>CM057458.1:918527500-923435000 GCA_016271365.2 Neoceratodus forsteri
TGCTGCAATTGTTTATCTTTCCAGAGATGTCGCTAAAAATGAGAGCTTTTCTATGTATACCTTTCCAGGCAAACAACAATAAATAAACTAAATAACCCCCATCTACTGATGGGCATGGATGAGTCATGTTTCAAGCTTGCAAAGACTGCATAGCACCTTTTGGCCTTTACCCAACCTGCTTGGGATAATCCTAGGACCTCTTTTAAAATCGTATGCACTATAAAAGAATCTGTTCTATGCCTACAAATATTTTTTATTTATTTTATTTTTTTTAAACATTTGATAACCCGGAAAAGCACACTGAGCTGAGGCTCGTTTCCAGGTGAGGCTCGAGTGTGAGGGTGAGGGAGTTATAAACAGCATGCACACAATTCAATTCACTTTTATTTTTATACTGTAAAGTATATGAGTAAAAATATATAGATAGATAATATATACATGTATATATATAATTTATTTTTCTATTTATTTAAACACTGAACAGAGTACTGCTCGATTCCAGGTGTGTCCTGGGGATATAGAATAGATACATGGGAATATTACATACAATCACATAATTTTGTACAAAGGAGCTCTTTACAATCAGTTATATGAATGCAATAATATACAGTACAGAGGTTTTGAAGTTTAAACTGTGTTCATTTGGCTAAGGGCAGACTAGTTGCAGTTACAGGTGGGGAAGAGGAGTTGACAAAGTTGAGAGTTTATGGAGTTGTGCGAGGGTGAGTTTCTGAGGGCCTCGGGAAGCTGGTTCCATAGGTAGGGGAGACAGCAGGAGATGGCAGATTTGCCAGCTGATGAGGATAGTTTGGGGAAGGAGAAGGAGCGGGAGTCCTTAGAGTGCAGTGAGTAAGGAAAAAAGGCTGCAGGGGTTCGTTTCTCAGTCAGGTGGGGGTAGGTCAAACCAAAATTCTGAAATAAAAGAAACAGAGTGGCAAAAATGGCCATGGGAGAGGGGCACTAACCTGAGGGAGGAAAGGAGTGTCCAGTGGTGGGTTCTGAAAGGGGAATTTGTTGCAAAACAGCAAAAAGCTTGGAATGTATTTTTAAATAATTTTTCTATCCAGTAAATTAGGAATCTGTTTTGTTGTGAGGGGCTTTTCCTAGAATCAGACCTTATTTTTTGCTTTAATCAAATCCAATATTAGAGCTGCTTAGAGACTGTGGCATCTAATCCAGCATATTTAATATCTGAATTGGATACCATTGCATCTAGAAACATAGAAACATAGAATCTGATGGCAGATAAGGACCGCTTGGCTCACCCAGTCTGCCCATTTCCCTACCTAATGGATAAGCTGCAGATCCTAGTTAACCAGCAGCCTACTTCTTTCTACCCCCCCAGAATTGCCTTATGACTGTCCCATGCATGCTTGAATTCAACCACTGTTTTTGACTCCACAACCTCCTCCGGTAGGCCGTTCCATGCATCCACAACCCTCTCTGTGAAAAAATACTTCCTTACATTACCTCTGAGCCGCCCCCCTCATTTTCAAATTGTGCCCCCGTGTTCTTGCACACCTCTTTTTTTGAAAGATGCTACCCTCTTGGACTTTGTTGATTCCCTTGAGGTACTTGAAAGCTTCTATCATGTCCCCCCCTCTCTCCTTTCCTCGAGGCTATACATAGTAAGCTCCTTTAGTCTTTCTTCATATATCTTCTGGTGCAGACCCTGCACCATTTTAGTTGCCCTCCTCTGGACAGCTTCCATCTTGTCTATGTCCTTGTGGAGATTGGGTCTCCAGAACTGCACACAGTACTTCAGATGGGGTCTTACCAGCTGTCTGTGCAGATAGATAACAACTTCCTGTTTTCTACTGGTGATGCCTCTCCCTATGCATCCCAGTATCCCCCCAGTCCTCGTTACTGCCCCCTCACAATGCTTGCCCAACTTTAAGTCATCTGATATGACTACCCCCAGGTCCTTTTCCATTTTTGTTGTTGTTAGTATCTCACCCCCATTGTGTACTCTTCCCCTGGGTTTTTGTTTCCCAGGTGCATCACCTTGCAGTTCTTAGCATTGAGTCTAAGCTGCCATACATTTGACCATTCCTCTAACCTTGCCAAGTCCCTTCTCATCCTTTCCCCCCCACCTTGTGCATCAACTCTGTTGCAGATCTTTGAGTCATCTGCAAAGAGACATACTTTTCCTTCCAGTCCCTCTGCAATGTCACTTATAAAGACATTGAAGAGGATTGGTCCTAATACTGAACCCTGCGGTACCCCACTAGTAACCCCCCTTTCTTCAGAGTGGACTCCATTTAGTATTACCCTCTGTGTCCTATTCTCCAGCCAATTCTTTACCCAGGCTATCATCTTGGGACCCACTCCCAGGCTGGCTAACTTGTATATTAATTTGAGAACTGAATATGTGTGAACGTATATAGATCCTGGATGTATATATACGTCCACAGTCTCCTAAGGGTTAATCTTTTGTGTGGGACTGAGTCAAATGCCTTGCTAAAGTCTAGGTAGGCCATATCCACAGCCCATCCCTGATCTATCTGATCTAACGTATAGAGTACTTAGCTTGGGTAACATGGCATTGGTCCAACATATAAAATACTTGGATTAGACACCATGGTATCTGATCCCACATAGCAAATACTTTGACTGGCTACCATGGCACTGATCCAACATATCAAATACTTCAGATGGATACCATGATACCCAGTCTAACTGACCAAGTATCTAATCAGAATCATCATGGTTTGATACTGGCTGAGTTGATCATTTCCAATATACCAGATTGAATATGCATCATATTCTTGCCATCTGATAAATGGGATAGATAAACTGAACAAAAGTACCAGATACTAAGATCCTGTCATAAAATATTTTTCTATCTGCTAATGAGTAGACATTATTCAGACATGACACCTGAGTCTGGAATTAATTGGCTTCTGTGTTAGACTGTGTGCAATTGTTTTTCCAGATGTTGTAATGTAATCCTTCTCTTGTCAGTTACATGCTCTGCTACAGCTGTCTGATGCAAAGGTGTAATAGTACAGTATATTCTCCCACTACCCATTCCTACCTTGATCCAACACAGTAACACAACTTTCTTTCTATAATGTAATGCAGCATTACACATGTGCGTGAATACTCACTGTGAAGGCAGCCACATCCTTTTCTGCTGGGGAAAGGGTGCAGCCAGGATGGCCCTATGTGTCAGTACTGAGATGGTGGATCCACAAGGGGAACAAAAATAATTAAAAATTCTTTACAGTGTTGTTACGACAGAATGTATGCAGATTTCATAATGTGTTTTTGGGTAGAAACACATTGTGGTGAGACAGAATATATATAAATAATGTTTTTTTACTGGAAATTGAACCCATGACCCCCAGAATTCTGCTATAAGGGCTATGTGAGATGAACTATTAGGCCAGTTTGAGATTCCCATCTTTAACTTACTGTAATTCTCCATTTATTTATTACACAGCTGGGAACATTTTAGATGAAGTGTTTTTTGGTTCAGCATTTACCACCACTAGATAGAAGAAACAGGGAGTATGGCAAGAAAGGCAAAAATTTTATTCAAATAAAACTGGAAAATTAACCTCAACCCCTTGGTACCATCCAGGTACCCCTAGGGGCTAAGCCATCAGACCAACATGTTAGCCCAAAGCCATCAACTTTCTCATTAATCAAATGCTACAGCTTGTAATATGTTGGATGAAGAAAGTTGTGGATGTTTACTTGTAGCCCATCACAAGACATTATAAACATATTTTTGAGAAATGTACCTCTTTCCCTGAAAAGTTAGCTTGCATTTTAAAAGTCACATCACAGTTCCCAGCTGTTAGGGTCAATTTGTTTTCAATTCTATTTTCTGCTATTAAAATTTCTGTGGTGTAAATTTAAGGTGTGGGTTCTTTAATCTGTGCAAATAAAACCTATCACATTTTAGTTCCATGACACACCACATCACATTACACTTGTCTTTGCACTTTTGTAATGTATTTCAGCTATGAAATGTTTTGTCTTATTGAATTGTAATTTGCAAACAGGCCCTACTGATGTTGAAAGAGCTCATATGGGTTCGCTCACTTTCTGAATTCAATGCTAATCTGTTTTTTATATTTTCACATTTCACTCAGCTAAGCAATTTGAATTTGTCTTTAAAGAGCTCTGACACCATTAGAAAAACTTGAAAAAAAATTGAGATTTAGACAGTTCAGTGTAAATGTCATGTATTTTCTATCATTTACCTTTTTTCTTTATTACTGAGGACCGCTGTATTAAAGAGGCTTACTGTCCATTAGACTTTATCTGCTCTTTCTGCTGTCCTACATATGACATCATAATCTGGGTTGCACATGGAAACGAGCTTCTGGTCATGGTGCATTTCCAGGTTACCAACTTTTAAATAAATGAATAAATAAAATAAATAATCCCCAATCTGTGACATCATAATTATCCCCACAGCAACAGATTGTGATGTCATAAACAGAACTGTGATGTCATGTGTAGGCAAGCAGCCAGAACAGATAGGGCAGTGACCCTGTTTACATGCAAATGTCCTTAGTAATAAAGAAGAATGAGAAATACAGAAGCAATATTAAAATATAATCTCACTTGTGCTAAACATTACATTTTCTCAAAGTTGTCGCAACAGTGTCAGGGGCTCTTTAAAACTGTATGTGAGTGAATTATGCACAGCAACAGGAAACCCCCTATCAGCTTGTTCATCTGTTTCACATTCTGGCTCCAGTCAAAAATTTAAACAGCTGCTGACACCTCTGAGAAACTTTTGAAAATGTAGTATCTATAGGCAAATCATGGAAAAAAAACTGTTTCAATGAATATGACCTTACTAAAGAATGATAGTGAGGACAAGCACAGAACTGTAGTGAAATATAAGCTGACTATTCTCCAAATATCATGTCTTTCTTAGTTATTCAGGAAGTGTTTGCTACTCACTAAAGCAGCAGTGCAATTAAAGAGGTCAGAAATTTGACCTTACCTTTTCTTCACTATAAAAGATTCTTGGCATCTTCCATTTTTATTTGGTGGTAAAATGCTCCGGTTCCACACAATCTGAGTATTTCATAAATGTTTTAACATTTTGGTTTTCTCAACAAAAAATAAAAATTTGGCCACCACATTTAGCTTAGAAACACCACTACAGCCATAGTAAAGAATAGGATCAAGAAGATAAAAAAAAAACTCATGGTGCACAGAAAAAGACATAAGAGGTACCTGAAAAAGTAGATTTCACAGGTGTGGTAATATGTTTTATTAATTGCAGTGAGAACTAGCTTTTTGAAATAAAAAAATTGTTGCACTGCTGCTTTAAAAATGGCTTATTACTTAGAGACTTTAAATGGTATGCATTATATATTATTTCCTTTCATTTTTACAGTTAAGGACACTTCAATAAAGAAAGCAACTTGATTCCTTTGGATATACGTGATACTGCTGCTTGTCTTTATCTCAAGGCAGAAGGCCATATTTTATTAAGAAATTGTGCTATGCAGCCCCCAAAGTGCCACAGACTCTAGTCTGTACCACTGTAGCACCAGTTGATGTTTATAGAACACATTAGCTACTGACACCTGTTTTAGCGGCCTGAGGGACATTTTTGCCAGCAAGTTTGCTACAAATCAGCAAAAGGGTTGCAAACTACAGCACTATATAACATTCCCTAGAATCTGGCAGATACAGTTATGCCACAGCTGACTGCACTACACAGGAACACTACATGTAAATGGAAAAAAAAAGCTTGGCACATGATGCTGTGCTTGTGAAAGCACCCTCATTTCTACAAGAGCAGACTGTCATGTCACAATCATCGAGGGATAAAGGAAATAAGTACAGTAAAGTATGGACAAAAAAAATCTGAATTCTGCCTAAGTATTACATTTTTCAAATTTATTCCTGAGATGTCTGCACTGTAGTGCTTTAAATATGCAAATCAGTTTAAGCATACATACAGTGGACTACAGAATATGAATCCTGTTCATAATGTAGTCAGAAATACACAAATCCCTCTCACTAAAGATAAGAAAAATGTTAGCTCTGTCCTCTTTTTTCACTGTATTTGCAGACTGCATTTCTGTAAGTGCTATGGTGTAATAATGTTGAGAAAGTCAGTTACAAGTTAATACATCTATATATACAGCTGACCACTGATGTCGTCATAGCTACCATCAATAGCAGTCTTGTAAAGAGCAGCAAAATATATGGGGCTGTTAATCATTAATGTGCTTTAATTAGTAACTCTTCTAAAGACTTTACTATCCTGTTAATGATGCACTCATCCTCTTCATATATGTGATGTTTGTTTGAATCAGTATATACTACGTGTGTCCACCATAAGTAAATATATTTAAAGGCTGCTCATACCCGTACCTGGTGTCAGTCATGGTGGTATTGCAGTACTGTTATGTAATATCATGCTATGCAGTTACTGCTTATGCCTTATTTATTTCCGTTGGACCATATACAGTAGTATTCTGTTTGAACTGAACTCCCTCTTACCCCTTCCCCATGAAGTAGTTGGAAATGAGCTGATAACAGGTCAGTATGTCTTTCCTGGTAAATCTTTTGAAATAAATAACTAAATAAATAAAAAAACTTCTGAAAAACACACCAGCTGCACATAGGTTATTGTTGCAAGATTTTTAAAACAGCTGGGTGTGCATGTAAATGCAAGCTGTGCCTGCATCTGTGTCTGCCCAAATTAGTCTAAGTAGTCCTGTTACTATTTTTAGAATGATCATTTTACAACAAAAAATAGCAATTTGTAGTAATTTTAGTAACAAGATGATGGACTTATCCTTTTGCAGCCCTTTCTTGATCTTTAGCAGAGAACAGGGTGGAAATCTGATCATAATATTTCTAATAGAGCTTTAATTCTATTAATTAACTCTAAATGTTTGGTATGGAAACATCATTTATTTTTGTTCATATTTTGAAAACTGCCCATTCCATTTAGATATTGCAACTTTCAGAGGAAAAAAAATACAATTTTGTTTACAAGGTGCACATACAGAACTTCAGTTTGGCCTGTACTGAAATGATGCTTGCCTAGGAAGGGTCAGCACCTTAGCTGCCTACTTTATAGTAAAAAAACACATTTTTAAATGGAAGTCAGTTTTCTTCCCCTAACCTTCTGATCTGAAAAAGGATGTGTGTGTGTTTTCAGTATATATTTCCTGACATATAAAAATAGTTCTAAATGCAAAATGTGATATCTTAAAACAATTTAAACAACTGTAGTAATACATATTTTGTTGACTACATGCTGGAAAAATTCATTTTGCTTTCACCAGTGACAAGCTATGCATAATTAAATCAGTCCAATCTTTACATTTCTTACTGATTAAGCTTTTAGTGAATACTTCTGGGTTCCATCACAGATAAGACAGTCTGATAAAACTTTTCCAAACACATATGCACCGAAGCCAGAAGACTATTCAACTTATAGATCGGCTAACAATCAGAAGAAGTCACTGGCAAACTGATAGGCCCTAATGATACTGATTTACTAATACTACCAACAGATGAATCAAATTGAAAAGCCTAGGCTATGAAGCCTTTAAATCAACCTTTTAATAGCTTGAAATTGCCAGAAAAGTTTCCTTTCAATATGCACCACTCCAGTTCACTAGTGGTATGTATAATCTCAATTAGTCAATGCATTTCTCTCTTACCTGGACCTCCATTTTCTCTGGCACTTTCTTAAAGTTCTACTGACAAAAAAGCAGATAGCTCCACCAAGTAGACAGACTTGTGTAGTTTCCTTCTGTATCAGTTAAACTAGAGACAGCTTGATGTAGGAAACTGGGATCTGTCCAGCCTCCTGGTCACTCCCTCTCTTTAGGGTGTGTGCATAAATGTATGTGCTGTAAGTGTGTATGAGTCTCTCTCTGTCTCTCTGCCTCTGTCTCTGTCTCTCTCTCTCACACATACTCACTCATTCTAACTAACAAGGCTCCCTTCAGTCCAGCAGGTTTCCTTATATAGGTATTGTACATATGCCTTGCATTCACTATGAGGATAGCTCTCCTGCAATACTGAACTAGTTTAACTCCACAACTGCCAACATATAAACATTGTAAACACTCTACTAGACAAGGATTGCCTGCCCAGATCAATGGATCCAGCTACTGAAGAAAGACACAGATCCTGTTCATCTCCAGTGGAACTGTGCATTTCAGTAGACGAGTCTGCTGAATAAGAAAAAATAACTTTGGCCTAACTACTGCAAATGTTAATCAAGGTAGTTCAGGTACTCTGAGCCTGCTATGTACAGTATTTGCATTCATACTTTGGTTGTTGTTGCAAATTTTAAAAGTTATTTTAATGTCACAGAGACAACAGGGCCAATCATCAGAAATACTGTAAATTTTGATGTATTCCATTTCGATAGAAACTCTAGGCAGAATTTTTTTTCTGACAAGAAAAGCATTTTGAAATATGCTGGAGTTACACATTTTCACAAGGAAAAAAGGTAAAATATCAAATCCTTAGAGAGAGAGTGTGTGTGTGTGTGTGTGTGTGTGTGTGTGTGTGTGTGTGTGTGTGTGTGTGTGTGTGTGTTAGTCTGTTAATCTGCTCTACATTTCATGAAAACATAACAGGGTGGACAGCAGGCCATCTACATTTACTGTATATGCTCTGGTAGAACAGGTTAATTCCTTTGAGTTCAGAAATCCCTGAGTACTATTAGTTGAATTACATGATTTTATTTACATTTTATGCAAGCAGCATTTGTCAATCTTTCCATTAATACAGTATATAATATTTTTTTAGCAGCTGTCTTAATCCAAAGTAAGTGTAGGGGAAGTGGGCCAGATGAAACTTTGGTTCAGGGCCTTTGAAATCAGATTGGCTTCAAAGATGCAGCCAAACCTCTTCAGCTACCAGTTTGGTAATTGACATAGAAACAAATAATTTGTCGGCAGATAAGGACCACTTGACCCACCTAGTCTGTCCAATTTCTCCCTGCCTATGCTATCACCACAGACCCTACCTGACCTCCAGCTAGTGTTAAACTGAAAGAAATAGGGAGATACAAAGCCTTGCGATCAGCAATTATTACTGTAGCGTACTTCTGGAAGGTGGTGTTGGAACACAACTGCTGTTAGCTGCTATGTTTGTGGTGTTGTGACAGAGTCTACAGGCCAGTAAAACTGTTGCAGCCTAGTGCTGAGTGCCAGTAATAGTTCATTTTCATTGCTGAGCTCCAGAAATATACCTCTCTGTGGCCTGCTTTACCTAATGAAAATATTCTTGCTGACACTCATAGATTTTGAACTATTACCCCCCCACACACACACACACACAATAAGCATAATAAACATAGAGAAAAATCTGGAAAACAAGAAATGTGGGGCATTATATTTCCCTTAACAAGGATTGACCTTCCATGGATGGAGATCTTTTTTCCTTTTGTTTTGTATTTTTTAAGTTATTACTGATTTATCTGTTAGAATGTAGCTGCTGCCCACTGGCAGCCAGCCTTGTTGTAGTCACCTAACTGATGGGGTCAGACTGGAGTGCTGTAAGCATCTGTGCAAGTCAGACACTCATTGCATGACTGTCACCATCTCACTGATGGTGGGGGGCAGAAGGTAAAGGATGTGATTTAGCTGCTAATGACTGTGTGGCACACCTGATCAAACTGAGCTTGTTAGAGATAACATTGCTAAAATTGCATCTTCAGGAGGAGGACTTGCGGCAGTGGCATATGTCAGAATAGTCCTTTTGATGTGACTTTTTTAATCTCAAATAAAGAAGATAGGTTAAAGAAAGAAACGCCGAAGCTGCAGTATGGCAAGTACTCATAGAAAGACAGATAGCTAGGCTTAGATACAACACCAGTGGAAAAAAACACCACTTGGTTGTAAGATAAAGTCCAATGTTTTATTAAGAAATCTTCTGGTAATAATACCCCTACAACCTTCAGTGTTTTACAAGATAACATGAGCGTTTTCAAGGTGATGTCACTGGCACAGATACCTCAATAGAAACTGGTCATTATTTAAAGTAACAGTGCTTTAAGTAGGCTTAGTGCAAGCGACAGAGTACAAACTCCAGCACATTTCAGCCTAAACCCACTGCATAATGTGCCAAAAGTTTATTCTGTTGTGGGTGAAATGCCCAATTAGTTATTAAATACCAGACAATCACACAAATAATTATATACCAAAGAGTGGGGTGGAGGGGTGGAAGGTTAATTTAAACACAGGAATGTTCTATACATATCAGTGCTGCAATCTGTGTTTACTCTAGTGTAACAAGGGTTTCTCTTGTTGATTGGGTAAGAGTACTGTGAAGTGAAGCTGAGCAGTTCTGTCTGCCCAACCAGCATGAGACCCTTGTTACACCTTCAGAAACAGATTACAGTATTCATATACATATTATATGGCAAAGGGATTCCTATAATATGTAATATGCAGTTTTTTTTAGGAAAATAGGCCAGTTTTAATTTATTATTTTTCTGTCCCCCTGTGTATATTTTGCATCTTTCATCATCATGTGTTGTGGGCATGGATGGCACACTGTGAGTTCAGCATGGTGGTGCAGGGCCCATCATGAAGTGACTTTAGTGAGGTGGTGCAGTGGCCATAGGTTATTAAAAAATAAATTATGAGGTTTTTTTTTTTTTATTTCTATTATTCCAGAAATTAGAAAATGCTATGGGCCACATGGCTTGCTACATCATAAATGTGAAAGTGAGCAAAAAACAGTAGAAACAAGAGTGAGCATGTCAAACACATGGCACAAGGACACAACTTTACACATTATAAGAGGTACAGTTGTTCTTCCTGATGACTGGCTAATGGTGATCCAGTACCATATAATGCTATATATAGTGATAGGGGCACTACCAAAACAAATTTAAAAACAATATGTCATTGTGACTTGAGGCAAAGTTAGTACTACACATTGTACCTATACTTAATTGCTTCACAACTGTTAGCTTTCTACCTGTGTGTCAAGGCTGTGGGATTGATGACTCGAACACCAAAATCAGGATGCAATCAAAGTGGACTTCTCTGTCCAAGATTTATTAGAAAGAAAAATAAAGAAATAAACTGAACAAACTTGTCACAACAAAATAAACATCCAAAGGCATAATGACAAAATTAAATCAAGGAATTATCTCTAGAACAAGCTAGAGAGCTGTTGGTACTTATGCATCCCAACACACATTATATCTTTCTGCTAACAGCAGCTCCTTTTATCTGGCAACTGAATCAGGTGACCTGTTAGCTCGTCCTACATTTCTCTTTATTTTTATTTAATTATTTAATAACACAGATAATATATGTTTGTCAACTATATGCATATTCCTGAAACATCAAATTTGCTTTGGGATAAACAAGAAATAATTTTAGAACCATTTTGAACATAATTCTACTACTCTTGCTTAATGGGACTCCTCCTACATTGTGTTCTCCTACAAATGACAGAAAAAGGGGCCAGCCAGCTCTTAGTAAGCAGAACAACAGTGCGAGAGAAAACTTCCAGTTAAGCAAGACCAAGAAAAGAAAATTCATGCTGTCTTGAAATGCATAACCTGAAATGCATAATCAACACTCAGCAAGTGTTTTAATAACAAGTTGATACATACAGTGTTTCTTGTATATGTTAAATACTTCATATTTGGAGTTTTCAATATTTTAACTTTTGCCGCTCGCATTCAAGGGCGGGCGGCTTTTCTCAGGCTTCACAGTGTTTTATACAGTAACCGGAGACAGATACTGGTATTAACTTATTGGACTTTGTGCCCCTTTTTAATTTCTTTATTTTGAGCTGAGCTGGACCTTCATAACACATAAAAAAACCCGCAATAGTGTAATTACGTTTTAGGCAGAACAACAGACAAGAACCGCCAGCTTAACTTAGAAGTCACGTCTGAGTAAGTCAGTCTTCAATCACAGCACCAGCCCTTTTTCTTACTCAGATGCTCCCTGCCTTAACTCGCTCCAGCTGTTTTAATTGAACGCTACATAGTGTTTGGAAACCACTCGCTTAATTCAATGCTATATAGTGTTAGGGAACCACTTGCTACATCTTTCTGCTGACTAGATCATCCAAAGAAAAGGGAAAGCTAGGGAAAGAAAAATAAATTAACAGTATATCAGCAGGTGGCCAGCCCACTGAGAACAAGAAAGAAATGTATTAGAAAATTAATGGGGGGGGATGGCTAGATGCTGTTGCGCAACAGACTTAAATTAAAAGGAAAAGAATAAAGGAAGACAGATAGGATTCTCTAGCAGCAGGCAGAGGTACAAGTGTCCTTCTGACAAATGTTACTATACATGATGTAGGAGCAGTTTTGAATATCAAACTAAATCATAGACAATGCAAAAATAGCACCTTAACCAACACAGTTTTCATCATAGCAAATTTAGCACATGTACACATAAGGAGTAGCATACCACAGCTGAAAAACTGGAGCTAACTGACTTTCTGAGTGCACATATTCACAATATTGACTATACTGATACTAACCCAAGAAGAGGGCCAGTTGGAAGCTTTCGTTAAGCCCTGGGAGGTTGTGAGCCCACAGTTTCCATTACCAGAAAGCTTCTCATTTTAGTAGCAGGTAGCTTAGCTCTGTGCCCCTTGGACTCAAGTTCACTCTCTCAATCCCAGCAAATACAAATTTGTGAGTAGGCCTATATTTGTGCTTATGTGCTGAAAGGGCATATGTATGATCATTACTGTGGTATGCTACTATTTATGTATGCGGATATGAAATTCACTGTAATGAAAAGTGTGTGTATTAAGGTTGTATATTTGTATCTTCTATGATGTAGTTTGATATTCAAGACTGCTGCTACAGCATGTGTAACAATATTCATACTAGCACAGGTGCAAATCAGCTGTGAAGCTTTAAAGTATATGCACAATGTACAATATTAACTTTGCCCAGGTAACAATGGCAAATTGTTTTTAACTTTGTTTTAGTGCTGCCCCCTTTCCTTTTGTGTGTCATCATTCATGTGCTTACATAACTCTCTCTCGGTGCTTTTAGCACTTTATGAAGTGATTTTAGGCCGACAAACAGTATATATAGGAGTTTGTACTTTGTCACATGCAATAAATCTACTTGTAGTGCTGTCACTTTAAATATTGACATAGTTACACTGGGGGATCTGTGCAAGTGTCATCGCCTTGAAAAGGGCATATCATCACATGAAACATTGCTGATTATAAGGGTGCTATTAAGTACAAACCAAATACCCCATATCTCAACCCTCAATAAATAAATACAATATGCATTCTCATATAAGGGTGCTGATGCTAGAAGATTTCTCAGTAAAACTCTAGACTTTATCCTACAACCAAGCTGTGTATTTTTTTTTTACTGGTATTACCTGTGTGCCAAGCTATCTAACATTCAGAATTCCCCAGTTTCCATGTCTGATCAGGTGAATTCATTGCCCTAAACTGCTGTGACATGCTACAAGCCGGTCTGCAGCTGAAAATATGTGATGCAATTTACACTTTCACTCTCTCTTCGGCAGCAGCACAATTCTCAGACTTACCTGTCTGAAAGTAAATTTCAGTGCTGTTAACTAGCTACCTAGAATGATGCTGCATGATTGTCTGTCAACTTTGAACTTTTTCTGATTACAAATCACTCTTTTTTAGAAGAAATTAACTGATATCAGCAGACAAGTCTTTCTTCCACCAGGATAGCTGTAACCGGCACTGAGATGTGCAGCACTCAGAATTCACACTCCCTAGCATCACTGACTGGTTGCTGGAGGTCAGGTGGCTTGCCAGAAACTTGCACATGCTTATTGTGTGCTCCTTGTAAAAAATGCTGCCTCTGATCCATGACATCAAAGTGCTGAAATGCTGAAGAGAAACAAAACTCCTTTGAGCCAACTTCACCAAGGACAAAAGTTCAGAATTTTGGCACATTCACAAATGCAAATTTGACAAATAGGTAACCTTTTTTTTACAAGTAACTTCCTTCTGCTTCCAGGGCACTGACATGGGACAGGCCCGAGGGCTACAATGGAAAAGGGTTAAATTGCCATATCCCTTCCTACTGGATTCCATGGTCTGATACTTATTTTCTGCCCCATTAAAGAAGCCATGGAAGCAGCATCAGTACATCTACAAAAAGGCAGAGTGACTATCTGTCTCAACAATTTGTATCAGTGCTGGTCCTGTACCAGCTAGCAAAGGGTGTTCACATAGCAGCAAAGTCCAGAGGACACTTGAGGTACAGTTACACTCATTTATTTGCTCACATACACTTACAATAAGGTGACATGAGGCACTTACAAATAGTAATTAACATTTCAGCACTGTTTTGGGTGTGGAAGCATTTATTTTTTTAATTACAGAGTCTCATCAAGTCACCTTATTATAAATATATATGCACAAAGAAATATCGTAGCTATGCTCTGTATTTGGTCTTCATGTTTATTTGCAGACTGTGTGGGGGAACTAGCATTTGCTCTAAGACTAAGAAGACTTTTTTTCTGTGAGAATGATTTTAGATTTGGTATCCAAAAAGGGATTTGCTCTGAATTCTTTACATATCACAGGGTGTTAATATGTCAGGCAGCTAATGAACATTCCCTTGTCACCAACGAAGATTGAGGCCATCACCACTGAGATGTAGTCATATGGTTTTTAAAAAGTTTCTTTAATTAATAAAATAGGAAACAGACTGTGGGAAAGAGAGAAACAAACAGCCAATCTGCTAACTTGCTTAACAAGTATGTATAAAGTATCAGTTTGAGATGGATAACCAGTAGCGGACCTAGGGGGTTTCCATGGGGGCAGGTGCAGCCCCCCACTGTAACTTACTTGCATGCTGGTGCTGCATTTCACTTTCTGGAGAAGTCTAATATATTGATTGTAAGAAACTATCCATTCAAAACTATAGATTACATTTATATTTTCAGTCAAACATGTCATGAAAAGGATAGTACAAAGGATTTTAAAAAGTTATAAAAAGTTGCATAGCAAGTATACCCCCCCCCCATTGTAAAATCCTGGATCTGTCACTATGGATAATATTGGGAAAATTATTTTTTGTTAGAATCTTATATATTCATGAATCTTAAGAGCACAACTACAGTCCTAGCACCAGTCCCTTACCTTTTATTTTGATCAAGTTAGCGCTTCCAACCTCTTGGAATGTTCATTTCCCTGTTTTGTGAAACACACATATTCTGCAAAGTGTGTCTAATGTGCAAGGTCCCTGGAAACATACTTGTTCTTCTTTTTTAATTCTTAGGAAGCTGCTTATCAGCCTCAATCAATAATATATTACTAACGCTATGGTGACCACTCAAATTATTGTAAGAGTAGTCTCATTTATATTTTTAGGTTATCAAAATCAGCTTTGGATTGTGGTTCTCATGTGCACGTCAGACCACTCTTACAGTTGTAAGAGTTATTCAAATGGCAGTAATAACATACTGTACAAAGAAAATGTGTGAATAATCAATATGTGTATTTATGAACAAACCATTGGCAATGCAGTGCTCCTTTCATGGCAGAAAACAGTGCTGGATAGCGGAACCCTAAGGAGTTTTGAACATTTCCCATTAAAAGTGCTTACTTTCTTGATCAGACCAGTAACAGATTCTGAACATAAGTACCTTCTACACAAATATGTACATTAAAGCTGGAAGTTCCACATGAAATACAGTCTGGTTGGCCTTGGAACAAAAAAATCCTGCAATGTACAAATATGGACTTTGTTCCTACTTACATATGCCATGTTGAACTTTACTTCACCAGTAAAAAGAACTCGGTACTGCAAACATCCAGTACCTTCAAAACCATATATAGAACTATGAGTTGCTTACTGCAAACCTTTCTTATCCTCCTGACTGCAACATGTCCAAGGGTCAGAGATGGCTTTCTCTGTTGGTCTCCTCCTCTCTTAGTAATAATCTTCCTCATACCCACCTTTGAGGATGAGCTGATGCCGAATTTGTATTTAGTGAATGTTCTGAAATATGACACTTTTGCTTTCAAATGAACCCAGTCTAACTCTTGGGTCACTTCAGATCATTTCAACCTTCAGGCAAATAATTAAAAAGTAATACTATTGCCCTTCCCAGGTGGCCAATAATAGTCCTGTAAACTCCTTTCCCTACCTCAGTCAATTTCCCCCTCTTCCCACCTCCCCAGATATAAGGGATATGCCATCGAAGCAGGTGTAATAAATGATTTATCTGCACAAGAGCTGTTTGACTGCAGGTAACCTCATGAGTGGTGTAAGCCACGAGTGAGGTGTCTGAGGTCAAACTGCTCGAGTGCAGATAAATCGTTTATTACACAAGTTTTCCATTGCGTATTCCATTAATGCAATTCTTTTGTTTTTGCTTTTAGAGGTGGCATTTGTTAGTCAAAAAAGTGAATAAAAATTGAATTTTCTGCAATTTTTTGCTGATTATAGAAAATCTAAAAGGAATCTAGAAATGAAACACCACTTATTTTGTAGGTATTGTTATGCTGAACAACCTTTGTGCTCAAAGTATGATACTATCATTCTTCATTTTTTTTTGCACAAAAATTGAATTTTCTGCTGTTTTTCGCTAATTATGAAACAAAATAAAAGTATAAATGAAACACCACTCATTTTGTAGATATTTCTGTACTGAATTAACTTTGTACTCACAGTACCATGCTATAATTTTTCATTTTAAAGTTATTTACATTTGTTTGCTGACAAAATGACAAGAAAAATGAATTTTCTGCTGTTTTTTGCTAATTATCAAAAAATGTAAAAGGTATCAATAAGTAAAACACCACTCATTTTGTAGATATTTCTGTGCTGAACAACTTTCATGCTCACAGTACCATGCTATCATTTTTCGTTTTAAAGTTAGTTGCATTTGAATATGGTTAATACTGCTACTGAGGCTGAACATTATAAATGACAGAAGAACTGTATAGAAATGGCTGATGACATAGGCACTGTATACATAAATTAAATTTATGTACAGTTACTCAGATAGATGGATTTATCACACTCTATTTATCTCCACCCCATTGCATAAATTTAGTTATATAATGTCTTCCAGATGTATTACTGTAGTGTTGCTTAGCTGGTACTGTGTAGCCTGCCGTGGTTCCCTGTTCCAGACATCCCTACAAATCAGCATTCTCTCTCAATTCAAGTTTATTACCTCTGCATCTCCTCCAATCTTTCTCCTTTCTCTTTTCCTTTGTCTCCTCTATGTCTTGCTCTTCTCACTCCTGTATCTCTAGGCACAAACACTACCTCTACTACTATTAACATCCTTCTCCACCATTCACACTGGTCTGCTCAGTTGTGACCACCTCTGCACCTGTCTCATTTGGAGATGCCTTTCCCTTTCCTCCTTCAAGTGTCCTCTCCACCCCAATGCAGCACCGGAAAATTAACTGTTAACATACTAGCTCACATAGAACTTAGAAACACAGAATGTATTGACAGAAAGGAATCAGTAGGCTCATCTAGGATGCCCTATTGTCACTATTACTACATCTTACAACCAATTTGGTCTCAGGCAACCCTCCCTCCTCTCTTTCCTCTACCTATTATGCCCATGTTCCTACCCCATACATGCTTGAAGCTCCCCACAGCCTTCACCCCCACCACCTCCTCTGGTAGCTGTTCTGGGCATCCACTACCCTTTCCAAGCAGAAGTATTTCCTTTCCTCTGTTTTAAACTTCTCCCCTGCAGCTTCATAGGATGCCCTTGTGTTATGGTGCTCCTCCTCAGAAAGACACTCCCCTCATGCACCTTGTTTATCTCCATGTGGTACTTATTGGTCTCAATCATATCTTCTCTCACCCTCCTGTACCCTATGGAGTACAGTGCATGCTGAGCTCCTGCTGCCTCTCCTCATATGATATATCATCAAACCAGCATAATTTTGGTGGCCCTCCTCTGGACCATTTCCACCCTGTCAATGTCCTTGCAGAGGTGTGGCCTCCAGAACTGGACACAGTACTCCAGTGGGATCTCAGCAGTGATTGGTACAGGGCAACATCATGTCCCTTCTTCTGGGAGAAATCCCCCTCCTTCTGTACCCCAGCATCTGGCTAGCCTTGCCTACTGCCTTGTCACACTGTCCTGCCATCTCAAGATCATCTGATGACTACCCCAAGGTTCTTTCTTGCTTGGTGACTGCAAATATACCCCCACTTTCTTATATACAGTCCCCAGGTTTCCCAGCCCAAGGTGCAAGACTTTACATTTTCTGCCACTGAATCCCAGCTGCCACCACCTAGATCACTCCTCTAGTTTCTCCAGATCCCATTGCATTCTCTCCACCCCCTCTTGGGTGTTCACTCTGTTGCAGATTTTTGTGTCATCTGCAAAGAGACACACCTTCCCCTCCAGTTTCACAGCAATATCACTTATTAAGACATTGAAGAGGACAGATCCCAGTTCCAAACCCCGTGGTACTCTACTGGTTGCTCTCCTATCCCTGATTGACTGCTGTTTACCACCACCCTCAGCTTCCTATCCTTCAACCAGTTAGATGCCCAGTTTACCACCTTCTTCCCCACCCCCAGGTTGCTAAGATTCTTAATCAGTCTCCTGTATGGTACTGTGTTAAAGGCCTTACTGAAGTCCACATAGGCCACATCCACTGCCCTTCTCTGATCCAGCTCCTTAGTTACCCAGTCAAATAAATCTATTAGATTTGTTTGACATGACCTCTGCACTGTGAAGCCAGGCTGCCAGTGATCCTACAGCCCAATTGCCTCCAGGCACTGCATCAATCTCTCCCTCAGCAAGGTTTCCATTAATTTCCCCACAACTGATGTAAGACTGGCTGGTTTGTAATTGCTATCCTCTTCCCTGGTACTGCTCTTGTGCAGAGGAATCACACTGGCCTACCTCCAGTCCTCATGTCCAATGAGTTGCTGAATAGTGTTGCCAGAGGGATTGCTAGCACTGTGCTCAGTTCTTTTAGTACCCTTGGGTGGATCCCATTTGGATGAATCACCTTGTTTACCTTTATGGTGTCTAGTCCCCGACAGACTCTTTCTTCCAAAAATAGACTTGAGTCTACTCCCCCCTCCCCGTGGTGCCTGCTGATGCATTTCAGTCCATCCCCTCCTTCCTCCACTGTGGAGACAGAAGTAGTTATTTAAAATTTCAGCTTTTTCTTGATCTCCCTCTACACAGCCCCACCCCCAGTTTCCTGATCCTCACTATCCTCAACCTTCCTCTTTTTTCTCATGTACCTGAAGAAAGTCTTATCCCATTTTTTGACCTCTTTGGTGATCCTCTCCTTTGTTAGATCCTTTGCTGCCATCACCCTCCTACCCACCTCTGTTTGTTTATCTGGATCTACCACCCTGTCACTCTCTATTTGGATCTCCTTGTATTTCCTGAAAACTGTTTTTTTTTTATCTCTTGCTATTTTAGTCACCTCCTCTGAGAACCATAGTGGCCTCCTCCTCCTCCTTTCACCTCTATTTATTTCCTTCAAACAGCTTTTTGTTGCCTTGGCTATTGCCTTCCTTATCCTTTTCCATTGTGTCTCCACTCTCACTGGCCATTCCCTCCTTCAAGGTATTCACCAAGGCAGTCTTCTTTAAAATCTGCTCACCTGAAGTCCAGGACCCAACTCCTAGTGTGGCTTTTCTCCTGCTCGATCTGTATGCCAAACACACTGTACGATGATCACTTGTACCCAGATGGCTACCCACTGTGAGGTCTGCAATACTGCCTCTGTTCGTAAGTACTAAATCCAGCACTGCCCCATTTCTAGTGAGTTCTGCAACCAGCTGCCTAAGAAACACCCCATTCATGGAGTCTAGGATGGCTCTTCTTCCACTGTAGTTGGTGTTGTGGCTACACTGCCCCAGTCAACATCTGACAAATTAATGTCCCCCATGACCAATACATTTTCCTGCTTGCCATACTAGCAGTGGCCTCACACAAAACTCTGTCCAGCTCCTCCCTCTGTGTTGAAGCTCTGTACACCACCCCCATGCAGATAAAGGCCCAGGATCCAGTCTCCAAGCCAGCCAAAATGATCTGCAGCCCATTATCATCTCCATAGCTTCCTTGTAACTCTCTGGCATTTATATCTTCCTTAACATACAAAACAACCCCTCCCACTTTCCTCCCTGCCCTATCCTTCCAAATCATGGTGTACGCCAGAATGACCACCTCCCAATTATGGCTGTCAGTGCACCATGATTCTGTTATGGCCACTAGGTCCAAGTCTGCCTCCGCAGTGGTTGCTCAATGTCATAAATTTTATTTCCCAGACTCTTTGTGTTGCACACATGGCTCACCATTCCTTACATTCCTCTCTGCCCCATCTCTGCTCTCCCTTCCTCAGTCCATCCTTCATTCTTCCTATGTCCTTGGTACTCCCTCCCCTTCCCTGTTTTAACCACCCTCTATCCACACATCCTAATTCCTGTCTCAGCCTTTGACCCACCTCCCAGTTCTTACCCCACACATGTCCCTATGCCACTCTACTCCAAGGAAATAATTTCCTCAGAATTTATCCTTCCTGATACTCCACATTCTGGGGGGAGCATTCACTGCCTCCCTAATCATTTCTGCCTCCTCTCTAGCCTAGTTTACATGCTAGTCAAAGTAGCAACTAAACCTTACAGCCAGGACTGCCATTCACCTCCAGAATGAATGGAGACCATGGGGCCGATTCCAAGATGAATGTTGCATCTCGCAGGCATATAAAAGATGTGACATTCGTCGCTACACTGGGGACTGTGCACTGTATTCTTAGAGTGGCAGGGTCATAACTCCTATGACCTGTGACATGCAGCAGGCATAGGCTAATGCCACAGGCTTGGCATAATAGTCCAGTTTGCTGCAAGTCACAGGCTACCACAAACTTCCCCCCAGAGCCCCCCCACCCACAACACCATGGCAAGCACCAGGGGGCATGGGGGGCTGGACAGGTGACACAGGCATCCAGGGAGGCACTATCATAAATGGACCCCAGGAGTCCCCAACATTCAGGGGGTTGGGGGCATGGACATGTTTCGTAGGGCATGGAAAGCACAGTGGGACCTTTGCCACAGTGCTGTGGAGTGGGCAACTGTCGATTGGCATAGACAGATGCCACCTACACCACTTCCATGTGGTGTAACTCCGCTGAGCTAATGCGGCTCTTGTAATTGCATAAGTGGGTTACAGCAGCTGCCCTTCTGGAACAGGATGCAGTTGCTGCTGTAACCCACCCCTGCATCATGGCATTGTGGCTTGTGGGTGGGGTGACCCATATTTGGTGCAACCCACATAGAGCATGGCGCAAGGTGCCTTTTTGAACACCAAATGGTGTAATACATGGCACAACTGCTTGTTAAGCCATGGGGCTTGACGTAATTTGGCTTGCGCCATGCGTAAGTCATCTTGGAATTGGCACCATCTCATTTTTACTGGCATTTATCCCCCCAGGTAGGACCCCAGTCCACGATGTAGCCAAATCCCTTCCCCTTGTACCATTCAGAATAGAAGCTGCTGTGGCTGTTCCCATCCTTCAGAATAGTTGCTGTTGTGGCTGCTCCCTTCCTTCAGAAAAGTGACTGCCATGGCTGCACTCTTCCTTCAGAATACTTGTTGCTGTTGTTGCTCCCTTCCTTCAGAATACTGCTGTTATGGCTGCTCCCTTCCTTCAGAATATTGGCTGCCATGACTGCCCTCTTCCATCAGAACAGCAGCTGATGTGGCTGTACCCTTTGTTCAGAATAGTGGCTGCCATGGCTGCACTCTTCCTTCAGAATAGTAAATGATGTGGCTGCACCCTTCCTTCAGAATAATGGCTGCATTACTGCACTCTTCTTTCAAAATAGATGCTGCCGTGGTTACACCCTTCCTTAAGAATTGTGGCTGTATAACTGCACCCCTCCTTCAGAATAGTGGCTGACATGGCTGCATGCTTCCTTCACAGTAGTGGCTGCCATGGCTGCACTCTTCATTCAGGATAGTTGCTGCTGTGGCTGCTCCCTTCCTTCTGAATAGTTGCTGCTGTTTTTTTCCCACTTCTTTCAAAATTCTTGCTGTTGTGGCTGCTCCTTTCCTTCAGAATAGTTGCTGTCATGTCTGCTCCCTTCTCTCAGAATAGTTGCTGCTGTGGCTGCACCTTTCCTTTAGAATACTGGCTGCCATGGCTGCACTCATCCTGCAGAATATTTGCTGCCATTCCTTCTCTCTTTCTTCAGAATAGTGGGCACCATGGCTGCAGTCTTCTTTCAGAATATTTGCTGCTGTGGCTGTTCCCTTCCTTCAGAATAGTTGCTGCCATGGCTGCACCTTTCCTTCAGAATAGTAGTGCTGTGGTTGCACCATTTCTTCAGAACAGTAGCTGCATGGCTGCAGTCTTCCTCCAGAATAGTGGCTGCCATGGCTGCACTCTTCCTTCAGAACAGTAGCTGCGTTGCTGCACTCTTCCTTCAGAATGGTTGCTGCTGTGGCTGCTCACTTTCTTCAGAATAGTTGCTGCTGTGGCTGCATCCTTCCATCAGAATAGTTGGTACTGTGTCTGCACCCCTACTCCAGAACAGCAGCTGATATGTCTGCACTCTTCATTCAGAATAGTTGCTGCTGTGGCTGCACCCTTCCTTCAGAGTAGTGGCTGTCAAGGCTGCATGCTTCATTCAGAAAAGTTGCCGCTGTGGCTACTCACTTCCATCAGAATAGTTGGTCCTGTTTCTGCATCCTTACTTCAGAACAGCAGCTGGCATGTCTGCACTCTTCATTCAGAATAGTTGCTGCTGTGCCTGCTCCCTTCCCTTAGAATATTTTCTCTTGTGGTTGCTCCCTTTCTTCAGAATAGTGGGGCCATGGTTGCACTCTTCCTTCAGTATAGTTGCTGCTGTAGCTGCAACCTTCCTTTAAAATAGTGGCTGCCATTGCTGCACTTTTCCTTCAGAATAGTTGCTGCTGTGGCTGCTCCCTTCCTTCAGACGAGTTGCTGCTGATGTGGCTGTTTCTATCCTTCAGAAAAGGTGGTGCTGTGGCTGCTCCCTTCCTTCAGAATAGTTGCTGCTGTGGCTGCACTCTTCCTGCAGAATTGTTGCTGCTGTTGCAGCTCCCTTCCTTCAAAATACTGCTTCTATGGCTGTTCCCTTCCTTCAGAAGAGTTGCTGCTGTGTCTGCTCTCTTCCTTCAGAATGCTTGTTGCTGTGTCTGCTCCCTTCAGAACAGTTGATGCTGTGGCTGCTACCTTCCTTCAGAATAGCTGCTACTGTGGCTGTTCCCTTCCTTTGGAATGGTGGCTGCCATGGCTGCATGCTTCCTTCACAGTAGTGGCTGCCAGGGCTATGCTCTTAATTCAGAATAGTTGCTTCTGTAGCTGCTCCTTTGCTTCACAATAGTTCCTGTTTTGCCTGCTCCCTTCCTTCAGAATAGTTGCTGCTGATCTACATTCTTCAGCTATCAAAAGTTAATACTTTGCTATGCTGAAACAGGAGTTTAATTAATGAACAGTCTAGTGCCCAATGTTTTTAAATGACACATTGATACAATACTGGTATCAGTGGCAGATTTACTTTTAGTTACCATTCAAATAACAATAAGAGGTGACAGTGTGTGGTGTGGTTGTGTGTGTGTGTGTGCATGTGTGTGTGTGCGTGCGTGCATGTGTGTGTGTAACAGAGTTAATTCAAGGACCCCACATTGCTACAGTGTAAAGCCTATATGAGAATATGTTTCTCATACAGGCTGTTGTCCTGTATTATCTTTCAGAATGCTTCAGAGAAATCCAGCTGCTCAATCTGGATTGCAGTCAGGATGTGTGTGACATTGTGTGTTGTTGCTTAAACAGTACAGAAGACACAAATCTAACTAATTGTAATCCTATAGAAAATCTGTCTGTTGTTTGAGTACATGCTGAAATTCCTCTGTCATCCTTTTAAAGAGCTCAAGAATTCACATGAGAATACTGGAAATATACAAGTATATTCACACATTGTTTTGGTGTTTATTGACAGAGAATAGCCAGGCTTGACACTTTGTAGAGTAGTCTTGCTTTTCTTATTTTTCTGTAGATGAGTAGAGTAAAGCAAGGAGAAGTTGAGTGTTAATTGACTTGCTCAGCCTCATTCAACCATTAAGTTACTCTACCATGGAATTTAAACCTGTAACTCCAGGTATCAAACCTATTGCACAATACTATTGGAGGTAATGGGTCAGCTGAGGTCTTAATATTCAATAATAAATATTAGCATATGCTGTAAATGTACTCTTAACATTATTACTGACATCATAAATGTGCATTTATTGTATTTCTGTGTATGAACAACTGGTATGGAAAAAGTGTCCTTTATACTATAACAAATGCCCTTCCAACCTTTTGCACCCCAACATTTACAGTCTTCTGGCACCCTGGTTACTGTCACGGCTACACTTATCTTTCAGAATAGTTGCTGCTGTGGTTGCTCCCTTCCTTCAGTAAAGTTGCTGATGTGGCTGCACCCTTCCTTCAGAATAATAGCTGCTGTAGTTGCACCATTCCTTCAGAATAGTAGCTGCATGGTTGCACCCTTCCTTCAGAATAGTAGCTGCCATGGCTACACTCTTCTTTTAGAATAGTTGCTGCTGCGGCTGCTCCCTTTCTTCAGAAAAGTTGTTGCTGTAGCTGCACCCTTTCTTCATAGCATTGGCTGTCATGGCTGCACTCTTCCTTCAGAATAGTTGCTGCTGTGGCTGCTCATTTCCTTCAGAATGGTTGGTACTGTGGCTGCACCCTTCCTTCAGAATAGTAGCTGCCATGGCTACACTCTTCTTTTAGAATAGTTGCTGCTGTGGCTGTTCCCTTCCTTTAGAATAGTTTCTCTTGTGGCTGCACCCTTCCTTCAGAACAGTGGCTGTCAAGGCTGCAGTCTTCCTTCAGAATAGTTGCTGCCATGGTTCCTCCCTTTTCGTTCAGAATAGAAGCTGCTGTGGCTGTTCCCTTTCTTCAGAACAGTTGCTGTTTTGGCTTCTCCCTTCCTTCAGAATAGTCATTGCCATGGCTGTACTCTCCCTTCAGAATAGTTGTGTCAGTTACTGCTCCCTTCCTTCAGAGTAGTGCTGTTATGGCTACTACCTTCCTTCAGAATAGTGCTACTGTGGCTGCTCCCTTCCTTCAGAATAGTTGCTGCTGTGTCTGCTCACTTCAGAATAATTGGTCCAGTGGCTGTTCCTGTTCTTCAGAATAATTGGTGCTGTGGCTGCTCCCTTCCTTCAGAATAGTTGCTGTTGTGGCAGCTCCCTTCCTTCAGAATAGTGCTGCTGTGGCTGCTGCCTTCCTTCAGAATAGTTGCTGCTATGGTTACTCCCTTTCTTCAGAGTAGTTGATGTTGTGGCTCTCCCTTCCTTCAAACTAGTGGCTACCAGGACTGCATCCTTTCTTCATAATAGTGGCTGCCATTGCTGCGCTTTTCCTTCAGAATAGTTGTTGCTGTGGTGGCTCCCTTTCTCCTGGATAGTTGGTGCTGTGGCCACTCCATTCCATTAGAATAGTGGCTGCAATTGCTGCACTCATGCTGCAGAATAGTTCCTCCCATGACATCACTGTTCGTTTAGAATACATGCTGCCATGGCTGCACTCTTCTTTGACAATAAATGCTGCTATGGCTGCTCCCTTCCTGTAGAACAGTGCCGCTGTGGCTGCTCTCTTCCTTCAGAATAGTTGTTGCTATGGCTGCACCCTTCATTCAGAATGTGGCTGCCATTGCTGCACTACTCCTTCAGAATGGTAGCTGATGTGGCTGCACCCTTCCTTCAGGATAATAGCTGCATGGCTGCACTCTTCCTTCAGAATAGCTGCTGTTGTGCCTGCACAGTTCCTTCAGGATAATAGATACATGGATGCACTCTTCCTTCAGAATAGCTGCTGCTGTGCCTGCACACTTCCTTCAGAGTAGTGGCTGTCATGGCTGCACTTTTCCTTCAGAGCAGTTGCTGCTGTGGCTGCACCCTTCCTTCAGAATAGTTGGTGCTCTGGCTGCACCCTTCCTTCAGAATAGTTGGTGCTGTGGCTGCTGCCTTCCTTCAAAATAGTTGGTGCTATGGCTTCTCCCTTCCTTCAGAATAGTTAGAGCTGTGGCTGCTCATTTCCTTTAGAATAGCTGCTGTTGTGTCTACTTTCTTCCTTCAGAATAATGACTGCCATGGCTGCACTTTTCCTTCAGAATAGTTGCTGTTGTTCCTCCCTTCCTTCAGAGTTGTACGACTATGGCTGCTCCCTTCCTTAACAATAGTTCTGTGAAGATCATGTGATGTTCCTGTTGGGTTAGCGGCATCGCAAACTGGCTCCAGCTCACAATCCGGCCCTTCTTGGAGAAAGCATCTCTAATTCTGCTATTTTTCTCCTACTTCACATCAACTGTCTTCGGATAGCCTCCTGACATATAGGAGGCAAAGGCTTTTCTCAGAGAGAAGCAGTATGTGGCGTGGAAGTGTTTGGCACTAATCCAGGGCCTACTGCACCAATAGAGGCAGAGATGCACCAGACACCCCCAACTCACACTCCACCACATCACCCGAGAAGGGGCCGAAGAGGTCAAAAAGCCACACTGGGGCCTCATCTAAAGTTTCTGTTTCCTCTGCAATATCGCCAGCCTCTTCTCCCCTAACCAAAAATAAATTTTTAGAGGAGCTGCAACCCTTCAAGCTCGCTTTGCAAGAAATTACAATGGAGCTTAAATCTATCAGGGGAGAGATTGTAGACACCAATCGAGCTACTGCAGACACCAAGGCTCATGTGGCATCGTTAGAAGGATGGAAGGACAAACTGAAACCCAAGATCACTAGTCTGAGGCAGTGACTGCATAAAGCTGAAAATAAGTTGGAAGATCTGGAAGGCCAAAGCCGCAGGAACAACATCATTATCTTCTACTTTCCAGAAGATGCAGAGGGCTCTGCCCCTATTTCATTTCTACAAAAATTGCTAACTAAAATAGCAGGACCCTCTCCCAATAACACTACCTATGTTATAGAGAGGGCTTACTGTTCCCTGAGGCCAAAACCAGCTTCTGGCAAACCACCTCAGCCACTGATATTAAAGTTTCTGAACTATCTACCCAACTACCCATGACCATGAATTGTCATCATGCTAACCTGTACCATTTAACCATGAACGAATTACTTCTAGTGCTTGTCTCCTCCTTGGCCCTGGTCTGTCATCATGCTTTCATGTAACACCTTGATGCCTCTGTTCTTTCTTTGATACTGGTCTATCTTCCTGCTTTCTCCAGCCTTCTTTTCACAACTCTACACTGCACTCATCCACAATCTACAGCAATCATACTATAAAAGTCCTAACTCCCCTTTCCCTCTCCCCATAGGCCCCTACCGCTGCATCAGTACTACCGACCTATACTTGGGACTTCACTTCTCACAATGTTTATCCTTCGCTTACATATTACATACACCTCCTGGTACCCCATCTGCCATTAGTTGGTGGTTCTCCAAGCCATTTTCATGGCTAGTACTAGCCATTTTCATGGCTAGTACTAGTGACTGCCCCTGGTAAATGAACTAACTGGTACTTCTATACAGAGAACATGGTTTATATACAGTTGCATGGTTTAATGGTGGACCTGTCCCATTGCATTTGAATCCTCCTCTGTTATGGCTTGCCTTGTCTTCCTTTTATCATTTGACTCCCCATTACTGCACCATTGTGTTTGTGTTTATATACTTATTTACATGTATTTATATGTTTTTATGATGGACGTCACCCGACCCTGTTCTAACCAGGTCCATCTTGTAAAAGAGCTCAGGCTCAGCACGTTCAACACAATTGCGCAAAGCGCAAAAGCGTGATATTTAGCTGTCATATGCAAATCAGCTAATCGCCATTCAATGGCACAGCACTGCAATTGCTACATTGGGCTGCACTGGCCATAGTCGGTACTGCAGTCTATTCGTGAGTTGCATGCTGTTTGGGAGTGTGGACTGTGGATTTTGGGACATGCATGGGACTGCACAGTCACTGGTAACAACTTTCATGCTCACAGGCTGAATCATGACCAAGTGAGTTGTGGGAGAAGAGGAACAGAGTTGTGGGAGGAGGAGGAGGCCAAATTTCACCAAGGCCAAGACAGATGCCCTGTTTGAGGCCTACCTGGACCAGAAGCCACCTCTCAGTGGATGCCAGGGAGCACCAGAGGCCCGTGCTGCTGCATGGGAGGAGGTGGCACGTGCTGTGAACCTGCATGGCAGCCACCAGCACTCTGTGCAGTTGTGCAAGAAGAAGATGGGCACAGACAAGAGAAGGATTAAGGAGAAGGTGGCTGCCATCAGGGCAGCACGATCTGCCACAGGTGGGGGACAGCTGGAAGTGCTACGCCTGACCCCATAGGAGGAGAGGGTTGCTGGCAGCATGCAGCATTGTGCCATTGAGGGTGTTCTGGGTGGTGGCTTCCAGATGGGTGGTAGCCCATCACTGCATGGTAGATCATGGTCTGTCTATGGGGGAGGCTGGGTAGGTCACATGCAGTAACGCAACTTTGTTTTCCCTTACAGATCCTAAGCATCTGCATGGGTCAGCAGTGGTGGGCCTCTCCACTGAGGCCAGTCAGATGGAGATGGAGGACGGCCCATCCACCTCCACAGGAATACGCGGCTTAGTGCGACAGTGAGCCCGCCTGGATGTCCAGACTGATGTTGTTGGAACAGGTGTGGAGGAGGCCCTGTCCATGTCCCAGCGTGCCAGCGTCCACGGATGCCAGCATGCTGTGACTCGGGCTGGTGCCAGGTCCATCACCGATGGTGATGTCGCTAACGTCATGGGCAGTGACACGTGTGTGCCACAGGATGGCCACACAGCAGGTAATATCGTGGCCATGGCTGTGGGTGGTGCCACCGTGGAGGCCTACTTGTCATCACAGTCACAGCCTGTGCCTGTCAGCACTGGTGGGGAAGCACTGGTGTGTGTACAGGACAGTGGGACTGTTGCGGCCACTGCAGTGGCACCAGTGAGCCCTGTGGAGTGGCAGCTGGAGGAGCAGCATCAGCAGTCAGGCAGTGGGCTTGGGGGTACAGTGTCAGGGGGCGGCATTGGTGCACCACCTGTGGACATGCCTAGGCCTGGTCCTGGTGTGCAGTGCCCACCCTCAAGGGGTGCTGAGCATCAGGGCCATGCACACCCTGAGGGACAGGATACCGAGCAGGCAGATGACCTCTTAGATGAGCACACCTGCATACTTCAAGCATCATTCAACCAGCATATGTGGCTTGTGACATCGGTGGATGCACTGAGTGCAGCTTTGGAATGGGCAGAGGAGCGTCACAGCAGAGACACCACTCTGATCCTGGCAGAGATGGACCAGTTTTGGGAGGATGTGACCGGTGCCATTGACAGGCACACACAGGCATTCACTGCCGTCATGGCTACAATGGGCACACAGTTATTTGCCCATACATCGCAGACACCACACAGTGCACTGTCCACCCACCGTTCCCGGCGTTGAGCGACACCATCCTTGTCGACACCGGGTTCAGCTGTTGGCATCCCGAGCACGCCTGATGCAGGCATGTTCGGTGTGCTGCAGACCCCTGCGTGAGCACAGTCGCTTTCATGCAGTGGAACCCCTGGGGGGACCATCGGTGACACCCCATGAAGCCAGTGGTCAGCCTGTCAATGTTGACTGGTCTTGGCGGGGCCGCCTATGCATCTGTGGTGGCCAGGGCACTGAGGTGCATGACTGATCTGTCTCCCAATGCAGCTACTCTCTGATGCTGCCCTGTGTGCATTGTGTCATTCAGCGAGCAGTGCACGGGTGGGTACCCGGCCCTGCATGCAGACACACAGTCTATCTGCACACCCTCCTGGCTGCTGTCCACAGTTGTATGTGCATGATGATGCCTGCTTTGCGCTGTACACGAATGTGCAATGGTGCTCAGCATCTGACACATGCACAATGACGGGCAGTAGGCATGGTGGTCTGTGGACATGTGTGTGGCTAGGGGTGGCGTTCTGGGTCGGTGTGCCTCCTACCCTTTGTGCATGTCTGGTGCATTTTGCATGTGTGTGTGTGTGTGTGTGTATGTCTGTCCATGTGCCATGTTAGACCTCACCCATCCCTGGTGGTGTGTGTGATTCCATGCCCGGCCAGTTCCCTTGATGGCATGCACCCCTGGTGTGTGTCCATGTGTGTTTGTGGGTTGTGCCTTAGCCACTGGTGGTTGCACATGGCCCCATGACTTACCTGGGTTGGCTGAAGTGCTCCTCTGTGATGGTGTCCTGGTGCAGCTGTGCCAGACAGAGCAGTTGGGGGTCCCATCGCCCAAAGGGGGGCTGCCCATCACCATTGTCACTTGCGTCCTCATCGTCCCCATCGCTGTCCCCATCTTTGACCTGTATGGCTATCCCACATTTGTTGGCCATGTTGTGCAGGATGAAACAGGCCAGGAATAGCCCACAGGCCTTTGAGGGGCTGTACTGTAGGGCACCGCAGGAGGTATCCAGGCAACGGAAACGTGCCTTCAGCATCCCAAACACCTGCTCGATGACATTATGTGTGGTGCGCGTGCCTAATTGTAGCGTTGCTGCGATGGGGTCGTGGGCCGCCGGTAGAGTGAGAGCAGCCAGGGGCAGAGTGAGTATCCACTGTCACCTGTATGTAGAGGGTGGAGGTTAGTTTGGTGATCAGCATCGCCCTGCCCCAGGCCATGTCAGCCACTACCCATGTCACCTCTGACCATGCCCCCCCAGGCCCTATGATTGTCCATGTGGTTTGCATACTCACCCACTAGGTGGCCAGTGGGGATATCCCCACTCTCAAATCTGTGGCACAGTGCCTACTGGTGCCAGATGAAGGCATCATGTGCGCCCCCAGGGTGCGTGGCACAGACATTGATTATGCACGCCCTGGCATCGCACACCACCTGGCAGTTGATGCTAGCATAGCCCTTCCAATTTATATATGTGGCCCCCTCAGGGCCAGGTGGTGTGCGGATGGCCACATGGGTGCAATCTATTGTCCCTAGCATGCCAGGCATATGTGCTACCCTGTGGAACTCCTGTATGTTTGCTGTGCACTCCGCCGATGTGCTGGGGAAATGGATGTACTCCACAGCATGTGGCAGCAGTGCGCTGAGGAATTGGGTGAGGTGGCGTGATGTGGCCAATTGGGTTATGCCTGTGGTGTCCCCAGTTGGTCTCTGGAAGGTACCCGTGGCGAGCAAGCACATGCAAGCTGTCACTTTCGTCTCCACTGACAGAGCATGGCTCCATCGTGTGGGTGCCTGCATCACATCACTGCACAGCTCACAGAGCCGCCTCAGAATTGCCCAATTCAGGCAGTACCAGCCCACGATCTCCGTATCACTATACAGCTCAAAGCTGGTGCGGGCTCAGTACTGCCTGTTCGGGCATACCACCGTCAGGCCCTCCACGGCCGTGCCCCCTGCTGCCTGCCTTCTCACCCCCTCATTACTGCCTCCATCTGGATGGTAGCACTGGCCATGTCCCTGGCTTGTGTTCCCCCGGCAGCTGTTTCTGTGTTCCTCCCGATATCCTGGCTGCTACTTCCCCAGCACCGGGAACACCTGACTGTGCTGGCCTCACTGCTGTGTGGCAAGTACTTCCCCCTTCTGCACTGTGGTTCCCCACACCTTCCCCTGAGCCTGTGGGTTCCAGGTGCCCTTTCTCTGTCCTTCCCTGTGTGTATGTGTGTGTTGCCTGTGTGGCTAGCTATAGTTCTGCAACTTGAGGCTTCCCTGTAGCGTTCTTGCACCTCTCTCTTGCTCCTTTTTATTTTGGCTCATTTCTGCTATGGCGCAACTTCCGCTGGCTCCCCTATTGTGCATGGCGCATGTTGTTGAATATCACACTGCGCCATTTATGCATTGTTCCTCCCCCTTCAGTTGTGCATACATTCATTATCATTGCGCTGTTGCTCAGCGTGATTTGGGGGGCCCAACTGTCTTCTGCTGAATATCGCAGAATGGTGCATTTTTGGACTTGCACTGGCGCAACCCTATTGCGCATGGAGCAACTCTTTTGAGTATCTGGGCCCATATGTCTATTGACTCCATCTTGAGTCCTATTTCTAATTCTGCTTTTTTTATTAAATTTAAACTTCTCGCATTCAGAGACCATATCTTCAAACCATTGTTTGATGAACTTTTTATCCTTCCACTTTCTACCTCTTTATGTTGGTCACTATTGTTTGTTTTAGATTTATCTGATTTTACAATCTTCGCTTTTCTTCTCCTTCTCCCCTGTATTATTAGTTTAAATGATTATCCAAGACCTTTTTTAATTCTAATCCTAATTTTCTGCTTCCTTCCACTCGATTCCCCATAATTCATTTTCTAGGATAGATTATTTCTTGCTGGACATTTGCCACCTTTCCTTTGTGTTATCCTGTTCTTATCTCTCTAAGGTCATTTCTGACCATCATCCCACATTATTTCATTGGGGTTTAGGTCCAAATGTCAGACGGGACAAAGTTTGGAGATTTAACCATCTACTGCTGAAGTATGATAAAGTTAAAAGTAATTTTCAGAATTTTTTTATCACTTTCCTTACATCAAACTCCCCCCTCTATGCCCAAGTTAGATATACTATGGGGGTCTTTAAAATGTTCTCTCTGGGGCGAAATAATGCGCTTGGCCACTGTTAAGAAAAAGTTAACCTCTCAGCTTAAGTTTCATCTTCTCCAGGAGATACGGCATATAGAGCTGTTGCTTTCCCCTTCTTCTTCCCAGACTACTCTCTCCAATCTGGAGATTCTTAGGGATCGATACAATTCCTTACTAATGGATAAAGCAGTAGATCTTCTCCAAAGGTCCATAATTCGCTACTTTGATCAGGGTGACAAGGCCAGCAAACTTCTTGCTCTTCGATTGAGAGCACAAACTGCTGATAGGATAATACCCTCCATATATAATGCTACTGGTCTCTTAGTTACTTCTCCACAGGATATTGTCCTTTCTTTTCAAGAGTATTACTCTAACTTGCACTCCAGGCCTCATACCTCCTTTGATCCTGCAGAGGTGGATTCCTTTTTGCGCGACATACAGCTCCCATATTTAGATGAGCTTCAAATTGCTCTTTTGGAGGCCCCTCTTTTAGTTCTCAAAATATGTGCTGCCATTGAAGCTCTGCCGCCAAATAAGGCACCTGGTCCTGATGGATTTACGGCAAAATTTTATATGGATTTTAAGCACCAACTGGCCCCTATTTTGTTAGATACTTATAACTATATCCATGAATTTGGTACTTTGGATCAGTCCCTTTTAGAATCCATTATTATAGTTCTCCCTAAACCAGGAAAAGACCCACTCTTTGTTTCCAATTATCGCCCTATATCTTTAATAAATGTGGACTTTAAAATACTAGCAAAGATTTTGGCCAGTAGATTTGCTAAAGTATGGCATAGTTTAATAAGTCCAGATCAGGTGGGTTTTGTTGCTGGCCGATATTCTTCTGACCACATGTGGAAGCTTTGTCACCTTATCTCTGCATCTAGGGATTCCCAGATACCTGCTGTTTTGGTCTCCATGGATGCAGAGAAAGCTTTTGATCAGGTCTCCTGGGATTATTTATTCTATCTTTTTCCTACATATCATATTCCCCAGCAATATATCCAATAGGTAAAAGTCTTATATACTCATCCGATGGCCCGCGTACTGTGTAACGGCATGCTTTCTAACACTATTGTCTTGCAGCAGGGCACCAGGCAGGGCTGTCCTCTTTCTCCTCTTTTATTTAATTTGTACTTGGAGCCACTTATTCATCGTGTAAATGTCTTGACTTTAGTCTTGGGTATCACTATTGGTCCCCATCAGTATAAGCTTTCAGTTTATCCATTATAGAGCAATTTGGTAAATTCTCCAATTACAGATTTAACTAAAATGGAGGTAATGCCCCTAAATGTTAAAACATACTCCTTGGAGATATCCCCATTTGGTTTAAAATGGGTTAAAGATCATATGAAATATCTGGGGATTTACCTCTCTATTCATAGCTCACATACAAAACATCAAAATCTTGATAAAACTCTCACCCAAATTAGTACTGATCTTAATCGTTAGACTGCACTCCCCTTTTCTTTGTGGGGGCATATTAATTTAATAAAACTGAATGTCCTCCCTCAATTGTTATACCCCCTGCAAATGACTAATTTACTCCTTCCTAAATCCTGGTTTCTTCAAGTGAATCATATAATTTCTAAATTTATATGGTGTAATAAAAAAACCTAGGAGAGCAACTGCCAAATTACAGCATAGTAAAGCTAATGGAGGCCTACAATTACCAGATCTCCTTCTTTATTATTATTCGATGTCTTGTTTGGTGCTTTTACAATGGTTTAAAGAGATCCCACCGGATTCATCCCTGATTAATATCCCACAGTGGCTCCAACTTGAAAGATCCCTATGTGCTCTCTACGGAATTAATATTAGCACACTTCCATATGCTTTATATAAGAACATACCCAAGGATTTACTCCATACGCCTATCAAGACTACTCTCAGGGTATATGCTATGTTAAGTGCAGTGTCCCATATATCCATGGTGAAAGAAACATTACAGCCAATACTTAGGAATCATAATTTTAGGAAAGATGGTAAAGTTCTTAATGAAAGTTTCTGGCCTTTTTACCCCCAGCTCAAAGTAGTGGATTTATTGAAGGATCACAAACTGTTAACATAACAAGAATTACAAGCTAAATACAAGGTGCAATCCGGCTATTGTTTCAAATACTTTCAACTGTCCCATATGCTTCTTGCTCATTTTGGGATGGGGCCTTGGAACCAATATCTAGCTGGACCTCTACTATAAGTAATTTCCTCTCCTCCCACATCCCACTTAATTTCTTATTTCTATTGTCTTCTAAGAGACTTCCTGGAGTCAATTAATGGTTGTACAATATACTCATGGGACTATACACTACATAGTCCCTCTACCATAAAAAGACCCTGGCCCAAGATATGGCAACACTTGTACCAGGATGTGAAATGGGATAAATAACATTTGTTACAATTTTTTATAATTCATGACCTATATTATACCCTAGATAAGTTACATAGAATGAGCTTACTTCCCTCTAACTTATGCTGTAGGTGTGGGTCACAACCTGGTACCTTATTACATATATTATGGGAATGTGATAAAGTTTTGTCTTTCTGGTCTGCAATTAAAGCTAACTTAGATCCCTTTTTGGGCCTTGCTGATGCGTTTACCCCTGACATTTGTATCCTGGGTAATTACAGTACATCTTTAATGGGGAATCAATGTAAATATATGGCTCTTATTGCTTTATGTGCCAAGAAAATAATTATGCACCATTGGCTTGACCAGGTTGTACCTACTACAGCTGAATGGTTGAAGGAAATTCTCTTTGCCCTCCAGGCCAAAAAGCTCATTGTCCAGATGTCTGATAGACTTCATTATTATACTACTGTGTGGGACACCCTACATACTCTGTTAACACTTTAACTATTCAATTGTCCAAATTACTCTCCTCATTAATCTTGTGAAGGTGTGTACCAAGGAGGGAGGTGGGTGGGGTGGAGGTTTTTGGGTTGGGGAATGGGTGGGAGGGGGAGGAGGTGGAAGGGGTGGATGGTGGAGACTGGTATCTTTAATTGTACCTCTTTTTGTTGCCCTCTGCCATGTAATAAATGAAAATGTCAATAATGTTTACTAAATGAAAAAAAATAATAGTGCCGCTGTGGCTGCTCCCTTCCATCAGAATAGTTGCTGCTGTGTCTGCTTCCATCAGAATAGTTTGTGCTGTGGCTGCTCCCTTCCTTCAGAATAGTTTGTGCTGTGGCTGCTTCCTTCCTTCAGAATAGTTGGTACTGTGGCTGCACCCATCCTTCAGAATAGTGGCTGTCATGGCTGTACTCTTCCTTCAGAATAGTTGGTGCTGTGGCTGCTTCAGAATAGTTGGTGCTGTGGCTGCTCCCTTCCTTCAGAATAGTTGCTGTTGTGGCTGCTCCCTTCCTTCAGAATAGTGCTACTATGACTGCTTCCTTTCTCCCAAGTAGTTGCTGTTGTGGATGCTTCCTTCTTTCAAAGTAATGGCTACCATGGCTGAACCCTTCCTTCAGAATAGTGACTGCCATGGCTGCACTCTTCCTTCAGAAGAGTTGCTGTTGCTCCTCTCTTCCTTCAGAATTGTACGACTATGGCTGCTCCCTTCCTTAACAATAGTGCTGCTGGCTGCTCCATTCCTTCAGAATAGTTGCTGCTGTGTCTGCTCCCATCAGAATAGTTGGTGCTGTGGCTGCTTCCTTCCTTTAGAATAGTTTGTGCTGTGGCTGCTCCCTTCCTTCAGAATAATTGCTGCTGCTGTGGCTGCTCCCTTCCATCAGAATAGTTGCTGCTGTGGCTGCTCCCTTCCTTCAGAATAATTGCTGCTGTGGCTGCTCCCTTCCTTTGGAATAGTTGCTGTTATGGCAGCTCCCTTCCTTCAGAATAATTGCTGCTGTTGCTGCTCCCTTCCTTCAGAATAGTGCTACTATGACTGCTCCCTTCCTCCAGAGTAGTTGCTGCTGTGGATGCTTTCTTCTTTCAAAGTAATGGCTACCATGGCTGCACCCTTCCTTCAGGATAGTGGCTGCCATGGCTGCACTCTTCCTTCAGAATAGTTGTTGCTGCAGCTGCTCACTCCCTTCAGAATAGTTGCTGCTGTGGCTGCTCCCTTCCTTCAGAATAGTGTCTGCAATGGATGCACTCTTCCTTTAGAATAGTTGCTGCTGTGGCTGCTCCCCTCCTGCAGAATATTTGCTGTTGTGGCTGCTCCTATCCTTCAGAATAGTGGCTGCCATGAATGCACTCTTCCTTTAGAATAGCTGCTGCTGTGGCTGCTCCCTTCCTTCAGAATAGTTGTTGCTGTGGCTGCACTCTTTCTTCCAAATAGTGTTTGCCATGGCTGCATCCTTTCTTCACATTAGTGGTCACTGTGGCTGCATCCTTTCATCAGAATAGCAGCTGCTGTTGTTGCAAGATTCCTTCTGAACAGTGTCTGTCATTGCTGCACCCTTGCTTTAGAATGGTGAATTCCATGGCTGCACCCTTCCTTCAGAATAGCAGCTGCCATGGCAGCACCTTTCATTTAGAATAATGGCTGCCATTGCTGCACACTTCCTTAAGAATAGTGGCTGTCATCACTGCACCCTTCTTTACCTGGAAGAGTAAGACCACTACTGTCCTTGCTCCCAAAACATATCTCTCTGATTAACCAGCAAGGGGTTCATGAGTGGCAGGCTTCCTGCACCTTAACCCTGGATGAGAAGAGTATTACCTGTGTGGTACAGTATCCTATTGCAGGGGGTGAGTAGTATAAGTTCATATATCTTGTCAAATGTTAATTTTCAACCAATCAGCGCATGCCACATCATTTGACAGGTGGGCGTGGCCTAAAATGGACCAATCAGAATCGCCCCTTGTTAAACCGGAAGTCCTCCCTAAAATGTGCTAGCCCCGTCCCCTTCTGGAGAAAATGACAGCGTTGAACCGTGTCCAGCCCTTGTGCAGGAAATGACACGTGTTCGAACCCGTGTCCATATGCGCCAGGAAATGCCACGCATTCAAACCCGTGTCCCTGCCTCGCAGGAAATGACCCACACTGAAACCCTGGAGTGACCTAACACCACCATTTTGTAGCGTCTTCGCCCCTCATTCTAGTACACTCTCAACCCTGCCACCCACCATTTTGTAAGCATCCTGCACCCCTCCTTCTCGTACACTCCTCGATCCTGCCACGACCATCCTGGCTGGAACCCGAGTCCCACCATGCTAGCTTGAACTCCTGCGTCCTCCTTTCTCCTGCACCCCCAACAGCCTGGCTCGAACCCCTGTCCCCGCCCTCTCCTTCTCACACCTCGATCCTGCCAGACCATCCTGGCTGGAACCCGAGTCCCACCATGCTAGCTTGAACTCCTGTGTCCCTCCTTCTCCTGCACCCCACCAGCCTGGCTCAAACCCCTGTCCCCTCTCCTGCACCCCACCATCCTGGCTCTGAACCCCTGTCCCTCTTCACCACCGTGCTCCTCCCACCCCAAAAATCAGTTAGTGTTTATGTAGTGGTATGTGCCCCTGTAGGCCTGGTGTGATAACTGCAGGGACATGTGTGTGTTTTTTGATTAGGATATTTTCAGAAGAAGTATCTAGGAGGGAACCTGATTGTGCAGAGGTTTCACAGATCTGTGGAGACCCCACCCCAAGGGAAATCCATCTGCCTGTGTGAGTACCCTTTTTCTGTTTTTGTAACAATATACAAAATTATTTAACATGCATCTGTAGGACTGTGTCAAACTTGCATCAAAAGGATAGCTTTATGTATCGCATGTAACATTTATAAGCTAAAACAGGGGGACCTCTGTGTAAATAAGATGGTTCAGCAGTTTTCTCTGGATAGCATTGCAACAATCGCAAAAAACTAATTATTTATACTTTTGTCATGAATTAGAAACAATAAAAATATATCAGAAAAAAGGAATACACATACCTATAGTTCACCCCCCTCAGCTCTGTGTAGTATCAAGGAGAAGGCTGAAATGAAATGTGTGTGTGTGATATTTATAATGTTTTGAAAAAATGATATATTACAAAGAAAAGACAGAATGTAAAATGATAATGTTTCTCTTTCAAAAATAATTTTAAAGCACACAGTCTAAAATGTATCTACAGCTTTGCTTAGAGTCGTTGCAAAAAATACACACTGTGTGTGTGTGTGTGTGTGTGTGTGTGTCCTCATTAGACACGTAGGAAAAGCAATGTCTTTTATGTATGTTTAAAATATAGATGGTCTTTTTGGAGCTCATGGTCCTGTTGGCTGTGTGGTAGGTGTCTTTGTCTGTTAAGACGTGACAAAACATCTGTTGTTCATTTACACAGCCATGGCTACAAAGGACTATTGATCTCTTTGGAAACATGTGTGTCTCAAGATTTTTGATTACATGGTCCCTGTATTTACAGGGATCTGTAAAATGTAGCTTTATGCTTTTGTTACAAAATAAATGTCTATAGTTACATTATCAAAAATTAAAAAGTCATGTAGTACTAAATAGAAAAATAAATGATATGTTACAAAGAAAAGACAGAATGTAAAATGATAATGTTTCTCTTTCAGAATAATTTCAAAGCACACAGTCTTCTTAAAATGTATCTACAGTTTTGCTTAGAGTCGGTGCAAAAGAATACACACTTTGTGTGTGTGTGTGTTATGTTTTACTGAATTACTAATTTAAAGGACTCAGCTGCTTAAAAAGACAGAATTTCTGTTTTGACTTTTAAAAACATAACTTAAGCTGGCACTCAACTGCCATTATTATAAACTGTGCCTCTTTGTGTTTTAAGAGTGATAAAAAGGATCTGTTTTAATTAGACTGTGACCACCGTATTAGCAGTACGGAATTTCTTTTTGAACTCTCCTACATTGTAAATGAGAAAAACTTGTGTTTCTCATGATTAACTTTTTAACAAAATAAGTTTTACCTTCTGATTAGTGGTATGCAAGCAGTTTTACGAATTACTAATTTAAAGGGACAGCTGTTTAAAAGACAGAATTTCTGTTTTGACTTTTAAAAACATAACTTAAGCTGGCACTCAACTGACATTATTATAAACTCTGCCTCTTTGTGTTTTAAGATTGATAAAAGCATCTGTTTTAATTAGACTGTGACCAACGATTAGCAGAAAGGCATTTCTTATGCCTTCCAGCTGTCGAGGAAGTGAGAAACAAAAGCCTACATTGACTAGCATAGGGGCTTATATATTCCCCTTGGAGAATGGGTGGGTGGTCTGATGGACAGTACCAGATGTTTTTCACTACTTGCTACATACTTGGGGTGGGGGGGAGAGGGGTCTGAGTCATTTTATATAAGCATTTCAAGATACTGGAAGCTCAAGAAGTAGTTGTGGTAGTCTCTCTGTCCTTTGTCTTGAGCTAAAAAATTTAAAATATTCAACAAGTAGCCATGGACTCGTGGACTCCTGATGAAGAGCTTATCCAAACATTTACTTGTTTGGCTAATACACAGTTGACCACTACAGAAGGTGTGTATTTTTTAACTAGAAATAGTAGATGCTGCATGTTTTAGAGTTTAAATTTTGTCTTATAAAAGTTTTAAAATACTGAAAAGTAGTGACAGGGGTGTATTTTTCTGTTTTTAAACAGCCATGCAGAGAAACCCTGGAGGGGAGAGGCTGGCTAATCTCCAGATTACCACTACAGAAGGTGTGTATTTTTAACTAGAAATAGTAGATGCTGCAGGTTTTAGAGTTTAAATGTTGTCTTATAAAAGTTTTAAAATACTGAAAGTAGTGACAGGAGTTTATTTTCTGTTTTTAAACAGCCCCACAGAGAAACCCTACAGGTGAGAGAGGGAAAAAGAGATCATTGCATGAAAGTGATGTTTTTCAAAGGCATGCAAGAGTTTCTGCTGGTGTCAGTGACCAGAATACGTATAGCATAACTGAACAAGATATACAGCCATCTACGACAGTGGTTCAAGAGTCTCTGCAGTTGTAAATGAACCAAATGTGTCAATAAACATTGTACAGCCATCTAGGAGCAGCGGCTCAAGAGTCTCTGCCTGTAAATGAACCAAATGTGACAATAAACAATGTACAGCCATCTAGGAGCAGCAGCAGCACAAGAGTTTTGCCCAAAGGTTTCAAGAAAGTGACATTGACATGATCAATATTGGGAAAGCCTATATTTTAAAAACAATTGATAGTTTGTTTAATGCCTTGGTAATTGAGGGTAGATTATCTAGTGAGGATTATGATCATCAGCTGCTTAAATCTGAGCTTTTAAAAGTTCAGCTACTTTACTGAACAGTGTGCTTGGTTTAGTGCATGTATCTAAACAGTCATGCAAGGATTTAAAGATGATGGCAAGTGCAGCCCACATGTATAGAAAAGTACAGGGGTTTGGAGGAAAAAGTGGCCAAAACAAAGATCAAATTACAAAGTGAAAGCACAGAAGCTCTCATAAACTGAGTACAAAGGGTTGCATCACTAACAAAATGAAAAAAAATAACAAATGGGGTCAAAAAAGAAAAATCTGGGTAAAAAATAAAACAATCCGAGAAAAGTTGATAAGAAAAGTAAAACATGCCAGGAAAATATTACAACGTAGGCTGTTACAGCATGCTACAAATGGTCTGCAGTCTGAATTAGAAAACCATTATGATGATGATCAGGCTAACAGGGCGCCCCCTACAGTGTATTTAGAAGATGTACAGGAATATGAACGCAGTTTAAAAAAATTTAATGCTACAGAATTTCATCAAAGATATAAGTTTATAAATCTAGATAAAATAAAATCTTTTACAGAGGCTATTGCTGCAATGCACCAGGCTATAGAAAGTTTGTTAGACAGTGTGAAGAGAAAAACACAATATGGGGATTCTATACAGGTAAGATTAAATGCTGCTTCTTTGAATCATCCCTTGTTCTCAAGAAAGACAAGACCAAATGAACTAAACACTGCAACCTTCTTAGATCAGATAGCTGATATGCTACAGAGCAATACTGAAGTAATTGCTGATTCCTCTATACATCTCGTGGTAACTGCTATCAGGAACCACCAGGGTTCGAGGGGTGGGGAGAGCGGACACTGAGCTCCATCTTGTATAGCAGAGATTTTACAAAAAAGAGATGATACCTGATTGATTTAAATAACAGAGACAATAGTTTGTGTTTCGGTGGCTCCATTCTCGAACTCTTAAATCCACATATGAGTGACAGTCAGTTGTTGAACAAGGCTAAAATATTGTACGCTGAGCTAGGTTTGTCAGACCAAACCCCTGTCACTTTTAGTGATGTGTCCCAGTTTGAACGCTTTTAGGAGTCAAAATTAAGATTTTATATCATAATGAAGGAAACTGGCAAACATTTTCAACAGGTCCAGAAAGATTTCCTAAAACACTGTTTGTATTATTACATGAAGCGCATTTTTATGGTATCACTAATGTAAAAAAATTCATAGGCGCACGGTACCTCTGCGAATATTGTGATGTAGCCTACAGCCATAAGGGAAATCATATCTGTGCACAACAGTGCAAAGTTTGTTTCGACCCGTGTTGTCTCGAAAAGGAAATTGGCACAGTATCTTGTCACAAATGTAAGAAGATTTGTAGGTCTTCAGCGTACCTAGAAAGACATTTAGCTAGAGCTGATGGGGATACAGGGTCTTGTAAATCCATGAAACTGTGTGAACAATGTTTTGTTTTTACAAGAGATCTCATACATGTAAATTGATTCAGTGTAGCAGATGTGGTTCTTTCATGACAGCAGACAAGCATCTGTGTTACATGTCACCACTCACAGACGAAAAAGCACTGAGAAATATATAGTGTTTGATTTTGAAGCCACACAAGAAACGGGGTGCACATACCAAATTTTGTGTATGCTAAGCAATTAGATGGGAAGAGGTCCTGGGAATTAAGGTGAAGATTGCATAAAAGATTTTGTAGGACATTTTATTGATGCCCCATTTAGACACTACACATTTATAGCACACAATGCCAAAGGCTATGACAGTTACTTTATCATTAGCCAGCTAGTCAAGGAAAGAATTGATATTAAATTGCTCACACATGGAGAAAAAGTACTCTGTGTCACAGTGACATCCCTACACATCAGATTTATTGACAGCCATTGTTTTCTTCCTTTTAACCTAGCAAAAATCCCTGCAGCCCTTGGATTTGAGAATGAGATTGCTAAAGGTTACTTCCCCCAATTTTTTAACACCAAGGTTAATGAAAATTATGTAGGCCCCCTGCCCGATGCTCAGTTTTATGGTTCTGAATATATGTTGCCTGCAGAAAAGCAAGAGTTTTTGCAATGGTACCTAGCTAACAGACATAGAGAATTTAATCTGAAAAGAGAGCTTCACTACTATTATCAGTTAGATGTTGAAATTCTTGAAAAGCCTGTGTCAGATTTAGAAATGAAGTACTGGAGATGACTATGAAAAGTATTTTAAAACAGTCAGACGGTGATACAGTGGAGTATGAAACAGTATCCTTAGACCCCTTCTAGTACGTCACCATAGCCTCAATTTCTATGGTGATGTACAGATTTCTGTTCTTGAAAGAATGCACTGTTGCTGTTCTCCCCCCAGACAACTACCACAGACAATTGAAGAGATACTCCACACCTGCTACTCAGTGGCTTATGTACATATCTGAGAAAGAAAACATTTCTATTCAGCATGCGCTAAGGGGTGGTGAATTTAAGGTGGGTCCATACTTTTTGGATGGCTATTCAGTCATAAATGGAATACCCACAGCATTTGAATTTAATGGTTGTTTTTCATGGCTGCAACATCTGTTACTGTGAGAAAGATAGAAACCACATGACAGGGACTAGTTTTGGACAGTTATTCAATAGGACCACGCACAAATTTCATTTTCTAAAAAGACAGGGTTTTGCCGTTAGAGTATTGTGGGAACATGAATGGAAAGCAATGCTGACTACAGATCAGGGTTTGAATAATTTCTTGAGGGACAGGCAGCTACCACAGCCACTCGAACCTAGGCAGTCACTGTTTGGGGGGAGAACAAATGCCATTTGTCTGTACTATAAGACACAGCCTGATGAGAAAATACACTATTATGATTTTACCAGCCTCTACCCTTTTGTTAACAAAACCAAACAGTATCCAGTCGGTCATCCTGACATCATTTATGACAATTTTGATGACCTCATTCAGTACTTTGGTTTAGCAAAAGTAAAAGTCTTACCCCCTAGAGGTCTTTTCTTTCCAGTGCTGCCATCCAGGATTGGTAAAAAGCTTGTGCATGACTCTTTAAAATGCCAAACTTCATAAATGTTAATGATTTTGTAGCCTTTTTCCAGTGCCAGGTTTAGTTCTACGGTACAGTAGGTACCTGTAAGTGACCTTTGCTCATCATCGTGTGCGCATAATGTTGTTTGAAGTCTATTTTCAGCGCATGCACGACATAATGTAAACACAAGCTTTTTACCAATCCTGGATGGCAGCACTGGAAAGTAGTGGAAACACTTGAGCTGTCTTCCATATTGAGGGGATAGAGCCAGTGGCTAGGAACAGATTGAAAAGGTGAGTGAGGGGGGCAGCTAAGGAGTGCAATGCTACTTTTAGAAAGTAGGGATCCAGGGAGTCTGCACCTGCACTTTTAGTTGTATCTAGTTAGAATAGTAGGTCTTCTACTTCTATTTACACAGAGGTCCCCCCGTTTTAGCTTATAAATGTTACATGCGTATACATAAAGCTATCCTTTTGATGCAAGTTTGACACAGTCCTACAGATGCATGTTAAATAATTTTGTATATTGTTACAAAAACAGAAAAAGGGGTACTCACACAGGCAGATGAATTTCCCTCGGGTTGGGGATCTCCACACAGATCTGTGAAACCTCTGCACGATCAGGTTCCCTCCTAGATACTTCTTTCTGAAAATATCCTAATCAAACACACACATGTCCCTGCAGTTATACACCAGGCCTACAGGGGGCACATACCACTACATAAACACTAACTGATTTTTTGGGGTGGGAGGAGCACGGTGGTGAAGAGGAGGGACAGGGGTCGAGCCAAGATGGTGGGGTTCAGGAGAAAGGGGGACAGGGGTTCGAGCCAGGATGGTGGGGTGCAGGGAGAAGGGGACAGGGGTTCAAGCCAGGCTGGTGGGGTGCAGGAGAAAGGAGGGACGCAGGAGTTCAAGCTAGCATGGTGGGACTCGGGTTCTAGCCAGGATGGTCTGGCAGGGGATCGAGGAGTGTATGAGAAGGAGGGGCAGGGGACAGGGGTTCAAGCCAGGCTGGTGGGGGTGCAGGAGAAAGGAGGGACGCAGGAGTTCAAGCTAGCATGGTGGGACTCGGGTTCCAGCCAGGATGGTCTGGCAGGGGATCGAGGAGTGTACGAGAAGGAGCAGCAGGACACTTACAAAATGGTGGGTGGCAGGGTTCGAGGAGTGTACGAGAATGAGGGGCATAAGACGCTTACAAAATGGTGGTGTTAGGTGACTTCCAGGGTTTCAGTGGGGGTAATTTCCTGCACAAGGGGCGGGACATGGGTTCAAACGCGTGTCATTTCTGCCAGAAGGGGGCGGGGCTAGCGCATTTTAGGGAGGGACTTCCGGTTTAACAAGGGGCGATTCTGATTGGTCCGTTTTAGGCCATGCCCACCTGTCAAATGATGTGGCACGCGCTGATTGGCTGAAATTTAACATTTGACGATATATATGAACTTATACTACTGAGGTGTATCAAAGTTGTACCATTTTCCCAGAGACTCTGCTGGGTATGTTTTATGGTGCTGGGCAGACAACAGTATCAATACAAAACCAGTTCTGAAGCATCACCTAAACACAAAGTTCACTGAGCAAATTTTGCCTTTTAGTGGCATCAACAAGTCACCTTCATTTAGCCCAGTGCTTCACCCAGTTAGTCTTTCTAATAGGACAGGGTTCTTAATTCACACTTTTTTCAAGTGCTTCTCTCATATCATACTGACTTTATTTGAATATTATAAAACATCCAACACTGGCTAACTATTTCAAAACACACAGCTCTTATCACTTTGCTAATATGCCTCTAAGTATACTGCTGGTCATGCGTGAATGTTGGCATTATGCTCAAACAGTCGGATCTACACCTGAAGGTATGCTGAAACAGAAATCCAGTACTGAACATTTTAATAACATTACAGCAAGGTCATTTGTAAGATGAAAGAGGACTTGAGGAAAAGTATGAGTTAAAGACTACCATCACCTGAGAAAGCCCAGTAGGGTGAAACTTTGGGCTAAATAAAGGTGGCCTGTTGAGATCCTTAAAAGTCAAAATGTTTTCAGTGAGCTTTTTGTGTGGTTGATGGTACAGTGACCTAGGCCATTCCCAGTGTGGGACTCCAGGACTCAGTCATAAGCCTTGATCTATAGCAGGTGGTAGTGCAGTAAACAGCTGCTGTGTCATTGGGTCAGACTAGTTTAAAGGTTTCTTGTGTTCAAACTTCTTTGCATGCTTCATCATTTGTATAAAGCTGACTGGAGTCACATGCTAATTATGCACTGTACTAGCTACTAATTTGCATTTCAAATATTTCAAACTATTTTTATAAATATCTGAGACTATATTTTAAGGGGAGGTTCTTTGTGTTCTAAATTATAGAACAAGCCAAATTCTAGGGGTTCTTTTAACCAGTTCAACCAATCCTAATTCAAATATAGGAAAACAGGATTTATGTACCTATCTACTGCAGTATAGTAGATAATATAATGCAACTAAGAAAAATTTCAGGTAGTACCTGCCAAAACAGCAAAACAATAAAACCCCTCAAAATTATATGATGGCATTATGCAAAAACGCATAATGTACCAGCTCACCAGTATATACATAACAGTGACACTGAGGAATTCACCAAGTAAATGACTTTTGGAAATAATATGACTGAAATAATAGTTGAAAAGACAGACATTTGGTTTTAATTTATGTAGTGCCTTTCTAAATGGACAAACTGTATCCCAAATCCCTTTACAATACATGAACAGTTGGCAGCAGTAACTAGGCATGTGCTCACAGAACTTAAGAGAGATTGCAAGAGGTTAAGGAATGCATGGAGAAGTTAAATATTGAGAAAGATACTCTACATAGAGAAGAAGTTAAGCCTAAGGATGTTTAATAACTTTTCCAGGTTTAACAATGAGTAAATGGTAGTGGCGGAGTTCAAACTCTTGCCTCTAGGTTCACTTCTCTGTTATCTAATCACTAGGCTATGCTACCTGAACTGAAGAGGCTGAAAACATACCTAAAAGATAAGTAGTTTCCTTTCCAAGTTAAGGTGTGAAAGCTAGTCAGAGACAATAGAATTTTCTACCTAATTTTTTCACTGACCTCCTCTGTATCTAGTTATGTTGTTTTCGCTTCCATGTCTATATGTATGAAATCTTTTTCAACTGGTTCTCTGTGTTCTTTAATAAAATGCATTCAATGAGAAAAAAAATTGTGAAACAGAGTGTTGCCTGTGAAAAGCAAACTTTGAAATTTCATGTCCTGATACACAGTATAAGGGTCTGATTTGTGAAGGCAGAATGTTCTTGCACATGCAAATTGGGCTTATAGGAGCAAACAGTATTTAATTTGGCTTGCGCCTGGCCTTCTGATGTGAGCAACATGGACATGAGAAGTACAGAGTGGCTTGAACATGAGAAGTAGAGGAACACACACTGTATGCCAAGACATTCAATTTGGTTTCTAAAGACACTGCATTTCTCTGCTTTTGGCATAAGAAGCAGTGGTGTTTGAAGCTACAAAAATTAGCTTCACAAATTAATTGCAATTCACTAAGTTAATCCACCTTGCTGTTAAAGTGGGGCCCACAGCTGACTTCTCTATATACTATGGGATTGGAGGTCATGTGGTACTACATGGTACTACAATTGCTGTAGGTAGAAATTGTCTGGCTCAACTCATTCACGCCATGGACAGGTTACTAAACCCATCCTTTCTGGGATCAGCTCATGATTTTTCTGGTGAAAAATGCAGAGTTTGGAGATTTCTTTGCTGACAAGGTGTCCTTTATTAGACAGGGTATCTGCTCAAGTGATCTGTCATGGAACAGTAATGGTCGGGGCCTTGGTGGCATTGTTGATCTGCCTGCCTGGTGAGAGTTTTAGCTAGTTGTGGAGGAAGAGGTACTCAGAGTGATTGCAGGTTTGTGTCCCACTAGCTGTTTGCTGGATACTTATCCCAGCTGTCTACTGTTAGAGTGTATGGAGGTTTTGGGTCCAGTTATTTTCTAGATCATCAGGGGTTCCTTGAGGGAAAGTGTTTTCCCAGCTACCCATCTATGGTTACTTTTTATACATTCTAAGAGGGAGCACCAAGGATCTGTCCCCAGTTAGTTTTTCTTGTTGTTCTTTTTCTTTTTTTGTTTATTGAGCATGTTATAAAATATAGTTATTGGGTTTCTCGTTTGCTGTCACAATTTAGTCAAGGCACTACTACTCTCTGGTTATAACTTTTTGATTTGTATCACTTTTGGAGAACCGCCACCATAATGTATGGTTTATTCTTTTATAGGTACTTGGCCAGCCTATTTTGACAATGGTGGTTCATTTCTGTGATGCAGAGTTCTGTATTTGGCTTTGACTCTATTTCAGTGTTTGATTGGTGCCTATTGTCTTTCAGTACTGGTGTAACATTTTTCAATTAAAAAAATAATGGTTTGGTTGTATAAATACAACAGCAATAGTCAGGAGTAACACTATTTACACATGGTAAAACAACAGTACCCATACAGGATTATAAAAGAAAGTTTGTACACTTGTGCAGGTAAACACTTCAATCTCTCCTACAAGTTACAGAGTCTTCTTACTTCACTACTCACTAGCCTTGTTACCTCAACCTCTCTGTGCAGAAATATATATATAGATATATATGTATGTGTGTACAGTATATATATATATATATATATATTTATATGTTTTTGTTTTATTAAGCTGCTTGGCCCTAACTGCCATCTACTCCTGCCATGAGGACCACCTGCCAGTCCCCAGCCCTGTCACCATTCCCCCCCATCAAGCCAGCAGGGATCTGTATGGTGCAGGACCCAAGGTCTGTAGGGGCCCACATTAACGGTGGCTGTGCACACTATGGTATAAAAATACTTTTTTTGAAGACCTGTTTGGCCCTGACTACCACCTGCTTCCACCATGAGGCCCACCCACCAGTCCCCAGCCCCACCGCCACTCCTCCAGTCAAGTTGGCAGGGATCCACATTGTGCAGGACCCAAAAACCGCAGGGACCCACACTCATGGTGGCTGTGTGTGCACATAGGTTTTGTCCTTTGTGTTGCCTCCTTGGTCCTGCCCTCCACCTTAAACATCCAGCAATTCACTGCCTGTTTGTATTTTTCACTTGTTGAATAAATAAATTACTCTCCACCTGGGTTTCCAGATTGAATGTGAAAAACACATAGAGTAATACTTATGATGCCATATACACAATGACCTCAGAAGAAGGAATTTTTTTATTTGATCTTTATCATTAAATTAAATAATATCATTGCTATTGTCTTCAAACATCACCAAGGAAGAACCCTTGGGAGATACCTGCTGCAGATGTTCATCATCATCACTTTTATGTTCCTGTCATTCTTCACTGACCTGGTGAGAGAATTTGTTGAGATTGACTTTTAGGAAGGGAATGCACTGTACATTTTCAGGAGCAAGCCTTGTGCAACCATCAGAGACAACATTTCCAGCTGTGCTAAATATATGCTCATAGTAAACACTAGTGGGAGGGTAACTAAGAAGCTTAATAGCAAAGGCAGATAGTGCAGGCCAGATGGTTTTCTTTTCCAGCCAGTGCTCAAAAGGGTCATCAGTAATATTAATGAGTGGTTCTCATAAGCAGACATCCATAATATCAGACAAAGATGAAGAACCAGGTCCATGACAAACACATCTGAATTATCAGTGTCCATGAGTTTTGAGCAAAAAGTGTGAGAGTCATCTATCTGCTTTTCAGAATGACATGTCTTTTTTAAAGTCCATGAAAGAGAACTTTGTGCAAGACTTACCCAATGTTGATGAAAGAGTACGTGGTGGCACTAAGTGAAAATTATTGCTGTCACCACCAATAGATGTTGCATCATCAGATGCAGCATCTACATCACATAATTCACTAGCATTGCCCCTTCCTTTTCCTGTGCAATTGCTGAAATCAGCATGTTTTTGTATTTAAGATAAGAGTCACCAAGACCTGAAGAAGGCAACTGTTGTAACTTAAACCGAGGGTCAAGAAGAGTTGAAAGAAGAACATTTTTTGTCTGTTGTGATATTGTGAAGTCTTCTGAAATTTTGGAATTGCTGTATCAGTCAGTCTGTAAGGGATACACCAGATTTGTCTCCTTTTTGTTTAAAACCTCCATGCAGCCTCCTGAATTACTTGTTCAGTAAATTTATGATGGGACTAACCTGGCTTGGAGTACCATTGTCTTTGTTAATCTTTCGAGCTGCTTCCTTAAAGGGAGTCAAGAACAATGTAAGATGCTTCATGAGGCCCCACTGGAATTAATTCAGCACAACACCATCTACTATGTTGTGTTCCATGGTATATTCATGGACTGCCTTCTTTTGTGCAGGAAGTCTCTCATACATGTAAAACATTGAGTTCCATATTGTCAGAACATCTTGTTTTAGTTGCTATATTGGAAATCCTTTTTTTCTTCTGGAGGTCAACCAAGATACCACGTGATTTTACAGAGTGACTAAAATGTCCACAGATATTCTTTGAAGACCCCACTAGTGTTACTATACTGTTGTCACTGGAAAGACAAGCTTGTATTAATGGATTTAATGAGTGCACAAAGCAGGAAATGTGAGTAAAACCACCATATGTTAATGCACAAACAATATTAGTGCCATTGTCTGAAACCACAATAAATTCAGAATTGAGTTCCAGGGGCTCTAACCACTCAGACATTTTATCACACAACTCTTCCAAAATATTGTCAGTGGTGTGATGCTTACCAAACATGCTAATGCAAAAAGCTGACATTCTTTTCCTTCCTTCCTTTCTGTACACTGCTGCATATGGTTGTGTTTGACGACGTTCATGATGCCCAATGTGCTGTGGTGCATGTATAATCAGTGGTTCAAGAACTCATCCAAATGTCTGTGGTCAAGTGCATAGAACCACATTTGATCTCTTGAAGAGACAATTTTATTTTACTTTGCATACATTCGTACACTTTGGGGAACAGTCACAGTTGCAAAATATTTATGGCTTGATATATTTGTAATATGGAGCAAAATATTTTGAAAAGGCTCTAAAACTGTCATTCTCCACCACACAAAATGGTTGCAGGTCTTTGGCAATAAATTCATCTACTAACTGATTAATTTTTAATGTGACAATGTGATCTGCTGTAGGCAGTTTTTTTGTTAAAGCAATACAGCAATTGTGTGCTGTTTAGTTCATCACAGAGACACGATTGCACTGGCAAAGTTGTAGCTTGTCCAGATACTTTTGTCAGTGAAGTTGACCATGTTTTTTTATGCCCTGTCTCTCAGTCTCTTCACCATCAGAATTGTCTGCAAGATTATTTTCATCACATATATTTTTCCCTTGCTCAGGACTGCTGCCCAGCCAAATGGTTTCATGTGCCCTTTGCTAATGCCTTTTTAGCGATGTTGCCTCTAAACTGGCCCCTCACTTAACACCTGCTGACTTCCCAATGACAAAAGGTGCAAGCAGCAAAACATTTATTTTTTGGACTTATATGAAAATAGCTCTACACAACTGAGGTGGAACGTTTTGTCGTCTTGCCAGGAACTGCAGCAATTGTGGTTGCAATTGTTTCTGACCCTGATTCATTCACACTGTGGCTGTTCTCAGAAGAGCTACCATGATTATTGATTTGTTTCCACTACTGGCTGTGGCGAGTGGTGGTGCTAGTTGTATGTGTTTTGTCTTTTTGGGTGGGAGAACCCAAGTGGCATCCTCTACCTCATCGGAATCACATTCTGATTCATCACCTTTGGAGGAGCATAACTGTGATACTGTACATCATTACAGTATCTTGTTATTGTACATTTAAAACCTCTTCTTCATCAGAGGCACTGCTTTCTGATGAAGAAGCTCAATATGCATGAGTGGCATACCATGGAGTGCTATGTCTAGTTGTACCTCATAGAGCCTTTTACTTAATCATTGACTTTCTAGGTCTAACTGTTTTGGCATCATGTTTTTGCATTTTAGTTTTATCTGATTTTTCTGGCAGTGCCAACAGTGCTGCATTACTTTGATCAGAGGATTCACCAGCATTATTTTTTTTTCTGGTTGTGTTGCTTCATTGTTATTGATTGCATTAATTATATCTTCACCAGTGAACGTGTCTTTTTTTCTGAATTTGTTTTTGGGAACTATTTCTACTGTTACATGTACCATGTTCAGCCATACTGTTGGGGTTGGCCACAGGTTCCATTTCTATAACAGACTGTGACTTCTTAATCCATTTTTTGGGGGTCCAATTTAATTACTTAACTAGTAATATTAGTTCAGAAGCAAAGATGGGCAACATACAGTCTGAGATGTGACACCCCCCCTTTCAAAATACTTGAGGCACAATGACCTAGTAGTAGTTCACTCACAGAGATGGGCAACACAGAGTCTGAGACATAACACCCCCTCTCAAAATATGTGAAGCACTGTATGACCTAGTAGTACTTTAGTCACAGAGATGGACAACACAGAGTCTCAGACATGATACCCCCTCTCAACATACTTGAGGCACTATGACCTAGCAGTAGTTCAGTCACAGAGATGGGAAATACACAGTCTGAGATGTGACACCCCCATCCCCTTTGAAATCTGTACAGCACTATGAACTAGTAGTTCAGGCACAGAGATGGCAATGCAGAGTCTATAGCAATACAACCTAGTAGTAATTTGGGCACAGAGATGAGCAACAAAGACTCTACGGCACTATGACCTAACTTCAGGCACAGAGATGGGCAACACAGTTGAAGATGTCGTCCAAACCCCCCCTTCAAAATCTGTATGGCACTGTAAGCCCTCCTCCTTCAAAATTAATGAGGCACTATGGCCTTAAGACAGAGTCCTCCTATCCTGTCTGCTCCCTTTATTAGTTCTTACTTTCTATTTTTTCTACAAAAATATATATTTCAAAAAGAAAAGGTGTGCACTCTGCTGTTGTCTGCTGTTGAATTAATTGGTCTCTCTCTCTCTCTGTCTCTGTCTAAGGAAATAATTCTATTTTTTTATTGTTGAGGTAAGTACTCTGTAACATTTGCACTCTGCTGCTGTTGAATTCATTGTTATCTCTCTACTCTCTCCCTCTCTTTCTGTCTCTCTCTCAGGAAGAAAAACATTGTTTCATTTTTCTTTACTGTGGAGTTAAGCACTCTGCAATGTCTTCTACAGCACTTTGCTGTTTGCTGTAGTATTCATTGGTCTCTCTCTCTACTCTCCCTCTCTCTCTGTCTCCCTTCCTCCATCTCTCTCTCTCTCTTCTGACTAAGGTGGAAAAATGTTTTCTATTTTTACTGTGGAGTTAAGAACTCTGCAAGGTCTGCACTAAATTTATTGGTCTCTCTCTACTCTTCCTCTCCATCGCTCCCTCTTCCTCTTTCTTTCTGACTAAGAAAAAAAAAGTTCTTGTTAACTTGTTTAGTGGTTTTTTTTTTTTACTGGAGCCTTCACAACACAACTGTCTCCTTTGAATGCAAAGCCCCAAATGAGCTCAATACACTGTTTCTTATGGGATATCCTGTGGTAGTTGATGCACAGGATTGGCTAGAACATGAGTCAGTCACAGACAAAAGACCCTGATTGGATGTCTCCCTCTAGTGCCCCAGTATCATGAGTGTTTGCCTTTGTTGTTCATGTGACAGTACAGGGACTCAGGACTATTCAGTAGCGATTGGGGACCAAAAAAAAAAAAATTTTTTTGTTTGTTTTTATTCCTCAACCCTGCCCTACAGCCTGCTGCCTGTAATCTAGTGGGACGGAACCAGAACACACTTCTGAACTGAGCCAAATCAGCAACTAGGGTTGAGCCATGAAAGGCTCAGTTTTCCTGAACAGATCCAAGTTGGCTTGGTCCGGAGAGGTTCAGAAGTGCGGCAGAGCTGGTTCACCCATCCCTAGAAGAAACAATCTCAGTTGAAGTATTTGTAACCTCTCGCTCTCACTTTCCCTATTGTTTTAGTCAAATGAGGCTGATGTCACTTTCCTGTACCCAGGTTCATCCAATGGGCTGAAATTGCTTCAGGCCTGGAATTTTCGGTGACACCTACCTTGCGATATTATTTGCTCTTGGTGTTTTGAGACCCAGCTTTCTCTCACAGATTATTTAGCATCTTAATGTATGTGTTTAGATGCCACTGAGACAGAATGTCTCCAAGTCCTTTGTGTACTAACAAACATATCCCCATTCCAGGAATCTCATACAATGAAGGCCCACCCTTACTTAAGAAACCCTGCTGTGCTATTAAGATTCTCCCAGATAGAAAAGTTTTCTCACCTTTGAACACTGCCTCCTGCCCCCCCCAACTGCTACAGAAGGTACTAGCATTTGACAAAGATATTTTAAATTACCAGCAACAGTTTTCTGGTTGTCACATGCCTTGCCCTTTAATTTAATGAAGTTGCATATTTGTGAAGTTCATAGTAGCTACTTTGTGGGGGCTATCTAGCCCAATGTTTACTCATACTGGTAAGACAGTTCATCTGCATTAGCACTTTGTGCACCACTGCAATGCTGCATGGTGAAATCATAGTCCTAGAGGCTGATACCCCAGCACAACAGTTTGGTATTTTGCCCACTCATTCTGTTCAATCATTGCAATGTATTGTGGTTTGTAACCATTGTGAGTGACCTTCCGTACAGATAGGGACACAATTTCTTACTCACCCAGACAATGGCTGGACACTCTGTTTCTTTGGTTGAGTAGTTTGTTTCCTTCGGTAGTAGCATCTGGCTCAGGAAAACAACTGGCTTCAACACCCCATCCCTGGATACTTGAGAGAGCATGCCCCAGGCCCCTGTCACATGCACCTGTCTGAACAATAAATCCGAAATTGTCATCTGGGCTTGCCAACAGTGACTTTTAGCATACTGCCAATTTCAGTTACTGGAATGCTGTTCAACAGCACCCCATCCACTGAATTTTCTCTGGCAGCTTGTTGGTTGTTCTATCTGTTAAAGAGGCTGCAATGTTACTGTAAAGTCTTAACAAATTAGTGATAGCACCCCACAATTCCCAGAAATACACCTGGTTGCTTCTTACTTTGGGGGGGCAGGCCAATCCTAAATTGCTTAAACCCTAGCTGGTTCAGGCATGATGTGCCCTCTCCCATGTGATGTCCAAAGTATAGTACCTCTGCCATCCTAATTTGGCACTTGTCTGGCTTAACAGTTGGTCCTTTGTCCTGTAGTCTATTCAGAACTTCCCTCTTGTGGAAGAAATGCTTGCCCCATGTCTGGTTAAATATGCCTACAGAATATTATCCATGTAGACTACAACAAAGTGCCCAGTCTCATTCTGGACCCTGTCAGCTAGCCTCTATAAAGTGGTGGATGAATTCCTCATGCTGAAGGCACAACAGTGAACTGAAACAAACCAAATGGGGTGACAAATGCTGACTTCTCATGAGTATCCATGGATAGCTACATTTACTAGTATCCCTTCATTAAAACTATTGTTGTAAGTTACCTAGCCCCTCTTAACTTGTCCAGTACCTTATCTGTCCAAGACATGGGATATGCGTCAGGTACTATGACCTCATTTAACCACCTGTGATTGACACAGCACCTTGCTGATCCATCTTTATTTGGAATCAGAACCTCTGCAGCTGTCCAGGGGCTGTTGGATGGCTGGATCACTCTTGGGCCCAGCATTTCCTGCAGCTCTTTCCTCATCCTGTTTTTCCCTGGCACCTGATATGGCCTTTGCCTTATGGGTTTCTCTGCAGTGGTTTTCACCTAATGCACTGTGAGATCAGTGTACCCTGGCATGGCAGTAAAAAGTGCCAAATAGTCTTTAAGAACTTCCTCATCTAGTCACTTATCGCGGTGTGAATCCCTCAGACATTGTCACAAAACTCCAGGAGGCTTTTCCTTCACTTTTCCCTAGCAGATCAGGAGCATGCTGCTCCTGATCTCTAGCTGCTGTTTTGCAAACCATAAGGGCAATGTTAGCATGGTTATAATAGGGTTTCATAATATTTATATGGTTTTCTCAGCTTTGAACACTGCTTCCTGCCTCCCCCCCAACTGGTACAGGAAGTACTACCATTTGACAAAAATATTTCAAATTACCAGCAAAAGCTGTCTCTTCATTACATGGGTTTCATGGGGCCACTTAGAATCCCAATGTGCACAAGCAAGAGGTACATTTTAGTGGTCATGGACTATGTGTCCTGCACTTAGGTGGAAAAAAGTAGCCAATAAACTTTTGGGGATATTCAGCCTGGTGGAGTTTTCCCAGGATATTCTGTTGGAACAGGGCACCAATTTTCTGTCTGCCATAATGGCTAGTCTTTTGAGAGAAGTGCAGAGTGAGGTAGCTTAAGGCCTCCCCATACCTGCCCAGTAGGGGTGGATGAAACTGCTGTTTTCTGCTCCCACTTAACTTCCATGGAAATTAAGAGATTTTCACGAAAGTTTCTGAACTTCCACCTGTGGCAGAGTGGAAAACTTCCACGAAAGTTACCAGGTGAAATTTCACCTGGAAATGAAGAAAATAAGCTCTGGTGGCTAGTGGTCCCTCCCCCCACCTGTCCCACATGTAAAAAAGTATCCCTGGTGGCTAGTGGTCCCTCCCCTCCACCCGGTAATCCGCTCCCTGCAAAATGTATAGTAACCCTGCCCACATCCCTATCTCCACTGTCCTGTTAAAAAAAATTCCTGGTGGTTTAATGCTTTTTTTTTATTTAAACCCCTCCCGATTCCCAGTCACAAATCCCTGGTGATCCAGTACCCCCACCCAGCCTCCCCAGCATCCAGGTGTCCCACAACCCCACTCCCAACCCCATCATAAACCCCAGCAGTGGTGAACTGGCACAGCCCTCCTCTCTCTCCTCCATGGCCAGTCTGCCGACTGAGCTGTCATGAATGAGAGTACCACATACCACTCATTCATTGACAGCTCAGTCAGTGGGCTGGCCATGGAGGAGAGAGGAGGGCTGTGCCAGTCTGCTGCTGCCAGGATTTATGATGGGGTTGAAGCAGGGTTGTGGAACACCTGGATGCTGGGGAGGCTGGGTAGGGGGCACTGGATCAACAGGGAATGGATCTGGGACTGGGGATTGGGAGGGGGTTTAAATAAAAACAGTAGGCCACCAGAGATTTTTTTTTTTAACAGGACAGTGGAGATAGGGATGCAGGGGGTTACTGTATAATTCGTGGCAGGTGGGTTACTGCGTGAAAGGGAGGGGAGGGACTACTAGCCAGCAGGAATACTTTTTTACATGTGGGGTGTGTGAGAGGGGACCACTGCACTAGCCACCAGGGCTTTTTGGGGGGCAATCTAACAATTAAAAGAGCAGCGATCGTGGGCGGAAGTTCCACAGAAGTTTGGAAATCAATTTCTGAGATTCCACAAAAGCAAAAGTCAGACATTCGCTCTAATTCCACCTGCAGATTTTTTTTCACCCACCCCTACTGCCCAGACTAACAGTCTCATTCAATGTTTTAATGCATCCCTTAAGTTCATGTTAAGGCATTCACTTCCCAGCATGTGATAGGGTGAGACAAGTACTAACATCATCTCTTATTTGCATATATGGAAGTCCCTGGGAGTCCACTGGATTCTTACCCCTCAAGCTCCTGTTTGTCCATAGGGTAAGAAGTTCCCTTGATTTAGTAAGGGATGAATGGGAGAGTGAGCTTGCTCCGCAAGGTGAATCTGTTAGAGAGTATATCCTGAACTTCAGGTCATGGCTCAAGGAGTTCATGGGGTTCACTCAGGATTACCTAACCATTGTACAAGAGAGACAGCTGATGTGGTATGACTGTGGAGCCAGAATCCAGGAGTACGAATACAGGCAATGGGTGATGGTACGTATCCCTATCAAACAGAATAAATTACAGTTGGCTTGGAAGTATCCATACTCTATGGTCAGGAGGATGAATGATGTTAATTACATGGTGGAGCTTCCTGACAGGAGGTACAAGCAGCAAACCTACCTCATAAACATAATGAAGTGCTACCATGATCAAGAAGAGATGGTTGTGGCTGTGTGCAGCTATCCAGAGGAGGAGGCAGAAGCAGACTCACTGGTGGATCTCCTAGGAGTGGTTAAGAGAAAATACTTAGTGGATACTGTAACCCTCTTGGAGTGAATGACACCAGCATAAACTGCCAAAATGCATTGGGTGCTCTATACATTTAGGAAAATGCTTGTGTGGAAACCGCAGTACACTACAATGGCAGAGCTCCACATGGACACAGGGTACCGGGCCCATTGATGCAGCCACCCTACAGAGTCCCTGAGTGATTGATGCCACTGAGGAGGAAATGCTTGCTGTTAGGTTAACTGAGATATGCAGTTGTCTCTGAGCTTCCCCTGTATTACTGATCCCCAAGAAGGATGGGGCCATGAGATTCTGTGTCAAGTAATGCAAGCTCAACAGCTGTACAGAGTCAGATACATACTCCATGCCCATGATGGATAAGGTCCTAAAGAGGTTAGTGGGAGCCATATACCTGATCACCTTAGACCTGACAAGCAGTTATTGGCAGGTACCCCTGACCACAGAAGCCAGTGAGAGGATGGCCTTTATCACTCTGTTGGGCCTATTCAAGTTTTAATAATGCCATTCAGTATGAAGAACGTGCCAGCCACCTTTCAATGGCTCATGGACTGCATTATATCTTGGGCAGCAGACTTTGTTCTGTTGTACACAGACAGTCAAAGTGGAGAAATGCCAAATAGGGATGGCAGAGGTGGCATACCTTGGGCATAGCATAGAGTGGGAACTCTGACCTGAACCATTAAAAAATTGAGACTATACAAGGATGGACCATGCCCACCACAAAGAGAAAAGTGTTGGCCTTCCTAGGGATGGCAGGATACTATTGAACATTTGTCCCAAACTTCAGTAGTATGGCCAAACCCCTGTCCAAGCTCACTAGAAATCAAATGCCAGAAAAAGTTTAGTGGACAGATCACTGTGAGACAATGTCCTATAAACTGAAGGAGGCACTGTGTCAGGCACCTGTGCTCGTGAGCTCTGACTATTCTCTGAAGTTAATTTTGCATATGGATGCATCTGATCATGGGCTAGGAGTGGGTATGAGTCAGGTCATACAAATGGGAGAGGAACACCTTGTCATGTACCTGAGCAGGAAATTGCTGCTTAGAGAGGAGGCCTATGCCACAACTGAGAAGGAGTGTTTTGATATAGTCTGGGCTCTGCAGAAGCTGAAACTATATTTCTGTGGGAAGATGTTCACAATGGCCACCAATCACAACCTCCTCACATGGCTCCACAGGACCAGTGGCCCAAACGCCAAATTGTTAAAATGATGGAGTGTGGTGAAGTATTCTTATAATGTGGACATTAGGCACCACAGTGGATCACAGCATGGCAATGCAGATGGTTTGTCTCAGCAATAAACAATCACTCAGTAAAGAAAATGAGGCACTTTAAAGAATTAATGAATTGTTAAACCAGAGAAGGACATGGGTGTAGCAGATAGAGTAAATCTGCTAACATGAACAATGCCATTTAGTTGCTAAAATATTTTTATTCATTTTTATAAGGGATGAAGATGTGCCAACTATGCCGTGTATTTCTTTTTTTTAGTTTTATTATCATCTATGCCTCTATAAAGTATTTCAGCTGATTTGGGAGGTCTGCTAGGAATTGAAAATTACATTCTTCTGTAGCCCATGCCTTTGGACACTTAGCTGAGAGTGGCTTTTGCTTAAGCAGTCCTTTTTCTGTCTGCAAATGCCCTTTGTTTTACTTAATCATCAAAGGGTGGGCTCCTTGTCACTTAAAGAGGTTATGTTTTGGCCATAAACAAATGTCTGGTATATCCAGATTGCACATGCTGAGTGGTTGGCCAGTATAACAAAAGAACCAACCTCCAATCCATAAAACCAGTTTGGATCCATTCTGAGAGGAGGTGATCCCCAGAGATCAAAGAAAGGTTCAAGGTGTAATGTCAGAGGAGCATGTGCGATGATGCATGTGGGGGGGGGCAGCTGCCGAAGGTATTGATGTTGTTCGTTTGCAATGAAAATTCAATTACTGTATGTTTGGGACTTGATTGATTTACATTTTTTGACAAGGAAAGGCACACTAAACCATGATAGCTTGTTTCCAGTTGTATCTTTGGGGGTGTTATATTGTTGGGAGGATGTTGGCCATGACACTGGGGAAATTCTCCAACTCTTGGCAGGGGGCATTGTTGTCTCGTTTACCAAGATTTTGTTCAAACATAGAAAAATAGAATTTGCTGGCAGATAAAGACCATTTGGCCCACCCAGTCTGCCCATTTTTCTCTATCTACTGTATCATGGCAGATCCTACTTGAGCTACAGATCTTTCTCGCCCTTCCCTTCCTTTCCACTATGATTCCCATATGCCTATCCCATGCATTCTTAAGCACCAACATTGTTTTTGCCCACACTACCTCTGCTGGAAGGCTGTTCCAGGAATCCACTACTCTTTCTGTTAAGATGTACTTCCTCACATCTTTCCTGAATCTACCCCCTTTAAGCTTCATGACACGTCCCCTTGTTCTTGAGCACATTTTTTTCTAAAACATACTTCCCTCCTGTACCTTATTTACACCATAAGGTATTAAAGGTATCTATCATGCCCCCTCTCTTCCAAGGTGTACATACTGAGGTCCTTTAGCCTCTCTTCATAGAGCTTTTCATGCAAATGAGGATCCTGGTGAGTTGGAAGTGGAATGTGTGCTGCTGCAGACTAGGGCTATGTCCTTGTCCCCAGACTGTGTGTCTCTAGAAGACACAAAGTATTCACAGAACTTGGAGAATAGTGAAGAAGGAATGGAAATGGCCCTGACTCTCCCTGACATAGTGACATAATGTATTAGTAAGCCTAAGTCAACTACTGACATCACCCACAAGGGATAACACAGTTCTAGATCTGATATTCACAAATAGAGATAGGGTTACGGGTGTCAAAGAAGGGAACCACATGGGCAACAGTGATCATAACACAGTATGGTTCAGGGTAAAAAGGACTGTAGACTCCATACACTCCAAACTGAAGGTCCTTGACTTCTGGAGGGCAGACTTCACAAACATGAAGGCCTGCCTAAGAGACAACCATAGTAACTCAACAGAAGGAAGCATTGAGGAATATTGGACAAGGTTGAAGGATGCAATGACCATGGTCACATCACAGTGTGCCCGTCAGGTTAGTAAGAACAAAAGGAGGAAAAAGTCACTATGGTTTTCCAAGGAGGTGGCAACCATGGTGAGAGAAAAGAGCATAGCCTTAAGAAAGTACAAGGAGTTGGGGAATGAAGCAGGCAAAACAGAATATAAACAGAAACTAAAAGAGGGAAGGAAAGTGATAAGGAATGCAAAGGCTCAAACAGAGGTTAGGATACCTCAGGAAGTCAATAAGGGCAACAAAACCTTCTACAGGTACATATGTGAAAAAAGGAAGCCCAAAGGAGGCATTGTTAGAAACACAAAAAAAGATGGACAAACCACAGAGCAAGAGGGGGAGAGGGCAAAGGCACTCAATGAGTACTTCTTTTCAGTCTTCACACAGGAATCAGATGGTAACGGACCAACAAGAGGCATAAAAAAGTGTCCAATTGAAGGAATAGACATGGTTCCCTTCACAGAGGAAAGGGTCCTGGAGAAATTAGACAAGTTTAAAATAGATAAAGCTATGGGGCCAGATGGGATACACCCAAGAATACTAAAAGAACTAGGGAGGGAACTGTCAGCCCCCTTAGCAGTGCTCTTCAACAAATCATTAAGGAGTGGGGAGGTGTGGAGGATTGGAAGAGTGCAACAGTAGCACCACTCCACAAGAGTGGAAGCAAGAAACAGCCAGGTAACTACCGTCTGGTTAGCTTAACGTTAGTAGTGGGAAAACTGATGGAGTCCATCCTAAAGGAAAGAATTACAGATTTTTTGAAGCAAACTGGTCAGCTCAACAAAAATCAATATGGTTTCATGGCAGGGAGGTCCTGCCAGACAAACCTGGTTGATTTTTCAATTGGGTCACCAAAACAGTGGATCAGAGTGGGGAAGTGGATGTGATTTACCTGTATTTTAGCAAAGCTTTTTGACTCTGATCTGCAGAGGAGACTAGTCAAGAAACTGGAGAACATGGGAATAGGGCCTGACTGGGTCAAAAACTGGTTACATGGGAGAACTCAGAGAGTATTAGTAAATGGCACTCTGTCTGTAGAGGGGAGGGTGACTAGTGGGATCCCACAGGGCTCAGTTCTTGGGCCTATCCTCTTCAACATATTCATCAGAGACATTGTGGATGAACTGGAGGGAAAGTTGTGCCTGTTTGCAGATGACACCAAAATTGGTGACAGGGTGGACACAACAGAGCATGGAAGCTGAACTCTGAAAACTGGAGGAGTGGTCCAAGACCTGGCAATTGAAATTCAGTGCTGAAAAATGCAAGGTCATGCACCTAAGAATGTGTAACCCAGGGAAACTGTACTCAGTGGGAGGGGAGCAGCTGGTGGCTACCAGGTAGGAGTGAGACCTAGGGGTGATCATATCAGATGACCTCAAGGTCACTAGATAATGTGAAAAGGTAGCACTAAAGGTTAATGGTATCCTGGGGTGCATAGGGAGGGGCAAGACAAGCAGAAGGCGTGAAGTAATCATGCCCCTGTATCGATCCCTGGTCAGGCCTCACCTGGAGTACTCCAATTCTGGAGGCCACACCTCAGGAAGTACATAGATAGGCTGGAGATGGTACAGAGAAGAGCAACAAAAATGGTGCAGAGCTTGCATCAGAAACTGTACAAGGCAAGACTGGATGACCTCAAATTATACTCCCTATAACAACGCAGGAATTGTGGGAACATGATAGAAACATTCAAATACCTTAAAGGCAACAACAGGGTGCATGTGCAGAACCTCTTTCAGGTAAAGGACTACAGCAGGACTAGAGGGCACAACCTTCAACTTAAGGGAAGAAAGTTCAGAAGCAATACAAGGAAATTCTTCTTCACAGAGAATGTTGTGGAACCGTGGAATAGCCTGCCAGAGGAGGTGGTGGGAGCCAAGACAGTTAGAGAGTTCAAGCGGGCATGGGACAAACACTATGGGATACACAAGCAGTCAACTAAGTAGGGGAGAGGAAGCCAAAGGCAGACTTGATGGATTGTATGGTCCCTATCTGCCAACAACTTCTATGTTTCTGTTACTTCAGCTGAATTAAAACTGCAGACCACATTTCAAGAATGCAAGAGATGTTTACTGAGAATGATGGCTGAGGATGAGAAGAGGTACTCTTAAAGGAAAGCCTACCTCAAACATAGAATGTCAGCACAAGCTTTGGACATACCTGCAAAACTCTTGAAAGATAAAGTTACAGTAATTCAGAGGATTAGCCTGCAGTATAATTTCCTGGCACCCAGCTGTGCACTGCTGAACCTAGTTCTGATAGTCACCTGCAAGACCAAAGTGGCAAGCTGGCAGCTAAATGCTGGTTAATAAAAGCCTTTCAGCTTCCAGTTTTGACATGGTAAAAGGGTCCGTGGAGTCCAGAAAATTCCCTGAGGAATGCTGGCTGGTTGCAGAATTCTACTGGAAAATGAATCCCTGACCCGGACTGGAACATTCAATCTACTGGAGGAATCTAGGAGAAAACACCATCTTCCCCAGCCACATTGTCAGTTTAAAGCAGCTCTCCTGAGGTATCACAGTGAAAGAAACAAACTCCCTCCACAGCAGATACAACTGAGGTTGTAACAGATCATCTTATCAAGCGTTCTGGTGAGTTTACTGCTTCACCTCTGGTGATCACTTCATGCCAATGCTCACCTGGTCCATTGGTAGATATGCAGCTGATGGAGCCCTAAAATTTAGGAATGGGATCAGAGAGAGGAGTGGGAAAAACTGAAATGATGTCACTAGATGCATCTTTAAGTACTGCACAATGTGAGAGGAATCTGGCTACTGCACCACACTTGTGAGCCATACCACAGTAGAATGTACAAAACAGTGTACCTCCTTTCTCCATAGGTGAACTTTCTCATGCTGGTATTGCTGTAAATGGTATGGAGGAGGTTATCAGTTAGGATGGGAAGAAGGATGGGTAAAGGGTGTTTCTGGAAGAAACTTTACTAGCTAATATACAGCCTATTATCCACAAAGGGCTTTTAGTAATTGAACTGAATTTGGATAACATTAACCCCCAGCCTTGCAAGGTGTGCCTAGTTCTGATTCTGCACTAACATAACCTACTATCTTTTAGTCTTAGCAGCCTGTCAGTTCACAGATGCTTGACATGGAAGGGAGAGGGATTTTGCCACATTTATTAGAGGTCCCTTCCCAGCAAGCAGAGGAAGAACCTGGTCCTTCCAACAGTGACTCCAGAAGGTCCAGCAATGGGCAACAGTATTCTGATTTTTTTAAGTGCATAGCAGAACCAACACTTCAAAGGAATGCTGTCAGGTTAAAGTACAGAAGGGGACTTTCAGAACATCCTGACAGAATGTATGTGGTCAGGAAACTCATGAAGGTCTCACTGCAGTTATTTGTATCCAAAATCTATGCTTTAATCCATATTTCAGGAGAGGACATCTTTGACATATGTTTTAAATCTTCCCAGGGACTTGATAGATTTTGGACAAAGTACTACCTGTTGAAGACAATCCCACTATGGATCCCCTTCATCTCTATCATCCTCATCAAACCCCTCATGAAGACTGTTACCACAATGTTTCTCAACAGGGGATTAATGTTAATGACATTCATTACTGGTTGAAAGGAGATGTGAGATTTTGAGTCAGCAAGAGGCCATTCTTGATACAGAGAATATCTGGACAGGGGGGTGGTGATTTAAAGTGAAACTGGCACAGATGACTCTGGAGTGGTACACCTGCCCAACATGGGGTACTCCGACATGGCCTCAAATGTCTCTTCCACGAAATCTTGGACAACTTCAGAACTGGAGGAAGAAAGTGGCAAGCTGGGACAAAGACATAGAAGAAAGAAAACTACTACTTCCTTGCAAGGAGGAGTGGTACTGCCCTATATAGATCACTGGTAAGACCTCACTTTTAGTACTGTGTCCAGTTCTGGAGACCACACCTTGGGAAGGACATAGAATGGCGGCTGTCCAAAGGAGGGCTACCAAAATGGTACAGGGTCTGCAACAAATTTCTATGAGTTGAGGCGAAAGGCGCTAAATATGTGCACCCTGGAGGAGAGAAGGGAGAAAGGGGATTTGATAGTCATCTTTAAATCCATCATGGGGGTAGATAAGCTAAAGAAGGGAATTATTTTTCAGAGAAAAAGGTGCTATAGAACAAAAAGGCATGCTATGAAGCTGGAGGAGGTAAATTTAGGAGGGATGTGAGAAAGTACTTCTTCACAGAAAGAGTGGCGGATATCTGGAACATCCTTTCAGTGGAGGTGGGGGGCTGAAATCAGTGGCAGGGTTCAAAAATGCCTGTGACCTGCACAAGGGCATTGTAGGGGTAAGGAGAGGGAGAAGAGATTGTTAAGTAGATCAAGTAGGGTCTGCAGCAAATGATGAAGGTTAATTAAAAAAAAATTGGCAGACTGGGTGAGCCCAGTGGCCACTATCTGCTATCAAATTCTATGTTTCTATATTTACCTGAGGCTTTCTGTAACTGGATATTTTGAGTTCCTATGGAATGACCACGGGACGTTTTTTCTCCTCCCATTCAGGCCTTGAAGACTGTATCTTTTAATGCCTGTAGAATAAAGAATTTTAAGAAAAGGGAAGCCAAATTATCCTTCTTTAAAAATTCCAATTTTAATAAAGTTCTTTTACAGGAAATTAGGTTGGCTTTTCTTTTTGAATTAGCACAGGTGAGAAGAAGCTGGGTTTGGGGACCTTCTAACTAGAAATTTAGGTAGGATAGAGCAGATGGCCTGGGGATTTTATTTCTGGGTACTGCCTTTACCATTACTAGAATTGTTGACATAAGTCATGAAAGGGCTTTATTATTAGATTTCAGGTGACAGGATAACAAATTTAGGCTTATTATAAAAAGGGTCTGAGAAATACAACTTTCTGATTGACTGCAAGCATTCTATCAGCTTTAGGTTAATATTTTATAAACATACATGCACCACCTAATCATATGCCGAATAATGTTTAACACTTAAAACAAATTTTTTTTTATTATATTTGCAATAAGAATCTCCCAGGGATTATTTTAATGGTCAGTTCATCACCTGCTGGGGGCATGTGGTGAATGGCTTCACCTCATGTAACATTACACCCCTAGAGTGTGATTAAAAGACCATTCACATAATCTCTGGTCATATCTTAGTGCTTAATTAACATCTATGCCCTCCCCCATCCAAAACGGCCTCTTTTTGAACTCAGACCATATTTGTAAACAGCTCAGCATGTGGTATGTGGAGAGGATTTTAATTGTAGGGTGGATGACTGAATTCAACAGAATTTAAACAAGCAAATGTGGGGTGGGGTGGGGATGGATGATAGGGGTTTCTGGAGCACAAGGGATGGGAGGGTCTCGGCACCCAACTAAGGATCTAGGTTCGAGCAGACTTGATAGACCATAAGGCCTAATCTGCTGGCAAATAGTATGTTAGTATGTTAGTAAATGTACTGTATTACTTATGCTTTACATAATACTGAGGATGGTGCAGACTTAATTGATGCCTATAGGTCATTGCACCACACTGGGGACACAACTATTTCAAAAGCCTGTATTTAACAAGAATAGATTACTTTTTTTGTGTCTCCCTGACTGATACCCACTAAATTTCATTAAGTTTCTTCAAAACTATCAGATCATTTATTATTACAGTATACTATACCTTCAGTATCGACACCTCACTCTCCTTACTGACTAATGGCAGATGGAGAATGAGTAAATTCCTTCTAGACTTACTGGACATCCACGCAGAAGTACACCAAATATTACATACTAGGAAGTCAGTTTTTTGCTTATATGATGATCCCTGGACTTGGTGGGCAGACGCAAAATGGATATTAAAGAACTCTTCTACCAAAAGGGGAAGAAGAAGCAGCAGACTGAATATTTACAATACCTGGGGTATACAGATCCATTATAAAGTGCTTTCTAAGGTTGAAGAAACCAAAGGGAATTATAAGAAGCAAACTGATCTCTTAAAAAAGGACATGTTTAGATTCCAGTATAACAGAGCTGCCTCTTTAGAAGTAGAATTTAAATATGGGTTTAAAAAAAACACCTTTCAGTGACCCATTTGTGGTCTGTAAACATCAAACAGAGCATAAGAGATAGAGTTTTACCTTTGCCAGTCTGTTAGTATTTCACATTTAGCCTTACCCCACCTTCTGTGGGCTAAACTCCCATTAACCCTGCGAGATACTCCCTTAGGTTGATCTACCTGTATCAGTGCTCAGTTGTGTCATCTTATACGTGTCGTTCCAAATAAGGATATCCAACAACACCTTTGGTTAAATCCCAATATCAAGATTGCTAATAAACCTAGCCCCCAAGTTTTTCTTCCAACTCCCTCCCTTCAGAATGTAGCCAATCTTCTTGTAGGTGGTCATTTTATGGATTCTGTTACTGCTTGTTAGAAGCATTCCCTTCCCCGTCCTGTGGCCTTCTCCTTTTTATTTATTTATTTATTTATTTGTAAATCAGTTTACAACCTTTGAGCCATAGGCTCATTTCCAAAGGTACCTCATCACATTGAGAACAAATTCAGGTTACAGCATACAAGTCACTGACTTAGAGTTACACAGAATGATTTCATACATTTACACAATTTAGTAGCAATTACAGTGATACAGCTGAGCACATGCTGGTATTTAACAGAGGCAGGATGCAACACGGGGAGAAGTGGGGGTTGAGATGGAGTGCCGCCCAGTGGGCGTTGTCAAGTGTGGAGAATTGATGCCACATTTAGAGACAGGAGCAGCTGTAAGTGTTAAACAGTTGGCTCCAAAGGGTGGTTTTGAAGTTGGAGATTGTGGGGGCATTGGAGATTGGAGCAGGGAGAGAGTTAAACCAGGATGGGGCTCTGTAGCAGAAGGACCTCTGACCATGGGTGGTCCTGGATCTGGGGACCAGAAGAGTGGTCTTGTTGGAGGTTCGGGTTGTGATAGTGAGTTGGGTGTGGCGGATGGAGGCTGTCACCCTGGGAGGGGAGAGCCTGAGTAGAGGTTTTTTTGTGAGGAGGCAGGTTTGATAGTGTAGCCATTCATATAGGTCAAGTAATGTTGCCTCTTCCTAGAGTTGACAAGTACGTGTGAGCCTGGGGGCACCAGTAATCAGCCTGCAGGCCTTATTTAGGGTGAGGCAAATTTTGTTGAGGGTGGTAGTGTCAGCAGCACCATAGACTGGCAGGTCATAGTCTACAAGGGACAGCACTGAAGACATAACCAAAAGTCGGACAGCATCAGGGGGGAGGCAGTTTTTATAGCGGTAGAGGATACCAAGCCGTGTATTAGTGGTGGATGCAAGGGCATCAATGTGGATGTGGTAGGTAATGGCCGAATCGAAGGTAATCCCAAGGTATTTGTAGGAGCAGACTTGTTCAAGCGGTTGTTTGGTACTAGGGAGGATAGGGAGTGGGAAGTTGCAGGCTTTGTTTTGGGGGTTGGCAAAGAGCATTGTTTTGTTTTTTTTTTAGATTAATGATGAGTCTGTGCTCCTTAAACCAGGCTTCGGCTTCATTGTAGGATTGTTGTAGGGTGTCCTGGATGGAGATGGGATTGCAGTGGGTGGCAAAAATGACGCCATCATCAGCATACATAAGAATTTTGCCAAAGCTTGCACTGGGCAGGGTGTTTAGATAGAGTGAAAAGAGTAGGGGGACCAGGATGGAGCCCTGGGGTACACCTGAGTGGATGGGACGAGTTTCAGAGAGTGTCCCATTGATTTTTACACCTTGGGAGCAAGTGGATAGACAGCTTGTGCACCAAGCGAGGGGGCCAGCAGAGAAACCAGTGTGGCAGAGAGCATCCAGCAGAAGAGGGTGGGAGACAGTGTCGAAAGCCTTTGAGAGGTCAATGAACACTGCACCAGCTAGGGAGCTGGAGTCCAGGGAGGAGTGTAGGAAATTGGAGAACTCAACTAGTGCAGAGCCGGTACTGTGACCAGCACAGAAGCCATGCTGCTCTGGGCATAAGATGTTGGGGGGGATGGGGATTGGTTGGTAATTCCCAGCGAAGGACCTTTCACCCCCTTTATGAATGAGTGTGACTATGGCTGTTTTCCATGCAGTGGGGAATTACCCCAGGCAGAGGGATCAATTAAGTAGGCTGGTGAGTGGGGCAAGGACTTCATCCAGCACCATCCGGAGAATACTGGGGTCCAGGAAGCCGCTGCTGGGACTGTTGCTTTTTAATGCTTTAATTAGGAGAGGTCTGTCTTCCTGGACAGATACCTTGCGTAGGTGGAAGCTGGGGCGTTGGAGGATAGGGGGAGGTAGGGTGGGGGGAGGGTCCAAGAAATTACTGGGGAGGACAGAGCTACGGTCAGTAAAGGAGGTGTTAAGGAAGCTAGCAATGCAGGCAGGGTCGGTGTAGGTAGAGCCATCAATAGTGAGCTGAGATGGGGGAGGGGAGCTTGATTTCCCATTTAGCTGTTTAACATTGTCCCATAAAGTCCAGGCACACCCCCAGGATGAGGTGAGGGTGGCCTGGTAATGGTCAGCCTTGGCTTTATGGAAGGCCCATGTACCTGTTCTGAGCAGCATTATAGGCCTCTCTATCAGCCATCTGGCCCATTTCAGTGGCAAGGTGCCAGAGGTTATCCCTATTTCTGAGCATTTGTAGTAGGGCAGGGGTAACCCAGGGTGCATTACGTTTTTTGGATCGAATTCTGGTGAGGGGTGCAAACAGGTCACAGGCCTTGTTAAAGGTTTGAGAGAAAAAGGCGAGGGCAGTGTCTATGGTGGGTGCATGATGAATGGGGGACCAATTAATCTGGGCAAGAAACTGTTTGAGTTTTATCAGCCCACCAGGGTGGAGGCACCTGCAGAGTGTGGTCTGGGCTATGGGTTTGGGAGTGGGGGCTGCCCAAAGGAATAGGATAGGGGAGTGGTCACTTAGGGAGTCTGGAAGAACCTGGATGTTATGGATTTTTGGGGGGAGGTTGGTGATAATTAGGTCCAGAAGGGTACTGGTTCCTCTTTGGGTTTAATCTAGTGGGCTGGGAGATGAGTTGTGTCAGGTCTACGACAGCGAAAGAATCTCGGATAGTGGAAGAGGAGGTGCTGAGCCAGTTCACGTTAAGCTCCCCCATTAGGATTTGTTCCACCTTGTGGTGGAGGGTGGCAAGATATTCTGTTATAGATATCAGTGCCGGGTTCTGGTTCTTTGGGGGAACGTAGGCAGTGGTGAGCTAGAGAGGGCCCCTGGAGGGGTTAGGAGTAAGTTTGAGGGTAAGGACCTGGGCACCATTTACAAGAATGGGGGCAGGGAGTGCTTGTCTGATGATTGTGTCCCTGGTATAGATTGCACAGCCATCCCCTCGTTTGCCTACTCGGTCCTCCTGGTATAGGTTATAACTTGGGAGGGAGGGAGGGAGACAAAGGAGTCAGGGGTGGATTTGGACAGCCAGATTTCAACCAGGGATATGATATCTGGTTGATGTAACATGGCCCAGCACTGGAGGGCATCAGATTTTTTCAGTAGGCTGCATATGTTCATGGAGGCTATGCAGAGACCAGTGGACCCAGCAGGTGGGCTGGAGGGAGCAGGGCCTGGGTTTGGATGTATATTACCAGATAGGAGTAGTAGGAAGACCCAGGCTCAGACCAGGGGGTGGCAGTATGTCAGCTTCCGGGGGGTGTACGCTGGGATGGGGAGGAGGCCATAGGGGAACAAGGAATGGACAGGATTCAAAGGGTTTGGGGGATAGGACGAGTTGCAACCATGGGGATCCAGGGTAGGCAGTGGGGGGGCATCCAGGGGGTGGGTGCCGTGGGCCAGGGTACATGGTCAGTGTAGAGTGGGATTGGACTAAGTCAGGGAGAGTTGGGGGTGCTGGTACAAGTGGGCCAGAGGAGATGTCTGGCTGATGGGATGTGGGTACTAGCATGTAAATGAGGGGGAGACATTTGAGGAGGAGATGTACAAACATAGTGCCTAAGGTAGCAGCAGGGCAGAAAGGTTCAAGTATCTTGGTTGCCCCTCAGAAAGCATGGATACCACTTTGGAGTAGTGGTAGTGTCATGGACTATGGTGGACAGGGTACAAGGTTCAAGATCCTGGTAGGGTGGTTGAATTAGGACATGAGTGAGAGTGGGGATCCAGGTTCTGGGAGACTCAGAGCAGGTTGGGTTTGGTCCAAAATTCAGGGTGGAAATAGCAACTCCTAGTGGTCACTGAGGGTTATTGGCAGGCTGGGTGTGGGTCTGGTGGTAGGGCAGGGGGTCAGTAAGTAGGGCTAGCTAGGAGGCTGGGTGTGAGAGTGAGGTGTGGGCAAAAGCAGAAATGAGAGTAAGGCAGAGAAGTAGCATATGTAGGAAGAGGGATTCCAGAAAGTAGGAGGAGGAGGAGGAGGAAATTCAGGTGGAGAGACAGAGGTGAATAGTCAGAGGGTCCCTCTCGTGGCTAGCAGGTATAACCTGCAAATGGAAAACATACTATAGCTAGCTTTTAGGCTCCCAGCCCTGGACATTGATAGATAATTTGGCTTATCAACAACTAATGGATTTAACTATACAGCCACATTCTGTTTCTCTGCTTTATAAAATGTTTAGAGATAAATTGGTTATGGCCTCCCCTGGGAAGCGTACTTAATAGTCTAAAAAATTCCCAGATTCTTCATCTTATTTTGAGTCAAGTGCCCCTTGGGATTTTATTTATAAGTGTATTAAATTAGACAAATTGAGATTGATGCAATATAAGATATCATAAAATGCATACTATACACCCTCTCAACTGTTTATGATGGGCAAGTTGGCATCACCAATGTGCAATCGCTATAAAACTCAAGAGGGCATCTTAAGGCATATGTTTTGGGACTGCTCTCATATACAGTCTTTCTGGACTCAAATAAGGTTAACGTTAGACCTGCTACTGGGGCTTCAAGAATGTTTTACACCTCAATTATGTATTTTTGGGGAGGGCATAACACAGTTTGTGGGACCTCAAAAATTTCACCTAACTCTCATTACAGCTGTAGGTAAATTAATAATTTTGCAGCACTGGATGGATATTCACATTCCTTCATATAAGGAATGGCATGACAAAATGCTGACCATTTTGCAAATGGAAAAATCTCTTGCTAGTTTTCATCATAACCTTCCATCCTATAAAACAGATGGGAAAAGTTGATCTCTCTTCTTCAGATAAGCTGAATATATCTATACTGTAATTACTTTGCTTGCTTTTGGTATTAGGCTTATTTGCTGTTTGTAGCAAGGATTCTTTCTTTACCTGTTATCAACTTAGAGATATACTTTTTTATTTTTGTTAGAGAACTTCTTTGCTGTGTTTTTACTTTATAATAGTACGCACTTCTTGTAGTTCTCATTAAGGCTTATTTCCTCATAATTAAATGCAAAGTATTATGGACTGGATTGTCAGCTTAACAGTTATTACAAGAACTATGGTTTACCACTTTGATGATCCTGTGCATATGTGCTAGATTCTATCTTTAGATATTTTATATTTATTTGAGATGTGACATTTGTTATATGTGTATCCCTTGTGCATGTTGATATATGCTGTGATTGTCTTTTTGTTTTTGTTTAACCTTAGATAAAGTTTAATAAAGTTCATTAAGTTAAAAAAAACAGATCATGTGAGCTGGCATTGTTTAAAAAGTGACAGATGAGTGGTGGTGCCAGATCCTCAAAACATATTGCAGGTGGTATATAACTTTGTAGAAGAGACTTTTGGGACCAGGATTCAACCAAAACTGGAATTTAAAATCTTTTTATCAGCTCCATTTTCTAATTTGAAGGTGATGTAAAAGGGTGCTATGACAGTTCCTTTGATGGTTGACAAGATTTCAAGAATAATTTCAGAGTTGAATATTAGTTCCTCGACTGGTAGGGATGGGATATTGAATGAATTTTACATGTTTTTTTGCAGAAACAATAGGAGTTGTTTTACTCTTTGTATTAGAGTATCTATCACCATCATCAGTCCCATCTTTTGGGCAAACTATTTTAGTATTTCTTTATAAAAAGAGGGAGACAACTGATTCAAGAAATTGGAGGCCTGTTAACCTCTTGAAATCTGATTTTAAAATTGTATCTAAATTGCTCTGTTCTTGTTTACAGGATGTTGCAAATGTTTTGTTTGAGCCTGCACAAACTAGCTCAGTCCTAGAAAGAAAATATTCAGTGAAACTTATAAATACTGAGGGATGCTTTTAAACTGCATAATAGGAATATGGTACATGGTAACATCTTGTTGCCGGACCAGAAAATGGCCTTCGACAAGGTGCCCCATAAGTATTTATTTACTGTCTTGTGTCACTATGGGATACCTCTGGTATTCATAAAGTGGATCAGGAGATTATAGTATGATGCAGAAGTGATTCTATTAATGAACACACTGGTCTTCCATCACCAACTGCTACAGAGGTCCAGCAAGGTTGCCCAGTTATCCCTCTTTTGTATACCTTCATACTAGACCCACCAATTTGGCAAATCTCAAGGAATACAAATATAGTAGAGCTATCCCCCTGGGGATGGAGACACAGCTGGAAAACATCTGGATATGTGGATTATATTTGTTTGTTTGATAGAGACAACCAATCTGAGGCAGTTGCAATGGATACAGTGATGCCCTTTTCTAATGTTTCAGGGTCAAGAGTGGATACTGATAAAAGTACTAAACTCCAGATTGGGAGCCCTTCAGTCTCCCACACCACAGTAGCTAACATAGCTATTTCTGACACCCCAGTGAAAATGTTTGGAGTCCTTTTTGGCTCTGGAGATACAAAAAGTCTAAACTCGACTGATAAGATTGCTGTATAAAACAAAACAAAGTTAGCCACTGGAAGTCTGTCTTGGAAATTTTCAAAATGTAAGAGGGTACAGATAACTAAAAAATTCCTGCTACCCGTTTTTATATACTTAAGTTTTGTATACCCCCATCTAACAACATTTGTCACTAGACTGCATACCTTTTTTGTTTCCCAAAAGCTCTGGAGAGTTGTTCAAACACTGTCAAGTGGCATGTTATAAATCTGCAGCATAAGCAAGGAGGGCTAGATAAGGTGGATCCCATTTTATTTATTCAATTTTACCTTTGGTTTGTCTCAATTTTCAAATCTCTGGCAGGTATGCTTGCAAAGTTCTCTAGGGCTCTATTTATTGAAATGGGAACATTCCCCCCCCCCAATTGATATGCTTTTTATAGGTTCCATATTATGCAGAGTCTAGATTGTGCATCAATAAACTTTGGAAAGCTTCCAAAGTAGTCACTGTAACTTTTTCTAAACTGTTTTTGTACTCAGATATCATGAGCTGGATCCATATAACTACTTCTGAATTCCCTTTGTTCAGCCCAGCCAAGATGTCTTTGGTTTTATCTCAACTGACAAATAAGATGATTCTCCAGAGAGTTTGGGATGTTCTATGGCTAAGCTGCTATGGCAGATGGGGGGTTAAAGGAAATATGAAGCATAAGAGCCTGGAGGAGTATATGTACCCTAAATCCACATATTCAGATTTGATAGAAAAACATGGACATTTCTTTTTGAAATGTTATTTTGTTCTCAAATTTTGTACATATGTGGCTGATATGTGGATGTGGCCATGGTTGGAGAGACTCACATATAGCGATCTAGTCTCAGGTGATAATCTAATATAATGGCATTTTTTGGAATTCAAAAAGTTGCAAGAAATACCAGAGGAGGAGATTAGAAAGGCTAGTCAGTGCATGTGAAACAAAATGTTTTTTTCACACTTGGGCTTGCCACCCCCCTGGTCTAAATGACTCAGTTGAACTGGTGCATTTGTTATGATTACAGATGCCAATATTATTTAGAAATAAGGTAGTCTAGTTCTGTATCCCATTGTTTTCCTTGCTACTTTTCATTTTCTAAAACAAGCTTTTAGTTGTTGTAGTATTTTGGCATTTATATATTGAATTGATGTTTGGGGATATTTTATTCCTCCTGAAATACTGTTTAAACTAGTTCCCCCTTCCCCAAAATCCCCCACTGCTTTCTATTCTTGCTTTTCTGTAGTTATGATAAGTTGGCTTTAAAAATACTCAGCAATATTGTTACAGTATATATCATTAATCATGTAGGTGCTCTCCCTTCCTTGAGGGGTCCCCATAATTGGTCTCGCATATGGAAAGATATCTAGAAATATATTAAGTGGGACAGCTATCACTTTATGCAATTTCAGTTTTACACAATCTGTTTTACATGCCTATTAAATTGCATAAAATGGGTAAGCTCATCTCAGATAGGTGTACTAGATGCCATTAAGCGATGGGAACATTACTTCATATTTTCTGGTCCTGTGAAAATGTTAAGCCTTTCTGGGATACCATTAAGCAACTTCTAGATCCACTGTTGGATCTGGATCAAACTTTCTCTCCAGACATCTCTCTGTTGGGAGACTATGCAAAGGGGTTAGTTGGCAACTAGAAGTCTCATTGCTTTAATATCTGCCTGCACTAAAGAGGTTATCCTCAGGCATTGGTGTGATCAGAATATTCCCAGCTATGTTGAATGGTATAGAAAGATAATATTTGCTTTACAAGCAGAGAGAACAAGTGCTAGCCTAGCAGACAAAATAGTTGGTTACAGTCAAATTTGGGAGTCCCTGTATATGTTGTTGACTCTGTAATGCTGGGTGATGATCTGCTGACACATGGTCTTGACAATTATTCAAACTGATGTGGCCCTGTGCGTGTAATAGCACTGTTGTATATGTGCAGTTGTTACTTCATTTGGATATCTTTCCCCCGTTATACTCTTTAGGACATTCATGATCTGTTTTTTCTGTGTTTTCTTATGTTACCGTTGTATATTACATAGTTTTGTTCTGTTATTATCTGGAATATTGGGGAGGATGAGTTTGATAAGGTAGGGAAAGGGGTTGGGTAAGGGGAGTTGGGAGGAATTGTTACTAAAGGAATATAGATAACTGTTTTTTAGGACCAGTATTTTCCTGTTTATATCTGAGGATACTAGGCATAGCTTCTTACTGATAACTGTTATATAGTTACAGCTCTTTTTATGTGTACTTTTTCTCCTAGCCCACTAAAAAATTTAATAAAGTTTGCTTAATTTGAAAGACATAATCATGTAGGTGTGGAGTTTTAGGACATGTAACTCAAAATCTGCTTTTTTGTTTGCTCTGCAGTCCATGCATCAAAGAAACACTGTGGTTTGTGAGTTACAGTATATATGGAGAGGAGATGCCTGTGCTTGCTTTAACTGTGCTACTACACCAAAGAAGACCCAGGAATTATTTCCTGAAGAAATCAAGGGAAAACAATGCATTTGTTTAACAATGGACATTCAAGTCATTTATTGATTAGGAAGAACTTGTTCATGTTTGTAAATAAGCACTGTTTTATTTGGGAATTGTTGTGATCAATTGTATTACACCATTGACATCTATTTGTCTAAATTAAGCAAGCAACTAGATTCACTCTCCAGAATGTTTTATGCATTTCAAGCAAAGAACTGTTGTATTTAAATTAAAAGCTAATTGCACAATGCAATTAGTTTCAGTGTAGTTTAATAATATGTATGCTTCTGTCATGGATGTTAGACCATTTAACTTAAGTGTTCTTCCTAATGGACTTTTTTTTTTTGCACAAGCACTTTATTAATTGGTAGTACTATGTAAGAATGGTTGTTACAGGGAGTGAGTATCCTCTGAAGAAGTCTTGCCCAGATGGGGTGAAACATAAGGGTCTTTTCATCAGTGTTCATTGGTGTCTCTGCTGCTGCTGATGGGAATGCCTCACTCCATGTAATTTTTTAATGTGTATCATATTCCACACATTTATTGCCCTGTTTTATGATGCCTATCAAGAAAATGATCTGGAATATAATTGTGAGTATTCTGTTTAAAAATGCCTCGTGTTTCCTGGTACTTTAGCACCACACTCAGTGCAGTGGTTTTCAGTTATGGGTGGGTGCACTGATCTTTTGTTGCACTGATTTTGTGGTTGTATTGGTGCTCTGCCTTGTTAAATTAACTGAAACAGCGGAACGACTTTTTTCCTGTTAAGAGTCTAGTTTTTGCAAAAATAAACTTTGGAAAGTTTCCAAGGTAGTCACTGTAACTTTTTCTAAACAGTTCTTGTACCCAGATATCATGAGCCAGATCCACATAACTACTCCTGAATTCCCCTTGTTCAGCCCAGCCAAGATGCCTTTGGTTTTATCTCAGCTGACAAATAAGAAGATTTTCCAGAGAGCTAGGGATGTTCTGCAGCTGATCTGCTATGGCAGATGGGGGGGGGGGGGTAAAGGAAATATGTAATACAAGAGCCTGGAGGAGCATATCTGCCCAGGATCCACATATTCAGATTTGGTAGAAACATTGGGATATTTCTTTTTGGAATGTCATTTTGTACTCATATTTTGGACATACAGTATGCAGCAAATATATGCATGTGGTCATGGCTGGAGAGACTTGCATACAGAAATCTAGTTTTGGGTGATTATCTAGTATAATGGCAGCGGTATAACAGCATACTGGCAGTGGGTTTTATATATCTTAAATTACATTTATAGCAAGTAAGATGTCAGTTTGTGCTACAGCAATTACAGTCAACTAATGTTACGATCACTACCATGGTGGAGTCTCTAGTATTAAAAGTTAAAATGAGGGAGTTTAGGGATTTGCCTAGAAGTTTGTTCCATGATTACTGGGATAGCATTCAGTGGGTATAACATCTGATTTGATTTTGACTTTGTATTGGTCTTGTAAAATTGTGTATCTGCTAAATGGCAAGAATATATCATTGGTTTATAATATAGACATCCCCAACATCTATTGATATTCAATATTCAGCTCTGGTTCTAAGAAAATCAGTTATCACTCTATGCTAAGAAAACAGTCTCTACAACTTTTGGCACCAGGCAGAGGCTTGCTAGAGTCTTCCCCTAACCTCCTTTCATACCCTTGATGATGCAACCATTGAAGATTTCTCCTCCTTCAAGTACCTTGTGGTATGGGTGGATTATGACCTTGATTTTTCTGTTCACGTGAATGCTGTCCATAAGAACCTCCACCTCAGACTTGGAGCACTATACAGAAATACATGAAGCAACCTGATTCCTGCATGTAGCGAAATTCTCATTAAGATGATTCTCTCCCATTTTGACTACAGATATATTGTTTACAGTGCTGCTCCAAAGTCTGCTTTAATAAATTCAAAAAATAAAGCACCCGAGGCAAAGTTGGTCCATTTTGGTGAGATAAAAAAGTAAATCACCTCCTTTATTCCATCTACATGATGCAATTCAAAGTGCGTTACTGAGTGCAAAAAACAGCCACATACATGGTCATTATGTGCTACAACTCACCAGCAATGACTTGTGATGTAATCATAGCCTTGAACACCTATCATTTTGATTGGTTGCAACCAATCTTGATCAGAGATAGCTGTCTCTCCTTATATATCAAGTTTATCTCCTGTTTCCCTCCTTCTACCTCTTATTTCCTTTGCAACACTTGTGCTCACTCTCTTGCTCTTGTTTTCCTAAACTGTGGGGCTCACTTCCTCCTTCCATTCACTCTGCTCCTTCCTTTCCCTCTCAGAAATCTCTCCACCATGATTTCTCTATTCACTCCTGCAATTACTTCTGATACTAGGTAGGACTGCCACTCACCTGCCTTCTACCCCACACTGACATCATCACTGTCCCACTCCCCTAGTACCAGTCAATCCTCCCTGTTTCTTATTTTGTTGTGTTGCTTACTGTTTAATGTTCTTTTGCTTCTTCTGCAGTGTACTGTATGGTAATTTACTGCATGACAATTTTATTTATGTTTCCTTGAAGCTGTATATTTTATTATTGTTTTTATTCTACTGTGTTGTTTTTATACATCGTACTTTGCCTCTGTTCTAACTTATTCTCTTTCCTCTCCCCACAGGATGCATCTGGAAACAAGTTGATACCAGCTTGATATGACTTTCCTGGAAAAACCCTTGAAATAAATAAATGAATAAATAAATAAACCTCCAGTTTTTTTTATAGTTTCTGGGATCTGACCAAGTTTTTTAATTCCATTATGATATAGCAAAACTGATTTTACACTGTTTATTTTGTTTTTGCTTTATCTTTGTTTTGTTCTTTTTACACTTGCTTTGTTGAATAAACAAAGCCATGTAGATTTTAGTAGATTTAATTGCAGCTTACATATCTGAAAGATTCACAAAGGCTTGGAAATGTACAGACTAAAGGAGCTTATGTGTATACCCTCGAGGAAAGGAAGGAGAGGGAGGACATGATGGAAACTTTCAAGTACCTCAAGTGAATCAACAAAGTCCAAGAGGGTAGCATCTTTTAGAAAAAGAGATGTGCAAGAACAAGGAGGCACAATTTGAAGATAGAGGGGTTCAGGGGGGCTCAGAGGTAATGTGACAAAGTATTTTTTCACAAAGAGGGTTGTGGATGCATGGAACAGCCTTCCTGAGGAGTTTGTGGAGTCCAAAACAATGGAGGAATTCAAGAATGCATGTGACAGACATAAGGCAATTCTAGTGGGGTGAGGGTAGGAGGAAGTAGGCTGTTGGTTATCCAGGATCTGCAGCTTATCCATTAGGTAGGGAAATGGGCAGACTAGGTGGGCCAAGCTGTCATTATCTGCCATCAAATTCTTTGTTTCTATGTTTCAAACAGCAAGTAGCCTGTAAGCTGGTATACAATATATAACAATTTAATTTTTATATTTAATTTAACCTACCTAGACTATAAATATAAAGGACTATCTAAACTTTCCAGTCCTAACTAAGAAGAGCATTTTCTGTAAAATACTGCTTAGTCATTATACTTGAAGAATGACGTGTGAGTGAGTCTCCGCACATCCAGCAGGTAAGGAGCTCTGCTGTTATAAAGCACCCATGCCTTTTTAGTTTGGGATTTTATCTGACAGCCTGCCTACAGAGTTCAAGAAGTAGTTATTATACAGCGCTTCTGAAAATACCTGTCTAGTCCAGTGTTCTATAAATTTTTCCATTCTGTCCTGAGTTAGATATGTCAGCCCTCCATTTCTTGAATCTCTTCCATTATTTTATGCCAATCCACAAATATTGGAGGTCTTTGTTTTGTTCTTATAGTAGGGATTTTGTTTTGCCTTTGTATGTATAATTTATAGTTTGTTTGCATTAATTGTTTTATTTTTTCTTAATAAAACGTTCCCGACTCTTCGTTGGTAAGAGCCAAGGGATCTTTTACTTCCATCTAGAAAGTAACCAGAGATGGTCAGAAGGGACCTCAGTTTAATGTCTCATCCAAAAGACATTGGACTGGTAACATCACGAGCTTGAGTATGCTGTAACTCATCAGTTCCCAGTTGGGGTATATATCTTCTCCACTATTTAGAAATTTAGTTAACTTTGAATTAGGTTTCTTCTATGTGATCTTTATCTTTTCAAATGTGCATTTTTTTTCATCTCTGTAGAATACACTACTTTATTCCCCATAGTCTTCAGTGTGGATAATCCAGTAACATGTAAATATGTAAAGAGAGATTTTTAAAGAACTGGATACAGCATTCCTGTCATTATTTTGGAGGAGTGCTACATCCAGTCAAGTATGTTGGGATGCTAGAGGCATATTTACAAACATCCCAATGCATTTGCAACAGTTGTCACAGTTTATGGCAATTTCTGACATAACTGTGGGAATGGTGCCCATTTTTTGGATGCAAGTACAGAATTCCATTCAGGAAGCTGGATGAACTTTTCTTGGTCTAACTTCCCAGGTGGATTTCAGCACCCACATCCAAAACACAGACATAGGTGTCTGAAAATGCTGCCCATGATCTTTAGTGCATATACTTCTGTAACATATGTAAATGTCATGGCGTATTAAATGTTATCTTTATATAATTGCTGGTAACCCCCATTATTACACAGTTAACAGGCATATTTCAAATGGCATAGTAACTAGAAAATCAGTTATTATGGCATTTTGCTTTAACTATCCTGTCAGTCCATGGTGTTTTGTGTCACTTATCTCTACCGCACCCCTTCACTGGCTCTCATTCTTCTTGTGGGCGGGCCTACCATCCCAATTCCCAACCAACATGGTTGCTCTTTTTCTCTGCTACTGAAGACCTGCAGTGATCATTTGCCTCTTAGTCTCCTCACAGGTAAAGTATTCAGTTTTTTGAGTATTTATCTGTTTTATCCTGCCTTTGCACAAAAAAATATATATCTGTATGATCCTACTGTACTCACAATTTAGTCGGGGTTTCAGGAGTCAGTAAGTCAGATCAGGAATGGATGGCTGCTGACTGTCTACTCTTGAGGTTCCACAGTAAAATGCACCAGTAATTGTAAAAAATAAAGCCTAGGCAGGTGTGTGTTTATGACTTTTTTTTACACACCCTTGGTGAGTCATGAGCTCACAAAACTCTTGAGCTTTGCTCTCAAGGTTTATGGCTCATCACTTACCTCGGGTGTGTATAAAAACATCATAACTCACACCTGCCTAGGCATTACTCAGTATAAACATCACGCTTTCTGTAACTAAGTCTCTAAGGTATATTATACAATGGCTTTGAAAATCCTGGATGCTGATTGGCTGGCTGGTATGATTTACACGCTGTAAATCGTCCTATCACCCAACGGTAAAGAGCCACCCATAAGCCACAGAAGGAACCCCCCTAAAAAAATCACTCCAAGCCCTCTGGAAATGGAAAACTGGTCCAGTGACTCATGATACTCTCCCTGCCTGTACATCACCTACTGACATCCCCAGTATATTCACTGCCTGGCCCAAGTCCATTAATTTCCCCCATGGCCCCCGTGCAGTTTTATATTTTTTTATGGCCCGGCTAGGCTCATGGAGTGGAATAGCGAGCTGCAAGCATTTCCTGAATCTGGCTGGTGCTCGTGTAAGTGCAAGAAAAGTGTTTTGAAGTTAGTGACCACCATTGCAGTCAAAAAGGAGGAGACCTATGGTCCCACTGCCCATAGTTAGTTAGTCAGGCACTGGGGACCAGTACAAGGCCACGGGGAGGCCTCTTTCAAAAAAATAAGGAGCACCAAAAGCACTGTAGCGGGGCACAGTTCGGGGCTAATAAATAAAAGATGAGTCCCTATACATATTAATAAGGGATGCTGTCAATTCCTGAGGGCACACTATTTCAGGGGCAACAATAGACAAAGTATAATAGTTAAATAAATATGGTCACTTAATAGAGCATTGTTGGAGCTACATTTACAAACATGAATAGAACCTACAAATCTCAGAAGCAAACTGGATTATTTTTTGTGGGGAAAGAATACATTACATAAAAATAATTTAAAATGCCACACAAACTAAATTTTTCTGTATTTTTTCACACAAAAATGAAGTGGGACATTGTATAATTGCAATATTCCACTTGAGGGTGTGGGTGAGGCCAGGATTTACCCACTTCTGGTGTGTTGCTGGTCACTTGGCTGCGCCTCATGACTGAACAACATACCAGGCAGGGGTAAATCCTGACATCACCCATACCCTCTGGTGGTATATTGCTTAAAATAACCTGTGGTAAATTGGCACATCTGTGATCTATTTCTGAACAGATGGGCTACTAAGCTGCTGGATCTAAAGCAATGTGTTCTCAACTGTGACTAAAGGGTGGGACATTTACCTTTTGCAAAAGTTGTGAGCAGTGACTCTGTTGGGATTAGGTCCCAAAGATATCCAAGTGAGAGTCAAGCCGAGTCATGGCAGCACACTAAGGTGACCACTCAGGCATCTGAAGGGTTGTGGAAACTGTTAGCATGATGCAGACTTGGAGAGAACCAGTCCGTGACAAAAAGATTTATAACTGAGGGCTGACATTTTATCTATGTTATTGCAGCATCTCATAGATCAGCCTCCTTTCTGTGGCATTAGTTTGGCACAGGGTATTGTGGGAGTGAACCATTGCAAGAGCATTGTTGGAGATATATTTACAAGTTAGAGTAATGAGCTGTGAATGAGCTTGCTATATCCAGCAGGCCTGGATATGATTCCCACAACCTCCACTTGCATACTGTGTGACTCTAAGCAAGTCACTTAACCCCCCGTGCTCCCAGGTCTCCCCTGAAAACAGGCACTTGTGCCTAGTGGGCCTTACCCGATTACTGAAGACTGAAAAAAAAATGGAGCAGCATGTTTAAATGACAGCAAAACTGTCATCAGTGGTACAGCTCTCAATGAAAACAGCACTTGCCCCTTGTCCCAACGAAGCCACCTATAAAGTTCCCAAGCTGTTTACACATTTAATGGCACTGATGCAGATCAGATAGTGTAAACGTGCCTGCTCTTACTACAAATGGAGGATATCACCAGTCATACTTTCATAAACCTCCAGAGAATTGCCTTTCCCAGTTGGCCAACCAATACTCCTAAAGTAAACACAAAGACACACATAACTGCAGTCATGTTCAAACGTGGGAAATAATTTTTTGGATTACATTACAGTGTTAACAGTTTCCTCATGTATTTTATTAATCATGTTCTGGAAACTGTTCCAGTAAAAGTGATTATGCTTTGGAAGATGTTGGACTGAGATCTTCTATTTATTTTCAAAACTGAAATACGTGATTCTAACCATTGCTTATTTATTTCATTATTTACAGTTTCATTTGGGAACTGTTGCAAAGGTACCAGCCTGCACTATTATTCCACTGCAATCAGCTTCCAATGGTTTTAACTTTCTTACTTTGCATTAAACGGGACTGCTGATTCCATTGATTTTGCATTTTGAGTCTCTTACAATTTGTTTGAGCACAATCACCATGTGATGCTCAGCTAAAACAATATCTGACCACAAGGAAAAAACACATTAGGCAAAGCATCTAATCTACATACGTGTCCATGGTGAGACAGAAGTCAGCTGCAACATGTCCAAGTTATACACTAAGGGCCTGATCCACAAATGGGTTTGATCCCATCAGCACATGGGAGGGCCAGAAAAAGCCATCAACTGCCTCTCCACACATGCAAAGTACCATGCAGCACCCACAGCTGTACACATGGTGGCCTTCTAAACCCAGTATTGCTTTACCCATGATTCTATGTGAACAGTCAGGTCAGGGGCAGATTTAGGGGCAAGTTCAAAATCAAGAAATTTGTTTAGTGCCAATGAGGAGGTGCAGATGATAGCGACATTATGCCAACTGGGATTGTTCTGTAATATTTACACATAATCCCAGTATGACATCCCCCTCAGATTTTTGTGGGGCCCAATTATCCTCCCCCAGTTGTTGTCCTCAGGCATCCCATATGGCATGGATGGCTGTGGATGATTATTTTTTTATATTTTATTTCTGTTGAAAAGGATACGTCTGTATATGTTTGATGGCCTAACACACAATCTTCTGCTCCACACAGAGCAGAGAATCTGCCCTTACAGTGGCCTGGACAGCCACATTCCTGGTTTCTGTTTCCCATTTCTCCTCCCCTAAAATGTGGTGGTCCCTTCATGCTTATCCATGTGCATTGACCGGGGTGACTGTTGGTTGTAGATTCTGCAACACATCTGGGAATCAGCTCATGCTTGTAGTGTGGGGCTTGTGGTGTACTCAATGTAGCCAGCCAAACCAGAACCAAAAAAAAAAAAACACAGGAAGCACACTCATACCAGGTGGAGAGACTCCAAATAAATGCGCAAGAATCAGTGACATGGTGACTATTTTAAAGTCATCCTTTAGATAGTGCATTGCTGTGCTATTTTGTGCAAAAATCTATTCAAAAGGGACAACCCCTCAGAGCTTCTGCAGCTGCAACTTGCCCCTGCTGTAGATTCTGCCGTGTTTGGTGGAATTCTATGGCATCCAGGATATATGCCAGGTATGCACAATTTGTGCATCTCCAGACTCTGTCTTGTGGATTTCATCCTTAACACATTTCACATTAAAATATGCACTAAATAATCAATCATAATGTAACCCCTGCCTTTTTGCAAACAACAGGTGGTATGCTGTTGAAGCTGACAGAAATACCAAGTGGGGACTGGGTTTGGGGAGGACTAGGTTACTCGGCACAAGGGCTAGGTTTGGCTACTCTGCACAGGGGCACCCAAGTAAATCCAAACACAGAAAGCAATAACTGTAACGTCCAATACCAGGAATGGGATTCTAAAGTGTGGCTTTATTCACATCCAAACTGAACAAACAAAGCATAGATGGACCACCACAGGGTTACATTCCTGGTAATGCAGATAAGGGAAACAGAACATTTCCTCAGCACTTCAGCCCTCAGGCTCTGGACCCACCAGGCACACAGCCTGGACTTGCACGCTGCTTTGGGTACACAGCCTGACTTGTACACTATTTGGGGTTTCTCTGGCCCGGTTCCCCTGCCGGCCACTCGAACCCCGTCCATATGACATGGACACATTTTCCTGGTGGCTCCCTAAACCACCTTAGAGCCTTAGACTCTATAAGGGAAATTTCCTTTCAATCCCATATCTGGATACTTCCCTCAGCACTGGCCAGGTGCCTGAGGCAAAGTAAAGGGGCCACAGAGCAAATCCATAGAGGTGAACCTGGTTACTAATGATGGGGGTCTGCCACCACTAGCTTCCACAGTTCATACCAAGCCATTTCTCTGGACATTAAACATCTCTTTCTGAAAAGCTTGGCAGTGTAGATTAAAGGATAAATGCATAGCACATTTCCTCTACATGTCTTGACTTTCCCCTTGTACTAGACTCAAACATACTTAAACATCTCTTTCTGGAAAGCTTGGCAGTGTAGATTAAAGGGTAAATGCATAGCACATTTCCTCTACATGTCTTGACTTTCCCCTTGTACTAGACTCAAACATACTTAAACATCTCTTTCTGAAAAGCTTGGCAGTGTAGATTAAAGGGTAAATGCATAGCACATTTCCTCTACATGTCTTGACTTTCCCCTTGTGCTGGACTTAAACATACTTTTACTTTGGCTTAGCCTATTCCTCTAGGCCTCTCACTGATTAAGCAGTCCAAGCCCCACTTTACAACAGTTCAGGTGAAACATAGGCCCCATGTAAGAGCAGACTCACCCTTTGGTTGCAGGTGCCCCACAGGTGATTCTTGACAGCTTCTGGTGCCACAGCACAACTTAGAAAAAATAAGGTAGCTTCTTCCCTAGCCGGAACCAGGAGGTTGCCCCTGGAATAACAGGCAAACATTTTACCCCCATCCCCTCAGGGATGGGGCACAGAGACCAGTAACAGCGGTCTCCACTACTTCACGAACAGCTTACTGTGTTCCTCCTTTGGTGGAAACACACACCTTTCACTTAAAAGTAGCTCTATATCAGAGCTTTAGGCTCCAAGAGCCTGTGCACAGACTGCTGTGCTCCTCTCTTCAAGACTGCTCACACACAACTGCTGCTGCTCACCGTTCAAAAACTCCCAACATTCTAACCTAACTCTTAACTGCAGATTCCAATGTGGCTCATGCAGCTGCAATAGTTCTGTGGTGATGTGATCCCTCAGTCTCAGCTGAGACTGAGAACAGAGTGAGACAGTGTGAAATCCATTTAACTGGAGTTTCACAAGCTGCCTTCGCTGCCTACCACTAGGTCTTACGGAGATTCTAGTAACCCTGGGTAACAGGGGGGTTACACTCACCCTGGGCCAGGAATATGACTATCCGCAGTCATTATTTACCCGGCTTAGGCCATCCCACCCTATGTGTTACCTGCAGAGGGGGGTGATCAGATCCTCTCCTACCATGTGCTAGTGCAGGCAGGCAACACTAAGGGCTTAGAGGCCTTTGGCTGACATATCAGCCTCTACTCTACCCACTAACTATGGGTGCCTAGTGGCTTTGGTAGAACTGTCCAGAGCATAGCCCCAATACCTCAGCACTGCAGTCCCTATGGCCGTTCAGGACCACAGTCTGTCTATCCCCCCCTAGCCCTCTAGAGAAAATCTGTCTGCCTCTAACTCAAATCACAAAACGAAATAAACAGGGGACCTCCCTGACCTTGGGCACCCTGCAACCACACACCAGGAACTAATACCATCTACTACATTACTCCCTCATACCCCCACAACCACACCTGTGGAAGGAAAGGGTTACTACAGTAACAACAACAGTACTTTAAATACTACACACTAAAGTACTATTTAGGAACTCCGACGAGCCCCTCCTCCTCTTCTTCTCGTCTTCTCTTCTATCTTCTTCAGGAACACCTGCAAGAAAAAGAAAGACAACACACACTCCTAATCTGCATACACAGTCTATCTAAACCCCTACCATCAAAACACTGGAGAATCCCCAAAAGATTTTTTTTTTAGAAAAGGTAGAAAAACAGTATAAACATTAGAAAACAGTAGAAAAACAATGACATTATTTACAATACACATTTGGGGGATGGAGTGCCCTAAAAGTCCCATCTAGTGACCACAGTGCCCAAAGGCTAGTCCATTAAAGAGTCTCTCCTGGGCCGGAACCCGGTGAAGCACAGTTCTAGCAGGCCAAAGTCCTGAAGGGGAGAGTCTTTGAGGACAGTTCACACATTCTGGAGTCTGCTACTGTAGGGTGTGTCTGCAATGTCATAAGGATAGAAAAGTTTGGACTTACCAGCCCCTTGTAGAATGAACAAATGGCACCAACCTGCTCCTCTGCCGAAGACTCTCCCTGGCAGCATTCTTCCGATACAGCTGGGCAGACATCTTCCGGGAACTACAGGAGGGCACATCTGGAAACTGCTGGCTTGATGTCATCTCTCGAGATGGAACCTTGGAACAGGAACAAAAAGGAAAAACAGCTGGTCTGACGTCATCCAATTACCAGGCGATGAAGCAGGATACAGCTGGGCTGGTGTCCTCTCTGGATCTGAAGCCATCTGGTGGGCCAGTCGATGGATTCTGGAAAGTCAGTACACTGTAGAACTGATGAATGTGGGGCACCTGAGTCCTGGATGTCCATACTGGCAGAACAGCAAAGGAACTGAAATGGCTGGGGTGGCAGCATTGACTACCACTGCTCTGCTTTCCAGTTGGTAGGCATGGGCACATTTGCAGGGGAGGTCTTTGCATTGAGGCCAATAGTACCACAGGTCAGGATCTTGAATTATTACCCCTTCTGGGTACACATAATTCACACTGTGAAAGGTTTCACGTCTCTCTCTATCCACTATTCGAACAGTGTCCATAAACAGTGTCCTGCCTCTTTTTCCATTGGCTGTATTTTTCATGAAACATTCTGTTCCTGACATGCTTGTTTGCCCCAGGATGCACACATTTCATTGCTTTGGCCCAAACCCAGGATTTTCTGCTGTTCTCAATCTCCTCCCAGACTCTACAAGGAAAGGTAGGAAAGGACATCCCATAGATTTCATTCGCCTTCCTACGAATCAGTCTCTCTTCTTTACTAGCTTTAGTCAACCTGAGACCGCTGGCCTGGCTTGGGGGTGGCCAGTCCTGGTTCTGCCAGCTACGCATTCTCAACGAGATGAAAAATGGATCCCTGACTTCTTCTTGCACAGCCAGGGCAGTGGCATCACCACTTTCTTCCATGCATTCTTCTGAGGCAAGAGCTTGAGGCTGTGTACCCATTCCTTTTTCACAAGGCCACATAGGTTCCCCCTCTTCTTCTTCCTCACTGAGAATCTGTGCCCAGGAGTGAGCAGTCGTCCTCACTCCTGAGACTATCCACTCTTCACTGGGCACAGAGGTTGATACCTCCCATTCAAAGGCCTCCCTCATCTCATCTTCTCCTATGAGACTTGGGCTAGGCCCCCCCCTCCAGGGGTCTACTGATGCTCTGTCTGAATTATCTCTCTGTGATCCAGCACCCGAAACATCAGCATATGGTTCTGTCTGCAAATCTGCACCCTCTAGCTTTGTGCCACACTCCCCCGAGGGGCCTTCTTCAACAGGCTCCACCTGGTGCTGTGTGCTGCCAACTACAAATTCCTGAACTTTTGTCCATGTGGGAGCCAAATGAATCTTGGGTGCTTTAAAGAAGCCGTATTTCTTTAAGCACCCCGAACAGTGAAGTACCATGAAGACATCCCTTCCAGCATTTAAGCATATTAAACACACTTGCACTGGGTATCCAGGAATCGCCACATGAGAAGGCAGTTGTCCTCCATAGTAACACCTTTCAATGTCCCTTAACTTATGTGCTTCTGCTGCTACCATAGCCCAGGCATGGTCCGGGTAGCGGGCTGGTCCTGAGGCCATGATTGCAGGGAAAAACAAACAAATGCTCATTGTTACTGAAAGTCCCACATCACTGAAAACTTTCTTTTACTTTTAAAATGACTCCTCTGCTGCTGTGTTTACATTACTACCCCACCCTGTAATGGTGGCGGCAGCACTCCTGCGCGTCAACATTCTGAAACTGGGTCAAGCCACAGCACATCCGATTTACACACACTACTGATAACTTTGCTCAAACTGCACAAACTTGCACTATTCTTTTTCCTAGCACATTTATATGATTTGCCACAGACTTTTCACTTGCTGAAAACATTGCTTTAGCTCACAGTCCCTTAAAGCCTCAGGATTTCAAGCACAGGATTGCCTGTAAATAGTGCTGCATATTTTGCTACAACTCACAGTCTCTCTACAGGCTTTGAAACTTTAAACTGATGCTGAACCCATAATTATGCTCACAGTCAATGGCTTAACAGACTTGCTTTTGCTGGTAAAACTTAACACAGTCTTCATTTGCAAAGTGACTACACTGCTGCACACAGATTAAGCTGGCTTTTGGCAAAAAAATCACTGTTTGAGCAATTATTACAGTTGGTACTCACTGTTATCAGTAGCTGTTTGCTGCGGTGGAAAAACAGCCTGCAGCCAGTTTTGGAGGCCTCAGAAAGGAAGCGGGTTGGCAGTCCTGCCAAGCGTCCCTCCAATCACCACACTCACAATCCAGTCAATCGAGATGCGGGTTGAGCCCAATTTTAAACAGAAAAGTCTATTTTTGATACTTTTACAGCATTTTTTAATCACCGCAATGCTCCTTCACCAAGCCAGTCCATGCACTCCACTCATACTTCCTCTTGAATGCTGGGCAGTCACTGTAGAGCTGGCTTGGGGGTGGGACTGATTGCAGCCTCGCCAATCACACGATGCCATACAAATGAGCCTCTTTCCCTCGCGAGTGCTATTCTCTTCACAGCGATCATCGAGCAGGCAAATTTAAACTGCAGAAACCACTTTTTTTTCTCTAACTGACTCCACGGTGGGAGCCCAATTCAACCATTTGACATGGCCATTAACACAGCAAGTCTCTCAGTTTACTAAAAAGCATTTCCAACGTCCAGGGCACAATTTTCCTGTTGCTACCCCTAGTCTTCCACACTTTTCTTTATCACAGCAGTTCTTTAGAAAGCATTACCAATGTCCAGGGCACAATTTTCCTGTTGCTACCCCTAGTCTTCCACACTTTTCTTTATCACAACAGGTTTTTTTTTTTAAAAGCTGGCAAAACACTGTAAATATTTGATGCAGGACAAGGGCATACTCTTTCAGCTATACTGCTGCTTGGTAAACAGTTGGCATTTTAACAGCAGCATATGAACCACAGCACACAGCGACACACTAGTTAGCCTTGCTTCAGATTTTTGGGCTACCCACTGCCAGATAACCAAAAAGCTAACTCCTTGCCCGAGCACCTTTCCTCCCTAATTTAAAATCCAAATGGTGCCTCCATTTTGTAACCCCTCACCCCTGCCTTTTTGCAAATGACAGGTGGTATGCTGTTGAAGCTGACAGAAGGACCAGGTGGGGACTGGGTTTGGGGAGGACTAAGTTACTCGGCACAAGGGCTAGGTTTGGCTACTCTGCACAGGGGCACCCAAGTAAATCCGAACACAGGAAGTAATAACTGTAATGTCCAATACCAGGAATGGGATTCTAAAGTGTGGCTTTATTCACATCCAAACTGAACAAACAAAGCATAGACGGACCCCCACAGGGCTGCAGTCCTGGTAATGCAGATAAGAGAAACAGAACATTTCCTCAGCACTTCAGCCCTCAGGCTCTGGACCCACCAGACACATAGCCCGGACTTGCATGCTGCTTTGGGTACACAGCCCAACTTGTACACTATTTGGGGTTTCCCTGGCCCTGCTCCCCTGCCGGCCACTCGAACCCTGTCCATATGACATGGACACATTTTCCTGGTGGCTCCCTAAACTACCTTAGAGCCTTAGACTCCATAAGGGAAACTTCCTTTTAATCCCACATCTGGGTACTTCCCTCAGCACTGGCCAAGTGCCTGAAGCAAAGTAAAAGGGCCCCAGAGCAAATCCGTAGAGGTGAACCTGGTTACTAATGATGGTGGGTCTCCCACACTAGCTTCCACAATTCATACCCTGCCATTTCTCTGGACATTAAACATCTCTTTCTGAAAAGCTTGGCAGTGTGGATTAAAGGGTAAATGCATAGCACATTTCCTCTACATGTCTTGACTTTCCCCTTGTACTAGACTCGAACGTACTTAAACATCTCTTTCTGAAAAGCTTGGCAGTGTAGATTAAAGGGTAAATGCATAGCACATTTCCTCTACATGTCTTGACTTTCCCCTTGTGCTGGACTTGAACATACTTTTACTTTGGCTTAGCCTATTCCTCTAGGCCTCTCACTGATTAAGCAGTCCAATCCCCACTTTACAACAGTTCAGGTGAAACATAGGCCCCATGTAAGAGCAGACTCACCCTTTGGTTGTAAGTGCCCCACAGGCGATTCTTGACAGCTTCTGGTGCCGCAGCACAACTTAGAAAAAATAAGGCTGCTTTTTCCCTAGCTGGAACCAGGAGGTTTCCCCTGGAATAACAGGCAAACCTTTTACCCCATCCCTCAGGGATGGGGCTTTGGGCTCAATGTGGTCTCCACCATTTCATGAACAGCTTACTGTGTCCTCTTTTGGCGGAAACACACACCTTTCACTTAAAAGTAGCTCTATATCAGAGCTTTAGGCTCCAAGATCCTGTGCACAGACTGCTGTGCTCCTATCTTCAAGACTGTTCACACACAACTGCTGCTGCTCACTGTACAAAAACTCCCAACATTCTAACCTAACTCCCATCTGCAGATTCCAATGTGGCTCATGCAGCTGTGATAGTTCTATGGTGATGTCATCCTTCAGTCTCAGCTGAGACTGAGAACAGAGTGAGACAGTGTGAAATCTATTTAACTGTAGTTTCACAAGCTGCCTTCCCTGCCTACCACTAGGTCTTACTGGGATTCTAGTAACCCCGGGTAACAGGGGGGTTACAATAATACTGTGGGCACAAAATATAAAACACCATAATGTGATAGGCCAGCTGCACTGTAGAAATTAGTGATTGCAATTACAGTCAACATTATGACATTTTGATGTGCAGCAAAACTAACCATAACTGTTATTTTAGTGACTCTACTGCCAGCATGGCATTGCAATATTGCAATACAATGCAGGACCTGAGGACTATTGCATTCACTGTACCACTTCTACTGTATTTTACAGCTCAGATGAGATCCCTGTAACTTGTTTTCACATATGCAGGAACCCAGTTATGGGAGGCACTATAGCACAGTGGTTTAAGGTTCTGAGCTGCAAACCTGGATACCTGGGTTTGAATCCCACAGCCCCCCACTTGCATACTGTGTGACCCTGAGCAAGTCACTTAACTTCCTTGTGTTCCCAGGTCGTACCTGGAAAGAAGTTTCAGCTTAGTGTGCCTATCCTGGTTAAACAATTTCCCCTTCTTTCCCTTCCCCAGTTTGTACTTAGTAAAGTACCTCCTCCAAAGCTGGGTTTTGGACAACAAAATGGTCCTCAACTCCAAAAAAATGAAATCCATATTCTTCTCAGGAATATGCAAGAAAGCAGAGCACTCTCCTTTCTCCATTCATGATCTAGAAGGAAGCATGGCTGAGCTTGTCCCCCATTTTAAATACCTAGTAGTCATCCTTGACAGCATCCTCTTTTTTGACACCCATGTCAACAACCTCATAAAAACTGTTCACCAGAGCTTTGAAGCCCTGAACAATGTCAAAAGGTACCTGACACCAGAAACTAAGAGTTCACTTGCCCACAGCCTTCTGTTTTCCTTATTGTCGACTATGGTTCTCTTGTGTATGCTGCTGCTTATTCAGGGGCCCTTGCTACAGTGCACACAGCTTACAACAGCATTTGCTGCTTCTTGATTAGCCTGCTCTGTTGGACCCACCACTGCCAGCTGTACAGTTCTGCTGTCTTCCAATCCTTAAGTGATTACTTCACCCATAAGGCGGTGGTATTTCTACATAAGATGGCACTAGGTATAGTTCCCTCCTGCATCACCTCACTGTTTCCCCACTCCACCAACAATCTGGACAGTCACTCACAGTCCAAATTTACCTTCAAACTCCCTCTTTGAAACTCAGCAGCTGATAATGAGTTCTGTCCAACAGTGGCATCAGCCCCGATAACTTCCTTCCTCTCCCAATTACCTTAACTGTTAGCATTCCCACCTTCAGTGCCAGACTCCACCAGCATGTTATGGACAATATGCAGTGTAACTGCACATAATTTGACTGCTACTTCCCTGCATTGTGTTAACTGCCTGTAATTTGTGTTACATGCAGTTTGTCTGTAATTTGTGCGACCTGCCTTACTACCTGTATGCTGTATTTTTAGACTCTCTACAACCAGTCGCTTGTCAAAACAGGCTTTATAGCTCATCTTGCTCTCTACTATAATAAATAAAAAATTAAAATGAAATTAAATAAAAAGAGTAAACTATTGCAAAAGAAGAAAAATGTAAAAAAATGATAGAAGTAAAAAGAGAACTGGCCTGCCAAACATGAAATTTGAAAGCTACAGTATATTTAGATAATTGCTGTGTGATCAAAGCAGATGGATGCAGATAATAATTAGAGAAGTAGCTAATTAGGGAAGATGGGCTAGTTACATTTATCTGAAGTCAGCAGTACTAATTACAGAATGTAAGAGAGAAAAGACAGTCTTAAATGGATATACACATCTATTACTGTCTCTAAAACACATCTATTACTGTCTCTAAAACTCCAAGAATAAACTTCAAGTATAAGTATGTTTATAACTAGGAAAAATGTACACTATTACTTACAGTAATTGAAATATTTGATTACAGAAATTATAGAAATAAATTATAAAACTTCATAGGAATCTGTATAACAAGATCTTTGTCTAGGGCCTGATCTGTTAAGAATCCACTTTTGCCTTTCTTAGAATGGTTGAAAATATTTATAGATGTTAGATGCTTATTTTCAAAGAGATCCAGAGCCAGTCTTAAGCAGGGGTGATACCAGGAGACAGGGGTGCCTCTGATTCATGGGGGATCCCTGACATCCATAAATAAATGAAACAAATATGATCCCTTCACAGACAACAACAATGCTACAAAACTAGCGGGTTGGTAGTCTTCACTTCATAAGATGAGGAGCTTCAAGAAGCTGCAGCAAGCTTGAAACAGCAGACACAGGCAGCAGGGAACCGGTAAGGCATGCCAGGAGCTGTGTTGGGACTGTTGCTGTAATGAGCAGCCCTGAAGGAGTCCTGTGTGCTTAACTGGGGCCTTTCCTGTAACAGCATAGGAAGACTGCCAGAGGCAACGTGCTGTTATCCATAAGGAGGGATAATGCAGTTGCACAAAAATGCTGTCTCCCATGGGTGTGCACTTCTCAAGGCTCCACTGTATTGCTTGGGTCATCATGCAAGGATTACCTTTTCTGCACAGACAATGTCCTCATCCCCTACTTACCGTAGATCTACTGATCAAGTTTCTTTTAGGGTTAAAAACAAGATGATTTATGAACAATGGGACTGGTGCATGACTGCTATATAGTACTGTTATGCTGAGCAAGTAAAAGTGCTAAATATGCATTTGCCATACTATGGGGTCCACAGGAACCTATGAGACATGCATGATGCCTCCTCCACTGGACACACATGTACCTCCCACCCTATCCTGTTAATCATGCACAGGACTGGGATGAGGGCATGGTGAAGTCTCTGCATGATGCAGCATTTACAAAGTCACCTACATGTGGCTGGGGCAGTAAGGGGGTACATAGATTATTTTGAGTGACACCAGCCATAAGTACCCATGCATCCCCCGCCACCACTAGCCATAGGGCTGAACAGCCCCAGATGGACATCTTTGGCATGTGTGACTGTGCACCCACCCCTATCAACATGGGATTCTGGGCACAGGCCAACTGATAAATGAATGTATGAGGTGTAGTACATATATACATGCTCCATCTATAAGGAAAATGGCATTTCCTTCTGTGCTCTGCTGTAGCCCAAGATCCTCTGCAAGTACAGAGCAGGCGATCCATTGGCTGACTGAACTGGGATTCTGATTGGAAGCCTGATGTCTAGCCCCAGTCTACCCCCTGACTGGCCCTTTCCCTTTTACTGTGCAATACACCCACACAGCAGGCCAGCCAGTGGTTGTTGATAATAGCCCCCCCATGCCAGATTGGGGCTGGGGTGTGGTGCATACTTGCACAGCCTGGTGCACCTCTGTTGAGATGCATACCAGGCAGCTTAGGGCATACAGCCCATTGGCAAAAAAAACAACACAGAATATCCTATGGGAGGATAAGGATGGAGCAGGCATTTGAGGAAAGAGACCTCATAGTCATCATCAGTGATAGCCTCAAATATACTTCTGAATGCAATAAAGCATTTGGAAAAATTAACAGGATGTTGTGGTGCATAGGAAGTGGGCCTTCCTGTACAAGTAGAGAGGCAATATTGCCCCGTACAGATTCCTGGTGAATCCACACCTGGAGTGGTGTGTGCAGTTCTGACATCTGAACCTGAAGAAGGACAGAGACTGCCTGGAGTCTATTCAAAGGAGGGCCACAAAAATGATCAAAGGGTAGAAGGGGAGAGCATATGAGGAGTGGCTGTTGAGCCTTAACATATATACACTGGTGGCAAGAAGGTAAAGTGGAGGCACGATACAGAACTATAAGTACTTGCAGAGAATTAACAGCGTGTGCTGCAGTGAACTGTGCATGAGGAATGAGGGCACTGTGACAAGATGATATTTGTGGAAATGAATGAAGGAAAGGTTCAAAAAGGAGATAAGGAAATTCTTCTTTATGGAAAGGGTAGTAGACAAGTAGCATAGATTGCTCACCAGAGTAGTCCGTGTACAGCTTGTGAGTGGGTTCACACATAGGTGGGACAGGCACAAGGGAATATTATGAACTACAGGAAAAGAAGATTGGGCAGAGGCATGCACAGAGTCAGTGAATAAGGGGGATCCATAATCTTCTTAAAGCTAGGAGGGTCTAAGGGCATGCCCCGAGGAATCTTTCTAGAACATCAATGTAAATGGTGTAATTTCCTACATTTTAGAGTGGAGTAAGAGACTCTTACTGAGCTCTAAAATGAGAGATCATGCTCTGTATTCAGTGCCATCTATAGTGGACAGAGTTAGATTTTCTTGCAGCAGCATGGAGACTGATGGGGCAGAGAACAGAAAAGAGTACCTGACATCATTGTGCTCAGCCGGTTGGCTCTCATAATCTGCTGGCATCCCCCTTTTGCTTGAATACGGTATACCATCACCGCAGTGACTCCCCGATGGTGAAGACCATCACAGTGACAGGAATCTGGCAAAACCTGTCCATTGCTGTGATGGTCTGTGCAGCAATCGGGACTGCCTTGCTGGGTGTCACCCCCAGTCCAACTCCAACTCAGAGTTAGAATCCTAGAGACTGGGGTGTGTGGGGGCAGAGCCCCCTACAAGGGGGGGGTTGGGGGTGCAGACCCCTGATTGTGTGTGCCGACATCTCCATGGCTACAATGCCGACAGTCGGCATTGTAGCTGTTGCTGTAGGGGATGTCGGCGCTAGTGCTGTCGAAGCGTTATAGGTAAACCCTTGAATACAGCTTCAATGTCTCAGCCACAGTGAATGTCATCCATTGTGGCTGTGAGTTCCAGGTCTAGCATGAAGATTTTGACCGACACCATCATTGTATTGTATCCCTTTTCCTCCTCAGTTCTTGTCCCTAGTTGGTGGCAGTCGGCTGCGTCATGTTCAAGTGCAGCAGGTGGGCAACATCCACAGCGAGTGGGAGTGGTGTCTTCCTGACATCTCCACAATCCCATCCCACAGCAGCAGAATGAGTGGTAATCCCTGGTTAGGCCAGTGAGTGGGTGAGAGTCTAAAGATTCTTTTTTGTATATCCTGCCAAAATGTTGTGTGACCTTGCATCACCACCAAAGTAAAACTGCTCCCGTGATTGGACCACCAGAGATGGTGCACATAGATTGGCTGTCTGAGGTACTGATGCCAACTTGTGTATCACCTTCTGTTGGGTGGTTGGGCAATGGTGGCTGGTAGGGGAGACTGACTGGTTCAGGAGTGACAGTCCTGGCTGAGTGCAGCCGACTCCCGAACAAAAAAAAAATTATTAAAATTTGGTAGGATGACTTTTAACAGGAAGGCCAGGGCCAGGGTTGCATCCCCGTGCACACCTATGGGATTGGGTGTTCTAGGGTGATCAGCCAATAAATCCAGATCAGTGTAGTCTGGGCATGGGTTCAGGTATTCATACTGGTAGACAAGCGAGGCCATTTGTTCTTTCTCTGCTATCAGATTCTATATATACAGGAGGAAGAAACAGGGAGCTGATGCTAGCCATCCAAAGGATGGCAGACAAGCGTGAGGTAGTGCTGGTTGGAGACGTCAATATTCCAGACGTGGACTGGAGCATCCCAGTAGCAGCATCAACTAGGAGCAGATTTATCCTGGACTCCCTTCAGGGTGCCATCTTCAAGCAACTGGTCATGGAACCAACTCAGCAGAAGGCAATACTGGACCTTGTGCTCACAAACAGGGATACTGTGAGGGGGGTAACAGTGGGCGAGCACCTGGGGAACAGTGACCACCAGTCATTGTGGTTTGAAATCACAGAAGGAGCAGAACCAAACCACACAAAAACATGTACCCTGGATTTTAGGGGGGCAGACTTTGGGAAAATGGGGAGATGCTTGAAAGCGGCATTAAGAGAAATGGGGCAGGAATCAGGGGTTGAGGAACAGTGGGCAGTATTTAAAATGGGGATTACAAGATCAGCAGAATTATGTATTAAGCAAGTTAGAAAGGGGAAAAGAAAGAGGAGGCCATTATGGTTTTCCAAGGAGGTAGCAGAGAAAGTGAAAGCCAAAAAGATTGCATTCATACAATACAAAAAAACACAGGCAGAAGGAGATAGGAAGAAGTACCAGGAGAAGCAAAGGGAGGCAGAGAGGTCAGTAAGGGAAGCCAAAGCTCAGACAGAAGAGCACATTGCAAAATCAGTGGGTAGAGGGGACAAAACGTTTACAGGTACATAAGTGAAAAAAGAAAGGCAAAAAGAGGGATAGTGAGACTGGAGGGGGAGGATGGGGGCTTCGTGGAGGATGACAACAGTAAAGCTGACATATTGAACAGGTATTTCTGCTCAGTCTTTACTGAGGAAGAGGAAGGTAATGGGTCTGAAGGCAGTACAAGGGGTGGGAATGGTGCAGAAATGGACACAAGTCCCTTTACACGAGAAAGGGTCCTGAAGGGACTGGAAGTAATGAGTTGATAAAGCAATGGGGCCAGATGGGGTGCACCCCATGGTCCTTAAAGAACTAAGAAATGTGGTGGCTGAACCTCTGGCAACCCTGTTTAGCTGATTACTGAAAACAGGGGAGGTACCCAAAGACTGGAGGACAGCAGATGTAGTCCCCTTATACAAAAGTGGGATCAAAGAGGAAATGGGGAACTACAGACCAGTCAGCCTCACCTCGATAGTGAGGAATATCATTGAAGCACTACTGAAGGAGAGATTGGTGGGACATCTGGTTGTCAATGGACTACAGGACCCAAGGCAGCAAGGTTTCACCAGGGGGAGGTCATGTTAGACCAACCTCATTGAATTTTTTGACTGGGTGACTAGGGAGGTGGATCAGAGGAGGGCAGTGGACATGGTCTATCTGGACTTCAGCAAGGCCTTTGACACTGTGCCACATAGAAGACTATTACACAAACTGGGGAATATGGGTGTGGGCAGGACAGTAGTGTGGTGGGTAGGTAACTGTCTGGGCAGCAGGACACAGAGGGTGGTAGTATATGGCTATCACCACAGAGGGAAGAGTGACCAGTGGGGTACCACAAGTATCAGTGCTGGGACCGGTTCTATTCAACATCTTCATCAGTGACATTGCGCAGGACCTAGAAGGCAGAATTTCCCTGTTCGCTGATGATACAAAGCGCTGTAACAGAGTAGACACACCAGAGGGTGTAGACAGAATGAGAAGGGTCTTGCAGAAACTTGAAGAATGGTCAGGGGTTTGGCAGTTGAAATTCAATGCAAAGAAGTGCAAGATAATGCATATGGGGCACAAAAACCCTGGCACAATATATCAGTTGGGGGGTGAGGATATAGCATGCACCAAGCAGGAAAGGGATCTTGGGGTAATCATCTCTGATGAACTCAAGGTATGGAAACAGTGTGACAAGGCAGCAGGTAAAGCAAATAGGATGCTGGGATGCATAGGCAGGGGCATCACCAGCTGGAAAAGGGAGGTCATAATTCCACTATACAAGACACTAATGAGGCCCCACCTGGAGTACAGTGTACAGTTCTGGAGACCTTACCTACGTAAGGACATAGACAGGGTGGATAAGGTTTAGAGGAGGGCAACAAAGATGGTACATGGATTACATCACAAGTCCTATGAGGACAGTTTGAAGGAATTGAATATGTACTCCCTGGAGGAGAGGAGGGAGAGAGGGGATATGATAGAGACATACAAGTATCTTACAGGGTGGAACAGGGTGCAGGAATACACTATTTTTAAGTGAAAAAGATGTTCCAGGACTAGAGGGCATGGGATGAAGTTGGAGGGAGGACGATTCAGAGAAAATGTGATTAAGAATTTCTTCACAGAACAGGTGGTGGACAAGTGGAACACCCTGCCAGAGGAAGTGGTGGGGGCTGAAACAATCACAGGATTTAAGAATGCATGGGATAGACATAAAGGAATTCTGTAGGTCAGGGATAAGGGGCAACAGACTTCTAGGAAAACATAAATGAACTTACAAGCTCAAATGGGCAGACTGGGTGGGCTGTAGGCCCTTATCCACCGACACTATGTATCTATGTATCTATATACCAAGCACTTCATACAGTTATACCCAGCACCATGTTGTTTTCCACTGTCTGAGAGCATAGCCATGTGTCATTCATGCACCATGACTCTTTGCTTTCCATGCACATAACCTCTGCGGCACTGACTGTGTTTATTTTTGTGGGGGATGGCTTCAGTGTCACTGCATCTCACTTCCAGAGTGTGGTATTTTCAGCTGCCAGTTATGTACATTTATTTATTTATGTGTGCATCAGTTTACAACCTTTGAGCCAGAGGTTCATTTCCAAAGGTACCTCATCACATTGAGGACACACAGAACAGACTTTTTGGTTACAGCATACGAGTCACATAACTTAGCAAGCACAAGTGGTTACATATATTTATACAGTTATATAGTTTTGTTACAATGATACAGTCTCAAAAAACAGCTGGATAATAACAATAGCAATAGGCAATGGGGTGAGGTTGTGTGCAGTGAGAAGTAATACCACCAAGTGAGCATTGTCAGGTACGAAGTGAGCTATGCCGCATTCAGAGACAGGAGCAGCTGCGGGTATTAAATAGTTGGCTCTGAAGTGTGGTTCCAGTTCAGCAGGGCTTCAACTGTTTTCCTGTGTAGGGCTCAGCTTACACTACACCACTGTCTTGTTTCTGTGACACTTTGTGATACATGTATGTATGCTGTTTGAAAGACAGCAACAAAGGTATTCCCCTATTATTTGAACCCAGGCATTTTGCAGGTGACAGAGGACGTGTTTGTGAATAAGTATCCCAAACTTAGTGTACATACACTATGAAGTATCATAGTTATGGATGCTTTTGTGTAATGTTTGTCACACCAGGCACTCAGAGGAGATAAGTCATCCTGCAGTTTGACAAGCACCATACAAACTCACTTCCTGAAAGCCACCTTCCCTCAATATTTGAACCTGGGCATCTGGTAGTTAACAGGGAACCCTTCTGGGAACATGTATCCCAAAGTTCTTATCAAAACACCAAATGGTGCCATAGTTATGGGTACTTCTGTGTGATGTTTTTGAAACTCAGGCACTGTGAAACAGTAAAATGTCTGCCTGCAGTTTCAAATACACCACATAGATGTACTCCTCAAAAACCCATTTACCCTTATTGTTTGAGGCATTTGGAAGGCACCATGGGGCCCTTTTGGGAACATGTGTCCCAAATTGCTTTTTACTAAACCAAGAAATGCCATAGTTATTGGTGCTTTTACTATATGTGTGATGTCTGAAACCAGGGCAATTGGAAGCAAAGAAAAGCCGGACTCTGATTTAAAACGCACCCCTTAGATTCACCACTTGAATACCACTTTCTTCTTATTGCTTGAACCAAGGCATTTGGGGAACATCAGGGGACCCCTTTGAGAACATGTATCCCAAATTTATTGATAATACACCCAGATACTTTTGTGTGATGTTTGTCAAGCAATGCTAGAGCTTGTAATGGATAGCCACAGGTGAAGTTTTTCTGAGGGCATGCACCGGATGACACCTGGATGGATGGAGGTAATTTCCATCCATAAGGGGCAGGGCAGGCAGGTGAGTAGGATTCCCAGGGATGGGAGCGGTTACCTGCTTGTAGGAGGACCTTTGGTTATTTAAGTGGCTGCAACAAAGGCTTTGCCTTCTTTTGCCTCCAACCTGCAGCAAATAGCAAATAACATCCTAGTACAATGCCCTCCCACCGGCCGTCACATCAATCACCAATCTAGGTCCTTTTAAAGCTGCCTTAAGTGCCCATATCCTCTCATCACATCAATGCCAGTGTAACCGGTAATCTGTGGATCATGCACCATGCCAGTAGGCCACGCATCCACCCTTAGCCTGGCAGTGGGGAGCCCTCACTACTTCTAGCCTACAGGCTCCTCACCTCCCTCTGTTACCATATAGTTGCACTGGACTATGAATGCATTGTATTATGTATAAGACAAGACCTCCCTGAGGCGGCTTACTACCAACTCATATCATGCATTGCTTTAGCTCCCAATTGTATAAGTCTTAACTGCTCATTAGGTAACTATGTTGATAGCTCTGCCCTGTTTTAGCTACCAAATGTATAGGCATTAACCCATGCTCATTGTACTTATACTCTGTATGATTGCTCACCCACATTTATTCTATGTATGTACTGTATGGATGTCTGTGTTTTATTCTGAGGTGGAGCCTTTGAAAATGAGTCTACTACTCAAATAGTTGTAATTCTGGTTTCCTAAATAAATAAATAAATAAATTCCTGCACAATAATAACAGCATCTATATTTGGCTGAGGGATACGAATGCAATATCATAGGGTAATTAGGTGCATTTTCCTTGGTTTTTGTTGGTGCTGCCCTGAGTCATGGGACTTGGTGCAAGGATAAACTTGCTGCAATGGCTATGTTTAGCACATTTCCTAACAGCATTTAGCAGAACAAGGCACAGAGGAGATATAGCATGGATCACCATCAGGGCATCTGCTGGGCAGTGTGGTTGGTGGTTGAACACCAACTGCCATGTAACAGACTCAAGGATGTGAGGGACAATGAATCTGTCCACTGATGTCTGTGGCACCATCTGGTTAAAAAAGTACTGATTTGGAACAAATATCTGTTTATTCATGAACATTAGTAAAAACACCATGAAAGAGAAGGTTCTAAGAGTATGGACAGCATTCTCTGGCCTGTGTTCTATGAACAATCTGCCACTAATTAGTAAGGGACCACTAGCATTAAAACAGCAGTTCAGGTAAGCTGTAAAACAAAAGGGACTGCCTGTTAACAAATAACCTTATGCTGACTTCTGTCCCCGAAGTTCTCATTGCTGTCTGGTTCTGTGGGGAGTGGTGCAATGTCTTGTGTAGGTTTATATGAAACACAAAAGTACCCTTAGGTTTAGCAGCATAATTCACATATTGGTATCAGCTGTGAAACCATACTATACAGCCTGTATACACAAAGGAGGTCAAATTCTGGTATTAGGTTACAAGAATGTCATGAGTGAGGGGTCTCATCTCTTTTTGAGATGCATATTACCCGTCTTTTCAATTTAAAAATAAATTTTCAGCCGAAACACTGTCTTAAGCCTTAAAAATGTGGTGAGTGGGGAGCAGGAATGCGTCCTCCTCAGGGCAAGGGCCATTCAAGGAGAGGGTAGGAGGGGACTTATACTCTGAGGGGATAGGTGACAGAGGGGTAGGTCTTGTTAGGGCTTTAACTCAGTTGGTATTACATCACAGTTTACCAGATTGTGCAGTTGAAGTGGAGGCTTGATTAGCAAGTGAGGTGGTTGGGTACGTGATTGTGTTTTGTCATTACAGCTTGAGATTCACCATAGCAGCAGTAAGGCCAGAATGAGCACAGAGTTTGAGCACCAGTTGATGGCCCTGGTATGAGAAAGAGGAAGAGGATGGTTGAATGCATTCTTTGGCAACCTGAGCAGATCCAGCCCAGCAAAGCTGACAGGGCAGCCATGGCTGGAGCCAAGCATTCCTGTCTAGGAACCAGCAGCAGTGATGCAGCAATGAGGCAGGCAGAGAAGGTCAAGGAAGACCAAGAAGGATCCACCAGTGCCTGCACCACTTCAGCTGGCTAGGCTAAACTTTGATCATATGTCAGATGAGGAATTGTGAGAATTTCCAAATCCCCATGGTAGGGCCTGGAATGCTTCCTCCCCAAAAAACAAGGAAACCAAGGAGGGGGAAATCTAAGCTGGATGTGCCAGAGGGAGCATCACAGCCAACACTGCCAGCTCTAGTGATCCCAGGCCCAGTACCCTGCTGACATCAGCACCATCTCCCATCCTGTTGACCCCCATCCCTCACCACGGCTGCAATTAGCAGCTCTAGGACTGCCCCTCTCTTTCAACACTGGCTCTGTCTCCCATTCTCTTGCCCCACATCCAGGGCCACAGTTGCCAGTCCCACTGTCATCTGGACCATTCCCTGCTCCACAGCCAGGGTTGGTGCCTTACCCATGGGCTCTCTCCCAGCTCCTCCTATGATTTCATTGCTGGTGCCATTGCTGGTGGTAGGGCCACTTCTGGGCCCATCAACATCTCTGTTGGCACCACCTTCCCCAACTCCAATCATTGTGGCCTCACTGCCAGGACCACATCTTGGTCTACTCATTCTGCCATCGCCACCCCTACTGTCCCACAACCTGGCAATCCCCCATGGCTGGGGGAACCAAGTCCACTACTACAACCGGTGGGCAATCCCATTCTACCATTGATGTTACAGGAGAAGATGGACAGGTTGTTGGTCTTGATGGTAGAGAAAGAAAAGAAAGAGCCAGAGATACTGAGGGGTAATATGGGGCGATGGATGAGTCAGTTGGGACATGGAGAACTGATGTAGCAGCCAACTGGCACACACAACTGAGGGGTTGTATGTGTCCATTGTTGAGCCAATGGAATCACACCTGTTTGATAAAGTGCGGCAATAGATTGTGGGTGGCAAGTTCATAGATGTTTTTACACTGTTGAACAGGCCCAAAGAGCCAGGGGTCGACAAGGATTCATAGAAGGACAAGGAGAAGGGTGAGGGGGTAAAGCACAAGAGGAAGGTAGTTATTTGACACACCTGTGAAAACTGGCAGGTGTTCTTTACCATTGATAAATAGAGAGAGAGAGAGAGAGAGAGAGAGATTAGATAGTCAGATAGATAGATAGATAGATAGATAGATAGATAGATAGATAGATAGATAGATAGATAGATAGATAAAAAAAACCTTTATTTTTCTAAAGGATGTAACTTTTAGGACTGAAAAATCTTGTTTTACAAAGCTGTCCTGATGGTTAATTGGTTGCAGAAAGATACATTGTACACTGACAAGATATGTATTTTGTGACATACAGTAATATAAAAAAGGATTAAATAATAGAGTGTAGGTGGTGTATACATAATACATAATACCAACATCAAACAACATATTTAAAAAGTGTTTCCCCTAGTATTACAGTGCTATTTCTAGAAATGTCTTTCATAGACAGTAGGGGAAAAGAAATAAATACATACAACCGCCCAGTTCGGTTTAGAGAAGTGTATAGGTCTATTTAAAACAGATACATCGGTCCCTCCATAACAAGTCAATGCCAGCTTTAAAGCAGCTAAGATTTTTAGAACTTCTGATCTCAGGTTCTAGTTCATTCCATATTTTTGGCAAATAATGCCTCCTTTGCATTTTGCTATAGGAATTGCGCACAAAAGGAACCATGAAACATCTGTTTTTCAATTTTCTTAAATCATGCTCGTAATTTCTTTTCTGAGCGAATTTTGATTGAGGTACACCCTCTCCTCCAAATACCTTGATCCCCATACACTTTTGCCTTTCAGTTTCTAAGGAGTTCCATTCTAGCTGTTGTAACATGTCACAATGAAGAGTACTATAGCTACATCTAGAGTGCAAATTGAACCATTCTATGACAGGTTTTATCAAGTTTGTCTAGCTGTGCCCGAGTAACATGTTGGTATGTTTGATTGCCATGTTCCAAAATTGGCAGTAGAAGCTGCTGGACTATCCTAATTCTTGATTCCCTCAGTAGGATGGCAGCTTTCCTACGGATGACTCCTGGACTGATATTGACCTTGCCTACAGTGCTGGCTATATGTTTAATGAAAGTAAGCTAGCTGTCAATTTGTACACCCAGGTATTTATAGGAGTTTACTTTTTATACTAATAATAGTATTTTAAACACTATTTATGTGGACTGTTGATGGAAATGTGCCCACAGAAAGCCTATGGTCTGTAGAGTTACTACAGTTGCATCATGGTGATGCATGCTTCAAAAAGGGGATGGGGATTGTTGAAGTAGAATAAGAAGTTTCACAGGAAGAAAAATAATGACTCAGTATGGTCTGGGGGCATAGGATCTTCTCCTAATGTGGTTTGTTGAGGCTGGGGGGTACAGTTTTCTGACAGTGGTGCACTGTACTCAGTCCAGTAGATATGGCATTGTAATGGGGAGCAGTAGTCCTGCAGCAGGGAACTTGGGGGAGGGGTGGCAGTGTTCCTATTACAATCATGGAGTGCACAAATTAGAGGCCTGTAAATACAAGCACGAGTGCTTTGCTTGTGGGTGGAATCACCCTTTTTGTATTGTGCACAAAGGAGATTAGACCACAGCCATTTCAGAAGGGGTTGGGGAAACCTTTCAACCCCAATAAGGGTGGAGCACATTGGGCATTGATTGGAGGGCTACCTGAAAAGACAGTCCACCCAGTCACTGGCAGAGGATTTTGTGCAGGGCTCCAGGAATCTGTACAGAAGCCCTCACAAGGCTTGTGAGGTGGAGAACCTAAAATCTGCCTGGGACTGGAGGGGCCCAGTTTAGGTAACACTTGGGAAAGAAGTTGCATTAGGCAGGGATTTTGTGCCACCTGAGTAACCTCCATACCTCCAGGTCCAGGTATTTTCGAAAGGCCTGGTGCCAAAGAAGGCACCAAGGGAGTTCAGATTAATAAATCACTTATATTACCCCGAGGGTGACTCGATCAATCATCACTCCGATCCTGTGGACCCTGTAGTGTCGTACATGCTATCTGACGCAGCCATCGAGGTGGAGAAGGGAGTAGGAATAGAGGCTTTGCTAGGTAAGTCTGATATAGAATCAGCTTTTTGATTGCTGCCTGTACACTCAGGACAGGGACTTATTGGGCATGAAATTCAAGGACCTTTATTGCATAAATAATTGCATGCCATGGGTTGTGCCATGGTGTATGCAGTGTTCTGACAGTTCAGCACCATTTTGCACTGGGCCACTGCAGAAACGGCAGGTGGATCAGAATGCATTCACCATCTGGATGATTTCTTCTTTGTTGGTAAGCAGTGACTGGTCACTGTGTGCAACTGATGGGAGCATTTTGAACTATGTGCAAAGCTTTGGGGATACCACCAGTCCAAGACAAAATGGAGAAGTTGTGTAAGTGCTTGTCCTTTTTGGGTATTGAAATTAATGATGTTATTGCAGAGTTCCGTCTTCCACCTGTGGAAGTTAGTGCCCTTCGAACGTTGTTGCACCATGCAGTTCAGGCATGCAAGCTCACCCTGAGAGAGTTGCAACAGCTCCAAGGCCATTTGAATTTCACCTGCAAAATAATTCCAATGGGAAGAACCTTTCCCTGTAGGCTGGCAAAGTGTTATGCAGGCTACAGCAAGCCCCATCACAGGCTTACTGTCATGTTTTAATAGCATGGCTATTTTGGCCCACTGAGGTCACAAGCCCAGAGTTAGAGCTTTACACAGTAATGCGACTGTGGGTGTGGGCCTCAGAGCTTACTATTGTGGGGCTTGGTGTACAGGACCTTGGCCTCAGGCTTGAGTGGAGGCTGGCTTGCTTTGTCAAGTCATGCTCCTTGAATTTGTTCCTATCATTATGGCATTAGTGATTTTGGGGGAACAGTTTCACAGTAAATGGGTAGCATTTAGGACAGACAACATGGGAGTAGCGTATAGCATTAATGGGCAATTAGGGGTAAGGGCCCAATTGTCAGTCTGATGAGGAAGTTTATACTGAAGTGTCTGATTTTGATTACACAGTTCAGGGTGATGCATGTACCTGAAAGAAGTGTGGGATGCTCTATCTCATTCATGGTGGGAGCAATATAGAGAGTTGTCAGCAGAAGCAGAGATGTGCCCCTGGGACGTCCCACCCTACCTCTTGGAGCTAGTTGCTCAAGTGCTTATTAGTGCTCAGCATGAGGGTGGCATATCAGAGGGGGGCGGACATCTTTTTGGGGGTGAGGCTTCAGCCGAGCTGAGAACCTGACTGGCTGGTACTTGAAGACCAGCTGTTTATGTACCTCCTCCACATGAAATGCCAAGGCTGTACAATGGCAACAAGGGGGTGAAACTTGGCAGGGACTGCCTGGTTTGCTAAGGCAAATGGGGAGATGGACACAATGCAGTCCTTTTGGGTGCATAAGATGCTGGAAGGTGTGTGCAGGGTGGGTGTGGGTTGTTAGCTTTGAAAACCCTAATGCCACATTTCCCTACTTTTCTGGCATTATTCCTAACTAGAGCATTAACAGAGTTTTTTGCAATGTATTTCCTTGCTTTTTGAGATAGTATAATCGTATTTCTTATTTACCTGTGAGAGCGCAGTGCCCTGCCCTTCCATGTATAGGATAAAGATGATGAAATTATCATCATAGCCATGTAATTACCCCACTGGATGTACCCAGCACATAAAATTTTCAAATCCTCGCCAAAACGTAATTCTGCACAATTGCAACGCCATTCTGCACCACAGGTGCGAAAAAACACATTTTGGTTAGGATTTGAAAAATGACAGCTGTGACATACACGAGGTGGGATAATAAGAAGGCTATGTTGAAAATCTGAGGTCAGAATTTGTAAAATTTCCAGAGTTAACCTGCGTGAGTCGCGAAATTGCAACCAACGGTCATAACTTTGACATTTTTAATCATTTTGACCCCAAATTTTCAACATAGCTTTCTTGTGATACCACCTCATGAACAAGATCAGGACAAATTGTCAAATCACATCCGAAAGGAGATTTTGCCAACTGACTGTGAAATAACCTTTTGCATCAGAGTTGCATAATGACAATCATATTATTCACGGTGGGGTACCCAAAAGGCCATGTTGTAAATTTGGGGTAAACATGTTAAAATGGCAAAGTTATGCATAAAAGTTGAAACCCCCATTGAAATTCATTGAACTGCATTTACTGTACCGTAGTTTCTCATACTGCAGTCGCCGGTTCCGGCAGCAAGATGTGTCTTCAATCAGAGAGTGGCTCTTGAACCTGGGACATGTTCAGATGAGTGAGGGTGTGCGGTAGTGCACTGTTGGGTGTGAGGTGAGGGGTGCTGAGTGGAAGGTGGGGGGACTGATCAGCCAGGGACCATTTTTTTTCCAGGTTTTGTAAAAAAAATATATATAGAAATCACTAGGAGTAAACCCAGTTACATGTCTTTTGATACTATTAAGAACTTGTAAGACTTATGGAAATACTGTACTTATGATTTATGGTTAAGGCCATGCCACCAGAACCACTTAATGGAATTACAGCCTTGTACTTCACAGTTGGCCACCCTTTATACTATAAGTAATACATGGGCACCTTTATAAGTAATACATGGACCTTATATGTAGTACATAGACCATGCTAATACAAGGACTCTGTATGTAATACATAGACCCTGCTGTGGAACCTGCTCTGAGGTCAAACTTGCTTTTATACGATGAAGGGCACTATCTACAGGTATATCTGACAATTCTGGAAAGGGACTCATGGAGGGCAATAATGCTGTTGGAGGCAGGGGTCAGAGCCATGGACAATATGCAAAATTTAACAAAATCCAGTCCAGCAGAGACAGGGTATTAGGGGATGCAGGAGAGAGTGGGAAACACAATACCTGCAGAGTAGGAGTTAGCCAATCAGGTGATGGAGCAAGGCTAATTGCTCAGTAGTAGAGGTTTCTAGACATGCAGGTGGGTGAAGTCACCAGAGCAAGCTCAGGAGCAGGAAGAGAGGTCAGCGGATGAACGTCAATTACCACCATAGCCCAGGTTTTCCTCTATGCCCTTCATGAGCCTGTGGAGAGAACGCTAGGGGAAGTGGGGTGGCTGTAGTATCCAGCTGAACAGCATCCTTCTGGGACAGAGTGTCTAGGGGCAGGCAATGTGGTCATAGGGGCGCATATGGATTAGACATCCAATAACAGTAGCGGTCCCCTGAAGAGCCATCAAGTCACTGTCTTCCTCTTGGCTGTTGCTGCGAGAGGTATGGCTGCTGAGTGGGAGGTGGGGTTGGGAGGAACTGATCGGCAAGAGACTGTTTTTTTTTTACAGGTTTTGAAAAAGAAAAAAACATTGAGGGACCATTTTCTTTGCTTTTTGTTTTGGCCGCACTGCCACTTGACGCCAGGGAATATATGGGGATGGCAATCGGTGGGTGGGGGGCATACCTGTCAACTTTCTACAAAATAAATAAGGAACATAGCTTAAAAAATGAATTAGGGACAGAGATGTCACTTGTGTTTTTTTTTTAGTGATTAAACTTTTCCTTCTGGGAGATTTTTTTGTTTAGCAATCAATCTGTTTTTTTTTTATCAATCGATCTGTTTTTTTTCTAGCTGCAGTTCAACGTTAACAAAAAAATGCTGAAATTCAAAAACTGCAATATTTTTTAACCAAATCATCCCAAGGCACACCCTTGGCATGGGCCCCATCATTCCTGAAAATATCATGGAAAAAGTCCATACTGTCTAGGCAGTAGGCGAGAGCAAAAATCCCTATGTTAAGTATAGGAGGAAAAAGTGGGGTTTTTTTTCACTTTTTTGACGCTCCATACCTCGAAAACTATACAAGATACCCCCATGAAACTTTTCACTATTTGAGACTCTGACAGCCTGTTCATACATGCCAAACTTTTTACTAATTCCATAAATGATGACAAAGTTAAGGCTTAACATTAAACAGCCTGCTCAACCCGAACTATAGTGGTGCTACCATGCCACTATAATATCTACATTGCAAAAAACATTGTTAATGCCAAATCACATCCGAAAGGAGATTTTGCCAACTGACTGTGAAATAACCTTTTGCATCGGAGTTGCATAATGACAATCATATTATTCATGAGGTGGGGTCCCCAAAAGGCCATGTTGTAAATTTGGGGTAAACATGTTAAAATGGCAAAGTTATGCATAAAAGTTGAAACCCCCATTGAAATTCATTGAACTGCATTTACTGTACCGTAGTTTCTCATACTGCTGTCGCCGTATGCAACAAACATAGAGAAATGCAGCAACAAACATAGAGAAATGTGACATTAGGGTTTCCAACCCTAACAACCCACCCCCACCCTGCACACATCAACAGGAGCCAGGGGTGTGCCTTAGGATCATCAGGCCTAAGACTCACCCCATTCCATAAAAAAATAAGCTAAGATGGGTACAGTATAGAAGAATGGGGTGAGCATTAGGGCTGATGACCCTACAGGCACACCCCTGACACCTGTTGGTGTGTGCAGGGTGGGGGTGGGGGTGATAGGTTGGAAACCCTAACATCACATTTCCCTACTTTTGTGTCTTTGGCCCTAACTAGAACATTAACACAGGTTTTTTTGCAGTTTATTTCCTTACTGTTTGGGATAGTATAATAGTATCTTTATTTTACTATGGGAGGGCAGGGTCCTTTGGACCTGTGCTCCTATACCTCCATGAGGCATATATATATATATATATATATATATATATATATATATATATATATACATATATATATATATGTAGCTATGGAAGCACAGGGCCTTCTAGGCACTGCACTTCCATTTATAGGACAACAGTGGACAAATTGTCAGCATAGCCACCTTATTACCTCACCTCATGTACCCGGTAAAGAAAATTTTTGAATCCCCACCAAAACGTAGTTCTGTGCAACTACAATGCCATTATGCACCACAAGTATGAAAACACATTTTGGCCAGGATTTGGAAAATTACAGCTGTGACTTATATGAGGTGGGGTAATAAGAAGGCTATATTGTAAATCTAGAATAAAAGTATTTAACATTTCCGAAGTTGCAACGAGTGGTCATTTTGGCATTTTTTCATATTTTGACCCCAAATTTTCAACATTGTCTTCTTATGACCTCACCTCATAAGTCCCATAGGTAAAATGTTCAAATCCATGCCAAAACATTACTCTGCACCACAGGTGCAAAAGCATGTTTTGGACAGGATGTGAAAAATGACAGCTGTCCTGTTCATGAGATGGCTATGTTGAAAATTTGTAGTCAAATAATGAAAATTATCAAAGTTATGTTCGTACATAGAAAAATTTCAATGCACGCACATAGCTCGGCCATTATTTGCGATTTTTGTCACCAGATTTTCAACATGGCCTTTTTGTGACCCCACCTGATGAACACTGGTGGTGAAATTTAATTATTTGGCCCTAAAACATGATTTCATTCAGTGACTGTGAAATCACCTTCTGGACCCGATTAAAGAAATGACAGTGACAATGTTCATGAGGTAGGGTCCCAAAAAGTCAATATAGAAAATCTAGTGAAAAAATGACAAATAATGGCAAAGTAATGAACAAAATTTCAAAACACCATTGAAATACATTATATGGCACTTAAGCAATAATGCATGACAGAGTGTGGGTTGTGCTGGGATAACTTCATGCCTAGAGTGGTTGGGCAAGGGGCCACAGCATCCAATGCCTCAGAAGTTAGGTTATCCCACCACAACCCACACCCTGGAGTGCATTATCGCTATTACACAATGGCTTGATTTTATGTAGAGAAAAAAAAGAAAATAAATTATTTTTTAAATAGTTTTTACTTTATTTTTCAGTGTGGAAGCATTCTTAGAGAAAAAAAATTCCTGTTCTGCATTTTTCCACTAGGAGGAGCTGTTCTGTAAAGCTGTGCCGCCAGCTCCATTCCATTACTTTGAATTCTGTTCATCTACATAGTCATCACCCCCACCCACCCACATGTCTCTCCTGCCACTGTGGTCCTTGTGTGAGTAACCGGTTATAGATAGTTTTGCTTCTCATTTGGAGAATGTGGAGTGGGGCAGCTTTTGGGATACAGGTGGTGTGTGGAAGAAGCAGCTGCAAAACATCATGCCATGGAGCAAGGGAAAACACATGGATTGTGGTTTTGCTTAACTTATACAGGTATATTTTATGAGAATCCAATTAAGCTGAGCAAATTAAAGATTTCTGGTTTTAAATGCTGGCACTGTTTGTTTTAAAGATCAGATTGCATGTGGCTTTTTGTTGAAACAGATGGCTGAGAAGGTACATGCACGCTCACATAGAAACATAGAAACATAGAATTTGATGGCAGATAAGGACCGCTTGGCCCACCCAGTCTGCCCATTTCCCTACTTAATGGATAAGCTGCAGATTCTAGTTAACCAGCACCCTACTTCTTTCTACCCCCAACCCCTAGAATTGCCTTATGGCTGTCCCATGCATGCTTGAATTAAACCACTGTTTTTGACTCCACAACCTCCTCCGGAAGGCTGTTCCATGCATCCACAACCCTCTCTGTGAAAAAATACTTCTTTACATTACCTCTGAGCCACCCCCATCTTCAAATTGTGCCCCCTTGTTCTTGCACACCTCTTTTTTTGAAAGATGCTACCCTCTTGGACTTTGTTGATTCCCTTGAGGTACTTGAAAGTTTCTATCATGTCCCCCCTCTCCCTCCCTTCCTCGAGGCTATACATATTAAGCTCCTTTAGTCTGTCTTCATATGTCTTCCAGTGCAGACCCTGTTCCATTTTAGTTGCCCTCCTCTGGACAGCTTCCATCTTGTCTACGTCCTTGCCGAGATTGGGTCTCCAGAACTGCACACAGTACTCCAGATAGGGTCTCACCAGCTGTCTGTACAGAGGGATAACAACTTCCTGTTTTCTACTGGTGATGCCTCTCCCTATGCATCCCAGTATCCCCCCCAGCCCTCCTTACTGCCCTCTCACACAGTCCATTAGTCACATACTGCACTGTCTGGAAAAGAAGTCTTTCTTTCTTTGTGCTTTTTTAAATATGGTTATCCATTTATGATGGAACAAAAGACTCTGAATTTGTGGAGTAATGATTAACTTTTCCTAGTGGGTGGTGGCACAAGTGCTGTCTCTGAAGCACGTTAACATGAGTTAGGATCAGAGCAATTCAGTGAAGCTGTTCAGTTCAGAGGAAAAGATGGGCATGAAAATTACATTTATTTTGTATCCTGTACTGTTGTGTTTTTTTTTGGGGGGGAGCATTGGTTATTTATGGATTTGCTGTTTGGTGGTTGGTGACATCATTGCGGGGGGGGACCATGGCTGAAATCCTTTCCAGTGCAGAACTGAGCTGTGGTAACCTGTACAAGGGCGCATGATCCCCTAGTCTGTCATGCAGTCATATGTGTGTGCCTAGACTTTATACAGTGAGATTACACTCAGATAACTTCACTGTCTCAGGCACACACTGATCAGTCAGAGCCCAGGAAATTTTCTTGCCTTTGTATAATTACGTTTATTCCTCAGTTTGTTGTTCAGCTTTGAAGAGGGCAGATGTGTCCCATTCCACAGAAGATGACAGCCTACAACCTCCATTGGTAAGTATAGGATAAGGGGGATGGTGGGATGGTGGGATGGTGGGTGCTCAGTGGGAAGTAGGGATGGAGAAGGGGGGGAGAAAATGAGGGACCAATTCAATTTTTTCCGGTTTAAAAAAAAACATGTCGGGACACAGTTTGCTTTTTTTCAGGAATGTAAACATCTCTGGGGGGGTGAACACTAACCACCAATGAGAAATAATAAAATACAGAGATCAGAGTGTAGGGATGCCACTAGACACCAGGGAAACATATGTGAGGAGTACCAATAACACCAATAGAGAGAGTTTCAAAATATTTAATATGGGGATGAGAGGGTGGAGGTGCCACTGGACACCAGGGATACATAAAGGAGGGTGGGGGGATACCACTAACACCAATGGATTAAATATTTTAATAAAATGAAGAATGGGGATTGAAGATTGGGGGTGCCACTAGACACCAGGGAAACAGCAGTTCACAGCTGAATCTGAAGCCGGCAGCACAAGTTCCAGCTGTGACTGCAGAAGTCAAGAAAATCCCGCTGTTCTCATACAGAGAATGCGGGGAAGGGCTCCTCACATTAAGTTGGGCACCTGGAATTTTGGGTGCCCAGAAAACATATATGTGGACACAATATTTAAAATCAAACATCAGAATCTGGCTAAATGGGTCCCGTTTAGCTAAGTCCTGAAGTTTGTTTATTAAAATCATGGCATTTTTGTGTTTTTTCCACATTTGTCAGTTTGTGGAAGAAATCAACAAGATGGCGGTTGGCATGGCAACAAAAATGTTTGGTGACCTGCCAATTTAGTGGCTCAAAACCAAAAGCAAGTATTTGCGACATTAAATATTTACAGTCGCACAGAAATATTATCTCAAAACCCCTACTACACATGCACAAGTCATAAAACACTAAAATTTAAAGCCTTATAACTCTGCAATCCCTTTATATTTTTTCATTGGGCCTGTCAAAGGCTTTATCTTGGGGTATAGCTAGAGGTGGGCGAAGTTCATAAACTTTGCTACACAGAGTATTTTGCATATAACTTGAATTTCGCCTTCCACAGTAACGTGAAGTTCCCATTGTTTCTTATGGACTTCCCGTTACTTTGCCTTTTTTTGGCTCTTTAAGGCAAATTTTGCAGTGATTCATGGGATGGCAGGTCACATGGCTTCTGTATTGTCTTGCACAGCCTCAGTTCAGTGCAGTGTGTGTAGTGACAAGCTGGAGACAGTTTTGTCCCAGAATTCTGAGGATCAAATCATCCAAAACCCTTCAAAAAATCATTTTTGAGATTAAATATTGATTAAAAATTTAGTACATTGATTTTAGTAAACCTTTGTGTATTTAAATCATTGTGCATTTATTGACTTTGTGTGAATATTGCATGTTAATTTAGTGCATGCTGCATGGGAGGAGGTGACACGTGCCATGAACCTGCATGGCAGCCACCAGCGCTCCATGCAGGAGTGTAAGAAGAAAATGGGCACGGACAGGAAGAGGGTAAAGGAGAAGGTGGCTGCCATCAGGGCAGCATGTGCTACAACAGGTGGGGGACAGCTGGAGGTGGTACAGCTCACCCCAGTGGAGGAGAGGCTTGCTGAAAACATGCAGCAAAGTGCTATTGAGGGTGTTCCAGGTGGTGGCTTCCAGACGGGTGGTGGCCAATCACTGCATGGTAAGTCATGGTCTGTCTATGGGGGGGCAGGGTAGGTCACACGCAGTAACCTGACTTTGCTTTCCCTTACAGATCCTGAGCATCTGCATGGGTCAGTGGTGGTGGGCCTGTCCACTGTGGACAGTCAGATGGTGTCAGAGGTGGGACCATTCACCTCCACAGGTATATGTGGATCATTGCAACAGTGGGGCCACCTGGCTGTCCACACTGGTGTCAATGTGACAGGTGTGGAGGAAGCCCTGCCTGTGTCCCAGCATGCTGGCATCCACAGATGCCAGCACACTGTGGCTGTGGCTGGGCCAGAGTCCAGCACCAGTGATGATGACACGACCATCATGGGCAGTGACACATGTGTGCCACAGGATGGACACACAGCAGGGCAATTTGCACCCATGGCTGTGGGTGGTGCCACTGTGGAGGCCTGCGTGTCAGCACAGTCCCAGGCTGTGCCTGTCAGCACCAGTGGGGCAGCACTGGTGTCTGTTCAGGACAGTGGGACTGTTGCGGCCACTGCGGCAGCACCACTGAGCCCTGGGGTGCAGCAGCTGGAGGGGCAGCATCAACAGTCTCCCACTGGGCTTGGGGGTACAGGGTTCAGCAGCGACGTCTGTGCACCACCTTTGGACATGCCCAGACCTGGTCCTGGTGCATAGCACCCACCCTCAAGGGGTGCTGAACATCAGGGCCTTGCACACCCTGAGGGACAGGATGCTGAGGAGGCTGATGACCTCTTGGATGAGCACACTCACCTACTGCGAGCATCAGTCCAGCAGCAGATGCGGCTTGCGATGTCCGTGGATGCACTACATGTGGCTCTGGAGCAGGCAGAGGAGCATTGCAGCAGGGACACCGAACAGATCCTAGCACGGATGGACCATTTGTGGGAGGATGTCACCGCTGCCATTGACAGGCATGCACAGGCATTCATTGCTGTCATGGCCATAATGGGCACACAGTCAGGTGCCAATGTATCGCAGACACCACGCGTGCACTATCCACCCCCCATTCCCGGCATCATGTGACTCCCACCCTGTCAATGCCGGGTTCAGCTTGGTCATCCCGAGCACTCCTGGTGCAGGCATGTTTGGTGTGCTGCAGACCCCTGCACAGGCACAGTCACGTTCACACAGTGGAACCCCTGGGGGACCATCAGTGCCACCCCATGAGGCCAGTGGTCAGCCTGCCAGAGCTGGCAGGTCTCAGTGGGGCCGACCACGCATCCATGGCAGCCTGGCACTGTGTCATGGGACTGACCTGTCTCACAGTGTGGCTACTGTCTGGTGCTGCCCTGTGTGCATTGTGTGTGTCGGTGGGCAGTGCACGGGTGGGTACCCGGCCCTGCACACGGACACACAGTTCACCTGCACACCCTCCCAGCTGCTGTCCACAGTTGTGTGTGCATGATGATGCCTGCATTGTGCTGTACACCAATGTGCAGTGGTGCTCAGCATCTGACACATGCACATGGAAAGTCAGCGGGTGTAGTGGCCTCTGGACATGTGTGATGCTAGGGTGTGCGTTCTGGGTCGGTGTGCCTTCTGCCCTCTGTGCACATGTATTGTGTTGTGTGTGTGCATGTGTCTGTGTGTCCTCCAGTGTGGCATGTTAATCCTCACCCATCCCTGGCTGTGTGTGTGCCTCTGTGCCCTGCTACTTCCCTTGATGGCATGCACCCCCAGTGTGGGTCCCTGTGTGTTTGTGGGTTGTGCCTTGGCCATTGGTGGATGCGCATGGCCCCATGACTTACCTGAGTCGGCTGAAGGGCTCCTCCGTGATGGTGTCCCAGTGCAGCTGTGCCAGCCGGAGCAGTCGGAGGTCCCGTTGGCCAAGGGGGAGCTGCCCATCATCATCGTCACCGGCATCCCCATCGTCCCCATCGCTGTCCCCCTCTTTGACCTGTATGGCTATCCCACATTCGTTGGCTATGTTGTGCAGGATGCAACAGGCCAGGAATATCCCACATGCCTTTGAGGAGCGGTACTGTAGTGCATCACCAGAGGTGTCCAGACAACGAAATGTGCCTTCAGCATCCCGAACACCCACTCAATGACATTACATGTCGTGGCGTGTGCCTCATTGTAGCGTTGCTGCGATGGGGTCGCGGGCCACTGGTAGGGTGTGAGCAGCCAGGGACAGAGTGGGTATCCACTGTCACCCGTGTGTAGAGGGTGGAGGTTAGTTTGGTGATCAGCATTGCCCTGCCCCAGGCCATGTAGGCCACTACCCATGCCACCTCTGGCCATGCCCCCCCAGGCCCTATGATTGTCCATGAGGTTTGCATACTCACCCACTAGGTGTCCAGTGGGGATGTCCCCACTCTCAAATCTGTGGCACAGTGCCAACTGGTGCCAGATGAAAGAATCATGTGCTCCCCCATGGTGCATGGCACAGACATTGATGATGCACCCCCTGGCATCGCACACCACCTGGCAGCTGATGCTGGCATAGTCCTTGCAATTCATGTATGCAGCCCCCTCAGGGCCAGGTGGTGTGTGGATGGCCACATGGGTGCAATCTAGTGCCCCTAGCATGCCAGGCATACATGCTACCCTGTGGAACTCCTGTATGTTTGCTGTGTGCTCCGCCGCTGTGCTGGGGAAATGGACGTACTCCTTAGCATGTGGCAGCAGTGTGCTGAGGAATTGAGTGAGGTGGCATGATGTGGCTGACTGGGTTATGCCTGTGGTGTCCCAAGTTGGTCTCTGGAAGGTACCCGTGGTGAGCAAGCACATGCAGGCTGTTACCTTGGTCTCCAGTGAAAGGGCATGGCTCCGTCGTGTGGATGCCTGCATCACATCACTGCACAGCTCACAGAGCTGCCTCAGAATTGCCCTGTTCAGGCAGTACCAGCCCACAATCTCAGTATCTGTGTACAGCTCAAAGCTGGTGCGGGCTTGGTACTGCCTGTTGGGGGCATACCACTGACGGGCCCTTCCACGGCCACGGCCCCCTGCCACCCCCATCTTCTCACCCCCCTCATTATGGCCTCCATGTAGAAGGTGGCACTGGCCATGTCCCTGGCTTATGCTCACCTCCGGCAGCTATTACTGTATTCCCCCTGTCCTGGCTGCTACCTCCCCTGCACCATGTACGCCTGCCTGTGCGGGCCTCTGTGCTGTGTGGCTCCCCACACCTTCCTTGTGCCTGGCTGTTCACTGTGACCTTTCCCTGGCCTGCCCTGTTTGTGCCTCCTGCCCTGCCTGTCTGCCTCTGCCTCTGCCTCTGCCTCTGCTTCATGTGGCTTCCCTGTAGCGTTCTTGTGCCTCTTCCTTGCTCCTTTTTATTTTGGCTCATTTCCGCTATGGTGCAACTTCCTCTTGCTCCACTATTGCGCATTGCGCAAGTCTTTGAATAACGCACTGCGCCATTTATGCATGGTTCCTCCCCCTTCGGTTGCACATGCCTTCATTATCATTGCGCTGTTGCTCAGCATGATTTCGGGGGTGCAACTGCCTCCTGCTGAATATCACAGAATGGCGCAATTTTGAACTTGCACAGGCGCACCCCTATTGCGCATGGCTCAACTCTTTTGAATATCTGGGCCCAAGTTTTTTTTAGGATCCCCAAATGAATTTCTTTGTTCAAAGAGGAAGAACAATTTATTTGCACTCCTAACTTTAGATTTACATTTATTCCTCAAGGTTTTATACATCTGTAAAGTAACTGGGTTTTTAATTTTTTTAATATTGCTTCCAAATCTTACCTCTGGATTTCATTAGGAGAAATAGCTTTTGAATCAACCACTTTTGTGTATTAGCTCTAATTCTCATTTTCCTTAATGGTGCCACCCTGTTAGCAATATCAGAGAAAACTCTATTGAATAAATCTAAAAGCGAATACAAATCACCAAGAGAATCAAACAATGACCAATCAAATTCACTGCATACAGTCTCAATAGTATCAGATATTAAAAGAGAAAGATTTCTTGATTTAATATACTTTGGCGGGTTTCCTACTACCTTAGAAGACTAGTTACAAAAACTGGGCAGTGGTCACTCATCACATCAGGTAGTACCCCCAAATTGGTAAACCTATCAGGGTGAGTGTCCACAATCCAATCCAGAACCGTTCCAACAACCATTTTATAATTAGGTCAGGTTTCATTTTCTATATTTTGATGAACCCCCAAATCCAATAATAACTCAGGAATACCATTTTTTAAATCTGAGGACCAATTACAGTTGAAAACACCTAAAAGAATGTATTCCCTATTAGTCAGTAACCAACTACAAAATGTTGTTATTAACTCAGTTCCTGATTCAGGTTTTCCTGGAGGAATATAAATAGTACTTACAGTAAGTTGTTTATCTTGACCAAACAATAAATTTATTGATGCCATTTCACAACACAGACCATCCAAAGGACAATCAAGGGTAGTAAAATGAAACCTCTCATGAACATAAATCATGCTCCCCCTCGTTTCCCAACTCTATCAAATCAATGGTGCTTAAATCCCACTTGGGAAACTTCTCCATCTAAAATGTTATTATTCAACCAGGTCTCAGATAAAGTACTTATGCTGAAATTATTGCACTCAACCCAGGCAACAAACTGTGTCCATTTAGCCAACAGGCTTTGCACATTAAGATGAACAATCTTAAGAGTGGAACCAAAATATTTCTGGCTATAAGATGGACTTTGAACAGCCATAAAATCAAAACCAGTAGAACAGTTAGGGCCTGGATGCGGGTGCACTGAGTCTGACATTAATGACAGTAAAATTAACAACTTCCTAAACCAAACAGCATTTTCAAACACAACTCCGTGTCTGAGTAACTGTCTTTTTTTATGCTAATTTGAGCAATGTTATTCTTCAGTAATGACCATAATACATTGTTATTTGAATGAAAATTAGGCACATTAAAATTAGAATAGCTAAAAATGCCCCTAGATGGATGCTTATCAAAGAATGCACTAAAGATATCCATATTCAAATGTAGTGCAGACTCATCATGCTCATTCACAGCCTTAAAATAGAGACTCTGATAAATATAAAGACAACTGCAAAAATCAAGCCATCCCATTAGAACTGACATTATAACACATAACTGACACTTAAGGGGAATCAAGCTGACAGATTAATGCTAACCTCCTTCCAAGATGAAATTCTAACTAGGAGTGGCACTTGCCTGATATGGAACCACAGAGACACCTGCAGGAAAAGGCAAACTGTTGCACCCTAATATTTGTATTGTTTTGGGTTCATTTAACCCCACCCCAGAGAAAACAACTGGGTGTGTCCAAAAAAATGACCATCATGTATATTATAAGTCACACATTTTGAATTCAGAGCAGCCTAACAGTTTTTAGTTTTGAGTCAGGCAACCTTTCCAAGTTGGTATATACTTTTCCACCAGAAAGTATATGTAGGCCTTCAAAAATCTCTAAAACCAAACCTGAGTGTGTGAAAATGACACTTTTCACATATTGAACAGAAAATTCTGATTTTTAAGTCAGAATTTTGGAAACCAAGACTTTTCACCAAGGAAAGCATCTGGAGTCTTTTTAAAAGGGCATTCAACAGAAACTGACTTGGGATACAAACTTGCTACAAAACTGTTGCTTAAGGACTCGTCTCTACAAGGACATTTAAAATTTGGTCTGGACTCTAACATCAAAACAAGGTATAGTTTAGAATAACAGTATCTAGTGTTTTCTGTAAACCATCCAGTTTTACTTTTGAAGTTCTGATATTGTCTGCATTTCAAAATTCTTCCAAACTATAGAATTTTCTGTATTGCTTTTAAGTAAACTTTTATGATTTTATTATCAATTCTGCCTGGGGTCTGATTGTGTGATCTAACATTTGAACAGAAGGGTTTTGAAAGACTGTGTGCCTTGAAAGACAGCACCACTCAGCTATCATACCAAACTACGTAGACAAGACATTGCCAGTGGCTGTGGTGGACTTCAAACACTGAACATAGTGCAGGGTCAAGGGAACTCAAAACTACAGTTTCCAGCCTCCCACTGGGAAAAGGAAAGTTGGTGAATTCTTTCTGAATCCTTACAACTGCTCATGAGTTCTTGAAAAGGGGGATCATTTCTGCAAACAGGAGGTCCTACCGGGCTACCTGGGGTTTGGCGGCCAGGGGCTTGTGACAGATTTGGTGCCAGCTGCTGGAATTTTGAATGGTCTTGCAAAACCATCACACAATCAAGGGCAGAATTTGGAAAGGGGAAAAATAAATGTGATTGCAGACAATAGACCCTATCCTGTTTGAATTGTTTTTTTGAGCAGAGTAGTATAGATAGAAGAATGTCTGATCAGTACAGCAATATGAACCTGGAAAAACTGAGGAATATCTGTGGTGAGAAGGGCATTCCTAGTGAAAACAAAACTAACAAGCAACTCATGGAGGCCCTTATGGCAGCTGAGATGCAGGACGCACCACCCTACTTAGAGGTACAGATGGTGACTTCAGAGGTCCAGAGCCCAGAGGAGAAGGAGCCTTCTACAGACAAAGAGCTGGAGTTGAAGAGGCTATGGATGCAGGAGACACAGCTTGAGAATGAGCAAAAGAGGTCTGAGATAGAAATGGAGGACCAATGACAAAAGAGAGAGGCTGAGGAAAGACAGCACCAGGCAGTGGAACAACAGTGTCAGATGGTGGAATGGCAGCAACAGAGAGAGGCTGAAGAATGGCAGCACCAGAGGGAACATGAGCTGAGAAAGCTGAAGCTCCAACCAACACCAACCCCTGAGCAGGTAAGTGGTGGAGTTGGGTCTGAACCTTCAGGACTGGGGTACAAGTTAAATTCAAAATTAATGCCAGAATTTAAAGAGGGAGAGGATATTTACATGTTTTTAAATTCATTTGAAAAGGTTTATATCCAGGCCAATCTGCCCAAAGAGACCTGGAGCTTTCACCTGTCTCCACTAATTATTGGCAAGGGAATGTAAGCATTGGGGCAGATGGACAATGTTGAAAGTAAAGATTTTGACAAGTTAAAAACTGCTTTATTAAAAAAAAGTATGATCTAAACCCTGATGTATACAGAGCAAAGTTCAGAAAACTCTGAAAGGGGCCTGAAATGAACATCAGTATTTAAAATGTTGGTGGGAGGGGGTGAAAGCAGATTCTTTTGAAGCTATTGAAAGAGTGGTATTGCTTGGACAGTTTTATTGGATTTGCTCACCTGACTTAAAGCTTTGGCTAGAGGACCGAGATCCTAAGACTGACAAACAGGCTGCAGAGCTGGTAGGTCGCTATGCTCGAAGCAGGGCTGCTCCTAAGAGGAATTCAGGGGTGAAAGGGAAAAGTGGGCATTTTGGACAACCAAAATCCCCAGGGTCCCTGCAAAAAGAAGGCCATCCCCAGGTGCCCAAATAGGAGGTTGGGGACAAGAAACATGATGAATGCTGGTATTATCACCTGATAGGCCATCTTTCTAGGCAGTGTCCTAAGAAAGCCCAGAAGGTAAAGGGGCCTATTCAATTGGAGACAATAGCCCACTGTATTGCTGATGCTCACCCTGACAATATGAGGGGGCACATTCACCCAGTCACAGTGAATGGGGTACAACCTAGGGGGCTAAGAGATACAGGAGCATCTCTTACCCTGGTGAAAGGGGATTGGTTGGGGGCTGAATAAATACTGCCAAACCAGTTTGTCTCTGTGAGGGATTACACAGAGGAAAGGAAAACTTACCCATTTGTCAATGTTACCTTGGATTGGGGAGATGAAGGTGAAGGGGTAAGGAAGGAAGGTGGCTGTAGCTGAAAAATGCATTATGGATGTTATTGTGGGGAATGATGTTCCACAGGGAGTGAGTTGTACTGGGACCAGGAGCCAAAAGAATAGAGGCTCCTGTGATCTTCAGGACCCCACAGAAACTCAGACAGGAGAGGTTGGGAGATAGGCCAGGCAACCTGTAGTTCTTGTAAAAGAGGGTAATAACAGGGGGATAGAACTTCCCTTAGTGGCAGTTAACCCAATTGCTACTGAAGGTTGCTCTCAGGAGGGAGGGGTGACACATAGCCTGGGGGAGGAGGAAGGTTGTGATTCTGAGTCTCCTACTGCCATAGCTATGGAACTCAGCCTGGGGACTGATAGAGACATGCCCCATGCACTGGGTAAGTGGAAAGACTTAGCAGCAGCACAACGGCAGACTCTAGTTTAGAGAAGCTGAGGGCCTGTGCAGCATTTGGTGGGACTGAGGGAGGGATGATGGGCAGGCAGAGTGTTGTTCCCCAGGAGAATTGTGGATTATTGCTCAAGGTAACTCATTGATATTCCCAGGTCCGTACATTTGAGCATTGCTCACTCTACACAGTGCTTAGCCCACAATTTCTACTGTCCCAATGTTACCAAGCAGGTGAAGGAATACTGAAAATCCTGTCACCAGTGTCAGGAAATAGGAAAGGCTGGAAACAAAACTAAGGCTGCCCTGATTCCCTTACCACTTGTGGAGGAGCCATTCCAGAAGGTTGAAATGGACATTTTGGGTCTTTTGAATACCCCAAGTTCCTTGGGAAAAAGGTATATATTGACATTTGTTGATTATGCTACCCACTATCTGGAAGCCATTGCGCTATCCTCCACTAAAGCAGACAAGGTGGCAGATGCTTTGCTGAGGATTTTCTCCTATGTTGGGTTTCCACAGGAGGTTATCTCTGTTCGAGGGGGAAACTTCATGTAGGACCTAATGAAGTGTTTGTGGGAGAAGTGTGGTGTAGTACAGAGGCGCACAACACCTTACCACCCACAAGCTAATGGTCTTGTAGAGAGATTTAATGGGACCTTAAAAGCTATGTTTATGGAATTTTCAGAACAGCATGGGCAGAACTGGGAGAAATACCTGTCCCACCTGCTGTTTGCCTACAGGGAAGTGCCACAAGAGTCAATCGGGTTTTCACCCTTCGAGCTCTTGTATGGACGCCATTTGAGGGGCTCCCTAGATTTAATACGATAGGACTGGGAAGGTAAGCATGCCACCCAGGGACTGCCATAGTGGGGCATGTGTTAAAATTCAGGGAGACACTGAAAGAGCATATGGGCATGACCCAGAGCAACCTGGCAGCTGCCCAGCAAAAACAAAAGACCTGGTATGATCGTGGGGCCAGAGCTCACTCATATGGGTAGGATAGGAGGTAATGGTTCTAATCCTGGTCCAAAAGGACAAGATGCAAGCTGAGTGGGCAGGGCCATAGAAGGTAGTCCGGCAGGGTAAATGACGTTAATTACATTGTAGAGTTACCTGACCAAAAACATACTAACAAAATGTATCATGTGAACATGATAAAGCATATTTTGATGAGGCTGACACGGTACTTGCGGTTTGCAGTCCTGGAGAGGAGCTAGGTGGGGAAGACCCCCTTCTTGACTTGTTAGCTGAGAGCAAACAAGTGTCATCTGTGGAGACCATCATGCTGTCACCCCAGCTGACACCTGGACAGGCCCAAGAATTGAGGACCACCTTGTGAGACTTTGCTCCTTTATTTACTGCACAGCCTGGATGGACACCACTAGCGGTGCATGACATAGGCAGGGTGACCAAAGCACCCATACAGAGGACAGCTTACGGAGTGTCAGAGACAGTCCTCAAGGACCTTAGGAGGGAGGAGGGGGAGATGCAGGATCTAGGGGTGATCCAGAAGTCCCACAGCCCCTTGGCCTCATCTGTAGTACTTGCACCAAAAATGGATGGGACTATATGGTTCTGCATAGATTATCATGGGCTTAATGCCATCATGAAATCTGATGCCCACCCAATGCCATGCCCAGATGAACTGCTTGACAAACTGGGAGGGGTGACATACTTGACTACAGTAGACCTGACAAAGGGGTACTGGCAGGTTGAACTGACTGACAGGGCTATGGAAAGGTCAGCATTCATCACCCCAATTGGCCTGTTCAAGTTCAAAGTCATGCTCTTTGAGATGAAGAATGCCCCTGCTACATTCCAGTGGTTAGTAAATCAAGCATTACAGGATACGGAGGACTTTGCAGTCGCCTACCTGGACAATATTGCTATCTTAAGCAATAGCTGGTAGAAACACCTGATACACCTGAGGGAGGTGTTGGGCTGAATACAGGCTGCATATCTGACTATTAAAGCAGAAAAATGTTAGGTGGCCATGGCAGACGTCGCTTATTTGGGACATGTGGTGGGGTGAGGCCAACTTCACCCAAACCAAGCAACGACAAAGGCTATTGTATCATGGCCTGCACCTGAAACCCAGAGATAAGTTAGGGCTTTATTGGGACAGCAGGTTATTATAGAACATGTGTTCCGAACTACAGCTCCCTGTTCACTCCTTTATCTGGATTGTTGACAAAGAATAAGCCTAGGAAGGTAAAATGGGATGCAGCCAGGGAGCAGGCCATCACATAGCTGAAAACCTCGCTGCGCAGGGCCTAGTGTTGGCTAGCCCAGACTACAACAGGCCATTTGTGGTACAGACAGATGCCTCAGATGGGTGAATAGGGGCAGTCCTCAGCCAAGAATCCAATCAGGGGAGTGTGCATCCCATTGTATACTTAAGCAAGAAACTGCTTCCACAGGAACAAGCCTGTTCAACAGTGGAGAAGGAATGTCTTGCCTTAGTTTGAGCATTAAAAAAACTGGAACCATACCTTTATAGGTGGTATTTTAAGGTCCAAACGGACCACAATCAGTTAATATGGTTGGACCAAATAGGGAAAACAAATGGAAAACATCTGACATGGAGTATTGTCTTGCAGGCTAATGACATGGAGATTTTGCATAGGCCTGGATCCAAAAATGGGAGCGCAGACAGCCTATCATGCATACTGGATCTATAATAGAACTGGGAAGGACTGCCTCCAATAAGGGCGTGTTCCCACCAGGTTCGGTTTTAGTGGGGGAATGTTGCATGGCAAACCTAGATCCATTCATGTGGGTTCATACTGTATGTGCAGTAATGTACTTTAGAATTAAGACACTGTCTCTTTAAAAGGCTTTTAGGAATAAAACTACAAAAATAGCCAGATTTTGCCGTAATGGCTAGGGAGAATGGTATGTCTCTAGATAAGGGAGACAGAGTTATAGCCCAGGAAGGTATAAAATACCCCACTATAGCTTTCCATATCAAGAAGAGGTCAGGGGGATGACCTAGGGGTCATGGGTTAAGCCCAAATGCATGGACCAGAAGTTACTTGGGTTGACATGAGTCCTGACATAGAGCCACAGAGACAGCTGCAGGAAAAGGCAAACTGTTGCACCCTAATATCTGTATTGTCTTGGGACCATTTAACTCCACCCCAGAAGAAAAAAGTGGGTGTGTCCAAAAAATGACCATCATGTATATTATGAGACACACATTTTGAATTCAGAGCAGTTGAACAGTTTTTAGTTTTGTGTCAGGTAACCTAACCAAGCTGATAAACTTTTACACCAGAAATTATATGTCAAGGCCTAGAAAAAACTCTAATACCAGACCTGAGTGTATGGAAATTAGACTTTTCACATACTGAACAGAAAATTTTGATTTTTAAGGCAGAATTTGGGAAACCAGGACTTTTCACAAATGAAAAGCACCTGGAGATTTTTAAAAGGACAATCAGAGGAACTGATGTGGGATTCAAATTTGATACACAACTGTTGCTTAAGGACTCATCCTTACAAGGACATTTAAAATCTTGTCTGGACTATAACATCAAAACAAAGTATAGTTTAGAATAGCAGTATTTAGTGTTTTCTGTAAACCATTCAGTTTTACTTTTGATATTGTCTGCATTTCAAAGTTCTTCCAAACAGTAGAATTTTCTGTATTGCTTCAATTTTAAGTAAACTAAACTTTCAAGTGCCTCAAGGGAATCAACAAAGTCCAAGAGGGTAGCATCTTTCAAAAAAAGAGGTGTGCAAGAACAAGGGACCACAATTTGAAGATAGAGGGGGGCGACTCAGAGGTAATGTAAGGAAGTATTTTTTCACAGAGAGGGTTGTGGATGCATGGAATGGCCTTCTGGAGGAGGTTGTGGAGTCAAAAACAGTGGCTGAATGCAAGCATGCATGGGACAGTCATAAGGCAATTCTAGTGGGTGGGGTAGAAAGAAGTAGGCTGTTGATTAACTAGGATCTGCAGCTTATCCATTAGGTAGGGAAATGGGCAGACTGGGTGGGCCAAGCAGTCCTTATCTGTCGTCAAATTCTATGTTTCTATGTTTCTATGTTTAAACATTTATGATTTTCTTATCAACTCTGCCTGGGATCTGATTGTGTGATGTAACATTTTAACAGAAGGGTTTTGAAAGACTGTGTGCCTTGAAAGATAGTACCACTTGGCTATCATACCAAACTACTTAGACATAGCCAGTGACCGTGGTGGGCTTCAAACACTGAACATAATGCAGGGTCAAGGGAATTTGAAACTGCAGTTTCCACCCTCCCACTGGTAAAAGGAAGGATGGTGAATTCTTTCTGAATCCTTACAACTGCTCATGAGTTCTTGAAAAGGGGGATCTTCTCTGCAAACAGGAGGTCCTATTGGGCTGCCCAGGATTTGGGGGCCAGGGGACAGTCATCCCAGTTTCCACCATACCACCTTAACAAGAAAATTGTCAAAGTGTGGCACGGTGAAAGTCAGACAACGTGTGTTTTTTCTCGGGGGGCTGCACCCCCCGCACCCCTCCCCTTCTTAATATAACTAATTCCAAGTTGGAGTTAGTTTGAAGTGGGGGTGAAGGATGGTGAAAGGATGAAATTTCACCCTTTACAGTAACAGTTTTGAAATCTTGTCAAAATTGTCGCTGTAAGGGATTTTGCCATGTTAGGTTCACTGTGCAAAAACTATACTGTCATCCCACTAAACAAGAAGGGCAAATAGACATCTCTTGAGAACTATCACCCAATCTCACTTCTCTCTGCTCTTGCTAAGTTACAAGAAAAAATTGTCCACAGACAACTAGTGGATTATCTGCAGCAATACAACCTCACATGCCCTGAGCACCATGGCTTCTGTAAGGGGCATAGCACAGACACTGCCTTGATTGAATTCACCAATGCCATCTACTATTCTTTGGACAAAGGTCTTGTGACTGGATCTTTTTTCTTGGACCTGACCAAGGCTTTTGACTTGGTTGACCTCAAGTTGCTAATAGACAGATTGTTTGACCTGGGCCTTGGTCCATCTGCACCCGCCTGGTTCACAGATCACCTGAACTGCAGAATGCAGGCTTTAAAAATAGGAAACACCCTATCCAGAGTAAATTGTATTACTAGTGGTGTCCCTAAGGCTCCATTCTAGGCCCCCTCCTTTTGTCCCTCTTCATAAACAAACTACCCACAGTCTGCAAACCCACATGGACCCTTCTGCATGTAGAAGATGCAGTTCTTTTCCCTCACGATAAAATATCGATGTTATCAACCAGTCACTCAGCTCCTGCCTTGCCAGGCTTCAGGACTGGTTTGCATGTGAAAAAATAGTCCTTAATCTTTTTAAAACCCAGTCCATGCTATTCAGGACTAGGCACAGCCTAAATTAGCTATACCACATGTTCAATATCCTCACAGGAAATAACTCTCCCTTAGTAAAGATGATATCCTTTAAGTACATTGGTGTTCACCTCGATCCCTCACTGTCTTTCAAGTCACACTTCCAGCACACTACTTCACTCCAACACCGGAAATTTGGTTCTGTCTACAGAATTTGCCAGTTCCTAATACCTATTGCAAGGATCCAGATTGCAATGGCAAATCTTGTCCCCTCCCTTGATTATGGCTCAGCTGTCATCGATGCTGCCAACAAATCCACTTTACAAAAAAAGTATGTCTAATACTACAAAATCAGTAACTTTGCCTCTGGCGGCAGCAGATCTGATGCACAGGTCCTTGACTCCCTAAAATGACTTCCTCCTGACCATAAAGCTAATCTGACACTCATCACCCTTATCAAAAAACTATGCAACCTGGCAGCCCAGATTACCTAAAAAAATCAAATCTTTAGTGGCTCTCCCCTCATCCCACTGTGCTGCAAATAACCTTGTAGAACCCATGTTTTGCACCAATATGATGCAGCGCTCTTTTAGCTACCATGCCACATCTATTTGGAATTCCCTACCTCCACCTGTCAAAAAAGGCCCCAACACCCTAGCCTTTACAAAGCTCCTAAAAGCACACTACTCCTCATCCCAAACCTGTCACTGTTTCCCCTAATCTACCCCCCAAGTGCACGCCTAGCCCCACTAGCTTGCTGTGTACCTCCTTGACCCTTTTTTCTACTTCCTTGTGCCCCAACTAGCTATGCACTTACCCCTCTGACAAGCCATCTATACACTTACTCTCCCACCTGTTTTCCCTTCCGTACTTTTCTTTTCCTCCCTCCCTCTCTCCAGTAACCACCACACATTTTTCTGTCCCACTTCCTCTCTCAAGCTCCCTGGCATTCCCTCACCCCCAATCCCCTTGTACATCCTGTAATGATTCATTGACAGGTACACTGTTGCATTTCTCTTTGCACTCTCAGTTTGCCATATTGCATTTACTACTTGGCCTAATGCTTTGTGTCATATACTAATGTGTTGTGCTTTCTCCTTTGACCATTGAATTATATTGTACCCCCTTGTCTGTTGTATTACACCCAGGTCATGCTTGAAAAGGCATTCACTGCCAGCACACCCACCTGGTCAACAAATTTAAATAACTAAATAAATACGATTAAAAAAATGTGAATGGCATTTAAATGGCCAAGAGAAATATGTTAAAGATATTTATAATCATGATTGACAAAAACAAGCCTGAGAATCTGAACCAGCATTTCTAATGAGGTTGATTCATGTGATTTTTGAGTTCGTCATGACGCACAGGTGCAGAAGAACTCATTGCTATAAGGTGCTCTACAGCGTATGCCCAATGGAGAGCTCCATTTCTACGGGCAGGTCAGTGGAAGGTGAATCAGTCAGCAGGCTGGTGATGACTCACTTTCAGCTGTTCGGGCTGAGCAGGACAGCTTTTCAAAGGACGGAGCTGCACCAGTAGTGGCGAGGCTCAGTTCTTTGAAGCTGTATTACTTTATTGAATTTCTGGTTGTGCAGTCACACTGCTGTAGCTTACAGCAGTGTGAACACACTGAGCCCAGGCCTTCTGCATGCCCCCTTACAGTTAAAAAAAACAATGGGCATGCCCAATCCCCCAGTTGGCATGCCCCCTCCCAGTTCATTTGCCGTTGGGGGAACCCACTCCCCAACGGCATAATGTCCCCCCACCGCAATTTGTTATGTGCAGCTGTACCGAAGTAAACAAACTGATGGGGGTTCCCAATCCCCCTGTCAGCATGCCCCTTCTCAGTTCATTTGCCGATGGGGGAGCCCACTCCCATTGGCATAATGTCCCCCCCCAATTTGTTGTGTGCCAAGGGGGTGCCCAATCCCCATTAGCTCTTGCCTCCCCAACACTCGGTATGTGCTGACGGGGGTGCCCAATCTCCCGTTGGCTACAGCCCCCCCAAACACTCAGGAGCCCACCCCAGTATGCCAATTGTCCCTGTAAAAAAGAATACCTTCCTGCAAGGTTTTTAAAAAACATTTTTTTAAAACCTGTAAACTAGAAAATGGTCCCTCATTCAGTCCAGTGACCCTTACCCCAACCTGCTCCCACCCTCTGTGCACCCACCTCCCCATACCCTCCCACCTCATTCTTACCTCTGGAGCCTGGCACGATGATCTTCATTGGACCGGGAGCACATCTGCACTCTTCAAAGCCGACCACAAACTGAAGAAATGCCGGTAAGCTGTATAATGGCATAAGTAGGGTTTTTTTCAACTTTGGTGCATATCTCAGCCATTTGTATGGCTTTTGGCACCAAATATTCAACATGGGGTTCTTGGGACACCACCTCATGAATTCAGTCACTGTCATGTGGTTATTCAGTCCCAAAAGGTGATTTCACAGTCACTGCATGGAATCACCTTTCAGGAATGATTAACAAAATGATAGTGTCACTGTTCATGAGGTGGGCTCCCAAAAAGCCTACGTTGAAAATTTGGTGACGAAATTCCAAAAAATGACTGTTATGAGCATGCATTGTGCAGTTTCAACACACATTTGTAACAACATGAATATGTGATATTTTCACTCCAGATTTTCAACACTGGAATTTTTTTACACCTCCTCATGAAAAGTACAGCTATCATTTTCAACATCCTGGCCAAAATGCATTTTCGCACTTGCGATGCAGACTAGCGTGGTCGCAGTGGAAAATCAGTGTTCGGGACAGATTGTAAAATCACAGTAACACTGTTCATGAGTGGAGGTCTCAAAATACCTATGTTGAAAATGTGGTGACAGAAGTCCATATAATGACTGTGTTACAAGCGTGCATTGTGCAGTTTCCATGCACACACATAACTTTGTGAATTTTTAATATTGTCACTCTAGATTTTCAACACTGGCATTTTTTTACTCATCCTTATGAACAGTACAGCTGTCATTTTTTACATCCTGGCCAAAATGTGTATTTGTACTTCCGGCACAGAATAGTGCAGTCACTGTGGGAAATCAGTGTTCAGGACAGATTAAGAAAATTACAGTGACACTGTTCATAAGCGAAGGTCCAAAAATGCCTATGTTGAAAATCTGGTGACTAAAGTCCATAAAATGACTATTTTATGAGCGTGCATTTCCATGCACACTCATAATGTTGAAGATTTCTAATATTTTCACTCAAGAGTTTCAACATTTTCAGTTTTGCACACCTCCTTATGAACAGTACAGCTGTCATTATTCACATCCTGCCCGAAATGTGTTTTCACACCTCTGGCACACAATGGCGCAGTCACTGTGGGAAATCAATGTCCAGGACAGAGTAAGAAAATTATAGTGACAGTGTTCATGAGTAGAGGTCACAAAATGCCTATGTTGAAATTTTGATGAAATTATTCCACTAAATAACTGTTATGAGCATGCATTGTGCAGTTTCCATGTACACTCGTACGTTCGAGCATTTTTAATATTTTCACTCCAGATATTCAACACTGCCTTCTCCTCACACCTCCCTAAGAATGGTACAGCTGTAATTTTTCACATCCCACCCAAACTCTGTTTTTGGACATCTGGTGCAGAATGCCATGGTTGCTGTGAGAAATCAATGCTTGGGACAGATTAATAAAATCACAGTGCCACTGTTCATGAGCAGAGGTCCCAAATGCTTCCATGAGGTGGAGGTTACAAAAGGCCATGTTGAAAATTTGTAGTGCAAATACCAACAAATGCCTGAGGCATTAGGGTTTCTAACCATAACATCCCCCCCCAACCCATGGTGGGGCTCCAGAGCCCTTATATTCTCAGAACTGCAGACACATCATCACTCTGCAGAGCCAGATCATGAATTGAGGAAACAGGTATGCACTTTACTGTATTTCAACAGGAATGTGAACTTGGTGGCATAACTTGTTCTTTCTGCTGGGAACTGTAGTCCTGCCAATCTGTGTGTACCAACACCAATCCCATCAACGAACTCCAGCATTGACAAATAGTTGTTTATATTATGGCTGCTGTAGTAAAAGTTTAAATCAGTAGTTTGTTTGTGAGGTGAGAAAAAGGATGGGGACCGTCATGAAACAAAAAAAATGGTTGGTGTCATGAGCATATCTCACAAAATCAAACATGGCCCTCCAACACCAAATTTTTGGTATAGTATCAGAACATTAGCCCGAAAACCCTATTGAGCATGCTCAGAACAGGAAAACACAAAACTTTATATCCTTATAACTCTGGAACCACTTAATATTTTTTTCATAAAACCTTCCAAAGTCAGTACCTTGCCACAGCAGGCTTCTAACCTGAACATTTTGGGAAAAATTCCATTTTGTGTAGGTTATATGTGACAGCAAAAAAAAATGCCATGTTAAGTATAGGAAAAAAATGTGATGTTTATAGGAAAATGACATACGCAGATCTCAGAAACTGCAAAAGCTGCCATCTCAAACCTTTGCACAGGTCTAGACCTTGCCTACTAGACAACACATGTAAAATTCAACTCATTTCATCAAATGGTGCAATAGCTATTATGGTGCAAAGTTAGGGGTTTAACATTGAACACTCTACTCAGTCTTAACTATAGGGCACTACCAGGTCTCTATCATACATATACAGGGAAGCCCACCAGGATGAAGTGCAGTGTCACAGATTCCTGCTTGATAAAGGCAACAACTTCCATTGAAATCAAATTGTTTTCTGCAGTAAAGGTGCTGCAGAAAGCTGCAGAATTGGACTTCATCCTGGTGAGATTTACAGTAGATATATATATATATATTATGGTAGCACGGTAGTGCTACCATAGTTAGGGTTGAGGAGCCATTTCTATGTTAAACCCCAAAACTTTGCACCTTAATAACTTTGCAACTGTTTGACAGATTTGGCTGAAATTTGGAATACACGATCAAGAACCATAGGCATTGGCATCTGCCAAGTTTCGTACCACTCGGATACACGGCTGCAGAGTTATTAAGCATGATTTGCGTGCGCATTTACGCTTTTTCTGGAATTCTACGGTCGCGTGTACAGGTCGCACGGTTTGCGTGACCGGCCCAAAATCTTCAGGGAATCTGCGGTCAGGGTTCCCGATGTGTCTTTTGAAGATTTGGTGAAAAAATATTAAGCGTTCAAAAGTTATTCAAAAACAATTTCCCATTATAAGTCAATGGGAAAAGTTAAAAGTTCAACACTTTGCAAATGCATTTTACTTTCGCAAATGGGCCTGTTACTTTGCAAATCAGCCATTTTGTTTTCAGTTGGTGATTAGAAAATGCTTGGCATTTAAATTTGGGACCCTCTAGCAACCTAATTCTTTTGTATTCACCTAGTGGGACCCTGAGGATGCTAGCAATGTCTTTATTTTGGGTAAAACACCCAGAAATATGTTTTTCAGATTTCTGGAAAAGTACTTTATAAGTACTTTCGTTGCTCACGAAAGTGTCGCAAATGTTTGTGAAGCTGCGAAATATGCACAGTAATTTTCTAGTTCAGAAAATGACAGTACCCTTGGCACCGCACTGCAAAAGAACGGTTGGGAGTTTTGGGCTGAAATTTGAGGAACACAGCTGACATCTCACAGATGTGCCTTTCAGTGTTGCATTGAAAAAATATTACATGGCAGCAAAGTTACAACACTCCAAAGTTGACATTTTTTCCCATAGGATAACATTACGGCACCCGATGCATTACAGGAATCCTTTGGCACCCTGCTGCAAAATAACGGTTTGGTCTTTTTTCCTGAAATTTGGAAGGAAGACAGCCAACAGCCCACAAATGTGCCTTTCAGTGGTTTGGTGAAAAAATATTACAGGGAGGCAAAGTTATGGTGCTCCAAACTTCTCTTTTTTTCCCATAGGATAACATTACGGCGTTCGCCGCGCCTTTCAGGGCCCGTATCTCGGAAACGGTGCGAGATACAGACTTTTCTAAGCACAAAACTAGCCAGGACAGTCATAAATCAGACAACTTTTAAATTTTTTTTCTACATTGTACGGTTCCTGAGATATAACCTATTTAGTATTCCAAGTCCTAATTTTCTGCTCCAATACCCATTATTATGCATACATTCTTTGTACTCACTGTCTTTTTCTGTTCAGCTTTTGGGGAAAACCAGCCTGTGCGCTTACATTACTGTTACCATTGCCCTTTCCACTTGCGGTTCCATGCCCGTCTCTTTTACCGTTGACGTCTACGCCACCACGTGCTTCATCCTTTGTGTTTTCATTTGCGCTTGCGTTTCTGTTATTTTTTGCCATTTGTGTCTACCGTACTGTTTCTATTTCTGTTTCACTTTGCGTCACCATGCCCATTGACATTTCCGTTTGCAGGCACCATGTTACTATGTGACAAGACATCACGTGGCACACCGTTCCCGTCTACGCCACTGTGTTCATTACCCTTTCTGTTCTCATTCGCGCTTGCGTTACCTTGTGCGCCACTGTTAGTGCTTCTGTTTGCATTGCTGTTCCTGTTACTATGCCGCAAGACATCATGTGGTGGGAGTGCAGGGCCATTTGGGCCCCGCGCTCCCGCTGCTGCATTATGTGCTGGGAGCGCGGGGCCCTATGTGCGTTATCCTTTGCGTTTTCATTTGAGCTTGCGTTTTTGTTATTTTTTGCCATTTGTGTCTACAGTACTGTTTCTCTTTCTGTTTCACTTTGTGTCACCATGCCCATTGACAGTTCCGTTTGCAGGCACCATGTTACTATGTGACAACACATCACGTGGCAGACTGTTCCCATCTATGCCATCGTGTGCATTGCCCTTTCTGTTGTCATTTGTGCTTGCGTTACCATGTGTGCCACTGTTAGTGCTTCTGTTTGCATTGCTCTTCCTGTTACTATGCCACAACCGCGCCCCCGCCGACGCATTACATTCACTATTTCTCATTATCATTCTCAAAAGAAGGGAAATTAGAGGCAAAACTCCATTTAATGCATTAGTTAGGGTTGTTCCACATCGACAAAAGTGAGGAAATTCACTGTTAGGGTTGAAAACCTAACTCAATTCACCCCCAGCACCACACACACACAGACACACACACATGCAAGTATGGGGAGGACCAAGTCAACACAACCAATGACAGACATCCAGCAGCAGGTGACAGAAATAACAAACAATTGTCTAAATGTACTACGAGACATCCCCACCCACCTGACCAGGTACTGCATGCTCAGTGGAGATCAACAGCAAAACTGAGGCCATGTACACCAAACGACACATCCCTGATTGCAGCTGCACACAACGTACCACACTTAATAGTTGCATGGCCTTACCTACCGATGCCCCACACCACACCACAACTGGTACTGTGCCGTTATTCAATATAAATGCTGAAGGTGCATGATGACAGTTGTAGAAAGGTTTTAACACTAGTGAGTATACATTAATTAAGAGAAGTACATAAATTAACTACAAGACTCTACCATGCTCAAGATAAAAGTAGTGTTGCATTTAGTATGTGATTTACATAGTAGTACATTTACTGCAACGGTTTACTCAAGATAGAGAGGCTGATGTAAACGTATGGAAAAGCATTGCCTGTTCAACGCTGTGAAATTCGTACTGCCAGTATCACATGCATTCTTACTGATGAAGGTGTGCTGCTGATGTACATACATAAACCTTCAGTGTGTTTCAATACTAAAGATGCAGTAAGTATTCTTTGTAAGAAACAGTGTAGTTGCATGGATCAGGCCAAGCAACTTCTAAATATCATAGCACTACTGAGCCAACACTGATGTACCTGTATCGGAGATGTATATACGGTAGATTTTCCTGTAGGCACTTACTGAGTATGCTGTACCTGATAAAGACAATCTCATTGCATCTGTGATGACTAACTTATTCAAATAGTAATACATTTACTATTGTTGCAATGAGTGATCTATGCCACTTATGGACACAGTGTAATGTTTTTTAATAGTTGTTTCATACTCAGGCTGTATGCCTAGTGTTTGGGTTTGCCACACTTCTGTCACTGATGTTATCAAAGTGATAACTATGTTAATTGTGGTACAACAGGAATCAAGTAGGTATGGTGTAGATATAAACAGAATGTCTTTTAGTATTGATTTAACTCACAATGGGGTAAGTGTACTAGGACAGCAGGGGTTATTCTCTATCACTGACTTTGTCAGTTATAATCACACTAAGGTTTCGATGACTGTAATGATAAAGTTACACTGTTCATCTTCATGAGTTCATAGTCACAGCCATTCTCCAGTAACTAGACAGTGTATGGTGTAACTGGGTGACACTGTTGCAAAGCTGCTGCAGTGCCTAGCAGAGGGAGAGTATCTACTCATAAAGACAATTAGCAATAAGGCATGACCAACAGTTATGTTAAATGGTCTGTTAATCACCCTGTAGGGGTTTAATGTTGAATGAGGAATAGCCGAAGTGCCACATGTCGCTAGACAGTGATAAACTGACCATTAACATAATACCTGGGAGTGGCTTATTGCTATCATATAATAAAACTGTTTTTAAACAACATTAAACCATGTTCATCATATGGTTAGGCTCTACATGTATGTTAATAAAAACTAAACATAAGGCTGTTAAATGTTTACAGTCAATTAGAAAGCTGCATTTCTCAAACCCTTGTTATAATCAGAGATATTATACCTGTACAACTCCTTGGTTTTGCTGAACTCTATTGCTCAGGTGGCCCACCACATGTGGTGTGGTGTGGTGTGGGGCATCGGTAGGTAAGGCCATGCAACTACTAAGCGTGGTACGTTGTGTGCAGCTGCAATCAGGGATATGTACGTTTGGTGTACATGGCCTCAGTTTTGCTGTTGATCTCCACTGAGCATGCAGTACCTGGTAAGGTGGGTGGGGATGTCTCGTAGTACATTTAGACAATTGTTTGTTATTTCTGTCACCTGCTGCTGGATGTCTGTTATTGGTTGTGTTGACTTGGTCCTCCCCCATACTTGCATGTGTGTGTGTGTGTATATCTGTATGTGTGTGGTGCTGGGGGGTGGGGTGAATTCCGAGTTAGGGTTTTCAACCCTAACATTGATTTCTCACTTTGTTCACTGGGAACAACCCTAACTAATGCATTAAACTGAGTTTTTTGCCTCTAATATATATATATATATATATATATATATATATATATATATATACATATATATACATTGCAAAAACTTTGTTAATGCCTCAGTTAGGGTTGTAACAACAAAAGTAGGGAAATGTGGCATTAGGGTTTGCAACCCTGACACCCCACCTACATCCTGCACACACTAACAGGCATCGGGTTTTTGTTTTTTTTTCTCAGAAAAAGCCAGAAGGGGAAGGAAGGAAACATATTCAATTCAGTGCTTTAGAGTAACTGGTAATTGCTATTTTTCTTTTAAACTTAGATTGTGGGCTTTTAGTGACACTGTACTTTCTTTGTTGTCTTTACTTAGAATTGTTTATGGGCTGTTGAAAATTTAAAACATAGTGGTGGTGTAATTATGTGCTGTCTTTAATTGCTGCAAATTTTCACCCCCTCCCCTTCCCCCTCTCTCCCCTTCCCCCAACTCTTAATTATATGCCCTGTTAAATCTGATTGACAGGAGCTAACACAGCTATAGTAAGGTGTGGAAGTAGGAGGGCATAAGGGGGAAGCCCACCTCAGCACAACAAGTGTTTTGACTCATTTATTTATTTATTGGTTTATTTTCTTTTTTTTTTTTTTAAAGAAAATTATCTGAGGATCAGTGGCAGGATTTTTAGGACAGTAAATTAATAAAAAGGGAACTAGGAGAGCTTCAGTAGCAGACAAGTAGTGGAATAGCAGTATAATTGCAGTATAATGTGTGGAGTGGTGCAATGCAGTGGCTGTGGGGCAGCCATATTCAGGCAGACATTCTGGACACTGAAGTGCTGCCCTATCTGCACGCATCTCTCTGGACTGTGGGATGAGGTAGCCAGACTCAGAGAGGAAGTAAACTGGGTCAGGAGTACCATCACCCCTATCCAGAGACCACCCAGTCCAATGCAACTGCCTCAAAGGATGCCGAGAACGAGGAGCACTTGGATGACAGTGGGCTCAGGGAGGGTTAGAGGGTCAGGCAGAGGCACATCCCAGATCCTATTCCACTCAAGAACTCATATGCCACACTGGCAAATGAGGACAACCAAATAGAGGTACCCAGAGAAGTGGAAGGAAAGGATGTGGAGGTTAGCCAAGGAGGTGACCTCAGCGGGAAAGCAGTGGACCCCAGAGGAGGAGGAGGAAGTGAATCCTGGTGGGGGACTCCATCATAAAAGGGATCCAGCTAGGAACATAGGAGGGGGAGAACAGGGAGGTGATGTGCCTACCAGGTGCCACGGCATGGAGGGATGGAAGGAAGATCCTGGGGATCACTGGGAAGGTAAGATGGGAGGGTGATCTGGATGTCATTATCCACCTAGGTACTAATGACCTGGCAAATGGGGAGCCAAAGGAAGTTCAGGAAGAGTTTAGAAAATTGGGGAGGGGTCTCAAGCAAGTAGCTACTTCTGTCACTTTCTCAGAAGTACTTCCTGTGAGAGACAAGGAGAGCATAGGAGTGCATGCACCAGGAACTTTAACTCATGGTTGAAGAACTGGTGCTGTGAGGAAGGGTTTGGATTCATTGGTGACTGGGGACCCACCTGGAGGGATGGAGGTTTGTTCAAGCCTGACGGCCTGCATCCATCCTGAGGGAATCAAGCAGTCAATGATAAGTTTAATTGCTACATTGATAAGCATTTAAACTAGCAAGGGGTGGCAGGCCAGCAAGGAGGTTACCCACTTGCTCACCCCCACAGCCTAGCAGTGGAACCAGTGAACCAGAGGAGTGGCTATCTCTGCAAAGCAGTGTGCAAAAGATGGAGATTAGTGCCCAAGAGGTGGATAGGCAGAAAAGGGCAAAATTCAGCAGAAGGGCAGACAGCAAGGAGAACCAGGGATAAAAGACAATCAAGGAAGGCTGGAGTAGAACAGCGAAACAGTCTAGGGAGGTCAAATCATGGAAAGCCATGTGTGAAATGCCAGAAGCCTTAGCAACAAGATGGAAGATCTGGAGGCTGTCATGGTGCAGTCAGACCTGGACATTGTGGCCATCACTGAAACCTGGTGTAATGATAACCATGACTGGGAGATGGCCATACCTGGCTACAACATATTCAGAAGAGACAGAGCAGGCAGGAAAGGAGGAGGGGGCACTGTATGTGAAAAATGACATAAGGGCCACAGAGATCCAGGAGGAACAAAATGGGAGAGATACTGTGGGTTAAGCTGAAAAGGAAAATGGAGACAGCCATCCGCACAGGTGTGGTATATAGACCACCAGCCCAGGAGGAAGAAACAGATAGGGAGCTGATGCTAGCCATCCAAAGGATGGCAGACAAGGGTGAGGTAGTACTGGTTGGAGAATTCAATATTCCAGACGTGGACTGGAGCATCCCAGCAGCAGCATCAACTAGGAGCAGATTTATCCTGGACTCCCTTCAGGGTGCCTTCCTCAAGCAATGTCATGGAACTAACTTGGCAGAAGGCAATACTGGACCTTGTGCTCACAAACAGGGACAGTGTGATGGGGGTAACAGTGGGGGAGCACCTGGGGAACAGTGACCACCAGTCATTGTGGTTTGAAATAACAGAAAGAGCAGAACCAAACCACACAAAAACACGTATCCTGGATTTTAGGGGGGCAGACTTTGGGAAAATGGGGAGATAATTGAAAGAGGCATTAAGGAATGGGACAGGAATTAGGGGTTGAGGAACAGTGGGCAGTATTTAAAATGGGGATTACAAGAACAACAGAATTATGCATTAAACAGGTTAGCAAGAGGAAAAGGAAGAGAGACCATTATGGTTTCCAAAGAGGTAGCAAAGAAAGTGAAAGCCAAAAGATTGCATTCAGGCAATACAAAAGACACAGGCAGAAGGGGATAGGGAGAAGTACCAGGAGAAACAAAGGAGGGAGGTCAGTAAGGAAGCCAAAGCTCAGACAGAAGAACACATTGCAAAATCAGTGGGTAGAGGGACAAAATCTTTACAGGTACATAAGTGAAAAAGAAAGACAAAGGAGGGATAGTGGAGACTGAAGGGGAGGATGGGGCGCTGTGGAGGATGACAACAGTAAAGCTGACATATTGAACAGGTATTTCTGCTCAGTCTTTACTGAGGAAGAGGAGGATAATGGGTCTGAAGGGAGTACAAGGGTGAGAATGGTGCAGAATGGACAGTCCCTTTACATGAGAAAGGGTCCTGAAGGAACTGGAAGTAATAAGAGTTGATAAAGCAATGGGGCCAGATGGGGTGCACCAGGGTCCTTAAAGAACTAAGAGTGGTGGCTGAACCTCTGGCTATCCTGTTTAGCTGATCACTGGAAACAGGGAGGTACGAAAGACTGGAGGACAGCAGATGTAGTCCCCTTATACAAAAGTGGGAACAAAGAGGAAGCAGGAACTACAGACCAGTCAGCCTCACCTCGGTAGTGGGGAAGATCATGGAAGCACTACTGAAGGAGAGATTGGTGGAACATCTGATTGTCAATGGACTACAGGACCCAAGGCAAGGTTTCACCAGGGGAGGTCATGTCAGACCAACCTCATTGAATTTTTGACTGGGTGACTAGGGAGGTGGATCAGGGAGGCAGTGGACATGGCCTATCTGGACTTCAGCAAGGCCTTTGACACTGTGCCACATAGAAGACTATTACACAAACTGGGGAATATGGGTGTGGGCCGGACAGTAGTGTGGTGGATAGGTAACTGGCTGGGTGGCAGGACACAGAGGGTGGTGGTAAATGGCTGTCACTCCACAGAGGGAAGAGTGACCAGTGGGGTACCACAGGGATCAGTGCTGGGACCGGTCCTAATGAACGTCTTCATCAGTGACATTGTGCAGGACCTAGAAGGCAGAATTTCACTGTTCGCTGATGACACAAAGCTCTGTAACAGAGTAGACACACCAGAGGGTGTAGACAGAGTGAGAAGGGACCTACAGAAACTTGAAGAATGGTCAGGGGTTTGGCAGTTGAAATTCAATGCAAGGAAGTGCAAGATAATGCATATGGGGCGCAAAAACCCTGGCACAATATATCAGTTGGGGGGTGAGGATATAGCATGCACCAAGCAAGAAAGAGATCTTGGGGTTATCATCTCTGATGACCTCAAGGTAGGGAAATAGTGTGACAAGGCAGCAGATAAAGCAAATAGGATGCTGGGATGTATAGGCAGGGGCATCACCAGCAGGAAAAGGGAGGTCATAATTCTGCTATACAAGACATTAGTGAGGCCCCACCCGGAGTACAGTGTACAGTTCTGGAGACCATACCTACATAAGGACATAGACAGGGTAGAGAAGGTTCAGAGGAGGGCAACAAAGATGGTGCATGGATTGCATCACAAGTCCTATGAAGACAGGTTGAAAGAACTGAACATGTACTCCCTGGAGGAGAGAAGGAGAGGGGATATGATAGAGACATACAAGTATCTTACAGGGAGGAACAGGGTGCAGGAATACACTATTTTTAAGCAAAAAGATGTTCCAGGACTAGAGGGCATGGGATGAAGTTGGAGGAGGACGATTCAGAGGAAACATGAGGAAGAATTTCTTCACAGAACGGGTGGTGGACAAGTGGAACACCCTGCCAGAGGAAGTGGTGGGGGCTGAAACAATCACGGTATTTAAGAATGCATGGGATAGACATAAAGGAATTCTGGAGGTCAGGGGTAAGGGACAACAGACTTCTAGGAAAACATAAACTGAACTTACAAGCTCAAATGGGCAGACTGGGTGGGCCATAGGCCCTTATCTGCTGACACTGTCTATGTATCTATGTATCTATGTATCTATGTCTTGGGGTTGTCAGCCATAATACTCACCCCATGCCATAAGTAAATAAGTTTAGATTGATACAGTATAGGAGAATGGGGTGAGCGTTGTGGCTGATGATCACAAGGCACACACCCAATGCCTGTTGGTGTGTACTGGATGGGGGTGGGGTGTTAGGACTGGAACCCTAATGCCACATTTCCCTACTTTTGTTGCTGCAACCCTACCTGATACATTAACACATTTTTTTGCAATGTATTTCCTTACTTTTTGAGATAATTTAATTGCATCCTTATTACGACAAGGCCAGGCCCTCAAATCAGATAAAAAGTCATCCTGAATTTGACAATAACCACACAAAATCACTGCCAGCAAACTACCTTTCCCTCAGTATTTGAACATGGGCATCATGTGATCATCAGAGAACTCTTTAGGGAACATGTATCCTGAACTTTGTTTTAATATACCAAGAAATTCCATAGTTATGAGTTTTTTTATGTGTCCTGCCTTTTTAACTGAATTATTTGGAAACATTTAAATGGTCACCTGTGGTTCAAAAATATCCCAGTCCTCGAAAACCACTTTTCCTTACCATTTGAAGCTGGCACATTGGGGATGTCAGGGGACCCATTTGGGGAACATGTGTCCCAAATGTTTGTTTTTAATACACAAAGAAACACCATAGTTATGGGAGCTTCTTTTGTGATGTTTGCCAAATGTTTCTATGTTTCTATGTTTCCCCCAAGGAGTTAAAAAGTAATCCCACAGTTTCAAGAGCACCACAAGAAAATTATCCCTCAAAAATCACTTTACTCTCAATGTTTCAATCTTGGTATAAGGAGGACATCATGGGATCTTTTGGTGGAACATGTACTCCAGAATTTTTTAATACTCCAAGAAATGGCATAGTTATGGGTACATTATTGTGATGGTTGTCAAACAGAGCCAGGCTCTCACAGGAGCTGAAAAGCTGTTCTGCAATTTGATAAGCATCACAAAAAATCATCCCCTGGAAACCATCTTCTCCTCAATATGTGAATCTGACCTTCTAATAGCTTTCATGGGATCCTTTCCGGAACATTTACTGTATGTCTAATTTCTTGCTAATACACCAAGGAGTGCCATAGTTATGGGTGTTTGTGCTGTGTTTGTGAAACAAAGCCAGGCCCTTGCTCCTCAGTGGAGATACTGTTGTCCTGCAGTTTGACAAGCACCACACAAAATCACATCTTGAAAACCACCTTCTGAATAATATTTGGTCCCAGCCTTCTGCTGGTCATCAGGAGACCTTTTGGGGAGCATGTACCCAATTATTTTTTGTAAATCCATTGAGACATCCCATAGGTATGGGTGGTTTTGCTATATGTTTGATATTTTTGAAAGCTGAGGCACTTGAAAACAGAAAAGACATCCTGTGTGTTAAAGTGCAATGGGGGGAAAAGGGTATTGCAGCTAACAAACTACAGCTGCAGCAGCTTCATCTTTGGGCTCCAGCACTAGTAGTAGTAGAAAAGGAGTAGTTGACCACAGTGACAGTGGAATTAGTGTGGCCAAATATTTATTTGCCACATCCAAGGCATTCATGCTGGTGAGTGCTGGGGGAGGCTGTGACAAGAGAAGCAGTCCAAGAGGTAGCAAAATGTCTGGCTCAGACACAGTGGTCGAGGAGAAGGTTGTTGGTGTCCCTGTGACTCCTGGTGGTGGTGGCACTGAGTCTGATCTTTGTGATAGTTTCCAAATTCTCAAATGAGATTATTGGACCTTGACCATGAGTCAGAGCTAGTGGAGGGAGACCTGACTGTTGCACAGTCAGAAATGATTAAATCAAAAAATGCATATCCGACTAAAGATAATGGGCCTTATGCATTATACCTATGTGCAGTGCATAGGCATCCATAAGTGGGAATGCCATGCAGCACGAATCCTGCAGACCCCCTGTGGCATTCACAAATGGTGCACATGCCAGTTGCATACTGGATCACCTGGCTGAGTGGACAGTTTTTTACCATAGGTGGTCCAGGGAGGGTTGAGGGGCATGCCTGCACTTCGCACCATTCACAAATGCATGTAGTACCAGGCATGGGGGTGCATGTTACAGAAGTGGGATAATTGCTGTAACCCAGTGTTCACCCCCCCAGATGACTCCTGACAGCCATGGCAGGACAAGGAGACCACCTTACATGATGTCCAGCCAACTAGGCAGATGGGGAAGGCTGAGGACAGCCATTCAGGTGAGTGCCTGTAGGTAGTACATATCCAGATCTGTGCCCTCTCATGCACCCCTGCTCCCCTGTTGCCAGGGATCAACTCTAGGACCCAAGACCTACATCCAGCTGGTTGCCTGCCTGGGTCCACAGCTCCACCCCATCTGCCCCATTTGCCCCCATGACCTTGCACATGGGGGGGCAGGGCCATGGTCAGGTGGTTGGTAATAGCAAATACCAGCCGTGTGCACCTATCCATGGGTGCAGAGCTGTGTGTGAGTAAGCAATATTTAATAACGGGTGCAAGTAGGACAGTTCTAACACATGGCTAGGGCAGAAAGCACAAGGCTGCAGGCCGAGTGCCTCCAGCCTCCTAGCCATGCAGGAGAATTGTTGAACATACACCCTGGAGTGGCATATTGTGCTTATGAAATGGCCACCTTAATTTGAGATGGCTGTCAAAATTACAATTATTAGAGGTTAACAGTAAAATAAGTATGATTCTGTCTTCATTTTAAATAAAATAGTTCCTCCACATTTAGTTTACTGTGTTTTCCCCTCCCTCTCTGAAGGATTTTTGGCCTTGTAAGGCTTCTGTAGATTTACTTTTTTTCAGGTTGTTGTCATGGCAGTAACCCCCCCCCACTACCACCACCACCACAAACACACACACAAACACCAAGCCATTTCAGTGCAATTTGGTTTTATTGTGGAGTAAATACAGTGACTGGTTTATTTTTTTGTGTGTTTTATTAGTATATTCATTTATTCATTACAAATTGGGTTTATAACCTTTGAGTCAAAGACTCATTTTCAAAGGCACCTCATCACGGGGGGGGGGCAGACATCAAGACAGTTATTACAGTGCAGATTAAAACAGAGGGTAACATTACAAGTGCAGTAAAAGGAACATTTAACATAGATTCACTTAGGTTACATAATGTAGTAGTTTGTATGTTACTTAGGCTACATAATGTTACAAAAATTGTGAGTTACACTCATGGATATAGTAGGTTCTCAGAGAAAACAGTGGGTTACATCCCTGTTAGGACCTAGTAGGGAAGGGATAGGTCTGGAGGAGGAGGGAGAGGCTGTCCAGTGTACATTGTAGAGCCAGAAGGCAAGGCGGGCGGGAATCACAGGTTACAACAGGGGTTAGTAGCACCTACAACAGCGGGTATTAAAGATATGGTTCTGAAGGGCTGTTTTGAAGGATCCAATTTTTGGCAAGTTGGAAATGCAGCTAGGGAGGGAGTTGAACCAGGTGGGGGTTCGGTAGAGGAAGGATCTCTGGGCAAGAGAGGTCTTGGTTTTGGGCACCTTGAAAATGGCCTTAACAGAGCTATGGGTGGTGGCAGACGAAGATGGCTGCTGTAGGGAGGTGGAGACCCCCCGGGCGGAATTGCCTTAGCAGAGATTTCTTAGTGAGAAGTTAGGTTTGGTAGAGCAGTCGCTCCTCCAAGTTGAGAAGATTGGTGGTAGTATAGAGAAGACAGGTGTGAGTTTGGCTGGGGGCACTGGTCAGGAGCCTATAGGCCTTATTGATGGAGAGTTGGATTTTGGAGAGGGCAGTGTTGTCAGCTGCAGCATAGATAGGCAAGCCATAGTCCATGAGGGACAAGATGGAGGAGGTGATGTCCAGCCTGAAGGGCAACCTGAGGCAGGCAGTCCCTGTGCCGGTATAGCAGGCCAATCCGAGAGTTAATGGCAGCTGACAGGGCATTAATGTGCGTGTGGAAGGAGAGGGCAGTATCGAACGTGATGCCTAGGTACTTGTATGTGGTCCCTTGTTCTAGCAGGTGCAGAGTGCTGGGGATAATCAAGAGAGAGTGGTTATTTTTAGCTTTATGTTGGTGGTGGGAAAAGAGCATTGATTTGGTTTTCTTTAGGTTAATAACCAGTCTGTGGTCTCCAAACCACCTTTTGGCTTGGTTGTAAGCTTGCTGGAGGGATAATTGGAGTGAGATGGGATTGGGATGTAAGGCAGTGAGGATTGCATCATCAGTGTAGAGGAGCATTTTACCAGTACATAAGCTGGGGAGGGTGTTGAGGTAGAGACTAAAAAGTATTGGACCCAGGATGGAGCCCTGAGGGACCCTGGAGTGAATGGGAAGAGTGTTGGAGATGGAGCCGCTGATCTTGACATGCTGGGATCTAGCAGAGAGGTAGCTAGAGAACCAGGAAATGGGACCACAAGAGAAGCAAAGTTGGTGGAGAGAGAGAGTCGAGTAGAAGGGGATGACAGACAGTGTCAAAGACCTTGGAGAGGCCAATGAACATTTCACTTGCAAGGCTGCCAGAGTCGAGAGCAGTATGCGGGTGTTGGAAGAATTCCAGGAGAGCCATGGTTGTACTGTGTCCTGGGCAGAAACCGTGCTGCTCTGGGTACATAACGTCATACTTGGTAAGGTATTCAGAGAGTTGGATCAACACCCCTTTTTCAATGGCTTTAGAGAGTGGGGGGAGGACGGAGATGGGCTGGTAATTGTTGGGGGTAGATCGGTCCCCACTCTTATGTATGGGTGTGATTTCAGCAGTTTTCCAAGCACTTAGAAACTGACCCAGGCATACAGACTGGTTTAGAAGGTCAGTCAGGGGGACTAGGACTTCATCCAAGACCATATAGAGGATCCTGGAGTTGAGGGGGTCACTGTTGCGGTTATTGCTACCTAAGGCTTTTAGCAGGTGTGGCCTGGCTTCATGGATGCATAGGGTGCACAGGTAGAATGGTGAGTGATGCAGGACCGTAGGGAGAGAGGTGGGGATTGGGTTAAAGAAGCTGCTGGGGAGGACCAAGCTTAGGTCAGAGAAGGCAATGTTAAGGCAATCAGCTATGAGGAGTGGATCTGTGGTGGAGGTGCCATTGATAGAGAGCTGAGATGGTGGGAGGAGCAGGACTTCCCATTTAGCTCTTTCATATTATCCCACAAGATCCGGGCTGAACTCCAAGTGGAAGTGAGGGTGGTCTGGTAGTGCTCTGCCTTGGCCCACCTAATGGCCCAAGTGCACTTATTGTGTTCTGCATTGTAGGCCTGTCTGTCAGATGCCTTTCCAGATTCTACAGCAATGTACCAGAGATTATCTCTGTTTTTGAGTCTGTGGAGGAGGGGTGGGGTGATCCATGGGGCACTGCATTTTTTGGAGCGGATCCTGGTGAGGGGGGAAAAGGTCACAAGCCTTACAGAAGGCATTTGTGAAGTGGTCAAGAGCTGAGTCAATGTCAGGGGCGTGCTGGATAGGGGACCAGTCTAGCTGGGCTAGGTATTGTTTTAATTTTCTGAGGCCGCCAGGCATAAACGGCAACATAGAGTGGCCTGGGACACTGGCTTCAGAGTGGAGGATGACCAGAGACAGAGGACTGGGGAATGATCACTAAGAGACTTGGGGAGGACAGTGACATCCTGGATTTTGTAGGGGCGGTTAGATATAACAACATCTAGGAGAGTGCTGGTGCCAGTAGAATGGTTGAATCTGGTGGGCTGAGTGACTAACTGGGACATATCCAGGGCAGTAAAGGAGTCCCTTGTATGGGAGGCAGTGGAGGCAAGACAGTTAACATTGAGATCACCTACGATGACTTGCTCCACTTTGTGAGGGAGAGATGTAAGGTTGTCAATGAGGGATTGGACCGCTTGGTTTTGATTCCTCGGGGGGTACGTAGGAGACCATGAGGAAGAGAGGGCCTCAGGCGGGGTCAGGTGTGATTTTTAAGGTGAGGGCTTAGGCTCTATAATCAAGTTTCAGAGTTAGGAGTGCCTGACCTATAAGGGAGTCCTGTACGAGTAGTGTGCAACCACCACCGCGTTTGCCTACTTGGTCTTCCCTGTAGATGGTATATCCAGGGAGCGTGATAGCGGAGTCAGGGGTGGATTTGGAGAGCCAAGTCTCTACCAGTGCAATTATGTCAAGTTGATGTTGAACGACCCAGCACTGGAGGGCAGCAGATTTCTTCAGGAGACTGCAAATGTTTAAGGATGCAAAGCGAAGACCAGTTGCAGTACAGTGTTTAGAAGGGCTGGAAGCAATAGGTCCTGGGTTTGGGTGTACATTACCAGATATTAATAATAGCAGTGCAATTATTCTGGATCATGGCCGGTGGTGATGGAGACCCTTGGGTCAACACCCAGCTGAGGACTTTAGAATCAGGGTGCATGGGATAGATAAAGTGTGAAGAGTTTGAATGGCAGGGGAGAGCTGGGTCCAGGTCAGGCATTGGAGGGCGGAGGGAGTGGGGGTGTTGGCAGGGTGGGGGTGTTGGGGGTCACGGGTGTGTCAAGGGTGGGGGGGCCGAGTCACTGAGGGGTAGTCTGGGGATGAGGTGCCTAGTGTGGAGGAAAGGCACTCCAGTCTGTGTGAGGTCTGTACCAAGATGGTGAAGGAGAGCAGACTTAGTAATGGAGTACAGGTACCCATAGCAGCTGAGTAGTAAAGGAAGAGTGCCAGGAGTAGTAGAGAGTAAGGAGATGTAGAGAAGCTTTGGAATGGTTGGGGGAAAAGCCCTTTAGTGGGCAAAAAGACTATAAGCTGCAAATGCAAAATCATACCAATCAATAGAAGAGGGAGGGGCAAAGACAGTTGAATAGTGATAGACTGTCGACACAATAAGTGAAATGAGACAGGAACTAAATTGTGTTGGATTGGGTAAGTGTGCTTATAACTGGGCCCTCTAGTGGCTAAATGATATAATCTGCTAATGGAAAAAAAAAGAACAGGCAGGAAGGTTCTGAAGCAAGTTTTTTTGGGGGGGGCACTGCAGCAGCCTCAATGGGACACCGAGGTCAAGAGTGCAGCCCACAGACTTACAGCTTTAAGAGGAGGGCACAGCACTCAGGGCAGATAGCAAAATCACAGTACCTTAAGATCTCTCTCAAAACTTAAATCAACTCTTAAGAAATCTTGACATCAGACTAAACATTACTTAAAGTGAGAAATCAAGAACATGTCAAGCAGAGGTCAGTCCTAGCATTAATTTCTTAGCAGCAGCTCCTAGAAAACTTCTGGATTGCTGCACAAAGTGTGAGAAACACTGGCAAACAGGGGCAAGTGATATTCCTCGAGGGGTAGATGCCAAAATTCAGGGTTCCAACCCATACCTTGCTTGGAGGGTGAGCACTGGGCAGCTTCTCTTTGTTCTGCTTACCAAACTGCAGAATGCAGTTTGTTTGCGAGGAGAGAGCCCGAAAGGGTAGAGTTGTCCCCTAGTGAGATAAGGTGATAGGACGAAATTAAAATAGCAGGTTTGGAGGGGAGGGCAGTCAGAAAACAAATGAGAAATTAACAGTTTAAGAGGGGCTGAGAATTAAACAGAAATAGTTTAAGCAGGGAAGTCCTGAAGCAAGTTGGGGGTTGGTGAGGACACTGCAGTATGCTCAACAGGAGAGAGCAGTAGCTTCAATACAGTCATGGAAGGGGCTCTGATTAACACTGGGGCACAGAGCTGAAAAAAAAAGAACAGGCAGGAAGGTTCTGAAGCAAGTTTTTTTTTTGAGGGGGCACTGCAGCAGCCTCAATGGGACACCGAGGTCAAGGGTTCAGTCCACAGACTTACAGCTCTAAGAGAAGGGGCACAGCGCTCAGGGCAGATAGCAAAATCACAGTACCTTAAGACCTCTCTCAAAACTTAAATCAACTCTTAAGAAATCTTGACATCAGACTAAACATTACTTAAAGTGAGAAATCAAGAACATGTCAAGGACCTTTTTTGTGCGTGTTAGACACTTTAGCACACAGTCAGCAGCCAGTCAGGTTACTTCTATTTTTATACCCATTTCATTAGCACCTTTGGCACGTACTTTCCACCCATTTGTGCATAGGCCCCATTCAGAGGGAGAGAAAGTCTGGAGAAAGTGAAGATGAGGAGGGTAAAGCTCAGGAGGAAGAGAAGAAGGAGGATATCAGAAGGTCAGGTTAATAATTTGGATTCTCTATGGAAACCAGAAAATAAAAAGATTAAGGGTGATGCTGCTGAACATGTGGGTCTTTGCACACCAGTATGTCCTGGAATTACTAATGTACCCCCCCAGTACAACAACCGTTTTGAGCCTGTTACACCATATGAGTCATCCAGTGTTGAAGTGCATAAATCATACTTAAAAAAACACACTTTTCCACCCCTCCCACATCCCACTACCACTACCACGTAAAATCAAGGGGTACAAAATACCAAGCTTGGGATTTTTATATACTGGACCCACCGTATGGAACTGTTGCTGTCTATCAGCTGTGTCAGGGGCAAGTTAGTCAGGGAAAAAAGGGAAGCCACCTAGGCACAAATGGCCAACACACACACCAAAAGTCCAGGCACCTGTTACGCTGGACTCAGCACCAGAAGGAAACTGGTGCATAGGGTCCCTCTCCATTACCATCTACATTTGCCTAGGTATCCAGAAGTGGCAGGGAAATAGGCCCAGTGGAGAGTGTGTTGGCTGAGGAGGACTACTACAGATATGAGAAGGCATCTGTAGGACTGACTAGTAATGGTCATAGCAGCAGTGGTGTGCTGAGTACTAGCACCCAAAGGCACAAACACACAGCTACTTCAGTGCAGAAAACACCCCCAAATCACTACTTTAATTTGAGTAGCACCAGTGAATTCCCAGGAGTCAAATACTACCCCACCAGATATGCCAGGTCCACCTGTCTGGTAGCCCAACATTCAGAAAGGGCCAGCCTATCAGTGTTGGGTAAGTTACTTTTTCTATTACTTTCTATTACTTTTGGAAACTTGTTCCAGGAAGCTCTGTGCAGTCACTAGCAAGGATGGAGAAGTACTGAAGTAAGTAAAATGCCTTACAGTTACAATTTCTTATGTCTTTTTATACAAAAGAAATACGTAACTATAACTGATTACATTTATTTGAAAGTAATTAGTAACTAACCTATTACTTTCAAAAAATGTAATGTTATAGTTATTTATTATGTTTATACTATTTTTGTATAAAAAGAAATAAGTAACTATAATTGTAAGGAGTATTACTTTTTCTAGTACTTCTCCATCCTTGCCAGTGACTGCGCAGAGCTTCCTGGAACAAATTTCCAAATGTAATGGAAAATAATAGAAAAAGTAACTTACCCAACACTGCAGCCTATGTTGCATAGCATTCTTGAGCATCATGCCAAACCCACCCAATCATGTACATGAACCGAATGCAGCAACAGCTGAAATGCTGACAGTTGATCTACTGTCATTCTGCTTTGTGGAGAAAGCGGGTTTTAGAAGGTTGATGGTACATGCCTGTCCCAAATGGCAGATTCCTTGAGGAACTTACTTCTCCACATGAGCAATTCCTGAACTTTATGGGATGGTGTTACGCATGGTAATCCATGCTCTGCTGCATTCAGCATCACATACATACATCTCAGTATAGATATGTGTTCCAGGGGCCAGACAGCTGGCAGCTCCTATATGTGCATTGCAATACATTGGATAAAGGTACCTGGGGTAGTATTTGCCTGTGGCCAGGAATAAAATGTGTCCTAAGCTCAATTGCAGTGATAACAACACTCTGGGTATTCGCCAACATGTCACTCTGGCAAGGAACAGTGTACCTGAAACACACTCAGGTCAGAAAATGCTGCAGTTTCTCCTGAGACTGAAGTGGTTGCAGCACCCCCATTCACTGAAAGCAGGGTTCATTGCATGCAATAATGGCTCAGATGTAGTGAAATGTATCAGTGATGGGGGATTCTCAGGGTACCATGCCTGGCGCACTGTCTTATCTTTATTTTTCAGGTAGTTCAAGCATATCCTGATATCAAGTCCATATTGTCTGCAGCCCATCTCATCCATGTCCACTTTGCCCATTCTGTAAAGGCCCATGACCATCTCAGTAACCAGTAGATAGAGAGCAAACTGCCTCAGCACTAGGGATGGGTTAAAGTTGTGAATTCCACCTGGGCAGAACTTTTGCAGAATTTCAGAAATTCCGCAAAAGGTTTTGCACTTCCGCCTATGTTGAGATCGGAAGCTTCTGGCCATTTTCCCTGGAATTTTGCCTTTTTCCACAGAATTTTTGGGATGAGCTGTGTAATAATACATTAAACTGTGGAACTCCAACATATTACCTCCACAAAGCATATAAAAACTACAAATGGGTAACTGCCTTTATCTCGGAAATCAAACAAAGGGGCAGAGGACACTGCAGAGCAGGACACTGCAGCACAAGAGCTAGCACAACAAAACTCACCCAAAACAGGAACCAAGACAAAAAAGCAAAAAGGAAATCAAAAAAACTTCTGATCGTAGGAGACTCCATGATTTGGGGAATTAATACCTATCTCCAGCCAGGGATAATGATCAGATATCTCCCAGGTACCTCAGCGTGGAAATACACTGACTGCATTGCTAAAATTGTTCAGGAAGCAGGAGAAAATATTGATGTTCTGGTACACATAGGGACTAATGATCTCAACAGTTGGTCAGTTGTGGAGACCAAGGAACATCTGACCAGGCTGGGTGACAAACTATCAACCATTTCATCCGGCATCTCTTTCTCTGAGATCCTGCGAGTCTGAGAGAGGGGGGCAGATGGACAGAAGATCAGAGAAGGGGAGATAGGGGAGCTAAGCATGTGGCTCAAGGGCTAGTCCTAGGAAAAAGGACACAAATTTGTAGGGAACTGGCAACAGTTTGGGGAGCAAAAGTTCTTTAAATTTGATGGACTGCATCTTACTAAGGAGAGAGTCAGTGCATTGGGGCAGAAGTTTGATGTCTTTGCAGAATATTTAAACTAGCAAATGGGGAGATGGATGCAGCACCCCATACAGCGAATGGGAAGAAAACCCCTCCCCCCTCAGCTAGTGGTCAAACAGGGATTCAGCATGTTTGCAGTTCATTTGCATCACCAGGTAAGAAAAAAGGTCCATCTCCCCATACGACGCCCAGGGGAAATGCCAAACCTCACCCAACAACTAACACACCAAAATCTGGCCAATGGAAAATCATGTGCACAAATGCTTGCAGTCTGGGAAACGAGATCCAAGACCTGTAGGCAATAATAACAGAGGATAAACTGGACATAGTAGCAATTAGCGAAACGTGGTTTACCAATAACCACACTTGGGAGACTTCAGTACCTGGCTATGTACTGTTCAGAAGAGACCGAGGTGCAAAAAATGAGGTGGGGGGATGGAGTGGCCCTGTATGTCAATGAAAATATAAAAGTTACTGAAATTCAGAATACACATAAGGAGCCAGAAGAACTGTGGGTCACACTGGAAACAGGAAATGGCACAGCCATACAAACTGGGGTTGTCTACAGGTCTCCAGACTAGGGGGAGGACATAGACACATTACTGTTAGAAGAGATACAAAACATGACTAAAGGGGAGGTTCTGATAATGGGAGACTTCAACGTGCCAGATACAGATTGCTCAATACCAGCAGGAACATCTGCCAAAACTAGACACATGTTGGATTCCCTACAGGGCAGGGCCTCAAACAACTGGTACTGTACAACAACCCACAAGAGACAAGGCTATTCTAGATCTAGTATTGACTAATGGGGAAAGGATCACATATCTCCAGGTAGAAGGTTACCCGGGAGCCAGTGACCATCTCATGGTATGGTTCACTTTGGCCACTAGAGCTTAATCATCCCAATCCAAGGCAAAAATATGAGACTACAGAGGAGCTGACTTTGATAAGATGGCCAACAGAGTTAAGCTAGCCTTGGCAAAAAGAAATACAGGTGAGGGGGTACAGGCAAAGTAGGCAGGCATTAAGGATGCAATACTTGAAGCAACATTCCATTGTGTTAGATAGAAAAGGAAGTGCAAAAGAAGAAGGAAAGCACTTTGATTCTCAAAAACAGTAGCAGAAAAGTTCAGAGCCAAAAGGCTGTCCTTCAGGAAATATAAGAGAATGCAGTGGGATGAAGACAGGGAGGCATAACAAACTTCCCTAAGGGTAGCAGGGAAGGTAGAAAAGCAGGCAAACACCCAAACTGAGGAAACACTAGCACAAACAGTACAAGAACGTGACAATACTTTCTATAGCTACATTAGTGAAAGGAGAAAGTCCAGTCGGGGTATTGCTAAGATCAAAGGGGATAAGGGGGCATGTGAGGAGGAGGACCATGTAAAAGCATATATCCTAAATAGATACTTCTGCTTAGTATTTACTGAAGAGAAGGTAGGGCAGGGCCCACAGCTCAGTACCATGGACACAAGGAGGAGGGAAGGAGGTGTGCACTAGTCCCTTCACAAAAGAAACGGTACTACAAGAGCTCGATAAGGTCAGGGTGGACAAGGTAATGGAACCTGATGGCATACATCCCAGGGTACTAAAGGAGTTAAGAGTGGAACTAGCAGATCCATTAACAGAACTGTTTAGTGAGTCTCTGAGCACAGGAGAGGTCCCAGAAGACTGGAGAAGGGCTCATGTGATCCCGCTCCACAAGAGTGCTAGCAGGGAGGAGGCAGGGAACTACAGACCAGTCAGTTTTACCTCAGTAGTGGGCAAGATTATGGAGGCACTCCTTAAGGAAAGGATGGTGCAACGCTTGGATTCCATAGGAGCACAGGATCCAAGACAGCATGGGTTTGCAAAAGGAAGGTCCTGTCAAACTAATCTCATAGATTTCTTTGACTGGGTAACCAGAGTGGTGGACCAAGGGGGATCAGTTGATGTAGCCTACCTTGACTTCAGCAAAGCTTTCGTTACTATTCCACAAAGAAGATTGATTAATAAGCTGGGTAGGCTCAGGGTGGGTCACAAATTGGTCAACTGGGTGGCAAATTGGTTGACGGGCAGAAAACAGAGAGTGGTGGTTAACAGTATACAGTTAGAAGAGGTGCAAATCACAAGTTGGGTACCTCAGGGATCAGTTCTGGGGCCAGTCCTCTTCAATATGTTCATCAGTGACATTGCAGATGGACTGGAGGGTAAGGTTTGTCTGTTTGCAGATGACACCAAGATCTGCAACAGAGTAGATGATCCAGACGGGGTGGGCAGAATGAGAAAAGATCTCGATAAACTAGCAAAATGGTCAAAAGAGTGGCTACTGGGGTTTAATGCAAAGAAGTGCAAGATCATGCACATAGAGAAGATAAACCCTGAAGCCACCTATAGTCTGGTAGGGGAGTTGCTGGCAGTCACAAGGGAAGAAAAAGACTTGGTCATCATCATCACCGATGACCTGAAATCATATGAGCAGGCCATTAAAGGAGTAGCTAAGGCTGGGGGGATGTTGGGGTGTATTAGTAGGGGTACCACAAGTCGGAAGAGGAGGTAGTACTCCCTCTTTACAAGACACTGGTTAGGCCCCATCTGGAGTACTGCGTGCAGTACTGGAGGCCACACCTTCACAAGAACATTAACCAAATTGAGGCAGTCCAGAGAAGGGCAACCAAAATGGTGCAAGGACTGCATCAGAAAACATATGAGGACAGATTAATGGAGCTCAGTATGTATACCCTAGAGCAAAGGAGGCAGAGAGATGATATGATTGAAACATTCAAACACCTTAAGGGCATTAACAAGGTGAAAGAGTCTAACATGTTTCAATATAAGAAAAATATCAGACAAGAGGACACAGCAAGAGATTAGAGGAAGGCCAATTAAGGGGTAATGTGAGGAAGTTCTTTTTCACAGAAAGGATGGTGGATGCATGGAACGGCCTACTTCAGGATGTGGTGGATACGAAATCAGTACAGAGCTTCAAACAGGCATATGATAGGCATAAGGGAGCAATACAGATGAGTATGAATAGATAGGCTATTGACAGAGCGAAGGCCGATGGCACATTCATAAGGTAGAAAAAGAAATGAGCAGACTGGATGGGCCTTGCGGTCCTTATCTGCCGCCAACTTCTATGTTTCTCTGTTTCTATAAATTTATTCCACCTGCAGTTTAATGATACAGTGCCCCACCACCACCAATTACTGGTCCCTGGTTTACTGTGCCGCCCCCCCCCCCCACTGATCGCCAACCTCATATGAAAAAAAACTATTGTTGGCCAGTCCCCACCCTCCACTGATCACCCTCCATATAAAAAAATAATAATAATATCCTCATTCCTGGTGTCTAGTGGCCCTCACCCACCAATCACGGACCCATATAAAAAAATTGTTGGTGTCCGGCCCCATCACCCACCCGCTGATCACCCATTAATATAAAAATAAAATACCTTCATTCCTGGTGTCTAGTGCCCCCTCAGTATCACTCCCTCCATATAAAAAATAAATATCCTTCCTTTCCCTGGTGTCTAGTGGACCCCACCCCACCCTGGCAGGTAGTCCATCACCACCCTGCCCCCCATCCCTACCCCCAAACAGGCAACCAGCACAGCCCCTCTCTCTCTCTCTCCTCCATTGCTGACTACCCACTGAGCTGAAAGAATGAGTACACGCACACATTCACTGCAGCTCCAGGTCATCTCAAGCACAGTTTTCAGGGGGAAAAGAAGGGGAGGGGGCTGTTCCAGTTGTCTGCAAGGTGGGCAGAATGGGGGGGAATGATGTTGTGGACCCTGGGTCCACAACGCCATTCCTTTCCCACCACCATGCAGGTGGCTGGATTAGCCCCCTTCCCTTCTCTACCCCCTAAAAACTGTGCTGTAAGATGACTGGAAATTACAATGAGTGAGAGTGTGCACTCATTCATTCAGCTCAGTGGGCGGCCAGCCATGGAGGAGAGAGGAAGGCTGTGTTGGTTGCCAGCTCGGGGTTGGGATGGAGGGGAGTGGGGTGGTGATGGACTATCTGCCAGAGTGGTGGGGTGGGGAGTCCACTAGACTCCAGAGAATGATGAAAGGATATATTTTATAGGAGTGGTGATTGGTGGGTGGAAGGGGGGGCACTAGACACCAGCAAATGAGGGTATTTTATTTTTTATATGATGATCAGCGGGTGGGTTGGGGGACTGGACACCAACAATTTTTTTTTTATATGGGGCTGGTGCTCAGCGGGTTGGAGGGCCACTAGACACCAGGGAATGAGGATATAATTATTTTTTATATGGAGGGGCGATGGGCAGGTGAGTGGAGGAACTGGACACCATTAATTTTTTTTTTGTATGTGGCCAGCAATTTAAGGGGGCTGGGCACAAGAAACCAGGGGCCAGTGATTGTCAAGGAGGGGAGGGTTAATAAATTAAACTGTTGGGGGAAAAGCTGCAGAGCTGAACACTGGTAGTGGTCAGTTCTGTGGAATTTTTTTCCAGCAGTTTAATATATTAACCCGCAGAGTTCTTACATTTATTCTGCAGTTTTTAGGAGGAATTTCCACAAAAGTTGGCAAAATAATTTCCGAACTTTCACAGTAGTGAACGTCTGACTTTCACTGAAATTCTGATGGTGGAACTTTTTTTTCTCACATGCCTACTCAGCACCAATTGAAGCTGGATGTCATCACCAGATGCAGCTCAACACTGAACATGATCGAGCACTTGTATGAAAAGTACAAAGCCATCACTGGATATCTGATGCTGCATACAAGCCATGCCAGTGCTGGAGTATCCATGTCTCTAACAACAAACCAGTGGTCACTAACGGCTGGCCTGATCATGATTCTGAGGTCATTTGAACATGCAACACAGGCAGTGGGTGGATATACTGCCTGTTTCAGTCAGGCTGTCTTACTATTATGGATGCTGGGTCAGACAATATTAAACGTACAACAGGTGCTGGAGGCAGGTGGTGATATGGGAAGCTGTGCCTTCATGTTTTTGACTGCAATGCTCATATTTCCAGCTTTCTGCACTCAGCAGATTCTGGATGGCCACTATGCTGGACCCATGATATAAATGGGGGTTGTCGTCAGTACTTGAAGGTGGGTGTGTTGCTACCACCTTACATGGTAAATGTGCTGAAAAAACATGCAAGGTAGTAAAAAATATCCACAAATCCATTTTGGGTTGTTTGGACCAGGTGGAAATTGATGACATGGAAGAAAATAAGGAGGAGGAGTCTGATGAGGCAGCAGGATTGCAGGCAGTACAACATACGGTGGTTGCATATTTGGCTGACACCAGCACTTTCCATAACAGAACAGCAAAGCAGAAGCAGGAAACTATAGACCTGTTAGTTTAACCTCAGTGATAGGGAAAATGATGGAATCACTTCTAAAGGAAAGAAGTGTCAAGTATCTAGAGGCCAGAGGGGCACAGGACCCTAGGCAGCATGGATTCACAGCGGGAAGGTCATGCCAGATGAATCTGATAGATTTCTTTGACTGGGTGACCAAAGTAGTAGATCAGGGAGGGGCTCTGGACATGGCCTCACCTAGACTTTAGCAAGGCATTTGACACAGTCCCACACAAAAGATTAATATGCAAGTTAGCCAGCCTGGGAGTGGGTCCCAAGATGACAGCCTGGGTAAAGAATTGGCTGGAGAATAGGACACAGAGAGTAATAGTAAATGGAGTCCACCAGAAGAAAGGAGGGTTACTAGTGGGGCAAATCAGAGGTTCAGTATTAGGACTGGTCCTCCTTCAATGTCTTTATGTTTCTACATTGCAGAAAGACTGGAAGGAAAGTATGTCTCTTTGCAGATGACACTAAGATCTGCAACAGAGTTGATGCACAGGTGGGGTGGAAAGGATGAGAAGGGACTTGGCAAGGTTAGAGGAATGGTCAAATGTATGGCAGCTTAGATTCAATGCTAAGAAGTGCAAGGTAATGCACCTGGGAAACAAAACCCAGGGAAGAGTACAATGGGGTGAGATACTAACAACAACAAAATGGAAAGGGACCTGGGGGTAGTCATATCAGATGACCTAAAGGTGGGCAAGCAATGTGAGAGGGCAACAAGGAGGGTTGGGGATACTGGGATGCATAGGAGAGGCATCACCAGTAGAAAACAGGAAGTTATTATCCCTCTGTACAGACAGCTGGTGAGACCCCATCTGGAGTATTGTGTGCAGTTCTGGAGACCCAATCTCCATAAAGACATAGACAGGATGGAAGCTGTCCAGAGGAGGGCACTCAAAATGGTGCAGGGTCTGCACCGGAAGACATATGAAGAGAAACTTAAGGAGCTTAATATGTATAGCCTCGAGGAAAGAAGGAGAGGGGGACATGATAGAAACGCTTCAAGCTACCTCAAGGGAATCAACAAAGTCCAAGAGGGTAGCATCTTTCAAAAAAAGAGGTGTGCAAGAACAAGAGGGCACAATTTGAAAATAGAGGGGCGGCTCAGAGGTAATTTAAGGAAGTATTTTTTCACAGAGAGGGTTGTGGATGCATGGAACGGCCTTCCGGAGGAGGTTGTGGAGACAAAATCAGTGGTGGAATTCAAGCATGCATGGGATAGTCATAAGGCAGTTCTGGGGGGTTGGGGTAGGAAGAAGTAGGCTGCTGGTTAACTAGGATCTGCAGCTTATCCAGTAGGTAGGGAAATGGGCAGACTGGGTGGGCCAAGTGGTCCTTATCTGCCATCAAATTCTATGTTTCTATGTTCCTATGTTAGCCCTTGCTGTACTGGAGTAGCAAGGTCACTGACTGGCCAGCACTGAACTTTGTAGCAAACACCTGAGCTGTCAACCTGTGATTGTTAGTGTGGAAAGTGTATTCCGTTCAGCAGGAGCCATTGTGTGGGACAGGTGCACAAATGTATCCCCTAGAAATAGCATAGTATCATTTATCTAATAAATGCACAGCACATTCCATGCAACAAAATTCCATCTGTGTTCCTATCACATGAAGGGGCAGGTGGTGACGTGACACTGAACCTGAAGATCCTGATGTTATCAGTATTAGCAAAATGCCTTCTACAGAGATTTGAAGAATGACTGGAGAAAGAATTGTGAGGGCTGCTTATTTGATGAGCTTGACTGAAGCATAAAACTAAATGTATTCCGTCGATCTTTTGCTACTCACGAGTTGATTCCTTTTCTTTATGATTCAATTTTGCTTTTCCTGTTATTATACTTTTCCCCAAGTTGTGCTGCTATTCCATACACCCATCCGATTACCTCTCACCCATCTCCTACATGATGCTTGCAGACAAACTAGAAAATCAGTGAACACTAACTACATTGTTAAATGCCAAGTTTGCCAACAATAACATGGACTACCTCCACCACATGCATCCAGACTGAAAACCCAGACATGTAAGCCAGTGTAAATACCATTGTCAGCCATGCAGACCATGCATCCTCCAGCAATCAAGGCACTGTCTTCTCCTTCTCATCTGGTCTGCTTGAGTCCTCCACATCGACCATCAACATTGGCTAATGCTGCCTCCACCGCATGCATTCAGACTTAGAGAAACAGATTCCTAAGCCAGTATAAATACCATTGCTAGCCATGCAGTCTATGCATCCTCCAACAATCAAGATACCTCCTCCTCTTGCCTGCTTTTGTCCTCCACATCCTCCAACAACATGGGCTACTACTGCCTCCACTTCATGCATCCAGAATGAGAAACACAGACTCTTAAGACAGCATAAATACCGTTACCATGCAGACCTCCAATCAGTCAGCCAAGTAGCCCTCAAACCAAGCCTCCAGCTAGCCAATGAAGTTCAGCAAGGTCGATGTGTGTGTGCCATGATGGTAAGTTACTTTTACCATTGATCACACACGTTATCCTCACTGTTTGTGGTGAGCCTGTTCTCATGCAGGGTTTTCCTATAGCACTTCGACAGCACTAGCACTGTCATCCCCTACAGTGACAGCTACAATGCCGACCATCAGCGTTGTAGCTACGGAATGTCAGCGCTCACAACTGGGGGGCTGCGCCTCCCTGAAACCCCGCTTGTGGGGGACTGTGCCCCCCACACACCCTGGTCTCTAGGATTCTAGCTCCGAGATGGAGTTGGACCAGTGGAGGCAATCACCCAGTCAGGCAGTCCTGATCGTCACACTGTCCACCACAGCGATGGGCGGATTTTGCCCAATCCCTACCACTGTGGTGGTGTTCGCCGTCAGGGTTTCGCTGCGGTGACAGTACACCCTCATGCAGGAGGTTCTTCCAACATGCTTGCAAAACTTTAAAATGTGTTTCTATCTTCTCTTTTGTGTCCCTCTCACTGTAGGTTTGACCATTCACAGGGGTGACTGGCAGGCCAATCACAAAGCCAGACTGCATGCAAGACACCAACTAAAGTTGCCTCTTCGTCCATCACCCCTTTTTTTGCCACCACTGTGCCAGTACACATCGTGGACCACACTAATTTGACAGGCAGTATCATTACATGGTGTTTGTCTTTATTTAATCTTTTAAGTTTTCTTTACCCAGGTATACAGTGACACCATGGCCAAGTCAGGCTAAATAATTTCCCTTTTTACTTCACAGTTGACATGTACCATAATATTGGGAGTGGGTAATGGATATACTGTGTAGCAACCACAGTTGCCAAGTCAGGATAAATAATTTATTTTTTTCATTATGGGTTACAGGTATAATAAGACTGGGAGTGGACAACAGGGATACCATCCATGCTGTCACCCACAGTGGTACTGGGTGAATATAGCATGGACAGAACTGGCATGGAATACTGTGTGGAACATATAGTGCAGTGTAGTAGCGCGACAGAGTACAAAACCCTGCAAGGCACATGTAGCATGTGTTTTTTTGTACCCTGTCACACATGGGTGGTGGGGAGGAGTGATTTGGAGGTCAAGACCTCTATTGGGGAGGTGGTCTGCCAAGCTGCTTCTGTGGCTCAGTGGGATGAGCCGTTGCAGTGCAGGGTCACTATTTGTCTGTGGAATGGGGCTCGAATCCCAGTCTTAGACTTTTGTGAAACCGCATTGTGCAGTTTTCTTTTTTTTCCCCATCAGTGTTAACCCTTGTCCCCATGTTGAACCCCCCTAGAAGTTGATTATATCAATAGTGGGGGCTCAGGGGGCATAGCCCCCCATAATGGGGGGTGCGTGTGGCAGAGCATCCCACAGAAAACAAAGAAGCCACTAGATTATTTCACCAAACTGTGTTTTGGCATTTCATTACAGCAGCAGCAATATATCTGCTGTATTTACAGCACAGTACATTGCTGAACTGTTTTGTCATGTGGCATCATGACCCAGTGCCACCCACAGCTGCTAACTGAGAAGAATCGAAATAAATTTTTCTTGTCTTCTCAGGTCTCCTATCCAGCCACCTCCTATCCAGCATGCAAGGCTTCACCTCGTCAGCTGGCTCTGTCTGAGACACCATCATCAGTGTGATGTTAGTGCCTCATACTACATTTTCACACTGCCAAAAAATTCCTAAAACAAGAGAAACAGGAGCAGAAAACGGAGACTGACATACAAATAACTTTTAATAATATAAAAACAAAAATGTGGGGAAAATATTTACCTTCCCAGGTAGGAACCACTGCTAAATTAAACAACTAGATCTGGGATGAACCTATGTAGCAGCATGATTTATTTTCTCACCTTAGTGATAAATATCTGAAAAGAGTGAAACAGGAGCAAAGAATTTCAGAAATTCACCTTTTTCCACATCCTCTCCCACAGCCAAAGAATTAAAAAATACCTTTGCTGGTAGAACATGCTGCGATACTTGAAGCTGATCATCCTAATCTGCACCCCAAACAGGCATTATCATTTCATGCGAAAATGTCCAGACGTTTTGGTCACCATAGTTCATCAGGATGGGTACTGTGGTGGGAGACTTACACAGTGCAGCATATTAATTCAGGGAGCACATACCATTTAGTTTCCTTGTGCAAAAATTTCCAGACAGGATAACGTAATACACTGAGAATTTATGTGCACTAAAATTCATCCCCGAAAGTGCATTACAAGAACTATATTGGTGAGACTTACACACAGCATGGCACCATGCAGCAGTATACAGCAGCCTGCCTTTTTTCCTGTCGTGGAGAAAAAATCAGAGAGCACACACAGTTTACGTAGATTGTACTTTTTGCACCATTTCCCTTTAAGTGCATTACAAGAAGTGTGTTGAAGGGACTGATACATGCAGCTCAGCATCTTGTGGCAGCATGCAGCAGCCTGATGTGTATATTGTGATAGTTGAAAACGATTCTGGGTGCATGTAATTTATGTATATTGTACTTTTTGCACCATCTTCTCTGAAGTGCATTACAAGAAATGTGAAAGGGGACAGACAAAATGCACAGCATATTCTAGCAACATGCAGCAGTCTGGCATATTTATTATGGTAGTTAAGAAACATTCTGGGAGCACAGAATTTATGTAATTTGTGCTTTTTGCACTATTTCCCCTGATGTGCATTATAAGAACTGTGTTGCTGGGACTGATGCACAGCATTCCACTATGTAGCAGCATGCAGCAGCCTAACATATTTATTGAGATAGTTGAGAAAAATTCTGGGAACACACGAGTAATGTTTACTGTACTTTTCACACCATTTCCCCTAAAGTGCATTACAAGAAATCTGGTGAGGAAACCAACACACAGCGCCGCACCTTGTAACAGCATACAGCAGCCTAATGTACTTATTGTAGTAGCTGAGAAAAGTTCAGGGAGCACAGCATTTATGTAAATTGTGCTTTTCAATTTATTTCCCTCAAAGTGCATTTCAAGAACTATGTTGCTGGGATTGACACCTAGAACTGCACCTTGTAACAGCATGCAGCAGCCTGACAAATTTCTGGAGGACTTTGCTCATGGTTTGATGTGGGAAAATAACTCCAACCACCAGTGCTACTTAACCGTGCCTCCCACACACCTAGGTGCTTAGTTCATTTTGTTTTGAACGACTGAGCCACCGTGAGTGGTTTTGTGGCTGTGCTTCCTGCCTTTCATTGTGTTTCTGCTTCTCTCTCTCCCCCCATGCCTGCTTTCCATCTCCTCTCTGTTTCTCTGTTGTTTTCTGCTCCCTTGTTTTCCTCATTGTTTGCCTCCCTCCCTCTGACTGTCCAAGTCAGTTGGTGTCTCCCCAACCCCAGCCCCGTTTTCTGTTCCTCATTCCCTGTCTTGCCTGTGCCACTCCTTTCCCTGCCTGCCCATTCCTGTTGCTTTCTCCATCACTTCATGGCTGTCTGTGCCTCCTCCTCCCCCCCATTCATTCCACCAATACCGCATTCTGTCCTATTGATGTCTTTTGGGGCTATTTTGTCCTGCTTCTTCCCTGCTCGCATTTGCATTTCTCCAACCTTCTGGTTTGGTTCGGTGCTCAGTGACATCACTACCTGTCCTTTCACCGTCCTCTCTACCAACTCTCTTTTACTGCTACTTTTCTCTGCTCCTTGCTTTGGCGGCCAAAACGTATGGTGCTTTAGTCCTCGCTTCAAAAGGAGGACAATTCTTTCTGAGCAATACAATTGCAAATTGCTGCACATAAGCATGCAGCAACTTGGATTTCTGTGCCATTTCATTCTGCGTTCTGAAACTCTGCCCACAGACAGTGGGGATTTAAGGAACTCTACTTAAAGAAACAGTGGGGAATTCAGGGGACTACAAGATCTCAGTGTCAGTCTTTGGTGCAATGTTTTCGGATCACCATCCTAAACGTATTTACATTCTGGCAGACATACATATGAATGCCCTCTAAAACAACTATTTGCCATCCCTAGATCCTCCTAGAGATCTCCCCTGTGCATACAGTTTTATACATATTTGTACATTTCTCCCCATCTGCTTACTAAATTGTACTACATTTTCCCCTGAACTACATGGATATATTTTTATGGTTAATTATCATCTTTGGACCTATGTGGAGGTCCAGCAAAGTTATCAGTTTTCTGGTTCTATCTGATAATGGTGATCGTGGAAAGGAGATCGCTGTCAGGGCAAGTGTACATTGGCAAAATCAATTTGCCGATGTACCTCGCGGTCTGAACCAAGGGCACCCAAAGCATAGGTTTTGTTTTATCGCGGGGGCTGTGCCTGCACCCCACACCGCTTACTAAAGGATTCTCAACTCCAGGGGGGTGCATGTTGGAGGTGAAAAAAGAAATCCCTGACTGGCGTAAAAATATTGACGCACCCAGCATCGAACTTGGCTCCCTCACAACCCTAGCCTGCCATGAACCCATCAGGCCACATGGCCAGCTCAGCTGCCCACCGCTGCACTACACCTCACAAAACCCTCCCTCCCTTCCGCCCATTGCCCTTTTGCTCACTCCCCCCACGTGCATGTACATATAGCGACAGGATGTCGCTATATCCGTATTAGCCCCCCATCCAGTAGCCCTGTGAACAGGCACTGCTATTGAGTCACCCATTTTGTAAGTGCTCAATAGCAGATGCCCTTATCACAGGATACCATTTTTTTTTATTGGCTTACGAGATGGTCCAAATATTGCACTTATTTCCCATTTCCTACCTATGTGGAACTCTCATATAACCTTATCCATCCCATGACTTCGTGGAAGTTAACCATCTGCCAACTTATGTGGCGGTCTTGTTTCACCATCAATTTGCTTCTCAGTGGCCCACGTGAATGACCCAAGTATCGCAGCCTATCCCAGTACCTTCAGACGTATGTGGAGGTCTTGCTCTCATAACACCTGTCTTGGGTCCCTCGTGGAGATTCATTACCTGCTAAGCCTACATGGAGTTCACCTTCATATATGCTCCATACATTTGACCTATGTGGATGTCTTGTCTCCCGCTACTGTCTGGCTGGTCTGCTTCTCAAATTATCTCACACTACTGCCATATAGAAAGGCTAACCTCGAAGGTGCTACTGAACCATCTAGTAATACCATACTCTGGCTACTACTAGTTTGTGTAACTCATCACTCAATTCCAGAAGAATGTAGATCAGACGCCCCTCGCACTCTACCTGAAATTCTGGTGCATTGAGAACAATCCTCCAGATCACACTACTCTTTAAAAGACTGGACCATCCTGCGTCTCATAACCAAACTTAAGAAACTTGGTATTACTTATTTGGCTTCAGCTAAAAAGCAAGAGATGCTTAAATTATTTGTAACAGCTAAGTCTCGTCAAGCTGACAATACTACTCCCATATCGCTACCACCACAGCCAGCACCAGATGCCTTATGCAAAATCAGCAACCTTTTAACTCCACTGGCTGCTTCAACATCACTCACCTCAGATCTCTCAAAGTCTGCCTCCCTACACAGTCTACGGCACCTTCGCATTCTGATTCAAACACCTCCCAGTCTACCGTCTCTTCCCATGATGAAGTGATCTTGCTTCCCACTCCCTCGTCCTCCAATGCTCCATCAACTGCTGCTTCGACATCTCAGCACACTTCCAAAACTTCACTTGCAACTGCTCCTCTACCTGCGATATCTCCGATATATCTCATTCCAAGTCACCTCCAAAAAGATATTATTAAAGGGTAAGAAGTTAACTTAATCTCCCTCCTCATTTCTGCTCATGATTCCCTTGAGAACAGTGTCATCTCTTGTGGTGACATTTCAGTAGTGCACAAATCTAAGGACCCTAAGCACACGAAGACATTAACCATTCCAGAATTTGTATTGTCTTCAGCCTGTATAGAGATATTGTTTGATCCACATTCCCATCCAGGCATCAGGAACTGAACTCTTATTTATACCTCATAGTGGACCTTGGAGTTAGATTCGGAGACACTCATTTCTATGACTACCATCATTCTTTCTCTTCCAAAGCAGCAGCCACTCTGGCCCATTTCAATACAAAGATCAATTGGGTCATACTTGATAAAAAACTATTTTGCTGTCATTATGCAGATCAACAGGCCCTCTCCTGCCAGCTGTGTGGCTAATTCTCCTATTTCACCTCCCTGTGTCCATTGCCAGCATCTCAACTTCCTAATCCGCCTCAAAAGGATTCACCCATAGACCCAGCTCCTGCCTCCTTGACTTTTACTTGTATGATTACTAACCCTGACACCATTCCCCATACCAGTCTTAATAGACTTGGTCATCCGGTAACTTACGAAGGAAACAAAGTGGTCTGGAAAGATTTCAGTACTATCAGTTGTGCAGTCCATGGTTGTCGCTACCTTCATATCTGCAGTCTCTGTAGTGAAGCCCACTCCAGAATGCCCTCAACTAAAACAATGATGACTATTCCATCTTTCTACTTAAGTAGATCATTTGTGTCCTTCCATCTTCTATAGACTCTCATCTGAATTACAAAAGATGTTCATACCAACAACACTCTCAACTCCACGTCTCATCACGTGCCTCACCACTTCAGACCTACATGGAGATCTCAATACAACTAGACCTATGTGGAGGTCTCAATCCATCTCGACTAGGTTCTCATAACTTCTGTCCTCAACCATCCCTTCTCTGTTCCTGATAACCTGCATAGAGGTCCTGAAAGCTGTGCCTGCACTCTCCTTTTCTGTTCATCCCTGTTTGAGGCAGTCTCTAGGCAAAATCAAGTCATCATAACGACTTCAACATCTACCTGCAGACCTCTGAGAACCAGCGATGCAGTTCCATCCATTCCATTTCATTCTCTACCATCCAAATCCTCCCAACGAAACACCAAATGTGCATTCCTCCAGTATTAAGATTATCTCCTTGTAGTATGCCCAGAGGAAGAGCAGTTCAACGGCCATGGTTCCTCAGAGGTTTCTCCCACAGGGGGGTTTTCCTCTCCTGCATTCTTCTGTTTACACTCTCTATGAGTTGGAGGAGGTTCTCATGGTACATTCTTTTGGGCCTTCATTACTGCTCCACCCCTAGCTTCTTGATAAAGGATGGGAATGAGTAAGGCCAAAAATAAATCAGAATAAATAAGTTCACACAAGCACAAGTTGATCCCACACATTGAATTGGAGGGCTTAGCCCATGGTTCAATGTGGGGGAGGGATAACTCTGCCCAACAGCACTACTTAAGCATGCCTCCCACACATTTAAGTGCTTAGTTTGTTTTGAAAACCCACCATCCTTCCCACCTCCTCCTTCTCCAGCACTCTTCTCACTCTTTATCCTGGGCCTTCATTCCTGCTCTGCCCCCGGCTTCTCAATGAAGGATGGGCATGAGTATGGCAAAAACAAATCAGAATATATAAGTTCTCACAAGCACAAGTTGTCTCCACGCATTGAAATTGTGGTAGCTGAGAAAATTTCAGGGAACACAGCATTTATGTAAATTGTGCTTTTCAAACCATTTCCCTCAAAGTGCATTACAAGAACTGTGTTGCTGGGATTGACACACAGTGCAGCACCTTGCAGCAGCATGCAACAGCATCATTTATTTATTGCGGTAGTTGAGGAAAACTCTGGGAGCAGAGAATTTATGTAACTTGTGCTTTTTGTAGCATTTCCCCTAAAGTGCATTTCAGGAACTGTGTTAGTGGAACTGAAACACAGCATGGCACCATGTAGAAACATACAGCAGCCTGATGTATTTATTCTGGCAGTTGAGAACAATTCTGGGAGCATGGAATTTAGGTAAATTGTGCTTTTTACATTATGTCCCCTACAGTTCATAGCAAGAAATGTGATGGGGGACTGACACCCAGTACAGTACCATATAGTAGTAGCAACAGTAGCACATTACCACCATTTAATAATTTCTTGTTTGGGAGACATTTTAAAGAATTGAGAAATTTATATGTTGTGCTTGATCACTTGTGTCACCTAATGTACTTGGCAAATAACGTCCGAGAGGGCAACATGAACAGTGCAGCAGCAGCTACCACCGTTTAATAATTTCTTGTTCCAGAGAAAATTGCTTGAACTAAAAACAGAAAAAAACAGGCTGTGAGGTGGAAGAAAATCAGTTTGACAGGATGACTGGGTGACTGATACAGTGAAGCATCATCTGTTGGACTGAAAAAATATTCGGGGAACAGAACATGTTTAGTATGGTGCTTTTTAAATGCACTATATATGTAAACAACAGTGCTTTATAGCAAAAACAGTTATGACATGAGAGGAGAATGATATGGCACATAAACAGCACCATTAAAGAAAATATAGCTAGAAAATATAATTTTTTTAAGCAGGAGAGAGAGAGCACTGAGACAAAAAGTAAGATGAAAAAGAATGGAGTCAAACAGTAAAAGAGAAAGTAAAAAGTGAAAAAAACATTTTCATTAGTCAGAGCAAGAGAGGGACAGCAGCAAGAGAGAGAGAGAGCGCAATTAATTCAACAGCAGACAACGGCAGAGTGCAGAAAATAATAAAAAAAAAATAAAGGGAGCAGAGTCAGGCAGGACAGAAAGACTCTGTTTGAAGATCATAGTGCTTCAGTAATTTTGAGGGAGCCTTATAGTGCAGTACAGATTTTAAAGGGAGGTGTCACCTACATCTCAGACTCCGTGTTGCCCATCTCTGTGCTGCCCTGAAAGGTCATACTGCCATAGACTCTGTGTTGCCCATATCTGTGGCTGAACTACTACCCGGTAATGGTGCCATACAGGTTGTGAATGGGGTTCATGTCTCAGACTCTCTGTTGCCCATCTCTGTGTCTGAACTATTACTAGGTCATAATGACATAGCGTAGACTCTGTGTTGCCCATCTCTGCACCTACACTACCACTAGGTCACAGTGTCATACAGATTATGAAGGGAAGTTGTCACATCTCAGACTCTGTGTTGCCCATCTCTGTGCCTGAACTAATACTGCTAAGTAAGCAATTAAAATGAAGAAACTCAGCATTTGTGAATGACAAACCGACGCAGAAATTCAGTTGCTCATTGCAGTATTTTCATTTTGGCATCAGTGCTCAAAAGAAATGAAACCCTCAGTCCCAGTGCTTCAACCCAAAATGGGGTCTTCATGAGGGGTAGGTCTGAAAACCAACAGACATACCCCACGTTTCAGTGTAGCAATTATAGAGACACGCCACCATTTTAACAATAACAGTTATTCTAATGCAAAAAAAAGTGGGATACAAAGGAAACTGAAAAATCATTTAAACCATCATTAACATAGCCCTCTTTTGTTCCACATAAGAAAAATTAATTTGTGTGGCACTGAATTTACAAAGAGGGACTTATGCAAAATCAGTTTGATGTTAAACAAGTGGACTAGCATGGAAGGTCACTCACCTTGAGCAGCCATTGTTAATTACTCATCTTAGATTTTTGTTTAAAGCACACAATGTTAGTAGGTCAAAATAACCAAAAATTCAATATCAGATATGTCTTAAAACAAAAAACATATGTCCTTAAATCAGCTTAGCACCGAAGGCATGGTCACGCAATTCAAGTTGAGATGGGTGCCTCAAGGCATCACATACCAGGGCAAAAGAATATCATGTGATGAATCACGGCCGAGGGACTTGAATCTTAAACCTCTGCTAAGTAAGATATGCGCTCAACTCTCCAGGTGGAAGCTACTGCATCTCACTATGGTGAGCAAGACAGTTGCCATTAAAATGGTAATTTCTCCAAAGTTACTGTATGTCATTTCACACCAAGCCCTATACCTACTCCCTCAGTGGGACACAAAAATTGACAGTGTCACTGAGAATTTTATTTGAGAAGGCAGTAAGCCCTGATATAGCTGGAATAAACTGGGGGCACACTGGAAGGCAGGAGGCTGGTGCCTCCCATGGTTTGAGGGGTACACCATGGCATACTGGGTCGCACAAACCATCTGTTGGCTCCACCTTCACTCCAACTCTTCTCCACAATGGCTCAATATGGAAGAGGCTCAGGCAGGACTGCACAGTCTATTACCACTTCTCTATGGCCTCCTCCTAATGAACCTAAAAACACACCCAACCATAGAGCCATCTGTCAGTTACTGGGCCAAAGCACATTGACTCCTTAAGACAAATCCAACTCCTCTTTGGGACAACCATCTAATTCAGATTGACAGTAAGCCCCACTTTTGGTCTCACTGGAGTGAGCAGGGAATTACACTCCTCCAGCATGTGCTATACTCCTCCACTGGACAGATAGCCACTTTCCTATCCTTGAAGGCCAATTTTAAGTTACCGCAGGTGGACTTCTGGAGATATTTACAACTGGAAAGCACTGTCCAGACATCCCTGCAGAAAGGCACCCAAAATCATCTCCCTAGTAGCATACATGGATGGGCAGCCCTTTAGAGAGGGATGGCCAGCCAAATATACTTTTGTCTTAGAAATAAAATTCCTACCCAAATGTCTGAGTCCAAATCTAAGTGGAGCATGATCTGCATATTGAGATTATAGACCAGCAGTGGCTGACCTGCTGGACAGTGGCACAAAAGATATACCCTGAACCTAGGAGTCAACTCATGCAGAATAAGATTCTACATTCCTGGTATAGAACCCCGAAGTGGCTGTATAAAGCGAAACTCTTACCCATGGAGTTGTGCTGGAGATGCCTTCCGACAGAGGGGATCTTGTCCATATTCTATGGTCTTGCCCCTAATATTCCCCTTCTGGTCACAGGTGTTATCATCTACGGTGGATGTTCTGCACAAACTCAGCCCCCATATTGCGGCCTTTTAGCTTTTAGGGCTGTCCCCTCCCGACAGGTGTGTACTCCCCCTCTGAGAAAAGGTTGCTGGCTCAGATAGGGATATAGGCCAAAAGACTTATCCTGTCAAAATGGAGAACCACAGTTATTTCCTATGTCCCAGAACTGCTGAACTCCCTAACAACCTTGACCTTCCTGGATAAGATCACCCAGTCACCAAGTGGTACCCCTGACAAGTATTATAAGTGTTGGAACCCTTATATGTTTTTTAATGACCCCAGGAAAGATGTAGGCTTAATTGTCATCCAATTCTCCCTTGTTATACTCGTATGTTTACTCATGACCCTGACTGCAGCTTGGAATGAGCCTCAGATAGCCACACTTAAGCCATTTTATGTTTGCCATTATGTGTATGTGCATCGTGTTGTTGTAGCCAAGATGCTTTATGCTTCAATGTTTCCTTTTTCAGAATTGAAGAATAGAGTAGCCTCATGTAGGAGACAGGACAGGATACATCTAGTTAGGTTACCTTTGCATGTCCCTTCAGCACATATTCAGACACTTATCACTCTCGCCCACTTTTAAATAGCAGGCAAGGACAGGATGTGAGGTTTCTTGCCACTGACCATCTGGAATAGTTTCTGCATTTACTTTTATCATATGGTCCATCTCCATGAAACTGCATTGTGTATTCCCCTGTACCTATGGACAGCCTAGTGTAATGATTAATTTCTCCTGTACAGTAGCTATCATTGTGTCTGTCTATACAGTAATGTGCTTGACCCATGTCTTTATTATGTAATAGTATCCATCGTGAGATGATGTGCTTTTACCTGTGTCTGTAACTCTCCCAGGTCGTGACTGGAAATAGGCAATTTCTTTGTCTAGAGCACTTACCTGGTAATCAAAAACTAAATAAAAAAATAAATAAATATGACAGCCACTAGGTTGAGCTGCTAGCAAAAGTTGACCCCTGATTACCCGTATACTCCTTGCTGCAGGTTTGATAATCACAACAGGGCCCCCTCCTTATTCTAGGTATTTGAACATTAATTTATGTGTTTGTTATGATAGCTGTCATACTGCCTGTTGTAATAGACATAGTTCTGAGGTGTTAAAGTGTATTACTGTTACATCACTTACTCCTCTATTCTTCTGTAATGCTGATTAGCTGAAAAACCAATAAAATTATATTAAAAAAATCAAATTAGGTAAAGGGAATGGGGGGGGTGGCAAAGAACAGGGGAAATATATGTAACCAAAAGGTAAGGATATATTGTAAAAAAGTCCAAAGTACCTAAATATAAGGGTAATAATGAGTCAGGATTAAAAGACAGAAAGGAAAAAGAAATTGACAATCGTGCCAAATAATTCAAATGTAAAGGATAATTATAAATGATAAATGTATTCATATAGCAAAGACAGTAGGATGTTTGGTTGGGAAATATGTATCAGGATAAAATGGCTCATAAGATATTGGGCTGAATCTGTCTTGACAGCCACAAAAACTGTGATCTATTATGCAATTGTTCAGATATACAGGGTTCCAAGGCATATCAACGAGCTTGAACTAACCATGTGCAGGGTAATCTGTAAAACAGAGAAAAAAGAATTGAAAAATATTAGTGATGTAATAGCCCTTTAACTCACCTTTGGCTGTTCCGGGGCCCTCGAGGTCCTCACAGTAATTGCCTTTGAAGGGGCTGGCCTGGGGTAGGACAGGTAGGTGTAGAGTAGTGTGGTGCCTCCACCTGAGGAAATGGTAGGGAATACCTGTGGGCAAATAGCAGGTTACCACCACCCAGGAAAATACAATGGCTGCCCCCCAAAACAGTTCCCCACACACAGTGACAACACCCCCCTTCCTTACAGAGACACAGTATAGCAGCAATTATCATGAACAACAACAATACTTTATTATAAAGGATGGGGAAAATGGGGAGATAAAGCAGCAGCAACAACAATATTAATTAACTGCCCAAAACAATCCCAATGTCCCACCTATGGGTGCACCCATCTTTCCCTTGGCAGCTGCCCAGAAAGTCTATACAGTCTTTTCGGTGGATACAGAAGTCAACAGGGAATCTTTCATTGGAGGTCAAACTTTAAATTCACAACTCTTAACTTTAACTTTCTCTCCTGGGCACAGTTTTCTGGCAGACTCCTGCCCAGGGCTCAACACCCTCTAATTTCAACCTAGCTATCCAGCTAAATAAAGACTCCCCAAAGCCACAGCTCAGGGCTTACTTACAGTTCAAAAGTTCACAGAGGGTTTTAGCAGGCTTGTTTGGTACAGTACCATAGAAGTATCTCTATAGTGTGCACCCTGGAATCAGCAGAACTGGCTAAAGAAACTTGAAGAAAGCTGGTCTTCACCTGCCTGGCCTTACCAACTTCACCTCAGAGGCCTTTGTAAGTGGTTTTCACCAGGCAGGATTCTTGATGTCTTTCTCTCCATTTGTCATCTTCTTCAATCCAGTGACAGGCAGGCAAAGCCCAAGACCCCTCTGTTGCACACTCTAGTCTCTCAGCTCACACAGTCTCTCTCTCTCTCTCTCTCTCTCTCTCTCTCTCTCTCTCTCTCTCTCTCTCTCTATTACAGTGATTTCTGAGCCAGACAGGCTGTTGGGCTTTGAATGCAGGTATGGGGCAGGGAAGCATTTCACAGTTCCTCCTCCACTCTGCTCACACGGAAATCCCAGACCAGTCTCTCTTTTGGGAGGCAAAGCATCTCCATTTATCATTTTTTATTGTCCCCTTCTGACTAGCTCCTGCTTGCCAGGGGTTTTCGCTGCCCTTTTGGTTCACATTATATCCCAGCATCCCCGTTTTCTGTTGTCCACAGGGTGCTGCCATGTTTATTTGCTGTTTGTTCCCCAGCATACACAGCCCCATAACTTATTAGTTAAACTCTTTTTAAGGCTGACTGTCCCTTATCCTGGCTCCGCTTTCCCAGTTGGAGCCAGGACACCAGTTTTTTATTTGTGGGAGCCCCCCCCCTTTTTAGTATCAGGGCTCCCGTTATCTCTCCCCCCAGTTTTGTGCCTTTCTCAGCACTCCCAATAATGGAGTCATGGTTCCTTTAAATGTTTTAGACCTGGTGGCCATGCATGCACTGTAAGTGCATGGCTGCCATATTCTTTATTTACATTTTTGCTCTGGGGCATATAGGCAGCTCCCAGGACTGAAATGGAACCTTCCTCCCCCATGCTCCTGGAGGCATGGAAATAGCAGATGGACTTTGGCCCCACTCAGAACATGGGAGTGGTCCCAACTTACATTGGCCATGACCGTGGAGCAGCAGTGGGGTGGCCAGGTTCAAGCCCCACCACAGCCATTCAGGACACCGGATGGGAGAGAGGAGGGCCATAAAGCCCATAAAGTAAGCTCATTGGGGTGCTTACAGTGAATTAAAAATATTTATAAGTATGGAGAAAAATCAATGTCATCATTAAGTCCTTTTGGTACAGCAGTTCCCAAGGTTAAAATCCATTTTGTTTCTTTTTGCAGTAGTTTCCCCAACCTATTGTCTCCCCTGGGGTATCTTGCCACATGTTCCAAAACTGCAAAATGTAAGTTATCAGGCTTGCAATTATGTTTTGCAGCAAAGTGTGCTCCCATAGCATTGGGCATGTTAAAATTTATAATGGCTTAATGTATTTTTGGACACATTCTTTTACTGGTCTTGTTGTCCTGCCTACTTAATAACATTCACAACTACACCAACAGATATAGACCATAATGGATAAAGTGCATGTAAAAAAAATCATTAATTTCTACAGAAAAGTAGCCTTTTTGAACTTTTTTCCAATGCAGGCTTATTTGCACACATTGCATCTATCACATTTGCAAAAACCTTTGTGTTTATTTGGGAGCCAGGTCCAGCCACCAAATGTATTTTCAGTAGGTGATAAAGTGACTATGGGTAGTGAGATTGCTTAAACTTTTACCCCTGCTAAATGTAACCCTGGGTTTAGATGCAATTTGTTCTTCTAAGATTGGATCTGTTAACACGATTGCCCAAAGCTTGTGGACAATGGCCCCTACCCTACTGTACCTGCCACACTACTGAATTCGGTGACAAAGATGATAAATAATTTTTCTTTCTTGATTTGGGGGTCCAATGGTTATTTCTGTTTAACAGACACACCTTTTTTAAGGACTTCTTTGAAAATATATTATCCCCTTTCTAATAGTCTCAGTTTCAAAGATTGTACTTGTTCCAAAAAAAGTATTTTCATTTGAACTGTTTTTTTTTTCCACCGAATCAGTTCTCCATAAGGTATGGTAAAGATGAACTATCTTGGGTGGGAACTACTGTACCTGCATATAGGACTGAGTTTGCTGCAGTGTCCTTTCTAGTCCCTTGTGTAGTTATTTCTTCCCCAGGTGTGTCCTTCAATAAATCAAGGAATCTGATGCAGTGTCTGTTCGCTTCAAAACTAAATTGTATGTTCATTCTGTTGTTATTCAAATACTGTATAAACTCTGGTATTAAAACAGCGTCACCTGACCATATGAGAATGATATCATCAATATATCAATACCATTCAATTATACTGTCCAGGGAAACATTGGCACTTGCATCATAGACCACCTGATTTACAAAATGACCTATAAACAGATTGGCATATGAGGATACAGACGCTGCCCCCAGAGCCATACCACATGTCTGTAGATAGAATATTTTGCTAAAAATAAAATAGTTATGGGTCAAGGTGAAATTCAAAGCCTGAATCAGAAACTGTTTTGAAATTACATTCTGATCAGGCAGCAAAGTATTAACTGCTAGTATGCTCAAATGGTGCTGTAGGGATGCATAAAGACGGGAAGCATTGATTGTAATCCAGCTATATTTTGCATCCCAAATACAACCCTTTAACTTGCCCATGAAGTCCATACCATCCCAGCAGACAACAAACAGCAGAGTGCAGACACTGCAGTAAACTGCAGAGTACTCTGTAAAAAAAAAAATGTTTTATTCGAAAAAGAGAGTGCCTGTAGAGAGAGACTAATGAATTCAACAGGAGTGTAGAGTAGACAGCTGCAGAGTGTATACGTTGCAGATTCCACAGTAAAAAAATGAAAAAAACACCATGTTTGTTAGTCAGAGAGTGAGTAGAGAGAGTAGAGAGAGAAAGAGAGAGAGAGAGACCAAGAAATTTAACAGCAGGCAACAGCAATGTGCAGAAAATGAAAAAAAATATATATTAAGGGGAGCAGAGTCAGACAGGACAGGAGGACTCTTTCTGAAGGTTATAGTGTTTCAGTAATTTTGAAGTGGGGGGCTTATAGTGTTGCACAGATTTTGATGGGAAGTGTCACCCATGTCTCAAACTTTGTGTTACCCATCTCTGTGCTGCCTTGATAGGTCATACTGCTGTAGACTCTGTGTTGTCCATCTCTGTGACCACACTACTACTGTACCAGATCATAGTGCCATACAGATTGTGAAGGGGGGGGTGTTATGTCTCAGACTCTGTGTTGGCCATTTCTGTGCCTGAACTACTGTACTACTAGGTCATAGAGCCATACAGATTGTGAAAGGAGGGGGGTCATGTCTCAGACTCTGTGTTGCCCATCTCTGTGACTGAACTACTACTATGTCATATAGTGCCACACATATTTTAAGGGGAGGTCATGTCTCAGACTCTGTGTTGCCCACCTCTGCATCCAAATTAATACTGCTAAGTATGCAATTAAGTTGGACCCCAAAAATGGATTCAGAATCGCAGTCTACTATGGAAAAGGAACACGTGGTCAACACCAGCAGTATCGCTGAAATTGATAGATGTAACAACAGAAATAGTTCCCAAAAACAAATAAAAAAGGGAAATTCACTGCTGAAGATATAATTAATACAATTAATAAAAATGAAGCAACACAACCAGAAAAAATATGATGCAACACAAGCAGAAAAAGAAAAGAATGTTGGTGAGTCCCCTAATCAAAGTAATGCAGCACTGTCAGCATTGCCAGAAAAATCAGATAAAAGTCAAACACAAAAGCAGGTAGCCAAAACAGTTAGACCTAGAAAGTCACTGATTAAGGAAAAGGTTCTGTCTGGTACCACTAGACATGGCACTCCATGATATGAGTGCATGCATATCAGGCTCCTTCATCAGAAAGCAGTGTCTTTGATGAAGAAGAGGTTGTGAATGTACATGAACAAGATCACGATCACAGTGTATCACAGTTGTACTCTTCCAAAGGTGATGAATCAAAATGTGATACTGATGAGGTAGAGGATGCCACCTGCCCCCCCACCCAAAAACCAAAAAACTCATGCATCAAGCACCACCAGTAGCCACAGCCAGTAGTGGGAAAAAATCAATAATCATGGTAGCTCTTCTGGGGACAGCCACAGTGTGCATGAATCAGGCTAAGAAACAACTGCCAGCAAAGTGCTGCATTTCCTGGCACAATGCCAAAATGTTCCACCTCAGCTATGTGGAACTATTTTCATATGTCTCAAAAATGAATGTGTGACTATCTGCACCTTTTGTCAATGGGAAGTTAGCAGGGGGAAAGTGAGGGACCAGTTTGGGACATCACTAAATAGGCATTTCCAAAGAGCACATCCAGCCATTCAGCTAGGCAGCAGTCCTGAGCAAGGGAAAATATTTATGATGAAAATAATCATATAGACAGTAGTCATGGTGAAGAGACTGCAAGACAGGGCAGAAAAAAACATTTTGACTTCATTAACAAAATTATTTGGACAAGCTACAGCTTTGCCACTGCAATCCCATGGCTTTTCCCCCACTGCAGGCCATTGCTGCGATGCTTGAACAAAAAACTGCCTACAGTAGTTCACATCAAGTAACATTAAAAATGAATAAGTTAATAGCTGAATTTATTGTAAAAGACCTACAACCATTTTCTGTTGTGGAGAATGACAGTTTTAGAGCCCTTTAAAAATATTTTGCTCCATGTTACAACATACAAGCCTTAAATATTTTGTGATGTGGCTGTTCCCAAAATGTATGAATGTATGTAAAGTAAATTAAATTGTTTTTTCAAGACAGTGAATGTGGTTCTGTGCACCCAATCACAGACATGTGGACAAGTTCTTAAACCACTGATTACATGTGCATCACAGCACATTGGGTATCACAATCATCTTCAAACACCTCCACAATCAACAACCTATGGGAAGGAAGACACAGAATGTCAATTCTTTGCATTAGTATGTGTGGTAAATATCACATCACTGACAATATTTTAAAAGAGTTGTGTGACAAAATTTCTGAGTGATTAGAGCCCCTGAGATTCCGTTGTGAATTTGTGGTTTCAGACAATGGCACCAATATTGTTACAGCATTGACACGCGACAGTTTCACTCACAAGCTGTGCTTTGCACACTCATTAAATCTGTTAGTGTGAGCTTTCCTTTCCAGTGACAACAGTATAGTAGCACCAGTGGGAGCTGCAATGAAAATCTGTGGCCATTTTAGTCACTTTGTAAAATCATGTGGTATCTTGGCTGACTTCCAGAAAAAAATGGTTTGCCAATACAGCAACTAAAACAAGATGTCCTGACAAGATGGAACTCAACATTTTACATGTGTGAGAGACTTCTTGCATAAAAGTAGGCAGTCCATGAATACTGCATGGCGCACAACATAGCAGATGGTGTTGTGCCGGATGTATACCAGGGGGGCCTCATGGAGCATCTTATTTTGCTCTTGACTCCCTTTTTTTGAGAAAGCAACTTGACAGATTAGAAAACAGAATACTACTCTAAAACAGGTAATTTCCATGCTAAATTTATTGAAAAAGGAACTCAGGAGGTTGAATAGTGGTTTTGACCAGAAAGGAGACAAATCTGGTGTATCCCTTATGGACCAACTGATACAGCAATTCCAGAATTGCAGAAGGATTCACAATATCATGACAGACAAAAATGTTCTTTCCACTCTTCTTGACCCTCAGTTTATGTTGCAACAGCTGCCTCCTTTGGATCTTTGTGACTCTTACCTCGAATACAAAAGCATGCTGATTTCAGCAATTGCACAGAAAAGGAAGGAGCTGTATTTGACAATACAAGTGAATTGTGTGGTGTGGATGCTACATCTGATAATGCAACATCTATTAGTGGTGTCACAATAATTTCCACTTAGTGCCACCATGTAGTCCTTCATCAACATTGGGTAGTCTTGCACAAAGTCCTCTTTCACTGCACTTGAAAAAGGCATGTCATTCTGAAAAGTACACAGATGACTCTCACACTTTTTGGTCAAAACTTATGAAAATTGATAATTCAGATGTGTCTGTCATGGAGTCTTCTTTGTCTTTGTCTGATATTGTGGATGCCTATTTACGAGAACCACTTTTTAATATTACTGATGACTCTTTTGAGTACTGGCTAGAAAAGAAAAACATCTGGCCTACACTCTGCCTTTACTATTAAGCTTCTTAGTTGCCCTAACAATAGTGTTTACTGTGAGTGTACATTTAGCACAACTGGAAATGTTGTCTCTTATGACCACACAAGGCTTACTCCTGAAAATGTAGAGTACCTTACCTTCCTAAAAGTCAATCTCAACAAATTCTCTTACCAGTTCAGTGAACAGTGGCAGGAACATAAAAGCAATTATGATGAATAGCTGCAACAGGCATCTCCTAATAAGGGTGCTTCCTCTGTGGTGTTTGAAGACAATAGTGATGATATTATTTAATGTAATGATTTATTTCTTTGAAATCAGAGGACAAAGGTCATCAACCATAACAGAACGATCAAGTAAAAAAAAAATTCCTTTTTGTGGTCACAGTGTATATTACAACATATGTATTGCTGCATGTGTTTTTCAATTTGGGAGCCCAGGAGGAGTGCAATTTGTTTATTCAGCAAGTAAAAATGCAGGCAATAAATTGCTGGACATCTGGGGTAGAGGGAAGGGCCAAGGGGGCAACAGGACCTCTGGGGTAGAGGGAAGGATCAAGGGGCAATGCAAAGGAAAAAAACCTATGTGCATGCATGGCTCAGACCAAACAGCTCTATAACAACAAAAAAGAAAAAAAAGACTGTAATGCTGGGTGGTGGGGGAGAGGTCCGACTCATAAAAAAGTGAGTTAGAAAACACAGACAAGTCATAAAAAATAATTGACCAATCAGGCAGAAGTATGTGGGACGGTTTGGTGCCCATGATGCTGCTATGACACAAGTAGGCAAGCAAAATAATTACAAATAACAAAAAAAAAAATGGTGGGAGGGATGGCTGAGGCCCCATCACATATCCTACTCATGCTGCCTATCTCCCACCAAAAAGTATGCCAGACTCAGTGAAAGTTTGCAGTCTGCTTTCTGCTGTTGAGTTTGTTGGTGTCTCTCTCTCTTTCTGACTAATGTTTGACATGCTGCCTCCTTTCACTTCAAAGCTTCAAATGAGCTGCATACACTACACTGGATTCACAAACAATCTTCAAACTAAGTCCCACACTGCAACTCTAGTTGTGGACCAAAATCACTGCAGCTGCAGAGATTGCTATTCACATCCACAGCAGCTGAGGAAGATGTTACCACTGGTCCCACTGGCTATAAAATTTTTCCACAACTGTGGGGATTTCCATGGTAATGCCACCTGCAAGCCACTGTAAATTGTGAAGCTGGTCATAAACTGGCTTCACTTTAGAGAATACCGTAGCTGCAGGAGAAATTGCAGTTCTGCAAATAGCAGCCCACTTGCACCAAGTTTTTCCCACAGCTGCAGGATTTTCAAGAGCTTTGTGAATCCAGCCCACTGTTTCCTATGAATGTCATGTGGTAGCTGACACACAGGACTGGCAAGAACAACAGTCAATTTAATTGACCTTGAAAAATAACACGAAAATACAGACACAATTTTTTTTTAAATGTTTACATTTTACTTTTTTCAACAGGGGGGATCTAAACAAATAATACTGATGCATTTCTCATACTCGGATAGATTAAAATAGGTCTTCAGTTCATCAGGGTAAATCAGAGTAAATCAGAACCTTATGGAAAAAATCAGAAGCTGAATTAGAGCTGGGTCAAAGCCAACTCACCCATCCCTACTGTTGTTGTTATCCTGTGCCCCTGCCCCACTACAGTGTGGCTGTCATTAATGAATTGTGCACTGCCCACTCTGTGGCACAGAAGGACCAATGCCATTACCACCATGAAAGGGACTGTGCAGGGATAGGGGGGCTGAGTGGCATGATGGCAGTGATGCTGCTCCGCTCCCTGCTGCTTTGTGATCTGCTCAGTGTTGTTTGGCATCTGAAAATGTCTTAGTTTAAAAAGTTTTGTTTGCTTTTAGGTTGAAATTTGCTGAATGAAACATATGCTATATTGGCTCATAAATGGCAAAAATGAGCTTTTTGTTGCAAAAACTGAAGGCATCGAGTTGTGCCTACAGTCAAACGGCCATGTTGATTGAGCACTGAGTTTGAGTGGTTGGAGGTTTTGCAGCCCATTTTTACCTAAGTACTGGTAAAATGCTCATGAAATGCCTCTGATTAGAGTACTGGGTGGACTGCTGATACCTTTTTGTGCTGGCCCTTGAAACTTTTTTTCTGGAGGCAGAGCTGTGTGAACACTGGAGCACCCTGAGTGCAGGAAGTAAATTTTTCCCTACACAGGTATGCCGATTGTTGCCTAGGGTAGGGAGCGAGGCTAATTCCATGATGTATTTGAGATACAGCACTTAGAGAAGACTTTTGTTTTATTATATATTCCAGGAGTGCCCAAGGTGGGGTGAATAAAGTGCCCGGAGTGTTTGGAGAACTCTCGGAGACACCACATATGTTAAAAGTTGAACAGGTGAATGAATACAGTGATGGCTCAGACAGAGGACATCGTAGCAGCAGGGGTCCTCCCAGGGGTACTAAGCAATCACTGTATCACTTATTGAGTTATAAAGAAACATTTCCCCCATGCTGGTCCCAAATACATTCGCACTCGACCACTCCACTCCTTGGATACAGCAGCCCTCCTTCAGGATCTCACCCAGGCTGATTGGCTACCTGTATTCTCATCCCAGGATGTAGACTCTGCACTTTCTCTCTTCTCCAGTACACTTACCCGTATATGGAACTCCCCTGCCCCCTTGAAGAAAGCCGGAGTCACATGACACCACCATCCTTGGATAACAGCTGACCTTCTGGCTAAATGCAGATCTAGGGACAAAGCTTGGTCAAAATACAAAGCACTTCTATCTCACACAAACCTGCAAGTCTATAAATCACTTAGAAACAACTGCACCAAAGCTATCCGCCTCACCAAGGCTAACTACTTCAAGTCCTATCTACAATCTAGTCACAACACACCAGCCTCCTTCTGGAAGGTTGTACACTATCTTCTTGATCCTGCAGCTCAACAGGCCTCCGCAGCCCTTAAAATTGATGGCATTCCTGTCATAGACCCCTCCGCAGTGGCTGAGATCATCAACAAATGTTTTGCCACATGCATGCTCCCTGACCACCCCTCCTCCACCCCTCGTGATGCTATCCCATCCCCTGCCACTTTCTCCTTTCCTCCAGTCTCTCCCCAGGAAGTCTATGCAGCTCTCACTGCTCTTAACCCTGCTTAAACCAGCCCCAATGGATTTCATCCTAGGATCCTTATTATCTCTGCCCCTGCTGTAGCCACCCTGCTTCCCTGCATCCTAAACCTCTCTCTCTCAACCTCCACTGTTCCCAAAGCATGAAAATTCACAAAGGTGCTTCCTCTCCACAAAGGAGGTGACCGATACAACCCCAGTAATTACCAGCCCATATCTCTCCTCCTATCCCTAGCTAAACTCATGGAGTCTCTCATCCACTCTCGGCATTCAGAATATCTATACTCTGATAATACGCTCTCACCTGTACAGTCTGGATTCAGAAAACAGCACTCTACCATCTCTTCCCTAATGCAGGTCACTGACTCCATTTTCACTGCTATGGATCAAAGTCATATTACAGCAGCTAACCTCATAGGTCTGGCTAAGGCAATTGATTCTGTCTCCCAACCCCTTCTGTTACACAAACTACAGTTGGCTGGTCTTTCAGCTCCTACTGTCAACTGGTTTACCTTCTATCTGCATGACAGGCAGCAAGCTGTCCAACTAGGTGACACACTTTCCTCCCCTCTTCCCATCCTCTCTGGGGTCCCTCAAGGCTCTATTTTAGGCCCTGTCCTATTCTCCCTCTTTATTATTGACCTCCCGTCTGTCTGTAGCTCCTCCCACATACACATGTATGCTGATGATACCATCATCTTCACCTCTGGCCCCTCTTCCATCAGTGTATAATCCCCTCTCCAACAAGACTTCAACAATACAGGCATGGTTTCAGTCTAACCAACTAAAATTAAACACAAAAAAGACTGTTACCATGACTTTCAGCACCAGACAGGGATTGTCTACCCTCCAGTCTACCCATGCTTTCTCAACATTGGATGGCCCCCCCATAGAAAATGTTCACACTTTTAATATCTAGGGGTATGGCTAGATACCCACTTAAATTTCTCCACCAATACAGTTTCTATCTGTTCCAAACTCCATCCAAAGTTTGCAGTCCTCTACTGACACAAAGACAGTCTCCCTCTCCCCACTCAATGGGAGCTTATAACAAAAATGATTCTACCTGTCATTGACTATGCAGATGTGGTCTATAGCATTGCCCCTGCCATGTCCCTCTCTAGACTGGACACTCTCCTAAATTCCCTCTGTCACTTTGCCACCTCTGCCCCTCCCCTTACTCACCACTGTCTTCTCTATTCTGCTCTCTTCCTAGCACCTCTATCCCACAGGCACATGGCTCACTGTGCCTCCCTCGTTGCCAAGTTCTGGTTTGGGACTCTTCCCCCCACCTCTGCTCCCATCGCTCACAAACTAACCCCTCAGCATACCACCTTTGACACAGGGACTCTCGTACCTTTTCTGTTCCTCATCCATACTCTACTACAGGCCAGTCTGCTTTCTCCTATCATCTCCTCTTACTCTGGAACAAACTTTCCTCTGATCTTCACCTATCCGCCTCTGTCTCCTCTTTTAAAAGACCACTCAGGCTTCTCCCCTCTTCACAGTGTTCACACTCCTCCTCCTCGCTACAGCCAACTTAAGCTCATCCTCCAGGCTATAACTACAGCCACTGTACTAGTTTTCTCCTGGCTTCTTCAATTGTGCTGCTGACTTTTTCAAGCCTTGAGGTGGGTTTGAGAACACTGCTCTTAGTATGTTAATATATTCCTAGTTACTTATTTTTGTTTACTGTTCCTGTCCAAATCTGATGTTATGTAATTTGCTTTTGTCCATGCATCGTAAATGTTTTGTATACTGTGTATTGTTTTGTTATATTAACTTTATTTACTGTACTTGTTTATTGATTGTATAACTGTACCTCCATGCTCCCCTACACTGGGTCTCACCTGGAACCGAGCTGTGGCTCAGTGTGCGTTTCCTGGTTACCAAATTTAAAATAAATGAAGAGGGACAATCTTAAAAAGTAGAATGGAGGATAAATCTCCGCAGGGAGATTTGACTCCAGTACCCCCAGATAGAAAGTGGGGAAATGTTTGGTGAGGCCTAATGCCCTGCTCATCTGCTCAGAGACCCAGTATAATGTGCAAGGATGCTGTTAAATGACAGTGGAGGCTAGATATGGAATAAAACCCTTTAAGAGAGAATTTTTGATTAATTTTTGCTCTTTAACTCTCTTCTACTCTGCTGCTGGCTAAAGAAGAGATTTAACTTGGTTAACTTTGGCTCTGTTTATAGGATCATTTATGGTCCCAAAATGCATAACCTGGAGTCTGAATTCCAATTTACCCTACAATGTTTCACTGGTTCAGTGTCTCTACAGCTGATTTAATACCAAATCTTAATTTTTCCAGCTATCCTTGCAAAAACTCTGTGTTTACTGAACAATGTAATTTGACCTGGGGAAGAAACTGTGGGTAATTTTGATGGAAAAAATAATAATCTGTCTCATCAAATGTGAAATAATTTGAAAACCAGGCAGTATTTTACATAATACATGAATTTCTACAAGAACTTTTCTTCTCGGGATATTTAACCCAGGATGGAATGAGAACATATTTATATGTCTCATATGTCTTGCTATTTATATACATTTTTTTTTTACTCTCTGTTTTTGTCCCCATTTTTGCCTCGCCGGCTGCTGGGACCTCCTTCTACCTGCCCAAGCCCTCCACCCACCACATGATGTCCTACATTTATTTTTTTATTTATTTATTTAGTTTTTGTTGACCGGGTAAGTGCACTAGGCAAATCCTGCCTATTTTCAGGCACGACCCGGGGGAGGGGGATACAGATGACTACCAACTGACTTTGAACCAGATTAAGCTGTTGGTGGTATTTTTAGTGAATGAGGGAAATTTGGCCAGGACACCGGTGAAATTCCCCTACTCTTTTCGATAAGTGCTATGGGATCTTTAACATCCACCTGAACTACCACCAATCCAGGCAGATGGGACCTCGGTTTAACGTCTCATCCGAAAGACGGCACCTCAGAAGTGCAGCACTCCTCTCATGCTGCACTACAGTGATACACATGGTCCAGACCAACACCAGCCTTTGCTCGACAACCTTTCAGGTACCCCACTGTAACCCATGGCTTATCCCTCATAGGTTGACCTATCCTGTCCCCATAAAACTGGGAGGAACATACTTCACTTGACAGTCGGGGCCCATGGAGTGGAGCCGGCAAGTTGTGGGAGGAGTTGAGGAAACCCTGCCATGGCATCAGGGTGCAGGGTGGCTTCATCTGCCCAGAGCTGCTGGGAATGTTATTCCCTTTTCCTTCCCTCACCCCAGGGCATGGTCCTGAGAAGTGGCCTTGGCCAGATGCCTATCAGGGCCATCAGAAGGCCACCCCAAAGGGGCAACTTGTTCCTTCCCATACAACAACCCCCTTCCCCTGGTCACTAAGGGGTGCTCATGCAGTAAAAAGAGATTTCCTCCCTCTCCAAAGTGAGAGGTGTTAAATGGACACCTGAACCCCACCTCACCGACTGGCACCAGACATTTCGGGCTCAGGGCACAAACCCAGGTCATCTGGATGGCAAGCGGTAACTCTACTGCTGCGCTATCCAGCTGGCCCTACTATTTATATAAATTTTAACTTATTGTGCTGTCATATGTATTTTAATGGTGAGCTGCTCTAATCTGGGAGAAGCCACTTTGGACACTTAATTCAGGTGGTGGGAGTTTAGCAGGCAAGTGCCTGTTAAGCATATATTTAGCAGCTGTTAAATGCTTGTTTTAGTCAAGAAAGTGTTACTAGCCCTGTTCTTTTAGGGTGTTCTTATGATTAGGATAACTCTATGATACTAAGGACAAATAATATCTATAATTTTCTAAATGAGCATATAGCTGTTGAAATTCCGTATGTGCTTTCAGGATTTGATTTAGGACTCAAATGAGCATTTTTTAGTTGGGAGACCAATGATGGCTACTAGGGCAAGAGATGGCTGTTCAACAGGTCTGATCCTTTTTGGCATAATTTGTTAGGACAAAATTCCCCACAATGGGTAGGCCCACCTGTGGCATGGAGTCCTATTATATGCTTCAGGAGTAGCTGATAGTAGTGGCTGGATTGAGGGTAATCAATAAGGCATGGAGTGGCATGAGTCTCATGCTGCCCTATGAACATGCCTCAATGCCAGTGTGTCCGACTGGCTATCAGGGAGGTGCAGATGGGACATGGTGTGGATGGATGGGATCTAACTGTGAGATGGAGTTCCACTATATGCCTCAACAGTAGCTGACAGGAGTGGCTGGATAGGGGTGGTCTGTGGCACGTGGATCAGCATGCGCTGCATGTTGCCCCTAATGGATCTGCCCCCAAAGCCGGGGTGTCCAGCTGACTACCAGGAAGACACAGACAGGACATGGTGTGATCAGTCTAGCACCTCTCGCAACATGTAGTCCCATTAGCGGCCTCAGGAATGGCAGACAGGAGTAGCGGGATAGGAGGTGGTCTGTGGGATATGGAGCAGTGTGCACTGCATGATACCCTTGATGAATTTGCCCCATAAATTCAGCATGTCCAACTGGTTACAAGGTAGGCACAGATGGCACAGGATGTGGTTGGGTAGGGTAAATTCTATAGGACAGATTAATCAGATATGGTGCCACTCGGCCTAATCTCTGTCTTTTGGCTCCACTTTCTGAATGTTAGTTTAGACCGATTATCTGCCGGGGTCTGGAGAGGTTAGAATAGGCTCTCTCCAAGCAGAAAATGAATTAGCAGGGCCTAACTAATTATGTGTTAAATTAAAATGACTTACATGAAAAAGGTAAAGCTCGTGAATATATTATAGCATAGAATGCAATGTTTATTTTATAATATTAACCTAGGAGCAAACTAATTCGGGATGCATATTTTAACAACTGATTGCCACTTACAGATATCTTAGCACTTTTCTTGTTTGCTGCTCTGTTATCAAATGTATGTAGAACTGAGCAGACATCTGTCTGTTATTCAGTATATTTTAAGTTGTCGGCAATTCACTGTTATTGCTACGTGCAATTTACTGTATAAATTGATGTGTCTTTTTAATATGAATCATGTTTGTAATGACATTTGTTTATGGTTGAACAAATAAACCTTGCTACTACTATCACCATCACCACCAACACTTGCCACCACTCATTGTCTGGCCTCCAACTAGTTCAGGTGGTGGATTTTCACATGGGTACATTGCCCACTGGTGCCTAGATGGCACTCTTCTTCTACCAACTGACCAGAGTGTCACACAGGTTGCATTTGACAACACTGTCATTATTCTGGTCAGGGGTGAAGAACTCACAAATGAAGGAAGACCTAGGTTGCTTAATACATGGCACTGAAGAGTTAGAAGATGATGAACCAGGACATGACTCCTCCGGGGAACAGCTGGTGGCAGTGCTGGTACTACGGGGGGAACAGTTGGTTCAAGCTGCTGCTGCAGAGCTGGGGGCTGCTGCAGAACTGAACCTGGGATTGTTGCTGCTGCACTGGGGGCTGCTGCAGAACTGAACCTGGGATTGCTGCTGCTGCATTGGGGACTGCTGCAGAACTGAACCTGGGATTGGTGCTGCTGCACTGGGGGCTGCTACAGAACTGAACCTGGGATTGCTGCTGCTGCACTGGGGGCTGCTGCAGAACTGAACCTGGGATTGCTGCTGCTGCACTGGGAACTGCTGCAGAACTGAACCTGGGATTGCTGCTGCTGCACTGGGGGCTGCTGCAGTGCTTTGGGGAGCTGTTTGATCACCCCTCCTGCTGCCCCTACTTCCTGTGTCTGAAATGGGTGCTATCCAGCACAGGTGTATTATACCACCACGAGTCTGCATACAACCCAGCCTAAACTCCATCTTTAACGAGAGAGAGAGAGAGAGAGAGAGAGAGAGAGGGAGAGAGAGAGAGAGAGAGAGAAATGTCAGATAGAAAGAAATGAATAAAGGGAAACTAGAGCATTCTAAGTAAAGTTTATAACTAAAAAACATATAGGCAAAATAGAGAAGAAAGAACAACTAAACTACTACTAAGAATACAAAGAATTCAATAATAATAAAAAATAATAAGAAGAAGAATTGTTAAACTACTGAAATATGTTGTTGAATTACAACAATCTTTTGCTCCGAAAGATGTTTAGGCTCCTATCTCCTCCACTGACTAGCTAACATTGCAAAACTGAAAGTGAAGCAGTGTTACTGTATAGAGGTGTACCATGTGACCTGAAGAAGTCTTCCACGTGACCTTGAAACACTTGTTTATCAGTAGCCTCATTTTGACAAAACTTTGCCCAAATGTACCCCAGGGGCAAATTTACAGGAAAAGTTGCCAGGCTAAGTTGCAAAAGGAGAATTCCCCACTGAATAGCAAAAAGATGAAGTTGGATAATTCACCTTAACTTGTCAGCAAGTTACATTTTTACAACATAATTAGTCATGGATGCTATTACTGTATTTGTGATATCTTTAAAATTAAAGCAGCAGTGCAATGAAAAACGAGTTTTCCAAAAAAAGCTAGTTTCAACTACAATTAAGAAAAATATTAACATACACATCAAATATACTGGTCTAGCTACTTCCTATGCTGTGCACCATGAATCTTTTTTTAATTTTTTGATCCTAACCCTTGCCAGGTCTACAATGTTATTTCTATGGACAATGTGGCAACCATCTTTTTTTCTTGAGAAAAAACTCAATTAAACCATTTATAAAATACTCAGATGTTGGTGGAATTAGAAACCTGTACCACCAAATGAAACTGGAAGATGCCTGTAATCTTTTATAGTGAAAAAAAGGTATGGTCAGATTTTTGCCCATTTTCGTTGCTCTGCTGCTTTAAGGCACTTCAGATTAAAGATGCCACACAGATGCACCCCTCGAAAACCACTTTACCTGTTTGCTTGCACACCTCAAAATTAGAACGCCTTTTTGAAAATACTGTATATTAGTATGGTTGGAAGAATTAATAGTCTGACAACAGTAATTGAGTTATCAAGTTCGATATCTTTTTTTTTATTCACTTACATTGTTTTTTTTAATTCGTTTATATTGTGATTCAGCAACATATTTCAATAGTTTAACAGTTTTTTTTTCAGTAGTTTGACAGTTTTTTTTTTGGCTGTGCACCATAGAAGCCTGAGTGTTCACACTTTGGTGACTATCCCGCCACCTTGATGGCAATCAGTGCTGGACTGACTGCTCCAGCTCTGGCTACACACTGGTCCCTGCCTTGCTTGCCCTCCAGGGGCCCGATTCACAAAATCTTGCCCCGGTGCAAACCCAGTTTGTGCAGCACAAAATGGGTTTTGTGGCAAAGTGGTGTTCACAAAAGCCCTGTTTGCACCCACAAACTGGGTTTGCACCATGGCAAAGTTTTAAGGAGACCGCAGTGCAAATGAGGAGAGGGGACCTGCATATTGGTGCAGTCCCATTCACAAAGCAGTTTCTCCATGCAAGGGCCTTTTGTGGGGTTCCCTTGTGTGAAGAAAACACCACCAAGGAAAACCTCCTCTTAACTCTTTGCAACCGTAGTGGTCATCGGAGGTAATGCAAGGCATCACCTCCAACCCACAACACTGTGTCATTACTCTAGTAGTCTAGTGGTCCTTCCTCCAATGTCAGATTTCCATCCCATTGTAAAACATAATTGTCCCTGGTAGTCTAGTGGTCCCTCCCCTGTGTCTGATCGCCATCTGGTGAGAAGGAAAAACCTCCCTGGTAGTCTAGTGGTCCCTCCAACCATCCTCATGCTCCGATCGCTATCCCATCATATAACCAAAACAACTCTGGTGGTCTAGTAGTCCCACCTACCCTTCCCCGACATGCCTCATTTGACAAGTATAGCTTTTCTGCATGTGGTGGACCCCTGCCTGCCCACCCCGGCAGGTAGTGTCCCACCACCCCACTTCCCCCCATCTGAAACTGAGCCGGTATATAGTACGCAGTCATTGTGAGTTCAGTTGGTGGCCAGCTATGGTGGTGATGAAAGGTGAGCTGTGCTGGTTGCTGGCTTGGTTTCAGGATGGGTATTGGATCATGGGGGTTGAGGGAGGGCCCAATACATTACCAGGGCAGTTTTTGTCTTATTACCAGATGGCGATCAGACATCAGTGGAGGGGGAAGGGACCACTAGACATCGGTGGAGGGGGAAAGGGACCACTAGACTACCAGAGATATTCTTTTTTTACAATGAGGATGGTGATAGGAGATCAGGAAGGGGGCAGGAACTATTAGACTACCAGGGATATTTAAAAAGAATTAACGGGACAGGGATCAGCATCGGGAACAGGAGAGGGACCACTAGAACACCAGTGACTACAGCAGCAGCATTAGACGCGGGGGCCATACTATGACACCCACAGCCCATGTAAATGAGCCCATAATTGGCATGCAAATGGACAGCTAATGTCTATGGGCTCATTTGCATGGCTGCTTCTGTGAATATGGCATTATTCATTGCAGGGCCAGTGACAGGGATACAGGTCAGGGCAGTGGGGTTAGAGGTAGCAGTAATGGTGTTACTGCTACCTCTGCCTAGCCCTATTCACAGGCAGATAGCACTGTACGCTATCTGTCTGTGAACAGCATTTTTTAACACCTGGCCAATCGCAAAGTGCAACACAAAATTTTTGATTTTTTGTGAAACTGGCCTCAGGTTTTTCCTGCCCTAGTTGTTCAGGGGCCTGTCACTGGCTACCCACCACAGTACCTAATCCTTTTTCTCCTGCACCAACTGCATAGCCATAGTTCTTGTCTCACCTTGCAAGAGACAAGGAAAAACCAGTGCAGTGGTGCTGTTGTACATACTCTACATAGCAGTGCACCATAGTAGGCCCGAGGCATGGTTACTATTTTTTTTAATAAATTTAAAAGTACAAGACTATGCACGGTACAGTAGCAATAGCAAAAACAATAAATGTCAATAATGTGTAGCACAGTACATACTGTACAATACAGAGCCATTGCTCAGTGCACGTACAGTAAGTTTCCTGGCCTAACTCTGCCTAACCCTACAAGTCCTGTACAGTTACTCAAAGTGATAACTTAAGTTGTAAATTCAGAAGTACAAAAACAGAGCACCGATTATAATAAATGACAACAATAAAACAATATTTACTCCATTGGGTGGGTAGACATATACAGTGCCCCCTTCACGCAGTTTTCATACAGATCTGAGCTACACATTGGACCAATGCAGGAACAGTAGCAGTTCCTGTCAGGTATTGAAATCCATGTGTGAACACCAAGGCTTCTTGTTGGTGCAGAAACATGCTACCCACCTCTCCAGTGTGTCTCTACAATGAAGAAGAAATACAAACAGTAACTGTATATAATCATTTCACATCTGAAACACGATAGTGACACAATATAGCAAATAGTTTTTACTGTATACTCTAATAGTGATATCACTAACCACGCAGTTTCATGACCGGCTGTGTAACTCAATTGATGGGCCCTATGCACGAATGTGAGGAGTGGGTACACACCCATTGCACCCTCCTACATGGGATATACTAACCGGGGTGCACTGCCCCTATGCACCTGATCTCCTGGCTGCATGGACTGCAATGTGCTGGGGGCAGGTGGGGGTGCCAGCACAAGTGCTGTATGCACTGTGGTGCACAAAGACTCCCACCTGGTCCAACATGCACAGTACCCCTGGACCCATCCCCCATGCTACCCACCCACCCCAGCATACAACCATGGCACTCCCCATCACTGCAGCCCCCCCACAAAAGGGGGCTCTGGCCCCAGGAATGCAGTACACCCCCACCAGGCTCCACTTCCCCATCCCCGCACATGTCCACACACTCCCCCTGACCTGTACCAGTCACCCCATGTAGTGGTGCCTCCGACATAATGGACATTGGCCACATGCACTGGGGACTGTGATAGGATGGACACCTCCTGCTACTGTTCAAATGCTGGCAATCCTCTTGCAGTGGGCACTGCCTGGCCAGTTCAGTAGACCCCCCAACCCCCAGTCCCATCCCCCTGACCCTCATTGGTAGTCAGTGGCTCCCACCACCCCCTACAACACTGACATCCCCCCGTACCTGCATAGTCATTGCCTCGGCCAGACGACAAACAGCACAGCCCTCCGCACACCTCCTTGGCCACCTGCCATCCAAGTGATGCTGGGAGCATGCAGCCTATTTATAGGGGCGCATTCCCAGCATCACTTGAATGGCTGACAGCTGAAGAGGTGTGTAGAGGGCTGTGCCACTGGCCATCCGGCCATGGCATTAACTATGTAGATACAGGGGGATGTTGGTGCCGGGGGTGGAGGGAGCCACTGACTGCCAATGAAGGTGGGGGAGATGGGTTCGGGGCTCGGGTGTGTGGGACTGGGGCACTTGTGTGCATGGGGGGGCACTTGCTAAACACCAGGATGTGGCAGCAGTAGGTGGAGGGGGGCTGTCATGTTGCACACTGGGGACAGGGGTGAACATGTGTGTGTGGGTTGGTGGAGGCTTCACCTGCCAGAGGGACGGGGAGGCATGTGTGTGTGGGGCCTTGCTGCACAGGTGCCGGGGTTGCCATGTGATGGTGGGGAGGTGCGTCAGTGTGGCAGGTGGCACTCATGCTCCAGGGGCTCAACCATGGAGTCCACCACCAGACAGGGCATAATCATGCAGATCTGGGTCTCTGCTGGTGCTATTCATGCACCCAGACCCATGCCCTGCCGTACAAGGGATCCTCTTGGGGGCCTAGTACGGGCATCCGATTGGATGTCTGGCTGGGTCCACTACTCCACCCCCGGCCACTATATGTGGACCCATGTGCTGGGGGGTAGGGCCACGGACTGGTAGCAGCCGATTGTGAATCCTGGCCTGTGCTCACCTGTCTGCAGGTGCGGAGCTCCGCATGTGGGATATGTGCTTTTGGCACGTATTTCCCACCTGTTCATGCATATGCCCCATTATGGTTAACATTAATTAACACTGAAGTAGTAAACAATACAGTATTTAGTGAACTATACAATGTATTCCGTACTTACCAGTGTCGGCAGTTCAGTGTGATACACCCGGCCGACCAGGTCCCTATACAGACCATTCTCCAGCTTGAGAGATGTAGGCATATGGTACAGGCAGCAGGCATAGTTTACTGGGCAGATGAACAAGTTTTCTTTGTCTAACACATCATTATGGCACCTAGCTAGGCATGCGAAGGAAGAAATACCCCTGAAGCAGGGACGCAGGTGCCACACTGTACAATATTTAAAGGGAAATTACACATTTTATAGAAGCTATAATGGGATGTACAACTGAAAAGTATTTGGATAATTGCACCTTGTTTTTATCAAATTTAATCTTGCACCCTATTGTATTGTTTACTCCCTCTCTTCCCCCCATGGAGACATATGGAAATTAGTTTTTACTTGCTTAGCACTGTACAATATAGTACTGTACGTCTCTCCTGGTAAAACTTCTCGATTAAATTAATCAATTTATCATGACATTTTCTTCCCATAGGCACTGCAATGAGAGTCATGAACTACTTGCTTTTGTTGTTTCATGATAATATTGAATTGATTATATACAGTTTATTTATTTATTTATTTGCTTTTGTTAACTGGATGAGTACACTAGGCAAAGGAATGCCTATTTTCAGGCATGACCCGGGAGGATACAAGTCAGATACAAAACAATCAACAGCAATGTGACACAGCACATATAGGTCATATAATGCAAAGGTAGTCAGAAGAAAAAAACATTACAAACAACTTGTAAGACTATATAATAAATGGTCAGACAAAGTAAGTAATATGACAAAGATACTGGGATCATTCAGAAGAATGAGACAAGTGCAACACAAGTTCGGAGACTGGTACCAGTCATTGTTATGGACAGGGTACAGTAGGTGCAAATTTTCAAGGCAGATAATCATAGTAGAGGAATAAAGGGGGGTGAGGAAGAGGGGAGGGGGTATAGGAGGAGAGGTAGATTATAGTGTGTACAGGAAGGGTGGGACTAGAGTAAGGTAGAGCAGAGTGGGAGATGAGCTTAAGGTTGATGGAAGCAGGTACAAGGACTTACTGCAAATAGGTGTTCACAGTGGAGCTTCTTAAAGCCAGCATGTGTAGGGGCAAAACAAATACCTTGGGGGATAGTATGCCAATATTTAGGGGCAGCATGGGAGAAGGCTCGTGCACCCATTGAGGTCTTACACCTAGGGATGTAAAGAGGAGTCTGGTCAATTGAACGGAGACCGTAGGAAGGGGTTTGAGGGTGTAGTAGTGAGGTGAGAGATTGGGGGAGGCCTGTTCTTATTATACCATCTATTACAGAGCCATAGGATAGGAGGAGGTGGGCAGCAGGACTAGGCCAATTTAGATCAGCATAGAGTTGACAGTGATGTTTGTTCAGAGGAGAGGCAGAAGCATAATGGCAGATGTTATTATAGGTAGTGTCCCATGTATGGAAGGAGGTCTTAGTTGCACCTAGGTAGGTGACCAAGCCGTAGGCCAATGATGGAAGCAGAAAGCCTTGTGCCATGGCAAGCCTAGCCGACGGGGTGAGGGCATAGCTAGTGTGGTAGGCTCCTCCAATTTTTGTGTTGACAGATTTGCAAGTTGCAGTGATGTGGGAGATCAAAGTCCAAGGATTCATCAAGAAGAAGAATACCCAGGTATTTAAAGGAACTGGTGCTAACTAACAGGGAATTATCAGCACAGGATATTTTGAGGGAGTTCTGATTTACTTTTAGTTTTGCTGGAGAGCCAAAGAGCATAGACTGAGTTTTACTAACATTAAGGACAAGGTAATTTGCAGTTAGCCAGGACTGAATGTTTAGGAAATCTAAAGATAATGAGCTATTTATGTCTGATACATTACTGGCGCTATGATAGAGGACAAGGTCGTCTGCATAGAGCAAGGTAGAGAATGTAGGTGCCCGGGATGGAAGGTCATTTATGAAAATTGTGAAAAGTAGGGGGCCAAGTATGGATCCCTGTGGGACACCAACATGTATGGACGATAGATCAGACATAGCTGAGTTAAAAGCTACAGCCTGCTGTCGACTGGATTGATAGCTGTAGAACCAGTTCACTGATTCGGCTGAAAAACCAAGGGAGATAAGTTTTGTAAGGAGAAGGGTGTGGTTAACCAGGTCAAATGTCTTGGTGAGATCAATGAAAATGGCACATGTCAAGAGACCAGAATCCATGGTAGCGTAAATGTCATTAGTAAGTTTCAGAATGGCAGTAGAAGTACTATGGCCTTTTTGGAAGCCATGCTGAGAATCAGAGAGGAGGTTGTGTTTCCGCAGATACTCTATGGTTTGACTTGCCACTAATTTTTCAAGGATTTTACTGAGCACAGAGAGGATAGCAATGGGTCAATAATTAACCATATCTTTAGGATCACCTTTACAGTATACAATAGCATGACAGTCCCAGTAATATAATAAAATATCAATACAGCACAGCATTTAACATCACCTTACACATTTGTGGGATTTCCAGTCTTTCTTTAGGTCCCTCAATTGTTTATTTATTCTGTCTCTTATTAATTTCTTGTGTTAGCTGCCAGACTCCAAGTGCCTTCTGACAATCCTTAACACCGCAAGGTACATGGACTCAGTATGGACATCATTCCCCTGCACCCATCCCAATTTTCTCTCCCCCCCCAGACTGATATTGATTCCAGAGGCACCAGTGTCCAAAATACAAGAGCCACCGGATGCTCCTGATTGCCACTGGTCAGAGTCACCAGTTCAAGTTCTTTTGCCTCACTAATAGTCATAAATGACATTTCCTTGGGAGCAGATTTAGAGTTACTGTCATCACTACAAGACACATGACACACACGGCATGTGTGTGGAACTTTCTGAGCTTTTTACTGATGTGCCCTTGCTTCTTCCAGTACTTGGAATTAGGTTATCTGGTTCAAGGAGTCATATAAAATAAACAGGTGATGATGACTCATGCTGCTGGGAAAGCACTGGTGTCAGCATGGCTCAGTTGGTAGCACATCCGCCTCTGAACCAGAAGGATTGTGGGTTCTCATCTCACACCGGAATTGGACTTGCTGGCATCCGATTACAGTATTGGGGGGTGCTGTACTGCTGGGGTGTGCCATCCTTTGGATGAGACATTAAGCCGAGGTCCCTTCTACCCATCCTGGTGTTGTCCTGGTGGGTGTCCAGGTGGAAGTAAAAGAACACAGGGCACTCTTTGCAAAGAGTAGGGGACATTCCCGGTGTCCTGGCCAACATTCCCCTTCCCATAAACCGGTTCATGAAATTAACCAGACTGTGTGTGGGTGATGATGTGTGATATGGCCACCACTACACATTCAGTCACTTCATTACCAGTCTTGCATTGCTTGTAAAGTGCTTTGGGATACACCGTGTATGAAAAGCACTATATAAATGCTGATTCTTCTTCTTCTTCACATGCTACTGTGCCTCTGTTACAGCTGGAGCATAAGATCCATCTTCCACTTGATGTTGTGCCATTTTGGTATTTGGTCTGCCATGGGACCCTTTACCTTCTCCAGTATTCTGCTTTCTCACCTGGTGCTTCTGCAATAGTCGACTGCCGGTACGGAATGAACTGAGTCGGAGGCATAAAATAATAAACAAAATAAAGTTTATTCAGGAGAATAAGCAGTGACATCTCATCAGCACAAGGTACAGACCAGACTCTGGCTAGACAGGAAATTGGGGTTTCCTAGCCCCTGCTGGCAAATAATTAGCATAACACATGACCATAGCTGGCTGCAACATTACTTTTCCTAGTTAAAGGTGCGGCAGCTAATCTTAAGCCCCATGCTTAACTCTGTCCTCCACATCACCATGGGTACTGTAAATGTGAGTACCACTTGAACAAGTAAGGACATTGTTATGGAAGAAACAACAGTAAAAATGATCAAAATCTTTGTAATATTAATATCTTATTAAACATTAATATGAACATTTATCACATTATGGATGAAATGATTAAGAAGACTTTTGATTAACTGATTGAAAACCACAATACATTGCTGCAGGAGAGGGGGAGGAAAGAATCTGGACTACACTGGTGGCCAGTCAGTGTAATGCCAGGGGAGAGGGGGAGACCAGAGAACTTGTGACTGGCAATGCCACAAGCACTAAGATGTGGGGAAGGGAAAGGAAAGACAGGGAAGGGGAGTAGCACTTATTACCCAAATGCAAGACAAGTTATGTTACAATTGGAAAAACACTAGCATTTCTAAGATCTAGATAAGAAAATTAGAGCAAACAGTAATTTAGAACCAATATGCATTGTTAAGTCACAGAATTTACAGAATCACCACACTGAGTCCAAATAATAAAGTTCACTTGGTTCTGCAACTTTTACAGTCAGTTGGGATTGATCAATGTGTGGCTTGAGCTAGTTCTTGACAGGGTGTGGTCAGGTCACAAAAGGGGACCCAGGAATTCTAAACAATGTTAAACTCATATCATTTAACACGGCATGACCATGATCCATTAATGTAATTTTTGCACAAAATCTTCTCAATCTGGTACACTGATTGGGGTACATGAGAGTCATGAGAAGGTGCAAGAAATGGAGAAAGTCCAGAAAGTCCATCTGGTTGAGCAGGTATAACAGGGCCCACTGCAAAGGAACTAGCATCTGTGTTGAGCTTGAATGGCTGGTCAAACCTGGGATAGACCAGTACTGGGGAAGAAATCAGTTTTTCTTTCAAAGTTTCAAAGGCCTCTTTGCATTTGGAAGTCCATTTGTAGTCACATCCCTTTTTAGTGAGAGCATACAGTGGAGCTGCAATCTTGGCATAGTTGCAAATGAATTTTCTGTAGTAGCCAGACAAGCCCAGGAAAGCTCTAAGGTCTATGAGGTTTGTAGGCTCTGGATAGTCTTTTGCTGCAGAGAGCTTATCTGGGTCTGGTGAGATGCCTTGCGAACTGGCCACATGTCCCAGGTAATGGATTTGATGCTGTGCAAAGCAACACTTCTCTGGGTGAATTTTGAGGTTGACTTGCCTGAGACATTCAAACACCTCTTTGAGATGCTGGAGGTGCTCTTGGAAAGTTCTGCTGAAGACGATAACATCGTCGAAGTAAACTAGGCAAGACTTCCAAGACAGTCCACGTAATACAGCTTCCATGATGCATTGAAATGTGGCTGGGATGTTCTGAAGTCCTATAGGCAGACATTTAAACTGGAAAAGTCCCAAGTGGCAGCGCCAGGCTATGTATGGTGTGAAGCTGGATCAATGGTAACTTGGTAGAATCCACTCTGAAGGTCTAGAGTGGCGAAGTAAGCTGGGCTGGCTGCACCACGGCTCTCTAAGGCATCCTCTGTGGTAGGTAAGGGATGTGCATCCTGCACTGTGTAGCCATTGAGCTTTCTGTAATCTATCACAAACCGATACCCTTTGTCTTTCTTTACTACCAGCAAGCAAGGTGCACCCCAGGGACTTGTAGATTTCTCAATAATGTCCTGTTCAAGGATTTCTATGATTAAGTCCTCCAGGACTTGTTTTTGTTTGTGTCCCACTTTGTAGGCTCGCTGACGAATTGGCTTTTGGTTGGGCTGCACCTCAATGGTGTGTTGCAGGATATTGCAGCATCCAGGTTTGTTGTCAGGGCCAACAAAGACATCTGGGTAGTTCTCCAGGAATTCCAGAAGTTGCTATTTCTCTGTGGGACGTGCTGGAAGTTTTGAGGCAGATAGCCACTGGCTGAAGGATAATCCTTGTGATACTGGAGTGGTTGTGATGGTACTAACAGGATGAATGTTAGTGGAACAAGGCTGAGGTTCATGCAGAAACTGAAGCTGGTCCCCTGAAGACAGACAAACAAACTTTCTGATGTTGACACCCTTTGAGATGACCACTGGCTCATTTGTGAAGTTTCAGCATTTTTGGAATACAAAGCCACCATGCTTAGCAGACAAGGTGTTCCCTGGAAGAAGACCTGAGGAGTTCAGAGCTGAGGATCCTGTGATGATGCCAAGAACACTTTGTGGGAGTGGTTCATCTCAAATCTTGGCAATTAGAACCATCTCTGACTTAGGAGGTACAGTGACAGAGTCTATAGCTGCGAGTTTCCTCTGGGGATCTAGTGACAGTTTGTTTGAGGCAAAGTCTAGAATAGCTTTGTGCGTTTTGAGAAAGTCCAGGCCAAGAATCATGTTTGGTTGAAGGTCAGGTACCAGGTAGAATTTAACAGTAGCTTGCTGTGAGCCGAAGTAGAGCTTAAGATGGATCACACCTGTGATAGGTACTGTAGCAGTGCTTGCTGTGATGATGTACTTCAGGTCAACCAGAGCAATACTAGGTACATGGTGAATAGATGGATTGTCTAGTATACTGTGGTGGATAACAGAGATTTCTACTCCGGAGTCGACCAAGGCATGCATGTACCAGTTCCCAATGGTGACAGGGACATAGATGTGTGACCTGAAGACAGGAGCATTTGCTCCTTTAGGTGAGATTGTGCGTGACTTAGCAGCTGGAGGGTGTAGTTTGTTTGAGTTACGAGAATCAGTGGGGCGGTCAATTGCTTCATTTTCCTGCCCAACAAAAGCCCCATGTCTCTTGGGCAGCGCTTGTTTCTCTGGTCCTTTGAATAGTTGCTAGCAATTTGCTGTTTGTGCTGCGGTGGTTACCTTTGGCTGTCTTGATTTCCGTGAAAGTTTTTCAGTTTACGGCAGACTGCTGCAGTGTGAACCCTGAATCCGCACCACTAACAGGTCACTGGCTCCCATGAAGGTGGAGGTGGCTCAGGTTGCTGTGGAGGTGGCTGCTGGACATTAACAGGAGTTGCAGGGGAAGCCGCAATATTGGAATGTAAGCTGTTGACAGTTGAAATAAGCTTGTCAATCATTATTTGTTGCTGTTGGACTCAAGTAGCAAGTGCAACCAATTGTGAGGACTGTGGCTCCCGAACAGTGGTAGGCAGGAGCATGGAAATAGACTCTTGGACTAACTGCAGCTTGGATCACATCCATCCAGGTGGTTGGCTTTTGCTGGATAACATATGTAAAAAATTGTAGAGGCAGTCCCTGGACAAAGGCTGTGATCTGGTCTTTCTCTGATTTTCGTAGACATTTACACCGTGATTCAATGTCTGCTATAAATGCTTACAATGATTCAGAGGGTTGCATAGTGCACTCCCATAGTTGCTGTTCTAACAACCAGGGTGGATGAGCTTGTAGGAAATGGTCCTTGAAGGTGGTGTACAAGGTGGCAATGTTCCCTCTCATTTGGTCTGGAAGGGCATTGAACCACGAGATGGCTGTCCCTCTCAGAAGTAAACGCATGGCATTGGAAATTCTCAAGCAATCTGTCCAACCATTATAGGAGATCCAGGCCTGAAATTGCTCAAGCCAGTCGACAGCATCTTCATGGGGTAGTGCTGAGAAGGATACTGGCTGTAAGCTGGTATGGACTGTTGAGTGTGGGGAAATATCTTTAATATAGGCGAGGTCATCCTGAATGGCCTGCATAGTGGGCGTCCTTTGAGCTGCGATGGATGACTAGATGTCAGGCAGGATAGTTTTAATTTTGAGACCCCATCCTCTTGAGGCAGGTGAAGCTGGAGCCCCAGAGCTTGTAGTGCTTGAGACAGCATCGTCCTCGGACCTCATGGTCGGAGAGGAGCTGTGCATCACTGAACGAAGTTCGTAGGAATGAGTAGGAGTGGCTGTCTTGTAGAGAATGAGATGTCTTTGGAAGAAATAAATTGCCGAGAGAAAATATTTTTGTAGACAAAAGAAGTTATTTGTAAGCAATTTTCATCAAGTGACATCTTAATAAATAATTTCTACTCTAGTTTGGTGTTGTCTGTTATTTAAATAAACTTGTATCACAAGATCAATTATTTGGTGTACTGTCTCTTTAATTGTATAGATTTGCCATTGTCTTGTACTGAAAACCATTCATTTGCCTTGAATTGAGGTAATTTCAGTGGTTGACTGCAGTTAGGTAACACCACCGGGGGGGCAAGGTCATTGCTTATGGCACTGTTGCTTAACAAAATGGAGACTTCTTGCCACAAGGTTGCTGTGCAGGGAGTGAAATGGCGATTTGCCAGGCTGCAGGCCTCTTCCCCTGCTGAAATTTTGGTGGGTGTCTGACCTTTCTGTGGTGAGTGGCAAAATGTTGGGGGAAAAAATGCCTGACTTAGAGCTCTGCACTATATTTTACTTATTGTGCTGGCCTTGATATAGATATTTGTCGTGCTTTGCACTAGCTCGAAATTGTATGCTTAAACTATCCTGTAGCTTCCCCCAGGCCTGTTTGCTGAGCTCACCATTTAAAATCTCGTGCCACGATTGATTAGGTATTTATTTATGTATGTATGATCTTGCCCTGTATTGTGGTTCATATCCTGGTTATTGACTTGTACTGTGCCCCGTTTTAATTCTCTTTCATGTGGTGGCTCCCTGTCTGAAGCATAGCTGAGTGGTAGAGAAGCAGTACCTTTATGGTGCAATCTGGTAATTTGGGGAGAGGATAATTCCAGTGCTGTCTTGATTTATTTATTTATTTATTGAACAGTTGCTTGTGTGGACGCTCGTTGTAGCAGCAGGAGTGAGAGGAGTGGTACGACTTTTTCTGGAGGAGCAGATGGGACAGGAGGTAGCAGATCTCTGTGTGTTCAGGGGGAAGTCCAGTGTGCCTGGAGCCACAGTGATGTATGAAGCACTCTGGTTGCCTTAGCTGGCATGGAGACACTGCAGTTTCAAAGACTATAGCTGAGGAGAGTGAGCCATGCTGAGGAGGAGCCGTGGACTGTTGCAGCGAGAGGTAGGAGGGCCAACTGTGGACCGGTAGCTCCAATTCCTGTACTCTGCACCTGGGGCAGTTGAGAAACCAGTCAGAGAGTTTGGGCCAAGCAGGTTGTGGTGTTTGTCTTTGTGCGAGTGGGCCATTGAGCAGCTTGCAGCTGTGCGGTCATTAGACATGGAGCAGGGCTATTGCCGTCCTTAATGGTGGCAGCCTCTCTGAGTGCTGGAGCAAGCTGGGGTTTCTGGGGTATTTTATGGAGGGTGGCACTGATGAGCTGTGCTTTCTGAGGTTTGCACTGATCTACTGTGGAGAAGCACAGAGCAGTGGATTGCTGCTGGGCTGTGGGACAAGTTAAATTCTTGGCACTCTTTTTAAATGAGCTGAAGTTCCCAGGAAGAGAGGCTGTACAGACCCTGACACACTATAGAGAGGTTTTGCAGTCTGGAGATCCGATGGCAATTCTGACATGCTTTCTGGGCATTGAATTTAGACAGGACTGCTGGAGTTTGCAGCATGCAGCTCCGATGGCTTGTGGAGGCATAAAGTAACGTAATACTTTCACGGAACAGACAGTGTCCCAATTTGGAGCACATTTATATGTAGGGACATTTATATTTCCTGAGGCAGATTGCAAGAGGATTAAGTTAACAGGATAAAGTTCAGTTTTATTTTATTTTTCTCTCTGCAGCCAGGTTGAATTTTCCTTAGCATGCAATAGTTAAGGCACACTTAGCTGATGACTCTGGGGTACCCAACAATGCAGATAAGTGAGATGGGAGTCTGGGCAGAAGAAGGGCTGCATTCTCCATGTGTGATGTTTTAGTATTTGGTCTGCCATAAGAACCCTTACCTTCTCCAGTATTCTGCTTTCCCACCTGGTGCTTCCGCAATAGTCGACTGCTGGTACTGAATGAACTGTGTTGGAGGCATAAAATGATAAACAAAATAAGGTTTATTCAGGAGCATAAGCAGGGACATCTCATCAGCAAAAGGTACAGACTAGACTCTGGCTAGACAGAAAATTGGAGTGTCCTAGCCCTTGCTGGCAAATTATTAGCATAACACATGACCATAGCTGGCTGCAACATTACTGTTCCTAGTTAAATGGGCGGCTGCTAATCTTAAACCCCATGCTTAACTCTGTACTCCACATCGTCAAGTACCCTCTCACCTATGTTAGGCAGTTCAGTGCTGGTTACTAGCATTGGCTTCTTGTGTAGTTGTTCCAACACCGAGTCATCTCTGTTGTCATGCTCCAGCTCATGTACCTTTACCTGTTTCAGCTCTGCTGCAATTTGTTGTTGGCTGTCCTCGCTTTCCTCTTTCATCTGTCTGTCCATCTCAGTCTGAATGTCATGAATTTTTTGTTGGCCCTCCTCAATTTTCTCCTCCATCTGTCAGTCCATTTCTGTCAGGATGCCAATAATCTCTTGTTGGTCCTCCTTGGGTTGCTGCTCCAGCTGTCTGTCTGTTTCATCCTTGTTGTGTTCTTCATGCTGTTATTTTTTACATTGTTGCTTGATATTCCAGTGTCATCCATTTTCTCTACAAGATTACATTGTGAAACATAAAAGGAAAAAATAGTCCATTACCACTGTGTGACAGGCACACAGTATTATACAGGTATGTGCAAAAATGGAAAAACAGTACCAGTCGATTATAAAACTTATCATTAAAGCTGGTGTGTGCACACACAAAGAACAAAAAAAACAACTAAAAATTCAGGCACAGTAGGCTCTTTAAGGGTAACCTGTTTTGTTGGGTCACCTTGGTGACAAAGTAAAGGTTTCAGGTGAGCATAAAAGTGAATTGTGCAAACACCAAAAAGTGATTTATGGCCTACTCAGCTGTATCTTTGGTACTTTTGTCCTTAGGTGTTTTTGGAGCCTTCTCCTTATCTGTAGATTTTCTCCTTTTCTGAGCTTGATATGAGCTTTTATTCAGTTTTGCCAAGTTCTCCTTCCCAGTGGCAGCAGACAGCCTGGTCACAGGTGATGCCCTACTCTCCAGGCTGAGACTCCTTTGAAGTGGCTTTGATTCCTCAATAGATTTTGTCATGTAGAAAACATTCTTCTCCAAGGCGAAATAGTCAGATGATACAGCACTGACAACTCTTCAGAAAATTAAAGTAGAGTGGGCAGTGGAGCATTTCTTTGGACTTGTCTAGGTTGAGTGCAGATGGCATAGGGTGATGTGATGCATGTTAAGAACATGTCATAGGTGAATTGTGGCACCATATTGGTTAGCAGATGAAGTGATGCAGTATTCTTTGATGTTTTGAAATAAATCATGTGCTGCCACAAATGGGCACTTTCTTGTTGAAATCACATTGGTCAGTGACAATGGTGATGAAGATACCAGTAGAGATCAGGAGAATGAGGAGTAAAGGATTGTCGATAAGTAGTGGAAAATGGGCAGATTTGGTGGGCCAGGCAGTCCGTATGTGCAATCAGATTCTATGTTTCTGTTCTATGTTTCTATGGATGAAGTCTGAGTAAGATTCGGGCATTTCAGCACAGCACTGGTACCACCATCATGGATAATAGGCTAAGGGCACACTTGAAATGACCATGCCTGGCTCCACGGGCCCCTTAGCCTGCCATGTGTACATAGCAATTTAACATGCAATGGATCAGTGTTACTCACCACTTTACATTAAGTTAGGTAAATCTATCTGGGTTAAATGCTACGATAACAAATGATGCATGAATTGACAGAACACAATGTGACATTGGGCAAAATTGTATTTCTGGGGTCTCAGATGAAGTATGGCCCTATGGCCTGTACAGTACTATTTGCATTAATCTGCCACTCTAATTAGTTGGGTTTGCATTGTTTTTTTTTTTATTTAGTAGTGCATTTGCAACTCACATTGTTATTTTTCCAACACTTGACCAGCTCAAGAGCACTATTTATAAGAAAATATTTTGCAACTCAACCCTTAAGAAACAGTTTTTACAAGGATTTGTGGGGGAGGGTTCCCGTAAGACATATGTAACTCATTGTGACATGCTAAAGCAACTAGTTGGTGAGGCAGTTTAATGTGAATTGCACTGTACCATGTCTGGCCATGGTGGAAATTGTTAAACAGCTTCGCCCAGCAGAACTGGCTGGTAGTGAGCTGCACTAAAATAAGGGAGGACAAAAATAGATTCTGGGTCCTGACTCTCACACCCTGGGCCAAAGGGGCCATGATGTAGTGTGGAGGTGATGTGCACTGACTCTGGATGGATATAGGCAAGTCCACTCTGATAGAGACTCTCATGGTGAACATGGACAAGTCATTGACATTGTGTGGTGTCTTTCTTCCAGACATCAATATGGGCTTAAGGAGGGTGCCTCCACCTTGGCATCTAACTGGGAGGATCCTCCGGTGGGAATTTCCCACCGGACACGAATGGCATGAGCGTTCACCTGCCCACCTCAAAGCCTTCAAGTCTGTCTCCTCTCCTTCATGCTTAATGTGTTCTCCTCTGTATAAACTGGGAGTGTACGCACAGCCAAAAGGAGGCACTTCCACAGGGGAAAAGCCATGGGATATGGAGGCTGGATAGGTTGCTGGTTGGGAGACTGGGAGGCCATTATTCTGAACATGTTCTAGCTTGGTTAAACAATAATAGGGAAAGTCTATTAACATAAAGTGGACAGGAAATTGGTGCTGCTTTGCGACAGTTTATGTTGTTTTCATATACCTTAAGCTGCTCCTTAGGTAACTGTAGCTGAATAAAGATTGATTTGAAAAATTTGTTTTGTATTGTTTTCTTTTTATGGACAATGTTTTAAACAGTTCCATTCATGGAACCAGAAATTTGGAGTGTTTAGTACATTAGTTTTTGTGTACAGAATGCTAACCATGAGCTGTTGACCTATGTGAATAGAATTTACATCTGTACACAAACCGTGACATAATCACAACTCCAGATTACTTGTTCCATGAAAGGAAATGTACAGAATGTTGCCCATAAAAACAAAACAATAGAAAACTCAGTTTTTCAGATACATTTTTTTTCAGACCTAGTTAAAGAGGGATAATTTGGGGGCCAAAATATAACTTTTGAACCTAAGAACATTACATACAGCTACCAAAAAGAAACCATTTCCTGGTCCTCTTTAGGCATAATGGGCCCTCAGCATTAAAGGTTTTCTGTCCCTACACACTTTTTTACGTGGTGCACAGTGCTAGAATACACACATCCCAGATACACTATGATCCCTGTACATGAATGGAAACAGAAACATAGAAACTGATGGCAGATAAGTTCTGCCAGGCCCACCCAGTCTGCACATTTTCCCTACCTACTGCAAAAGCCGCAGACCCTACTTGATCTCTGACTTTACCATCTCATTCCTATCACTAGGGTTCCCCTCTGCCTGTCCAATGCATTTTTGAATTCCTCCATTGTGTTTGCCCCCACCACCTCTGATGGGGGTCTATTCCATGCAACCACCACCCATTCTGTGAAGAAATACTTCCTCATGTTACGCCTTAGTTTACCCCCTTCCAAACTCATGTCAAGCCCCCTCGTTCCTGAACATCTCCTTTTCTGAAAAATGCTTCCCTCTGGTACCCTGTTTATGCCCTTTTGATATCTGTAAGTTTCTATCATATCTCCACTGTCTCTCCTCTACTCCACGGTGTACATATTGAGGTCTCCCAGTCTCTCCTCATGACTTTTGGTGCAGGACCTGCACCATCTTTGTTACCCTTCTTTGAACTGCCTCCACACTGTCTATCTCCTTATGGAGATGCAGCCTCCAGAACTGGACACAGTCCTCCAAATGAGGCCTCAACAATAATCTGTACAGTGGCAGCACCACCTCTTTCCTTCTCCTGGTGATAACTCTCCCTATGCACTCCAGAATCACACTGGCTCTCCCCATAGCCTTGCTATATTGTTTGGCTGCCTTTAGGTCATTCATCAAGTATGATTATCTGCAAATTCCTTTCCGGTTTGGTGACCGACAGTATCCCCCCCCCATCATGTAATCCTTACCTGGGTTCTTGTGCCCAACTGCATGATTTTTCACATTGAATCTTAGCTACCACACTCTAGACCATTCATCCAGTTTACCTAGGTCCCACCTCCTTTTTCCACCCCTCCCAGAGTGTCCACCATGTTGCATATCTTAGTGTCATCTTCAAAGAGGTATACCTTCCCTTCCTACCCTTCAGCAATGTCACTTATGAAGACATTACACAGGACTGGCCCCAGAACTGATCCCTGTTGCACCCTGCTGGTCAGCCTCCTTTCCTCAGATTGAGCTCCAGTTACCACCATCCTCTGTCCTCTATCACTCAGCCAGTTCCTAACCAATTTTATCACCTTGTGACCCACTCCCAGGCTGCCCAACTTGTTCACAAGTCTACTACGTGGAACGGTATCAAAGGCCTTATTGAAATTCAGGTAGACCACATCCACCGTTTCCCCCTGACCCCCTTCCCTAGTCACCCAGTCAAAGAAATCAATTAGATTTGTTTGACATGACCTTCCCACTGTGAATCCATGCTGTCTTGGATCCTGCGCTCTGCTGGATTCAAGGTGTTCCACAATCCTTTCAATAAGTAGCAATTCCATAATTGTCCCCACTATTGAGGTGAGGCTAACTGGTCTACAGTTTCCAGCCTTCTCCCTACTTCCACTTTTGTGAAGAGGGACTAAATCTGCCTCATCCAATCCTCTGGAACCACTCCTGTATTGAAAGATTCATTGAACAGGGCTACCAGTGGTGCTGCCAGCACCTTCCATAGTTCCTTTAATATTCTAGGATGTATCCCATCCAGTCCCATTGTCTTGTCCACTTTCAGTTTTGTGAGTTTTTTTAGGACTCTGTCTTCCATAAGTGGACTGGTGTCCACCTCCCTTCCATATCTGTTCACGTTGCCTAACTGGTGTCTCTCACCTTCTTTCATGAATACAGAACAAAAATATTTGTTCAGTATTGATACCTTTTCCAGGTCCCCTTCCACACACTTCCCTTCTTCCACTTTAAGCCGTACAATCCCAACCCTGTTTTTTCTCCTTTCACTAATGTAAAAAGTCTTATCCCTTCTTTTTACCTCCTGAGCTATTTTGTTCCCTCCATTTATGCCTTTGTGCTCCTCACTGCTTTCCCTGCCTACCTCTATTTATCCAGGTATACTATCCTGTCCTCCTCCTTCTGTGATTTCTTGTATTTCCTAAAAGCCATCTTTTTGACCCTTACCTTCCTGGCCACTCCCTTTGAGAACCACAGTGGTTTTCCTTTTCTTTTGCCCTTGTTTACTTGCCTAATACAAAGGTTTGTTGCCTACACTATGTCTCCTTTCAGATGGGACCACTGCTCCTCAACTCCTCCCCCCCCCATTCATCCCTTACTGTCAGGACATTCTTGAGATGTATCCCCATCTTAGTAGAGTCTGACCTCCTGAAATTCAGGAACCTCGCCTTGTGTGTGTAGCCCTGATGCCATCCTATATGAGGGCTATTACCCCTGCATTGCAGGCCTGACCAAAGTTAAGGGGCCTGGGTTTCCATTTTGCTGTTACCAGGGGTCCTTTCCCAAGAAATAAAATAGCAGTGCCTCCACCCAGAGAACAACTTAAGTGGGTAAGGTCTTTGTCACAAACCCATTCCTGGTGGTCAGGTCCACTGAGCTCACAGTGCCCACCCTTCAGTGCAATCCATGATAGAGGGGACAGGAATACCCTCCTCATGTCCTCCTAGACTGCTTGCAGAGTTCCTGACTGAACACCCACCATGAGGTCCCTGGGCTTCCTCTTTAAACTATGGATAAGGGTGCAATATCTGTCTGAAGTCTTGTAGCCAAGTGAGAACCCTTCTTGGTTGTTGCACTAAGGGGGAAGATCCAGGCATCATGATCTCTTCAGGGTAGCCTCGTGACCCACAGAGCATGCAGCAACCTTGTTCAAATCCCCACATACTCTTTACTGAGACTTTTGTATTCTCCTTATCTTTACCCAGATTTCCCTTACAAATCCTTGCTCAATTGGTAGCTTATGGTGACACCCCTTTAGTAATAACAGTTTGGTCACAGATTATTAATAAACGTCCCACAATAATGCACAATATAAACATCTTGCTCAGGCAGGTTTTCTTAAAAAAACTAATTTTTTTACTAAATACTTAAATAATTATCATACATTTACAACTAAAAGATTTATAAATTTGGTCACAGAATAACACAAATAAAGGTGGATAGGTTCACGAAAACGCACTATAATTTTTTTTTCTAATTTCTACCTGAAGTTTGTAGTGAATTGAAGACCAGAAGAAGAATAAGTGAAACTTGAAAAATCCTTTCCTTCCTTTTCAGCCACTGGCTTTCAGTGTCTGCTGGCAGTTTGTTCTGTGTCTTGTCAGGAAGTGGGTCCATTGAAATGCTCCAGGAAAATGAGATTGCTACGGTTTAGGTCAGTAGATGTCACTCTTGCATGTTCCCAAAAGTTTATGAAATTATTATTAGTCCTTATCTGGGTTCTTATACCACAACTTCCTGGCACATTAATACATTTCAGAATTGGAGCCTTTGATGTCACTGCCCTACAATACAACACTTGTAAGACAACTCACACCAGCCTGTCAAGAATGGCTACTTTCCAGATCCTGGTTCCCAAGCATCCTGCCTTTGAAGTGCAAAGGTTTACCTCCTGAATTTGTAGTACCTTGTCTTCCCTCAATTAAGTGTATAAGGCATTTCCACTCCTTTTAGAGTGTAATTTAACTTCCAGGCAACCAGCTGGTTCCTAGTTCACAGATGAATATCAGCCATTTTTAAAAATCCATTTTCTCTTTCTATAAGACCTCTTTTCTTAACTCTGGCATTTAACATACACAAAATCACATAAAAAACATATAACAGACTTATATCTGCAAATAATGATTGGCAGTGGCTAGCTCACCACTGTCTTTACCAGTATAGCCCCCTAGCATGCTGTACCAACCCACTTCTCCATACAGTCACCCACACACATGGACTTACCTGAACCAAAATCCTCCAAGTTCAAAACTTTACATTTTCTGACTTCAGCTAATAATATGCTCACTACATCAGGCTCTCAAATCAGAACTTTTCCAAAACAATAACACCATATTTATTTACATGGGAGGGGTTAGGAAGGGTAAAAATGGAATAGAGGTTAAGCATAAACACTTTTTGAATTTGCAATTAAAGATCTGACATTTTCAAACAATCCTTCCCCCTTTTGAATTTAGTCCAAACCACATTTTAATCATTACAGCCACCAACTCCCTATCTACCTTGTTCCGTCCAGTGACCTGCCAGAATTGGTCCATGCCTCTGTGACCTCTTGGCTTGATTACTGCAACTCCCTTTATCTAGGGCTTCCTGGGGTTGATATCTGCCACCTGCAGCTAGTGCAGAATGCTGCTGCACAGTTACTGACAGGGGTTCCTAGGAGTTCTCACATTAACCCTGTGCTGCGTGATCTGCACTGGCTGCCGGTTCAGTGGCAGATCACCTTTAAAGTAGACTTGTTGACCTACAAAGCCCTGCACGGTCTTGGTCCTGACTATTTGAAAGAGCTCCTGATTCCCTAGAGCCCTGTGCAACAGCTCTGCTCAGCTGACAAGGGGTTGCTGGAGATTCTGAGGGTTATTCTGAAATCTTCTGGGGCCAGTGCTTTTGCTTTTGCAGCTCCCACCCTCTGGAATTCTCTGCCCTGTGAGCTCCGGGAGAGTATGACCATTGGGGGCTTTAAGCAGGCACTGAAAATGTTTTTTGTGGATATTGGCATTTCCAGAAATATAATGGATTTTATTGTTTTACTGTTTTATATCCTTTTTATCATTTGACAATTGTTTTAATGTACTGCGCCTTGACATTTGAAAGGTGCCTTATAAATAAATATTATTATTATTACCTAACTATTGCAGGTTAAACAATACACAGACCCAACTGGTACCAGTTCAGAAACCCCCCCAGAAATATGTCTCTGGAACCTTGCTATTTAGTTGCAGGCATGTGGTACAGCTGGCTGGTCGGCGTTGGTACACTTGATGAAAATTAAATTGTTTTTTTACATTTTCCTTTGATCAGTTTAGACTTTACCACACCATGGGGCATAAACTTGTGTTAACTATATACATCCCCCAGGTGTAGGGCAATTCCTGCATTTACTCATGGTTCTATGAATTTAATCTCTGTTGGCGCTGTGACTGAAGTCATGGGGTTGGTGGAACAGCAGAAGCAGAACCTTTGGATCAATGCTTGACAGACCTGAAGAAGGGACAAGGGTGCTGCAGCTTGGATCTCCTGCCAAACTGACTCAGAAATCAAAAGTTCTTCCCTTTTGGAAGCACTTTGGTAGCTCCTCAATGGCTGGAGTCACTGTCTTTCTCGAAAATTAATATGTATGAGGCTCCCTCAATGCCTGATTTGTTGGGCAAAAAGGCACCTAAACTTTTCCCAACTTTTTCACTCAGCAGCCCTCTCAACAGTCCCACAATCCTCTTAGCAAATCCTGGCACTTCAGTTGGCTGAATTGAGGTTACATGGCTAGATTGTTGCAGCCCTTGTGCCCTGTAGAGCGACTACACTCTTCATCATCTCCAATTGGCCTTTTTTTCATCACTGCTGCCATTTTAACCTGTCCCCAGGCAGACCAGGAATAGTCTCACTGCATTTTATTCAGGTCCCCGTTTACACAGTTCTCCTGCAGTCAAAATATACATTTGTATTAAACCGCAGGCCCTTAGAATTATGAACTGGCATGTTTCTAAGGTGGGCATAGATTGTAAGGGCAATTGCCCAGGAAAATGGGATACTGTCCACATTTTATTTATGTGTCCTCATTTGAATGATCTCAGGGATAAGTGGTGTCACAATATCTTCACAGAATTACTGGATTATCTTTGGAAAATAAATTAAGGTTTTTACTGAGTACAGAAGACACTGCAATACTGTTTAGTGTTGCTCAGTTCACTCTTGCTGCTAACAGATTCATGAAAATAGAAAAGTGTCATTTAGCTTATAATGTATATTCACTTTATGGATTTTTCTGATATCTGTAAATGGTTATTCTCATATGTTTTTAATAAGTATTTATTGTGTAACACATTTTGTATATGCACATTGTTTCAATAAACTTGTACCTACCTACCTACCTACCAGTTCTCCCGCAGTCAAAATATACATTTTTATTAAACCATAGGCCCTTAAAAGTGTAGTATTCCTTTTGCCCTTTCACACCCATCCATTACTGATCATTTGAATTTTACCCCCTGCCTGTCGCTAATGCCTGGACAGGCTTGGCTCATTAATATGCATGAGCTTCCTTCATCAATATACATAACTGCCCTCCGGTTCTGCAGCACAATTGGTGCTTTTACAAAAAATACTGCTGCTGCTTTCCTAGGACCTTTTTTTCCTTCTCTGGATTTCTGGTCCCCCGTTTGCTCAATACTGGGACCTGGACCACCAAAGGGGAAATCCAAAAAGCTGCGGAATGACTGAATCCGAAATACACTTCTGTGCATGTGCTGTGTGCTGACCCTGCACCAGACTGAAAATACAGGCAGCAGCTCATTGAATTACCTCCTCCAGCCCCAATTTCACCTGCTACCAAAGAAAAAATGCAGGGGCCAAATATAGAACTCTCTAGACTACTGGTGACTGGTGCCAGGAAGTGGGGGACACCATGGGGAAAACTGGGCACAGGGGGCAGCCCCAAAGGGGAAAACAGGTAAGCCCCCAATGGGGGATTACATGTGGCTTGACTCTGCCACTGTACTTATACAGAACCACACTATGCGATGATTACTGGACCCCAAGTGTCCATCCACCCTAATTTCTGCAATTCTGTCCCATTGGTGAGTATCAGGTCCAAAACTGCACCCTCCTGGGTGGGCTTCTAAAACTAGCTACCTGAGGCCTGCCCCTTGCATGGAGTATAGGATATCACTACTCCTGGCTGAGGCAGCAGCTGGGATTCTCCAATCCACATCTGGCAGATTGAAATTACCTACCAGCAGCACCTCCCCTTTACCTGCCATCGTATGGACCTTTGTAGGCCCAGTACTCACCAGTAGCAGCACTTACCTTCCCTGCTAATTATCTAAGTCACTTATAAAGGCGTTGAAGAGGATCAGCCCCAGCACTGATCCCTGAGGTACCCCACTAGTCACCCTCCTCTCAGAGTGAACTCCGATTACTACCACTCTTTGTATCCTATATGCTAACCAGTTTCTTACCCAGGTTACCACTTTATTACTCACCCCCAAGTTACCAAACATGCTTACCAGTGTCCTACGTGGAATGGTATCTTAAGCCTTTATTTATTTATTTATTAGATCATCAGTTTACAGACCTTTGAGTCAAAGACTCATTTACAAAGGCATCTTGTCAAGAAAGTAATACATTACAGCAAACAAAACAGTACAGTACATAGCTCTTATATTAAAAATGCAACCAATGTTACAGGCATTCACAGGTGGCACAAGCTTGGTAACAGGTAGATCACAGTATTCATACTATGGGTACATGAGTACCACATCTGGTAGCAACAAGAGATAGTTTATTACATTAGTCAGCAGATGTTGCAGCATAGATGGGCAGCCCATAGTTGATTAGCAGCAGGACAGAGAAGGTGTTTGCCAATCTAAGGGCCTCTTGTGGTAGGCATTCCCTATGATGGTATAACAGTCCAGTCCTGACATTGGTGGAAGCAGAAAGGGCATTTATATGGGAATGGAAGGATTGTGCCGAATCAAAGGTAATGCCCAGATACTTGTAAGAGGAAACCTGCTCAGTGGGGTTTAGTGTGCTAGGCAGTATCATGAGAGGGGCACCACTGGCTTTGCTTTGGCAATCAAGAAAAGCATAGCTTTGATCTTTTTTAGGTTCAGGACTAGCCTTGATGATGTGAACCAATGCTCAGCTCTATCAAAAGCTTGTTGGAGGGTGGCCTGGAGTGTGTTGGGGTTGGGGTCAGAGGAGAGGAGCACAGCATCATCCGTGCCTTGCTGTAGTCCAGGAAGGCCACACCCACTGCTCCTCCCTGATCCAACTCCTTGGTCATCCAGTCAAAGAAATCCATCAGATTTGTCTGACCTGACCTTCCCTTTGTGAAATCATGCCGCTGTGGGTCCTGTAATCCATTGGATACAAAATATTCCACAATTCTTTCCTTTAACAGTCTTTCCTTCAACTTACCCACAACCGACGTCAGGCTAACAGGCCTATAATTGCCTGCCTGTTCATGTGATATCCTGCATACTACACGGGCTGGTCCAGACATTGGTTAGGGAAGTGGGCATACCTGTAGAGAGCCAGAACAGTATGGCATGCATGACTTCATACATCCTCCATGGGGTTGTTGTCAGGGGGGCTTATTGTTACACCAGCCAGAGGGCTGCTGTAATTGCTGCACATATGCTCCCTGACCAGAGCTCCTAAAGCAGCATGGCACCCCACAGCTATGGACCCCTCCCCCCCCAGTGCCATGGAGGGCTAGGAGTGGTGGCAGGCTGTGAAATACCAACTCTGAAAAAAAGCATATTTCATTTATTGCCATTGGAGACATGGCTACACATGTAGTGCTGCTGTCTTATGATGCCCTGCTCCAGTGGAGCAGAGGATCCATTATGGAGCCTGCTTGAGGCTTCCATGGCCAGCTGTCCTCTAAGTGCTTAGACAAGTGGTCATGCTAGGGGTGCTCTGGCCCACCAAGGAGGATGTGCATACCTGCCCAGCATATCCTGCAGCCCTACCAAGGTGTACCGGACCTAATCATGCCTAAGGGATAATGTGTTTAATTATCATTGACTTCATGGTAAGTCAGGATCATCAGTGTAGTACAAGTCTCATTATAAAGTATGTTTGGCTCAGCTAATTAAAATATTTAAAAAAAAAATATGCCAATCTATACAGGAAGACCTACATGGGTGAAACTCCAGGGCTCTTACCTGCCTAGTGTTTGTTTGTGGGTTGGGGCTCTAATAAATGGATTTCTTATGATTGCTGCTGATTTTCTGTGTCCTTCTTCAAGTGCCACATTTAAAAATTCAGAAATTTTGTTTAAAAATAACAAGTCATTTCGTAACCCTAATTTCATTGCCTGTTCAAAAAAAACCAGCTTCAGTGAAGAGCAACTGATGATATCATAACCAGAACCCACAATCTAGTACTTTTTGTAGGCTACCTTGTAGTAAATCTATTGTATTTCTCTCATGTTCTATAAAACTGTAAGTGTAGCAAACATTTGGAAAAGGAAAGCTGGCACTAGGTGGGTACAGAGCTTGCATTTTTATAAAATGCAGATACAAGGTTCTTAAAAATGTGACGGGGGGAAGAAGTGGCAACAGTGATTTTAGAATGCCAAAGATGTGTGCACTTTTTGGAATACTGCAGGGATAACATTGTAGAATGCCACCAGTATGCAACTGTACAATGAAGCAATGACACAATCTCAGAAAGTAGCTAGAGCACTCACTTTGGGAATGTGGCAGGGACACCCTAATTTATATGTGAAGGTGTCATAAAGGTTTAGAATGTGGCATAGATACACAATTTCAAAATCTGGGAGACACATAGTTGTGGAATATATCAGGAAATAGAAGTTCATAATGTGTCATGCATGAATAATTTCAGAATGGAATGGTGATGCACAATTTCAGAATGTGGTGGGGATGCCCGATTTCAGAATGTGGTGGGGATGCTCGATTTCAGATTGTGGTGGCAACACACATTTTCATAATGTGACATCGACATGGAATCTCAGGATGTGGCAGGTAAACACAGTCTCAGAATGGGGTGGTAGCATACAATTTCAAAATGTGGCAGGAATGCACCTTTTTGGAATGTGGTGGTATGCATAATTTTTGAATGCGGCATGGAACTACATTTTTGAAATATGATGGGTATACACAAGTTTGGAATGCGACAGGGATAAACAATTTTGGAATTTGAGCACAACAGAAAAAGATCCACCAGCAGAGAGTGAGCTCAACATGAAACTTGGGCCATACAAACAGAAAAATCATGCAACTCGCCCCAGGTATACACAACAACTGCAGTCCACACAAAAATGAATGCAAAAAGGTTCAGCAGTTTACTGAGAACAGCAAAATTGAGCAGTGTAGCTCACACAGGAGGTGAAAAGACTAACCTTTCAACCCTTCGGTTATTTTCATTTACACTGTGAAAAATACACCACCCACATGGTATCGCAGTTGATGAACTGTTTCATTTCCACATTCTCACCACTATAAGGGTTCACTATAGAGCTGCCTTTCCTAATATAGGTACAGGATTTACATCTGCCACAATTCTGACACCTTTTCAGAAGTGGTGGTGGTGAACAGATTGAACTGGAACCATTTCTAATTGAATGAAAAATGGATAGACCAAGCCACAACCCTCCCTCGCCACAGGGAGTGTAGCCAGTACTGTTTATTCTTTGCAAATATTTTGAGATGTCTGGATGGATCTGTTTTCAGATAAAATATTCTCTTATGGTTGTTTACTGTTTTTGATTTACAAAAAAAGCACCCCCCAACTTTTCCTCATTTCCTCTGGTGGCACATCCCAGGGTACTCTCCAAATGAGTAACCTATTATTTATATGCTGATATATATTGGTATAATATATATGTATGTATAACAGCATAATTAATTCCCTGTTATGCTGTTGTTTGTATATAGATGCTGAGGTAGACCTTAAATGGTTAGAGTAGCTTTAGCCTATTTGAAATGAATTCTAGGAATTGCTTCTTGCATCTGCTTGTATATTTATTTAAGAATTACCTTTATTAAGAATCATTTTGTAGCTTGGGAACTGTACACCTCTGTATATATGGAGTGAGTGTTTTGAATTTGTAAATGGATATGTGGATTTATTTTCTGATATATGTGATGTATATACACTGGCACTTTAAGAATTTAAAATGGATTTTTACTATGTGTATAAATTCAAGGCACCTCTAGAGGGGGCACACTTTGAAAAAGATAGAAGGGTTGAAATGTTAGTCTTTTCACATTCTGTGTGAGGTACACTGCTCAATTTTGCTGTTCTCAGTAAACTGCTGAACCTTTTTGCACTAAAAACTAAAAGGCACTGAAAAGAAGCAGGGAAATCCGAGCCTCCCCCCACAAAACATGGTGATTAGTGAGGTAAACACCAAGGTACAGAAGTTATTAGGGAGCAGAACAGATTTAAATGTAAAAAAAGGCAAAGGCAGTAAGGACAGAAATGGGGCTAAAAGGGGTAAGGCTATCAAAAAGTGGAGGGTGATGAGTACCAATGCCCATAGTCTGTGTAACAAGCTCCCTGAACTAGTGGCCTTGATGGAAGAGGGTTGCCTGGATATTGTGGCAGTCACAGAAACATGGTATACAGCGAACCATGACTGGGATGTCAACATACCAGGATACACAATCTACAGGAGGGACAGAGAGGGTAAAAGAGGAGGAGGGGTAGCTCTCTATGTAAAGGAAGGGATCAAAGCAACAGAACTAAAGAGTAAACAGGGAGCAGATGAGGCACTTTGGGTCACCCTGGAGACAGAAAATGGCACCACAATCCCGTGGGGTTGTATACAGACCCCCATCTCAGAGGAGGAATGGACAAGGAAATGATAGAAGGCTTTCTTAGAATGGCAGAAAAGGGAGATATTGTTGATGGGGGATCTAAATCCCCTTCTAGCCGGCCTGCCCTCGAGGACACACAGACCGGAGGGGCTCCGAGCCGCCAGCGGGCGGGTGGCCACCGCACAGCCGAGAAGGGAACCAGGAGGCCGGGGGAGAAAGCCAGAAAGGTATGGGATAGCTGCACAGCCAGTCGGAAGGCGACCGCTGACTTTGCCAGCCTCTGATTGGTGCGCCTTCTCCCATTGACTTTTGCTGTATCTTTGCACCACCAAAACTGGTCGAGATTACTTGTCTTTTACTGAAAAGTTTAATTTCTCTAAAATAGAGCTGTTTTTGCTGTTTTATTGTGTACTTCTGGGAAATGCCTACTCACCTGTTTAACTAGTAATTACAGTCTTTTGGGTCAATTTTGTGTTGGGCTAGACGCTCAGGCGCCTAACCCCCCCCCATCCCAGTCTTTGTTGTGCAAATTTTACAATTAGCACCTCTTGCAAGCCACTGCCTGCAAGTGCTACTTCTGATTGCCTCTCCTCTGTCCCCTCCCTTCTAGCCAGCCTGCCCTCGAGGACACACAGACCGGAGGGGCTCCGAGCCGCCAGCGGGCGGGCGGCCACCGCACAGCCGAGAAGGGAACCAGGAGGCCGGGGGAGAAAGCCAGAAAGGTACGGGAAAGCCGCAAAATTTTTGCCCGCCCCCACCCCCTCAGGGTGTTTCTTTTATACACACCTTCCCGCCAAATCTCATCCCCGCCCATAGCTATTCTCCTAGCCAATTCCCGAGCTCATTTCTTCACATCACCTTAGTTTCTTTAACCCTTCCTACCCTCCACCATGCTACTGCGCCTACTATTGCTGCTTTGCCTCTCACCTTCCTTGGATCCAGAAGAGATAACTGTTGGAACCCATACCGAGGTGCTTAGGGCGACCACTCAACACTGTCCCCCTCTACTGTCCCCAGTGGATGCCCCTAAACTCTACATACATATACTACCGCTTCTGCATACTAATCCTTGGGAATCCCAAAAAGGCTCACAACCAGTTTGGAACTCCTCTATCCCTTGCTACCATACTGGCACTACAATTACTCTCGCCTGTCCATTAAGCTGGTAATCTATGATAAAATCGATAACCATGCAGTAGGATCATCACCCACTATATATTGGATCCCAAGAAAGAAGAAAAACTGCCTGACTGCTCACTACTCCTATCGCTTGGTGCCCTCATCAAGCTAATCTTCTTTCTGCTGGTCTGTGTTGGCACTGTGGAAATCAACCTGGCCCCACTGAAAGCTCGATCTCTCCAACTGACCTAACCTCCATAAATGGATTGAGTTTTCTTCACATCAATGCCTGCAGCCTCTAAAAAGTTCTCATCAATACAGGCCTGGGTTGCACACACTCTACCTGACTTTCTGGTTATATCTGAAACATGGCTCAAATCTGCAACAAAAAGATAGTGAAATAAACCTTCCCAACTACCAGCTCTTCAGATCTGACCGCTATCCAGGGGCGGTGAGGTAGCCATCTATGTCAAAGCAAACATCTCTGCATCCTGCCTCAATTCTACATCACAACCAAAGGAATTCGAATGCTTGTCAATTAAAATAACCCTTCCCAACACATCATCCTTTCAACTGATTGGTTGCTATAGGCCCCTCTGCAGGCCTCAAACTCCCTATCCCACCTAGGATCTATACTTAATCTGGGCCCTGAAGACACCATCATCTTGGGAGACATGAACTTGAATTGGCTGACTAATGCATCTGCACCCCTAGTAACCTTCTGTGACACCTATGGATTCTCTCAATTAATCAAAGAACCAACAAGGATCAACCCAAAGAATATTCTCAACAGCACACTCCTGGATATTATATTGGTAAATAAACCTCATCACTATCCCTATGCAGGAGTACTATTCAGTGACATAAGTGACCACTGTCCCATAGCTGCCATTAGATCAACAATCAAGCCACCCTACCCTGCAAAATTCCTCCCACGAAGGTCAAAAAAGAACTTTAATACTTCAGGATATCTCCATGATCTGTGCCACACCACACGTTGGCAAGAATTCTATCTCACAGCCTCAATAGAGACAGCTCTTCAAATCTTAAATGATATAATCACAAGTGCCCTCAATTCACATGCACCCCTCACCAGTGTCAGAACCAAACTCAAATCCTGTCGCTGGCTCTCTGCCGACCTCAAATCCGCGCTGCTTGCCAGAGACAAACTCTGGAAAAGGGCAAGAAAGACAAAGGACCCAAATGACTGGCTTCAATTCAGAAAAGCCAGAAACTCCTGCACAAAACAAGTAAGAAAAGCCAAGGCAGCCTTCTACACAGCTGAACTAGATGCCTCCTATAACAACCCTTCCAGGTTCTGGAGTACCATAAAGGGCATCCTAGGTCAAACTTCTACCCCTGTCTTACCACCCAAAATTCAATTAAATAGTATTGAAATCACCAACAAGCAAAATATCTTGAATGCCTTTAACGATCATTTCACTACAGCTGGCCTGGCTTTCGACTCCTCTCCTGCAAACCTATTAAGATCATCTCTAAACCTACAATCTACTGAGGGTCAAAAGGTTGCTACCACATTCTCATTCAAACCAATATTCTTCAAAGAAGTAGAAGACCTTCTACTCCAGCTAGATACCACCAAAAGTGCAGGTGCAGACTCCCTGGACCCTACTTTCTAAAAGTAGCTCTGCATGCCTTAACCGCCCCCCTCACCCACCTCTTCAATCTATCACTTGCCACTGGTTCTATCCCCTCAATGTGGAAAACAGCTCAAGTGTTTCCATTACTTAAGGCAGGTGATCCCATGGACCTCAATAATTATAGGCCCATCTCCATCTTACCAGTGCTATCCAAGATGCTTGAGAAGCTGGTAAACTCTCAGTTAACTGCCTACCTTGATACCAACAATCTCCTAAACCCAGCTCAATCTGGGTTCAGATCTATCATAGCACCATCTCTGCACTAGCAAAAGTCACAAATGACTGGCAGACTGCCCTAGACAAAAGAATAATACCTGTGCTGTGTTTCTGGATCTAAGCAAAGCCTTTGACACTGTGGATCATGATCTTCTAATCTCCTCTCTGAACTCCATAGGCCTTGACTCACTCTCTCTTAAATGGTTCAGATGCTATCTCTCCGGAAGATTACAACTGGTAAAAAATGAAGGTGATCTATCTACTTCTAAACCACTCCTAAGAGGTGTACCGCAAGGCTCCATCCTGGGTCCCATCCTTTTTGCCATTTACATCAACAATATTGATTCCAATCTCTCACTTTCTAATATCCACCTTTTTGCAGATAACACTGTACTATACAGTGGCGTGAAAAAGTATTTGCCCCCTTCCTGATTTTCTCTATTATTGCATATTTGTCACACTGGATGTTTTCAGGTCTTTAGACAAAATATAATATTAGATAAAGGGAACCTGAGTGAACAAATAACACTTTTGTTTTTTACTTATTTCATTTATTTAATGAAAAAAGTTAACCAACACCAACTGGCACTGTGTGAAAAGTAATTGCCCCTAGTTAAATCAACCCAATTAAAGGGATAATTAGAGTCAGCTGATTGAACACAGCCAGGCTTGATTACAGCCAGCCCTGCTCAATATAAACCTCACTTATTTTGGCCCCTACCATCAGAGTCACGTTGCCAGCACAAAGATTCAACAAGCACATTATGCCATGATCAAAGGAAGTTCCTGAAAAGATCAGAAAAAATTTGTTGCCCTCTATCAGTCTGGAAAGGGTTACAAAGATATTTCTAAGGCTCTGGGACTCCATTGAACCACAGTGAGAGCCATAATCTCCAAATGGAGAACACTTGGAACAGTAGTGAACCTTCCCAGGAGTAGGGCCTGCCAAAATTACTCCAAGGGCACAGTGTAAAATCATCCAAGAAGTCTCAAAGGATCCTAAAACAACATCCAAAGAACTGCAGGCTACTCTTGCCTCAGCTAAGGTCAGTGTTCATGACTCCACAATCAGAAAGAGACTGGGCAAAATGGGCTTCATGTGAGAGTAGCAAGGAAACCACTGCTAACTAAGAAGAACATAAATGCTCGCTCTCATTTGCCAAGAAGCACCTGGATGATCCACAAGCCTTTTGGGAAAATGTTCTATGGACAGATGAGTCCAAAGTGGAACTTTTTGGACAACATGGATCCCATAATGTCTCGCGTAAAGCAAACACAAGCATTCCAGTAAGAACACCATACCAACAGTCAAACATGGTGGTGGTAGTGTGATGGTATGGGATGCTTTGCTGCTAAGGACCAGGATGACTTGCCATAATTAAAGGAACCATGAATTCTGCTCTGTACCAGAAAATTCTTAAGGAGAATGTCCAGTCATCCTTCAGTCAGCTGAAGCTGAAGCGTAGTTGGGTCATGCAGCAAGACAATGATCCAAAACACAAAAGCAAGTCCACATCAGAATGGCTAAAAAGAAGTAAAATTAAAGTTTGGAGTGGTCTAGTCAAAGTCCAGACTGAAACCTAATAGAGATGCTGTGGCAGGACTCCGAAACGAGCAGTTCATGCTCAAAACCTACCAAATGTTACTGAATTAAAGCAGTTCCTAAGTAGGAAGAGTGGGTTAAAATTCTCTCCACAGCGATGTGGAAAGACTGATATTGAATTATAGGAAGTGTTTGGTTGCAGTCATTGCAGCTAAATGTGGCATAACCAGTTATTAAGTGTAAGGGGCAATTACTTTTTCACACAGTGCCAGTTGGTGTTGGTTAACTTTTTTCATTAAATAAGTGAAATTAAAAAAAACAAGTGTTATTTGTTCACTCAGGTTCCCTTTATCTAATATTACATTTTCTCTAAAGACCTGAAAACATCCAGTGTGACAAATATGCAATAATAGAGAAAATCAGGAAGGGGGCAAATACTTTTTCACGCCACTGTATGTGAGCAATCCCTCACCATCAAAAGCCTGTGAGCTCCTACAGTCTGAATTCTCCATCCTTCAGCACAACCTATTAGAAAATAAATTATTACTAAATGCCAAGAAAACCAAAGCTATGTTCTTTGCCACCAAGAACTGTTCTTCCACTATCCCACCATTCACCCTCCCACAACTCTCTACCATCCTTGGTAAAAATCTGGAATATGTTGACAAATTCAAATACCTAGGAGTATGGATAGACAATAAGCTAGACTATACTACCCACGTTGAAGAGCTCCTGAAAAAGCTAAGACAAAGACTTGGTCTATTCTATAGGATCAAACACTACCTGACCAAAGATTCCAAACAAAGATTAATCCTAGCATCATTCCTGTCCCTCATTGATTATGCTGACTTCCTATATGGTCATTGCTCCTCTCCCATCTAAACAAATTAGACACCCTGTATCATAGAGCTATTAGATTCATTACTGACCTTCCCTCTAGCACCCATCATTGTCTCTCTACAATGCAGTCAGTTGGACATCCCTGCAACATAGAAGAAAAAAAATGCTGCTATCTGGATCTACAAAGCTCTGACAAACAAACTCCCTTCCTACATCTCAGACTGCTTCAACCGGATCACATCCAGGCCCTACACCTTGAGGATCAACAAACTGATCCTGCTGAAGATTCCTATCATCTGCACCCGGTATGGAAGAGCTGCAATCAGTTATTCCCTGGCACTTATCTGGAATTCTATCCAAAAGTCATTGAAAATGGATCCACTGATTCCTCTTACATCCTTCAAAAAGCTGTATACCAGCCTAATCCCAGATTCGTGCAATTGCTTCCACAAGGCCTAGTCCTCCCACACCCCCAACCCTCCCACACACCCTCTCTCCTCCACCCCCCTTTTAAAGCTCCTCCCTATTCTTCTATCATTCCTCTGGTCCTTTCCCCATCAAACCTCATACATATATGCCCACCCATGTACCATTATCCAAGCCTTATCCCTACTAGACTGTTTGTTTTCTCTCCATTATTAGGTTTTAGGTTTACTGTCCTTTGCCTTGTATATATGTAAATATTTGTACATCTATCTCACTCATAAATGGTTGTATTTGTGCTTATTCAATATCATGTTTTTGTATACAATCTGTAACCTTTTTGTTATGACCACTCAGGTCCATCTTGTAAATGAGCTACGCTCAATGATGTTCGCCTGAATAAATAAAGATTTTGATTGATTGATTGATTGATTAAATATGCCAGATGTTAACTGGAGCACCTTTGCTGCAGGCACATCCAAGAGCAGGGTCATTCTTGATGCCCTACAGGGGGCATGCCTCAGACAGCTAGCATTGGATCCCACTCAGGAGGAAGCAATCTTAGACCTGGTACTCTCAAATGGGGATGGAGGAAGAATCTCAGATTTAGAAGTGGGTAGCCATCTGGGAACAAGCGACCACCAAGCAGTGTAGTTCACGGTAAACACAGCCATACAATCAAGTCATACAAAAGCAAGAGTACTGGACTTTAGGAGGGCCAACTTTGGGAAAATGAGAGAGTGCCTCAGAAAAGCACTAGCAAACAGGCAAGAAGGAGGGGTGGAGGAACAATGGGGAGTGATCAAAACAGCCATCACAGAGGCAACAAGCCTTTGTGTAAAGCAAATCAATAAAACACAATGAAGGAAAAAACCGCTATGGTTCTCAAAAGAGGTGGCAGGGAAGGTTAAGGAGAAAAGGGCAGCATTCAGGAAATATAAGGAAACACAGAAGGAGCAGGACAGAGAACTTTATCAGTTAAATCAGAAAGAAGTTGGGAAGGCAGTCAGAATAGCAAAGGCCCAAATCGAGGAAAGGATAGCCAATTCTGTTAAGAAGGGGGATAATACCTTTTATAGGTACATTAGGGAGCGAAGAAAGACCAAAGGAGGGATACTGAAGCTTAATAAAGGGGAGGTAATGTGGGTAGAGGGTGACAGTGAAAAATCAGGGATACTGAACAAATATTTCTGCTCAGTATTCACAAAGGAGGAGGAGGGGGAGTTACCTAAACCAAACAAGAGAAACACTCAGAAGACGGGGGTCGATACCAGTCCATTTACAGAAGAAAGGGTTCTGAAAGAACTGATAAAAGTGAAGGTGGACAAAGCAATGGGGCCTGATGGGATTCACCCAAGAATTCTAAAAGAACTAAGGGTAGAACTAGTGACACCGCTGACTACTCTCTTTAACAAATCATGGGAGGTTGGGGTGGTACCCGAGGACTGAGGAGGGCAGATGTGATTCCTCTTCACAAAAGTGGGAGCAGGACAGAGGCAGGAAACTACAGACCAGTTAGTTTGACCTCAGTGGTAGGGAAAATGATGGAATCATTTCTGAAGGAAAGAATTGTTGGTACCTAGAGGCCAGTGGGGCACAGGATCCAAGGCAGCATGGATTCATGATGGAAGGTCATGTCAGACGAATCTAATAGATTTCTTTGACTGGGTGACCAAAGTAGTAGACCAGGGAGGGCTGTGGACATGGTCTACCTAGATTTTAGCAAGGCATTTGATACAGTCCCACACAAAAGATTAATTCACAAGATAGCCAGCCTTGGAGTGGGTCTCAAGGTGGTAGCCTGGATAAAAAATTGGCTAGACAACAGGACGCAAAGGGTAGTAGTAAATGGAATACATAGTGAAGAAAGGAGGGTTACTAGTGGGGTACCGCAGTGTTCAGTACTGGGACCGATCCTTTTTAATGTCTTTATAAGTGACATTGCAGAAGAACTGGAAGGAAAAGTATGTCTCTTTGCAGATGACACAAAGATCTGCAACAGGGTTGATACACAAGATGGAGTGGAAAGGATGAGAAGGGACTTGTGAAGGTTGGAGGAATGGTCAAATGTATGGCAGCTCAGATTCAATGCAAAGAAGAGCAAGAATGCACATGGGAAACAAAACCCAGGGAAGTGTACACAATGGGGGTGAGATACTGACAACAGTAAAAATAGAAAGGGACCTGGGGGTAATTATATCAGATGACCTAAAGGTGGGCAAGCAATGTGAGAAGGCAGTAAGGAAGGCAGGGGGATACTGGGATGCATAGGAAGAGGCATCAATAGTAGAAAACAGGAAGTTGTTATCCCTCTGTACAGACAGTTGGTGAGACCCCATCTGGAGTACTGTGTGCAGTTCTGGAGACCCCATCTCCGCAAAGACATAGACAGAGTGGAAGCTGTCCAGAGGGGGGCAACCAAAATGGTGCAGGGTCTGCACCAGAAGACATACGAAGAAAGACTAAAGGAGCTTAATATGTATAACCTAGAGGAAAGGAGGGAGAGAGGGGACATGATAGAAACTTTCAAGTACCTCAAGGGAATTAACAAAGTCCAAGAGGGTAGCATCTTCCAGAAAAAGAGATGTGCAAGAACAAGGGGGCACAATTTGAAGATAGAGGGGGGATGGCTCAGAGGTTATGTGAGGAAGTATTTTTTCACTGAGAGGGTTGTGGATGCATGGAACAGCCTCCCTGAGGAGGTTGTGGGGTCAAGAACAGTGGGGGACTTCAAGAATGCATGGGACAGGCATAAGGCAGTCCTAGTGGGGGGGTAGGAGGAAGTAAGCTGTTGGTTAACTAGGATTTGCAGCTTATCTGTTAGGGAGGAAAATGGGCAGACTAGGTGGGCCAAGCGGTCCTTATCTGCCGACAAATTCTATGTTTCTATGTTTCTAATTTTTGTGTGGACTGCAGTTATTGTGTATGCCTGGGGTGAGTTCTATGATTTTTCAGTCTATAATTTTGGAATGTGACAAGGATAAACAATTTTGGAATGAGTCTCTGACATGCAATTTCAGAATATGGCAGGGACACTCATTTCAGAATGGTGTGGGGATGCATATTTTTGGAATATGGTGGGGATGCACATTTTCAGAATGTGATGAACACAGGCAATTTTGGAAAACAGTGGTATGGCACAATTTTAGAATGTGGTGTGACATCCAGTTTTGGAATGTAGTTATAAAATACAACTTGTCACTCAGCCAATCACTGAGGGTGATGTCCTTTCGGCAATTCATTCACTTCGTAAACAATTTTCCCCTGAAACAGATGGTCTAACATCCAAGTTTTACTAGCATTACCCCTCCATTTTTGGCACCATACTCTCTTTTGTTTTCAGTTCTGTTTTGGCCTGCATGTCTTTCTGTGGCTTGATTACAGCGGAAATTCAAATTTTTTCTCTTTCAATCAGGTGATAGACATCACATCTCGAATTGGCAACCAATCTGTCTTCTTAACACAGATGCTAAATTTTGACCAAAATCTTTTGTGGGCATTTAACCCAAATTTTACCCATGATTATCCATCCCCTACAGTCCTGTTCCATCCCTGGCCATAGGGTTCTGGACAATCTATTGTTAGTCACAGACCTGATCGCTTCCTGTCATGCTTGCCAGTTGAGGTATTTCTTGTCAATGTTGGACCAGGCTAAAGCCTTTGACAAGGTTTCTCATGCCTATCTCTTCCAGGTACTTCACAAGTATGGATTTTCCGACACTTTCATTAGATGGGTCTGTCTTCTATACTCTCGTTCCACCATTATCCCCACTATAAATGGATGGTACAGTTCCCTTATTCAACTGCTGTGGGGTGTCCATCAGGGATGTCCGCTAAGCTTCCTCCTGTATATCCTGACCTTAGATCCTCTGTTGTAAGCTGTGACGGAGGCGCCTCAGATTGTAGGCATTCCCTGCCCTCTCTCTAATTCCTCTGTGAAATTGTTCACTTATGCGGATGATGTATGTTTATTTGTCCACTGAGTGGCAGTCTGGAAATCATGACAATTGTCAAAAAAGAAGAGAGTGGGTGTGGTTAAAATGTTTTTGATCCCCATTTTCCTTTATGTTAGCGCTATTTTTCCCCTTCCCCTTAGTTATGAAACTAGATTGTATAGCATATTTTTATTATACTCTGGGGAGTAGACTAAACCCCATTAAAAGAGACATTCTTTACCTCCCATATGACAAAGGATGTTTAAATAAGGCAAATCCTGTGTTTTTTGTATTTTTTACAGTATTTTTTTTTTACTATAATACGATTACCTGGATTTCATGCCCGCTGACCATGTGGAAATAATGGGCAACATTGGATGACATCCCTCCAATTGGAATGCAGTAGGCTGAAACCTTTTTTCTGGCAGGCTAGATGTTTTCCTGAGATTGCAGTACCTTTTTTGATATTTATTAAATGACAATGATTTTTCCTGGGATGTGATTCACACCCAGCATAGGAAAAACCTTTTATAAGGCATTACTTCCCCCAGCAGTTGACTTACTGACTGGGGAACTGCCCATCTTTAGACAGCTGGCTTTGTTGTATTAAACTGATCTGTACTTTTCTCCCCATTATTGGGATGTCACATGACTGTGTTGCCACGGCAAACTAAATGTTAATGGCAGCAATAAGCATAAAAGCATCATGGAACGATTTTGCCTGAAAGACAGTTGCCAAGATGACATTGAATCTATTCAGCACTTGTATTTGGACTGCCCTATATTCAGCAATTCTGGTCACACTTGGGAATTAGCTGGGCGGACCTCTTTATGGCATTCCCTTACTTATGAGGCCCTTATTTACAGATCGGTGACTGGTCTGTCCTCCAAGCATGATCCTTCAGTACTGCTTTTGATTTTTTCCTATCTCAAGGTGATGATCTGAAGGGTTCATTATAATTATGTGATGCAATAGCAACTATTGGATCACACTGCACTACTAAGAATGGTGGAATCTGACCTTCGCAGACTGTGTGCAGCTGCATGTACCAGCATCTCCCCAACAGAATGGATTCATCGTTGGAAACACTGCCCATGAGTGCTTTTTTGAACAAATATCTGGTGGCTTTATTTTCACTTGATCTCTCATTCATTGACTGCTACCTCTTTTTATTCATTTCCCTTGTATCATTCCTTTTCTCACTGTTGTGTTTTCCTTTCCTTAATTTTATATTGAGTAATCCCCTATGGGAGAAGTTTTGATTTTTGTTTATCCTTCTAATCTGACTGTAAATGTTTTGTATATTTTGTACAATTAATCATTGTTTTTCTATTAATAAACAATTCCCCTACTCTTTTCGAGAAGTGCCATGGGATCTTTAATGTCCACCTGAACAACCACCAGAACAGGCAGCCAAGACCTCAGTTTAACATGAGGAGAGGCTGGGGGCCCTGCACATGTACTTCCTGGAGGAGAGGAGAGGAGAGGAGAGGAGAGGAGATGAATAAGACCTTCAAGTGCCTGAGAGGGATAAATAAGGTGCCTAAGGAGGGTCTTTTTAAGCTAAGTGGCAACTGAAACTTGAGGGGACACAGTCTTGAGCTGGAGGGAGGTAGTTTAGGAGAGATGCTAGGAAGCATTTCTTCATGGAGAGGGTGGTGGCCTGTTAGAATGCATTGCCTGAAGAGGTGGTCTTGTTGAAGATAGTGGGTAGCTTCTAGAGAGGTTGGGATAGAGTTAAGGGAAAAATAAGGGTCAAGGGATGGGCAGATAGAAATGATGGGAGGTTTGGGGAGGGTGGCAGGATTAATAGCTTAAGCTGAGGACCCTGCAATATGAGCAGACTAGATAGTCCAAATGGCCTTATTCTGATGGCTTTTTCGGATGTTCATATTTTTGTGTGTTCCTAATAATTTTATTGAACTTGCAGCCAAATTCAATCTCTACTGAACATTGAAGGACTTTCTTTTCTTACAGAATGCAAAACACCAAGACTTGGAGCAGTCACACCCTCATTGGAGTACATTTACAATGGCCACTATTACTTCATTCAGTGTCTCTAGTGGTCTCAGCTTCTACTGGAAACACATACCCTAGATTTACTGGACACCTTCAGCTCTGACTCACTACTCAACCAGTTTCTCCCTTCACCTTCCCTTCAGAACTGAACTCTCTAGAACTGAAAACTGATGTCTCAACGTTTTCCCTTCCTTGGATGTAAAATGTGGCAATACTTTGATCTAGGGGAAAATACTGGAACATACCATAACCCCACACCCCAATCTGGGGGTTTAAAGTAACATGGGTATTAAAGTTTGGAAGAGATTCCACTGTACATCCATCTGGTCTCACTTACTCCACAGCGTTAGCTGGAATTAATAAGTATGATGTGAAAACATACACATTGATGATAACACCCCTCCTAATCTATTACCCAGGATACCCTGTAGTTCCTGTTGTAACCAGAAATTTGTCCATGCTTACCCTGAAGACCAGTGTTGCTTTCATGTCCAAAGACTACAGGTCTCAGGGCAGAAAAGGAACTACTGACAGACTATCTAGACCCTTGGTCTTTTTCTGCCATCATTGTCTATGATTCTATGTTTCCATGTCTGTGCTGGTAGGCTGCTCCACACTGAAAAAAAAATGACATCTTTATTAGAAGAGATGTCTTGTACAGTATCACAAAGTAAAATCTTGTATTCTACATACCTAAGATTTTCTCTGGTAATTTCTAACTGGTTTAAGAAAAATAGTCTAATATTGAAACACATTTCAAAGTACAGTATTTATTTTTATTTTAATGGTTTTCACCTCACTGATTAAAAATCTTATTTTATAGCTATGGAACCATTCTCTTTCTGGATACAGTACTGGTACTGGTACAGTAATAGTTTTTTTTTTTTTATAAAATTTTTTTTTCTAATCAATTTTAGGAGTTCATTTTCCTTTATATTAAAGAAAGGACCATTATGCCAAGGATCAGATGCAGTTGTGGTCATTATCAAGTAAAGGTTACATGTACAGTATACACATAATAAACAAATCATACAACAAAGGAGTTTATGCACGTCTGTGGCATAGGTGCACCAAACAGGCACTACTCTGCCCCCTCCCCACCCTCAGAAGGCATGGCATTTACAAATGTTGGTTGCATGGTTATGGCCCAAATCACTGGTGCATTGGTGTGCAGGGGGCATACTGGCACACAAAGGTGTACTTCCAATTGGAAGCCCACCCTTCGGCCGATTGGATCCCCTACATTACATGAAGCATGGGATTATGGAAAACAGCAGGTCCTGTAAAAACAAAGGACCAGGCAGTTGCACCCACGTCTATCCCAGGCCCCTCTGCGTGTCTGGAATGCTGGAGCAGCATGGCAGGTGGTTTGCTTGCCCTGCTATGACAGGGTCCCTGCCCACATAGCTTGCACCCCCCTCTACCAGTACTTCATGCCTTAGTGTATGACACAGAGTGTAGCAACACCCTAGACACTCTCTGGTCCATTCATGTGTGCAGAGCCACAGACAGACAGAGAATCAGGTGCATAATGAGCCCGCACCTCTTCTATAAATGCCATGAGAGTTCGCAAGACCCCTGATGCACAGCAGTTATACTTAGGGAAGCTTACATGCCACACATATGAGGTGCATAAGCTTTGTGCATAGACCCCAATATGAATAAATATAAAGAAAGTCCTTTTACAGTTTTGCAAATAACATGGTAATTTAGTGGGTAACGAATCAATAAGCCATCATGACACAGACTTAACTAGTAGAAAATTTGTATTTAAAGACTGCAAAGAAGCAGGAAGGGAGTCCTATGATGGTGTACAACAGTAACTGAATGTTGAATGAGACCATGATAAGGTCACCTTTGGGACATTCAGATAGAGAGTATTTCAAGACTAAAGGTGATGAATCTGAACTTGCCTCAAGACTTCAGTGAGGAAAATGAGGAGGAACAATACTTAAAACTGTTTTCCTACCAAAGAAAGTCTGTGCCAGGAGTGACTATCAGTTAAAAATAGCTAATATAGTTTCTTATAAAAAAAGAATGGGCAGCATGTTTGAAGCAACATGCAGTGTAAGCTTCTTTACTGGTTAGCAAAGTTGCCTAACAAGAGTAGGATGGTATAATGGAACAAGTGCAGAGCCAAGTTCACCAGTGGAAAACCTGTTCATTATACCCATTGAGGAATGGCAGGTAATAAAGGAGCAAAGGACATCCAAAGTCCTCTGCTGGTGGTAGGAAGGAGGGTTAGCTGGTGGAAAGGCATAGGCATGCTTCACAGTCACAGAAGCAAATAAGCACTGGCATAAGGCAAAGGTGATTGCTCCTGGGATACACAACCACTTAATGGAACCATGATAAGCAAATGACTACTTTACTGATGGATGGGGCAACGAGGATGGCATTTGCATGTCAGTATAGCCTCATTACAATATGAGGAGCAGTCATTTACTACTCCAAACTGCTGCAAGCTGAGTGCTCCGTATAGCAGCCTGTGGTCAGTGAAGGTGCTGGTCCATCAAAGAACAACACCACACACAGCACATGAGCCCCCCCCATCCACAGACATCCCTAGGTTCCTGTGGTCTCTTCTCCACCTGATCCTCGAACACACAATAAACAAAAATCATTTGCATCCAGTTGTTCCTCTCCCTCACCAATCCCCAAAAACATATAAATAATCTTCCTTAGCATCCAGTGGTCCACCTCCATCACCCAATCCCTAAACACATATAAGTAAGTAAGTAAAATTTTATTTTTTAAGTGCTTTTCAAATCCAAAGCACTGTACAGAATTTAAAAACAAACATTTAAAAACAACAATAGTTAAATAGATAATAAAAAAATCATTCTCCATATGCTTTCTGAAACAAAAATGTTTTTAGCTCTGATTTAAATAAATAATTATCTCTGTCATCCAGTGGTTTCCACTCCCTCAACTGATCCCCAAACACATATAAATAATTATTCCTGGCATCCACTGGTGCCCCCCCTCATCCAATCCCCAAACACATATGATTAATAATTTCCTGGCTTCCAGTGGTCCACCATCCCATACCCGATCCCCAAAATAACATATAAATGATCATCCCTGGTAGACAGTGGTCCCCCTCCCTCACCTGATCCTGAAACACATATAAATAATCATCCCTGGCATCCAGTGGTCATCTCTCCCTCTCCTGATTCCCAAACACATATAATAATTATTCCTGGCATCCAATGGTGCCCCCTTCCTCACGCAATACTCAAACACATATAAATAATTATTCCCTGACATCCAGTGGTTATCCCTTCCCTGACCCAATCCCCAAACACATATAAACAATCTTTCTCTGGTGTCCAGTGGTCCCTCCTCTCTCACCAGATCCCCCAAATAGTATACAAATAATCATCTCTAGTATCCAATGGTTCCCACCTTCTTCACCTGATCTCCAAACACATATAAATAATCACCACTGGCATCCAGTGGTCCACCCTCGCTCTAACTGAAAGCCTTGTTGAAGTTGAAGTAGAGTGGATCTACTGCCTGTCACCTTTCTATTGTCTTGGTGACCGAAATGAAAAACAGTATTAGCTTGTTCAAGCAAGACCTTCCTGACACAAACCCATGCTGCTTTTTGCCATCACCCTCCAGTTAGGCCACCAAGCTCTCCTTTATGGACTCTATCAGCTTACTTACGATGAAGGTAAGGCTGACAGGCCTGGTGCTGTTGATGGATAATTTCTGTCTTCTTGTGGAGTGGTACTACATTGGTAGATCTCAAATCTGTTGGCTGCACTCCAGACTGCAGTGCACTGAATAGATATTTTACTGGTACTTCTTACACTGCAGCAGATTCCCTTAGCATTCATGGGTGCAGGCCATTTGGACCTGGTGTCTTGTCTACTCTGAGGACTTTTTATGCCTTCCTTATGTTTTTTTTTATAGATATCAAGCTCCCTCAGAATGCTTTTAACATTTTCAGTCATGGTTAAGGCTTTACAGCTCTTGGTTTGACCTTTACTGAAAACAAGTCACTTAAGTATACATAATATGATACATTCCAGTTAGTTTCTGGCTATGCAGATTTCTCAGTTTGTATATATTACTGCTAGATGCCAAAAGAAAAGCTGACAGTGTATTAGTTCTTGTGCACGTTCAGCACTTGAAGAATGAGGTGCATTACAGTCTAAAATGTTACAAATAAAGAGTGTATCCCACAGTGGAAGGTGAGGCGCTTGAAAAGAGAGAAATTACTCTGGTTTAAATAAATTCCAGCTGTACAGGAGTAAATCCTATTACCAGCCACTGGGAGTTCTCCCCAGTTCTGTAGGGTCAGTAGCAGGGCAAATTCCTTCCCACATATAGCAAATTAGCCAACAAACCACAAAACTCAGGAAAGCTTATACTGAAGCAGCCACTGGGTAGTTCAATTCCCTGGTTCAGAATCAGTCACTGGGGAGTCCCCCTTCAAATAAATGATCAATTTTTTGCCACTGGGGAGATCTTGCAGATTCTAGCTCTCATAAATATTACTTTTACCAGTTGTTTGTGACCAGTTTGTAAGCAGCCGCAATATTCTTTCACTTAAGCAGTCACTTTCACCTTTGCAAGGATTAAATTTATGTTTAAAAAAAAACACTTTACCAGTCTATTAAATTGTCTACTAATGTCTGGCACCTCCACCGTATCTTTGTTGTTCTTCAGTCATGCAGTGCAGTCTCTCTCTCTCATCATTCTCTCAGCATGCCTGGTGCCATCTTTTTCCTTGATACTGCTTCTCTTAAAATGCCCATTGTAGCTTGTGTACAGATCTGCTCACTTCAAGGACGCAACATGATTTCTCTTACACTGAGCCACACTATTGAAGCTACCAACCACACCCAAGGTCATCTTCCTCTGAACTCCCAGCATTCTCTCTTTCTCACAGAATTGAACTATAATGCGGACATGCCAACATGCCAACTCAGTATTTAAGCAAATAAATACATAAAGAAACATATTTCAGCAAGGGTGCAAGGAGTGCATGGTACTCACCACAGACTTATAAAATAATTGCAAATAACTGTACAACTAATACTATACATCACAAAAAAATCACCAGATGAAAGAAAAACAAATACCCCTATTACTGTCAAGACCCTGTTAATACATTCAAGGGGCTATAGTGCAGAGTCTTAAAGCGTTACTCTAGCACTCCTGCCTCAGAAGCCATCTTGTCTCTTCTTGACTCTTAGCGGGACTACCCTGGATAAATTCTTTGTAGCATAAACAGCTGGGAGAACCAGAAAGGAAGATGGGAGAAAAAAGTGAAAATGCATCAATTTTGTGTTATGAGATACTGTAATTCTACAGTGGAACAAATCCTTTATTTAGCTCTACATAAATAGTAAGTAATAGTAACATATCATTACTATTATGGAAGGGACTTGGAGTCCATCTTGTCTACCCTTCCTGTCACACACCAGTGATTATACCCAGCTGGAGCAATTGAACACACATGATGTGCACCCCTCAATGCTAGTTTCCCATAGAATGTATCTAGACTTGTTTAAAAAGCCTAAAGCTTGCAGGTTTTCACAACTTCACCATGTACTATAGGCTATTCTACATGTTAGCCATCTTTGTGTGTGGCTGCTTGGTTATGTACCCCTCTTTGGCCATACAGTATCACCCAAGTTATTTTGTGCCTTGTTTATTATGTTGGCTTATGTACCATTGTTCAATTGCTGTTGTTCACCTTTTAGGTTCATACCGTTTTCCACGTTCACTAACTTGTATTCATTTGCACTATATTTTTACTTTTACATGGTTTTTGCCTATATGATATATCTCCCAGTAACCTTCCCCTGTGCCACATCTGGAAACATCGTGTCTTAGTATTCTTTTCCAATGCACCAGTTTCTAAATAAAGAAATAATTAAATGTTTCCCAGTATCCTATCCCCATCCCATTTGAATGCATGTTTCTTGATTTGGTTACACTCATCATCTCAAATATCTGGATTTATTCCATGTCATCCATCCCATTATGCATTCTTAACATTGTGATCATGTCCCCTATAAACCTTTTCTTCCTTATACTGAATAATTGTAGTCCAACCTCTCCTCATATCTCTTGTATCATAGGCCACTAACCAGCTTTGTGACCCTGTACTGGACCATCTAGATCTCTTCAATGTACTTTCTGAACTGTGGTAGCCAGGCCTGGTCAAAATACTCTAGATCTGGCCTAACCAAGTCCTTGTTCAGGGTAAGAACTACTTCCGCTGACTACCTCATTTCCCCTCTTAATGTATCTCATCACTGCATATACTATCTTGACTGCAGCAACAGATTGCTTGCCTGGGCTTCAGTTTACAGGCCATTTCTACCCCATCCTGATCCTGCCAAGCCCCCCCCCAACCAGGCTCCTTTTCCAATGCAGTGTGATTGGTTTGGTCCAACCTGATGCCACCATCCTAGATGTAATGTTGCTTTATTGGTTTATAATTCCTGGTAAGCAATTGTTTCAATGGGCTCAACCAGTTGATATTCACCATATTAACCAATTGGTTATTATAGCATTCAAGCACCGTGTCTGTCAAAACCTAAAGCCTCCTCATTGACTCTCATTCTGTATGTGTGTGGGCTACACAGTTTCACAAACATGGCAGCTCCATATCTCCATTAGCGAGGAGCCACCAGAACAAGACTCCGCTCCTTTTAATCATAATTTTTTATTATAATCTGGTTGATCCTACTTTAAAAAAAAAAAAGCTGTGTCTGGTTGATCCTGCTGTTCGCCAGCTTCAGGTGATAGACAGTGCGAGTGGCTGGAAAAAATTGCTCACCAGCAATTATAGAAAATAAAGGATGTGGCAGTGTGCATACTCAAATTTAATGCACATCCTCATTGTGGGATGCTTTTACAAACCCATTGAGCTTCGCTCTTGGGGTTTATGTAGTATCCTACACCTCAGGTGTGTATTAAATTCTCATATTGCACACTTCCCCATCCTTTATTCTCTGTTTGACACACAAACCACAAGAAGTGGATCCCTGCACTTGCAATGTTTGTTTATACTGCTATATTTCACTTGGTTTTTCTCTGCCTGGACTCTTCTTTAAACTACTGCTGGTGTAATTTTATCACCTGTTCTTCCTGGACTGTAGATATTTACAATTGTACCTTTTTGCTACTCAGTATACCACCTTGACAGTTACATCATTGTTACTGCACTTTTACCCTTGGTATTTACACCCTGTCTGCACTTTACTTTGTATCCTTATATTGATCCTGTATTCTCCTTGGTGTGTATGTTATACTATGTAACCCCTTCACCCTGGGTCACACCTAGAAATGAGCGTCTGCTCAGTGTGCCTTTCCAGGTCATCAATTTTCAAATAAAAAAAAAGTAAATAAAGAAATAAATTAACTACTGATCCATTTCCTCAGTTTTGCTGTTTACTTCACAAAGAGGGGTATGTGTGGCCCTGATTGTTTTGTTTCTAGGTGTTTTACCTTGCACACTCCCATGTTAAAGCTAAGCACCTTCCAGGCACATACCCTTGTGTGCAGGCCCCCCTGTACATAATACCCAGTTCTGTTGAGTTCACCTTGCTGGCCAATTTAATGTTTACTGTAATCATCAGCAGCCTGCTGCTGTATGTTTAAGAACAATTGACCCAGCAGCACCAACACCTTGGATACTTTACTCAGAACATCCCATGTCCCTGAATTATGACAAATCCCCTTCCATTTCTACCTGTAAACCAATTTGCTCTCCTCTTTGTGGACTCCATATTATGATATGGTTTCCATTATGTTTATGTTGTACAGTGTCATAGGCCTTGCTGAAGTCCAGTTAGACATATAGTAGTTATACCCTGTCGCAATCCACTTCCCTATCCCTCCCTCAAAAGAGGCTCTCAGATTGGTTTGGCAGTAGCTGCTTTTTGTGAAACCATGATGTATACTAGAGAACAGCCCATTTTCTTCCATGCACCGAATCATCACATATGTTATGATTGAGACAAACACTAATCCTTGTATAGAGGTAAGAAAGACAACCCCAGGCAATCTGAAGTACACAACCTGCATACAGTATCCTAAATCTGTCAAGCATGTGTTGAAATTAAGAGCTGGCTTACCAAACAGCAGAAAGTGGGCAGTAAACTGTAAAAAATTCTTTGTGTATCACTTTTAGGGTCTAGGGGCAGCCCTATAGGTAAGCCACATGTAGTTACGGTACCTGGATCTGGATTCTCAGGGAATGTTGAACTTAATCCTGGACCCCTATCTCCCATCAGATCACCCAAAGACCTATCTAGCCTTAAAGGCCTAAGCTTTATGTATGTTAATGTGTGCAGCCTGTTGAAAAAAATAGGCTCCATCCAGGCCTGGATATGCCACACTAACCCTGACATTTTGGTTGTCACTGAAACGTGGCTCTGCCTGGCCACAACCAACTTCGAAGTAAACCTCCCTGCCTACTCACTGTTCCGAACGGATAGGAACTCCAGGGGTGGTGGGGCTGTTATCTACATTAAGGAAAAATTCTATGTCTCTGTTGTTGACTCTACATCTGTCCAAAATGAGTTTGAAAGTCTTACCCTTCAGGCTGGGATCTCTTCTGGCATCTCACTTTGTGTGTCAGGCTGCTACAGACCCCCTTCTGCAGGGTTACAGCTTCTGGATCATTTAAGTAAGATCTTGGGTCATACATCCTCAGAGTCTGTAATACTAGGTGGCATCAACCTAGACTGGTTGTCTAGTGCCTCAACTCCTCTAAAAACACCTTGTGACTCACTTGGATGGACCCAGCTTATCAATGAAACTACCCGCCCAAACAAGTTAAATCCTACCAACAGCACCCTGCTGGATATTATCTTAGTTAACAAACCGTATTTGTTTACCCATGCTGGAGTAGTCTTTGCTGACATCAGTGATCACTGCTTCATTGCTTGTGTCAGGTCCAATCATGCTCTTCCACCTGCTTCTAAAATTTCTACCAAAATATGTAGACACAACTTTGACCCTGGGGAGTATATTTTGGAGCTGAGACTTTCCATGCCCTGGCAGGATTTTTACCTAGCTAAATCTGTCGCCTCAGCATATGACATTTTTCCAGAAATTGTGCTAGGAGTATTTAATAGGCAAGCACCACTAGTGAAGGTCCGAGTCAGGAACAAATCTTGTCAGTGGTTTACTGAGGAATTGAAGGACGCAATGCGGAATAGGGACAGGCTTTGGAAAACTGCCCATAAAACTAAGCTAACAAACAACTGGATTTCCTTCAGGAGAGCGAGAAACCTTTGCACTAAGATGGTTAGATAAGCAAAGGCTAATTTCTTTCATTCACAACTTGCTCTCTCAGCCAACTGCCCTTCCAAATTCAGGAGGGTAATTAAGGATATAGAAGGCCATTTGGCCGGGACTTCCTTGCCTACAAAAATCTCAATGGGTAGTACCATACTCACTGATAAACCGTCAATCCTTGGTGCCTTCAACAATCATTTTGCTACAGCAGGTCTAGCCTTAGACTCTGCCCCCACCAGTAACCTTTGAGCACAACTTGGGGTTGATAAACAAGGCACCCCCTCCTCCAGTCATACCTTCTCACTTCAACCCACATCTCTGAAGGAGGTGGAAGAACTCCTGTTAAAATTGGATGTCGGAAAAAGTGCAGGTGCCGATCACATCGACCCATATTTTGTCTGAAGATGGGCTATAGGGTCCTAGCTGCACCTATTACACCTATCTCTGTCACAAGGTGACCTTCCTCTCATCTGGAAAACAGCACATGTCATCCCTTTGTTTAAGTCAGGTAACCCCTGTGACCTAAATAACTATAGGCCTATTTCCCTTCTCCCTATCCTGTCTAAGTTATTGGAAAAAATTGTGAACACCCAGCTCAAGAACCATCTGGAATCGTCAACACTTCTTAACCCATTACAATCAGGGTTCGGAGCACAACACAGCACTACTTCTGCTTTAGCCAAAGTCACTAATGATTGGCAGAGTGAGTTGGATAATAAGTATTTCGTCTGTGCAGTTTTCCTGGACCTAAGTAAGGCCTTCGATACCGTTGATCACAGTCTGCTCCTCACATCCCTTCAAACCATTGGACTGGATGCTATTTCTCTCACGTGGTTCAGCAATTACCTTGCTGACCATTCACAGTAAGTAAAAGCAGATGGTGAAGTCTCTGCTTTGAAAGCCCTTCAGAGAGGCATTCCCCAAGGTTCCATTTTGAGTCCCCTGCTCTTTGCACTTTACATCAACAAAAATTGATGCTACCATCAAAAAGGCCCACATTCATCTATTTGCAGATGATACAGTACTTTACTTTAGCAGATCTTCCCCCCAAATGGCATACTGTGAACTACAGGATAATTTAAATTGACTACAGACTCAGCTCCTAGTGCAGAAGCTGCTTCTAAATGCCAAGAAGACAAAAGCGATGCTCTTGTCACGCTTTCCTAACCTAGCAAACCTGGCCGCAATGGGACTACTCCCCCCAATTACTACAATACTAGGTCAACAGTTGGATTACGTATCAAAATTTAAATATTTGGGGGTTTGGCTGGATTCTAGACTCTCCTTCGTTGTTCACATAGAAGAGCTGATAAAGAAACTTAGAATGAGACTGGGCCTTTTCTATAGGATAAAAAATCTCCTCACCAGAGATATAAAATTGAGGCTAGTCCAAACTACCTTTCTCTCTTTATTAGACTGTGCTGATTTCCTGTATAGCCAGGGTCCTGCAGGTGCTCTTTCCAAACCTGATATGCTCTACCATAGAGCTCTAAGGTTTATAATGGGCCTTCCCTATTCCACCCATCATTGCTCCCTGTACTTGGCGGTAGGCTGACCATCCCTTAGCTTTAGACATCAGAGAAATGCTGCGATCTGGATCTACAAAAGCATCCTAAATAAATTTCCTAATTACATTTGGGACTGCTTACCTCTCTGCTCTTTAAGTAAGTATGCCCTGAGAAGTGCCTCTTATATTTCGCTGAAAGTGTCCAAGGCCAAATCCCAGTTTGGTGGGGCTTCTATTAGTCGCACATGGCCCCTTCTATGGAATAAGATTCAAAAGAATCTAAGAATCAATTACCCCATTAGTCTGGCAGCTTTCAAAACCTTATAGACATTCCATTTCAAGGAATCCTGTGTCTGATCCTCCTGATCTAGATCCCTTTTCCTTCAGAGCTACTTGCTCTTTTCTCTGACCTTTGCCCCTGCCTTGTCATGACTTTAGGTCTCTTTCTGTTGTTGACTCCACTCTTTTGTCATACCCACTCCTTCCTCTTTCACTCCCATCCCCGCATCTACACTTTGTATCCACTTTATATCCTCTTACCTGTGACTTTCAACCCCTATGTTTGTCTGTTGTTTTTTTTTTTGACTGAGCACACTCTGTACCTACTGTTTCCCCCCAAGTCCTGCACTTTGTATACAATGCATGAATTATTTATCGGTAATTAAAATTTTTTTTTTACAATCTTTTGTACCATTTTATTTGCATTTTTACTGCCTTTGCCTAATTACTGTACACATAACTGACATTGTATGTTGATCTCATTAAAATTGTAATTTGTTGTACAAAATAATTGAAATCGTATGTTGTTCTCACCTATATTGTATTACCTATTGTTTGTCCCATGTCCACCTTGAAAATGAACTTGCTCAACAGTGTCCACCTGGTTAAATAAAGATTTTGATTGATTGATATGCTCCCATCTGGAATATGAAAACAACATTGACTGCTTTTCAGTCTTGTAGCACTATCCCTGTTTGTATGCAGAGTTCTGATATGCTTTCTAACCCCTCTTTATTTATTTTATTCTATATTGCTCTCTACTACATCCTGATTTGCATTTTGTTATTTGAATGCAGTACAGTATACTTATGCAGCATGGGTGACTATGGCTACCAAGTTTTTTGCATTGATAAGTAGATTGGATTTTAGGGGTGGGCAAAATTTCAATTTCTCTACCCATGCCTAACTCTGTTTGATCTGAGAAAAAATGCTGTGAAATTCCCAATTTTGTGGAGTTTTTTTACAAAGTGAAGATGTTCCTAAAACATCAATAAAACCTTTGGCGGATGACTAAAATGTCCAACAATATAGGCGAACAGTAATTTGCAGAATTTTATTCTAACAGAAAATGTGTGTGTGTGTGTGTGGGGGGGGTAAAATTCAATTTACAATTGACCCATCAAGTAATACAGTGTTCTGAGCTATATAACACTTTAACACACGTTCCTTAGTGTCTGTTCAGATGCAGCTTGGCTCTCAGAGAGGTTGTCTCAGACTGTATTATGATTTTCCGACTTAATTCAACAATAAAAAACATTCTAAATCTCTGTAAAAAAATCACGCAAAAGACCCATGAATTGAACTTTGTGCTGGGTGATTTTAGTTTTGAAGATATTTTCATAATTTCTATTGTTTTTTGTAACTTTAGTGTGTGAGTCTAAAATCCACAGACAGCATGTGCAGTCCCTGCAGTTTGTTGCATGTGACTCTTTGCTGGGCCTTTCTTACAGTGCAGCAGACTACTCATTGCGTGTTGCTCTGCATAGAACATTTTGTGTATTAGTTTAAATATTATTTTACATGTATTTTTTGTTTGGTCAAAGTTGTTTTTGTATTATTTTTTTTCAGTCAGCAGCACAGAGTTAATCTCTGTACCTATTTAAATATCAGATTTACTCTAAGCCTCCTGAATTTGTCTGACTCAACGCTCTCTCTAGTCTCTCTATGTGTATGTTTTGCCATGTCACAGCAGTGCATAGTAGATCTCCTTACCTGTTTAAATACCAGATTTAAGTCTTTCAAATTTTTATGAGCCTGCACTCTCTCTCTCTCTACATGTGTTTTGTGAAGTCCCAGCAGTGCAGAATAAATCAATGCATCTGTTTAAATACCAGAGTTAAGCCACCAACATTTTTCTGAGCCCACATACAGGTGCCTTGCCTGATGGGAATCTGTATACAGTATAGCTGCTGTGCTGATCAGCTGTGCACCAAGAAGCACAGAGTAAATCTTCATATCTGTTTAAATACCATATTTAAGTTTCACAGATTGTCCTAAGTCCACATTCTTTCTCTATGTGCATTTTGCCATGTCCATGCAGCATGGGGTATTTGTTTAAATGCCAGACTTAAATCTCCCAATTTATTTCTAAATCTACATGCAGGTGTTTTACCCTGTTGGGCAGTCATATACAGTATAGTTGTTGTGCTGATGAGCTGTGCAGCCAGCAGCACAGAGTAAATCACCATACCTGTTTACATTCCTGATTTAAGTCTCCCAAGTTTGCCAGTGTCCATTCTCTTACTCTCTCTAGTTGTGTTTTGCCGTGTTCCACAATGCAGAGTAAATCTCTGTACCTGTTTAAATACCAGATTTAAAGAGCATCTTTCTTGGATCTAAAATGTAGAAATATGGTGCTCCCTTATGTTAATGGCAGCTCCACCACAATGTTTTAAAAAATGTTCTATTAGCCCCCAGAGGAAGGGAAGGGAAGGGATAGTAGTTTGACTCCGAGGTGCTGGCAGCATGATCCCTTTCCACTACTTGACTCTGTGATCTGCCCTCATGCTCTGCTGTTTTGTGATGTCTCTATAGGGAGAGCATGGGGGCGTGCCCTGTTCACTTGAATACAGTGTCCTTTTCAAAGCTGATTTACTGATTTCAAATCAGGCTGTGGTACTGATCAATGCCAGGGTTTGGTTCTTGCTAGCTGATGCTTGATATCAATCAGCAATAAACCCCAATTTGAAATCAGGAAGTCAGCTTTGAAAAAGATGCTCCATTCAAGTCAGGAAGTGGAAAGGGATCATGCAGCCAGCCCCTCGGAGCAAATTATGATCTCTTCCCCTTCCTTTAGGGTCTAATAAAAAACATGTTTCAACACTGTGGTGGAGCTCCCACTGAGGTAAGGGAGCTCCATGTTTCTGCTTTTTGTCAGAAAGAAAATGCAGGAAAGGTTCACTTTAAGTCTCCAGATTTTTTCTGAGTCCACATACAGGTGTTTTGACCTCACTTACTTACGTACTACTTGCCAGCAGAAACAGGCCACATGGTCTATCAAGTCTGCTCGAGTATGCAGCTAGCACCCAACTTGTAGCTGCCCTTCCTCCCACTTGGCCTCCCCACACAGATGAATACCAACTGACCTTGAACCAGATTAAGCTGTTGGTGGTATTTCCAGTGAACTGGGGAAATTTGGGCAGGACACTGGGAAATTCCCCTACTCTCTCGATAGGGGTGCTGTGGAGTCGAGAGATGACTGGCTTCAGATGGAAGAGGATAGTGGAGGAGGGTGGGTGTCTCAAGACCCGCAGTGAGCACTTAGAGAGGGGATCGGTGCAGCTGGAATGCACCCGAGTGGTGGCCAGCAGAGCGTACCCCATCCCTCGCAACAAGGCGCAATGTTTATTGTTGGTGTTGGCACCAGCATTTTGAGGATATCAGATGGCCTACAGAATTTGGATTTGCAGTTGGTGGATGAAGAAACGGGTCGGGAGACCATGAAGACCCCCACAGACGCAAATAGCATCCTTGCCGAGAAATGTTGCCTCTTGCAGCGTGCAGCACAGGAATATCAATGTGCGCAGCTTTTTGCTGCTGCTGAGGAGGAAAATAAACAAAAACACAAATGACCAGAGATAGACTCACCTTGCACGACCCCAGGTACTGGTACAAAATTTATTATTTTACACCAGTCTACTGGAGCAGGAGCCAATCTCTCTGTACCTCTTTCTCCTGCCCCAGGACAGCACGCTGTACAACCTCAATGGTCCCCAAAAGTAGCTCTGGAAAGGCTGGCTGGATACAGCTTGAAACGGGACAGTGGATCACAGACCCTGATATCCCACTTCTGGAATTTTCTGATGGGGGGCAGCAGGCTTATCTAGAGGCTGAGCCCCAGGTGGACATGCCTTTGCTACAAAACCAAGCGCAGGGTTCGGAGGCCATGCTACAACCCATGATTATTACTAACTCAGAGGTTACTCCTCCATTGACCCAAGTGGGCCCTCAAGGGACAGTGCAACACTAGGGAGTTCTGCACAACCTCAGTTCCTCCCTGGGTTCCCCTACAGCAGTATTGATGCAGGATCTGCTCCAGGATAGCCACAGCTCAGGGAATACCTCAGCAGCTATGCTAATTAAGGAACTCAAAGAGCCTAACCCCCTTGAGGGGAATAGTCTTCCTACCCTTAATGTACCTGCCCCCACATATGCTGGTTTATTCCACCAACCTGTATTGTTGGCTAAATGCAGGGACACTGTGAGACTGCATTTCCTGGGGCCTGTTGACAACATGCCTGACCACTTCTTTGTCAGAAAAGTGTTGATCAAGCAAATGCTGGGGTTCTCCCCAGGGGAAGTATATGCCCTGATCCACACACCCGGAGACAACACTTATGATGCGTGTTTTTGGTCGTCTGACCTTCTTGATAAATTCTGGATGAAATATGCCCTGTTAAAAACTAACCCAGCATGGTCCCACTTCCAGGCCATATCCCTCACTAAGCAATCTTTTAAAGTTATTACTATTCTCTTCCATAATGAAGGGGTTAAAGTGGTGAATATCACCTACTGGCTGGAAAAAAATGGCTGTCCAGGGGAATCTGGAGCCTATCCTGGATTCAAAAGGTTTCTGGAATAAGGGTTGGTGTTACAAAGTGAACTTCACTCAGTTGGACATGGGGCTGATACCTCTACCTAGCTGCTTTTATCTGGGCTGTGACAAAGGGTTCATATTTTATCTGGGACAACCCCATCACTGCTACAAATGTGGCTCCAGCAGACATTTGTGCAGAACATGTGACACTTTGAAATGTGCACAATGTGGGGAACTGGGGCATATTATGTCTGACTGTCATCATCCTGCCAAGTGTTCTCCCTGTGAGGAAGGAAGCACAGTCTTTCACGGAGTGCCCCTGGGCAACCAACAATACTATAAATGGGGATTTTTGCATCCAAGATTTCTATCTTAACACAGCCATTAAAGCAGCACAGAGGTAAAGACCCACACCTCCCTTTGACCAGAATCGAGGTCTGAGCACAGTTGGTCTGGTACAACCACCTTCTGTGGACACACTTCCATCACCTCTGGAGCATGCTGTGCCTACCGGGGACTCTTCCCCAGCCAACACACATTCTACGGCAGAGGAGTTGTTCCTGAAACTACGTCCATGCTGCCCCCTTTGCCACCTGAAGAACCTTTTATGGTGGTCTCTACTGGTCAACGGAGTCTTAGGAACAGGTCCTCGGGTAAACTTCATGCAGAAGACCGATTACCCCCCTTGCAGAACTCCTACTCAGAACTACTTGTGGACATGCCAGATGCAGAAACGGAATTGGATTCCACTTCAGTTCAATCATCTCAAGCAGAGGAGGCTTAGGATGTGGAATTGCCTCTGGATGACTCTGAGTTACCTTTGCAAAAGCCTGCTCAAAGAGGTTTAAGGAAAGGAGGTCAAGAAATAATAGTTGTTTATTCTGGCCCTCTTGGTTTAGGATTTATTCTGAGTTTCTTTATGGTTTTGGTTTTCCCCTCTCTAACATTCTATGTCTGGTATTTACAAAATCAATATTGCATCTTTGAATGTTACTAGCATCCAGTCAGAGAGAGAAAGAGGCTTCTGATTTGTTCTCTATTTGACAGCGGTTTGTATGACATGGTGTTTTTACAGGATATCCACTTGCATACCTGCTTGGATCTGGAACAGGCCTCTTTGGTTGGAAATGGGGAAAGACCTATTGGTCGATAGGAGAAGGACCATGTTGTGGGGTGGGTATTTGTGTGAATAACCCTTTGGCATGGATGACACAGCTGATTGATATTATTCCAGGCCGTGCTTTGCTGTTGGATTTAGTTTTGAGTGACCTGCATTGCAGATTTATTAACGTGTATGCTCCACAGGCCAAAGCTACTACAGTAGATTTGTTCAGAGCACTGTAGTCATTTTTATTCACTTCTAAATATGTTTTTTTGGGGGGAGATTTTAATTGTAGTAGATATCTTACTGACAGGGGCATGAAGACGAGAAAACTGTTTTGTGATACTAATTGTTTGAATGATCTGATCACACAGACGGGGTTAGTGGATGTTTTAGCTATGTCTGGCACTCCAAAGAAAACATTCTTTCGTGGTATGCATGCTACCTGAATTGATTTCTGGTTCCTGTCTTTCTCTTTGAGGGTGGAACACAGAGCTACACAACCAGTTGCACCTTCGGATCATGCCGTTATAGAAGCTACAGTGTCCAGCCATACACATATGCACAAGGGCCCGGGGTATTGGAGACTGAATCCATTATTGTCAGGAATCCCCACTGTGGAGGATGGCCTGATAGCCCTCCTCTTAGCCAGAAAATCAATCAAGTTTTTGAATGATACGTCCCAGGAGTGGTGGGACAATACTAAACAGGGGATGCATTCATACTTCCAAACAATGGGAGACTCAATGGGAAACAGAAGGACTCTTACCTCTCACTCCATGAGCAGTTTCAGTCTCTTCTCTCCCAAGTGGCACAAAGTAATCAGAAAGCTGCTCATGAACTGACTCAATTCAGACACCGTCTTAATGAGGTTCAATGCAGTAGATTAAAATCTGTAGATCAGGAAAGGGACACGGCAATAGAGATGTTATGAATTCCTTTCAATTCTGTAGTCAGCAACACCAACAGAAACGTATAGCACAAGTCAGGAACAACCGTGGGGTTCTTCTCACCACTAAATTGGATATAATGCAAGTGGAGGATGAACACATACATACATTATTTTGTCCACCACACACTTCTATGGGGACGCATTCTTTGTGGCTGCAGGACAGTGTCTTACCACAGGCTTCCCTCACTGACAATAGGCTGTTACTTTCTCCTATGTCTACCCAAGAGGTGTTGGCAACAGTGGCCCAGACAGAATCTGCCATGGCACTAGAGAAAGATGGAATTCCTTATGAATTATACCCTGTCATCTTTCAGGTTCTGCTAGTGGACATCACAGAAGTTTTACAGGATATTGTGGGCACCTGGGTCCTACCAGAGAGTGTGTCAGAAGGATTGGTGATCTTCCTGTATAAAAAAGGGGACAGGACTGATTTAAATAATTGGTGCCCAATAACTCTGTTGAATGCAGACTTTAAGATATCCATGAAGTTACTAAACAATAGATTATTGCTCTGTGCATCACAGTTAATTCACACCTCACAAACTTGTACAATACCAGGCCAAAGGATTGCAGATAGTCTTATCCTCCTACGAGAAATACTGCATAGGGGAAATAGGAGAACTTACAGATTTACTTTTCAGCCTTGACCAGGCTAAGACCTCGACAGAATACACCACAATTATCTATGGGCCTGTTTGCTGCAGTATGGGATTTCCCCTATTTTTGTTAATTGGCTCCAAACTTGTTATGCATCTGCCACCACCCAGACCTACTGTAATGGATGGTTGGGCCAGAAATGTACGATTAGGAAAGGGGTACAGCAAGGGTGTCCCATGAGCCCACTATTATATATCTTTACACTGGACCCCCTTTTACACAGGCTTTTAGACACTGTTGATATTATGGGTGTCTCCCTTTCCAGTATGGATCTGGAAATCAAATGTATAGCATATGCAGATAACGTGTGTTTTACTATTGGGGATTTACCTTCAGCAAGGAAACTTGGGGTGGTTCTACAGGCCTTTATGGACCACACAGGGGCATGGGTAAATTTTGGTAAAAGTAAATGTCTTCTGATAAGGAAGGACGAAATATTGGATGACTAGATAATTGGCATCCTAGTGGTATGGGAGCCTTGCTCCATCTTGGGTATACTTTATGGCACAGGAGATTTGGCCTTTTGAATTGGTCTGTGAAGTTAATAATAATAATAATAATAAGCTTTATTTAAATTAAGCGGCTTTCAAATATCAAGGAGCTGCACAATAGAGTTAAAACAACAGTAATAAAATCAGCAATCACAGCACTAAAATAATCTGTTGGGGTCCCTTCAATCCATTCCATTAAAGTCCTGATGCCATAAAAAAGTTTTCAAAGCCTGTTTAAATATCCCCACAGTCATGCACTCCCACAGCTGATGGGGTCGAGAATTCCAAGGGATAGGGGCTCTGTACATAGATGCATGGGCCCCATAAGATTTTAAAGACACCCTTGGAATCTCCAGCAACCCCTGGTCAGCTGAATGGAACTGTCGCTTGGGGTAGTAATGTACAAGAAGCTCTTTCAGGTAGTCAGAGCCAAGTTCCTGTAGGGCTTTATAAGTCAATAATCTGACTTTAAAGGTGATCTGCCACCGAATCGGCAGCCAGTGCAGATCACGCAGCACAGGGGTAATATGAGAAGATTGAGAAGTCCCCATCAGTAAATGCGCTGCAGCATTCTGCACTAGCTGCAGGTGGTGGATATCAACCCCAGGTAGCCCTAAGTACAGGGAGTTGCAATAATCAAGGCATGAGGTCGCAAAGGTGTGGGCCAGTGTAGGAAAGTCACCAGACGGAACAAGGTGCTTGATCCTGGCAATGTTCCTAAGATGGTAAAAGGAAGACTTGATGACTGCCACCACCTGAAATCGTGATGTCTGCCCGTTGTCAAGCACTACCCCCAGGTCTCACACCCATTCAGAGGAAAGGATCTGGGAGGCCCCCAGAAAAAGTCCAGAGGGCTGACCCGCCCTCATCCCATCTATCCAGTAACCAGGATCCACAACCATCACCTCAATCTTTCCCGCATTCAACTTTAACCAGCTTGAATTAATCCAATCCTGGATTTCAGCAAGGCAGTTGTTAAATATCGAGAGAGCACTATCCTGGCCAGGTGTAAAAGACATGTAGAGCTGTGTATCATCAGCACAGCAGTGAAACCTCAGCACATACCATCTTACAATGTCTCTGAGGGGCAGCATGTACACTGCAAACAACATGGGGGACAGCACTGAGCCCTGAGGAACACCACATGACAGAGAGTGGGTCAGATGAATAAATCACAGACACCACTCTCTGAGCTCTGCAAGTGAGGAAAGATGTAAATCACCTGAGGACTGTACTAGTCAGGCCGCAGATGTACTTCAGGCGCCCAAGCAGCACCCCATGGTCCACAGTGTCAAAAGCTGAAGATAGATCAAGGGGCACCAAGATGGAGCAGCTTCTCCCATCTCTCGCTATCAGGAGATCATTGAACACCTGATCCAGTGCAGACTAGATACTGTGCCTCTTTCAAAAACAGGATTGAAGAGGATTGTAGATGTCATGGATGGTCAAGTGTTTCTCCAACTGTACTGCCACTACTTTCTCAATAACCTTCCCTATAAAAGGGAGGTTTGAGATTGGTCTGTAGTTGGCCAGAGAGTCTGGGTCCAAAGAAACCTTCTTCAGGAGGGATGTCACCACCGCCTCCTTCAGGGAGCCTGGAAACTCACCCGAATCAAGGGAGCACTAGACTATCTCTACTAGGACCGGGCTGATAATATCACAACAACCCATAATCAGGGAAGTTGGGCCCGGATCCAAACTACAGCATGTAGGGTGCATACTCTGGACAAGCCGCATTACATTTACAAGCTCCAGCCAGTCAAAGGTACTCCAGGAAGCATGAGGTGAGGTGACAGGCCACCAATCAACAGCATCCCCAACACAGTGAATCAAGAGGATCTCCACCCTGATGTCAGCCACCTTATCCGCAAAGAACTGAGCAACCTCATCGCACTCCACTTGTGAAAAGGCTCTTCAGAGCTGCAAACAGGCTGGGTTGCATAGCCTGTCCACAGTTTGGAAGAGCTGAGCCGGTTGGTCCTGAGCAGCAGCAATCTCCCCAGACAGGAATTCTTCCTTCTTACAGGAGATCGCTGATTGGTAGATTTGATAATGCTCTACCAATCTATGGTGGTCATCCTTCAGGGCAGATTTCCACCAGCGCCGCTCTAACCTTCGTCCTAGTCACCGCAACTCCCTCAGGGTCCCATCAAACCAAGGGTCCCAAGGGCGAAGGGAGAGAGGGCAAACATGGACTGGAGTAATCGAATCCAGAGCCCCAGAGATGGCCTTATTATAGCACAGGACAAGGTGGCCATCTGGAACAAATGATGTTTGTCTAAATTGGAAAGGGTGCAGATGATTAAGACCTTTTTGCTTCCCATGTTTTTATATCTCAGTGAAATTTTCTGTACACCTCTACAATTGGAAACTAATATTTATGGCTGTTTTTTTCCTGCATATGGGGAAGCTGGTTAAACCCCATCAAGAGATTCTTCTTATTTCGGGAAAAAAAAGTGGGTGGTTTGAAAATTATACAACCTATTGTATTTTTCTTCACTATGTTTCTTTACACAAATTTGAGACCACTATTGATCCATGGCATGGCTGCTTGGATTCCCTGGGTGCTAGATTCCATTGTGACAATTTTTTTCAGTTTGGCCACTGTCTGCTCATCTCCCAAGACAACACTCACTGAAAGGGCTGCCCGATGTATTTAAGGTTTGCTTTGGGAAGATCAAGTTATGGGGCCTCGCACAGGACCATATTACCAGGTACACTAGAAAGGAACTATACGGTTTCCTTATCCAGAATTTTTTTCAGGAAACTGTGCATTTTGATGGGTATCTGGTGCAGGACAAGGTGTTGCTTTGTAAAATGCTTACATCCCCTCGGGTACCAGGCTATATGTGGGATGTTTTATGGCTTACTTCTCATGGGAGATTGAATGTGCATGGTAATTTGAAGCATCAACAGATGGAGGACAGGTACTGTCCTAGGGCTACAAGTGGAACCACGGTGGAAACCATGTAACACTTTTTTCTGGACTGACCCTTTATACAGGACTTTTGGCAATCTCTCAGACAGCACAGGCTTACGTCACCTTTTTTAATATGACAATGGACATCCTATACTTGGGTATATTGCCATTCTTATGGACTAAACATGATAAAACAACTCTGTGATTATTTTTAGTTTGTTTTAAGTTTCACATATGGCCAATTAGATATGGATTGACAATACAGCAGATTCTTTATACCCCTGCTGAGTTGTTTTTCATGGTAGAAAACACAGTCACCAAATTAAAAATGCTGGAAGCAGCAACGGTATCCCTGACTGTTTTCCACACTTGTTGGAGCAGCACTGACTGGCTAAGTTGACAAGAGTTTCTTTTAGGGTGTTTTTCCTCATTGTTAATGTATGTCAAAGGATAAGTAGGATTTGTTCCCCCCCTTTTTTTTAACAAATATGGGAACTCATTTGGCCCTGATTAGTATGTTTGTAATACTTTTCTTTTTGGATTTTATTTCTGAATTGTTATGATTTTACATTGTGTGATGTTGCTTCTTTTGAAGTTGTAGATACAAAATTCCAGTACTCTTTTTTTTTGGGGGGGGGTTACAATGATTTTCTTCCTGTTTCAGCTTTAAAGTATGAAGTAATACTTTTTGGTGTTTTGGTTTTCTCCTTTTTATGATTTCATATGCAGAAATACTGACTTGTTTTGTATGTTTTTTTCATAAAAAAAATCCCCCCTGCTCTTCTCATGGTGGGGGGTTGGGAGTTCATATTAGTTTAGGATTCTCCCCTTTGGGCTCTGTATAATAATTTGTTAATAACCTAGAATATGTATGATGGCAATACTTATTTGATTTATCTTTTACATTTACTTTTCTTCCTTTTTTCTTGTTTTTCTGATTTGTGAATTATTTTGTGTGACGTAACACTGTTTGTAACCATTTGTTTTGCTTGAAGTTGCAATAAAAATTCCCCTACTCATTCTGTAGGGGGAGCCGCTATCCTTTTGCAGGTCAGCAGTCTCTGGTAAGAGAATGTAGGAGGAGGACATCTTTGAGCCAGCTGGGGTGTGGTCCCCGACCCCAGTTATGGAGCAGCTAGTGGATGAAGACGAACGAATGTTAATCGGCGAATACAATGAGTCTATTACGTTTTCACTCATGGAGGGTGTAAGTCAGCAAACGGAAGACAAACTTGTTAATGTTATGAATGTGGCAGAAGAGGTGGAAATTGCAATGGCAGTGGATGGGAAAGGCTCAAATGCTGAGCTTCAGGCGAAGCGTTTGAATGCAGCGGAGCCATCAGTAATTGTTTTGACGGAGCCAACAACTGAGTAGCGCATTTTGACAGAAGCGCTAACTGAACAAGAGCAGCATTTGCTGCAGCAATTGGATGATGGTGATGTGAATAAAACAGAACTCACAGGTCAGTCGTATACCAGCTGTAAGCCTCTAGAGGTTGAGAAACAGACTATACCTTTTGAGATTACTGCAGAGCCTGGCATTATGGTGGAACCTCTGCAGACAGCAGACAAGCAAAATGCTGTGCAGCATGAGTCAACAGTACAGAAAAAAACTTTGGGTGTTAGACATAAAACTCCTTTACAACCTCAGAAATGACAGACGAGTAGCTATCCTCCAGAAGACTGGACAGCAGATATGCATTACAAGGGGCTGGGTGGGCCTAAAATACAGAGGGGGGGTTTGGACATCCTCAGAGCAGGAATATACAGGCCTAACTTTGCCTAAGAATTTTGCATGAGCAAGCTCTTCCTGATAAAGTACATTCAGCAAAAGAAACAGTGGCAGTTTTGGCGCCAAAATCTCAAACTAACACTATGGATTCACATAATTGTCCTGAAAATGCACCACAAACAGTGAATAAAACTTTAAATTCTGGGGCCCCTGTTACTTAGAAAGATCCTAAGGAACAAAATAAAGAAACAAATAATCCGGAACAAGGCAATGACTTAACAATAGGACTTGGAGCTGCTTTTTTGAAAGACCCAAACAAACAAACATTTATGAAGCCATTATTATGAATGTCTGACTTGTTTAAAAATAGAGGAGAACCAGCGCCATGACGGAATGCTATCCGCCTACTTTATAAGGGGGCTATGGCAGATCCACTTGATAGTACTTACATAGCATGGACTCTGCTAAAAAATTCTTTGAAATTTTATGCATCAGAAGTGTTTGCTCTAATACATACTGATGAACAAAACTATGATATAAGTTTTAAAATCAGTAGATGCTTTAGATAGGTTTTGGGTGAGATATGATGCACAAAAAAGTATACCCCTTTGGTCCCCCTTTTTGGCAATCCCCATTTCGAAACCTGCTGTAAAAACCAACACAATCTTATTTAAGAATAAAGGGGTGAATGTGTCAGATATTTTGCTATGGTTAAAAAAGAGGTGTGAAGTTTTGGATCATCCAGAGCCCACTATAGACTCAGAGCAGATATGGACAGAGGTTTGGAGGGTGGTAAAACTTGCAATAACAAATACTGGAATTATGCACCTCCCTAGCAGCTTTTTTTTAGGAAGGGACAGAGGATCTTTATTTTATCCTGGACAATCCAAATCTTGTCAAAATGTGGTTCCAGGGTTACATCTGAGTAATGCTTGTGATACTCCAAAATGTGCTCATTGTCTAGAGTTAGGACATTTGGCAATAAATTGCATCAATACATTCAGATGTAATTTATGTGAAGAAAAAGGCCACTCTTATATCAGGTGTCCGTGGGCCTCACACAATAATAAGGATAGTGTGTCACATGAAGGATTAATTTCCAGAGCTCAAAAAAAGAGTTGTGCACAGGCTTCTAAATGTAGAATGGCTGAACGTCATAGAGAGAAAGCAGAACAAAGGCAGGAGACTAACCCTGGGGTTATGCAACCAGATCCAGCAGTGATAGTGGACTCAAGGCCCACAGTACACCCCACTGTAGTAGAAATAGAACACCTGGGATCTGGAAAAGGGACAGGTCCAGAACAAGGATCTAGTATCATAGATCAGGACAAGAATGAAGAAAGGGAGAAGGGTGCTCATTTAGAGCAGGAAATATCTACTGAAATGACAAGAAATATAGAAAATAGGCAGATGCCCCCACCCCCAGTAGTTTCTTTGTCTCAGGATGAGAAAGGTTTTAAGCTGGTTACTCAGAAGAAAAGACCATGGGCAAAGTTACAACAGAGCAAGGGTCCTAAAGAGAAAGAAAGGAGGGTGGCAAGGAAACAGAAAGACCCTATTAAGAGTAATAAATATGCCCCTCTTAGGGTTGAAAGAACTGGACAGGACACAGAGGATGAAGAAAAGGACTCTGATTCCTCATCTATAGCATCATCTATCCCAGACCAGTCATCTGGGAGGGAGGGAGGATGGGGAGGAGGGATTAGGTAAAGAAAAAATGGTGTACAAGATCCTCACAAGTTTAGAATAGGAGTTAAAATTCATGCCTTTCTATGTCATCCTTAAGGCTTCACTCTTTAAATGTTAGTAGCATTAAGAATCATAAGAGAAGGCTAACAGCTCTAATTGAATTATCTAATTATATGGTAGATATCATCTGTGTTCAGGATACCAGATTAAAAAAACTGTTAGAAATTTCACAAGCCTCAAAGCTATGGACGGCTGGTCCCACCTTTTGGTCAGTTGGGGAAAATACTTGCCATGGGTTAGGGATATTGTTTAAAAACCCAAATTTAAAAGTCACTAGACGTATAGATCTTATACCAGGAAGAGCACTAATATTGGTTATACAATTAAATACCACAAGTCTGTGGCTTGTTAACTGTTATGGCCCTCAGGTTAAGACAGAAAAAATAGATCTTTTCAGGAGTATTCAGCCTTATTTGCACACATCTTGGCTTGTTCTATGGGGAGGGGACTTCAGTTATGTTTTGCATACCTCAGATAGAGAAGAAAAACCAAAAAAATATTTTGTGATTCTACAGCACTTACAGAAATTACAACCACAGCACAACTGAAGGATGCATATAGGGAGCTGCACCCTACAGGTGGGAAACACTTACATAAGGGGTATATATGTCACTAGAATAGATTTCTTATTTATATATAAAACTTTAAGTGTGCTTAGTGCACAGGTAGCGTATATGGATTTTAAAGATCACAGAGCCTTAATTTTTCAGATAGCTTGGGGACATACAATAGGCAGTACAAAAGGACCCTGGAGTCTTAATATGGGACTGTTAGAAAATACAACCATAATTGAAAGGTGGCGACAATTATGGGAAGCCAGGCTATCAGTTGCCTGTATGTACAATTCTAGGGCAGAATGGTGGGAGGATTCTAAGAAACATTTCAAAACCTTTTTTCAGCCACAAGCTAGTAAGAAATCTTTAGGTACATATCTAGAGTATTTATCTTTAAGAAAGCAGTTACATTTGTTAATTTCTCAGTCAGAAACTCTTAAAATTAACTATAGCAAGCAAATAGCTTTGATAAAAAAGGACATGTTTAAACTACAATATGATAGGGCCAGAACTTTACAACAGGAAATGAAATTTGGTATGCAAAGTAAAAAAACAGACATTTGACCCTTTTGTAGCATGTAAACATAGAGTGGAAAATAGGATTATTACAGCATTAGAGGATGAACATAACAAACCCCATGTTAAAGAACAAGAAATTTCAGCAGAAGAAGGGATTGTTGAAAGAGATAACACAATCTGAGCGCAAGAGGCCATTCAGTCATTAGGAAATAATAGTGCTCTTAGGACAGATGGACTAAAAGTAAAATTTTATAAAAAGTTAAAGAATGAGCTGGTCCCAGCATTGACACAGTTATACAATGAAATTCTGGATGCTAACATGATCCCAAAATCAATGTTATAGGTGTATTTAATTCTCTTATATAAGAAAGGGAATAAAAATGATATAAAAAATTAGAGACCAATAAGTATTTTGAATACATACTATAACATTTTAGGGAAGAATATTAGTAAAATGATTGGCTGTTGTTTCAAGCATGTTGATAAGTGAACATCAGACATGTTCAATTCCAGGAAGAAAAATTCATGATAATCTAATTACCATTAGGGAACCTTTTCAGAAGGGACAGCAACATTTGGAGATGGGAATATTACTTAGTTTAGATCAAGAAAAAGCATTTGATGCCGTACCACATGAATATCTATTTTTCATATTAAAAAAATATGGCATACCAGAGGGCTTTATAAAATGGATTAAGGCTATTTATGCAAGAGCAACCTTAACACCATTGGTTAATAGGCAACAGAGAGTAGAATTAACTTTAAAAAGGGGAGTTAGGCAGGGCTGACCCATGAGTCCTCTTTTGTATGTATTCTGTATCATTCCCTTATTACAGAATGAACAGGCCAATAGGAACATCAAGGGTATTTCACTGACAGCGTCAGAAGCTCCCATTAAGATTTTAACTTATGCAGACAATGTTATAATAGCAAATAGAATGGATACAGATGGCCAGAAAATCCTGGCACATGTAAATGTATTTGGAAAAGCTTCAGGATCAAAACTGAATTTTGAGAAAAGCAAGGGTATGTGTTTCAGTAGAGACCAAAAACCCGAGGTCACAGTATCTGCAAATATACAAATAGTCAAAGAACCAGTATCACTTTTAGGTTTGTATTTCGGGGAAGGAGATAATGCAAGATTAAATTGGGATATATGCATACAGAGGGCAGACAGTAGACTAGCCAGATGGAAGTATAGACAGGAAAAGTAAAGAGAGCATATTTAATTAAAACTTTATTATTGCCAGTTTTTCTGTATGTGAGTCATGTATATCCCCCTCCACCTGCCCTAGACACAACATTGTACAGTATTTTCTTTCAGGCATTATGGGGAAGTTGATTGAATCCAGTAAAGAGAGAAGTAACATATAGGACAGTACAGAGAGGGACAGTACAGAAAGGGGGAATGGGTATGATAAATCCTATTCTTTTTTCTATAGCATTTTTTTGTTTACTAATATCATAGAACTTAGGGCAAATAGAAGGGGTCTGTGGATAGGATCAGTTTTGGAATGGGCCAATATTTGTAAATTAGCCTGGATGCAGAATAATGCTAAACTGTTAAAAGCAGCCTCAGTAATACCTGGATATGTTAAGTTTCTATTTCACAAAACGATAAAGTGGAAAATCCAGTATGCTCTGATTAGTATCCTTCCAAGAAGGAAAATATATGAGGTCTTGGTTGAGGCTACTTGTTCGTCAGAACTGCAGATCCCCCAATGTCCAAGCAAAGATATTCATATGGCGATTTCACAGCTAAAGAATAATAGAATGCCAGCATATCTCTGAGATATGCTGTGGCTAAGCACTCATGGCTGCCTGAATGTTAAAAGCAATAATAAACATAAACCACTGCAAGACAGGTATTGTTTAAGGTCTGACTGTCATCAGGCTTTAGAAACTCAAGATCATTTGTTTTCAATGTGTCCCCTTGTTAAACAATTTTGGTTCCTTGTAGCACAAAAATGGAAAAAAAAGGATTTTTTTTTCATTATCATATGAAATATTGGTTTTGGGTATCAAGGCCGGACTTCCACTATGCTCTCTCCAGCCTTTGACCAACCCGCCTCAGCTCCTTCAAGGGCCCATCATACCAAGGGGTCCTTGGGCGAAGAGTGAGTGGTCAAACATGAAGAGAAGCAATCAAATCCAATACATCTCCCACTGCCTTATTATAGGCTAGTACTTGATCCCCCAGACTTGTGCTTTCACTCAGCAATCCCAATAGGTCAAGAACCGCTAATAGACCATCTGGGGTAACTCTCCTTAAAGAGCAGTACCGGACCATCTCTGAAGGGGTAGGTCTATTTGAGGGGGCCCCAAAACTGAACCCTATGGTATGATGGTCAGACCAACTGACTGGTTCCACCCCCCAAGTCAGAGATCTCCATCCCCAGGAGGAACAGCAGATCCAATGAGTGACCTCCTATATGGGTAGAGGAGGTAACAACCTGTGTAAGGCCCAGCATTATCATTAGCTGGAGGAGATTTTGACCAAATGGTGACAGTTCATCGTTAGCCCAGGTATTAAAGTCCCCCAGAATAATCTATCTGGGAGACTCCAATACCATGTTGACGATGAAGTCCGCAATCTCCTGCAGGAATAAGCCCCCATCACCTGGTGAATGGTAAATGAGGAGTATCCTGCAACCTACACCCTCTCCCATGATACACTCAAAGGATCTGGTGATTCCTACTGGAACCTCCACAAGGATCAGTTTGGTCTTAAAAAAGATGGCTGCACCCCCCACCCCTACAATTCAACCTCGGACAGTAAATCACTGAGAACCCAGAATGAATACCACAGAATGTATAGATAACTTTGTTAAAAGTCTATGAGGAAGATAGGAAAAAGGTTTCTAAAGAAAAACTCAATGTAATTATGGAAACATTGTCACACTATGCTTTTTTGTGAATTGCAGACATAGTAAGGTTTAATTAGTGTACATAGTGAACATTGCAAATAATGTACAAATGTGGTTTTGAGAATATGAAACAGTGGACATGATTTTTTTATTTTCTCTGTGATAATTGTTTGGAATTGTTTTTGTTTTTGAATTTTACTTTCCTACTTTTAAATTTGGATTTTTAAACAATATCCCTAACCCATCGCAAGTATTTTCCCCAATTGACCAAAAGGTAGGACCAGCCGTCCATAGTTTTGAGGCTTGTGAAATTTCTAACAGTGTTTTTAATCTGGTAACCTAAATACATATGATATCTACCATATAATTAGATAATTCAGTTAGAGCTGTTAGCCTTCTGTTCTGATTCTTAATGCTACTAACATTTAAAGAGAGAAGCCTTAAGGATGACATAGAAAGGCGTGAATTTTAACTCCTATTCTAAACTTGTGAGGATCTTATACGCCATTTTTTCTTTACCTTATCTCCCCCCTTCCCCAATCCTCCCCTATTCTTTTTTGATAAGTGCCATGGGATCTTTAACATCCACCTGAACTACCACCAGAACAGGCAGATGGGACCTCGGTTTAACGTCTCATCCGAAAGACAGCACCTCAGAAGTGCAGCACCCCCTTCATGCTGCACTGACAGTACCATTATTGGGATATTAACCCAAGTGCCAGGTGTGGGAATTTAACCCACAGCCCTCTGATCTTCCAGCCTCAGAGGCAAGTGTGCTACCTGCTAAGCCACTGACACTGACCTGCTGGGCATCTGTATACAGTATAGCTGCTGTGCTGATCAACTATGTGGCCAACAGAGCAGAGAAAATCTCTATACATGTTTAAATTCTAGATGTAAGTATGCCAGATTTATCTGTTCCAATACTCTGTCTCTCTAGTTGTGTTTTGCTGTGTCCCAGCAACATATAGAAAATCTCTATACCTATTTAAATAACAGATTTTAGCTCCCAAATTGTTTTGAGACCACATACAGGTGTTTTACCCTTTTGGGCAACTGTATACAGTATATCTGCTGTGGGATCAGCTCTGTAAATCTCTGTACGTGTTTAAATACCAGATTTTAGTTTACTTTCTCTCTAGTTGTGTTTTGACATGCCCCAGGTCTGTGGAGTAAATCTACATACCTATTTAAATGCCAGATTTAAATTTCCTACATTTTTCACATACACACAAGCACAACAAATGTCTAAAACAATGCTTCAGAAGAAGCAACAGAAAGTGTTCTTTAGAAACAAAGGCAAATAATGTTTTGCTTCATCTAGTTACAAAACACATATAAGATGTGCAAGTCTAGCAGTCCTGCATCATCATTAGCTGTTGGTAGTGCTGCTGCCCATTCTGTTCACCCAAGAAAATGTCAGAGAAAACAACTGGTGATGAAATTAAGGGAGGGGGCTGTATTACAGCCAGTGCACTGAGGTTTAATGCAGCTGATGCTGCACAATTATATCTGCATGAAGGCACAAGCCAAGTGGATGACTTGGTAGAGTCTGAGGCAGATAATTACCAGCTACTGAGATGGACTCTTGAGGAGGATATTCAAACACCAGTTCTGCCACAGCAGCAAGAGTGTCCAGGCTCACTGGAAGATAACAGTGTTACTGTTAATTTGGAGATTAGAGTCCCAGAGCAGGACGGTGGAATAGGACGTGGAACACCCTGAATAAATGAGTAGTAGCACTGAAGAAGAAACATAGAAACAGAAACACTGAATTTGTTGGCAGATAAGAACCACTTGACCCACACTGTCCACCCACTTTTCCCTACCTATAATATCACTGTATACCCTACTTGATATCCATCTCTTTTTCCCTCCTCCTTTTCTTCTGTTGTGGTGGGTGACAATGCTGAGTCAACACGGAATGTAGAAATGGAGTTTCTTTATCATCTGAAAATGACACTAGCGATGGTGAAACAGCTGATAAAGAGCTTGCTATACCTGCTATATAAACTCTACATCATACCAAGAAATGCCATGCACCAGTTCATGTTGAAAAAAGTATTTTCAGCCCCTCCTGTTTTCCCTGCCTTCTCAGTTGTTACATCTCCAGCTCTATCTACTGTGGCATTGCCAATCAGAAGATCAATACTTTCTGCCTCATTATTAAGAAAGAAAACCTCCCTGGTCTGAGATTTTTTCACAACACATAACAAAGAGGAAAACCAGGCTATTTGTCACCTTTGTAGGCAGTGTGTAAGCAGAGGTAAATGGGGAACACATTTAGGAACCAGAGAACAGACAAGTCATCTGTTAACACATCACCACCGATTGGTTGTCATATCTGAAAAAAAAAGCAAGGAGCATGGTTCAGGGGACAACATCAATTTACTGTTGGTTGTGATGCCCATGGAGCAAGTAGAATTGTTGCAGTTAAAAAATGAGCACATATACTGAGGGCAGTAACTGCAGCTCATTCAACCTCCAACACTTCAGGCAATGTGACAACAGCAAACATCAAGCATTTTTAATAACAAGTACACCAAATACCTGTGCAAATAATAGCAATTATGAAGATGACCACTCAGTCACTCGTCACAGAATCATCATCACCTTTCTAACTATTTCCCACTATGAGGAGAGTGACATGACCATTTAAAACATCCTTAGCCATTACGGAAAAAAACATTTCACATAACACAATATCAAGCCACACTGTCTGACGTTTTTGGATACAGTACTAAGTACCATAGAAACTACCAAGTGGCATATATACTTAATGCAGATATCTCAATAATGTAAGCACAATATTTGTTGCCATAGGCTGGTCCAGTGGTTCAGCGGGTTGAGGCATCCATGCCTCCCTGATGCCTTGCCGGTGACCCCGGTTTGGAATTGGACTTGGGTTATTCAGGGGTCTGGCTGGTAGAGGTAAGATTGAGTGTCCGTAGTATTGCACTCTTCCCTCAGGGAGGGGCTTTCATGTGACTTACCGTTTGACTATCACCTGGCAGAAGCCAGGTAGTGGTGCATACAAGTCCCATAACCAGGGGGAAGGGCGGGTGTACAGCGAGCTTGGAGTGCCTCCTTGAAGGTGGAGTGTGCTTGTGCATGCACTGCACGTACTGTACATACTGCATGGTGCCCCAGGGTGAAAACTGAAGGAAAATGGAGGCTGGGCTTCATGAAGCCCTCCTCACTAGCACAAGTGGGCCACAGAATCTCAAAGGGTGGATGGAGACTTGGGGCAACCGTGGTACACCTGGACAGGACTGACACAGCTGCCCAGCCTGCCACAGAGAAGTGATAAAAAACCTATATGGAGAAAAAATGATCTGCTGCCATATTCTTTTGTAGAAGTCAAGGGATTCAGGTGTTTTCTTCAAATAGCCTGTCCCTAGTGGCAAGTGCCTAGCCCCATTTATTTCACAACAGTAGCCATGCCAGAATTGTTCAACACTTTTATGCATCAGTGAATAAGCCATATAGCAAGTGTGCAGTGGGCAAAGTACACATAACAACAGACCTATGAACTGGTGGCCAGGACACTGAGTACATGGCTATTGCAGTACACTGGGCATCATTCAGTCCATACTCATTCAAAGTAGCAACAAGTCCAAATGTTCAGGCAGCATGAAACATTGTGCATGTGCCGTCTTGAAAAATTGCACACTTGCAAGAATATTTTTTGAAGAGTTTAATTGAAAGCTAGATGAGTGGCTAACACCTCTGAAACTCACCTGGCTTTGTGGAAACTGACAATGGCTCCAACAATGTTTTGACAATGGATCATGGTGGTTACTTTAAGGTTTTCTGCTTAGTGTACTGCATAAATCTAATTCAATGGGTTTACTTTACATAACTTAGTGAGGAGTTATACTTGTGCAACTTTTTTTAATAGTCTGAATGTATTTTTTTTATCATGGAATATTTTATTATAGATTTTTCATACAGAAATAAATGGAAATGGTAAAGGTAAAACATCATTTTTACATACACTTCTTCTTCCATTTTGAAGATAGGAATGGAAGAGACTGAAACCGATGAGCTAATGAGCAAACAAATAAACTAACTAGACATTACTCCATCATGTGTCGTTATAACCTCTAAGACCTAGAGAAAAACTGTGTACATTTGAATTTGAACAGTCTTTCTCTCTTAAACATAATACTAGTCTTTACAGCATCCTAAAACAGAAGGAAAAAAACCTTTTAACATTTTTGGGTCTGGTGTTCCTTTTCAGTATAAATACCCCTTTGGGAGTATACTGTGGTAAAAGGGTGTTTAATCATCCTACGGGACAGTTGCCAGGAGATGGTGTGCATACCGAGCAGAGGTGGGAGTGAATATATGGGCCCCATTTTTTATGGTAAAGAGGGATTTTATTAGCTTCTGAGAAGGAGATTTGCTCAAAAACTACTAACTTTGCCATTGCCATATGCCATGTGATGAGAGAAGGAGGGATTGGCTGATGCCATTTCATTAGAATGGGCCTTTTCATATCCAGGAATGTGGCAGCCAACCAGTTTGCCTGATGCATGGAGTTAGTGGCCACTTTAACATATTTCCCAGTACTAACAGTGCTGGGTTCAGGGGGATCACGCATGCTATGACTTTAACAAAATCCCCTAACACTCCTTTCCAGAACTGCCTGACTGTGTGGCACTCCCACAGGATATGTGTCAGGTCTGCTTGTGGTGCCTGGTATCTCCAGCATTTTGAGTGTGGTAATACACCCATATTGTGAAGCACAGTTGAGGTACGATACCACCTTAGTAATATTTTAAGCTGAATAAGTTGCCTTTTGGTGTCTTTATATGCCCAGTGTGCCCCTTTGACACATCCTTCCCACCCTTTTGGCGTGATTTCCATATGTAGATCTCTGGCCCACTGAGCTCTGCATCTGTCACTTTGTGTTGGTTGGGCATCTGGGATTTGTCTATATATCCTGGATGCTGAGAAATGGAGAAGACTACACTCACTAACATTTTTGGAGGAAATACTAGTAGCAGAGCTGCACAGCTTGTTTTAATCACAAAAGACATGCTACCTTTTGCCAGAGAAGTGCAGCCTTTCCAGACGAACTTACTGTTTTCTCTTTTCTGCTGGTTTAGTATTTTTTTTTGTCCCCTTCTCCCTTCTGTTTAGGAACTGACAGATTAGGCCTGGGCAGCACAGAGAGGAAGAGAAGTCAGTTGGATGGCTGTGGGCGAGAATTTGGGTTTCAGTGTAAGGAGAAGCCGATAGAAACTAAATCTAATTAAATTTTAGCGAGAGAAAGTTAGTGAAATGACTGAAAGAAGCGGATTGAGAAGGACTTAAGAATTGAAGACCTAAGGATTTATTTTGTGACTTTCTAGTCTTTTAGACTCTTTTTCAGAGTTATTTTTCTTTTATTTGTGTTGCCTTGCTGTTTGGGTTAAAAGTGTCCAAAGGCACTCGTAGGAGTCATGTGTTTTGCACACTCACAAATTGTACACATTTTGCTGGGGGCTGATTAAGGAAAAGGGGATATGGAAGTATTTTTATTTTTATAAAGAAAACTAGTTTTGCTTTAAAAGTTATTTTAATTTTATTTTTCACCCCTTTAGATCTTTGTGTCACATGACCCAGGCACATATAGTGCGTAGGCTCCACTCAGTTGTTAGACTCATTCAGGACTCCTTTGGGGAGCGTTACAGCTGTTCCTTGCTCCACTCCATGAAATTGGGCGAGTATTTTCGCATTTAAAAAAAAACTAAAAAGCTAATAGTCTGTTTATAGCAGACAACTAAGCTAGTATCCTAACTTGTTGTAATAGTCTGTTACAAATCTAGTCGAGTCGTAGCATACATGGAGTCATTGCTTAATTAAGTCGGCGTGGGCCATAAACTTACATTTCCTTTAGAAACAAGTAAATAGGCAATTGTATAAATATTTAAGGACTTTTTGTAAAGATTACTATGGCAATCTCATGTGCTTTTTAAAAGCTTTTTATCTGAAATTGCTTTTTAATTTGTACGAAAGCCTTTACAGCCTCTTGGTGTTGTATTAAGTTAAAGTTATACCAGCATAGTTGCACATTTGCACACTCTGACAGAGTGATTGGAATAAGTGTTTTTTGTATTTATTTTTAGTGTAAAATCCCATGAAAATACAAACTAAGTTACATTGTGCCCTTTTAAGCCATAAAGAGAACTGTGAACTGCATTGCTCATATTTTCTGGTTCTACCACAATATTTCCATGTTGCAGTTTATGAAAGGAGGACTTTAAGGTGGACTTTTGACTTTCGAGAGCTCAAGTGAAGGTCTATCATAGATTAATGGAATTTTTGGCAAAATCCTGTTTCGCATTTAATTGGGGAATTTAATTACTACAGAAGGCTCTTAACATAATATTGTGACTTGTGACTTGTGTCTGTGGAATCCTCCATTTCCGCTGCAACAGAATAATATAAGAGAAAGGATCTATTTTGAAATGTGAGGACATGGGAGGATAATTGGATCGGTTCAGTGAATAATGAACATGGAAGATTGATTATGTAACACTGTGCAGTATTGGCTATTGAACATTTCTGAGTTTTGAGTTCTGGAAAACTAGTTGGGACTCTTTAAGATTCAGTAGATTCAGCAGTGTTTGAACCACTATATTTTTGGGAAATTATACTCTCTTTTATACTGTGCATATTATATTGAATCAGTGTTTTGTTGATAATTTCTGTCTATAATTTTCTCCTTATTGATCAGTGTTTTGTTGATAATTTCTGTTTACAATTTTTTCCTTACTGATCTTTTCCCTCAAATAAGCGTGCCTCCTGTAAAAAGGGGATAGTAAGCAATTAGTAAGTAATTAGTGCAATAATTTGAGAACATGCCAGTAGAGATAAGAGGAAGAAAAGTCAATATAGGAGGAAAAGAAATGTATAAGAATACATCTGAAAAAGATTTTATACAGAGAAAAAAACAAGAAAGAATTAAAAAAGTTAAAGGGGACTAAGAGAATGGATATAATGAATAAACTGACTATAATATAGAGAATAATATATGGGGTGGCATGTGCAACGAGATTTTACACACACCCGAGTTGTGGGATGCTACATAAACCCCAAGGGCAAAGCCCGGGTTTGTAAATGCATCCACAATGAGGGTGGGGAGGGAAATTGAGTTTTTACAGGGCTAATTCATATTTTATTTTTTATAATTGCTGGCTTGCATTTTTCGCTTCAGCAATTATAGAAAATAAGTAAATAGACTGTTTTTCAGGCAGACGTGGACCAGTCAGGATTTTGCATTTCCTGTAGTCTGCCACCTTAACAGTGTCTCACTCGGTCGGGTAAAAAAATATTTTGCTGTATTTGTCATAGTTTTTATTTTCGTGATTTAACTTACTATTGAGCGGCTTCTGTGGCAGCCTTCTGGGTTGAAGAGGTTTGGAGATCTGTTGGCGGCAGTGCATGTATGCAGACAGGGGAACTCCTATGGTGGTAATGTTTCCCTTTCATTTTCGATCCTGAATATTCTTTTTTTTTTTTTCAATAAAAAAGAAAATTAAGTTACCGCTGACAGCGAGGGGCACTGAGGTACTATGGAGCTCTACAGTTAAGAAAGACGAGTGACTGGCACTTGCGTGCGTGGTCATAGGGAAATACGGCACCTGTTTGCCGTTATAACCAGCTGAGCTGGTTATAACAGCAAATTATAACCGGCCTTCTCAATGAGAAAAAATGGAAGCCAGTAATTATATTGGAATAATCTTTAAAGGTGAATATAGAGAAAGATAAAGATGTTATAGAGGTTATAGAGATGGAGGAGAAAGAAATTATTAATGAAAACAGGAATAGTGGGATTGCTTGGTTTACTCAGACACCAATAAAACAGGTAGAACATGAACAATAAGTGGATTGTTCTAAAGTTACACAACACCCCAAGTTATAACAATCTGGTTAATAAAAAAAACCTTATCAACCCAACTACTCATTTGGGAGTTTTTTGAGAAGAAAAGACGTGAGGGGGAAATAGCAAAACTAATTAAACATGGTAAAGAAAGCTCTGAATTTGGAATTGGAAAAGCTACCCTTCCTAGAAAAGAGGGCCTGATAGAACAAGCTAATAAGGATGTATCTAAAATGGTAGAGAGTATAAAGGAAACAATGTTGGTGAACAGTAGAATTGAACAAAGAATTAAAGAAATAGAAGAGGTTAAAAAAAGAGATGAGGGACGTATGCCCTTCACCGATGTTAAAAGATGAATCTGTGGAACAATGGGTAGTAAATAGACAGACAGAAGAGAACTATTCAATAGGGAGTGAATCAATAGGAGGGAGAACACAATCTGAAACACAGCTAATGACCCCAATTGAGTATAGCTTACTACTATTAGAAAATGAAACCAGAGATTGTGTTATTGCACTTAGTGACCCATTGATGGCTAACACAATGCTGAATGAACAATTAATGATGATAAAACAAGATCTTTCCTTTATTAAGGAAATATGAATAGAGAATAAAAGACAAGTGGATAAGTTATTAGAAATACAAATAAAGAGCATGAAGCTAAGAAAGACAAAGAAGATAGAGCAAACACATATAGAGAAAATAAATCTGAAGAAATGGGGGGGGGGAAGGAGAGCACAGAATATTCTGGAGATCTCAACCCCCAGGACTGCTTCTACACCATTGAGGAAAGGGTCAACCACAGTAAGCTTTGTATTTGATGAATCTACAGGATTTGAAGTAGAGATAGTAATGTTACCAGAAAATTATGATAATACCAATAGTATAATTAAGGAATTAAGAATAAGAAATCCTCAATTATGGGAAAAGGGGGTGGAGCAAGCAAAGAGAAGAAAGGGAAGAGAGTGGTCAAGGGAAAAGAGGAGAAAGAAATACTGGAGTTTGAAGAGACAGATACAACCAATGAAACAATTCCTGGAGCTTTAAAGAAAAAACAAACAAGGAAAGGTGAGGAAAGTGTGGAATATAAAGAAAGGCGATTAACATCTAAGGATTATAAACAAAAGGGGAAAAAAGAAATTGGGGGAAAATATAGTGGACAGAAACTGGTGGAGGCAGGATACTCTATGAATAACGAGGAAGATATAGGCAATAACTAGAAGCAGGATATTTACAGAGAAGGAATATGTAAGGGGAAAGGTTAGAAAAGGAGAATTACAGAGAAATTTGAAAAAGAAGAAAAACCAGAAAAGGGTTTGAATAAAGTGAATAAGGGAAAGACCATTAATAAGAAGTACCTCCAAAAATTTGGGAAAGAAGAGAATGCAGGGAAAGATTTGAGTAAAACAAAGGGAATGAAAATGGTAACAAAAGAACTGATTAAGACACAGACAGATAAGAATAGGAGGGCTAATGAGAAAAGAATAAGAAAAGATAAGGGGAAAGCAAAATATATAAATATTATAGATGCTAATACAGAACAAAAACCAAGAAATAGTATACAAGCAGATATGAAGGAAGAAATGGAAGTGGTGGGTAGATTAAAAGGTATATTAGAAAGAGGTTTGGAGACTGATTATGTACTGCCAATGTATAATGTCTCATTGATACCTGACAAAACAGAAGAATTGTTAAATACACATTTAAAACATCTACTAGGGGATATAATGCAGAATAATAGCTCAATGACACTAGACAGACTGAGTATATTAAGACCAATGGGGAATTGTGAGGAGGTAGAAATGGATATGGAACATATTTTGGTGGTAAAGGTATCTTTTAAAAGAGAAATGTTTTACATTGTAAATGTGTACATTCCCCGAAAGGTTCAAATTACGAGGGTAAGAATAATATAAAAAATCTAGGGATTTTGTTAGAGGTACTTATAGAGAAGGAATCAGAGAGTAGAATAATTGTAGTAGGAGTTTAAATAGCAGAGTTGGGATGGAACTGGAAATGACAGATGAACTGGCCAAAGCATGTGCAGCCCAGGAACCTTTATTTACAACCATGGAACGCAGGATGAAGGATTTAAAAACTTGTGAAAGAGGGAAACAATTGATAAAGCTGATGGAGGAGAATGGATTAATATTACTTAATGGAAGAACAAAGGGATATTGTCAGGGCTCCTTTACTTACATGGGATCAAGAGGGGCTTCAGTAATTGACCATTGCTGGTGCTCAAGCAATATTATCCATAAAATAATAGATATGAGGATAGGAAAGAGGGCAGAGAGTGAACACGTTCCTTTATAAATTAACATTGAATTAGGGAAATTAGGTTAGCAAAGAAACAAGATATAATTACAATTAAAAAGGGCATAAAGTGGGATTTATTTAAAAGATTATAAAGCAATAGAGCTATTCAAAGTGCACAGGGTAAGGGAAGACATTATTAATATGGTAAACAATAAGAATGAGATAAGCTGCCTTCAAGAATTTCAGGGAATAATGAAATCCATCTACTCTATACTACTGAAAGTTACGGAAAATACACCAAAAAAAGGAAGCAAATGGTACAATGCAGAATGTAAGGCATTTAAAAAAGAGATTAATAAAGCAGCAAGGAAGGTTTATAAAAAATCTGAATAAAACAAACAAGTAATGGCTTAATAGCATGAGGAAAGAATATTAGAATATTAGAATTTTTTGAAAACTAAAAAGGACAAATACAGAAATATACTGTGGAATGAGTTTGAAAAGACAGTAAGTGACAATGATAATAAAAAAATACTGCCACATGGTGGCAAAGGGGTGGAAAAGATATTTGGAGGATATGGAAAATTATATTGACCCTAAGATCTGGGAGAAATATTATGAAGGCCTCTTTTTTAATAAAAAACAGACCAAGAAAGTAGGGAAATACTACAGAAATGGACACCACTAGATGATTTGGTTACAGAAAATGAGTTATATAGTGCTATAGAGGCAGCAAAAAGACACAAAGCTCCAGGCCCCGATGGTGTGCCAATAGATTTAGTGATAGATGATCCTGAGCTTTGTGTGCCTGCACTAAAAATGGTGTATAATGAGGTACGAATGATTGGAAATATGCCCCCTACTTGGAAAGAAAACATCATTATACCAATTTTTAAAAAAGGAAATAGGGCTAATCCTAGTAATTACAAACTCATAAGTTTGATAGATATCTTGCAGAAATTATTTACAAAGATCTTACAGGAATTGTTTGCATCAATCCTACCTGTACCAGCTTGTTTGTATCTATGTCTTAAGTTACTGTTATACTGTGTTGTACTGTTATACTGTGTATTTTCGTTTGTCTTACTGTGACAAGGTACCTTTGTAAATGAGCCTATGGCTCAAAGGTTTCCCAAACTGCTGTTTAAATAAATAAATAAATGAGAATACTGGAGTGGATAACTAATAATAGAATAATTGATGAAGCCCAAGTTGGATTCATGCCACAGCATTCAACTATAGATCAATGGTACACTTTAGTCCATTTAATACATAAATATACATGGGTTAAAAGACAACAACTATTTTGTGTATTTATAGACCTAAAGGCTGCATTTGGTAAGGTAAACAGAGAGAAACTTTGGGAGGTTCTAGAGGAAAGTGAGATAGATATAGCAATGATTAACATACTGAAAACACTATACAAGGATACCCATACAAAGGTGAGATATAATAAAGAAGGAGATATTACTGATAAGTTCCCCTCTAACATAAGAGTAAAACAGGAATGTGTTTTGTCCCCAATACTATTTAATATTTTTCTGAACAGAGTTACGGGGGGAATGTATGATCCTGAGCTGCACTTGCCCAGTGGCCAATCTCAGGGCCATTATCTGGGACTGAGACTTCTGCTTTCTGAGGTGGTATGCAGCAGCTTCCCCCCTTTGTCTCCTGCATCCCAAAACTTGTGTTTTGCCCTCAGTAAATGCCATTTGGCCTTCCTTGGGGCAAAGGTGTTAATTTTATATTTTAGCCCTGTTATGTGTGCAATAAGTTCAGGGCAGAGAGTGTTTGTCGGAATTGCTGTTCTAGCACTCCGAGACTCTTATTCATCCCATCTGATTCTGCCCCCCACCTCTTCATAAGTATCATAAGTATTTCCAAGCTGAGGGACTTGTGTCCATAATGCTTGTCAGGTTAATCAAAATAATGTAGTTTTAACAGGATAAAAATTATCAAGTTGTGTCTTGAACATATCCATACTAGTACTTTCTACCACAGATTCCAGAAGTCCGTTCCATGCGGTGACTACCCTAATCATAACGCAATATTTCCTTAAATTTGAATTCCACTTACGTAGGTTAAGTTGTAATTTATGTATTCTATCACTGGTCCATCCAGATCTGAAAGTTATACCTAGATCTTCCCTTAGTGCTGTATCCTTGGTAATTTTGTACATCATACATAAGTCCCCTCTTAATCTTCTGTAACTTAGCGAATAAAGATTTAATTTTTCTAATCTTTTGTCGTAGGACTTATTTTTTAACTCATTTACAGATTTAGTGGCTCTGCGCTACACCCCCTTGATTCTGATCACATCCTCCCTTTTGTGGGGGGCCCATACCTGGACACCGTACTCCAGATGTGGTCTAACCAGAGCTCCATACAGTGGCATCAGCACCTCCCTGTTTCTACTCAAAATGTGTCTCAAAATACAGTTTAAATTCCGATTGGCTTTTTTAACCTGTTCTTTACAATGCTCACCGAACTGCAAGTTAGTAGTTATTTTGACTCAAAAATCCCTCTCAGCATTAATTTCAGTCAAAATATTAGTCCCCATAGTATAAAAATGATTTTTATTTTGGGGACCCAAGTGCATAATCTTGCACTTGGAAATGTTGAGTTCCAGTTTGCTGTAATTAGTCCATGAGTAGATATCATCTATAGCTTGCTGAAGATCAGAGGCTTCGTTATCATTAGTAACCACTGCTCCAATTCTACAATCATCAGCAAACTTGGACACCCATATATTAGGTACCCCAATTTTCAAAGTAGAAATGTAGATATTAAAAAGGACAAGGCCCCAACACTGACCCCTGTGGCACCCCACTCGCCACAGCTGTCCAGTCTGACATCTCACCGCTAACCACAACTGTCTGCCTTCTCCCTGTCAACTATAAGGTTATCCATCTTACAATATTTTTATCTACTCCTATTTTTAGGAATAATTCAATTAATTCCTTGTTTAGTAATTTATCGAACGCCTTGGCGAAGTCCATGTAAACCACGTCCACCACATTGCATGCATCCAACTCATAACTCACTTTTTCATAAAAAGTGAGTACATTTGTCTGGCAAGATCCGAATATAGTAAATCCATGTTGTACAGGGTCAATTAATGTATTCTCTTCTAGATGATCCATAATAATATTTTTCAAAATTCCTTCCATAATTTTGCTATAAGTGGTGTAAGACTAATGTGTCTAAAATTAGATGGTTCTGACCTAGAACCCTTTTTATGGAGTGGAACCACTAAAGCAGTTTTCCAGCCTTGTGGAACTTCTCCAAAGTCCAGATGCAGCAGTTGGTCATGTGGTTTTCCTGTCAGGTTTCTAGCCTTCCTACTCATATTCCAGTTATGCCATGAAGCTAATTTATTGTGACTGCTCGTCTCTCTTGTGACAAAGCCTTGCAGCTGCCTCCAAATCAATAGATGTCAAAGAAATATGAAAACAATCAAGACAGAGAACTTAAATCCTGGCTAGAGCCTACATAATAAAAAAAAAAATGCTTCTAGTCTCAAGGCAGCAGATTAATTCATCCTAAATTTTTGTCAACATTTAAACTTCATAGCAGTGCCATGCCTATAATCAAAAGGATCCTGTTTCTGACAGGAAACAGATTAGAATCGTGTTTAACAATGTTGACGCCAGCTGCACAAAGTAGTGTAAACTGTGTAATTCTGGGGATTAGAATTGCGTTTAACAACGTTGACATCAGCTGCACAAAGTAGTGTAAACTGTGTAATTCTGGGCAAAATAATGTGAACTGTGTCATTCTTTATAGATTTCATTCTGGTTTCAGGGGCATCGGCCTTCGGAATCAACTGATATTGCAATCATGTATGGACCATATGTTCAGCAAATTTCTTCTGAAGTCCCAAAAATAAAATAAAACAAGATTGGTAGAAGGAGGCAGCTGATAACTTGTTTGCTAATTTAGGCTGGTATTCCGAAGTCGATAGGCATTCACCCTCAGAAGAAAATGCCAGGTAAAGCATAACAGAGTTGCATTCACTAAAGTTGCAATAGTGTTTATATCAGTCTCATACATGTAGTTTATGCACATAATCAACAGAAGATGGAGCAAACTAGTCCTTTTTATTCTTAAATATAATATAAAAAGATAAAGGCTATTTCCCTCATTATCTTTCCCTCATTATTTTACACCTTCTTCCTTTTGACCACATGTACTGTATCTGGCTGTTGAAACCAAAAACAAAAGGATTTGCCTTTCCTGGTTATAACACATTTTAAATAAATGAATAATGAGTTTTGTACATCTAGTAGATCTGGATTTGATTCTCACAGCCTCCAGCTGCATATTATCTGACACTGAACAAGTCACATAACTACCAAAGTGCATTTTTTCTTTGACATTCATGACTTCAAAATATTTATTACCACTAATGTATTAATAATAAAAAAAAAATAGCAAGCATGCAATTATTTTATAAAGACTGGTGATAAAATGAAAGTTTTATAGCAGCAGCAGCAATCAACACAGGAAAACATAGGATGACTCCATAATTGAGAGATGCTTGTGACAGCTAGGTACAGATATCTGTCAACAGACAAAATACAGTTATGTAATTTAATTTTTCATTCAAATACTGAACACAAACATCATTTTGTCACCCATTGAATGAATGAAACCACAAACAGATTATCTAAAAAATGATTTCATTCATTCACTATTCACTTATGGCTACGACAGTGTTGCTGACTGCAAATTCCTTTGACTAGAGAGAAGATGGGGAAGGGGCTTGTATTGACAATCCACTTACGTGATTGCTACATCTTAAGTGGCTACTAAGGGAGTACCCCTTCAGTGATCCTGAAGTCATTGGAGTTTTACCTACTTAAGATGCAGCAGTCATGTGACTGGATTTGTGGAAGAGGGGACAGAGGTGGGCTGGTATTCAATACAAGCCTCCCCCCAACCATAGGTTCTAAAATGTTTTCAAATTGTAATGACCACAAATCAGGGGCTCTAGAATAGTGTATAATAGAGACCCTGTTCTTTGGACATTACACTTTGGAAACATTTTAGAAGCGCTGCAGGTTAGTGAAAATCAGCTTTTCAGAAATGCTCCTCTCTTACTTTCAACATGTGCTACACGCTTCCATAGTAAGTAAATGTTATTTTACCAATTTCACCTTCAAACTTGCCATTACAAATAACCCCTACATAATTTTGAGAATGTTAGTTTTACATTGAGGGTTGTAGTTTGTGTCAGTCTGCAGCAGTTTTGGTCTACATTACTGTACGAGAGCAGACAGAGAGTGTGTCTTTGGCTTTGCAAATCCCACATTACTGGTTGTAAGGGTCCTTGTACAATTAGGTTGTTGGAATATAATAAATAAATTAGTGTAAGAGATCACACACATTTTGTCTATAAAAGTTTGTCTATAATAAATAAATTAGTGCAAGCGATCACACACAGCATAAGAGATGACACAGATTGTGTCCTTGGCTTTGCAAATAAATTAGTGTAAGAGATCACACAGAGTGTGTCCCTGGCTTTGCAAATAAATTAGTGTAAGAAATCACAGTGTGTGTCCTTGGCTTTGCAAATAAATAAATTAGTTTATAACATGGGTTACCTGAGGTACATTAACTGACTGGTTATGAGCTGTCAGATGTCCATGGATTAAATTCTCTATTTAATCCATGGTTTTAGTACCTGACCTTGTTTTTTAAACTAGAGATGACCTGATGACATTGTGCAGGGTTCTACAAAAACTGCTGTGCTCTGCTTGTTTTTCCTAGTAGCCATGTTTTTGTCATCTTATCAAGCACAGTGCAGTACTCATTGTGTTCATAGAATGTATCTTGCCGCTTCACAGGAGATATAGTGATTGCTTGCTTGTTCTTACACAGCATGCACCTTGCAGTTTGCATGGGGCACAAAAATCACAGTTGGCATATGTAGTACAGCACGGTATGTTCAGGAGAATCTGTCATTGCCTACAGAATTAACATATTGTAGCCACAGACAGATAGCAGGGTATACAGCTTTTCATTTTTCTATTTTCCCCTTATTGCCATCATAGATCATGTAGCGTTGGAATACTCACCAGCCAGCCAGCAACAATGTACACAAGTTTGTTAATCTACCACACTGTATCCTTGTGGCAGTCATCTGCTATTTAGTGTATAGGAGAGCAGAACTGTGACACGCGGTATGCGCCCCACCCGTCTCTTGTATTCATTGTCCAGCATCACACACACGTTAAACAAGTCGCACCCTACATTTCTATCGTCCCCCCCAACCCTTGAAGAGGCAGGTCTTTGTAACACACTCGTGAACTGCACAGTAATTGTGCTATTATGCTACATCAATGTGACACTCTTCAGGTTTCTAATAGTGAGCCTCCTGTTACCATTGTAATACAAATCCCATTCTAGCATATTCGTGTCAGTCATTACCATAGCAGTAAAATTACTCCCCTTTAGAAAAATAGCCTTCACAAGTAGCAGCAATCAGCACTGCGTCCTGCATAGCAGACAATATATCAACAATCAGGAATTGTACAACACCATGGGTTATGCCTAAAATTTCAGAGCCGGCTCATGTATCGAGTGCTGTACCAAATAGTGATTTGGATGTAATTGAATTACAGGTACTGGCCACCAAAGTGACGGCAGAAGCTGTGTCATGTCAGCTGCCTGTTACCTTTTTATCCCAGTGTCTACAAGTGCAACAAGCATTTCGAAATATGGGACCAATCAGTGCCTCATGGCCAGAGGCAGAGAGACTGAGAATGACCCCGCGGCACTTATCTGAGAGTGGTAGTCCGTGTTGCACCGCAGAAAGATGTGGATCTAGCAACAGAAAAGTGACAATGTTCTTCTCTATGGGGGTTGTCAGGCAGAAAGAGCGATTCCTGCATTTTGCAGTACAGAGCAACATGTGACAATGGTGCCCTTTCCCTTCTGTGCAAATGACAGTACTGTAGTAGACGGTGCAGAAAGTGTATGACATGCTTAGTTCAGCAATAGCAATTACACTACAGTCAGTGCAGCAGTGATGGTGGAAGACAGGAGCCCGCCCCCCACCCCATCCTGCAGAATGGGCACCACAATTTCTATTGCCACTGCACACCTTTTTGCACTGCAACACAACATTTTCTGAGTCAGCTATCCATGCACAATTGTCCATATTGTGTTGTACTGCAGCCATGGCAGTGCAAACATCCATCGCTTTGATGTCAGTACTAAGGTTTGTCTCAACAGGAAATGGTCAAAATCACCCGGTGACAGTAGCTGCACATCCACACACACACACACTATCAGTACTACTCATGCAGGAGAACAGTGCATAAAAGGAATTTCCATTTCACAGGCAATCACTGCTTCATTTTACATAAAGTGGTACACATCACAGATGCAGTTTCTGCACAGTGTCCTGTAGGCACACAGCGTACAGCAACCATGGATTAAACTTGCACTTTAATGCACAGTTAGCTGGTCTGTGTTTTATTGGTCCATTTCTGATGTGGTGAATTTTAAGGGAGACTTGCCCATCCAAAACCATCACTTTTTCCCGTTTCAAAGAACTGACTCCAGACGAAACAGGAGTACAAACCCAGCTTCCCCCAGACTGGGTTCATTTCGGTAATAATGACTAGTAGTGCAGAGCTGCAAGCCATGCATAAAACATGAAACACATATACATAATGCATAAATACATAAAAATAATAAAAGTTGCTCTCTTGTCTTGTCAGGAGGATGTCACCGTTCTGAAAGCCGATTATAAATTATGTGATGTTGATGTAACCACATCCATTGTCACTTTCTTCTTTGGCATGCCGGGTAAGTGTGTTTAGAATGGCAGACGCTTGACAAATTAAAATTGCAAGCCGTACTGGGAAGTATCAGCATATTTTATGACCCAGTTGAACCCCATCCCATTGTCAACCTAAAACCTCCCCCCTGAATATTAGAGATGCTTTACAAAACCTTGTACAAAATTCTGTTATGTTCAGCTTACAATATTGTGGCAGCATGCATGGCTGTTGACTGTTTGCAACATTAGAATAGTTACATCCAAGAAAAAGTAAGCACCTTTGTAGTTAATGTTCTAAGCTTTCAGTGCTATAAAATGACAAGTCACCATTGCTTTAAGAATGTTAAAAATTCAATGTTTCTGTGTCACCCATTGACATGTTGTGCATACCCACATAATACTATTTATATAATGTATACAGGCAGTGAGGTTTAGTAATTGGAGCACTGAATTGTGAATCTTACAAGAACATGTTCGAATCCCACCACAGCCCTTGGCTGATAGACCCAAATCAAGTCTCTTGACCAAATGTGCTTCAGTCCTACAACTGGGTATAAAAATGATCCCACTGGAAAAGTAATGCTGCAATCTCAGTTGAGCAGACCTGGGTAAGTAGTTTGTAAAATGTAAAAAAAAAAGTGTATTATTTAGTCATTTTTGCAATTTTAATTTTCATTCTGTTAAATGTGTTTCCTTGTGTTGAACTGCCTTCTTTCTCTCGCACTCTCTCTCTCTCTCTCTCACTTTCTACAGATTGATATATATATAAAATTAGAGGCAAAAAAATCAGTTTAATGCATCAGTTAGGGTTGTTCCACAGCGACAAAAGTGAGGAAATTCGAAGTTAGGGTTGAAACCCCCTTTGCACCCCTCCAGCCCACCCCCCCAACTGGAATCGGGGTGTGCTTTGGGGTCATCAGCCCTAAGTGTCACCCCATCACATGTGGAAAGAAGCTGAGGAATAGGAGAATGGGGTGACAGTTAGGATCGATGACCCCAATGCACAACCCGATTCCAGTTGGGGGGGTGGGCTGGAGGGGTGCAAAAGAGGTTTCAACCCTAACATTGAATTTCCTCACTTTTGTCACTGTGGAACAACCCTAACTGATGCATTAAACTGAGTTTTTTGCCTCTAATTTCCCTTCTTTTTGAGTATGATAATGAGAAATAGTGAATGTAATGCAACGGCGGGAGCACGGGGTGATGTCTTGTCGCATTATAACATTGTGCCCACAAACGCAAATCGTAATGCGCATGGTGACGCAAAGCAAAACAGAAAGAGGAACAGTACTGTAGACAGAAATGTTAAAAACAACGGAAACACAACCGCAAATGAAAACGCAAAGGGTAACGCACATGGTGGCGTAAACGTGAACGGTAAGTGAAACGGGTATGGAACCACAAGCAGAAACGGTAATGGTAAGAGTAATGTAAGCTCACAGGCTAATTTTCCCCAAAAGCTGTATAGAGAAAGACAGTGAGTAGAAAGAATGTATGCAAAATAATGACTCTCGGAACACAAAAATCAGTAGTTGTAATAGTAAATTGCTTACATCTCAGTAACCGTACGACATAGAAAAAAAAATTAAAAGTCATATGTAGTATCACTTTCCTGGCTGGTTTTATACATAAGGGGGCTATAATTTTTTGACAAAAACTCCATATCTCGCACCGTTTTTCGAGATACGGGCCCTCAAAGGCGAGGCGAATGCCGTAATGTTATCCTATGGGAAAAAAACAGAAGTTCGGACTGCCATAACTTTTGAACAGTTTAATATTTTTTCACAAAATCTTTGAAAGGCATATCAGGGACCCCGGCTGCATGTTCTCTGAAGATTTTGGGCTGGTCGCGCAAACCGTGCAGCTTATGGAATGCGACCGTGAGGTCAGAAAAGTGTAAATGCATGCTAGATCATGCTTAATAACTCCATGAGCGTGTATCTGACTGGTACAAATCTTGGCTGATCCCAAGGTGTATGGGTCTTGATCTTGTGTTCCAAATTTCAGGCAAATCTGTCAAACGGTTGCAAAGTTATTAAGGTGCAAAATTTTGGGTTTAACATGTAAATGGCTCCTCAACCCTAACTATGGTAGCACTACCGTGCTACCATAATATATATATATATATATATATATATAAATATATATATCACATATATTGTCAAGCTGCCCATTTCAGTTTCAGAAATGTTCATTATTGAACCGTATATAATGTGTTCTTTATAAAATAACTGAAATGTCGAGCAGCATCTGAGACTGACAGACTGGCAAGCAGTATCTAAGACCATAACAACTGTTAAATGTATTCAGAAGGATGATTCAAATAAAATTACATTGTTTCACTAACACATATTGCATCTTTGACACGCGCTGACTTTAAATTGCTTTAACGATATATGTGTGCACCATTAGGGATGTTAATGATGAGAAATCAAGTAACAGAAGAAGTTAACACTACCTGCAGACCCCATTACATCAGGAATGAAGGCCAGCAGCCTGCTTTTCTCACAGAATGTGCACTGTTTTAACATAATATGAAATGAACTCACAGTCCATGTTCATTTACTTCTGCAGCTCCTGCATTCGGAAAGCTCATTACTGCAAAGCTGTACCAAACACGAATAATGTAATAAACTAAAGAAATAGGTAGTAGCACAACATTTCTAGGGACTCTGGGTATACAATTAGAACAGCAGAACATATTAAATATTGTGTCCCACTGAGGTTTTGTAATTCCTAGGAGTGTTCATACTCACGGGGATGTGCCTATGAATTGTAATCATTTCAATTATCTTCAAGATATTTTCTTTAGGATACAGTTTGTCACACATAAAAAGTACATTCTTTCTTTTCTGTGTGTCCATTTTCCAGATGGTTTGTCGTTGTTATTGCCTGATTTAGTTTTGGCTGCTTTACATACTTGGGCTCTCTACATTTATACAAATGCTGCATCACTGCTCTATCCATTTAAATAAATCTGCAAAAGTGCTGTCTAGTTTATCATATTACGTGAGAGTGGTCTTTATGCTGGAGTTTCATTGCTTCAAGCACAATAAGCTTAATGAGCAGAATCATGACATCCTTGTTTTGTACGGTTACTTTGTTTCTTCTATTTATGTTCCATTAAGCACAGTATTTATATGTGCAGTTACCATTTCAGTTTATATTTATGAAAGTAGCATTTACAGAATGCATATGAAATTCATATGGTGCACACCCCCCCACACACACACACAGTACTTGTAGAGAACTTTAAAGGTAAGATATTCATAACAGAGGTAATAAAATGGCATTTTACATAACATCATACTTATTTTTGTTTTTTAGCTTTCTAAAGCAGTTAAACTTTAAGAGTACCCTACCCGCCAATTCCATGTGACCTCATCACACTTGACAGTGATTCGTGTCATTATTGCATAGTGCTCTATAATTTATACATTGCAAGTGGATGCTGATAAAAACAAAAATAAAACATCATAACAAGTTAAGAACAGAGGTTTCTATTTTTTATGCTATGTAATATATTTGTACAATATCATTCATTACTGCTAACATGTCTTATCCCAAATCACTTGTTCTTTTATGGTTGATTTTAATAGCCAATTATCTATCAAATATTTGCCCCTTGATGAACTGCAGAGAATTAAACTAGTTAATATTGAACACTAATTCAGCATAGCTGCTTTGTTTAACTTTGATGTGTATAAACCTGGATCAATAAGGAAACATAGGTATAATTTAATAAGGGGCATCATTTCCTTTAGTCATTCACACAAAACATGTTCTTCTCTGTCGTACATTCTACTGGGCAGAATCACCATATCCAGAGTGGCTGGCACCTGGAGTCTTGTAAAAAAAAAAAGAAGGAAAAATTGGCATTGATATAGATTTACTTGAGATATAATCTCTTAGATCTATCCATGATACAGAAAGATAATTACACTTTCACTGCATTGCCAGGGGTCAGCATCTCGGCGGACCCGAGGATCTGATTAACTATCAATAGGGTTACATAAAAATGGTGTTCTGAGATTATAATGTTAATAGATGCAGATCCCTTGGGAGTGCAGGCTGGCTAAAACTAATTTGATGTAACTTGGGGTTTTCCCTTTAGGAGAATTAAAATTACTTTCAGTGTTTAATTTAGGAAAATTAGCTCAGATAACTATGACAGGAATGGTGGCATGGCATAGTTAAATTTCTAACCTTCTGCTTGTCAGCGAAATAGGGTAGTTATCTTTTTCACGGTGTCTCTTTGTCACTAGACAGTATGCTAACCTGTGTCGGTAACCAGAGGCATCAGACTCACTCAGGGGTTTTATATTTGAAGTATCAAAGGAGCAGAAATTAACACAATTCAATGACCTACACCAACTATGGAAGTTTTAAAACTTGATTGTGTTCATGCTGAGTTAAATTTGACAGGGTATATCAGTCTGCCTTTTGACTTGTTTTTAGCCATACATGAAGGAATATAACTCTTCATATGCTGATTATAAGTGAAATGCATTAACTTCATAGCAGTGCCACGCCTATGATCAAAAGGATCCTGTTTCCAACAGGAAATTGATTAGAATTGAGTTTAACAACATTGACGTGAGCTGCACAAAGTAGTGTAAACTGTATAGTTCTGGAGATTAGAATTGCGTTTAACAACATTGACACCAGCTGCACTAAGTAGTGTAAACTGTGTAATTCTGGGCAAAATAATGTGAACTGTGTCATTCTTTATAGATTTCATTCCAGTTTCAGGGGCACCGGCCTTTGGAATCAACTAATATTGCAATCATGTATGGACCACGTGTTCAGTAAATTTCTTCTGAAGTCCCAAAAATAAAATAAAACAAGATTGGTAGAAGGAGGCAGCTGATAACTTGTTTGTTAATTAAGGATGGTATTCCAAAGTCGATATGCATTTACCCTCAGAAGAAAATGACAGGTAAAGCCAGAGTCAGACTGGCCTGCCCGGATACCCGGAAATTTCCGGGTGGGCCCCCCTCATTACGGTACCTACAAATACGCCATTTTGCATGGGGGGGCACAACAACAACAACGCGGCGTGGTCACTAAACTAACTCATTTAAGTCATTTCTTAATTCTGCAGCCATGGGGGGGGCACAACAACACTAACGCTAAGCGCCGACCTAGTCACCCCGGGTGGGGTTGGGCCTTTGTTATGTGTACCTACTTTGAAATTGAATCCGCATCCACTTCAGCTGCATGTAGGTTGCGGGGAGGGGGTCACCGTCAGACGCCCTCGCTCGCACAGCCACAGGCTACATTCACAGATCAGATGATGGTACCATCCCTAATGGCAGCATCAGGACGTCACCTAGTCTGTCGCTCAAATGATGACATCACAGCATGCGACGCAACAGGCGAGCACTTAAAAGGACCCTGCAACACCATTCGGTCCTTTTCCAGCATGCCACTTGGGAGTGAGGACTGAGAGTCAGAGTCTACTAAAACTGCAGTGCCACTTACTGCTTAGCGTCATCGGCCGTCGTCGGTAGGACGGTGGAGACTGTGGAGTCGCTTTTCTTTTGTCCCGCGGTCGGTCCGTCATTTGCGAAAGTCAAAGAGCCGTAGCGCGGTCTGGTCGAGTCGAGAAGGTCAGGCCTAAGGCGATGGAGCACTGGGAGCAGGTAAGGCTTTGGAAGTTTGGAACAATGATTTGATTTTGAACACGGTAACACCAGTGGGCTGGATATAGACTAGATCTGATAGCCATAGTGATGATTGATCGACAGCCTTTTTCCCAGGTCTTCATTCCCCTTCAGTTACTGTGGGTCCCATTATTCCCTTATACTGTACCTGCCCTACCCAAGCTTAAATCCCATCACAGTCTTGGCTTCAACCGCCTCTCTCATGCCCTCTCACTGCGGATTTTATGTGGGGCTGATGTTCCCAAATCAAACCAATCACCTTCTTTAAGGAGGTGACCAGGGAGGTGGGCAGGGGCAGAACTGTAAACATAGTCTATTTGGACTTTAGCATGGCCTTTAACACTGCAGTGCATGATACACTCCTTGGCAAAGTACACCTGTGCTGTATACAACATGAGGCATATACAAGGCAGATGACTACACCTATGGTAGAGTCCTTCATTCCAGGGGTTGCTCACCACCCTCCAGGCTGAAGCTGGCAGAAGATGGGGCATTCTTGGTGGCAGACTTGGTATTATGGAATTACCTCTCGCTGCCTGTTCATCAGATTATGGGTTCAAGGCACTCCAAATTACAGGTTTTGAAGGGTGTGTTTTGATTTGCATATCCTGGCCCCATCAGTTAATTCTGTCCTTGATTGTATATATTTTTCCTGTTCTATCATTGGTAGACCAACTCGTCTGTATTTTTAGGGCAATTTATGTGCTATTATTTTGAACTATTCTGTATGATGCACTGGGTTTTAGAATGGCATCAAATGAGGAAAGCATTCTATCCTGTGCTAAACAGTTCCAGATAATGCAAAGGAAACTCCAGAAAACCACAGCTTTAGAAATATTTCCACTGACATTTCAAATGTTTTCTGCATTAGCCTTCCCTTTTCACAATAGAAACACAAAACAACCACGCACTCTCAGAATAATGGAACAGTGCTTGCTTAAATTAAACTAGGCACAGAATACAAACAACAGCTATAGACTTGTTCCTATTTCATTGCCCACCCACCCTTCCTGTTATGTCCCCTCACCCTTCCTTGTGTAACCCCCCACAAATAGGGGTTCCTATAATGTCTTCCTGGGCTGCCTAATGGCACACTTTTAGGATGGTGTCCTGTGTTCAGCAGTTCTAATCGTCTGCATGAAAGTGCTCCAGTAAGCCTCATGCCTGTCTCTTTAAGAGAACGTCTAATGTGTTAGAAAATCAGTCTTGGCTGGGTTTGAGTGATTTAAAGCTCGCAACCAGCCAGACAGTCCATTTTTCTGCTCCATTCTGCAGTCGCTACTTGCGCAGAGGGAGCCCTCTTAGAAACTGTGTTCGTTCACTGTTTATCTGTAATAATAATAATATAGGAGTTAGTCTAACCTGCCTTCTATTGCAGCTTGAGCTTTTGGATAAGAGCCACCATTTTGGTTCTGGACTGCCAGAGTCGGACCAATCGAATCTCAGGGGACCTAAAATGGAGCTCGTCATCAGTGATATTGTGGGACTGAAATTCTGTAGTAATTGTAGTTTTAAGGGTTTGGCACCTTAATGGACGTGAAGGGGGAGCCCATTCTGTGACAGACAGTTCCCTCAGCCAACCGAACCCTTTGGATCTCAGAGGACATACCCAGAACTGCTTGAAGCAGAAGTCAGTCAAGAGTTGGAGTTTGGAGAGAAAACAGCTTGAGCCATCGAGCAGCCGCCTTCCTGCTAGGGAACAGAGAAGAATCGCCGGGAAGGCTCTGCTGGCCTGCCTGTCACATCTTCCTGTGTGAAGTATTGCCTTGAGTGTGAAAAGTCCACCAGGAAAGGTCAAAAAAGCCAAGGTGCCATTTAATCTGCTTCCTGTGCTTTGCTTTTTAGATTATGCTCTGGCTACTGCTCACCAAAGCTGGTAATACTCAAGGAGAATAGAAAATACCTGGTCTGGTAATGTGTTAGGTAAACAGTAGTTGTATGGCTGATAACTCGGCCGAAGTTCCACCTGACAGCATATACAAAAAAGTAATATAGTAGTCTTTATAAGTCTGGGATCAGCCAGGAGCATCTGACCCACCTTTAATCTGGACTCTCTTCCTAGGTCACATAAGTGCTGTCCCCTTAGTCATTTTCTGGCTCCCCTTCAGTGTCTCAGAACAGCAAAGGGACCTGCAGTCTTGGGGTAGGGGAGGTCCTTCTCCAGTGCTTGGGGTAGTCCATGTTTGACCTAAACTGGTCCCACACCCTAAACCTTTGTTGCCAAGGACTGGATTCGATTTCTGTGTCTGGCCACTCATGGTGGAGGAGACGGAGCTGATCTGTCCATGCGTAGCCTTCTCCATGCGCAGCAGGTAGAAGCACTGGGACCTGAACCTCAGGTCAAAGAAGGCGAGAGGAAAGGGTTCAGGCAACTATGGAGGTAGGCCAGGAAGGTGGCGAGGGGTGAGCCTGCATGATAAATTCGTGGAAGGAACAAGGGATATAGATGAACTCAAGCCAGTCCAGACTATCAATGGTTTTCAGAATGTGGAAAGGGAGCCAACAGATGGCAAAGACCACCACCAAGGTGCTGATAATCTTGAGGAGCCGTTTCTTTTTCTGATCCTCTTTCTTGAGGTTCTGGAAGTGTTGGGTGACGGTCCTTCCAATGAAGCAGTAGAAAATGGTCATCAGGAGGAAGGGAAGGATGAAGCCAAGCAAGGTGGTGCTGAGACCCAGACCTGCCATCCAGTAGCACTCCTCCTCTTTTTTTTGCAAGGCCACTGAAGTCCATGTCGCATAAGGTGGTGTTATAACTATCCTTGGTCTTGCGAAGGATGAAAGCAGGCAGAGCCAGTATCGCAGCCAGGGTCCAGATAATTCCCAGGGAGACCAGCATGGTGTCCCTGGACCGGAGCCGGGAGCTGGACAGAGAGCAAACAACTGCCAAGTAATGGTCAAAGCTCAGACAGGTCAGACAGAAGACGCTGGCATACATGTTGACCAGAACAAGGTAGGAGCTGAGTTTGCACAGGATCAAACCAAAGGGCCAGTGGTAACCCAAGGCTGTGTACACTGCCCACAATGGCAAGGTGACCACGAAGGCCAGGTCAGCCAGAGCCAGGTGGCCTATATAGGTGTCAGCTGACCTCCGTTTTGGTTTGGACTTCCACACCGTGAAGATGACCACTCGATCCCGGACAGGCCGAGGACTAACATCGTCATGTACATCACCGGGATGATGGAGGAAGAAGGCTCCCACTCCGGTAATCGCAATCCGATATTGTCATTATAGTCATACTCGAGGGGTCCGTATAATTATCATCTCCAGATGTTGCCATGCCAGTGCCTTTCCTATACTTCGAGTCCCGCTGCCAGGTATATAGATGCAGAAAGCTGCAAATGAACTCACTGCTACCCGAGCCTCTATTTAAGCTGCTTTTTCAGCTTTTTCTTTTCCCAGCCCCCGGGCCAGCCCCTTCCCCAGAACACACGTGGTAACTCAATCACTACCCACCAACATTAAACAATTAGAGCCTTCCTCCTACTATTCCTCTCCCCCACCCCCAGCTCTCACCTACTACAGTATCTCCATCTCCTCTGCAGAACACCCCCCCCAAACACCATTTCTTTTTCTACCTTATAAATGTGCCATTGGCCTTTGCTCTGTCAGTGGCCTAGCTATTCATACTCATTTGTATTGCTCCCTTATGCCTATTCCATGCCTGTTTGAAGCCCTGCACTGTATTCATAGCCACCACTTCTTGAGATAGGCCATTCCATGCATCCATGCATCCACCACCCTTTCTGTGAAAAAGAATTTCCTCACATTGCCCCTTAATCGGCCTCACTCTAATCTCATGCTGTGTCCTCTTGTCCTGCTATGTTCTTATATTGAAACATGTTAGACTCTTTCACCTTGTTAATGCCCTTAAGGTGTCTGAATGTTTCGATCATATTACTTCTCTCCCTCCTTTGCTCAAGGGTATACATATTGAGGTCCGTTAATCCTCATATGTTTTCTGATGCAGTCCCTGCACCACTTTGGTTGCTCTTCTCTGGTCTGCCTCAATTTGGTTAATGTCCTGTGGTTAATGTCCTTGTGAAAGTGTGGCCTCCAGTACTGGACACAATACTGCATTTTGGAGCGTGTCATACACAACTCCAAAATGCATTGGCTTACAGGGGGTGCGGGTTAGTAGGGGAATTCAAGGATGCATGGGACAGACGTAAACCATTCCTAAGGGGGTAGGAGGAAGTAAGCTGTTTAACAGGATCTGCATCTTATCTGTTAGGTAGGAAAATGGGCAGACTAGGTGGGCCTTAATATCTGCCGTCAAATTCTATGTTCCTATGTTTCAGCTGAACCGTTTAACAGTACTAACAGTACTACCAAGCACGCTCACCCTCGGCTGGTTCGGTCGATGAGAGCTTGATACAGGTTCCGTTCCGGTGCTTATCGTGGTCAGTTTGTGACTTCGTGGAGGACAGAAATCCAGGATTGGAACCAGATTTTTCCTGCAAGACACTGAACCTGAGCAGACTGTGGCTGCCCCACCACATATCCAGGCAGCATCTCTGGACCCAAAAATCAGCTTCTCCAGGGTAAGGTAAGAATTTAACTTTCAGATGCATTTTAACATTTAAGCTGGAGACTGTGCAGTGGATCATATGGTTGTGTTAATGTGGTGGTGGATGGGACCAGGAGGGTCGTCACTGGGGGTGGGGGTTGGTTGTATTGTAGTTGGCTAATCGCGATGAGTCAGTTACGGGCCTGTGGAAGGGGGGCATGAGTCGTATGCTGGCAATGCTGCTGTCAGGGAACAAACCAGTTTCAGTGCCTGGACTGGGGGGTGTAGTCACTTATGAGCCTGTGTGTGGGGGGGGGTGAGACTCAGATGCTGCTCTCTGTAAGCAAACAATGTTGGTGCATGGGGCTGGACAGTGGGAAAGGGATTGGAGTCCAGGCCAGGCTGCTCCACCAGTTAATGGTATAATGGTCAGGTCAGGCAGTGTTCCTTGCAGATTGAATCTGGGCTGGTGACGAGCAGCCCTGCTTGGTAAATCTCCTATTTGAAAACCAAGTGCACAGCAGCAGCCGGGGGTAATGGGACAAGGAGGGAAATTGGGTTCTGGTTTTCCTGGCCTGTCTGAGCATGGAGTGGAGACTGCTGTATGGGCTGGAATTCTGGACCATCAAGTAAGGTAGTAATGTTAACTTGTGTTGGTGCAGGTGCTGGTGGAAGAAAATGGCCATGGACCCCCGTCACCACATGTGGGTGGGTGGGTGGGGGTGGGTGTGGTCAGGTGGATGTGGGGGTCTGGTTGATTGACGGAGCCTAATCTCCTCATAAAGTAATAGCTTTATTTTATTTTCATCTTTCTGTGGGGGTGGTGGAGCATCTCAGGAAGTTTAAAATAATTACAGACAGTTGCTAATATGATGTTGTGCATTACTTTTTTTAAGTAATTTTAAAGTTTCAGAGAATAAGGACTTTAAAGGGCTGTGCAGTTCATGTCCTGCTTCTGTTTAGATGTGTATCGGACCTTTGACTTGGATTTTTCATTCCTTGATTTGGCAATTCCTACTCTTCTCTGGACTACCTTTCCCCCACTCTGCTGTATAGCAGGGTGACTCTATGCTTATCCCATGCACTTTACTGAATCCCTGTACTGTTCACTTCCACTACCTCCGCAGGTAGGCTGTTCCATGGATCCACCACCCATCTGGTGAAGTAATGATGCTTATGCTGCCACTTAGTCTACCCATTTGAACCTCATGTTATGCCCTCTCATTCCTCTGCCTCTCCTTTTCTGAAAGATGCTATCCTCCAGTGCCCTCTTTATTCCATTGAGATATTTGAAGGCTTTCTCATTTGGTGTGTCTCTCTCTCTATTGAGGTACTGTGCCTCTCCAGTTGTATATGCCTTTTTAAGTCCCGTACCATCTGTGTCCATTGTGGCATAGATTTGCCATGAATCCACTGGAGAAAATGGTTGGCGGTGTACTGATGTGCCATTTTGGAAATGGTTGGCATTACCTCCTGTTTTTTGCTTAGAGCTTTTGCTATGCTATACCAGCATCTAAAACCAAGTTTCAAAATGTCTTCATTTTTCATGGAAAATGAGTTCAAGATCACGCCCAATGCCTCCGCTATCATGGAGTAATGTGGGGGGGAGGCGTTCTTGGGGTTCTCTTGTGTATAGAGAAAGGAAATTTGTTTAGTGTTGTTGCATAATTGTCTGCCATATAATTCAACTCCATATTACTGTAATGGGCAGGTAAAAGCAGCAGGAACAGAGTGGACTGTGTGGTGACTGACAGACTGAGCTTGGCGCAGCACATCACTGGCAGTGTAGCTTGACCAGAGGAGCATAACTAGCAAAGGTAAATCTGGTTGAATTTGAGTTCAGTTATTTGTCCTTTCTGGTTCTGTTTGTTGTGTGTTTGTCGTGTTCTTTTGGTACAGTTATTGCCTTTCAGATAGAACAGTTGTGGAGTTGTCTGGAGGATCACCTTATTGCGCGGTAGAAATTGGTCTTCATGATGTCGGAGCTGAGCAAAGTCAAATCTGGTGCACAGAAACCGAAACTGGCTAACTTGTCTGCACTGGTGGCAGCATCAAGTGATCCAAAACAAAGGAAGCTATCGCTGTTTACATGCATACAAAACAAAGCTACTACCCCGCCGAACAAAACTAGTCTTGAGGATGCAGCTGAAATACAAGGTGGACAAATTGTGGCTCACTGTGTGAGCAGCTGCACTGCTAGTCAGAATCTAAATACTCAGCAAATACAGCCAGTGGATTCTGCAAGGGGACAGTTGTGCCACTTGATGTTGTGAAGAATCAAAATCCCTATTTTCAATGCCCCAAAAGCTCTGCCTCACAACATGAAAAGGTTGCCTTTGTACAAAGGCATCCAGTTCAGCCCGGATTCGCAGATGTTAAAGTCCTACCGTACAAACCGTCAAAAATCTACACACGGATTCTTCCTGGGAGCAACAAAGTTATACCAAGGAACTGGGTCACTGTACAGGTGGTTGACTGTTTGGTGCATTCTCTCCACTGCAGTATCTGCATGGCATTTTCAGATGTGGAAACTCGGTTTGTTACAGGATACCAAGACTTTAAGCACATCTACCAAGGCATGATAGAACATGAGGATTCCAGAGCTCACAATGCAGCTGTGGATGCGTATCTGGCCTGCTTAGTGGATGCTGATGTTGAAAGCTGGTGAACAAAGATATGGTTGCAAGTCGAGGAAGCAAGTCCAGCAGAACGTAGATGTCATGCGGAGAATTATTGAAGTTGTCAAGTTTATTGGACGCCAGTGCCTGCCATATCGTGGAAAAGACGAAGCTTTATACAGTGTGCAGGACCCATCACTTAACCATGGAAATTTCTTGGAGCTGATTCTTCTGTTGTCCCAATTTGATGTTCCTCTGAATACACACATCCAAAAAGCAGTAGAGCAGAGCAAGAGAAGGAAGCAGAGAATGGAGAAAGAAAAGGACACTTCAGAAGTGCGTGGTCGTGGAGGGCTGATTACCTTGCTGTCAAAGACCACCGTAAATCAAATTATCGAGATTATTATGCAGATAATCAGAGACAGCATTGTAAAGGATGCTATGGACCAGAAGATCAGCATTCAGATGGATACCACACAGGACATTGGTGTGACTGACCAAGCGGCTATCATTCTACGGTATGTGAAGGACCTTAAAGTTCATGAGCGTCTCTTTGCTGTGGTTGAGGTGCAGGACACTTCTGGACAAGGAATGCACAAGGTTTTAAAGGAGAACTTTGAAATGCATGGACTCGATATGAAGAACATCGTGGGGGAGTCATTTGATGGTGCAGCCAACATGTGGAGTGAGTTTGTGGGGTTACGAGCTTTGATAAAAAGGGATTCACCAAACAGTGTCTATACCTGGTGTTATGCACATGTTCTCAATTTGTGTGTCTCAGATTGTAGTGAAGCAGTTGTGGAAGCAAAGACATTATTTGGTTTGCTACAAAGGACATCCATCTTCATTAGTGAATCGCACAAAAGGATGACTATATGGAAATCTAGCATTGATGGTACAGGACAGGACAAACTCAGACGGCTTCAAAAGATTGGTGAAACCAGATGGTGGGCAAAACCCAGAGCACTGGCATGCATCTTCGAACATATGAAAACCAAGAGAAGAATCTGTATGTGTCATCTCCAGACTTTGCTTTTTATTAGTACCTCTGGAAAGTTTGATGCTAAAGCTGCCAGTGAGGCAGATTCACTGCTTGACAAATGGAAGAAGTTTGACGTCATTTTGATAGCCTTTGTGTTCATGAAGATCTTTACAGTAATTGGGCCAGTATCAAAGTATCTGCAGACTAAGGACTAGACTATCTTTCGGCATGGCGATGGTGGATCATGCTAAGATGGAGTTGCAACTGTCTGAATTTATAAACATCCAGCAAAAGCTTCTAACTTTGTTGCTGGAAGACAAGAAGAAATTGATGAGTTGGGTATTGAGATTGACCTTGAGGATCATCTGCCAAATAAAAGGGTAGCCAGGAAGAAGAGAATGCCAGGGGAAAATGTCAGTGACGAACGAGTGGCAGATCCCATGAAGCGATTTGAATGTGAAGTGTACACTCGCATTATGGATCAAGTTCGGATGAGCTTAAATGATCGCTTTGATAACAACAAGCAACTGATTCTGGATACCAGCTGCATGGACCCACGTCACTTCGAAAGTATAATTCAAGGTGGCATACCAGATGAAAGTCTGCAGAAAGTGGCATTCTTGGCAGAAGTAGACCGTAGCAGACTTAAACTGGAGTTGTTAACGCTTGCAAAATATTCAGACGACTGCAAAGATCACTGCCTTAAGAATACACTGCAGATGTGTTGACAGAGGATGTTGACTTTCATGACTCCGAAGACTCCGACACTCGTGATCGTGAAAGTGAAACTAGTGACCAGAATGAGCAACAAGAGAGAAGAGATTTGCCAGACAAATGCAAGTCCTGCAAAGAATGCCTAATGTGCTGTTATAAAATTTTGGCACAGTACAACATGCACTCGTCTGCATTTTCAACCTTGTTCGTTGTCTACGAGTATTTGTTGACTCTATCGTTTACCCAGGTGTCCTGTGAGAGAGCTTTCAGCAAGCTAAAGATAATAAAGACTCGACTGCGCTCATTGCTGGGACAAGAGAAACTGGAGGCATTCATGATTATGGCCATTGAGAGAGACCTTCTTGATGGAGTGCGCAGAAGATGTCATCCAGAAACTAATTCAATGATCTGAAGCATACAAGCGAGTACTGTCACCCTGACACTGGAAGGCTACTGCTACTGTCACTAGAGGGCCAAAGCTGGATGCTGGGTTGAGGTACCCAGGTCCAGAAGGATTCAATGGATTAGACTGGCTACTGTGGGGGGTGCTGTGGAGCCCGAGCTAACTGGCAGCAAAATCTATCCGCTCCAAATCTTTACTCTAAAAATCAAATTAACCATTGGTAGACAGAAATTCGAGGCTATTTTGAGAATCTGAAGAGTACCATTGGGAAGTACGCTATGGGTAGTCCTCGTAAAGAGAAAGGCGGCGGTCTGGAAGGAAAAGCCACAGGATCCTCTCACTCTGCTAGGACGAATCTGACTGTACAGGCCTCATCCACCACGGAACCCGAAGAGACCTTTATTGTTGATTGGGACAAAACTGCAGAGGCAGATATCTGGTCTCTGACCTGAATTCAAAAGTGGATGCATACAATTCCCGACTGACTGTAGTTGAAACATCCATGGAATAAACTAAAAGTGAGATGGAGGAAGTCAAAAAACAGAGAAGGCCATGGTAACTACCATGAACCTGATCAAGGAAAACACGACTTTGGCTAGGTTACAGACACTCAAACCAGGCTCAATCCATGCATATTCGGATTTTAGGAATGCCCGAGGGGATAGATCACCTGGTGATGTTTATCCAAGAGTGGCTTCAAGAGAAACTGTCTGTGGAAGAACCCCTGGCACATTTTGGCTTGCAAACAGTGTACAGATTTGCACCTTGAGGATACAGGTCAGATTCGGACACGCCACACACTCTACTTTTGGTGACAGACAGTGTTGGTACTGGAGACCACATTCTGAGATTGGCCCATCGAGTGGGTTTTCTAATGCAAGATGAAAGGGCAGTTTATTTATTTCCTGATCTAAGCTATGCGACTCTCATGCGCCGGAAAAAGTTTGATGGAATTAGAAGGCGACTTAGAGAGAATCGTATCCCTCACACAGTGCTCTTCCCTGCCAGGTTGCGAGTGGTATATAACAGGAAGGTCTGTCTGGATATTTTCAGACGGTGTGAGTGCCTTTATATGTATTTCAGCCTTTCCGGCTGAGCTTTGCTCCAGACTATTCGGTTTTTCGAGCCATTATTAAATAATTGCTTAGTGCTGGAAGGCTTTCTAGGAGCCCTAGTGTAAAATGTGATGTCAATTTTTCAATATCTTGTTAAATCCAGTTGGAGATTTTTGTAAAATTCTGGGCTTTGAGTAAATATAGTTAAACGTTGATTTAGCTGCCAGATTTCACTTTATTTTAGGAACTACCTTTAGGTTTTTAGTATGACGCTAATACCCTGAGTTCAGGCAGGCAAAAGCTGTCCTTTCTGTGGACTTTAGTTTTTTTTGTGTTTGAATAAAGTCCAACTGCTCATGTGCTTAACTTATGCAGCATAAGTCTTCGATATATTTAAATCTGGCTATTTAGTTTTCCCCCATATGTGGTATCAACATATCCTTGATGCACTAATCCTATGTTTAAAGGGGCTGCGTCCCCTAAAATTGATTTATGTATGGACTGTCATGGATACAATGTTTTTGTGGCTTTGATATAAAGCAACTGAAAATCTAAAAATAAAAGTATATAAAAAAAATTAAAAAAAAAACTGGCTACTGTATTTGCTACCTGGAGTAGTGATCATGTCTGAACTGAAGAAAGGGATATTTACCATGCTGGTCTTCGCTGTAATGTGAGCTGAGTGCATGCAGAAGAGATCCTCAAACGTAATTGTGTGGAAGTATACATTTTTAATTTCTTCTGACTAAAAACCATGGTATGCACTGTTCTGGTTATTGGTTTTGTTTGTATGGAGACCTTATCATTGAATTTGTACTTTTATACTTTGTATGTGGTAAAACAGATGCACAGTTAGTTTATGAAAATAAAAATTACACTCAGGACACTTTTGGCAGACTTTAATGTATAAGTGATCAAATGACAATGAAACACACAATGGATACACAGTTCTGTTTTATTAAAATACAAATTACATGACACTGTGGACAGACTAAAGTATAACTGATCAAATGATGATGGGAAACGTACAACAGATTGTACTGTGCAGCTAATGTTTAGAATTAGGAAAGTGTAGGGAAAGATTAGGATAGATCTACTTTGTGTAACAAGCTGAGTCAAAGGCCCATTTTCAAGTCTTTCCATGCAAACCCTTTTTCTGAACCCTTTCTTACCATGGCTGGGCCTTTGACCACCTCACCCCTTCCACCTCAGTTGCAACATCCTGGCAGCTATTTCCTGCTTTAGGTAACTTGAGCACCAGCTTGGCCTCCCTTCACTCTGGCACTATGCATTTTAGTTTGCCCAATTCATCAATTTCTATGCTAGTTCATAAGAACTATCACCAACCATTTTATATGTGCTGCAATTAAACATATACATTGTCACCCTCACTAATACCACCTGTGCTTTTCCTCTTTCCTTTTACTCTGGTTGCACCTGGCTGGAAATGTGCCATGATTCAGTGTGCATAGTACCAATTTGATTAAATTCATGTCACACAATACAGTGCAGTTTAATACAGCAGCACTAACATCAATATACAATAGAACACTGTTACACTGTTTACACCTCTAGATGGCATTCAATTGTCCTTTTGAGTCTGACGTTTTTGGGTTGCATCTGATTTTATTGCCTTTGTAACCAGTCCCTGAATCCCCCTTTACTCTGCAGCTGCTGCTCTTTTCACACTGCCCGAACATTCTGTGACATCAATAACACCATTCGAGACCATTCAGATGTATAGCATAGAGTGGGGTTATTAAGGCCATAGAACACTTACACATGACTCAGTAGCTGAGTGAAACTGTATGCAAGTAGATATGAGGGGACCCAAAGCAAAATTAAAAATTTTTTTTGTGAAAATGCCTTGGTGGAAACTTTTCACTGTGTATATAATTAGCGGACACCAATCTCTTCAGATGAACGCAACCTCATTTCTGTCTTAAGGCAGAGCATTGTGAGTTGCTGCCTTGTGTTCCTTTATTGGGGCTAACAGTACTGTAACAATCATGTTGGGGGCACATAGGCTGCTTTTGGCAGAATCTTAGCATAACACACATTGCACTGCACTCTTTTCTCCTGTTCACATCATGTTGCCTCACAAATTGCTCAGAAAGGGAAAGGGTAGGGAAAGGTAGGGCCTCAACCTCCGGAGGTGCCTTGCCGGGCGTTGAGCTTAACCATTGATTTTGTTTGAAAGGGGAATTCTCTGCTCACCTGCAGCCATGTAGCTGGATAAATGTAATGTTGCAGGATCAGTTAATGAAACAAGTATTGCTAAATTGGTAACCTGCTTTCCTGCAGTATTGCTGCAGGGGTGGACTAGCAGGTCATGGCTAGCAGCATTTTTGCAAGGTGTCAGAGTTCACTTTAAATCAATGGGACTGAAGCCTCCGAAATAATGAATATACATTTTCCAGTAATGTAATAGCTTTCTTCATAGTATACAATAGCTTTCTTCTGAATAGAATACATGCTGACATCTTGTACTTGTCTACAGCATGCCGTGGTTGGGGGGCCCCCCATGACCCTAACAGGGCCTCCCCTACCAGTACCAAGGCCCCCCTGGGCCAATTTCCAGGTGGGCCCTTTGCTTCACAGTCTGATCCTGGGTAAAGCAGAACAGAGTTGCATTCACTAAAGTAGCAATAGTGTTTATATCAGTCACATACATGTAGTTTATGCATGTAATCAACAGAAGATGGAGCAAACTAGTCATTTTTATACTTAAATATAGTATAATACTAGGTATACATGATGCAACATTTGGACTAAAATGTTTCAGTACAGGCAACAACCTATACATTTATAGCTATATAGCATAATAAAGGTGGCATTAAGGGTACACATGCACACACACACACACGCACATGCACACACAAACGCACACACACACACACACACTTGAGGAAGCTCTTTTGAAAACACACCTATAAGCATATCACTTGAAGGTCTTAGAAAGTTTTGACAAGTAACTTTGCTTTTTCAATATGTTGTTAATAAATATAGTTTCTAAATATAAAACAAAATTATATCCACTGTTCTGATATTCTGGATTTTTCTGTTCAGAAAATGTTTTTTTCTGCTTTTGTAATTCAGCCCAGAATACTATCTTCTGCTGACTATAATTTTCTGTGCCAGTGTTTTTGGGCGCTGTGTGATCTCAGTTCACAGTTTGCACTGATTAATGTGGTGGGACAGTGTAAACTGACGTCATAAAATGCTCCAGTTCTAGAAACAGTGTAAAGACGAAAAAGCAAACTGCAAAGCACTTAGAAAAAAAATCATATACTGAAGACCACTAAAGAACTCCTACTTATAAAAAACATTTTCTTTTTCAAATTCTATTGCAGATATAATTACATCAATGCCATTTTATCATGTAGGAAATATATTTTCTTGGATATAAGAACATCCCATTTATAAGAGCAATGTTGAGGATACATATTTGGAAACCATTCCTTTGTGAGTTACAAGGCAGAAGTGAACGTAACAAAAGTCTTGTTTGCATTATACATATTTAACACAGCTATCTAGTGCTATCTAGTGCTATTATAAATGGGTACCAAGGGGAAAAAAAAGAGTTTGGGCCTGGTTTTATATTTGTTGTTTATTTGTTCATTTGCTTTTCATTTTATAATTTATTAACCCAGGATAGCCTAGCTGAGATGCAACATTTCCTTTTCAGTGGAGCCTACCTCTACCTGTCTCCACAGCTGAGTGAACTGGAGCATTAGGGTTAAAGCTTGCTTCACCTCATACAGTAAGACTTTGGCTCAAGTAGGATTTCAGCCTGTGATATCCCAGTTCTCAAGTAGGTGCTCTAACCACTAGAGAACAACGCCTCCATCGTATACTTGTATTTGTCACTGTTTTCAATGAAGCACTCAGAAGACCAGATCTGTCATTATTTATTTATTTATTTTTGCTATTTTAGGGTGCCCTTATAACCCATAACATGAATCAGAACGCAACCCAATATCAGAAGCTTACCTACTTTCAAACAGTTTATGTCCAGATTGTTTTCAGAATGTGTGCATTATATATATATATATATATATATATATATATATATATATATACTAGACACACACACACACACACACAGCAACAATCAGTGACATGTTTGTCACTGTAGGGGCCTAATGTGAGATTATCAGTAGTATTCTCAGGCTAGGTCCATTTATCCACACACTAGGTCCATAGTGGCAAGTGAAGTTGAGTTGGGGTAACATCACTGTTGCTGGTGGCCATTGAACAATCAGGACATAGGATTTTTTCCTGCCATTGTATAACAAAAGGTATGGCATAAATCCCAAATATGGTATGGCCCTAATGAAAAATATCACTGATATTTTCCCTTACAGTTTGACCATTTGATGTTACTTGTGACTTTGTCACTGGTAATGACATTAGTTTAAACTGCACTCAGGAAAAATGTCAGTGATATTTCATTAGGGCCGTGTTTTCTATACGATATATGTATTATGAGAGAGAGAGAGAGAGAGATAGATAGATAGATAGATAGATAGATAGATAGATAGATAGATAGATAGATAGATAATGGTTTCCTATCACTACAGAAATTGTATTACTTTCTATTCCCACTGCCTGTCTTTATCCCCCCTGTGTATTAATGCTACATGGCTCTGACCCTTTATATTACTTGGAGATTCTATGTAAGTTTGTTCAGTGCTGTTCACTGAGCACTGGGGAAGAGGGAGGAATGTCCAGGAAACAAAAACAGACCACCAACAGTAAAGAAGTACAATATAAAACAAACTTAAAGACAGCAAGAAAAAGTAACAAAAATCATTAAACAAAAAACAGCAAAGCATAGCAGAAAATATAATGGAAAGGAAGAAACAATTAAGAAGGCATTTAAAAGAAATAAAATAGTGTGACAGTTTAATTGAATCTGTGTTTATACAGGGTACTCAATTAAGACATATATCTTATGAAGCCACTGGGCCAGTCAGGCCAAAGCTTGGCTTGAGGCAAGTTCTGCTGTGCAGTAATCAAAAACCTGAAGGGAAAGGGCTCATTTCCCAGCCAGCATTTCCTAACTTTGTCCAGGTTAGCACTGGGAGTGTGGAACTATTCAGACTGCTGCACTACAGGAAGAACTGCTCCAAGACTTGATCACCTGCCTGAGTGATCCAGAAACAGTTGAGCTAAAGGCTAGACTTGTGGCAGAACCCTCTGCCACTCTGCAGCAGGGTCAGGAGGGAGCCTGCAAGGAAAGGAATCCCTCCCCAGCCAATAATTCTGAACTTCATGCCACTCCAGCTCTGGGAGCGTGCAGCTAGGCAAGCTACCACACTGAAGGTGGGACCACTCCAGAACACTGATTGCCCACCTTGTTGGGACAGAAACCAATGGTCCAGTCTGGCCAGAGTTTGGACATGCAGTAGGAGATGCAATTCATTCTGTGGTCATAAGGGAGCCTGCATGGAAAAGATTCCCTTCCAAGTCAGCATTTCCAACCTTTGCCCACTTCCCCTCTGGGTACATGCAGCAAATTAGGCTACTGCACTGAATGATGGACTGTTCTAAGACTTTGGTAGCCCTCCTCAGTAGGCCACAAGCTGTTGGGGCAGTAGGGCTACAGTCTGGACTTATAGTAGGAGCTACCATCACTCTGCAACAAGGTGTGAAGTTATCTTCAGAGAAGGATTCCCTTTCTAGCCAGCATTTCTGAACATTGTGGCACTAGCTTGGAGTATGCAGCTGATCTGGCTGCTGCACTGAAGGAGGGGTCACTCCTTTGCTTTCTAAACCACATCCAGGCAAGTGGGCTGGAGTGCAAGGACCAAAGTGCAAGGACAAGAGAAGTGCTGCCAGTTGTGCTGCCTTTTTTGCTCCTTCATTTGCTCCAATGTGTTTTCACTTTTGGACATAGATCTCCTGAGCTAATATTTATATTTATTTCATGTTTTATTATGTTCTGCAGACCTTTGAGCTCAAGAGCCACTTTTCAACGGTGTCCAAGTCAAGCAAGGTACATACAACATCAGGCCAATACAATAAATGACAGGAATCAATAGAAACATAGAAAGAAACCCAGAAAGTGTGTCGGCAGAAGGGGACCCTGGGTCCATCAAGTCTACCAACGATTTGCCTGGAGCTTAGGGATGCTCCAGGGACCTATCCCCCCCCCCAAAGGTACCTTGGCTTTGCACTCTGTAGTGCTTGGTGACTGCGCTCATAACTTTTTTTTCTAATTCTGTTTCTGCACCTACCTCAGGGAACTCTCTCCAGCTATTTTGCTCACCATCGACTCTAGCTCCCTGTCTGAAGTCTTCACCAGGCCTGCTACAGCCCAGTGAAACCCCCAGCTCTGAGCCCCCCAAGGTGGGGCTGCCATCACCCTGGTGCTCTAGTTACAATATAACATGCCAGGCCAGAGTAGGCAGGGCACCGTGATTGAAGGACCAACTGTGGGAGTGTGGTCTTTGGCACTGGAGGAGACTTTGCCTATCCCTGAGGCAGTGGATTTTTCCTGCTTGCTGTTGCCCCCTGGAGTTCAGACATGAAATGATGTCCGTGGCACTTATGTGCCTGATGTCTGCTGCAGCTCCACCCTCGCATCTGCTTGCACTGCAAGTTCCATAGCATGCCCCCCACTACCGCCAGAGGCCACTCAGGAGCTGCTTATACCCTGATACCCTCCCTGGGAAGGCAGAGCAGTCCTTCAGATGCTTGATCCCTTCACTCCCACACCCTCCCCTTCCCTGCCACCCCCCAACAGCTCAAGTCCATTCCTAAGCCCGGGTTGCTGGCATGGCACGAGGTGTGGCATCCAGCACCTCAACCATCAGAGCCACCTGGCCGGTAACTTATCTGTAACTGTATCCCACCAGTGCTTGAAACCCACCCCCACGTTGGTGCTAACTGCTTCAGAGGGCAGGTTGTTCCATGGCTCCACCACCCTCTCTGTGAAATAATACTTCCTGATGTCCTTTTTGAAGGCACCTCCCTTCAATTTCCAATCATGACTGCGTGTAGAGGAATTTGTGTTCCTAGTGAACAGCTTCTTGTATGACACTGTGTTTATACCCTTAAGGAACCTGAAGGTTTCAATCATGTGTCCTCTCTTCCTATGTGTCTCCAGTGAAAACACCCCAGTGCCCTGAGCCTCTTTGCATAGGTGAACCCTTGCATGCCATGAATCATCTTTGTTACTCTCCTTTGGACAATCTCCAGCCTATCCTCCTCCTTCCTAAGATACAGTTTCCAGAACTGGATGCAGTGCTCAAGATGTGGCCTCACCAAGCATCGATTAAGCGGAAGTATCACTCCCCTGTCTCTGCTATCTATGCCTCTCCCTATGCAGCCCAATATTCTATGTGCTTTACCTTAGGCCTTATTGCACTGACTCTGCTGCTTGAGGTCAGCATGAATGATGACCCTTAGGTCCCTTTCCTCTGTGGAAGAGCAAAACTAGACCCTGTTGATGTAGTATTCTGTTCTGGGGTTTGCCCTTTCTAGGTGCATCACTTTGCACTTCTTCTTCTTGAACTTCAGTCGCCAGTCTTATGTCCATTTTTCCATTGTTCTGAGGCCCTCGTTCATATCCCTGACTCTCTCAATTCTGTCCACTCTGCCACTGAGCTTGGTGTCATCTGTGAATAGGGTAAGGTAACCCTTTATACCTGCACCTATGTCGCTGATGAACATATTGAAAAGAACTGGTCCAAGGACCAACCCCTGAGGCAGTCCACTAGTGACACACTTTACTGAGGATTTGACCCCATTGGTGACCACCCTCTATTTCCTGTCCGCTAGCCAGTTTCCTACCCACCTAACAATATCCTCTGCTGTACCCAAGTCTTCCATCTTTTCAGAAGGCACCTGTGTGGGACCATATCGAAAGCCTTGATGAAATCGAAGTAAAGCAGATCCACTGCATGGCCCCTATCTAGTTCCTTGGTCACCTGGTCAAAGAACACTATAAGATTTGTTTCACAGGATCTGCCTACCATAAATCAATGCTGTTTGATGCTCTGTAGGCACATTTGCTTCTAAGTGCCCCGTAAGATTCTGTTTGATAAGGGACTCTATCAGTTTGCCTACAATAGATGTTAGGCTGACTGGTCTATAATTTCCTATCTCTTCTCTATCGCCTCCCTTATGGAGTGGAACTACGTCAGCCACCCTCCAATACAGCAGTAGGACCCCTGTCATGAGTGATCCTACCTGAGTGAGCATTAACATATTACTGGAGGTTTCAGCAGTGAGTTAGAACATTAGACATTCACATCAGCAGGAGGACTCTGCAGGAGACAGTGCCTCAAGCAGAGGAGGCAAGATTCTGGCAGATATGGACTAAGCACAGATTCAATGGAGTTTCTGGAAAAGGTAGGTGGTGACTTGTGCCTTGAAGGGGGAGAGGTTGAGGGGGAGTGGTAATTGCCATGGGCAAGGAGTTCCAGGCTTTGACCGCTCTAGACACAAAAGAGCACTGCCCAAGTGTTGTTTTCCTGAAAGGCAGGAGCAGTTTTTATATCACAGTGGGCTTTTCTTTTTTTTTTTATGGGTGTTTTTTTCTTTGTACATTTCTGCATCCCTGTCATTTCTGTCCCCTCTCCTTAACAGCAAGGGCGTAGCTACTGATACGTCTGGCACGCCATGGCGTGCAGCACACCAGAGTGTGGGTAGCAGCCCATAGCTCAACCCAGTTTAAAATTTAAAAAAATCAGTCTACCCATTTTCTTCACAAACTTTATTAAGCAGCCGTGGTGGATCTGACAAGAACTTGTTATAGTAGCTTTAACTTGTTTAGTGACATTCTTATATTCCTGGTAGTTTATTTGTGATTTGTCCCTTGTATATTTTTGAAATAGTTTCTTTTTCCTGTTTATTAAATGTTTATTGCTTTCATTAAACCACATGGTGATATTCTTTTACTATTGTTAGACTTATGGATCTTGGGGACATGCTCATTAATTAATTGATTAAGCTTATCAAGAAATATGTTCCACATGTCCTTAGTATTGTTGCCCTTTAGGTCTGTTAGCCAGTCCCATTGTGCCAATTCCTTCCTTAGATGAGCAAAATTAGCTTTTGCTAAATGAAGCTTAGTAACACCCTCAGGGTTTCTTGGTAGCACTGTCCCTTTTAGATTGAATAAAACCATATAGTGATCACTATTTCCTAAGGGAGGAGAGATCACTACCCCGCTTATTAAGGCTCCCATATTGGTTAGCACAATGTCAAGAGTATTGTTACCCCTAATATTGTCCTGTAGTAGTTGTTCCAGTCCAATCTGGTCTAATACTTCCAAATATTTCTCTTCAATATAATTACCCCCTTTTGCTGTTTCCCAATTAATGTTAGGGAGGTTAAAATCTCCCCAAACTAATATCCTGTTTGTTGGAGGCAGTGTAGGACATAATGCATCCCCTCAGGTAGGCTTTGTATGCCTCCCATACTGTGCCTGGACCCACCTCTCCATTTGAGTTTATCTTGAAATAACTTTGTCTGATCCCATATCCAAGGGCTGAAATTGGGGTCTTTGAGCAGCATTAAGCTAAAACGCCATCTGGTGGAGGGTGATTGGGCCCGGGACTATAGTACATCAGACCAATAGGTGCATGGTCGGAGATTAGGATTGGGTCAATTGTGACATCCCGTACTCCCAGAGCCGAAGTACCATCCGCCAGACAAAAACCTATCCTGCTGTGGGTTTTATGCACCTAGGAGTAAAAAGTATAATCCCTACCTGTAGGATTATCCCTTCACCGGGGGGTCAGTGAGTCCCCATTCATTTATCAAGCCTGCCAGGGTTTCCTTTGCTCTGGGATGGGAATCTGACATGGGCATTGATTTATCTAAGTAAATCTTATGAACCATATTGAAATCACCCCCCCATATGTATTGGGACATCTTCTACCCCTTCTTTTGCCTCTGCTATTGTTGAACTAACCTGTGTGAAGAAATCCTGTGTGTACTGATTAGGTGCGTAGACATTTACCAGAATTATCTTTCCCCCAGGATATGTGAATCTCCTGACCACTCATCTTCCTAGCTTGTCTGACTTTTGCCATTCCTCCTTCCATGCGCACACTTTGTGCACTAGGATGGCTACACACTTAGTTTTCATCATGGCAGTGCTATAGATTATTGTGCCCACCCACATCTGTTTAAGTCACTTCACCAACCTGGCTGTAATGTGTTTTTCCTGGAGGACGGCAACATCTGATTTCATTGTTCTTAAATGTTGTAGAACTTCAGTATGTTTTACAGGATGATTCAACCCCTTCACAGTCCAGGAGATGCACCTTATTCCCTTCTCCATGTTGGTGGCCATTCCCCAGTCATAGACACCCCAATGCCACTTACCTCTGCTTCCTTTTGTCAGTTACAGGTCACTCTCTCTGGTGCTTCCTCTATCCAGTTGCAGAATGAGGCTTCAGCCAGTAAGGGGAGGTGTGCCCAGTTTACCCTGAGTTGTGGGTTTCCCTGTACTATGTACAATGCTTGAGGGTGTAAAAGAGGGAGAGAGACAAAAAACACACAATTGATTCAAACAGTTATTTAACACCCCTCAACAATGTCCCCTCTCCCTCCCTCCCTTTCTGCATTTCCACCCTTGTTTATCTGAGCCCCCTTAGAGACCCTAGTACCTTTGCTGATGCAGGAAATGAAATGCTATGCAGTTGCTCTATGTTATAGACCCTCATGTATTCCAGTTTATCTGTAAAAGACTAAACTTTCAAAAAGGTAGAAAGAAACTATCGCTTTAATAACAAAGCGGGTGAACCCACTAAAACACCTTAGAAGTTGCGAGATTGCCCCTTTGGAGATTCAAAAAGGATGCCCTCTTGATTCCTGCCTCATCTTCTAAGTGCCTCTCAGTGAGATTAGCTGGCATTTAGATATGTACTATGTCCCAGCCTGAATTCTACTGATGAACCATACGTTGCTGCATAAGCTAACTCCATCTGTCTCACCTCCAATTAACTTCTCGGGGTGATGGGCACTGAGCTCATGCCTGTGTTATGCCTTTTACATTATTTACCTCCCCAGATGGATCTGGCCTGCATCATTTTCCTAGTATATCACTGCTATGAGGGAGGGGGCTCTGTACCTTCTAAAGCCTTTAGCCCTTTCAGAGCCCACATGTGACAGTTTATGGGGATGGGTGCAATTGTCCAGTGGATGCTCCCTCCTCTGGTATACCCTCCTGTATCCCATTGGGTTGGTGTGTATTTCACGGGGGAGACTTCACTTTGGGGATAAACTTATTTCACTGAGGTTAATGGGTGAGGAGGGTGGTGGGACATCCTCATCCCCATTCCCCTATTATAGTATAGTACTGAATGGGCCCCCTTCCCTCCTGAGGGGGGGCTATGGGGGTGGGGGAAGCATCCATCACCCTGAGCTTGAGGTTTGCCCTTCCTCCTTATCTGACTGCACATCATAGGGGTGGGGGGTTTCCTTTGATGTCCCAGTATTGCCATCAACCCCTGCCTGCATATTGCCACTGCCCCCCAGGGGAGGGGGGGGAGATCCACCTTTGGGAGGGAGACGCACCCTTAGGTCCCCATATGTCTCTTTATCCTGCAAGTTCCTTTGCTTTGGAACAAATGCTATACTTCTCTTAGCCTCTTGTTTCCCCTCCCTGAACCTCCCCATGACTTTGAGTCATAAAGCATCCTCTATCCCATATATTAAGTTCTAGCTTCTGTCGGAAGATAGTCGCATGCTAAAAGATGAAGTATAATCATTACCCCACCTAACAGTCCCTACCTCCTTTTTACATTACCCCAACTTTCAAATGATTCATCGCAGCATCTCCGGTTTTCGACAGTAGAAGTTCATTCACTGTGCTGCATCAAGTCGACACCACTTCTGCAAAAGTTCTGTGTCCTGGGTGAACTATTCCTGGCTTCTCTTCTGATGGCTGGGTATCCTGCTTGTCTGCAGTTATTTCCTGTTGATCAGCCCATTGTTCAGTCATGGGTGAGTGTGGGCATTCTGTGAGAGTGGTAGGCTGCTGGTCCATTATCATTTCTTCCACGGTTGAGCTGCTGGAAGCTTCCTGGAGGAGTTTAGCTGGGGGGATACTTGTTGCCAGCTCTCTGATGTCCTCTGGCTGCCTCTGCTTTTGGATCTGTGATGCATTCTTTGTGGGTGAAAGCTTCTGTCATTTTTCTGCCTCTCCTGGGACCCTTGTAAGTTATTTTCCCCCTGGTTCTGTGCAATCGGCTTAGGAGAGTCCTGAAGTGCTGGCTGGACTGATGACCTCACTGCCATTTTGAGAGTAGCAGCTTTGTTTTGGTTAGGATCCCCCATTTGCTTTTTGCCCACATGCATGTTCCAGTGCACTGTATTGCTCTCACAGGGTTTCCAGAGTCTGCTGGGCATTGTAAACTTTTGCCCTCCTCTCGGCCTGTTGACATTTAGTCCTCATCCAATGTCCTGAGGTGAGTCGTGAGTCCCCCACAAAGCTCTTCCCATCGACAGTCACCTGTAAACTTGTAAGCCCCTTGAATCTATATAAGCAGTCCATCTCTCTCAGTGTGGCTTTTATCGGACCGTAAGCCTTATGCTTCACTGCTGCTTCCTGTGAAAAGTCCCGGTACAAAGAAATTCAGGCCCTCTGCCATATTATGTCCCCCAAGTCTCTTGCGGCCTTCAGTAGTTTTTCTTTAATTGAGTATCTTAATATGTAGGCTATTATTGGGCAAGGGGGGGCCCCCCCGTGTCATGGCTTGCCTCCTGATCCTGTGCGCTCTCTCTATGTCTACCAGCCCCCTCCATCTAGGGCCTAATATGAGGGGAATAAAATCATTTAACAACTGTTCCATGCTCCCAGTTTCCATCCCTTCAGGGACACCTAGCAGCCTCATGTTATTCCAGCATCCAGCTTTTCTAGATCCTCTGCTCTCCCCCACAATCTTTGCATCCACATATCTTGTTCCTCCAACTTTCTCAGGATAGCATGTTGTTGAGTCTTGAGCTCATCAGTCCGCTGCTCCGAGATGTTCAGCCTATCCTGTATTTGTCTGATTTCCTTTGTAATATCTGCCACATTTACCACAGCCATGTCTGACATGAGGAATTCCAGCATACAGTATGTGTGATGTAGCTCAGTTGGTCAGACCACTGTCCCTCCACTCCGGTTTACGCCTCTGCCATCGGGAGTCTGGTAATGATGCCTTTTAGAAAAGAAGGTCCTGTTTCTGTACATTTTGTCCTGCACAGTGCGAGACAGCAATCTGGTTAGTGGGCTCATCAATCGGGCAGTGTTTATTGGGTTTTGTTGTAATTGGCACCAGATGCTCCTGTATTTAGTGTCCTTCAGTGGGTTAGCAGTCCATGCGAGCTCCTCCAGAATACTCCAGCTTGCATCTTAGAAGTTCTCCCTCATGGTCGGGCCAGATCCTATGTTGGTGGATTACTCAGGATATTTTTGTCGCAGTAAGTTCATTTATTGCTCATTTTACCACCGCCACCTCCCGACCTCTGCATGAGGTGTTTTTGTGTTCTTTCAATGCAGCTTCCTTGTGCAAAGCAGCATATTGGTTCCTGGCCAAGACGGAGCTAAGGGTCTAATCGTCCATCTTGATTAAGTGCTAAGCCACGCCCCGATAATCTGAAGGTATTTGAATGAATGTGTTGTTGCTTGTCATAGGTGAATACTTTGACTGTTCACACTCTCTGTTCCATGGGGAACTATCACCCTGTTGGGGTACTGTGAAGGCAAAGAAACCCTCTTGAGGAGGGTTCCACCCCTAGAGGTGCCATGGGAACATAATTCCTTTAGGCTAAAAGTACCTTAAGAAGGAGCCCTGAGGAAAGAGACATGCCGCTGGAGGAGGAGGAAGGGAGGATGGTGGGGCAAAGTAACAGTGATTCTGAATGAGGCTGGAGGGGCTGACTTAAACAGGTCTGGCAGGGGATGTGGCTGGTTGCTCCCACCCACTGATTTGTAGGCATAGCCTTTGAATTCAATGGGCTAACGTAACTTAGTGAGGAGTTATGCTTGTTCAACTTTGTTGATAGTCTGAAGGTATTTGAATGAATGTGTTGTTGATTGTCATAGGTGAATATTTTGGCCGTTTGCACTCTCTGTTCTGTGGGGAACTACCACCTTGTCAGGGTACCATGAAAGCAAAGGAACTCTCTTGAGAAGGGTTCCACCCCTAGAGGTGCCATGAGAATATAATTCCTTTAGGCTAAAGGTACCTTAGGAAGGAACCCCAAAACATGCTGAGCAGCAAGTGGTGGCCACAGAGCCTGAATGAGGACAGATTGATGGCAACTAGTGATGACTGGAAACAGACAGAGGCTTAATTGAGCAATAACTGACAGATATTGGAAATAATAGCAGAAGAAGCATGACTTCAGTAAGGAGAGACAGAACAGTAAAATGGAAGGAAGGCCACCATCCAACCCCAACTCACAGCAGAAACCTACCTGGGTAAGTGTTATACTAATATAAATACACTACATTGTGGACCACCTGTTGCAGAGACTATATAACTTTTATGACCTTCAGCACAGAGGAGAGGAAACCCCCCCATAAGAGAGAAACCTCTGGGGATCCAAGGCCTTGGTCACCTACTCTCCAGGCTTGGGATAAATTAGTGATGGCTCAGCTACTGCAATTTAGAGACCCAGTTCCGGTGGAAGATGTTTTAGGGCAATGGATCTCACTCTATCACTTTAATGGGAAAGTCATGGGGGTGCCCCATGCCAATCTCTGCAGCTAAATGAGCTTCCCCATGAAGAAGGCTCACCCCCAAGCCAGAAGGAGGAGAGCAATAACCACTGAAAGGCACTCTCCTGGCCTCCAGGACTTGGAGTTGTAAGATCTTCACCCTTGAGAGGCAGAGGAAGGGAAGGAGGTGAAGACCAGCTGAACCTTAGGTGGCTGTAGGAGGAATAGCTTTCAAAGGTGCTGCTGACATAGTCTGCATAGCCAAAGGAGCCCCGTGGATTTAGAGGCCCCACCCTCCAGCAGCTGAAGTCTTAAATGCTTCATCAAGAGATGCCACCGAGATGATCTGCATGGCTAAAGCTTCTCACGGAGGGTAGGACATTCTCACTGGAATGGCAGAAAGAGAAGGACCCCACCGAAGGGACCCACTTTCAAGATGCAGACTTCAAGAGGGCAGAGCAAGACCATCAGTTTAAAGGGCAGAAGCCCTGGAAACAATGCTATGGTTGTAGCTGGCATTCATTTGAATGCAGGATTAGTGGGAGGCCAATGGCGGAGTCTGATGGCCATGAGCACATAGGAAAAATAAAACATAGGTAAGGCTGAATGGCTGATTTAGACATTGAATAACAACTAGGACACTGAATGAAACTGAATGATACTAGCTTGAACTGAATGATAAATGCATGCCAACATGTTCCATAAGGGAAGTTGGTGTTCGTAGCTGATGCATTGCAAGTCAGGTAGGTTGAGGCAGTAGAAAAAACAAATGAAACTGCTAGGGAAGCATGAGCATATGTCAACCAAAAACTAGGGAGCAGTAGCTGCTGAACTGAACAGAACCCACAAGGGAGTGGCTGCCTGGCTAGGAGCCATGTTTAAACATTTAAAGATAGTAGTTGAACTGAGAGATTGCTAAAGGTATGGAAAAACAGCAAAATGGGAGACTGAATAGCACAAGTTAAAGCAATAATGAAGGCAGGATGCTGGGAAAACTAGAATGCCCCAAAAGAACCAAAACTGAAAGAAACACAAGGTACATAAGAATAAGGGTGCAGCAGGAATAGCTGACTGAGAGAAGCACAAACTGCAGCCAGGAATGTAGACTACAAAATATTGACCTAGAAAGTCAGAGAGGCACAAGCAAGCAGAAATTCCAAAATCACAAAGGGAAAGTAGGAGACAAACACTGGGAGACAGAGGCTCTAGCTGCAGCAAAGAAACAGTGCTTCTGAGTGTGTCTAGAGGGAGATGACTTAAACAGCTCAGGCAAGGGGCATAGCTGGTGGCTCCCACCCACTGAATTGCAGGCATAGCCTTTGAATTGTGCAGGACTGCTTGAAAAAGGAGAAAGCAGTTGAGGCATTGCTAAACATATACAAAATAATCTGAGCACACTTCAGTTAGTCCATCAGAGTGAAAAAGCAGTTAAGTGACTCACAGACAAAGAATGGACTTCCACAGAAAAGGTTGCAAGAAAATATATCAAAACACTGGAACAGCACCCTCTATCCCTCTATATGCTACAGTATATATGTTAGCAGGAGCATCCTTATTCTGGCCCAGATACTGTAATTGCTAGTACAAATAGACAGAGCTGTGGCCTGCAAATCAGAACCACCGGTAGACAAAGATCATTGACCAAGTGACTACTTTTATGTGCCACCAGAATAACTTTCCTCCTCTTGCTTCTTCTCTCTGGTGATGTGCATCCATATCCTGGACTGACTACTCACAGGAAGATGCATCACCTAAAGGGCTGTGGACTAAAAATAGCTGCAATGATCATTTGCAGCCTCCTTGCCAAATTTACCCAGCTTCAAGCTTGGATTGGGCTACATTGCCCAGATATCCTCTGCTTGACTGAGACCTGGTTCACCTCTAAAATCCATGATAATGCTATTATGGTGCCAGCACATAGCACCTATAGGCTAGACTGGGTTGGAAAAAGGGGGGGGCTGCCTCATTTATGTCAGGGAAGACATACAGGGTAGTGAGTCCCCCATCTCTTGCATGTCCAGTGACTTCGAGTTGCTAGTAGTGGAACTGCGCATAGGGAAGCATAATAAATCCCTAACCATCGCCTCCATCTACCTCCCACCTGGAAAAGCTAGGACAGGTCTAGGCCCTATCCTCGAAATACTTTCCCAAATTAGAAGGAACACAGACATTATCGCAATGGGGGACTTCAACTGTAACTGGCACTGCAAGGAGTCAGATACACTCAAGTACCAGGTTGCCAATGTGTATCTCTCACAGATGGTATCCGAAAATACCAGACTCAATTATAAAACTGGCAAGGGCATGCTACTTGATTGGATACTAACTAACCGTCCATCCAGGATCAGACGAGTTGAGGTGCTCCCAGATTGCCTTAGTGACCATTCCCCTGACATATGCAAGTGGGTGAGTAAAGAAGAAAAGGTCCCCCCAGTCACAATCCATAGATGCATAATCAAGAGTGGTCAACTGCACTCCTTTAGAGTCGCATTAGCAGAGGTGGACTGGTCCCCTCTGGACAAACTCCAGAACATTGACCTGACACTGAAATATTTTGTTGATAAATTCAACTATATCTGTGATGCTTTCGCACCTATGAGGAAAAGGAAAATCAGGGGAGCTACCAGTGGGTGGATCACCAGTGACCTCCTGAATCAGTTCAGGGAGCTGGATAGACTATGGAGTAAGGCCAGGAACTCTAGAAACCCAATGGACTGTCAGAATTACAGGGCTGCCAGGAACAAGTGTACATACCTTGCCAGGCTGGCAAAGGCAAACTACTACAAGGAACAGTTAGATCGTAGCTGTGGAATGGTAAAGGATTCGGGCAAAACATCAAGGAACTGCTGGGCAAAGAGGATAGGAAGCACCCTACATTACTAAATGTCAACGGCACCACCACTATGGATCCTTGCACAATCACAGAAACCTTCAATGCAGCATTTACAGATCTAAGTGGGGTCCTCCCACCTGACTACCTTACCCCCTGAGGCCCAACATCATCAACCCCTAATCAGGATACAGTCACCCCCACTTCTACTTTAGGGGTGTCTCGATCAAGGAGGTCAGAACCTATGTCAAGAAGGTACTTGGCAAATCCAGGTTGGGGAGTGATAATGTTGACATGAATCTTGTGTCAGTTGCACTTGAAGAGCTGCTTGTTCCTAACCCCAAAATATTCAACAAGTCCCTCACCTTGGCTACATTTCCGGCAGCATGGAAGCTAACACTGATGACCCCTGTGTTTAAAAGTGGGGATCATTCTAGTACTGCCAATTATCAGCCTATCTCCATTCTCCCCCCTTATCAAAAGCCCTGGAAAGAATTGTAGCAGATCAGATCACTGAACACCTCCAGAAATACAATCTACAAACAACGGCTCTTGTTGAATTCACAGATTATGTCCATAAGGCCTTGGACAGCAGCAAACTAGTGGGATCCATATATATAGAGCTCACTAAGGCCTTTAACACTGTAAATCATACCGTACTTCTGCAACAATTACACCACTTAGGTTTCTCCTCTGAAGCTGCCTATTGGGTAAAAGATTACCTCTCTAACCAGTCCCAATGTGTCAGGATCGGGTCAGTGATCTCCTCAGCCAGGGAAATCAATCTCAGTGTCCCTCAGGGATCCATCCTGGGTCCCCTTCTCTTCAGTCTGTTCTTGAATAGACTACCAAATGCATGTAATAGCAAGATTATTCTTTATGCCGATGACGCGGTCATTCTGGCTATCAGTACCCAGTTTGATCAGTTACAGAATGAACTGCAGTCCACCTTCCACTCCTTGGAAGATTGGTTCAGTGTACAGAAACTGCTCCTGAATTACAAGAAAACCAAAATGATGCTGTTCTCCAGTTCTCAGCACAAGAAATCCTACCCAAACCTGACATTAGTCAATAATAAGGCCACTCCCCTTGAACAGGTACAAGCTTTTAAGTACCTGGGGGTTTTCATCAATGACACCCTTTCCTATTCTCAACATATTGATAATATCATCAATGCAGTCAGTGTCAAGCTGGGAGTCTTACACAGGCACAAACAATACCTTACGCCCGCTGCCCTCTGCCTGTCAGTCTCCAGCTCCATCCTGTCAATAACTGACTATGGCCTGGTAGTATATGGGGCTGCATCGGATACAACACTTAAGCATACTACAATAGCCTTCAATAAGGCATGTAGACTAGCCTTGGGAGCTGACAATAGATTTCACACATGTTCACTCTATGAACAAACCAACTGGCTGAACCTTAATTGCAGGATAAAGTACCAGATGCGCCTTCTGGGCAAGAAAATCCTGCTAGAGAAAGCTCCCCCCTTTCTCAAACCCATGTTGCAGACTACCGACACCTCTTACCACACCAGGGGTGTGATCAGAAACTCTCTAGCCATCCCTTTCAGGAGAACCTCTCTGGGACAAATGTCCTTTGCCTACAGAGCACCCCTATGGCTAAATGTGATCCCAACCCACATCACTAGCAACACCTGCATTTCAGCATTTAAACTATTGCTGAAGCAGCACCTCTTTGATGCCTCCACCTGCACCTTTAGGTAATCCTGGTAGACAATGCCTAATCCCCTCAGGGGTACCTCCTGACCACTCTTGCCACGTCTCTAAATGACATTCAACTCCAACAACTTCCCCTCCATCCCCTCTCTCCCTCTGTTTTCTGTGACAATGCCTGACTTTGGCAGCCCTACCCCATGGATTATTAACATGAATAAATGCCTCCTGGGCCCCAAGGAATTACCTGACTACCAAGTTTCTCAACTATACCTCTCCCTTCTACTACTTCTCTAATCTCTCCCTCCTGCCAATTCTCCAATCTCCTAAGAACATGTTCTTCCTGCTGTTTTACCGTGCCACAGCTACAGCGGCTACAGAGACATCCCCAACTGCGATAGCTGCATTGCTGAGTGTCGGCAATGCAGTGTCAGGGATGCCTCCATGTTTCATCTGCCCCCGTCTCTAGGATTCCAACTCCTAGTAGGAGTTGGACCGGGGGGGGGGGAACACCCAGCAAGGCTGTCCTGATTGTTGCATGGACCACCACAGCGACGGGCAGATTTTGCCCGATTTCTGGCTCTGTGGTGGTCTTCCTGGTCAGGGATTCGCTGTGGTTACAGTAGACATCTTCCTGCTTTGCACTTTATAACCACATGTGTAGTATTATTATACCATCTTTATTGTTCCTTCATCTCATGTTTAACCTTAACAAGTCATATCTGTTGTGTTATGTTGTATTGTAAAGGTACCTGTGCTGACTCGGAACCTTTAAAAAGAGCATTTTGCTCAAAGGTCTTTTCTGAAGAATTAAATAAATAAATAAATAAAATGCTGCAAAGGTTGTACAAGCAGTGTAAGGTGATCAATGATTTTGCATTACTGCAGAAGGGTGACTTACATAAATTACCACTTTCACTAGATGACATTACCATCATGGAAAAACTAATTGAAATAGTAACTCCTTTTGAATATGCCTCCAAGGCAGTTAGTGCTGATGCAGCATACATCAGTATGGCAATCCCGCTAATTTGCATACTGCAGGATCAGGTGTCTGAAGTGACTGCATATTTTAAAGAGAACAATGATGATGAAAAGGCAGTCTTCTTGGCACAGAGCATACATCACAGACTGTGCTCTGGCTTAAGGCTGGACTTTATATGCAGTTCTCAGAAATTTGTCTTTGCCCTCTTGATGGACCCATGTTACAGATATGGTGCTGCATTAATGTTGCAAAACAGTGAAGTGGACATAAGGAGTTATAGGCATAAACTCACTGTGGAAGTTTCCAAAGTAATTGAGGAGCAACAACAGATGAAAGGGAGGGATGGAGGACTCTCAAACTCCTCCTGTAGGCAGGAATCTTAGGTGGATGGTGTAACTCCAGCACAAGAAACAGCAACATCATCAGCAGAACCATTAACCAATACTAGCCAACAACTAGCTTCCACACCTAACAGCAGCAACCCCATTTGGAAAACCCTCTCCAAATTCAGCCTTGTGGATGAACACTAAACCAGCACACAACACAATTTGACAGAAGCATCTGTTTGAGCAAAACAACCATTAATACATGTAAGGAAAACACAGCCTGTCTATTAATGGAGTATGAGCCCTTGCATTACTGGCACTGAAAAAGAAAGGAATGGCCTGGCATGGCACACCTAGCCATTGAATATCCACCCTGCCTCTAACAAGTGTATCATTAGAGCATGTCTTTAGTGCCACTGGAACCATCATAACTGATCAGAGGATGAAGAGTGCCACCCAAAACGTAGAGATTGTCACTTCTATTATGAAGAATGAGCATATGCTGCCATCAGATTACACATTTCCGAAAGTAAATGTGGATCAGGTGCTGCCAGATTGTGCTGCTGCTGACACTGATGACAGCGAGGAGGACGACACTGACATGGTTTCTACACTAGATTCTTAGACATTCTGCAAATAGTGTCTTTTGCACAGAGTCATGCATCAGCACACACTATCAACACTGTTATTCTGAACTGTCCCTTTTGCCTCCTTCAGTCATCCTTTAAAGTGCTATCCAGGTCTGATTCCTTCTCCCATCACTTGCCAGACTGACAATGTGACCTTCAGCATCCTCTTTCTCTGACAACTGCCCTTCAAAGAACCATCCTGTTCTGCCTCATGCCCTCACTTCTTATGAGCACCTGTTTCCAAACTGGCAGTGTGACCTTCTTTTAGATATCTATCAAGCCCATTAGTAGGCCTGTCAATAAAAAATAGCTGAAGCCTTATTGCAGAACATGTCAGTTGCCCAAATTAAACAAAGTTGAATGAACTTCGACTTTGCAAGCCTGCAGATCACAAGTAAATGCTTAATTTAGTTGCGCAACACCAAGCAAAACAGGCATAGGCCAATAACCAGGACACTTTGAGAAGTACAAATATGAATAAAAAAATAATAAATGAAAACCCAGAAAAGTAACCAACAAAAAAAGAAAAGAAAAAAGGTCCAAGTGTACTTAGAATAGACATTACTTCAGCATTGAGGCCAGGATTTAAATGGCATAAAAAACAAAAGAAATACCAACAGAGAAACACTCAAGGCCATTAGTTGCATGACGATGCGGCACACACTTAAGCCTCATTTCTCTCTCTGCTGCGGGGACCACTTGGACCCAGGAGAACTGCTTTTCAGTTAGTTTCCCATGCATTTTTCCAACTACTGAGCCATATATTGTCTCCTCTCCACAGCTCTACTATGCCAGTTTGACAACAGTTTTGTTGACAGGTATCTCATCGACAGGAATTATGGTGACTGCAAGTTGCAGTTGACATAATTCCAGTGTATCTCCCAGACTGTTTTCTCTGCCGCCCCGCACCCCCCACATTAAGGATTCTCAACTCCAGTCGGAGTTGACTCGAGGGAGGGGGTGCAGGATCGGGAGACAGTGTGCCCCTGTGTCAGGTGCACCAACACAGTGACCTGTCGGGAACCTGTCTATTTTGTTGACTGGTTGTTAGGTCGCTGTGTTGGTATCACTCTTGGGGAGCATACTCCTCTCCACTGCCAACATTTGTGACTTAAGAGAATTGATTCAGACAAACATCAGCTCACACAATTATCCCTCAAAATCCACACTGGCAGTGACTACAGTATTTGGACTAGTGTGTAACTCAGGCTCCTCCCAAAACCACACTTCTGCCTCTCCTCTTCCAGATGCAGAACCTGGCACAGACATTTTGTTCTGATTGGTATGCATGGTTTCTATGTGTCGCTGCTGTCTAATACTGCTGGTAGTTATACAGCCTGACAGTCAATGGTTTCACTCTCTTCTCATGGCCTATCTCTATCCTGCTACTCCACTGAATTTGATTGGGCTGGGTGCAGGTGGTCTATAATAGATAAAGTGATTTGGTGACAGTAGTTCACTTGTAACTCAAATAACACTGCTTACACTCTCCATGGCCTCAAGCAAAACCTGCTGCTGTTGCTGCTGCTGCTGCTACATACATCTCCCTGGCCCAGAGTCACTTATCTCAGTGGCATGATTCTTTACAAAGCAACTGTCTAATATAATAAAACAGCTTAAACACTAGAGCTACTCCAGTTATGTTTCAACTTTATTGTTTTCTAGTTCCTTTTTTTTTTTTTTACTTTTCGCTGCTGCTGGTCTAGTAAATATTGTAGATACTGCAGCAATTATGTCACTGAGTCTTTCACAATGTATTGGACTCTCTCCTTTCTAACCACACAATTGCTGTTTGTGACATCACAGTCTGTTGTCATGGGAAGCACTGTGCTGCCATAAACAAAGGTACTGTGAGGTTAACAGGGGAGAGGAAAATGTCTTTAAATGTTTTCTATATAGGCTTTTTAGATGGACTACCAAGATGTGCTGTAAATCTTGGAAAAGAAAATTGAAAATGTAAACAATGTATTCTCTAGTAAATTGTGACAGCTGAAAACTCCAGTTTATGAATGCACATGCTGAACTGCAAAGTTGCGCTTTAATAAAAGTTACACCCGCATACTACCTGCACAGAAGCCCAACCACAATGCCACAGCACCTTTCTGTAACCTTTTCAGATTTAATTTTCCTGATAGGACCTGATGGCATACATCCCAGGGTACTTAAGGAGCTAAAGGTGGAACTAGCAGAGCCATTAGCAGAACTGTTTAGTGAGTCTCTGAGCACAGGAGAGGTCCCAGAAGACTGGAGAAGGGCTCATGTGATACCGTTCCACAAGAGTGGTAGCAGGGAGGAGGCGGGGAACTACAGACCAGTCAGTCTTACCTCAGTAGTGGGCAAGATTATGGAGGCACTCCTTAAGGAAAGGATAGTGCAACACCTGGAATCCATAGGGCACAGGATCCAAGACAGCATGGGTTTACAAAAGGAAGGTCCTGTCAAACTAATCTCATAGATTTCTTTGACTGGGTAACCAGAGTGGTGGACCAAGGGGGAGCAGTTGATGTTGCCTACCTTGACTTCAGCAAAGCTTTTGACACTGTTCCACATAGAAGATTGATAAATAAGCTGGGTAGGCTCGGGGTGAGTCAGAAGTTGGTCAACTGGGTGGCAAACTGGTTGACGGGCAGAAAACAGAGAGTGGTGGTAAATGGTATACAGTCAGAAGAGATGCAAGTCACAAATGGGGTACCTCAGGGATCAGTCCTGGGGCCAGTCCTCTTCAACATCTTCATTAGTGACCTTGCAGATGGACTAGAGGGTAAGGCTTGTCTGTTTGCAGATGACACCAAGATCTGCAACAGAGTAGATGATCCAGATGGGTGGGCAGAATAAGAAGAGATCTGGATATACTAGCAAAATGGTCAGAAGAGTGGCAACTGGATTTAATGCAAAGAAGTGCAAAATCATGCACATAGGGAAGAGAACCCAAGCCACCTATAGGCTGGGAGGGAGTTGCTAGCAGTCACAAAGGAAGAAAGAGACTTGGCATTATCATCACTGATGACCTGAAATCATCCAAGCAGACATCTAAAGCAGTAGGTAAGGCTAGGGGGTATTAGGGTGTATTAGTAGGGTATCACAAGTCGTGAAGACGGAGGTAATAATCCCTCTTTACAAGACACTGGTTAGGCCCCATCTGGAGTACTGTGTGCAGTATTGGAGGCCACACCTTCACAAGGACATTAACAAATTGAGGCAGTCCAGAAGGGCAACCAAAATGGTGCAGGGACTGCATCAGAAGACATATGAGGACAGATTAACAGAGCTCAATATGTATACCCTTGAGCAAAGAAGGGAGAGAGGTGATATGATCGAGGCATTCAAACACCTTAAGGGCATTAACAAGGTGAAAGAGTCTAACATGTTTAAATATAAGAAAAATAGCAGGACAAGAGGACACAGCATGAGATTAGAGGGGGCCGATTAAAGGGGAATGTGAGGAAATTCTTTTTCACAGAAAGGGTGGTGGATACATGGAATGGCTTACCACAAGAAGTGGTGGCTATGAATACAGTGCAGGGCTTCAAACAGGCATGGGATAGGCATAAGGGAGCAATACAAATGACTATGAATAGATAGGCCACTGACAGAGCAAAGGCCGATGGCACATTTATATGGTAGAAAAAGAAATGGGCAGACTGGATGGGCCTTGCGGTCCTTATCTGCCATCAACTTCTATGTTTCTATGTTTCTATGTAACTTTGCTGGCTAAAGTCCCTTAAAGCTTCAAGATAGCATTTCAAGGCAGCCATATCACACTATTTCAACTAGTGCTTTGGCATGAGGACCAATGTGACTTCCAGTTTGCTGTCATATGAATAACAGGGATTTACTTTATAATATGTGATCTGTTCTGATTTGAAATGGCCATGTTAAATCATTGGCTTTCTGGGAAAAATTTCAGACCAGAATGGAGACATTCTGAAAGTAGAACTCTCATTCCAAGAGCTAATAATCCGCTACCACTCAGCCTAAATTAAATATTTTTTGAATGCTGGTGGCAGCAAGTAAAAAAGATGACTATTTGAGATATGTCCAAAATGGAAACATTCTTGGGTCTGGGGTGCTGCCATCTCATGTTAAAGACGGTCTGTGGTTGTCTGGCCACAAGTAGAGAGCTGTACAAGTGATCACTGAGTGTTGTGTGCCAGCATTATAAAATGTGATGACATCACATAGAAGCCACAGACCCATCAGGCCTGCATTTATGAACATTTCAACAGAAGAGCTAAGCAGTTGAGCAGAGTCACTTATATTATAAAACTTTATTTCAGCTGTAAAGCTTAATTTAGGGGTTTACTTGGGGGGATTCTCTGTGAATGACAGTTCTTTAATAAGGAATGTTCCTGTTTGAAGCCATACCTACTGTATGTAGAACAAGCATTTGTCAATGCCGAATGTTGATTGCTTGTATGTGCTGTTTAGGTATTTGGAAGTGAAAGTACCATGCCTTAGAACTTTCATATGTCCCAACCCAAGACATCCACTATGTTTTTCTGTTCATGTAACCCCCCTGTTACCCGGGGTTACTAGAATCCCAGTAAGAGTAGTGGTAGGCAGGGAAAGCAGCTTGTGAAACTCCAGTTAAATGGGTTTGACACTGTCTCACTCTGTTCTCAGTCTCAGCTGAGACTGAGGGATGACATCACCAATAGAACTTTCGCAGCTGCATAAGCCACATTGGAATCTGCAGCAGACGGAGTTAGACAGAACGTTGGGAGTTTTCAAAAGGTTAATTGTCAGTGTCCAGTTTGTCTTCATTAAGTGAAGGTGTGTCTCAAGTGGTGGAGACCGCTGTTGAGACTCAGTGCCCCTCCCTCGGGGATGTAAAGATTCCTATCAGATTCCTGGGGCAATCCCTTAATTCTGCCAAGTGGAAGAAAAGCTGCCTGTTTAGTCCAACATTTATTTTGAAAGATGGAAGATTTGTGAGTCACCTGTGGGGCATCTGCAACTAAAGGGTGAGTGTCTACTCTTTCAAAAATGGCAAATTGTTTTCTTCACCCTGGGACATGTGTGAAAATCTAGGGATTGCGCTACATTTTGGGAAGCCTAGAGAAATGGGCCAAACAAGTAAAGTAGTGTCAAATGCTAGAGTGTTGTGTGATTCAAGTAATATGTAGAGGAGATGCACCAGATCATCTACCCTTTAATCTACATTTAGAAGTTCTGCAAAGGAATGGTTCAGTTTTCCCAGGGAAATGGCCGGGTAGGGCTGTGGGAGCTGGAGGTGGGTGAACCCTCCATCTTTAATGACCAGGTCCACCTCTACGGATTTCTGCTGTGGTTGCTACTTTGTCTCATGCACTTGGCCAGTGATGGGGGAAGTACCCAGACGTGGGGTTGCAAAAGGGAAAATTCTCTCTAGGAGTCGCAGACTCTAAGTGGTGTGGGGAGCCACAACAAGTAAGGAAAAATTCTCTCTAGGAGTCGCCGACTCTAAGTGGTGTGGGGAGCCACGACAGGATAATTGGTTCATTCTTCCAATGGACCACGGATCAAGTGGCCGGTGGGGGAGCCTGGGCCCGTGGGGAAAACCCAAGTGTGTACAAATAGGGCTGTGTACCCAAAGCTGCATGCAAGTCAGGGCTATGTGCTTGGTGGGTTCAGAGCCTGAGGGCTGAAAATAGTGAATAAGTGTTCTGTAGTCTCTAATCTGCATTACCAGGAAATGTAGCCCCATGGGGGTCCGTCTATGCTTTGTTTTGTTCAGCTAGTATGTGAATAAAAGCCACACTGAAGAATCCCATTCCTGGTTCTGGACATTACAGTTATTGCTTCCTGTATTCAGATTTACTTGGGTGCCCCTGTGCAGAGTAGCCAAACCTCGGTCCCCCTGTACTGAGTAACCTCATCCTCCCCAAACCCAGTCCCCACCAGGTACTGCTGTCAGCTTCAACAGCATGCCACCTGTCGTTTTGGCAAAAAGGCAGGGGTGAGGGGTTACAAAAATGGAGGCACCGCTTTGGATTTTGTTCTGGGAGGAAGGTGCTTGGGCAAGGGGTCTAGCGTTTTGGCTATCTGGCAGTGGGTAGCCCAAAAAGCTGAAGCAATTTCCCTAGTGTGTTGCTGTGTGCTGTGAATCTTGTGCTGCTATTTAAAAATGCCAACTGTTTACCAAGGAGCAGTAAAGCCAAAGAGTGTGCCCTTGTCCTGCATCAAATAGTTTACAGCGTTTGAAATGCTTTTAAAATGAACTGTTGTGAAGAAAAGTGTGGAAGACTAGGGGTAGCAACAGAAAAATTGTGCCCTGGACATTTGAAATGCTTTTAAAATAAACTGTTGTGAAGAAAAGTGTGGAAGACTAAGGGTAGCAACAGGAAAATTGTGCCCTGGACGTTTGAAATGCTTTTAAAATGAATTGTTGTGAAGGAAAGTGTGGAAGACTAGGGGTGGCAAAAGGAAAATTATGCCCTGGACGTTGGAAATGCTTTCTGAATGAATTGAGAGACTGCAGTGTAAATGGCTATGTTAAATGGCTGAAATGGGCTCCCACCATGGAGTCAGTTGAAAAAAAAAAAAGTTGCATTCTGCAGTTTAAATTTGCCTGCTCGATGATCGCCGTGAGGATAAGAGCCCTCGCGAGGAAGAAGAGGCTCATTTGCATGGCGTTGTGTGGTTGGTCAGGCTGCAATCAGTCCCGCCCCTCAGCCAGCTCTACAGAGACTGCCCCAGCATTTGAGAGGGAGTGAGAGTGGAGTGCGTGTACTGGCAGTAGAGGAGAGTCGCGGAGTGTACAAAGAGTTGTAAACAGTTTAAAAATAGACTATTTAGTTTAAAATCGGGCTCAACCCGCTAATCGATCGTCCAAATTGCAAGTTTGGTGTTTAAAAAGACGATCGCTAGGACTGCACACCCGTTTCTATTCTGAGGCCTCCAAGAACTGGCTGCAGGCCGTTTTTCCCCATCGCAGCTAGCTGCTACTGATAACAGTAAGTAACCATCCTAGAAACTGCTCAAACAGTGATTTTCAGCCTATGCCATATAAAATGTGTGTGCAGCAGTGTAGTCGCTTTGCAAGTAACGACTGTGTTAAGTCCTGCCAGCAAGTGCAAGCCTGTTAAGCCATTGACTGTGTGCATAGTAATGAAATTAGCCTCAGTTTAAAGTTTGCAGCCAGAGGGAGACTGTGGGTTGTAGCAAAGTGCAGCACTAGAAATACAGGCAATCCTGTGCTAAAAACCTGAAGCTTTAAGGGACTGTGAATAAAATGAATGATACCAGCATGTGAAAAGTCCATGGAAAATCCTGTAAATGTGTTTAAAGCCAGAACAGAGCAGAGCAAGTTGTGCAGTTTGAGCAAATGTTATCAGTAGTTTGTGTAAATCGGGTGCGCAGTGGATTGACCCAGATTCTAAATGTTGATGCACAGGAGTGCTGCCGCCGCCATTACAGGGTAGGGTAGTAAAGTAAACACAGCAGCAGAGGAGCCATTTTATAGCTAAAGAGTGTGTTCAATAAAGTGGGACTTTCAGTTACAGTGAACTTTTGTTTGTTTTTCTGCAGTTATGGCCTCAGGACCAGCTCGTTACCTGGATCATGCCCGGGTTACAGTAACAGCAGCAGTAAATAGACAGAGATATTGAAAAGTGGTGCTATGGAGGGCAACTGCCTCCTCAGGTGGCGATTCCTAATTATCCAGTGCGTGTATGTCAAATATGCTTGGGAGCTGGAAGGGACGTCTTCATGATTCCTCACTGTGCTGGATGCCTAGAAAAATATGGCTTGTATAAAGTGCCTCCAATTCGTTTGGCTCCCACATGGACAAAAATTCAGGAATCTGCAGTTGGCAGCACACAGCACCAGGCGGAGCCTGTGGAGGAAGGCCCCTCGGGGGAGTGAGGCACAAAGCTAGAGGGTGCAGAGATAGAGACAGAACCAGAAGCTGAAGTTTCGGATGCTGGATCCCAGAAGGAAAGTTTGGATAAAGCATCAGTAGACCCCTGGAGGGGGGGCCTAGCCCGAGTCTTTTAGGTGAAGATGAGATGCGGGAGGCCTTTGAGTGGGAGGTGTCGACCTCCGTGCCTAGTGATGAGTGGATAGTCTCTGGAGTGAGAACGACTGCTCACTCCTGGGCTCAGATCCTCAGTGAAGAGGAAGATGAGGGGGGAACCTATGTGGCCTTGTGAAAAAGGAACGGGTACACAGCCTCAAGATCTTGCCTCAGAGGAATGTATGGAAGAAAGTGGTGATGCCACTGCCCTGGCTTTACAGGAGGAAGAAGTCAGGGATCCGTTTCTAATTTCCTTAAGGATGCGAAGCTGACAGAACCAGGACTGGCCACCCCCAAGCCAAGCCAGCGGTCTCAGATTGACCAAAGCAAGTAAAGAGGAGAGACTGGTTCGTAGAAAGGCAAATGAGATCTATGGTATAACCTTTCCTACCTTTCCTCGAAAAGTCTGGGAGGAGATTGAGAACTGCAGGAAATCCTGGATCTGGGATGAAGCTATGAAAAGTGTGCATTCTGGGGCCAACCAGCATGTAAAGAATAGACTGTTCCACGAAAAGTATACCCAGTGGAAGAGAGGCAGGACACTGTTTATAGACAGAGTGAGAATAGTGGACGGAGAGGGACATGAAATCTCCCACTGTGTGAATTATGTGCGCCCAGATGGGGTAATAATTCAAGCCCCTGATCCCCCCGGTACTATTGGCCTCAGTGCAAGGATCTCTCAGCAAATGTGCCCGTGCCTACAAAATGGAGAGCCGAACAGTGGTAGTCAATACTGCCACACCAGACTGTGAAGTGCCTTATTGATCTGCCAATATGAATATCCAGGACTCAGGTGCCCCACATTCATCAGTCTACAGTGTACTGTCCTTTCCAGAAACCATTGACTGACCCACCAGATGACTTCAGATCCAGGGAGGACACCAGCCCAGCTGTTTCCTGTTCATCGCCTGGTAATCGGATGACGTCGGACCAGTTGTTTTCTTTTTGTTCCTGTTCTAAGGTTCCATCTCCAGAGATGACATCAGCCCAGCTGTTTCCAGATGTGCCCTCCTGTGGTTCCCAGAAGATGTCCGCCCAGCTGTATCAGAAGAAATGCTGCCAGGGGAGAGTCTTCATCAGAGGTGCAGGTTGGTGCCGAATTTTGTACTACAAGTGGCTGGTAAGTCCAAACTTTTCTTTCTTTATGACATTGCAGTACACACCCTACACTAACAGATTTCAAAATGTGTGAACTGTCTGCAAAGACTCTCCCCTTCGGGACTTTGGCCTGTTAGAACTGTGCTTTGCCGGGCTCCGGCCCAGGAAAGACTATTTATTGGACTAGCCTTCGGGCCTTGTGGTCATTAGTTGTGACTTTTAGGGCACTCCATCCCCAAATGTGTATTGTAAATAATGTCATTGTTTTCTAATGTAAATACTGTTTTTTCTATCTTTTTTCTAAAATAAAAATATTTTTGGGATTTTTCAGTGTTTTGATGGTAGGGGTCTAGATAGACTGTGTATGCAGATTAGGAGTGTGTTTTGTCTTTCTTTTTCTTACAGGTGTTCCTGGGAAGACAGAAGGGAAGACAAGAAGAGGAGGAGGGGCTCATCGGAGTTCCTCGTCAGTGCTTTAGTGTGTAGAAATTTAAAGTACTGTGTTGTTATTGTTATGGTTACTGTATTAACCCTTTCCTTCCACAGGTGTGGTTGTGGGGGTAGGGAGGAGGCAGTAATGTGGTATTTTAATGGTGTGTGGTTGCAGGTTGCCCAAGGTCGGGGAGGTCCCGAGGTTGTTTTTGTTTGGGGGTATTAGGTTAAAGGCAGATAGGTTTTCCTTAGAGGGTTGGGGGGATAGACATGCTGTGGCCCTGACCTGAAGTAGGGACCGCAGTGCTGATCTATCAGGGCTATGCTCTGGATGGTTCTACCAGAGCCACTAGGTGTCCATAGTAAGTAGATAGTGTAGAGGCTGATATGTCAGCTCAAGGCCTCTAGGCCCTTAGTGTTCTCTGCCTGTGCTTGCACATGGTAGGAGGGGGCCTGATCACCCCCCTCCGCAGGTAGCACATAGGGTGGGATGGCCTAAGGCTGGGTAAATAATGACTGCGGACAGTCATTTTCCTGGTCAAGTGGCAAGTGTAACTCCCTTGTTACCCGGGGTTACTAGAATCCCAGTAAGACCTAGTGGTAGGCAGGGAAGGCAGCTTGTGAAACTCCAGTTAAATGGGTTTCACACTGTCTCACTCTGTTCTCAGTCTCAGCTGAGACTGAGGGATGACATCACCAATAGAACTTTCACAGCTGCATCAGCCACATTGGAATCTGCAGCAGAGGGAGTTAGACAGAACGTTGGGAGTTTTCAAAAGGTTAGCTGTCAGTGTCCAGTTTGTCTTCATTAAGTGAAGGTGTGCTCAAGTGGTGGAGACCGCTGTTCGGGTCTCAGTGCCCCCTCCCTCGGGGGATGTAAAGATTCCCATCAGATTCCTGGGGCAATCCCCTTAATTCTGCCAAGTGGAAGAAAAGCTGCCTGTTTAGTCCAACATTTATTTTGAAAGATGGAAGATTTGTGAGTCACCTGTGGGGCATCTGCAACTAAAGGGTGAGTGTCTGCTCTGTCAAAAACGGCAAATTGTTTTCTTCACCCTGGGACATGTGTGAAAATCTAGGGATTGCGCTACATTTTGGGAAGCCTAGAGAAATGGGCCAAACAAGTAAAGTAGTGTCAAATGCTAGAGTGTTGTGTGATTCAAGTAATATGTAGAGGAGATGCACCAGATCATCTACCCTTTAATCTACATTTAGAAGTTCAGCAAAGGAATGGTTCAGTTTTCCCAGGGAAATGGCCGGGTATGGGCTGTGGGAGCTGGAGGTGGTGAACCCCCATCTTTAATGACCAGGTCCACCTCACGGATTTCTGCTGTGGTTGCTACTTTGCCTCATGCACTTGGCCAGTGACGGGGGAAGTACCCAGACGTGGGGTTGCAAAAGGGAAAATTCTCTCTAGGAGTCGCAGACTCTAAGTGGTGTGGGGAGCCAAAACAAGTAGGAAAATTCTCTCTAGGAGTCGCAGACTCTATGTGGTGTGGGGAGCCACAACAAGTAAGGAAAAATTCTCTTTAGGAGTCGCTGACTCTAAGTGGTGTGGGGAGCCACGACAGGAAAATTGGTTCATTCTTCCAGTGGACCGCGGATCAAGTGGCCGGCGGGGGAGCCTGGCCCGTGGGGAAAACCCAAGTGTGTACAAGTCGGGCTGTGTACCCAAAGCTGTGTGCAAGTCCGGGCTGTGTGCCTGGTGGGTTCAGAGCCTGAGGGCTGAAAATGGTGAATAAGTGTTCTGTAGTCTCTAATCTGCATTACCAGGAAATGTAGCCCCATGGAGGTCCGTCTATGCTTTGTTTTGTTCAGCTAGTATGTGAATAAAAGCCACACTGAAGAATCCCATTCCTGGTTCTGGACATTACAGTTATTGCTTCTTGTGTTTGGATTTACTTGGTGCCCTGTGCAGAGTAGCCAAACCTAGGTCCCCCTGTGCCGAGTAACCTCATCCTCCCCAAACCCAGTCCCCACCGGGTACTGCTGTCAGCTTCAACAGCATGCCACCTGTCGTTTTGGCAAAAAGGCAGGGGTGAGGGGTTACATTCAGTATTCACAGAAGAGGGGGAAGGGCAAGGGCCACAGCAATTGCAAAGGCTGGAAGAGGTGGACAATAGTACATTCACAGGCAGGAGAATCCTGCAGAAGGTGAGCAAAGTAACGGTGGACAAAGTGAGGGGGCCAGATGGCATACACCCAAGAATATTAAAAGAACTGTGAAGGGAGATAGCAGTACCTCTGGCAGCCATGTTCAGTGAGTCATTCAACACAGGGGTGGTACCAGATAATTAGAAGAGGGCACATGTGGTCCCTCTATAGAAATCCAGGAGTAGGAAGTAGGCGGGGAACTATAGGCCGGTCAGCCTCACTTCAGTAGTGGGGAAGATCATGGAAACATTGGTTAAAGAAAGGATAGTGGGGCATCTAGAAGGCATCGGAGGCCAGGACCATAGGCAACATGGATTCACAGTGGGGAGGTCATGTCAGACAAATCTGGTTGATCTCTTTGACTGGGTGACAAAGGCAGTAAATCAGGGTTGGGCAGTGGACAATGCTTACCTTGATGTAAGCAAAGCCTTTGACACTGTCCCACATAGGAGGCTGATAAACTAGCTGAGTAGGCTGGACATGGGGGAAAGGGTGGTAAAGTGGGTTAGAAACTGGGTAAGAGACAGGTGGCAGAGAGTGGTGGTGAATGGGGTGCAGTCTGGGGAGAGGGAGTGACCAGTGGGGTGCCGCAGGGATTGTTCGTGGGGCCAGTTCTGTTCAATGTCTTCATTAGTGAATTGCAGAAGGGCTGAAGGGAAAGGTCTGCCTGTTTGCAGATTACACCAAGATCTGTAACACAATGGATACCCCAGAGGGGGTGGAGAAAATGAGGAGGGACCTGGGGAAGGTTGAGAAATGGTCTGAGGACTGGCCTCTGAAGTTTAATTCAAAAAAGTGCTAAATTATGCACCTGGGACACAGAAACCCTGGGGAAAGGTACAGGATGGGGGGGGGGGAATTGCTGACAGTCACAAAGAAGGAAAGGGGCCTGGGGGTTCTTATTTCAGATGACCTGAAAATGTCAAAGTGGTAAGGCAGCTGGGAGTGCCAGTGACATGCTGGGGTGCATAGGCAGGGGTATCACCAGCATAAGGAGGAAGGTAGTGATGCCATTATATAAAACCAGGCTCTACATGGAGTACTGTATGCAAGTCTGGAAGGCACACCTTCATAAGGATATTAACAGGCTGGAAATGGTCTAGAGAAGGGCGAATGAGGTGGTACAGAGCTTGCAACACAAGATTTATGAGGAGAAATTAAGGGACCTCAATATGTACTCAGTGGAAGAGAGGAGGGAAAGAGGGGATATGATAGAAACATTCAAGTACCTCAAAGGTATAAATATAAGTACTGAGAAGCAGGAGACAGCTGCTATAGGCATATGTGCCAGCTTCTGGGTGATATTCTTTTGTTCTTAAAAATCTGCAATCTCCATTATTTCAGTAACCACATGACCACGCTGCCTTCTTTAGGCAATTTTATGCTGGCTGATGCCTGGTGTCAGATGGCAGACAGCTTGTGTTGCCATTTGAAAAACTTCATAGAGTGTTTTTTTACTGGTAAGCATTTTGGAAAGCTGGTGAAGGTCTCACAATTTTTATTATGATTTTATCTTCTTAGGTCTGTACCCTTTGGTTCCCACATCCTCACACCCAAACAGTCATCAGTGACCACAGCTGCAGCCTTCTTCTTGCCAAGATAGTGGGTGAGAAACATAGAAACATAGAATTTGAAGGCAGATAAGGACCACTTGGCCCACCTAGTCTGCCCATTTCCCTACCTGATGGATAAGCTGCAAATTCTAGTTAATCAACAGCTTACTTCCTCCTACCCCCCCAGTAGAATTGCCCTATGTCTGTCCGTGAGTAGCTGCCTTCACAGTCTGTGAAGTCTGACGTCTTTCAGTGCCACTTATTGGTCGTCTTCCAACACAGGCGAGGCACTGCCAGCCCAAAACTAATTCAGGACAAGCAGTTTTCAAAGTGGGGAAGAAATGGAGTGAGGAAGAATCAAGTACTCATTCAGATGCGGTGTTGATTTTAAGATCATCATACTGGTGTGGACACTGTAAATAGAACCCCAGTTCTTTAAGCAGCCTTATGAAGAGTAAAGGCTTCTCAAAGCACTGGGGTACTGTTTATTGTACTGTAAGTGGGCCGCATCTAATTTGGTAATTTACTGTACCTTACATCTGGATGTATGGTAGGCCCAACTTTGAATAAACACTGCACCTGAATTAACACATAATGCCATAGAAACATAAAATTTGTCAGCAGAAAAGGACCGCTCAGTCCACCCAGTCTGCCCAAGTGTTCTCTACCTACTTGTAACTTCTGCCTGTATATGTTACTGCATGTCTTATTCTGCCTGTGTCCTTCAGGACTTCCTTGTGAATGAGCTTGCTTAATGGATTTTTCCTGCAATGAACTTGTACCTACTCCACTTCCATAGCCCACCCTATTGATCTCCGTTGACCCCCTCCTTCCCCTTTTTCTAATATACCCCTATGTTTATCCCATGCATGCTTCATACCCCCTACCATTTTCGCTTCCACCACTTCTCCTGGCAGTCTGTTCAAGGTGTCTACCACCCTTTCAGTAAAGAAACATTTCTTCACATCTATCCTGAATGCCCCCCCCAGCTTCATTGTATGTCTCTTGGTTTGGGTGCTCATCCTCATTTGAAGGAAACTCCCCAACTGTACCCTCTTTACCCCTGGGAGGTACTTTGTAGGTACTGATGATGTCATGGCTCACCCTCCTCTCTTCCAGAGTGTACATGTTGAGATTCTTCAGCCTGTCCTTGTAGGGATTCCTGTGAAAATTCTGAACTATTTTAGTTGCCCTCCTCTGGGAAACCTCCACCTTATGTCCTTTCTGAAGTGTGGACTCTAAAAGCGGACACAGTACTCCAGCTGTGGGTATACTAGGGAGTGATACAATGGTAGCACAACATCCCTCCTCCTCCTTCTACTGGAGATGCCGCTCCTTATGTACCCCAGAATCCAATTTGCCCTGCCCATAGCCTTGTCACACCGTACTGCAATCTTGAGGTCCTCTGATATAATAAGCTCAAGGACCTTTTCATGTCTAGTGAGTATCAATACCTCCCCCCATCCTATACCCAGCATCGGGGTTCCTATGCCCTAGGTACATGGTTTTACACTTGTTGGCATTGAACCCCAAGTAAGTAAGAAAATGGAACTGAGCTGAATTAATTGCAGGCTTTTAAGCAGCTTTTCAGGGAGTGTATATGTGTGTGTGTGTGGGGGGGGCACTCTGCTACTATAACTATTTGCTTTTGATTTGGTATAATGTGAGAACAGACTAACTCTGCTTCCCACTCCATGTGTTATAGCAGAGATAAAGAGCCCAAATAGCATTGGGCCAAGCAATGAGCCCTGTGGCACCCCGCCTGTCACTGCTGTGGGTGTCGAGAGCTACCCCACCACCACCGCCCTCTGCACTCTTCCTTGTAACCAGTTCTCCATCCATGTAGTCAGACCACCTTCCACCCGCACCCCTCATTCTCCTCACCCTTCTCCTCCTTGGCCTGTGTCTGTGGTCCCGGTGGTCTGCACCCTTTCTTCTCATTATTCTTACCAGGTGGTGGTGCCTTCTGTATTACACTCAGACCACTCTGCCTGCCCCCTTCCAGGGTTACTACACCTCTGCCTTTACCTGTATCTAGGGCGGTGAGCTCATCAGGCTCCCCTGTCCGGACCTTTCTACCAACTTCAGTCTTTTGACCACCCTAAACCCCACCATTTGTTTAAATCCATCTTAGTAGAGGTACACCCTTCTAATCCTGCCTTTTTTTTTAACATATTTTCTCACAGGGCTACGGTCGGCTTGGTCATCCCAACTGACCCCTCTAGCCCTGCCCTCGACATCAGGCCGACCTGCTCACCTCCACAGATTACCCCTGTGGTGGGGCGGTGAGGAGCTTCCCAGGTCGATCCACCGGAGCAGGATCCGGTTGAGGAGGTGCCATTCGGGGCAGGCAGGGGGTTGGAAGCTCATGCTGCCTGATCATAGCACATTTTCCACTTTTCTCCCTTTTGCGGAGTGCGGCCATGCAATGACGCTCAGGCACAGCATGCCAATGTCTGCCACAGTCCGCCACCCTTTACCACACCACTGTAGTAGTGCCTGCGGTTGTCACCAGGGACCGCTACAGAGCGGTGGGTCCCTGGATCCCACCCCAGGATAGGAGAGCAGTCCTCCGGATGCTCAATCCTATCCCTCCCTTGCCATACCCTGGCAGGCCAGGCTTGCATCTGAACCCGGGTCGCCAGCATGGTGTGAGGTGTGGTGTCCAGCGCCTCAACCCTCAGTGCCAGTGGCCCAGCAGCACTGCTGCCTTTAATATGCCCCTCCTCTTCCTGCTCCTGTGTACCCTCTCCCCCATGTACAAGCCACTATTCCCCCCCGTCCCTACCCCAGTTAGTCACTAACCCATAATGTTTCGTGTGGCACCAATCCCTCAGCCACTCGAACTCCTCAAAGCTACCCTTCCTTCTCTATGCTTGCACTTGGTACTGGCCGTACCTCCAAGAATGCCACTAACTTCCCCACCCCCTCACACTGCCTGCCCAAGTACACAAACCTCCCCCTCACTATTTCCACAGTGTCCCCCGCCAAGTCGTTTGTACTCACATGCAATGGTAAATAAGGTTTCTTCCTCCCCCTCAGTGCATGCTTGAGCAGTGCCTGCCCTGCCACTCCTGCAGTAAACCTGGGGACAGCTTCGACCCAAATATGGCTGTGCCTTTCCCCTTTCCATCTCATTGCACCCATTTCAGTATAGAATCCCACAGGATGAGTACCCCCCACCTCTTACCCCCTTTCCCTTCTAATGTCACTTCCACCACCCCAGTATTCATTCTTCCCTGTCTCTTACCCCCACCAACTGCACCCTCTGTGACCTCTGCATCTGTACCCCACTTCTGCCTCACCCCTTTTCTCTGCCTTATTCCTCATATCCCCCTTGAACTGCTTCCCAGCCTGACTACTTCCTACTGGGCTTCCCAAGTCGACCTCCCCTCCTCCCCTGCTGATTTCCAACCCCTCTCCTATCCCCGCTGTTGTCGATTTGCATTCCCTTCTACCCCGATAGTGATGCCCCTCCCATCCTTCCCTCTTCCCGTAGCCTTCTCTCCTTCAGTCACCATCCCTCCTTCCTTAGTAGCCCCCTTCTACCTTTTTGTCCTTGCTATCTCTTCCCCTACCTGTTGCCATCCCTCTCATACCCCACTTGTCCTCCCCCTTCAGTATGTTCCTGCTCCCCCTATCTGTCCCATAGCAGAGATTCAAATCTATTTGTAGTAGATACCAGTCTTACATCTCTTGCCCCTATCAGTTCTCCTCTCCTACGTGTTCCCCTCCGAGCCACCCCTGGTCCCTCCCTACCCGCAGCCATCTGCTCTCTCCCTTGGTTCACCCCTGGTACTCCTCATTGTCTCATCCTCCCCCATCAGGAGGCCCTCCCGCCCTCACCTCGGGCACCCCCTTCCGTCTCCTCTCTTTTCTGCTAGTGGCTCTGATACTGGGCTCAGTTTCAGTCCCTAGTTATTCTTCCTATGCCCCTCTTTGCCATCCCGTATTCCCCCCTAAGGATGCCTACCATACTTATCTGCCCTGCCACTTACACTCCTCCCTAACCTCCACAGTTCTTCCCTCAAACTAGCCAGTCATCTACAGACCATACACTCCCCCCCCATCCTCCAAGTCCAGTCCAGGATCATGGCGGACCCACACCCTGTACAACTCTCCACCCTTCCAAAGATACCCTCCCTATTGACATGTGGCACCTGCCCCAATTTGGCCCCCATCTTATGTTACAGGCTCTTACTCCCCGGTTCTGTACACTACTACAACTGTTAGGCCCCTATTAAGTCAAATTCATGTCCCTCCCACACTAGTCCCCCTACTGACCCCTTGTTGACCAGGGTAATTCAGTCTCAAATCTCAACCATTAGATACTGTATTACTGTACCAATTCTAAAGCCTCCTTGTCCATTTTTCACCCCTCAGCTACCATACTTTTGGTTCTTGGCTCTCATATAGTTTCACTTAGCCCAGTTAGAAATCCTATTGCACTCCAAGTATTACCCAGCTCAGTTAGAGAAATAAACAGAACAAATAAATATGTGTAACCCCTGGGTGGTGCCACTCCCCAGTGTTACACCCCTGCCTACTAACCTAGACATAAGCTAAGGGGTATGGGTTCGCTAGCTAATAACATTTTTTAAAACCTTTGCGCAGTGCCTCCACTCAGGGTGCTTTACGTGGGTGAGATGGTGCTGGGTGTAGCCTCCTGAGCTGCTACACCACCCATGGTGGCCAGTTACCCTCCCCAGACATGCCCCAAGACACAGCTCCCCACATATCAACATTTTGAATTAAAGGCTCTCTCTAATAATATGCTCATACAGGATTTCAAACAACAACAAGATATTTATTTCAGGGGGAAATAAAGGAGCTAGGAAAGGTAAACAGGAGGAGTAGAGGATATCTTACTGTATTTACACATGTACAGAGATCATTTTGGAATTTGCTGATAAACCCTCCAGCTAGGTGGCTACATATTAACAGGCAGACATAAATCACATTTTACCATTCGACTTAAGACATCCAGAGCCCTGGCTATCTAGCTTCTGATAAATCCGATGTTAAACATAATTATTAATATGCTAGTATGGTGTTTTAAATAGCACTGTTATTGCCCACTCAGACTTGGAGGCACCTTGCCTAACATTTTGGTCTGCAAAAACCCCCCTGTTTAAGCCAGTCTGCACTTCTTTTTAGCTCCATGAGCAGCCCCCTGCCAGACTGCCACCCGCAGTCCAGGTCTAAAGCCACCAGTCCCTCACAGAAATGCAGGTACGGACTTGCCCTCAGGGACTGATTACCTCCAGGAAGGGAGCCCTAGCTGCCAATTTTTTCACCCACCCAACCCTCCCGGTCCTGATTAAATACACATAAACCCTGCCCGACCTCTAGCTCACTCCCTACTGGCTATTGCCAGCCATGCCTTATTAGTTATCTAGGCCTTAATTTTCATTGGTAACCCATCCTCCCACAAGATCCACTCATTTTCTTGGCCCTCTCAAGGAACTGTTGCAAATCCTGTGGTTTCACTAAAGGAAATATCTCCACGTTAAGAATGCCATCTGCGCCTATCCTTCTCTATAGTTGCCTTATATTACTTTGTTATACTCTACCCAAAATTTCAGTTTGCAACTCGGACAAAGGCTAGTTTCCCTTCTCTATCATCTACCAAGATATAGCCTCCCACATTAGACCATGGCATTCTACATCAGGGACGTCTCCTCTATGGTTATGCCCCTCCTTCCACCAGGCCATAACTATAGAACATGTGCAATTCCCAAGGATGGTGTCAGCTCTATCAGTTCTCTATGTTTTATCCCTAGCAAATAGCAATCCTGCCCTTAACACAGCCACCGCTAAACCAATGTACACTAGAAGGAGTAACAAAAGAATGTTTAGCAGGCTAAGACACCACCTTAAAAACTAGTACTGCTTCTCCTACTCTGTTCGGGAAATGTTGAATTAAACCCAGGTCCACCTATTTCTCTGGACGCCCCTGCAGACCTCCCTCAATATAAAGGGATTAGCTTTCTCCATATCAATGTCTGTAGTTTGCTAAAGAAGATTGACTCTATACAGACCTGGGATCTACATGCATCTCCTGATTTCTTCATGATAACTGAATCCTGGCTCACACCCTCGACCCTGGACAAATCTATCAACATACCCGGATATATCACCTACCGCTGTGATAGACCGACTAGAGGTGGAGGGGTTGCAATATATGTCAACAGCAAATTCACAGTCACAGTCTTTGACTGTACCTCAAAGGCTAAGGAATTTGAATGCCTTGCTCTAAAATTATCACTTTCCAGCAAGAAATCACTCCTTATGGCAGCATACTACCGACCACCTTCAAAACCTTCTTGACTCTGCTGATACTGAGTGTATTCTAATGGGGGATTTCAATCTAAATTGGAATAATGACAGCTCAAAGAAATTGAAGGATCTATGTGATGTTAATGGTCTGTTACAAATGGTGATTGCTATAACCAGACCTAACAGAAAAACCCTGAGCGCAGCACCCTCCTGGACCTTATCCTAGTAAACAAACCTCACGCTATCTTGCATACTGGAGTATTCTTCAACGATATAAGCAACCATTGTGCTACTGCCTGCATCAGATATCCTTCCCAAATAAAAACGGCCTCCAAATTCAAACTGAAAAGATGCCTGAAAAAGTTCTGCCAGTACACTTTCCTGAAAGATCTAAGCAACATTCGTTGGCAGGATTTCTACCTAGCCCCCACCTTTAACGAGGCATTTAACATCTTTCACAGCCTCTTACTGGAGCTAATAAGCAAATCCGCCCCACTAAGACTGATCAAATCAAACAATAATACTCCTGGCTGGTTCTCTCCCATCCTGAAGAAAGCACTTAGGGATAGGGATTACTGGTGGAAAAAAGTGAGGAAATCCCACCTGGAGGCTGATTGGTTAGCATTCCGCACCACTGGGAATGCTTGTACCAAGCTAATTAGGTCAGAAAAACCTAGGTACTTCCAAAAAGAACTAGAAGACAATAAAAACAACTCTGCCAAATTTTGGAACATCCTCAAAGAAGTCGAAGGTCAGTCCACTGCAACAGCCCTTCCAAACAAAATTGTGTCTGATGGTACCACCTATACGGACAAAGCTGATATACTAGAAAAGCTTAATGATCACTTTGCCACTGCAGGGCTTGCCTTTGACACCTCACCTATCAGCAAACTTAGCCCGGCCAGAGACTACACTGTTGGCTTCACTGATGATCACAACCATAACCAACCGCATCCCACCCCTTCAGCTTCCTCACAATTACGTTCAAGCAAGTGGGAGGACCTCCTCCTTTCTCTGGATACAAAAAGAGCAAGGTGCAGATAATATTGAACCTTACTTCCTAAAACTTGGCCATACCTATCTGACCGTCCCCATTACACACTTATTCAACACCTATCTGACTCAAGGTGAGCTACCTGTCTTGTGGAAAACTGCCCACATCCTACCATTATTCAAGACTGGGGATCCAAGTGATCTGAACAATTACCGGCCTATTTCTATACTATCCATCTTCTCTAAATTACTTGAAAAAATTGTCAACATCCAACTCAGAGAACATTTGGATTCACAAAAGTTGCTAAACCTGGCTCAGTCCGGCTTCAGAGCCAAACACAGTACAATATCAGCTCTTGCCAAAGTAACTACAGACTGGCAAATGGCCTTGGACTCTAAGAAGCATGTATTTGCCCTCTTCCTTGATCTAAAGCAGGCGCTCGATACTGTGGATCATACCATCATGCTTACTGCACTGAGTAACATCGGACTTCATAGTTCTGCCATTAAATGGTTCACCAGCTACCTAACCAATAGGTTACAACAAGTTAAAGCCATAGGAGATCTGTCCCCACAAAAATCCTTGTTACGAGGAGCCCCACAAGGCTCCTTCCTGGGCCCTATCCTCTTTGCAATATACATCAATAGTCTGGACTAGCAGCTGGACACAGCAAATGTACACTTATTCGCAGATGATACTGTACTCTATACCACAAATTCATCCTTGGATCTGGCCCATGAGTACTTACAGAAAGACTTCGTCACCCTCCAATACAACCTTCTCACTCATAAGCTCCTCCTCAACGCCAAAAAGACTAAAGCAATGATTCTCTCACCAAAGTCTACTTCCGGATGTCCACATATCACACAGATCTGAACACTCTTAGATGAACCCCTTGAAGTAGTTGATACCTTTAAATACCTAGGGTTCTGGCTGGATAACAAGCTCAACTTTCTGTGCCACTTAAATGAAACCTTGAAAAAACTAAGACAGCGATTAGGTTTATTCTATTGCATTAAACACCTACTCACGTTAGAAGCCAGAATGAGACTAGTACAAACTACATTCCTGCCTATACTGGACTACACTGACTTCCTTTACAGTCATTGCCCATCAACGATGCTAAACAAACTGGACACCCTTTACCACTGGACTTTAAGATTTATCTTAAGTCTACTCTGTAGTACACATCACTGTCATCTATACCAGGTTTCGGGATGGACCTCACTCTCAACTAGAAGAAAAAGGAATGCTCTCCTCTGGTTTTTTAGAGCATTATCTAATAACCTCTCTGCATACATCTTGAACATCTTCAAACGGGCTAAAGGTTCTTATAGCCTGAGACACTTCTCCTTAATCTGCTTCCAGATTCCTAGAGTGAAAACTACCCTTGTCTCAGCAGCAATCAACTTCTCACTTCCATCACTTTGGAACACTATGCAAGACTCATTAAAATTATCCTCACTTCCAAGCATTTTCACATTCAAAGCTCTATTAATGGATTATCTAAAGGAATCATGCAACTGTTTCAGATGCCGATGACCCCTAAGCCTTGGGTGCCACTCTCAAATCCTACGCCTAAGTATCTCATCCACCCCACATTCCTAACAACAGAAACCTAGGACCTACAAGCCTAGTTCCCTTAATCCAAGATGACCCTGCCTATTCTCTACCTTTTACCTATTGCCTCCCTTTTGGCTGCCTACTCTTTCACCCCAGTTTCTACCCTATTCCTTAATACCTCCTTATTTTTTATCATTTAGGTATGATCTCTTACTCAGTGGAGACTATATGGGATTGTTGTCTCTTCTCATTTCAGTAAAGCTTATCATTGTGTACCTTTGCATGTTAATTATGTTGACCGGTATGTATAGGCCCATATTGACCGGCACCTTCACAATGTTTTTTCTTTTTTTTTTTTGCACCGTTGTCCACCGTAATTGTAATCTTATGAAGTGTACTGTATTGTATTTATGCCCAGGACCACCTTGAAAATGAGCTTGCTCAATGGTGTTTATGCCTGGTTAAATAAAGTGATTGATTGATTGATTAATATTACCCACACTGGTACCAGTCCCAGATACAGCAGAAATCCTGCAATCTCATACCATACTGGTTAAACAGATACCACAGTACAAGATGTTGCAGGCCTGATGGAGTTGCAGCTGTCAAGGTGGCCGGCTATTAATTTGAGGGTGTGGACAACTTGGAACCAGATTTTTGTAAAGCAGCAAATTACTATTTACAACCACAGCAGGGATTGCCCTGAACTTTAGCAGACAGAGCAGGATTGCCCTGCACTTGCAGACAAATCAGGGATTGCCCAGCACTCGCAGACTTCTGAACATTCCAGAACAAACTATGTGGATCTTACATCCAGGACATTCAGCACAATATTTGAAAGTCCCATCCAATGCAATGAGAGTGATGCTTCTGTCAAGCATCCCAAATGCAGTTTAAACACGGTCACATCCAGTACTTCATATACCAAAAGGCATCTGTCCAGAGTAAGTTGACAATGACACTTTTATCAAGCATCCCATATTTTAGTCACAGGCAGTCACATCTAGTACATTCTATATACCAAGAACATTATCCACAAGCTGAGTCCTATCCAGTACGTCTAGACATTGTACACTTATCCCAAGCGCTCTCAGACTAAATTCTTGTCAAACACCGGCACTTTCTCTTTAAGGTATCTTAGACATAATATACTCTAGGGCCTCCTGTCACATTAAGTGGCAAATGCATCTTGGCAGTCAGCTCCACAATGGCAGGACTCTAACCCATAGCTACACATTTATATGATTCACTAAGCCCAGCATCTTGCTGCATCTGCAACTTAGCCATTTGGGCCACAGACATGATGCATCCATTACTTGAACCAGGCAGTCTCTTATGGGGTTAGTAGCCCAGACTGATGACATCAATACTTCACACGTAACTATTAATGGGGCATGGAGCCCCCAAGATTACTTGCTTAGCTTCTCCCTCGCACCTGGGGTATGAGTATACTCACTCAGGTCCTCCACGGGTCTCATCTGCAATCTAAGGCATCCTGAAGACTTCTTCAACTCTCTCACCGCTGAGGTACTTGGTCAGCGCTCTCACCACTGCATGATGTCATCTGGTCTGGTCAGTGCACTCACCGCTGCTGGACATCTGATTCTTCGGTCCACATCTTTCCCCGATGTGGGAGAAGGCTAACCTCTGGAGGACAGTCCTGGCAACCTCCAGACTAGCTGTTGCAGAAAGCACAATTACTGTATCTAGTTAACTGTTAACTGAAGAAAATAACAAATGCCCTCTGTAGACTGAAGAGGTTGATTAAGTGGCCCAGCCTGATGGCATGGCTGGAGCCTGAGCCCCTCCCATGGGGGGGCTCCCAGCAGGCTGGAGCCTGCTTTGCTGCTCTCTCTCTTAGCTCTGCATCTCTGAATCTCCCTCTGAATCTTTAGACAAGCTGGCAACATTGTCTCTTTATAGAGCTCCTAGCTCGTCTCCTGATTGGTAGCAGGGATGGGTTGACATGTCTCCAAGTTGCTGAAGGACCTGTCAATCAGAACACTAAAGGCACAATTGGGTTGTGGAATTTGTGCCTAAAATAATGTCCATGTAAGCCCCCGCAGCACTTGTGGCTGTTACCCATGAGATGCAGTGAATGTCCCCAAGTCCTGGCTATCTATTGCTGCAATTCCAACCTGGCTGTACTGCTGGCATGGCTGCTTAACCTATCTATCTTATAGCAGATTAGATATAGTCCTGAATAATGTTCGGTGGCTAGAAAGAAGTAATTATTTGCCACATGCCCCACAGTTCTATAGCTTAAAGGCTGTGCTTTCAGTAGCTGCAGATGAAAAACATGGCTCTTTACTTTCCTGTCGCTACTGCACTTATGCAAACTCCTCATATAGCAGCTGACAGGCTGACACACAGAGTCCCGATGCAAAGTGCCAGGAACAGTACTCATTTAACAAACACTTTTCCCATGCAGTATATTCCCAACAGCAACAGTTCCATTATGTAAAACATTTAATTCTTTACTTTTAATGGAGCTGAACAGCAATGCAACTACCCTGGAACGCCGACACTGTTAGGTATTCAGATGACCGGGGCCTGCACAGGCATAATCAATCCCGGTCAAATTCGCTAATTCCCATCTGGCGGTCCCCAGCAGGCTGTCTGTGGATCCAAATAGGTGAAGGATCCCAGGACCCGGCACAGCCCCAAGCGACCGCAAAATAACAACTCCATCAGCGCTGCGTCGCGTGACTCCCGCTGCCTGGAGGCAGAGCTTTGCAGCGGAGCCCAGGTCAGCAGTTTAACCCCGAGGCTGGAATTTCTTTGACTGCAAGCTGGGGCACCACGAGGCAACAGACCTGGGAAGCCAGAAAATTAGAGGCCAAGTCAGGAGAGACAGAACAGTGAAGAAGGACAGAACAAACCCGGGCTAAAAGTAAACAGACTGGCATTCTAGGAACCCCCAGAAGGGGTTACATATGTGTTAATACAAGAATCTAAAGTATCCAGTCATTGCTATCTCAGCTCTAGAGACCCTGCTGTAATATAGGACCACAGAGGACCTGGGCGGGAGGGTGGGCAACTGTAAAGTCCAGCAGGCTCATTTGAGCTTCCTCCCTCCCCCTCTCTCCTCCATTCTATTTCTCCCAATGCTGCAGGCTGCTGCTGTACTAGGCTCCTGCTTGCTGCACCCCTTACAAGAAATCCCCAGCAGTCTGACACAGCTCCGTTGGTTGCTCACTCCCTCTCTCTCACTTGCTCATTCTGTTTCTCCCTGACACTGCAGGCTGCACTTTTGTACAGGCTCCTGCCTGCATGGCACCTTTCTGCCCAGAAAGAAATCTGCACATGTCTGACACAGCTCCTTGACTTACTCCTCCCCTCTCTCACTCACTCATTCTGTTCTCCCGGGCGCGCGGCTGCCCTTTGTACTAGGCTCCTGCCAACAGTGGCACCTTTTCTGCCACAAAGTTCACAGTACTGACAGAGCTCCAGGCTCGCTCACTCCGCTCTCTCACTCACTGTCTCTTTCTCCCACGCTGCAGGCTGCCCTTTTGTACTAGGCTCTGCCTGCAGATCTTCTGCCACAAAGAAATCCACAGCAGTCCCAACAGGCTCTCTTAAATAGTTCCTCCCCTCCCTCACTCCCCTTGTTCTGCTTCTCCCAGGCTGCAGGCTGCTTTGCTGGGCTCCTGCCATTGGTGCCCTCTTGCCCCAAAGAAATCTGCAGCAGTCCTGACAGAGCTCAGTTGAGTTCAGCCACTATCCCTCTCACTCACTCAATCCTAATGTCCCAACACTGATTTCCCAAAGCGTACGCTGTTCGTGCCTGAAGTATGAAAACACATTTCGGCCAGGATGTGAAAATGATAGCTGTACTGTTCATAAGGAGGTGTGAAAAATGCCAGTGCTGAAAATGGCATGAAAATATTACTGATTTATGAATACAAGGTGCATGGAAATGCTGCGCGCTCATAACACAGTCATTTTATGGACTTTCATCACAACATTTTCACCATAGGCATTTGGGACCTCACTTATGAACATCATCCGTGGTTTCTTAATCATCCCAAACACTAATTTCAACGACCGCTATTCTGCACCTGAAGTGCGAAAACATTTAGCCAGGATGTAAAAATGGCAGCTGTACTGTTCATAAAGAGGTGTGGAAAATACCAGTGTTGAAATCTGTAGGAAATACTGCAAATTCCCGCGCATTACAAAGCGTGTGGCAACTGCTCAACACCTGGTAACACAGTAATTTTGAAGATTTTTCTGCAATTACTACTCAGCTCAGTTAGAAATAACAGAAAATAAATATTTATTATTACAGCAATCATAACACTATAGCTCAGTACTTAGCTAATGAAGAAATAAACAGAACAACATCTGTATTAATACAGCAATCCTAAAGTATCCAACCATTGCTTTATCTCCTCCAGAGACCCTGCTATGAGGACAACAGGCACTCTAGGTAGAGGGTGGGCTTGAGGCACTGTAAAGTTAGGGACCAAATCAAGGGTCCCACCTTGACGCTTGGTGATTTAGCTTACTGAAATTGGAATTCCAATCTGAAACTAAGAGGACCCTCTCCTCACATGGAGCTTGAAAGTAAATATAGCCAATTTTGGCATTTGAAAGTTTAAATGTTATGCTATGTGGGGGAGGGTGTGCGCTAGTCCTTTTGCTTTGTTTGTTATTTGTTACCATCTAGCAGCACCCCTTATAAGAAATGTGAATTCCAGTGTGTAGTAATTTAAAGGTTTGAGCAGCTATTTTTTGTTTTTATGGTTTTACTTGAATTTGGGAGTTTATGGTGTCTCTATAGCATGCTCCCTTTTAAATGTCTGTGTTATATCCTCTGGGAGCACAGTAGCCATTTAGGCATTTGAAAGTTAAATCACCTGTGTAAATCCCTGTTGGGAGCACAGTATAAAAGAAGTTAGCTAGTAGCCATTGAGGCATTGTAAAGTTAGGGACTAAATCAAGGGTCCCACCCTGACGCTTGGTGATTTAGCTTACTCAAATTGGAATTCCAATCTGAAACTAAGAGGACCCTCTCTCACATGGTGCTTGAAAGTAAATATAGCCAATTTTGGCATTTGAAAGTTTAAATGTTATGCTATGTGGGGGGGAGGGTGTGCTAGTCCTTTTGCTTTTGTTTGTTATTTGTTACCATCTAGCAGCACTTCTTATAAGAAATGTGAATTCCAATGTGTAGTAATTTAAAGGTTTGAGCAGCTATTTTTTTTTTTATGGTTTTACTTGAATTTGGGGAGTTTATGGTGCTCCTCTTAGCATGCTCCCTTTAAAATGTCTGTGTTATATCCTTCTGGGAGCACAGTAGCCATTTAGGCATTTGAAAGTTAAATCACCTGTGTAAAATCCCTGTTGGGAGCACAGTATAAAAGCAGTTAGCTAGTAGCCATTGAGGCATTGTAAAGTTAGGGACTAAATCGAAGGGTCCCACCTTGACGCTTTGGTGATTTAGCTTACTCAAATTGGAATTCCAATCTGAAACTAAGAGGACCCTCTCCTCACATGGAGCTTGAAAGTAAATATAGCCAATTTTGGCATTTGAAAGTTTAAATGTTATGCTATGTGGGGGGGGGAGGGTGTGCGCTAGTCCTTTTGCTTTGTTTGTTATTTGTTACCATCTAGCAGCACCCCTTATAAGAAATGTGAATTCCAGTGTGTAGTAATTTAAAGGTTTGAGCAGCTATTTTTTGGTTTTATGGTTCTTTCTTCTGCTACAGATTCCAAACATGGAAAATCAGAACCAGATCCGACTTCTGCAAAAGGCAGTTCACTGGCAGGAGAATATGGCAGGCAGTCCAGCAGAGCCTTCCCACTGATTCCCGTACACTCCTTCTGGGAGCAGCTGCTCGAAAGCACGAGCTGTTCACTCTTTAACCTCCAACTCTAACTGAACCACTGCTTTAGGCAGTTCTGACTATTTCCTTGGTAATCCAAAAGGTTCAGTTGGCTGAGGGAACTGTCAGTCACAGTAAGGACTCCCCCTCCAGGTCCATTTAGGCACCAACACTTAAAACTACAAAAACTACAAAATTTCCTTTACATAAGACCCCTCCGGACAGTCTCCATTTTAGGTCTCCAGTGGTTTGATTGGTCCAAATACTGGAAGTCCAGAACCCAACATGGTGGCTCCCATCTAAATGTTCGAGCTGCAATAAAATCTTTACTATAACAGCAATTTAGCAATAAACAATTACAGTTTCTAAGAGGGCTCCCTCTTTGCAAATAGCAACTGCAGAATGGAGCAGAATAACAGACTGTCTGGCTGGTCACAAGCCTTAATTACTTGGATCCAGCCCAGACTAATTTCTAAACACAGCTTAGCCATTTTCTTAAAGAGACAGGAATGGAGGATCACTAGTTTCATCCTCACGCAGATAAATAGAACTACCTTAAGCAGGACACCGGACTGACATTGGGCATTAGGAAGCCCAGGAAGACATTATAGTAAACCTCAATTTGTAGGGGGGTTACATATACCTTTGAAAATGCATCAGACACCAATCCCCCCTTCCCCATGGAGCTCATAATTTGACACTGCTATATCTTGGAGTAGCAGAACCCCATAGAAAACTTCCCACCAGGGCATTCAGTTTTTGGAACTATTTTTCTGGTATTTACTCTGGTAAGTGAGACAGCAAATAAAACACCCTAGGGGCAAACAGCCTCTTACATAGGTACATAGATACATAGACAGTGTCGGCAGATAAGGGCCTACGGCCCACCCAGTCTGCCCATTTGTGCTTGTAAGTTTACTTTATGTTTCATATATATATATATATATATCTTGATTGCTGCTATTGTCCCTGCCATTGTAAGGTTCAGGTGCTTCCACCTGTCTACCTCTTTCTGCAAATTATTAATTAGTGAATTGAAATTTGAAGCAACCAAGCTGTGCAGCTCAGGGGTAATGTGAATGCCTAAGTACTTAATTCCCTTAGGTGCCAGGGCCAATTTTGTATTGGGTATGAGGTTTGGGAAGTTAAAGCATGTTAGAGAAGAATTTTGGATTTGTTGGCATAAAGCCATAATCCTGAACTATCAGCAAAGGATTGGAGCAGTGCCATCACATGAGGACTACTGAAGGGCAGGTCATTAGTTAAAATAAGACAGTCATCTACAAATAACTTAACATGGTAGGAGGTATGTCCTATCTGTAGCCCAGAGATTTTTGGGTGTGCCCTTATTGCAGCTGCAAGCAGTTCAATAGTCAATACATACAGCAGCGGAGAAAGTGGGCACCCCGTCTCATGCCTCTAAATAGCGTGAAGGGTTCCGAGAGAGTATTATTGGTGAGCAACTATGCTCAGGGTCCATTATAAAGAGTTTTAATCCAAGTACAGAACTGTGGAAAAGTTACAATGGCGCAAGACCATGTGCAGATATCCCCATTCTACAGAATCACAAGTCTTTTCAAAGTCCACTGCAATAGCAGCAGCAGGAGTAGGGAGAGCTGCAGTGGCCTGTGTCAAGGTAACTAGTGCCCTCACATGGTCAGCACCAACTCTACCTTTAACAAATTCCACTTGCTAGGGGTGGATCACTGTGGGGAGGACTTTCTCCAACTGTGAGGCCAGTACCTTCGCTAGTATTTTGGCGTCCGCATTAATATGGGAGATAGGTCTATGGCTTGCAGGGAAGCTTACATCTTTCTCTTCTTTTTGCAGCACGGTGATTATAGCCTCTTTTAGAGTGCTCGGGAGCGCTCCCTTCTCATGCACCACTGTCAACATCTCTAGTAAGGGTGCTGTTACCGTACCAGAAACCAGCTGATAAAAATCCACCCGTAAGCCGTCACCCCCTAGGGATTTACATATTTTTGATAACTGAGCTAAGTTCCTCTTGTGTAAAAGAGGTTTCTAAGGCCTCCTTCTGCATGTCATACGAGGCAGGTTTAGGCCATCCAAAAAGGCTGAATGTCGCCTCATTCCATTGTACATGGGAAGTATACAATTTTCCTATAAAATTCTACCATAGCCTGATTAATGGCATCCGGGGAGCAGCACACTTGGCCTTTTGAGTCCTTAAGAAAGGCTGTGCGAAATTTAAATTCCACCAGTGGAATTCTTGCAAAATGTGGAATATGCTTCCATGAAATTCCCCGGAAAATGGAGGAAAATTTTGTGAAATTCCACCTTTAACTGCGGAATTTTGGCATGTATTGCAGAACAATGTGGTGAACTGTGGAAAATATTTCTGCAGAACAGATTGGCTTTTACTTTTATTTAGTGAGTAAAAAAACTGGTGTAACTGGGACTCTGGGACCAAAACTGGGAAGTGGAGATGGTGGTGTATTTTGGAGGAGAAACTGAATAACTGGGAGGTGACACTGCTGCAACTGATACTGGTGGAACTGGGAGTAGAAACTGGTGTAACTGGGATGAGACACAGATCTAATAAGCTATGATGAAATATGTGTAATTATGAATACTGTGGGATGCACTAACAGAACTGTGAAGAGAAACAATTTCAGCTGGGAGGAGACACTGCCAGGGTACAAAATTCTTATACTTTAGGTGCCCCAAGGCAAACACTTCTGTCTAAAGACACCTATGGCCCCTCAGTGTCTCCCCACTGGGGCAACTGAGGCATTAGTGATACTGTATCTTCATTTTTTTCTCTATTTCTCCTACCTTTTTTTTTCATCTCCCCGCCCACCCCTCCCTAATTGCCAGTGCCATCTGTGATGGTGCAGCGTTAGTATTCCACGACTAAGTGCATCAGAGCGGTTACTTTTAGGTGTAGTGGAGAAACCAGGACCAGAAAGGAGCACTGTGACTGAAAGCTTGTCATGTGACCACAAAGTCTGTGCACTGAGAATCGTGCTGACTCAGTCATGCAGCTGGTGTCACATGACAGGTACTTTCACTAGGCATCAGATCACAGTCTGGAGTGGAACCATTAATTGGCTGCTGCAGGCAACTGATCCTTCCCCAATAAGTGTTGCTGGTAAGTGCTATTCAGCCAGTCAGAGCACGCTGAGGTGGGGAGTTGAACTGGTTGTCACAGCAGCAGGCAGTACACAGAAAAACTTCTCTTTAAGGGCTTTAAATTAGCATTCACAAACCATCCTTTTAAGGGCTACTGATATGGAGTTTTAGGGACCCTCACCAGTGCAGCATCATATGTAGTAGACCTGTGCGAAATTTTTCTTCTGCCTGTGGAATTTATGTGAACTGTGGAATTTTGCTTTGGTCAAATTCCATGAACATTAGGCCAGTTGTCACCGAATTTCACCTTTTTTATTGTGATTTTACCTTTCCACATTTTAAATAATGGAATATATTTTCCACAGAAACACTTTAAAAGATCCTGTGGTTCACATTTCTGCAGTTTGGAGCAGCTTCCAAAGATTTTGCGGTTCAGGCTTTCTGCAGTTTCAGTGCGTCTGACGCCATAATAGGTTGCCAAACCTGCTGTCGTTTGTCGTGTCATGTGGGGTAAAAATTCTACCATGTTCCATTAAGTCCAGCATTATAAACCGCTGATTTTTTGTGAACTGCTGCTAAAACAATCCACAGTTCAAATCACATGCGATTCGCAGTTCAGAATTGCTTCCTCTTTTGAAGATCAGTGTGTGGCTGTGCCTGAACTAGTGAAGTGAGCAGACAGAGTCACCTAGTGATGTACTGCCGGTGGAGTGTGATACACTGGGAAGTGGCAGACAGTGTCCTGTGCAGGAGCGGACAGTGAATTGATTTTTGCAGTTTTGATATTTTTGTGTTCTTTATTTTACTATGTCTTCTTCATCATCCCCAGTAAAAGGGCTTTCTTTGGAATAGTTGCAGTGTGATGCTGCCGTAGAACATCCTGGTGCAAGTGATGTGCAGCCTCTGAAAGAGGACCAGGAGGTTGTTGAGCCGCAGGCTGACTGCCAGCCGAAGGATCACCAGCAGGCACAAGATCAGCTACTGGAAAATGTTGATGAGGCGGGGCTGCAAGCCAGCACCTCCCATTGCAATCCGTCACCACCCTTTAGTATCAAGGATGTCACCCTCCTGGTAAAGGAAGTCACCAGACATGCCAAATCATTGTTTGGAGCTGAAAGAGTCACATTTAAGAAAAGAGAGGAACTGTGGTGGAAGATCCAGAATGTTATTTATTTATTTTATTTATTTAAAATTGGTGACCGAGAAAGGCACACTGAGCCGAGGCTCATTTCCAGGTGCGACCCGGGTACAAGTAGTACAAGGTGGGAGACAGAGAAATACAGCAAATATCAAGTAACAGACGAATAATACAGTATAGTACATTACATAGAGTTTGGTGGTGAGGTTTCACTTTTTGTTTGAACAGCAGAGTGGAAAAAATTGATTAATTACATTTCTAGACCATTATTACCTTAAATTCCAAGGGCGTGTCTTTACATATTTACAGTAATGGAATTAACCGAAAATTTGAGTTTTTGGGGAGAGGGTACCGGTGGGGGGGGGGGTGGTTTAGCAGTAAGAGCTGGCATGTGGAGTTAATTTTTTACCTGGCGAGGCTACTGAGGGTAGTACTAGGTCTGGGTAAGGAGGGATTGGGTGCACAGCTGCAGCAGGGAGTGGGAAGGAGAAGCCTGAGAAGCTGTTTAAAGGCTGATAGGGAAGGGTCCAGGTGGAGGTTGGGTGGGAGGTTGTTCCATAGGAGTGGGAGCTGGTAGGAAAAAGGCAGTCTTGCCCAGAGGCTGAGAGGGGGTGAGAGGTGGAAGGCAATGCATGTCTGGTGGCGGGCGGAGCAGCCAGGGGGGTTGGCTGAGAGAGGCGGAGGAGAGGTAGAGGGAAAGGAGCCAAGCCAATATTTCGCTATGAGTGAAGCACTGTGGGTGGTCCACCTATGTGAGAGTGGCATCAGAGATAGAGTTGAGAATAGTTGGCAATGATGAGTGAGTGGGGGGGGAGGCAGTGGTGAAGCGCATGAAGGAGTTTAGCAGGACATCGAGTTTTGCAAGGGAGGAGGAAGGGGCTGTGCCGTAATGATGTCCGCGAAGTCCAGTACTGGTAGGATGGTTTTTCGTATGAGTTCACTCCGAGTAGGAAGGGGGAGGCAGTCTTTGTGGCGGTAGAGGATGGCAAGTTTGGGCCAGAGTTTGGTGCAGACGGCGTCGACGTGGGTGGAGAAGTTGAGGTTTGTGTCCAGCCAGACTCCCAGGTACTTAAAAGTGGGTACAGACTCAAGGGGTATTTCATCCAGGGTGGAGATCAGAGGGGGGGGCAGGCAGGGAGGTGAGTTTTTGTCTTGTGCCGAATACCATGGAGACAGTTTTTTTTTGCATTGAGTTTTAACTGATTTTTCCGAATGAACGATCAGCCCGGAAGTGTCTCATGCACAGTAAAGCAGCTGAAGTATAAATGGGCCGACATTCAGCACTGAGACCCAGAACTGGTGGAAGTACTTGGTGGTGCCTGGACCAAGAGTGACAGAGTGTTGACGAAGTGAAAGAGAGATGATGCTGGGCTCAGCATGAATTAGTGTTAACATTTATTTAATTGTGATTCATAGTAGTTAGTTACTAAGTCATATGTTATTTATTAAGCAATAAGGCATGACAGGGGTTTAGATTTACAGTCTGTTAATCACCCCCAGGTATGTAATGTGGCACGAGGCGGAGCCGAGTACCATATTGCCCCTAGGGGGTAATTAACTGACTGTTAATATAACTCCTAGGAGTGTCTTCTTGTTATTATAAAAATTATTCCAAAAGAAAAGTGTTGAAAGTATACTTTTTTAATGTTTTCCTCAGTTAGAGGGAGATTTTTACATACAAACTTATGAACATGGCAGCAGATAAGGGCCTTTTGTTCCATCGAGTCTGCTTGAGTGTGCAGCTAGCAGCCTTGATATTGCAGCTGCCCCAACATCCCCTCCCCCCTCCAGTGACCCTTCCCCTTATCCTGTCCCATCCCCTTTTGAAGCAGCACACTGTGTTACACGATACCACTTCTTCCTATAGTGTGTTCCACCTTGTCACTACCCTCTCCGTAAAGAAGTGTCTCCTCATTTCCCTCCTGAATCTCCCCTCCTCCAACATTATGTTGTGCCTTGTAATTTCCTTGTCTCTCTCCTCTTCCTCTCCTGTGCCCAAATCCCCAGTCCCCTTGGGTATTGCTTCCACTTTCTCTTTCATAAAAATGAGCCGAAGTATTCATTTAGTGCTTCTGCATTTTCTTCCCCTTTATCCACCCCCCCATCACTTTTTATCCTTACTATTTGTTCCTTGCAGCATCTTTTCTACCTGATGTACCTGTAGACGTCCTTCTCCTCAAATTTAATTCCCTGGGCTAACCTGACTTCCCAGGATGCATTGGCTGCCCTGACTGCCCTTGTCACCTCCCTTGAATCCTTCAGGAAATCCTCTCTGTCCTCCTGCCTCCCTGTTCTTTTGTACCGTCTAAAGGCAGCTCTTTTAATATATTTTTAATAAAATAGTTCTTTCACCCACTGTTTAAGAATGCTTGTTCAGAATCAGAATGCATCATTTCAGTCATTCAGCACTGGCAGTGGTAGAGGATTGAATGCTGACAGGAAGAATCCAGGTGCCATGTGATCAGGCTGTACATGACAGTATAACAGGGATTAATTATAACATAAGGGTGTTGGAATCCTAACAGCCAATCAGATTGCAGCATTTCTGAATGCCTTTTTATAATTTTGGATATACATTTGCCTTCTCTCTCTCTCTCTCTCTCTCTCTCTCTCTCTCTCTCCCTGCTGTTGATTGCTATCTTAGTATCCGACCCCTATTTTCCCTGTACCCTCATCTGTCTCTTTAATAGTTGTCTCACTGCATATAATTGTTTTCATTGTGGATGTGATGTACCACCTTTTTGTTAAACTACTAAGTAAGTAGTGGTGCTGAGTTCTGACTACTCAGCTGAAACCGACATTGAAGTGCAGTGGTGCTTTACAGTATTGTTCTCATTACATCTTTATTTATTTTACTATTCTAATCTACTCACCTGTTTGTTGGTGCCAAACTCAAACTGTATCAGTCACATAAATCACTTCAGGCCATGGCTAAGCAGATCAGTGTTAGTAAGCCATGAGAAAGGGACCCACGTTAGGATCTTCATGGTCAACTTACTGCCAGCGTCCAAATCTGATAGCTTCAAGAAAACAACAAACAAGAACCATTTGTGAAGAGCAAATAAAAGAAATAGAGAATGTTATCATTCTTGTAATCAGAAAAAAAGAAAGAAGAACGCAATCTTGTCACTCACTGTACTGTGGCTGGGGAAGTAGCCTGGATCTTGCCGGCACTCTTTGCACTACCTGCTGCAGCAACACCCTGCTGCAGCCTTATTGTCATGTCACCAATTGAAATGGCCCTCTTCTGTTGCTGAAATGTGTTATGACCTTATTAGAAATGTTTATATTGATGTTTTGGGTTGCTTTTAAACTGTTAATTTTATTAATTGTCAACAGGCACTGAAACAAGAGAAGCTGAATTGGCCTCAAGTGAGGATGTACAGCATGCAAGGCCAGTTGCAGTGCATCTGGGTCAGGTAAGTACATTTTTTAAGTACTTTTTAAATTAATACTTGTCAGACAGAGGTTATGCCATGAATGAGTTATGGAATATATGAAGGGAATAAACAAGATTAGGGAAGGAAACATGTTCATCATGTGCGAAAACAATTAAACAGGTGCCGTGCATTCCAGTCGGAGGGGAGCCCATTGAGATTAAATGATAGTGGGCATTTCTTCACTGAGAGAGTGATGCGTGCTTGGAATTGGCTTCTACTGCCAGAATGTGTTGTTATAGTAGATTCAGTGAGCAAATTCCAGGGAACATTGGACAACTAAATGGTTAAAAATTAAAGTAATAATGCCATGGATTAAATGGAAAATTTGTATGTTACCGCACCCCTAAGTCATATAAATAAATGCGGCATATTTGAACACAGACCATTGTATAGCCTCTATATAGTTCTTGTGTGGTTCAATAATTGTGTAATTAATGTTCTTTTTTTAAAACAGTTGTCTATGGGCCAATGTTATATTATAAGAACGTAAGAAAAGCATCAGCAGATGGGGACCATGTGATCCATCTAGTCTGCCCTAGAAACTATCCCCCTCCCTATGCAGCCTTCATCCTAACATGTCCTTTATTGTATGTCTATCCCATGTGAGTTTGAACTCCCTGATTGTCTTTGATGCTACCACCTCTTGGGGCAGGCTGTTCCACAGGTATGTCACTCTCTCTGTGAAGAAGTACTTCCTGAGCTTGCTTTTGAACCTTCCTCCTACCAGTCTCATATCATGCCCTCTCATGCATCCTGCCGTGTTCTGTTGAAATAGATTGCCTGTCTGAGCTGTGTTAAATCCCCTCACATATTTAAATGTTTCAGTCGTGTCCCCTCTGTTTCTTCTCTGCTCAAGGGAGTATACTTTCAGCTGCCCGAGTCTTGATTCATATTACCTGTGATGCAGTCCATGCACCATCTTTTAGTAGCCCTTCACTGCACCGTTTCCAAATGGTCAATGTCCTTCTTGAGGTGAGGTCTTCAGAACTGAATACAGTACTCCAAGTGTACCCTCACCAAGCTCCTGTAGAGGAGCAGGATAACCTCCCTCTTTCTACTAGAAATACCTCTACTTATACATCCGAGGATACCACCCGCTTTCTGTGCTGCTTTCTCACACTGTTTTCCTGCCTTTAATTTGTCAGTGATGATTATGCCGAGATCTTGCTCTTTTTTTATCTCCTTAAATTGATGTCCTCCCAATGTGTATTTTTTTTCAGGGTTCCTCTTTCCCAAGTGCATCATCTTACACTTTTTGGTGTTAAATTGTAACTGCCTGTCCCTGGATCAATCCTCTAGCCTTCTAAGTTCAACTTCCATGTTGTCTGCTCCTTCCCTTGTGTCCACTGTGTTGCAGAGTTTTGTATCATCTGAGAACAGGCAAACCTTCCCTGTTAGTCCATGCACTATGTCTGCTATAAATATGCTGAATAGGATCAGTCCTAATACCGATCCCTGCAGGATGCCACTGGTCACCCTACCCTCCTTTGACAACGATCCATTGACTAGCACTCTCTGGGTCCTGTCATTCAGCCAGTTACTGATCCAGCTGACCATCTTCTGGCCAGCTCCCATATGTTCCAGCTTGTTGGTTAGCCTTCTGTGAGGGATGGTGTCAAAGGCCTTGCCGAAATCCAGGTATACAACGTCCACTGCCCCTCCCTGATCCATTATTCTGGTGACCCAGTCGAAGAAGTCGATCAAGTTGGTTTGACAAGAGCATCCTGCCGTAAGCCATGTTGCTTTGAGTCCATTTTTCCAGTATCTGTTAGATACTCCACTATTTCTTTTAGTAGTGACTCCATCATTTTCCCCACAACTGAGTAATTTCCTTCCTCTTCCTTGTTTCCTCTCTTGTGTAAGGGCACAACAGTTGCCTGTTTCCAGTCCTGAGGTATTTTTCTGCTGTCTAGTGACTTATTGAAGTGCTCAGCCAGTGGTGTGGCCAGTTGCTCTCGGAGCTCCTTCAATATCCTATGGTGTATGCCATCTGGTCCCATGGCTTTTTCCACTTTGAGTTTATTAAGCTCTTTTAGGACCCTCTCCCTTGTGAAGGGGCTAGTATCTGCTCCCTGTGTATCTTCCTTTGTCCTGCTCAGTGTAAGACCTTTGCCACTCTCTTCTATGGTGAAGACAGAGCAAAATAACTCATTTAGCTCTTCTGCCTTGTCCTCAACACTCTATGCCATCTTACCTTCCTTGGTTGCTAGTTGGACTATTCCTCCCTTAGTTTTTCTTTTTTCTCTTATGTATCTATAGAATGTTTTGTCTCCCTCCTTAACACCCTGTGCTATTTTCTCTTCAGTCTGTGCTTTTGCCCTTCTAACAGCTTTCCCTGCCTCCTTTAACTTGTTCTTGTATTCTTCCATGTCTTCTTCATGTTTTGTTTGCTTGAATTGTGTAAAAGTCTTTTTTTTCTCTTTGATTTTGGTTGCTACTTCATGAGAGAATCAGATAGGTCTTTTCCTTCTTTTGGACTTGCTGATCTGCTTAATGTATACAGTTGTTACTGTATACAGATTAACCTTCAGAGTATTTCAGCAGTCCTCTACCTCTCCTTCTAGCACAAATGCAATCATAGTTCTCATTTTGGGGAAGCTGGCTTTTCTGAAATCTAGTACCATGATTTTGGTGTGACTATTTTCCTCCATATTGTTCACAGTAAACCAGATATTATATAGAGAAAAATTAATGGGTAGGGGGTTATAACAAGGATTTTACACCCCCCCCGAGGGGTGGGATGCCACATAAACCCCGAGAGTGAAGCTCAAGGGGGTTTATTCTGGCATCCCACCCTGAAGGTGTGTGTAAAATTCAAGTTTTAAACTCCCTACCCATCCTTTATTTTGTATAATTGCTGGGGATCATTTTTTCACCACAGCACTTATACAAAATAAATGGCTTTGTTTTGAGGTGTGGACAGTTGGGATTTCAGAGCATGGTCCATGGGAGCGCATAGTTTTTTTTTTTTTATTATTTCTCCACTGCAGTGTAGGTTCTGTGCCCAGTGATATTTTTGTTTCCAAAAAAAAGAAAAGAACTTAACCACCAACTGCTTGTGTTGGGGAACTGGAGTGGGTGCAGCGCTGAGGAGCAAGATGGTGGGGAATGGCGGAAGAACGCGGTAGGTGCATGAGCCAAAGTAGGGAAACTGGGTGTGTGTTCTTTGTTATAACCAGCTGGGTACAATGATAGAATTATAACCCAGTTTCCCTATGGGAAAAAACGATCACCAGTTATTATATTACATTAAAGCCAGGGGACAGGAACAGATTACAGATGTGCAGCTGCTTGAATTATCTCTGTTTACAGAAATTATATTCCTCGATACAGGATCCCTATTTAACTGTGTCTGAATAAAAGCTGAAGCTGTCATTTATGTTTTGTACTGTTGTTTTTTTTTTATGGACATCATCCAGTGAAGTTACTTTCATGGAACCAAGAACTGGGAGTTTTTTACAATGTCAATTCATGCTTTCAGAACCATTGGCTCAGTACTGATAAGTTCATGCTCACATTTCTGAAATCATGAAGTGACATACTGAAAACTCCAAATTCTATGTTCCATGAAAGAAACTGCACAGAATGTTGTTCACACAACGTAAACAATACAAAACACAGTTGACACAGCTTTAGGTTTTATTCATGTAAAGTTAACTCGGGATCATTAGAGTTCTGAAGTAATATAATTTATTAAAACAAAATAAAGACAGGTGAAATAGCTGCATATAAGTAATCAGTTCCTGACCCCTGCAACTGCTATTGCTATTCCACTGCCAGTTATTTTTCTTGCTTATTAATAACATGTTCCCCTTCCCCATTGCCACTCATGGTACAAAACTGTTTTTACTTTGGGTTTGTCTGTTCTCGGACCTAAACCTCCTATAGTTACTGTTATTATTATCCAGCAGCAATTCCCCCTGGGGTAAGTATTAACATATTCTTTGCAATGTTGCAATGAAATGATAAGGAAATACATGCTATTTCTGTACAGAGACTACTGAGAGACAGACGAAGGACACAGCACCATCACCTTCAAAATCCAAGACAAAGCGAGCACAGAACCGGCTGTCACGCCTACAAAAGGTGACGCTACAACTTGCCAATGCTGAACCGGACCAGACACAGGAGGTAGGAAAGAGTTCCACCAGCGTTCGAACTTCTGAAACCACCCCAAAGTCTGCCAAACAACCCAAACTTGTTACCAAACATATTGAAAAGGCTATATCATCCACCAGTCATGAAGATGGTGGTATGACAAAGGCAGACTTTAGGGAGTTAATGATTGAAATCAAGTCCCTGAGGGAAGGTCAATCCCGCATGGAGGCTGAAATGCTGGAGCTGAAAAAGTCAGTCAAGAACCTGACTTAATTGACAAAGTAACAGGTGCATAAGATACATCTGCAACAGGGTGCTCCATCAGGTACTGCAAAAAGGATTGGGAAGATGCAAGCTACTCCCCCAGTGACACATTGAAAGATATTTGCATTCTTTATTTTGTTGTGTTGTGATTGAAAGAATAACAATAATTAATCTCTCTCTATTTCTGTTATTGTTTCTGACATGAATGATTGAGAACTGTTAAACATTGATGTTTTTCTTTTTGCACATAGTTCAGAGGTTGAAACAGTTGTTGATTGTTGTTTTCTTGAGGTTGTCCTCGTCATGTTTCGCATTGTTGACAGTTGCCAGACAAAGATTGTTTGAAACACTGAATTCACTCTCCATTGTGAGTTATTTTACTATGAGTGTGATACAATTGAAGGTATCATATTAAACAATGATTATTTGTGGGTGTATGGCTTCACACATCAGCGGCACATTCATCATCAGCAGCAGCACCAGTCTGTGGCCTAGTACTTCCTCTTTATGCGGTTCATTGTTGTGGATTCAACAGCGGTGGTGGTGTATGCAGGTATTGATGGTATGGAATTATTGGTGGATGTAAGGCTTCACACAACAGTGGTTCTGAGCCTAGTAGCAGTTCATCATCAAGGTGCTCCTTTGTTCAGTGTTGTCAGTGGTGGTAGTGTGCAGCCTTTGATGGCACAGCAGGAGTGGTGGTCAGATCAGCAGCAGCAGCAGTGGGTCATGGCCTAGTAGTTCCTCATCAAGGTGTTCCTTACTTCCATATTGTCAGTGGTGGTACTGTACAGGCTTTGATGGCACAACAGGAGTGGTGTCAGATCAGTAACAACAGCAGCAATGGGTCGTGGCCTAGCAGTTCCTTATCAAGGTGTTCCTTAGTTCGGTAGTGGCAGTGGTGACTGCATGCAGGCATTGATGGCTCAGCAGTAGTGGTGGTCAAATCATCATCAGCAGTAGCAGTGGGTCATGACATAACAATTCCTCATCAAGGTGGTCCTTAGTTTGGTAGTGGCAGTGGTGACTGCATGCAGGCATTGATGGCCCAGTGGAGTGGTGGTCAGATCCTCATCAGCAGCAGCAGTGGGTTGTGGCTTAGTACTGCCTCATTAAGGTGTTCCTTGCTTCCGTATTGCCAGTGGTGGTAGTGTGCAGGCTTTGATAGCACAGCAGGAGTGGTGGTCAGATCAGCAGCAGTAGTGGCATGGCATGTCATCGGCAAACCTGAAAAAATAAATCATAAAGAGAGTTTCAGAGAAACAGCACAGCAAGTAACATTTATGTCACTTAGAAAATGATGACTGGTTCAGCAATAACAGCAGTTTAAACAACAGCAATTATCCTAGGCAATGTCTCCCCCCGACTGAACATAACAATAACAGCAGTGGTCTGGGCATAAGGCTACATCACTACCACCCCCTCCCAAACCAGTCATAGTTTACTACCAGCTGACCTCTGAAATGCATAAAGGATGTCGTACAATGTACAGTGAGCTATCTGACTTCATTCTTATGCTGTACATTAAAGGAGAAACTATCTAAACAGCCCCCTTGGAAGAAAATACTTACCTTCACAAAAAGTGAAAAACACTGCAGGTAGCAATAGTCCAGCATGGTGCTGACAGACAGCAGGAGCAGTGGTAGTAGTGACATATGGGCACAGGAATCTAAACAGCATACCTGAAAAGTAAATCAGAAAGAGAGTTGCAGAAAAACAACACAGCAAGTAACATTTATTTCATTTAGAAAATGATGATTGGTTCAGCAATAACAGCAGTTTAAACAAGAAAAATTATCCTAGGTAATGTCTCCCCATAACTGAAGAACAATAATCCTTCCCTATCTGTAACAATACTGTGCATAATGCTGGTCTGTGACTACATCTCATAGTAATCTGATTCTATACTAGCCCCCATATGGCATGCAATTTACACCTCTACATGTATGACTGAATACTGATTATAAAACAATAATGAATGCAAAATTGTGACCATTGAAACATTATATTCACCTGCTGTATTATGGTGGACTTTGTTGTAAACACTTGCGCAGCTGGCTAAATGGTTTCCCCAATGACATCACCACTGTCTCAACGCTCGGTGCCTTTAAAACCAGGCTTCGACACTCACTGACATCCTCTAGCTCCTGTGACTGCTATCTCTAACTGTACCACCCTTCTCCTGGACTACCAAGACCATAAACGTATCCTTTGTTCGCTGCTCCATTGGCACTAGCATTCACTGATGACCTCAGCATCCTAGTACTTACCCCCACTGCCCTCTCCATCCCAGGCACTTCGTGTCCTCTGACAATGCCTCCTGGCTGCAGCCCCTCCCTCCTCCCTCCTCTTCCCTCCCTCCCTTTGTCCCACCACTTCTGCCTTCCTTTCCACCTGTCCTCCATCACCTGCCTCCCTTTTCACCCTTCCTCTTCCACTCCCCTACCCTTCTGATGCCTATTTCCTCGTCCTCCCCTTCTATCTCTTCCTCTTTATACTCCCCACCTCTATAATGCCCCTGCTAGCAATAATCACTGTATAGAACTATGTATTGTAAACTATTTGTTATAAACTGTGATTATGTACTGTCATGTTGTAATTCTTGACATGGAACCTTTCTAAAAGAGCCCTAGCTCAAAGGTATTTGTAATCCTAGACCTGAATAAATAAAATAAAAATAAAATAAAGATATATTCGCAGGACAGGATATTAGATGATACATGGTAGTAGTATACCTGTGTGTAGAGATAAAGTAAATAAAATATATATTAGCAAAGTAAAATCTTACATGAACACAGCTGGCAATGCAATGGCCAAAGGAGCACTAGCAGACTAAATAATATTTTATGTCAAAACTTAAAAACAATACTATGTTATCATCCACATATTAAACCATAATAACATGGAGAACATATAAATATAATATCATTTCATTAATTTAATTCAGTGCAATAAAAAGGCAACATTTTAGTTTCTTAGCAAAATATACAATAAATTCAGCTAACAATAAATGAAATTGAACAAAAAAATAACAAATCATTACTAACCTGATAGACTGACATATCAATTTTGGTGTCATCTGTACAATTGTCATCAATCTAGAATCGTCACATCATCATCCTTTTATTCTAGGGAGGAGTTGTTTATTACCGGCTCTTCATGAGGTTAAGTGTAGTGGACATCAAAGAAGCAGTGGATGCAGGTTGCAGTATGGTGTGCAAATCAGCAGCACCAGCGTGTGGCCTAGTAGTTCATCTTTATGTTGTTTTTTTGTAGCCACTTCAGCAGTAGTGGTCGTGGATGATGCAGGTTAGAGTAGTACAGCACGCACGTCAGAAAAAAGGCTCATCAGCGCCGGGTTCGAGCCTAGTAATTCATCTTTATGTTGTTTGTTGTGGCAGTTTCTGCAGTACTGGTCATGGATGATGCCGGTGTGTGGACAGTGTGCGCATCAGCAAAGGCTCATCAGCCCCAGTTTAGGGAATAGTAGTTCACCTTTATGTTGTTATGATGTTCGAAATGTCTGTTCTAACAAATGCCTGTCAGATGTGTCACGGACTGATGTCATCTAGCGCTTTGCATATTGGCTAAAAATAACATGGCAGGATTTCACTAATGTTATGTACTCTGACAGATAGATGGTGGAATAGGATTTAGAGAATTTATTACTTCAGCAGCACAAACAGCCATCTAGTTTACGCTTACATGACATCATTCCATCCATGGCACATCTGATGTCCATTTTATAGAGGTAATAGTTCAGTGCTTTATTTTCATGGGAGAAGACTTTATTTAATACTATTGAAATCATACCAAAAATGGATTTCTGATTGTAACATAATATAATGCAGTTTTATCATTAATGTAAACAGTATGTGATTCAAATTCAAAGCAGGTCTGCACACGGGTGGTGGTGCGGCCAGGATACAGTGCAATACTTAGTTTTAAGGCAAGCCACACTCACCCCTCCACCTTCAAGAATAGTACAAACACTTTAATGTCCTTAGTGCTTTTTAATCAGCCATCTCCATTGGGTGACAACATCTGAGTAGTATCATTACTTTTCAGATGTTAAGACATGCATCATCAGAAGGTTATAAACATTTGCGAACAGGTATTATATAAAGTCTGTATTAGACTATCACGTTTTTTTTCATGGTTCTTATGTCATGTTAAGTCGCATAACTAAACTATGTAGTTAATTTCTTAAAGATCACATTCAGAAGTACATTCAAATTGTAATAAAGCAAACTGTTTTAAAGGGGCACTGTCAACTTTTCCCCTTCATTTTCTGAGTAAAGTGGGCAGTGTGCCTCTTGGCACCCATCTCTCCTAGATGCACCCCAGAATGCCCCTACATGTATACACTTACAGCCTTTTGGCTGGTTTTTGAAATATGTGCAAAAATATTCACACACTTGGTCAGGGAAAAACTCACCAGTGTCCCAGAAGCACAATGAGGTCAGGAACGTGCCTCTGGCACGAGCGCTGTCCCCAACTGATTTTTTTTAGAACGAAACAAAGATAGAATAATAAGCCTGCTACTCATGTAGAAATAAAACGTTGCTGGTACCACTGTGCAAAAACCGAGTGTTCTACACTGCACAATCTTGAATTTCTAGTAGTGTCCCAAATCATGCGCCTGCACTTCAGAGGCACCAACAGAGATCCCCCGCATGCGCAAGAGCGTGCTTCTGAAGCGCAGGTGCAAGATTTCGGCAACTACTAGAAATTCAAGATTGTGCAGTGTAGAGCACTCAGTTTGTCCATGGAGGTACCAGCAACGTTTTATTTCTACACGAGGAGCAGGCTTATTATTCTATCTCAGTTTCCTTCTGAAAAAATCACTGCTTGGGACAGCGCTCGGGCCAGAGGCGCATTCTCGACTACATTGTGCTTCCGGGACGCAGGTAAGTTTTAGTCGACCTGAGTGTACAAATATTTGTGCACAAATCTTAAAAACCGGCCAAAAGGCTGTAAGTTTGTACATGTAGGGGCATTATGGGGTGCATCTAGGATAGATGGACGCCAAGAGGCACACTGCTTACTTTACTCAGAAAACGAAGGGGAAAAGCTGACAGTGTCCCTTTAAGTTTTTTTTTTTTTTTTGATGACCAGGTAGGTGCACTAGACACAAGAGTGACTATTTTCAGGCACGACCCAGGAGGTCAGGCATGAAGTGAAAAAAATATGTGCCAAAAGTAATCCATTATTGTCTTTCTTTTAATTTTATCATGCTACATGCTCTTATTCCTTGTTTAACATTCAGGTTCCACACATCTGGATTGTTTATTTCATTACTGCAATCATTTGTTTTTTTTTTTATAAATGATTGCAATAATTATGTACCCTAATTGAACTGAAGATATGTGAGTCTCACTCTGTCTCTATTGTCTTCTTTCAGTTTTGTGGGAAGAATAAAGGCCACAGAAAATAAAAAGCCTGATTTGTGAAACCAAAAGGTTAAACAAGGAATAAAAGTGTGTACCATGATAAAATGAAAGAAAAAACAATTATGGATTCGTTTTGGCACCTATTTGACCTATGGATTGTTACACACCTTAGTCTGCGCTTTGTCTAAAATAGTATATAAAACTATTCTCTTTTTTTGTTTTTTCCTTTTTTTTAACTTTAGGCTATAACTTAAGACTGATGGATTTATTATAATTTGAATGTACTTCTTAATGTGATCTTTAAGAAATTAATCATGCAGTGCAGTTTAGCCATGTGACTTAATTAACATGACATAACAAACAGGAATGAAACTGTGATTATCTAATAAGGAAGGACTATATATACTACCTGCTCACAAGTGTTTGCAATCCTCTGATGAAGCACATCTTAACGTGCAAAACGCAAGGACACTATTCTGATATTTTCACCCGAAGGAGATGGCTGAATAAAAAGCACTAAGGACACATAAAGAGCAGCTTCCTACTATCACAGCCGCTACCCTTCCCCAGCCTGTTCGATCAATGACTGACCATTTCAGGATCCTGCTGATGAAGTTTGGCTTAAATATTCCCTGTAGTGTAGAAGTTATTTAACTAGTAATGTTCTTTTTCGGCATACTGCCAAAAAAAAGTCTGACTTCCCCGTCCAAAAACCCCACCCCCATGTTGTCCCACACAACCCTGTCTTGTGATGTCACAAAATGAAGGCTGTGTTAGCGTGCCCCATTGACTTGTATGTAGCAGATATTTTGACATATTTTTATAGCATTTACTATTTGGATTTTATTAAATCAAAGAAATCAATCGACTAATAGGGACCCTATTAGTCGATCAATCGCTTTGATTTAATACAATCCAAACAGTAAAGGGTATAAAAATATGTTGAAATATCAGCCACATACAAGTCAATGGGGCACGCTCATGCAGCCTTCATTGTGTGACATCACAAAACAGGGCTGCGTGGGTCACCATGGGAGCGTGGTTTTTAGAATGGGAAGTCGGTCCTTTGTTTGCAGGTATGCCATAAAAAAAAACATTAGCAGTGAAATAAGTTTTACACTACAGGGAATTTTTATGCAAAACTTCACGAGCAGGATCCTGAAAAGGACAGTCATCGATCAGCCTGTGAGAGGCAGCTACTAGGAAACTGCTGTTTAAGTGCATGTAACAAATATGTAATTACCTATGGATTAGATTTTTGAAATAATGTGTGACAAAAAAATCCTTATTTGGACTTTACATTGGGGAACTAAAAATAATACAAATAAATACTGTCAGCATTGCTGTCATAAAACACACTACAAAATTATGTAAACGAAAAGATGTGTCCCTCTGCTGTATCCTCACCATCCGAACACATACTCTCTACCTGACTAATATAATTTCCAGCACCATCCATGCCTTCATCATCATCACCAGGCATAACAGTACCACTGCCAGACAAAGGCCATTGAGGTGGAATAAAATGTTTATTCATTTTTATGTATGTCAGTCGCTCAACATTTAAATTGAGCAGACATGTGGGATGTTCAGACACAATTGCCCTGGCGGCACTAAAAACACTTTCCAATGTTACAGTGGAATAAGGGCAACTTAAAAATTCTAGTGCAACTGAAACTAGTGCAGGCCACACTGTAGTCTTGTGTTGCCAGTATACCAACAAAGGGTCATCCTCAACAGAAACCTGCTCTGGATCATCAAGATAGGTAGTAACCATGTTTGCAGCTGACATCTGCAGTTTGCTGCTGTATTCCTACTTCTGGGGCTGGGAAACACCCACCTGCTGTAATATTGACCACACTGGATTGCAGCTGGGTTTGGGTACTGATGAAGCTGATGACTTTGATGACACAGAAGGTTGGGAACTGGCACACACATGCTGCTGAGTACTTTGCTCATTAGTTTTTTTTACATTAGATTGAAGCATTTTGTTGTGCTCTTTGTCACAAAGAGCAAGTGAACAACGATCGACCTCTACTCTCCCCCCTGACAGAAGTGATGCAATACCATGTTTGCACCGGGGATCCAGTAAAGTGGCCATCCTGTGTGAATCACTCTGCATCAGGTCACACACATGATGATCACTTTCTAAGATGACCATCGTGCGGTTACTCAGTTCCACACCAACCTCATCTGCTGCACCTTCAAACTGGCCATGCAAATTGACTAGTGCCTGCTTAAGTATCTGCAATAATGGAATAACCTGATTAAGACATGCCGATTCAACACTAACAGCATGAGTTGCATGCTCAAAAGTGCACCAAACCTGTATGACACTGTTTATGACCCTCCACTGCAATTGGCTAAGGTACATTGCCTTTTGAGTCAAGGGGTCACAAAGCTGCATGACATAGTCATTGACAGGTTTACACTGCTCAGACAGACATTCCAACATGTAAAGAGTCAAATTCCACCTTCTGGGAACATTCTGCTGAGACAATGCTGCAGAACACCATATGAACGTTGCAACACATTAAGCTCAGACTGAGCTTTTGAAGAATGACTGAAATGTCCACAAATCCGATAACTAATAGTCACCATACTGTCCACTGCCTCATGTTTTAAGAACTCACGTACAATCAGATTTAAAACATGGGCAAAGCACGGAATGTGCTGAAAACCACCATCACTTATGGCTTTAACCACACTGGCTCCATTGCTACTTAAAATGAAAGTCACTGTGAGTCCATGTGGTTTCAGCCAATGAGAAATTGTCTTATTTGGATGTTCAAGAATTCTTCCGGCTGTGTGCGAGCCATGCATAGTTTGCATGCTTATTGTTGCATGCTGAAACACACCACCACCACCAACTCGGTATGTGGTTTTCAAATGACAATCACTTGCAGGACAAGGTGATGTACCATACACATCAAGGATATGTACCCAATGTGCTGTAACACACATGAAGCTAACTGTGGATCCCAGACCACCGGTCCACATATCAGTGGTGAGATGCACAGTGCTGACTGCAGAGTATGACAATGAATGAGAAACTGTACAACACAGTGTGTTGTACAGCTCAGGGACACCTTTCATCAAAAAGTATGGTCTTCTTGGCAGTTCATATTTGGGTACTGCCTTACTCATAACTAGTCAAAAATCTGATTTTTCAACAAAAGAGTAAGGAAGACCCATTGCAAGCATTTAGGAAACTGCTGTATTCAAGTGCCTTGCAAGTGGATGATTCCTATGGTACTTTGTGTTCTTGGACAATGCATCTTTAATATTAGGTTGCCTCATAATGACCACTGACTTGAAAATTCTCAAATGTGCATGGGTGACTTTGGAACTGAACGGAGTTTGCGGCATGATACTGTAGAGAGGGAAGTTGTAACATACAGAGGAGGATGAGGTACAGGATGATGACTGACTTAGCACTACAGAGTCAGAACATTTGGAAATGGAGGTTAGTAGTGGAGGAGCAACACTACTCTCAGTATGAACTAGGTCCAATCGTATTTCTGTAGAGGAAAAGAGAAAGGGGAAATTGTTTAACCAGGAAAAGCACACTAAGCCAAAGCTTGTTTCCAGGTGTGACCTAGGAGAACAAGGAAGTTAAGTGACTTGCTCAGGGTCACACAGTATGCAAGTGGGGGCTGTGGGATTCAAACCTGGGTCTCCAGCTTTGCAGCTCAAAGCCTTAAACTACTACACTATGCTGTAGAGGAACAGAGTCATTGCTTTCTACATGGGAGGCCTGATGTTTATGCTGCTGCCAGCTAATGGTGTGTTTGGTTTGTATGTGAGTACATCCCATTTGTGCCTGAGTGTGACCCTGCCTTGCCACGACTCACATTTGCTCTTAAGCAAATAGCTGTACTGTCATCATTGTCTTGCAATGAAAACAAAAATCCCACACACTAGAGATCTGCACACTCTACACTACTTTTTAGAAAGGGAACACACTCTGCATTACTGCTGACTGTAAACTGCGGCTGCTCCTGCTGATGTGACTCACATATAACTGGCTGCTGCAGGCGCTTGAGCTGCATGCTATTAGTACTGACACAAATAGGTTTTGGAGATTGCATGTTAACAGTCGCTGATCTTTCATTCTGTGCTTCTGACACATTTACATTCTAGGGACAGGTAGAGGAATTCTTAACAGGAACATGGGGAGGTTGGCAATCGGGGTCTATTACAGGGTCATCTTGAACATCCTGAAAATCATACACACTATCATCTTACACACTATCACGATCACTGACACCAGTAATGTCTTCTACAATATCCTCTTTTTCCTCACTAACCACAATCAAAATGTCATAATCAGTTGAATCTGCAGGTTTACTGTCACCACACTCAATAGTTTTACTGACCACCTGATCTGTGGGAGTATCATCCTGAGTATCACATTCCAAACTGCGACTTAAACACTGGGAATCCATCACAGATAACGGCAAATCATGACTTTCAGGCTGAGAATCATCCTGTGACTCAAGCATTAAAGTAGCAACATCAACTACAGTTTTCAGTCCCCGGCCCCCACTGAACTTGGTTGCTGCATTCTCAGTAGAATTTTGTTGCTCCCAGTGCCAGTACTAGTGCCTGAACTAAGAAAAAAGTAATCAGTTCTGATTCCACCCTTACTTACTGCACCACCAGAAGAACACAGACCTATTGGAGACACTTTTGTACGTAACTTGCTACTACTACCTGTGCCCTCTGTACTGCCAACCACAGGACCTACAGTACTGCTGCTGCTGGAAGAACCTGCAACAGAATCAAATTCAATATCCATATCATGAGACGTTACAGCAGGAGCTTCAGGAGGAGAGTTAAAACTCAAAGGAACCATTGAACTATCACGTCCAAGGCCACATCCACGTCCACCACACACACTAACTGTAGTACCTGACTTCTTTCTCACCATCTTTTCACTCAGATCTTAAGTAGCACTCAAAAACAAATATTCAAATAATATATACCAAAAGTGTATCACACCAAAATCAGTAGATCAGTCAAAGCAGATTACAGTACTGTTAAGGAACAAGCATTTGTCAATGCCGAATGTTGATTGCTTTGCTCCGTTGAGCTTGCTCAGTTCCCCTCCCTCACCTGCTTGTTCTGTTTGTCCCGGCACTGCAGGCTGCCCTTTTGTACTGGACTCCTGCCTGCATTGGTGCCTGTGTCTGTCCAGAAAGAAATCTGCAGCAGTCCTGACAGAGCTCAGTTGAGCTCCCCCTCCCCCCCCCCGGTCTCACTCGTCGCCGATCCTAATCTGTCCCAAACACTGATTTCCGAAAGTGACTCAGTATTCTGTGCTGGAAATATGGAAACACATTTTGGCAGGATGTGAAAAATGACAGCTGTACTGTTCATAAGAAGGAGTGAAAAAATGCCAGTGTTTAATATCTGACGTGAAAATATTACTAATTTGCGAAGTTACAAAGTTGTGTGGAAACTGCACAACGCATGCTCATAACACAGTCATTTTATGGAGTTTCATCACAAAATTTTCAACATAGGCATTTTAGCACCTCTGCTCCTGAACAGTGTCACTGTAATTTTCATAATGTGGGCCAAACACTGATTTCCCACAGCGCCCAGGCTATTCTGCCCCTGAAGTGCAAAAACACATTTCAGCTAGGGTGTGAGAAATGACAGTTGCACTGCTCATAAGGAGGTGTGGAACAATGGCAATGTTGAAAATCTGGAGTGAAAATATTGCAGATTGGCAAAGTTACAAGCATGCGTGGAAACTGCGCAATGCACGCTCGTAACACAGTCACTTTATGGACTTTCGACACCAAATTTTCAACATAGGCATTTTAGGACTTCTGCTAATGAACAGTGACACTGATTTTCGTAATGTGTCCCAAACACTGATTTCGCTCAGTGACCACACTATTCTGCACCTGAAGTGTGAAAACACATTTTGGCCAGGTTGTGGAAAATGATAGTTGTACTGTTCATAAGGAGTTGCAGGAAAATGGCAATGTTGAAAATCTGGAGTGAAAATATTGCAAATTTGCAAAGTTATGAGAGTGCGTAGCAACTGAGCAATGCACGCTCATAAAACAGTCATTTCTTGGATTTTTTACATCAGATTTGGAACATAGCCCTTTTGAGAACCCACCTCATGAACACTGCGACTGTCATTTCATTAATCAGTCCTGAAAGGTGATTACGTGCAGTGACCAAGAGATCACCTTTTGGGGCCAGATAATGCAATGACAGCACATGAATTCATGAGGAGGGGTCCCAAAAACCCCATGTTGAAAATGTGGTGCCAAAATTCCAAAAAATGCCTGAGATATGCATCAAAGTTGAAAAAAATCCTATTTATGCCATTATACAGCTTACTGGCATTTCCTCAGTTCATGGTCAGCTTTGAAGAGTGCAGACGTGTTCCGAGTCCACCAAAGGTCATTGCCGCGGACTCTGCAGGTAGGTATGGGGTGAGGGGGTGTGGGGAGGCAGGGTGCACAGAGGGTGGGTGCGGGCAGTGGGAGAGGGACAGAGAGACAGTGAGACAGCGAGGGACGTTTTACTTTTTTTACAGGGCTATTTGGCATGCTGGGGTGGGCTCCCAGCATGCCAACACAGTGTTTCTTTTGGGGGGCAGCTCTAGCTGACTGGAGATCGGACACCCCCATCAGCACAAAAGGGGGGTGCTAGAGCTGAGGGGGATAGGGCACCCCCTTGGCACAACTGCACTGTGTGTTTGGTGGGGATTATGCTGATGGGAAGTGGGCTCCCCTGTCAGAAAATGAAACATTTTGGGGGGACATAATGCCAATGGGGAGTGGGTTCCCCCATCGGCAAAATGAATGCATGCTTATGGGCACTGAAGCCGATGGGACTGGGGCCTCCGTTGGCACACAAACACTGTGGGGGGGGGCACATGCTGCCAAGGGGGATTGGACACCACCTCGGCATGGGGGGGGCTCACTCATATTGTTTGTGAACACAGTGGCAAGCTGCCGCCATGTTTACAAACAGTATCAGAGTACCAAGGTTCCGCTCAGCAATGACGGGTCGCTCCCTCATTGCAGCAGAATGGCTTACACTGCAATGACAAGGTGGCCCCTGATTGCAGCAGCTGAAACCCTACATGGTTGTGGCATGCTGGCTGATATAGTGTCAGCAGCAGCATGCCACCCCATTGGCGAAAGTGTGCCAAGCCTCCAAAGGCTGTCGGGTCATTGGCCACAACAGTGCCGTGCTTCCACAACCTGCTTCTGCAGCAAGCTGCCACAGTATGTTTCTTGCGCATGCGGGCAATCAACATAAAAATAAGAACAGCCTCTCACAATATTGCCTTTCCAGTCAAAAAATACTAAACTGCAGTTTTAAAGTAAAACTGACCTGGAAAACTGCACACGCACTATGTCCTGTCCTGTATGCCTATATTAACTAACTATTGAAGCAGTTAATCAAGATATAAGATTCATATATCAGATTGCTAAAGGAGGTGCCTACAACAACAAAATGATCTCAAACTATTTCAATCAAAGATTGAAATGCAAAGGGTTTGTTTTTTCTCTAGCTGAATGCAAAAATGCAGACACACAGAGCAGCAGAACTTTCCACTTCACCAAACTCTAAAGAATTGCACAGAAAGCAAAGAGCAGCAGTCACTTGACTCCAAGGTGGATGCTATAGTAACATGGACCTTTGACACTGAAACCCCACCTCATCAGCCAATCAAGTAACTGTGGAAATTTTTAAAGGTGTACCATGGAATATTTTTATGTTCGGCAGATTTTCTGCATAAACTGTGGAATATTTTTCCAAAAATTTAAAAAATAGGAACATTTGGAAACAACTATAATATCCAATAGGAAGTCTGATTTAACACCCCAAAAATTGCAAGATTTAACTGACAGACAGTCACAGTAAAAAGGAGTACTTTCATAATTCATTTCCCACCTAAATTAATGAAATCACATGATCAAATAGCTTGTGGAATATATTATTCTGTGGTTTCATCAGCAGGAATGGCTGATTATATCAGTAACTGTGAGTTCCTCAATTCACTACATATTTTCTGCATTACTAATGTTTCTGCAGTTTGGGTGATAAATTCTGCGGAAATTGCGAAATTTGCTAGCAGTGGATATTAGACAAAATTTTGCGGAAATTCCACAGAAGCTAAATCCGCAAATTTCACCCAGGCCTAATATATAGTTAAAAGCTCTTTTAAGGAATTGGAGATAAATAACAATAAGGACCTGCTGTATCAGAGCAAGCAAGCATCAAATTCATTTTAAGAAGCCCTTTGCAAGGCTTGGAAGCTAACAAGAGTCATTTTAAGGACTAGAGGCATACAGGCAGGCAGGAGAAAAATCATAAAAAAAACTTTTCAGGGATTAGGGAATGCAGGCTGCTATTACATCCATTTTCAGGGCTTGCAGGCTAGTGAGTCCTTTAAAGAACGGAGTGAATACAGGCAGGAAGGAGAAAAATCACTGCAAAAAAAAAAAATTCGGGCTTGGGAGCTAAGGTCTTAACCCTTGCTGTGCCACGAACTGACATCAGTCCAGAATTACTATGCATTCTCATTCTGTTAGCAGTCTAAGGGTTAATAAGAAATGCAGGTGGGCATTAAAGTCCCCATCAGGGCCTAGTGGCTATCAAGTCCTTTTAAGATCTAAGGGCACACAGACTGGTCAGATTTTCCATTTCATCCTTTGCGCCCCACTCTCCATGCACCACTGCTCCCTCTCTACCAGCCCCTTCTTTGGCTTCCCCCTCAAGCCTGATGCTCCTATTTACTGGCCTGGACCATTGGGGAGGCCATCCCCTACCCCTCGTACTCCACTCTATCTCCACTAGTCTGCCTCAAGAATCATAGCTGCAATCTCTGCTACTCGTCCCACATCCAACTCATCTGTCCATATATTACCACCAGGATGAGTCAAAGGGTCTTCTCCACAGCTGGGACCCCCCCCGGAATGACCTCCTTCCCCATTGCATTCCATAGACCCCCACTAAATTTACATACCCTACTAAAACCCACTTCCATTTCTCCATGACCTGTTCCTGTCCCCAGACTACTGGCGCTCCTGTGTAATCTGCCTAGGCCTCCATTGCTCCCTGCCATCTCCTCCTTCTCTTACCTAGGGACTGGTTTACTGGCCAGCACCTTGCACAGGAGTCAGCTGCCTGCTACCTGAAAATTGTAACTGTACCCATAAATTATCATTTGTAAGTAGTATGTATATTTTTTGTTCAGTACTACTCTTTACCTGTCAGTGTTATCTCTGAGCTGCAGCTGTTGCTGCCAAACACTGTGTAGCTACTAGAGATATGCAGCCTGCTGTTTGTTACCATAGAACACTGTGTATTTACTTATCCTTACTGTGACCTTTCTGTATGTGCCAGACTCTGACCCGGGCCATGCCTGGAAAAGGTCCTTGGATCAGTACACCAACCCAGCTAACAAATGCATAAATAAATAAATTTAAAATATAAAAAAACCTGTTTAGAGCTTAAAGATAAATAAGACCTTTTAATGACATTTGGGGCATGCTGACAGGATACAGTTTGTTTAAAAAAAAGCCCTTTTGAGGCAAATAATTATTTTAAAATTGCCACTTCACATGACTACCTGTTCCCCATGGAAGGTGGCCATCGCAGGTGGGAGTACAGGAGACTGTGTGTGCCTTGTGAGTTCCTGAAGGAGGCAGGTATGAGAGACAGCAAGGGATTATAAAGAGAAGGCTAAAAAAGCAGTGGCCTATGTAAACCTCAGAATATCCTGTAAACTGTGGAGTCCTCGTTCATTCTTCAGGCAATAACTTGTATTTTGGTCACTACTGCTGCTTCAGCTGCATTCACCTCCATATGTACCCAACATCTCCTGTGTCCAGCATTAGTGCTGTCACAGGTTTGCCTGAATTACTTTTGTGCTTGACATAGACATTACTGCCTTTTGGTTTAGAGTTACTTCCTGTCCCACAAAAAACTAGCAATACTGATGCTGGCCCCAGCTGATTGAGCCCCCCCCCCCGCCAATTGTGGGAACATTTGCCGCTAAGCAGAGAGTGCCAGCACAACTTCCATGCCCATCCCCATCACTGCTTGAGGATGAACACATCTTTGTCCCAACATATCTGCCACCACAAGATCCATTTTCTCTCATCGCCCACCACTGTGCAAATAAGTAAGTATCTCAGAACATCTAAAATCAATAAGCTATTGCAGAAAAACACTGCAAACATCATCAGAGATTTCACAAAAAACTTTCATATATAAGAAATGCCACAAAGTGTTTTGACATATAGCTTTTTGATTTACAAAAGTAAGTAGCAAAGAGCAGCAGATCTTTTTTCTTCAACACCTGCTGTTAAGCTGCCCAGCAGAGTAGGAGGAACAGTCACTTGAGAGGGGTGAGGGAAGGAGACAGAGAGAGAGAGAGAGAGAGAGAGAGAGAGAGAGAGAGAGAGAGAGAGAGAGAGAGGATTGCTATAGCAACTCGCACTTTGACCCATCGACTCCAGCCTAATCAAAAAAGATCAGGTGACAGCATTGTTTGTGGAATTTTTTGAGTGTTCCATGGAACATGTTAGTGAATGGCAGACTTTTGGGACGTATCGTGGAATTTTTGATGAAATTATAGTAAATTACAGTTTTGAATTATACCACATAAAATTTCACTTTGGACAAGAGAGACAGTATCACTAAAGAAAGCGACAGGTATGGTAAGAAACAGTGCTTTGCAAATTCAATTCCCGCCTAAGTTAATGAAATCACATGACTACATACCTTGCAGAATACGTTTTCCGCAAATTACACATCTGAATGGCGTTTTGTTCTGTAATAAATATTTTCTGCAGTTCATTATATATTTTCCACAGTACACTTCATTATTCCACAAATCAGGTGAAAATTCTGCAGACAGTGTGAATTTTTCTAAAAGTGAATCTCTGGTGAAATTCAATGAAAATTGTGGAATTCCACAAATATTGTGAAGAAGCGGAATCTGCAATTTTTGTCCACCCCTATTCTTAAGTTGGGGGATGTAACAATCTGGCTGTTGTTTTCTAAGCCTATAACAGTTTGCTGGCCTTCTCCCCATATACCCAATATTTATGTTGTGTTCTTCTAATCTGCAGTTCAGCTTTCCTGGTGGCTAAATAGTTGAGCCGAATTCTTAAGGACATTAACTCATACAGTAGGTCTCTGCTACCTAGTTGTTTGGGGTCCTTTTTGTATCTATCCTCAGCTAGACATAATTGTTCCTCTAGCCTACCTACTTCCTTCTCCCTCTGTTTGCATTGATGCATAGCACAACTAATTATTTTGCCCCAGAACATGGCTTTAAAAGCCTCCCAGATCATGGCTGGAGTAGCTGAACCTTAAGAGTTGCCCAGGAAGAAATTTCTGACTTCTTCAGCCAGCCATTTTCTAAAGTTATCCTGCAACAGGAGCGGATCCAGTCACCAAGAGGGTGATCTCGGTGGGGGGGGGCCTCAACTACCATCGAAAGCACTGTTGGGGCATGATCAGAAATATATAGGGGTGCTATCCTAGCATCCACCACCAGGGGGGTATGTCTGGGGGAGGTAAGCAATAATCAAGTCTGCCTGACATCACTCTAGCTAATGCGAAAAAAGTATAGTCTTGTTCAGCCAGGTGGTGAATTGTCAACTACTTATGCAATGCCATCATATCTTTCAGGACATGCAGGGACTTCACATGCGGATCAGGATTCAAGTTGAATCTGTCCAACCAGTGATCCAATGCCAAGTTAAAGTATCCCCCTATAATAACTTCAGGATTGTCAAAGGCCATGCCCAAAACTGCTTGGGTTATGGCCTTGAAAACATTTGGGGCATCTTCATTTGGGGCATAAATGTTAACCAGAATAATCAGCCCTACTGGTGTAGCCATCTTAACCATAACCCTTCACCCTTCTACATCTTTATTTTTGCTCAGTCATCTGCCATTTCAACTTTTTATGATACAAGATAGATACCCCTCCTTTGGCCTTGTTAGAGATACTGTGGGCTTCCCATCCCACCAACTCCCTCTTTAGTTTCTAAGCTTCATACCCTTTGAGTTTGGTCTCCTGCAGGAACGCAACCTGCATTTTAAGCTGTTTCAATCTGGAAAGGAGTTTTTTCCTTTTATTATCGAGTTCATGCCCCTCACATTCCATGAGGTGGCTATCAATACGTTTTTACTCACCATGGTCTCTCATGAGGGTCATGACTCCCACCTTCATCTCATCCATTCCAGGTTGCAACCAGTTGTCTGTAGGCAATGTTACTATGTTGTCCAGACCATACATAAACCATTTATCGAAAATGATCCATGTTTGGAAAACACTTTTTGGTAGTTCTGTATCCATGACATTTAGTCTCTATTTACCTTATCAGATCCTTTACCTTGAAACAGATAGACACCCAAAGTGTACCACTTCAGCAGGAGATAGTCTGGACCCTACTTCCAGAACTTTAGTAGCAAGTAACCTACACTTCCCAGTCCCCCTTGCATTCGTGGTACCAACACGTTTTACACATCAACAATAAGTACAAAAGTACTATCAATTAACATTTGGTCTAACAAAACAGTTTGTAACACATTCAAGGAGAGAAATTCCAAGTACAACCAGGCAGCCATTTCATTCAGCTACCAATGATCAGGAAAATCTCCTGGGCAGGTATGATTTAACACTGTTATTCCTGACACCAAGAAGGGACCACCTATTTCTATGGCCCTAGTTGTCAAACAGCCAGAATGTGCTTTATTGTTGCTGAGTGCTATATCCATGGCTGGCTTTGTCCTATACCAATTCAAGGACCCAGACAGTATCCTGTTGCAACTTAGGGAGAAAGGATATACCATCTCAGTGTCTACACCCCCCCCCCCCGAGCACAGCTTGTAAACCCACAGGCTGGAAAATTACCCCCCTTTACTGGCAGCAAGTTAGTAAGTCAATCATCTTTCAAAGTACAGAGCAATCCTTTTATGGTGGCACACAGCATCAATTTCATAGCAACAGCCCTTGTAAGTGACCTGGCCTATGCTATGCCACAGCCGATGACAGCCTGATCAAAATCTTAACTGCCTTTACCAGAGCAATATATATTTAAACCACAGGGTCACCCAGAGTTAGTAGGCTAATTCAATCGCGGTACGCACACTTCTCCTATTTAAGCTGAGGTTGCCTTGGGTTTTGGTTGCTCTGGCTCTTCTGCACTTTCAGCTACACAGCCTGCCCACTCCTGGCATAACAGTGCCCAGTCAGGAGCAGATTCTTGGGCACAATTAGGGCCTGGAACAAAGCTTTCCTAGGGGTTAGGTAGGGGTAAGTCAGCAGGCACCAAATCTCCAACTGCTGCATATCTGTCAGATGTTTTTACCGGGGTGTTCCCTGGAGATGTGCTACTTGCATCCAATAGCTGCTGCAGATGCTGTTGGCTCCTGGAACTGGCCCTGGCAGAGGGAGGGAGTCCATTTTGTTGATTTTTACTTCTCCTCTTTTGCCTTCCCCTTGACACCTGTTGAAAGGGCTCCCCTTGATATGCCTTCACGACTCATATTAGTGTGTCCTGCCCCCCCATACTTCATCCTTTCTGGCTCGTTCGGTAGTATCCATGGCATGTTGGTGGGTGCCGCATGGCATTTGTGGTAATTGATATTGGCCCTCACGTTTCTTCAGAGTTACCCTACAGTAACTGTTTGGTTTCTCTGAGATTGTTTAAAGTTATATACCCTCCATCGTAGGTGATCCTCAGCAGGGCAGGGTATCTAATGGAGGCAGAGATGTTTTATCTGGCAAACTGACATTTCACTTCAGTGTAGGCCAGTTTTTTTTTTTTTCGAGAATTCATATGAATAGTCCTGATACAGCTGGATGGGGTGTCCCAGCTCAAGGTTTTCTTTTTCCTTGCTAGTCAGAGATAGTGTTTCTTAATGGGAAACTGCAAAAATTGACATCAAATTGGTCAGGGCCGCTCACCCTGCCTTGGCCTTGGTGCCAGGGAGCAACGAACTCTCTCAATCTCCGGTGGGCCACTATTGTTCAGCTGCAGGAGCCTCAGAAATACCATTTGTAAAAAGCTCAAAACATCTCATCCCTCAGCTCCTTCAGGAATGCCCACAATCTGGACATTCTTCCTCCATGCTATATTTTCCTTGTCGTCCACCTTGGTTAATAAATATTGTATCTGGTCATGATGGTCCCTCAGCTGGCCCTGCTGTTTCTGAATAGTCACCTCATTGGATCAGATTGCTTTCTCTGTACCCACTACCCAGTTAGCAAAGGTTTGTATCTCTACCTTACTCTTTTGGATTGTAGCTTTTAGTTCAGACATGTCCCATAATATTTGGGATAGCATGTTGATAATATATCCCATATCCGTATTTTGGGGAGAGGTGTTTTGCGCTGTATTGTGCCCTGTTGCAGTATGTCAATCCTTGTCACCTCTTAATTGTTCCCACCGTGTAATCCACTAACTGTCACAGCAGGGATTCGGCCCAGTTCTTCAAGCTGTGGCATGGTGATGGCAGGCCAAAATCAAAGACGGTTGCACCACAGCGCTGGCACTTCCCACCACCTCAAGAGAGGTATCAATCATAAGCCGATACAGAACAGAATTAAATATTGTCCTTTTTGCCTTCCAGAACTCAGTGCTATTTTCACATGGGGAAGAATTGGCTCATTCCATGTTACTCAGTGTCAAGTTGGCTCCCTCCATGTTGACTGTCAAGCTCCACCCTGCCTTTGAGCACCTTTTCTTCTGAAAAATACTTTCATCATGTAGCTTATTAACCCTCATGAGGCATTTAAAGGTCTCTATCATATCCCCCTCTCCCTTTTTACATTCGCTTGCGCGCATGCGCAAGGAACGTTTTGGGAGAGTAGCACTGGAGGTGTGCCTCTCCCATCAATGCACTGCTCCGTTGAGCAGGCGTGCGATCCTGCACCAATGGTGCAGGAGCTTCAGTATGACAGCGGTGGTCCTCTGCTTCAAGGAAAACACCGCTGCCATGCTGAGCTATCCGGCGATCCCCCTCGCGTCGCGCTGCCCCCCTTACGTGTCACCATCCCCACAGCTTTGCTGCTGCAAATGTTGTTTGCGATGGGAGTGCCCAATCCCCTGTCAGCTGCACGCCCCCAGCCATCCTCTGCTGCCAGGCTGGGAGCCCACCCCAGTGTGGCAAACATACTCTTTCTTTTGCCAGCGAGAATTGCCCAATCCCCGTCGGCTCATCCCCGTAGTTTACCACGGCCAGGGTGCCCAATCCCTATCAGCTCCTAGGCCCCAGCCATCTTCTGCCGCGCTAGGAGCCCACCCAGCGTGGCAGCGGTCCCATCCGCTTTGTTTTGCCGACGAGTGCCCAATCCCCGTCGGCTCCTCGGCCCCAGCCATCTTCAGCCATGCTGGGAGCCCACCCAGCATGGCAATGGTCCCACGTAGTCCTTTTTTTGTTTTTACCTGTAAAGAAAACGGTCCTCAGCTGCCTCCCAGCCCTCCCACAACCCGCACCCACCCACTGCACCAGCCTGCCACACCCTCCTCACCCCATACTTACCTCCGGACTCTGGTGTGACGATCTTCGGTGGACTAGGAACACGTCTGCACTCTTCAAAGGCGACCGCGAACTGAGGAAATGCCGGTAAGCTGTATAATGGGCTAGATAGGGGGGTTTCAACTTCATTGCATATATCAGTCATTTTTTGGAATTTTTGCACCAAATTTTCAACATGGGGTTTTTGGGACACCTTCTCATGAATGATGTCACTGTCATGGTGTTATTCATGCCCAAAGGGTGATTTCGCAGGCACTGCGCAGTCACTGCACGAAATCACCCTTCGGCCTTGAATAACGCATGACAGTGACATCATTCATGAGAAGGGGTCCCAAAAACCTCATGTTGAAAATCTGGTGCAAAAATTCCAAAAAATGACTGTTTTACGAGCGTGCGTTGCGCAGTTCCTACGCAGGCTTGTAAGTTCGCGAATGTTCAATATTTTCATTCCAGATTTTCAACATTGCCATTTTATCATACCTTCTTATGAGTTGTTCAGCTGTCATTTTTCACATTTCACCCAAAATGTGTTTCCGCCCATGTAGCGCACAATGGCACAGTCGGTCTGCGAAATCAATGTATGGAACACATTAAGAAAATCACAGTGACACTGTTCATGAGCAGAGGTCTTAAAATGGCTATGTTGAAAATTTGGTAAAAAAATCTAAAATGACTGTTTCACGACTGTGCGTTGCGCGGTTCTCACGCTTACCTAAATGCGTTTGAGAATTTTCAATATTTGCACTCCAGATTTTCAACATTGCCATTTTACCACACCTCCTCATAAGCAGTACAGCTGTCATTTTTCACATCCTGCCCAAAATGTGTTTTCCCATGTAGCACACAATGTCGCAGTCGGTATGCGAACTCAATGTATGGGACACATTAAGAAAATCACAGTGACACTGATCATGAGCAGAGGTCTTAAAATGGCTGTGCTGAAAATTTGGTGAAAAATTCCTATAAATGACTGTTTTATGAGTCTTGGTTGTGCAGTTCCTATGCACGCCGTAAGTTTGCGAATTTTCAAAATTTTTACTCCACATTTTCAACATTGCCATTTTAACACACCTCCTTATGAGCACTGCAGCTGTCATTTTTCACATCTTGCCCAAAATGTGTTTCCGCCCATGTAGCGCACAATGGCACAGTCGGTGCGCGAACTCAGTGTATGGGACACATTAAGAAAATCACAGTGTCACTGTTCATGAGCAGAGATCTTAAAATGGCTATGTTGAAAATTTGGCGAACAAATTCCTACAAATAACTGTTTTACGACCATGCGTGGTGCAGTTCCTACGCACGGTCGTAAGTTTGCGAATTTCCAATATTTTCACTCCAGATTTTCAACATTGCCATTTTACCACACCTCCTTATGAGCAGTACAGCTGTCATTTTTCACATCCTGCCCAAAACGTCTTTCCGCCCATGTAGTGCACAATGCATGAGTCGGTAAAAGGAAATCAATGTATGGGACACAGTAAGAAAATCACAGTGACACTGTTCATTAGCAGAGGTTTTAAAATGGCAATGTTGAAAATTTGGTGAAAAATTCCTAAAATAACTGTTTTACTGACGTGCATTGCACAGTTCCAGATACTCTAGCAGGTTTGCGAATTTTCAATATTTCCACTCCAGATTTTCAGCATTGACATTTTACACACTTCCTTATGAGCAGTACAGCCGTCATTTTCACATCCTGCCCAAAACGTGTTTCCGCCTATGTAGCGCACAATGGGGTTAACAAAAAGGTCATGCTGACAATTTATTGTGCAAATACCAGTAATCGCACAGGGCATTAGGGTAAAGCACCATACATGCCAAGCACCACTGCAAATACCTGCAAGCGAACGTTCGGCATTGACAAATGCTTGTTTCTTCTAGAGTGTACATATTGTGGTCCTTTACTCTCCCCTTACAGGGCTTTTGATGCAGACCCTGCACCATTTTAGTTTTATTTATTTATTGAAGAGTACCGGAAATATACCTTTGAGTCAAAATGCCTTTTTCTATACCACCTCCATTCCATCTATGTCCTTTTGGAGATGTGGTCTCCAGAACTGGACACAGTAGTCTAGGTGGGGTTTTCCAGTGATCTATACTGAGGCAACACCACCTCCCTCTTTCTGCAGGTGATATCCTTCCCTATGCACCCTTAGCATCCCACTAGTCCTCCCTTCTGCCTTGTTGCACTGCCTAGTCTCCATTAGGTCATCCAATATAATAATCCTCAGTTTTCTGTCCTGCTTGGTGGTCATCAATACCACCCCACCTATTTTGTACTCTGCCCCAGGTTTCTGTGCCCTAAGTGCATTATGTTGGACTTTTCGGCATTGAAACCTAGATGCCATACCCTTGACCACTCTAGTTTTCTCAAATCTCTGCACATTCTTTTCATACACACCCGCAGAGCATATACCCTACTGTTGATTTTGGTGTTATCTACAAAGAGGCTGACCTTCCTTTCCAGCTCCCCCATAATGTCACTTATGATGACATTAAAGAGGACAAGTCCTGGCACTGATCTCTGAGTCATGCCACTGGTCACCCTCCCTTCCTCAGAGTGAACTCTGTTTACCAACACCCTCTGTCACCTATCCCCACCCAGTTTCTTACCCATTTTCCATCTTTGGACCCACTTCTTTAGACCCAGCTTGTTTACTAGTCTATTATGGAGAATAGTGTGAAAAGCCTTACTGAAATCTAGGTAGGCCATGTCGACCGCTCCACCCTGACCCAAATCCTTCATCACCCAGTCAAAGAAATCTATCAGATTCATTTGACATTATCTCTACCCTGTGAAATCATCCTGCCTCAGGTCTTGTAACCCATTGGATTCAAGATATTCTGCAATCCTTTCCTTCAGCAGTGATTCTATTAATTTTCCCACCACTGATGTCAGGCTGACAGGCCTATAATTGCCATCCTCCTCCCTCCAACCACTTTTATGTAGTAGGACTTCATCCGCCCTCCTATAGTCCTCCAGAACCAAACCATTCCTGTTTCCAGTGAGTTGTTAAACAGAACTGACAGAGGTGCAGCCAGTATTTCCCTGAGCTCCATCAATACCCTTGTGTGGAACCCATTTGGCCCCATTGCTTTCTCCACCTTCAGATTAGCACATCCCTTCAGCACTCTCACCATCCTAGAATGTGTTTGTTACTTTTTGTGGCTCTTCCCCTTCTCCTTCCTTTTTGTATTTGTTCAGAATGTCTCCCCTTTACTAGTCCCCACTGGGCAGTCCCCCTTCCATTTTTGACCTTACTATTTCACCCCTGGTCTTCCTCTTTTCACTTACAGTACATACCTAAAAAATATATTGTCTACTTTCATTACCTCCTGGCTTATTCTGTCTTCAGTTTGTGCCTTTGCACTCCTTACTGCTTTTCCTGTTTCACTCTGTTTCCCCTGATACACCTCATAGAAACATTCTCTTTTCTCTGTGTCTCATACCTTCTCCGTGCTGCCCATTTAGGCTTTACCTTTTAAGCCACCTCTTTCATGAACCATTACAGTCTGTTTTTCTTCTTGTTTTTGCTCACTTGTTTGATGCTGAGGTTTGTTGCATTTACTATGCTCCCTTTAATCTTCGCCCACTGGCCGTCCATACCACCCAGGCCATCCACCCCCCCAATATGTTGGATAAATTAACTCCCATTAGAGAGACATGGGTTTAATTTTTTTTTTCACTTACTGCTGTGCCTGCAAAAACAGTTCCACGTCATTTGAGCGAATCTATTTGAGCAGTTACAGTTTGAGTGAATATTTTATAGTGACTGCAATTTGGGAGATGCTACAGCTGAGCAAAGCACATTTCAGCTAACTATTTACATGTACACTTCTCCATGTTTTGCAGGGGGGCTGTGCCCCCCCAAACTCCTCCCTCTCTAGTATTCAAAATCCATAACACATACTGACTCTGTGGTTCACTGTACTTGTGGAGTCACTGTAATGTGATTGTCACTCATTGTGCTTTTGCTCAAATTCCTTTGCTCAAATTGAATTTCTCAGTTGACGTGCTACCTACAAAAACACCATGGGACCGGTAAACAAAAGATAAGAACTTATAAAAACTCTAACATGCCCTGCAGGTTACTGAATCTCCCACTACTGCAGTCCTCATCTTATGTCAGCTGCAGGGCATTCTGGGAGTTCTGGTTACAGCCAGTGTCAACATGGAAGTCAAGAAAATCAGCTTCTACAATCTAATATGCTGCAATAAGCAGAATGTAAGAAAACAGGATTTTGCGTGCAAAGTGCAAACTGAAGTCATACCCACACTTGGGTGCAGGGCTCTTAGCACTGATTGCAATATTTAATAATAAGGTACTTTGGCAATGAGATGAAGGGAGGGTTGGGGGGTTGTGCAGCTGTGTGATGTGGGATTGACTATGGGTTTTTAAAACTGAATTACCATAGGACAGTGGAGCCTTTGTCTAGCGAGTATCATTTTGCCACATAGTATTGAAAATCCCAATTTCTTTTGTTGCAAGTCCAGTGTGCCATAAATTTCATGCATCATGGGCTTGTGGCATTCTTTGGACTTTGTGAATCTGGTGCCTAATATCTACAAGTAGGAGCAGGTACTACTAGCTCAGTAGTTAATGGGCAATTACTGAAACTGGATTCAACAGCAGCAGCAGTACTTCTGTCCTGGTCACTATGGATCCTGGGGTGAATGCCATCAGGGTGGATTGTCATCAGTTGTGAGTGAAAAAGTATAGAATAGGTTAACTTTCAGCAGCACACACAAAAGAATGTTTACTTTATTTGCTATTCATCAGGCCAATAAAACTATGGTAAAGCAGCTGTTTTCTGGTTACAGCAAATGTCAGCTTGGAAGTCATGAAAATCAGCCTGTTGCAATCAGGCTGTGACTGAAAATAGGCATATTATTGTCTAGTGCACTTACCCAATAATTTAAACCAAATAAATAAATAATTTCTTAAAATATTTAGAAAACTTCTTTCTCTGCATTTTTGTAATTAATGACTCTAGTCAAATAAAATGGTAACCAGACCAATCTAAGCAATGTGCATAACAGGCAATCATCTGTACATTCATTGAGGACTTCAGTCAGGAAAATTTGGGAGACTTTAATCTGGTATTTAAAAAAAGTTCTGTACATTAAATAATAATTGTAATGGCCAATTTTTTAAATCTCTTGTGTTGCATTTACGTTTTTTCTTAGATGACTGACATCCTATTGTGGAGGGTGTATTGCTATTTATTAATATGTTGCTACCATGCATTCTGGAAGTTAAGCAGTACAACACCATATAAATATTCTTAGTACAAACCCATACAAATATATTTACTTTCCCCTCAGTGGGCACGGCGAAAGCAGACTAGCGCACAACATCATAACAACTAAATATATGCATTATTAATAAAGAAAGGAAATGTGCAATTTTACTAGATAATAAACACTGCTATTTTGAGTTCAAATGTCTTACCACTATTTGAGAGATCAGGTTGTGTTGTCTCCTAGTCCCTTGGGTGCCTCCGACTGCTCTCTGCAGAATTCAGCATCTCCTGTAGGTCATCAGAATGGCACTTTCAGGTCATCCCAACAGTGTAATTTGGGCCACTGACCACTTTATTTCACTGCCTTTGTCCAGTTTTTGAGGAACTTTATACCAAATGCAAGTTTGTTTTGTAAGTGGCACCTGTTTGACACCCTTACATAACTCATCCTCCATTCGGTGCACCTAAAAAACATTTTTATGGTCTCTTTCTTGCTCCAAAGATCACATGGCATGGTTGCTGAAAAACTTTGGCCTACTGCTTACAACTTGTCACCTCTCCAAGATTTCAAATTTTAGGATCAGGGTTAACTCTCGCAACCACTGCTGGAGAAATAAAAGAGCATCACAAATCTTATGGGGAGAGTATCCAGCAGTCTCACAGGAACAATCCCCACAAGATGAAATATTTTTAAGCATGACATGATGTTTCCCTGGCAAACTACTTTATCTCCACAAGATATGTCAAAAGCAACAAATATAACATGTTTCCTTGTTTCCTATGATGAATGGTTTTGTGAAATTTGAAGATTTCACTAATTTTCCAGCGAGTACTACAAATGTGAAGAAATGGCCAAGTCAATGAATTTTGCATGCAAGAGCAAATAACCCACATGTCTACTGGATTGAAGCTCATTCACTTCTACTGTGGTACTCCCACTACCTTGTGGTCATGGACTCTGGTCCTCTTTTGTCTTGATGATGCAGCACAATAATGGGGTTTGCAGCCAGTTAGATGCCTTGAGCCTGTGCATCTGTTACTTCAATTATTTTAACTACTGTTGAAAATAAAGAATTTTGACCATTTTACTTGTTTGAATCCAGGCAACAGAATAACACTTTATCTCAGCAAAAAAAAAAAGCATTTGTCAATGCCAAATGTTGGCTTGCTAGCATTGGCATTGGTAGTACAGGAGTTAGAGAGATGCATACTAGGAATGGAAATGAAGTATTGAACTGATGCCAACCCCACCCCCACCTTGCAGAGACTGACATGCACTGGGGGTGTGTCTTTGGGTTGTCAGCCATAACACTCATGCCATTTCACCTCATCCTACCCTGTAGACACTGGCAGGTGTCAAGGTGTGCCTTAGGGTCTTCAGGCCTTATACTCACCCCATTCCATAAGGAAATACACTGAGATGGGTGCAGTGCAAGAGAATGTGTTGAACGTTGGGGCCAAAGACCCCAAGGCACACTTCGATGTCTGTCACAGGCTGCAGGGTGGGGGTGGAATGGTGTGAGCATTACGTCCGACGATCCCAAGTCACACCCCCGATGCCTGTCAGTCTCTACAGAGTTGGGCGTCATGGTTGGAAACCCTAACCACCCTGCCTTTTGTTGGTATTTTCACTCCAAATTTTCAAAATGGGATTTTTTGTGACCCCACCTCATGAAAAGTGGCACTATCATTTCATTACTCAATCCCGAAAGGTGGTTTTGCACAGCGACTGCACCATTTGGTGCCACAGGTGTGAAAACACATTTCTAGCAGGATGTGAAAAATGACAATTGTACTGTTCATGAGGTGGTGAGCAAAAATGGCAATGTTGAAAATCTGGAGTGCAAATATGAAAAATTGTCAAAGTTATGAATATGCGTAGAAACTGTGCAATACACATCTATAAAGCGATCATTTTTTGGAATTTTTTCACCAAATTTTCAACATGGGCATTTTGAAGCTCTTCTCATGAACAGGGGCACTGTGATTTTGTTAATATGTCCCAAAAGTTGATTTCTTACAGCGACCATGCCATTCTGCACCACAGGTATGAAAACACATTTCAGGAAGGATGTGACAGCTATACTGTTCATAAGCAGCTGTGAAAAATGGCAATGTTGAAAATCTAGAGAAAAAAATATTAAAAACTGGCGAAGTTATGAGTGTGCATAGAAATTGCACAATGCAATAGCAATTTTATTTAAAAAGATGCCCAATCCCAAAGGCTCTGGGTGCCGTACATAAAACTTTTACAGCATTTCATACCGCATAAATAGATAAAATAATAATAATAAATATAAATAAACAGAATTATACCCCAAAAGCCTGCAAAAATAGGAAGGTCTCCAGGTGAACCTTAAAGGCAGATATCATGGGGACCTCCTTAACTATAGCTGGTAAGGAGTTCCAAAGAGCAGGAGTGCCGACACTAAAAGCTCGGTCACCTGCAGTTTTTAATCTCGCTCTCGGAACATCTAGGAGGCCACCACTAGAAGAGCAGAGATTACGGGAAGAGGGCGATGGTACCAGGAGAACTGACAGGTAACCAGGGCCCTGTCCATGTAGGGCCTTATAGGTGCGAAGCCCCACCTTGAAGAGCACTCTCCACCTGACAGGCAACCAGTGCAATTCACGCAGCACAGGTGTAATATGGCAAAATTTACTTTTCCCAGTCAAAAGCGGGCAGCAGCATTTTGCACTAGCTGCAGTCTGTGAAGAGAGCCCCAGGAGACCACCAGGATAGAGGGCACATAGCAGTCGAAATGAAGTGACTAAGGCATGTATCAAGGCAGGAGGTCCAGAGACGGAACAAGGGGCTTAATCCTGGTGATGTTATGAAGATGGAAAAAACAGGAATGGACCACAGAGGATATCTGAACCTCCATGGAAAAATTCCTGTCAAACATCATGCCAAGATTTCGCACCCAAGGGGAGGCCATCAATGACGCAGCTCCCAGCACAAGTCCAGTTGCAGAGTCAGAGGCCAACCCATCTCGAACTCTGTTCAACTCCACTACCAATACCTCAGTCTTGTCAGGGTTTAGTCTAAGCCAGCTAGAGGCTATCCAGTCACTAATCTCAGCCAGACAGATATTTAGCACATCCACTGCATTTGATGTTCCTGGGGCAAAGGATAAGCATAGCTGAGTATCATCAGCATAGCAATGAAAACTTAGACCATACTTCCTAATGATCCCCCCCAGGGGCAGCATATATACTGTGAACAACATTGGGGCCAAAACCGAACCCTGAGGGACTCCACACAGAAGGAGGCAGGGTGTAGATGAGAAATTTCCCATCACAACCCGCTGTCTCCTATTTGTGAGATAGGACTCAAACCATTTGATGACAGTGCCGGTGAGTCCACACAACTCCCTCAGGCAGAAAAGCAACACACAATGGTCCACAGTATCAAAAGCTGAAGAGAGATCAAGAAGGACAATAATTGTCCTGTCCCATTGATCTCTAGCCCTGAGGAGGTCATTCTGCACCTGAACTAACGCAGTTTCAGTGCTATGTCTGGCCCGAAAAGCTGACTGGAAAGGATCATATAACTCGTGAGTCATGAGATTTCCTCCAACTGAAGCGATACCACCTTCTCAACAATCTTCCCAAAAATGGGAGATTGGAGATGGGATGATAATTTCTGACCTCTGGGTCCAAAGAAGATTTCTTTAATAGGGGTCTCACCAGAGCCTCCTTCAAGGCATCTGGAAAGACACCCTGACTTAAGGAACACCGGACAATCAGAGCAAACACCGGGCCAACAGAGTCAATGCATCTCATTAAGAAACGCATTGGCACTGGGTCCAGTTCACAAAAGGTATGCTTCAGATTGACTGTCACCTCAATAACATCACAGATCTCCACTGGCCCAAACTCTCCCCAACCAGGCGGAGTGCACTCAGCACACAACTGGCGACCACTATCAGCAATGGTATTGCTGGCTGAAGAAACCTCCCGTCAGATCAAAGACACCCTGTCCGAGAAAAACCAAGCAAAATCCTCACAATGCACACTCATAATGCAGTCATTTTTTGGAATTTTTTCATCAGATGTGCAACATGGGCTTTTGGGGACTACCCCTCATGAACTGAGGCACTGTTGTTTCATTAGTCAGTCTCAAAAGGTGATTCCATGCAGTGACCACTAAATCACTTTTGGTGACCAAGAAACTAAATGACAGTGATAGGTTCATGAGATGGGGTCCCAGGAACCCCATGTTGAAAATGTGGGGTCAAAATTCCAAAAAATGGCTAAGGTATTAACCTAAATTGAAACCCCCTTTGCCTCCCATTATAAAGCTTACTGTCATTTCTTCAGTTCGCAGTTCAGCTTTGAAGAGTGCAGATGTGTCCCAGTTCAGAAAAGATTGTGGCTCCTGACAGCAAGTATGGGTAGGGGGTGTGGGAGGTGGGTGCTCAGAGGAATGGTGGGGATGGGGGAGGGGGATGAGGGAGTCAATGGTAGACTGTTTTCTTATTTGCAGGAAAAAATAAATAAAGACCCCAAGGGAAGGTTTTCTTCAGTTACAGGCCACACAAAAAAATAAATAGGCACACTGGGATGGGCTCCCAGCGTGCCCCAATTCTGGGAGTGGGGGTGCTGACACAGGGATTGGGCACCCCGATGTCAGCAAGGCACATAGACGGGGGGGGGTGCACATCCAACACCTGGAGTGGGCATCCTGGTGTTGGAAAGGAAAGGGGAAACTGTTTAACCAGAAAAGACATACTAAAAGAGTGGATGCTGACACAGGGATTGGGCACCCCAATGTTGGCTTTCCGGTAGTGTGTGGCAGGTAGCAGGAGCCGCCATGTTCTGGTGTACCACATAACGTGAGGGGAGGAAACATGCCAACACGGGGATTGGGCACCCTGATGACAGCTTTCTGGGGATTGTGTGGTGGACGGCAGAAGCCATCATATTTATTGAAATGTTTCAACAGGAAAGGCACATAATGGAGGCATGTCATCTGCCACTGCAATGACAAGCCTGTCTCTGATTGCAGCAGCAGATTCATTTCAATTCTGTGGCTCTCTCTGAAACTGCTGTCATCAGCAGCATGTTCACTGGTTGGCAGCTGAGGGATGCACCCACTAAAGCATCCCCTGCATTCGCCACAACACTGCCACACCTCTGAAATGTACTACTACCACAAGATACTGCTTACACATGTGCACAAGCCAACATAAAAAGAGCAAATTCAGAAAGCCTGATGCCCTGCTGAAACAGAACACACAATGAAAGAAAAAAAGTAGTGGCACTCACAACTGTTAATAATCAATCACCAATAAATTAGGAAAAGACAAACAATGAAAATTAGCTTAATTAAAGTGCTGATACAGGAGTAAAAACGCAGCAAAATGTGCAAAAAAAAAAAACTTTTAGAACACTATACAGTGCTCACTGACCCAATATTTCATCTGCCTCATCTCAGGCTTCATCAGAGGTCAACATTTTTTGCTTTCAGAGAAACAGTTTATGTTTTTGTCAGAGAAATGTCTCCAGTTTGGATGATTCTTGAGTAAGATTCACTGATTTCATTGAGAATTTGTCAACTAGTATGAACATTGTATGAAAATACCATATATTGTTTTTTGGGTACTTTGAATGCAGTTATTGTACTGTAACGACCACAAGAAGTCTTCATCATTCTTTAATACTGCACGTGAGATCTTTGGTGAACACAAATACACACACACACACACACATGCACACATACCTACATGTGCACACACATTGTTTAATATCTTCTGCAGGGCTATGAAATACTTGAAAAGACCTATGCATACTTCCTTGCAACAGATGGCAGAGATATCAAAAACTAGCACTCACAAACCCATGCAGAAAGTCAGACCTTTTGACATTTCCTCAGACTCCTCTTGCTGTATTGTGCATTGCATACCTCATCTAAAATATCACATATAGTACAGTTCAGGCAAGCAAGGCAGTCACTTCTAAAATGTAGATTGTTACTGCAATAGTGTCACTACAGTAGGTACAGTATCTTTTTTGCACTATTCAAGATGATTCAAATTAATTTTATATAGCCCTTTCATACAATCTGTAGCCCCAAATGTTTTAAAACTCAACAATAAAAATACATTTGTCATAATAGCTAAATTAATAAAAGATTAAAATAAGGAATGGGGACAGTGATTATGGATCATTTTTAATAAGATTTACTCAAACCTGATTGGCTAAGGACTGTTTCATGCTCTGCTGATCTCATGATGACATCATAGCCTGGGAAAAATTGCTGGCAGCCATTTTTTTACCATACTCTATTGAATAATTGCAATGTTACACTGTAGAATGTGTGTTATCATTTGTGATAAAGTGTCTCTTTTCTAGTGGTTGAAAGCACTCGTTATGCCATGCAGCCGAGGTGTGATGCTATCCCTTGTTAACACACACTCTTTTGTGCATTATAGCTTGAATATCAGATAATATCAATAACAGCTCTGGTAGATTGGGAAAGATTAGTAGTCATACACAATATAGAAAAGGAGAGTTTAGACAAGACGTGAAGAGGTTTAGTAAGTTGATATGTTCTCAGACAGGATTTGAAGGATGAGGTGTTGGATCAGTGGTACAGAGAGAAACAGGGAGGCTATTCCAGATATAGGGTACAGCACAGAAGAATGCTTTACAGTCTGCTGTAGTAAGATTATGGGAAGGGACAAAGAAAAGGCAGGAATTACAGCAGCAGTGGCCACTGAGGACCTGGTTGACCAATGCTAAAGTACAAAGTGCTCATAATGATCCCTTTACACCCAAGCAATGTTACAACCCCAAGGAGCCATACTCAATGGTGTTGTAAATTCTGGGACACCTAGAAGTCATTTGCAAGTACCCTGGAAAACAAGGGGGCCACAACACTAATGGCATGCAGGGCCATTCAAACTGCAAGTGGACCTTGTAAAGTGGTTGCTATAAGTTGTCTCTGCAAAGAGCAGGTCATAACTGATTGCAACAGTTGCATCTGTGCCAGCAGGGGGAAGGATGGTGGACCATTACAGAGTCAGGGAGTTGGAAGAGGGCCACTCCGCATTAAATAGTAATAGCATCAGAGGTAAGGGGGGACCTACTTTGGATGTAAAGGAGGAATCTTCTTTGGATGAAAGGGGGACCTACAGTGGATGTACGGAGGACCAAAGTCAATTGTATAGGGTAGCTATATTGGACATCCAGTGAAGCCAGCCATGATGCAATGCAATAACTTGCTGTAAGTGATGTTATAAAATACTGGATGACAAAAGGGCTTAATTGCCATTGAATTACGTTGTTTCCTGAAGTATACTGCAGCATTTTGTGAGATATTTATATTTATACTGGATAATAGACAGAAGAAGGTGAGTAGCCCATTTTGTATGTCTACCCACATTAATGTGTCCAGTGCTCCCCTCTACTGATCAAATACTTATCTAATCTGTGTTTAAACACATCTGTGTTGTCACTCTGTAGTATATCCTCAGGTAAGCCATTCCATAGCCACCTCTCACTGTGAGAGGTTGTTAAGTATTGTTGTATGTTTCAGTTTAATGTGTTGTTTGTGAGATCTAAACTCAGTGGGTTTGTTCTGAATTTCAAATCCCATTTCCCTCATCAGTTCTTTATCATTCACTATTTTGAACATAATCATCAGATCACCTCTTGTTCTTCTGTTTTCCAGGCTATACTATCCTAGTTAATCCAATCTATCCTCATATGCTACATTTTCAACCCAGAGATAAATTTTGTTGTTCTTCACTGACCCCTCTCAACACTATCGATATCCTTCCTCATGTAAGGACTCGCAAAGCTTTGGACAGGGGTAAAATGCACTGAGTACTTCTACTTAAAAAAGCTTTTTTAATACAATGTAGAATATGATTGGATTTTTTAACCAATTTAGTACGAATACTAAGTTTCTATTCCTTGTCAATTATAATATCAAATTCCTTTTCAGATTCCACCCTTTTTATAGATTTTGAATTTATACAATAAGTTTGATTAGAATTATGTTTCCCCAAGTGCAGAATGGAGCATTTTCTGTATTGAATGACATGTTATTATTAAAAGCCCACTGTGCAATTTTATGTAGATCATCTTGAAGTTGAATTCTGTTTTGATTGGTGATGACAGCCCCCCAGTTTGACATAATCAGCAAACTTAACTAACCAGCTGTCAATCTCAAGATGCAAGTCACTTATAAAGATTGAAAACAGTACCTGGTCCAGTACTGAGCCTTGAGGCACCCCACTGGTGACTCTGTCGAGTGAACTCCCCTTATTTTAACTTTCTGTGTTCTATCACACAGCCAGTTCTGCACCCAAGTAGTAATTCTTTGATCCAGATTAATTTTTTTTTAAATGTCTCTATGAAGACAGAATAAGAAACCTTGTCAAAGGCCTTTTGGATGTATAGGAAGATTACATCGACAGGCACATTGCTATTTATGTCTTTATTGACCTTCTCGTAGAAACACAATAAGTTGGTACTACATGCTCTGTTCTTTTTGAATCCATGTTGAGTTTTATTATTATATTTATTACGTAGAAGATGTTATTCCAATTTTATTTGTATTAAGTTATTGCCAATTTTACACGACACAGATGTCAAACTGATTAGGCAATAATTGAATACTTCTGCTTTGTCTACTTTTTAAAGATGAGCACTGTGGTTTTTGTCCAGTCACTTGGGATTTCTCCTGTGTTAAATGTGGCATTATATAAATGGGTTAATGGGTCTCTGATAAGGTCCCTCAGTTGCCTAAGTAATATAGGGTGCAGCATATCTGGTCCTGGAGTTTTGTTTGGTTTTAATTGTTCTAGTAATTTGGAGACCTATTGGGCCCTAAAACTGAGTTGCTTTGGAGATCCTATAGAATTTTCGTTTGATTTCCTAATAGATGTACCTTTATTGAACACTGAGCAGAAGTATTCATTAAATGTGTTTGCCATGTCTATTGGAAGTTTGGTTTCCTGTCCCTTTGTTCTGATTGGACCTATGAACGTGTCTGCATTTCTTTTATTGTTAATTTAAGCATAAGAACTCTTTTTATTATCTTTTGTATGAGAAATTCTAAATTCCAGGTTTTGTCTTTCTAGTCTAATCATTTTTTCTTAATTTCTTTAGTTCTGACTTGTTCTGAAATATAGTATAGTGATAATTTTATATTTATTTTGTATGCATACATCTCACACACAAAATGTCCTATTGTACATAACTGCACTATTATTTAATCTCTGTATGATGTTTTATTTTGTAGTAAAATCTGTTGTACTTATCCCTTCCCCCTTCCCACAGGATTCATCTGGAAATGAGATATTATTAGCTCAGTATGACTGTCCTAGTGAAACTTTTCAAATAAATAAGTAGTCATTTGCATTTCTCTTCATTGCTTTCAATGGCATTTTCTTTTTATTTATCTGTTTCAACATGTTTTGAGTACACCACATTGGTATTTTGCCATTGTTGTTGTAAATACTCTTGTACAGTACATACACTTTTCTAATTCAATTAGTTTGTTTTTAGTAATATCAACATCTCTTCTGCTCTCTTATTTTGGAATAATTTTTTCAAGTCCCATTGTCCATTCCATTAGAAAATAAGCTGGGTGGGCACAGCATAGGAGAAAGGAGTGAGCATCAGGGCTTAAGATACCAATGCCCCCCGATCCCTCTTTGTCTGTGCAGGGTTCGGGTGGGGTGGGGTGAATGGTTGTAAACCCTAATGCCACATTTCCCTACTTTTGTCATTTTAACCTTAACTGATGCATTAATGAAGTTTTTTGCACTTTAATCCATACTTTTTGAGATAGTATGTTCGTATCTTTATTTTACTGTGGGAGAACAGGGTCCTTCAGACCCTGTACTCCCATCCCTCCACAGATGTACATATGTATATAGCTGCGGAAGTGTTCTTAGAGGTGGGAGCTCTGTGTGTTACCACAGTATGTCAGACAGCAGCACAGTACCCCACAGACCCTGCACTACAGCATCTTTAGGAGGCGGAAGTGCAGGGTCCTTCCACCCTATGGACCCTTCACTTCCATCCCTCCACAGATGCATGTATGTATCAAACTGTGGAAATGCAGGGATCTCCAGCCCCTGTGCTTCCATGAGTAAAGATACGAGCAGGTATAGTGAAATTGCAAAAAATAGTCATAACTGTGTCATGTTAAATAACTTTCACCCCAAATGTTCAACATAACCTTCTTATCAATCACCACATGTACCCAGTGTAGAAAATGTTCAAATCCCCACCAAAACTTTATTCTGAGCAACCGCAGCTCCATTCTATGCCACAAGTGTGAAACCACATTTTGACCAGGATTTGAAAAATGACAGCTGTGGCATTATGACGTGGGGTACTAAGAATACTATATTGAAAATATGGGATGAAAATATTGAAAATTTCCAAAGTTACGAGCGTGCGAAGAGAGATTGTAACAAATACTCATAACACAGCCATTTTTTGAAATTTTGACCCCAAAATTTCAATGTGGCCTCTTTGAGACCCAACCTTATGAACACTGGTACTGTCATTTCATTACTTGGTCCCAAAAGGTGATTTCATGCAGCACCTGTGCCATTCTGTGCCATATGTGTCAGAACACATTTTGAGCAGAATGTGAAAAATGACAGCTATACTGTTCATGAGTTAGTGATAAAATGGCTAGGTTGAAAATTTGTAGTGAAAATATTAAAGATTGCCAAAATTATGTGTGTGTGTAACATTGGCTTTTTGGGACCCCACTTGAAGAACACTGGCGCTGTTGTTTCATTATTTGGCCCTGAAAGGTGATTCCACACAATGACCATGAAATCACCTTTTGGGACTGAGTAACAAAATGACAGTGCCAGTGTTCATGTGGTGGGGTCCCAAAAACCCATGTTGAACATCTGGTGCACAAATACTTAAAAATGACTGAGATATCAACATAAGTTCAACATGCCATTGAGAGCTATTATAAGGCACTTATCTTGATTCTTCAGTTCATGGGTCAGCTTTGAAGGGTGCAGACGTGTCCTGGTCCACAGAAGATGATAGCCGATGGTCTCCAGTGGTAAGTATAGGGCAAGGGGGGTGTGTGGGGTGATGGATTACTCAGTGGGATGGTTGGGATGGGGAGACAAGGAGGGACCATTTTCTTTTTAGCAGAATGTAAAAAAAAAGATGTTTGGGATTGTTTCTTTTTTTCAGGGACACTAAACAATATTTTAAGACTCTGGGGGTGGGCTACCCAGTGTTCCACAGTACTGGGGTGTTTGGACATAACCGGGGACACTGGGAGTGGGCTACCCAATGTCCCACACTGGTGGGAAGGGATTTTTTAATGCTGACACAGGGACTGGGCACCCCAATGTTCGCAAAAAACACCATTTTTTAACAAATCAATATTTTAAGACACTGGGAGTGTGCTACACAGTGTCCAACACTAGCTGGGGGTAGGCATCATGGGACACTTGGAGTGGGCTTCCCAGTGTCCCACACTGGCAGGGGGTGTGGGGCAAGTTTCAAAAACACAGAAGTAAATGGGGGGAGAAGCATGGTGCTTATTAATTATAACCTGCCTTTTATATATTATTTAATTCATGTCTTAGGCAGTACTTTCTTTATTTTGGGGTTGCAATTAATTTATGGGGAGTTTTATTCTAAGTTAAACCTCTCACCATGCAGCAGTTTTTACTGTACCATAGAATGCCTGGTCAGAGCGCTTGAGTGAGAGAGATAGAAAGAGAGAGTACTAAGCCAATTTTCATAATACAGTACTTTCTCCTCACTCTTTCTACTGTGTTTTATAGTCAGTGTTTAAAGGAAGAAAGCCTTTGTCCTTGTAAAATATGTAAAATGACTAGAGCTGACTTTTCTATTTAAAATGTTTTAGTTTATGTAGACTCAAGTTGGTGTCATGGACAGAGCTGTAGAACACTGTGAAACAACTTTCAGCATACAGATCTGTTTGGGTAAGTGGCAGATTTTAAACATACATGATTCCTTTCCCTGCATGTTTTTGAACACAGTTTCTTTTTGACCTCTGGACTACTTGTAAACTTTCTTTACAATTGGTAAATTTTGAGGACAACATACGATATATAAGAGAGCGGCTTCCTACTCCCCAAGCAGCTTTTGCCTGCATTCTTTCCTGCCACCAGTAGCCAGCTCCAACATATGATGGTCTACACTTTTTGGTTTATATTAAAACAATTATTTTTCCCTTCTTCTCCTACAGTTGGAGACTACTAGGTATTGTTGCCGGCATGGAGCAGTTTTCAGCTCCCCAGTGTCTCATAATGGCAGAGGGGGGGAGGGCTTCTACCAATGATACAGGGGTTGGGCACCCCGATGTCAACAACATTTTTGTTTACAAATGTGTCTATAGGGTTCCATGTCATAACAGTGAATATAGAACAGTGACTCACAAGTCAGCGAGTGCATATCACTGAAAACTGAAAATGGTGATGTGCACTATAGCACCCAACAGCAATAGCCACTATCACTATATTTACCAAATAATGAAAAGGCTACTACTTGTTTTATGTGGGGGACTATGCTCCCCACACACACCCTTTTGTGGAGGGCATTGCTCCCCCATGCCCCCCCAACTTCATATAATCAACTCCGGGGGGGTTGATACTGGGGAAGGGGGCAACTCGGGATGTGGCTACATCGGGGAAACACAGGTCAGTATGGGGAGAACAGTGGGAAGGACCCTACAGACAGGGGGAGAACAATGTTGGGAGGGCAGGGTAATGGCACAGATATCAGAAATAAATTAAAGTAAACATCTCCAAAAAATAAAAAAAAATAATATATCTACAGAGGCTTGAACCCAGGTAGTCCACGCCACAGGTGGTTGTCTTAACCACCACATGGCCAGCTTGGCAGCTGCTTGCCAAACAAATAAAAACAAACCCTTCCAGAAACCTATCCACATACACCACAACACTACGTGCTCAACTTCATTGCAGTAGTAATAGCACATAGCTATTCTTAACACTGTGCCATCTTAACGTTCACTGTTTTGACTTTGCTCTTATTCCCATCACTCATATTCAGTCACTAACATAATGTGCTGTGATCTACAGCAACCTGAGGGTGGCGAGGTGAGAAAGGATTCCTTTTTCATGATTCGCTAACTTCTGACTCACAAAAAAGGAATGGCTCATGAAAAAGGAAGTTAGCAAGTCATGAAAAAGGATTCTAAATGGGTAATAAGACACCCTCAGAAGTTGCTTTGCATGAAAGGACTTCAGAATCCATCTAAGGGAGTCCAGATAAACAAGATACATGTGTTGGTGTATCTTGTTAACAACATTTTTGTGTGTTTTCAATTTTTTTTCTTTGAAAAAATATGGCTCACGAAAAAGGAATTTTCTATCACGAAAAAGGATTGGTGTTCTCGTGAAAAAGGAATACTCTCGCATGACTCAATCCTTTTTTGTGAGATCAAATCCTCTGTTAAAAAAAATACAACTATCCAAAAGATTGGAATGTTCAAGCAAAGTCCCATAGGATATAATAGGAAATAAAAAGCTTAATAACCTTACAACAGATCAATATAATTGCACCAGATTTTCACTGTCTGTTCAGCTACCAAAGTTCTTGCTATCATTTAACAATCATGCAGAAATTATACCCCGTCTGGCCACAAGGCAATGAGGAAAAAACAAGTTAGTTAGCTTTTCTTTACTGAGTAATGTGCACTAGACAAACATTTGCCAATTTCAGGCTTTACCCGGGAGAGTACAAGCAGTTTACACAATGCTGTGCAAGCAGTGAATACATTGTAGGAGCACATGATAACCTTAGGAATACAATTCTGTGCACAATAATAAATTAAGCAATAGAGAGAACAGACAGTGCTGAGATAACAATATGGCACTTGTCTATTAGTAAGAGAGCATAGTAATTGGCAGAAGCTCAACATACAGACTGTATTAACCAGTAACAGTGTAAACAAGTACAAGGAATGGCCAAGTACAGGTGGCTAGAAGTTTAACAACCTAGTAGTATCGGCCAGGAGCAGATTCATCCTGGACTCCCTTCAGGGAGTCATTGTTAGGCAACTGTTCACAGAACTGACACGACAGGAGGCACTACTAGATCGGGTGCTCACAAATGGGGACAATGTGTCCAGGGTCACAGTTGGGGAGCACCTGGGGAACAGTAACCACCGGTCACCTTGGTTTGACATAACTGAAGGGGCAGGACACAGCCACACAAAAATAAGTATCCTAGACTTTAGCAGAGCAGATTTTGGGCAAATGGGAAAATGCTTGAGTGAGGCACTGGCTAGATTAGGAAGAGAATTGGGGGTGGAGGAACAGTGGGTAGTATTCAAATCAGGGACAGCAAGGGCAACATAACTATGCCTAAAACAGATTAGTAAGGGGAAGAGGAAAAGGAGACCACTATGGTTTTCCAAGGAGGTAGCGGAGAAGGTGAAAGCCAAAACAATCACATTCAGACAGTACAAAAGAACATAGTCAGAAGGGGAAAAGGAGAAGTACCAGGAGAAGCAAAGGAAGGCAGAAAGGGCAGTAAAGGAAGCCCAAGCACAAACAGAGGAGTGCATTGCTAAATCTGTGGTTAGAGGAGAGAAAACTTGTTACAGGTATGTAAGTGAAAAAAGAAGTCAAAGGGAGGGATAGTGTCGCTGAAGGGGGAGGGTGGGAGCAGGGTGGAGGATCACAACAGTAAAGCAGACATACTGAACAGATATTTCTCCTGTCTTTACAGAGGAGGGAGAGGGGAATGGGCCAGGAGGGAGTAGAGAAGGCAAGAAGTTCACAGAACTGAATACAAGTCCTTTCCTAGGGAAAGTGTCCTAAAGGAGCTGGAAGTATTAAGAATAGATAAAGCTATGGGGCCAGATTGGGCACACCCCAGGGTTCTGAGGGAGATTATGGAGGTGGTGCCTGAACCTCTGGCAACCCTGTTCAGCCAATCACTGGAAACAGAAGAGGTGCTCAAGGACTGGAGAACAGCTGATGTGGTCCCCTTATACAAATGTGGAAACAGAGAGGAAGCGGGAAACTACCGATCATTCAGCCTGACCTAATTAGTAGGGAAGATCATGGAAACACTACTAAAGGAAAGAATAGTGGAACACCTAGTTGCCAACAGTCTACAGGACCTGAGACAGCATGGCTTTACTGGGGGGAGGTCGTGCCAGACTAAACTAACTGAATTTTTTCAACTCAGTGACAAAGGAGGTGGATTGTGGGGACAGTGGTTCTAGCCTACCTGGACTTCAGAAAGGCCTTTGAAACACTACCATACAGAAGGCTGTTAAACAAGCTGGGGAACACGGGAGTGGATCAGACTGTGGTGCAGTAGGTGGGAAACTGGCTAGATGTCAGAACACACAGGGTGGTGGTTAATGGCTGTCACTCACCAGATGGAAGGGTGACCACTGGGGTGCCACAGGGATCAGTGCTTGGCCCTGCCCTCATCAACATCTTTATCAGTGACATTACAGGAGACCTGGAAGGGAGGATTTGCCTGTTTGCTGATTACACAAAGCTCTGTAACAGGGTGGACATGCTGGAGGGTGTGGAGAGAATGAGGAGAGATCTGCAGAAGCTGGTGGACTGGTCAAGGGTTTGGCAGCTAAGATTTAATGTAAAATAATGCAAAATCATGCACATGGGGTGCAAAATCCCTGAAACAACATATCAGCTGGGAGGGGAGGTTATAGAATGCACCAACAGGAATGCTGGAATGCATAGGCTGGGGATCACCAGCAAGAAAAAAAGAGGTCATAATTCTACTATACAAGACATTGGCAAGGCCACACCTAGAGTATAGTGTCCAGTTCTGGAGGCCTTACCTATGTAAGGACATAGACAGGGTAGAGGCAGTACAAAGAATGGCAACCAAGATGGTGCAAGGATTACATCATAAAACCTATGAGGACATGCTGAAGGACTAAAATATTTACTCCCTAGAGGAGAGGAGAGGAGAGGAGAGGAGAGAGATTGAGGGGAGACATAAGCTGAAACATATAAGTACCTAACAGGAAGGACTAAGGTACAGAAAAACAATTCTTCATAGGAAAAGAGAGTCCAGGACTAGGGGACATGGGATGAAGTTGGAGGGAGGAAGATTCAGGGGGAACATGAGGAAGTATTTCTTCACAGAAAGGATGGTGGAAAAATAGAACTCACTGTTAGAGGAGGCGGTGGGGGCTGAAATGATTACAGGATTTAAGAATGCATGGGATAGGCATAGGGGGATACTGGTAGTCGGGAGAATGGGACAACCCAGTTCTAGAGAAGCTTGAAAAAGTAAAGTAATGTACACACATGGGCAGACTATGTGGGCCGAAGGTCCTTATCTGCCATCAGTATCTATGTATCTATATAATATGGGCAAAGGCTAGGAACAGGTTATGTACAGGCTCCAGGTTATGCATTTAAACATCCTACTCATGGTTCCCCATGCTGATATGTTGGCTTTAATAACTGATTTTAAATGGTTGCTGATAATGTTAAGGCTCCTGTTTGGACTCCCCTGTCTGTACCAGTTGCTGTCCACCCCTCTAGCCCCTGCCAGCCCCCCACTGAGTTCCCCAATAACTATCAAAACAATCAACATACAAACATAACAATGAACAGAGAATTTCACACTACACCACTTGAAGTGTGTATACTCCTCCCTCTCCACCCAAACAGGGCACCTTAACCCTTCTACATGCTCCTAAGGATTCCTTTCCAGACTGGAAGGTGCCAAACTACATCAGGAAAGCCATCCAGGATGCGAGGAACCAACCATGTCTGAAACAGACTACTCAATGGTTTTTGCACTACTGCAGGCAGCAGTACTGTAGTTGTTAAACCTACACTCCATTAAGATGTGCAAGAGTAGCCCTACTTTTCCTGACTTTAGCTCAAATGCAGCATTTCAAGCAACAATATAAGTGGCTCTCCCCAGTGCATACAGAAACGAGCCTGCAAAATGTGAAAAACATGAGCTATTTTCATGATAGTACTTTTGCTGTTTTTCTACACTATGGGAGCCGACTAGTGCAGTCAAATGAGTACCTGTGAATTCCCCCTCCCTCAAAGGTAACCAGTGACTAAATAGACTAAACATTTTGTTGAAATTTGGTAAATAACAACTAGCATGATAGAGCACCAGCAAGACTGGTTTAAATTTAGTTATAGCATAACAGGCATGAACCATGTTAGACAAGAACAAGCAAAGTCCCTCACTGAGTTAACGTGTTCTGCAACCTTGCGCTGACATTCAGCTTCAGAAGCACAGCTCATTTCTTTGTCTCAGCAAAGGTCCAGACCTTCTTAGTGTTGCTGTGACATCACCAACAGTACATGCCACCATGCGGGAGAAAAATGCTGAGGCAGCGCCCCTTGCAACCAAGTATGTTTTCACAAGTCATTAACCAACATATTCTACAATAATGTGTTGTGTTCATGTTCCTGACTCTGTTTGAATCTCTCCCTAGAGTGGCATGAGCATTTTACTGTTGTGGGAAGAGCAGGTCTGCCCATCACCACATCTCCACAGTCTGTATGGGCTCTGAAAGCTCAGACACCCAATACTTCAATGGTCAGAGTTATCATAAGCAGTCACCCATATCAAATTGATAGGTTCAGCAACAATAAAATAAAAAAAAAACAGTTGCAATCGGCTTACAACTATTGCTTACTATAAAAACAAATTACCTCACCAGCAGTGACAGCAGGAGCCCAGTCTTAATGGTCCATTCCTCCTTGGGTAGTATGCAGTGGGAAAGAGATCAGGGAAAATGGTGGGCAAGGATTCTGCTGCTTTCTTAGCACTGTTTAATTGCTGGGTCCAGAACTGGTAGTGAGCAGCAACTTAGCCATGTACACTGTTCTGAATTTAATGCTCACTACTGTGAGTTTCAACTTAATGCTTTAATACTCTGCTTGTTTCATTCGTGTCTGTGGCATCAAGTTATTGAAAATAAAATACCTCTGTCCTTCTCAGAACAGCTCCCTCTTTTCTCAAACTTTTTGTTTGAATGTTATTTTTTTTGGGGAAGTTCATCCTTAGGATGATGGGTGTAGGTCTCTCATTTGGCCCACTATGAGGCAAAAGGAGAGGTATGCACTTTCAGTCATGTACTGTTTTCCATTTAGGGAGTCTCTCACTTCTTCCACAAACAACAATTGGACAAATTTGAACATGTCAGTTCCTTCTGCCGACTCAGGAATCTGATTCTTGACAATGACCAAACTATTACAATTCCAACCCTACTGGTCATTAATATGAGCTGCCAGTTTATTCATTTTGAATTTAAGAGCCACTATCTCAGGCTCTCTGCAGGCTTGTCTGTCTTTCAATGAGTTAATTCTTGCCACCGTGCCCCCACATGGTAGGCGTGCTCAGCAAATGCTGGTTTTATTGATTTTAGTTCTCTAGAGAGGACGATTGGCCCCCTTGATGGACCCTAGCTCCCAGAAAAATCTCTCAGTGAGACCTCAGTCCTCTGATATCATGGGAGGGCTAAGAGGAGAGTTTGATCCCTTGCAGTGCTTAGCAGCATTTGAATACTCTGGCATTGGCAGCAGGGTGTTGAGCTGTGGTGGGCCCATCTGGTAAGTGATTGCTAAGTCCAATTAGTGGAAAAGTTTCACTGGTGATGCTTGAATGGTATGTGTACCAGTTGTGCTGTAGGTTTTCTTGTTTGCTGCCAAAAATACAGTTTTCAAAGTTTAATATGTCTGCGTGTCCCCGGGGAGATCAGCACAGGACATCTGACTTAGATAAGCAGCATCACATGACTCTGTATGAAAAAGTTTTAACCAATCAAAAGATGCTGGGTTTTGCTTATCCTTTTTTATAACTGATCATGCTGTATGCCCAAGTCAAATTTCCAGATTATCTGGTTTTCATTGACCTCACTGATGTGAGATTTTCAGGATGCTATTGCAACAGGATAAATAAAGGTGATAAAATGTTCAGAACGATCCAAGGTAGAGTTCTTCAGAATGTCCTGTTTTGAGAATAAGCCCTTGTGTTTTCACTTTGCTTAAACATATTACTACTGAGAATAAATCGGGGATGGGAGGATACATATCAAATACAAAAATACAAAATACAGACATTATACAGAATATACACAAACGATATATACAAGAACATATGCAGTATGCACACAGCAAGCAAAATAGAAAATCTGAGTAGATAAGGCAGCAAATTAGTAGACGGTGCAAATGACAACTAACAGGGTCAGAGCTAAACATTTGGAGTAACCACAGTTGGAACAAGTTGGAGAGCTGGCCCTTGCATAGTGTAAGTTTAGGCAGCATGAGCAGTTGGTGGAGAAGTGTCCTTTGAGGAGGGAGTTGAGTTGTTGAGAGGAGGGAGCATACTGAATGTTCTCAGGCAGGGAGTTCTATAGTTTTGGCAGGCGAGCTCTAAAGGCTGACTGGCTGGCAGAGGTAATCATGTAAGGGACATGAAGAAGCCAGGAGTCGAAGTTCCTAAGTGAGTATGTAGGTGGTGTTTGAGCAGTTAGGGTAGAGGTGGGGTAGGAGGGCAATAACTGGGCCCAGAATCTGGCTGTGAGTCTATTACAGTGGGACTGGCACCTATCGAAGAGCGAGGGGGAGGTTAAGGGACATTTAGAGGTGGCAGTGGTGGGTGGAGGGTGTACAGTACAGAGTGAAATGACAGAAGGAGTTGAAAAGAGGATCCAGTCTAGCCAGGGTGGACTTAGGGGCGGCACTGTAGACTACCTCCCCGTAGTCAAAAATAAGGAGGACCATTTTCTGCACAATTTCCTTGTTGGCTGGAAGAAGAATACAGTTACTGTTATGGTATAAAGTGCCTAGTCTGGGGTGCAGTTATTTGTGGATAGCATTGATATGTGTAGAAATGTTGAGGTGCTGGTCCAGCCAGACCCCTAAACATCTGAAGGAGGTGCAAACTTCTAATGGTGTCCCATCTAGGGTTTTGAAAGTGGGAAAGGTGGGGGAGTCGGAAAAGCCTCTGCCTCATGTCGAAAGTTAATAAGACCATTTTCTTGGCATTGAGAATAAGTTGATTTGAGCAAAACCAGAACTGAACATTGTTGAAATCTTGCTGGAGTCTGGGTGCCACTTCCAGAGGGGAGGGGCCTGAAGTATTCAGTACTGTATCGTCTGCATACATGTGAATGGATGTGTGTGGGCAGGCTGATGACAGGTCATTCAGGAAAATGGAGGAAAAGATTGGACCAAGGACAGAGCCTTGGGGGATGCCGAGGTTACTGGGAGGGAGTCGGAAGTGGATGCACCAGTTCTGACTGATTGGGACCTGTCTGCCAGGTAAGATTTGAACCAGCTGATGGCCGCACTGGAGAGTCCAACACTGGAGAGATTCAACAGGAGAAGGGCATGAGAGACAGTGTTGAATGCCTTAGCTAGGTCAACCAAAATGACAGCTGTGATGTGACCTTTGTCCATGCCTGTCAGGCTGCTGTCAATGAGTCTGTGGAGGGAAGTGACAGTGGAGTGGGATTTCCTAAAGCCCGACTGGTATGAAGTAAAGAAAGAGGAGCAATCAAGAAAGGAGGAAAGTTGTGAGATGACTAGATGTTCCTGGATTTTGGCTAAAATGGGGAGGAGGGAGATGGGGTGGAAGTTACCAGGGGAGGATAGGTCACCACCTTTAGGGAGGGGGATGACTGTGGTATGCTTCCAATCTGAGGGGATAGTCGCTATAGTGAAGGAGAGGTTGTAGAGGGATGCTAGGGGGTGGCGATGGCTGGGGCCGAAAGGTACAGCATTTTGGCATCAAAACCCGAGGGGCATTTACCCTTAGAGGGATTGAGGGCAAGCAGGGTTTTGAATACTTCGGATGGAGTAACCAGGGAGAAGGAGAAAGCCAGGTAGGGGGTTTGGGTGGGTAGGGATGAGGATGCAGGAGGGTGTGTGGCAGGCAGTGGGTTTGAGAGAGAGGTCGCACTACTAATGAACAAGAAAACAGTAGCCACTGCATGTGATTCTGAATAGTGGAGCTGCCTACAATTAGGGCAGGGGTGGGGGCTGGGTGGGAGGGAGAAGAGTGATTTGATCGACTTTCAAAACTTAGCCAGGAGATTTAGATTGTTTAGATGCATTTAATACATCATTAAAGCCTTTGCTACAGCAGGATTCTGTTATCATTTAAATTAAGTGCTTTGGTTGATACTAAAACTGTCTTGGGGTTTACAGCTGACCGGTACAGCAATTTGACTATAAAAGTTTAAAAGACAAATATCCTGTGTTTCCTCACTGTGTAGCCTGTCCTGATTGTACATTTTCCAGACTTCATTTATAAACATCTCTGTGTTCTAACATATTCTGGCTACACAGACAAACCAAACTCAGACATCTGCATTCAATATTTCTTATTTTATTGTATAACATTCATCCTTTCTATATAAAAACATTTTCCTTACACAGACAGTTCCAAAAAATACTCAAAATATACATTGTTGTGTTCTGATCAGTTTTTTCCTTGGCACTGAGCTACTGTTATTGGAAGAGTGTTGCTTTTAAAAAGTTAATAATTCAGAACTGGGCCATAATGGTATAATTCTTTTCTGGCAGTATAATCCTTTAGATTGAGGAGTGAGGGAAGGAGCCCATAGTATTTGTTTTGGTGATGTGGTAGCTAGAATGCCTGGTGACCTAGCTGTTTTCTTTTGGACAATTCGTACTCCTGAAAAAGCCCACCAGCTCAAAATGTGGAACTTTGTCTGTGGCTGTCTGTCCCATTTAAAACTTTTTTTACTATTTATGTGTTTTGAAATAAATTAAGTCACATTTTCATGCCATATGCTGACCTTGTGGTTAATTTCTTTTTCCTAAATGGTTCTGTGTGGTGCAGAGTTCGATTGTTGGTTTGTGCAGTTCTATGTAATGCCAGATCAGTGAGGAATAACACTGCGGCAACTGCAGTTTTCATTGTGGACTCCTTGGCTGATCTGTTGTGCATCATGGATATCTGACTGGGTAACTCCTCTGGACAAGTTCTGGGGTCTGTGAGTTCAGTTGTTTTTTTCTATGGCACGCTGCTTAAGTTTGACGTATGATTGGAAATAATCTACATTAGCTCTACCTTCAGATGCACTACAGCTGTGGTCTTAAAAAATAAGTAATTTGAATTTGTAGCTGTCTTGCTAGTGTGGGGAGTAGGCTGCTCCTCATTTACAGTCCTACTAACTTAGAGAAGAATTCCAGCAGGACTTTACAGACTTTGGACTTGATTTTTAAAGCCCAGGGAATGACGCAAGGTGCCTGCATCAAACATAAATGACGCAAGTGACACCTTACTTTAAAAGATGCACCATTCCCAGTTTTTTATTGCTGTCTGCATCGAAAAGGGGAGTCACTGCACCAAAGTGGTACTGCACCAGCCTTGCAACCCAGATTGGAGTGCTCGAGTGCAATTTGTTCCCATAATGCTGTTCTCGGGGTAGTGCTGCCCCAGGGACAGCACCCTTTAGCTCCTCCTCCAGCTTACTCCTATTGGTGGATTTCACCCACTGGCAGCACTGCCCCCAGGGTAGCACCCTTATGCTCCGCCTCCCACCTATCCCGATTGGTGGATTTTGTCCCCTACAATCAGGGTAGCAACCTGTAGCTGTTACTTCCCACAAATCTGATTGGCACAAGTCTGAGAAACTGAGGGTTTTAAGCGAAGATGAGAATGTTATGGAAATGCTCCCCACAGCAATGTGCACTGCTTGTCTTTCAATATATCCCCCCCACCCACCATCACCATATTTCCAAGGGCAGATAGAGATTTACAGTTACAGAAACAGTTTTTTTTTTTTTTTTTTGGTGTGTGTGTGGGGGGATTTATGGCATGTAAACCTGTCAGAAAGTTGAACATTTCAGAGGACATTGTTATTGTTCTTACGTTAGTGTGACCAATGTTAATTAATTAGAAATACAGAGTAGTATGACTAGACTTGAAAATATTATAAACTTTCAGTGTGCTTCAATGGTTCAGTAGGTATGTCAGCATGGTATAGATCCATGGGTCAAGGGTTCAAACATTCATCTGGAAAAATTTCCTTTTTCTGAAGGATAGATAAGGAGTAGTGACTACATTTTGAAATCCTATCTAAATTCACTGTGTTTCTGTGGCTCAATATGTATGTTAGCATCCAGAACTCAAGGGTTCAAGCCTTGAGCAGGGATATTTTTTATGTGTCACTTTTTTTATGAGCAGAGGCAAAACTTGGGAAAACTAATAAAAACAGTGTATTTTGGTAGCTCAAGGTATATGTCTGTCTGCCTCCAAAAGAACCAGACTTCAAGGGTTCAAACCTTAACCGGGGGCATTTTTTTGTGTTTTGTGTCAAATTCAGTTGTCATCATTTAATCATATGACTGTCACAAATCATTACCTTTTTTTCAGAAAATGGGCTTTTTATTTCCTGGCATCTGATTGGCTAGTACCCTTGTCAAGGGGGTACATTAACTTTCAATAGATGCCCAGGAAATAAAAAGTACCAGCCCATACTACCCCTTTACCCACTAAGTATCCTAGTGCCCACCCTGTTTCCTAATTGGTTAAGACACCTAATTTGCATTTCAAATCGTCGCCATTTTTTCCCTTCACTTAGCAAGAGAAACTGTCCCCCCACACTGTCTAAACTCCATATTTGCTTGAATTCTTTGTTTTTCTTGAAGTTTAACAAAAAAAAGCAGTTCTTCATAGTCGTACACAGAGGCATGCACAGACTGCCACCAACTGCACTCCACTCCCATTTTCTCAGAAAAGCGTAACCCATCTGCTTTGTAAAAAAGCAAATGCCAAGTTAAAAGCTCATTCTTCATAGTCCTTTGCATAGAAACCCTGTCACCAACTGAACTCCACTCCCTCAGAAAAAACAACTCACGCCTATTTAAAAAAAAACTGCAAGTTTGAAGCAGCTCTTCTAGGCTATGGCAACTGACGCTATTCCCCCATTTCAACCATACTGCTTTCCAGCCTCTTGTCCTACACAGACCACTGTATTGCTGCCTGCCAAGTCCCAGATGACTCTGGAGTAACACAAGCATTTTTTTTCTTTATCCCGGTACTGTGACAACATCCAGCAGAATTCAGTAGAGGTAAAAACAATGCTTGCTCTTATCTACTTGTGGGTCGCCACTTTTAAATAAAACTGGGCGGCAGCTCGTTTTCTATTCCAATAGACCGCAAATATGCATGTAACTACCCTGCAGGAGAGGAGCCGCATTTTGTTCTTTTTCCTTACCACAGATGTATGTCCATCTGCGGCACAGAAAATGAACAAAATTCTGCTCCCATCGTGCTCTCCTGAACTGCACAAAATAAAAAATACTTTAAAATGCAGCAGTTTCTAAATATCCATACAAGGGAAATTATGTCAAGCTCACTTCTCCTGAAGTGAAGACCTGTTGCACTGTTTTAAACTGTGGCTTTCTTCCCCGATGGCAACAGCTGTCTCCCCAGTATAAAAACAGAAAGAACAAAAGGCAGTCTTGTAAACGAAAATGAAACAAAGGGAAAGAAAACTATTTCATAATAACACGGGGGGACTTAAGAAACAAACTCTGCTGTTGGGGCACTAACAGCATTTAACCAGCTCTGTTTTCTTTTCCTCAACTACAGCATCCTCATTAGGACAAAAGTCCTCTATTGCAGAACAGGTGGAGGAACTATTTAATCACAAAACATAATGCAAATTAATGTTTTTATTACCAATCTTTTTCTCAAATTTTTTTTTTTACTGTGCCCATTTTCTAAGTGCAATAATACCCTCCAGGGTGGGCTTTATTGGGAAATAACAGACCTTCCAGAGGCTATAAGGCCATCCGCCTGTGGCATCAGGCCTCATTACAACCCTGGGCGGTTCAGTATTTCCCAATAAAGCCCACCCTGCTGGGTATTATTGCTTTCTTAATATTACTAAATAAAGACAGAAGTAAGCTAGAGAATATATTTTATTTATAAATTGTACTAAATGAGGCAGTGCCATGATGATTAGTTTCTGGCGCTGCCCCTGGGGCACTGCAATGATGGTTGGTTTCTGTTGGCTGCCCCTGCAGCAGTGTCTGTGTAACTGGTTCCCATGGGTTGCCCCTGGGGCAGTGTCCTCACTGCCCCTGGGGCAGTGCCTGTGTAATTGGTTCCCATGGGCTGCCCCTTGCGCAGTGTCCTGGCTGCCCCGGAGCATTACCTGTCTAATTGGTTCCAGTGGGCCTCAGTGGCTGCCCCTGGGGCAGTGTCCTCATTGCCCCTGGGGCAGTGCCTGTGTAATTGGTTCCCATGGGCTGCCCCTGGGGCAGTGTCCTTGCTGCTCCTGGGGCAGCACCTGTGTAATTGGTTCCTGTGAGCCTCCCCTGGGGCAGTGTCCTCCTGTCCCCTGGGGAGGCATGTGTAATTGGTTCCCATGGGCTGTCCTCACTGCCCCGGGGCAGTGCCTCTAAAATTGGTTAACATGGGCAGCAGCTGTGTAGTTCGTTCCTACTGGCTGCCTCTGGGCCATTATTTGGGTATTTGTTCCTGTGCACTGCATCCCAGATGAAGGCAGCAAGCACCAACTACACAGGCACTGCCCCAGTGGCACCCCATGGGAACCAATTACATATGCACTGCCCCACGGGAAGCAAGGACACTGCCCCAGGGACAGCTCATGGGAACCAGTTACACAGGCACTGCCCCGGAGCAGTGAGAACACCACCCCAGAGCAGCCCATGGGAACCAATTAAACAGGCAGTGCCCCGGAGCAGCAAGAGCACTGCCCCAGGGGCAGCCAACAGACGCCAACCATCATGGCACTGCCCCATTTATTACAATCTATAAATAAAATATATTCTCTCCTTGCTTACTTCTGTCTTAATTTAGCAATATTAAAAAAGGTAATGATTTGTGACACCTATATGATTAAATGGTCACAACTGAGTTTGACACAAAGCACAAAAAAATTTCCCTAGTTAGGGTTTGAACCCTTGAAGTCTGGCTCTTTCTGATGCAGACAGATATTCACCATGAGCCACTAAAATACACTGTTTTTATTAGTTTTCCAAAGTTTTGTCTTTACTCAGAATAAAGTGACACATAAAAAATATCCCTACTCAAGGCTTAAAGCCTTGACTTCAGAATCATTTGCATGCTGACATACATATTGAGCCACAGAAGCATGAAGAATTTAGATAGGATTTCAAAATGTAGTCATTACACCTTATCTATCCTTCAGAAAAAGGACATTTTTCCCTGGTGAAGGTCTGAACCCTTGATCCATGGATCTGTAGTATGTTGACATACCTATCAGGCCACTGAAGCACTTTGACATTTTATAGGATTTTCAAGTCTAGTCATACTACTCCATATCTCGCCTTCAGAAAAAGCAAATTAATAAAGTCGGTCACACTAACATCAGAACAATAATACTGTCCTCTGAAATGTTCAACTTTTTGTCAGGTTTATATGCCATGAAATCCCCCCCCCCCCCAAAAAAAAGAAAACTGGTTCTATAACTGTAAATTTCTATCTGCCCTTGGAAATATGATGGGGGGGGGGCAATATATTCAAAGACAAGCAGTACACATTGCTGGGGGCAGCATTTCCATAATATTCTCATGTACATTTAAAACCTTCTTTTCCTTAGACTTGCAGCAATCAGATTTGTGGGAAGTAACAGCTACATGTTGCTGCCATGGGGGCAGGGGATGAAATCCACCAAAAGGGATAGGTGGGAGGTGGAGCGTTAGGGTGCTGCCCTGGGGTAGCGCAGCCCATGGGCAAAATCCACCAATAGGAGTAAGCTGGAGGAGGAGGCACTAAAAGGTGCTATCCCAGGGGCAGCTCTACACTGAGAGCTGCATTATGGGAACAAATTACACTCGAGCAATCAGAATGTGTCAGGTTGCAAGGAGGGTTGCACCACAGCAGGGCTGCAACTTCCCTTTTTGGGCGATTTTGCATGCCCCACTGTGGACACAGCAAGGGTCTCAACTTAAACCAGTCAGGAGGTGGTCTAAGTGCTCTGTGCCAGTGCTACACACTGTGGATAATGGGGGGATCTGAATGTGGGGCTGGGGGCAGAAAGGGCACAGGAAGTGGCTTAACAGGAGTTGTGGTGACAGCTGGGCATATGAGGGACTGCTGTGGCACCCGACGCAGTGCGTTTTCTTGTTAATGTACATTATTATTGTCTGTCAATTCTAAGCAGTTTCCAACAAGGTACCGTACCTATTCAATATATCCTAAATAAATAAACAGATTAAATACAATGCATTCAAGGAGGGGCAAGTGATTTTCCAAATAACTTGGCATCATCTGTAAACGTAACTCAGGTTTGAGATCTGCTGATTATGTTTACATATGAAACCTTGTTATTCAGAAATATCACTTGCCCCTTGCTCCTGATCTGTTTAATTATTTAGAATATATTGAATAGATATGGTACTTTGTGGAAAACTAATTAGAACTGATAGGCAATAATAAAGTACATAAACAAGCAAACACACCTTATTGAGTGCCATAACACTCTCTCATATGCCCAGCTGTCACCCTGACTACCCCAAGCCACCTCCCTTGCCCCTTCTGACCCCAGCCCCATCCTGACCAACATAGTCACCACCCCGAAACCATTCCGGTCCTGCTTGTGTTGTGCTGGGTGGGGGGGTTAGATTCCTACAGCACTTCCCACAGATGTCAGCTTTTGGCAAATCCAGGGAGTTTGGCACCAGGACCCTGATTTCTGTAAAATTGGGTGCAGGTTCCCTAGTGCACCTAGAGTTTGCCACAGCCCTGAAGTGATGCAACATGTGTTGCTCTAATGGCTCTGTGAAAATCGAGCCCCATGAGTTGGGACCTAGTACAAGAAAACTTTGTGACCCACATTTGGTTAAACAAAAGAATTGCCATTAACTCAGTAGTATTAGATCTTAAAGAAATAAATCTTTCAGAGGTTGAGTAAGTCAGATATTAACTAGGTGCCTGTGGCTGATTGCAGCTCAAAATATTAAAAGGGAACTCTGCAAGATAATTCAACATGTTATCTTTTGGGGGTAACCACCAAAGGCCATATACAAATCACATTGATGTGTCTTTCAACTCCTCTGTGAGGCAAACCTGCAGATGTTACTATACACAGTACTCCACATCTGCAGGTCTGTCTCACAGGCATTTAAATACACAATCAGGCAATAAGTCAGTCTGGACAACTATAGGCTTCTGGTAATCACCATCCTAGCTTCTGTGGTTAATATATGCTGTGCCCTGTGGGCTATACCTAGCATATGATTGGCAGATTTACAGACATGTTCTCTCTGAATGGAAATAAAAGTGATAAATACAACAAAATACCAAGATATTTGAAAATTGTCTCATTTTCAATTACTGATCCAGTAGGGTTATAAACACACAACTGCTCCAGCCTCTGTGCAAGTTTTGGTTTTGTGCCAAGCAGCATAGCTTTTGTTTACTGTATGTTAATAATTAATTCACCTTTTCCAACCAATTAGCAATAACTCCAAAATCAGAATTTAATCATTTAATTTAACAAAGTTATTTGAATGCTTGTAAATAGCAATATTATTTGCGTAAAGCAATATTTTTACTTTACCAATTTAAAAAAGGTAAAGCATTAACAAAAATATAAAATAGTACAGGGCCCAGACTCAAACCTTTTAGCATGCCTGTTTGTAGAATAAGAAATTGTGTTATTAATTTTAACCATCTGTGTACCAGTGCTCATTTAATTTCAGAACCACATCTAGGCAACTTAGGAAATCCCAAGTTTTGATATCCTTAATAATATAAAGTCACAACTGGCAAAATCAAAGGTTTCCCTTACAGAACTAATTATATGAAATTTTTACATGCTGCGAACATAAAAGTACCCATGTGACATGTATGCTGCAAGCATAATTTTTATGTTAAACTGGAACCGATTGCATGCATGTGGCATGCATGCAGCAAGCAAGTGTGCAAGTATGCTTTTAATGTTAAATTGGAACAGATTGCATGCATGCAAAAAGCAAGTGGTCACTGATAACTGCACAAATAAAAGTTAAGTGACTTGCTCCACAGTAAACAAGTAGGGTTGATAAGATTCAAACCCAAGTCTTCAGGCCTGCATGTTTGCAGTTTAGTGCCCTTAACCACTACAATATACTGCCTGCATACATATGGCTTGCTTGTACTTCAATACTAATCAGCACAAATTTGCACACATCTGCACGGATATGGCATGCTTATAGCCATGGACATACTTTTTAATTTTCTTGTCCCCCTTATCTCAGTTGCATAGCTGAGCCATGGCATGCATACCATTGGAAACACATGTGGTTCTTCCCAACCCCACCATGCACACACTTACCCACAGAACAACGTAATCACTTCTGTCTGGCCTGTACTCCTACTATTTTCGCTCCATAGTCTTGAATGCTTCCACACAAACAGACATTAAGGGGCAAACACAAAAGTAGCAAAGACTCAGCACCCACCCACATGACCAGTCTCCCCCATGATTCACACACAATGTAGTGGGTGCGACCATGCTGTTACAGTCAACCCACTAAGTATAGGTATAAGGTGAGAGTCTCTTACCTGAGTATTAGGGAGCCAGAGGTAGGAGTCTTTAAGAGATGATGTCTGTGGGACAGACTGCTGGGGCATGCCCCTTTGAAATAAATGCAGTTATTTTTTTTTTACTATTGTATACATTATGATGGTGAGTTGAAGATTAATGAAGGCCACTGTTCTACTAACAACCCTTGATAGTCGAGCGGTAGCCTACATTAATCTCCAACTAGCTATCATAATGTATAAAATAGTAATAAAAAAAAAATCTCCCCATTTATCTCAATGGGGAATGCCCCCGCACTCTCCCTTCCCCTGTGTCATAATGTGCCTGAGTGCAGGGGGTGGATATCAGCTTCACTGGGGGGGGGCATAAGCATGATTATAGTGGGGCTACAATAGTACGTGCATTAAAATACCACTTTACTGTCCCTGATTGCAAGGGACATCCCTAATTTTAACCCTGAAAACTGCTCTATCCCTCATCCACCCCTTATGGAAAACATGCTGCTCACACAGAGGATGTCCTGCAAATTTAGACTTAATGGCAGGGGCACCATTTCAGATTTCAGAAGGGTGGGAGCCAACAACCAGTGGAGGCCAGGTGCCAGTTAGCCCCTAGCAGGCAAGCTCCGGAACATCTGGAACTTCTCTAAAGGTGAAACTTATTTGTTGTGTTTAAGAAGTGATATGCAAATCAGGAAAAAATCAAATGTATAAGAGTCATCTGTCTATACCTAGGAGCAGTATATCAGCTTTGGGCTTAAGCCCACCCAGTTACTAACCATTTTTTTCCCCCGGCTGAAGTTCTGAACCCCCCCCAACATTTTTTTTTTCCTAGCTGAAGTTCTGAACACCCGCCAAAAAAACTTTGCCCTGATCTCTCTCCCTGACTCCATTTCATTTAATACCAGACCCATATGGGTTGCAAAGCCACCCAAAGGTGCAGAAACATGAAAAGCACATCAATATTTCAGTTCTTCCTCCTTCCCCAATCCCTGTCTGAAAACAATTACTTACTTTTACTTACCTGGCCATCTAGCTGGAACCTGCAGCCTAGACCAGTGTGCCACCACCCTAATTTTCAGTCTGCTCATCCTCCGTCCTGCTGCCAGAAGCTGGATGCTGGAACCATCTGTCCCAGGTCCCCACCGTGGTCCGTGACCAAGTTACCTCACCAAAGGAATCAATCCAAACTGCGTTACTTGCTTCGTGCTTGGCTGCTGCCATATCTCACTAATCAAGGCTTGTGAAGGCCTCCCACACCATTGTTGTCACTGCTGTTAGGCCTAGCTTGCTGCTGCAGGGGGCCTGCACCACTTTTATTGCAAGGTGAACCTAGTAGTGTAGGTAGGTAGCCTAGCTGTTGAGCTAGCTTCCAGCTCACCCCCTGCCTCTTTGGCCACCAAGGAGATGAAGACTCACTAAGAGTAGACCAACAAAAATATGCCAGCACAATAATGCTATTGAGAGTGCAGTGCTCATCAACTCCTCCAAGCTGTAGTGTGTAGCCTGACCAGGAAGCAAGCTGCACTTGAGAACAAAACCATGCTGGTACAAAATCAAATCAGCTTCAAGTTTTTATTCCAACAGCAGACAGGAGAAACCTGGCAAAATCCCCAGTCCTTCGACCACTCAAGGTCTTCCTCAAGGGGTGTGTCCCTGTAAGGGGTTGAACCCATTCTTTTATATTGTCTACTTGATCACATGTCATATACATTTTTTTCATGTGGATCATCATTGCTATGGTAACAATACATAAATCAATTAAAAATAAGATGAAAATCAAAATAAAACTGCACCACAGGTACATAACATGTATCTTAAAAGGACAAGGGACAAGCAGATTCTTAATTAAGCTATCTAGTCTAAGTCATATGTTTAATGACAAATAGATTTGGAACTTTAACAACTAATTATTATTAAACAAATTCAGTCCTTAATGTGTGTAACTGATATTGTACTATTAAACTTTTAAAATAAATAGTTAAGTTCCAAGACAGCAAACTCAAGAGGTGCTAGTCTGCATTATTCAATTTCATATTATTAGACCTATTGTATACATTCATTCTAAGTAAGGTTATAATAGCATCCTAAATAAATGTAAATCTGATAGTGCCTTTTATTTCACGTTTGGCAACTCAGAATTATATATACTCTCAAGTCAAACAGTGAATAACTGAAGTAACATTGATCTGAAAGATAGAACAGAGGAGAAGAATAGGAGAATAATGATAAAGAATATTTATATTTGTACATAGTAGTCACAAAGGGTCTGCCGCCAACTGAGTAGAACAGGAGCTAGTTCAAAAACAAAGTGTGAACTGACCAGTTTAGTTTAAGAAAAGAAGGAGGTTGCTTCAAAGAGGATTGCACTTCTGCTCTTTTTTTTATAATTTTTTATATGAATATGTAGCAGCTTTTGTTATTTAAACAGCTATGGTGCTGATAATAAAAAAAGGAACAGATAGACATAGATGGCAAGTCCTGGTTAATCAGGAATTAAATCAATGCAGATTACTCCAAATTTACTTATTTATTTTTATTTTATTTATTGAATACAATCAGAATTATTACCTTTGATTCAGAGATTCCTTTACAAAAGCTCCACATCATAGAAAACAATACAGACCATACAGTGTACAGACATCACAGTATAAATAGCAGTGTGGGAAATATCACACCTCACAAATGATACGTGGTATAGTATAACAGGTGGATGTGGTACAGGATAATTACAACAGTCATAGACAATGCAGTACAATGGCAAAATACAATAAATACTGTAGCTACAGGGGCAATCATACAGTACAGTAGTTGTTGTAGAGAAGTATTTATGACTGGACTGTGCAAGCTGCACTGTCCAGTGAATGTCAGTTAGTCTGAGGCTGGGGTAAGACGAAGGCAGGAACAGGCACTCTAGCGGCAGAACAAAGTGGGTCCATTGTCATGGCACAGTTTTAGGTCAGGGGTAGGTCAGGTTCAGTCACAGGTGGAGTCACGCAAGATGTTGCTACAGAGAAGGGATTTGAACGGTCCCAGAGTAGCAGCCAGGAGGACTGGTATGGGCAGTGAATTCAGCCAACTGGGGGCATGATATCTGAAAGTTCTTTGCCCCATGGAGATTTTACCTCTGGAAACCTGGTAGGGTGATTTCTCAGCATGACGTGCGCATCTGGTGCTGATAGAGGGGGGGAGGAGCAGCACCACAAGAGCAGGGGGCCTGAGGACAGCCATGATTTTCTTGGCAAGGAGACAGGTCTGGTACTTCAGGCGATCATCGAAATGAAGCCAATTTGTACTGGTATAAAGCATACTGGTGTGCGTGAGCCAGTCACATCCTGTTACCAGTTACCAGTCTACAGGCTTTATTCAGGGAAACCCTAATTTTGTTGAGGGAGGTGTTGTCGGCAGCACCATAGAAAATAATCCCATAATCAATGAGTGCCAAGACAGAGGAGGAGAACTGTAGGGCTTCAGGGGGGAAACAGTGCTTGTAGCAGTGGAGCAGACCAATGCGCACATTTACAGCCATATTAAGCTGGTGGATGTGTTCATGGTAGGTTAGCCCAGAGCCTAGGGTAACCCCTAAATATTTAAAGGTAGAAACTTGTTCCAGGGTCTCCTTTTGGGAGTTATGGATGAGAAGAGGGTGGTTACTGAACTTGTTTTGGGCATGGGCAAACAGCATGGACTTTGTTTTTTTATAGTTTAGAACAAGCCTATGGCCAGCAAACCAGGATTTGACCTCATTAAATGACCCTTGGAGGGCTACTTGGAGAGTGGCAGGGTTGGTGTGGGTGCTGAATAAAACTACATCACCTGCTTATAGTAGAAAACTCCCAGAACAGGCCTTGGGCAGGGAGTTAAGAAATAGAGTGAAAAGTAGGGGATCAAGGATTGACCCTTGGAGAACCCCAGATGTAACTCTGAGGGGGGATGATAAGGTTTGCCCTAGTCTGACTCTCTAGGTTCTGTCAGACAGGTAGTTTAAGAACCAAGTGGTGGTATTCTGTGAGAAACCTATTTGGGTTAGCTAGGTTAGGAGAAGTGAGTGATGGATGGTAACAAATGCTTTGGAAAGATCTATATAGACAGCACCAGCAGTCTGGCCTGTGTCCAGGGTCACAAGGATAGTGTTGGTACATTCCAAAAGCGTGGTTGTGGTGCTATGGTTTTTTTGGAAACCTTGCTGTTCGGGGCAGAGGAGATTGTGTTGAGCAAAGTGACTTGGGTGGCGACTATCTTTTCAAGAACCTTGGAGAGAGGGGATAGAATTGAGATAGGCCGATAATTACTAGGCTGGGTTCAGTCACCACTCTTCAGGAGAGGAGTGATGAGGGCAGTTTTCCACATGGAGGGGAATTGACCTAGGGCAAGGGAACGGTTTAACAGGGCAATGAGGGGGTAGAGTATTTCAGGGAGATTGACATGCAATATATTCTAGTAAGTTTATTACTTTATTGTTTTACTATTATATAAAGGTCTTTTAACCAGGCCCTGGTACAAGTATGAAGCAGAAAAGGAGAAAAGTAACAACGATAAAGGTAGACTGGGGAAAAATGGGATGGGGAGGGGGTATAGGGTAACAAGGAGAGGGGTTGGGGGTTGGAAAAGGGGAAACAAGGAAGGCAGGGAAGGAAAGGTATGTAGGGATTGGGGGAAGGGAAATGGGGGGCAAGATGAAAGGAAAAGCAAGTAAGATAGAAACAGGGGACAAAAGAAAAGAGAAGGAAGAGAAAAGAAAATAGTACAGAGAAGTCCCAAAAGTACTATATTCAGTCATCTTTTAGATATGGTCTCAGATCAAGTTCTTCATTCATACCTATTGGGTTCAAAGCTCCCAAAAGTAGTGTGTAGCCTGTCTACTGTGTGCCAGGAAAGACAGTGTTGCACTCGTGTGACTCGCGCACTCTTGCTTGGTTGGAACTTGTCCATGTCATGTGTGATGGCACCACTGCTAATATGTGGAGAGAGAGTGGACAACATAATACAGACATAGTCGAGTCAAGAGCGCACCCACAGCATGAGCACTCACAGGCCAGGGGGCACTTATTGTACAAAGATTCAATCCAAATTTAATGCCATTATTACTATACCATAAGAACAAGCTAGGCTCAAATGCAAGGGGGGTGCAATTATCCCCCTTTGCCCTACTTAAATGGCAGTGCTGTTTTATGGGGGGACATGATAGAAACGTTCAAGTACTTCAAGGGAATCAACAAAGTCCAAGAGAGTAGCATCTTTCAAAAAAAGAGGTGTGCAAGAACAAGAGGGCACAATTTTAAGATAGACGGGGGGCAGCTCAGAGGTAATGTAAGGAAGTATTTTTTCACAGAGAGGGTTGTGGATGCATGGAACGGCCTTCCAGAGGAGGTTGTGGAGTCAAAAACTAGGGGGTGGGGGTAGAAAGAAGTAGGCTGCTGGTTAACTATGATCTGCAGCTTATCCATTAGGTAGGGAAATGGGCAGACTGGGTGGGCCAAGCGGTCCTTATCTGCCGTCAAATTCTATGTTTCTATGTTTCTATGGTAGAAGTTCATTCTCAGGTGCTAATATTTGTACAAGTAAATACAATGGTTTCCACTGTGTTCTGGGCTGTATCGCCATGTTTCAGGATGTGTCCTAATCATTTTGAGGGTTAGTGTTCTTCATTGTCCCTCATTTTGTAGCACTAAATATGCATAAGGGGATTTGCATGGCTCAAACAAAAAGGTAAGTCTTCACACCACAGGGGCCTCTCTTCTCACATCTGGAATGGGTGGTGTTGGCTGACTATATCTTAGGCATTTAATGCAGTAAGAACACAATACTTTTCAAATTAATGGCAATTTAATGACAAAAATCAAAAGCCTTTAAATAATTTGCAAATGGAAAAGGATTTAATGGTCAGAATTAACGAGTTTGCCTAATTTTAATGGGAAATCAATGGAAATGGTATTTTAATGTTTATAATAGTTAGCAGTAGTATAAGAAGTAGAAAATGATGGGCCCAAATCTCAAAAGCCTATGCCTGGCGTAACTAAACTTGCGACACAATAAATGGCGCAAGTAACAAGTTATGCCAGCAGTTGCGAAATGTGGTATTTTGCAAAACAGCATGTGACATGTCGCAGGCTCCTTGCACCAAAGTGGACCAACACCACCTATTACACCCTAAACCCCCTGCAACATGGCGCTAGGGGTTTATGGCAGTAGTTGCACCTTATTCTGGAAAAGCAGAGACAAAGACCCCAAGGTTGCTATTCTCAAACAACCCCAGGGGGACATCTGCCAAAGTACAGTTACACCAGCTTCTAGCTGGTGTAAGTGTACTTACACCCTCTGGGAGTTGTGTGTATGTGCCACATGCCCAACGCCCAATGCCATGTCACCCCCCCACCAATGCCCTGCTCCCCATACTGCCACATGTACTGCACCCTCTCCCCAAATGCCCTGACCACCAAACATCTGAGTTAACACCCCGCAGGACTATTGCTGTCCCCCCATGCCCTGACCCCTGAAAATGCTAGTTAAAGCCCCACAGGGCTATTCATGACCCCCATGCCCCGATACCTGATCAGCCACCTCCCACACAAACTGCATCACTTGAGTATTAGATACTACTTATCCCTGGTAGGCTAGTGGCCCCCACCTCCCCAGCAGTGGTAGACTACCCCGCTCCCCTTACCCAGCCAGTGACTGGTACAGCCCACCTCTTACCACCATGGCCAGCCCCAACTGAACCCCACCGGGGTGCCCAATACTGTACATAATATGCACTCACTCATGACTATTAGTGAGTGCATATTATCTACAGTGTCTACTCGGTGGAGTTCAGTCAGTGGCTGGCCGCGGTGAGATGATGGGCTGTTGCAGTCGCTAGCTGGGGGTGGCAGTCTGCTCACTGCTGGGTGAGGGGCCACTAGACTACCAGGGATAAGGGGTTTGTGGGAAGTGTCTGATTGGGGATCGAGGCATGGGGGGGCAGGCCCTAGAGAGCTTATATCAGAGAACGAGGACATGGGGGAACAGCAATAGCTCTGCAGAGCTTATTGTTCCCACAATTGGGATTGGGCATGGGGACACCATTTGAGCCCTTCAGGTCTGGGGATGTGGCTTGTGACAGTCCCTTCAAGTACACCCTTTGTTTGGCGTACCCATGGGATTTTTGCAAATCACAGGACTTAGTCGTGGGGACCCTGCCCCTTCCAGAATTGGGTGCAGGGTCACTGGGGTTTGACGAAAGTCACCTTTGGTGGCAACTCGGACCATCCTTATAGAATTGGGCCCAATGTGTTTTTAGATGAGATTTGCATCAGCTTACCTGCTGCATGCATGGCAAGCATGCAACAAGTGAACCTGATATGATTTTTAAATAATGTCATACAACCTTAGCTGCTGCACTCATGTCAATCATGCAACATGCCAACCTACTGTGATTTTTAGAAGATGTTCACACCAGCTCACCTGCTGCATGCATGTCAAATGTGCAACATGTAAACCTGATGTGCTTTTTAGATCTGATTTGCTTAGGTTTACTTTGTGTATGCTAACCACATGCAAACATTGTACCATTAAGCATGTGGTTTGCATTGCATTGTGCATGTATGCTGCACACTTATGTTTCATTAAGGGTTTGGTCAGGTCCGCAAACATGGCACTAGGATAAGAAAGGCAGAGTTACTCCCAAGGCTCATTGTGGCAGAAAAATCTGACCCACTCAGCTCTTGTGCACCATAGACAAGCTAACGTATCCTTAATCTCTGTATTATGGAGATGCTATTAGTATATAAAGGTTCAAGGAGTTTGCCAGTTTTTCCTCAACAGTGTGTTCATTATTCAGGTTGGGGTTTGCCCAGGTGGACAGGTTATGTCTGGTGGTGATCAAATCAGTGATGGCATGGGCATCATGGTTGTCTGGGCTGAGTTTCTCTCAGTTTCTTGCAAACAGGTGTACTGGGTAGGGAGAAGCTGGACTGCAACCCATATATGGTGTCCTAGATACTGGTGGAACTGATTGATATTTGACTGCCAGGACACCATGACCCAGTATTTATTGGAATAGTTATGTGCTCTCTTGAGCAGAGAAATATGCCTGCTAAGAACCCCATGCTCATGTTGCAATAGTTACTTTATACATTAATTGCTGTATTTAGAAGGAATTTCTCTGAACTTGTGTAGCAAAGTGTGATAGAAATAGTTTCCTACTATGAGAATTTTTTGAGATCTCTTTCAGTGCTCCGGAAAAAAAAGCTGCATTTTGTGTATATTTTTTTCTGCATATGAATAAAAAGAAATTAAAAAAAGACCCTCCCTCAAAATGTATTTTGAACCCAGTGTCTGTAGTGAATTAAAGATCTCTCTCAAACCTCTCCTTAGAAACATAGAATTGTCAGCAGAGAGGAACCTTTTGACCCACTTAGTCTGCTCATTTTTCATTGCCTCTGCTGTTATCGTAGACCCCACCTAATCTTCAGCTACATCCCCCCTTCCCTATCAAGATTTCTTTGTGTCAAGCCCATGCATACCTGAAACCAACCACTGTTTTCATCTCCACCACTTCTGCTCTAAGATTGTTCCAGTCATCTGCCACTCTTTCAGTGAAGAAGTACTTCTTCATACCTCTCATAAACTTCCCCACTTTCAGCTTGATTACATGCCCTCTTGTTCTCATGCACTCTATGAGTTATTTATAAATCTTTATCATGCCCCCAACTCCCTCCCCTCCCCTTCTTCCTCCTCTCTCCCAGGGTGTACATATTGAGGCCCGTCAGTATCTCCTCATATGGCTTCTGATGCAGTCCCTGCATAATTTTAGTTGTGCTCCTCTGGACAGCCTCTATTCTGTCCATTCCTTCCTGAGATGTGGTCTCCAGAACTGGACATGATACTCCAAGTGTGGCCCCGTCTCACAAAGGATCTATAGAGTGGTAACCCCACAACCCTTTTTCTGCTGGTGATACTCCTTATGCATCCCGGATCCCTCTGGCCCTACACACTACCTTGTAGCGCTGTCTTGCCACTTTAAGGTCATCTGATATGATTACTACAAGGTAATTTTCCTGTTTTGTGACTGTCAATACATCTTCCCCCATTGTATGCTCTGAGTCTGGGTTTATGTGCCCTAGGTACATGATTTTGCACTTTTTCCACATTGAAAAGAAGCAGTCATACCCTTGCTCAGTCCTTGAGTTTTCTGAGGTCTCTACACTTTCTCCCCACCCCTTCTGGACTGTCTACCTCACTGCAAATTTTGGTATCATCTGCAAAGAGGCATACCTTCCATTCCAGCTTTCATGCAATGTCACTTTTAAAGACATTAATGAGACTGGTCCCAGTATTAAGCCCTGAGGTACCCACTAGTCACTCCCCCCTCCCCAAAGTGAGTCCTGTTTATCACTATCCTCTGTCACTTATTCATGAACCAGTTTCATACTCAGTTTACCACCTTAGAACCCACCCCCAAACTGCCCATTTTCCTTATGAGCCTCCTGTGTATACAGTTTTGAAAGTGTTGCTGAAGTCTAAGTAGGCCATGTCCACCACCTTACTCTGATCTATTTCCCTGGACACCCAGTAGATCAGAAATTGATCAGGTTAGTCTGATATGAAATCCCCTGTGAATCCATCCTGCCTCAGATCTTGTTCCCAGTGGGCAGAAGAGACTCCAGAAGGCTTTCCTTTAGAAGTGCCTCCAACAGCTTTCTCACCACTGACATCAGACTGACCAGCCAGTAGTTGCCAGACTCCTCCCTGCTGCCACTTTTATGAAGTAGGACTACATCTGCCCTTCTCCAGTTCTTTGGAATGACTCCTATTTCTAGCGAGTTGTTGAATAGGGCTGTCAGAAGTGCAGTTAGTACCTCCCTGAGCTCCTTCAGCACTCTTCCTATGGAAGTTACTTCAGGAGGTGGTGGTGTTGCGGCTCTGGGCTCACCAAAAGTGCTTTGACATCTAGGAGCCAGTCTAGTGTAACCCCTCCACCAAATGGTGGGGGGCTTATTTGTCTTTTTCTCTTTGTCACAGGAAAGACTGCGTAAACCTCTGTTTTCTCCCAGGAGGACTGCTAGTATCTAGAGTGGAGACTCAAACTAAAATGTTAATGAGTTAATGTACAAGCACCTTTTCAAACACCATTAAGCATGTGAAACAAGAGATGTTTATGTCCTATAAGCAAGACTGGGGCCTTCATGAGTTATGTCAGGCTTCACTGGCTGCCACCAAGGTCAGAGATAAGACTGACACTCAGTCTGAGAAAACACAGGAGTTTCACTATCTTAAAGGAATGATTTCCACATTGGTGCTTCTAATTAAAAAGATGTCTTAGTACTCTTTTTTAGGATGATTGACATCATACTTCTTGGTCCCACACTTTCTGTTCTAGTGGGATGGTCAAGAATATGCTGTGAAGATTAGTGAGAGAGGCAGCTGGCCGTTAACTTTCATAGTGGCAGAGTGAGAAGAGCTACGGGCTGCAGACCCAAGCTATTAGAGAAAGACTGCCAGGGACTTCCACAGCCACTCATTAGGAGGTGAAGCCAAGGTTTCTACAACCTTTGAAGTACAGAGACTGAACTGTGTGCTTTTTGATTGTGTCAGATCAGACTGACACCGTTTGCAGAAAAAGACTGTTCCTGTTTTTCCTTTTAAAGGAGGCAAAAGCTTGCTGATCCAATAAGTGTGTCCTAGCTACCAGCCTGCAGTATGGACCTAATACTGTGTGTCAGTCCACTCCTGTGGTGAGAAAGTCTGCATCAAGACTGCAGACAGGAAGACAGACATTCAGAGCTCCTGCTGGGTACTGGCTAGCATACCACATTAGGGTCCAGAGGTCCAGCAGCCTAGACGTGTGTGTGTGGGGGGGGGCATGTGTCCCCTGCTTCTTAGACTGATCTGTCCTATGGAGGAGAAAGAGGGAAGAGCCAGATAGGTCCAGATGACTGCAGACACATACAGACCAAACAACATCAAGAGGTACCTAAGACATTAACCTTCTAGCTGCAACACCCAAATGCACACCGAAACCAGCAGCCTGAGATGACCTGGAGAAGCAGGATTGAAGAAGAGGAGCCCAAGCTGACAGGGAAGCTGGTACATCAGAACCATGAGTACTCTCAGGGCTTGCCCTCAAACTGGAAAATGTGTACAAAGTTTTGCCACCAAATCTATAGATTTGGGCAATGGGCCAGGAGCTACAAATAGTTCATTTAAAGGTTAACTTTTAAAGAGACCTGAAAGTCTTACCTCAATTGTGGGTAAACTGATGGAGCTCTAGTAAAAGAGGACCTTGTGGACAACCTGGAGAGCAAAGGACTCCAAGATAGTAAACAGCATGGGTTTGTGGCAGTAAGGTCTTGTCAGATCAACCTGATAGAATTCTTTGGCTGGATAATGAGGGTAGTGCATAGGGCCATGTTGTGGATTTACTCTACTTTGATTTCAACAAAGCTTTTGGCTTGATGCCTCACAGAAGGCTACTGAAGAAGCTATATGATCTGGGTACAAGAAAAGACACAGTTAGATGGGCAAGAAACTGGTTGGAAGGGAGACAGCAGAGGGTTGTGATTAATAGAGTCAATTCAGAAGAGAGGGAGGTCATTAGTGGGGTGCCACAAGGATAGGTCCTGCATCCAGTCCTTTTCAATATGTTTGTTAGTGACATGGAAGAAGAATTCCAAGGCAAGAAGGGTCTCTTTTACTGGATTTACTGGATAAAATAGGACAAAAGAGGGCACAAGGTCCATCGAGATTGTCCTCCCTCAAAAGAGGGATATTATACAGGGTAATTATGCAATAGCCAGTAATCAAGATTGAATTTAAAGGAATCAAAGTTAACTGAGTCTACAATAAACTGTGGGAGAATGTTCCAACATTTAGCTGTTCTTATATTAAACAAGCATTTGTCAATGAAGAATGTCGATTGCATTGGTGTGTTGAGCTCGCTCACTGCCCATCTGTCAGTCTCTCAGTCTGTGTCTCCCTGTGCTGCAGGCTGCTCTTTTGTACTGGGCTTCTGCCTGCATTGGCACCTTGTTCTGCCTAGTAAGAAATCAGCAGCTGTCCCGACAGAGCTCCGTTGAGCTGGCTCACTCCCCCGCTCTCACTCGCTCATTCTTGTTCTCCTGGCACTGCAGGCTGCCCTTTTGTACTGAGCTCCTGCCTCTGTTGGTGGCTTTTTCTGCCCACAAAGAAATCTGCAGGAGTTCCGACACAGGTCTGTTGAGCCTGCTGACTCCCCTTCTCTCACTTGCTCATTCCATTTCTGCTGGCACTGCAGGTTGCCCTTTTCTATTGGGCTCCTGCCTGCATTGCTTCCTTCATCTGCCACAAAGAAATTTGCAGCAGTTACAACAGAGCTCCGTTGAGATCATTCACTCCCACTCTCTCACTCACTCATTCTGATTTTCCTGCCACTGCAGGGCCCCTGCATGCATTGCTGCCTTTTTCTGCCCACAAACAAATCTGCAGCAGTCCCAACAGAACTCTGTTGAGCTCACTCACTCCCACTCCCTCACTCGCTCATTCTGTATCTCTTGCCGCTGCAGGCTGCCCTTTTGTACTGGGCTCCTGCCTGCATTGGTGGCTTGTTCTGGCCAGAAAGAAATCTGAAGCAGTCCTGACACAGCTCCATTGAACTCGCTCAATCCCCCTCTCTCACTCACTCATTCCATTTCTGATGGTACTGCAAGCTGGCCTTTTGTACTGGGCTCCTGTCTGTGTTGCCGAATTTTCTGCCCACAAAGAAATCCGCAGCAGTCACAATACAGCTCCATTGAGCTCGCTCACTACCGCGCTGTCACTCACTCGTTCTGTGTCTCCTGGTGCTGCAGGCTACACTTGTGTATGGGGCTCCTGGCTGTGTTGTCATCTTTGTCTGTCCACAAAGAAATCCGCAGCTGTCCTGACAGAGCTCTGCTGAGGTCGCTCAGTCTCCCTCTGTCACGTGCTCATTCTGTTTGTCCTGGTGCTGCAAGCGGCCCTTTTGTAAGGGGCTCCTGCCTGCATTGGCGCCTTTTTCTGCCCACAAACAAATCCGCAGCAGTCCTGATAGAGCTCCATTGAGCTCACTCAGTCCCCTTGTCTCACTCACTCATACTGTTTCTCCCACCGCTGCAGGCTGGCCTTTTCTACTGGGCCCCTGCCTGCTTTGATGCCTTTTTCTGCCCACAAAGTAATCTGCAGCAGTCCTGACGGTGCTCTGGTGAGTTTGCTCACTCCCCCTCCCTCACTAGCTCTCTTTTTCTGTTTCTCCCAGTGCTGCAGGCTGCACTTTTGTACTAGGCTCTTGCGTTGGGGCCTTTTTCTGCCCACAAACAAATCCGCAGCAGTCCTGACAGAGCTTAGTTGAGCTCAGTCACTCCCCCCTCTCACTCGTTCGATCTTATTCTGTCCCAAACACTGATTTCCCACAGCGACCGTGCTGTTCTCTGGCAGGAGTGCAAAAACATATTTTAGCTAGGATATGAAAAATGACAGCTGTACTGTTCATAAGGAAGTGTGAAAAATTGCCACTGTTGAAAATGTGGCCTGAAAATATTACAAATTTGCGAAGTTACAAGGGTGCATGGAAACAGTTCAATGCACGCTTGTAACGCAGTCATGTTATGGAGTTTTGTCACCAAATTTTCAACATAGGGCTTTTAGGACCTCTGCTCATGAACAGTGCCACTGTCATTTTCTTCATCTCTTCCGAACATAGATTTCCCACAGTGACCGCGTTATTCTGTGCCACAACTGTGAAACCACATTTCAGTTGGGATATGAAAAATGACAGCTGTACTGCTCAAAAGGAAATGTCAAAAAATGCCACTATTGAAAATCTGGCATGACAATATTACAAATCTGCGAAGTTACAAGGGTGTATGGAAAGTGTGCAATGCACACTTGTAACACAGTCATTTGATGGGCTATCATCACCAAATTTTCAACATAGGCATTTTAGGACCTCTTCTCATGAACAGTATCACTGTCAATTTCTTAATCTGTCCTGGACAGTGATTTCCTACAGTGACTGCTCTATTCTGCACCGGAAGTGTGAAACCACACTTCGACCAGGATGGGAAAAATGACAGCTGCTCTGTTCATAAGTAGGTGTGGGAAAATGGCAATGTTGAAAACCTGGAGTAAAAATATTATAAATTCATGAAGGTATGAGTGTGCATGCAAGCTGCGCAAAGCACGCTCGTAAGACAGTAATTTTATGGAGTATCATTACCAAATTTTGAACATAGCCATTCAGGACCTCTACTCATGAACAGTGTCACTGTCATTTTCTTAATCTGTTCCAAACACTGATTTCCGACAACGACCGCGCTATTCTGCGCCGCAAGTGCAAAAACACATTTCTGCCAGGATGTGAACAATGATAGCTGTACTGTTCATGAGGTATGACAAAATGGCAATTTTGAAAATCTGGCATGAAAATATTGCAAATTCACGAAGTTACGAGCATGCGTAGCAAATGCGCAATGCGCGCTCATAAAACAGTCTTTTTTTTAATTTTTCCACCAAATTTGCAAAATAGGTTTCTTGAGAGCCCACCTCATGAACACTGGCACTGTCATTTTGTTAGCTGTCCTTGAAAGGTGATTCCGCACAGTGACCGCAAAATCAACTTTCGGGGCCGATTAATGCCATGACAGTTCAAGAATTCATGAGGAGGGGTCCCAAAAACCCCATGTTGAAAATTTGGTGAAAAAATTCCCCAAAATGCCCGAGATATGTACTAAAGTTGAAAAAACCCTATTTGTTACATTATACAGCTTACCGGCATTTCCTCAGTTCGCGATTGGCTTTGAAGAGTGCAGACGTGTTCCCAGTCCACCGAAGATCATCGTGCTGAGCTCTGGAGGTAAGTATGGGGTGAGTGGGCGTGTGGGGAGGCAGGGTGCGCAATGGATGGGTGCGGGTTGTGGGTGAAGGGGCTGGAGACTATGAGGGACCGTTTCCTTTTTCACAGGTGTAAAAAAAAAAAAAAAACTTTGCAGGAACGTTTTTTATTTGCAGGGGCATGTGGCATGCTGGGGTGGGCTCCCAGCATGCCAGCGGAGTCTTTCTTTGGGGGGGCAGCTGTAGCCAATGGGAGATTGGGCACCCCCATCTGCAAACAGCAAAAGGGGGGGATTCCTTTCTGCCGACGGGGATTGGGCACCCCGTCCTAGCGAAGAACAAAGAGGGATTCCTTTCTGCTGATGGGGATTGGGCACCCCGTCGGCAGACAATGAAGGGGGGTGACATTATGCCGATGGGGAGTGGGCTCCCCCATCAGCAGATAAACATGTTGGGGGGTAATATTGTTTGTGAACATGATGGCAACCCACCACCATGTTCACAAACAATATCAGGCTTGCTAGATTCTGCCCTGCAATGATGGGTCGCTCCCTCATTGCAGCGGATAACTGATGCTGCAATGACGAGGTGGCCCCTGATTGCAGCGGCTGATTTGTAACAAGTTGCTGCAAATGTTCCAAACTAGTGTCACCAGCAGCCTGCAACAGCATTGGGGGAAGTGGGACAAGCCTTTGCAGGCTGTGAGGGCATTGGCCACAGCAGTGCCGGGCCTCCACAGCCTGCTTCTGAGCAAGCTGCCGCAATATGTTTCTTGCACTGCATGCAATCAACATAAAAAGTTATCAAATTTCTTTGTATTAGCCCATTCAACATTTAATTGCTTAGAATGAAGTCTACCTGCAGTTCTCTTATTGGCCCATGATAGTCCACATATCTTAAACAGACAGGGATTGTGCACTAGTTTATACATTGGTAATAAATCACCCCTTTGCCTTCTCAGACATAATGAATGGAGCTTAGTTTCCCTAAGTCTAGAATCATAGCATCTATTACTGAGTCTCGGGATTGATTTATTAAGCCTCCTTTGGACCTGTTCAACACGCTGTATATCAGTTTTAAGATAAGGATTCCAGAAGGGAGAGCCATAATCCAGATGTGGTCTGATATAGGCTATATAAAAAGGAATTAAACAGTGTTCAGATTTACAAACAAAAGATTTATTGATTTGTCTCAGGATAATATTGGATGTTCAAACTTCTTTACTGCAATAATCACTTGATGACAGTGAAGTATTAATTGTAATACCTACAGTAGGTATCTTTCGCAATACGATGACATACTTTCTTGGTTATTAAGATAATATTTATGAGCAGCATTATTCTTACCGAAGTGTAGAACCTTGCATTTATCAATGTTAAAAAACATTGACTTTTCATTTGCCCACTTCACAATGGAGGATAAATCCTGCTCAAGGGTATGTAAATCAGCTATGGTGTCAGCTCCTTTACTAAGTTCTGTAGCAGAGTAGACAGAGTGTGTGTGTGTGTGTGTGTGTGTGTGTGTGTGTGTGTGGGGGGGGGTGGGTAGGGAGATGCAGAGAGATTTGCCAAAGCTGGAGAGGTAGTCAAAGGTCTGGCAGTTGAAATTCAATGTCAACAAATGTAAGGTCATGCACATAGGGAACATGAACCTGAGGGCAGAGTACTGTATTGGGGTAAAGCTGTGCATGGCCTCTGAGGAAAGAGACCTAGGGGTCATAATCAGTGACTCCCTAAAGCAACCAAACCAGTGTAACAAAGCCTACAGTAAGGCAAACAGGATGCTGGGGTGTAAAGGAAGGCGTACTGACAGCAGAAGGAAGACGTTGTTACTACCTCTTTATAGATCACCGGTGGGCCTCAAAAGGAGTACTATGCTCGGTTTTGGAGTCCTCACCTAAGGAATGATAAGGACAGGCTGGACACAGTGTGATATAGGGTGACTAAAATGATTCCAGGCCAGCAGGGTAGATCTTACAAGGATCGTCTCAAGTCACTGAATATGTGCTCGCTAGAGGTCAGACGAGAGAGGGGAGACACAATAGAGACCTTCACGTTCCTGAATAAAATTAACAAGGTAACCTGCAAGGAACTTTTTAGCATAAGTAACAGATCAAGAACAAGGAGATATGAGTTGAAACTGATGGGGGGAATTCAAGAGGGAAGTGAAAAAGTTTTATTTTACGGAAAGGGCGGCGGAGCCATGGATCAATCTGCCAACTGATGTGGTGGGTGCCAAAACTATCGATGATTTCAAACATGGCAGGGACAGAGTGAAGGGCTTAGTGGTTACTCAAGGTGGTAGCTGTAGGGTGGGGAGCATAGGGGTGGATACTGTGGGTTAGAACTCTGCATGGACAATAGGTCCCGGGTTTGTTAGGGTTACAGACTAGATGGCCTAGTGGTCTTTTTCTGCCATCATTGTATATGTTTCTATGTTCTGCTTCTTTTTAAGAGCATCTCCACTGGTCAGACAACTGCAATGTCACTGGGCCTGCACTGTTCCTATGGCTCGTTAACCAATGAAACACAGGGAGCTCTCTTTAAGGCTTACGGGTTTAAACCTGTACCAGTGGGTAGTGCCTCCAGTACAGGTAGGCTGGTAATACAAACGTTTCAGTATTTATTCTGCCACTGTATTGTCTTGCCTGTCTGGCAGGGGGTGGGCACTGTTACTGTTACTTCTGTTTCAAAGTATTTTACTGGCTGAGCCTAGTCAGGTACCTAATTTCAGTCGTGCAACAAGAGTTAATGAGTTTCTGCCAGAAACAGTTCTGCTTTGCATTGCCCCCATCCTTTGTGAATATTGCCTGATAAAATATTTTATTGATACTTTATATTTTATCTAGTGGTAGGTCACTAATTGGATTGTTGTTGAATTTAAGGTTGCACTGTGATTTTCCATGTTTTGGTTAACGCTGTGGGGAGCTGGGGAGGTACTGCATCACAGCGGGCTGTACCGCTCAGACACCAGACCCACTTAAATTTTACTCTGGGTGGGAGCAACTCGCTAAACATAAACAATCTGGTTATTCCCCAGTCAGGGAAATCAGAACCCAGGTCCATCAATCTTGTTTGAGCTCATAATACAGGGGTAATAACCGCAACATTCATGGTGACCCAGTTACATTAGTCTGGTTTCTAGTTTCAGACCCTCCCATAGCACCGAGAATGCTCTTGTTAAGGTTTTGAACAATTTTCTTTTGGCAATGGTGAGAACTATGTCATTTGATCTCTCTTCTGCTTTTGAACAGTGTGGACCTTCGGGGTTTTAATGCATTTAATGGGGACTCACTGAAAGAGCGATGTACTAGTTTGTGTCCTTCCTGTCCAGCAGAGAGAAGCATGTAATGCTGGTGGTTTCTCACCAACGCCAGCCTCTCTTAGGTGTGGGCTGTCTCAGGGCTCGATTCTTTCCCTGATGCTGTTCCCAGTGTACATGCTGCCCTTGGGTGAAATTGTTATTTGATGCAACTGAAAATTTCACCTCTATGCAGATGATACTCATTTGTGTTTGTTATTTGCTCTTGGCAGGGTGGACGCAATATCTAAAATAAACTGATGCCTGTCTGAGATAAATGACTGAATAGTTGCAAGCTGGATGAGCCTCAAACCTCATAAAAAGGAGGTGCTTCTGACTGGACAAAGCCCTCTTCCATTTGAAGGACTTAGTCCATGTTTCAATGAAGGGGATAACTCCGCTCCCTAACGCTATTTTGCATGCCTCCAAAACTCACACAGTGCTTAGTTCATTTGGACTGAACTGCTGCATGGTTGTAGTCCTGCTTTTTGCCTTGTTTTCTGCTTTGATCCCCAATTTATTTATTTATTTCCCCTTGTGCTCTTTGATTTTCTTGCCTTCTGTCCCCAGCTCCCACCACCCATGGCCATTGGCCACCCCCTCTTGTTTCCCTGCCATTGCTGAGCTTATCCTGTCTTCTTCTCTCTGGTTTCCCTACCCCTCTCTCCTCCATTTCACTTGAGTTTCTGTCTTCAATGGGGTGCCACTTCACAGCCGCTCATTCCCTTCTCTCTGTTCCCCATCCATCTTCTTGCCCCTTCCTTGTACATTGTTGTTGTTGTTCTTTTTGGGGTGGTTCTCTCAGTTTTCTCTTGCCGTTACTTGCTTCCCTGCTCTCTCTCTCTCTCTCTCTCTCTCTTTTGCAGCCTCTTTTCCAATCTATCTTCCGGGGGTGTCCTTATGGCACCGCCTGGCTATCCTCCCTGTTTCCTTTGCCTCTCTATATCTTCACTCTTCTTGGTGACCACTTGCCTGCAGTCAGCACCCTTGTCCTTTTCCACTGGAGAACCTCCTTCCTGCTCCACTGCCATTCCCAGTGCAGCCTCATCCACCCAGTGTTTGCTTACAGCACCAACTTGGATCCATTCTACAGCTTGTTGGACCACACCTTTCATTCTTTGCTGGATCCAGTTATTAGTCCTATCTTAAAGGTGCAGTCACCTATTTCCTGAAATTGTACTCAGCACGTTAGGCTAAGGAGGGCCCTATTTTGACCGTGCCTGGTTTCTGCTCTCAGCCCAGCCATTCTGTTCACTACTGCTTGCATTAAGGTACAACCCCTTATTTCCTGGCATATTCTGCCTTAGCCCTATTAGGCATAAATGACTGTTTATTGCACTAGTTCCTGAACCTCCTTACTGAACAACTATTCCACCGAGGTGTACTACCCAGCAAACCGCCTCAGCTGACATTTCTATATGCCCTCAACGGTCCCTACAATTGCTGACAGATCTCCATCCCAGCTTGCTTCCCATCCTGCACAGTTGTTCACACTCTACTTCGGACCTCTGCGGGGTCCACTCTCAGCTACTTTCTTTGGAAGTAAGCCCCTGCACTATGGGCTTCTCCTTGTCCTTATATTTACATCGAGATCTCATTCTCTGCTACCTCAGGTCCCCTGCCAGACCTTTGACACTGATGGAGATCTCCAGACTCGTACCCTTCACCCACATCAACTGAGTCACCCTCCTGCTGATGACCTAGTTGACCCCGAGGAGGGTACATCATCACTTCCTCCTTCACTATAGGAACTGCCAGCTCTAAGACAAAGGCCCCCTAAGCATCACTACTCCTTGAAGGATTGAAAAATCTCTCATCTCATAGCTTAGCTCAAGAGGCTGGGCATTCCCCATTCTCCTACTGCTAAGAAACAAGACTTGTATGATTTTCTCCTCCTGGCCGATGCTCGTCCTAACACTACTTTTTCTCCTGACACCTTGCTGCCCCAGCCTGTACTTGATGCCTGTGCTGAAATTCATACTCTCCTGACTCAACTGGCTTCTTCTTTATCTGACCTCCAGAACTGCATTATGTCCTTGGAAGCCCACCTGTCTATTCAACAGCTGCCTGGTCTAGCAGTAACGGACCTGCAGAAGTGCCTTTCAGCTTTCAAAGCCCGAGTGGGTACCCAGCCCAGTCTCTCCATGTCTGGATTACCTCCTGCCTTGCCTACTAAGTCTCTTCAGTACTTTAGAAGGGTTACCTTCAGCTTCCCCACCATCCATGGCTCCAGCAACTTCAGTTTCTCAGTCTACCCAGGATCCTGCATCTTCCAGCTTAGCTGCTCCTCTTCTTGCAATATCTGCAATGCACCTGGTCTGGAGTCACCTGTGCAGAGATGTCATCGAGGGCAAGGATGTTAACCTCATTTCCTTCCTGATTCCCTCCCACGACACCCTAGGAAACAGAATCATCTCCCATGGCCATGTCTTGGTGATGCTCAAATCTAAAAACCCTCAGCTCGCCAAGAAGCTGACTGTCCCTGAATTTGTGCTTGCATTTAGCCTATACAGGGACATTACGAACATACGAACATGCAAAATTTGCCAGCAGATAAAAGCCTAGAGGTCTATCAAGTCTGCTCAAATGTGCAGCTAGCTCCCCTTATTCTGCAGCTGTCTGTCCCTTCCACCCTTCCCCTCCATTGACCCTCCCTCTTGCCCTGTTCCAGACCTTTTTAAAGCAGTCCACTGTTCTACTGGATACCATTTCTGCCGGTAGCGCATTCCACCCAGCTACCACCCTCTCTGTAAAAAAGTGTCTCCTCCTCATCTCCTTTCTGAACCTTCCTCCCTCCAGTCTCATATCATGGCCCCGGGTGTCCCTCCCCTCCTTTACTTTGAACAGCCCCTCTGTAGCCGTGCATATTGTGTGTTCTGCTTTTCCTACCTGCTGCCAGGAGCTCGATTCTTACCTGTATCTGTTGGTAGACCTGGGAGCCAGATATGAGGGCATGCTTTTCTACGATTACCACCTCTCCTTCTCTGCCAAGGCAGCAACCGCTTTAACCCAATTTAATACCAAGATTGATTGGTTTGCACTGGACAATGAATTGTTTTGCCACCACTTTGTTGATCACTGAGCCTAATCCTGCCAGCTGTGGAGAACCTATTCCCACTTTGCTTCGTTCTGCACACTCTCATTTTCTTTGTCAACAGATCCTCCTTCAAGAATCTCAGTTCGGGACTCTACGTCTGCCTCCACTGGCCTTACATGCACTGCATTCAATCCTAGGGCACTTCCTTGCTCCAGTCATGATAGCAGAGGTCACTCACTGACTTTCATGGGAAACCAACCAATTTGTAACAACTACAATTCCTCCAGCTTTTTGTCCATGGGTGTGGCAAACTTCATGTCTGCACCTTCTGTAGCGAAGCTCATCCTAGAGCCATCTGCCTGCACCTGCCTCACTAGCAGCACTTCCCATCCATCACATCTTCCATCCTTTTACTGGCAGCTTCTCTGGTCCAGCAGTCATCGGCTCCCCAACATCATTCATCCTCAAATCGCTGTGGTGGACCTACGTAGAGGTCCGCCATGACAGCTCATCCCTCAAAGGGGCTTTCTCAAAGACTCAATCATTCTAACTTTACACTGTGGCAGACCCACGTTGGGGTCCTGCCACCCCTGGCCTGGCCAATGCAATCAAACTCTACCAAGTGGCTGACCTTCATGGAGGTCATGCCTCCCCTCATCTGGCCCATGTGGGGGCTTTTCTCATGATTCAATCATTCTGATCTCTACTCTGTGGTGGACCTATGTGGGGGTCAGCCCCACATGGACGTCTGTTTTACAACCCGACCATTCCTAATTACAGTGCAAGCCATTTTACATGGACACTTTTGAACAAGCTATTTTTGTCCACTAAGCCGATGTCCCGCTTCCCGATAGCTGTGAATACAATAAAAATACAGTCATGGTCCCTCCCTGCAGCAGCTAGAGTTCATCATTTATTTGCTTCACAAGATTTGCTGTATGGTATTTTGTTTTGTTTTAGCTTGTTTATAGTGCTTATAGTGAATTTGTGTTCAGTGATTTTGTTTTCTGACAATTGGCAAATATGTTAGAGTGCAGGGAAGAAGCGTTGTGTAATATTTTACATATTGTAGTTGGCTTCTCTCATGGCTCACTTTGACGCTGCTGCAGCTTTTATAGATAGGGTTTTTTTTGGTTCGGTGGAACAATGGCTACACTGCTTAGTCCGGGATAGGAATGAGCTGCTAAGATCATCACTCTGCTTGTGGGGACTGGCAATGTCATCAGTTGGTTCCACATCTTGCTCGCTGTCTCCGAGATGGCATAGGTAGGAGGAATTAGCTCCTCAAGCGAAGTAGGTGCCAGCAGCTCACAACAGTACAACAGTGCTCACATTGAATGGTAGCACAGCAAACAGTGACCTGATCTCTGGCAAAAGGCTATTTCATCACATGTGATTAGTGAGCTACCGTAATTGACACAAGCTGTTAATTGATGTCACAGGCTGAAGTTAATTACCCCAGCTGTCCGTGGTTGCCGGCATTCAAGATCCATGTTACATGGAGTAAACAATTAAGCTAACATAGGGATTGGTTTTGGTTTCAGGAAAATGTCCATCTTTGCTGATTGTCCGTGTTAAGCACGTCCGTGTTATATGAAGTGGACTGTACTCTATGGCAGACCTAAGTGGGGGGGGGTCTGCCATCCCTACCATGGCCCATGCAGGGGTCTCACTCATTCCTCAACCATTCCGTAATACGCTAGATGGCAAACCCACATGGGGGTCCCACCATCCCTAAAATGCCCTGCGGGGGACCTAACTCATTGTTCGAACTCTCTAACATCTAACTAATAGCAGACCCATGTAGGGGTCTTGCCATCGCTAGCTTTGGCCTCATGGAGGCTTCCCCACAGCTCAAGCCTTCCTGAACTCTACCTACGGCGGACCCATGTGGGGGTCCTGCCATCACTAGCTTGGCTCATGTGGAACTTAGCCAGCATTTATGGAGTTCCCACTCAAGGCAGACCTACAGAGAGATCCCACCCTTCCAGCCAACTATGGAAATGTACCCTTCTCAAATGTACTGCTTGAAGTCTTCCCTTGGCAGTCGTACTTGAGGGTATATCCAACGCCAACCTGGCCTACATAAAATTTGTTAGCTGTACATCAGCTCTGAATTCCTTCCTCAGCTGTCTTTACACAGATGTCACTTTCCAGCTCAGCTCCTGAGGGGCCCAAAACTCAGCAATACTCTTCAGGACTTATGCTCCATAGTGCATCAACATCCGTGGATGAGGACCTGTTTCTACTTAAACTACTGCTCGACAGCTTTCACCTACACCACTTGGATCATGACCATCCCTGCACTAAAGTAGAAGACTCCTAAGAAGAAGACATCCATGACCCTTATCCTCCCTAGACAGTCACCCTCCTTCACTCTGAATTCACAAATTTAGTATAAGATGACCTCCTCTTAGTGTGCCCAGAGGAAGGGCAGTTCGGCAGCCATGATTCCTCAGAGGATTCCCCCCCCCCCAGAGTGTTTTTCCTCTCCTGCATGCTGCAGCTCACAGTCTCTGAGTTGGAGAAGGTATACACAACATTTCTTTTTGGGCTTTAAACTTTCTGATCCAGCCTCTCGATGAAAAAGGGGTGAGAATGAGTAAAGACACAGTAATGCACAGTCTTAAGTTCACATAAGCATGTTATTTCCTCACATTGAATTGAAGAGCTTAGCCCATGGTTCAATGGGGGGAAATAACTCAGCCCACTAACACTATTTAACATGCCTCCAAAACATATACAGTGTTTAGTTCATTTTGGACACCCTCTATCCTCCCCACCTCCTCCTACTTGGCACTCTTCTTACCCCTTCTCCGGGCTTTAAATTTTCCGATCCAGCCTCTTGATAAAAAGGGGTGAGAATGAGTAAAGCAACAGTAATGCACAATCATAAGTTCACACAAGCATGTTATTTCCTCATATTGAACCATAATTTATCCTCTTACCAGGGAATTAGTTGCTGCTTACTCTGCCACAGCTAAAATTGAGGCCTTGCCTTCATATGTATGAGACGTGTGTGTGTGTGTGTGTGTGTGTGTGTGTGTGTGTGTGTGTGTGAATATTCTGCCAGTGGAATTTGGCAGAAGCATGAATTTCTGTATTTCAGTGTGAACAAACAGTCCATCTATTGAATGAGTGGAAAGGAGGAGTGTGCAAATACCTAAATTGTGTGTTCATCGAATATTTGACAAATACACCCTGGATATTTCGGTATTTGACTGTATTCAGGAATTGGACCATACTGGTATTTGACCATAATGTAGTACATCTATTAAAAATGCTCTAAACGGTGGTTACATGATGCCTGTTTGTTGAGCACAGCATGTTCACTGAGCTCTGTTCCCATTGCTTTAAAATTAATATTTTTCCTACCTCCTTTGTGCATTTGATCAGCTATCTCCATTAGGAATCACTTGTAGCAATGTCCTTGAAAACGGATATGGAGAAATCTAATGTAACCCCTAGGTGGTGCTATCCCTTGGGCTACTACCCCGCCTGCTTGGCTAGTGACAGGTTAAGGGGCCGTGGTTCGGTGACGGTGCCTCCACCCAAAGGTCCAGGTTGGTATTAGTCTGACTAACCAAGCCACAGCCCTCTGGGACACTGTGACCCCCCTTGTGTCCTACTAGTTGCCCACACAGTACCTAATGTATACCTTCCCAATACCCCTGACCAGTTTGGCACACACACATATGCTGAGCCCTTACCCCCCAGGACTGGTTCCTTCAGCTTGGCTCTGGGGACTCCCTGTAAAACCAGGTGATGCAATACAAAAGAAACAATGCAATACCTTCAACATAAACTGACATCACAGTCAATGTAAATTGCAGAAAAAAGTAGATCTGATTTATTCAGGGGGACTATAACAAGGATGGGGCAATCAGATTAATTGGCTTAATCACATTAAAAGTCACACTACTGTGCATGCAATCAGAGTCCCAATTAGTCACACTCTCTGGGTACCCAGGATGGGAAAAAAAGGCTAGCCAGGACCGTTGCCCAGGTTAGGCCGACATTGCAGCTGGTTGGGGCCCTGTGAAGAAAGAAATAACATGCACACACCCCAGTTGTAATCCAGAGCCGGAGGGCTCAGTTCATGGAAACAACACAATAATCAAATGACACACTTTTGATTTAAAAGATATATTGCAGGGAGCTACCCTGTGTACTACCCATGATACCCAATGCTGAGAACAAGATGGATGATGGTTGTTCTGGATTGCCAGAAGGAACAGGGTAGGGAGACAATACCCTCGAGGCAGGGCCCAACGGCATGCCAAAGCAAGCGGTTTCAGTCTGATGCAGCTGGGAACAGCTTTCAGCCTTCAACACACGGCTCAGTTCGGGGAGGAGAACCAGGCAGTGACCCCCTCCAGTTCAGAGCACATTTATATATAAAGAAAGTTTACTGTACCAGGCAGACGACTCCTCGGTCCCGATTGCAAAATCACTGCTATAACCCGGGAGTACAATGGTAGCTAAAGTTCCTGTCAGGCCAACCACTTTTAGAAAATCTTCAGTCTTCTTCAGGTGAACCTGGTATTCTTTCAACAGCTTACTTCGCAGCACACCAAGCAGATCACTGTCTGACTATTTTTCTCTCTCTCTCTCTCTCTCTCTCTCTCTCTCTCTCAGTAAAACGGCAACAGGCCGAGATTCGGGCCTTCCACGGTTCTCCCGCGTGAACTACTGTGCAACACAGCTGCTCGATTATGTGAGCTCTTTCCTCTTCAACTTCCAACTCGAATCTGGCTTGCCAGCAGACAGCTCAGTGGATTTCCTTTAGATCCAAAAGGTTCGGCTGGGCAGTTTAGCTGTCAATCACAGTAAGAGCTCCCCCTTCTGTTGCAAAAAGGCACCAACAGTCTAAAACTACAAATCCCAACTGGTAATCCATACAGTCCCAATTCAGCAGGCTCCATTTTAGAGTCCCCCAGTACTGATTGGTCCAATGCGGCAGTTCGGGACCAAAATGGAGGAGCTAATCTGAAAAGTCCTCGCTGCAAAGAAGGCAGGTTAGAACAAACACCATATCTTTATCACTCTAAATATTTATCAGCAATTAGTTACATCTCTTAACAGGGCTCTGTCTGCACCACTAGTGACGGCAGAAATGGAGCAAAAATTCAGCAGCCCGGGTGAGATTCAGGCATAGAAACACACAGACCCCCCATTCAGATTAATTAGGACTGCAAGCAGGCAGCACTTAAAGAGACAGTACATGGAGGCTTTACAGGCACTCACTGGTAGCAACATCTAAACGCCAAACACCTACTAGACGGTGAGCAATTAGGCAAGCTCTTGGAAGACTTTTTGGGAACCCTCATTCATGGGGAGGGTTACACTAGTGCGGGTGCAAAGAAAAAATATAAATGATCTGCCTCTTCACCACTGCCGGATAAGGGACCTAGCTTGGTCCCCACTAAGCAGGTGGAAAGAGAGTAAAGTTCGGCTTGCTAACCCAGGAGTTAAATGAGATTAAGAACCTCATGGCTGGAATCAGGACTGACTTCAATCATATAACGGTCCAGTTGACCACTGTCTGAGTATCTGTTGAGGCTTTTGGGCATAGGATGGAGCACGCCGAAAGTCAGATAAGCCAGATGGAAGATTGGGCCAGGCTGGCAGAGCAGCACTTGCACACTACAGAGCAGGAGATGTGCAAATGATTTGAAAGGGAAAGTTTGCCTGTTCACAGACAATACTAAGATCTGCAACAGAGTGGACTCACAGGAAGGGGCAGGCAACATAAAAGTTGACCTTAGGAAATTGGAAGAATGGTCCAGGGCTTGGCAGCTGAAATTTAATGCCAAAAAATGTAAGTTAATGCACATGGGTAGGAGGAACCCAAGAAATAAGTATACACTGGGAGGACATCAACTTGAAAGAACACAGATAGAGCCAAATCTCAGCATAGTGATCACTGACGGCTTAAAGGTAGGAAAACAGTGTGAGAAGGCAGCACAGAAAGCAAATGGCATCCTCAGCTGTATTAGGAGCGGCATTACCAGTAGGAAGTGTGAGGTGATCATGCCTCTCTACAGGTTCTTGGTGAGGCCACACTTGGAATATTGCAGTCAGTTCTGGAGACCTCACCTCAAAAAGGACATTGATTGTTTGGAGACAGTGCAAAGAAGAGTTACTAAAATGGTGTAGGGTCTATATCATGAGACATACAAGGTGCAGCTCAGGGAGTTAAATTTTATACTCCCTCAAGCAAAGAAGAAACAGAGCTAACATGATCAAAACATTTAAGTATGTGAAGGGGCTATACACAACTCAGGCAGGTAATCTATTTCAGCATAACACAACAGCATGTACAAGGGGCCATAATTTGAGGCTGGTGGGAGGTAGGTTCAAAAGCAACCTCAGGAAGTACTTCTTCATGGACAGAGTGGGGGAACCATGGAACACCCTGCCACAGAACCTGGTAGCATCAAAGAAGATTAGAGATTTCTAACTTGCATGGGACAGGTACTGAGGACAGGTTAGGTTGCAGGCAACATGGGGGGCTAGTCTTTTTGGGCAGACAAGATGGATCATGTGGTCCCCATCTGCTGACATTTTCTTATGTTCTTTATGGGAGAAGGTCAAAGACTTGGAGACAAGGCATTGAAGAAGTAATGTGTGGATGTTTGGGCTACCTGAAGCAGTCGAGGGGTCTGATATGATTCTTTTTTTACAAAACCATCTCCCTGTTTGGCTCAACTGGGAGTTAAATTTGGTCCTGGAAATAGAAATGGCGCACCGGGTACCCACTGGCCCTCCTCCCAATGACTCTGCCACTCGCCCTCATCTCGTTGTATTTAAATTGCTATGTTATTAGGGCCAAAGAAAATCCTGAAAGATGCCCATGCAATTAAAGACATTCACTACAAAGGATCTCACCTCTTCTTTTATCAAGACTTTCTAAACGTGTGTTGGATCAACCCAAGGCTTTTGATGGGGTAAGAGACCGAGCTTAGAAGCAGGGTCTGACCGGTTTCCTCACCCTGCTCCCAGCAACTCTCAGAATTAGTGCAGGCAACTGGACTGTGTCTTTCTATAGCCCAGCAGAAGCCCTCCAATTTTTTGTATGATCATCAACCAAAGGAATCTACAGGTGAACGACCAGGAGTTGGAAGGGGCTGAGTGTCACCATTACCCCCTCAGCAGAAAGATTGAGATACTTCCTTGCAGACCCAGATGGAAGGTCATCTCCCTGTATCTTTGGAATCGGCTAAAGCTGCAGTTGAAGATACCATGGACTGAACAAGATAGTGGAGGTGGACATTTCTTTTTCCCAGCCTGTGGACCAGCTCGATGAAGCTATTTACTACTACTTTAGTGAGATTCTTCTCTCCTGTTCCAATGCAAATAAGTATTTGACTAAGGAGAGCTGACTGGATTGGGGGACTTGCTTATCCCGAACCTATGAAAGTTGCTATAGCTTTTTTATTAGATTTCACAACTTTCTGGTGGTTATTCATGTTACACATTGATGCTGGATTTTTCTTTTATATTTTGGGTGTTTTACTGTTAGAATTATTATTATTGGTGGAAAGGGGGTATTGGGATGATCATGGTGTGTTCCACGTTTTTGCGGGGTTAATATAGTGGCATCCTCAGCCATGCTATTTGTTTCAGCTACTGCAGTGATGGCAGCTTTATTTTCTTAGTTTGTGGCATTTGCAGAGGCATTTTGGGAGCCTACAAAGCTGCAAAGCAGTTCAATTTGTTTTAAGTGGCTGGACTTCACTGAGGTGTTGGGGGGCGCACTGCTTTGGTTACTTCTATCGGTGAGGCTGCTCCCTAGCTCCACGATTTTTGCCTCGCAGTTGGGGCCTTGCAGCGATTTCTCCACCTGCGCTTCTGCAGGGTCCATGTTTATCCCTCCCTTGACCCGCTAAGCGCTCTTCATTTCTGATTGTGGGGTGGATGTCTTGAGCACCTGCACACTGTTCTGCGGATTTGCTACCTATCGGGTAGCTGCTGGGGAACTTAATTGGGCGATCCACTTTCGACCTGGGACTCGGTTCTTATAGCAGCTCCTTTGGGTGGATAGTTCCTGAAAGCAGGCGGCCTATCTTAAAGGGAGGGGTAGAAGGCTGCCGTGGGCTTGAGTGTTTTTTCCGACGTAGGCTTTGATTGCCTCAAGACATGATTTATGTAATGCAGCTGATCACTCCTGCTCTTTGGTGAGGGAGGGCTGATTAGTTGTGTTGGGGTGAGCTAACTGGGGTAATGTGGTATCAGATGGATGGGGGGGGTCAGGTGGGGATTACTTACACTGAATGGATACAACTGTAGCCTTATTATGGAGGTCAGAATGGATGGTGATTTGAATATTATTTGCTGCTGTGTTTTTTTCTTATAAGAGGTCGGAATTTATGGGATGGCATTGTTGGGGGATGGGGGCATGACCTTGAGAGTACCTAATGGGGTGAGTATGACAACAAGGAGTGTTTTCCCATTAGTCTTTATTGTACACAGTTTTGGGGTGTGGGTGGGGTGTCACAACTCTTTTTACTGTAGTAAACCTGATGGGTGTCTACCATGGGGTGGGTGAAGGCTGGACCTTGTTTTGTGTTGGGAGTGGGGGGAGTATGGAAGCTTGGGGATAGATCCAGCTTCTCATGAGGATCTACTAACTTTTATCCTGGAATGTGAGAGGTATGAACAGCCCAGTAAAATGGAAAGGGGTTCTTATCCACATACAGAAGTTGGGGGGGGTCAGATTTTCTTTATTCAGGAGTCACGTCTTCTCTCTCTAAAGAGGTAGAACGTCTTAAAGTGAGTTGGGAGGTCAGATATATGCCTCTTCTTGTACCGCTAAGAGATGGGGAGTAATGATCCTCCTGAAGAAGGGGGTCAGTTTGGTTACTAAACAAGTTTGGTGGGATCCCGGGGCCATTGGTGATTGTCACAGGGACACTCAATGGCAAACCCTATACTCTTACTTTGGTTTACAGACTAAATGAAGACAAGGTTCCCTTTTTCCATGAGTTTTCTCAACTACTGATGGATAGAGCCGAAGGCCATCTGATAGTTTGTGGGGATATGAATGAGGTGCTGGACCGCTTGTGTGACCGTAGTGGTTCTCCATAGCGCTTGATGACTCCCAGATCCAGGGCCTAAAGGGAATTCTGCCACAAGCATGGCCTAGACGATGTATGGCATTTGGGGCATCCAGAGGAACAAGACTATACTTATTACTCCCCCTTGCACCAAACATATAGTCATATTGATTTGATTTTGACTTCCAAGAATATGACATGCTTTATGGCCCAGGTGGATATGCAGAGTAGATATTGATTCCTTTTTTTTTTATTTAGTCTGCTTTATTTCTACCTTGCCACCAGTCCTCAGCCCAGTCACAGATCCTTCTGCTCCCACTCCTACATTAGCCACAGCTCCCTGATACCCCCTGACATACCCCCCAGGGTAGGGTTGCGGCACTGGCATAGTGCTGCAAGTGACGGGATAGGTCAGGGAGCCGGACTGGGAGCTGATCGAAGCAGAGGGCAGGCTTCATTAAGGCGGCTGGCAGCGGTATTCTCCCCAATGTAGGGGGCGGGGATGTGCAATGATGGCCAGCATCCGCCCCTCCCACAGAACGTATTGGCGTTGGCGTATGCGGTACACCCAGCCTCTGCTGGTTGTCTGTATAATGCAGGACACTCTACCACCCTCCCCCCGGAGAAGGAGAGCAGTTGTTGGAAGCTTGAACCTTCTCCCCCTGGCCGACCCTCTGACCTCCTGGGTCCATTCCCAAACCTGGGTTGCTGGCGTCGCAGTCGATATTGATTTCTGACCACGCCCCGGTAACTTGGTCTTTCATGAAGGACCAAAGGGATGAGGTGTTTCCTCTCTGGCATTGAAATGTGAGTCTTCTTTCAGACTCTTCTGTCTAAATTTGGCTGAGGAAGGAGGTGGAGGGTTACTTAGCATTTAATGCAGTGGGGAATGTAGCCCCCCCAGGGTGATTGGGAAGGTCTTAAATCTTTTATCAGTGGCCATTTGATTTCCTACCCCATGGTTCACAAAAAAACTTAGTGAGCTAAGGTTTCTGAATTGGAAGTGCAGTTGGCAGCCTTAGAAAAACAGCATAAAGGAGGTCGAGGGGACTTGCTCCTACTGCACCGGCTAAGGGAGACCAGGTTTCAACTCAATGTGTTGAACTCTCAGCAAGTACAGATGGGACTTTATTGAACTCGTCAGGCTTACTGGGAGGGGGGTGAGAAGGTGGGGCAGCTTTTGGCCTATAGATTAAAGAAGATGGAGGCCTCTAGGCTCATTCCAGAAGTTCAGACCCCAGGAGTGACAGGTGACGGATCTTGCAGGAATCAATCGAGCATTTTACTATTATTATTGTGACCTCTATATATTGAGGAGGGAGGCAGGGATGGGGAACCAGACATTCAAGCCTTTCTAGATACCTTGCAATTACCCAAGCTGTCAGAATCTCAGTATGCACAGTTGGAAGCCCCTCTCCCATCCAAGGAACTTCAGGATGCCATAGGACAGCTATAGGGTGGAAGAGCCCTGAGTTTGATGGTTTCTCTGTTGAATTCTATCATATACTAGGAGACATGGTTTGTCCCGTGTTGGCCCAGGTGGTAGATGCCACCTGACTCCAGGGGTGGCTTCCCCCCGTCAGTGTATGAGGTGATAATTTCGGTGTTACCCAAAAGGGCAAAGACCTATACCATTGTGGGAATTATCATCCCATCTCCCTCCTCAGTGTCATTTATAAAATCATAGCCAAGGCCCTGCAAACTCAGTTATCTATGATTTTGTTGTTCTTGATTCACCCCGATCAGGCAGGCTTTGTAGGTGAGAGGGATGGGGCGGACCATATTCGCCGTCTGGTGGAACTTCTCTGTGTCTTCAGGGCCATCTCTGAGACTGGGGCGGTGATGGTCCTGGACACGGAGAAGGCCTTTGACTCCATGGAATGGCCATATTTACTTGCTGTGATGGAGAAGTTTGGTTTTGGCCCCCATTCTCTCCATTGGATTGAGATTATAAATTCCTCTCAGAAAGTTTTGGTCTTAACCAACAGCAAGCTTTCCCCATCCTTTGTCTTGAGTAGGGGCACACATCAGGGATGTCCCCCCCTGCCTTCCCTCTTCCTCCTAGCCATTGAGCCACTGGCCCAAAAAATTAGAGCTTCTGTTGACACTGAGGGTGTGCGAGTAAGCTCTAAAGATTATAAGGCAATGTTATTTGCTGATGTTGTCTTGTTCACCCTTAAGAATGTAGAGTCCTCCCAGCCAAACCTGGTCCATCTCCTAGATGAATTTCACTCCAGCTCTGGCCTTCGAAACAGTTGGTCTAAAACTAAAATCATACCAATAGATCCCTCAGGCTTATCAATTCCCCTTCCATTATCAGGCCTGGCTTGGTCCACTGGCCCAGTTAAATACTTAGGAATTTTGACTTCCCCTTTTCCTTCAAATTGGCCTGCCCTGAACCTGCAGCCTATGTTACAGAAACTATAGGAGGATCTTCTCTGATGGAAACATGTCTACCTTTCACTGTGGAGAATGTCACAGGCCATCCAAATTATGTTTTTACCTTGTATATTGTATATTGTTTGATACCTTCCTCTGAGGATTCTGATCATATGGTGGCATCAATTCCAACAAACTTTGTCTGAGTTTTATTGGGAGGGACAGAAGCCTCGTCTGTCGGTGGCCCAGCTGGTGGCACCATATGAAAGGGGTTGGGGTCTTTGCCTCCCCATGGTTACAGGGTTATTACATTGCAGCAGGGCTCTGTCATATTTGCCTCTGGTTACATTCTCAACAATGGTGTCAGTCTCTTCGATGGCTGGAGCTTGAGGCAGATTGGTGTTCTCCCACTCCCCAGAGCAAGTTTTATGGGACAGGAATCCCTCTTCCAGATATTTGCTTACTCCGGAATACATGACAGACATTTGGAAACTGGCAAAGGCATGCCTGGGGGTGGTATGGCAGGCCCCTTTGCCCCTCTGGCCCCTTTGAAATCACTCTTAATTGCTGTTTGAGGGGTCTCTTTTAGTTGGCAAGCGTGGGTAGATGGGGGAGTTCGGAGAGGGAGGGACTTATTCTCTACCCCTTCGAGCTAACAGAAATGGGAATGCATGCTAGGCCACACATTAAGTGAATTTGAGTAGAAAACTATATGTGCCAATAGGTATATGAAAGGGAAGGACACGATGGGGAGACTTATGCAATTAAAGACCCTGTGGTTATGGTACCGTACCCCGGTAGTTATTTTGGATGAAACAGCTTCCACACTCTAGGTGCTGGAGGTTTGACCTGGGGGAAGGTACATTATTGCATATTTTATGAGGTTGCTCCAAACTGACCACCTGGAGGGAGGAACTATTTAGGATTATGGAAAGAACTTCGGGGGTTAGTTTGGAATCAGATGCATCCCTGCTGGTCTTGCGTAATACTGTATTGCTACCCCATGTACGTAATCATCAAAAATGTTGGTTTATGTCAGCCATTTCAGAAGCTAAAAATGTATTGCTATGCCACTGGCACTCACTTGAGATCCCCACTTGTGATCAGTTGATAGATTTGTTGTTGAAGCTAGCTGGGTTTGAACTTTTACATTATATAACGGCTGGGAAACTTAACATTTTTACTCATGTCTGGGCCCCCTTTTTTAGTTATCTGGGAATCCCTCTTCTTACAGAGTGGGTCTGGATGCCTCCTTGCACAAATCCAGGAAGGACAAGTGAATCCTAAGACTGCTTCCATGGAGTATGGAATACCCTATTTTGGGGATGGTATTGGTCCATTTCCCTCATCACCCAAATACCCCTCTTTTCTGTGTTGCTCTTCTTTCTTTTGTTTGTTGTTGTAAGAGAGGGATGTTTCTGGCACCATTTCTGTTTGATTGTTCTACTCCAGCTAGGCACTCAGGTCTAGGTTGTGAGAAGTGAGAGGAGTCGATGTGTTATTATTTAACGTTTTTGTTTGTTAGATTTTTTTATATTTTTCGTCATGTTACTATTTTTTCCACCTTGCTGCAGCAACTTTACCAGTAGGGGCATCCAGCTGCTGGCCCTACCCACCGGGAGAGTACCAGGCTCACTCACATGATAAGGGATCCAGCACAGCCATCGTCAGTCCACTGCAGGGCCTCCCCATACCCTGTTCAGCCGGACCAGCCCCAGACCCCAGCAACGCGATTCCACGAGAGTCCTCCCAGTGAGGCAGGGTGCGGCTATCGAGCTGCATGGTCACGCCCAACCATTTTCCTCCAGTAAGTTCCCCTGATGGAGCGCAGGTGTGCAATGACGTCCATGCACTCACATGCAGACATCCGATGCACTCCCCTCTGCTAACACCCATGTCTGCAGTACTCCTGGGCATCCCCAGGGGCCGCTGCAGCGTGGTGTGCTTCCCCAGTCCACCCTAGGACTAGGAGAGCTGTTGGTGGACGCTCAATCCTAGGCCTTCCCTGCTGACCCCCCACAGCCTGAGCTCGTTCCTGAACCCTGGTCACCGGTGTGGCACGAGGTGTGGCATCCAGCGCCTCAACCCTCAGCACCACTGGGCCAGCATTTGTGCTAGATTTTATTCAATGCAGTGTTAAGCAACCTGGATAGCAACACCTTATTCCCAATAGCATAGACTGTTATTTTGTTATCTTGTTCCTAGTTACCTGGTTCCTTATTATTTTGTTACTTTTGTTACTCTTGTTATACCTTATGAGTAAATTGTCACTTTGACAATGTTCGCTGTACCCACCCTTTTATATCTGGTACTCATAGATCATATTTCATGGAGTTTTTTGCTCCTGCTAGGCAATTTCTTTGCATTGTATATGTGGGCCTGGATATTCAGAAATGCAGCAAACTCTGGCGCAAGTCCAGTGCAGCGCAAATCCAATGCACCATGGCACAACTGGAGCTATATTCAGAGGCTACACAGGCTGAACAGTGCCAGTGCAACGTGGCTGAATATGGCAGAGTTGTGCCATGGCACCAACAGAGTTATGCCATGATGCAAACAGAGGTGCGCCATGGTGCAAACAGAGATGCTCCAGCACAACCATGGCAGCAGAGCAGCACAGCAACAGAAGGGGGGAGGGCACAGAGAACTGACCCAGAGACAGAGCCATGGAAGCACACTGACAGGCCACAGGAGGCCTCCACCAGCAGGGCATGCACACACACCCAGATAGTGGACCCCAGAACACAACAGTGGCATGAATAGCAGGTGACAAGAGGTGCCAACGGCCAATGGAGGGCCACCAAGGGAGCTCCACGACTGGCAGGCTGCTGGCCATGCCCCCCCAGACCATAGCAGACCACACCCAGGACCATGTAGCCAAGCACACACATGCCACACAGGCACACAGGGAGCCCACACAGTGGGCACTGAATGGGCCGGGTTGCAGGCAGCATGGCAGGTCACATGGGACAGGCCACATAACGCCAAGCAGAGGACCCCAACACAGTGTGCAGACAGTGCCCGACCAATGACCATGGTCGTGTGCCACCACCATGCACACACTAGCCACACACACCCCTGACTGCCACCCCATAGGCACCCCAATGCACAGCCACCAACCCAGGGGATGGACACCACCACAGTGGGACACACCACAGCACACAGCAGGGAACCACAGAAGCACAACACGTGCCCCCTCTCATGCACACAACAAGGACAATGGACAGACACTGGGCCACTGCAGCATGACTCCTCATGCCACCTGCAAAGCAGACACAGACACAGACACAGGCAGGTATGTCAGAAAATATATATATTTAACACAATTATGCACAAAAATAGCAGGGGCTGGGGAAGGGTAGATACAGTGAGGGAAGGGGACAGGGAACAGGGACTGTACAGTGGGAGGGGGACTGTAGGGGAAGGTTCAACAGGGGAAACAGGGGCAACTCTAGTGACAGCCCCATCCAGCTACCCTGACAAGCCGTCTGTCCCTCCTTTCTGCCACCATCATTCTCTGCATGGCCACCACCACCTCAAGTATGCTTGACACAACAAGCATGGTCTGCTGCATGAGCCTGCTCAGCATCTGGTGCTGTGGTCTCCGCATTGGATGCTGGACACCTATAGCAAGGGACAGGACAGGTGATCAATGCAATGGCTCAAGGAACCATGCCCACCCATGGTGCACAATGGGCAGCAGGACCACATACCCCTGGAGGGCCCATAACGGCCACCCACAGGGGGGTGGGCCAATGCCAGCCAGCAACACGGCACATCACGACAATGCACAGAGGTGGTCCCCACTGCACAATGGCCACATGACTGCACAGTGACAGTCACATGACACAGTGCACCAGCAGCACCACAGCAACAATGGTGGCAGCCGGGTGCATGCCCACCCCACCAACAGCCAACACACATGTCCCATGAATGCACCACAGTGGTATGCACCATGCACAGTGCAACACACACAGCTGCCACAGCACGTGGCACGGGTGGCCATGCCCACACCCACTCCCCCCTGCCACCCCCATGTACAGTGCGAAGGACCATGACAGTGCTTACCTGTCCCCTGTGGTCCTGCTGGTGCTTGTCCACCACCATCGGGGTGCACTGCCCCATCTCATGCTGCTGCGGCCCTTGCCCACCTGCGGTACTTTGGCTCTGGGAATAGAAAGAAGACAGGTGCACATCACTAACTGACCACAGCAGCATCCCCTCCCCAAGCCTATGTGCACAGGGTGTGCCCATGCCCGACACGTCCCATACGCCAGCATGGCTGCAGTGCAATAAAAGTGGCAGCTAGCAATGCTACTACATGATCCACACGATGACAGTGGACCCCACCGCAGGGCATGCCAGGCAGCAAAGCCAACACCACAGTACAGCACCAGGGCAGACAAGCAACATGGGATGACTTACCTGGTTGGGGCATTGCACCACGCCTAGCATGTGCCTGAAGCCTCCTTAGGCTGTCAGGGTCCCATCTCATGAGGTCACCATACCAATGCCTGCACTGTTCTGCAGTCCTGGGCAACCTGGTCCTCTGCTCCAGACTGGCAGAGATAGCCAGCCACACACTGGCCCTGGCCTGCTGCAGGGGCACCTGGCCAAAGAGCTTTGAGCTCTGGGGCTCCACACAGGCCACCAGGTTAGCAAGCTCCACATCTGACCAGTTATGGGCACGGTGTCCCCTACCCTGTGCCATTGTACCTACTCTGGTTCGGTAGCGAAAATGGTGGGAACAGGTGCAAGTGTCCGCTACAGGTGCCGGAGGAGCGATGCGCTGGAGACTGTGCAGTGTCCACCCATTGTGCAGTGCTGGAAATGCACAGTGGGCATGGCTGGGTGGGATCACAGGGTCATGGAGAGGACCCAGGGGTCAGAGGTCAGTGGTTACTGCACAGTGCGCATGAGTGCGATAAGGAACATGCCATCATGCATGAAGTGCGCATTGCTGGCCTTGCGCAGCTTGCGCAGTGCCGATACATCATGCTGTTCACGTGTCTTGTGTGATTGACACCATGACAGCACAGTACGCATGTGCACTGCAGGCCCAAGCACCATGCATGCGTGGGCATTGTGCCGCCACTTGCTTCGGCGCAATACCATTGCGCATGGTGCAATATCTCAACATTCAGATGCCACATGCAAATGAGCTCATCAGTCAGTGTGTGGTGCAGTGGGGTGCATTAGTATTTCATTACTGTTGCACACAACCTCATTTGCATGCGTTGTGCCTCATAAGCGCCATGGAACAGCACAGGCCATGGACTGGTATTGCAACCTTGAGAGATAAGTGGTGGATGCAGCTGCAGCACACTGGGAGCAGACAGCACTGCAGAGTGGGACAGACCAGGGAGATGCTGCCACTGACACACTGTGCTGTCCATGTCCACAGGAGGAAACATGTCGGCACAAGAGGAGGGTGAAGAGTGGGTGCCTGCACGGAAGCGCAAGCCCAACTTCACTAAGGGTGAGATAGATGCCCTGTTTGAGGCCTACCTTTGACAGGGAGGCCCTGTTGATTGGTGCCATGGGCACACCACAGGCCAGGGCTGCTGCATGGGAGGAGGTGGTGACCTATGTGAACCAGCACGCAGACACCAGCAATCAGCACAAAAGTGCCGCAAGAAGGTTGGGACTGATAGGCAGTGGATAAAGGAGAACATGGCAGCAATCAGAGCATCCCGTAATGCCACCGGAGGAGGGCCAGTGGATGCACCCACACTGACGCCAACAGAGGAGTTGGTGGCAGCCACCATGCGACACACCACGGTGGAAGGTGTGCCTAGTGGAGGCTTCCAGTTGGGTGGCAGCCCATCACTGCATGGTATGTATGTCAGACATGCACAGCTGGTGACCCAGAGGGTGTGTACGTGGGCATGCTGGCATGCATGCATCCATCATGCATGTCATGTGTACGTGTGCTCACCCACATGCATGCCATGCTGCAAGACACATGCAGTGGCAGTGTACAGGAGGTGGCACATGTGGGCATTGCATCACTGACATGCCATCCTTCTCTTGCAGCACCAGCATGCCTCCGTACAGAGGATGGGGTGCCAGCAGCAGTAGCAGCACCCATGGATGCCGGTATGACCCCGGAGGATGAACCTTCTACATCCACCAGCATCCGAGGGCCCGACAGGCTACAGCCCAGCACCAAAGTGCCTGTGGATGTCCTAGTCCTAGGGTCAGATGAGGCCCTGGATGTGATCCTACAGGATGCCTGCCTTGGTATCCTGTGTGCAGAGACACAGATCGGGGTGGGGTCCAACTCCGAAGACAACTACTCACAGCTCCTGGACAGCATGGGTGACATTGTGGGTGTGTTGCCCCTGCTGGCATCACAATCAGGTACTACAATCAACACTATGCCAGTGACAGAACAGCTGCCTGCCATCACTGCAGGTGTGCCCATGTGTGTTGCCATGGTTGTGCCCTGCGGTGGTGGTGGTGCAGCCGCACAGGCTCAGGGTGGTGTACAGTGGCCAGACAGGCGATGGCAGCAGGCTGCGGGTACCACCAGGCAGCCGGCCACAGGGTCCACCACTGGTGCACCTGCTGTGCCCGTTCCCCCTGCAGACCCCACTCTTCAGCGTCTACCGGAGAGGGGGGCTGTGCAGCATGGCAGGTCACCACCAGAGGAAAGGCATCCCACCTGGGAGCCCCAGGATGCCGATCATCTGGCTGAGCACACCCAGCTGCTGTGGGCATCTGTTCAGCAACAAGTGCTACTCACCACTGGGGTGCGTGCACTGTGTGTGGAGGTGTGCCAGCTAGCCAAGCAGCAGGAAAGGGGCACTGAGGGGATACAACGCATGCTGGAGGCCACAACTGCATCCTTGGATCGCATTGCCAGTGCAATTACGGATGGCTTTGCATTTCTGACTGCCACAGGACCATGCACAGGAGACCCCCCACAGTGTGCTGTCTGCCTCATGGACCTGGCGTTGGGTGACCCCAACACAGTCTACACCGGGCTCTGATGTAGGCATCCCAGGCACACCTGGGGCTGGCCTGTTTGGGCACCTGCACACACCTGCGAGGACACGGTCATGGTCCTGCGCTTCCACCCCAGAGAGCTGCTGCACACACCCCCGGCTGATGCGCAGCCTGGTGCTGCCGATCGGAACCAGTACGGCTACCCCAGTGGCCATGGTGGCCATGGTACTGAGCAGCAGCCCTGATCTGCTGACTGCCCTGACCGCGGTCTGCAGCTGCTGCCCGCCCTGACCACGGTCTGCAGCTGCTGCCCTGTGCTCACATGAGCGGTCTGTGTGTGTGCCTTACCACTGGTGGCTTGCCTGTGTGTCATGCTGCATACTGCCTGTGTGTGTGCATGCCCGGCTGCTGGACCATGTGGTGTGGGCATGATGAGGGCAGTCTAGCACCAGTTGTGCCAGTGCCCTGGTGCAATGCATCTGATCCATGCCACATTACAACGCATGGGTGGGTGTGTGCGTGTGTGTGTGTATGTGTTGCTGTGTGTTGTTGTGTGCCACTGACTCCCCTACCCATGTATCATGCCTCTGTGTGTGCATGCCCCTCACCATGCACATCCCTACAAGTGTGCTGTACCTGTCTGTGTGGCCCATGCATGTGTACCACACCACCTACCTGTGTTCATCATAGTGTTCCTGTGCGACAGTGTCACAGTGGCTTTGTGCCTGCTACAGCAGTCAGAGTTCCCTCCACCCAGGGGATGGCTATCCACCACCCTCCAGCCCATTGTATCTGTCATCCCCGCTACTGTTACCTTCATCAGCCTTGGCAGCTATCACATGGTCAATGGCCATGTTGTGCAGTGTGCAGCAGGCCAGGAATACGTCACAGGCTTTTGAGGGGCTGTACAGTAGGGCACCGCCTGACCTGTCTAGGCAACAGAAACATGCCTTCAACATGCCAAAGATGCACTCAATGATGTTGAGTGTTCTGGCGTGTGCCTCATTGTACCGTTCCTCTGCTGGGGATGATGGGCACCGGTTGGGGGTGAGCAGCAAGGGCCTCAATGGGTATGCACTGTCACCTGTGTGGAGAATGACATGGTTAGCCCTCTGCTATGCTGTGCTGTGCCCCTTGCCTGTCCCTAGTGCCCCTGCCACCATGCACACCCTGCCCACCTCTCATCCCCAGTTCTGCTTTGCCATTGTACCTTTCCTGTGCTATACTCACCCACTAGGTGGCCTGTGGGGATGTCCCCATGTTCAAATCTGTGGCACAGCACAAAGCTGTGACAGACGAATGCGTCATGTGCACTTCCAGGGTGTGTGGTGCAGACATTGGTGATGCACCCCGTGGCATCGCACACCACCTGGCAGCTGATGTGCGGGCTCCCCTTCCTGTTGATATACACCAGTCCCTCGGGGCCAGGTGGCATGCAGATTCCCATGTAGGTGCAGTCAATGGCCCCAATCATGCCAAGCATTCATGACACCCTTTGGAAGTCCTGCATAGTTGCTGTATGCTCCGCCTGTGTGCTATGGAAACAGATGAATTCCGATGCACGTGACAGCAGAGCATTGAAGAACTTTGTGAGGAGGCAGGATGTAGCTAACTGGGTGATGCCCATAATGTCTCCTATTGATTGTTGGAAGGTGCCCCTGGTGAGCAGGCACATGACGGCAGTCACCTTCATCTCCACAGACATGGCATGGCTCTGTCTGGTGGGTGCCTGCATCTCCTCACTGCACAGCTCACAGATCTGCCTCAGAATGGCCCTGTTCAGGTGGTACTGGCCCACGATCTTGGTGTCACTATAGTTCTCAAAGGTGATGCAGGCACGGTACCACCTGTGTCGGGCATCTGCCGACGGGCCCTTCATTGGCCATGTAGCTGTTCCTCCTACCTCCTCACACCCCTCATTACTGCCTCCATCAGGAAGGGCACACTCTGCATTTCTCCTGCTGTCCACTGTCCCCCTGAGTGGTTGGCTGCTGGCTGTGTGCTACCCTGGTACACTGATATTGTGTGTTGTGTGTGTGTGTGTGTGTGTGTGTGTGTGTGTGTGTCTCTCTCTCTGCCCCTCTCTCCCTCTCCTGCGCCACCTCTCTGCCCCTCTCCCTCTATGTCTGGTCTTGTGGCTGTCTGTCTGTCTGTCTCTCTTTGTCACTCCCTCTCACTCTTGGCGCAACTGCTGTCTGTGTGTTTGTACCCTGTTTTTATAGGAACAAGTCTGGTCAGCGCAACCTCAATTTGCTCCACCCTTGTGCCATGGTTTCACGGTTGGATATGCCTTTGAGCTGGATATTCATGGGAACACCCACTGTACTTGCACCGCATACATTATAGTTTCACATTGGCACAATGGATTTTGCGCTGTGCAATGGCTCCAGCTGAATATGGCTCCTCAGCGCAATTCTGTACTTGTGCTGGTGCAACTCAGTTGCGCCGTGTACAACTGCTCTGAATATCCAGGCCATGATGTTCTGTGTTATCTTAATGTAAAATGTTGCTTAAATTATAAATACAAAAAATGCTGTAGACATGAAAAAACACTGTAAAACAGACAAATAAGAAGTCTTCTGCTCAGCATGGGTAGAGAGTAATGCTAGGTTGTGAAAATACACTATATTTATTTATTTATTTGTTTTTTGATAACCAGGTGAGTTGATGCAGAGTCAGACAGCATAAGTGTAGTTTAAAGAAAAACACCAGTTACTTTTGTCCGCTCTCCTGCCAGTGCATATTTATGCCTCCTGATTAGGTTTTCTGTCTAAAACAATATATTTTTAACTGCATTTTGGTAAAAAGTGCTCAAAAACTTCCGTTTAGCCAGGCTGCCACCCACTGGCAGCCATCTCATAGGAGCCACTTGCTCCCTTGCTTGGAATATGTTAATGTACCCCCAGCAGCCAATGCACTGATCAGCAGGGGTACATTAGCGTATCTCAGGCATGAGAGCAAACAGCTCCCATGAGATGGCTGCCAGCAGCCTTGCTAAATGGAGCTTTTCAAGCACTTTTCTAAATGTAAGTTTCAATGTCAAAATGACAAAAATACAGTTAGAAAAAAATACTGTATATTGTCATACAGAAATGCTAATCAGGGACAAAGGCACCAACAGGAGAATGCACAAAGGTAGCCAATGTTCTTTTAACAGATCAGACATTTTCTTTACATGTTCTGCTCTGTCTGATAGGTATACTGAAAAAAATGAAAATAACATCTGTTTTGGAGACCAGGAAAAAATCACCGAAGCAAAGAGTTGCACAGTACAAAGAGGAAGGAATTAAAAATGAAAGTCTGTTTGTTTTGGATACAGAAAAGCAAAGCTGAGTCGCACAATGGAGCAAATATTCAGATTTTCATACTTTTTTTTTATTTTTTAAATACTTATTTTTTGTTTTACATTCTTTTTAATTTTTGAAATACTTTTACCCCAGCTGATTCACCCTGCTCAAGCCAGCTTTATGAAGGCCAGGCTTCGGTCAGATCATTTCTGCTTCTTGCTCAGCATCATAACTGCGGCACAATCAAAGGACATCCCAGCAGCCACCATCTTGATTGACTTTGAGAAAGCTTTTTATTCTGTGAATTGATCTTTTTGATACATTGCTCTCACACACTTTGGCTATAGTAACCAATTTTTGAGGTGGGTTTAAGTGCTGTCCAGATTCCCGGTGGCAAGGGTGTCCACCAATGGCTGGCTGTCACCACCCTCCCCCCCTCCAGAAAGGTATCAAGTAGGGATGCTGCCTCTTACCATTACTTTTTCTACTAGCCATTGAGCCACTTTCAGTACCTGTTCAGTCCCATCCACACATCTCAGGCATCCTGGTGAGCACAGAGCAATACTATACATTACTATGCCGATGACCTGCTAGTTTTGCTAACCTCTCCCACTACATCTCTACCTGCTTTTACACAAACCCTACAGCACTTCTCAGTCCTCTTAGGTCTCTGGGTAAATAAAGGGAAAACAAAAGTTTTTCTCATCACTAATTACTGTCCTGCTGCCCCTTTCACACAAGTAGGCCTGAAGTGGGCACCACATGGCATTAGATACTGGGGTCTAACCATTAAATCACACATTTCAGCTATTGCATCTGCCAACCTAAAACCTCTCCTGCAGTCTCTAAGAACAGAGTGTGACCACTGGAGAACACTCAGCCTATCGCTAGTGGGTAAGATAGAGGCATTACAAATTATCACTTCCCTAAAGCTGCTTTACCTGATCCACAGTCTCCCCTTACCTGTCCCCAATTCATTGGTTTTCCAGAATTGACAAACTCATGGACTCCTTTCTTTGGGAAGGCTGACACCCATGTTACAGCAGGGTCAAGCTGCGGGACCTCTGGACCTCAGGCAGATGGGGTTTGCCATGGATTGAAAGGTACCACTTTGCTTTCCATGGAGCTCAAACCCTCCAGTGGTTCCAAAATGATGCAGAATGCTTCTCCTTATGGACTAAAATGAAAACATAATTTATGTCTAGCACCTCCCCCAGCACAGCCTTGTTTGGTCAAACCCTTTAAATATGCTGGGCTATACCTATTATGTCCACCTCCATAGGAAGTTGAAAATCCCTAAATAAACTCCTGCACCCAGATCCTTATCCTTTGGAACTCCTCCCCCTTTGGAAAAAAAAAACCCTTGTCACAGTGGGCAGCAAGTCTCTCTACTGGAAGTCTTTGATATGATAGCAGAATCTGGTATCTCCAAGATCTTCTAATTCCAGGTTCTAGATGCCTCCAATCTTTTGAATACCTATGCACAATTAAAGGCATACCCAGCCAGGATCACTAGAAATGTTTATAACTCCACAGTGACCTTCTCCAACTCCTTCAGTCAAGCACCAAAGCAATGACCCCACCCACCAATTCCCCACAACACTCCTGGATTCAAAAGTCTGCGGGCAGGGCTGGCATCATTTACTGATCCATCACAGATGCTCAGCCTAACACAACCATAGCAGTCAAACAACATTGAGAACAGGATCTAGACCTGTCCATCCCCAAAAGGGACTGGGTTGTATGCTGGACCTTGGCACATGTAGCTGTTGGAGACTTGAGGAGTCGCTTAATACAGAACAAAATATTATATTACTGATATAGGACTTCACAGCTTCTAGTCAATCTTGAGGTTATGTCCAGTGATCATTGCTGGTGTTGCCAGGCTCCTGGTGTTTCCGTAATACATATTTTGTGGTCCTGTCCATTAATAAAGGACTTCGGGAAGTAGGTAGATGCCACTTGCCAGTCTGTTCTTCAAACCTATGCCTCAGACTCCCTCTGTTTTTTCTACTAGGCATTCTCTCAATTGTCTTGCACCTTCACAAGGATCAGCTTTGACTTGCTGTTATAGCCATCGGGGTTCAGCATCTTTTGTTGGAGGGATAGAAGTCCCAAGGCATCCCTTCTTTCCTTCTTTGGAAACAAGCAGCAGGGACTCCCTCGCATAATGAATGGCTTAGCCAGTTTGCTATTGCAAAATTTTAAACTTGTAATAACATTTTGAGCCCCTTTTTTCATACATCTCCACTGCTGTTACATAATCTAGGTGACCCATATCCCCACAATTTTCACTGCATCCTCTCATGCTCCTAATGACACTTAATGTGCCTTCTTACCCCCCACTCACTTAATGTAACTAGGTTCTATGGTGCACGCTCTGTTTTTCAGTCCATAAGATTGTTAAAGAAGGTGAATCAGTCTTAGATTGTTGATAATTATGTGTTTTGTGTTTCTTCATGGTCACTAGCTTTCATCTGTGTTATTTTGATAGCTATATGAGTATGTTTCTATCATCCTTCATTGTCAATGTTTACTGATAAGTATACACCCCCCCTTACCAGTTTGGTATGAGTTCATCTTGTTTTATTGCAGTCTGCATCTTGTTTGTAATTTGTCTTTAATCATATTTGTATCAATATCTTGGCTGAACTTCATTTCCATGTGATGAGATAACATTTTAACAAAAATATTAATTGACATCTTTTTTTTAAATTATTTTTTATAGTATTAATTTGATTGCTGTCTGGCCTGAAGGTTAATGGCAAAATAAGAAGTAGATTTTGTAACCCAGTGCCTAGATATACTAAGATAGGAGAAATCACATTGCAAAAAAACACACATTTTCAGTAATTTTTCCAAGATCATTGTCATTTAAACAGAAGCAGTGGTCATAAAGCCATGAGATCAGTCTAAACTCCAAGCAGCAAGTGCAGCCACATCTACATCTGTCATATTCCTAAAAACCCTGCAACGTGCATAAAGAGTAGTTACACAAAACAAATAATAATACATATATAATTACATATTGTATATAATAAGGGAGTGGGACATGTGGGGAGTGGTGCAATGCACTGGCTGTGGGGCAGCAGTTTTCCAGGAAACATTCTGGAAACTGCGTTGCTGTCCTATTTGTAGGCAACTGTCAGCTCTGAGAGAGGAGGTTGCCCAATCTCCAGGCTGGAACTAGCAAGGACTAAGGAGGCCTCTCCTCCAAAGAGCACCACTGCCACAACCACTGAGTCAGAGGTTTCAGAGTATGAAGAGCAGTAGGACCACAGTGGGTTCTGGGAGGGTGCGGGTGGTGGACCAGAGGCGAAGCCCCCCAGTTGTACCTCTACACAAATCAGATGCCATTCTGGCAGAGCAAGGTTCCTCTATGATGGCACCCTCAGTGGAGACCCAGAAGAATACTGAGGACATCCACAAGGGAGACTCACAAAAGGGTGGCAAGGGACACCACAGGGGAAGGAAACAGCTACTGATAGGGGACTCAATTGTTAGGGGGTAGAACTGGGAAAGGGATAGAAGGAAGTAAGCTGCCTGCCTGGTGCCATGGCTTGGAGGGACAAGAAGCAAATCCTCACAATTGTAGAAGCAGCATCACAGGAGAGAGAACTAGATATCATTGTCCACCTTGGGACAAATGACCTAGCTAGGCATGGGATCAGTGCAGTGCAGAATGAATTTGTGGAGTAGGGGAGGGGCCTCATATGGGTATAAGCACAGTAACCTTCTCAGAGGTGCTACCAGTCCATGGCAGGAGTGGAGGCTAGGGTACCGCACACCATGCAGTTTAATGAATGGTTGCAAAACTGGTGCAGAGCACAGGGTTTTGGCTTCATTGGGGACTGGGGTCCAACGGAGAGATAAAGGTCTATACTGGTATGACGGTCTGCATTTGTCCACAAAGGGGACCAAGCTCCTAGGTGACAGGTTTAAATGCTTCCTTGGCAAGCTTTTAAACTAGATAAGGGGGGAGGTACTGATAAAAGGCAGGAAAAGTCAAGTCTCCCCCCACAAAACATGGCAGGTAGTAGGGTAAACACTGAGGTACAGAGCTCAACACAGGGCAGAATGGGGGTAAATGGTAAAATAGATAAGAGCAATAGGAGCAGGGATGGGGGAAAAAAGGATCAAGCCAACATTAAATGGAGGGCAATGACTACTAATGCCCGTAGTCTGGGAAACAAGCTTTCTGAGCTAGTAGCTTTGATGGAAGATGAACAATTGGATATTGTGGCAGTCACAGAAACATGGTACACCGAGAACCATGAATGGGATGTCAACATACCAGGGTACACAATCTACAGAAGGGACAGGGAAGGCAAAAGAGGAGGTGGAGTAGCTCTATACATAAGGGAAGGGATCAAAGCTACAGAACTAAAAAGTAAAGGGGGAGGACAAGAGGCACTCTGGGTTACCTGGGAGATGGGGAATGGCATCACAATCCGCACAGGGGTTGTATACAGACCCCCATCTCAAGGGGAGGAAATGGACAAGAAAATGATGGAGGACATTCTCAAAATGGCTGAAAAAGGGGAGATACTGTTGATGGGGACCTGAATATGCCAGATGTTAACTGGAGGACATGTACAGCCACATCCAAGAGCGGGGTCATTCCGATGCCCTGCGAGGCAGACCTTAGACAGCTAGTGCTGGAACCCACTCGGGAGGGAGCAATACTAGACCTGGTACTCTCAAATGGAGAGAGGATCACAAATTTAGAAGTCAGTAGACATCTGGGAATGCTGACCACTGCACAGTGTGCCTACAATGAGCACAACCATGGAGATGTATACAAAAACAAGGATACTGGACTTTAGAAGGGCTGACTTTGGCAAAATGGGTGAATACCTGAAGAATGCACTAGCAAATGGCCAAATAGGAAGGGTGGAAGAACAATGGAGAAAAATCAAAACTGCCATCATAGAGGCAACAAGTCTTTGTGTAAAACAAATAAAGAAAACAAAGCGGAGTAAAAAACCACTATGGTTCTCAAAAGAGGTGGCAGGGAAGGTTAAGGAGAAAAAGGCTGCATTCAAAAAGTATAAGGAATCACAGAGGGAGCACGACAGAGAACTGTATCAATTAAAGCAGAAAGAAGTAGGAAAGGCAGTCAGAATAGCAAAGGCACAAACCGAGGAAAAATAGCCAACTCCGGCTCAAAAAGGGGATAAACCTTTATAGGTACATTAGGAGCATAGAAAGGTTAAGGGAGGGATAGTGAAGATTAATAAAGGAGAGGGGAGGTGGGCAGAGGGAGGCAGTGAAAAGGCAGAGATACTGAATGAATACTTTTGCTCAGTATTCACAAAAGAAGATGAGTAGCAGTTACCTAAACCAGACAATAGAAGCACTCTGGGTAGGGGGGTTGATGCCAGTCCATTCACAGAAGAAAGAGTCCTGAAAGAACTCCTAAAACTCAAGGTGGACAAAGCAATGGGGCCTGATGGGATTCACCCCAGAATCCTAAAAGAACTAAGGGGGGACCTAGTGACACCACTGACCACACTTTTTAACAAATCATGGCAGGATGGGGTGGTACCTGAGGACTGGAGGAGGGCAGATGTGATTCCCTTTACAAAAGTGGGAGCAAGGCAGAAGCAGGAAACTACAGACCTGTAAGTTTGACCTCAGTGGTAGGGAAATGATGGAAACACTCTGAAAGAAAGAATTGTTGAGCACCTAGAGGCCAGCGGGACACAGGACCCAAAGCAACATGGATTTACAGCAGAAAGGTCATGTCAGACTAATCTAATTGATTTCTTTGACTGGGTGACCAAAGTAATAGACCAGGGAGGGGCTGTGGATATGGCCCACCTAGACTTTAGCAAGGCATTTGACACAGTCCCGCATAAAAGATTAATAATCAAGTTAGCCAGCCTGGGAGTGGGTCCCAGGGTAGTAGCCTGGGTAGCGAACTGGCTTCACAACAGGACACAGAAGGTAATAGTGAATAGAACACATTCCGAAGAAAGGGGGGTTACTAGTGGAGTACCTCAGGGCTCAGTACTGGGTCCAATCCTCTTTAACATCTTTATAAGTGACATTGCAGAGGGTCTGGAGGGAAAGGTATGCCTCTTTGCAGATGACACAAAGATCTGTAACAGAGCTGATACACAAGAGGGGGTAGAAAAGATGAGAAGGGACTTGGCAAGGTTGGAGGAATGGTCAGACATATGGCAACTTAGATTCAATGCAAAGAAGTGCAAAGTAATGCACCTGGGAAACAAAAACCCAGGAGAAGAGTACACAATAGCAGGGGAGGTACTAACAACAACAAAAATGGAAAGGGACCTGGGAGTAGTCATATCAGATGACCTAAAGGTGGGTAAGCAATGTGAAAAGTCAGTAAGGAGAGCCAGGGGATACTGGGATGCATAGGAAGGGGCATCACAAGTAGAAAAAGGGAAGTGATTATCCCTCTATACAGACAGTTGGTGAGACCCCATCTGGAGTACTGTGTGCAGTTTTGGAGACCTCATCTACGCAAGGACATAGACAGGATGGAAGCAGTCCAGAGGAGGGCAACTAAAATGGTGCAGGGTCTGCATCAGAAACCATATGAAGAGAGACTGAGAGAACTTAATATGTATACCCTTAATGAAAGGAGGGAGAGGGGGGACATGATAGAAACGTTCAAGTACCTCAAGGGAATCAACAAAGTCCAGGAGGGTAGCATCTTTCAGAAAAAGAGATGTGTAAGAACAAGGGGGCACAGTTTAAAGATAGAGGGGGGACGGCTCAGGGGTAATGTGAGGAAATTCTTTTTCACGGAGAGAGTGGTGGATACATGGAACAGCCTTCCTGAGGTGGTCATTGGGTCTAAAACAGTGGGGGAATTCAAACATGCATGGGACAGACACAAAGCAATTATAGTGGGGGGTTGCAGGAAGCAGGCTGTTGGTTAACTAGAATCTGCAGCTTATCCAGTAGGTAGGGAAATGGGCAGACTGGGTGGGCCAAGTGGTCCTTTTCTGCCGTCAAAGTCTATGTTTCTGTGTACATCATTATTCCAGAATATTTGTCAGTAAAATCAAGAGCAGAGATCAGAAAGTCATAAGTATAGTTGTCAATTCAGTATTCAAAGCTGTCAGGCAGTGACAAAACTTTGTAAGTCTGACTAGTACACCCTATTTACTTAAAAGAATCAAGCAGTTGCATATTGAGCTTAATAAACAGAAGCTGCTGCACATGTTTACACTGCAAATGGAAATGAAATGGCTGAACAATTTATCCTGCAGTGCTAAAGAGAAACTCCAAGGGTACACTTGTGGGGGGCACACAATATATTTACATGCTACCTGAATCTGTAGGATTGTGTAAGAAAGATTGTCTGGATAGAGTCACTAGGGCCCACCCCTTCCAGATGAAAGGGGAATATTATAGGACCACAGAAAGGGGCAGGTGATTCAATCAAAGAGTTGTGGGGATGTGGAATGTGCTTCTTATGGAGGTAGTTACTGCTGAAAACTTGTCAGCCTTTAAACGGCTGCTGGATCAGCATATGAGTAATAAAAAATGGGAGTTTTTCCACTAATCAGTGGTGAGTCCTTACATGGCTCAAAGTAGCTCATGGACTTCTAACCATAACTATGAACCTATGAACCTACCTGGGGCAAAGCAGAGCATTATTGCCTTTTGGTGTTCCAGTATGCAAGAGGGTCAACATTAAAGTCCATAATTGGCTCATCCAAGTAATTAATGAGAATCTGCTCAGCAGAATGTGGCAACAAACATATCCTCTGCCACTGGTTGTTCAGCAGAGAACTCGTGAGCAGCGACCAGTCATAATGATGTGCTTTTGTAAGCTGATTCACAGTGTCATGGACTAGTGTTGCTGACTCACCCTGTCTTTATGCATTAGTAGGCAACCTCATTGTCCATAGCATGCCATCACCCACACCACTGTCACTAGGGCTGCCAGTGCCACTCACTCCAGTTGTTCCAGAACTGTCTGATGCCCCAGCATCCTCTGAATGGAACAGGTCCATCTCCTTAATGACTCCGTCCAGTTCACTACACATTTGCTGCTGGTACTCAATTACTGTGTAACTCTGCATGGACAGACACAGTGCCTCAAATTTGAATCTTGGGTCTAACATGGCTACAAACACATAGCTAGTATTGTCATGTACTGTTACAAGCTATAATCTTAATTCCCTAGTAAACTCTTCAATGAGTTCTTTGACAGGTTTTGGAAACCAGCTTATAGTGCTGTGCTCCTGGATACTGTCTATGGTTGACACAAAGAGACAGACAGCTGGAATGACCTGACTCAGTGAAGCTGTATTTTAGCTTAGGTCATGAGTACATTTTTCAAAGGGAGACAGAACCTGGACCATACCCTCGTTTGCTCTTTTGTCTTTGTATCCAGGTTATCATAGGTATCATAGGTGTATTCAAGCTGAAAATAGAAATTCTATCCTATAAGGCTTGCCAACCAATTTTATTAAAAAAGAAATTTGTTATCTCCAAAATACAAATCTATCCCATTTTTGAATTCATTCATTGTGGTACTGTTGACAAGTTTAGTCGGTAAGTTATTCCAAACTCCAACTACTCTTAAACTATACCAATATTTGGGAAAATTGTGATCCCAAGTTTGTTGACATAATTGTTTCGTATGTTTTCTTGTGCTAGTCCTCCCATGATTGTGGATAAAGCCCAATTCTTTCAACAACACTTCGTCCTTCATGCTCTTATATAGAAACATAGATCTCCCCTTAGTCTGCGATAATACAGTGAATAAAGATTCAGACTCACCAATCTATCATAGTTTGTTTTATTTTTCAATCCCTTTATTTGTTTGTTTAATCTTCTCTGAACTCCCTCAATAGAAAGTATGTCTTCCCTGTTTTGGGGTGACCAAACCTGGGCACAGTACTCCAAGTGAGGCCTCACCAATGCAACATAGAGTGGGATCAGCACTTTGCTGTCTCTGCTTGCTATGTGTTTGAATATACAATTTAAAATCTGAATTGCTTTCTTAGGTTGGTTCCTGCAATGCACTCTAAATTTTAAATCTTCTGTAACTGTGATACCCAAGTCTTTTTCCTCTATAACTACCCCTAAGGTGGTATTATCTAGTAGGTAGGTTTCTTCCTTATTATTCTTGCACTTTGTTTTATTTAATACAAGTTTGTTAAGGCTAGTCCATTCATATATTGAGTCCAGTGTATGATGTAGTGCTGTCCTTTGTTCATCGTTATTTGCAACTACCCCCCAATCTGCAATTGTCAACAAATTTGTACATCCATATACTATTATTACTAATTTTTTAACAAAGCAATGTATATGTTGAATAAACTAGGTCTCAACACCGAACCCTGAGGTACTCCACTAGAAATGGGAGCCCAATCTGAATATTCCCCATTAATGGCCACCCTCTGCCTTCTGTCCCATAGCCAGTTTGCGACCGATCTGCAGATGTTACTAGGCAGTTTAATGTCTTCCAATACTAACAGTAATTCCCTATGCGGCAATTTGTCAAATGCCTTAGCAAAATCTAGAAAGACTACATCCACAGAATTCCCAGCATCCATTTCCCTATTCACTTTTTCATAAAAGGATAATAGATTGGTCTGGCATGATCTATTCTTTATAAATCCATGTTGTAGGGGATCTATCATATCCCATCCCTCCAGATGTTCCATTAGGATATCTTTAATTATTCCTTCCATAATTTTTCCCAGTATTGAGGTCAAGCTAATGGGCCAAAAGTTTTCTGGTAAGGTACTGGGTACTTTTTTTTAAATAGGTACGATATTTGCTAACTTCCAATCATAAGGAACAGAACCCATATTTATAGATGTTTGAAAATGTATGTTAATGGATGTGCCAACATATCTGCCAATTCCCTCAAAATCCTAGGATGCATACCATCTGGACCAGAGGATTTATTAATATTAAGTCCAACTAGTTGTTTGTATATATTATCAGGGTTCAATATTATAGTCCCAGGTTCAAAGGGTCTACTAATATTATATGCATCTGTATCATTAGGGTTATAGACTGAACAGAAATATTTGTTCTGGATGTTAGCCATTTGTTGGTTAGTAGCTGTATGTCCTTGAAGGTTGTCCATGAGAATAGGCCTATGAAAATATTGGCGCAGATATCCTGAACAGATACTTCTGTTCAGTCTTCACAGTGGAAGGAGAGGGATGGACCACATAAAAACACCAGGAACAATGGGGGAGGGAGGGAGGAGGTACACACAAGTCTATTCACAGAGGAAAGGTCCTGAGAGGACTTGTGAATATGAAAGTGGATAAGGCTATGTGCTAGATGGGATACACTCAAGGGTACTGAGGGGGTTCAGGGAGGTACTGGCTGCACCTCTGATAACCCTATTCAACAACTTGCTGAAACACGAATGGTTTTCTTCCAGTGGACTGATGGAGGGCATATATAGTCCCACTTCATAAAAGTGGTAGTAGGGAGGAGGCTGGTAACTATAGGCCAGTCAGTATTACGTCAGTAGTGGGGAAGTTGATGTAGACACTTTTAAAAGAAAGGCTAGTGGAGTGTCTTGAATCCAGCAGGTTGCAAGACCCAGTGCAGCACAGATTCATGGGGGGGGGCTAGGTGAGCAGTGTAATAGGTCAGGGTGGGGCAGTGAACATGGCCTATTTAGACTTCAGCAAGGCCTTCAACACCATACCACATAGAAGGTTTATAAGGAAACTGGGCAGTTTGAGACAGGACCAAAGGTGGTATACACTGGGTACAAAAGTGGTTGATGGACAGGCAACAAAGGGTGGTGGTAAACAGAAGTCCCTCTGGTGAGGGAAAAGTGACCAGTGGGGTACCAACAGCTCAGTACTGGGATCAGTCATCTTAAATGTCTTCATAAGTGACATTGCAGAAGACCTGGAAGGGAAAGTATGCCTCTTTGCAGATAACACCAAAATCTACAATAGGTTAGACACTCTACAGGGGGGTAGAGAGAATGAGTAGAGGCCTAAGAAAACTCGAGGAGTGGTCAAGGGTATGGCAACTGAATTTCACTGTGTAAAAGTGCAAAATCATGCACCTGGGGCACAGAATTTCAGAGGAAGTGTATTAAATGGGGGAAGAGGTACTGACGGTCACAAAACAGGAAAGGGACCATTTGGAGTAATCATATCAGAGGACCTTAAGGTGGTGATGAGTGTAATAAGGCAGTAGACAGGGCCAACGGGATGCAGAAGTGCATAGGGAGGGTATCACCAGCAGAAAGAGATAGGAGGTATTACCACTGAATTGATTGTTGGTAAGACCCCACCTGGAGTATTTGTGCAGTTCTGAAGGCTATATCTCAAGAAGGACATAGACAAGGTAGAGGATGTCCTGAGGGGGGCAGCTATAATGGTGCAGGGACTGCATCATAAGCACTACAAGGAGAGACTGAGGGATCTCAGTATTTCCCCCCTTGAAGAAAGGAGGGAGGGAGTACAATACAGGGACCTATAAATACACCTATAAATACCTCACGGGGCAAATTAGGTACAGTAGGGAGTATTTTTCAGACAAGAAGGTACACAAGAAAGAGAGGGATGTGAGGTAGTATGTCTTCATTGAAAGTGTTGTGGATGCCTGGAACAGTCTTCTAACAGAGTAGGGAAGGCAAAAACAGTGGTGGGCTTTAAGCATGCATGGAATATGCACGAAGAAATCTTGGTAGGAAAGCTGATGGAGAGAAGCAGCCAGAGATCAGGTAGGGTCTGCAGTAACAGTATAGGCATGGGAAAAATGGGCAGACTGAATGGGCCAAGGCTCTTATCTGCTGAAAAATTCTATGTTTCTATGTTTTGGGTTTTTACATGGAACTAATCAATCAATCAATCAATCAATGAGACTAATAGGTTGTTATGTTTTTCTCCCTTACTACTCATCAGTTGTGTGCAGTTATGCCTTTCATTTCAGGTGCAACCCTAATTTCATTGTAATCCCATTACTGCTTTGAATAGAACTGTTTAAAATGTACTCTGAATTGTTTTAAAAAGTCAATTAGTTGAAATTACTTTTTAGGCACTTGTAAACATTTTTAAGCAGTTTGTTATAGAGGGCTCAATCCTACTGAGGCACATTTGCCTGGTGGTCCAGCCTTCTGAAGTCAGGAAATAATGTTTAAATCCCACCAGAACTTTCTACTCACTTTAGGACTGTGAGTAAATCAATATAACTTCCTGTGCTTTAATTCTCCTAGCTCTAAACGATGGGTAGAAGCAGGATGCCACTTACAAGAAGATGTTGAGTCTCAGTCCAGCAATCCTGGGTAAATAAACTGTATTAAAAACTCTTATTATCTTGAAGTTTAACTTGTACACTGAAGATATTGTTTTTTCATAGTTTGGAAGATAGTTTTATGTAGGGATGGGCTACCCATCAGGTAGCTGGAGCAGGTAGGTCAGGTATCATTGCTTTTTGGTCGGGTAGGGTAGTTCAGGTAATTTACTACCCTACCAAACCTAACAGTGCACTTTGCAGGTCAGGTACTATGGAGACAGTTAACGGGGTGAGTAACGGGTAATTTAAAAAGAAATTCATTTTTTAGACAGCCTGTGGGATACTTGGACTCTTCCTGATCTCTAATCAGGCATTACAGGCAGCCTGTGGGGTCTTCACAGCAGACAGGAGCACATGACACCAGCCTTACAATCTGATTGGTCAGTGCTGATGTCTGAGCTCCCTGTCTGCTGTGTGAGCATGCAGACTAGCTCTGGAGTTTGTTGGGAGAGGGAACAAGATTCAGTGCTCATTGCACATGTGGCAAAAAGCCGCAAAAACAAACCAAATAAAAAGCTGAAGCACAACTTTTGTCCAGGAAGGAAGGGAGAGCAAGCATTGGGGACTAAAGAAAGGGGGAAAAATCAGGCAGGGGTCATCAAGTGTGGCAGAGCTCAGAAGAAAAAGAGAAAGGGGGAGGTGCTCATTGCTGCTGGCAGCAGCTGTGAAAGCCATTTAGGTTGTATACACGCTGTCTGTTTTTAGGTGGCCTGAGCCCGGACTGTAACATATACTCTGTGTCTCTCTGAAGTATAGTGAAGATATTTAGGCTGTATTACACCGTCTGTTGTTGATGCCCTGAGACTGTTTGTGATATAGCTTTTCTGTGTGTCTCTGCAGTATAGTGAAAGCTATTTAGGTTGTATATAGTACACACAAATTGTCTGTAGGTGCCCTAGCCCTGTCTGTGGCATATACTTTTTGTCTCTCTGTAGTATAGTGAAGCCATTTAGGCTGTACAACACATTGTCTTTTGTTGGTGCCCTGAGATCTGTTTGTGACATAGCTACTGTGTGTCTCTGTAGTGTAGTGAAAGCTATTTAGGTTGTAGACACACACACTCTGTCTGTAGGTGCCCTGAGCCCTGTCTATGACATAGCTAGTACTCTGTGTCTACCTGCAGTATAGTGAGAGACATTTAGGCTATATTACACACTGTCTGTTAAGTGCACTGAGCCCTGCCTGTGACATAGCTACTCTGTGTGTCTTTGCAGTATAGTGAAAGCCATTTAGGCTGTATTACATACTGTCTGTTAGGTGCCTTGAGCCCTGTCTGGGACATAGCTACTATCTGTGTCTTTGCAGTATAGTGAAAGCCATTTAGGCTGTATTACACATTGTCTGTTAGGTGCCCTGAGTCTGTGACATAGCCACTCTGTGTCTCTCTGCAGCATTGCAAAAACCAGTTAGGTTGCATTACACACTGCCTGTTAAATGTCCTGAGCCCTGTCTGTGATGTAGCTACTTTGTGTCTCTCTACAGTATAGTGAAAACCATTTAGGCTGTATCACACACTGTCTGTTATGATCCCCAAGCTCTGTCTGTGACATAGCTACTCTGTGTCTCTCTGCAGCATAGTGAAAGTCATTTAAGCTGTATTATACACTGTCTGTTAGGTGCCCCATGCCATGTCTGTGACATAGCTACTCTGTGAAAGCCATTTAGGTTGTATTACACTGTCTGTTTGCCTGTTAGGTGCCCTGAGCCTTGTCATAGCTACACTGTGTGTGACATCTCTCTGCAACATAGTTAAAGTCATGGCTGTGTCTACTATGCCTCGTACTTCCCAGACTAAGTCTACTAAAAGGAGCACAGTGCTGGTGCACGTGCAACTGAAAATCATGTTGACAATATGAATCCTAGCACTAATGAAGAACATAGCAACAATAATAACAATGACATCACCAAGACTGGCACTAAATGTCCTCCTGAACCAAAAAAGCATGTTATCAATGAAATGATAGTAGATTTTTTGAAAGAACTGACAGGAGTTACTCACAGAGGTACTGAACATTTTGTCACATGTGCCAGGAGACTTCCAGCTGCTGAAGCAGCATGCAAAGAGGAGGAGGCATTCTCCTCAAATATCATCTCAGGTGCTGAGGCAGCAAATGGTGATAAAGATGGTGGTGATAGTGGGGACTGGGAATGGGATAACCCAGGCAACGTCCCATCTGATAATGATGGCACTATCAGTTCTTCTGAATATTGTGGCAATAAGGTCAGTGCTAGTTTCGATGAGGGGTTGGAGAAGATGCCACTGTAGGGCATGAGAGGCAAGTGCAGAAAAAATAATGATATGCCAAATGTAAAAATAAGATGTCCATGAATGGGAAAAAAATCATGTGAACAAGGAAATGGAAGTATAGGGTTTCCTCCAGGTCCCTTGGCTGTATAAGAAATAGTGCCAGGCACCATAGTGCAAAGCACAAATGGTATATCATTAGTTTGGAATGTATTTTATATTGATGCTGCAGACAGCTCTTGAGCTCTACACAGTCTGTGCAAAAAGAGTGTCAGTTGTGGTGGCAAACGGGACAATTTGGAACATCAGTAATGATACGACATCAGAAACTGACAATGAATCACTTGATGTGTCCTTGCAGTCTTCCCAAACATAAATTTTCTTCTGACACCACCGAGTACTGTAAAATCCCACAGTAGTACTCCACTTGAAAAAGGTGTGAAAAGTACAGTTCCCTCAAAATTAAAAATATCTTGTCACTCTCATCAACTAACATTAAAAGGAAGTGTTGTGAGGACATCAAAATTTGCCTGCAAGCATCCAACATCCAACATGCCAGCTGTTAAATATAGCCATTGCAGTGCTGTTGGCCGATTGTCAGCTCCCTTTTGCTTTTTTTGCCCCAAAAGGTTTCCTCTAGTTCATGAAATGGATTGAACTACAATACTGCATTCCATCTCAAACATATTTCTCAAAAAGGCTGTTCCACAGTTGTATGACTTGATGTGTAGTGCTGTCACTAAACAGTTGAAACTATTTGAGGTGAATCAGGTTCATATAACCACAGATACAGTTTATGGACTAGCAACCAAACAGTTGACTACATGACTGTTACAGCTCACTGGGAAGTTTTCCATAAGAAAGTAATAATTCCACCTCTACCAAAAGTAGTAGGAAGCAAGCTGTATAATGTGTCACCGCTTTGGAAGAAAGCCACACTGCTGTGAATATTTTGTATGAGCTGCAAAATCAGTTCTAGAAATTTCTGTATTCCTTGTCTCCAGGGTTCATAGTATCAGATAATGGTGCTGAGGGAGGTGATGGAGGAGGCCTTTAAGTTAACTTCATAAGCTAAGGGAGGTATTCCCAATACATTTATTAGGGATTCATTGTAACTACCATGTCCAAGAAAACTAATACTATATTAGATTAATTTTGTATAGGGGTCAGCAGTTTTTTTGTAAATTTATGATGGATAAGGCTGAGACTGTTACGACATTGGAAGGGGATGTGGGAATAAAGTGTTCACTCTGTGGGATGCATAAAGTATCAAATAACAAATTGGTGTTAATTGCCTTTATCTGTGAAAAATGTAAAACAAATCAGGAATTAATGCAAGAAATCAATTTTTTTGTTAAGTTGAATAAACTGGAAGAAAGACAAAGGGAAATGGCACAAAGGATTAAAACATTGAACAACTGTCCCAAATCAAATGGATGTTCATGTAGTCAGTTAGTTGAAAAAAAATGGAAAATCTGATACTACTCCCACTGAAATAAGCTCATTACCAATTTTAGGTGCTCAAACAGGAAATAATAATCAGTCTCTACACATGCCTAGCACTTCTATGTTTTTAGTAGGTCAGAATAAAAAAAGAAATAGGGAAGAGGATACAAATTAGCACGAAGATTTAGGCTTGGTGACAGTACAAAATAAGCACAAATTTTAAATAGGTCAGAAAGCTCAGGGATTCTATATGCCATTGCAAAATACATTTACACCTCTAGCAGAAACAACAGAAGTTATGGGTGACTTTGTTCATAAAACAACTAATACAACATCTTTAACTATCCAATCTGAACCAGTAGCTTACTGTCCTATAGTGAGTAATAATGATCAGCTTACTCATTTTGAGAATATAGGCATAACAAGTGAGAGTACAGAAATACCAATTTCATTACCTGTGGGTACTAAAGCCACATTTGAACCCAACATAAACAGGGTAGATTTTAGCAATTTTGGCCAAGTTGGCATATTGATAGATAATGTAGGGGTACAGGAAAATTCTATGGCCAATAGTCAGATTTTAACTGATAATAGGAAAAATATTGAGGAACTGACAGAGGGAAATGATAAAACAAATGGTAGCTATAGTCCAATATATGTACTTGGAGATTCAATTGTTAAATATACCAATAGATATACTGCAGGAAATAATAAGGAGCTCATAACTACTAGTTATTTTTCAGGAGCATAAATTAAAGACATTGATACAATTTTACCTAACATCATAAGGATGCATGAACATAAATCAGTTGCAATCATTCATGTTGGTGCCAATGACATTAACAGTCTACAGGAAGGAGAGATTCAAAATGACTACAAAAAGCTGTGTGCTACACTTAAACATTTAAATTGTGAAATAATTTTATCCGAGGATTTACTTGTCCCTAGAGCGAGTCAAAGTAAGCATAAAAAGTCAAAAGAATTAATAACTGGTTGAGACAATGGAGTGTTCCAGGAAGAGCTAACCCTCATTAAACATTGGAAGGATTTTGAAGGGAAATATGGGTATTATTGCTCAGATGGTCTGCATTTAAACAAACATGGCAGTTGGAAGTTAGGCATTAAATTAAGAACTTAAATAAACAAGTTTTTAAACTAACAGCTGGGGGAGAGGTAGCAGCTTTAACATAAACAAAAATATGATCAAAGCTGGATGAACAAGGAGTGGTAATAAGCCAGAATGAAATAAAAAGAAAAATATGCTCAAAGTCCTTTTATTAAATGCAAGAAGTTTGAATTTAAATAACATTTCTCAATTAAATGTTAATCTCAATAAAAAAAACATTGACATTTGTGCAGTTTTTGAAACCTGGTGGGATCATAAAATGGATTGGGCCAAACATATCTCTGGTTATCAACTGTTTCATAAAGAGAGACAAAATAGGATAGGTGGTGGGAATAGCTTTCTTTATTAATGATGGAATTGAATGTTCAGCTATAGATAGTACCTATATCTGTAGTCAGGCCTATGAATCTCTTTTAATTAGTTTACTAGGTAAGAAAAAAAAATTAAATGTGTCTGTTTTTTATAGACCCCTAACACACCTTATAGTTCAGATACAATTATAAGACAAGAACTGATATAAATGGCTAATAAAGGGGATTTAGACATTATGGGTGATTTTAATTTCCCGAATATATGTTGGGAAAATTTGGAATCAAAATATTTTACAGATAAACTTTTTGTTACTACTACCATGGGGCTCGCACTGGAGCAATTGGTGAGTAAACCTACAAGGGGTACAAATACCTTTGATGTGATCCTAACAAATGTCAAGCACAGGGTAAAAGATCTGCATATAAGAGAACTATTAAGCAATGCAGATCATTGTATGGTTGAGTACTTTGTTTGCTTTAGCACTATTAATAGTCAAGGAAAAAGACATTAAAAATTATAACAAAGTTAATTTTACAAAAATGAGAGAGAGATTGAATAAATGTGACTGAGAAGCAGAATTTGATTCTAAAGGTGTTGAAGATATGTGGAATATCCTAAAAAATAACATTTTAGAATTAGAGAGTGGCCATGTGCCTACAATGGCCCTGTATAACAAAAAGGGGAAAATTCCAGTATGTTGCCCTAGCAAACTCCTAACACAAATAAGGGAAAACAATTAGCTTATAAAAAAATTGAAAAGGAAGTTGAATGCTGAGACCCTATTATGCTACAAAAGAGAAATAAAACATCTAAAAAAAACTTATTAAACCAGAGAGGCAAAATATGGAATTTAGAATGGTGCATGTAAAGGACGATAATAAAACTTTCTATTCTTACATCGACAGTCTAAATCCAGTTGATAATTCAATTGGACCAGTCCATTATGATGGTACTGTAACCTCAGACTCACTAGATATGGCAAATGCTTTTAATGAATACTCATGTAAGGTATTTAATAGAGAGACACTGATCAATATTGTACATTCACAGATCAATTACAATTCATATGGGAATTTAAGTAAGGAAATTGTTAGATGAAATCAATCCAAACAAATCCTTTGGTCCAGACTTGATTCATCCTAGGATATGTGAATTAAAATCTTTTTGGTACAGCCATTAACTGTTATTTACAATTTTTCATTTGCTAAGGGTGAAATACCCCTAGATTGGCAAAAATACATTGTTATGCCTCTATTTAAAAAAGGGATAGGAGAATGTTACCTAACTACAGACCAATTAGTAAGACTGTTATATTGTACAAAGTGTGTGAGAAATTAAACAAAATAAAACTAAACAAAATTTATTAAGGTTGAGTATTACTGATAAATCCCAGCATGGTTTCAAAAAGGACAGGGTGAGTATTACAAACATGATCTGTTTTTATGAAAAGGTAAACAAATGCATTAATGATGAAAACCCAATTGATGTTATTTTTATTAGACTTTCAAAAAACTTTTGATAAAGTCTTGCATACTGTATTAATAAATAAAATGGAAAATTAGGTATGCACGAGCAAATTATTGCATGGGTTGGGAATTGGCTGAGCACTAGATCCCAAGTAGTTCATGTTAAGGGAGTAACATTGACGGAGGGTGCAGTTATGACAGGAATTCCTCAGGGGTTGGTATTGGGGCCTGTTCTATTTTCACTATTTATTAGTGACATCGATCTCAACATCAGCAGTTTGATTTTAAAATTTGCTGATGATATTAAAATTGGGGCATCAGTTAATAATTCAAATGGCAGGCACAATTTAGCTCAATATCTTCCAAAGATACAGCAATGGGCTGTCAAAAATAAAATGTCCTTTAGGATTGACAAGTGTTCAGTATTAAACATCGGTAAGGGAAACATTAACCAATCCTATATTTTAAATGGTAACAAAATTAAACACATAAAATATGAAAAAGATCTAGGAGTTATTATAGATGGAGATTTTAAGTTTAGCACTCCCTGTGCTAAGATAGTACATAGGACTAATTACTTGATTCATTGTGTTAAAAAATCATTTATCTCAAGAAACAGAAGATGTATTATTTCAATTTATCAGACTTACAGTACATTAGACCACATCTGGATTACTGCACCCTGCTGTGGAGTCCCTGTTTGAGGAGGGACGTGGACAGGGTTGAAGGGGTGCAGAGACATATTACAAAACTAGTCTCTGGTCTGCAGAATGTGCAGTACGAAGATAGGTTAACTATCTTGAGGCTTTGCACTCTAGAACAGAGACGTATGAGAGCAGATTTATTATTGATGTACAAAATCATGCATGACCATGAGTTAATGGTAGATTTGGAGATTGTACTACAGAATAAGCCCCTGGGACTCAGATCTCACAAAATGCAGATATTGGTTTAATATACAAAAAGAAATGGACGTTTACATCCATTTGTCCCAAGGATTGGAAGATGGTGGAATGCTCTACCAGAAGCCCTCATTCAGAGTCCTAATATAAATATCTTTAAAAAAGGATCAGACAGTTACCTACTAGGTACAAGGGTGAAATGTGCCCACTAATGTGGGTGGTCAGACACGATGTATTTATAGTCTTTTTCTGTCCATTCAATCCAGTGTGAAACCCAATATGAATATAGTCAAGGCTGTTAGAATTGGCAACTACCAACACATACCTTGTATTGCACATTGTTTAAATCTTCTCATCCATGGTTTCTTAAATGGAAACAGAGAAATGCTGAAAACCTATTAGGTCTAGCTAGGAAAATGTGGGCATTTCAGCCACTCAGTGAAAGCTCTAAAAATCTTAAAGTGAATGCAGAGGTCAAACAACTTACCTTTGCATACATTAAAGCAGGAAGTTCCAACCCACTGGAATTCAACATTTTACACGTTGGAAAGGCTTCTTAAACAGAAAAAGCTGTACATGACTACACCATGCAAAATCAAAAAGGTAAAGTTGACATCATGTCCAGTTCCAGCAGCTGGACTCTAGTGGAATCTTTATTCACCTTATTTAACCATTTGAGGCTGCCACATGTGATATCAGTGCACAGTGCAAATCTGAGTCACATTCTTCCTCAAAACAGATTTCTTCATGTTTTTCTTGATGACATAAAGAAAGACTTTCAGTCAGAAGACAACACCACTGCTGTTCTGCTGGCAGATGACCTGAATCTCAGACTGTTGACTGATCAGAAAATAAATGCAGTGTTTAATAATGACACCTATGTGTTGGCTACATTGCTAGAGCCCCACTTCAATTTGAACAGTGAAGCCATCCTTCCTGCAGGGGAAGACACTGAGTATTGGAGAGGTCTTCTTCTAACCAAATGTGACATCAACCTACAAACGCCATTAACTGATGTACAGCAGTCAAACCCTGGTGAACCTTCATAATGCGCCTCTGGTGCAGACAATAGCACATCTTATCTATCAATTCTTCACAGTCAGCAGTGTCACCAGTGAGGGAAAGCATATGTACAGCTACTTCTTGGGCATCCTATTTTCAGTGTCACAAAGGCATATCACTTCTGAGTTGCCTGCAACAACATGGATTTGTATCCTGTAAAGAAAGTGCAGCAAGCTCATCTGCCAGACTGGTAACCATCTAACGCAGCACAATGATCCTGGAGTACTTCGCAGACCAAACTGTGATTGGTTTTGAGGGAGATCTATTAGTATACTGGAAACAAAAGAGAACAATATGACTAGATTGAGCAAATCTTGCACTAATGTACCTCAGTTGTGCACCTTCAAGTATATATTCAGAATGCATATTTAGTGCAGCTGGAGGAATAGTCCTGCAAATGTGGAATAGCTTACATTTCTCAAAATGAATGCAGATAATTTTCCAATTTTCACAAACACTGATTTATGTGAGTCTGACCCTGAACATGAACAGCAGCCTGCAAACAGTCATACTGAATATGATGACTAGGTTGTGTACGAAACAAATGGAATCGTCACCACTGCCACCATGCTAGCCACATGTGCCACACTAGTTCTACTCTTAGTTTTCTTTTGTCAGTCATCAGTTCATATTATGTATGCTTGATTGATGCCCACCATGGGTATAATTCCCAAGCAAATCAGTAAATCATCAATCATGGTTTTTGAAGGTCAGTCATGACTTGATCATTGTTAATTGTCAAATGTTACCATAAGATCATCAAAGAAGATCATGATCTAAGATCATCATCTAGATCATGATTTAATCATAAAATATGAATGTTCAAATCACCGACTGATGATTATTATTTATTTTTGTAAGCTTGAATTAGCATGATGGATGTTGATGATCTGTGGATGATCAAGTGATGATCATTGATGATTATATTATTTCAGTATTATCAGATTGCAAGTCACAGAAGTAGTACTTAAAGTTGGTTCTATGACAGCCAGTCAACAAAAAATATGCCAACCAATGTTACATCGATGGCTTTATGCCCACCACAATCGCAGTTGGCATATAGCCATCAGGCAAAAAGGTTGTTTTTTGTGGAGGGCTTTGGCTCCCAGCACCCTGATGAAGGGGGATCTGCCTCCTGCACTCCCCATATTTTATTTTAATCAACTCCGAGTTGGGGCTGATTCAGGAAGGGGTGCAAGACCCAGGGAAGCTGTGCCAGGGTCCTGAGTGCACATTACAGTGATCTGTCGATGTCGTTGTCAATGACATCTCTATAAAGTTTTTGCTGCCACTGCAGCATACCCTTAAAATGTTATTTGTTACAGTTATGAAAATGTGAATGTCATATCAGCAAAGACAAATTAATTATTCAGTTATAATGTAAATCATGTGAAGTCAAGTTTTAATCAAATTAGGTACATGCAATGACTGGTATAGTATACACATTTGGATTCCTGATTTGTATATTTAAAAAGCACTGTTTATGGACCAAAACAATGGTAAGTTCTATTTTTAAATTAATTTTGCATTGACAGTATTAGTTTACATAATATTAGGGAAGGTATTAAGCACAAACCAGGTACTTTTAGGAACTCACCACGACCATAAAAGGAACCACTTTATGGGGATATATAAACCAATATAAGCCTTTTTAACCTAGTAAGATGTGAGGTATCAGAGAAGTATAGTTGAAAGCAGTGGGCTTCTAGAGAAGAGGTATTATAACTAATTTTTCCCATAAAGGGGTCTAAATACAAGATAAATTGAAAAAGTATAGAGGAAAGATAAATTGATTTTTTGTAATTTATTACTGTAATCTTGACCATGGGCAATCATGAAAAATCATGAGGAGGATGGCCAATGTGGTGCCCATTCACAAAAGTGGCCCTAAGGATGAACCATGCAAGTATAGACCATTGTGCCTCACATCAATTGTGGGTAAGCTCATGGAGACGATCCTAAAAGAAAGGTTAGTGACCTTTTTGGAGGATAATGGACTCCAGAATGGTCAACAGCATGGGTTTGTCTCAGGCAGATACTGCCAGACAAACCTAACTGAGTACTACGACTGGGTGACCAGGGAGCTGGACAAGATCCTTGCAGTGAATGTCCTGTATTTAGACTTCTGTAAGGCCTTGATTCCGTGCTGCATTGGAGGCTGGGGGGGGGAGTTGGAGTATATAGGGGTGGGAACAAGGATGGCCAAATGGATCATTAATTGGCTCAATGGAAGGCAGAAAAGGGTGGTAGTGGGATGGACTCTCATCCCCGAGGGTGGTGATGAGTGGGATACCACAGGGATCAGTACTGGGACCAGTGCTGTTTGGGATATTCATAGCTGATCTCTCACTTGGGATCTGGAGTAGGATCAGTCTGTTTATTTATTTATTTATTGAAAATGTTTCACCAGGAAAGGCACACTGAGCAAAAAGTTGCTCATCTCACAGTGCGACCTGGGGGGAGGGTTTACAGTGGAGGCAGGTATACATACAATAGTTGAATTTAGAAGTAGAGCAATACAGAAATGTACATAGTTGCTTGGGATTACATTTGAACTTGTTACATAAGGAGAATAGAACAGAACATGGTCTTCAAGGACAGAGTATACATATCATGGGTACACATCGAGGACAATACATGGTTACATAAGTGCCAGTAACAGAACTTGAGTGCCAGTAACAGAACATGAGCTGAAGCGAGATGCGCCAGGTTAACAGTAGGAGTAGGAGGGCGAAGATAGGGGGTGAGGAGGAGTGGCTAGTAAACACTGGGAGTGTAGGGGGGTGGTTTAGGTGAGGTGGGGGGAAGGAGAGGGTAGTTAGTAGCTGTGAGTAAGGCTGAAGAGCATAGGTTAGTAGGTAGGAGGGGGAAGGGAAGGGAGATATTAGGAGTGAGTAAGAGTGAGAGTGTAAGTGCATAGGGTAGTGTATAAGCCAGACAATTAGGCGATAGCTGAGCCACTGGTCAGGTGCTATGGGGGGGATGGGGGAAGAGAGCTTTCGGGGGAGAGGGCAGGGGCAGTTGCAATTTGGTGCAAAGAAGTTAGTGAGGGCAGAGGATAGGGAGTGTTTGGATGAAGAATGGCAGATCTGAGCCTGCAAGCCATTCCAGAGTTTAGGGAAGAGGTAAGAGAAGGCCGATTGGCCAGCAGTGGTCCTTCAGTAAGGGATGGCTAATAGCCTAGCGTCAGTAGACCTGAGGGTGTGGGTGGGGGTAGGTGGGGAAGATAGGGAGAATACGAGGTAGGGAGGGAGGGAGCTGAGCCAGAAGGTGGAAGTGAATTTGACACTATGTATTAGGCACTGGTTACTCAGGGATGGCAGGGCCAGTGAACGGTAGAGCTCACAGTGATGTGTGTGGGGGAGGCATCGAGGGTAGAGCGGCAGAAAGCATTAAAGAGGGGGTCAAGTCTGGCTAGAGTGGTCTTAGAGGCGGAGCTGTAAATGACATCACAGTAGTTGAAGGAGAGTAGAATCATTTTCTGGTCTAGTTCACGTCTGACAGTTAGTGGGAGACTAGTGCGGTTTCTATAGAGGGCACCGAATTTTGGGCGCAGTTTTGAAATGATGGCATCCACGTGTGTGGAAAAGGAGAGGTGGTGATCAAGCCAAACCCCTAGATACCTGAAGGAGGGCACTTCATCGAGGATGGTGTTATTTAGGGTACGGAAGATCAGAGGGGAGGTGAGTTTGGACAGATGCTGTCCAGTGCCGAAAGACATAGAGACAGTTTTCTTCGCATTTAGGGAGAGTTGGTTGGTATTGAACCAGTGTTGGATTTTGTTGAAATCAGATTGAAGTTTCGAGGAGACTACTTCATGGGTCCAGCTCGAGGTAAAGAGGACCGTGTCGTCTGCATGCATGTGGATTACAGAAATGGAACAAGAGTTAGGCAGTTTGTAGATGATACGAAGATGGGAGCTGTGGTAGATGACATTGAGGATTGGAGGGGGCTGCAGGAAGATCTGATCAAACTACAGCAATGGTCAGAAACATGGCAGTTGGAGTTCAATGCCAAAAAGTGCAAGGTACTGTGCTTCGGGTCTAGGAACCAGGGGAGGAGCTATCAGCTGGGAGGGGTACAGTTGGAAAGCACCGAGAAGGAACAGGATCTAGGGGTGATCATAACAGGGAGTATGAATAACTCAGCTCAGTGTAGGAAGGTGGCAGCAAAAGCAAACAAGATGTTGGGGTGTATAGTGAGGGGAATCTCCTCCAGAAATAGGGAGGTGATCCTGCCCCATACAGGTCGCTGGTCAGGCCGCACCGGGAATACTGTGTGCAGTACTGGTGCCTGCTGCTGAAGAAGACTGTCAGATCATTGGAGGGGGTGCAGCATAGGGCAACAAAGATGATCCAGGGACTGGAGGAAAAGTTCTATGAGGATAGGCTGAGTGAGCTCAACACGTTCTCCCTGGAGTATAGGAGAGGAGAGGAGAGATGGGGGATATGATCAAAATCTTTAAATACTAAAAGGGTGTAAATAAGACTAATACAGAAGGGATTTTCCAGATTAGAAGAGGGAGGCATATGAGAAGTCACCAGCTGAGATTGGGGGGGGGGTTCAGGAGGGAAATCAGGAGACATTTTTTCACAGAACGGGTGGTAGACAAATGGAATGCTTTGCCAGAGGAGGTGGTATCCTGCAGAACAGTGGGTGGTTTTATGTGGGGATGAGACAGAGTGAGGGGGTAATGATGAAGAGGGGTTGGGAGGGTTGGGCAGCTGCAAGTTGAGGGGCTAGCTGCACAACCGGGCAGACTACAGACTGTGAGGCCTGTTTCTGCTGGCATTTTCATATGTTCGTATGATGATATGAAATCATCATTAATTATAATCACCATTTCCATAACTTCATGGTTTTTGATTGGCAGCCAGTTAACTCTGATGTTTATTCTTAATTATGATCACAGTGGTGGTTTTTGAAGTTTGAACATGATTTTTGAACATCACTGATAATGATCATTCATGATACATCATTATAAAATCATCATCTTTTCAGCTGGGTTTTTAAAAACAGCAACAGGCTCAATCACAGCAGCAGCGCCTCTCGTACCTCAGAAATGCTGGCCATGGGAATAATTTTTGGATGCAGCAGCAGGCCCGCTAAGAGAGCCTGCGCCTCTTGTAACTGCCTCAGCAATGCCCACCATGGGTATAATTTTTGGACACAGCAGCAGGCTCACTCAGAGCAGCTGCACCTCTAGTACCTACTGAAACAATACCCGCCTTTGGTATAATTTTTTGAAAGAGCAGCAGGCTCACTCATAGCAGCTGCACCTCTCATACCTGCCTCAGCAATGCCCACCATGGGAATAATTTATGGAAACAGCAGCAGGCTCACTCAAAGCAGCTGTGCCTCTCTTATCTACCTCAGCAATGTCCACCATGGGTATAATTTATGGAAACAGCAGCAGGCTCACTCAGAACAGCTGCACCTCTCATACCTACCTCAGCAATGCCCGCCATGGGTATAATTTGTTTAAAACAGCAGCAGGCTCACTCACAGCAGCTGCCTCTCTCATACCTGCCTCAGCAATGCCCACCACAGGTATAATTTTTGGAAACAGCAGCAGGCACACTCACAACAGCTGTGACTCTCATACCTGCCTCATCAATCCCCGCCATAGGTATAATTATGAGAAGCAGCAGCAGGCTTGCTAAGAGAGCCTGTGCCTCTCAAACCTGCCTCAACAATACCTCCATGGCTATAACAGATCAGGGGCACCTAATAGACAGTGTAATAGTCCCCAAAAAACAGTCTTTACATGATTTTTGTTATGGTCAGTGTTGGGTAATCGGGTAGTAGAACGAGTCAGGCGGTGACTACCCGACCCAACTACTCGATTTTTTTCTGAGGTTTTTTTGGGGTACTTTTAGGATACTCACAGGTTGTCTTGGTGGTTGGGTATTTTAGTACCTGCCCTTCCCTAGTTTTATGTACTCAGAAGCAGTCTCTTTTTTAGTATCAGATTTAACTTGGGTACCTGGCTGGGGGGGGGGGACAACTGCTAATGCTGCCTTGTGGGGGACATATGTTTGTATCACAACATGTCTGATGCACAACCCCAATTTGAGTATGCTCAGATCTGGAGAACAGAGATGACCAATCTATCACTTGAAAGAGTCCTTTGGTTGGGCCTGGAGAGGTGCAGACATGGTGAGCAACAAACCACATGATATAAAGTACAGCTTTCGCCAAATGAAGGCCTTGCCTTTCCCTTCTCCCTCTCCCCCCCGTGTTTTCCTTCAAACTAAACTTGGCCTTTTGACCTCCCATCTGAACTAATCTATTTTCAATATTTTTTTGTCTTTACTTTCAATCAGGCACCATCCAGCATCTTAAACAAAAGCCTGATTAACATGGGATCTGAAAGAACATTGATTTATAATTTTTTAGCAAATAAGTTTGTAACTTTATGTATAAAGGTGATATCGCTTTAAGAAATGTCACATAAAAGATGATGGTGGTAGTTTGCTAGGCACACCCTCTGATGAAGGCCTAGATTGAGGCCTAAAGCGCTAGGGGACCTGCACCTAGCAGTTTGTATGCTGAGGATTACAGCACAATGAATTAAAACTCTGCACTTGAAAATATACAGTTTGGAGTTTCATTTTGGCTTGAGTGCTTCATTTCATTTGTACTGGTATGTTAAGAGGGCTTGCCATCCTTTGTGAAGCACCCTGGATAATCCTGTGTCACAGCTGACAATTTCTGAACTAACAACCCCAATTTGAGCATGCTCAGATTCTGGAGAACAGAGATGATGAATTTGTCACTTGAAAGAGTCCTTTGGTTGGGCCTGGAGAAATGCAGACATGGTGAGCAACAAACCACATGATATAAAGTGCAGCTCTCACCAAATGAAGGACAGGCAAGGCAGGAGCGGTCCTATGTAAGGGAGGAGGGAGGGATGGCGGTTGGGAATTATCAGAGGTGGGGCAGGAGAATGCTTAAATATCCATTGGTGCTCTAATGGCCAGTTAGCTGCACTAGAATTTGCTTCTGGAAGTTAAAGGTGCAGCGTGTGTGTGTGCATGGGGGGAAGGTAAGCTACAGGAAAATGAGGGGAATAGCATCTGAATGAAGTCCTGTGGTGCACAGGCAGAAAACAGGAAAACAGAGCAGAAGCTGTGCAGTTAACATGAACACATTAAACTTGAATACAAAATGTTATTTAGAGATTATTATATTAATCTGAAGGTAACTTTAAAAAAAAAAAGCAAAACATATGTTGAAACATTTGAGTTACAGAGCTTTACAACTGAAATTTATTTATTTAATGATCAGGATGCCTTTTAATGAGCAGAAGTAGATTCACGATCTGAGCCCTGCCAGATAGCAGCTAGACATCAATATACAAAGCACAATATATGGTGACCACCCTATCCTCCTCTCTACCCTGCATTCACTGAACTTTGCACCAAATGTTGTAAATTGGTTTGATTGCTACCTATCAAACAGGACTCAAATGGTCAAATACAACTTGCCTTCTCATGCAAGACTGGACTAAGTATTGGGGTGCCCCAAGGATCCATCCTTGGCCCACTTCTTTTCTCCATTTTTATCAATGGCATCACATCTACCCTATCAGAGACTTCCTCCCTTCTGTATGCTGATGATACAGTGCTCTACACCAGTGCCAAAGACATACTTGACATACTGTAAATCAGTGACTCTAGTCTGACTTTCAAAGTACACAATCATGGTTGGCAAACCACAGGCTGCTGTTAAATGATTCCAAGACCGAAGTTATGCTTTTTGGTACAAACTCTAAAATCAAGCACTTCCAAAGTAATCTCAGAGTCACGGCCTTGGATGGCTCCACCATTGGATCTGTGACTTCTTTTAAATACCTTGGTGTTACCCTCGACCAATCACTAAGCTTTGATCTCCATATACAAAATGCTTGCAAGTCAGTGAACGTGAAGCTGGGCATTGCCTATCACACCAGCTATGTGTTAACCCCTTCTACCAGGCTAGCAATTGCTCAGGGCATTATACTCCCCCTTGCTTACCTATGGCATTGCCACCTATACTGCTGCAGCCATGTCTAGTCTACACAAGTGGGATGTCACCTACGACAGCATCTGTCGCTATGCTTCCTCTGCCCACCGACTTAAACACCACTGTCTCCTCTACTTGGACCTGGGTTGGCTACCTCCAAAAGAGACTAGGCTCGACTCTCTCGGTACTATTATAAATAGGATCATATCTTCACAAACCCCTACGTCACTTGCAGAGTACTTTGTCAGACAGCCCTCTCACTACAGATTATGCTCGGTGGCCAAGTCCCTTGTCTGTTTCCCTAGGTTCAGTTCCTCCAAGGGAGCAAGTGCCTTTGCCGTTCTAGCTCCCCAATATTGGAACTCCATCCCCCTAGCCATGTGCCTTGCTCCCTCTCACAAGACCTTTAAGTCTGAGCTTCACAAGTATTTAGTCTCAATAAATGTTTGCTCCTGCTTCGAACCCTCTTAGCCCCCTCCCTCAATACCAGCACTGTCCTGCACTTACACTCAGCTCTCTTTTCTAATTCCTTTTCTCTCTCTGAATCTCTCTACACTCTTCACTGCATTACCTATTTTTAAGGTATACTGCTGAAATGTTTGATGTATTTACCCATCTCTCTTGACCTACTCTGTTTTCTGTTGATATTGTTCTCTCCAAAGATGTTCCTGTAAACATTGTCATACCTTATTGTTATTTTGTACTGTATTCTCCCGGGTCATATCTGAAAATAGTCATGACCATGGCTAGTGCACCTACCCAGTAAACAGAAGCTAAATAAATAAATAAATAAAAATAAAAGAATTCATCCACAGTTCAGTTACATACACAAAATAGAATAATGGATGATATGAAAAAGTTACCAGTACCTGCAGCTTGATTTAGGGAAATGCAGTAATGGCCTAAAAAAGCACACTGAATCCTGGCAAGGTTCTGCAGACAATTATAATAATAATTTAATACTTAGAAGGGGTGTGGCCCTCCTTTATACAAAACCACTGCTATCCTCTGATGCAGAAGCCAACATTATTTTATATGTTGTGTCACCCCTACCATAAAGAGATTTAGAAATGTGCATTCTACTGAAAAACAATGCCAGTCTTATTTGGGTATTAAGAATGCAAGCCAAGAATCTGAGCCATTAGAGGAAAACTATGATTTAGGATGCTTTTGAAAATGTTTCCCCTTATTCTCGACAGTACCTTAGTCTGAGTGTATGCACTCTAGTTCTGATTGCACTTATAGTACTGTCTCAAACAAGTGTGTATTTATTTGGAGAAAATCAAGGTCTGTCTCAATTAGAATTTAGACTACCATGATTATGACCCCACTCAATCTTTTCATGTCTATGCTGTATAATTTGTGTATTTATATTTATTCGTTTTACCAGGAAAAAAGCTCAATTGAGTGGTGTTCATCTGTAAGGAGATCTTGGTTAGTACAATAAATCAGTAGTACAAGGCACATCATACATTACAGGGGCAACAAGAAGTACAAAAACTCATTAAATACAGAGGACAGAAAAACAGTAAGAAATACAAGGTAGTAAAGACATACATACAAAGCATTACAATGATGCACAAAGTGAAAAGCTAAATATAGGAGTTCAAAAAGACTTTGGAAATGAGTCAAACAATACTGTCACGGGGATAAAGTTTCTAAAGGCAAGCACATTTGTGTTGTCTCTGTCCTCCTAGCTTCTTCCTTACACAATAATAAGCTTGGAGGTATGTGCTGGACACTCAAAATCTCTTCCATGTCCATCTAATCTCCTCTCAGTACCCCCTTACTTTGATCATTTTCTAAGTTGTGTTTTGCTCCCCCATATGATATTTTATTTCTGTTGTACATAGTACAGCATATTGATTGCTGCTTTCTTGTTAGGCCATATCTTTCTTATTTACTCCCTGTACAAATTGTTCAGCTAGGTTTACCACTATACTTATTTGAATTGCCTCTAGGCACAGATGTTCTCATTTTTGGACTTGTGTTTTTTCTGAATGCCTGGTTTGCACAGTATCCTGGATATGTATTTAATGGCTGTCTAGTGCTTGCTCTGAAGTCATTCCAGAGCCCTGCCTGTTTCTTTACATCAATGGGGCTGGCCTGAGTTTATTGTTGGAAACACATTCCTGGACAAAGTTCTTAGTGCAGTGTCTCCACCTGGGCTAGCCCCTTGTCATGCACTGTTTGTAAAGATGATGCCCCCTCCCCCCGGAGAACAACATGTGAGATATAAGGGATTAAGAGTTCTACCTACAGCTCAACAGTTTACACCAATCATTTCTCCAACAATCACTTAAGAAAAGCACTTCCAACTTGCAGAATGTGCAATGTATTTTTACTGTAATTTCTTCTAAGGTATACTACATAACAATTCCACGCACAAGTAGCTGAAATATTTCCATCCTTAGATATTGTATAGCTGCATAAGGCCCAAATCCAGATTTTCACTGTTCCCTCAGCTACACAGGTTCTGGCTAGACTTTTTAGAGTGTTCTACAGTTGCTCTGCTCACACTGGTTCAGGTTAACCTGTTCCGAGTGTCACATTTTTCCTCTGCTCACATAGGTTCTGGCCAAGAATGGTGTGAAGAGTTTTGTAAATATTTCCTAGACAGTGTCCTTCTGCAGGGTGGCCTGTCATGAGCCAGTATTGCAGGAGCTGGAAGTCATTTGAGCACTCTGATGGTTTGCAATGAGTTTTGGCCATTTTTAGAGGAGGAGCTTGGGGTTACCTCATGACTGCACCCTACATTCTGTGAATCAGATCAGTGGGCCTACACAGGTGTTGATAGACTGCTGCAAGGCCTTGGGTGCTGTATTCACTAGCATTGTCTGGTGTACTCTTTTGGAGGGGTGTCTTCCTGCAGTTCTCAAAAAGCAGTAGTGAGAACCCTTCTGAAGAAACCATCATTAGGCCCAGACTTGCTGTCAAATAACAGGTGTGCCTCAGACCTCACATTTCTGGGGAAGGTTATCAAGAAGGTGGTGGTGATGCAGTTCAAGGCTCACTTTGAGCAATTTAATATCTGTGAATAATTCTAGTCAGATTTCAGGCCTCACCACAGAACAGAGACCATGCTCATCAAGGAGTCTAATGACCTACTCCTTTGGATAGATCGAGAAAAGTGTTCAGTTGTTATTCTTCTTGATCGTTCATTGGCATTAAACACTGTGGATCATGAGGTATTAATGGAACACATTGAGGAATATGTGGGACTCACCATGACAGTCTTGAAATGGTTTGAGACCTTGAATGGCAGATTACATCAGATTGTGAGGGGATAATTCTAATCATAGCAGATTATGGTTAGCTGTGGAGTTCTTTAAGGTTTAATTCTGTATCCCTTACTTTTGTGGTGTATATTCTGCCCCTGAAGTGGATCTCTAGGTGACATGGTGTGAATTTTCACTGTTAGGCAATCAATACTCCACTGTACCTGTCCTTTGTACCAGATAAGCAAGATGTGGTCTCCATACTGGAGCAATGTATTACTCAGCTTGGTTAGACAAAAGTAGGCTTGCACCCATCTGGACTGTCTCCAACTCCTAGTGGACATATCCCTCCTTTATTTTATGTGTCTTTAAATATTTATCCAATTCTACCTTAAATGTGTTGAATTCTCTGATTTCAATTAGGTTTTGTGGTAGTGAATTCCACACCCTAGATGCTCTGACTGTAAAGAAATTATCCCTTGTATTAGTGTCAACTCTAGGTTTTGTAAGTTGTTGATTGTGAGACCTAAGTTCAGTGGTCCTCGTTTTAAGTTCCAAGTCATGACTTTGTCAGGTCCGGGCTTTCAAGAATCATAAATAACATTAAAACATCACCCTGTTTCCTCCTATCCTCTAGTGTTAACATGTCCAGTCAAGAAATCACAGACTGAATGCTTACAGCTGGTTGAGCCTTAATTCACCCAAGATGGAGTTGTTACTGGTGAAACGAGATTCTCACTTAGAAAGCTGGAGCAGTGTCCTATTTTTAGTATCATTAAGTAGCACCACCTTAGCAGCTGTGACTAGGGTTATAAATGGGCCAGGGGTCACTGAAGACTCTAGGCTGGCATTTGAACATCATGTGTTGGCTGTGGTCTGCTGTGGGTTTTTCTATCTGCAAAATACCTCCCAGTCCCATATTAAACACTATCTGGTGAGCCGGCCTGGTGGAGCTGAGGGTTGAGTTGCTGGATGCCACACCTCATGCCATGACGGTGACCCGGGTTCGGGGATGGACTCGGGCCACCGGGGGTCGGCAGGGGGAGAGAGGGATTGAGCACCCAGCGGTGGCTCTCCCTCTCTGGGGAGGGTGGTGCATCTGTCCCACTGCTATATTGCCATCTCCCGGGTGAACTCAGGACTGGCGCTGCAGGTCGGGACACACAGTGGGAGGGGCAGCATCAGCCAAGAGCCCTGGGAGGAGTTGCATCTCGACGCATGCCTCCCAATTGGCTCTCCTAGCAAGCCAACAACTGCGGGGGTAGGGGTATAGAAAAACAGGAAAATTGAGCCCGTCACTCCTAGGTGATGACTCCTCCAGTGCAGGACCACGTCAACAAGCCATCACCAGGGCAGACTATGTTGTGAACCACCCGCTCCACTGTTGTTCTTGGGAAAGGTAAGGGATGTGCCTTTCCTTGCCCCACATGGAGAGTATACTGGGGCACCTACCTAAGGATTATCTGAGCGGGGGGCCACTTTAGGGGAGCAGACTCCTGGGGTGATGAGGGGGCGATGTGAAGGCTCAGGGGTCTGAATGAGTGGAGGACGGAGCAAGTAAGGCAAATAAAGAGCAATGTAAAACAAAAAAAAACATTATCTGTTGCAAGAGGATCTGGCTACCATTGTATATGCCTTTTTTACTGCAAGGCTTGATTGCCGTAATTGTCTATACCTAGAACTGTCTGAAAGGTTGGTGCATCACCTACAGCTAATGCAGAATGGTGCAGCCAGATTGATTACAAGAACATCTTACTCAGTACATATTATGCCTATGCTGTAGCATCTGCACTGGACACCTATTAGATGGTGCACCACCTTAAATATTGCATTGTTAATGTACACAGTTTGGTACCTGGCTACCTTAAAGATCTGTTGTTTTTGTAGGCTCCTGCTCACTCGCTGCACTTCACTAAGGAACTACTGTTGGCCATCCTGAGTTCTCACCTGAAGCAATCAGGCAACAGGGCATTCTTGGTGGTGCCTAAGTTGTTTGAAACTCTCTGCCTTACCAGCTTAGAAGTTCCCACTGAGTGGAAGCACTTAAGAAGAGGCAAATATGTCATTTATTTTCTTTTCCTATTGGCGCAATTTTATTATTTATATCTGTACTTCCATTAAATAAAATATGTATTTTATTTCCCTGTGTTATTGTTATGTATATTTTAATTTAGATTTATGTTTTTATTGTAAAGTGTTGTGAGCATTGGAAGGCGTTGTATGAAATAAACTGCCTTGCCTTGCCTTGTGTAACAGGCCATCCTCCATTATCCCCATCAGGCTCTAACCCTTATTGAGGGACTACAGCACAACTATGCCTTTTCATAACAGGAATTGCACTGGGGTTCCAGCCCTAAGGTCCGTGGGACTATTATACCCTAGTTTACCCTACCTCATCAATGGGTATCGGCAGTTTAGCAGACACAGCCATCCATTTTCCCTTCCAGCACTACCTGTTGACTAAAATAGCCATCCTGCTTTCTGAAGGCACCTCATCGTCTATCATTACACTTGACAACTCCAGGACACTCAAACTGTTTCAGCTACTCCATATATCTTGGACTAGTAGCATTCGTATTTCTTTATATGATGGCCCTATCTGAGGTGAGTGCAGCCCTTGAGCACTGTATCTCACAATGTTTATAAGATTATTTCTTCTCAAATCAACAGGGAGGACCATAAAGTTGTGATATAGCCAGAGAAAACAAAACCCATAGAGGGGGAACTGTAGAGGACAGGAGGAAGGGGGATGATGACAGGAAAGACAAACAGAAGCAAAAAGACAGGAGGAGGGGATGATAAAAAGAAAAACTGCAGAACATGGAAGGCCGTGTATACCAACACCTGCAGCCTAGGGAATAAAATTCCAGACCTGGTAGCCTTAATGACAGAGGCTGACCTGGACATTGTAGCTATTACCAAGACATGGTAACTGTAAACCATGACTGGGATATAGCAATACCAGGTTATACTCTGTTTAGGAGAGACATAGAGGATAAAAAGGGAGGAGGTGGCTCTTTACATCAGGGAGGGTATTAGAGTGACTGAGATACAGGGAATGCAGGGGAGGTGAGGAGGTAATGTAGGTCACCCTTGAGACAGGCAATGGCACTGCTATTCACAGGGGTGTCATATACAGACCTCCAGCACAGGGGAAGAAAGGGGACAAGGTTAGTGTGGAATCCATCCACAGTATGGCAGCTAAAGGGGAGGTGCTACTGGAAGGTGATTTCCACCTGCCAGATGTGGATTGGAGCATCCCAGATGCTGTCTCAGCCAGAAGCAGGAACATCCTGTACACTGTGAAAGGGGCAGGCTTCAGGCAACTAGTGTTACAGCCCACCAGGGAGGGTACAATTTTGGACCTTGTACTCACAAATGGGGACAAAATTGATAAAGTCGGGGTGGGTGGACACCAGGGATCCAGTGATCACACCGTGTGATTCAGCATGAGTACAGTGGCAGAATCAAGCCACACAAAGGTGAGGGTCTTGGATTTCAGGAAGGTGGACTTTACTAAAGATGGAGATATGTCTTAAGCATGCCCTGGCAGGGGTGGACAAATGGGGTAGAGTGGAGGAGCAGTGGGCCCTTCTGAAAGAAGCTATAGTGGAGGCAGCAAATCTTTGCATTTAACATACCTCTCAACCTTTTGTCACTGAAATGAGGGACATGGACATTTTTGGACACTCAAAATGAGGGACAATGAGGGACGCAGACCCTCCGAATGAGGGACATAGCCTCAAACATGGAGCTACAAGCTCAGAACACTGTAAAAATCGTAGTGTTTACTTATACAAAGTTTATTTTGGATTTAGTATTTTTGAATATTAAGAGTTTCTGCTTTAAAGACTGAATTTACAGCACATCCTTTGTGTGGGCTACACTTTTTCCATGAGGGACCATGAGGGACAGAGCAATTTTAAGCGGCAAAATGAGGGATGTCCCTTGTAATGAGGGACACTTGAGAGGCATGCTGCATTAGGCACGTAAACAAGAGAAAGAGAACACCACTATATTTCTCAAAGAAAGTGGCCGGGATGGTAAGGGCACAAAAAGATGGCTTTCAGGAAATACAAGGAAACACAGCGGGAGGTGGATAGGGTTGTTTACCTATATAAACAGAGGGAGGAAGGGAAAGCAATCAAGAGAGCAAAGACATAAACAGAGGAAAAAATAGCAGAGGAGGTCAAAAAGGGGACAAGATTTTCTATAGGTGCATTAGTGAAAGGAGAAAAACCAAGGGTGTGATAGGCTAAAAGGGGAAGAAGGGGGGAGGTGTGGAAGAGAACCTGGAAAAAGCTTCAATACCGAACAAAGATTTTTATTCTCTATTCACGGAAGAAGGAGGAGAAGGTGTGGGACCACAGTTAGGCAACATGGACAGATATGGAAGGGAAGTGGACACCAGCCCATTCATGGAAGAGAAAGTCCTAAAAGAACTCACAAAACTGAAAGTGGACAAGGCACTGAGATGGGATACATCCTAGAATATTAAGGGAACTATGGGAGGTGCTGACAGCACCACTGGCAGCCCTATACAATGAGTCTTTTGATACAGGATTGGTTCTGGAGGACTTGGGGAGGGCAAATGTAGTCCCTCTTCACAAAAGTGGGAGTATGGAGGAGGCTGTAAACTATAGACCAGTCAGCCTCACCTCAATAGTGGGGAAAATTATGGAATCACTACTTAAAGAAACCTTGGCTAAACTCCTTGTCTTGCATGACTACTGATTTAGACATCTTCAGTACAATTCAGCAATAACATGTGCCTGTCACCAAGCATAAGCTTGGAGTCCCTGTCACAAAGTGACTCTTCAATGACCTTCTTGCCCAAATGAAAAAAAGAGACAATCTGTGGGACAAATGTAGGCAACGTGGTCTGGCATCTGACTGAGTGGAATACCATAAATGGCAAATTATCTGTAAGTCCAGAGTAAGACCAAGTAAGAGCTCCTACTATAATAACACATTTTCAGCTGCTGCAGGTGACCCACATAAATTCTGGGATGGTATAAAAGGCCTCCTCTGTACTGTACTAAACTTAACTGCATCCATTCCAATATTCTCATTGATGGCAGCAATTGCAATAACCTGGCAAGGATTGTGGCTGCATTTAATACCAAATTCTCTGACCTCTCAGCCTTCAGGGCAAGTATTGGCATGGGCCTGGAACCTCAGTATTGGCTGCTACCTCCTCATCCACCTCCATCTCCAGCGCCCCCCCCCCCACCTCTGGTCAGTAAGGATGGCTAAAGTTAAGCAGTTGCTGCTTTCTAGTATATCAGATAAGAATTCTTTTTTTTTTTAAATTCAGCTGTTTGAGCTCTGTCACCACCTCCTGCGTACATGGCAATGGGGATGCATGAGTGGAGCTGGCAGGTGGCTCCTCCCCCCCCTCGGAGTGACTCGGTCTCCAGTCCTCTGATTCCCCCACACCTGACCCTCCCGGTGATCCCCCATGGGTCACCCCTCCATGTCAGGTTCGAGGGTGAAGGGCATCGACGTTCCCTCCACCCCAGAGACCAACATCTAGACTCCGGGGGGCCAGCATGAGTGCTGCAGGGCCATCATGGAGCCTGCCAGCTCCATTTTTCTCATTTTCTCCCTGCCCATTGCTGCAGTTGCTCACACACATGTGGAGGCACGCGCACGTAGTGATTCACGTCACCCTGCCTATTCTAGTCGCTTCTGACTGCACTACCTCTGGGCCTCCACCCAGCGGCAGCCCTGCAGAGGGTGTAGCTGAGTCCCCATCTGGGAGGGGAGAGCTGCCTTACGGCTGCTCAATCTATCTCCCAGCCTCCCACCCCTACCAATCATCAATGACACGGGCTCATTCCCAAACCTGGATCACCGGTGTGGCCAAGGTGTAGCATCCAGCGCTTCAACCCTCAGTGCCACCGGGCCATCAGATAAGAATTCTGAGTATGATGACCTCAAACCAAAGATACCAAAGCTAGCGGCCACCTATATCACACTTCCTATTACTAGAAACCTATATATTTTTCCCTCTTCTGGTGTTGTCCTTGATATCTGGAAAGTTGCCTGGTTACCCCTGTTTATAAAGCTGGTGATCTCAAGGTTATGAATAATTATCATTCCACTGTCATCCCCTTAGTCTCTCTGTGATTCTTGAGAGGACTGTAGCATCCCAGCTCTCTGATTATATCTCCAGTTGTAATCTCCTGTCCCCATCCAACATGATTTCAGGAAAAATCACTCCATCTCCACAGCCTTAACTAATCTGACTGACATAAGCCTGGCCATGAATACTGGCTTCCTAATTAGTTCAGTGTTCACTGACCTAACAACCTTGTCAATCACTCACTCCTCTACAGCAGACTGATTTCCCTTTGTGTCACCCCATCCTAAGCCATTTCCTGGTTTGCCAACTGCCTACTGTAACTGATAGAAAATAGCAAGTCAAATATATTCTCAGATACCTTCAATCTTGCCAATGTAATTGCTGGTGTACTGCAAGGATCTATTCTGGGTCCACTTTCTTTTCTCTATCTATGTAAACAGCCTGCCACATGTTGCTACCTGATGATTTCCTACTGTATGCAGATGACCTTGTCCTCTAAAGTAGTGCACCTACCATCCCCAATATCCATCAACCCTCTCTGACTCTTGTGCTCTATTTCATTCTTGGCTATTGACAAACAAGCTAATTCTAAATAGCAAAATGACAAAGGCCATAATCACTGGCTCAGAATCAAAACTCAGTGTGAACATCTCCAAACTCTCCCTTGCCTTTGTTGATGGATCCCCACACTGGAGACATTAAGCAGTTTTAAGTACCTGGGAGTCTTGCTAGAGCCCTCCGTTGAGTTCTTCCACGTGTCTCCTCAGTTTGCAGAATGCAAAACATGGTATTGCTTTTAGCATGAAACACTTCCTATCCCCTGCTGACAAAGTGTCAAAAACTGAGGGTGTGCTCCTTCTTGTGCTCATTTATGTTGTCCTGGCATTTCTAGGAGCAAGTAAATCCATCCTCTCTAAACAGAATTAACATACAACAATGCATGATATTTTGTCTTAGCCACCTCGCACCACTGACACCTTTACACTGGTCTACCCTGGCCCTCACTTGCTGGCCAGAGTTCTTTTGGTTTAGGGCATTTTATTGACTAACCCCTGCGGTCAGACTGACCATCCTTCCTTGTCACATACCTGCAGCACCCTTCTCCTTCTTGCTCAGGTGATATGCAGTTCATTAACTCTTGAACCTTGATAAACATACATGAATGGTTCATGAAAATTCATCAATGTTCATCAGCTGTTCTTCAACTCAGTTCATGAACCAAGTACATGAACCATTCATTAACACAAAGTTCATGAAGTTGCTGAAACTTGAAAGGACCATAATGAAATAAGAGAAAAATCAAAAGCATCACAAAATCAGAACTTCTTCAGTTTAGGAATGGGAAATACTGTATAACATCTTAAATTCACTCCCTTTACATTTGGCACTTCAAGCACACCAGACATATTCACTCCATCTTATCTTCACTGGTGGAACACTTGTGCTGTTGTTGTATACTGCTCCACCTAATATTCAGCCTTTTTTTTTTCACACTAATATGAAACCAACGAATATAGTGAAAATAAAAAGACAGTGACTATTTTGTCGTATACAGTATGTTCTACAGGGCAATTAATTATTTGAGCATCCAAATAAATTAACATTTAAACTCACCACTTGTTAAAAGATTTGCAGATTCTGGTCATATAAATTAGCAGATGGGCCTTTCAGTTTATAAAAGGGAAAGGGAAGGGGACATTGTTTAACCAGGAGACACACACTAAGCCGAAGCTTGTTTCCAGATGCAACCTGGGAGCACAAGGAAGTTAAGTGACTTGCTCAGCATCACACAGTATGCACCCAGGCAGCTGTGAGATTCAAACTCAGGTCTCCAGATCTGTAGCTCAGAGTTTTAACCCACTGTACTATATTGCCTCCTAAAAGGAAGGTGAGCAGTGACTCCATCTAGCTGAAAAACAATTAAGTGTAAAGTCAGTTACTTATTTTAAAATGCAGTGTACAGAAAGCCATTCAATAGAAAATGTTGAGTTTATTGAATAAATTTAAGTGTCATGGTGTATTGTTTAGGGTCTGTAATACAATAGTTTAGAGTTGAATGAGTTCACCTCTGGTTTGCAGAGTGCAAACCATTTTTGAAAATAGGGCTTAAACAGGGTTTGCTGATGAAGTAACCAAATATTATAAAAGCAGGGCATTTCTAGTCACCAAAAATATTTATGGTCTGTATCCATTAGAGCTCAGTGGAGGAACTTTATGATCTTTCATTTACTTTTATAAACCTTTGTGTTCAAGAATGCCATGAACACAGCTTGCCCACCTGTTCTCGCACAATTCATGAACATTTATAAAGAAGATTGCTGAACTGTGATGCACTTTTCATGGACTTAGTTCATGAACTCTTCATGAATAATTCATGTTTGTTCAAGAGCAGTTCATGATTACCTTTTCCTGGGCACTCACTGAGGTAATTTGACTCTCAGCCTCCAGTTTGAGAGTGCAGATGCTCCCTGGGCTTTGGCCAACTGGCTTTTACAGTCCTATCTCCATTTTTTGTAATGCCCTTCCTCTAAATATATGCTGCTCTCATAGTCATTCACTGTTCTGCAAGGCTCTGAAGGAGTGTCTCTGCCTCACAGGTCCTTGTTCTTGTCCCTAATACAGTTAAGATAACTGGGCGTAGCCCATCTTAGCACTATGCACTTCTTTTCCATTTTACTAATTGTACTTCACAATAAATTATGCTTTCATCTCCTACCATCTCAGGGTTAATAATATGCAACTGAAAGTCAACTATTTTAGGCAGTACCCATGGCTCACCTTATGTGTGGAATGGTCATCACCTCTTTATCAATCACTGGTACTTTATTATGTTTTGTCACTTATGCTGTGTATTTATTACAAATTATGTTACTGCTGTTGCGTCTCATTGCACTGTTTTGTTTCTACATGTTATTGTTAATTCTACTTAAATGTGATTTGCTAGTGTTTCCTCTTGAACGTTATTACTTTTTCGATGATGGTGCAGAATATTTTTTTTCCTTGACTGCTATTGTAACTCTCCCAGGTTGTACTTGAAAATAGGCTTATGTATACATGTGTATTCCAGCTGGCTACCAAAAACAAATAAATAAATATAGAACATGGCCATCTTAGGACACAGGGTCCTGACAACTGACATGCCAACACTCTGTGGCAAGATTACATAACTTGGCAAGCCTGGTAAATTTATGTTCAGGCTTTTTGAGTTATAGAGTTGCAAAAACACATAAAAATATCCATGTTAAGACTTTTCCTTGCTTATCAATAACAAAGCCTTGTTTTCAGTGGTTCTGTGGCATGGGGCACACGCTGCAGAAATCAAGGCCAGGCACAGAATTTGGGGCTGGCTGCAGAATTTTGGGCTTGCCACATAAATTAGACAAAAACTGCCACAGTATGTTAGACAGAAACTGACCCCAAGGCTTCCCATCCATTAGCCTATCTGACTTTACTTTATAATTTAAGAAATAAAATTCACCCTCAACCATCTCAACCACTCATACCCTTCCCATCCAGCCCTGAGAGCCTCCTTGATCCACCCTATTTTTTTTTTTTATATTGGCACCCTTTTTTGTTAAAGGCTAAATGATAATCCACTGTCTTTTCCTAACACTGCTAGTGGACCAGAGTGCTTGTTTCTCATACCAGTAGTGCTATCCCAGCAGTAAATGAAAGAGGTAGAGGATCATCCTATGGTGTTGGTCCAAACAAGGTACCACTATATACTGTATGTATTAAAAAAAAACAGAGTAACTTGATGAGGCTCTGGGTGGAGTGAGTTTTAGGAGTTAAGACACACAGGATGGGTTTTCTTGTTCTGTGAGGGGGCAGAGTAATCTCTACGAGAAGACCTTACAATATATTTGAGGAAAGAAGCAGCAGAGGGTCATTGAATAGTGTTAGAATGGATAATAATGTCAGTTTAACACCCAAAAGGCCACACAACAGCACTGTCAACAGCTGGTTAGGAAGGTGGTAGGGCTGAGATGGCCAGGATGGGTTTTACCTGCTTATGTCCTGAATCTATATACGTTCAAACACACTCAGCATGCAAAGAGTTAAAACCATGAGAGGGCAAAGAGCTGGCAGAGGTGGGCAACTTGTAATCTGCACAGGACTAAGCACAAGAGGTGGCTGCAGATGGGGCTGGGACATTGCCAACCTGTTCTGGACAGGTCTGGTGGCTAGGGGAAAATGTGAATTATAGAAAAGAAAGCAAAGGGCAACACCGTTAAACAAAATTGTTGGGGCAGAGAAAGAATGAAAGAATGTTGGATAGATTGCAGAAATTCAAAAGATGAAGCTGTTGTATGAAAAGTAAAAAAGTTAATGTTAAAGATTTTTTTTCAAAATGTGGAAACTAAATTAGAGAAGAGGGAAACAACAAACAGAGAAAGTAGAAAAAAATTGCAATGATTCTGCTGATGATACATTTTTTAATTTTTGAGTTTATATGTTGCTCTGGGACAATATTATACTGGAACTAGTGAAAAATGCAAGGGTAGATGGATGTGTTAGCAAGCTAGATTTCAAGCTCACTGCATCTTAAATAAAAATGTTGCACAGGGACAAGTAAATTTACTCAAAAAGCACAATACAGCATCAGAGTTTTAAACAAGCAGAAATAGCTTGACATTGCAATAAAGTAGTCAAAGTAATCAAAAAACTGTTTGAGGATGGAACTTATTTCAGTAAATGAATCAAATGTTTGCTCCTTGGAACTGACAACCCTATCTTTTCTACTTCCCTAGTCTGACAGCCAGCCCCAGTGTGTCAACATTCTGTCATGAAATTGTTTGGAGAGTCAACTTCCTGGTGTAAGTGGTGGGGCTGAGATGGGAAGGGGTGGGCTGCACTGGATTTTAACAACTGGAATCAGGCAAGGCTGTTGGTGGCTGAGGGGACAGGGGCAGGATCATGAAAGGGAGAGTAGGTCCAGGGTGGGGAGGAGGAGGAGAGAGGGCATTAAGACAGAGCATTATTACCATAAGGGAGATGGGATGGAGAGACGTCATTGCTGTCATTATTTCTGAGGGAGGGAGGTGAGGAGAGCTCATTACTGCCATTATATAGATTGAGAAGGAGAGATCATTGCTGCCATTAGATAGGTGGGGGTGGGGAGGATTAAGTTTTTCATTTATGAGGTTGGGGAGGGGAGGGGAAGGGAGCAGAGAGAAGAGAATTTGATTGCCTTTTAGTCTGGGGTACAGGAGACAGCTTTGTTGCTACTATTTCCTCTGGGGGAAGGGAAGCCTTACCTGAACATAGAAACAAAGACAATGAAACTACTGAGGCAGAATAAAAAAGTGAAAATAAAAAGGTTAGCTGAGTCTCGTGGATAGATAGACAGATAGATAGATAGATAGATAGATAGATAGATAGATAGATAGATAGATAGATAGATGGATAGAATTTATAAAGCGCCCCTTTCCAAGGACTCGGTGTGCTGTACATTCAAGATACAAACACAAATATTAAAACAACCATCTTATAGTAATACGTTAATTGGGAGTCAGTAATAAATTAAAATGCTCTATCTATTCCATTTCTCAGTGATACAATGACTTTAACAATTAAACGCCTTCTGTAACATATAAGTCTTGAGACCCTTTTTAAAGGCTTGTACTGAGTGAGCCGCCCTAAGATAACTAGGCAGTGAGTTCTACAGGGTAGGTGCAGCTACCAAAAATGCACAGTCTCCCGAATGCTGCAGCCTAACCCTGGGAACTCCAAGGAGACAACCCTCAGAAGAACAGAGTGCCTGGGATTGGGGGTAGGAGACAAGGAGATCTTGCATGCAGAGTTTTGTACTGTAGGCCAGAAGCCCTACCTTGAAGACCTGCCCCCACCACCACCACCGTGACCTGAATCCACCACTAGTACCTCAGTCTTGTCTGGGTTAAGTCGAAGCCAATTATGAGCCATCCAAGTCTGAATTTCCTCTAAGCTGTTGTTAAATAGAGAGGCCACCATCTGGGTTTCAGGTGCAGAGGACAGGTATAGCTGGGTATCATCTGCATAACAGTGAAAACCCAGCTCATACCACCTGATAATGTCTCCCAATGACGGCATATACACTGTGAACAGCAAGGGCAACAAGATTGATCCTTGCATAACCCCACAGAGCAGAGGCTTCAGGTTAGATGATGCCAATCCCATTGTCGCCCTCTGCACTCTGCCTGTCAAGTATGATCTGAACCAGTTGATGACATTACCAGACAGGCCACACTAGAACCGCAGATGGTCAAGAAGCACCTCATGATCCACAGTGTCAAATGCCACTGAGAGGTCTAGGAGGACTAAGATGGTGCACTCTTTCCTGTCCTTCGCCATCAGGAGATCATTAAGCACCCTCACCAGGGCAGTCTCACACTGTACCCAACTCAGAACCCAGACTGAAAAGACTCTCAGGTGGAGGAGGAGGCAAGATGTTCTTCGAGCTGGATGGCCACCACTTTTTCTATAACCTTCCCTAAAAATGGCCTGTAGTTACCAAGACAGTCAGGTCCAATGAGGGCTTCACAAAAGGGGTCTAACCAGGGCCTCTTTCAAGTCTGATGGAAAGATCCCACTCATCAAGGAACTCCAGAGAATATCAGCAAACACAGGTCCAATCAGATCCAAACATTCAACCAAAAGGTGGGTCAGACCTTGGTCTAGATCACACTGTGTTGGTCACAGCCTCAAGACTATTTTCACCACCTCTTCCTACACCCCAACTAGCTCAAACTCATCCCATACAGGAGGAGCATTTTGACATGTCTGAAGATGGATCCTGCATCCCCTTTGAATGATGCTGGAAGAAACCTTGGCACTGATAGAGGACACTTTGTCAGCAAAGAACAGAGCAAGCTCTTTGCACCTAGTGCTTGAACCTGCCACACCAACATGGAGACAGGCAGGATGTAAAAGCCCATCTGCCATGCAGAAGAGCTGAGCTGGTCTGCTGCTTACCACAGCAATCTCCCTAGACAAAAAAACGTCCTTCTTTTGGGGGATTGCTCCCGATAGTTGACATAATGTGATTTCAGGGCCAATTTGTCCTCCATCAGACCAGCTCTCCTCCAACCTCTCTCTCTAATCCTGGCCCCTTGTCTTTAACCCTCTGAGTTCCTCATCATACCAAGGAGGTCTCCAGTGAGTAGACAGGGGCCAGACATGAATGGGTGTGATTGAACCAAAGGCAGCAGTGACAGCCCGATTATAGGCTGCAACTGCCTCCTCCGTCCCAATCACACACGCAGCCTCCACACTTGATAGGTTCAGTACTGCCTGTAGTCCTACCGAGGATACCCCTCATAACTGGGCAGTGCCAGACCATCTTCACAAGGGCAAAGCCATCTGGGGAAGCCCTAAACATGAACCCCATGGTGCTGTGATCTGGTCAAACTACCGGATACACTCTGAGGTCCATAACATCAAGACCAAAAGAAAACATGAGGTCCAGCATATGGTCGCACAAGTGGATCATCATTGTAATGTTCTATGACAGGCCCAAAGCCTCCATACTCCTAAGGAGATTATTTCCAAATCCCAAGAGCCTGTTGTCAACCCAGGCATTAAAGTCCCCCAGAATCAACCATGTGGGAGACTCCAACACCAGGTCGGTGACGAGCTCATTGATCTCCCACAAAAAATCCCCATCTCTTCTCAGAGGACGATAGATCAAGAGAACTCTGAAGCCTGTACCAGGACCCCCTCGTGTGGCAACAGACTCAAAAGACCCTGTGGGACCATCCGGTAGCACTGTGATACAAGAAAGGATAGGCCAGTGGTATGGTATCAAGTTTCCATGAAGGCAACCCAAGTTCAGGTGCAATCTTGGGATCACCTCTCTAGGACAACCCATGGTCAGTTAGTGCTGCAGTTGCCAGGGCTTTCAGGAGGGAGGTGCATAGGAAATAAAAAAAAGGAAAAGATGAAGCCAAAGTAAGCAAGATAACAAACAAGCTGAAGATGGGATGGGGGTGGATATTCAAAAGGTTTGGACACAGATGTAAATGCATGTTGCAACTGTGTCTGCATCAGTCCACTTGCATGTAGCCAGCCCTGCTGCTATTTTTAGGGCTATGGGTGGAGCCTACAGCCCTATTGGGATCAGACTGTGGCTCTAAAATTGGCCTATCATGGAACCTTCCATTGGACATTTGGAAGTATCCTTCTGAATGCCCAATGGAGCTTGAAACCCTCCACACAATTGGCCACTAGGAAATAAGATCCTTGTGTGGGTGTGTGTGTGTGTGTGTGTGTGTGTGTGTGTGTGTAAGCACTCTGCTGTTTAACATTCTTGCTGCATTAAACTTGGCCACACTCTGCAAGCACAATGCTGTGTATCATCTCTGCTTCATGGCTTGCCAATGTCTCGTAAGTGCATCCTGAACTTTTGAAAGCTGCAGTGTGTCCAGCTCAAATAGATTCATTCTAGTTCTTTCAGCAGCCTAGGAGTTAACTCATCATTTCCTTGGCCATTGAGCTGTAACTGTGCAAGCACGCTGCAGTGTAACTTCTCTGCTCCATGGCTTGCCAGTGTCTCGAAAGTGCATCCTGAACTTTTGAAAGCTGCGGTCTGTCCAATTCAAATAGAAAATCTAGATGTAGTAGTTGCCGTTTCTGGTTTCTTTCCTTCAACCAGCAGCAAGCGCTATGACCAACACTAACACACAGACACAAAACCACACAGCCAATAAACAAATCAGCTGCTCCTCTAGACTACACACATATCAGCAACTAAAAATAGACACACACACACACACGCACACGCACACACACTCACACCAGCTGCACATACCCTGCAGAAAGTCAAACTTGTCAGTCTCAAGACACAGAGACAAAGCAGTCCCAAACTAGATAAGTGCAACTATGCAACCTGCACCAACATTTTGTAAGATGAGTCTCTGATTTACAAAATTATGCAGTGGTTTTGAAAGACAATTCATTGATAGGTGAGGACACCACTACACCAGAGACATTTATCACCCCAATGACAACCAACAAAAAGGCTAAAGAGAAGAGTAAGAGTTCATACCACCTCTCCTTCCTCAAGTCTAACCACTCAACTTCATGCATCACTTATGGAGAACAATTTTAAAAAGATACAAATAAATAAGAACAGGCTTGCTTAGAATAAGATAGAGATAACAAATGAAGCCCTAATCATAGTTACATTTAGCAAAAGATGATGCACTGCACTGCCATGGCGTACATTTTCTTAGCTAAGCTCCCACCTTGAAAACTAGCCACCCTTCTTTGTTTACTGCCACCTTATGTTCCCTTGTGCTTCCTTCCTCTGATGTTGTAAAAGCTGGCTGCATTCCTCTCTCCCGGGATTTCTTTAACCCTCTCTTTGCCAGAAAACTTGCTTCCCTTTTGCAGGGCTAATAGAGCTGCATATACACACCACACACACACACACACACACACACACATATCACACTGACTATGTGTCAATCCCATGTAGCTTGTACATTCCAGAAACTGGAAGCAAGAAGTCCTAAAATGCCACTTGTACTAAACATCCTCTGTCTGGTGTGGCAGCATCCCTGGGGTTACATTTACACAGAATATGAAAATTAACTTACCAGTTGGTGTTTGGACTGGCGATAGTATTCTTTGACTCTGTGGTTGTGAGAGAGAGACTCATTTCATCACTGAGTGATCACTCTCTCTCAGCATGACACTGCAACTCCTTCTCATTGACCACACTGCCAGGCAGGCTTGCTGTAGCAGAATAGATGAAGGGCAAATCATACCAGCAGCAAGAGACTCATTCAGAGCATAAGCACAAGAATCTGAACACTGCTCTTGGGCCAAGTTTTGAACTGCCCACCACCTTTCAGGACAGAGTCATGAAATGACAGTGTCACTGTTCATGAGGTGGGGTCCCAAAAAGCCCATGTTGCAAATTTGGTGAAAAGTACCAAAAATGACTGCATTTTGAGTGTGCATTGCGCAGTTTCTACGCACACTCCAAACTTCACCAGTTTTTAATATTTTCACTCCACATTTTCAACATTGTCATTTTTGCACACCTCCTTCAAAACAGTACAGCTATCATTTTCCACAACCTGCCCAAAATGTGTTTTTACACCTGTGGCACAGACTAGTGCATTCGCTCTGCTACATCAGCATGCGGGCAAGTGAACAAAATGTCACTGGCACTCTTCATGAGCAGGGGTCCCAAAAAGGCCATGTTGAAAATTTGATGCAATTCCTCCAAAAAATGGCCAAGTTACACCTGGGTGTTTAATAATTCCTATGCACATTTGTAACTTTGGTCATTTGATAGCTCTTCACATCCCTATTGGCTCTGGTTAGAGTTTGTTAGAAGTTGCATTCATTTACTCCACAAAACATCCAATCAGTGGCAGAAAAATGAATACAGTTGTGAGCTGTGTCCAGTTTAAAAGCAATTATGTGAAGTTTGTATGCAATTGAATCTGTTCTAGGATGTGAAATTTGAATGTTGTTGGGCCAACTAATAGACAGTCTAAGAGCTTAGGACGCATTTCTGCTTTGAAAATAGCAGTGGGCACATCTTGGGTGGGTCCTGCCCTCTTTACAGAAAACACAAAAACTAAATGAGTAAAGAGTTAAACAGAGGGAAAAGAGGAAATAATCATACTGACACCGTTGATGTTAAAGGTTTCATATTTTTAATGTATGGCAGTTTTCAGGCATTATGGGGAGCCTCTGCGAACCCCCAAAGCCCACCGCCCACATCTGTAACTGTGTATGTGGCCCCTTCTAGATGTTCACAGAGGTGAGGAATTTTGGGTGCTCCATGGCTAGGCTACTTCAAGCTCTCCCTTGGGGGAACAGTTATTCAGCTGTGTGCTTTGCTGCTAGCAGGGTGAGGTGGTGCCTACCAGTGGCCATTAATATAGCATGAAATGACAGTAAGCCTTAAATAGATTTAGATAAATACAAAGAGTCAGAACAGCTCCTAGAAAGCATAACATGAGAAATTATGTAACTAACATTTATTTGGTGGGAGTTAGGGGTCCTCCATACAGACCATCCTTACTGGGTCCACCAAAACTGTAGTGCTGGCTCCACATTATTTATTTATTAATATGCTGCAGAACTTTAAACCTTGCTGCAGAACTTGACCTAACAGTTCTGTGGAAGTTCAGAGTCCCTGCTTCAGATGTTACACTTAGAATTAGCAGAAAACAGGGGGCCTTACCTACAACTACAATAGGACTTGAGATGTGAATCCTGAAACATTTAGGTTTATTCGATCCTGTCTAATGGGTGGTGTCTTTGGTATTTTTGGAAGGAAAAATGTAAAAACAAAAAAAAAAAGTTATAAAAAGAAATTACCACTGCCCATGTCTGCACAATACAAAACAAAAATTACATTTGGCACAGTACAACTACAGTTGCTGTCCCTATACCAGTAAAGAGCTCAATTTGTGCTTAAAATCCAGGAAGTTAAAGATGTGTTGACAAAGAACATGATGTGGCCTTGGGAGTTCATCCTCAGCAGCCAATGTTGGCCTCTCAGCCCCATTTCTGACAGTGGGAGCCCACGTTTGTGTCAGACAGTAAGTAATTTTATAGAAAAAAGTAGACACTGGGGGCCTGATTCTAAATTGGGTTATGCATGTCACAAGGTGACTTGCGCCAAACCCTATGGCACAAGTCTCACTCTTGCGACATGCGTTACACCGGTCAGGATTCTAAGAGGTGGCCCACACCATGGTGCAGGTGGGCTGCACCCAAGGGGGCTTCCGCCGCCCATGGTCCCTACAGCATGGTGGAAGGGGGGGTTACGGCAGCATCCGTGCCCTATTTGGAAAAGGCAGCTGCCATAACACCACTACGCCATTCTAAGATCCACTGCTGCATTGCAAGTTTAGACCAGCTTTTAGCTGGTCTAAGGGGCTTCTGTCCTAGCAAATCACTGGTTGCCCCCCACAGTGCCAAACCCCACATACGGCCATGCATCATGGACCTCCTCAACACAGAGCAACCCCCCCCAATACCAGAGTGCCACCCGCTGGCACTTGGGTCCATCATGCCCTGCCTCCTCCATGCCAGTGCTACACAGCTGACACCCCCCCATGGCCCACGGAGGCTTGTGGGCATGTTTGGGGCCAGGGGGGCTGCACGCTGCCATCTGCAAATTGCAGCACCAAGGCAGGGTGCACCCTTCCTGTGGCACAACCCAGGAGCTGCCACAAGTCGCAGGGCATAAGTGCCGGGGACCCTGCCTGTTCTGGAATATGGCACAGTGTCTCTGGCATAGTGGCAAATGTCACAACTTGCATACGCCTGCAAGTTGCGACATGCATCTTAGAATCAGGCCTGGGGTTCCATCCCTGGTGGTACATCTTAGTGCCCTGACACCTAAATCCCTCCCCCACCCCAACAACAAAAATGGTTACTGGAAGCTCACTATAAATGTTTCACTTATCCGGCAAGGTTGCTTTTCCTTGTCCAAAACCCATTATACCTTCCATTTATTGCACTCATTTACCCTTAAAGAAATACAGAATGTGTATTTAAGATAAGAGTGGTATTTTGCATAAATGCATTATTCATGTACTGTAGACAGGTATTTAAAGGCTGTGGACATAACCAAACACAACTCACAATTGAGACAGCACTACATTGGAAGGCACTGCTGGAATTCATCCGTACACCACCATTAAGTACCCTTCACAGTCAATTTGTTTCACAGTCTTGCATCCAATTCAAATGCAATGGAGGAGTCTGGGCTCACAATCCAAACAGCTCCAAAGCAAGGGAAACAACACTCTGGGTATCAGATAAAAATGGCTTTTATTCAAAAAATATATAAAAGGCAGTAGCAGCACAAAAACATCCAACATTTCCCCCAGTATTGGAACCTTTTCAACTAGTGAGGTCAACAGCAAGTGACTCACTTTTGTCCTAATATTTCTAAACAAAATAGTGTGCAATTTTATGTACGTATTATACAGGTGCTGTCACTCCTGTTTATTAGGGTTGATAAGCACTTTAATGTTAAACCTAAATTTTTGCACTTTAATGACTTTGCCCCTGTTCAACCAATTTATATGAAATTTGGAAAGTTCAGCAATTGTGCCAGTATCTCTTGATCCTCACAATTTCATGTTCATTGGTTCTGTGGGGGCAAAGTTACAGAGGTACAAAAAATTTAAAAAATCACAGTTTATAAGTAATTTTTTTGCTCGTCAATAATTGAAAAAGTAGGATTTGTAACCTCAGACTTTCAGGTTTGATAGAGTTTGGCCCTAGGTACATGCTTTTGTGATTTTTATGTTGCTTGCATGCATGTGCAAGAAACATAGTGCCATCATCCGAGTTTTCGGAGGTGTGTCAGCCCGTCTTCCAATGCAGTCAGTGTATTTGCAGGCACGGCCCCAGTTCCCCAATCACTGCTGCAGCTGTCTATGACAAGCTGAAAATGCAGTGGCATATAGTTCAAAGGGATAGCTCCGCTTCAGTGAGCAGAGCCCTCCCCCCCATGCACACACGTGTGCAAGCATGCATATTGCGTGCTGATGCGCTCCCCCCCATGCACACACTGTGTGGCCGACCGGGGTGCCCAATCCCCCGTTGGCTCCACACACACCCCCACCGCTGTCCAGGTGCCACGCTGGGAGCCCACCCCAGCATGGCAAAAACTGTTATAGCCGACGGGGGTGCCCAATCCCCCGTCGGCTCTAAGGCTGCACGCCCCCCTCAAAAGCTTTCCCGGTGCCACGCTAGGAGCCCACCCTAGCATGGCAAATCTTGTTTTGGCCGATGGGGGTGCCCAATCCCCCTTCTGCTCCATGTCCCCCTGACCAGCTTTTCCTGCTGCCACGCTGGGAGCCCACCCCAGCGTGGCAAACGTCCCGCGTCGTCTTCTTAAAAAAAAAAAAAAACTGTGAATAAAAAAACGGTCCCTAGTAGTCTCCCTGCCCCCTCCCACAACCCGCACCCAACCACTGCGCACCCTGCCACCCCACATCCTCCCCTCACCCCATACTTACCTCCGGAGCTCGGCGCGATGATCATCGGTGGACCAGGAACACGTCTGCACTCTTCAAAGCCGACCGCGAACTGAGGAAATGCCGGTAAGCTGTATAATGGGATAGACAGGGTTTTTTCAACTTTGTTGCATATCTGAGGCATTTTTGGGAATTTTGGCCCCAAATTTTCAACATGGGGTTTTTGGGACCCCCTTCTCATGAATTCTTGCACTGTCATGGCGTTATTCGGGCCCGAAGGGTGATTTCGTGGTCACTGCGTGAAATCACCTTTCAGGACTGATTAACAAAATGACACTGCCAGTGTTCATAAGGTGGGCTCTCAAAAAGCCTATGTTGAAAATTTGGTGAAAAAATTCCTAAAAATGACTGTTTTACGAGCGTGCATTGCGCAGTTCCTACGACGCCAGGAAGTTCATCGAATTTCAATATTTTCATTCCAGATTTTCAACACTGCATTTTACCACACCTCCTTATGATCAGTACAGCTGTCATTTTCACATCCTGCCCAAAACATGTTTCTGCCCATGTAGCGCACAATGGCATGATCGGTTGTCTTGAAATCAATGTATGGGACACAGTAAGAAAATCACAGTGACACTGTTCATGAGCAGAGGTCTTAAAATGGCTATGTTGAAAATTTGGTGAAAAAATTCCTAAAATTGACTGTTTTATGAGTGTGCGTTGCGCAGTTCCTACGCACGCTCGAAAGTACGCGAATTTTCAATATTTGCACTCCAATGACTTCCAAATACCTAAACAGCACATAAAAGCAAGCAACATTCAGCACTGACAAATGCTTGTTATATATTGAAGTCAAGTAGTTTTTAAATAATTTTTATAAGATTTTCTATCATTGGGCACGCGCAGTGTTAAAAATAAGCATTCTATAGATGGTAGAATTTTTGCAAAACTGGGAGGTACTGTTGTCGTATTTTATGTTTGTTGTATGATATACTGTTGTATTTTTGTATAGAGTTATCGTGTTTCATATATTGGATTGTAACTGTTACTTTTGTTTTCATTTACTGGCAGGTATAATTGATTTTCTGTTGGCATATATGTTCAGTTGTCAAGACAATGGGGTACCATGGTTATAATGTTAATACTTTTGTATCGCGTGGAATAATATATTGGCGTATCTAATCATGTTTGTGTTTCATGTTGATTAGATTGGGTAGCTCAAAACTGTAAGGGAAATCAATGATGTTGTTCAGTTTGATGTGTGCTTTTGTATATTGTGTTTGTGTGATCCAGTTGACTGTTAGTAGATGAATGACATGTCATAGGAACAGATGATCGTGATACGAGAATTGCGTTTCATTACATTAAACGATATAGTAATGCAACATATGATACAGAGACAGTAACCTATTGGACATATTGGACAAGAATATCTTTTATCCTGATGGATGATTGTCTCTGTAGTAGTGTAAATATATGTATCTCTCCCAAATTGCTATTCATTAATATCACTGCTAAAGCATTAATAACACTGCTAAAGCTGCAAACCCCTCCTACCCAAATCCGCTGCCATATCCCACACTCGCTTGCATTGCAGCCTTGGTACTAAAGAGATAAACTATACTACCTCATTATAACCTACCTACTCCTACCGGGACATTAACCCAAACCTAGGCCTCCACCCTTCTCCCCCCACGTTACTTACAAACTCAAACGCTGGTCCCCCCACCTGTAACCCCCAAGCCCTTCCCCAAGGCCTCAAGCTACTCCATGTAAATATTCATAGTTTGCTACCTAAATTAGTCCTATTACAACCATTTGCTGTCTGTCTGTCTCTCTAGCCCCTAATATCCTTATTCTCTCAGAATCTTGGTTAAATAAAAAAATTTCCAACACTGAAATCGCTATTCCAGGATACTCAGTCTACCAGTAAGACTGAGCAAGTAGGGGAGGCAGTGTGGTAATGTATGTCTCCTCTTCTCTCAAAACTGATATTATCCTATCTGCATTCCTTCCAGCATCCTATGAAGTGCTCCTTATTAGACTGTCATTACCATTCTGTCACCCAATCTATCTAGCTGGTGTCTGCTGCAGACCTGGCCTATCCCCATCTACTGTTTCCGAGCTCATCACTACTATTGTTTCCCACTCCCCTGTTGGTGAGATATACATAATGGGGGATTTCAGTCAAAACTGGGTAGCTCCCTCCCTCTCTAAGCTCCACAATGACATAACTGCCCAGAACCTTGCACAACAAATCCTTGAAGCAACTCGACTAAACCACAAGACACAAAACCACTCATTGATTGATTGGGCCCCAACCTCCCACCCACACAGTGTCACAAAATCTGGACTTCTACCAAACTCACTAAGCGATCACCATATGATTTTTATGGTTTAGAAAATACAAAGGCCCAAGGTACCCTACAAATTAATTCACTCAAGGTCTTTTATGTCACTCGACTTAGCCCCCTAATTCTCAGTCTTGCTCAAACAGACTGGACTCCTATCTCCTTGGCTCACTGTATCGATGATGCCTTGGATTACTTCAATTACAAATTTATCACCACTTGGAACATATTCACCCCGTTATGCACTCCAAGGTTCACGGTAACCATCTCTCTTGGATCATTCCGGAGCTACTAGCATGCCAATGGGCTGCGACCAAGCTTGGAAAAAGCACAAAGCATCTAAGAAACCACATGACTACACGATCTACCACACCCTATGCAACCAATGCACTAAAGCCACTAGACTGGCTAAGGCAGAATATTTTAAAAACACCTTCCAATCCAACATTGACAACCCTTCTAAATTCTGGAAGGTAGTCCATGCACTATTCTCTCCCTCATCTAAATCTCCCCCTCCTGTCCTTAAAATTAACAATTCTTTAATCTCAGACCACCTTGCTGTCACCACTGAATTCAACTCTTATTACACTTCCAGTGCATCCACCCTACTATCCTCCCTCCCAATAAACTACCCATGTACCACAAAATGATACCCTTAGCTGTGAAGTTCTCTCTTTCTCTAAAGTCTCCCCCACAGACACTCAGACAGCCCTTCTTGCACTAAACCCCACCCAGCAATAGTCACCCCACTGGCTGACATCCTAAATCTTTCTTTCACCACTGTACCTAATATCTGGAAACAAGCTGTAGTCCTACCACTACCTAACAGTGGTGAGCCTCCTTCATTCCTTCTCTGGAAACTACCACCCAATTTCCCTTCTCCCTATCCTAGCCAAACTCCAGGAACAGTTGGTCCTGTCACAACTCTCCACCTGTCTCTCGGATTCTAACTTTTTCACTCCTTTCCAGTCTGGATGTAGGAAACATCACTCCACCACCACCTCCCCCTTAGGCTAATAGATTCCATCCTCTCAGGGAAGGATAGTGGCCAAATCACACCTGCCATTTTTGTCGACCTTGCAAAGACTTTGACACAGTCTCCCACTTCCTTCTTCTAAACAACTTCTCCTCAGCTGATCTGTCTGACTCTGCCACAAACTGGATCAGAGCCTACCTTACAGGTAGGACACAATCAGTCAGGATCATTTACTCATTATTCCCCCCCCTTCCAGCAGACACTGGTGTTCCACAGGGATCAGTGCTTGGCCCAATACACTTCTCAATATTCCCAAATGACCTCCCATCAGTATGTACCACAACATCCATCCATATGTATGCTGATGACACTGTCCTCACCATCTCTGGCCATACCCTCTCTGATGTTGAAACCAGACTCCAATTGGACTTTGACAAGTTCCAATACTGGCTTAGCACTCACCAACCTTCCCTAAATGCCAAAAAGACTGTCTCCATGACCTTTAGCATGAGGCAGAGACTCTCTAGGCTCACTACTCTACCATCCTTCCACACACTAGCTGGGACTTCTCTGGAGGACACCTCCTCCTTCAGGTACCTTGGGGGTCTGGCTAGACCAGCACCTCAACTTTTTTGGACATGTGGACACTATTTTGAAAAAACTACGTCCCAAGCTAGGCACTCTTTTCAAGAACCGGAACTGTCTACCTCTACCGGCAAGTTGTGAACTAGTCCAGAAAATGATTCTCCCTATTTTCAACTACTGTGATGTAGTTTACAGTGCTGCCCTGAAGTCTGCCTTAACCAGATTGGACTCCCTTTTCAACTCCTGCTGCTTTGCGTTTGACTTGCCACCCTGCTCTCACCACTGCGATCTTTACCACTCACTCGAGTTCCCTTCATTTACAACCATCACCTCTTCCATATTGCAAAATTCACCTCTAAACTTGGGTTCAGCTCTCTCCCTTCCTAACTATCTTCTGCACTGGTTATCCCCCACCCTTGTGCATTCACTCAGATCCCCTGATGACAGGAAATTGGCTATCCCCCACAGACTCACCTCTGCTTGTCAGTCTGTTTTCTCCTACTACTTCCCTAAACTCTGGAACTCGTTATCACCTCAGATCAGACACTCATCATCTCCTTACTCTGTCTCCAAAGCCATCTTTAATTACTACTCCTCAAATTGTTCATGCCCCTAGTTGTGCTCAGTGTAATTCTCTACTCTGATTAATTGCTTGACTATTCTGTTACTGGGTCTCATGCAGGAGCATCTCTCTAGTACTTGCTCAACCCAATTGCACTTATAATTTGTCCTGGTCTTGTATCATGCAAATTTCTGCATCTTGACTATCTTATGTTCTATGTTAACCTTTAATTATGTTATGTAACTTACACTGTATGCACTGTTTGAATTATTCTAAATTGATGTTAATGTAATGTTTATTCAGTTTATTATTGATTGTTCTTCTCATAAATCTGTAAGCTGTACATATGTCTCCTCCTACCTTTTCCCCCATGATGCACCATGAGATGAGCAACTTGTTGTTCAGTGTGTCTTTTCTGGTGAAACTTTTCAATAAATAAAATACATAAATAAAATAATGTTATATACAAAATAGTGGATGAATGGTAATAATAATAATAATAAATCTATTTATACCGTGCCTTTCGTATAACCAAGGCATCTTACAAAAATTCCACATAAAACAGTAGATAAACACAAATCTGAAACAACTGAATTCATAAAAAAATGCAATAAAATAACATTATCAAGTATATATCTTAGACCATAAATAGGTCTTTAAGGTATGAAACATAGAGTCTTGTGGTTGTATATTGTTAGTGTGTATCATTGATGTTAACAATGTGAAAACGGGGGCAAGTAAATACTACGGTACTGAAGAAGGACAAAGTGTTGATATAATATGCTTTCTTCTTTGTATGGGTTATGTGATATAGTTCAGCTAGGGTAGTTTGTTGTCATGTCATACTTTGTGTGTGTTGTATTAGGAGCTTCCTAATATGAAATTCTACAGTAACTCATTTATGTTATTTATTTATTTATTTATTTATTATAATCTAGGAAAATACCTTTGAGTCAGGGACTCATTTACAGAGGTCCCATGTCATATTAGAAACACAGTAAGACAAAATTATTGCAAATTCAGAGAGAAGGACAAATTGTACATCACAGGGAACAGCACAGTAGACCAGAAAGCTAACATATACAAGACTAGGTACAATAAGTTTTAATCAGCCAGAACATGTTTATGAGAAAATGATAGTTTTGTTGTCAAAGTGCAAGGCAAGTAAAGTGATACATTCATCACCTCAGGTTATAAAAGAGCTTTAGAGGAGGACAACTCGAGATAGTTAATGGAAGCATGGGGAAGATGGAGAATAGTCAGGTTGAGGTAGGGTGGGAGAGAGAGGTGGGAAGTGGAGACAGAAATAGGAGGTGAAGAGGGGAGGTAGGTGTGAGAGAGATAAGAAGCAGTAGGAGCAAGGGGTGATGAAAGAAAGAGGCAGGCAGGCAGGGGCCAATAAAGAAAAAAGATGAGGCCAATGAGGGAAGAGTATGGAGGGAGGGTGGCAGGGGTGGATTGAGTGAGGACTGAGGACAAAAGTGGATAAGGGTGAGTGAAAGAGCAGGGGGAGGGTGAGCGAGAGAGAGAGAGAGAGAGAGCCAGAGTACAAGCTATGATCAACAGAAATTGCCAGTAACAAGAGGCAATTTATAAAGAAAAGTGGGATGATGGTGAGGAGTGCCGATGGGGGGGGAGACAAGGTATAAGGAACAGGGAGGAATGGTGGAAAGGATAAGGATGATAAGGTAAGAAATTACTGGGCAAAGATGGGATACAATGAACCGTGGAGAGATGAACCTGTGGAGGGGGGAGGGTTAGGGTTCACAGTCACAGACACTGGTGAGAGCAAGTAGAGATCAAAGTTTTGTTTTAAATGGGCTTAGTTTGTCTTCTCCAAGAAGTTCTTTGCTGAGAGAGTTGAGCCAGGTAGGTGCTCGATATTTATAGGATCTTTGACCTTGTGACGTCCTCTGGAACAGGACTTTCAAGGTTTGGTCATTTTGACCCTGAGTACATCTGGGGGAGTTTTGGGGAGTTAGAAGATCCCAAACTTCAGGAAGTGCAATTCCAAGTATTGATTTTTTCGGTGAGCAAGCACATCTGGTATCGGATTTGGCAATCTAAGTCAAGCCAGCTACTTTGGGTGTATAGTTCACATGTATGGACATGACATTGTGCATCTAGTACTAGTCTACAGCCCTTGTTGAGGGTCATTTTAATTCTTCTGAAAATCATGGGAGTTGCTGCACCATACACAACCAGGTTGTAGTCAATGACTGAGAGCACAGAGCTTGATACTGCTATCTTCAGGGCTATGTCAGTCAAGCTAGGTTTGTTTTTATAGAGTAATCCCAGTTTAGCATTTGCAGTTTTGGCAACTTGAACAATGTGTCGAGAGTAGGAAGGAGCACTGTCTAATGTTATGCCCAGATATTTAAAATGGTTAACCATCTCAAGGGTTGTACCTAGAAATTCATGTGTGTATTGTGATTGGTTGCAAAAATCATGGTCTTCATCTTTTTATAGTTTAGGAGCAGTTTTGAGTCCAAAAACCACTTCTATATCTAGGAGAAATTGTCCTGCATTTGTAATTCCAGCTTCCCAGGGTTTGAGTGGTTCACATAAAGCACAGCATCATCAGCGTATAGCAATATTTGATCACTGACTGCTAGAGGGAGCCTGTTTAGAAAAAGGCTAAAAAGCAGGGGTCCAAGGATGAAACCTTGGGACACGCCAGTTGTGACACACTGGTAGCTCGAGCAGACATAATTTATTTTGACTTTTTATAGTCTACCATGGAGGTAGCTTCTAAACCAGGAAATGGATTCGGGGGATAGACCAGTAGTGGATAATTGGCCAAGGAGGAGCTCATGGTTAACAGTGTCAAAGACCTTGGTGAGGTCAATATATGTAGCCCCCACCAAGAGCCCCTGATCCAGAGTGCTATGAATATAACTAGTGAATTCTACTAGAGGAATGGTAGTGCTATGTTGTTTCCAAAAAACGTGCTGCTGACGGCATTGCAGCTGATATTTGTTGAGGAATTCAACTAGCTGGTCTGAAACAATGCATTCCAATATTATTGATGGGGGGGAAAGGAGATGGAACGATAGTGTGGTTAGCCTTATCACCACTTTTGCAGACCAATGTGACTACTACCTCCTCCCATAATTGTGCGAATTTCCCAGTTACTAGTGATAAGTTCGGAATTTTGGTGATGGGGCAAGGACAAATTCAAGTGTGAGTTCAAGGAGCTTTAGATCGAATCCGTCAGTACTAGTCCTTGATCAACAGAGTACCATGGTGATATATCTCTTGGTCTGAGATGGGGTAATTATTTTAAGGTAGAAGTGGGGTATGGGGCTTTGTCAAGAGGGAGTATTAGGGAGAGTTTGTGTATTTGGAGGAAGAAAGAAGTCAGGGGGTAGAACACCACTTAGGTCAGTAAATGCTTTGTTGAAGGTCTCGGTGATGGTCATAGGGTCCTGGGTGGGAGTACAGTCAGTATTTATTAAGGTAGGGGGAGACTTGTTTGGTTTTCCAGATAGGGATTTGATATTTTCCCAAAAATGTCCGCTGTCTCCCCAGGAGTTTTCAAGCTCCCTATGAAAGTGGTGATTTTTGGTCTTACAGATTGTCCAAATACATTTGTTATGTGCCTCCTTGTATTTCTGAATGTCGGTCGACAGGCCAGTATTTCTGGACATATATCAAAGGTTGTCATGATGTTTCATGAGGTCACATAATTGCAAAGAGATCCATGAGTTTTGATGGCCCTTGGTCTTTTGCTTGGTGAGTGGGACACAAATATCTCAAGATTCATTAAATGTTTGGATAAAGAGTTTTAGGGCATCATCAACATTAGCAGCAGTGTTCAGAAAACTCCAATCATGGTTGCTTAGATGCATTTTCAGTGCATCCAGCTTACCTTTTTTTTAGAAGTCTTGTATTGATGGTTTTGGTTGGGACTTTAGGGGACTTATTAGACCAGGTGAAGAAGGTTGGGGAATGGTCACTAAGGGAATCTGGGAGTACTGAGATGTGATTTATTCTATCTGGGTGATTGGTGATGAGCCAGTAGATGAGAGTACTTGTTCCAGTTATGTAGCTTATCTGAGTGAGCGTGCTCACTAATTGAGAGGTATGTACTGAGGATAAAGCATCTTTACAGGGACCTATGTCTTGGGAGTTCCAACTGATGTTGAAATCACCCACCAAGATAATTTCAGTGTTGGGACTGCTCCTTGCAATGTAGTCAGTTACAACTTTGAAGCCACTATCTTGGGCCTTGTGTGGAATGTAGATGGACACTATCGTTAATGATTTTCCATTTTTACCAATTAGTATCCTTACTGGCAACAGCTGTGTATAACACTTGGCAGTGATGTGCGGCAGCATTTGCCCTTTGAGGTGTTCCTTCATATATAATACACAGCCACTCCCACACTTTCCAAGCCTATCAAATCTGAAAGAGTTGTGCCATGGGAGTTGTATGGCAGTGTCCAGGATCCTAGGACTCAGCCATGTCTCCACTACTGACAGGATATCTGGTTTGTGTTGGGTGACCCACACATGAAGTGCATCAAATTTTGCCTGAAGACTACAGGTATTGATTCTTAGTCTTGATTGATGTTTTAGAGTGACCTGAGAGTGCAACATGGGTCCAGGGTTAGGGTGGACGTTACCCAACAGGAGTAATAGTAGGTAGACCAGTCTTATTATCTGGCATTTTATAAGGTAAAAACTTTTCCCCCGTTTTCAGGGGTGGATTTGTGCATTTTTACTTTTCTAAATGTTAAGACTAAATTGGTCATAGGTGGGGGGAAGGGATATGTATTTAGTCTCTTACCACCCAGATAGATTCTGTATAAGGGCATCTCCTTTAAGCTTACAGCCATAGCATATGAGGTGGATTTGTGCCACACCTGAAAAGGCATGATTTGGGAGATGTTATAAACTAGGGTGAGAGGTGGTAGGGGTGGAGATAGGTTGAGAGGGGGAAAACAGCTGGTGTGGCATTAACAGGTGAGAAGGAGCACAACCAGGAGTGGGTGCTTGCTGACAGTGGTTCATTTGGGCATAGGGAAAAAGATGAAACACAAATAGGTGTAATAGGGTCAGGCAAAATGGAGGAAGAGACAGTGGCAGGACCCTGACATGCATTGACGGGGTCTAATAGGAGAGGGGTATGGTTGAGGAAGTACAAGATAGGAAGATAATGTAGCAATAAGGTTGAGGTGATACATGTTTATTAAACTATGTAGTGAGCAGACTATGGGGGGTAAAAGTGATGAGTAGTACATTTGTATGATCATGTTGTGGAATTAATGGTGAAATGAGTGAAGCAAGCTGAATTGCCAAGTAGTAAGACAAATCCACACAAATAATTCCCATAGGTGAGGGCAAAATATGAATTGTTTTGCCCAGGAGAAATAATTGCTGCTGCTGCTGATAGTTAACTTAGAAAAAGAAAGAAGGTGGAAGAAAGAACTAATATGTCCACCAATCATAGCAGAGAGGGGTTTGTGGACGTTAAACAGTGAGGGAGGATGCGTATTTAATAGAGGTCAGGGTGGGCAAGCGGGACAAAATACTCGGTCCCTGACAAAACTAAAAGTAGCACACATTTTAAAATTACAGTGCCAGAAGCGCCACAAATCACAGAATCAGAAAGATCCAATTAGAAGAGAGCAGAGAGTAACACAAAGGTTCGGCCAAAACCACCAATCGGAGGGTCCGCTTCATGGCCGGCTTTTCAGAGGTCCCAGAGTCCATACCTTAATTTTGGCAGCAGGTTGAGGTCCACGAGCGGCCAGCTCGAAGGAGCATCAGGCTGCAGTGCAGCAGTATGCCTTGGTCAGGGGCAGGAGACCTAAGGGAAGAGAAAGAACAAGGTGAGCAGAGATAAGGTGCTAGGTTGCAGTCTTAGTGGGGAGTGGGTCAGGGCAAACACAATGGAAAAGGGAGGAAGTTTGAAAAGAGCAGGGGGAGGTGGGAGCTACTCCGAGAGTGCAAATTAGACTGGTGAGTTCTGGTGCTGGGCTGCAGTGCAGCAGTATGCCCTGGTCAGGGGCAGGAGACCTTAATGCTGGCAATGGGTTGAGGTCCACAGGCAGCCAGCTCAGAGGAGTGCCGGGCCACAGTGCAGCAGTATGCCCTGGTCAGGGATATTTGTTACAGTCATGTGTACAGGTAGTTCAATTATATTGTGTTGTGGGAAGATGTGAACGTTGTCATGTGGTATAGTGTTACACTGAATACGAAAACATGAAATCATGCATCAATGATACAACGTCATGACAGGTTTCTTATGTTGTTATAGGGAATGCCTTAAATAATAATACCATTTATAAAGTATGATATGTTTGGAGTAATGTATGTCACTACTCTCATGTGGGAACTAAAAGCTATGGTAACATGTTACAAGTAGTAGGTGTTAACATGATGCAGTATTATTCCAGTACATATGTTTTAAAATTATTCCACTATATGAAAAGATAAGTTTCTTAATAGTTATTGTAGAAGAGCAAACACACATAAAAGTAGTAGTATACGACCTAGTAACTTGACATATGATAGTGCTGCCAAAAGATATAATAGGGTGATTATGTAATTCTATTATGCATCATTAACTATGAGTGTACGAGGCAGTAACATGACATATGTTACAGGTTAAGAGGCGGTAATATAATATAGTACTACTGTTTGTTTGCATGATAAATATTAGTTTGGTATGCCTGTGATGTGGCAGATAAAGTAGATATACAACAGAGATGGAGGCTGTGGAGGAAAAAACACTTGAAACCCAGGAAGAAGAAATACTGCCATAACATCGCTGGCCTGAGACACCTCTAATCACTCTAGTTGTGTATTCCCCATCCCCTCCGCCATGGAACTTGTCTCCAGCCTCACCTGCAAGACATGAAGATGAGGCTGGAGCACAGCAGATATCACACCCAATAGTCTCAATTCTACCCCCATTGACAATCCCCACTTCCAAATTCTCCACCACCACCTGTATCTCCTCTTCCAATTGGCACTCCTCCTCCTTCTCTGTAACCACAGTAGCTGTGGATCTTAGCCCCCACTGTGTTTGCTGCTGCACCAACTTCCACTTCTTGTGTGTGCAAGCCCTTCCCTGTTAGTCTTGTTCTGACACCTGATCCCCCCAAACTTTTTTCTTTTTTTTAACAGTTTGTTTTTGGTTTCTTGTTATTTCTCCTTTAAGATAATATGTAGGCTCCCTCTTTTATCACTGTTTTGTTTTTCTTCAAATATTTATTTTTCAGAACTATTGTATATGTTGTAACACCAAACTTCTGTAAATACATTGTACATATTACGAAACTTTGTTTACTTTATAATGTACTGCTTACACTATGAAAGCTGATTTTAATACATTTTCTTTTTGTGCCTTTACAATTGTTTTCTTATATAGCCCTCAGTTACCTATTAAATAATAATCATTTTTTGGAGGAGGATCAACTAGTTTATAACATTATCTTCACTATACAATTATGCATAATAACAGTATTACTTGAAATCAGACACTGCAGAAGAGCACTTTTATTTTACATGTTATATAATATTTTTTTTTCAAATTTAGAGAGCTTTATTGAATATATCCACATACCACCATAATATGGAAGAAATGAAGTAACATCAATGTCTGGATACCCCTCCCCCCGAAGCACGCAGGCCTCCCCAACCCTGAAGCAGTATACAAAGTGTGTAATTTACCCCACTTCTTCTCATAACCCTTAGGGTTATGTCACAGGTGAGCAATGACGCACTATATCAATAAATTAGATAAGAGCTCTTGTATCCCTTTGTTATAAGAGATTATAGATTGATCTAGCTATTGTCTGAGGACCACTTTTTTAATGACAGGGAAATCATAGCCATAAAATATCAACGCTCTATCACTGGAATCGAAACCATGTCCCCCAGTACGCAAATATCTGGTTGGAACAGACCTTGTAACCCCAATAGAGGGTCAGCTCTACTCTCTGTTGTGCTCCAAAGTGGAGCTATCTTGGGACAAGACCAGAAAATGTGTAAGAAGGAGCCCTCCTCTTCACCACACCTAGTACAAGTGGAAGACTGTAACAGCCCCATTTGTGTCATCTTCTGCGGGGTATAGTACAGGTTATTCAATATGCTAAACTGCAGAAGCCACAGTCTTTCTTGCCCCACAAAATGGTAAGTACTTTTCCAAATACCCAACCAGCATTGCTGGAAAAGGGAGAATAATTGGTCCCAGTAAGGGGAAGAACCATTGCCTTCAGGAGCATACTGAGAAAACGGCACACTATACAGACAGGACACAGCATGTTTCTGGGAGACTTGGGGAAAAAATTACAGAAAAAAGGCAGAAAGATCAGTGGTCCAAGACCCCTGGCCAAACCATTGAATTAAGGCATGCCTTAATTGAAACACCTTAAATATATACTGCTGACCTAGACTTAAGTACCTGATTATTGTATCTGAGGACTTAACACACCATTATCCAGCAGGTCTTTAACTACCTGGGGCTCCGAATGAGGGAGCCAGTCCCCCTTAATGGGCCACCCACCTATTTTAAGATTCTGGTTACAAAAAATGGGCTGGGAGATGTCCTTGGAAATGGGATGTTTTACCAGTGCCCAATATTGCGAATACACTTTAAGCGAGACCCTCATAACTGACTCCTAAACCTTAGTGGAAAGGCTAGACCAAGGAATATATCACAGGGAAGACAGCTCCATCTAATGTTGCTGCAAGAGGTGGATCTCCAAATCTAACCAGGGAGGCCTGTACCCAAGGGGGGACCCACAGAAGATGGGAGGAACCTTTGAAGTAGTTTACTGAAATGGCTGAATATATAATAGATCAGGAAGTGGGGGAGTTTAAGGCCACCCAGGTATTTTGAAGCAGCCAGTTTTTAGTATGCTCTTCTCAGAGCTTTATCTTGCCAAATAAGTTTTGTAATAATACAGTGCAAATTCTGAAACCACTTCAGCGGTATCCAAAAATGAAGCATATGTAGGGGATAAAACAGCCTTGGGAGTACGTTCATTTTAATGACTGAGATGTGACCCCATTAGGAAAGAGGTAGAGCCAGCCAACAACATAAGTCCTGCTGGACCTGGTGCAACAAGTCCTCTAGATTAAGTTGGCACATAAGGGAAGAATCCCTGGCCAGAAACAATCCCAGATATTTAAGTGAATGGGGAGACCATGTTAGGCCCAGAGATACCACATCCTGCCTGCTAACTGATACCGTAAGGGGAAGGATTTCTGTTTTACTAACATTAAGCTTATAATGAGAGAAAGTACCAAATTCTTCGATAATTGTTAATGCAGCTGGGCAACATGGGAAAGATGGATCAAGATGTCATTCGCCTACACAGACATCAGAAAAACATTAGGGCCAACTGGGATATCAGTGACTCCAGGGACTCCATGAAGTCTCCGAAGTAATGGTTCCAAATACAAATTAAATAAGAGGGGCAACAGTGGGCAGCCCTGCCACATTCCAGATCTCAGGGGTATAGAGGTAGAAAAAAAACTATTATAATATACTTTCACAGATGGGGAGGAATACAAAATCTGCACCCACTTTATGAAGTCCTGTGGAAAGCCGAAGGCCTCGACAGTCATGAACGAGAAAGACCAATCCACCCTATCGAAAGCCTTCTCTGCGTCCAGGGAAACCAAGACCATAGGAATATCTGAGTCCCTGGATGCAGAGAAGATATGTGACAGTTTCCGGATGTGGTCCAAGGAGGATCTACTGGGAACGAACCCCACCTGCTCCTGACTCAGGAGGCCATCCCATACTTGGAGTACCTGGAGGCTAAGATTTTAGCCAGGATTTTAATGTCACAATTAATTAAAGAAATTGGTCTATAATTGCCCACAGATTCTGGAGGCTTGTCAGGTTTCAAGAGTACCATAATGAAAGCTTCAAGGAGCCCCTGGTCTGAAATACCATTTTTATGGATATAAGCAAAAAAAAACCAAAGAAGGGGCAGCAATTGCTCTGCAAAAGCTTTATAAAAATTGGAGGTGAATCCATCAGGACCTGGGGATTTCTCCAGGGCCATACTAATTATAGCCTGGTGGATATCTAATGCAGAAATGGGCTGGGCAAGCAAGGACTGCTGTTCCTCTGTTAAACATGGGAGATCACACTGCTGGACATATAGAAGGATATCTGAGTGAGATTTAAGGGGAGGCAGGGCCTGTATAATTCTCCATAGAAAGTGGCAAATTCCTAGGCAATTTTTTGGGGACACAACAGAGTGGATCCATCTGGTGCCCTAAGAGCTGTTACCAATCTGGAAGATTCCACTTGTTTCAAACAGAGAGCCAAGAAGCATCCCACCTTATCCCCCTGATCAATATATTTCACCTTGGTCCTTAAGAGGTCATACTCATCTTTTCCTTTTAATGGAGCTGCATATCTATCCCGCAAAATTGTCAGTTCCTGCAGGATATCATCTGGGGTTTGAGGAGAAATAGTATTTTCAATAGCAGTGATCTGTTGCAGAAGGTGTGCCGCCAAAGCAGCATTGACTTTTTTGTGTTTGGATACCAATCAGATAAGTTCACCCCTAATATAGCATTTGCAGGCAGCCCATTCTAGGTCTACTTTCCCCACTGAGCCCTAGTTTTGCTGGTCGAACAAGGTAATGTGGTCCTTGATCCCTTCAACCAGAAATTTATCAGACAACAGCTGGTTATTAAATTTCCAGATCATCTCCTTGTCCTGATTAGACCCAAGGACAAGTGTAAGCCATACCAAGGAGTGATCTGAAAGGGCCCGAGGGCCAATTTCAGCCTCTACTATCCCTGGGAAAAGAGAATAGCTAATAAGGACAAAGTCCAACCTAGAGTAAGATCCATTGGCTGGAGAGTAGTAATTGAATCCCTGTTCCTGCGGATGCAGGAGCCACCAAGGATCACATAACCCTAAGGTCTGGACCATGTCATGCACGGAATGCTGTTCAGGGGTTAGGTCCACTCTCTGAGCTCCTGACCTATCGAGATCAGATGTAAGAGTGACATTCCAATCCCTCCATAATAAAGTGGAGAGGAGGATCCACAAGATCCATAAAAAGAGGGTCTGATTGAATCAGGCCATAAACACAACCCAGAATAAGTTCTGTACAGTCCAAGAGACCTGTAATGAAGACGTATCTCCCATTAGTGTCAGCAAATGTTTGGCGGTGTTGGAAGGGGACCTGATGGGATATCAAGATAGCCACTCCCCGGCTTGCCAAGGCACACCCAGTCCCATATACCTGCCCTATAAACTGTCTTCAGAGAAGACTGGTCTCCGATACTAATAAGTTAGTCTCTTGGAGGAAGCTGACCTGACACTGGAGCTGCTGCAAGTGCTTGAGGATTTGAAGCCTCTTGAGGGGAGACCTTGCCCCTTTAACATTCCAAGAGGCAACCTTTAAGGGGTTAGCCATACTAATGTTTCACAAAAAACCTTATTACTTGTATACCACCCACATGTATCCCAGTTGCTCCCAAACATCTCCTCTGCCCCCTGCTCCCACCCCCCAATCCCCCACACCAACCCCCCTAAGCAAAAACTCCCAGAAGACTAACAAGCCCCAACACAAATCTCTCCACTGAAAAATCCCAGGTAACATCAATAGCGAATCTCTGACCCATCCAGAGAGAAGCACCCCCTCCCACACTTTCTAGCTCGTGTCAGCCTGACTAGCATGCTAGCATAACTCCCTCCGTACCCTCCCCCACCCACAGTTCCCAAAATGCAAACAGTAAAGTAGGTAACAAGGATTAACAAAACATTAGGGTGACCTGAATGAATAGCACCCAAAATCTTGTAGAAGAACCTTAATGTTTAAAGAGTTATATTTTGGCCCCCATTTAAAATGAGTTTTAAGTCAGCTTGTATAAATTCACATACTAGACCGAAGGCTCAGCTGTAATTATAACTATCTCCCCCTACAGCCATGGGGCGAGCATCATAAACTCAAGAGGTCCCTCTGTTTCAAGGTACTACCCTAATCAGCGGGCTCGTACTTCAAGCTGACAAATATAGAGACTGTTGAACTAGACAGTAATATAAGTAAATGAAGTTGGAGAGAAAAACATAACCGTCCATTTCTCAGACTGTGCAAAACTAATTAGGTCCTTTATGATGCACTAGCAAGTAGAACCAGCAATTAGAGTAGATATCAGGCAGCGAGCTAGCCCACAATTCAAGTCCCTCAGGATACAAGTCAAGGGGCACTAAATAGTTCCAGGAGCAGATGTTGAAGTTCCCCCATTGCCTGTTCCACACTCACCCTCTCAAAGGGATGCCAGGTATCTTTACAGAATACTTGCAGTTTAGCAGGGTATAGCATCCTAAACTTGGTAGAAGCCGCCAGTAGCTTGGTAACCACAGGATGAAATGTGTCCCTCTTCTGCCGGACTGTGGCTGGCAAATCTTGCGAAATATGAAGGCACTGCCCCTCCCAGGATATTTCCTTCAGATCCCTGCATTTTTGGAGAACGTACTGCTTGTCCAAAAAGTTCAGCAACTTCATTATGAGTGGCCATGGTGGTGCTCCTTGTTGTGGCCTAGCACGTAGGGAGCGATGGGCCCTCTCCATGATGTAGCAGGTATGGTTAGGGGAAGGCCCTGCAATTTTTCTAGTGGCTTCTGAGTAAACAGCACTGGAGAGGAGGTCTCGGCATCCTCTAGTAGCCCAAAAGTATGAAAATTATTTTGCTGGCTTCTTCCTTCTAGGTCCTCCAGTTTCCCCTCCATCTTAGCCACCTTTTGCTTAAGTGATGTAATCTGCATATCAGTTCTGTCCCTCCAACCTTCCACCAAGGTAATGCGGGCTTCTGCATCATCCACTCTCCTAGATGTCAGATTCAGGTCTCCCCTAAGTGTTTTCAGCTCCTCAGTAAATGTATGCACCAAATCCTTAAAAGGTTGCAGCTCAGCCAAGAAGCACTCCTCCAAGGGTGGAAAGGGCTGCGAGGATATAGTAGCAGTGTGAGCGGAGGAGCCGCCTTGTGACTTGACTTTTTTACTGCCTTTCTCCAGGGTTGCAGGTGGTGTGTGCGTAGGTAAGGCCTGCGTCATCTTGGCGTCCATCGCAGCCCGACCACAGTGACGACTAGGATGAACCAACAACTGGATGACACCAGAAGGTTTGTACAACTAGTTTGCAAAGCAAAACCAGCAAAAAAGGAACAGAAAGCTGCTGGTAATAGGTGGGAGGTGCGGGAGCGGATTGGGAGTGCAGCCGCTAGCTGGAAGGCATCACGTGACTCTCATGTTACATTATTTTGAGTATGATGTAATACACTCATTTTATATTTCATTTTTTATATTATTTGGATTATGCTGCTAAATACACTTTTGGAACTTAATGTTTGTAATGATAACTGAATAAAACCATGTTTGATATAGTATGTATACTGTCTTCTCTGACTCTTCTTTCTCATACCAATTGTTTTAAGATTGCAGTATCTCTTATGTTCATGTAATAATTAGGTATGTGCATTTGATTGTCAAATGCCAAAAAAAAAACACCATATCATAAAGTAAGGAAATTCGTAGCAAAAAAAAATTATGTTAATGCTGTCATTAGGGTTAGAGAATGCAAAATGTACAAAGCAAGGAAATGAAAAAACATTAAGGACTACAAAGCACATTTTCAAAGGAGATGCACAGTGCATCCCGAGATGCGCAGTGCATCCCTAGATGCGCAGCACATCCCTAGATGCGCCATGCATCCCTGAACTTGCGTGGCCCATCAGGAGTGGGGAAATATTCAAATGCCGCTGATGTGCCATGGAAGTCTGACTGCATGAGGGTGCACAATATTGTGATGTGCCGGTGCCAATGAGGGGACCCTCATGCATAGCCTGTGCATCACAATATTGATGCAGCCCCCGATGAAGACACGGCCATCTGTGCCCTCACAAAGATAGGTTTGCAGAACCCTACTTTAACTATACACTGGACAGTGTGGAGCCCTGAGCATAGTAGCAGTCCATGCACATGGTCCCCCCCCCATACACACACATACAGGCCCCAGTCCCTGGTCGCTACAGCAAGACCAATCAGACCCATGAATGCCCAGGTAGTCCACAGTGTCCCCCCTCCCCATGCTCCAATCACATCATAGAGTAGCCTGAAGTATTACAGCTCAGTGGTATAGTGGAACCCCTCCATCCCTGAATCCTGATCACACCTTAGAATACTGTAGTTCAATAGTCCTTGGTGGTATAGTGGTGCCCCCCCCTTCCCGAACCCCAATCACTCCATAGAATAATATAGGGCAATATTCCCTGGTGATATAGTGGTGCCCCCTCCTTCTCCAAACCCTGATTGCTCCTTATAATATTGTAGTTCAATAGTCCCTGGTGGTATAGTGGTGCCCCTTCTTCACTGAACCCTGATCGCACCTTAGAATACTATATATTATTTTTCTCTGGTGGCATAGTGGAGCCTACGCACCCCAAACCCTGATCTCTATACAATAAAACCATCACCCACACCCCTGGTAGTCTAGTGGACCACGCATCCAGGTAATCAGAGCCCCACTATCCGACCCCAGCCGGTGAATAGCACAGCCCTCCACACCCTTCCACGGCCAGCTGCCAACTGAACAGCATCAGAGCATGTACTATAAATAGTATGCACTCATTAGTCGACCAGAGGAAATTACTGTGAGCCAGTTGTTGGTGTGGTACAACCCCCTGGGATGCTGTACCTACCTACCTTCCCTCACAGTCACCCTACATATGGAAAACCACTTTAAACTGTAAAACTTTAAAATACATGCAACTAAAGACTTAAGCTAATAATATGCTCATGCAATGACATGCTCCTGAGGTTTCAGAAAGAACATGCACTTTATTAAACTAGGGGTAAGGGGAAAAGGAATGCAGAGATAAAAAACTGACTGAAAATGCAATACAAATAACAATAACAGTGGTGCCTAGCCCCCAAACAACATTTTTTTTGTCAATAAGTTTTTATTGATTATTCAACATAACAACAGATATTCTAATAATAGTGACAATACAAGGCAAATTATCATGCATGTAAAGGGAATTAATCCTTCATACATAACATTTTTCGTTAATAATATATCAAAGTCTAATAATGAACTTGTTATTGTTTAGTTATTAAAACTTATTGTTGTAAATCTTTGAGAAATCCCATAAAAGAAAAATTAAACATAAAGCTGTTTAAGTATTATAGTACCAATAGAATTAAAATGAGATAGATCTAAACTCATTTCTACGGATAATTTCAACTAATTTCACCAATATTTCATAATACGAATTATAGATAATACTTTTAAGATTAAAAGGTAACCTGAATAATATGTGCATATAAAACATTCTACAATCATTTGTGGTGAGAGGGGGTGGAGAGGGGTAAGCTTTAGATAAGAAGGAAACTATGGTAGGCCTACTCTCACTCATCATATGTTTCAGCCTTACAGTGACTATCTAGTAATTCTGCCAATCATTGCAACATGTTAGAATGACAGGGGTCGAATAAGAATCTCTATTATTAATTCTATATCTTAAAAATTATGTTTAGTAAAATAATTATACTGGTCACTGTGGACTGGTTAGAACCTGATAAATGTCGGTCCATTTTCATCAAACCTTTTGGATGTTTCATTTAAAGTTAGAGCTAAATGTTCTGTTTTAAGTATATCAATAATAGTATTTTTCCATTTATTTATTGTTGGTATTTTATCTTCCAACCAGTATTTTAAAATGCTCTGTCTGGTAGCCACCCCTAATAACATGAGGTTGTGTTTTTGTTCATATGTCCAGGGAAGTGTGGCTCAAAATACCCCACTATACATGTATTTACTGTCATATGGTTATAAATTGATGGAGAGTTAACAAATAAAGCGTTAATCTCCCCCCATAGGTTTTGAACTAGTGGACAGTCCAAGAACATATGTAATAGAGTACCATTCACAGTTTTACATTTATGACAAGTTAGGGTAACAGTAAGACCCATCTTATATAGATGATAAGGAGTATAGTAAAGATTGTGTAGTGTCTTAAAATGTACTAATTTAAGATTTACAGTACTGAAAAATTTGAAAGGCGTTGACCAGATTTTTTCCCAATCCCAATTCTCAGTCCCTACCTCAAGTGCCTGAGACCACCAGCATATTGATTCCATTGATGAACCTCTGATTAGGTCAACATCTAATCTGTATAGAGAAGATATAGATGCTGACAAACGCAAGCAAACCAGGAGGGACCTAGAATTGTCATTAAGGGGAACAGCCAAGTCTAATCTATTATTGATAATATTCTTTAAGACTGAATAGAATCCCAAATCAGTGCGAGAGATATCAAAATGCAGTTACAATTCATTAGCTGTCAGAAATTTACCATTTTTTATTATGTCTTTTAAGTGGAGGACTCCCTGAGCCTGCCAAATTGGTTTACTTAGTAACCTACCATCTAATATAAAGTTAGAGTTTTTCCAGATTGGCTGACTCAGGGACTTGTTTTAATTGTCTAATGGAGTCTGAGATTATTTTGTTATTTAGTGACCTGCTCAGCTTAGGGAATATCAATGATCTGAGGTCCATGTTCTGATTAGCTACTATTTCTTTTTCAATACATATCCAGTCGGGGAATATTCTTCTTCTGAAACTTCTTTAAGCCACCAGGAAATCTGAGCAGTCCTAGCAGCTAAAAAATATAGATAAAAGTCTAGAGTTCTTAGTCCCCCCTTATTCTTTGATCTACACATCTTAGCATAAGCTAATCTATTTTGTTTGCCCTCCCAAATGTAGCTGGTGACTTGTGATGTTATACCTTGAATCCATCTTTTAGTAAAACTATATGGTATCATCATAAATATGTATAAGAGCTTAGGTAGAAGAGTCATTTTAACTGAATCTAACCTCCCCCATAACCTTAATGGTAATTTATTCCATTTACACAAATCTTCTGTGATCGTTCTTTTAATGTCACTAGCATTCTTATGTATAATTTTATGTAAGGTATTGTATATCCGTCTTTCGGATGAGACGTTAAACCGAGGTCCCATCTGCCTTGATTGGTGATAGTTCAGGTGGATGTTAAAGATCCCATGGCACTTACCAAAAAAGGGTAGGGGAATTTCCCCAGTGTCCTGGCCAAATTTCCCTCATTCATTAAAAAAATACCACCAACAGCTTAATTTGGTTCAAGGTCAGTTGGCATTCATCTGTATCCACCTCCCCCGGGTCATGCCAGAAAATAGGCAAGATTTGTCTAGTGCACTTATCCGGTCAACAATAACTAAATAAATAAATACTTTAATACCTAGATATACAGTATGATTCTTTTCCCAAGCAAGGCCCAGAGCAGTGATTTCTTCTTTATGACAGAGCCTATTAAGAGGAAGGAACTTTGATTTGCTCATATTGAGCTTATATCCTGAAAAGCTACCAAATACTTTGAAAATTTTTAATATAATCGATAGAGAATTAGATGGGTCAGACACCATTAACATAATGTCATCTGCATAAGCCGCTACCATATTCCTGTTACTTGCGACTTTAACTCCCAAACTTTCTTTATATGAGTCCAATTTTCTTAGAAGAGGGTCAGTTGTGATATTGAATAGTATGGGGGAAAGAGGACATCCATGGCTGGTCCCTCTGTTAATGGAAAAGAATGGAAAAATTACCCCATTCGTCACCACAGCAGAGCTCGAGTTATCATACAATATTTTTAACCATTCAAGAAAGGTGTCAGACAAACCATATAGTTTTAATGTTGAGAAAATGTGTGGCCAAGCAGTTCTATCAAACGCCTTTTCAGTGTCAAGTGGCAATAATCCACAAGGCATTGTGGCCCATTTGCCTCTTGTATGACTGCATTAGTTTCCCGGTGTTGTCAGCAGACACTCTCCCCTTCAAAAAGCCCATTTGCTGTTTCAAAATAAGTGATGTGATAACATTCTCCAATCTATTGGACGGTACTTTTGCCAATATTTTGGTATCTGAATTGATAAGAAAAATAGGTCAATAATTACTGCAAGACAGGGGATCTTTCCCTTGTTTATTAATTAAAGCGATGAGGCCTCTGGTCATTTCACTCGAGAGGTGTCCAGCCTCCTTAGATTCATTGAATACTTCAACCAGAGTCTGTGCTAGTTCCTTCTCAAATCTGTTATAAAAGTTGGAGGAATATCCATCAGGGCCTGGGGCCTTATTCTTTTTAATCCGTTTTATTGCCTCTAGGCCCTCAAGCACCTGGATTTTAGCCCCTAACATATCCTGAAACTGGGGAGCTATTTTTGGGATATTCAGGCCCTCACAGAATTCCTCTAGTGTGTTTGCTCCCTTGCAGTTTTCTTTCTTATAAAGGTCTTGATAGAATTTTCTAAATTAATTGTTTATTTGTTGATGACCAGAGCAAATGTTTCCTGAGTTACTACATCTGATGGAAGTAATGTTTGTAGCCCCTTTGTTTTGTCTCACTCTTATTGCCAGGATCTTGGCAGCCCTAGGACCAGAATCCACATAATTTAGCCTAGCCTTCCTTATTGAAAATATTGCTTCACTTCTTAGTGTTTCATTGTCTTCAATGTTTTGATTTGATCATGCATTCCAAGCTGCTGAAGATTCTGAAGTAAGCAATCATTTTTTCTTGGTTCCTAATTTTTTCCAAAATTTCCTTTTTTTTTTTACATTTTGCTTTTTAAGGGCTGGGGCTTCACTAATTAAAATTCCCCTCAGATAACATTTAAGACAGTCCCAAGTAATACTCCAGGAAGTGTCCATAGGGTCATTTAATGACATGAAATCTATTATACTATTTTTTTATTTTCTCGACATTGTTTTCCTTTTCAAGAAAGAAGTTATTCATTTTCATCTACGAGCCCTATGTGGGTTTGTTGATTTATTAAAAATCAGTGACACTGGGCAATGATCAGATATTGCCTGAGTTTCTGTCTCTGCCTTGATAATTCTGCTTACCTGTTCCCTGAGGAAAAAGATCTGATCAATTCTAGAGCCTGAGAAGTGGCATTGGGACCAGAATGTAAAGTCTTTGGTATCAGGATGAAGTATACACCAGGAATCAATCAGTTGTAAATTATCTATAAGATCAGAAAGTCCTTTGGTCCTACAGATTCTAGGAGTGGACCAATCACGTGTAGGATCTAGAATGCAATTAGTATCTCCTGCAAGGAGAATGGTACTCTCTAGTAAGCTTTCAATATTTGAAAAAATTTGCTGGAACCTCTCATGAGCAGGATTCATAGGACCATATATATTTATTAGGGTAATATATTCCTCATCCAGTTTCCCATTAACAATTAAAAAGTGACCTTCAGGATTGCATATCGCTGTACGGAGTGTAAAGTGGACTCCTCTCTTGATAAGTATAAGCACTCCTGCCTTTTTTATACTGTTTCCAGCACCAAACACCTGTCCCACCCATTCTCTATGCATAAGCAAATAGTGTTCCTTTTTAAGGTGGGTTTCTTGGAGAAAAACAATTGAAGGGTTCAGTTTCTTAAGGTGTCATAGCACTGGATATCTTTTAATTTTGTGATTTAGACTCCTGCCATTCCATGTGATCAGGCTTATATTCTTCACATTAGCCATCATAGAAAGGAATTGAGTAAGGGATATTGTCTGAATATTTTAATATGACAGAGAGAGATATAGGCCTATACACATCAAGGGGAGAGAAGGGGAAATTAGGGTTGGAAATAGATTGAAACAATATTTAACTAAAACATTTCCTAATCTGCATAATACAAACATGCTAGATACATAAATATATTTAAACTCTCCAACCCATGAGAAGTAAGAACTTGTTGTAAAATCAGTTTGTACTGAAACGGTTTTCTTTCTTAAAATTATTACAGAAAATAGTACAATAATGTACACTAAAATCTTCGTCCAGTACATTCCTGGATGGCAAGTACCTAATAATGGCCTCCTCCCTCCTTGTATAACCAGATCATCCTAGGTTAGAAAACCCTTTGTAAATTCTCTAAAAGTGATAGTCTGCTCAAAGCAGTCTTAGTGATTATTAAAATGTTGCCTAAGTTATTTTATTAATGTTGACAATGGAACATACCACTTCCATATCTGGGAAAAAAAGCCCCCAACGATGAGTTGTACATGGTCTGTTGCTAGCTTTCCATTGTAGCGTTGATACCTATATTAATTAATTGTATTTTTAGTGCCAGAAAATACATTTCTAGGTGGTCTAGCATGACTATTTGTCTACTATATAACATATAGACCTGTACCAAGCCACATGTGAAGCTTTAGTTCCATGAACAAAGTGGTGGGAGTCTAACAATGAGCCCGGAATACACAAAAAGGAGAGAAAATTAATTAGTTTTCATTATTATCCATAGTTTATGTCTAACCCGGCCTCATCCTTCATTTAGTACACTACCAAATATTTAAAACATTGAATTATATTGTAACTGAGAGACAATAAACATTCCCTAAGTTCCCCATTAATATATTATGCTATACTCTAGTGGGTAGATATCATGTAAATGGAAGACAAAGTCCCCTTTTCACATAGACACTTCAGTTGTATAAATAAATCCAAAATAGTGAGCTTACCACACATGAACTACCATGCTGTCCTTAGCTGATGTGCTAATTGAGGTAACAAAGTCATCGCAGCACCCCTAGTGATGTGACTGCAATACAGAATGCTGAAATATACCATGCAGTTTAAACAGAGATTGTGAGTCCCCTCCCCCCCCCCAAGAAAACTAGGTCATATTAAAATTCTGGAAGATGTTTAATCTTTCCTGTTAAACCTGCGTTTTTAATAAAATTCTATCCCATCTATATTTGGTCTCTATTTTTACCCAGAATCCTCATCTTAGGTCAGAGGAAACAACCCATAGTGCACTACCTGCTGCATGGAGCATCGCATGTAAACCCAGCTCGAGTGAAGGAATGGGACTCGAGACAGATCAACGTTTTTAATCAACTTCAAAAAGGTATGTGTTCTAAAATGGCCACAATTAAAAAAACATGAGTAAATGTATACTAAACCAAAGGATATATAAAAAAATGCTCAGGAAATATACAGAGCCAAAAGTCAACACACCGGGAAGAATTTCAAAAAGGCATCCCCTTCCCCTCTCCCTGCGGAGAAAGCTGTTTATGTTAAAGGATGCAATACAGGCGTAACCCCCCTACAAATGGGGGTTCCTGAAAAGTCTTCCTCAAGCTTGCCTAAATGCTCACTGCCAGGCTGGTGTCCTGCATTTTAGCAGTTTAAATATGATTGCCAGAGAGTGCCTGTGTAGCCTCTGTGTAATGTCTCTTTAAGAGCTGCCTGAATTGCAGTCATAAGTAATCTGAGAAGGAGCTTTGTTGAAAGATGTAACTATTTGCTGAAAATCATTTAGAGTGATAATGATAATGTAGTTTGTCTAACCTGCCTTCTTTGCAGCAAGGACTGTTTTGTTTATCTCCACTATCTTGGTCCTGGACTGTGAATTGGACCAATCAGTTCTGGTGGGACCTAAAATGGAGCCGGACTACAGGAGCTGTCTGGAGTCAAAATCTGTAGGAATTGTAGTTTTGGGCTTTTGGTGCCTTTTTGCAACTGAAGGGGGAGCTCTTGCTTTGACTGACAGCTGAATCAGCCAACCGAACCTTTTGGATCTGAAGGAAATCCCTAAGCTGCCTGCTGTCTAAGGCACATCTAAGTTGGGAGCTGGAGAAGAAAGAGCTCAAGTGATTTTGAGCAGTAATCCTGAATGGATTCACATGGGAGAACTATGAAAGGGCTGAGTTGGCCTGCATGTCTGCCTGCTGCCCCTGAGAGGAAGAAAAGAGAATTATTTCGGACTAAATCCGAGTTTGTGAGAATGAAGTAAGTGACTTATTTTCTACCAGGCTCATACCTGAAGAAGACCAAAGATTTTGCTGAATGCGATTGGCCTGTCATGATTTCCAGCTGCTTTTGAATCCCTGGTTTGTGCAGAGACTTTGTGATCATGACTGGAGAGCGGTTTGCCTGGTACAGTAGAATTTCCTTACATGTAAATGTGCTGTGTATTGAAAGTGGGTCATGATTTGGTTCCCCACTGTGTGAACTGTGTTCTGCTTGCTAGAAGCTGTATCCAGCCCAAAACAGACTATATCCAAATTTGTCTCCATTTGGCCGGGGCCTTGCCACACTGGCCCAGCCAGACTACCTGCTGCACAGAGAAAGCCATCGATGAGAAACCTGCCTAGGGATCATCCCCCTGCTCAATGCTTGAACAGGAACTATGCCTCGGTGAAGTGTGTGGGCCCTGCTTCTCCTGGCACTCTAGATTAACCACCTGCTGTCTTGATTTTCATCTAGCCTGTATCCAGTCTTGGGTATCATGAATAATCATCAGGGTAGCTCCCTTCAACAACAGCCTAATCTAAAAGTGTTTCATATGATTGTCTTGTTGTTTTCTTTTCACGAACTGAGCCCTCCGGCTCCGGATTACAAATAGTGTGTGTTGTACATGTTGTTTTCTTCCATCACAGGGCCCCAACCAGCTGCAACATTCCTGGCTAGCCCACCATTCTCCATCTGGTTACTCAAAGTGTGTGACTGTTTATGGACATTGAAGTGCATGCATAACTCTTTGAATGACAGAGTCTTTAAGCAAATTAACCTGATTACGCCCCTCCCTTGTTCAAGTTACTTAAATAAATCAGATCTCTTTTTTGCATTTACCCTGACTGTGGTTCCAGTTTGTGCAAGAGTACTGTACTGCTGTTATTTGCTGTGTATAACCTTGTTTTACAGGGGGTCCCCAGGGTTGAGCCAGTGGAACCAGCCCTGGTGGTAAGTGCAAACAGTGTGGGTATCTATGTGGTGTACCAGGGGTATTGTGAAAGTGATTATTGTACAGTGTTCAGGCCACTAGAGGGTAGGGGGAGGTTACAGTGTCCAGGAGGGCTGTGCCCAGGTTAGCTTGACCACTATCAACCCTGACCTCCTGGTGGAGGCACCTGTTACAGAACTCAGGCCCCTTAACCTGCAACTAGCCAAGAAGGCAGGGGTAGTAGCCCTTGGGACTGTGTCACCTAGGGGTGACACAATCTTTTTTTTTATTAATTATCTTGATACATGTCTCGTAGTACACTTCTGTCTGGGACACAGTTACTGGGTTGGGATGTTACTGTACCGGGAAATCCCTCTGCGTCACAGATCCCTGCAATTTGTGCTGATAGTTTTGCTCTGGCCCCTCCCGCCTGTGGCAGTTCAGACCCACATAACTGATGCTGTGGATATTAGAATATGCACCAATATATAAATAACTATCAGCATGCACCACAGCAATGTCCATGCCATACCAACAGTTTCTATTAGGGTCAATATTTATGCCAAAGCATCAATAAAGGGCAACAGAACTTGCTGCAAAGGGCCTAATATTAACTTCATATATATAATAAAGGGACTGATAATGCAGAGTTATGCCCATACAACTAGTATCAATAGTCCACATACAGAGGTGAGCAAAACAGCCTTAAATATGTAGTTTGTGTTTTCTATGAAACTTTCTCTGTGGACACGTCATTAAGGACCGAGGTGCCAGAAAAGATAATCTCAGTGTTTGTGTTATTAAAATCCCAGTGAATACCTGAGCATTTAAACAGATACAAAGTCATAGCCATCTCAGAAGACACAGCCTTTAAGCATATTAAGGTGAGAAAAAACAGTTCTTCTAAGTCTTTTCATATGATTTATACCTCATGTAGTACCTTTACTTTACTGTATAGCAAAGCCCCCCCCCCCACCTGTAGCTGGCATTAGAGCAACTTCAGTACTGAAAATCAAACGACTGAAATAAATTAGGAAGGTCTGTCTTGAGTCCACTTTTTCCAGCAGCATAACCAATATATTCTTTTATTCCTCTGGGGACCCATATCTAAGGAGAGTTGGAAAAAACAAATTGTATCTCATCCCAGTTTTGCATGGCCTTTTTTTAATGGGAAAGAAAGCAACCCTTTTCTGGAGAGTTTCAGGGGCAAGGTCATTAAAGATTTTTAGTTTGCATCCCTCAAATACTATGTTGTTTTTGTCTCTAAGAGCCCTTTGAACATAGATTTTCTGTTGAAAATCGAGGAACCTGAGCATGAAGGATCTTGGTCTCTCTGAGGCAGCAGGTTTAGCCATTAGAAATCTATGTGCTCTTTCAATCACATAATATTTGGTGTCAGGTGGGGGACCAGCAATATGTAGAAGTAGTTTATTAGTAAAGGCTATTGTGTCAGCATCTTCTAACCCTTCTCCCAGACCAAAAAACCTTAGATTATTCCTTTGATTCCTGTTTTCCAAATCCTCAAGCTTGCTCTCCAGTTTAGTGACCCTTCGACTATCGTTTACTCTCTCCTTTTGCTCCTTACAAATGGTAGCTGCTAGACTACTTGTTTTTGCCTCTACATCTGCAATTTTTATTTTGTGATCAGCAAGTACTTGTCTGACTTCTTTTATGTCTGCTGCTATATCATTAAGAGTTAATTTCAAACAACATACACAGCAACTGGCCCACTCCCCCACTGGTACTAGTGTGCCCCCTAAAGTCAGTCTGGGTACCCAGTTGGTGGGGTAGTTGCAGGCCTGATGCATTGCAGCTGGGTGGTGGGTGTTGGTGCACTAAAGGACTGGCAAAGAAAATGAGTGGTACTTTTGTGACAATCTATGTACACTCCCCAGATGAAGGGTAGTCCCCACAATTACTCATGGTTCTGAAGCACAGTTCACTCAGGGTCTGGCAATGATTTCAGGCACAGTCATTCAAGATGGGGGCCTTGAGCTGTGCAAGCATGGTTGGCAGCTTACTGGGCTGGAGCAAGAGTTTGGCAGCTTGTCACCTTCTTAGCAGCTTGTCACCTTCTTGGCAGGTCTGATCACAGATACTGGAATGGATCAATGCTGGAGACCAGGGCCACATGCCTACCCCACACATGCAGGCATCTAACTTCCAGGGGAAGATGATGGGTAATGCCTACTTGTGGAAATACCTGCCCAATTCACCAGACCATCTTTGGCTGGCAGTAATCCTTCTTCTGGATCTCAGGGATCACACAGTCTTTCCTCTCTGCTGGCTAGCAAATGTGGAACATTCTTGAATCAGGTCTCAATTCCCTCCCAGGGCTGGTGGTGGCAATCAATCTCTCAGATTCATTCCAACTACAGGTTCAAACCACAGAGCAGCTTTCTTGCTTCCAACTGGCTTTCCCAGATGATGGGAGTTTTCTGCAGGTGTCTCCTGACTCTGGTTATTTGAACCCAGGACAACCTTTAGGCTCTTAACAAGAACACAGCCCAGCCCTCCTCCCAGGCAGAGGGCTTCTCTCAGATGGCTTCAGGGTCTTAGCAACAAACTGCTCTTCAATTACACACTCTGGCTTTCCAGATGGATGTGGGAGCCTTAGGTTGACTTCCAAACTTTTTCCTGGACACTGGCTATACACCATCCTCACTCGAGGAGAGCTTCAGGCAAACTGCCCCGAGCTGAATATTTCCCCAAGGTCTGAAGAGAGAATGGCAACTTCTGATTAGTTAACACAGCTGTCCATCTTTAAAATTAATACATATTAAGTCCACTCAATGCCTGATTGGTAGCCTATTATAGTGCCAAGAACACAGTCCAGTTCGCCCACCTCCTCAGGAGCCATAGTGACAATATTTGGGGCTCCTCGAACTCCAATTGGAGCAAACTGGCATCTGGGGTGACAAATATGGCTGCTGTCATACAGTGTCCCAACTTTTAAAATCTTTTTGCAAGCAAGCTACATTGTTTTAAAGTTAACTGCCCCCAACATCTGGTATCTGCCCCTCTACCCTACCATCCGGTGGCAGAATGAGGCTTAACAGGGGCTTGCCCTGCCTGTCACCAGCACCATAGCACTGTCCCCCTAGGCAGCAGGCAGAGCTTTATTATCACTAGCAGCCTTGGCTGCTCTTAAAGACACAGTACTTCTTACTGTAATAGCACTTAAAAGTGCTTTTTCAAAGCTTAATTTTTTTTGTCTCCCCTCACTGTGTCTCCAGACCTCTGCTGCTGCTAATGCCCTGGGACCAAAGCACATAAGGGGAACTGCCCACAAGCTGCAGGAGCAGCTTTCTACAATGAGTACTTTAGCGCTCCTTCAGTATTCGAGTTGGCAGTTGCCAGCTTGCACATTCATGCAGGTGTCCTGTGTCAATGCTTGCACAGGCAGTGCGGCATTCGCAACCACTAGGCTGATGGTTTAACTTTTCTACACAGCTCCTCCAGTCTCTACAGCACATGTAGACAAAACAGGGCCAGCAGGAACATTTAGGGTCCCCATGCATGATCAGGACTGGTGAGACAAATGGTCAGGAGGCAATCATTGTAAGCCCCACCTGTGGTAGGGGGATTACACTTAAAACTGGGAGTTGCATTTTTCCTGTCCAAAAATAAGCTTATGTATTCACGCAGAATAAGCCCAATAAAAACAGCATAAAATACTGTATGTGTGCTGCAACTCTTTCTGTAAATAAAAGCTTTACGGAAATACACCTAGACACAATCAGCACTTAAACTGAGCTATGATTTCTGCACAAGCTATGATTTTTTTAACTGTTGTGACTAATTTTCATCCGTGGACACACAGATACACCTTACTACCTCTATGACTGCTTTTGGACTGCTCAATGTGTAGGGGGTCAGGTTGGTGGTGATATTTCTGCTGCAGTGTATACCATGTGACCATGCCTTTGTAAAGTAACTTAGTCATTTGACCTGCTCTCCAGCGTGCAATTTGCTATGTGTACTGGATTCACCAGCAAAACATCACCATCATAGGATTATGCAAAGTCTCACATCCCTCTGCTTCATGGGGAAGACTACATGAAATTTGTTTAGCTTTTTGTCATGAAGACTACATGAAGCATAGTGAGCAGACATTGCCTGCCACTAAAATATATGTGGGATTTCTGAAGTTATGAAAAAGCTTCAGTCAGCGCCATGCCTATATACACATTGCTGCTCATCATCAACATCATGCTTATCCTTTAGCCTCTTCCGCAGTCTGCCATTCTTCATGGAGTCCTTCCCCTGCTGTCCTGAACACTGAGCCTTCTACATTTCATTGTCTCTTCAGTCCACTGTCATTCACCTACAGAAAATAAAAAAAAGAACAGAGAACACAGCGCAGCTGGTATAAACTTAAATAAGCAAACATTTATTGCAAAAGGTGCAGGGTGCAGAGGACCTGCTCATGATGCAGTCTGGAAAACCCCTGTATATCACCCTAAGGCTTCATCAGAGGGCCGTATTCCATTGTACCATGTGAACTTAAATGCCCATTCTTATTTGCATATTCATGAGCAATCAGTGCAACAATTTATTTTAAACTTAGTGGTATAAACAGAAAGTGCTTAGTGTATACATAAATATAATGTCTAAAGTGTAGTGCAAATAGTGTCACTAATACCAATGCTGAAATACTTAAACAAGGCCAACATAATCATAGTAGATTTGTACTGCACGGAGCATGTGCCTACATCGTGGCATATGCAACATAGATCAATTTTTAGTTTGCCCTATATATATTAAACAGTGGTCTACCATTTTATATAAATGTACAGTATCACTTCTAAAAGGCCTACACATACAGGAGAACCATTTAACGAGCATTATGCCTATCATTCTATCTTTTCTGCAGTATGCCATTCTTCTTGGAATCCTTCCATTGATGTTCTGCGCAGTGAGCCATGATATTAGTGGCCTCCTTCATTTCAATGCCTTTCCTCCTATCCACTGTCATTCACCTAGTCTCTGCTTCAGTGCAAACCCACCATTCACCATCTCTCAGTCCTCTGACTCCTAGACTGTAATGTGACCAGTCTTGTAGATGGTATCACACTGTTCTCCACATCTAGTATGACTAAGAGAATTATTTTATTTATTTGTAATCAGTAAGCAGAAAATCCACAACAAATTGTGACAGCTTGTTTCCAGGTGTGTCCTGGGGGAATGTTGGCAAGGACATCAAGGAAAATCCCCTAATGTTACAACAAGTGTCACTTGGACAGATACATGAGATGAACAGAAGGTTTAACACCTCAGTCTAATGAGGGCACCTCCACTGTGCAGCACACCTCAGTGCTATAGTATACTGCAGTGCCATTACTGGGTATTAGGCCGAGTTTCTGGTGTAGGGCTAGAACCCACAACCATCCAATCTTCAGGTCTCAGAGGTGAGCAAGCACAGTTTATTAACCACTGACATAAAAGAGATGACTATAACACACTGTGTACAATAAAATCTTATGCCAAGTATATTGTTCCTATATTCCATTAATTCATCACTAAAGTCCCTTTGAACTTGGAATAAAACTGACTAATGTGGAAATATTTAAGGGCCCTTTTGAATAACCTGGCAGAGCAGTCAATGATCCATCTGTATAAGTCTGACCCTGGTCCATCAAAGTGCAGGTCTTGGATACATGCCATTAAACACAGCAGTTAGATCTTAAGTTGATCTACAGCTTTTACACCGTAGGCATTCTATTGAGCAATGTAGAACCCTTCAGCCATGCACCTGTGGATAAAATTGACACATGACTGTATCTTCTCTCTTTTAAAGATGTCCAGCCTAATTTATGGTTCAGGCTACAATGAGGAGTGTCTCTGTTACAGTTTAGAATGAGTCCAGCTAATATGCGGTGATGAATATGAATTTTATAAAACTTATAATCTGAAATTAATGCATATCAGATCAGCATAGTCCACAATGGTAAAGGCATACTGTACTATACTTAACTTTGCCATAAGATATAGTGCAGTCTGATTTTGATACAAACATCTGGTCTTGAGATTTAGCTGTTTTTTAACACATTATTAAAGTGGTTAGACTATGATGGTGATAAATCCCTGAGATGCACCAGGTACATACTATATAACAATTTAGCCGTATGAAACACCCACCATTAATAGCAGCAATAGATAATAACTGGATCTGATTTTGTAATCATAACCATACAATATAACGCTGCACAACTCAAGAGGCCCAGAAGCGATCCACGGATGATTTACAGCAAGACTGACAAGTGGTAAAAATAGTTAAGACTGACATTTTGAAACTAGCTCTTCACCTAGGTAAATCAGATCCCAAAAACAGCCTTAGAATTTTCAGCAGTTGACAAGGCAAGGCAGTTTATGTTATATGGTGTCCTACTCCAAAAGACTCAGATCCCTGTACAAGTCAAGACATAACAATTCACAAAACACAACATAAATATGCATACATTAATAAATAACATTAAGATAATACTTAAAGAGATGCTTAATATTCTAAGTTGCAGAAAAACTTGACAAGATTGCATTTCAGCCCCTTTTTGAATGCATTTACTGGTGGTGGTGGTGGACAGGGTACTCCTAACATAGTTAAGAGTGAGTTCCAAACAACTTGCTGCATACTGTAGTCTTGTAATTGGTGAAAACCTAGGAGTGCTGCTCAGGTTTACTGATATTTCTAAATCTTTCATACAAAAGGGCATCATCTGCACAAAGCTGATACCCACCTATAAACAAACATCTCCAGTCTTACTAATGAAATTATTAGGTGAGGAAGAGAATTTGCATACCTTCTCAGAGAGAAACACAAAAGAGATTTATTCCATTCAGATAAGCACAGAAATGTTACTTTCTTGAGTACTTTCTTGAGTTCCACTCCCTGATACTCAAATTTAAATGCCCAATGCATATATTTATATTATACAGCTGCGGTAGCGCCAGTATATTGCGGTTGAGTGAGCACTTTAATTTTACACCCCAGTTTATTCACCTTAATAGCTCCACCCCATTCAAACAATTTACTAAAAATTTGGCAGGAACAGAGTTGGTGCCAGGATCTCTTGATCCTGAAAATGTCATGTCAATCGGTTCAGAGTGGGCAAAGTTATAGAGGAGCAAAAAATGTTTAATTGGCCAAAATTAAGACCTTTTTTTCTCACCTATTACTAAAGTACTAGGAGGATTTCAAACTTGAAAGTTGCAGGTTTGATAGGGCATTTTCCAAGGTGTGTGCTTTTGTGCTTTTTAAGTCCCTGGCTTGCCCTGTTTTTGAAAAATTAAGGAAAAAACATATGCATATTCAGTTTAAAAACTGAACATTCTAACACTAACTGTTTTTTTTTTTTTATGACCACATTTCTAAATGTTATCATTTGGCAAAAATGCATGTGTGTCTGTGAGGGACGGGCTAATCTGATGCTGTACACAGCATCCTTATGCATTTCAACAGTGTTTGCTCAGCAGGGGTTGGGCTACTCATCAATACATAGCCCCTTCCCCATTAAATGGAGCTGTGTGTGCCTAAATGGCCTTTAGTGGCCATTAGTCACATCCGCAGCCAAATTGGTTTTCACCAGACACTGGAGTACCTAATCACCAGTGCTGGCTAAGTGCTAAAATATTCCGAAACTGAGATCACCCCCCAACCCGTGCCAACACTAGCAAAGTCTCCTCCTTCCATTATTGTTTTATTCCCCCCCACCTGCCTGTTACACCAGGACCCTAACAATGGGGTGCTGACTGAGACCATCCCATTCCCTGAACCAACAGTGTGCAACACTGGGGTACCCACTCTCTGTACTGTGAAACATCTAGCTGAAACTGTGGTGCCCAATCCCCAGTGTTGGTACCTGCAAAATGAAACAGTCCCTTGTCAACTTTTTTTAAACCTGTAGGAAGGAAGGAAGGAAAAAATGCCCACCAACGTCTGTTGTGCCGTTCCCCTCCACTGCTGCCATCTCCTCCCACCAACCACACCATCCCAATACACACTAAGAACCCATCACCTAAAAACAGTTCACCGTAGATCCAGTCTCAGAGAAGAAAGATGTCCTCCTCCTCCTGCAAACTTAACCACAAGCTGCAGAAAAAAAGGTAAGTGTGGTTAATGTATGTCCAGCTCATTTTGATATTTTACTCATAACTGGGTAATTTTGTTAAAGAGCTACTAAGGCCTCAAAGAAAACTTTGAAAAACATAATAATTAGGTAAAATTTTGTTTGTATTCCATATATATTCTACATTTCTCCTCGCCATTATTTATTACTGAAAAAATGTGCATGAATACATGATTTTTATCCCTTGCAGTTACTTTAAAGTTAATTTGCCTCTATAGCTTACTCCCTACTTCAAGTCAGAATGTTCTGTTGTGACATCACAATCCTTTGCCATGAGGGTAACTGTGATGTCACAAGCAGTGCATTATGACCTCAGGTAGGGAGACAGCAACAGAAACAGATGAACTCTTCAGGAGCAAAAAGCCTGTTTTAATGTAAATGACCTCATCAATAAATAATGCAGAGGAGGAATAAAGAACTAATGTGAAATACAAGCCGAACTTTATTTAAATATTATATTTTGTTAAACTTCTTTTGAAGGTGTCAGCTGCTCTTTAAATATTTTTGTCCCAGATTTTCAGCATGGTCACAGTTTGTGCAGAGGCTCGCTCTATGTTTCCATGTTATGTTTCTATGTTTCTAGGGATGTGGTGCCTTGATCTAAATTGTCAAAACTTTCAGATAAACTAAGGGACAGAACACACCCCCATTCATGGCACAGTATGCATTCAATGGTGTTAAAAATGAGTCCTCTTTAATACAAAATGTGCTAAAAAGCTAGTGCAAATCCAATATTTCAGATACATCTGCCATTCCCATTGAACATAGATACTGGTATCAGAAGCCAATTAACTGACCTAATGTTTCGCACAAATCACATGGTGGTTCTATAGAGGCCTGGGAGCGTAATGCAAATACTTGAATTCATATTCCACAATCACATGACTGATAACAGCATTAAAGTGAAGTGTACCTTTCCATGTATACCAACAACATACAACAAAAAATATACTAGTGCAATACTAAATTTAAAACTGCAACATAAGCATGTAGTTAAAAAGTTCATTGTTCCACCAAAAATCGAAGAAAATGAAATTGCTTTGTCTCTCATGTGAAATCTGAATTTCTTCTCACTGTACCTGTTATTAAAGAGCAGAATCTAACACATACACTTCTGATTATGATTAAATTAAGTCCTAATATAGTTCACATTTCATAACTAGCACATAAAAGCTCCATGTCCCATCAATATATTATAAATACAGCTTATGTAAACATCTTTGTGCTAGCGGCATTTCCATATTCAGAAAAATGCTGCTGCTAGTTTGAATCCCCATACTGTACAGACTGGTCCTCTATACACTCTCAGAAGTCATGCTTTTTTGTTAATCTCATTACCTTTAACTGTTACAACTTATTATGAACTGGGGGCCATAAATCCTGGAACCTGATTAGCTGAGCCTCTTCTTGGCTGTGGTTAAAATCCACAACATAATCATGGGTAAGGAAAGATGATAGTCAACAGGTCTTTTTGCCTGTGCCAGATCCAGCCACCCATACATTAATGCAGCCAGATAGTCTATCAGGTGGGATGGAGCGAGTTACGCTCAAGCGGCTCTTCAAAAAAAAGTTGGCATGAAACCATGCCTCACAGATCCCACTCACACCATCAGTCTGTCCAGGTGGCTGAAACTTTTGTTTTTTTTAAATGTCATCACCCACTTCAACTGCCACACACCACCAATAGCAGCATCACCCCCCAACATTCCCCAATTTCAAAATTAAACAAAGCATCAAAATGCCAGCACAACAAACCAAATCAGCAGCTGGATGGCAACTATAACAGCTCTCCTGTGCTGACACAGACCCCCGAAAAGCATTAAGTGCTTAAGCCTCTTAAGAGACTGGAAAAAACAGAAATGATGCTAGTCAGGGCTATGCACAAAGGCTGGCGCTGCCCCAACAACAACTGTGGGCAACTATGCATGTCTTAACACCCGCCAGCTACTCACACAGATACAGGTAAAACTCTGCTGGTGCGTTACCTTGACTCAAACACCTCCCACTATTTTTAACTTCCTTTTTCCATTGGAGACATTCACATTCCTCAAACAGACCAGTGCAATCCCTTTTTGGAAAGAAAAGTCTCAGCAGTACACATACAGTCAGCCTGTTTAACTGCTATGAATGCATTACAATGGTGCCACCTGCTGCCCAAATCAAAAAAGTAAAAGGACCATCTTGTTTTAATGTATCACTGTTCATTAAAAAGGTATGCCTAAAACATTTTAAATAATGTTTTAAGTTTTTTTTTTACAATTAGTAATACAAATATAGATCCAGTTCATAATAGCAATAGTATACTCCAGGGTGTGGTATATCATGGGATGTCGTCACTTCTTGTGTGTATGAGGCACTCGAACTATGGCTTAATGCCTCACAATGCACCCAAGGTGTGACGATATCCCATGATATACACACCCTGTCATATATGATTGCTTAATTTGAGCACTGTTCTGCTAACAAAACGCTGTATTTCAATGTTGGGGGACACCTTTTTCAAATTCTACATTGTCCTTATACATCCATGTGCTTCACCAAAATATACACCTTTCTAGATTGGGTTCCACCAAGCTATACTGACAGCAAAGCTATCGAAATGCAACTCAATGACAGAAACTATGTTGACAGGTGAAATTTTGCTTGTTGACATTGAGTGTTTCTTTATGTGGAGGGCTTTTGCCCCCCCCCCAACCCCTTCTTAAACATAACAAACTCTAGAGTGGAGTTTATTCAAAGGGGGGAGGGGCACTCAAAATCAGCAAAATTATGCCATCAGGTCCAGTACAGTGACAACCTCGAGGTTGTCGTTATACTAGATTTTGATGTTGAAATTTCAACATTGTAATGTGATACATCTAGATCATATCACTAATATTGCTGTTAGAAACATAAACTGATAATTTCAGCACTGGGGATCATTAATTCAGCTCTCTGCACAGGAATTAGTATCACAATTATAAACTTCTTGAATAAGATTAATTTTCTTGGATGCATCATTCTGTGTAGCAAAGACAAAGTTTCCATATCTCAAAATGTCAGTGCATCACTGCAGGGCTATCAAAAGTCTCATACACTGTGTAAAAGTCTTTAAATCCCTACTGCTTTCACAAAATGTTCATTTTTGTTTGGACTCCTGTTTACATGTTGTGCCATTGCATAGTTAGGGTTATCAGTCTGTATTACTCTCAAATGCTAAGAAACTCTCTATTTGAGTTTTCTCTTAGTTCTTTCTAAGAAAAAAACACCCACATGCACAAATGAGTTGATAATCCCCTCATCTCGGAGGTCATTTTTACTTTTATTTCTTTCCATCTTTTCCAATCTTTTGTTCTCAAATGTTGATGTTTTTAAAATTGTAGGGCAGACTTTACATATGCCACCTGGGCTACATTCACCAATTCTTCTCCCCACTCAGTTTGTCTCTTTTTCTCAAGCTGACAACTATGCTCAAATAAATCCCTTAAATCCTTTCCTCTTCTATAAATGACTCTCAGGGGATTTTCAATATATTTCTTTAATCCTGGTGTGGCTTTCAAAATACACATCACCCTAATGCCCACTCAGCACCTATCACCCCTCACCTACGACACCCCTCACTCACCTAAAAACAGTCCACACTGTAGATCCATTTTCTGAGAAGAAAGACTTCTTCCTCTTCCAAACTTGACCACAAATTGAGGAATAAAGGTACATGTGGTTAATGTATTTCTAATTCATTTTGAACCTTTACTCATGACTAAGTCACGTTTTAATATTTTGTCCCAAATTCTCAGCATGGTCTTTTGGGGATTCCTCCTCATTATCAGAGTAGTGAAAATGTTCCAATCCACCCCAAAAGGCCATTTCTCAGTTGCTCTGCAAAATCGCCTTACAAGTAGGATTTGAACATTTTCACCTACTGGTTCCATGAGATGGGGTCATAAAAAAACAAAATTGGACATGTGGAGTCAAAATATTAAAAAGAGCAAAGTTGTGAAAACACATTGTCATTTTTCAATGCTCACTCATAACTTTGGTAATTTTCAATATTTTGATCCCAAATTTTTAACGTAGCAATTTTTCACCCCACGTCATGAACATGACAGCTTTCAATTTTCAAGTCCTGCCCAAAATGTGTTTTTGCACCCATGATGCAAAATGATGTTCCATCAGTATTTTATAAATGACAACTGTCATGTTCAGGAGTGGTCATAAAAAGACTATGTTAAAAATTTGGCATCAAAATGTCAAAAAAAGAAAAAGTTATGAAGAAACGTTGTATGCAGGGCTGGCTATGGGCCCAGGGGGTAGCATTACTGAGCAGCATTCATTGTAGTAAACAAAATTCTGGCAAAGGTTTTAATCAGGAAGGGTTTGTACAAAAAGATGTAAGCTGTGTGGTTTTAAACTCTCTTCAGTTATTTTTTTCTCTAAAATAGCTACCAAGTGTACAGCAAGGAGAGTGAGCAAGTCAGTGGCTTCACAAGTGTAGATATAAATTGAGAGAGTGTTGCCATAGTAACACTTGCTCATGCTTGCTTCTACACTACTGAGGCTACTTACTTGCTCACTCTCCTCAGTGGCTTTTTTAGACAAAACGAATTGGATGACACATATCATGTGACCGTGCCTTATCTCATGAGGACCACATGCCTGCACCTCTTTCTGTTTAGCAACCCCAAAACAATTTTGGCCAATTTTCAAGACAGATAATCTACTACACAACATGCTGTCATGTTCTGATATATGCATGCTTGGGTGGTTGAATACATTTGGCCTGTGGCTTCATGCCTCCCAACACACACCAAGGCATGCATATATCATAGCGTGACAGTATGCCTTGTAGTGGATTATCTGTTACATACTGTATACAAGAGAGACAACCACGATGCAACACTGTAATGTGCAGTAAATTACTTGCCACAAAATACTGCATGACAAAAGAGCTGAAATGGCATTGAATTACATCCTTCCTTGCAGTATACTACAGCATTTTGTGATATACAGCAGCATTACTGCACTGCATCATGGCTGGCATCACTGTGTGTAGGCAGACAGGATATGCCTGAGAATGAGAATATCATTGATAGCCTTCCTGAGTACAGTTTGACCTTTGACAAAATGATTGGCCTAGCCACAAGTGATGCCAAAGGTCAAACTTCATGAGGGGAGAATATCAATGGTGTTCCCAGTCTTGGGCTGTGACATATTCTATTTATACAATGCAGTTCTCTTGAAATATGTTTTTGGTTTTAATTCCCTCAGTTTTTCTTTTTTTCTTTTCTGTTTTATTCAAGATGACTGAGTGGGCAGCCTGGTGGTGCAGAGGCAGAGACATTCATGCCTCACCTGCTGCCATGACAGTAACCCCAGTTTGGGAATGAGCATGGGCAGCTCGGGGGTCAGCAGGGGGAGAAGGATTGAGAGTCCTGGCAGATGATTTGCGTCCTCTAGGGAATGTAGGAAGACTGCTCTGTCACATCACCGCCCCCTAGGTGATCATAGGTGGTAGCGCAGTTCAGACAGCAGCTGTGGATGGGGGACACTCCTTGATGGTGGGCATTTCTCACATCCTCTGACATACGAGAATCAGACTTTTACCTCCAAAGAGCATAAATGGGTTGGGATCCAGAACAGCAGAAAACATTGCCGATGGCAGGATAACACCCCATAGCAACTTACAGACCCTGCACTGCCTACTAAGCACAGGACCAGTCAGTGGGACTGTGCATGGCTTCCAGAGGGGGCTTGTGGAACCCCCAATGGCCCCACCACAGGGAGAAATATGTGGAGGAACAGTGGCCCATCATGTAAGTCCCAGGGACAGTGGGTAATGGGGTTAGGGGAGCCATGAGTGTTGAACTGGACCTCTCAGCAAGGAGGGGAATAAAAATGAAATAAAAAAAAAGATGATCTAGTGGAAAGCAAGTAGTTGATTTGACCACTCAGTCTTGCTGATACCGATGTATTATGTGAACATACAAATATACGATAATGCCAACAGAATTAGGCTTCAAGGTCTATCTCATCAGCTTGAAAACACAGCTCACAGTTCAGACAACTGCTGCTGCCCCTTCCCCTTTCCATCCCTCCTGCCAAATTTTCCCACCCAGAGTTCACCATGCTGCTTAATTCTCTCCTTACTTATAACTTGCCTGTGTACCTATCCCATCCCTTCTTAAAACTCCACACTGAATCCAGTGAGATCAGCTCCTCTGGCAGAGCATTCCAAGTTGCCATCACCCTTTCTGTGAAGCAATGCTTCCTCAGCTCCAGCATGAACCTCATCCCCCCCCCCCACCAGTTTCAGTCTATGTCACCTCATGGTCCCTTCCCCCTTCAATCTAAACATACTCTCAGTACTAACTTTGTTTAGGCCCTTCAAGTACTTAAAGGTCTCAATCATATCTCCTCTGTCCCTTCTATCCTCCAGGGAGTACATTTTGAGCTCTCTTAGTCTCTCCTCATAGGATTTCTCCCCCATTCCCTGGATCATAATGGATGCCTTCCTCTGGACTCCCTCCAGAAGCCTGATGTCTCTCTTTAAGTATTGATGTCTAGATGTCAGCAAGTGTTCAAGTGTGAAGTGCCAGCAAACAAGCGATGGGGCTTTTGAGTTAAGTGGAGTGGGTGTTTGTATTACCTTCAGCCAAGTAGAAGAGCTTGTTCTTGGTCACTGGAGGGAGTGAGAGCTGTTTGAAGGTAGGCTGGTTGATAATCGGAGTTAGGCAGGGAAGGAGCTATTAGACTGCACTGATGTGTGGTTTGGGAGAGTGTGAGGTTATTCCATGGTACAGATTATGTTGGGACAGTTATTAAATAGCATTAAAAAGAAAAAGTGAACCTGTCAGTATGAATGCTGGTTTCACACTGAAGAGGTTCAGAGTTGGAGCTGTACACTGGTCAGCTCAAAGCAGTGAAAGTGAACTACTCACACTGCCAGCTTCAGCCAATCTGCATCTACTGTGTGAATACATTTTGGCTTGGGGGGATCTACAGTGAAGATAAACATGCTATCCTTACTGTAAATCTGAACACCCTCTACATATGACAAATATCTGCCAGAATTTATCCTTACAGGCATTACATAACTATTCAAGCTATTACTACTATCTCACTGTCTACTGTGAAGATAATAGTGCTATTTTGCAAGTCAGACGGTCACAATGAAACAATGGTATATTGCACAAATTAGAAAGCAGCTTTAGCAATGCTAATAACATCACAATAGCCAAGTGCAGCACTGAAACCAGCAAATGTGAAATGCTTTGAGAGGCACAGTTTACATTTTGCTCTTTTTTTCCTTTTGTAATGTTTTATTATTTTTATCATAAAACCACCTAAGCACAAGTGGTATGTACACCCGACAGTGACATTTCGACAGGGGGGTCCCCTATAGCGACAACAGCACCACGTCACTGTAGGGAACCTGCTGGAACCCAGCACTGTCTGTCGGGGGTTCTGCACCCCCCCTCCCGAATTAGCTTCAACCTGGAGTTCAGAATCCTAAGTGGGGGGGGTGAGAGGGCAAAGCCCCCCAAAGAAAACACTTGTATTTCTAAGAAGCTGGCAGCTGAATGCAAAATGCAGTCGACCTGCAGGTTTTGCTGTCTGCTCGTTTGACAAAATTTTTGTCGATGACCAGTCGTGGATCTAACACAGGTTGTTCAAATCAAATATGACCAGGGAGACACGGGTACTGGATGTGGTCCTGGCAGACAGTGACCAGATTGGGGGCCTAGAGGTAAGGGACCCATTGGCGGGGAGTGACCATGCCACGGTCTGGTTCTGCCTGGACATAGGAGGGGTAGAAGGCTGCACAAAGATGGAAGTAACTGACTTCAGGGGGGTGGATTATAAGGAAATGGGAAGGATCCTTAAGGAGCATTTGGATGGGATTGGGTCAGACATGGATGCTGATAGTAGGTGGGAAATCATCAGGAGAGGGGTGCAGGATGCTACCAGCACCTGTGCAAGAGTAAGACGAAAATGCGGGAGGGCCCAAAAACCCTGTTGGTGGACCAGGGAGGTCCAGGAGGTGGTGCGGGGAAAGAAAGCAGCCTATAAGAAATTCAAGTGCTCAAGGAGTGAAAGGGATCGAGGGGAGTATGAACTGATAGCTAGAAGGGCCACTAGAGTGGTGAGGGCGGCTAAGGCAAGGGAGGAGCAGAACCTGGCCAGGGAAATTAGGAGAGGGAAAAGGGGTCTTTAGATACATTGGGGAAAGACGAAGGGTGAAGGGGCAGATTAGCAGGATTAAATCAGGGGAGAGATGGGCACAAGACCCAGAGGAGCAGGCTGAGGTACTAACAGTACTTCACCTCAGTTTTCACCAGGGAAAATGGGGATGCTGCATCATACATGGGAGGAGACAGAGATAATGAGGAGGGGGCCTTACCAATCGGCAGGTCTGGGAGAGGGGGTCATCACTGGCAGGTGGGGGGAGGGCTAAGCAAGGAGAAGAGGTACTGGAAGTGGAAATCACAGCAGAGAGAGTGAGGGAATCCCTCAGCTCCCTTAAGATGGAGAAAGCACCGGGGCCAGATAAATTACATCCTAGAGTGCTGAAGGAACTTGCAGATGTCCTGGCGAAACCCCTGGCAGAGCTTTTCACCATCTCTCTGAGGACAGGGTGGGTGCCCCAAGACTAGAAGGTGGCACATGTAGTGCCTATCCACAAGGGGGAATCAAGGGAGGTGGCAGGGAACTACAGGCCTGTCAGCCTGACATCAGTGGTGGGCAAGGTGATGGAGGGCATTGTCAAGGAGAGGCTGGGGGGACCTGGATAAGTCAGGGTGCCTGGACGATAGACAGCATGGATTCATCCTGGGGAAATTGTGTCAGACAAACCTGGTGGAGTTCTATGACTGGGTGACAAGTGCCTTGGACCTGGGTAGACCAGTGGATGTCCTCTTTCTAGACTTCAGCAAGGCATTTGACTCTGTTCCTCACATGGGCCTGTTGGATAAACTAGGAGAAATGGGGGTGGGAAACCAGATGATCTGATGGATGGGCAATTGGATCCAGGACCGGAGTTGGTGGGATAGTCTCATCCCCAAGGAGGGTCATTAGTGGGGTCCCACAGGGATCAGTCCTTGGGCCCCTTCTGTTCAACGCCTACGTATCTGACATAAGGACAGGAATCAGGAGTGAGATGAGTCTCTTTGCAGATGACTTGAAACTGGGAGCGGTGGTGGATGGGGAGGAGGGGAGGATGGCCCTGCAGGGGGACCTGGAGGCTCTGGAAAGATGGTCTAGAAAGTGGAAGCTGAGGTTTAATGCAGGGAAATGCAAGGTACTCCACCTGGGGGCTAGAAACCCAGGCCAAGTGTACACCCTGGGAAATACTACAAGTATCAATGGCTGAGAGGGACCTGGGGGTGGTGGTGGATGTCAAGATGAACAACTCTGAGACTTGTAGGAGGGCAGCAGCCAAGGCCAACAGGATGCTGGGATGCATCACTAGGGGGATCACCTCCAGAAGGAGGGAAGTGATACTCCCTCTGTATAACTGCTTGGTGAGGCGCACCTGGAGTACTGTGTGCAGTTTTGGAGGCCACACTTAAAGAGGGACATTAACCTCCTGGAGAGGGTCCAGAGGAGGCAACCAAAATGATTTGGGGCTTGGGGGACAGGACCTATGAGGAGAGGCTCGAAGAGCTAAATATGTACACTTTGGAAGAGAGAAGGGACCGGGGGACATGATAGAGGTCTTCAGGTACATGAAGAGGGTAAATAGGGAGGAACAGTCAGGGTGCTGAAGGAAGGAGGAAGGGCCACTAGAGGCATGGGTGGAAGCTGGAGGGGAAGATTCAGGGAGAAAGGAGGTGCTGCTTCACTGAGAGGGTGGTGGAGCCATGGAATGCACTACCTAGGGGCTGGTGGAGGCAGAGACAGTGGAGGGGTTCAAGAGGGGGTGGGACAGGTACAGGGGAAGGGTTCAGGAAGCAAAATCCAATGCAGCAAGAATATCCGGAACTGGGAAGGGAGAAGGCGAGGGGGACAGCAAGGTCAGCACCCAGGGTGGGGGCTGACCAAACGAGCAGACACGAAAAACAATTCAGGCCTATTCTGCTGGCATTTTAGTATGTAGTATGACACAGGTAAGAGTGAGATAGTAGAGCTACCTTCACTCACTATGTCAATGTCAATGTCAATGTCAATTTTATTTAAAAAGATGCCCAATCCCAAAGGCTCTGGGTGCCGCACAAAACTATACAGTGTGTCATACCATATACATTCCTTAAAATAACATACATAAAATTCAATTTCCAAAAGCCTGCATAAATAAAAAGGTCTTCAGACGGCTCTTGAAAGCCTCTATAGTAGGGGCCTCTCTCACTTCCAACGGCAGCGAGTTCCAGAGAACTGGAGCAGCAACTCCAAACGATCGGTCTCCAGCTGATTTCAATCTTGCTCTTGGGATTTTGAGGAGGCCACTATTAGAGGAGCGGAGATCACGGATAGAAGTGGACAGTTCCAGAAGATCAGAAAGGTAACCAGGGCCCTGTCCATGTAGGGTCTTATAGGTGAGGAAACCCACCTTGAACAATACTCTCCACCTGACCGGCAGCCAGTGCAATTCACGTAATACCGGAGTAATATGACTGAACTTACTTTTTCCAGTCAAAAACCGGGTGGAAGCATTTTGCACTAGCTGCAGTCTGTGAAGAGAAGTTCCAGAGACCCTGAGATAGAGGGCATTACAGTAGTCAAGCCTAGAAGTGACTAAGGCATGTACCAAAGTAGGGAGGTCCAGAGCCGGAACCAGGGGCTTAATCCTGGCGATATTTCTCAGATGAAAAAAAACAGGAATGAACCACAGAGGATACTTGAGCCTCCATGGACAAATTCCTGTCAAAGATCACACCAAGATTTCGCACCCATGGGGAGGCCATCAATGACACAGCTCCTAGCACAATGCCAGTCACAGAGTCAGAGGCCATCTCATCACGAACTCTGTTCTACTCCACTACTAATACCTCAGTCTTGTTAGGGTTCAGTTGCAACCAGCTATAACCAGCTATACTTGATCTCTTCTGACCCACTCATGGCTTTGCTCCTCAGGAGGTCATATAGTGCGTGAAGATATTTCTACTATCTCACTCTCACCCTTGTTATATCCTAAATATATACTATACATATATATATTGCAAAAACTTCATTAATGCATCAGTTAGGGTTGAAATGACAAAGGTATGGAAATGAGGTGTTAGGTTTTAACCCCAACCTCCCCACACTACCACCCCACCCCCCCTCCACACACCATCAGGCATCGGGATGTGTCATGGGGTCCTTAGGCATAACTCTCACCCCATTCCATGTGTAAACAGGCTGACATGATACAGTATATGAGAATGGGGTGAGAGTTAGGCCTAACGACCCAAGGGCACACCCCGATGCCTATTGGTGTTTGGAGAATGGGAGTGGTGTGATAGGGTGAGGGGGTTAGGGGCTCAACCTTAATGCCTCATTTCCATACCTTTGTCACTTCAGCCCTAAATGCATTAACAAAGTTTTTTGCAATTTACTTCCTCACTTTTTGAGTTAGTATAATATAAATTTTAGTTTACTGTGGGATTGTAGGGTCTGGACCCTGCGATCCTATCTCTCCATCCAGATAGTACAACAGTATCCATGTATATATGTCATGGTAGTAGCATAGGGTCCGACAACAGTATCCATATGTCACAGTGGGAGCACAAGGTCCTTCGGACCTTGTGCTGCTATCCCTCCACAGATGCACATATGTATGCAGCTGAGAAAACACAGGAGTCTATGGCCCCTGCTCTTCCACACATTAAGTTATGAGCAGGCATAGTGAAATTGCAACAAATAGCCATAACTGTGCCATCTTAAATAATTTTCACCACAATGTTCAACATTTTCCGTCTTTCGGATGAGACGTTAAACCGAGGTCCCTCTGCCTGGATTGGTGGTAGTTCAGGTGGATGTTAAAGATCCCATGGCACTTATTGAAAAAAGTAGGGGAATTTCACCGGTGTCCTGGCCAAATTTCCCTCATTCACTAAAAATACCACCAACAGCTTAATCTGGTTCAAGGTCAGTTGCCATTCATCTGTATCCCCCTTCCCCAGGTCATGTCTGAAAATAGGCAGGATTTGTCTAGTGCACTAACTCGGTCAACAAAAACTAAATAAATAAAATAAAATAACCTTCTTATCACCTCAGCACATGTACCCAGTACAGAAAACTTTCCAAATCCCTGTTGAAATGTAATTCTGTGCAACTGTAATGCCGTTTTGCATTACAGGTGCGGAAAAACATTTTTGGCAGGTTTTTAAAAATTACAGCTGCACTCTTCATGAGGTGGTGTGAAAAAATGATAATTGGGTACCCTGTGTTGACAATTCAATAGTACCGGCTTTGGGGGAGCATCATCTGACACTGGGAGTGGGCATCTCAGTATCAGAAGCATTTAATATTATTACAAAAATAAATATATATTTGGCACACTTGGGTGGGTTACCAGTGTGCCATATTAGTGTTGGGAGGGGAAGATACATGCCGACACAGGGATTAGGCACCACGATGTTGGCATTTAAAGAATAAGTGATCCACCATTGTGGATCCTCATTCCTGAGGCCAACCCCCTTCAACTGGGGAATATGGGTGTGGGCAGGACAGTAGTGTGGTGGGTAGGTAATTGGCTGGGTGGCAGGACACAGAGGGTGGTGATAAATGGCTGTCACTCCACAGAGGGAAGAGTGACCAGTGGGGTACCACAGGGATCAGTGCTGGAACCGGTCCTATTCAACATCTTCATCAGTGACATTGCACAGGACCTAGAAGGCAGAATTTCACTGTTCACTGATGACACAAATGCAAAGAAGTACAAGATAATGCATATGGGGCACAAAAACCCAGGCACAATATATCAGTTGGGGGGTGAAAATATAGCATGCACCAAGCAGGAAAGGGATCTTGGGGTTATCATCTCTGATGACCTCAAGGTAGGGAAACAGTGTGACAAGGCAGCAGGTAAAGCAAATAGGATGCTGGGATGTATAGGCAGGGGCATCACCAGTAGGAAAATGAAGGTCATAATTCCGCTATACAAGACACTAGTGAGGCCCCACCTGGAGTACAGTGTACAGTTCTGGAGACCATACCTACGTAAGGACATAGACAGGGTAGAGAAGGTTCAGAGGAGGGCAACAAAGATGGTGCATGGATTGCATCACAAGTCCTATGAAGACAGGTTGAAGGAACTGAACATGTTCTCCCTGGAGGAGAGGAGGGAGAGAGGGGATATGATAGAGACATACAAGTATCTCACAGGGAGGAACAGGGTGCAGGAATACACTATTTTTAAGCGAAAAAGATGTTCCAGGACTAGAGGGCATGGGATGAAGTTGGAGGGAGGATGATTCAGAGGAAACATGAGGAAGAATTTCTTCACAGAATGGGTGGTGGACAAGTGGAACACCCTGCCAGAGGAAGTGGGGGGGGCTGAAACAATCGCGGGATTTAAGAATGCATGGGATAGACATAAAGGAATTCTGGAGGTCAGGGGTATGGGGCAACAGACTTCTAGGAAAACATAAACTGAACTTACAAGCTCAAATGGGCAGACTAGGTGGTCCACAGGCCCTTATCTGCTGACACTGTCTATGTATCTATGTATCTATGAGGTGGGATGAGGACCAAATGGCCATATCTGACCATCTGGTCTTCATGTCACAGACAGGGATTTTGACTCCTCACGAATGGGGATTTTGACAACTGGGGAAAGAGAATAAAAAAATTCCCTTTCAGGAGCTGTTATTAATGTGCAAAATTTGGGGTTTAACATTAAACTGCATACTGAACCCTAACTATAGGGATGCGATCACGCATATATATATATATATATATATATATATTATAGAGAGAGACAGAGAATAAAGAATGGGGAAGGGGTGCTATGAGAATTTAATGCACACCTGAGTTGTGGGATGCTACATAAACCCCGAGGGCAAAGCCCGAGGGGTTTATCAAAGCATCCCGCAATGAGGGTGTGCATAAAATTCTCATAGCACCCCCCTTCCCCAATCTTTTATTTTTTATAATATACCGGGCAGCAATTTTTTCTTACTTACAGTCTGGTCCAATCACGCTTTGAATGCAGGCCTCCGTTCCAGCCTAATGTTCACACCCGCGATCGGACAAACGGCAGGATTAACCGGATATACAAATAAAACTATGCAGTGGCACACTGAAAACATTGCAGGAGCAATAAGATACAGCTTTTAAAAGCTGTGAAAGGTAGGATCAACCAGATATTTAACAGACGAGTCATGTTGTGTCGGCTCCACGGTAAGCGAGAGACAGAGCCACCATGTTTTTTTGAACTGTTAACCTGCCCACAAGGAAGACAAGAGTCAATGAGGGAGTGGCATACTTTGATTGACATGGCTCGTGAATGCCATAACAACCAGCCGGTTGTTATGGGAAATATCATCTGATCCAGCCCATAGGAAAAATTGCTGACCAGTTATTATATACAGTATATATTACACATATATATTGTACTGGCATGGTAGTGCAGTATAGTTAGGGTCCAATGGTCACGTCTCTGTTAAACCCAAAATTTTACACTTTAATAACTTTCCACCATGTGACTGATGTTCATGAACTTTTTCATGCACTGTCAGGTACCATAGATCTCTCTACTTCTGTCACTTTCTCAGAAGTACTACCTGCGAGAGGCAAGGGAGAGCATAGGAGTGCATGCACCGGGAACTTTAACTCATGGTTGAAGAACTGGTGCTGTGAGGAAGGGTTTGGATTCATTGGTGACTGGGGACCCATCTGGAAGGATGAAGGTTTGTTCAAGCCTGACGGCCTGCATCCATCCTGGAAGGGAATCCAAGCACTCATGATAAGTTTAAATGCTACATTGACAAGCATTTAAACTAGCAAAGGGGTGGCAGGCCAGCAAGGAGGGTACCTACTTGCTCACCCTCCAGCTGCTAGCAGTGAACCAGTGAACCAGAGGAGGGCTATCTCTGCAAAGCAGTGTGCAAAAGATGGAGATTAGTGCCCAAGAGGTGGATAGGCAGAAAAGGAGCAAAATTCAGCAGAAGGGCAGACAGCAAGGAGAACCAGGGATAAAGAACAACCAAGGAAGGGGCTGGAGTAGAACAGTGAAACAGTCTAGGGAGGTCAAATCATGGAAAGCCATGTGTGCAAATGCCAGGAGTCTTAGCAACAAGATGGAAGATCTGGAGGCTGTCATGGTGCAGTCAGACCTGGACATTGTGGCATCACTGAAACCTGGTGTAATGATAACCATGACTGGGAGATGGCCATACCTGGTTACAACATATTCAGAAGAGACAGAGCAGGCAGAAAGGGAGGAGAGTGGCACTGTATGTGAAAAATGACATAAGGACCACAGAGATCCAGGAGGAACAAAATGGGGGAGAGATACTGTGGGTTAAGCTGGAAAGAAAATGGGAACAGCCATCCACACAGGTGTGGTCTATAGACCACCAGCCCAGGAGGAAGTAACAGATAGGGAGCTGATGCTAGCCATCAAAAGGATGGCAGACAAGGGTGAGGTAGTACTGGTTGGAGACTTCAATATTCCAGATGCGGACTGGAGCATCCCAGCAGCAGCATCAACTAGGAGCAGACTTATTCTGGACTCCTGCAGGGTGCCTTCCTCAAGCAACTGGTCATGGAACCAACTCGGGAAGAAGGCAATACTGGACCTTGTGCTCACAAACAGGGACAGTGTGATGGGGTAACAGTGGGGAGCACCTGGGGAACAGTGACCACCAGTCATTGTGGTTTGAAATCACAGAAAGAGCAGAACCAAACCACACAAAACACGATCCTGGATTTTAGGGGCAGACTTTGGGAAAATGGGAGATACTTGAAAGAGGCATTAAGGGAATGGGACAGGAATCAGGTGTTGAGGAACAGTGGGCAGTATTTAAAATGGGGATTACAAGAACAGCAGAATTATGTATACAGGTTAGCAAGAGGAAAAGGAAGAGGAGACCATTATGGTTTTCCAAAGAGGTAGCAAAGAAAGTGAAAGCCAAAAAGATTGCATTCAGGCAATACAAAAAGACACAGGCAGGATGGGATAGGGAGAAGTACCAGGAGAAGCAAAGGGAGGCAGGGAGGTCAGTAAGGGAAGCCAAAGCTCAGACAGAAGAACACATTGCAAAATCAGTGGGTAGAGGGGACAAACCTTTACAGGTACATAAGTGAAAAAAGAAAGACAAAGGGAGGGATAGTGAGACTGAAGGGGGAGGATGGGGGCCGCGTGGAGGATGACAACAGTAAAGCTGACATATTGAACAGGTATTTCTGCTTAGTCTTTACTGAGGAAGAGGAGGGTAATGGGTCTGAAGGGAGTACAAGGGGTGAGAATGGTGCAGAAATGGACACAAGTCCCTTTACATGAGAAAGGGTCCTGAAGGAACTGGAAGTAATAAGAGTTGATAAAGCAATGGGGTCAGATGTGGTGCAGCCCAGGGTCCTTAAAGAACTAAGAGAGGTGGTGGCTGAACCTCTGGCTATCCTGTTTAGCCGATCACTGGAAACAGGGGAGGTACCCAAAGACTGGAGGACAGCAGATGTAGTCCCCTTATACAAAAGTGGGAACAAAGAGGAAGCAGGGAACTACAGACCAGTCAGCCTCACCTCGGTAGTGGGGAAGATCATGGAAGCACTACTGAAGGAGAGATTGGTGGAACATCTGGTTGTCAATGGACAACAGGACCCAAGGCAGCATGGTTTCACCAGGGGTAGGTCATGTCAGACCAACCTCGTTGAGATTTTTGACTGGGTGACTAGGAGGTGAATTGGGAGGGCAGTGGATGTGGCCTATCTGGACTTCAGCAAGGCCTTTGACACTGTGCCACATAGAAGACTATTACACAAACTGGGGAATATGGGTGTGGGCAGGACAGTAGTGTGCTGGGTAGGTAACTGGCTGGGTGGCAGGACACAGAGGGTGGTGGTAAATGGCTGTCACTCCACAGAGGGAAGAGTGACCAGTGGGGTACCACAGGGATTAGTGCTGGGGCAGGTCCTATTCAACATCTTCATCAGTGACATTGCACAGGACCTAGAAGGCAGAATTTCACTGTTCGCTGATGACACAAAGCTCTGTAACAGAGTAGACACACCAGAGGGTGTAGACAGAATGAGAAGGGACCTGCAGAAACTTGAAGAATGGTCAGGGGTTTGGCAGTTGAAATTCAATGCAAAGAAGTGCAAGATAATGCATATGGGGCACAAAAACCCAGGCACAATATATCAGTTGGGGGGTGAGGATATAGCATGCACCAAGCAGGAGAGGGATCTTGGGGTTATCATCTCTGATGACCTCAAGGTAGGGAAACAGTGTGACAAGGCAGCAGGTAAAGCAAATAGGATGCTGGGATGTATAGGCAGGGGCATCACCAGCAGGAAAAGGGAGGTCATAATTCCACTATACAAGACACTAGTGAGGCCCCACCTGGAGTACAGTGTACAGTTCTGGAGACCATACCTACGTAAGGACATAGACAGGGTAGAGAAGGTTCAGAGGAGGGCAACAAAGATGGTGCATGGATTGCATCACAAGTCCTATGAAGACAGGTTGAAGGCACTGAACATGTATTCCCTGGAGGAGAGGAAGGAGAGAGGGGATATGATAGAGACATACAAGTATCTCACAGGGAGGAACAGGGTGCAGGAATACACTATTTTTAAGTGAAAAAGATGTTCCAGGACTAGAGGGCATGGGATGAAGTTGGAGGGAGGACAATTCAGAGGAAACGTGAGGAAAAATTTCTTCACAGAATGGGTGGTGGACAAGTGGAACACCCTGCCAGAGGAAGTGGTGGGGGCTGAAACAATCACGGTATTTAAGAATGCATGGGATAGACATAAAGGAATTCTGGAGGTCAGGGGTATGGGGCAACAGACTTCTAGGAAAACATAAACTGAACTTACTAGCTCAAATGGGCAGACTGGGTGGGCCACAGGCCCTTATCTGCCGACACTGTCTATGTATCTATGTATCTATGATGTGGCAAGTTGTGGACCAGTTGTATGTGCTGTTGTGGAGATGAGTAGTGTCAAAAAAGTGTGAAAATTGCCATTTAGGTGCAAATCGTTTGCTGTGCCACATCTCCAAAAGAGATTGGTGGTGTGGTCTGAAATTGTTAGGGTATATGGGGTCTGGGACGCATATGAGGAGCCCTTTGAATATTTGGTGAAAAAATATTAATCCATTCAAAAGATATTAAAGGCTGAGGGAAAAATTATACGTTCTGTGCGAAAGCAGGTTTTGCTATTGTGAAAGCACTTTTTGCTGCCTCAAAATGGTATCAGAAGTGTCATGCTGCTGCTATCTTATCTTCAGTTAGCAATGGGGAAAAAATGCTGTAATTCAAAAAATAGTGCCCCTTTGTAAACACCAACAGTTGTATTTACCTAATTGGGGCCCAAGGAACACGATTCTGGCTTTAGTTTTTGAAAAAAGTGGCCAGAAATATGCTTTTTTACTCAGCCATTGGTAGTGTTTCAAATTTGCAGCACTACTTTAATTAAAAAAAAAAATGGCCCCTGTAAACAATCTAAATCTTTCCTGGCCATTCTTTACAAAAAATAAGGCTAGAATCGGATTTCTCTGCCTCGGTTAGGTAAACACCTATTGCTGCTTACCTAATAAAATAATCTTTCATCCTTTTACTGCCTCCAAGAGGGCCAAGGCATGTTTTAGTAAAAAAAAAGTTTCTGCCAACATCAAGGTGCCAAATCCCCATGTCAGCAGCAGTAGAGGTCCCCCTAGAGTGGGAGACTGGGATGCCCACTCCCAGTGCCCCCCAATAAATTAAGCTTTTTTTTGCAGACATCGGGGTGCCCAATCCCCATGTCAGCACTAGAGCCCCCTCCACCATTGTGGGACATAGAAAAGCTCACTCCCAGTGTCCCTAGTTATATACCACACCCCACCAACACTCAATTTTGTGCCAACGTCTGGGGTGCTCCCTTCCTGTGTCGGCACAAGAACCCCCCAAGGTGGTACACTGGGAATCCCACTCCCAGTGTCCCCAGGTATGTCCTTTCACCCCCCCAATACTGTGGGACACTGGGGAGCTCACCCCCAGTGTCCCAAAATGTTGATTTATGTTTCCCTGTAGAAAAAAGAAAACAGTCCTCCGATGTCTTTTTTTCCAGAAAAAAAGAAAATAGTCCTTCATCATCTCCCCATCCCCTTCCCCATCCAGACCCTCCAACTGAGCAACCCACCACCCCCTCCCTTGTTCTATACTTACCACCAGAGAACATCAGCTGTCATCTCCTGTTGACTATTCAAAGCTGAACCGCGAACTGAAGAATCAAGGTAATTGCCATATAATGGCTGTCAATGGTGTTTTGAATTTATATTGATGTCACAGCCATTTCTTGTATTTTTGCACCAAATTTTCAACATGGACTTTTAGGGATCCCCATCTCATGAACATAGTCACTGTAGACTGGTTAATCGGACCCGTAATGTGATTTTGTGGTCGCAGTGTGAAATCACCTTTTGGGACCAATTAACAAAATGGCAGTGCCAGTGTTCATGAGGTGGGTCCCAAAAAGACCATGTTGAAAGTTTGGTGAAAAAATTCCTAAACATGCCCAAATTACGTGCATCCATTGAATTTTCCCTATGCATGCACATAACTTTGGTACTTTTCAATAATTTGAAACTAAATTTTCAACATAGCCATTTTTTCACACCACCTCATGAACAGTACAGCTGTCATTTTTCACATCCTTCCTGAAACTTGTTTTCGCACCTGTGGCACGGAATGTCATGTTTGCTGCCTGAAATTACCTTTTGGGACTGATTAACGTAATGACAGTGCCAGTGTTCATGAGAAGGGGTCCCAAAAAGGCCATGTTGAAAATTTGGTGAAAGCATTTCTAAAAATACCTGAGTTACATGCTTCCGTTGAATTTTACCTACGCATGCATGTAACTGTGACAGTGTAAACACTACACTGGGAAACAAGAGGTTAACTTCTTATTTGAGGCTGAAGAAATGCAGGGAATGCAACATGAACAGGCAAGGGAAGGGGCCTCCCCAGGTGTTGCTAATTAGAGGGATTGCTGAAAGGCAGAGAGAATCCAGCAAGGAGTTAGTTAGAAGCTGGAAACTGCTGCAGGGAGTAGAGACACCTATGCAGAGAACCCTGCAAGATGGAGAGTGGAATGTGAGACAGGAACCAGAGCAGAAAGCCAAGGAGAATGATTAAGTATTGGAAAGAGCCTTTGGGAAAATGTTGAAACCTGCTGCTGAGAAACAGACCATATCTAGAGCAGAGTCCTGAGGTAAAGGATCAGACTAGCCAGCTGGGCCAAAAACAGTGAGTGAAATGTACTGCTGATAACAGCCTACAAATAAGGCAAAAAGTGAAAACTGCCTGTGTTTTATTTGTGACTGTGCATTCAAAACTACTGGCCTACGAACTGTTTGTTTTGTTTGAGACTGTATATTGAACAAACTGCTAGCCCACATAGGTGGTTCAAAGATTCCTTTGTCAAGCCAGCCTGAAAGAACTGTTTTGCGTTAACCTTTATGTTACCTGACCAGGCTGGAGAAGTTGAACTGAATGATTATGCTTTTCTGGAGCAACAACTTACATTTCAAGCAATAAAAGTACATTTTGTTCTGTGAACTTTAAACCTAGTGTGTTGCCTCTCCATCTACCATAGGCCAGTTTGTTACAGTAAATTTGGTACTTTTCAATATTTTGCCACCAAATTTTCAACATTGCCATTTTTTCACACCACCTCATGAACAGTACAGTTGTCATTTTTCACATCCTGCCCAAAATGTGTTTTCGCACCTGTGGCACAGAATGGCATTGCAGATGCGTATAATTACATTTTGCCTCACATGTCACAAATTTTCTGTACCAGGGTACATGAGGTGGTGTAATAAAATGGCTATGCTGACAATTTGGTCACTGTTGTTTGACACATGGCTTCCACACCTATATACATATGCACATCTACGGAGGGATCCCTGCACTTTCACAGTAAAATAAGGATACTATTACACTATCTTAAAAAGTAACGAAATTCATTGCAAAAAACTTTGCTAATGCAACAGTTAGAGTTCATATTAAAGGACAAAAGTATGGAATGTGGTGTTAGGGTTCACAACCCTAACAACCCACCTCACCCCCTACCCGACCCAACCCTAACGGCCCACCCCACCCCACCTCAACCCACCCCACCCTCCACACACCAACAGGTGTTAGCGTGTGCATTGGGATCATTGGCCCTAACACTCACCACATTCTCCTATACTGTACCATCTCAGCTTCCTTTTTTTTTGTAAATTTTATTTATTAGAAAGGACACACAGATCCACACACATTCATGTGACAGAGCACGCAACAATCACTTCTGGCAAAAAAAGGCAAACTTATTCAGTATTATTCAAGTTAAATATATAATTCCTTAATAAAGTAGTGTTGCTATCATAATTTTGGAATGTCCACTGATACTTAGCAGGAATGCCAACTTGAAGCATCTATTCTGGTTTCATCGCACTTAGGCCCAGATATTTAAAAGGGTTGCACATGGCACAACAGTGTAGCACCATGCGCAACCCACTGATGTGCCCTGGTGCGATATTCAAATGGGAATTGCGCCTGGCACAAATCCCGATGCGCCGGAGCGCATCAGTAATGTATGAAGGCGCAGGTAGTGGGGGCGTGCACATGCATACTCTGCACAACCCGATATTCAGCCCTGGATGTGCAAAGCCATGCAGGTGCAACCCCTACCTGTGCCAGCACAAAGTTGATCCAAAAAAAAAAGGAACAACGGATGGCCACCCACAGGTGAGCTGCCACATTGCAGGGCACAACACGGCAGCTGCCACCTGTGGGTGGCCACCTGAGCTCCGGCTGTACCTCCGTGGTGGTACCCCCCATGCCCGATTGCGGGCATCAGTAAAAATTAATCCTAAATCCCTGGTGTTCCAGTGGACGTAGTCTGCCCGATCGCGGGCTAAGTGTGAAAAAGATAACTCCTACATCCTGGTGGTCCAGTGGACCAAAGTCTGCCGATCGCGGGCTTAAGTGAACCAATACTGACCCCATATCCCTGCTGGTCCAGCTGACCCTCCCACCGCCCACTGATCCTCACCACCCCACCCTCCCCAGGTCAGTGGTGGGCGGCAGCACCCACCCGGCTCACCCTGCCGCTCACCGACTGACACCGATAGTAGTCTGTATGCCCATTGGTCCACAGTGTGAGCCAATGGCGTGCAGCCCATACTGTACTTCACATTGCAGATATGTGAATGAATCCATTCACATATCTGGAATGTATAGTACGGTATGGGCGTACAGCCCTACCAACAGTGTCAGTTGGCAGACGGCGGGGCAGCAGGCGGGTGGGGTGCTTCCGACTGCCGCTGACCTGGTGGGAAAGGGGAGGTGGGAATTATTGGGCAGGTGGGAAGGGGGGGTCCACTAGACCACCAGGGATATGGGGGTCAGTACTAGTTCACTTAAGCCCGCGATCGGGCAGACTTCGGTCCACTGGACCACCAGGGATGTAGGAGTTATCTTTTTTTCACACTTAAGCCCACGATCGGGCTGGCAGCGGTCCACTGGACCACCAGGAATGTAGGAGTTATCTTTTTTTCACACTTAAGCCCATGATCGGGTGGGCAGCAGTCCACTGGACCACCAGGGATGTGGGATTCTATTTCTTTTTTTACTGCAGCCCGCAATAGGGCTGTGGGGCACATTGCCACGCTGCAGGGGGCACTGGTCCCTGACGGCTGCTGCCTGGCAGGGAGCCAGACTCAAGTCGTCGGGGATCAGCACACCTGCCTGCAAATGGGGCCATAATGACATGCAAATTGCCCCATTTTCGCCTTGCATACGTTATGGCCCCATTTGCATGTCAACCTTTGAATATCGTGGTTTGTCGCACCTAGCGCAATGGAACTTGCGCTAGCGCATCCTCATGCTCCAGTCTGGCCACTGGCGCTGGCGCAGTGCCACTGCGCCATGCGCACTGCAGGTGGCCAGGGTGCAATATTCAACAATGCTGAGCCATGGTGCAGCTCCATTGAATATTATCCAGTCCACGCCCCTGTGCAGCCATGTTGAGCTGCGCCCAGGCTTGCACCACAGCCTGGTGCAGTTTGAATATCTGGGCCTTAGAGCTTAGAAAGCTGGGAACCATTTGGCTTCCAGGGCCTTTTCAAGAGGTAACCATACTTCTTCATACCTTTGTCTATGGCCCTGAACCAGGTATTATGTGCACTCTAGTTTCATTATTCATAGTAATTCTGTAAGTCAGGAGGCAGTAGAGGGCAGCTGTGGGTGTTTCCATTGCAGTGCCACCTCTCTCATTCCTACCACAACACCAAGCCTCTTGAGTTTGTTCCCATCAAATGAGTGTTGACCCCCCACCCTGGGAAGTCCCAGAAGGATTTCTGAGGGGTCCAGTCTGATATGTGTAGAGAGGGTCCTAGCAAGTATCTCTATAATGCCTTGCCAAAAGGATTGGATCCTGGGGCATTCCCATATCAAGTGGAAAAAGGTGCGCACTTGCACATTGCACCTTGGACAATATTGAGAGGCTTCCGGATTGCTTTTGTGTGCTCTCTCTGGGGTAAAATATGCACTCATCATTGCATTGTATTGCAGGGCCCGAAACCTGTTATTGACAGAACAATGGAGTAGTTTTTTTTTTTATATGAGGGCCCAATCTCCCCCTGTCAATCCCTCTGGATACAGGTCAGAGTCCCATTGGTGCTTTATCACTTCCAGTAGATTCATTAAGGAGCCAGAAAGGAGTCTGTAGCTGGCTCGCAGGAGTTTAAATGTCTCTAGTTTAGAGACATTTTGAAAAATCTCCTCCAAAGGGGAGTAATGCATCCCCGTCAGACCTCCCCCCCCAGCTATTCTCCTTTCCAGGTTGAACTTAAGTTTCAAATATGTGAAGATGTGTGAGGGGTTCAACCCATACCTCTCCTTTAATACCAGGAAGGGTAGAACCTGTCCTTCCTGCAGTATTTGTTTAATTTTAAAGAGTCCCTTTGTAAGCCATTTGTGCAGATGCACTCTTATCACGTGTGGAATTTTTTTCCTCCCCACCATCAGGGCCTCTAGGGTAGTATCAAAGGAAGTGTAATTCTGTTCCCCTAAAAGTTTATGGGCAGTTTTCCATACCTTCGGGGTATTCCTAGTACAAGGGTTGGAGGCCTTCAACTCTCTGTTCCCAGAGGACGAGCTTACCAAGGTGGAAAAGTACATAGGCGTGTGCCCCTCCTCCTCTAGGTATGTCCACTGGGGGGACTTCTATAGTCCTCTCTCAACAGGTCATGAATATGTGATAGCCAAATAGTAATTATGTATGTGTGGCTGTCTCAGGCATCCCTCTGATGTTCTACGCTAGAGAGCTTGTTTGCTGAAATGGGGTCACCTCCCCTGACACAGTAAATGTGTAATCACCTCCTCAATTGACTTAATATATTTTGTGGGAGCGGATAAGGGGATAGTTTGGAACAAATATAGGGCCTGAGCAGGACACACATTTTAATAAGATTCACCCTTCCGATCAGGGAGCGTGGAAGAGCCCTCCACCTGGATCAGTCCTCTTTAATCTTTTTCACTAGAGGGAAATAGTTTAGCTTAATGGTCTGAGATAGTTTGTTTGGTAGGAGGAGCCCCAGATATTTTATATAGTTAGATGGGGGAATTTCCATCCCCACTATAGTGATTGCCCACTTGTGTTTACCCAGGGGGAGCCATTCACTCTTAGACCCTTTTTTTTTATGTCCCAATAGCGGGCCATATATCTCAAAAATCGCATCATTTCTGGCAGGGTTCTTTCGGGGTTGTCTAAAAACAGAAAAACATCATCGGTGAAGAGGGAGATCACATGGTCCCTCCCCTCTCCTGGAGATACACTATCTTGGGGTTAGCTCGTATAGAAGAAGTGAGGGCCTCAATACAGAGGACGTACAATAAGGGAGAGAGAAGGCAGCCCTGACAGGTGCCCCGCAAGTGAGGGAAGGGAGCAAAGAATGTGTTGTTGGTGAGTATCTGCGCCTCTGGAGCTCTATATAGAGCCCTCAACCTGCCCACAAATGTTGTCTCCAAGCCAAACCTCTCCAGGACTGCAAATATCTAAGGCCACTCCACCCGATCAAATGCCTTCTCAGCATTGAGAGCGAGAAGGCCCCTCATCCTGTCTCCCCTGCCCACCCAACTATGTATAATGTTCATTGCACACCACAAATTGTGTTTGGCTTGGCGGGCTTTCACAAACCCACCCTAGTCTCGATGGATTAGCCCAGGAAGGAGAGGATCCAGTCTCCCATCCAATACCTTGGCCACTATTTTATGATCTGAGTTGAGGAGGGAGATCGGTCTATATGATCCACACAACCTCAGGTCCTTCCCCAGCTTGGGCAGCACTACAGTCGTGACCAAGGACATAGAATCAGGGAGGACTCCCTGTCATAATGTCACCTCTACCATTTCTACTACAAGGGCCCCCAAAGACTCCCATGTAACTTTATGAAAGTTCACTGGGATGCCATCCGGGCCCAGGGCCTTACCCCGTCACATGTGTTTTGTGACTTTTTTTATTTCTTCCACAGCGATAGGGGCATCCAATGATAGACATTGCTCATGGGATAAAATGGGGAGGGCTAGTGAACCCAAAAAGGCCAGGGGATCAGAGCCCCTCAGTACTTGAGAAGTGTAGAGGGATTTATAAAAATCTAGAAATATTTTATTAATTTCAGCCTGGTCATATGTGGGTGGTCCAGATCCCATTCCCAGTGCTAAAACAGCGTGTTCTGCATGCTTTCTCTTCACCAGATTAGCCAGCCATTTACTTGCGGAGTCACCTTCAAAGTGCAAACAGGAGTTGGTGACCAGTAGATCCCTTTCTATACAGTTGCTGGAGATCTGACTGAGACAGCCCTTTAAAATCTTTAGGTCCCTAGTTCCCTCAGGTGATGGAGCCATCATATTTTCCCTTTCCAATGCGAGAATCTGGGCTTCTAGGAAGTTTTCCTGCACCTTCTTGGTCCTGTGCTTATGCACAGAGAATGAAAGCATTTTGACCCTAATATATGCTTTTAGGGCATCCCATACATATTTAATGTGGGTGTCCTTATTATGATCGAGAGAAATTAAGTTTCTAATTTTGTCATTTATAAAACTTATATAACCAGGGTCCAAGAGAAGAGCTGGGTCCAGTCTCCATTGGGAGCAGGCTGGTTCAGGGGTAACCAAGGGAACTGTCACCCTCATTAGGGCATGGTCAGACACCACCATGGGGCCGTAAGACACATTCAGGTCCCATCCCAGCAGTGCTGGAGAAAGGAACACATAATCAAGGAGTGAGTAGACCTGGTGAGCGTGTGAATAGAAAAGTATTCTCTCTCTCTCTTAGGTGGCAATGCCGCCAAACCTCCACCAGGGTTCGCTCCTCCACCAGGCCTCTAAATGCCTCTACTCCATGCGGGACCAGGTTAGACCTTCTCCTAGAGTGGTCCAAAGTGGGGTCCAGATAGATATTAAAATCACCTCTGATTATCATGCTCTCCTTATATGGGGCTAGGGTCACTTGTAAATGTGTAAAGAACTCTGGTAAGTCATAGTTTGAGCAATAAACTGAAACCTAGATCAAGTCTCTTCCCTCATATCAACCTCAGCAATCAGGAACCTACCCAGGGGATCCACTCTCTGAGACACAGTTCTGTGGGGAAGACCAGGGTGAATCCAAATCGCAACCCCCCTCTCCCTGAACATGAAGGGGGCCACCAACAGGGACCCTCCCAACGACCCTGCCAATGAGGAGGTCTCTTCTCCCGCACAATGTATTTCTTATAACAGACCTATATTGCACCTCATTTTTTTTTTATTGGGTCCAAACCCTTTTTCTTTTCACTACTGTACATAACCCTTTGACACTCCATGTTATACAAGCTAGATTAGCCATTGTCATAAGCAAGAAACATTTTACCAACCTTCTTAAGTTTTAGCATGAGTACACTAGCAAAGGAGGATGTAATGTGTCCTCTGCGTCCATCTTTTTTGAACTTTTTCAGCCAAACACCCCAAAACTCCTCCCTTCCCCCACTAACAAGAACTAGTTTCCCCAGAAACAACAGCAGTATCCTCCCTCCCAACCAGTCCCCTCCCCCTTTTCCTCACTTGCCCACCAACTGTGAAGTGGCAGTGAGGGATCCCCTGTTAATCGATTGATACTCTTCCCACTACACATCATGGAGTGGGCTGGGGATCCATCCATATTAATGCTATAAATGGTCCAACAAGGTGAAAGCACCTGCCTATCCTGCATCCCGGGGACTGGGGGGACGCCAAGTGAACCCCTCCCTCGGACCAAGCCCACCCCTTGACCGGATGCTGGAAAGGGAATCCGATTTCCAAAGCACACACCAAATAACAAATAAGAGAGCAACAAGGAGTGCTGCAGTCCTCCCAAGGGGTGACTGGAAAGTGACCCACCCAGTGTGGTGAGGTCACCAGAGGCCCCATGCAAATGCATTAACAGATTTGATATAATAGCTCTTCCATATTATCAGTATTAGAAAGGTCACCACCCCAGCAATGTAGTGCTCCCGGTCATAGGCCCAATTCCCCCCTGAACTGAATAAACCCAAATGGTAATGTTATAAGGCCAGCAAATATTAATCCAACTTCATCAACTTCAAAGAGCAAATGCAGTAAAAGAAAAAGAAATGAAATGCATAAGAAAGTATTGAAATACATGAAAAAATAATGAGAATGCCCTAAAAGTCTGAAGTGGCAGCCAGTCTGTACAGAAAGTCACTGGTCTAAGCATATGCACACTTGCTTTATGCCTGTAAGGGTGGGAATATCTCCCAACTAAAAGCACTGGTTAACACAAATAAACAAGGACAGGCTTTGCCAGTGGTTTCAAGATCAGTCTTGCCCCACAAGGCAGTCAGTATTTGCAGTGTCAATAAAGAAGCAGGGCTCAAAAGGTAAAGCCAGTGCTCTGAGTCACTATTGCAAAACGGCATGTCCAAATGTTGAGCTGTCTTGGGCCAAAGATTTCACTTAGGAACATTGCTCACCCAAGGCCCACAGCACTTGAAATGAAGGGGTAGGGGATATAACGGAGCCCCCCTCCCACCATGATAGGACACCTCCTCGTGTAATGGGCTCCTGGGCATCCATTCCCCAAATACCCACTCCCTCCAATGGCACCCGGCCACAACATAAAGAAAGAAAGAGGTTAACTTAGCTCCTCAGCAGTACCAAGTCTGTTCAGTGGTTCTCCCCAGCATCTCTATTGTTCCTTCGTCAGCCCTCCCATTCAGTAAGGAAAGCCAAGGCTGCCACCAGGTCAGTGAAGGCTCTTTGTTTTTCACCTGGGGGCCACACGACTAGTCAAGCTGAATACACCAGCGAAAAGGGACAGTTCAGACAATGCACCTTTTGACCTCCCCAAAGGCTTGGCATCTATTTTGAAGACTCCGGGAATAGTCAGGGAAAATACTAACTCTGGAGTTCTGAAGCATTATTGGGTCCGATCATCTGGCTGCCTCCAAAACCCTCTGGCAATCCTAGTACTGGAGAAATTTTATTAGCAGATGCCGGGGCTATTGATCTGGATGCAGTTTGATCCCTGGGGAGCGATGTGCTCTCTGCACCTCAAGACTGCAGTCCTCCAGGAGGGATAGGGTCTGTTTTAACCATTGATGCACATAGGCTACACAATCTTTGCCCTCAGAGCCCTCAGGCAGACCGATGATCATCGAGCTGCTCCTTTAGTTCTACAATTTCTGACAGGGCTTTTCTCAGATACGTGGACACAGAGGAGGAAAGGTCTTCCTGGCGCTGACTCGGGCTTCTAGCTCTACAACCCGCCCCTCGTGAGTGTCCACGGGGTCAGATATCTAATTCACCATTTGCTGAAGGTGCTGCATTTGTGCCGAAGGTTGTCAAAACCGGCCTGCATTTTTGTCCCAAGGTCACATTTTAAGTCCTTGATTAAGCGCTCAGGTGTGATGTAGTCGCTGTTACTTTGTGCCATGTTTGGAGGTGCCAATACAGGGGCTTGATCCATCAGGTATTGTGAAGTAGTTCATTGTGCCAGCCCATTTGGGCCCTGACCTCGACCCTCCTCTGGCAGGCTAGAAAAATGTAGCTTGGATGTTTTTTCACCAATTTAGATGAAGCTGGCATGAGGAAGGTTATATCAGACAAATGATTGCTCGCTGGTCTCAATTTTAGGCAGGATGCAACAGCTATATGGTGGATCCTCACGGAGCTACTTAGTTAGACCTCCACCATCTTTGCCAGCCAGGCCACACCCCTCGAGATTCCCATCTCAGCTTCTTAACACATGCAATGAGGTAAGCATTAGAGCCATTGACCCCAAGGCACACCCTGACACCTATTGGTGAGTATAGGGTTGGGGTGGGGTGGCATGGTAGGGTTGGGTTGGGGGGGTGAGGTGAGTTTTAGGGTTGGGAACCATAACATATCATTTCTATACTTTTGCCATTTTAATATGAACCCTAACTGATGCATTAATGATGTTTTCTGCAATGAATATATATTAGAGTGGCACGGTAGTGCCACTATAGTTAGGGTTGCATGGCCACATCTATGTTAAACCCAAAATGTTTCACTTCAATAACTTTGTAACCATTTGACCAAGTTACTTGAAATTTTGCATGCTCTGTCTGGTACCATAGACCTCTGTATCTGGCAATGTTTGTTCCGGTCAGATGCGTGGTTGAGAAGCTACAGAGGGCCAAAAAGTGTGCAAAACCCTCACTTTTTGGCAGATTCTTTGCTCAGGACTACAGCCCAACAGGTCTGTCATTGTGGTTTGAAATTTTCAGGGTATATGGGAACTGGTTCACCGAAGTGCCTTTGAAGGTTTGGTGAAACAATATTAAGCCATTCAAAAGTTATTAAACTTTTAAGTTTCCCACTATAGCCTATGGGAAAAAAATATATGTCCAACATGAAAATGGTTGTGAAAGCACATTTTACTGTTTCATGTGGGTTTTGTACTTTCATGCTGCCGCCATTTTGTTTTCAGTTAGTTATGTGGAAAAAACACTGTAATTCAAAGAATACTGGCCCTTGGTAAACACCAACAATTGTGTTTACCTAATTGGGGACCTAGGGACACAGTACTAGTATTAGTTTTTAAAAATAATGCCTAGAAATATGTTTTCTGAACTTTGTTCGTCATTTTACCCATAGAATTTTCGAAAATACACCTCCAAAACAGCAATTTCTATGTCACTTCATAGCAAACAAACAATTAAGACTTATGGGCTGAAATTTGCATGGTAGCAAGGGGTTGTACCACAGATGAACCTTTTGCTGGTTTGGTGAAAAAATATGCAACAGTTCCATAGTTATAACATTCCAAAGTTTTGAAATTTTCCATAGGATAACATTGTGGCAGTCGTGCCACCTTTCAGCGGCTATATCTCAAAAACGATTTGAGATACACATTTTTCACTAAGCACAGCTTAGTATACCTTACAAAGCATGCACACAGGTTGCCAGGTCATGATTACAACTGGGGTGGAAATTTTTCCAAACTTCCTATGGTTACTGAGATACTGCCACATTTGCAGCACAAGGGTTTTTTGGAATGTTTGTAGGCCTGTGCCATGTCGCTATACGCTGCCACATATGGATACCATTATGCAATAATGGGATCACAGGACCCTCCATTATGCAGTACTAGGCCCTGTGCTCCCACCGAAAGATGACCGTTCATTACAATGTCTCTACACTTATGTATTCTGGGCTCTGCGCTCCCATAACCACATATGGGTAACAATATGCTTTCTCAAAAAGAAGGGAAAAAACTACATTAATGCAGTGGTTAGGGTTTCTTTTATAGTGATAAAAGCATGGAAATTTGATGTTAGGATTACCAACCCTACTTCATCACCCCCTCAAACTCCACACACCAACAAGCGTTGGGGTGTGCCTTGGGGTCTTCGGACCTAACACTTACCCCATTCTCCTAAACAGTACCATCTCAGCTTCTCTACAAATGGAATGGGGTGAGAGTTAGGGTCAACAACCCCAAGGCACAACCCGATGCCTGTTGGTGAGTGCAGGTTTGGGAGGAGTGGTAGGGTTGGTAACCCTAACATCAAATTTCCAAACTTTTGTCACTGTAATAGAAACCCTAACTGATGCATTAACGAACCCTAACTGATGCATTAATGGAGTTTTTTTGCAATTAATATATATATATATATATATATATGCATGTATATATGTGTGTGTGTGTGTATGTGTGAGCGTGCATGCCTGTGTGCATGTGTGTATATAATAAATAATTGGTAAGAGTGTTATACAAAGATGTATGCCCATCAAAGTGGCTAATTGGGGCTATAAGGCCACAAGTCAGAAGGGTCAGTGGCTTTATTGCCATAAATTACGCCCAAGATGGATATACTTCCAGGTATTCCACCCTTACCCATTGTTTGTTGAATATAATACATTAGGATTGTTAATTTTATGGAGATGCCACAAGGAGGTAATGGTGTGTACTGAGTGCAAGTAGGAGGGTGGTGGATTTCTGGGTTAGGGATGGTTTTGTTTAAGTGTCCTTTTTTCCAGGTTATTTTGCAACTTGTTAATTGATTTGACTAGCTTCCTAATGATGCATTAATTGTGTTATTCGTGGGGTCCCATGGGGTTTAATGTAGTGCAGGCATGTACTTTTTATTAGTGCAAGTATTTAGTTTTAATTGATATATTAGTCACAAGTATACTTTTAATTGATAGAAACTCTTGTACAAAGGCTATCAGAGCAGGGAAAGCCCACTATTTTAAATCTTCCCATCAACACAATTTGCACTCCCCCTCCCAATTCTGAAGGGTTCTCCACTCCCTGTTTGACACCTTTCCCAAATCTTCTCTCTCCTTCCGCTCTGCTAGTTGATGGTTCACCAGTCTCAGACCCCTCCTCTCTTAATTTTATTCTCAACTCCTTCTTTACTACTTGTGCCCTTCCCAATAACTCAGCCTCTGAGTCCCCTGCCCCTCCTAATCCCTCCTGCTTCTACAGATGTCTGCTTCTCTCCTGTTTTGGAGCAAGAAGTTATTCTTGCCCTCTATTATCTCAGCCCCTCAAAATCCAGTCCTGATGGCCTTGACCACAAACTTCTTCAGCTGTCTGCCCTTGCCATTGCTCTATCACTGTCCCATTCTCATTCACACTTGGCACTGTTTCTCAGGCATGGAAATTTTCCAAGGTACTTCCCCTTCACAAAGGGGGTGACCCCTCTGCACCTGGCAACTACAGATGGATCTCTCTCCTCCCCTCCTTGGCAAAACTACCAGAGTCTCCTGTATTTACTAGACTTACTGATTACCTTAACTCTTCTGACTTCCTATCCCCTTTTCAATCCAGCTTTAGAAAGAATCATTCTACTATTTCTTCTCTCTGTGTCACAGACTCTATACTCAAAGGCATGGACCAGGGTCACAATTCTGTGGCTATTTTCATTGACTTTGCCAAAGCTTTTGATTCAGTATCTCATTCGCTTCTCCTGGGCAAACTTCTCTCTGCTGGTCTATCAGTCCAGGTTGTGAAATGGTCGCAGTCTTACCTCATGGGCTACATGCAATGTATCTAGGCAGGAGACACCTTGCTCCCCCCCAATTCCCATTTTATTAGGAGTCCCTCAAGGCTCCATTCTGTGTCCTGCCTTTTCTTCATCTTTCTGAATGACCTTCCATCTAACTGTGTCTCCTTTCGTATGCATACGTATGCTGATGACACAGTCATGTACACCTTTGGACCCCCAAACCTGACTGTGGAGGCCCCACTTTAGCATTAATTCTTAGAGTGCTATGTTGGTTCCAGGCAAACCAGCTTAAGGTAAACACAGAGAGGTCTGTGTCCATGACTTTCAGTACCACATAGAAACTTCCCAGACTCTCCCTTCCCCCTCCTTTTCCACCCATAATGACACCAAACTCGACATCTTTCCTGCCTTCAAATACTCTGGCCTCTGTATGGACAACAGACTTGATTTCTTTGTCCATATTGACTCTATTTACGGCAAACTCCGTCCCAAGCTCAGTGCCATATATCACGACAAGGACTGCCACTCCCCTCTTGTCCACCGCGAGCTGCTCACTAAAATGATCCTCACAGTCTTTGACTATGCCAATGCTGTCTTTGTATCAGCCCGTTCCTCATTCTTCTCCAGACTTGACTCCCTCCTTAATGCCTTTGCCACTTCATCTCCATCTCCCTACTCCACACACACCACTGCTCCCTCTACTCCTCCCTCTCTCCCTCTCTTTTCCCCTCCCTTCACTTACACAAACAGCATCACTGTGGCTCCCTTCCCTCCTATCTCTCCTCTCCCCTTCATCCCAGTCTTTCTACCCATTTATGCTCCAGAGACTCCTGCACCTTCTCTCTCCCTTGCCCTCTATCTGTCTGGGTGGGGCTGCTTTCTCCTATCGCCTCCCCTCCCTCTGGAACACTCTACCAACCTCCCTTTGTCAAGCTCCTTTTCTTTATGGACTAAAATGTATGCTATTGCTAATCCCTCCTCCCTCTTGCAACTGCCATTCCTCCTCTTGACACCCTGAGTTGAGTCTCTCATGACCCACACCAATGGTTTTCCTTATGCACTGTACCTGAACTGCCCACCATCCTGTTCTAGAACTTATTGGCTAATGCCTGTACCAATGTTCCTGTATCTTTTCCTGAGTTATCCCATTCCTGTGTTATTCCAACCTAATTGCCTACATTAATGTATTTTGAAGCACCCTTTGTTATTACAGGATTCCCAATTGTGTACATTAATGTACAGTTCAGTCCATTTATGACAGACAACATTATAATAGACAGTATGCCAACTGAAGAGTGAAATCTTGATGCCAAAATCCCCCACAGTGACAATTTTCGACAAGTGTCAAAATTGTCGATGTGAAGAGCCCTAACAACATTTGCCCTTTTGCTTAGTTACACCCCCACGAGTTAACTCTGACTCAAAGTTAACAATCCTTAGTGTGGTGGGGTGGGGGCACAGCCCACTGCATGGGGGTGTTCAGAGGGCACAGCCCCCGGATTGAAAACACCAATGTTTGTCAGGCAAAATTTCGCCTATTGACATGGGGGATCACACTATGCTTAACCTCGACAACATGGTTGTCTCATCGGCATAGGTAAACCATAATAGACACTCACTTGTAATGAATGCATACTCAAAACCACAAGCCATTTCCTATACTGAGCATTCAAAAAGTCACATATATGATGTACATTACAGACCCTGTATAGCGTAAACAAAACCCATAATTTTGGTTCTGCTGTCCGAGTATGATGAGCCATTAATGACCTGTGCTATCAGCCTGTTAATCAATCATCCTTTTGTATTTAATCCGCAAGCAGTTAGTCAGCAATCAGTTGTTACCTGACACTTGCAGACAATCTTCCTGACTCAGGATGCAGACAAAACAGCTTTTTTCTTTAGACATATCAGTCAGGACACCATAACATTTAAGCTGGAAACAGTGACGGGGCACAAAAAAGCAAAAGAGAGACTTGCTGTGTTGAGCTGCTGTAATAATGACAGACACAGAGAAAAACTATCTCCTTGTTTTCCAAAAGTCTCTTACGCTGAGGTGCTTCTGAGTTGTCAAGCATCTGCTGGTTACATACCATTCAAACCATTCATCCTGGTAATGGCTGATCTTTTCACCGAGTGGGTGAGAACCTGGGACAAAAAACTTAGGCGTTGTAAAATTGCCTTCATCCTGGATAACTTTGCTGGCCATCCTGCTGTCCCTGGGCCAAAAAATATTAAACTTGTTTTCCTCCCCCTGAATACCACATGCATCATCCAGCCCTTAGATCAGGGCATAATTTATTCATTTAAGCAGCACTATCTGTGTACTATGTGGTCCTGAGTGATAGAAATACTTGATGGCTCAGATGAGCTAACAGCTGCCATCTGTGTAAAAAAAAAAAAATATATCACATTGCTTGATGCTGTGCCACTAACGAAGCAGGCTTGGGATAGCATCACCCAAGAAACCATGGTACACTACTTCAGTAAAGCCAGTTTCCATCAAGATGCACCCCAGGATAAATATCAACCACAATACTACCGGCAAGCCAGATGTAGAGTGGTGCGCTTTAACAGCATTTTTAAGAGGGGTTCTAATTGGTGTGGCTTCCAGGCAAAAGAAGATGAGTGAGAATCAACTTTTGAGTCTCCTTTCCCAAATCAGAACCATTGAACATAATATGGCCCCTTCGACCCCTGAACATGTTAAGCAAAAACTTATAATGCTTAAAGATGCTTATTTGAAGCTTCTGAGAGAGAAAGCTGAATTCTTAATAATTAAAACAATTGCTTCCTATACTGATCAAGGAGAAAAAGCTGGACGTCATTTGGCATTAAGACTTGGACAACAAGAATCATCTAGATTCATCTCTACCATCTTGTCATCAGCAGATGGCACCTTAAAGTTTACTCCAGCTGAGATCACGGCTGAATTTCACTCCTACTTCCAACAAATATACAGTCCAATGCTAAATCCACCTTCTCTGGACAAACTAAATAGGTATCTCCTTGACTGTCATCTGCTCTCACTTTCGCATGCTCAGCAGCTGGCTTTATGTACTCCTATCACTCCGGAAGAACTTTTTAGAATTATCAGGGATCTTCCATCGGACAAAACCCCAGGACCGGATGGTTTTTCATCTAATTTTTATAAAGTCTATGCAACACAATTGGTTCCCTTGCTCATTCCTTTATACCAATGTATTCTCTCTGAGTCCAGCATAGAGAATATCTTATTCGAAGCCTTGATTGTTCTCCTACATAAACCTGGTAAACCTACCGAGCTGACATCTAGCTATAGACCAATTTCCCTTCTTAATCATGACATCAAAATCCTGTCTAAATTACCTGCGGATCGCATCAGTACCGTTATCTCTGATCTAATAGGACCGGAGCAGGTGGGATTTATGAGAGGTAGATCCTCTGTTGATCACCTGTGTACATTGGTCCATGTCTTCTCAGCATCCAGGGATGCTCCCTACCCTGCCGCCCTTGTTTCCCTGGATGCCGAGAAGGCATTTGACAGAGTTAATTTGAACATCCTATTCCATACCTTGCAAGCTTTCAGTTTCCCCTTAACATTTGTAAATTGGGTTCAAGCGTTATATAAATTAACCTCGGCCAGAGTGATGTGCAATGGAGTGACCTCTAACCTCTTCCCATTGCATTCAGGCATGAGACAGGGGTGCCCCTTGTCTCCTATTCTTTTTAATCTATATCTGGAACCTTTAATAAGGCAGTTGGTTAATTGTCCTAGAATTCAAGGCATCCCCGTGTTTAACCTGAAAGTTAAGGTTTCGGCCTATGCTGATGATCTTATACTTCAGCTTTCCCACCCTACCTTATCTATTCCCTCCATGCTTGAGATTATAAAAGAATATAGTGCCTTTTCAAATTATAAATTAAATGTAGACAGAACAGTTGTTTTTCCCCTTAACTATAAACTGACAAAGCAAAACATTCAAAACCTAGGTTTGTCTTGGGAAGCACAATCCTTGAAGTATCTTGGCATTGTGCTCACAAGAAATCCAACCCTTATCCAAAAGAAAAACCTGGATTCTTTGTTAATTGCTATTATACAAGACTTAAAAAGGTGGTCCCTTCTCCCTCTTTCAATATGAGGTAGGATCAACATTATTTTCCGTGTCTCCTTTACCCACTCAATCTCTTAAATGTATGGCTTCCTCTCTCATAGGTCAAAAAAGCACATGGTATTATTTTGGATTTAATATGGGATAGCAAAAAAACCCAATTGGCCTTTCACAAACTAGTGGCATCTAAAGCAAAGGGTGGTCTCTGTCTTCCACATTTAGAGCTCTATTATTGGGCTTGTCATGCCAGCAAGTATCTTAGATGGCTAGGGATGGGAACTCCTGGAATGCCATCTCCATATACTCCCACTCTGGCTTAAAACTGAATTTGACTTAATTAGACTGTATGGTTTATCTCCTGCCATGCTGTTATTTATAAAGGTTAAACATCTTCCCATACCACTGCGTTCTACCCTGATTGCTCTTTCAGTTAGGGTGCATTCCCAATTGTGTGCCTTTTTGAAATATAATCACTGTACTGATCTGTTACAGCCATTAATGGGGAACCCCAACCTTAAAATTACGGGTAAAGTTCTTTCTACTCATTGGCTCAGACATCTCTCTAATTCTACCCTCTCTTGTTTTGTAGATGGTAGGACAGGGTCCTGGTTAACTTCACCTGAGATCCTAGCTAAGTTTAACATCCCAAATTCTCATATTTTTTAAATGTATCAATTATGTTCTCTGCTGATAAAAACTATGGGGGTAACTCCCTCGCTCTCCATAAATCCACTGATTATAACGGATATGGTCCCTCTTGTTGGCCTTCCGCATGCAGTTTCCAAATTGTTTAATATTCTCTTTGATTGGGCTTATCCAGATTATCTGGGTCCTTCAAGCTACTGGGCACCTTTTTTTTCCTGAAAAACCTATAGACTGGCCTGTTTTATGGCAGGGATACCATAAATTCATCATGCAGGACAGACTCCACCTCATGCACTTTTGCATATTGTATAACCTATATTACACACCACAAAAGTTGGCTAGATATGGTATAGTTTCTTCCTCCACTTGCACCAGGTATGCACAGGACGGAGGTAATTTATTTCATATTTTTTGGACTTGTCCCAAAATATCACCCCTATGGGCGCTTATCAAACAGAGAGCTGACCCCCTTTTAGGGCTCAATGAATTATTTTCCCCAAGGATTTGCCTCCTGGGTGATTTTTCCGTGATCCCAGTCCTTGCTCGAAAGTTCCACATGGCTTTAATATCCATATCAGTTAAAAAACTAGTACTAAAGCACTGGAAGGATAGTGAAAATATTTCTTATACTGAATGGCTGAGAGAATTACTAGCTAACCTTAGAACAGAGAGATCTATATCCAGTCTCCGGAATACTATACCTAAATTCAATAGAATATGGGGCCATCTGCAAACTCTCTATTCCCTATAATTAGTTTAATGGAGTATGCCTGATTTGTAATTCTAGAGTTATAGGTGTGTTTTGTCCATGCACGATTCAGGGGATTGGATGATTTTTTGGGGAGAAGGGGGGGAGGGTTGCACCTTGCTGTTTGTTATGCTTTATTGTTTATTCTTTCTCCAGGGTGCATTGTTTTAGTATGTATGTGTATATTCAATAAAGTTTGAATTAAAAAAAAAAGATGCACCCCAGAAATATACCATTGACCAAAAAGAACAAGAACCACTCACTCCACTGGATCTGACTGCAAACAAGTTCCTCAAACTATGCCACCTCGGAGACAGTATGCAATCTGAAGATGAAGCACAGCTGAGCAATGTAGATGAGGTGCTTAGTAATATGTCAACAGGTGAAAATCCAAAAGTATCCGATGAGGAGACCGATGCAGAAGAAGTGGAACCAGATGAACAGATGACCACCACAGATGGGAGAAATGCTATTCTCACTTTACAAAGGGCTATAGAGTAGCAGGCAGATATTGAACCAAAGTGGGAAAACCTTAATGCAACAGGGCACATGTGGGTGACATATGCCCAGTCTAAGTCACACCAGCAAGGGATCACTGACTTTTTGTTACAAAAAGAATAAGTTCAGCAAAGTACTGCACACGCAACCGCAGCACTTAACACTGACTTCTGAGCTGAATACAAGTTTAAGCAACTCCTAAACTCAATCACCATACATAACTATGAAAGCAATAGAGAAAATGTTGATAATAATTAATAAAAGTTACGTTTTAAGCCACTACCCCATCACAATCACACTGCTGCAAGTTCTGTCCACAGTAAAAAGAGCAGCTACCAAACACAATTACAGTGTCTCCATGCCTCTGTGCAAAACCAGAACTGCAAATGTCAACTGTGAACCACAGCACCGTGCCAAATCACAGCTAAAACTAATATCACAGATATAGCGGATATCAACTATAACAGACAGAAACCGGTTGCACAAACCTGTCTGTTATAATGGGTATGACTATATCTTCATGCACTTTATGTTATTACTTAATTATAACAATATTTATTTTTTTGACGTGTACGCCCTCCTTCCCCCATTCAACAGGTCACACCTGGAAACAAGCCTCGGCTCAGTGTGCTTCTCCCGGTTATCACATTTTAAATAAATAAATTAGTCACAGGCATACAGGGAAATAAATGATGGCCTTTTCTACAGGGAAGAGTTCCCATCAATGTCTTATATTTATATATATTTGATATGTATATGCATATATAAGAGATAGTCAGTGGGGACCTGTGTAATAACTGACTTATCCATGCAAGTGCCATTCAACCTTGGTTTACCTCACCAGACCACTAGTGAAGTGTCTTGAGGTTAAACAGCACAAGTATAGATATATCAGTTATCATACATTGTCCCCTCTGCATATTCCATTCTTAGAAACATAGAAACATACACTTTGATGGCAGATAAGAACCGCTTAGCCCACCTAGTCTGCCCATTTCTCTACCTATTTCATAAGCTGCAGATCCTAGTTAACCAACAGCCTACTTCTTCCTACCCCGCCACCAGAATTGCCTTATGTTTGCCCCATGCATTATTGAATTCCCTGTACTGTTTTTGACCCCACAACCTCCTCAGGAAGGGTGTTCCATGTGTCCACCACCCTCTCAGTGAACAAAATATTTCCTCACATTGTCCCTGAGCTGTCCCCCCTCTATCTTCAAATTGTGTCCCTTTGTTCTTGCACATCTCTTTTTCTGAAAGATGCTACCCTCTTGGACTTTGTTGATTCCCTCGAGGTACTTGAAAGTTTCTATAATGTCTCCCCTCTCCCTCCTCTCCTCAAGTTATACATGTTGAGCTCCTTTAGTCTCTCTTCATATGGATTCTGTTGCAGACCCTGCACCATTTTAGTTGCCCTCCTCTGGGACTGCCTCCATCCTGTCTATGTCCTTGCAGAGATGGGGTCTCCAGAACTGCACACAGTACTCCAGATGGGATCTCACCAACAGTCTACACACAGGGATAACAACTTCCTGTTTTCTGCTGGTGATGCCTCTCCCTATACATCCCAGTATCCCCCAGCCATCCTTACTGCCTTCTCACATTGCTTGCTTACCTTTAGGTCACCTGATATGACTTACCCTAGGTCCCTTTCCATTTTTTGTTGTTGTTAATACCTCCCTCCCACTGTGTACTCTTCCCCTTGGTTTTTGTTTCCCATGTGCATTACTTTACATTTCTTTGCATTGAATCTAAGCTGCCATACTTTTGACTATTCCTCCAACCTTGCTAAGTCCCTTCTCACCCATTCCACCTCCCCTTGTGTAGCAACCCTGTTGCAGATCTTTGTGTTGTCTGCAAAGATGCATACTTTTCCTTCCAGTCCCTCTCTTATAAAGACATTAAAAAGGACCAGACCCAGTACTGAACCCTGTGGTACCCCACTAGTAGCTCCCTTTTCTTTGGAGTGGACTCCATTTACTGTTACCCTCTGTGTCCTGTTGTCCAGCATATTTTTTATTTCTTTTTTTTTTGGCCCCGGCTTCCCCAACCCCTGCTAGTGAGTTCGCCTGCCCCAGCCACCCGACCTCACATGCTCGGGACTGACTCCTCGAATAGGGCAGCCGAGTGGGAGTTAGGTGGCCAGAAGGGTCATGATTGTAGCTGTCTGGCCAGCGGAGCCGAGAGAGATTTTCTTGTTGTTTTTTTCCTGGGGGTTGGGACGTGCAATGACAGCCAGCGTCTGCCCTGCCCCCCTTGCAGCAGGTTCCAGAGTGCTTGTGGTACCTCCAGTCTCCAGTGGGGGTCCACGTTGTGCCAAACACTCGACCCCCTTCCCCCCGGAGCAGGAGAGCAGTCCTTTGGATGCTCAATCCTGCTCCCCCGGCCGGCCCTCCAACACCTGGATCTGTTCCCGAACCTGGGTCATCGGCGTCGCAGACGGCCACCATGCCTCTCCGCCAGCAGGCCGGCACATCCAGCATATTTTTTACCCAGGCTACTACCCTGGGACTCACTCCCAAGATGGCTAATTTGTTTATTAATCTTTTGTGTGGGACTGTGTCAAATGCTGTGCTAAGGTCTAGGTAGGCCATGTCCACAGCCCATCCCTGGTCTACTACTTTGGTCACCCAGTCAAAGAAATCTATTAGATTCATCTGACAAGACCTTCCAGCTGTGAATCCATGTTGCCTTGGATCCTGTGCCCTGCTGGTCTCTAGGTACTCAAAATTCTTTCTTTCAGAAGTGATTCCATCATTTTCCTTACTACTGAAGTCAAGCTAACAGGTCTGTAGTTTCCTGCCTCTGCTTTGCTCCCACTTCTGTGAAGAGGAATCACATCTGCCCTCCTCCAGTCCATAGGTACCATACCATCCTCCCATGAGTTGCTAAAAAGGGTAGTCAGTGGTGTCACTAGTTCTCCCCTTAGTTCTTTTAGAATTCTGGGGTAAATTCTATCAGGCCCCATTGCTTTGTCCACCTTCAGTTTTAGGAGTTCTTTCAGAACTCTTTCTTCTGTGAAAGGACTGGTACCAAACCCACTATCCAGAGCACTTCTATTGATTGGATTAGGTACCTCCCCCTCCTCTTCTTTTGTGAATACTGAGCAGAAGTATTTGTTCAGTATCCCTGCTTTTTCACTGTCCCTCTCTGCCCACCCAAGCTCCCCTTTATTAAGCCTCACTATTCCTCCCTTGGTCTTTCTTCAGTCCCTTGTGTACCTATAAAAGGTTTTATCTCCCTTCCTATCTGAGTTGATTATCTTTTCCTCGGTTTGGGCCTTTGCTATTCTGACTGCCTTCATCACTTCCTTCTGCTTTTACTGGTACAATTCTCTGTCCTGCTCCTTCTGTGTTTCCTTATACTTCCTGAATGCTACATTTTTCTCCCTAACCTTCCCCAACACCTCTTTTGGGAACCATAGTGTTTTTTCTTTCATTTTGATTTGTTTATTTGCTTCACACAAAGGTTTGTTGCCTCTTTGATGGTAGTTTTGATGTTTCCCAATTGTTTCTCCACCCCACCTTCATGCCTGTTTGCTAGTGCTTTTCTGAAGCACTCTCAAATTTTAACAAAGTCAGCCCTCTTAAATTCCAGTACCCTCACTTTTGTATGGCTTGACTCTGTGGCTGTGTTTATCATGAACCACACTGTTTGGTGGTCACTTGTTCCCAGATGGCTACCCACTTCTAGATCTGAGATCCTCTCTCCTTCCCCATTTGAGAGTACCTGGTCTAAGATTGCTCCCTCCCAAGTGGGTTCCAACAGTAGCTGTCTGAAGCATGCCCCCATTAGGGCATTGAGAATGACCCGTCCCTTGTATGTGGCTGCAGCAAAAGTGCTCCAGTTAACAGCTGGCATATTCAGGTCCCCCATTAACAATATCTCCCCTTTTTCTGCCATCCTATGGATGCCTTCTATCATTTCCTTGTCCATTTCCTCCCCCCCGAGACGGGGGTCTGTATACAACCCCTGTCCCAATTGAGGTGCCATTTCCAGTCTCCAGGGTGACCCAAAGTGCCTCCTCTCCTCACTGTTTACCCTTTTGTTCTGTTGCTTTGATCCCTTCCCTTACAAAGAGAGCTACTCCTCCTCCTCCTCTTCTACTCTCCCTATTCCTCCTGTAGATTGTGTACCCTGGTATGTTGACATTCTAGTCACGGTTCTCTGCGTACCATGTTTCTGTGACTTCCATGATATCTAGGCGTCCCTCTTCTATCAAGGCCACCAATTCAGGGAGCTTGTTACCTAGACTATAGGCATAGGTATTCATCACCCTCAATTTTTTGATAGACTTATCCCTTTTTGCCCCATTCCTGTCCTTATTGCCTTTGTCTTTTTCTCCATTTACCCCTGCCTTTCTCCCTATTGACTTCTCTATCTTGGTGTTTACCTCACTAACTACCCCGATTTTTTAGGGGAAGTTAGGATTTCCCTGCTCCTTTTCAGTACCTTCCCCCTTGGCTAGTTTAATTACTTGTCAATGAAGCATTTAAACCTATCACCTAGAATCCTGGTTCCTGTCCTGGACAGATGCAGACCATTGCACCAGTAGAGGCTTGCATCCCTCCAGGTGGACCCCCAGTCCCCAATGAAGCCAAAACCATGAGATCTGCACCAGTTTTTCAACCATTGATTGAATCCCATGGTGTGGGGCACTCTAGCCTCACTCATGCCACAGACAGGCAGCACCTCAGAGAAGGTTACCATGCATGCTACTTGTCTAAGACCCCTCCACAACTTCACAAACTCCTCCTGCACTGCTCTGATCCCTTTCCCAGCCAGGCCATTTATTCCTAGGTGAACAATGACATTCAGCTCCCTCCCCTGTGCAACTGCTCCCATGATCCTGAGGATTCACTCCTTGTCCCTCCAAGCCATGGCATCAGGCAGGCACCTTACCTCCCTCTCCCTCTCTCCCCCAGTTGCACCCTCCTAACGATGGAGTCCCCCACCAGGAGTTATTTCCTTACCCTGTGGGGTCCCATGCCACCCTCCTGGTAATGGGCAGACTAGGTGGGCCAAGTGGTCCTTATCTGCTTTAAAATTCTATGTTTCTATGTTTCCTGTGGGTCTCCTTTGTGGAGGTTCGCAGCATCCTCCTTGGTCTCCACTGCAGGTGCCTCCAAAGAGGAACCACACTCTGCCAGAATGGTGTGGAGAGGTACAACTAGAGGCATGCACCTCTGTTCCACCACCCTCACCCTCCCTGAGCCCACTGTGGTCCAACCACTCCTCTTTCTTGGCAACCTCTGAGGCAGCAGCGACTGCCCTGGTGGTCCCTGGGTGGGATAGGAGGCCCCCTGAATTCTAACCAACTCAGCCTGGAGAAGAGCAACCTTCTCCCTCAGCCCAGAGAGGTGCCCACAGATGGGACAACACTGCATTCATGCAATAGGAAACATTTAGCAGTTGGAGGCAGATTAGACGATATATCTTTTTTTAAAATAAAAATGAAATTGTAGTGGACCTTTTTTTGTGCTCTGCTATATTTTGCTAGGCTTGTTTTACAGGTTTCTAGGGTTTGCCATGGATGAAGTTAGTCACTGCAACATCCTGATGCCTCAGCATCAGATTTCATTGATGGAATGAGTGGCCTTCAAACATTTTTAGCCCATGATGGCATCAGTTGTTAGCGAGGGGGAAAAGTAGCCATGGAGTCCTGGCATTGGCTCGATGAAACTGGGATCCCACATGAGAATGCTGTGGCTGATAATGTTTGTTTCCTTTTTTTTAATCTTTGTTTAGTGTGTTGAGCTTGTGGAATGCAGCAAAAAGGTTGCATTTAATTGAATTGAGCGGTACCCAGCAGCATGACAGATAGCAAACAGTGTGGCTATGCAGTGTGAATGATAGAGAGCAGTGCAGCTGCAGTTTGTGGCTTTTACAAAAGAAAAAAGATGCTGTTTAATTTTTGTTTGTGTCAGGGATGTAGAGTGTGGAATAAAGGATCAGTCAGCATTGGCAGAACAAGCAGTGGTCAATCAGTTGAAGCATATCGAGGGGACATTGAAAAGGAAGGTCATTTGCTTTTTTAAGAAAAAAAATTAGTTTTTTTAAATGATGTTGGCACTTCTGTTTCACACTGCATATACAGTCAGCTGGTTTGGCGAGGTAATTCCGAATTTAAAAAGAGAATGTAACCACTGAGCCAAGAAAAATGAAAGTGTTACATTTATACCTGCTGCTATGAGTGTTGGAGTGCTGTATAAAAGCTACCCTCAAGTTCAAGCTACAGGTTAAAATTAATACTTTTAATACACTTTTATTTTTAAATAATAAAAGCCACCCTCAAATACAAGCCACATATTTTAGTCAGGGCTGAAGTCATGTCAGATAGACACGGTGGGGGAACTCTGATTTTTCTCTCTGTAAATATGCTCACTATTGTAGTTTTTTTTTTTTTAACTGGTTGTCCAAGTTAATGTTTGTTTTACTTATTTTAATATTGTATGAAGTAGAGCAAATCAAATCTATATGCTCTATGGGGTTTTCAAAATCTATTTCTGCACAATGGCTTTCACAAAACAGAAATTCTTCAAGAAGGCTTTGTAAATCTGATAGCTGTGAGATGATTTTCAAAATTTACGTGCTGCACAATGGTTTTAAAATCTTTTTTTTTTACCTGAAGAGACACACTAAGCTGAAAGCTTGTTTACAGGTGCAACCTGGGAGCACAAGGAAGTTAAGTAACTTGCTTAGTGTCACACAGAATGCAAGTGGGGGCTGTGGGATTCAAACCCAGGTCTACTGTTTAAGTACAGCATGACTAAAATCTTTAAGGTATAATAACTTATTAAATACTTAAACATTAAAGGTGATGCTTTGGTGTTTGTGAGGGAGAGGTAGCACGAGACACACAATGACCCTCATATTAGGAAGGTTACAGCAGTGTTAGTAAGCACACAACCAAGCTAAGCAGACTCAGTGCATATGGGCAAGGTGGTGATCATATCCAAAGAGTTGTCTGAAAAGGTGCTCAGTGGATAGTGCTGATATGCAGACTACACCACTGCAACCTTAAAAATGTGGATGCCCTCTTTCATGCAGGATGCATTGGGATATTAAAAGGCTTTGTAGAGCCTGAGCTTTTTGAGCGGATCATTATATGACCCGAGAATCATTTATGATATGCTAACAGATGCAGTTCAATGGGTACATGAACTTACGGCTCTGACACTATTTGAGTTAATGTGTTGGCACAAGAGAAACTTTACAGTTTATAAAATTGCAGCTGTTTTAAGTACCGCATATTCTATTTGGCTATTTGAGTAAACAAAGCCAGAGCCCATATTTTGTGAGGACTGCTATTTGATCTGAATATTATCTACATGCAAATAAAGCTACAACAGCGAGTGGTTCAGCTCTTCATAGTTTAAAGTTTCAGCCTCCCAAGAATATTTTACCCTAGCTATTTTGCAAATGGATCATTTAACAACCTAAGCACTGCTATACAATCTGAGAAGAAGGCTGGCTCCTGGTTTAGCATATGCAAACAGTACTTTTGGAAGGGACAGCTCTCAATTTAGCTGGTGTTCGATTCTTTGGCTTGTTGCAGCATCATATTTTTGTATGATAATCTGGCAAGCATGTTGGCTCCTTGATATATGTACACAGAACCTCAAATCGGAAGAGACATTTTCCTTTACAATTTATATAATTATGAACAAGATTCAGGAAAAAAGGCAGTTGAACCGCATTTCACCCTGGAACAGCACTATGAGTATTGAAGCCGGGAGTAACTGACATGCTAACACTGGAGTATGCCGCCCACTTTCTCAGATAAACAGTAAAATACAAAAAAAAAAATGTGGCCATACGAAAAAGGATCCTTAATAAAGAAATCCTTTTTGGTATAGCCAAATTCATTTTTCATTTGGCAATATGGAAAAAGTGGAATCAAGTCATGAAAGGGATGAAAAAAGAAAAGAAAAACATTTAGATGTCATTTTTACAAAAAAATAAATGCAGAATCCACCTAATGGAGTCCCAATGAGCAAGATAGATGTCTTGGTCTCTCTGCAGGATGTCATTTTTGTGGGTTTTGATTTAAAAAAAAAAAACAGAAACAAGATGGTAGGAAATTAAAAATGATTTTTTCCCCTCCTGAAAAATGAGTGGGCCATATGAAAAAGGATTATTTTTTCGTTCCATACAGCTATTTTGAAGTGCTTACTGAGCATGCTAAAAAAATAGAATTTTTTTAATTTAATGGCGTTCGAAAGGCCTAATATTTTTTTACCAAACCAGTTAAAGATACATCTGTGAGCCAGCCCCTTTCTACCCTGAAAATGTCATACCAAAATTCCAAACCATCTGGGCATTAGGCCCCTTGAAAAATCAGCAAAAAATCCCAAAAATGTCACTTTTTGCACCATCCTAGCTCAGAATTCGTACATCTGACCAGAACAAAATTGTTCCATGAGACCATGCAAGCAAACTTTCATGCAAATCCATTAAATGGTTGTCAAATTATTAAAGTGCAAAAACTGGGGATTAAATGCCTCGTCCTCTCCTGAAAAAAACATTGTTAGACTCTGATGTCAAGGCGAATTACCGTCCAAACTCCAACCTCCCATTTTTGAGAAAAGTTGTTGAGAAGGTTGTGGTGCAGCAACTTGAGGAGCACCTCATGGCCTTCGATCTCCATGAGCCATTCCTGTCCAGTTTCTGTGCAAGGCATAGTACAGAAACTGCATTACTTCGAGTGCATGATGACCTCCTCAGGGCTACAGATCGGGGGGAAGGGACAATTCTCATCCTCCTCGATCTCTATCTTCAGCCTTTGACACAGTACACCATTGTGTGTTGCTTGACCACCTGAGGGAATTTTTTGGGCTCACTGGTTCTGTCATCTGCTGGTTCAAGTCCTACCTCATGAAAAGGAGGCAACGAGTAATGGTGGGGAATTTGTCCTCCTCCTCTAACCTCCTGTCATGAGGAGTACCTCAAGGGTCGGTCCAGTCACCAATGTTGTTTGCCATGTACATGCTGCCCCTTGGTCAGCTCATTAGGAAATACAGTCTGGGTTTTCATTGCTATGCTGATGATACCCAGCTGTATTTTTCCTTTGATCCCAGAGCCTCTGGTGCAGTGAAAGTACTAAATAGCTGACTTGCAGAGATCAATGACTGGATGGCCTCCAGCCGGTTGCGAATGTACCCCGATAAGATGGAGGTACTGGTGGTGGAGTCAAACAGTCCTCTCTGGAAGCCCTGCTCCTTTCCTTCTGAGTACCAGTTTTTAATATATATGTTTACTGATTATACTTATTTATGCTGCTATTATTACTGTTTTAGTTCATATTAATTTAAATAATTGTATTAATAGTGTGTTGTTATTGTACAGTACCCAAAGCCTCCAGGATTGGGTGCCTGAAAAATAAAATCTGCCTTGCCTTACCTCCACAATCCCAACTATAATGGCACTACCTTGCCACTATAATATATAAGTTGCAAAAAACTTTGCAAATAACCTTGCAACAGGTTAATATGTTTGCACCCATCCAAACTCTGGCAGTTCTGATACCCTAGTTCTTTCTACCATAAAAAATCACGTCAAAATAACACACACTGTCTGAGTGCAAGGCAGTGAGGAAAAAACTGCAAAAAGTGGTGACTTTTCACTTTTTTGCATTATCCTTATTTCAGAATATGCACATCCAACTGGAATGAAACTCACCACTTCAAGAGATCTATCCCATAGGACAGCGCATACCAAATTATATGCAAATCTGTTGAACAGTTGCAGTTATTACAGTGCAAAATTTGAGGTTTAACATTAAACAGGCTACTCAGCCCTAGCTATAGGGGCACAACCATGCCCCTATAATTACAGAAGCATGGTAGTGCCCCAGTAAGGTTGGTACAGCACTTCAATGTTAAATTCAAAATTTTGCACCTTAATAACTTTGGAGTACTTCGATGAAATAGCCCAAAAGTTGGTATGTGCGGTCATTCTGCCAGAGTCTGAAGATGTGAAAAGTTTTGTGATGGCATCTTATTTGGTTTTTGAGATATAAAGTGGTAAAAAATAGAAAAAAAAAAACCTTTTTCCCATTGGTTAACATGGGATTTTTTTTCCATCATCTACAGACCAGACAGAATGAAATTTTTCTCTGAAAGTTTCAGGGATGATGGGGTCTGTGCCAAAGGTGTGCATTTGGATTGTTTGGTGAAAAAATCTTTTACCAGTTTTGAATTATAACAATTTTTGTAATAGTCACAAGACAGACAGCTAAATGAAAACAGTTCACACTGTAAATTTACTGTTCGGTTCTCCGATGAATACTGTTTGTGATATCAGTTATCTTGCTTTTTTTTCTGTGTTAATAAACTTTTTCAACCCAAGTACTGCATGGTAACTACTGAACAAGACCTGTAATTAGGTCTCCTTCACATATTTTGTTGGATTCTTTTATTAGTATTTTAAAATTAACATTGGAAATACACTCAGTTACAGTGGTGAGAATAATTTTGTTGGTCACTCGCTTAGTTAAGGACTGTTTGATCAGAAAATAACAATTCACAGCTTTTTTTAGTTCAAACTTTACTGTTCAAACTGAAAAGACTGCGAACAGTAAAGGTCTATGACAGTTTGAACTGTCATAGCTCCCTGGTGTCTAGTGGTACCCCCTACCTGCCCATTTCCCTCCCTTGAAGATAAAATAATATATCCCTGGTAGTCCAGTGGTCCCTCCCCCCATCCTCCTATCCCCATCCCCATGTATAATTTATATATTTACTTTGGTAGTCCAGTGGCCCCTCCCCCACCCCAGTCTCCAATCACCATCTTCATGTATAATTTATGTATTCCCATTAGGTAGTCAGTGTTCCCACCCCCTTCCTCATTCTCCAGTCACCCTCCTGTGTATTATTGTTATTATTCTTGTTGGTAGTCCAGTGGTCCCTCCCCCTCCCTTCGTCTCTTGTCACCATCCTGTGTAAAATGTCTTATGCCCTGGTTGTCCAGTGGTCATTCTCCCATTCTACGATTGCTGTCCCATGCTGGCTTATGTCCCTGGTGTCTAGTGGCACTGCCCCCCCTATCAGTGTCCTCTCTGAAATGAAGTAAACCATCCCTTGATTTTTTTCTTCCTGCAAAAAAAAAAAGCAATCCCTCGCCAATCAGTCCCCCCATCCCCAACTCCCACTCAGCACCCACCACCTCACACCCCCTGTACACCCCCAACACACCCTCACTCAGCTGAACAGATCCCAGGTTTGAGATACACTCTCTGATCAAAGACGCAACTTGCTGCTGGAACCGGCGACTGCAATATTAGAAACTAAGGTAAATGTGGTTCAATGTATTTCAATGGGGTTTTCAACTTTTATGCATATTCAACCATTTTTTGACATTTTGACCCCAAATTTTCAACATGGCCTTTTGGGCAGCCCACCTCATGAACAGTGTGACTGTCATTCTGCAACTCTGCCACCCCCTTCAAAAGGAGATTTTGCAGTTGGCTGGCAAATTCACCTTTCAGGTGGAATTTGACACTTTTTTCCTGCTCTTGCTCATAAGGTGGGGTCATAAGAAGGCTATGTTGAAAAATTGGGGTTAAAATACATAAAAATGGCAGAGTTATGACCATTCATTGCAATTTCACTATGCATGCTCTTAACTTTGGGAATTTTAAATGTTTTGACCACATATTTTCAATTTATCACCCCACCACATGTATGTCACTGCAGTCATTTTTTCAAATCCTGGTCAAAATGTCTTTTTGAACCTGTGGTGCAGAATAGCATTGCAGTTGTACAGAATTACGTTTTGGTGTGGATTTGAAAATCTTCAATACAGGGTACATGAGGTGGGGTAATAAGGTTTGTTCGATTCCAAGTTCTACCTACTGATTGTCGTATGTTTACCCTTGTACCACCCCCCAGGTCACACCGTTAGATGAGCATCTTTTTGCTCCGTGTGCTTCTCCTGGTGAAACATTTTCAATAAATAAATAAATAAATAAATTTAGTCACTGTTGTCCTATAAATGGAAGTGCAGGGTCCTTCAACAGTTACGCACATATATGCAGCTATGGAGGGATGGGAATACAGGGCCCAAAGGGCCCTGCACTCCCTTAGGCAAATAAGGATATGATTACTGTATCTCAAAAACTATACATGAGTGGATGCTCCCTTAGGCAAATAAGCCTATGACTACACTAGCTCAAAAAGTTAAGGAAATTCATTGCAAAAACTACATTAATATATCAGTTAGGGTTGAAGATAAAGCGGCAAATGAAGGGAAATATGACATTAGGGACCTAAAACACCTGCTCCACCCCGAAGCAAATGAGGGGTGGAGTCTTCCTTGGAGTTGTCAACCCTAACACTCATCACATTGTATGCACTCATCGAACATACAGTACATACCTGTCTCCATCACATCTCAACTTTTCTGTTACTGCAATGGGGTGAGTGTTACAGTTAACAACTCCAAGGAATACTCTACCCATCATTCACTTCAGGGCTGGAGCAGGTGTTTTAGGGTTGTCAACCCTAACATCATATTTTCCTACATTTTTCACTTTATCTTCAACCCTAACTGATGCATAAACATACTTTTTTTGCAATGAATTATACAGATGTGACCACACCTGTATATTAGGGTTGAGGAGGCACTTTAATGTTAAACCTCAATTTTTGCACCTTAATATCTTTGCCCCCATTCAACTGAGTTACATGACATTTGGAAAACATAGCCTTTGTGCCAGGATCTCTTGATCCTGAAAATTTCGGGTAGATGAGTTCAATGGGGGCAAAGTTACAGAGGTGCAAAAAATGTAAGGGTCTCAGTTTTTAAGACTTTTTTTCTTGCTTCCTAATAACTGAAAAAATATAAGGATCTGAAACCAGAAACTTTCAGGTTTGATAGAGCTTGGCCGAAGGTATGTGCTTTTGTGGTTTTTAGGTGCCACTGTTAAGTAGTTCTAAAATATTGAAGAAAAATGTTCCATTTCTGAGCATGCACAGTTCAAAAAACCAATGGTCTATGCATAACTGAATTTTGGACAACATCAGCTTGCACTATATGAGACAGCTGTTATTTACTATATGACAGCTATGTCATATAGTACAACCCTTACTTCAGTTGTGACTTATAGGTCAGGGACAGGGCTACTGAAATTATAGACCCACCATTCTGACTGTGCTGTGCCTTCAACTGTTTTTTTTTTTCTTTAACCAGGAGAGACACACTAAGCTAAAAGCTTGTTTACAGGTGTGACCTGGGAGCACAAGAAAGTTAAGTGACTTGCTCAGGGTCACACAGTATGCAAGTGGGAGCTGTGGGATTTAAACCCAGGTCTCCAGGTTTGCAGCTCAGAGCCTTAAACCACTGCGTTATACTGCCTCCAAAACTGTATCTGCACATTGGGATTCCCAATCCCCGGTGGCAGTGTAATTTATTTATTTATTTATTTATTTGTATAATCTGACACCGGGATGCTCACCCCAGTGTTGGATGCCCCCCACCCCCCATAGCCCGTTGTTTCATGTATACTTGCCGACATCAGGGATCCCAATCCCTGTGTCAGCATTTACAAGCCCTACCACCCCCTAGCAATGTGGGAAACTGGAGAAACCACCCACAGTGTTCCAAAATAGTTTAATAATAATTTTGCAGAATCTGACTCTGGTATTCCCACCCCCATTTTCAGATGCGACCCCCCCACAGCCCATTGTTTTAATAATGTTTGCCCAATCCCTGTGTTGACATTCACAAGTCTCCCCCCATCAGTGTGGGACACTGAGGAGCCCAACCTCAATGTCCCAAAAACAGCTTTACTATTTCCTGCAAAAAGAAAAATAGTCCCATGATGTCTTTGGTTCTTATTTTACCTGAAAAAAGAAAACCATCCCTCCCCATTCCTGCCATCCCCCTTCCCCATCCTGACCCTTCCACTGAGCACCCACCACCCCTTACCCTATACTTACCACCAGATGTTGTATGCTGTCATCTTCTGTGGACCAAGACATGTCTGCACTCTTCAAAGCTGAACCATGAACTGAGGAATAAAGGTAAGTGTCACGTAATCTCAAACATGAAGACTGGGTACACGCTAACCAGTTGTAATGTACACCACAGCTTAGATCAGACAAATAATTTACTTCTAAAAATCCTGTTGTGGGATACAGACAAACTGTAGATTCCTGACGGACATTACAAGGCACTTTATCAAAGTCTAAAATACATATGACAGTCTATCACTGTTTATAGTAAAAGTAGCAACTGAAATGACATCATACACACATTTTAAAATCATTTGGATGTTTCTTAATTGCTGTTAATAGAATTATTTGGGGGTCATAAGAAGGCTACATTGAAAATTTTGGGTGAAAATATGAAAAAAGTTATGCCAATTCATTGCAATTTTGCTATGTATGCTCGTAACTTTGGACATTTTAAATATTTTGACCTCAGATTTTCAACATAGCCTTCTTATTACCCCACCTTATGTATGTCACAGCTGTCATTTTTCAAATCCTGGGCAAAATGTGTTTTAGCACCTGTGGTGTGGAATGGTATTGCAGGTGTGCAGAATTACGTTTTAGCAGGGATTCTAAAATTTTCTGTACTGAGTACATGAGGTGGGGTAATAAGATGGCTAAGACAGTTTTGGTTACTGTTGTCCTATAAATGGAAGCACAGGGCCCAGAGGGCTCTGTGCTTCCACAGCTACATACATATATGCATCTATGGAGGGATGGGAATGCAGGGCCATGTGCTTCTAAAGGCAAATAAGGATATGAATATACTATCACAAAAGTAAGGAAATAAATTGTAAAAAATGTTGTTAATGCTATAGTTAGGGTTAAAGCCACAACATTATGGAAATGTGGCATTAGGGTCGCCAGCCCTAACAGCCAACCACCACCCTGCACACACCAACAGGTATCAGAGGTGTGCTTTGGGTCATCAGCCCTATTGCTCACCCCATTCTCCTATACTGTACCTATCTCAGCTTATTTACTTATGGAACTGGGTGAACATTAGGGCTGAAGACCGCAAGGCACACCTCTGATGCCTGTTGGTGTGTGCAGGGTAGGGTGGACTGTTAAGGTTGCAAACCCTAATGCCATGTTTCCCTACTTTTGTGGCTGTAACCCTAACTTGACTTGAGAGTTCTGCACCAGTCAATGTCTGAGGACCTGATGGCAGCTCACCTGTGGATGATGGGTGAGTTAGGGACTGACAAGAGTGTAGGTGGTGGCTACTCAGTGGGCAGACAGGGGAGGGGGGGCTTCGGTAGTTATTAGTTGGGGTAGCACTAAACTGCCAGGGATGGGCATGTGTACATTTCCACAACACCAGATCAAGTTAGGTAGGAGATCCATTGGACTGCCTGGGAAGGGATTTAGTACAGTTCCTCAATACCAACAGGGATTGGATGAGGTGGGGGTAGGGTCCACTAGATGGTCCAGGAATAGCTTTACTACAATTCCACAATGCTGACACTAATCAAGTGAGAAAGGGGGTTCAGCTAGTCTGCCAAAGATGGCATAGGTGGGTAGAGCTCCCATGTTGGGGTTCGTGAGGCTCTGCACCATGCCTCACACAATTTTGCATGGATGCATTTTCCTGAGCTACTAATGACAACATAATGACATGCAAATAGGCCCTTTGCATGATGTGTACCATAAATATGTGGTCCTTAACATGCTAGCCACAGAATATGTCTCTCAGAAGTGATGTCACTATTCCATTTCAGATGGGTTAATTATCTTCTCCCTTTGCTCCTGGGAGCTTGTTACCAGCAGGGACCGTGGTACTGATGCAAATATGCACAGTGCATGGCTTTTGTAGTGGGTGGTCCTGACTACATAAAAAAATCTCCTGCTCCTATATACTCCAGTTTGGCTACTCCCCTCAACAGGGGATAGTCTGCTGGTGGTTTCCTGTGTCCTTTTGGAAATCCTCAGTGAAAGGGCCTTTTCTGTGGTCCTCCTCCACATGTGGAATGCATTACCAAATCAGCTTTGTCAGACTGCCTTTGTTGAACTTAAAGGGATCATAACACCCATCTTTGTTCCCTGGCATTTGAGGACTCATTTGAAATACTGTATGTTATGAATGAGAGGGATTCCTCTGTGCCTGTTATTTCATTTTATAAATGTTTTACAAGTTTTTAGTTGATTAAATGAAATTGCATGTACAGTGCTTCAAGCTTTTGGGATGAGGAGCTATATCAAATAAAATGTGCTTGCTTTCTATGAAAGCTCAGTATTCACACAGTCATTGCAGGACAGACTGGACATGCTCTGCATCTGAATATTGCTCCCTGACAGTTGAGTATTATTTTTAGTACAGTGTTCGGCTGGTGCAGCACAAATGATCATTACTGAATATGAGGGCCAATGTGTGATTTTTTTTTTTTTTTAAATCAAGACATTTGCACAGGAATCCCTTACAAAATGTATAAACATCTATGCTACATGAGTGTTTTTAACATCTATAATGGTTTCAAACTCTTCATTCTGCATGATAGTATTCAAAACTGCTTGCTGCAGAATGATTTTTAAAATCTACTCACGACAATATACTGGCAATTAATTTAATTGCCAATATATTGTCATATCATGTTAATATGTTCATTCACATCATCTTTCATATGTGGAAATTGCTGCTTTGTTATATCTTAATAATAATAAAAAAGAGTAACTGCAAAAAAATCTACTCATGAGTTATGATCTTGCCCCCCCCCAATAAGTGGAGAAAAACTGCATATTTAAATAGGACCACGAGCAGAATCTTAGCAATTTCATTAGTTTAAACACCTCTCCTGGCCATTGATTAATCTCTCGTATACGCATAGTTTAAACCAACCTACCCTATGTTACCCAACAATAGCTGTCTGAAATAAAATGAAACTTGTGTGCAGTAAAATACTACTGTTTCCACTTTTAAATGCAAAAATCCATATCAGAGGATAGGTTTCTTCAAAATAAATGCATTTCCTGGGTTCACTAATAGGCACTTGATCATTGTTACCAAACTCACACATTCTACATAGCAACAACCTAACTACAGAAAAAAAATACATTTTTATCATTAAAAAAAGTTATTTAGTTTTTTTGTTTCTTTTTTCATTTTATAAGTACAATAACCCGCACTCAAGGGCATGGGTTTACTGAAAAGGGATTCACTTCCCTGTTGGACTGAAATTCGCTCAGGTATTTTATTTATTTAGATAGTTAGTTTTTGTTTACCAGGTAAGGAACACTAGACAAGTAAATGCCTATTTCAGCTATGTCCTGGGAGAGTACATCAGGACACATTAACACAGGAAGAATATGTGATACAGATAGCAGCCAGTGTCAGCTAACAAATGATAAACAGTGAAACCAGGCAACAAGCATGGACTAGAATATATATTAGGATATAAAACCATGCATAAATGTGAACATACAATTTCACATAGCAAGAGGGAGAATAAGTAGCGTAGCTCTAATGCAGTGATCTCTGGTCTGATCTTGCGTTTAACTGCAATTAGTTGGTTAGAGTACTCATTTACTGCTGTTGTACACTGTATTTCTTGTAGTTTGTGCTGTTTTATTCTCCTACCTGCTAGGTGTTTCACTCCAATGTCATCTTGGCTTGCGCATGCACAGTTCAGACATCCCCCACCTACCTGGTCTGTTACCTTGTGCATAGGCAGTATGAGTGCTCCACTGGCTACCTGACCCTCCTGCTGCATCTCTAATGAACCTCTTTGTTCTCCCTCCATTTATAGGCCTCTACTACAGTCCCAGAACACATGCCTAGCTAGCGACTGTCACGCTGGGGCAGCTGCATAGCGGAGAAGCCCTTAAAGGTAAAGATTGCCTACTTCTGCTTAGTTTCTTTCTGGAGGGGTGTTGGCCCATTGACACTGTGCGTCGACTGTCCCCACCCAATCCTGACCTCAACCCTCAATTTAACCAAATCTTCATTTCTCCATTTGCAGCTTATATTCACCAACCACTAGAGGGAGTTTCATCATTCAGTGACCTGAACCAGTCTAAACCTCACTGCTCTCTACCACTCCTGCCTACTCAGCTACTCCACTGCCTAACTCCCATTCCCTGTCTAGCCAACCTCACTGTACTCTACTTCCACTTTGTTACTCAATTCTGCCCTGCTACGCCACTGCCTAGTCTCCATCTCCTGCCTAACTAACCCCCCCATTCCACCTCTCCCCTAGCCCTCATCTACTCCTCTTTGTGGTACCTACGAGTCGCTATTTCACCCCATCTCTCTGCTTCTGAACCAGCCTTCTCCAGCCCCCTGGCTGACCCTGTTAATTACTTTTCCAGGCTCTAAGATACCCCCCCAGGGTATTCGAACCTGGTACCTTCTGTGCCAAAGTCCGCAGCCCTATCACTACTCTACAGTGGCAGTCACCCTCACTGAAGGCCAGCCATAGCCCTTATTCAATCCATAACTTTACCAGCAAAAGGCACTATGGGCACCAGTACTTCACTACTAAGCCTGGCCATTTTGACCCTCCTGGTGCCAACCTCTCCTCAACCTGAGCACACTCTCTTCATACCAGGTGTTACACCTCTATACTGCACCACAGTGTCTTGATCTCCCCCCACAACCCTGGACACACCCTCAGCACCAAGATACCCGCCTCCTTCCAAGACTCCCACTGCCTCCTCCTTCCCAGGCCCCCCCTGGACCCACCTCTTCCTTGCCATACCCACCCTTTGCTCCTAACCTATCCCCTGCACCCCAGTGGTTAGGTCCTCATCCCGGTGCCAAGCTAAGGGTGCCAATCGCCACCACCCCCTGGTTAGAATTATCACATAGTTACTACTACTCTCTGGGAATGTACACCCAAACCCTATGCCTCCCAGCCCACACAAGCCCCCCTCTGCATCCAGTCTCCACTTTGCTTTCCTGAACATAGGCAGCCTTCTGAAAAAATCTGCTGCACTCCAGTGTTGGGTCATACAACACCAACCTGATGTCATTGCCCTAGTAAAGACCTGGCTTTCCAAATCACCCCTGATTCCTTTATCTCCCTCCCCAGGTACACCCTCTACTGGGAGGATCAGGTAGGCAAACGTGGGGGTAGTTGTGCTGTCTTCATGCGTGACACCCTAGTAGGTCACACACTCCCAGTTCCCAAGCTTGACAATGGAGTTCAAGCCCTCACACAAAAAATCATCGAAGACCCCACCAAGGGCCCACTCTTCCTCACAGTCTCCTATGTTCCACATAGGAACCAGAACCCGGCAGTCTTGTCACTCACCGACTACCTCTCAACTCTGCTACATAAAGCTGAGCAAGTCATCCTAGGGGACCTCAATGTCAATTGGTTTGCTACCTCTGCATCCCAAACAAGAGACTCCTTCGCTGCTCTTGACATGACCCAGTTAGTCTCCCTGCCCACCAGACTCAACCCCTCAAGTGGAACCAGCACCCTCCTGGACTTTATAATATACAGCCACCCCCATAAAATCCAGGATATCAGTATCCTTCCTGACTTGCTAAATGATCACTCCCCAGTCCTCTTCCTCTGGTCCTCCTCCACTCCTAAACCAGTTTCCTGAACCACGCTACACCGGTGCTGCTGCCCAGGCAGCCTCAGAAAACTTAAACGATTTCTAGCCCAGATGGACTGGTCCCCCATCAGCCACACTCCTAACATTGACTCAGCTCTTGACCTCTTCACAAGTGCCTTTAACAAGGCCTGTGACCTCTTTACTCCCCTCGCCAGGACCCACACCAAAAAGCAAAATGCACCCTGGATCACGCCATCCCTCATCCAGAAACTTAATGAAAGGGATAACCTCTGGCACATTGCTGCTGAATCTGGTAAGTCGACTGATAGGCAAGCATACAACGCTGCGCTCAGTAAGTGCACCTGGGCCATCCTTAAGGCCAAAGCGGAACACTACCAAGCCACCCTCACCTCCTCCTGGAGTTCAGCCCTGACCTTCTGAGATAGCATGAAAGAACTAAATGGGAAGACTCAATCCCCCCATCCCAGTTCTCCATCAATGCACTGTTACCACAGATCTCCTCGACGACATAGCAGACTGCCTCAATACCACATTCTCCGACCTTAGCTCTGTCTTCCCTAGCAGTTTCTTTGACCCTGTCCCTGCTTCCTGGCCCCATGCCCTTGATCACCCACCATTCTACCTGTGTAAAATATCCCCTCAAGAAGCCAGGCCATACTTGCTAAAACCCCGCAGTAGCAATAGCCCCAGTAATGACTCCCTGGACACCAGGCTCCTTCGTCAGGTCCTGGATGCCATTCTAGTCCCCCTGACTGACCTACTTAACCACTCCCTTTGTCTGGGTCAGTTTTCTAGTGTCTGGAAAACAGCCGTCATCACACCCATACACAAAAATGGATATCGGTCCTCCCCCAACAACTACCGACCAATTTCCATTCTCCCCCCACTCTCTAAAGCTCTTGAAAAAGTGGTGGCTACCCAACTCTCTGAGTTCCTGACCAAGTATGACATTATGTGCCCTGAGCAGCATGGCTTCCACTCAAGACACAACACCACTACTGCTCTCCTGGAGTTCTCTAACTACCTGCACTCTGCTCTTGACTCTGGCAACCTTGCCAGAGCTGTGTTCATTGACCTCTCCAAGGCCTTTGACACTGTCTGCCACCCCCGTCTTGCTTGATCCTCTCCTCCAAATCGGCTTCTGCACTGGTCACCTTGCCTTGTTTTTTAGCTACCTCTCAGCTAGATCCCAGTGTGCAAAAATCAATGGATCCTTGTCCAACACCCAACCTGTCCACTCCAGGGTTCCCCAGGGCTCCATCCTGGGACCCTTACTTTTCAGTCTCTATCTTAACACTTTCCCCAGCTCCTGTAGTAGTAAAATTCTCCTCTATGTGGATGACACAGTTCTCTTTGCCTCACACCCCAATCCTACCTCTCTCCATGCCTCTCTACAGCACACCTTCAACCAAGCTGAAAGATGGTCCATTGAACATAGACCAGTCATTAATCTAAAGAAGACCAAGGCAATGCTCTTCACCCACCACCAAAGCAAGGCCAGAAAAGCCCCCCTCCTGATACTCCCCAGTATTCTGCACCCCCTAGAGCTAGTGATCACCTATAAGTACTTAGGCATCACCTTTGACTCTGCCCTCACCTTCCACGCCCACATCAGTGCCCTCTCTGCTGCCACTAACTCACGGATTGGCCTTCTATACCACCACAGGGATTGCCTTCCCCAATGCCCTCCAGCTGGCCATCACCTCTTCTGTCCTGTCCCTAGTGGATTATGGCCTGCCTATCTATGCAGTGGCTGACAATACTGCACTCACTAAAATCCTACTCTCAATCAATAAGGCCTGTAGGCTCCTGACCAGAGCTCCCAGGCACACTCACACATGCCTGCTCTACTCCAACACCAACCTACTCAACCTTGAGGAGAGACTCTGCTATCAGACCTGCCTGCTAACTAAGAAAACGCTGCTCAGGGTCTCTCCACCTGGGGTGTCGGTCTCCCTCCAGTGAGCCACCCCTACTGTCTCCACCCATAGTTCTGACAAGGCCACCCTACTGGTGCCCAGAACCAGGACCTCCTTAGCCCAGAGGTCCTTCTGATACAGAGCCCCCTCCTGGTTCAAATCCCTTCCAGTTAACATCACCAACATTCCCAAAATTGGTCCCTTCAAGACCATCCTTCAGAACCACCTATTCGATGCTCACTACTGTAAATGTAACTAACTCTGCCCTCCTGGAGTCTCCCTGTGGGGCCCACCTACCAGGCTACTCCAGATTTTGATAATGTCCCCTGGACAGCATACTCCTACTCCCCCTCCACCTTCCCAACTCTCTTCTCCAGCACCAAAGACCACTAACCCCACAGGACACTTGTCTTATATCCTACTCTCAGCTGACGCTAGTCATTTCAATATCTATGCCTGTCTCAATTACAGTTTCAGCAGCTCCAACATTGTATGTCACTATTTACTGCTCTACTTGTACTGCAATGTATGACTGTGGTGTTTCTCCTTGTAATGCATGTGTAACCATTGTATCTATTATTGTATTTGTACTATGTATCTTTGTTTGTATCCTGAACTATGTAATACTGTTTGTCCTCTCCGTGACAAGATGCCTTGTAAATTAGTCTCTGACTCAAAGGTTGTAAATCCGATATGTACAAATAAATAAATAAATAAGTACATAATGTAGGAGAAGAACTACAAAAGAACCCCAGAGCAAATGCCCTAAGGCATGGGTTATCACAGAGGATATTGGCCGTACAGCCAAATTTTAAAGAAAACACAATTGCACATACCCCAATAGTGCAAAGCATCATGGGAAACATGCAAATCCCCATGAGAGTTTGGACTGGCTCAGCTTTAAGCAGAATTGCATGGTGCCAGAAGGCCTCACAGAATATAGGAGTCCAAACAAGGTACTTAACATGTAACAGGAAAACCTAGGAGCTGCACTGTGGAGTGACAGGATGAAGAAATAATCAGATGCCTATGGAAGGCACTTTTGAAGAGCCTGTGTGAAAGGAGACTGTGAATTTTAAGGGAGAGAAATTTTCTAGTTTTTTGTGGCAATGAAGCAGAAAGCCTGTTCCCCCATCTTATATGCATGTTTTGGAACATGCAGAAGGGCTGAATGCACAGAGCTAAGTGAATAAACTTGTCAAGGTGCAGAACGGATGGGAATGGGAGAAGCAGGAGAGCTTAGTAACTGGTTAATAAAGCAGTCAAGGGAGTAGGATTGGGCTGCCAAGACGGACAACCAACCCAGGGAGGTGTACAGGGAGAAGTGGTGTGTGAGCTATGGGAAGGACAGGAAGAAATGGCAGATGATATTGCAGGGGCACCTCCCACTTGTTAAGGTCTGCTTTGGAAGAATGGGAATAAATATTCTCACCATATTGCAGGAAGGGGAGGAGGATGCCCTGGGCAATTGCAAGCCTGGCCTAGGGTATGAGGAAGAATTTGGCACAGAAAGCTAGGCCAAGTCTACAGTTAAAACAAGAAGTACATTTTCTTGGTGCTGGAAGTCAGAAAAATACTCCACACAGGTAGAGAACATTAAACATGTCAATGTATTGTACAAAAAACAAAAACAGTGACAGAAGTTGTCATTCCTACTACCTTGTTTGTGCTTGACTATGATATGTAATGGCACCAGTGGCCTCTCCTGACCTGCTTCTTTTGGAATTCCAAGTCTAGAGTTCACTGCTTTATAGATCTAGGAGATATGAGAAGACCAGGTCTGAGTCAACGGTGACTGGAAAATATTTCAAGTCTGTCACCGTGAATGTGGGTACCATCCTTATAGATGATGGAAAGAAGAGCTGAGTAGAATTTATTTCTAGCCTGTGATCTGAATAGCATGACTTGGGTCTACGTGGGTCTTTGAGTAATTAATGATTGATTGATTTCTGATGAGCCATGACTGAAGGAGAACGCCTCCTGTAGTTATGAATTAATTGTGGACGTTGGGGGAGAGCTAACATATAGAACAATGTCATCCACCTACATGATTGAGGAGCAGTGAGATGAAGCAGAGGGAAGGTCATTTAAAAAAAATTGAGAACAGCAGGGGACTCAGTACGGACCCCTGTGGAACAATTACATTTATTGGGGGGAGGGACGAGACTACATTGTCAAAGTGGGAAACTTGCTGTCACCCAGAGAGACAGCTCCAAAACCAAGAGGCTGCATGGAGGAAGAGGCCCAAAGTAAGTAATTTGGAGTGGAGTAGCTTGTGATCAACAGTGTCAAAAGCCTTAGCAAGGTCAACAAAGATGTCTCCAGTAAGAGAACTAGCAACCATGGTACATTTAATGTAATTAATTAGACATGCAAGGGCAGTGATGATGCTGTGTCCCTTTCCAAAATCATGCTGGGTGGACATGAGATGGTAGTGTGACTGCAAAATTGGTCATCTGGGAGGCAACAACCCTTTCAAGCAATTTACTAAGGCTAGGAAGTAAAGCAATTGGTCATTTCTTATTGAAAGGCTTTGGGTTTCCTTTTTTTTAGGACTGACATAACTTTGGCAGTTTTCCAGGCATCAGGAACAATGGCTGGAAAGAGTGACAAGTTGAAGATTTGTGTAATGAGGTAGGCTAAGATTGCTTATAAGGTGCATTAGCTTGGGTAGGATCCCATCAGGGCCCATGCTGCCACTAGTGGGAAGGGACATTAAAAGTTTAAGGACTTCACCAGGAGATATGAGCTTTAGCTGAAGGATGGATTATGAGGTGCTTGCCTGCCATAGCAGATGGGAGAACTACAAAGTGAGCATTTGAGGCATTGGTGATGGTTTTGGGGTGATTGCAGTGGGTCCCATTAATTAGCAAGTCATTAGTTGTGCACTTAGATGAGCACTCTAATAGGCCTTTTATATGCCCACAGAAACTCCTGGGATTCCCAGAGGTGGCAATTAACTTCTCCCAGCAGAAAAAAACTCTTAGCATGGCAAGAGGCCCTTTTACTTAGGTTGCGTAAATGCTTATAGGTGAACAAGTCTGCCAGTTGGCTGTGGCCTTGTAGTTATGCCGGCATTTGTCCCTCCATTTAAACAAGGCAAGGAGGTCTATGTATAGACATCTAGTGGGAATCCCTTTAACCAGGGACACTGGTTTACCATGATTGATAAAGGGAACATTCTGTTTTGCAGATGGGAAAAACCAATATTGTCACTGATGTTTGCAAAGCCAAAATCAGTTTTTAGCGGTGTTCAATCCTTGTACCCTTTTGGTGTGTGTATATATATTCCGAATAAAAGAAGGCTAAGTGTACAACAGATTAAATAAATAAAACAAAATGAAAATAGTACAGGAAAGAATTTATAGAAAAATACAATTTCTGAAGATTCATTGATCTGGTAAAGAATGGCAAATTCTGTGAAATACTTTGTTTTACTGTTGTATAGAAAGACCAAAGTCCAGAATTTTACCAGATTTTCCTGTAAAAACTGAAAATTATTGTCCTTGCCTGTAACCCATCTCTTTGTGAGAGGAGCAAGTTTATCCTGGACTTGGGTCAACAGGGATCGGAAAAGACTTAGGATAGAAGTGACCTCAAGGGAGGAGAGGATAGGGTGCAGGTAAATGAAAGATGGTTCATGGAGAAGTAAGGGAGAGTAAAGGCGAGATTGGTCATGCAGGATGAGGATTTGTATTTGTATTTATTTTACCATGAAAAAAGCACAACTGAGCATTGCTCATTTAACAGGAGGCTCTGGTTAGGACAGTTAACATAACAGATCTAATATGGCAGTTAACATAATACAAAAAATGATATATAATGGTACAGAAATTGTTTATAGAAGAACTAAAACATGGATTAAGAAACAAAAGAAAAAATACAGAAGGCATAAGGTGCATTAATATCCATGTAGCAAGCACACATTACATAGTATTTTAATAGATTGTGTGATGGGCTTTGAGAACACTGATTTTTCAAGTTCAGTTGGTGGGATGATGATCACGCAAGGCATCTAGGAACACCCACGATGACAGGATCCTGTTAAGTTCATTAGAAAGCATCCAGTCTAGGAGCATATACCTCCCACCATTGGATGAGAGACAAGTCAGGTCAGAAGTGAGCAGGGTAAGGTACAGTTTGCTTGTCAAGGTATCATAAGACCTTTTTGTGGGCCCAACCAGTCCAAATTGAAGTCACCCATAGTAATCACCTCATTTTGTTCAAATTTGGAGGAGATGATCATAGAGAGGGCAGACAGGCTGGAGATGCCATTTTGGGGGGTTGTAATGACAGGTGAGATGAAGTTTGCTGACCATCCGAAAGAGAAGGGTGCAGTGGAGTATCTCACACAGCATTTAAGTGATCCTTGAAGTACAAGAGAAGCCCTCCACCATGTTTAGGGGACCCTATACAACTGGATAATGTTGCAGTTAAGGATGGAGCAGATGGCTTTAGGAATGTCTGGTCTGAGCCATGTTTCTGAGGTTCCCAGGATATCGGGGGAATATATTGCCAACCAAGCACTGATGTCTGGCTTGTTTGCAAGGAGGCTACAAATGTTGAGGTGGGCAATTTTGTTCCCTTTACAGCTTATCCTAGTGGGTGGAGTGTTTGGAGATGGTAAGTGAGGCCCTGGATTTAGGTCTATATCCCCAGAAAGTAGGAGTATAATTGTAAGGACCCAGTTTTGGGGGGGGGGGACCTGCCTAGAAGATCTGAGGGGGAGGAAAGGATAAGCAGATCTTCTAGGGTCCCCTCTCCTCCAGAAACAGGAATGTTCTGAGACTAAAACAGACCATAAACCCAATTGGTGGTTGAATGCAACAGAGGGTCAGTGTATCATACCATGGATTAGGGCAGGCAGAGCACTGGGATGGGGAACTGGCACTAACAATAATACAATGGTGCAGTCGAATAATTAAAAACAACTATTGTTCCCCATAGGGAGCAAACAACTAAACCAGTAAGCAAATTTATGCATCAGAATAAAAATATAAACAGTGAGGGCACCCTGATAAGTAGTAGGCTTCTGAATGGTGAAAACAATCAAGTAGTAGTAGTAAAAATGTTATTCATCTGAAATACATATCAGTGAAAAGGTACAACTCAACTGAGACAAGCTCATTTCCAGCAAGGCCCTAAATACATCTAATATAAAAGTAAACAGTACAAATTACAAAATACCATAATAAATATCATATACATTAAACATCTTAATAAGACATATATCCTACAAACACATAATACATAACACATAACACAAAAACACTAACATTATTACATCACAGAATTCAAGTATGAACTAAACAGCAGAGGGGATACTTGTGTCAGTTTTTACATATCAAGTAATACCCTCCCTAACATTCCTAATATCTTTCTGTTGGAACCAGGCTGCAATTTCACTATGGTATACACCCGTAGTCCTTGATCTGTAACCATATGGCACAGAATTCCAAATCTGGGGACCTCTATTAAAGAAATGTGTACATTCAAATTCTGTCCTCATTTTAGATTGTTTATATTCAATACCACAAGCAGACCGTAGTCCTAATTTTACTTCACTGATTTGTAATTCATCCAATATATAGTCAGGGACCTTCCCCTTATTGCACTTAACCATAACATTTAATACATGGAGTAACCTCCTATCCTTAGGGTACACCCATTCCAGCAGATCATATAACTGTTGTCTATGTGCTATTCTCAGGGCTCCCAGGATAAATCTGGCCAATTTATTAAACATCACATATATCTTAGTTAATACTGTATTTGTTGCACTCATGTAAACTATATCCCCATAGTCCAAGACAGGAAGGACTAATGTTGTAACATGTTTTCTAATATGCTCAGACATACACCCTTTAATTCTATATAAGGCCCCCAGACAACTTCCCAGCTTTTTTAGTACATAGTCCATGTGTATTCCATTTCATGGCATTATCCAAATACAGTCCTAGGTACTTATAATTCTGGGTTTGCTGGAGAGGGATACCATCCAAAGTCCTGATCCCTAAAGGGGCCTCCAAGGTCCTAGTCCCTCTATCCCTTGAGAAAAGAACAACATGTGTCTTTTGTGGGTTCAAAATAAGTTTAGAATCCCAAAAAAATGTTGAAGCTCTGAAAATGCTGCCTGTAATGTAGTTTCGATCCCCTGAATGGATGTACCCTCTGAGTAAATAATGGTATCATCAGCATATAGATGACAACCAACCCCCAAATGAGACAAATTAAGACTATTCATACATAAATTGAAAAGAATAGGCCCCAAAATAGATCCTTGGGCCACCCCTGAAATATTAGTTCTAAATTCTGATGCACAATTATTCACGACCACCTGTTGTTTTCTACCACTCAGGTACTTGAGAAATAATCGCATCACCTGCTTAGATAACCCAGAGCTTTTAATCTGTACAGGAGGATATCATGGTCCAAGGTGTCAAATGCTTTTGACAAGTCAACAAAAATTGCCCCCACCAACATCCCCCTGTCCAGAGCTCTGATGATAGCTCCTGTCACTTTTATTAAAGCCGTAGTAGTACCATGTTGTGGTCTAAACCCAGATTGATGCTTATTCATGATCCCACCTACTTCCAGAAATTTTTGCATTTGTAGTCCTATTAATTTTTTTAAATATCTTCGCTACAACTGGAAACAAAGAGATTGGTCTGTAATTTTCTGTGTTCAAATTTGATCCATTTTTAAATACAGGGGTTACCTTGGCCTTTTTCCAAATACCTGGGAGTTGTTCATCCCTAATAACCTTGATAAAAACAAATGCCAAAAGATGTGTGAAATGACTGGAGCTGCATATTTAAGTAAAGTACTAGGGATTTCATCTAATCCGCCAGCTTTTTTTATTTTTATTTTTAGCAGTTCTTTTTGTATGTCTGTTGGGGTTATTAAACCAAATCAAATTCAAAGTCATTAGGTAACTGGTCAATAGCTTCTTGGGGCAAATTAAATACAGAAGCCTTATTAGAATTTTGAGGAAAAGATGCTGTGCCTATAGTTACAAAATAATTATTAAAACTATTCACTACTCGTGGACCTAATGTATTCTGATGTTATTTATTTAAAAAGTCTCAGGGTAGTCCATAGCTTGTTCCCCATTTACCTTTTTCAAAATTTTCCAAAACTCACTAGGGTTCCCAGACAAATCAGATGTTAATTCTTTATTAAAATATTCTTGCCTACAATTCCTAAGTGTAGAGGTATACTTATTTCAGATTTGCTTATATTTAACCCAATCAACTTCCTTATTAGAAATTTTAGAAGCTCTCCATACTTTAACTGTCTTTTTAACTTAATGAGTTGTCCTTTATACCAAGGAGAGTTATTTGATTTAACTCTCCTATATTTAATACAGGCATAATGATTACAAATAGGTATAAAATCTTCATGGAATAAATTCCACGCATCATGTACAGTGGGAGCCATAGCCAATCTATCCCAATTATGGGTATCCAACTCGAGCATAAACCCTATATAATCAAAATTTTTATAGGACCTAAATTAAACAGTCTTTCCAGGTTGTTTGCTTATTCTCTGTTTCCTTATACAAAATCTCAATTGTTGGTCAGAAAAAGAATCAGAAGGCACTCCACTATCCACATATTTTTCTAGATCAGTGGTGAACATAAGATCCAGGGTGGTTGATGTTTCTGGATGTCTATTGTTAACCCTAGTGATTCCCTCAATCAGTTGGGTCATACCTAGATTTACCAACATTTCCTTAATTTTTTGATTAGTTTCCACTGTCTTCCAATCTATGTTGAAATCACCAGTTAAGAGGATTTGATGTGAGGTTAAGTATTTCCCGGGAAAATCTTGTAACACATCAAATACCTCATGAGTACATCTAGGTGGCCAATATACCCCCAGAATCAATAAGGGTTTCATAAAAGGGATTTGCATCCCCAAAACCAGAACCTCAGAGCCATACCAATTAAGGTGTTGATCGACCTGCATTACTTGTAAGGTGTTAGATGTTCAAATTACAAGCCCCACTCCCCTTTTGCTTCTGTCTTGCCTCCAAACACCATATCCTTTTAATCCAATTTGATTGTCTGTAGTTTTCTCATTCAACCACGTTTCAGTTGTTACAGTAACATCTGGACCATATTTAATGATCCATTACCTTATATAGTCATTTTTTTTGAGCAGACTACAGACATTCATATGGACTATACACATACCACCTTGTTTTAATTTAACTATAGTAGTATCCAACAATTCTATATTCAAGTTACTATTACTGATATCACCATGCCCCAAATCAAAAGGTCCAGGATTTGGATGGATGCCCCCCCCCCCAGCAACAGACCCATCACCAGCTTTTGTTTACATAACCTTTAAAATAAATGTTTACTATGGTTTCTATCCCAGACAGAATGTGTTTCCTGTTTACTAGTAGATGATTTACTCTGTCCCCACCCAGCCAGAACAAATCTCTGCAATGTTACCCAGTATATCAAGCTAACTTCTATTTTATGAAACAACATTCCCACCATTATTTCACCAAGCCAATTGTGCCTCAAGTCTTCCCATTCTACATGAGTACTTTTAATATTGTATATATAATCCCTCAGTTCTATCTTCTCAACACCTATTATATTAGACTGTAACATCCCACGACAAATTTTAAAACCCACATGTTCATATTCATAATACTGACATAAATTCTTATAAAATACTACATTTACTCATCATATGCAAGAGCCTTGCAGTAGGGATATACTTGCACTATAGTTTATTACTGTATTGAAACCTATAGAATCTCAATTACCCCTAGTATTTCTAAACCACTATTCTTACTAACCCTGCATACACTTTCACAGTACCTCCCCAGAGCCTCCCACAGGTAGACTCACACAGCAGCCACTAGTACAAATGCATTTTTTTATGCAGACAGTCTCTGCCCCTCTGTGTCACCTTTTACCACTTAAACCCGCACCAGTAGCCCCCTGACCCCCCACCGCTCACCGGCACTGGGACTCCTGATGTAACTTAGTCCAAAGGCAGTAAAATAGCAATAGGTCTTCCTCCACACACTGCAGGGCACAGCAATGCTAAAAACGGCTGACAGAACTGCCAAGGAGAACTGAAGCAGTGTTTGTTACAGAGTCACAGCTGATTAGGGAGATACATATCTTGTGCAAATGTGTTGTTATATGCAAACAGTCTCCAAAAGTCTCTGAAAGGGGAAATCCAGAAGCTCTGATTTAATTCAACCTGTATCAGTTATCTTTTTTTTTTGCTAGGCTTGGTGCTCGTGCCACTCACATGCTCACGCACATGCTTGTGCATAGCGAGTGACACAGGTTTTTAAATCTATAAGCCCCACCTGCACAGTTCTCAATTGGTTGCCCACTAATGTCAGTGTCCTATTGTAAAATACTTTTCCCCAGCACTTCTCACTGCAAGATCCTGAAGCAGTTATTCAGAAGCACTTGTCTTCTACAGAAAAGTTCTTGTTAACAGTAGGGCCTGCAGCAGTACATGAAGCATGATAGATGACAAACTTCCCCTCAGCTGTTTGTTAGGTAGCGAGCAGCACAGACTTTTAAATCTATAAGCCCCACCTGCACAGTTCTCAATCAGCTGCCCACTAATGTCAGTATCCCATTGTAAAATACTGTTCCCCAACACTTCTCACCGCAAGACCGGAAAGCAGTTATTCAGAAGCACTCATCTTCTATGGCCAGAAAAGTTCTTGTTAACGGTAGGGGCTGCAGCAGTACATGAAGCATGATAGATGACAAACTTCCCCATAGCTGTTTGTTGGGTAGCGAGCGGCACAGACTTTTAAGTCTATAAGCCCCACCTGCACAGTTCTCAATTAGCTGCCCACTAATGTCAGTGTCCCATTGTTAAATACTGTTCTCCAACACTTCTCACTGCAAGACCGGAAAGCAGTTATTCAGAAGCACTCATCTTCTATGGCCAGGAAACTTCTTGTTAATGGTAGGGGCTGCAGCAGTACACGAAGAATGGTAGATGGCAAACTTCCACTCAGCTGTAGTGCATGTGGGAATCATCAAAACATGTCACAGAATAAACATATGAACAATGATGACCCCCAAGATAAGGAATAAGCTTCTGGATGATGTGAACAGCCAAGCAGCGCAGACGGGAATCATCAGAACACAATGCATCTTGTGAGATATGCAGGACCCAGTATAGTAAATACAGATTATCTGCTGTAGGTTTGAAATGACAAAACAAATTGGGGTTATACCATGACATTTGAAATGTTGTTATTAATTAAACCACATGTGTAGGAGTAATGTGAAGGAAATAATGTAACAAGAAAGTGCCTAATGACACTGTCTGCATCCATGCCATGTATTTTAAAGCTCTACAATAAAGCTGAGTTTTAAAGAAATTACAAGAGAAGTTTGGGACACTCAGCATAGGAAGTAATCAGCTGTTATGTTCAATACTGTGTTAGCAGTGCAGGTAAAAACAAAACTTAGAGGCCACCCAGATGAGGAGTAAGCATCTAACTGCTAGAAATAGAGGTGCAATGCAGGGTACAATAGATGAACCTTGCAGGCTACCCAGATAGGAAGTTAGTGAATAGCTAGCAAAAAGAAAAAAGTAGTGCTGTATGGAGATGCAGAATGGCTGAGACCTAAGGGGATGAAGGAGGGATATACAATAACAGAGACTGAACCTTTGCATTGGAACAATAATTAGTTCTTGGAAGTTGACAGTGAGGCAGATTGCTCAGAGAAGACCCATACCTGTGAAAGGTACCATGTCCAGCCGATGGCTGTCACCATGGATAATGCCATTGACAGACTGTTAGACACCCTTATTCCTCGGCCCTTAGCAATATGGCCCACAGTGTGGAGGCCCACTTGTCCAGGTTAAATGAGGAGAAAACTCTGCCCATAGCGCTGACTGATTGGCTGGGGGAGGCAAAGGTCTGCAGGCTGGCTGGAGGGTCCTGGAGTGCTGGTTTGAAACAGTGATCATTGAGGAGGAGGAAAGATCATAACTGTTCTCACCTCACAACCCCTTGATGGCCTTTTTAAAATGGTAAACAGCAGTGTGGAGGCCCTAGTCTTTGACTCCTGTGTAATTCAAATTTTGGCACCAGAGTCAAGACCACCCACAGCACTTGCTGATTAACTGGGGGAGGCAAGGGTCTTTGAGCTGACTGGAGAGTCTCAGGGAGCTGGTTCATAGTATTGATCATTGGGTGGAGGGAGGTAGGGAGGTAGCTATTCTCACCTCATGACCCCTTGGCATCGTTTACCTGATGGTGAACATGAGTGTAGAGGCACCAATCTTTGTCCCCTGAGTAATTCAAATTTTGGTGCCAGAGCCAAGCCTTAACCACAGAGTTTGCTAACTGGCCCGGGGAGGCAGGGGTCCGTGAGCTGTCTTTAGGGTCCTTGGCAGCTGGTTTACAGTGGTTATCTCTTTGGGGAGGGAGGGTGGTTGCTATCCATACCTTGTAACCTCTTGTTGTCCTTTTTCCTAGTTGCAAACAGGAGTGTGGAGGCTCTGGTATTTGTCCCCTGACTGATTCAAATTTCAAGTGCCAGAGTCAAGCCCTCCCCATACTGCTTGCTGATCGACTGGGGGAAGCAAGGTTCCATGAGCCGGCTAGTAAGTCCCAGGGAGCTGATTCACAGCAGTGATTGTTGGGGTATTGAGGGTTGTAACTGTCCTCACCTCATGACCCCTTAGTGTCATTTTCCTGATGGCAAACAGGAGTGTGGAGGCACTGGCCTTTTTCCCCTGAGTAATTCAAATTTTGGCACCAGAGGCAAGACCCACACACAGCGCTTGCCAATTGACAGGGAAGGCAAGGGTCTGTGAGTGACTGGAGGGTTCCACAGAGCTGATTCACAATGGTGATCATTGGGGGAAGGGAGGGTGGTAGCTGTCCTCACCTCATGACCCCTTGGTGTCCTTCACCTGATGGCGGACATAAGTGTGGAAGCACCAGTCTTTGTCCCCTGAGTAATTCAAATGATGCTAATGGAAAGTATTGTGTAATATCTTGTATCCAGTGGATTACAGGACCCAAGGCAGTATGGTTTCACAGAGCAAAGTTTATGCCCAACAAATCTGGTAGATCTATTTTGACAGGATGATGAAGGAACCAGATCAGGGAGGAGTGGTGGACGTAGCCTGTCTGCATTTCAGCAAGGCTTTTGCCACAGTTCCAGATACTGTAAGAGACTGGTAAGCAAGTTAGGTAACTTTAGGATGGGTGATAAGGTGGTAACCTGGGTGAGAAACTGGTTGGCGAATAGGACACAGAGGGTAGTGGCAAACAGAGTGCACTTTGAACAAGGGAGGGAGGGAGGGTGACCAGTGGTGTACCTCAGGGATCAGTGTTGGGACTGGTCGTCATCAATGTCTTTATAAATGACATAGCAGAGAAACCGGAAGGAAAGATCTGCCTCTCTGTGGATGACACCAAGCTCTGTAACACAGTGGCCGCTGGAGGGTGTGTGTGGAAAGGACGGGCAGGGATCTGAAAAGATTGGAAGAGTGGTCAAGGCTATGGCAGCTGAGTTTTAATGCATGAAAGTGCAAAATAATGCACCTGGCACTTAGAAATCAAGGAGCAGAGTACAAAATGGGCAGAGTGATACTGACAAAGACCAAGTGGGAAAGAGACCGAACGGTAATCATATCAGATGATCTATAGGTGGCCAGGAAGTGTGACAAGGCAGTCAGAAAGGCTCATGGGAGCTGGGTGTGTAAGAAAGGGGTATTATTACTAGCAGGAAGAGGGAGGTGGTTCTGCCCATATATAGATTCCTGGTAAAACCCTACCATAAGTACTGTGTCCAGTTCTAGAAACCACACCACAGGAAGGACATAGACAGAGTGGAGGTGGTCCAAAGAAGAATACCAAATTGGCACAGTGTGTGCATCAAAAGTCCTGCAAAGAAAGGCTAAAGGAGCTGCATATGCACACCCAGGAGGAGATGAGGGAGAGATGGGATATGATATTAATCCCTGTGAGGAATTTAAAGGTTTCTAAGGTACAAGAGGGGATATCTTTCAGTGACAAATGTGCTCTAAAACAAGGGGGCATGCTATGAAGCTGGAGGGGGTTACACTGAGGGATGTGAGGAAGTACTTTTTCACAGAAAGCGTGGTGGATACCTGGAACTGCGTTCCAGTGGAGATAGCGGGAGCAAAAACAGTGGTGAGATTCAAAAATGCCTGGGACAGGCACAAGGGAATCATGGGGATAAGGGGAGGGGATTGCACCATAGGTCAAGTAGGGTCTGCAGCAAGAAAATGAAGGCAACAAAAGGGGCAGACTGAGTGGGCCCAGCAGCCCTTATCTGCCATCATGATCTATGCTTCTATGTTTCTATTCTATGTGGTGCTAATCACTAGTGTACCCAAATAGCCCATTCCGACTTGTTCAAATAAACTTGTCAGACATAAAGACCACATGAAATGATATAAATTGACAATAGTGTTAAACTTATATTTGTATTACATCTTAATTATGTTCCTTGATACATCATGCATTATTGTATTTGCTTGTCTATAGCGTACTGCTTATCTTGTAACCTCCTTTGTTGTACCAGAAAATTGATGCAATAATGTCTAGTGAACTTACCTGGTCAATAAAAGCTGATAATAAAAACCATGAAGTTGATAATCTCAGTTATTGAGATAAAAGACAGACTCCTGTTTAGAACAACATTTTTGTTTGTTTGAAAGCTCATACTTTGACACTTTGGTGATATTATCTTACACCTTCTCCATTCCTCTTTAATGGTGACTCTTCCTCTTTCTCCTGTATTTCTCTTTCCCCCTACCCTCATCCTCATCCTGTATAATCCAGAAACTGATTTATACTGCTACTTCATTTCTGTGGGGGTGGGCATTGGGGCAAAGGAGATTTGTCTAACAAGCTGGCTGTCAGAATACTCAGTTTCTGTGTCACTTATTCCATAAGTATAGGCCCTGTTATTGCTTGCTCTTTTTGGAATAAACCTTGGCTTTCATGTAATGTGTTGCTTTTTTTCCTAATTGGAAACCATTCCATTTCCATTGTAATAAGTGTCTCTTTCTCACTTGTAAATTCTAACCTGCTGTATTTTGTTAACCAATTTTTAATTGGTTCTTTCAGAATATGGCTGTAGTCAGTGAATTTCCTTTGGTCCTGAAACAGCAGAGAATTAGGTTCTTTCCCCTTTAAAACCTGTTCTACCGCTAATCTAAGTTCCTTCCCATCCTCAAGGATCAATTCAATTAGTTATTTAGAAGCTGAAAAAATGCGTGTTGTGCCATCTGTTCATAAAGCATGATCTTTCTTGTCCAAATACTGGATTATTAGATAATGGAAGAATGTGTGACGCACAGTAAATTACTAGGAGAGCTTGCAGAGGGTGTACCAGTGCAACAGCAAAACATTTAAAGTGAAGGTACATTTCAGTGTCAAATCGACCATGTCACTGTAATGTACCTGCGGGAGCCCGGCACTGCTTCTTCGGGACTTGTACCCCCTCCCCGAATCAACTCTGACTCAGAGTTAATTATAATAATATAAGGAGGGGTGCAGGGGGCAGAGCTCCCCACATGGGGATTGTGGGGGGATGAAACCCCCCACAGAAAAAGACTCCTTTCTGTGACAGCTGTCTGCCAGCTGTCAACATAACAGCCATCACTGTACTTGTGATCAACTGGTTTTCTGTCGAACCGTAGTGGTGGAACCCTTGGAGAGTGGCCTGCTGTCAACAATGCCTTCCGGCTTTCAGAGCTACTTTTTCAATGTAACTGAAGGCTGTTTTGCTATCAGTTCCAAGCTCACCTTTTTCTAACACAGTTTCCTAACCTTAGTTGCAGATCATGTCTGCAAAAATGGACTTGCTTTCCTGCTATCCTTAAAAACGTACTCTGATAGTAAACATTCTGAGTCAACTTGCTCTTTATTTGAAGGCAGTCATTCCATCATGCAACTGAACAAGCTGCTAGAACTGTGCTTCCCCAACAATGCATTAATATAATGCAAACTTCCATTTTGAGTAATCTTTACATTGAAGTAAAAAAAAAATTTACATTTCACAAACGGTGAAGTCTGCATGGAAAGATTAAACAGATATGGCCCTTGTCAAAAGGCCAACTTCACTTTGCTGGCAAAGGATGGTACACAAAGTATAGTGGTGGTACCTGCAGTAAGAAAAAAGTAACCCTTCCTCCCTCCCTCTTAGCACCCATGATGACCCACCTCCCCCACAATCGCAACAGCAAATGGAGCCTTTCTCCAAGCCACTAAATATCCACATCTACCACCTCCCTACACAGTCCCAATAGTAAAAATATAACCTTTTCCCCAATCCACTGAGCACCCATATCCCCCTCCACCCCAGTCACAATAAAAATTAAAAACCCTCCTCCCTGATCCACTCAGCACCCAACTCTACCCTGCTACCCTCCCACCATGATGCACTGTCTGACTCCTACAAAAGGAACATTCTAGTAATGGAGATGACATTGGCACAGCCCTTCTCATATCACCTCAAAAGGCTGCCATATTAATGAAAGAGAGTGAAAGCATTCGCGATATAGAGTGCATTTTTGATCTCATTCATTCAAATGGGGGTCAGCTGAGTTGTTGCGAGGAAAGCTGCACCAGCTACCATCTCAGTTAAGGGACTTTTCATTTATTAGGAGTCATATGTCACACCACCAAGGGGAATGGGTGCTTACTGGGTTGAAGAGGGGTTATTTATTATTGGGATTGTGGGGAGGGAGATATGGGTGCTTAGTAGACTGAGGGGGATGGGGCTACATTTTTACTGTTGGTATAGAAAGAAGGGAGATATGGATGCACAGTAGGCAGGAGGGAATGGGATTTATGTACAAGTGGGGCTGTGGGTGGAGGAGGTGTACACTGGTGGTAATGTGATGAGGAAAGGGTTTCATTGTGTTATCTTTATTATAGCCATTTGCCCTCAGGGCCCACTCTATTTGGCAGTAGGACCAGTGGGCAATTTAAGTTTGTTTAAATTTTGAAGAGGGAGGGGGATAAGGCTTTTGGGTAAAGTGCCAGATTTCTCTGACCTTCACAAAAGGTGAAGTTTTTAATTTTACCACATGGTTGCTGGTGACATTTCACTATACAATATCTCTATTCATTATGCATTTTAGCCAAAGACGTGCTCTGCTATTAGAATGAGAGACTTATTTTGTGTGGATTGCCTCTTATGCTAACCATTCAGTTGCTACAGTGACCAGATAATATGAGCTGCAAATACCAAAAAAAAAAAAGAATAACTTGAACTGCACATTCTTTCTAAAAAAAAAAAAAAAAAAACATGTGGCTTTATAAAATTTCAATACATGTTCTTGGAGCCCTCCATGAAATAAAAGTGTTTTCTCTTGAGTTTTTCATGTGCTTCTGTTGCAGTCCCTATAACACTCCTCTGTTTAAGCTTTTCCCGTCAAGTTTGCACTATTTTTAGATTGCAAATTTAAATATAGAATAAATGTTAAAAAGGTGTGGTGTACAAGGTAAAAATGTCACTGACATTGTTTAATTAGATCATAAACCACTAGCCTGAGGGGGAAGTTAATTTATGAACTCTCTTGACCACAGAGATGCCATGTTTCATGACTACATACACTTTTTGTATTTTGTATAATACATTTGGTTAGCTAAAATGACTATTTTATCTTTCTGAAGACATTAGAGCTGTCATTGCTGCCTTCAACTCGATCGCACCTGTTCATGTCCAACCCTTATCCACTTGTGGATGCCCCCTTGGTCTGACAGGGAACTCAGGGAGTTAAAGATAAAGGGATGGAGGTTGGAGTGGCACTGGAGGAGGTCTGGGCTGATGGAGGACAAACTGGCCCTGAAGTCACATTATGGTGACTATCAGGGGACAATCTCCCGAAAGAAGGCAGATTTTTTGTCAAGGGAGATTGCTGTGGCAAGGAACTGACCAGCTCAGCTAAGCTCTTACGCATGATATATGGGTTATTACATTGAGCCTGTCTCTGAGCAGAAGGAGCAGGTTCAAGCACAAGGCGTGAGGAATTTGCTCTGTTCTTTGCCAACAAAGTGTCCTCTATCAGGGCAGAGATCTCGTCTACTGTCACTAAGAGAGATTGTGGTGTTCAGTCTGAGGCATACCTGAGCACTCCTCTAGTATGGGTTGAGTTCAACCCAGTTGGAGTGGAGTAAGTGGCTGAGATAGTCTTGAGACTGCAACCAACACATTGTGATCTGGACCCAGGTCCAACCCAACTTTTAGTTGGATGTGTGGACCTGGTAAGATCTGTGGTTGCTGAGATTGTTCAGAGTTCCTTGAGGAATGGGGTCTTTCCTATGGCTTTATTTATTTATTTTACTTTATTTATTTAGTTTTTGTTGACCAGGTAAGTGAACTAGACAAATCCTGCCAATTTTTAGGCATGACCTGGGGGAAGGGGATACAGATGAATGCCAACTGACCTTGAACCAGATTAAGCTGTTGGTGGTGTTTTTAGTGAATGAGGGAAATTTGTCCAGGACACAGAGGAAAGTCCCCTACTGTGACTGCAGGGGTGCTGTCACTTCCTGTGGACAGGAAGGAGGGGCACAGTTTGCAGCCGGACACAGGAGGAGGAGGAAGTGCTGATGTGGCAGAGGAGCAGGATGTGCTGAAAGGAGGAGGCCTGGTTTCAAGGCCTTCAAACTTTCTCACTGTTGCTGATTCTGAGGATTTTTCATCATTGTCAGTGAATTTGGATTTGAAAAAAGATGTTCCTGAGCTTTTTTTCTATTCTGAGGATCTAACTTTGCCTAAAACAGCAGAAATTGAAACACTGACTGACTCTACAATTTCGACTACTTCCTTGAGTAAACCAGTACCTTTGTTAATGGATTCCTTGAAGCACCACGACATGGAAACAACTTCAGAAATACCCCCTGTCAAACACCCTGACTCAGATGTCAAATTGCAGAATGATGTACTAGTATCAAAGGCCCAGCCGGAGCTCAGTGAGTCATTGTCAATTTCATTTGCAAACACAACTACCTCTAATACAAATAATGTGCATGAAAAGGCTGGCAGTATGGTCGCTACAATGAGTGAGTGCATGCCAAAAGCCTGCTATTATTTTGGAGGGTCATGGAAAAGGTATAAATGGGGAAGTTTCACATTTACCTAGTAAGCCCTCAGCAAACAAACCGGCAGCTGTTTCTATCCTTAACAAAGCTCCTACTCAGTCGCAACCCCAGCTCTCAAAAACATCGGGATTTGTTTTTAAAGCTCCCGACTTTATTGCTGTAGCAGATTCAGCACTTGAGGCTACAATATAAAAAAAATCTCCCTTGTCACAAGTGGGAGCAACATCTTTTTCATTTAATAACAAACGGCAAACCGAGCCATTGAAAAAACCGGCAGAGCCGGCCTCTCTTAAAGCAACAGTACCATGTCATTCAGCTCAGATTTCAACAGAGACTGCAGCTCCAAAATTGTTAGAAGAAGCTGCCCTAAAAGAGATATGGACACCAAAAAATGCTCTTTTGGGATCAGGATGGATGCAATCACCCAAGGGCATTTGGTTACCTGATCCCTCCTGGGACTCTTCATTCTCACTTTCTCAATCAAACCCGACTTGGAAACCAGAAGAAAAACAGGGGGTGGTTATTGAAAAGGACTTAAAATCAACTGATAGGGATTTAAAAAATGCTGGGGCACCAGTTTTACTGGATGTATCAATCTCTATTACGGACTCTAAATAGGTTACTTCCATTTCAACCCCAGAACCTGAATTACCAAACATTTCACTCCCTTCACTGGAGCATTCTTCAGGAACTGAACAAAAACCCCTAATGTCGGAACTGTTTTCCAAAGCTAAGAAAGAACCTGCTCCCAGAAGAAACGCTGTGTGTATTCGATATATTGGGGGCCTAGCAGACAGACTGGATAGATATCACGTGGGGAAGATATTACTTAAAGACTCACTACATTTTTCACCCAAAGAAGTCTTTGCATTTATTAACATCTCCGGAGAGGGCAATTTTGACGTTAGCTTCCACTGTACATATTTGCTGGATCTTTTCTGGGAGAGATATGGACAAGTAAAGTTTTCCTCTACATGGACCCCCTTTTTGGTGATTCCTCTTACCAAACCTTTGATTAAGAATGTCACAGTTATGTTTAGGAATGAGGGGGTCCATGTAGAGGATATAACTTACTGGTTATCACAATAATGTGATGTTTTAAGCTCTCCTGAACACATTCTGGACACTGAACTATTTTGGATTGGGGGATGGAAATACAAAGTGAAGTTAAGACAAACAGATTCTGGTATAGAGCATATCCCAAATTCTTTCTTGTTGGGTCATGACAGGGGGGTTTGTTTTTATTGGGGTCAAACAAGGGCCTGTTATAAATGTGGTTCAAGAACTCATCTATCTAGCATTTGTGACAGATCTCACTGTGACAATTGTGGAGAAATTGGGCATGTTACAATGCAATGTGCTAATCACACACATTGTGATTTATGTGAAGAATTTGGGCACATTTTTCAAGAATGTCCTTGGGCAGCAAAAAATAAGGTCTCCTGTATTAACCCTGACTTACTAATTCAACAAGCACAGGATGCTGCTGCCCCCTCCCCCTTCAAAATCAGAGGATAAACCTCTGGAACCCTCCCAGACCTCTAAAGGTAATGTCCCTTCCTCTCCCCTACTGAAGGAAGAAATTTTGGTGGTGAAACCAAAACCGGAAAGGGACACAACTGTGGGACCCATTCCTTCCTTGCTGATTCCTGTCTGTTACAAAGAATCAGAAATAAAGGATAAAGAAGTGACAGTTCCCCCTCCTTCCTCTCCTTAGACTCGCAGACAATCTACAAGAATTTCTAAAGTGAACCCTCCCCCACAATCCCCTGTTTCTGTTTTCTCACAAGAAGTTAACTTTGAGTCTTATAATTCCTATGCGGCACTTTTTTGGGGAGAGTCAGAAATGTAGGTAGGAGATACAGATTCACAAAAATCCTCACAAGACCCTTCAATGGTGATTGTGGAGGAATATAAAGAAAAAAAGAAAAAGAAGGAAAAAATAAAGGCATGTTTATATGGGTTCTCCTACATTGACCTGTGGTTCTTTAAATACTCATAATCTATTAAAAACTGACAAAAGGCAAGCAATTTTTCAATATATTCATGATGAAAAAATCCAAGTATGTTTTTTACAGGAAACCTGGATGTATACATTTGATCAGATAGCTTCTTTAAAAAGGGATTGGCCTTGGGGTCCATCCTTTTGGTCTTTCGGACCTGACAGTGCAGACGGGATAGGAATTCTATTTCATTCTTATGCTTTTACTTTATATAATCTGATAGATCTCATTCCGGGAAGATTATTAATTCTGGATGGTAATTGAGGAACTGTGGCCTGTAGATTTATCAATATTTATAATTCTCAATCTAAAGCTGAAAGGGTGACATGCATGCAGGCAATACAACCTTATTTAGTTTCCTCAAAAAAATTTTTTTGGGGAGGGGACTTCAATTGCAGTCTTCCAAAGCATCAAACTAGTGATTCAAAAAAGATGTACTGTGATTCTAATTCTCTTCAGAAAATTGTTAAAGTGGCAGATTTACTTAATTGGTCCAAATTTCAAAAACAGGGACCTGATTTTATTTATAAAAGGGGTAAATATCAATCTACAATACATTATTTATTTGTATCTTCAAATGTTCCTGCCAGAAAATTCACTGCACATCCCTCAGAATTTTCTGATCATTTGTTTTTAACTTTTTCTCTAGTATCCACCTTGGCAATATCTAGACAAGCTCACAGATTGAAACTAAATACTTCCATCCTGTCTCAACAAATGGTAGTTAATACAACACAGTCAATACTTATGGCAAGGATTTCTGTAGCTTTTTTATATACTGATTTAGGGGATTGGTGGTTGGACACCAAAATGGATATTATTACCTGGTTTAAAAAATTTGGGAAAAATAACAGGAGGAATAATTTTCATAAGTATCTTATGCTTAGAAATCAATTAAGGAAACTTTATATGTCATCAAATACATCTCAGATAGATTATACATCTCAGATTACTAACATTAGAAAAGAGATGCAGAAATACCAATATAACAGAGCAAATATCATACAGGCAATGTTAGCCAATCAGACAAAAAATCACCCTTGGGAGATCCTTTCGAAGCCTGTAAACATATTAAAGAGTAGATGCAAATAGACTCTTTAAAGGATGAAGCAGGTAATATTCTAACTACCGAAGTTGATATTGAAGCCTTGATGAAACAACATTTTTGTTCTTTATCTCCACAGGCCTTTATTTCTCTTTCTCACATAAAAACGTATCTAGCCTCAGTGACGGTGCCATCCTTTCCTTTGGATACCCTGTCTTTACAACACCCCATTACAGAACTAGAAATAAAATCTGCAGTACAGCAGCTTAAACTTAACACATCACCTGGCCCAGATGGCCTTCCTAATAAGTTTTACAAAACTTATTCTACATCGTTAATAACTTGTGTTCAATTGGTTTTTCAATTTTTCATGAAATCTCAGATAATGTGACCAGCTTTTACTGAAGGACTTATGATATATTTATTTAAATCAGGTGATAGACAAGATATAAAACATTGGAGGCCTATTACACTTTTGAATTTGGATTACAAGATCCTTACGATCTTGATAAATAATAGGCTTAAAGCTTATGCTTTAAGAGTCATTTCTCCCTACCAATTCTGTGGTCTAACAGATAAGAAAATCCAGACAGCACTAATGATTATAAGAGATGTGATAGAATATCTAACACTTCAAGGATCAGCAGGTTATATAATTACAGCAGATTTAGAAAAAAGCATTTGACAGGGTCCATCAGCCATATTTATTTCAGGTGTTAGTTAAATATGGGGTTCCAGACCCCTTATTGAACGTAATTCAACTTCTATATAAATCTGCTAAAGTTTATCCTATAATAAAAGGTATTACAGTAAATGTTTTTTTTTTTTTTACAAACAGGAGTCAGGCAAGGATGCCCCCTAAGCCCTTTATTATATATTTTTTTCATTAGATCCCTTCCTGCGTTCTATTACAGCAGTACCAAAATGGCCAGGAATTCTTAATACAGACACAGGGAAACAATTACTTTTACAGGCCTATACTGATGATGTCTGTATGTTTTTAACAGCACCGGAACAATTAACATCGTTTTTGGCAGAATTTGAAAAATATGTATCCATCTCTAATGCAAAATTGAACATTTCCAAAAAAAAAAAGGTTTAATGGCTGAGTCTGGTATACAGAAAGATTTTTTATTTTAGGGATAACTTTATTTCATATACTCCACTTTTAATATTAGGGGTTCTTTTGGGGCCACAGAATTTACCAAATGAAAATTGGGATCTGGCATTGAAAAAAAATTGATGGTAAAATTTCTAGATGGAAACAGTGGAAACTATCTAAACAAAAAAGGATACTGATTTTAAAACAATACATTGTTCCTTGCTTGCAATATATAGCAATGATTTTTCCTTTGCCTCAACAGTTTGAAACCAAGATCTACAGTTCCTTTTTCCAGATGTTATGGGGGAATAGATTGAACCCTGTTAAGCGTTGTTTTACATATCTGACAAAAATGAAAGGAGGACTGGGTATGATTGACCCTGTTGTGTTTTTTCACGCTTTATTTTTTTCTCAAACTATTAAATTTGGCATATGATCTAAACAAGGAGAAGGTCAAGCATGGGTTTACAAAGCTTTAAACAGATATTTTCATATTTGGCATAATATGGCCCCGAAATTATCCAGTTATGTTCATGTTCCTTCATATTTTCGAGTTGCTGTTTCAAAATTATATCAATGGCAAATTACAAAGACACTGGTGCAAACCACTACAGTATGCACTTTATACGAAACTATTATTTCCACAATTTACCCTACCGAACCTAGCTTTAAAAACTGCCCTACAAAACAAAATTGTTTTGTATTAGCACAATTGAATAATAAAAGACTCCCCACCTATATGTGGGAAATGCAGTGGTTAGTTATGTATGGGAGGTTAAATATCAGGGGCAATGCAAAATATAAAGCACAGTTAGAAAGGAACTGTCCATATCCTGGATGTATCAACCAGGAAGAAACAATGGAACATTTTTTGCTTAATTGTTCTTATGCGAAATCATTGTGTTTTTTTTTTTTTAGGTACAAAATGGAACTTACCTTGGTTACATTACTTCATTTATGATATTTTAGTCTTAGGAATTTATCCTTTGGGATTAGCCCACTTTCACCAAGGCACATTATCTCTCTTTTCCAGTTGCCTTAGATTTTACTTATGGCAGGCACATTGTCAATGGGTAATTTACCAGAAAAGAATATCCCTTGAAGGTTATAGTTTGATTGTTTCTCAAGAATTAACAAAAATATATTTAAAAGATGTTCAGATGTTCACTACAACAGCAGTAACATGGTGGTGGAAAGGTTTTCACAGAGCAATAAAGTTTAAGTAGCTGTTTTTCTAATATTTTGGCTGTATCTTGTTTAAAATGTATAAATCTATGTAGTGTTATTGACCATGTTTCATTTAATAAAAATCTCCCCATCTCTTTTCAAGAAGTGCCATGGGATCTTTAACATTCACTTGAACTACCACCAATCCAGGCAGATGGGACCTCGGTTTAACGTCTCATCCGAAAGACGGCACCTCAGAAGTGCAGCAGCCCTCTCGTGCTGCAATACAGTATCAGTACTGGGATATTAAGTCAAGTGCCAGATGTGGGAACTGAACCCACAGCCCTCTGATCTCCCGGCCTCAGAGGCAAGTGTGCTACCTACTGAGCCACTGAAAGCTTTGAAAGAGGCATTGGTCAGACCCCTATTGAAGAAACTCTCAATGGACACAGAGTGTCTTAGTGACTACAGCCAGATCTCAAACCTCCCATTTTCAGGGAAGGTTTTAGAAAAAGTGGTGGCCATTCAGCACGAGATGTATCTGGCCTCCTCTGCTACTTACAGTATGAGTGCTTCTAGTCTGGGTTTAGAGCAAGGTATATTATGGAGACTGCCCTGGTGAAGGTGTTGAATGATCTCCTAATGGTGAGAGACAGGAGAGAACGTACCATCTTGGTTCTCCTTGATTTCTCAGCAGCCTTTAACACTGTGGATCATGAGGTGCTGCTGGACCACCTGCAGTACTGGTGTGACCTAGCTGGCAATGTCATCAACTGGTTTAGCTCTTACCTCATGGGCAGAATGCAGAGGGTGATGGGGTTAGCCTCATCTAACCCAATGCTTCTGCACTGTGGAGTTACACAGGGTCAGTCCTGTCACCCTTGTTGTTCACAATGTATATGCTGCAATTTGGAAGACATTATCAGGTGGTATGGACTGAGTTTTCATTGTTATGCTGATGACACCTAACTATACCTGTCATGTACACCTGGTAATCAGTTGACAGCCTCTATGTTTAACACTTGCATGGAGGAGATCCAGAACTGGATGAATCACAATTGGCTATGACTCAGCCCAGACCAGATGGAGGCACTGGTGATGGATCCTGGTCATCAATGTGACCGGAGGAGCCTGGGAGATCCCCCTGGTCTCGTACTGGGGTGGGTTCCCTTGACCCCTTCTGTTTGGGTAAAGAATCTGGGCATGATCCTCAACTGTGGCTTGACTCTTGATGCACTGGTTTCAGCCATCATCAAAAGTGTTTTTTATCATCTAAGGAACATTGCCCGGATCCGGACCCTTACACCAGCCGAGGACCTGACCACCCTGGTACATGCTTTCGTCACATCCAGATTGGATTACTGTATTGCCCTGTACCTGGGGCTAACTGGGAGACAATCTCCACTGACTGCAGCTGATGCAGAATGTGGCAGCTAGATTGTTGATGGGCACTCAAAGATCTGAGCATATTACACTGCACTGGCTGCCAGTTAGGTGAAGGATTCTCTTCAAGGTCAGATTACTGACCTATAAAGCCATGTACGAAGGTTGACCAGACTACCTGCAAGATCTCCTTGCCTCTCACTGCCTGTCTCAAGCTTTCTGTTCCTCTGAAGGTTGCCTCCTCGGGGTTCTCAGGGTTAAGTGCCTCTCCCAATTTGTCCACACCTCTTAAAGTTATATAATCCACTTTAAATATGTTTCTGCTACTGTGCCATTCCGCCCCTTCCCTCCCCTTAACTCCTTTTCCCTGTACTAAATACTGTAATTTTAAGTTTCTTAACCTTGCTGTGTAAATATTTCCTCTGATATCACTACAGTGATTTAAGTCCATGATTCCTAGCTGCCATAATATTTTTTTCTCCTGGGGCTTGCCTGTGCCTACAATCACCTTACTTCTTAAATACATCATTCCACCTTGGGTATTTTGTTTACCCAGGACAAAGCAACAGTAAACAGTACTCCCTCATCTGCCCTGCTTTCCGGGCACTTTAAATCACCTGCTGCCTGCTTGCCTGGCACTTTAAACCAAGTTGCTATACCAGGATACACTTCCTCCTCTGTCACCTCTTGCTAGGACAGTACAAAAATGAATATACTCCTGACTATTCTCTTAGTAGCCTCCATGGTTGGCCTGCTATTGGTAACTGATTTCTCTGCCTCTATACTTGTGACTACTTCAAACAAAGTACCTCCACCTCTAGCCCCCTCAATTGTAGTCTCATCTACCCCTCTTCTATTTAGGGAGGTCAGACCGTATGTTGTATGCCGCTATATTGCCACAGCTATCTCCAAATCCAGAACCAGTGGTGATACCTTGGACCTTAAGCTTCTGTCACTTACCCTTGATGAACTTCTTTTCCTCTTAACAAAAATTCTGAATCTCTCCCTTACTAATAGTAAATTTCTGGACAGATGGAAAACTGTGATTGTGACCCCTGTCCTCAAAAGTGGTGACAAGACAAATTACTCTAACTACCGCCCTATCTCAATACTACTACCACTCTCTAAGGTCTTTGAGCGGATCGTGTCAGACCAACTTACTGACCATCTGGAGAAATACAATATCTTAACTACAAAACAACATGGCTTCTGGAAAGGTCACAGTACCACCACTGCCCTTCTTGAGCTCACCGGAGCTGTTCATAAATCCCTTGACAACGGACTGCTCATGGGGACTGTTTTCATCGACTTATCCAAGGCCTTTGATGCTGTCCCCCATAGGGTTCTTATTGACCAACTACTGATTACCGACCTATCACCAGACTCTGCATTATGGTTCAACAGCTACCTAGATCGCCGGCGGCAAAGAGTAAAAATTGCCAGTGCTCTCTCTGATTCCCTGCCCGTCTGCTCAGGTGTCCCACATGGTTCCATCCTGGGCCCCCTGCTTTTTAGCCTCTTTTTGAACTCACTGCCACAGTCCTGTTCTGAGTCCATTTTGCTGTACGCGGATGATGCAATAGTCTTCTCATCTCACAAAGACCTCTTAACACTGCAATGTACTCTCCAGCATGATTTCAGCTCCATTGAATCGTGGTTCCACAAGCACAAGCTAGTGCTAAATCACAAGAAAATGAAATCAATGCTCTTTCATAGCCCCCAAAACCTGCATAAGCAACATCAGCTGGTTATCTCTACTACAAATGGTAATACCCTTGATCAGGTCCAGTCTTTCAAATATCTAAGGATCCTACTAGATCCTTGCCTCTCATATGTGGCTCATGTTGACTATGTTGCCAGGGCTGCAAATACCTATCTTGGTCTACTTTATAAACACAGGCAACACTTACCCCTGAGGCCCTGATGATTGCCATACAGAGCTCAGTGGTCTCGGTCATCGACTACGGTCTCATCATTTATAGCTCTGCCACAACGACAGCCCTCAGATGATTAGCAGTTACCCAAAATAAGGTCTGTCGACTAATTACTGGTGCTCACCAGCTTACCCACACCTGTGACTTATATGCTCAGACCAGTTTGTTCCAACTATCAAGCCACATCAAGTACCTCACCTGTACAATGGCAAAGAAAATCCACCTCGGCCTTGCACCCTCTGGAGTCATAGCTCTATTACCTGAAAGCACCGATCTACGGAGCTCCAGGAGATCAAAGCAGCTGCTTCTGAAAGTTCCCCACTGTCGTACTAGCCTGGGCCAACACTCCTTTGCCTACAAAGCTCCACTCTGGCTAAATGACCTCAGCCACACCATCTCCTCAGCCAAAACACTTAGGTTGTTCAAAACCAGTCTCCGGCACCATCTCACTACCTCCAGCTCCTGTGATTGCTTCCCCTAAACTGAGGCATCACTTTCGAAGCAAGCTGGTGGCACCCACCCCACTGACCAGTCCAAACTGCCACAACTCAAAATCAGGTACTCCTAATGCTCTTACTTCCTTTCCCCCCATCCCCTGCCTCCTCTTCCTCCCTTCCTACCTCTCCTCCCTATCTGCTACATTCTCCCTCCTCTTCTTAACCCTCCCCTTGAAATAGCACTTACTGGCAAATCTCGCCTGACAAATGCCTCTGGCTGCTTCATCATCTCACTCTCCACCGTGCCACTGTTGGTCATACTAAAAGTCCTAATACCTATACTGTCTGTAACCATTGCAATGTTATCACTCTGTGAAATGTTTTGTTTTTGCTTGAAATGTTTTGTCTCCCATTTGTATTTCTCTGATGTGGAACCTTTGTAAAAGAGCCTTGGCTGAAAGGTATTTGTAATCCTAGATCTAAATAAATAAATTAAATAAATAAAATCAGCAAAGCCTGTAGTACTCCTCTACCACCTTAAATCCCTCTGACACCCCACATACAGTGATCAGCCACATACCGACATTTTCACCCTCGGTCATGTTAATTCTATTGTCTAACTATGAGCATTGTTTGCTTGACCTATTTGTTCACTCCATCTCTAGCCAATTCCCTTCCTGGCACCACCCCTCCTCCCCTTCCCTCCCCTTCCCTCTCCCTCTTTTCCCTCTTGCTCCTTGCTGGTGATGTAGAAACAAACCCAGGCCCCACAAATATATATATTGACCACTTTGAAAACATCTGGGTTAAAACAAGCCGGACTCAGGGTCGCCCACCTAAATATCTGTAGCCTCCCATCTAAGCTCCATGAGCTTGAGGCTTGGGTGTCCCTGTATCAGCCTCATGTGCTAGGCCTCTCTGAGACCTGGTTAAAACCTTAAAACACTGATGCTGCCTATAAACTCCCTGGTCACTCTCTCTCCTTCGACTGGACAGACCAGGAAGAAAGCGGGGGGGGGAGAGGAGTTGCACTATATGTTCAAGACCATATCTCTGCCACCTCCGTCCACTGCTCTACTTCCTCCTCCCCAAGTGAATGTCTCCTGGCTGAGATTATCCTGGGTGCATCCAAAAAAGTACATCTTTGGTGCTGTTATAACCCCCCATCAGGAGGCATCCCAGGCCTAACTAATTTTCTTGATGGCTTAGGTGATCTCCCTCATTCCAGAGAAACCATAATTCTCGATGATTTTAACCTTAACTGGTTAGGTGCTTCTCAGCCTGTGTATGTGGACTGACACATATCTTGGAGCAAGCCATTTCCTCCCGAACAAGGCACAACTCCTGCTCCTTAAACCACACCACAATTGACTGGATTGCCTCTAACCAGGTAGACATGATCCTCCAGGCAGGCACTATGTCATACTCTATTAGTGACCATTTGCCAACGTACATTGTTTTGGGCTCCAAAGCAAATCATCCCCTGCTGAAATATCTGTCATTTAGAAATTTCAACTGCCCTGATCTTGCACCTGTCCTCAGGGATGCAGAGGGTATTAACTGGTGTGATCTCTATCTGCACAAGGACGTCTCAGCTGCAGTTGCTTCTCCCTCTGCTACCCTCCAAAATCTGTAGGACCAAACATTTCCCCCTCACAACCAGAAGGATTGGGGGGGCAGAAACCATTGGCTATCAAAGGAACTCCTGGCACGAATGAAGGACAGGGATCATAAATGGAAAGCCTTTAAATCATCCCCCTCCCCAGAACTCTGGAATGCATATAGAAAACTGTGCAGTTCCCGCAAACAGGTGGCAAATTCCCTAAAGCACACATTTTACCATGGCCAGCAAAAAGCTTCCCTTAGTAATCCTCATACTTTCTGGGCCTCCTTAGGGTCACTCCTAAACCCCAAGGAAAACAAGCAAATTTCTCAACTCTTATCCCCCTTGGGCCTTGTCTCTGACCTGGTTATGATTGCAGATACCTTCAATAAAATGTTTCCTGACCTTTCTTCTTACCTCAATATGCTTTCCCCTCAGCCTTCCCCCGACCTAATGAAGCAACCAGACCAAGTCCCCAATGCTTTAAACAACACCCTGCCACCCCCTTTATATTTCAGGGCCATTGGGCAGAGAGTCACTACTAAGCACCTAAAGAGTTTATCAGCACAAGCTAACCTATTGCCCCTTCTTGACTACTGCTCTCCTATCTATTCCTCTAGGTCCTCCGTTCTATATTCTTGACTAATCACAACTTACAACTCCATCTGTCACTTTGTTCTTCAAGCCCCCTACTCCACTCACCATTGTTCACTCTACCAGTCCCTAGGGTGGCTCCCTCTGTGAGGTCGCTTTGAGTATGCTATGGGCTGTGCTGTGGACAATGCACTCAGGTGCAGCTAGATGTCCCCATTCCACATTGCTCACTCACAGGACTGCCTACAGGTGCCTCAGGACATCCTCAGTCCCTCCCCTTGAAGTACCAAGTGTCTCCACTTTAATGGGAACTAAAGCTTTCTCAGTCTCTGCCCCCACCCTTTGGAACAGTCTACCACTGCTTATTCACTTGTCCCTCTCCCACCTGTCCTTCCAAATGAGCCTAAGAGCCTGGCTCCTATCTGAATCCCCATGCAGTTGTGTCCTGGACAACAAGTAGTGCCCACAAACTGCCCCAGGTGCTGTGTATCTCTGTCCTTTCCCATCTTGACCACCTAGCTGTCTCTGGTTTCCTTTCTCCTTAACCTACAAGGTCTTCTTGTCAAGTCTGTCTGTTAGTCTGTCAGCCAGTTCAGGAGAAATGGATATTTGGCTTCTAATTATAAAGTTACTGCTTGTTATTTTTGTACCATTTATCCTCTGTAATCCGAGTTATTACTGCTGCCTCAGCTCAGTTTACATTGTACCACTATTGACCTCATATTGAGGTTTTGTACAGACATGTTTGACTCATGTTTTGACCTTTTGTCTGTTGTTCAACATGGAGTAATAGCAATCACTGACTATATAAATTTAAGGCTGTTGAACTATGTTGGTACCACTTTGTGGCATGGATCATGTCTGAAAACAGTCTATTGGATCAGCACACTTACCCACTTAACAAAGACAGAAATAAATAAAACAAAAACATAAATAAGTTGCAACATTCAGGGAATTGTGCATTTTCAGTGGCCATGCCTACCCTGTGGAACTCTTTGCCTAGACATCGGCAGGAGGCACTCTCAGTGGAAACCTTCAGAAAGGGGTTAAAAATGTTTCTATTTAACCAGGTTTTTAATATGTAAGAATTAAGCAAACTATTATTTTATTGTTTTATTTAATAATATGATAGATAGAATTTTAAGCTGTATTGCTACATGCTCCATTCCCTATATATTGTGTCAATTGTATTTTGTTTTGATGTTGGTTTAAAAAAAATGTCTTATTGTTAAGTGCTCTGAGTCCCCAGGAAGGTGCGCTATATAAATAAAGTATCTATCTATCTATCTATCTATCTATCCATCCATCTATTTTAAAAACCTTCCAGCAGTACAAAAGTTAATTCATTAATGAGTATAGAAAGATAAGAGGCACTAATAAGGGCTGCAGCTAACTGCAATTCTTTCTTTGTTTACCATTTTATTGATCTGTTTTGAAAAAACAAAAAGCTATCAAGTTACAGATGCTGTGTACTCCAGTCAAGAGTTGACTAAGTCTCAATGCTAGAGAAATGGAAACAAAAAGCATGCGATTGAAATGATAATACTCGAATAATTAACTATGAGGAAACAAAGTAAACCACTGTAAAGAAATACATAGAAAATTACTTGCTTCCCATGAAAAACGGGCTCTTCCCATCTATGCACATGCAACAAGCAAAGGGATTTATGAAGTAAACATTCACAGTGAATCACACACTAATCAAAGCCTGGGAAACATTAAAATCTACAAATCGAACTAAGGATTGGGTGGAATATAGAAAATCAAGAAAGAAGTGTAAAAGGGAATTAAAATCGGCTAAAAGATAATACCTCCAGAAGCTACTAACTAAAAATCTTTCAGACCCTGAAAAATTTTGGTCCCAAATTAACTCTCTCCTAAAAGGGAACACCACCCATGAGAAAAGTGACATAGCAGCAAATGGTGTCCGCTATACCAGCCCACAAGATGCTGCTAATGCACTAAACGTATTCCTAATTGACCTGGACAAATTTAAAAATAATCCCTCTGGGGCCCCCCTTCCTCCCAGAATCATTTACAAGAGGAAACCCCTTACCCTAATTTTCACTTCAAACTTGCAACTAAATCTGAGGTCCAGAAATTGCTAGAAAAAATCAAATTCTCTGGCTCTTCTGGGTTTGACAAGCTGGAGTCCAGACTCCTCAGAATCGCAGCCCACATCATTGCCTCTCCAGTCACTTGGCTAATAAACAGATCGCTGCTTGAAGGCAAAGTCCCCACTGTGTGGAAAGTTGCCTTGGTCACTCCTGTCCCTAAAGGTGGGGCTATTGAGCTTGTTGAGAATTACAGACCAGTATCCATCCTCTGCACTGTAAGTGAAGTGTTAGAGAGGATTGTATGCCAGCAGGTCCAGGAATATGTTGAATGGAACAATTTACTAACTGAATGACAACATAGTTTTAGAAAAAATCATGCATCCCTGATTAGCCTTACTGGGGATATCTTCACAGCTCTAAATGATGCCCTTCCAACTGGTGCAGTCTTTATAGACCTCACCAAGGCATTTGACTTGGTGAATCATCAGCAGCTCATCACTAAACTAATATCTCTTGGTCTTGATCGTCTATCTACTCAATGGTTCACGGACTACCTTGACGGCAGATCACAAATTGTCAGATGGCATGGAGCTAAGTCCAACAAACACCATACCACAGGTGGCATCCCCCAGGATTCGATATTGGAACCTCTCCTGTTTTCCCTATTTATTAATGATTTGTCTTAACATTGTGGAGGGGCCAAGGTGACCTTATATGCAGACGATGCCTTGCTTTATAGGTCCTCCTGAGACACTGTACAACTAAGCAATCTTCTCGGTCAAGACCTTGATCGACTTGAGAAATGGTTTCTTACTAATAAATTACTTCTAAATATTAAAAAGACCAAAGCCATGCTATTTGGCCCTAAAAGCCTGAGCCCAACCCATTCACATTTATTGTCCCAAGCTCTTTCCAATGGATCAAAAATTGAAGTGATCGATTGTATCAAATACCTAGGTATATACTTAGACCAAGACTTCTCCTTTAAGAGCCACATAGACCTAATGTTTGGTTGAGTTTCTTGGTCATGTGGTCAATTTTATCGCCTGAGCCCTTTCCTCACTCGTGAATCCAAACTCAAGGTTTCCACTGGTACACTCCTTCCAACCTTGCTATATGGGGCCCCTTTACTACATTCTGTAAGAAGCTCTGAAATGCAAAGGCTAAAAATACTGTATCACAGGATAGGCACTTCACTGCAGGGGTGCCATCATGAGAGCATCACTACAAGGTACTGTTATCTCTAAGGTGGCCTTCTCTGGATGGCAGATTATCATATCCCTCATGGTGCCTTGCTTTTAAGCTCCAGCAAAATGGCACCCCTCATAGCCTAATTAACACATTAGCTCCCAAAAAGATTTGGAGAACACTAAGATCTTCTGGGCGCCAGCTTCTCCAATTCCCAAGGGTTAGGACTTCCCTAGGACTCCGGTCCTATGCTGCCTTCATCTCTCCTATCTGGAATGGTCTCCCTAGCAGCCTCCAGGAATGTACCTCCCTTGGGGGCTTCAAGAAGGGTCTTAATGCCCACCTTTTGGAACTGAGCCTCTGCAACTGCTACCGCTAAGTCAGCCAACTACCTGCTGCCGATCTTACCTTATTGGGACATAAATCTGACTGTGACTGTCACGTGTATAATAATACTTCTTCTCCTGTTGATGTTGATTGTAATTAACCTGCCACTGTATCCTTGACTGCATCAGTATGTCTATATTGGCTGTTAATTGTGAAATTATATGTATGTATTTTGTTATGTTTATAGAGGTATGCAATTAATTCTGGGTCACCCGTGAAAAAGGGACTGTTTCAGTCTCAGTGGGCCTACCTGGTCACCAAAATTTTAATAAAATAAATAATCTACTGTGCAAATAGTTAAACACTGGAAACATTATGCAACAAAAATAATTTTCACAAGGTTGGGGTGTTCAGGATATGTGCAGCACAAAGTAAAAACTAAAAACCCAGCACTCACCACCTTCTGAAGAAAAACACAGTTCTCATTGTTACTTTCCCAATGCAGTATGTGCATTTTAGTTGTGTTTTAGTTTACATTTAAAGATAAACAGATTATATTTACAGAGTCAGAAATGTGTGCTACAAGTTTCAAAAGACTTTTGAAAGGTCTATGTGGTAGACATTTTTTCAGGTTCACAGCAAATCATGGCTGAAGTTTGTTTGGTTAGATTTTATTTTGTCTCTGTTTGCAAGTACATTTCTGCAAGTACTTTAAGTGTCTTTCTTTTAAAAATAGTGTTTTGTAGTTCTTATGCAAATTCATTTTACTGAGACTGCAAAATGTTTTTTCCAGTTTTAAAATGTTTTCTTTTGTACGGCAGGACATTTATCCGTTTCACCTGCAGATGGCTACATACTGCATTATGTAAATGGTTTGACATTCCCAGCAGTTACAAGTTAAGTTCATGCTGTTTATTTTCCTTTATTACAATAATGTTTTGAAAGCTGCATTTCAATGTTTTATTTTAGCATATGCTTATGTGGGGGGAGGGGTGCTCATTTAAATGTTCTTATATGTGATATCTTGCTTTTCATCTGCACTGGTGGTGGTAATGTTGGAGGTGGACCCAGACTACCTTTATGATGAAGGTCCAGCTCTAGGGTCCCAAACTGTTGAAAAGCTTTTTTGATGAAAGTCCAGCTCTGGGATCTGAAATGTTTCTTTAATGGGTTTGGTTGCTTTGCCGCTTTACTGAGAGACAAATTGTTGAGAAACTGACTTTAATGAAAGTCTGGTCTTGTGGTTGAGGTTCTAATTTAAAAAAGCTGTTAGTTGATGTCATCATTGATTAACTAGTGTGTTGATGTAACAAATGATTAACTTGCATGTATGATGGATTTAATAGCGTGCATCATAGATTTAATTAGTATATGTTATGGCCACAAACACTTGAAGATTTTCTACATGAAAAAAGGCATAACCACACAATATAAATAATATAGCTACACAGTATACCTACTCCTCCTTTCTTGGACTGGACATCCAGTTTTATATGTTGCCCTTAGCAAAGATAGATTCACCAAGAACCTTTCATGGGAATCAAAGTACTGTCCCAAATTCCTCCTAAAAGCAGTAAAGTAGTTGTAACTATGCAGTTCACTACAAGGAAACATTGGATTGCTTCAATTAAGCTTTTTTGCATCATTGCCAGCATTGGGTTGATGTGATTGTGAATCATATGTATCTGGCTCCTTCCTTGATGAATCGAATGTTCTGATGTTGTGTGCACCATAAGTACTTTGAATGGCCTCATTGCCTGTTCTGACTCTTCAGCTACAGTAACAGAAATGCATTTGTAGTATCAAGTTGTCTGGATATATCCAGATATGTTATGATATTTCTAAAGTAAATAATTCTCTGGTGGCCTGGCGATACTGCAAGCAGGCAGAAAAGTTCTCTTGAAATTTTGCCAAAATGTTAGGAAATATCTTGACATGTGAGTGACCGCAACTGTACATTTTTCTCAGAAGAAGCCATAAGGGGAAGGAAACATATTCAGTTCAGTGCCTTACAATAACTGGTAGATTTTCTCAGAAGAAGCCAGAAGGGGAAGGAAACATATTCAATTCAGTGCCTTACAGTAACTGGTAATTGCTATTTTTCTTTTAAACTTAGATTGTGGTCTTTTAGTGACACTGTACTTTCTTTGTTGTCTTTACTTAGAATTGCTTTTGGGCTGTTGAAAATTTAAAATGTAGTGGTGGTGTATTTCTGTGCTGTCTTTAATTGCTGCAAATTTTCGCTCCCCCTCCCCTTCCCCCAACTCTTAATTATATGCCCTGTTAAATCTGATTGACAGGAGCTAAACGCAGGGTATAGTAAGGGGTGTGGAGTGGGAGGGGCATAAGGGGGAAGAAGCCCACCCTCAGCACGAGAAGTGTTTTGACTCATTTATTTATTTATTGGTTTATTTTCTTTTTTTTAAGAAGAAATGTATCTGTGGATCAGTGGCAGGATTTTTAGGACAGTAAAGTAATAAAAAGGGAACTAGGAGAGCTTCAGTAGTAGACAAGTAGTGGAATAGCAGTATAATTGCAGTATAATGTGGGGAGTGGTGCAATGCAGTGGCTGTGGGGTGGCCATATTCAGGCAGACCTTCTGGACACTGAGGTGCTGCCCTATCTGCATGCATCTCTCTGGACTATGGGATGAGGTAGCCAGACTCAGAGTGGAAGTGAACTGGGTCAGGAGTACCATCACCCCTATCCAGAGACCACCCAGTCCAATGCAACTGCCTCAAAGGATGGCGAGAACAAGGAGCACTTGGATGGCAGTGGGCTCAGGCTGGGTTAGAGCGGTCAGGCAGAGGCACTTACCAGATCCTATTCCACTCAAGAACTCATATGCTACACTGGCAAATGGGGACAACCAAGTAGAAGTACCCAGAGAAGCGGAAGGAAAGAATGTGGAGGTTAGCCAAGGAGGTGACCTCAGCAGGGAAAGCAGTGGGCCACAGAGGAGGAGGAGGAAGTGAATCCTGGTGGGGGACTCCATCATAAGAGGGATCCAGCTAGGAACACAGGAGGGGTAGGACAGGGAATTGAGGTGCCTACCAGGTGCCACGGCATGGAGGGATGGAAGGAAGATCCTGGGGATCACTGGGAAGGCAAGATGGGAGAGTGAGCTGGATGTCATTATCCACCTAGGTACTAATAACCTGGCAAATGGGGAGCCAAAGGAAGTTCAGGAAGAGATTAGGAAATTGGGGAGGGGTCTCAAGCAAGTAGCTACTTCTGTCACTTTCTCAGAAGTACTACCTACGAGAGGCAAGGGAGAGCATAGGGGTGCAAGCACCAGGAACTTTAACTCATGGTTGAAGGACTGGTACTGTGAGGAAGGGTTTGGATTCATTGGTGACTGGGGACCCACCTGGAGGGATGGAGGTTTGTTCAAGCCTGACGGCCTGCATCCATCCTGGAGGGGAATCCAAGCACTCAATGATAAGTTTAAATGCTACATTGACAAGCATTTAAACTAGCAAATGGGGTGGCAGGCCAGCAAGGAGGGTACCTACTTGCTCACCCCACAGCTAGCAGTGGAACCAGTGAACCAGAGGAGTGGCTATCTCTACAAAGCAGTGTGCAAAGATGGAGATTAGCACCCAAGAGGTGGATAGGCAGAAAAGGGCAAAATTCAGCAGAAGGGCAGACAACAAGGAGAACCAGGGATAAAGGACAACCAAGGAAGGGGCTGGGGTAGAACAGCGAAACAGTCTAGGGAGGTCAAATCATGAAAAGCCACGTGTGCAAATGCCAGGAGCCTTAGCAACAAGATGGAAGATCTGGAGGCTGTCATGGTGCAGTCAGATCTGGACATTGTGGCCATCACTGAAACCTGGTGTGATGATAACCACAACTGGGAGATGGCCATACCTGGCTACAACACATTCAGAAGAGACAGGGCAGGACAGGAAGGGAGGAGGAGGGCACAGTATGTGAAAAATGACATAAGGGCCACAGAGATCCAGGAGGAACAAATGAGAGAGACACTGTGGGTTAAGCTGGAAAGGAAAATGGGGCCAGCCATCCGCACAGGTGTGATCTATAGACCACCAGCCCAGGAGGAAGAAACAGATAGGGAGCCGATGCTAGCCACCCAAAGGATGGCAGACAAGGGTGAGGTAGTACTGGTTGGAGAATTCAATATTCCAGACGTGGACTGGAGCATCCCAGCAGCAGCATCAACTAGGAGCAGATTTCTCCTGGACTCCCTTCAGGTTGCCTTCCTCAAACAACTGGTCATGGAACCAACTCGGCAGAAGGTAATACTGGACCTTGTGGTCACAAACAGGGACATTGTGATGGGAGTAACAGTGGGGGAGCACCTGGGGAACAGTGACCACCAGTCATTGTGGTTTGAAATCACAGAAAGAGCAGAACCAAACCACACAAAAACACATATCCTGGATTTTAGGGGGGCAGACTTTTGGAAAATGGGGAGATACTTGAAAGAGGCATTAAGTGGAATGGGGCAGGAATCAGGGGTTGAGGAACAGTGGGCAGTATTTAAAACGGGGATTACAAAAACAACAGAATTATGCATTAAGCAGGTTAGCAAGAGGAAAAGGAAGAGGAGACCATTACGGTTTTCCAAAGAGGTAGCAAAGAAAGTGAAAGCCAAAATGATTGCATTCAGGCAATACAAAAAGACACAGGCAGAAGGGGATAGAGAGAAGTGCCAGGAGAAGCAAAGGGAGGCAGGGATGTCAGTAAGGGAAGCCAAAGCTCAGACAGAAGAACACATTGCAAAATCAGTGGGTAGAGGGGACAAAACCTTTTACAGGTACATAAGTGAAGAAAGAAAGGCAAAGGGAGGGATAGTGAGACTGAAGGGGGAGGATGGGGGCCAGGTGGAGGATGACAACAGTAAAGCTGGCATATTGAACAGGTATTTCTGCTCAGTCTTTACTGAGGAAGAGGAGGGTAATGGGTCTGAAGGGAGTACAAGGGGTGAGAATGGTGCAGAAGTCCCTTTACATGAGAAAGGGTCCTGAAGGAACCGGAAGTAATAAGAGTTGATAAAGCAATGGGGCCAGATGGGGTGCACCCCAGGGTCCTTAAAGAACTAAGAGAGGTGGTGGCTGAACCTCTGGCTATCCTGTTTAGCTGATCACTGGAAACAGGGGAGGTAACCAAAGACTGAAGGACAACAGATGAAGTCCCCTTATACAAAAGAGGGAACAAAGAGGAAGTGGGGAACTACAGACCAGTTAGCCTCACCTCAGTAGTGGGGAAGACCATGGAAGCACTACTGAAGGAGAGATTTGTGGAGCATCTGGTTGTCAATGGACTACAGGACCCAAGGCAGCATGGTTTCACCAGGGGGAGGTCATGTCAGACCAACCTCATTGAATTTTTTGACTGGGTGACTAGGGAGGTGGATCAGGGGAGGGCAGTGGACATGGCCAATCTGGACTTCAGCAAGGCCTTTGACACTGTGTCACATAGAAGACTATTACACAAACTGGGGAATATGGGTGTGGGCAAGACAGTAGTGTGGTGGGTAGGTAACTGGCTGGGTGGCAGGACACAGAGGTGGTGGTAAATGGCTGTCACCCACAGAGGGAAGAGTGACCAGTGGGTACCACAGGATCAGTGCTGGGACTGGTCCTATTCAACATCTTCATCAGTGACATTACACAGGACCTAGAAGGCAGAATTTCACTGTTCGCTGATGACACAAAGCTCTGGTAACAGAGTAGACACACCAGGGGTGTAGACAGAATGAGAAGGGACCTGCAGAAACTTGAAGAATGGTCAGGGGGTTTGGCAGTTGAAATTCAATGCAAAGAAGTGCAAGATAATGCATATGGGACACAAAAACCCTGGCACAATACATCAGTTGAGGGGTGAGGATATAACATGCACCAAGCAGGAAAGGGATCTTGGGGTTATCATCTCTGATGACCTCATGGTAGGGAAACAATGTGACACGGCAGCAGGTAAAGCAAATAGGATGCTGGGATGCATAGGCAGGGGCATCACCAGCAGGAAAAGGGAGGTCATAATTCTACTATACAAGACACTAGTGAGGCCCCACCTTGAGTACAGTGTACAGTTCTGGAGACCTTACCTACATAAGGACATAGACAGGGTAGAGAAGGTTCAGAGGAGGGCAACAAAGATGGTGCATGGATTGCATCACAAGTCCTATGAAAACAGGTTGAAGGAACTGAACATGTACTCCCTGGAGGAAAGGAGGAAGACAGGGGATATGATAGAGACATACAATTATCTTACAGGAAGGAACAGGGTGCAGGAACACACTATTTTTAAGCAAAAAAGATGTTCCAGGACTAGAGGGCATGGCATGAAGTTGGAGGGAGGATGATTCAGAGGAAACGTGAGGAAGAATTTCTTCACAGAACGGGTGGTGGACAAGTGGAACACCCTGCCAGAGGAAGTGGTAGGGGCTGAAACAATCACAGGATTTAAGAGTGCATTGGATAGACAAAAAGGATTTCTGGAGGTCAGGGGTAAGGGGCAACAGACTTCTAGGAAAACATAAACTGAACTTACAAGCTCAAATGGGCAGACTGGGTGGGCCATAGGCCCTTATCTGCCGACACTGTCTATGTATCTAGGTACATACAAGCATCTAATTAAGCAGTAATGCATGACAGGGGTGTGTGTTATGCTGGGATAACATCACGCTTCGAGTGGTTGAAGCATGAGGCCACAGGCCAAGTGCGTTCAACACACAAGAAGTGACATCATCCCAAATGACACACACCCCTGGAGTACATTATTGCTATTATACAATGGCTTGTTTTCTGCCAGAATAAAAAAAAATGAATACGGTTTTAAATTATTTTTATGTACTTTTTCAGTGCTGAAGCATATCTTTCTTTAAAAAGAGCCTCTTTTAAGGCTGGCCTGCTTGCTCTGAGGGCTGAGGTGCTGGATACCACACCTCGTACCACACCAGCAACCCAGGTTGGGGAATGGACTTGGGTTGCTCAGGGGTCAGTAGGGGTGAGGAAGGATTGATCATCTGTAGACAGTTCTCCATCCTTGGGGAGAAGGGACAGTGCTGCGCACTGTAGACTGACACCCAGTGGTGGCTGGACATCAACACAGGCATGCAGCCAGAAGGGGGTAGGTCCCATGTTCAGGGCATAAGGCTGCCTCCATGGAGGTGAAGCACAACCATTCATTCCATTGCACACTTGTGGGGCCCAGGGAGAAAACTAGGAAGACAATAGAGCTGACAGGTCCCTTGATGGCCCAGCTGCCCATCGCCCCTGAATCTGGACCCTGGCTTCCAGGGAGGTGGGAAAGTCAATGTTCCTCTCCTCAGCCCTGTCATGGGGGGATAACCCATGAGAGATCTACTGGGGAATGATCGGTTCAGGATGCTAGGCCAGAGAGCTGAGTTCCTCTGAGGGAGGAGCCAGAGCCACCTGCCAGCTCTGCTGAAGGCTGAGAAATTGTAAATTAAGAAAAAAAAATCCCTTTAACTGTTTCTCCATTAGGTGGAGCAGTTATCTGTTCACAGACACTGTGTGCGTCTTTGTTGACTTTGCTGTCTCATCTCCCCCCTCACCATGTTCTCTTCCTCGTCTGGGTCCCCTTCACACTTGCTGCCCACCCAGAAAGTCACGTTTCTTTACAGTTTCTCCCAGTACAGTTCACCAAAAAAATGTTGTACCAGGAGAAAAAAGTGCTGATGATGATCACCATTGATCAAAGGGAACACCATCATTCATGTGCAGTAAAGGAAGTAGCTGCAGCAAGCAATGCAAGTCTCAAGTGGCAAGTCTCCCTCCACCCCAACAACCCCGCTACGGGTAATGTCAGTATTGAGATCACATGATGCTGGCATCCTGATAGCAGCAAGGGTGCTGAGCTATCTCCTCTCACCTCCTAGTTTCGCTCTTTTTCCAGGCAATCAGAGCTCTAAAGTTACAAATTCAACCAGATCTACTGAATATGTGCCTGCAGCCCTTTTGATCTATAGATACTAATCACAATTGGCTCATCAAGACCGTGATGGAAGCAGGAATGTGGCAGGCCCCACTCCGCCACAGTCCACCAACAACGCCAGAGAAGTTTCCAAAAAAAGCGTAAGGCCCAGGGAGCACAGTCTGAGAAATGAGACACTACAGCAAGCGCCACAATCCCCCTTACGGAGGATTGATTCCTATAAGAATTACTCCCCTTCAAGGAAGCCCTAACGGAAATCTTGAAAGAGATTAAATCACTGAGAGGCGACCTTTCTGATCTAGCCCTCAGAGTCGGGGACACGGAGGCACAAGCTACCTCCATAGAACAATGGAAGGACAAGACAGATTCTGAAATTACCTCACTCAAACAGCAGATCCACACATTTCAGCTAAAGGCAGAGGACCTAGAGGGGAGGAGTCATAGAAACAACATTCTGATAATAGGCCTACCTGGAGCTGAGAAAAGCCCGAACATCCATGTTTTCCTCCAAAAGTTCCTGAGCAAAGTAATTGGTCCATCTCCAATTGGCATGAGCTACCAAATAGAATGGGCCCACCACTCACTTAGACCTCGCCCCCAGCCATGTACTCCCCCAGGACGATTATATAAAAATTTTTGAGTTTCATCGAAAAGCAGCATGTTTTGTCAAAAGCCCATGAAATCCAGTCAATACAGTGGGAGGGCACTAAAGTCCAAATTACCCAGGACTTACCATATGAAAACAGGCAGAAAAGAGCGGCCTTTCACCCTGTAGTCAGTAAGCTGATTGCTGCAGGGATTGACTTTAAAATGATTTATCCATCCCGACTGCAAGTCTCACTAGCGGGCACATGGGTCTTGTATGAGACACCCACCTAAGCAGCTGAAGACCTGGCAAGTAAACTCCCAGACCTGTTCCAAAAGGGATGAAGTACAGAGATCAACCCTTGATTTAAAGTTTGCTGTGCCCAATTAACAAAAATTCTGTTTGTTGTTTCACTAACCTGATACTCTATTTGTAACTGTTGGGCTCTGTCTGATCGGTTAACATGGAGAGTGTCTGGCCTCAGGGGACTTCCATCTCAGTGACTGCAGCGACTGCCTAGTGATCTAGCCCGACTATGCCTGAAGCTACACAGGACTAGCGCTCGCAGTCCATACCCTCACATCAGACTGGAACCTCTGAGCCCAGGTGGAGGTTGTGTAGGGAACAATTCGCTGAGTCATGCTCCTACAGATTGGGTCCCCCAATGAGCCTGATCGAGAGGACATATAGAAACACTCTCTAAATAGTTTAAATGTTTGTTTCTCCTTCAAACCTGTTGCACATTAGTATTTTAAGAGTTCTTATCTTAATACAGGGCATGTTAATCATTTGGAGTCCCCCAGACCCGTGGTGTATCTGTTTATCTAGCAAACTAGGGGAGCAAAAAAAATTCTAAATTTTTCAAAGCAGAACAAAATAATTATTAAGAACTGGAAGTCCCATGAAACTATTAGGATCTTACCGGCTCCCTTTCTTCAATCCTGAGGCATTATATATAAGCCTATAACAAAGGTTTCATGGTTGCAATGGGACTCTAGGGAAACACTGGAGACAGAGGGGAGGAGAGCTCCAGTGCCTAACAGCTGAAGGTGAGACCGCACCACATACCAACTAATAGGAGGGTAGGTCCCTGTTCATAATTCAGGTGTTCACTATTCAGTTTAGTATTCCTAGCCATAGTGCTCGTTTATTCTAATCTTTTCAAGTTAACTGATGGGAAGTATGACAATGGGACCGCAGGGGTCTGGCACCTCCTTTCCCAACCACTGATTGGTTTTTCACTCTTTTGTTCAAACGGAGAGCCCATGTACATAGTTATAGGGGTAAGGGATCAAAAGAAGGGGGAGGGGAAGGGATGGGTGGGTGGGGCAGGGACTTTACAGGTATTTTATATCCTGGCAAGTTTCATTGAGCTATATCCTAAGTTCTGACAATGTGGATCTAAAGAATGGGGGGGGGGCTGGGAAAAGGTGGGAAAGGGGGATGGGGAGGGCTTAGCTACAACTCTCAACTCCTACTAGTAACATTGCTGTACTACATCTCATGCCTGGTTTTACTGTCCAAAATTTTGTTGCAGGTCAAGGGTACGGGGGAGGAGGGAAGGCCTGGAGTGACCTCACTACTGTACTAGACTCTGTTTACTGGAAAGCTAAGGTCAGCACTGATTATGGCTAATTCAAAGGTTAAATTCATTACATGGAATGTTAGGGGAGCTCGAGAACGACTCAAAAGGTACCAAATTCTCAAACACTTATCCATGCTACAAGCTAATATTATCTTCCTTAAAGAAACCCATCTCCTTACTCAGAAAGCTACAGTATTAGCTTTTGGAGATAAGAGGTCCAACAAGTTTTTTATGCTGGTGACTATCGCCAGGAGGGGAGTAGTGGTACTAATTATGAAAAACATTCCCTTCCAGCCCAAATCCACTATTATAGACCATCAGGGCACATTTGTTCTTGTCAAGGGAATGCTAGATAGAACTTCTGTCTTCCTGGGTAGCATTACTGGCCCAGTGGGAGGATACCCTGTTTTTCTCATGGAATTAACAGACAAGATAGCACCCCTCCTACCAGCTTCTCTTATTCTAGGTGGTGATTGTAACCTTCCTCCAACTCAAACTCTTGATCAGTCAACCCAACCTCTTCGACCTCTGACCCCGGCCCAAAGAGCTCTCAACAACATGATGGATATTCTAGGAGTGTGTTATCCCTGGAAAGTCCTTAACCCCTCTACCAGAGCCTTCTCTTTTCACTCCCAGGTACATCTCACAGCATCTAGAATAGACTACTTCCTCATAAGCTCTACTTTACCAGCTGGGACTCTTGAAGGTGGTATGGAACCAATCGTCTTGTCTGATCACGCTGCTGTGTGGTTCCTTCTTATTCGTTCCACTTACATGCAAAGGGATACTACCTGGAACCTAAACATGCAGCTTCTCAAGGATCAGTTTATAGTTTCTAAAATCAGACCCCTTACCCAACAATTCCTAGAAGATAATCTTAACTCTATCCCCCAGGTAGATCAAGTCTGGTGTGCACTGAAATGTTTCTTAAGAGGGGAACTCATATGACTGTCAACAAAATGAAAGAGAACTCAAGAAGCCAAAGCCAGAGACTTCTTGGAACAGATACATTCCCTGGAACAAACCCTTTCCCATTCTTCCCTACCAAAGCCCCTCACTACTGTCATCTCCCTCAGGAATGAATACTCAGATTTTCTCACGGAGAATGAAAAGTACGCCTTTCTTAAAACACAGTCATCTTATATAGATCAGGGGGAAAAGGCTGGTCATCTCTTAGCCCTTTGCATGAGACAATTAGAAAATTTGAGAGTTATTCAAGCTACAGTAGTACCCACAGACATTGCCAGCTATTTCCAGATATTTTGTGAAATTTCTAAAGAGTTTCTCTCTGCTGCCCCAACTGTAGAAATAGAGAAAGCATTAGATATATCTGGAAATATCACAGAAATTTCGGGAAATAGCTGGCAGTGTCTGTGGCTGCAGCTGTATCTCAGACACAGATGGAGCCATCAAAACTCTCCCCAGAGAGATAGCCAAAGTCTTTAGAGCTTCTATGCCAACCTCTATAGCAGAAGACCCTTCCCTCTGAAAACACAAGAAATGGATGAATACATAACAAGAATTCAACTCCCCAGATTGACGGAGCTACATCAAACTTCTTTATCTTCTCCAATAACACAGAGTGAAGTTGTACATGCTATAAACAGCCTCACTTTAGATAAAGCCCCAGGCCCGGACTGGTTCCCCTCCGTTTTTTATAAATTTTCTTTAAAGAACTATCTCCTCATCTACTCAGTCTCTACCAATACATGCTTTTAGCTGACTCTCTAGATCCTTCCCTTCTAGAGGCCACGATCATTCTTCTCCTTACACCAGACAACCTCCCAACCCTCTAGTTATTGTCCCATTTCATTGTTAAACTGTGGTCTCAAAATCCTTACTAAAATATTAGCCACACTAATCAAGAAAATCTGGTCTCCACTGCTTAGTCCAAAACAAGTAGGCTTCATCCTGGGCAGATCCTCGGCTGATCACCCTTGTAAACTGGCCCATATCTATCCCCAAGCTCAATCATTGCCCCACCCTATGGTCCTGGTGTCCCTTGACACTGAAAAGGCCTTCGATAGGGTAGATTAGAAGATTCTCTGGTGCACTCTTCATGAAATGGGCTTCCCTTCTGAATTTATTAATTGGCTTCAAGTAATCTACTTTTCTCCTATGGCTCAAATATATTGTAACGGGGTCTTCTCTTCACAGTTCTCTCTTTACTCAGTTACAAGACAGGGTTGCCCTCTGTCCCCCTTTCTCTTTAATCTCTATCTCAAACCCCTGATTAGACAGTTAAAAACCTCTCCCAAAATACATGGTATACCATTAGGTAACCTTACCCTATCACTTTCCATCTATGCAGATGATATCCTACTGCACCTGTGTAACCCTTCTACTTCCCTTGACTTGACACTGGCAGTGATTGAAGAATTTGGGTTATTCTCTAACTATAAATTAAACCATAACAAAAATTGAAATTCTTCCCCTAAACCATCATACCTTTAGTCAGGAATTTGTAAAAGATTTGGGATGAGATGGGCCCCCCAAACTATTAAGTACTTAGGTACATATCTCGCCACAGATCCTCTTATTCTTAGGAAGTTGAACCTGGACGATCTGATTCAGAAGATTCAGCGAGACCTACATAGATGAAAAGCTCTACCTGTCTCATTATGGGAAAGAATAAACATAATCAAAATGAACATCCTCCCTAGGCTTTTTTATCCCCTTAACATACTCAACATCTGGCTTCCTCTCTCATTCTTTCAGCACATCCACGCAGTCATCACTGATTTTTTATGGTTAGACAAAACACCCAGATGTGCATATAACAAGCTCACTCTCCTTAAGGTTAGCAGTGGTCTCAAACCTCCTAATATCCTACACTACTACTGGGCTAGTCATCTCCAAAAATGTGGAAAATGGCTCTCTCTCCAACTTAATCAACCAGATACTGATTACAAACCTTTATGGCTACAGATTGAGTCAGACCTATTCCTCTCTGCTAAGGTCTCCCCAACAGCAGCGCTTCTTGCTTCCCTGAAATCCCTGCCAGTCAAGATCAAAAACTCTGTATTGGGCACCTGAATTAAAGTATTTTCCCAGCTTTGCACCTCCCTTCATAAATGCCCAACCAAAGACAGAGTACAACTCATTCTGGGCAACCCTACCTTGAGAATCAGGAACTCCATTCTTTTAGTAGACTGGCTTCCCCAACTTCAAGAGACCAAAGTTTCAGACTTCTACACTTCCAAAAGGCTACTCACAACTTCGGAGATCCTGTTCAAATTCCACATTTTCCCAACTCACACCTTTAAGGTATTCCAACTGAGACATCTTCTCTTACAGAAATTTGGTACTGTCCGTAATCCATCCAATCTAGATACATCTCCCAGATTCAAGACCTGGCAATCCAACCCCATGGAGTATCCTTAATATATAACTGCTTACTTTCCACTTTCTATCCTTCCCTCTTGGCAAGTTGTAAAGTATGAGAATCTCTCATTCCTGATCCCAGGTTCAATTGGTCGTCCATCTGGAACGACATATATACTGTATATATATATATATATATATATATATAGAGAGAGAGAGAGAGAGAGAGAGAGAGAGAGAGAGAGAGAGAGAGACTTACCCAATACCAGATCCTCAATAATATGCACTACACCCCCATTAAATTGGCTAAAATAGGGTGGTGCCAGTCTCCAAGTTGTGTTAGATATAACAAAGAAGATGGGACATTATTGCATGTTTTCTGGACTTGTGAATAAATGTTCCCTTGTGGGATACAATTAAATCACGTATGGATCCATTGTAAGGACTAGACAAGCTTTTCACTCCCAGCATTTGTCTGTTAGGGGACCTATCCCAAACTAGAGTTAAAGAGAGAAGGTATCACATTTCCCTCATCTCTATGACAGTTAAACAACTTGTTCTTAAGCATTGGCTGAACCAATCAATGATCTTTCACTCTGAATGGCTGCATGGAATTTCATTTTATCTTAGAACAGAACGATTGATTGATAGTGAGCACAAGGAATAAACTGGCTCACTTCAACCATAAGTAGGGCAAACTATATGCCCTGTACCTGAATTAACATAGGTTCACTCTCTAGCTCATTAAGGCTCCTTTGTCCTGCACAGTAAGGTTATGCTACTAACGGGTTACCTACTGTTAGGGTGGTCACTCTGGGGAGGAGGGGGAGGGAGGGGGATAGGGTGGGGGGACAGGGGAGGAGGAACAGGGAGGTGGGGGAAGGGTTTTCAGATTTGTAATGTTACTTCCCATGTTACTTTGTAAGTGACTGTTTTTGAAAACTCAATAAAGCATTTTAAATTTCAAAAAAAAGGTAATTTCTGTGTTCACATTGTTACTTAGGTGGAAAAATGCAAATTCTGAAGAAAAACAAAGTTGTCAGACGCATTAGAGGTGAATTTCTCCTCCTATATGACATTATTCATGACCCCTATATCATGACTAAGTTAGGATTTTCTTTTAAGTCAACAATACATAAGACTAGAGGTCATGTCCTCCAGTTAACTGGTAAATCTTTTAAACATAATAATCGTAAGTTTTTCTTTTCTGTAAGAACTATTGGGCCTTGGAATAGACTTCCATCTGATGTAGTAACAAGTAATACTAAAGAGATTTTTAAACATCGTCTCAACATGCTAATTATGTCTGGGTATGACTTAACATTCTACTCTATGGCTTAGCATAGGAGCATTATGGGCTTTGGCCTACTAGCTCTTTCTTCTAACCTTAGTATGAACCTTAATAAAGTGAAAATGACCTGTCCGTGGCATGTGCTGTGCACTGTTAGGCTGAGGAAAGGGAGACCAAAGTCGATCTGAATGATGGCTTTTGTTAAGATTTTAATTGAAAAAATACAAGAAACAAAACATTTTTAGCCATAGGATAGAGGGAGGAGGGTAAAGAAAGGTTTGAGTGATTGACTGGGGGACTATCATTTGACACTGATGGAATGAGGGATTTCTTTTCTGTTGCTGCAGTTGTATTGGGCTTGACCTTCTTACAGTGATGTTGGGCTGGAATAACATTACTGTTGGAGGATGGCACCAGCCAATCAGAGAGCAAGAAATGTTCTTGCCATTGTATAATTATGTTTTGGTTTTTTTTCAAATTCAATCCCTCAATAAGACGTACACATATACACCCTATGCATTACCTGTATGGTTAATTTTTTTTCCTTTTGGACATTCTTCCATCTTTCTCTGGACTACTAAAATCCTATGCTGTGCTGATGTTTTACATTTAGATCTAACCAGCAAACCCTTTCAAAATTAGAACTCTCTCAATAGTGGAGAGTCCCCACACTAGTCATGCAAGGAGCTACTATTGCCATGTGAAAGGTTATTTCTCAAGTTCTTTTCCCTTGAAATAAATGTATTCAGATTTAGTACAATTTCATTGTTATGCGTCTACCTGTAATCATGAAAACTGATTTGTGAAACTATATAAATACAGAAGACAAGACTTGTGTGTAAGGATATAACTGCATCAAGGGGGTAGTTAGAAAATAAGCTATGAGGCTGAAGGATGAGTGGCACTTATTTCCTCATTACTCCTTTATGGTGCAGTTTCATCCAAGCAAACATAGCTTTCCAATAATTTTTTTTTATAATATATTTGGGTAGTAACATATGGCTGCATTTTTACTTTTGCTACGGATTTTAAAAATTGTCAGTGATGAATGATTAAATGAAGTAGTGCTGCATTAAACTGTTATTGGGGTGTAAACATGTGTGTGAATTGCTGTGTGTGTGTGTGAGTGTATTATCTGAAAATGGGCGTGTATCTCTGACAGAGAGCTGTACTTTGTTTTCATGATGGCTGTAAACACTGAAGAGCATGTTTTTCTCAGATTTGGAGGTGTTAATTTTCAATGTTCCTGTTTGCACCTTTGTATTGTGTTTGTGAAATATGTTTAAAACCTGTAGTTCTTCCAGTGCAGAGAGAAATTAAAATCACTTAGTTTCATATTTTTTAGTGTTTCCACTTGCAGTTAACACTCTTCTTTTCATCAATGTCTGCTGTGCTGAATGTGGGTGTCTCTTTCAAAGTTAGCTGTAAGTCACAGTTTGAAGGTAAATAATTGTCATGTTCTCCTTTCTTTCTCTTTGATTTTTTGTAAATGATGTTTATAAACCTATAGTTCTTTAAGTCTGAACAGGATTACAATTTGTTAAAATTATGCATTTATGTGTACTTTTTGCATGGATTTTGTTGGCTTCCACTGGGGGTGGGTGGGAATTCCAAATGTTGACAAATAAGATGCACAAAATAGGCGATTTGATACCTTTTATTGGACCAACAGAGATTTACAGCAGAAAACTTTAAGCTTTCAAATGTACAGAGTTTTTAATCAGAAAGGGAATGACAGGTTTTCTAAAATGAGCTCACTTTCATTCTACACATGTATGTTACAGATTAGAGAAATAATTAGCTGGGAGACAACCAGAGATGATGATAATAATAATAATGATAATAATAATAATTTTATTTATATAGTGCTTTTCATTTTTCAAAGCACTGTACAGCTTAAAACAATACAAAATCAAATATTAAAATCAGGTATCAAACATAGATAGAGACACAGATAAAACCATCAAGTTCAGAAACATTCAATTTTCTATAAAAGCTGTTTGCCAGAGATGGTTTTATTATACCCTTCTTGAATTCCTCCACGGAAGTGCACTCCCGTAACTGGCGAGGTAGAGAATTCCAAAGAGTGGGCGCAGCATAAGAAAATGCCCTACAGCCAGATGATTTAAGATTCACTCTTGGAACCTCCAGCAACCCCTCTTCGGCCTAGCGGAGTGATCAGCCAGGGCAGTAAGGAACCAGATAGGCCGGACCCTGACCATGAAGGGCTTTGAAAGTCAGTAAACTGACTTTAAAGGTGATCCGCCACCATATAGGCAGCCAGTGCAGCTCGCGCACCACCGGGGTAATATGACAAGACCTACTGGAGCCAGTCAAAACCCAGGCCATTGCATTCTGCACTAGCTGCAGGTGGTGGATTTCAACCCATGAAAGCCCAAAGTAAAGGGAGTTGCAATAGTCCAGACACAAGGACACAAAGGCGTGGACTAATGTGGAAGGTCATCAGACGGAACCAGGTGCCTTACTCTGATGAGATTTCTTAGATGGTAAAAGGAGGTCCTGATGACCACCAACACCTGTGACTGCAGTGTCAGCCTGTCATCCAAGACAACCCCCAGGGTACTTTATTTATTTATTTCATAAGAATCAGAAATACCTTTGAGTCATAGACTCCTTTACAAAGGCTCCACGTCACATATAGTAAATCAGAATACACAACAACAGTTTGTGCAGACATAGCTACAGAAACAAATAGAGTGATTGTTACATAGTAGAGATATGTACAACAGGAATGCAAGGCTAAACATTCAGGAACTAGTTCAGTTCGAGACAGATAAAAAAAATAGACTGGGAGATTAAGATCCATGAGTTAGTGGGCTAGAAGCGGTGTTTAGAGGCAAGCCAGAGGCCATTGTCAGTAATAGAGGGCCGGGCACCGATTTACATACAGTCACAGTCACCTGAGGACTGAAGATGGGCTATAAGGAGTGTTTTGAAGTGACCAATGCTTAGGTCAAGACGCAAGGAGGGGGGTAGGTTATTCATCCACAAAGGTGCCCTATAGCGAAAGGATCTTTGGAATTGAGTTGTGCAACAGGAAGGGATGGAGAAACGATGGGTATCTGAGCTATGGGTGTGCTTAGCTATAGAGTCCAAGGAGATGAAGGAGGTGAGTGATGCAGGGGAGAGGCCAAGGGTGATCTTTTTAGCTAATACACAGGTGTGGAATTTTATTCGATTTTCAAGGTTAAGCCAATTTGTGTCCTTATATAGCACACTGGTATGGGTGAGTCTGTCACACCCTAAAATGAGGTGACAGGCCTTGTTCAGCACAAGTCTAAGACTATCTAGGTCCAAGGGGCTTGCCCCACCAAAAGTCAAAAGGACATAGTCAAGTAGGGAGAGTACCGAGGAGGAGATAGCAAGTTTGAGGGCCTCAGGAGTAAGGCAATGTTTATAACAGTGCAAGAGACCAAGCCTAATATTTAGGGCCTTGGACAACTGATGTATATACTCATGATAGGTGAGGCCAGTGTCGAGAGTGATGCCCAGGTATTTAAAGGTATGCACAAATTCCAGGGGGGTCAAGGCCTATGATAGTAATTGAGGAAAAAGCCCTATCCTGGAATTCTGCGGGTGTGCAAAGAGCATGGCTTTGGTTTTTTTATAGTTAATAATAAGGCGTTGTGAGGCAAACCAGCTTTCAACAGCATTGAAGGAGGACTGGAGGGAGTGGTGGAGTTGAGAGGGGTCTGGGCTGGAGGAGAAGATGACAGCATCATCTGCATAGAGTAATTGGTTGGAGGTGCAAGATGTGGGGAGGGAGTTTAAGAAGAGGCTGAAAAGGAGAGGACCCAAAATGGACCCTTGAGGGACCCCAGAGAGGACAGGCAATTTGGAGGATAGTGTATTACCAATTTTAACTTGAAGGGTCCAGTTGGTAAGATAGTCTGCAAACCAAACCACAGCATCCTGTGAGAGACCCAGGTTGATCAAGGAGGTTTGGAGTAATGAATGGTGGACGGTGTCAAAGGCCTTAGTGAGGTCAATGAAGACCACACCTGTGATGTAGCCTTTATCCAATGCGGAATGGATGTGTGATGTTAGCTCAAGCAAGGCCATAGTAGTGCTGTGCCCTTTGCGGAAACCATGTTGTTGTTTGCAGAGTAGGTCATATTTATTGAGGTGATCAAAGAGCTGATCCGAAACTATCCTCTCCAGTGCCTTGGACAGGGGGAGGATGGAAATAGGGCAATAATTGTTAGCAGAGGAGTGATCACCCCCTTTAAATATGGGCGTGATAGAGGCAGATTTCCAAGAGGTAGGGAATTTACTTAGTGAGAGGGAGAGGTTTAGAATGTGGGTGAGGGGAGTAAGGACTTCCTTAAGGGAGAGCCGTAGCATTCTGAGGTCCAAGGGGTTGGCATTGGAGGAGGCATGACTAAGGGCAGCGGTAAGGTATGATTCAGCAGCCTTAGGAGAGATACGGTGGAAATAAAAGGGGGGGGCACTGAGGTGCGGTGCAGGTATGCTAGGAGATGGTGGGTCATAGAAATTCGAGGTTAGAACATGGCTAAGGTTGGAAAAGGCATCTCTGAAGACTGCAGCAATGTGAGTAGGGTCAGAGGTCAAGGACCCATTTGACATGACTTGGGAGGGGACCAGGTTGGGGGCCTTACCACAAATTTCCTTAATGTTGTTCCAAAACTTGCGGCCGGAGCCCCAGGACGAGGTTAAGGCGGATTTATAATAATCCGCTTTTGCCCTGCGAATGGCCCAAGTGCACTTGTTTTGGGCCATTTTATAATTCTGTCTGTCAAGGGGGAGGCCGGACTCAATGGAGAGCTGCCATAGTGAATCTCTGGTTCTCATTAAAGTCTTGAGCCGCTCAGTGAACCAGGGTACGTGATTGCCTTTAACCATTGTTTTTGTGAACGGTGCATAGAGGTCACATATATTATTGAAGGACCGGGTAAATAGATCCAAGGCACTGTCAACGTGAACAGTGTTCAAAATGAGGGACCAATCCATGACTCTGAGGTGAGCTTTTAGCTGTGCCAATTTACCAGGACCAAGTATACGTTGCCTAATTATTTTGGGAGGGGATCTAGGGATTTTACAGGACCAGGAGCAGATAACTGGGGAGTGGTCGCTGAGGGCATTAGGAAGGATGGAAATATTAGAGATCTTGCCTGGGCGATTGGAGAAGATGAGGTCTAATAGGGAGGAGGTACCAGTACGTGGATCCAAGCATGTGGGGGATGTGACCAATTGAATTAGGTCTTGGGCTGTGGCTAGGTCGATGTGAGGGGCGGCATCCTTACTTAGCCAGTTGATATTAAAATCGCCAAGTACAAGTAGCTCCGACTGTGATGGTAGTGTATCCAGATGTGACAGCAATGCTTGGAAACCTGATTTTTGGTCCCTTGGGGGAATGTATACCGTTGTTATGTATAACGGGTTTTGTGCTCTTCCCAGGGCCAGTTTGACAGTGAGGGCCTGTGCATCAGCCCCAAGTTGAGGGGAGAGGAGTAGGTGACCTTGTAAGGTGTCCTTAGTGTAGAGGGCACAGCCACCCCCACGCTTACCTTGTCTATCAGCATGGTAAAGGACAAATCCGGGCAGTGATGCAGCGGAGTCCGGGGTCCGAGGGGTGAGCCAGGTTTCAGACACTGCTATGACATCTGGTTGGTGCTGTAGTACCCAACCCTGGAAGGAGTCCCACTTTTTTAGGATGCTACAGATATTGAAGGAGGCAATGTGCAGCTGACCCTGAGTACATTGGGGAGGTGACATGCCATTTGGGGGTCCAGGATTACGGTGAATATTGCCCGATAGGAGGAGGAGGAGGAGGAGGAGAAGCAGGAACCTAGAGGAGGGGTACCAGTAACACTTCCTCCTAGCAAAGAAAGAACACAAGGTATGAGGTATGGTGGTAGTGGTGGTCGGGATGGGTAATGCATGGGCAGTAAGGTAGGCTTGCAGGAAGTAGTGAAAGTCTAGGGAGGGGGACAGTGTTCCAGGTTGAAGTTTCAGAGCTATGACAGCCCCCTGGGGAGCGGCCAGTGTAGGATGCCTAGACAGGCAATCATAGTGAGAAGGTGGACTGTACATAATAAGCCAAACTCCTAAAATAGTGTGATGGGGGGGCTCAGGTTTACACAGTGTATAACTAGTTGCCAGGTATTCAGGCTGCGGTCAATTGCAGCGGAGGGGGGTGGAGGGGTAGCAGGGAACGACAGGGAGGGGGGATGGACTAGGGGGAGCACGTGGCAAAGCAGCAGGATCAGAATAAGCATCTTGTCAGCCCAGTGGGCAATGAAACAGGAGTACAAGCAGTAGAGCAGTCTCTAGTGGTTGAGAAATATAAGCTGCAAATGGTGAAAGTGGCTGATTGGTTAAAGCTGCCTATAAAAGGGAGTGCTCACCAAGGGTGGTGGTGGGGGCAGTGGGGAGCCGACACCCTGCATCGGTGGGGCCAAACTGCAGCAGCACAGCTAGTCTTATTTGCCTCAGAGGATAATCACAAAATGTTCCTTTAAGTCTTAAGTGGAGGCAGCACGCGTGGAGGTTCCCTGCGCTTTTTCCCGTACCTTATTAAGTTGGAATCGGGGGTGGGGGTGAGGGAGGGCACCATTGCCACTAGCCCTTGCGACCTCTGGTACTTCTGTGGAGAAAGCAAGAACAGGTAAGGGGTTATAAGCGATCGTTTATTTGAGGGAACCAAGGGGGAAGGGATACACCAGGAGAAACGTGCAATTGGTTAAGCTTTAAGGTATAGTAATGATCCACAATAGTATGGCTCACATACAGCACTGGAATTAAGGAAATAACATTTTATAGTTAAAAAAGGCACCAAGAATTCAAATAGTGTGGTGCTTAAGGCACCACTCTGTTCATGCACACATCAGAAAATATTCACGAATGTGCCATAGTATGGACTATTCCCCCGGAGAGCAGGTTATTAAGGCACAACTCAGGAATTAGCCAAAATACAGGAACCTGCAGTTAAGAAGGGCCCCTGCAGGAGACTATCTCCACATCTGCGCCGACTGAAAATGGCGCCAGTATTCAAACTGCAGCAGCACAGCTAGTCTTATTTGCCTCAGAGGATAATCACAAAATGTTCCTTTAAGTCTTAAGTGGAGGCAGCACGGGCATTGGAGGTTCCCTGCGCTTTTTCCCGTACCTGATTAAGTTGGAATTGGGGGGTGGGGGAAGCGCCATGCCACTAGCCCTCGCGACCTCCGGTGCTTCTGATTAAGTTGGAATCGGGGTGGGGGTGGGGAGAGCGCCATTTCCACTAGCCCTGCAACCTCGGTACTTCTGATTAAGTTGGAATCGGAGGTGGGGGTGGGAGGGTGCATTACTACTAGCCCTCGCGATCACCGGCCGGGAGTGAGACGCCACCAAGAAAAATTCCTGAGGGCGTACCAACAGACGACCCCTCTATCTGGCGACCCAGGTCCACAACCAAAATTTCTGTCTTTTCTGAGTTCAGCTTCAGCCAACTAGAATCCATCCACTCCTGGATTTCTTTCAGACAGTTGTTAAACACCGAGAGAGCTCCATCCAGGTCGGGTACAAAAGACAGGTATAGCGGGGTATCATCTGCATAGCAGTGAAACCTCTGCCCATACTGTCTTATAATGTCTCCAAGGGGCAGCATATACACTGTGAATAGCATGGGAGACAGCACTGAACCCTGAGGCACCCCACACAACAAAGACATTGGGCCCAAGGAAAAAACCCCAGACACAACTCTTTGTGATCTCCCAGTGAGGAATGAAGTGAACCATCGAAGGACAGTTCCCAATATTAGGCAAATATGCCTCAGGCATGCTATCAACACCATGTGATCCATGGTGTCAAAGGCTGAAGAGAGATCAAGGAGAACCAAGATGGAATGTCTCTTCTGATCTCTCGCCCTCAGAAGATCATTGAGCACCCAAACCAGCACTATCTCGGTGCTATGTCTTTTATGGAAACCAGACTGGAGGGGTTCATAGATGTTATGGATGGTTAAGTGGTCGTCCAACTGGGCTGCCACTACCTTCTCAATCACCTTCCCGATAAAGGGTAGGTTAGAGATGGGTCTGTAGTTTGTGAAACAGTCTGGGTCCAAGGTAGTTTTCTTCAAGTGGTGTCACCACCGCCTCTTTCAGGAAGCTATGTAACTCACCCGACTCCAAGGAGCACCAGAATATTTGCACAAGGACTGGACCGATGATATCACTACAACCCAGAATTAGGGAGGTCAGTCCAGGATCCAAACTACAGCATGTAGGGCGCACACTATAGATAGTCCTCATGACATCCATGAAATCAGGTTGACTGAAGGAACTCCATGAAAATTGAGCTGCTGTGAACTCACACTGTTCAACAGCATCCACCCTAGAGAGTGCTGGTTGCAGATCCGCCCTGATGTCAGCCACCTTACTTGCAAAAAATCAAGCGAGCTCCTCGCACTCTAATTGCAAAAAGGCTTTCTGAACTTGCAGACTGGGTTGCTCAGTCTGTCTACAGTTTGAAAAGGCAGAGCCAGTTGATTCTGAGCAACTGTAAGCTCCCTGGACAGGAATTCTGCCTTCTTACGGGTGATTGCAGATTGATAGACTGAATAATGGTCCATCAAACTAAGGTGGTCAGCTTCAAGGGTGGACCTGTGCCAGCACTGCTCTAACCTTCACCCCTGTCTCCGCATCTCCCTCAATGTCCCATCAAACCAGAGTGACTTGGGGTGAAGGGATGGGGGCACACACGGACAGGAGCAATTGAGTCCAGAGCCACAGTAACAGCCATATTATAGGCCAACACAAGGGTCTCTGGACTACTGCTCACCAATGCGGGGGACGAGAGGTCAAGGACCGCTGCAAAGCCTTGGGGAGTAATATCCCATAAAGGGCGGTACCTAACCACCTCCACAGGGGTAGGCCTTCTCAAGGGGAATGCAAAAACTGAACCTCATGGTGTAGTGATCTGACAATCGACTGGTTCCACACCCAAATCGTATGCTTCTATCCCTAGTAGGAAGATTAAGTCCAGAGAGTGTCCAGATTTATGGGACGCAGTGGAACCCACCTGTGTAAGTCCCAAAGAAGTCATTAGTTGGAGGAAGTGATTAAGAAAACTTCCTTGAAAATCTAGTAGTGTGAAGGTCACATGTCACAAAATGAATGTTATGTAGTTGTACAAGGTCTATAAATTATCTAATCTTAAAGTCTGACTAAAGACTAAAAAGAAACTGGAGACTGTGTGTGTGTGTGTGTGTGTGTGTGTGTGTGTGTGTGCGCGCGCGCGCAAGTGCTTGATGGAATTAGAGACATGCTGCCATTACATAAAATGAGCCTTCACATGCTTTTACCACATATTTTCAATGCTGGCAGAGCAACAGACACTTTTTGGAAATGTCTACAAATGCAATGTTTTGCTTTCTGAAATCATGTTTATCCTACTTTTAGATGTTCCAGCTGATATTCAAGTTCTTTTTTGCTGTTGTGGTTCTGTGTTTCACCCATTACTTCCACTCTGTGTGCTGTAGCAGTAGGTGGTTGAGTGTGATAGGAAAGGTCATGCAAAGAGTATTTGAATTTAACAGGGTTTGTTCAAAACTGTGTGCTTTTTTTGGTTTACTAGAGTGTGAAACAAAATGTTGAGTTTTTTTAAGTATTGTTTTAAAGCTGAAGTAGCACATTGTTAACATGTTTTATTGATAATCCTACAATTGATTTTTTAGTTTAGATGTTTTATGTTGATTATGTCAGAATTGATTAATCATTTTAGCTTATCAAAGAAATGGTGTCTCAAATGATGTGATAAGATTGGTTCTTCATAGTTATTACATCATAAGAGATAAATGTAATCCTGACATGGGACTTTATTATTTACTTTTTCTACAAAGGAAAAATAACTACCAATATATTATAACTTGATATTTTTTGTGCTTGAAATATAGTACTATACTTAGTACTACAATTTTATGGAGCAGACTTGCACCAAATATGTTATCCCCTGCAACTGAAAAGATTCCAAAAATAGGCCATTTAGATAGCATTTTCTACAACACCAAAATGCATAAATCCATTAGCCTACTTCCATGAGCATTCCATCCAGGGTTAATGCCACTTTACGTATGCAGTATTGCATGACAGGGTTTGTGTTGTGAGGCACATGGTGTTGCCAATTACAGTCAATTCCGCTTGTATGCTGTTGCTGTGGACAACTGAAAAGTGGGCTTATATCCGAAACGGCATACAAGCGGGAGAGTGATTTTCGAACAGCTGCTACTATTCATGAGAATCAACTGCACACTATTTCAATGGATAATTGCTTTTATTTATACAAAACCCACCTTGACAGAAGAGATTAGATTTAAAATAAAACCTGAAATAATTAAGCACAGTACAGTACTTTAAGGCATTTTAAAAAATCAGTCAATGCAGTTCGTCTGTGCTTACAGCAGTGTCATTTTCCATGGCAGCATCCGCTTTGGTACCATGCTTGAGCCACTTATCTATTGTTTGCTGTTTTGTTCCTCTACTTGCTAACATTTCTACACATTTTTCAAATGAGTAAAACCACTCATATTCTTTAATTTCCCTCGCTGCAACATAGTGCCGTATTGCTCGAACCATCTGCTATACCTCTCTCGTGGTTGCCACTGGCTTCTGCTCCCCCTCCTCATCTTCCTCCTCTGCAGGGTGTGTGTTTTCATTCAGGATTTCATTGCAGATTTCCTCTTCGGTCACAACCCCTGAAGTCAACACCTCTGCGTCCATGGTTACGTAAACCGCAAACTCAGACTCCTGCATTCCAGTTGGTGGATCGATTTCGTCTGTGCCCTGGGTCTCTCCATGAATGACACCAGCTTTAATAAAGCAGTTCTGGATTGTTTGTGGTTTAACTTCTTTCCACGCATAGTGGATGAGGTGTATTGCATCCAGAATTGTCATTTTTCGTGCTTTGTCATTAAACATGTCCATGGATCCATCGATGTCGTCCTGGAGCCGATTCACAATAGATTTCCTGTAATGAACCTTTAGGTTGTGTATCACCCCTTGATACATAGGTTGGATAAGAGCAGTGCAGTTAGGAGGAAGGAAAATGAGATTGATATGAGACAGGTTAATTGATTTATGGGCAGGACAGTTGTCAACCACCTTTGCGATTTTTCTGTTTCTAAACCTCATTCTTTTGTTAAGGTTTTAGCAAATCGTGGAAAATGTCAGCCGTCATCCAGGCATTTGAGTTGGCTTGAAAGTGAACTGGTAGTGCCTCTACATTGATGCTTTTAAAACATCTGGGTTTTTTAGAGCAGCCGATAGCAAGGAGTGGGAGCTTTTCTGTACCAGTGCTGTTTGAACACACTATTATGGACACATGGTCCTTAGCTTACTTGTAACCGGCTGGTGTTTGTGTACAGAAGGACAGTGTGCCATCAGGAGTAGCTCTAAAAAATAAGGTGGTCTCATCGCTGTTAAAAATGTCAGTAGAGGCGTATTCCTGTAGTAGGGTGGACAGTACGGATCCACTCCTCGGCAGCTGCTGTATCATTCTCTGCCTTTTCACCATGGATCCATCTGTAACAGATGTTGTTACGCTCCTTCCACCTGGAGAGCCAGCCTGTAGTTGGTTCAAACTGTACACCCAGTGTTAGGGACATGCTACGGGCTTTCTCCATCAACATTATGCCAGACACAGGAACACCACGGCCACAGGAGGCAATAAACCACCTGAGGAGCGCCTCTTCTACCTGAGGATCCTTGCCGTCTCTTTTTCTTTTGTGGTTCATGTTGCCACTTCAACTCCACTCATGCATGATCTGATCTTGGCAGCGCAGAAAGCGCCCAACACTTAAAATGTCCATGCCAAATTCTGCAGCTAGAGCTGTTCTTGTAACACCAGGCAATTCTGATTTTTCAAGCAGCTCGGTTTTACGAGCGAGAGATAGCACATTTCTATTGTTCTTCTCCATTGATGCATGAGGTGTCAAGCTCCTGTGTTCTATGATGATGTTAGTAATAAGCTGCTGTATTTAAGAGGAAACCACTAATGGCAATTACCCACAATTAACCAATTAACATGTAATCAGCTTCACTTTGGACACAGCTGCAGTAAATAAAACAGGCATACAACCAAAATTGTTAAGGCATACATCAGGACACATTTATATTGGGGGAATAGGAAGGGAATTGTGACTGTTAGAAAATAGGCATACAACCGAAAACGGCATATATCCGAAAGACATACAAGTGGAATGGACTGTACCTCCAACTACCCAGGGAATGGTTTTAAGCAGCATAACACACCTTGGAGGGCATCATTGTGATTATGAAATGGTTCTCATGGAATTAAACACCAGTGTTTTGTGTAGATTTATATTTATTAGTGTTAGACAGTTTTGTTGAACTGAGATAATGTCATGGCTAGAACAGCATTTAGACAAATCAGCTTTCAGGATTTTTCTATCCATTTTATAACTTGTACTTACTTATCTGATTTTGCAATGTTCTATGCTGTTTAATATATTTGTGAATAAAATTTGTTAAACCAAAGTAAAGTGATATTATTGTTGGAGGTAGGGGTTGCTGACTGTCTATAACATCTCCTCTTTACAATTGACTGTGTCCTATGGTTTACTTGCATTTTTAAAATATTGTTCTATAACTCTCCAACCTTTAACAAATTACGCATTTTGAACACAAGACATGAACTGTTTCATCCTTAACAACTACAGTGCATAGTCAGTTTGCCATACTGGCCTTCATCATGATCTTTGTGGTCTTCATGGCATGACATTTTGTCTTTCCTATGGTGAAAATGCAACAATCCCCACAGATTTTGATTCTGTGTATGGGCCTTGTCTTAATGATTCAGACAAAGAATAGTATCAGCATGATCAGTTGACAGTTCAGTTTCACCAAAGCCATCCACAACTGGCACCCCAGCATAAGCTCATCCCTAAGAAATAAAGATATGTATATTTTTATCTTGGCAAGGCTAACTTGCCTGTGCAAATAAACAAAACAGAAGGTGACACCATATTTTGCATGACACTTACAATGTCCTGTTGGGCAGATAATCATTAATTGCATACACCAGCAGTAATTACGTAGTAGCTACACATTGTGTAGATACAAGAACCTTCAATAAAATGTTAACACATTGAGACAGTAACAATTAATATAGTGCAGCAACAATCTTTGCAAAGTTCTTGACGAACCTCCTGTAATATACACATACAAAGGAACTAGTGGAGATCCTTCGTGCTCTCAGGTACTAGCCACTTCTCAATCACTTGGATCATTTCAAGTTGAAACTACAGACTTTTGTACAGAGAATGTACACCAGGACCATTTCCTATTACGGGCAAATTGGCACTTAAGTCCTGCAAGTTTGAACTCTGGTTATCTGAATCTGTGAAGGATATTTTTTCTATCCCTTCAACTACCCTTGGAAAATGTGATGGAAACAGTTGAAATAATCCAAATCTGTTAATATACCCACAGGATTTAGCACCTTCACTAAGTCATCCACAACATGCTGGAATGTTAAGGGGGACTTAGACAAACCCAAAGCCATATGAGTATACTGGAACAATCCACAAGGAGCACTGGCGGCAATCTTTTGCCAGTCCTGTAGCCCAGCCTTTATTGGATAATGTTTGGAAATCAAGTCAAAACTGATAATATACTTTGCAGCAGCCAGAAGTTCCAAATTACTAGTGGTGCTTGACTAAAGGTGGCTGTCTTGTACTGTATGCATTTAAATGATGAAAATTCACATATAGTATATCCACAAATTTTCTGATGCCTTCTTTACCACCAACAGTGGTATGCCTCATGGAATGTGGAAGGTTCAGTTATTATCTGGGTCAACACATCTGCTTCAGTAGTTCTCTAATTGGTTCCTGGTAGGTACACTGGAGGCATACTGGTAGCTGGTGTACTGGTACTGCATCTGGATTTTTGAAATGTGATGTTTCACAGCATGACACTGTACAATATCACTTCAGTCAGTGGAAAACAAATCAACATGTCTTTATTTATTTAAAAGTTGGTAACAGGGAACGGCTCACTGAGTCAAGGCTTGTTTCCAGGTGTGACATGGGGAAAGGGTTTAGGAAGAACAACTTACAACACAAAACAGAGGCAGTATTGCAATATAGAATAACAGGTACAAATAGAGGCATCAGGAAATGTACTACTGTAATATAATAACTTTTTTACAGCAGTGAACAATCCTGTGTGAGACAAAGTGCACATTGGGGTATGGGTAAAGGGGACTGTACAGGAGAGGTTCAAGGGAGAGGATATGGGTTACAGAGGGGATAGACAGGAACAGGCAGGTGCAGGAAGTTGCTTTAGGTGGAGTCTAAAGGCAGGGAGAGAAGGGGAGATGCCTCAATAGTGACAACTGCCTCCTCTCTTCAGTCTTCGGTGCATACTCTGACAGGTTAATGTTATGCTCTGACAATATAGCCAGGCTTTCTCCTGCTTTGAACTCCTTGCAGTATAAAGACATGTTTAATACATGACCTACTTTTTGGTGCTTGTACAGGCATACTGTAACTTGAGTGGCATTCAGTTCCTTTGCACAAAATGCACCCCCTATTCTGGCAGACACCAGAGTCTTGCTAAACAGAACATTATCAGTACTACATCTGCTTTAAATAAGAGAACATTCAGCAGACCATGTGTACCCCTCTGCTTTTTCTGAAAGCACATTGGATTATCCATTTGTTGGTATGGCTTCGAGTCAACTGTGCAACTGGCTACCGCTAGTTGGGCTCTAGTTCCATCTGGTTCCAGGCTACCTGGAAACAGCAGGGATTCTCACCTGATAATATGATAGCTATGCTATGCATCAGCAACCTGTTCCATTTTATTTCCCAAGTTTGCCCATAATGTTCTCATAAGAAGTTTACACCAAGCAACCCAATACAGTGATACCTTTTTCAACAAGAAATTCATAATAGGGACTGTATTCGCTGATCTGGAAGTTGTTGTACATATTTTCAAACAGGGATGGCTGAAAGTATTGAAGAACTGAATTATTAGGATTTAAAAATTTACTTCAGAAAATGCTTCCAGTGGAAACAAAACATCAGTAGTATTCATCCACCACTTCAAACAACCTGGATGCCAGTGGTGGTCCACTCCATCAGCTGCATCTACTCCAAAGACTCATATACCAATTAGAGATGCAGTGAAGTTTTACTTCATAAGCGAAGTAAACGTGAAGTCACCTACTTTGCATCCACTGAATGATTGTATTTATACTATATGTTGTAATAAGTTTCTATATTGTCTTTGTTAAATTTTGATACTATTTGTAAGCTTTTAGCTTTTGAAACTTTGTAGTGACAGGACCATCTTGTAAATAGGACATACATTCCTAATGACGTGTTTTTTCCATCTACTATCCTGTATAAAAATAAAGGTTTTACTACTACTACTACTACTACATTTGGGGCTACGTGAAGACCCCATTGAAAAGGGCCACTTCGCCTTCAGAATGACTTCACGTTACCGACTTCACATTGCCTTATTTTCCAGAAAGGCAAACAAAGTGTGTGAGAATTGAAACAGCCACACATCACATGACTCACAAGCTGCAAGTCACATGCTGCAGGCAGGAAGTTAATCGGGCAAGACAGCGAACTACTTTCTCTTGCCAAATGCTGAAGAAAGAGCTACCTGAGTGTTAGAGAGAGCGAGAGAGAGATATTTATATTGTTGTTCAATTTGCTTATTTTTTGCAATTTTTTTTTTTTAACCAGGTATAGCACACTAAGCTGAAAGCTTTTTTACAGGAGCGACCTGGGAGCACAACGAGGTTAAGTGACTTGCTCAGGGTCACACAGTATGCAAGTGGAAGCTGTGGGATTCAAACCCAGGTCAGGTCTGCTGGATGTCACCAAATTTGCAGCTCAGAGCCTTAGACCACTGCGCTATACTCATTTTACTGCCATATTTCTTGTTTTGAGTTGTGCCCCTTTTGATTTTCTTTAGTTTGTATTGTTTTGTTAGTAGTTGTTCTTAATAGTTTAATTTGTTTCTCTGTTTGGTAAAATGGAGAGAGGAGGTTTCGGTTCGGGGCACATAGAGATAGTCATGGCAGGCCAAGGATGTACAGTGGCACTGGGTGCATCAACTGCAGGAATTTGTTCCCTGTGAGTGCTCCCCTTTCTGGAGGTGGAGATAGTGGTGCAATGATGCAAGCACCCTGCTGGTGGCACCTAGCTCTGCCCCCCACTGGCCATGGCAGTTCAGCAGCAGCAGAACCAGCAGCAGGAACAGTTACAGCAGCCACTGCAGCAGCAAGAAGAACAGCAGCAGGATGTCTCCCCCAAGTGTCCAGCAGCCTGTAATTGTAACATCTGGTGCCCCACCACTGCCTGGGCCGGGTCTGCCACACAGCTCCATAGCGTGTCATTTTTTTTCATTACTGCCTGGTGACCCCCAGTGTTGTTAAATGTAACATCTGCAGTGTGCTGGTTTGGCATGCGCCCAGGGGTTGTCATCTTGGGACAGGTGGGCAGCGTTCTCACCTTGTAAACCACCACCGTGCAGAGTGGGAGGTCATGGCAGCAGAAGTTTCTAGCAATGCACCTGCTGTGCAACAGGTGGAAGCACGGCCTCTGCCTGCATGTAGTCAGAAATGGAGAAGGATGCATGACCATTTGTTTTCTGTACAAGTTTCATTGTATGTCCTGTCTTTCTTTTTACTGACCTTTTTTCCCCCAAAAAATTGTAAAAATACACCACAAAAAATGATAAAAGAACATACAAAAATGCTGTCCTTCCCTGCCTTCTTTTCCAACCTACTACTCTTTTTACATACAGTAAAAGTATATATTTCTTTTTAGCAGCAATGTTTTCTTCCTGTCATACAGCCCCCTACAAACATATATGATAGCTGACTTGCTCCAGTTCTGAGGGGTATTAATAATACCATGCGGTTCCATCTATTAAAATTGGAGCAGTCAGTACATCTCTCAGTCACTATCCACAGCAGCTTAATAATCCACAGCGATTGCAGTAGGATAAATTCCCCAAAAGTTTATTTTACCAGCGTATAGATACAGGTGCCCCTCCCCAGTCCCCACTCCCACATAGTAAGTTGAACGATATTACACGGTACCAGTGCTTTGTCAAGGCTGAGGTGGTAATTGGCATTACACCATATTTAAGAAGTTTAATTAAAGTGATAGTGGTAAATAGCGCAGATATAAAGTGCAAAAGTTTGTGCAAACATGATCTGTTTTTTAGACACATTTTACTAAATCTTACATTAAATTCCATCACGTGCCACACAGTTTATAGACCTGCCTTTGTAGGTACAATACATACACATAGATCAATTACTATTATTTAATAGCATACCCCTTTATTATCTTTATTATTATCCTTTGCACAAACTTCGTGCACATTATATCTGCACTTTGTACCACTGTCATTTTAATTAAACTTCTTAAATATGGTGTAATGCCAGTTACCATCTCAGCCTTGACAAAGCGAGGGTACCATGCAATATCGTTCAACTTGCTATATGGGGAGTAGAGACTGGGGAGGGGCACCTGTATCTTTACACTGGCTTCGAAAAATGAAAGACTAAACAGAACAGATGACATAAGATTGATACTTATCTGAAAATGATATCCTTTAGGTGGTCATAGTCATAGTAATACAGTAGTTCTGTCCTGTTACACTGTTTGTAACTGGAACCTCTTAAAACAAAGTGAAAATCAGTTGCCGGTATTTGGTTACAAAGGCATCTATAAAAAGTTTAAGGAAGCAGTCATACCATAGTTCAAGGAAAAACCATAGTATGAGAAATTAGTACATACTCACTGTAAACTACTGATAATAAGAAGCATGGTGGCTGTGGCAGGCTGTGGGTTCCTACATTGGGTATTGGCGCAGGTACACATTTTCTGTCTCACTCTCATGAAGATCGGTGGCTGTGGCTGGCTGTGGCTTCTTACATTGGGCATGAGCACAGACACACATTTTCTGTCAATCACTCGCAGAGAGATGGGTGGCTGGATGTGGTGTGTTACGGTCTTTCAGTGTCAGGATGGAGGAGGATATCTGTCATTTAATCAGCAGTATTTAAGTAGCTACTACAAGCTGACATTTGTGTTTATTAGGCTGACCGTGCTTGCTAATGACAGCATGTGGCATAGTTGCCCCTCCCTATAAATAGGAAGCTTTTACCAGGACTACTCCTCTTATCTTAAACCCATCTTTAAGTCTACTGCAGTAGCTTCTCTTACTTTGCTATAGGTCTCCCTTGCCCTTTTTCACTTTTTCCCATTACGAGGGGGTGGCCTCCCAGCATAATTTCTTAAAGCTATTCTTTCCCCGCTAGTATATCCTTTTCACTGTCCTTGGCAATGCATTTTTGTGGTTGGTGCATTAAAAACTCCGTTGTGGAACTTAGATTCCTTCTTTGTAAAATATCCTAAGCACCTCTGTGTAGAGGTAGTGAGATTATAAAAAGATCATGGTATACAGGGATGCCTGTATAGATAGGGCTGCCTTAAAATAACAATGTCTGTTGTTGTATTTTAAGCAGCAAGAAAGTTCGGCTCCTAAAAAGAACTGGGACATGGGGTAAAGCAAATCCTAGGTCAAGAGCCCCCCTCCCCCGTTCTTGTATGCACCTCGCAGCTGTTGGTTAGTATGTATGCCAGCAAGTGTGCAGGATTTAATGTAGCAGCTGCACAGGCAGCACATGGGTTTTAAAAGAAGACTAAATATGTTAGAAAATGCCCAGATAATAAAAGGTAAATAAAGAAGTCCTCACTCCTTCATGCTCTGCACAGCCATTCACTTTGCAAGTTCCTGCAAGTGTGCAAGTGTGCAAGCAGACTCAGCTCTCTTGGGGGAACAAGGAGTTAGGCTCCACAAAAAGAGCTCTTAAAATGAGCTCCTAAGGCATGCATAGCATGGCTGAATTTGGGGGAAACAAATGAGTGTGTTCTGGTTAGGCCCAAATGAAATAAATTTGCTGTTAGCAAGTACATGAATACGAGGTCCTCTCACACCGTGTTCAAGAGATAAAAAAGTTTACAAGCATGAAAAGAGCTGCAGGTTTTTTAAACAGTGTCCTTTGAATTAAAACAATTAAAACATTCTGGTACTGTTTGTTGCTGCTTACCTGCAGATGATTTGAAATGGGACTGCACCTTAGGGGAAATTGGGACCAGATGGAGGCTAATTTTAGTCCTAGAAAGAGGTCATGGACAGTCCATAATACTGTCCAGGGGATGTAGTCATGGTTCACAGAGACCCAATTAAGGATATTTTGGCTATAAATCCCAATCTATAGCACTGTGGGGAATATAAAAGAACTGATGATAGTAATATAATGTTGTTGTATGCTTTGGTCTGTCTGATCCCCCAACTTAATGTATTAGAAAGGAAATTTTGATGTTATTAGAATAGGGGGTGGATCAGCTGACTGTGACATCACAAGTAACTTGTATATAATCCCGCTGAATGTTTTATTAAGCAGATAAGTCTTAGGTAGCAGTAGGGAAAGTACTGCATACCTGTAGCACAGAAGATAGTGGAGACACTGATGTTGGAAAGTGTAATTTTTCACTCTGTGGCAACACAACCAATGTTGGGAGTTGTGTTGAAGCTGAATAGCTTTCTTTAAATTTATTCTGAGTGCATTATTTTGTTTATTTTGTTATTTTCTTATTTTGCTGATGTTGGAAAGTGTAATTTTTCACTCTGTGGCAACACAACCAATGTTGGGGGTTGTGTTGAAGCTGAATAGCTTTCTTTAAATTTATTCTGAGTGCATTATTTTGTTTATTTTGTTATTTTCTTATTTTGCTGGAAAATTGCTTTATACAAAGCTTTATAGAACATTTTTTTTGAAAATAAAATTCACACTACCCTGCTAGTTTGTTCTAAAACTGAAACTCTCTGTGTCTGCGTTGTTGCTTCCCACACAAAACTTCCACATTTGGTGTTAGAAGTGGGATTGGCTGGTTGTCTGTGGTAGCAGGGGGAGACCAGTCTGTGTATCTGACCAGATATCCTTGCAACAACTAAACCAGATATGGCAGAATGAAGACTGGAGAAACAGCAAGGAGCAGTCACTCGCACCAGAATGACCAAGACGGGTGAACCACTATATGCTGGCTTGCCAATGGAAACCCGGAGAAGAACCAAGGATGAGAGTTCTGAGGAGGAGGAGTAACGAGAGAAGACAAAGAGATCCCATGAACCACGAGAGGAACCCCCCAGAGTATGGCAGATCTATTACGTTGGCTGAAGCTGCGTCAGATGGAGATGGAGTGACAGAGGGATCTCGACCTACAGGAACAAGAGAGGGAAAGGAGAAGACAAGACCTCAGGTGGGCTAATACCATTGAAATGTTCAAACAAATGGGGGGTAGGTCAGAGAAATGGTACTGAAGGGGTATCCACCAACCCAAAAGACATTAAAATCAGTAAATTGACTGGGTCAGATGACATTGAAGGCCTATCTGACCACATTTGAAAGTGTGGCAAAGGCTCGTGGGTGGCCACCTAGTCAGTGGATGGTTCGCATGGCACCATATTTATCTGGAAAGGCACAATTAGGATATGGAAATATGGACTCGTGTTTAAGTGAGGATTACAAACTGGTTAAGCAAGAAATACTTAAACGCTATAATGTCACAAATGAGACATATAGACAGAGATTTTGTGCCTATAAATATAATACTGCAGACCCTCCTGAGAGATTTACACCCAATTAATGGAACTTTGTAATAAATGGGTACAACCTGATGGGAAGTCTCAAACTGATATTACGGAGACATTTGTCATAGAACAATTTTTACATATTATGCCTCTGGAAGGGCAGCTCTGGATCAAAGAGCACAACCCAGAATCCGCAGAGGTGGCAATCACGTTGGCAGAAGATTACTTGGCAGCACATCATTCGGTTAACAAGAGATGACAGCGAGCACCTGAACCATCTGTCAACAAGAATTCATCCCCACTGGTAAGATATACTTATGAGATTCCTAATAAAAACTATTTAAAAAAAATTGATCCCAGTGGTAGAAACTTTCCTCTCAATATAATATGCCGAAACTGTCAAGATCAGGGGTACATAGCCAGATTATGCGTTACGAAGAAATCTGAGATGACAGCTGGCATTGGTTAATGATGGGCACTTCATTAACAAAGTAACTATTGCAAATAAAACTGTATTGGGATTGATTAACTTGAGGAGTAAAAACACCCTAATAAGACAGGACTTGGTGAAACCTTTAAAGAAAGGAACTCAGATACAGGTGGTGTGTGTGCATGGGGACAGGCATCAGCATCCCACTACTAATGTAGACATCACAATAGAAGGAAAGACAACACAGGCTTGGGCTGGGGTTGTTCCACATTTGCCTATGCCCATTGTCCTAGGGCATGACTTCCCTGACTTTTCCACTTTAGTTATGGACAAAAGCATGTTGACAGCTGTAACCACCCGTGCCCAGAAGAACAAGGAATTTTTATTGGGCGAATTGTTTCCATTTGAAGGGGACGTGATAGATGCCCCTGGTAAAACCAGACAGACATTAAATGCTAAAAAGAAGCAGCCAGAGCAATGGCAGAAGAAACAACATGGTATACCAGAGGACATTAAAACTGTATTTGTTAATGAGAAAATAGGTAAAAAAAAAAAACAGGATGAAACCTTAACCCCTTTTTTCCAACAGGTGGGACAAAAAGGAATGTCTGGATCTCCAGAAATAAAACCGAAAAAATGATGTTTTATGTAGAGTTTGTAAGAAACCTGGAACAGATGAGACTACAGAATGATTGTTGGTTCCCAAATGTTTTAGAAAAGACATGGTTTTGGGGCATGATTTACCTTGGGCAGGACATGCAGGGAGAGACAAAACCCTGACCAGAATTGTGCAAAGATTCTATTGGCCAGGCATCCATGAAGATATTAGCCAGTACTGCTAGAAATGCTAGGAGTACTAACTCACTGCCCAGGTAGGGAGAAAAGAAGTAGTACCCCTGGTGCCCATTCCTTTAGTGACAACACCTTTTGAGAGAATGGGCATGGATGTTGTGGGGCCCCTGAACAAGAGTAGTAAAGGCAACCGCTTTCTCTTAGTGGTGTGTGATTACGCCACTAAGAGTCCTGAAGCCATCCCGATGTGCACTGTTACCACCCCTAAGATTGCAGAGAAGTTGGTAAAGTTATTTAGTAGGGTTGGCATCCCAAAAGAGATACTCACGGATAGAGGAAGCAATTTCAATGCAGCACTACTAAAATAACTGTATCATCTTTTAGGGATATTGGCTGTGCGCTCCTCTCCATACCATCCTCAAACAGACGGACTTGTAAAGCGATTCAATCAAACACTCAAGAGGATGCTGAAGAAATTTATTAATAATGAAGGGAAAGATTGGGACAAATATCTACCTTTTCTGTTGTTTGCGTATCGTGTGGTTCCCCAGGCTTCAACAGGTTACTCCCCTTTCACCTTACTCTATGGTAGGAACCCTCGGGGTCCACTAGATGTAGTGAAAGAGTGCTGGGAAGAAGGGAAGGACATGAAACATCCAGGGATAGCTTTCTATATGAAGGAACTTAGGAAACGCCTCATGGTATATACGCAAAGAGCCCATGAAGCAGGTGTACAGTCTCAACAAACGCAAAAAAAAAAGGTATGACCAGGCAGACTCTAAAACCAAAAGATCTGTGGAAGGTGATCAGGTTTTGTTGTTATTGCCTACATCTATGAATAAATTACTAATGAGGTGGCAAGGACCCCATAAAGTGATACAACAGACAGGTCCTGTGACATACCTGATTGAAACACCACATAGGAGACTTACCAAAAAGACGTATCATGCAAACCTTTTGAAAAAATGGCATGCTAAACCTGAGCTAACTACAAGTTTGTTAGTTATTCCAGAGGGAAAATAAACTGAATTAGACCTGGCCTATGATAGGTTAGAGAAGGAACAAGGGTCTCAGGATGTTAGTGTGAGCTCAGAACTAACACCAGAGCAAAAACAAGAACTGATACACTTACTGGAAACATTTCAGACCACATTTACAAGTGTACCTGGACATGCTATAGGGCTGGAACATCACATACATACAGATGCCCCTCCTATTAGAAAGAAACCCTATAGATTACCAGAATGGGTTAGAGAAAAGGGTCAAGAACAGATCAAGAAGTTGCAAATGCTTGGCATCATTGAACCCTCTAAAAGTGCATGGGGGTCACCTATTGTGGTGTTGCCCAAGAAAGGAGAGATCAGGTTATGCCTGGACTTCAGGGGGTTGAACCAGGTATCCATGTTTGATGCATACCCTATGCCCTGAGTAGATGATATAATAGATAAAATTGGAAATGCCAAATATATTTCCACTCTGAACTTGACCAAAGGTTACTGGCAGATTCCGTTAGAAGTTACTGCCAAAGAGAAGACAGCATTTGCTACCCCTACGGGTTTGTTTCAGTTCCGTATGATGCCATTTGGTCTCCATGGTGCACCGGCAATATTTCAGTGATTCATGGATAGGTTGCTGGCACCCCACCATAATTTTTATGCGGCATACCTTGATGACGTTGTGTTTAGTGCATCATGGCAGACCCATCTGGCTCATTTAAGAGAGGTGTTCACAGCTGTAAGAGGCAGATTTGACAATAACCCCCTCAAAATGTGCTTTGGCCCAGAAAGAAACCCAATACTTAGGATTTTTACTGGGAAATGGACTTATTAAGCCTGAAATCAGTAAAGTGGAAGCAGTGACTAATTGCCCAGTACCTGTGACCAAGAAACATGTCCATTCATTTTTGGGACTAGGGGGATATTACTGCAGATTTATCCCTAACTTTGCCACCATTGCTACCCCTCTAACAGATTGAACTAAAAAGAAATCTGGGAATAAGGTGATTTGGTCTCTAGCATGTGAGCAGGCTTTCCAGCAAATCAAAGCTGCTCTGTGTTCTTCCCTAGTGTTAAAAAGTCCCAACTTCGAGTACCCCTTTGAGGTACATACTGATGCCTCCAGAACAGGGATTGGCGCAGTATTGAGCCAGACTATTGAAGGAGAAGAGCACCCCATAGTGTACATATCACGAAAGTTGCATGATTGTGAAAAAAAGTATTCTACCGTGGAGTAGGAATGCTTAGCGGCCAAATGGGTGATAGAAGCATTACGGTTCTATCTATGGGAAGCCCCCTTCACATTAGTCACAGATCATTATCCCTTACATTTAATATTACAAATGAAGGATAAAAACAATCGCACAATGTGATGGTATCTGGACCTGCAGCCATACCAGTTCACGGTGAAACATAGGGCCGGTACTGCCCATGTAAATGCAGACTTTTTGTCCAGACATGGTGCCCCATAGAATAATGTATGATTGTATAGTTTTGGATGTACAGTATAGTCTAAAAATGGTAGACTGTTGATAGACACCCCAGGGTGAAAATGTTGAGTAAGAGAACAAGTGTACATATGTAATGATGTTTATTGTATGCTGTTCTTGTGACAGTATTAGGGACCCTGGGGTGGAGCTTCCAAGTGTGGGTGGGCGGAAGCTCCATCCTACCCAACAAATTTTTGGGTAGGTTGTCTTGAAAATCAGTTCAGACTGGTTTTCGCTTATTCATGGGGGTATGTGGCAGAGTTGCCCCTCCCTATAAATAGGAAGCTTTTGCCAGGACTACTCCTCTTATATTAAACCCATCTTTAAGTCTACTGCAGTAGATTCTTTTACTTTGCTATGGGTCTCACTTGCCCTTTTTCACTTTTTCCCATTACAAGGGGGTGGCCTCCCAGCGTAATTTCTTAAAGCTATTCTTTCCCCGCTATGTATATCCTTTTCACTGTCCTTGGCAATTTCGTTTTTGTGATTGGTGCATTAAAAGCTCCACTGTGGAACTTAGATTCCATCTTTGTAAAATACACTAAACCCCTCTGTGTAGGGGTAGTGAGATTATAAAAAGATCCTGGTATACAGGGATGCCTGTATAGAAAGGGCTGCCTTAAAATACCAATGTCTGTTGTTGTATTTTAAGAAGCAGGAAGGTTCTGCTCCTTAAAAGAACTGGAACATGGGGTAAAGCAAATCCTAGGTCAAGCGCCCCCTTCCCCCCATTCTTGTATGCACCTCGCAGCTGTTGGTTAGTACGTATGCCAGCAAGTGTGCAGGATTTAATGTAGCAGCTGCACAGGCAGCACATGGGTTTTAAAAGAAGACTAAATATGTTAGAAAATGCCCAGATAATAAAAGGTAAATAAAGAAGTGCTCACTCCTTCATGCTCTGCACAGCCATTCACTTTGCAAGTTCCTGCAAGTGTGCAAGCGTGCAAGCAAACACAGCTCTCTTGGGGGAACAAGGAGTTAGGCTCCACAAAAAGAGCTCTTAAAATGAGCTCCTAAGGCATTCATAGCATGGCTGAATTTGGGGGAAACAAATGAGTGTGTTCTGGTTAGGCCCAAATGAAATAAACTTGCTGTTAGCAAGTACCTGAATACAAGATCCTCTCACACGGTGTTCAAGAGATAAAAAAGTTTACAAGCATGAAAAAAGCTGCAGGTTTTTTAAAACAGTGTCCTTTGAATTCAAACAATTAAAAACATTTTGGTACTGTTTGTTGCTGCTTACCTGCAGATGATTTGAAATGGGACTGCACCTTAGGGGAAATCGGGACCAGATGGAGGCTAATTTCAGTCCTAGAACGAGGTCATGGACAGTCCATAATACTGTTCAGGGGACCCAATTAAGGATATTTTGGCTATAAATCCCAATCTATAGCACTGTGGGGAATATAAAAGAACTGATGATAGCCATATAGTGTTTGTGTATGCTTTGGTCTGTCTGATCCCCCAACTTAATGTATTAGAAAGGAAATGTTGATGTTATTAGAATACAGGCAGATCAGCTGACTGTGTGACATCACAAGTAACTTGTAAATAATCTCTCTGAATGTTTTGTTAAGCAGATGAGTCTTAGGTAGCAGTAGGGAATGTATTGCATACCTGTAGCACAGAAGATAGTGGAGACACTGATGTAAATTGTTATTTTTCACTCTGTGGCAACACAACCAAGGTTCCGGGTTGTGTTGAAGCTGAATAGCTTTCTTTAAATTTATTTTGAGTGCATTATTTTGTTTAATTTGTTATTTTCTTATTTTGCTGGAAAATTGCTTTATACAAAGCTTTAGAGAACATTTTTTTGGAAAATAAAATTCACACTACCCTGCTAGTGTGTTCTAAAGCTGAAATTCTCTGTGTCTGCATTGTTGCTTCCCACACAAACCTTCCTCACAGCACACATTCTGTTAAAAACACAAAGACAAGGTGCTGCGTCAGCATGTGGTCTAAAAGCAAAACAAAATGGTTATATTAAATGCACGCTGAAAATAGAAAATAGAGTTAAAAATCTACGTTTCGACCTTAGGTCTTCTTCAGGAAATATCTAAAAGAGAAAAAAAACAAGTTAGGACTAACACATTCTGTTAAGTGTACTCACAAATCTGCAAAGAGGAAGGTAAAATATAATGATGTTATTTTCCCCATTTTAAGCACAGGGGTTGATGTACTAGAAATACTGCACAGATCACCACCACTGCTACTCTGACCAGTATTTGACAATTCAAATCCTCCTCCTCAAGCCTGTAGTAATCCTCTGGTGTTATTTCACAACTACTACAGACGTGGCTACTTGGGCTACTTCCAGTCAAGGAAGGGGATACCGTGCCCAATAAGGTGGATGAGGATGAACGCCCCACTATGGCATTAGCTCCCCTCTGGTGCTGAGTCCACAGTGCCATGTGCCTGCTCTTCAGATGTGTATGCTGGCCCCTGGTGCCCAGGTGGCTACCCCTTTTTACCACACCTCAGATGCACTTGGCAAAGCTGGCAGATTGCCATTGTTTCATCAATTGCATCTTGTACAAAAAAAATCCCAAACGAGGGATTTTGATGCCCTACTTTTCACGTCCCTGATGCTGCATATTGGACTCCAGTTTTTTAGACACTGAAATGGGGGGTGTACTACATGATTTCTGTTGTTGGGCACACTTGGACTGTACCTGACCATCACAATCTATGACTATTACTGGATCATCATTAACCGACACAGCTACATCACAACTTTGGGGGGGGGGGGGATTTGATAACAGACTGTTTACGCACAGCTACCTTTACTTTCTTTTTCTCTGGTTCCCAACTGGGGTAGTGGAAATCACCATCATAATCATCATCCACATCCACAAATTCAGCTTGGATGCTGTCCTGTGGAGAACATGTTCCAAGTCCAACCATAGCCTCAGTATGATCATTCACAATTTTTTTCTTCAACATTTGAATCATTGGATGGCCCAGACATAACCTCAACAGCACTGGAAACATGAGATTGTGATTGTGCGTCATCGTCAGGATCAGAATCATGTCCAGCTACTGTGGGAACAGGGATGGGGACTATGACATCACCTACACTCTGACTCATGTCTTTGGACTTCACAATATTTTGGCAACCTGTTAACTTGTTACAGGTTGAACATGGGGCAATACTCATGCCATCACCAACTTCACTACCACCACCAGCGGGGACAACAGCATCTCCAATAATCATTGAAGCAACTGATTGCGCTGTGAAAAACACAGTTGTAGAAATCCCTTTACTGCCATCAACTATGCCCTTATGACGCGTACTACCATGCCCATGTCCACAGCCACTCTTGCAACTTGCAGCAGTGCCATGGCCAGAAACATCTTTGCATGCACGTCTCTTTGTGGGCATTTTTTGGGATTACACAGAAAATTAACAGCAAATTTAGATTTCTGAACTTTGGGGTGGATGGGAAGCCAAAAAACAACACCTGTGACTTACAGATGTAGATTGGGCCCTAAACAGATGCAGACAAACAAAGAGATGGAGAGTTGAGCACTCAAGAGATGCAGCCACACAGGCACAACAACTAGTGGTCACAAATCCAAAACTGGAAAAATAATAATTTATTTTGTGTGGGGGGGGGGCAGCTGCAGTACCAATTCACTACCAAGATAGAATGAAGCAATAAAGAATGCTGCAGATGGATAAGAGATTCAGAGTGCTGCCATTATGGTGTGGCACAATAAAATGTTTCTGACTTGACGACATGCACACACACACACACTAAAGGTAATGCGCAGAAAATGTAACAGTTCAGTACACTACAACAAAATCTTTTAAATTGACTGACAAAAAAAGGCACAGCACCACAGCAAACAGTAAAACATTATCAAACCTTACTAGTATTACTGTGTGTACATGAACACACAAATACTAACACATTAGTTACCCAACAACAGTTAGAAAGACTGCCTTTCTCACTGTGAATCTCCCTTCATCACATCCGCCCCCGGAGTGCAGTTCTACAGTGTCTGTCAGTACACAAACTGAATGTTCTAAATTAACATTCAAAATGCACACAAAAACAATAAACATTTGATGATATAAGCATTAAAGGGTTTCCTGCAATCTATGTACTAAATTCAGACCAAAGTGGCTCAAAAATGATTTTTCAAAGTTTTTTCGATGGTTTTATTCACAGAGCTCTGAGATCAAACTGTCTCCATCTTTCCACTACACACATTACGCAGAACTGGGGCTGTGCAAGACAATCTAGAGCCCATGTGACTTGCCATCTCATGATTCACTGCAAACTTTACCTTAAAGGCCAAAACAAAGATGAAGTCAGTGTGAAGTCCATAGAAAACAATAAGACTTCACGTTAAAATTCAAGCCGATGGCCAGCCCGATGGCACAGCGGTAGGGCTACCACTTGCAGTGCCAGCAACCCAGGTTTGGGAATGGACTCTGGCGGCTAGAATGCTGGCTGGGGGGAGGAGAATTGAGCACCTAGAGGTGGCTTTCCTCCTCCTCCGGGGGAGTTGCATGTCCCGCTGCTCTACCGCCACCTGGGTGACCACAGGTGGAGGTGCAGTGAGACAGCATGCAGCAGGATGGGAGGACATCGGCCATGAGCCAGAGCACCTGCACATTGTGATGTTCTCTGCCTCTTGGCTTCCCTAGCATGCTGACTTCCTGCGGGATGGGACCAAAAATGGGAAAAGCGCCACAACAGACACCTGGAGATGGGACCCTGCTGCCCGGGAAAATCCATAACCAGGCTCCAGATGGGGCCTGTACAGCATACCCGATGCAGACTCATGGACTGGAGGGGTCCTCCTCCTCCCCACCTTGGGGGCAAACCCAGGTCGGATGGGGGTAGAGCTGCCTGGACCTGAAGGAGATACCTGGAGAGGACCTACAGGAGCGTGCCAGCACAGGAATCCCCAAGAACAGGGTTCTGAGTGGTAAGTAAGGGGGCATAAAAAGAGAATATAAAAAAAAACATTCAAGGCAAAGTTATTCACTTCGCGTTGTGGAGTACTTGGCACAATTATGGCTATGATGTGAAGTACTCTGTGTAACAAAGTGCATGGACTTCACCCACCACTAATCCCATTGGGCCTGAACTCTTCTGGGTTCCCTTGCCTCACAGACCTGGTAAATGTCCTGCACAGCTGAGCCTACATGTTGGTAGCATTGGCATGCACCTTTGCTGCTTGCACAAGTGTTTGGTCTCCAACTACAGAAAATGCTTCTGTACTTCAGCATTTATACAACACCATTGGTGATACATTTGCCTTGATACATTTGTTTTTCACACCATCTATCCTTAAAATAAACACTTATCTGGATGTTGAATATGTCCCAATGACCATCCTCTGCTTATGATCCAGTCAAAAATTAGCGTTCAGAATGCTAATTATATCACAATAGCCCTTGATATGCACATGCAGAATACTTTTACATGCAGTTGAGCAAATGTTAAATATACGGGCCCAGCTATTCAAAAGAGTTGCGCCATGCGCAATAGGGATGCACCAGCGCAAGTCCAAAAATGCGCCATTCTGCGATATTCAGTGGGAGGCAGATGCGCCCCAAACCACACTGCACAAGAGCGCAATGATAATGAATGCATGCACAACTGAAGAGGGAGAAACCATGCATAAATAGCGCAGTGCGATATTCAACAACATGCGCCATGCGCAGTAGGGGAGCAAGCAAAAGTTGCGCGATAGCGGAAATGTGCCAAAATAAAAAGGAACAAGAGAGAAGTGCAAGAACACTACAGGGAAGGCACATGTTGCTGAACCATAGCCAGCTACACAGGTAACACACACACACAGGGCAGGACAGAGACAGAGCACCTGGAACCCCCCAGGAAAAGGGAAGGTGTGGGGAGCCACAGCCACAGTGCAGTGCAAAAGGGAGAAGTGCCACACAGCACTGAGGCCACCACAGGAAGGTATTCCTGGTGCAGGGGAAGTAGCAGCAAGGACAGTGAGGGGAAACACAGAAACAGCTGCCGGGGGGGGAACACAAGCCAGGGACATGGCCAGTGCCACCATCCAGATGGAGGCAGTTATGAGGGAGGTGAGAAGGCAGGCAGCAGGGAGGCGCTGCCGTGGAAGGGCCCGTCGGTGGTATGCCCCCAACAGGCAGTACTGAGCCCACACCAGCTTCGAGCTGTACACTGATACTGAGATCGTGGGCCGGCACCACCTGAACCGGGCAATTCTGAGGCAGCTCTGTGATCTGTGCAGTGATGTGATGCAAGCACCCACAAGACGGAGCCATGCTCAGTCAGTGGAGACAAAAGTGACAGCTTGCATTTGCCTGCTCGCCACGAGTACCTTCCAGAGACCAACACGAAACACGACAGGCATAACCCAGTCAGCCGCATCACGCCATCTCACCCAATTCCTCAGCACGCTGCTGCCACATGCTGCGGAGTACATCCATTTCCCCAGCACACCAGTGGAGCGCACAGCAAACATACAGGAGTTCCACAGGGTAGCATGTATGCCTGGCATGCTCGGGGCAATAGGCTGCACCCATGTGGCCATCTGCACACCACCTGGCCCTGAAGGGGGCTGCATACATGAATCATAAGGGGTATGCAAGCATCAACTGCCGGGTGGTGTGCGATGCCAAAGGGCACATAATCAATGTCTCTGCCACACACCCTGGGGGAGCACATGATGCCTTAATCTGGCACCAGTCAGCACTGTGCCACAGATCTGAGAGTGGGGACATCCCCTCTGGCCACTTAGTGGGTAAGTATGCAAACCACGCAGAAAGACATGGAGCTTGGGAGGGGCATACTCAGAGGTGACATGGGTATTGGCCTAGATGGCCCAAGGCAGGGCGACGCTGATCACCAAACTAACTTCCACCCTTTACACACAGGTGACAGTGGATACCCACTCTGTCCCTGGCTGCTCACACCATACCGGCGGCCTGCGACCCCATCGCAGCAATGCTACAATGAGGCACATGCCACCACATGCAATGTCATCGAGCGGTTGTTCGGGATGCTGAAGGCACGTTTCCATTGCCTGGACATGTCCGGTGGTGCCCTACAGTACAGTCCCTCAAAGACCTGGGGGCTATTCCTGTCCTGTTACATCCTGCACAACATGGCCAACAACTGTGGGATAGCCGTACTGGTCAAAGAGGAGGACAGCGATGGGGACGATGAGCATGCTGGTGAAGATGGTGATGGGCAGACCCCTTGGGTGAAGGGACCCCTGACTGATCCAGCTGGCACAGCTGCACCGGGACACCATCACAGAGGAGCAGTTCAGACAACCCAGGTAAGTCATGGGGCCATGTGCAAGCACCAGTGGCAAAGGCACAACCCACAAACACGCAAGGACAAACACCAAGGGTGCATGTCGTTAAGGGAATTGGCCAAGCATGGAACTGCACACACCGCCAGGGATGGGCAAGGTCTAACATGGCACACGGTCACACACATACACCTCACAAGACATGCACAAAGGGTAGAAGGCACGCTGACCCCGACCGCCACCCCTAGCCACACACACGTCCACAGACCACCACGCCCAGTGCCTGTCATTGTGCATGTGTCAGACGCTGGGCACCATTGCACAGTGGTGGACAGTGCAATGCAGGCATCATCATGCACATGCCACAGTGGACAGCAGCCGGGAGGGTGTGCAGATGGAACGTGTGCGTGCGGGCAGGGCCGGGTACCCCACCCGTGCATTGCATGCTGAACAACACAATGCACACAGGGCAGCATCAGACAGTAGCCATGCTGGGAGACAGGTCAGTCACATGCCACAGTGCCATGGTCGCCATGGATGTGTGGGCGGCCCCGCCAAGACCCACCAGCAGTGACAGGCTGACCAATGGCCTCATGGGGTGGCACCGACGGTCCCCCAGGGGTTCCACTGCATGAACACGACCGTGCTCGTGCAGGGGTCTGCAGCACACTGAACATGCCTGTGCCAGGCATGCTCAGGATGCCCACAGCTGAACCCAGTGTCGACAAGAAGGGTGTCGCATGATGCCAGGAAGGGGGGTGGACATTGCACTGCACAGTGTCTGCGATGCATGGGCAAATAACTGTGTGCCCATTGTGGCCATGACAGCTGTGATTGCCTGTGTCTGCCTGTCAATGGCAATGGTCACATCCTCCCACAACCGGTCCATCCCTGCCAGGAGCAGAGCAGTGTCTCTGCTGCTCCATTCCTCTGCCTGGTGCAGAGCCGCACTGAATGCATCCACCGCTGTCACAAGCCACACCTGCTGATTGACTGATGCTTGGAGTATGCGGGTGTGCTCATCTAAGAGATCATCTGCCTGATCAGCATGCTGTCCCTCATGGTGTTCGTGGCCCTGATGGTCAGCACCCCTTGAGGGTGGGCGCTGCACACCAGGGCCAGGCCTGGCCATGTCCACAGGTGGTGCACTGACGCTGCCCCCTGCCACGGTATCCCCATGGACATTGGCCGACTGCTGACACCGCCCCTCCGGCTGCCACTCTCCAGGGCTCAATGGTGCCGCCGCAGTGGCTGCAACAGCCCCACTGTCCTGGACACACACTAGTGCTGCCCCACTGGTACAGACAGGCACAGGCTGGGACTGTGATGTCATGCAGGCCTCCACGGCGGCACCACCCACGGCCATGCCCGTGATGTCACCTGCTGTGTGGCCATCCTGTGACCCACACGTATCACTGCCCATGACGTTAGCTCCATCAGCCCAAGTCTCAGCATGCTGGCATCCATGGACGCTAGCACTCTGGGACATGAGCAGGGCCTCCTCCGCACCTGCTCCACCAACATCAGTCCAGATGTCCAGGCGGGCCCACTGTTGCCCTGACCCTCGTATGCCTGTGGAGGTGGATGGGCCCTCCTCTATCTCCATGCTACCGCCCTCAGTGGAGAAGCCCACCACTGCTGACCCATGTAGACATTCAGGAGCTGTAAGGGAAAAACAGTAGCATTAATGTGTGTGACCTACCCTGCCCCCCCCCATTGACAGACCAGGACCTACCATGCAGTGATGGGCTACTATCCATCTGGAGTCCACCAGCCAGAACACTCTCGATGGCACAACACTGCATGCTGCCAGCAACCTGCTCTTCTTGTGGGGTAAGGCGTTGCATGTCCGGCTGTCCCCCAACGGTCGCAGGCCATGCCCTGATGGCAGTCACCTTCTCCTTAATCTTACACCTGTCCATGCTCATCTTCTTTTTGCACTCCTGCATGGACCACTGGTGGCTGCCATGCAGCGGCACAGGCCTGTGGTGTTCCCTGGCATCCGCTGAGCAGCAGCTCCTGGTCGAGGTAGGCCTCAAACAGGGCATTTGTTTCTGCCTTGGTGAAGTTAGGCCTCCTCTTCCGCCCACGTCTCTGTTCCTCTTCCTCCACCTCACGATCGGTCATTATTCATCCTGTGAGAATGACAGGTGTTACCTGTGACTGTGCAGTCCCATGCATGTCCCAAACACCACAGTCCACACTCCCAAACAGCATGCAACTCACCACAATAGACTGCAGTAACCGACTATGGCCAGTGCAGCCCAATGTCACAGTTTTATAGCGCAACGCATGCAAATGAGGCGAGGTACATTTTTAAGTGGATGCAAATGCAGTGTCTGTGCCATTGAATGGCTGTTTAGCTGATTTGCATATGCCAGCTGAATATCACGCTGTTGCGCTTTGCACAATTGTGTTAAACGTGCTGAGCCAAGGGCGCAGTTCTGTGACATGCACAGTACACACCTAACTGCGCATGCCCGGGGTGATGACTCAGGCACCTGCCATGCTGCTGACATGCTGTGCACAGGAGGCAATGCAGGGCATGGCCACCATTGTGCCATTGGCGCTACTGCGCTGTTCACATATATGGTGCTGTGGCACTGGGGTGCCGTAGGCGCACTGGGGCCACAGCACTGTAGACCGCTACAGGAGGTGGCACACAGGCACCCAATCACGCTACATGCATTGGGTTCCAATCGCACTGTGGCTGTCCGTGCGTGAGAGACCCGTGACCCTGTGCCCGACCTTTGCCACCTAGGCACCATGTGTCCAGCATGGGTGCACCACTATCGTGCTGTTCGGTGACAGCACAATAGGGAATGGCAGCGCTGTACCACACAGCATCTGCACGTGGCGGGACCACACTGCCGAGCGCCATTTTGAATCCAACTATCTGCTGAGATGGCTCAGAGAAGGGCTGCAATGTGGAGCCAGGTGGAATTAGCGAATCTGGTGGCCATTGTAGAGCCCCATGCTGAGGCTCTATATGGTGATGCACCCCTGGACAGGGCCAGAAGTGCAGTTTGGCAGGAGGTGGCTGATGCACTGGAGGAGGCCACGGGAATTGGGTGCACGGCAGAGCAGTGTCGCCACAGGTACAGGGACCTCAGGTGCAGGGACCTGGACATGCTTGCCCACCTGTGGGGACGTGCCAGGAGGGGCACGGTGCCACGGCTAGGTAGGTGCCCCATCCATACACTGTTATCGTCCATATGGGTATCACAGTTGCATGTGTCCAGCACATGGGGGGGCCATCCAGTGTTCGCCATGGTGGTGGTATCGGGGTGGGGGGGTGGATGGGTATGGCCATGTGGGATTGCACACACATGGGGGTGGGGGGACTTTGCTACCGGTTTGTACTGATGTTCCTCTCTCCATGTTTGCACCTTAGGCCCAGAAGAGCACAGTCTGGTGAGGGAGAGGAGGCACCACCAGGAGGACCAGCACGCCGGGAGGGGTGAAGGTCTGCAGAGGCGCAGGGACCAGCCTGATGATGGTGAGTGCCTTACATCCATGATTACTATTGCACACTGTGTAACTGGGCGGGCAGCGGGGCATGACCACCATCCACTGACACCACTGCCATGCACGCAACTTGTTACAGTCAGCACTGTCCAGTGGCACTGCATGTCTGGGAGTGCATCAATGGTGGTCCATGCGTGCACCGGGTACATGGCTGTGCCACTGCCTTCACACTGCATAGCCAAGTCACTGTATGGACACGGTGGTGATGTGCAGGACATGGGCAGTGGGTGTGTGCAGTGGTCCACATGGCTGGGGGTGCCTGGGTAGGCAGGTCTTGTGGATACGGTCACTGTGGGTGGTCACACACCATCACAGGGGCGTGGCACATGACTGTATGCCACGCACAATGGGTGGGCTGCAGGGGGCTGGATAGTCACAAGTATTGACTCTGCTCCCTCATCCTAGGTGGACAGTGACTTCAGGCCATCGAAAGGGGACTGCAGGAGCTGCTACAGGTGGTGAGGGTGACCCTGGAGCTTCTCCAATGGATGCACCAACACAGGGTGAGGAGGCGTAGGAGACATCGGTGCCACATGGAGGACGACTGGGGCAGATGATAGCCCATCCATGCCCCTGATACACCTTCCCCAGACCCACCCTCCACCTCTTCTTCCCTCTCCTATATGTTCACCTCTGCCCTTACCCTCCCCACCTGGTATGTGGCCCTTCCCACCATTGTACATACTTGTAAATAGTTTTTTGATTACCTGTTTTTAATACGTTTGTTTTGTTATGACAACTGTGGTGGTCTCTAATTTGCAGCGGGCTACAGGTGCTCAGCTGCAGTGGTGTGCATGGCATCAGGGGTGGTGCATGCATGGGCGTGTGTGTGTGTCCGGAAGGGAACTGCCTATGGTGTGGGCAGGGGGATCAGTCACTGTCTGTGGTTTGTGTGTTGTTCTCTGTGCACTGGATGCCTGTGTGCAGTGGTCCATGGTGCATGCACTGTGTGCATGGCACCCCTGTCAGACCGTCCATGGCCTGTGCAGCTGACACCCTTGCATGCCTGTGATATGCATGGTCTGCTGGCATGTCAGTGGTGGCTGTCCATGCTGGATAACAACTGTACCCAACACAATGCCAGGTTGCCTCCCATCACCAGTATGGTACACATCTGCCTCCAGTGGCACTGTGGCCTCTGCTGTTGTTGTCTCCTCTCCATGCTGTCACTTGTGTCTGTTGCAGGGGATGTGCTCCAGTGTCTGTCACTTGTGCTCTGGCTGCATGCTGGTGGCATACAGCTTCATGGTGCCTGCGCAGGGTGGCTGGCACACCTGTGCCATGTAGGGGTGCTGGACATGTGTACATGGTAGCCGTGGCCACATGCCAGTGGCTTGGTTGACCCACTACTGTGTCCCTGTGTTGGTGTGCCCTTGGGTATGGGTGGGTGTTTGTCCATGCACTGTGTTGCATCCTGTGTGGCGCATGCTTCCATACAACACTGTGTGTGTCTGTGCTGGCAGTTGTGGCCAGTGCTGGGATGGGATGTGTCCTTTGGAGGGTGTGCAGGGTGCTGTACCACTGGTGGTGGGGTCCAGGGCATGTCCTGTCACATGTGGGGTACCTCGTGTGAATATGTATGGTTGTTCTCTCAGTTGTACCTTGGGGGATGTGCAGGGTGGCACTGTGTATGCTGTTGTTGCATTGCTGTCTGCTGCCACCCATTGCAGGGTGCACATGGTGGGGTTGCCTTGCATGGCTACGTGGTGCACAGGGTTGCATTGTCACAGGGCGGGTGGTGGCATTCATGGGGTGTCCTGCACTGTTGGGCACTACTCCTGGGAAGGGTGTATGGTGATCATGGTGCAGGGTGTGCTCTGCATTGGTGGGATGGTGTGGCATGGGGTGGTCGGCCCTCTTTGTGTGCCAGTCACAGCTTGCCAGGGGTTGTGCTGGGGCACCATGGCCTGGCTGTGGGTTGGTTGCTGGTATCCGTGGGCCGGTGGTTATTCTTGCTCTCCCCCAGTTGTGCAGTGCATGGGGTATGGGGGATGATGTCTGTTCTGCTGTGTGCTCCTCCTCCCATCTGTGGCATGGGTGATGGGCCCCTGCATCCCTGGTTGTGCTGTTGCATTGCTGCCCTGCTCCACGGGGCATCCCTGATTGCGGTATGGCACATCTGGACTGCTCCACTGAGCATCCCTTGTTGCGCTATGGTGCATCAGAAATGCACAACTGCACATCCCTGGTTGGCACAGGTGGTGCAATATTCAGTCGTGTGCCGTAGGCGTATCTTGGCCTGCGCAATTTTTGAATATCGCGCTTATTGCGCATGGGTGCAGTGGACTTGCGCTTGCTCCTGCTTTTGTGCACTTTTTGGGCACAGTTTGAATATCTGGGCCGAGATCTTTAGTCCACAATGTGGACAGTGGCAGTGTCTTTTACATATGAGATGGAGCAAGGGCTTCTTGGTTGAAAAATAAGACATTCCAGCCAGTGTGGGTAGGATTAATGCATGCTTCGAGAGCACAATATATGGTTCCAAATTTACTGATAGACAATTATGCTAGCAATTGATGGTTGCTTGTGCAGAAGGTTTCCTATTTTTAAATATAAACTGTACTGCAGTGCTAGAATTATGCCAAGAATGCATCCATCATCTCAGAGTTTGCTTTATTCTTTTTCACATTGTAGCAGAACTCACACAAGAAAGATTGGCCTCACTGTCTGGAGAGCTTCATTGCTTCCAGATGGTGTTAATGTGAATGGTGAACAGAGAAGCCTAAAGAAGGAAATTATCTATGGGAAGAAAATCAGAAGTGCATTGATGGAGAAACAGATTTGCTCATATCTTTATTGAAAGTGTTGTAGCTGTCAGCTTAACTTTGTATCTCTGCACATACTTTTCTAGATAAATACTGTATACAGTATCTACCATCAGGCCTTAGAAGGTAAACCAATACAACTCTATGGCTGCCAAGCAGATTGTTTAATTTAGATATTTCATTCCTTTTCATTTCATGTTAGTGTTTTGGATAAACCGTTTAGAAAAGTCTGTTTGTGATGGTGTCTGCATAAAAATCAGCTTGCTGAACAATAAAGTAATGAGAATGAATAGGAAATAGATATGATTTACATAATGCATTAAGGGTTAAAGGCATGTGGTTTGTTTCATAGAAAATGAGCCAAATGCCTGGGAAATTCATTGAACTAGAAAGAAGAGCACTGATGATTTCTGCAGGGACATATAACTAGACACCGTGACACTGAATATTATAGTCTTATAAACAATAAAGAAAAGAAAAGAGCAGCTATCCTTGACTTCAGATAAAAAATGACTGCCTTCACGTTTGCTTTGCACTATGCGTCTCTGTAGTACTATAATGTCACCAATGCTAGGAGATGATATTTCAGCAAAGCAGAGGGGTCCAGTGGGCTGCACTCAAAACTATGAATCTGGAGATTCCACTTTGAATCCCACCGATTCCATGGGTAACCTTAAATGACAACTGCATTGCACCTGCTAATATTTTTTCCTAGAAATCCTTACTCCAGTGTCACTGGCCTTTTAATAAGTTCTATGGGTGTTTCTAATTTACACACTGGTGGTAAGGACCATTTTAGAACTATAGTACATTATATAGGTTTATGTTCCTCTCCAACACAGAATTCTATACTAGAATGCAAATGCACTATGTCTTTACTGCAGTATAAGAACTTGACAACAAAATAAAGTACATTCATACAGTTCTAAAACTGTCTTTTCCACCATTGCGTAAACCAAAAACACCCATTGAATTTTTTAAAGTCCAGTAAAAATGGAAATAAAATACAATGCAAAACATTGCTGGAAAAAAAACTTTCCATAGAAAATATTTCTTTGCAAATGAAAGGTGGTTCTGTTTTTAAGTATAGTAAGTTAACACTAACATCCTCACATCATCTCCTATGTTATCTATTTTTTGTCACCAATCAGGTCCATTTTCTTATATAATTGAGGGGGGTATCCACCTTGGGCAGACTAGATGGACCACACGGTTCCCATCTGCCGACACCTTTCTTATGTTCTTATTACAATAGTAGTTGGGGGATAAAAACATTTCTTTTAGTTTGCTTTTCCTGATTCCAGCAGTCCTCTGCAACTATCCTGAGTTCCTCCATTTCTGATTGTTGAAATCTCAGATTGTTCCTAAGAGCTGCATTAGCAGCGAGAGGAATATGATGTCACTGAGTCCATTTACACTATGAATCTCTATGCAGCCAATCCAGAGAAGATAGAGCTCATGCACCATTCGGAGAAACTGGACCTTTCACACTTGGGTGTCTGACATTTCAATATCTACAAGCCAGTTGTGCTCAAAAACATTTGGCTGTATAATGGTGGAGTGGCTCAGTTTTATCTCTAATTAAGCGCATGTTTTGAGTCAGACACCCAAGCATGAGGGGTCCAGTTTCTTCAAGTTGTGCCTGAGCGCTATCTTCTCTGGACTGGTAATAGTTTGCATGATTGCAGCTCAGCTAAGAGTCTAGTGGCCACCTGTTTGTAATGATTGAATCTCTATGCTGCAAGTTTCAATATTGTAACAAAGGCCCTGAATCACAATATCAAGCTTGTTTATGTATTTCCTTAGGTGAGTGCTCCAGAACTGGGCACACTAATCCAAGTGTGGCCTCACCAGTGACCTATAGAGAGGTAGCAATACCTCTTTCATCCTGCTGTTAAGATCTCCTCCCAGCACATCCCAGCATCATGGTTGCCTTTGCACTGCTAATGCAACTCCCTGGACCAAACTGAGAATTCAGCAATCATAAAATGGATCTAGCCAGGATAGTTGCAGAGGACTACTGCTAACAGTAAAGTGAAATAAAACAAATGTTTACTACCTCCACTTGTTATATAAATGAAGCTGATTGTCTGACAAAATAGGTAACAGTTATAATATGTGGAGACAATATATTCTGTAATAAATGAATGACATACACTTCCCTGTCCTCTCCCTTCCCTGATTTCCTGAACCTGAGGTGGACGACTGAAGGAGCCGCTGCATGCTGAGCATTTGTGGAGTAACCGCTAAAGTAGGAGCTGCACAAGGCTTTTTATTTATTAGAAAAGGTATGCCACCTGTAGCATAATCCATACCTGTCTAAGAAATTGCAGCTCTTTCAGGACCGTCTTGTGCAGCTCGTTTCTGTGCCCTCTTCTCTGTCATTTCTTTTGTCTCTTTTGCAGGCTGAAAAAACGGAGGTGGGGTAGCCCGCCCTGAGGAGACTGAAGAGAAAGTGCTGCGGGGCGTGATCGACAGTGAAGGTGTCCATGTACCAGCCTGAGGTTTTTGGAAGGAAAAAAAAGCCCACGGGCTGGTAGTGTATTCCTTTTTATCAGGAGTCTTAAAGGATTGGGGTCTTACGGCTTGCAAATTTTGAGTGACTATAATAGATGTGAAAAGATTTGCTAGCTGAGACAAGAGCAAAACAAGAATACTACAGTGCTCTCAGAAGAGTTTCTACCCCTTTGATTTTTTGCCTTTTTGCCTTCTTCACTTGTCCTGAACAATTTTCACTACTTGTTCGAGACTTTCGTTTAAGACTTTTGCTGACAAATAAAAGGGGATCATATGTGTTAATTCAAATTCGGTTTCAGATAAACACATTAAACAAGTGCATACAACTGCTTCCTCCAGCAGAACCCTTGCCACAGGTACGGATAGCCGAGCTGAGCCAAGAGCTACTGCAGCATTTGCAGGGAGACCGTTTAGACCCTGCCGGCGCTCTGCGCCGGCTCTCCACCGCCCCCACCACCACCCTTGGTCGGCTCTCCCTTATATAGAGTTTGCTCACGTGTTTTAACCAATCAGCTCACTTTCCCACCCGCAGGTTATAGCTTTCCACCACTTGAGGCAGCACCACCTTTTCCCCTATCTCTAGCATACACTAGTACTCCTGACCACTGAAACATCTTGAACCTACAAAGCTAAACTTACAGCCTGTAGCACAGTCTGGACAGCTCCTTGACTTTTTCTTTTGAGCTCTGTTCATCCGGTTCTAAATGCCACTGTTCACAACAATCACCAGAACCTTCTAACTATAATTTCAGGTAGAATAGAGCAACAACCTGCTGTGCACTCAGGACAGCCCTCCAGCAGCTTGTGCTCTGACTATCTAAACCTAACGCTCACTGCAATCCCCAGCCAAAGCTACTTCCCCTGTTCCACAAATAAGCTTCAAAACCGGCGGTATAAATTTTACTTCCCCTTTAGAAGCCACGCTGAATGACCGACTCCTTGTCAATTATACTGCTCCTATTTCATACATTCTGCTAACCTAAATCTGAGACCGTTATCGGTCTCTCGTTTGCCATTCTAGCCTTATTGTAACCAAATTGAGTTCTCTCTGTCTAGTTTCCTCTCATTAATTTCCTCTCATTAAAGTGATAGCTACTGTTAAAATTCCTCAACACAACCCACCTTACCACTAACCCTCTATCCGTTCCATGTGTTCCCAAAAGTCTTAGCTCCTCTCACGTCAGCTCAAAAACCAACTTGTCTGGCTAAATAAGTACTGCGTCTCACATTGCAAGAACTGCCCATATCCCCCTCACAAATAACTCACTTGAAGTATTTCAACATGGCCTTAAGCTCTTGCTGTACGATACTACTAATCTTTTCTCTTCTCAACCTTATATGGCTGCCTATTTTTTATTACCTGCCAAGACCTTATCATCACCACTCCCACCCAGATGATGGTACTCTTGCCACACTGGGATCGCCCTCAAACTGGCTGCATGACACCTTCCCTTTTCTTGTCCCTCACAAACTCTTCTACCACTTGTCCTACACCCTGCAAAAGTCACCAGTACCCAGCATAACCCTGTCCTCCCCTTTCATTCATCGTAAGCTATGGTACCTTTTTCTCCTGGCCCTAATGCTTGCTGGTGATGTTGAAGTAAACCCGGGACCAGTGGGTACCCTCCCTCTATATAACACTACCTGGGATGATACCAAAGGCCTTCGCATTGCACACATGAACATTAGGAGCCTCCTTCATAATATTGCTGAACTTGAGGCATGGTCTGTTCAACACCACCCTGATATCCTGTGCTTATCTGAAACTTGGCTAAAACCCTCCACCCCTGATGCTCTCTGCTCCCTGCCCAACTACAATACCATCAGACAAGATAGACCCTCTCCCAAATGTGGAGGAGGTGTTGCCATCTTCTATAAGCCACACCTGTTAATATCCCATAATGAAATGTCTACACTATCTCACTGTGAAGCACTTCATGCTACACTGCAGCTAGGCTCTAAAAAGCTACACATAGTCTGCACCTATAACCCTCCTGCTAGTGGCTATAAGGGTCTTGAAGAACTCCTCTCCTTAATAGACTGCACTGTCAGTCGTAACTAAGTCCTTATTCTAGGTGACCTCAACCTGAACTGGTCTAGTACCATAAACCAGTCCTCCCACACCCTGGTACACGGCCACAACCTTCACCAAATGATCACAGACCAAACTAGGGTCATGGCTCCCCCTTGGAACAGTACTCTGATCGACTGGGTACTAACTAACTGGCCAAACAGCATAATAGGTGCAAGCACCCTTGCAGATGCTATTAGTGATCACTCCCCTATCTACTGTATCTGGCACTCTACCAGTAAACCATCTCCACCCCCAAAACTCATTACCTTCCGGAATTTGGCCAATATTAACCTAGAGCAGTTTACTTATGATCTCTCACTGATAGACTGGTCCCCGATCTACGCTTCTACTAATGCCCAGGCTGCCTTTGACTACTTCCTGAGCCACTTTAGCCCTCTCCAAGACATCCACACTTCCCGTGTCACTCGCCGGATTCGTGGCACCCAGACTAAATGGTTAACAAAAGCCGTATTTTCCCAAATAAGAGATAGAGACAAGGCTTGGTGGCATTTCAAGATCACTGGATTACAAACTGACCACAACCTATATCGCTCTCTAAGAAACTCTTGCAAAAAAAACATACGCTTAGCCAAAAACTCCTACTGTAAAGACCTGCTTATAAAATCCTCAGGTGACTCTAGGAAATTTTGGTCCACCATAAAATCGCTCCTCGGTGCCAACAACAGGGCACATACCAGTGACATGCTGTTAAATGGCATTCACTGCAATAAACCGACAACCATAGCTAGCGCTTTTAATCATCACTTCTCAGATCTCTCTAACTACCTCACCTCCCCTCCCTCCCTTCTGTCTCCAACACCATACCCTCTGATGATATCAGCCTGATACTCACGCACCCACCTTTTAGGTTCCGGAATATAAAGAGAGGTGAAGTGTTAAAACTGCTACTCACTATTCCTGACAGCACCAGCACAGGGTCCGATGGACTTGAACCAAGGCTCCTAAAAGCCACTGCCCAACTCATCACTTCTCCCTTAACCAGAATTTTCAACCTATGTCTACGCCATGGCATAGTACCAAATATATGGAAAACAGCCAAAGTAACACCAATCCCAAAAAAGGGTGACCCCAAGGAAATAAATAACTACTGCCTATTGCAATTCTCCTGTACTTAGCAAACTCTTGGAAAAACTAGTGGCCACCCAATCCATAGAATACCTCCATAGATATAACCTTCTGTCTAGCTCACAGCATGGTTTCTAAAGGGCACAGCACCTCTACTGCCCTCCTCAAACTCACCAATGACATATATGCCTCCATGGACTCAGGCCTCTAACAGGTGCAGCTTCATTGACCTAACTCAAGGCATTTGACCTGGTCAACCACTCTATTCTTCTAACTAAACTACGCTCCCTGGGCTTCACCACGATGCAGTGGCCTGGTTTGAAAGCTACCTGTCCGGCAGAAAACAAGCGGTAGTGTTTAACTCTGCCATATCAGACCTTTCCACCATTAACGTTGGAGTGCTCCAGGGCTCAATCCTTGGGCCTCTACTCTTCTCTATCTTTATTAATGACATCTCACTCCTTGCAAACAATTGTTCATCACTGCTTTATGCTGACGATCTAGTTATTTATCACAGTGCCAGAACTGTTGCCGACTTAACCCATCCTCTTGCCGTTGCCTTTGCTAATATTCAGTCCTAGGTCACCAATAACCAACTCATCCTCAACTCCAGTAAAACTTACTCCATGCTCTTCAGCTCCGCTGCCAGACTTAAAGCGAATCAAATGCCTTGTATATTGCCTGCATATAGCCTGGAAGTTTCTTTTCAGTAAAGCCGGCTAGCATTGCATGAGCACCCTTGAGAAGAAGTTAAAGCTTTTGCACTTCACTTTTTGCTTTTCATTTTAAAGCCTGTGTTGCTTTGAGCCTTGTGTGCTTAGTAACTGCAACTGGCCAGCAAGTGGTTAGTAAAATGACATTTTTGCCCTGAAGGAATATAGCAAAAATAAAGTAAGTTTTAAAACCATTTTTACTTGTTTTGCCTGTTTTAAATTGTTTTATTGCAGTAGGTTTAATTTGCTAGTTTTAAGTATAAGGGAAGGATTCTGAATTGGGTAGATCAGGTAGGGAGACAATTGTAAGACCAGTAGACATTGACACTGCCCTGGTATTAACCCTTTTTTTCTTTCCTCCTATAAGCACCTGCTTGGATGCAAAGTGGTTAATTCGGCAGCCATCTTAAGAGGCCTCTGTGATAGATGTATTAAAAGGAGAAAGGGAATAGGCACAGAAGTTAAAATAGCTAAGAGTGCAATGGAAGGATTAAATGTTCGAGAGACTAGCCTGAATAATAGTGGAGAATACTCTGAGGATGGTGAAAGTCTTCGGGAAGGAAATTTGTGTTTAGAGAACAGAACAGGAACATATTATAAGACTAGTAAGCTGTAGGCTGCAAGGACTGCCCTTTCTGTCCATTAAAGGTCTGTGTTTTGTGCAGTAGCAAAGAAGGAGAAGGAGAAGGAGGAAAAACCTACAAAGAAGAATTTCAGAAGCTGTTCAAGAGGAACTCTTGGATTATTTGGGACTATAGTCGCAGCCCAGGTTGGATTTTACCATATTTTATTTTATCTGGACTTTCCTGGACCTAATGTGGAAATTGTGTGAGTTGGGACTGTATTTAATGGACCTTTCTGTACCTATTTGATGTTCTTTGATGCTTGTAATTTATAATAAGGTGTTTTAGACTGTTTTTTTACACTTGTTATATTCTTGCTGCTTTTGAGTAAAGTGCTGGAATCAATTCTTGACACATATTTCTGTATATTTAATATTTAATATCTAATATCTCAGATACAGCAGAGATGGTTAAAACAAGAAAGCAGAGATTAAATCATAGTAATCCCTCCCCTTTATATGAAATTTCACCAAAACAGTATAAATTGGGGGGAAGACAATCTAAATTAACAGAACTATGGAAGAAAAGTAATACAAATAATTATTCCACCCCCAGTGGGGATCTAGTTAGCAGATCATTAATAACAGGTGCTCATTGCCAGTTAGATGTTTCAATTTTCCCTAAAGTTACATTGGATGGGGGTTCTATTTGGGACAAGCACTGTAATACCCCAGAAGGAATGGAACTTGAGAATATGGAACAAGATTCTTATTATAAAGATGAAGATGGAGGTAGTGGTGACTGTGTTATGAATGAGTTGTCGAGTAGTGATAGTAGCTTGGGGAGATCTCCTAAAATCTGGTATAACTTCTCAGAAAATAGTATAGAAAGGAATGGGCATGATTTAAAGATTAATTATGTAATGTCCAGAGAGAGGGAATTAAAAGAAGTTTGTGAAGATTTACAACAAACAATAATTGGTCTGAGAGGATTAGAAGAAAAAATTATTGGTGCCGACTGTTGTGACCATTGCTGTCCTAAAGGAACGTCATACCAGAGTGACAGTAAGGAGTGTGCACCAGCCATAGTAGTCACCCCAATACCCTTTTATTCCTACACATCTTAGTGAGAAATTAATTTCATTGTTAAAAGATCCCAGTAGTGCTTTTTTAGTGCTTATTGAGCAGCTAATTATAAACAAAGACATAATGGAAAATATGAGAGCACATATTGCTCTTAATGAAATAAAAATAAATCAGGTCTTTGAAAAATGTGATCAGTAACAAGAATTATCAGAAAATGAGCCGGATAATGTGCCTGCCCAATAAAGGCTGGATTTCAGTGAAATTGAAATTCCTGACATAACTATTGAAATGAGGTCCAAGAAAAGAAGTAAGAATAAAAGGAGGAAGAGTAAAAATAAAAAAAAGAAGAGAAAAAATTAAAAGAAACTAAGAAGAAGATCCCCATGGAGACAGTAAAACATTACTTGATTTTGGAAAAAGAAAGAATGATAGAACAGGCAAGAATGGTAGTTATGAATAAACATAGATCATGTGGCCCAAGTACCTGAACTAGTATGGCAGATGGATCTGGCAGCTCAGCTTGTACTATTGGAACAAGAAATTGTGGGATTAAAACAGGATTTGGGTGATGTAAAAAGTAATGATAATATTAAAGAAATAGGAATGGAGGAAACAAAGGAAACAAGATTTAAGGGGGTGGCTGCTGATGATCCTCTAGGCAATTTAAAAGAAGAATTTGAATACTCACCTATAATTAGGTTACATGGACCAGATGTGTGGAGTAATTTAGAAAAAGCAAGTTTGGAATTCTATGCCCTAGATTACTTAAACAAGGAATTAGATATTGAGGTGACAGAGGCTGATGTTGAGAAAATTAGGAAGCTGTCAATTCAGGGAGCAACTATTGTGGATTTGTATTTTGTTTCACCTAGAATGGCTAATTATGTGTGAATTAATAGAGAGAACCAGAGCAATGAGGAAATTTTATATTTTACCCAAATAAGGAGAATTTTAACAAAATGGTAAATAACTCAAGTAATGAACCCAGCAAAATGCTGACCTTATTTGGAAAGAACCCAATGTTAAAAGAGATGGATACAAAGCTGGCACATGTGATAAGTGATTTATTAACAACTTTTTTGATGATATTAGTTGAAAATATGGGAAATATAAGAGTAAATCATGTACATGAAGATAGTCAAATTGACATATGGGTCAGCAATGAGAGCCTGGCTAATCAGTTATCAGCTGAGACAGAAAAATTGAACATGCTGGGACTATATTTAATTGACCCCCTGTTACTGAACACTGAACCTGTAAGGTCAGGGGAGCAACAGAAATGGAGCAAGAGGGAGGGAGAGGTACCCCAGGGGTGTCACATCAGGATAAGGATAAAAAGGCCAGTAAGGTGGAGGGGATGGATGATGCTATCTCCAGTGAAAGGGAGTAGTTAGCCCTCAAGGCCCTAAAGAATGACAAATCTTCTGGACCAGATGGCATTCATCTGACAATACTATGGGAATTGGTGGACATACTGGCTGCACCCCTGGTAGAGCTCTTCAGCAGGTTGCTTGATACAGGGAGGGTGCCTAGGGATTGGTGAGAGGCACATGTGGTGCCAATCCATAAAGGGGGGGTGAGGAAAGTACCAGGTAACTATAGACCCATCAGTTTGACCTCGGTGGTGGGAAAATTAATGGAGAGTATACTAAAGGAATGATTGGGGGTGTACTTGGAGGAGGTGGGATGTCTGGATAGTCAGCAACATGGGTTTGTGCTAGGTAGATCATGTCAAACCAATCTTGTGGAGTTCTATGAATGGGTAACATCAGAACTGGACAGGGGAAAGCCTGTGGATGTATTATTCTTGGACTTCAGCAAGGCATTTGACTCTGTCCCCCACAATGGTCTGGTGGAGAAACTGATGGGGTTGGGAGTAGGCCCTCTGATAGTCAGATGGATTGAAAACTGGCTAGCTGGATGCACCCAGAGAGTAGTGGTCAGTGGGGAGCTCTCGACCCCTAGAGAGGTCGGTAGTGGGGTACCGCTTGGCTCGGGTCCTGGTCTGATCCTGTTTAATGCATACATATTGGACATCAGGGAGGGTGTATAGGTGTGAAATGAGTGTCTTCGCTTGATGACTCCAAGATGGGGAGCAGTAGTTGAGGGAAAGAGGAGAGGTTGGTCCTGCAAGGACCTGGACACCCTGGAAAGCTGGGCTCACACATGGAAATAAAATTTCAATATCACCAAGTGCAAGGTGTTACATCTTGGGTTGGGAAACCCTAAACACAGGTACACCCTGGGAGGGGAGGTGCTGGAGGTTTCAATAGGGGAAAAAGACCTAGAGGTCATGGTGGATGCATATATGAATAACTCTGAGCAGTGCAGGAGAGTGGCTAGCAAGGCAAACAGGATGTTGGGATGCATCGTAAGGAGGATCACATCTAGGAGCAAGGAAGTGATTCTGCTGCTGTACAATGGACTAGTTAGACCACACCTTGAGTACTGTGTACAGTACTGGAGATCACACTTGAAGAGGGACATACAGCTCCTGGAGAGGCTACAGAGGAGAGCAACTAAGATGATACGAGGACTAGGGGATTTGACATATGAGGACAGACTTGAGGAGCTCTGCCTGTTTTCATTGGAGGAGAGGAGAGACGGAGGGGACATGATTGAGGTCTTCAAGTACCTCAAGGGAATAAATAGGGTAAACATGGAGGGGATCTTTAGACTAATGCAGGGAGGTATTACCAGAGGGCATGGTTTGAAGTTGGAAGGTGGAAGGGTGAGGGGGAAAAGAGGAGGAGGTTTTTCACTGAGAGGGTGGTGGACCCCTGGAATGCACTGCCTGGTGAGCTGGTTCAGAGATCCACCATGGAGGGCTTCAAAAGAGGGTGGGACAGACACAGAAAGTGGATGTATCAGATGATGGCCTGGCCCAAGGGGGTGGGGATGGATAATAGGGGTTTCTGGAACACAAGGGGGGGAGGGCCTCGGCACCCAACTAGGGATCTGAGGTTCACGCAGACTCAATAGACCGTAAAGCCTAATCTGCTGGCAATTAGTATGTTAGTATGTCTAATTTTTCTAGTGATACACATCCTAAAATTTCATTGGCCAGTAGATTTAAGTTATTAGCAGGTTACGTTGATATTTGACCATCCTTGGATTCAGTCAACCACTTGCCACAAGAAAATGGTGTCCAATCTGAAATTCATTATATCTCATGGAATGTGGCTGGATGGCAGACTATATGGGCAGATAATAAATGTTTAATGTTCCTAAAGGAACATAAGATAATCTGCCTTCAAAAAACATGGCATAATGAAGAAACATCTATTACCCTAAGTGGTTATGAATCTTTTAATGTCTCAGGGATAAACAATAAAAAAATGGGTCAAAATTCAGGGGGTATTATTACTTTAGTTAAGACTGGCGTTTTTCAGAAAACACTAATGTGGAAAATAAGGAAGAATTTTATAATTGTGATCTTGCAAGATGTATGTAGTAAAATTATACTTATTAATTGCTATGTACTGCCAGTTAATTCCTGTTATCATATAGAGAAGATTTGGCATGAGCTTTCTGATGTTTTAAAGGACGTGCAACAAGACTTTGGCAGTGCCGAACTCTTAGTAATGGGTGATTTTAATGCCCATATTGGTTCCTTCGATGGGCTTATAGATCATTCTCTCTTTTCCTATAATTGCATTTTGGATATGAAGTATCAACAAACGAAAGATAAAATAATTAATAGAAATGGAAACTCTATGATAGAAATATTACAGGAAAATAACCTGTACCCATTAAATGGGAGATATGAAGGAGATTTCACTTTGTTTCTGAAAAAGGGGCCTTTGTAATTGATTTTGCTTTTTGGTTGGGGCAACCTGATTTTTGGCATAACTGCCAAATTCAACTCAGAGCAGAGAATGATCACTATCCAGTTATAATAGAAACAAGTGGGAGAAATATTACCTTGCAAAAGGTAGATAAGGTTTCTGTTGTGGAACAAAGAGCTTCATGTCGCATTAGATGGAAACATGACTCTCAAGATATTATAGGCCCTATAATTCAGAATTCTATAGTGGCACAATCTCCTGAACAAATCTCTACAAGATGTTGGATTGAACTATATAACCAGATCAAGATAGTCTTTGAAGAAATAAAAATCTCTTTGGAGGCCCCACCTAGGAACAAAAATGCTTTCCATTCCTGGTTCGATGGTGAATGTATAAGAAAAAGATCAGAAATTAGGAAATTATGTTGAATATTTAAAAACGTCTCAATCTAAATTAAAATTAAGGGATTTAAATGGGAGAAAGAAATTATATAAGAAACTGGTTAGGGACAAGAAAAAATCATATTTCGAAAGAAATAGGGAGAAGATGTTAAGGGCAGTACAGGAGAAAGATATAAAAGCCTTTTGGACTTTAGTGTCCAAAGGACACAATACATTTAAAGGGAATTTGGATATTTATATCATGGAAGAAAAATGGGTTATACATTATAGGGAAATTTATTTTGACCCAGAGGAAAGAGGAATGATTAGTACGGATGATCTGCCCAATAATTTCTTTAAACCAGTAACATTGAATGAAGCATACCTTGCAATTTATACATTAAAAAAACAGAAGGTGGCAGGTCCAGATGGGATACCGGCTGAAGTGCATTTGACCGAGACCAAGAGTTGGTGTTATTTTTTTGATAGCTTTCTATAACAAATGTATTACAGAGAAACATTTTCCTGAATCCTGGAAAGGTGCAAATATTGTACCATTACATAAGAAAGGTCCATTAGACAACCCCAAAATGTATAGACCTATTAGTCTATTGGATATCAACCTAAAAAACATTTTCTAAAATTATTTTGCAATGTTTGTTGGTTGAAGTTGATCAAACTGGGGGTATTACACCATTTCAGGCAGGATTCAGGAAGAATTTTTCAACTCTCAATAATATTTTTTCGTATTACATCATTTTATTGAGGAATATGTTAAATTGCATAGACAAAAGCTGTATGTTACATTTATCGATTATAGTACAGCATTTGATAGTGTTATAAGCAGGATTTTGTGGCAAATTCTGCTTAAAAGAGGGATTGATCCTAATTTACTCTGAATTATATCCCAATTATATGATAGTACCTGGGCTAAAGTTAGATATGACCCAGAAAGGCAGCTTTCTGGGGCATTTAAAATTAACCGTGGAGTAAGGCAGGGTTGTGTATTGGCTCCCTTACTGTTTTTCCTTTATATGGAAGGTATTTTGTTACACATTGGTGATGTTGATAGTGACTCACCTAGAATCAAGGATTTCCCAGTACCCATATTAGCTTATACTGATGACATTATAATTATGTCCTTAACACTGGTGGGATTACTGAAAAAACTGAAGTATATATATGAAGTGTTCAAATCTTTAAAATTAAATATTAATTTAAAAAAACAAAGGTAATGATTATTGTGAGTAGGAAATGTAATGGAAAATGGTTCATTGGTACAGAAAATGTTGAGGTAGCCCATGATTATACGTATTTGGGCGTAATGATGCAATAAAATGATAAATGGACCAAGCACTTAGCAATAACCTTAGAAAAGTAAAAAAAAACTATAGCTGATTTAAATAAATATAATAATACATATGGAGGGATGACAGTCAGACCCATGGTGCAAGTCATTCAGGCTAAAGTTGAATCCCAAATATTATACGGCAGTGAAATTTGGGATATAAAGGAACCAAATAGATTATTGAGCCCATTATATAAATCCCTGAGATATATATTAAAGGTAGGACATTCATGCACAGCTACCTACATAAGGTCAGAATTGGGATTAATAAACATTAGGGCTTTAATGGAGACAAGAAAAGGTTAATTTTTGGATGCATGTTACTAATAAAAGTAGGGATTCCCTTGTTAAACGTTGCCTAAAAGAGAAGAAATTCTGGATGGAACTTGGATACAAAACAGATTTCTGGCTGAACTCTATAATGTCCATATTAAAAGAACATAAATTTATTCATCTGAAAAGAGATGCTGATAAGGGGATTGTGATAAGTATGAAATACAAAAAATATATACAAAAAAAGGTAAAGAACTATTGAAACAGGAATTATTTAAATTTGATAACTAATTCAAGTTATTCTAAATGGTTTGTGTCAAATAACCACAGTCATGGGTTCAAAAAATACTTGACATATTAAATGAGCCTAAACTACGTTTTAATTTTGTAATGTATAAAATTGAACAATTTCCAAGCCATGTATTGGATTTTAGATATAAAAAAGTTGGGATAAGTTCAGAGGAATGCGATTGTGGGACTGGAGGAAAAGAAGATCTGTTGCATGTCCTATGGGAATGTAGATGGTATGAGAAAGTGCAAGAGTACTGGCTAAGTCCATTCCTAAGTAATATTTATCCAAATAATAAGGATGAATTAACAAATATTCTATTCCACACAGAAGATTTATGGGCAGTGGGAAGACTGGCAAACTATTTATTAGCTACTAGGAAATTAAAATGTAAAATAAAAATTGTATAGACTTGAATGGATAATTTAAGGATCTTATATGATGTAAAAAGCTTTGTAGTTTTTTTTATATTTTTAATGAATAAGGATGTTTATGACATTATTTGTATTTTATGCTATGTATGTTGTGAAGGTTTTTTTATAACCATACAATAAAATTGGATTGAAATTATAATATGTGAGGATGTAGTGGTCATTAACCTCCCAGTGCATTCAGCTAAGCAGGTGTAAAGAGGAAATAATAGTATCCCACTGATTATACCTCTCATTCGTACATCACCCAAATGTGGGACAACTTGGGTTACCAACCTTGCAGGGGCAGGGGAGTTGGTGGAAGGACTATGGTTTGTACTGGATATTTGTAAGCTGGCTTGTAGATAGTGAGATGTACTGTAAGTAGTGCAGCAATATGTATGCAGCCCCTTTTTGCAGTCTAGGGTCAATATCATTTGTCAGCTTTCTCGGATATATCAGTTTGCTTCCGTTTTTTGCAATGTATTTTCAGCCCTCTATACTGGGGTGAAAATGAAGAAAATATCTGCCAAGTCCAACATGTTGCTTGTTTAACTATATAGGTCAATGTTTAGTATCTTAGCAGTGTGGTGATGGAAGGATCTTAGAGTAGAGCAAGACAGAGCATGGACTTTATGTACCGGTGAGAGGAGTTGTTCTCCATGTCTGCATGTCCAGACTACTGAGTTTTTAATAAATGTAACTTTATCTAAGTAGTTAAAAAGTCTTTATTTTATTCAACAAGGGAACACTGAACAGTGGAGCTGATAAAGTGCATGATCTTTCCTGCTCTACAAGTTTGTTTTCGATTGATGCACCCACACTTCCTCAGTGCTGCTTTTTTTTTATGCTAATGATCTTAAAGTCCATCTTGTCCACCACTGTCATAAAGCAGTGACTATACTAAATTTGAGTATGGACACACACATTCAAATTCGTCAGCAGAAATGCTACTTCTACTCATGCTGTGTTACATTTGATGCTCTCTTCCTTAGGAGTCTGTCTAATCCTGCTTTAATAGCACAAACAGTCTTAGCTGGCACCTGCAACCTCACTGGGTAGGCTAATCCACATGTTAACCACTTTCTGTGTGAAATAAGTGTTTTTCTTATATTTCCCCTTGTCTCCTCAGTTAGATTGTATATGCTCCATGTCTCCTTGCACTCAACAACTCAAGTAAGCATTTATACTTTGCGTCCCTTTTAGCATTTAGAGCACTGTGTGCAACAGGTCCATTCTTTGATCCTTGCCCAGAAGGATGTGTAGAAGTACGGTAAACCACATCAATTCACCATGTCTGTCAACTTTGACACTACTGGTTTGATGCATTGTGCAATGCAGCATAAAAAGGTCAGGTTTTATTTATCCTAGATGTTCCTATGGATGCAGTGTTATCTCAAACCTCAATCATGCATGATATGCTCATGTGCATTTTTAGTTAGGAAGGCAGTAGAGAGAGAACATGTGAAGCTGGGCCAGCAAAGCGTGGTATGCAAAAAGGCATTTGCCTTCTGCCATGCCAACATCAGGGAGGATTAGGCTATGTCAGCCAGAGGGCTACCATAACTATTGCTTATACCCCATTTTGAAAGAAATTATGACTGGACTCCACTGCTACAAACCTCAAACTTCACAGCTGCCATGGAGGTTTGCATGTTACTGGAATGGCTTTTCATTTTCCTATTTTAAGCAGAAACCCTACAAATCCTTAAAAGGGATACAACATTCCTAGCCATGGACTACAACATAGCCGAGGTTATACCTTGGTGTCGAGCCCAATGTCCTGGCTGACTCCATGCCCCAGGCCACCCCTTCACTCTGCACAGCTGTGCCCTTGAGAACAGGGGTTATCAGGGATTAGTGAATGCTGGTCTGTATGTCCTTTAGGCTGACTCCACAATAAGGAGCTGGAAGAGATAGTAAATGCCTTATTCATACATGTACTGGACATAGAAACATAGAAACATAGAATTTGACGGCAGATAGGGACCGCTTGGCCCACCCAGTCTGCCCATTTCCCTACCTACTGGATAAGCTGCAGATCCTAGTTAACCAGCAGCCTACTTCTTCCTACCTCCACCCCCCAGAATTGCCTTATGACTATCCCTTGCATGCTTGAATTCCACCACTGATTTTGACTCCACAACCTCCTCCAGAAGGCCGTTCCATGCATCCACAACCCTCTCTGTGAAAAAATACTTCCTTAAATTACCTCTGAGCCGCCCCCCTTCTATCTTCAAATTGTGCCCTCTTGTTCTTGCACACCTCTTTTTTTGAAAGATGCTACCCTCTTGGACTTTGTTGATTCCCTTGAGGTACTTGAAAGTTTCTATCATGTCCCCCCTCTCCCTCCTTTCCTCGAGGCTATACATATTAAGCTCCTTAAGTCTGTCTTCATATGTCTTCTCTTGCAGACCCTGCACCATTTTAGTTGCCCTCCTCTGGACAGCTTCCATCCTGTCTATGTCTTTGTGGAGATTGGGTCTCCAGAACTGCACACAGTACTACAGATGGGGTCTCACCAGCTGTCTGTACAGAGGGATAATAACTTCCTGTTTTCTACTGGTGATGCCTCTCCCTATGCATCCCAGTATCCCCCCAGCCCTCCTTGCTGCCCTCTCACATTGCTTGCCCATCTTTAGGTCATCTGATATGACTACCCTCAGGTCCCTTTCCATTTTTGTTGTTGTTAGTATCTCACCCCCCATTGTGTACTCTTCCCTGGTTTTTGTTTCCAGATGCATTACCTTGCACTCTTAGCATTGAATCTAAGCTGCCATACATGTGACCATTCCTCTAACCTTGCCAAGTCCCTTCTCATCCTTTCCACCCCACCCTGTGCATCAACTCTGTTGCAGATCTTAGTGTCATCTGCAAAGAGACATACTTTCCTTCCAGTCCTTCTGCAATGTCGCTTATAAAGACATTGAAGAGGACCGTCCTAATACTGAACTCCTGTGTACCCTCACTAGTAACCCTCCTTTCTTCTGAGTGGACTCCATTTACTATTACTCTGTGTCCTATTCTCCAGCCAATTCTTTACCCAGGCTGTCATCTTGGGACCCATTCCCAGGCTGGCTAACTTGTATATTAATCTTTGTGTGGACTGTGTCAAATGCCTTGCTAAAGTCTAGGTAGGCTATGTCCACAGCCCTCCCTGATCTACTACTTTGGTCACCCAGTCAAAGAAATCTATCAGATTCATCTGGCAGGACCTTCCCGCTGTGAATCCATGCTGCCTAGCATCCTGTGCCCCTCTGGCCTCTAGATACTCGACAATTCTTTCCTTTAGAAGTGATTCCATCATTTTCTCTATCACTGAGGTTAAACTAACAGGTCTATAGTTTCCTGCTTCTGCCTTGCTCCCACTTTTGTGAAGGGGAGTCTTTTTTATTTATTTATTTTGGACTGAATACTGTATATGGTCCAATGATGTTACTGTAGTAGTTTCCATATTTCAGTCTTTTTTATTTATTTATTTTGTTATTTCAGATTTTTTTGACTGCAAAAAGGAACACAGAGCCTGAGCTTACATCCAGGTGCTTCCCAGGAGTACAGGGAGGTTAACGGACTTGTTCATGGTAGCACAGTATGCAAGAGGTAGTTGTAAGTTTCAAAGCCTAATCTGCTCAGTTTCCAGGTTCACACCTTGGTGTTCAAACCTCTAGGTAATACTGCATCATAGATGGCTTGTTCATGGTACTGCTATCATAGCCCATACACTCATCAGTGATGCCTGCCTGTTTTCCAGTTTTGATGAGCTGACTTGTTAGTTGCCACATGGCCTGTACTGTGTTTACCATCATGCACCATAATGTCTACCTGCCAAATACCCAGTCCTATTGAGCTGACTTCCTATTAACTCCAGAAAAGTCTGACTAGCTTAATTTTTGAAGCACTCTGTGCACCACTACAACTGTGCCCATCAAACACTCTTCTGCCTTCTCCATTCAAACACGATTACTCCTCCTTCCATGCTGCTTTTATTATGCTACCAACACTATGCTCTTTTGTTAAGTTTGATATATACTTGAGTTGGAGTGCATTGGGGTCTGAATGTCTTTCTTGTATATTTGTAGTTAATTTGTGTGAATGTTATATAAATGGTTGGATTGTTCTATTGATTGCTGGACATTTTAAGTGGGATTTCAGGGTGGGTTAACTGTTTGTTGGGCATCAGTGGGTTTTATTTTAACTGTTGGGTGATTTGTTTAATCATGTGTTTAGCCAGGCCTCACCTAGTCTACTCTGAGGAGAAACTACGGTAGTGGTGCCCCTTCGGGGGCCCTGTTCCCTTGGTTTCTGAGCTTTCCATTCAGCAGGTGGCTAATGGACCAACTGACTCAACTCCTCCACTTAGGGCAGTTTTCTGTAACACCAGGTCTCTTAGGAATAAAACAGCTATACTGGAAACCTTCACTGCAACCCCCTCTGCAGAGTTGGTATGTATCAGGAAGACCTGGCTGGGGGATGACTCAGGCCCTGTGCTTGAGTCATCCTTCTCCCCGGGCTTCTCTGTGCTACATTGTCCTAGGCGGTAGCACAGAGGGGGTGGAGTAGCCATCTATTTTAGATCCATTTTGGGACTGACAGCATACCCCTTGGGATTGACCAGATTGTTTGAATGCATGGCCATAAAAGATTGGCCAGGTACAAGTTGTAGGACTGTGCTCATATATCATCCTCCAGGTTATGGGCACAAATTCCTGCATGAACTAGAGATTTTCATGACCAATCTGGTGTTGGGGTTACCTAAACTTTTAGTTTTGGGTGGCTTCAGTGCTTGGGTCGAAGATGAAACTTCTCTATTTGGAATGCAATTCCTCCAGGTAATTTCATCCCTGGACTTTGTACAGGTGATTGCCTCCTGTACTCACCAGCTAGACCATGCCTTAGATCTAGTCTTCTCAATGGGTCTTGACATTAGTGATGTCAGGATTGATCCAGTCACTTGGTTGGATCATCATGCTGTTCAATTTCTCTGTGGGGCTCCCTGTTTAACTTACTCTGCAGAGATAGTCAGATACTGCTCTTTAAAAAACTTGGAGCCTATGAGCATCCTGGCTGTACAGGAAATCTTGAGTATGAAGATGGCTTATGTGATGGAAGCACCAACAGCTCCATTTTCAAATTGCACTTCAGAACCAACCACATCAAAGCCCACAGTTGTTTGTTTGTTTGCTGGTGGTGCTGCTGCTTCCTCTCACTGTGTCACTTGACACTTAGACATCCACCAACATGTTTGCCACAGATTCTGTAGAGAAAAACTTAACAGCTGGAAAGCCAACACCAGGGCCATATACGTTGTTACTACTGCTACTGCCTGCCACAGAGTCATCTGTATGCCGTCTCTGTGCTGTCACAGACATGTTTCTGGTTCCTGCGCCATTATTAGGATTAGGATTAGGAACCACAAATTGGGACACGTTCTTTGTGGCCACTCCACGGCCTCTCCCTTTAGTTGTCCTTTTCTTCCCAGTCATTCTTCAGCACATGCAGGGACACAACAGTCACTCAGGTTAAATTGCTGTCTGGAGAACACTGATTTTTTTTTCCTAAATACAGTTGTGCATGCAGTCACACAACAATCACTCGGGTTAAATCGCTGGCTGGAGAACAGTGATTTTTTTTCCCCTAAATACAGGTGTGTACGCAGGAACACAACAATCACTCGGGTTAAATTGCTGTCTGGAGAACAGTGATTTTTTTGCTAAATACAGTTGTGCATGCAGTCACACAACAGTCACACTGGTTAAATCACTGGCTGGAGAACAGTGATTTTTTTCCTAAATATAGGTGTGTATGCAGGGACACAACAATTGCTTGGGTTAAATTGCTGCCTGGAGAACAGTGCTTTTTCCCTTAATACAGGTGTATTTATTTATTTATTAGCTTTGATAACCGGGTAAGTGCTCTAGGCAAGAAACCTGCCTATTTTCAGGCACAACCCAGGAGAATACCGGTACAGTGGTGCAGCAAAGACATCATTGACAATAATGAGTTATAAAGGCAGAGATAACTGTCAGGACAATGAACACAAACACATTAAAAACAGCATAAGAATGACAATGAAAACTACAGGTTAGAGCAGTAATACAATTATTGCAAAAGAAATTATACATTTAACAAGTCTATAGCCCTAAATAGAAATTAACAGGGGACACGGGGGATACAGAAATTGGCAAGAAAGTAACAATAGGGCAAGCAGCAGGCCTTAAGTGCAGTCACAGTAGCCTGGGGCATTAAGGTGGGAGAAAACAGCACACTTAAAAGCTAGGTGAGTTGAGTTCTTCACCTGAGGTGGCAGCGAGTTACAAAGCCACGGGGCAAAATAGGAGAAAGCCTGCTCATCTATTTTAGTAAAGCAGGGCTGAACAGCGAGCAGGGAAAAGGCTGTGGACCTGAGGACATGAGCATGAGAGACTGGGGTAAGCATGGTTCCCAGAGCTGCAAGGTGAGGCGTTCTGGTCAAAGAGTCAACAAAACAACATAGTGTGTATGAGCTAAGGGATATGGAAGGCAGCCAATTTAAGCAGAGTAAAGATGGCAGTGGTGGGTCAGATGTGGAGCCGATAAGGTGAATCTGCAGATGTTGTACGTAATGTCTCATTTATGGTATACTACAGCATTGGCATGCAAGAGGACTAAGAGAGCATATAGCAGTTGTGGCAGTAACACACCTTTAGCGACAGCAATCTTGGCAGCTGGAGTAAGTGAATGGTGCACTATGTAGGCCACACTAATCTTAGAGTTAACTAAGCGACAGACCTCATTGACATGCGCAGTGAAATCCAGAGCCAAAGCAAGCATCACAACAAGGTATTTCAAAGATAATGTGTTAGAGACTGGAGACCCATCACAGCCGCAAACCAGGAGATAAGGGACCATAGTCGGTACCCATCTAGAGGATCCAAACAGCATGGCCCGGGTCTTAGATAGGTTTAAGATCTGGTAATTTGAGGAGAACCAAGATTGGAGGTTCTGAAAGGCAGTCGATAATTGTTGATTTAGGTCAGTTATAGACTTAGAGACCAAGTAAAGTACTAGGTCATCCGCATACAAGATAATGTTCCAGGGTGGGGAAGGGCTGGGGATATCATTGATAAAAAGGGAAAAGAGTAGGGGCCCAGGAACTGAACCCTGCAGGATGCCAGAGGTGATAGGGGCAGGGACAGAGAGAACCTTACAGAAGGTGACAGCCTGAGAGCGATTTTCAAGATAGCTAGCAAACCAAGAAAGGGTGGAGCCAGAGGCTCCAAGTGATTGCAATTTGTCCAGTAGCAGGGGGTGATGTACCATGTCAAATGCTTTAGAGAGATCAATGAACACGGCTCCAGTGAGCAGGCCCTTGTCCACATTGCATTGTACGTCATTGGTGAAGTGGGTAAGGGCAGTAGGTGTACTGTGCCCAGCCTTAAAGCCATGTTGATATGGGGACTGAAGGTTAGAGTGGAGCAGGTACTGAGAGACCTGATGATGCACAATTACACAGGGACACAACAACCACTTGGGTTACATTGCTGTCTGGAGAACAGTGATTTTTTTTTTCCTAAATACAGCTGTGTACGCAGTCACACAACAATCACTCGGGTTAAATCGCTGACTGGAGAACAGTGATTTTTTTTCCTAAATACAGTTGTGTATGCGGGGACACAACAATCACTTGGATTAAATTGCTGGCTGGAGAACAATGATTTTTTTCCTAAATACAGGTGTGTACACAGGGACACAACAATCACTCTGGTTAATCGCTGTCTGGAGAACAGTGATTTTTTTCCTAAATACAGGTGTGTATGCAGGGACACAACAATCACTTGGGTTAAATTGCTGTCTGGAGAATAGTGATTTTTTTTCATAAATACAGTTGTGCACTCAGTCTCACAACAGTCACTTGGGTTAAATCATTGTCTACAGAACAGTGATTTTTTTTCCCAAATACAGGTGTGTACACAAGGACACAACAATTACTTGGGTTTAATCGCTGTCTGAGGAATAGAAATTTTTTCCTACATACAGTTGTGCACACAATCACAAAAAAATCATGCGTGTTAAATCACTGGCTGGAGAACAGTTATTTTTTTCCCTAAATACAGGTGAGTACGCAGGGACACAACAATCACATGGATTAAATCGCTGTCAGGAGGATAGTTTTTTTTTCCTAAATACAGGTGTGTACACAGGGACATAATCACCCAGATTAAATCGCTGTCTGGAGAACAGTGATTTTTTTCCTAAGAAAAGACAGGACACTTGCCCACTGATTTTGTTCAGGATACAACTGTGCCTTCTAAACTGCTCCTACCTTCCCCCGGCCCACACAAGCCACCAAACCATGACTTCTAACAGAAAACTAAATGCTTCAAATAAACAATCTGGGATGGAGAGAATCAACACAAAAAATCACTATTTGTGCAAAAAGCACTCACAGTTAACAGTTCTGAAGCAATATGACAAACAAAATGCTCTTTTATATAATGTTTTTAAATTTGACTCTAAGCTGCAGCACAAGCTCTGCTCTTTAAGTCTCTCTCAAACATACTACACCCACAGAATGACAAAACTAGCTTCTCATTGGCTGTTCAGCAACATGTGACCTCATATCCCATGGTTCATTGCAAACTTCGACTCTTATGCTGAACTTCGATGGAGAAGTTCCAGCTTCATGGATCTGGGACACCTCTACCATTGATTGTAACAGGAATCGAAGTTTTTGACTTCAAAATTTCATGAATCTACCAAAAAATGCTTCGAAGTGGGACTTCGCTGGGCAGAAAACTTTGCAAAATAGTTGAACTCTGTGAAATGTTACACTGAGCAAATTTTACAAACTTCGTACACCACTACCCAGGGTTCTGTCTTGGGTCCTATTCTTTTTAATTTGTTTGTTGATCCTTTGCCCTCAGTAGTCAGTAATTGCATGATTAGACTTTACACTGATGATACTATTCTTTTCTTTGGTCATAAGGACTTAAAACTTTTAACTTCTATTCTTCAAACTGAATTTGATAAAGTTGCTGATTGGTTTTCTTCTAATTTACTACTTTTAAACAGTAAAAAAAATAATGTAATTTGGGTCACAGTCTATTATTAATAATTCTCATTCTTTCTCCTCTATTAATCTTAAGAATGTTCCTTTACAATTTTTCACAAATTTAAATATCTTGGTTTGATGTTCGACTCTACCTTGTCTTTTAAACCTCACATTTATAACACTATTAGAATCTGACAATGCCTAGACTGGTTGAGAAGTGCCAAACATTGCTTGTCACTACAGGACTGGAAAACAATTGTGGCCCAGTCAATTCTTTCAATTTTAGATTACAGTGACACTATTTACCGTAATATCAATATTGCACACCTATCCTTAGTTGATACTGTTTGTTATCAGTTACTATGTTTTATTTTAAGGACTCCCAAAAATGAACACCATTGTACTTTTCTTTCTCAATTGAACTGACTATCCCCTTCATCCAGACATGCATTTCATTGGCTAACCTTGATTTATAAAACAGTAAACCATCAAACCCCAGTTTATCTTTCGAATAGACTATTAGTCTCTACCCATACTCATAACCTTAGAGAAGTTTCAAATCAGGGCTTACTTTTACCTAGACACCTGACCTATTTTGGATGAAATTGATTTTCTTTTGATGCAGCTCTTTGTTGGAATAAAACTCCCACCCATGTTACGAAACTCTTGGACATTATACATTTTCAAACAAAATCTCAGGACAATGCTTTTACAGGAGCAATCTATTTGTAATTTTATTTTTATGAATTTAATGCTTGTTAGATATTTGTCATTTTATATTTTACTTCATATTCTTTTTGTGAATTTTCTTTGCTCCCATCACCAGTTGCTAGGGCCTTCCTCAGGTGAGACCCACTTGAACGGTGCTACCATCTGGCCTGAATCCCACCTGGACAAGAAACTGGGAACAGAATCCTCTCCACCAGTTCCCAGAGAGGAGAGGACCCAGGAGAGTTGACCGAGTAGGGACCAGTGGTGGACATGTGCACTGCCCCCCTGGGGACCACTGTCATCCTCCTAGCAGCTGGGGTCTTCCACCATCTTTGTTTCCTCTGAGGTGGCAGACATGCAATGATGTTGGCACATGGAGGGTGCATACCTGCCCCTCCTGCAGATGTCCGCTACTGCCTCCACCTTTCATGTCCCTGCTTCAGTGTAGTGCTCCTGGTCTCCACCGGGAGCTGCTACAAAGCAGGGAAGCCCCAGATCTCACCCTAGGAGAGGAGAGCAGTACCCTGAATGCTCGATCCTCTCCTCCCTCTGTCGACCCCCCAAGAGCCCGAGTCCACTCCTGAACCTGGACTACCGGTGTGGCACAAGGTGTGTTGTCCAGTGCCTCAACCCTTGGCACCACTGTGCTGGCTTCACTTTATATTGATAGTGCATAGTGCTTATGTTGGTAATGTGTATGTTTATCAACTTTGTCATGTTATGTTGTTTTATTGACTTGGGATGTTCTGTAAACGAGACCTGCTCTTATGGAACTTATCCTGTAAACCCATAACTTTTAAATAAAAAAAAAAGATGTTTTTTAACCAAGTTTCAGGGTTTTTCAGGAGGCCCTCATCAGAAGAACAGAAGGGGTGAGCAGGGCAGTAAGGGTGCAGGCGATTACACAGGTAACATTGGTAACTAGCCAGGGGGGTGGTGGAAGGCAAAGGTGTAGCAGAAACTGCTCCCCTCAGGCTGTGATGGAGGGTAGAGAATTTCTGGGAGAAAGGATTCACACCAAAATGAAGGACAGCCAAAGGTGCAAGGGAAAAGCATGGGAGGAAGGAGGAAGAGAAGCAGGCAGTATACAAAGAAGAAGAAGGGGGAACAACTAGACAACATGAGAAGGGACAAGAGTAGGACTAACACAATCTGGACAGCCATGTGTGCCAGTGCTAGATGTCTGGGAAATAAGATACTAGACCTGGAGGCCACCACGGCTGAGGCAGGCCTGGATATTGTGGACATCACTGAAATGTGGTGCACAAACAACCATGACTGAGAAATGGTCATACCTGACTACCCAAAGTTTAGAAGGGGCAGAGTAGGAAGGAAAGGAGGAGGCAGTACAGCACAGTGGTTTAAGGCTCTGAGCTGCAAACCTGGAGATCTGGGTTTGAATCCCACAGCCCCCACTTGCATACTGTGTGACACTGAGCAAGTCACTTAACTTCCTTGTGCTCCCAGGTCACACCTGTAAACAAGTTTTCAGCTTAGTGTGTCTCTCCTTGTAAAAAAAAATAAAGGTGGGAGAGTGGTGCTTTATGTTAGGGCAAGGCAAATTTTATTTATGGGGCGCCCATTCCCTGAGACTCTGGATGCCTAACAATGCATATCAAAAGATAAAACAGTAAATAAAACACTAAAATTCCAGAATAAATGAAGTTCAGAATTACAGCTTTAAAATAAATTTCTGATAAACCAAATGGTTGGGCTGGAATTGTTAGTGCATAAAAGCTAGGCTAAAGAAGTGGGCCTTCAGCCTCAGCTTGAAAACCTCAATTGAGGGGGTCTCCCAGACTACAGATGGAAGCGAGTTCCACAGGGTCGGCCCAGCGTCACTAAAAGCACAGTCACCCGATGTCTTGAGTCGAACCCTGGGAACATCCAGGTGGCCCCTTGAAGAGGAGCAGAGGGAGCAAGCAGAGGCCGCAGGTGTCAGGAGCTCTGACAGGTAGCCAGGACACTGTCCATATAGGGCTTTATAGGTGAGCAAGCCCACCTTGAAAAGGACCCTCCACCAGACAGGCAGCCAGTGCAGTGTACACAGGACCACAGTTACATGACTGGACCTAGACAGGCCCATCAGCAACTGGGTCACGATGTTCTGCACCAGCTGCAGTCTACGGAGGGTCTCTCCCGTGACCCCGAAGTATAGAGAGTTGTAGTAGTCGAGCCTAGAGGTAACAAAGGCATGTACCAGAGTCAGCAGGTCCTCGGGCAGAATGAGGGGCTTAATCCTGGCAATGTTCTGCAAGTGGTAAAAACCACTTTCAGCAACTGACGATACCTGATGTTCAAAGGTCAGCCTGCTGCCAGGAGCATACAAAGACTATGCACCCTCGGGGGAAGCCACCAATGGAGTGGGTCCCAGGAAAAGACCTGTGCTAGCTCCAGCTGGCAACCCATCACACCAGCGACCAGGTTAGATCAGCAGCACCTCCATCTTATCTGGGTTTAGGTGCAGCCAGCTGGAAGCCATCCAGTCATTGAATTTAGCTAGACAGATGTTAAGCACATTGACAGCATTGGATGTTCTCGGTGCAAATGACAGGTACAGTTGGGTGTCATCTGCATAGCAGTGAAACTCCACGCTGTACTGCCGAATGATTTCACCCAGGAGCAGCATGTACACTGTGAACACTATCGGTAACAAGATCGAGCCCTGTGATACTCCACATGACAAGAGAATTGGGGAGGAGGAGAAATTCCCCATCACTGCCCACTGCACCCAATCAGATAGCTAGGACTCAAACCATCTGATGACACCACCAGCAAGTCCACAAAACTCAGAGCAATTGAGAAGCACAACGAGGTCCACAGTGTCAAATGCTGAAGAGAGATCGAGGAGCACAAGAATAGACTTGTCTCCTCTATCTCTAGCCCTGAGCAGGTCATTCTGCACCCTAACTAGTGCTGTTTCTGTGCTGTGTCTAGCCAGAAAATCCAACTGAAATGGCTCATAGATGTCAAAGGACATGAGGCGATCCTCAAGCTGTTGTGCCACAAGTTTCTCAACAACCTTGCTCAAGAATGGCAGGTAGGAGATCAGAAGGTAATTTGCTAGGACGGCTGGGTCGAGGGAAGGTTTCTTAAAGAACGGTCTCACCAGCGCTTCTTTCAAAGCAACCGGGAACACCCCCTCCAGCATCAAACACCTGGCAATCCCGGCGAACACTGGGCCAACAGCCTCGGTGCATCCCATCAAGAAACGTGTCAGCGCTGGGTCTAGTTCACAATATGTGTGCTTCAGACACCTCCACTGACCTAAACTCCTCCCAGAGAGGTAGAGTGTCTCTGCTCCTCCCAGTCCAGCTACTGTGAGGTGATAACCTTCCCAACGTGCTCCCTGACCGGATAGCCGACACTCTGTCAGAGAAAAACAGATCAAACTCTTCACATAGGGTGGATGAAAAGATCTTTCTCAGCTGAAGACAGGCAGGATGGAGAAGTCTTTCCACAGTCTGAAAAAGCTGAGACAATCTGTTTCACCCTGCAACAATGTCCCTGGACAGGAATTCTGCCTTCTTATGGGAAATTGCCCCCTAGTACTTACCATAGTGAGTATGCAGGGCCAGTTTGTTGGCCTCCAACTGGGTCTTCTGCCAGCAATGCTCCAACTTCTGACCCTTGATCTTCATCTCCTTGAGAATCCCATCAAACCAAGGGGATCTCAAGTGAGAAGATCTGGGTCATATATGAAATGTAGAGATGACATCAAGTGCTTCAGAGACCACCTTATTATAAGTGGCCACCACATACTGGTGCCAATTGCACATGCCGCATCTACTCTAGATAGGTCAGCTAATGCCAGTAGTCCTTCTGGGCACAAGCCCCTCAAAGGGTGGGTAGCTGACCATATCCGCAGGGGAAGGACTTCTGGGGGGGCCCCAAATATGAACCTAACGGTGCAGTGATCAGACCAAGAGACCCTAACAATCTTGAAGCTATCAACCCCAACGCCCAGCTGGAACACCAGATCGAGTGTGTGACTGTGCTGGTGGGTCACAGAAGCAACCACTTATGTCATGCCCAGTGATGACATCAACTGGAGGAGGTCATAACCAAAATGCGAGGATTTGTCATCAATCCAGGCATTGAAGTCCACCAGGATTAGATACCTGGGGGACTCCAACACCTGGTTGAAGATGAAGTCTGCTGCCTCCTAAAGGAATTCTCCTCCTGACCCAGGGGGCGGTAAATAAGGAGAATCCTGCAGCCTGCACCTGGACCCTCACGCCTAGTGATGCACTCAAACGATCTGATATTACCAACTAGATGCACCGTGAAGCCCAAGCTAGATCTAAAAACAATGGCCATTCCCCCACCTTTGCGATCCTTCCTCAGGCAGTGCACCATGGAGTACCCAGCAGGTAGGAAAACATCAAAGCGATGGAGGTACAGGGTAAACAGGGGATAATGGTGTCATGGGTCACCCTCAAGTCTGGAAACAGTCACCATTTGCATGGAGTGGTATACAGGCCTCTGACACAGAGAGAGGACATACTTTAGACAGAGATGTTGGAAGACATTGGAAAAATGGCTAAGAAGGGGGAGAGGGTGCTGGTGGGGGACTTTAATCTGCCAAAAGTGGAGTGGAGCCTATCTGCTGCAGCATCAGCTAGAAGCAGAGATACCTTCAAATCCCTGCAGGGGGCATTCCTCAGGCAGCTGGTCCTACTTGGGTAGGGCAATAATGGACCTGGTACACACATATGGGGATGGTGTGGTGGATGTCAGAGTGAGGAGTCATCTGGGGACCAGTGGCCATCACACAGTATGGTTTAACATAAGAACAACAGTGGAATCCAGCTGCACAAGGGTGAGGGTCCTGGATTTCAGAAGGGCTGACTGTACAAAGATGGGGGAATGCATCCGATAAAACCTGGTAGGGGGAGACATCATGGGTGGGAGCGGAGGGAAAATGAACTAGAATAAAAGAGCATGGTGAAAGCAACAGACTTGCACATCAGGCAAATAAGCAAAATCAAAAAGGGGAGGAGACCATTATGATTCTCGAGGGACGTGGAAGAAAAGGTAAAGGCAAATAAGTGGCATTCAGAAGGTATAAGAAGTCCCAGAGGGAGGAGGACAGAGAAGTGTATCTGGAGAAATGGAGGGAGGTAAGCAAGGCAGCAAGGAGCACAAAAGCACAAGCTGAGGAAAGAACAGCCCAGACAGTATCAAAGGGGGACAGGACATTTTTCAGGAATATTAGCGAGAAAAGGTAGTCCAAGGGAGGGACTGCACAGTTAATAAAGGAGGCAGGGGACTATACTAAGGAGGACCAAGAAAAGGCAAATATCACAAACAAATATTTCTGCTCAGTATTAACAGTTGAGGGGGAAGTAGAGGGACCACAAATAATTACTAAGAGATTGGGGGAAGGGAAATGGACACTATTCCCTTTTCTAAGGAGACGGTCAGGAAAGCACTCACTAATCTGAGGGTGGACAAGGCCATGGGGCCAGACAGGGTGCATCTAAGAAGGTTAAAGGAACTCAGGGGGGTGTTAGCTGCACCCTGACAGACTTGATTAACAGTTCACTGGAGACTAGTGTGGTTCTGGGGGACTGGAGAAGGGAGGATGAAGTCCCAGTTCACAAAAGTGGTAACAAGGAGGAGGCAGAAAATTACAGGCCTGTCAGCCTGATATCTGTAGTAAGTAAATTGATGGAAACACTATTAAAGGAAAGAATTGTGGAACACCAGGAATCTGGTGAACTGCATGACCTGAGGCAGGATGGCTTTATGATAGAAGAGGTCATACCAAACAAATCCGATAGATTTTTTTGACTGGGTAACCAGGGTTTTCTATTGGGGGATGTGGCAGCAGATGTGGCCTGCTTCGACTTCAGCAAGACCTTTGATCCACACAAAAAGTTAGTAAACAAGTTCAGTAGCACATAGGTGTGCAATAAGGTGGTAACCTAGGTAAGAAACTGGTTAGGGGATAGGAGGCAGAGGGTGGTGGTAAGTGGAGTTTGCTCTGAGGAGGGGAGAGTGACCAGCAGAGTACCACAGGGGTCAGTACTGGGGCCAGTCCTCTTAAATGTCTTCATTAGTGATATAGCAGAGGAATTTGAAGGGAAGATCTGCCTTTTTGCAGATGACGCTAAGATCTGCAACAGGGTGGACACTCCAGAGGGGGTGCAAAGGATGGAAAGAGATTTGAAATGACTAGAGAAGTGGTCAAACATTTGGCAGCTAATGTTTAATACAAAACAGTGCAAAATAATGCACTTGGGTCACAGAAACCTGAGGGTACAGTACAAAATGGGGGAAGAGATAGTAGCAGTAACTATGCAGGAAAGAAACCTAGGGGTAATCATATTGGATTACCTGAAGGTGGCCAGACAATGCTACAAGGCAATTGGGAGAGCTAGTGGGATGCTGGGATGTATTCATTTATTTATTTGTTTGTTTGTTTGTTAACCAGGTTAGTGCACTGGTTCAAGGACCTTTTTCAGGCACAGCTCGGGCAAGAGACTGGCACAATCAATGGTAAATACAGTAAACGAACATCAGTGAATCATACATAAGCAAGTTCAGAATCTAGTATAAACAGGCTAACAAACAGAGGTGGACAAATAATAATACAGGTACACTGTGCAAGAAAACAGCAAACAAGGTGGGCATTATACAGATATATTTAAATACTTATGTAAGCCCCACCTTGTAGGAGGGGCTTATACTCCCATTTAAGAACCCCTTTCCCCCTCCTACCCCACTCCCAGAGCTAGAGCATTTAATAATGTTCTGAGGGTCAATACCTGCAGGATGCCTCAAGGTGGCAGTAGATGGCAGGTTAGGGAAGGTATATAAGCCTGGAGACAGGAAGTTGCAGGGCCTTTTCCAGCCTGGGTGTTAGGCCTGGGGATTGAGGGGGGCGACTGGAGGAGCAGAATAGGCAGTCAGGAAGGGAGCTCGGCTATCTGGTTGGGCCTGTGGGGGGCCCCGCAAAGTGGCAGATAGGGACGGCCTCTGCAGCGATGTGGCATCGAGGAGCCAGGGAGGAAGCTCCAATGGGAGGATGGTCAGCCAGGTGCCTGCATCATCGGGATAAGGGAAGTGCAGGTGGTAGTGGGAGACCAGGATAGGCAGAAGCCCTTAGGGATCCTGTGAAGTAAGTGCTCAGGCTGCCAGGACTGTGGGGACAGTGGCAAGGTCCCCATTGGGGGGAGACAGGTGACAGTGGCAGTGGCAAACCCCTGTACCTCGTGTGGCAGGGTGGCCTGAGGATAGAGGAGTCAGGGGGCCCTTCACCCATTTCAGGGGGCCTGCTTGGAGGTGCAGGTCCTGGGGGCTGGCATTAAAGGGCCAGCAGGGTCACAGGTTTTAGGACAGGCCTTGGAGGGTGACCTCTGGCTGGAGCTTACTGCAAGCCCAGGATGTGTAGGCAGGGATGTGGGCCTGGGGGCTGGCCACTCCAGAATGGTCATCTGGGAGCAGAAAAGGAGTTTGGGCACTATGTGTAGAGGTGGGCTGCTCAGAGGGATCTGGGCAGTGGCAGGGCCCAGGACACTCCTGTGGCAGGGCAGCCTGATCAGGGTAACTCAGGTACTGGAGCAGGGCAGAGTTTGAGGCCCGCTGCACCAGTGGAGAGCAGTGCAGAGAGAAAACTGAGCTGTAAGTGTGGGAACGGGTGCCATGAGGTTGGGAGCACCAGCGGGTTTAGATTCCTGGTAAAGCGAAAGAGAGTAGGTTACAGGGCCTGGGTTCAGAGGAAAAAATCCTGGTACCCCTCAGGATTCGGGCCAAGGTCCAGGGACCAGGCGGGGCAAGCAGCATGCTTCCCCATGGGGGAGATAGGGCAGTGACCTGTGGCAGACCAAACAGAAATGGATGAGAATGTATAACCCAGAATAGGAAAAAAGAGAGATTTGACTTACCAGCATCAGTGAGCCAGGAGCCTGTGGGTTTTTCCAAATAGGGAGGTTCCTTGGGTAAATCATCCAAGAGGTTAGAGTGAAGAAGCCTTGCTTGTACTGCCTGTAAATCATTTATGCTGCTCAGAATGTCCAGTTTTGAGTATGATGTAAAAAGTTCAGATAGTCAGTCCCATGGAACTGCTTTATTTATTTGATGAAGGATATGACCCTTGCATTCCTGGAATCATTTGGGGTGCAGGAGCTAAAATAAAGAAGCTAGTTGGGAAGAAACTTGGCAATGATTCTTTATTTAGGTTTGGAAGGGGGATAAATGAAATGGAAAACCCCCTCCCTTGCGTCTAATTTATTTCATAAGTTGTAATTCCAGAAGGTATACATCAGGCTGCATTGGGATTGAGGGGCCCTGGGACTCAGAAGAGACAGAAGGTTGCAGTCTGGAGATCCTGGTCTGGTGGTTAGTGTTCAGGGCACAAACAAATCCAGAACTGGAGATGAGATCAAGAGTGCACCAAGAAATGAAGTCGACGAGAGGTAGGACAGATATTTTTCCTATCTTATTTGAGGGCGCACTGGCTCGGGTGTTGTGCTTGTTATAGTCCTCTCCAATGCACCCTGGAACAACTCTGACAATGATTTATGCCCCTTGACGAGGGGGCTGGGGAGAGTTATATGCTGGGACACGTCTGGGGTGCTCCCTGTACCCAGAAACTCCTCCAGACCCTGATCCTTAAGGACTAATGTGTTGGCAGGCTTCCTTGCCTGGTTGGGCCCTGTGGCACAGAAAAAACTGGTTGTGGTGTAGGCCTGAAACAGAAGTCGCCTCAGCCTGCCTGATGTGGTATGTGCATGTGTCCTGCTGGTCATGTGATCCTCAGGTGGACTCTGATTGGAAGATGGCAGTAGATAAGCTACAACAGCTGCAGAAGAAGCACCATCTTGAGAGAAGAAATCAGAGGGCGCAGAGCCTAGAGGGAAACCGAGAGAGCCAGTGATTAAAGCTGTGAGAGTGAGTTATTGTGTACTCACACCAAGGCAAACTGACAATACCGTCGATAAAAGAAAGAAAAACAAAGAAGTGAGTGGGTTCCTTATTGTGGGTACTGGGAGGCATAGTAAAAAAGACTTGAGCATACAGCCCCATGGATTGGAGGTGGATAGTGTCCTGCAAGGATTAGATTGGAGAAGAGGCAACCCCCCCAGGAGGAACCACTGGCCATGGTTCCTGCCTCATTGCTCTCCTGGCTCTGGAAAGCAGGGTGAAAAGGACAAGCAAATGATCAGTTTGTGAGGTGTGGGTATCGGGGGGGGGGGCATTACCAGAATGTCTGTGTGCAGAAATTGCGTGAGTTTTTCCTCCAATTCCAAATATGAGGTTTCCACCCAGTTCTACTGCAAGATCCTATGTACTGTGGTCACCGGCTAGTGGGGATTTAGGAGCTTTTGATAGACTCTCGCTGGGAGAAAGTACTTGTGCCCATGTGGATGACACCAGGAGCATTTCCTCAGATGTCATCATGGAGGCAGTAGAAGAGGAAGGTGCATGGGAAAAAACAAGAAAAGGTGGTGACGGGGAGCACAGCCATCTACCCCACTCCCTGCCACTAGCTACCGGCTATCCCAGTGGCAGAGGGAGGGGTAGGGGTCCCAGACAACAGGTAGGAGGTCCCCCAGGGCCTAGGGTGTCCCTACCTCGGTCCCTGTCCGGCGGTAGCCCACAGGCCCCGTCATCCAAGTCAGAGCCTACCTCGGGAGTCAAGTTTAAGATGAAGCCCAGAGGGCTTGGCTCCAAGTTTGCCTCTGCACCAGCAGTATCCAGGGACAGTACTGGCGATCAATGGGAGTTGGAGGAGCTGAATGAGGAAAGGTTCATTGGTAGCACATTCCAGTTCCAGGACTACCAAGTAAGTAGGGCTATCCCCAGGCCTTACCATCACCCAGTGATCACCTTGGCAGACTGCACCCCACAGCTCCCGGTCCAGGCAAAGACCCTCCGGACCCGAATGGACAGGTTAAATTCCAGAGACCCATTGAATATAAAGTATCAGAGGGGGATATGGTTATCAGTTGGGCAAGCCAGGAGGACCAGTGTCAAAGACCTGCCAGAATAGAGCCAGGCAGAGAGGTAAGAGGCTATGTGTGGAGTATCCCCATATGAATTATCCTTAAGTGCCTGAGAGGATATGGGAAATTATCAAAGAGATGAGGGAGGAGTAGATCTTCAAAGAACAAATGACACGCTTGAAGAATCACCCTGGAGGAGAAGGTGCCCCATCTCAGCAGTTAATACAACAGGCGCGGTCGTAATGTCGCACAGGGATTTGGTCTGGCCTGACTCTGTTTGAATACTTCACCTTGGTCCAGGACTTGGCTGGGACATGGACCATTATATTTTGGACCAGGACTCCTTTGGAGATGTGACCACCAAGCCAGAACAGGAATATTATGTCCCTCCAGGAGGGGTCCTGCAATTTAGACCTCCTGGATTTCAGACTTATGAACTGTGCAAAGACAATTGCTCTATGGAGCAGGACATGGTGACTGCATACAGTTCTTATTTCTAAAGAAAAAAATTGGGATTTAAAATTATGTTACTATTAAAATGGAAAATTCTATTTATCATGAAAAATGTTGGTGTGAAAGTTGGAGGAGACTGATGAGTGAGTGAATGATTTGGGAACTGTACAAAAAGTAACCTGTTCTAATTGATGGGGGGTATATTGGGGTCTAGCTATAGGTTTAGAAACTACCTCATTTCCGTTTGAATGTTTAATGGTAAAGTCAAATCATTATGAAAACAATGATTATGGTTATCTGTTAAAGAAATAATGATGGTTTTTATAACAGTTTTAAGATTATCTCCTGGCGCAGGTAGGCTTTAGTTGATAGGGTGTGCTTGGGTTAGAGATTTAGGTTGGGTGGTGCCTGTGGCCAGGTATGGTTTGTTTTACTTCCAGAAGGCTGGGGAGTGCACATACCCAGTTTGATAGGAGGAGACCATCACTGGACCCTTGCCATCATTCCCAGGTGGGAATGATTTTCTGGGTTGGGGAAGAGTGCAAGCCCCCTTGCAGGAGGGGCTTATGCTCCAATTTAGGAACCCCTTTCCCCCTCCTACCCCACTCTCAGAACAAGAGAATTGACTAGTACTCTAGGGGTCAATACCTGCTAGATGCCTCCAGGTGGCAGCAGATGGCAGGTTAGGGAAGGTATATAAGTCTGGAGACAGGAAGTTTCCTGGCCTTTTCCAGCCCGGGCACTAGGCCTGGGGCTGGACGGGGTGGCTAGAGGAGCAGAATAGGCAGTCAGAAAAGGAGCTTGACGATCTGGGTGGGCCTGTGGGCCTCCCCAAATGGCACATAGGGACCACCTCTGCTGCGATGTGGCATTGAGGAGCCAGGGAGGATGCTCCGATGGGAGGATGGTCAGCCAGGTGTCTGCATTGTCAGAGTAAGGGAGATGCAGGTGTTAGTGGGAGACCAGGATAGGCAGGAGCCCTTAGGGATCCCATGAAGCAGGTGCTCAGGCTGCCAGGGCTGTGGGAACAGTGGCAGGGTCCCCACAGGGGGGAGGCCAGTGACAGTGGCTAATCCCTGTACCTCATGTGGCAAGATGGCTTGAGGGTAGAGGGAGCCAGGGGGGTCCTTCACCCATTTCAGGGGGCCTGCTTGGAGAGGCAGTTCCTGGGACACTGGCATTAAAAAGCCAGGTGGGTCACAGGTCTAAGCACAGGTCTTAGAAGGTGGCCACTGGCTGGATCTTACCGCAAGACCAGGATGTGTAAGCAGGGATGTGGGTCTGGGGGCTGGCCACTCCAGAATGGTTATCTGGGAGCAGAAAAGGAGTTTGGGCACTATGTGTAGAAGTGAGCTGCTCAGAGGGACCTGGGTAGTGGCAGGGCCCAGGGCTCTTCTGTGGCACAGCAGCCTGATCAAGGTAACTCAGGTACTGGAGCAGGGCAGGGTTTGAGGGCTGCTGCACCAGTGGAGAGCAGTGCAGAGAGAAAGCTGAGCTGTAAGTGTGGGAATGAGTGCTGTGAGGTTGGGAGCACCAGCAGGTTTAGGTTCCCAGTAAGGTGAAAGAGAGTGGATTACAGGGCCTGGGTTGGAGGACAAAATCAGGGTACCCGTTGGGATTTGGGCTAAGGTCCAGGAGCTAGGGGCACTGGGTCCAAAGAGTGCCAACAAGAATATCGTTGGCTTGGACCACGCAGCAAAAATGCCGCCAAATTTTCTTTTGTGGGGTGCTGCACCCCACACACCCCTGATGCGGGGGGCTCCACCCACCACACCCCTGAATTAAAGGATTCTAACTCCGAGGGGAGCAGATAGCAGGGAAAGTTAAAAATTGTGGGGCCGTGCAATACTGCTTCCATGGCCTCATGAGTGCACTAAAATTTTGGAGACCAGGATTAGAACCCTGGTTTCCAGTAGCACTGGCCACACTGCTCGATATCCCAGCCTTCCAGGCTACAGGAGCAGCTCAGCCAGCCACCTAGCTCTTGGTGCTCTTGTGTATCCTCAGCACTAGGGACAGCGACCAGGAGAGTGCTTACAGCAAGTGCTGTAAATTCCCCCTCCCTGTCTGTGTGAGCGTTTAGCAGAATAGTGCTGTATAGTGCGGTGCTATTATGGTAGCGCTCACTTGATGGGGTACCAAGGTGAGGTGGGAGAAACAGCACCTTTTCCCATGCCAGAGATAGGACAGTGACTGGTGTCAGACCAGACAGAGAAGGACAAGAATGTATAACCCGGTGGTCAGTGTTTGGGGGAAAAATAAATCCAGAATTGGAGGTGAGATTGAGAGTGCACCTGGAAATGTAGTCATCGAGAGGTATGGCAGATATTTTTCCTATCTTATTTGAGGGGGCACTGGCTCGGGCATTGCACTTGTTGTAGTCCTCTCCAATGCCCCCCTGGAACAACTGTGACGATGGTTTATGCCCCTAGACTAGGGGGCCGGGGGGGTTACATTTATATACAGAGCGAGGTAGCAGTATCCTCCAACAATAGGTCAGGAACATTAGCAGACATCAGCAGACCAGAAGCATCAAGTAATAGACAGTGTACAAAGCAAATAAAATTAACAGGTAGAAACACAGCTGACATCAGGGAGTAGAGAAGGTGACCAGCAAGCTAGTTTCAGGGTGGAAGAGAGAGACAACTAATGGGAGGGGGGTGTTAGCATAAGAGGAACAGCAGTGCTAGTGGCCAGAAGACAGATGCAGTTTGAGGACAGGAAGTGGATTTTTAGTAGGGTATTTAGATTTAGAGCAGGGGGTCAGCAGAATGCAATGAAGAGGAGAGGTAGTTCCAAAATAAGGTACAGCAACGGAGAAGGTTCTTTAGCCCATCCTGGTGGTTATCCTTGGATGGACTAGCTGAAGATGGGAGAATTGCTGGAAATTGTGGTTATATATTCTGGGCCAGATTACAAGAGATAGGGGGGGAGTAGGAGGGACTATGTAAAGCATCCCCAACAGTCTGGTCCAGCAGATAGGAGCATAGGGCTTGAGGGGGGAGCCAGTTTAGGGACTGGTAGTGAGAGCAGTGGTGAGTGAAGAGAGGGGCGTGAAGGATAAAGTGTCATATACGGTTGCATGTTGAGTTGAGCCAGTTTTGTTTAGCAGAGGAAGTAAAGGAGAACACTGGACACCCATAATCGAGGAGGGGAGGAGGTTGCCGCAGGCTACAGCAAGGCGAGCTTCAGGTGTGAGATGGTCTATTAAGCGGTAGCAGAACCCCATCTTTTGATTAATGTGATGGATCAGCAAAGCAATGTGGTCAGAGTAGGCAAGGGATGGGTCAGGGATTACCCCCAGATATTTAAAAGTGGTAACAGTGTCAAGGGGAGATCCATCCAGGGAGTGAACAGTGAGAAGGCAGCCAGATTGATCAAGGGTGGAGAGTTTCTGTTTTTAACCAAATAGCATTGCTTTAATTTTGAAAGCACTGACCGATAGTTTGTTGGAGGAGAACTAGCAGTGGGTCTTACAGAATTCAGCAGTGAAGGAGGACGACAGAGAAGAGGGGGAGGGGTCACTTTGAGAGAGTATTAGGTCATTGGCGTAGAGAAAAGATTTATATACAGTAAGAGGCTCTCTGATGGGAGGGAGTTAATAAAGTGGGAAAAGAGGACTGGGTCAAATATGGAGCCCTGTGGGACACCCACAGAGATGGGTAATAGTGGGGAGGTGGCACTACCAAGGCAGACCATTTGGGTTCTACCAGAGATGTAATTAGTGAGCCAAGTAGTAGAGGCAGCAGAGAAGCCAAGGGCATCAAGTTTTGTAATTAAGATGCTGTGACTGACAAGGTTGAATGCCTTGGACAAATCAACAAACGCTGCACCAGTCATTTTCCCTTTGTCCATATTTCTGAGTACATGACCCATGACGAGGGCAGTGGTTGTACTGTGCTCCTTCCTGAAGCCATGTTGCTGTGGGTAAAGGAGGTTGTATTTAGTGACATGTTCAGTAATTTGGTAGTTTACCGCTTTCTCAAGGAATTTCCCAAGATGGGGCAATATGGAGACAGGTCAGTAATGATCTATAAGGCTAGGGTCACCCAGTTTGTGGATGGGGACAAATTTTGGCCTGTTTCCAGGCAGTGGAGACAAAAGCCATAGTAAGGGAGAGATTAAAGAGCTGCTGATGCCTCAAAGAAAACTTTGAGAAACATAATATTTAGGTACAATTCAGCTTGCATTATATATATATATTTGATAGATTTCTCCTCTCCATTACATATTACTGAGAAATTTGCATAGAAATATGCTCAATATCCTTCAGAGTTCATCTACCTTTTTAGCTTACTCCCTACTTCATGTCACAATCCTCTGTTGTGACATCACAATCTGTTGCCATGGGCGTACTTGTGATGTCACAAGTAGAACATTATGACCTCAAGTAGGGAGAAAGCAACAGGAATAGATGAACTTTTCAAGAGTGAAGATCCCATTTTCATGCAGATGAGCTCTGTAATAAATAATGGGGAGGGGAATACAGAACTAATGTGAAATACAAGCTGAACTGAGTCTAAATATTATGTTTTGTTAAAGTTCTCCTAATGGCGTCAACTGCTCTTTAAAGAAGAAGGTGAGTGGATAGGCAATGTCTTGGGCTGTTATTTTTAAGAAGCGAGGTATAGACCATCATTTCCAGGAGGAGTTGGAGTGTCCTGGGGTCTTGAAGTAAAAAGGGGGCTGCTAGAAGTGAAAGAAGGGGTATGAGCAGTTGGGAGGAGGGGGGGTTTAGCCAGTAGTTACAGATTGAAGAAATGGGCATTGATGATTGTGATGTCTATGGGGTCTGTCAGGGAGCCTTGATGCGTATTTAAGGGGTGAAGGGGACTGCTTAGTAGAGGGGGACAGTAAGGCATGTATGGAGTACCAGAAATGCCTGGGGTTACCAAGGTGCTTGGACTAGAGTGATTGGAAGTATGCCGACTTCCTTGTGTGGATGAGGTGCTTGCATCGATTTCTCAGGTGGTAGTAGTCATTCCAAAGGGTAGGGGATGGTGTGGCTTTATAGGTAGCTCACTTGGTATCCTACTCATTCATCAGTTTGAGGAGGTCCGATGAGCGCCAGAGAGTGTTGCCCCCCCCACCCACTCTGCAGGTAGATAGCAGGAAATTCTTGTCTTGGATGAGAGAGAGGGTGGAGACAAACATGTCCAGAGCTTGGGCAGCATTGGTTGCACTATGGTGGTAGTCCAGTCAAGTGCTCTGAGGCCATCCTGGAGATTTACAGGGCCAAAAACAGAGAAGTTGCGGAAAGTCAGATAGGTGGGTGGTGGGCAGGTGGGTTTGGTGCATCAGACACAGTAGGTTGGGGAGTGGTCACTAATGGCATCGGACAGTGTGCCAGCATGAGTAAATCTGTCAGCTCAAGTCATCAGGATCTAGTCAAGAATAGTGCATTTATTGGTCCAATTGTTGAGGCATATGTGGGAGGTAATCAGTTGGGTGAGATTATGTTGAATAATGGAGCTGCAGTCAGAGAGGGGTTCAGAGTCCCAGTTGATATTAAAGTCACCTAATAGTAAGGTGTTTCTAGAGAGGGGCAAGGGTGTATAAAAGTGATGCAAGAGTTGGGACACCACTCCTCAGGGGGTTGTAGCAACATCCAACAAGCAGCTTTTTATTAAAGGCAGCTGTTAGTTCAGCTGCAAGCCACTCAATAGGGAGGTCACTAGTGGACTGGCCAAGAAGCGTGGCAGAATAGGAGTTACGGTAATACAGGAGTACACCCCCCATGACAGGAGGTAGTGCGATCACAGTGAAGGAAGGTGTAACCAGGCAGGGAGCAACTGTGATCTGGGGCAGAGCTTTTTAACTAGGTCTCAGAGATGCCCAGTATGTCAGGCTTGTACAGAGAGAGACCCAGACTTCCAGCTCAGCCATTTTAGCTAGTGAGCTCCTCACATTCATATGTACAATTTTCAGGCCATGTTTAATATCCCATAAATGGTGATTGTGGGATAGAGAGGTGTTTAAAAGGAGTGTGGAAAGGGGCCAGGCTTGCTTTCAATGTCCCCTAGAACAATGTCCTAGGGGAATCTCCAATAGGAAAAGAGAGGTGGTGCTCTCACTCTACAGATCTCTGGTGAGGCCACACCTGGAGTACTGTGTACAGTTCTGGTGACCACATCTCAAAAAGGACAGATAAATCAGAGGGTTCAGTGCAGGGCAGCTAAAATGATAAAAGGGCTGCATGAGACACCATATGAAGATAGGTTGAGGGAACTCAACATGTATTCTCTCGAACAAAGGAGGGATAGGGGGACATGATAGAGACCTTCAAATACCTAAAAGGTATTAACAAAACTCAGGTACAAGACCTGTTCCTGGGTAGAAGCTACATAAAAACCAGAGGGCATGATATGAAGATTGAAGGAGGGACGATATAGGGTATCGTGAGGAAGTTCTTCTTCATGGAGAGAGTGGTGGACCCATAGAACAGTCTCCCCTGGCAGGTGGTAGGGGTCAGGATTGTTGGAGGTTTCAAACATGCATGGGATAAATACAAAGACATCATAGCACAAGTCAGTAAATAGGAGAGGGGGGTAGTTAATCAGATCATAAGGTCCCCTTCTGCTATCACTTTTCTATGTTTCTATTTTTCTACAGCCTTAAAGTAACACACGGAGTGTAGCTAATACATACAGTGCAAGATGTAAATCAGGTTACACACAAAAAAATCTAAACAGTCCCTCCGACTGAGATCTGAACCCCGTACCTGTGGAGGGGGGACGTAAGCTGGTCGATTGAGGGAGCGAGCCTGTTGTCTTGGCTCTAGAGAATGGCCACTGCCTGCCGGGGGTAAATGAGCTGGTGGCTTGAGGGAAACAGCCTGTTGTACTGGCTCTTAGAAAGCAGTCACTGCCTTTCCTAACCATGGCTCTGCAAAAGAAAGAACAGCACCATGTGAATAGTATAGTTAGGGGTTATTACAATCAGGGTGGTGGAAGTGGTGTTGCTGCTGTATAGGTCTTTAATAAGACCCCACCTAGAGTACTATGTTCAGTTTTGGAGGCCACATCTCAGAAAGGACATAGAAAGTATGGTTGCTGCCCTAAGGAGTACAAGATAGTACAGGGTCTGCATCAAATGTACTGTGAGGAGAGGCTAAAGGAAGTAAACATGTACACCCTGAAGGAGAGGAAGGAGGGGGGATATGATTGAGAACATTAAATACCTCATGGGGGTGAATAAGGTACAAAGTGGGAGGTATCTTTCAGACTAAAGGATGCTTCAGAACTAGGGGCCACAATATGAAGCTGGAGGGGGTAGGTTTAGGAGAGATGTGAGGAAATACTTCATTACAGAAAGGGAGGTAGATGCCTGGAACGGTCATCCAGCAGAGGTTGTGGGGGCAAAAACAGTGGTGAGGTTCAAAATAGCTTGGGATAAGCACAAGGGAGTCATAAGAGATAGGCAAGGGGTGGTAGAGAAAGTGCTGTAGACTGGGAGGGGTCTACAGGGTAAGCAATGCGACAAAAAAGGGCAGACTGGGTGGACTATGCGGCTCTTATTTGCCATCAGCTTCTGTGTTTCTATGTTTCTGGTACTGAGGGCCTTAAATGCCATACTGTGTGTACTTACTGAATTTGACATTATCTATTTGAAATGACTTTCTTTACTGGATGGGGCAGTTGGAACTTTGATTCCACTAGCAGATATCATATTAAATCAAGATCAGGCCCCCACTAGCAGATGTAATTTTAGATCAGGATCATGCCTGCATGTTGAGTTTGGGACACTGTAAAAAATGAAGTGGCTCACATGTTATTTATTTTTCTATTTTATCATTTATGAATTATCTAAGGCCTACTCATTTTATGACTGTTAGATCTTTTTATGACTGTATGTGTACCATTGATCATTACCAAGACTGCCCTAGGGTGAGGTGCATGAATAAATGCAAGGTTGCAATTGTGTTTTCATCGGGAAATGCCTTTGTGTTACAAAGGTGGGGACGGTACTTCCCCCCCCGAGAAGTACAGACTGATATCGATCCTGCCCCCCTCTAAAAAGCCTTAGAAAAGGTTGTAGCTGACCAAATGACCGAATACCTCAAACACAATCTCCTCTGTGTGTAACAGCATGACTTCCGTAGGGGGCATAGTACCACTACTGCCCTCATTGAATTTTCCAACTATATACACACAGCCCTGGATAAAGGGATTCTCGTGGACGCAGTCTACATTGACTTATCAGAAGCTTTCGATACCATCTGCCATCCACTTTTTATATCCACCCTCTTGCAGCTAGGTTTTTTGCAAGGCCCCCTGTCCTAGTTCTCCAACTACCTCACCTTCCACTCACAGTGTATGAAAATCAATGGTACCCTCGCCAACACCCGGCAGGTCCACTCAGGTGTCCCACAAGGCTCGATACTCGGACTGCTGCTTTTCAGTCTGTACCTAAACATGCTCCCCAGCTCCTGCTCAGAAAAAATGCTCCTTTATGCAGACAATGCAGTCCTCTTCACATCCCACAAGGTCCCCACCCATCTCCAAAGTGCCCTTCAAAGTTCCTTTAACCAGGCGGAATTCTGGTTCCTGGACCAATGACTTGTAATTAACCTAAAAAAGATGAAGCACATGCTTTTCTCGCACACTCAAAGCAAGTACAAGGACACCCCTCCCACTGTCCTGCCTAGTACCCTCCTTCCCCTTGAGCAGGTAAAAACCTACAAATACCTGGGCATTACCTTTGACTCTGTTCTCTCTTTTCATGACCACACACGCAACTTTGCAACACCCATAAACACACATGTTGGCCTGCAATACCGCCACAAGAGCTGCCTACCACCTGCAGCCCTGAGGCTGGCATCACCTCCTCAGTGTTATCCCTAGTGGACTATGGCGTTCTAGTATATGATGCAGCAGACAAGACTGCATGCAATAAAATCAAAATGTCTCTAAACAAGACCTGCCATCTACTTACTGGCTCCAGCAGACTCACCCACACATGTACACTATATGCCCTTGCTGATATTCTCAACCTTGAGGAGAAGTTGAGCTACCAAACCTGCCTCCTCACCAAGAAAATAGTTGCTGGCTTAACACCTCCAGATCTTACTACTATCCTCACCACCTCCATCCCTACTATCTTCACCCGGAGCACACACAAATGGACACTTCAGGTGCCCAGAGTCAAGACATCCCTGACCCAAAGGTCTTTCTGCTATTAAACCCCGATCTGGAGCAATGCCCTGCCCCCTGATATCTCCTCTCAACAAAGGATCAGGCCCTTCAAAACAACCCTTAGGCAACATCTAATCACTGCCCACTGTTGTAACTGTACATAACTGTTGCATCCCCACCTCACTGGGGATCCCTCCACCCTTGCAGTATATGTAGCTGCTTAAGTATCTCCACCTTTGCTTTAAGTAACTGCTTAAATAACTTTAGCTGAGTCTGATTTGCTGTTTTCTACAATAGGTGCTTAACTACCTCACTGTATAGGATCTGCATAAAGTTTCACTCTGCTATGACTTAATCCTGGTATATATACATACATGTATAGAATCTTTATGTTGAACTGTAATCCACCTTGTAACTATGACTGCATATGTATAACTGTCTTTGTTCCTTGGCGAGGAGCCTTTGTAAATGAGTCTTTGACTCAAAGGTTTGCAATTCCAATTCTATTAAATAAATATAAATCTTTGAAGACATATGCTGGCACCCTGCTGAAGCAAAGAGGAGAGCCTGGCCACAGAGAAGCTAAAACACTTTGTGGTTGTCCAAGTTTCTACAGACAAACAAGGCTCACCATGGACATCCACAGACACCCCTACTCTGTTCCTGATCTTTGTCCATGATAACTCCATCCATGGTTTGTCCATGATCCATGGACAAGGTTGTCCATGGTTGATGAAAATGCCTGAAAAAAAACATACAATCAAGACAAACTATGTGGACAGAAGTAAAATCCATTTTCAATTTGGTAAATAAAAATGAAATAGTGTATGGTGGAACATTGTTATGGATAAAAATCTATACCTAGAATGCAGTTGTGCTGCAGTAGCTACGTCATTATAGCTGTTGTGCTGCACTAGCTATGTAGTTACTACAGCATAACAACATTGAACGCGCTAGCGCATGCACATTACACTACCAGGATGTGGCCGCAGCGGTGAGAGTGAGAGCGGAGGAGAGAAGGACAGTGGAAAAAACATAAAGTAGGGCACCCAAATACTCACATAAAGGACTCCTTTAAGTTTTGATAGTGGATCATACACTATAAAAGGCAATGTATGATCTACTATCTATGCCAAGCTTATGTTTTCATCTCAAGGTTGCCATGGTGACCGAACCTCTCAAGCCACACTCTTGAGGTTCAAATGGTCATCACAGCAACCTCTCAATGAATACATACGCTTGTTATTGACAGAAGACTATACATTAGCCTCTATATTATGAAAAAATTACCTTTGAAATTATTTCAAGTAGCAGCCATGACTAGCCATAATCTAAGTATGTTTTTAGTGTCTGTTCTTATAATGGTTTTCATGGTTTGGTTTTTAATTATGATATCAGTTAAATGTATTTGGTTTGTACGCTATTTAAGATTTGTAACATGGATGGAATTATGTTAAAAATATAAACATTATTTTTCTCACATTAGTAGTTCCATTATTTAAACTAATGGGGCCGCATTCACGTAACATTGCCAGGGTGCAAACGATGTTTGCACTGGGCAAACTGGGTTTTGTTCAAAGATGGTACAGTATTCACAAAGCCCAGTTTGCCCAGGCAAACTGTGTTTGCACCTGGGCAATGCAATGAAGTGGGATGCATTGCAAATGAGGGGGAAGGGTCCTGCATATCTCTTCAATCCCATTTACAAAACTTGAGATCCATGCAAAAGCCATTTGCGATGGCCCTTGTGTGGAAAAAATACTGCCGGCAAAAACCTGATGGTAATCCTAGTGGTTTGCAGCGGTACTGCAACCCCCCATTCCCCAATTTACACCTGAAATGGAAACACATTTTTTCCATAGTGTAGTGTCCCTCCTCTGTCCCTGATCTCCCACCTGAAAGTGAAACACATTCTTTCCATAGTGTAGTGGCCTGCCCCATTCCCTGATCTCCCACCCAAATTGAAACGTGTTTTCCATAGTGTAGTGTCCCTCCCTCCACTCCCCTGTCACTGATCTCATATAAAATACCCATTTTTCATAATATAATGTCCCACCCCGATCACCGATCCCCCTTATAAAATACCCATTTTCATAGTACAGTGTTCCACCTCCTTCCCGATCACCAATCTCTGCATAAAACACCCATTTTCCCTAGTGTAGTATCCCACCCCTCCTCCCCGATCACTGATCACTGTCTCCAAATTTTTTTTACATGTTTGTGAGTCAACAGCAGTTTTGACATTGAGAACAGTTAAATTATAGCAGGGCTCTGTTTTAACTGGGTGCAGGCATAAATAAGTATCCTCTGTGCCTTGATTTTTTTGTTTGATGGCATGAGTCTTTTTTAATTATGTGTTTAACAGTGAGGTATTATTATTCTGTAATGTTTTTAAACTTTATTTTTTTATGTTGCTGAGTACTAGAACTCATGAGTCTGTACTGTCACTTCAAGAATTCTGCACATAAAAGGGATACTGTCATGGGTTGAACAAATCAGGTCACACAGGAATCAACAAATTTGATACAACATACCTAAATGGTATGATTTTTATTAAACAAACAAAAAAAATTAAATCCAAAAAAAATAACAGCTTACAGCAGTGAACTTCTGATAATAAACAAACAAAATAAAACTTGAAAACAGCACAGCTTCCCTGCCAAGGGTATAGCAGTGGAACATAATCTTGTGCAGTATAACAGAGAGCAGGAGGTCCTCACGTGAACTCTCCCTAACAGCATCTAACCTAATTATCTAGGCTGGCTTCTTTTAAAGAGTGGAGCTCCACCCCTAAGCTCAAAGCCCCACCTAATTATTAAGCAATTTACAGGAAAATTTCTTATTTCTTTGTACAATCAAGTACATAGAATTTACATAAATGAAAGGCATAACAAATAATCCATTATTATGACATCAACATAAACACCTAATGCTCTATCAGATATGATTGCACATTTCTTGCAGAGTGGGCTGCATTATAGACAACTCCTCCCCTTTTCTAAAGGTAACCTAGGAGCTGCTGCATATAAAAGAAGGGAGAAAGGTGCTGCTGACTTTCTATAGGAGACAGCATCTTGCAAGGACACCAGCACTGATTGGAGACATGAAACTCCTGGGAGTTGTGTAAGTAGACCACATTTTAGTTCTTCTTCTCTATTATCCTGTATTTTAATTTGCTAACTGTTTAACCTTTTCAAGAACAGGATATTCCAATCTGCACCTGTACATATCTTAAAGAAAAACATTTAAACTGGCATTGGTAATTTCTTAGTTTGACTGTCAATCCCAGCTTGCTTTTTACATTGTGAAAAAAACCTTTGCCTACCAAGCCTGTTTACAAACCTTTAGTTAGTTCCATTCTTTAAGTCTGTGCAGCTCATTTTAGACCATTTCTGCACATTTAAGGGCAATGCAGGGAAAAATGTTTATATTTAACTGGACCATGACGTAGAAGAGCAGAAATAGGAAGGGAAGAAAATAGTTTCAATTGTAATACACACGTCCAGATGGCCAGTCTGACTGCAGCATATTCTGTATGTTTACACAGAAATAGGGGGAGATTAGAAAGGGAAAGAAAGACATAAAATGAAGAGGAGTAAAGTGCTGTTGCGCCAACAGTCTTTGGAACAGATATAGGAGAGAAGAAGAAAACGTCGGGTTCAGCTAAGCACTATTCGCATGGGGGGGGGGTTCAACTACCACAGATACCTTGGTTCAGATACGTCAGCCTTTGAAAAAGTGCTATCAGCATTTATTTCTTTTATTTACTTTATTACAAGAAGGATTACAAGTACCTTTGAGCCAGGCTCTTTTACAAAAGTTCCGCGTCAAGAACAAATACAAGTTACAGAAATAGGAACAAAACAATAACTAGGTCGGCATACTAGGTTACAATGGTAGATTAATGCAATAGCTAGAATAAGTAGAATGTATACATGAGAACACAGAGTAACAGAGTGAACACGAAACGTGGCAGGTGACATCAAATTGATGGTGGGGTAAGAGCCTGTGAACTTGTGTGCCAGCCGGTATACATGTTTGAATGTATGGATTTCTTGAATTAAGGGATTCTGAATGCACTGTGTATCTGAAGCAACTGCAAGAGAATTTATCAGTACTTGGCAGCACTTTCTACGTAATGAAGATTTACTCTGCACTGAATTCTCTCAAGTCCATGGCTCTGTTTCATACTGTGTTGCACAGTAAGTGTTACCTATCCTTTTAGCAGGTGACAGTCCCCTGCTTACATTATTGGTGCTGCAGTCATTTGTGCGGCAAGATCTGCAAGTGCATCAGGTTTGGCTGTACTGATTACCATTATCCCAGTTACTGAGGCAGTGACAATATTGGCAGTGGCAAGAGCCACATCATTCTTCCATGCAGCCCTGACCACTAGGCTGCCAGTCTTCAGGGACAAGATATAAGGGGATCACTAGAGGCAGGAACTGCAAATCTCATTGGGATCCCAGGAGTGAGCCTATGTTAACCTTGTGGGGAGGGGTTATCCAAGTACAGCTGATTTGGAAGGAGGCATACAGTAGTGGCAACACAAAAATTCAGGAAAGACAGACACAGAAACCTGGGCATAATGTCCAGGTATCTTTGCCTGTCTTTCTTGAAGTCACTGTATTGGCATTATATCTCTTGAATACAAGCTGCACATTTGTGAAAACAGATACTATTTTGAATGCTATAGCAATGGCCTTTTCCACAGTAAGACTGGGTTCTTATTACTGCAACAGCTAATCACAAATATGACCATTGTAAACTTGTTTTGCTATTTGGTCTCTCAGTATTTCATCTAACTTTTTTCCAAAATCTTAAGAACTTATCAGTGAATGGATAGCAACAGTACACTAGGACATTATCTGTAATGTCTTTGAGCACACTGATGAAAACAGTGCCATTCAGCAACCATGTCATTCGACACAAAATAAGTCCGTAATGCAGCAACAGCAAACTCCTAAGTAGTACTTGTGTCTGATAAGGTATGAAAAAATACATTGCCCCTCATTTCTCATACAGTGTAATAAAACAGCCTGTGCTAAAGTCAAGACAATTGTCTCCTGACGCATCAGATACTAGCAGGTAGTTCTCAAACATTTGCATAACTCTTTTGAATGGAATTGTATACCCCCTTGGACAATGTCTAGTTCTTTTGAATTTTATTCTGCAAAGCCATTACAAATCGACAGATTTACACAATATATCACAGAGAATACAAAAAATTAGGGGCCTGATAGTCAAAATGTTGCACCAGTGCAAATGGGCAGTTGCATGCACAGACCATGTTTTGCATCCTGTCTGTGGGTGGGGTCTACTGCCAAACATCCCCACAGCACAAGCAAAACCTGGCTGTGTCCAAGTGTAAAGATACAACTGTGCTCATGCAAACGAGGTAATATAGTCACCATACAGGTGCAACATTATATTTAGTAGTTTGCACCAGCGGTAATCACCACCCAAACAGGCACAAATTACTGCTGAAAAAACCTCTTTGTAATGGGGCACAATGTCCCAGTGGTAGCCCAAGGTACAGCAGCTGCCCGCCCTGGCCTAGGCACCCAAAACTACCCTTGGTGCCTAGTGGTCCCTCGCTCCTTCTGATCCGCAACCTAGAAATTACAGAAACATACCCTGGTGCCTAATGTGCCCCCCCCCCCACCAATCCTCAACCCAATAATGAAGGACAGATTCCCTGGTGCCTACTGGACCTCCCTCCCTTTGATCCCCAGCCAGATAATGAAAGGTGGAATCCCTGGTGCCTAGTATCCCTGCCCTGGCACCAGAACCCTGACTACATCATGGACAAAACATTGTCTGGCAGCCAGTGCTCCCCCTATCCTGGTTTCTGATTCCTGACCGAGTCCAAATGTGATTTCAACTGGTGGACGGTTCTCCCTTCCCCATTTCTGATCCCCATCACATGCACACTAACAGTCTCTGAGGTACACACCCATCTGTCACAAGCCGACCCTGGGGCATGCTGTGGGACAGAACAAAATGTATACATGTCTAGTGGTACCCCCCACCTGCTGATGAGTGTAACAGCAGTATGACAAAGATCCCTGGCATCCATTGGCCCTCCCACCATGGCAACAACCACCCACCCATCCATCCCCTTCCCCTTACCAGCATGGTCGATGCTGAGGGACCCTTTCAGCAACCAGCACAGCCCTCCACTCACAACCTCAGCTAGTCGCTGAATGGACAGGCAGGAAGTGCACATCTCTGCCCCTTTGGCCACCTTGTGGTTTTGCTGCCACCTGAGCCCCATAATGAGGAAGAGGAGTCCTGCCTGGGACCACCTTGGTCCTCCCCTTGTCAGCAGCAAAAGTTCCTTGTTTGGGACTTTTTTGTAACTGACCCCACTGACAACAGTGTGATGACATGTACCTTGTTTCACACCATTGTTCAGTGTGGGAAACAGGGCAGCCATCTAGGCACAGGTAGGCCACACATTTAACTTAAAGTGAGGCAGTGCCAGGAGTGGGAGGAGCATATGAGGAAAAAACAGACAGCTGATAGGAGAGATGGGGGTGGCACCTGTAGTGCTCAATGTGTTCAGCACAAGAAAAGGCGACATGGTGTGTCATCATGTCCTGGAGGGCACACAGAGGGGAAGGAGAGGACTAGGAGATGAAACTACAGCTAGATTCAGGTGCTGCAGGGGTTACCTGAGAGACCAGCCACAGTTCCATCTTCTACATCCATCCGTACTGAAGTGGTGCAGCTATGCAGGATGACAGGGGAGCTCTTCCACCAAGTCAGGGCCATGAAATAAAATTTGGAGCTGTTGCCCCAAAACCAACAGAGCATTCTTGGGGGGCTGGAGGAACTCCATGGAGGCCATGCACCATCTGTCCCCATGCCATAGCCCTATTCTCTCTACACTCCTTGATTCAATATCTGCTATCTGTCTTACTGTACCCTTCATTCTTATTTTCAGCTGTTGTAACAAAAATTGAAAAAGTTAGAAAAAGAAAAACTAGAAAAAAGTGGGCACGGGGTCATTATGTCGCACGACATAATGCCACATGACACAATTGCGCTAAAGTATTGATGCCATGAGGCATATTTCTTTTGTTCTGTGGGGTCTCTGCCCTCGCCACCCCCATTATGGGGCTGCACCCCCACCCCCACTAAAGATTCTCAACTCGGGTGGGTCCAACTCTGGGTGCGCACAAGTCCGGGTTCGCCATAATGCCGCATGCTATTATGTCGTGCGACATTATGACCTGGTGCGAAAAAAGTGTACACCTTCAGTTCTCTCTGTCCTGATTTCTGACACTGCTTCATTCTATCTATCTAAATTCTGCTGTCAGCTGTCCTCCTCCAGCTTAATGAAAGGAACAAAATCTGATTTGCTCTCTGCATTGTTCACTTTCTTGTGCAACAGCATAGTCCTTACTCTATCACTGTCTTCTTCTCTTATTATTTTTCTCAACTACAGTGCAAATATGTCACTTACATGGTACTAAGCTGTGTGTCAGTCCCCCCACAGTTCTTGCAATGCACTTTAGGGGAAGTTGTGAGAAAAGCACGACATACATTCATTTTATACTCTCAGAATTTTTCTCAGAAAAAAGTATGTCAGGCTTCTGGATACTGCTACATGGTGTCATGCTGTTCCGCAGTCCCACACTTCTTGTATTGCACTCTAAGGGAAATGGTGTGAAAAACACTATGTAGAGAAAATCTACCCACCAAGAATTTTTGTCCATGACAAGAAAAAATAAGTTAGGCTGTTGCATGCTTCTACATGGTGCTATGCTACATGTCAGTTCCATGCATACTACTTCATGGTGTCAGCTGTACAGCAGTCCCACCATCTATACCCCATAGTTCTTGTAACGCACTTAAGGGGAAATGTTGCAAAAAACCCTATATGCAGAAAATCTGCCCTCCAAGAATTTTTCTCAATGGCAAGAAAAAACAAGGTAGGCTGTTGCATGCTTCTTCATGGTGCCATGCTATGTATTAGTCCCAACATAAAGAATACTGGATGGGCAACTATGCACAACCAGTGTGTTCTGCCATAGAGGGGTTCTGATTCATACTAATTGCCAGCAGATTAGGCTTTATGGTCTATCAAGTCTGCTCGAACCTCAGATCCCTAGTTGGGTGCCGAGGCCCTCCCCCTTGTGTTCCAGAAACCCCTATCATCCATCCCCACCCCCGGCCAGGCCATCATCTGATACATCCGCTTTCTGTGCCTGTCCCACCCTCTCTTGAAGCCCTCCACTGTGGATCTCTGAACCAGCTCTCCAGGCAGCGCATTCCAAGGGTCCACCACCCTCTCAGTGAAAAACCTCCTCCTCTTCCCCCCCCACCCTTCCACCTTCCAACTTCAAACCATGCCCTCTAGTGATACCTCCCTATTTTAGTCTAAAGATCCCCTCCATGTTTATCCTATTTATTCCCTTGAGGTACTTGAAGACCTCAATCATGTCCCCCCTGTCTCTCCTCTCCTCCAATGAAAACAGGCAGAGCTCCTCAAGTCTGTCCTCATGCGTCAAATCTCCTAGTCCTCGTATCATCTTAGTTGCCCTCCTCTGTACCCTCTCCAGGAGCTGTATGTCCCTCTTCAAGTGTTTGTTTTGTTTTGTTGTATTTTGTTGACCCGGTAAGCCCACTGGGCCTAGAAGTCCCTTTTTCAGGGGCGACTGTGGGGGGGTACAGATGGTAAGCAATTGAATTTGAAACAGATTAAGCTGTTGGTGGTATTTTTAGTGAGTGTGGTCTCCAGTATTGTACACAGTACTCAAGGTGTGGTCTAACCAGTCCATTGTACAGCGGCAGAATCACTTCCCTGCACCTAGAGGTGATCCCCCTTACGATGCATCCCAACATCATGTTTGCCTTGCTAGCCGCTCTCCTGCAGTGCTCAGAGTTATTCATACATGCATCCACCATGACCCCTAGGTCTTTTTCCCCTGTTGAGGCCTCCAGTGCCTACCCTCCCAGAGTGTACCTGTGTTTAGGGTTTCCCCACCCAAGATGTAACACCTTGCACTTGGTGATATTGAAATTTAATTTCCATGTGTGAGCCCAGCTTTCCAGGGTGTCCAGGTCCTCTTGCAGGGCCAACATCCCCTCCTCCCCCTCAACTACTGCTCCCATCTTGGAGTCATCAGAGAAGAGACTCATTTCACACTCTATACCCTCTCTGATGTCCAATATGTTTGCATTAAACAGGATCGGACCCAGGACTAAGCCTCATGGTCACTTACTTCCGACCTTCTAGCATTTGAGAGCTCCCCACCGACCACTACCTCTGGGTGCATCCAGCTAGCCAGTTTTCAATCCATCTGACCATCAAAGGGCCTACTCCAACCCTGCAGTTTCTCCACCAGACCATTGTGGGGACAGAGTCAAACGCCTTGCTGAAGTCCAAGAATAATACATCCACAGACTTTCCCCTGTCCAGTTCTGATGTTACCCATTTGTAGAACTCCACAAGATTGGTTTGACATGATCTACCTGGCACAAACCCATGTTGCCAACTATTCAGACCTCCCACCTCCTCCAAGTAAACCCCCAATCGTTCCTTTAGTATACTGTCCATTAATTCTCCCACCACCGAGGTCAAACTGATGGGTCTATAGTTACCTGGTACTTTCCTCAACCCCTCCTTTATGGATTGGCACCACATGTGCCTCTCGCCAATCCCTAGGTACCCTCCCTGTCTCAAGTGACTTGCTGAACAGCTCCGCCAGGGGTGCAGCCAGTATGTCCGCCAATTCCCATAGTACTCTCAGATGAATGCCATCTGGCCCAGGTGATTTATCTTTCTTTAGGGCTTTGAGGGCTACCCACACCCTTTCAGTGGAGATAGCATCATCCGTCCCCTCCACCTTCCTGGCCTTTTTGTCCTTATCCTGATGTGAAACCCCTGTGGTACCTCTCCCTCCCTCTTGCTCCATTTCTGTTGCTTCCCTGATCCCACTCACTACTGCTTCTATCCCCATTGTGCCTTGCTTTGTAGATATCCCATCCCCCTCCCTAGTGAACACAGAGGCGAAGTACTCATTTAATACTTCTGCTTGGTCCCTTGCCTATTCCACCCACCCTCCTTCTGATCTCAATCTGCCGAGATGGCCCTTAGTTTTTCTCCGCTCCCCAATGTACCAGAAGAACCCCTTTTCCCCTCCATGTATCCCCTGTGCCAGCCACTGCTCTTTACTAGACTTTGCCCCCCTCACCATCCGGGTGACGTTTCTAGATGCAGGACGGTACATTTCCTTTTCCCTATCCCCTCTTGTTGTTTTATATTTTTTGTAGGCCGCCTTCTTTTCTCTGACTGCTACCTGAACCTCACTGGACCACCAGCATGGTTTATGTGACCTTGCTCCCTTACGTTTCATCTTAGCGCAGGTCCTGACTGCCTCATGAAGTCCCCATTTTATGACCTTCCATCTCTTTTCCACATTTGGCATTGATGTAATCCCTTTCAAGTGATCCTTGAGAATATTTCCCATACCCACAAAGTCTGCCCCCCTGAAGTCCACTGCCATTGTCCTAGATCCCTCCCCCCTTCCCCCATGCTTATTTGAAACCAGACAGTATTGTGGTCACTTCCAGTCAGGGGATCCTGTACAACCAGGTCCCTTATCAGATCCCCATCTGCCAGAACTATGTCCAGGACATGCCCCTCCCTTATGGGCTCCATCACAAACTGTGTTAAGAACACATCCTGGAAGCTGTCCAGCAGCCTCTGCTCCTTAGCCACCTTAGAGGACATGGTTCCCCAGTTTGTACCGGGCATATTAAGGTCCCCCATCAACACCACTCCTTCCCCTTTTGGTCCACACTGGGCAGTGATGTTGTCCAGCAAACCACCCTCCAGAACATCACCCATCCCGTGGGGCCTATATACTACACCCAGCTTGACCTTACCTCCTGCTGAGGTTCGTAAGGTGACCTATAAGGCCTCCATGTTTCCCTCTGCCTCTTCTATCCTAGCAATTTCTATGTCATCTCTAATGAACATAGTCACTCCACCCTCTCTTCCCTCCTTTCTATCCTTACTAAGCATAGTGTACCCCTGCATGTTTAGATCCCAATCATGGTTTTTGTTGGCCCACGTTTCCGTGACCGTGACCACATCCACCCCCCCTGAACAGCATGGCCTGGAACTCTGGCAACTTGTTTCCCAAGCTCCTGGCATTTACTACACCACCCCACCCTCCCTCCCATCCTCCCTCTGCTCCTCCTGAAACCTCCTCCCCAGTCTGTTTCCTCCCCCACCTTGGGTTTGACACTATTCTCTCATCTGGAGGAGAGGGCTTCTGGTCAGCCCCTCCCTTATCCTTCCCCCTCACAAGTTTAAACCCCACCTTTCTTTAATGTAGTCAGCCACCCCTGTTTAAGGACTTCCTTCCCTAACGGGGCAAGATGAAACCTGTCCTTGGCATACAGTCCCTTATCTTCCCAAACTCCTTTCCAGTTCCCTAACACCCCCAACCCACTCTATTCACCCCACTTCCCGAGCCTGTCAGTAACCTCTGTGATCTTCATTTTTTTCTCCACTGAGGCCTTTGGTACTGGCAATATCTCCGAAAAGGAAATGTTGCATCCATTATCCTGACAGACTCTGGCAAGTTCTTGGAACCTTGCTTGGATTTCCAAAATGCTATTTCCCTGTAGATCACTAGTTCCCAAATGCACCAGGAAATCCAGTTTCCCTCCACAATCCCTAACCAGTTCATACACCATGAACTTTGCTCTGTGCACTGTCAGCCCAGAGATACTCACTACCTTCACCTGGCTATGGCATCCACCCCCCTGTCCCTCCCACTGGATACCCCTAATCATAGAGTCTCCCAATAACAGAACTGTTACTGCTCTGCTACGTATGAAACCCTGACCCAGAATCAGGTTGTCTACGAATGATTTAGCACCCGGTTCCCCATGAACATGCGGTGCACTACTGGAGAGCGGTGGCCCCCTTCTGTCTGCACTCCAACCCAGTAACGAACGGCTCTTCACACCGACCTTACGGACAGTTATCCCTGGCCAACCGGAGATCCACGACACTATGGTATTAAGTTTAGGTGGGATTCTGATTTAGAGGCATTCAGTCATAATCCCACAGATGGTAGCTTTGCACCATTGGCTCTCCTCAGCCAAGCACCTACACCAAATGCCTGACCTCGAGAGTGAAGCTTGAGAGATCCATGGGAATCAGAACCCCGAGGTGACAGAACACACAGGTTGTGCATAAAGTTGCTCATCCTGTATTTTTTATTGTGTATTGTATTATGTGAAATTATGTGAAAATGGTCTATGAATTTCCTGAGCTCTGATTGGCTGGTAGCTCCAGTAAGGTGGGCATCTATCAGGCAACAGAGCCCAGGTATTAAAAGTACCATCCCAAGTGGCCATCAACCCTTGAATATCCCTGTGCCCACCTTCCTCATTGGCCCAAATCATCTGTATGAATTTGAAATGGAAGCCATTTTTTTGTCTTGCTTAGCAAGAGATTCTGCCCCCCCAACCCCAGGCGAGAAGCCCTCTCCCCACACTCAGTCCTTAAACCAGTCCATACAACTAGCCACAACTCCAGCCTCTGTCCAGTAATGTTTTTTTCCAATGTTTGTAACACCAAAATAACCCTTTTTTCTCCATCCTAAACTCACAACAAATTGTTGTGCCCAGCCTGCTCCTTCCTTGTCTGAAGCACTAGAGACACAATTTCAAACTGCCATGTTTGTATCCCTTAGTGATAGTCTTCCTCTTAACACACACAGTCAGTCCTTAAAGCAGATACCATCCAATATTAAAAACAAAATCACAGCACTGTACATGGAGCACAAATAAAAACAACCCTTTTAATATTTTCTCCATGGCTCCATTTGAGATCGCAACTCCTATTGGTTCTGTGATATGCACTGTCTGACACCACCGATTCCTGATCGACGTCCGTTCAGCCACACAGACACACACATATACCGATTCCCAATCGATCTCTAAAAACAGAGAACCGCAAACAGGATCACCTCCCTACAACCCTCACTCCCGTCTCCAGTAAGAAGTCAAACTAAATCAGTTGCCATTTCTAATGACTCCGCTTCAGATCGCTCATTACTACACCAGACTCCAAAATATCTCCACACTGTCATTTCCCTAATCACCTTGTCAGTTACCAGTCTCACAAATGAAAAAAAAATTAGATTATAAGGCTGGGGGAAACAGAAAAGCACAGCCGGCAGACTACCACGGATCCTCTTCCCAACTCTCCCAAATCATTCATTATCTCCAGGTCATGATAGGCAGAAGGTGGCACCAGGCACCTGAGAAGGGGAGAGGTGCACAAGTAAGCGACTACCGTTACTTAGTTTTGCCCTGCCTTTTGCTGCTTTTCCATTTGCCTGGCTGAAAATGCTAGGCTGACTCGATGGGTTTCCCTGTCTTTCATATTGCTGTCTGAGAGGGAGAGAGGTGCACTGGAAATGCTTCGAGGAATCGAGGGGTATGGGTTTCTCTGTATCTGTCACACTGCTGTCATGCTGTTTTGGTAAAACAGGTGAAAAATCACTCGCCTCCTTATCTATCTCTCTCGCTATCTCTCTCTCTTACTCAGACACCAGCGCTCATCAGCGAAGAACTGCAGAGTCTGCACTTCATGGGAGGCTGTGATTTTTAAATCCTAATGAATTTTATGCCACTCATGCAGGTAAACCACTACACTGTGTGTCTGCATATGGGGGTGACCATAACAATCAGTTCCTCACTCCTGAAAACTCCCTAGTTTAAAAAAAAAAAAATAGCATTCTAATGCAGGCAGAGGAACTACTTCATTACAAAATAAATGAGTTTTAACATGTAAACAATTTTTTTATTTTTTTAAACATATAGTATACAGTGGTCCATTTTCTAAGTGCAATAATACCCTCCAGGGTGGGCAGTATGGGCAATATTGGACCTTCCAGGGGCTATAAGGCCCTCCGCCTGTGGCGTCAGGCCTCATTACACCCCTGGGCAGTCCAGTATAGCCCAATACCTCCCATCCTGTTGGGTATTATTGCTCACGTGAGCACTGTGTTTTTTCATTTTCAGAATGAAACTGACTTATGTAGTCTCTAGAGGTTTCAGAATTCTGTTGTACAACAGAAGAGTACAGTAACATTCCATGACCTTTGAACTGTGGTACAATACCGTTTTGAAAGGGGTGGAATTCTGTACAGAACAATGCTCTACTATACACTATAACACAGTTCGTGTAACACACTTTAGGGGATGAACTTTAGAGCCCAGAAATTCACAGACTAATACATTCTTCTGTCTGGAAATGTTCACCCGTGGAAAGGAAACAAGATGGACTCCCTAAATTAATATGCTTCTTCCACACTGTATAAGTCTCCCACCACAGCACCTGTCCTGATAAACTGTACTGCCCAGAAATTCTGAATATCTTCTCATGAAGTCATAATGCTTGTTTGTGGTATACATCTGTGTGATGATCTTTAAGAATTGCTGTGTGTCCTACCAGCAAAGGTAAGTATTTTTTTTTTTTTACTTTTTGACTGTGGGTGGGTGTGTGTGGAAACAGTGACTTTGTAGATATTTTTGGTCCTGTTTCTTTCTTTTCAGCTGCAGGAAGAAAGCCATGAAAATATTTTAAAAAATTGAAAGGGTCCTGTTAGTAAAAGTCTGTTGGGCAACATTTAAGAACTGGAATACATATTAATAACAGATAATTGTATATAACTGTGTTACTTTACAGACACCTGGTGGCAGAAGGATGGCTTGGGGCAAAACATTGAAGAATATAAAACATTCCACAAATCAAGGACAGGGAAAAGGAGAGGAGGCATAGCCCTGTTTATCAAAAGCACAATTGAGGTAACAGAAATTGAAAACACCAGGGAATTTCATGCATAACAAGTGTGAGTCAAGAAAACACCTTGCAATGGAAAGAAAATAGTTATGGGTGTATTTTATAGAGCACCATCACAGACAGCAGAAGAACATCTGTGATTTATGTCAAAAATTCAAATCATGGAAATGGGTAGTAAAATTATAATACATGGTGATTTCAACATGCCAGGGTAAACTGGAAATAGGGGAAGGTGGCACACAGTTTGAAAAATAATTCCTGGAAATTACTGATTCCTTAAATCTGGAACATTGTGTGCAAAAATAGTATGAGAGGGGAAAACCTATTATGCTGAGTAACATTAGAGGACGAAATTACAAACTGTATGGTCAGAGAGCCAATTTGCGGTTGTGACCATGACAAGGTTCAATCAGAAATTAAAAACTGCAGGGAGAAAATATTAAGAAAAAACAAAGTCAGATGTTTCAATAAAGCCAACTTTGCAGCAGTTATTGTAAGAATGTACTGCATAAATGGAACTCAGAAAGTGAGTTTGTGGGGCTCAGTCTAGGTGAAATGTGGGGCAATCTTGTAACAAAAATCCTGGAATGTGAAACTGTTTGTTACAGAAAGAATTAAATACACTTCAAGAGCAATAATACCAACATGGTGTTCCAAAAGATTAGGAAGTTGATAAGGAAGAAAACAAGCATTTGTCAATGCCAGAAATTCATCACTGGTATAGAAGCCCTGGCGTACTAGATGCTTTGTAGTGCACATTGCGGGTTATGTGTTACCAAAGTTTGGAACCTACATTTATACATTTCAATGCAGACTCATAGCTTTGTTATTGTTTAATATTTTTGCCCAAGATTGTCAACATAGCCTTCTTATGACCCCACCTCATGAACAAGTACAGAGAAAATGTTCAACTCCTGCCTGAAAGGTGATTTTATGCAGGGACTGCGAAATCACCTTTTGGTATGCAAAAACACATTTTGGCCAGGATTTAAAAAATGACAGCTGTCACATTCATGAGGTGCTGTAAAGAAATGGCTATGTTGAAAATTTGGGGTAAAAATATTGAAAATTACCAAAGTTTCAAGCCTGAATTCGCAAAATTCATCATAGGCTCATAACATTTTTTTTTTAAATATTTTTACACCAGATCATCAACATAGTCTTCTTCTGACCCCTCCTCATGAACAAGGGCAGAGAAAACTTTCAACTCCTGCCCGAAAGGTAATTTCATGCAGGGACCACAAAATCACCTTTCAAGATGGAAAAACACATTTTGGCCAGGATTTGAAAAATGGCAGCTGTCACATTCATGAGGTGCTGTAAAGAAATGGCTATGTTGAAAATTTGGGGTAAAATTATTGAAAGTTACCAAAGTAATAATCCTGCATTCACAAAATTCAACATAGACTCATAACTTTGTTTTTTTTTAATATTTTTAAACCAAATTTTCAACATAGCTTTCTTATGAACCAGCCTCATGAACAAGGGCAGAGAAAATGTTCAACTCCTGCACAAAAGATTTCACACAGGGACCAAGAAATCACCTTTTGGGACAGATTTGCCTAATTTCATTGCAATTGTTCATGAAGTGAGGTCCCAAAAAAGGCATGGTGAAAATTTGGGAGACAAATATGCAAAAATGGCCAAGTAATGCCATTAAGTTCAAAACTCCATTCAAATAAATTGAACCACATATCTGATTTCTTTAGTTCACAGCCCAGCTTTGAAGAGTAAAGATGTGTCTATTGCCCATGGAAAATATGGCATTGGATCCCCAGTGGGTAAGTAAGGGCTTGGGGGTGGGTGGTGGGGTGTTAGGTGCCGGGTGGGAGATTCAGATGGGGGGACAGTAACAGCCACAACAGACATCAGTGGATGGTTTTCTTTTTTTTTTTCAGGGTTTATTTAAAATAGAAAAGGGGGGAAAAAACTGTGAGGGAAGGTTTTCTTAATTTCAGGTCATGCCACTGGGGGATTGGGCACCCCGAGTGTCAGTGTTACATTTGTTGGGTGGGGGTGCTGAGAGGGATGGTCATGTGGGGACATTTACAAGGGCAGCAGCAACAGAGATGGATGGCTAATGAAATGAGGGAATAGAATTTTTTTTTTTTTTTTAACTCAAGTCATGGTACCGGGCATGCACAAATGCATATGCATATTCCCAGAATACGCATATGCATTTGTGCATGCCCTGCATCACTGCTTGAGTTTAATACCCTGATTTCTATAACTTTAAGCCCTTGTTTCATGTTGATTTGCACTTTCCTGAGTTCAGCTTTCTTAATACTTTTAAAAATCTGTTTACCTGAACTCGGATGTGCTGAGCCATGAATAAGCCTTCTGGTACCTCAGCACTATTTAGAGATGTGTATTGGGGAAGGTGTGATAGTGGACCAGGAGGGAGCGCTTAGAAGCTGGTGACACTGGAGGATTGGCACCACCAGTGTCAGTTGTATGTTTGTGGGAGGGTGGGGGGTAGGTGCTGAGAGGGAGGGTTGGGAGGAAGGGCAGTTAAAGGGGCACCAGCAACAGATATCAATGGATGATTTTCCTTGTTACAACTGGTGTATGTAACAGCAGGGCTATTCCTGGGTGTTTCAAATACCTCAACAGGCTCTCATGACAGATCAGCTTGCTGGGTGGTGTAGATCAAAGGAAATAGCTGACCAATGACTGGGTAGGCTTTTTCTTTTCAAGTATAGGACATCTCCACCCAGCAAGCCAAAATGCAGTCATAAGCAGCCTGGCTGATTGGTGTGGCACTGACTCATCCCTTAAACTCTGCTCTGCATTGGATGGACAGTGTCACACCCCTCAAAAGGCACTTTCATAGCAAGATGTTCAGTGCATATACATGTGCATGGCAAACATAAAAAAGGCCTAAAGAAAGGCAAAGCAGAATAAGTCAGTAAATTTGAGTACAAACATCATATTAAAACCTGTCAAAAGGAAATTAAAAAAGCTAAAAGGTAGGAGGAACTAAGACTGATAAAGTAAAAGATAATAAAAAATCGTATTCCACTGATACAAATAGCCTTAATAAAGGGAACCAACAAATAGGACCAACTGTTGAAAATAATACCCATGTGACAAATAACTTCCATATGGCCATGGTATTATATACTTTTTTCTGCAGCGTGCACCAGAAGAGAGAGGACATTATTATTTATTTATTTAGTTTTTGTTGACCAGGTAAGTGCACTAGACAAATTCTGCCTATTTTCAGGCATGACCCGGGGGAGGGGTATACAGATGAATCCCAACTTACTTTGAACTTGATTAAGCTGTTTGTGATATTTTAGTGAATGGGGGGAAATTTGGCCAGGGCACCGGGGAAATTCCCCTACTCGAGAGTAGAGGGAGATGCTGCTGTTCTGAGTCTGGAATGGCAGACAGAGCTAGGTCAGTGATGGAGCAACAGGTCAGAGAAAATGTGCAGTCTGGGCTCGTTCCCCCGATGTAGCTAATGTGGGGAAGAAGCGAGTATTTTGGGTGCACCTTTGGAGCTGTGTAGTATTTTGCATGGTAGCAACCATGCGAAGGGAGAAATGGGCTCAGAGGACAGGTCCAAAATGTTTCTGCCAACTATGCAAGGTAGCACCACTGACATTAGAAGTCAGGCTGCAGCTCAGAATGACCCTGAGAATGACTTACCAAGGACCGCAGATCTTTCTTCAGCAATACCGGAGGACACAGCAATCTGTCAGAAGCAGGTTTTGACAGACACAGCTGGGATGATTCACTCCAAAGACATTCGCACTGGAGGAATGTGGAAGGAAAATGCTCAAAAAGATGTTTTCCCCAGTCAAGAGTGGTCAAAATAAAGCACTCTGACAAATGCAGGCTGGACTCTGCAAAATGGCAAGTGGATTCCAGATTCTACTTGGGAGACGTTTTCACAGGACACACCTCAGCAAGGATCGGGGGCCCCATGGACTCTCAACAAGGTCAGGACATTGTTTTTGATAATGCTACTGCAAATGAAGAAATGGGAGATACTGAAAATATTGCTGAGTGCTGGAGCAGGGGTCCCTATGGGTTCTCCCCATCATTCTCCTCATATATCTCCACTTAGGGAGCAACAATGATCTAGGCCCCATTTCTCCAACTTATTTAGAAACAACAGTTTGGAGCAAGCACTCAGAAGAAACACAGTTCACCTCAGACATCGGAGGGGGCTCAAGGAACATCCAGATAGACTTTTTGTTGCCAGAAAATTGCTAAAAGAATCACTGAACTTCCAGGCTAATGACATATATGCTTTGATAAATGTATGAGGAGAGGACACTTTTGGCATTAGTTTTAAAACTTTTGCAGGTTTCGATAGAGTTTGGCAATGATATGAGAACTGCAAAATGCAGCCTTTATGGCTACCTTTTTGGGCATACTTATCACAAAACTTCTTTATAAAATGGTTAATATTATGTTCAGGAATGAAGGCATAAATGTGGGGGACATCCTGTTTTGGTTGGAACAAAAATGTACAGTGTTGAGGCCTCCAGAAGCAATCATTGATGGGGAAGGTATTTGGACAGGAAGCTGGAAATTCAAAGTGAAGTTGCATATAATAGGGAATGAAATAAATCATATACCTAATAGTTTTTTTCTGGGAAAAGATAGAGGTGCATGTTTTTATCTGAGGCAACCAAAGACCTGCTATAAATGTAGCAGTAGGAGACACCTGAGCAGTGCCTGTGATAAGGTAAAGTGTGCTCTTTGTGGCGAATGAGACCATGATAGTGGGACATGCAGAAACACTTTTCACTGCAATTTATGTGATGAGCAGGGTCATGCTTATCATCAGTGCCCTTGGGCTGGACAAAATAAGTGGGGCGGTATAAATAAAGAAGATTTGATAAACACTGCACAAGATAGACATCAGAGAAGGGACACATTTAGTCCAGGCCCTACTGCTTCAGCACCTACATCTAGTAAAGGCCCCACTACTCCAGCATCTACTCCCACTGCAGGCCCAACTTCTGCAGAGCACACACAGGCCTCAGGGCAAGGACCAGGACAAGAATCTCAAGACACCACTCAAACTGTGTTACCTTCAGGGTCTACTAGTGTATGCCCGGAGATATTGACCATTTCCAAAAATCACAGTAGGCAGAGCAATATGCCACCACCCCCTTGCACATCAGTTTCAAACCCCCCATCCAAGAAGGGTGACCAGGGCTTCTAGTAGACATGTAAATCAGAGTTCAGACATTCGCACTGGAAACTCTTATCAAATTCTGCAGGATCAGGAGGGAGATTCAGAGTCAGATGTTTCCTCAAAATCTGGTGTTTCTGAAATGGAGTGTGTTGGGGGGCATTGGTAGAGACCAAGAAAAAAAAAGGGAAAAATGGAAAAAGATATCCAGAAACCATAAAGGTTGACTGATTTACCAAAACCCATGGCAATGATTAAACTTGTTTCCTTGAATGCTTGTAGCATCAAGAATTATTAAAAAAGGATGGCTTAGGGTCACGTGACCGCTGCATGTTGTGGGGACGTGCCTTTTTCAAGCTCCAAACCCCGGGTGAATATAAGGTGAAAATCCACCGAAATCCTTACTAAATTTAACATCAGTAATAGATCTAGCAATATCTGAACACGGCATGGATGAGTTTATTGTGTCGGCGGCGGGTAAATCACAACGATCGGGAGCTAAAAGCAATTAAAAAAACCCGGCTGCGGGACAGATGAACAGTATAGGCCCCTTCTCAATTTCAGCTGCAGAAATGGCAGTGATGGGTAGAGAACTGAAAGATCAGTTAATGGAAGCTTTATCTCCGCAGTTGGAGAGACTGGGGAATAAGATCGAAGGAAGGCTGGTTTCAATGGAGGCGCAAATAGAAAGGCAGCATGAATGGATGGATGAGATGGAGGGACGCATCTCAGCCGCGGAGGACACACTGCACCCTTTGGAAAAGAGGGTTGGAGAATTAGAGAAACAAATACAGGACATGAGAGGTACTAGACTACCAGGAGAACTATCAGCGAAGGTCCAACTTGCGACTTCGGGGTCTCCCCCAAGGTAGGGAAGGAGCAGATATCCTGGGGTTCTGTGCTAAAACTTTGCCAGCGCTCATGGGCCTGAAACCCAAAGGAGGGAGATATAAGTTAGAGAGGGTACACCGAGCAGTTCAGTCATGGCCCCAGAGTGGGCAACCCCCGAGGCAAGTGACATTCCGGTTTCATAATTTCCAAGACAGGCAGGAAATGTGGAAAGCGTATAGAGCCCTGCCTGAGTTGAAATATGAAGGTGTGCAACTGTACATGTCCCAGGACCATTCTGCTAGGGTTGGTAAGAAGAGAAGAGAATTCAATGAAGTGATAGCCACTTGCCAAAATATAAAGTTGGAGTGGTACATGGTCTTCCCGGCCACCATGAAGATTAAACATGAAGGGGCAACGTATAGCTTTTGGGAAGCTGAAAAAGCACACAAGTTTGTGAAGGAGCTGCAAAAGATCAGGTGATTGCTTTTAAAGAACGACAGAAGGGAGGTGGCAGGAGCTGCAGAGAGAAGCCAAATATTATGATCCTGTAAATAGTTGAGGAACTCCTTTACCAAGCAGAGTTACAGTCGATGATAGTTACGCTGAGAAAGTAAAGAGACTTGAGCTACTTGAACACTGCCTGAGAGGTGAGAGAGGAGTGGTCACAGAGCGTTTCCCCTATGAGAGCAGATGGTTGGCCCGAGCTTCCCCGGCCCCATGCTAATGCAACGACGAAATGTTTTCCACGGAAAGGACTTCTTGGAAGGACATCGGGAGAGTGGGACTGTTATGTTACATATTCAGAGCTGTTGGTGATGGACATAAATGCAGCTCTGGTCCAGGTATCACTGTTGGAAAGAGGCGAGAAGGGCTGGTCGCAAGGGGGGCCTGCACGTTGATATTGACTCATGCGGCCTACCCTGGTAGACCAGGCAAGGAAGGTATGTGGTCTCGATTCAATGACCAGCTTGAAGGACTTTCGGGAAGGAGTAGAAAGGAGGGGTGGCTGGGGGAGTCGGGGGGTGCTGTGTGACTGCTCGGGAGGGAGGAAAGGAGGGAGTGTCTGAATGCTGTGAGGAGGGCCTGAAAGTTAGTTTGGATTCACGGGGCCTAGCCTTGCCAGTAGGCATGAAGAGGAGAATGGAAGGATGAATGAGCGCTGATACTTAAAGTGCAGGTGCTGGGATGTGAGAGAGGAGGAGAACAACAAGGAACAGATTGCTGCAGAAAACGGGGAGACTCAGTGGAGACAAAAGCAGGGAAATGGAGATGAAAATCAGCATGTCGTGAAGGATGGGGAGAAAGGATGGAATAAATGGATAGGATGTATTGTGTGATCAAAGAACGCATGGAGCAGGAGGCAGGTTGTTAGAAGAAGTACATAACCTGGGGGGGGGAGGTTGATCGAAAGATTTTTCTTCGTATCAAGCCCTTTAATGACCCATAGAGGGGAGAACATAATACTTGCAAGAAAGCTGTATGTTTCCGAAGGGAGGGGAAAAACACACATTGTACATAGGTTGGGGGGCCGGGAGTTTAAATGTTTTGTTATATATGTTGTTCAAAAGTTATGTATTAAGTCCACAATAAGAGACAATATGTAGAGAAATGCCACACATAAAGAACGTAAGAGGGACATCTAGGGATATGAGGGATGCAGAGGCTTGTTTGGTAGTGAGATGGATCAAAAGGAGAGAGTGAAGGTAGCCTCTTGGAATGTGCGAGGCGTCTCTTCCATCAATTAAACGTACTTCTATAATTACAGCCATTAAGAGAGTAAGGGTTCAGGTGGCTTTACTACAAGAGATGCATCTGACCTCCTCAGAACACCAGAAGCTGGTGAGAAACTGGGTAGGAACTTGCTACGCTGCATCCTTCTCTTCTCATAAGAGAGGAGTAGCAATACTGATACATAAGCACCACCCTTTCAAGGTCTTAAGAGTGGTACAAGATAAAAAGGAGGGGAGATATGTGTTTGTGGAGGGAATGTTATATGGGGCCCAGGTAACATTTGGAAGTGTATATGCGCCGGCAGTATTTGAACCAATGTTCTATAGAAATTTGCTAGAGTTGTTAACGAAGGAACAATTTCAGGGGCTGATTATGGGGGGTGATTTTAATTGCAAGGCGGACCCAATTATGGATCACTCGGGAGGAAGGGGCAGGGGGGAGGTGTATTAAACAGTGGAGAGAGGGCGTGATAGAACTAGACTTATTAGATGCGTGGAAGACAGCTAACCCGAACCTTAGGGAATTCACTTTTTTCTCCAATCCCCACAAAACGTGGTCGAGATTAGACCACATTTACATAGGTTGTTGGTACCACAAGATGATAGATGTGAGCCACGAACCTATTCATGTCTCGGATCATGCCATGGTAACAATGACATTAGAAATGGAGGTTGGTAGGAAGAGTCCTGCCTCATGGAGGTTCCCTTTATACCTGATGGGGAAGGAGGAGTTTTGGAATTTCTTGAGAGAACAAGTAGAGATATGTAGAACTCAAGAGACACAGCGCCATCCAGACAGGTCTTCTGGGATGCAGGGAAGGCCTACTTAAGAGGGGCTATTATAGGGTATGTGGCAGGATATAGGAAGGAGCAGACTAGACGGTATGACTAGCTTTTCCAACAGGTCAAGGAGCTGAAGTGCAGCGTAGTGGAGGGGGATGAAGGGAGTACCTAGATGCTGGCAACGGAGAGAGGGACACTTAATAGTATGCTGGCTGAGCAGGCAAGAAGCCAGACATGGTTTGTGAAGCAAAAGTTCTACGAGTGGGTTAATAAACCAGGACCCATGCTTGTTAATCTTATTAGAGGTAGGAGGAGGGGTGTGACGAGAATTCAAGAGATACGGGGGAAGGAGGAACGCTGTTAAAAGAACCTCATGCCATTAGGGAAAGGTTTAGGAAATTCTACCAGGCCCTATATGAGTGAGTGTGAGGGCCAATTAGATAAAGCGAGAACTTTTCTCAATGGGATTAAGCTCCAGAAAATTACTCAGAAGCAGAGGGAGGAATTGGATAAAGGAATTTCTAAGGAAGAGATTAGGAGAGCTATACAGGATATGAAGGTAGGTAAGGCGTCTGGACTGGACGGACTCCCTGCTGAGTTTTATAAGGCAATGGGGCAAAAGGTGGTGGATTTACTCTGGGAGGTATTCCGGGAACCAGAGGAAGGGAACCCGCTCGCTCCCACCATGGGGATGGCAACGATTTGTGTCATTCCAAAACACTGAAGGGACCCGCAGGAATGTGCCGCATACCGACCTATATCCTTATTAAATGTGGATGCTAAGATCTATGCCAAGGTATTAGTCAGTCGCTTGGAAGGGTTGATGCCACAGGTGGTGCATCCGGACCAGATGGGCTTTGTAAGGGGCAGACACTCTTATCATAATGTGAGAAGGGTGCTTAATGTGGTGCATTGCTCTTCTCGGCGTCCAGGAGTGACAGCGGTTTTGGCGCTGGACGCCGAGAAGACTTTTGACCGCAATGAATGGGGGTACCTTTTTGAGGTTCTGAGTAGGTTTGGCATTGGGGAAAGGTTTGTAGACATGATGAGGGCCTTGTACACCTCTCCGCAGGTGGCAGTGCTAATTTATGGCGTGCTGTCAGTGTTTTAGTCTGTCTAGGGGAACGAGGCAGGGATGCCCGCTCTCCCCACTACTGTTCGACCTGGCAATTGAGCCTCTGGCCATAGCCATAAGGCAGAATGCAAGTATTGAGGGAATGGTGGGGCCAGGAGGACAACAGCATAGTGTCGTTATATGAGGACGACATGATTTTATATCTGGGTAACCCGGAGAGATCTATTCCTTTACTATTTGGCATGATAGACAGATTTGCCCTCTTTTCAGGATACAAAGTAACTTAGACAAATCAGAGGTAATGTATGTGGGAAAGGGGAAAATAAGAGGAAGTGAGGTTTGGGGCCTACGGGAAGTCAGGTCATGTTTCAAATATTTGGGAGTAAACATTGGAAGGAATATATCGGAACTATATGGACTGAATTATAGGCCGATGGTAGACAGCATGATAGCAGATATGAAAAGATGGAGAGCATTACCGATATCTTGGATTGGGCGCATGAACCTGTTGAAAATGAATGCTCTGCCAAGGATACTATACCTGCTGCAGATGCTTCCAATGGGTTTGACCAAGAAAGACAGCAAGAGGCTAGAGAGAGGATTCTCTGACTTCTTGTGGCAGGGGAAAAGGGCTAGGATCAGTCTGAGCAGACTAAAACTAAACATAAAAGAGGGAGGGCTAAATTTCACAGATATAAAGAATTATCTGGCCACACAGGTAAGAGTGGTTAAGGACTGGATGGCGAAGCCAGAAGTAGCCAGCTGGATAGATTTAGAAGAAATGGAGGGTCAGGGCAGATTATCAGCATATTTAGCCAGGGGAGGGGAAAAAAGCTTATTTGGCTCAGAAGCGATCAAATCCGATGGTGGTCTTGACACTAGAAAGTTGGGAGCAGATTAAGAAACTGATAGGGGGCACAGAGGTGGAAACGATGCTCCTTTCACTAAATAGAAATCCTTTCTTTCATCCTGGGTTGGAAGACCAAGGCTTCGAGGAGTGGAATAATAGGGGCATACATAGTGTAGGGAACCTCCTTAAAGGGTTAAACATAAGCTCTTTTCAGGAGCTAAAGGAGAGTAGAGGGATTCCCAATAACCATATGTTTAGGTTTTTCCAGGCCAGAGATTACTATAAGAAGCTGAGGAAGTATGGGCCCCAACCACTTCCATTACAATGGATAGAGGCCTTGATTGGTAAAGCTAGAGAGGATCCTAAAGGGATGATTGGAAGTGTGGCCCACATACTTTGGGATAGTCTGAGAGGGAAGGCAAGGAACATGAAAGAGCGGTGGGAGAAAGACTTAGGGCTCCCAATTTCTGACTCCAACTGGGGAATCATGGTCGAAATGCATATGGGCCTATTGATGTCGAACAAATATAAGGAAACGGCCTATAAGTTCATTCATAGATTGTTCTACCCCCCGGTAGTAATGCATAAATATCAACCAGAGGTATCAGATATGTGCAATAGATGTGAAGAGCAGAGGGGCACATATCTGCACTGTTTCTGGACTTGCCCCCAGCTGCAAATGTTTTGGAAAAAGGTGGTGCAGCATATGAAGGGGAATATGGGGGTGGATATCCCTCTTCATCCAATTGACCTTTATTTGGTGTAGAAATGGGGGTGGGGGACGAATGGGTCCCATAAAAGAAATGGATTAGGATTGTGTTATCACAGGCTAGGCAAGCTATTTTGAATAGATGGGTGTCGGCAAAGGACCTTCTATTGAACAATGGCGTGCTATGACCATTGGCGCCCTGGCAATGGAGAAAAGGGCCTACCAAATTCAGGGTAGGATAGAGTCCTTCATTTCTATGTGGAACCCCCTTCTGTCAGCACTAACCATGGAAGAAGCGGTGATTCTGCAGATGGGGGCTTGAGGAGGGGAAGTGGGAGCAGAGGGTCCTAACCTAACTTAAAATAAACTAAGATTGAGAAAGGTGGCATAAATGAAATAGAGAATGGAATCTTAATGTGACTATAGAAGCTGACTGAAAAATATAGATGATTTGTAAGGAGTAAAGTATATGAAATCTTGGTAGGATGTGGACAAATGTAAATAGTTAATAGAGTTGTTAGTCTTTTTTCTTTCCTTATTGTCTCATTGGGGATATAATTCAAATGCATAATGTCTGTACAAGTGTTTCTTTTTGATTTTTGTCACTATTTTGTATTCTGTCCTGATTTTCTTTTTCTTTCGGTAAATGTCATGTGTATAAATGTTTTTGTATGTGTAAAATCCAATAAAAATGTTAAACAAAAAAAAAGGATGGCTTGCCTGCATTTTTGTCACACTTTGGATGAGGATATTATACTCGTGCAGGAAACAAGGTTCAATTGTTTACATGACATCAGACAAGCAAAAAAACTGGACTAGTGGGCCTACCTTTTGGTCCTATGGGGAAGATGCAGCAGATGGTCTGGGCATCTTGTTTAATCACACAACTGTACAAGTGACAAGGTTGGTAGAAATACATCCAGTGAGGGCCCTCATGTTAGATTGTGTACACAGGGGGTTCCCACTTTGAATTATAAATACTTATGCCCCTCAGGTTAAATCACTACAAATAGAACTATTCAATGGTATTCAACCATATCTTTTTACACAAAAACAGGTAATTTGGAGGGGGGAGACATGAATTGCAGCTCAGATGTAAAAATCAAGGAACAAGTACAAAAAGTGTACTGCGATACACATGCATTGCAAAATGTCCTAAAACAAATCTCCATCAAGGATGCTTACAGGGAGTTATATAAAGATATAGGAGCTTCCTTCAGACGAAGTGTCTTTCACACCAGAATAAATTATGTTTTCTTGTCTAAAAATATATTCACAACTGGTTTTAAACTATGTCCATGTAAATTCTCAGACCATTTGGTATTACATTGCACTGTAAGTTTGTCACATTTTCCAACTCGGTTTCCTGCAGTCACATTGAGGTAGAAATTAAATTCCTCTCTGTTGGACAATTCAGATATTCAGTATAAATTAAAATCCCTATTCACTGCTAGGAGGTCAACTGCAGTAATGTACGATTCCTGGGCACAATGGTGGGTGGATACTAAGATAGATATACAGAGTTTGTTTACTTTGCTCGGAAAAGAAAAAAGTAAGAATGAATACTTAACGTATCGAGAGTATTGTAATCAGTATTACAGGTTAACATCATTGTCCAATGTCTCGGACATAAGGGTAAAAAAACAGATTGATAATATAAATGGTCTTATGAAGCAGTATCAATATGATTGAGCAGTTTCTCTGCAGGCTGAAATGAAATATGGAATGGAGAAAACGCCATTGGCAGACTCATTTGCCACATGTAAACAAAGGCTAGATAAATTAATGGAGGGCCTTATAAATAAGACTGGGCTCTTGAAAAATACTGACATAGAGATGCTAGAAATTATTAGGGATTCTTTGCAGGAACGAACAAAGGACTGCTTTCACAGCTGATGCAAAGTGGGAGGACATCCTTAAATGTGATTTACCAGAACCATCAAAGGAGGAGAGTTGTGATTTGGGAAAACCCATCTCTAAGGAGAAAATTAAACAAGAAATAATTAATCTGAAATTGGGTATCTCACCAGGGGAAGATGGCCTTGCAAACGAGTTTCATAAATTTTTAATGGAGGATATGTGTGAGATTTTATACAATGTGTATAATGAGATTTTAGAAACTGGGAAGTTATATAGCAATTTCTCGGCTGCAATATTATATTTATACAAAAAGGAGATAAGAAGGATTTGGGCAACTGGTGGCCTATTAGCCTATTAAATACGGATTATAAAATATTATCTGCCATTTTGTGTCATAGGTTACAAAAGACTGCGTCAACATTAATACATCCAGTTCAAACATGCTCTATCCCAGGGAGGAACATACAACAAAATCTGTCCTTTTTAAGGAACGTTTGTGAATTTGGAAAAAAAACAGTTGGCTGGTTATCTATTGGCATTGGATCAAGCTAAGCCCTTTGATAGAGTTTCTCATGACTTTCTCTTGCAAGTCCTTGAGAAGTACAGGATATCTCTGAGGTTTAGATCTTGGATACACATTTTATATAAAGGGGCTATAATGTTACCCACAGTAAATGGGGTAATAAGGGAGGGATTATTCCTGAAAAAAGGAGTCAGGCAGGGTTGTCCAATCAGTCCCTTGCTGTATATGTTCATATTGGACTCCACTGTGAGGGAAATCTTTAGGGACAGGACTATAAGAGGCCTGACACCATCACCAGAAATAAAGCATCAAAAATTAGCAGTATATGCTGATGACATAGTAGTCACAGTGCAAAACACGGAGTCAGGTATAAATGCTTTAAGGGTTTTAGAAAGATATGCATGCATAGTGGGGAAAGAAATACATTATACCAAAAGCACAGGGGTGTACATAGGATTGGGGTACATGAGGGTTGGGCAAATAAATATTTCAGATAATACTATTAAGATCCTAGGTTGTTATTTCGGAAATGGAAATCTGGCATATATAAACTGGGAAGAGAAAATAAGGGTGGGGGAGATGAAAGTCCAAATCTGGAAAGCTTGGGTTCTCTCAAAACCAAAAAGAATACTGATCATTAAAAAGTTCTTGCTCCCTATGTTTTTATATGTTTGAGCTGTTTTTCCCATACCAGGAAATTTGGAGACTAGACCATTTAGTAATTTTTTTCAGATGCTATGGGGGAGTCGACTTAACCCGGTTAGGATGGATTTTACTTATCTCACAGTTAAACAAGAGGGTTTAGGAATGATACACCCATTGGTATTTTATTTCTCCTTTTTCTTTAAAACTATGCATCCAGGAGTGGTGGGAAAGGCACATCAATGGGACATTTGGATGGAACTCTTGTTTAGGCCTTTCCTACAGAAATGGGGGGAAGATATCCCCAGACTACATGCAACATTAGAGGTCCCAGAATTTGCAGTAGCTGCCTTTAGAAAATTTAAACTATGGGGGGTTACGAAAGGACATATAACTGCTTTGCATAGGAAACACTTATATACTGATATTATGGGGAGAAACTTTGCTACTCAGGTAGACTTTCCTAAATGTGTACCAACAAAATTAAGGAATGCCTTAAAAACTCTTGCAGATAAAAGAATCCCACTTAAAATGTGGGATGTACAGTGGCGTAGCTGTCATGGAAGGTTGGGGATAAAAGGGAATCTCAAACATAAGCCTATACTGGAATGGCAATGTATTATACATAGATACATAGACAGTGTAGGCAGATAAGGGCCTATGGCCCACCCAGTCTGCCAATTTGAGCTTCTAAGTTCAGTTTGTTTTCCTAGAAGTCTGTTGCCCCTTACCCCTGACCTCCAGAATTCCTTTGTCTATCCCATGCATTTTTAACATAGAAACATAGAAACATAGAATTTGATGGCAGATAAGGACCGCTTGGCCCACCCAGTCTGCCCATTTCCCTACCTACTGGATAAGCTGCAGATCCTAGTTAACCAGCAGCCTACTTCTTCCCCCATCCCCAGAACTGCCTTATGACTATCCCATGCATGCTTGAATTCCACCACTGATTTTGACTCCACAACTTCCTTCGAAGGCCGCTCCATGCATCCACAACCCTCTCTGTAAAAAATACTCCTTAAATTACCTCTGAGCTGCCTCTCTATTTTTCAAATTGTGCCCTCTTGTTCTTGCACACCTCTTTTTTTGAAAGATGCTACCCTCTTGGACTTTGTTGATTCCCTTGAGGTACTTGAAAGTTTCTATCATGTCCCCCCTCTCCCTTCTTTCCTCGAGGCTATACATATTAAGCTCCTTAAGTCTTTCTTCATATGTCTTCCGGTGCAGACCCTGCACCATTTTAGTTGCCCTCCTCTGGACAGCTTCCATCCTGTCTATGTCTTTGCGGAGATTGGGTCTCCAGAACTGCACACAATACTCCAGATGGGGTCTCACCAGCTGTCTGTACAGAGGGATAATAACTTCCTGTTTTCTACTGGTGATGCCTCTCCCTATGCATCCCAGTATCCCCCCAGCCCTCCTTGCTGCCCTCTCACATTGCTTGCCCGTCTTTAGGTCATCTGATATGACTACCCTCAGGTCCCTTCCATTTTGTTGTTGTTAGTATCTCACCCCCATTGTGTACTCTTCCCTGGGTTTTTGTTTCCCAGGTGCATTACTTGCACTTCTTAGCACTGAATCTAAGCTGCCATACATTTGACCATTCCTCTAACCTTGCCAAGTCCTTTCTCATCCTTTCCACCCCCCTGTGCATCAACTCTGTTGCAGATCTTAGTGTCATCTGCAAAGAGACATACTTTTCCTTCCAGTCCTTCTGCAATGTCGCTTATAAAGACATTGAAGAGGACCGGTCCTAATACTGAACCCTGCGGTACCCCACTAGTAACCCTCCTTTCTTCTGAGTGGACTCCATTTACTATATCTCTGTGTCCTATTCTCCAGCCAATTCTTACCCAGGCTGTCATCTTGGGACCCACTCCCAGGCTGGCTAACTTGCATATTAATCTTTGTGTGGGACTGTGTCAAATGCCTTGCTAAAGTCTAGGTAGGCCATGTCCACAGCCCCTCCTGATCTACTACTTTGGTCACCCAGTCAAAGAAATCTATCAGATTCGTCTGGCATGACCTTCCCGCTGTGAATCCATGCTGCCTAGGGTCCTGTGCCCCTCTGGCCTCTAGATACTCGACAATTCCCGTGATTGTTTCAGCCCCCACCACTTCCTCTGGCAGGGTGCTCCACTTGTCCACCACCCGTTCTGTGAAGAAATTCTTCCTCATGTTTCCTCTGAATCGTCCTCCCTCCAACTTCATCCCATGCCCTCTAGTCCTGGAACATCTTTTTCGCTTAAAAATAGTGTATTCCTGCACCCTGTTCTTCCCTCTAGGATACTTGTATGTCTCTATCATATCCCATCTCTCCCCTCCTCTCCTCCAGGGAGTACATATTCAGTTCCTTCAACCTGTCCTCATAGGACTTGTGATGCAATGCATGTATCATCTTTGTTGCCCTTCTCTGAACCTTCTCTACCCTGTCTAAGAATGGAGTGTAATGGTACGGAAGAAACTATGGAACATTTTTTCTTCAATTGTGTTTATGCTAAACAATTCTGGACAGATTTGGCCACTAGATGGCGATGGGGATGGCAAAACATATCACATATGAAAGTTTAGTATTGGGAGATTATGCTGGAGTGTTATCGTAGTATAACCCGAGCACTTTGAATGTGGTATTTGCTTGTCTAAAGTTTTATACATGGCTAGTGAGGTGTCAATATTCATTACAGCATATACACATGCCAACTATGGTTTTAATAAAGCAAATAGAAGAAGCAGTTTGTAAACCAAAGGAATTGGAGAAATCACTTTTAACTGCACAGAAATTCCGGATTTTATGGAAACATATCTATTGGTTATGATGGTAATTACAATTGCAATGTCTAGGGCTAGTAGCAGTTTTTCTTTTTACAGTTACAGTAGAACAGGATTTATCAAAAGAACTTTACTTTGAAATCTGAGTGATCATTTGTCTTTATGCATTTGCTAATTGGGGAAGGGGAATAGTGGAGGGCAGTTGTAAAACTGATATGTATGTGTATCCTTTCTGTGTTTTTTGGTTTTCTTTTCAGATTTTCTGTTTCTGTTGTATTGATGTATTGTTTTCTTTTTGCAATAAAAAGTCCCCTCTTTTCAAGAAGTGACGTAGGATCTTTAACATCCACCTGAACTACTACATGAACAGGCAGATGGGACTGTGGTTTAACATCTCATCCAAAAGACGGCACCTCAGGAGTGCAGCACCTCACCCTCATGCTGCACTACAGTGTCAGTATTGGGGATATTAACCCAAGTGCCTGGTGTGTGGATAGAACCCACAGCCAGAATTCTGATCTCCCAGCCTCAGAGGTGAGTGTGCTACCTACTGAGCCACTGACACTGTCATTATCAAAGATGTGATCACCAGGGAAAATAGCAAAATGGTATTAAAGGTTGAGGATGTAGAGGAAAAACTGAGATGTCTAAACCAAAACAAATCCCCAGGCCCAGATGCACTGTATCCAAAGCTTCATAATAGCAGGCCCCATAACTGTGATATTCCAAAAATCCCAGGATGAGGGAAAGGTAGTATAAGCCTGGAGAGAGGCACTATCAACCCCGACCTTTAAAAAAGGTCCACAATCAAATTATAGAAACTACAGACCAGGGAGTCTAACTTCAATGGTGGGAAAGATTCTGAGGGGCTTTAGAAATGGTGAGTTAGATAAACATCTAAGCAACATGGGACTAATGAATGCTACCCAGCATGCCTTTTAAAAGGGAAGCTCATGGCAGACAAACCTGAAGTGTTTTTCAAACCTATCAGTAGGCCACTGGACTGTGGCTTGCCAGTAAATTTGGTGTACTGTATTTAGATTATTCTAAAGCATTTGATACTGTCCACCAACTGAAACTGTTTAGCATGGAGCTGGCCTGCCAGCACATCAGTTTGGTTTCCACATGTGATGCTGAAATCCCAGGTTTGGGAACAAACTCTGGAGTTGGAGGACCAGAAAGGGGGAGGAGGGTTGAGTGCCCTGTGGCTTGCTATCATTCACTGGGGGGAGGGGGTTGTGTGTCTAGTGCATAGGGTGACACCTGGTGGAGGCTGGAGTTGCAACAAGTGTCTGTCATCTTGATGTTGGGGTGGTTGGTCACACAGCAGCATATATGCCACTCTGTCATTCATGCCCCATCTCCATTCAGCTTCCCACAAACAACCAAAAATAAACGTGACCAAGTAGAATGCCACCCACTTGAGTTGGTGGTTCCACGCAGCCTTCCCTGTGACTTGGTCAGGGATGTATCCCACCTTCCACCAGTGGGTAAGCCCCTTCCCAGTTGCTCCATCCCTGGGAGGTGAGCCAGGAGCATACTCCCAGTATAGTTGCATCCTGGGGCCATATTCCCACTGTCTGCTGAGTGGTTGGGTTCCTTCCCATGGCTTTGCTCTGAGGAGGTAATTCAGAGTGCATCCCCAGTAGGGGTAGTGGTAGCAGATGAATGATGGGATGAGACTCTGGGCAGTGTCAATGGGGAGCTGGCACAGAAAAAGCATACTAAATAAAAAAAAAAAACTGGTTAGCACACTGATGAAGCTGGATGTTACTGTAATTACAGTAAGCTGAAAAACATCATGGCTGCAAGACAGAAAGTAGAGGGTTAGCATACGAGATTCCATGTCCAGCTGGGGAGCAGAGATGAGTGGGGTGTCACAGGGATCAGTGTTGGCCCTGCTTTCTTTAACATCTACATCTATGACATACATAATGAAAGCCTGCCTGTGTAAATCTGCAGATGACATGAAGTGAGGGTATGTGGTAGACACAGGGGAAGCTATTATAAATTTTCAACATGAAATAAGTGAACCTGAAAGGTGGGCTTTCACTAGTAAAATGGAGTTCAATGTTGAAAAGTCTAGAATTTTGCACTTTTGGACAAAAGACAAGAAAGCAGTTTATACACATTTGGGCAAAGAACTACAGGAGGCAGACTAGGAGAAAGGCTTGGGTGTGTTAATAACTAACAATTTGGAAATCATATACTGTTTAAAAGTGATGGTTTGCACTTAAATAAAGCTGGGACTCGCATACTGAGTAAGAAAATGAATGATATTCCATTTAAACTGGAAAAAGGGGGAAGGAAAATTCATAAGCTGATACCTAAAACTGTAGATCTACAGGAAGGCTGGAAAGGAGTATTAATAAATGCACACAGTCTAGTTAATAAATTTGAGGAATTACAATATTTACTGCAAAACAAAAATATAAAAATTGCACTTATCACTGAAACCTGGTAGACAATAGAAGATCAGTGGGACAAAAATATAGAGGGTTACAATTTATTCTATTTATCAAGAGAAACAAAAAGAGGAGGGGTATTGCAATTTATATTGATGAGTCAATACAATGTGAAGAAATAGAGAGAAAAGGATGAGCTGGAAATGTTATGGTTAAAACTTATACCAAAAGGAGCACCAAAAATTAAAATAGGACTGTTGTACAGATCACCCTCAACTACTTCCAAGAGAGATTTGGAAATATTAAACATTATTAGGAACTTGGATCCAGCAGAAAGAATTATCTTAACCGGTGATTTTAATCTACCAGATATTGACTGGAATAAGCAAGAGGGCAAATACAAAACAAGTACACAGTACTTAGATGCAGTAAATCAGATAGAACTTGAGCAATTGGTAACAGCAAAAACCAGGGCACAAAATACTCTGGATCTGATCTTTACAAATCTGGGATCAATAGTAAACAATGTACAGACTAGCTCCCCATTAGGCAATAGTGGCCATCAGATAGTTTTTTTCCCCAAGTAAGAGAAAAAAGCAAAAAAATAAGGGAGGGAAAGACTACAGTCCTAAATTTTAACAAGGTGGATTTTACCATCATGAGGGAAGCTATGGCATCTTGGAAGTGGGAAAAGGAATTTGAAGTACTATCTATAGATGATATGTGGGAGCTATTTGTAAAGAGGCTGAGATCAACAATAGAAATAGGTATACCCAAATATGTAAATATGAACATACAAGGAGTGCTACAAAATGGTTATCATCAAAAATAAAGATATTAATGAACAAAAAGTATAAACTTTATAAAAATACTAAAAATCACAACAATATACAGGCTTTAAATAAATATAGAAATATGGTTAAAAAAGTCAAATGGGAAATTAAAAGGGCCAAAAAGGAATATGAATACAAACTTGCAACACAAGTCAAAGGAAACTATAAGGTTTTCTATTCATATATAAATAAACAAAAAAATAACACCATTGAACCTTTTAAGAATGCACAAGGGGATATATTAAATAATAAAGAAGCCACAGAAACTCAAAACAAATACTTTTGTTCAGTTTTTAACCCAGCTACTTCAGATAAGGAAGAAAATAAATTTAACTCTATACCGGGACATATACAGATTACAGTGAAAAGTGTACTTGATAAACTAAAAATGACAAATAGAAATAAATCACAAGGCCCTGATGAAATTCATCCAAGAGTATTGTATGAACTGGCAGAACAATTAGCTTCACCACTAACTTACAGTTGTCAAACTTCTATAGATTTGGGACATGTTCCACAAGGGTGGAAGGAGGCATTAGTGATACCTATATTTAAAAAGGGATCAAAAACTGATATACAGAATTATAGGCCAGTCAGCCTAACATCAGTTGTGGGAATAATCATGGAGTCCATATTAAAAGATTATATAATGGATTTTCTAGATACTAGAAAAATGCAGGATCCAGTACAACACGGATTTAGGAAAAATAGATCTTGCCAGACAAATTTGTTAGTGTTCTATGAGAAAGTGGTAAAGGCATTGGATAAGGGAAATAGTGTAGATGTTGGCTTCCTGGATTTTTCCAAAGCCTTCGATAAACTCCCACATCAGGAACTAATAAACACACTTAAAGATTATAATTTTAACAACAATATAGTTAATTGGATTGATGCATGGCTGAAGGAGAGAAGACAGAGAGTGGTAATTAAAGGAGGTACATCTGGCTGGGAGGCAGTGACTAGCGGAGTCCCCCAGGGATCAGTTTTGGGCACCTGTCTCTTTAACATCTGTATAACTTCATTAACTGTACAAAATGAAAATACATGGGTAACGAAATTTGCAGATGACTGCATAATTGGAACCATAGTAAATGATCAAAAGAATACAAATGATCTGCAGGATGCACTAAATACTATGCAAAAGTGGACAAAAGTAAATAAATTAGAATTAAATAGAAACAAGTGTACTGTTATGCATTTCGGAAAGAGAAATAACTCATCTTATAAGACAGACACCACTGAACTAAGAAAAACAGAGGAAAGAGACTTAGGGATTATAATTACCTCAGATCTAAAATTTAGTTCCCATTGCGATAAAATAGTGAAGAAAAATAATCAGATACTGAATTGCATATTGAGGCATATTGCCAGTAGAGATAGGCAAGTGATTATGCCCTCTATAGTGCCCTGGTGAGACCCAACCTGGAGTATTGTGCTCAGGTATGGGCTCTATATAAAAAAGGGGGTGTTCATAGTTTGGAGCGTATTCAGAGAAGGGCTACTAGATCCATCAAAGGGTTAGGAGACATGTCATACTCCGAAAGGTTAAAGGAGCTAAATGTGTTTACTCTGCAGCATAGAAGAACTAGGAGAGATTATGTTGTGTTATTTAAGTGCTTACAAGATGATGCTCTATTAGCCGACCTAGGGTTGGCCCCCAAAAAAATCAAAATATGAACCCAGGGGACATCAGTTTCAATTAACAATTCAAAAATGGCATACTCTTCCGAGAAAGCATTGGTTTAGCCAGAGAGTGGTTCCTGGCTGGAACTCTTTACCAGCAGAAGTGGTAGCCAGTACTAATATGGATATTTTTAAATCTTGATTAGACAAGTATCTTCTTGGTAAATAAGACGTGATAGATTAATGTTCAATACATAAAACAAAGGCAAGCACTATGGACGCAAGTCTAACTAGCTTGAAATTACCTATGAACAATCTCACCTTCGATAGTCACTGCAAAGAAATTAGCAAGAAGTGCAATAGAATATTAAGTTGCATGACCAGAAACATAGCAAGAAAGTCAAGTGAGATGATCATGCCACTTTATGGAACTCTGGTCAGATAACATTTGGAATATTGTGGACAGTTCTGGAACCCCATAAGAAAAAAGAATAACAGACTGGAGGGCGTACAATGGAGGGCAACCAAGATAATGGTTCATCTAAGATATGAGTAGAGATTAGACAGACTTCATATGTATTCAGTGGAGCACAGAATGCATAGGTGACCTGTACTTAGTATATACAGCTTTTGAAAATAAGGACTTGTGGGAATGTATTGGGTTAGAATTAAGATAATCAACTCATGGTGGAAGATCACACAATAAACAGCTGAAGAGAGAGCTGTATAAAACTATTAAAAGGGGAACATGCATAAACCAAAGAGTAGTTCAGTTTGGAATGATCTACCTGAAAATGTGGTCTCATGTAAGACCATGAATGCTTCTGAGAATGTTCTGGATAAACACCTCTTATGAAAGGAAATACTCTCAAATACCCATTGAGAATGACAAGTTTATAAGGGCTAATGCTCACTGATTTGTGACATCCTATGAATCCTACAAATTTATCACTATGGTGATAAAATCCTGTTGCTGCATGAATCTGGCCAAGATCTGCTTATTTAATTTACTACTGTTCCCTTCCAGGGATAGTAAGCATTCATTCTTTTCCCATTACTGTCTGTTTTCTGCTTCTGTTTCTCTCATTTCAGGTATTTTTCACGTGTGACAATGTAAAATCAAGCAGCAGCATCAGGTTGATGACTAGTATTCATGCTGGATACAACGGATGGGTATTCTTTCTGAATACACTGAATGGGTTAACTTTAATGAGACCGCACACAGTGGTGGAAAAGCTCTAGGAGGTCTGAGCATGAGTCTATGTTAGCCACATCAACAATCTGCTGGAGAAGAAGGCAATGGTCCTCTTTCTAAAGGAGGAGGCATTCTTGACAGAATGGAAAGAGACCTGTGAATACAAGATAGAAATTATTTAGACTCTAGTACAATCCCTATTCTGCTGCACCTGTGAAAGGAAACAAACAAAAAAAAAACATTTTGGAAGGACAGTTACTGTCACATTGGTGATGGCTATGCCTTGAAAAAGCATGGAGGTGCCTCTGACAGGGGAAGCAGAGGCGGAAAAGTTATGCATACTAGATGAGAAGGTAGCAGGATGGAAGACATGTGAATACAAGAGAAAATTATTTTGACAATACTCAATTAGCCACTATGGGTGTCCACATTGACAATATATCTGGTGTCCATGCCCAGTCTTACTATATCTGTTACCGTCAAGAAAAAGAGAAATTATTTAGACTTTACTTGGGCACAGTAGTGGCTGCACAGTATATCCATTGTCCACTTCCAATCTTACAATACCTGTCAACTGTAAAGAAAAAAAGAGAAATTGACTCATTTAGTGAATGTGTCCCTGTGTACCTGAGAAAGGAAAACAAAAAAAATTAAAAAGAACTAAATCATGTAAACATACTTACTGTCAAATTAGTGAGGGCAATGCTGTGTACTGGCATGATGATGCCAGAGAGAGGGCTGATGGAGGAAGAGACAACTAAAGTCTATGTATCTTGAGCTGCCTGGTTTTGTGACTAGCTAGTCAATGGTCCCTCTGAATGGTCAAACTTACAGTGAGAGAGACAAAAGGAAAGAAAGGAGCACATTTCTGTGTCTGGAAAGGAAGGTGGAAGACCTTCCTGTGTGAAGGAGTCACCACCAACAGTGAGTATAAGGAGTGTGAACAACAGTGAAAGTAATTTACCATAAAAGTAGACAATGTTGGGCCTTGCTGGACTTCAGGTTTGGCTGCCTTCATGGGCTGAATGGCTTAGGGGCTGACTGGCTCGCTAGAGAGCTGCCTGGCCATGGCATTTACACTGGATTAAGAGTCCAGGTTTCTCAGTCTTCATGCTTCCCGTGTATGCAGCAGTGGTCCATGTTGTTGGATGTGGAGGACACAAGCAGGCCACATTCAGGTATCGAAGACAGGTCACATTTATAGTATGGGTCCAGAATGGTGAGATTCCCAAAATCTGCAGACTGAAGAATGCCAGAAATATGGGTATTGCAGTCAAAGACATGCAGCATGTTTTCCATAAAGACACAGCTTTCCATATCACCATCTGCCTCCAGCACCTGCTCTATATTAAACAGTGTCTGACTCGGCACCTATAGAAGTAGTATATTTATTTATTTATTTATTTTATTAAAATTTCAGAATTACAACCTTTGAGTCAGAGACTCCTTTGCAAAGGCTCCCGATGTTATTTATGTATTAATTACACAGGACTTGATTGTAAACAGTGTTTTTGCACTAATCAAATATTCCTGTATAAAAATAAAGTTTTAAACAAACAAACATCTGGACAAACATACAGATTTATACAAGAAACATGATACAAGGCATTTTGATATACAATGGTGTTTACATGATGATGACATACATTTATATAGATTGCAAGCATCTAAAGGGTTACTTAGCAGCCCTGTGTCTGTGGAACATAACACTAAAGGGTGAAGGGTTAGTCAATTCCGTTGAATGTGACAACATATGTGGTAATAGGTAGCTACTAGGGGTTGGCTAACAACCCTGCGTCGAGATAGTGTTGTGTGCTCAAATTGTAGCTACACATCTCTGAGTCTATGAGGTGACTCTTGGTGGCCACTTTAAACTGGCCTAATCTTGGGGCCAAGGAGATGAGCGGAGGGAGTTCATTTAGCCAGGTGGGGGCACGATAACTGAAGGACTTTTGGCCTAGCGTGGTCCTCCGGTAGGGGACATGGAAGGGCATATTTGCTAGTTGCCTTGGGGTACTCCTGTGGGTGCTAGGTTGTATTAGGGAGTGAAGGCCAGTGGGGGCAATATTCAATAGGATTTTCTTGGCTTGAAGGCAGGTGTGATATTTTAGCCTTCCTTTGAAGGTGAGCCAATCAGCTAATTTATAGAAGTCGCAGGTGTGGGTAAGTCGGTCACTATCAGTAATCAGACGGCTGGCTTTGTTGAGGGCAAGATTGATTCGCTTCAAGGCCGTGGGGTCAGCTGTCCCATATATTATTATTTCATAGTCTATCAAAGACATGACTGAGCTGGTTACCGACAAATGTAGGGCCTGCTGTGGGAGGCACTGTCTATGCCTATAGAGTAAACCCAGTCTGGTGTTCACTGAGGAGGCGAGGTGGTTGATGTGTGTATGGTAGGTGAGAGTTGTGTCTAGTGTGATGCCAAGGTATTTGAAGTGTGTGACCTGGTCAAATTTGGTACCCTGGTAGTTTGAGATGTTTAGGTGGGAGTTATTGTGGGGGCTTTGTTGGTGCGTGAAGATCATGGATTTTGTTTTGGTATAGTTTAGTATTAACCGGTGCTTTATAAACCAGTCTTCTAGTTCATGGAAATAAATTTGAAGATTGTGCTGGAGGGAGCTAGGAGTGTGATCTTTCCAGTAGACGACTGCGTCGTCTGCATAGAGCAGAAGCTTACCATTGCATGCTCATGGGATGGAGTTCAGGAAGAGGGTGAATAGTAGGGGGGCCAAGGATTGATCCTTGGGGTACCCCTGATTGCACCGGGTTCTTGGTTGATAGGGTGGTGTTGATTTTGACTTCTTGTGATCTACCTATGAGATAGTTCTTAAACCAGTGTATGGTGTCTGGTGCTAGGTTGAGAGGGGAGTAGATGTAGAAGTAGGTTGTGGTTAAAGGTGTTGAATGCTTTGGTTAGGTCGATGAAGATTGCACCTGCTATTCCCCCGTCAAGAGCCTCATGTATGTAGGATGTGAGTTCGAGGAGTGCTGTGGTGGTGCTGTGACCTGATCTGAAACCGTGTTGCTCTTGGCAGAGCAGGGAGTGTTTTGTCAGGTACTCAGTGAGTTGGTCTGAGACTATTCTTTCAAGTGCTTTTGAGAGAGGGGGGAGTATCGTGATAGGCCTGTAGTTGCTGGGATCTGTTGGGTCACCCTTTTTTAGGATAGGTGTGATTATTACCTTTTTCCAAAGAGTGGGGAATTGTCCTAGGCGTAGTGATAGGTTGAATATTTTGGTGATGTGTGGGAGGGTTGAATCTAGTGTTAGTCGTAGGATCTTGAGGTCTATTGAGTCACTGCTATACCTTTTATTCTGTAAGGCTTTTGCCAGGTAGTGCTTGGCCTTACTGCAGGAGATTGTTTTGAGCCGGAAAGGCGGGAGGGTGTGCCTAGGGTAGGTGGTAGCTGGATCACTAGGGGGTGGTTCAAAGAAATTTGATGGTAGGATATGACTGAGGTCTGTGAAAGAGTTGTTCAATACGTTGGCTATTACGTTGGGGTCTTGTGAGAGGGCACCATTATTGATTATTTGGGTTGGTGTTTGGTTAACGGTTTTCCCGCAAAGCTCTTTGACGTTGCTCCAGAACTTGTTCCCTGTGCCCCAGGTCGATGTGAGTATTTGTTTATAATGGTTGGCCTTAGCTAGTCGGATAGCCCTGGTGCATTTGTTTCTTGCCTCTCTATAGAGTTGCCTGTCGTGGGGTACCTGGGAGTTGAGTGCCTTGTGCCAGAGATTATCTCTATGGTGCATCTGATCTAGCAGTGTTTGTTATCCACAGGGTGTCCCTTGTTTTTAGGATCTTTTTTGAGAGTGAGGCATATTTGTCACAGGCTGTGTTGAAAGTTTTAATAAAGGAGGTAAGGGCCTCTTCTGCTGATTCGACGGTATGGACAGAAGTCCAGTCACTGGTGGAGAGAGAGAGTAGATAATCTTGGTTATGGCACCTTTCTTGAGGTGCCTTTGGTGGGAAATTTGGGGTTTGTATGGTGGACTCTTGTTGGACCAGGAACAGGAGATGGGGGAGTGGTCACTGAGGATGTCTGGGAGGACTTTGACATTCGAGAGGTGTTTGAGGGAGTTTGTCAGGATGAGGTCAAGAAGGGTGTGAGATCCTGTCCTGGCGTCCTGACGTGTGGGGGTCTGGACTACCTGGGTCAGGTTGTGTGCTGCCGCTGCATCTTTGAAGGGGTTTGATGCATTTGTTATCCAGTTTATATTGAAATCACCCAGTATTATTAGCTCACTTCTGGTGGGGAGTAGTCCTATGTTGGCCAGTATGGAGTCAAATGCTAGTTTTTGGTTGTTGGGAATGTAGACTGACATTATATATAGTGGTTTCCCTTGGGAGCCGACCGTTATTTTGATAGTGACGGCTTGTGCCCGTGTTCCGGTGGAGGCAGGGGACCAGAAGTAGTTGAAATATCGGTCATGGGTAAAGCACAGCCACTTCCCTTTGCCAACTCTATCTTCCCTAAATATTATATAGTTGTTTAGAGCCATTGCAGAGTCTGGAATATTTCTAGTTAGCCAAGTTTTGGACAGGGCCAGGATGTCTGGTGTGTGTTGTGCAACCCAACCTTGAAGTAGTGTTAGTTTTTTAGGAAGGCTGCGGATATTTAAGGAGGACAGTAGAAGACTGTCCTTACCCTGGCTTTTAGCTCTTGTGGCTGGGACTGGCCCTGGGTTGGGGTGTATGTCTCCAGCCAGTAGGAGTAGGAGAGTGTGTCTGAATGCTGCTAACTGTTGCCATTTTGTATTGTTTTTGGATTGACGTGGGCTTGTATTATTAGGTGGTCTGCATGGTATGGGGATGGACTGGGTCACTTGGGCTATTTGTGCTTGTATAAGGAGAGAGTTGGGGCTATTAAGGAGGTGGGTGTACGCCGGGGTGATTGCATTGCCTGTGCTAGCCCATATTCTGTGCAGCTTAGGCTCAAGGTTAAGTTAGAAAAGGAGTAGTGGGAATTTAGGTGTTTGATTAAGTAGTTGCTGCTGTGATTTGTGGGAGGGATTAAGTGTGAAGCAGAAACAAGGATTAGTATGGGAAGTATTGGTGTCATTTGGCTGTTTAACATGATGCTTGAAGAGGGAGAAATGTTTTTTTCAAGGTGAGCCCCCTAGTGTTGACTTCGTATAACCAACTAATGGGAAAGTGAGCTGATAGGTTTTTGAGCTCACGTGATCTTTCCTATAAAGTTGAGCTCACGTGATCTTTCCTATAAAGCTGAGAGTCGACCAAGGGTGGTGGTGTGGGCGGCGGGGTCCAGATCTGGCTGTTAGAAGAGCGATCCCCAGGCAAGTGGAGCTACCTCCTGCAGACACTTACTCTGTAGCTGGGGCTGGGAGGGCAATACGTGCAGTCCCTCGCGACCTTGCTCAGGGGGGGCTTCAGCAGACTTCCCCTCATGACCTCCTGGGTCCCGGTCTGTGGACAAGGAAAAGGGGTAAGTAACTGTTAAATACTGCTGGGCTAGGGCGTTTCTATTAGGGGATGGGCTAATTACTCTAGTCAGCGCTTTCCCTAGCCAGTCGGGAGAGTTTAAGTGCTGGCTAAGCTCTGATTTTATTTTTTTTAATTTTTTACTCTAAGTTGAGCTGCAGTGTTTAGCGTGCTTTTCCCTATGAGCAGCAAACAAAATTGATGCCAGCAAGACTATTTCCAAGCCCAGTAGTGCAGAACTGCTGGCCGAGCTTAAGGCTTCTTTGTGAATTTAAACAAGGATTTTGGCGCCAAGTACAGTGAATTCAAACTGGCAGAAGTAAAAACGGTCAGCACAGAACTTATAGACTGTAAGCCCTAACTTGGATAACAATTGCAGGATATGGCACCAGAAGCAATGGGAGACAGGGAAAAAACTATCTCCACATGTGTGGGGACAAGAAATAAACTGGAAATTGAAGTTGCTGCTTTAACAAATAAGTTAAATTAAGGTTGCTGCTTGGGACAAGAAATACACTGGCATTAAAGTTGCTGCTTGAACAAATAAATCAGGTAAAGGTTGCTGCTTTCACTGGTCCAATCTTGCTGTTAGAAGAGCGATCCCCAGGCAAGTGGAGCTACCTCCTGCAGACACTTACTCTGTAGCTGGGGCTGCAAGGGCAATACATGCGGTACCTCGTGACCTTGCTGGGGGGGGGCTTCAGCGGACTTCCCCTCACGACCTCCTGGGTCCCGGTTCTGTAGCTGGGGCTGGGAGGGCAATACGTGCGGTCCCTCATGACCTTGCTCGGGGGGGGGGCCTCAGCGGACTTCCCCTCACGACCTCCTGGGTCCCAATTCTGTAGCTGGGGCTGGGAAGGCAATACGTGCAGTCCCTCGCGACCTTCTTGGGGGGCTTCAGCGGACTTCCCCATCGACCTCCTGGGTCCCAGTTCTGTAGCTGGGGCTGGGAGGGCAATACGTCACGGTCCCTCGCGACCTTGCTGGGGGCTTCAGCGGACTTCCCCTCATGACCTCCTGGGTCCCAGTTCTGTAGCTGGGGCTGGGAGGGCAATCACGATCTGATCCCTCGCGACCTTGCTCGGGGGGGGGCTTCAGTGGACTTCCCCTCACGACCTCCTGGGTCCCGGTCTGTATAGCCTGACTTATGCAGGCAGTGCACTCCTCACTGCCTGTTTTGCATATTTGAATGGCCTTAGAATCATGATCTGGTCTTCCTTTAGTCACCACTGGCCTCTTGTTAGAGACATGGATACTCTGATATTGTCACGGCTTATATGCAGCAGCAGATATTCAGAGATGGATCTGTACTGCTTGAATAAGTGCTCAATCACGTACGTTGAGTTCCATCTGGTGTTGACTTCCAGCTTCATCTGGTGCTAAGGCAGTTTATTTTGGATCTGCAGGTGCCTGAGATGGTCATTTCAGTACCATGTGACTTCCAGTCCCACGTTACATAGCCAAGTTTGCCTGTGGGTACCACTTCCCTGGCAAAGCTATCAAATTCACAATTCACAAAGTTAGTCCTATACTGCAAACAAGTGGATTAATTTTGTGAATTGTGGCAAATTAATTAATTTACTTTGCATACCACTAGTCCTGAAATCACAAACCCAGAAAAGAAGAGCAAAAATTATACTATACATAAAATTACAAAGACTATTTTGTCAACAAAACCAGGTCATTGAACAAAGTAATGATGGGCATTAGCAAATGATGCTTATAGACTAGACCCTGGACAGTGAAGAAATGGAGCATGCAGTGGAAAAGGAGCACTAGACATCCTTATTACCAGTATGTAGTGACTGGTTGCAAGAGTCTAGCAGGAACTGGAACCAAAGCCCAAGGTAACAAAAAGGTGTCTTTTACTGAACCACCATCTTTAACACACTACCTTTTAGTTTATCCATTTGTATACAATGTTAACTAACGCAGCATAATCAAGCTAAATGTTCTTCACAATCACACTACTCACTCCTGCACTTGTCCATAATCTCCACAGTATGTTGCCCTTGACTCTACACTGATTACTTCTATATTTGTATTTAAATTGTGCTTGGTCGTGTACCTTGTTTGCACCTGACTGACTTCTCCACATCACCTTAAATGATGCTGCTTTTAAATGGTTACATTTATGTGATACTGTAACGTGTAATTCTGCATAGTGTACAATATATTTATTGCTGTTCCATGCCTACTGCTATTAGCTGGAGTGGTGTTTGTTGATGTTTTCTTGCTATCATACTGCTTTTCTCCCAAGTTCCCACTCCCGGCAGGATGCCTTTGGAAATTAGCTGCTTTGACTCAGAAGTAGGCCCTTCTTGCTAAAACTCTTCCTATAAATAAGTAGATAAAATCATCTGTTGGAAAATTTTTGAATTGTAGTTATTAATAGAATATTAATTAGGGGCTGGCCCTTTGGTGCAGCAGTAGTGCTACCACTCATGATGCTGGTGACCTGAGTTCAGAAACAAACCTGGGTTACCAGAGGGCCACCTGGGGGAGGAGAGTTGAGTGTCTCAGTGGATGCTCACCTCCTCAGGGTGGAAGGGTGCCTGGTCTACACTACAACACTGCCACCTAGGTGACCACAGGTAGCAGTGCAAGCTGGAGACAGTACTCAGGAAGGGGCATGTCAATGCTCTGATGCACACAGAATGCTTGCATGCTCATGTCAGAGCATGGGCCTCTCAACAACCAAGGGATGGGGACTGTAAAACAGAAAATCCCCAGACCATGCTCAATGCTGCCACCACCCATTGCAGTCCACGCACCACCGACCAGGTTCAAGCCCCAGATACCAGCACTCAATCTCTGTCAGAGGGATAGGTCCTTTGGGGGGGGGGTCATCCTTTTGGGAACTCTGGAGTGAGGTAAGTCCCAGAGATGTCAGGGTACAACTGGGGCTGGGCAGAGTGGCTCACTGATATAAAATCCAGGTGAACATGAAGGGGACAAAATGTAAAAAAAATTACCAGGTAGGGAATTATGTACTGTAAGGCTATAATATAATTGGGCCCTATACTGCTTGAGATAGATGCCTAAAGCGCGCGTATCTGAGCATAGGCAGCCTCATACGATGGAATGCCACACAGCAGGGGTCCCACAGACCCCAAGTGGCATTCACTTAAGGGCACACAGGACTCTTAAGTGCGTGCCACCCTAGCCCCATGGGCGATTCTGCACTGGGGGCATATCGGGGGAGTGCCTGCACTACTTGACATTCACTAAGCCTCATGGTGCTGGGCATGGGGGGGCACCATGTATGCCATCTAAGACCAGGCATAAGCTGGTACACACCCCTGTGTTCTCTGGACACCGGATGCAGTGGCATTGCAAAAGGGACAGCTGTGAAGCCACAGCCCACTAGATTACAGGGGAGGGCTGGGGCAGTGGCACGGATGACTGCCCAGTGGATGTAAATTTGGTGCTGCATTATGCAGCCAGCCACTACTCTGTGCACCTGCTGCAGGTACAGTGTCAGTGACTCAGCAGGTAGCACACTCACCTCTGAGGCCAGGAGATCAGAAGGCTGTCGGTTCTATCCCCACACCAGGCAATTGGGTTAATATCCCAATACTGACACTGCAGTGCATCATGAGGGTGGAGTGCTGCACTCCTGAGGTGCCGTCTTTCAGATGAGATGTTAAACCGAGGTCCCATCTGCCTGTTCTGGTGGTAGTTCAGGTGGATGTTAAAGATCCCATGGCACTTCTGGAAAAAAGTAGAGGAATTTCCCTAGTGTCCTGCCCAGATTCCCCCCATTCACTATAATACCACCAACAGCTTAATCTGGTTCAATGTCAGTTGGCATTCATCCATATCCCCCTCCCCCGAGTCGTGCCTGAAAATAGGCAGAATTTGTCTAGTGCACTTACCCGGTCAACAAAAACTAAAATAAAAAAAAAAGGGCACAAGAGATCGACTTTGGGACCCGGTATGGGCATCCAATTGGATGCCTGCCCAGATACGTGACTCCACCCCCGACATTCCGCATGACCCTGCACGCCGAGGGGGCATGGCCACAGAGAGGTGCCCTGCAGGTGCTAGCAGTCATGTATACCGTGCACCCTGCACTTGTCTGGGGCTGCATAGGTATGTGGGCGGGGTATGTGCCTCAGGCATGTATAACCCACCCTTTAATGCAAAGGACCCAGTAAAAGTTGCAGGACTCAAGAAGCCTACCACCATGCATTTTTAATTTTTTATATGCACCTCTCATAAATATTAAACACCTTCTGTGCACTCTGAAGGCTTGTAATGCTGAAAGGTGAACCAACGCAGAGTCACTGTTAATATTTTTCTGTTCAAGTTGAGCCCAACGTACAGTAGTCACCACGTTCTCAAACATTAGCACCCAAATATATATATTATCTCCTCTGGAGCCACTAAATGCTGTATAAGAGTGGTTTCACATGCGTTCAGTGCTAGCAGAAACAGTAGAGCACAGCTGAGCTGTTCTGGCTGGAGCTGACTACAAGTGAACCCACTTTTATACAGAAATGAGTGGAAATGATGGACATATAAATATATTATAGATTTCTCAACAGTTATTCTGAAAAAAAATACCTATTTTTTGTGAAAAATGGTGTCTTTCTGAAGAGTGAGAGGTGCTTGCAAGAAACCCATTACTAGGGTACTGCACATGAGGCACAGTTATGGAAATAAAAGTATCCCATGCACAGCTGAAAGAGGCATTGTGATTGGCCTGGAGCATCACAAGACACTTCAATGATCTGTAATATTATTTTGATGTTACAACAATGTTACTACAAGAAATTTGACATCACAATGATAGCATTACAGAATTTTGATTCCACCATCTCTCTATGGGAAAAAGTGACTATATTTATTACAACATGATTGTAACCATGCACTCTGTATATCAGAGTGGCTATGTGTGTGGCAATGCCTCTGTACTGCATTGTACAGCTTGGTGCAAAACAGGTTATAAAGCTTTTAACATTTGGTATGCACAATTCTCAATAGCTAGTGAATGAAAATAAGCATATTGTTTTAACACCTAATTTTTATACACTGCTTCATTTCTACTTTGTGGGTCTCTTTGTATTTATTTTTCTTGTCTGCAAAACAGGCATAATGGAGCACAGGAATCTTCTGTTTTGATTAATATTCTTAGTGGTTTTCAAACAAATCACATTGCAAGATATAAATGGGTTGGTTAAACGTCTGTCTTATAAAATTAGTTACTTGGTCTGGGACACACTGCATACTTTAAGTTTTTGTAGGCTTCTAGTACAGTATAGGTAAAAAATGGTTATAAAATTAATTGAACATATCAAAAAGAGGGTGTGATTCTTTTGCGGCAGACAGGAGTTTTAGGATCTGATAGGTACATCCAGTTGGAATTAGTTTTACATGCATAAAAGTCAATTTTTTTGAAAACACCCAGAGCTGAACTGCAGTTTGCTTGCAACAGTGTAAAATATTATGAATTCACAAGTCAATCTTGTACATTTTTGCTACACCATTGATTTAGCTTTCTCCCTCTGGTAACGGAAAACAGCAGAAATTGTATCCAGAGAAGAAAAAGTGGCTGGGCACATCAACTATAAAACTGAGCAAGAAACAGAAATAAAATAAAAATTATTTAGAAAAACATGTCATTATTTTATCCTTTCTTGAGGGGGAATTTACTTGAATTTTTCCAAAATTTTACCAGTCTTGTCTACTGCTGACTTATCAGGGCCTTTGCCAGACCTCCTGACTCCTTATGCTCATGGCTGCAACCCTCCAGTCAGTGGAGGTGAACCTCTTGTTAATATCTAGATCCCGTCTTAATTCCTCGTAAGATAGAGTATTTGCTCTGCCTGCCCCCAGTCATACAGAATGCCCATCCCCAGGAAGTGAGCAGTGCACCATCAGTGGCCTTGTTTAAATCATGTCTAAAAAAAACATCTATTTATATTGAATTTTGAGCCTGGCACTGTTGTGTAATTCCTGTTTGGCAACATTTGAATTGCAAACTTATTTATAAGGTATTTTATTGAATTTGTTCTCTTTTATTGTGAAATGCCCAGAACCTTCGGGAATGGGAGCCCATATAAATAAAATTGCATTGCTTGCCTTGCCTTTGCTATACTGTAATACGCATGGGTGTAGGAATGCATAGGCCAAGTAAACCATGATTTACAAGCTGATAGGGGGGGGGGGCATTCCTGGCCTGGACCACTGATATCCATTACTCCTGTTGTCTGATATCCTCCCATTCTGGTGTGACGTTAGTTGTGCTCTGTTGGAACTAAACATCACACTAAATGCAGGGAAATTAAGTACTGCTGTATGTTATGCTCTTATTATGCAGTTCCTGAAGTACAATATGGGATGCACAATGGGTCTGGGTAACAAATATGGTCATGACTACAATGGAGGGGGTGGCAATGAGGCACCAAAGGTTTCTGGCTTACAAATGTTATTTTCATAGCTACACCACTGATACGTCTGGGATGATGTTGTGCAGTCTTGGTGGCGCTTGAGCTATGCTATATGGACAGACATACATTTTCATTTTCTCTGAATCATAAAATGCATCCCCCTGTGACTAGGGGCTGCTACCTTGTGCTCCCCTCCTCTAAGACTAAGGTACAATTCCTCTTCACTCCTGTTGTAACAGTCTCTGCAGGGAAGGGTGGAGGGTAAAAAATAGCAAAATTGGGAATAGATGCAACACCCTATTCATAGTAGGAGTATAAAAGGATTTAAGGAGGGTATAGGGAAACACAAATAGCAACCTATTTAGGGCCAGGTAACAAAGGGTTAGGCAACAGAGAAAGGTAAGTGGGTAAAGGAAGGTGGAAAACACTTCATACAAGAGGGAACTACTTGTTGAGTGGGGTAGGAAGGAAAATCCTACCTGAGGTAAAGATACAAAGGAGCAAAGCAAGCAAAAAAAGGGGGAAAACTAGAAACACCCTATCAGGGGTAAGGGTACAAAAGTATTTTCAGGTGACAGGAGAATGGGAATTGGGAATGCTGGCAGTGGTGCAGTGCAGTGGTTGTAGGATGGCAGTTTTCAGAGAGACCTTCTGGAGAATGCAGTGCTGCTCCATCTGTGCACAGCTCTCTAGGCTGAGATCAGAGGTCACTAGACTTCAGGCCAAGCTGGCTAGGACTTGAAGGACCTCTACCCCCCATGTTTAGAAATTATGAAGGATAAAATCTACTCAGAAAATAAAGTTAATAACACTTTCTTTATTCACTTTTCACTGTGGTGGACAATGGTTCCATGGCCACGCCATTTCATCAGGCCCTCAATGATGATTTCTAACAAAACATTTTTTAACAATGTTAAAGTTCTTTTTTTTTTGATAAACTTCTCACAATTTCAACAGACTCCACTTAATCCCTTTCTGTGTGTGTTCCAAATGGTAACCATTGTGATTAACATTACTAAACAATTCAAAGGGTGAGCTATGCTGCTCACGTCAGCAGTGCCTCTACCTGTGGTTAATCTTGTATCTTTAAAGTCATCACAAAATATATTCTAGATTTTAAAGTTTCTATACATTCAGAAATCTCCAGTCACATGATTATTTCCTTCAAAATCATGGCAAAACATACTTCTTCTCTTTGTTATTAGGAACAAATATAAAACATGTTTTCTGATTTTCAGCCACATAATTTTTATCTACCTTGTATCTTTGCTAGTTACTAGCCTCTATTTGTGATGCTATCTGCATCCTTTCATAGAGTTTTCTGAAATAAGCACATATATGATTAATTCCTGGTCTCTCCTATTAGCAATGAGTTATTTTACTTATATACAGTTTCCCTCTTCCACGGCTTACCTTCAGTCCGTAACATATCTTATTTCATTTTTTTTTTATTTGTTAGTTGCCCATGATTCTAACTATGTATGAAAAACTCAGTTTCAATGCTGGTTCTATATTCCTGTGTCTCTCACAATTCTTTCTTACTTAAAATACAAAAAATACAGGTTTGCACTTACTGTGTAGTGAGTTGGGCTGGATGCCTCCTCCTTGTGTTGTGAGGAGCAGTCCATGCCCATGCATGCTCCCTTTTATCTTCAGGTGTGGTGGGGGGAGCCAACGTCACTACTGATGACATGGTTGCCTCCGCTGCAAAACCTTGCCACCTTAGCCCACTGACAGGCTCAGAGAGTCCTCTGATGGTGCAGAGGGCTAAACCAGGAGTGGAGCCTCTGCCTCCCTATGAAATCCCTCAGGCGGTGGTTCGCCCCCATCCTCAGAGGGTGATGAAATTCTATTTTAAAATGTTTTCATTCAAAATTCTACTAATGCCTCAATGCTAGTTTAAAAAAAAATGTATTTTGGTTCTAGTCATCAATTATCTTACACACACTCTTTGTTAAGGGAATGAAAAGAGGAAGGGGAACTCGGGGAGATGGGGGGGGGAAAAGGATGGCGGGTTAGATCCAAACTATATACATACTAACAGTTTAACTGTTAGCTAAAAATCCATAGATTCTTATGTCCTTCTTTCTTTTTTCGTGTGTGTCACACACCATACCATTCCTTGAGCTATTGCTCAGTCCCAGAGACTATTGATATAGACTCCAATCACAGTCTTCATTTAACCCAATGTGTGGGTTTACTGTATCCAAGATAAAAATTCAAAAGACCTCACTCCTCAATAACACTGTGTCCCAGTCCAATCCAGATTTTGTGGGTTCTTCTACTTTCTCCAATCCCAAAATATGCAGTGAAGAGACTAAGTGTCCTGCTACTGATGATTTTTGATCATTTAACCTAATGTCACTTTTATGTTTGCTTATCTGTGATTAGGTTGAATGATCAAAAATCACTAGTACCAAGATACTTTAACTCTGCAGGCCACCAGGAGGGGAACACAGTCCTCAGTGAACAGTTTAAATGTTCCTTTGATGAACATTTAAACTAGATGAGGGGAGTGGCAGAAGGAATTGGGGAGTCATAAACTGCCCCCCCAACACACACACAGACTGAATTGGAGAATAGCGAGGACTCCAGAGGAGATGAATCCCCTAGGGTGCAAATTAATAAATGAAGCAAGGTGGTAGAAATGAAAGGGGATGTGAATAAGAGCATTAAAAAGGAAGGAGATGGAAGCAGCCCAAATAGGAAAAAGGGGGCTAGGAAGCAGAGTGGTAGTAATATCTGGAAGGCCATATGTGTGAATTCTAGAAGTATAGCAAATAAAATTCCAGACCTAGAAGCCAACAGACAGAGGCTAACATGAATATTGTGGCCATTACTGCACTGAAAACCATGAATGGGACATTGCTGTACCAGGCTATACTCAGTTCAGGAAGAATAGGGTGGGAAGAAAAGTAGGGGGCGTGATGCTTTATGTGAGGGATGGCATAAAATCAATGGAGATACAGGGAATACAGGGAGGGGGAGTGGAAGTAATGTGGTTCATCTGGAGGTGGGGAAAGGCTCCACTATTTGCACTGAAATGATCTACAGACCTCCAGCACAGGAGGAAGATTTAGAGAAAGTACTGGTGGAAGCCATTGGCAACATGACAGAAAAGGGAGAGGTGCTGCTGGTGGGGTCCTTCAATCTGCTGAATATAGACTGGAGCCTCCCAGCTGCAGCTCCACCTGGAAGCAGGGACAATTTGGCCTCCCTGCAGGGGGCATTCCTCAGGCAACTACTTAGGGAGCCTACTCATTATGGTGTAATACTGGATCTGGTACTCACTAAAACAGGGACAGTACTGCATATGTACCAGTTGTTACCGTACTGTGTGGTTCACTATGCGGATGGCTACAGAACTGAACTACATAAGGGGGAGGGTCCTGGACTTTAGGAGGGCAGATTTTAAAAAGATGGGTGACTGTCTGAGTGATAACCTGACAGGGGGATGACCTGGGTGGCGAGGAGGAGGAGGAACAGTGAGTGAAACTTAAGGAGAGCATAGTGAAGGCAACAAACCTCTATACCAAGCAAGTAAGCAAAAACAATAGGAAAAAATAGATTGCTATGGTTCTTGAAAGACATGGGTGAAAAAGTACAAGCTAAAAGGGTACCTTTCAGTATGTATAAGGAGTTGCAGAAGGACGAGCATAGAGAGGTGTAACGGGAAACCGAAGGAAGCAGGGAAAGCAGTAAGGAGCACAAAGGTAAAACTTGAGGAGAGAATGGCCCTGGCAGTACTGAAAGGGGACAATATATTTTTCAGATACAGTATATATAAGTGAAAAGAGGAAAACTAGGGGAGGGATTATAAAGTTAAGAAGGGAAGGCTAGAACTGTGCAGAGGAGGACCAGGAAAGGCAGATATTCAGAACAAATACTTTTGTTCAGTGTTCACAGAGAAAGGAGAAGGGGAAGGCCACAAAAAAGTAACAGGAGCTTTGGAGGGAGAGAAGTGGACACTAGTCCTTTTTTAGAGGGGAGAGAGTCCTGAACAAACTTGCAAATCTGAAAGTAGACAAAGCACTGGGGCCAGACAGGTACATCCAAACATATTGAGGGAGCTCGGGGATGTACTGGCTGCACCTCTGACAGTCCTGTTAAACAACTCACTGGAAAGTGAAGTAATTCCGGAGGTCTGAAGGAGGGCAGATGTAGTCTCACTTCACAAAAGTAGCAACAGGGAGGAGGCTGGCAACTATAGGCTAGTCACCCTGACATCAATGGTGGGAAAGTTAAGGAATCACTGCGGAAGGAATGGATTGTGGAAAATCTTGAAACCAATGGCTTACAAGACCCAAGACAGCATGGATTTAGGTGGGTGGGGTAATATCAAATGACTCTGATACATTTCTTTCATTGGGTGACCAAGGAAATAGATCAGGGTGGAGTGGTGGACATGGCCTACCTAGCTTTCAATAAGGCTTTCAACCCTGTTCCGTATAGAAGACTCCTAAGGAAGCTGGGCTGCTTAGCAGTGAGTTCAAAGGTACTAAACTGGTTAGGAAATTGGTTATGGGATAGGCAACAGAGGGTGGTGATAAACAGAGTTCACTTTGGAGAAGGGAGGGTGACCAGCACAGTGCCTCAGGGATCAGTACTGGGACCAGTCCCTTTTAATGGGTTTCAGACTGGTTAAGGAATGTGAGGCAAAGGATGGTAGTAAATGGTAGCTAATCAAGTGATAGGAGAGTGACTAGTGGGGTGCCACAAGGTTCTGTGCTGGGACTGGTCCTCTTCAACATCTTCATAAGTGACACTGTGGAGGAGCTTGAGGATAAGGTGTGTCTCTTTATGGATGATACAAAAATCTGAAACTGGGTGACTCTCAGGAAGGGGTGGGGAGAAGGCAAAGGGATCTGAGGAAACTAGAGGAATGATCCAGGGGGTGACAGCTGGGATTCAATGCCAAATAGTGCAAGATTATCCACTTAGGGCTGTGGAACTCAGGGGCTGTGTAAAAGATGGCGGGACTGGAGCTTACAGTCACCAAGTAAGAAAGAGACCTTTGGGCCATGGTTCACCCATGTCATAGTGACCAGACAAACCACGACCATCATGAGGGTGTCAGCATAATGCCGATGGTGAACATCATACCTGGCAGTTCTCTCGCCCAACCCCCGTTGTGCCCAATGCGCCAGGGCACGTTCTGGCAGCTTGTAGGGGGCTGCACCCAACACACATCCTGTACCTCCCGTACTTCAATATAATCACCACCAGGTCGGAGGTGTATGGGGCAAGGGGTGTAAAACTGGCACCCTACCTGCCGAGTACTGCAAAATCCAGTTCGCCAGCGTGACACGCAAACTGGTTGCAGTGCCCTAATTGCGATACCCTAATTGCATCACACATATAATGGTATATGATGGTTCATCATGTTTGATGGTCTAAGGGTATCTGGACAGTGTGACCAAGCAGTGGGAAAGGCTAGCAGGTTGCTGGGGTGCATTAGAAGAGGGATTTCTTGCACGAGGAAGAAGGTGGTGCTGCCATTGTATTGCTCACTGGTGAGGCCCCACCTGGAATACTGTGTCCAGTTTTGGAGGCCGCACCACCACACTGACATTGAAAGAGTGGAAGCAGTACAGAGGAGAGCATCCAAAATGGTGAGGGAGTCACATGAGAAGCCATATGAGGAAAGGCTGCAGGAACTCAACATGCACTCCCTGGAAGAGAGGAGAGGAGAGCAAGAGGGGATATGATTGAAACCTGCAAATACCTCACAGGAGTGAACAATGTGCAAGTGGAGGGTCTATTTCAGAGAAAGGAAGGCACTAGAACAAGGGGGCAAGCAATGAAGCTAAGAGAGGGAATGTTTGAGAAATGTGCAGAAATACTTCTTCACAGAAAGGGTGGAAGATGACTGGAACAGCCTGCCAGAGGAGGTAGTGGGGCAAAGACTGTGGGGAGCTTCAAGCATGTGTGGGATAGGCACAGGGGCATAATAGGTAGAGGAACAGGGGAGGGAGTAACAGCTATTACCAGCTAGGGTCAGTAGTGACGGAATTGGCAGGGGCAAGGGGCAGACTGGATGGGTCTAAAGGTCCTTTTCTGCTGACAAAATCTATGTTTCTATCTCTTTATAAGTGATATTGCAGAAGAGCTGGAAGAGAAGGTCTGGCTCTTTGCAAATGACACCAAAATTTGCAATAGGGTGGACACTCAGGGGATGGTGGTGGAAAGAATGAACAGAGACCTGAGAAAATTCAAGGAGTGGTCAAGGGTATGGCAGCTGGGTTTCAATGAGAAGAAGGGAAAAACATGCACTTAGAGCACAGAAACCCTGTGACGGAGTACAAAATGGGTAGAGATATTGATGGCCAGCAAACAGGAGACACCTGGGGATAATTATATTTGATGACCTAAAGTTGGCTAGGTGATGTGACAAGGCAGTTTATGCAATCAGGAGGGCTAGTGGGATGCTGGGGTGCCTAGGGCGGGATATATACACCAGAAAGAGGGAGGTGCTGTTGCCTCTGTATAGATTACTGGTGAGACTCCACCTAGAGTACTGTGTCCAGTTCTGTAGACCACATCTCCTGAAGGACATAGACTGGGTGGAGGTGGTCGAGAAGAAGGCAGCTAAAATGGTGCAGGGTCTGCAACAGAACTGAAGCTCTATAAGGAGCGACTAAAGGACTTCAAAATGTATACCTTGGAAGACAGGAAGGAGAGGAGGGATATAATAGAGACCTTTAAATACCTCACAGGACTAAATAAGGTACTGGAGGGAGTATTTTTCAGAAAAAAGGATGCTCAAAAACAAGGGGCTATTCAATGAAGCTGGGGGGTACATTCAGGATCTATGAGAAGAAGTAAACATAGAAACACAGACATTTGTCAGCAGAAAAGGACCCCATGGTCCATCCAGTCTGCCTGATTTCCCCCCTCTAGGAAGACTTTCCCCCTTCCCTCCCTTCCTTCCCTCTGCTACTTAGACCCATGTAGGTGTCCCAAGTTGTTCTGAATTTGTCCACTGAATCTATCCTCACAACCCATTCTGGCAGTCTGTTCCATGGCCCCACGACCCTCTCAGTGAAGAACTTCCCCCTGATGTCTCCCCTAAAACTGCCTCCCTCCAGTTTGAATGCATTCCCCCTTGTGGATTTGTTCTCATTCATCCTGAAAATGTTGTCTACCCTCACCCTGTTTATGTCCTTCAAGTATCTGAAGGTTTAAACCATATCCCCCTTTTCCCTCCTCTCCTCCAGTATGTACAGGCTAAGATCCTCCAGTCATTCCTCATATGACCTCTTGTACATCCCTTTCACCATTTTGGTTGCTCTTCTCTGGACCATCTCCAGCCTGTACTTGTCCCCTTGTAAGTATGGCCTCCAAAACTGGACACCATATTCCAGGTGTGGTCTGACCATTGTTCTGTATAGTGGCATGATCACTTCTCTTCTCCTGCTTGTAAAGCTCATCCCTATGCATGCCAACGTTCTGAATGCTTTCCCATTGCCCTGTCACACTGTCTCCGAACTTTCAGGTTGTCTGAAATTATGATCCCCAGGTCCCTTCACTGATCTTACTGCGAGCTCCCCCCACCTCGATCCAGTATTTTGCCCTCAGGTTTTTATGCCCTATGTGCATAATTTTGCATTTTTTGCATTGAATTGTAGTTGCTACTTTTCTGACCGCTCTTCCAGTCTGGCCAGATCCTCCCTCATTCTTTACACCCCCCCCCATAGCATATCGACCCTATTGCAGATCTTCATGTCATCTGCGAAAAGACACTCCTTCCCATTTAAATCCTCTGAAATGTCCCCAATATATATGTTGAAAAGTATGGGTCCTAGTACGGACCCCTGGGGAACCCCACACATGACCCTTTCTTCTTTGGAGTGCACCCCATTTACCACCACCCTCTGTGTCCTCCCATCCTACCAATTCTTTACCCAGTTTGTAAGCTGGCTCCTTACTCCTAAGCTGCCCAGTTTGCTAATCAGCCTCCTGTGAGGGATGGTGTCAAAGGCCTTCCTGAAGTCCAGGTAGGCCATGTCCACTACCACCCCGGACTCATATCTCCATAACTCTGTCAAAGAATTTAATCAGGTTGGTCTGGCAGGCTCTTCCACCTGTGAATCCATTCTAGTTGTCATTCAGGAGTCCCTCCTCCTCCAGATAGTTTATCAGCCTTTCCTTAATAAGTGTTTCCATTAGCTTTCCCACTATGGAGGTAAGGCTAACTGGGCGGTAGTTTCCTAGATTCTCCCTTCCTCCCTCTTTATGCAATGGCACCGCATTAGCCCTTTTCAAGTCCCCTGGGACCCTCCCCTTGTCCAGTGACAGATTAAATAACCTTGTGAGTGGTGCCGCCATTTCCTGCTTTAATTCCTTAAGCACCCTCGGATGAATCTTATCCGAGCTTCATAATCCCCAGCTTCCCCTTCCTCCTGTCACTCACATATCTGAAAACTTTCTTATCCCCCCTTTTTGCCTCCCTTGCTATATTCTCCTCTATTTCCGCCTTTGCCCTTCTGGTTATTTTCCTGGCTTCCTTCAGCTTCTCCTTACAAAACCTCTTTGTCTGTCTCCCTCTGAGAGGCTTTGTATGCCCTGAATGCCCTCCTTTTCTCCCGGACTGCTTTTCCTGCTGCAGCTGTGAACCAAAGTGGTTGACACCTGAAAGTCTTCCAGCTGAGGTGGTGGGGGCAAAAACAATGGTGAGGTTTGAGAAAGCATGGGATAGGTATAAAGAAATCTTAGTGGAAAGGAAGGAGGAAGAGCGGATGATAAGTAGGGTCTGTGGTGACACTGTAGGTAGGGAAATATGGTCAGAATGGATGGTCCAAGCAGTCCTTATCTTCCATCAGATTCTATGTTTCTATGTTTCTATGTTTTCTACGTTTCTACGAGACACCAAGAACCATTACCATAGCCCAGATAGTCAAACACATCAGCTGGTCCCCATAGATGCCCAGTGAGCACAGGGACAATAAAGGCACCATTTTTTTTTTAGTACCTGTGATATCAGTCAGAATCATTGACCGCAGCTGCACCAGGAACTCTAGACATGGTGGCAGAGGTAAACATGCTTTTAGTTTTGAAACCATGCATCACATGGGATCAAGGGTAAAGAGAACCCCACAAAATACTGACCACTCAGAGAGGCTACTATGCTTCTGAACCCACCTCCTCTAAGGAGTCAACCAATGGCAGGAGAAGGGGAGAGGGAGGGAGAGGGGGAGAGGGGGAGAGGGGGGAGAGAGAGAATGAGTGACGGAGTAAAAGACAGAGAGAGAGAGAGAAAGAGAGAGGGATACAGAGGTCTGACTGTGAGAACGGCAGATGTGTGAGTGCTGTCTGAAGAAAGGAGTTCCAAGTTAGTACTCCAGTGGATAGAGCATTCCAACTTGCAGGCAGAAAAGCCTGACAAGAGAGGAGCTCCTAGATAGGGTATTACAGTGTTGCAGTCCACTAGCCCAGATAGAGAGCTAGGGAAAAGATTATAGGAGTGATATGACCATCTGGGGCTCCAGAGACAAATCCTGCCAGCTGCTGCAGAGCCACAGAGAGTGAGAGGAAGCTGCTGTGGGTGAGGTGTTGCCTACTTTGTGTGTGCCATGTGTCTGCCTGTACAGGCACCAGTACTTGGCCAGACAAGTGGTAACAAGACAGTAAAAGTGACAGTCCCCTACCAGTGATGATGAATACCCACAACTTGACCAGTATCCAGTAGCAACCAATGAAACTGTGGGTACCAAATTCCAAGTCTAGCAAGCTCTACACTTATTTAATTCACAAAGTTTAAATTACATTTCTCCACAAGGGGTGCTACTATATATTTTTTTTGCCATAACAGTTTGTGTTGACTTTTTCAAATAACATTTCAACAAATATGCATCAGCCAGGAGATACAGACATGGCTCAGGTGACATGATACATCATCTATAAAGAGAATAATGATAAAAGTCTATTACATTGTGCCACAACAAATTTATCTAAAAATGGCTAAGCCAGAAGCAGTGGTAATATAGGGAATATGCTATGACCTGACTTGAAATATGCACATTATCTTTAAGTGTGAGGGGGCAGGACCATAATTCATGAATGGCAGAGCCAAGAGTAAGTTACGAAAGTCCTGCCTAAAATGATGATAAACTGCATATTTTAAGTCAGACCACTGCATATTCAATTTTTACAACATTGGTGTAATAGTTCTAACTTTTAAATCATCTGTTTGTATGAAGATATAACTGTTTCCATTTAATTTCAACTGTTGACATCAGTGTTGTACATGGCTATTGTGATATCATCAGCATTGTGCAAGCTGCTCTCTGATTGGTTTAGTATTCCATTGTGATGTACCCAACTTTGCTAGATATCAACTGTGACATACTCCAAAATGCAAGATATGTAAGCAATAAGACACAATGGGGTGTGCATTACAGTGTAATAACTGCACTCCTAGGGGGTGTAGTTAGACATGAGGCTGAAGGCTGAGTGCCAATCATCCCTAGGAGTGTGGTTATCACACCGTAATGCACAACCCCGAAGTGTCTTATTGCAGTTATAAAATGGCCCTTCATTTTTAGAAGCATTTTTTTTTATTTTGAAACACTTTTTTAAATAAGTAAAAATGTAAGTGAATCTGTGCTTTTAACATAAAATAGTCTTTCTACCTATTGTTGCTAGATTAAAGAAGTGTTAGAGTGTGTGCCTCCCTGCCCACTTAAGCTTCATATTCCCCTGCCAGCCACAACAATTCACATGCTGTTTTCCTCATTGTAAGCATGACACATAGCCCCCTTACTTTATTTCATTCTCCTCACTCTGTAGACAAAAATAAAAGGAAGCCATAACAGAGGCTTCTCAGTTCCCCGATACTGCAAACATGAGCGTGGAATGGGTATGGGGCAGTAGGGACAAGGGAAAAACCATTTGGCTGATAAGTAATTTATATCTGTGTGATAGGGTGGGAGCATCCAATAGTAGGGTTGTCTCACTTGCAGTGGAAAGTGTGCCAGGTAATACCTTTTGAAGCTGCACAGTCAGACTGAGTGCAAAATGGGAGATACAGTAACAGGAGGTCCTTTCACCAGGCAGTATGAAGCAGTGGGGCAGGCAGTGTTTACTAGTCAAGTATGGAGCCCAGATGTTTTGATAGGTCGACAACTTTCCGATTGCCACATGGACCACCTGCTCCTTACTGGACATGAAGGATAACTGGTTTTCCAACTGTACTTGCAGGTGGCACTGAGCCCTCCAGTGTCAAAGGAGGATTCTCTTGACTACTGCAATAGCTCCACTGACCCACTGAACCTGGATGAGAGACATAGAATGTGTATGTGGTGTTGGACCTAACAGGGACAGGTAGGAATCTCATACTGCTAGGAGTAGTGTTTTTGTCTTGCACTCCTTCCAGACATCTCACAGTAAATATCTAGTAGTGGGTATCTTGACCAGATACCATCTGAGTGATAGAGGCCTGAGGAGAAGAGCACCACCAACAGTCACTGTAGTATTTTGTACTACAGTGTCTTCACTTGAATTTCTCTAGATGCCATATACTGTATGCACATCTCCAGACTTTATACCATTCCTGTTGAAGGATAAAATGATCTAATTCTTGTTCCCACTTTCATCTAGTGCCTATCAAGGGAGTGGGTGCAGAGGTCTTAGCCACCATTGCCTTGAACTTGAGTGTCAGGTGTTGTAGTGTATTAAGCCCCCTCATGGTGTGCGCCCATGTCTCTTTGGTACGGCGGTCTGTGATCTAGAGATATTTCCAAAAAAGGGAACAGGGTGTCCCGCAGATAGAGCAGAGGTCTTCAAAGGAATACAGGTCCCCATCTGTGGGTGGTACATGTCTCCCAGGGCTTGAATGCCCCGACTTTGTCAGAGCTCTTGTGCCATGGGGCAATTGTCAATAGTAAGGCAAGGACTGTGCCACAAGGGCCAAGACCTAGCAAGTTTGGGGTCCCATTCCAGTGGAGTTGAGTGTTTGGCCCAGACCTATTTAGTGTGTCTAGTGCACGGGGAGTTTGGTGCCCCATATGGGAAACAGCAGTGCCTGAGTGGAGGGCAAGGTGCTCTGGGCTAGCAAAAAGAAGAGCTTTCTGGGCGGGTATGTGGGCACATCTAGCCTATAAAAAGAAACTGCCTGATGGAGCACTACTTTGTCCTGCTGCCAAGTGGAGCCTTGCCAAGGGCTGTTTCATTGATAAACTCATTCAATCTGGGTTGCCTCCCAGATTGTACTCCCCGATGCAGTCTCTTGATATACACCCTACAATCTTCGCTTCTGTGATGCCTTGACCTTCATGTACTGAGGCATTCTATAATATAGACTTGTGGCCTTCAGTGTATCTGCTCCTAGATTCAGAATTGCCTTCCTCTCCTAGTTAGGTATTCTGATTCTCATAGTTCCTTTAAACTGGCCCTCATTAAGTGCTACCATTATTTACTTACCTGTACTTGTTACTGATCTACTAGGTGTACCTCGAGTTATAAATGTAATTTGTTTTCTGACTAAATGAAAGAAGACATATTGGATGACATTGCCCTGAAGAAGGAGTTGGGTAACTGTATGGGGAGGTTTGACCGTATATAGTGATGTCATGGTCTCATATGGTACCAGCTGACTGCATATACATACTGTTAGCCATCTCATTGCAGTACACAACACAGCCACACACACCACACCCAGACATAAATTGAGTAGAGAATTTACTGTGAACTACTGAATAGGTGAGGTCATGAAGTAAATTATGGTACTGCTTAATAGCCAGGGGTGCAAGGAAGGTGTGCAAAAAAGAAAGAACCAGTCTTAAAGGGTCTGTGATCACCAAATTTGTCTAGACTCCCTCTGGAATCAAGGTACTGTGTCTTTTGAACTGTGTAGGAAAATACAGAATCTTTGGGGTGAAATCAAGGTACTGTAGCTCTGTGATTTTGGGGTTAGTCAAATTAAATCAAGGTAATGTGATTTTAGAACTGTTACTGGGGTATGTTGTCTGTAACTCTGGAAATCTGAGGCAGATTACAGTGGGATCAAGGAACTATGACTCTGAGGACTTGGGGCTGAGTAAGTAGAGTAAAGGTACAGGGAATCTAGTACTGTGAGAAGGGATATCTGAGAATTTGAAGCTGATTAGGTAATAACTGTGACTCTTATACCATTGTAATAATAAAGAGGGATAGGGCAGCATCACAGAAGGAAAATGGAGCAGGATAGGGAAGGACATACTAGAGGGGGTATGGAACTTGTGGGATGGTTTGGGACAATGGAAAGTTAGGTGGGCCAGGGGCAGCAGGACACCTGGAGGGCTAACATGGGTAAAATAGCTATGGACAGGGAGCAGGGGGGGTACAGAGAAGAGAGGAGAGAATGGATAAGGGAAAATGTTTAGGGAAGTCAGTGGAAAGGACAAGAAAGGGTGATGCACCAGGGGGAGGGACAGTGGCAGCATAAGGGCAGGGGGGAGGATCGGTGGCAGGAGGGGAGTAGTGGATACGGAAGAGGGAGGATCATGGGGTGTAATAACTGTGGAGCAGCCATATACATGAGCACCCTGTGGAGGCTGGGGGAGTGCCCAGTTTGTCAAAGGCTGGAGAGACTGAAGGATGAGATTTTAAGGTTAAAGAGGGAAATGTTTTGGAGAGAAAGAGAAGAGGAAATAGGAAGCACAGATTGTAACTGGGTAAACAGAAGAAGGGACAGGGGTAGGGACTGGAGATGGAGAGAACAATCCACACTGGGGACAAAGGGGGGAGATACACGTACAGGAGATAGGGGCCAAAAGGAATGGGGGCCAGAGTTACTGCTCACAGGCATACAATAGGCTCAAACAGGTACTGGCCATTGATGAGAATGACGGATGGGGGAAGAAGGTGCTGTGAAAGAACAGTCCAGGGTAATAGAGAGAAATGGGACAGGGGGTGAGAAGGGAAGAGAACCTAATGTGTGTCAAGATAGAATGAGCACAGGAGGGAGTACTGACAAGGGTAGTATAATGGGAAAAAGGGGGGGATAGTGTGCAAGAGGAAGGAGGAGTTAGGACAGGGAGGGAAAGGGAGGACAGGAGGGATGATGGGGAGAAAGGGGTGGGATCTTAGTGTTAGGGGACTCAATACTGAGTGAGGTCAGGTGGGGTAGCAAGGGAAAGAGGCATAGTCGGGTCTGGGTGGAAGCCATGCCAGGAATGAAGGTGTAAAGAGTGGGACAATCAGTACTAAAATATGCCAGAAAGGACAGGGAAAAACCACATCGAATTCTGCACCTGAGAATGAATGACCTGGCTGATGGGACGGTAGATGAGGTGAAAAGGAAGTTTGAGAATTTAGATTCAGTTTGCGAGGAGGCAGGAAGAACAGTTACCTTCTTGGAGGTACTTCCAGTCCCAAGCGCAAGTATGGCAAGAAAACTGAGGATTCAGAAGTGTAATGAATGGCTGGTAGCCTGGTGTCAGGCAAAAGAGTATAGGCTGTTAGAAGGGTGGGGGTGACCTGGGAGGACAGCAGTCTATATGTTAAAGATAGACTGCACTTAAACTTTGGGGAGTATATTGAGGAGAATGTAAACTAGGAGAGGGGGGTGGCAAAAGGGATCAAGGTGGTCAAAGGCCTCAAGGTGGGAAACCATATGGGCTTATCCCCCATGACAGTGAGATAAGGGGAGGATCAAACAATACAGGGAGGGCCATAAAGGGAGAGGAAGAAGGAGGAGAGAAAGAAGGGGGATGGAGGGTGTTCTCTTTAAATGCTAGAAGCCTGGGGAAAAAAAATGCAGAACTACAGGCTGTCATGGCAGAGGAAGGGGTGGACATGGCAGCCATCACCGAGACATGAGCCACCCAAAACCATGACTGGGACTTGGCAGTTCCAGATTACAGACTATTCTGCAAGGATAGAGTTAAGGGGAAAGGTTGGAGGGTAGCACTCTACATAAGGGAGGGGCTAAAGTGTGTTAGGGAAGAGGGGGAGGGAGATACAGAGGCTCTATGGATGCAAATCCAAGATCCAAAAATTTGGACAGTATGGTTGGGGGTGGTGTACAGGTCGCCCTTCCTATCAGAAAAGACAGCTAGGGTATTGGCAGAACAGATCCGGAGGAACTGTGATAAGGGTGGGGTGGGGATATTAGTTGACATCAACCTGCCGAGAGTGGAGTGGAGTGGGGGACACTTGCCACCAAGTGTAAAAGGGAACAAATAATGCTAGACGCCTTCCAGGATAACTTCCTGATGCAGTAGGTCAGCAGACCAACTAGGTAAGGGAATACCCTTGACCTCATACTGTCTAACGGGGAGTGGGTGAGGGATCTGAGGGTGGAGGAACCACTGGTGGGGAGTGACCACCGGACAGTATGGTTCCAGTTGCAGCTGGGCAGGGAGAGGGGGGCATCTGGCACAAAGGTGCTAGACTTTAGAAAGGCTGACTTCAAAAAGATGGGTGAAGTTGTGCAAGGGTTTCTGGATAGAATTCAGCCTAATATGGACATGAATCAGAGGTGGGAACTCATTCAACTAGGGATATTGGAGGCAACAAATTCCTGCAGCAAGGCCAAAAGTAAAAAGGCTAGGGTGAAGAAACCTAGCTGGATGAGCAAGGGTGTCATAGACAGGGTGAGACGGAAGAGTCACCTATAGGAGATACAGGAGAACAAGGAAGGGGAGGACAGGGAGGAGTACCTGAAGGAAACAAAGGAGGTGACCAGGGAAGTAAGGGCAGCAAAGGTGTCAAGGGAGCTCAGGCTTGCGAAGGGGAATTAAGGGGGGGGACTTCTTCAGGTACATCAGGGAGAAAAGGGATTGTAAGGACAAAATAAGGATTAAGAAGGAGGGGAATGGGTAGAAAAACATAGAACATTGAAACATAGAAGTTGACAGCAGATAAGGACCGCAAGACCCATCCAGTCTGCCAATTTATTTTCTACCTTATGAATGTGCCATAGGCCTTTACTTAGGGATAAAAGGCAGAAGCACTTAACGACTACTTCTGCTTGGTTTTTACTAAAGAGAAAAGGGGGGGAAATACCTAAGGTTGGGGGAGGATAGGATCAGAGGGGAGGGATTGACGGATGGGGAAATCACAGAAGGTAGAGTGTTAGAGGGGTTAAGGGCACTGAGGATGGACGAAGCACTGGGACCAGATGGCATACACCCCAGGGTACTGAAGGAGCTAGCAGAGGTCTTAGCAGGCCCATTGGCAGACCTATTTAATGCCTCTCTGGACTCGGGGTGTGTACCTCAGGATTGGAGGATGGCTCACGTGGTTCTACTCAATAAGAGTGGTCCCAAAGATGAACCAGAGAACTATAGACCAGTGAGTCTCACGTCCATAGTGAGGAAACTGATGGAAACAATCCTGAAGGGGAGGCTGGTGACCCTGCTGGAGGTCAGTGGGGTGCAGGACAGTTGGCAGCATGGCTTTGTCAAGGGAAGATCCTGCCAGACCAACCTAGTGGACTTCTATGACTGGATGACTAGGGAATTGGACAAAGGGCATGCAGTGGATGTCCTGTACCTGGACTTCAGTAAGGCATTTGACCTGGTGACGCATGGGAGACTAGCATGTAAGCTAAGGGGCACAGAGGGTGGGGCAAAATTGGTGGGATGGGTGGAGAACTGGCTGCAGGGACAGCAGCAGAGGGTGGTGGTGGGAGGTGAATTATCCCCAAGGGCAGTGATAAGTGGGGTCCCACAGGGGTCAGTGATGGGGCTCGTGTTATTTGGAGTATTTATTGCAGACATCTCAGTAGGCGTAAATAGCAAGATCAGTCTATTTGTGGATGACGCCAAGATGGGAGCAGTGGTGGATGACCAAGGGGGGTTGCAGGGATTGCAGGAAGAGCTAACAAGGCTGGAGACATGGTCTGACACCTGGCAACTTAGCTTCAATGCCAAAAATGCAAGGTGCTGCATTTTGGGGCAAAGAATCCAAAGAGGAGCTACCATCTGGGGGGGTGCAGCTAGCTGTGACTGAGGAGGAGAATGATTTGGGGGTGCTCATTATGGGAGCAATGAATAACTTAGCACAGTGAAGGAAAGCAGCAGCAGTGGCCAACAAGATGCTGGGTTGTATTGCAAGGGGAACAACTTCTAGAAGAAGGGAGGTGATTCTGCCATTATACAGATCACCGGTCAGACCCCACCTGGAGTACTGCATTCAGTTTTGGTGCCTTTACCTAAAGAGGGACATTAGATTGTTGGAAGGGGTGCAACACAGAGCAAGAAAGATGATCATGGGTCTGGGGGAGTTACTGTACCATATGAGGTTAGACTGAGGGAGTTGAACATGTATTCTCTGGAGGAGATAAGAGACAGGAGGGATCTGATTGAGACCTTTAAGTACATGAGAGAATTAAACAGAACAGACATGGAGGGACTGTTCAAAGGGAGGGTGGGGAGAGACACTTGGGGTCATGACATGAGATTGGAGGGGGAAAGATTTAGGAGGGAGATGAGGAGGCATTTCTTTACTGAAAGAGTGGTAGCAGAGTGGAATGTACTACAGGCAGAGGTGGTGGCCTGTAAAACAGTGGGATGCTTCAAGAGGGGCTGGGATAGGGCAAAAGAGTGGGTCATGGGATGGGGTAGGGTGGGAGGGGCTGCTGCAGAGTAGAGGGTGCTAGCTGCAAAATTGAGCAGACTCGATAGACCAAAAGGCCTTTTTCTGCTGGCAGTTTCACATGCTCGTATGTTTTGATAGGGCAATACATTTGGGGGTATTCACTTTGTACTGGAGGGAGAGCAGCGCTTTGCCACAGTTATGGATGTCTGAGTCTAATTTTTCAAGCATGACCTGCACATTTGCTGCGATAGTGGGAGACATAGCTAACATAGCTGGATGCCCAAGCAGCCCACCCCCTCAGGGAGCCTTTGGTATGGGTCGATGACAAACAGTCACTGGACGCATATTGAATCAAGAGGCACTATTTGTGATTTTGTCCCATTCAATTTGTACCCTGAGAGTGAAGCCTATTCTTGCATAATGGTATTCAAAGCCTGCAAAGAGCGGGGGATGTCTACAAGAAATAGGGTGATATCGTCAACAAAAAGTGCCAGTTTGTGCTGTGTTCCCATCACTATCACTATGATGCCAGGAAAATCAGGGGACATTCAAACTGTGTGCAGCAAGGGCTCTACCACTAGCAGGAACAGGAAAGGGATAAGGTTACACCTTGCCTTGTGCCCCTTCCAAGGAGGAAGCTCTGGGATACAACTGAATTGGTCAGTGTAGAGGCAGTTGGATTGATGTATAGCAGTTTTACCAGAGATATAAACTCCTTGGAAAAGCTGAAACAACCCATAGCTTCAAAGAGACATGTCCACTCCAATTTTTCAGATGCTTTTTCTTTGCGATTAAACACCTATTGAAATTTCATCAGTAACACAATGTACGGTAAGTAACATTACAGATATTCCTGGCTGGAGCAAACCACGTGGATATAAACTCTAAGAAAATTATCATAATGCCATAATACAATGGGCAACTAAAGAGAACTAACAGTACTTAGCAATATTTATGTAATGAGACAACTGTCCATAGTTTACCAAAATGTTGTAGAATCAGCTAGTCTTCTGATATCAAGTTACTATGTAAACAATAAGGCACAACAGGGTGTGTAATATTGTGTAATAACGTCACTACTTGGGTGGGTTGAAGCACGAGGCTAAACTAAGTGCTTCCACCATCCAAGGAGTGACATTATTACACAATAACACATCCTGGAGTGCCTTATTGCTATTATACAATGGCCCCTATTTATTAATATTGTGGGGACAAAAATGAGCACATGTAGATGGCTTTTCATCCACTGCCCTCATACAGTTTACAAATGATGTCAGACTCGTGATGGACAATGGCTGTCTCACTGGGGCTACTTTTGTTGATCTAACGAAAGTATTCGATTTAGTTGACCACCAGCTGTTCGTATCAAAGTTGTCATCTCTTGGCTTCTCCACCTCTGCCACCGCCTAGTTCCAAAATTACCTTTCAGAGCATGCATCAGCAATTTGTACAGTTCGGAGGTGCTAAGTCCTTCCTCATTCCTACTTGGATCGGAGTGCCCCAAGGTTCAATTCTTGGCACTATCCTGTTCACGTCTTCATAAATGATCTCCCACAGCTTACTGGTCCTTGCTAAGCCCTTTTATATGCAGATGATCTGGTTCTTTACTCTTCTTCTCCAAACTTTTCAGGCATCAACCAGAATCTCAGTCATAACTTCAACACCTTTCAGCTTCGGCTATTGCAGAACAAGCTTGTCCTCAATAAAACTAAAATGGTGACTATGATCTTCAGCTCAGGTTCAAAAATTCAATCCTGCACCCAATCTTTATGTATCAGTGCACTAGATGGCTCTCCCCTCAACACAGTTAACTCCTTTAAATACCTAGGAGTCAACCTTGATCCCACCCTGGACTTTGACCTGCACCTAACTACAGTCATCAAATCCATAAATATTCAACTGGGGCTGGCATATAAGGTCAGACAGAGCCTTACATCAACGGCAAGGTTAGCCATTGCAAAAGGGATCCTGACACCTAAACTGGTGTATGGGTTAATAGTCTTTCTGGCAACTACTGGAGTGCTCCACTAAAAGTGGTATGTCTGTTACAACAATATCTGCCATTTTGCCCTATCACTACCTAAACGTAGTCACCAATGCTCACTATACTCCAGCCTGGAATGGCTCACTCCCTCAGCTTTCTGTCAGTTTACTTCCTTCTGTTTTATAAAGAATATAATCTCCTCCCAGATACCTGACAGTTTAGCTTTACTGCTCAAACCTGCGACCTCTGCCTACCACTCTGAGATCTGCTGACAAATCCCTACTTGTCCCACCGAGATGGAAAACCAAAATGGGGGAAATTGCCTTCTTGGTCTATGACCCTAAACTAGGGAATTTCTTTCCACTGAATCTAAGAAACTCCCCTTCTCCACATAGATTCAAACAGGACCTTCATAAAGCTCTTTTAAACTCTGAATCCTGCTCCTGTAGTACATCCACCCACTCCCTTGCTGGTCCCTCCTAGTTGCCTACCTGCATCCACCTATAGTGCTCTCAAAACTGCCTGGGAAATCTTGTCCCCCTCTCTTAGCACTTACCTACCAGATGTTGATTTTAGATGGTTAGTTAATTGCACTTGTATCCTGTATCTGCTACTACATACTGTAGAACTAGTTATTTTCACGCAAAGTAAATTTAGCGTGAACACAAATGCAACCATAATTGCATAAATTTATTTTCGTGCTAAGTCACAATCACCACATTCTCTATCATGGAAAAAATACTGAAAGTGCTAATTAGCGCAAATTTATTTTCATACAAATTGGTGCTTCAGCGAAAATAGTGAGTTATTTGACAGTGAAAATTTCAAGTTCTACAGTATTGTTTCCTGCAAATGTACTGTCATTGCTGAAGATTTTGTATAGCTGCACTGTGCCTGATCTCTAGCCTGATATGTACCAATTTCTTGTTCACCTTACTTTTCCTGTATTTACTGTTATCTACATGCTCTCTGTTGTAACCTCCTGGGTCGCACCTGAAAATAGGCAGCCATGCTGTCTAGCATGCTCACCCGGTCAACAAAAACTAAATAAATAACTAAAACATTTCATAGTTAGGCAGAGAACAAGTATTGGAGCATCTCTTTTATGTGTACTTGCACAGTTTTATAAATCTTTTTTGTTTTGAGGAAACGCTCCTCATGTGAAAGCACTGCATCATGGGTATGCAAAAAATCTATTGTTTGGTATCACTGTAGTGTGTTATGCAATACCAGGCAATTAGATATTTGCATACCCATGATGCAGTGCATTCATATGTGGTGTGTTTCCTCATAAAAAATTAAACTGTAAAACTGACACTATAAAAGAGATGTTCCCACACTATAAAGGGGATGTTCTGACACTTGTTCTTTATGAAATGTTTTTTGTCCCCACAATATTAGTAAATAAGGATTTTATATGAAACTAAGCTTGCACTACTTCACTTGCAAGGCATCAAGCTCGCTTAGATATACTGATTTTATTGTGTAATATCATCACTGTCTCAGCGAGACAGCAGTGAAACAGCTTCTTACATTTTTCCTTTGCCATTGTATAATTAAGCAATAAGGCATGACAGGGTGTGGTATATCATGGGATATCATCATGCCTTGGGTGTTTGGGCATGAGGACGCAGATCTAGAGTGTCCAACTACCCGGGAAGTGACGATATCCCATGATATACCACACCCTGGAGTGACTTATTGCTATTATGATCTGAGTTTCAAGTTTTATAAATAAAAAAAAATAAAAGAAACAGGTTTTAAAATGTTTTATGAATGAGTTTTTGGGTGGTGTAGAAGTACATTTTGAAAAAATTGTTCTGGGACAGTAGAGAGCAAGGAGGCTGGTAGCGCTGGAACTTTTTTGAAGCCGTGATGATGTAGCTCGATATCATTACAGCTTCCAAGAGCTCTTGGCCAGATTCCTCTATTTACAATCCTCAGTTCATAATCTAAAATAAAAAACAGGTTAGTTAATCACATTGACATAGTGCATAGGGTGCAGTTATCCCTGATATTGGAAGTCTAGATCTCTAAGTACACTAAAGTTGAGTGCCACTGCTAGGTGGAAGAATGGGGAAATGTGTGCCCTGTTAGGTTTATGTGCTTGTGCTTGGTGTTGGTTGTGTATGGAGTAAGCTTGGCAGTGGGAACCTATTGGGTATCTGACAGGATGGCGATTCTAGGTAACACATCTGTCGTCCAGTGCTGGTCCAGTTTGTTTAGGGCACTAAACTGTACCTGTTCATAGCATGCAGCATACCTAACTCTAGGAGCCACTCTTTGCTTTGAGGGGGTTCTAGCTGTCACCAGTGCTGCGATATCACTCTTTTGGCTGTGATTAGAGTGCCTATAAACCATCGTGAAGACCCGGAGTGCCAGGAGGTGAAGTGGGGTGTACTCCCAGGAGTGACCAGGCCACATTGATGTTAATAGTTTGTTTTAGTGTTGTCCTACACATTCTTTTGTACCTCTTTGGACCAGTATACTGCCAGTCTGCTACGTGTTAATAATAGGTGTGCTATGGAGCCTTTGCTCTGGGTGCACCTCCAGCATTGATCAGATGCTGTGAGGCCCCATTTCTGAATCTTTTCTGGCATTCTGTGCCATATTTGTAGTATTTTAAATTGTGTGAGTTTGTTCCTGGTGTCTTTTACATCTCTCTTGAGCACTGTCTAATACTTTCACCCGTGACTGGGGGATTGCTGTATGCCCAGTTCCTCCTGCCATTTCTGTTGAGTTGGCAACATGGGATCTTGGAAATGTGAAACTAAGTGCTTGTAAATCTGGCTGTCGGATGTTTTCCCCCCTCTGAGTTGCCTCTTAGGAGAGTATTTAATGAGTTGCAGTACTCCACCTTATGTGTCTGGCCCAGGCCAGTCTGCAGTGCATGTCAAAGATGCAGATAACACCAGTGTTGATTAATAGGCAGCTTAAAACCTGTTTGCAACTGTGCGAACGACTGCAGGATATTTGTGCATTGGTCAATGAGGTCAGTTAGGAGTCTCACCTCTTGGCCTTCCCAGAGGTCCCAGTGTAGCAGCTTAGTCTATTTGCAGCTGTTCCAAATTATTAGAGAATCCAAATTAAGAGAAATTCCAAATTATTCATTGTTTACTCATACTATAAAGGAGCTATATGCTCACATTTGTGAGTGTTAAATGGATTTTTTTTTCTCTAAGGTTCCTTGGGATTTTGAGATTTTATAATCTAGCTATTGTAAGTCTTTTAGGTATACTGTGTTTGTATATTGTGGTGTTTGTATTTATATGTATTTAACATGGAACTTATTTGTATGTGACTAGTTAGGAATTTACACAGGTCTGTCTTGTAAACTGGATTATGTCCAAATGACATGTATTACCTGTATAAAAATAATTTTTACCTACCTACCTGTTCATTGTGCTATATTGAGAAATGTGGGGAATGTCGAGGTGACTGTTTTGTGTGTCTTGCTGTCCATATCCACACTTTTTTTTAATGATGACTGGTGGGATGAGAGCTGAATCTGTTCAGCAGAGGTTTGCAGAAAATGGTACTATGAGTTAAACCTCCAAGAATATTTTCTTCACAAACTGTCCATTTGGGACATAGTGCAGGGGAGTCATATGTGAGGTTTCTCTTTTTTTTGTCAGCTTTATTTACCTCACTCCTGAACTCCAGCTACTTGGGACATCTCTCGGGTTTACCTCCCTCAACTGCTGGCTCCTACTCCCCACCTGAAATTCTCAAATCAGGAAATCGGGGACAGAGACACCCATCTCCGCTACCCAGACCACAGCCAACCCCCTGGATCTACACCCCCCAGGGCAGGGCCACCCAACTCCTTACCTGAGTGACCTGTCTGAGATCTAGACAGCCGGGCTAAGAGCAGAGTGAAGGGCTTGTGAGAGCCGATCAGGAGAGTCCAGTGTTGTGGATGTGAGCTACAGACACCCGAGGCCACCATCACCTCTCAGAGCTGGGGATTTTCCTCCTTAGCATTGCAAGGGCACCAACATGCAAGGGCATCTTGCTTGCAACAGGCATGCTCCCGCACCTGTGCGAAAAATGCCCACCACTTCCCAGCCCCTATGAACACGTCCCCTCAGACTACAGCAATCCCCAGGAACACCAGGGGTCACTAGTACTTTGTGAGGCAGAACTCACCCACCCCAGGAGAGGAGAGCAGTCCATCAGATGCACAATCCTCTCCTTCCCAGCCAACCCCCAACAGCCCGGGTTCGCTCCCCAATATAGGTCGCCGGCATGGAGCGAGGTGTGATGTCCAGTACCTCAACTGTCAATGCCACCGGGCTGGCTCCTCTGAGGTTTCTCTTAACTGAAATAATGCTTGTGCTTTGTGTTTCAAAGCCAAATTAGGTAAATTGAGCACCCCTGATAGTGCCTGTTGTTGCAGTTTCTTAGGGCTTAGTCTCTTCAAATCTGTTGCCCAGAAGCATTTACCATCTGGCATTGCAAGTGGAACAGCAGGCGCTGTGGTATAGTCACTAGAAATTGTCCATTATGTACATGATTTTGGGTGTTGCCATCTTCTTATAGGCTTTTGTTCTTCCCCAGTGTGATAAGTGTAAGTGCCTCCATCTCGCCAGATCTGCCTCTTGGTTTTTAATAAGGGGAGACAGATTTGGATGTGCCAGTCAACTTAGGTCCCAGGTGAAGTCTGTCCCTAGATATCGGAGGCAGTCATTTACTGAGAAAAGTCCCCAGGGGTATTGAGATTTCTCTATGGCTCTATGTGAAGAGAGAATCACACTAATTTGGAGACATTCAGTTTGTATCCAGACAAGTATCCACATTTGTGTGTAAGATTCAGCAGGACTAGGAAGGAGGTTTGAGGCTGGGTTAGGGTCAGCAGTATATCATCTGTGTATGCTTGGACAGTATGGTCATCACCCATCTCAATACCCTGTATCCTGGAGTCCTGCCTGATGCATCACAATAGGGGTTCCATCACCAGATTGAACAGCAGAGGTGAAAGTGGGCACTAGGGCTATGCAGGGGCCAGATATTGTTTCCCAAATACCATAAATAGTAGGGCTCCTGAATATTCTGCAGCCCTTCCTGAACAGGGACTATTCATGTTCGGGAAATTATTCGGCCACTTGCAAAACAATAAAAGAGGGAGGAAAAAAAGAAACAACCTCCTCCCTGCTCCCCAAGCCCCAAACCAGGTGGCAACCCCCATCCCCCTCACCCCAGGAATGGATGGTTTTCTACCAAATTTTATGCAGCCTTTCAAGAAGAGCTTGAGGGTATACTTATAACTACCTTCGAAGATGCAGGTCAGAGGTACTACCATAATCAATGCACACTGCACTCATCACTCTCTTGCCCAAACCAGGGAAAGATCCCTCTCTGTACAACAGCTACTGCCCAATCTCATTAATAACAGCAGATTGGAAAATATGTGCTAAAATATGGGCAACTAGACTGCCTGCAGTACTATCCACACTAGTCTCCAAAGATCAGTTGGGCTTCTCTCTTAGAAGATAAGGCACAGATAACACTAAATAACTATTGAATCTTCTCTGGGACTGTAAAACCACTAACACACAAATAGTCCTAGTAGTACTTAATGCAGAGAAAGTGTTCGATAGGATCAATCATACAATCCACCACTGGGTTTGGGGACAACTTCATCCAATGGGACACACTCTGTACAATAGAGCTAGAGCAGCTGAAATATAGAAACATAGAGTTTGATGGCAGATGAGGACCGCTTGGCCTATCTAGTCTGCCATTTCCCTACCTACAGGATAGGCCACAGATCCTAGTTAACCAACAGCCTATTTCTTCCTACCCCCCCACAAGAATTGCCTTATGTCTGTCCCATGCATTCTTGAATTCTCCCACAGTTTTAGACCCCACAACCTCCTCAGGAAGGCTGTTCCATGCATCCACTACCCTCTCTGTGAAATACTTCCTCACATTGCCCCAGAACCACCCTCCTTCTATCTTTAAATTGTGTCCCCTTGTTCTTGCATGTCTCTTTTTCTGAAAGATGCTACCCTCTTGGACTTTGTTGATTCCACTGAGGTACTTAAAAGTTTCTATCATGTCCCCCCTCTCCCTTCTTTCCTCAAGGGTATACATATTAAGCTCCATTAGTCTCTCCTCATACGGCTTCTCTTGCAGACCCTGCACCATTTTAGTTGCCCTCCTCTGGACTACCTCTATCCTGTCTATGTTCTTTGCGGAGATGGGGTCTCCAGAACTGGACACAGTACTCCAGATGGGGTTTCACCAACTGTCTGTACAGAGGGATAACAACTTCCTGTTTTCTGCTGCTGATGCCTCTCCCTATACATCCCAGTATACCCCAGCCCTCCCTACTGCCTTCTCACATTGCTTGCTAACCTTAAGGTCATCTGATATGATTACCCCCAGGTCCCTTTCCTTTTTTGCTGTTGTTACTACCTCCCCACCCATTGTGTAATCTTCCCCTGGGTTCTTGTTTCTCAGGTGCATTATTTTGCGCTTCTTTGCATTGAATCCTAGCTGCCATACTTCTGACCATTCATCCAACTTAGCCAAGTCCCTTTTCATCCTTTCCACACCTCCTTATGTATCAACCCTGTTGCAGATCTTTGTGTCATCTGCAAAAAGGCATACTTTTCCTTCCAGTCCCTCTGCAATGTCACTGATGAAGACATTAAAAAGGACTGGACCAATCTGAACCCTGTGGTACCCCACTAGTAACCCCTCTTTCTTCAGAGTGGACTCCATTTACAATTACCTTCTGTGTCCTGTTGTGCAGCCAATGTTTTACCCAGGCTACCACCCTGGGACCCACTCCCAGGCTGGTTAATTTGACTATTAATATTTTGTGTGGGACTGTGTCAAATGCCTTGCTAAAGTCTAGGTATGCCATGTCCACAGCCCCTCCCTGGTCTACTACTTTGGTCACCCAGTCAAAGAAATCTATTAGATTCATCTGACATGACCTTCCCACTGTGAACCCCATGCTGCCTTGGGTCCTGTGCTCCACTGGCCTCTAGGTACTCAACTATTCTTTCCTTCAGAAGTGACTCCATCACTTTCCCTACCACAGAGGTCAGACTGACAGGTCTGTAGTTTCCTGCCTCAGTCTTGGTCCCACTTTTGTGAAGGGGAATCACATCCACCTTCCTCCAGTCCTCGGGTACCACACCATCCTCCCATGATTTATTAAAAAGAGTAGCCAGTGGTTTCATTAGTTCCTCCCTTAATTATTTTAGAATTCTGGGGTGAGTTCCATCAGGACCCATTGCTCTGTTCACCTTCAGTTTTAGGAGTTCTTGCAGAATCCTTTCTTCTGTGAAAGGACTGGGATCGACCCCCCTATCAAGAGTGCTTCTGATAATTGGATTAGGCACCTCCCCTCCTCTTTTGTGAATACTGAGCAGAAATATTCGTTCAGTATCCCTGCTTTATCACTGTCCCCCTCTGCCCACCCACCGTTCATTCTATTCAGCCTCACTATCCTCCCTTTATCTTTCTACATTGCGATGTACCTATAAAGGTTTTATCCCCTTCTTAACTGAGTTGCTATCTTTCCTCAGTTTGGGCCTTGCTATTCTGACTTCCCTCCCTGCTTCCTTCTGCCTTAACTGGTACAGCTCTCTGTCCTGCTCCTTCTGCATTTCCTTATACTTCCGGAATGCTATATTTTTCTTCCTGACTTTCACAGCCACCTCTTTTGAGAACCATAGTGGCTTTTTCTTTCATTTTGATTTGTTTATTTGCTTCACACAAAGGCTTGTTGCCTCTGTGATGGCAGTTTTGATGATTCCCCATTGTTGCTCCACACCTCCTTCTAGCCTGTTTGCTAGTGCTTTTCTGAGGCACTCTCCCATCTTGCCAAAGTCAGCCCTCCTAAAGTCCAGTACCCTCACTTTTGTATGGCTTGACTCTGTAGCTAAGTTTAACGTGAACCACACTGTTTGATGGTCACTTGTCCCCAGATGGCAACCCACTTCTAGATCTGAGATCCTCTCACTGCCCCCGTTTGAGAGTCCGAGGTCTAACATTGCTTCCTCACAAGTGGGTTCTGAAACTAGCTGTCTGAGGCCTGCCACCTGTAGGGCATCAAGAATGGCCCTGCTCTTGGATGTGGCTGCAGCAAATGTGCTCCAGTTAACATCTGGCATATTCAGGTCTCCCATCAACAGTATCTCCCCTTTCTCTGCCATTCTAAGAATGCCTTCTATCATATCCTTGTCCATTCCCTCCCTCTGACATGGGGGTCCTGTACACAACCCTGTGCGGGATTGTGGTGCCACTTTCCAGTCTCCAAGGTGACCCTGGTGCCTCCTCTCCTCCCTGTTTATTCTTTCATTCCAGTTGCTTTTATCCCTTCCTTTACATAGAGAGTTACTCCTCCCTCTTCTCCCTGCCTGTCTCTCCTGTAGGTTGCTTACCCTGGTATGTTAACATCCCAGTCATGGTTCTCTGTGTACCATGTTTCTGTGACTGCCTACGATATCCAGGCATCCCTCTTCCATCAAGGCCACCAGCTCAGGGAGCTTGTTGCCCAGACTACGGGCATTGGTACTCATTACCCTCCATTTCCTGATGGACTTATTCCCTTTTGCCCCTTCCCTGTCCTTCTTGCCTTTGTCACTTTCTCCATTTACTTCTGCCCTTCTCCCTATCGACACCTCTATGTTGGTGTTTGCCTCACTTACTACCATGATTATTTGGGGGGACTAGGATTTCCCTGCTCCTTTCCAGTGCCTCTCCCCTCGGCTAGTTTAAATGCTTGCCAATGAAGCATTTAAACCTATCACCTAGGATCCTGGTTCCCCTCCCGGACAGATGCAGCCCATCATGCCAGTATAGGCTTGCATCACTCCAGGTGTTCTCACAAATGGCATGATATCAGAGGCTGTCACACTGCATAAAGGAACCAGACAAGGGTGTCCACTAGGACTGTGCGAATACCTTTTTCTGAATATTCAGCCAAATATTCTGAATACAACAGCCAAATATTCAGCTAATCAGTATTTGGCCCTTTAAAAAAAAAAAAGAAAGAAAAAAGAAACAGTCCCCTCCATCCTCTCTCAGCCCCAAACCAGGTAAAACAATCATGTAACCTCCATCTCCCCACCCTCTAGCAAAAGCACAATCCCACCCTCCTGCTCCCAGCACCCACAAGTTGTTTTTTTAATACATTTAAGTAGATCCCCCATTGGGTGACCAGCTCTACCCACCCGACTCCATGGCTGGAACTTCTTAATGTAAAGCACTCTTTGCACTTAAAAAAACATAATTTATACCCCCTCCCCAAAGCATCTGACCCAACCTATTCTCTTCTACCCACCAGCACCAAATTCTCAAATATAAATCGAGAAGGTGATTGATTAAATCCTCCTCCTCCATGGCCAGCTGTCTTCTCATGAATGAAAGTGCTTGACCGCTTGCTATAGTAAAACCAGCTGATCACCTTTTGGTGTATAAATTGGTCGATCAACTTAACTGGTTCCACAGATTTAAAATGAATCATATCAAAAGACTTAAAGGTAAGCAGGCAATATAAGAAGGCAGTAAGGAGGGCTGGGAGAACACTGAATCCACATGGTACTCTGCCAGCATGGTATACCCCAGTTTTCCCACGAACATTTCACTGAACGTATGCAGAACCCCACACATTTCAGCAGCTTGGGCTGATATCAATCACTCTGAGAGGGTGACAGCATACACTGAGGATTCTCCCTTAACCATCTCCCATGAGATGCACCAGTGAGCCTGTCTCTTCCCCCTCCTCTGTATAGCTGCACACAGCCATGACCAGTTCATCCCTGTCATTGTAGGGTTTCATGATGTTTATGTGGTAAATTCACTGTTTGCATCATCTGTCTGGTAGCTCCACTGCAAAATTAATATCATTCAGCCTCATGACCACCGAGTAAGGCGCCTCCTAAGTTGCCTGTAATTTGTTCTGTCGGACAGGGATGAGCATCATCATCTATTGCCTGACTGGGCTCCAGCAACATGGTCGTACCACGTCTTCTGAATCTGTTGTGCAGTAGCTAGGAGCTCCTAGGCAAACTTCATGAGTTCTTTGAACCATAACCTGAAATTCAGAACATATTTCACAACAGATTCCCCTTGGGGAACAAGCAAAGGGGCTTCACAATATCCATGGCAACTCACCAAAATGGCTCTTCAGTAACAGGTAGGGGAATCAAAGCCGCTTTAGTCTTAACACCAACCTTTCCACCTTCAGGCACTGTGGACAAGTCCGGCAGTAGTTTGCCATGTCTTACATAGAAACATAGACTTTGACAGTATATAAGGACTGCTTTGCCCACCTAGTCTGACCATTTCCCTTCCTATTGGATAAGCTGTAGATCCTAGTTAACCAACAACCCACTTCCTCCTACCCCCCACTATCATTGCCTTATGTATGTCCCACGAATTCTTGAATTCCCCCACTGTTTTTGACCCCACAATCTCCTCAGAAAAGCCATTCTATTCATCCACCACCCTCTCGGTGAAACAATACTTCCTCACATTGCCTCTGAGCCGTTCCCCTCTATCTTCAAACTGTGACCCCTTGTTTTTGCACATCTTTTTCTGAAAGATGCTACTCTCTTGGACTTTGTTGATTCCCTTGAGGTACTTGAAAGTTTCTTTCATGTCGCCCCCTCCCTCCTGTCCTCGAAGGTATACATATTAAGCTTCTTGAGCCTCTCATTGTATGGTTTCTGGTGCAGACCCTGCACCATTTTAGTTGCCCTCCTCTGCACTGCCTCCATCCTGTCTATGTCCATATGGAGATAGGGTCTCCAGAACTGCACGCAGTACTCCAGATGGGGTCTCACCAACTGTCTGTACAGAGGGATAAAAGCTTCTTGTTTTCTGCTGGTGATGCCTCTCCCTATGCATCCCAGTATCCTCCCAGCCCTCCTTACTGCCTTCTTATATTGCCTGCTTACCTTTAAGTCTTTTGATATGACTACCTCCAGGTCCCTTTCCATTCTTGTTGTTGTTAGTACCCCCCCCCCAACTGTGTACTCTTCCCCTGGGTTTTTGTTTCCCAGCTGCATTACTTTACACTTCTTTGCATTGAATTTAAGCTGACATCCTTTTGACCATTCCTCCAACCTTAATTAGTCCCTTCTCATCCTTTCTACCCACCCCTTGTGTATCAACCCTATTGCAGATCTTTGTGTCATCTGCAAAGAGGCATACTTTTCCTTCCAGTCCCTCTGCAATGTCACTTATAAAGACATTAAAGAGGACCAGCCCCAGTACTGAACCCTGTGGTACCCCGCTGGTAACCCCCCTTTCTTTGGAGTGGACTCCATTTACTAGTACCCTCTGTGTACTGTTGTCCAGCCATTTTTTTACCCAGGCTACCACCCTGGGACCCACTCCCAGGCTGGCTAACTTATTTATTAATCTTTTGTGTGATACTGTGTCAAGTGCCTTGTTAAAGTCTAGGTAGGCCACGTCCACAGCCCCTCCCTGGTCTATTGCTTTGGTCACCCAGTCAAAGAAATCTATTAGATTCATCTAACATGATCTTCCCGCTGTGAATCCATGCTGCCTTGGGTCCTGTGCCCCATTGGCCTCTAGGTACTCAACAATTCTTTCTTTCAGAAGTGATTCCATCATTTTCCCTACCACTGAGGTCAAACTAACAGGTCTGTAGTTTCCTGCCTTTGCCTTGCTCCCACTTTTGTGAAGGGGAATCACATCTTCCTGACTCAAGTCCTCAGGTACCACACTATCTTCCCATGATTCGTTACAAAGGGTAGTTAGTGGTGTCACTAGTTCTCCCCTTAGTTCTTTTAGAATTCTGTGGCGAATCCCATCAGGACCCATTGCCTTATCTACCTTGAGTTTTAGGACTTCTTTCAGGACCCTTTCTTCTGTGAATGGACTGGTGTCGACCCCCCTATCCAGAGTGCTTGTATTGTTTAGTTTAGGTACATCCCCATCTCTTCTTTTGTGAATACTGAACAAAAGTATTCATTCAGTATCACTGCCTTTCCACTGTCACCCTCTCCCCACCCCTTCCCCTTTATAAGTCTCACTATCTCTCCTTTGGTCTTTCTTCACTAACTAATGTACCTATAAAAGGTTTTAGCCCCCTTCTTAACTGAGTTGGCTATCTTTTCCTCAGTTTGGGCATTTGCTATTCTGACTGCATTCCCCGCTTCCACCTGCTTTAACTGATAGAGTTCTCTGTCCTGCCCCTTTTGTGATTCCTTATACTTTCTGAATGCTATTTTTCCCCTAACCTTCCCTGACACCTCTTTTGAGAATCATAGTGTTTTTTTTTTCCTTTGTTTTGTTTTGTTTATTTGCTTCACACAAGTGCTTGTTGCCTCTGTGATGGCAGTTTTGATTTCCCCATTGGTCTTCCACCCCTCCTTCCTGCCCTTTTGCTAGTGCATTCCTTAAGCACTCTCCCATTCTGTCAGTCAGCCATCTGAAAGTCCAGTACCCTTGCTTTTGTGTGGCTTGACTCTATGGCTGTGTTTATTGTGAACCACACTGTCTGGTGGAAGGTTGTTCCCAGATGGCTACCCTCTTCTAAATCCAAGATCCTCTCACTGTGCCCGTTTGATAGCACGAGGTCTAAGACTGCTGCCTCCCAAGTGGGTTCCAACACTAGCTGCCTGAGGCATGCCCCCTGTAAGGCATTGAGAATGACTCTGCTCTTGGGTGTGGCTGCAACAAATGTGTTGCAGTTAAAATCTTGCATATTCAGGTCCCCCATCAACAATATCCCCCCTTTTTCTGCCATTCTAAGGATGCCTCCTATAATTTCCTTGTCCACTTTTTCCCCCTGAGATGGGAGTCTATATACAACCCCTGTGCAGACTGTGATGCCATTTCATGTCTCCAAGATGATCCACAGTGCCTCCTCTCCTCCCTGGTTACCCATTAGTTCCATTGCTCTGATCCCTTCCTTTATGTAGAGAGCAACTCCTTCTCCTCTTTTACCCACTCCGTCCCTTCCGTAGATTGTGTACCCTGGTATGTTGACATCCCAGACATGGTTCTCTATGTACCAGGTTTCTGTGACTGCCATGATATCCAGGCTCATCCATCAAGGCCACTAGTTCAGGAAGCTTTGTTACCCAGACTACAGCCATTGGTACTCATTGCCCTCCATTTTTTGATGGCCTTACTCCTTTTAGCCCTCTGCCTTTGCCTTTTTCTCCATTCACCCCTGCCCTGCCCCCTATTGACCTCTCTACCTTGGTGTTAACCTCTCTAACTACTCTGTTTTGTAGGGGGAGACTGGGAATTCCCTGCTCCTTTTCAGTGCCTCCCCCTTGGGTAGTTTAAAAGCTGGCCAATGAATCATTTAAACCTATCACCTAGGACCCTGGTTCCCCTCCCGGACGATGCAGACCATCATGCAAATATAGGCCTATATCCCTCCATGTGGACTCCCAGTCCCCAATGAAGCCAAAACCCTGTGCTCTGCACCAGTTTTTCAACCATTGATTGAATCCCAGGGTGCGAAGTACCCTAACCTCACCCATGCCATAGACAGGCAGCACCTCCAAGAAGGTTACCATGCTTGCAACTTGTCTAAGGCACCTACCCATCTCCACAAACTCCTCCTGCACAGTTCTGATCCCTCTCCCAGCTAAGTCATTTGTCCCTAGGTGGAAAATGACATCCAGCTCCCTTTCCCCTTGCAGCTGCTCCCACAATTCCGAGGATTCGCTGCCTGTCCCTCCATGCCATGGTGCCAGGAAGGCACCTTGCTTCCCTCTCCCCTCCTTCCCCCAGTTCTACCTCCCCTAATGACTGAGTCCCCCACCAGAAGTTGTTTTCTTCCCCTGTGGGATCCCATGCTACCCTCCAGTGGGTCTCCTTTGTGGAGGTTCCCAGCATCCTCCTTGGTCTCCAGTGTGGGTGCCTCCATAGAAGAACAATGCTCCACCAGAAAAGCATATGAATTGTGGAGAGGTACAACTGGAGGGATGCACCTCTGTTCCCCCACCCTCAACCTCGTGAGACCACCGTAGTCCAACTACTACTTATTCCTGGCAACCTCTGAGGCAGCGGCAGTGGCCCTGGTGGTCCCTGGGTGAGGGAGGAGATTTCTCAATCCCCTGCCAGGTCCTGGGTGTGGGAGGAGGTTTCTCTACTCCTTGCCAGATCGGCCTGGAGATGGGCATCCTCCTCCCTCAGACCAAAGAGGTGTCTGCAAATAGGACAGCATCGCAGCCTCCAGAATGTCTACAGGAGGACTGATGCCCCACAGTCAGTGTATTGCACCAATCCCCACTTGTCTCTCTCCCTCCCTGTTGAAATTGTGTATGCTTTTTTTTTGTTTTTTTGCTATTACGGAACCTCACTTCCCCTTATTAGTGTATTCCTTTTCCTATAATGATAATAATAAATGTATTTAGTATAGCGCCTTTCACGCATCAAGGTGCTGCACAATCAGCTAAAAACAATGAACAATAAATACAGATAAAAATCAGAGGAATTCAGGGTATGCTTTCCCCCACATAAAGGTCTTCAGTGTCTGCTTAAAGCACCCCACTGTCCTGCACTCCCATAGCTGATGGGGCAGAGAATTCCAGAGGGTAGGTGCCACAAACCCAAAGGCACATGCACCCGATGACTTTAAACTTACCCTCGGAATCTCCAGCAACCCCATGTCTGCCAAGTGGTGCTGTTGTGGGGGGGGGTGTATAAGGAACCAGGAGCTCTTTCAAGTAATCAGGACCCTGTCTGTGTAGGGCTTTGTAGGTCAATAGACCTACCTTAAAGGTGATCCACCACTAAATAGGCAGCCAGTGCAGATCGCATGGCACAGGGGTGATGTGAGTTCTTCTCGAAGCCCCAGTCAACAAACGTGCTGCAGCATTCTGCACTAGCTGCAAGCGGTGGATATCAACCCAGGAAGCCCTAGGTAAAGGAAATTGCAATAGTCAAGGCATGATGTCACAAATGCATGGACCAAGACAGGTAGGTCGCTGGATGGAACAAGGTGCTTGATCCTAGCAATGTTCCTAAGATAGTAAAAGGCCAGCTTGATGACTGCCAACACCTGATAATGAAGGGTCAGGCCATCGTCAAGCACCACTCCTAGGACACGCACCCATTCAGAGGTGAGAATCTGTGCTCCCCCCAGGACTAAACCGGAAGGGAGCTCAGTCCTCAACCCCATTTACCTATGACCTGGGCCCACTACCAAAACCTCAGTCTTTCCTGGGTTCAACTTTAAACCGCTGGCACTCATCCAATCTTGGATTTCAATGAGGCAGCTATTCAGCACTGAGATAGCACTAACCTGGTCAGGGGCAAAAGACAGTTAGAGCTGGGTGTCATTAGTATAGCAGTGAAACCTCAGCACGTACCATCTTACAATGTCTTCGAGGGGCAGCATATACACTGCAAATAACATGGGGGACAGCACCGAGTCCTGAGGTACCCCACAAGGCAGAGAGAAAGCCTCAGAGGAAAAAACACCTGAGACAACTCTCTGCATTCTACCAGCGAGGAAAGACATAAACCATCTGAGAACTCACCCCGACAGCCTGCAGATGGACCTCAAATGCTCGAGCAGAACCCCATGATCTACAGTGTCAAAGACTGACGATAAATCAAGGAGAACTAAGATGGAACGGTGTCTCTGATCTCTCGTCATCAGGTGATCATTGAGCACCCGAACCAGAGCAGTCTCTGTACTATGCCTCTTACGAAAACCTGATTGGAGAGGTTCGTGTAAATTATGGATGGGTAAGTGGTTCTCCAGTTGAGCTGCCACAACTTTCTCAATAACCTTCCCCACAAAAGGAAGGTTAGAGATAGGCCTGTAGTTTGCTAGGTTCTCCGGGTCTAGAGAAGCTTTCTTCAGGAGAGGTGTCACCACCCCCTCCTTCAGGAAGATAGGAAACTCACCTGAGTCCAAAGAGCACCAGACAATCCGAGCTAAGACCGGGACTATGATGTCACTACAACCCAAAATCAGGGAAGTAGGGCCCGGAACTAAGCTACTGCAAGTGGGACGTGTCCCCTGGATAATCCTCATAATATTCACCAGCTTCAGCAGATCAAAGGTACTCCAGGAAACTCTGGGCTCTGCGACACAACACCAACCAACGGCATCCCCCATAGAGTGAAGTTGGCGGAACCCCTGCCTGATGTCAGCCACCTTATTCGCAAAGAAACGAGCAATCTCACCACAATCCTTTTGTGAAAAGACTCAACAGAACTGCCGACAGGCTGGGTTGCACAGCCTGTCAACAGTTCTGAAGAGCTGAGCCGGTCAGTTCCGTGTGACAGCAATTTCCCTGGACAGGAATTCTGCCTTCTTACGGGAAATTTCTGTTTGATAGTTTATAATGCTCTAACAAAATGAGGTGGTTGGCATCTAAGGCTGTCCTCCACCAATGATGCTCTAACCTACGCCCCTGTCTCCGCAACTCCCTAAGAGTCCCATCAAACCATGGGGCCCCAGTGTGAAGCAGGAGGGGGCGAACTCGGGCAGGAGCAATCAGATTGAGGAGTGAAGAGACGGCCCTATTATAGGCCATGACTAACTGCTCAGGATCTGTGCTGGTCTCGTCCAACAGTGAGAGGTCCATCACCGCCATCAGGTCTTTGGGCAGCACATCCCACAAAGGGCGATAACTGACCATCTCTACAGGGGTCGATCTACCCGGGGGGGCCGAAAAATTGAACCCAACGGTGAAGTGGTCAGATCAACCAACCGGTTCCACCACCAAGTCGGAGGCCTCAATCCCCAGGAGGAAGACCAGATCAAGGGAGTGACCACCATTGTGAGTAGCTGAGGAAACAACCTGTTTGAAGCCCAGAGATGTCATGACCTGGAGGATGTGTTGACCAAAAAGTGAGCATTTGTTATCAACCCAGGCATTGAAGTTGCCCAAAACCATCAATCTGGGTGACTCCAATGCCATGTCGGCAGCAAAGTCTGCTACCTCCTGCAGGAATAGCTTCTCATCACCTGGTGGATGGTAGTTGAGGGCTATCCTGCACTCCACACCAGCTACCACAGTACACTCGAATGACCTGGCCTCCTCAACTGGCACACCAGTTAGACCCAATTCAGTCTTAAAACAGACCACAACCCCCCCAGGTCCAATCTCGGGTGATGTATAACCAAGTACCTGTGGGAATAGCAGCCTCCAAAATAGGGGCGGCATTGCCGTCTAACCAGGTCTCAGTAATGCAAACCAGATCTGCTGTACCCACAAAATCTGCAATAAGAGCAGTCTTGTTGCAAACAGATCTGGCATTGCATAACAGCGCCCGAGTTGGACGAAGTTGGCGAGCTGTCCCAACTACTTGGCCTCCCAAAATGGAGGTGCCCTTGGGTATGGAAACCAGAACAGGATCACCATGTTCCAGCCACCATTTCTCCCCAGGGTGTCTTCTGGTCCTGACCACCCCGATGGGAGAGCTCCACTCATTCGGGCTCTGCTGTTCGCAACCCCACCCCCACCCCGACACCCACCCCTGTGAGCAATCCCCAGCACTCAACAGCATTGATAGACAGAACCAGACCCAGGAATCTAGGGTTGATAGATAGAACCAGAACCAGACCCAGGAATCTAGGGATTCTTTGTGATCCCCAGCCAGCTTCCTGGCTGTCGATCCCCTACACCCCTGTGAGACAGCAGCCTCCGGTGGAGAGACCCCCTGTTCGGTGTTCTAGCTGATAACACCCTCCTTGGGCAATTCCTTGTCTTCCCAAAATCACTATTCCAGCTGTTACTTCCAAATCAAACCAAACAGCAAAGTCCTAGAGACTATGTAAAAAGTAATGGCCCACCTTTTTGTATAGCTGACCCCTAGGTGTCCTGAAAAGGGTATGTTGTGTGCTAATGCCAGAATCTGTTTTCTATACTAACTAGGAACCATTATCTGCAAGTCCTTCTTCAGGAACCCACTCATGGTACAGGTGCCCATTCTCCCAGTACACCTCCGTTTTCCCAGAACTCAGAGATTCATGTCCCATACTAGTGGCTAATTCCCTTAACCTTTGCAGGATGGGTCAGTTTGATGAGCTCTCCCTAGCTCTGCATGCCTAACCTTCCCCAAAACCTACTCTGCTATGGCTGAGCTCTCCTCATTCTGTAGCAGTGGCTCAGAACTGTGGCTCCCAGCTCATTCTTCAGCTGCAACTTCTCCTGCTACTAAGATAGGGATTGCTTCATCATGCACTGTCCCCTCTATGTCCTTGAAAAGCCAGTTCCCTCACCTTGCTGTGGATAGTTACACACACAGTATTGGCCCTATCAAAGTCCTTACCCTTGATTATATCCATGGGCAGGTCTGGTATAACACTCAACTCCAGTACGCCCTGGCCACTTTCCCAGCTTAGAAACATCTGGGTCAGTGGCACTGAGACTGTAAGGCCCATCACTCTTCTAATCCTAGAAAACTGGTCTGGTAGAATCTGTTCCTCTTGAATCAAATCCTGATTCACCAAGGAAATAAATGGAGGCCCCAGTGTCCCTCAATTCCTGAGTCACTATCCCATTTACACACACAGGGTGCATGTCTGCAGTGGAGTTAGAGGGTGCTGCACTCAGTGTTCAGGCTATTAAGTGCAGAGAGTTTCCCAAGCTACCCCTTCCAGTTGCACTTGCACTTTTTTTTTTTTTTTTGGACAATTTCAAGAAAAAAGCTCCAGTTTCTTGCAGATATAGCACCCGTGTTCAACAATCTCTCTGCTTTTGAGACCAGGTGGCTTCCCTTTATGTTGAGGCACAGGCAGGTTTGCTTTAGGCTGCCCCCCAGAGTTCCTCTAAAACCACCTGCTGTCCCTTCCCCATTACCTTTGTAATGATAGGGTAGTTGGTTGGATATGAACCAATCAGCCCACTCAGCTGCCTCCCTCGCAGAGGTCAGAGTTCTGTCCAACAACTAAATTCTCAGATCCTCAGGTACAGTATTTAGAAAATGTTCCAGAAGAAATAGTCTTTTATTTCCTCTACAGAGTGAGCTTTTGCACTCTACCCAGTGTTCTAACAAGTTATTTAGCTGCACACACATTTCAGCATATCTGTCCTCAGTGTCTTTCCTAAACCTCTCCTTTTTATGTTGGCGCGCTTGCGCAACCAACATCTTGCGGCAGTGGGGATTTGGAGGCACGGCCACTGTTGGGCAAATGCAGGACACGCATCAGTAGGTGCATCCCTCATTCCCCAATCAGCCTGCATGCCGGCATCACACCATGCATACATAATGTGGCGAGCACATCTAAGAAAAGGTCCGCTGCAATCTGAGCAAAGCTCATCAGATGCAGCGGACCTTCCCTGGACATGCTTGCCGGCATTATGACATAGCCAAACGTATAACTTCAGAATTGCCAAATCCCTGTTGGTTTACTCTGCCCCTATGTATGTGCTGATGGGGAGCTGACTCCCTCTTCGGCATAAAGCACCCACCCATTTGTTATATGCCAGGGGTGCCCAATCCCCTCAGCTCTGACCCCCCCCCCCGCTTTTAGTGTGCCGACTGGATGCCCAATCTCGTCAGCATAAATTCCTCCCCCTTGTGTTGTGTGCTGATGAGGGTGCCAATTCCCCCGTCAGCTACAGAACCCCCCAAACAGTTAGGTGGCACACTGGGGAGCCCACCCCAGTGTGCCAAATCCCCCAAAAAAAACTGTCCCGATGTTTATTTTTTTTTTACCTGTAAACGAAAACTGTCCCTCATAGTCTCCTGCCCCCACCCACACCCACCCTCTGTGCACCCTGCCTCCCCATCCCCCAATTCTATACTTACCTCTGGAGCTCAGTGCGACAATCTTGGTGGACCGGGAACACATCTGCACTCTTGAAAGCTGACCGCGAACTGAAGAAATGCCAGTAAGCTGTATAATGGAATAAATAGGGTTTTTTCAACTTTGGTTTATGTCTCAGACATTTTTGGGAATTTGGGCACCAAATTTTCAACATGTGGTTTTTGGGACCTCTCCATGAATTCTGTCACTGTCATGGCGTTATTTGGTCCCAAAAGATGATTTTGCAGTCACTGCATGAATCACCTTTTGGGACCGAATAATGAAATGACAGTGCTGCTGTTCATGAGGGGAGCTCTCAAAAAGCCTATATTGCAAATTTGGTGGGAAAAATCAAAAAAATGACTGTTTTACGAGTGTGCGTTGCGCAGTTGCTACGAACGCTCATAAGTTAGTGAAGTCACGATATTTAAATTCCAGATTCTCAACACTGGCATTTTACCATGCCTTCTTGTGAACTGTACACCTGTAATTTTTCACATCCTGGCCGAAATGTGTTTTCGCAGAATAGCACGGTCGCTGTGGGAAATCAGTGTTCGGGACACATTACAAAAATGAAAGTGACACTGTTCATGAGCAGAGGTCCTAAAATGCCTGAGTTGAAAATTTGGTGACAATACTCCATAAAATGACTGTGTTACGAGCGTGTGTTGCGCAGTTTGCACGCACGCTCATAAGTTTGCAAACTTATAATATTTTCACTCTAGATTTTCAACAGTGCCATTGTTCTGCACCTCCTAATGAACAGTACAGCTGTCATTTTTCACATCCTGACCAAAATCTGTTTTTGCAGTTCTGGCACAGAATAGCACGGTCGCTGTGTAAAGTCTGTGTTCGAGACACATTATTAAAATGATAGTGACACTGTTCATTAGCAGATGTCCTAAAATGCCTATGTTGAAAATTTGGGGACAAAAGTCAATAAAATGAGTGTTTTACGAGCGTGCATTGCGCAGTTTGCATGCATGCTCATGACTTTGTGAATTTGTAATAGTTTCACTCCAGCTGTTCATCATTGGCATTTTTCTACACCTTCTTATGAACAGTATAGCTTGCTGAAATGCGTTTTCGCACGTCTGGCGCAGAACTGCACAGTTGCTGTGCAAAATCAGTTTTCGGGACAGTTTGAGGAAATGACGGTGGCACTGTTTATGAGCAGAGGTCCTAAAATGCCTATGTTGAAAATTTTGTGCCGAAAGTCCATAAAATAACTGTTGCAAACGTGCATTGCGCAGTTTCCATGCACCCTTAACTTCGGAAATCTGCAATATTTTCATTCCACATTTTCACCACTGGCATTTGTGCACACCTCCTTGTCAACAGTCCATCTGCCATTTCTTACAGCCTGCCCAAAACGCGTTTCCGCAGCTGTGGCACATAATGGCATGCTCACTGTGGAAAATCACCTTTTGGGACACATTTACAAAATCACAGTGCTATGCATCTCTAGCTCCACCACTGCCACTGCCAGCGTGACAACATTCGGCATTGACAAATGCTTGTTTCCTATAGGCCTCGGGGGTTCTTTAGCAAAGCATTTTTCACTTTATCCTAGTCTGTACAGTCATCATGTCTGTTTGGGGGAAAAAGCTTCTAATGCTTTGTATTTCTTATTTTATTGTTGTTTATTTAAAAGATGTAGTGATACAGAATAGGTTCTATGAGAACAAGTCTCATTTACAGAACATCCCAAGTCAAATTTAAACAACAACAACAAACAATAAATAAACATCAACAACAAACACAGATCAGTTCTTAAAACAATTGCAAACAGGTTGTTCAGGAAGCAACATTTTTTTAAGCCATGCTTGAGAGTAGGCAAATTTCTTAGCTGGGGGGACAGATTACTCCAAGAAAAAGGGGGGCCCATAGGAAAAATATTCTTTGCAAAACATGTGTAAAATTTAGGTAACGAGAAACCATACTCAGACATCTCTAAAACTATATTTGTGAACTGGGATATTTAGTCTTTTGGATAGATAAGTGGGAGTTTGGGTATTAGTGAATCTATAAATGAGGGATAGCCAGTAAAGACTGCATCTGGAGGAGGGAGATAACCAATTTATTTGATGTAGTAAACAGCAATGATTTGCACCCCACTTTGATTTTAATATAAAACAAAGTACCTGCAAATAATCAGAATTTAGAAGGAGGAGATGTGAACAGATGGCATGGCAATAGATGATATCGTCATAGCTAGGGCTGGGTGGACTGTTCCACAGGAGATCCAGACCCACAGATCCAATCCACGGATCCAGATAAATTTGGACTTCACTGTAGAAGTCTGGTTCTGAGTCCGTGGAGATGCCATTTCAGCAAGTTTGTTGTCTGTTGCCATTGGGATGCTGTTGGCACATAGAGGGGGGCCAATGGCATTCAATCAGGCAGCAGAAGGTCACGTGATGCAGTCACAGTATAAAACCAACTGACTGCACGATGCAGCCACAGATGAGTGAGGAGGGCTGGAGGAGCAGGAGCCGCACTCAGCAAAGCCAGACAGCCAGCAGAGAGAGTCACCAAACAAAAGTGCCAAAAATTCCCCAAAACACCAAAATATATAAGTCCGAGGGGAGGAAAGAGATGAAATTAGGGTGAGTGAGAGAAAGGAAGGGGAGAGAAACCCTCCCAATGTGAAATTTTATTTGGGATTTCTGGGACTGTTACATTTATCGTGAGTCCCCCTGCAGTCTCTCTCTCTCTATCTCCCCTCCGGATGTCAAAAGTCAAAGATTTATGTGTACACATGTACATGAGAAGGGGCACGCAGGCAAAATCTTTGACTTGTGGCATTCCAGATCCAGAGGGGAGAGAGAGAGAGACTACTGGGGGCCCAAGAGATATTTTACAGTTACAGAAAATCTCAAATGAAAGTTGTTTTTTTCTTGGCCCCAAACAGTGTAGCTGACTATGTATATGAGAAAGGGTAGGCTGGCAAGCAATGTGAGAGAGCAGTAAGGAGGGCTGGGGGGATACTGGGATGCATAGGGAGAGGCATCACTAGTAGAAAACAGGCAGTTGTTATCCCTCTGTACAGACAGCTGGTGAGACCCCATCTGGAGTACTGCATGCAGTTCTGGAGACCCAATCTCCACAAGGACATAGACGAGATGGAAGCTGTCCAGAGGAAGGCAACTAAAATGGTGCAGGGTCTGCACCAGAAGACATATGAAGAGAGACTAAAGGAGCTTAATATGTATAGCCTCAAAGAAAGGAGAGAGAGGGGGAACATGATAGAAACTTTCAAGTACCTCAAGGGAATCAACAAAGTCCAAGAGGGTAGCAACTTTCAAAAAAAGAGGTGTGCAAGAACAAGGGGGCACAATTTGAAGATAGAGGGGGGCGGCTCAGAGGTAATGTAAGGAAGTATTTTTCCACAGAGAGGGTTGTGGATGCATGGAACGACCTTCCGGAGGAGGTTGTGGAGTCAAAAACAGTAGTCGAAATCAAGCATGCATGGGACAGTCATAAGGCAATTCTTAGGAGTGGGTCCCAAGATGATAGCCTGGGTAAAGAATTGGCTGGAGAATAGGACACAGAGAGTAATAGTAAATGGAGTCTGCTCTGAAGAAAGAGGCGATTACAAGTGGGGTGCCGCAGGGTTCAGTATTAGGAACGGTCCTCTTCAATGTCTTTGTAAGCGACATTGCAGAGGGACCAGAAGGAAAAGTACTGTCTCTTTGCAGATGACACAAAGATCTGCAACAGAGTTGATGCACAAGGTGGGGTGGAAAGGATGAGAAGGGACTTGGCAAGGTTAGAGGAATGGTCAAATGTATGGCAGCTTAGCTTTAATGCTAAGAAGTGCAAGGTAATGCACCTGGGAAACAAAAACCCAGGGGAAGAGTACACAATGGGGGGTGAGATACTAACAACAACAAAAATGGAAAGGGACCTGGGGGTAATCATATCAAATGACTTAAAGGTGGGAAAGCAATGTGAGAGGGCAGTAAGAAGGGCTGGGGGGATACTGGGATGCATAGGGAGAAGCATCACCAGTAGAAAACAGGAAGTTGTTATCCTCTGTACAGACAGCTGGTGAGATCCCATCTGGAGTACTGTGTGCAGTTCTGGAGACCCAATCTCCACAAGGACATAGACAAGATGGAAGCTGTCCAGAGGAGGGCAACTAAAATGGTGCAGGGTCTGCACAGAAGACATATGAAGAGAGACTAAAGGAGCTTAATATGTATGCCTCGAGGAAAGGAGGGAGAAGGGGACATGATAGAAACTTTTAAGTACCTCAAGGAATCAACAAAGTCCAAGAGGGTAGCATCTTTCAAAAAGAGGTGTGCAAGAACAAGGGCACAATTTGAAGATGGGGGGCAGCTCAGAGGTAATGTAAGGAAGTATTTTTTCACAGAGAGGGTTGTGGATGCATAGAATGGCCTTCGGAGGAAGTTGTGGAGTCAAAACAGTGGTTGAATTCAAGCATGCTATAGAGACATAAAGGCAATTCTAGGGGGGGTAGAAAGAAGTAGGCTGCTGGTTAACTAGGATCTGCAGCTTATCCATTAGGTACAGAAATGGGCAGACTGGGTGGGCCAAGCGGTCCTTATCTGCCATCAAATTCTATGTTTCTATGTAGGGGGTGGGAGTAGAAAGAAGTAGGCTGCTGGTTAGCTAGGATCTGCAGCTTATCCATTAGGTAGGGAAATAAGCAGACTGGGTAGGCCAAGCGGTCCTTATCTGCTGTCAAATTCTCGGTTTCCATGTAAACCGATCATCGGGGTGGATGAAGGTGGGTTGGGGAGTCGGGACTGGGAACAGTGGTGGCCTGGGTGGCTGCAAACTAAGGCAGTGTGGCAGTACTGTGTGACTGTATGTCTGAGCAAGAGCAGGCTGGCAAAATCTTTAACTTGTGCCATTCCAGATCCAGAGGAGAGAGGGAGAGACTACTGGGGGCCCAAGAGAGATTTTACACTTACAGAAAATCCCAAATGAAAGTTTTGTTTTTCTTTTCTTGGCCTCAGTCAGCGTACACGTGTACATGAGAAGGGGCAGGCAGGCAAAATCTTTGACTTGTGCCATTCCAGATCCAGAGGAGAGAAGGAGAGAATACTGGGGGCCCAAGAGATATTTTACAGTTACAGAAAATCTCAAATGAAAGTTGTTTTTTTCTTGGCCCCAAACAGTGTAGCTGACTATGTATATGAGAAAGGGTAGGCTGGCAAAATCTTTGACTTGTGCTATTCGTGATGCAGAGGAGAGTGGGAAAGACTACTTGGGGTCCAAGAGAAATGTTAGTTACATAAAATTCCTTTTTTTTTTTTTCTGGCTTCAGTATGGCAAGCGCAGCAGTGTGGCAAAATAAATCTGACTTGTGACATCAAGAGGGGAGAGAGAGAGAGAGAGAGAGAGAGAGAGAGAGAGACTGCAGGGGGACCCATGATAAATGTAACAGTCCCAGAAATCCCAAATAAAATTTATTTTCCAGGATTTAGTGTGGTTGTGTGTACAGGGCAAGGACAGCAGGATGGCAAAATAAATATATGACTTGTGATGTCCAGAGGGGAGAGAGACTGCAGTGGGGCTGACAATAAATGTAACCATCCCAGAAATCCTAAATAACATTTTTTTTTTCTGGCTTCAGTGTGACTGTGTGTACAGGACTAGAGCAGCAGGGTGACAAAATAAATCTTTGACTTGTGACGTCCGGAGGGGAGAGAGAGAGAGACACTGCTGGGGGGCCCACGATAAATGCAACAGTCCCAGAAATCCCCAATATTTTTTTTCCTGGCTTCAGCATGGCTGCGTTTACTGGGCAAGGGCAGCAGGGAGGCAAAATAAATATATGACTTGCAATGTCCAGAGAGAGAGAGAGACTGAGAGAGAGGGAGAGAGAGAGAGAGAGAGAGAGAGAGAGAGAGAGACTGAAGGGGGAGGGGGTCAATGATAAATGTAACAGTCCCAGAAATCCCAAATAAAATTTATTTTCCTGGTTTCAGTGTGGATGTGTATACAGGGCAAGGGCAGCAGGGTGACAAAATAAATAGTTGACTTGTGATGTCCAGAGGGGAGAGAGAGAGAGAGAGAGAGACTGCAGGGGAGCCCAAAATAAATGTAACAGTCCCAGAAATCACAAATAAAATTTATTTTCCTGGTTTCAGTGTGGCTGTGTGTACAGAGTAGCGGCAGCAGGGTGACAAAATAAATGTATGACTTGTGACATCCAGAGGGGAGACAGAGAAACTGTGGGGGGGACCCATGATAAATGTAACAGTTTCAGAAATCCTAAATAACATTTATTTTCCTGACTTCGGTGTGGTTGCGTGTTCAGGGCAAGGGAAGCAGGGTGGCAAAAAAAAATCTTTCACTTATGACGTCCAGAGGGGGAGAGAGAAAGAGACTCCAGGGGGCCCACAATAAATGTAACAGTCCCAGAAATCCCAAATAGCATTTTTTTTCCTGGCTTCAGTGTGGCTGTGTGTACAGGGCAAGAGCAGCAGGGTGGCAAAATAAACCTTTAACTTTTGCCATCCAATCACAAATCACAATCACTTGTTAACGTTCATTCATGATTTCATGTATTAAAATAAAATACTGTTCAGACAAACAACATATAAGTTGATGTGCCTGTGCAGCTGGCTGTGGATGGCCCAGGGGATAATCTGAGTTTGTGACTCGTAGCAGGCTGTTTACAGTACAAAACAAGTAAAGTACAAGTACTGTACACACAAGAGTCATCATCATCATCACTCATTCCCCATTATTCATCCTTATTATCATTAGTTTTATAGTATATCATGTTACATTACATATAAGCATTAATCAATCCCCAGTGTGGGACTGTGCTGCATGCGACTATGCACTAGATATGTCTGCATCTCCAATTCAAATTCTGAGGCACACTTAACAGTTTCTGAATTTGGTCACTTAACAGTAAGTAACTGTATTGTAGGAGTCAGTCCGGTAACCTTGAAACGAAGTGGTGGTGGACTGCTGTGCTGTCGGTGTGCTGTGTACAGTCACAAGCCATGACAGTAAATTTGTCCCTGGCCTGTGGGTGGGAGTCATCAGAAGGACATCACGTTAGTTAGTGGGATCTTTTGTTACAGGTTAGAATACTAATGAAAAATGGATCAAAGTGGTGATGAGGTGCATTCTGTTTGTCAGCTAGGCAGTGGCACTGCAAAAGATTGCAGTCAGCCTGAAAACGGAAAACAAAATCAAACCCCAAAAAGTGATTTTTTTCATGTCTGAGGTTTCATCTTCCAAGGGATTGCTTGAATCCAAAAAAGGTGATTGTCTCAGATCATCATCAGTCCCAAGTACAAAAAAAAGTTATGTAGTTAAAAAAACTAAAGGCATGCTGGGTACCACCCACAGAGGCACCCAATGGTATGGAACAATTGCTTACTGTGCTACTGCCAGTCCCTTATCCGATTCTTCTGAGGATGAACCTGATGAGGGTAATAATAAAGATAAAGAGAATGAACAAGCTGCACAAGGTTTACTGGAGGGGATGGAAATTGCAGATGAAGAAACAGGCAGAAATGTTTTGGTTGTAGAAAGGGCAGTGGGAATAAACCCCAAGAGGAACAGGCCCAAGAAAAATCTGGGGGGGGGGCCCTGAAAACGTGACCAGGTGCCATGCCTTCCTGGGAAAAAAAAATAAAAAAATATAATCCTTTATTTAGTTGTACTTCTCCATTAGTGCTTCCAATGAGCTGGTAGCAACATGCGCTATTTGTAAACAATCAGCAGGGGGAAAAAAGAAAGGAGCATTGAGAACTTCAGCACTGAAAAGGCACCTATACAGATGTCATAACATTACTGAGAAGTCCAGTTGTGAGTCTTGAAGAGAAAGTGACAGTGATAGCTCACTACACTCAGGGGTAACTCCCATACATGAAAGCAGTGGCAGCCCCTGCAGCACTACTGAAACACCTCCACCACTTCCTCCCATTCAAAGGACTTCTACTGTTACTGAAAGTGACCATGTGTTCAAAAGCCCTTATCCATCAAGGAGACAGCTTACCATCTTAAAAACATATGAGAGTAAAGCCAAATATGCCTCAACTCACACTGTTGCTGTTACAGTAACCCAACAAAATTTCAGAAATGATAGCTGATGATTTACTACCATGTAACATGGTTGAACATACAGGATTCAGGTGGCTGCTTGAGTACCTCAAACCTCAATATAGTATACCATCACGGAAATACTTCTCAACAACAGGGATTCCAGATCTTTATGGTGTCATATGCAAAAAATTAAGACGAGTCTTGTGCAATGCTGTTTGGAGGGTAGTACATCTCACAACAGATATCAAGACAAGCTGTGAGCCTGAACCCTTCATGTCTATCATGGCTGGCAGTGTAGCCTGAAGGTTAGAGGAACGAGGTGTGAACGAGCTTGATACATCCAGCAGACCAGACCTGAGTTTGATTCTCACAACCTCCACTTGCATACTGTGTGACTCTGAGCAAGTAATTTAACCACCCAGTGCTCCCAGGTCGCCCCTGAAAACAGGCAATTGTACCTAGTGGGCCTTACCCGGTTACCAAAGAATAAAATAAAATAAACAAACATGGCACATTGGGCATGTATCAATAATTCACGTGGGACTACGGACAGTGAAGCTTCACAGTTTGCAGTTCTAAGAGTGTTTTATTTTCCATCTGAACATACTTCATACAACATGAATCAAGAGCTCCAAAAACCAATACAGCAATGGCTCACTTCACAGGAACTGTCAGTTGGCTTTATATTTGCAGATAATGGGTCCAACATAAGGAAGGCCTTGGAGGTGGGGGGCTTTGTTCACATCCACCGCTTTGCGCATTGCTTAAATTTAATAGTTCACGGTTTTCTCGATGATGACAAGGAGCTTAAGACTCTCGTTAGCACTGCTAAAAGAATATGCACTCATTTCAGTCACTCAAGCAAATCCTGTCACTTGTTTGAAAAAAATACAGCAGGAGCACAGTTTACTTTTGCACAAACTGATCCAAGACATTTCTACTCTATGGAATTCAAGGCTGCTGGAACAAAAGAAAGCTGTCGGACAGTACACCTTAGAAAATAAAATTGGTGATGCAGATGTCTATATTACTCCACCACAGTGGGCCATGTTGCAGTTTCTAATTTTCCTGCTCCAGCCATTTGAGGAAATCACCAGGGAGGTTAGTGCAAACACAGCAACTCTTAGCTAGGTGATACCCCTAATAAAAATTTGAAAATTCAGATTGAATCTGATTAGGGAAAAGTTAGAGAAGCAAGACAGTTCCATGATCACACAAGCTGCCAGTGGTGCTGCTGCTGACACATGCAGGTTGCTGCCAGAATACAACAAGATCTAATGAGATGTATGATCAAAAAAGTTGAAGATGACAAACTAAGTAAGATGCTTCATTCTGAGTACTACATTAAAGCAACAATCTTGAACCCATGATACAAATCGAAGCAACTACTGAGTAATGATGATGGCACTTGTTTCGAGATAGACAAGAAATAATTGACAAGGTGCATGCTGTCATGGAACAGAGTACCACAATCTTCTTCACGACACAGCACAGCATCAGGTGGCCCATCCTCTACTGTTGCAGCATTGTTTCCCTCTTCCTCCTCAGCCACTGTAGCCAAATCTTCTTCTTCACCACCAGCCAAGCATAGCACTGTCCCACAGTCACTTGATTCAGCTTCATGTCTCTGGAGTCATTTAGAAGATGTAAATGTAACATCTTCTTCATCTGCCTCTTGTAACAGCCTCAGCACAGAACACTGTTGAAATGTACCTGGCAGAGCCCAATATCAGCTGGAATTCTGATCCTTTGCAATACTGGAAATCCAAACAAAATATGTGGCCTGCTTTAGTAAACATTGCAATGAAGTACATGAATTGCCCTCTGACTAGCATCTGTTAACGACATTATTGACACACAAACCTGTTTGACACCAGAAAATGCTGAGCGCCTCACATTTCTCAGTCAAAATTATTCACTTAAATTTCAAATATGATATCTGAATAAAATATACAGTGACTGCTCTGAGAAGGCCCTATCCATAAAACATTCATGAATTCATGCCTGTGGTGAAAATCTTTTGTGAATAGGGTCTACTACATGAGGTAGCAAATAACTGCAACAAGTCAGGTCAGGACGGACTAGACCAGGCCACTATTACTTGAATGATAACAGAACAGAAAAAAATAATAACATTGGTGGGTTCAGAGTCCAAATACAGTAAGCAACTGCATTTCATGTCATAAACTTACTTGGTTGTACCTGGTACCACTATCTGATCTGGAAGGTAGGGTACTGCTGTCTACTACTACTACTACTACTACTACTACTACTACCACTATCACTTTTTGTCCTCATGAGTTACGACTACTACTTACCACTTTTTGTCCTTACTCCAGTCCTTACTACTTCTACTACTTGTCACTTTTTTGGCCCTCAGCAACTGATCCTGACTGTACTGTTTTAATTTTCATAGAGTGCATGGCTTAGCAGATGCCTGAAACACAGAAACTGAATACTCTTTGTATATTTCTCATGTCCCCCATATTTGGCTGTGAATACTTCAGACAAAAATGTTACTAAATTGAAAATTCATGTAATTTCTTTATTGTTTGTGTGTGCGTGGTATGCTAGTCTGGTTACACCTCACAGTAACTGGGATGAGATTATATTACTATATTTTATTTTTGATACTTAAATTACTTGGCAGTGGCTGGCAGCAATTGTGGAACTAGGAAGGATGTAATTGTGTTGTATGTCTGTCATCAGGTCTTCAGGTGGCACTGCACTTGACCAATGCAATGTGTGACAGGTTGCCTGCCTGGGTGGCAGTGATCTGTATGTCTTTCATTTTTCTTCTTTAAGGATTCAGCGTGTTGATCAGTTTCATAGAAGTAGTCATACTACTAGAAAACATTACCACCTCTTGGAACATGTAGTGTTCCATATACCAAAGTACACTGGGGCATGCAAAGTAGTTACGTCATTCAGATGGCTAGGGTGGATGGGCTCTCTTAGTGCTGCTCATTTGATCATTCATATCCATTTCTTTGGCCTGTTTGGCTCTGACTGGAACATCTTTCAAAATAATACCCACACAGCACCATTAATAAACAAAATCTTAGCTGCCTGGCAGTGCCGCAGTGCTTGTCGGTGCTATGATATAGGTATTTGCATCTGTCTGTCTCTCTCTTTCTGTCTCTCCCAGCACACTCATGTCACAGAACAAGCAGGATATGCCACCCTACCATTATAAGCCAGCCATGAAGGGGCTTGTAGTGAGGGATTGCTTGTTTATTTAGCACTTTTACATTAATGTTTATACAAATAATCCAAATTATTTCCTTTGGGCCTTTATGTCAAATGTGACTGACTTTGGCCACTTTCATGCATTTTTGCACATTTTTTCAAATATCTATCAATAAATCATAAATAATCAGAACAAACCAGAACTTCACCATGTTCCAGTTCTTAATTAATAATGGTCAGAACTTCACTGAGTTCTCCCAGCCCTAGTCATAGCTATAGTTTTGATTCTGCTTTTAGAAGCAGTACATTAGGGAGCTAACAAGGGTTGAGCAGCTACAGCTCCACCTCTCTCCTTTCACTTAGCAGCTAGCTGAGATAGCTAAATGGGAGAGGCCTGTGACCTGTGAAAGCAGAGTCAGGTGTGCCCAAGCTCCATTTTAAGGCTCTCTTTGCTAGCGACCCCCCCATGCGAAGGACCAATGCTCAAAGGACATCAGAATCTGCCCAGCAGAGTCAGTCCAACAAGACAGCCAGCAGTCAGCCACTCTGCTCCACTACTGACCCAAAGTGGAGAAAGTGTTACCCTTCAGAACAGTCTCTGTGGTGTTGACTGGCATCTGCCAGGAATCAGCCAGGGAGTCAGCCATCTACCAGGACCCCTGCTCATCAGATCCCATGTACAATTGTATTATTTGGGGGTTGCACTGTGGCTGGAGTTGAATCTTTCAGTTGTTTAGGGGTTGCCCTGTGGCGGGAGTTGATTATTTTAGTTGTGTGGGGGTTGCATTGTGGTGGGAAGTTGATTTTTTTAGTTGTTTGGGGTGGAATTGTGGTGGGGGGTTAATTCTTTCAGTTGTTTGAGGGTTGCATTGTGGTGGAGAATTGATTCTTTCAGTTGTTTGGGCAGTTACTTTGTTGTGTGGAAATGATTATTTCAGTTTGGGGGCTTGCATCGCTGTGTGGCATTGGTTCTTTCAGTTGTTTAGGGGGTTGCACTGTGGTGGGGAACTGATTATTTCAGTTGTTTGGGGGCTACATTGTGGTGGGGAATTAATGCAGTTGTTTGGGGGTCACATTGTGGTGGGGAGTTGATTCTTTCAGTTTGGGGGGTTGCACAGTGGTGGGTAGTTGATTTTTTTTCAGTTGTTTAGGGGGTTGCATTGTGGTTGGGAGTAGATTCTTTCAGTCCTACCTTGTTTGTAAAGAAAAAAGGGGGGGGAACAAGAAAATGTATATTTCTTGGTTTTCTCATATCTGTATCTGTGATATAGCCAGAGTACCTGATAGTTCCAGGGTCATATTTGTGTTTACTTGAATCATATACCATCACCCTATTTGGGTGTGCACTATGGGGCTTACATGCCTATGTTCTGAGCAAAATCTGGTAAGTAGCAGATACACCCTATCTAGGTGTGCATTATGATCTAAAGCACTGTAGGTTAATTTTAAGTTGTTTCTTTCTCACTAATACAATTCTTTTTAAGATGAGGTTCAGAGGAGAGGTGCTCAGTTGTGGAGACTGTGAGGCACCCTTCTCCAGAGATGTGCTTTAAAGGAGGGGGCACTGCCCCATCTGCAGGATCATGGCAGAGCTCCATGATCAGCTGGTAGCAGCGAGGGTAGAAATATCTCAACTGCACACTCAGCTCAGCCAGAGCTCATCCCCCATACCCCACTCCTCTAGAGACCCACTGGTCCAAGGGGGTGGAGAGTGGTGAGGTGTGGGGTGGAGGAGTAGCCATAAGGAGGTTGTCCAATCCAGTACCATCCAGATGGCAAATCGCTTTGCATTTGGAAGAGGTTCAGGCACCTGACTCTGCCAGAGGGTACTCTGGGTCAGTCGAAGGGAAAGGGCAGGGCAACATGATGGCACCCAAGGGAGTCAAATCTGTTGGGAAGGACCTAGTGGTCAGGGAATCAATGATTAGGGGATAGAAAGGGTGATAGAAGATGGGTTGAATAGGAGGGGGGGATGGTCAGACACCTGCCTGGATTGTCAGCCATCCGGGATTTAGACAGAATAGGGAGGATGGTGGAGTGGAAGCGGGGGGAGCTGAGGGTGCTGGTACACATACTAACGATCTGGTAAACCAGTCAGTGGAGATGGTGAAGTGGAACTTCCATAGACTGGAGGACAGATTGTTAGCACACTCACCCTCCTGGCCATTTCCAACATCCTCCCTGTGTGGGGCAGGAAGGGAGGCAAGATAGGATAAGGAGTGCTGAAAAGAGGAGTTTAATAGTTGACTTAAGAGTTAGTGTTGAAACATGGGGTACCACTTTGTAGGGGACTGGGGAGACTTCTGGGACAGAAGACTCTTCAAGGGTGACAGACTTCACCAGATGAGAGAGGGGGCCAGCACACTGGGGCAGAAGTTTGAAATTTATATCAGAAATTTAAACTGAATGGGGGGAGTCTGTGTCTAGGGGAACCATGGTGGATAGAGAGCAGAAGGGGATGCTAGATACTTCCACACATCCAGAGGTCTGTAGCAACAAAGAGGGTACAAAGAGAGCAGTAGTGTTTACAGGACCGAAGGAATGGTTTGTAGTGAGGGGGGAAACAAAAGACAAAAGCACCAACAAGGGTGGAAGAAAACATGGAAAACAGAAGGACAGTAGCAAAATTAGAACAGGGGTCAGATGGAAGGGGGTATGCCTTTATGCCAGGATCTTAGGTACCAAACTCAGTGAGCTCCAGGTGCTCATGGCAGACTCTACAGTGGACCTTGTGGCCATCACTGAAACGTTGGCCAGAGATAATAATGACTGAGAGATGATGGTCCCTGAGTATTCACTGTTCAGGAAGGATAGAGGAACTGGTAGAGGGGGAGAAGTTGCCCTTTCTGTCAAGGAGGGCAATGAGGTGGTAGAAGATGGGTGCATTAGGGATAGCAATGGGGAGGATGAGTCAGTATGGGTGAAAATCATGGAAGGCCTCATGCAGGAAAGTACACTTGGGGGTGATCTAAAGGCCTCTAGGGCAAGGGGAGGAAAGGGACAGAGAACTCAGAGAGGAACTTGAAAGAGAGGTAACAATGGAGGAACCAGTTGAGGTAGGAGACCTGAACCTGCCAGACATCTATTGGGATGTCCCAGTGGCCAAGAGCACCAGGAGTCAGGCTTTGTAGATGCCTTCCAAGACTGTCTACTGGTGCAGCTACCTATGGAACCCACCAGGCAGACTGCAATCCTTGATGCGGTCATCAACAACTCAGAGATGATGGGAGTCATGAGAGTAGGGGTGCTGCTGGGGAAAGTGACCATAACTCTATTTGGTTTGAATTGGCCCTTGGGGCCGGCAACTCACAATCAAGAACTGAAGTCCTTGACTTTAGAAGGGCAGACATGGACAGGATGAGGGAACTGGTCAGGAAAAAGTTAGTAGGGGTGGAGGACATAGGTGAGGTGGAGGAGAGATGAGGGCAATTAAGTAGGCCATCCTTAAGGTATCTAAGATACGAATAAGAAAAGTAACAAAGAAAAACAGATTTACGAGACCTCAATGGTTCTTAGCAAGGGTCTGGAAAGCGATAACGGCCAACAAGAAGGCCTTCTAAAAATACATGGAAAAGTAGGGTGGCTAGAATAGGAGGATTATCTTCAGAAAAATAGGGAGACAAAGAGGGCCATTAGGGAGGCAAAAGCAGACACAGAGCTGCATATTATGGAGGGGGTCTGAAATGGAGAAAAACTGTTTTTTTTTTAAATATACATCTATCAGTAAAAAAGGAAAACAGGTGGAGGAATCATAGGGCTAGATGGGGGGAGGAGGACTGGCAAAAGGCTGCCATCCTGAATGACTATTTTGATCAGTTTTCATTAAGGAGGACGGTGGGTCCATGTCAGAAAGTGGCATGAAAGCAGCCACTAAGGGAGTCCCAGAAATAAAACAGCAAGTGCTTACTAGTGAAAGGGAGGGCTGGCTGACCTTAAGCTAGTAAGGCCCCAGGAATAGATGAGTCACATCCAAGGATACTCAGGGAATTAGCAGTGCAGCTAGCTAAACCACTGGTAAGTCTATTCAACAGCTCACTTAGGTCTGCGGAAGTTCCAAAGGATTGGGAGGTTGCAGATATTGTAACACTTCATGGGGGTGGGGGCAAGGAACAAGCAGGAACTACAGGCCTGTCAGTCTAACCTCCATCATAGGGAAACTGATGGAGTCACTGATCGAAGAGAACCTCATAGACTCCCTGGAAAGCAATGGGCTCCAGTATAATAAATGGCATGGTTTTGTGGCAGGAAGGTCTTGTCAAACTAACCTGATAGTTTTCGTTGACTGGGTGACAAAGGAATTAGAAAACAGCTGTGCTGTGGATTTGCTTCACACAGACTTCAGCAAGGCTTTTGACTCAGCACATCACAAATTATTGCTCAAGAAGATGGAAGACCTGGGTGTGGATAAACCCATAGTGAACTGGGAGGGTAACTAGCTAGAGGGGAGGCAGCAGAGTGTAGTGGTCAGTGGATTTGAATCAGAAGAGAGGGGGGTAGTAAGTGAGATTCCACAAGGATCTGTCATGGGTCCCGTGCTCTTCAACATGTTCATTAGTGACATTGGAGAAGGAATTCTGGGTGGGTTGTGTCTCTTTTCCAATGACACAAAATTATGAGGGAGTGTGGATAGTGATAGTGATAAGGGAATAAGGAAAATGCATAGAGACCTACTGTACAAAAGCTGGAGTGGTGGTCAAAGGTCTGGCAGTCAAAATTCAATGACAAAAAGTGCAAGGTAATGCACCTAGGGAAAAAGAAGCCCAAGATGGACCACGGGATGGGAAGGGAGAGATTTAGCACTACAACTGAGGAACTAGATCATCTGGGAGTTATCATCAGCAACTCACTTAAACAATCGAGTCAGTGCAATAAGGTCTATAGCAAGGCTACCAGGATGCTGGGATGTATAGGAAGGAGTATTGATAGCAGAAGAAATCGGGTAATACTTCCTGTCTACAGATCCCTGGTGAGGCCTCACCAACAGTGCTGCACCAAGTTCTGAAGTCTTCACCTCAGAAAGGATAAAGATAGGTTGGAGACAGTGCAGTGCAGAGTAACAAAAAAGATTCAGGGCCAGCAAGACAGATCCTTTGAGTAGTGCCTCAAGGCACCAAATATGTACTCACTGGAGACCAGAAGGGAGAGCAGAGTTATGACAGAGCTTGCCAACAGAGTCAGGCTATACAGCTACCAAACTGACCATGTTATAGATGTTAGGTGTCCGATGTAAAAAACTTTTCAGTTTATAAAAACAAAACAAAATGACACAGCATGTCCACCCTACTAATACGCCAATGTTTCACGATTCTCTTACCGCTTTTTCAAGTCTTTAAAATCGTAGCTGGTTATAAATAAGATTAGAAAAATTGGTTCCTCTTCATTCATGCAATATGTCATCAGGAGGCCTATGAACTGTTAAATGCTTATGTACTTTTTTTTTTTCCAACGTTGTTCTTTTTAGCCCCTACTGCCAGCCGCTGATCATCTTCCCGGTCACGTCACCTCTCGACTTCCACGTCTGTGCAGTGCTCTTCCCCTGAGACCTCTGACTCGCCCCTCAGAGCCAGTGCCGCGAAACCAGTAACTAACTGGGGGAGCCGGCGGGGAATGCTAATTGAAGTCAGAGGCTGGCTTCACAGATGCAGCCGACAGTGGGATTTTCTTCCCCAATTTTACCTGGGGGGAGGGGATGTACAATGACATCCTGCATCCGCCTTGCCCCCTCAAGTACTGTTACGGTAGCTGCAGTGCCCCGGCCTCCGCCAGGGGTCCGTCAAGCACCAGACGGGATCCCAACCCTCCTCCCTGGAGAAGGAGAGCGGTCCTCGGAACACTCCATCCTTCTTCCCCTGGCCAGCCCTCCAGCTACCCAAGTCCATTGCCGAACCCGGGTTACTGGCGTCGCAAGTGGAAATCCAACCGCTGCGCCAATGGACTGGCCCATGCTTAGTTCTAAAAGCTTCCCTAAAGACAGCCTCTTTGTGTGTGTGTGTGTGTGTGTGTGTGTGTGTGTGTGTGTGTGTGTATGCACGCACATGTGTGTGAGAGAGCTAAAAAGCACTTTTATATATAGCTATGCTGCATAAACACATATATCCACAAGAACACAGCAGACTCACAGTATGATCAAACATATAAATAAAATCGGATTTGTGTATAAAGGCACACTAAAAATATGTATCAATATAAGAGATAACAGGCTTGATTTTCAAAGCCCCCACATTGACACACAGTGCCTGTGCTAAACCAATCCCAGTTTTCAAATGCAAACTACATCTCAATGGGAGCCTTTGCACCAGGCTTGCTCTGTACCACCCCATGCCCAAAATGGTGGTGTGCCATTTTGGAAGGGGGATTGTGCCACAACAGGGCTGCTGCATCCCCTAATCTGGGATTTTCAAAGCTTGCTGTGGTCATACGTCCCGGCTGTGGTTAGACCAATCATGAGCATTAAAACTTATGAAAATATGGTAATGAAGGAAGTTGAAAAATTAATTACTGTGGAACCACCTTTTGTCTGCACAAATATTGGGAGAATTATCCAGATTAGAGAATTTGGTCATTAAACCTGCAGACAAGGGTGGTAACATGGTACTCATGACCAAGGAATTTTATTATAAACAAGTAATAGATCTGTTGTCTGTTGAAACAAACTATAAAAAATGAGGGGAAACCCCACAGCAGAATTTAAAAAAAGAGTTTGAGTTTGCTAGATTCACCTAAGGATCTTAGGCTGAGTTTGGATATATTTGGCAAAACAATCTGATTGTACCAACTTTTTACTCAGTACCGAAAATTCATAAGTTTGTGTCTAACCCACTGGGGAGACCCATAGTTTCGGGCATTGGTTCACTAACAGATAACTTAAGTCATGCTATGGACATAGCAGTCCTCCTCCAAGATCTCTCAAATGCGGATTGGCTACCAGTATTCTCACTCAGCCTAGGATGTAGACTCTGCCCTATCTTTCTTTGTTAGCACACTTACCCACATCTGGAACCTCCATGCTCCCTTAAAAATGCTAGAGTAAAACGTCACCATGACCCCTGGATAACAGCTGACCTTCTGGCCAAATGTAGAACCAGGGACAAAGCTTGATTGCAGTAAAAAGCATCCTTATCCCAGACTGACCTACAAGTTTACAAAGCACTTAGAAACAACTGCACCAAAGCCATCCACCACCCCAAGTCTAAATACTTTAAATCCATCCTTCAGCAAGGTCAAATGACACCTGCATCTTTCTGGAAAGATGCTCACTCACTCCTTGATCCTCTTTCTCAACTTGCCTCCCCAGTCCTCAAAATTGATGGCTCCCCTGTCTCTGACCCCCTTCATGGTAGCAGAGATTTTCAACAAAATTCTTTGACATCTGTGCCCTCCCCAATAACCTCACCTCTATCCCTCCAGCCTCACCCCCAACCCCTACTGATTTCTCCTTCCCTCAACCTCTCCCCATGAAGTCTACACAGCCATTATTGCTCTAAACCTAGCCAAAACCAACCCAGGCAGTCTCCACTCTAGACTCCTTTGCATCTCCACCCCCACCATAGCTTCCCCTTAACCCACATCCTAAACCTCTCCCTCGCAACCTCCATCTTAAAAGCCTAGAAATTTGCTAAAATACTACCTCTTCACAAGGGTGGTGACCCCTCCACCCCTGGGAACTATAGGCCCATTTCACTCCTCCCATCTCTTGCCAAAGTCCTTCAGTCACTCATCCCGTCTCGGCTCTCTCACTACCTTTCTGACATCAACATCTTCTCCCCCGTACAGTCTGGTTTCAGAAAACAGTACTTGACCATCTCCTCATAGTTGAGGGTTAGACTCTGTTCAGCTATGATTCAGAGTCATATTATGCTGCCATTTTTATAGACCTGGCAAAAGCTTTTGATTTTGTCAACCACCCCTTCTCCTTCAACTAAAATTTGCTGGATTAGCAGCTCCAACTGTAAAATGGTTCTGCTCCTATCTATAAGATAGGCAGCAAATCTGTCAAAATAGGTGACGTACACCCCCTTCCCATCCTGTCTTGTGTCTCCCAAGGCTCTATACTTGGCCTCATCCTATTCTCCCTGTTCATTAACAGCCTCCCCTCAGTCTGCACCTCCTCCCACATGCACATGTATGCTGACAATACCGACATCTTTACCTCTGGTTTCTCATCTGTCAACATGCAATTCCCTCTCCAGCAAGACTTCAACAGTGTGCAGACTTGGTTTCAGACTAACCAACTTTATCTTAATGCAAAAAAAAAAAACAGTTTCCTTGATATTCGGCACCAGGCAGAAACTGTCTACCTTCCAGTCTACCCCAATTTTCGCTACACTGGATGGCTTACCCCTCAAGACTGTCCCAGCTTTTAAATACCTAGGGTTCTGACTGAACAACCACTTAGATTTCACTACCCACATTGACACCATCTGTTCTAAACTCCATCCGAAGCTCTCTGTCCTCTATCGTCACAAGGACAGTCTCTCTTTCTCTCTCTACCCACCTGTCGGGAGCTTGTAACAAAAATAATTCTGCCTGTCCATGATTACGCAGACATGGTCTATGGCTTGGCCCGCACCACATCCCTCTCTAGACTGGATACTCTCCTTAATTCTTTCTGATGTTTTGCCACCTCTGCTCCGCCCCTCACTGACCACTGTTTTCTTTATTCTGCTCTCTCCCTTTCTCCTCTATCTCACAGAAGGATGGCTCACTGTGCCTCCTTCATTGCCATGTTCTGATGTGGCACTCTTCCCCCCCCCCAACTGTCTCTCTCAAGCAAACACCTCAATGTACTCCCTCCATCACAGAGACCCATGCACTTCCACTATTTCTTGCCCCCTCTCAGCTGCGGGCCAGTCTGCTTTCTCCTATCGACTTCCCCTACTGTAGAATAAGCTCCCAGCAGACCTTCACCTATCCCCCTCAATCTCCTCCATCAAAAGACTCCTCAGACTTCTCCCCTTCCCACAGTGCTCACAGTGTTCACCAACATCCTCTGCTATTCTGAGCTGCCACCCCCAAGCACTTCATAGTTTACTTGTCTCCCCTACCGTCTCCCCTGCCCCGACGTCGGTTGGAGTTCCTCTCTCAAAAATAGGATAGAGTGAACTGCCCAGTGGTGCTGAGGGTTGAGGTGCTGGATGCCACACCTCGCGCCATGCCAGCGACCTGGGTTCGGGAATGAGCTCGGGCCGTTGGAGGTTGGTAGGGGGAGAGAGGATTGAGCATCCGTGAGACTGTTCTCCTCTCTCGGGGAGGGATCCAGGGGTAGCCCAGTGTGGCAGCGGCCCCCGGTGGAGACTGGTGGCACTGCTACACACCAGAGCTCGCACACTAAGGGGTGACGTCGGGCAGCTACCTTTCTGACATGGGTGGGAGTTCCTACGTCAGAGCTGGGCAGCACTGCACGTCCTGCGTCGGTGGGGGGGGGTAACCAAGAACACAAGAAAAACCCAGCTCCAAGGATCAGGCAACAGCTTGCCTTCAATTTCCCCAGACCCACTCCTCATCTGATGCCACAGTCTGCCTTGAAGAGTGCCCCAAGTAGATGAGGGGGCGACCCACCCCAGATAGGTTTAGCCGGGGGGTGCTGGCGCCAGCGAGGAGGGAGGAGAGGAGGCATAGCATGGGATCCTCAGGTGGGCAGGACAAAGATGGGATGCCTGAAAGAGGACCTTGGAGCCGCGATGGGAGTGAAACAAAGTTGACAAAAAAAAATAGGATAGGGCTTACTGATACATTTCTGGTGGGCTGGTTCCTTCCTTATTATTGTTTACGCATGACTCATGTATTGTTGTTTTTTTACTCTTCATAAAATTTATGACTGTATATTGTGTACATTTTTTTCTCCCTTTTTCTCTTCTCAACCAATGTACAACTTGTATTTTTTCCCATGAAATTTCTTGGTTTGCATACTATGTATGATTTTCTTAATTATTGTGCAAATGTCTTATCATTGTGTTTCCCTTTTCCCCAGATCGCACCTGGAAACAAGTCTCGGCTCAGTGTGCCTTTCCTGATTACCACAATTTTAATTAAAATAAAGTAAAAATATTATTGATTTTTTTCCTAAAACTCTGTGTAGCTGAACTTTCTTTCTGTATTCAGGATGCTATGCACCTTCTTAAGAAGATACAAAATATTGCTTGGAAAGATAAGTATGCCTTCTTAGGAACTGACGTTGAATCATTATATATGTCAATCAAGCATAATTCGTGAATAAGAGGTTGTGAGTACATTTTAAGAAGGAGTACATTAAGTGCTGTTATCCCACTGATTTCATTATGGAAGCATTATACTTTACACTGACCCATAATTATTTTAAGTTTTACAATGATTATTATCTACAAGTTTGTGGAACAGAGATGGGAGCCTCAATGGCACCATCATATGCAAATCTCTTTCTTGAATTTTGAGAAGATGAGAATGTTTAATTGAGAAAACAACCCTCACATAGACCACATCAAACATTGATTCCACATTACTGATGATGTGGTCTGTGTGTGGGATGAGACAGAAGAAGAAGCTGTTGCCTTTACGGAATAGCTAAATTTGAATGATTTCAATCTGAAATGTTCTTATAATTTTTGGTAAGAACAGCCTAACATTTTTGGATGTGAGATTAGAGGCCAGTGATGGGGGTAATCAAGTCCAGGGACTTAAGGAAACCAACAGCAGGTAACAATCTGCCTAGATATGACAGCAGTCACCCTAGAAATGTCATTCATTCAATTCCTTATAGTCAATTCCTAGGGCTGAGAAGGGACTGTACTGACATCGAGATGCTTGACAAAAGTGCAAGCGAGTTAAAACACAGATTTCTGCAAAGGGACTATGATGAAAATTTAGTGGATAACTCACTAGAGTAGGCTAGAGATACTGACAGAGCTACAGTAGCTTACTAATTGTGAAAGAAAAATAAATAGTATATGGTTAGGGCTTATTATGTATGGAAAACAAAGGTTTTCCAAATCATGTTGTAGGACAGTTCACACATCAGAAAAGTTGTTGTACTATAGTTCTGATGTCACATTGATAGTACAGCAACTCTACCCCCTTGAGCTCCTACCTGACTGGTGGAAACAAACGGTGATTCAAAAAATACACTCTAAAATGGCAGACTCACATAATGAGTGGCCGGGCGAGCAGACAGTTTGGACATAGACTGCCATAATCAGCTCCCTGTGTTCAAACTCAGTTTGCAGGTTTTCTTTGTTTTATTTTTTTTCAAAATCTCTGGCAGTTACTGGGGAAAGCAGAGCTGGACCACAGCAAGGGGTCAGGGACATGACTGGAGCAGAGCATAACCAAAGTGAGGCGGACCAGTATCTTTGAGGATGGGACTCAAGTAAGGACTTGTGCAGGAGCATGAACACAAGGTATGTACCTTGTGTCCATTTCAGGGAACTATATATGGGAATAGTGGAGATTATCGGACCACCAACGGACCTACGCTATTAGCGTAGGATCAAGTTAAGCTACTTTATTAAATCAGTTTTGGGTTATTTTTTAGTAGTTTATTTGAGTTGGTGGACTTCACCCCCAACACCCCCCATAAAAAAAGTGGGGGGTGGGAGGCAAAGCCCCCCAACTCAAACAAACTGACACAACAAACATCAACAGTAAGCACAAGCACACACTGTATTCACAAAAGTTTTCCGCTACTAGCGTAGTGCTGGTCCAATAATCTCCACTATCACCCATATGCTATAAAAAATTGTGGATGGGTGACCATCCACAACTAAGTCAAAGAAATGCCATACTCTGGACCTTCAGAGACATCTCCAAGAAGCTGCCCCCTTATATTTCTGACTGTCTACCCTTAAGTTCGATAGGCAATTATGCATTGAAAAGTACCTCCTATATTTCTCTGAAGGTATCTAAGGTCAAATCACGCTTTGGTAGGGCTTCCTTAAACTATGTGCTACCTGTATTGTGGAATAAGTTGCAAAAAACTCCTGAAACTGACTCACCCTATTAACCTTACAGCTTTTAAAACACTTAATGCTCATTCTCACAAACTGACTCACCCTATTAACCTTACGGCTTTTAAAACACTTAATGTTCATTCTCACAAGGAATTTTGTAAGTGCTTTCCTCAAGCCTGATATGGCTCAATGTCTCCAGAGACCCTTCATAGTACTGTCTGCTTTCTCTTTTTCCTTACCTGGTCACTTCTACTCTTCCCTTGACCCTACCTTGCTTCATCTTATTTGCACTGTTTACCTTTACTCCCCCCTCCACCTACCTCAGCATCCTTACATACTTCCAGCTTTTTGCACCCTACAACAAGAATTTCAACCCCTTTAACTGTAATCTATCTCCCTAGGAATACCCACCCCAATCCTTGTCAGACTGGAGCTGTACACATTCCATTATGGTCAAGCCATCTACCCCTAGTTCATGAGTGCCTCCTCTCCCCCTCGTATGGTCATCCCCTAATCCTCCCTATGCTTCCATTCCCCCCCTCCACTTTTCATCACTTACTGGTACTCCTTATCCATACCTTGGGTCCACTTCTCCAGCTGGACTTGCCCTGGCGTGTCATGTATATAATGCCCCTTGCTTAAAATACCCAAATATCTGTATGTATATATGACTTTGCCATTGCTGTTGTTAAGCATTTTGTACATTGTATTTGCCCTTGGATCCATTTTTGTTGTATATGTATTTGCAGTTGTATCATGTATTGACCTTATATGATGTATTGTATATTGACTCTGTATTCTACCCAGGTCCACATCGAAAATGAGCACTGCTCAATGGTGTCCACTTGAATAAATAAAGATTTTGATTGAGTGATTGAAGTCTGTGTTTTACATCTTGAGAGTTGATGATGTCATAGAGACCTCTAGAGCTTCGAGCTTGAGGTCTCTATGATATCATCAACTTCCTCGATGGAAACACAGCCTTGTTGTGGATGGTCAGCCATCCACTATTCTATATGTTGCATCTATTAAAACCAACCCATATGCTTTGTTACTCAGTACAGCAGTTTGAGTAGCAGGATGAGGTCAATAATAAGACAATACTGGCCTGTTTTACAAAATGATTGCCTTCTAGCCCCAGCAGTAGAACAGGCACCAAGAATTTATTTTAAGAGACTGACTAATATTAAGGACAAATTAGTACATAGTTCAGTATTTCAAAATATGGCCCTAACTGGCTACCTCTCCCTCCAAAGGGAATGTTTAAATGTGGCAGATATAATATCTGCAATTATTGTAACCAGTCAAACTTGTTTTCCTTGCACAATGTTGAACAGAAGGTAACCATTAGGGAGTTCCTGAACTACTCCTCTGTCACTGAGGCTTGGGTCAGGAAACATAAGCAGACCAGGATAAATTGTAAAATCCTCAGTGTTTTATTATTATTAGTAACAAGGTAAATAAAACAAAAATAAATATACAGACTGATTCTAAGCATAGACAGTCCAAAAAGCAAAGTCCAATTTTTGAGTTCAGAACTGCAGTCTACAATCAACCAACTCTCTGTTGCATCTGGTCTCGAAGTCAGTCTCCCTGAAGACATTTGATCTTCTCTTTTGACACAAAAATTCAAAACCTTGTCAGCTTCTAGCTTCCACCAGAGCACCGTGACCCAAAACTTCAGAACCTTGTCAGACTCAAGCTTCTAGAGCATTGTGACCTAGCTACTAACTGGCCTCTTTTGCTGACAGATTCCACCAGCCTGAGGTCAAAAGGTCACACTCTGATACACTTTGCTAATAAACACAAAATGCTGTTTCTGTAATCATTTCAACAGTAATAATTACATCTAGTTTACAAATAAAGGAACAAAGTTTCATACATATTGTTATAACTATATATCAGCAAGGCAGAGAAGTAGAGACAGCAAAAAGGGAAAAGGAAAGAACAGCAAGTAAAGGCAGGAGCTGACATGGCAGTCCAATAGAAAAGACAGCCATAGTTGGCAGAATCCTAGTTTCAGTCTCTCTCTCTCTATACAACATCAATGGGACAGGGCCCAACCAACCCTGTCACATATACCCCAAGAGGTAACCTGTTTTTTTTTTTCTTTTTTTTGTTTCCTTGCACATGTGCAAGAAATATCTTGTGGTAGAAGGACATTTTGGAGAAGTGCCAGAGACGAGTCCAATGCACAGCACTATATAATGGGCTCGTCCCTGACAGACCAATGAGCATGCCACCAAACTGTGACACTAGTCACAGTTTCACAGCTGGAAACTGTTTTCTAGTTGAAAGAAATAAAGCACTCCAATGAGAGAGCATGATTCCTTTCATTTGCATGCATAATGCTGGCTAGTAAGCAGACAGCTCTGTGTCCTGTTCTTCACCGTCATTTGCATTAAGCCCCCTCCGTTTCCCTATCACCAGCAACATTCCCTCCTGCTTCCTTCCTCTACATCAGTCCTCCCCACACCCTTTGTTCCCTGTCCTGGTATCAGCTGCATTCCCTCCTGTTCCCTCCCTCTGCATGCTGTTCTCACCTTACCATTTGTTCCCTGTTCCGGTATCAGCTGCATTCCCTCCTGCTCCCTCCCTCTGCATGCTGTCCTCCTGGTACCCTTTGTTCCCTGTCCCGGTATCATTTGCATTCCCTCCTGTTACCTCCTTCTGCATGCTGTCCTCCACACACCCTTTGTTCCCGGCCCCGGTATCAGCTGCATTCCCTCCCGCTCCCTCCCTCTGCATGCAGTCCTCCCCACACCCTTTGTTCCCTGTCCCGGTATCAGCTGCATTCCCTCCCGCTCCCTCCCTCTGCATGCTGTCCTCCCTGCACCCTTTGTTTCCCATCCCAAAATCAGCTGCATACCCTTCCATGCCCTCCATCTGCATGCTGTCCTGCCCGCATCCTTTGTTCCCCATCCTGGTATCAGCTGCATTCCCTCCCACTCCCTTCCTCTGCATGCTGTCCTCCCTGTAACCTTTGTTCCCTGTCTCGGTATCAGCTGCATTCCCTCTCGCTCCCTTCCTCTGCATGCTGTCCTCCCCGCACCCTTTGTTCCCTGTCCCGGTACCAGCTGCATTCCCTCCCACTCCCTCCCTCTACATGCTGTCCTCTCCGTACACTTTGTTTCCCATCCCAAAATCAGCCACATTCCCTCCCGCTCCCTCCCACTGCATGCTGTCCTCCCCGCACCCTTTGTTCCCTGTCCTGGGATCAGCTGCATTCCCTCCCGCTCCCTCCCTCTGCATGCTGTCCTCCCTGCACCCTTTGTTCCCTGTCCCAGTATCAGCTGCATTCCCTCCCACTCCCTCTCTCTACATGCTGTCCTCCCCATACCCTTTGTTCCCTGTCCTGGTATCAGCTGCATTCTCTCCCACTCCCTCCCTCTGCATGCTGTCCTCCCCACACCCTTTGTTCCCTGTCCCGGTATCAGAAGGTATTCCTTCCCAGAAGGGGAAGGAAGGAAACATATTCAATTCAGTGCTTTAGAGTAACTGGTAATTGCTATTTTTCTTTTAAACTTAGATTGTGGGCTTTTAGTGACACTATACTTTCTTTGTTGTCTTTAATTATAATTGTTTTGGGGCTGTTGAAAATTTAAAACATAGTGGTGGTGTAATTCTGTGCTGTCTTTAATTGCTGCAAATTTTATCTTGGCTTGTCTGACTGCCCTGTAGTTGGGTGAAGGGTGTTAATTGTCTGGCCTCTGACCTCAGCTACGTGATAACTGGAGGTGGGGCTTAGTCAGAGTTAAAGTAGCAAGCAGAGTTTTATTTTCTCAGAAGAAGCCAGAAGGGGAAGGAAGGAAACATATTCAATTCAGTGCTTTAGAGTAACTGGTAATTGCTATTTGTCTTTTAAACTTAGATTGTGGGCTTTTAGTGACACTATACTTTCTTTGTTGTCTTTACTTATAATTGTTTTTGGGCTTCTCCCAACTCTTAATTATATGCCCTGTTAAATCTGATTGACAGGAGCTAAACACAGGGTATAGTAAGGGGTGTGAAGTAGGAGGGGCATAAGGGGGAAGAAGCCCACCCTCAGCACAAGTGTTTTGACTCATTTATTTATTTATTGGTTTCTTTTTCTTTAAAAAAAAAAATCTGAGGATCAGTGGCAGAATTTTTAGTACAGTAAATCAATAAAAAGGGAACTAGGAGAGCTTCAGTAGCAGACAAGTAGTGGAATTGCAGTATAATGTGGGGAGTGGTGCAATGCAGTGGCTGTGGGGCAGCCATATTCAGGCAGACCTTCTGAACACTGAGGTGCTGCCCTATCTGCATGCATCTCTGGACTGTGGGATGAGGTAGCCAGACTCAGAGCAGAAGTAAACTGGGTCAGGAGACCATCACCCCTATCCAGGGACCACCCAGTCCAATGCTACTGCCTCAAGGATGCCGAGAACGAGGAGCACTTGGATGACAGTGGGCTCAGGGAGGTTAGAGCAGTCAGGCAGAGGCACATCCCGATCCTATTCCACAAGAACTCATATGCCACACTGGCAAATGAGGACAACCAAATAGAGGTACCCAGAGAAGTGGAAGGAAAGGATGTGGAGGTTAGCCAGAGGTGACCTCAGCGGGAAAGCAGTGGACCCCAGAGGAGGAGGAAGTGAATCCTGGTGGGGGACTCCATCATAAGAGGGATCCAGCTAGGAACACAGGAGAGGGAGGACAGGGAGGTGAGGTGCCTACCAGGTGCCATGGCATGGAGGGATGGAAGGAAGATCCTGGGGATTACTGGGAAGGCAAGATGGGAGGGTGAGCTGGATGTTATTATCCACCTAGGTACTAATGACCTGGCAAATGGGGAGCCAAAGGAAGTTCAGGAAGAGTTTAGGAAACTGGGGGGGTCTCAAGCAAGTAGCTACTTCTGTCACTTTCTCAGAAGTACTACCTGTGAGGCGAGGAGAGCATAGGAGTGCATGCACCAGGAACTTAACTCATGGTTAAAGAACTGGTGCTGTGAGGAAGGGTTTGGATTCATTGGTGACTGGGAACCCACCTGGAGGGATGGAGGTTTGTTCAAGCCTGGCCTGCATCCATCCTGGAGAATCCAATCACTCAATGATAAGTTTAAATGCTACATTGACAAGCATTTAAACTAGCAAAGGGGGTGGCAGACCAGCAAGGAGGGTACCTCCATTGCTCACCCCCACAGCTAGCAGTGGAACCAGTGAACCAGAGGAGGGCTATCTCTGCAAAGCAGTGTGCAAAAGATGGAGATTAGTGCCCAAGAGGTGGATAAGCAGAAAGGGGTAAAATTCAGCAGAAGGGCAGACAGCAAGGAGAACCAGGGATAAATGACAACCAAGGAAGGGGCTGGAGTAGAACAGTGAAACAGTCTAGGGAGGTCAAATCATGGAAAGCCATGTGTGCAAATGCCAGGAGCCTTAGCAACAAGATGGAAGATCTGGAGGCTGTCATGGTACAGTCAGACCTGGACATTGTGCCATCACTGAAACCTGGTGTAATGATAACCATGACTGGGAGATGGCCATATCTGGCTACAGCATATTCAGAAGAGACAGAGCAGGCAGGAAGGGAGGATGAGTGGCACTGTATGTGAAAAATGACATAAGGGCCACAGGGATCCAGGAGGAACAAAATTGGGGAGAGATACTGTGGGTTAAGCTGGAAAGGAAAATGGGGACAGCCATCCGCACAGGTGTGGTCTATAGACCACCAGCCCAGGAGGAAGAAAAAGATAGGAAGCTGATGCTAGCCATCCAAAGGATGTCAGACAGGGGTGAGGTAGTACTGGTTGGAGACTTCAATATTCCAGACGTGGAATGGAGCATCCCAGCAGCAGCATCAACTAGGAGCAGATTTATCCTGGACTCCCTTCAGGGTGCCTTCCTCAAGCAACTGGTCATGGAACCAACTCGGCAGAAGGCAATACTGGACCTTGTGCTCACAAACAGGGACAGTGTGATGGGGGTAACAGTGGGGAGCACCTGGGAAACAGTGACCACCAGTCATTGTGGTTTGAAATCACAGAAAGAGCAGAACCAAACCACACAAAAACATGTATCCTGGATTTTAGGGGGGCAGACTTTGGGAAAATGGGGAGATACTTGAAAGAGGCATTAAGGGGAATGGGACAGGAATCAGGTGTTGAGGAACAGTGGGCAGTATTTAAAATGGGGATTACAAGAATAACAGAATTATGCATTAAGCAGGTTAGCAAGAGGAAAAGGAAGAGGAGACCATTATGGTTTTCCAAAGAGGTAGCAAAGAAAGTGAAAGCCAAAAAGATTGCATTCAGGTAATACAAAAAGACACAGGCAGAAGGGGATAGGGAGAAGTACCAGGAGAAGCAAAGGGAGGCAGGGAGGTCAGTAAGGGAAGCCAAAGCTCAGACAGAAGAACACATTGCAAAATCAGTGGGTAGAGGGGACAAAACCTTTTACAGGTACATAAGTGAAAAAAGAAAGACAAAGGGAGGGATAGTGAGACTGAAGGGGGGCGTGGAGGATGACAACAGTAAAGCTGACATATTGAACAGGTATTTCTGCTCAGTCTTTACTGAGGAAGAGGAGGTAACGGTCTGAAGGAGTACAAGGTGTGAGAATGGTGCAGAAATGGACACAAGTCCCTTTACACGAGAAAGGGTCCCGAAGAACTGGAAGTAATAAGAGAGTTGATAAAGCAATGGGGCCAGATGCGGTGCACCCAGGGTCCTTGAAGAACTAAGAGAGGTAGTGGCTGAACCTCTGGCTATCCTGTTTAGCCGATCACTGGAAACAGGGAGGTACCTAAAGACTGGAGGACAGCAGATGTAGTCCCCTTATACAAAAGTGGGAACAAAGAGGAAGCAGGGAACTACAGACCAGTCAGCCTCACCTCAGTAGTGGGGAAGATCATGGAAGCACTATTGAAGGAGAGATTGGTGGAACATCTGGTTGTCAATGGACTACAGGACCCAAGGCAGCACGGTATCACCAGGGGGAGGTCATGTCAGACAAACCTCGTTGAAATTTTTGACTGGGTGACTAGGGAGGTGGATCAGGGGAGGGCAGTAGACATGGCCTATCTGGACTTCAGCAAGGCCTTTGACACTGTGCCACATAGAAGACTATTACACAAACTGGGGAATATGGGTGTGGGCAGGACAGTAGTGTGGTGGGTAGGTAACTGGCTGGGTGGCAGGACACAGAGGGTGGTGGTAATGGCTGTCACCCCACAGAGGGAAGAGTGACCAGTGGGGTACCACAGGGATCAGTGCTGGGACCAGTCCTGTTCAACATCTTCATCAGTGACATTGCGAGGACCTAGAAGGCAGAATTTCACTGTTCGCTGATGACACAAAGCTCTGTAACAGAGTAGACACACCAGAGGGTGTAGACAGAATGAGAAGCGACCTGCAGAAACTTGAAGAATGGTCAGGGTTTGGCAGTTGAAATTCAATGCAAAAGTGCAAGATAATGCATATGGGGCACAAAAACCCTGGCACAATATATCAGTTGGGGGTGAGGATATAGCATGCACCAAGCAGGAAAGGGATCTTGGGGTTGTCATCTCTGATGACCTCAAGGTAGGGAAACAGTTGACAAGGCAGCAGGTAAAGCAAATAGGATGCTGGGATGTATAGGCAGGGCAACACCAGCAGGAAAAGGAGGTCATAATTCCGCTATACAAGACACTAGTGAGGCCCCACCTGGAGTACAGTGTACAGTTCTGAGACCATACCTATGTAAGAACATAGACAGGGTAGAGAAGGTTCAGAGGAGGGCAACAAAGATGGTGCATGGATTGCATCACAAATCCTATGAAGACAGGTTGAAGGAACTGAACATGTACTCCTGGAGGAGAGGAGGAGAGAGGATATGATAGAAACATACAAGTATCTTACAGGAGGAACAGGGTGCAGGAAAACACTATTTTTAAGCAAAAAAGATGTTCCAGGACAAGAGGTCATGGGATGAAGTTGGAGGGAGGACGATTCAGAGGAAACATGAGAAAGAATTTCTTCACAGAACGGGTGGTGGACAAGTGGAACACCCTGCCAGAGGAAGTGGTGGGGGCTGAAACAATCACGGGATTTAAGAATGCATGGGATAGACATAAAGGAATTCTGGCGGTCAGAGGTAAGGGGCAACAGACTTCTAGGAAAACAAACTGAACTTACAAGCTCAAATGGGCAGACTGGGTGGGCCATAAGCCCTTATCTGCCGACACTGTCTATGTATCTATGTATCTATATGTATCTTTGTTCCCTGTCCTGCTATCAGCTGCATTCCCTCCACATCCCTCCCTCTGCACGCTGTCCTCTCCACACTCTTTGTTCCCTGTCCCGGTATCAGCTGCATTCCCTCCCGCTCCCTCCCTCTGCATGCTGTCCTCCCCGCACCCTTTGTTTCCCATCCCAAAATCGGCCGCATTCCCTCCCTCTCCTTCCCTCTGCATGTTGTCCTCCCCACACTCTTTGTTCCCTATCCCGGCATCAGCTGCATTCCCTCCCGCTCCCTCCCTCTGCATGCTGTCCTCCCCGTGCCCTTTGTTTCCCATCCCAAAATCAGCTGCATTCCCTCCTGCTCCCTCCCTCTGCGTGCTGTTCTCCCTGCATCCCTTGTTCCCTGTCCCAGCATGTGAATGAAGCCCTCTGCTCCCTCCCTCTGCATGCTGTCCACCCTGCACCCTCCGTTCCCCATCCCCATGCCAACATCAGGGTGTCCAATCCCCCTGTCGGCATTATCCAACCACACTAGGACACTGGGGATCCCACTCCCAGTGTACCAAAATAAACATTTTTTATACCCTGTTAAATAAAAAAAGAAAACTGTCCCCCAATGTCTTTTTTTAAGCTGTAAAAAAGGAAACGGTCCCTTGTCATCTACCCTGTCCCCTCCCCATCATGATCCTCCTTCTGTGCTCCCACCTCCTTACACCCCGCCTTACCCATAATTACCTTCAGAGGTCAGTAGCTGTGATATTCTGTGGACCGGGAGATGTCTACACTCTTCAAAGCTGAGCCAGAAACAGGAATCAAGGTAAGCGCTGTATAGTGGCTGTCAATGGGATTTTTAACTTATGTTGATATATCAGTCATTTGTAGAAATTTTGACCCCAAATATTCAACATGGGGTTCTTGGGACCCCACTCATGAACACTGGCACTGTCATTTCATTGCTTAGTCCTGAAAGGTGATTTCATGGTCACTGTGTGGAATCACTTTTCAGGACTGATTAACAAAGTGACAGTGCCAGTGTTTATGAGGAGAGGTCTCAAAAAGCTCATGTTGAAAATTTGGTGCATAAAATCCCTAAAATGACTGCATTGTGAGCGTGCATTGCGCAGTTTCTATGCACTCGTAACTTCGCCAGTTTTTAATATTTTCACTCTAGATTTTCAACATTGCCATTTTTTCATACCTCTTCATGAACAGTACAGCTGTCATTTTTCACATCCTGCCCAAAATGTGTTTTCACACCTGGGGCATGGAATGCCGTTTTCCCATGGATTTGAAAATTATCACCTATGGGGTTCATGAGGTGGGGTGATAAGAAGACTATGTTCAACATTTGGGGCCAAAATATGATTCAATGGCCTATGTAGCAAGTATAGTGTTATGCTTGTGCAACTGTGTTGCTTTGGTTTTGGCCGATCACACTCTCTACTCCAGAGGAATTACCACCCTGTAGGGGTACCAAAGGCAAGGAACCCTCTAGAGGGTTCCACCCCTAGAGTTGCCGTGGGACAATTCCCTTGGCTAAAGGTACCTTAGGAAGGATCCCAAGGAGTGAGGTGCTGCCGCTGGAGGAGGAGGGGAGGATGGCAGGGAAAAGAAAAAGTGCTTCAGAAGGAGGCTGAGGGGAACTGCTTATATAGGTCAGGAAGTGGGAGTGGCTGGCTGCTTGTCCATTGAACCATAGTCGGGGTCTTCCAATTCAATGGCTCACACAGCCAGTACAGTGTTATGCTTGTGCAACTGTGTTACTTAGGTTTTGGCCATTCGCACTCTTTATTCCAGAGGAATTACCACCCTGTAGGGGTACCAAAGGCAGGGAACCCTCTAGAGGGTTCCACCCCTAGAGGTGCCGCTGGATGATTCCCTTGGTTAAAGGTACCTTAGGAAGGATCCCCAAAAAGAAAGTGGCAGTATGAAGCACATAAACAATCAGTAGTTGTGAGACATAGTACTAGATAAAGAATCAGGCAGTTTGATAATGTAATGGGATGCGCAGGTTAGCAATGGCATGGGTTTGATGGATTGCATGAGAGAATGAGGGGACCTCCTCAGGAGAGAGGGAATGACAATAGGGACACAATCCCCCTCCATCCAACAGTGGATCCTGCCTATGGAACTAGGGAACACTACACTAACTAACAGTTATGACCTGAGACATGGAGGACAGAAAAAAACCCTTTGAGGAGGAAACCTCTGGGGATCCAAGGCCTAGGTTGCCTTCCCTCCAGGCATGGGATATTTTATTCAGTAATGGCTCTGCTGCTGTGATTTGGAAACCCAATTAAAGGGAGATGGAAAATATTCCAGTTTGGAGGGAAACTCTCACTCTGTCCTTCTAACAGGAATGCCGTGGTGGGTTGCGAGACGGTAGCTCTGCAACTGCCACTCCAAGGCAATAGGAGGAGAGTAACAACCACCGAGGCACTCATCCAGCCTACCAATCTAAAAAAAAAACTAGGTGAACCAGAGGTGGTTGTAGGGAGAATGTGGTGAAGGTGTCTTGCTAGGGAACCACTAAAGCCAATGGACAACTATTATAGTGGAAAACACTAGAGCTAAAGGAAATCGCTGTAACCTCCCGTCATGGCTTAGTCATAAATTGTACAACTTGAGGTGCCGTCGGTACGGTTGATGACTGAAGGTCCACCTGGAGCGAGGACATTCCCAGCTATGGCCCAGGTGAGAAGGACCCCACCCCAAGCTTTGCATGCTTAAGCTGCGGACTCTAGGTACAGAGCGAGACGGTCGGCTGCAGGGGAACCCTGCACCAGAATGGTATGGTTGGCATGCCCCAGGGACTGATGAGGAGCTGAATGAGCTTTGATTGAGGAGACCTTGCAGAGGACAGATGGCAGGGAGCATTGGGCAATGATGAGATCAGCAGGAGTGGATCTGGACGTAGTTCAGTAAGGCAGGGTAGTTCAATAGGGCAGGGTAACAATAGTCTGACCTGCACATAGGTCAGTAGGAAGTAGGAATAGCCAGACCTGTATGCAGAGTCTACAAAACATAGTAGCAATGGTGGGACATGAACATAAATGGGAGATGCAGCACTATGATAGTGGGGCAAGCCTGCCAGGCATTCAAAAAAGCCAATGAAAGTGACAAATACTTTCAGGATTTTTGGTGGCAGAGGGAGGAATTAGGACATCAGTAATTAGCCACATGGGGCCACGACTCCCCAAACACTTCCAAGTCCCCACTGCAGGAAAACAAGAAAGTGATGTGAGGGGTCGAGAACCACATGCAAATATTAAAGCTAGTTTACAGCATCAGCAGTAGCTTAGCTGACCTTATGAGTATAACAGCAGCTTACATACAAGGAATAACATCAGCTATGAGTGGTAGTATTCTATAAGCATGGAATGAGGGAAGCACAATGCTCTGAAAGTAGTTATGACCATGTGGGAGGTAGATTAAGCTGAGAAAGCATGATTGAGCTGCATAGCAAGGGTTCAGAGAGAGCCTGAGTCAGATGAAAATAATTAGGCATGTAGCATAGGGAGCAGCTTTAGTCTGAGTAGAACACAGGTACTGATTGCAATAGCAACGTGAGTGAGTGAAAGCAGGTAGTTTGAGCTCTAAATGAGCAAAATGGTAGGAACTTAGAAACCAAGTCCTCCCAAAAACAAAACAAAACTAAGACACACAAACACAGAAAAAACAGGGAAGGGACGAAATGAATCACACAGCCGGAGGCAAAATACAAACCAGAAGCAGAAGAATAAAACATAGAAGTCCAGCAGAGCAGAAGAACAAAACACAGAAGTCCAGTGGAAAGACGAGCAAAGGGGGAGGCCCAGACAGGTGCAAAGAACAAATGGAGAAAGCCTCCGGCTGACAAAGAAAAAGTGTTTCAGAAGGAGGCTGAGGGGAACTGCTTATATAGCACAGGAAGTGGGAGTGGCTAGCTGCTTATCCATCAAACCATAGGCAAAGCCTTCCCAAAAAAATGACAAAGTTATGCCCATTCACTGCAATTTTGGTATGTATGCTCGTAACTGTGGAAATCTTAAATATTTGCACCCCACATTTTCAACATAGCCTTCTTATCTGAGCTTCTATATTCAAATGCTGTCTGAAATATGACAGCTTGTCAAAACGCAGTTCAAGCAGGCTTTTGCTCCCACCAGAAGTTCAACTAACACAATACACCCTTGCCACATAAACCAAGCAAGGAAACATTAGGCATTGACAAATGCCTGTTTAAACAAGTTTCCAAAATCTTCCCTCATTATCCTTTCATAACACTATTGTTAATTCTGTGAAGTTGTTGTACTCACTTTTATATCACGTTACATCATACAGTTCAGTAAACATACATATCCTGTATATCACTATATTCTTTCTTCTCAGACCTTTCTGATTTCTCAATTCCTGAACCATACATAAAAACATAGAAGTTGATGGCAGATAAAGACCACAAGGCCTATCCAGTCTGCCCATTTCTTTTTCTGACTTATGAATGTGCCATCGGCCTTTGCTCTGTCAATGGCCTATCTATTCATACTCATCTGTACTGCTCCGTTTTGCCTATCCCATGCCTGTTTGAAGCCCTGCACTTTATTCTTATTCACCACTTCCTGAGGTAGGCTGTTCCATGCATCCAACACCCTTTCTGTGAAAAAGAACTTCTTCACATTACCACTGAATCGGTCTCCCTCTAATCTCATGCTGTGTCCTCTTGTCCTGCTATTTTTCTTAAATTGAAACATGTTAAACTCTTTAACCTTGTTAATGCCCTTAAGGTATTTGAATGTTTTTGATCATATCACCTCTCTCCCTCCTTTGCTCTAGTCTAGGATATACATATTGAGCTCCATTAATCTGTCCTCATATGTTTTCTGATGCAGTCCCTGCACCGTTTTGATTGCCCTTCTCTGGACTGCCTCAATGTGGTTAATGTCCTTGTGAAGGTGTGGCCTCCAGTACTGCACGCAGTACTCCAGATGGGGCCTAATCAGTGTCTTGTAAAGAGGGATTATTACCTCCCTCTTACGACTTGTGATACCCCCACTAATACACCCCAACATCTCCCTAGCCTTACCTACTGCTTTAGTGGTCTGCTTGGATGATTTCAGGTCATCTGTGATGATGATGCCCAAGTCTCTCTCTTCCCTTGTGACTGCCAGCAACTCCCCTCCCAGCCTATAGGTGGCTTCAGGGTTTCTCTTCCCTATGTGCATGATCTTGCACTTCTTTGTGTTAAACCCCAGTTGCCACTCTTCCGACCATTTTGCCAGTTTATCCCGCTCTCTTCTCATTCTGCCCACCCCATCTGGATCATCTACTCTGTTGCAGATCTTGGTGTCATCTGCAAACAGACAAATCGTACCCACCAGTCCATCTGCAATGTCACTGATGAAGATAATATCGAAAAAGATTGGCCCCAGGACTGAGCCCTGAGGTACCCCACCTGTGACTTGCATCTCTTCTAACTGTATACCATTTACCACCACTCTCTGTTTTCTGCCCATCAACCAGTTTGCCACCCACTTGACCAACTTCTGACCCACCCTGAGCCTACCCAGCTTATTAATCAATCTTCTATGTGGAACAGTATCGAAAGCTTTGCTGAAGTCAAGGTAGGTGACATCAGCTGCTCTCCCTTGGTCCACCACTCTGGTTACCCAGTCAAAGAAATATTTGAGATTAGTTTGACAGGACCTTCCTGTTGTAAATCCATGCTGTCTTGGATCCTGTGTTCCTATGAATTCTGGATACCATGACAAAAAATCTGCTGTGACATTCTCTTTTCCAGATTTGTGCAATACAGTACTTTGAATTTAAATGGCTGTAGTGGCAGGTACCACCTCGTGATTCTGGAATTTGTATCCTTTATTTGATTAAGCCAATAGAGAAGATTATGATCAGTTATAAGCACAGTCAGCTCCTAGCAAATAAAATTTAAGGGACTCCATTGCCCATTTGGCTGCAAGGGCTTCCATTTTTTAATGGTGGAGTACCTTTTCTCCCTCTCGTGCTACTTCATGCTGACATATATAGAACTGGAATTCTCCTTCCTATCTATTTTCTGACTAAGGACTGCACCTAGGAAGAAATTGTTCTTCAAAATCGGGCCTTTTAAAACATTGGCAGGACATAATGCAGCCTTGACAGCCCTAAAAGCTTCATCACTCTCTGGGGTCCATGTTACATTATTTGCACATCTTTTCTTTGTAAGTTCAGTGACAGGAGCAGATAATTGGGCAAAGTTGTGGATGAATCTCTGGTTGTAACCAGCCAGTCTCAAAATGACCTGACATGTTTCTTTGTTTTAGGGACATGGTTGTTAGCTACAGCTTCTATATTAGAAATTGTTGGTTTTACCTCTCCATTTCCCAAAATATACTCCAGATATCTGGTCTCCTGCATGCCCAATGCACATTTGCTAGGATTGATGATCAGACCTGTATTTTTGATATCTTGGATAACTGCTCATGGGTGATCCAAATGGCTCTTCCAGTCCGGACTGTACACCACAACATCATCCAGGAAAGCCACACAATAACCTGAGTGAGGAGCTAGGACTATGTCCACGTAGCACTGAAATGTGGCAGGTGTGCCATGTAACCAAATGGCATGGTGGTGAACTGATAGAATCCAGGAGGTGTAGCAAATGTAGTTTTGTCTCTGGAATCTTCAGCTGGGGGATTTGCCAGTAACTCTTGATAAGATCAAGGATACTCATGTACTTGACACTTCACAGTCTGTCTACCAAGTCATCTATCCTGGGGATTGAATAGCTGTCAAAATCAGACACTTGATTAAGTTTTCTAAAATCAAGGCAGATTCTCACCACCTTCCTTTCCTTCTTATTTACAATCACCATTGGTGATGGCCAAGCACTTTTCAACTCTTCTATGATACCCAATTCTTTAATTTTTTGCATTTCCTTAACCACATCTTTTAGTTAGTTAGTTAAACTTTATTTATAAAGCACTCCTTCCCAGGGACTCAGAGCACTGTACAATACATAAAATCTAAAACAGATAAAAACATACATCTTAACATACATAAAAGCCACATTACAGAACTTAAACACAAATCGGGTTCTAGGTGCAGTGTTCATATGTAAATGACAGTCAGAAAAATGTTGTTATAAAATGTTAAATGCTTATTCAAAAAGAAATGTCTTGAGCCCCCTCTTAAAGGCTAGCACCGAGGTGGACTCAGTAAGATACCCAAGAAGAGAGTTCCACAGGGCAGTGGCAGCCATGGAAAAGGCACGCTCTCCCGGAAGCCACAGTCTTGCCCTGGGAACCACTGAGAGGCCACCCTCGGAGGAACGAAGAGGGCGAGCTGTGCAGTGCGGAACGAGAGGGGGGTCTTGCAGATAGTCAGGTCTCCTGTATGCTTTTTGTCTAATAGGGTGATTATTACCTGTCCTTATTATATGCTCAACACCTTTTGTATGGCCAGGTACCATGGTAAAAATACTGTTACATAGAAAATAGAAACAAGGAATTTGACAGTAAATAAGGATCGCCTGACCAACCTAGTCTGCCCATTTCCCTACCTACTAAAATTCTAGAGTCTAAATGATCTGCAACTTACCCTCTCTTTCCTACCACTAGGGTTACCTTCTGTCTATTCCATGTATTCTTCGTTTCACCAGTCATTTTAGCCTCTACAACCTCCACTTAAAGGCTGTTCCATGTATCCACCACCCTTTCTGTGAAAAAATACTTAGTGTACATTACTCCTGAGTTTCCCCCTCTAGCCTCATGTTGTGACCCCTTGTTCTTGCACATCTCTTTTTCTGAAAGATGCTGCCCTCTTGAACCTTGTTGATGCCCTTGAGGTACTTGAATGTCAATACCTTTATCAAGTTACGCATTTCTGCAGTTTGCTGTGAGGTTAAGGAAACATTTATTGGTACAGCTTCTTCATGGGGTAAAGCCTTGCTCTGGGAACCACCAAGAGGCCACACTCAAAGGATAAGGAAACATTTACCTTTACAGCATCAGAAATTAGTTTTTTCTAGCATACCATAAGCTATGTCCACATTTTCCTTTTCAGTTTCTGACAATACTAACAAAGCAGCCTGACGTGTTTTCTCAGCCCATTTTTGAGGAGATTAGCATGGTATGTCTTATTAGGATTTTTCCATTCAGGAGTCTCAATCTCATAATTAACTGTCAGTACGTCTAAGCACTTTGTAAGGTCCTTGCCACTTCATTAACAGTTTGTTTTCTGAAGTGAGTAACAATAACAAAACTTTCTCATCTAGCTCAAAAACTTTTTCTTTTACCACATGGTCATAATATGCCTTCTGCTGGTTTTGGGCCTCTTCCTGATTACGATGGGCAATTTCAACATATTTGGCTAATTTCTTTCTCAGCGTGCACTTATATGCTGTACTAGATTTTTTTTGAGAGGGGTTATCTTCCCATGTTTCTTTTGTAACATCTGGGTGCCCCCTAGGTTGTCTACCATACAGCACTTCAAATGATCAAAAGGTGGTTGATGCCTGTGGCACTTCTCAGTATGCAAAAAGCAAGTAAGGTAAATACCAGTCCCAATCTTTCCCCTACCCTTTCACAAACGTTTTTAGTGTGCGTTTTAGGGTCTGATTAAAACACTCAACAAAACCAACTGTTTGAGGGTGATAAGGGGAGATTTTTATGATAGTGTCATAGAAATTTGTCAGCAGAAAAGAACCCATCGGCCCATGTAGTCTGCCCTTGTTCCCTCCCTGTAGGTAGCCCTGACTCTACCACCCTACACTTCACTTGCGTGCCTCCCCTCTGTAGATTCCCAGGCCCAATTTCCCATCAGGGTATCTATCCCTCCCACCCTCTCTTGTTTAAACCCATGTAGTTACCCCATGCACTCTTGAATCCCCCCACTGTTGATGCCTTAACCACCTCCTTTGGGAGTCCATTCCATAGGCCCACCACCCTTTCCAGCTTCAAGCTATGACCCCTAATTACATAGAAACATGAATTTGATGGCAGATAAGGATCGTTTGGCCCACCTAGTCCACCCATTTCCCTACCTGATGGATAAGCTGCAGATTCTAGTTAACGAACAGCTTACTTTCTCCCACCCCCACTAGAATTGCTTTATGTCTGTCCCATGCATTCTTGAATTCTCCCACTGTTCTTGACTCCACAACCTCCTCAGGAAGGCTGTTCCTTGCATCCACAACCTTCTTCATGAAAAAATACTTTCTAACATTACCTGTGAGCCGCCCCCTCCCCCATCTTCAAATTGTGCCCCCTTGTTCTTGCACATCTCTTTTTCTGAAAGATGCCACCCTCTTGGACTTTGTTCATTTCCTTGAGGTACTTGAAAGTTTCTATCATGTGCCCCCTCTCCCTCATTTCCTCAAGGGTATACATATTAAGTTGCTTTAATCTCTCTTCATATGTCTTCTTGTGTAGACCCTGCACCATTTTGGTTGCCCACTTCTGAACAGCCTCCACTCTGTCTATGTCTTTGCAGAGATGGGGGTCTCCAGAACTGCATGCAGTACTCCAGATGAGGTCTCACCAACTGTCTGTACGGAGGGATAACAACTTCCTGTGTTCTACTGTTGATGTCTCTCCCTATGCATCCCAGTATTCCCCCAGCCATCCTTGCTGCCTTCTCACATTGCTTGCCCACCTTTAGGTCATCTGATATTAATTACTCCCAGGTCCCTTTCAATTTTTGTTGTTAGTATCTCAACCCCCATTGTGTACTGTTCCTCTGGGTTTTTGTTTCCCAGGTGCATTACCTTGCAGTTCTTTGCATTGGATCTGAGCTGCCAAGCATTTGACCATTCCTCCAACCTTACCAAGTCCCTTTTCATCCTTTCCGCCCCACCTTGTGTATCAACCCTGTTGCAGATCTTTGTGTTGTCTGCAAATAGACATATTTTTCCTTCCAGATGCTCTCCAATGTCACTTATAAAGATATTAAAGAGGACCAGTCACAGTACTGAACCCTGAGGTACCCCGCTAGTTATCCTTCTTTCTCCACTGTGAACTCCGTTTACTGTTACCCTTTGCGCCCTGCTGTCCAGCCAATTTTTTAGCCAGGCTGCCATCTTGGGACCCACTCCATGGCTGGCGGTCTTGTATATTAATCTTTTGTGTGGGACTGTGTCAAATGCCTTGCTAAAATCAAGGTAGTCCATATCCACAACCCTTCCCTGGTCTACTACTTTGGTTACCCAGTCAAAGAAGTCTATTAGATTCTTCTGACATGACCTTCCCACTGTGAATCCATGCTGCCTTGGGTCCTGTGCCCCTCTGGCCTCTAGGTACTCAACAGTTCTTTCCTTCAGAAGTGATTCAATAATTTTCCCTACCACTGAGTTCAAACTAACAAGTCTGTAGTTTCCTGCCTCTGCCCTGCTCCCACTTTTGTGAGGTGGAATCACATCCACCCTCTTCCAGTCCTCAGGTACCACCCCATCCTCCCATGATTTGCTAAAGAGAGTAATCAGTGGTGTCACTAGTTCTACCCTTAGTTCTTTTAGAATTCTGGAGTGAATCCCATCTGGCTCCATTGCTTTGTCCACTCTCAGTTTCAAGAGTTCTTTCAAAACCCTTTCTTTTGTGAATGGACTGGTATCAACCCCCCTACCCAGAGGGTTTCTCTTGTTTGGTTTAGGTACCTCCCCATCCTCTTCTGTTGTGAATACTGAGCAGAAATATTTGTTCAGTATCCCTGCTTTTTCACTATCACCCTCTGCCACCATTCCCTTCCCTTTATTAAGTCTCCGTATCCCTTCCTTGGTCTTTCTTTGCTCTCTGATTTACCTATAAAAGGTTTTATCCCCCTTCGGAACAGAATTGCTTTCTTTTCCTCAGTTTGGGCTTTTGCTATTCTGACTGCCTTCCCTGCCTCCTTCTGCTTCAACAGAAAAAGTTCTCTGTCCTGCTCCTTCTGTGTTTCCTTATTTCCTGAATGCTATTCTTTTCTCCTTAACCTTCCCTGCCACCTCTTTTGAGAACCTTAGTGTTTTTTTCCTTCATTTTGTTTTATTGATTCGCTTCACACAAAGGCCTGTTGCCTCTGTGATGGCTGTTCTGATTATCTCCATTGTTCCTCCACCCCTCCTTCTTGCCCATTTGCTAGTGCTTTTCTGAGGCACTCTGATTTTCCCAAAGTCAGCCCTCCTAAAGTCCAATACTCTTGCTTTTGTATGGCTTAACTCTATGGCTGTGTTTATTGTGAACCAAACTGTTTGGTGGTCGCTTGTTCCCAGATTGCTACCCACTTCTAAATCCGGGATCCTTTCTCCATCCCCATTTGAGAGTACCAGGTCTAAGATTGCTCCCTCCTGAGTGGGATCAAACACTAGCCGTCTGAGGCATGCCCCTTGTAGGGCATCAAGAGTGACCCTGCTCCTGGATGTGCCTGCAGCAAAGGTGCTTCAGTTAACATCTGGCATATTCAAGCCCCCATCAACAATTTCTCCCCTTTTTCTACCATTTTAAGGATGCCTTCTATCATTTCCTTGTCCATTCCCTCGCCCTGAGATGGGGGTCTGTACACAACTCCTATGCAGATAGATTGTGGTGCCATTTCCTGTCTCCAGGGTGACTCATAGTGACTCATCTACTTAATGTTTACTCTTTAGTTCTGTTGCTTTAATCCCTTCCCTTACATAGAGAGCTACCCCTCTTCTTTTACCCTCCCTGTCCCTCCTGTAGGTTGTATATCCTGGTATGTTGACATCCCAGTCAGGGTTCTCTATATACCATGTTTCTTGGATTGTCTTTCATCTTGAAGATACTCTCTTTCATGGGTGTAGTCCTGTGAGAGAGCACCAGCCCTTTACTTTATTTTAGAGGGAGTGCTGCTCCCATACTTATTTATGAAGAAGTCCTTTTTTAATGCTGCTATCAGAGTTGCCGAATGCGCATTAATGCTGACTCATCACTCTGGACTTATCACCACACAGCCACTAACACGCTCATCCCAGGAGAAGAAATGTGGTCTGCAGTGTGTGTGTACATTGTCTGTGGCATGCCACACAAAAGGCAGCTGTGTGACACTGCTTAGCGTTAGGTTTCTGGGTAAAGATGCTAATTGGTGTGACATCATGCTAGCCAATCGGGTGCGCTTCTCTGCAGTGTGGGCTCAGCGGGAAGCTTAAGGCAAGATTCAAGAATGCAGCACTCATCAGTATGAGGAATTGCAAGTCTCTCATTTGAGTGTAAGAGATTGACTGATCTGATCAATGTTGTTCCACCAGGTATTTAGCCTGTGTGTATGTATGGATTGGTTTGGTTGGACTGGAGCAGCGGAGTCATGCACTAGGAGAAACTGATCAGGAGGAGCCAAGACCAGAAAGAGAGGGAGAGAGACGCAGTGCCACACTACCTGTAGTGCCGGTCTGACCCACGCAGCATGGCAGGCCTAGACAGAGTGAGTGCAGTTTTGCTTTTGCCTGGTGCCTGTAACATTGCTGTCTTTCTTCAAGCAGCTGTGTATTGCTTTGCATGATTAGGAGTCAATTCCCTCTCTCTGTGGAACAAAAAACAATTGGCTATTACAGTGCTGTTGCCTTGAGTTAGTCATTTGACTATCATGTACTTTGTCAACCTGGGTATAAAATGGCTAAGAATTCATACCTCACTAAAAAAAAAGATGCTGCATCTCAGTTGAGCAATTTCAGATAAAAAAAAAATTAAGACAAAGGTGAGATATGTCCTTGTCAGAATGGTTATGTTTGGGGACAATGAGTTTAATCTACTGGCTGTAGCACAGAACTGTGAATCTGGAGCCTGGTTTGATTCCTGCAGCTGCTACTTATCTCTTTGTGACCTGGAATGAGTCACTTACCTCCCTATGCTTAATCTCTCTCATTTCTCTTTTTCTGTACGTTGAAAAAAACAACATTTATGTCCCTTCCTATACTGGATTGTAAGGTACTTTGGCATACAGTTTGTATGAAAAGAGCAACATAAAACCAAATTCCTTTCCTATCCCTTTTTTCCTCATTTATGGACTATTTATTTATTTTTATGAGCTGGTGTTTTGGAAAATTCTGCTCCTCTGAAGCAATAAATTAGCTGCATGTGTTGTATGGCCTTTTAGGGAGATACATGCCTCCTGTCTCATCTGCAGTTTCTGGGTTGTTGTAGAAAATGACTGTAGTGAGTAGTTCAATAGCAAGCAGGAGCTGATAACCCCATGATGTGACTACAAATACATGATGCAAGATATGTGTGTGTGTGTGTGTGTTGCTTTGGTTTGTTCACACAAACCCCAAATATGGACATATATGAACTATGATTTGATCAGTGGTGGAGGGGGGAATGGGCAGTTCTGGAAGTAAAATGATATGTCTGACTCAGTTGCAGGAGCAAAATGGGGAATGATTGCTAGTGTGGAAAATTGTCCCCATAAAGTCATAAAACTGTTATCAATGCAACAGTTAATCAGGAAACATATACCCAGACCCTGTTAGCCTGTCAGGCATGTTCAATCCCACATCGAAGGTGGTGGTTAGCTAGCTATTTTGATAGTGATATTGGTTGCTTATAACAAGTCAAAGAATGCTTTAAAAGCAGCCAAATAGTGTCAAAGTGACCCTCAAAATGCACCGGAATGCATCTAAAACCTGATAGCTTCTTGGAATCTAGACAGCCCCCAGACCCCCTGCCTGTTAGGGGTAGGGGGTATCATGGTTTGTGGAGACCCCACACTTCTAAATTTAGAACTATACCACTGCTCCTATTACTCACCTTGTTAATTCCCTTCAGGTATTTAAAAGTTTCAATCACCGGCCCAGTGGCACAGAGGGCTGGACACCACAACTCGAACCACGCTGGTGACCTGGGTTTGGGAACGGACTTGGGTCACCTGGGGCTGGCCAGGGAATGAGAGGATTGAGCATCCAGAGGACTGTGCTCCTCTTCTGGGGTGGGTTGGATAGGGAGCCCCATTCCAGTAATGGCCCCAGGTGGAGACCGGGGGTACTACAAGTCGTGGCACAGGAGGGACAACCAAGAAAAGCTGGAAAACAACTTCGGCACCCACCGGATGATGGCCTCCATATTCTCTACACCTCTGGAACCTCCAGGAGCCTGATCCTCCACAGCAGCACCCCTGAGTCAGTAAGAAAAATAGAGTGCTGGGGTTTCCCCTTCCCCCTCAGAGGAGGGGGAACCGCCCGGAGATGGGTTACTCCAGGACAACTCGGAGGGTTGGCTGTGATATGTGGCACAAGAGCAGCACTCAGGAAGAGGATGGCCATGGAGTGGAGATACTAGGAGGGCCCGAAGGGGAGGCAGACACTGCAGCGTCGCAGGAGGTAAAGAGATAATACAAAAAAAAAGTTTCAATCATATCCTCTCTCTCTCCCAGTTTCCAGTGTCTTATGGCAGTAACACTGAATAATCAGTACAGCTCCTTCCAGCAGGGCAGCACTAAAATTACTACCTTGATCAGTACTAATTTCTTTAGGTATTCCCACCCTGGTGAAAATTTTTGCAAGCTCTGCAGCAACTTTCAGGCCTGTCACAGTGCGCATAGGCACTGCCTCTGGGTATCTAGTACCACAGTCACATACTACCAAAAGGAATTGGTTACCCCATTTACTTCTGTCTAAGGGGGCCAATCAAATCCATTGCAATTCTCTCAAATGGTACATCTATTAATGGTAGGGGCTGCAGGAGCACATTGTCTCTCTCTCTTAGACACTGGGGCTACTTTCTGACATTCAGCACAAGACCTGCAATTAGTAGCCACATCATCACAGATCTCAGGCCAGTAAAACCTGTACAGCACCCTGACACGGGTGTAATCCCTGCCTGAGTAACCAGCCATAGAACTATCATGAGTTATTTGTAACAACTTGTTTCTATATTTCTTTCGGATGACCAATTGTTCTACCTGTTTGTGTTTCTGAGAATTAACACAAATTTGATACAGTAGCTCATTACACTTTTTAAACACAGGTTCCCCCTCTTTTTGTTTCACTCCCACCTGCTTAAAGTAACCTTGGAGAGAAACATTATTAGTTTGTTCGGAAAGAAAATCACAATCAGTTATCAGCCTAGTTTTGACATTTTCATACTGTACATTAACACCTTCTGTCCAACAGTCTTTTGTTGCTACCATTTTTTTTATACTTATCATTTATCTTCGCCTCTATTCTCCAACTCTCCACTCAATCAGACCCCTATGTTGCTTCACACACCAACCCTGCTGACCCACAAGGTCTGCCCCTAGGGTGCCCCAGTTCAGCTCCCCAAGACCCTTGATGGTGTGGATAACCCCCTGGGTGAGATGAGGAAGATCTCCCTTACCTTCCTCAGCATTTTTTTCCTGAGGAGTGATCCTGCACAGTGGGGTCTGCCTTGTTCCTGTTGGTGGGTGGCGAGCTTGCACAACAGGTCATCACCTAGGAGGTGTGGAGTTTTTTTTCCCTCTGTGTTAGTCCCCAATGCTGGCGTGCAATGAGGAACAAGGAGTCAGGCATATGCAGAGATATACATCTGCTCCAGTCCTCTGCCAGAGTCAACCCTTGTGTTGTAGCATCTCCTGACCACACCAACATCCCCCAAGTTCCCCAGTAGGTGGCGATGTAGTGGCGGGAAAAGCTTCCCATCCCACCCCGGAGAAGGAGAGCAAGCCATCAGGTGCTCAATCTTTCTCCCTCCCAGCTGACCCCCGGTGGCCCAAGTCCATTCTCAAACCCGGGTTGCCGGCGTGGCGTGAGGTATGGCGTCCATCGCCTCAACCCTCAGCGCCACCGGGCAGGCTATTGCTACCGTTTCTTCAAGTATCTTCTTTCCTGCTGGGATTTCTGGATCTTGGAACTGGGCTGAAACAATTCCTGATGAAAGATACCAAAGGGAAAACTGCATTCATCCTCCAAGTTTTTCTTTGCCTGTGTTCTTCATAAGTTTCATAAGTTGGATACGAGACAATAGTTTTCACCAAGAAGTTTCATTAGACACTATACTGTATCTCTTTATCCCTATATAGTTCACCTAATTTATTCTTAAATTAGATTATCATTTTACTGTTTACAATTTCTGGTGGAAGTCTGTTCTGGGGGACACATCCCTTTGATTAATTCAATGCCCCCTTTTGTTGGATTTATATAATTGGCACTTCAGTTGGTGTTAATGTGCTCGGGTAGTTTTAGTGGAGGTTTTCAACTCCAGTCCTAATCATTCCTATAAGTCTTTGTTTCTAAAGGCTGAGTAAACCAGACACAGTCCTCCCCTAAGTCGCCATTAGTCCAGTGAGTATAAGTTCAGCTCAATCAAGCACTCGTCATAGGAAAAGCCTACAAACCAAAAATTCTCTTAGTTGCTCTACTCTGCACTCACTTGATGTTCAATTTATCCACTCTGTGGTGTGGATTCCAAAACTGCACCCCATACTCCACGAGCGGCCTCACCAGTGCACCGTACAAAAGCAGTAACACTGATCTGTCCCTACTTCTAATATTATGCAGTATACAATGCAACATCCTGTTGGCTTTATTAACTACTTTGGAGGTTTGCTGCCTAAAGGTTAGATCATTTGAGACCCAGATACTGAAGTCTTTTTCACAGTCTACCTGTTTTAGTGCCTGTCCAGACAGAATATAGTTTGACTGAATATTATTGTGGCCAAAGTGCAGTACACTGCACTTATCTACATTAAATTTCATCTTGTGGGTAGTAGCCCAGGTACTTAGTTTATCCAGTTCTACTTGTAGGTTTATTGCATCAGCTTCTGTTTTTACTACTACCACCCCTATTTTGCTATCATCTGCAAACTTGGACATCCATACTCCATTTGAAGTCTGGAGAGACGATTCAAAGATGATGAAAAGCACTGGGCCCAACACTGAGCACTGAGGGACCCCACTGGTCACCTCACCCCAGTCTGAGTAATACTCCCTGACACTCACTCTCAGTTTCCTATTTTGAAGCCATGCATCCACCCACCGAACAGTACAAGGTTCAACATCTAAACCATGTAGGGCATTAAGACCATCATGAGGCACCAAGTCAAAATTTTTTTTTTTATTTTAGTCTTTGGTAACCAGGTAAGGTTTGCCTTGGAGAAGTCAAGAAATACCACATCCACCAGTAGGGCAACGTCAAGAGCTTAAGTCACGGTTTTGAGGAAACTCATCAGATTAGTCTGGCAATACCTCCTTGATGTGAATCCATGCTAAGTGACATCAGAGTAGCCCTTTACTTGTATATTGTTTTGGTTTTCCAAGTGTTCTTTGATGTAACCCTCTTGCCATCACAGCTGCTGAAACTGCAGGTGGAAAAAGAGCTCCAATGCTTAGAGGTACAGATAAGAGAAGAGATGCAGTGACAGGAACAGCACAGAAAAGAAGAGATGCAGCTGTGGCTGGGTGCCTTGCAAGCTATTAAAGGTGGAGGAACTGATACAGGTCTATCAGATCAACAAAACACAAGTAACTTAAAAAACATTAAACTTACAAAGCTGTGCCCCTCAGATGATACTGAGGCATTCCTAACTATATTTGAATGCATTACCAGTGCTTGCCAATGGCCGTCAGGCTGGTACCTTATTTCACAGGTAAAGCTTAACTTGCCTACAATAAATGTAGACACTGCTCACTCAGCAGACTATGACCTGGTGAAAAGAAAAATACTGAAAAGATACATTTCAGGAGAGAACTGCAGGCAGAGTTTTCGGTCCCTGAAGCACCAGTTATTCGACAATCCTCAGGAAGCCTACACCCAACTCAAAGAACTCCTTATTAAACAGCTCCAACCAGAGGCTAAATCAGTCCCCTAGCTTATCAAAATATTTACATTGGAACAGTTCATCAATATCCTGCCTACAGATGTGCAATTTTGGGTAAAAGAGTGCCAGCCAGAAAGTGCAAATTGGGGTAACTATTTAGCAGATGTCAAAGTGGGAGATAAGGCTGTGAAAGGACTTATAGATTTGGGAAGCAGACATACTCTGATAAATGCAGAAGTTCTGGAAAAGAATTGTGTAAGAGAACTGAGTGCTGGGGTCATCTGCATTCGTGGGGACTCTTGATACTATCCCATCACTCAACTGATTCTGAGTGTTAATGGAGTGAGCAACAAATGAAAGTGGGAGTAGTACAAAAGTTACCTGCACCTGTGATAACTAGAAATGACTTTCCAGGCTTTGCTAAGTTAAGTTTTCCTTTTCCCCCTTCTGAACCAAACCCCCTCCCATCTAAGGAGTTTAATGAGCCCAGGTCTCAAGCTTGCTTGGAGTTCAGGGGCACAATGCAGGGATAGTAAAAGTGAACAACACCTCAACATTTGAATGACAACCCGGTTATAATGTGATTTCATAACTAAAGGGTATGATATAGATCATCTTGCTCATAGCTGCCTAATCAGATTGTACCACTATATCTTTTAATCTACTTTTGATGTAGACATAGATATTCTATTGTCCATATGACCATCATGATACCAAATATGGTAACACCCAATCGAAAATACCAGGGGCCAGGTGTGTGGTAAAACTAAATAAATCCTTCACTTTTATATCAGCTGCAGGTGTAGGGATCTCCCACAGTCGCTACGTGACTGCTCCCCACCCGGCCCCCAATACCCTCCCACCCTTAGATGGCTGTATTCTTATAGGACTCGTATAGCCACGTGGTGTTGTGACTTTTTTATATCTGCCTAGTTTTCCATCTGCAGATTATTTTATGTCACCACTAGATGTCATGGTAAATTTAACAAACCTTACTATTTTTCTATTCGAGTCTTTGAGTGTTTGACTTTCCTAATTCACTCTACCCATCTGGTTTCTCTTCAGTTACTAAGTGCTGATCAAGGGCACTACCTAATTATACTGTCAGTTCCTCAACCCTAATTCCCTCTTGGAGGAAATATTTAATGCAATCCCATTATTCCTGAATCCTGGGCTCTAATTGCTAATTGTATTACCAGATATTACTCTGACTCTTCTAAAAGATGTTTGGGTGGACTGTGTTTATTGCACCTTGCATACTTGTTTCCCTACTTACACTTGACTCCTTCTCTCTAGCTACAGGCACCCACACCTACTTTTTTGCAAATTAAATATATTTTATTTGTTTGTAGGAAGAGTTATCACATCTCCTGTTTCAGACATTTGACAGAGACAAGTACATTCTCCCTTTGCATAAACAAATATTGTATAATAAGGTCCTGTTACAATACAATGACATAAAGAACATATGTTGTGAGCGTAATCTTAGCTCTATTCACATACTGTAATACCATCTGTCTACAGAGACCCTTCCATATCTCTCTTCCTACCTCCTCCCTCCCTAAGAACCCCCCATCCCTCTCAGGTATGCAGCAGCAGTATCCAGCATTACCTATAGCCCAGATAAGGTAGTCAGAGAGGGCCATACTTAATGTAGCCATTCCACTGATGTGGGTCTACCCTGTCCTCACCATACCTTCTTATTTAATGTCCTATGTTCCACTAAATAGTCAGTACAGTATGTAAATGTGCCCATGTTTTCTGACAGTATTGTGGTCTCCGTGTCATGAGCGTAATCGTACTCTCGGCCTTTAAAGCAAACAGTACCTCCTTTAGCCATTTTGTGTATGTAGGGATATTCTGATCTAACCAGTGATGCATAACCACTTTTTTGACAGATACTGACATTAGTGTCATATATTTTCATTGGGTGCCACTTACCACCGCCCCATAATCTCCTATTATGCAAATTTCCTGTCTGAACACCTCAGATAGCCCTAAGAGTGGGTCTAAATTAGACTTAATACTATCCCAGAAGGGCGTGACCTTGTTGCATTCCCACAATACATGCAACAGAGTGCCAGGCCTCTGCTTACAATGAGAACATACATTTGAGGAAATTTTCCCCATTTGATAAAGTCTAGCTGGAGTATAATATAAGTCATTTATTACATAAAACTGCAAAATATGGTATCTGATCCATTTCACATCTTGATACAGTTGTGACCAGATTTTAGACCATGGTCGAGAAGCTGAAGTGTTTGAAGGCAGTACTTGGTCCCAGACATAATGCAGCTCACCTTGCTTTTCCTCTATAGCCTCCCTTAGGAGGCAATACAAGTGAGAAATGATAAGAGAGGAAGGTAAGTTAGGGATAGCTGGCAGAAGGGGGCCAGCTAAATACTGTGTCCATTACCCCATTCCAAAGTGTCATAGGAGCATGTGCTGCAGTTGGAGGTATTTAAAGCAAAAGAAAGGATTTAGGGAGGTTAAACAGTGAACTGGCCATCTGAAAGGATATCAGTGTATGTTCATGAAGTAGGCCCACGACTCTCAGTTGGGTATTACCAGGCCAGAAATTATTCAAAAGGGGCAATAACCCAATTCTTAAAATTGAGATTTGCACTTATAGGCTGGGACACATCCTTTACCAGAGATACCTGGAAAAAGTTGCACATTTGGGAATGTACTCAAAGTGTTATTCTTAATGGCATGGCCCTGAGGGCCTTAGGCAAATTTTTGAGAGGGGAGAAGATGAGAGTATTGAGAGAAATATTGTGCGAAGAGAGTAAACTCTGCTCAATTTGATACCACAAGGGAATATATTGAACATGCCCCTCACCTGAATTATCTCTCATCCAGTATGCTAGGACCGAGCAGACAATAGAAAACTGATAAAGAAGCAGATCTGGGAGTTGTAGACCTCCACTACTCCTACTCCTTTGCAGCTTAAAAAAGGCTTGCCGGGGTGTCTTCCCACCCCACAAAAAATTGGACATAAGTTTATTAACCGGAGTGAACCATGCTTTGGGTAGAAAAGGTTGAGTCATCTGTGAGGGATACAAGATTTGCAGAAGAACGTTCATTTTCAGAACATTTACCCATCCCCAAAGAGTAAGTGGTAACATGGCCCAGCAGGAAAGATCCATTTTAATCTGCATAAGAATTTTATCTAGGTTGTATTGTTTCATTTTGGTTTCTGAACAGGAAAGATATATACCCAGATATTTTAGTTTATCCCTGGTCCAACGGAACCCAAGATGAGCAACTTCAGCCTGGAATGTATGAACATTTAAAGGCATCATTTCTGTTTTTGTAATATTGAGTTTGTAATTGGAGAAAGTCCCAAATGTTCTGATAATTTTAAGAGCAGCAGGGGCCGATTTTAGAGGGTACGTTATATGGAGTAAAATATCGTTGGCATAGACCGAGATTTTATATCGATTGGGACCAATAGAAATACTGGTAATATTTGGGGATAGCTTGACACGTCTAATGAGCAGTTCCAAATATAAGTCAAACAAAAGGGGGGAAGTAGGCATCCCTGTCTAGTTCCTTGTTGTAACTGGAAGGGTTGAGATAAGTGCCCATTGCATAGTATACGTGCAGAGGGACAAGTGTATAGTATCTTGATCCATTTTATATACTGTGTTGGGATATTGTAAAGTTGTAACAAATGGAATAAGTATTCCCAGGAGACCCTGTTGAACGCTTTCTCTGCATCCAGGGAGACCAAAGCAGCTGGAATTCGGGACTACCTGGATGCAGAGATCAGGTAGGCCAACTTGCGCATGTGGTCGGACGAAACTCTGCCAGCCACAAAGCCGACCTGTTCACAGCTTATTAGACATTGCCAGACACTGGATAGCCTGATGGCCATGATTTTTGCCAATATCTTTGTCAACATTAATTAAGGAAATTGGACGGTAGTTTGCAACCTGAAGAGGGTCTCTGTCAGGCTTTGGGATAACCACAATTGTGGCCTCAAATGGAGTAGGGTCGGAGATACCTTGTTCAAACATGTAGTTATAAGTGTCTAAAAGAACTGGCACAATTTGCTCCATAAAAAGTTTGTAGAATTCTACTGTATACCTGTCTGGACCTGGGGATTTGTCTGTGGGGAGGGAATCAATAGCCTGTTTTATCTCATCTTGAGAAATTGGGGCTTTGAGCAAATTTGCTTGAGATGAGTTAAGTTGTGGGAGCTGTATTGGCTGCAGAAACTGTTCCATCATTTATGGACAAAAAGATTGAGAGGCATGGGAGTACAGCGTTTTATAATATTCTTGGAAACAATTAACAATTTCTCTCAGGGAAGTGACTATTTGTCCTTCAGATTTTTGAATACTAGGAACAATTCTGTCTGAGGCTTGTGCCTTGAGTCGCAAAGCCAAAAGCTTTCCAGCTTTGTCCCCTGATCAAAGTACTTGATCTTGGAGCGTATAAGAAGATACCCTATGTGTTCAGTTAGAATTGAGTTATATCAGTCCCTTAAAATTTCGAGGGCCTTAAACTGATCCTTTGTGGAATTCGAAGAAAGTGACATTTCCATATCCCAAATGTCGCGCAACAAAGCTAAAGTGACTTTAGAAGTCATCTTTTTTTTAACTGTTGCCATATGAATTATTTCTCCCCTGACTGAGCTTTTTAAGGCACCCCACAGCATGTCTGTCTTAGGCATGGATGGAGCATTTATCTTAATGAAGTTTGTAATAAAACCAGACAGTTGGTTTTTCAGGTATTCTGATCGAAATAGTTGACAATTGAATCTCCATACCTTATCTATGGACATAGGTGGGGCAGGGTTCCAGCCTGGTAAAATGGGATGATGATCTGAAATCACCTTGGGAAGGTAATTGCAGGTTGTTATAGCTGAGAGGTGTCCCATGTCTACGAGAAAATAATCTAAGTGAGAGAATGAGTTATGTGGAATAGAGTGGAATGAATATTCCTTCTGGTGTGGGTAAAGGACCCTCCAAGGGTCTATTAATCCAGTGGAGTCCATCATTTCTCTGATGGCAACTTGTGCTGGGGAAAGAGACAAAGAACGACTCGCAGAGCGATCCATAATATTACAATAAACAAGGTTCCATTCTCCTCCTAGCATTATGGGGAAATGGGACTGTGGGGTCAAGTCATTCATAAAGGAGACAAAAAAGGATGGGTCTTCCATATTAGGGGCCATATATGGAACCAAGAACTACCTCCGATTGGCCCAACAGGGCCTTGATCAAGATATATCTGTGCTGAGGATCTACTGTGGTATCTATAAGTTGGAACGGGACTCTTCTTGCAACAAGAATGGCAACCCCCCTTTTTCGAGTATCCAGTCCACTCCCAAAGGCCTGACCTACCCAGGATCTTCTTAGTTGCGAAACCTGGGAAGGAAGCAAATGGGTTTCCTGAAGAAACACTATATCAATACCGAGCTTACGAAGATGCAACAATACTTTTGCCCGTTTGGCCAGAGATTGAGACCCCTTTATGTTCCATGAACATACTTTATATGATGTCACCTTATTAATAGTTTTTTTACTGGACTATTCAGCTCTAGGCCAAGAGTAATACTATTTTCCAGGTTGTCTATAAGATAACCCTTATTAAAACATTGCTGTGCTGCATACCTGATCCCACCCTCCCTCCACTTCCTTTGACCCCCACCTATCCCTCCCCTCCTCTACTATACATCACCCTTCCCTATACACAGCCATTCTGCAGGGGCTCTCCCAGAGCCATCTCCCTGTCATACTATATTGCAAAATCCCGGGCCACCAAAACATCAGGCCTAGGAACAGTTCGGGGAACCCTCAGCAGTTGTCTCTCTACCCTCTACCTAAGGGCCGCATATATCCCGCTCCCTTCATCCTGTTTCACAACACCCTTCTTGAAATTGTAGTATCCAGATCACCCTTTTCCTACCCCAGCTCTACACAATGAGATTACAGCATAAAAAAAACAATAATTCTTGTGTAATTAAAGGAATGGTGCTGTACTCGCCACTTCCATTAATTGGTTACGAGGAGTATTTCCCATAAAACATTATACAAATAATGAAGTCCTCTGTACTTCATCATATAGATTGGCGTTCCATTCTCTCGAGACATTTGCCTTCTGTTATAGTTCATCCAGAGAAAGAAAAACAGAGAAAAAAAAGGGGGGGGGGAAGAAACCTCGGCTATCTCCATAATTATACTTGTCATCAACTTCCATACTGTGGGACTACATGAACAAATCCCTCCATATTAGGGTTCTTCAGTGTTAATGCCCTCCTTAGTATTCGGTCCCCCTTACCCTCCCTCTGCTCCTTCAATCTCCCTCGACATTCCTACACTTATTTTTAAATAATACTATCTAGTTTTAGTGCAGCTATAATACCCCCTCATCATCGTAACTTTTAGAAGGGGAAGAAGGGAGAAAGAGAAAAGAAAAGGCTGAAAATAATATAGTAAAAAGAGGGGGAGGGGAGACCAGACAATGAAAACCAAAAGAACTCTTTCATTATTCAGGTCCTCATGAAAGATATTAGTTAATAACGTCCTTGTGAACTCTATGCAGCGTTACTCTATTTGAGCGTGCACTACTCTGTATTTAATCCTCCATGTGGATCTTCTTATCCATGAAGCACAGAAGGTGCATCTTGCACTACGCACCCACAAAATTGACTCTTCTTTGAGTGGCAGAGGAATAAACAAAGAAAAAACACATTCCCTTCTAGGCTCGGGAGGAACGCGATCAACACTCTGAATCGGAGCTTTCCGTGATGTCCCATGTATAATAACAGAAAATGGTATCCTACAAAAGGAATGACTGATTGAGTAACCCAGTCAATGCATAGGGTTTGAACGCCCTCTTGTGGTAATAGCTTTAAATGTCATTAAGGTAGCATAAAATGTGACAGTACAGTGTGCTGAAGACGTAGTAAAACAAAAGAAACTAATCACTCCACAGGTGGTGGATCCTTCACAACTGTTCTATCTCTTCCTTTCCTGGCTTCTTCATCATCTGGGAGGGGTGGTGGGAACCAAAGGGAAGGAAGGAAGGAAATTCAGGGATAAGTCCACTTCTCGAACGTTTTTGCCGGTAGATCTGGTCTTCCTCTGTCATTATAAGTCACCGTTTTGCTGCGGTAACTCAAGGATCCCCAAGCCCATAACAAAAATGAGACGGAGGAGTGCACAAGTTAACGTTACTAGAGTTGGCATTTGTTAGTTGAAAGCATATGTAACACAAATTATTTCCCTTGTCTGTTCACTTAACACCGGGACTAACAACCATTCTAGGGCTCAGTGTGGCTTGAACAGATCTGGCATCAGACCTTTTAATTCCACTTGAGCTTGCTCTGCTGTGTTGAAGCTTCTCCAAGCATTTTGGTGGTACACAGATAGCTTGGATGGGTACTGAACTTTGAATTTAATGCTGACAGCGATTAAGTTTGCGTCAATGGATGGTAAGCAGCCCTTCGTTGTCTTACAGTTGAGTGGAAATCTTGCGCAAATCACAGCTTCTGTCCCTCCCATAGGATTTCCTGGAGACTCCTGATCTGCCCCAGCACATGAACTTTATCCAAGTAGTTAGGAAATTTTAATATTAGGGGCCTTGGTGGTTGCCCTGCCACTCGTTTGGATCTAAGTGAACGATGGGCCCTCTCTGTCACATAGGTGGTGTTATTAGGTGAAGCACCAGCAATTTTGGTTAACAGTTGCTGCAGGACAGTAATCGGGGCCGCTCCCTCTGAATCCTCTAGAAGGCCGAATATGAGGATGTTATTTTGGTGGCTTTGGCCTTCTAGGTCCTCCAGTTTGGCCTCCATCTTGCTCACTCTTGGCCCAGTGCCGGGAGCTCGGAATCGATTGATGTCCTCCATCCCTTCAGCGAGGTCATCCTGGCCATAACATCTTTGATTGCTCGGTTGGTGTCAGTAAGTTCCATTCACATGGCCTTCACTTCTGAGGTGAGTTCCTGGAGTGCTGCATGAAAAGGGTTTAGTTCTTCCAAGAATTTCTGCTCTGTGAGAGGGGTGGCTGGTAACATTGATGTCGAGGATAGGCCCACTTTGGTAGTGGTTCCCGGTTGTCCCTTGGCCTGTTTTGAATTCTTCTCCGGCATCTGTGGCGGTGTATGCGGGGGAGGTGCCTGGCGCATCTCTGCCTCCATGTCTGAGTAGGCCACAATCTTCTTTCGGCTTTTACTCCCGCCCACTGCCGTCACACCTTTTGCCTGTTTCACTGCAAGTTCAGGAAGCCGTTGGAAGGTATGCGGTGAATGCACTTTCAGGGTTAGCGCTGTAGAAGTTGATAAATTAACTATGAAAGATAGAGCTGGGGCAGATCCCCACTCAGACCTACTTAGCTGAAGTGCCACTCAGTCACTTCACCTACTCCAACTTACTTGTGAATTGTTGCCTCACACCATTTCCTCTGGTATACATCAGCTATAAGCTAAGCCAGTTGGTACACTCCTAAGATTCATGGTGGTCAGAAAGATTACCTCCCACAGGAACCTGTCTTGCTCATTTTCACTTGCCACATTATGGGTCATCATGTTATCTCTTTCCTTAGCTGGGGACATTGAATCCAATCCTGGACCGGTGGGGAAACCAAACCTAAGTGATTCTTGCACAGCAGATCTTCTGCCACATGCCCTGGGTTTTACCTTTGCACATCTCAGTATTAGAAGTCTCATGGCCAATCTTGCAGAGCTTGAATCTTGGGTGCAGCTTAATAATCCAGATATACTTGGCCTGTCTGAAACGTGGTTGAGACCAGGTGTCTCTGACCTAAGTTGCACACTACCTGGCTACAACTTGTATCAGGCTGACAGACCCTCATCAAAAAGAGGTGGGGGACTTGCACTATACTATAAGTCTCATTTTAATGTTTCTCTTCTGCAAACGCCACCTCTAAAGAACAGTGAGGTAATGCACTCTCTCCTGACACTTGGTGGTGCCAAGGAACTACACATCTTCGGCACATATTTGCCACCTTGTAATAGCAAACTTGGCCTCGAGGAGTTGGTTCAACTAATCCTGGCATTACCAAAGAAAAATGAAGTGCTCTGCTTGGGAGATTTTAACCTGGACTGGCTAGGTCCCAACACCTCTCTTCTGGCATCCATGATCAGTAAGGCCAACCTTTTTCAACTCATCTCATCTCACACTAGGATCTCGCTGAATGGTACCAGTCATTCGCTGATTGACTGGAACCTCACCAATTTGAAGGACTGTTACTCTTTGGCTGGGGTTTTACCTGACTCTATCAGTGATCACTGCCCAGTCTACACTGTGCAGAGTACATCTACCTCCTTGTTTACTCCCAAAGTGTTTACCTTTGCTGACTTTTCCAAACTTGACACAGCAGCATTCCTTGTTGACCTAAAACAAGTAGACTGGTCACCCCTCATTACTACCTCTGATAACAAGGCTACCAATTATTTCAACACAACTCTACTAGCCTTGCAGAACAAGCACATTCCATCCTGACATGTAGGGTCAGAGGGAAACTGACCAAGTGGCTTAAACGTCTGCTTCTGCAACAACTCAAGAGATGGGACAAACTTTGGTTCAAATGGAAATCCTCCTCTCTTCAAGCAGACTTTGAGGGGTATCGGGTAGTGTGCAATGCCTGTAAGAAGGAGGTTCAGACTGCTAAGAGTACCTATTATCAGGAACTCCTTAACTTCTCTGTCTCTAACCCCAAGACTTACTGGACCCAGATCAATTTGATCTTAGGGAACACCAAGCCACAAGCACCGAACGATATGCTTATTAATGACACACTATGCAATAACCCTTACACTATTGACAATGCCTTTAACACCCTCTTTACCATGATTCTTCATATCCACCCTCCTACAACCTGTGGCCACAACCCCCCCATCTACAACTCATCAGGATGGATCTCCTTAACTGGAATTTTCCCAAGTCACAAGGCTGGATATTCTGAGGTTAAGAACCATCCCCTCTCATGGCAGTGCTGGTCTGGATGGCCTGGAACCCAGAATCCTCAGACTCACTGCCCCACTTTTGGCCTCCCCAGTCACTTGGCTCTTTAACCTATCCATCAGCACCTCCACAGTACCATCAGTATGGAAATCGGCTAGGACTATTCCTGTGTTTAAGAAAGGTGACCCCAAACTACTATCCAAATATTGTCTGATTGCACTTCTGCCTACCCTCTGCAAGATACTGGAAAAACTTATCCACCGGCAGATAGCTGACCACCTACTTAACTTCAACCTTCAGTCCCCTGTTCAGCATGGGTTCAGGGCTGGTCATAGCACCACTATGGCTCTCGCCCTGTTCTCCAGTGACGTTAAGTCTAACATGGAAAAAGGTCTGCTTACTGGCTCAGCGTTCATTGACCTAACCAAGACATTTGACCTTGTTAATCACACGTTGCTCTTGGATATGCTGCATTCTCTTGGAGCCACTGATTCGACTGCATCTTGGATCTGTAGTTACCTTGATAACCATTCCCAATCAGTCTCTTTCTGCAAATCACTTTCAGCTCCTGCCCTTATCACCTGTGGCATTCTGCAAGGGTCTATTCTTGGGCACTTGCTCTTCTCTATCTTTGTTAATGACATTCCTACTTCTCTACCCCATTGACACTCTATCATGTGTGCAGATGACTTAGTATTCCATTCAGCCTCCCCATCCATCTCAAAGCTAAATGGCTGTCTATCTTCGGCCTTCCAACAACTTCAGTCCTGGTTCTCCTCTAACCAGCCAATTCTTAACCTCTCCAAAACTCAGGCAATGCTCTTTGGGTCTACTAGAAAAGGCAAGGTTTAGTCCACCAAACTGCAAGTGCTGTGTCATGATGGGACAGCAGTCCTGTCCACAGATAACTTCAAATACCTAGGGGTTATGCTGGACCCTTCACTTGACTTCTCTGCTCACATAAATGATGTGTGCAAATCTGTTAACATGAGGATTGGAGTGGCCTACTGTGTGTGCCCCTCCCTAACTCCTGCTGCTAGGATCTCTGTGGCTAGAGGTGTGCTGCTGCCTAGGTTACTTTATTCCCTTCCTCTCCTCTTCCAAGTGAAGGATAGTATTCTATGGAAGTAGGACACCACTTATAACAACATTTGTAGATTTGCATTATCGGCCCCTCGCCTCATGCACCACTGTCTTCTCTACTCAACCCCTCGCTGGCTATATCCTAAGTCACATCGACATTACTCTCTGGGATGTTTCATTGACTCCATGACAAGATGCCCTCACCCAAGTTCTCTGGCTAACATGTTTTAACCTGTGTGTCTCTCCCGAACTCTTAGGTCCTCATCCACTCCACAGTTTTTAGTGCCTCACTGCTCATCTAAAATGGGTGAACAAGTATTTTCTCATTTCGCCCCCAAATTCTGGAATTCCCCTTCCCCCTAGTTTAAAGGGTCACTTATCCCACTCTGCCTTCAAGCTGCACTTTTCTCTCACCTCTATGCACTTGATACATGTAACTGTACCTGTCACACTTGACCTAACTGTTCTTGAACTTGGTGTTTACGTCTGCTAAATTGTTTTAATCTACATCCATTCATCCCTGTGCGGATTGTCCTTCACTCATGAGTTAGACCTGGCTATCCCTGCGTGGACAACTGCTGAGGATTGTTATGACTGTGTCTATGTACTTGCATATGTAATGTCAGTTTACTGTATTCTCCTGAGTCATGTTTGAAAATAGGCAGGACTAATGCCTAATGCTCCTACCTGGTTACCAAAAGCAAAATAAATAAATATACTTACCACAAGCCTCAAGTGCATCAAATATATGGCACAACATGCCTGTGGAAAAAAAAGGAATTTTCAGTCCTATGCTGGTTTATGAAGGTTGACACAGAAGCAGTGTCAAATCCTTGTGACACTGCAGATGCTTCAATGCCAGATTTTGCACACCAGTTTTATACAGTAATCTTGGGCACAGCTGTGACATTTGGACCTCCTTTATGGCAGCTTGTGGTAAGGTTTGGCAAAGGCTCCAGCTCTGACACATGCTAGACCAAAGAAAAGTGGTGCAGCATGTGTGAATTTGATGCATGGGATGGAAATCCCATGTTGTTGCTGTAGGCTCGCTGACCAGATATTTGCTGCAAAAAAGTCTTTGAAAGTCTTGCCACAGATCTCTAATATTTTTTATCCAAGAGAAGGCCTTGTCTTTGTACATAATATTATCCATAGCTTCCATATAACACATATAGGGGAGTTTGGAAAAGAGTAAATTAATGATTTTTCAATTTTTTGATAATATTACAGTTCTGATAACAGAAACATAGAAACAGAATTTGATGGCATATAAGGACCACGTGGCCCATCCAGTCTGCCCATCTCTCCCTGCCTACACTATTGCATCAGATCGTGCCTGATCAACACTTCTTTTCCCCCTTCCTTTCCACTATGATTCCCTTATGCTTATCCCATGCATTCTTGAACCCCACCACTGTTTTCACCCCCACCACTTCTGCTGGAAGGTTGTTCCAGGAATCCACCACTTATTCTATGAAGAAGTACTTCTTCACATCTCTCCTGAATCTACCCCCCTTCTGCTTCATAGCATGTTTCCTTGTTCTTGAGCACCTTTTCTTCTGAGACATACTTCCCACTTGTACCTTATTTACCCCCATGAGGCATTTAACTGTCTTTATCATCTCCCCCTCTCCCTTCTCTGTTCCTATGTGTACATATTGTGGTCCTTTTAGCTCTGCTTGTAGGGCTTTTGAGACAGACCCTCCATCATTTTAGTTGCCCTCCTCTGGACTGCCACCACTCTCTCTATGTCCTTTCACATATGTGGTCTCCAGAATTGGACACAGTACTCTAGGGGGACTCTCACCAGTAGTCAATACAGAGGCAACACCACCTCCCTCTTTCTTCCGGTAATACCCCTCCATATGCACACCAGCATCTCACTAGACCTCTCTATTGCCTTGTTGCACTGCCTGGTCACTTTTAGGTCATCCAATATGATTACCGCCAGGTCTCTTTCCTGTTTGGTGGTCATCAATACCACTCCACCCATTTTGCATTCCACTGCTGGGTTTCTGTGCCCCATGTGCATTATTTTGTACCTTTTTTGCATTAAAACCCAGCTGTCATACCTTTGACCACTCCTCTAGTTTTTTTTAGGTCTCTGCTCATTCTTTCGACCTCCCTGGAGTTGTTTCCATACTATTGCAGATTTTGGTGTCAGCCTCAAAGAAGCAAACCTTCACTTCCAGCTCCTCTGTAATGTCATTTATAAAAACATTAAAGAGGACTGGTCCCAGCACCGATCCTGAGGCACCCCGCTGGTCACCCTTCCTTGGGGTGAACTCTGTTTACCACCACCCTCTGTTGCCTTTTCCCCAACAAATTTCTTACCCAGTTTTCCATATTTGGACCCACTCTTAAGCTACCCAGCTTGCTTACTGGTCTCCTATGTGGAACAGTGTCAAAAGGTTTACTGAAATCTAGGTAGGCCACAACCACCACTCCGCCCTGATCTAGCTTCACACTTACCCAGTCAAAGAAATGTATCAGATTTGTTTGACATGACCTCCCCTTTGTGAAACCATGCTGCCTCAGGTCTTGTAATTCACTGGGTGCAAGACATTCCACAATCCTTTCCTTCGGCAGTGATTCCAGTAATTTTCCCACCACCGATATCAGGTTGACTGGCCTATAATTGCCAGCCTCATTCCAGCTACTACTTTTGTGTAGTGGGACTATATATCCACCCTCCTCCAGTCCTCCAGAATCAGTCCTGTTTCCAGCGAGCTGGTAAATTGAACTGTCAGAGGTGCAGCCAGTACTTCCCTGAGCTCCCTCAATACCCTTGGATTCACCCTATCTGGACCCATTACTTTGTCCACCTTCACATTAGCAAGTCCTGTCAGGACTCTCATCTCCAAAAAAGGATGACTGTCCACCTCCCTCCCTCCAAAGCTTCTGTTACTTAGTGACCCCTTCCCTTCTCCTTTTGTGAACATTGAACAAAAGTATTTGTTCTGGATGTCTGCCTTCCCATCTGAAAAGATGATGATTTTATAATGATGAATCATTAATAATCATTATCAATTATGTGCAAAGATCATGAACAAGCTTCATAAACCATCATTGTGATCATGACTAACGATTAAACATGAGCATTAAATGGACGCCAATCAAAAACCATCATGTTATGGAAACAGTGATTGTGATTAAAGACGATCGCATATCATCATGATTTTTTGTGATTTCCCATGGCCAATAGTACTGTAACAAACTGAAAAAATTAATTTATCTTCTTTCTATATTTTTGAAATTTATTGTGTCTTCTACTTAGTCTACTGACTGGTATCATCAGCTATGATACATGTTCCATATAAACACGCTGCTTTTAATTATACTTATTGTGATACCTTATTTCTTACTATTGTTATAAGGGCTCAAATCAGTTTATATATTTCCTTTAAATAATTCCTTTTATGGTTATGGTGAATTTCTACAAGTACCTATTTTCTGCTCAAAACCTGTCATAAAAGTTGGTAAAATACTACTGTCAAGGCAAAATTATTTCAAACATAGAAATTAACATTGTTTTAGTTTATAAACTATGCTACTGAAATATGTAAATTAGTTATGGAAATGCGTATACTATATCCGACATTGCATTTCCTCATCCTAAAGTGATTAACATGTGATGTCACATGATTTACATTATAATTTATTTGCTTTTGCTGATACTTGACATTCATATTTTCATATTAGGAACACAACATTTTGATAAGTATTACTCATGTGACTTACAGTCTTATAATACAGAACTAATACAGTCATCAATGATCATCAAAAATCATTTGATCATCCACAGATCATCAAAAACCAGCATGCTGCTTCAAGCTTACAAAAATAATCAATAATCATCAGTTGGTGATTTGAAAGTTACATACCTGGTGATTAAAACATGATCTGGATGATGATCTTAAATCCTGATTTCTCTTGATGATCATATGGTAACATTTGATGATTAACTATGATCTGTCATGACTGACCTTCAAAAAACATGATTGATGATTTACCATATCACCTCCTGGTCCCCCTCTACATAGTCTCCCCTTCCCTTTTTAACCTTAAAATCCCACCCTTGGTCTTCCTCTTTTCACTTACATACCTAAAAAATACCTTGTCTACTTTACTTGTCTCCTGGGCTATTCTCTCTTCAGTTGCACCTTTGCTTCCCTTACTGCTTTCCCTGCTTCCTTCTGTTTCCCCTGATATACCCTGTTACATTTCCCTATCCTCCACCTGTCTCTCCTTATACCTTCTGGCTGCTACCCTTGTTGCCTTTATCTTTTCAGCCAGCTCTTTTGCAGAACATAGCATAGGAGAACATCAGTTTCCAATCAGAGAAAACAAACTAGGGTACAGGTAAACTTTTCTTTAATATTCTAAGCAACTTATGATGTACCCATTAAAGACAATCAATTTGGCATCAATCCCGGAACTTTGCAACACAGAACAAATGCAAATTGTTTTTTGAATGATAAACACTTAAAACTACTGTACATCGAGTGTGTTACCTCCAAATTTTGAATTAAATGTGAATATGCCAGACGAAATCAGAAAACATTTGTTGGTAGTGTTAAGAAAAGCATTCCATGTCCTGATAGTTGAAAATAAGTCTCTCAAATATAAAAAGCAGTTCAAGGTTTTAACAGAGTGATCAGCAATAACCCCCAATTAGATTTTTGCAACCAAAGGCCATGATTTTTGAATTGACAGTATTGATTTGCATGCCCCAGCTAGAACACAAATTGTAGTTTATTCAAAGTCACTGTAACTCAATCCGTAACATAGAGATCAAAATTAAATCACTGTCATAGACCTGTTAGTGGAAACATTGTTATTCTATAACCCAAGAAGGAAGCTACTTCTCCTTCTAGCCCAGAGAGTACAATATAAGCTTATAGTACATCAGTGACCCTTCCTCTATACACTGGAAGTCTGCAACCCTCTCTTTGTTGCAATTAATACAGTAACATTAAAGGGTTACATCACATCTGTTTTTTGTTTCTTTTTTCTTTATTTTTTTGTCAAAAAACATGTACATGACAATAACAAACTAAACTCACTATCCATAAGGAGATCAGGATAGACAACCTGATCACTCCAGGCCAAGCTGAGAAGATTATCATGCTCCTGTATCACCTGCTACTAAGTATTAGGTATTAGGTTTTAGGTTCAATGGTTCAAATGCTTTGGTGGGATAGAATGCATGCATACACCAAGACATCTTCCTTCAGAGTTCTCAATCCTGGTCTCTCACTGTTACTCATCAAGGCATGGGAGCTCTCTAAGAACCTGTGTCTGCAGAGATGTTGGTGTCTCAACCATGTAAGAGTGAGCAGTCACTGTTTTAGATTAGATAGCTCTATAGATCTGTGCCATGGGAACCCAAACATTTCTTACTCGTTTCAGCACAGGTAAGGGTTTTGAATGGTACCTGTGATTAAAGTCCCTTTCTTTAACACCTTAATCCTAACATCTGTTTCCTTGATGGCTCATAAACCTTGCCATTGTGGCTGTACGGGGTTGGTTATTGCTAGGACCAGTGCCCTAAGTCTTCATCTCATCAATATTTCAGCTGGTAATTGTTCATGTTCAAGTGGGATTGCTCTATTTATGTAGTTTGTATTTACCGCATAGGTGCACAAGACAATCAAATGCCTGTTTTCAGGCAGAACCTGGGAGATTACAGTGTAATAATACAGTAAAAACAGTAACATTAAATGTATACGCAAAAAAGTAATAAATACAGACAGTTCATCAGGAATGAAAAGAGAGATGAAATAGAAACACAGAATTAATAGAACATAATTATCATCATAAATATTACTTGTTGCAGGACATGCAATACCGAAGAATGGAAGTGTGTCAAGGAACCTCAGGACCAACCATGTGAGCCTATAGCTCAGTGGTTAGAGCACTGAGACAGTACTCCAGGGGCCTGGATTCAGTTCCCAGTGGGGACTGGCAGTGGTGTTGGAAACAGAAGCTCCACTGTTGTCTCTTGTTATGTAGAGCACACAGGGCGTCTCTTCACTTGTCTATTCCAAAGTAAGTGATGCACACTGGTAAAGGGATCCTGGCTTTGCTGAATGCATGAACTTTCAAAAAAGAATTCAGACGTACTGCTGTAAATGCAGAAAGTTTTTTTTTTAATGTATGCAGTCTCATGCACACTAAAAGCCTGCATGCTCTGTTGTCAGCAATTATTTTCATAGCTTTCAAACTTTTCTAGTGCAACTAGCAAGTTGATAAAGTGCATACAAATGGTGAGCTAAAAAAATAGATAAAATAGATAGAAAGAACCCTTTCTATAGGACAGTTGCCACCAAGACTCGATGCTTTGTTCAGACAGCATTCTCAGGGGTTGTGGCTGGATGGTCAATACATGGCACTTATATACACCTCACTGGGCACACGACCCTCACCTCACAGGAAAATCACACTTTAGTGAGTTCAAGAGGAATCTCCTCAAAAGACGTGTATACACCACTATGTGCAGGAATTATTAGTCCTGCAGTTATGTGCTAGTGCCAAAAAGAGTCCAGAGAATGGGTGATATCCTGATCCTGATCTAGACCCAGGTTTTTAGTTATGGATCCTATCAAAGCACCACTATTACACATGGTTTGTTGTTTATCTCATCTTGCTGTACTTGGATTCCCCAGGCTGTGTCATTGTTCTTCTGCTCCCTCAGGGCAGTGTAATAAGCCCTTCAGATCACTACTGGGCATTTATTTTATATGCTTCAGCTGTATATTGTGAAAGCTGCATGCAGTTCATGACGCGTTTATTGTGTGATGCATTTTGAATGTTGAATTACCCAAACTCACCAGAGTATTGTATACAGTTCCCTCTGTGACTCTCGCCAGCTACTGTCTTCATCCCTTCCTATATTATGACTCTATGGGCCAGATATTCAAAACTTTGCCCCAGGGCTAAACTAGCACTGCCCAGCGGGCAAACTGTGCCCAGAGCAAAACCATAGCTATAGTCAAAACGAATAGCATGGTACAAAACCAGCTGAATATTGCAAGTGAAGGATGCCGGGCAAACAGGCCCAGGAGTGCAGGGCAAACATTGCCCAGGAGTAAGACAGCACTGAATATAGCAACAGGCAAGTGCAAACTACAGCTGCAGCTTATTAGACTCTGTAGCAAGCCAGTGTTGCAGGTGGAGAACATTGTGTGTGATTGCGCAGAGATGTCACACAGCTACTGCAAACACACCTCTCAACCTCCTGCCTCATAACTCAGGGACAAGGCTCAAAACAATCAGGGACAAAGGTTTAAAATCAGGGACACACCTAATAAATTGGAGGTATCTACTCAGGAAGCTGGTAGAATAAGTGGTGTAGTATAAATGCATTTGCTAAGGAAGAACACATCTGTAACAGTAATGTCTGACATTATGTTATGCCTTACAACCCCACTGTTTGGTCATAGAAACACAAGTTGTAGGGGGACAGAGTAAACATTTCAGGTAAAATCAGGGACGTCCCTGAAAACCAGAGACAGTTGAGAGGTATGACTGCAAACAACAATGTAAGCCACACACTGCAGAACTGTGCTCAGCTGATGTGAGGTTGTTTGCCGGGTTAACCTGATTGCACAGTGCTAACACATTAGCCAGGTGCAAACTGGTTAGCCAGGGCAAGCAGGAGCTATATTCAAAGCGCCCATGCAAATGAGCCTACTTAGGTAATCTGTGGGCAAACAAGTACATTTGCATCTCATTAAGTGCTGCTTAGCATACATTACCATGCAGTTTGCCCGGTGTTACTGCATGGAGCAAAAGCTCCCTTTGGTCAGAATGGAAGTACAGGCTGGATGCTGCAGGCAAGGCATGCCCACAGCATCCCCTGTTGGTCGGAATAGAAGACAAGCTGGAAGCAGCAGGAACTGTGTGGCAGGCACATAGTGCATACAACACACCCATTCAGCTATGCAAGCAGGACCTGTATATATTTATGTGTGTGTGTGTGTGTGTGTGTGTGTGTGTGTGTGTGTGTGTGTGTGTATATGTATATATATATATATATATATATATATATATATATATATATATATATATATGTATATATGTATGTATGTAGATCAATAGCTAAACAGACACACTGCCCATGGCCATACATGCCCTGGAGGATGCCTCCCCAACAACACAGGTACCCCACCGCAGTAGTGGGTGAAATACAGTGGGGGGACGCAATGCATGGGGCAGGCATAAGGCAAACCTGCTGGGGCCAGGGGGATGTCAGCTGTAGGGTCACTGAGCTATGCAGTGCAGCCATCCAGTATATAGAGACCTAGGTGGACAGGCTGGGCCAGGCAGCCTTTCTCAGCCGTCATGGTCTCTGTTCCCACGTGTGTGGGTTCCACTCCCTGGTAGTCTAGTGGTCCCCCCACCCCCCAGCATGTGTCCTGACCCCTGCTTCAAATAAAAAATAATTTGTTTACCTGGTAGTCTAGTGGTTCCCCAGCATGTATCCCGACCCCCGTTCGAAATAAAATAATGTCAGTTTCTTGTAGTCTAGTGGTCTCTCAGTTTCAGCATGGGTCCGACTGCTTCGTAATAAATAACGTCAGGTTCTCTGGTAGTCTAGTATTTCTCTTCAGTGATACCCTCTCATTCATAGTTGCCAGAATGAGTTGCCTTCTTCCGCCGTCCCGATCGAGGTAGGAAGCTCTCCCTCAGTCGCGGCTGGCCGTGGTGGTGAGAGGAGGGCTGAGCCGCGCCGCCAGCTCCATTCTGGGTAACTATATGGATGGGCGGGTTGTCACCTGTGGGGGACCACTAGACTCACCAGGGAAACTGACGTTATTTATTTCGAACGGGGTCGGGATACATGCTGGGGGTGGGGGACCACTAGACTACCAGGGATACATCATGTATGTTGTGGTGAGAGGGGATGTGCTTCATGGGGGGCACTTTGCATTACCCAGCCTTTTTGGCAGTAGTTAGCACCATACCACAGGCTTGGCACATGCCTGTAGCGCCGCCTATACCTTTCAATATGCTGTTGCGTAGGCAGTCAGGTCCTATTCCCTCAGTCCCTCCCTGCATACATTATGATTTGTCGGTTACTAACACCTAGCGCCGAAGCTAAATGTCCTTTTGAATATTGCTGTCGGGGGCAAATTCGGTGCTAATCCAGCGCAACGGATTTGCGCCCGGCGCTACCCTTTGAATATCTGGCCCCATACATTTGGTGACTGTATCTATTAAAATGCCAGTATTTTGTATTTCCTTGTTGTTTCCCATCTGCCCCATCCCAGGTCGCCACTGAAAATGAGTTCATTTTGCTTACCTGATAAAGTATGTTACGATAAATAGGCATGTTACAAAAAATACAAAACACCATGAAATATAAATTATCTATATATGAAGGATAAACACATGAGTGGTACTTATATGATGAAGCAATATCAAAATAACAGTCCAGCATATGCCATCGTATGCCACCTTTATCCTTTATCTCTGGGAACAGAATACTGTCTTTGCCCCTAACTTCCCATATGAAGATGGCATCATCACCTGCTATAGTTATATTGATGATATCATCTGTGTATGGATGAGAGGTACATAAAGAGCCAAACATTTTATAAGATGGCAAAGAACAGATTACTTAAATCAGAGCTACACTTCAAGGATGGACAAAACAAGGGTTACATTTCTTGAGTTAACACTGATAAGAATCACAGGGCAGATAACTAAAACAGAGAGGTTCAGGAACCTGACTGCCACAAATTAATTGCTATGTTACAATAGTGAACACCCAGATACATAAAAAAATACCATACAGTCAGTTCCTCAGTAATACAGAGCAACAGAAGCAGTATGGATGTGTTTACCAGACAATCTATAGAGCTGTTAAAAAGGCTCAAGAACAGTGACTAGGAGGAGGCACATTTTAATGAAGCAAAAATTAAAATGTCAGTTTGGGAATAGGCCCAAGCTTCAGAGTGTGGGTGAATCTAATGTATGCCTCTCCATTAGCATTGGTACTGGTCAATAAAATTATGTCCCCTGCATTCAGTCTCCTAAAAGGAACCCATCAGGGCTGTCCCCTTTAACCCCTGCTGTTTGTTCTGGTGATTGAGCCCTTAGCCATAGCAATTAGGGAATCCAGAGACATACCAGGCATCAGGGTGGGGGGTTACAACTTACAAGTCCTTCCTATATGCAGATGACCTCCTAGTAACCATGGCATACTCCCCACAGATCATCAAGACAGTCATGGACAACTTATCTGAATTCACCAAGGTGTTGGGCTTGAAGGTGAACCATGGCAAACCTGAGGCCCTGCCTTTGAACAAGGCCTGTATGGGGCAGGACATCACCCACCTGGGACTGAATTGGTCACCGGAGGGCATCAGATACCTGGAGATCATTATGCACACTGACTTGACCAAGATGGTGGTGATGAACTTTCAATCTCTCCAAGTAGGGATCAGGAGTGACCTGGACCACTGTAAATCCCTGAAACTCTCTTTGGCGGGGAAAATTGATTCCTTAAAATGTATGATAGCTCCCAGATTACTGTATCTCTTAGCACATCTCCCACTATATAATCCCCGAAAGTGGTTTCAGAAGATGGAGTCTCTGCTAGGGGTATTCTTATGGGAAGGACGACCACCATGCTTCAGCAGACAAAAACTGCTCCAACATTGGTCAAGGGGTGATTGGGGGCTACCCTGGTTCCAGGGGTACCACGTGGCTTTCACCACAGCTCAAACCATGAAGTGGTTCACACCAGACGGTAACATGGCTCCAACCTGGGTTCTTCTCGGTTTCTTTAGTGGGTTCCCCATCACCAGCTACCACACTCTACAAGACCAAGAGGGCCCCAGGGGCCTTGGCCCCACCTATCACATTATCAGTTAAATATTGGAAGAAAATTCACTATTGGGCTCCAACCCTACCTCCTGGGTGCTCATGCCACAGTGGAACAATCGGAGGGTCATGCTGAGTAAGACCACAATACATTGGTACCTTTGGGAATCCCAAAGGGTTAGGCTAGTGTAGAAAATGTTGGTTCCAGGCACTAATGTTGAAGACACATTTGCTTCTTTGAGGGAGAGGTATCATCTCCCAGCCAACTATTTTTGTAGGTATTTGCAGTTAAGGGATGCTATTAATAAGTTGGCCCAGCCATAGGCAGCCTTGACACCGATGGTGCAGAACTGATGGGCAAACAGTGAGAAAGGGATGGTGAGCCTAATCTTCTCTGACCTCAGGGAGGCCTCAACAGACCCATCTCTCCCGGCCAAGGCCCAGTGAGAGTTGGAAATGGGGTCTCAGATTTCGGATAGACAGTGGGCTTATTGCTGGCACAGAATTCACTGTGCCTGCAGGAATGGCAGGTCCCAATTGATAATGAACAAAACCTTACTAAGGTGATACTATATCCCTGCTAAACTTAAGCACCTAGGCCTACTTCAAGAAAACGTGTGTTGGTGCTGAAATCAAAATGGGGCCCAGCTATATTACATCTTGTGATCATGCCCACAAATACAGCCCTTCTGGGATGGGGTAATCCACATGTGCTCGAAAGCTGCCCTGCAACTATCAGCTGATGCCCAGCTGCTTCTGTTGGGTTGTACTCCTGAGTCTCTTCCCAAGCAGGTTCCTATGGCTCAGTGGGCTACTGTAGTAGGTGTGGTGGCTAAACACCTGCTGTTGACATGATGGAAAACCACCAGCTGTCCCTTCCTAACTGAGCTATTACAAGCAATGACACAGGTGGCCACGTATGAAAGAATGTCCAACTTTGCAGCAGGCACCATGGGTAGGTTCGATTTCTGCTGTCAGCCCTTCTTGAGGTTAAAGTTCTATCAGAATGAGGCAGCGGCTCCTCTAGCACCAACAAACTGAAGCTCTGCCCCTCGGGACTCTAGAATATTCCACCCCTTCGGATGTCAAGTCCACCACATATCTTTCTGTTACACTATGATTGCCATATGTATATACGTAGTTATGTTTAGCAGTGTAAGAGACAATTGGCAGTCTCGTAACTTGGAAAAGAAAGATCCAACTATCCTTGGATGCCAGTTAGACATATTACCCAGAGCCTTGCACCTAGGGTACAAGGGCTATCCCTTGATTAGTAGGGGGACAACTTCCCCATCCCCCCCCACCGGGATCCAGAGTATTATTGATTGTACCCATCCGCTGTGATGAAGGGTGGTGACTGAACATTATTGTAAGACTAAGCTCACCACGTGTCTCCAGAAAATGTACGGAGGGGGTCCTCCCTCCATCAGTTTTGATGTAACTCATGCAAATCTCATGCCTAAACTTGTAAAATGTTTTGTTGTTTGTCTCAATAAAAACTTTTAACTGAAGAAAAAAAATATGTCAGCTTGATCATAAGCTCAAATTGCTCAAAAAAAAAAAAGAAAACACAAGTGGAGGAGGCGCCAGTTACTTTCTTTTTGAGTTTAATGAAGTGGCCGGAAAAAAAATGTTCCATTATTCATAATAACTGGCCAATCCTTATGTGTAATGCAACAGTTAGGGAGAGTGTAAGTCAAAGACCAAGAGTATCATTCAGGAGAGAATCTAGCATTAAAGATAAGATTGTTCATAACTCCACTTTCAAAACAAAATTGTTGTTAGATTACGCGATTGGTTACCAGCACTTTCTAAGGGGTGTCATCAATACAAAAGATGCAATGTGTGTAGGAAGATACATCTTTTGACCAATCAAGTTTATAAAATTCATGAGTTCATAACCAGTGATAAGGATTTTGTAATCTAAAGCATAGCGTGTTCCTGCATTTGTCTTTATGTGGGTAGGACAGTTAGGGATATAACAAATTTGGTACAGGAGTGCATAAGGTATATCAAGGATACTGAATTGGTTCTTTCTTTCTTTTGAACAGTTTCATGCATCAAACCCAAATAGTATGTATTTTGTAAAACTAGACATGTTTCCGTTAACTCACAAGGAGATAATTTATGGTCCCTATTGTAAAAAGAATCCTAATGGAACTATAGATTGAGGAGCCATAAATCATTAGGACCTCGTGAAGAGCTGGGTTACAAACCATGGGCCCTATGCACTATACCAACATGCCACAGAAACCAGGCATGTAGTCATAGATACTTGGGAATGCCACACAGTGGGAGTCCCACAGACCCCTAGCGGCATTCACCAGTGGTGCACTGGCCAGGTACACACCAAATTTCCTTGCTACGTGGGGAGTAACACACAAGAGTGGTCCAGGGTGAGTGACGTGTGACATAGACAGCCAGTTCTAAAGTACTGTATCATATTCTTTTTATATAAAATGTATTAATGACTGTCTCTGCTGAAAAATCAAATGCTCCAGGAATGATCAATCTCATCTCCCCCCCCCCAGATTTCAGCTGACAGATGCCAGCTAAGAGAAATGCTGACAGCATGTATCACACTCACTCGGTTTTTAGAGACACTGTGTTACTTGGAAGACTTTAGTCAAGGATCCTGTTTCTGAGTTTATTACAGACTGGTTTAAGTTAACTTTGTTAAGAGAGAAATCATAAAAAAGGTTTATGACACTGAAGAGAAAAAAAAACAGGTTATTACACAGGAGTGTGAGGTTGTAAATGCTCCTATGAAGCCTGTGTGAGGAGGAGGCAGCATAGATCAAAAGAGATGTCATTTGAAACATGAGCCATGCTGAAGGATTGCAAAACTGACATTTTGAAAAGACTACTGTTTTATTTTTTATTAGATATATTTTCAAATATAATCTGACAGAGGAGGAGCTAGCTGACCTCATCCAAAAAGGGGTTGGCAAATACAGCTTGAAAAGATTATTCTGTTTCACTAAAGGACACTCTTATCTGACACTGACCAAGAAAATATCTGAGCACTGTAAACAGGTATTTAGAAAGCTAGACCAATCTAAATACTGTAAGTAGGAATTGCACTGTTTTAAACCTTGTTTTGTTTAAGGATATGTATGTTTTTGTGATAAGAGTTCTGTATATTACTGTTTACTATTTTACCTTTTGTTTAGTAAAGATATATATTAAAAAATATAACTTGCCTGGTGTGCCTTGAAATGTTTCTTTGGTTTTAAATGAAGTTTAATAGTTTTAAAGCTGACACAGTGCATGAGTTTATGGGTGTACCAAACTGGGAAACAGAGTTTCTCTGGGTCTTACATAGAGTTCAAAAAGGGTTCATTTTGTAATACCTGGTTAGCTGCCCGTAGGTAAAGATATCTGCCCCCCCCCAAAGAAAAGAATTATCTGAGCCTGACAACTGGGTATGCTAACAAGAGGTTAACACATTTGAATCGCTCCAGAACTTGGGACTAAGGTAACTTGAATCTGCAAAATAAACAAGAGGGCTACCTTGTTCTGTTCACTGTTCATAAGACCACGCTCAGAGGTTGGCACTTTGGGAGTAGATTGTTGACCTGCTGAGTGAATCTGTGACAACAGGGCCATGCCCAAACTATGTGCCATTCACAAAGGTGAATAGTGCTGCACATGGGGGGTGTAGGTGGGCACTGGATATGGCAGGGAGAACCCTGACATAACTGCAGTATATGCCATGTGCATACTGGATCCCCACTAGGGCCAGGCAGCTGTTTAGAACCCCCCCAACAGAACCCCCATCCCTGTCCCGTATGCCAGCCCACCACACAACACACAGCAAAGACCTGGCCCTAATTGGTTTAGTGAGAACCACCCCCACACACATACACATATGTGCCCCATTCAAGCTGAAATCCCCTGCACACATATGTGCCCTGTCCCCATTTGAGTGTAAACCCCCCCCACCACACATCAGGGCCTCGTCCCTGTAGTTGTTGTAACCCTCCCGAGCCTAACCCCATCATGAAGGACCCATCAATGTACAGCAAATCCTGACCACCCCCTGACCCCCAATCCCAGCTCCTCAGCCCATTCATTGGTGGACAGTGGCACCCACCCCTGCAGCACTAACAACACCATCCCCATCCTCTGTACCTGAATGTCAGTGCCACAGCTATGGAAGGCCAGCAGCACATCCCACTGCACACCTTCTCAGCCACTGGTCATTTAACTGATGCTGGGAGAATGCTGCCTGTTATAGCAGTGTGCTCCCAGCATCAGTTGGATGGCCAGCAGCTGAGGAGGTATGCGGAGGGATGTGCCACTGGCTGTCCATAGCTGCAGCACCAACTTGCAGGTATGGGGGATGATGTTGTCAGTACTGTGGGTGGGGTGCCACAGTCCACTAATGAGTGGGCTGGAGGAGCTGTGATCGGGGTTGGGGTGGTGGATTTGTTGTACATGGATGGGTCCTCTCACAACAGGACTCTGGTTGGGGGTTACAACAACTATGGAGATGGGTCTCTTTATATATGTTGGGGGTTTACAGACACAGATGGGAATGGGGCACTTATGTGTGTGGGGGGTTCAGCTTGAATGGGGATGGGGTACATATATGTGTGTGGGGGGGTGGTACTCACTACACTGACAGGAGCCAGGTCTTGGCTGTGTGTTGGGTAGGCTGGCATACGGGATGGGACAGGTGCTTTGCTGGGGGGTGGGAGGTTCTGCTATGTGCCAGGATGTGCCACAGGGTGGTTATCAGGTGGGAGGACCACTGGACATCGGGGCATGGCTGCGCAGGCCCAGATTCCTGTGTTAGCTATTCATGTACCCAGACCTGTGCCTTCCCATACATGGGATCCACTCTGGGACCCAGGATGGGCACCTGATTGACTGCCCACCTGGGTCCACTACTCTACGCCATCTGCCTTCTGGGCACCTGCATGCCAGGGGGTGGCACCATGGATGGGTGGCCACCATTCATGCATGCCAGCCTCTGCACACCTGTCAACAGGGGCAGAGCTATGCAGGTGGAGTATGCACCTCTGGTGCATACTTTCTGCCCATTCATGCATAAGTCCCCATTTGTGTGAATTTAGCAATGGGTAAAAATGAATGTTGTAAATTACATTAGGCCCTTAATTTCTGAGTTCATCCCTCACCCTTTAAATAGAAACATGTTCAAGAGATTAAAAAAGGACAGATATGACTGATGTTGAAAAGCACTTTCTTTTTTTATTATATTTATATAATATCTTATATTTTGCAAAGCATTTGACACAGTTGACCATAGGTATTATTGCACAAGTTAAAAAAAAATGTAGGACTTGGGACTCCTACACTTTCCTGGTACAGGAAATATCTAGATAATAGGCAATAGCATATCAAAACTGAAGGTGTATACTCATCACTTCTACCCCTAAAAAGAGGTGTACCCCAGGTTATGGTCTATGGGGCCTATTCACAAAAGAACACACAAGAGATGAGTACTGGGGTGTGCAGCACTGCACCTGAAGGATTTCCTCACTGGGGCTGCATTCACGAACACTGGCCTCCATCCGGTTCACTTACATGGCCACACCCCCTGGCATGGCAGGTCTGCAGGGGGCAGGAAGATACCGAGTGCAGATCCTGACGGGCAGCCAATCGGCTTCCCAGGCAGGAACCCACAGTGGATCCCTTGTGTGCTACCACTACCATAATGCCTGCCAGCATGCAGAGCGCTGACCGAGCCATTGTGAGTGTCCACCCTGCCTGCCCCACAGCGGCCTCCAGATGTGCCCCAATGGCAGGGGCTGCACTGTTGAGGGTGGCATTGTCCCCCACCATGCCCACTGCATCTGGAGGCAGCCTTCCCAGGGGGCACGTAGCTGACCCCAGTGGATTATGGCTGCCTTCAAGATGCGAAGCAAGAGTCACCCATGCACAGCACTCTGCATGGTTGCACATGCTGCGGAGTGCTGGCTCACCCCCCCCACCACATCCCAGCACACACTTGTGCGGAGCTCCATGATCGGCCTGGGAATCAGGTGCATGGGGGGGCACATCCTATTCCTGCATGAGGCGGAGGGGGTGCAGTGGGTGCTGATGGCTGTGTGGTGGCTAGGAGCCCAACTTACACGATGCATAGCCACCCCAGACATTTGTGAATAGGCCCCTATATAAACAGCATTGATAACTGCATTAGAGATGCAAAACTACACTTCATTGAGGATGACATGATGATGTATGTTTCAAAACCCACCTAAAGCACTGTTCGGGCTAATCTACAGACAGAATTTAATACCTTACAATTAAATTTCTTTCAGTCGAAATTACTATTAAACCCAGATAAGACTAAAGTGATTCTATTTCAACCCCCTAACCCATCTTTCTGTGCAGCATCACCACTTGCTATAACTACACTCTTAAGGGAACAGCTAGAGTTAGTTGATAGTATAAAGTTTCTTGGGGCCTGGTTCAGTAAGGGATTGTCTTTTAACAATCACATTGACTAGCTATGCAAAACATTTAAGTATAGGCATAGCTTTTTCTACAGAAACAAAAGTTGTCTGCCATTGAGAGCTAGAAAAAGACTTGTTCAAGCAGTTTTAACCCTTCTGGACTATGCAGACATGAAATATAGTCACTGCACCCTTATCTTCTTGAATAAACTAGATGTGCTCGATCATCAAGCATTGCAGGTTAGGAGGAAAGTGGAGTCACGTGATGCACCACGTGAGTTAAGCAGCTCGATCCCTCAGCTCCACACCTCACTAACCCATTTATCTTTTATTTCATAACCTATCCCATCTAAAACTACCAGCCATTCTTCTGTCGTGTTCTTGCTTGCCTTGGTAATGGGATGTGTGTGGGGAACAAAATAATTATGGAGGTAGAGATGTGAACGAGAAGTGTGTGCCACATTTCCCCACCCATGCCAGAAAGAAAGAAGGCATCCAAAAGAAGCAAGGCCCAGGCCCCCGCTGCAACTAAATCCTTATAAGGAATGCAAGAACTAACCGAAGCTCGGTTCCTTCAAGAATGTAATCCTCTCAGTGATGCCCTACTATCTCTTGCATATGAACTTAAAAATATATTTTTTGCCACCAAAAAGTTAACACAATGGGTTGGAGATACAGAAGTAAGGGTCAGCTTTCTGGAAGACTGGCGTGCAAGAGTAGACCCCAAGACTGCGTCCCTCAGACAAAAGCTTAACTGACTAGAAGAGAAAGCTTAAGGACCTCGAGGTACGGAGCCACAAAATAATTTATTCATCATTGGTCTCCCAGAGTGTTCCAAAGAGCAGAACACAGTTCACTTTATTCAAAAATTTATTGTAAAAATTGCAGACCCTTCCCCTAAAGGCTCGACATATATTGTGGAGCGATCTCATAGGGCCTTGCATCCCCCTCCTCCACCCAGTGCAACTCCTTACCCAATAATCCTAAAGTTATTAAACTACTTGGATAAAACTCACATTATGGCTAAGCTTCATGAGGCAAAAGAGATCACATGGGATGGCAATAAATCACGGATCGTTCAGGATTTACCATACTCCATCAGACTTAAAAGAGCAGCCTACAGTTCTGCGATTTCCAAGTTAATGACAGCCCAGATAAGTTTTCGTATGTTATACACAGTGAGACTCCAAATTAACTTCAAGAGCTCTCCCAAAACCTTTGAATCATATGATCAGGCCAAGAAAGATCTACAGGTGATGTTCCCCTGATTTGTTTAACCTCTCCATCTGAACTAACCGTAGTATTTTTTTTCTCATTTCATTAAAGTTAGAAATGCTGGCTTGATTAACCTGCATATGGTGCAACTCAGCTGCTTTCTTCTGTTAACTAGTTGCCGGCATACATGATGTAGTGAACACTACATTGCAATTATGCCTTGATCGTTGCTGCCTGGTATGTTATAAATGGTTTCAGACCCTTTGACATATGGGAGTTTTTATCAAGTATTTACCCACCGGCACAATATGCCAGTTCTGTTCAGCTTTCTAAATAATTTCCTAATCCACCACCGTCCCTGAAGTGCTTGTCAAACTTTCCACTCAGGAAGATTTGTGACTTTTGAATCAGCATCCTGATTCGATTCAGGATTGACCATTGTTTGCTCCTGATGCTTCGATCCAGGAATGTAGGCTGATATGGCTGCAGACTTCAGATGAAATCAGGTTGATGCTGCCAGTCTATCATTATTTTACTTTTTACTGCCTTACAAAGGAACTTAACAAAGGAGATCTTGGTCCACTTTCAGTTGATACAGCCATGTCTATGTTGTTTGAATTGGGATCTTCCTCCTGGGTAAGCTTATCCTGTTTTAAACTGAAATTATGCACTGACGGCCAACAATACCGTGATCCAGTAACACAGATGGTATGACTTTGGACTCTGATTGTGTTCAGGCTGCAGCTGCCAGTTCCACAATGTTTCAAGAGTTGGTATTTTTCTATATTTGTTAGGTATTAGGTTCTTGTTAACAGGGACTCTGGCTTATCTATTTTACATGTGGCCAGGCAAACGTGGCCCAAAGTGTGATTTTATTAGGTGGTAAAACTCTCCTGCATAGACTCCAGAACATGCTCCATTGTTTCTTTTACTACTTATATTGGAAACGGGGGTTCAATTTCATGTCTTTATTGGAGGTGGGAGGGTTGCTGCTTAGCTAAGTATCATTGTTAATGTTTGGTATCAACGATGCTATGGGGCTCTAGATTGGACATGATTTTCAACTATTGGACATGCCCCCCCCCCACCTTTTTCCCCTGTGTGGGACCGTATGCATTTATATAATTGTATAGATATATACTGTATGTGCTTTACTTTATCTTGTCCACTGGGTAAGCGCTGACTGGATTGATTAGTGGGTCCTTTTTTGAAGCTCTAGTTGGAATTACTATCTCTTTTCCTTTTATTTCTCATACCAATATTTTTACCTATCTCCCAGTTTTTACTTTCTTAAATGTTTTTAACTGGGCATTGGCCCCCATCTCCATGTTACAATATTCTAGTGGTATGGGGAGTAGCTTATCTCCAATGTTAGTCTTCCTTCTCAAGATGAAGATGGTGTCCACGCTGGGTCAGCCACTGTGAGCTTTTGTCATAAGCCATAAGCTTTACTGTTTTAGTTAATTTTAATCATTAATCGTTTAGTTTATTTAGTTTAGTCTCTAGTTTACTGGTGTTTAAGATATTTCGTTAAGGCCTGTTGTGGTCCATTGTAGCGTATTTTTTAAATGACTCTGCTGACGCTTGTTGTACTCCACTGCAGCGTTTTCCTAAATGACTCTTGGGCCTATTTTTGGCTCATTTGGCTTATTCCTGATCGTAATATTTTGTCATCGATAGTGATAGCGAGGATAGTGAAGATATGTGCTGCTGTGTGTAACTCGGGCTCTTGATTTGAACGGATTTGAATGGAGTGACTGCTGGAGCCGAAGCTGAAGCAGATGATCGGTTTGGCAGTATTTTTGGCCATGCTGTTTGAGACTGTGTGTGAGCTGCGGACAAGCTGCGGACAAATTAAACCTTTTGGTTGAAGGGAAGAAAATCGGAAGACTATGAATTTATGATGCTGTGACTGTGACTGTATAGTAAGCATGAATTGCTTTACTATCGATTTATTTTCAAGCTGCTTATACGACTTGTTTCTTGATTAAGACCTCAAAGAACTGAGTCGAGTTGGGTTGGACTATTTCTGATCGTATTGTTGGAACTGCTGACCCTATTTGGATTTACAAAGTTGTTTTGGTCCCTGAGTAGTATACAGTATGTACTATGGCTGGATTTCTGTTGAACTGAAGGTCTGACTGGGACTAATGTTTAAACTGTTAATTTGCTGAACTGATTTATTTATAAGTTGTTCGATTGATATGAATTAGAGCACTCTAAAGCAATGGTGTGGTTTATTGCAGGGTGAGCTGCTGGGGTGCCTATTGTTTGTTTTGCTGTCCTTGCTGGGTTTGGGATGGGTGGTATTGTTCCCGGTCTACCAGAGAATGAGCATGGAGAAACAGTGCCTTCTAGGCCTACTAGTAGGGTCCACTGGTGAGTGGTCCCTTTCTGGGGGCTGTAGTCCTGTTCCTGGTGGGGGTAAAGTTTTTTATTCATTTGTTGTCCTTGCTGTGCTTGGGACAGGTGGTACTGGTTCTGGTCTACCGGAGGGTGGGCATAGAGAAACGGTCCCTCCTAGGCCTGCTAGTGGGGTCCACTGGTGGTCCCTTTCTGGGGGCCGTAGTCCTGTTCCCAGTGGGGGTAAAGTGTTACCCATAAGCTTTGGCAGCTATTTTCCCCCGAACCTTTCATTGTATTTAGTTATTTATGCCTGAATGAGTTATAAGCTTATCAAATTACCTTTCTATTAAATTCTATAGATTTTGGTGAGAGCAAAATCTAAATTTAATTATTGGATAGGGGAAGTGAGAGGCCTTAATCCTTTTATAAGACATTTAACATCAGAAATTTGAGTGTTATTGCCATTTCAGGATTTTGTGGGCTATGGTTTTGGGATAATATGGTTATTTATTCGAATATCGTTTGATCTGTGTTTCATAATAATTTATCAGTTTGTTTATTGAGATTGTTGAGTTGCCTGTTTGGATATTTTTGGATAAATTGTTTATTGAAATGTGCTGGGAAGGCATTAAGACGGTCAGGAGCTATTCTCGCACTTTGCTTCATGACCTCCATCCTTTTCACTGTTCCCCTCTGGCACCTGAAGTCTACAACATATGCTGATCATTGGGGAATAGTGAGAAGGTGTTTTGAGGGGTAAATGGTCTGGGCAAAGTGGGAGAATGGTAAAGGGGTCGATCGATTGAGGTAGTGGGGACTAGTAGTCACCCTGGGGTGAAATGGGTTCAGAAGAGGGGTTTCCCCTGCCTGATTCCCATACCCATGGGCTCCACAAATTGCAGGCCGGTACTGCGCTCCTCCTTGAAAACCCATCCAACCCGGGCAGTGTTATGCAATGCCAGGTCAATTAAAAACAAGACCGCTATTATAACAGATCTTATTGCAACATCTGATCTGGCATGCATCACCGAGACCTTGTTGGATGAGAATGCAGGCCCTGTTTTGGCCTCTGCTGCTCCATCCGGGTTCTCAGTGATACACCTCCCAAGGTTGGGTCATAGGGGTGGGGGTGTAGCCATCTTTTTTAGAATGGAGCTGGGTCTTGTGGATGTACCAGTGTGTGTCACTAGATCCTTTGAGTGTATTCTGGGAGCAGGTGCAGGGTTCAGGATTCTCCTCATCTACCGACCACTCAGTGATGGTGGAGAATTCCCAAAGGAGTTTGCAGAGGTCATCGTCGACGCAGTGCTGGAGTCACCCAGATGGTTAATACTGGGTGACTTCAACGCTTGGGTCGATGATGGACTCTCGTCTTTTGGGAAAAATCTCCTCCAACTTATGGCAATGTTGGGCCTTACACAGGTGGTTACCTCTGCTAGCCATGTAGGGGGTCACTCATTATTTATTTATTTACGAGTTTTACCAGGTTGGCATACTGAGCAACATGCTCGATTCCAGATGTGACATGGGGGCTGAGACCCAATTTACAAACATTGTCGATTTACAAGAAACTTTTTTTACATAGTCAAGTTAGGACAACAGGCATATTTCACAGTTAGTGAAGATGGTTACAGACAGAGGTAATACATGTATAGTGTAGAGAAAATTGGAGGGTGGTCAGCTTGGGAGCAGTTCATTTCACAATAGATGTAGGGTTGAATTAATTGAAACAGGAGCAGCTGGAGGAGAAATGCCCTCGGACTAGGCAATTTCGTTGGTATGGGTTGGGGGCATGTCTTATGGGGGCAGGGAGGGCATTCCAGAGTTGAGGGATTCGGTAGCTAAAAGCGGCCTGGCCATTTTTTGTGTGCATGAACAGAACGTGCAGCAGCCTAGTGTCTGTGTTTCTGAGAGAGTATGCAGGTGGAGGTTGTTGGGAGAGGGTAGAGGACAGGTAGAGTGGGAGGGAGAGGGACCAGTATTTGGCTGCAAACCTGGCACAGTTTGTCTACGGTCGTGGAGGGACGACAGGGTTAGGGAAGTGTAAAGGTTGCAGTGGTGTGTAGAGTGTGGGCAATCGAGGATAAATCGACAGAAAGAGTGGAACAGGGTGTCGAGGCTGGCCAGGGTGGACACAGGGGCAGTGGTGTATACTATATCACCATAGTCTAGAATGGGCAGAATCATTTTTTGGACAATAGCTTGCCTAGTCTGTGGGGGGAGGCAGCTTTTGTTTCAGTATAGATTGCCGAGCTTTGGGAGGAGCTTCTTGTGCAAGGATTCGATGCGGAAGGAGAAATCTAGGTGTTCCTACTGGAGTTGGAAGTCACACATTTGGGAAGGAACCAAATGTGTGGAGAGATCATCATACCATAAGATTTAGCTTCAGGGAACCCCTGAATAGGCCTGCCCCTATGGAGATGGTACAATATCGCCCTTTAAGGGGAATTACCCCAGAAGGCCTCTTGGTGGTCTTGGACCTATTTGGTATTTCGAATGAGTGCATGGATCCAGGGGATCTCATACTCACCTATAGTAAGGCTGTGGGTGATGCCCTGGATCAAATTACACGTGTTTGTATTCATCCACTCACTCAGCGCCCAAGATCTTCATGGTTTGACGGTTCTTTGAAGGAGCTGAGAAGAATAGGGCGACGGTTTGAGAGAGCTTGGCGAAAGTCCGGCCTTGATGCTGACAGGCTTTGATTGATAGGCCATCTTAAAGTCTATCAATCAGCAGTCGCCTGTAAGAAGGCAGAATTCCTATCCAAGGAGATTGCTGCTGCGTGGAATTGACCAGCTCAACTCTTCCAGACTGTTGACAGATTGCGCAATCCACTCTGTCTGCAGTCTGGAAGAGATTTTTCACAGATGAAGTGTGATGAGCTTGCTCGTTTCCTCACAGATAAGATTGCCAGCACCAGATCGGGCATCCGTCCTGCTCTCTCTTTAGGGAGTTGCGGTGGCCGGCTAGGGGAACCAAGCCCTTATGTCACCTGGTCTGACTTTAGTAGGCCGGCATTCATGGATGGTGTGAGGATTATCCAGACTGTACAACCAACCAGCTGTAGTTTGGATCCGGGACCTACGCCACTATTAATAAGTTGCGTAGCTGTTATCTGCCCAATCCTTGCTGAAATTATCTGGAAATCTTTGGTGCAAGGGGTTTTCCCCTTCCCCTTTAAAGGAAGCGGTCATTTGACCACTCCTTAAAAAAACCTTCATTGAATCCAGACGTCCCAGCTATCTACAGACCTATCTCTAACCTGCCCTTTGTTGGTAAGGTTACTGAAAAGGTAGTTGCGATTCAGTTGGATGACCATCTTATAAACTGCAACATCTATGAAGCTCTCCAGTCAGGATTTAGGAAAAGACATAGCACTGAGTCTGCTCTTGTCCAGGTTTTTAATGATCTACTAATTGAGAGAGATTGAAAGGCTCGTACTATTCTAGTCCTTCTTGATCTCTCTGTAGCTTTTGATACTGTGGACCATGGTGTGCTGTTGGCACGCCTGTTTTCTTTGTGGACTGTCTGGTACAGTACTATACTGGTTTTGATCTTTCCTCACTGGGCAGACTCAGAGGATCACTATGGGGATTTATTCCTCTGATACCATCTCTTTGTCCTGTGGGGTGCTGCAGGGCTCCATTTTTGGTGCCCACGTTATTCGCAGTGTATATGCTGCCATTAGGAGATATCATTCGGCGTTACAGTCTGGGATTTCACTGCTATGTATTTGATACCCAGCTGTATCTGTCCTTCACTCCAGGTCAGCATAGAAACATAGAAACATAGACTTTGATTGCAGATAACGACCTCTTGGCCCATCTAGTCTGCCCATTTCCCTACCTACAGGATAGGCTGCAGATCCTAGTTAACCAACAGCCTATTTCTTCCTACCCCCCCACAAGAATTGCCTTATGTCTGTCCCATGCATTCTTGAATTTTCCACAGTTTCAGACCCCACAATCTCCTCAGGAAGGCTGTTCCATGCATCCACTACTCTCTCTGTGAAAAAATACTTCCTCACATTGCCCCTGAACTGCCCCCCCATCTTTAAATTGTGTCCCCTTGTTCTTGCACATCTCTTTTTCTGAAAGATGCTACCTTCTTGGATTTTGTTGATTCCACTGAGGTACTTAAAAGTTTCTATCGTGTCCCCCCTCTCCCTTCTTTCCTCAAGGGTATACATATTATCATGATGCAATCCCTTTGCTTAACAGCTGTCTAGCCGAAATTAATGACTAGATGAGTGCCAGCTGGCTAAGGTTAAACCCGGATAAGACCGAGGTGCTGGTTGTGGACCCAGGTCGTCCTGAGGTGGGCCATAGTGCTGAAGTACCTTCAGGCCTTTGGCTTGGTGGTATCCAGCTCTTGACCTCAGGCCAGGTGCGTAACCTGGGCGTTATTGCTGATGGCGGCTTGACCTTGAAATCTCAGGTGTCAGCTGTTAAGTCCTCTTTTTACCATCTGAAGAATATTGCCTGGATGAAACACCTGGTTCCTTCAGCTGACCTTCCCACTCTGGTCCACGCCTTTGTGACCACTCACCTTGACTACTGCAACTCCCTTTACCTGGAGCTACTGGGGGTTGATATTCCTTGCCTGCAACTAGTGCAGAACGCAGCAGCTAGGCTTTTGACTGCAACATCTAGGCATAGTCATATTATGCCTGTTCTGCGCGGGCTGCACTGGCTGCCGGTACAATAGCAAATCACATTCAAGGTCGGGTTATTGACCTATAAAGCCCTACACAAACAGGGACCACAGTATCTGAAAGATCTCCTTACTCCCTGCAGCCCCTCTCGCTCACTCCGATCTGCCGACAAGGGATTGCTAGAGATTCCTAGGGTTTGTTTGAAAACAGCTGGTGCTCGTGCGATTTCATATGCAGCGCCTGCCCTGTGGAATTCTCTACCTCGTCGGATACGTAGCTGCCTGACTGTTGAGAGTTTTAAAACAGAGTTGAAGACTTTTTTATTTTTAAAAGCTTATGGCATATGATTTTATATTGTTAATATTATATTTGTTTTATTTCTTATTTGTAAAGTGCTTTGATCTCTGGAAAAGCATTTTTAAATAATTTTTTACTTACTTACTTATTCAAGGCACGGTCAGGGATGAGAGACAGTAGAGAGCTCCAGGCTTTCCCAGTTTAATGTTAAGGCTGGTATTGGCCCTCAACTCTGGAGCTTTTTTCAGAGCCCCCTCCTCCAACTCAATGCTGTAATACCTAACATTGGCGGTGAAGAATGCCATCTTGAAACAATGATGTGGGCTGTACGGTACACAACCTCCCTTACCCGAACACTTTAGTGCTGTTTTTCAGCTAAATGGTATTGTGAATTTAATCCTGGGCTCAGTGTTGGCAGGGTTGATCCAGCTCCCCAGACCTTCCTCCGGAGGTAGCCCAGCATGACTGGATTTTTCAAGGATGTGGATGGAACTCTTTTGCCTGTACAGAGTTTGGCGGGGGAATGGCCTTATTTTTTGCCTTTCCTTACTTGTTCATGGGGGCTTGCCCTCAGTGAGATTATTCTAGAACTGACTGTGATTGATGGTGGGAGCTCTTTCTTCTTATTTCCCTGATTGATAGTTTGGAGGAGGATGTATGGAGCCTTTCGATGGCCATTTACTATCGGTGGATGCCCCTCCTCTTTACCACTAATAATGGTGCATCAGTAAGGGGAGTTCCTGGAGAGCCCTGAACATTGATGGTCCAGTCACTTAGTTCTGGGTATATATTAACTATATTATTATAATTTCCTACATCCCTGGGAGAGATTTAAAAACATTTTCACTTGTTCTTCTCTTCTACAGTATGTAGACCATTATTAACCACAGGTCTCTATTCCTTCTATTTTTCTTTCAACCCCACATAAAATCCGGTCAGTGCTTTCTTCTCTTCTCTTTATGGATTGCCAGTAGTTGTAACAGGCAGCAGTTTTCCTTGGTGATATCTAACACTAGTCAAGGCCTTCTGTTCAGGGACTCCTGCTTGCCAGAATCAAGCCTTCTTTACCAGTGATCGAACTGTCTGCCGGCTGGAGGTTTTCACCAGAAAACAAACTGAACTTTGCCAGAAGTGTTTATCCAGCCTTGGGCCTATGCCAGACTTGCTCCACACCATCTATTTCTGCACCCGTGACTGTTTTCTCAGTGAGAGACCAGATTGGGGATCTAGCCCCTGTGCAGCAAGAAATCACAGGTTGTGGCCACCTGGAGGGAAAGGCTGTGAAGCCGAGGTGAGTCATACAGGCCCAGCTTCCCCATGCTTTTCAGTTTCCAGCAGCAGGTCTTCATATTACCAGACCTTCTTCAACCAACTGCTGTCATGAGTAAACTCATGGTAGCTCCCTGTAACTTTTCTTTTAATCTTTCCGTGGTACCATCTGATTGCTCCAGTGTGTTTCAGGGTTACAGAGGACTGGGCTAATTGGCCCTGGATACAAATAAACAAAGCCTTGTTTATGCATGTTTAATTGCCTTTTCTCTCCATTAAGGGTACTAACAACTGCTGCAATGCTGGCCACCCCTGGGCACTGATTCTGGTGAGCCAGTGTAACAATCTGGGTACCCAGTGTTGTCAGACTGTTTACTGAGGGACTAGAATGCACTCATGCATAGTAACCTGCATCAAATTAGTAAAATAATCATTCTTCTAGATTCACGCCCCCATCCTTGTTCACTTCCCCTTAATAAACCTGATTTGCTGTGTCACATTTAAACAGGCTAATGAGCATATTCTTAGTTGGTGTACAGTAATGAGTGTATGCTTGCCTTGCTAATATTGGACCCTATTCACAAAATATTTTTGCCATAGACACAGAATGGGAGAAACCTGTTTGTGAATTGGGCCCATTGTCTTTGCAGGAGGTTCCAGGGGAGTTGCTGAAGAACGGTCCCTGGTTGTAAGCGCAAGGGGGTGTGTGAATATGATTAATGCTCATTGTTAACTGCGTGGCAACTGCTGCAAAGGGTTAAAAAGTATTTGGTCACTAGGCAGGTTTGTGAGTGGTTATAGCTTCCCAGAGGGCTATTTCAGATTAGATAGATACCCACACTATTATTATTCTGGATGGAGGTGCCATAATACAGAATCCAGGCCCCTCAACCTGTGGTCAGAAGTACAGGCAGGGGTTGTAACCTTAGAAAAATAACACCACCTAGGGGTTACATCTTGGAGGCACCACTGGGATTAGTGCACCATAGTGGCCAAAATACAAAATTGTAGTTAATTGTTAATTTGGAGTCAAATACGAAATGGAGGACTTCCCTAATGGCTAAACTTGAAATTTCCCCTAACAAAATGGCTGTGCACTGTATGTTGGGGTGCAGCGAGGCAGAACATGTTAATTCTCACTATGCTTTACTCTTATTGGATATACCATTAGGGACCATTAAGGCTATTATAGAGGAGACAGTGAGTAAGATTAAGCGACTGCACAAAGTTACAGTGGGGGGGTGACATTTTTATTTATTTATTTATTGAAATATTTCACCAGGAAGGCACACTGAACAACAAGTTGCTCATTTCATGGTGCAACCTGGGGGGAAGGGGTTACATAGAATTGTGAAGTATGATCAGTTACAATAGTATGTGAGTAGTACAAACAATACTACATTGTAAGATTATGCAAAAGTTGGAACACAAGGTATTGTACAATAAACAGTAGTGGAACACTGGGTAAATTACAATACATATCCAAAACTGTACAAAAGAACTTATAAATGTACAAAACAGTAATAATGTGACAGAACCATTATAGTGCATGAGCGTACCAGGAGCAGGCTTGAGGTAGTATGTAAGTGCTATTGAAGTAAAAAGGATGGGATAGGTTGTGCACACAGGTGACCCAGAAGGGCAGGTGGAAAAGAGAGGGTGAGAGGCAAGAACTGAATATGAGGAGAAGGGGTAACCATTTCCTGATTCCCCATTCAGGATGTTGAGAACCCTGCCAGGGGAGGTTGGGTAGGAAGGCAGAAACTGGGGATCAGTATTAAGGAGGGTCAAAGCAGGAACAGCTGAAGGACAGGTAATTGTGTAGGGCAGAGGTAAGGGAGTAGTTCAGTTCAATTTATTGTATAACAAAGTTTAAAATTTGTTTTTACAAAAAGTTTAAAATCTACAATTGTCACTTCATTCATTTATCATAATTTACACAATATCAATAATTCATTCTCACATCCTTCTATTAATTAAATTAAAGAGTACACAAGATTACTTAACATAATCAATTCTCTTTCCGTTAAGTGCTTTTGCTTTCTCAATATTATCCTACACAATCTAGCTACTTTATCTAACCATATAATATTATTAGATTTAAACACTGCATTAAACTGGTATTGAGGCTCCATATCTAATTCTTTAAGAACACATGCTAAAATCCTATTTCTTTCATATTTACATAATGGACACAGAATAAGTAAATGAGTTGGAGTGTCATCACTGCATTCACAGGCACATGTAGCTGTTTGTGTTTTTTTTTTATAGAATTTCATTGAAGTTTGTGTATTTATATAACCAAATCTAAATGTAGTTATTGCCTTTCTATATTTTGGATTAGAGATTTATATAAATATTGCTCTAATCCCATTGTTCTTTTCCTATTTTCCCCAACCGTCTACTAATTTTACAATTTGTAACCTTATTAACTTCTTGATTGTAGTGAACATCCTTTACTCTAATTTTTATTTTCTCTTCTATAAGCTTCAATGGCAGCCTGCTAGAATCGATAATGCACTCCAAGAGTCCATATGGCTTTATTATATTTTTCTAAAATACAGATACTAGGGCATAAGAAGCCCCTATCTCTCTAATTCAATGATTCTTCTATACATATTCTTGGGATACATTTTCCTTGTGTGTTATATGCTTTTAACCAGTAAACACTTGTCTTTGTTCTATACATTGCTATACTATTGATTGTCCCAATTCTAATCTTACTAAGCAAGATGATGCAGAATTTGGCAAACCCAATAATCTCTTTTAAGCTTTATTGAGAGTGGTCTCTAAACTATTTCTCTTTTGTTTACTCCTTATCTCTACTTCATATAACTGCAACCTCAATTTTGCATTTAAAACTGCTAGACATCCCTTCACTGATTGACCACCATACTTATAAGAAAATCTTTCTACAGTTGGATAAAATATCTTTATTTTTTCTTTTATGTACTTTATATGATCATACCAGTTCAGATTATAACTAAAAATAATTCCCAAGTAGCAACATTTTTAACAGTTTCTATGTTATTGTTATTGCACTTTAGTGTCCTTATCCTCCCTTTGTTAACTACTTGTTTATTGCAGATCATATATTTGGTCTTTTCAAAATTAATCTCCAGTGATGCCTTCTTGTAACCCTCATACAATTTATGTCTATTTCTTTCAATCCCTAAGTAACTAGTTGAAATTAAAACTATATCATCTGCATATGCCAGGTACAGGCACAGCCTGGAGCCCAACCTGGGCATGAGCAGCTAAGGATCATACTAAACTTTCAATACCCTATTTAAAAATAGATTAAATAGGATCAGGGAGAGGACACAACCTTGTCGTAATCCTATATTCGAGCCAATTGTATTATTATATTTCCCTTCTTTATTATATCTCATTAATGTACAATTATCATTATACAATGTTTTCAAAATATTGATAATAGCTATATCCAGTCCATATTTCCCCAGGGATTCCCATAATTTTACTCTGGAAACTTTATCAAAAGCTGCTTTTAGGTCTATAAAGATGCAATATAATGTCTGTTTCTTGCTGTATACATATTTATGAATCAAATGCATCAATGTAAAACATTGATCAAACGTTGAATGATTGGGCATGAAACCCACCTGGGCTTCGTCGATCATTTCATAATTTTTTTAGCCAATTGATTATTTTTTGTTGTAATAATTTTGTAAAAATTTTTCTGCGAACTATCTAGAAGATTTATTGGTCTGTAATTATCTGGATCAAGTCTATCCTCTTTTTTGTATATTGGAATTATTATATTAGTTTTCCACGTATGTGGTAAAATTCCTTTTTTCAATATTGTTTTAAACATTAAATTTAATACTTAGGTCCAAAGTTCGGGGTCTTCCTTTATTATGTCTTGGTGAACCCCATCCAGGTCTGGTGCCTTGTGGCATTTTAAATTTTGTATAACATCTAATATTTCTTTTTCGGAAAATGAAAAATTCATTACTGGTGTCCAAATAATAGTCACCATTTATTTCTTGATTATAAAATACATTTTTCTAATATGATTCCCATTTTTCTGGGCTAATATAATTTTCAATTTCTTCATTATAATTATCCCACCCATTATTTACTAGTTTCCAGAATTTTATATTATCCTTCTCCTTTACTGTGTTTTCAAATCCCACCCACAAATTTAATCTATATTTTTTCCTTTTTGATCCATTGTATTTTTATATTCTCTTTTTAATTTATTTAATGTTTTCTTCCTCTCTTGATCATATTTTTTGTAAATATTTTATTAATTAATTTATTCTACTTTTATACCATTTACATTCTTTATCATACCATCTGCTATTTTTTGTTTATTAATTGTAACTTTAAGAAGTTTTTTGAAGTATTGTTCATTATATCCTCAAATATTTTAATATGTTTATCTTCTTCTTTATTCTATATCAAACTTAATATATCTTGTCTAACCAGTATGTCGTATAACATCTGTATAGATCTATAATGTTCTATTAAGTCCCAATTAACCCCCTTTTTTACTTTTATTATTTCTAAGCTGTTCTTGTTCTCTTTTGAAGTGGGTATGGCTGTATCAATTAATATTTCTACATGGCAATGTTCACTTTCAGCTCTACAACCTATTTTCAGATCTTTTATCTGAGATATAATATTCATTGTACACCAACAATGATCTATTATGGATGAACTCCTTGGGCCCATATAAGTATATGCCCCCCTTTGAATCATTTATTGTTCTACCATTAATTAATAACAAATTATAGTTATCCATTACTTTTATATGTTGCTTCTCTCTTTCACAAACTTTTTATCTGCTGCTTTTCTCTCCATTTTCACATGTATTGCATCCTGAGCCATGCAGACCCATTTTATTTCTTCTGAAGGCTCCAGGCCATGCCCTACCCTGGCATTCATATCACCCACTAAAATGATACCATATTCTGGATCTCTAGTAATATAGTGTTCAATAATTTTCCCTATATTCTTTTTTTCATCCAAACCTATATCATTTGATCCTTTAGGGGGAAGGTATACATTTATAATATATATTATCTGATCCTACTGTTCTGTTCTAACTACCAAAATATGTTCTGATTCTGTAATCTCTTCTAGATATTCTATGTGTTCCTTTACTCTACACCATGCTATTATACCTCCTGATAATCTACCCAATTTCTTTGTACTTCCTGCATTCTTATTAAATGCCTTATAACCATTAATATATATTTCATGATTTACCCATGTTCCTGTAAACAAATATATTCCAATTTGGTTACATAGTCCAGAAAAGAAGGATCAGGTAGTCTTTCCCTTAAATCTATTATGTGCCACGATATTATCTTAGTCCCCTATACTTGCTTTATTTGTTCCTCTGAACTTATACTCACATTCTGTCAATCATCATTAATCTCTTGCAAGATTTGATATCTGTTTGCCATTTTTAACAAACTAATCCAGTTATCACTGTGGGTTACTTCTTTCTCTTCTTGATTTCATAGATCTTCTCCCACCATATAAATTTCTAGTTTATCCACTTTCTCAGTTAATGTCAAAATTTGTAAGTATTCTTTTTTATTTGTTAACCAGATTGTTAATTGTCCTTCCTTTTCCCATCATCTGACCTTTGTAATTATTTTATTAAGATTATTAACTTTCAATAGGTTCTGCAGGAGATCCAGAGTTTCCCCTCTAATGTTTGCTTTGATCTCATTTATACAATGTCCTATCCCATGTAGAGAAATCACATACTCCTTTTGTTTTTTTGAATTTGTGTTTTCAAAACTACTTATCTTGTGAGCAACTTCAGAAGTGTTGAAATAACTGCATATTTGATTTTCCTTTGTGGCTATCTGGACTGTCTGCTAGTATTCTGACAGTTTACATTAATATAGTTGGAAATAAAATAGTTGGAAATAACTTACTGGTAGTAGCTGTGTACTTTGAATAGCAAAGGCTGCAGTTGTAATTTGATGCCAGACACAGCCTCAGGTGGTGGAAATTGTCTTCACTAGTCAGGGAGACCTTGCATCATAGCCAATTATTTTGGGTGGAGGACTATTCCAGCATTGATCAATTACTATAAACTACTATTGTGATCCTGTTTCAGACAGAAGCCCATCTCTTCAAGTGGTGTAACAGGCTGTGCTTTGAAACAACTGAGAAGCTGCATGGGATATACTATATTGGACTAGAAATCTGCAACTGATCTCTCTTACTTACATCTGAGGGAAGTTTTTCTTACTTTACAGTCTTACATTGGGATTGCTTTGTGTTTAATTTCATTTTTAAATCAGGAAGGGGGGTTTCAAAACTACTTATCTTGTGAGCAACTTCAGAATTGTTGAAATAACTGCATATTTGATTTTCCTTTGTGGCTAACTGGACTGTCTACTAGTATTCTGTAACAGTTTGCATCAAATTACTTTTAAATAGTTGACAAATCAGTTACTTGAGATTAGCTGAATTACTATAAAGGGCAGTACTCCCCAGGGTGGTGGAGCAGTGGTGTATTTGATTGTTTCTAACAGTCACCAGTGGTTGTGGACTACCCATCCACCCTTCCCCACACCTCACCCCCCCAGGTGTGATGTTTCCTTTATAGCCAAGGTTCTGACATCACTTCCTCAACAGGTCTTGGGGCAGAACTGTCATATTCTTAATAATCCAGCACAGTGCATAAAGGGTAAGAACACATCACACAAAGGAAGAAAAATAAATATATATATATATTACATATTGTATATTGTAAGGGAGAGGGATATGTGGGGAGTGGTGCAATGCACTGGCTGTGGGGCAGCAGTTTTCTGGGAGACTTTCTGGAAACTGCATTGCTGTCCTATTTGCAGGCAACTGTCAACTCTGAGGGAGGAGGTAGCCCACCTCCAGGCTGAACTGGCAAGGACTAAGGAGGCCTCCCCCACCCAAACTGCACCACTGCCACAGAGGCTGCCAAGTATGAAGAGCAGGTGGACCACAGTGGGTTCTGGAATGGTACAGGTGGTGGAACAGAGGTGAAGCCCCCTAGTTGTACCTCTACACAAACCATATGCCAGTCTGACAGAGCAAGGTTCCTCTATGATGGCACCCTCAGTGGAGACCAAGAAGAATGCTGAGGACACCAACAAGGGAGACCCACAGAAGGGTGGTATGGGACACCACAGGGGAAGGAAACAGCTTCTGATAGGGGACTCAGTTGTTAGAGGGGTAGACCTGTGGAAGGGAGAGGAGAGGGAAGTAAGGTGTCTGCCTGGTGCCATGGCTTGGAGGGGCAAGAAGTGAATCCTCAGGATTGCAGAAGCAGCATCACAGGAGAGGGAACTAGATATTATTGTCCACCTTGGGACAAATGACCTAGCTAGGCATGGGATCAGTGCAGCACAGGATGAAATTGTGGAGATGGGAAGGGCCTCAGAGAGGCAGCAAGCACAGTTACCTTCTCAGAGGCACTTCCAGTCGATGGCAGGGGTGAGGCTAGGGTACTACACACCATGCAGTTTAATGAATGGTTGCAAAACTGGTGCAGAGCACAGGGCTTTGGCTTCAGTGGGGACTGGGGGTACACCTGGAGAGATGAAGGTTTATACTGGCATGATGGTTTGCATCTGTCCATGAAGGGAACCAAGATCCTAAGTGACAGGTTTAAATGCTTCCTTGGCAAGCTTTTAAACTAGCTATGAGGGGAGGTGCTAATAAGAGGCAGGAAATTTCAAGCCTCCCCCAACAAAACATGATGGGTAGTAAGGTAAACACTGAGGTACAGTGCTCAACAGAGGGCAGGACAGGGGTAAATGGAAAAATTGACAAGGGCAAAAAGAACAGGCATGGGGGGGAAAGGCTAAAGCCAACATTAAATGGAGGGCAATGAGTACAAATGCCCGTAGTCTGGGAAACGAGCTTCCAGAGCTAGTAGCCTTGATGGAAGATGAACACTTGGATATTGTGGCAGTCACAAAAACATGGTACATGGGGAACCATGACTGGGATGTCAACATACCGGGGTACACAGTCTACAGAAGGGACAGGGAGGGGAAGAGAGGAGGTGGAGTAGAGCTATACACAAGGGAAGGGCTCAAAGCTACAGAACTAAAAAGTAAAGGGAGAGGACAAGAGGCACTCTGGGTCACCTTGGAGACAGGAAATGGCATCACAATCCGCACATGGGTTGTATACAGACCCCCATCTCAAGGGGAGGAAATGGACACGAAAATGAGGACATTCTCAAAATGGCTGAAAAAGGGGAGATACTGTTAATGGGAGACCTGAATATGCCAGATGTTAACTGGATGACATGTACTGCAGCCACATCTAAGAGCAGGGTCATTCTCGATGCCCTGCAGGAGGCAGGCCTTAGACAGCTAGTGTTGGAACCCACTCAGCAGGAAGCAGTACTAGACCTGGTACTCTTAAATGGAGAGAGGATCACAAATTTAGAAGTCGGTAGACATCTGGGAACAAGCGACCACTGCACAGTGTGCTTCACAATAAGCACAACCATGGAGACAAGCCATACAAAAACAAGCATACTGAACTTTAGAAGGGCTGACTTTGGCAAAATGGGTGAATACCTGAGGAATACACTAGCAAATGGGCAAAAAGGAGGGGTGGAAGAAAAATGGAGAAAAATCAAAACTGCCATCATAGAGGCAACAAGCCTTTGTGTGAAACAAATAAAGAAAACTTCTAACTTCTGGCTCAGCTCCCTCCCTCCCTATCTCGTATTTGCTCTATCCTCCCCACCTACCCCCTCACACACCCTCAGATCCGCTGACCCTAGACTACTATTCATCCCTCACCGTAGGACCACCACCGGACAATCTGCATTCTCTTACCTCTTCCCTAAACTCTGGAATGGCCTGCCCACCCAGATTCATAATTCTTCATCCAAACTCTCCCTTTCCTATGCCCTCTCTAACTTCCTTGCACCTAATTGCTACTGCTCCTGACCACCCTTCCGTTAGCTCCTCCTCCCCTGCTCCCCCCACGCCTGACCAGTGGCCCGGCCATCGCCTAATTGTCTGGCTTATATACTTCCTTGCACACTTATACCCTCTCTATTACCTACTCCGCACTCTCAATTTCTCCCTTCCCCCCTTCCTAATCAACCTAAGATCCCCAGCCCCACTCCCTCCCTTCTCACCTAACCTCTCCCCTATACAGCTACATTTCTACACCCTCCATCTCAACCCCCATCTTGCTCTCCAAATCCTTCCTTTCTACTTGATGCATCTCCCTGAAGCTCAACCTCCGCTACTGGCACTCAAGTTCTGCTATTACTACCTCTGTTCTGTAACTGGCACTTATGTATTTCATGTTTTGCCTCGATGTGTACCCTTGTATTGTATACCATGCCCTTATCATGTTCTATACTGTTCTTACCTCATTGGGTAACCATGATTTGTATAACCTGTACATGCTGAACCTGTGCTGTGCTGAACTGCACTGCCTATGTAACAAGTTCAAATGTAATCCCTCCCAACTATGTAAATTATCCATATTGTGCTACTGTAAGTTCAACTATTGTATGTATACCTGCCTCCTCTGTAACCCCCCCCCAGGTCGCACCATGAGATGAGCATCTTTTTGCTCAGTGTGCCTTTCCTGGTGAAACATTTTCAATAAATAAATAAAACAAAGTGGAGTGAAAAACCACTATGGTTCTCAAAAGAGGTGGCAGGGAAGGTTAAGAAGAAAAAGGCTGCATTCAAAAAGTATAAGGCATCACAGGAGAAGCATGAAAGGGAACTGTATCAATTAAAACAGGAAGAAGTGGGGAAGGCAGTCAGAATAGCAAAAGCCCAAACTGAGGAAAAAATAGCCAAGTCAGTTAAGAAGGGGGATAAAACCTATTATAGGTACATCAGGGAGCATAGAAAGTTAAGGGAGGAATAGTGAAGATTAATAAGGGAGAGGGGAGGTGGGCAGAGGGAGACAGTGAAAAGGCAGAGATACTGAATGAATACTTTTGCTCAGTATTCACAAAAGAAGATGAGGAGGCATTACCTAAACCAGACAATAGAAGCACTCTGGGTAGGGAGGTTGACACCAGTCCATTTACAGAAGAAAAGTCCTGAAAGAACTCCTAAAACTCAAGGTGGACAAAGCAATGGGGCCTGATGGGATTCACCCAGAATCCTAAAGAACTAAGGAGGACCTAGTGACACCACTGACCACACTTTTAACAAATCATGAGAGGATGGGGTAGTACCTGAGGACTGGAGGAGGGCAGATGTGATTCCCCTTCACAAAAGTGGGAGCAAGGCAGAAGCAGGAAACTACAGACCTGTAAGTTTGACCTCAGTGGTAGGGAAAATGATGGAATCACTTCTGAAAGAAAGAATTGTTGAGTACCTGGAGGCCAAGAGGGCACAGGACCCAAAGTAGCATGGATTTACAGCAGGAAGGTCATGACAGATGAATCTAATAGATTTCTTTGACTGGGTGACCAAAGTAATAGACCAGGAAGGGGCTGTGGATATGGCCTACCTAGACTTTGTAAGGCATTTGACACAGTCCCGCACAAAAGATTAATAATCAAGTTAGCCAGATTGGGAGTGGGTCCCAGGGTGGTAGCCTGGGTTGAAAACTGGCTGCACAACAGGACACAGACGGTAATAGTGAGTGGCACACATCCCAAAGAAAGGGGGGTCACTAGTGGAGTACCTCAGGGCTCAGTACTGGGTCCAGTCCTCTTTAACATCTTTATAGGTGACATTGCAGAGGGTCTGGAGGGAAAGGTTTGCCTCTTTGCAGATGATACAAAGATCTGTAACAGAGTTGATACACAAGGGGGGTAGAAAGGATGAAAAAGGACTTGGCAAGGTCAGAGGAATGGTCAGACATATGGCAACTTAGATTCAATGCAAAGAAGTAATGCACCTGGGAAACAAAAACCCAGGAGAAGAGTACACAATAGCAGGGAGGTACTAACAACAACAAAAATGGAACGGGACTTGGGGGTAGTCATATCGGATGATCTAAAGGTGGGTAAGCAGTGTGAGAAGTCAGTGAGGAGAGCCAGGGGGATACTGGGATGCATAGGAAGGGGCATCACAAGTAGAAAAAGAGAAGTGGTTATCCCTCTGTACAGACAGTTGCTGAGACCCCATCTGGAGTACTGTGTGCAGTTTTGGAGACCTCATCTATGCAAGGACATAGACAGGATGGAAGCTGTCCAGAGGATGGCAACTAAAATGGTGCAGGGTCTGCATCAGAAATCATATGAAGAGAGACTAGAGAGCTTAATATGTATACCCTTGATGAAAGGAGGACAGGGGACATGATAGAAATGTTCAAGTACCTCAAGGGAATCAACAAAGTCCAGGAGGATAGCATCTTTCAGAAAAAGATGTGTAAGAACAAGGGGACACAATTCAAAGATAGAGGGGGGACGGCTCAGGGGTAATGTGAGGAAATCTTTTTTCACAGAGAGAGTGGTGGATGCGTGGAACTGTCTTCCTGAGGAGGTTGTTGGGGCTAAAACAGTGGGGGAATTCAAAGATGCATGGGACATACACAAGGCAATTGTAGTGCGGGGTGGCAGGAAGTAGGCTGTTGGTTAACTAGAATCTGCGGCTTATCCAGTAGGTAGGGAAATGTGCAGACTGGGTGGGCCAAGTGGTCCTTATCTGCCATCAAAGTCTATGTTTCTATGTTTCTATGTGTTACCCTCCTTATAATATTCTGGGAATAGAGATTTAATATTTATAACACTTTCCATCCCAAAACCCAAAGCTCTTAATTCCTCTTTCTTATTTCCAATACTCTTAAGAATGTAGTATTGGTCTGATGATAATAATGCAAATTACAGATTAATTTATTTAACATACCATCCATTTTCTTGTTTTTATATAGTATGGTAGCCAAAAACTGCTTTAAATGAGAGTTCAATTAGTCTTCTGTTTCCTCTGGTATTACATTAATATTATACATAGGAAGTACATAATCAGTCTCCAATGTCCTTTTTAGTAACTCCCTTAATTTACTTTCTTTCTCTTCATCTTTTTTCTTTAATATTTACAACTCAGGGCACCCTGTGATTATATTATCTTTCTCCAATTCCCTATGTGATGCTTCAATAACTTTGTTCTTGCTTTCTGTCTATATTCGGTCTTGATCATCCTCCTTTCTACTTTCTTTATTCAAATTTCTTTTTTGCTTCCTTTTTATTACAGTTCACTCCACTTATAATGGGCACCTCAGTGCTACCATGAATTGCCCGTTATACTGAGTGGTCACTTTAACCAAGAAACTTTAAAAAAACAGAAGCATGTTTTTGCTGCAAAAGAGTAACAACAATTATTTGATACATTTTGACAAACTAATGCTATGATTACTGTACCAAATCAGACCCCAGTGCTTACACCATGAAGTGGACTTATAAAATGCACAGTACATTACCACCACATTGCCACTAGTGATTACAGCCTTTTTCCAATGAAGTCCTCTACTGTTTGTCAACTACAAAAAAATCTGGGATTTTCTTCTGTAGCACCCGCTTTTGGTGGTAAGAGGCCCAGACTTTCTCCGCTACACTTGAAGCATTCCAGTTAGGCTAGTAGATCTGGGTGTTGCTCCATAGCTCTTCATAGAGTCAGCAATGCTGATTTGATGTTGCTCACCGAGATCTTCTCTTCCAGCATCTCCTTATCGTCCTCTTCTTCCGGGTCCTGCGTGACAACAACATGCATTGATTCGACAACCAGCGTGATGTCATCCACTGTTGGCTCCTCCTCACTCTCGCCAAGGTGACACACCTGGTTAAATTCCTCTGCAGTCATTCTCTCTGGCACAGGAATAAGTTCTCTGAATTTCCATCCGCAGTGTCAGTCGCAGAACCATCCTCTGGGTCTGGGTGTGTAAATCCAGCTTTTTGAAAGCAACGCTGTATGGTCTAAAATGTCACAGCATCCCATGCTGTCTTGAGTAGCCTGACTGCATCGAGCAGGTTTATTTTGTTTATACACTGGGCAGCTGTAACTTGGGCTTCAGGGTCATTTGCTGTTTGGTCGATGTCATCCAAAACCTGTTGCCGCATTGCACGCACATAATGCTGCTTAAAGCTGTAAATGATGCCTTGGTCGAGCGGCTGTATGATGCTGGTTGTGTTAGGAGGCAGGAACACTGGTGCAATGTTCCATAGTCCTGGAACATCAGGATGGCCAGAGAAATTATCTAGGATAACCAATATTTTTCTACGCCTCAGCGCATGATCCCACAACCTCAGCCACTCAGTAAAAATGTCAGCAGTCATCCATGCTGACTTATTTACCCTGTAGGTGACAGGGAGATGGTTAACCCCATGGAAGCAACGTGGTACAGCAGATTTTCTGACAACCAGTAGAGGAGATTTTTCGGTGCCAGACATGTTACAGCATGCAAGCACACTCAATCTTTCTTTAGCTTTATTATGGCCCAGTAAAGTCTCAGATTTGAAAGCCATCTCCCAGTCCCGACACAATGATAGAAAAGGCCAGTCTTGTCACAGTTAAAAATGTCATCAGGGGAAACTGACGAGATTAGCCCTTGCAAAACATCAGAGATCCAATGCTGTGCACTAGATGAGTCAGCATTCTGTCTCTCTCCATGTATCCTTTCCCCCCTCACTATTGTTTATCTCTTTCCCCAGATTTCTCAAATACGTTTTATTATTTGATCTAATTTTTCTTTTACCTTTCTTTATATCTTTTATTAGTTTCTCCTCATTATCTTTATTTTTATTAGCCAATGTCTGTTTGTTTACCTTCTTCTTTTTATCCAACTTATTTTCATTCCCCTTTTCCTCACTTTCATCTTTTAAGCTCTTTTATTTACTTACTTCTAATTAAATATTATGTATTTCTTTTTTTCTTATTCTGTTCAATGTCATTGTGTGTCTTAGTCTTCTCCAGTTTTTCTTGCTCTACTCTTAAACTATCTTCTAGTATATACTGTATAAATCCATTTCCTTATCCCACTTCTCCTTACCTTCCCCCATTTTTAAGCTTAATAGATCAGAAAGAGTTATATTAAAACTCATCTCCTTATTTATAATAGGCTTTCTAGCCTTTTTGTTTTCCTGTTTCTCTATTGTTTTTTCAAATTTTGTTTAATCCCTTTCTCCCATAATTCTGGGTACTTAGATCTCATTTCTCTGACACTATTCTGATCATTATAATTTTCTGGTAACACCAAGTTATTTTCTATATTACTTAACGGGTAACCAAATTTGGTTATATCTTCATTAACTTGACCATTGTATTTTGGAGTTAAGGACTGGGATAATTCAAACTTATCCACTGAACATTCTATTGATTTTCCTTCTTCTTTTGTCTTAATCTGCAATTTTCTAACTCAATTCTTTGCATCCACTTCACTATTAAATTCAAATTGTACTTATGTTCTATTCCAATTCCCTTTATAAATGACAATTCCTTCTTAAACATTATCAATTGCTCACAAATTATTGCATTAGCCAATAATGGATCTCTAACAGCTTTGACACATTATCTTGCTAATGTTTCCAAAGGTGGGGTTGCAATATTTCAATTGGACTCATTATTTGTGTGCCTTCCCCAGATGTAGTTTCCCATTCATTTTTTAGTATTTTCTTCCTTTCTACTTATCTTTTAATTCTTTAAATTCAGAATCATTCTCTAATGCAAAACAAAAATGTGTTTTCTCTTGTCTTAACTCTCTTATTTCTTTAATTTTCTGTTCAATTTTATTGTTTGTTTCAATTGTTTCTTTTATACTATCAACAGTTTTCAATACTTCCTTGTTTACCCTCTCTATTAAGTCATCAGCCAATTCTCTAATAATATTCTTTCTTTCTATTCTCTTAGCTACTGAGACTGGTGTCCTATGTTTCATCAACTCAATTAAGTCTTGTTGCTCAAAACGTCTGTCCCCCTCTGGTAAATCCTTCATATTTTTTCATTTGAAATTATTATCCAAAACCTCCCATGTTAATGGCTGAATCATTTTTGAGGAATGCAGCTTTTCTGGAACCACTGTCATCCAAAACATGTATTTTACTCCTATTATTTAATTCCACATCTATTTTATTCCTACCACTAATATTGCTAGTTCCTTCCAGTAAGCTACCTTCACCCACCTCTATTCCTTTTTCATTGCTTACTTATTTTTATATGTCCTATTTTGTTTTTTCCCTATAGTAGTCTCCATTCCTTTAATTGTCAAGAAGTTCTTAACACTTCTTGTCTCAATTGGCATCATGTGTGTATGTGTGTATGTGTGTATGTGTGTGTGTGTGTGTGTGTGTGTGTGTGTGTGTGTGTGTGTATGTATGTATGTATGTATGTATATGTATATATATAAGCAAGATTAACAAGGTTTTCTTTTATAATTCTTTTCTTAGTTCTACCCAAATAAACTATAGTAACAAAAATGTTGTTGGTAGAAGAGATCTTCACAGGAAACATCTTATCCTAATTTGATTTTCAAAAAAATATGTAAAAGATAAAAAGAATTCTATAATGATACAAAAGCCTGTAATACCAGATTAATACTAGATTGTAAATTTTCTCTCAATCTAGTTTACCAATCTGTCTTTGTCTCTATATGACTATGGTATCCTTTTAACCTTATTTGGTTGAATATCCTGAAGAAAAGAAATGAGAAATAGAAAACCTTGTTTATCAGTTACAACTGCTGTACCAAACTATAACAATCAACAATAACTGAGCTAATAATCCTGACAATTTAACAAAGAATCATCTAAATCCAGAAATCCAGAATCAACGTTACTATAATTATTTCCTCTTATCAGTGCTAATATACCATAACAATACTAATAATTGTCTAAATTTAGTTTCTAGTAAACTTTCCTCCTGTTATACTAGAATATTTAATCTCTAGGTATCTAATCTATCAATATTTATATTATATTTGTATTATGTTGGTAAGTAGAAAGACAGACTTATTGGAAAACAACTTATTCCAATCAATTACAATAAATTACAATTAACCTGGAAATAGAATGTGCAAAACACTCTATTTTAACTTTTGACTTTAAATAAATAAGAACACAATAAACCCCTAGTAATCTAAAAAGAATGGGAAGATAGTACAAAGTTAATACAAATGCTTGCTAGGACCCAGCGAGTTCTTCAGCTCATCTATGGTCTTTGATTTTTTATAAACTTTCACCTCTCATCTGATGTTCTCTTGAGTTGAATTTCAACCACTTCTTCCAAAGTTCCCGACTGAATGTAGTTACATGAGATAATTCAACCAAGTATGACCATACAGAGTCTTCTCTTGTTATTAATGCAATGCCCTCTGTCAAAGTTAATTCCTTTGTTGTAAGCCCTTTTCTGTTGGATACACACCACTGAAGCATCTTAAACACTAAAAAGGAAAGTATAAACAACACAAATGGGTAAAATAAAATTTAACCTAAAATAAGATTATAAAATACTAAATGTACTAAAATATCCTTCTTTTTTTATTTTCCTACTATATTTTCTTCACTCAAGACCAGCTATTTATTCTTTTTTTTATTACTTAACACTCTCCTCTTTTTTAATTTATGTAGTCTCAAACTCCCGCAACCCCTTATACATTTGACTTTTTTGATTAATGGAATTAATAGCATAAAACAAGTGAGAAGTTTCTTAATTAACAAATATATTGAAAGAAGAAGCTGTATGCTTTATAAATCAGTATGGAAACTTACTCTTTAGTTCCTTTTTTTAAAATTTGAGTTTCTTGTCGATCCGACTGCTTTCTTTGCTGTTCCGCCTGTTCTGTCTCTTACATAATAACAACCAGGCTAATGAAACTCTGCAAAGTGAGTGCAATACATATACAATGAAAGCAGAGGTATAAGGAGAGAAATAAGCCTAAGCACAAGCTAAATCTCCTTCTAATTGCTGGAGTTTCAGGCTAACTCTCTTTTCCTTCACTCTGGCACTCTGTTTTCTCTGTCTTCCCAAACTGTTCTCCTGTTGTGATCTGAGTTGGTCAGTTAGCACATGCCCCTTATCTAGCAGATGTCAGCTGATCCCTACTGACCAATCTCAACCAACTCAGGCTGCAACCCGGAAATACCTGCAACTTTAGACAATTAAAGTAAATTTAAGTAAAACCCTAAAAACAAAACTTTTCCCTTTATAGATCCCTCTTTGATCCTCCACAGTACCTTCCCCTTAGTGTCTTTTTATCCACTTGTCTTTCTCGCTAATAGGTAAGTTCTCTCTCTCTCTATAATCCTTCCCATACAAAAGAAATGGAAATTTTTTTTGCATTTTAATCCTTTTATACAAAAGCGAGTTGGGCAGGTTAAAGTGGTTAAGCTTCTACTTAAAATTTGAGATAACAAGTCTAGTAGTTAAACTTACAAAGGCTCTATGCTATAATCTCTCAATGTTACAAAAAATTTAACAAATGTAACAAAGAACCAGGAACAGGGAGCAATAAACAGTGAACATGTAGAAAACTATAAAAAACTAAACTGTATAGTATTATAATAAAGCAACAGCAATAATAACTCAAGCAACAGCCTAAAAAAATATGGCAAAGGGAGAAAATAAGGCATCTGTCCAGGATAGGCCTATAGGCCCCCGTAGGCTTTATTGGAACATCTCCCCCAGAATTAAGCAGCTTCTTCCACCACAATGTATTCCTCTCATCTATTCAGGGGTGTCCAGAGGCCTAGCCCTGAGTTTCTCAGTGTGCCTTTCTCTCTCGCTCTCAGTGGGGAACACCAAATATGTACTGGAAAGAATGGCAACTTCTTCTCCTTTACTGTGGCAACGGTGGCATACCTTTTAAAATAGATAACAAGTGTTTGCCATCCCTGCTGCTATCACACTCTCCCCGTGATTCAGCAGCTGGATTCCTCCACTCTCTCCTCAGTTAGTTTGCCTTTTTCAAGTAAGGGAGTAGTTGGAGGAGGAGTGTCATATTTCAGGGGGGAAGGAATTCCAGATTTTAGGGAAGCGATGGGTGAAACCAGTCTGACTGATGAGGGTGGAGTGGCGAGGAACTGTCTAGGTGCGGGCATCATTTGATCTGAGAAAGTGGGTGGAGGGAGGTGGAGTGGAGAGAGAGGATGATAGATAGGAAGGGAGCACTATGTCACAGTAGTGAAAGATGGGAAGTCTCATCTTCTGGACAATTTCATGCCTCGCAGTCAGTGGGATGCAACTATGATTCCTGTACAGAGCACCAAGCTTGGGGCACAGTTTCTTCAGGATAGCATCGATATGCACAGAGAAGTTGAGGTGCTGGACCAGCCAAACCCCCAGATATCGAAATGAGGAGGTGTCCTCCAGGATGATCCCATCAAGGGCATAGATGGTGGGTAGGACTGGGAGCCTAGAGAGTCTCTGCATTTAGAAAAAGCTGGTGAGAAGCAAACCAGAGCTGAAATTGGTTAAAGTCATACTGTAAGCTGGTTTTCATAGCAACAGGTTTTTGCAGGAACTGTATAAAACAGTATTGTCAGCATACACATGTATAGGCAAGGATGATCAGGCTGTGGGAAGATCATTAAGGAAAATGGAGAAGAGTAGGGGACCAAGCACTGAACCCTGAGGGACACCAGTGTCGATGGGGAGTGGAGGGGAAATGGAATCAAGAATTTTCACTGGTTGGGTCTTTCCAATGAGGTAGAATTTAAGCCAGTTGTTGGATGATGGAGCAAGGCCAGCTGAGGAGAGGGAATCAAGAAGCAGGGGATGGGAAACAGTGTTGAAATCTTTGGCTAGGTTGACAAAGATGGCCGAGGTGATCAGGCCATTGTCCATCCCTGAAAGAATGGAGTCAGTAAAGCCTGAGGAGGGAGGTGGTTGTTGAGTGAATCTTCCAAAAACCAGACTGGAAGGGGGGGTGAAGAAGGAGGAATTGGAGAGGAAGGGTGATAATTGAGCAAGAACTAAATGTTCTTGAAGTTTGGCATGGGTAGAAAGGAGGGAAATGGGATGATAGTTGCCAGAAGTGGATGTGTCACCACCCTTGGGGAGTGGAAGGACTACAGAGTGTTTCCAGGATGAGGGTACTTGGGCAGAAATAAAGGAGAGGTTAAGGATTAGGGAGAGATGATAAGCAATTGCAGGAGCAGAAAGGTAGAGAAGTTTAGGATCAAGCTCTTCTGGTGATGAGCCTTTAGAGGGGTTGAGGGATAGGAGGACACTAAGAGCTTCATCAGAGGAGACAGTAGAAAAGGAAAAAGGGGGAGGGGGAGGGGTAGGCACTGGCTGAGGCAAAGGGCTGAAGTTAGTAGGTGGCAAGGGGGAGAGGGAATTTAGAATAGACGTGTTACACGAGGTGTAGTAGGCATTAAATTCATTGGCCACAGAGCCAGGGTTGGAAACTAGGGAGTTTACTCAGATGTTAGTGGTTCTTATTGAATATAGTGTTCCTACTGACCCAGAGGACTGTACTCCCCGAGTTATTATGCCTGAGGGATCCCAGATGGGTTGGAGGGTTATCACTATTCATAGTGGAGCGTCTTCCCCTGGAAGGTCATCCAAAGTGGAAGGGTTAAATAAGAGATTTGGAAAACTGTTAGCAGCTGAGGAGCAGACCTTTGAAGATTTGAAGAGGGCTATAGAGAATCCTGAAGGGGGCTACTCCGGTGAATTCCTCCCCAGTCTGTACACCCCTACCTATGCCATCTCCCCTTGCAGTGTCCCCCGTATTGGTACCTTCTGTGAATCTGGACTATCACTGCAGGCTCAGACTGTTTGGGCACTGTCCCTACCCCGTGGGGGAAGATGACTTAGAGACTTGGATAGACTATGCATCCCATCTGGTCCAAGAGTGGCAATGCTTGGAAGGTGAGAAACATGAGACTCATGAAGAGTTTAAGGGGCCCTGCACTTGAAGCTATCAGGTTCCTCCAGTCCACAAACCAGGAGGCCTCTGCTAATGAACACCTATCGACCTTAGAAAGAGTATTTGGTAATACTTAGTCACTGGAGGACTTAATGTGGAAGTTCAAATCCACCAAGCAATGGAAGGATGAACGTTTATTGGCCTATGAGATTTGAGTAGAGCAGGCCCTTCAGAAAGTGCACCACAAGGGTGGTATACCCACTAGCAAATTGAACCAAGTGAGGTTAGAACACATTCTTAAATCTGCTCACTACTCTAGTGTGCTTATGCTAAAGTTAAAATTACAGGTTCGAAAAGACAATCCCCCTGCCTTCTGTTGGTTGGTGAAAGAAATTCAGGAAGCCAAGACTGAAGATAATTGTTGGGACCTGTATGCTGGTGTTACCCAAACTGCCCCTGAGAAATCCAGTGAGATGGAGAATACCCTTGAGTCTCAGCAAATCAGTGAGATGTTAAAAGATCTGAAGGAGCTGTGACTCAGCAACTAGAACACTACAGAAAATACGTAAACCCACACCCCTTGCACTTCCAATGCTGCAGCTGCTTGCAAGACTTAACCTACCATAAAGGGGGCCAACACCCATGCTATTGAACCCAGATCTGGCAGTAATGTAGCTGAGGAGATGAGGGAGCTGTGAGCTATGGTGGCAGATTTCATTCATGTGTCCCGACAGCATGTACCATGGAAAAACTATGGTGGCACGGAGTCTGAGTCTAGGCCCAAGGAAGAGTACAGGTTCCCACCTACTGACAACCATAAACCCAGGGAAGATTCTGCTCATCCTCCTGAACCCAAAACTCAAGTGCTTTGTTACCAGTGTGGGGAAGATGGACACACTGAAAAATCTTGCAGTGCTCCTGCGGATCTGGCTGAGTAACTGCCAAACTGCTCAATCAGGTTCGACAAAGCAACATAAAGCTGCAGTATGGTCCATCATGAAAGTCTTTTTCCTCTAAGGGCACTGTGAAAAAACCTGCTAAGACTGCTCCTCCAGACTGGTCAGAGGTGGTGGGCCCCTCTATGGAGACCACGGTGCACATTAACAGTATCTCGGCCCAAGCCATATTGGACAGCGGATTTCAGGTCACTATAATATTTAAAGACTGGTGTGACCAACACATGTCTGACCACCCGCTACAACCCCTCAAAGAACTGCATGTGTGGGGTTTAAGCAATAAATCTTACCCTTACCTTGGTTACTTACGGATATGGCTATCTTTTCCTTCTGCTGTTGCTGTCATGGATGAGCCTGTGGAGACCATGGCCTTGGTCTGCCCACCAACAGGCCTATATGATGGAATCCCATTACTAAGTAAGGAATAATACCAGAACAGGTGGGCTTTGTTTAGAATACTGGACCACCCGGGGGCATAATGAGGCCCAACACCGCAGGCGGAGGGCCTTATAACCCTGGGAAGTCTGGTATTTCCCAATAAAGCCCACTCTGGAGGGTATTATTGTGTTTTGTAGCATTTGTATATGTGATTTACAAAATGTAAGAAAAAAGTTTAAAAAAATAGATAAAGAATGACATTTAAGTCTTTATGTTGTAAATTAGTCCCTGTGCTATTCCATCTCCTGTTCTCCCCCTTCACAGAGCATTCTGTTCCAGATCTCTCCCCCCCCACATCACAACGTCCATAAGAAGATATAATGTTCCCCGAGCAACCTCTTAACATCCTTTTAGGTTTAAATATAAAAAAAACAAGAAAACACAATTATTCACCCTGGTATGCCCCATATACGGCGACACCAACACAGTGAACTACAACCCTGTCGGCAAAATCAACACTTTGCAGACAGGTCGCTGTGTTGGTGAGCCCAAGACAGGGGCACACTGTCTCCCAGTCCTGCACTCCTGCCCCAAATCAACTCTAACTGGAGTTGGTAATCCTAAAGACGGGAGGGTGGGGAGCAGAGCACCATTGCATTGGGGGTACTGGGGGGCGTCAACCCTGATTAAAAAAAAAAAAAAAAAAAATGGACCAGGAGACACACAGGAATCATGTAAACTGCAACTTGCAGTCAACATGATTCTTGTAAGTGAGATGCCAGTCAACAAAAGGGTTGTCGAATCGGCATCACAGAGCCATTTACCCGTAGTGTTGTGACATGTTTTTTTGGGGGGGTTTTGTCAGCTTTGTGGTCAGAATAAGATGCGGCAGTTAGGCATGTGACCATGCGATGTACAAGCAGGAAGTGGAATGCTTCATATACTGATACAGGAAAAATGTTTACCATTCACAGGCTGGGTATTTATTTTTTCAGTTTTTTTTATTGGTATAACTTGTTATGGGAAACTGTAGCTGGCTCGTGCTCAGGTTCACCGAAACCACACATTTAGATTGGAACAAAATCGATGCAAATAGCCAGTGCCACAGATAATTCTTTATAGAGCCACCTAGTCAAATTGAGACGCTTTTCTCCTGCTTTACAGCACTGGCCCTTGTGAACTTGGACCAAACAGACCACACCAGTATCCTACAGTGTTTGTGGACCACAGTACTGTTAGCTAGGGAGAGACCTGACAGAGCATGCCTGACAGTACCAGGAGGTTTCATGATTGGGAAGCTGTATAGAGCTCCCAGACAGAGCTGCAAGTGAATTGTCCAACTCGAAATAACTTGCAGTACTGAGGTAGTGTGCGGATTTTTTTATTTCATTTGTGCCACACATGGATCTGCGCTACTGCCTAATGCATTTTGTGAGAGCGAGAGGAGATTACAGGTCACTTTGACACTGTCACCCACTAAGCAGGAGATAAAAAATGGCAGCTTCACAGTTTTAAAATTTGGGGTGCCCAAAGATATTCAAAGTGATGGGGCCCCCCGAGTTTGCACTAGTTTTGGAGCAGGCTCTATCAGAAAATAAATGAATGTCTAGATGGTGTTTCAGCCAATCAGATTCATTTATTTTCCAAGCCCATTTTCTAATCAGCACTAATGCTCATACGTTTGGCTGCTTAGCTCAGTAATGTCAGGAGAGATAAACCCAAAAGACTGGATGAGCACTGCACATCCATGCCATGGTGTGAAGAGCATATAAAATGCAGATGCAGGCTAAGGAGGCTGACAAGGATGAGCCCATGGGAGTTGTGTGGAAAAAAGACCCAGCTCCTCTTGTTTTGTCACCTAATGTGCAGTGTAGTGTCAGTGGAGAAGTCTGGATGAAAAAGGATGTAACCAACAAGATCCTTACAAAGTCCAAGAGGGTAGCATCTTTCAAAAAAAGAGGTGTGCAGGAACAAGGGGGCACAATTTGAAGATAGAGGGGAAGGCGGCTCAGAGGTAATTTAAGGAAGTATTTTTTCACAGAGAGGGTTGTGGATGCATGGAACGGCCTTCCGGAGGAAGTTGTGGAGTCAAAAACGGTGGAATTCAAGCATGTATGGGACAGTCATAAGGCAATTCTAGGGGGTTGGGGTAGGAAGAAGTAGGCTGCTGGTTAACTAGGATCTGCAGCTTATCTACTAGGTAGGGAAATGGGCAGACTGGGTGGGCCAAGCGGTCCTTATCTGCCATCAAATTCTATGTTTCTATGTTTCTTATGCTGGATGCTCCAGAGGAAGGAAAGCTGCCGGATGGGATCCTAGTTAAACCTAGTATACTGCCTGCCCATGCTCATGCATATGCCTGGAGGGTTTTGGTCCAAATCCAAAATGTGTCTGACTGGGATATTAAAGTCAACCAAAGCTGTACCCTGGCTATGGTATATTGCGCAGATACTGCTGTGTTACCAAACAAGTGCTGTACCTAAGAGGATGGTGAAGTAACTCCCAACATTTTTGATTTTGGAGAGTCCCCCATTCCTGAAGAGTGGAAGGATAAAGTTAATTGTAAACTGGCACAGTGAAGTAAAGTGTTTTCATTAAAAGAATGGGATGTCAGATGTGTCACCAGTGCTGAACACCATATCGGGCTCCATGACGAGAGAGGTAATTTCAAGAGAGGTCATGCAGATTGTTGATGATGTTCGACGCCACCTCCAAGAGTTGTTAGTTGCTGGCATCACCCAGGAATCACACAGCCCTTATGCATCCCCCTTTGTGGTGGTTTGCAAGAAAAATGGATTAGTGTGGATGTGTGTGAACTATAGGACACTTAACCACAGGACCAGACCAGATTAGTATACGAAGACTCGTATCAAGGATGCCATTGATTGTCTTAATGGAAGTCAGTGATTTTCTGTCTCAGATCTCAGAGATGGGTTCTACAAAATCCCAATGGTGACAGGAGATAGAGAGAAAATGGCATTTATCTGTCCCCTGGGCTTCTATTAATTCTTGCACATGCCCCAGGACATATCTGGAGTGCCAGGCACCTTCCCAAAGATTAATGGAGTGAGCTGTAGGAGACATAAACCTCCTTGAATTCCTGGTTTACTTGGACAATGTTGTCATGTTTGGCAAAATGCTCGAGGAGCATCAGCTTGTTTGTTCATGGTCCTGGACTGGTTGGAAGAATTCGGATTAAAATTGTCCATCAACAAAGTGCCTTTTTTTTCAGCAATATGTAAAGTATGTGGGCCACATTGTATATTCTGATGGCATCCAAACTGACCCGAGCAAAGTAGAAGCCTTAACCACCTGGCCATAGCCTAACAACCTTAAAGAACTGCAAAGAGTACTAGGTTTCTGTGGATACAATTGGTGCATTGTAAAAGATTACACCAAAGTCATTTGCCCACTCCTAAATCTGACCCAAGGGTATCCACCTATCAGTCGGAAGTACAAAAGGAGTGCTGCCAAAGAAGATCAATGAACCTTTTGGAGCCAGATGGACTCAGATTGTGACACAGCCTTTTATGTCATCATTCACCAGCTCACACATGAGCCAGTCCTTGTCTATGTAGATCCAACTAAACCATAAGTACTACACACTAATGCCAGTCTAAGTGGACTTGGAGCTGTAATTTACCAGGAGTATGAGGAAGGATTACACCCAGTGGCGTTTGCAGGTAGAAGCTTGACCCCATCTGAGAAAAACTATTCTGTACATTAACTTGAATTTTTCACTTTGAAATGGGCAATAGTTGACCAGTTTCATGAACATCTATATAGCACCAAAATTCTGGTAAATACAGACAATAATCCTCTCACATATGTCCAAACCTTAGCCAAGTTGGATGCCACTGGGCACAGGTGGCTGTCTGCTCTTTCAACATATGATTACTTGGTGGAGCACCATCCAGGCCTCAGTCACATTGATGCCGATGCCCTGTCCAGAAGGCCTGTATCAGATTCTGAGTGGGTGAGAATGTCAGAACAATCCATGAAGGCTCTATGCCACAAGTTTGACAAAGATGAACACCCGTCTTCTGAAACCATAGATTGCCTAGTTGATTGGGGCTTCCCAAAACCTGTGTTCCTGTAGCTTACTGTAACTTTGCAACCTTGGATCTGAGTGCCCTGCCCCAGCTCACTCCAGCAGACATCCAAAGGGAGCAGTATCATGACCCTATGATCAAACCTATGCTGGAGGCCATAAATAAGGGAAAAATATTTCTAAGCTATGGTCAAAAGGTCAGGGAACTGCTTTGCTGTTCAGAGAGGGGCATAAGCTCAAACTGTGAAATAAACTACTGTACAGAGAGATTACTGATGGACAAGGCAAAGTCATTAAACCGCAATTAGTGTTGCCCTGTATGTTTAAAAATGTGGTTCTAAAAGTGCTTCATGACCAAATGGGACATTTGGGTAGTGAAAGGACAGCTGACTTGGCTTGAGCCTGGTTCTACTGGCCTAGAATGAATGCAGATGTAGAGCAGTGTATTAAAACCTGTAGCATATGCCTTCAAAGAAAAGTCCAGCCACAAAGGGCGTCACCCCTGGTTAACATCACCAGAAGTGCACCCATGGAGCTTGTATGTATTGACCTATTAAGCTTGGAGCCTGATGTGAAAAATATTGGCAATGTGCTTGTCATGACTGACCACTTCACCCATTGCACCCAGGCCTATCCAACAATGGACCAGAAAGTGGTCACCACAGCCAAACTACTTCTTGGAAAATTTTCCATTCACTACGGTGTCCCACAGTAGATTCATTCTGACCAGGGAAGAGACTTTGAAAGCCATTTAATCAAAGAAATTATCTCACTCTGGGGTGTAAGAAAGTCAAGAACCACTCCATATCATCCAAAAGGAGATCCGCAGCCCAAAAGATTTAATAGAACACTGTTGGACATGCTGGGTACACTTCATGCAAAGGACAAGCCGAGGTGGATTCAGCAAATAAGTACTTTGGTGCAGGCTTACAATTGTACTCTTAACGATGCAACCGGATTTTCCACATATAAGCTGATGTTTGGTTGAGAAGCGCAATTAGCGCAGGAGTCACTCTCGACTCATCTCTTGACTTTAACCTCTACATTGCGGCTACATGTAAGACAGTTTACTCAAAACTTGGTCTTGCCTTTAAAATTAGGTCCTTCCTCAATGATACTGCCCGGCTTGCTATTGCACAAGGATTTCTCCTCCCTGCTCTAACATATTGCTCTCAGGTTTACCTTAAAGCTAGCAAGGAGCACTCAGAAATGGAGCACCTGCTATAACAGTATATGCAGATTTGCTCTCTGCTCACAGACTACCATCATTGCCTGCTCTACTCAAAACTAAATTGGCTCTCCCAGACTCACTCAGACACTATTCTGCAGGCTGTACAATTGATAATATGATCAGAATGGGATCCCTAAATACCTTGCCGAACTATTAACTCAGCCCTCCCAAGCATACCTCCTCAGGGCATCTGCTCAAACCCAACTGAAATTCCCAGACATCTCACACAAAGGAGAATGATCCTTTGCCATATCTGCCCCACTTCTGGAACTCCATTCCTCCCACATCAAACTCTCCAAATCCCACAAGGCCTTTAAACTGAGTCTTGGGCACACCTATTAGAATCCGACTGCTGCTCTTGTGTTGTAACTGAGCTTCTCTCTAGCATTTTCTCCTCCCTATGGCACTTACTGATTTCCTACTGGTCTCCAAAATCTGAAAGTTTCTCAATCCAGCAGAAATCCTATTGTTATAATGCTACTTCATTTAAGTTTTGTTTGCTGTTTGTCATTTCAATTTAGTCATTGATGTATCATCAGATGAAAATAATTAATGTAATGTTATCTGTTTCTCTTTGTCATTACTGATAATGACTGTACCTGGCTGTATACTGTTCAAATGTTTGTTCTCACCTCATGCTGCATCATGAAATACTCTTTAATGTTGACTCTGGTCTCCCCTGTCTGTACTTTCCGGGTCGTGCCTGAATATAGGCAACATTGTTGTCTAGTGTACTTACCCGGTAAACAAAAACCAAATAAATAAATCTATAGGCATTTGTTTTGGAGTATCACCCGATGGAATCCAAGCAGATAATTATCTACAGTATGTACAAAAACTCAAAGCCCAAATTAATCATGCATATCAGCCTGCTCCTACAATGGCTGTAAAGAAAAACTTAGCCAACAAAGAGAGACATGACAAATGTGAAGCTCAGGAGTTACTGAGAAATTTGGGCTTTCAAGGGAAACACAAGATAGCTGGCCATTGGAGTTACACCCTGTACACTGCTGTCAGCAAGCTGGATGATCTGTCAGTCCACAAAGTGTGTCCACAAAATGACTCATGAGCTCTAAAGACAATGCACTGAAATCATCTTTTGCCATTGGACAAATAATTATAGACTCTGCACCTCCAGGCAATGTTCCCACTGTGCCTGTCACCAGATCTGCTTCTCAAAAACAACAATCAAACCAGCCTTCTGTTGCTGTCCCACCAGAGCCTCTGTCACAACCTGCTGTAGTTATCAATGACAATCATTCTGAGTCCAATGACAGTGAGTATGGAGCTACGTATTATCCTTCTTTCAAACTAGTCCAATTATTCCAAGGCAATCCTTTATGTCACATGCTGAACCCTCAGAACTATCTGGCCATCCAGCTCTCTCAGTTAGTCCTGTATGGCCTTATAATGAGGTACACAGTGTAACTTCAGAAGTAGCTGACTCACTATGTCTTCTGGAGCTGTTTGAAGTTGAAATAGCTAGTTCCAATCCAGAAAGTGAGGAGCACAATGATGAACCTTCAGTTAATGCTGAAATATCTGCACCTGGTGAACCTGAACTCATGTTAACCAGTAATGCTAATTCTGAAAGTGCTAACACTGTACTAGATAGTTCAGATTTTGTTGAAGTACCACTTAATGATGACCCAGAGTCTACAGAACAAGCAAGTGCAAATGCTATTACAATCACAAGTACTACTTCTGGTTCTGAACAACCACAGAGAGAAAAGGTGCCCCTTTTGGCAGGAGCTGATTTGTTGCTGAACAATAAGGCGGGACTGATCAATCCAAATGCAGATGCTGAAAGGACTGAGCCTGTGCCACTGCCTACTATGCCCAGAAGATCTGGAAGAACTGTTAAACCTATAGTACCCCTCACAAATGATTCTCCAGGAAAGCCTGTAGACCTTCCTATGAATGTGGTCCATAAAGGGGTGTATATCAGTGCCAGCTACCCTCCTAAAATATGATGCATTGCAGTCTCTAAATCAGTAATAGAAACCTTCCAGTCAGTATTCCAGGGAGCATTCTATAAAAACCTAATGCTAACTGACCAGTTCAGATTATCATCCATGTGGATTAGTGTGCAGAGAGTGGTATAGACAAGGGTAATGTGTATAACTACCTGAGACAGTATGCAAATGAAAAGTAGACTGTTTAAAATGGAAATGTATCAGGTCTAAGTAATACCATTGTGTATAGAAAACATTAGTTATGAGTGAAGCATGCTCATTGTTATGATAAATACTAATGATGAAACAGCACAGTAATGTTTATAGCATGTTATGGTTGCAACCTATACATGGTCAAAAGTAGTATTTCTTTAATTAAAATTGTTTATGGTGTATAGACTTGACATGGACGCCATGTTTTCCTAGGCAGGGAAGGTTCACAGACTAAAAAGTGTGGCTTATTTTGCTGCGGTCTGTTGGGAGCCTAAACCTCACTTTCAGATTCTTGACAATATTGGGAATGCAAGTAATCACAGACATGTGATTAGAGTAATAAACAAGTTTATTACTACCAAAGGGATAAATCACAGTTGCCCTAAGCAGTTCTTACCAATACGAACTGGGAACCAGTGCTAAGCGTTCCCTACACCTCAAGGTTTCTCTGTGTCTCTTGGGGTCTCTCGGGCCTCCAAGGTATAAGGCTTGTGCATTACGTTATATACCTATGATAATTACTATTGTTACCAAAAGACAGAAACAATTCTAGTTACAGAGATGAGTCCTATTGGTTAAATTGGAGGTGGCGCCATGGTCCAAGATAACATTATACAATTCTGTAAAGTCATCAGTTTGAGAACAAAAGAGTTCTTATACAGAGTCTTACCTAACTCAGTGTATTGGTACAAATCACCAAAAGGTGGCAATGCCATTTTATATATTATAATTGCTCCAAGGACACAGATGTCTTGGCATCTTACAAGTAAGAAATACACAGAAAATACATGGCAGAATATATGTATCAGCAAGTAAAGTGTATTACAATATGCATTCATATCCTGACATCTACTCTTATATGGTAGATGCCCTTAGCCCTAAATATTAGTATAACATATACCTAAATGCTAGCTGCCTAAGGTGTTCCTCTGAGGGTACCAATTAGGGTGCAGGGACCTCGTGTAACAGGTCAATTGATAGCGGTGAAATTGTTGCTGTTACAATAGTTGCCGGCATATCAGATGTGGTCAGATAGTAACCGCGACTTTATTTATAAAATCATATGGTAAACAAAAAGTTTTGACAGTATCTGTCTACAGTACCTTCCATGTCGCAATGCAGATGACATCATCAGCTGCTGATTGTAAATGTCTTGCAGGTGTTCAGCTTTATTTAAGGGCTGGTTAGCAATGCAGAGAGCATCAATTCCTGACGTGGACTTTGTAACAACACAGAAAGGAAAGAAGATGCTTTCCCTAGATAACTTCTTGTACAGCAAAGAAAAGGATGGCTCTGATGGCAAAATTATCTGGCTATGCAATCAACGGACGTGCACGGCTCGCATTCACACCCTTGGGGACAGTATTGTAAAAGCCCCCACCGAGCATAACCATGCTGCAGTACATGGTTGTGCACAAATCATTAAGGTGCGTACCAGCATGAAAAGAAAAGCTGCAGAATCAGAAGAGTGCACCAGAAACGTAGTTCTGCAGGCACTTCAGGATGTTGATATTCACAATGCACACTTATTACCGAGTCAAGAGACTATGTGGCGAGATGTGCATAGGCACCATCAGCTAGCTTCCCCAACAGATTCTGACATTTCAGAATTTTCAGAAACAGTGAATGGTGAACAGTTCATACAGGCTGATGAAGATGACGTGATTATCTTTGCGAGCGAATCTGACTTGAAGGTGCTATGGGAACACCAACACTGTTTCTCTGATGGAACTTTTAATGTAGCATTGCAGCAAGATGACCAATTATACACCTTACATGCACTTGTCAAGGGGGTCAACAGGCCTTGCATGTATACCTCACTGCCAGGCCATAGTGAGGAGGTGTATAGAAAGCTGTTTGTTCACCTGAAAAAATTGCTGAGTGACAAAATAAGTCCAGTTGGTATTATGACTGATTTTGAGATAGCTGCGATCAAGGTATTGGCAGAGATGTTTCCTTCCTTTGACCTGTCGGGGTGCAACTTCCACTTGGGTCAAGCTCTATGGCAAAGAGTTCAGCAGGAAGGGGGGCAGCAGAGATATGTGCAGGACCCTGAATTTGCACTAAAGGTCCGCTTTTTGCTGGGATTGGCTTTTGTCCCAAATGAAGATGTGGAGAGCTACTTTGAGGCGCTTCAGGATGACTCTGACTTCGAAGACCTGGAGTGTTTATATGACTACTTTGAGGACATTTACATTGGCAGGTTGGCTAGAAACTGAAAAAAGTGAAGATAGCCCAGATTCGCTCTTCAGTTTTGGAATCAGTACAACAGAGTGATGCATGATTTACTGAGAAGTAACAACGTCATTGAGGCTTGGCACCACGTGTTTGCCTGGACTGTCAGTATTAGCCACCCTACAAGAGCAAAGCTTGACAAAAAGTTGCACCAAGAGCAACATGCAGTTGCACTGCAACATCAGCAAATGGAGCTGGGACAACAGGCTCCATGAAAAATATAGTCGATAAGTATGACTGAACAAGGTGTACAAAGCAATATGTTGTGATGTGCAATCTCGCAGTCCAAAAAAGTTTCTGATGGACATTACCACTGTTATTGAAATAAATGTCACATAAAGCACATATACAACTTTATCCAGTGTTCCCTGTTGAAATAAAGGAAAGGTTTTACCCCTTCTTAGAGTGAAGAGATTTCGGCCCACCATGGTGAAAGTTATTCTCCCTTATCTGCTTCCTTTCTCTGCACTTAAGGCTTCATAACAGATTTCTTATAGAAACATTGGTCCTTTTCTTGCTTCTCTTTCTCTGCTCTTAACACTTAATGCTCTGCAAAACGAAGCTGCAATGACAACATACAACTTTGAAATAAAGGAATGGTTTTACCCCCCTTCCCCTTAGAATGAAGAGATTTCTGACCACCATAGTGAACATTTTCTCCCTTATCTGCTTCCTTTCTCTGCCCTTAAGGTTTCTTAAGAGCTTTCTTATAGAAATACTGGTCCCTCAGTTGCTTCTCTTTCTCTGCTCTCAACACTTAATGCTCTGCTAAATGAAGCTGCGATGATAAGTCATGTGATAAGTACATGCGGCGATTAGTGTTGCCATTAATTGTCCTGGTGACTATTTGTCCGCTACAGAACCACCATGACTATTTGTCCAGGGACAAAATGGCTGTATGCGGGCAGGGCAGAGTGTAACCCCCTACCACCAATTTGGGGGTTTACCTTAAGTGTCTTCCCAGGTTCCAGCCATGCCCAGTGTCAGGCAGACATCCTGCAGAGGTAAGTAAATCCATGGTTATTTGTTGTTTGATCCTGTTGATTTGCATAAATGTGTCATGATGTGCCTCCGTGCCTGTCCTTTTAAGACTATAGACAGTGTGTATGCAGTAAATGGTCTGGGTTGGGCCCAAGTATTTTAAAGCTTGTGACTGGCAAGGCACCACTCTAATTTACTCCACTCTGCAGTCAATAGTGAAGCAGAGGGAGCTCTAACTATTATTGTAAATGTTTATTTCTAATCTGTTGTTATTATTTCAGTTAAAGTGTTTGCTTTAACCTGCCTTCTAGCAGCTTATTCATCTAAATGGGAGCCACCATGTTTGGTTTGGGAGTTTCAGGATTTGGACCAATTAGGACACAAGGAATCTCGAGGGGTCTTTAGTTCAAGTGACTCGTGAGAAGGAAAACTGAAGTTATTGTAGTTTTATAAGTTGGCACCTAAACTGACTAATGGGAGCACCAGAACTGGGATTGACAGCTCCCCTAGCCAAATAGATTTCTAGAAAACCGGATTAGTTCAAGAACTGTTAGAAAAAAAGAGTTCAGTTGCTGTTAGAGCCGAGAGAGTGAGCAGGTCAAGCCATCGAGAGGCAGCTCCAGAAAATGAGCTATGGAGTTTGGCAGGGAAAGGCCTGATTTGCCTTCCTGCTATTGTTTTCCAGTATTGGACTGTTTGATAGCAGTGATCGGACTAATCCAAAGCTAATTTTTGAACTGTGGCAGTTTGCCTGAGACTCTGAGAAGTTCGCAATGGGGAATGCAACCGCACCAAGGGTGGCAGTGCCACGATCTAGAAAACAGTAAGGCAAAGATCCATGTAGTCATGGGGGGATCGGCACCTGCCAAGGCTTCTAAACTGTATGCTGTATGTTTTTAAATGAGGAAGGGAAAGGATTCACCAAACTGCTGCTGGTTCCCTGTTATGGTTCCTTTATTAGTACACAAAACACAGGAGAAAAACTCCAAAAATTCCAACCACTCTCTTGAGAAATCCCAGATTGGCGAAACGCATCAGGTGACTTATGTTGCACATAGGGGGCATGTGGAGGAATAAGGAAGTTATCTGGACTTTGTTCTCATGGTTGGAGTTTTTGGAGTTTTTTTCCTATGTTTTGTGTACTAGTAAAGGAATCATAACAAAGAACCAGCAGGAGTTTGGTGAGTCCTTTCCCTTCCTCATTTAAAAACATACAGCATACAGCCTAGAAGCTTTGGCAGGTGCCGATCCTCCCGTGACTACATGGACCTTTGCCTTACTCCGAGAAGTGCAGCTGGAGATATTGGATTGAGAGAAGCTCCTGTGAAGTGTTCAGCCCAAGAGTTGTGTGGGAAACTATTTTGAGAATTGAGAGGTTTTCACAGTGAGTTGACTGAAACAGTGAACCAGCCTGAAACCGAATTGAAGAGGTAAAGAAGTGAATCCTGTTCTCGTTAAATATGCTGAATGTTTATTGCATGTCATGGCCTACTGTTCAGGGACTCATGCTTGCAAAAAAGGAGTCTTCTTTACCAGTGACCAAACTGTCTGATGGAGGTTTTCACCAGCAAACAAACTGAACTTTGCCAGAAGTGTTTATCCAGCCTTGGGCCTATGCCAGACTTGCTCCAAGCCATCTATTTCTGCACCAGTGACTGTTTTCTTGGTGAAAGACCAGATTGGGGATCCAGCCCCTGCACAGCAAGAAATCACAGGTTGTGGCCACCTGGAGGGAAAAACCATGAAGCAGAGGCGAGTCGTGCAGGCCCACCTTCCCCATGCTTTACAGTTTCCAGCAGCAGGTCTGCATATCCCCAGATCCTCTTCAACCAACTGGTGTCATGAGTAAACTCAGGGTAGCTCCCTGCAACTTTTCTTTGAATCTTTCTGTGGTACCATCTGATTGCTCCAGTGTGTTTCAGGGTTACAGATAACTGGCCAGATACAAATAACCAAAGCCTTGTTTATGCATGTTTAATTGCCTTTTCTTTCTACCAAGGTCACCAACAACAGCTGCAATGCCAACCACCACCGGGCACCAATTCTGGCCAGCCAACTCAACAATCTGGGTACCCAGTAGATTCACGGCCCCATCCTTGTTCATGTCCCTTTAATAAATCTGATTTGCTGTTTCATGTTTAAACTGACTTATGAGTATATTCTTAGTTGGTGTACAGTACTGAGATCGTATGCTTGCCTTCCTAACATTGTCTTTACATGGAGTTCCAGGGGAGTTGATGAAGACCTATCCCTGGTAGTAAGTGCAAGGGGCGTGTGCATATCATTAATGCTCATTGTTAACTGTGTGGCAACTGCTGCAAAGGGTTATCTCTTATTACAAGGTATTTGGTCATCACTAGGCGGGTTTGTGCGTGGTTATAGCTTCTCAGAGGGCTATACCAGGTTAGATAGATACCCCCACTATTATTATTCTGGATGAAGGTACCATAATACCAAGTCCAGGCCCCTCAACCTGTGGTCAGAGGTACAGGCAGGGGTTGTAACCTTAGAAATAGCACAGCCTAGGGGTTACAATACATAAATAAATATTAATTATTGTGTGCTCTCCTTGTCTTTTTTGAGATTATCTGCAGTTATTTTGGAGAGAGGCTTGGGGTACCTGATGGTTTAAAGGACAGGATAAGGAAACATAGTAAATAACTGCAGTCAAAACAAGCAGAAGGACATCTGGAAGCAATCAAAGAATGAACTTTATCAAATGTCTACACTCACATTTATTCCTATTTATTGTCTCTCTCCAAGTTTTGCAATCTGTTTTCTTTATCTGTTATTTGATTACTAAAAAATATATACATTTGCATGAATCGACTGTTATTTTGATATCACTTCAGCATATCACTGCCATTCATGTCTCCAACCTACTTGTGTAGATAATTTTTTATAATGTATTTATATTTCAGTGTTATCTATTTTTTGCAAAATGTGGAACTAATAATCGCTGCATATTATGGTGTATAAACCCGTTTGAGTATATTCCTCTTGAGCTCACTAAAGGGTAAGTATCCTGTGAGGAGAGGGTCATGTGACCAATGAGGTATCTTTGAGTGCTGACTATGTACCATCCAACAATTCCCCTGATGAAGCTCTCTGAGCAAAGCACTAGGGCTTGGTGGCAGCTGTCCAATGGTCAAGGACTCACTTTTTACATTATTCTGCAGCTACAGAGATTGCTGGAGAACATAATGTAAACCATAGTAATCAGAAAACTAGCACTTACCTTTCCTAGCTGAACAATCCACAATAATACTAGTGAATACCATTTCTTCTTTCTCTTTCTCTCCATTGAAGAATTCTCACTGGAGTCATGCTGGTGCAAAAGGTAAATGTTATTAGGACAATAGTACAAAATGGCAACTAGGCATGCCATCGGGTCACGTCACGCAAACATAATGTAACCCCCCTACAAATAGGGGTTCTAAAAATGTGTTCCTGGGCTTGCCTAATGCCCACTGACAGGCTGATGTTCTGCATTCTAACCGTTTAAAAGTGCTTACATGTGAGTGCCCAATTAGCCTCCATGCCTGTTTCTTTAAGAGGCATCATTTCATGGGTTATAATTATTCTGGGTTGGGGCTGAGTGGTTTCAGGCTCTAGTCCCGCCCAGGCTGCAATATAGCCACTTCATTCTCCTATCGCTAACTGTACAGAGGAAGCCCTTTTAATAACTGTGATTGTTTGCTGATTATCTGCTTTAGTAATAATAATATTGTAGTTTGTCTAACGTGCATTCCATTGCAGCATGGACTTTCTGCTAAACACCACCATCTTGGTTCGGGACTGCCAGTTTGGACCGATCGGTACCTTTGGGGCCCCTAAAATGGAGACTGTTCCCAGAAGTCTTGTGGGAGTGAATTTCTGTAGGAATTCTAGTTTTTACTGTTTGGTGCCTAAATGGTCCTGGAGGGGGAGCCCTTGCTGTGACAGACAGATGGATCAACCAACCAAACCTTTTGGATCACTGGGATGTCCCAGAGCTGCCGGCAGCAGTGAGTCGGTGTGTAGTTGGAGTTGAGAGAGTGAACAGCTCGAGACATTTGAACAGCTGCTCCTGTGTACAGTAGTAGCATGGGGGAATCGGCAGGAAGGCTGTGTCTGGCCTGCCTGCTACCATCTTCCTGAGTGAAGAAGTCTGCATTAATATCTCTGACTTTATCCAAATTTGCTGTGATTGTGACTGGAAACCTGAATTGTGACAAAGTGAAATTCGCCTGGTGTGGACCGAAGATTTGCCTTGTTGCGATCGGCCTGTCAGGACTTGAGACAATTGCAGAGCTTACAATTTGCACAGAGACACTGTTGATTGCAACCAGACTGTCATCTGAACTGCGGTATCTGCCTATCCTTTACTGTAATTGTGCTGAATGTGCAGTGTGGATCGCGATTTGGTTCCCCACATTACTTGAATGTGTCATGCTAGCTGGAAGCTGTATCCATCACTTTACTGGACTGTATCCAAACTATTCACCTGGTCTGGGCCTCACCATCTCAGCCTAGATTGCCGTTCATGCTGCAGAGAATCATCCAACAAAAGACCCGCTTGGGGATTTGGCACCCTGCTCAACACCATCAAACAGGATTCGACCACCACGGTGCGTCGTGTGGGCCCTGCTTCCCCTACCAAACCAGCAAATCATCCTGAGGTCTTCATTTCGTCCATCCTGCATCCTGGTCTGGGTAGCATGAGTAAACATCAGGGTAGCTCCCTGCAACAAAGCTCAAATCAAAGTGTCACCTTATTCAATTGTTTTGATTGATCATTACGAACTGAGCCCTCCAGCTCCGGAATACAAATTGTGGGTTAAAGTGCATGTTATGTTTTTCCTTCCTAAGTGCCCCAACAATAGCTGCAATGCTGGCCTACCCTGGGCAACACTTCAGGCTAGCCTGCAGACCAACTGGGTACCCAGAGTGTCTGTCTGTGTGTGTGTGACTGTGTTAGAGGGACTATCAGAGGCATGCATGCTTAGCCCGATTAAATCAGATCCAGAATTAAACACCAGATTACTGCCCCTCCCTTGTTCATGTCCCCCAATAAATCAGATCTAACTATTTTTGCATTTACACTGGCTATTGTGTACCTTTGTGGTGGAGATACTGAGCTGCTATTGCCTTTCTCCATTGCAGGTCTTGTTTTGCAGGGGATCTCCAGGGCCAGTGCAGCTGATCCAGCCATGTTGGTAAGTGTGCCAAGTGTGGGTACAACATGGTGTAACCCTCCTATAAATGGGGGTTCCCAAAAGTCTTCCTTGGGTGTGCCTAAATGCCCACTACCAGGCTGGTGTTCTGTGTCTTTACAGATTTAAAAGTATTAGCATGTGAGTGCACTGTTATGCCTCCGTGCCTGTCTCTTTAAGAACTGTCTATCTCATAGTAATAATTAATCTGGGTAGGGGCTGAGTAGTTTTAGGCTCGAGTCCTGCCTGGGCCTTAGTGAATCTGCTCCCCTCTGCCATCGTTAATTGCGCAGAGGGAGCTCTATTGAACATTGTGCTTGTTTATTGATTGTCTGTTTCAGTAGCAATAATATTATGGTTTGTCTAACCTGCTTTCTTTTGCAGCATGGACATTTTGTATTGCTCCACCAGTTTGGTTCTGGACTGTCAGTGTGGACCAATCGGTACCTTTGGGGACTCTAAAATGGAGCCTGTCCCCAGAGGTCTTGTGGGAGTAAATTTCTTTTGAATTGTGTTTTTTACATTTTGGCACCTAAATGGAACTGGAGCAGGAACCCTTGCTTTGACAGACAAATGGATCAACCAATCCAACCATCTGGATCATGGGGAAATCCCAGAGCTGCCTGCAGCAGTGAGGCAATAGTGAGTTAGAGCTAGAGGAGTGAGCAGCTTGAACCAGTCGAACTGCTGCCCTGCGGTGTAGCGTGGCGATTCTGTGGGAAGGCTGAGTTTGGCCTGCCTGCCTGCCTCTAGCTCTCCCTCATGGAGAGTTGTGCAACCTTAATTTGGTCCTTCCTCTGCGTATTTCACTGTGCCCTACATATTGGGTATAGTGAGTCAGTAATGGAGTAAGAGTTGAGAGAGTGAACAGCTCGAGAGAGTCGGGCAGCTGCTCCTGCGTAGTGTGCAGGGGAAATTGGCGGGAAGGCTGTGTCTGGCCTATCTGCCACCATTTTCCCTAGTGAGGTAGTATTGCCGTCAATATTTCAGACTGCATACGAAGAAGTATTGCTACTGGATCACTGAATTGTGACTATATTTCACCTGAAGAGGACCGAAGACTTGTGTTTATGCAATCAGCCTGTCAGGACTTCCAAAACAACCGCAGAGCATACAGTTTGCACAGAGACACAGTAAATTGCAACCGGACTGTGGTAATTCTCTACCTTTACTATAAGTTTTCTGATTGTGAAGTGTGGGTTGCGATTTGGTTCCCCACCTTGCCTAATGCTTCATGCTTGCTGGAAGCTGTATCCAGCATGTAAACTGACTGTATCTGAATTGTTCACTCAGTCTGGGCCTTGACAGTCTGGCCCAGACAATCGCTCATGCCACAGAGAAACAACTGACGAGAGATCTGCCAGGATTTCAGCTGCCTGCTCAACAACAACAGACAGGAACAACACCATGGTGCTTTGGGTGGGCCCTGCTTCTCTTGGCTATCCAGCTGTTCATCCGGAAGCCTCCATTTCATCTATCCTATATCCTGTACTGGGTGGTGTGAGTAAACACCAGGGTAGCTCCCTGCAACAAAGCTCAAATCAAAGTGTGTCAACTGATTTAGTAATTGTTACTAATCTTTTCAGACTGAGCCATCCTGCTCCGGATTATAAATTAAGGGTTAAAGTGCATGTTGTGTTTTCTTTCTTCCAAATGGCCCTGACCGGCTGCAATGCCAGCTTACCCCTGGCAACGCTTCAGGTTAGCCTGTAGTTCCAACTGGGTATCCAGAGTGTGTGTGACTGTATTACAAGGACCTTTGAGTGCATGCCTTGTACTCTGAATCAATCAGATCTAGAATCAACCTCTAGATTACTGCCCCTCCCTTGTTGACATCCCCCTAATAAATCAGATCTGAATCTTTTTGCATCTAAACTGGTGGTGGTGTACCTCTGTACTGAAAGCTCTGCGATATTGCCGTTTACCATTACAGGCCTTGTTTTACAGGGGGTCTCCAGGGCATTCCTGCCAATCCAGCCATGGTGGTAAGTGGTTATCAGGGGAAATTCATCGTATATTGCAAAGTGTATTGGTGTGCTGTAGCTGCAAGCAAAGTTAGACCACTAGGGTAGCCAGAGGGGGGTATCAGTGTCCCGAAGGGCTGTACCCAAGGCAGTCATGTGGCCAACAACCCTGTCCTCAGGGTGGAGGCACCCATTCAGAGAGCCCAGGCCCCTCAACCTGCAGGCCACAGTGCAGGTAGGGGTAGTATCCCTTGGGATAGTACCACCTAGGGGTTACAATTGCATTCTGGTGTTCATTGTAACTATCTAGTTGCTGACCAGTATAGGCCACTAGAAGGGTTAGAAGGGGGTATCAGTGTCCCAGAGGGCTGTACTCAGAGTAGCTATGCTACCCTTAAACCAACCCTCTCGGTGGAGGCACCCATTCACAGAACTCAGGCCCCTCAACATGCTCTTAGTCACACGGGCAAGGGTAGTATTCCTTGGGATAGCGGCACCTAGAGGTTACACTAATGTTTCACGTAGCAAGCACTATGCTTTTTCAAAGGTGCCACCCCCAGTGCCTGTCTGCCTTTATTGTCCTCAAATCTGGGCAGGAACCTAGTTTATTAACATAATTTGGAAGGGGAGTGGCTGACCTCCTGACTGAACTTAAAGTACTTACAAAACTAACAGTGCAATGCATAAGTGCAGTTACTAATAGAATTGTGCAAACAGTACAAGCACACAGATGAAAACATTTTAAAAAACTCACCTTCTGAGTTTCGACCTGATGACATATGAAAATCAGAAGCCAAATGTTTTAAACTTTGTTTGTATGTGTGTTTGCACTGTTTGCCCAATATTATTTACTAACTGCACATATAAATTGCCCTGTTAGTTTTGTAAGCACTTTAAGTTAACTCATGTGGTCAGCAGCCCCCCCCTCCCCTTTAAAGGATGTCAATAACCTAGGTACCTGCCCTGATTTGAGAACTATAAAGGCAGACAGGTAGTGGGGTGGCACATTTGAAATAGAGTAGAGCTTGCTATGTAAAACATTAGGTTCAGATGATGTGATCCTCAGGCATATCTTGTTACTGTTTTGCACTGTTGTCCAGATAAAATTTACCTTTTTGCACCAGTCTGACCCCAGTGAGAATTCTTCAACAGGGAGAAAGAGAAAGAGGTTATGATGTGCAGTAGTATCACTGTGGACTTTCAGGTCAGAGGGGTGAGTGCCAGTTTCCTAATTAGTGACATTAGTTATCTTAACTGTGCAACCCGATCTTGATGCAGCTGTTGTTGCTGTTCTGCACTATTGTCCAGATAAAATTTACCTTTTTGCAGCAGTCTGACCCCAGTGAGAATTCTTCAACAGGGAGAGAAAGAGAGAGAGGTTATGATGTGCAGTAGTATCACTGTGGACTGTTCCATATGGAGGGGTGAGTGCCAGTTTTCTGATTACTTCCGTTAGTTATCTTAACTATGCACGCCAATCCTGGTGCTGCCATTCTTTGTTCTAGGCCTGATGTAAACCACTGAATATTTTTCTACAGTTTACATAAACTGTTGAATATTTTTCTGTAGTTCAAACTGTAGAAAAATATTAAACCATGGAATAATACTTCACAGTTAATGTCAACAGTGGAAAACTATTCTGTGGATTACAGTAACCACAGAATTGTTTCCCACAGTTTACATTTACTGTGAAATATTATTTCATGGTTTACAGTACCGCAGCATTGTTTTTTGCAGTTTAAATTGAAGAGTGAATATAAACTGAAAAAAACCAAATTTGCAGTTTCCATTGACTCTTCAATTTAAACAAAGAAAAATATTTATCATATAAACCATGGAAAACTATCTTGTTTTATATTACATTCTGCAGAATGCTTTTCAGAATGCTGCAGAATTTAAATAAAATTCTGAAAAGCATTTTGGAACAGTCGTTGCCCATTAGCTTACCTCCTAATGTTTAATCTTAAAAAACAAAACAGGAAAATCCCACCCTCTGGCAAGCTCAGCACACTACCATCCCTACCCTGTCCTGAGAGCCTCCTGGAGTCACCTTTTTTGATGTAGTAATATTTTTATCAGGCCTCATACTGTGCGACAATCCTCACCCTTTTAATTTCACTGCCAGGGTTGAATTATGGTTTCTTGTCCAAGGAGTGTTTTGTGCGCGGCAGCACAGAGCACTACTAGAGTGAAAAACTGCAACTCTGGCCTGGCTGTGACACCAGAAGGATGAGAATTGCTGTGCAGCATGGGAGCTGATACAAATATTACTACTTTAACTATAATGACCCTCGTGGCTCTTGAGGTAGAGTGGGGAGGATGATGTGGCTGAGATGTAGGGGGGGTTGCTTTCTAAAACTGCTTGTGTAAGAATTCAGGAGATGATAAACAAACTTCCCTGGCCCATGGGTTCCAGCCCCAAAATAGAATTTTCCCCTACCGGGGTGCAGGTGGGGGGCCCCTGTCTGCTGCCAAAGTCCCCAAATGCCACTATTGAACTTCCAGAGAAATAGGAAACGAATGTCACATAAATTCTGTGGCAATAGAGGGACTTACTGCAGAACTTTGATCCATATTGCTGCAGAGAAATTGAGGCCTTAATATTGACTTTCTCAGCTCACAACCATACAGCAGTCCACCTAAACACTGGAATCAAGCGCTGTCACCCACTATCAGTGGTCACTGTGGCAGCAGAGCCATCCTCCCCAGGCTGGAACATGCTGCCATAGACATTGCTCCTCACAGCTGCTGGCTGCCCAATGCCAGCTTCTGAGTTTGTTCCTGAAATCAGGTCACCAGCACAGCAGCATAGGATGCTGCCGCTTTGCCATCAGGCACCTCCATAGCATGTTTTCAACAGGAGAGGTACTGTAGTATCATGACTGATATTATGTACCACAAAACTCACTGACAATCAGGTCCTTTCTTCAAAACATTTAACTGGTCCATCTCTGGCACCCTGGGCACAAATTTCCATCCAAGAGACAGTGGGCAGAATTTTCAAAAGGTTTAGATCACCAAAAGCCCTTGGTGCACCAGCGATGCAGCACATGGGGCCTGCAGCATTCTAATGGGAGTTTCTATCCTGTGCAGCAATTACCACAAGTTAGACCAACTTGCAGCAGTCCGGGGGCCTTTGTTGTGATTTTTGGCACAAGCTGCTGTAAATCATGAAAACTGTTGCAACTGTGCCTGGGATTGTGGAACTGGGTGCAGTTGCAGTGATGGGGTTGGCATACTGCCAGAACCTAAGTGTCATGATGCAGGGCTTGGTGCAAGCCCTGCATCACACTTTGAAAACCCTGTCTAGCATATGTAGTCTGGAGTCCTGATATTAATTTGTTTTGGCTCTTCAAGTTATACGAAAACAAAACAGGAAATCAAACCATTGCTTCCATTTTCTTCCTTCTAATTACTCTGACCAGGTTATAAACCCAGCAACTTATCTGGAATGGATATCATTAACTGCAGGAGCTGCGGAACACTTTTCAGAATGACAGTCTTACAGGATTTAGGACACTGTCCTACATGCTGGGCCATTGGAGATCTTAGGGCTCCACTCCGGGCAGCATGGGCAGAGATTGAGTGCCTCAAATTTCATATTCAAGAAGAAATACATTATAAGAACCACCCTCCATTTCCCCAAATATCCAATAGAAGAACCTTGACCACAGAGGTTAGTTGGTCCAGGAGGTTGGCAGGTGGTTAGAAGGGGCCAATCGGATGCCATATCACTCCCTGCTCTCCAGCATAGTACTTCCAAAAACCATATAAACACTGCAAACAGGTATCTGCCTCTATATCCAAAATCAAACAAAGGGGCAGAGGACACTGCAGAGCAGGACACTGCAGCACAGGAGCTAGCACAATAAAACTTGCCCAAATCAGGAACCAAAACAAACAAACAAAAAAAAAAGGAAATCCAAAAAAACTTCTGATCATAGGAGACTCCATGATTCGGGGAGCTGATACCCATCTCCAGCCAGGAGTAATGGTCAGATGTCTGCCAGGTACATTAGCATGGAGAGACACTGACCGCATTGATAAAATTGTTCACAAAGCAGGAGAAAACATTGTCGTCCTGGTACACATAGGGACTAATGATCTCCCCAGCTGGTCAGTTGTGGAGACCAAGGAACACCTGACCAGGCTGGGTGACAAACTATCATCCATTTCGTCTGACATCTCCTTCTCTGAGATCCTACCAGTCTGGGAGGGGGCGGGCAGATGGACAGAAGGTTAGAGAAGAGGAGCTAGGAGAGCTAAACATGTGTCTCAAGGGCTGGTGCCAGGAAAAAGGACATAGATTTGTGGAACTGGCAACAGTTCTGGGAGTGAAAGTTCTTTAAATTTGACGGACTGCATCTGACTAAGGAGGGAGTCAGTGCATTGGGGCAGAAGTTTGATGTCTTTGCAGAATATTTAAACTAGCAAATGGGGAGAGGGGTGTAGCACCACATAAGTCGAATGGGAAGAACACCCCTTCCCCCTCAGCTAGTGATCAAATGGGGATTCAGCATGCTTGCAGTTAATTTGCATCACCGGGTAAGAAAAAAGGTCCGTCTTCCAATATGATGCACTGTGGAAATGCTAAACCTCACCCAACAAGTAACACACCGAAATCTGGCCAATGGAAAATCATGTACACAAATGCTCACAGATTGGGAAATAAAATCCCAAACCTGCAGGCAATAATGTCAGAGGCTAAACTGGACCTAGTAGCAATTAGTGAGACATGGTTTACCAGTAACCACATTTGGGAGACTTCAGTACCTGGTATGTACTGTTCAGAAGAGACCGAGGTGCAAAAAGGGGGGGTGGAGTGGCCCTCTATGTCAATGAAAATATCAAAGCTACAGAAATTTGGAATACACATAAAGAGCCAGAAGAACTGTGGGTCACCCTGGAAACAGGAAATGGGACAGCCATAAGAACTGGGGTTGTCTACAGGCCCCCAGACCAGGGGGGAGGACATAGACACATTACTGTTAGAAGATATACAAAACATGACAGCTAAAGGGGAGGTTCTGATAATGGGAGACTTCAACATGCCGGATACAGATTGGTCAATACCAGCAGGAACATCTGCCAGAACTAGACACATGGTGGATTCCCTGCAGGGGGAAGGCCTCAAACAACTGGTACAACAACCCACAAGAGACATGGTTATCCTAGATCTAGTACTGACTAACAGGGAAGGGATCACAGATCTCCAGGTAGGTCACCTGGGGGCCAGTGACCATCACATGGTGTGGTTCAGTTTGGCCACTACATCTAAATCATCCCATCCCAAGGCAAAAATATAGGACTTCAGAGGAGCTGACTTTGATAAGATGGCCAACAGAGTTAAGCTAACCCTGGCAAAAAGAAACACAGGTGAGGGAGTACAGGCAAAGTGGGCAAGCATTAAGGATGCAATACTTGAAGCAACATCCCATTGTGTAAGACAGAAAAGAAAGTGCAAAAGAAGAAGGAAACCACTTTGGTTCTCAAAAACAGTAGCAGAAAAGGTCAGAGCCAAAAGGCTGGGCTTCAGGAAATATAAGGGAACACAGCGGGATGAAGATGGGGAGGCATACCAAACTGCCCTAAGGGAAGCAGGGAAGGCAGTAAGGCAGGCAAAGTCCCAAACTGAGAAAACACTAGCACGAACAGTAAATTAAGGTGACAAGACTTTCTATAGATACATTAGTGAAAGAAGAAAGTCCAGAGGGGGTATTGCTAAGTTCAAAGGAGAAAAGGGAGCATGTGAGGAGGAGGATCCTGTAAAAGCATCTATCCCAGATAGATACTTTTGCTCAGTATTTACTGAAGAGAAGGTAGGACAGGGCCCACAGCTCAGCACCATGGACACAGGGGGGAAGGAGGTGAGCACTGCTCCCTTCACAAAAGAAAGGGTCTTACAAGAGCTCACTAAGCTAGGGTGGACAAGGCAATGGGACCTGATGGCATACATCCCAGGGTACTTAAGGAGCTAAGGGTGGAACTAGCAGACCCATTAGCAGAACTGTTTAGTGAGTCTCTGAGCACAGGAGAGGTCCCAGAAGACTGGAGAAGGGCTCATGTGATCCCTCTACACAAGAGTGGTAGCAGGGAGGAGGCAGGGAACTATAGACCAGTCAGTCTTACCTCAGTAGTGGGAAAGATTATGGAGGCACTCCTTAAGAAAAGGATAGTGCAACACCTGGAATCCATAGGGGCACAGGATACAAGACAACATGGGTTTACAAAAGGAAGGTCCTGTCAAGCTAATCTCACAGATTTCTTTGACTGGGTAACCAGGGTGGTGGACCAAGGGGGAGCAGTTGATGTAGCCTACCTTGACTTCAGCAAAGCTTTCAACACTGTTCCACATAGTAGATTGATAAATAAGCTGGGTAGGTCAGAAGTTGGTCAACTGGGTGGCAAACTGGTTGATGGGCAGAAAACAGAGAGTGGTGGTAAATGGTATACAGTCAGAAGAGATGCAAGTCACAAGTGGGGTACCTCAGGGATCAGTCCTTGGGCCAGTCCTCTTCAATATCTTCATTAGTGACATTGCAGATGGACTAGAGGGTAAGACTTGTCTGTTTGCAGATGACACCAAGATCTGCAGCAGAGTAGATGATCCAGATGGGGTGAGCAGAATGAGAAGAGATCTGGATAAACTAGCAAAATGGTCAGAAGAGTGGCACTGGGATTTAATGCAAAGAAGTGCAAGATCATGCACATAGTGAAAAGAAACCCTGAAGCCACCTATAGGCTGGGAGGGGAGTTGCTGACAGTCACAAAGGAAGAAAAAGACTTGGGCATCATCATCACCAATGACCTGAAATCATCCAAGCAGACCTCTAAAGCAGTAGGTAAGGCTAGGGGGATGTTAGGGTGTATTAGTAAGGGAATCACAAGTCATAAGAGGGAGGTAATAATCCCACTTTACAAGACACTGATTAGGCCCCATCTGGAGTACTGCATGCAGTACTGGAGGCCACACCTTCACAAGGACATTAACCAAATTGAGGCAGTCCAGAGAAGGGCAACCAAAATGGTGCAGGGGCTGCTTCAGAAGACATATGAGGACAGATTAATGGAGCTCAATATGTATACCCTTGAGCAAAGGGGGAGAGAGGTGATATAATCGAAACATTCAAACACCTTAAGGGCATTAACAAGGTGAAAGAGTCTAACATGTTTAAATATAAGAAAAATAGCAGGACAAGAGGACACAGCATTAGATTAGAGGAAGGCTGATTAAGGGGGAATGTGAGGAAGTTATTTTTCACAGAAAGAGTGGTGGATGCATGGAACGGCCTACCTCAGGAAATGGTGGCTATAAATACAGTGCAGGGCTTCAAACAGACATGGTATAGACATAAGGGAGCAATACAGATGAGTATGAAAAGATAGAACACTGACAGAGCAAAGGCCGATGGCACATTTATAAGGTAGAAAAAGAAATGGGCAGACAGGATGGGCCTTGCAGTCCTTATCTGCCATCAACCTCTATGTTTCTATGTTTATCACATCTCGCATGTCCTTATCTGTCAGTGCATGCCAATGGAAAATTGTAGCTAATACTGATTACAAAGACGATGCTCAGATGTGCATTATCTCTAAGTATGGATTTCTGTCTTTGAGAATTATGCCATATTTATTTTAATTTCTGAATTATACAATGTAACATTCCCCTGATAGCAAAGAGTCTATCTAATAAAAGGATTACTTCAGGCTCACTTTTCTCTTTTTTTCTGTAAGCAAATGAAAATGAACTGAAGGTTACCTTATGTTACAACTACTTAAAGAAAAACAACTTCATTATAACATTTTGGTCAACAAAAAATCTCATCATGCAGTTTTTTAGCATTAATATGTTTCTCACAAAATTAATTTCTTCAACAATATCTTTTTATTTATCACTGAGGTGTTCTGAACAGCTTTTATTACTAACTGTATAATTAATGACTCATGTCATTAAAGATGATCGCCACTAGAATTTTTTAAAAATCCCTTTCCTTGAGGCTACTTTTTGACTTTACAGGAAGGATTCATACTGGGGATCTATTAGGAGGGTGCTGGCACACACAACTGTTGGTAAAAGACACAGCACCTTGCCAAAATGTTAAATGTATTCATAACGAAAGTGGCAAAAGAGGAGGAATTTTTTAAACTTCATAACCCCACATCTCAGTGCAGGAAGGAAATACAATGAAAAGAAAAATGGAGTTTATGTTTTTTTCTCAAAACTATATTATTTATAAAAAAACTATATCATTTTTTTCTGCTAACAAATACTACTGCTTTAATAAATAACAGCACTATAACACAGACACAGAAAGAAAGCAATATCACGTGAATAGACATTTAAGAAAATAACACCACTATAACATGACAATGCAAACATTCAACCTAATCATAATGAGAATGTGTGCCTAATTATAGTTTCCAAAGGCAACAAATGCACTTTGCATAACCTTTAACTGCACTATTCGTACCATTTGGGTTTGGTCATGCGTCAGGGTTTTGCTAAAAGGGTGCATTGTACTTGTATAAAATGTTCAGAAATGCACTTAGCAGCAGACAGCCATGATGAAGAGTCTGCAAAGGCTGCATTCTTATTTTTCAACACAATGATGTCAGACTTTTTAGCAAAGAAAACAGCATTCAGCCAATCAAAGAGATACTACACAGTGTTTAGGGAACCATAAAATACTTTCATTTTTGACATGGCTGAAATAGCATTCTCAGAAAAAAAATCCTTTCATGTTGCTGATTAGCATCCTCTCAATGGATCTAATTAATTCTGATGGAAATGGTGGTATTAATTGAAACAGACTATTTATGAAGAGGTTTAACCTTAGGACCCACCATTAATATCACTTCTGAGCAATAAATGTTTATTAATTTCAGAATGTTGGCTAATTAATTGAGGTGCTTGGAAACTTATGTCTGATTAACACATGGTTAAAAATTGCTTGCTCTTTGAAAACAAAACTGTAGGCCTTTAAGCTTGCACTATTCAGATGGGATTCAGATAGGCATGTGAAGCAAGATGCCAGATAAGCAATGTGAATTCTGAAATCTATTCATCAAAAATAATGAAGTTGTCCTTTCCATTTTGAGTCTACAAGCTAGGAATGTGCAACTACAATCCATGCAATTTGCAGTAGTTCAGACAGTGGCACTATTGGAGACCCCAGATATGATCAATTAGTTTGAAATCCATCTCGGTACTATCCAATGTAATCAAACCAAATTGAATAATAACTTTTGAATTTAATTAAGTGTTTCTGTTTAGCAGGACACAGCATCAACATGGTAGAATAAATGTTTTTGCACATCCTGTTTTATTTTTCTGGCTTTTGTTTAATTATGTATCAATGACGTGAGAATGGAGAGCTGTAAAGGTAGTTGAGGGAGCTCTTGAGACTAAAGTTGGTTCTATCTGTACATTATACTCTGATCTTTTTAAAACTAATTGTACAGAGCTTTTATATAAAGTGATTAAATGCATAGAAAACGTGTGAAGGTAGCCAACTGGATTAGTAGCTTGCAAGATGAGAAGTGTGAAGGATCCATAAAAAAGTGCAAATAGGACCACCCAACAGTGCAGCAGCATCACATTGGACTGCCATGCTAGTGACCTTGGTCCAGATGCAAACTTGAGTCAGTGATAGGGCAGCCAGGCTCCTTGGCTGGCAGGGACAATGGCAGCGGTTACAGTACTGCAATGACCCCCAGAACAGGGCTAATGAGCTTTGAGGAAGGGAGACTGTGTGCACAAGCTGTATCACATCATGGGGTGGTTTGGCTAAATTGGGAGGGTGAAAGACAGCCAAATGGAGATAAAATAGGGTAAAAACACTGTTACCATCTAAAGGATGGTTGCAAACACTCTTGGGCCCAGCTCCACGTGGACCCCAATTGGGAGGACAGTGGGGAGAGCAGTTGATGGCTTAACATGTAGGTGGACTGGTACGGTGGAAAAAAAGCCTTGATTTTAAAAAAAGGTAAAAAGAGTAAACAGATATCTAAATTGTTTGCCACTATCACTGCACAATCTACTAGCTCAAATGTTAACAAGAAGATGTTCAATCCCATGTGGCTAAATAGAATCCAAAGACGGGGTCATAAGACCCATGTGAGGATGAGGCAACAGATATCAACACCATAATGCATAATATCAAATATAAATATTTTATTTGTGAAAGGTCTGAAGAAGGCAGACTCTCACACCAAAAGATCAGCAGAATCCTGTTACCTTGTCAGCAGCCATAGTGGAGCATTGAAGAGGGATGCCACTGTCAATTGGTATCTTCAAGTACTTGAAATGGATACATAAGGATGATAAGGAGAGTCTCTTTAAGCTGAGTTGCAACCATAAGTCACAAGGGGGCACAGTCTTAAGCTGGAGGGTGGGAAGTTTATGAGGGAAGTCAGGAAGCACTTTTTCAAAGAGAGGGTGGTGAACACTTGGAATGCACTGCCGGAAGAGGTCATCTCATTGAAGACAGTGGGCAGCTTTAAGAAAGGCTGGGAAAGGCATAAAGGAAAGGTAAGGATCATGGGTAGGGAGGATGGGAGGAGTGGGGAGGGAGCACAGGGACATTAGCTCAAGTTATGGACCCTGCAAAATGAGCAAACTTGATAGACCAAATGGCCTTCTTCTGCTGGTATGTTTGTATGTTTGTATGTATGTATGTTCAGATGATCTTGAAGCCCCTTACTGTTTTTGCCTCCACCACTTCCACTGACAGTCTGTTAAAGACCTCCACCACTCTTTCAATAAAGTAGTACTTCCTCACATCCCTCTTAAATGTCCTCACTGCAGCTTCATTGCATGCCTCTGGCCTTGGGGCTCTTTCTTATTTGAAAGAAACTTCCCTCCTGCACTCTGTTAACTCCAATGACATAATTGTTGGTCGCTACCATGTTCCCTCTCACGTGCCTCTCTTCCAGGGTGTACATTTTAAAATCCCTCTGTCTCTCCTCATAGGGTTTTGATCTTACTCTGAACCACAAAATTATAACTCAGTACAGTTCACCACCCCAAGAAGGCTCAGGTGCAAGTTTATACTCAGAAAAAATTAAGTTTATTACATAAAGCCCACTGAAGGTGCTAAAGGTGCATTACTTACTACAGAAGACAGCAGCAGGCCTGTCACAACCTGCCATTAACACTTCAGATAAAGCGCTTTATCAAGGCATGAGTTTCCACTGCTAAGTGGGCAATTCTATACAAAAACAGTGATCATGTGACATAAGTGACAAGGGAACTTTTAAGTGCAATAAAAAAATGATAGACAACTTATTTATCTTTGGTGATCCATAGTTATTGCACAACAAGGAATACTGTTCCTTAAATATGTGTTACACTAATCTACATATGTAATTGTTTGCAATATAAAACAGCAGACTCCATTTATAAGCAATTGCTTTCAATTCATTTTCTGGCTTGGCTTCTCAATCACGTGGGGCTGCATGGTATGGACTCACACGATGACCTATATAAATGCTTTCATTCAGAAATCCACATGCTAAATGAGCTGAAAGTAGTAAACAAAAGAGAAACAACATTAGATGATGTGTGGTATCATATAAACCATGTCATTCAATCCAAAAGGGCAATTGACTGTGTCTAATTTGAACATCCATAAGGAATCACATCTCAGTAGCATATTCTTTAAATTACCACCTCTCCTTGGCTCCCAGCAATGATCTAGGCCCATAAAATTAAATTTATGTGTGGCATCATTTTCCTGAACATGTTTTGCTAGTACATCGTCTTAGGTTTCCTTTCTCAACACACACAAATGTTGTTCTAGCAATAGCTTAAATTTTGTAGTAGTCTTTCTCACATACATGCTACCACAATTGCATTTTGTTGAATATATAATATTCTCTGTCTTACAACTGGAAAAAAATGTTTAACATGGAATCTTTTACCAGTATTTGAATTTGTGAAGAACTTATCTTTATACTGTAGATTACAGAACAAAATTTACAGTGTCCACAGGCATGATTTCCCTTGGAGGGGCAACTCATTTATATTCTGTTTAGTCATTTCCCTTTGACAACTACGGTGTCATCCAATCTGCTATGCCCCTTCCTTTTCAATGCACAAACCTAGGATATTTTCAAGGAACTGGACCCAGCCCACAGTGTCTCTGTAGAATACTCCAGTTTCAACAATATTTAGAACTCAGGAGACTGATAAAAAACTGGAGAGCCTGGGAATAGGGACTAAAATAGTTAGATGGGTAGAGAGTTGACTAGGAAACAGGAGTTAGAGGGTGGTAGTGAATGGTATCCACTCTGGAGTGGGCAGAGTGACCAGTGGGGTGCTGCAGGGGTCAATACTAGGCTGAGTCATCTTTAATATATTTATTAGTGACATCACAGAGGGACTGGAAGGGAAACTGTCTATTTGCAGATGATGCAAAGCTCTGCAGCAGAGTGGACACACAAGATGGGGGTAGAAAGAATGAGCAGCAATCTACATAAGCTAGAAGAATGGCCACAGTTCTGACAGCTGGGTTTCAATGCAGAAAAGTGCAAAATCATGCACTTGGGGAGCAGAAACCTGGGGGCAACATATCAACTGGGAGGAGTGAAATTAGCAGTCATAAAGCAGCAGAGAGACCTGGTGGTAATCATTTCGGATGATCCGAATGTAGCTAAACAGTGTGACAGGGCAGAGGGGAAGGCTAATAGAATACTGGGCTGCATAGACAGGGGAATCACCCGAAGAAGGAAGGATGTAGTGATACCCCTGTATAGGTCACTGGTGAAACCACACCTTGAGTACTGTGTCCAGTTCTGGAGGCCTTGTCTACAACAGGACATAGGTTGGAGATAGTACAAAGGAGAGCAACTAAAATGATGTAGGGCCTGCATCAAAGGTCTTATGCAGAAAGGCTTAAGGAGCTGAATTTATACCCCCAGAGGAAAGGAGGGAAAGGCAGAATACAATAGAAACATACAAATACCTTACAGGTAAAAACAGGGCACAGGAAGGTAGCATTTTTCAAAGAGAAAGATGCTCAAGAGAAAGGGATCACACTATGAAGGTGGAAGTGGGGAAGCACAGAGGAAATGTAAGAAAGTACTTCATGGAGAGGGTGGTGGATGCATGGAACTGTCTCCCAGAAGAGGTGGTGGAGGCTAAAATGGTTACAGGATTCAAGAATGCATGGGATAGCTACAAAGGGATGTTGAAAGTAAGGTGGGGGGGAGTCTGAAGACTGAGTAGGGTCTGCGGTGTAGCTGTAAGTAGAGAAAATAGGGTAAGCTGGATGGGCCATGAGGTCTTTATCTGCTGCTATCTTCTAGGTTTATAACTCATGTTGCTTTGGCAGAGAACATGGTCACAAAATTCAACTGTTGATCTGCTGCTGAAGGGGAACATAACATAACATTATTATTGTGACATTTTTATTCATGTTGTCATTCACCTCGTTTAGTCTCACATTTTCAGTCATTTCAACAACAGTACTCATAACTTGTATATTTCTATGATGAATTTCATCAGCTTTACTTTTCCTTGTGTTAATGACATCACCTGGGTAATTCCATTCTTGAAATCTCTGAAATGTCTCACCTTTGTGTTGCTCTCTATCCCCCATATCAGTGCAAATATGGTTCACCCTAACGAACTAGCTACATGGAGTTTGTTCTATTATGGAAGAGATGGCAGCTGTCGTACTGCAATGTAGCAGTGCGGTCCACTTCTTTGCAATATAAGTCAGTCTTTAATCCACCTTGACCATTCTTTGAGATAAGCAAATTTAGATACTGAGTCATTTGAACATCATATTTCACTGCACTTTTCACATTCTTATTCGATGTTTCCAAATACTGAATAAATTTGTGCAGCTGCACTTCTGATCCTTTCCGTATTAACAATATAGTGTATGGTAGAATATTGTGTTTAGCAGAAATCCATCATTTACCAGCATTGTTGTACCATCAATGAGACGTTTGATGTTGTTATACCATCGATCAGACATCACATTGATGGTACAACAAGACAGAATCTGGTCACGTGGTAGTCTAGTCGGTGTCTTGCACGATGGAATGAACAGGATTCAGTTTGAAGCCGTGCATTATATAACAGTCACAAATTTCATTGTGAAAGCTGCTCGGTTGTTTAAAACTAACGCTCTGCAGTAATAATGGCACAAAAGGTAAGAAATGTTGTAATATGAAGAAAGGAGCCCTTGATGCCCATACACTATAAAGAACAATGAATGGGCATCGATGAACAACCACACTGAGCTGGCATCTTGTGGTCACCTTGGCAACTTTTGTAAACCTCTCGAGCTGTGCACTCGAGGTTTACATGAATTACCAAGGTGACCACTCGATGCCAGCATAGTGTGGTTGTTCATCGATGCCCATTCATTATCCTCTATATATCATCTATATATTATTGATACAAGTTGATATATTGATGGTATGGGCTATTGTATGAGTTGTAAACAAACTGGTCCACCCATTCTCCCATATAGATATTACTGTAAGTTGGGGCAAGGGCAGTAGCAGTCACCATACCTTTCCTCTACTTGTAGTATTCATTAAGGAAAGTAATGATATTGTTAGTCAGTGCCTTCTTGGTGAGTTCCAAAATAAATTCAATCATAATTTGTTAGGGTGTGGAGCTCTTTTAACACTTCATTAAGGTCTTTAGGCCTCCAGTGTGTAAAATGCTGGTGTATAAAGACACCGCATCCAGGATTACCAGAAGCTAAGAATGCGTCCCCATTGTCTCTCCCATACTGTATGAGCTGTAACTACTAGTAATCCATTTTAAGGTGAAAATCTACAAACTTACTAAGCGTCTGTTAATGACCCATTACCACTAATAATAGGGCAACCAGCTGCTTTGTACAAATTCTTATGCATTTTTTGGCAGCGTGTACAAGGTTACCCTTACCAGATGGGCAAATGTAAGATACTCTGTTTTGTCTTGTGAAAAGCAATGATTGCTTAATGCTGTCCTAATACATAAATCTATGTCCTTCTTGTATTTCATAGTTGGGTCAGATTTAAGTTTTTCATAAAAATTCTTATCAGCAAACTGCTAACTATTTGTTTTTTGTAGTCCTCCGTATTCATTTTAAAGATGGACCCACCTTTGTCTGCCCTTTTAACAGTGATTTCCTTGTTTTCCCCAATCATTTTAATGCTTCAAACTCAGTAAAATGACACAGATTATCTTATGGTAGCCCATCCAATAAGGACAACCTTGTACGCACTGCCACAAATACCTAAATATATGCACAAATCACCTGGTCTCCCTATTGTTAGATGGAATGGATCGTTAATAGTGCCACTAAGTACATTTGTTAGATTTCCACCTTAAACTGATTGCTAGTAGTTTTGGCTCATATGTGAGATACTCTGAAGACATGATGGCCGCTATGCATGATTGAGGCACGTACCCTGCCCGTGTAGCTCAACACCTGCGGACAGGTGCGTACATGCCGGTATTCACGACTGGTGGCCACCTGTCTGCAGCTGCACTCCCAGGGTGTGCAGGACTCTGCAGGGTGGGTGGGGACAGAGCTGTGGTTCCAGTCAGGCATCCAATCAGATGTCCAACCTGGGAACTGGAGTAGATCCTTTGTGCAGTGAAGTGCGGTTCCAGATGTACGAATAGTACCCAGAGGCACCCGGACCTGCATGGCCATGCCCCATGGCAGACAGCCCCCACAGCATGGAACTGGCCCCTGCGGGGTGGAAGACCCCCACCAGAAGCAACCAAGCCCCCCTTTCAGATGCCATCCCACCCAGGCAGCAGTGCCTTTTCCCTGACTGCACATCAGCTGCAGACCTCCCCCCCACTGCTCAGTGGCACCCATGCCTACAGACACATATGCAACCCCCCCCACAGAGGACTGGCCCATCCCCTGGCCACATGCTGGTTGACCCCTGTTCCCAGTATCCTAGCATGACCCCTGGTGGCCAGTGGCCCCCCACCAACCCACAGCACCAACAACACTCACCACCCCATCCACGTCTATCAGTGCCACGGCCTGGGATGACCAGCAGTACATTCCTCCTTCCACCTCCTCGGCTGCCAGCTATTTGACTGATGGTGGGAGTGCACCACCAACATATCAGCATGCTTCCAGCATCAGCTGAGCTGCTGGCAGCCATTGAGGTGTGAGGAAGGATATGCTGTTCGCCATCCCAAGCTGCAGCACCACCAGACTTGTATGGGGTGGGGGGTTGTTGTCAGTGCCATGGGTGGGTGGGGGGACCACTGGTGACCAGGGATCTTAATGGGGTACTGGGTCAGGAATTGTTGGCCTGGGCACCTCTGTGGATGTGTGTGGGAAGAGGGATGGCCCACTGAACAATACAAGGACCAGGTGTGTCCCGTGGTGGTGGTCATGGGTGTTGTACCACTACAGGGCAAGGGCAGCCATGAGTCGGAGGGAGGTGGTTTCTGTGTGTCAGAATTGGCTTGTGCCCTTTGGGGGGGTGTGGGCACCTACCTGATCAGCTGCCCCAGCCCTCCCCAGGTGCCTATAGGGCTGGGGCAGTGGGTAGGGTCATTAATGGGTCCCGCCGTGCATGGCAGGTGATGTCTATGGGGGCGCATATTGGGTTGCGGCAGGGTCCCTGCTGCCATATCATGTGCAGCCCTCTGCACCCCGGAGGCCAGCCAGACCAACATTGGTGCATGCCACTTAATAAGGGCATGCCCCCATCCTCCCCCAGCATTTACGCATATCAATGCCAATGTGCCTGGTTTCTGCGGTGTGTTGGCATTGTGCGTAGGACCCATTGCCAGTTCTAAGTGAAGCAGAAATCAGTGAATAACGGCTTCTGGTAACCCTGTATATGGTATCATTATACACCAACATTCCAAACACTGGAGACTTAAGAGCACTTGATAAAGCACTAAAAGAGCACAGTACCCTAACAGAAATCAAGGTGGAATTTATTTTGGAACTCTCAGAGAAGGTATTGACAGTGTCTCTACTTTCCTTAATTAATCCTACAAACAGAGGAAGGTACAGTGATGGGTGCTGCCCTCACCCCAAATTATGCTAATATTTTATATGGGAGAATGGGGGACTAGTTTGTTTACAACTCAGACAAAAACCCATGACATCAGTATTTCGATGTTTATCAATGATACATACACAATATGTTTGTTAATATGGAAATGATCACAAACAAAGCTGCAGGAATTTATTCTGTATTTGGAAACATTAACATACTAACATACTAATTGCCAGCAGATTAGGCCTTACTGTCTATTGAGTCTGCTTGAACCTCAGATCCCTAGTTGAGTACCGTGGCCCCCGTGTTCCCAAACCCTTATCATCCATCCCCACCTCCTGGGCCAGGCCATCATCTGATACATCCACTTTTGTGTCTGTCCCACCCTCTCTTGAAGCCCTCCACTGTGGATCTTTGAACCAGCTCGCCAGGCAGCATGTTCCAAGGATCCACCACCCTCTCACTGAAAAACCTCCTCCCCTTTTCCCCCCTCACCCTTCCACCTTTCAACTTCAAACCATGCCCCCTGGTGATACCTCCCTGCTTTAGTCTAAAGATCCCCTCCATGTTTACCTTATTTGTTCCCTTGAGGTACTTGAAGACCTCAGTCATGTCCCTCCTGTCTCTCCTCTCCTCCAATGAAAACAGGCAGAGCTCCTCAAGTCTGTCCTCATACGTCAAATCCCCTAGTCCTCGTATCTTCTTAGTTGCGCTCCTCTGTACCCTCTCCAGGAGCTGTATGTCCCTCTTCAAGTGTGGTCTCCAGTGCTGTACACAGTACTCAAGGTGTCGTCTAACCAGTCCATTGTACAGCGGCAGAATCACTTCCCTGCTCCTAGAGGTGATCCCCCTTACGATGCATCCCAACATCCTGTTTGCTTTGCTAGCCACTCTCTTGCACTGCTCAGAGTTATTCATGCATGCATCCACCATGACCCCTAGGTCTTTTTCCCCTGTTGAGGCCTCCAGCCCCTCCCCTTCCAGGATGTACCTGTGTTTAGGGTTTCCCTGCCCCAGATGTAAAACCTTGCATTTGATATTGAAATTAAATTTCCATGTGTGAGCCCACCTTTCCAGGGTGTCCAGGTCCCCTTGCAGGGACAACCTCCCCTCTTCCCCCTCAACTACTGCTCCCATCTTGGAGTCGTCAGCGAAGAGATTCATTTCACACCCTATACCCTTCCTGATGTCTGACATGTATGCAATAAACAGGATTGGACCCAGGACCAAGCCCTGCGGTACCCCACTACTGACCTCTCTAGGGTTCGAGAGCTCCCCACCGACCACTACTCTCTGGGTGCATCCAATTAGCCAGTTTTCAATCCATCTGACCATCAAAGGGCCTGCTCCCAACCCTGTCAGTTTCTCCACCAGACCATTGTGGGGGACAGAGTCAAACGCCTTGCTGAAGTCCAAGAATAATACATCCACAGGCTTTCCCCTGTCTAGTTCTGATGTTACCCATTTGTAGAACTCCACAAGATTGGTTTGACATGATCTACCTGGCACAAACCCATGTTGACGACTATCCAGACCTCCTATCTCCTCCAAGTACACCCCCAATCGTTCTTTTGGTATACTCTCCATTAATTTTCCCACCACTGAGGTCAAACTGATGAGTCTATAGCTACCTGGTACTTCCCTCCACCCCCACTTATGAATTGGCACCACATGTGCCTCTCGCCAATCCCTAGGTACCCTCCCTGTCTCAATTGAATTGGGATTCATTGAACGAGAATTAAAAATTTTCAGTGATATATGATGTGCAATTGATTCAGTATCTAGATTTCTTGGTCTCACAGAATGGCCAAAGTGAGTTAAAGACCGACTTATTTTGTGAAGAAATGGACTACAATGCTACATTGTGGTTTGACAGTTACCATCCATTCCATAATAGATCAAATATTCCATGTATCCAGTTGCTTAGGGTGAACTGTACTTGCACTGATATGGGGGATAGAGAGCAGTGCAAAGACGAGATGTTTTGAGATTTCAAGAACGGGGTTACCCTAGACCCCGGAGCCGCCGTTGTCAGTCGGAATCGTGAGATGCAATTCACAGCAGTTGCAATCAGTTGAAAATGCTCTGAATTGCAGCCACGATTGAGAGCAGTTGTATTTACATTAAGTCGATGATTCTGCCACAAATAAACTCGATAGCCTGACACTCAAACTCGTCTGGGATGTCACCTCAGCTTTTCAGCAAATTATGTACCCCAGGCTCCTCGACACCAACCATCCACCAATGAGAGAGAGAGAGAGAGAAGGAGCCAGACGCTGTGCGCAAACTGCACGCTGTTTGTGAATACATTAGGTGGGCAGATGTCCATTCAGTTGGGAAGCGGGCAGCGTCGCGTGAAGTAAGTTGTTGTGAAAAGTGCAGTCGTGTTAAAATTTATTTAAATCTTTTAAGCACTTAAGGGCAGTGTCAGTGAAGAATCAGACTAACTGTTTTGTCTGGTGTCTTCACACTGTGGGAAGGGAGCATCTGTCACAAGCACAAGGTCAGCCAGGGTGAGGGCAATGAGTCGGTCATTGACAACACCAGTTGCGGGTCGGACAGATAGAGTGAGCCAGCGAAAGAGCTCAGAGGCCTCGAGGGACACTCAGGAGACCCACCACCTCAGAAGAAGCCAGAAGGGGAAGGAAGGAAACATATTCAATTCAGTGCTTTAGAGTAACTGGTAATTGCTATTTTTCTTTTAAACTTAGATTGTGGGCTTTTAGTGACACTATACTTTCTTTGTTGTCTTTACTTATAATTGTTTTTGGGCTGTTGAAAATTTAAAACATAGTGGTGGTGTAATTCTGTGCTGTCTTTAATTGCTGCAAATTTTCACCCTTCCCCCAACTCTTAATTATATGCCCTGTTAAATCTGATTGACAGGAGCTTAACACAGGGTATAGTAAGGGGTGTGAAGTAGGAGGGGCATAAGGGGGAAGAAGCCCACCCTCAGCACGACAAGTGTTTTGATTCATTTATTTATTTATTGGTTTCTTTTTCTTTAAAAAAAAAAATTATCTGAGGATCAGTGGCAGGATTTTTAGGACAGTAAATTAATAAAAAGGGAACTAGGAGAAGTTCAGTAGCAGACAAGTAGTGGAATTGCAGTATAATGTGGGGAGTGGTGCAATGCAGTGGCTGTGGGGCAGCCATATTCAGGCAGACCTTCTGGACACTGAGGTGCTGACCTATCTGCATGCATCTCTCTGGACTGCAGGAGGAGGTAGCCAGACTCAGAGCGGAAGTAAACTGGGTCAGGAGTACCATCACCCCTATCCAGGGACCACCCAGTCCAATGCAACTGCCTCAAAGGATGCCGAGAATGAGCAGCACTTGGATGACAGTGGGCTCAGGGAGGGTTAGAGTGGTCAGGCAGAGGCACATCCAGGATCCTATTCCACTCAAGAACTCATATGCCACACTGGCAAATGAGGACAACCAAATAGAGGTACTCAGAGAAGTGGAAGGAAAGGATGTGGAGGTTAGCCAAGGAGGTGACCTCAGCAGGGAAAGCAGTGGACCCCAGAGGGTAATGGGTCTGAAGGGAGTACAAGGGGTGAGAATGGTGCAGAAATGGACACAAGTCCCTTTACACGAGAAAGGGTCCTGAAGGAACTGGAAGTAATAAGAGTTGATAAAGCAATGGGGCCAGATGGGGTGCACCCCAGGGTCCTTAAAGAACTAAGAGAGGTGGTGGCTGAACCTCTGGCTATCCTGTTTAGCCAATCACTGGAAACAGGGGAGGTACCCAAAGACTGGAGGACAGCAGATATAGTCCCTTATACAAAGTGGGAACAAAGAGGAAGCAGGAACTACAGACCAGTCAGCCTCAGCTCGGTAGTGGGAAGATCATGGAAGCACTACTGAAGGAGAGATTGGTGGAACATCTGGTTGTCAATGGACTACAGGACCCAAGGCAGCATGGTTTCACCAGGGGAGGTCATGTCAGACCAACCTCGTTGAATTTTTGACTGGGTGACTAGGGAGGTGGATCAGGGAGGGCAGTGGACATGGCCTATCTGGACTTCAGCAAGGCCTTTGACACTGTGCCACATAGAAGACTATTACACAAACTGGGGAATATGGGTGTGGGCAGGACAGTAGTGTGGTGGGTAGGTAACCTGCTGGGTGGCAGGACACAGAGGGTGGTGGTAAATGGCTGTCACTCCACAGAGGAAGAGTGACCAGTGGGGTACCACAGGATCAGTGCTGGGACCGGTCCTATTCAACATCTTCATCAGTGACATGCTTGAGGACCTAGAAGGCAGAATTTCACTGTTAGCTGATGACACAAAGCTCTGTAACAGAGTAGACACACCAGAGGTGTAGACAGAATGAGAAGCGACCTGCAGAAACTTGAAGAATGGTCAGGGGTTTGGCAGTTGAAATTCAATGCAAAGAAGTGCAAGATAATGCATATGGGGCACAAAACCCTGGCACAATAAATCAGTTGGGGGTGAGGATATAGCATGCACCAAGCAGGAAAGGGATCTTGGGGTTATCATCTCTGATGACCTCAAGTAGAAACAGTGTGACAAGGCAGCAGGTAAAGCAAATAGGATGCTGGGATGTATAGGCAGGGCATCACCAGTAGGAAAAGGGAGGTCATAATTCCGCTATACAAGACACTAATGAGGCCCCACCTGGAGTACAGTGTACAGTTCTGGAGACCATTCCTACGTAAGGACATTGACAGGGTAGAGAAGGTTCAGAGGAGGGCAACAAAGATGGTGCATGGATTGCATCACAAGTCCTATGAAGACAGGTTGAAGGAACTGAACATGTACTCCCTGGGGGAGAGGAGGGAGAGAGGGGCGATATGATAGAGACATACAAGTATCTTACAGGGAGGAACAGGGTGCAGGAAAACACTATTTTTAAGTGAAAAAGATGTTCCAGGACTAGAGGGCATGGGATGAAGTTGGAGGGAGGACGATTCAGAGGAAACAGAAAGAATTTCTTCACAGAACGGGTGGTGGACAAGTGGAACACCCTGCCAGAGGAAGTGGTGGGGGCTGAAACAATCATGGGATTTAAGAATGCATGGGATAGACATAAAGGAATTCTGGAGGTCAGGGGTATGGGGCAACAGACTTCTAGGAAAACAAACTGAACTTACAAGCTCAAATGGGCAGACTAGGTGGGCCATAGGCCCTTATCTGCCGACACTGTCTATGTATCTATGTATCTATATACCACCATCCGAGGGACCAGAGGCAAAGAGAGAGAGAGAGAAAGCATGGTTGTGGGCCCACCGGTCCAACGGGGAGTAGGTAGGGAGAGTTGTGGCATGAGCTGTGCAGTAGCGGACCATGAAGCAGTGAGCTTGAGAGGTGTGCTGTGTGTGGCTGTGCACCACGGTGGGTGGGTGGGTGGGTGGGGTGCAGGCACGAGTGTGAAAGATGTGCTGCCAGGCCATTAGGCCAGCCAGACTTCTTGGGCAGTGGCAGTGTGGCACAGAGTGACTAACTCTGGTGGAGTGAACAATCGGCGACAGAGTTGAGTCTGAGTGAGAAATGGCATTTGGGCACTCGGGTGGGAGCATAATAATTACAGTACTGTCCTCCAGGCCTAACTAGTGCAGTAAGTAAGTGCCTTAGTGTGTAGTGGGCTGTGCTGGCCTACTAGGCCTAGGACACTGAAGGGAGGGGAAGGAACATGTTTGAGTCATTGATAACTCGAGTGGAGTCGGGCAGCAGGTGCAGGCACTACAACTGCTAGGCCTGGCAGGAGTCTGTCAGATCAGCACACACAGCAGTGCATGCAAGCAGCAGCAGAACGAGGAGACTGCTCAACAGCAGCTGCCCTGGTCCCTTTTTGATCTTGTGATACAATGACTGGCAAGTGTCAAAACTAAGTAAAATGCTTTAATAAATTAATGCTGAGCTGATGCATGATGATGTTGTTGTTCTTAATATTTTGGACCGAGAGATTGAATTGGATTTCTGCCCAGGGATGGGGCAGTGCAGGATTACCAATGCATATATGTAAAAGCAAAGAAGCAGTAGTACTGTTTGGCAGCATATAAGGGATTTGATTTAAATTTCAGCAATTTAGCTGTTGTGTTCTTTTTATTGGGGGGAGTGGGCAACTTGCTGAGGGCAAGGCAGGTGGTTTAAGCCTGACATAGACTGCAGCATCCCGACATGGGAACTGTGGTTTTATTTCTTGCACTATTATTTATATTCTACAGTATATTATCCAGATTGCCATGTTGCTTGCCTTATGAACAGCTCAAGTAGGCATGCCTTGGCTCACTGGGCTATGATAGCCTGGCCTGCCCTGCACTGCTGCAGCGCAGCTGGAGTCGCCTGGACAGTGTATGAGTCTTGGACTTGGTGGCGTGTATGTACAAAAGGAAAGAGAGATTATGGTGACTCACCAATGCAGGACAGGGGTATCATAGTGTACTGCGGTATCTCACACCAGGGTGTAATGCTGCTGTCTATGTGGCTTCAGGGTAGGGTGTAGCATGATGCATCCACCCACAGAAGGGTCTGATGCTGTTTGTTATTTTGAATTTTGAACTTGAAGGGGTGTACTACTCAAACACCATTGTCTGGTTATGTAGCCTCAAGGGTGCTGCTGCAGAATGTAGCGGTCCTTATTTGCCAACAATTTCTATGTTTCTATACATGCCTGGGACATGCACAACTGGATCCTTAGAGGTGGGAAGAGGGGAGGAGGGGACTGCTGGCCAGATAGGGCCAGAGGATACAGTAAAGCTTACAGGCAGGCTGGATGTGCCTAGCAGTCCTTATCTGCTGACAATTTCTGTGTTTATATGCAGTGCAGCATCATTACCACATTGGATGCAAGGCTGATTATGAGGCTTTAGTTGTGTACTGCAGCATCTCACAGGCCTAAGGCTGGTTATGTTCTGTTGCTTTGGAGATTTATTGGCTTCTGCAGCATCCTAGATAAAAGGCTGGTTATATGGCTGTGGAGTTGTACTGCAGCATGCCACAACTGATACAAGGCTGCAGAAGGCTGCTAATGTGGCTTTGGGCCTGGGGGTGTACATTAGCATCCTTCAATTGATTCAAGGCTGCTAATGTGGCTTTGGGGGTGTACATCAGCATCCCACTCCCACACCAGGGTCTAAAGCTGTTTATGATATGTGGCTTCAGGGGTGTACTGTAGCATAATTCCATCACCAGGCTTTAAGGCTGTACATGACTTTGGGGGTATACAGAAGCACCCTCCCACATCAGGGCTTAAGGCTGTTTATGTGGCTTTGGGGCCAGGGAGTGTAAGGGTACAAGACAAGTATGTTCATGAGGTATATAAGGCAAGCAAGCAAGGTCAAACCAAAACAACAATGAGAAAAATAATAAAAAACATAAACTGAGGTTCTGTAGCATCGGCCACAAGCAATGTTTCCTGGCTTTCTCATAAAGGGGGCAAAATAATAGTACGTCTTAAGTTGTTAATAGCTTTTATTATTGCAATTGCAAAATTCTGTTTGAATGCCTGGTCGTCTTTGTTGACAGTGGATGTAGTTACTTCCAAATAGTTCTAACCTGTATCTTGTTCTATACTAGTGTATTCACTAAGTAAATGAATGTGTTGTAAAGTTTTTCACTAATGGCACTCAAAAAGTACTTCAGATTAGTATATAAATAAAATGCAGCGATGGTAAAAGTTGAAAAAATTGGTTGAATTTTCTTTAGTTAGTTGAAGTCATAAATTTCAACTAGTTGAAAAAATCAGTCATAATGTGTGGTATGTCAGTCATAATTGTTTTTTCAACTGACTCCGGGGTCTAGGTTACCCAGCTGATATCATTAACAGAGGAAAATGTCAAGCTGAAGAAATCCATCACGGAAATGTACAAGTTATGAGTACTATTGTTGGAACAACTGCAAATGTTGAAATAAACAATGTAAATGACAGCAGGAGTGATAATATCTCAAATAATAATATTGTACTAAGTTATGTTCCCCTGCAGTGGTAGAGCAACAATTGAAGTTTGTGATCATGTTCTCTGCCCAAGCAAAAAGAGTTCAAAACATCAGTGAAAAAAAATGGAGTATTCTATGGGCAGACCAATGTTTGGATCCGTTTACTCAAAAATATCTTAGGTTTACATATCAGAAAGGGAGGAGAATAGTGGATTAGGTGACACGTAGCTGTCAAAGGAAATGACTGAACAGAATAGAAATTGGTTGCCCCGGAAATCACATCTGTAGACATTGTAAATTTTTCCTTGTAATCTGCAAAGATAAATTCTCCACAAATCAAACTGGTAAAAGATTCAATGTTAAACATTGTTTCTGTTATGAGACAGTGAATATTAAATTGTGGTAGCATGTGTATGGGTAAGACTATTAGAAAATATAAGCTACTGATAGGAGAACATTTGAGATATATTGAGAAAGGAAACTTAGACAATGCACTAGTAAAACGTGTTCAGGAAAATGATGCCACATATAAATTTAAATTTATGGGCATAGATTGTTGCTGGAAGGAAAGGAGAGGTGATAATTTAGGGAACACACTGAGACATGAACCCCTATGGATGTTCTAGCTACACACAGTAAACAGCCCTTTTGGATTGAAAGACAGGTTTCATGTGATACCACACATCGCTTAATGCTGTTTCTCTTTTTTTTTTTTTTTACTGCTTTCAGATCTTTAAGTGTGCAAATTTATGAATGAAGTCATTAATAGAGGACACCATGTGAATCCACACCAGACAACCCCATGTGATTGAGGAGCCATACCAGAAAATGAATTAAAGGTGATTGCTTATAAATGGAGACTGCTGTTTTATATTGCAAGCAAATATATATGAAGATTAGTGTAAAACATATTTAAGGAACAGCATTCCTTGTTGTGCAATAACTATGGATCACCAATGATAAATAAGTTTGTATTTTTTTTTTATTTTTTATTGAACTAACTTTTTACATTTCACTTGTCACTTATGTCATGCGATCAGTTTTTATATAAAATTGGTCACTTAGCAGAGCAAACTCAAGTCTTAATAAAGCACTTTATGTGAAATGTCATTGGCAGGTTATGGTGGGTCTGCTACTGTCTGCTGTAGTAAGTATCACTCTTTAGAACCTATATTGGACTTTTCATAATAAACTGATTTTTTTTCTGAGTACAAATGTGTACCTGAGCTTTCTTGGGTTGGTGAGTTATACTGAGTTACAATTTTGTGGTTAAGAATTCTGAGTGTAGGTTGGTAGCTCCAGTGCACTCAAGGGTAACTGTTATGTGCAAAATGTGGTCTTTTGATACAACCTCTGCACCATTTTAGTTGCTTTCCTCTGGACTGCCTCCATCCTATGTCTTTTTTGAGCTGCAACCTCCAGAAGTGGACACAATACTCCAGGTGGGGTCTCCCCATCAAGCAATACAGTGGCAACACCACCTCCCCCCTCCTACTAGAGATACCTCTCCCTATACATCCCAGCATCCCATTGGCCCCACCCACTGCTTTGTCACACTGCCTGCCACTTTGAGGTAATCAGATATGATAACCCCAAGGTCCCTTTCCTGCTTAATGACTGTCAGTACATCAGCCCCATCCTACACTCATCTTATGGGTTCCAGTGCCCTGGATGTATGATTTTGCACTTTTTGGCACTGAACCCATCTGCATGCTCTTGACCACTCTTTGAGTTAACCCAAGGTCCCTATGCGTTCTCTTCTTTCCCTCCTCAGTGTCTACCCTATTACAGATTTTGGTGTCATCTGCCGAAAGGCATACCATTCCTTCCACTTCTTCTGAAATGTCACTTATGAAGACATTGAAAATGACCCAACCCAGTACTGAGCTCTGTGGCACACCACTGATCACTTCCCCTCATTAGAGTGAATGCCATTAACCACCACCTTCTGTCCCATATCCATTAAAGAGCAACTGTCACACTCGAGGCAGACAACTCATACTACGGAGCTGCCTGCCCAAGTAGCTAATTTAGGCAACATTATAATTTCTTGGTGCAGTAATAAAAGTAAAACTTAACATCTGTACACCTGGAATAGCGTATTGTCATCAAAGTGTTATTTTTAGGGACAAGGCTGCAACGCTTGGCAACCGCTAAGCTCATACTCAGAAATTACAAGCCAGACATAAACATGTAAGTATTTCTTTTATCACTGCACCAAAAAATTGTAATGTTGGTTAAATTAGCTCCTTGAGCAGGCAGGTCCAGTTCCAACCCAATTCATCACTTTGGATCCCACCCCCTTGTCTGCTCAGTTTCAGTCTCCTGTACTTCACAGTGTTGCAGCCCTTGCAAAGGCCAGATAGGTCACATCTACCACTCTCCCCTGATCTTGTTCCCTGGTCACCCACTTGAAGAAATCAATCAGATTCATTTGGCATGACCCTCCGCCATGAATCCTTACTGCCTTTGGTCTTGTAGCCCATTAGATTAAAGATACTCTACCAACCCTATTATTAACAGGGTTTCCATTAATTTCCCCACCATTGACGTGAGACTGACTGGCCTATAGTTGCTGGCCTCCTCTCTGCTGCTGCTTTTATGGAAAGGAACCACATCTATTCTCCTTCAGTCCCCAGGAACCATGCACGTTTCCAGTGAGCTGTTGAATAAGGTCATCAGTGGGGCAGCTAACACCTTTCTGAATTCCTACTGTACCCTTGGGTGTGTCCCATCTGGTCCCATAGCCTTGCCCACCTTTAGAGATTCAAGACCCTTCAGGACTCTTTCCTCTGAAAATAGACTTGTGTCCACCTCCCTCACTTTGTTCCTGCTGCTTCATGTGGTCCATCCCCTCTTCCTCCACTGTGAAGACTGAGTAGAAGTATCTGTTCAGAATGTCTGCTTTTTCTTGATGCTCTTCAATACAGTCTCCCCCTGTCACCCTCCTCATCACTATCCCTCACCTTGCTTTCCTCTTCTCACGTACATACCTGAATAAGGTTTTATCCACTTTAGCTACCTCCTTGGCTATCGTTTCTCTTTCTGTGCCTTTGCTCCCTCACTGCCTTTCCTGTTTCCTTCTGTTTTAGTTGGTATATCTCCCTCCTCTCTGTTTCCTTATATTTTTTATTTATTTATTTATTTTTATTTTGGAGTAACACCTTTGAGCTATAAGCTCATTTACAAAGGTTCCACATCATGGTAAGACACAGACAAGTAATACATTTGAGTACAGAAACACAAAGTACAGACATAGGCAAGTGCAAACATAAATTACAAACACTGGTGATTTCCTGGGGTATAAAATGAGGGGAAAAAAGGAAATACTATACAATATAAAAAAACTGTACAACATAACAGAAAAAAGTGCAATTAGTTTTATTTATGTATTGATTGATTGTTTGATTTAAATTCTTGGATTACAATAGCTTTACAGAGGTTCCACGTCAGACTGAACAGTACAATACAAACAGTGAACTAAATAACATATGTACAATACTTACATATTACAGTTACAAAGGTTAATAATGTAAGACACATTTTAGTGAAGACACGACCCACAGGTGCCACAGATGCACCCATACATACAATTCAATGGTCTAAAGGGCTAGAAGGAACAGTCAATAGGATGACCTAGTCAAGCAGAGGAGACTGGAAGCAGTCCCAGGTATCACAAAGCAAACAATATAAACTACATCTTCTGAATATCATCCTTTCTCCCTCACCACATTGGCCACTTCCCAAAAAAAACATAATGGTATCTTTTTTTTTACTATTTTTACTCACTTTCTTCACGCAGAGAGTGGTTACCTTAATTATGTCCAAACTTATTTTTCCTCACTGTGCCTCTACCCCTTCCTGGCAACCCCCCCACCATAAGGTAGTTTCTGAAGCAGTCTCCCATTTCTTTAAAATCCACTCTTCTGAAGTCTAGGGCCATCATCCTTGTGTGGTTTTCCTCTGTTCCCATCTTCAGATTAAAATACACTGTACAATGACCACTGGTACCTAGGGAACTGCTCACCGTAACATCTGCACTACCATCCCTATCTGTAAGCACCAGGTCCAGCCCTGCCCCATCCCTAGTGGGTTGCTTTACTAGCTTCCTGAGAAAAGCCTCTTTTACTGTAAGTAGTCAAGGATGACCCTGTTTCTTGCTGAAGCTGCATTTGGAAGGCTCTAATCTAAATCTACCAGACTGAAGTCCCCAACTAGCAGCACCTCCCCCTTTCTTGCCATCCTGCTGATGGCTTCTCCAAGGGTCTTATCCAACTTGTATCCCTGTGCTGGAAGTCTGTATACCACCCATGTATGGACAGCAGTCAAAGTACCTGTCTCCAGGATAACCCACAGCACCTCCAACCTTTCTTTTTCCTCCTCTGCCCCTGTACTTCCATGGCCTTGATTCCCTCTCTCACGTATAGTACAATCCCTCCTTCCGTTCTCCCTTACCTGTCTCTCCTGAAAAGAGAGTAGCCCAGTATGGACATTTAAATAGATAAAATCTTTATTTTTATACAGGCTTGAAACATGTCATTAAGGTTTTGCAACTATGTTTTCAAGACAGTCCTATCAGAACTTTAAATTTTTAGGGCAAAACAGATTTTATATTATTCAGTCACAATTTCACTTAACATCAGATTACATTTAATTACATATATGAGTGTTTTTAAAAGTACACACAATAACAATTTGAGTATAAAAGGTGAGGGGGAAGGGGAGGAAAAGATACAATCACATTTTTACACAAAACTTTAAAGTGCTATGTACTAGATTCACTAATTTATTACCATTTACAAAAGCATTGGAACTTGTATAATTTATTTATCTCTTGGGTAAACATCTCATAAGAAGGTGACATTCGAGCTGAGTAAGGTAATACATTCCAGGCTTTTACTGCCTGAGATTGTAAAGTTTTTCTACCATATTTATTTCTGGTCTTAAGCAATATTATTTTGCTTACATGTACCATTCTCTTTGAATCCTGGAAAAAGTTTCTGTCTCTATCAAATATTACTTTAGTTATGTAATGTTCAGGGCAAGAATTCTGGTATTTACATATTAATTTTAACCATGTTTTTGTGTAATCTATGTGTCGAGTCTGCCACTTTACTGCAGTCAACATTGTACAGTGATGTATATTCATTTTGCATTTTAAAACATACCTAGCAATTCTATATTGGATTATATCTAATCTGTCCAAAAACTGTTTATTTGCTGTCCAATACACCAAGTCTCCATATGTCAAGGTTGGAAACATTAAATGCTCAGCCAATTTTTTTCCAATCGTCTCTGTTTAAAAAAGTTGCTGTATGATGTAAGGCACCAAGCTTTTTGATTACTTTACCAACTGCTGAGTTTATATGATTTTCAAAAGTCATATGTGTGTCAAAAATAACCCCCAGATAACAATAGTTGTTTACTAATTCTAAACACTCATTTTGATTTATGTGTACCTTAATCTGGTCAATATTCTTTTTTGGAGCAAAATGTAGCAGTTTAGTTTTTTTACCATTCATTTGAAGTTTTGACCTGGTGAATCACTCCCTCAAGCTGTCAAAGTCAGATTGTAACCTTATTTAGAGATGGACATTATTTCTGGAGCCAACAAAAACAGTATCATCCACATATAGCCTCACCTGGGAGTATCACACTGATTTGGGTCAATTGTTTCTAAATAGTAGAAATAACAGGGTCCAAAAATTGACCCCTGCAGTACCCCTCTTCTCATCTATTTAGATGAGGATAGATTTCCAGAAACAGATACTTTTTGAGTGTGACCCTGCAGGTAAGTTTGAAACCAATTCCAAGGTCCATCCACTATCCCCAGAGCTTGCATTTGATTCAGCAGGAGGGAGTGGTCCACCAAGTCAAAAGCCTTCAACAAATCCAAGTAAATTGCTGCAGTCTCTTGTCCGGAATCCAAAATGAGCAGATTAGGTTATTAAATTCTAACAATACTGATGTTGTAGAATAACCCTTTCTGAATCTGGACTGGTGAGACATCAATATACTATGTTTGCCTAGATGTTCTAATAGCTGATTATGAACATGTCTCTGTAAGCATTTAGACAAAATAGGCAATAGAGCTATTGGTCTGTAATTGTTTAGTTCAAAGGCATCTCCTCCCTTAAATACTGGAATTGTCTTGCTACTTTTCCAGGTCTGGGGAAAGTAGACCGTTTTCAGGCTCCAGTTAAATAGATGAGTAACAATGGGCGCTATGTGATATGCTGCCATTCTGAGAAATTGTCCACCTATATCATCCAAACCTACTGATTCATGAATATTTATATTTTTTAATCCTTTATAAACCTTAGACATTTTAAGTATTTTGAATCTAAACAATGGCAAAGTATTTTGTTGATTTTGAATTCCCTCCTTTTTCCCTTGGTTCTTTATATTGTCCCCATATTACAACCTGGTAAATCAGCACAGTATTGTTTTAATGCTTCAGCTACTTCTTTAGATTCCTCTGTCATTTTTTCTTCAACTTTTACATTCAATTTCCTTGCCGTATTGTTTTTCCTGGATTTAACAAATAATTTATAGTTTGCCAGAATTTTCGTGGATCTTTATTGCACTCCATTTTTTTCTTATAGTACAAAGATTTAGATTTCTTAATTAGTTTTTTATATCCATTTCTTTTTCTTTTACAAGACTCCCAGTCACAACCGCGCTTTGTCTTTTTGGCCTTCTTCCAGGTTCTATTCTTAATTCTGATTTGTTTTAACATTTTCTCATTTATCCATGGCAACCTGGCAATTTCACTTTTGTTTGCATCTTGGGGCATGCATATCACAAATATTTCTAAAGGTCTTTACAAAGTAATCCAGTGATTGATCTAGGTCAGGTATTAGTTTACATCGCTCCCACCTTTTTGTACTGACACTCTATATAAATCTGTCCTCAGAGAATCTTCTCATATCTCCAGCAGAGGTGTAATTTGAACAGTCAGATGATGCCTGAATTTGTGTCATAGATAAGTTTATCCAAATCGGCTTATGATCTCCCAGATAAGGAGGTAAAATTCCTATATTTTCAACTTCGATTTGGAATAATACAAATAGCAAGTCCAGCACAGAGCCCTGTTTTGTTGTCTTAGTAAATCTTGTGGGTTCCTCAATATGCTGGGTTACTCCAAGTATTGAGACAACTTCTCCTAGTTGTCTCCCCCTTGGTCCAAACCAGTCACAATTTAAGTGCCCCATCAGGACCACCCGTTTGTCCCCTATGCAATCATGTATTTTATTTATAGTCTTATCAATTGACTCTAAGCTATTCTTAGGTAAAGGACTGAAGCTATTCTTAGGTGGGGAGTACATTTTTAGCTTTTCTAGTCTAACAGTCAAGTATTCAATGTTATGTTCACTCCCCTTAAGTATTACAGTTGCCTGACCTAAATTATGCTTTACATGTAGCATTACCCCTCCCCCTCATTTCTTTCTATCAGATCTCAGTAGTTGGTATCCTAGGAGGCTAAATTCATTATCCCCCAATTTTTCAGTTCTCCACGAATGGGTTAAGCCAAATATATCTGGATTTTGTTCTGTCACCAATAGAGTTAATACATCCTCTTTGTAACACACACTTCATGCATTATCATGCATTATTTTAATGTTAGATTGGGTTGGGCCAGGGTTCAGTTCTATATTCCCCCCCCACCCCATTATAAGTAGAGACACATGACAAATTCCATCTGGTTCCTGTGTAGCCTTGTGCAAAGCATATGGATTTTGAACTCTTGTTTTACCATGCAACCTGTATTCCTTCCATATATTTGTGAACCCATTTCTTCTTCTAGTGCAAATTTCAAACCCCTGCCCCTTTAAACTGATATTTGGCCAATGCACTCTCTTCTGTTTTGCCCTTTCTATTTTTATAACATATAAGCTTACCAGGATACACAAGAGCACAAATAACGTCACCTTGAATAAATGCATTTCTAAACCCCAATGATTTATTATTTCCTAGACCTGTATGTCACTGAATTTCAGAAACAAACATTATAAGTCTATGTTTAAATAACTCATTAAAAGTATCCAAACATTCAGTTAGCACTTTCAGTAAACGTTAATAGTATCACACAAATGTTTTCTAAAACCCAGGTACCTGCTAACCTACTAAGACAGCTTTAACTATTTAAAATTCTTTACATTTAAGCCCATGATAGCTATGTTGTACAAAGTTATTTTCTCCAGCCACTCATGCTCACACCCACGCTTGTGCTAAGGCATGCCGTATGGGGTTTTGTAATGTGTAGCCCCACCTCCTGGTAGGTCCAAGAATGGGTTACCAACTCGATGCCAAGTCCCCTCTCTTCTAGTGCAACCAGAGGCTACAGTCCAGGAAACTGCTTCAGCAAACAGCAGACAGGTTGTTGTTTTTTTGGGGGGGCAGCACTTGTAGCAGGTACAGTCACTTTGTAGTTTAGTAAAAGCAAATAAAGTGAGTTACTCTGTTTTTGTTGCTGCACAAGCCTCGATATAGCTGTCGGTGTCTTGCTTAGATATTCTTAGCTGATTCGGGTGCGCCCCATATGGGGCTTTGTAGTGTGTACCCCCGCTTCCTGGGAGGTCCAAGAATGGGTTGCCGACTCGCTGCCAAGTCCCCTCTCTCTCTCGGTGCAACCGGAGGTTACAGTCCAGCAAACTGCTTCAGCAAACAACATACAGTTTTATTTTTCGGGCAGCACTTGTAGCAGGTACAGTCACTTTGCAGTTTAATGAAAGTAAATAAAGTGACTTTCTTGATGTTTTTGTTGCTGCACAAGCCTCGATACAACTGTTGCCATCCTGCTTAGAACTTCTCAACTGATTCAGGTGCATGCCGTACGTGGCAGTTAGTTGACCATGACCCCATTATGGCCACCAAATCCAGGATAGCCTCTGACATGTTAGCCTCCAGGGCCAGAATTTTATTTCCCAGACTCCTTGCATTGGTGTACATGGCTTTCTATATCTTATACCCTCCTTACCTGCTTCCCCTTCCCTTCCTGCCTGTTATGTTCTCTGAAGCTCCACCTGTCCCCATTCTCCTGTTACCTTCTCCATTACCTGTCTCCTTTACAACTTTTTTATTGCTTTCCTGATTTTTAACCCCTTGTTCTCTGTCTTATACACCTGCTGTCTTCTTGTGCCCCTGCCTGGGGGAGCTTACTCCCCTCTGGCTCTTCTTCTGTACTGCTTTATCATTATAACATCAATCCTACTTGGGCAGTGTTATGCAATGCCAGGTCTCTTAAAAACAAGACTGCAGTTATCGCAGATCTTGTTGGGACAGTTGACCTGGCATGCATCACTGAGACCTGACAGGATGAGAATTCTGGCCCTATTTTAGAGGCCACAATTCCAGCTGGATACTCGGTGATACACCACCTGACACTGGATCACAGGGGTGAGGGGGTTGTAGTCTGTTTCAAGACTGAACTGGACCTCACGGATGTACCAGTTGAGGAGGCTGGATCATTTGAGTGTTCAGTAGTAGCAGGTGTAGGCTGCAGGATTGGTCTCAATTACCATCCACCCAGGGATGAGAAGCGTTTCCTTCAGGAAGTGGCAGACGTTGTCATCGACATGGCGTTTGAGTCTCCCAGGCCGATAGTCCTGGGGGACTTTAAAGCCTGGGTCAATGATGAACTTTCACAATTTGGACAGCACTTCCTACTGCTGATATCATCTCCGGGCCTTACACAGATTGTTACCACTGCTACATACAAACATGGTCACTCTCTTGACCTAGTCTTTCTCCTGGGGATCGAGGCCTTCAACTTGGGGTAGAACCTGTTGAATTGTCCGATCACTGCACTGTGGGTTTCAGTTTTTGCACCCCCTTTCGTCGGCGTACTCCTTTGGAGATGGTCAAGCACCGCCCTTTACAAGACATAAGCTCTGAAGGCCTGGCGGTGGTGCTTGACCTATCGGTTCTTCCCAAGCAAGCAACTAGCCCAAGGTGTTAGTGGTGGCCTATAATAAGGCCATTTCTGCCACTCTGGATGTCGTTGCTCCTGTCTGAGTTCACCTTCTCTCCCTTCGACCTTGGTCCCCCTAGTTTGATGGGACTTTGAGGGAGATGTGGCGATTAGGGCGAAGGTTAGAGCATTGCTGGCAGACATCTGCCCTGGATGCCTACTGCCTTAGATTGATGGATCATTACCATGTCTATCAATCTGCAATCACCCATATGAAGGTAGAGTTCCTGTCTGGGCAGATTGCGGCACCTCAGAACTGACCAGTCCAGCTCTTTTAAACTGTAGACAGACTGTGCAACCCAGCCTGTCTGCAGATGCGAAAAACATTTTTGCAAGTGGTGTGTGATGAGCTTGCTTGATTCTTTGCAGCTAAGGTGGCTGACATCAGGGTGGGGCTCCTACCAACATACTCTGTGGATATTGCCTTAGAACAGCACTCGGTCACTGTCCCCCAGTTTTCCTGGAGTACCTTTGACCGGCCAGAGTCCACGGAGGTCATGCAGATTGTCCAGGGTATGCGTCCTACATGCTGTAGTTTGGATCTGGGACCAACTACCCTGATTATGGGTTGTAGTGATATCATTGGCCCAGCCTTTGCACGAATATCCAGAGGTTGTGGAGGCAGTATGGCGCAGTGGGGTAAGGCTCTAAGCTACAAATATGGAGACCTGGGTTTGAATCCCACAGCCCCCTAGCTGCATACTGTGTGACCCTGAGCAAGTCACTTAACTTCCTTGTGCTCCCAGGTTGCACCTGCAAACAAGCTTTCAGCTTAGTGTGTCTCACCTGGTAAAATAATTGGTAAAAAAAAAAAAAAGAATAGTCTGGTGGTCTGGTGCTCCTTGGAGACAGGTGAGTTTCCTAGCTCTCTGAAGGAGGCAGTGGTGACACATCTCCTGAAGAAAGCTTCTTTGGACCCAGACTGTCCAGTCAACTACAGACCAATCTCTAACCTTCCCTTTATTGGGAAGGTGGTTGAGAGAGTAGTGGTCCTACAACTGGAGAACCATTTGATCATCTATGACATCTATGAACCTCTCCAATCTGGTTTTATAAGAGGCATAGTACTGAGACTGTGCTGGTTCTGGTGCTCAATAATCTCCTGATGGCAAGAGATCGAAAGAACCACACCATCTTTGCTCTTCTAGACCTCTCATCAGCATTTGACACTGTGGACCACGGGGTGCTTCTTGGCTGCCTGAGGGTCATCTGTGGCCTGTCAGGTACCGTCCTCAGTTGGTTTAAATCTTTCCTGACTGGCAGAACTCAGATGGAGGTGTTGGGGATGTATTTCTATGACCCAGTCTCTCTGTCACGTGCGGTTCCTCAGGGTTCGGTGTTGTCCCCCATTTTGTTCACAGTGTACATGCTCCCCCTTGGAGACAATGTAAGAAGGTATGGGATGAGGTTTCACTGCTATGCTGATGATACCCACTCTACCTTTCTTTTGCACCTGCCCAGGATAGAGCTGTCTTGGTATTTAACAACTGCCTACTCAAAATCCAGGACTGGATGAATTCAAGCTGTCTGAGGTTGAACTCAGAAAAGACTGTGGTGCTGATCGTGGACCCTGGGCACTGGATAGAGAGGTTGGGGGTAGGTTCACCTTAGGGACTTTATCTTGGGGGTGTGCCACTCCTTACCTCCAAACAGGTGCAAAACCTGGGGAGTGATTTTTGATAAAGGGCTGACACTACGATCGCAGGTGTCGGCAGTCATCAAGTCCTCTTTTTATCATCTGAGGAACATCTCCAGGGTTAAACACCCTGTTCCATCCAGCGATCTCCCTACATTGGTCCACGCCTTTGTGTCCTCATGCCTGGATTATTGCAATTCCCTTTACCTAGGGCTACCAAGGGCTGATATTCTTCTCCTTCAGCTAGTGCAGAACACTGCAGCCTGGTTACTGACAGGAACTTCTTGTTCAAGTCATATTTCTCCGGTGTTGTGCTGTCTGCACTGGCTGCCAGAGCAGTGACTGATCACCTTTAGAGTCAGACTTCTGACTTATAAGGCCCTACTCAGACAGGGCCCAGACTACCTGAAAGAGCTTCTGGTTCCTTACTACCCAGGGCGATGAATCCACTCGACTGACGAGGGGTTGCTAGAGATCCCAAGGTATTTCTTAAAATCTTCTGTGGCCTGAGCATTCATGTACACAGTCCCAGCCCTTTGGAATTCTCTACACCAGGGTGGTAGCCTGGGTAAAATACTGGCTGGACAACAGGAAACAGAAGGTCATTGTAAATGGAGTCCACTCTGAAGAAAGAGGGGTTACTAGTGGGGTACTGCAGGGTTCAGTACTGGGTCCAGTCCTTTTTAATGTCTTCATAAGTGACATTGCAGTGGGACTGGAAGGAAATGTATGCCTCATTGCAGATGACACAAAGATCTGCAACAGGGTTGATACACAAGGAGGTGTGGAAAGGATGAGGAGGGACTTGGACGGTTGGAGTAATGGTCAGAAGTATGGCAGCTTGGATTCAATGCAAAGAAGTGCAAAATAATGCACCTGGGAAATAAAATCCCTGGAGAAGATTACACAATTGGGATGGGTAGTAACAACAACAAAAATGGAAAGGGACCTGGGGTAATTATATCAGATGACCTTAAGGTTAGCAAGCAATGTGAGAAGGCAGTTTAGGGAAGGCTGGGGGGATACTGGGATATGTAGAGAGAGACATCACCAGCAGAAAAACAGGAAGTTGTTATCCCTCTGTAGAGACAGTTGGTGAGACCCCATCTGGAGTGCTGCATCCAGTTCTGGAGACCCCATCTCTGCAAGGACATAGACAGGATGGAGGCTGTCCAGAGGAGGGCAACTAAAATGGTGCAGGGTCTGCAAGAGAAGCCATACGAGGACAGACTAAAGGAGCTTAATATGTATACCCTTGAGGAAAGGAGGGAGAGGGGGACACGATAGAAACTTTTAAGTAACTCACTGGAATCAACAAAGTCCAAGAGGGTAGCATCTTTCAGAAAAAGAGATGTGCAAGAACAAAGGGAAACAATTTGAAGATGTGGGTGGTTCAGGGGCAATATGAGGAAATATTTTTTCACAGAGAGGGTGGTTGACGTATGGAATGGCCTTTCTGAGGAGGTTGTGGGGCCTAAAACTGTGACAGATTTCAAGAATGCATGGGACAGACATTAGGCAATTTTTCTGGGGAGTAGGAAGAAATAGGCTGTTGGTTAACTAGGATCTGCAGCTTATTCTGTACGTTGGGAAATGGGCTGACTAGGTGGGCCAAGTGGTCCTTATCTGTCATCAGAGTCTATGTTTCTATGTTTATGTGCCTAAAAACCAATGTTTGCACAAATTGCCTTTTTTAACCTGTACCCTGCTGAACTTCAGAATCCCACATTACCCCATGTTCTGGCAACCATGGAAGCACTCTCATGAGAAATATGATTTGAACTTCGAGAATTCAACAAGGGTTGAGCATGCCAGATTTGGAGATGTGCGGTACTTCTGTAGCATGCTCCCCTTTAATCACCTGAGGATTTTCTAGGCAAAAGCATTTTACTTTAAAGGAGCCAACGTAGGTAATTCACTCTATATAAGACAAGCCACTGCAAGCAGGTAGGACCAAACTGTGTTTCCACCTTGGTATCCAGTGGTTTGGCTTTATTCACCTTGAAGCTCTAATATGAGAACAAAGAGAGCCTTTTTTCCATGGAACTAAAGTAAGAAAATGGCCAATTTAGCCAGAAAGAAACCAATTTTTCAAAGGTTTACCATGGAGAGTTGTGCTGGAATCTGTTCGTTTATTATTACATGCCAAACCACAGGGTGAATTAGTTTTGGCAGGAGCTGTGCGTGAGGCTCACTTACCAGATGCGGGCAGGGGGCTGGCAACAAAAGATGCATATCATGCCGGGATGCAACATCTTATCTGTGCGGTACACCAATTTCTTTAGCCGGGTGAGTAGGGGAAGGTGAAGTAGCTGAAATTCACTTTGCAATTTAATACACAAATTCTGTGGAATTCGTTCAGTGTGAATTCACTAAATTCCCAAAGTTTTACCTGGAAAAGCTGCCTTTTTTTTGCGAATTGACCAAAAAATTGCTCACAAAGTGGCCACTTTGCTGGAAAAATGGCCCCTTCTCAGTAAACACTTTGCAGTTTTGGTGAAGTTGAAGTTCCTAAGGTCCGCAGAAACTTCACAAAGCTTTACAAATGTGAATTCTGTCCAATTTGTGGCAACTTCGCTTGCGAAGTTTAAATTTGCAACACCTGTATGGTTGAGTTGGAGCACTGGGAAGTTAAATGGCTTGCCCAAGTTTATGTAGTGAGTTTTTGGGTAGAGAGGTTTAACTCTGTGATTTTATGGTTCACAAGCTGGCACCTTGCTTCAAACTACTAGACCACACTGCCTCCTGCTACTTCATCAAACTTCTTAAGGCTTTTTGAACTCAATGAAAATGCTCTGTAAAACGATGTCCGACACAGTGAAGGATGTGGTGGAGTCTCAACCTTAATAGTAAGTTGGTCCAAACAGTACACATCCAACAAATTGCATTTGAGAGCATTCACCTATGTCCAGGTTACACCCCCAACCCCCACGTACACATACACACACACACACACACACACTCTCATTATATTCAATGGTAAGCATCTGCAGGAAAAACTCATCAGGATGCCAACCATGCAGCAGCCTTAATAAAATCCCATAGGTTCCCTGGGGATCTATAGGATTGCATAACAGTGTGGTTTCAGTTTCCTTTCAGCTGCCAAAAAAGTCCCTCCTGCTTCCACAAGTCCACCCATTTCCCAGCCTGCTCTACTGGCCATTGCCTGTTTCCCCTAGCTGGAAAACAATTCCCTGCTACTGCCCCAGTTCCTTCCTAACTCCCAACCAGTTCTCAAGGTTGCTTCTCATTCCCCCAGCCATTATGCAAGGCCCACTAACTGCTGTAGTTCCTTCCCACCTCTTGAACCATTGCCTCACAGGAAACATATTTTTATCTTTGCTCGTGGTGTTAGCCTCCACATGGTGTAACCCACATGCCACAAGTGTCGGGACCCTGCCGCTCTTGGAATGTGGTGCAGGGTCCCTGGCATAGGGAAACATACAGGGGACAGGGGCACATACGCCAGTGAGTTGTGACATTCGACCTGAAATCGGGCCCTATGTTCTCCTATATGCGGACGATGCCGTATTCTTTTCTAGTCACCCTGACTCTGCCATGCTCAATAATCAGATGTAGTCTAATTTCACTGCCGTAGAACAATGGTTCCTCAAATCAAAACTATTACTTAACTACAAAAAATACAAAATCATGTTGTTCACCTCCACTCATAATAAAAACAGATCCTACCAGCTGCAAATATACAACAATATCAGTTCCCCTCTTGAAATGGTACACAGTTTCAAATATCTAGGCATAACACTGGGAGGCTCTCTCTCATTCGCCCAACATATTAATATAGTAGCTAAGTCAGCCAATGCAAAATTGGGTCTGCTGTGCAGAAATAAGCATTGTCTAACCAATGAGGTACTTAAAATTGTTGTCTCAAGTGCTGTGCTATCAGTCATAGACTATGGACTAGTGGTGTATGGTGCCGCAAATAACACTGCCTCCAACGGATTAAGGTCATGCTTAACAAGGCTTGTAGACTTGTGCTGGGTGCCGATTGGTTGACACACACTTGTACCCTGTACACACAATCTGAATGGCTCAATCTGGAGAGTAGACTAAAGTATCAGATCTGCCATATTGCCAAAAAATCCACCCTAGGTATTACCCCCCCCCCACCCAGGAGTTCAAAATCTCCTCCTTCCACCCAGTTCCACTCGAAGCACTAGAGGTGCAAACAGCTATATACTAAAAATCCCTTTCCGCAAAACCACTCAAGGGCAATGGTCCTATAAATACCATGCATCACTCTGGCTTTGGTTACCAAAAGCAAATAAATAAACTCTCTTGGGAAAGACCTTATGAAGGAAACCAAGCTAGGCTCTTTTAAGTCAAAACTTCAAACTCTTCTAGCATCCTTCAGTGTTTGCGACTGTGGGACCTAACCCCTCCTGCTGCCGCTCCTTGCTCTAGTGTCACCATTCTTTAATAGCTAATTTACTCTACTCACTGTTGCCTCTCCTGGTGCTGCTGATCTTCCAAGCCCCACTATTTCTCTTTCACCTAGTACTCCTCCCCTTGTCTCTTCCCTTGCTGTTTTCTCTACTTCTACTCCCCCATCTGCTCTTTCCCACCCTAGACAGTGGTTCCTGTCTCCTAAACTTTCCAACTCTTCTGTCCCTATGTACTGTTCTATATCTAATCAGAGTACAATGCATAACACTCCTGTTACATTTGACAAAATAACGGTTTCTGAAAACATGTTCTAGCTATTGTTTTCCTCCTCTTTGTTTTTAGTAACATTTGTTGTAACTGTTTTACCCTCTGATGTTTGCCTTCCTGTTATGTTGCCTTGTACCATTCACCTAATTTTGTAACCTGTAATCCTCTGTTTTCATTTATTTGACATGGAACCTCTGTAAACGAACCTCTGGCTCAAAGGTGTTTTCCGAATAAAAATAAATAAATAATAAATAAATATTCCTAACTAGACATCTGCTTCCTATCTATCATATAGCTAACATTCGAAATGTGGAAACTGTTTACAATCTCATAAACACTTGCCCTTTACCCTGTTCCAGGCCACGGTATATGTGGTACCCATATGTGCAACATTAGCCCTTAATGCCACACAACATTCTTTTACCATTTTGCGCCCTGTCGTTCTCCTTCACCTTCCTTGCCTTTGCTTGGGTACTATACCCTTGAACCTAGGGAGCTTAGCACTAACAGGGCATACAAATACCTTTTGAAGGGACCTAGGGGTAATGTAGACACCCCTATGTACCACGAATAGAGGCAAATCTGTGGGTATCCACGGAGCATCATAAGTTAATTTTAATATAGGTCTCACAGTTCTTCCTGGCATCCTCTGGGTTTCCTGCACCTCACTTTGTGTCTACCTCCTGTTTAGAGGCAGAGTCCACATCTATATTCCTCAGACCTTTGCCTCCCTCCTCTTCAGCTGGGGCAGAACTTCCTACCACTATTACATCCTCACATTCTGTGCTAGTGGGGCCCTTCTGAGGCCATTCAGAGGACCCAGTCAGACTAGTATTCAAGTCCAAGGTGGGCCCTCCAAAAGGCACTTCTTCAGTGGAGCTGCTCTGATACCACTCAAATGTCTCAGCCAGACTAGTATTTAAGTCTGAAGTGATCCTCCAAGGGACACAGTGGGAGCAGCCTCCCCATCCTCCCTCTGTCCCCTAGGCACAGCCTTATCTATCACAGTCAGGGACAGTCCCTGGAACAACCTTGCTAACTAGGGTGTAGGATAAAAACACCAGGGTGTACCTTGAGTTCCCCCCTCTATTTCATTGTCTGAGTCCTCTAACTCGTTGGATACCTCCTCTTCCTACTCTCATGTCTCTGTCTTTTGCTTGCAGTGGCGCGGGTCATGGGGGGTGTAGAAGGATCTTCCAAATCAACTTCTGCATCAATCTCCCTGTCACTGACTGGGAGCAGATGGTTACGGTATATCACTTTGTGCCCTCAAGTCTCTCCTACTGGCCAAATCTTATAAACATGTAGCTCTTCCAACTTCTCCAGCACTACATACAGGGTGTTTCCCCACCGGTCAGCGATCTTATGTTTCCCAGGTATTCCCAAATTCCGAAGTAGTACTCTTTTACCAGGCTTTAGGTCTTGGGCCTGCACTCTCCTGCCATACCTTTATTAGCTTGGTTCCTCCTTGTGGCCATCTCCGAAACAAGGCGATGAGCTTCATCTAACTGTTGCTTCAGTTTCTTAACATACTGCATGTAGTCACTCTCCTGGGTGCCATCTGCCGACACCCCAAAACACAGATCCACAGGTAGGTGGGCTTCTCTTCCAAACATAAGGTGGTATGGGGAGAACCCTGTGGCATTATTCCAGGTGCAATTGTAGGCATGGACCAGGGTGCTTACTTGTTGACTTCCAGTATGCATGACTCGGGGATCCAAAGTGCCACGTTTAGAAGGGTTCTGTTGAATCTTTCAGGCTATGAGTCACCATGAGGGTGGCATGGAGTAGTGTGAGATTTTCTGATACCCTACAAGAACAAAAGTTCTTTTATGAGTAGGCTCTCAAAGCCACACCCATGGTCTGAATGGATCCTTTGAGGGGCTCTGTAGTGCACAAATAATTTCTCCATTAATATTTTTGCCACGGTAGATGCTTTCTGGTCTTCGGTGGGGTATGCTTGGGTGTACCTAGTGAAATGGTCTATGACCACCAAGATGTTGGAAATGTTTCTGGAGTCTGGTTCCAATGTAAGGAAGTCAATACATACTAGTTCCATGGGAGCACTCATTCATATGTTGACTAGTGGGGCAGCCCTTTGGGGAAGCACCTTTTTCTGAATACATCTCTGGCAATTTCTGGAATAGGCCTCTACATCTGTTCCCATCCTTGATCAGTAAAACCTGCTTTTAACTAAGTCCAGGGTATGTTCGCTGCCTAGGTGCCATGTCCCATGTCTTCATGCAGCACTTTCAACACTGTCGTTATGTACCATTCTGGTGACAACTGTTCACGTTGTGCTCCTGTTGGTCCTGAGTCTCCCAGTAGATCAACCCCTTTTTCAATTGTAACTTTGACCACTCTTGCAACAGTAGCTTAGCAGAGGAATAAATAGTATCTACTTGTGATTGCTCTCCCTTTTGTTATAGTACTTGGAGTCTCTCCTCCATGACAGGACTGCCTCTCTGCTCCCTTTTCTAATCCTGGTTGTCAGCTGTAGTAAGAACCTCACATCCAGGGGAGCTAGGTGGCAATAAGCAATGGGGATACAGCTTCCTGAGGCTCCCAGGCAGTTCACCAAGCCTGGGGCATCGTCCACGGGAAGGGACTCTTCTCCAACACATTTTTTGCACAAGGCCTTTGCTGCTTGTTCGGGTATCCTTATCCAACTGGAGTACTCATCTGACTGAGCTTGGGGGCATCTGAACAGAGTGTCGGCATCTACATTGTTCAGACCAGGATGATACTCCATACAGTAATCATAGGTGGACAAAGCTGACTGCTACCTATGACCAGCTGCATCTAATTTAACCGCAGTCTGCACATAAGTAAGTGGGTTGTTTTCAGTCTTCACAGTGATCTGCACCCCATACAGATAGTCATGGACTTGGTCCACAATAGCCCATTTTAAAGCCAAAAATTCAAACATGTGGACCAGATATATTCGCTCTAACGGGTTCAAACTCCTGCTAGCATAGGCCATGGGGTGCAATCCCTCTGAATATTCATGGTACAGCACTGCCCCCAGGTCACTGAAATTTGTGTTGGTATGTAGGACATAAGGCTTCTGTAGATCAGCATAGGCAGGTGCCGGGGCATGAGTCAAGCAGTAGATGATGTCTTCAAATGCACAGTCACACTCCACAGTCCACCGGGAACCAAAAGGTTCAGATAGTCAGAAGTATTTAAGCTGATCTTTCTGGGCTCTGGGGACGGGGTCTTCCTGCTATTATTTGTCAGGGGGTATCCCTGTAATAAGTTCAACAAGGATCTGACTACCCTTGTGTAGTCCTTCACAAATCTTCGGTAATACCTGCAGAAACCAAACAGCCGTTGGAGTTCTTTCAAGGTTCTGGTCTTGGGCCAGGTGGTGAGGGCTTTGAATTTACTGGGTTCAATTTGAATACCTTTTGCAGAGACTATGTGCCCAACATACTCCACTGAGACCTGGAAGAATTGGCACTTATCAATGGACAGCTTCAGGCCAAACTCTTCTAGGCAGTCCAAAACCTTTAGTAGCTAGGCTTTGCTGTCTTCCAATGTTTTTCCAAACATAATGATATCATCCAGATACACTAAGCACTCCAGTAGGTTCATATCCCCATGGCTTTCCATCAGTCGCTGGAACATGGCTGGGGTGCCTGAAATGCCCTGCGGCATCCTAAGGAATTCATAAAATCCGAGCGGGCATATGAAGCCTGTCTGCTCCTGATTGCTGTGTGCCAGAGGAATCTGGTAATACCCACTCCTTAAATCTAGGGCTAAGAACCACTGGCTGCTGTTTAAACAATCTAGCATATCCTGTATCCTGTGCATTGTGTACTGATCCGGAACCATTCGTCTATTCAGGGTGCGGTAGTCCATACACATTTGAATGGCCCCACCCTTTTTCCTTTATACAACAATAGGTGATGCATTAGGGCTCCTTGAGTCTTGGATGATTCCTGCAGCCATCATCTCTTGGAGGTGCCTCCTCGTGTCATCTATGTCAGTGGGAGCAAGTCTCCAGGACTGTTTTCAGAATAGGTGTTCATCAGTAAGCCTTATCTGATACTGCTCCCCATCACACGTCCAACATCCCACTCATACAGGGAAAATACCACTGTTCTGGCCACCAGCTTCTCTCAAACTCATTCTTTCCACTCTTCCGGGATGGGGGAGTCACTCAAATCAAATAATCCAGGATCAGTTCCAGAGGGGCACCTCCCTTCACTGCAGCGGGTTGCACTGCCTTATCTGCACAGTAGACCTTCACCAGGGTCCAACCTCTCCTCACCACCACTTCTCTATCCATAATGTTCCTCACCTGCACGGTAACTCTTCTAACATATGCATGTGCTCATGCAGGCAGGACACTGGACTTCACTAACAGCCCCACTGGTAGCCCATGTTCCTCAGGGGTATCCAACATTAGGATCTGATTCTTTACATTCTTTTGCAGTCTCACCACTCCACTGATATCACACTCCGTGTTGGGTGGCAACACGATCTCTTTTCCATCTCTCCACCATTCTATTCCTACAGAATCATCCAACTCCTCCGTGGGTGGGGGGGTCCTTTTCCTTTTGTAGGCTTCTTTGACCATTGGGTGAAGGGTCTGCTGTTTACCATCCCTCTCAGCTTCACAGGCCTGACATAGCTGGGTGAGATGTCTGAACATGCGGGCATTCATGCCCACTAACACAGACACTCAGTCGTATATTCCAGATGCAGGCCAAATAAGAGCCAGGGTTTCCACTGCTTCTTCCACACCAGTCACTGTAGCTGGAAAAAACAGCCACACTGGATGTACCCAAGGTAGGGATAGGATTCTCACTGAGCCCCCACACATGTAACCCTTCTAGTGGTTGTAGTTCTATGTCAGACAAATGTTTGTCATACCAGGACTTAATGATGATGATAACTTGGAAACCACTATCCAAAACAGCTCGAGTGACAATCCCATTGATTGTGACAGCAGTTTCAGTCGACAGCCCCAACAACTTGCACATGTTGACTGAGGCTGATGTGGTGGTTTTAGCTGCAGAGGCTCTCATATGAGCCATGGAGCTGGACCTGCCAGGAGCACAGGTGCGCTCCCTTACCGGGTCCCTCTGTAGTTTCTCAGGTTTTGACTATGGTTCTCAGATGGCCTATCTTGAGCTAGGGGGCTGTTTATAGGTTTACCACATCCCCTCCTTATATGGCCCTCATTGACAAATAATGCCCCCTGGTGCTGTTGCCTATTGAGCCGACTGGTGTGTGTCCCTGAGATTCCCATCGGGGTGCTTAGGGCTACTGGGCTCCACTCCGAGGCTCTTTTGCTAGTCTGGGCCATAACCAGCATTCCTTCCCCCTCTCTAGCTCAGTCACCCTTCTAATCAGCTTGTCCATCTGAACTAAACCCAACCTCTGTAAAGGGCACTGGGGCCGGGGTCCAAGTACCAATGGTTGGGGGGCCTATACTAGGAACCATCCCACTTATGCTGTGGGGCTCAGCTAACTCTGGATTCACAGACAGCTTGGTCGATGTAACCACATCTTTACACTCCCTCAGTAGGGTTTTTAACTCCTGTATCTCACCAGGGGGTGTCCTTCTCCCCCTATCTGAGTAACAGCCATTGAGGATCTCTGTACCCTCCAGTGCCCTTGTTCTTCTTCAGCCTCCCTGACCTCAGCACAAAAGCCCAGTATGGACGGGGCTTCTCCTTTCTGTCCGCTAGATGTAGCTGGAGAACGAGGAGGGTGGACTGACAGGTGACTTTTACCACATGTTCTAACCTTTCCCCATTCAAATCTGAAGCGCCCACCCCACCCTTCCTGAACACTCTCTGTAGGGCCCTCTCCTTATGCACCAGAAAAGCAGATAAAGGCTCCCCCTCCCATTGGTGGGTGGTTTTGAATTTCTACATCAGGTCCTCACATGAGTCTGGGCTCCCAAAAACACTCTCTAGGGCTGTCAAGTAACCTGGGTTGGGGCTTCAAGATCAGTGGCCCTCAATGAGTGGATAACCACCTAATGCAGGCCCATGGAGACTCTCCACTATACATTTATGCTTTTCAATCTCTGAACACTGCCAATCTTGCACTAAGGGCATCTCACACTCCATCCATGTCTCCAGGTCATCTTCACTACTCAGGGTTCATTAAACCCCCGGAAACATCCTTAACTTACGAAAGGAATCAAAACAGACAAGCACATGACTGGGCAAGGATTTCTCTTTTTTTACGAGATAGCGTTAAAGGCACAGTCCCCTTTCCCTCTTCCCCCAGGGCAATTACACTAAAGGAAGTAACAAAGGGACAGGCCTCTGATAACCCCTCAGCCACCAAAGCCTCAGGTACTGTATATATGCAGCCTCTATGACATTAGTACATTCTATTAACACAGTCAAGGTTCCTTCAAAAGAGTCAAGCATTTTACCCCGTACCTTTACCTTACCAAATCCTTTTATTGTGGACAGATACTTCTCTATGGTCTCCTTCTCCATATCAGGGGATACCCCCAAAAGCAGAAGGGACATCTGGGTGTCCATCTGCATGCCACCACTCCATTCAACCAATTTGACCTTGTCTTGATAGTCCGCATGGCTCAGTTGGTAGCACATCCACCTCTGGACCAGAAGGTTGTGGATTCTTGTCCACACCAGGATTGGACTTGCACCTAAAATGCAGGCATCCGAGTGCAGTATTAGGGGGGTGCTGTACTGCTGGGGTGTGCCGTCCTTCCAATGAGATGTTAAACTGAGGTCTCTTCTACCCATCCTGGTGATGTCCTGGTGGGTGTCCAGCTGGAAGTAAAAGAACCCAGGGAACTCTTTGCAAAGAGTAGGGGACATTCCCACTGTTCTGGCCAACATTCCCCTTCCCATGAATAAGTTCATGCAATTGTCCAGGCTGTGTGTGGATGTTGATGTGTGATATGGCCACCACTACACATTCAGTCACTTCACTACCAGTCTACCATTGCTTGTAAAGCACTTTGGGATACACTGTATATGAAAAGCACTATATAAATGCTGATTCTTCTTGTTTTTGTTTTATATGCCTTACTTTCAGCCTGGGGGTGTGGACTTGGATACTGGGGACCCCACAGGGGTCTTCTCATTTGGATTCTCTGTGCTGATCATGGTTGGTGAACAGGAGATCCCAGCAGTGCCTCCAAAGATGTAGCTCAGGCACTGTGTGCCAGTGGGCTACTACTCCTGACTGTTGGTCCTTAAGCAGGTTAAGGGGCCTGGGTCCTGCTACAGTGACTTTTGGGGTTCTATCCCAAAGTTATGATAAATAGTACGGTACCTCCACCCAACGTAAATGGTAAGTGGGTCAGGTGACCAGATGGCACAGCCCCATGGGATGCTGCACCTCCCTTACCAACCACCCCACACACCAGAGAACCAACGATTCCCCAATAACATTAACCATAAACGACATGCACTTAACTCTCTACAAAATACTATTCACACAGCTTTTCCAAACAATACCTCGCAGCTTTATTGGGGGGAAACAGGGTTAGGACATGGGTACTTGGATAGGGGATACCTGTGGATGAGAGAAAGGTTACAGCAATGAGTAAAGCAGCAACAACTGTGTCCGTAGGCCAAAGCACCCCTGTGATCCACACCCACTGGTACCAGTGTAATGTCTGACAGGTCTATATGGACACCCAATAATAGTAGGCCTGGATGTTGCTGTGTGTTGGCTAGATGTTAGGGCCCTATGATGTTGAAAAGTTAAAGTTAAATTAAACTCAGCACTCCCCTTGAATTCCAGGACAAGCCCTGGGTATTCACGGTTAAATGATTCTTAGCAGTCTCCAAGATGCAGGGGTTTCACTAGACAGGAGCTCCATTCTCAAAAAGGCCACAACACAGGGCAGCAGATTGTTACTTGTTATTAGGCCTTGATCTTGACTGAAGGTCTAGCAGCTTGTTCCCTTGATACACGATCTGGCCGCTTGTCACCTTCAGACACTTCTGGCCCATTGCAGATCACTACCACAGGTCCCAACCAGCCCCAGAAGACCCAGACCCGGGAGTGGCTCCACAACCCAACTACCACAATGGGTCGCAGGTGCCGGTGCACTCAGCAAACACCGGTGATCTCCTGAAACACACAGACCTCACTTGGAAGGGGGTGACAAATTCCCTTCCTGGCTCTGGAGAGTGCCTCCAAAACTGGCCGAGATCACTCTGTTCCTGCACCAATTCACCAAGTCCAGGGGCAGACAAGCAACTTTCAAACATCCATACAGCAGGGCCATTGAGCCACTGATTGCAAGCTTTGAGCAACCACTTCACTCCACGCTAAGACATACAGCTGCAGCAGGGATTCTGGAACCTGCAAGCACCTGCTCACCTTTTGCTCACAATGTCTCTGAGTTCCAGAGCAGGTTTAGTTGGGACACAGTTCTCAGCACTTTGGTCCAATTCTCTAACAATTTCCACACAGCCTGGCTTGCACCCAGTCCTAGAGACTTTTAGACCTCCAAACTGCTTCTCAGAATCCCAGTATCAGCGCAGGGTTTCTGCAGCAGTAATTCTCTCCAAAGGAAACAGCACAGTCCAAATTGCCCTGAGCAGTCTCAGATCAGTTCAATTTCTTTCTCATTCTCAGACAGAATTACTCTTTTTCTCAGTAGCAATTCTCAAACCAAGTCCTATGAAAAGGCCTTAGAAGGTTTTTCTCTCTCAGAACAGATCCCTCCTGACTTGATAGGAGCCTGGAACAAACTGAATCAAATCTTCAAGTCTCTAGGATTTCTTCCAAAATCTCCCCCCGATTGGTGGCCCAACAGTATCAGCCATCAATATCCATAGTGATTAGCCCTCTCTAATTGTCCATTGGTGGAGCCTCTTGGTGCCTGAAATAGGGAATTCCCTCTCCCAGGAGTCTCAGCGCACAGTCTTTGGGCACCCAGTTGGTTAACTGGTTAGTAAGAGGGATCAGAGTGCTATCAACATGGTGACTCCCATTCAGTCTGGGTGAGTCCTGCAGCAGTCTCAACTCTGATTGTTTACTGTAGCCACAGTATTAATCTCTTAAACAAGTCTGACCAATATATGATAGGGTCCCTTGTTGCCTGCTAATCAACTGCATCAGCATGTGTTGATGATCCCCCTGGAGCCCCTCACTAACTCCATTTCCTAGAGTCCCCAGGATTGGCTACATGGCTCATTAATATTCATGAGCCCCCCTCCCCCCGATTCAGCAGTGCTCCCAGCGCTGCTACTAAAGTTAAAATGAACATTTTATCTGCCTCCCCCGGTGTTTGACCTACACTTCAGTGAGCAAGTAGATCAGGATCACCGGGGAGGCACCTGGGTAGCCACAGAAACACCTGAAGATTCAGCCACCTAAATGGCTAAACCTTCAGGTACTGAGCATGCGCAGACCAGCGATCCTCATGTTAACAGTCTGAGGTTGCTGGTCCTGCTCTTGAGATCCCAACAGCTCATAAAGGGTGGAAAACCACTGCGGTAGCCAAAAGAAACTAAGGCAAGCCCCGGGGGGGGGGTTACAATTCCATCACTCAGGCTATGCCGCCAAGCCCTAATTCCTGCCCCAGTTGGCTTACTCTATGTGATGGTGAGATCCTGCCACTCTTGAGGACTGACCTTTCTTAAATCTGTTGTAGCAGTTCTTCTGTTTCTTAGCCTAATCTATCCTTTAAAATTTCTAGTCCATAAGGTTGGCCACTGATGGCCTCCCCTTCCTTTTCTTGACTATACTATAGTTTCCTCTTTAATTTTCCTTTTCCCTGACAGGTCCTCATACAGAGAGACAGAGAGGTTATTGTGATGACCTCCGAGCTTATGTAAAACAGGCTGTGTTTATTATTGTTGGTTTTAGTATGTAATAGCACTATGTCATAAAATACCTTGATTATATATCTTGTGCTTATGAAACCTGTAAATGTTGAAAATACCATGGCACTAGGTGTTTTTGATAAAGGTAAAAAGTACTAGGTGACCATTATAGAAATTAAGTTGATTGTGTTGTTAAATGCACATAAATTGTTACCACGCATTCCTGCTGTAAACTGAGCCAATCTGAAATTTCATGGTGATTTGCATATAGCCCATGATGCTTTGCATTATGGAAGTATAAAATACAGACCTATAGAAACATGATGGCAGAAAATACCACCTGGCCCACCCAGTCTGCCCAAGGTGCCTAGCTGATGGCCAGGGCTTTTATCTGGCTCCTTTCCTCTCCCTCCCCCCGATACCAGACCCATGTGTCTATCCCATGCTCTCTTAAAATCCCCTTATGGTGGCTTCCCCTACCACCACCTCTGGGAACCTGTTCCATTTCTCCACCACCCTTTCTGTGAAAAAGTTCTGTCTGATGTTTCCTTGGAACCTGCCCCCCTCTATCTGTAATGCATGCCCCTTGGTCCTCTTCTGCCTCCGTAAGTTTAAAAGTGTCTCTACCAGCTCTCTGTTGATGCCCTTAACATACTTAAAGGTCTCGATCATATCCCACCATCCCTCGTCTGCTCAAGGGAGTACATGCCCAGGTCACTCAATCTCTCTTCATATTGCAAGTGACCAAGCCCTGAAGTTCAGTGTCTGGTCCGTTATCCCACAACCCCTCCACACCCTACGCTAAAATTATTTCCTATATTATGTCACTCTTGCTGTCTGTATCACTGTACAGTACTGCACCATCCCACTACTGCTATCTGTGCCCTGTCTTGCTTCTCTGTCAGCTGCCTGTCTATGACTGGGTACCACCTACAGTACTCTAATAGTTACTATAAAACAAATGTTTTGCTTTCAGCTCACTTGATTTTGTATAATTAATGCATCGGTGTGCAAGAACTGAAAATGTTTGGGGGCAGGGTTGATCCTGATCGTGAGTGTTACGGCGCTGAGGCCGAGCTGATGGTTTTAGTGCAGCTGTGGCCATTCAACTTCTGCTTCATCTGCATGAACTGGATTCTGATTGTTCAAGGGTAGTATTTTTTAAGTTCATTATATTCCTTTACATATCTTCATGCTACGCAACTATTCAGCTAGATGAGGTGATGTCTCATGACTAGAGTTACAAGTTCATTTCAGTTAGAAACTCAGACAGGTCAGACTTCATGTGCTCAGTTTTCATGGACTCACAAATTTGGGGGGAAACCATAGTTCAAATAGTGCAGAACAGTCATAGCAGCTGAACCAGTCAAATGAGGAAACTGGCAGACTGCTGGTCTACAGAAAGCAGAGAAGCAGTTCTACTCAGCCCTGTATTGGTGTTAGCTCAGTTCTTGGTTGCAAGAGAGCTTACTCATGTACCAAGCAGCAAGCTGATAGGTAGCTAGGAGAGGGATCTCTGACTGTAATAGTTCAGGTTGTGTTTACTGAACACACTTAGTAGCACTTGGAAACAGTGCATGTTAGACCCCTTACTACATTTTGTTTGTTCGTTTTGTATGGTAAAAATGCCCATCCCGAAAGCAGTTCTAATTAAAACATCTGACTGAGCTGTATGGCAAGCCCCTGGGGCCAGGGGCTAGAGCTGTGTGGGATGAAGGAATATGCTGGGCAGTGGACTGGGCTTTTTAGACTAGAAGCTGTCAGTAACTAGTGCTATTTGACTTTTCCTTTTGCATTTCAAATATATAATGAAAACAAGAATTAACAAAGAAGAAATACCTACTGTAGTACAGGAAGTCATCGATTGCTCTGTATTTCATTTTGAGCTTCACATACTCTTGCGGCCTTGGGGATAGAGTGAAGTGAGAGACTGGTTACCTTGGCAGTGCACAGAGAGCAAATGAGTGGTAGCTGACAGCCTGACACTGCCCAGTAGGGAGTTCTGTAATAAAAAAAAAAGTAAAATGTTTAGCTCTGTGTTGCAGGCTGAGCTGTACAGAGACTCCTAAGGCTTGGGGAAAAGTGAGTGGCACAGGAAGCCTAGGCATTGGGCAGCAAGCAAGTGGGTGGTGGCTGGCATCTTGACAGTGTCCACAATCAGCTAACATTTTTTTAGTTGCAGAAAGAAGGAACACACATTTCAGAAATGTCTTCAAAATAAAAAAAAAAACCCACAAAATAGTTATTTTCATATAAATTTTTTTATGACAAGTACAGCATTTCTGTGTGCCAGGCTGTGTTGTACCTGTCCTGTAGAGCATAGTGAGGGACTGATAGCCTTGGCAGTGGGCAGAAGCCAGCACATGGGTGCCAGCCTGTGCCTACTACTAGTTGCCACTTATTATTTGCAGAACGAAAACAAATAGCAATATTTATTTAAGAAGAATTCGTCAAAAGTTTTTTGACAAATTGTGTTTTCTTCACCTTCATTTTTCACAAATACAGCATCTGTGTTTGTCAGAATGAGTTGTGATTGTCCTGCCTTGTATAGCATAGGGAGGAACTGGGAGACCTGGTAGTGGGCACCAGCCAGAATGTGGGTGATAACTGGTAGCTTGCCTTTGCTTCATACCTGTTGGATTTTTTTTTGTATTAAGAAAATAAAAAATGAAATTAAAATAATTTAGCAAAATTCTTAAAATTTAAAGAAAAAATAGCCAGCCCAGTCACGTGAAGGGCTGAGGCATCATTGCCTTACCTCCTGCCATGCCGTTGACCCGTGTTCACAGTGCGAGTGGGTTGCAGCGGGTCAACCAGGGAGGGAAAGAATTGAGCATCCAGAGAACAGCTCTCCTCTGCCGGGGAGGGTGGGAAAACAGACCGGCACTGGTCTGACCCCTAGCAGTGGCTGGGGAACTGGCATGCCAGGTCCCACATTGGGGGTGGAGGTGGAGCAGCCACCTGACATATAGCATGTGGATGTGTGCCCTGGGCATCAAAGGTAGCATTGCATGCTCCCAGCTGCAACAAGGAAAAATGGTTCCCACCACAGCAGAATGATGATAGTCCCCCCGCAGTGCCACCCCAAGAGGACACCTCCCGAGCTGGATCCGTGCCAGTGGGTTGAGCAGCTCCCCACCTTTGCCATGAAGGGTAAGTCTTGGGGGTGATAGGGGAAGGGATCTGATGCTTGAGGACAGTGAGGGGGGGTGTCATAGGTGGCTGGTGGGGACCAAGGGGGAGAAACAGTAATAAAAAATAAAATGTAAAGAAAAAAAATTTTCTACATGTTTACATTCTGTAACAAGCACAGTAAGTATTTGTGTATGTCAGTCTGAGTGTGCCTGCCTCATAGGGACTAATTAGGAACTGGAAGTCTCAGTAATGGGCACCATTGGTATCCAAAGGCAGCCTGCCAAGTTCTGCTACTATCTGGCATTTTTACTTTGCAGAAAGAAAATGAAAAAAACAATAATTTTTTTTCTCACATTCACTTTTCCAGTACAAGTACATCTCAAAATCTTTACTATCCCTTTTTCTTTTGTGATCAGGATTGCTATTGTCATACCACTCACCTAACAGCTTCATTTTTTGGTTTAAAAGATCACTCAGGGTCAACTTTGTGACCACAAAATATATTTAAAGATCCCTCATACTAACTTTGGGTAAGTTCTTGATCTCTGTCAGAAGTGCAACCTGGCATGCCAAAGTCAGCCAGCTGCATTTTGTTATACTGCTACAAGTGCTGCTAGTCGTGATATGTGAGGCGAGAAAGGGCAAGTACATAAGTATTAGATTAACAAGCTAACTGCTGAGAACCTGCCATTGTTATCATTCAGCTGACACCTCTGTGTAAATAAATTAGTGGGTCAAGCAGCCAGTATATACTGCAGACCTAGTATGCTTTAAACACAAGGCTCATACTGTATAGTATAGGAAATGGAATTTGGCAACAACAAAGCATCTGCTATAAATGGCTGCCAAGGTGAAAGGTGTCCGTTATATTTGGTGCAGACTGTACAACATCTTTGTGTGTGCGTGCGTGTCATGCTGAGTTTTTTCCTATCCTACAGAGTATGGAGGGACTGAAAGCCTAAGCAGTGGGCAGCAAGTTGTTGTGGGCTGGAAGCCTGCTGCAGTGCACTGAAACAGTAGTACGGAAATAGAGAGGAAAAGCTCAAAGAGCACCAAAGAAAAAGGAGAGTTGTTCTAGCCAGTGCCCATTAGAAAGTGTGGAAGCCGAATTAGCCATCTATTAAGTATCACATATTGTAGGTACCACTTGCAGTGGGCACTGCAGGGATTGGGACTTGGGCACTAATAGTTTATATGAAATGGCTTCAGACACAGGAAGAGACAAGCATTTGTCAATGCTGAATGTTTGCTTGCTGGCATTGGCATTGGTAGTGTAGGAGTTTCAGAGCTGCAAAATAGGAATGGCAGTGAAGTATTGAACTGAAGCCAACCCCACCACCACCCTGCAGATACTGACTGGCATTGGGGTGTGCCTTTGGGTCGTCAGGCATAATGGCCATGCCATTTCACCATACCCTACCCTGCAGATACAGACAAGTGTCACGGTGTGCCTTGGGGTCTTTGGCCCTTATGTTCACCCCATTCTATCAGGAAATATGGTAAGATGGGTGCGGTATAGGAGAATGGGGTGAACTTTGGGACTGAAGAGTCCAAGGCACACCTCGATACCTCTCACTGGCGGCAGGGTGTGGGTGGGGGTGGAATGGTATGAGCATTACAGGCGACAATCCCAAGTCGCAGTCCTGATGCCTGTCAGTCTCTACAAGGTGGGGCATTATGGTCTGAAACACTAATGTCTCAGGCGTTCATTGGTATTTTCACTCCAAATTTTCAACATGATTTTTTTGTGACCCCCACCTTATGAACAGTGGCAATATCAGTTTGTTAGCCGAAAGCTGATTTTGCACAGCGACTACGCCATTTGACACCACAGGTGCGAAAACACATTTCGAACAGGATGTGAAAAATGACAGCTGTACTGTTCATTAGGAGGTGTAAAAAATGGCAATGTTGAAAATCTGCAGTGAAAATATTAAAAAAACTGGTGAAGTCACAAATGTGCATAGAAACTGTGCAGTGCACACCCGTAATGTAATTTGTTTGGGGATTTTTTATAGCAGATTGTCAACACAGGCATTTTGGGACCTCTGCTCATGAACAGTGTCACTGTGATTTTCTTAATCTGTCCTGAACAGTGATTTCCCACAGCGACCACACATTTCTGCACTGGAAGTGCAAAAACACATTTTGGCCGTGGTGTGAAAAATGACAGCTGTACTGTTCATAAGGAACTGTGGAAAAATGCCAGTGGTGAAAATCTGGACTGAAAATATTACATATTCATGAACTTAGGAGGGTGCGTGGAAACTGTACAATGCTCACTCGTAACAGTCATTTTATGGACTTTTATCACCAAATTTTTAACATAGCCATTTTAAGACCTCTGCTCATGAACAGTGTCACTGTGATTTTCTTAATCTGTCCCAGTCATTGATTTTGTACACCAACTGTGCCATTGTACACTACATGCGTGGAAACACAGTTTGGGAGATGTGAAAAATGACAACTGTACTGCTCATAAGAAGGTGTGGTAAAATGGCAATGTTGAAAATCTGGAGTGAAAATATTAAACATTTGCTAACTTACGAGAGTGCGTAGGAACTACGCAACACATGTTAATAAATCAGTCATTTTTGGGAATTTTCTTCAACAAATTTTCAACATAGGGTTTTTGGGGCCTACCTCATGTACTGTGACACTGTCGCTCAGAATCGTCCCAAAAGGTGGTTCCACGCAGTGACCGCAAATCACCTTTTGGGGCTGATTAACACCATGACAGTGCCAGAATTCATGAGAGGGGTCCCAAAACCCCATGTTGAAAATTTGGTGCCAAAATTCAAAAAAATGCCTGAGATATGCATCAAAGTTGAAAAAGCCCTACTTATTCCATTATACAGCTTACCGGCATTTCCTCAGTTCACGGTCGGCTTTGAAGAGTGCAAACATGTTCCTGATCCACTGAATATCATCACGCCAGCCTCTGGAGGTAAGTATGGGGTGAGATGGGGGTGTGGGGAGGCAGGGTGTGCAGAGCGTGGGCACGGGTGGGGGTCAAGACAGTCAGCAAGGGACAGTTTTTTCTTACATGGCATGTTTTTTTTTTAAAGACGACACGGGATTTTTGCCATGCTGGGGTGGGCTCCCAGTGTGTCAGCTGGAAGGCTGTTTGGGGGGACAATAGAGCTGACAGAGGATTGGGCACCCCCGTCGGACATATGGACTGTTGCCATGCTGGGGTGGGCTTCCAGCGTGGCACCTGGAAGTCTGTTGGGGGGAGTGGAGCCGATGGGGGATTAGACACCCCCGTCAGCCATACAGTGTGTGGGCGGAGCGCATGGGCACACTGGGGTGGGCTCCCAGCATGCTACTTATTACAGGGGATGGAGCTGTATATGACAGTTGATTCAGTGCAGTGCTGACATGTAGGCACTTTGCATAGTGCCGACGTGGCAGTATGCAAATTGCCTACACATTACCACCACTGATTGCAGCAGTTATTTGCCTTCAGCTGTATGCCACTGCATCTGAAGGGCTGTCATAGACAGCTCTGATATTCATTGGCAGGGTGCGTCCGCAACTGCAAAACAGCAGGGCATTGGGGCACACCTATGAATTCTCGTATGGTGGCACTACGTTTCTTGCACATGCGTGCAAGCAAACATAAAAATGAGGAGGTGGGGGAAGATACTGAAGATCCCAGTAGGGACAAAGTCTCTGACTGTGAATATGTACAGTACTTAATAGAAGTAGCAGGAGCAATTCTGAGGAGGAAGAGGAGGAACAGGGGGACTCGGTATGTCAAAAATTAAAAAAGATAGTCACTGGTTCTCAAGAAAAGAAGATAGAGGCCCCCTTAAAAGCCAAGATAAACAAAAGCAGTGTCACCTGAAAAACAGCTGAGGAAGAGAAAGGAAGTAATCCAGGAGACATAGCAGAAGCAGAAGAACTGGAAGTAGAACCATTCCCTGGACCAGATGAACTGCTGAATATTTATAAGAACAAGGCCATGGTAGCTAGCACTAGAGAGTGCCACTAGGCAAGACCAAACCAGTTACATCACTGGTGTGAGATTTCTTCTGCATAGACAATGAATCAAGGGCAGAATCACAGCAAGTCATATAAGGATGGTACATGGCTGGCAACATCTATCACAAAAAGGCATTTGTTTAAGTCACACAGTCCCCAGTATGAGAAGGGGTGCCACATGTACATGATTTCATCAGCAACAACAGCAGCTTGCAATGGTGGTGATGAAGATGATGACAATAAAGATGATGTTGTTGAAGGTTCAGGAGGGATGCGAAGAGTTTTACTTCATAGTGAGGGTGGTTGAACCATGCAACAGTCTACCAGCTGAGGTGGTGTGGGCAGGGACTATCAATGGGTTCAAGCATGGTGGGGACAGAGTAAGGGGAATGATAGTTCCACCAAGATGAATTAGGGTGGTGAAAGATCCAGATGGAGGGGTGAGGGTAGCAACCCTATCAGAACAGTAGGTCAGCGGGTAAGGTATATTATGCTGACCATTTTTCTTTATCTGTCAGCAGGATCTATTGTACAGTATGTTCATATATTTTGATGATGATGATGATGATGATGGGATGGGAGCTACGTGTCGAGAGAGAAAGAAGAAGGAATCATTATAGTTCAAGGGACAGCACACCACCACATTCCATTCATAATTATTTTACCCCATTTACTGATATGCTTTGAAGATGCCACAAATATCCATTCCATTCTGACCCCTGGGCAGTAAAAGTAGGAGCCATCCTTCTGGTGGGCCCAAAAATGCTAGTCAACTATCTCTGGTTCAGTCTCTGGAAATGAGCTAGAAATATAAAGTGAACAGGTCCCAGGCCAAAAAGTTACCAAAAGCCACTGTGAAAATGATTTGCTTTCATTCTCTTTTGTGAGCAATGAAGGTTTTTTATTGCTAATGCAAGTTTTGGTGCTGAGATACCCAGGGCCTAGCCATACTTTCTTCTCCACAGTGGCACTTCTAGATTTGTATCGAAGTGCCTGAAAAATAATGTCACAGGCCCGGAGAACATCCATTATGCCAATGGTTCACATCACTACTGTCATGTGAATGAGTGGTCAGATCACACATTACATGTCAGTGACTGCCCATTTGGTCAATTTCCACTCTTCCTTCTCTTTCTCCACCCCTGGTGTAAGTGGCAGTAGCAGTAGTAGCACGTAACCAGGACCCTTCAATCTCCACAAACAGGCAGCTTTATGTAACTGTGATTTTGACAATAACCATAACTGAGGAATCCTCTGCCCTGATCAGATGTTTGAGGAATGTCTGACACCACTCACTCTGACAATAGGTTTTATAGTAACATATAATGCAAAGGACATTGTAAGGGTAGTCAGGATGGGTGAATATATCCATGCCCTGTGCCTTACCTGCTGTATAAACATGGCAGTTTACAGATTTAAAGACCAGAAAGGAGGTATTGTGCACAATTGTGTCGGGGTGGTCAAAGGTCTATGGTTATTTTAATTATTCTTTTAAGGCACAGAAGCTGTCACCTGCCATTTAGCAACAAACCCCCCATCCCCTCCACCAGTTTAAATACGATGTGCCAACAATGTGGAATTCCACCTATAACATGTTCATATCTTTGAAGCTCTTGGCAATAAAATGTGTAGCATTGGCTTTTAAAATGGGGCATATATGTCCATAATTCATAGCACATTTTTATTTTGAAGAATACTAAGTTTAAGAATTATGGGCACCATATATTTAGTGTTAAGGAAAGTTTCAAACAAGTTAGTTTAAATTTTGAGTAGTTTGTATTTCCAGAAATAGCTTCAACATTATGAGGAGCATCAATAAGTCTTTGTAGAGCAAGGGTAAATTTGGGTATAAAATTCATAGTACCATACGGACTTCATAGCAACTGAGAGCTATGGACATGATGCAGTGGCTGCTGGAACAACAGAAGGCCATCTAACAGATGCACCTGAGCATGGTGTTGGCTAGGGAGAGGTAAACAGCCCTAATCATTGGTGCTGGATACAGACACATAGCTCAGTGCTAAAGACCTTTGAGGATGCCACATGGGTTGAAAGCGCTGGTGTGGCTGGTCTAAGCCAGGTACTTCCCCATTATTACCTTGGTTAACCTGTGACTTGTTTACATGAAGTTCTAATATAAGCAGAAGGAGGGCACTACTTCTGTTAATATGGTAGAAAGGCTAAGATCATGTTTTTGGATGACACTGTACTTTAATGAACTACGCACAACTGACCAGTTCATTGTGGTCATGTATTAGAGCCTTACTTTAAGAACAAATTCTGGACATTCATTCATGTGGAAGAAATAAATAGTAATCTACAATGCTATAAAACTGATTTATCCATTTGATCTTGGCATGTACGGCTGACAAACAAGCTAGAATTATTTTTGTTTATTTATTGAAATGTTTCACCAGGAAGGCACGCTGAGCAACAAGTTGCTCATCTCCCGGTGCAGCCTGGGGTGTAGGGAACAATGGGACAGAATAGAGAGAAATGTTACAATGTTGGAATACAATTTGCTTACTTGCATACAATGAGAGCAGGAGGGATTACAGGTGGATCACGTTGGCTAACAATGCAACAGTTAACTATAGTAGATATGAAGGCACTTATAGCAATTTGGCAACAGTTGGTGACATTTGGTAGCACTGGAACACATATAATAACTTGCCAACAGTATGTAGCAATAGATGGTGAGGTGACACAATAGTAATTGTTAGCCATTAGTGTAACATAGATATTATTCAAGATTTACAATGATTGGAGTAAAGAGAGGAAGAATGGAAGGAGGGAACAAAAAATTGCAGAGGACAGAATGGTAGAAAGGAAAGGAGATTTACAGAGAGATGCAGGCAGAACACGATTTTCGAGGCAAACAGCAACAACAGGGTGGACTAAAGTGCATATAAGAGGAGTATAGGGGTAGGTTATAAGTGCTTAATTGAGTGTAGGAGTAGGCCAGTGTTAGGCTATGTTAACTGGAATGGGAGTAGGAAGAAAAGGAGAGGTAGAGTGTGGCAGGGTGAGGGCAGAGAGAGGTATTGTAGGTCAGGGTATGCAAGGGGAGGAAAAGGGGGAGTTGAAATTCAACAATGTCCTGCTATCCCTATCTGGGCAGGGCAGTGGACAGCTTTGCTGGTAGGACACAGGTTATAGGCGATGAGTTATTTACTGTATATATAGTGATGTGAGAGAGGGGGGTGTTGGGGGAGGGATGTTGTGGGATGGGGTAGTAGAGGTCAACTATAGTAGAGGGGGGTTAGTACCCCAACAGTGTGCTGGGTGACCCTGCCTGCACAAGGCAGAGATCTAGCAGTAACTAGGGGGTGCAGTAAAAGGAGAAATAGGGGAAAGGGGGTAAAGTTGTTACCCACTGTGTGTTATGGATCCTGCCTGCACAAGGCAGTGATCGAGCTCACAGGAGGAAGATAGATTAAGGGTAGAGAAAGGAGGAGGAACACTTTAGGAGGAGGGAGAGTAGGGGACTAGGAGGAGCACGATCAGAGGGAAGTAGGAGTGGTGGGGAGTGGGCATATGGTAATATGGGCTTAGGAGAAAACTACAAACAAAGCAGATGAGAAACAGTCATTTGCTAGCCTAAGGTTTTGCTAATGATGCTGAACATGGTGGTGTAGTCATCCTCATTGTTAGCTAGTCAACAGAGAAATACTACTGCAAAATAAAGCCACCAGTTAATGACAAGCCAATATGGGAACAACTGTCTCAACTATGTCTTAATCAAAAAGACCAGCAAGGATTACCCTTTCATAGAGGTACCAGCAATGCCAGTAAATAAAATGGTGCAGGCTTATATGGATTGGAATGATGCACTGGCCCAAGGAAGTGTACCTGTATTGTAATGGAATAAGAATAAAAGATTATTTGGCCCACCTTTACAAAGGTAGCTGTTGATCACCTCAGTTGTCCACCTACTAGTGTATGTTCAAAGAGAATCTTCAGTACTGCCGACAATATAGTCAGCAACAGAAGAATGTCCCTATTCACAAAAAGATTTGGAGATTCGCACATTTAAAAAATTACATAAAACATCTCACTTTTAACAAGACCTACTCCACTCAAAGTTTTGTGGACAATGAATCTCCTGCACTACCAGCTTCTGGGTCCATTTGTTATAGTACTAAGGGTTCATCATCAAGATACCCCTGCTGTGTTCTTTTCCCCTAACCCAGGCTGCAGATCCTTTCCATCAGTGTTTTTTATTTGGCCACAATGCCTGGTTGGTGTTTGCTTTTCTCCTCATGCTGCTCACTGCAGTGTTTAGTACAGCTATCCAACCACTCCTCACTGTATCACCTACATCTGTAATCATCTAAGACACATTCAAAAGTTTTAAAGTTTCTGGTTTGCACTATGTAGGCTGTACAACTGTTCCCAAGTCTATCTCTTGGAGACTGGGACAATATTTTTTGACTGGAGGGACTACCCATGTTGGCAGATCATTTGCACCAAGTGCAGGTCTAGATTATTTCAGATTTGCTCTTTGGGAAATTATTAAAATCTTTGCTAGCCAGTGGCCAATTTTACCATTGTTATCACTAGTCTCACAATACAAACACTACACTTTTTTCAATGTGGGTCACATACTCAGTGTTTAACATTTATCCTTGGCATAACAGGAAGCCACACCCATTTCTGGCAGTCTACAAATAAGCATAATATGTGGAATCAGTAGCCTTGCACTTGCTTAGTGTTGCTGCACCATTTGTTTCAGCAGTTTCAGCCTACATGGGCCTTATGCAAACATGTAATATTTTGGCAAATTTGGTCAGGTACTTTATGCACCACACAACACTTATCCTTGGTGTAACTGTATGCCGTGTCCATGTTTGGCAGGGTTGAATGGACATAATTCTTTGAACCAGTAGCCTTTACTATGGGCTACTGCACCATTTTGCTGTTTTGTGTGCTTCATGTGTCCTGGCAGAAAGGAACATTTTAATTACAGAACAATAGTTTTCTACAGTCAAACCAAGGAAAAGTAGTACAAAGCTACAGTAAGAGGACGTTGGCAAACTTTATATTCTTCAAGGATTCTATTCATGACTAGAGTTGTTGACTGTTATTGCCGCCAAAAGAACACAACTTATATCTGTGAATTTATGCTGTCTTTCTCTGCAGTCTTCACACTTTGGCCGGGAAATTCATAATGCGCAACTGAACTGCGCAGACACAAGTGCGGAATTGTGCCAAGGAGCGATAGTCAGCGAGAGTCATTGTGCAGCACAAATCCCATTGAGCCAATGTGCAACCATAATGAATGCAGGTGCAAGTGCAGGGAGCGTGCCCATGAATATCTGTCGCAGTGTGATATTCAACCATGGAACCATGGTGCAAGTGTAGAGCAAGTCTGAGATGTGCCGAGCAGACTTGAGCCTATAAATACAGGGCACAAGCACAAAGACAGCACCTGCACCAGGCGAGAGGGGAGAGAGAGAGAGAGAGAGAGAGAGAGACAGAACAAACAAAAGAAGGAAGGACTGACAGACTGAGAGAGACAAAGTGAGTGAGAGACAGACAGACAGAGGCAGCCACAGAGGGAGATGGACAGAGGTGGCAGTGGAGAAGGAGATGGGGCAGAAAGAGAGTGAGAGGGACAGGCAAGCACAATGCCAGGCAGTGCACCAGGGTGGCACACAGTCCACAGCAGCCGACCTCCCAGGGGGATATAGTACATCAGGGGCCATGGATAGTGTGCCCTTCTTGATGGAGGCCATAATGAGGGGCGTGAGGGGGCAGGAGGAACAGCGACATGGCTGAGGAAGGGCCCGTCGGCAGTATGCCAGGAACAGGTGGTACCGTACCTGCACTACCTTTGAGAACTACTCTGACACAGAGGTTGTGGGACAGTACCACCTGAACAGGACCATTCTGAGGCAGCTCTGCAAGCTGTGCAGTGAGGAGATGCAGACACCCACAAGGCGGAGCCATGCAATGTCTGTGGATACCAAAGTGACAGCTGTCATGAGCCTGCTCACCAAGAGCACCTTCCAGAGACCAACAGGGGACACCACAGGCATATCCCAGTCAGCCACTTCATGCCTCCTCACTCAGGTCCTCAGTGCTCTGCTGCCACGTGCTTTGGAATACATCCATTTCCCCAGCTCACAGGTGGAGCATACAGCAACCATGCAGGACTTCCACAGGGTAGCACGTATGCCTAGCATGCTTGAGGCCATTGGCTGCACCCACATGGGTGTGTTGCTGTGTGATGCTGTGTGCAGTTGTGTGTGGTTATGTGCCATCTGGCATAGCTCTGCACTGTGTCACAGGTTCGAGCATGGGGACATCCCCATGGGCCACCTAGTGGGTGAGTATGGGATGGACAGGGGGTGACGGGCAGATTAGGCCATGGGATAGGGGACGGCAGGATGGGCATGCTGGTGAGGGCACCGGGGACAGGCACAGGGCACAGCAAAGGATGGCAAATGGCTAACCATGTCATTATCCACACAGGAGACAGTGCCTATCCACTGAGGCCCTGGCTGCTCTCTCCCTACTGGTGCCCAGTCATCCCCAGCAGAGGAACACTACAACAAGGCATGTGCCAGCATGTGCAACAGCATTGAGTGTGTATTTGGTATGCTGAAGGCATGTTTCCATTGCCTAGACAGGTCTGGCAGTGCCCTACAGTACAGCCCCTCAAAAGCTTGTGGCCTATTCCTGGCCTGCTGCATACTGCACAACATGGCCATTGACCGTGGGATAGCTGTCGAGGCTGATGAGGGTGACAGTAGTGGGGACGACAGAGGCAATGGGCTGGAAGGTGGTGGACAGCCCCCCTGAGCAGAGGGATCCCCGGCTGCAACGGATGGTTTACCAGCATCATGACACCATTGCACAGGAGCACTATGGTGCACACAGATAGGTGGTACGGCACCCATGCATGAGCCACACACACAGGTACAGCACACATGCACACACAGAGGCTGGTGCAGGATTAGGGGAGTCAGTGGCATATAACCACACACAACTGCACACAGCATCACACAGCAACACACGCACCCACTCACCCACACACCCAGGTGATGGCACGTGGTGGGGATCAGATGCACTGCACCGGTGCACAGGTGCAACCGGTACTAAACTGCCCTCATCATGCCCACACCACACAGTCCAGCAGCTGGGCAGGCACGCACATGAGCAGGGTGCGGCGTGACACACAGGCACCACACCAGTGGTATGCACACACACGCCGACCCTTGCATGCACAGGGCAGCAGCTGCAGACAGGGTGGCTTGCACATCAGGGCTGACATGCAGAACCATGGCCACCACAGCCATGGGAGCGGCCATGCCAGGGTTTCTCAGCAGCCACAGGCTGCTCATCAGTCACAGAGTGTGTTTGCAACAGCCCCCCAGGGATTGAACTGCAGGACCGCGACCAGGTCCATGATGGGGTGCATAGGCACCTGAACAGGCCTGCCCCAGGCATGCCTGGGATGCCTACATCAGAGCCCGGTATCGACAGTGTTGGTGTCACCTGACACCAGGATCGTGGGTTGGATAGTGCACTGTGTGGGGTTCGTGGTGGCCGGCCGTGCCCTGTGGCAGCCAGCAGTGCAAGACAATCCGTGATCGCATTGGCAGTGTGATCCTGGGATGCAGTCGTGGCCTCCTACATGTGTGGTATCACTGCCAGGAGCTGTGCAGTGCCCCTGTCATGCTGCTCAGCCACCTGGCACACCTCTGCATGCAGTGCATACACCCCAGGGGCAAGCTGCACCTGTTGCTCTATGGACGCCTGCAGCAAACTGGTGTGCTCAGCCAGCAGGTCAGCATCCTGGAGTTCCCGGGTAGAACGCCGACCCTCCTGTGGTGACTGGCCATGCTGCACAGCCCCCTTCTCAGGTGGACACTGCACAGTGGGGTCCTCATGGGGTATGTCCCTAGCTGGCACCCTGGCAGTGGACCCTGGGTCTGGCTGCCCTGTGGCACCCGCAGCTTGCTGCTGTTGCCCGTCCAGCCACTGAACGCTGCCTAGCCACCACCACCACATGGCATAGCTGTGGCCGTGCACACAGCTGCACCCACAGTGGTGGCAGGCAGCAGTTCCCCTGCTGTCAGGTTGCTGGGCATGCTGCCTGTGTTGGTGTCTGGTATGGATGTCTCTCCCACAACAATGCCCACGCTATCCAGGATAAAGGTGAGGTTGTCATCGTCGTCAGACCCCGGCCCGATCTGTGTCTCCATGCAGAGGACACCAAGACTGGCATCCTGTAGGAACACATCCAGGGCCTTGTCCGATCCCATGCCCAGGACATCCGGTTGGACAGTGGTGGCATGCTGCAGCCTATCAGGCCCCCGGATGCCCATGGAGGTGGATGACTGGTCCTGCTTCCACAGCTGCTGCCTGTGCCCCATCCTACGTATGGAGATGTGCCAGTGCTGAAAGAGAAAACAAGTGTGTCAGTGATGCAATGCCCACAGGTGCCCCCCCACACAGCCACTGCATGCTGTGTGTGACTGACACATGTACCATGCAGTGATGGGTTGTCACCCATCTGGAATCCTCCTCCAGGCACACCCTCCATGGTGCTGTGGCACATGATGTCTGCCCCCACCTCCTCCTGCAGGCCCCCCTCCAGTGGCATTCCGGGCTGCATGGATAGCCGGCACCTTCCCCTTAGTGCGCCTCTTGTCCGTGTCCACCTTCTTGAGGCACTCCTGCACTGACTGCTGATGGCTGCCCTGCTGGTTCACACATGTTGTCACCTCCTCCCAGACCCCAGCCCTGGCCTGTGGTGTGCCTGTGGCACCATTCAACAGCGGCTCCCTGTCAAGGTAGGCCTCAAACAGGGCCTCTGATTCTGCCTTAGTAAAGTTGTGTTTGCTCTTGTGAGCAGACCCATGCTCCTCACCCTCCTCACGTTCCGACATGTCAGTGGCAACAGCACCCTATTCCATCCCCCTTGCTGTGCTGGCTGAGCTCAGTGTGCTCCAGCAGCATGTGCAACTTACTTCAAAAGGATGCAATACCAGTCAATGACCTGTGCCGATTAGTGGCACTTTTATAGTGCATCGCATGCAAATGAGCTTTGGCGCAATGGTAATAACATGCTAATTCTCCCAGTGTGCCACGCATTGGCTGATGAGCTCATTTGCATGTGGCAGCTGAATATCACGATTTTGCTCTGTTTGCAATCTGATTGCTCCAGAGCAAGTCACGGTGCAATGCACATGCATGTGCAGTGCACAGGACTGCAGTGCACATGCACCAGATGGGGTACTGTCGCCTCTTGCACACTGTGTGCCCACTGCGTGATAGGGGCCATCGTGCATGGTGCACCATGCCTGCTATTGCGCACGTGTGCACTGTGTGGCAGCTGACCTCTGTTACACTTGGGTTATGCCTCTATCGTCCCACATACACCTCACACTGTATTCCAGGTCTAGTGTACTGTGATACTGCTATTTTGCACTATGCTAATTCTGATCATGCATGATTCATTATACCTCACTATGATACATTTATCTAGATTATGTTTGTCTTTTATAGATATTCTATATATAATTTACCTAATCACTGATAAGATGACTCAGAGGGATCATCAGTGATTATTGTATACATATATTCACATATAATTATATGTAGTGTGTTTCACACTCAGATATGCCATGTAATAGGCCTGTCAGCAGTTCTCTTTGTCTCTAAGCAAGCTGACAGAGAGAGAGACAGCTTTTGTTATGTCTCTATGTTTTATACTGTAAATAAGCAAGAAATGTAGTTTGAACTGTCAGCATTTCTTTTGTCTAAGCTATAATGCTAATGGAAGCATATTCTGTCTCATATGATACTAATTAGTAATTCTGTCTCCTAAGTCATTATCCAATAGAGAATGACTAAGGACCAATACATATTGTTTCTCATATCTGTAACTATGTTGTAATCTCTGTTGCTATGCTGTTATCTGTAGTATTTAGTTGTCTGCAACCCATTGTAGCGCTCTCAAGACACTACTGTAACTTCTCTAGAAGGGCAGAGAGCTAGAGCGTGGGGAGAGATAGAACAAGATCTTAGAGAACCTAAGATCTACAATTCTGGAGATTATGTACATTCTTCAGGAATGGTGAGAAACCCATCTCCCTTATGATTTTCTCTGTCACATGCTTTGTGTAAGTAGTATAATAAACTTTACTAGTACTCCTTGCTTATTTACCAATGTTTCTTGGCAGACACAAGAATCTGTATTATTATTATTTTTATTGTTTACCCTACACACCAAGAGAGTTTAGACAACACTCTGACCCCTGCAGTGACCTCTGTCCCTGAGTGACCCCTGCACCTGTGACCCACCCAGCCACACTCATACCACGCATCTCTGAGACCGTGCCATGGGCGGACACAGCGCATGTTCCCTCAGTCTGCACATCTGGTGGATGCTGCAGCCATGTGCACCTACCACCACCATTTTACTCCGCGGTTAACATCTGAAACATGGCACAGCAGTGAGCAGGATGAGTGGCCAACTAGACACAGGTTGAACTAGTCAACCTCGTGGCCTGTGTCCAGCCCCACACATCCCAACTGTTTGGGCAGGTGCCACTTCAGCAGCCCTAGGTGGCTGTGTGTCAGGCTATTGCTGCCTCACTGAGGCAGCTCACAGGGGTAGCCAGGATAAGAAGCAGTGTCGCCACCACTATGGGGACCTGGCTCAGAGGGACGCAGAGCACCTCAGGAGGCTGGAGGTGCATATCAGGAGTGGGGATGTGCCACAGCCAGGTGAGTAGGCCCATCATGTATGTGTGCCCTGGTGATGTACTGTGGTGTTGGCTAGGCTGCCAGGCATGTCCTGCAGGGTGGTGTACTGCCATTGTGCACATTGCTGGATGGCATTGCCCTCTGTCACTTGCATTGCGATGCCACTGTGCAGGCTGTGTTGGGCAGGGACTCACCCTTGGCACAAGGGTGGGGGTAGCAGGCAAGTGCTGTGGTTGGATACTGATGTGTACCTGTTTCTGTTCCATTCCCAGGGCCTGAAGACCAAAAATGAGCAATGCTAGCAGGGCCAGGCCACAGTGGCCCAGGGTGGAGGAGCAGCTCCGGCACTAGTGGGGCCACAAAGGGCAGGTAGGTACTGACATTGTCCTTCACACTGTCATTGGGGGGGTGGTGGGGGCATGGGCGTGGTCATGGCCACCTGTGCCATGTGCCGTGGCAGCTGAGTGTGTTGCACTGTGCATGGTGCCCGCCACTGTGGCACATCCATTGGACATGTGTGCTGGCTGCTGGTGGTGGGGTGCACACCTGGCTGCTAATGATGTTGCTGTGGTGCTGCCAGAGCAATGTGCCATATGACTGCCATGGCACAGTCGGATGGCCACTGTGTGGTGGGGACCACCGCTGTGCACTGATGTGGTGTGCCACGTTGCTGGTGGGTGTTGGCCCACACCCCTGTGTGTGGCCTGTATGAGCCCTCCACTGCCAGTGCACACTGTGGATGAGCATGGTTCCTTGGGATGTTGCACTGATCACTTGTCCTGTCCCTTGTCCTAGGTGTCCAGTGGTGGCGCAGGAGGCCCCACTACTGCTGGGTCCTGTGAGAGTTGATCCTCATTACATCAATGATGATGGAGGCAGTGCTGCAGGTCTGGTGAATGCTGTTTGGCAGACAGGAGGCAGCGTCATCTGCAGGGGGCGGCAGGCCATGGCTGCCATTAGTCAGGCCCAGATTTCCCCAGTTTCTCCAGCCATACCTCCCCCTCCAGTCCCTCTTCCCACTGTACAGCCCCTGTTCCCTACCCCCTTCCCTTGCTTTCCTACCCTCCCCACACCCTTCTCTTGTAAATAGTTGTTTTGCACAATATGTTACTTTTGACATACCTGCCTGTGTCTGTGTCTGCTTTGCAGGTGGCATAAGGAGCCATGCAGCAGTGGCCCAGTGCCTGTCCATGTGGTGTGCATGTGTTGGGGCGCATGTTGTGCTTCTGTGGATCACTGCTGTGTGCTGCTGTGTGTCCCACTGTGGTGATGTCCCTCCCCTCGGTCGTTGGCTGTGTCTTGGGGTGCTCATGGAGCAGCTGTCAGGGTTGTGTGACATGTGTGTGTGTGGTGGGTGTGTTCTTGGCTGTGTGGTCCTGGGTGTGGCCTGCCTTGGTCTGGATGTGCAGGGGGCATGGCCTGCAGCCTGTGGGGGGGCCCCTTGGTTCACCTCCATCCAACATTGGCACCCCCTGTTGCCTACTGTCTGTGCCACTGTTGTGTTCTGGGTTGGGGGTCTGGGTGATTCTGTGTGCCCTGCTGTGCCCAGCTGGTGGTGACCTTCTGTGGCCTGTCATTATACTTCCCTGGCTCTGTCCCTGTGTCACCTCTCTGTGCTGTGCCCCCCTCTGTTGCTCTGTTGCTCTGCTCCCATGGTTGCCCTGGGGCTTCTCTGTCTGCCCATGGTGCACCTGTGGTTGTACCATGGAGCACCTTTGGTTGTGCCATGGCACATCCACGGTTGTGCCATGGCACAACTGTGTCATATTCAGCAGAGTTGTGCTGGTGCAGTGTGGCCAGCGAAACCTCTGAATATGGCTCCTGTTGCACCATGGCACATCAGGTTGCTCTGTGCCGGACTTGCGCTGGCCTTTGGCGCATTTCTGAATATCTGGGCCATTGTCTCTGCCACTATGTGTAAGTATGCCACCAATATACAGTAAATAGAAATCCTACAGTATCCTGCCTGAATGTTCTGCTGTTGTTTGTTTATATCTTGCCTATGGGACATCTTTTCTGATGTGTTACAGTGAGTCTTGCCTGCCTTAGATGTCATTGTACTGTTTGGTTCTGCAAGATAGCTATGCTGAGGATGCCACCAAAGTTCACCCCCTTGCTTCCTGACCCAGCTGTATTTATTGCAGACACCTGCTGTGTAATTTAAAGATGACACTTAAAAACATAAACCCAGATACCATCACTTTATAACATGCATCTCATCCAATGTTTTTACATGGAGCTGTTCCAGATCACATCAAATCATCATATCATACTTCATATCAAGCAGTATCAGTGGCTCAGCAGCTTGCACACTTACCTCTGAGGCTGGAAGATTGGAAGGTCGTAGGTTCTAGCCCAACACCAGGAAATGGGGCTAAAATCCAATACAGACACTGTAGTCCAGCATAAGGGAGTTGCTGTACTCCTGTGGTGCTGTCTTTCAGATGAGACATTAAATTGATAGCCTGTCTGCTTGTTCTGGTGGTTGACCAGATGAATGTTAAAGATCCCATGGCACTTCTGGAAAAGAGAAGGAGGATTTCCCTGGTGTCCTGGCCAAACTCCCCCATTCACTAAAAAACACCAACAGCTTAATCTGGTTAACATTTAGTTGGCTTCCATCTGTATCTCCACCCCACCGGAACAAGGTTGAAAACAGGCAGAACTACCTAGCCCTCCTTTCCCGGTGAACAAAAACTTTAAAAAAAATAAATACAAATCTGAATAGTCCTGTTAGCCAATGGAAAGAAAATGGAGCTGATAATTCACTATCATATTGGGGATATACAGTGACAAGATTCCATGACAGATAAATTAAGTTGAATGCACATTTGGGGAGATTCTTACCTTACAGTGTAATCTTTGTTTAAGTACCTCTCTGTTTTCTTTTTTAATTCATGTCAGCTCCTACTAAAATAGACAGACTATCTGACATGTAGTCCCTACTAATTCCTGAAAGTACAGTAACAGAGAAACAATTGTGCATTACCAAAACCAGGAAAACAAATTTGTATATTGCCACTGTGGCAAAAATTCCCCCAGCCTTCTGTGATACAACAAACGAAATCTAGAAATGTGTTACATTAGTCAATTAGGTTAACTACTAGACAGTCTACAATATGCCCCACAGGTACAGTATAAACAAGTTGAGAAGGTAATGAGTGTTGGCTCAGAGGACTGTAGTATGGGATTATCTGCAAAAACTGAGTTCATTTATGTAACCCCTTCTCCCTTTCCAGGACCTTGATTTGCTCCAAGGGTTTAATGAATGACACTACATGTGACTGGAATGACCACCAGCTGTACCTGGTACTCGCACATTGTCGACATACATTTTGAACCACAGACTCTAAAGTCAAGAAGCAGGATTTTCCAAGGGTGCACTGGGCTTGTGTCAAGCCTTACATCAAACCTGTTTGGGGTGCAGCAGCACCAAACACCTGTGCTGCGACTTCTCCTGATTTTAGTACATGGGGTGCAGTTATGACAGTTTTCACATTTTATGGCAGCTTGCTCCAAATATTTGGCACAAGCCCGGTGAAAAGGGTACTCAGGATTGATGTAAGCTAGACAAGCAAAAAGCTCATCAGACTTTTAGCAATCAGTGCGTGGGATAGAAAATTCTGATTGCCAGATGGGAGAATGCTGCAAACCTTGTGCACCAAATGATTGGCGTACCAGGGGCTTGTGGCACTCTCAGGGCTTTGAAACTCTGGCCCAGAGAGTATTGCACAAATAAATCTTTCCTGATGCTCTTGGATGAGTTTTTAACATAGAGAGCAATCAGTAAATCATATCAGTTCATAGTACAATATATCTTCAGCCCCCAATGCCCATCTGGCAGTGGCAACACATTTTCTTTCATGTCCTAAACTCAGTAACTTTGTAATGGTCCTCATAATTATCATGCCTGATGACCTCAAGGTAGGGAAACAGTGCAACAAGGCAGCAGGTAAAGCAAATAGGATGCTGGGATGCGTAGGCAGGGGCATCACCAGTAGGAAAAGGGAGGTCATAATTCTACTGTACAAGACACTAGTGAGGCCCCATCTGGAGTACAGTGTACAGTTCTGGAGACCTTACCTATGTAAGGACATAGACAGGGTAAAGAAGGTTCAGAGAAGGGCAACACAGATGGTACAGGGATTGTTTCACAAGTCCTATGAGGACAGGCTGAAGGACTTGAATATGTACTCTCTGGAGGAGAGGAGAGGGAGAGAGGGGATATGATAGAGACATACAAGTACTTTACAGGGAGGGACAGGGTGCAGGAATACACTATTTTCCTGTGAAAAAGATGTTCCAGGACTAGAGGGCATGGGATGAAGTTGGAGGGAGGGCAATTCAGAGACAACGTGAGGAAGAATTTCTTCACAGAAAGGGTGGTAGACAAGTAGAACATCCTGCCAGAGGAAGTGGTGGGAGCTGACACAATTACAGGATTTAAGAATGCATGGGATAGACATAAAGGAATTTTGGAGATCAGAGGTAAGGAGCAACAGACTTAAAGAAAAACATTAAGTGAATTTACAAGCTTAAATGGGCAGACTGAGTGAACCATAGGCCCTTATCTGCCAACAATGTCTATGTATCTAACTGGTATGCCTTGGATCCATAGGCCAACCATGAGGCTCTAAAGTCCAACTGCCTGTATCCCCGGGCTGGGGACTACTAGGCCTGTCCCATTTGAGACCCACATGTGTCCCAGCCTGAAGGCCTAATGAGAGCTTTCTCTCTGTGGTGCGATTCCTAAATGACAAGGGTGAACAGAATCTCCCAACCTTTTCCTGCTACCATGTTTTTTTATTGTTCTTTTTTTAGTTGTTTAACCAGGAGTAGCACACTAAGCTGAAAGCTTTTTTACAGGAGCGACCTGGGAGCACAGGGAAGTTAAGTGACTTGCTCAGGGTCACACAGTATGCAAGTGGAAGCTGTGGGATTCAAACCCAGGTCTGGTCTGCTGGATGTCACTAGATTTGCACTTCAGAGCCTTAAACCACTCCGCTATACTGCCTCGAACGATGTGGCAGGTACAGTATGTGCTCACAATTCATTCAGATTTAACAGGAGCTGGTCACAGAATTTACAAATCTCTTCTCCATTTATGGTGGTCATGTGCTGGTATTGCTCTATTTCCTGACAGAAAGGAGAGTATTGTCTCTATCTATCTACAGTATATATCTGTCTGTCTGTCTATCTATCAATCTATCTACTGTATGTACAGAAATAAGTAATAGATGGGGGTGCCCAGCCCTGGTACCACTTCTTTCTCCCTCCAACTCTCCAGATCGCCCACACCCCCTTCCTGTGTTTAATTTTAAGTTTCAGAAGTGGACGTAGGTGCCCACCCCTGTTATCACCTCTCTTCACCCCAGCCCTCCAGAATGGTTGCCCCTTTCCCAATATATACATGTTGGCACCAGCATGTCCACCCCTGGTGCTACCACACAGTAGCCCTACACTGGGGTGCCCAATCCCCAGTGCTGGAAAGTCCCCTGAAATAAAGAAAACCATCCCTCATTGATTTAACCCACCACCCCACATCTCCCCTCACATATCCTCACTCACCTGAACATGTTCCATGACACAGACACACTCTCCTATCAAAAACACGTCTTGCTGCTGGAACTGACGATTGCGATATGAGAAAATAAGGTGTGTCTGGTTTAATGTATTTCAATGGGGTTTGAACTTTCATTCATAACTTTGTCATTTTTTTAATACTATAAATGCTACATGTCATGTTTATAAGGCAAATCATAAAACAAATATCTTGAAAAGTTGGGGTCAAAATAAAAAAAAAAAAATATATATATATATATATATATAATTGTTTAACAACCTTTATGTGTAGTGCCAATCTTCACCCCAGTGGCCATGCTTTGTGGTCCCATGCCAGTGACCTGAGTTCAGGGACAAGTTCAATGACCCAGCTGGATGGGGTGAGGGTGGGGGGATGGTGCTGTAATGTGACATGCCCCCAGCCAGGGAATGAAAGGTGCAGGGTTGCTCACACGGGTCCAGGCACCACAGAGTGAAGACAACTCTAGGCACAGGGCCCTGCACCTCTGAACCTATGGGTGGCAGAGGGCCCTGTGCATTGCCTGAGAAATGAACTCTTTGAATTGTGCATCTGTATATGTGGCCACATGGAAGCGTAGGGCCCAGAGGGCTGTGTGCTTCTGCAACCCACCAGACAGCCCCATGAATTCTTGACATCTGGCACTGCGCTGAAGTGCAGTACTTCCGTAGGTGAATGGAGTCTTCTCTTGCTGAAGGGCCCAGAGGTATCTGCATGAATGGGGATACAATTGTACTATCTCAGAAAGAAAGGAAATTCTTCACAAAAACTGTTAATGCTCCAGTTAGGGCTCAAGTTAATGCCACATAGATCTTTTATTGACAGAAAGTGATATGAACAGTGCTGTAGCTTTTATTCATCAACTCCAAAGAAATCATGCACCTTCTGGTGAATTCTCAATTCAGTATGCACACCAAATGTCTACCTGTGTTATAGTAACAGAAACACAGTTAACTGACACATTTGGGAAAGGGTTAGCCAAGTATGAGCTGGCAAAGAGAGGAAAATCAGAATCTGAATGCATGTCATGCAACTGCCTATTTTATAGTTCACAAACAGTGAAAGTAGATCTGATAAAAATTGCAAACCGGAATGACATGTAGAGACACTTGGTGGCATACCTGCCACTTAGGAGCAGGTTTGCATTAGATGAAATAGTGCCCATGTGCTCATATGGTTTCTGAAAGCTAAAAGCAGATGAGCTGCCTGCAAGGTCTGTTTTAAACATCATGGAGGCAAATGTGACACCCACAAAGATTGCTTGCTTGAACTTGTTTGAATGGATTCTGATCCAAACTATGACACCATTCCAAACAATTCTAAGATTGAACACAAAGCTTAAAAAAACATGACAAAGAAAGAACTTTTGAAGTCTCTGAAGGGATCTTTATGGGTGTGCTGTCAGCACAGCGAAACCCCTACAGCAACAGCAATGTGGGTGCAGCAACCCAATCAACAGTCATTCTGTTGATCAGGATTTTACAGCACCCACACTCTTGCCTCTTGAGAGGTAATGCACTGTTTCTCCCGTACACCTCTGACCTGGAGGTGATAATATTATTTGTTGGGGGGGTGTGGGGGTGAAGCCCCCCCCCCATGGTGGGGGATTCAGTAGATAAAGCCCCCCACAAACAGCCAGGATGTGCCTTTGTGCTTTGCCGTGATCGCTGTCGGGTGGCACGATTGCCAGGTGACATGGTCAACAATATTGACAAACCAACATGGTGGAACCATCTATATATACCTGTCACTCCCACTCCAGGAAAATTTTGGTGAATAGTGTTCCAACTTAGGCAAAAACAATTTGGCAGCATGTTGTGAATGTAGACAAAGTCAAAAGGGTTTACATTACCTAAATGCTCAAAATCTATTCTATGATGATTTAAATTTTGACCACATGGGTGATATTGACACTCCAATTTGAATATGAAACAGCAAGAAAGCAATGACTGAGATGGTTTCTGTGTCAACAGATGAAAATGTGCATGAGCAGTACACAATCTGTCCTCTCCATGGCAAGGATCTGGTCACTGGCAACAGTGACTCGTATCAGATGAAATAGGTTGAAGGCAGTCCTGCCAGTATCTTGGTGAGTACATCGGAGGCATGATGCTTTCTTGATCTTTTGCCACATGGGACTGAAGGTCACTTGGACGAACGTGAGGTATGTGTTCCTGAAGCTGAGAACTGAACATCTAGACTGCTGAATTCTGATGGAAAGTTCAGAAGAAATATTGTTGGTTCACCTCCTCTGTGACATTGAGTTAAGAATATTGTCTGTGTCTGTTGCACATGCTCTGCAGATGACCACATCATTGCATGGTCTCACAGCAGCAGAATTGTTGCAAAAGTTGAAAAATAAGGATGAAACACTAGAAGTAAAAGTGAACTCCATCCTATCAAGCATGCGTGATACCAAAGAATACTGTTACTGAAGGCACTCAGAAGTAATGTGTGTACTACAAGAGTATGGTGCAGCAACTAAACTGTGCTGAATACAGCTGAGAGGAACGGGAAGAAATATTAAAGTGAGCAAATCCAGATGTTGATGGCATATTATTAATGACCCTTGGTGAAATGTGCTCTCTAGAACCAGTGTCTGTACCATGACGCTTTTGTCATAGATTTAATGCACTGCTGAGGGTCCATTCACTACAAATACCACCAACAGCCTAATCTGGCTCCATGTCAGTTGGCATTCATCTGTATCCCCCTCCCCCCGGGTTGTGCCTAAAAATAGGCAATACGTTGTCTAGTGCGCTTATCCAGTCAACAAAAACTAAATAAATAAATTATGTCAAAGACCAGTCCTCTTCTTGGTATTATGAAACATTACTTTTGAAGAGTGGAATACCAAGCACATGGTGTTCCTCATATCCACATGCTACTGTGGATAAAAGGTGCATCCCCATATTGGTGATAGTCAAAAATACTGTGAAATCCTCAAGTTTATCATACAGTATGTAAGCCCCCCCAAATCAGGCTTACCTTCTGAGCCGTGGTGCTGTGTTGTCCCATCAGGATAATCAGGGGTCCCCTACAGGATTTGGACCCATGGGTCCTCTCATTTGTTGCTCCTTCTGCATGTTCCTGATGCTCAGTTATGTCGGGTGCTGGGCATCAGGTCTGTTGCTGCTGCACCTCTGGGCATAGTTTGCAGTTTCGGGGGCTGGGACTGGAAAGAGGAAAGGAAACAAAAATAATATTAAAATTGTAAATAGTTGAGTGGCCCATGCTCTGCCCATGTGTGGACACTGATCTACAAATTTTAACGGAGTGTCTGCTCTGAGTTTCCAGGTCCGGTAAGGAGCAGGTTGGACTTGGGACCACATATAAATGTTAAATTTTAAATTAAATACATAATATAGTTAGTTTTGGTGGTCCGCGGTTCTGGGCATGCATGGCTGACAGCTTGGGAAGGAATTTAAAGGGGTAGTAGCTCCACTGAAAGGGAAGTAGTTTGGTGCCGGCTGATACTGTGGGGGAGTACCTGTAAATAGTTATTGGAGGGACTACAGGTCCTGTAGGTCTTAGGGAGCACAGAGTTTTGGTGCCTTGTGTTCTGGTTCAGAATTTAACCTTGGTTCTAGTGGGTTTGTTTTGGTGCCGGGGGGAGGATATAAATTGGTGTGTTTGGTGCCTTGGGGAGATTCAGAGGGGAGAAGGACAGAGGACAGAGTGGGGGTGATTTGCCTGCTCAGTCAGGAAAACTGTCTCATCTATTTTTTTTCTCATTTTGGCAGTAGATGTAGTGGGAAAGCAGCTTGGACATGGTGGTGTCTACTCTGTGACTGTGCCCTATTTGGAGTATCACCCAAGAGCCCCAGGGAGGAAAAGGAGAGAATTAGCATAATGTCTGCAGCATGGTAGTGGGCTGAGACATGTTGGTCCTGAGGACCACTGTGAAACAGGACCCCTGAGGAAGGTGATCTGCAGAGAAGAAGAGACAGCAAATGTGAGGTGAGGGGATCCAGGAGTTCAGGCACTGCCCCAGTCCCAGAGTCTGCAGATGTAAGCATCAGTGATGGAGGGACAGTGAATGGGGGTCGATAGGGTGCCAGGGGATTTGGAGGTACCCCCATGGTTCCATTGGGACCCCCATTCTTAATGACTTCACTAGTTTCAGCTGAGTATAAGCTGATGAAGCTTATTGTTTAAAGGCCTGTATAAAGAGCTAGTATACCGCCTAAAACTAATATTAGATTTTAAAAGCAGCCAACCGTTACCTTTTGTATCTGAAGTACTTTTTCTTTTCTCTTTGTTTAATTAGAATATTGTTTACCTGATGTTAGTAGGTACAATGTGTGGAACAGCTCTTTGCCTGGCAGCTGACTTATCTTGCTCTACTGCCCCACACTACACCATCAGCATTGTGACTTCACTGACTGTGACATCACTGCTACTTAGAAACAGCAAATGAGTGACTGCCAGGTCATTCACCTGTGATGTCACTGTCAGTAAGATCATAATGCTGATGTAGTGCGGGGCAGTAGAGTTAGATATGTCAGCTGCCAGGCTAAGAGCTGTTCCACACATCCAGCACAATATTATCACATAGAATACTTTATGATAAACAAAAGTAAAAAGAAAATACTTCAGAAACGCAAAGTTACAACAGACTACTACTTAAAATTTGTATTATTTTCCTCTCTACCTGTTTTGTCTCCACTTGCTCTTTAAGCTGCCTGCATGAGTACTGTTTGGCTGCCTAGGCAATTGGTAGCCACCTTGGCTCAATGCTCAAATGTGACCTCGTTCTAGAGGAACCCAAGCTAATAACGTGACCTCACGGTCCAGAAAAATTACACTGTGTTTTACTGCTCCATGGAGTGACTGTTCCTGTTCATTAACTATTCATTAAATGGGATACCTTTGTTCTTGCAGTTCTGGTGCTTGCCTCAATTTTTCTGATAGATGATTCTGCTGCTAAAAGAGTTTTACATCCACAGCCCAGCTCCAAGCCTGTGTTCCAGGGTGTGCATCTGGTGAGCAGGAGGACCAAGGAGGAAGACGTCAAGAAACCTGCTTAGTGAAGACTGCCTACAAAGGCCTCGGAGGTGAAGATGGCAAGGCCAGGCAGGTGAAGACCCTCACCTTCATCATTCCAGACATCCAGCTCTGCATCCAATGGTCTCAGGGACCCTGGTTCCATCTAGTCTGATAAGCCAGTCTGAACAGGTATGTGGACTCTCTTATGCTGTATAGTGCCCCTTCCTTAAGACTTTCACCCTGATGCCCCTAGACGTGGGGAGAAGGGTGTACAAGTACGTTAAGTATCACCTTTGTGAGAAGTGCAACAATCTAACCTTATGGAAACTGGTTGAAAAGTTTCAGTGACACATCTGTTGCAAAGACTACTACAGAAAGTTGAAATATTGTGGCAACTGGTATATGAGCTGTTGATCTGGATTTCTGAGACGTATTTGTTAAAATGGCCTATGAATGAGTTGTTCTCTGCCATGTGGCACCATCTGAAAGCAAAATCTACAAAGAGAGTGTATGAATTACCTAGAAAAAAATTAAATTTTCATAAATGATTACGGTCCTGTTCTGTTGTTGACGTGGCAGGTGAACTTCGATGTTGAATTTGTTGCTGACAGTTCCATGGTCCTCGTACAGTATGTCACATCATACATTACTGAAAATAAGGAAACATGCTTGCAGGAGCTATGAGAAGAGTTTTCCAACAGCAGCAGATATATCAGTGTATTGTGGTGGTCTCTAAAGTTGAAAACTCTGACACACCATGAATGTGGAGCCTACAAAGCAAGAGTCCATTTGATCGGAACATGTCTGTACTGCAGACCCAGAGCAATAATGCACTTGAACATCAACTACAAAGAAATCAGAAAACATGTCTTCAAGTCAGATGGACTCTCTTTCATGTGCTGCCACTTGCTTTACAGTCTGTTGTTTCCAATAATACAAATGACATGCAAGATAAAACTTAATTTGAGCATATATTTATTTTCTTCATTTTTGTAGATACGACCAACCATGGCTGACCTAGTTAATTTTGGGAGTCTGTGTATGGATGAATAAAACAGACATACCTCTGCTGTGGGATCTGAACATACCCCTTACTGCCCTGGCCCTATACTATTATCCATTTGGACTAATCATATCTATGACACTTACATGTGCCCATGATCCAATGATTTGGAGCACAAGGTCCTCATCTAACATGATTTAAAGTACACTGCTTTCCAGTGACATCTCATGTTTTTAATCCAATATAAATTATATGTAGTTTTGTAGTGAGTTGCATTGTCCAATCAGATGACTCAAAATGGATGGTTATAAAGATTAACGTGATAAGAAGTGAACTGATTGCTGGTGATACCTTATGTTTTTAACTTAATTTTTATGCAGTTTTAGGTTAAGAGTTCCATCGTACAGTCAGATTGCTTGAAATGAATGGTTGTAAAGCTTTTTCATTCTTTGTGTCTCTGCTCAAATGAAGTTTTAACTTGCATGTTGTTTGTGTTATTGGGTTCACTTTTTCCACTATTATAGCACTTTTCGTCAGTAATACATGTATAACTTTTTCTGTGGACCTGCATAAAAGGTGTTACCTAGTACTTGCATATCAGCCTTTGAAAATGCTCTAATTGAGTGAAATGCATCAGGTGATATGCCTTTTGTGAGTGGAGGGTGGACTGTGGACTGTACAAGCCTGCAAGTTCCATCCTTGTTCTAAGCTCTGGTTGGATTGTTTCCTGTTTTGCACATTAATAAAGTGAAGCACTTCTGGAAACCCACCAGGTATGAACTTTTTCACTTCATTGGAAACAGAAGACAATAAATCAAGTGGCAGGTACTTGGCTGGCCTGGTGACACTGAGGGTTGAGGTGCTGGAAGCCACACTTTGCGCCACACTGGGCGACCTGGGTTTGGAAATGAGACCAGGTCATTGGGGACTGGCAGGGGAGGACTAGGAATGAGCATCCATTGACTGCTCTCCTAGTTCTGGGGTGGGTTGGGGAACAACCACCGTGTGGCAGCAACCTCTGGAGATGCCCGGAGGTACTACCAAGCATGGTAACAGTTGTGGGGGGAAGTGCGGCAGACGTCGGCATGCAGTGCCTGGCATCATATTGCACATCTGCATTCCTGTGGGCATAAAATCAGAGGAAAAAGGCTGGGCACAACAGTGCAGCTTGATGGCTGTGCCCTGCGCTGCCCAGAGGACTTGCGAGGAGTCCCATTGGGGAGGATCCAGGGCTGTCCTGGCTGAGAGTGACAGAGGGGGGCCCTCCAGCAGGGTAGCATGACAGTCTTCCCAGACCCTCCTGTGTATGGTATGAGCCACTCAGCTCTCCAGGTGGGCAGGGCCAGCGGCTGGATGCCCCAAGCCAGTCACGCTGCAGAGGAGGTAAAAAGCAGCTGTGATAAAATAAGTGGCAGGTACTTTTTCATCCTGTCTATGTAACGAAAATATCAAGCTGGAGGTCCCACACTTGTTATTAGAATGCCCACTTTTAAATAGGGCTAGGGAGGATTGGATCCTATCTTTTTCTGAGAAAATTAGTGGGAGTAATGTTACAGAAAAAGCTGTGTCCATTCAGGTTACGCAACATGAACCCCTATTATTTGCACTAGCAAGAGTCGTACAAAGTATACTGTATTTGGTAAAATATAGTGGTAAAAGATAATTTGGGGCCCAGCCCCCAATTAATCAAATAGGTAAAAGTATTTGGCTGGTTTGAGCATTGCCTTGAGTTGGTGTTAAAACGTACTGCAATAAATACCCATTTTGTTTATGTAGCAGTTAGTGAATTAATGTCTAGATAGCTCTGCCTTTATAATGTGACTATATTGTATGTTTTTAACTTTTTAACATGTGACAAACAATGTTTTATACATGTTACATAAATAAACATGACCTTGACCTTGAAGTGGCAGCACATGAAAAAAAGTGAGTCCATCAGGTTGCATGTGCCGGCTGCTCTCATTGTTTTGGAACTTACCTGTCTTAGCCAAGGCACTGCTAACCTAGGTGCGTCCTCACACTAGAGTACAATGTCTTAAAGTCTCACAATTAGATCGAAGACCTTGCTGCAACAAGCCACTTTCAACAACATTCTGAAAAACAATAAGATCTTTCTGCAAACAAGCCAGCTTCAACAAACATTCTCAAAAACAATTTTATTGACACATACTACCCACAGTAACACAATGCCATGGAGAACATGTGTCTCTTAGGAGTACCCAGTCGTATAACTATAAACCTGGAGTCAAGTTTAATCCAGCAAAGGATATCTACCAAGTTACAAGTCTGCTCAAAAATAGCCATGGTTGATTGATCATTGCAAACAGACTAAAATATGCAGAGAAATGACAGCATTACTATTTCGCTCTGCCTTTTCTGTTGAAAGCATTGAAGGCAAAAGGATCATTGAAAGACAAATCTGACACATATGAGGAGCAATTCAGTTTGAGCTATGAGAGCTTCAAAACTGAAATATTAAAATTAGAGAAAGAACAACTAGAAAAAGATGGAGATCAACTAGAAGAAGGTACTCCCGTGAATTCTCAGGATAACTGTGATCCAGAGGGAGAAGGTGCACTGGGAGTGCCTCTTCTTATAAATGATCCCACTCTACTGATATCAGAGGTTGAAACACCCATGGAGAAGGTATGCCACTCTGATGTCAATGGCTCTGTCACTGAACAGCAATTAAATCAAAAGCATCAAGTTGCAGTGACATATGTTGTTTGCCATAGTATTCAGCATCATAGATAAGAATGATGTTATTGTGATAAACACAAAGCACTGTGTATGTTTGTCCGTGGTTCAGCTGGCACAGGCAAAAGTTTTCTTATCGAAGAAATTCATGTTAATATAAGGAAACATTGGCTGGACAACAGGACACAGAAGGTAATTGTAAATGAAATCCACTCTGAAGAAAGAGGGATTACTATTGGGGTACCGCAGGGTTCAGTACTGGTCCAGTCCTTTTTTTAATGTCTTTATAAATGACATTGCAGAGGGACTGGAAGGAAAAGTATGCCTCTTTGCAGATGATACAAAGATCTGCAACAGGGTTGATACACAAGGAGGCGCGGAAAGGATGAGAAGGGACTTGGCAAGGTTGGAGGAATGGTCAGAAGTATGGCAGCTTGGATTCAATGCAAAGAAGTGCAAAATAATGCACCTGGGAAACAACAACCATAGGGGAAGATTACACAATGGGGGGAAGGTAGTAACAACAACAAAAATGGAAAGGGACTTGGGGGTAATCATATCAGATGACCTTAAGTTTAGCAAGCAATGTGAGAAGGCAGTAGGGACGGCTGGGGGATACTGGGATGTATAGGGAGAGGCATCACCAGCAGAAAACAAGAAGTTGTTATCCCTCTGAACAGACATTTGGTGAGTCCTCATCTGGAGTACTGCATCCAGTTCTGGAGACCCCATCTCCACAAGGACATAGACAGGATGGAGGCAGTCCAGAGGAGGGCAACTAAAATTGTGCAGAGTCTACAAGAGAAGCCACATGAGGACAGACTAAAGGAGCTTAATATGTATACCCTTGAGGAAAGAAGGGAGAGGGGGGACATGATAGAAACTTTAAAGTATCTCAGTGGAATCAACAAAGTCCAAGAGGGTAGCATCTTTCAGAAAAAGAGATGTGCAAGAACAAGGGGACACAATTTGAAGATAGAGGGGGGACAGCTCATGGGCAATGTGAGGAAGTATTTTTTCACAGAGATGGTGGTGGATGTATGAAACAGCCTTCCTGAGGAGTTTTTGGGGTCTAAAACTGTGGGAGAATTCAAGAACGCATTGGACAGACATAAGGCAATTCTTGTGAGGGATAGGAAGAAATAGGCTGTTGGTTAACTAGGATCTGCAGCTTATCCTGTAGGTAGGGAAATGGGCAGACTAGGTAGGCCAAGTGGTCCTTAACTGTCATCAAAGTCTATGTTTCTATGTTCTATGAAACATACTGGAGTACCAATGTCTACAGTTGTCACTTCTCTGACTGAACTTGCAGCATATAACATAGGTAGAGTTACTCTACACAATGTTTTCATGCTGCCTGTTGAGCATGGGAAAACTGAAGAAAGCCAGAAGTTGTTATTTGAAGTTGAAAGTGGCCTACACAATATTTTTGACAAAATGGAGCTCTTGATTATTGATGGGATTAGTATGGTCTCCAATGTTATACTTGCTTCCATTCACCTCTGTCTACAGGAGATTGTTGGCACAGATAATAAAGTTGCCTTTGGATGCAAAACATTGTTGTCTTTGCTGACTTATTTCAACTGGTACCCCTGAATGGGAAGCTTATCTTTTATGGGCTCATCATTGAGGAAGCTAGAAAAACTACTGGGTGAACTGGTAGAATAAACCTCTGGGAGTTATTCATAAGGGCCTTTTACATGGCGGGGTTCTGCACCGCATTAAGAGGTGCAGAGCGACTGGAGCGTTACCTTACATGCTGTGCACACAGCACCGCATCATAAGTGAGTGCTTGCTGTCCTGGCGTTCCCTGTTTTTCTGGGTTCACCATTTTATTTTGTCATTTTGAGCCGCTCAGTGAGGCCATGTAATCTTATCACAGTGCCCACATCCATTCTGGGATTTTGCTCCTTCCTGTAGTATTGTACCTGAGTTCAGCTATATATGTGACCCACTAGAAGAAAGTAAGCCAAACTCGGGGAAGTAGATAGTTTTCAGAAATGAAGGCTGCAAAGAACTTTAAAAGTGCTCCAAAAGTAGAGCTGAGATACTGGGCATGTGCATATTCGTATATGCATAAGCGCATGCCCAGTATCATGGCTCCACATTTGGAGTGCTTTTAAAGTTTCTTTCAGTCTTTGTTTATAGAAACTAACTACTTCCCCCAGTTCAACTTTCTTTCTACTAGCTGGGCACATATGTAGCTGAACCTGGGTACAGTAAAAAATATGCACAGCAAGCTCCCTCCCCCCACCACCACCACAGAAGTCTCAGGCTCTCAGCCGGTGGAAAAATGGAAGAACCATCGGAAGAGTCACAAGATTGGTGTACACTTCTGTAGTGTACAACTGGGAGATAGTGGTGCAGAGTGAGCAGAGCGAGCGCTGGGGAGCTGTGACAATGCAAGTAGGGCTCTGTGTAATAGGGGCGATAGAAAAAGAGAATCTGATGGCAGATAAGGGCCGCTCAGCACCACCTACTCTGCCAATTTTTTCTACCTGCATTCTTGCATAGACCCTACTTGATATAAAACCTTTTCTCCCCCCCTTACCTCCATGATTCCCTTGTGCCTATCCCAGGCATTTTTGGATAACGCCAATGTTTTTGCTCTCACCACCTCTGCTCTCTAGCACCTATGCTGAATACTTTCAGAATATGCATCAGAGTGCTGATTGACAATACAAGGCTCTACTTGACGAGACATGGATTGGAAACTTGTCTGGTTCCAATGCCTCTATACTGGAAGATGAGCATGACAGGCAAAGGCAAGTATTCCATGTCTGAAGCATGTGATGTGTTTAGCAAACTGTGCTGTGATGGAACACAAATTGTGTGTTTCATGCTGAGGCTTAAACAGTGTGCACAGTTCAATCACATGCTGAAGAGACAACAACCAGTTGTCATACTGTCATTACTTGATTCAATCAATAGAGCTTGTCCAGGCCCAAGAATGATCTCAGAGGTGATTGAGTCTAAGTAGATGTATCAAGAACAGCTGGTCTAGAGGCAGCTTTTACAGACTGTAAAAATGCATGCATGATGATACATTGTAATCTTGATGGGGGTTGTGGACTAGACTATAGTGCAATTGACCACATAGTTGACCTTCAGTATAATGTTTAAAGGACATTTGTTGAAATAGTTGTAATAAAATTTTACAACCTTGATTACCCACAAGGCACAGAGAAATGCTTGGTAATATTCCAGCTTGTGAAAGACATTTATGTAACACCAAAACAATTCCCACTGTGTGTAGCAAATGCAGTACTGACTCAAAAGTCAAAAGGTTTGCGTTTAGATGCTGCCATGATTGACATGGGTAGTGGTGTATTCAAGGATAAGATGAGCTGTGTCCCTTTGTTCTATGTTAGAACTCTGGCAGAACTGTACATTATCAATGTTGCACATAAGCTGGCCTGTTGGCACAGTGGTAGCACTACTGTTTGTAATACAGGTTACCTGAGTTTGTGAATGAGCATGTGAGCATGTGTTATTGGGAGCCAGCCAGAGGGAGGAGGACTGAGCAGCTCAGAAGATGCTCTCCTTCTCCAGAGAGGGAGGATTCCATGCTCCTTTGCATTACTGCTACTAGGGTGACCATGGGTGGCAGTGCAGCTAGAGATGAAAAGTAGGAGGGGGGGATATCGCAGACATTGGTGTGGAGATGCATGCATAGAGTGCTCATGCACACATTGATGTCTATGCATGTGATGTACCAGCAGACAAAATGGGGAAAAAACACTGTGCTCCCAGCACCTCTGTGACAGAAATGGCTCCAGTGCATCCTGATCCCTCACCTTGCCGGCACATGCCCCTGCCTGATGAAGACATGACAGTACAGGGGTAAGTCCCACCAACTGACTCCACCTTGGGGGGGGGGGCCGAGTCACAGATGCATGGAGTAGGAGGCAAAAGCTGTAGGGTAGGAGGGGACCAGGAGGTGCCTGGGGTCCTGAGGAATAGAGAGGCTGGAGAAGGGGGGCATAAATAGAAAATGCAAAAAAAATGTGCACTTTATTGATTGTATAGTCTGCTCCTATGTTGTCTGTTTGTATTTTTATACTGTGTTTTTAGATCGAACTTGTCTCCAATGAAAATGGGCAATCTTGCTCATCTGGATTTACAAGTATAAAAAATAAAAATGAAATGAAATAATTAAATTCATGCTGAGAAAAAGTGCATCATATAGTGCAATAGCTTGCACATGTTGTATCACCCTAGCTTGTCTTTGATTGCACTCATAGTCATTTAGTTATGTGAGATGCGTCTTCCAAGATGTCACAGAAATTGAAGAGGAAGAAGTGTGCTGTGCATGATTCCTTCACTTTAAGAGATGATAAACAGTCATCTGTGGCTGAAGATACCTGATTACCTCCAGCAAAAAAAAAAAATTGGTCTATCTGCAATGGAGACATTTGACAACAGTACTGGAGTTGATTGCTATCCCAATTTGGCAATGCAGGTGTTCTTATGTGTGCCTTAATTTGTTGCCACAATAACTGCTTCAAAATCAACAGTTGTGTCAGATTCACTCAAGCAACTTGTAAGTGATAGTCAACAGCAAGGCAATAATTAGAAGTCATTGATGCCACTACATCGAGCTCCTGCATCTTATGACTAGCATAGCCCATTTGCTGACAATGTTCAGCTAGATGTAATAGTTTGTGACAGTGATCATCAACTCATCTGAAGAAGATGGAATTCCAGTAAGGCGGTATTTCTCAATCAAATATTGCAGCATATATGTTTGTCTTTCCTGTGGAAATGTTCTGTCATTTGTAGGCATTGACATTATCATGGTATTGTGACTGCATGCAAAGAGAAAAACAAAATGTGAACATTTGAAGGAAATTGTGATCCTAAGATAGTGTTAATTATCTTTTGAACCGTTCAATATTTTTTCACAAAATCTTCATAAGGCACATTGGGGACCCTGGCTGCAAGCTCCCTGAAGTTTTTGGACCAGTCACACAAACCGTGCGACCTGTAGGTATGAGCAAAAAATGTGCAAAAAAATGTAATTGCGCATTCAGATGTTGATTAATAACTCCGCATCTGTATATCTGACTGGTACAACAGTTGGCAGATCCCAAGATCTACCATTCCCAACCATGCATACCAAATTTCCCACAAATCCATTGAATGGTGACAACGTTACTAAGGTGCAAAAGTTCACCCTTTAACCCTAAAACTGCTGCTCAGCCCTAACTATGGTAGCACTACCGTGCTACCAAAATATATATATACAGTATATACGTATTTATATATATATATATATATATATATATATACTGACAGGATGTCACTGTAGCTGTGTTCACCCCCCTGCCCAGTAGTCCTGTGAACAGTTACCACTACTGAGTCACCCTTTTTGTAAGCACTCAATAGCGGATGCCCTTATCACAGGATACCCTTCAACCCTAACTCATGCATTAGCATAGGTTTTTTTGCAAAGAATTTCTTTACTTATTAAGATAGTGTAATCATAGCTTTATTTGTCTGTGGGAGAGCAGGGCCTATTGGTTCCTTCACTTCCATCCCTACATAGATGCGTATATGTATGCAACTGTGGAAGGGCCCTGAGCTTTCATTTATAGGACAACAGTGACCAAATTATCAACATAGCCATCTTATTACCTGCACCTCATGTACCCAATACAAAAAATGTTCAAGTCCCTGCCAAAGTGTAATTCTGTGCAGCCACAATGCCATTCTGCATCACAGGTGTAAAAATACATTTTGACCAAGATTTGGAAAATGATAGCTATGACATACATGAGGTAATATAAGAAGAAGGCTATGTTGAAAATTTGAGGTCAAATTATGTCATATTTCCTGTGTGCGTAGCAAAATTGCAACATAGCCTTCTTCAAGTTTGAGTTCAAGTTTATTGCAGGAAAAAATCCATTGAGCAAGCTCATTCACAAGAAGGCCCTGGGTCATTTACATAGATAACCGGACATAACATATAAGGTAACATTGTCAATCGAGCAAACAGCACGTACACACACTGTTCATAAATGGCAATTCTTGACGTGATACAGACAGGTAAGGCACGGTTCTGGCAGCTGAGTCTGATGCTGTATCAGCAGATGTTTGGGTAGAGTTACATACATAACTGATAAGTGCATTATAGGCAAAATTTAATGATCTGAGACAGTCAGCAGGGGGAGTTTAAGAAGGAATTGTAGGAAAAGAAGGTAGAAGATGAGGCTAGGGAATAGCAGAGTAAAGTGGAAAAAGGTGTGATAAGGAGATCTAGAGGTGAGAGGCATGAAGACAGCAGGGAGAGTTTAAGAAGGAATGTTAGGGTAAGAAGGCAAAAGATGAGGCTAGAGACTAGCAGAGTAACATAGAAACATAGATTTTGACGGCAGATAAGGACCGCTTGGCCCACCCAGTCTGCCCATTTCCCTACCTATTGGATAAGCTGCAGATCCTAGTTAACCAGCAGCCTACTTCTTCCTACCCCCAACCCCTAGAATTGCCTTATGACTGTCCCATGCATGCTTGAATTCCACCACTGTTTTGACTCCACAACCTCCTCTGAAGGCCATTCCATGCATCCAAAACCTCTCTGTGAAAAATACTTCCTTAAAATTACCTCTGAGCCGCCCCCTTCTATCTTCAAATTGTGCCCCTTGTTCTTGCACACCACTTTTTGAAGATGCTACCCTCTTCGACTTTGTTGATTCCCTTGAGATACTTGAAAGTTTCTATTATGTCCCCCCCCTCCCTCCTTTCCTTGAGGCTATACATATTCAGCTCCTTAAGTCTCTCTTCATATGTCTTCCGGTGCAGACCCTGCACCATTTTAGTTGCCCTCCTCTGGACAGCCTCCATCCTGTCTATGTCCTTGCGGAGATTGGGTCTCCAGTTATGCATGCAGTACTCCAAATGGGGTCTCACCAACTGTCTGTACAGAAGGATAATAACTTCTTGTTTTCTGCTGGTGATGCCTCTCCCTATGCATCCCAGTATCCCCCCAGCCCTCCTTGCTGCCCTCTCACATTGCTTGCCCACCTTTAGGTCATCTGATATGACTACCCCCAGGTCCCTTTCCATTTTTGTTGTTGTTAGTATTTCACCCCCAATTGTGTACTCTTTCTCTGGGTTTTTGTTTCCCAGGTGCATTACCTTGCACTTCTTAGCATTGAATCTAAGCTGCCATACATTTGACCATTCCTCTAACCTTGCCAAGTCCATTCTCATCCTTTCCACACCACCTTGTGCATCAACTCTGTTGCAGATCTTTTTGTCATCTGCAAAGAGACATACTTTTCCTTCCAGTCCCTCTGCAATATCGATTATAAAGACATTGAAGAGGACCAGTCCTAATACTGAACCCTGCGGTACCCCACTAGTAACCCCCCTTTCTTCAGAGTGGACTCCATTTACTATTACTCTCTGTGTCCTATACTTCAGCCAATTCTTTACCCAGGCTGTCATCTTGGGACCCACTCCCAGGCTGGCTAACTTGTCTATTAATCTTTTGTGTGGGTCTGTGTCAAATGCCTTGCTAAAGTCTAGGTAGGTCATGTTCACAGCCCCACCCTGATCTACTACTTTGGTCACCCAGTCAAAGAAATCTATCAGATTTGTCTGGCATGACCTTCCCGCTGTGAATCCATGCTGCCTTGGGTCCTGAGCCCCTCTGGCCTCTACATACTCAACAATTCTTTCCTTCAGAAGTGATTCCATAATTTTCCCTACCACTGAGGTTAAACTAACAGGTCTGTAGTTTCCTGCTTCTGCCTTGCTCCCACTTTTGTGAAGGGGAATCACATCTGCCTTCCTCCAGTCCTCAGGTACCGCCCCATCCTCCCATGATTTGTTAAAGAGGGTAGTCAGTGGTGTCACTAGTTCTACCCTTAGTTCTTTTAGAATTCTGGGATGAATCCCATCAGACCCCATTGCTTTGTCCACCTTCAGTTTTAGAGCTCTTTCAGAACCCTTTCTTCTGTAAATGGGCTGGTATCAACTTCTGTATCCAGAGTGTTTCTACTGTTTGTTTTAGGTACCTCCCCCTCTTCCTTTGTAAATACTGAACAAAAATATTTGTTTAGTATCTCTGCCTTTTCACAGTCACCCTCTGTCCAACCTCTCTCCCCTTCATTAAGCCTAACTAGCCCTTCCTTGGTCTTCCTTCGCTCCCTGATGTACCTATAAAAGGTTTTATCCCCCTTCTTAACTGAGTTGGCTATCTTTTCCTTGGTTTGGGCCTTTGCTGTTCTGACTGCCTTTCCAGCTTCCTTTTGCTTTAACTGATACAGTTCTTTGTCCTGTTCCTTCTGTGATTCCTTGTACTTCCTGAATGTTTTCTTTTTCTCTTGAACCTTCACTGTCACTTCCTTTGAGAACCATAGTGGTTTCTTACTTTGTTTCATTTTGTTTATTTGCTTTACACAAAGGCTTGTTACCTCTGTGATGGCAGTTTTTATTATTCCCCATTGTTCTTCCACCCCTCCTTCCTGCCCATTTGCTAGTGCATTCCTTAGGCACTCACCCATTTTGGCAAAGTCAGCCCTACTAAAATCCAATACCTTTGTCTTTGTATGGCTTGACTCTATTGCTGTGTTTATTGTGAACCATACTGTTCGATGGTCGCTAGAGTAGAGTGGAAAATGGTATGATAAGGAGATCTGGAGGTGACGGGCATTGAGAGCTGCTCATGGGGGTCAAATCTATAGCTGTTATATATAGTCTACTACTTCCTGTGTGATTGCAGACCTGTTATGGTCCTAGCAGTGTCAGTTGGAATTTGAGTAACTAACATAACATAAGGGCGGTATGATGGGTTTAGTGGCAGTGACAGGTATCTTTCATTTTTTATGAGGATAAGGCTTTGTAGAGATTTATTAGGACAATGCTGGTTAGTTTTAGTATGGATTGAAGTTGGTTCCAGTATGTAGGAAGTGCGACTGAAATGGCCCATTGTCCAAAGGCGATACAAGTTCTTGGGACGTCGAGCAGGATGTAGTTTGATTTCCTGAGTGAGTAAGCACTTATGACCCCACCTCATGAAAAAGGCAGGAAAAATCCTGCCTGAAAGGTGAATTTGCCAGCCAAACAAGAAATCACTTTTCAGGCGGGAGTTGCATGATGTCAGTCATCACTTACAGAAATATAAGTGTGTTGTGTACATGCAGAATGCATGTCATATGTTTAATTGTACAATGTTTGCATGTGGTTCGCATACAATAAGTGAACCTAAGAGACCAGGTCTAAAAAGCACATGAGGTGCACATGCTGCAAGCTTGACATGTGTGCAGGAGGTAAGCTGATGCGAACATCTTCTAAAAATTACATCAGGTTCATGTGTCGCATGCTTGACATAAGTGCAGCAGTTAAGCTGATGTGAACATTATTTAAAAATCACATCAGGTTCACATGCTGTACACTTGCCATATGTGCAGCAGCTAAACTGGTGCAAATCGCATCTAAAAAAATACATCAGTTTCTATTTCTTATATTACTGCTAGCAATTAGAGCCATTAAAATATTGTTTTTATTGAGTTCCCACTAAAATTAGGTAAACTCATTAAGTCTGATCCTTTTTCAAGTTGTTTAATGGCTTTTGATTTTTGTCATTAAATCACCATTGATTTGTAAAATATTGTTTGCTTACTGCATTAAATGCCTAGAATATAGTCAGCCAACATCCGCCATTCTAGATGTGCGAAGAGGGGCCTCCATGTTGTGAAGCCTGACTTTTTTGTGTTTGGACCATGCAGATACCATTATGAATATTTAGTGCTACAAATGTTCCTCCATGACTGTTTAAGCTACTTACTTTTCCTTTATCATTCTGTATGTAGCATATACACTTCAGGCTGAGCTGGCCAGGATTTGTATGATCTCCTCTCTCACCCAGGGACCAATAGGGTCACTGCTGTTGCCTCAGAGGTTGCCAAGAAATAAGAGCAGTTAGACCACAGTGGGCTCAAGGTGGGTGAGGGTGGTGGAACAGAGGTGCATCCCTCCAGTTGTACCTCTCCACAATTTCTATGCTGTTCTGGAAAAGGGTGGTTCCTCTATGGAGGCACCCACAGTGGAGACCAAGGAGGATGCTGGGAACCTCTACAAAGGAGACCCACAGGAGGGTGGCATGGGACCCCACAGGGGAAGGAAACAACTCCTGGTGGGGGACTCCATTGTTAGGAAGGTAGAACTGGGGGAGGAAGGGGAGAGGGAGATAAGGTGTTTGCCTGGTGCCATGGCTTGGAGGGACAGGGAGCAAATCCTCAGGATCACAGCAGCAGCTTCACAGGTTAGGGAGCTGGATGTCATTGTCTACCTAGAGACAAATTACCTGGCTAAGAAAGGGATCACAGCAGTGCAAGAAGCATTTGTGAAGATGGGGAGGGGCCTTAGACAAATAGCACACACGGTAACCTTCTCTGAGGTGCTGTCTGTCTATGGCACAGATGAGGCTGGGGTGCTCCACACCATGAGATTCAATCAGTGGTTGAAAAACTGGTGCAGAGCTCAGGGATTTGGCTTCACTGGGGACTGGGGGGGTCCACCTGGAGGAATGCAGGCCTATACTGGTGTGACGGTCTGCATCCATCTAGGAGGGGAACCAGGATCCTAGGTGATAGGTTTAAATGCTTCATCGTCAAGCATTTAGACTAGCCAAGGGGGGAGGTACTGGACAGGAGCAGAGAAATCCTAGTTCTCCCACAAAAATCAGGGTACTAAGTGAGGTAGACACCAACATAGAGATGCCGATAGGGAGAAGCGCTGGGGTAAATGAAGAAAGTGACAAACGTGATAAGGACAGGGATGGGGCAACAAGGGATAAGGCCATCAAGAAATGGAGGGTAATGAGTACCAACACCCGTAGTCTGGGTAACAAGCTCCCTGAACTGGTGGCCTTGATGGAAGAGGGATGCCTGGATATCGTAGCAGTCACAGAAACATGATGCCCAGAGAACCATGACTGGGATGTTAACATACCAGGGTACACAACCTGCAGGAGAGACATAGAGGAGAGAAGAGGGGGTGGAGTAGCTCTCCATGTAAGGGAAGGGATAAAAGCAACTGAACAAAAGAGTAAACAGGGAGGAGAGGAGGCACTGTAGGTCACCTTAGAGACTGGAAATGGCACCACAATCCACACAGGGGTTGTATATAGACTCCCGTGTCAGGGGGAAGGAATGGACAAGGATATCATAGAAGGCAAACTTAGGATGGCAGAGAAAGGGGAGATACTGTTGATGGGGGACCTTTATATGCCAGATATTAACTGGAACACCTTTGCTGCAGCCACAACCAAAAGCAGGGCCATTCTCGATGCCCTTCAGGTGGCATGCCTCAGACAGTTAGTTTTGTAACTTACTCATGAGGGAGCAATCTTAGACCTTGTACTCTCAAATGGGGACAGTGAGAGGATCTCAGATCTAGAAGTGGGTAGCTATTTGGGAACAAGTGACCACCAAACAGTGTGGTTCACGATATACTCAGCTACAGAGTCAAGCCATACAAAAGTGAGGGATCTGGACTTCAGGAGGGCCGACTTTGGCAAGATGGGAGAGTGTCTTAGAAAAGCACTAGCAAACAAGCTAGAAAGAGGGGTGGAGCAACAAAGGGGAAATATCAAAACTATGTAAACAAAATGAGTATGGTGGGTAATGGATCCTTGTTCTTATAGGAACATCTTCAGCCCCCCCAAAGAAGGCTCTGCAAAGAATTATTAACAATTGTGTGAATCACATTTTAAAGTGATGTGGCAAAACTTATGTTATTTTGGTCTTTTTTACAGAAATAACCTAGTGATTTCAAACACATGTTTCTGCATTAAACAAGAATATATAGATTAAGGTATGCAGAGTGCCTTTTTGTTAATGGGGATTTAATTCACAAACCATTATATATTTTTAAGTTATGTTACACAGGAAATGATAAAATAAATATCATTTTGGTCCTCTTTTTTTAGAAAGATTTATAGTGCCTTAAAGCACATTTTTGCCTGCCCCAAATGGAATATACTGAATAAGGTATGCAGAGCACCTTTAGTCACAAAGTAGTACAAGTTATTTACTAAAAGTAAGAAAATGACTGCCAGAGTGACTGTTTCATTTTCTGTTTTGCATATGTTACAGAGATTTGGAAGTTACTGCCAACATAAATATTTTTACAGCAGTATTAAGTTACATTATTATTCAGGTATGGGAAAGTGCTAATCAATTATTGAAGTTACCTTATAAAGCATATTATAAGTTTATATGAGAATATTTCCATTAAAGTACGTTTAAATTGATTTACAGAAAAAATTAAGAAAACAGCATTTACAAGTTATATCCCGTGAACAAGCCCATCCAGTGGGTGAAACGTAGGGGACTTTTCAAAATAAAAAGAAGCTACATTACAGAAGAATTTGTCTTTGAATTTTTCATGCCCCCCCATTGTTAATAATTCTTTTGCAGAGCCTTCTTTGGGGGCTGAAGATGTTCCTATAAGAACAAGGATCCATTACCCACCATACTCATTTTGTTTACATTGTTTAGATCTGCTTTAGAGGATGAGCAGATTTCTGGTGGAGGTTGGTTCTTTAAAAAATTGTAGAATAATTAATGAATGCTTGGTATATCATTTACTTATTGAAAGGTGAATTATTCCCTTTTCATAGCTTTTTCTTCTCATATCCAGCAAAATAGCACTATAAAGTCTGAATAGATTGTTGTATATAAATAAGAAATGAATGTAACAGACATTTTTTCGGACATTGGTTCTAGTGTCCAAAGTACCATACATTTTACTACATTTTCAGATGAAGAGAAAAAGAAACTGTTTACCACAATGAGAGGAGACAGAGATCTTTCTATGCAGATGGGAGAAGCCCCCAAACAATTAAGTCAAAAATTAGATAATTTAAAATACAAAAATTGCCATTTAGAATGGCATGGTCTCACTTTAACATAATATTTACAATATAATCATATACCAAGGGGTCTCAGAATTAGTGTCGAGCCCAATTTGGGCATAAATTCCTCTAAACTGGACAATAAATGGGATGGTATTCGTAATAGAGCTTCATGTGATTTTATGTATGCCTTAATCGAAGCTATAATTGGTGAAAGACAGGTCATAGAAAAGAAATTAAAGATACAGAGGACCTACTTAAGCTCAAAGTTCAGGAGGAGGAATTTAAAAAGCTGGTAGAAGATATTCAGCAGAAATTACTTGATTATGAGAATAGACTAAAAGAACAGAAAATTAAAAAGTTCATTAGAGACACTAATGACTACCGTGATGGTAGGGTTTACACATACAAGAAATTTAAAAGACAATATACTAACAACATGTATAATACCTATGAAAGCTCTGATAGCGACACTAGCTATACTAGGGACACCCAGAAACCTAGTGAGATAGTTAGTATACACCATGGTGATATAGAACAACCAAGTACATCCAGTAGTATACATAAAGAAGTTAGATATGACTTAAGAAATCAGAGTTCTAATAGAGAATCTTATCAGCAGGGGGAAGGATGGAGAGGTACAAGGGGAAACAGGGGAAGCGGGCAAGGTGGAAAAAATGCAAGACACTTCACGTCAGGGAGAGGGAGAATGACATAGATATCATACCTATTTTCAATTTAAGTAAAAGAGCATTGACACCCATAGAGACCAGGGTACTCAGTTTGGGTCTCTCCTTTGCACCAACACAGCCCTTAAATCTTTTTGATTTAGAGGTAGATCTACAAAGATTTTTTAGGAATCTTAGACTTAAAAATTTATTTGGGACCTCAACAAATATAACTATGGACCCTTACCAACAAAAACTAAAACAATTACTTCAAGTAAAATCTCAGTATAATCCACCTATTGGGAAAAATCATGGTATAGAGGCATTTTGTTATAATGAAGAGAAAGAGGTGTTGGCATTGTTTAACAAAAGGGAAGAACTAAGACCATCTTATCATAATTTGACTAGACTTGAATATCTAGCCCTAAAAAATCTTAAACAGGATAAACAAATAGTTATTAAACAGGCAGATAAGGGGGGTGGGATAGTTATACAAGATAGGTTACAATATAAAGAAATGTGTTTGGTATTATTACAGAATCAAGAGAATTATGAATTATTATCTGAAAATCCCACTGTAAGTATTCAAATGGAGATCAAAGGATTATTAGAAGAGTATACCATAAATGGCTGGATTCCAGCATGGGAAGCAGAGTTACTCTATTGTCAATATCCTAAAATTCCCACATTTTATTGTATTCCAAAAATACATAAGAATATCTCTAACCCCCCCTGGAAGGCCAATAGTTTCTGGAATTGGTTCCATTTTTGAACCCCTTTCTAAGTATATTAATTATCATTTGCAACCTTTGGTTGAAACCACCAGATCATACATTAAAGATTCATCGGACATGATAAAACATCTACAACAAATCTCAGAAAGTGGAATTCCAGAGTCTAGTATTCTGGTTACTTTTGATGCAACAGATCTATACACTTCTATTCCACATCAGCAAGGTATTGAATGCATAGGATGTATTTTAGATAAAAGGTGTAGCAATAGTAAACCAAAAACAATAGTTCTACAGGAAATGGCACAACTGATTCTTAGTAAACATTATTTTGAATTTGATGGATGCTATTATCAGCAAAATAAAGGCACTGCCATGGGATCAACCATGGCACCGGCCTATGCCAATTGTTACATGGCTAATTTTGAAGAAAAAAAAAAAATATATATATATGATGTTCAAAATAACACATTTTATGATAAAATAGTAACATGGGTATGTTTTATTGATGATATTTTCATGTTATGGTCTGGAACCTTTGTAGAATTACAAACCTCCTATGAAGAACTTAATGGAAAAGACAGTAATTTGAAGTTTGTTATGCACTATGACATACATTAAATACCATATTTTGATTTATTTATTATCAATGAAAATAAACATATTGAAACATCCCTGTTTAGAAAACCTACTGATAGAAACACATTGCTACATTATGAAAGTTTTCATGAAGTTAAATTAAAAAACAGTATACCTTATGCACAACTCACAAGGGTCAAACGTAATTGTAGTAAGATAGATAATTCTATACAAGAAACAAAACAAATGCTACATAAATTCAAAGCCTGAGGGTATAAACAACACACACTGCAACAAGCAGAAATTAGAATTAATCAAAAACAGAGAAATTAATTATTACAACCGAAAACATCACAGAGTGATACTCAATGAGTGTTTTTTCAACCAAATATAATCATAAAATGCAAGACATTCGAAAAATTATAAACAAACATTGGTATTTAGTCCAAACTGACAATACACAAATTGAAATACTGCAGAATAGACCAATTCTAGTAGCAAAAAAGGTAAAAAATTTACAGGACACTTTGGTCCATTCACAATTTAAGACACCAGAAGCACCTAGTAGCCAGCTTTTGCTGGGCCCATTAATGCCAGGAATGAACCCTTGTGGTAGGTGCAGTGTTTGTCATCATACATCTAAGAAAGCATCATATATACATCCACATACACAAGAAACATTTTTTATTAAACAACACATCACTTGCATCACAGAAGGGGTTGTGTATTTGATACAATGTCCTTGCGATTTGTTATATATTGGACAAACTAGTAGAGAATTACGTAAAATAATTCAGGAACATAAAGGTGATATTAGAAATCATGATGAAAATTCACCTGTGGCCAGGCATTTTAGTGAGGCATCACATTCATTTACAGCAGTATTATGTTATATTATTATTCAGGTATGGGAAAGTGCTAATTAATTATTGAAGTTACCTTATAAAGCATATTATAAGTTCATATGAGAATATTTCCATTAAAGTACATTTAAATTGATTTACAGAAAAAATTAAGAAAACAGCATTTACAAGTTATATCCCCGTGAACAAGCCCATCCAGTGGGTGAAACGTAGGGGACTTTTCAAAATAAAAAGAAGCTACATTACAGAAGAATTTGTCTTTGAATTTTTCATGGCCCCCCCCCCCATTATTAATGAAATATCAAAACTGCCATCACAGAGGAAACAAGCCTTTGTGTGAAGCAAATAAACAAAACAAAAACAAAAGAAAAAGCCACTATGGTTCTCAAAAGAGGTGGTGGTGAAGGTTCGGGAGAAAAAGATAGCATTTAGGAAGTATAAGGAAACACAGAAGGAGCAGGACAGAGAACTGTACCAGTTAAGGAAGAAGTAAACAGGGAGGGTAGTCAGAATAGCAAAGGCCCAAACTGAGGAAAAGATAGCCAACTCGGTTAAGATGGGGGAATAAAACCTTTTATAGGTATATCAGGGAGTGTAGAAAGACAAAGGGAGGGATAGTGAGGCTGAATAGAATGGCCAGTGGGTGGGCAGAGAGGGACAGTGAAAAAGCAAGGATATTGAATGAATACTTCTGTTGAGTATTCACAAAAGAGGAGGTGGGGGAGGTGCCTAATCCAATTAACAGAAGCACTCTGGATAGGGGGGTTGATCCCAGTCCTTTCACAGAGGAAAGGGTTCTGAAAGAACTAAAACTGAAGGTGGACAAAGCAATGGGGCCAGATGAAATTCACCCCAGAATTCTAAAAGAATTAAGCAGAGAACTAGTGACACCACTGACTACCATTTTTAACAAATCATGGGAAGGTGGTGTGGTACCTGAGGACTGGATGTGAGTCCCCTTCACAAAAGTGGGATCAAGACAGAGGCAGAAAACTACAGACCTGTCCATTTGACCTCTCTGGTAGGGAAAGTGATGGAATCAGTTCTGAAGGGAAGAATTGTTGAGTACCTAGAGGCCAGTGGGGCACAGGACCCAAGGTAGCATGGGTTCACAGCGGGAAGGTCATGTCAGATGAATCTAATTGATTTCTTTTACTGGGTGACCAAAGTAGTAGACCAGGGAGGGGCTGTGGACATGGCCTTCCTAGACTTTAGCAAGGCATTTGACACAGTCCCATACAAAAGACTAATAGTCAAATTAACCTGCCTGGGAATGGGTCCCAGGGTGATAGCCTGGGTAAAACATTGGCTGGATAACAGGACACAGAAGGTCATTGTAAATGGAGTCCACTCAGAAGAAATAGGGGTTACTAGTGGGGTACCGCAGGGTTCAGTACTGGGTCCAGTCCTTTTTAATGTCTTTATAAGTGACATTGCAGAGGGACTGGAAGGAAAAGTATACCTCTTTGCAGATGACACAAAGATCTGCAACAGGGTTGATACACAAGGAGGTGCAGAAAGGATGAGAAGGGACTTGGCAAGGTTGGAGGAATGGTAAGAATTATGGCAGCTTGGATTCAATGCAAAGAAGTGCAAAATAATGCACCTGGGAAACAAAAACCCTGGGGAAGATTACACAATGGGGGGTAGGTAGGGACTTGGGGGTAATCATATCAGATGACCTTAAGGTTGGCAAACACTGTGAAAGGCGGTAGGGAGGGCTGGGGGGATACTGGGATGTACAGGGAGAGGCATTACCAGCAGAAAACAGGAAGTTGTTATCCCCTGTACAGACTGTTGGTGAGACCCCATCTGGAGCTCTGCGTCCAGTTCTGGAGACCCTATCTCCACAAGGACATAGACAGGATGGAGGCAGTTCAGAGGAGGGCAACTGAAATGGTGCAGGGTCTGCAAGAGAAGTCATACGAGGAGACACTAAAGGAGCTTAATATGTATACCCTTGAGGAAAGGAGGGAGATGGGGACATGATAGAAACTTTTAAGTACCTCAGTGGAATCAACAAAGTCCAAGAGGGTAGCATCTTTCAGAAAAGGAGATGTGCAAGAACAAGGGGACACAATTTGAAGATGGGGGGATGGCTCAGGAGCAATGTGAGGAAGTATTTTTTTCACAGAGAGGGTGGTGGTTGCATGGAGCAGCCTTACTGAGGAGGTTGTGGGGTCTAAAACTGTGGGAGAATTCAAGAATGCATGGGACAGACATAAGGCAATTTTTGTTGGGGTTAGGAAGAAATAGGCTGTTGGTTAAACAGGATCTGCAGCTCATCCTCTAGGTAGGGAAATGAGTAGATTAGGTGAGCCAAGTGATCCTTACCTGCAGTCAAAGTCTATGTTTCTATGTAGCCTGGGGGTTTAGTGCCCGCCACTACCAGAGCTCTGATTTAGCAAAATTAATTTGTGGAGAGGTGGCTGACCAGTCGTGGGATTGAGACTAGGGAGTTAGAAAGGTAAAAAATAGAATCGTCCTCATACAGTGACATTTTTTGTTCCCCTCCCCCCCCAAAGTAATGCCCTCTAGTTCCCCATCCTGCCTGATTTGAATGGCTAGCAGTTTTATGCAGATCGCAAAGAGGAGTAGGAACAGTGGCCAGCCCTGTCTCATGCCCCGGGAGAGACTTAAACATTCCAAGTTGATCCTATTTACCCTGACCAGGGCCTGTGGGGATGCATACAGAGGTTTTATTGTGCTCAGTAATTTGGAGCCAGATTTCATTTTCTCCATAGTTTTTAGCATAAATGACCAATTTACCCTGTCAAATGCCTTCTCTGCATCCACTGAAATGGCTACTTGAAAAGGATCTGTGTCTTTTTTCCTGTCTGGGATTTTAAAAACTCTCCTGATATTATCCTGTAAATCTCTCCCCTTAATAAATCCCATCTGGTTTGGATGACTCATCCCCTGGATTGCTGACTGTAACCTGTCTGCTAGGATCCCAGTGAATACCTTGAGCTCTACATTTAAGAAGGAGATAGGTCTATATGAGCCTGGAAGTTTGCAGTTTTTGTCCTGTTTCAGGAGAACAGAAATTTGAGCTGCCCTCCACCACTCTGGGATGGGGTCACCGCTCAGGATTTCTCCATTCACCTACTGCAGGATGGGGACCAACTGGTTTGCAAAAACCTTGTAGAATTAGGCTGGCAGGCCATCCAGGCCTGGGAACTTCCCTTCCTTCAAGCCTGAAATTTTGGACTTTATTTCTTGGGTCCCCAGCTCTTCCTCTAGCGCCTCTAAGTCAGCATCCGGAAGGGTGGGAAGGGTGATTTTAGTGAAACAGGTTTCCGTCCTGTTGGTCAAGAATATCTATTTCTTCTTCTGCATATAGGTTCTGATAGTATGAGGCAAAAATGTTAGTAAGTACCTCTTGGTCGCTGGAGACCCCTCTGGTCTCGAGGGTTTATGAACTATAACACTGCCCTGCTACTTTTCTGTTGCCTGAGAGTGTAGACTAGTAGCCGCCCTGCCCTCTGCCCTCCTTTGTAATTCATTTCTTGTGTTTGTCTGTAACTGCCTTTGATTTTGGATGTCAGCAGAGTGGGTAATTCATTCATTTTTACTTTTAGGGACTGTTTTGTTTGGGAGTTAAGGGAAATTTTATGCTGGAATTGCAGGTCAGCTATGGCTGCCTCCAGCTCCCTCTGTCCAACATTGAGTCTCCAGTTAGAAGTTTGTAGTGAAGGGGAAATGGACATGATCATAGGACTAGGGAGTGGTCTGAAAGTGTGCATGGTAATATTTCACACCCCACCACTCAGCTGCAAGAAACATGTAGATCCAGGCATAACTATTGTGTCTATCTGAGTAGTGCATAAAGTCTAACGTGTCCTTATGTATGTGTCTCCAAATATCTAAGATCCTTAATTCTGTGGCCAGTCTCTTAACCAGTTTGCCTGCCTTACTGCCTTTTCTCATCCCCCCTCCTTTGCTGTTTCAAGACCCTGAGATGATTGTATTAAAATTCCTCCCAATAATTTACAAGCCCTCTGGTTCTACTATTGTGTCAAGCAGTACTTTATTTAAAAAAGAACAGCGTTCTTTCTCTTCGTTGGGGACATATATGCACAAGAGGGTACACTTTGTGTCCCAAAAAGTTCCTTGTACCCTAACATACCTTCCTCCAGGGTCTAGATCAACTTTCTAAATTTTTAATGGGGTGTCCCACCCAATTAGTATAGCCATTCCTCTTCAGTGCAGGTTTTGTGTCCAAGAGGAGCTGTATGCTTCTCCTAACCAGCTTCTTCGGAGGTTCTCATGCTCCCATGAGTTAAGGTAGGTTTCTTGTAGCATGGCCACTGTGGTCCCTGCCCTTCCCAGCTCCTGCAATAAATGGGTTCTTTTAATGGGGCAGTTAATGCCCCTGACATTATATGTTATCACTTGTATATCTGCCACGGGGTTGACCAAAAGGTTATGGGTTTCTCAAAAAGTTTTGGGTCTAATCCATCTATCCTGCCTCCACCCCCCTTCCCTGAACCCCCCACTCTCAGTCTTGTCCACATAAGTGAGAAAGAATCCCTTCATTTTGTGTGAACAAATAGAGTAATAGTAACAATAACTCAACTCTTATAACAAACAATAAGCATGTCTCCCTCATGGGAGTAGAATCAGTAAAGTGCTTCCACTTGGAGGCTTCCAACTGTGGCACTAGCATCCTGCTACCTTTTAGATCAACATGGGCATCAAGCTGCATGGTCAAAAAAGACATGCTCCCCTCTGCTGTAGGGTTTTCCTCTTCCCAAGTGCACAATTCACCAATCAAGCAGCAACAGGAAAAGAAAAAGAAAACCCCTCCCCCCACAGAGACACCTCCCTACCTCATTGTTTCAACTTCGAGGGGGTGGTGGTTTACTATTCTCCCATATTACCCCAAGTAGCCCAAATATAACAGAAAGTAATCCCATTTGAGGAAACATCCCTCATGTGCTGCTACGAGCCCCCCCCCCTTCTGTGAGCCATGATCCCAACAGAGTGTTTTGGAGTAAGCATGGTGCTGAGCTCCCCCCCCCCGGAGTAGTGCAGGGCTGAAAATGGGTTATTTCAACCAACAAGCTTCATAAAATCCCCCTCATTTCTGCCTTATTAAATTGTTCACCCACAGGTATGAACCTTAGCTCAATATGCTGATTAAATTGCTCGTAACATTTTCTTTTATTAATAAAATCCTTCTACTGAATTTGAAAATCCCTCCTCCCACAGTATGTCCATTGTCTATTCGCAGCCTTGTCACGGCAATGCAGGACCACTGCTGTCCTGTCCAGGAAGGCTCTTCCTTCCCCACCATCAATCTTCACGAGGGAGTAGGAGTGAGGACCCCCGTAAACTAGTACGCTGTTAAGTTACCATTATAGCAAAATGTTCAGCAGATTGTGGAATGAAAGAGACAGCAAGAGCTTATGGTGGTCTCTGATCAGCCTTTGGATTTCTCTGAGGAGCTTCTTGCCATACCTCACATTTTGTCACTGAAATGAGGGACATGGACACTCAAAATGAGGGACAATGAGAGACACCAACCCTCATGGTGATCATGACTCATCCTGAAACATGGAGATGCAGTACCTCAGAACACAGTAGAAACCAGTGTATTTACTTGTACCGATAGTAACACCTGAGAATTAATTTCTTCCATAAAGCAAGGGTGCCATTTAGGAAGGGCAGTTGCCCCCAGCCCCCACACTTGTGCCTAGGTTATTCTTATGGTGTAGCAATAATGGCATTACATTTGGATTTAATCTTTTGCACAATAAGTGCCCCCCTAGCAAGTTGCACTCACACTGCAGGAGCACTCTTGACTCAACTGTGTTTGTATTGTGTTGTCCACTCTCTCCACCTATTAGTGGCAGCACCATCACATGACATGGAGGAGCTCCAGCAAAGCAAGAGCACAAGAGTCATGTGAGTGCAACACTGTCATTCCGGCCACAGAGTAGACAGGCTGCATACCACAGCTTGAAGGAGTTGGTGAGCACTGAACTCTCAATAGCAGTGATGTGGCAGCATATTTTTGTTGGTCTACTCTTAGTGAGTCTCCATCTCACCTGGTGGCTGAAGGAGCAGAGGGTGAGCTAGAAGCTAACTCAAGACTAGGAAACCTACTTACTCTACTAGGCTTGCCTCACAAAAAAAACAGCACAGACCCCCATGGCAGAAACTAGGCCTAGCAGCAGTGGTGACAACAGTGTGGGTGACATTCACAGGCTTTGATCAGTGCAGTACAGCAGCAGCCAAGCAAGAAGCAAGCAACACCAATTGGGTGAGTTCATTTGGTGAGGTGACTTGGTCATCGACCACATTGGGGATCTGAGATGGTCAGTTCTAGCATCCAGCTTCTGGCAGAAGGGTGAAGGAGGAGCAAACTGAAAACTAGGCTGGTGGCACTCTGGGCCAGGCCACGGGTTGTGGCCAGATGGCTGGGTAAGTAAAAGTAACTCATTTTCTTTTTACAGTGGGATTGGGGAAGGAGGAAAAACTGAAATATCGATGTGTTTTTCATGTTTCTGCACCTTTGGGTGGTTTCATGACCCATATGGGATGAGTACTGAATGGAACTGAGTTGGGGAGAGAAATTGAAACAATGTTTTTTTTTTGGGGGGTGGGGAGGTAGAACTTCAGCCAGGAACAAATTAGTAACTGCATGGGTTTAAGCCCAAATCTGATGCACTACTCTGGGGTATAGACAGATGAATCTTAAATATTTTAATTTTTCCTGATTTGCATATCACTTTTCAGTCACAACAAATAACTTTTACCTTTTAGAGATGTTCCAGACATTCTAGAGCTTGCCACCTGGGGCAAACTAGCACCTGGCCTCCACTGGTTGTTGGTTCACCCTTCTGAAATCTGAAATGGCTCCTCTGCCATAAAGTCTAAATTTACAGGACATCCTCTGTGTGAGCAGCATGTTTTCCATGAGGGATGGATGAGAAGCAGAGCAGTTTTCAGGGGTAAAATGAGGACTGCCCCTTGCATTCATGGACAGTTGAGTGGTATGGTATGCACAGATATTGGAGCCCCACTATAGTCAGGTTTATCCCCCCCCAGTGAAGCTGACCTCCACATCCCCATACTCAGGAACATTATGACATAGCACAAGGGAGACTGCAGGGGCGTGCACTATTGAAATGAATGAGGGCATTTTTTTATTACTATTTTATGCAATATTGATTTAGAGTTGGAGATTAATGGAGGCCCCTGCTTGACTAACAAGGGCCTTCTTGGTAGAACATTGGCATTCATTATTTTCCGACTCACCATCATAACATATAAAACAATAATAAAAAATAACTCCATTCACTTCAAGGGGGTACGCCCCAGGACTCTGACCAATGGATATCATCTTTTAAAGACTATTGCCTCTGGCTCCCAACTATTCAAGTAAGAGACTCTCAACTTATATCTGCATACAAGTCATATTAAACTGTTCCACCAATGAGTTGCTTTAGCATTTCTGACTGAGTTGCATAAGTGTTGCTGGATTCAGTACAAAGCCTTGTACAAACTGTTTCTTAAGAGTTAAATCTCAGCTTTGCATTGCATTGTGATTGAGCTTAATCTGCATTCCAACTGAGTAGTAAAAACATTTTATAAACATTGCTCTTGAGCTGGTTAAGTGTTAAAAAAACAATGCAGTATGAGTTGCTAGTGCATTGACAACTGTAAATAACAATGCTAAGCCAACTCATTGATGTGACAGTTTAATGTGACATGTACTGTATACTTGATGGGTTGTCTGTAGTAGCATGGCCCACCAACTACCTTGTCTGTGTGCATAGGGAGTGGAGACTGGCCACGTGGGTGGGGGTGTCCAGTTATTGCTACTTTTGTGTTTGCCCCTTAAAGTCTGTTTGTGTGGAAGCATTCAAAACTGTGGAGAGAAAATAGTAGGAGTACAGACCAGACAGAAGTAATAAAGCAGTTTTGTGGGTAAGTGTGTGTATTGGGGGTAGGAAGAACCACATGTGTTTCCATTAGTATGTGTGCTACAGTTCATCTGTACAGTTGAGATAAGGGGGGACAAGAAAACTAAAAAGTATAACACTGGCTATAAGCATGTTGCATTCATGCAAATGCATTCAGATTCATATTGAAGTACAAGCAAGCCATATGTGTGCAGGCAGTATGGCTTAGTGGTTAAAGGCACTGAACTGTAAATGAGGACACTTGGAAAAATGAAGACTTGGGTTTGAATCTCATTAACCCCCACTTGTATATGGTGTGATCCTGAGCAAATTAACTTTCATGTGTGCAGTTATCAGTGACCACTAACTTTTTGCATGCATGCCACATGCATGCAGTCTGTTCCAATTTAATATAAAAATCATGCTTTCCAAACTTGCTTGCTGCACACATGCTTACAATCGGTTCCAATTTAATGTTTAAATCATGCTTGCTGCATGCATATCACATGGATAGTTTTATGTGTGCAACATGAAAACATTTCATATAATTATTTCTGTAAGGGATATTGTTCATGAAGTGGGGTCCCCAAAAGGCCATTTTGAAAGTTAAAGATGTCAAAATTAAAAAAATGGTTGAGTTATGCATAAAAGTTGAACCTCCATTGAAATACATTGATCTGCATTCACAGTACCTTAGTTTCTCATATTGCAGTCATTGGTTCCAACAGCAGGATTGTCTTCCATTGGTGAGAGGATCTCAAATCTGGGACCTATTCAGGTGAGTGAAGATGTGTGGGGGTGTGGGGTGGTGGGTTCTGAGTGGGAGGTGGGCGTAGGGATCTGATTAGCATGGGACTGTTTTCTTTTTTGCAGGTAGAAAAAAAATTGAGGAACAGTTTTCTTTATTAAAGAGATGGACAGTCATGGGGGGTGCCACTAGTCACCAGAGACATAAATGGCAGCATGGGGATGGCAATTGGAGAATGGTAGAGGGACCACTGGACTACCAATGAAAAATGTTGAAATATGGGATGGCGATCAGAGAATATTGGAGGGGGGAGAGACCACTGGACTACCAGGGAAATCTGTTGTGCTACAGGGATGGCAAAAAGAGAAGGGGGGGGAACCACTGGACTACCAGAACTGCAAATGCAAATTTTCCATTTGAAAAGTAAATTTTGAACTAATTAAGTGCGAATAGTTATTTATTGTTTGAACACTAAAGTTTGAACTGTTAACAATTTGAACGGTAATTACTTCGTAACGGGGGACATGATTTTCAGTAAAAAAAAAAACATATTTGCCATGTGCATATACTAATATTAAAACAAATGTTAAGCATATCACTGAGACCTAAATGCAGGTGTCGTGCTGTCCTTATCACACCTTAGTTGAGTACAACACTGTTTTTCAAATTGTGAGAAAAGCAAGATGGCTGACATCAGGAACAGTATTTCTTTGAGCATGACCAGCAAATCCTTAAGTATTACCAGTTCAAACAGTTCTCAATTACCTGCCTGTCTTGTGGCTATCCAAAGCAGTGTTATAACTCTAAAAATAAATATTACTTCACAAAACTATTGAAAGGCACACCCTTTCAACAGACACCATCATCCTGGAAAATTTCAGAAAACGATACCATTATGTCTGGGCTGTAGATGATGGCAAAAAATCCCATGTTAACCAATTGGTAAAAAATTGTTTTTTTTTTCTGGTTTTTAACACTTTATATCTCAAAAACCATACAAGATGCTGTCACGATACATTTCATGTCTTCAGACTTTGGCAGGACTGTACATGTCAAATTGCAGGCTATTTCATTGAACTCACCAAGGTTATTAAGGTGCACAAGTTTGAATTTAACAGTGAAGTGATGTACCAGCCCTAACTATAGTGGCACTTCTATGCCACTATAATATATATAGATTGATATATATATATATATTAAAATATATAGTACAATGACATTATCACATATTAGATAAAATAACTGCAGCCTGAAATGGATGTGTATGTGTATGGGTTCAAGTGTGCATGAGTATCCATGGTTACAGAAGCACTGGACCATGATAACGGATGTCTCATGTGTCATCTGAAAAGAGCTGTATGTTGTTTGTCTTACCTGATGATGGCTGTCTGTCTGTGGTAGCTCATGTTGTCTTGTCCCTTAGGCTGCTTGGACGGGATGGGGAGTTAGGGTTGGAAACCCATGTTGCTTCCTCAAAGGATTTGCTCTCTGAAAAAGGGGGTGCTTCGCCTACAGGGATCTTGGCTAGAATCCTACAAATCACAAAACAACAAGCCATTGCATAAAACAAGTAAAAGGTGGGCAACAGTGTATGGTCAAAAAAGGACAGTTTATGCTTCTAAATAATTTCTTAAAGCTCTGCTTCAAAAGCACAAAAAGGTATCCAGCAAACAAAAAAAATCAAAACAAAACTTATACTGTATCATAGTAGCATAGTAATGTGTTAGCAGAAAAGAACCATCCTGGCTCATCCAGTCTGCCCATCTCCCCCCTTCCCTATTTGTCACTGGTGCACAAGGAGCCTATCCTCTGTCCTCTAACAAACCCCATATGTCTATTCCACACTGTCTTGAATCCCTCCACCGTTTCCACATCTACCACTTCCTCAGGTAATCTGTTCCAGGGTTCAGCCACTTTCTCAGTGAAATAACACCTCCTTACATTGCCTTTAAATCTTCTTAATTCAAGTGTTACTTACTTACTTACTTACTACTTGCCAACAGAAACAGGCCACATGGTCTATCAAATCTGCTTGAGTGTGCAGCTTTCACCCCACTTTGCAGCTGCCCCTTCCCTCTTCACAATTACCCGCCCCCACACAGATGAATTCCAAATGAGATTGAACCAGATTAAGCTGTTTGTGATAGTTCCCGTGAATGGTGGAAATTTGGCCAGTACACCAGGGAAATTCCTTTACTTGTTGGTAGAGGGAGATGCTGTTCTAGGAATGGACAGCAGTCTGCCTCAGGATGGCTGATGAGGAGGTTGTGGATCTCAAGCAGCCGGTGGTTTTATCCCCGACCTCGGCTGTCATTTTGCGTGGGGATTCTAAGATGATTTTGGAGTTATCTGAAGGGATTACTGCAGTGCCGACTGATGTACCTCACTGTGTTGAGGTAATGGAGAAGGCGATTTTCTCAGCCCAACAAATGCAGCCCCACGTTACTGCAGTGTCTTGCGACATGACTTGTATTCCCGAGACTGTTTCTCTACCTGACAGGGCTTTCTGTCGATCTGACAGTGCTGGAGTGCTTCGAGTGAGTCAGCAAGTGGCTGACAGAAGCTAGGATACTGCGTCTGTTGTTTCTGATGCATCAGAGAGGCTAGCTGCTGGAATGCGGAACTCAGTTTTTGTTTTGGGGCAAGACGCTCCCTTTTTGGGAGATGACTGGTCTAAGGATATGGCTCTTTTGAAGGCTGGCTGGATTCAGGGAGAAGATGGACGATGGCTCCCTGACTCAAATTGGGTGGACTTTTCAGGTACTTCTTCTGTTACTACACAACCCTCAGTGGTGTGTCATGTTGGCGTTTCTGCACCTTTAGATACTGCCATTCCTTCACTGGATGTTTCTTCTTGAGTTTCGGTGGTTGGGTGTGGACACAGAGCAACTGGCTGCGTTACCTGGACCCTCTGGGCTTGGCTTCACAGATACTTCACCCAGGATCCCCCCCCCCCAAGTAGAGGAAAATGACAGCGTGGGCCCTTTTTTCTGTTTTTTTCCAAAACAATAAAGTGGAGCAGGCTCCTCATAGCAGTGCTGTCTGCTTGCATTATAGAGGCAGTTTGGAGGACCATCCAGACAGGACTTATGTGGCCAGGACTTTATTAACTGATTCTATGCATTTTTGTGCTGTTGATATCTTTGCTCTTATAAATATTAGGGGCAAAGATTACTTTGATGTGAGCTTTAAAACCTTTATGAGGTTGGATGCCTTTTGGAGGAAGTATGAATCTCTTAAAATGATTACCCAGTGGACATCTTTTTGGGCGATCCCTTTAACTAAACAGCTCTTCAGAACTGTCAATACTATGTTCAGAAATGAGGGTGTTAATGTGGGGGATATTTTTTTTGGGTTGGGGAAAAAGTGTGATGTTTTAGGCCCTCCTGATGCCATCATGGATTCTGAGGATATTTGGGCTGGGAACTGGAGGTTTAAGGTCAAGTTACAAATGGTGGAAAATGAAGTTCGTTATATACCGAACAGCTTTTTTTGAGGTAAAGATGGGGGGGGGTTACCCTGGTCAGCCGAAGGCCTGTTATAAGTGTGGTAGTGGTAGGCACCTTAGTAGTACCTGTGATAGGGTACGCTGTGCCTTGTGTGGAGACTATGATCATGACAGCACTGTTTGGAGGAATACATTTTGCTGTAATTTGTGTGAAGAACAGGGTCATGCATATCATCAATGTCCCTGGGCAGGTCAGAATAGAACTGATGGCCAAGATAAATATACCCTTATTAATCAGGCCCAAGATAGATGTAGGCCCCATAGGCCATTTTCCCTAGCTGAGAAAGAACCTCGAGCTAGGCCAGCTAGCCAGTCTGATGCTACTACCCCTGGCCCTGCTCAAACTGATCAGGACCTTTCTCAAGCTACAGGTACTCCCTTCTTCTCATACTCCTGAGGATCTTGTCCCTTTACAGTCTTCTGATGTGGTACCCGATCTTCAAAAACCTATGCCTCCTCCAGAAACTGAATTTCAGCACCTTAAGAGGGTGACTAGGTCTGTGAGTGAGTGTAAGGCCTAATCTGTACAGATCCTGCTTCAGAATACTTATCAGTTACTTCAGGGTGGGGATATGGGGTCTGAAGCTAATGTTTCTTCCAGGTCTGTTGTTGTCTCAGAAATGGAGTGTGAAGATGACACCACTCTGCCTGGTATGGGAGTTAAAAAGAAATTGTGTAAAAAGAGGAAAAAGGATAAGGAGTAATTTTCTTTATGCTGTTCTATAGCTGCATTACATATAGCATCCCTTAATGTTCAGAGTATTCAGAACATTAAGAAAAGAGCTGCAGTTTTATCCTTTTCTAAGGGTTTGAAAACTGACATTATCTTTTTGCAGAAAACTAGGCTACATTCTTTACAAGATGTTTGTCATACTAAAAAGAATGTGGCCTTGGGGGTTTCTTTCTGGACATTTGAGGAGGATACTGCGGATGGTCTGGGGATTTTATTTTATACATCTCATATTAAGATACATCAAATTCTAGATGTTGTCTCTGGTCGAGCTTTTTTAATAGATTGTAATTGACATGTTTTTTTCTTTGCGCCTAATCAACACTTATACTCCACAAAGTAAGGCGGCTAGGGTGGATTTGTTTAACATTATTAAGCCTTTCCTTTTTACTGAGAGACATGTGCTTTGGAAGGGGGGGGATATGAATTGTGGTTTGATTTAAAGATTAAAGATAATGTTTAAAAAAAAGTCTATTGTGGTTTCCATGCCCTTAGAGATACTGTACTTTGTTACTTGCAGGCCTTAAAGATGCTTATAGACTTTTGCATCAGGATAAAGGGGCTGCATATTACAGAAGTGCTTTATCTGCTCACATAGATTTTATTTTTACATCTCAGTTTTTGTATCCCCAAAAGTTTCAACTTTCTTTTTCTGAATTTACTGACCATGTTTTGTTGTTATGTGATATTTCTTTTTGAAATATTTCTCCTAAATTTCCTGCTGTTACTCGGAGATGGAAGTTGAATATTTGTTTATTACAGCAACCAGAGATATGGTTGAAATTGGCTGATTTATTTTTTTATAGAAAATCTGTGGCTGAATTTTATGAGGACTGGGTGCATTGGTGGATGGATACCAAAACTGACTTTAAAACGTTTTTTATTTATTTTGGAAAATTTACTGGTACTAGGGATTATTTGCATTATTTGCAATTCAGGGATCAGTTCTATAAATGAATATTTTTACCTAATGTTTTGGATAGTAGGATTAAAGCTCAACTAGATGAAATTAAATCTAATATGTTTTCTTATCATTCTGCTAGGGCAACTGTCCAGAATGCAGATTTTCAATATGGTACAACTAAACAACCGTATTCAGATCCTTATGCGGCCTGCAAGGATACAGTGTCTCATAAAGTTATGATGGGTATATATGACAGTTCTGGACATTTGAAAACTTCAGATGTGGAAATGTTGGATGTTATTCATTCCCATTTATTTCAGTTTTTGGATACAAAACCTGTTTTTTTGCATCCGTGGGGTCAGAATGTACCTTATTTCATTTTTCAATTAGATTCTGCTTTAATCGCTGAGCTGGAAAAACCTATTTGTGCTTTGGAGGTCCGGGATGTTACCACTAAATTAAAACCGGGGGGTTCTCCTGGATTGGATTGTTTATCACATGAATTTTATAAACAGCATATAGATGAGTTGAGTGTTATATTACCTCATGTATTTCATTCCTTGGTAGAGACAGAAGAGGGGTTTGTATAGAATTTTGTCTCAGCATTGGCAGTTTTTATTTACAAATCTGGGGATCGATGTGATTTGCGTAATTGGAGACCTATCAGTCTTCTTAACACAGATTATAAGATTTTTTCCTCTATTTTATGTAGTAGACTGCAAAGGGTGGCGTCTGTGTTGCTGCATCCTGCACAAACTTGCTCTGTTCCAGGGAGGAATATTAAACAAAATCTGCTGTTGTTATGGGCTCTGTCAGAGTTTTGTAAACAGAATAAATTATCTGGGTTTCTCTTGGCTTTGGACCAGCAGAATGCCTTTGATACTGTTTCTCATTACTTTTTGTTTACTATTTTAAAGTATTGTGGTTTACCTAATCAAATGCTGGCATGGATTACATCCTTGTATAAGGGTGCCTCTTTCTCCCACATAGTTAATGGATTGGTGGGGCTTGGTATTGATTTAAAACAGGGGGTTCATCAGGGATGCCACTAATCCCTTTACTTTTTAACTTTGTGTTGGATCCATTAGTAAGATGGATTTTAAGTAATGACATAGTTCGTGGTATTTCTCCAGCTGTGGATATTCCCCCTCAGAACAATTCTGCTTATGCGGATGATATTTGTCTTATGGTATAGTATTCAGTTTCAGGAGTTAGGGCATTACAAATATTTGAGGAATTTTCAGGATTTTCGGAGGTTTGTCTTAATTATGATAAATGTTTTGGCTTGCAATTGGGATTCGAGAATTCAGTACAAATGCTTGGCTCTGTGTATATATTTCATTGTTATATTAAGGTTTTAGGGATTTATTTTGGGAATTGTGATTTTGCCTCTTTAAATTGGAAGGAGGAATTGGTAATGGGGAAAAAAAGGTTCAGATTTGGAAATCCTGGACCCTTTCAAAAAAGAAAAGAGTTTTTATTATTAAGAAATTTCTTCTTTCTATCTTTTTATATATTAGCTATGTTTTTCCCTTACCTTTGAAATTTGAAACTCAGTTACTAAGCTGTTTTTTTCAAATGCTTTGGGGCAATAGATTAAACCCCATTAAGAGGGATTTTACTTATTTGCAAGTTAAGGCTGGGGGTCTTGACATGATACACACAGTGGTATTTTATTATTCTTTTTTTTTTTCAGTTCTATTTTGCATAATGGACCGGGTGATTCTGAGGCTATATGGGTTGATTGGATGGATGAGCTGTTTAGCTCCTTTTTTCAGTATTGAGGGGATCTAGGAGTTAAGGGTATTAAGGGACTTAACATTCCTGATTTTGCAGTTCCTGGTTTTAGAAAAGTAAAGTTATGGCAATTACAAAAAGTGGAGGCATTTCTATTAAATAGGAAGCAGATCTATTGTAGGATCTTGGAAATTAACTTTCTAGTTCAAGTGGATTTCCCAAAGTGCTGTCCCTCTAGATTGCAGTTTGCTCTTAAACTTTTAAGAGACCCTAAGGTTCCTGTTCATATGTGGGATGTATCTTGGCTTTGTTGTTATGGTAGATTGAGGGTCCATGGGAATTGGAAACATAAGGCAGTGGAGGAGAGGGAATGTTTAAGGCCAGGGTGTGAAGGTTTATTGGAATCCTTGGAACATTTTTTATTACCTGTCCATATATTATACATTTCTGGCTAGATCTATGGAGAAAATGGAATTGGGGGCCTATTACTTATGAATCTTTAATTTTGGGGGATTATTCAGGTTTTTTAAGGAGGTATCACCCTAGTACTTTAAATGTGATCTTTGCATAAAATTTCATCTTTGGCAAGCCCAGTGTCATTTTTATTTGCAACATGTTGTTCTATTGAATTATGTTATTATTTTACAAATTGAGAAGGCAATACAAAAGATTAAAACCTCTGAATTTCTAAAGATGGATAGGAGGACAATTGTTATATTTTGGAACCATGTGAATTGTTTATTTTGAATGTACTTATTTCTTTTTTTATTGTTTCTATTTTTGATCTCTGTATCAGTTTGGATATTTTTGTTGTTGTTTCATTGCTATATCTGAGTGCCTTTGTATTTTCTTATGATGTTATTTCTCTGCAATAAAAAATTCCCCTACTCGTCTGTAGGGGGAACTGCTGGCCATGAGAATGGACACTTGGTGTAAGTCTCAGGATGAGATGGACATCTCTAAGGTGGGGGAGCGGGCCTCATCTCCCACCTGTGTACCTTCAGAGCTCCTGAGTACGTAGAATTGTTGTTGGAAAATGAAGATGATGCTAGGGAAATCCCAGATGCTATATTTTTGTCTCCACAGAAGACCTAAGTGATCTCATTACGACTCACTTAAAACTATCTACCGAGCTGAAAAAGGATTCTATGGACTCTGAAACTGCACTATTGTTTCAGCTGCAACAAGAAAAGCCCAGGCATCTACAGGAGCAGGAACACCTTAGCACTCAGTTGACTCTGTTACAAACTGGCCAATTTGCTGTCAAAACTCAAGAATGGCCTGTCAGTCTCAACAATGATGCAGCAGTATCAAAGGCCCAGGTGGGGCTGGGTGAGTCTTCAAACCCTCTTTTTTTAATCTCACTCTGCTACTATCCTTGCGATTTTGGCTGGCAGTTCAAACACGACTGTTAGCGTGTGCCAAGAGCCAATAGAAATTGAGGAAAAAATGTCAAATGATGGGTCTAGACTCATAATAGAAGCAGCACTACATGATGAAATTGTTTACCAAACTTCTAAACAGGGACATGGAAGTTCCGGAGGTGCCGTAGGCTTCACTATTTCTGAAGCAAACAATGGGCATTTATCTAGAGAAACGGGGTTTGCCCTCCAACAACTCCTGCTGCCTTTCTCTGATACACCTTTAACCCTTCCTGGAAAAGAACATATTTTTTGTTAAAATAACAATACACAAGAGGATGCTACTGTTTTCTCCACCATAAAGGGTCTGCAATTAAAACTGTGATAAGAGATGACATAAAAGTAAAATGCACTGCCCTGACTCTTGCAAACTGACATATCCAGATTGAAACTTCCCTTTCAGACGATTTTAGTAAAGCAGTTCCCCCCATACCTGCTAATATTACTAAACGAGCAACTACAAATGTAATGCAGGAAGCATTCTCTCTCTCTCAACACAGTACCAGTTTCTCCCTGTGACTCATGGTCACCACAGAAAGCTCTTTGTGAAGCTGGATGTAAGCAAACACCCAGCAGAACCTGGTTACCCGACCCAGACTGGGACCCTAAGCTGAACTTTCACAATCTGTTCCAGAATGGCACCCAACTACACCTCCACAGAACCTATTATCTCCACCAGATTTACATCTACAAATGCCAGATTTATCTTTAAAACCTAACCCGGAGATGTCTAATTCTGACACAAACCCTAATCTACCAGCTATGGGCATAGACCCAAATACCCCTATGGACAGGTCTGTCTCTCCTAAGGCCCTGGAGGATTCTCTTCCTGTCCCTGATGGTCTCTCACAGGAACAAGCTCTGCTGCAGAAGCCTTTGCTATCTGAACTATTCTCTAAAATAAAGAAGGAAGCTGCCCCCAGATGTAATGCAGTTCACAATACATTATAATGGGGAGTTTAGAACAGAGACCTGACAGATCTTATGTGGGAAAATATTTATTAAAAGAATATCTTCATTTTTCCCCAAGAGAAGTTTTTGCTTTCATTAATATCTCGGAGAGGATAATTATGATGTTAGTTTTCATACTGCTTATGCTCTTGATCTTTTCTGGGAGCGGTACAACCAGGTTAAGTTCTCCCACACACGGACCCCCTTTCTGATCATTCCTTTAACTAAGCTTTTGGTCATATTTGTGACCTTAATGTTTCAGAATGAGGGGATCCACATGGAGGACATTACTTTCTGCCTTTCACAGAAATGTGATGCCTTAAGTGACCCTGAGGCAATCCTATAAACCAAACTGTTCTGGACTGGTGGGTGGGAATATAAAGTAAAACTATGGCACACCGATTCAGGTATCAGTCATATTCCTAATTCCTTCATGCTAGGTAGGGACCGAGGGGTTTGTTTCTATGCCGGCCAGCCCAGGGCATGCTACAAATGTGGCTCCAGGATGCATTTATCCAGCTCATGCGATAAACCCTGCTATGATAACTGTGGCAAAATCAGCCACATTTCTCTACTATGTGCCTCTCATACTAAGTGCGACCTTTGTGAAGAGATAAGGCATGTTTTGAGGGAATGTCTCTGGGCTGCAAAAAACAAGGCCACATGTATGAGCCCTAAATTACTCATACAACAAGCACAAGACTCTGCCTCAGTGCAGGACCAGTCCCAGTAACTGAATCCCCCACCTGTTCCCCCTGCAACAGGAATCAGTGGTTCAGTATCTGAAGTAGTGTCTAATCCCCCCTTCCCCAAGCAACAGCCTATAACCAAAATTTCCTCTGGTTCAGGAACCCTTGTCTCTGCATGCTACACAGATCCTGAACATACAGAATCAAGGACCGCTCCACTTTCCACCCTATCCCCTCTGTCTAGAATAAGGTCATCTAGAAATATTAAACCAAAGCCTCCTCTGCCTCCCCAGTTGAATCTGAATCTATAAACTCTTTTACTGCTTTGGTCCCCAATTGGGGGGATTTTGAAATGGAACAAGGGGATTCAGACATTCAGACCCGAATTATTGAGCATGTTACCCAGAATCAAGAACTGGTTGGCTATAGGGGGAAAAGAAAAAGAAAAGGAAGAAAACAGCTTAGTTTATGTAATTTTTAAAGATTGGCTCCATTAACGTTCATAGCATATTTAATACTGTGAAACACCAAGTGGTGTTCAGTTATATCTATGATTCTAAGTTTGACATATGTTTTATCCACGAGACCTGGATGTTTTCCAGCAATCATGCAAGATTTGTTCAGGGGGAATGGCGGGGGAGTGGGCCTTCATACTGGTCCTTCAGACAGGACTATGCAGATGGGGTGGATATTTTATTTCACTCTTGGATATTTACACTCCACAAACTAATAGATCTTATTCCAGGAAGAGTCCCAATATTAGATGGTACTTGGAAAGATAGGGATTGCTGTCTCCAAACAGTTTATAGCCCTCAAACTAAAGCCGAAAGGGTAGCATTATTCAGCTCCTTACAACCCTTTCTAGTTACCTCATAGAAAGTGTTTTTATATGAGGACTTTAATTGTGATATAAAGAAACCTTGGAAAACATCTAACAACACTAAAAAAACCTTATTGTGACTCCACTGCCTTACTAAAAGTGGTAGAGACAGCTGATTTAATTAACAGCAGTAAGTTTTTATTTATTTTATTTATTTATTTAGTTTTTGTTGACTGGGTAAGTGCACTAGACAAATCCTGCCTATTTTCAGGCATGACCCGGGGGAAGGGGATACAGATGAATGCCAACTGACCTTGAACCAGCTTAAGCTGTTGGTGGTATTTTTTTCACGAACGGAGGAAATTTGGCCAGGGCACTGGGGAAATTCCCCTGCTCTTTTCGAGAAGTGCCATGGGATCTTTAACATCCACCTGAACTACCACCAAAACAGGCAGATGGGACCTCAGTTTAATGTCTCATCCGAAAGATGGCACCTCAGGAGTGCAGCACCCCCTCATGCTGCACTACAGTGTCAGTATTGGGATATTAACCCAAGTGCCTGGTGTGGGGATAGAACCCACACCCTACTGATCTCCTGGCCTCAGAGGCGAGTGTACTACCTGCTGAGCCACTGACACAGTTCCATACAAAGGGCACACAATTTACATATAAATGGAGTAAGTTCACTACTACTATAGACCACATGTTTATTTCAAAAACTCTGCCCATAGTTTCCTTTCAAATAATCCCGGTAGAATTTTCTGACCACCTAGTACTGTCCATCTTTTTCAGTTCCAACCCAGTGGGTACAAATAGAAGTAACAGATGGAAATTGAATACATCCATACTAACAGACCCCCAAGTTAGAAAAGGAGTTTTAGAACTAATAAAGGCCAGATGCTCTGTCAGTTTCCTTTATACTTATTTGGGGGACTGGTAGAATGATTCAAAGGCTGATTTTAAATATTGGTTTCAGAAATTTGGGGAAAATAAGGAAAATTTTACATTTTTAAAATATCTGTCATTAAGGCAACAACTCCAAACTTATTTTCCCTGTCTAATTCTTCTAGGTATGATTATTTCAAACAAATCACTTTATTGAAAGAAGAAATGAAGCAATATCAATATGATAGAGCTCATACTTTGAAAGCTGTGTTACAAACTGGAACACAGAAATCCCGCATTGGAGACCTCTTTGAAGCTTGCAAAAAAATTAGAGATAACACTGAAATGGATAGTTTAATAGATCAGGATGGCCATGAAGCCTACACATCAGAAGGAATTCATACAATTATAAAAAAAACTTCATGGTATCTTATGCCCCAAAGGCTCCCTCTTCAGTAGAAGTAATTAAAATATTTTTATAGGACATGAATATTCCAAACTTTACAGAGGAGGCCCTAGAAATACAAGAGCAAATAGGGAGAGAAGAGATAGAAGTGGTAATGAAATCCCAGAATAATGGGACTTCCCCAGGGATTGATGGGATGCCCTATGAATTTTATAAATCTTTTGCACAAGAATTATCCATATGTCTAGAAACCGTATTTACTTATTTTCTTACATCCAATACAATGCATTCTTCATTTTCAAGGTTCTATTAATCTTCTTATTCAAATTTGGAGATGAAACCCACATTCAAAATTGGAGACCAATTACCATCTTAAATGCAGACTATAAAATTCTAGTTCATATTCTAAATAATAAATTAAGATGATATGCTAATCTTGTAATCTCACCACAGCAATACTGTGGGCTTCCTTCTAGGAAAATCCAACATGCATTCATGTTAATTAGAGACATAACTGATCACCTCTCTCTTTCTGGTTTGTCAAGTTACATCATTTCAGTCGACCAAGCAAAGGCCTTCGACCGAGTTTATCACCCCTTCTTATTTTCAACACTTGAATCTTATGGTATTCTCCCGGAAACAACTGGTCATTTTAAATTAACGTATACTTCTACAATAGTCCATCCAGTTTTTAGATGGCATATCACAGAGGGATTTCCAACATCCACAGGGGTTAGACAAGGTTGTCAGCTAAGCCCCCTCCTTTATATATATTCACATTAGACCCTTTTCTCAGGAAATTATCAATACACCCCAAATGGGATGGGATAGCAGGGACAGGTATAAGGGAAAGGTTACAGGTTCTAGCTTATGCGGATGATATCTGTCTTTTCTTTTCTGATTCAAACCAGCTGCAATATTTTTTTATACTAAATGTCAGCATAGTCCCATCTTTCCAATTCTAAGTTTAATATAAACAAATGTAAAGTCCTTTTTCTAGGTTCAAGCCACCCTGACTCCACCTCAGTAGGCAGAATAAAGATTTTCTCGGAACCTTTGAAAATATTGGGCATTATTTTTGGCCCCCAAAATATTCCTTTCTTGAACTGGGATCTTGCATTGCAAAAAGTGGAAACCAAAGTAAACAGATGGAGACATTGGAAAATGTCAAAAATAAAGAGAATATACACAATAAAACAATCTATTATTCCATCAATATTATATGTAGCTATGATTTACCCCCCAACGGTTCAGTTAGAAACACAATTATATAGTCTTTTTTTCAAATGCTGTGGGGCAATAGGCTTAACCCTGTAAAGAGGTGCTATACCTGTCTCTCAAAAGAGAATGGTGGTTTGGGAATGATCGACCCTGGAGTTTTTTTCCAACTTTGTTCTCCCAGACAGTTAAAAATGGGCTGGTACCTGCAAATACACTTCATAATCAGTGGATTAGGTTGAACCTAGCTAGGTTTTTTCAGCAATGGAATACAGTCCCTCCTAAAATAACAAAATACTTGCATATTCCTGAATATTTTAGGCCAACAGCTCTTAAAATTTATAAATGCGGGATAACAAAGAAGCAAATCATACAGTGTATTGGACAGAAATGTTATCAGTCTGTTATGACTACTATCTTTTCTGAAGAATCTTGTTTCAAAAACTGTTCCCCCACCAGAAATAAGAGGGTCCTTTCCCAACAGACGAATTCAAGAATCCTCCCCCCCCCATATGTAGGAACATTTATGGCTTTCAGTTTATGGCAGACTAAATATAAGGGGGAATGCAAAATACAAAGCTAAGGAGGAAAGCAACTGTCCTTACCCAGAGTGTATAAACCAGAAAGAAACAACTGAGCATCTTCTCTTTTAGCAACTAAATGCTCTATGGGTTGGTTGAATAAGTTGACATATGACATGTTGATTTTGGGACAATATTCCCAAGTGAGACTGCAGTATCATCATGACACTCTCACAATTTTTTTATGTTGCTTGAAGTTTTTTTTTTTTTGCAAGCTGGATGCCAATGGGTACTATACCAAAAGAGAATGCCATTCGATACTATAACTACTTAATTCGTCAAGCCATGGTGAAAGTATATTTAAATGATGTAACAGTACATACATCTCAGAAAGTACTTAAATGGTGGAAAGTATTTAGTATGTTTATCAAATATAAATAATGCAGGAATTTTCAGAAATGAACCTTTTTTCTTAAATATTTGTTTGATAATGGCTTGTAAAGTTTATATTTTGTAATGACTTTTTCAGATATGTAAAATGTGAACCTTGATTTGTGTTTTGATGTTATCGAAATAAAAAATTCCCCTACTCTTTTCAATAATTGCCATGGGATCTTTAACATCCACCTGAACTGTCACCAATCCAGGCAGATGGGACCTCAGTTTAATGTCTCATCTGAAAGATGGCATCTCTGAAATGCACCCCCCATGCTGCACTACATTGTCAGTATTGGGATATTAACCCAAGTGCCAGGTGTGGGAAATGAACCCACAACCCTCTGACCTCCTGGCCTCAGAGGTGAGTGTGCTACCTACTGAGCCACTGACACTGACATCTTAAAGTATGACCTCTTGTTTTAACTCCGATTTTCCTTTTAAATAGACTTCCTTCCCTCACTTTATTTATTTATTTTTATTTATTTATTTGTACATCAGTTTACAACCTTTGAGCCAGAGGCTCATTTCCAAAGGTACCTCATCACATAGAGGACAAATACATTACCACATTTTGTTACATCTTTGTGGTTACAGATTTGGCAATCACATTTATCCCCATCACGTACAGTACTTGAATGCCTCTCTCATGTCTTCTCTCTCTCTTCTAAATTCCAGCAGATACAGATTTAATTCTCTCAATCTTGTCTCCTATGGTTTCACTTGCATACCCTGCACCATCTTTGTTACCCTTCTCTGAACCTTTTCTATTACATCTATTTCCTTTCTTAAATGAGGCCTCCAGAAGTGTACCCCATACTGCAGGTGCGGTCTAACCAAGGTCTTATATAATGGCATCAGCACGTCCTGCTTCCTACTAGTTATGCCTCTTCCTATGCCCGCCATCATCCTATTAGCTTTGCCAACCACCTTACTACATTGGTCACTTACCCTAATGTTGTTTGATATTATAATCCCCAGATCCCTTTCCTGTTCTGCTTGCTTTATCTGCTCTCCCCCCAGTGAGTACTTGGCCAGTACATTTTACACCCTATATGCATCACCTCACATTTCTTTGTATTGAACTTCAGCTGTCATGTATCTGACCATTTATCTCATATACTCAAATCCCTCCTCATGGCCTCAACCCCTCCTTCAATGTCGACCCTAGTCCATAACTTTGCATCATCTGCAAACAGACACATTTTCCTTCCAATTCCCTCTGATATATCACCAATATATATGTTAAAAAGGATTTATCCTTGTACAGACCCTTGAGGAACGAGGATCCATACTAAATCCCGACTTCTATAATCCAGACATTTAAAACCCCGACACTGTTTGCCCGACAAATACTTTGCCTGACATCTTAAATGAACAACTGTTGAAATCCCAACAGAGAGGAAATAAACATGAACGTGTCACAGATTCACTAACTGACTTATTGATTGACTCAGAGCATTTTGAAACAAATCCCTGTGGCAGCTAGTTTTGATTTAATGACTCTGTATTCTGATTGCAGCATCCTAGTTTGAAGAGTTAAGTCACTGAAAAAATAGACTCCTTTAGACTTCAACAACAGATCTCATTTTTCTCTCACCTGCTGGTACTGTAGAGGGGGACCCTGCATCCTCACTACTAGAATGCTACTCATGTGCCCCTTGTATTTCCTCACCTCAGCTTTTTGCTGCTTACTGTGTCTTCCCCTTCAGGTTTGAATCCAATGCCGATCATCATCAGAGCCAACATTTTTAGGGTGACTGGCCAAGGTCGATCACTTTGGCCCAGTATAAGATGAGGGATCTATGGGCATGTTTGAGTCTATAGTTAACGTCATGAGGTGAGGGTTCCACCACATCAACAGCAGTTTCTGGACAAATGTGAGCATGTCCGGTCTTGGTCTTTCTCAATTCTTTTTTTTTTTTCACTCCTTGTTTTAGTGCTATCAGCTCTTGTTCTTTATACAGCTAATCTTGGCCTCGGTGTCACTAACCTGGCGAGCAAGTGCATTGAACCCTGGTTTTATGATTTTTAGGTCCCCAGACAGTATTCATTTGGTGCAGACCTTTAAATGGCATTTATTGATTTTTTTAACTATGATGCAGCTGTGAAATACTGTATTCACTGCAATTTACTGTTAGCTGTGTTTTCTAGCAAATGCACTGCAATGCCCTGGCAGGATGTCAGGATTTAAACAGTCTGTCTTTTTGGAAGTGTGGCAGTGTTTTTGTTGGGAAAACAGTGATAGGATTTGGCATGTCAGGCAAATCAATGTCGGGATTTAGTACCTAACCTGAGGAACCCTGCTCCTCAATAATTTTAATACAATAATAATTTTAGCATACTTCCAGTGGATATCAAAAAAGTGGCTGAAGTCATACATAACAATAAAACAGACCTACCTTAGTCCAATGGCCAACCAGCTACAACCTCAGCACTTTGCCACAAGGCTTCGTCAGGGGCCTTGTGGCGAAGCACTGGAGCTGTAGCTGGCTGGCATTTGGACTGAGGTACAGTAGGTCTGTTTATTGTCATGTATCACTTTAGGCACTTTTTTGATATCCACTGGAGGTATAATAAAATTACTAAACTATATTAGTTTCATGTTGGTGTTTTCTTTTTTTTTCTTTTGTGCTGGATACCATTTTGTGATTTGGAAGCAGAGCTTTGGGAAATTATTAAGGGCGTATACATTCTCCTTTCTTGGCCACACCCCATTGCTCACCTTTTACTTGTTTTATACAAGGGTCTGTTATTTTAGGGTTGGAAACCCTAATGCCACATTTCCCTATTTTTGTTGCTTTCAGTTGAATGCTAACTGGTTCATTAAAGCAGTTTTCTGCAGAGAATATGTATAATATTTTCTATCCATATGTAAAGTAGCAGTGTACGGTAAGTGGGTAGATGGAAGAAAGAGATTTGTAGTTAGTGTTTGGGGCACTTTGAGACTTGTCTTTAAATTTGTAACAGGTAGTTTGGGGAAACCTAATGCAGAAAATTAATCTTGGGATAAGCAGATTTAGAAAGCCCAATGAATCAGGTGCAGAGAACCATTTGCAACACCCAAGGGCTGCAAAGTCTGCCACCACTCCTCCAAAAGATGATTAGGCAGAGGTAGAGCAGATGGACTATGTTGGGCTCTGGGATAGTGAGTGTGGGGAGGAACACATTCCTCAGCCTGTGCCACTGCAGAATTCCTTCACCTTACCTTTGGGATGGGGCAGCCAGGAGGAGGCACCTGTAGCAGTTGGTAGGGAGGAATTGGAGGCCCTCAGAAGTGGAGGCCCCAAGGAGAAGGAAGAGCTGCCCAGCCAAGGAGGAAGCAGCTGCTGTTAAAGGACTCTATTGTTAGAGGGATAGACTTGGGAGTGGAGCAAAGAAGTGAGAGGGTGGTGAAGTGCTAGAGATGTGCTTCAGCTTGGAGGGATGGAAAGAGGATCAAGGAGCACACTAGAGCAGCAGAAAATGGTAGGGAACTAAATGTCATTGTCCCCCGGGGACAAATGACCTGGCAAGGGACAGAGTAGGAGTAGTGCAGTGTAATTTCAGGTAGCTGGGGAGGGTCTTCAAGCAGCTGGCATGCATGGTGGCTTTTGTTGAGGTGTTGCCTGTATTCAGCCAGGGAGAGGAAGGGACATTCTGTATCAGGGCTTTTAACAATTAATTGAAGGCATGGTGCAAAGTGGATGGCTTCAGCTACATTGGAGACTGAAGACTAACCTGGAAGTTCTGGGTCTGTGTTGAGGAGATGGCCTGCATTCTTCCCAGAAGGGGACAACAGTCCTTAGTGGGAGGTTTAAAAGCTACTTGGATAAACTTTTAAACTAGCTGAGGGGAGGCTGTAGAACTAAGGGAGGCAACAATATCTCACCCCAGATAATGAAAAAGCAGGGAGGGTCAGCCTGAGCAGAGTAAACTCCCTTGGGGCAGGGGTGCAAGAAGACAGGGGTGGTGACAAGGCAGAGGCAAGAGGGGTATAATTCAGGGAAGAAAAGAGAAAGAAATAAAGAAGAGAGGTAACAGAGAAGGTAGCAAGGGAAGAGGTGGGTCAGGGGGAGCCTCAGGGAGCAGCACAGGCAGGAGGGGAAAGCAGGGTAGCAGGCAAGGAGGGAGTAAGGTATGGAGAACCATGCACCCCAATGCAAGGAGTCTGGGAAATACAATTACTGACCTGGAGGCCATCATGGCAGAAGCTATTGTGGATTTAATAATAATAATAATAATAATAATAAGCTTTCTTTGTGAAGTGCAATTCTAAAAACCAAAGCACTGTACTTTATTAAAAATTAAAGTAGTAAAACAAACAAATCAGTAACAATCCATAAAATATTTCATTGGTCATAATGGAGTTGTTGTGCATTGACAGCCATGACTAGGACATGGCCATACCCAGCTACTCTCTTTTCACGAGAGATAGCAAAGAGGGTAAGGGAGGAGGACAGATTGCACTATATGTAAGGGTGGGAATCAAAGCCATGGAAGTGCAGGGACACCTGGAGGAAAGGAAGGGATGGAGGAGCTCTGAGTCATCCTGGAGACAGGTGCTTGGGCTGCTGTCCATACGAGGTGGTATACAGACCTCCAGCACAGAGAGAGAAGTTGGATAAGGCACTTGGAGAAGTCATGATCAGGACGCAAAATAAGGAGAAGTGCTGCTAGCTGAGGACTTCAATCTTCCAGATGTAAACTGAAGCTTTGCAGCTGCAGCAAGAAACAAAGCCATTCTTGACTCCCTAGAAGGAGCTTTCTCAGGCAGCTAGTCAAAGAACTCACTAGGGAGGGGCAGTGATGGATCCAGTGCTTACAAATAGGGATGACACTGCAGGCATTACAGTGGGCAGTCCGCTAGGTACCAGTGATCACTGTACAGTGTGGTTAAACATTAAGATGGGAGACTGCCACAGAAACAGTCTTGTTGGGGGGAGGGGACTGCCAGTGAGAGGTAGAGTTATGTTGGGGAAAAATAAGGGAAGGCACAGTTAAGTCAACCAACCACTGTGTGAAGGAAGTGAGCAAAATCAGAAGAAAAAGTGATCGCTGTGGTTCTTTAGGGAAGCGGCCAAGGTGGTGAAGGAAAAAAGGGTGGCATTCAGGAGGCATAGAAAAATGCAGAGGGAGGAACACAGGTATATGTACCAAGAAAAACAGAGGGAAGAAGGAAAGGCAGTGAGGGGAGCAATGGTGCGGACAGAAAAAAAGATAGCCAAGGAGGTAACTAAAGGGAATAAGACTTTCTTCAGGTATATAAGTAAGAAGAGGAAAGCAAAGGAAGGGGTAGTGAGTAAAGGAGAGTGGAAGAGGCTAACTGTGTGGAAGAAACATAGAAGCATAGGCAATGATGGCAAAAAAAGACCAGAGGTCCATCCAGTCTGCCAAAGTTGCCTATATCCTTGGAACATTACTTGGAACCTATTGCTCTTCCAAGGTACTAACCCTCCTGGCCCTCTCCCAATTCTCTTCCCTGGACTTGTCATCCCAGGCAACCACTATCCCCTTCATTCTATCCCATGATAGCTTGAGTCCCCTGACTGTGTCTGCACCCAACACCTCAGCTGACAGACTGTTCCAAGGTTCCACAACCCTTTCCATAAAGAATTACTTCCTCATATCCCTCCTGAACCTCCTACCTGCTAATCTCTGTTTGTGTCCATGTGACTGTGAATTGGTATTCAGGCTAAACAATTCCACACAGTTCACTTTATTAATTCCTTTGAGGAATTTATAGGTCTCAATCATATCTCCCTTTTCCCTTCTGGCTTCCAATGAGTACATATATAGTGCCTTGAGGTACTTTTCTTAGGATCTGCCTTGCTGTCCCTGAATCATTTTTGTCACTCTGTACTGCAACTCCAACCTATCCTTGTCTTTTCTGATTTGAGGACTCCAGAATTGGATGCAGTATTCCAGGTGAGGCCTCACCACGGATCTGTAGAGGGGAAATATTACCTCTTTTCTTCTGCTCTCAATACTCCTCCCGATACGTCCCAGCATCTGATTAACCTTTCTATAGGCCTTGTTTCACTGGCTTTTTTGTTTAAGGGAGTTACCGATGATAACTCTTAGATCCCATTCCTCATCTGTAGTGCTAAAAAAGTCTCTCCCCTCCCATCCAGTACTCTGTCTTGGGGTTCCTTTTCACTAGGTACATTACCTTGCACTTTTTAGAGCTGAAGTTTAACTGCCAGATCTTTGACCACCCCTCAAGTTTTTGTAGGTCCTTTTGCATATCCCTTATTCCTTCCTCACTATCCACCCTTTCACATAGTTTTGTGTCCTCTGCAAAGAGGACCAAGAAAAAGCAGACATCCTGGACAGGTACTTCTGCCCAGTTTATTCAGGGTAGGGAGGGGGGACAGACCACCAGGGAGCAGCAGGACCACAGCGGGGGAGATGGGAGGTGAACACAAGTCCATTTTTAGTGAAAAGAGTCCTGGTGGGACTTGCAGATCTGAAAATGGACAAAGCTATGGGACCGGATGAAATACACCAAAGCTTACTAAAGGAAATCAGAGAGATGCTAGCTATCCCATGGATGGCCTTATTCAAAAGCTCTCTGGAAACAGTCATGATTCTGGAGGACTGGAGGAGAGCAGATGTGGTGTCTCTACATAAGAGCAGCAGCAGGGAGGAGGTTAGTAACTATTAACTGGTCAGTGTCACCCCAGTCATGGGAAAGTTAATGGAAACCCTGTAAAATAAAAGATTGATAGAGTATCTTGAATCCAATGGGCTGCAAGATCAGAGGCAACATGAATTGACTGGAGGTGTGGGGGGGGTCATGCTAGATGAATCTGATTGATCTCTTTGACTGGATGGCCAGGTACATAGATTGGGGAGGGCAGTGGGCATGGCCTCTCTGAACTTTAATAAGGTCTTCAACACTGTGCCACACAGGAGACTAATAAAGAAATTGAGCAGCCTAGGGGCTGGATCTAAAGTAGTGAACTGGGTCAAAAACTGGTTAATGGATAGGAGACAGGGTGGTGGTTGGAGGCACTCATTTTAATGATGGGGAGGGGTGCTGCAGAGCTCAGTACTGGGACTGATCCTCTTCAATGTCTTCAGAACTGACACTGCAGAAGAACTGGAAGGGAAGGTATACCATTTTGCAGTTGACACCTAAATCTGTAATAAGATGGACATGCAGGAGGGGGTCGAAAAAAGGCGTAGGCATCTTTGGAAACATGGGGAGTGATCAGAGGCACAGCAGTTGGGGATCAATGCCAAAAGTGCAAAATCATGCACCTAGGACATAGAAATCGATGAGCTGAGCTTTGGATTAGGGGAAAATACAGACTGTCACTAAGCAGGAAAAGTACCTTGCGGTTTTCATATCTGATGACCTCAAAGTTGCAGGGCAGTGTGCCAAAGCATTGGGGAGGACCAATGGGATGCTGGGATGTGTAGGTAAAGGTCTTTCCAGAAGGAGAAGGGAGGTGGTGTTGCCACTATATCGCTCACTGATGAGACCTCACCTCGAGTATTGTGTCCAGTTCTGAAGGCCACACCTCAGAAAGGACATAGGGTGGAGGCATTCCAGAAATTGCACCAGAAGCCCTATGAGGAGAGACCAAGGGACCTAAACATCTACACCGTGGAAGACAGGAGAGTGAGAGGCGACATGATAGAAACCTACAAAGATATCCTATCAAGATCACAAAGAAAGAGCCATGTGATCAAAAAATCACACGGTCAAAACAACATGAGCTGTTCGGAGTTAGTTGATTTAATTTTGGCACGTTGTTTGACAGCACTTTTGAGGTCTCTGTGCAGTGTGTATTTTGACCATATTGGGTTTGACTGTCCTTAAATATGTGAGAACCCCTACAAGTACCTCACAGAGGTAAGCAGGGTACAAGAGGGGAGTCTCTTTCAAATGTGGAAGAGCACCAGGACTGGAGGGTATACCAGATCCCTAGATTGACAGGAAACACATGGGCCCAGATATTCAAAGGGGTTGCGCATGATGCAACAGAGTTGCGCTGACACAACCCCACATTGCACGCCAGTGGGATATTGAAAGGGCTGCCAGGTGCAGCCCAAATCCTGATGCGCCGGGGCACAATGTAATTGTATGCAGTGCAGACGCAGGGGGCGTGCCCATGCATATGTGGCACATCCAGATATGCAGCCCTGGATGTGCGGCACATATGCTGGTGCAACCCTGCATTGCACCACATAGGAGGGCTCAAAGTTGGGCCTGTGAAGAGTAGGAACAACTCCTGGCCATGCACAGGTGGGCTGCTGTATTATAGGGTGCAACACAGCAGCTGCCAGCCATGGGTGGCCACCCACCCACCCTGAATACTGTCCACAAGCACACATGGCTCCCAGGTAGTCTAGTGGACCCCTCCCTCCCTCTCTCCCAATTCCCTGATCACAGTAAATGTATATTACCTCATTCCCTGGTAGTCTAGTGGACCCCCTCCCTCCTGATTCCCAATCATGGTAAATGTCTAATAAATCATTCCCTGGTAGTCTAGTGGACCCCCCTCTCTCCCGATTCCCCGATCATTGTAAAGCACCCTAAATTAATTCCCTTGTGATCCAGTGGCACTCCCCACCCCTCTCACCCACACAGGAACCTTCATCCACCCCCCCACTCCTCCCCGTCATCGGCGGGCGACTGCAACCCTCCCACATACCACCTGGCCGCCCACCAAATGACAGGTACAGTATGGGCTGTAAGCCCATTGGTCCACAGTGTGGACCAATGGGCTTGCAGGGCATACGGTACTAGACAGTCTCAAATCTGTGAATGACTTCATTCACATATTTGGGACTGTCTAGCACAGTATGCCCTGCAAGCCCCTGTACCTGTCATTCAGCGAGTGATCAGACGGTATGCAGGAGGGTCTGCAGCCGCCTGTTGATGACAGGGGAGTATGGGATGGGTGAAGGGTCCTGTGTGAGTGGGAGGGGGGTGCCACGGGATCTCCAGGGAATTAATTTATGGTGCTTTACCGTGATCAGGGAATTGGGAGGGAAGGATGTCCACTAGACTACTAGGGAATAATTTATTATACATTTACCATGATCAGGGAATTGGGAGGGAGGGGTCCATCAGACTACAGGGAATGATTTAGTATACATTTACCAATCATGGCTACGGGCAGAGAATGCCCCGGGACCCCACAGTGCACACGTTATACTGTGCAGGGTGCCAGGCACAATTCCTAGGCTGCCTGTGCAAGGCATGCAAATCGGGCCTTAATGACATGCAAATGGCCCCATTTGCACCTTCCATATATTATGGCCTCATTTGCATGCCCTCTGCTGAATATCACGGGTGATGCACCCAAGCAACTGCATTTGTGCTGGTGCATCCCTGTGCTCCCTCTATGTGGCTTGCACCAGTGCAGTGCCACTGCACTGTGCACTGTCAGTGCCATATTCAAGGGGGTGCATCACTGTTGAATATCACCTGGTCCTGGTCCTGGCCCCAGCGCATCCCTGTTGCGCTGCACCCAGGCTTGCGCCCCTGCCAGGTTCAGTCTGAATATCTGGGCCTTGTAGTCTAGCAGCACAAGCACTCACCCTGGAGGATGGAAAGAGTATAGTACACAAAGAATACATCTATAGGATATTTGGAAATCTTTGAGGAGGAGACATACTATAAGTGGCAGTGAAATGCTTAAGTTTTATAATTACTGATGTTAGTTGTAGGTGGAATACATTTCTATAACAATGGGAAAACAGTGCATGGACCCTACCAAAATGTGTTTTTCTCATAAAACTTTCTTTTATAATTCATTAAACCTTCACTCACAGATACACTGAAACCCATTATGATTATCATTTAGCAAGTCAGATTCAAAATGCTTAGCTGCCAAAAACTTCCTTGATTTGAAGATCTAGTGTATTTCTGAAGATATCTGTTTCAGATTGGAATAGATTAAAGCTGGATGGGATTGGAAGCATCAGCAGCATTTACAGAAAGTCCTCAATCCAGAAGTCCCAGGAACAGGTCATAGCAATCATGAGTTTGGTAGTTATTGTAAAAATTATAGGTATACTGACAGAGCAGAAATGCATGGCCTTCATGCTACTACTTATCTTTTAGATAACAAATGCTTACAGTGTTATCCAGGATAGCTCACCTCAGATGTAACATCTCATTTGTAGTGGGGGCTGCATTCTACCCATTTTCACGTCTGGGTGGAGGGAGCACTGAGAGGTTAAATGGCTTGATCAATGTCACACAGTAAGTACTGTGCTCTGCCGAGGTTCAAACTTGTAATCTCCTGGCCTCCAAGCCTGTATTCTAATAATTTATTCACATGGCTGCCCTATCAGTGCAGTTATATTTATCACTATGAAAAGAAAACAAACATTGAACTCAGCATAATTAGGGAGGAAGTGTTGCAGTCACCTTACCACTGGTGCAGTTATGGACTATTTACATGTCTTCATACCCTAAATTTACAGTAATGTCTAAAGTAAAGAAACTGCTGTGCTTTTCTCCCCGTGTTCCCTAAAATTTAATGGATAAAGCTGATCTCTTCCAAATGCAGAAAGTTTTAACATTACCAATTTTTTAGCAACGTTAATGAAAAAGCATTTTTATTTCTGTACAGAAGGTTTGTAATTCCACTTTCTCCATGTCAGAAACCTTTTGAACATCAAACAAGAAGGAGCACGATGCTGTGGAACATTAACTGCCCATACAACTTGAAGGGAAAAACAGTGTGTATCAATTAGTAAAGTTGCTCTCGGTGACAGTAACAACTTTAATACTCATTGGGTCAATCCCTGCCTGTTTTTCCATGATCACGTACAGTGCCAGTTATAAAAAAAAATGGCAAACCATATGTAATCCATGAAAACACACCTGTTCCAGACCAGTATTAGTCTCGACCATCCTACGTGGACAAGCTAGACTATATAGATTACAAATTCATCTTGTTAAAATACTAGAGGTATTAATAGTGACAGACACAAAAAATTCATCACTCAAGAACAACAGGTCAAAGAGCAGCTGCATTAGAATCTCTGCTCAAGTCAGGTTAGCATTCTTCACATTTCCAGCATTCCAGAAGCTGTGAAGATGGGCAGCAGTAATGACAGAGAGGAAGAAACTGAGTGTGCAGTGTATAACAAGTAATCAGCAAAACCGTTGCCAGGTTTATATTATACATCCCATGTAGATCGTATTTCCTCCATGCTGTTTCAATGCAGTATATAAATCATCAGAGCTGGTTCAACCAGACAGCACAGAGAATTACTTACCAGAGAGGACCTCTATTTTTTCCCCAGAATATTTGGCAGGGAAAGGCACACTGGGCAAAGCTTGTTTCCATGTCTATCCTGGGAGCATAGGGATGTTAAGTAACCTGCATAGAGTCATACAGTTTGCAAGTGGTGGTAATGGGTTTCAAACACAGGAATGTTGGTTATTCAGGCTCACAGCTTGACGGTCTAACCTCTAGGCTATACTGCCTCCATCTAGTCTAATGCTAAAAAAAAGTCCTCATGCACACTTTTCCTAATAGTGGATTATTCTACTTTTGAGAGAGGGATTTCTTTTGTTGCTTCCTTTGAAACACATATTTTCTGTTTTTACATTTATTACCTGATTATAAATTAGATAATTTATAAATTATTAATATGGACACCATGACCTCTTTACAATCTTCAAGGATGTTACCTCTTGTGTCCTTTAGAAGTCTGGAATTTTCAACCAAAGAACACAAAAGGCAATATTCCAGAAGAGTCTGTATTTGTCCCTGCATCCATATTTACACATAAACCAATTATAAGAACGTGTGTCACTCTTAATAACATAGATACTCTGTGAGAACACTAACATATCATATAAATAAATTTATAAATCTGGTACAAAACATGACCTTAACTTTGTGAAAGGAGGAGAGAAAATTATTTTCTCCTGATTGGCTGAGGCAGGCTGGTACTTATGCATTTAAGAAACAGTTCAGGTGCCAGCCTGCCTCATGACCAATAAAGTACAAAGGACTTGCTCAGAACTTTCAGTGGCGGCAGTCACCCCCCCCCCAATGGACCAAGAAAGAACTTGCCATGTAACAAATACTGTGACACATTATCAAAATGCATGTATTTCTTAAATTGTCTTTCTTTGTAGTGATGCTGTCGTACTTAGTGGTCTGTATTGTAATGCTCATTCTAAAACATTTTTAGAACATGGAGTCCAGTAGTACTGCCAGCTTCTTGCTTCACCCACCAACCCATTCACTCACTTAACCGATGCACACCCGCACACTAGATCCAATAAATCACACATTTCCACTTAAATCTTTGTATTATTGTTGTGCTCTATTTAACTGTTTTTAAAGGCTAAAATTATTGTCTTTACTCGTGGCATCTCCCAACTCTTCTTGGAACAGCTTGCAAGCTCAAAAAAAGCAAGGCACCTGCCTGGAAGTGCCATTTCTCTTGCGTGAGCATGTGCATTGTAATCACCAAAGCTGCTGTTTGCGCATGATCACTGAAACTGTATGTCTGCTGAGAAATAAACAGTGCTCTTATCTTAAAAAAATACACCAACAACTCCTAATATTATGGCAGGGGCAGAGCTCAGCAATGGACACCCAACCTCTGTGACAGCAGAATGATTACTGCCAAAACATTGGAGTGTTTTATTGCTGTCTTATTTAATGGTGTAAGCCTCACCAAAAAGCTACAGTAAGCATAAAGAAACTCATAGGGTCTAACATGGGAACCTGTGTGGGTTGCACTCAGTAATCATTGAGGGTCAATATTCCTTGAAAAAATCAATTTTCTCATAAAAGGACTGTAACCACTTGCCACTCAATGGTAGTGCTGCAAGTGTAGCAGGCCAAAAGGTATCCTAGCACTTTAGGACTGGCCAGACAAATCTGGAAGGAGAGGCAGGAAGCTTACTTGGGGACCAAGATGCAAGAGGTTTATTTACAAAGGACCAGAAAGGATAATAAAATAACTGTTTTTGACAATGATACAGGATAATAGGCAACAAAACAATATGACTGGGACCAATAATTGGTCAAACCCAGAACAGTGGGATTAACCCCTTTTAGTCCAAGTCCTGTGTGCACTCTACCAAGATGATAAAACAACTGATGAACCAAGCTTGGGCTTCTCTATGTGTCGGCTGATCAGCCAGTGGGCATTGACCTCATAGAGCGCTCTTACAAACAGGCCATAACGGGGTATCCCCCAGAGGACAGAACACAAAGAGGAAAACTGTTACCTGGCCAATGAGGAACTCTGGGATCATCTGCAGCTCTGGGTAAGGCACTGAAGACTTCTGGTCCACATATGGTTCTCTGGAAGATCCACAGCAATGACCACTGGCAGGTTCCCAGCACCCAGGACAACTCACAAGAAGAAGACTGCTGGAGATGCAACCCTTTGGCGGCCTCAATGGAGCAATACAGGCACATGCACACTTACAGTTGGCCAGCAAAACAAGAAAAGAGCATGCACAACATTAACTGTGGTCACTCACACTTCAACCAGGGTAGCTCCTAAGCTAACTTTCCACTGGATACCTCACTAGCAGCTCTCTACCACTTACCATCACAGAATTTGATGCCAGAAAACTGGTGGTGGGACTTTGAGACAGGTGAGCATCACTGGAGACAGTTCTGCTGCAGATGGTGAATGGGCCAGGGATCTCCCTGGGTCAGCATTGGGTTCTGAAGATGCTGGTCTGGGCAACAAAGGTGTAGCTGGACATCTGGTACCCCAGGGCGCAATTCGATAACACAGCTCAGTAGCAGGCAAACAGTTCAAATTTTGAAACAGACAGTTCAGTTCTTGCAGGACATACAGTCTCTAAGGAGCACTAGGCAAGCTAGCATGAAGCTCAGGTCAGGTGGGGCTCAGGACATGTTTACATGACCCCATGGGTGACATAGGGCTATTGGACCATTCCCCTGCCCTCCTGAGAGGGTGTTGCATCTTTACTGGTCTTTCATTTAGGCCATCTTTGCACAGCTAACCCAATTTCTTAGGATTGATAACTACTGCTGGGACTGGGTCTATAGGACTCTCTAATCAGGTACCACCTCCCTCATCAATAGTAACTAGGGGCCTGTCTTCCTGCCATGGGCTGGATCTGCCTTGGGTCTCCCCTTAATGTATATTAATCATAGCTGCTGCACTTGGCACAGAATGGTGCCACAGGAGACACAGGCATCTTTAGTCCCACTCCTTTACTGACTCTTTTTCCTCCTTTCAGGGCTTCCAAATCATGGCACCCCCTCTCTCTCTCTGCCCACCTGGAGGCAAACAACTATCAGCTCATCCTGCCTCCTCTGGAGTCACTTCCAACTATAATAAAGTAAGAGAAAACAGAAGAGAATAAAATAACTCAGTGTCCCCTGGCCAATCCTGGAGCCTTTCCCTCTTCCTCTTTGGGCCTTCAGCCTGCTTTCCAGGTCCCCCACTCTTTTGGGGCTGTCCATCCTCCCTGGGAGCCCACTATGCCTCTTTCCTTTATTTCTGGGCTCTGGCCCTTTAATACTTAACCCATTTTCCCTTACCCCCTTTGGCTGCCCAGCATCTGTGGTGTAAGCATAAAAAAAGAATTGGGCACTCGGCCCACTCACCACTATGACCCAGGTCTGCTACTCTGCAGGGGACAGGAGAGAAACCAGCCAGGGAGCCACACTCTGACCCAGCTTTTTTTATGTACTGCTGTGGCTACTAAGGCAGAATTAAAAGGTCTGACATGTGTTTTCCGATGGGTCCTATTTTACCATGGCACTAGGCAGGCCCTTCCCCTAAAACTGTCCCCACGACCAATTAGACCTCTGCGTGACTGCGCAAGACCACGTTGGGGAGCTGCTGCTCCAACCAACTCCTCGGATCTTGCCTGATTTTGGAGGGGAGCAACACTGGAGGAGCCACAGACCTACATTCAGGTATGTCTCCCAGCCATGCTCCTCGCATCCTCCACCCTCTGCTCTGTGACACCAACTACCCCCTCTGACCACTCTCCAGCCCTCTTGTAGAGCAGGGAATGTCCTGGCTTTAGGCCAGGGAATTGGGCACTACAAGATTGACAGAGAGGGTCTTCTGCACCTGACCCCCCCCTTCTCAGCACCAAATGGCGTGAACAAGAACAAAGGGACTGGATGTGGTATGTAGGACTACAGATGAGAGGGGGTAATAGTGAAGAGGAAAGAAAAAAAAAAGACATTTTCCACATTGGAGAAACAGTCCCCATTTTTCTGCTGTGCCCCCTAACTCTGGCGTACTACACAAGTTCAGTTCTAACAGGTCAAACTTCATATGTTCAGTTCTCAAGGAATTCATATTCCTGCAAGCCTTTGGGCCAAAATGCAAACTTTTATTTTGACTGGATGACTAGTCAAAGAAGTCAAACAAACAAACAGAGGAGCCACAGATCGTGCAGTATTTAAATCACAATGTTGCCAGAGAGGTAATCACATGGTACACAACCTTATTTTGGTGGCAGCTTGGCACACGGCTGCAGCAAGAGAACTCACTTGTACTCCTGGCATTGGGCTGATAGGCAACCAGAAAGGGATGGTTGTGCAGTAGGTTACGCCCGTACCTAGGATGGCCGTGCTGTAGTCAGAAAGCAAATACTTCATATGGAGAAAGACCAGCATGTTTGTCAAGGCTTGTATAGAGAACGTCTCATTATTATTTTAATAAATACAGTCTGTAGAAGGAACTCACCAACTCCAGACTTATTATAAAGTGCTGAAAATTTCTTTATTTGGCACAAAACAGCAAAATCCAAATCACAGGCGTCGAAGTGAGACACACAAGCACACTCTCTTCCATAAGTAACTTCCTGGTATGTCCCATGTCACCTGATGCATTTCACTCAATAGGAGCTTTCTCAAAGGTTAGTAGGCTCAAAGTACAGTATGCTTAAATATAGAGAAATTTAATGTGACACATACGTCAAGAATCCATAATACATGAAAAAGCCTTAAAAATGTTTTGTAAGGCGGCAAAAGGTGCTAGCTATATGTAGTATGTTTTAAGTACGAACTTGAACTGTTCTCATAATGTTATTTTATGTACTTTATATTTTATTTGCTTTATATTTTATATATTTATCTGATATTTATAATCTTCAGTTCCTATATTGCTAGTACAGTTCACTTTGTCAATGCTGCACACTATTGACAGCCTAAACAAAACAAAACATCTTGTTCCATATTAATTTGTTAAAATCAAACCTTGTCATTTTATATAGAGAGAAAAGATTGTACGATGTGTTGAAAAACTCAATTAGCACAAGAGGATGCTGGTGCAAATCTGTGTAGAAAAAAGAAAGAAAAAGACAAGGTTAAAATCAAACTTAATATCAACACAATTAGATACAAAAAGTGCATTGTTACAACGTCCATCTGTTATTCATTTCTTTAAAAAGGGTTTTACTTCAATTCTACCATTCAGCCTTTTACCTTCAATGAGTTTAAAAGAGAAGATCCAATATTGTTCCCTTTTGAGTAATAGATTATTGTAATCACCCCCCCCCCCGGACATAACTGGCTTTTCTATTCCTGTATAGGAGAATGTGTGTTCAGTTCTATTTCTGGTCTTAAAGACATGCATTGACAAAGCATTAGTTAAATCTTCATTGCCAATTGCTCTTTCATGTTCTCCTATTCGGGTCTTGAAGGCTCTTTTTGTTTTGCCAATGTAAAAACAGGCGCATTTTCAAGTCGCAAGATATATCAGGCCTACCGTACTACATTTAATAAAACCTCTAATGGGGATGTCTGTCCCATTTAATGGGTTTTTATGGTACTTAGTAGTCACTACTTTTTGACAGAACTTGCAGTTACCGCATCTATTACAGCTGCTTTCTCTTTTTGGTAATCGCATCCTAGGTTTGTCCTGTATGGGTTGTAGTGAGTGAACAATCCTGTCTTTAATGGTGTTACCTTTTCAGTACACAATTGTTGGACCTTCTTCTACTAAGTTGCCTAGGCCTGAGTCCTGTTTGGCAATATGCCAATGTTTTCTGACAAAGTCAGCTATTTGTTTGGACTGGGGATGGAAAGTGCTCACAAATGATAACTGTGGGTCTATTTTATTATCACTCTGTTGTTCTTTTTCATTTTGTAATAGATCAACTCTCGGTATTTCATCCACAATTTTCTTGGTATTACCAAGTAGTGTTTGTGAGTAACCCCTCTCTAGCAATCTCTCCATTAGTTCATTTGCTTTCTCTTGGTATATAGCTTCTGAGCCACAATTTCTTTTTGTCCTGGTATATTGTCCTTTTGGTATTGCTTTGATCACAGTGTTTAGGGTGATTACTACTAGCTAGTTGGGTGGTGTTCCAGTTTGTGGGCTTACGGTATAAGTCAGTAGTAAGTCCACCCTCACCATCCTTTTTTATTATTAAATCCAAAAAGGGAATTTCATACAGATCCATATTAATACTGAATCTTAGGTTTTTGTTGCTGTTTTCTAAAAACCTTACAAAGCAGATAAGTTCATCCTGTGTACCTTTCCATATTAATAAAATGTCAGCAATAAAACATCTCCACAAATTTATTTTGAGGAGAAACGGATTATTGTCATTGCGTACTACATCATTTTCCCATTTTGTCATGTATAAGTTGGCATAGTTTGGGGCAAAACTTCCCCCCATAGCAGTGCCCTTTTTCTGTAAATAGAAATATTTGCTAAATAAAAATGTATTACAGGTAAGTACAAATTCAGCTAGTTGTACCAAAACCTCAGTCAGTGGTTCAGATGTTTCCCTAGTATCCAAATAAAATTCAAGAGTTTCCAAACCCTCTTTATGGGGAACATTGGTATAAAGCTATCTTATATCTAAGGTAACTAAATACCATTCACTTTCAATTGCTATGTCCTCCAGAGTTTGTGAAATAGCTTCTGTGTCCCTGATGTAAGAGGGTATTATTTTAATTAAATCAGCAATCAACATATTTAGCCAAATATTCTGTCAAGGAATTATTGCCTGAAACAATGGGTCTCCCTTGGGGGTTATCATAATTTTTGAGGATCTTGGGGAGACAGTAAAAAGTGGGGCAAACTTGAAAATCTACTGTAAGGTACTCAATCACATTTTCAGGTAACCACTGGTTTTCTCTAATTTAACTGAGATAGCCATCTATTATTTTCTTGTATTCCTGAGTGGGATCATTCCTAAGTTTAACATAGAATTCATCATCACTCAATTGTCTTGTGACTTCCAGATCATATTTTTTGGTGTCCATAATAACAATTGCACCCCTTTTGTCAGCCTCTTTGATGGTGATATTTAGATTCCCACTTAGTCCCTTCCGGACCTCTTCTTCTTTTTCTCTAATATTATAAAAATACCCCTTTTCCAAGTTATTTGAAAGGCACTCAATATCATTTTCACAACATTTAATAAAAACTTGTAATGCAGGGGACATCCTGGGGCAAAAGTCAGATCGGGATTTAAAATTATCATAAATTCTCTGGCTCACATTCTCACCTGAGCTTTGGGCAGTGATGTCCTGATTCTGTGCTTTTCTGGAAAAAAAATACCTTAAACTTAAGTTACACCCCAGTTTATTGAGGTCAATGATTGTCCCAAATGTGTCGATTCTTTCAGTCGGTGTGAAGGAAAGTCCTTTGTTCAGTACATTAATTTCTGTCTCATTTAATGCATACAGTATTTGAAGATGTTCACAATATTCATTGTTGAAATTACAAAAGATCCCACCCTGATGGAGCAATGTGGTATACATAGACTCCATAAAAAGGTAAACCTTAGATCACATAATAAACAAATTGTTATACCAAGAGTACACACTGTCAAATGCTTAAACTTTTATAACATATGTACTGCCAGGATATGGAACAGTCTTCCAGGAAACAGTATAGAGGCACCTACATTTGACACTTTCAAAAAAAGGCTAGATGAATCTCTTTTGGGTAATAGAGGAAATAACCCCACTATGAGTGGGAGACAATTTAATGGGCATTTCACCTACTTTGTCTGAATACACCAAGTTAAACCAAGTTAAATCTGCCTCTGCCTCATCTCATCCTCCACTTTCTCCCCTGTCTTCCATTTGCTCCATCTCTTGTGTTTTGTACCGCTTCTTCTGGTACATCTTTTGTTCCTGGGTTCCAGAGTCTGTGTCTCACTTTGACTCCTGTGATTTGGATTTTGCTGTTTTGCACCAAATAAAGAAACTTTTGGCACTTTATAATAAGCATGGAGTCAGTGAATTCCTTCTACAGACTGTATTTATAAAAAAAAAAATAGTGAGACATTCTCTATACAAGCCTTGGCAAAGGTGCTGGTCTTTCTCCATACGAGCCAGAAAAGGATCACTGATTGCAGTAGATAATCTAGAATACTTTTTTGACCTAAGTAATGCACTTGATGAAATCTTGGCCAGTGGACTTGGCACAAATGGATCTCTCTGGAATGGTAGATTAGTGGGGCCAATACCAGTTGGCATTTTTGCAATTAAAAAATATAAGCAAACAAACAACCATTTGCTAAAAGGTAGACTTGTTGATTTCTGTGTGTTTCAGGCTGACTTGTGATATCTCTGATGCCTGGGGAAAAGAGAAGGAAGGGACTGCAGCCTGGGAAATAGATAGCAAGTTAGTGGGTGCTGACTGTCAGCCTAGCAGTGCTCACTACCAGTTGGCAATTGTTTGCAAAAAAAAAAAACAAGGATTTCCTCTGTGTTTCATTCTAAGCTATGCAGAGAAACCATGAAGACTGGGGTAAAGTGAAAGTAGTGAGTGGAACCCTAGTTTGCTAATGGGTGCAACTTTTTCTTTGCAGAAACAAAAAAACATATACTGTATATGATTATTTAACAAATGAAATGTTATTTGGATTTACTTAATGTACAGCATTTGTATATCTTATGCTGAGTGGTGCCTGTCCTGTAGTTTATAGGAAGCTACTGAGTGTTTGGACAGTGGGTAAATGCCTAAGCCAGCATGCTGGTATTGGTTCAATTAACAGCCTGCCAGTGCTTGCAATTAGTTGACACTTTGTCTTTGGAGACACAAAATAAAATATATTTTTTTTATTTCATAGATATGTTTTCATTGAGCCACAAGAAGTAAAGCATTTGTGTGTCATGCTCAGTCGTGTCTGCCCTGCAGAGTATAGGGAGGTGGAGAGTATAGGAAGGAACTGGGAGCCTGACATTGTATAGCAGCCAGTACGTGGATGTTGGATGGCAGCCTACCAGTGCCTTTAATTAGTTGGAACATTTTCTTTGCTGAAACAAAAAAAAAAATACTTATTTTTATTTCACAAAAAAATTTTTCTTCAAGTTCAGTAGAAGTACAGCATTTTTTGTAGGTCAGACTCAATTGTACCTACCCCGTGGAGTAAATGGAAGGAATTGGAAACCGGGCAATGGGCAGAAGTCAGTATGTAGGGGCCAGTTGATAGCCAGACAGTACCTACACATAGCTGGCACTTCTTTGTATAACCTTCTCCACTTTTTTGTGCCAGCCATCACTGCCCCTCTTGCCTCCCTTTTCAGTCTTTTTTTCCAACTTGGATTCATTTCCCAGTTCTGGAAGCCAGCTAAGGTACTCCTTCTCCTCAAAAGGTGTGACACTTCTTCCTCAGATAACTACTGGCTCATCTCCCTCCTCCCCCAATTCTGCAAGCAGGCTGAGGTACTCCTTCTCCACAAAAGGGGTAACCCTTCTTCCTCAGCTAACAACTGGTCCATCTCCCTCCTCCCTGCTCTGGCTAAGACTTAGGAAACATTGTTCTCTCCCAGATAGCTACCTACATTAACTCCTCTTCTTTTCTTTCCCTTTTTCAGTCTGGCTTCCACAAGAACTACTCCATCATCTCCTTCCTCCTTTGGTTCACCAACTTTGTGCTGGCATGGACTAAGGCATGTTCACTGTGACATTTTCATAGACTTTGCAAAGGCCTTTGATACAGTGGCATACTCACTTCTCTTGGACAAGTTAGGTGCTGTGGGTCTATCTGACCTGACAGTAAGACAGTTGTGCTCCTGCCTCTTAGATCGGCACTGGTCAGTAGAAATTGGTGATGCCTTATCAATACCCCTGCCCATCAAGTCCAGCAAAAAAGGGGGTAACAAGCAGAGTGAAGATAGAATCTGGAAGGCCATGTGTGTGAATACTAGAAGTCTAAGAAATAAGATTCTGGAACCGGAGGCCATCATGGCAGAGGCTGACCTGGATAATGTGGTCATTACCGAGTCATGGTGCACTGAAAACCATGACTGGGACATGGCCATACCAGGCTATACTCTGTTCAGGAAGGACAGACTGGGAAGGAAAGGAGAGGTGTGATGCTTCATGTGAGGTAAAGCATAAAAGCAATGGAGATTCAGGGAATACAGGGGGAGGCATAGGTACCATGGGTCACTATGAAGATGGGGAATGGAGCCACTATTTACACTGGAGAGATCTACAGACCTCCAGCAAGGAGGAATGAACTAGATCAGGTACTGGTGGAAGCCATTGGCATGATGGCAGAAAAGGGAAGGTAATGTTGGCGGGAGACTTCAGTCTGCTGTATGTAGACTGAAGCCTCCTAGCAGCAGCTTCAGCTAGAAGAGGGGATGTCCTGGACTCTCTGAAGGGAGCATTCTTCAGGAAATTAGTCAGTGAACCTACTCATAATGGGTCAATACTGAACCTGGTACTCACTAACACACAAAGTGTTACAGACGTCAAGGTGGCAGGCCACCTGTGGACCAGTAATCATAGTACGGCGTGGTTCAAGAATGGCTGCAAAATTTAACCACACAAGGGGGAAGGTTTTGGACTTTAGTAGGGCGGAGTTTATAAAGATGGGTGAATACCTCAGGGATGACCTGGCAGGGCATAAACCTGGGTGAAATGGAGGAGCAGTGGGTGAAGCTAAAAGGGAGCATAGTAAAGGCAGCTAACCTTTACGTCAAACAAGTGAAGAAAAGCTAGAGGGAAAAGAGACTGCAATATTTCTCAAAAGAGGTGGCTGAAAAGGTAAAGTCTAAAAGGGTACCATTCAGAAAGTATAAGGAGATGCAGAGGGAGGATAGGGAGGTATATCAGGGGAAACAGAGGGAAGCAGTGAAAGCAGTAAGAAGTACAAAGGCACAAACGAAAGAGAGAGAATAGCCCAGGGGGTAATAAAAGAAGACAAGACATGTTTTAGGCATGTAAGTGAAAAGAGAAAGATGAGGTTTAAAAGGGAAGGGGGAACTGTGAAGAGGGGGACCAAGAAAAGGCAGACATCCTGACAAAATACTTTTGTTCAGTGTTCACAGATGAGGGAGGGGCCAAAAAAGGCAACAGAAGCTTTAGAGGGAAGGAGGTGGACACTAGTCTTTTTTTCAGAGAAAAGATTCCTGAAGAGACTCAAAAATCAGAAGGTGGACAAAGCAATGGGGCCAGAGGGGGTGCATCCAAGTGTATTGAAGGAACTCGAGGAGGTACTGGCTACAAATCTGACAGTCCTGTTGGACAGATCACTTTAAACAGGAGTGGTTCTGGAGGACTGAAGGAGGGTGGATATAGTTCCAATACACAAAAGTAGTAGCAGGCAGGAGGCTGGCAATTATAGATCAGTCAGACTGACATAATTTGTGAAAAAGGTAATGGAATCGCTGCCGAAGGAAAGGATTATGGAATGTTTTGAATTCAGTGGGTTGCAAGACCATGAGCATGGGCTCATGGGGGGGGAAGTAATCTCAAACAAATCTGATAGATTTCTTTGACTTGGTGATAAAGGAGTTAGATCAGGGTGGAGTGGTGGACAATGGCATACCTAGATTTTAGTAAGGCTTTCAACACCGTTTGACTCAGGAGACTAGTAAGCAATCTGGGTAACTTAAGAGTGGGTCCAAAGATATTATACTGGATAAGACACTGGCTAGGGGATCTGTGACTGAGGGTGGTGGTAAACAGAGTTCTCTCTGAGGAAGGGAAAGTGACAAAGGAGTGTCCCAGGGATCAGTATTGGGAGTGGTCTTCTTTACTGTCTTTATACATGAAATTGCAGCAGAGCTGGAATGGAAGGTATGTCTCTTTGCAAATGACACCAAAATCTGCAATAGGGTAGACACTACAGGGTGCTGGAAAGGATAAGCAGAGACCTGAGAAAACTAGAGGAGCGTTCAAGGGTATGGCAGCTGGGATTCAATGCAAAAAATGCATTTAGGACACAGAAACCCCGGGCAGAGTACAGAATGGGTGCAGTGGTATTGATGACTACCAAGCAGGAATGAGATGTTGGGGATAATCATATCTGATGACCTAAAGGTGGCCAGGCAGTAAAACAAAGCAGCCTGCAGGGCTAGTGTGATGTTGGGGTGCAGAGGGAGAAGTATCACCAGCAGAAGGAGGGTGGCAGTATTGCCTCTGGATAGATCACTGGTTAAGACCCCACCTAGAGATCTGTGTCCAGTTCTAGACACCACATCTCCAGAAAGACAATGACAGACTAGAGGGGGGCCCAGTGGAAGGCAACTAAACAACGTCGGTTGATCTGGCATTTATCACGGAGACCTGGGTGGGAGACGATGAGGGCCCAATCTTTGAGGCTGCTGTCCCCCCCGGGTATACCGTGGTGCACTGTCCCAGAGTGGAGCGCAGGGGTGGTGGTGTAGCCATCTGTTTTAGATCCAGCCTGACCTTTACCGTGTACCCAGTGAGAGCTCCGGGTTCATTTGAATGTGTGGCCATCCGGGGAGGACCTGGTGCGGGCTGCAGGATCTTTCTTATTTATCGCCTTCTGGGTTGATGGGGAGTTCCTGCAGGAGGTTGCAGATTTCATTGTTGCATCATTGGAATCCCCAGATGTGTTTTCTGGGGATTTCAATGTTTGGTCTGACGATGTGAATCATGGACATGGTTATGAACTTTCCCGGATCATGTCCTCCCTTGGTTTGACACAGGTAGTTACTTACCGACTCATGGGGATGGCCACATGTTGGACCTGGTGTTCTCACTGGGACTTGATATTAGTGATCTTAAGGTGAATCCAGTTATCTGGTCTGATCATTGCACGGTTCAGTTCATGCTTGGGGCTCCCGCCATAAGCCCTTCCCCTGCTGAAATGATCTGCTGTCGCCCTTTATGGGGTTTGACCCCTGAGGGTTTTTTAGCGGCAGCAGATTTGTCTAGAGTGGGTGATGCATGCACGGGAGGTGTTGTGGTCGGAGTTGACGCCTATAATGAGGTGTTATCCGACACCATAAACTCCCTCGCACCTGTCCGTGTACGACCCAGGACTTCTTACTTGAGGTCACCATGGTTTGATGGTGAGCCCAGGGAGATGAAGAAACTGGGTCGGAGATTGGAGCGCTGCTGGAGGAGATCCCGTCTGGATGCAGACAAACTGGCCCTGCATGCCCACTATGTTGGCTATCAGGAGGCAATCAACCGTAAGAAGACAGTGTTTTTGTCTGGGGAGATTGCTGCCGGAAGGAACCGACCGGCCTCACTCTTCCGGACTGTTGACAGACTTTTACATCCTGTCTGTCTACAGCCCAGAAGGGTCTTTTCTAACACGGATTGTGAGGATTTCGCTTGGTTCTTTTCCGACAGGCTGTCTGCGATCCGGCGGGTGGTTCCTTCAGCCAGTAATGTTATAGCTGGCAGTGATCGTCTGATGTGCTCTGAGTGCACTCCGTCTGGTTGGGGAGAGTTTAGACCAGTGGAGGATAGTGAGGTTATTGAGGTGGCAACCAATGTGAGGCACACCTTTGTGAACTGGACCCAGTGCCAGCGTTTCTTAATGAGATGCGTTGGCTCTGTTAACCAGTGTTTGCCCGCGATTGCGGTGTTCCCTGTCTGAGGGTGTCTTTCGGATGCCTTGAAGGAGGCTCTGTAAGACCCTCTTAAAGAAGCCATCTTTGGACCCGGAGATCAGGGCATCACTGTCAATCTCTAACCTTCCATTTTTGGAAAGGTTATTGAGAAAGTGGTAGCGCTTCAATTGGAAGAACACCTCAATTCTCATGAGTTGTATGAACCTTTCCAGTCGGCTTTTCGTGCCAGACACAGTACTGAAACTGCACTTGTTCGGGTGCAGAATGACCTACTCAGGGCTAGAGATCGAGGAGACAAGACAATTCTTGTTCTCCTCGATCTCTCATCAGCTTTTGACACTGTGGACCATTGTGTGCTGCTTGCTCGCCTTGGGGATCTATGTGGACTCACCGGTAATGTTATCAAATGGTTTGAGTCCTTTCTTACTAACAGGAGGCAGCGGGTTATGATGGAAATTTCTCATCTATACCCAGTTTGCTTCTCTGTGGAGTTCCTCAGGGATCAGTATTGGCTCCAATGTTGTTGTGAGTGTATATGCTGCCTCTGGGTGGGATCATTAGGAAGTATGGCTTGAGTTTTCATTGCTATGCCGATGATACTCAGCTATATTTTTCCTTTGCCCCAGGAACATCCAATGCAGTGGACGTACTTAACATCTGTCTGGCCGAGATTAATGACTGGATGGCCTCCAGCTGGTTGCGGCTGAACCCTGATAAGACGGAGGTATTAGTAGTGGAGTCGAACAGAGTTCATGATAGGATGGCCTCTGACACAGAAACCGGGCTTGTCCTAGGGTCTGTGCCATTGAAGGCCTCCTCTCGGGTGCGTGGTCTTGGCGTGATTCTGGACAGAGATTTAACCATGGAGGCTCAAATATCCTCTGTGGTTCGTACCTGTTTTTACCATCTCAGAAACATTGCCAGGTTTAAACCCCTTGTTCCGTCTCTGGACCTCCCTACTTTGATACATGCCTTAGTCACATCTTGGCTTGATTACTGTAATGCGCTCTATCTCGGGGTCACGGGAGGATCTCTACGAAGATTGCAGCTGGTGCAAAACGCAGCTGCCCGACTGTTGACAGGGCAGCAAAAGTTTTGTCACATTACACCAGTTCTCGTGGAATTGCACTGGCTGCCGTCAGGTGGAGAGTCCCTTTAAGGTGGGTCTTCTCACCTATAAGGCCCTACACGGACAGGGCCCTGGCTACCTGTTAGACCTTCTGTCACCTGCCCTCTCCTCGCCTCTTTCGTTCATCCAGTGAATGCCTACTGACCGCTCCCAGAACTAGGCTGAAAACAGCTGGCGATAGAGCATTCAGTGCCGCAGCCCCAGTTCTGTGGAATTCCTTACCAGCTATGGTCAGAGAGGCTTCAATGTGGATGTTTTAAGGCCCAGCTAAAGACTTTCTTCTTCTCTAAGGCATTTAATGTTTAGAGATGGATTTATTGTTAGGTTTTAAATTTTGTACTGATTCGTATTCATATGTGAATTTATATTCTTTTTATGTTAAATATGTCTGTTTAAATGCCTGTACGGCGCCCAGAGCCTCCGGGATTTGGCGTCTTTTAAATAAATTTTGCCTTGCCTTGCCTAAAACAGTGTAGAGCCTACATCAAAAGCCCTATGAAGAAAGATTAAAGGACCTCAATGTGTACACCATGGAAGATAGGAAGGAGATGGGGGATATGATAAAGGTCTTTAAATACCTTACAGGGATACATGAGGTACAAGAGGAAAGTATTTTTTGTAAAAGAAAAGATCCTCAAGAACAAGGGGACGTACTATGAAGCTAGAGGGGGTAGAATCAGGAGAGATGTGAGGAAGTACTTCTTCGCAGAAACAATCGTGGATTCCTGGAACAGCCTTCCAGCAGAGGTTCTGGAGGTGATATCTGGTGGGATTCAAGAATGTGTGGGACAGATACAAAGACATCATAGTAGAAAGAAAACGGGAAGGTGAAAGAGCTTTAGATCAGGTCAGGGCTGCATTGATAATGTAGGTAGGGAAAATGGGCAGACTGGGTGGATCAAGCGGTCCTTATCTGCTAATATATTTTGTTTCTATGTGTCCCCTAGTGCTCCATCCTAGGCCCAATCCTTTTCTCCATCTTCTTGAATTACCTTCCTTCTACCTGTGCTGCTTCCTACATACACTTGTATGCAGATGACACAGTTCTATTTGCTTCAGCTGTCTCTGTCTCTGAGCTGGAGTCCTCAATCCAGCACGACTTTGAGAAGGTCGAGCACTGGTTCCATTCAAACCAGCTCTCATTAAATGCCAGAAATCTTTCTCTCTTACATTTGGCACTAGACAGAGATTAGTAAGTCCCTAACATACACTTGTCTTCTGAACTCTAGATGGCAATCTGCTTGAACAGGTACCCCATTTCAATTATCTAGGGGTGTGACTGGACCAGAATATCAGCTTTTCCCCTCACAGTGATGGCATGTATAAGAAACTCCACCCTAAGCTTGGTATGCTGTGCTGTACCAAAACAAATCATGCTTCCTTTCCTGGTCTGCAGTGAGATTTTCCTTAGTTGCCAGATTTTGACTATGCAGATATAGTCTACAGCATTGCCATTAGGTCTACACTGCCAGGTTAAACCATCTTTTTCATTCCTTTTGCCACTTTGCCCGTAGTGGCCTAGCTTTCACTCATCACTGCTCTCTATATGCTAACCTCTTTTCCTATCTTTGAGGTCTGACATGTCTCACATTATTCTTCCTTCATGGCTGAATACTGACTTGCCTCTGTTCCCAATTATCTCTCCATGCTCCTTAACTCTGCTACCCCTTCCCCCCACTGCCTCCGTTCATCTGCTGCCTGTTCCTTTCATATTTCTAACAGTAAATCTGTAGCAGGCCAGTCTGCTTTTACTATCCCATTTCCTACACTTTGAAACAGCTTCCTTTTCCACCTCCATCTCTCTTCCTCCCTGCACTTTCTTAAAACACTCATACTAACACACTTTGCAGAAAAATGCACCGGAAACAAGGCTTCTTCCTCTTCTCTTCACACTACAGCCACCCATCTCCTATTTATCCCCTCTGCTAGTTTACCTTGTCTAGCTTACAACTCTACAAACTCTGTAAACTGAATTGTATGCCTCATTGGTTCTGTAGATGATGGCTTGCCCTATATTGGCAGCTTGGTCCATTAGCTTTCAATCTGGCTACCCCATAATCAACATTTATGTACACTTTTTACATTAGTTATGTCTTTCTCTGAAATTCCTTACTTGTACTGTGATTTTATTGTACATATTCATGCTACTTTTATTGTCACTCTTTTATTGCTGTTTTTTTTTCCATTTAAAGTTTATTCCAATTTTTAACCATTAGAAAGACAGAACCATACAGTGCTGAACATTGCATTGGTTACAGGAACATGATATAATGTCACTGCCCCCCCTCCCGCTACACACCCTCCCACCTCCCTTCTCCCTGTGGTCCTGTTATGCAGAATGTCCAAACATATTATTGATATCAAGAAACTGCTTTAAAGGAAGTACAAAGTGTGAAAGAGGGCCCATATTTTCCGATATTTAGGCATTCTATTATACAGACTTGCTATTGTTTGTCCTGTTCTGAGATTAGATAATAACTCATTTAGCCATTCTGAATATGTGACAAGTGTATCATCTTCCCAATATTTTAACACAAGTTTTTTGACAGACTGTGAGATCATTGACATGTAATATTTACTGTTTCGCACTTCTATTCGGGAGTTATCCCCCAATACACAAATTTCTGGTAGGAAGTACCCTGATAGCCCCAACATTGGATCTGCTCTGGTTTGAATACTGGTCCATAAAGGAGCTACCCTTGGGGCAATCGCAAAATATATGGAGAAGGTTACTTTCACTCTGTGAACACCTTGAACAATGACTAGACAGGAGTAAGCCCCAATTTGCCAGTTTTTGAGGGGAATAATATAAATTATGCAGAATGTGAAATTGCATAAGGCGGAGCCTATCTTGTGACACATACTTATGACAACACTGCCATAGGGTGGGCCATGCTATGGCGTGTTGGGGAAATAACTGAGACCAGTATTCTGAAGGACCAAAGCATTCTGCAAAACACCAATCATATAAAGCTGTATATAGTTTAGATGCTGCCTTGGTTGAATTTGCTAACGGTATCAGAGTTTCTTGCAAATTTTTTTCAAACCTGGTGGAGGAACATTTCCCAACACTTTGAGGATAAGGTGCCGTAGTTGGAAAACTTTAAAGTACCACCGTTTTGGGATACTGAATTTGGTAAGAATCTCTTCACTGGCTCTCCAGGTGTCATTCTCTGTCATTAACTGGGATCTCCTACCTGTGCCCAGCTGAGGTAGCCAGTTAACTGTTAACTTCTTGTTTTTAATTAGAAAAGCTGGGTTATTCCATATGGATTATGAAAGATCCGTATAATGTTTATATTTTAAAAACATACATAACTGGTTATGGATCTTTAGAGAAACTGTGACCATTGTTGATTTTAGGCAGAAAGGTAAGAGTGACAGTTTTAACCATAGCAATATGTCAGGGGCCAGGTTACAAGAACGCATACTAGCTAGTTCAATTTTTAACCAGAGTGGGAAAGAGTCTAAGGAGTGGTTTGAGAACCACTTTAAATATTTGGCAGCATGGCTAACCCAATAATAAAGTTTTAAGTGAGGCAGGCATAATCCTCCCTTTAATTTTAGGGCCACTAACTTATGGTAGGCTAGTCTTGGATGCTTTCCTGACCAGCTAAATTTAGTAATGCATGTGTGTGCTTTAGTGAACCATTTTCCAGGTAAAAACATATTTAACATATTCAAAGGGTAGAATAACTGGGGGAAAATATTCATTTTAATTAGGTTTATCCTACCCCATATGGAAATAGAGAGTTTCGTCCATCGGTCTAAATCACAGCTAATCGTATGTAGCAGAGAGCCAAGATTTTTCTTAATGGTAAGAGTTGTGCTTCTAGTGAGATCAATTCCTAGATATTTGAGAGATTCTGAAGACCAAGAAAGACCTAGAGGGCTGAGTGAGCTCTTGATAACTTTATAGTTAAGGGGAAAAATGATTGATTTATCTATATTAAGTTTATAGTTTGACAGCTTACTATAGTCATCAATGATGCTAAGTATTGCAGGAATAGATGATTCTGGATGTGATACTTGTAATAAAAGATCATCCGCATATGCAGAAACCTTAATTTTGGAATCATGTATGCTAATACCTTATATATCCTGGCATGTTGTCATTCTGCGAATAAGTGGTTTGACATATAAATTAAATAACAAGGGGAAAGTGGGCACCCTTGTCTAGTAAATACAAAATCACACATGCCCCCACAGTGCAAAGCAGCATGGGCTGCATATGCAAATCACCACAGAATGTACCCTTGTCTAGTGCCTGAAGATAGGAAAAATGATTCCAAAATCACTCCATTACCAGATATTCTGGCCAAGGAGGATGTTTATAGGGATTGTATCCATTTCTGAAATTCAGGAGGAAAGCCCATTACTACTATTGTTTGAAACAAGAACAGCTAATTTACTCTGTCAAATGCCTTCTCGGCATCCAGTGACACCAGAGCCAATGATGTTGAGGAATCATCGGATACCGAGAAGACATGTGAAAGGGTTCGGAGATGGTCAGTTGATGATCTTCCTTTCATAAAACCCACTTGTTGGGGGCCAGTCAAGTCTGGTAGTACTAGGCTAAGCCTATCCGCAAGTAATTTTGTTAAAAATTTTGATATCTTGATTAAGAAGCGAAATGGGTCTATAACTACTTACTAATTCTGGATCGCAATTCGGTTTAGGTAAAAGGGTAATTAGGGCCTCAAAAAGGGTTGGATCTATTTTCTTTCTAGACAATATAAGTTGATACAATGGGAGGAGGAACAGGATGATCTGCTCTCGAAATGTCTTGTAAAAGGCTGCCGAGAATCCATCTGGTCCTGGAGTTTTATCTATTGGAAGATTTTGGATTACCTCGTCAATTTCTAAGGCTGTTATAGGTTTAATTAGTGCCACTTTGTGGGCCTCTGGGAGAGTAGGTAACTGGGACTCTTTCAGATACAAAAGTATAGCTAAAGGTGCCAAGGAATCAGTCATTGGCCCATATAATTGTTTATAATAAGTCATAAATTCTTGTACAATTTCAGTTGGTGTGATTTTCAAGGAGCCATCACTCTGACCTTGAATAGGTGGGATAAAGCGGGATGACTCTTGTTGTTTAATACATAAAGCAAGCAGTTTTCCTGCTTTTTCTCCCTGATCTGTATAAGAGGATTTGATACACAAGATTGCAAATTCAGCCTTCTCCCTAAGTAGGTCTAAGTAAGAGTTTTCCAGGAGTACTAACTCTTGTTTAGTGTCATCAGAGGAATAAGGATTCAGTGTCCTTTCTATAGTTCAAATTTGTGACAATAAAGTCTTCAATTTAAGTGTCTGAGCCTTTTTCCACTGAGAGGCTAAACCTACTAATATACCTTTTAGATATGCTTTCAGTGCACACCAGATAATGTCTGGACTAATGTGAGGATTGGAACTGGTGCTGGAAAATAGTACAATATGTTCCTTAACATTTTCTTCAGTATTATAATCTTTGAGTACCTGGTCATTTATTTTCCAGTGGGAATGTCTCTTGGAAAGGAAAGCAAGGGAAATCTTGCATATAACTAGAGAGTGCTCAAATGGAAGTCCAGGTTAGATGGAAGAGTCTATTACTCCCAATATAAGTGATTGGGAAATTAAAATGTAGTCAATTTGGGATGACGATCCATGAACCAGTGAAGTGAACGTGTACTCTCTGCTCTTAGGGTTCAAAATCCTCCAGATGTTGCACAGACCTAATTGATCTACTAATTCTTTAATTGCATGCTGAGCCGGAGACAGTCCCTTCTTTACCACTCTAGCCCGGTCCATGGATGGGTCTAAAACCAGGTTTAGATCACCTCCTAGAATTATGGGCATTGATAGAAAGGGCAAAAGGATTTTAATGATCTGCATAAAATAGCTGGGATAGTCCACATTTGGACCATATAACCTGACCAACAGTAATTCTGTAGTATACATAGTACCCTTAACTATAATATGTCTACCAAGAGGATCATTGGTCATTTGTGAGACTTCAAATGGGATCTTCTGATTTACTAAAATCCTCACTCCACAACTATTGGTTGTGCCTTGTGCTGCAAAGACCTGACCCACTTGTTGACGTCTCAGTAATAAAGCCTCAGAGTCTAATAAATGAGATTCTTTAATAAATGTTATTTGTGATTGTAAAATGTTGAGATGTTTTAATACCTTATACTGTTTTAACTTCCTTTGCACCCCCTTTACATTCCATGTTGAAAATGTTAAATTACTAACCATACTTTAAACTGCGAAGCATATGCTAAACTAACAAATGAATAGACATGTTTCTTTGATATCCAATTAATTCTGAGGACCGTATGCCTAGTTCTCCCCTCCTGTCCCCCACTCTCCCCTTTTATTTCCTGAATTTGAACCTGAATCCCCAAATAACCCTGTCTACTATACCCCCCAGCCCATTCCCTCCACCTCCACTGCTGCTTACTTCATTTTGTAGTGCTACCTACTTTCACTTCTCCCATTCAGACACCCTGGGGTTCTTTAATTAACCACTTAAGCTAAACCGTGCATGACACTCAACAGTCTACAAACTTGAAAAACACTGTCTACTTATTGATTATCTTTTATTATTTTCTATTCTGTTATATGCTCCCTGTTTGTACATTAAAGTTCACTGGTAAAAGTAAAACAAATCTGTTATACCCTGTGTAATTACGGGCAGCCAGCATTTTGAACTCCTAACTAACTAAGGATTCAAACATCTATCTAGATCTAATACATTAAACCTGAAAACTTTTTAGGAGCCTACTCTTCAAACCGTGGGCACTATTACTCTATTTTAAACTATTTGAAATTGCTCTACTGCAACGTTTGTGTACCCTTTTCCCAAGTAAAACCTGTTTTATGTACCCAAATCCAGTAATTAGAAGCCCACTGAAATTAAGCAACGGGTGGGTCGCAGTGAACACTTTATACCTTCTGTATCTGTTCTGTAAAAGATGAAATAAGGGCTAAGTTAAAGAAACCAAGTCTGTATTCCAGATTTTACAATTATACAGACCCGAATATTTTGCGCCTATCCTCGAGTAAACCTATAGATACAAATTGCTGAAGAATAATATTAACTAAAGTAATAAGTTGTAAGGTCCTAAATTACAACAAAGTTTTAGAGGAGGGGACCTGACAAATTAACTTTCCAAAGTATATTTGCAAGCAACTACACAAATATAACATATCTATCCAAAGTCCGTCCTGAATATGTCAAGTGTCCCAGACCTTTCAAGCTTAAATAGATCGGACCCAGCATTATTCTACCACTCTGTGGTTGATTATGATCAATGCGCTTTCAACACTGGAATATTTTTACTCAAGTCCAGCAATTAAAAGCCCACAAAATATAGGCAATGGGTGGGTCGCAGTGAACACTTTATACTGTCTGTAACTGTTCTGTAAAGCACGAAATAAGGGCAAAATTAGAGAAACCAAGTCTGCATTCCAGAGTGTACAATTATACAGACCCAGATATTTTGCACCCATCCATGAGTAAACCTATAGATACAAATTGCTGGAGAATAATAATAACTAAAGTATTAAGTTGTAAGGTCCTAAATTACAACAAAGATTTAAAGGAGGGGACCTGACGAATTAACTTTCCGAAGTATATTTGCTAGCATCTACACAAATATAACATATCTATCCAGAGTCCATCCTGAATATGTCAAATGTCCCAGATCTTTAAAACTTAAATAAATCGGACCCAACTTTATAATGCCACTCATTGGTTGATTACAATCATTGTGCTTTCAACACTGGAATGTCTTTACTGTAAAGTTATACTTAAATTTAGAAAGCCACATTATACGACGGGATGCTCCGGGTTTCTACGTGAACCAAATGAACAGTTTATGCCTCAGGATTGGAGACAAGATAATCCCTGTTAAATTTTACCATGTTCGAGTTAGGTGCACAAGATGAAAAAGAGGGACCTGGGAGAACCAGTTTGTACAATCTTGCAATCTTGGATGAACTTTCCACCGCTGCGAGTGGCAAAATGTTTCAAAAAATGTTGGGTGTAATTAAATGCTGAAGTTTAGCCCCATAGAAAACTTTTATCACAAGTATAATTTTGAAGGGAGGGACTTTCCGTGGTATAAATTACTGAATTCCTCTCTCCAATTGCCCTCCTGATGCTCATTTCAAACACAAAATCTTCTCCTTAGGTTTGCAAGTTGAGTTGCCCCATTTTCCATTCAAGTGTCTGAATAGATCAGGCAGGGTCGATTTTAGCCCTAAACGGGCAGCCGTTGCATCTTCATAGGAATGCCAAGTGCCTGAGATTAGAACTTGCAGTTTTACTGGATATTGTATTCTGAATTTCAATCCAGCTGCTATAATTTTATTTACCACCGGGTGAAAATCGGCTCTTCGTTGTCTTACAGACAGGGGCAAATCTTGGGCTATGCGCACTTTCTTTCCCTCCCATTGTATCTCCTGTGTTTTTTTTTTACATTTAACAAGAAGTGTTGCCTCTCTAAATAATTAAGGAAGCGAAGGATGAGAGGACGAGGAAGAGCTCCAACTGGTGGAATGGTTGGAGAGCCCTATGCGCTCTTTCAATGACATAGTGGGATCCATAGGGTGAGGGTCCCGTTATCTTTTTGGCAAATTTCTGTATGAACAAAACAGAATCTTGTTCTTCCTCTCCCTCAGGAAGCCCAATGATAACTGCATTATTACGGTGGCTACGGCCTTCAAGTCTTCAATCTTAAGTTCCATCTTTGACAACTTTTGATGTACAGCTACAAGTTCTGGATCTATGTTATTCAATCATTTTTCTACAGAGAATATGCATGCCTCACTGTCTGATGTGCAAGTTGTGAGTTCTTCTAATGCTTGCGAGAGGCTTTTGAATTCTGCAGCCATACCTCTCAGTTCTTCCTTGAAGGGTCGGAATTCGGCAAGGAATCCGGCCAGAGTGAGTGGTTCCGGTTCCAGTTTCGCCTGGCTATGAATCTGGGAAGTGACAGCAGCAGCAGCCCAAGGCTTTTTAGGGGCCTTCTCGGGTGTAATTGGAGGAGTGCACTGCTGAGGCATTTTTTTCATTTCTACTTCCATCTCTGAAAATTGCCTGGTTTGCTGCAAATTGTCTAGTTTCTATGTACTCCATATTCTTCTAGGTAGCAGGGAGTATAGATGTTAGTCTTGTCTTTCACTAAAATGAGAATTTTAAGGTGAGAGTCTGGAGAGGAATCAAGGAGCTGCCTTCAGTCGCTCTGCATAACCGGAAGTCAGTAATCTTTTTACTGCTGTTTTATTCCCTCTTGTATCCCATCCCCTGGCTTGCACCCAGAAACAAGCCCTGGCTCAGTGTACCTATCCTGGTCATCAAATGTTAAATAAAAAATTAGATGAGTGTAAGGAAAAAGACAAGTTAGGAAGGGACTGCAAGCATGGATAGTGAGCAGCAGATGGAATGTGAGTGTCAGCTGGCAGCCTGCCAGTGTCTGCAACTAGTTGGTACTTTTTTCTTTGCTGATGCAAATAAAAAAAATTTCACAAATAAAGTTTTCTTCAAATTTACTAGTAGTACATCATCTGTGTCTATCAGCCTCAGTTGCGCCAGTCCTGAAGAGTGTAGAGAGGGACGGAGAACTAGTGTAGTGGGCAGCAGCCAGCACATGGGTGTCAGTTGAGAGCCTACCAGTGCCAACTACAAGTTGGCACTTCTTTTTTAAGAAATAACATATAAAATATATACATTTTTGTTTCACATAGACAATTTTCTTTATGTCCACAAGAATGTTAGAATGTGAGTTTGCCAGAATTAGATGTCTCTGCCCTTTAAAGTATAATGAGGGTCTGGGAGCTCAGGAGGAGGGCAGAAGCCAGCACGTATGAGTTGGCTGCCAGCATGCCAGTGCCTAAACCACTTTGCAGAAACATTAAAAAAAGAAAAGTTAACTTACAACTACAGTTTTTTTTTTCACATGCACTAGATGTACAGCATTTGCGTGTATGTCAGGTTTAGTTGTGCCTATCCAGTGAGGCTAAGTAGTGGGCAGCAAGAAGTTGTGAGCTGGCAACCTGCTGCACTGGTGCATCAGTGGAGCATCAGAAAGAAGAATTAAGTCAGTTTAGCCAGAGCCCCTAAATACATGTGTGGAAACTGGATTAACATTCCATAAAGTGTCACACATTGTTGGTACCACTTGCGATAGTACTGTAGGAGTTGCCACATGAGCACTAATAGCACAAGCAAAATAATAAGGGAACCAGGCATAGTCATTGAAACTGGAGGTGGAAGAAGATGCCTGGTAGCCCAGTGGGGATAGAAATACTGATCATGACTATATACCTGACAGAAATAGCTTTAGCAGATCTGGGAGGAGGAGAGAGAACAGATAGAACTTGGGACATGTTAGAAATCAAAAATGCAGACTGTGGTTCTCAAAAGGAAAAGAAGAAAGAGGCTACCCTGCAAAAAAGTCAGTTAAAACACAACCCCTTAAAAAATGGAGAAGGAGAAGAAGAAAAGAAATACCCCACTAGACACCACTGAGGTAGAGAACTTGGCCCAGGAACCTATTGAGGTGGTTGAACTGATGACAGAAGAGGTGAATGATGAAGGTCATGGATGCTGCACCAGGAATGGATACAGTAAGCATTTGGGCAAACAAGATCAGTTGTCCAGGGTCCTAAGTTCTAGGAGCCCCCCCCCTGTAGGATGACCAACCAATAATCTATGGTACTTTTTCATTACACAGAACATCAGGAGGTGTTACTCACTGGTAGTGCTGTACACAGTTAAAATTCCACCACTGGAGTTTAGGCAGAATTACAGATTCAAGTTTCATTACATTTATGAAAATACTTGAACTTTTCAGGAAATTTCATAAGTAGTCTGTGGGTTTATCCCCAGTGACACTGAAACTACACAGCTGCATTTTTCCACATTTTATACATTCCAAGACTTGTTTACGAAGGGTATGCATGCCAAAAGTCTCTAGCACTATGGGTAGCTGAGTTATATGCAACTAAATATTTTATTCATAAGTGGAGTTTTCCCAGTACCAGTAAAACTGCTCAACAAAATTTCTCCACATTTAATACATTCTAATACACTTCTACAGAGTGCATGCATTTCAATACTCAGGTCTCTAGCACTAAGGGCAGATAAGTTAGATGCAGCCAAATGTTTTGGAAATTTTCATGAAATTTCTCCAGTTCATAAGTAGTCTGTGGGCTTTTCCCAATAACGATAAAATTACTATTCTGAATTTATCTGTATCCCAAAACCCTTTTACAAAGGGTACGCATGCCAGGTTTTGGCTCTCTAACTGTATGGACAACCAAGTTACTGTATATGCATCAAAATATTTCAGAAATGTTCACAAACTTTCAATAATAAGTAAACTATACAGTTATGAGCCCCTGTAAGTTGCTTAACCAAATATCACTATAGCTGGATGATTTGTAGACCCAGTAACCAAGGTGTGAATTTCAATTTTTAGGACACCTGCTAAGGTTGGTTGAGTTATAAGCTGCCAGAAATTTCAGTTTTCTTTATTTATTTGTTTTTGATACCAGGTAAGATACACTAGGCATAGATATGCCTATTTTCAGGTATGACCTGGGAGAATTACAAACTAACAGCAAGAACAGTGGTACAGTATACGGCAAACAATAAAAGAATATAAAGCAACAACATCATAAGGTTACAAGTAACAGTCATCAAGAAATAGACAGTGATACAACAACAACTAGAGTATTCAAAAAATAGTGATATCAAATATATAGCTCGCAGCAGCCTTCAGTATAGAAGATAAAATTCACATCAGGGAATACTGATCACAGAAAGTGCAAAAAATAGTGCTAGGACAGCCATTCTTGAGGTCACCTGCATAAACAAGGCCTGGAAAGACAAGAGAGGGTCCTTTAGAGTGAACAAAAAATTGGGTAGCTGGGAGAGAAGCATAATTCTGGGGTAAGGGAGTTCCAGTAGATAGGGGCATAGACTGCAAAAGCTAGTTTCCCCAGGCCTGTGGAGCATCAATATTCAGTGAGAGGCTGGGAGTCCACAGATCTCAGTGAATATCTGAGGGACAGCTGCTGCAGATAACTTGCTAGGGAAGATGGGGAGCCTGTTCAAAGGAGCTTTCCATGAAGCATCCCTGAGCAAGAGATTGTTGGCCAGCAGGAGAGGGCTCACCCAATCCACTGTAGGGGAGGTAGTGATGGGTGAGCTCTGAAGAGGCCAGGGCAAAGTGACACACATTATTGTATGTGGTATATCATCTAGAGAGGACAGTTTTATTTGCACCCAGGTATGCCAAAAAGCTATATGTGCCACTGTCGGACAGCAGGGGGTAGGCAGCGTTTTATCCTAAAAACCATGCCCAATTTAGCATGTACAGACTTGTAGACTGAGGAAACATAGAGGTAAAAATCAAGCGAGGGGTCATGTCATACTCCTAGGTATTTGAAAGTGCTGAAAGTCTTGAGTGGGGCTCCATCTTTACATGTGATGAAGGGTTTTGAAATGGTAGTCCAGGGTTTCAGTAAGGAGCCAAAGAGCATGGACTTGGTCTTTTTGCTGCTTAGCGTGTGCTTGTTTGTGGATAGCCAAGACTGAATGATTTCAAACACATCAGAGAGGAATTTTCAGATGTCAGGGCAGTCCTGGCACTGTAGTACAGGACAAGATTATCAACATACAACAGTGAATGTCAGCCCTAGGCAGCATCTGGGACATCATTGATGTAAATAAAGAATAGGAATGAGCCTCGGATTGAGCCCTGGGAGACCCCAACTGTAATATCAGCAAGGCTGAAGGTAGCAGAGTAAAAGTGTACTTGCTGTTTCCTGCCAGTCAGGTAGCTTCAGAATCAGGTGTTTGCAGATGAGGAGACACCAAGGGAGGTGAGTTTGATTTTGAGGCAGGAGTGATTGACCAGGTCAAATGCCTTACTGGGGTCAATAAACACTGTACCAAATCCAGAGTCCATTGATAAGCTGATGTATTTTAAAGAAGGACCTAAAGAGGAATTTTGCACAATTTTTCAAAAACATAAATTTCATGGAAATGGTAGCTATGAATTTTGCATAGCCTTACTGCTCTGTACAGGGGAGAAGGGGTAACTGAACTCACAAGAAGGTCCATTCATCAGTTTTGGCATTGTTTGGAACAGGAGGGAGAAACAGTCCACCCCCACCATGGCAGTGACTATAGTCTGTCCACGCCATACCTCTTTGTGGCATCCCATACTGGCACTACTCCACTGGCACCACCAGAGTTGCCCCTCAGCCCCCAGTCTCTCCCCTAGTCTGAAAGACTTCTTCAAGTCAGCACTGTCTTCCCATGGCTGCAATTATTCTAAAGCCCAAAAGCAACAACTGAAATACAGCAGTGCCAGCCAGGATGCAATATAGCAATGCTGTAGCATGTCACAAAATGTTGCAGTATACTGCAGGGTACAGTGCAATTCAATGGCAATTAATCCAGTATTTTGTGACATGTCACTTACTGCAAGTTATTACTTAACATTGTGACTGACTCTACTGCATTCTATGTACAGTACCAATATATACCACAAAATGTTGCAGTATACTGCATGGCACAGTGTAATTTAATTGCAATTAAGCCCTTTTGTCATACAGTATTTTGCAACATGTCACTTACTGCAAGTTACTGCGATGCACTGTGACAGACTCCGCTACATTCTATATACAGTACTAATGTATGTGTCTTAAATTTTAATTATGTTGTGTCATTTATGTATTTATGCTGTGGAGAAAATGAACTCAAACTCAGAGGCCCAAGAGATATTTGTGCCTGCATATAGGAGGTAATCCTTGAAATAGTTTCTTTCCTCTGTTGGGCACTACATGATCTGTCACTTTACTCAGAAAATGGGAGCAAAGTCAACACCTCACATAGGGAATACTAAGTGAAGTGTGATCAGATTTGTGAATGACACTTTGTTGTTTTCATGCCTTAAAAAAATAACATAGCCAGCTTAACGATGCAGCAGTAGAACTACCGCTTTCAACACTGAAGACCCAGATTTGGGAACGAGCCTGTGTCATCAGATGGCCAGCCGGGAGGGGAGGAGGATTAAGCACCCCGCAGGATGCTCTCCACCTCTGGAGAGGGAAGGGTGATCACTGCTGCCATGCAACTGCTGCCTGTGTGACCACTGGTGGTGGTGCAGGTAGGGATTGTAGTTGCTGGGATTGGGGACAACTGATTGGTTGGACAAACACGCATGCCTTGCATGCTCATGACTGTCAGCTAAAGCATCCCCAAAACAGAACTGTGCCTTGTGATAGCTGTAGGCAGCCCACAGAACCCCCACCCTGCTGACCTAGGCTCACTCCATGAGCACCACAGATGGATTTTTAAGGGAAAAGGCCCAGGTCAAAGACCTCCACTAATGAGAGGGAATACCAAAGGGTAAGCACTCCCTGAGCAAAGGTACATCCTGGGAGACGATGAGGAGGTTCAATCAATCAATCAATCAAATCTTTATTTATTCAGGCGATCATCATTGAGCAAGGCTCATTTACAAGATGGACCTGATAAGGTCAAGGTTCGAGTTGGTGCACAGCAATTACATCACATACTTATGAGACAGTTGTACATACAGAAACAAGAAAATGTTTTTTATAACACAATAATATACAGAGAATTCACATGTTAAAAGCTTGGCAAGAGAAAGTTAAACTAACATCTACAATATGTACAATACATATATATATCACAATGAGGCCATGACAGTCACTCACATAATGAGTACAAGGATGGTGAAGGGAATATTGGGTGCCATATACTGGCGGTGTCTGGCTGGAAGGAATATGCCATATGTGATTGGAATAAGGTTTTGTGGGATGACTATTCTATCTCTAGCAGTAGCAACTGCATTTCTCTGTGAAGAAGGCTGTACAGTGCTGCTTGAAGGATGTAAATGGAATGATAATGGACAGTTTTAGGGATTTTTGTAGGGTGTTCCATGCTATGGCTAGAGAGTAGCTGATTGCAGCCCTCCCTATTTTGGTGTTGACTTTGGGCAATTTGAGCAGGATGATATTGTTGCTTCTTAGGGCATAGGAGCTGGGAGTGGCTAGGTGGAAGCAGTCCAGGATATAGCTTGGGAGTTTTTTGATAAAGCTCTGTAGATCCATAGAGCTGCATTTCTGCTTCTCCTGACATGAAGGAAACCCATCCAACTGAATCATTTAGAGAACAATGGTGAGTATTATATGGCAGGTCTGTAATGAACCTTATTGCTGTATGGTATAAGGTATCCAACTTTTGAAGGTAGGGAGTGGAGCAGTGACTATAGAGGAAGTCTGCATAGTCAATGACTGATAGAAAGATGGCCTGGACTAATCTCATCTTTGAATCTCTATTAAGGAAGGGTTTTAATCTGTAGAGGAGGCCAAGCCTTAGGCGAAGCTTTTTCAGCAGTTGTTCTAGATGCTGAGTAAAGTGAAGTCTGTTGTCAATCCACACACCTAGGTATTTGAAATTTTCAACATACTCCAGATTTTCTCCAAGTATAGTGCATATCTGGGGAGACTGATTGAAGAGGATGTGTTGGTGGAGTTTTGGGTTGTGAACATCATTGCTTTGGTTTTTCTATTTGTATAGAAGCTTTTCTCAAGAAGCTGATGTTGTAACAGGGAGAATTCTGCTTGTAGGATTTCATAAGCAACTTTAGGTGAAGGGTTGCTGACATACAGTACAGTGTCATCAGCAAAGAGATGTACTGAGGACTTGATAAGGGTTGAATCAATTTTATTTATATAAATGGCAAAAAGGATAGGACCCCGAATAGAATCTTGGGGGACTCCTCTTGACAGTGGTCTTAATGGGGAGAGGTCACCTTCAGCTTTTACCTGCTGTGATCTACCGGGAGGTAGCATCTGAACCACTTAAGGAGGATGGATCTAGGCCAATGGAGTGTAGGGATGAGAGTAGCAGTTCATGGTCCACAGTGTCGAATGCTTTGCTCAGGTCAGGGATACTGCACAGACATTGTTCTTTTATCCAGTTCGGTTTGCCAATCATTGGTGACCTTGGCTAATGCAGTGATAGTGCTATGTTTGGCCCTGAATCCAGATTGAGCTGGATTTAATAGATTAGCATTGTCCAGATATTCCCTTAACTGAATACTCACTAATTTCTCCAGCATCTTGGATAACACAGGTAGGATGGAAATGGGCCTGTAGTTATTATGATCCATAGGGTCCCCTGATTTTGAGAGGGGACCACTTGAGCTGTCTTCCACAGTGTGGGAATAGAGCCAGAGTTTAGGGAAAGGTTAAAGAGGTGAGTTAGGGGACTGCAAGCACATGACATGCAATCTTTAGAAAGAATGGGTCCAGAAGATCTGCTCCTGCACTTTTTGGTATCTAGATGCCATAATAGATCCTCAACTTGTTTCAACAGTTTAGGTTTGAAGCTAAAGGAGGAGTCAACTCTTTGTTCACCAGTATAGTGGGAGCTTAAATGATCCCTTAATAGGTTAGCTGGGAGGAGTCAAGGCAAGGCCAGCTGTTGTGAAGTGGTTATTGAATGCATCCAGGATTTCCAATGTGCCAGTAATGGGGCCATAGTTACTGTGTAAATGGGTTGGAAGGGGTTGTTAACATCCTGGCCCATCATACCCTTGATGGTGCCCCAAAATCTAGCAGTATTATGGTAGGAGGAGTCGAGCTGGGCCAGGTAGTAGGCAGCCTTTGCATCCCTAACTTTCCTAGTGCATTTATTCCTGGCTTTCGTAAAGATCATCCAGTCCATGATATTCTTAGTTTTTCTTGCTACTTTCCAAAGTTTATCTCTCTCCAGCAGTGCAGCTTTGAGGTCAGCTGAAAACCAGCGACAGGATTTGTTTTTTATTCGGATACTAGAGATTGGGGCATGGGTGTTACGGGCATTTAACATAATGCTATTTAGCACCTGCTGAGCTTTTTCTACAGAATGTGCAAGATAGAACTTCTGCCAGTGTGGAGAGTAGGCTAGATCATGCAGATATCCTTCAATATTGATGTTTTTCTTGGATCTCCTCATGAGGAATTTTGCAGGATCTGTTTTAATGCTTTTGGATCTTACCCCTACGATGGGGCAGTGGTCACTTATGTCGCATAGGAGCACTCCAGCATGCGTGAATAGATGTGGTTTACTCACTAGTATGATGTCAAGTAGAGTACTGTTACTACTATTCCTTGCATTTAGCCTTGTTGGTTCATTAATTAACTGTGTGAGCCCTTAGGTGTCACAGAATGATACCAGAGGTGTAGCTGCCTGGGTGAGCCAGTTGAAATTCAGGTCCCCTATGATAATGACTTCTTCAGTACAGGACTTGACCAGGTTTCCCAGGTGGGATAAGAGCTTGTGTTCAGTAGAGGGGGTCTGTGAGCTTCCAATTAAATGAAAGCTGCTGTATTGGGGAGAGAGACTTTAGAGATAGACACTCAAATTCCTTAGCATAGATGTTGCAGCAGTACAGGATACAACTAAACCAGCTTTTACATATATGGCTACTCCACCTCCCTTGTTTGGCGATCAGCTCTGAATAGCTGATAGTTAGGTGGATACTTCCCTGTCCATTGTGGTGGTCTTGAGCCATGTCTCAGTTATCACAAGAAAGTCTGGCAAGGTATGGGCAACCCAGGATTGTAGCAATGTAAATTTTTTCAACAGACTGCATACATTAATATGCAGGAAACTGAGGCCTTTAATTGAGGATAGGTCTGAGGGAGAGGTGATGCTTTCAAGAGGTCCAGGGTTGATTTCTACATTACCAATACAGAGCAATAGGAAGATCAGTAATTTCATAAGGGCTGCCAGTGATAGGGAGAGGGGGCTGTCTTTGGTCCTCCTTTTTTTGGTTGATGGGGTTGGGACTGCCCAGTGTGACAGGGTTGAATAAGGCCCTGTCCCATTTTATATGCAGAAAGAGATTAAACACAAGGATCTGTTCTATCATTTCCTTTTATATCTCTTGTCTGTCTGGTTGCGCAACCAAATTTTCTTGTAAGACATAGGAACTGATCACCCCAAAGGCTTTGCAATTCTCTGCCTCTGGCTATCTCTCTGCCTTCCCTTGCTGTTTCTGTCTTTTCTTCCCCCATTGCATATCTGCAGTTATACAAACATATGTGAAACTATAAGTGATACTGGGATCCCTTTGTTTGAAAATGTGTGTAGTTATACTGTTGAAATGACTGCAAAAAGCTATTTGGAACTCAAGGGGTTAACCTGAGGTGCTAGTTTGCAAAATCTATCCAGAGTTGTCAACAAGAGATCAATTCTGGGTCATTATGTTCTTTTTGCTGCACCTGCAAGAAACGGACAAGAACATTTTAAGAAAAACAGGATGTCTGCTAATGAGCAGAGGTTGCCAAGACATAAAAAGACTAGCAATGCTTTTGCTAAAAACAGAGTGGGAGACTGAGATTTGAAACTGAGAAGAAATACTCAGAAGGAGGACTGTTTTCTCTGTACTGCCTTTGTAAATAGTTATACTGAACAATTTTTTGTTTTTTATTTTGCTGTTATTGAGAAAAATAAAATGCTATTTGCGAACTTTGAAACTGCTTCTGGTTTTCCTATGCTTCCCGACCTGTGCATCGATGACACCCAGAAATACTGAGAAGGACTGTGAGAGCTGAGGGGGAGCACAAACAGAAAGCAAAAAAAAAAATTTAAAATAAAGCTCCATCCCGCTCTCCACACCAGCCACAATAGATTAATACCACCTTTTCCCAGAACACATGGCACCCCACTCCACCATTCTTCCACAGCAACAATCAAAAATATTTAAAAAATTAAGTTCACTCCCTTCCCTGAGACAGCATAGCAGCCCATATTCCTACCCATCAGCCACAGTAGGTTAGGACCCCCTTCCCCAGCCAATACAGTACCCCATCACACTCTCCTCTCCTCTTCTCAGCTGCACCCATTTTAATATAAAAATACCAAAACTGGTGGTGACTGGCAAAAAAGTTCCACACATCACCTTGGCCAGATGCCATCTGGATGATTGTGAGAGTGCACAAAAATATTATTTCAGAAATCTCTTTCTTATTCATTCAGATACTGGTCAAAGTGTTATGCCGTGGGTTTCTGTGGATGGCCTCGGATTATAATCTATTTTTAGATTAAATTGGGTGCCATGGGGGAGGAGGGTGGCAAGGGATGATACATCGGATGTGGGGAAAGGGAGTACTAATATATTGTGGCTTGGGGAGGGAGATGGGATAGATTGCTGTACAGGCAGGTGGGAAGTGAGTGAACTTAGTGGTTTTTGTGGCTGGGATACAATGGTGAAATGGGATGCTATGCAGAGTGGAGAAGGGGTATTAATTGACTGTGAATGTGGTAGGACTATGGAATGGATGCTATGATGTGGAGAAGGGTATTTTTTTAAGGAAATAGTGCTGATTCTCAGAAACAAACAAAAAAAGAGGAGCATCTTTCCTAATGTGAGAAAGTTGAAAGGCAACCAAAGAGGTTGTTGAAAGTGAAATAAGGGATGTCCTTCCAACAATAGGTATGTGGAGTCAACACCTTCACAGATTGTGACCATTGTTCCCCACCCCCACATATGGCATGAAAGTACCAGAAAAATCCTCCATTTCCATTTTATGGAACAAAATATATATTCCCTCCAGCTCACAGAGGCATACATGAGCCCCAGACCTACCGTCTACCTGTGAAGTCCAAAAGGGCCCCGGGATTTAAGATCACACAGGCCCCAAACTTTTTAATAAGGCCATGCTAATGACTTGGCAAGGTCAAACCAGTGACAAAGGTGGTGTGGGATTTTTTTTAGCATAAAAAAGAATTACAGATACAGTACATGTTGAGTGTCTGCTATGTAAAGACAGGCTTAGTAAGATTAAGGAGGGCACGTGGCTGGGTACACATACAATGAAAAGGCATTTGCTTAAGTCACGTTGGTCTCGTTATAACAAAAGGATGCCAATGCATGGCATTAGCACTAGGCAGTTCTCAAACTTTAGGCCCATCTCTAACCTTCCCTTATTAAGAAGGTGGTGGTTGACCAGCTGGTTGAGTGTTTGGAGAGTCTGTCCATCTTTAAACCTCTCCAGTTGGGATTCTGACCCCAGCACAGCACTGAGATGGCCTTGATCAGGGTGGCACATGATCTCTTCATGGGGAGGGACCAAGGGCAATGTATCATCTTGGTGCTCTTGGATTTATCCTCAGCCTTTGACATGGTAGATCATGGGATGATATTGGATTTTCTCTGGAACTATTTGGGTGCTTCTGGTGCAGTTTTGTGCTGGTTTAGCTCTTATTTAACCAGGAGATCGCAGCATGTTGTCCTTGGGAATTTTTTCTTGCGACTTTTCATGCTGCCTTGTGGTGTTCTGCAGGGTTCTATTTTGGCCCTTCTGTTGTTCTCCCTGTACATGCTGCCACTAGGAGAGATCTTTAGGTTGTACAATTCGAGGTATCACTGCTATGTGAATGATACCCAGTTGTACCTGTCCTGTACCCCTGGTGACTTTTCCACCTCTGGTATGATGAGCCAGTGTTTGGCTGAGATAAATGAATGGATGTCTGCAAACTGGTTATGTTTCAAGACAGAGGTTATGGTGATCGAGCCTGGTCATGGTGGTGCTTCCACAGACAGGAGGTTGCTCACCTCAGTTGTATTGTATTGACCTGTCCACCCTCTATGCTCCAATGAGACTGTTTTTTTTTTTTCTGGTACCTTCTTCTCTCCTTAAGAGATCAGGCGACAGAGCTTTTGGTACTGCTGCACCAGCAATGTGGAATTCTCTTCCACCTTACATAGATGCAGCCAGTTTGGTGGAGGCCTTTAAAGCCTCCTTAAAAGCTTTTCTTTTTGAAAAAAGCCTTTAGTTTTATTTAAATTTTTGATCTTAATTCTTGGGGGTATTGTGTTTATTGTAAAGCACTCTGAGCCCTTTGGGCGCTATAAAAAATTAAATTTGCCTTGCCTTGCCAGTGATAATGATGGTGATGATGAATGTTGACAATTATGATGAGGAAGAAGGAAGTCATCATTGTTCAAATGACTATACGACCTCACCATCCCCATTTCATAAGTTTTTTCTTATCCCATTGACTCCCACACTACCACTTGGCCACAAATCTCCATCCACTACCACCTCCGATGATAGCAAAAGTAAGATCCTGCAATCTGGTTACAAACCCTCCCCCCCCCAAAAAAAAAAAGTCAATTGCCTCTGGTCCAGTCTATAGAAATGAGCTAGAAATATAAAATCAGTGAGTCAAAGGCAAATCATTTAATATATAACATTGTGGAAATGAAAACTACTGACTTGTTTTAATGTTCATTTAAGAGCAATAAATGCTTTCTTTCATTGATGCAAGTTGCAGCACTGACGTCATAGCACCAAGTGCTCAGCCATACGTACTTTGCCACAGGTGCACTTCCAGATTTGTCACTAAGTGTCTGAGGGATTTTTTTTAAAGGGAGCTTTTGGTATCAGATGCCAGATGAGTTGTTAAGAATTACAGCCACCAATGTCAAGATGAACCTCGTGGCTGGGTACCTATTCTAACATGTTAATCTTTATTTTGCTTATGTGAGCTGAAATGTTAATGCTATTCAGGCAGTATAGCTTTGAGATTAGAGCACCAGACTGTGAATCTGGAAACCAAGCAGACCAGGGTTGGATTCCACAACATCAACCACCTGCATACTGTGTGACCCTGAACAAGTCACTTAACCTCCCTGGGATCCTGGACTGAACCTGGAAACAAGTTTTAGCTCAGTGTGCCTTTCCTGCCAAAAATTCTAAATCATTAAATAAATGAAATAAAGTATTTTTTTTTTTATTTGAGGCACCTCTCAAGCTTCCCAGTATTCATTTTTATACAGAGTACAGAGTACAGCCACCTACAGACTCACAGACAGTCAGTGGGGAACTTGTAAATGAAGATGGCCATGCCTTGCTCAGTCATTAAGTAAATCAGGATGTACTGTAGCAATCTTTCCCCTGACTGATTTACTAAGTTTTAATGATAATTCTATTAAGTGCCTATATTTTCTAGGGGTGTTGCTGATATCACTAAATCTACAGAATCCAGTGCACTCTCCCCTTCCACCAAATAACTGCTCACCCTTCTGAAGACTCACATATGAATTTTTTTTTGGGGGGTGAGTGAACTGAGTTCTGTGGATTTTCTGATATACTGTAAGCTACACTCCAGAAGCACCCCTAGAAAATATAGAAAATTATGATTTAAACTTAATGAATGAGCTGGGGTATAGCTTGTTGCATCCTGATTTGCTTGAAAGTAGACATCAGCCTGTAGTGTGTGGCCATTGATGGAGACTGTCTTCTCTCTGCTGAAGTCATTTGAGGAGGCCACACAGGTTGTAAGAGGTGATGCAGCCTGCCTAAGCTAAGTACTGTATGTCCCCTCATTGCCCTGATTAACCTGTGACTTGTTTGCATGAAGTCCCAGTATTTGAGGAGAAGGAGGATACCACTACTGTTAATATGGTAGAAAGAAGAACACATTACTTGGGTGAGACACATTAGGGAAATATGTACAGCTGATCATTGCCACCTTATAAATACCTACTTTAAGCATGCATTTGGGACATTCACTCATGTGGGGAAAAAGGCAGTAAGAATGACAAATCCTATAAAAACCTGGCTTATCCATCTGGTCTCTGCACATATGGCCTGAAACAAAAAGGCTAGACCAAAAGGTTCAGTAGAAGGGAACAATCATCACTCTCATACCCAATGACATCTCAGGTAACGAAAGGGAAGGAGGGAACCGGTTATCTCAATGTGTTGCTACTGCTGATGAGCATGCGTGGGGACTCTCATCCTTGTTCTTAAGTCAAAGGAGCTACAGCTGTTGCTGTTGCAGCTGCTGATGCTGCTAAAATACCCACAATACATCAGTTAATGAACATGCAATGTAGGAACAGCTTTGATTAAAAGAGACTGGCAAGTCATGATCTTCCAATGTGGTGCCAGAGATGCCAGCAAACAAAATGGTACAGGACTGTCTGGAACAGAATGTGACACTGGCAGAAGGAGATGTGCCTCCTTTGTACTGCTACTAGAAAAGACCATCTGTCTTTTTTTGCCAGAGGAGGCCATTGAGTACCTCAGTTGTCCAACTACAAGAATCTACTCAGAGGGAATTGTTTGTACTGCAGGCAATATAGTCAGCAAAAATGGAATTTGCCTTTCCACAAAAAAGGTAGGGATTCTCTCTTTTATATGTAAACCTGCCCATTTTTCACAAGACCTACTCCACTCCAAGGTTTATATACAATGAATCTCCTACAATACTAGCTTGGACATTTGCAGATGATGAGGGGGATTGTGATGACTGTGTCCATTAGTTACACACTATGTACCATGAGTCTGTCTTCATACTGTTTTGCTGGCTTGTCTTCTTCCCTAGCCTAGCTACTGCACAGTTGTCATCAACATGAGTTTGTTAAATGCCTGACCCCTACCTCAGAGGTAGCCATAGATGTGGCAAATGCCCCATGTGCCAGAACATCATTAAAATAATTATTTTGTTAATTCTAGAAATGATAGGACATTGAAGATCCATTTGTTCATTAATTATGACAGTGAAGGAGTATGGGGTTAGTAGTACTTATGTAACTGTAGTTTACTTTTGGCTTTTCTCTATTTCTGACCTTGGTCGGTAAGCTGGGTAGTGAGTAGGGAATAGGAAGCCCAGCACCAAGGGTGAGTAGAGTGCTGGAGAAGGAGGCGGCAGGGCTGGATGGTGGGTGTTTCACAATGTGCTAAATGGAGAACTGCCATTGGAGTCTGGACCTTGTAGGGAATGTGGGAGGAGCTATTCCTCCACATTGAACCTCAGGGTGCAGCCCTCCCATTCAATGTTTGTGTGAATGTAGTTTATTGTTGTGTGATTATGGTACATTTTATATTGGAGGCGCTAAAAGAAAATAAAAATTGAGATTGGCAGAATACTATGGGGCAATTTGTAATGATAACAGAAATTATGCCATGGCTAGACATGTTAATGAGTCATTAGATAAAGACCAGAATAAAGTTAAGGCCATGGGGGGATTTGAAGTCTAGCTCAGTAGGCAAGAACAATATTGGATTTACACACTGGGAGCCATAATCAATCAACTCGTAATGATAACTTTTTTATAAATACTTGACACTTTACAGTTAAGTGATCTCCATGGGTGAAAAACAATAGTCACATATACACAAAGATATACATAAAGGAGATGCAATGTTAGGGATATAACTAGGGATGTCTCCGTTAGCATTATACATTTTTATTTTTATTTCAAGAAGTACATACATGCATATTACAGTACTTTCTGTAAAATACAGCACGTGTTTCCTTTCGTAAAATTTTTTATTACCATGGAGGGGCTAATATTTGGTATGATATGAGGTACATCTTGTTTTGCTACGGAACTTTTTGTGCAACAATCTCTGTATATGATGTAATCATGTTTGTGAGGTGATCTTTAGCAATCGTTGTGACCTCTGGTGAATGCATACCTCATTTTCTAAATAGTCAACCCGGTGGAAATTATGTACCTTATAATAACATTACCCCCCTTTTTCTATCTGCTTAAATTTAGCTTGTTCCTATAATAAATTTATATGTACTTATGAGATCCACTCCAAGAAATGCACTCATACAAATCTAAATTATACTTACAACAAAAATGGTCATTTCGGAGATTCCTTTAGGGAGTCCCTGTTTTAAATTTGCTTTCTGTGTTTTAAAACAGTCATCTGTACACATTATGAAGGTTCCACGGTATGATCATTTGCACCAATTATTGACCTCCAATGAGTGAAATTTTCTTGTTGGAGGTCACACTTTAGTAACCCATCTGATGATCAGCAATTGAGTAAAACCTTTTTTAGACTCAAACATTATTTTAATAAATCAGACAGTTTTAAAATGGTATTCATGAAGCTGTTTTTTTTTGTCTTTCTAATCTAGTGCGACTGGTTATAGCTGCAAATCAGCCCCTTGTTTGACTGACTCCCGCACCAAAACTTCTTCCCATAGAAATAATCAGGAAATTGATTTGTAACTAGTACCCTTGTGTTTCGGAAGAAAAAAGAAAAAAAGTAAAATCATAAAAGTTAAATGTTAGAATGGTTAAAATGGTATAAAATAAATATATGTAACATGTATAACATGACAACAATATACTGTAAGAAGGATATGTGATTTATCTTTACTAGATTGGTTTGTAGAGTCAATAAAATGTTATTCAATTCAAGTTTATTTGTAGAGCACTATTCACTCTGATCATAGCACTAAAACAATAAAAGCACAATAAAAACATACAATTAATCATACAACAATTAATCCAACCATATTACAATACCATTATATGGATCATGGTCACAAGGAAAATGTATTAATTTTTAAGAATTCTGTGAATGGTTTGTTTACGGCTCATCTAAAATATCATTTTTGGCATTTTCACTGGACAGTTGCTTTTAACCTGTCTTTTTGTATATATAGAGGATATCATTGCACAGGTATTGTCTATGCACTTCTTTGCTGTGAATATTTTCTTCATTATTGTACACTCCTTTTGCCATAATATGTTGGTGTCACCAGCTATTCCTGATTGAGGACAATGTATTGCCTATTTAAACAGAAATGGCAAGGGTTGATGTTACCTCTGATGAAGCTAACTTGCAAGATGTTAGGTTGATTTGGGGTGCCGACAGCCACACTAGCATAGCATTTTAATGTATAGCACCACTTTTTTTAACTTTGATAATGAAATAGAGAGGCTTTTTTTCTACAAGATGTGGAGAGTACAATTTTTCTTGTGGTGAGTGCTATTTACATTTTTGCTCAGCTAATTGTCTGACATGCCTGACTGGTTGACTGCTCTCCTCTATGTGTTGGCAAAGTGGAAACGATGCACTTATGCATACCACAGTGGCAAAGTGCACAATATATGCCATATTCATGAAGTTCGGGTGAATTTTAGGCTTTCACTACACTTCACATGAACTTTCACAAAGTTTGGCATAGCAGAACTTCACCAGTAAAATTCAACGCTCTGCAAAGTTTGGTGAGATGCAACGCAGCAGGAAGTCAAGAGTTAATCAGAGACAATGACCAAACTATAAGACTTCAGAGGAGCTGACTTTGATAAGATGGCCAATAGAGTTACGCTAGCCTTGGCAAGAAGAAATACAGGTGAGGGGGTATAGGCAAAGTGGGCAAGCATTGAGGATGCAATACTTGAAGCAACATCCCATTGTGTTAGGGACAGAAGCAAGTGCAAAAGAAGGAGGAAACCACTTTGGTTCTCAAAAACAGTAGCAGAAAAGGTCAGAGCCAAAAGGCTGGCCTTCAGGAAATATAAGGAAATGCAGTAGGACGAAGATAGGGAGGCACAACAAACTTCCCTAAGGGAAGCAGGGAAGGCAGTAAGGCAGGCAAAGGCTGAAACCAAAGAAACACTAGCACAAACAGTAAAAGAAGGGGACAAGACTTTCCATAGATGCATTAGTGAAAGGAGAAAGTCCAAAGGGGGCATTGCTAAGATTAAAGGGGATAAGGGGGAGTGTGTGGAGGGGGACCAAGGAAAAGCATCTATCCTAAATAGATACTTCTGCTCAGTATTTACTGAGGAGAAGATAGGGCAGGGCCCACAGCTCAGCACCATGGATGCAGGGGGGGAGGGAGGTGTGCACACGTACCTTCACAAAAGAAAGGGTCCTACAAGAGCTCACTAAGCTCAGGGTGGACAAAGCAATAAGGCCTGATGGCATACATCCCAGGGTACTAAAGTAGCTAAGGGTGGAACTAGCAGAACCATTAGCAGAACTGTTTAGTGAGTCTCTGAGCACATGTGAGGTCCCAGAAGACTGGAGAAGGGCTTGTGTGATCCTGCTACACAAGAGTGGCAGCAGGAAGGAGACAGGGAACTACAGACCAGTCAGTCTTACCTCAGTACTGGGAAAGATTATGGAGGCACTCCTTAAGGAAAGGATAGTGCAACACCTGGAATCCATGGGAGCACAGGATCCAAGACAGCATGGGTTTACAACAAGAAGGTCCTGTCAAACTAATCTCATAGATTTCTTTGACTGGGTAACCAGAGTGGTAGACCAAGAGGGTGCAGTTGATGTTGCCTACCTTGACTTCAGCAAAGCTTTTGATATTGTTCCACATAGAAGATTGATTAATAAGCTGGGTAGGCTCAGGGTGGGTCAGAAGTTGGTCAACTTGGTGGCAAACTGGTTGGTGGACAGAAAACAGAGAGTGGTGGTAAATGATATACAGTCAGAAGAGATGCAAGTCACATGTGGGGTACCTCAGGGATCAGTCCTGGGGCCAGTCCTCTTCAATATCTTCATCAGTGACATTGCAGATGGACTGGAGGGCAAGGTTTGCCTGTTTGCAGATGACACCAATATCTGCAACAGAGTAGATGATTCAGATGGGGTGGGCAGAATGAGGAGAGATTTGGAAAAACTGGCAAAATAGTCTGAAGAGTAGGAACTGGGGTTTAACAAAAAGAAGTGCAAGATCATTCACATAGGGAAGAGAACCCCTGAAGCTACCTATAGGTTGGGAGGGGAGTTGCTGGCAATCACAAGGGAAGAAAGAGACTTGGGTCTTATCATCACAGATGACCTGAAATCATCCAATCAGACCACTAAAGCAGTAAGTAAGGCTAGAGAGGTGTTGGGGTGTATTAGTAGGGGTATCACAAGTCATAAAAGGGAGGTAATAATCCCTCTTTACAAGACACTGGTTAGGCCCCATGTGGAGAACTGCGTGCATTACTGGAGGCCACACCTGCACAAGGACATTAGCAAAATGGAGGCAGTCCAGAGAAGGGCAACCAAAACGATGCAGGGACTGCATCAGAAAACATAGAGCAAAGGAGGGGAGAGGTGATATGATCAAAACATTCAAACATCTTAAGAGCATTAACAAGGTGAAAGAGTCTAACATGTTTCAATATAAGAAAAATAGCAGGACAAGAGGACACAGCACGAGATTAGAGGGAGGTTGATTAAAGGGTAATGTGAGGAAGTTCTTTTTCACAGAAAGGGTGGTGGATGCATGGAACAGCATACCTCAGGAAGTGGTGGATATGAATGCAGTGCAGGGCTTCAAACAGGCATAGGATAGGCATAAGGGAGCAATACAGATGAGTATGAGTAAATAGGCCATTGACAGAGTAAAGGCTTATGGCACATTCATAAGGTAGAAAAAATGGGCAAACCGGATGGGCCTTGCGGTCCTCATCTGCCGTCAACTTCTGTGTTTCTATACAAACAGGCTACAGGCTGCAGAATGTTATCATGTAACCTGTTCTGCTCTGTGAGATCTTTGCAAAGTTATTGCTTGAGTAGGGTCTGTTTCCCTAGTGAACTGATTTTTTTCCCCTGTCTGAATTCTCTGTGTGCAACTGTTGAAGATGTGTTCCTCTGTGGTGTGAATTCATTGTACCTTAAAAATCTATGTTATATTAAACACAAATGTGATTTTTTCTTCTCTCCTTTGGCACACTGTTGTGCCCAAGAGAAATCTGTTTGTGTGTCTGGGAAGGGGCTCCTGTCTGTACTCTGTACTGTAGTGGTGTAGTCCACTGACTTGAGTGATGCCGCTGTGTTGCGTACTCTTCCAGGTGTATACAGACTGTTCTGGTTGATGTTGCTATAGTAGTAGTGCTAGGAATTGGATACATTAATCCACATTCAATATTTAATCATTTAAAAACATGACAGAAGTAGAAAAGTCAAGGTGATAAGGCCCAAAGCCAGGGAAAGGAGAAGATGACCAAGAAGAGTGTTGGCCATGCTGGCAGGACTAGTGCTTAGTGTACCACAGCAGGCCTAGCTAATGCACCAATGGCAAGCAGTAGCATTATCAGCCAAAGGACAGTAACTATTGACACCGTACTTATTGTAGCTGAGAAAGGAAAATATGTTTAAGTAATAAGCCATGAGAGGGTGTGGGTTATCAGGGGATTTAACAAGGCTGGAGTGGGTAAATCCATTGCCAACCATGGTAAATCCCCGATAATCCAAATCACACGAAAGTGGTTTATTGTTGTATACCAAGTACTGTTTTTTTTTATTATTTAAAAAAAACAGTACTTGCTATAATGCTTAAATAAGCGACTCAGTTGTAGAGCAGTCAGTGTTTTTGTTTACTTTCCCTGATGTATGGAGCTTCTGTTTTACAGTGGAAATAAGATGGCGGATGGAGTTCTGTGATTTTTGCCATCGGTTTGCTTTTTTTTGAACATGCGGCTGGCTGGCACCTTTTGCTGTGATTATTAGTAGATAATCAAGGCAGGTAAGGTGCCAGCCTACCTATCTGATTGGTCGGTGTCTGAAGTACATGGTATAATATAAAATTACATGCAGTAAATAAGCAGCAGACACTGCAGTGTCCTCATTAAAGGACCATGCAAAACCTGATCGATTAAGAACAGTGTGTGCAGTCAGAGGTCTCTGCTGCTGAGGAGGATAAGACTTCTCAGAGTCAGATGCAGCAGGGCATGGAGGATGTGTTGCTGAAGGAGACAACAACTACAGCTGCTCAGTATGACAGAGCTGAGGAGGAGACTGATGAGAGAGAGGACTGAGTGTAGCAGGACAGTGAATCAGAGTACTTAGATGGAGGTAATATAAGAACTCCAAAAAAGTAAAAAAGAAATGGTTTAAAAGAAGATATATCAAAACCTACTGAGCACTTCCATAAAGCTCTTAAAAAGAACAAACCCAGTAGTCCAGCTGACAAACCACAGAAAAATCAAGTAGTTCCAGATGCAATTCAACCTAATCCCACACACATGCTCGAAACATTTGCAGGACATATTTTCCAGACCTTCTAAATCCCTTGTCTGGCATTTCTGTGACTGCAGTGAATGAAAGTGTGGTATTCTGCAATCTGTTATGTCAGGCATATGTGACCTAGGAAAGGACACACATATTGAAACTGGTAGGCAGCAATCCCAAGTGAAAAACAAACATCTTATAGCATTGTAGCCATGTACTGCATGCAAAAAGCTAGGTCTGTTACTGGAGATGCTAAAGAAAAAGAAACACAAATTGCTGACAAATAAAGTATGCTACAGAAGATTCCACATGCAAATTAGGGTTTGGAGGAGGGTGCTGATGAAGAAGATGGGAAAAGATGTAGTCAAGTTTTAAGAGTTGCCACACAGGGAAAACAGCAACAACTTGGCATAAATCAATTTTTATTTCTACAAATAGTTTCTTTGGGAGAAGATAATGCATGACATATAACAGCTAGTAGGCAAATGAAGCACTCACACACTAAATCCAGCAATCAATAATAAAGGCCACATGCAGTCGATATCCCAAATACCCTAACAATCTTGCTGTTGCAAGAGAATTGAATTCTGCAATACTGTAGATGCTGACTGTGGATTTGCTGCTATATCCTATTCTGGAAATGGCAGGCTTCTAGAAGCCAGTGTCAAAGGCCTGCCCCAAATGGAAAGTGGTATTGTATACCGTTTTGTGCACAGATGTTGTTTCTTAGTTGCAGGGTTTCTTTGAACACATGTTGGTACATGTTTTGCAGCATTCAAATAGCGACTATATCCATCAGACCATGGATAAATGTGTCATCAAGGCACAGGTCAGGAAGCACAGGATGACCAGGAGCAGTTGCAAAATTCGCAATGAGTGTTTTATAACAGCAAAATAAAAAACAAAAATGTGTTCAGTTTAACTGTTTACAATGGCTGTACAAACAGAGAAAACAAAGTCCTTCATCTGAGAGTTTCTTTTCATTTCCAAGTTTCAGTCTCTCAGTCTCTCACTGTCCTGGTCTCACTAGCAAAAGCATTGCTGCTCTTTTTATAAGTCTTTGTCTGGGAACTCGTTAAGAGAGGCTGCATCTCACAGAATGTTCTTGTAAGTTTACAGAATGTTCTTGTCAGTTTCATTCCTTGCAGGGGCAGCAAAACAGTACATGATCTCTCAGAACTGACCTCTTGTTGACAGCTCTGCAAATGGCTTAAAAACTGCATCTCAGGTTAACACCTTGAGTTCCAAATAGCTTTTTGAAATAATTTCAACAGTACAACTATTTCAATGTTTGGGTGAATAGAGTATGGGGTTAGTAGTACTTATGTAACTGTAGTTTACTTTTGGCTTTTCTCTATTCCTGACTTTGGTATTAAGCTGGGTAGTGAGTAGGGAATAGAAAGCCCAGCACCAAGGGTGAGTAGAGTGCTGGAGAAGGAGGAGACAGTGGTGGATGGTGGGTGCTTCACAATGTGCTAAATGGAGAACTGCCATTGGAGTCTGGCCTTTGTAGGGAATGTGGGAGGAGCTGTTCCTCCACATTGAACCTCAGGGTATAGCCCTCCCATTCAATGTTTGTGTGAATAGAGTATGGGGTTAGTAGTGCTTACATAACTGTAGTTTACTTTTGGCTTTTCCCTATTCCTGCCCTTGGTAGGTATGCTGGGTAGTAAGTAGGGAATAGAAAGCTCAAAAGAATTACAAATGAATGTTCAAAAGAGTATGATTACCTCCTCCAACTCACAGAGAGTATGACCAGTAGCATCCAGGAGAGGAAAAAACCCAGGCAGAGGAAACCTCTGAAGACCCATGGCTACTGACCCGCCCATCCTCCAGACAAACTAAGAGAAGATGAACCTAGATTCTAGCAACCATAAGCTAATTTCTGAGGATGGTGACCTGCTTGAAGAGATGATGGTCCATCTTCAAATCCATGGATGATGCATTCTGGAAGGACGATTCCGAGGTTGAAGAGGTAGGTATATTCTGAAGGAGCATCCAAATCCTGAGAGTGGTGTAGGGCCAGTCGGAAAAGGGGCGAATGAAGTCCAGGTTTCCAAAGTGATGATGGATGATGTCCAATGGGATTATAGAGACAAAGTGAACGTGAAGATTTGATAAAATTTGCTACCAGACTTTGAATGGTAGAAAGTATAATGGGTTATGAAGTCATAAGACAAGCAATCTGACTTTGTAGAAGGTTTGACATTCAGGTTAGAGTCTGGTGGTACGAAGTTATGCGCTAAGTGATAAGTTGCAATGTAGGTATCCATGAAGAAGATGAAGAGGTCAGACAGAATCTGTATGTGCCTGATAGGAGTAGTGACATGGAAGATTGTAGACCAATGAAGGATGGTTGGCACATGTGATAGAGATGGTAACTGAATGTATATAGAATAATTGGAAGTTCAGGACGAGGAATTCGAGAGTTGATTTGGATATTGATGCCATAATAATACTTGTATAGCCTCTTGCTGGTAGAAAAAGGCAGATATGGATATTTCTGTGGCATAATTGCCTGTGACATGAGCTGAAGTGGCCATGATTGTTTTGCCTTACAGGTGATCCAATGACTAAATGCTGCAGGAAGCCCAGAAATGGGTATTTGAAAAAGTCTATAGACTGATGTGGCAATGGGAAGTTGAGAGTGGTGTAAAATACTGGGGGTGTCTAGCAGTTTAGTCGGATATAGATCTGTTAAGAGGCATGGCTGAGATAGTGAGCCAGCCAAGCTGGTTGCGGACATGCAGATAGAGAATCAATGGAAGCCTGCTCTCAGTGAAAGTCATCGCTAGAGGGAGTATGGGAGTTGAATCATGAAGGATGAGCTAGAAGGATCATTGGATGGGCAGCTTACCTAATTAATGATAACATAATGAAGGCATGTAGATGACTGTATGAAGTCTGGTGACATCCGGGGCTAGAAACAGTGGTTTGGATAACATAACTTTAGTAAGGCAGCTAGACACAGGAGATCCAACAATGAGAGTTCTGGGAAGGTAGCTGGGAAGGTGTTGGGGCATCCAGTGGCTATTGAGGAAATAGAAATCGAGCAACGTGATTAACGTAGTCAGTGCTGGTATGAGAAGCTACAAAAAGATACAACAGATGATGTTAGTACTGCTATGAGGTATCTTGCAGTTCCCATTATCCATAACAGCGATGATGATTACAGAGCCATTTCATGACAGCAGGAATGAAGTCACTTTTCCATGCAAAAGATATAAGCAGAAAAGACTCCGCTAAATCTTAGATCCTCTGAGACATGGGAGATAGGGAAGCCATAGTGCTTGAATTGACAGGATGTAGAGGGAGCATCCAGTAGAGTCGGATGGGGGATGAGACCTTTCTATAGTCCATTCGAATACATTCCAGAACTGATCCTGTGGAGATGATTGTGAAGTATAGATAACTCCATGGTGACATAAGAGTCTATGAGGCATGTTGTCCAAGGGGTGTTTGCAAGAAGAAGTTTTCCTCAAGCAAAATGAAAATTGCTCCACTGAGTACTGGATGGGTGCTGTTCGGATGGCCAGGGTAGGAGTATAAGATAGTTGAACAGTAGGCATAGTTGACCATGTAGGAATACTGGCCAGTGATAGGTGTTATCTGCCCAAAAGAGCCACTGCAATCAGGAAGGAGCCCTGAGCTGCCAGGGCCGCTAAGCTGATTAAGAAGGAGGCAGCAGTCCAAGGATGAAGGGGAAAGGCCAGAGTGGATGTCTGCAGACTGGAGGAAGGAGTCCGAGAAGAAGACAGTATAGGCCAAGTGTACTGACTTCAATATGTGCAGACAGGAACAAAACCGGGGTCAGCACCACAGCAAACTGAATCAAAATTGAGGAAAACTGTTGCAAGTCATAAGGTGGATCCTTAGAAGGTCCAGGTACCAAGTGCTACAACATTGAAATACGAGTCCCATGGCTGAAGATGATGGTGAACAACAAGTGCAGAGAACAGATGGTGCTGCAGTGATGAAGCATGAGGATCCCACTTCCAAAGGAGAAAGAGAACACGCATGGCTGTCGGGAAGGGCTGACTAGCAGCAAGGAAGTCCAAAAGGTAGCTGAATTAAATTGAGGCAGAGAAGGAACAAGCTGGTGGAGTCCAAATCCAGAGCGTGAGAAGGTCATGGCGGGGACGAGTATGAGGAGTCCATGGAAGTGCAGGATGTAGATCAGTGAGGAAGGATGTGGAAGGCAAATAGAGTACAGGTATCCCATTCCTGAAGGAAAGCAGCAACTGGGTATCAGGTAGAAAATCCATGAAGTTGAAACATTTGATGGCATAAACAGGCTCGCATCCTAGATATCTGAGGTGAGATGACCTTCACTCGAGGCCGCCAGGTGAAGTAGGATGGGGAAGGCAGATGGGGTAAAGTGTTTCCATTCCTGAAGGAAAGCAACAACCAGGTTTCAGGTAAAAATGCATAAGGATGAAACAGTCATTTGCAGACACAGGCTTCCATCCCAGGTATTTGAGGCAAGATGACCTTTACTCGATGCTGCCAGTCAATGCAGGATGATGAAGGCAAATGAGGTAAAGTGGTCCCATTCCTGAAGGGAAGCCACAACCAGATAGTCTGGTAGAGAATACATAAGTCTGAAACCGTGGATTGCAGATACAAGTTTCCATCCCTGGTAGTCTGTGCGAGATGGCCTGCAGTCGATGCCACCAGGCATAGCTTGGATATTAAATGCAAATAGAGTATAGTGGTCCCGTTCCAAAAGGGAAACAGAAACCGGGTATCAGGTAGAGATGCATAAGGCTGAAGCAGTTGAATGCAGACTCAAGCTCCCAGTTCTGTTAATCGAGCAAGACGATCTTGACTTGAGGCCGCTAAGCATAGGTAGGATGATGAAGGCACACGGGGTAAAGAGGTCCCATTCCCGGAGTGAAGCAGCAACTGGGTAACCGGTAGAGAATGCATAGGCTGGAACAGTAGATTGCAGACATGGCTCCCATCTCTGGTGAGACAACCTTCACTCAATGCCACCAGGCAGAGTTAGGGATGAAGGATGTCAGGGTCATAGTAGGTAGTAGTAATTGTAATGGAATCCCATCCCCAGTAAACATGGCAAGCCTACCTTTGCTCAGTGCTTCAGAAGGTACGAGTTAGGGACGAAGTCCGTAAAAACTGCTGGTATGGGCTGAGCAAGGGAAGGGCAGTTGGCTGCGTAGTATAGTAGGTAAACAGGCAGGATAAAGGGGAAGGCAGTAATGCAGAGTGGTAGAAAGTGAGGTGAAAGTCATCAGGAATGCTAGGAAGAGGGAGGGAAAGGAGTCCATGAAGGTGCATGCTAGTAGCTATGTAAGCAATGGATGACTAAAGGCTGAGAAGACTGCAATGGTAATGATCCATGTGATGGTAGTAGAAGCCATGTAGGCAGGAGGGCAGCTAACTGGAAGCTAAAAGGTGATCAGCACCAGGGGTAGAACAATTAAACAAAAATCCTGAAGCTGAGCAGGGTATAGGTCCTGGGAGCAAAACAGTAGGGGATGTAATTGCCAGACTTGGGGTAAAGGTAGCACATGTCTGGATGGGAGAAGGAGTATACAGGGAGATGGTATGCTGGAGGGCAGAGTGAAAGGCCCAAAAGGAAAACCAGGGGAGCACAGTGCAAGGGCAAGCATGGTGGGGTCCAGGAAGAGAAACAGGGGCAGACATGGAGCCTGGGGAGAAAGGGAGGGAGGGCAGGTCAGAGATAAGTTGTTTTTTTTTCGGGGGGGGGGTTGTGCTGTAGTGGTAGTTCATGAAATAAGCAATAATCTACAGGAAGGCAGTAAGTACCAGGTAATGTGCAAATGGAGTCATAACTGTCAGATGAGAAGAGGAGCCAAACATACTAAAAGGAAGATGGGAAACAGGGCAGGACTGTAGGTTGTCCAGAAATGGGGCGTGCCGGTCCAAGTCCACACAAGGCTCCAGAAGAGCACAATCTCATCCCGGCTGCCATGAAAGTATTGCAATGCAGTTCACCACCCAAAAAAAACAATAGAGCCACATGTCAATCACAACAACATGATATTTATTTCTTTTGATTTACTAGAGCTCTGTGTGGTTGAGCAGCATGAAAGCAGCAAGCAGCAGCCAAACTGCAGTAACTCAAAAAACAAGCACCATATGTAAGGGTTGCACATCTAGTGGATAGCTTCCCAGAGATAATAAACACACAGCCAAGAAAACTGGGTACTTGCAGCTACAGATGAGTCAATGGTTCAGAATGGAAGCAGTAGTGGGCAGGGAAAGGAGTCCCAGGGTCACGGATGAAAAAATGCATGAGTTGTGATGCAATTCAGTGGGACAGAGGCACAGTAATACTGGGCACAGCTGTAAAGTGAGCACTGATGGAGAGGTAGCAGGACCAAAGTAGCACCAGGAATAAACCAGAACAGCACTGAGAGCAGAATGGCATGGGGACCGGGAGCTGGATCACAGGAATAAAACATATGCGGAAGAAGAGTCATTGGCCTTTAGAAGTCCTGCAGGGTATTTCCTCAATGCAAGGAGTGGCATACTAACAGGAGGTCTGAAGACCAGTCTTCCAAAGAACAGGCTGTACAGCGAGGGAGGAGGGTGGCCAGCAGGTGCAGTGGGATGATGCTGAACCTCTGAAGGGCAGGAACAAGGAGCAGAAGAACCAGCCAAGGAGCCTACAGCAAGAGGGGAGCTGAATGGCAAACGATGTATGGGGGGGGTGGAGGCAGATGAGAGAAAATGGGATGCCAGAAGGAGAAGGGAGCTAATGGGGAGACCAAGGGAGAAGATGAGGGAAAGGGGAAGGGGCAGAGTAAGGGACAGAGAGGGGAGAAAGGAAAGGAGTGAGGGAAGAAAGGAGGCCCAGCCCACAAGCAAAACAGGAGCTACGGCACCAAAATTTCAAAACGTGCTAAGAGAAGAACTGCCATTGGAGGCTGGCCTTTGTAGAGAATATGGGAGGAGCTAGTTCCCACATTAAACCTTGGGCTATAGCCCTCCCAATACAGTTTTAAACAAAGGGATCTCAGTATCAGTGACATTTCCACATAAAGATTCACATGTATTTGTTATAACTGCAGATATGCAAGGGGTGGGGGGTGAGACAGAAACAGTAAGTGAAGTCAGAGAGATAGTGAGAGGCGGAGAACTGTGAAACCATCAGAGTGATCAGTTTCTAGGTCTCACAAGAATATTTGATTGTACAACCAGGCAGACAAGAGACAGAAAAGAAGAGGATAGAACAGACCCTTGAGTTTAAACTCTTTCTGCATAACAAATGGGGCAGGGCCTTATTCAACTCTGTCACATACCCACCTCTTTAAGAGGGAACCTGTTTTACAAAAACAGGTTTCCAAAACATTCTATTAAATTAACGTCTAACATTAGCTTATAAACTTTACAGTTCAGTGCATATGCAGCATAGCAAACAGAGAAGTTTCAACTCATATTTTTTCAACCTTCTGGATTATCAATTCCTGATCCATATCTTGACTGAAAATCAGCATTGACATTCTCTTTCCCTGATTTGTGCATCACTTTAAATTTAAATGGCTGTGGTGCCAGGTACCACTGTGTGATGCTAGAATTTTTATCCTTCATTTGGTTAAGCCAACAGAGAGGATTGTGATCTGTTACAAGTACAAAGACAGCTCCTAATTACTAAAATTTAAGAGACTCCATGGCCACTTTGCTGCAAGGCATTCCTTTTCCATGGTGGCGTACCTTTTCTGTCTGTTGTGCAATTTCCTACTTATGTATAGAATAGGATGTTCTTGCCCATCTATATGCTGACTCAAGACTGCACCTAGGCCTATCTCTGATGTATCAGTCTGTAATAGAAATTGTTTCTCAAAGTCTGGGTTTCTTAAAACAGGGGCTGAACATAATGCAGCCTTAATGTCCTGAAATGCCTCATCACGCTCTGGGGTCCATTTCATATTATTTGGAACCATTTCTTAGTGAGTTCAGTGAGGGGAGTAGCTAACTCGGCAAAGCGGGGAACAAATCTCCAGTAATAACCAGCCAGCCCTAAATGCAAATTGCATTGCAAATGTTATTTTTTTTTTATTTGCTGCAACTACTATCTGTCTAATTTGCTGTTATTAATTTTGTTATTACCACTGCCAGTTTAACGTATGTACCTCTTGTTTAATGTATTGTTCATCACTCATTGTCTCAATGGCCCGGATTGTGCCTGCAAATGGTCCCTTGGATCAGTGCACTTACCTGGTAAACATGCGTGTCAGCTCCCCACTGCCCCCACCACCACCCTTGGTCAGCTTAGTGTTTTATAGGGCAAACCAGGTGACTAAATTAACCAATCTGCCCACTTTCCCAAAGGTAGGTTATCGAGACCTGCCACTAGTGGCCCCTGTCTTTATGAGCAAATAATCCTATTCACTGTAGGGTGAGTGTAACATAGGCAATCTCCACTAAAAAAAGCACAGCCCATCCTACATTCCTGCCTCTGTAATTCCCAGCCACCTCTATAATTGTAAATCTACATCTACGGTTGCAAATAAAATAACCACATGAGAACAATTATCAGTCATCACCAAACTCTACCACTCTGCTACATCTCTCTATCCCTCCCACAAAAAATGACATACTGGTTTATCTCCCTTACGGTGCTTTCTCTTCTCTGCTTACCCAGCCACTACCCCTCCACAACTCACCCCTGCGCCACCCTTACTGCTATACCCCATCTTGTCCCCTCTACATCCCATCTGCTGCCTAACCCTGTGATTACTCCGACTGCAATCACCATGTCCCACCTCACCCCTATACTGGCTGTTTCTGCCCACTTGTTCCCAGTAACCGTGGGTTGCCGTGCACTATATAGCCCAGAAACATTGCACTTTGCCCGCTCTCATACTGCCAACAAGCTGCGACACCATGAAAAACCTTTGCAGTGTAATCGCAAAAACATACTCAGAACTGTCCTATCTAGGATCTCCATTATCCTCCTGCTACTCGTGGGAAATATTCACCCCAATCCTGGCCCAACCACCCCCACCCCTTACAAGCCAATGCTAGCCAAAGGGCTACAGATGGCAACAATAAACATATGTAGTCTCCAAAAGAAACTTGCCCCACTACAATCCTGGGTTTGACTCCAAAACCCAGATGCCCTAGCTGTAACTGAAATATGGCTATCACAGAGTACCCCAGACTCAGCTGTTATCCTGCCAGGCTATACATTGTTCAGATCTGATAGGTTGGGTAGAAGGGGTGGGTGGGTGTGCACTGTACCTTCAGGAACAACTGCAGGGAATCATAATTGAAACTATACACCCACTGCAGGTGCCCAGGCCCTCACCATTAAGGTCACTGTGGGCAGCTCAGGTAAATCCCTCTACCTTATCTCAGTCTATATACCTCCTTGCAACCAGAAGGATGCCTTCAAATCCATCTTACAGATCATTGCCCATCTCCCCAAAAACTCAGAAATTGTAGCCCTCGGCAACTTTAACACAAACTGGTCTTCCCCCCACCAGGGCTGTCTCAGAGATGCAGCTGCAGCCCATAATCTTTCTCAGATGGTACTTACTCCTACTAGGGTAAACTACAAAAGGGGTACTAGTTCCCTTCTTGATCTCATTTTCACAAATTATCCTGAACGCATACAGGATGTCCAGGTCCTCCCAGATTCACTCAGTGATCACTCACCGGTCACCTGTCGCTGGTCCAATAGCTGGAAGCACCCCCTCCCAGGATCTCCACCCACTGAAAGCTAAAGAAAGGATCCCTGGCACATCTCCACAACCACCTCTTAACCTTGACTGGTCTCCTCTTGATTATGAGTCATCAATTGATGCTGCACTGTCTTTCTTCATATGCACCTTTAAATCTGCTTGCGATATTTTTGCCCCAGTTGTAAAACGAATTGAAACTCTCAATCAGCCCCATGGACAAACTGATCCTTGCTCAACCTAATGAAAGTGCGAGATAACCTATGGCACTGTGCCCTAAAGTCCGGTTGCCTTACTGACCACCAACTGTACCGAGCTGCTCGAAACTCATGCTCCTGGGCTATCCGTCAGGCCAAGGCAGATTATTACAAGGACAAACTTACTTCCACATGGGGAAATGGGAAAAGATTCTGGAAGAACATAAAGGAGCTAAGTGGTAAATATACATCCCCCCTTCCCCCATGCTGACTGTTGATGGAGCTCCCACCCAGGACCCTTACAAGATAGCGGATGCCTTTAATTCATCCTTCTCCAACCTCAGTTCTGTTCTCCCCCCTGATTTCTTCTCTGCATCTACTGGTCAGTTCCCAACCCCCTGTGCCCCCCCATTTCACTTTAGAATAATCTCCCCAAGTGCTGACTGCTCATACCTCACCATGTTCCTCAGGAAAACTAGACAGAGTGCTGACTCTGTTGATATTAAGCTGTTCTCTTTAATGTTGGATGCAGTGCTAACACCTCTTACTAAAATACTTAACATGTCTATGTGTCTTGGGCAGTTCCCCTCATTGCAGAAAAGAGCGATTATCACACCAGTACATAAAAATGGAGATAGAACCTCAGGTAGTAACTACAGACTCATTTCCATACTTCCTCCACCTCTCAAAAGCATTGGAAAAAATTGTTGCAAATCAACTTACCAAATATTTGGACTCACATCACCTTCTCTGCCAACAACAGCATGGTTTCAGAAAAGGGCATAGTACCACAACTGCCCTCCTCGAGTTTACCTCCTTTATCCACGATGCCCTTGACCAGGGAGTCTTGGCAGCATCTGTCTATATTGACCTGTCCAAGGCATTTGATACTGTTAATCACCGTATGCTCATAAGCTCTCTCCTCTCTGTTGGCATATCACAAGAGGCCACTGGCTGGTTCTACAACTATCTCAATGGCCGAACACAGCAAGTTAAAATAAATAACACCCTTTCCACGAGCCTACCTGTCTGGTCAGGTATTCCTCATGGTTCCATCCTCTGTCCACTCCTCTTCTCACTGTACCTAAACTCCCTCCCTATGGCCACCACTGGGCATCTCCTCCTTTATGCAGATGACGCAGTGATCTTCAGTCGGCACCCTGACCATATCCAGACCCAAATATCCCTACAGGTCTTCTTCACAGAAATTGAATCATGGTTTGTCTCCCACAAACTTGTCCTCAACTATAATAAAACAAAAATCATGCTTTTCGCCCACCCTCAACATAAACACAAATCGACCATCCTGTCTATACAGAATTCCCAAGGTACCAGGCTGGAACCAGTTGCCAGCTTCAAATATCTTGGGGTCACCCTCGACTCGGCCCTCACTTACTGTGAGCATATAGCATCAACATGCTGTGCAATTAACATCAGAATTGGTCTACTGTATAGACTTAGGTCCTGTCTCCCACCTGACACCCTCTGACTAGCCATTTCTTGCTCCATCCTCTCTCTGGTAGACTATGCAATAGTCATCTATGGGGCTGCATTGGACACTGCCCTGACTACCATTAAACGCACCCTCAATAAGGCCTGCCGGCTGACCGCAGGCAGTGAATGGCTTACGCACGTGTGACCCCTACCAACAGTCGTCATGGCTTAACTTTCAAGGGTGGTTATTCTATCACACTTGCCTCCTGTCCAAAAAAATCCTGCTAGGTCTTGCTCCCCCTGGCTGTCTATCTCTGCTCCAACTAAGCTTGCCAAGGAGGGCCACAAGGCAGTCTGACACTATTACCTTTCACATCCCACTTGTAAAGACCAGTGCGGGCCAATGATCCTTTTGCTATAGGGCTCCACTCTGGATGAACTCAATCCCTGGACACGCCCTATCTATTCCCAGATTGGGGCCTTTCAAAACTGAGCTGCATGACTATATTATAACCAGATCACACTGTGACTGCAGATAACCCCTTGTTCCTCTGCTAAATATGTACCTGACTCTATTGCTTGATTGCACCACATACACCTCTGAATCACTCAATGTAGAAGTACTGCACAATGCCACTGTATTTACTCCTTGTACTTGTCATCCTCTGCACCTGTCTTCGTTCTCTGTATGATGTGAAGCTTTTGTAAATGAGTCCCTGACTCAAAGGGTTGTAATTCCTAGACTTTCAAATAAAAAAGCAAAAAAAAAGTCATAAATAAATAATACAGACCTGACATGTTTCCTGGTTTTGGGGACAGGGCTGTTAGCTACAGCTTCTATCTTGGAAACCTCTGGCTCAGCTTCTCCATTTCCCAAAACATAGCACAAATGTCTGGTTTCCTGCATGCCCAAATGCACACTTGGAAGGATTAATTGTAAGACCTACCTCTTTGACCAACTGGATAATTGCTCGTAGATGCTCCAGGTGATTTTTCCATTCTGGACTGTACACCATGACTTCATCCAGGTACGCAGCACAATAACCAGTCTGAGGGGATAAAATCACATCCATGTACCACTGGAACATAACGGGTGCACTATGTAAACCAAACGTCATGGTGGTGAACTGATAGAATCCTATAGGAGTGGCAAATGCAGTTTTGTCTCTGGATTCTTTAGCTAAGGGGATTTGCCGGTAACCCTTGTTGAGACCGAATTTTATCAGATACACAAACTATAATTTTTCTTGCATGGGAAATGCCAGTTTATTACAAGTACACAAAAAGGTTTTTGCAAGATCACAATATAAGTTTCAACACTTAGCATTCAGCAAGTATACAATGTAGTGTGATACAAAATATATCTATATACTGTACGTGTTTGTAAGAATGGTAAAGAAAAAATCCTGTACTTACTGTACACTTGTCAAGAATCATGCAAGTATAAAACGTAGTGTTTAAGGATTATAGTACATAATGACACCATGTAAGAACTGCACAAGGAAGACAGCACTACTCTGTATGCATACTTGTAAGAATGCATATCTTCATAGTGCTGGTGCAAATCTTTAGGTACAATCTGAGCTGCCAAAAGCTGTTTGCATCACAGTAAAAACCTTTAAAAATGCAGTATTTTCAAGGTCACGTGATGCAGAGCAACTGGTAGCTGCTTTCTCCTGAGCTCCCACCCTCCACCCTACTAAATCGCCTATTTTTACTGCTCTACAGTACTTTTTTACAAAGATTTTGTTTATTGGAGTAGTGCTGACTGTCTGGGACACTCCTGAGCTAAAACCTTCCAGCGGAACATCCGTTTTAAAGGCCGTTTTGGACAATGGACGAGGACATGAAAGCAGCTGGGGTTAAGCATACTCCACCCGCGTCTCCGGAGAAATCATCCAAAAAGGCCAGAAACTCTAATTCGGGGCAACCACCAAAGCAATCGCCCCCCACCTCGCACAGCAATTTGTTAACGGAAGATCGATTCCTACAGGAGCTCCTACCCTTCAGAGAGACGCTACAGGAAATCTCAACCAAAATCAAATCAATACGAAGTGATTTCACTGCCTTATCAAGACGAGTGGGGGATATGGAGGCAAGAGCATCTTCTTTAGAAAGTTGGAAAAACAAAATCAACCCAGAAATTATCAAACTAAGGCAGCAAATCCAAAAATTACAGGCCAAGACTGAAGACTTAGAGGGCAGAAGCAGGAGGAATAATATTTTAATCCTTGGCTTGCCTGAGTCGGAGGAAGGTGGGGACTCCATCAGATTTGTTCAACAGTTTCTAAATAAAATTATTGGCCCTTCGCCTATCAACCAACAATACCACATCAAAAGGGCACACAGATCCTTAAGACCTAAGCCTCCGCCTGGTGCCCCCCCCAGACCGATTATCATCAGGTTCCTCAGCTACATAGAGAAGCAACATATTTTGACTAAGGTTAAAGAATTAGAGCCAATCCAGTGGGCCCAGAACAAAATCAGAATCACCCAGGATCTGCCATATGAAATCCGACAAAAGAGAACGGCCTTCCACCCGATTGTGAGGAAACTAATTGCTGTAGGCATTAAATTCAGAGTGAACTATCCGCAAGATTACTGGTCTCCTGGACAGCACCTGGCATGCTTACGAAAACCCAGACCAAGCTCCTAGCTGACCTCGCCATGAGGCTCCCGAATTCTTCAAAGGGACTGATCGAGTTTGGAGACTGCTCTCTACAAGTGTATCTGATCCTTGCTTAAACAAAATGCTATGCCCTAATCAGTTTAAATGAGATCTTCTTCGAATAGGTTATCTCCTATGGGTGGACACTAATGCCGGCTTACCTGGTTTCCTTGGGGGGGGGGCGTAGAGTCAGGATGGCAGTGCATGAAGAGTTAGCAGGCCCTGAGGCCTACTCAGCCTAGTAGATCCAAGGTGCCACCAGCGCGCGTCTCCACTGGCGGTTGGGGTACTAGTTAGGGGGCAGCGGTTTCCGGAGGCCCCATTATGCGGTCGGACTGTTTTGGTCCGTCTCCGCCTTCCGACCTGAACTTCCTTCAAGACGCTTTTTCCGTGTGAGGCGCCTGGTCTTCCCTATTTATTTTCAAACACCTCTGGGCTGTTTTTTGGGACTCGACTGAAGTGTTCCAGGTATTTAGCCTCTCTGCAGTCTTCCAGGACCACGATGGTTTGGAGAAATACTGAGGTAGGTCGCTTCAGGAGGTTAATCCTCCAGCCTATTTCCTGCTGGTTCAGAGTTTGATATCCAGGGAATATTAGATGCTGATGACAGCTCAAGTTTACTGTTGGGCTGGAGGGGGGCTCGGGAGGAGCGAGTCTCGAGAGTCTGTCCATGCCAGAATTGGGTAATGGGGGTACCTTGGTCGATTCTGGCAGGATTGCTACTTTTTTACTGGAGACTCAGCATTATCTCAGGCGGAGTTTCATGGCTCGCCAAGGTTTTATTTTAAGGAACTTTGTGGTAGACCAAGGTATTCGGGAGGGGGGGTCCTGCTTTATGTCTTAGCTGGACGATTTTTGCCTCTGGATAATTTTGGGACCACTTGTAAATAGTTTTGGGGGTAGTTTTGTGGGTAGGGTTTACAAAGTATCAGGGGGGATGGGGGGGTTTATATTTCTCAAGGCTTCTAATAGTCTTCTGGGATTACCCCCTCTGTTTTCTCCGGTTTTTCTTATGGATCACGTAGTCTTAATTATGTGGCTGTCATTCACTTCTGATTATGTTTGGAGTGTTCAGGGGGCAGGGCATGGAGGGGAGGGGCGAAGGTGCCACTCTGCAGGATTTCGATATGCATGTCCATGGACGGTAGCTATAAGTACCGTTTCTTATTAAGATTGTTAAATGGCTTTAGGTCACATTAAAGTTGCTACATGGAATGTCAGGGGTGTTAGGGATGTATCCAAGAAAAGGCAAATCCTACTGAATTGCTCGCTCAATGGTGTCGATATTCTATTTTTACAGGAAACTCATATCCTAGCCTCTGAAATTAGTCTGCTAAGGTGTCAAGGTTTTTCCCAGGTCTTTGTCTCAGAGGGGTCTACAAACAGCAGGGGTGTGGCTATATTGTTGAAACGAAATATACCTTTTGTTTTAGAGAAATGTACTACAGACTCAGATGGTAGATTTGTATTAGTCAAAGGCATGCTCAACAACTTGGGAGTGGTTCTGGAGTCCATATACTGCCCAGTTGGAGGGGATTCCAATTTTCTTATGCAGTTAACGACTAGTTTAGGTGAGCTTCTACCAGTGGTTCTCATTTTGGGGGGAGATTGGAATACTGCCACTTCACAGGAACTTGACAGAACTTATAGGCCCATAAGACCCTCCACACCTGCCCAACTGGCCCTTCAGGACTTCTGTAACTTGCTGGGCTTGAGTGATCCTTGGAGAATCTTGAATCCTTCCAGCCATAGATTCACGTATTTTTCCTCAATACACAGATCCTGGTCCAGACTAGATTACCTTTTGGTGAGTACTGGGCTCTTAGCTAATATATCCCTTGCTGGTATAGAACCGATTGTTATTTCGGATCATGCCATGGCATGGATGAAGCTCTTCCCCTGTCCTTTGGGTCAGAGAGAAACCTCTTGGAAACTCAACACACAACTCACTTAAGGATGAACAGATTACTGCTCATCTCAAATCTTTGATCTTGTCCTTTCTCGAAATCAATCAGGGCTCAATTTCTAGAGACGACTTAGTCTGGTGTGCGATAAAGTGTTTTCTCAGAGGTGAGTTTATTAAAATTGCTACTAAAAGGAAAAGGTTGAGGGAAGAGAGAATTACCCTTCTGGCTAACCGAATTAAGTCGGCTGAATGTGCCCTTTCTTCCTCAAACTCTCAATCTGACTTAGAAAACCTGCTCAAGATCAGGAATGAATATGAAGATCTGATTAGGGAAAAAACCGAATATGCCATCTTAAAATCTAAAACGCGATATCTTGACCAGGGTGAGAAACCCGGGAGGTTATTAGCTCTTAGGTTAAGGGAGGTAGAAAGTTCAAGACTAATTCCTGCTTTAAAAGGAGCTGATGGTTCAATAAAAACAGCGCCAAGGGATATAGCAAAGATTTTTGAGGATTACTATAAAGACTTATACAGTAACAACTTCTCCTCAACCCCAATGTTGAACCCGGATTCCTTCCTGGCAGGGATACCTCTCACTAAGTTGCACCCCAGTCACTGTGAAGTACTCTCCTCGCCCATCACGCTGGCAGAGGTTGAGGAAGTCATACGAGGTCTACCCACCGATAAGTCCCCAGGACCCGATGGCCTTCTCTCCAACTTCTACAAAGCGTTTTGTAAGGAAGTTGCGCCTGCTCTCCTCAAGCTATTTAATTATATTCTTCTTCGCCCCACTGGACCCCTCCTGTTGGAAGCTACTATTGTCCTGATCCCAAAACCGGATAAACCTAAACTGGACCCAGCCAGCTATAGGCCGATATCACTACTTAATTACGATATTAAAATCTTAACCAAAATCCTTTCCTTAAGAATCAAACAGGTCTGGCAAGTTTTGCTGAGTCAAGAGCAGGTAGGTTTCGTCCAAGGTAGATCAGCAGCGGATCATTTACGCACACTTACCCACATCTTTCAGGCAGCTCAGGAAGCCCAGATTCCCATGGCTCTGGTTGCTTTGGATGCTGAAAAGGCCTTTGACCGGGTCAGGTGGGAATTCCTGAGGGCTACCCTCAGTAAAATGGGCTTTCCTGAGAATTTCATCGGCTGGTTACAAGCAATTTATACCTCGGCCTCTGCGAGGGTCTACTGTAACGGGGTGTTCTCATCTCGTTTTATCCTACAATCAGGCACTCGTCAGGGGTGCCCTCTGTCTCCATATCTATTCAATTTATACCTGGAGCCTTTGCTGCTTCATATCAAAAATTTACCCAAAATTTCTGGTTGTGTAATTGCTCATCGGACCTTGACCCTCTCAGTTTTTGCAGACGACATTCTCTTGCATCTCTCAAATCCCGAAATTTCCTTGGGGATGTATTGCAACTAGTGAGCCGGTTTGGCAGAGCGGCTAATTACAAGCTTAATCTGTCTAAATCGGTAATATTCCCACTCAGCTCACTTTTACACCATGCTAATGTTTCCCAATTCGGCATGAAGTGGGCCTCAAACCATCTCAAATACTTAGGGATCTATCTGGCTCGGGATGAAGAGTCGGTCAAGAAACTTAACCTGGACGACCTGTTAGACACCATCCAAAAAGATCTCTATAGCTGGGATAACCTGCCCATTTCATTTGGAGGGCGTGTCAATATAATTAAAATGAATGTGCTTCCGCGACTTTTCTACCCCTTAAATCTTCTCAATATCTGGCTCCCTAAATCCTACTTCCAGAAGTTACATTCTATAATATCCAAGTTTATCTGGGGCGGCAGAAAACCTAGAAGATCCTACATCAAGCTTTGTCTACCGAAGGAAAAGGGAGGCCTCCGTTTGCCCAACTTTGGATGGTATTACTGGGCCAGTCACTTAGTCAAATTGGCCTGGTGGATCGGACCCCTGAGTGAGCTCTATACACCTGCTTGGTTAGAGTTGAGCTTAGCCTGTTAAGGGAGCATAATATCCCATCCCATCACTTTTTTTCTACAGTTCTTCCAAGACCCGGAGGCTCTTCGCAACTCAGTGATAGGGGTATCCACTAAAGTCTTATCACAAATTTGGAATTTCCTTAAAATTCCTTTTACTAAAGATCATGCTCAGCCTCTAATTCATAATCCCAATATTAGAGTAGGCGGATACATACTGTCATCTGCCTGGCTCCCCAAAATACAGGACCGTTTGGTAGAAGATCTGTATTTTCAGGGGGCTCTTGGTTCCTCCAAGGATATTCTCACTAAACTGGGTCTACCCTCTCAAAACATATTCAAGATTTATCAACTAAGGCATCTCATAGGTAATAACTTTGGGTTGGTGAGTGTGCCCTCTCAGGTTAGGCCCTTCCTGGAGCAACTTAGGAATCATGCCGCTAAGCCTCACGGTATAGCTAAAATTTACATGTATCTGCTAACTGAAAAGTTTCCTGATTCTTTGAGTGGCTCTAGGTCATGGGTCTCTCAATTCTCTGGTCTTTCCATTTCCTGGGCTCAAGTTTGGCGTGATGTATACAGATATCTTACCCTAGATAGAAACAGATTATCCAGTTTTATATCTTAAATAATATGTACTGCACTCCACTGAAGCTCGCCAAATTTGATAGATCTAAATCTGACAGCTGTGTTAGATGCGGCTTAGAAGTGGGGGATCTCTCACATATTTTTTGGTCATGTTCCAAGGTCGCCCCACTGTGGCAGGCAATTCGTAATGGTATGGATCCGATCCTTGGTCTAGACGATCTATTTACACCAGAAATTTGTGTTTTTAATGTGTATTCTAATATCAGGTGCACAGAGTGGAAATACCATATAGCCATAATCTCAATGGCAGTTAAAAGGCTAGTGCTTAGACACTGGCTAGACCAAGTAGCTATCCCTTACAAAGATTGGTTAGAGGAAATTTCCTTATGCTTTAAGATGGAAAGATTAATTGCCAACTCTCGACATGCCATGCCTATGTTCCAGAAAAAATGGGACAAGCTATACGCTTTATATCTTCATTGAATCTATATTCTTTACCCCTGGCAGCTTCAGTGCGAGTTATCTTAAGGTGACCTTATGATTTTTGCGGAGTTCTGTTCCATGGCGCCGTTGGAGTGTTCTCCAGGTTCACCTGGAGCTGGAGGTGGTACTTCCGGGGGTTAAGGTGGGCTGGGGAGAGGGGGTATATTGGCACGGTTCTTTCCACTTTGTTTACAAATGGTTGGTCAATTTGTTACGCTGCAGTTTTTGGTACTTTATCCATGTTTTCTTTGTAAACTAATAAAACTTTGAATTTCAAAAAAAAAAAAATGCAGTATTTGGGTACCATTCAGCTAATATTGCATATATCTTAGATTTCTCCTTCCTCCCATTTTATGAAAACAGGATGTTAATCACTTACAGTTTATCTATCCTTGTTTCTCATTCCAGATTTCAACTTATATCTCTCTATAGCTACATCATAATTACCATGGTAATGACAGCAATGCCACTAGCAAAGTACAGTATTATTACTTGAGGTGTATGTTAATACTAATGTGAAGACAACACTAAGAGTTGTCCTGTGCATTCAAATCAAAAATACTGGGAGCAGAATGAAGACCTTTTCTTTTAAAAATACAAGAAATATGTAAGAATTGATCAAGATTATTGCTTGCTTATCTGTTTATGTACTTTGTTGTAACCCCAAACACAATTTTCATGCACCACATGATACTGACAAGGAATTTTTCTTACATGAATATTTGAATATTTCATACATGGAAAATGTCACAATCCTTACATATTCCTTGTATGTAATTCTTACAGAAAAACTAGCATGAACATTGGATATGCCAGCATACAGCCTTGCATGTTGTACCAATCAAAATACAAGGTTCTCACCTTTTTTTGGTAAGGGCATGCCTGGTGTGTCTTAAACTATATCCAAACCTTGCACCAGTACTTATTGTCACAGTAGCTACACATACCCTCATGGTGTTCAGCTACATGTCACCATTTTCATGACCAGTATGTTACAGCAGACCCACAGCGGTACTGCTAGAGTGGTGCTGTTAGCAATATGATGCGCTATTAGAATGCTTGCTGTAGGATAGTAGCTGGGCTACAGCCAGTGAGTCCCTTGCATTAACTATAGAGCAGTGTTATATGGTGGCTGACATAATAATGATTTTATGCCCATTTGAACACGCCTCTTGGGTAATAAGTGGTGACACTTCCTGCATTAGTGAATCACTCCCACTGCTTTGCATGCTGTGGCAGGCACTGTCCAATGTCAAGAAGCGATTACTGCTCATGTCAGTGATGGCTTATCTGCTTGTGCAGGCCTGGACTACAAGATTAAAATATCTGAAAACAGCAAGCATATAAATCCATCAATGAATAAAGCAAGTATGCAGTTGTTACAATTTGTTATCTAAGGTATAAATGTGGATTTTCATCACTGCTGGCTGGGGGTGTAGAAGCAATAAAACATATGAAGCATGCCCTAATGGAGAATGTTCATACTCAGCTATTAAAGCAACAAGTGAAGCAGAATCAGAGCAGGTCCCCTAAGTTCCATCAGCTAGCAAAAGACATTACAAGGCTAGAACCAGCATCAGCAGTACCAACCCACTTTGGAAAGTACTATCCCAAGATAGTATATTGGAATACCAGAAGGAAGAGGAGGGGATTTTTTTTCTTTTGTTTTGTTTTTTAAATGGGAGTCAGCAGAGAAAATGGCAGAAGCAACTTTCAATAAGTGATGAGCCCCTGTTTTACAGGGTTACAAATTCTGAGGAATGGCCTGCATTGAGATATGATGCTGTGAAATATCTGAGGTGCCCACCAGTCACACTGAGTTCTGAGCAGGTGTTCAGTGCAACTGTGCAGTGCATCAGGAGCCATTGTACGTGACAGCTGGTCAGCTTTGTCACCTAAAGACAGTGATATGCTCACATTTATAAAAATATCTGCTCAACTGATAACACCAAACAACTTGATGTTCCACCAGAGTCCACACCAAAAGGAGGTCAGGGGGAATGGCAGGAAGACAGCGATTTTACTGGATTACCCTCGGGATCTAACTTTTATATTGAAGAGTTAGACAGGTCACTTGAACACTAGGACAAGCCAATACCCTGCTGACTATAACTGGGTGAATAACTGAATATAATACATCATGTATTTCCCTGGTGGGATTCAAGCATGCATGGGACAGTCATAAGGCAATTCTAGGAGATGGGGGTAGGAAAAAGTAGGCTGCTGGTTAACTAGGATCTGCAGCTTATCCAGTAGGCAGGGAAATGGGCAGACTGGGTGGGCCAAGCGGTCCTTATCTGCCGTCAAATTCTATGTTTCTATGTTTCTATGTTACACTACATTAAATTATATGGAACAATATTATTTACCCTAATAAATAACCAATTAATACATCAATATCAGACAGCCAAATCAATTAACAAAGCTTTAGGTACTGGCTGAACCCTGCAAAAAAAGAAAAAAAGCAATTTTACAAAACCCCGTCCAACTGAAAAAAAAAACCAAACACTCATCACATTCCATTCCCTCCTTGTGCTAAGAGTCCTTCGGCATCCAGGTGCTATAATGCCTTCACCATGCTTTTGTCATATTGTTACCATACTATGGCTGCTCCAAACTACAAATACTCCAAACTGTAGCATGGAACTGAATGCTACACTCCACAAACAAGGGCCATCGAGAGTGTTATTCTCATCCTGAACTAGAGATCAACACACCCATACCTCCATGTCACACCACAATCTAAAGTGACAGGCACCCCCGACCACACCCTCTCATATAGGGGACAGCTTCACTATGAAAAACAAACAGGGACAAAAAAAAATTAAAAATAAAGGCAAAACCCCAGTACACTACAGAAACACATTATGACCAAAGCAAAATAAATGTAAACCCAGATAAAAGGAACTTAGCGCAAATTTGATCTACAACCATACTAATGTATTATATTCAACAAACAATGAGTAAGAGTGGCATACACGTAAGTATACCCATCTCACGGGCCAACAAGGGCAATAAAGTTACTCTCCCTTCGGGTTTGTGGTTTTACAGCACTAATTAAAACCCTCAAGTGATATACTTCCTTATATACCACCCTTACCCATTATTTTTTCTATATATAACAATATACTGAAACCGTTTTATTGCAGCATTTGTAGAATCTCTGAATACTATCTTAATCAATGTATTACAGAATGAAAAAACATTTTCCTTGAATGTATTACCCCTTAAAGGAAAACTGCATGTTAAAATCAGGAAAATGTATTTTTTACCATCCATTGTGTGTTCTTAGTTCATCCCAATGTTATTTTTCAGCTCAGGCTGTGTGAGGTGTTTTTTCTAACTTTCTCTTGCTATTTTATGGCCCTTGGGGGCTGTCATTTACCTTTCTTTTATTGCTTCTTGTCCCAGATACTCTTCCCTGAGTGCCCTCTGCTCTGAGGTCTAATAGCCCATGCATCTGACCAGTGTCTTGTTACAGTGTCTCTTAGTCACAGCACAGAAGTAACACCACAGCCAGGATTTACGCCGCTTGTCATTGTGTAAGTGCACGTTTCCTAAATATTAGTACCTTATCCAGCTGTTTTCTGCTTGGTGGAGAGAGAGAGAGAGATAGATAGATATGTGTGTGTGTGTATATAAATAAGCTGTTCACTTTTTAGAAATACTTGTCTGCATTGATTTGCTATCATAGTCCCTTTCTGGTTTTGCACCAGTGGCAAGTAGCAGAAATGGAACAGCACCTTATTATTGTTTATAGTAGCCACAAGATGAAAGAATATATGGAGCACTGGAATGGTTTCTATGGTTTGCAAACATCATGGAGCACAACTAACAAGTCTGTCTGCTCCAACAATGCTAATTTACAATGCTAATTGTGACATTAGAATAACACATGCTACAAGATGAGTAAGTGACATACTGGACTCTGGCCTATTTTCTACAGGACAGAGTCTGGACCCTACTGGATCAGCCAAGAGGTGTGACACACAGGCTGAATCGTGGTGGGGCATTAGCCATTCACACAAACTGGCAGGGCACTGGCAGACAGCACGCTGCCACTACCACATAAGACAGCAACAAATAGCATGCCACAGTCTGCAATATACATAAATGTCTAGTATATGCCATTCCCTGTTATCCTACTACCGGATGGCCCACCCAACAATCACCATCTTAAAAGTGCAGCACAATATACCAGTTTGTCACAGTGACTTAAGGTCCCATACACCTGTCCATTATGTACAAATAAGCTCTGAATATACCAACACTGCCTGGTACAGTGGCACCCAACACTAGGCAGGTAGTTGACATTACCCTTGTTAACCCACAGTCCCATGAACAGATGGTGTTAATGGCACAGCACTCCTGTAACTCCCATAGCAAGACACACAACGGAACTGTCACCATGCAAAATATATACAGTGCGTTATCTTGGTGGTTTGCCTTGTTGGTGTGAGGAGGGATGTGCCAGTAAATCATGGTACAGGACTTGGGGAGGGGAATAGGGTGGAGGTCACTAAATGCCAGTTGGTGGTGATGGGCCACTAGATGCCCAGGGTTTTATGGTGTCACCAGTGCTTATTTGGGCATAGGGGCCGGGTATATTGCACAGTACACAGTAAGGGTTATTGCTGTGTGGTGAATGACACAAAGGGAAGACCTATATTTCATGTACTGTATTGAAGCATGTTCTGCCATGACTGATCATGGGTGGGGGTGCTTCACTGTTGAACAGTTGCATAATAGTGCCATCATAGCATGTGGGGTGGGGTGGGGGGTAAGAAGATGTCAAAGGAATTGAGGTGGAGCCATGGTGGGTACAAACTCAGTGGGACAGGACGTACACATTGCTTACAGTTGCCAAACGTCCGTGTACCTCGAAGTAACATTAGCCCATGTTTTGGCAGTTCTAAATGTATGCAGTATGATTAACTGAGTGGTGTGCTACCTATGCTTGCAATCATTGTGAACTAGACACATACAAATGTAAGAAATGCAGTACAGCGGTTTGACTGCACCTTATTTAGCAGGTGTTGGGGATATAGGAGTGTGTGTATATGTGTGTGTGTGTGTGTGTTTATTGTTTGGGGGGGAGGCCAAACTGACATCTCAGCCTGTCTCATTGCATTCCAGTCCTCAATGTCTGGATCCTGTACAATATAAAGTGACATGGCATAAAATAGCAAAGGCTAGAATCCAGTGAAGGAGACCTAAATAAAATCACAAAATACTGAGGACTGGACCGGCAGGGGAATGCAACAGCTATGCAGTGTCTCAAACCAGCTGACTGAAATCTCACACAGGTTGTCTGCAGATGAACCAAACACCTGTTCTCCCCTTCCCCACCACACACCAACACAAGTAAAACCATGCAGCATCTGGCAGCACTTGCACAAATGGGAAGAAGATGCCACCAGCAAGCAAGCTGCTCTTTAAATATTTAAAGTTGAAGGCAATGATACGAGCTGGTATTAAGAACAAAACAGGACGAAATCATGCAGAGGGCTTCTGGTGCAGATCGCATGAACACAAAAATACTGAAGGCTGCTTAGCCAGTGGATGACAGCTGCTTTAAAAGGATTACATTTGTCTACAAGCATGAATCTTCTACACAGGACACAAGCAACTGAATCAAAAGTGCAGAATATGTCGAATAAAAGGGGGAGGGAGAGTGTGACAACCCACCTCTCCCTCTGGGCTGAAACAGCTTTTAGAGAGGTGTGTGTCCTCTGGTATTCGCTGCCACCAGCCGGACTTTCCTTCCAGCACCTCTTGCAAGTGTACAAACTTGAATAATCACACGTGCAATTGCACAAGTTAAAGTCTGGTAGTGTGTCTCTTTCAGGCGGCGGATGCTACACAGAGTTTACCTTAGCCAGTGGAAAACCAAATCTTGCCTTAGAAAAATGACATCAGAGTCACAACTGTTGAGCAAATAAATAGCTTTTACTTAACAGAAAGTGCAATGAGCATTTACAGGAAATGTATTTACAACACAAGAGAATAACACTCATACAGGAAAAGTAAACAAATGTTTTAAAACAACAGATGGCAAAAAGAAGAAGGCTATTACTGAAATATACTATCACTAAACTTACCCTTCCCTGTCCTTACAAGAGACACTGGACCCTGTTCTAACTGCCAGCTCCCACGGACATACCAGGTAGGCTCCAAGCTTATGTTTCCCCTCACAGCTTCCAAAGGCAAGAGACAGTTCTCTGTCTTACAGAAGCTTATATAGTCTATGGAGAGTAGGTCATTCCTATTCTCCCCTTAAATGCACCAACCAACTAACATGTATATATTTAATTGTCCCAATCAGAGTGAACACCTACTGGTGACCAATTAAGTTTATATTTGAATGATCCAATCCATTCAAACTGCCCTGTGTCCGTGTCTGCAAGGTCTGTGTGTGTCTGGAGATGTCCACTCGAGATTTATGACCCAGCTCTTATCTAGCGGCTAGGAATTCCACAAGCTGGTTGCTGCTGGAGGATTTCAGCCTCAGTGTATTTTTTCCACACTGCTAAAAAATAAGGCATCTACAGAATCCAAACCATTAACTCTTTCCTTCCCATTTCTGTCGCAAGAGCACGAGTCTAAGCAAAGTAACAGTTTATATACAGGTTGCATGCAGCAGTGAGTGCTGCTGATATAAACTCTTTCCTCTGCTATGCCCGGGGTAAATTAGCATTGTTGGAGCAGACAGACTTGTTAGTTGTGCTCCATGATGTTTGCAAACCATAGAAACCATTCCAGTGCTCCATATATTCTTTCATCTTGTGGCTACTATAAACAATAATAAGGTGCAGTTCCATTTCTGCTACTTGCCACTGGTGCAAAACCAGAAAGGGGCTATGATAGCAAATCAATGCAGACAAGTATTCCTAAAGAGTGAACAGCTTATATATATACACACATACACGTACCTATCTCTCTCTCTCTCTCTCTCTCTCTCTCTCCACCAAGCAGAAAACAGCTGGATAAGGTATTAATATTTAGGAAACGTGTACTTACACAATGACAAGCAGGCGTGAATCCTGGCTGTGGTGTTGCTTCTGTGCTGTGACTGAGAGACACTGTAACAAGACACTGGTCAGATGCGTGGGCTATTAGACCTCAGAGCAGAGGGCACTCTGGGAAGACTATCTGGGACAAGAAGCAATAAAAGAAAGGTAAATGGCAGCCCCCAAGGGCCATAAAATAGCAAGAGAAAGTTAGAAAAAACAATTCACACAGCCTGAGCTGAAAAATAACACTGGGATGAATTAAGAACACACAATGGATGGTAAAAATATGTTTTCCTGATTTTAACATGCAGTTTTCCTTTAAGTAGTGCTCATGCGGCATGACCAACAGGGTGTGTAGTTCATTTGATTTTATGTGGAATTTTGGTTTACTAAAGCATGATGTGATGAACAGGTTAGGTTTGATTTCCGGACAATCACATTCCCGACACACATTAGCCTGACTCCTTAATCCCAACATCAAAAACGCCGACACATACTAAAACCCGACTCGCAAAATCCCGACAATTACTGGGAGAAGGAGAAGAAAGGGGTTCGATCTAAGACCTTGCTTCAGTCTGCAAAAAAACTTTGATCTTGAAAAAATAATTAATTAAATTATAATAAAGAGAATCCAGCAATTATAGGCAGTGCTGCAACATCACAAGGGAGGCAGTATAGCACAGTGGTTTAAGGCTCTGAGCTGCAAATCTGGTGACATCCAACAGACCAGACCTGGGTTGGAATCCCACAGCTTCCACTTGCATACTGTGTGACTCTGAGCAAGTAACTTAACTTCCCTGTGCTCCCAGGTTGCACATGTAGAAAAGCTTTCAGCTTAGTGTGATACTCCTGGTTAAACAACTGGAGAGGAAAAAAAAAGGTTTCTGTTTAGAGAAACAGCTTGTTCTCTCTCTCAGACAGCTGTGTCTCAGCTGCCAGTGGCAGCATGAGTAACAGATGGTACAAGAAGAAGCATAGGTGTCATCAACCCTATCTCTGCCATGGTGTGGAGTTTGATGTGCTTACACATATATTTCACTGCCACCCTGGTCGGTTTCCATCTGCTGCTTCCAGCTTCTACCAAAGAAGTTATCAGTCTAACTTTTGATGCAATAAGAAAGACATCCGTCTGCCTACTCCTCCTCCTCCTCCTCCTCCATCAGCTGCTGTGATGAAGTGTGAAATTGCCAGTGCTTCTCTCTTCCTGCAGTCTGGTACAGCCTTCTAAGTTCTAGCCTTCCTCCAACATATAGTATAGTACCCATGCCTAGGATGAATCTGGTCGACTCATTGTGTGTTGTGTGCAGAATCTGAAAGCATCCTGGTTGTTAAGTATTAGAACAAATGCATCTTACTTTATTTTTTTGTTTTTTATATGTTTTATGAACCACAGGCCACCAGAGCATCCCACCTCTGCCTCAGGCTAGGCTACCTGTTAGGTGCAAGCAGGTCAGACAGTAATATTTTTTAGTGTTCACATTGCTTAAGCTTGAGTTTCCAGAAATGTACTCAAACTAGGGATCGTTGTGAAAACCATAAAGACTGTGCTACAGTATAAACAGTCCCATAATTCATTGTAAAAGACATTCATGGGCATAATGTGCTCTCGTAATTGAAATCAAGAGCATTATAAGCTGATTAAGTAAACATTATTTTATTATATTTTTGAGAATTCTTGAAGTGGCATACTCAATTAAGGAGAGAGGCATGGCAAAATGTTCATTTCTTGGTAAATCCCTGAAAACCTATCAGACTATTATCTAGGACAAGGGACAGGTATGAAATTGTTTGTTTCTATACAATCAATATTACCAACATTTATAAGTGCAGTTCTAGTCCTATAATTTGCTGTGATGCCTAGAATTGATGGGATGTTAGTGACAGTGGGAAGGATTTTTAAAAGGGTGAACACAGAAGCAAGTGTATGTGCCAAATGGGTTCAACCAGCCTGCTGCAATTTTTGAAACATGCATCTGTTTGTGACAAAAGGTCAGAATTTTCAGTAAAAAACTGAAACAAATTATGATTTCTTCATTTTTTTGCCACAATTGCATTTTTTCTTTTCCTTCAAAATTTGAACGTTATACTGTAAATGGTACAATAGTTTTAATGGATTTGCCTTTTCAAAATAGTGGTGGTGGGTGGATCTCGAAGAGATCCTTTTGAAAATCGTGCCCTGTTTTTCCTCTCCAGAGTTCACTTGTGCTCTTTGGGAGTGCTGTTTCTTCAGGGATGAAGAAGTGTGTGTGTGTGTGTGTGTGTGTACACGCATGTGTGCGTCTGCATTAGTGCACATGTGTGAGCATGTGTACATGTTTGTGTGTGCACACGTGTGCATGCATAACAGTTTTTTGGTTTATTTTATTTATTTATTTATTTAAAATCTTGGTAACTGGGATAGACACAATGAGCCAAGGCTCGTTTCCAGGTGCGACCTAGGGAAAGGGTTCTGTGGAGAGGTTGACATAGCATAACCAACATACAATAGCAACAATATATACACTCAGATATGTACAATAGAAACAATATATACAACAGTACCAGGGTAACTATAACAATTACAAAGGAGAACATTATATTCACAAAAGTGTTTCAAAACTTTGGAATAAGTTGTAAGATACAAAGAAGTACAGTGTATGTGAATTGAAGGGGAGAGTTTAAAGATAGGGAGAGGTTATTTTATAGCTGGGAACATGAGGCTTGAGGGCAGGAGCAAGGGGGTGGAGGGTGGAAACTTGCCAATGAGCAGATGGTGAGATTGGATTTGATGGACACAGCAGTTACACATGCTCACTTTTGATAACAGTGGTAAAATACATTAAGAAAAATGAGCACTCAAAACTGTTTAGAAAAAAGTACTGGTAAATCTCATATGCATTATAGTACATCAAAAGAATATACGCTATTTTGGAATTAAGCTGTAACTGAGCATATGGGATTATTTACAGTATTATGTAGCTGACAGGATCCTGGGAGCAGGACTTTTCAAAAATAAGTATTATTCAGCCAGAGTTCTTGTTCTGATCCTACAGTCACACAACAGTAGGAAATGGCAGAGGGAGGCGTATACAGACTTCAGATGCTACACAAGTCCCACTACAGTTTGCAGACTCTTGTATATGTTTGGTTAAGAAACAATAAGCTACCTTAAATCTCTTCACCCCATATTGAGGCCCTGATCCAACATGTCCCTCCTGCAGATGCCTCGTAAAACATGAGTCAGCTCTTCAAGTAAAATAGTTCAAACAGTTTAACCTTTATCTGATGTACAAACAAGTATAAGAAGCTGGACCTATTAAATGATGTGGACATTTCCAGGTCAGTCACTGTGCAGCGTGGGTATGATCCCTGTCGCTCTTCCTCCAATGGCAGTGCTACTACATGCCCATGGCATGGCTGTGAATTCCCCTCTCTGTTTCCAGGAATTTTAAGTGAGTTGCTTTTTCTTTCGACCCACACAGCCATAGCTGCACTTCAACACAAATCACTGTAGGACTTGTGCCCACAGTATTTCGTTTCACATTACTTACCTGTCTCTCTGGGAATCTTTCCACACAGATGGTGTCTTCCCTCTTGACAGAACTCAACCCAATCTCTCAAGAGCTTGGGAGCATTCTGGTGGTATGAGTGTACCTTAGGGATTTACCCCAGGGTACACACACACCCAGTAGAGAATGTGTCTGCACTTGAAGAACTCCTGGCCATCTTGCCTCCATTTCTCCAGATCCCAGCAGTAGCCCACCTGAGAACACATGCATTACCAACCTCTACCCAGGCCAGGTGCCTGCAGAATGTGCTAAGGCCATAGACTAGAGGCCTGCATTAACCTTGTCTCTCAGTACTGTTACGACTACATGATCATAGTTGGAACATGCACCAGCACATCATCTATGGATCTTCTTTAAAGGTTAGGGTTTCCCAGGGTCAGTGTCAGCAGAGGGCCCTAAGGAGTTACTGAACCAGGGGTCTGCAGACACCACAGGTTAGTGGGCCATCCTAGCCATATGGCAGAAGTAGAATGCCCCCTGAATGCCTACACCCCCAGCTGGCACTGCAGACTCCTCATTCCCACTTTGCCTCCTTCCATCCTTATTCCCTTTTAAACCCCCCAGGCCATAGCAAGTGGAGCGCAACCCTAATACAAAGATGACCACAAGACTGAACCATTAACCACAAACTGGGAGGGGGGTTATAATTACAACATTTATGAGGTAGTTAACACTGTAGGTGACACCATGCTATGGAACGCCATGCTACACTGCAGAGTTTATGAATAACTAATATAACTACAAACTTACTTGTGCTTATTCACACTAATACAGTTTTACAAGCAGAATTACATTCAGTTAGTTTTTAAAGTATATTTTATTGTTCTTTAGAAAAATAGTGATCTCCCTTAAATGTAATTACTAAATGTAAACAACGTGTCAACTGCTGATGAACACCAATTTATGTTTAGTTGACATTCGCTGACAACTGAGATTAGTCATTTATTCTAAAAAATGTGAGAAAATGTACAAAAAAAATTAAACATTATTCCTCTTGAAAGCCCATATCAATATAAATATGAAAAAGTGTGAAGTGAAGCAAGTTCTATAAACACAGTACTTTGTTTGACAGCTCCTGTACAACTCACATGTAAACTCTTTACCTTAGCATGGTGGTAACATAGTGCAGTCTCACCTTCATGTAATCACCATCATTTTTAAGGTAACATTAGGACTGGGGGCAAAGCAGAAAGACTTATGAAATCAGAGCCCATGGGGGTGTTAATCTGTGTTTGAAGGGGCTGAACTGAGTACCTGTCCTGATGTTAAAAGCAGTGTCTGGGACCTAGGCATGAAAATTTCCCAAGCAGAGTAGGGAAGGGCTATAGTGGCAAATGCATAAAGGAACAAGCATTTGTCAATGCTGAATGTTGATTGCGTTGGTCTGTTGAGCACGCTCACAGGCCCTCTTTCAGTCGCTCAGTCTGTTTCGTCCAGTGCTGCAGGCTGCTCTTTTGTACTGGGCTCCTGCCTGCGTTGGCACCTTGTTCTGCCCACTAAGAATTCTGCAGCTGTCCCAACAGAACTCCATTGAGGTGGCTCACTCCCCCTCTCTCACTTGCTCATTCTGTTTCTCCTGGTGCTGCAGGCTGCCCTTTGTACTGGGCTCCTGCCTGTGTTGGTGGCTTTTTCTGCCCACAAAGAAATCTGCAGCAGTCCCGACACAGGTCTGTTGAGCCTGCTGACTCCCCCTCTCTCACTCACTTGTTCCATTTCTGCCGGCGCCGCAGGGTGGCCTTTTGTAGTAGGCTTCTGCCAGCGGTGCTGCCTTTTTCTGCCAACAAAGAAATCTGCAGCAGTCATGATAGAGCTCCATTGAGCTCGCTCACTCCCCCTCTCTTACTTGCTCATTGTGTTTCTCCTGGCGCTGCAAGCTGCCTTTTTGTACTGGGCTCCTGCCTGCATTGGCATCTTTTTCTACCCACAAAGAAATCCACAGCTGTGCTGACAGAGCTCCGTTGAGGTCGCTCACTCCCCCTGTGTCACTCACTCATTCTGTCTCTCCTGGTGCTGCAGGCTGCCCTTTTGTACTGGGCTTCTGCCTCTATTGGCGCCTTTGTCTGCCCACAAAGAACTATGCAGCAGTCCCGATAAAGCTCCATTTAGCTCGCTCACGCCGCTTCTCTCACTCACTCATTCTGTTTCTGCCGGCACTGCAGGCTGCCCTTTTCATTGGACTCCTGCCTGCATTGCCGCCTTCTTCTGGCCACAAAGAAATTTGCAGCAGTTACAATAGAGCTCTGTTGAGCTCGCTCACTCCCCCTCTCTCAATCGCTCATTCTGGTTTCCCCGCCAGTGTAGGCTGCCCATTTGTACTGGGCCCCTCTGTGCATTGGCACCTTTGTCTGCCCACAAACAAATCTGCAGCCATCCTGACAGAGCTCTGTTGAGGTCGCTCAGTCTCCCTGTCTCACACGCTCATTGTGTTTGTCCTGGCACTGCAAGTGGCCCTTTTGTACAGGACTCCTGCCTGCATTGGCACCTTTTTCTGCCCACAAAGAAATCTGCAGCAGTCCTGACAGAGCTCTGTTGAGCTCACTCAGTCCCCCTGTCTCACTCGCTCATACTTTCTCCACTGCTGCAGGCTGGCCTTTTGTACTGGGCCCCTGCCTGCACTGATGCCTTTTCTGCCCACAAAGAAATCCGCAGCAGTCCTGAAAGAGCTCCGTGAATTTGCTCACTCCCCTCTATCACTCGCCTCTCATTCTGTTTCTCCCAGTGCTGCAGGCTGCCCTTTTGTACTGGGCTCTTATGTTGTGCCTTTTCTCTGCCCACAAACAAATCCGCAGCTGTCCTGACAGAGCTCTGTTGAGGTTGCTCAGTCTCCCTCTCTCACATGCTCATTCTGTTTGTCCTGGTGCTGCAAGTGGCCCTTTTGTACAGGACTCCTACCTGCATTGGCACCTTTTTCTGCCCACAAAGAAATCTGCAGCAGTCCTGACAGAGCTCCGTTGAGCTCACTCAGTCCCCCGTCTCACTCCCTCGAACTTTTTCTCCCACCGCTGCAGGCTGGCCTTTTGTACTGGGCCCGTGCCTGCATTGATGCCTTTTTCTGCCCACAAAGAAATCTGCAGCAGTTCTGAAAGAGCTCCGGTGAGTTCGCTCACTCTCCCTCCCTCACTCGCTCTCTTGTTCTGTTTCTCCCAGTGCTGCAGGCTGCCCTTTTGTACTAGGCTCTTGCGTTGGGCCCTTTCTCTGCCCACAAACAAATCCACAGCAGTCCTGACAGAGCTCAGTTGAGCACGGTCACTCCCCCCTCTCACTCATTTGATCTGAATGTGTCCCAAACAGTGATTTCCCACAGCAACTGTGCTATTCTGCGGCAGGAGTGCAAAAACACATTTTAGCCACGAGGTGAAAAATGGCAGCTGTACTGTTCATAAGGAGGTGTGGAAAAATGCCACTGTTGAAAATGTGGCATGAAAATATTACAAAATTGAGAAGTTACAAGGGTGCATGGAAACAGTTCAATGCATGCTTGTAATACAGTCATGTTATGGAGTTTTGTCACCAGATTTTCAACATAGGCATTTTAGGACCTCTGCTCATGAACAGTGCCACTGTCATTTTCTTAATCTGTCCCAAACAGTGATTTCCCACAGCAACTGCGTTATTCTGCACTGGACCTGTGAAAACACATTTCGGTCAGCATGTGAAAAATGACAGCTGTACTGCTCATAAGGAGGTGCAGAAAAATTCCACTGGTGAAAATCTGGCGTGACAATATTACAAATCTGCAGTTACAAGGGTGAGTGGAAAGTGTGCAACGCACACTTGTAACACAGTCATTCGATGGGCTATTATCACCAAATTTTCAACATATGCATTTTAAGACCTCTGTTCATGAACAGTATTACTCTAATTTTCTTAATCTGTCCTGGACAGTGATTTCCCACGGCGACCACTCTATTCTGAGCCGGAACTACGAAAACATATTTCGGCCAGGATGGGAAAAATGACAGCTTTACTGTTCATAAATAGGTGTGGGAAAATGGCAATGTTGGAAATCTGGAGTGAAAATATTATAAATTGTTGAAAGTTGTGAAGCGTATAGGCAAATTGTATAATGCACGCCTGAATACAGTCATTTTATGGAGTGTCGCTACTAAATTTTCAACATAGCCATTTCAGGACCTCTACTCATGAACAGTGCCACTGTCATTTTTTAATCTGTCCCGAATACTGATTTCCCACAGCGACCACGCTATTCTGCGCGGAAGTGCAAAAACACATTTCCACCAGGATGTGAACAATGACAGCTGTACTGTTCACAAAGAGGTGTGACAAAATGTCAATGCTGAAAATCTGGTGTGACAATATTGCAAATTCAAGAAGTTATGAGTGTCGTAGTAACCTTTCATAACCTGCAGCTAAATAAATAGCCATTTTGGATTCTTTCTACCAAATTGGCAACATAGGCTTTTTGAGAGCCCACCTCATGAACACTGGCACTGTCGTTTCGTTAACCGGCCCCAAAAGGTGATTCCATGCAGTGACCGCAAAATCACCTTTCCGGGCCAATTAACGCCATGACAGTTCAAGAATTCATGAGGAGGGCTTCCAAAAACCCCATGTTGAAAATTTGGTGGAAAAATTCCAAAAAATGCCCGAGATATGCAATAAAGTTGAATAAACCCTATGTATTACATTATACAGCTTACCGGCATTTCCTCAGTTCGCGGTCGACTTTGAAGAGTGCAGACGTGTTCCTGGTCCACCGAAGATCGTCGCGCTGAGCTCCTAAGGTAAGTATGCAGTGAGAGGGGTGGGGAATGCAAGGCGTGCAGTGGGTGAGTGCGGGTTGCAGGTGGGGGCAGAGCGCGTAAAGGACAGTTCCTTTTGCAGGATTAAAAACAAACCAGACATCGCTGGACCGCTTTTCTAATTTGTAGTATCTGGCACACTGGGGTGGGCTCCCAGTGTGCCAGCAGAGACTTTCTTGCGGGGCCAGCAGTAGCCAACTGGGGATTGGGCAAACCCTTCGGCAAATGGGTGGGGGGGGTTTCATTATGCCGACAGGGATTGGGCACTCCGTCGGCAGGAACAAAAGGGGGGGTTACAGAATGCCGACAGGGAGTGGGCTCCCCCATCGGCCACAAAAAAAACTGGGAGCACTAAGTCCGACGGGGATTGGGCACCACGTCTGCAGGAACAAAAAGGGGGGGCTTACAGAATGCAGACCAGGAGTGGGCTCCCCCGTTGGCAACAAAACAAACATGGGAGAACTACAGCCGATGGGGATTAGGCACCCCTTCGGCAGGAACAAAAGTGTGGGGGGTACAGAATGCCGACGGGGAGTGGGCTCCCTTGTCGGCAACAAAAGAAACAAAAGAGCACCCAAATCAATGGGGATTGGGGTCCCCATCAGCAACTACACATGGTGGGAGGGTTATATTGTTTGTGAACACAGTGGCAAGCCGCCGCCATGTTCACAAACAATATCAGGGGTTTTACATCCCGCCCTGCAATGACGGGTCACTCCCTCATTGCAGCGGATGGCTGATGCTGCAATGACGAGGCGGCCCCTGATTGCAGTGGCTGATTTTTCAGAAAGTTGTGGCACGCTGGCTGAACTAGTGTCAGCAGCAGTGTGCCACGGCATTGGGGAAAGCGGGGCCAGCCTTTGCAGGCTGTGGGGGCATTGGCCACAACAGTGCCGCGCCTCCACAACCTGCTTCTGGAGAAACCTGTCACAACATGTTTCTTGCGCATGCGCGCAATCAACATAAAAGTGCCAGTCTGTAAAGTACCTCACACACACACACACACACACACACCTTCAAGGGTCTTAAGAAAAATGATTGCTTATTCCTGCTATTTTATTCTGCAGCCCATTTTATCCCTACTGGGAAACACCATGTCATGGGACACAGCCCTGTGGCAGCGGAAGAGGTATACCAAACTAGCAACCCCCAGACTGGAGTTGTACAGACAGGAAGATCCAAACCAAGGATCCTCAAGTTGATCACCATCATTGAGTCTATTCTGCCAAATCACAGAAACAGAGAAAATGTTGGCAGAAAAAGACCAATGGTAGATCTAGTCTGTCCAGTTTTACTGTATTCTACCCCTGGACTTAATGTCTTGTTTGGTTATTACTCCCCCCCCCACCACCATCACCACCACCTGCCCTCTGCTTTTCTGCTTCTCCCTGTGTAACTATAAAGCCTTTTACACAGTCACAGCCATGTTTGAAACCATTAAAGGGGACATGAAATACTGTATGTGGTAACTGGAATCAGTTAGTAATGTTCCTCTTTATAGCAATGAAATGCATACCTCTAAATGATCATTGTTTATCTGTACATGAATAAAAATTAACCTTGTTTATCTGTACATGAATAAACACAGATGTGAAAAACTGTGTTTCCAGTTGTTCCCTTTATACATAGAAACATGGAAACATGGAATTTGATGGCAGATGGGGACTACAATATCCATCTAGTCTGCCCCTAGTCCTACCCCCCCCAGTTGTCCTTTAGCTTGATGGCACCCCCATGTCTATTCCATTCTTTTTTGAATTCCTGAACTGTTTTAGCCCCCACAACCTCCTGGGGGAGGCTGTTCCATGTTTCCACCATCCTTTCTGTGAAAAAATACCCTTTCACAGTGCTCCTGAATTTCCCACCCTGTAGTCTCATGTCATGACCCCTGGTTCTTGTGCAGTCTCTGACCTGAATTTTTTATATTGGGGCCGGCAATCAGCAGGGGGGCACTGGACACCAGGGATTAGGGGATTTTTCTAATTTGTAACTTGTCTTTGCGTTTGGGTTTCTTAAAGTGCAATTTGCACTTTAAAAAAAAACAAAGCAAGGTGAAGTTACAAATGGTGAATTTTCATTTGTTATTGCAACTTCATGAATTGATCCCTGGAGGAGAATTCAGCAACTTTGCCATAAATCCGCATGTGAAGTAAAACTTCACTGCATCTCTACTATTGAATAGCCCTGCCAGGTGTTCAGCCAGTTCTGATGCCAGATCCTGAAGGAAGGGTTACTTTTCCAAACTATCTGTTAACCAACTACTGTAACTGTGAAACCATATCACTGTACTGTGCTTACAGAGAACAGAGGCAGTTACGGAGGGTGATTTGGGAACCCTTTAATTGGATTTCCTGACTTTTCACATTTGTTCCATGACCCTAGTTGCAAGACTTGCCTAGGTTTCATTTGGGCACTATGCAACTTGTGCTTCACCCTCACTGACTACAATGAAGCACACACAGAGGTGTAGTCCCAGGGGGGCTCAAGGGAGCACCGTCCCCTTGCCTTGTTTTGAGAGGAGGCGTTGACCCCACACTCCTCATAGCCATATACTCTTAGTTAACTGCTGTTTGTACCAGCCAGTACTGATCAGGACAAAAAAAGCCTGCAGCCCATCACCTCCCTGACTATGTTCGGACAGTTAACCCAAAAACATTTAATAGCTCCCTTTGAAGTCCGAACCATCCATTGCTTAACCTGATATAAAAGGGCTACAGCATACAATTAGTTATATGGCATGTCCTAAGTAACTGTATCACTTGCCCTCATCCTACCTTTGCTGCCTGACATTCAGGCATGGTTGTCCCCAACTCCCACCCCACCCAGTCTGCTCCTGAGCTTTCAAATCCTTATCATTAATAGAGAGAGTTATGGCACACATGGGGCCCATTTTCTACATTTTAAATCCTACAGTGCTGAAGTAGCCTTTAGAATTTTGCAGATCCCAGAAGATTGCATATATTTACCACAGCCTGTCTTGATGTCTAATTTTGTTGTGGCTTGATTTTGAAGAAAGTTGCTCTAACCGGTGTGGTGCTTGGATTCATGAGAAAACTGGTATGCTTAGTTGTTTGTTTCATGTGAAATTTCTTGTTGTGTTATGTACCTTAAAAAACACTGAGCGCTGTTATTACAGAAACTGTATTTTAGAATATGATAATGTGCAGTAAAATGGGATTTAAAAATATAAGCCCTAAGCTACCTGACGTGTCTATAGTTTTGACTGACTATCCTAGTTTGAAAAGGGCAACATATTAAAGCCTTACTTCACTACTGATCCAGGAAAAGAAGAGATGATTCACTACTGAGGCCTTAGTCAACAAAGAAAGTACCATGTTTAGGGGTCTGTTGGTATGCTTATTTCTAGGGCTTGAATATAGGAAGGTCATGAGTTCTAGTCCCACACCAGGAACTTAGGTTACTACCCAGTACTGACACTGTAGAGCACTATTATGGGGTATTACACTGTTGAGAAACAAACCTTGGCTTAGTGTGCCTTTCGTGCAACCCATATGTAAATTAATAATGTGCCATATTCTGTATAAATAAAATCTTCTAAGATACCTTTCCTTGCTCTGACTTCATCAGGAGTTACCAAGCCAATACTGATAATTGTGTGGATACTGGGGCATATCATGGTTCTCCATAAATTTAGGGCCCCAGAGCCATTAGGTCACTCGGGGGCCCCCAAAACTGTAAAGCTAGTCCTGCTTGAGGGGAGGTGGGATTGATGGGCCTCCTGGTCAGTTGATGGAAAGGTAGTGGAGTGATGGGCCGGGGGGGGTGGTGCTTGAAGCTAGAGGAACTAGTCTGACTTCAGAATCTGGCCTGTTGGTGTGGCTTGTGGGGGAAGTGGAGTGGTGGGTCTCCTGGTCAGTCTGGTGGAGAGGGTTTGAAGTGAAGGGCATACTGGTGTGGGGGGTTGTGTTGTGGGGGGAGCACTGTGGAAGTAATGGTGCCTGTTAGCATTGTGTGCTGGGGGCGGTCTTGGAGCTGAGGCCAGGTTTGCTGGTGTAGCTTTGGGATCCAACCTGAATGTGGCTTGGGGGAGGGGGGGCTTGGATCAAAGGACCTCCTACTTGGTTGGGGGAAGGTGGAGTGAAAGGCCTACAAAGAGGGAGGCTTGAAGCAAATGGAGCTTTTCCAGCTTAGGAATCTGGCCTGTTGGTGTGACTTACATAGATACATAGACAGTGTCGGCAGATAAGGGCCTATGGCCCACCCAGTCTGCCCATTTGAGCTTGTAAGTTTACTTTATGTTTTTCTAGAAGTCTGTTGCCCGTACCCCTGACCTCTAGAATTCCTTTATGTCTATCCCATGCATTCTTAAATCCCATGATTGTTTCAGCCCCCACCACTTCCTCTGGCAGGGTGTTCCACTTGTCCACCACCCATTCTGTGAAGAAATTCTTCGTCAGGTTTCCTCTGAATCGTCCTCCCTCCAACTTCATCCCATGCCCTCTAGTCCTGGAACATATTTTTCGCTTAAAAATAGTGTATTCCTGCACCCTGTTCCTCCCTGTAAGATACTTGTATGTCTCTATCATATCCCCTCTCTCCCTCCTCTCCTCCAGGGAGTACATATTCAGTTCCTTCAACCTGTCCTCATAGGACTTGTGATGCAATCCATGTACCATCTTTGTTGCCCTCCTCTGAACCTTCTCTACCCTGTCTATGTCCTTACATACTGTAGGTAAGGTCTCCAGAACTGTACACTGTACTCCAGGTGAGGCCTCACTAGTGTCTTGTATAGAGGAATTATGACCTCCCTTTCCTGCTGGTGATGCCCCTGCCTATGCATCCCAGCATCCTATTTGCTTTACCTGCTGCCTTGTCACACTGTTTCCCTACCTTGAGGTCATCAAGAGATGATAACCCCAAGATCCCTTTCCTGCTTGGTGCATGCTATATCCTCACCCCCCAACTGATATATTGTGCCAGGGTTTTTGTGCCCCATATGCATTATCTTGCACTTCTTTGCATTGAATTTCAACTGCCAAACCCCTGACCATTCTTCAAGTTTCTGCAGGTCCCTTCTCATTCTGTCTACACCCTCTGGTGTGTAGACAGAATGTCTACAGAGCTTTGTGTCATCAGTGAACAGTGAAATTCTGCCTTCTAGGTCCTGCACAATGTCACTGATGAAGATGTTGAATAGGACCGGTCCCAGCACTGATCCCTGTGGTACCCCACTGGTCACTTTTCCTTCTGTAGAGTGACAGCCATTTACTGACACCCTCTGTGTCCTGCCACCTAGCCAGTTACCTACCCACCACACTACTGTCCTGCCCACACCCATATTCCCCAGTTTTTGCAATAGTCTTCTATGTGGCACAGTGTCAAAGGCCTTGCTGAAGTCCAGATAGGCCATGTCCACTGCCCTCCCCGATCCACCTCCTAGTCACCCAGTCAAAAATTCACGAGGTTGGTCTGACATGACCTCCCCCTGGTGAAACCATGCTGCCTTAGGTCCTGTAGTCCATTGACAACCAGATGTTCCAACCATCTCTCCTTCAGTAGTGCTTCCATGATCTTCCCCACTACCGAGGTGAGGCTGACTGGTCTGTAGTTCTCCGCTTCCTCTTTGTTCCCACTTTTGTATAAGGGGACTACATCTGCTGTCCTCCAGTCTTTGGGTACCTCCCCTGTTTCCAGTGATCGGCTAAACAAGATAACCAGAGGTTCAGCCACCACCTCTCTTAGTTCTTTAAGGACCCTGGGGTGCACCTCATCTGGCCCCATTGCTTTATCAACTCTTATTACTTCCAGTTCCTTCAGGACCCTTACTCGTGTAAAGGGAATTGTGTCCATTTCTGCACCATTCTTACCCCTTGTACTCCCTTCAGACTCATCACCCTCCTCTTCCTCAGTAAAGACTGAGCAGAAATACCTATTTAATATGTCAGCTTTACTGTTGTCATCCTTCACGCGGCCCCCATCCTCCCCCTTCAGTCTCACCATCCCTCCCTTTGCCTTTCTTTTTTCACTTATGTACCTGTAAAAGGTTTTGTCCCCTCTACCCACTGATTTTGCAATGTGTTCTTCTGTTTGAGCTTTGGCTTCCCTTACTGACCTCCCTGCCTCCCTTTGCTTCTCCTGGTACTTCTTCCTATCCCCTTCTGCCTGTGTCTTTTTGTATTGCCTGAATGCAATCTTTTTGGCTTTCATTTTCTTTGCTACCTCTTTGGAAAACCATAATGGTCTCCTCTTCCTTTTCATCTTGCTAACCTGCTTAATGCATAATTCTGTTGCTCTTGTAATCTCCATTTTAAATACTGCCCACTGTTCCTCAACCCCTGATTCCTGCCCCATTCCCCTTAATGCCTCTTTCAGGTATCTTCCCATTTTCCCAAAGTCTGCCCTGCTAAAATCCAGGATATGTGTTTTTGTGTGGTTTGGTTCTGCTCTTTCTGTGATTTCAAATCACAATGACTGGTGGTCACTGTTCCCCACGTGCTCCCCTACTGTTACCCCCATCACACAGTCCCTGTTTATGAGCACAAGGTCCAGTATTGTCTTCTGCTGAGTTGGTTCCATGACCAGTTGCTTGAGGAAGGCACCCTGAAGGGAGTCCAGGATAAATCTGCTCCTAGTTGATGCTGCTGCTGGGATGCTCCAGTCCACATCTGGAATATTGACGTCTCCAACCAGTACTACTTCACCCTTGTCTGCCTTCCTTTGGATGGCTAGCATCAGCTCCCTATCTGTTTCTTCCTCCTGGGCTGGTGGTCTATAGACCACACCTGTTCAGATGGCTGGCCCCATTTTCCTTTCCAGCTTAACCCACAGTATCTCTCCCCCATTTTGTTCCTCCTGGATCTCTGTGACCCTTATGTCATTTTTCACATACAGTGCCACTCCTCTTCCCTTCCTACCTGCCCTGTCTCTTTTGAATATGTTGTAGCCAGGTATGGCCATCTCCCAGTCGTGGTTATCATTACACCAGGTTTCAGTGATGGCCACAATGTCCAGGTCTGACTGCACCATGACAGCCTCCAGATCTTCTATCTTGTTGCTAAGGCTCCTGGCATTGGCACACATGGCTTTCCATGATTTGACCTCCCTAGACTGTTTCACTGTTCTACTCCAGCCCCTTCCTTGGTTGTCCTTTATCCCTGGTTCTCCTTGCTGTCTGCCCTTCTGCTGAATTTTGCCCCTTTTCTGCCTATCCACCTCTTGGGCACTAATCTCCATCTTTTGCAGACTGCTTTGTAGAGATAGCCACTCCTCCGGTTCACTGGTTCCACTGCTATCTGGGGGGGGTGAGCAAGTAGGTACCCTCCTTGCTGGCCTGCCACCCCCTTTGCTAGTTTAAATGCTTGTCAATGTAGCATTTAAACTTATCATTGAGTGCTTGGATTCCCCTCCAGGATGGATGCAGGCCATCAGGCTTGAACAAACTTCCATCCCTCCAGGTGGATCCCCAGTCACCAATGAATCCAAATGCTTCCTCACAGCACCAGTTCTTCAACCATGAGTTAAAGTTCCTGATGCATGCACCCCTATGCTCTCCCTTGCCTCTCGCAGGTAGTACTTCTGAGAAAGTGACAGAAGTAGCTACTTGCTTGAGACCTCTCCCCAATTTCCTAAACTCTTCCTGAACTTCCTTTGGCTCCCCATTTGCCAGGTCATTAGTACCTAGGTGGATAATGACATCCAGCTCACCCTCCCGTCTTGCCTTCCCAGTGATCCCCAGGATCTTCCTTCCATCCCTCCATGCCGTGACACCTAGTAGGCACCTCACCTCCCTGTCCTCCCTCTCCTGTGTTCCAAGCTGGACTTGTGGGAAATGTGGAGCAATGTGCCTCCGGGTCTGTCTTTGGGGGGGGATTTTGGAGTGAATGGCTTACTGGGGTGGCTGGGAGGTTGTGTTGGCTGTTGTGGAAGTGATGGTGCCCACTGATCTTGTGTTTGTGTGTGGGGGGGAGGCTTGGAGTTTAAGGCTTGCTGGTCTGGTTTTGGGATCTGGCCTGTTAGTGTGGCTGGATGGGAGGAAGATTGGATGGATGGACCTCCTGGTTGTTTGAAGGGTGCAGTGAAGGGCCTTCTGGTGTGGCTGGGGGATTACTTGGATTGAAAAGACTACTGGTGTGGCTTGGGAGTTATTTTGGAGTGAATGGTCTGTTTGTCTGTCTTGAGGAGCAACCAAGCCAGGGCAAACGGTCCTTCACACCAAGCCTCCCATCAACCATGGCCCTTTACTTCAAAAGCTGGGTGGGATAGCATTTGTGCATGGGAGTGGGGATTGAGATTTCAAAATTATGTTTAGGGATATTAACATGTGGACCTTGTGTGGTCATGAGTGTGTAGATTAACAGTTCAGCTTAAAATGGAGCTTTTTTGGGGTAGGGGGCCATAGTCTTGGAAGTGTTTTTGATTAAAGAGTACACTGCATTGTGTGTTCCAGATAGAGTGAGACAAATCAGGTGGCCAATGGCCACTAAAAAAATTGGATTGGCTACCAGATTTCAAAAGTTACCAGCAAATTGACTACCTGCCCATGGAAGTGATTCCTTTTTTTTTAAATGATGGACATTAAAAAATATTGATCTGGCTACCAGTTTTTAAAAGCTAGGGGACAAACTGACCAGCAGCTCACAAACTTGTATGTCCCACTCTGGTTTCAGACTAAGGGTACTGCTTCTTGTGGTGGTTGAGGGAAAGGGGCATTGGAGCATGGGACCTGCTGTTCAGGCTTGGGCTCTCCCTATCAGGTGCTGCAAATCATGAAGGCTCGTTAGAACTGAAGAGATGGGGCTATGGTTGGAGCTTAGGGTGAGCAGACTGCTATAATTGCTACTGTTAGTATTTATTCTACACTGAGAAACAGAGAATACTCTGTGAGTCAGTAAAATAAAATTGCCTCACTTGTCCTGCAGTCTGTATCATTTTTGGTGAGTGTGCTATCACTGGACATTTTGTGATCTGGCTTGAGGAATGCCCAAGCCTAACCAGCAGACTCAGTTCTCCAAACCCTCCACCTTCGGCTGTTAACGTCAAAAGCCGGACCATCTTGATCTGAATCTAACTTATTGAGATTGTTAAAAAAAGTGATATGTTGTCCAAAGATTGTCTGAAATGTGCTTTTAATAGTTTGTAGTGCAACACTTTATTTTGTAATTTTTATGATCATCGTGTGCACAAGCACAGATGAACATGTTGATATGAGAGATGCTATAGAGAGAGGTGTGAGGGGTGCCAGTCCAATGGCCAGCGGTGCTGCAGGGGCCAGTCTGTGGCTGACAAATCGGCAGGCAATGTCCTGATGACACTAGTTTGCTGAGAGGGATCATCTCAGCAAATATTTCAAAGGACAGGGATGACACTGCACATGGCTCTGTCCTATGAAATGCGAGCCCTTCAGGTGCGGCTTAGTGGGCCTTTCCTTATTAAACAATGTCCTCATTCCCTGCTGCCACATAGTGTGTCTTTCCTGGTTAAACATTCCCCCTTTCCCTTTCTGACACCGGGATGCCCACTCTGGTGTCAGATGTCCCACTTCAACCCGGCTCCGATATTCCTAGCTGGACATCGGGTACCCAATCACCATGTCAGCATCCCCCCACCACTATTGTGGACACTCTGGAGCCCACCCCAGTGTGCTTAAATTTATACATATATTTTACCTGTAAATGAAGAAAACCTCCCCTTGTGGTCTTTTTTTTTTTCAACTGTAAAAATGAAGCCGTTTGTCATTGTCTCCCTCATAGTGATGGGTGAAGTGGCCTCAATTCGCTCCATGGAGTGATTTGCGGAGTGAAGGCGAATTCACGGAGTGCTCCGCAATGTGAAGCGGACTACTTCATGTTATTAATGTGTAACACGAAGTCCATTGAAAACAATTACTTTGCGTTACTCTGCCTTCCCAAACCACTACTCCACCAATTCTCAAGGTGAAGTACATTGCTTTTAAGCTCCAAAGGCGAATTTTGCAGTGTTTCATGGGATTTCAGGTCACATGGGCTCTAGATTGTTCTGCACAGCCTCAGTTTGGGGTAGTGTGTTTAGGAAGCTGTAGGAGACAATCTGCTGTGAGAGCTCTCTGCAATTCAAACCTTCAAAAGCTGTTAAAAAAGCCTTTCTGAGTCATTTTTTTTTTTGCTGAAACTTTAGTTCATCGATTACAGGAAACCCTCCTGTGCTCATATCATAGAGCGTTTATTGTTTGTGTATGGATTTTGAATGTTAATGTACAACATTCAGTCTGTGTACTGAGAGACAGTGGAAGTGTGCTTTGGGGGAGGGGTATCTGTAGTGTAGGTAGATTAACTTGGAGAAAAAGACAGTGCTTTCTGTTTTGGTGATATTTTTCTTGTATAACTGTGTTAATGTACACACAGTAATATTTTCAATATTTCTTGCCATTTTTTTGCTGATTGTTGCGGTGCAGCAGTGCATCATTTTAGTTTGTTTAAAATATGTGGTTATATTACTGAAGTTTTCAATTTGCATGCATTACTTAGTGTGTGAGTATGTGTGTGACGCGTGTCATCAAATCACACACCTTTTATTGTGCCACATAATTTCAGCAGTGTGAAGCTGCTATCCACTGCAGCTGTGTGATTTTTGTACTTCTTTGTGGTATCTTTGCTGGTACTAGTACTAGTGACTGTTACTGCAGCAGTGCATTACACTGCCCCCCCCCCATGGCCCGCCCCAACCGGCAAAGGTATTATTTTCCAGATTTGAATTTCTGATGGTGAGCACTGGTTAGATGTTGTGCTTTTGTGTCTGCATTTCTTCAGTGCACAGCGCAATCTTAATCTGTCTGTGCATTTGCATCTCTTTAGGACCCAATCTTCATCTCTAACTTAATTCACAGTTGTTTCTTTGACTTCCCTTCAGAGTACTGGACAGGTGTGGTGCTTAATTCTGCATGAACATTGTACTCATTAATATGCGTTTTTTAGTCAGGACCATCACCACGAGTCACTCGTGATACAAATCATGTTCTTCATCATCACGGTCACAAATGCAGTCACAAATCAAGATTCACGATCATTCACATTATGAATCACAACATTAATTTTTTCTCTAGTTACTTGTATGTATTGTAAGCCTGCTTTATAGTATCTCTCCAGGCTTCACCACCCCACCATTGTACTCATTGATATGTGTTTTTTAAGTCTGGGAGTTTTAAGCTACAGCTCATCAGGGAAGTACAGCCGTATGCGGTAGGCATTCACGTTTCTTCATCATCACGGTTACAAATGCAGTCACAAATCGGAGTCTGAGCTGGACATCATTGTCCACCTAGGGACAAATGACTTGGCTCATCATGAGATTAGAGCAGTGCAAAAGGACTTTGTAGAGTTGGGGAGGGGCTTAAGACAAGTAGCACACACAGTATCCTTCTCACAGGTGCTGCCTGTCAGTGGCATGAGTGAGGCGAGGGTACTTTGCACCATGCAGTTTAACAAATGATTGAAAAAATGGTGTGGAGCACAGGGGTTTGGCTTCATTGGGGACTGGGGTTCCACCTGGAGGGACACCAGCCTATACTGGCAGGATGGTCTGCATCTGTCCAGGAAGGGAACAAGTCTTTTGGGCAATCGGTTTAAATGCTTCATTGGCAAGCCTTTAAACTAGTCAAGGGGGGAGGCACTGATAAGCAGAAGGAAAATCCCAGCCTCCCCCTACAAAACAGGGTACTAAATGAGAAAAAGACCAAGGTAGAAAGGTCAGTGGGGGTTGCCGCTACAGAAGGTAAAGCCATCAAAAAATGGAGAGCAATGAGTACCAATGCCCGTAGTCTGGGTAACAAGCTTCCTGAATTAGTGGCCTTGATGGAGGAGGAAGATCTGGATATTGTGGCAGTCACAGAAACATGGTACACACAGAACCATGACTGGGACGTAAACATACCAGGATACACTATCTACAGAAGGGACAGGGAGGGTAGAAGAGGAGGAGGAGGAGGAGCTCTCTACATAAGAGAAGAAATCAAAGCAACAGAACAAAAGGGTAAACAGGGAGGAGAAGAAGCACTGTGGGTCAATTTGGAGGCAGGCAATGGCACCACAATCCGCTCAGGGGTTGTATACAGACCCCCCTCTCAGGGGGAGGAAATGGACAAGGAAATGATAGAAAGTATACTTAGAATGGCAGATAAAGGGGAGATATTGCTGATGGGTGATCTGAATATGCCAGATGTTAACTGGAGTGCAGTTGCAGCAGCCACTTTGAAGAGTGGGGTTATTCTAGATGCCCTACAGGGGGCATGCCTTAGACAACTAGTATTGGAGCCCACTCGAGAGGGAGCAATCTTAGACCTGGTTCTCTCAAATGGAGATGAAGAGAGGATCACAGATGTAGAAGAGGGTAGCCATCTGGGAACTAGCGACCATTGAACAGTATGGTTCACAATAAACACAGCAATGGAGTCAAGCCATACAAAGACAAAGGTACTGGATTTTAGGAGGGCTGACTTTGCCAAAATGGGTGAGTGCCTAAGGAATGCACTAGCAAATGGGCAGGAAGGAGGGGTGGAAGAACAATGGGGAATAATAAAAACTGCCATCACAGAGGTAACAAGCCTTTGTGTAAAGCAAATAAAATGAAACGATGTAAGAAACCACTATGGTTCTCAAAGGAAGTGGCAGTGAAGGTTCAAGAGAAAAAGAAAGCATTCAGGAAGTACAAGGAATCACAGAAGGAACAGGGCAGAGAACTGTATCAGTTAAAGCAAAAGGAAGCTGGAAAGGCAGTCAGAACAGCAAAGGCCCAAACCGAGGAAAAGATAGCCAACTCAGTTAAGAAGGGGGATAAAACCTTTTATAGGTACATCAGGGAGCAAAGGAAGACCAAGGGAGGGATAGTGAGGCTTAATAAAGGGGAGGGAGGGTGGGCAGAGGGTGACTGTGTAAAGGCAGAGATACTAAACAAATATTTTTACTCAGTATTTACAAAGGAAGAGGGGGAGGTACCTAAAACAAACAGTAGAAACACTCTGGATACAGAAGTTGATACCAGCCCATTTACAGAAGAAAGAGTTCTGAAAGAGCTCTTAAAACTGAAGGTGGACAAAGCAATGGGGCCTGATGGGATTCATCCCAGAATTCTAAAAGAACTAAGGATAGAACTAGTGACACCACTGACTACCCTCTTTAACAAATCATGGGAGGATGGGGTGGTACCTGAGGACTGGAGGAGGGCAGATGTGATTCCCTTCACAAAAGTGGGAGCAAGGCAGAAGCAGGAAACTACAGACCTGTTAGTTTAACCTCAGTGATAGGGAAAATGATGGAATCACTCTGAAGGAAAGAATTGTCAGTATCTAGAGGCCAGAGGGGCACAGGACCCAAGGCAGCATGGATTCACAGTGAGAAGGTCATGCCAGACGAATCTAATAGATTTCTTTGACTGGGTGACCAAAGTAGTAGATCAGGGAGGGGCTGTGGACATGGCCTACCTAGACTTTAGCAAGGCATTTGACACAGTCCCACACAAAAGATTAATATACAAGTTCAGTCAGCCTGGGAGTGGGTCACAAGATGACAGCCTGGGTAAAGAATTGGCTGGAGAATAGGACACAGAGGTAATAGTAAATGGAGTCCACTGTGAAGAAAGGGGTTACTAGTGGGGTACCACAGGGTTCAGTATTAGGACTGGTCCTCTTCAATGTCTTTATGCTTTATGCAGAGGACTGGAAGGAAAGTATGTCTCTTTGCAGATGACAAAGATCTGCAACAGAGTTGATGCACAAGGTGGGGTGGAAAGGATGAGAATGGACTTGGCAAGGTTAGAGGAATGGTCAAATGTATGGCAGCTTAGATTCAATGCTAAGAAGTGCAAGGTAATGCACCTGGGAAACAAAAACCCAGGGGAAGAGTACACAATGGGGGGTGAGATACTAACAACAACAAAATGGAAAGGGACCTGGGGGTAGTCATATCCGATGACCTAAAGGTGGGCAAGCAATGTGAGAGGGCAGCAAGGAGGGCTGGGGGGATACTGGGATGCATAGGGAGAGGCATCACCAGTAGAAAACAGGAAGTTATTATCCCTCTATACAGACAGCTGGTCAGACCCCATCTGGAGTACTGTGTGCAGTTCTGAGACCCATTCTCCGAAAAGACATAGACAGAATGGAAGCAGTCCAGAGGAGGACAACAAAATGGTGCAGGGTCTGCACCAGAAGACATATGAAGAGAGACTTAAGGAGCTTAATATGTATAGCCTAGAGGAAAGGAGGAGAGGGGGACATGATAGAAACTTTCAAGTACCTCAAGGGAATCAGCAAAGTCCAAGAGGGTAGCATCTTTCAAAAAGAGAGTGCAAGAACAAGGGCACAATTTAAAGATGGGGGCAGCTCAGAAGTAATTTAAGGAAGTATTTTTTCACAGAGAGGGCTGTGGATGCATGGAACGGCCTTCTGAGGAGGTTGTGGAGTCAAAAGCAGTGGTGGAATTCAAGCATGCATGGGACAGTCATAAGGCAATTCTAGGGGTAGGGGGTAGGAAGAAGTAGGCTGCTGGTTAACTAGGATCTGCAGCTTATCCATTAGGTAGGGAAATGGGCAGACTGGGTGGGCCAAGCGGTCCTTATCTGCCGTCAAATTCTATGTTTCTATGTAAACAAATAAAAAAATAAATAATGAGAGGTGGTATGATGTGGTTGCAAGCAGTGTGGTCATTTGTATGCTCTGCTAAACTGTACCTATCATTTGGCAGTAATCCCAAACATACTGTAAGGGCTGCCTGATTATCCACTTCATGGTTCAGTCACAAGGTCGTTTGGCCCTAACTCTGCCACTGGCGTTGTGCATTGCAGTAGCTGTTCAATTCATATTTACACATTATTTACACTGTCATGATGAATGACAGCTTTTAGATCCTGTTTTTTTTTGGGGGGGGGTTGTTGGGGTTTGGGTAGCGAGTTGGTGTTTACTGATTGACATGGATTTTGTCAAGGCTAAACATTGTCAACATCAATGTTGATAAATCGTCAATACCTGTACGCTTTGTAAAAACATGTAAAAATTATCTTTAATTCAAAAAATTACCCTCCCCCCCCAAAAAAAAAATTAAATATCCCAGGAATCAAACCTGTAGTGTCTGGTCCCAAAGGCAAGAATCTGATCCTGCAAGCCACTGCAGCTCACAGAAGATGCATTGTTATTTTGCTTACTTATTTCAAACCTCACATAACCATTGTAATTGAAAAGGATATAACACGTTGACAGAAACGGTATGCAAACATTCTGCCAGTCAAAGTTGAAATTAAAACGTTTTCATTTATTGTGGTATAAGAAGGTCTCTCCCCTCCTTCGCTTCATACTGATGGCTCAGTGGTTGAGAGCAACATAAATCTTATACCAACTCAGTTACCCTACACTGTTATGCCTCTCAGTACTCAATCCTTTGTGCATTACCACAGTATTTTTGAAGGTAAAAAAAACACGAGTGTTTTATTCACATATACTATTACTAAGATGAATACTGTCATTTTTCTAATTAACCATGGGCCCTTATACCAATATTCAACTGTTTTTTAAAGAAAGAAGTTCAGCTAGTTGAAGAACTCAAACTCACAATCTCTATCACAGTATACAAGCACCCAACCACCTGAGCCAGTGGTGCTAAGTAAGTTTATACTCTTGTTTTTAGAACTTATTTTTTTTCTCACAGAATCACTGTACTTGAAATGCACATGTCATAGTCACATTAAGGGCATGCAACCATTTTGATGGTTGCATTTTAGTTGCATACAAAGTTGCCAGTAGAAGCAGGCCACATGGTCTATTAAGTCTGCTCAAGTGTGCAGCTATCACCCTTACCTTGCAGCTGCCCTAACCCACTCCTCCCTATCCCATTCCCATTTGACACTACCCTCTGTCTTACAGTATACCTCATCTTCCAGCAGAGTGTTCCATTGTACCTCAACCCCCTCCGTGAAAAATTGTCTCTTCATTTCCCTCCTATGACTCCCCCCAGTCTAATACTATGCCCACTTGTGTCACTCCCCCCTCATTAGCTTAAATATCTCTTCAGTACATGTCTTGTTTATCCCTTTTAAGTACTTAAAGGTCTCAATCATATCCCCCGAACCCTTCCTTCCTCCAGGGAGTACATATTCAGCTCACTCAGACTATTCTCATATGGCCTGTTCTCCAATCCCTGGATCATCTTCGTCACTCTGAGTTGTATCCCTTACAGTGATCTTACATCCTTCTTCAGATATGGGTGCCAGTACTGCATGCAGTACTCATGGTGTGGCCTTACCAGTAACCTGTAGAGAGGCATGATTACCTTGCTCCTGGAGGAGATTTGTATCTCAATACAACAAGCATCCTGTCACTTTTTGCCACCACCTTCCTACACTGATTTGTATTGTCCATTTTTCCCATTACAACCATCCCTAGATCCTTTTCCTCCTCGGTGGTACATGGCTGCACTCCTCCCACCTGGGTTCTTTGCTCTGAAGTGCCGGAATTTGCACTTTTTTTTCCATTGATACCCAACTGCCACGCTCCCGACAACTCCTCAAGTTTATTCAGGTAAACCTTCAGCCTCTGCCATCTTGCTATGTTGTACATCACCGCCCCCAACTTTGTGTCATCATCGTATAGACTGATCTTATTCATGATACCATTTGAGATGTCTGTTATTATTTTTCAAAACAGTTCTGGCCCCGGTACTGATCCATATGTCACCACAATCATCCACCACTACCCTCTTATGTCTCCCCTGCAGTAATTTTTTGATCAATTTAACCACCTTATTCCATTGGTGGACACTGTTGCCCATACATGATGTAACATACAACTGGCTCAGTTCATCCTCCATGCATGTTATATAAGACTGCCATATAGCCGTGGTCCTTATCTTGCGAATTATTGACCCATATTATCTGCATATGAACTACCGGTACATAACATTATATGTATATAACTAATGTTATACTGTAACTAACCTTTTCAACGACAATGGTTTGATTTTTTTTATGAATTACAGGTGTTCATGCAGTAAATGCATTGTACTGGATGATGTTATTAGCTGTCGATGTTACCATGAACTCGCAGAAATAATCAATCAGATTAGGGATATTTATGATGGTACAGAAGACGTCCATGGAAAATGTATAACAGAACATGAAGCTTTCCATGCTGTGTGTCTCAAGCAATATGTTCTTGAGACTGCATATTATCAGTACCACCAAGAATTCCCTGAGGATGCTGAAGGGACACCTTTTCTACATGAGTAAGTAAATACTGAAACAACACAGTAGGATGAAGAGCTAGATAGGCAGGCTGAGTTTGGGTGGCGTGTTGGTGAACTGGGATGGGTCACACCTAATAATCATGTGGTCAGAAACTGGTACAGTCCATTTTCTTTTTTCGCTTTTAAAAATACTTCTTATTTTCATTTGTTTTAAGTCATATATTTAATTGCCATTTTATAAGAGCAATAGGAAACTCCATTGGTGTGCTATTAAGTAACATACTGTATATAGAGGATAATGCCTGAGTAACAGTGTAAAACTCGAGAGCGTAGCTCCAGAGCTTTCCAGATGTCATGGCAACCTCGAGAAGTGTTTTCAGTGTGGTTGTTAACCGGAGACCATACTTTATATTTTATAGTGTATGGGCTACCAAGATTGTGTAATTGTGGATTGAATTACTTTAGTGAACTACTTAATGGAAAATTGTTGTGAGCACTCTGTTTTGTTATACCTTTGATATGACATACTCAAGAAGGGTTAACAACAGAATGATGTCATAATGATGGCATAAAAAGGTTGTAATCTGCTTGATTTCAGTTAATAATAAGGGCTCCCCATACATCTGCTTGATCTCAGTTAATAATAAGTGCTCACCATAAATTATATATATATATATATATTATAGTGGCACGGTAGTGCCACTATACTTAGGGTTCAGCGGTCACTTACATACTAAAGTCAAAAGTTTGGGCATTAATTACTTTGGACCCGTTCAACGGATTTGCCTGCAATTTGTTACACGCGGTGGGGCATAGTAGGTCTCTTGATCTGTCAAATTGCGTTTCAGTTGGACTTACGGTCTTTGCGTATGAAAGTGCTGAAAAATGCAAAATTATCTGTTTTGGGAGGCAGCTTTAAGGATTTTGGACGTGGCTCTGCATGGCCATTGTGTGGCATGCCACTCTGTGAGATGGCTTGTTTGAAAGAGCTTTGGTGGCCAAACATGCCGCTTTTCATTTGGTGAAAAAATATTAAGGCATTCAAAAGTTATGCCACTTTTAAGTTCCCATTATAAGTCAATTGGAAAATTTATATGTATGTTTTGCGAACAAAGAATGGGGTTCTGGCCATCTGGTCCCACCTGGCGATCAAAGAATTTTCAGCCTCACAGTTCAAGAATCTTTGCCACCAAGGAGTTTTAAAATTCTTTCCGCCTTCTTGTTTTCAGTTTTCCGATCGGAAAAACACAAATATCTCGGCTCAGGGGTCACTTCTGAAGTAAAACTTAGATGGGTTTTACTCAGAGGACCCTGATCTATGGAGCCATGGCTTTGGTTTTCTCCAAATTGGTCCAAAAATAGAGTTCTGAGCTTTGAAATCTTTGTTTGTGGCTCGCTAATAATCTTTGATAGCAAGCCTGCCAAATCTTTGATAGCGAGATTCTTTGATTGTGATCGTGCATCACGAGCGAGAGACCAGATGGCTAGATTTTTTAATTGTTTTCTGTAGCCCAGGGGTGCCCTACACAGTTATTTGAGGGTGGGTTTTGGTCAGGGGGCTTCATTCTGCCCCATGTGAATAAAAACACATACATTTTCATTAACCCTGGTAGGCTAGCAGCTCCCCCCCCCCGATCATGATAATATACATAAAGATCTCTGTTTCCCTGGGTGCCTGTTTGAATTAGCACTCGTAATATACACAGTCAGTGGCTGGCTGTGGAGTTGAGAGGTGGGCTGTGCCAGTCGTTGGCTGGGGAAGGGTGGGGGTGCTGGGTGGGCTGGCATGGATGGGTGGGAGTGGGGGCCACTAGACTACCAGGAAGTAGCAAGTGCTTATTTTTTTCATTATGATGGGGGGAGGCACTACACTACCAGGAATATGAATAATAATAACAATAAAATACAGATTGGAGGGTGGAGGCCACTAGACTACCAGGGATATAAACAACAAATAAAAATAAATAGACATGATGGGGGGCACTAGACTACCAGAGATAAAATAATGAATATTAATAAAATACACATGGGGGGGCCACTAGACTACCAGGGAAACAGAGATCTTTATGTATATTATCATGATTGGGGGAGGGAGCCACTAGACTACTAGGGATAATGAAAAAGTATGTTTTTTTATTCACATGGGGCAGAACGAAGCCCCCTGAGCAAAACCCACCCACATATAAATGTCTAGGGCACCCCTGGGTTACAGAAATCTATTTAAAAATCTGCCCATCTCATCCCTTGCTCTTTATTTGTGAGTGAGCAATTTCTTTGATCGCGAGCCTGCAAATTCTTTGACCGCGAGATTCTTTAATCGTGATCGTGCACCGCGAGCGAGAGACAAGATGGGCAGATTAAAAAATCAATTTTCTCAGTCTAGGGGTGTACTAGGAAAACAAATGAGGATGGGTTTTACTCAGGGGGCTTTGTTCTGATGAACCATGGTGGTGGTTTATCACAATTCTGTTAATTTTTTAAATTTGAACACTTTTCATTCTTTGATCGTGATCCTGCAAATTCTTTGATCACGAGCCTGCAAATTCTTTGATCGCGAGATTCTTTGATCGCGATCGTGCATCGTGAGCGAAGGACAAGATGGCCAGATTAAAAAATCAATTTTCTTAGCCCAGGGGTGTCCTAGAAAGACAAATGAGGATAGGTTTTCCTCAGGGGGCTTCATTTTGTCAAACCATGGCAGTGGTATACCACAATTCCATCAATGTTTGGATTTATATAACATTTTAAATTCTTTGTTTGTGAGCCTGCAAATTCTTTGATCATGAGATTCTTTGATTGCCATCTTTGATAGCGAGATAGGGACAAGATGGCCAGATTTTTTATAATGGAATAGATAGGGAATTTTTACCAGTCTTTAACATTGAATATCTCAGAATCGGTTTGGTCTTTCTACTTGAAATTTGGAGGGTGTTTACGGCATTTCCTGTAGATGTGAATGTACGTGTCAGAGAAATTTTTTTTTTTGCGGAGATATTGCGTGACACACTTTACATGTTGTGGACAGTGTTTTGCTTGTGGTGGTGGCTTGGATGTAGTTTTCAGTCGTTGTGTGTGTTAAATGTCAACAGGTGCGGAACTGTGCCAGTCTGATGAATGAAAATCTCATACGTTAAAATGTTATATCTTGGACAAGGTTTGGTCTTTTCACTTCAAACTTGGAGGGTGTTGATGGCATGTCCTGTAAATATAAATTACAGTGTTTTCACATCGGAAAATATTTTTTTGGCGGAGATATGGCATGGCACAGTTTACGTTCTGCGGACAGTGTTTTGCTTGTGGTGGTGGCTTGAAATTGATAGGATACCTAGCCTTAGTGTCATGGATGTAGTGTTCAGTTGTTGTTGTGTGTGTTAAATATCAATAGGTGCAGGACTGTACCACTCTGATGAATGAAAATTTCAAATTTTGACAGGTCATATCTTGGACACAGTTTGGCCTTTTTACTTGAAATTTGGAGGGTGTTAATGGCATGTCCTGTAGATGTTAATAGATGTGTTTTTATGTCAGATAAAGTATTGTTTGCAGAGATATTGTGTGGTGCAGTTTACATTTTGTGGACAGCGTTTTCTATTGTTCTACTAGATTAACATTTGTTTGGTGGCTGGCCTTGCTGTTGTGAAAGTAATTTTTAGTCATTGGGTGTGTAATGTGGCTTGACACTTACAAGTTGGTAGAAGCGCAGGGCCCAAAGAGCCCCGCACTCCCACCAACTTGCGCAACTTTCTACTTTTCTATTCTTTCCTAAAAAGTAAGGAAATTCTATTCAAAAAAACTTCATTAATGCATCATTTAGGGTTCTTCTACAGTGAAAAAAGTGAGGAAATTCAATTTTAGGCTTCCCACCGTTGCCCCCACCCCACCCGCCCCTACCAACAGGCATCAGGGTATCGTGGTGTCGCCAGCCTAACTCACCCTATTCTCCTATGCTGCACCACCTCAGCTTGCTTACACATGGGATGGGGTGAGAGTTACAGCTGATGACCCCAACGCACACCCCGATGCCTGTTGGTGGGGTGGGGTGCAAGGGGTGGGTACCCTAAAATCGAATTTCCTCACTTTTATCACTGCAGAAGAACCCTAACTGATGCATTAATTAAGTTTTTTGCATAGAATATATATATATTTATATTGTACTTAACAGAGTCATTGGAGTGGGGTGGGACCAAAGCACAGTGATGCAAGGTGCATCACCAGCACCCAGATAGGTTTGTCCAAGAAAACAATAAGACATGACAGGGAGTGCCATTATGGTGAGATGATCGCACTACTCATTTGCATTTAATGGCACTCAACTGCACCTTGTGCCTATCAACGCACTTGAGCCATGTGATTATTTCACCATAATGCACACCCCATCATGTCCTGTTGTATTCTTAGTCACACTCATCTGGGTGCTTGTGATGCACATTGCAGCATTGTGCTGTGTGTCCCCCTCCCACCCCAATGGCTTGGTTAAGTAAAATACAGGATAAAACCCACTTTTCAATTCAGTATACTTTATTGATTCCAGCAGCATATTACCATAGGTAACACGTTAAAACCAGTATTGCTGCAATAATCATTTGACAGTCAAACATACGTGGTAAAACAATAACAAGACACAATACCAACATACAACATAAAACTCCTCCGGAGACAGCATGTGGTTGTCTTGCCACCTTAAGCACTTCGGGTAAGTCTACCCATGGTAAAGGGGTCCAGAGTTTGGGCCCTAAGAAAGCAAGGACAGAATGCTTTATTTGCCAGTATTTAAAGACCTCATTATTAGCTAATTGAAATTTTTCCTGTAAGGAAGAGAATAGTAGTACAGAGTCTCCATTGCAGAAGTCTCCTAGCACACTGTATTGGAGCTGAGGGCAGAAGGAGGGTAGAATTGTGTGGTTACTTGTAAGAAAGTGAGGGTTGTTAAAAAAGGGTTCACTTGTTGACTTGTGCCAAGTGAGAGAAAGGTGTACCTGTGTCTGGTATAGGGCTCGGACCGACCAGCCTATGGGAGAGTTCTTGAGGAGACAGAGAGATGGGAGGGGAGTTGATACACAAGAGCTGGTAGGGAGCAACAGGTACATTTCGCTATGGCCCTCTCGATTTCGACTGACGCGGGAGTGTAGACACAGGTCTGTTGTGTGGCAGGGTCATCCATCCATTTAGCCGAAATCCACTTTTAAAGGACTCCTGCAGTTTGCTGCAGCAGATCTACTGAAGAAAACAATGTAATTTCAATTGGAAATTAGTCCCTTTTCTCATGCAGGAAACTGTGGCATTCATTTCCTACTGGCAGTGTCACATTTTCCTGAATGACAAAAGGGACTAATTGCCATTGAAATTATACTGATTTATTCAGTCGGTCTGATGCAGCATTCTGCAGAGTTCTGCAAAAATGCTGTAGATTTGGGTTTCATCCAAGGGGACACCACTGTACATATATGTTAATTCTCCTGCTGTCTTGATTGACCCTCCCACCCTTATCTCTGAAGATGCATTTTTATTGCTGTTTTAATAAGCTCCCATCCTGATCCATGATGTCACCCATGTATTGTGGTTTTAATAAACTCTTAGTCTCAGTCTCTGATGTCGTCCATTTATTGAGGTTTTAGTAGTTCCCCAAACCCAATTCCTGAAGTTGCCCTTTGAGATACGCTATAATAAGCCACCCAAGCCCGATCACTGAATTCGTCTTTTCAGTGACTTTATTGCAGGACCATGCATCATGATCCTTGAATTTGTCCATTGTAGTATCATAACATAAGACCCCTTTAACATGGTGATCTATTAGCCCCCCAAATCGCAGCTATTTCTCTTTTAATCATAGTTAAAATGGAAGCATATTTTAATGAAAAGTCCAATTTTTTTCCTTTTAATATACTTTCTTATTATTTTCATTAATTGTAAGTCTTATATTTAAATGCAATTTTATTAAAGCAATCAAACACTCCAGTGATGTTACATTATGGTAAAATAAATGCACTTCTCATGTGCATTTACAAGCACTCAGCTGTGCCTTGTGCCTAAAAGTGCCCCTTATGCATGTGATTATTTCACCCTAATGCACACCAAAACCAAGGAAAAGATACTCAACTCAGTTAAGAAGGGGGATAAAACCTTTTATAGGTACATTAGGTGACGAAGAAAGACTAGGGGAAGGATAGTGATAATTAAAAAAGGGAATGGGGTGGGCAGAGGGTGATAAATTCATAAAAGAAGATGATGGGAGGTACCTAAACCAAATAATAGAGGCATGCTGGATATTGGGGAGGGGAGTCGATAACCATCCATTTACATAAGAAATTATCTGTAAAGAACTCATAAAACTGAAGCTGATCAAAACAATGGGGACTGATGGGATTCACCACATAATTCTAAAGAACTAAGGGGAGAACTAGTGACACCACTGATTACCATTTTTAACAAATCACGGTACCTGAGGACTGGAGAAGGGCAGTTCTGGTCCCCATTCACAAAAGTGTGAGCAAGGCAGAGGCAGGACTCTACAGACATGAAGAAAGAAAGAAATTGTTTGAGCAACTGGAAACCAGTGGGGCACAAGACCTTAGGAAGCATGGTTTCACAGCTGGAAGGTCATGCCATATGAATCAAACAGATTTCTTTAACTGTATGACAAAAAATGTAGCTCCCCGATTATGGATTCTCACCTCCAGGGGAAAGCATGTCAGGGTGGGGGCACAGACCAGCTTAAAAAACAATTTAAGTCCAGCAGACACAGGAACAAGCAAAATTTTCCCGGACCCAGCCCCGAACCCACTCCATCAGAGCCAATCTCTACCCACCACACCACATCACACAGTTGATTTGGCAGAGAAGGAACACTAGAGGATAATAAGGGTAATAGCACTCTTCCCTATCCCTCCCTTCCCCTTGCTATATTCCCTTTCTGCTCACCCTTCCCTCCCCTCGTAGTCACACTCCTGGGTATTCTAGCAGGTCGCTCATGATAATAGCATCCCCACATGGGTAACCGTTTTGATGGTCGCTCATATGCTAGCACTATTATCATGGGATACCGGCTATTCATAGCTTAAACCAACTAGGCTAAAATGTTCCTCATAAAAGCGAAGAGTATGCGCCGGATCAGTGTCGCAGAGGGGTTGAGGCATCAGCCATACCTAGCATCCTGCCAGCGACCTGTGTTGGGAAACAATTTTGGTATGCCAAGGGTCAAAAGGGAAGGGCATCCAATAGACTGCCCTCCAATCCATGAGGGGTGGATGGGATAGAGAGTGGGAGTATGTGGCGTGGATATGCAGTGCTAGTGACTTCGATAATTAATTAATTAATTAATTTAATTGTTTCACCAGGAAAGCACACTGAGTGACAAGTCGCTCATCACCCAGTACGATCTGGAAGGGGTACAATAGGAATGAGACATTAAATATTCAAGTTACAAGATCAACATTAACATACAGTTGTAAGGTAGGTGTTGCAAACAGTGATGCCCATAATATGTACAAAGAGTGGACAATAATTATTGCCAGGTTAATAAGTAAACAAGTGCTTAGGTGAAAGAACAAGGGGAAAGGGGATGGGAGGGGTGAGGTGGGAGGAGGGGGAAGAGTTGTTTCCCTTGAGACACCCTCAGGATGCAAGAAATCGTGCAAGGGGACTGGGAGGACCAGAGAGAAGGGGATAAGGCGGTGTTCCAGAGAGACCCCTTTAGGATAGTGGGGAAAGGGAGTAGATGAGAATACAAACCCCTTGGGGGGTAGGAGAGGGACATATTGAGAGCATTCAGGGTCCTTTACATTCTGTGAGAGTTCAAGGGAGGCCAGTAAGGGGGAGCAATTTGGGGAAGGGGAAGAGAGCTAGAAATTAGGATGTGGGTGTGCACAGGGTAAAATGAAGGTGATGGTAGAGGGGTAGGGTTTGTCCAGGGCTTAGAGGAGGGAATTAGTGAGGGACATGGCAGGAGCAGCTAGGTGCAAGGTAATTATTGAGGGTAGAGCTCATGTAGTAGGTGGAAGATGACTGCCAGATTTGAGGAGGGGAGGGAATTCCAAATTTTTGGGAGGCGGTGACAGTAACCAGATTGGCATATTTGGGTGAATCTGCAGGGGTCAAACAGGGTGCAGAAGTCGGTTGATCTAAGGGAATGGGAGGGTGGGGGTGTTATAAAGGAGGATGTGAGGTAGGAAGGGAGCTCACCCAACCAGTGCTTGGAGGTGAATTTAGCACAGTGGGAGAGTCACCTATTTGTAAGAGAGGGGAAGGGAAGGACATGATAAAGATCGTAGTGGTGGGTGCGAGGGGGTGCATCCAGGACAAAGAGGCAGTAGGAATTGAAGATGGTGTCCAGTCTGGGGGGGGGAAGAATTAGGGACAGCATCATAGAGTACATCACAGTAGTCAAAAATGGGCAGTATTATCTTCTGAACAAGTTCACACCTATCCATAGGAGGGATGCAACTACAGTTCCTGAACAGAGCACCAAGCTTGGGGTGCAGTTTTTTTCTGGATGGAGTCAACATGTCCAGAGAAGTTTAGGTGTTGGTTCAACCTGACACCTAATTACCTGAAGGAGGATGTGTCCTCAAGTAAAGTCCTATCAAGGGTATGGTAAGTGGGTAGGGAGGGAAGCATAGAGAGTCTCTGCTTTGTGCCAAAGGTCATGGATACAGTCTAATTGGTATTGAGGAAAAGTTGATGGTTAGCAAACCAGAGCTGAACCTTGTCAAAGTCTTGCTGTAAGCTGGTTGTAACCTCATCAGGATAGGAGCCAGATGCATACAGGACTGTATCATCAGCATACATATGTAAAGCGGAGGATGGGGAGCAAACAGAGGGAAGTTTGTTTAAGAAGATGGAGAATAGGAGGTGCCCTAATACAGAGCACTGGGGGACTCCGCTGCTAATCAGGAGGGATGGGGGAAGTGGTGTCCAAGATCTTAACTGACTGGGTTCTGCCAATAAAGTAGACCTTGGACCAGTTTGTGGTGGATGGAGATAGGCCAGCTGCTGGGAGTGAGTAGAGGAGAAGGGAGTGAGAGACAGTGTTGAAGGCCTTGGTCAGGTTGACAAAAATGGAAGAGGTAATTTTGGTCATTGTCCATCCCAGTTAGGATGGAGTCTGTGAGCCATAGGAGAGAGGTGGTGGTTGAGTGGTTTTTCCTGAAACCAGACTGGAAAGGGGTGAAAAATGAGGTGTCAGATATAAAAGAAGTGAGTTGGGAGAGGATAATGTGTTGTGACAATGTGACTGAGTGCACTGAAGTTGGGAATGTTAGTTTGAGAAGACGTTGACAGTGGTTCTGTGGACTGGACAGCAAAGCAAAACCACGTCTCAGGTGTGATAAACCACAACAAGGAAAATGTCCCTGATACACAGGAAGGCAAAGATGGGTCCGATTGATGGTCCCACGCTCAATGCCGGGTCTAACCCAGATGGACCTGGTCTCCAAATCTCTGCCCAACTCCGTTTGCCATACTAGATTGTAGATAGTATGCCAGATAAGTATGTGGTACTACCTTTGGTGGGGGAGTTGTACCCAGGGGTTATGGGGGTCCATATTAAAGTGAAGAGAGATTGTGTGATGGAGACTAGATCTAGATAAACCTCTAGCAGTGCGGGAACAGGCTAGACTGAGGGACCACACTAGAGACAATCTAAACGGGTCAGATAGGGAGCATAAAGAAAATTATAAAAAAAATATGTATGATAAGGTTACAAACCAGCCTCCAAAGCTGGTAACTTTGGGATTGAATGCAGATGAGGTAAATTATATATCCGTTATAATTTACACTTTGCAATAACATGTACAATGCTTGCTTTTACAGAAAGAGAATAGGAAATGCAATGTCAACAATTGCTTTCAGTTGCAGTCATGAAAGTAAAAGAGTGGTATTTCAGTACAGTATGCACTGTACTTTGAAGCTATATTTGAGGGAGAATATAAATTTCAGGGTTTAATTAATTTCAACCTAATGGCCTAATAAATAAATTTGTATGCAATTAAAATGTAACTGTCAAAATGGTCGCACGCCCTTTATGCAATTATGATGTGTACATTTCAAGGACAATGATTCTGTGAGAAAAGAAATAAGTTCTCAACACAAGAATAGAAACTGAGTCAGCACCAGTATCCTAGGTGGTTTGGTACTTGCCTATTGTGATAGCAACTGTGAGTTTGAGTCCCCCAGCTAGCTGAATTTTTATTCTTTAAAAAAACAGTTGAATATTGGTTAAGGACCCATGGTTAAATAGGAAAATTACAGTATTCATCTTAGCATTAGTATATGTGACTAAAACACTCAACTGTTTTTTTTTTCACCTTCAAAAATACTGTGATAATGTATAAAGGATTGAGTACTGAGAGGCATAACAGTGTAGGGTAACTGACCAGGTATAAGATTTATGTTGCTCTCAACCACTGAGCCATCAGTATGAAGCGAAGGAGGGGGGAGACCTTCTTATACCACAATAAACAAAAACGTTTTAATTTCAACTTTGACTGGCAGAATGTTTGCATACCATTTCTGTCAACATGCTATATCCTTTTCAATTACAATGGTTGTGTGAGGCTTGAAATAAGTATGCAAAATAACAATGCATTTTCTGTGAGCTGCAATGGCTTACAGGGTTAGATTCTTGCCTTTAGTACCAGAGAGTGCAGGTTTGATTCCTGGGATATTGATGTAACCCCTAGGTGGCGCTATCTCAAGGGCTACTACCCCTGTCTGCTTGGCTAGTTGCAGGTTAAGGGGCCTGGATACTGAAATGGGTGCCTCCACCCGGAGGACATGGTTGTTGGTAGCAAGGCTAACCTGGGTACAGCCCTCCGGGACATTGTAATCCCCCTCTTTCCCTTCTAGTGGTCTGGACAATGTACAGTAAACACTTTCACGATAACCCTTCTTCACCCTGAAAATCCCCACTCTGTCTGCACTTACCACCAGGGCTGGTTCCTCTGGCTCGACCCTGGAGATACCCTGTAAAACAGGTTATGCACAGCAAATAGCAACAGTACATTACTTTTGACACAAACTGGGACCACAGTCAGGTTAAATGCAAAAAGAGTTAGATCTGATTTATTTAGGGGACTTGAACAGGGAAGGGGCATAATCAGGTTGATTGGCTTAAAAACTAAATCAATCAGGCAGTCATGCATGCACTTCAGAGTCCCTACACTGTCACACACTCTGGGTACCCAGGTGGGAGTAAGGTAGGGCTATCCTATAACATTGCCCGGGGTAGTCCGGCATCGCAGCTGGTTGGGGCCCTGTGATGGAAGAAAGAAACATGCACAACCACACACAATTTGTAATCCAGAGCCGGATGGCTTAGTTCGTGACAAGAAAACAATAAGTGAATTAGATGACAACACTTTTGATTTAGCTGATGTTGCAGGGAGCTACCCTGGTGTTTACTCACGCTACCCCATACAGGACACAGGAGGGAAAAAACTGAGACTACAGGTTGATGAGCGGGAGTGCCAGGAGAAGCAGGGCCCACACTAATCACCGAGACGTCATTCTTGTTCAAGGCATTGAGCAGGGGGCTGATCCCCTGGCAGGTCTCTCATCAATGGTTTTCTCTGTGGCATGAATAATTTGGCCTGGCCAATGTGACAAGGCCCTGACCGAGGAACAGTTTGGATGTGAGTCCGAGAAAGCTGGAAGCAGCTTCCAGCAGGCATGGCAGAGTTAAGCACACAGTGAGGAACCAAATCGTGACCCACTAGCAGCACACAGTACATTTATAGTAAAGACATCACCACTATACCAGGCAGATGACAGTCTGGCTGCAATCACAGAATCTGCGCAAAACTGGGAGTCCAATGGTAAATCGTGCTCCTGACAGGCTAATCGCGTTCAGCAAATCCTCAGTCTTCTTCAGGTTTTAAGCCTGGTCACCAATTCAGTGGCTTAAATCTCTCTCAAAACTTCAGATGCAGTCCAATTCTTTGAAGAGCTCCCTCACAAGGGCCAGCAGACAGGCAGTCCAAAACTCAGTCTTTCCACAGTTCTCCCACGCCAAATACGCTGAAGCTGCTGCTTGAATGTCTTTAGCTGTTCACTCTTTTGATTCCCAACTTAGACTGAAGCCTCTGATGCAAGCAGCCTGGGACTTTCCCCAGGATCCAAAAGGTTCGGTTGGCTGATTCATCTGTCTATCAATACAAGGGCTCCCCCTACAGGTCCATTTAGGCGCCAAAGTCTCAAAACTACAATTCTTACAGAATTTTGCTCCCACAAGACCCCTTGGGACAGACACCATTTTAGGGTCCCCAAAGGTACTGATTGGTTCACAATAGCAGTCCAGAACCAAGATGGTGGTGCAATATCGAAATGTCCATGCTGCAAAAAAGGCAGGTTAGACCAACTTCCATAACATTACTTTTACAATAGCTACTCAGCAAATAAGTATAGCTTTCAGTGAAGCTCCCTTTGCGAAATTAGCGATGACAGAATGGAGTGATTATCTGGCAGCCCGGGCGGGACTCGAGCCTGAAACCACTCGGCCCCCACCCAGATTAGTTATTGCATTGTGAATAGGCAGTTCTTAAAGAGACAGTACACAGAGGCTACAAGGGCACTCACAGACAATATCTTTTAAACGGTTAATACACAGGATACCAGCTGGGCCATGAGCATTTAGGCACACCCAAGGAAGATCTTCCGGGATCCCCCATTTGTAGGGGGGTTACACCCTTCCTGGCCTGGAAAAACTTGGCGTCCACGTCAAATCTACAACATCACAATATTGAAGAAGCAATATATACAAGACATACATGACACTATGGAAATAATATCTGATACATCAGTTAATGTAAGCTTATCACATTACTACACATTTTCAGTACACTTCACAATATTATATCCATATTGACAATACTCAAGCATGTTTCATACTGTACATGTGATACTGATTCCACTATGATTAGCAAACTATTAACATTATAATATTAATTTATGTTATAACTTCTTGTACATTAAACAGTGTAAGAGGGGGCCCTTCCCTATCATCTAACTTGGGGCTGGATGGGGCAGGAGCACCATATTGAGAAGGAAGAACAATTAACCTGGAGTTAGCCATCAAGCTCAGTTTGGGTAGTGAGCTCTGAGAAACATAAACACCTTTGTTAACCACATTGAGAGGCAAATCCACTGGCCTCCCAGGGGAATCATAACTGAGGTGCAACACTGGCTTGACAGCTCGGCCAGACTTTCTGGGGGGAATAGGCACAGTCTCTGTACTTTCACCATTGACTTTGGACTTTTCTTCTGTTGTGAGGGGTGCCTCTGCACTGGTTGAAATGTCCAAACTGGGAGCACTGTCCGCTCCTGGCTCTGTATGTTCAGTATTCACCATACTCTGCTCAGTATTATCTTTGAAAGGAGGCCCAGGTTGCTCATCCTGAGGAAACTCTCGAGTCTCTGAACTTTGAGGCACAAAAGGGATGCTATCAATAGTGTCAAACTGTTCTGCAGATGCTGGTATGTTACAGTGAGATTCACTACATTGGGCTCCTCCTCGAGTAACTCAAACAGTTCTACTAGACACAAGGAATCTGCTACTTCAGACGTAACACTGCACTTCACTTGCAGGGGGCATTGGGTCCAAGGAAGAAACTGGGGGGTTAGGCAGTTCTGAAGGCCCAACTCCATCCCCACAGTTCAGCATAGGATTTCCCTGAAACAACTGATTCAGTTCATATGAGGGATAATAGGCATTATCACAGTCACTTTCATCAGAAACAGATGAACAGTCATCACTATCCCTCGGTGCCTGCTGAGAGGAAGGCCTTGGTTCTGGAACAATACAGGCAGGTTGGCTTTGTTTCCTTTTTTGCAGCAGCATGAGTCACTGGCCTAGGAGAAGTGTCAGGTGTTGGTTACACATCAATAATAACTTGACCAATGGGCAATAAGTGATTACAGTGCATTGTTTTTACAGCATTAGAATAATTTTCTGGGTGCACCTTGTACACCAGCAAATCATCCAATTTACCAGCCTCTACATGAGGAAGATGATGCCATCTGTCTGCAATTTTGTGTTTCCCATGCAATCCCAAGTTATGCAAAAATACTCTATCCCCAGGCAACAACTTCTGAGCTTTTACTCGTCGATCATGTCTTTTTTTGGTTGGCCAGATTCTGCTTTGCGGCCATAGTTTGGGCTAGTTGATAGGCATGATTCAACTAATCTTTTAATTTCTGGACGTACTGTAAGTAGTTTTCAGACTGGACCCCATCTGGAGAAACCCCAAAGCAGACATAAACTAGTAGTTGGGCCTCCATCCCGAACATGACACGATAGGGGGAGAACCCAGTAACATCATTTTTGATGCAATTGTACGCGTGTACCAAGGTACTAATCTGCTGACTCCACTTAGGCTTGTCTTTTGGGTGGAGACTGCCTAGCATGTCCAGAAGGGTGTGGTTAAAGTATTCTGGTTGAGGGTCCCCCTGTGGGTGAAAGGGGGTGGTTCTTGACTTCCGCACCCCCCAGAGAGAGAGAGCATTTCTTTCTTTAGCCTACATTCAAAGTCTCTGCCTTGGTCAGAATGGATCCGTTGGGGAGCGCAGTAGTGGAGAAAGATCTTCTTCACTAGCACCTTGGCCATGGTAAAGGCCTTTTGATTTGTAGTAGGAAAGGCTTGTACATACCATGTAAAATGATCAGTAACTACCAACATATTGCCAATATTCTTTTGGTTGGGTTCTAAGCATAGAAAGTCGATACAGACCAATTCTAGAGGGGCACTGGTAGTGATATTGACAAGGGGGGGCAGCCTTCTGAGGCAGGGCTTTCCTCTGGAGGCAACAACTACAAGTCCTTACATGGTGTTCGACATCTGCCCCCATTTTTGGCCAGTAGAAATGGGATCATACTAAGTTGAGAGTTCTGTCAATACCAAGGTGCCCCATATGATTGTGAAGAGACCTCAGTACCTGCTGTTTAAAGGCTGAGGTTAGGACTAACTGTTGTTTGTCTACTTGACCACAATGATCCACTGTCTCTATGTATAGCAATTGATCATACAACTTTAACTTGGGGACTTCCTTGAACAATAGAGCAGTCCGCAAATCAGAGGAGCACAACTTGGACACATTCTTCCCTGCACGCAAGGCGTCAAGTGCCTGGCTGAATCATAGGATCTTGGGATTGAGCCCACTGAATACTGTCATTATCAAACTGAGGTAGTGCACTAATATCTAGAGCAGAGAAGTGGCAATAGGCAGCTGATATACATGTATCAGGAGGGCCCAAACAATCTACTAGGCAGTCCACTGTGTCCGCAGACATCTGTTCTTCCCTATCAAACTTTTGGCATAATGCTTTGATGTCAGGTTCAGACAATCAGACCCAATTATTTTTCGAAGTTGGCCTTCGTGACAGGGCATCAGCATCAATGTGATTTAATCCTGGCCTGTATTCAACAGCATAGTCATATGGCGATAAGGCAGAAAGCCAACGGTGCCCAGTGGTGTCCAGTTTAGCTGAAGTCTGTACATAGGTCAACAGGTTATTGTCGGTCTTCACCAATATCTTTGCCCCATAGAGGTACTCCTGGAACTGGTCAACTACGGCCCATTTTAGGGTGAGGAATTCCAGCTTGTGGACAGGATAGTTCTGTTCTGATGGGGTCAAGCTCCTACTGGTGAAAGCTACGGGTCTCAGACCATCCTCATGGTCTTGATAAAGCACAGCCCCTAGGCCCTGCAAGCTAGCATCTGTATGCAACACATAGGGCTTGGCAGGATCAGCATAGTCAAGGACTGGGGCGTGGGTAAGCTGGTATATGACTTCATAGAATGCTGCTTCACATTCAGGTGTCCACCGAGGCCTAAAAGGTTCACCTGTTTAAAAATACACTTTCTTGGATTCATTGAGAGCCCCTTTTTTATATTTGTGGTTGGTAGGGGGTAGCCTTGGGTAAGGTTAAGGAGGGGTTGAATCACCTTGGAATAATCTTTGATGAACCTGTGGAAGTAGCCGTAGAACCCCAGGAAATGTTGTAGTTCTTTCAGGTTTTGGGCTGGGGCCAAGTGGTCAGTGATTCAACCTTGCTGGGATCTGTCTGTACTCCTTCCGCAGATACTATGTGTCCCACGTATTTCACAAAGGTCTGGAAAAACTGGCACTTGTCTATAGATAACTTAAGGCCGAATTCTTCCAAACGATCAAGGACTTTGAACAATCTGGTTTCATGTTCCTCTAGCATGTGTCTGAAAACAATGACATCTTCCAAGTATACTAGACATTCCAGTAGATTCATATCTCCCACCGCACGTTCCGTCAATCTGTGAAAGGTGGCTGTGGCACCCGAAATCCCCTGTGGCATTCTCAGGAATTCATAGAACCCTGAAAGACAAATGAAGTCTGTTTTCTCATGGTCCTCCAGGGCCATCGGAATCTGGTAATATCCGCTGCAGAGATCCAGTACGGAGAACCACTGACTCCCGTTCAGGCAATCCAAGGCATCCTGTATGTGTGGCATGGTGTATTGATCTGGGATGGTCCATTGGTTTAAGGTCTGATTCTTGAATGATACCTGCAGTGAGCATCTCCTGTAGATGTTTTCTAACATCGTCTATGCCAGCAGAGGTAAGGTGTTGGGACCTCTCTCAGAAGGGCCGGTCATCATGCAGGTGTATATTATGCTCGGCACCATGAACACATCCCATGTTCCACTCTTTTAGCAAGAATACTTGGTCTCTCTGAGCTAGTTTCTTGCTAATTCAAGTCTTCCACTTAGCAGACAGAGGGGAATCACCAAAGTCAAATAAGTCTGGGGTCACCTTCCCCGGTTTGCCAGAACACTTGATACTGGTTAATACTGCCGTGTCTGCGCAGTGTACTGTAGCCAGTGTACATCCCCGATTCACACGAACTTCTCTGTCTGACATGTTTCTCACTTGCATCATCATTCGGTGTGCATAGGCATGAACACGTACAGGTAGTATACTGGGCTTAACCATCAACCCCTCTGGCAGCTTCCCTTCACCAGAAGCATCTATCATCAATATTTTGTTCTTTACATCTTTCTTTAGGTGGACTTCTCCATGGATCGTACACTGTGCATTGGGGGCCAACACCAAAGAGTCAGGATCCTTTTTCCACACTATCCCCACCAGCTCATCTCTGTCCACTTCAACGGGTTTCTGTTGCAAGTCATAAGCCCTCTGGATTAACGCTGGAATTCTTAGGGCTCTCGCTATCCGTTGCCCTTGTTTCTCATGGCAGAGTTGTGCTAGTCTCCCAAACATGTGGGCATTTGTTCTGATTAACAGGGGAATGCCATCATACAGTCCGGTTGGGGGACACACCAGGGCAAGTGTCTCAACTTGTTCATCTACCCCAGCCATGGTGGAATGAAATGACAACCAGATCCAGATGTACCCCGAGTATGGGTAGGACTTCTCACTCAACCCTCACACGTGTAGGCCCTCCAGAGGTTGTAGTGGCACATCAGGCAGATGCTTCTGGTACCAATCTTGAAATACTATGATTACTTGGGATCCACTGTCGAGCACTGCCCAGGCAGACACACCATTCACCATCACTGTAGTTTCCATTGAAGGGCCCACCACCTCAGATCACTCAGGTGATTTATACTTGGACGTCAGCTTTACAGCTGCCTTGGATGAATATCTTTTTTGAGGAGCCCCACCTTGCGGTCGTATGTTGCTCCGTTGAATCAATGCCAGCAGCCTGGTCGTAACTTTTCTCAGATTCTCTGGGGAACGGCAGGTGAACTGGGTGTATCCATCCTCTCCACAGTGGTAGCAGAAGTCAAGTTATTTAGAGACTCTAGGGGAAGAGGGTCCGTTCCCTTGCTTGAACACAGTGGGGGAGTCTCGGGATCCCTCTCTGGGTGGGAATTTGCTCTCTTGACTTTCTGAACTTCCCCCAAGGTCAGTTTTCTAGGTAGCCCAAAGCAGATCTCCCACCAAAACTCTCACTTCTCACACCTCTTCCAGCAGGTTCTCTTCAAGCCGGATCTCAGAGGAAATTACATGCACCTAACACCCTTCCTGGAGGGGCTTCCCTCTCTGTCTCGGGGGTGGCTGGACAAGAAATGGTGTCTTTGGCTGCCTCGGAAGTTTTCTGGATTACTCTCAACTCAGTCAATTCTTTGATTAGTTCTCTCATCTGTTGCAGTTCAGCCTCCTCACCTCTCTCAGGGGCCGGACAGGTGTGGGCAACCCCAGCATAGGGCTCCCATCCTTCCTCATCATTCTTGGCCTCACAGATCTCTTTCATCAGACAGCAATATTCAGGGGGATTGCCCCCACAGGCCTGTAGTTTATGTTTTAACAACATCACGCTAGAATATCTGACAGACTTTAGGATGTGATCCAGTCTGTCTCTATTCAATTCACTGGCGGGCACCCCTCCTTTTCTGTGAGCCCGCTGCAAAGTTACCTCAATTCAGGTGACAAACATTGATAACTTCTCATTTTTCCACTGTTTTGCTGACTTGAACTTCCACATCAGATCATCCTCTAACTCTGTACTACCAAATACCCCCACCAAGGCAGAGAGGTATTCAGCAGCCATAGCCTCTGGGCTAGTGGATTACAGAAAGCAAATGGCCTCCAGTGCATGGCCCCTCAAGCATTCCACGAGCCTTTTCATTTTCTCCACTTCAGTACATTGCCACTCCTGGACCAATGGGGTGGCATAGTTCATCCACATTTCTAGGTCATCCTCCCCTACAGGCACTGGGACTGTGTCTGAGAAGAGTCTAAGCCTATGGTATGAGTCCAAATGCACAGTAGGTATCACTATGGGAGAAGCAACTGCAGGTGTAGCAGGGGAGGCTAAGGGGGACTGCATGGGAGGTACATCCTGAGAGAGCGCAAACATTTTTATCAGCTCTGATGCAGGGCTAACAGTTTAAGCAGCTTGTCTTTAAACCCTTCTATGTGGGGGGACCCTCCAGGTACAGCTGGGTCACTATGTAAGTGAATGACCCTCCACCCCTTCTGGGACCCTTCGGGCAAAATCACAGGGGGTACCTTCTCTAGTTCAATGAGCAGGCTGAAGGACAGTAGGGCCACCGTGGTTTAATCAAACAGGTCAGAATCCCTCCTCCTTACTTCAACCTTCCCCAAACACTTAATTCAGTCAACCACTTCCACAATAGTGGCATTATCAGTACCCAATGGGATGTCCATTAATAATAGAGCTTGCTGGGGGTCCACCCCCTCTGCCTCGCTCCACCTCAGCAAGCGATGCACTAGCAGCTTGAGGGGAGCAAGCTTAAGCTTAGGTGTAGTGAGCACCTCCATTTTACCAACATTTCTAAAAGTGGGGTCGTAGTACCCACCTCTGACCATTAGAAGGCACAAATCCCAGTGGTGCCTCCAAGATGTAACCCCTAGGTGTCACTATCCCAAGGGCTATACCCCTGCCTGCTTGGTTAGTTGCAGGTGAAGGGGCCTGGGTACTGAAACGGGTGCATTGACCCTGAGGACAGGGTTGTTTGTAGCAAGGCTAACCTGGGTACAGCCTTCCAGGACACTGTAACCCCTCTCTTTTCCTTCTAGTGGTCCGGACAATGTACAGTAAACACTTTCACAATAACCCTTGTTCACCCTGCAAATCCCCGCTCTGTCTACACTTACCACCAGGGCTGGTTCCTCTGGCTCGACCCTGGAGATACCCTGTAAAACAAGGTTATGCACAGCAAATAGCAACAGTACAGTACTTTTCCCACAAACTGGGACCAGAGTCAGGTTAAATGCAAAAGAGTTAGATCTGATTTATTTAGGGAACTTGAACAGGGGAGGGGCGTAATCAGGTTAATTGACTTAAAGACCAAATCAATCAGGCAGTCATGCATGCACTTCAGAGTCCCTACACAGTCACATAGTCTGAATACCCAGGTGTGAATAAGGTGGGCTAGCCTGGAATTTTGCCCAGGGTAGGCCAGCTTTGCAACTGGTTGGGGCCCTGTGATGGAAGAAAGAAGCATGCACAACCACACACAATTTGTAATCCAGAGCCGGATGGCTCAGTTCGTGACAAGAAAACAACAAGTGAATTAGATGACAACACTTTTGATTTAGGTGATGTTGCAGGGAGTTACCCTGGTGTTTACTCGTGCTGCCCCATACAGGACACAGGATGGACGAAATTGAGACTGCAGGTTGATGAGCTGGAGTACCAGGAGAAGCAGGCCCCACACGAATCACCGAAGCGTCATTCCTTTTCAAGGCATTGAGCAGGGTGCTGATCCCCAGGCAGGTCTCTCATCAATGGTTTTCTCTGTGACATGAGTCATTTGTCTGGGCCAATGTGACAAGGCCCAGACTGAGGAACAGTTTGGATGTGAGTCCAAGAAAGCTGGAAGCACCTTCCAGCAGGCAAGGCACAGTTAAGCACACAGTGGGGAGCCAAATTGCGACCCACTAGCAGCACACAGCACAAAATTTAATAAAGCAATCACCACTACACCAGGTGGATGACAGTCCAGCCACAATCACAGAGTCTCTGCCCAAAACCGGGAGTCCAGCGGTAAATGGTGGTCCTGACAAGCTGATCATGTTCAGCAAATCCTCGGTCTTCTTCAGGTTTTAAGCCTGGTCACCAATTCAGTGGCTTAAATCTCTCTCAAAACTTCAGATGCAGTCCAATTCTTTGAAGAGCTCTCTCACAAGGGACAGCAGACAGGCAGGCCAAAACTCAGCCCTTCCACAGTTCTCCCATGCGAACTATGATGAAGCTGCTGCTCGAATGTCTTGAGCTGTTCACTCTTTCGATTCCCAACTCAGACTGAAGCCTCTGATGCAAGCAGCCTGGGACTTTCCCCAGGATTCAAAAGGTTCAGTTGGCTGATCCATCTGTCTGTCAATACAAGGGCTCCCCCTCCAGGTCCACTTAGGTGCCAAAGTCTCAAAACTACAATTCCTACAGAATTTTGCTCCCATAAGACCACTGGGGACAGACACCAGTATAGGGTCCCAAAAGGTACTGATTGGTCCACAAAGCAATCCAGAACCAAGATGGTGGTGCAATATCGAAATGTCTATGCTGCAAAAATGGCAGGTTAGACAAACTTCCATAACATTACTTTTACAATAGCTACTCATTAAATAAGTACAGCTTTCAGTGAAGCTCCCTCTGCAAAATTAGTGATGGCAGAATGGAGCGATTATCTAGCAGCCCGGGTGGGACTTGAGCCTGAAACCACTCAGCCCCCACCAAGATTAGTTATTGCACTGTGAATAGGCAGCTCTTAAAGAGACAGTACACAGAGGCTATAAGGGCACTCACAGACAATGTCTTTTAAATGGTTAATACACAGGATACCAGCTGGACCATGGACATTTAGGCACACCCAAGGAAGATTTTTCAGGAACCCCCATTTGTAGAGGGGTTACATCTAATTTTCTTTTGGGAGGGTAATATTTTGAATTAAAGATAATTTCTACACACTTTTGTAAAGCATACAGGTATTGACGATTTGTCAACATTGATGTTGACAATGCTTAGTCTTGACAAAATCCATGTCAGTCAGTACACTCCAACTCACTACCCAAACCCCACCAAACAAAAAAAAAAAAACAGGATCAAAAGCTATCATTCATCATGACAGTCTAAATAAAGTGTAAGTACTGTATGAAGAGAACAGCTACTGCAATGTGTATGTTTGGAATTACTGCCAAATGATAGGCACAGTTTTGCAGAGCCGACAAGTGACCACACTGCTTGCACCCACATCATACCACCTCTCATTATTTATATTTTTATTTATTTGTTCATCAATTCACTTTTCATATGTTCAGATTTAGCCAGACAACACTCTAACACCACAGTTATTCCCCAGAGCTTGTTGGCTGGGCATCCCTGTCTATGTCATTCGCCATTCTTCAACAGCTTGTGTGTCGGGCAGAGTGGGGATTTAGCACAAAAACTAATATAACTAGCAGGCATATACAGTATACATATATGAATTTCTGTTGAACTGCAGTAAAACTGTTCTTCAGTTTGAGTCCCTCACCTGATGTCAGCATCAGTGACACGGAGCTTTATGTGCACAGACAACAAAACTCATTCCTCACTCAGGTTTTCTGTGCAGCCCTGAGACCTGTTGGAAGACCAGTTTCATTATTTTAGCGGGAGGTGGAGCCCACCCTCCCAGTACAAGGTTATCATTCAATGTGACTCGAAACATGTCTATAATGGGCATTTATAGACTTCTTAACATGACATCAGCATTTGAATTCTCCTCATAATTTAGTGAATACTGTCACACTCAGATAAGCTCACGTCTGAGGCAAACATCAAAACAAACAAATCTGAGGTAACAAGGTGAATATGCTCATTAAAAACCCTAAAATGACTGAATATTAAACTTTATATGGCCTGTCAGAGCTAAACAAGTTAAATTAAGTCACGGTAGAACTACATTCAGACATGCTCTGAAATATACATTGTATGACAGTTGCTCGATTGCCCACGCTGTTCAGGCAAGGATGTCGGTGTTTACATATGACAGTCACCCTCGCAGGGACGAGCACATAGAGGTGCCTCAAGAACACATCACATGTGCACAGTGATGAACGGCTGAATACAAGTCGGGTTCTTTCTTGAATTCACATCACTTCTACTCGTGCCACTGCGTTCTGGGTGGCTGTGGCTTTTTTTAAAAAACAGGTCGCGTTTCCTCGTTATGAGTAAACTACATCCCTGAGTGAAGAATAAAAAAAAGAAAACAAGAGACAGAAAACTCACCAGTGCAGGTAGGTGAAATATCTTTATTAGACTGGACAGCTCCCAACCTGTAAAGAAAAGAGCATAAAAAAGTGAATACCTGCTCTTTAAGTCCCTTACTGGAGGAACAGTTTGCATTAAAGTCCCCTAATAAGATAACATGTTGACACTCCCCCAGGGAATAAACCATTGAGTGTAAACATGAGAACTTGGTTGTTTTACGTTTAGGGGGCAGTGGATGATGCCAACTAAAATCTCCCCTCCTGATAGTTTTAAGGAGACAAACAGTATTTAGCAAACCATGCATGGTATCAGAATTAGCAAGACAGTATGGAATAGAAGAATGAATAAATAAAGCTGACCCACCCCCATGTCGATTCCTATTGGACCTGTAAACTGTGAAGTTTGGAAGATTGATTTCAGAGTCAAAGACGAAGGAGTCCAACCAGGTCTCAGCTGCAGCAAATATGGAGGAAATGAGGAAACAGACCGGGGCAGGATTCACAAAGCTTTGCCTGGGAGCAACCAGGGTTTGGCTGGGGCAAACTGGGCTTTGTGAATAGCTGTTATTCACAAAGCCCAGTTTGCCCCCACAAACTGGGTTTGTGCCTGGGCAAAGCAGTGAGGGGGGTCACAATGCAAATGAAGTAGAAAAATGTATTTTTAAACAGGAGAGAAACATGTCATTTGGGCTGGGAAGCCCAGTTTCCAAGACAGTCCTGTACAGTGTTCACTAAGTTACACATGTAACAATACAATAAATAGTAAACAAGACTTACATTATAACATACATTGTATAATAAAAGTGGTAGGGGACCTGCATATCCCTGCAGTCCCATTCATAAATATTTACTCCATGCAATGGCCTTTTCCAAAGGTCATTGTGTGGAGCAGATTACCGCCCAGAAAGTATTTTTTCACAGAAGGGTTGTGGATGCATGGAACAGCCTTCCTGAGGAGGTTGTGGAGTCAGGAACAGTGGGAGAATTCAAAAATGCATGGGACAGGCATAAGGCAATTCTAGTGGTGGGTAGGAGGAAGTAAGCTGTTGATTAACTAGATTCTGCAGCTTATCTATCAGGTAGGGAAATGGGCAGACTAGGTGGGCCAAGTGGTCCTTATCTGCCATCAAATTATATGTTTCTATTGAAAGAGACCTAGGAGTAATTATATCAGAGGGGACTCCAGTCTTGCTGAAGGGACTGTCACCTGGCAAAGCCAGGCAGCAGTGCAGCAGGAGTGCACACAAGCAAGGGGTAGGGCTGGGGTATGATGTTGTGTCGCACACATCCTGACATTCCAGTCCAGGTGAGACAACTAGAAGAAAAATGCCAGGCTGCTCTTAGCTGGCACCCCCCACAAGCTCTCACACAACTGAACAGCTGGCCACCTACCAAATAGGCACTCTGACTGCAAGTGCTGATAACCAGTAAATCTGTGAGAAGGTCATTGATGGGGCTGGGGGTGCTGTCAGGCAGAATCAGGTGGAGGACAAAATATTGATTAAAAAAAGAGAACAGAAAAAAAAGGCAGGCAGTTAGAAAATGTTAAAACTGATGTGATTTTGCTCACCAGCCCCAAACCACCTGGTGCTGCTCCTTCAAACCTCTGCACACTCCCTAATAAAAATCGCAGAATTTATTCCCTTTTGGATGCTCCCTGGTGTTATCCAAATGATCCTGGGTGATCACTGCTCCCACCTCTCCTGCTGGCTGTCTTCAGCCATTTAATATGGCCGCACTTCCTGTGCCTGTTTGAGAACAGAATGGTGAAAAACCCCATAGAAACATAGAAACATAGAATTTGACAGCAGATAAAGACCGCTTGGCAAACCCAGTCTGCCCATTTCCCTACCTATTGGATAAGCTGCAGATCCTAGTTAACCAGCAGCCTACTTCTTCCTACCCCCAACCCCTAGAATTGCCTAGAATTGCCTTATGACTGTCCCATGCATGCTTGAATTCCACCACTGTTTTTGACGCCACAACCTCCTCTGGAAGGCCGTCTCCACGCATCCACAACCCTCTCTGTGAAAAAATACTTACTTAAATTACCCTGAGCTGCCCCCCATCTTCAAATTGTGCCCCCTTGTTCTTGCACACTTCTTTTTTTGAAAGATGCTACCCTCTTGGACTTTGTTGATTCCCTTGAGGTACTTGAAAGTTTCTATCATGTCTCCCCTGTCCCTCCTTTCCTTGAGGCTATACATATTAAGCACCTTAAGTCTGTCTTCAAATGTCTTCTGATGCAGACCCTGCACCATTTTAGTTGCCCTCCTCTGGACAGCTTCCATCCTGTCTATGTCTTTGTGGAGATTGGGTCTCCAGAACTGCACACAGTACTCCAGATGGGGTCTCACCAGCTGTCTGTACAGAGGGATAACAACTTCTTGTTTTCTACTGGTGATGCCTCTCCCTATGCATCCCAGTATCCCCCCAGCCCTCCTTGCTTCCTCTCACATTGCTTGCCCACCTTTAGGTCATCTGATATGACTACCCCCAGGTCCCTTTCCATTTTTGTTGTTGTTAGTATCTCACCCCCCATTGTGTACTCTTCCCCTGGGGTTTTGTTTCCCAGGTGCATTACCTTGCACTTCTTAGCATTGAATCTGAGCTGCCATACATTTGACCATTCCTCTAACCTTGCCAAGTCCCTTCTCATCCTTTCCACCCCACCTTGTGCATCAACTCTGTTGTAGTTCTTTGTGTCATCTGCAAAGAGACATACTTTTCCTTCCAGTCCCTCTGCAATGTCACTTATAAAGACATTGAAGAGGACCGGTCTTAATACTGAACCCTACGGTACCCCACTAGTAACCCCCCTTTCTTCAGAGTGGACTCCATTTACTATTACTCTCTGTGTCCTATTCTCCAGCCAATTCTTTACCCAGGCTGTCATCTTGGGACCCACTCCCTGGCTGGCTAACTTGTATATTAATCTTTTGTGTGGGACTGTGTCAAATGCCTTGCTAAAGTCTAGGTAAACCATGTCCACAGCCCCTCCCTGATCTACTACTTTGGTCACCCAGTCAAAGAAATCTATCAGATTTGTCTGGCATGACCTTCCCACTGTGAATCCATGCTGCCTTGGGTCCTGTGCCCCTCTGGCCTCTAGATACTCAACAATTCTTTCCTTCAGAATTGATTCCATCATTTTCCCTATCACTGAGGTTAAACTAAGTGGTCTGTAGTTTTCTGCTTCTGCCTTGCTCCCACTTTTGTGAAGGGGAATCACATCTACCCTACTCCAGTCCTCAGTTACCACCCCATCCTCTCATGATTTGTTAAAGAGGGTAGTCAGTGGTGTCACTAGTTCTACCCTTAGTTCTTTTAGAATTCTGGGATGTATCCCATCAGGCCCCATTGCTTTGTCTACCTTCAGTTTTAAGAGTTCTTTCATAACCCTTTCTTCTGTAAATGGGCTGGTATCAACTTCTGTATCCAGAGGGTTTCTACTGTTAGTTTTAGGTACCTCCCCCTCTTCATTTGTAAATACTGAACAAAAATATTTGTTTAGTATCTCTGGCTTTTCACAGTCACCTTCTGCCCACCCTCCTCCCCTTTATTAAGCCTCACTCTCCCTCCCTTGGTCTTCCTTCACTCCCTGATGTACCTATAAAAGGTTTTATCCCCCTTCTTAACTGAGTTGGCTATCTTTACCTCGGTTTGGGCCTTTGCTGTTCTGACTGCCTTGCCAGCTTCCTTTTGCTTTAACTGATACAGTTCTCTGTCCTGCTCCTTCTGTGACTTCCTGAATGCTTTCTTTTTCTCTTGAACCTTCATTGCCACTTCCTTTGAGAACCATAGTGGTTTCTTACATCATTTTGTTTTGTTTATTTGCTTCACACAAAGGCTTGTTACCTCTGTGATGGCAGTTTTTATTATTCCCCATTGTTCTTCCACCCCTCCTTCTTTCCCATTTGCTAGTGCATTCCTTAGGCACTCACCCATTTTGGCAAAGTCAGCCCTCCTAAAGTCCAGTACTGTTGCCTTTGTATGGCTTGACTTCTATTGCTGTGTTTATTGTAGACCATACTGTTCGATGGTCGCTAGTTCCCAGATGGCTACCCACTTCTACATCTGTGATCCTCTTCCATCTCCATTTGAGAGAACCAGGTCTAAGATTGCTCCCTCTCGAGTGGGCTCCAATACTAGTTGTCTAAGGCATGCCCCCTGTAGGGCATCTAGAATAGCCCCACTCTTTGAAGTGGCTGCTGCAACTGCACTCCAGTTAACATCTGGCATATTCAGATCACCCATCAGCAATATCTCCCCTTTTTCTGCCATTCTAAGCATACTTTCTATCATTTCCTTGTCCATTTCCTCCCCTGAGAAGGTGTATGGATTGTGGAGTGGAACAACTGACTGGGTGTGCCTCTGTTCCACCATCCTCACCCTCCCTGAGCCCACTGTGGTCCAACTGCTGTACTTTCTTCACAACCTCTGAGGTAGTGGTGGTGGCTCTGGTGCTCCCTGGATGGGGGATGTTCCCTTCCTACTGTCCAGTGTGGCCTGAAGATGGGCAACTTCCTCCCTCAGGGCAGAGAGTTGTCTGCAAATAGGGCAGTATTTCAGCCTCCAGGAAGACTCCCGGAAGACTGCTGCCCCACAGCCATTACATTACATTACTCCCCACATGTTTATCTACTTTATTTGTGTGTGTATGTGTGTGTGTGTGTGTGTGTGTGTGTGTGTGTGTGTGTGTGTGTGTGTGTGTATGTGTGTGTGTGTGTGTGTGTGTGTGTGTGTGTGTGTGTGTGTGTGTGTGATTGGTTTGTTATATAGAAATATATATACAGGTATATTATACAATGTGTATGCTTATATTGTCAGTGCAGTGTGCTAGAGAGGATATGACAGTGATATACCTTGCACTCTTGAGGAAATGATGTCAGAACCCCAGGTATAAGGCTATTTCCAGGGGCTGGTGGGGTGAGGGGTGGGCAGGGGTTGGGCCTAAACTGTGCCATCACGAAACAATCAGCTAAAAGCTCTGACCCACTGCTGCGATGAGTGCCTTCCTGTCAGCAAGATGCCCTACTCAACAATTTGACAGAGAAAATGCCCTGCTAATCAAACAGAGAAAAATCCAGACATCCAAGTCAGACACAGGAAACCTCCCCAGCCCCAATAGCAGTTAGTCAGAAAATGTTGACATGGATGTGATTTTGCTCCTTTCCTTTCCTTACTTTAGCTTGATATCTTACCTTACCCTAAATAGGGTGTTTCCTAAGTTTCCCTTCTACAAGTAATTCTATCAGTAGGGTGTTTCCTAAGTTTCTCTTCTACAAGTAATTCTATCAGTTGACTTTCCTCAGTACTATACTTCCTCTCTCTATATCTGTTTACCTTCCCTCCCTTTCTTCCTTACTTAAAATGGATTTTTATTGAGCTACCCTTGCCAGTGTGTCTCCTGCTTTTCCCTCACTTAGTGGCTACCTATACCTAAGTCCTGCTATTTCCCCCTTGCAGTTACCTGTGTTTACATACCTTACTTATTTAGATTATCTTTACACTGTACTTATGTTTTATCCTACTTGTTCTTGTGTTCCCCTGCATAGCTCCCTGTGGACTGTGACCAATATGCAGATTCCTGACAAAACCTTAGATGCTTTAGGATCCCTGTTCCACTCTTGTTCTGTTACACTCATGCTCTGGGGCACAAGCATGAAGGGACACACTTGGAGAGGGTACATTTATACCCTTTTGGCCACTTTCTGATATCAGCCGATTGATTCTAGGTGATCATCTGCTTTCACACATCCTGCTGGCTGTCCTTGGCTGACTTTTATGGCCACACTTCCTGTTCCTGTTTGTGAAAAGAAAGGTAAACAGAAATAAACAATAGCAGTTAGAAGATGTTGAAACTGATGTGATTTTACTCACCAGATCCCAACCACCTGGCGCTGTTCCTTCAAACCTCTGCACACCCCCTATGTGAGCAAAACTCTGAATTTATTCCCTATTGGCTGCTTCCTGGTGTCAGCTAATTGGTCCTGTCTAATGTCCTGCTCCTGCCCCTCCTGCTGACTGTCCTCCACCATTTAATACAGCTGCACTTCCTCTTCATGTCTGTGAACAGAAAAGTGAGCAGAAGAAAACAATAGTGGTTAGTTACAAAATGCTGAAACTGATGCAGTGTATCTCACCAAGCCCCAACCGCCTGGCACTGCTCCTTCTTACCTCTGTGCACCACCTAGGTAAAAAAAAATCTGGATTTATTCCCTTTTGGCTAGTTCCTGGTGTTAACTGACTGGTTCTGGCTGATCTCCTGCTCCTTCCCCTACTGCTGGCTTTCCTTGGCTGGCTTATATGGATTCGCTTCCTGAACAGAAATATGAAGAGGAAAAACAATAGCAATTAGTTAGAAAAATGCAGAAGCGGACCCAAGTTTGCTCAAGAGCCCCCAATGACCTAGTACTGTTCCTTCAGACCTATACTGTTGTCTCCTACCCTAGTAGTTCTTGTTGCTATAGAAATTCGTGTTACGGAATGATGATACATAGCTGGGATCAGCTGACTTGTCCATACCTAGGTTTTTGCCCTATTCTTTTACCGTCAGAAACTGCTTGAGGCCCTTGCCAAATGGCTTGCCTTCAATGAAGGGTAGCTCAGTAGTTTAGAATCCTTGTCTGCCTCCCATGGTTTGAGCAATTATGATTCTTCTCTCTCTTTTGGTGATTGCTGCTGTTCTGGAATTGATTTTGAGGGAGTCCACAGCCATGTCCACCAGGTGTCTAGCCATTTGAAGAGCAGTTGAGTGAGGTTGGCTTGTGAGGATGTTGGCTCCATGATCTTGTTCAAGTCTTCCAACCATGTAATTTGGGCCCTGATGTTATGTATTGCAGTAGTAGCTGCTCTGGAGGAGAGGCTGGCAAGCTCAAAAGTCTTTTTTGAGCATGCCATCCATTTTCCTATCTGTAGGGTCAGTTAGTGGAGCTGACCCATTTGCTGATAGCACCATTTTTCTAGTTAGTGAGGCTACCCATGTATTGATGGTGAAAGCATTACAGCATAGCTTTAATTTATCTCTGGAACTGGGTACATTTTTGCCCCATGATCTTTTCTCTGGGATTCTGGCAGGGTCTCCTACTTCCCAGTTCTTCAATATTATTTCTGCAATTGCCTTGCACACCAGAAAAATATCACTGAATTTAGGTTAAGGCTGAAGTATTGGAAGTAACTTGTTCTTTAGTGGTGGAGGAGGTAGTTTGAACATGGCCATTGTCTTGATTGACCTCACCAGGGCAGGCACTGAGTCATAGTAGCATAGCTTTGCCATCACTAACTTCTGCTCTTCCTTCATATTGTTGTCTGTTTCAGACTTGTGATTGCAATTCACTGAAGGTGGGTTGTTACCACTTGGATCAAGGTTTTGTGGCAGAGATTGCAGCTATGATTGAGGTTGTGTGTTAGGATATGGTATAGGTGGTGGGGTGGAGGAGTCTGGCATTACTTTCACTATCACCTCCATTCACACCATAATCTGCATCATAAAGTCCTGCTGCACTTGTATGCTTTGGGCTATCAGCACTGCAGTATCTGTGTTGGCTGTCTCTGTGCTTTTCTGATTGGAGATCCCCTCATCCTCATTGTTTGCATGAAGCAAACATTACTTGGGAAGGTAACAACATATTTTTACAAAATGTTTATGCTAGAATAATAATTAATACAGATTTTGCTTCTAAATGGGGATTTTGTAAAGCAAATATAACTTGTGAACACATTTAGCAACATGTCAATGTAGTTAACTAGGCTATCTTAGGTAGAAGAACCACTAAGTCACTCATGCCTTTCTCTAAACATTTGATCATGCTGATGCTACTGTCTTCAGGGAATGCATATTTAAATCCAGACTCAAATGTAACTAATAATAATTTTACTTTGCATGAGTTTTGTACTCAGTCAAGCTTGGGCATTACATGTCTTAATGTCAGGAGTTTGATGCCTATGTTAGGCCATATAAAACATGGATAAATAGAACTAATATAGATATTTTTATAATGTCAGAAACATGGCTAAAACACAAGATTTTGAATGCTGATATTGGAATTGTTAACTACAACATTTATAGACAGGCTAGATCTGTAAGAGGTGGTGGAGTAATAGTTTATTTAAAGGATAACTTGATGGGACAGATTAAACTAGCGAAATCAATTCCACGTAATTGGATATATTAATTCTACAAATAAATGGCTCCCAAAACATTACTTTTAACTTAGCAGCATGCTATAGGCCTCCTAATCTTCTCATGGTTCCCTACAGCTTTTGAGCTCATTAATAGCTTTATTCACATATTATGAATTGTTATTAATTGGGGACTTGAAATAGAACATGCTACACCCCTCTATTACTGTACCTTACTTAATCAGTTTTCAGCTCTAAATTTGACTCAGACTATGACTCCCTCTACTAGGCACTATAAGATTAGCTGTGATAGGGATTGATTCAGGTCAATAAGCACTACACTTTTAAAGTATGGTTAACACAGCGCAAGCAAAACCCCACAGTAAAAGATTGCATTGGGGGAAAAACAGCGAGGCAGACAACCTCGTAAATCCAGTGCTCCCCGGCATGACTACAATGAGATGCAGAGAAGCTACATTTCTCTCGCGAAGTGCAGAATTTCTCCCACAAGCAGTGGAATTTCACCCGCACATGACAGAATTTCACCTGCGTGTGGCAAAATTCCACTGTTCGTGGGGGAAATTCTGTATTTTGCAGGCAGAATTTTGCATTTTGCCAAGTGCAGTTTGCAGACTTCGCACCTCTCTACACAGCACACAACACAGAAATAGATTTTCACCCACCGCAGCCCCCCTCCCCCAGAACTTTTAGATACAAACTCTGAGACACACTAACACAGAAAGATGCGTTATCCTGGACCTACGCTCTTAATGCTGCCACACTATAATGGCACCCACTGTTATTGTAGTGCTCTTATTGCTGCACAGTTATTGTTGTGTGATATTGACCAGGGATTCACTTTAAGACTTGATTCTAACTACTGCTCCACACAAATATGTTTCAGCAGTATTCGACCCAGATATAAGTAACCACTGTTATACACAGTAGTTTGTATCAGACATCACAAAAGAACATCTTCCACTTCTCATATAACAATTTCATGCAACTTTTAATTTTTTCACAATCGATCCTTTTTATTTGATCTTAACAATACTAATTGGTCTTTGATATTTGCCTGTCCTGAGTGCACTCAGCCTGGGAGTTTTTTAAATGTCAACTCATATAAATAAGACTGTAAAAAAATGTCACGGGATAACTTCCTGCATCTTCAAACATATTTAAAGCAGGGAGTCTGAGGTATTATTGCCTCCTTACACTAGTTTAGTCAGATCATACATCGATTACTGTGCATCCTTCTGTTCTCCCACTACTATAGGATGCAAAATCACATTGGAACAAGTTCAGAGAAGATTCACAAAGAAGACTAGAGATTTATCTGATACTGATTATAGTAGTAGATTACAAATATTAGGCTTATTTTCCTTGGAATATAGATCATTGAGGGGAGACCTTTGTTTGGTATATAGAGCTCTTCAAGATCCATGATTACCCAAAACAATCTGTCTAGAAAGAAATACTCAAAAGTTGAACACAAGATCACATAATTTAAGACTAAAAACTATGATTAATAAAACAACTAAAAGAAATAATTATTTTACCCAACGCGTATCTACAATATGGAATACCTTACCAAGTGAAGTAGTTACTAGCAGTACTTTAGTGGAATTTAAATTAAGGTTAGATAAACATATGAGTAATAGAAAATTCAATTATTGCCAGTATGCAATGAGTTCAATATGGGCTAGTCCTTTGAACTCGTATCACACCTATGAACCTATAAATAGACATGCTCCATTTGTCAAAAAAGAGTTAGGGCTTCAGTCACATTCTGGTTTAATAACTACTTTAGCACACTTCCAAAAAATAAGGCTAACTCATGAGCTAGAGCAAGAGTTACTAAAGATCCTAAAGACATTCAAGCATACAAAACATTAAGGAATCAGAGCATAGTTGAAATCAGGAAAGCGAAAAGCAATTGTTAGATTAATCAATTTCAAGATTCTTCGAATAATCCTGGGAAAATATGAACTAATATAAAAAAATGTAGGGTAAGGTCAGCAATTCTTTATTACCAAAATTATTAAAATACTCAAACCTTGTTATATCCAGCCTGAGGATCAAGTTATAGCTTTCAACAAATCTTTTTCTGAAGCATGTCAGCCATTTGATCGAGCACACCCTAATATTCCACGCATACCTTTAGATGCTGACTTCTCACAGAAGAGTAAGAATACTTCATTTTCATTTTCTGATATTAAGGTAGACAATGTGTATAAAGAAATTACCAGTCTGGATGTTCAGAAAGAAGCTGAGTCTAATAACATAGAACCAATCTTTCTAAAAATTGGGGTCAGCATATTGGTTATATATTTAACCCATTTATATAATTTTTCTTTAAGATTTTCCCAAGTTCCACTACATAGTTTCAATATTCAAAAGGGAGATGCTTCTTACCCAAGTTGTCATTGTCCTATCTCAATTCTTTCCCCGATTATTAAAATATCCAAAAAATTAGTTCATAAGGAGCTCTTTTCATATTTTTCAAATTCAGGTTTATTAACAGAATATTAACCAGGTTTTCAGAAGGGCCATAACACTACTTGTGTAGTATCTAGGTTAGTTAATGACATCTTTGCATCTTTTGAAAATGGGTCAACTTCTGCAATTTTCCTTGACTTGCCAAAAGCCTTTGATACAGTTGAGCACAACATATTGCTGAATAGACGAAAAACTTCTGGTCTCAGTATTAATGCACTTCTTTGATTATCTTCTTATTTGTTCTCTTGGCAGCAATGTGTAAGGGTAGGAAAATATTGCTCTGAAATGGCTTCTGTAAGCAGGGGGGTTCCCCAGGTGTCAGTGCTGGACCCCCTTTTATTTTTTATGTATATAAACTACCAAACCATAGCTCCAGTTCAACTAATATATTTTTATATGCCAATGATACAATTTTGAATAAACAGCACAAAGACCCTAATATAGCACCTGATAAAATACAAAAGGACTTTAACATAATTCACAGAAACACAAAAACATAGAAACATGGACTCTGATGGCAGATAAGGACAGCTTGTCTAACCTAGTCAGCCCATGTTCCCTACCTTCTATCACAGTGTAGACCCTACTTGATCTTCGGCTTTACTCCCCCCCCCTTTCCTTGCTTCTAAGGTTCCCTTTTACCTATTCCATGCCTTCTTAAATCACATTACAGTTTTTGCTCCCACTACCTACTCATGGAGGCTGTTCCAGGCATCCACCACCCCTTCTGTGAAGAAGTGTTTCCTTGCATTCCCCTGATTCTACCCCCTCCAGCTTCATCGCATGACCACTTGTTCTTGTGCATCCTTTTCTTTGAAAAAGGCTTCCCTCTTGAACCTTAGGCATACCATTGAGGTACTTGAAAGTCTGTCATATCTCCCTGTCCCTCCTTTCCTCCAGTCTATACATATTGAGGTCCTTCAATCTCTCCTCAAAGGGCTTGATGCAGATCCAGCACCATTGTAGTTGCCCTCCACTGAACTGCTTCAACTGTTTCTATGTCCTTTCAGAGATGAGGACTCCAGAACTGGATGCAGTACTCTAGGCGGGTTCTCACCAGACACTGATACAGAGGTATCACCACCTCTCTCTTTCTGCTGGTGATACTCCTCCCTATGCAACCTAGCATCATTCTGGCTCTCCCCACTGCCTTCTAACACTGTTTGGCCACCTTTAGGTCATCAGATATGATAACACATTGTTCTCTTTCCTGTTTGGTAGTTGCCAGTACCATTTCCCCATTCTGTACCCTGATCCTGGGATTCTATGCCTCAAGTGCATGAATTTGCATTTTTGTTGCATTGAAACTTAGTTGTCACTTTCAAGACCACTCCTCATGCTTACCTAGATCTCTATTCATTTTTTTCCACCACCACCCCACCCCCCAGAGTGTCCACTCTATTGCAGATTTTTGTGTCATCTGCAAAAAGACCCTTCCCTTCTAGTCCCTCTGCAATGTCATTTATAAAGATAGTAAAGAGGACTGGTCCCAGTACTGATCCTTGTAGCACCCCGCTAGTCACCCTCCCTTCCTTGCAATGAACTCCATTTACCCCTACTGTCTGTCACCTATCCGCCAACCAATTTCTTACCCAGTTTATCACTTTTAGTCCCACTCCTAGGCTGCCCAGCTTGTTTATGAGTCTCCTATGTGGAACGGTGTTGAAGGCCTTAGTGAAATCTAGGTAGGCCACATCCACCCTGATCTACTTCCCTAATTATCTAGCCAAATATATCTGTAAGATTAGTTTGACATGACCTCCCTCCTAGTGAATTCATGCTGCATCAGATCTTGTACACTTCTTGTACAATTCAAAAAGCATGGAATGACCTAAGATTACTACTTAATATCAAGAAAGCTCAGTGGATGCTATTTAGTAATAAAAAACAAGCAAATATGTCAACATTATCTATAAAATTACTAGAAGGTATAGAGATTGATAAGGCTGACTCATAAATACCTAGGAATTTTCTTAGATGACCAACTTTCATTTGGCCTACATATTCAAAATGTATCAATCAAACTGAAACAAGCATTTGTCAATGCCGAATGTTGTCTCGCTGGCATTGGCATTGGTAGTGCCGGAGTTAGAGATGAAGTAATGAAGTGACGCCAACCCTAGCCCCACCCTGTAGAGACCAACAGGCATTGGGGGGGTGCCTTTGGGTCATCAGCTATAACGCTCATGCCATTGTACCTCACCCTACCCTGTAGACACTGACAAGTGTTGTGGTGTGCTTTAGGGTCTTTGGGCATTATACTTACCCCATTGCATAAGGAAATACATTGAGGTAGGTGCAGTATAGGAGAATGGGGTGAACTTTGTGGCCAAACACTGCAAGGCACAGCACAATGCCTGTCACTGGCTGCAGGGTGGGGGTGGGAGGTGGAATGGCATGAGCATTACAGCTGATGATCTCAAGTCACACCCCTGACACCTGTCAGTCTGTACAGGGTGGGGTGCCACAGTTGGAAACCGTAACACTGTAGTCGTGTGTTGGTACCTTCACTCCAAATTTTCAACATGGGCTTTTTGTGACCCCACCTCATGAAGAGTGGCACAATCAGTTTGTAAGCTGAAAGAAGGTTCTGCACAGTGGCTATGCCATTTGGCAACACAGGGATGAAAACACATTTTGGGCAGGAATGTGGAACATGACAACTGCATTGTTCATGAGGAGGTGTAAATAAAAAAGGCAACGTTGAAAATCTGGAATAAAAAAAATGAAAAATTGGTGAAGTCATGAGCATGCATAGAAAGTACACAACACACGCCAATAACCCAATTATTTGTGGGAGATTTTTAGCCACATTTTCAACATAGATGTTTTGGGACCTCCCCTCATGAACAGTAGTGCTGTGATTTTGTTAATGTGTCCCAAAAGGTGATTTCCCACAGCGACCACGCCATTGTGCACCTCAGTTGCAGAAATGCATTTTGGGCAGGCTGTAAAAAATGACAGCTGTACTGTTGATAAGGAGGTGTGAAAAAATGCCACTGTTGAAAATTTGGCATGAAAATATTGCAAATTTGCAAAGTTACAAGGGTGCATGGAAACTACACAATGCACACTTGCAACACAGTCATTTTATGGAATTTCAGCACCAAATTTTCAACATAGGCATTTAATGACCTTTGCTCATGAATAGTGCCACCGTCATTTCCTCAAACTGTCCCGAAAACTGATTTTGCACAGCAACCATGCAATTCTGTGCCAGACGTGCAAAAACACATTTCAGCCAAGATATGTAAACTGACAGCTGTACTGTTCATAAAGAGGCATGGAAGAACGCCAATTTTGAAAATCTGTAGTGAAAATATTACAGATTCACGAAGTAACAAGTGTGCATGGAAGCTGTGCAATGCATGCTCATAAAACACTAATTTTCATCACCAAATTTTCAAAAAAGGCATTTTAGGACCTCTGCTAATGAACGTGTCACTGTCATTTTCATAATGTGGCTCGAACACTGATTTCCCACGGCTACTGGGCTATTCTGTGCCAGAACTGTGAAAACACATTTTGGCCAGGATGTGAAAAATGATAGCTGTACTGCTCATAAGAAGATGCAGAACAATGGCAATGTTGAAAATCTGGAGTGAAAATATAAATTTGCGAACTTACGAGCATGTGTGCAAACTGCGCAATGCAGGCTAGTAACACAGTCATTTTATGGAGTATCGTCACCAAATTTTCAACATAGGCATTTTAGGACTTCTGCTCATGAACAGTGTCACTGTCATTTTCATAATCTGTCCTGAACACTGATTTCCCACAGCGACCACGCTATTCTGCACCAGAAGTGTGAAAACGCATTTTGGCCAGGATGTGAAAAATGACAGCTTACTGTTCACAAGGACGTGTGGAAAAATGCCAATGTTGAAAATCTGGGGTGAAAATATTGCAAATTCTTGAAGTTATGAGCGTGCTTAGAAACTGCGAAATGCATGCTCATAAAACAGTCATTTTTTGGATTTTTTCCACCAAATTTGCAACATAGGCTTTTTGAGAGCCCACCTCATGAACACTGGCACTGTTGTTTCAGTAATCAGTCCCAAAAGGTGATTCCGCACAGTGAGTGTGAAATCACCTTTTGGGGCTGATTAATGCCATGACAGTGTCAGAATTCATGAAGAGGGGTCCCAAAAGCCCAATGTTGAAAATTTGGTGCCAAAATTCCCCAGAATGCCTGAGATATGCATCAAAGCTGAAAAAAAAACTATTTATTCCATTATACAGCTTACCGGCATTTCCTCAGTTCGCGGTCGGCTTCGTGTTCCCGGTCCACCGAAGATCATTGCGCTGGACTCTGCAGGTAAGTATGGGATGGGGGGTGTGGGAAGGCAGGGTGTGCAGTGGGTGGGTGCGGGTTGTGGGAGGGGGGCAGGGTGACTGCCGACTAACCGTTTTCTTTTCCCACAGGTAAAAAAAAAAAATCACGGGACCATTTTTTCTTTGACAGGAGCATGTGGCACGCTGGGGTGGGCTCCCAGCATGCCACTGGAGCCTTTTTCTGGGGGACAGCTATAGCCAATGGGGGATTGGGCACCCCCATCAGCACAAAACAAAAGGTTGGGCCACATTATGCTGACGGGGATTGGGCACCCCATTAGCACACAATAAAAGCGGTGGGGGGTGACATGATGCCGATGGACACCAGGTACCCCCTTCAGCACACAGCAAAATCAGGAGGGGGTTATATAATGCCGATGGGGAGTGGGCTTTAGAATTTATCAGCATTGTGACAGGCCGCCATGTTGCCTGCATATCAGGAGGCATGTTGTGGTCACGCTGCATGAGAGCTTCGCTCTCATTGCAGCGGACCTTTTCTCAGATCTGGTGGCCGCATTAGGTATGCAGGGTGTCAGCCCCTACTTCTGGCTGATTGGGGAATGAGGGATGCACCTACTGATGTGTGCCCTGCATTCACCCAACAGTGACTGCACCCCCAAATCTGCTAGTACTACAGTATGTTGGCTGCACATGCGTGCGAGCCAACATAAAAATTACTAGCTTTTTTTATAGGAACAAAGCATACTTTAGTTTATTCATTCATAAACAACTGGTTAATTCATTATTTTTGTCACAATTGGACTATGAAGATTGTAAATATGGGAAAAATACCTCTCCAATATTAGGTGTACTTAACCCTTTATATTGCATTGCCGTTAGATTTATTACCAGTCTCCCCTGGAAAACATATCACTGTAGTTTGTATGCTGCGGTTGATTGGGTTTACTTATTAGCTTGAAGGTAGTTACACTGGAATGTATATGTGTACAAATTCATATTGGGTTTGGTCCCCTCTTATCTTTTAAACCTGTTGCAGTCTAAGTCACCCAACAAACACAGCCTTAGATCAGGAGCTCTCTCTTATTACTTAGTGCCAAAACATCGGACACAGTATGGATGGCTCACTCTTACTGTATCTGTACCTCAAACATGGACTGAGTTGCAGAAAAAGATAAAATTGGCATCACTATTACCTATGTCTCATTTTAAGTCAATTATTAGTAAGTTGCTGCATAGTCGCAGTGATTGCTATAGATGGATTTTATTAATTTTAGAATTTATAGTGTATACAGAAACAAACTACAGTATATTTGTACTGCTTGTTATGTTCTACATCTGGATGCAATTGTAAAAGAGAGTTTACTCTCAATTACCTTCCAATAAAATATTGATTGATTGATTGATTGATTGGATTGTTTGCCCCTTAAGTCAATGGACTAGAACATTCAAGGTTGCACTCTGGGCAGTTTGGGCCCAGTTGTGAAGGTGGTATGGGAGGTTCCACCACCGGAATGTACCCATGATCTGGCACTGGGCAATTAGAGTGCCAATATGCATTGTAGTCGATCATGTTTTTTGTGAGGGACTGCATACCCTGCACCTCCCCATGCCCCCCTACTTATGGGTTCTAACTCCAGGGGTGGGAGGAGCTTGGGGTAGAGAGGAGCATCCTTCATTTGGTGCCCTGATTGCCCAACCTCATAATGCCTGTGCTCTGGGCACCGGAAGTGGGTATGTGAATGCTGCATGTGTGGCACTTACTGGCCTCACCCATTGTCTTTTCCTGTATGGGGTAAGAGAGAGTGACACATAGACAGTAGGAGTTGTCAGTGTCATGAGCATAATACAGCTCCCTATTCAATAAACACATAAGGCTGTATGCCAATGCATATAGCATAATACACAAAACGTGTATTGCAGTTGTAATAAAGACCTGTAGTCTTGGAGAGTGTGCATGTTTTATATCACCCTACCGTGTATTCCACATGTTTAATAATTAGCATTGCATCAGCTATGTTAAGGAATGTCATATGATGCTGAACCTTGGAATGCTTTTCATAAAAAGAGCCTCTGATTAACCCCCTGAGCTGTGCATTCCATACAGATAATTTCAGGGCAGTCTGAAGAGGGTAGTCATGAAATGGCCGCTAGCCACAGGCATGAGCAAAGTGGTCAACAGAAGTGATGTGGCATCATGTCACTTCTGGGCCAGTGCCAGCATCCAGAATTGTCCCCCTGCCATCGCCAAGATGGCTACTGGAAGTGACATGGCTAGCATGGTTAGTAGGACCATTGTTAGGCTAGCCATGGTGATGTGCATGATGTCATGCACATGCCGCACACAGGTGAGACAAAACAGGTGCAATCTCCTTGCACATATGCCTTAATGCATCATGCATGGGCACGTGCATTGAGCACACTATGCATATGGGCGGCTAAGAGTTTTGTGGGAGGATGGGGGTCTTTGTCCTTCTAGCCTAGTACCCTGCCCAAAAATGATGATTGTAGCCCACCACTCCCTGTGTGCATGGGCACCAAAAGGGGAGCAGCCCTATTAGACTGTAGTGGAGAAAGCATATTTGACAAAACTACCACCAGTAATACCCTAGAATCTAGTTATTGGCCCTTCTCTGTTGTAATAGAGAAGTTGCCTCCTTTAAGAACAAAGGGTGAAGGAGGAGGAAGACAACAAGCATCTAAGCCTGGAGCTGCTGCACTAGGGGCTCCAGGGCAATGCTAGTCATGATGATACAGGCAGAGTGAGTGCTCTCCTAGGAGGAGAGTGCTCATTTCTGTGATTATGGTGCACATTGGATTAACCACTGCATGAGGGGTTACTGGAGTGCTTACGCTTCATGCCAATCCGACAAGGGAGGGTGAAAATGTTAAGGCAAGCACTGGGCACAGAAAGCACAATTATTTGAATTAAGTGCAGCTGCACAAATAAAAACATAGCGCAAAACAGCAACAATTCATCTGTACTTAGGAAAATGACTACAGCTTGATGCTCCCACACAGTGCTGGGTCACAAAGGGAATCAGCGTAATGCAGGCGAGCAGAGATAGCGACATCAAATAAAAAAGAGAGATTCAAAGGGGATATTAGCAGGACCTAGCAAACACTTAGCAATTTAGATAGGGTCACTAGGTATATAACAAGGAAGGGACTTACATAAGCAAAATTGACCAAACAAAATGCTGAAAGCATGGGCTAAGTGATTGTGCTGCAGCCTATTCTATGCACACGAAGAAACTGAGGACTCTGGGAGGGAATTGTCCCTAGGTGGTTTTGGATTTTGATTTGAAGTAAAATGTGCATCAATTAGCCTATCAGGTGAACATAACACATGATTTAAGGAGCTGGAATGCTGCAGAGATTGTGGCCCACAATAGTAAACCAGACTATTAAGTAACTTAATCAGTTTTAAGGTCCAGGGATTCAGTTTTAGAGGATCTGAAAATCGGTACATGATGCATCAATCCCCAGAGCCAGCAAACTCTGGTTATGCCAGGGACCCTACACCAGATTTCAGTACAAAGGGAGTCCCTGTGCCAAAGTCCTGAGAACTGCAGTAGTTGGAATGCTGTGACAATAATTTGGTGCACCGGAGAGGTTTGATGGAGGGTCCCATCAAGCCCCTCTGCCCGGCACAACACTTGTCCAAACAGCAATGTTGGAAGTGGAAGGAAGCCTGCGAGGATGTGGGACAGGGCAGACAGACCTTTGGGGGTGCTGTAGGGGGGTGGTGGGGGCATGGCAGCTGTGGCAGGGTACAAAGGTGGTATCAGGTGGATGTGCCCAGGACAGTTGGACAGAGTTGCTAGGAGAGGGTACTCCCTGGTAGTTAAGCACGGACCCTGTCCTGAACCCCCAGGTGCCACAATCTTTGCCAGCTCTCCTGGAGCTTACACAGTCCTGGGCAGTGAAGTTGAGCATCAGCATGGCTCCACACAGTGGGCTATTCAGCAGGGGAATGTTGCATTGCCTGGAGTACATCTCCATTCACCAGCTGCACCTAGTGCCCTGCAACAAATGCCTACCACCACATGTTGGGGAGTATGTAAGCTCCGGGACAGGTGCCAGGGCTGGTGGCACCTGGGGTCCTGATGGAGTCAGTGCTTGATTGCGAGGGAGTACCCTGTCCTAGTGACTATGTCCAACCATCCAGGATTGGCACATGTGCTTGGTGCCATCTGTGTACCCTCCCACAACCGCCAAGCCCATGCCACCCACTACGACACTGCCACAGGTCTGTCTGCCCTGTCACATGTCCTCTCAGGCCCCCTCTCCCACTCTGCTCACTCCAGTCCTCCAGTGCAATGCTGTTAGAGCAACTCATGACTGGTCTAACCTCAGTTCAGTCTTGTGGCCCCAGTGGGACTTCCAAAATCGCAAATTAGGGAATGCAGCAGCCCTGCCATGGTGTTAGCCCCCTTACCACCTGGCATGCCAGCACTTCTGGGGCAGGGGGTGGCACAGGGTTGCTTTGGCACATTACATACTGATTTTGATGATGCCTGCTTTTGAAAATTGGGATTGACACAACATTTGACACAAGGTGCCACTTGCATCAGTTCCTTTTGGTGCAGGCACCTTGCACCAAGTGTTGCCCTTTGACAGTTGGGCCCTAGGACCTAAACTAGTACAAGATCAAGTCCTGCAGCCTAGCCTCATTTGTCTTGCCCCCCTCTTTTTTGCCCTGAGTTGTGCTGCCTCCATTTTGTCACAGCGTTTCCTCTGGTGTGGGCTCTAGTACCTTTCGCAGTGCAGTATTAAAGATGTGATTGCACAAGTGACCTGTGCAATGGGAGGACCACTTCTCGTTATTACTGCTTATCAACCTCACTATCTGCTGCTTTAGTGACTGTTCATCTGAGCAATGGCAATGATCATTTTGTGACTGTTGCATAACAACTTATTGACATCATTGCTCAGCAAACATCAGGAATAAGAGCAGCAAGTTCCTTACTAACACTGGAAGCTTCTGTTTCATCAGTGTAGTGCTTTACAGCTACCAGTGGATTAACGTGCTCTACTAGAGAAACATAACCTTCAGCATACCTGAAGGACTTTACATAATGGTGGGATCTCTTATGCATTGTGTAAGAATATGCCCACAATCTCATATGAAAGTGATTGTAGTCTACCCAGAACTTCCCACTCAGTTGCCAAAAGTGATCAATATACCATTCTGTTATTGAAAGTTAATCATTGTTTCTCGTTAACAGACTTTGTTAGTCTACCTTCTGGGGAATCCACCATAACTAACTATATGTGACTAAATACTATATCTAAACATTCAAAAAGAGGTAAAGAAGTAAAATCTAAACATTTGTTTTAACATTAAGATATACAGTACTGTACATACTGTTGTCTCCTGTAGGTACTGTACATGTATTCACTATTCTCAAGTACAAGCACATAAGTATCATAATGCAAAATGAAGTGTTGTGGTGCAAAAGTGATGCATTCAGATGGTTCATTAAGTCAACAATGTTTTGTAAGTCATGCAGAGTGGGTACAGACATTAGACTCTTGGAGATGTACAGTACTTTCAGCTTCATAGTAAACATTTTAGGGAAATGGACCACTCTGATAACAAAATGGATGGTGCTCCAGAATGACCCTGCTCTGTACCTGAAAGTGTTCTGGCTCATGCCCATGTGCATGTATGGTACTTTCAATAGGTAGTTTGCAGAGGAGCGAGGGAAGGGATTCTCCACGTACATGAATAGCTTGGATAGGCATTGGGGAGCATTTCCATTAGAATTTTGTGCATGGAATTTGATAGGGTTAACTGGGCTCTGGTTTCAGCTTGCAACCAACCAAGTCATTCAAAGTTGGTGCAATGGTTGAACCATGGGCCCTGTGAGGGTGAGTATGCAGCTTTGGATGACTCTGACTTTAGTGTTGGGTGGCAGGTACCTTTTCTTTTAATAAAGGTTTTTATCCTCCAGCGAGGACAGGTGGCTAATTAGCCTGATCCCTGGATGCCTCTGACCATCCTCCTCCTCCTCCTTCCTTCACTCTGGCAGCCAATACAATCCAGAAAGGCCACCAGTAAGAGTGGAAGGGGTGGGTCAAGGCATCCAGTTGGGGCTTCATGGACCTTGCTCTGCTCCATTTTCCTCCTGCTGTTTTCATCACATTCCATAGTCCTCCCAAAGCCACCAAGCCACAGCATGTTCAGACAATGCATGTGTGAGGAAGTCACATGCACTCTGGGACTGTGACTCCTTCCACTCTCCTGACTACTGTATGCATTCCATGTATTGGCACTGCACCCAGGCCTCCACCTGGGGGCAGCCATGAGCTAGTATGGAACACCACCCCAACGTGAGAGAATAGAGCTGCCAGCTGGCCGCTCAGTCCTCTCTCGGCCCTCCCCTGACCAGCCCTTGGCAGCACGAACCTAGGTCACCAGCTTGGCACAAGGTAAGACAATTGCAGTGCCTCATCTCTCAGCACCACTGGGCTGGCTAGTGCCAGGTACTTTGCAATTAAATAGAGTAGACCCAGTTTTTGATGTATAGTTCTTAAAGTGTTGGTCTTCTGAGTGTCAAATATGAGGTGGGGATCAGTGGTAACAGCAAGGTATTTGAATTAAATAACTACTTCCAGTTTCACTCCATCCATGGTTGAGAAAGTGAAGTCTTGGGAAAATCTTCTAACCTTTTGGGGTAACCCAAGTAACATGGCTTTTGTTTCAGGGGTGTTTATGATCAATTTCTCAGTTGTGAACCAATGTTGAAGGGAATGGAAGTTGTGCCCAACAGCTTCACTGATAGTGATAGCGTCTTTCCCACGCACAAAGATGGCCGTGTTGTCTGCATACAGAAGGGTCTTGGCAGTATTACAGATCTAGGTAATTGATGAAAATAGTAAATAGAAGAGGGCCTAGAATAGATCCCTTGGGGAACCCCACAGGAGATAGAGTTGGCTCTGGACAAGACTTTACCTATTTTAACAAACTGTGGCTTGTTTTCCAGATAGTTGGGGAACCATAGAGTAGCTTGGTCCCCCAGTTCCAGCCCAGTCAGCTTCTTTATGAGCAAATCATTGCCCACCAACTTGAAGGCCTTGGTGAGGTCCACAAACCTGGCATCGATCAACAGGCTATTGACATAATGTTCTCTGTCATGCAAGGCAAATGCATGTAAAGTTCATGCAAAGTTTTATTTTGTCTCACCCAGGAAGAAGTGGTGGAAAGAAATGGCAAACAATAAAAGTAATAGCACAGTACACTGCAGTAATGAGCATGCCCATTAGAGGACCATCTAGAATGCAATGAACAGTCATTTGCTACAGCCACAAGTTTCTTGAAAGAGCTAATGTGCTCTTACCTCACAACCTCTTATCATTAAAATGCCTAGCACTGTCCCTCAAAATTCAGAGCAAATGGCCAGAATATGTAGCACTTTTTTATTTTAAAGAATAATATGTCTAAGAATAGTGGGCTGCATATGTTTAGTGTTAATGAATGTTTCCATCAAGTTTGTTCAATGTTTTAATACTTTGTGTGTCCAGACGTAGCTCCAGCATTATGAGGAACATCAGTAAACCTTTGCAGAGCAAGGGTGAAGTTGAGTGTAAAAATCATACCGCTATGCAAAATTCATAGCGGTTGAGTGGTATTGATGTGCTACATATAGGTATTGGGCTGGATATTCAAACTGCGCTATTTTGTGGCGTAAGCCCTTGTGCTGCACAAAATAGTTGTGCAGGGGTGTGTCCAGAGCAGTATTCAAAGGAGTTGCGCCCTTGAGAAGCTCCTTTGAATATCACCCCCTTGCCACAGCCACTGTGCATGGCGCAGTGGAACTTGCGCCACCGCAAGTGGCCAGAGTGGAGCATTCAACTTGTGGTGGCGCAAGTGCCATTGCGCCATGCGTAAAATCCCCATATTCAAATGGTGACATGCAAATGGGGCCATAATTCATGCAAGGCGCAAGGGGGGCCATTTGCATCTGATTATGGCCCCATTTGCATGCCATTAGCATGTAGGTGCGCCGATCCCCGAGGACTTGCGCCTGGCACCCTGCCAGTCAGCAGCCGTCAGGGACCCATGCCCCCTGCAGCCCAATCATGGGCGAAACAGTGTACAATCCCCCACCACCCCCACTGGCCTGATGGTGGGCATGGTTTAATCCCCACCAGCCCGATCCACGGGCAGCAATATAGCTCCCCGAAAGTATCCTGGTGGTCCAGTGGACGAAAAGCCCGATCGTGGGCAGTAGTTGTTTAAGAACCCCCCGCCTCCAACATTCATCCCTGGTGGTCCAGTGGACCGAAAAGCCCGATCACAGGCAGTAGTTGTTTAAGAACCCCCCCTTCCACATTCATCCCTGGTGGTCCAGTGGACCGAAAAGCCAGATCGTGGGCAGTGGTTGTCTAATAAACCCCCCTCCTTCCAAATTCATCCCTGGTGGTCCAGTGGACTGAAAAGCCCGATCGCGGGCAGTAGTTGTTTAAGAACCCCCCCTCCTCCCGCATTCATCCCTGGTGGTCCAGGGGACCTAAAAGACCGATCGCGGGCGGTAGTCATTTAAGAAACCACCCCGAACATAGCACTGGTGGCTAGTGTCCCCCCCACCCCATCCACCCATGAAGCCCCACCACCCTGCTCCCTCCCTGGCAGCCGGTGAGCGGCAGCATCCCACCCGCCTGCCGCCCCGCCGCCCGCCGACTGACTGCCCGGTAGGGCTGCACGCCCATTGGTGCAGAGCAAGAACCAATGGGCATGCAGCCCATACCAAAAAGACAGTCCAGTTTTGTGAATGAATGCATGTATTCATTCACAAATCTGGACTGTCATGTACGGTATGGGCTGCACGCCCATTGGCTCTTGCCCTGCACCAATGGGCATGCAGCCCTACCAGGCAGTCAGTCGGCGGGCGGCAGGGTGGCAGGTGGGTGGGATGCTGCCGCCCACCGGCTGCCAGGGGAGAGCGGGTGGTGGGGCTTCGGGTGGGTGGGTGGGGGACACTAGCCACCAGGGCTATGTTTGGGGGTTAAACGACTACCGCCCGCGATCGGGATTTTCGGTCCACTGGATCACCAGGGATGAAATCTGTAGGAGGGGAGTTTATTAGACAACCACCGCCTGCAATCGGGCTTTTCGGTCCACTGACCACCAGGATATGTTCGTGGAGGGGAGCTATACTGCCCGTGATCGGGCTGGTGGGGGATTAAACTATGCCCTGATCAGGCCAGTGGGGGTGGTGGTGGGGATTTACAGTTGGCTGCCCGCGATCGGGCTGCTGCGGGGCACAGGGACTGGGTTGGGGGCCAGCCACAGGTGGCAGCTGCTGTGTTGTGCCCTGCAATGCAGCAGCTCACCTGTGGGTGGCCCTCAACTTCAGCCTTTTTTGGCTCAAAGTTGTGCAGGCGCAGGTTGGGGGTTGTGCCTGCACAACTCTGCACAGCCTGGCTGAATATCGGGCTGTGCAGTTTATGCATGGTTCCTCCCCCTCCAGTTCAGCATGCATTCATTTGCATTGTGCTGTTGCTCAGCATGTTTTCTGTGGCGCAACTGCCTCCTGCTGAATATGGCAGAATGGAGCAAGTTTGGACTTGCGCAGGCGCAACCCTATTGCTGGCGCAACCCTTTTGAATATCTGGGCCATAGTGTTTTCCAGGCTATCAAATAAAGGTTCTAGTCATAACCAACCTCCTGTTTTGCACCCGTGACACTCCACCCAACACACTCATACACATTCACTGATTTTTGACAGCACATCCATGAATAATGGATGCTTTACCTGAGTATGATGAGATAATCAACAGCCTCTGAGGGACATGGCAACAAATTATCATGTGAACTGTACATTATTCAATTGAGTATTTTAAAAACTGGGAACAATAAATGAAAAAAATAAAGGCCATTTCACTGATGGGGGACTACAACTGGAAAAAATTATTCTGCAACTGAAATATTTTATTAAAAATTCAGAAAAATTATTTTTTTTAGAAGTTCATTATATCACAAAGCTTTTCCTTTTCACACTTGCCTATCAAGTTAAATATTTACTTTTCAAAAACTATTGTGTAAACCACCTGAACAGAAAGTAAAGAAAAGTGCAATCTGCACTCTTGAGTTGGTACAGTTGCTGTAGATTTTGAGTACAAGTTGCTGCTGAGCAGGTCCTGGTTTCCTAAGATTTGCCTGCCAGTGGCCTATGTAAATGGAAGGAATCACAGACTGATCTATTGTGCTTGTTGCCAATGGTTTCATCATACAATCACACAGTTCCAATTCCAAGGAATGGCATGTAGCCACCTCTCCTCCTTTGATTATAGTGCCTTTAAGACTATGTAGGTGTGGGCATCAAAAGTGTTTGCTACCACTGACGGAGTCAACCCTGAAGTGGTCAGGGCTGAACCAAGAATTGCTCAATCTGCTTATCGCCACCACTGGACAATAGCATGCACCCATACTGGACTGGTTCAAGATGCCAAATATGGACTGGGCATTGCACTTCACTGGACACTGCCTGTGGGGCAACAACTCAGCTACTATGTTGCCACCCTTTAACCTACCTTGCCATAGTGGCAGGGTTGAAGGCACTGCCTCCACCAACTAGGAGTCTTTACCAACATCAGGTGGTACAGGGGCTTATGGACTATGCTAGTATAGGGTGACCTGATTATTTCATGTGCCTTTTCATCTGCCAATTGCCTGCCCCATCATAGATCTCCACGACTGCCTAACCTGATAGACAGCACCCTTAGGTGAATCAGAATGACCACTGCTCCTGTGAAGAGAAGCAGCTGAGTTGCCATAAGGTCAGATTAGTGAGTGATCTTGTTGATGTCAGACTGCTGTTCTATGGAACTTAATCTGATATCTGACAGATTGTGTGTCCGCTAAGTAATGAATTATGTGTGAAAAGCTGTTTCTGTGGTAAGAAGGAAAAGAAGACATTCTTCTGTGGTACCATGTCAAAATGGCATATTCAAAATAGTGAAGACAATTTAAGCCCAGCAATATGAGTGCCAGGAAAGACAGTGACTGAAAACTTCAGCGAGGCATCAGAACAGTGAAAAGCAAACAGACACCACACAAACATTTACAATCAGGGGGCTTCACATCCCCCCATACCCTCCTTACTTAAATATATGTACTTGAAGATGCAGTATACACCTCACAAAGGTTTCACTGTTCTGACATCTCACTTAAGTTTTCGGTCACAGTTTTTTCCTGGCGCTTCATATTGCTGAACTTAAATTGTTTTCGCTATTTTGGATACGCTGTTTTGATGCAACACCATCTCCTGCTAGTCAGCACATTACTTTATGCTGTACATACTAAGTATGGAGATGCAGAAAGAGAGAGCAAGAAATGTGCTAGAGCCCAAGACTATAGTGGGGTCCTCTAGTGGGCACCATAGCCCGGTGCCGAGCTGCTAGCACTCAAAATGTGCAGAAGCCTAGATATGTGAGTCAGTGTTGACATGCAGTGGCCTGACTAATGGAAGGACAACTAAACCTCCATGTTAATCACCATTGCAGATATTAAGGAAAGGTGAAAGCGAGTGAATGGAGAGGCAACCTAACTGACTCAAGCATACAGCTTAAAGCTGTGTACCAGCGCTGTGCATCATGATGGATGATCCAAGAGTATGGAATCTGTGAGTAAGATCAGGCTTGTCCCTGCTACACAGGAAATGTGCACACAGCACAGGAAATGTTTTCTGGATTCAGCCAGCTGACTGAGGAATTACAGCTACTGTACCTCTGTTTGAGATGTAGCCATTCTAACAATTACATGGCCTTTGGTTGGGGTTTAACTGTATTCACTAAACTTTTCAGTGTTTCATTTCAAGTGCACCTCTGCCAACTAATCAGCTGCACCATCTGGGCCTACACCATTTCAGCTGCAAGGTATCCAATAACTTAAGTGGCAACTCCCCAGATTTGTTATAAAAATGGAAGCTCACTGGTACCAGCAGGAAGAGGGCAGAGCCTCCAGTACAGGAGAGCAACATCTACTCACTGCACTGTGCATTGCGGGGACAGGCAGCTTGTCAGAGCTGTCTATAATAGGGTTTTCTTAATCACAGCCAATGGAAGGTTTTGATTTGGCTGCACCTGCTCAGGGTATATAAAGACATGTACAGTACATGTACACCATATTAATGGGCAAGGGCTTCCTGAGGTACCAGAAGACCAGCCAACCCACCTTTATTGCTTTGTGCCTAAACTAAGCCCTTTTATCTCCTTAGGTTACAGCCCAAATGAAGGTGTGTTCTTTTGTTTAAACAGATGTTCATTGCTGTTACATGTAGAGTATAAGTGTATGTATTGTAAGTTGTGTGGGACCAAAGGAAGAGTGACTATAATAGAAAGGTGGGAAGGTACAGCATCTCAGGGATTGTACAGGATTATTACCAGGTCCACTTAAATCATTCTCTGAGTGGAGGCACTCTGTTATTTCTAAAAACTTGATATCACCCTCCACCCCCTTCGCATGTGAAGGAGAAAACATGGAAACATGGATAGGAGTTAGGCCTGTAAACCCTAATAGCACATTTCTAAACTTTGTAGGCGTTGGGTAGAAAATCCATAGTATCATACTTACAAACACTGTGAGGTTTGAGTTTTGTGTGGTAGCAACTCTAATATGCATTAATTTAGATTTTGCTATAAATGTCCTTAGTTTTTGAAAATGTAATGTGGTAACTTGCTTTGAACAAGGCCCTTGATGCTTTGCATTAAGGAGAAGGGACTCCTAACTTACATTGTGCAGGGCAAAAGATGCAATGTGCATGGCACTTTGGTTCCTTCACAAGTCCTAATTTTCTTTGTGCAGGGCCTTGCAGAACCTGCACAAAGCATGAAAAGAGACCTAACATTCTTACCATTTTGTTTATGTATGACTTTGTTGTATGAAATGAATGCAATGTTTTCTTAGTCACTCGTATTCTTTTTTTTTTTCCCCTTCTATTTTTCCTCACAGGGCTGCTGGCAGGCGAGCTTTCATCTTTCTCCTTGAGGGAGCATGCTTATACCCTGTGAGCTTTGTTACTGTCTCCTGACACAAGTCCAAATTCCAGCAAATCCCCCACAGATCCCCCCACCATAGCATGGCCAGGGAGTGGAGGGCTACTTCTCCCCAATACACAAATCTAGTTTTGCCGTGGGTCAGGAGTGCAGTCCAGGTGTCATGCAGCCTGCTAGTACGCTCCCAATTTTCACTTTTCTTCCCATCCATACCTGTTGCTTTTTTCTCATACACATCAGTGTGTGCTCGTGGAGGCGCACGCTGCGGGGTCCTGCAATACCCTCTTGTTGTTGGCATTCCCTACCTGCATTACCCTTGGGCCTCCACCTGGGGGTAGTCATTTGGCAGGAATGCCAAGCCACCCTCCTCAGCTGACCCCCAGCAATCCATGTTCGACACTGAATGTGGGTCGCCAGTATGGTAGGAAGTAAAGCGCAATACTTCAGCCCACCACACCATTGGGCCAGCTGGTTTTCTTGTTTCTTAGCTTTTCACAATGGTTATCTTCAAAATAGAGGCAGTATAGCGCAGTGGTCTAAGGCTCTGAGCTGCAAATTTGGTGACATCCAGCAGACCAGACCTGGGTTTGAATCCCACAGCTTCCACTTGCATACTGTGTGACCCTGAGCAAGTCACTTAACCTCCTTGTGCTCCCAGGTCGCTCCTGTAAAAAAGCTTTCAACTTAGTGTGCTACACCTGGTTAAACAACTAAATAAATAAAAAAAAAATCTTCCTGCAGCATGTAGATTTTTAAAATATTCATGAAATATTTTTTTACAAATATGCTGTGTTTAATTAAAAATATCTGTTTGCTACCTAAAGTGGTTTCTTAACATGTTGTTTGTCTTATTATACTATTTTCTTACAAACACTGAAGGGTCACCCCTAACATTTAAGTATTTAATACATTACTGTACAATAAAGTTTTTGTTCACGTGAAACGTAAATACTAACTAAAAACAATGCACAGCACATACAGTGTTCAAAACCACTTCTGCCAGCAGGGCGAAGAGAGCTTGTTTACTACTATGCCAGATCACAGACCCTACTGATTGGCAAAGTCTCTGAGAGCTTTTCCATTTGGTGATGGCACAAGAAGTGTCAAAATGGCAGAGTGATTGGAAAATAAAGGTGTGCCTTTGGGACAACCTTGACTCAGATCTTTTGCCAGGGCACCTGATAAGGCAAGGGCCCATCACTTGCAAAACATTTTGGAGATCCAGTGTGTGAAAACGGCAGAACTCTTTGTCTAGTCATGTAATAGCCACCAAGGACCCATACCAGGACTGCAGTGCTAATTCTAGGAACTTGGAGTCTGAAAGCAGTTTATTGTAGAAGAATGTAAGGGATCATCAAGATGAAATGAGTATCCTATGGGGCTGCTACCCATGAAAAGTCCCTGGTGCCTTGCAGTGCACAGACAATCTCACTGAAATGGTTGTTTTCACTGAAGGTGGCATTTTCAGTCTTGTCTGTGCCAAGAGACACTTCCAGCTGTAATGAAGATCTTGAGAGATCTGATGCCAAGATTCAGCTTCTGAAACAGCCAAGAAATGGACGTATTATTTATATGGGGAATTCCAAACTGGTATGGATATTGGAGATGTTACCTCTGGCAGCAGTCCTTGGGAGATTGCCAACCACTGCCAGAGGAGAGGCAGAGGCACACACTGGCAAACTGGTACCTAGCGCACTGTCCATTGAGAATAAAGACCCTGTTACAGATTAGAGATGCCCAGCGCCATGGTGGCCATTAGCCGGGAGGACCTGAATGACAGACAGTCCCTACAGCGGTGCTGCCTCCTGCACACCAGCTGAACTGATACTGCAGAGTCATGCTAATATGTTAGAAATGTGTGAACCCAAAGCAATAACAAGGTGGAAGATCTGGTAAATACAGCAGGAAGAGTAGGAAAGGTTATCTTAACCTCACTTACTGGTGAATCACACGGTATAAAGGAGTCATGGGGCTCCTGTAGGAGATGCGTAAAGCATTCAACCTTTTTAAGGTGCCCTAAGATTGTGACTTGTTTCCAGGGTCAGAACTGAGAATGTCTTGCAGTACGGACAATAAGAGCAATTCTGAGGGCCATGTTCCCGTGTGTGAATTGCAAATGCATTAGTAATCATGACAACAAGCCATCATGTGACAGAAGGATTTATTTCTGACATGACAGAAGAAGCACTGAGCAAAGCTCACCAAGGAGTAAATAACATGGAAAGGAAAGGAACGGCAAATAGCTACAGACTGATTGTACTGTATTTAATTGAGTGGAGACGCCTCTGGTGAGCAGTTGCCACATACCCCTACACAAGGAGGGTACCCCTGGAACTATGCTCATCCCTAGACCCTGCATGATGCCAAAGAAGGGATATCATGCTGTATGTTATCAGTCCCTAGCTGAAGGAACTGTGACTGCAGCCACAGTTGAGTGAGATTCTTGAACAGCATGTCATCTACTTTGGGAAGTGGGGGGCAGTGGGTGTTCTAGAGTACAAAAAGTAAAAAGGGGGGTTATACATCTGAAAACTGTCATGCAGCACATAGATTTTTAAAATCTTTGTGAAGGGTTTCGGTGTGAACATTTTGTAAAAACCACTGTGCAGCATTTAGATTTTGAAAATGATCATGCAACACATATATTTTTACATAAAAAGCATTGTTGTGCAGCTCGTAAATGTTGAAAACCATTGTGTAGCAAATTGCTTCTCCTTGTCGACTTACAAACAGCACTGTCGTGTTTTGTATATTATTAACCATAAATTGTGCCTTTTTGTCTGTTTTTTTTCCTATTATACTGTGTGATATGTACCTCCTCTATGTACTATGTAACTTGCACCTCTGTATAACTATTTGAAACCTCCTGTTGTACAACACTGTACATGTATTTGTTTTTACCTGTTCCTCGAATTGTACTCTCCTGGGCCATGCCTTAAAATAGGCAGTTCTGTCTTGTGCACTTACCTGGTTACCAAAAGCAAATAAATAAATAAAATAAATGAAAACTAATGCAGTTAGATTTTGAAATCCATCGCATAGATGTTGAAAATATTTGGGAAAACACATAGATGTTAAGAAAGTTTGTGAAAGAGTCTTGTGTGTGTTTTATTTTAATTAAGATGTCTAGTTACCAATTAATTAAAAAAAAAACGGATTTGCCCATGCTCATTCACAGCTGCTTGTGCCTAAACCAGCGCTGGAGTAAAATATCACTTGGCTGTCGAGTGATATTCACAGAGAGCACCCTCTGTCCATCCTGCACAACCTGTCTGAAGATTGAGTTGTGATAACAAGCTAACACATTTTATATGATATAATGTCTCATCCCTAGGGCTTGAAGTGCAGTATGTACAATTTCCTTTAACCAGCCACACATATTTAAAACATATATACAATCAAATAACAAGCACAGTGGAATTCCTCCTGTACATATCTAAAATGAGCCCTCAAATGCCAGGAAAAAAAAGATGGGTATTATGAGCTCCTTTAAAAACTTCAAGAGGCGAGCTGAGAAAGCTGATTTGGTAAGGCATTCGACATGTGCAGAGGGCCATGAAAAAGACCATTTCATCCAAGGATTTCTATCGGGTACATGGAACCATCAGCAGATTCTTTCCTGATAAGCAAAGTGGCAGAACCAAAATACATGGTAGCAGAAGATCTTTTACAGTGTAGTTCACATTAAATGTATAGTGCAGCCAGTTTGCAAACAGTTCTTTTTATATGACTGCAGTGAATTGCCAGCTCCTTAGTTTTTCCCCTTCAGCTGGAGAATGTGACTTTCAACTGAAAATATATCCAGGCAGCTCATTCAGAGCTCAACAGAAACCAGCCAATGACCAGATATCAATGACGAAGAGATTTCCTAAGTAGAGCCATAACTAGACATGTTGTGAAGTTTTACTAGGTGCTTCATTGGTGAAGTTTCAGCAAAGTTGCAATTCACCTTTTCAAATTACTTCACAGAGTTCCAGCTTCTCCACTCTGTCACTTGGCAATGAGTTTCCTTGGAAAAGTGGCACTTTCTCAGGACAAGTCAAGTGAAGTACAATAAAGTGGCCACTTTGTTTATGAATTTGGGTCAGTTTGAATCGAAAAAGGGCCACTTCACTTCATGTGAACTTACAAAGTTAGCATTCATGAATTTTGCCAACTTTACAATAGAAACACAGAAAAAAATTTGACAGCAGATAAGGGCCCTTGGCCCACCCAGTCTTCCAATTTTTCCCTACCAACAGTATCACCACAGACCCTACTCGATCTCTGAATCTTTCTCCCTCCTCCTTTGTTTCCACTTAGGTTCTCTTATGCCTATCCCATAAATCTTTGAACCCCACCACTGTTTTCTCCCCTTCCCCTCCTCTGGAAGACTGTTCCAGGAATCCATCACTCTTTTTGTGACGAAGAACTTTACCACATCTCTCCTGAATCTACCCCTCTCCGACTTCATATCATGATACCTTGTTCTTGAACACCTTTTGGTCTGAAAAATACTTCCCTCTTGTAGATTATTTACTCTATCATATCCCCCTCCCTCCTCCTATTTTCCAGAGCATACATATTGAGATCTTCTAGTCTCTCTTAATAGGACTTTTGATGAAGGCCCTGCAGCATTTTAGTTACCCTCCTCTGGTCTGCCTGCATGCTATCTATGTCCTTCCAGAGATGTCTCTAAAACTAGACATAGGTCTTACCAATGATCTATATAGTGGCAACAGTACCTCCATCTTTCTGCTAGTGATACCACTCCCTATGACCTCACCATCCCACTAGCCCTCCCAACTGTCTTGTCACATTGCCTGGTCACCTTTAGGTACAGTAATCAGATATGAATACCCCCAGGTCTCTTTTCTGCTTGGAGGTTGTCAATACTATACCCATTTTCTAATCTGTCTGTAGATTTCTGTGCCACAAGTGCATTATTTTGCACTTTTTCACATTAAAACCTAGCTGCAATATCCTTGTCCACTCCTCAAGTTTCCTAAGTTCTCTGTTCATCCTTTCAACCCCCCCCAGGAGTGTCCACCCAATTGCAGATTTTTGTTGTCATCTGCAGAGAGGCAGACTTTCCCTTCCAGCTCCTCTGTAATGTCACTTATAAGGATATTAAAGAGGACTGGTCCAAGCACTGATTCCCTGAGGCACCCTGCTGGTTGCCCTCCCTTCCTCAGAGTGAACTCCATTTACCACCACCCTCTGTCACCTCTCCCCAACCAGTTTTCCACCTTTGGGCCCAATCCTAAGCAGCCCCACTTGCTTACTAGACTTCTATGTAAAACAGTGTCAAAAGCTTTACTGAACTCTAGGTAGGCCATGTCCATCACATCAACCTGATCTAATTCCTTGGTCACTCAGTCAAAGAAATCTATCAGATTCATTTTATATGACGTTCCCTCCATGGATCCATGCTGCATTCGATCTTGTGACCCACTGGATTCATGATATTTCAAAATATTTTCCCACAATGAATGTCAGGCTATCTGGCCTATAATTGAAAGCCTCCCACCACTACCACTTTTTTTGAAGTGGAACTATTTATGCCCTCCTCCAGTTCTCTGGAGCCACTCCTGTTTCCAGTGAGCTGTTAAATAGGACTGTCAGTGCAGCAAGTACCTCGCTGAGCTCTCTCAGCGCTCTTGGATGCACCCTGTCAGGCCACTTTCTTTGTCCACTTTCAGATTAGCGAGTCCCTTCAGGACTCTCTACTCTGAAAAAGGACCAATGTCCACCTCCGTCCCTCAAAAATTTTTCTGAGGCCCCTCTTCTTCTCATTCCTCTCTAAAAACTGAACGAAAGTATTTTTTTAGGATGTCTGCTTTTTCCTGGCCTCCCTCTGCACAGTTCCCCTTCCCCTTTTAACCTTACAATCCCACCCTTGGTTTTCCTCTTTTCATTTACATACCTAAAAATATCTTGCCCCCTTTTGTTACCTTCTTGGCTATTCTCTCTACTGTTTGCACCTTCACACTCCTTACTACTTTCCTCACTTCCCAATGCTCCTCCTCCTGCATCTCCTTATACCTTCTGAATTCAACTATTTTAGCCTTTACCTTATCAGTAGCCTCTTTCCAGAACCATAGCTGTCTCATTTTCCTCTTGCTTTTGCTCACTTGCTTGATGCAGAGGTTTGCTGCCGTGAGTATGTCTCCTTCTAGCTTTGTCCACTGTTCTTCCATCCTATCTAGGTATCTCTCCCCCCCCAAACTAGGCCATCACTGAGGCATTCACCCATCTTTATGAAATCTACCATCCTGAAGTCCTCAACCCTCACAATTGTGTGGTTCGATTCCGCAGCTATCCTATATTGAACCACACTGTACGGTGATTACTGGGCCCCAGGTGTCCTCCCACCTTGATGTCTGCAACACTGTCCTTGTTAGTGAGTACAAGGTGCAGTATTTTTCCATCATGAGTGGATTCACTGACTAGTTTCCAGAGAAATGTCCCCTGCATGGAGTCCAGGATGCCTCTGCTTCTAGCTGAAGCCACAACTGGGAGACTCCAGTCTACATCTGGCAGACTGAAGTCCCCCACCAGCGGCACCTCCCCCTTTTCTGCTATCTTGCTAGTGGCTTCCTCCAGTACCTTATCTAATTTCTCCCCCTGTGCTAGCAATCTGTAGCTCACATGAGCGTGAATAGTGGCTCAGTTCCCTGTTTCCAGGGTGACCCATTGTGCTTCTACCCCCTCTGTGTTCCCTGTATCTCATCACTTTTATGCTTTCAGCTCACGTAAAGTACCACACACACTGTTTTCCTTCCCACCTTGTCTTTCTTGATCAGAGTATAGCCTGGTATGGCCATGTTCATTTATGGTTTTCAGTAGGGATGGGCGAACTGGCTCTGCCACACTTCCAAACCCATCCCCTCTCTGACCAGGAAGATCGAGCCTTTCACCACTTGACCCGAATCATCAAGTTGACCCAGTTTGGAAGTGCAGTCTGGTCAAGGAATAACACACTCACCACCGGTACTTCATGGAAAAGGGAGATCATTGTGCAGAAATTAAAAAAAAAAAACATTTTTCCCCCAGATCTCTGATGAATACTCCCAAGTCCCTGGACCATCATATAACCAACAAAGGCAAACACTTGTGATCCTGGGGCACTGAAAGGAGCCAACCAATAAGGGTCTCAGTTCTGTGACTGCCTGATGTTCTGGCCAATCCTGTTTGTCAGCCGCCACAGGAAATCCCTAGGAAACAGTGTATCAAGTGCATTTGGGGCTTTGCATTCAATGGAGACAGGTGTGTGTAGAGATTCCAAAAAAAATGATGAAAACAAAACAAAACATCTTTCATTACATTTGAGAGGGAGAGGGAGAGTAGAGAGACCAACTAATTCAACAGCAGACAGCTGCAGAGCATAGATGTTGCAGCAGAGTACTCTGTGAAAAAAAAAGGAAAAAGAAAGTTCACCCATTTTCATTAGTCGGAGAGAAAGGAGAAAGAGAGAGAGATATCAATGAATTCAACAGCAGATAACATCAGAGCGAAGAAAAAAATTTAAAAATATTAAGGGGAGCAGCTAAGTCAGTCAGGACAGAAGGACTCTGTCTGAAGATCATAGTGCCTCAGCAATTTTGAGGGGAGGCTTAGTGCTGTACAGATTTTGAAGCGGGTGTCATCCACGTTTCAGACTCTGTTTTGCCTATCTCTGTGCTGCCCTGAAAGGTCATAATGTTGTAGACTCTGTGTTGCCCATCTCTATGCCTGAACTACTACTAGATCATAATACCATACAGATTGTGAAGAGGGAGTCACATCTCAGACTCTGTGTTGCCCATCTCTATGCCTGAACTACTGCAAGGTCATACAGCTGGAGCATAGCCTCTGTGTTGCTCATCTCTGTGCCTGAACTACTACTAGGTCATAGTGCCATACAGATTGTGAAGGGGGGGGGTCATGTCTCAGATTCTGTTGCCCATCTCTGTGTCTGAACTACTACTAGGTCAAACTATCATAGTATAGACTCTGTGTTGCCCATCTCTGTGCCCAAACTACTACTATGGCATACTGCCATATCACAGACTCTGTGTTGCCCATCTCTGTGCCTGACCTACTACTAGGTCATAGTGCCATATAGACCGTGAAGCGGGGTCACGTCTCAGACTGTGTTGCCATTTCTATGTCCAAGCTATTACCACTAAGTAAGCAAGCAATTAAGTTGGACTCCAAAAAATGGATTCAGAATCAGAGTTTGACACACTGCCTCCTTTCACTGCAAAGCCCCAAATAATCTGCATTCACTGGGCTGGATTCACAAATGTTTTTGGGACTAAGTCCCACACTGCAACTCCAGTTGTGGACCGAAATCTCCACAGCTGCAGAGATTGCTATTCACATCCTCAGCAGCTGTGGAAGAGCTTATCCCACTGGCCATAACATTTTTCCAATGATGTGGGCAGTTCCACAGCAACATCACCTACAAGCTGCCATACATACTTTTGAGAATACCATAGCCATGGGAGAAACTGTGGTTCTATAAGTGGCAACCCACTTGCGCCAAGTTTTTCCCTCAGCTATGAGATTTCCAAGAGCTGTGTGAATCCAGCCCACTGTTTCCTATGAATGCCATGTGGTGGTTGACACACAGGATTTTCAAGAACAACAATCAATTTATTTTATTGCTGTTGGCTGCTTGCTGAACTTGAAAAATAACGAAAATATAGACACTTTTTAAAAGGTTATTTTTTTTTTTAACAAAGGGATCTAAAAGAATAATACTTATGCATTTATTATACTCAAATAGACTAAAATAAATTTACAATTCATAAAAGTAAATCAGAACCTTTTGGAAAAAAATCAGAGAATCAGAACCGGGTCACATCTGCCGCCTTTAGTTTTCAGTGCACCTTGACTCACCATGATGTCCTCCAGGTCCAGAATCTTGTTTCCAAGTCTTCTAGCATTTACACCCATGGCCTTCTAAATTTAAATTAATTAACAAAGTGAATTTGGGCCACTTCATCCTCTCACCATAACAGCTCCAATGTAAACTGGCTGTTAACTGGTTGCACAATAAGTTTAATGTGAACTGTATTGTATGTAGTTAGGACCCTAGCATTAAAACACCATGCATGTGTGTATTATTACCACAGCTTTCTGCCAGAAACTTTCTCCTAGAAGCAAAGGAAGATAGTGTATCCCAAATGAGATAAAGCTGTCATTTCAGAGAGCCAAATTTAGAGGCTGGCATGCACTGCACTACAGGTCCATTTGCATGTCACTATGTGGACATTACTGACTCTGCACAATGCATCCATGCACAGATGCAGGAAAGCCTTGGCTATCTCCACAGCAGAGCCCTATCTACCTACCTATGCCACCCATGGCAGTCTAGCAGGTATCCTTCCCTCATACAATCACTGTCTGTGTTGTGGAACTGTACTAAAGCCATTCCCTGACAGCTCAGAGGCCCCCTCCATCACCCGGTCCTTGTCAGTATTGTAGAACTGTTCCAAAGGCCTTCCTTGGCAGTCTAGTTGACCCCCACTTCCTCACGTTGTCCCTGTCAGTGTTGTGGAACTGAACTGAAGCTTTTCCCTAACAGTCTAGAAGTCCACCCTTCGTCACCCAATCATGTATTGAGGAAAATGTACTGAAACACATCCCTGGCAGTTTAGTGTTACCCCCCCACCCAATCACTGTCAAAGGCCTCCCTCCCCAGCCCACCTACTGAGCACACATTACCCTACCACCCTCAGCCTCTGACTCAGCCAGCTATCCATATGTAACCCCCCTCTGGGAGCTCACCTGACATTGCCCTATTTGTCCCCATATTGCTGCACTCCTGGTCTCCCCACTGTTCTTTCCCATTGTGCAGCATGCTGTTTCTGCCCCTCCAGGGCATAATCCTTTGGTCATGAGCTGCTGATGTGGTGTTTTGGCCAGCACTTGCATCAGTGCCTGGCAGCGCTTTGAAGTTTGCGACCGCCGTTGCAGTCCAGGGTCGGGGAGATTGTCCGTGATCCCAGTGCCCCACTTATGCTTTTTGGGGACAGGAGACCAAAAGGAGATCAAGCAAAAGCCTGTAGCTGTACTGATTTTAAAGTTTAAGCAGTGGGGCCGCTCAGAGGCTCATGAATATTAATGAGTAGCTCCATGAATATGGATGAAGATGCTGCCTGTCACCTGGGGGGACAGAGTTTTGGTGGCAGTGACTGCCAGACCATGGGGGCTTTTGGACTGAGAGTGTGTTCATTTGATAGAGGGCATTTGGGGCTATAACTCTGTGGGGCATTGGTGGCAATAAAGTATCATGTTGGGTTACTCTAAGCTTAGAAAGAGGAGAGAGGCTGCATAAAACTGTATGGGACTCCAGGTAAACAAATGGGAACAGACATGTTGTTGACATTTAACTCCAGACTTGCAGCCAATCAGAGATCTTGGCACCCAAACAGGACACAGACGAACTCCTAGGAAAAGGAGGGGACTAAATCGGGTGCCTAGGTCATGCCCCAATAAATAAGCAGAGAATATTGATCACTATGGATTATTGAAAGGCTTCAACAGACAATCAGAATGCTTGGTTTTCGACTGATACAGGTGGACTTTCTGGGATTTCTTTGGTCTGTTCCTGTGGTCTGTACAAGGCAGGACTGTATTGTAAAAGTGGACATTGAGCTTGGGGCTTACCCAGGCCCTCATCTGAGGATTGCTGTTGCCAGAATTGGATCGAGAGGAAAGAGACTAAACTGTGATTCTGATTCCCCGGGTGCTTGCTGCAGAAGGAAGGAAGGAAGCTGTGATTCTGTTTTTTCCAGGTAATGAGAAGTTGCTTTGCTGAGGTTTGGAGAAAACAAAGTGTTGCAGAAGCTCTACACTGGGAAGCTGAACTAGCTGAGAAGACTGTGCAGATTATCAGTAGTGCTACAATTATTGCTGAGAAGTTGTTTGCTTGAGTGGGACTGTAATTGCATTTTCTGAAGAGGCAAAGCATCTCTGGTTATCAGGGTGCTAGCCAGGAGCTGTGTATGTCCTGAGTGAGCTGGTTAAAGTGGCTTAGAGCTAAGGACTAGCTTCAGCTGAAGAAAAGGGTGTGGACACTGCTGAACTGGAACATGCAGATTGGTGTGCAGAGTTTCCCCATAATGAATTGCACTTGCAATTAATGAGATAGAGGCTAGCACCCACTCAAATTGGCATTGGACTTTATTAGAGCATCTGCCTTTTCTTGTTGAGAACTGAGTGCAGGGACTGCAGGAGGACACCCACCATTAGGGAGTCCTCACCCAGAGCCAGGGAGGGAACTTGCTAACTCCTTGGGACTCACTGTCTCAGGAGGTCACCAGTGCTTGCTGGGCTGCTACGGCACCTGCAATCTGTTGTGGGAGCCGGGTTGTAGAGCCACTCCCGGGTCTGGGCTTCCTGGGGCTGATGTTGTCCTGCCACAGTGCTCTGCAATGGGCCAGAAACATCTGAAGGTGACAAGCAGCCAGAACTATAATCAAGGTAACCAGCTGCAAGATCTTCAAGCAAGTTCCATCCAGATGGAGGGATACCAGCCAGCCTGTTTCTCCTTTGTTGCACTAGATCAAGGAGCTCCATTTTCCCTGGTGCTTAGATTGACAAACTGCGAGTACCCAGGACCTGGTTACTGGGAGGGAAAAAGGGAAATTGTTCTGTTTTTCAATTTAGAAGCTTTCTCAAATATTTGAGGGCCTCAGCAGCTGATCAACCCACAGCACCAATCAGGCCTACACCTAGTGGGTACCCCTAGAGACAACTTGGAGACACTGGTACCAGTGAGGGAGGGCTTGGCCTGCAGGCCCATATGTTGAAGTGGCATATTGCACTAACCTTTCTTTTTACCTTCACAGCCACCCTATAGCCAGGTAACCTCTTCCCTATTCCTCACCCCATGAATAAAGCTGTGAATCTGTTGTTTGCAACTGCTGTGTTAGTAAACCCCATTGTATGTGCTCACTGCTGAGGTATATGGTTTATGGTGGAACAAGTTATTTGGGGACACAGTGTGCAGAGTGCTTGGTTGGGGGAGGTGGATAGGCACAGTATCCCAGGGGTGGTGCTTAGCAGATATCTGTCCCACTAATACTTTACTCTAGGTGGAGGCACTGCACTATTATCAATATTTCTGGGAACAAACCCCCAATTGTCATTGTAGCAAGACCCAGGCCGCTTGCCTGGTATCAGAGACAGCTGGCAAGGGGGTAGCCCACTGGCATATGGTGCTAGGGCTACATCTTGGAGGCACCGCTGAAAATGGATCCCAAGAAATCTTTCCTTTTGCTGGGGGTACCCCCCCCCCCCCGAGATGGAGGAGGGGGTGCTGAAAAATGTGTATCCACCATATAGAGATTAGGAAAGGTAAAAGTGCAAGGGAAAATATTTGACTCAGCTTGGGGTACATTGACTATGCTAATAGAGAATACTCATCCGATAGAGGCCGGCTGGATGCCTGAGGCCCTGGTGGTGGAGGGATTGACTGAGGCTCTACCGGTGGTAACTTTGTTTAGTCTAATGACCTCCTCGAAGGGGAAAGGGTCGACGGGCTGGATCTGTTCATAGGGTGCCAAAGTCTGTGAAGCCCCAACCTGGTTCTATGCCTATGGCCTTCAAATTGTACCATAAATTGAAATGTTTTCTGGGATAAAACCTACCCCAAATAGTGAGAATGACTTGGAGGCCTGGATGGATGGTGCCACACCATTAGTCCAAGACTGGCAGTGTTCTTAAGTTGAGAAATGGAACTGATTAGTGAAAAGTTTATGGGGTCCTGCTTTGGAGGTTATATTTTCTTTACGAGCAACTGATCCCAAAGCCCCAGCCCATATATACCTCTGGCCCTGAAAAGTGTTTTTGAGAATCCCAAATCATGTGAGAACCTCATGTGGAAGTTTAAAACCTCTAGACAGTGGGAGGGGGATCCATTGTCTGCTTTCTTGGCCCAAGTAGAAAGGGCATTGCAGACGGTGTTCCGGAAAAGGGGGAGGGGGTAGCAGCCCAGGATCTAAATCGGATCAGGTTGGAGCACATAGTGAAGGCCGCTTATTTATTTATTTATTTATTTGTTTTTTTTTAATTGTTTAACCAGGAGTGGCACAGTAAGCTGAAAGCTTGTTTACAGGTGCAACCTGGGAGCACAGGGAAGTTATGTGACTTCCTCAGGGTCACACAGTATGCAAGTAGGGGCTATGGAATTCAAATCCAGGTTTCCAGATTTGCAGCTGAAATCCTTAAACCACTGCGATATACTGCCTCCCCTTTGTTAGTGTTACAGTTGCACTTAGCAGACAGGGAAAATAACCCCCCTCCATATTGGGTCTTGGTATGGCAGGTTCAGGAGGCTAAAGTGGAGCAGGGTCACTGGGGGATGCAAAGGGTATCCATGGCTGTGATGCAGATGGAAGAAGAGGAACCCCCTGGTGAGGTGCAGGAATTAAGGACATTATTAATGGAATACAAGGATGTAATCACTTCAGATAAACTAGCTGTGGGTTCAGGTTCAGCTGAAGCTCCTGGTATGAGTGGTTTAGTCCCTAATTTAGGCCCAACCACATTTGGCACTGGGCCCTCTGCCCAGGTACCCCCCTCTGACACAGGGGTTAAGGCTCAAGTGGAGAAATTAGTACAGAGGGTGGCTGAGCTAGAGAGGGTTGGGGTGCCGGTTGCTGACCAGGGGAATGAGCGGGTTGTAGTATGGAATCATGCAGCTCAGAGTGCCCCAGTGGGACTGCCTGGGGCCCGTCCAGCACTGCCAGACTGGCCACAGCCCTGAGAACCTGTTATTTGTTATAGATGTGAGGGCAAGGACCAAATACAGAGGGGGTGTAGGGCACCTTTAGACCATTCACCTAATAGAGATAGGGCACCCATCAACACAGCCTGCAAGAAGGGAAACTAGGGAGAGGCCTGATAAAAGAGTACACTGGGGCCCCTGGCAGGTCCAGCTTCATGGCTCACACAAGAGTCTCATCTGGCAGAACCAACACGACAGCACCAGTAGATGTGTGAAGGTTGGTTGGGCTGACAAATGAAACTAAGATCACCATCAATAGAGTCCCCATTGGGGCTGTTCTGGATGGCAGCTCCCAAGTTATCATCTTCTTCAAATGCTGGTATAATCAGCATTTATCAGATGTAGAAACATAGCCACTTGAGGGATTGCATGTGTGGGGCCTCAGTGGAAAAGCACACCCTTACCTCGGCTACGTCAAGGTATGGATGGCATTCCCTGCTAAAGTGTCTGGCTTGGGTGTAGCTGTAGAGACCCTAGTTTTGATTTTCCCAGAATCCAACATCTTCAATGGAGTGCTGCTTTGGTGGGCACAAATGCCCATGTTTGGACGGTTGGCCCAGTTATGTTGTGCTCGAGTGGCTGAACAAAGAGTAGAGAGGTACTCGTTACACCCCCTGGTCCAGGAGGCTTACCGAAGGAAGGGGCAACTCCCTGTTGAGGAGTTTGATGATCCAGTGGGAATACTGTGGAGAAGGGATGGAGATGAAATTATGCTCCCTCCAAATGTGGAATGCAACTTTGCAGGTGTGGTGAGACTAAAGAAGGATGTCAAAAATCAGATATTAATGTTGGATGCCCTGGACAAACATGGGTTGCCAGTGGGACTGTTAGTCAAGCCCAGTGTTCTGCCAGCCAGAGCACATACATATTTTTGAAGGGTGAATGTGTAAGTGAAGAACGTCATGGATAAAGAGGTGGTGGTGTGGAAAGGACAGACATTGGCTCAAATATACTGCACCAACACAGCATTGCACACTGCTGCAGTGAGCAGAAGTGCCCCTGTCAGACTTGATCCAGAATTGTTCAATCTGTGTGACTCCCTCATCCCAGAGGAATGGAAAAAAAGAGTGAGGGAGAAACTGGCTACTCAGATGTATGTTTTCTTCCTACACAACTGGGATGTAGGGTGTGTGAGTGGAAAGCAGCATCGGATACGAATCACGGATGACAAGCCTTTTCGGGAGAGGTCCAGGCGGTTGGCCCCAGTGGATATCGATGATGTCCAGTGGCATTTGCAGGAGATGCTATGTGCAGGGATTATTCAGGAGTCCAGGAGCCCATTGTGGTGGTGAGAAAGAAGAGTGGGGCCATATGAATGTGCATGGACTACCGCACACTGAACAAGTGGACAGTGCCAGATCAATGTACTATGCCCAGGGTGCAGGATGCACTGGACTGTTTAGATGGAAGTCATTAGTTTTCGGTTTGGGATCTTCAGAGTGGCTACTACCAGATTCCAATGGCCCCTCAGGACCAGTAGAAGATGGCTTTTGTCTGTTCCCTCAGATTTTACAAATTCCTGAGGTTCCCCTAAGGGTTCTCTGGCACACCCACCTCCTTTCAGGGCCTGATGGAAAAAGCAGTCAGGGATATGAATTTGCTGGAGTGTCTAGTCTACCTGGCTGACATCATCATGTTCGGGAAAACTTGGAGGGGCATGAGGCCCAGTTGATGAAGGTGTTAGACCACCATGAAGAGATTGGGTTGAAGCTGTCCATTGACAAATGCCAGTTCTTCCAGACCTCCATCAAGTTTGTGGGCACATTGTCTCAGAGAAAGGCATACAGACTGACCCCAGCAAGGCTGAGGCCCTTACCACCTGGCCTAAGCCCCGCACCCTGAAACAATAACAGAAGTTACTGGGTTCCTGCAGCTATTACAGGAGATTTGTAAAGGACTACACCTAGGTGGTGTCTGAACATGTTACAGGGGTACCTGCCCACCATCAATAGTAAGAAAACTGCCATGCCTAAGGACCCTGCAAGACCCATCAGATATTTTTGCCCATCTTAGCCAATCAGTGAGAGGTGGAATGAGGACTATAATAGAAATTTTGAGGACATCATTTATTATTTGACTCATGCCCCGGTACTGGCTTATGTGGACCCATAGAAACCCTATGTACTCAATACCGACACCAGTTTTAGTGGATTGGGGGCTGTGTTATATCAAGAACACTGCTCTCCTAGTAGTGGTGAAGATGTCATTGTGGCCATAATGGAAACATGGGCCACCCAGTACCAGGACTGGGTATGATGATCCCAGGGTATAGAATATTCAAGAAGGATAGGACTAAGGGGAAAGGGGTGTGTGTGGCATTCTATGTATGGGAAGGGATAAGGTGTATAAGGGAGGAAGGGGAGGAAGGCAGAACAGAGGCCCTATGGATGCAGTTTCAGGACTCGAAAGGTAGGACGCTGAGGATGGGGGTAGTATACAGACCACCAGTGCAAGAGGATGACCTGGATAGAGAGCTAGCTGAGCAAATCAGAAGGGTCTGTGGAAGGGGAACACAGTGGTCATGTGGGACTTCAACCTGGTATGGAGCACTCCAACCACGAGTGCAAGGGAGCAAGTCATTCTAGATGCTTTTCAGGACAGCTTCCTGGTGTAGTTGGTACATGAGCTGACTAGATTGGAGAGAATGCTGGACCTGGTACTTTCAAATGGAGAGGCTGAAGGAGAACTGGGGGTGGAGGATCCTCTGGCTGGGAGTGACCACCACTTGGTGTGGTTCATATTTAATATGGGTAGGAAAAAAGAGGTATGGGGACCAGGGTGATTGACTTTAAAGGGGCAGACTTTAAAAGGATGGGGGAAGTTTTGGGTAGGTATCTGGCGAGAATTCAGCCAGACATGGATGCTAGTCCAAAATGGGATATTATTAAAAAAGGTCCAACAGAGGCCACTGGGACTTGTTCAGATACACAGAGTAAGAAGAAAAGGGCAAAGAAGCCCAGTTAGTTGACTCGAGAGGTTATGGAGGGGGGTTTGAGCCAAGAAGAATACATTTTGGAAACTCAAGACATCAGGAGGACGGGTTGACAAGGATGAGTATACAAAGAAGTCCAGGGAGGTTACCAGGTTAGTCAGGGTGGCCAATGCTTTGAGAGGGCTGAGACTGGCAAAGGGTATTAAGGAAGGAGAAAAGGACTTAGTCAGATACATTTGAGAAAGAAGAAAGAACAAGGACTAGATTGTGAGGATTAGGAAGGACAGAGGGTGGGTGGAGAAGGGGGTGGATCAGGCAGAGGCATTAAATGAATACTTCTGTACTGTGTTCACAAAGGAGAAAGGGTGGCAGATACCCCAAGGGAGGGGTGGAGTTGGTAGTGGGGGGCAGAATGACTGATGAAGGGATTACAGGGAACAGGGTTCTGGAAGAATTAAGGGCACTGAGGGTAGACAAGGCACCGAGACCGGACGGCATTCACCCTTGGGTATTCAGGGAGCTGGTGGAGATCCTGGCAGGAGCACTGGCTGACCTGTTCAATACCTCCCTGGACACAGGATGCATACCACAAGACTGGAGGATGGCCCATGTGGTGCCCATTCACAAAAGGGGCCCTAGGGATGAACCAGGCAACTACAGACCAGTGAGCCTCACATCAATTGTGGGGAAGCTAATGGAAACAATCCTAAAAGAGAGCTTAGTGACATTTTTGGAGGACAATGGTCTCCAGGAGAGCCAACAACACAGGTTTGTCTCAGGCAGATCCTGCCAGACAAATCTAATTGAGTATTACGGCTGGGTGACCAGGGAGCTGGACAGGGGCCATGTGGTGGATGTCCTGTATTTGGACTTCAGCAAGGCCTTTGATTCAGTGCCACATGGGAGGCTGGAGGGGAGCTGGAATACATAGGGGTGGAAACAAAGTTGGTCAGATGGATCATCAACTGGCTGAATGGAAAATGTGGTGGGGGGGACTCTCATCACCTAGAGAACTGATGAGTGGGGTGCCACAGGGATCAGTACTTGGACCAGTGCTGTTTGCGATATACATAGCTGATATCTCATACAGGATCCAGAGTAGGCTCAGTCTGCTCACTGACAATATGAACATGGGAGCTGTGGTAGATGACATTGCAGGTGAAAAGGGCTACAGGAGGACCTGACCAAACTACAGGAGTGGTCGGAAACATGGCAGCTGGGGTTCAACGCCAAGAAGTGCAAGGTACTGCATTTCAGAGCTAGGAACCAGGGGGGGAGGTGATATCAGCTGGGAGGAGTGCAGCTGGAAAGCACTGAGGAGGCAGAGGATCTGGGGTGCTTATAAACAGCAGCATGAACAACACAGCTCAATGCAGGAAGGCAGCAGCAAAAGTCAACAGGATGCTGGGATGTATAGCAAGGGAAATCTCCTCCAGAAACAGGGAGGTGATCCTTCCCTTGTACAAATCTCTGGTCAGGCAACACCTGGAGTACAGTGTGACTAAAGAAGGACATCAAATTTTTGGAGGGGGTGCAACATAGGGTGACCAAGATGATCCAGGGATTGGAGGTAAAGTCCAACAGGGATAGATTGGGTGAGCTGAACACGTACTCCTTGGAGGAGAGGAGGGATAGTGGATATGATTGAAACCTTTAAATTCCTTAAGGGGATAAATAAGGCTAATATAGAAGGGATTTTACAACTTAGAAGAGGGAGGGATACGAGAGGGTATCAGCTGAGATTGGAGAAGGGAAGATTCAAGAGGGAAATCAGGAGACATTTTTTCACTGAATGGGTGGTGGACAGGTTGAATGTTCTGCCTAAGGAGGTGGTATCCTGTAGAATAGTGGGTGGCTTTAAGAGGGGTTGGGACAGGGTGGGGTTTGTGATGAAGAGGGGTGGGTAGAAGTGGGGCAGCTGCAAGTTGAGAAGCTAGTTGCACAGTCGAGCAGACTTGATAGACCGCAAGGTCTGCTTCTGCTGACATTTTCGTATGTTTGCAAGAATACCCAAAAGGTTTACTTCCAGTTGCATTCGCCAGTCAGAGCTTAAACCCTTCAGAGCGGAGATATCTGGTCCATAAGTTAGAGTTCCTGGCGCTGAAGTGGGCTATAGTCAATCTGCTCCATGATTATCTGTATGGGACCAAGATCACTGTGAAGACGGATAACAATCCCCTTACTTACGTGCAGACCATGGCCAAACTGGATGCAGCTGGTCATAGGTGGCTGTCAGCCTTGCCCACCTATGACTATTACATGGAGTACCGCCCAGGACTGAATCATATAAATGCAGTTGCTTTGTCATTGCAACCTCAAGCCAGTAATGACGAGAGCTCTAATTAGGTACACATTTCAGAACAAGCTATAAAGGCCTTGTGCAAGAAGCATGAGAGTGAAGAGATTTTTCCTACCGAAGACACCCATTTTTTGTGGACTGTCTGGGGGCCTCAGGGGATTGTCTTCCAATTGCCTATTGCTGGCTGGCAACCCTAGATCTTAGATCCCTCCCACAACTAACTACTCAAGACCTGCGATGGGATCAGAGGGTCAGCCCCATCACTGGACAGATCATGCAAGTGCTGAGACGACAGGGGAGCCAGGAGCAAGTGGACATCATTTACCCTCCCGGCATGGTTCCTGCTCTGTGAATGGCCTAAGCTATGGTTAAAGATGGGGTTGCTGTACTGAGTGACCCAGGATCAGCAGGGGTTCACTCGAGAGCAACTGGTACTCCTGGAGAGGCATATTAAGACTATGCTAAAGGCTCTGCATGATGATATGGGGCACTTGGGTGCTGAAAGCACTTTGGACCTGGTAAGGAGTCAGTTATATTGGCCAGAGATGGTGGCAGATGTAGAGACCTAATGCAAAAGCTGCATAAGGTGTATAAAGCGGAAGGTGCTCCCCAAGAGGGCAGCTCCATTAGACAACATCCAGACTAGTGGCCCTATGGAGTTAGTATGCATAGACCTCCTTACGTTGGAGCCTGACTCACTCAATATCTCCAACATCCTAGTTGTCACTGACCATTTCATCTGATATGCTCAAGCTTACCCCACCAAGGATCAGTGAGCTTCCACCATGGCCAAAATCTTGATGGAGAAGCTTTTTGTACACTATGGCGCCTCCCCCCCCCAGAGGATCCACTCAGATCAGGGTCAAGATTTTAAGAGTCAGCTCACTGAAGAGTTACTGTCATTGTGGGGTGTCAGGAAATCCCAGACCATGCCTTATCACCTCCAAGGTGACCCTCAACCTGAAAGATTCAACAGAATCCTGTTAGATATGTTGGGCACCTTGGATCCCCAGGAGAAGCGTACATGGAGTCAGTGGGTGAGTATTCTGGTCCACACCTACAGCTGCACAAGAAATGACACTGTGGGATTCTCTCCCTACCAGCTCATGTTTGGGAGGGAAGCTCATCTGCTGGTGGACCTGTGTTATGGGGTCTCCTCAGATGGACTTGGAGCAGGGGACTATTTGCAGTATGTGAACAACTTGAAATAACAACTAGATGATGCATACCATCTCACTTCAGAAATGGCCACTAATAGGAACCAGGTGAATAAGGAACACTATGATAAAAATGTGTGAGCCCAATACCTGGAGATAGGTGACAAAGTGCTGCAATGCTGGCTGGGCATACCAGGAAAGCACAAGATAGCCAACAGATGGGGAGACACCCCATATGTCATTGTGGAGAAGATTGCAGACCTACAAGATTTGGCCAGAAGGAAAGACTCGAGGGCACAAGGTTATTCATCATAACCACTTACTGCCTATTGGCGAGAAAGAAGTGAATGCCAAAGAAAGTTGTTGAAGATCCATCATCACCCCCCACCACTTGAGCTGCTGCTTGCAGAAGACAGAGGCGGAGAGACAATGATGCCATGTGGGCTGGGCCTACCCAGAGTGGGGAGGTCTCAGATGAAGGAGACACTGAGGATGAGTCTGTGGGGGAGAATGGAGACACCCCAAGTAGTTATTACCCTACCTGGGAGTTGGCCATGTTATTTCAGGGATCGCTTCTGACCAGGGATATGCACAGAAGACAGGGTAGGGGCGAGGAGTCTGTTCCGGCCATGCCCCTCAGGGGGACCACTCTGGACTTGAATACTGGTCCAGCTGAGCCACTTGAGTGGTACTGGTGCAGCTCCCCTGCAGTTACCCCCATGGAATGGTTACAGGTTAGCCCTGAGGAGCAGGAAGGTGAGGAGGAAGATGCATCTTTTGGAGGGCCCACATCGGGACTGAACACCGATCCATCTATGCCCTTTGAAGGAGCCCAGGTTATTCCCACAGAGTGCTGCCTGATAGTGGCAAAGTGTTGGAGTCATTCACCTCACTAGCTGAGGAACAGCAGGAGGGTGAAGAGGAAGAGGAACTCGCTACTGACCCAAGGGCCTATGGGGATGCAGGTATTCAGGAGACCCCCCCCCCACCCATAGGACAGGGAGGACGACAAGACTTGTCATTAAATTGACTTATCATGCCCCTGGGGTTCCTACAGACTTACCTTTGTTTGTAGTACATAAGAGAGTGTACATTACTCCTAGGGGGATCCGTACTATTGCCCGACATGGATCTTCCTGACTTTTGGTTACCCATCACTAACTTCCTGACTGTACATTGCGACTGATATTGTGAATCCCACATCCACCTTGGCTGACAAGGGATAGAAAACTCGTAAGCCAGAAAACTGATGTCAGTAATCGAACCTTGAGCAAGAAAAATCAGCTGATGAAACATGCTTTGTAGTAGTAACATAATCATAAGCAGCTAGAAAACAAGTCAGAAATCAAACTTCGAGCAAGAAAATCAGCAGAAAAAACTTACCTGTCACTCTGCCAGTCATGCATATCGTCGTCTTCAATTAAAATCACAAACTTTATTTATTTCATAGGTTAAAATCCACAAAAGTAGTAAAACAAATTAAAATTTTTTAAAATTTGCTCTGTCAACTCATAATCTCAGGTTGTGAGCAATACCACAGAAATATTCCATAGCTGACCGCGCAGCTCTGTCCTTTGTAATATTCTGCATTTTCTCTTCCCTCTTTGCTTATCTTTTTTTAGAGGAGATTTAGGAAGGCCATGATTGATTTTTTTGCTATTAAGCTTTCAGCGTTCGTTTGCTCCCGGTGTAGCTTTGTTACAAATCGGTAGATACCAACGTGTGAGCTTCTAATAAGTGCCCTTAGTCTACGGTGCCACGCTTCCACATTATTTTGTGTGCTCAGATACCTGTGCTCCATTTGCTCATTTACTCACCAGAACTCGGATGGGAATAATAGGGGGCTTCTGACCAAGGTGTTGTTTCTCATTCTCCTCCTTATCCTATCAAGCATGTAATTTTCCTCAAACCAGTCCATGATTGCAGCACACAATGGTGGCATTTCATCTTTAAGCTCATTTAATGCCTACAAAATGTCATTGGGTGGCAGGAATGATAGGGCTACTATGTGTCTCAGCTTCAAGCTGAACTATGGATCTTCCCCATATGTAGTTGCAAGGCCCGCACTCTGTATTTTCCTCCAGACTATCTACCCTAGGTGAAACAGGCAGCCCTTACTTTTAGAATTAGGAAATTCTTCCTTACAGGCATTTATAGCGGCCTGTTCGAAATCCGTTAAAATTAATTGTTGTTCTAATGTTAGACTGTGCTCATTGGCAATGTCCTACAAGTCTTGGAACAGCCTTATGTAGCTATCTTGTGACTTGCTGAACATAAGGCAGTACACCAGTGGAACTATGCTAACATGTTCCAGGGTACCCACAGGGCCGTGGATTGAATATAATTGACAGAACAATGGAGGCACTGTTCTGAACGTGCCATCCATAATCCAGTATGGAGCAATTGATAGCTTTTCAACGTTGGTCTTGGTAGTAAAAATTTAAATTTTGTCCTCTCCAACTGATGACTCCCTGGAAAAGAATGTGGCACCATTAACACTTCTTAGGCTCTGCAATATCTGTATATCATCTAAAGTGTGTGGCTCTGGGGGGAGCGTTTTGATGTCTAGCTCTCTTCACTATCAGCTGTAGTGCTTATTTGTTTGGCATACTTTGCTTGACCTCCTCAGACAGCTGTGATACCTGCTGTTGAATTAGTTGTGCTGGTGTTTCATTGTGTGCTAATGCACTTGCTCTTAGTGCAGCTATGGCTACAGCAACAGGATTATGAGTTGCTTTGGGGGAGTGGTTATATTCCCTGGTTTTTCGCAAGTGATGCTGACCCCCTACAAGAACTGTAGAAGCACGGCCCAGGCACTTTAATGTCTTGCAGCTCTGGCAACACCAATAATATAAGTAGCCATGACAATGTTCATAGAAACATAGAAGTTGATGGCAGATAAGGACCGCAAGGCCCATCCAGTCTGCAATTTCTTTTTTCTACCTTATGAATGTGCCATTGGCCTTTGCTCTGTCAATGGCCTATCTATTCATACTCATTTGTATTGCTCTCTTGTGCCTATCCCATGCCTGTTTGAAGCCCTGCACTGTATTCATATCCACCACTGTCTGAGGTAGGCAGTTCCATGCATCTGCCACCTTTTCTGTGAAAAAAGAACTTCCTCACATTACCTCTTAATCAGCCTCCTTCTAATCTCATGCTGTGTCCTCTTGTCCTGCTATTTTTCTTATATTGAAACATGTTAAACTCTTTCACCTTGTTAATGCCTTTAAGGTGTTTGAATGTTTCAATCATATCACTTCTCTCCCTCCTTTGCTCTAGGGTATACATATTGAGCTCAGTTAATCTGTCCTCATATGTTTTCTGATGCAGTCCCTGCACCATTTTGGTTGCCCTTCTCTGGACTGCCTCAATCTGGTTAATGTCCTTGTGAAAGTGTGGCCTCCAGTACTGCACACAGTACTCCAGATGGGGTCTAGCCAATGTCTTGTAAAGAGGGATTATTACCTCCCTCTTCTGACTTGTGATATCCCTATTAATACACCCCAACATCCCCATCGCCTTACCTACTGCTTTAGTGGTCTGCTTGGATGATTTCAGGTCATCAGTAATGATGACACCCAAGTCTCTTTCTTCCCTTGTGACTGCCAGCAACTCCCCTCCCAGCCTATAGGTGGCTTCAGGGTTTCCTATCAATATGTGCATGATCTTGCATTTCTTTGCATTAAACCCCAGTTGTCACTCTTCTGACCATTTTGCTAGTTTATCCAGATCTCTTGTCATTCTGCCGACCCCATCTGGATCATCTACTGTGTTGCAAATCTTGGTGTCATCTGCAAGCAGACAAACCTTACCCTCCAGTCCATCTGCAATGTCACTGATGAAGATATTGAAGAGGACTGGCCCCAGGACTGATCCCTGAGGTACCCCACTTGTGACTTGCATCACTTCTGACTGTATACTGTTTACCACCACTCTCTGTTTTCTGCCCGTCAACCAGTTTGCCACCCAGTTGACCAATGCCTGACCCACCCCGAGCCTACCTAGCTTATTAATCAACCTTTTATGTAGAATAGTATTGAAAGCTTTGCTGAAGTCAAGGTAGGCGACATCAACTGCTCCCCTTTGGTCCACCACTCTGGTTACCCAGTCAAAGAAATCTATGAGATTGGTTTGACAGGACCTTCCTTCTGTAAACCCATGTTGTCTTGGATCCTGTGCTCCTATGGATTTAAGGTGTTGCACTATCCTTTCCTTAAGGTGTGTCTCCATAGTCTTGCCCATTACTGAGGTAAGACTGACTGGTCTGCAGTTCCCTGCCTCCTCGCTGCTACCACTCTTGTGGAGTGGGATCACATGAGCCCTTCTCCAATCTTCTGGGACCTCTCCTGTGCTCAGAGACTCACTAAACAGTTCTGATAATGGTTCTGCTAGTTCCACCCTTAGCTGCTTTAGTACCCTGGGATGTATGCCATCAGGTCTCATTGCCTTGTCCACCCTGAGCTTATCGAGCTCTTGTAGGACCCTTTCTTTTGTGAAGGGACTAGTGCACACCCCCTTCCCCCCCGTGTCCATGGTGCTGAGCTGTGGTCCTTGCCCTACCTTCTCTTCAGCAAATACTGAGCAGCAGTATCTATTTAGGATACATGCTTTTACATGGTCCTCCTCCTCACATGCCACCTTATCCCCTTTGATCTAAGCAATACCCCCTCTGGACTTTCTCCTTTCACTAATGTATCTGTAGAAAGTCTTGTCACCTTCTTTTATTGTTTGTGCTAGTGTTTCCTTGGTTTGGGCCTTTGCCTGCCTTACTGCCTTCCCTGCTTCCCTTAGGAAAGTTTGGTATGCCTCCCTATCTTCATCCTGCTGCGTTCCCTTATGTTTCCTGAAGGCCAGCCTTTTGGCTCTGACCTTTTCTGCTACTGTGTTTGACAAACCAAAGTGGTTTCCTTCTTCTTTTGCACTTCCTTTTCTCATTAACACAATGGGATGTTGCTTCAAGTATTGCATCTTTAATGCTTGCCCATGTTGCCTGTACCCCCCTCACCTGTATTTCCTTTTGCCAGGGCTAGCTTAACTCTGTTGACCATCTTATCAGAGTCAGCTCCTCTGAAGTACCATATTTTTGCCCTGGAATGGGATGATTTTGTTCTACTGGCCAAATTAAACCATACCATGTGATGATCACTGGCCCCCAGGTGACCTTCTACCTGGAGATCTGTGATCCTTTCCCTGTTAGTTTGTAATAGATCTGAGATAGCCCTGTTTCTTGTGGGTTGTTGTACCAGTTGTTTGAGGCCCTCCCCTGCAGAGAATCCACCATGTGTCTTGTTCTGGCAGTTGTCCCTGCTGGTATTGACCAGTCTGTATCTGGCATGTTGAAATCTCCCATTATCTGAACCTCCCCTTTAGCTGTCATGTTTTGTATATCTTCTAACAGTAACGTGTCTGTGTCCTCTCCCTGGTCTGGAGGCCTGTACACAACCCCAGTTCATATGGCTTTCCCATTTCCTGTTTCCAGGGTGACCCACAGTTCTTCTGGATCCTTATGTGTATTCTGAATATCTGTAGCTTTGATATTTTCATTGACATAAAGGGACACTCCACCCCCCCTTCTTTTTGCACCTCGGTCTCTTCTGAACAGTACATAGCCAGGTACTGAAGTCTCCCAAGTGTGGTTACTGGAAAACCATGTCTCGCTAATGGCTAATATGTCCAGTTTAGCCTCTGTCATTATTGCCTGCAGGTCTAGGATCTTGTTTCCCAGACTGCAAGCATTTGTGTACATGATTTTCCATTCACCAGATTTCGGTGTGTTAGTTGTTGGGCAAGGACCGGCATTTTCTCTGTGCATCATATTGGGAGCCGGACCTTTTTCTTTACCTAGTGATGCAAATGAATTACAAACATGCTGAACTCCTGTTTGGCCACTAGTTGAGAGGGGGAAGGGTATTCTTCCCATTCGACGTATGGGGTGCTGCAGCCCTCTCCCCATTTGCTAGTTTAAATATTCTGCAAAGACGTCAAACTTCTGCCCCAATGCACTGACTCCCTCCTTAGTCAGATGCAGTCCATCAAATTTAAAGAACTTTTGCTCCCAAAACTGTTGCCAGTTCCCTACAAATTTGTGTCCTTTTTCCTGGCACCAGCCCTTGAGTCACATGTTTAGCTCCCCTATCTCCCGTTCTCTGACCTCCCATCCATCTGTCCCCCTCTCCCAGACTGGCAGCATCTCAGAGAAGGAGATGCTAGACAAAATGGATGATAGTTTGTCACACAGCCTGGTCAGGTGTTCCATGGTCTCCACAACTGACCGGCTGGCTAGATCATTAGTCCCCCTGTGTACCCGGATGTCAATGTTTTCTCCTGCTTCCTGAATAATTTTAGAAATGCAGTCAGTGTCTCTCCATGCCGATTTACCTGGGAGACATCTGACCATTACTCCTGGCTGGAGATAAGTATCAACTCCCTGAATCATAGATTCTCCTATGATCAGAAGTTTTTTGGATATCCTTTTTGCTTTTTTTGTTTTGGTTCCTGTTTTGGGTGAGTTTTGTTGTGCTTGCTCCTGTGCTGCAGTGTCCTCTGCCCCTTTGTTTGATTTCGAAGATAGAGGCAGATGCCTGTTTGTAGTTTCATATGGTTTGTGGAGATGATATGTTGGAGAGCACCGAGTGATGAGGCACCCAATTTGCCCCTCCTAACCACCTGCCAACCTCCTGGACCAACTACACTCTGTGGTCGAGGTGCTTCTGTTGGATGTTGGGGAAATGGCAGGCAGTTCTTATAATATATTTCCTCTTGAATATGAAATTTGAGGTGCACAATCTCTGCATGTGCTGCCTGGAGCTGAGCCCTTAGATCTCAAATGGCCCAGCATGTAGGACAGTGTCCTAAATCCAGTAAAGCTGCCCTTCTGAAAAGTGTTCCACAGTACCTGCAGTTAATGATATCCATTCCAGATACGTTGCTGGGTGTATAACCTGGTCAGAGTAATTAGAAGGAAGAAAATGAAAGCAAAAATTTGATTTTGTGTTTTGTTTGTTTGTTTTTGTATAACTTGTCATAACAAGTTAAATTACTAGTGCCCCTGTAAATGAGGTCACTGTGTGGATACCCCTCTGATCTGTCCCTTCCTGCTTTGCTACAGGAAATGTCACGACTGTGCTACCCTATAATAGGAGTGCAGTGTGGGGTGGTTGGGCCCTTCCCCTGCTGAAAAAGAAGAACCAGGGGCGAAAGAAACAAGGAGGTAAGAGCAGAAACAATCAGCTAGCAACAAATGAAATAGCCCTGAAAGCTTATCCTAATGATAGATAAAACTGTAAAACCAGTAAAGCACCACCTGTAATAATTTCACAGAAGATATACCCTGTAAGAAACATTTTGCTACAGAGAAAAATAAAGCAATAACAGAAGATATACCTTGCAAAAGACAATTTGAATCAGAAGATTACAGCAGTAATCTGTAAGCACACACCTGTAGGCACTCCCTGTAATAATACAGGAGAAGGTATACCCAGCAACAACAATTTGAAGCAGAGAAAAATAAAGCAATAAAATGTTAGCAACAAACAGTAACAATCCCTGTGAGTACAAAATAAAAATAACAGCCAGTAAATCTGCCAAAAGAAACCTTGATCCTTACCTTTGCTCTGGTAAGGTTATTTGCTCTGTCCTTTCTAACAACCAAGAAGAAAATAACTCAGGTGAAACTAGGTGCCTTGGCCAGCAAACCTAGTCTTTCACCTCCAAGATATCAACAAATTGACCTTTTAACCCTTCCCTCTGTTGGAAGTTACTGAGAGTTTGTCAGCTTCACCCCCCCCCCGATACACTCCTAATCCCTGGAAGAACTGTGGGAGGAAAGCAATTAGCTCCTTCAATGTGAGAAGGAGTCTGCAACACCTGTGAGACAAACAAAATTTTTGCAAAACACAGAATAAAATAAAATAGTGGCAAACAGTAATTTTGCTTAGCCTAATGATTAAAAGTCATAAAAATGTAAGCACCACCTGTAATAATTTTACAGTAATCTGTAAGCACACACCTGTAAGTACACCCTGTAATAATGCAGCAGAAGGTATACCCAGCAACAACAATTTGAATCAGAGAAAAATAAAGCAATAAAATGTTAACAATGAACAGTAACAATCCCTGTGAGTACAAAATAAAAATAACAACACACAGTAAATCTGCCTAGCCAAAAGAAGCCCTAATCCTTATCCTTGCTCTGGTAAGGTTCTTTGCTCTGTCCTTTCAAGCAACCAAGAAGAAAAGAGCTCAGGTGAAGCTAGGTGCCTTGGCCAGCAAACCTAGTCTTCCACCTCCCTTCTTTAGAAGATATCTTTTCATGTCCTCTCTGTGGAGGCACCAACTTACAAATAAATAGCTTCTGCCCCATTTCGGAAATAGTGCTGCACAGAATCAGAGTATTGAACTGACAAATCACCATAAAGTTCACTGATGACAGATTAAATAGAACCCCTTGATAGATGCCAGTTACAATTAGCTCCTCAGTACAGCCCATTTTTAATTTACAGTGTGACAGACAAATCACTGTAAAGGTCAGGTCTGAGGCATCAGCAAGATACAATTAGAAACAATTAGCAAACATGGCACAAGTAAAAAGCAATTTCACAACCTTTAGTGACTTAGCCCTTGGATTTCTGACCATCCGCAAGAGTATCTCCCAAATTACCATTAGTTGTTTGTGCCCGTAGTAAGTACGCAATATAATACACAGTATGACGATTTTGTCAGGCAGATGATTCTGTTGATTACATTTATATAATGGGAAGACAGTTTCTGGGAAATAAATTTCGGGCTGTTGAGTGTCGGGCATACACAGGTCTGACGGACGTACCTAACCCCTCGTAGGTCCCTACAGAAAGTGGCCATGTGCCCTGCTGATGCAAAACCACTAGGTCAGAGAAGCAGATGACCAGAAGAAGAAGATGGAGGTGAACTCTGTGGAACTTATCCTATGTCTGATGAGTCAGAATGATGGGTGCCATTTTCTATGTGGCCGAAGGACTCAGCAAGGGAAAATAATTTGTTAAGATGTATATAATGTTCTGTGTTTGAATGTTTTTTATGGTTATTAAACACTAGTTAGGAACCAGGTGTATAGATAGATATGTTATTAATGTTTGATATTGCCAGTGGGTATTTTCCCTTACACTTGTCGTGGAAGTCAAGCGTTTGGGGAATGTAACCCCCCTCTGGGGGCTTAACTTACATTGCCGCATTTGTCCCTGTATTGCTGGTGTTCCTGGTCTTCCCACCAATTTTTCCCCTTATGCAGCATGCTGTTTCTGCCCCTCTAGGACATAATCCTTTGGTCGCGAGCTACCGGTGTGGTGTTTCAGCCGGCACTTGCATCAGCACCTAGCAGCACTATGAAGTTTGTGACCGCCGTTGCAGTCCAGGGTCGGGGAGATTGTCTGTGCTCCCGGTGCTCCCTTAAACTTTTGGGGATCAGAGACCACAAGGAGATCGAGCAAAAGTCCGCAGATGTACTGATTTTAAAGTTTAAGCAGCGGGGCCGCTCAGGGGCTCATGAATATTAATGAGTAGCTCTATGAATATGGATGAGGATGCTGCCTACTGCCTGGGGGACAGAGTTTGGGTGGCTATTGGATTGAGAGTGGGCTCATTTGAGAGAGGGCATTTGGGGCTGTAGCCCCGTGGAGTGTTGGTGGCAATGAAGTATCATGTTGGGCTGCACCAAGCTTGAAAAGGGGAGAGACTGCACAAAACTGTATGAGACCCCAAGTAAACAAATGGGAACAGACAGGTTGTTGACATGTAACACCAGACTTGCAGCCAATCAGAGATCTAGATGCCGAAACTGGACACAGAGGGACTCCTGGGAAAATGGGGGGACCAATTCTGGTGCCTTCAACAGCAAATCAGAGTACTGGGTTTTCAACTGATACAGGTGGACTTTCTGGGATTTCTTCAGTCTGTTCCTAGGGTCTGTACAAGTCAGGACTGTGTTGTGGAAGAGGACCTTGAACCTCAGGGGCTTACCCAGACCCTCATCTGAGGATTGCTGTTGCCATAATTGGATCGAGAGGAAAGAGACTGAATTGTGATTGTGATTCTGATTCCCCAGGTGCTTGCTGCAGGACTAGTAGTGAAGGGAAAAGAAAGAAAAAGACTAAACTGTGATTCTGTTATCTCCAGGTAATGAGAAGTTGCTTTGCTGAGGTTGAGAGAAAACAAAGTGTTGCAGAAACCCTGCACTGGGAAACGACTAACTGAGATGACTGTGCAGATTAGCAGTAGTGCAACAGTTACTGCTGTTAGGTCATTTGCTTGAGTGGGACTGTAACTGCATTTTCGGAAGAAGCACAGCGTCTCTGGTCATTGGGGTGCTAGCCAGGAGCTGTGTGTGTCCTGAGTGAACTGGTTAAAGTGGCTGAGAGCTAAGGACTTGCTGCAGCCGAAGAAAAGGGTGTGGACAATGCTGAACCGGAGCATGTGGACTGGTGTGCATGGGGTGGTTGCTGAGTTTCCCCATGCTGAATTGCACTTGCAATTAATGAGATAGAGGTTAGCACCTACTCAAATTGGCACTGGACTTTATTGGAGAGTTTGCCTGAATACCTTTTCTTGTTGAGAATTCAGTACAGGGACTGCAGGAGGAGCCCCACCATTAGGAAATCCTCAGCAAGAGCCAGGGAGGGAACTTGCTAGCCCCTTCCAAGTGGGACTCACTGTCTCAGAAGGTCACCGGCACTTGCTGGGGTACTAGAAAACCTGCAACCCGTCGTGGGAGCCAGGCTGTGAGCCACTCCCGGGTCTGGGCTTTCTGTGGCTGGTGTTGTCCTGCCACAGTGCTCTGCAATGGGCCAGAGCAGCTGAAGGTGACAAGTGGCCAGAACTACAATCAAGGTGACCAGCTGCAAGATCCTCAAGCAAATTCCATCCAGACGGAGGGATCCCGGCCAGCCTGTTTGTGCTTTGCCGCACTAGATCTAGGAGCTCCATTTTCCCTGGTGCTGAGATCTACAAACTTTGAGTACGCAGGACCTGGTTCCTGGGAGGGAAAAAGTGAAATTCTGTGTTTCAGTTTACAAGCTTTCTCAAATATTTCAGGGCTCCAACAGCTGACCAATCCATGGCACCGATCAGGCCTGCACCCAGTGGGTACCCCTAGAAAAGTTGGGGACACTGGTACCAGTGAGGGAGGGAGGGCTTAGCCTGTGGGCCCATATGCTGAAGTTGCATATTGCACTAACCTTACTTTTTGCCTTCACAGCCACCCTATATCCAGGTAACCCTTTCCCTATTCCTAACCACATGAATATAGCTGTGAGTTTGTTGTTTACAGCTGCTGTGTTAGTGATATTCACTGCATGTGCTTACTGCCGAGATATGGTTTATGGTGGAACAAGTTATTGAGGGACACCATGTGCAGAGTGGTTGGTTGGGGGCAGGTGGGTAGGCACAGTATCCCAGGGAGCTGTGCTAAGTGGATATCTGGCCAACTAATACTTTACTGTGGGGGGAGGCATTGTGCTATTATCAATATTTCTGGGAACGAGACCCCGATTGTCACTGTAGCAAGACCCAGGCCCCTTGCCTGGTATCAGAGACAGCTGATAAGTGGGGTAACCCACTGGCATATGGCGCCGGGGCTACACATAGGTGTGCTGCTGGCAGGCAGACATTGAACAGCACAAACCTTCCGTTCACCACCTCAGGTATCTTCTATTGGACTGGCAGTAAGTGAGCGCACACATACTATAGAAACAGCTGTTTCTACAGTACACCTGCATTCACACCCTATCAGGTAGACAGTGGCTGACTAAGGGGTTAGCAAGCTGTCTGTGCCAATCACCTTCTGAGGATCTGATGACTACTCACCCAAACAACTTATAACCAGTGAGGATTAGGGAGTGGGGCCTGTTCAATGCAGGAAGTGTGAAAGAACAATGGGAGAGTTACAGGCATTGGTATAGAGATACTACCATTGTTTATCATAGTATTATTGTTTGACATTGCTTAACCTTAACCTTTTAATCCCCAGATCCCTATATCTTGTTCCCCGCAAATCCCTATATGGATTATCCCTGGTTATCTGCTGGAACTCCAGACACCTCAATGTCCCTCCTGCCCCCCTCCACTCCCTAAGATGGGCCTCCTGCTGGTTCCCAGGGCTAGTCTTAAATTTTGGAGGGACTGGACATTCGAGTTTCCGGTCCAGCCCTGTGGATCTCACTACCTAGATCTCTGAGGGAGGCCACCTTGGTGGAGGTCTTCAAGAGGGGCCTAAAGAACTTTTTTACTTAATGATGCCTTTGCTAATATTTAAACATCTCAGCTGTTGATGGCATATATTTTTATCATTATTTATTTAATGCTGTTTTAAATATTGACATTTAGTAGTGATTAGTTTTCATTTCATGTACCTCTATGTAGGGTACACTATGCCCCATAGAAAGGCCACAACATAAAAAATAAACTACTTCTACTACTATTGGCAGGGATCTAGTACAAAATCCAGACAAACACTTCACCAGCAAACACCTGTCTGACTTCACAGTCCCAACAATCAGTAAACCAACAACCACGATATCTCAACAAACAAGTGCCAGATAAAAGGCAAACACTAGAAATCTCTCGAGACCTCTACAAAACTCTGAGACATGTACTGCCCTACTTACATAGAAACATAGACTTTGACGGCAGATAAGGACCGCTTGGCCCACCTAGTCTGCCCATTTTCCTACCTAGAGGATAAGCTGCAGACCCTATTTAACCAACAGCCTATTTCTTCCTACCCCCCACAAAAATTGCCTTATGTCTGTCCCATGCATTCTTGAATTCTCCCACAGCTTTAGACCCCACAACCTCTTCAGGAAGGCTATTACATGTGTCCACCGCCCTCTCTGTGAAAAATACTTCCTCACATTGCCCCTGAGCCGATCCCCCTCTATCTTCAAATTGTGTCCCCTTGTTCTTGCACATCTCTTTTTCTGAACTATGCTACCCTCTTGGACTTGTTGATTCTACTGAGGTACTTAAATGTTTCTATCATGTCCCCCCTCTCTCTCCTTTCCTCAAGGGTATACATATTAAGCTCCTTTAGCCTCTCCTCATATGGCTTCTCTTGCAGACCCTGCACCATTTTAGTTGCCCTCCTCTGAACTGCCTCCATCCTGTCTATGTCCTTGCAGAGATGGGGTCTCCAGAACTGGATGCAGTACTCCAGATGGGGTCTCACCAACTGTCTGTACAGGGGGATAACAACTTCCTGTTTTCTGCTGGTGATGCCTCTCCCTATATATCCCAATATCCCCCCAGCCCTCCCTACCGCCTTCTCAGATTGCTTGCCAACCTTAAGGTCATCTAATATGATTACCCCCAGGTCCCTTTCCATTTTTGCTGTTGTTACTGCCTCCCCCCCTCCCATTGTGTAATCTTCCCCTAGGTTTTTGTTTCCCAGCGAATAGGCGAACACCAAAGCACCTGAAACCCAAACCAACAACACAGGAGAGAGAAACAAGCACCAACCACATGAGAAACAAAGAACCACATGACAAACGAAAACCACATAGCAAAACTGTACCAAAACCCACAAATGGCTGAGACATGCCAATTACTGCCATCCCAATGAGGAAAAGACAAAATAAACATAGGATACCTACTAATGAAGGAAAGAAACAGAGGAGACCTCTACTATTGGAGCTGTGAGACCCAAAAATCCACTTAATGTAAAGGACGAGCAGTAACCATAAAAGTGAATGAAGCACACCAAGTCAGAAAACATACAGATCACAACCACGCACCTGAAGCAACTAATGTACCAGTAGCAGCAGTGAAAGCAGCATTAAAACAAAAAGCCAAAGCCACTAATGACACTCCAGCTCAAATAATACCAACAGAGACATCAAGCATGCCTATGGTTCAATATTTGTGGAATAAATGTGTTTATGTTTGTGCATACTCCACTATGGCTGTACTCTATTCCTCTGGTTGTAAGAACTTTAACTTGATAGTTGGTAGGAATAGAGAACCTTCTTCAAGGATGGGAGGAAATGCTGGAAAAAGGAGGAGGAAGGGAAGGATGGTGGGCTATTTTTCCCAAACACTACAGTGGGGGATTCAGGGAGAGTCTGGTTTACATACAGTATGTGGGAAGAGTTTATTCCTTCACACTGAACCTCTGGCTAAGCCCTCCTGAAATAAAGCAACATCTGCCAAATAAACAGTCTCTACAGCAAATGCTGAGATGATCCAAAAGACAAGTGCTACCAAAAGAGCCAACTTCACTAGCACACATAAATGTACCAGATGAGCTAAAATATATAAACGGGGATCCCTTTTTAGCCAGAGAAACCACCATGGAAGCCTGAAAAAATCCTAATCTTTACAACAGATGTAAACCTACAAAAACTGCACATCTTGAAGTACTGGATCATGAACAGAACCTTTAAAACTGTGCAAACACTATTTAAACAGCTCTACACCATACATGCACCAGTTGGTGAGGGGGACAACTACAAAATTCTGCCATTACTTACATAGAAATTGTCAGCAAATAAGGGCCTTCGACCCACCTTGTCTGCCCTATTACCTCTAGCAATTGCTCTATGTCATGCACCACTGGCATTAGGTTGTACCCCCCCCCCACCGACTACTTGCAATCCTCTATGCCTATCCCAAGCATGTTTAAAGCCTGTAATTGTTTCTGCCCCTATCATCTCCGCTGGTAGGCTATTCCACTTGTCTACCACCCTCTCTGTGAAGAAGTACTTCCTCAAACCTCCCTCCTGTTTCATCTTGTGTCCCCTCATCTTTAAGCATCTTTTTCTTCAGAATATAGTATTTTCCTGTACTTTATTTTTCCCTGTGAGGTACTTAAATGTATCAATCATATCCCCCCCCCCCCCCCCCCAAGGAGTGCATATTTAATTCCCTCAACCTATCCTTGTAGGGCTTGCGATGTAGTCCCTGCAGCAGTTTGGTTGCCCTCTTCTGAACATCCTCTACCCTATCTATGTTCTTACGTAGATGAGGCCTCCATAACCGGACACAGTATTTGAGGTGCAGCCGCACTAATGACCTGTATAATGGAATTAATACCTCCTTTTTTTTGCTAGTGATTCTCCTGCCTATGCATTCCAGCATCTTGTTTGCCTTTCCTGCCACCTTGTCACATTGTCTACCTACCTTGAGATAATCGGAGATGATTAGCCCAGGTCTCTTTCTTGCTTGGAGCATGCCCCCCCCCAGTAGCCCCTGGGGGGTTTTGTGCCCTGTGTGCATTACCTTGCACTTTTTGCATTGAAACCTAACTGCCAATCCCCTTGATCAATCCTCCATCTTCCTTAGTTGTCCCCTCATTCCATTCACTTCCCCTGGTGTGTCCACCCTGTTTCAATAAAAATAATAATTATAATATCTTTATTTATTGAGTGCCTTTCAAATTATCAAGGAGCTTCACACAATCACAAACAATTAGTTAAAAACATTATCAAAATCACAGCAAATCAGGAAATGCCTTAATCCATAAAAATGTTTTCAGTGCCTGCTTAAAGCTCCCCATGGTGCTGCACTCCCGAAGCTGATGGGGCACAGAATTCCACAGGGTTGGGGCAGCAACATAAAAGCACGGGCCCCAGACAAATTCAGAATAACCCTCAGAATCTCCAGCAACCCCTCGACAGCCCAGCGGAGCTGTCGCACAGGGGTGTAAGGAGTCAGAAGCTCTTTCAAGTAGTCAGGACCAAGTCCATGTAGGGCTTTGTAGGTTAGCAGACCTACCTTGAAGGTGATCTGCCACTGGATCAGCAGCCAGTGCAGATCGCACAGCACTGGGGTAATATGAGATCTCCTAGATACCCCAGTCTATAAACAAATGGCAGTGTTCTGCACTAGCTGCAAGCAGTGGACATCAACCCCAGGAAGCCCTAAGGAAAGGGAGTTGCAATAGTCAAGGAGCATGGTCACAAAGGCGTGGACCAATACGGGCAGATCACTGGATGGAACAAGGTGTTTGATCCTGGCAATGTTCCTAAGATGATAAAAGGCTGACTTCATGACTGCTGACACCTGATGATGAAGGGTCAGCCCATCATCAAGTACCACTCCCAGGTCACGCACCCGTTCAAAGATAGGGATCTGAGCACCCCCCAAGCATAAACCGGAGGGAAGGTCAATCCTCAACCCCTCTGTCCTATGCCCCGGGTCCACCACCAAAACCTCAGTTTTACTTGCGTTCAACTTTACCTGCTCAAATTCATCCAATCTTGGATTTCAGCAAGGCAGCTGTTAAATGCTGACAGAGCACTAACCTGGGCAGGGGCAAAAGACAGGTAGCGCTGGGTATCATCAGCATAGCAGTGAAACCTCAGATCATATCATCTTACAATGTCTCTGAGGGGTATCTTGTACACTGCAAACAACATGGGGGACAGCACCGAGCCCCGGGGAACCCCACAAAGCAGAGAGAAAGACCCAGAAGAAAAAAATCCAGAGACAACTTTCTTGGTTCTACCGGTGAGGAAAGATGTAAACCATCTGAGCACTATACCAGTCAGTCTGCAGATGGACCTCAGGCACTCAAGCAGTACCCCATGGTCTAAAGTGTCAAAAGCCGAAGAGAGACCAAGAACTGCCAAGATGGAGTGGTTTCTCTGATCTCTCACCATCAGGAGATCATTGAGCACCCGAACCAGAGCAGTCTCAGTACTGTGCCTCTTATGAAAACCAGATTGGAGAGGTTCGTATATACGATGGATGTCAAATGGTTCTCCAGTTGAGTCGCCACAACTTTCTTGAGTACCTTTCCCACAAAAGGAAGGTTTGAGATAGGCCTGTAGTTAGCTTGAGCATCTGGGTCCAATGAAGCTTTCTTCAGAAGGGGTGTCACCACCGCCTCCTTCAGGGAGCTAGGAATCTCACCCGATTCCAAGGAGCACCAGATAATCTGAGCAAAGACTGGGTCGATTATATCACTACAACCCAAAATCAGGGAGGTAGGGCCCAGATCTAAACTACAGCACATAGGGTGCATCCCCTGGATAATCCTCATAATATCGATGAACTCTGGCAGGTCAAAGGTTCTCCAGAAAACAAGAGGCATAGTGACCAAGCACCAACCAACAGCAACCCCCATAGTCCGGGTCCGACGGATCTATAACATGATGTCAGCCACCTCATTCGCAAAGAATTGAACAATCTCATGACACTCAATTTGTGAAAAAACTCGATGGAGCTGCAGACAGGCTGGGTTGCACAGCCTGTCCACAGTTCGGAAGAGCTGATCCAGTCAATTTCGAGCAACAGTGATCTCGCTGGACAGGAATTCTGCCTTCTTATGGCAGATCACTGATTGGTACAGCTAAAAACGCTCCAACAAAATTTCAGAGCTTAGTGTCGTCAGCAAACAAGCCACTTTATGCCCTAATGATGTCCAGATCCCAAGAAAGTTACATAGCACTACTACAAGAACTAGATGAGATAGCAGACAAAATTGCCTCACTCTACAGCCAAATATTATTATCACTGACTTCGAACAAGCTGCTATCAATGCCTGTAAACAGGAATTCCCCATTACAAAAAAACAAAGAATGTCTGTTCCATTTTGGCCAAATCACCTGGAGAAAAATTCAAAGTGAAGGACTAGCAATATGCTATGGAACAGACCCCAACTTCAGTCTCAAAATGTGGCACTTAAGCCCCTTTTTACACTACTTGATTTGCAGTGCATCAACCCGTGCGCAACAGTTGATGTGCTGCAAATTGCACCATGTGGACACTCACCAGTGCACCTTGAGATGCCTCCTCTCCCACTTTCTGGTCCAACACAGGACAGTGAACATTCAGCACATTGAGTGACATGCCATGTTGTGTAAACTCACTTCTGCACTCGATCCGCAGCAGTGGGCTATTTTCCTGGCCTGCACATCAACAAACAAAGCCCGCCTCACTGAAGGAACAGCCCTGCTGCAGTGCACAGTGCAGAGCTGCACGAAAGACTGTGCAAATTGTTAATGATAGGCTCAGGTGGAAGCACATCAGAAGGAGGCAGTCAAAAATCAGGAGTGATGCAGTAATGTAAACAGGGCTTTAGTAATCTTAGCTTTCCTGCCACCTGAAGAAATACAGGACGCATTCCAACAGCTCTCACCTAACATGCCAGAGTGCAGTACTGGTCTGCTTGACTGGTTCAACAAGAACTATATCACAGGATGCAGAAAAAAACACTAAGAAATAACACAACCTCAGACATCCCTCCATATTTCCACCAGAAGGCATACTCAGACAACAACATAGTGTGGAAGCATGGCACAGAAGAATGACCTCCATCACTGGAAAAGCACATGTTGGACTCCACAGATTTATCCAGGAGCTCCATAAAGAACAACAGCAAACAGACACAGTCATTGAAGCTATCAGCATAGGATGACTGAAATTTCCTGTCCAAAAACACTACTCCAAGAAGGAGACCAGATTGGTGACTCTCCTCGACATCAGAAGACAGCAACCACTCCTGGACTACCTGTGAGGAATACTCCACAACATCACCCAGTAGGGAAAACAACTCTCTAATTAACTGCTGCCTCTAAATATTTGAATAAGGAAAAAGGATTCCTTTCACACCTCACTCACCCCTCACTGCCACATAAAAACCATGCACAAATCACACCTGCATCTCACTGCCACACAAAACCACACACAAATCACTCCTCCACATTTTCTTCATCTCACATCCATGCCCCACCCACACCACAGAACAACACACAAACCATCAGATGTATACCATCTACACAGAAGTAAACCAGCTATAACATGACATACATAGACTCAAACTGCTAACCACAAGCACGAGTGACAAATGCGCAAGGACGGAGCCATGATGACACACAACCACTCAGGCAGCAACTCCACCTTCTAACACCTATAAAGAAACATATTACAACACACACTAAATGCAGGGGGCTCTGCTCCCTGCACCCCATTGGCATGGGACTCCACCCCCACACCTCTCAGACTAAATATAAGAAACTCCAGGTCACTGACAAATGTCAGGCAATCCCATGTCAGGATTATAATACTGTCAGACAGCGGCATGTTGGCCCAACTATGTCAGGCAGTCATCTGTCAGGCAAGTGTTTGTCAGGCTACCCACCAAGTGATTAAAGGAGGGCATATGCAGTGGCTATAACAGCAGATACATTGGCTGAACATTTTGCATCAGTATAATGTACTGTATTTACCTTAAACTATTGGTTTCTTCAATGTGCCATTAAGGAAATGCAATCTGCTTTTAATGTTACTGTATTATTGCAGTTTTGTTTCACTCACAATGACCAAGTGTAAATTATAAATCTTACTTTTATTCGAGTGCAACTTCTACCCAGTTTTAGGACTGACTAGGCTCACCCACAGCAAAATGTGAAACTGTTCTAAAGCAAGGATATTTTAGAATCCATTCAGGTTAGAATTTTCACCAGTGTAAACTTTAATAGCCTCACTGACCCTAATAGATAAATTATCTATGTTCCTGTAGTATAAACAGTATAAAGCAAAAGCAAAGTAGTCTTCACTTCAGATTTGCCATGAGAACCCGAGCGCCAGCATTTTCTTGCAGCTACCATCTTCTTTTCCTCGAGCAAGAAGGGTAAAATAAAAAAAGTCAATGTCTGGTACTAACCTCAGATAGCTTATAAAGAAAATATTTTGAGCTGTTTTTTTCAGTTGGGTGTTTAATTTAATTTACATGGCTCTATTCTTCAGATGTACTTTCAGATGTTACCTCTCAAATCAAGTTTCTGTGTTATATCCGTAGTATACCTTCCTTTCTTCCAAACAGAGAGCAGTATTATGTAATTGTAAGAAATGCAACAATGTTTCTTTATGTAACCGCTCTGTGTCTATGAGAAAACTTGCTCAGTATGTTTTTTCACCACCTCCCGAGTCGCTGAAAGCATTTTTCAAAGCTTTCACACCCCTCTGGTTCTGAGCATGCAGAATAGTAAGAATCAAGCTTAATGTTCTGCCTAACAATACTTTACTGTTTGTTCCTGGTATAGTATGCCCATGGAGATGAGCTAATGACACTTTAATCTTCTTTTTATTAGTTTCAGATTCAATAAAAGCAAAAGTGAAATGCTGTCCTAAAAGACAAAGGATTATATAGTAGTCCAGTGGGAAATACAAAGTCTGAACAATGCCAGGAATGATGAGCTTCTATGTTCCTTTTTTGGCATGTACAATCTCAGTCTCCCTCTTCCATGTGACAGTAATTATCTGACAAAGACATTAAGGGACTAAAGATCCGATTAAAGAGATGACCTTTGGATCCATAGAAAATGAAAGTGTGGAGAACTGCTGGCTGTATTACACCATGGTTGACTACTGGACTAGCTTTTCGTGGATGTACAATAGTATCAAGAAAAAATAACCCAATCGTTTTAATTAATGGCTAACATTACCTGCAACCTAACAAAGCAAATGCTGCAGCTATCTAAAAGCAACTAATGCTGTCTATTAAAAGTCATGATTTTACAAATGAACTTCTGAATGAGATAAATGCATCATTTGCCAGAGCTTACACCCATAAATGCAGGAATGCATATTTATGCAGAAGTTTACTATTTCTCTCTTTAATTACTGATATTCATTGTTATCAAATTGCTCAGCAAGTACATAGTGCTAGAAATTAAAATTAGATGAATATGCACTTGTAATGTTGCATTTCTAATTGTTACATGTGCTGTTATGTACTTTTAAAAGGAAAAAATGCCTTTGTGGCATGTGGTAAGTAAGGAAAATAAGGAAAGCATAATAAATTGAGATGGCAATTTAAATATATGAATGCACAATAATTTTAATCAAGTTTATTTTGCTGAAAGAATGGATATGGGAGTAGCATGTCATTTTCTACTACATTTTACACATTATAGCATGATTGATTGCTTTACCTTTAGCTATGTTTTAAAAAGAGAATGTTTTAACTTTAATGTTTTTTTCTGTATACAAAAACAATTTCAGAATTTCAGAGTATAGTAGATTAGAAAAGTGAAATTACATGTCATCATCATCATCATCAAATTTATTGCTAGGCAAGTTGATAGAAACTCTTTTAAAAGTCTGTCCAATTACAAGTTATAAAAAGCAGACATAACATAAACCATTTAAAAACACATAATATTCATGTTATGAATATATAAATGACTTCAGTCATTTATAAAACTAGTTATCAGCAATAGTATGCACATAATTTATGAAAGAGGCCACTTACAAGTAGTTTAAAACATGACATTGAGGTTATTGTGCCCACTTTTAATGTATTTCTTTAAAAATAAGAAAATCAAATTGACAATACTTATATTAATCATTCATTAGTACACAAAGTATTACTTGGAATGCATTCCCAATATCAGGCCAGTGTCACCGATGACTAGGGCTGTGCATGGTCTGAATAGTATTTCCCAAATACCATGAATAGTGGGCTTGCCGAATATTCGGATGGACATCCTAAATATTCCGCTATTCGGCGCTATTTGGTACATACTATTTGGTGGGTGAGATTTCAAAATCTCACAGAGCTTCGATGGCCAATCAGAGGCTATCTTTGGAGCTCACGGCTAGGAACACCATGTGATTGCCTCACTCTGAGTGTGTAGATGAGAGGAGACAGTCATTTCTGAGGCAGCTAGCTCTGTTTAGTTTACCACTTGTGACTTTTATAACTGTTTAAAAAAAGTTCTGTGTGAGATCCAGTTTTGACATCAGATCACCTTGTGACTGCATCTGACTGCAGTTTTGTTTTTCATCCTTGAAACTGGGTTCAGTTTCAAGGAAAAGGAGATTCTGCATGTGAGTGAATCTGTGAGTGTGACTGTATGTGCGCTGCTGCTGACTCCCCTCCCCCACTGCTTACAGTTTCACAGCTCAGCTGAAGCAGCGTGATTTGATTTTTTGCTTAAGAACCTTTCTGTTCTATAATTAGTTCTTACCAGGATTTTTTTGTCAACAAAGTCCAGCTTGGCTTTTGCATGTAGTGAGTTAACTGTTACTGGGCTCAGTAAGAGTGAGTGGTTCAAGTTTTTGCTGACTGCCCCATCCCCACTGCTGTGCTTTTAGCTTTTTCTTCCAAATCCAGACACAGCCCCTGTGGTATTTTCTATTTCTTTTGTGAAGCAAATTGGTATTTTGCTGTCATCAGGTTCAGGGCTCAGTTCCCTGCATAACTGAGGTGTGATTGTCATCTGACTCCCTCTTATCTGTGTTGCAGCTCACCACAGTGCATACGTCGTCTGTGCGTGCACTGTATTGTTGTTCTTGCAATCTGTGTCCTGCAAGTGCACGCATAGTTTCTGCACACATTTTTTTGTGATTTATAAAGTACTGTATTTTTTTCTCATTGTGTCAAGCTTGGCCTATTGAATTGTTGCTGAATATAGTCTGGTTCTTGGCTCAGTTCACTGTACAACTGAGTGAGGAGAGTATCACAGGTGATTCCTCCCTTCACAGCTCAATGCACCTTAGTGGCCTCCTGTGCATGTTTTTTCTTTTTTGCATGTCTTTGCCCCCTGTGTGTGCACTGCTGTGAGTGTGTACATGTAAATTTTCTGTGAACTGATTTAGTATTTCTGTGTGTGTCAGGCTTGACTCACTGGGTTCTGTGTGTTGTAAGTTGTGTGGTGCACCTTCAAAGCTTGAATTACTGTACTGTATGACTGCGCAACTGACACTCTATGAATAAGAAGTTGATTGCTGACTCCATCTCTCTCTCTAGTATCAGCCTGTCTTTATTAGCTGCTACTAGTTAGTTACTGACTGTTAGTGACATCTGCTGTAAATCCTCTGTACATTAATGACTTAGATGCTAACATATCTACGTCCAATCTGCACTTTTTTGCGGATGATACTGTGTTGTATACTTCTGGCTCATTGTTATCTGAAGTCAAGGGAGTGCTTCAAGCGGACTTCACACAACTTGAGCATAACCTAATAAAGGCAAAGCTTCAGCTCAATGCTAAGAAGACTAAAGCGATGATATTCTCTCGCAGTGCAGTCACAGGCCCCCCTAATACCCTTGCCCAAGACTTCATCACCACGCTAAACGAGCCTCTGGAAGTTGTAACCAAATTTAAATATCTAGGTATCTGGATCGACAATAAATTATCTTTCAGTTACCACGTCAAAGATGTCTCTAGAAGGTTAAAAGCAAAGTTAGGTCTCTTCTACAGAAATAGGCCCCTTTTCCCCCTTGAAACTCGAAACAAGCTTGTACAGGCCACTTTTCTCCCCCTACTCGACTATGGCGATGTAATCTATTCCTCCACCACTCTTTGCAAATCTAAGTAAACTGACATCCTTTATCACCATGCTACGGTTCATTACCAACTCCTCACTGCTCGCACTCACTGTGACTTATATGCAGCTGTTGGTTGGACATCCTTACTACTAGACACCTGCTCTATGCTGGGCTATGGACTCTTAAATTGCTCCTGCAGAAATTGCCAAGCTATCTCTCTTCCCTTATTAGTATCTCACATAGTGCATACTCGTTAAGAAAATCTGACTTTATTATGCTTGACATACCAAGGACGCGGACTTCCTTTGGTAAACGTGCTATTGCATATGCCCTTCCCTCCATTTGGAACCAATTACAAACCGTACTGAAACTAACTAGCGCAGTTTCAATAAACTTCTACAAATCGCTAAGTTCAGCCAAAATAAAAGACACCTGTAACTGTCATTAAGTCTCTTCCTTCCCCATGTGTGCCATATTTATCCACTGGTAAGGTATAATTGATTTGTCATATTAACTGCTTTCCTTCCCTTCTACTCCTGGCTTTATCTTTTGCTTACGCCTCCACTGCTACTCTATCAAATCACTCCTCTCCCCATATCAGTTGTAGACTGTTGTTTGTTCTAGCTGCCAAAATACTGTATATGTATTGCACACACAGTCATCATGTTTCATTTATCAGTATGCAACCTGAAAGTCGCTTCCCTGTCTCATATCAATGTTTACCACCTGTGGTCACCCTATGTGGTACCCTTGTATGTATATCCGGCCTGTATCATGTAATGTGCATTTCATGTATATACTGTTATTACCTATCTGTGTTTGTACTTTAAGTGTTTATGTCACAGGACCTCCTTGTGAATGAGCTTGCTCAATGGAGTTTTCCTGCAATAAACTTGAACTTGAATTTGAACTTACTTGAGCATATGGGTATTGTTGTTTTCTACAAGAAACACCAACATAAACAAAAACACTAATCACAAATAAAATACCCAGTAAGTTACAGACCATGTGTCATCAATCAATTTGACTAGCTACAAGCCTGGGCTGCTCACATTGAACCATATCTTTTCATTATTACAGAGTCATGGCTCAAAAAGGGCAATGCTGTCCAGCAAATCTTGCTACCAGGCCACAAACTGTTTAGGGCTGATAGGGACTCCGGGGGAGGGGGGTGGCTGTCTACTGTAAAAACAAGTACACTGTTAGTGACATCTGCTGTAAATCCAAACCCAAGGAATACAAAATTGTATCCCTGAAGCTCCACCTTCCCTTCACAGAAAGTATCACTATTACTGGTGGTTATAGGCCTCCTGCTGGTGGCACTGACATCCTCTATATGATAAAATACCTAGCCTCTGCTACCAGTAATGAAACCGTTCTCTTTGAGGATCTTAACATGGACTGGCTTACCTCTAGATTGCATGGCCTGAAATGTCTCTGCAATGAGCTTGGCCTCTCAAAGACTGTTAATGAACCCACTAGGATCAATACCTTAAATAATGCCAATTGTTCTCTACGTAATGTCATATTAACCAATCACCCTCACAAAATTCTGCATTCTGCTGTTTTACACAATGGCATGAGTGATCATGGGGTCATAGTATGCACAAGAGCACAACTTAAGGGTCATCACCAACCCAAGCTAATAACTAAACAGTCCTACCACAAGTTCAATGCAGTGAATTATCTGTTAGATTTAGGTCATTTAAACTGGCAAGATCTCTATCTTGCTAAAATGGCTGATAAGGCTGTCACTACTCTGAATAACAATCTTACCACCCTGGCGAACAAGCATGCCCCGTCATCAAATCTAGAGTGTGTAAATCCTCTCACCCCTGGTTCACACCTGACCTCAAGGCAGAGCTCACAAACCTCAACAAACCTTGGGTTCAAGCTAGGCGTACTAAATGTCTAACTGACTGGCAGGCCTTCAGAGCTGCAAGGAATGCCTGTGTTAAATGCATTTGTGCTGCCAAATCATACTTCTATATCACTACAATAGAACAGGCAAATGAGAATTCTTATAAAATTTGGAGGAACCTCAAATCCATCGAAGGAGGTCAGGCTGCTCCCTCCATTCCAGCCAAGATATACGCCAATGGCAAGGTCATTGAAAACAGTAGTCAAATCCTTGAAGAACTCAATTCACATTTTGTTGCTGCTGGCTTAGCCTTTGATTCTGCTCCATATGCAGACCTTTCAAATTGTCCCTTGGCCAGGACTATCCCTGAAGTCCCAACTTTGCCTCAAACATTCCAGATGCATCCAGTCACATACAAAGAAACTGAAGATTTGCTTCTCAACTTTGACACTAAGAAAAGTGCTGGTGATGAAGGACTAAAACTATTCTTCTTAAAATTAGGCTGCTTCCATCTTACAGCCCCCATACTTCATATATTCAGTCTTTCTATCATCACTGCCACAGTTCTGTCTTGCTGGAAATCTGCACATATCCTTCCTTTATTCAAATCGGGTGACCCAAGTGATTTAAATAATTGTAGGACCATCTCTATCCTGCCCATTCTCTCCAAAATGTTTGAAAAAATGTATCTACTCCCAACTAAAACGACATATCAAAATCTTCTCCCTTCTCAACCCAGCTCAATCTGTTTTCCTTCCTAATCATAGTACTATCACAGACCTTACTAAAGTTACTAATGACTGGGTTTCAACTCTGGACTCCAAAAAGATCGCTGGTGCAGTCTTCCTAGACCTTAGTAAGGTGTTTGACATCATAGACCACAACTTGCTTGTCAGTAGTCTTATTAACCTAGGTGCCATCCCTCCACTGCTCAGTGGTTTACCAGTTACTTAACAGGGAGGGTTCAGAAAGTTAAGGCTCATGGCCTATTTTTAGCCTCCCTCCTGATCACTAGGGGAGTCCCACAAAGCTCCCTTTTAGGCCCTTTACTATTTTCTCTTTTCATCAATAATCTTGACCATAACATAACTTATTCCAAATCACATTTTTTTGCTGAAGACACAGTCCTGTACACGTCTCGTTCAACTTTGTTTGAAGTAAGAGGCATACTACAAGCTGACATTGTACAGCTTGAACAGAACCTAATTAATGCAAAGCTCATTCTTAATGCCAAAAAAACTAAGGCCATGATTTTTACTCTCAACACCACCACCACCACCTGTCTAAACCTGCCTAATGACTTTATTGTCACCTCCCTAGGTGGAATCTCTTGAGGTTGTCTCCAAATTCAAATATCTAGGTATATGGCTAGATAATAAACTCACCTTTAACGACCATGCTGATAACTTGACCAGCAGGTTAAAATCTAGATTAGGTTTCTTCTTCAGAAACAGGTCCCCATCCCTATTGAGATTAGAACTTGGCTTGTTCAGGCCACATTCCTGCCTTTACTCGATTATGGCGACATAATCTACAGTTCTACTTCAACCTTAAACCTGAACAAATTAGATGTCCTCTACCATCGTGCACTATGGTTCATTGCTAACTCCCCTTTTCAAACCCACCATTGTGATCTGTATGCAGCTGTCGGCTGGACATCACTTACTACCAGATGTTTGATTCACTCTGGCGTTTGGACTCTCAAAATACTCCTGAACAAACTACCGAGCTATATAACATCCCTTATTCACATCTCCCACAGTTTGTAGTCCATTAGAAAGTCTGACTTTATCCTTCTAGATGTGCCTAGGACTCGTACCTTCTTTGGAAAATGCGCCATCTCATACACACGTCCAACTTTCTGGAACCAGCTCCAGTCTATACTGAAACTCTCTAGCATTGTTTCTGTCAATCTCTTTAAAACCTTTGCTGTGACCAAATTAAAAAATGCTTGCAGCTGTTTCTATTCCTTACTTCACCATTGATTGACTGTTGTATCAACAACTCAGTTCCCCTCCCTAATTCTTCTACTTCTCTAATTCTACTTGCCTCTCCTTTTCCTTCCCCACCCTCCCTTTACTCTTTATTTTAGTCGTCCTTACTTTCGATATTCCTCTGCACTTTTCCACCTTTTCCCTTCCCTCCACCCTTACAAGATCCCCTCTCTCTTCTCCCTCTCCAATCCCCTTTGCACCTATCTTATACTCTCCCTTCACCTTATGCATCCTATTGCTCTTGTTCCTACTTTTTTGGCTATAGTTTCTCTACTTTTGATGGTTTCTCCAGGTTTCATTTATAAATATAATCTTTTTATGTCTTACTTTGAGCATTGTGTACCACATGTACCATATACTTTTATGTACCAAGATTTTATGTATGTAATTTCCTTTGTCTGTATGCATTCCTCAGGACCTCCTTCTGAATGAGCTTGCTCAGTGGAGTTTTCCTGCAATAAACCTGAAACTTAAACTTGAACTTGAAAATCCCATAAACGCGCATGGTCCAGCCCAAACAAGCCATCTTCACCACCAGTCATAAGCAGTGAGGAACAGGGTGAGAGGAGGTCTGATTGTATTCACCGCTCTAAAATAATTTTCTCCCCTGATAAGCCTTCAGGTTCTGGTATCAGTAGGATTGGGGGTAGTACTAGTGCTACTATTACAACAACTGCTACCACTGCTACTACTAATAATGAATTTGCAGCACCATCAATTTATAAAATTAGGAGGGCTTTACAGCTGACATCTCCAGTCATACAAGAACGAGAACCCAACCCCACTACCAGTGGTAGTGCTATTCACACAACCAACCCCATAGAGGCAACATGATTATCAGTGTGCACCTCCCCACCACCACCAGTGCCGTGATTTCAGCAACCAGAGCAGATTCTTTGTATACTGTTGACACCATCACTGCCATAACAATGTGTGCTGTTATTTGTGTTTCTTGCACAGCCACTGTCACCACAGTCTTTGCCTCCATTAGTAGTCCTGAGTGTGCTGCTGTCATCATGACTCCTGCTGCCAGTATTACAACTAGCTGTAATATGATGCCAATTTCTTTGATTGTAACTCCTGATAGTAATTCTGGCACCAGGACTACTGTCGACAGTGCTACTACCTTGCCAACTGTGCCCATGATTATAAGTACTGTGACTAGCACTGACCACGAGACTGTTATAATGACCACACCAATTGTGTTGCGAAAACATACTGTTGCTTAGCCTCGTAAGCTTTCTCTGACCAAATTTCCTTTTGCTGATGTGGAGGATGCTAAAGAAGAGCATTCATCTGGTTCTGAATATTTACCAGAGCCACAAGACTTGCTTAGTACATCATCTGACAGTGATACCCACCTAAGCGAATTTGGCGATGAGGCCGAATATGCGGCATATCTGTGTGAGAAGAGCGAATATGCAGCTGCCAAAAAATGCAGTGCTGCTCGTCATGGCAAGCAGGTCAGTCAGGGTCACCCTACTCCTCCTTCTAAAAAAAAAAAGTCCACTCTGTCCTTTCCAAGTGTTGTGTCAAGTTCAACTCCATCTGATATCCAAAGTAGTTCTACAACTACATCTGTTGTGGAGAAAGAAAGGGGCAGAACGCCTGCATCTACTGCACCCAGGCCTTATAAGGGGAAAGGAGTAAAACATGGCCATGGTCACCCTATTGGGGTCAGTACTTCCACTATCAGTGGGGGGAAAGTGTTGTGTGGCTGTACTTTAGTGTTGTGAAAGATGATGCATCACAGACAGTATATTCTGTGTGTGACTGTACTATAAGTCATGGTAAAAAAAACTCTCAAATCTCACAACATCAGTGAAGAAGCATCTCCAAATGAAATATCTCTGTGCACTTCAAAGATCCACAGTGGTCCTCCTCCCCCCCTCAACATGTGCCTGTCATCCCCTCTTCTGGTACTGGTCCAGTAGATGCACAAAGTATTGGAAGTGATTCTATAGTATTACTGAGAACGTGTGCCCTCAACTCCCCCTACACCACTTGTAGTGCATCCCCATACAGGAGCATCACCCATTCTGCCTTCTTCTGCTTAATCATCTATTATTGTAACACCCTCCACCATGGGTTTAAAGTCAAAATCAATGTGATGTGGTACCACTTTGACTACACCCATAATGCAAGCCTTCCATGCCTGCAACAAATACCACGCATCACACCCAACAGCACAGCACATCACCAATTTAATTGGTGAGATGATGGCCTTGGATCTGCAGTCATTTTCCGTTGTGGAAAACCCAGGTTTCCATAGGCTGCTGCAGCATTTGCTCCCCAGGTATAATATACTATCACAAACCACACTTTTCATATTGTAGTATCCAACATTTACCATGATTTGAGAAAATAACTTGCCAGTCTACTAGCACAGGCTGTTGGTGGAGTTTTCCACTGCACAACTGACATATGGACCAGTATGAATTCAAATCATGCATATTTGTCACTGACAGCACACTGGTGTGTTGCAGATATGGTAGTCACTGGTGGTGATGGTGGTACTGGTGCTGGTTCTGTCTCTTCCCCCTCTCGTTGCAGGTCTGCTTTGCTAAATGTCAGTGTTATGGAAAAGGATCACCGGGCTGTAAACATACTGTCATTTCTGCAAGAGATGTTGAGCTCATGGACTGATGGCAACAATTTGCAGGTAGGATTTATGGTCACAGACAATGCCACAAATATGATAAAAGCACTTAGAGATGGAAATTTTGAGGGGATATGCTGCTTTGCTCATACACTAAATTTGGTGGTGACAAAGGCTTTGGCAAACACAGCAGAGGCAAATCACACAAAATAGCCAGAAGCATATGTAGCCACTTCCATCACTCTGTGAAAGCTACAAACCATCTGCATCAGCTACAAGAGCATCTTCAAATGCCATAGCATCATCTCATCCAGGATGTACAGACCCAGTGGAATTCTACCTACTACTTGCTGCAAAGGGTTCTGGAGCTGAAGCGGGATCTTCATGAGATGAGCATGGAAACTGACATGGGGGAGTCCTCAGACATCAAGACTGGGCTGTGATTGAGGGCTTGGTAAAGGTTTTAGCCCCATTTGAAAGGAACACTCTTGACCTTAGCTCTGATTCTGCACTGCTAAGTCAAGTAATTCCTACTGTACAGATCCTGAAAAAGCCATGAGGAGATTCAATGAAAATGCTGAGAAAGATCCAAACCAGACACCAGGAACAGTGATATCCCTTGTGAAAAATCTCACCACAGAACTGGAAGTTAGATTTTCTGATCTTTGTTCCAATAAAAAGCACATATTTGCCACTATGTTGGATCCATGTTTCAAGTGTGAGGTACCACACCTTATAATGCCCACTCACAGGGTTATGGAGTTTCAGAAGCAGATGTGCTCAGAACTTTGTTTCTGCATGCTTGGATAGATGAGACCAGCAGGTAACACTATCAATGAGCCAGTGTCAGAATCATAAACTGAAAGCAGTATGAAAACCTTGAGAAGGAGGGTGACTGTTGGGATGAACTCAGATCATCACTACAGGCGGAGCAGCAAAACAGAAGAGAACAGAACAGCAGCCACAATCGGCACCCAATCTGCTGAACAGTTATTTCAGTGAGCCTCTGGAGTCATTCTCCATAAATCCAGTGGAGTACTGGATTAAAAGGATGAAACCATCTCTGTTCTTGACACAGTTGGCCCTTAATTATATCTGTTGTCCTCCTATCAGAGTACCATCTAAATGAATGTTCAGCATTGCTGGGGATTTGGTGGAACCTCACCGATCCTCCCTTGACCCAGCACATATGGAACAACTTATGTTCATAAAAATAAATCTACCTCACCTTGGGTACACATATGGCAACTGAAAAATGCATTAAATAATCATCTTGTACTGGATACAACATTTGTGTGTTGTAGCGTGGACCCATACACAATCCAATCTGTGTTAACCATCATTGTTCTGTTAGCAAATAAGCACAACATGTTAACATTTAGTCAAACATGCTCATCATATTCATAGTCATACTAACACAAATCCTTGTCCAATATCCTTTTTCTTTATTACTTCCACTGTCACAGTGTATTCTTTTGAAAGTGCATGCCCTGCAGTCCCCAGTGCCTAAAACTGTACACACCTATTGACTGCTGTTCCTAATAAAAAATCCTCCACTGTTGCTACGTCTCTCATTCCCTGTGTTGCTGGTACCCATATTCCATCCATCCCTTTAACAGCTTTCCAGATGCCAGTTATCAGTGTGTCTTGTCAAGTCTCAGTGTTTCCCATGCCTGAAATATGGCAGTTACTAGTGTGGCATCACCAGTCTCAATGTTTCCCATGCCTGAAATATGGCAGTTAAAAGTGTTGCATCACCAATCTCAGGTATTTCGCATGCATAAAATATGGCAGTTACCAGAGTGTCATCTCCAGTCTCAGTGTTTCCCATGCCTGAATTATGGCAGTTACCAGTGTGGCATCACCAGTCTCAATGTTTCCCATGCCTGAAATATGGCAGTTAAAAGTGTGGCATCACCAATCTCAGGTATTTCGCATGCATAAAATATGGCAGTTACCAGAGTGTCATCTCCAGTCTCAGTTTTTCCCATGCCTGAATTATGGCAGTTACCAGTGTGGCATCACCAGTCTCGAGTATTTCACATGCATAAAATATGGCTGTTAACAGTGTTCCATCTCTAGTGGTGGGCTAAGTGGGCTCGATCCGCTCCATGAAGTGATTTGTGGAGCAAAGGCGGATTTGAGGAGTGCTCTGCAACATGAAGCGGAGTACTTCATGTTATAATGGGTAACATTAAGTCCACCGGAAACAATGACTTCATGTTACTCCACCTTCCCAGACCACTATTCAACCAAATTTTAAGGCGAAGTGCATTGAGAACAATGCACTTCGCCTCACTTCACCATGTTTTTTAACCTCCGAGGGTGAATTTTGCAGTGATTCATGGGATTTCTGGTCACATGGACTCTATATTGATCTACACATCCTCAGTTCTGGGTAGTGTGTGTAGGAAGGACTAGGAGACAGTGTGCTCTGAGAGCTGTCTGTGATTGAAACCTTCTAAAAGCTGTTAAAAAAGCATTTTTATGTTTTTTGGGGGGCTCAAACTTTAGTTCATCGATTGCAGGAAACCCTCCAGTGCTCATATCATCGAGCATTGTTGTTTTTGTGTGGATTTTGAAAGTTAATGTACAGCATTGAGTGTGTGTAGTGAAAGACAGTGACAGTGTGCTTTGAGGGAAGGGCGTATCTGTGGTGTAGGTCAATTTCAGTTGGAGAAATATTGATTTCTTCGTTTTTTGGTTATATTTTTGTTATATAACTGACTATGTTAATGTATACGCAGTAATATTGTAAGTAATTGTAGAAATGTTCTTGATGATTGTGTGTTGCATGGATCTGGTGCAGCATTTCATAATTTCAGGTTGTTTACATTACAATACATGGCATATAACTGAACTCTTCAATTTGCTATGCATTTCTCATTCACCATTATAGACAAACTGTTCTGTGTGTGTGCGGTGTTGCGTGACATCAAATAATACACCTTTTATTGTGCCACAGACTAGTGTGATTGCAGGTGCAGCAGTGTGACCCTGCTATCCTCTGCAGCTGCCTGATTTTGTACTGTTATCGTGATATCTGTTCTTTGTTTTGCAACTTGTACTGCCGTAAAATTCTGCAGTCAGTGCTCCCCCCAACCCCACTGGCAAAAGGAAGTTTTTACCAGATTGGATTATTTTTGTGACCTCAACAGCACGACTAGTTACTGAAGTTGTTTTCATTGCATGACAGACTAGTTTCTTATCTGTTGCTGAAGCTACAGTTGTTTTTTTGGCTTCAAGTCCAGGGTCCACCCAATCAGAGAGTGAATGTATCAAAATCTAGATTTGGTTATAATATTGTGGTTGAACCCCCAAAATACCCTCAAAGAGACGTGCAAGCAAAGCTGGTTCTTGCCATGGCAATGCTGTCAGTAAGATAGTCTGTGGGCATGGCAGTACACAGACGCAGAAGTGCATTTTTGATGTGAGGAAAGGTATTTCTCCTGCAATGTTTTTAGAGCCCAATCAGTAGCTTCGCCCATGGTTGGAGGAGATGATGTTTTCCCAACTGGTGGTGTTAGTGTTACTGGCATTAGTGGTGGTCGTAGTATTAGTATTGGTGCATCAAGTTCAAATTCTGACCAGTGTACTGTATCCAAAAATATTGAGTGTGAAGCAGTGTAAGTGAGTAGCAGCATCGATAATGTCATACTTCCCAGTAACATCCCAGTAACTGAACCTGAGGATTCTGATAATCATGCCAATGATAGCATACAATGTGATATTCCATCCACCGTGCCAGTTAGTGTCACGCATATTCCATGCAGTGATTCACAGTGTGGTGAAAAAATATCAGGTGATGGTGGTGTAGATGCTGATGATGAATATGATTATGACAATGATGTTGCTGTTGTTGCAACATGCAGTCCACATGCTAGCATCCAAGCAGAAGATGTGGATGTGTGTGACATTGCTGAATATGATGATGATGTAATTGACCCCAGTTGGGAACTGTAGAAAAAGAAATTCAAAGTGGCTTTGTCTGAGTCTGTTTGCAGGAATCCCCGACCCCCCCCCATAAAAACTTGTAATTTACTGGTTTTAGTTGATGATGATGACCCAGTAATAAATATGATAGGTAGTCGTGGTGGTCACTTGAAGTCCAGGTGTGCAGTGCCTGAAACATCACGTGCCCCCCCACTTCAGTGCTTTAAATAATGGACCTAAATAAGCCACATCATGGAGATGTTAAAAGCAGAGCATCACAATCCCTTGTTTGGGATTTTTTTGTTCAAGATGCAAATGATGAGTCAGTTGCAATCTGCCAGGTTTGCCATGTGTGTATGAGTTGGGGTAAAAAGGGAAGCCATCTGGGCACAGGAGGACAGCATACACATCTTAAGACTAGGCACTTGGCACTGTGGACCCAGCACAAGCTGGCAGCTAATACCACAGTGGGGCATTCACCCTCATCACCGTCAACCATAGAGAGCATGTTATCCCCTTCCATGACTGTTAAGTCCAGTAGTAAATTAAATGTGTGCAGTACTGAGGTAATAAGAGCAGAGGATTACTACAGGCATGATGAGGTGGAGGACCATAATGACTTTGAAATGTTGTCCTGTGCTGGTGAGAGTAGCAGTTTTGGTGGTGGTGGTGGTGAATGCAGTATGTCTAGTGCAAGTGGTACATCAACCCCACTTGGCAAATCTGGCAAAATAACTGCATTTCTGGGTTTGTCATCATCACTTGTGTAACCGTCTTCATCAACCGTCCACACTCCAACCCCTGCCAATGCCATTCATCACAGAGCAGAACCATTTGTGATCACACCCCATGTAAAACACTTAAGTCAGCCAACATTACAGAGTGTTTTTGCACATAAGCTGAAGTACCCCCTGAATCATACAGTGCCATGTGAACTTAATGTTGCTGCAGTGGAAATTCTGACAATTGTTGTTTTGCCCTTCTCCTTTGTGGAGAATTCTGGGTTCCAGCGGTTTGCTGCACGTGCCTGTCCAAAATGGAAAGTCCCATCCAGGACATACTTTTCTACCCGTGCTGTCCTCGAGTTGTTCCGCACTGTGTCCAACTCAGTAAGACATGCCCTTCAACATTCCTCCTATCCATTCATCCATTTAAGTATGGATATGTGGACAAGTGGCAAAACAGCAGGGAGTTCATATTTGTGTATAACTGCACACTGGGCGCAGGTGCCAGGGTTGTTTGTGTTATTGGTAGTGTGAATAAGCAGTACAGTAAGGTGGATTGTCGTGGTAGCAATCTTCCAGGAATTCTACAGCATGCAACAATTGCTATACGCAATGTGACCTGTTCACACACTGGTGAGAACATGTTGGACGTGGTACTGACTGAAACTGACAAATGGCTAAACCCTCTGTCTCTGAGAGCTAGGTTCATAACAAGTGACAATGGGTCAAATGTGGTGAAATGCATCACAAATGGTGTTTTTTTTCTTGTTCCATGCATGGCCTACTGTTTAAATCTTGTGATGCAGGAGTTTCTGCAGCACCCTGATGCAAAAGAAATGCTGACCATTGCACAATGTATCTGCTCTCACTTTTCAAGATCTGGAAAGGCCCGTGATCAACTGCGGCAGTTGCAGATACAAAACAGTCTGCCTCAGCACCGCTTGAAGCTGGAAGTTGTCACCCAATGGAACTCCACTTTATACATGGCAGAGAGGTTGTATGAACAATACAAAGCCATCTCAGAATATCTTGAAATGCACACTAGCCGTGACAGTTCCGGAGCCTCCATGTCTATCATGACTGAACAGTGGCACCTCATGGACTCTGTAATAACAATTTTGCAGCCTTTTGAACATGCCACACAGGCAGTGAATGGTGAGTCTGCCTCCATTAGCCAATCAATTGCACTGCTGCGGGTGCTGAGGCAGACACTGGTGAATGTACTGCATGGCCTTGATGTTGCCGGAGACGGTGGTAGCAGTATGTTGCTGCAACACATGCTGAGAGGATTCGACCAGAATCATCATATTGTCTGCATTTAGTGTAGTGACAACTTTGCCATAGCAACAATGCTGGACCCACGATACAAACATGGAATTGCATCAGTAGTGGAAGGAGGGCTTGAACAGGTAAAAAATATCAGTGGTCAACTGGTGTGCTTGGTTCATGGGGCACAGAAGTCAAGTGCCACGGTCAGCAAACCTCAGCAGCATAATCCATCTGAAGGTGTACTAGTAGGACTATCAAAGCATATCCTGCAAGGGGAAGGGGACAGCAGTTCAAGGTGGTCTGTCATCCAAAGTGACTGGCATCAACCCACTTTGGGAGGCTTTGTCCCAAGTAGGAGTTTGTGAAATAAATGATTCAGAAGAACAGGATGATGCATCAACAACTGGACTTAGTGCATCTCAGAGAATGGTTGTGTCATATTTGTCTGAAAACAGGCATCTGACAATAACTGAAGATCCTCTTTTTGTACTGGAGTGGAAAGGTCAGTGAATGGCCACAGCTGACTGCAGTGGCACTGAAGTACCTCACATGCCCACCCTCCAGTGTAAGTGTTGAGAGAGTATTCAGCTCAGCAGGTGCAATAGTCAGGGATTGTCAGACAAACCTGTCTTCTGTAAATGTTAGTTTGCTAACTTTCATTAAAATGAATGAGAGGTACATACCAGCACAGACTGCAACCTCGGTATTCATACCCCAGTCTTGGTCATGGTGGTTTTGGTGATGTGGAAATGAACCATCCTGGTGGCACTGGTAGTGGCTGCCTGAAATGGCCCACCACTGATGCAGATGATGACACAATGAAGAAAGAATTTCCCACTGGTCAGACTTCAGACATAGATGACTGTGAGGGAAGCTTTCTTTATGAGGATGATGATGTGGTTAATGTTGGCAGGTTTTAACTGAAGTTGTTAAAAGACAGTGTGCCACCCCGGACCACCACTACCACCACTGGGACTGATGTTAGCCACTGACACCACTGAGCATGAGTCTGTCTGACTTCTGAACCTCCATCATTGGGACTAATGTTAGTCACTACCACCACTGAGCATGAGTCTGTCTGCCCCCGAGGACCACCACCACTGGGACTGCTGTTGTTAGCCACTGCCACCACTGAGCATGAGTCTGTCTGACCCTCAGGCATCCAACACCGGGACTGAGGTTGTTAGTCACTGCCACCACAACCAGATGCAGGAAGATATAATAACAGAGAATGTCATCATCTGCTACAGCTATCACCAGCTCACCAATACCTACCACCAGTGTCATTCAGACAATATTTCCCCATTACATTTATCATGCCAAGGCAGAAGAATCGAACAGGAGACCACATCCATCAGCCACAGACACAAAGCTTCTTAATATTTAAACCATAAAGTGAGTATGTGTACTAATGTTTGTTATGCTATTTCACTTCCTTTATTTGTATGTTTTGTTTTCTGTAGATTTTCAGAGCCGCAATGGTCAAACACATACAGCACACTTATTTTGTTTTATTTTAAAGGTTATCAAAAAATTTCTCCTTTGCTGAAACTCGGTGGGAATGGTACTGCAGCTGTACCATACAGATGAACCTGTGGAACATTTCTGGCAAGTATGAAGATTTTATTTCATTCTTTTCATTGTTTTGGAAACACTGCAGCAAATCCCACTGAGTACGATTCATAAACTAGGTGACGCGTACGTCAAAAAAAACTATTTCTGTAAGATATCATTCATGCACTGTATTCTGAACTTGCAGCTGTGCAGCCCTGACCATGAAAGTGTTGAAAAAGTTGCACACAGGTTGAGTTACTTGACAAGATGTGGTTTTGAAATGTAACTTGAGATTGAGAACCAGGGACAAATTACAATTAAGTAGTAAGAAGTCACTCATTTCTTTTTTTAGGAAACTTCCAGATGCTTTGTTGTTCTCTCGAAGTGGCCTTATCCAAACAAGTTCTTCAACATCTGCCGCCCCTCGGGCTGGGGCACACATGCAACACGCAGAAGTTGTTTCATTAGATGACCATGACCATCATTTACAACCAGACTCGAGAAAGATGCAGATGAAATCTGTGAAGAAGTAACAAAATAAGAAACCATTACAGACAAACCTGCAAACATACTCCCCCACCCCAAAAAAACATAACATAAATACTTATCTTCACGTGCTTGAGAGTTATCCATTTCAAATTTCAATGCAAAATGTTCTCATCAAGCACTGAACTGTGCACACCAACAGTATCTGTGACCTGTGCTACAGAACAATACCATGAATACATGTCCATGTCAACCACCCTCACCTACAAAATACACAAATATATATCTATATATATCAACTCACCAAGGCTATTAGTGTACAGATAAAGGGCACCCTTCCATCCAGTTGAGATGATCACATTGCATTTCCTCAAATCGCAGCATATGCTGGACCAGCAACATGTCACTCACGGTCATCTTTTTATTCTGGGGGACTTTGTATGTGCTGAAATGATCCCATTTCACTTTGTTACCACTTGTCAATTTTCTGCATACAAGCAGGATGCATTTTAGGCATGCAGAAAAAAATCTGGGGCCTCTGTGCCACCACTGCGCGCATGACTGAGTGCAACATTACTTCTGGGGGACTTTGTATTTGCTGAAACATCCCATTTCACTTTGCTACCACTTTTCAATTTTCTGCACACAAGGCAGATGCATTTTGGGTATGCAGAAAAAATCTGGGGACTCTGTGCCACCACTGCGCACATGACTGTGCACACCATTAATTCTGGGGGACTTTGTATGTACTGAAATGCTCCCTTTTCACTTTGCTACCACTTGTCAATTTTCTGCACACAAGGCAGATGCATTTTGAGTGTTGTGTGAGTGTCAGCTCATGATGTCATACTGACATTATCAATTAAAGCAGCATTGCAAGAATGCTGTGACAATTCTGAACTGTACTTTTTAATGCTACTTTACATTCACACAGCCACTAGTTACCTCCAAGTCGCAACTTGAATGATACACTTCTTATCACAATTTCTGTCTGCTTTACTTAGTTGACTACTTTTTTCATGCATGAATAAAAAATTCGCATACCTCTCAATATTGTTCTGACCAGGTTTGTAGTTATTTCCAGCTGTTTTTCAATAAATATTGTTCTGTGGTGTCATAAAATACTGCCTGCTGCATAACTGTTAATTTACAAAAGAAGTGATATATAACAACTAACTGATGTGATGAAGAAAAGCAGAGGAAAACAATGACAAAGACCTGATCAGCACCAATTTAAAAGGAATGCTACTTTCATTATTTCACACATGAAAAAAGGTAGTACAGCAGACTCAACTACTGGAAATTCAGGTATCATTCCTGTCAGGATGTAAGTAAAGGAAGTTGTAACACAGCATTAAAAAATACAGGTCAGAGTTCTCAACAGGTTGTTGTGCTGCTGCTTTACAGAGATTCACCATGTTACATAGTTATGGTGATGCACATAACCTAATATGTGGGGGCCTTATTTCCAGTGGAATATTTCTTGCTCTGCAGAATGCAAAATATTTCTGAGACAACTGCCCGTAATTTCATTACAGGGTATCACGTGATGGAGGAATTCCATTTCAGAAAAGCTGCCCACATTCTGCCCCTTTCTCTCATCATCAACATTAGACGTGATGGGAGCACAGGTGCTCTCCACTATAGTGAATGTCCGGCAGCTATCCGAATATTTCTTTATGTAATAAGGTTCACTTTGTGGGGAACTGTGGGTACATTTTCACTAACAAGGCTCTTCTTACTGGAAACGTGCCCACATGTTTCACCATAAACTGACCATTATAACATAAAGAAACATTTGGATAGCTGCCTGACAATCGAATGTTCACAGTAATGGAGCACACACCCGCGCTCTCCCTTGCATCACATCCTAACATTGCTGTGAAAGGGGGCAGAATTTGGGTGGCTTTTATGAATGGGAATTCCTCCGTGACATGACACACTGTAATGAAATTAGGGGCGGTTTTCACAGAAATGTATTGCACTATGTGGAACAAGAAAGATTCCCCTGGAAGGCAAAATGTGTATTATTAAACAACAACAATGACTGTGCTGTCGGTGATGAGGGTGAATGCCCCACTGTAGTATTAGCTGCCAGCTTCTGCTGGGTCCACAGTGCAAAGTGCCCATTCTTAAGATGTGTATGCTGTCCTCCTGTGCCCAGATGGCTCCCCTTTTTACCTCGACTCACACGCACATGGCAAACCTGGGCTGTTTGCAACTGATTCATCATTTGCATCTTGAACAAAAAAATCCCAAACAAGGGATTGTGATGCTCTGCTTTTAACATGTCCGTGAGGTGGCTTATTTAAGTCTGTTATTTTAAGCACTGAAGTGGGGGGGGCACGTGATGTTTTGGGCACTGCCCACCTGGACTGCAACTGCCCACCACGACTACCTATTGTATTTATTACTGGGTCATCATCATCAACTAAAACTGGTAAATCACAAGTTTTTATTGGGGGAGGGGGGTGATTCCTACAAACAGACTCAGGCACAGTCACTTTGAATTCCTTTTTCCCCGGTTCCCAGCTGGGGTCAATTACATCATCATCATATTCATTAACGTCACACACATCCACATCTTCTGCTTGGATGCTAGCATGTGGACTGCATGTTGCAACAACAGCAACATCATCATCATCATCACATTCATCACACCACCAACACCTGATATTTTTTCACCACACTGTGAATCACTGCATGGAAAATGCATGACATTAACTGCCACAGTGGACAGAATGTCACATTGTATGCTATCATTGACATGATTATCAGAATCCTCAGGTTCAGTTACTGGGATGTTACTGGGAAGTATGAAATCATCTGCGCTGCCACTCACTTGCACTGCTTCACACTCAATATGTTTGGATAAGGTACACCGGTCGGAATTTGAACTTGACACACCAATACTAATACTACCACCACTGCTACCACCACCACTAACACCAGTAACACTAACACAACTGGCTGGGAAAACATCATCTCCTCCAACTATAAGTGAAGTTATTGATTGGGCTGTAAAACACATTGCAGGAGAAACACCTTTCCTCACATCAGCAATGCACTTCTGCGTCTATGTACTACCACACCCACAGACTATCTTACTGCCAGCATTGCCATGGTGAGAAACAGCTTTGCTTGCACATCTCTTTGCAGGCATTTTGGGGAATCAACCACAATATTATAACCAAATTTAGATTTTGATACATTCACTCTGATTGGGGGAAAGCTGGATGTGAAGCCAAAAAAACAACTGTAGCTTCAGCAACAGACAAGAGACTAGTCTATCACGCAATGAAAACAACTTTGGTAACCACTGGTGCTGCTGATGAGGTCACAAAAACAATCCAGTCTGGTAAAAAAAATTCCTTTTTCCAGTGCGGGTGGGGGGGAGCACTAACTACAGATTTTTAGGGCAGTACAAGCAGCAGAAGAAAGAACAGATTCCACGATCGCAGTATAAAATCAAGCAGCTGCAGTGGATAGCAGGTTCACTTTGCTGCGCCTGCAATTACACTAGTCTGTGGCACAATAAAAGGTGTATTATTGGACGTCACACAACACCGCACACACACTCGCACACAGAACAGTTTGTCTACAATGCTGAACGAGTAATGCTTAGCAAATTGAAAAGTTCAGTAATATGCCAGGTATTCTTATGTAAACAACCTGAAACTAGAAACTGCTGCACCAGATCCACACAACTCACAATCAGCAAGACAATTTCAACAGTTACTGACAATATTACTGTGTGTACATTAACACAGTCAGTTATATAACAAAAATATAACCAAAAAACAAAGAAATCATTATTTATCCAACTTAAATCTACCTACACCACAGATACGCCCCTTCCCCAAAGCACACTTTCACTGTCTTTCACTGCACACACTCAATGTTCTACATTAACATTCAAAATCCACACAAAAACGAAAATGCTCGATGATATAAGCACAGGAGGGTCTCCTACAATCGATAAACTAAAGTTTGAGCCCCCCCCAGAAAACGCAACAATGCTTATTTAACAGCTTTTAAAAGGTTTCAATCACAGACAGCTCTCAGAGCACACTGTCTCCTCCTTCCTACACATACTACTCCGAACTGAGGCTGTGCAGATCAATATAGAGCCCATGTGACCTGAAATCCCATGAATCGCTGCAAAATTCGCCTTCGGAGTTCAAAAACAAGGCAAAGTGCATTGCCCTCAATGCACTTCACCTTAAATTTGGTGGAGTAGAGGTCTGGGGAGGCAGAGTAATGCAAAGTCATTGTTTTCAATGGACTTCGCATTACCCATCATAACGGGAAGTACTCCGCTTCGCATTTCAGATCACTCCACGAATCCGCCTTTGCTTCACAAATCTCTTCACGGAGCGGATTGACCTCACTTCGCCCACCACTAATAACTAATAATATTTACATAAAGCAACAGTATTTGTTAGTTGGGGCAAAAATTCATCACACTGTTTAGTTGTTATAATAATATATCCTAGCAAAAAAACCCGTCAATTTACCTATTTTTTTTCTTTTCATTTTATGTCATCCCTGCACTGATATATGTGGTTTTAAAGTTTATAAAAGTTCTTGCTGTTGACCATGTCCACAATGAACAAATTAAACAACTTAGTGCAGTGCTGCACTACTTACTGTCAGACACATTTGTTAGCATCACCCTAATAGAATTCATAGTGCAAACCTAGTTTGTACAGACAAAAAAGCAACCTCATTGGGAGGGATTTCTAAAAACTGTTTGTGACCGTCCTATTTATTGACATGAGTCATTAAGTAAAAAAAAAAAATTACTAAACACTGTTTTAAAAGTGTCTGAGTGAATTAAATGTGCACTGTTAATAAATGTGAAGACAAAGAAATGCCGTATTGCTAAAAAACTGTATGATGGATTTTATTTATTAACTGGCTAACAATACAGCTGCTTTTATTTTAATCTTTAGAAATACTGTGAAATGATCTAACATTTGAAGACAAAAGTAATTCCTTGCATGAAATTAAGGGGGTGCTTTGTAGTTACATTTGTGTCACATTCTCTCTTTCTCTTTCTCGCTGTGTGTGTGTGTCTCTCTCTGTCTCTGCCTCTCTCTCTCTTCAAATGCTAACTAGTAGTTAACAAAATACTACTATAATACCTTCTGCCATTAAATAAAAAAAACTAGGATCGAGAACTCTGCATCATTATTTGAAATGTACTTCTTAAAATCTATTGAGTGTACTCTAGTAAGAATGCAGTGAAGTGTATAATTGTATGTGATTTGCAAAATGATCTCATGCAACTGTAGCCTCACTTGATCTTTGAATGCCTGAAAGTTTCAGCCATTTGCATTCCTTTATGTGTCTAACTACATTATTATGTATTAAGATCTTATCAATTGATCAAATCAAATCAGTTATCCAACTTCTTTTTATTTAGCAGCTCCATTGCACTTCATTCACACCTGCACAATATCCCTAGTGTTTAATGCTAACTCTTCTCACACACACCCTACGGCCCTAAGCTATTTGCAGATGAAAAATAAGTAGTCTTCCTGTTTTAACTACAGGTTTGAAAACTATGGAAACACGATTGCTAACTACTATTTCATAAAGCATTTAGCATAAAGAAATTCCAACAAGCTTTTTCCCACACTCAACTGAATTACTAGAATTCTCTTCGTAAGTAAGACTATGTGACTTGTCTGTTCTCAGACAGCCAACATCTACAGCCTGTGCTGTGTTTTGTCTTGTTCATCTTTTTCAAATAAATAAAATAATATCAAACCACTAAATGATCTGCAGGGCCTGAGGCAAAGTCAATGGTACTGTATGCTCCAGCTGGACTGTATTGGCCTATATTTTCAGAAGGTTAGCATCACGTTGACTGGAATAGTATGCCACTAACTTAAAATTAGTTCACTGAAACAGTGAGGGCCATCTTCAGGTCAATATTATTGATTTATTTCACCAGGAAAAGGCTCCATTGAGCAAGCTCATTTACAAGGAGGTCCTGAGTAGGACAATATACATAAGCCGGGAAGCAATGATACAGGATACAATATATCCAGAAGATATAGAGCAAATGACATACAGTGATACAGTTAAGGAATACTATACACATTTAGAAGCAAATTGACAGAATTCAAACAGTTGTCATGTACACTTTGCTAAAGCAATGCCACACAACCAGTAACCAAAATTAAGGATGACAAGAGTAAATTAAGCATAGTTTATCCCCAGGAGCAGGTCTCAGTGCATATTTCTTCAATTAGGGCCTTAAAGGTACTATGGCTGTCCAGTGAGGTAAGTTTCAAAGAGGTTTGCAGCTACAGTAGTTCCATGCTGTGGGAATAACACACTTGATTGCAGATTTTCTGAGCTGTGCCTGAGGAAATAGCCTCTGTGGCATGTGTGGAAGATTTCAGTACTATAGATTGGGAGCTCATTTATCAGTACTTTGTATGCCCATACGTACAGGTGCATTAATCTTTTAGCAGTTAATTAAGACCAGTCAACTGTAGCATACAATACACAATGATGAGTCCTAGATGCGGACTCTGTGATGAACCTGAGCGCCCTATGATAGAGCACAACTAACTTACAAAGACAAGTACCGGGATGGAGGCTGCAAATTAGGTCTGCATAGTCCACAACAGGCAGCAAGGCAACCTGGATCAGATGTTTCCAGACATCAAGCGGAAAACAGCACTTATTTCTGTAGTAGAAGCCAATTCTAGCCTGCATTTGTTTGCATATTTTTTTTTATTCTTTTGGTAAACAGGTAAGGCCCGCTAGGCACAAGTGCCTGTTTTCAGAGGCTACCCAGGAGCACTGGGCTGGTTAAGTGACTTACTCAGAGTCACACAGTATGCAAGTAGAGGTTGTGGGAACCAAACCCAGGTCTGCTGAATGTACCAAGCTCATTCACAGCTCGTTACTCCAACCTCTAGGTTATACTGCCAGCTCCATGTAAGTAATAATGCCTCAACGTAAGCAGAGAAGGATAATCTGTTGTTGAGTCATACTCTAAGGTATTTAGATTCATCTACTACTTTGAGGGTGTCTCCCAATAGTGTACCAATGGCTGGTGCTGAGGCAGGGTGTGATGTAGCTTTATATGAGGTGAAGAATGTTACCTTTGTCTTGCAAACATTTAGAAGCAACATAAAGTGAAAAAGGTTGAGTTGCAGTTTATTGAAAGCAATCTGAAGGTCAGAGCAAACAACGCTGATATTAGGCCTTGAGATGTACAGTTCAGGGCAGTATCATTTGCATAAAAATGTAAACTGGCATCACTGATGTTCTTACCTGAATCGTTGATGTATAATATGAAAAGTAATGGGCCAGGGATGAACCATTCCTAAGGAGGAAGGTACAGGGAGAATAGAGATTTTCTGCTTTGACCTGTTGTAACAGCCAAGTTAAGTAAACCTGTAGTTGGAAACCATAGCAGAGGACCAGAACCAATTCCTATGTTATATAGTCTTTGGATCAAGATGTTATTGTCAACAGTATCAAAAGCCTCACTCAGCTGAGGGAAAATAGCTCCCATAATGTGTTTATGGTCAATGCTCCCTATCCAGTCAATAGTGACTTTAGCCTGGACAGAGACAGTACTGTGCCTAGGTCTAAAACCAGATTGAAGAGGACGTTACGATATTTGAATGCTCCAAGAAAACTCTAAAGTGGGCGTAAACTAGTTTTTCCAGAAGTTTAACAACATGGGGAGAATGGATAGGTCTGTAATTGTTGAGAATACAGGCATCTCCAGATTGAAGAGGTGTGTAATGTGTACTGCTTTACAAAGCATGGGGTGGTCATTACTGGGAGAGATAGATTAAAAAGATGGGTAATGGGGCTGGCCTGGTGGCACTGAGGGTTGAGGTGCTGAATGCCACACCTCTCGCCACGCCAGTGAACTGGGTTCGGGAGCAGACTCGGGCTGTCAACAGGGGAAAGGGGGGATTGAGCATCCAGTGACTGCTCTCCTTCCTCTGGGGTGGGCAGGGGGAATTGCATCACTCTGCAGCAGCAACTGGCGGAGGCCAAGGTCACTGCAGATAGCATGTACAGTTGAGGGCTGGAGCACGACGGGCGGCAGAACATAGTACACTGATGCCATAGCATGACCAGCTCCAAGGGAGGAAAAATGGCAGACAAATTGCAGGGTGGCCATGGCAGCTGATGGACATGAGAGGTGTGCACCCCAGGTATCAAGATCCAGGTTCCCCAAGGGGGAATTCTGTGTGCCAGCCTGCGTGAAGGAGAGCATGTCGCTGGCCAGACCAGATCCACAGTTGCAGGTGCAAGTGGCTGGACGACTTGCCACCTGCTCTGCAGCAGGAGTGAAAAGAATGTTGTGTTAAAAAAAATGGGTAATAGGTACTGTAAGCTGCCTGAAGCCAATTCTAAGAAAAAAATAGAGTCCAGACCACCAGCACCTGTGCTTTTTTCAATGTCTTACTCTAATAGGAGTCGCTCCACCTGTTTAAAAGTGATGGGTTGCAAGGTAAATGAGCTAAGCAAGGGGCTATGTGATTTTGTAGTATCCAGTGGAGGGATGGGGGTAAGTTGCAGTGGACTTATCAAATGCCAGGCCAACTGGCACAGCATGGGAATTTGTTTTTTTCCAAAATAATTTCTTTGTCCAATACAAGTTTACCATTTACTAAGATTTTCCAAAGTAGGGTGGGAGCAGATGAGTAGCCTTCAACTGATTTGACAGTCTTCCAGAATTGGGCTGCATCATTTTTGATGTTGCCAAGGGAATTTAAGTAGTATCTGGCCTTTGGTGCCTTGATGAATTTGGTACAAGAATTTCTCATTCACATGAAAATGGCCCAGTCCATGACTGATTTCATACACCTGACAATAGCCTAGAACATGTCCATTTACCATAGGGCCTCTTTCAGTTCCCTTTTGAGCCATGAGGAAGATATCATTTTGCTCAGCATTTGATCACAGCTGCATGCTTATTGATAACCTCGACAGCAAACTGTCAAACATTGCTGTTGCATCATGTACTGTGGGGGGCAGGTAGAATGTCTGCCAGTTTATAGTGGTCAGCTTTCATTTAGGTAATTCATGAATCTGAAATTGGCAAAATGTCTTTTCAGTATGAATTTAGGTTGGGGCAACAGAAGTTTTTATACCCAGCAACAGTTTAAGCAACAGAACTAAATAGTAACCAGGGAGCAGATGAGGCACTCTGGGTCACCCTGGAGACAGGAAATGGCACCACAATCCGCATGGGGGTTGCATACAGACCCCCATCTCAGGGGGAGGGAATGGACAAGGAAATGATAGAAGGCTTGCTTAGAATAGTAGAAAAGGGGAGATATTGTTGATGGGGGACCTGGATATGCCAGATGTTAACTGGAGCACCTTTGCTGCAGGCACATCCAAGGGCATGGTCATTCTTGATGCCCTACAGGGGGCATGCCTCAGACAGCTAGTATTGGAACCCACTCGGGAGGGAGCAATCTTAGACCTGATACTCTCAAATGGGATGGAGAAAGAATCTCAGATTTAGAAGTGGGTAGCCATCTGGGAACAAGCGACCACCAAACAGTGTGGTTCACAATAAACACAGCCACACAATCAAGCCATACAAAAGCAAGAGTACTGGACTTTAGGAGGGCTTGACTTTGGAAAATGAGAGTGCCTCAGAAAAGCACTAGCAAACAGGCAAGAAAGAGGGGTGGAGGAACAATTGGGAGTAATCAAAACAGCCATCACAGAGGCAACAAGCCTTTGTGTAAAGCAAATCAGCAAAACACAACAAAGGAAAAAAAAACGCTATGGTTCTCAAAAGAGGTGGCAGGGACAGTTAAGGAGAAAAGGGCAGCATTCAGGAAATATAAGGAAACACAGAAGGAGCAGGACAGAGAACTTTATCAGTTAAAGCAGAAAGAGGCTGGGAAGGCAGTCAGAATAGCAAAGGCCCAAACTGAGGAAAGGATAGCCAACTCTGTTAAGAAGGGGGGGGTAGACCTTTCATAGGTATATTAGGGAGTTAAGAAAGACCGAAATAGGGATACTGAGACTTAATAAAGGGGAAGGAATGTGGGTAGAGGGTGACAGTGAAAAAGCAGGGATACTGAACAAATATTTCTGCTCAGTATTCACAAAGGAAGAGGAAGGGGGGAGGTACCTAAATCAAACAAGAGAAACACTCTGAAGATGGGGGTCAATACCAGTCCATTTACAGCAGAAAGGGTTCTGAAAGAACTAATAAAATTGAAGGTGGACAAAGCAATGGGGCCTGATGGGATTCACCCAAGAATTCTAAAGGAACTAAGGGTAGAACTAGTGACATTGCTGACTACTGTCTTTAACAAATCATGGGAGGATGGGGTGGTACCTGAGGACTGGAGAAGGGTGGATGTGATTCCTCTTCACAAAAGTGGGAGCAGGACAGAGGCAGGAATCTACAGACCAGTTAGTTTGACCTCAGTGGTAGGGAAAATGATGGAATCACTTCTGAAGGAAAGAATTGTTGAGTACCTAGAGGTCAGTGGGGAACAGGACCCAAGGCAGCATGGATTCATGATAGGAAGGTTGTGTCAGATGAATCTAATAGATTTCTTTGACCGGGTGACCAAAGTAGTAGACCAGGGAGGGGCTGGGGACATGACCTACCAAGATTTTAGCAAGGCATTTGATACAGTCCCACACAAAAGATTAATACACAAGTTAGCCAGCCCTGGAGTGGGTCCCAAGGTGGTAGCCTGGATAAAAAATTGACTAGAAACGGGACGCAAAGGGTAGTAGTAAATGGAGTCCACAGTGAAGAAAGAAGGGTTACTAGCAGGGTACCGCAGGGTTCAGTACTAGGACCAGTCCTTTTTAATGTCTTCATAAGTGACATTGCAACGGAACTGGAAGGAAAGGTATGTCTCTTTGCAGACGAAACAAAGATCTGCAACAGGGTTGATACACAAGATGGAGTGGAAAGGATGAGAAGGGACTTGGCAAGGTTGGAGGAATGGTCAGATGTATGGCAGCTCAGATTCAATGCAAAGAAGTGCAAGGTAATGCACATGGGAAACAAAAACTCAGGGGAAGAGTACATAATGGGGGGTGAAATACTGACAACAGTAAAAATGGAAAGGGACCTGGGAATAATTACATCAGATGACCTAAAGGTGGGCAAGCAATGTGAGAAGGCAGTAAGGAAGACTGGGGGGATTTTGACATGCATATGGAGAGGCATCAATAGTAGAAAACAGGAAGTTGTTATCCCTCTGTACAGACAGTTGGTGAGACTCCATCTGGAGTACTGTGTGCAGTTCTGGAGACCCCATCTCCGCAAAGACATAGATAGAGTGGAGGCTGTCCAGAGGAGGGCAACCAAAATGGTGCAGGGTCTACACCAGAAGACATACAAATAATGACTAAAGGAGCTTAATATGTATACCCTTGAGGAAAGATGGGAGAGAGGGGACATGATAGAAACTTTCAAGTACCTCAAAGGAATCAACAAAGTCCAAGAGGGTAGCATCTTTCAGAAAAAGAGATGTGCAAGAACAGGGGGGCACAATTTGAAGATAGAGGGGCAATGGCTCAGAGATAATGTGAGGAAGTATTTTTTCACAGAGAGGGTTGTGGATGCATGGAACAGCCGGCTGAGGAGGCCATGGAGTCAAGAACAGTGGGAGAATTCAAGAATGCATGGGACAGACATAAGGCAGTCCTACTAGGGATATGAGGAAGTAAGCTCTTGGTTAACTAGGATCTGAAGCTTATCCGTTAGGTAGGAAAATGGGCAGACTAGGTGGGCCAAGCGGTCCTTATCTGCCATCACATTCTATGTTTCTGTGTTTCATAGCATGCAACCACATTGTGATTACTGATGTCATTGTGATAGACTGCCGATTGAATGAATTTTCAAGGCCTGTTAGTTAAGATCAGGTCTAACAAGGAGGAATTAGTAGGGTTATTTAGGTTAGGCCTTGTTGGTTCAGATATAAGTTGTTCAAATCCAAGACCATCAAATAGCTTTTTCAGATTATTAGTTTTGTGGGAGAGCCAATCCAAATTTTAACCTATTATTAGACTTTCATTTGGGCAGGAGCTTACAATGTTGGTGATATGTTGCAGGAACTCTGAGACACTTTTAGGTGGTTTATAGCATCCAACCACATTTAAGGATTCATTATGGGACAGGGATATGTTGACTACTAGACATTCAAACTCATTTGGTACTGAGTGGGAGCTAATTGCATCCTTATTGAATTTTTAGTTGATATATAGGGCCAGGCCACCACCCCTTGAGTGTCTGCTCAGATGGTAAAGGTTAAAGTAGGGAATGACATGCCAGCCGGCTGGCACAGAGGTCTGAGGTGCTTAAGCACCTTACCTCTCCCATGCCAGTGACCTGAGTTCAGGAGTGAGCTTGGGTTGCCAGGGTCAGCCAGTGGGGGAAGGACTGGGAGAGGATCAATCAGCTGCCTGGCATATCTCCTCTCCCAGATTGGGGAGATAAGTTTCCCCAGCTCTTGGCTGCAACCGGGTGAAGGTTCAGTGGTAGAACCAATGCTGGAGGGCTGGCATTAGGCCAGTTGGGTGGAGCAGGGCTACTGGTTCAAGAGTGCATGCACTTCCATGTTTGCCATGGTCCTCAGAAGGCAGGTAGGAAAACAGGTAAAACACCCAGGTGCAGTATCTCTGTTGCCAAGCATGATGGCCTCCGGCACCTTGCAGACCTGCACTGTGCATACCCCCCCCATCGGTGTTCAATGGGGAAGTGACAAACAGAACTGGGGCAACTGGAAAAAGGGCCTGACAAAAGGTGGAGGTGGCAGCAGAAGAGCAAAAATATGTATGAAAAAAAAAGGCAGGAATGGCTATCTCGTGAAAGCACAGACCCATTTAGCCATGTTATAGTGAGCAAGAAAATGTCTGGTTGAGTATGCACAACCCAAACTTTTACTTCATTCAATATTTTTGGCAAACTACACACATTTAAGGATGTAACCTTTAGTCTTTTAAGTGAGGCAAACTCTGTAGGGGAGTGCACTTGGGAAGGTGGGCCTGGATTTACTTCCACATCACTAAAACACAACAGTAGGATTAGAACCATACATTTACACATGCAAAGGTTGACATGAGTTGACCTCGGATTTACATATTTAGCTTTGGTGATATATGCCAGGAGAATTCCAGCTGTTGAAGCAGCATGCAAGAAGGGGAGGCATCCTCCTCAAATAAAACATCAGATACTGAGGCAGTAAAGGCTGATAAAAATGGTGGTCATAGTGGGGACTGGGAATGGAATAACTCAGGCATTGTCCCACCTGAAGATGACGACAGCACTGCCAGTTCTTCTGAATTTTATGGCAATGAGGTCAGTACTAGTTTCAATGAGGGGATTGGAGAGGATGCCACTGTAGGGCATGAGAGGCAAGTGCAGGCAAAAACAATCATATGCTAAACATAAGAATAAGAAGATGGCAGTGAATGGCAGAAATTCAAGTGAAGAAGGAAGTGGCAGTACAGGGTTTCCTCCATGTTCCTTGACTGTACAAGAAATAGTGCCAGGCCCCATAGTACAAAGCACAAAGGGTAAATCTTTAGTGTGGAATTTATTTTATATTGACCCTACAGACAACTCTTGAGCTATATGCAGTCTGTGCAAAAAGAGTGTTAGTCATGGTGGCAAAGCGGGACATTTTGGAACATCAGTAATGATATGACATGCAAAGGCAAAACACCCAATTGAGTGGGGCAGGGCAAGGGACAGTGTGGTTAGTATGGGCAATAGTGGAGCTGGCGGTGACGGTGATCATAGTGACAATGAACTGGAAGCAGGAACTGACACTGAATCACTTAATGTGTGCTTGCAGTCTTCCCAGCCATACATAGATTGTTTTCTTCTGACACCATCAAATACTAGATAATCCCACAGTAGTATACTACCCAAAAAAAGGTGTGAAAAGTGCAGTCCCCCAAATTAAAAATATCTCATCACTCTCGTCAACTAACATTATAAGAATGTGTTGTGAGGACATCACAATTTATTGGCAAGCATCTAACATGCCAGCTGTTGCACAGAGCCATTGCAGAGCTGTTGTCCCATTGTCAGCTCCCTGTTGCTTTTGTTGCCCAGAAAGATTTCCTCAAGTTCACGAATGGGATTGAACCACGGTACACCATTCCCTGTCAAACATATTTCTCTCAAAACAGGCTGTTCCACAGTTTTATGACTTGGTGTATAGTGTGGTCACTAAACAGTTTAAACTCTCTGAGGTGAAGTAGATTTACATAACCACAGATATATGAACCAGCAACCAAGCAACTGACTACATGACTTTTACAGCTCATTGGGCACACGTTTTTAATCAGAAAGTAATAATTCATCCCATATGATAAGTAGTAGGAAGCAGGCTGTATTATGTGTGACCAATTTTGAAGAAAACGATAGTGCTGTGAATATTTTGCAGGAGCTGAAAAATCAATTCCAGAAATGGTTTACTCCGTATTCCTTATCTCCAGGGTTCATAGTATCAAATAATGGTGCCAGCATAGTCAAGTCTGTTAGAGATGGCAACTACACCTTGTTTTGCTTATTGTTTAAATCATCTCGTACATAGTTTCTTAAATGGAAACAGAAATATTGAAAACCTGTTAGGTCTTGCTAGGAAAATATGTGAGTATTTCAGCCACTTTGTGAAAGCTCAAAAAATCCTGAAAGGGGTGCAGAGGTCAAACAACTTACCTTTCATACATTAAAGCAGGAAGTTCCAACCCACTGGAATTCAACATTTTACATGTTGGAAATACTTCTTGAACAGAAAAAAGCTGTGCGTGACTACACCATGCAGACTCAAATAGGTAAAGTAAACATCATGTTCAGTGCCAGCAGCTGGACTCTGTTGGAATCTTTGGGTCACCTTACTGGAGACATTTGAGGCTGTCACACATGATAGCAGTGCAGACAGTGCAACTCTGAATCGAATTCTTCCTAAAATCGGATTTCTTCACATTTTCCTTGACAACTTAAAGACTTTCAGTCAAAAGATGACACCACTACTGTTATGCTGGCAGATGACTTGAGTCTCAGACTGTCAACTGATCAGAGAATATATGCCATGTTTAAGAATGACACCTATGTGTTGGCTGCATTGCTAGATCCCCGCTTTAAGTGGAACATTGAAGTCATCCTTCCTGCAAGTCAAACCCTGCCGAAACATCACAGTGCACATCTGGTGTGGACAATAGCACATCTATCAATTCTTCACAGTCAGCAGTGTCATCAGCGAGGGAAAGGACATCTACAGCTACTTCGCGGGCATCCTATGTTCAGGGTCAGAAAGGCAAATTACTTCAGAGTCACCTGCAAAAACATGGACTGGTATCCTGTAAAGAAAGTGCAGCAGGTTCATCTGCCAGAATGGTAACTGTCTCATGCAGCACAATGATCCTGAAGTACTTTGTAGACCATACTGTGATAGGTCTCAATGAAGTGCCATTACTTTGTTGGAAACAAAAGAGAACAATATGGCCAGAGCTAGCAAATCTTGCAATAATGTACTTCAGTTGTCCACCTTCAAGCGTATATTCAGAATGCATATTTAGTGCAGCTGGAAGAATAGTCACTGACCCCAGAACACTGCTAAGTCCAGCAAATGTGGAACAGCTTACAATTCTCAAAATGAATGCTGACAATTTCCCAGTTGTCACAAACACTGATTTATGTGAGTCTGATCCTGATAATGAACAACATTGCCTCAGCAATGCCCCCACTGGTATAACAGATTAGGGCACCTAACAGACAGTGTAATAGTCCCAAAAAACAGTATTTACATAATTTTTGTTATGTCAGGGTCAGGTAATCCGGTAGTAGAATGGGTCAGGTAGTGACTACCGGACCCGATCCGATTACTCGGTTTTCATCCGCATTTTTTCCTGGTACTTTTGGGGTACCCACGGGTTGTCTTGGTGGTCAGGTATTTTAGTACCTGCCCATCCCTAACCCATATCTGTATCCTGTATAGCAAACTGAGCTGGCTAAACCTTAACTTGAGGGTGCTATTCCACACCTTGTTCTTAGGCATAAAAACTATACTAGGTTTGAACTTTGCTCTCTCCTGGCTTTGCAGATCTTGTTCAAATACATAGACAATAAATATGCTACCAGATGTAAGGCATGCTACTCCCTGCTACTACCCAACAGGAGAACTTTCTTTAGGTCAAAATTCTTTCTATTTTTGATTTGCCAACTAGTGGAATGACGTGGCAGACATGTTAAGAGGGTGTGACTCTATTACATCATTTAAAACTCAGCTGTTGATTATGCTTACTGCCTCTGGAATATGTAACTGCTTCCAATGAACATAGTGTAATCTTGACAATGTATTTTATGTATGCTGCACTTGTTTTGCCTAAAAACCTGTAACCTAATCATAACACTGTAGTATATTTTTACTTATAATCTCTTTAAGTATGTACTTAAATGTCTGTGTCCCTGAGTCTTAATCCTTTGAAAATAGGCACCTGCCTAAAGGGTTTTATGTGAAATAAAAGCAAAACAAAAACCACCTCTATTGGGCATGGAACACATGCAGGGACCTCCAGGATGAATAAATAGTAAGCAGATACAGGCTTGACAGGGCAGTGTTAAACTACCTCTGCGAGCTACTGCATGAGGACCTGGAGACACCCACACTGAGAAGCCTTACAATGAATATTGAGCTCAAAGTAACTGCAGATTTGTGTCATATGGCTACAGGCAGCTTCCAGGTGCCACCCTTTGATATCACCAGCATTAACCAGACAGCCATGTCATGGATGTTGTCCCAGTCTGGCTGTGTTCCTGCCCTATGCTCCAGAACACCCTACTTTTCCTAGCATACATGCAAAAGGGATGGCTTTTACAGGATAGCATGCATGCCAGCCATGAGAGGGGCCATCAATGCTACCCATGTGGCCATATGAGTACCAGCGGTTGGGGATGGGGCTAATGCATACTTTAGCCTTTAGGGCTGCTAGTCAGTGATAACCCAGGTGGTGTGAGATATCAATGGATGTACAGTATCATAAATTTGCTACCATGGTTCCCAGGGGCATCACACGAAGCATACATACCTGTATGGCACAACTCAATCTTGTGCCAGAGCTTTGTGTATGGAGATCCCCAGTATGTTCCTCTTTGATAAGGACACATAAAGTGCAGAACTGCACAACCAAAAATACCAGCCACCTGATCATAATGGTAACTGTTGTCTGTGTTACAGGGGACCTTGCCTACCTCCTGCATCCATGGATTATGACACCAGTGCTGCAGCCTGCAGCTGCTGTAGAGGAGCACTCCAAGACAGCACACTTGTAACACACACTGTCTTCAAGCTTCTTTTGGTGTACTAAAGATGCATTTCTGATGTCCAGATAGGGCTGACGTGCTCTACAGTATACCTCCAAGGTATGTAGGGTATTCCTTGCAAGTTGTGTCCTGCACAACATTGCATTAACCTGTGAACTACCCTTGCAATGCTGGCAGGGAGACACCATGGCAGATGCATGTGCTATGGACCAGGGGGTACATGAAGAGCCAAACAGGTGTGGGGGCAACAGTTGGCCACATGCATCAGGGCCATCCAACAATAAATCATTGATGCAAACTCTGGATGACACGGGTGAATAATAATGCCAAACGATGCAGGTATGCATGCAAAGTAATGTACTCTGAAAAGGACAACAAAATATACAGGGATCCAAAAAAAGGGGGGGGGGAACAAACAGATAACACCCTTATGCTGTGGGGGAGGAACAAACAAAAACATCCAACTTGTACTCAGTGTTTGGAAAATGAAAAACCCATGAGTAAAAAGAGAAACAAACACACTGTGGGATCTGGGGTGGAGAAGGCAGCTGGAACTGTATGCGGTGGTGGGGGCACAAAAGGAAGGAAACATCAGTATAGGAGTGGGTGCAGGACAGGCAGGCACAGCTGCCTATGGGATCCACTTACACAGCCTGGGCCAGGCAAGACATCCACCTGCATGGCTACCACTTGCAGGGGGAGGGTTACCAGAATGGAAAGGGAACGGGATAAATTACAAAGTGTTTGGTGATGTAGGAAGTGTATATGGGACCATGGAGAAACACCAACAGCGGAGTAAAGTGAGGCAGCATTGGAACCCTATGCATTGGAATAGTGTGTGAAGCCATGCTTGGAGCAGATGTTTCCAAATGTAGCTCACAGCATGGCACAGCCAGGTCATGGTGGTATATGTTGGCTACAGGGGGTGTCCTCTAACCACTATGGACAAGGACGTGTGTCCGCGAAAAGAACCCAGCACTGGCAGTTAAATACATGAAGAGGCTCTCTGCAGTGTGTCTGACACATGAGATGCCCCCTCTGTGATGGTTTGCCTCAGCTCACAGTGCCTCTGTGGCTGTGGTCTCCCACTCTCTGTGCCTCACTGTGGCTGTAGCATCCTGCTCCCTGTGCCTCTGGGTGGTGGTGTTCTCTTGGTTTCTGAGCTGGGCATGGATCTGGTGCAACTGCATTGTGAAAACCTCAAGTGATTCCACAGCAACCATCAGGATACGCTGTTCCTCCCCAGTTAAATTACACCATTGTTCAGCTGAGGGTGACCCCATGAACTGTGGCCACTAGGCCACAACTACCTGTGCTGCTACTACTGCTCCTTGTTACTGTGCTGGTAATGTAGCACACCAGAGAAGTGGCTGGTCAGCCTCCTTTGTCCGGGTCCCCACATCCATGCCCTGTGCCAAAGGTGAAGAATTTGGGAGTTGGGGATGGCACAGCAGTTCCACTTTCACTACCAGCTGGCATGACAGAACAGCTATTGCCCTGGCCATGCCATGCAGTGTAACCCCAATCAACTCAGAATGAAATGTCTCCTTACTGTCCATGTCAGAGACATATTACTCCTCATCCTCCTGCATGAGCAGGCCATCAGGCAGGGCATGGTCTGGTTTCTCGTTGAAGAGCATCATTGTCTCTTGGTATACTGATGTAGCTGCTCTTCAAAGCCCAGGGCAAATGGTCCTGGCTGGCTGCCTTCCTCATCACAACCTGCACATGCTGACAAATGAAGAACAATACACAGTAAGTAATACACAGATACAGGGTCATGTACCACTGTCTCAGAGTGGCACCATTGTGTAATGTGTCCTTCGTCACAACACTTACAAGTGTACATGTGCAATATTACACATGTGCAGTGTCACACACTGTTGTCTCAGATGTACACATATGCGTACCATATCCAACAAAACACCAGCACTACATGCAGCCAGGATAAAACTACACAACCACCCAAATGTGGGATGCAGGCAGGGGCAGGTCAACATCAATGTGCAGTACACACTATGGTGGAACACACTGCTGTAAATTCCAATGCTGTACACAGACTGTGGTACTGTGTGTACACTCATGTTCTCTGTGCGTGCCTGTCTCCTTGACCATACACATGCCCTCAATGACCTCCCTCCTTATGGTGGAAGCCAACTGTTTTTCCACAGGGGGGAGGGCCTCAGCTGTGTGGCAGCCCTTTCTATATCTACACACATAGCCCACCTCACTCTCTTCTTACACTCAGTCATGCTGCATTGTATCTGATCCTCAGCACTGGCTACCACAGCCACCTCCAGTCAGGCCTTCTCCTGCACCACAGCTGTGGCCTTGTTGCAAGAAAGTACCTCCTCCCTTGCCTCATATTCCTGACTCAGCATGTTTAGCTTGGCTTCAGTGAATTTAGTCTCCACAGGCTGTCTTTCATTGTCCTGCAGCACTGTCCATTACCTGTGGTGTGTAACAACTGTGCAGTATGTCAGCATCCTTGTAGTCTGCATGGGCAATGCTGACCCACCTGCAGACTCTACACTTCTAGCTCTCTGTCACATGTTGCACACTGACATGTGCCTCCCCTCCTGGCATCTCTCCACTACACACTGCGCCCACCCTTAACAGCCACCACCACCATCATTCTCCTGTCTCTCCTTACTTTTTACTTCCTTCTGACTCACCAGCAGTACTTCCTGCACCTGAAAACCACCTTTCCCTGCTGCTCAGCACGGTACTCACAGATGCAAGTGTGCCCAGTGAAACAGTGCACTGAATGCAGTATGAGACACAGAACAGGGTGGATATGTGCATACAGCTGTGGTGGCAGCAGTGGCTACACTGTTCATCAACCCATCAAGTGTACATGTGCATGGTGCACACTACAAGTTGTGCAAGATTCAGCTATGTAGCACACACTTCCTCCCTAGAACTGCAAACTGTAGCTGGTGTAGCTGCATCACCCCATAAAAGGGAACAAACTCTAGTTACATGCTTAGTGCTACCCCTTGCAAAACCACTAGCTCTGCCCCTGGGCTGCATGTGCACACACGTGTGTGATCCATATACTGTACATGCAGCCTGATCTGCAGGCCTTTTAACAAACCATTGCTAAGTTTATGTGCACTTGGGTTTCACTTACGTGATTCCACTGCCATACTAATAGGATCCTGAGGATGACAGTGGCACTGCGCTGTCCCCTATTATGCATGCTATATTAAGCAAGCAATTACATCCGACAGGGTGGGTGGTATTGGGTAATACCAGACTGCCCAGGAGCAAAATGAGGCCTGACACCACAGGCGGAGGGTCTTATAGCCCCTGGAATGTCCGGTATTTCTCATACTGCCCACCCTGGAGGGCATTATTGAGCTTAGAAAATGGACTACATGTGTCATTTTTTATAGGACTGCAAAAAATAATTAAAGTAATCCTATAAAAAATTACTAAAATTGTACTTTTGGTCCTTTTTTGATAAAGTAGTCCCTCTACAGCTGGAATACTCGCTCCAGTAGTCGTCAGTAAAGGGAGTTGTTGCTTCTCATTATAGTGAGGATTAACAGCCCATTTTCCTGCCCTGCCTTTTATTTTTTATTTGTTTACAGCTTCCCAGTCCTCGCTGTCTACCCTGAGGACCAGGAACAAATCAGACTGTGTTTCCCATTTTTTCCGGTCCCCGCTGCCAGCTCTGGGGTCCAGAATCCTATGTCATTTCGGTGGGAACTTGCGATCCCCGGTGCTTGTCCTGGGAATTTAAAATAAAGTTGTTGTTTTTTTCTCCAGTTTTCTGGTCTTTGTACCTGTCCTGAGGACTGGGACTCTGGTTCCTGCTGCCTTCTCTGAGCCCAAGGACCAGGAGTTTGAAGAGAAGCACCACAGCGGGAAATCAGAAGCAGTGTTGGCGATCAGCTAAGAGACTGGGCAGTACTGTGGCTGCCATTAGCAGCAATTCAGGTACCCAGGAATGGTTTTAATTGTGATAGTTAACTGACAACAACAAAGAAAAAAATCAGGATAGTTCCTTCTTGTGTTTTAATGTGATGTGCAGGTTGCTCACCAACATGGCGGGGGGAGGGTGCAGCTGCCATCAGGGTAGCTGTAGACTACAGTGGAGCAGATTCTAGTGGGGCAGGTAGTGGTTTGAAAAATGTTTGATGTGGTAATGTAAGTGGTTGGTTAAAAGAAAAAAAATGTGTAGCATGCTGAATACTTTTAAAATAGTGTCTTTTTCTATATAGTGCCAGGGAAGTGACTATTGCTGTTCTTTCTTGTTGCATATTTAACAAAAAAAAAATCAGGATTGTTCTTTCTTGTATCATGTGTTGGTTTGATTGCTCACTGACACAGGAGGTGGGGAGAGGCTGCCAGGGTGTGTAGCGGTCTGAAATATGTTTGACACAATGCTGTAAGTGGTCAATTAAAAGAAAAAAAAAGTGTATGGCTTACTGAATACTTTTAAAATAGAGTCTTGCTCTGTTACAGACTGTATAGAGCAAGGGAAGTGACTATTGCTGTGCTTTCTTGTCACTAAGTGAGGGGAAAAATAGTGTCAGTTTGAAATTGTGTACACACAGACTTCCGGTTGACATCACGCACCACATGGCAGCTTGAGTTGTGACTCTGGAGGCCCATGGCTATCAATCAATATAATCTCACACCATCCAGTTGCTAATCTAACTTTTTTTGCCACCATATTATCTCCCCAAGCATCAGCTAATATGGGGAAAACCAAAAAAAAAAAAAGATTTGGGAGCCTTGGCCAGAAGATCTGTTTCCCAGCCAGATGCACCGCCTGTAAGCCAAACTACATCTCAATCCTCAGTGCTGACTGCATCTGCTTATGAGGAGGATGACTCTGGATTGGAAACTACTACTACATTCACAAAGGCTGACGGCCAGTGCATGTTAAAAGTCCTGCATCGGACTGACTCCAAAATAACTGGCCTGCAAAATGATTTTAAACAGTTAGAATCTCGTACTACAGCAGTAGAAACCAACTTGGATACCCTTCAAAATGAACATATGGCCTTTGGCCGCTTGCTAGCTTTTCTGCATCAAAGAGAGAAAAAACTAACCTTGAGGGCTGAAGATGCAGAGGTGAGGGCCAGAAGAAATAACATCAGAGTATTTGGTATACTGGAGGGAGTAGAGTAGGCTGATATGATAGCCTACCTAGAATGCTGGTTGAGACAAGAATTATCACTCAAGGAGGATTTCCATTTATATAGAAAGAGCACAAATGGTCGTCACACCCAGACCAAGACCATGTGCTCCCCCAAGATCAATTCTGATCAAGTTCTTGTTATTTCCCACGAAAGAGAAAGTTCTGCACTTCGCCTGGAATAAAAAAGATTTAAACCTGGATGGAGGGGCAGAGAGTTTACTTCAACCAGGATTATCCACCACTTATGCTGGCTAAGAGGAAAAAGATCCTGCTGGTGGTACATTATCAAAAATTGAACATGACAAATTAAGACGTTCGTGGGTGGGATCTGTTTTTTCTGATTCTCACCCATCTGCACTCAAAGCAGGCACAGCTACCCTGATTAGGAGGGGGACTTTCATTCAAAATTTCAAGAGTTCAATGGGAGGGAAATGGTCGGTGGGTCCTTCTCACTGGGGAGTTTCGTGGGCAACCTCTTCACATAATCTCAGTTTACACACCTATCCCTTCATCAGGAGCCTTTTTTTTTGGGTACTGTTTCAATTGCTATCCAAGCTCCCCGTAGGACAGTTTACTCAGTTTATTTGGTGTTTATGGGGCATAAGCAGACCATGGCCCTTCGAGAATGCCCCCCATAAGTTTGTGGAACATTTGTTTTAGTAGTGGTTTAGCCATGTGTCCAATCCCTTTTTAAATGTTTCAAAGGTTTCACTGTTTACTAAACTCTGTGGAAGTTTGTTCCACAATTTTGGATCCCCTTACTGAGAAATAATTTAGTCTAAGGATTGTTTTAACCTGCTGGACTTCAAGTTGTTTTGTATGTATTCTTGGCACTAATTTTCTTTCGGTATAATGTATGCCATATTGCTGCATTAGTGACAGAGTTTTTAACAATTTGTATAGAAATAAAAGGTCGCCCGTAGTGCGCCTTTGATGTAAAGAATACAGATTTAGTTTCTGAAGTTTTTTCTGATAATCTAAATGTGATAAGTAGGGGACCATTCTTGTGGCTCTTCTCTGTATCAGTTCTAGCCTAGCTATATCCTTTTTTTAAATACAGATTCCAAAAGGGTGATCCATAATCTGAGTATGGCCTGATATAAATTCTGTAGAGGGGGATTATACATTCTTTAGTTTTTGAAAAGAATGTTCGGTCTATCCTTCTTAATAGAGCATTTGAGTTTTTTTTGATATTTTGTCACAATGATCAGTGGAAGTTAGTTTATTGTTAATTATGATACTGTGGTCTTTTTAATTGTTAAAGATTTTTAATGTGGTTCCTTTAAATTTATAATGATGTATTGGATTATGTCTACCAAAGTGAAGTACAGTACATTTGTTTATGTTGAAATCCATGTTGTTTAAAGCTGCCCATGTGTCAATGCTATCAACATCGTATACCATTTGTTTAATGTTAGCATCGGAGTCCGCCCTACCACCCAGTTTTGAGTCATCTGCAAATTTAGAAATAGTGTTATTGGAATTTAATTGCATATCAGAGATGTACAAGTTAAACAGGGTCGGCCCAAGAACCGAGCCCTGAGGTACTCCACTCATCACTCTACCACTTTCAGATAGTTCACCATTGATTCTAACCTGTTGAATCCTATCTGTTAACCAACTATTGACCCAAGATACAAGAATGGTAGGGAATCCTAGGTATAGTAGTTTACTAATTAATTTGTCCTGTGGAATACGATCAAAAGCCTTGCTGTAATCCAAAAGGATTACATCCATGGGTATATTAGAGTCAAGCCCCAATTAATATTATTATAAAAGGCTACATGGTTGGAAGTGCAAGAGTTCCCCTGCTTAAATTCAGGTTCTGTACTATCATTAAAGTTTAGTATGTGAAGTTCTGTTTCTAGAATGTTTTTAATTATTCTTTCTAGAAGTTTGCATGGTACTAAAGTTAAACTAATGGGACAATAATTTGCTGGGTCTGCTTTACTCCCTTTTTTAAAGACGGGTGATACATAGGCTTTTAACCAATCAGATGGGACAGTAGATTCATCTAAAGATTTATTAAAAATAACGGTTAATGGAATTGTTATTATTTCTGAGGTTTCAATTACGAACCGTGAACTAATACCATCAGGTCCTGGACTACTCTTTCTATTCAGGGATCTTAACACCTGCTCTGTATGTTCATTGGTTAAAAGAGGTACATTTTATTTGATGACAGATATAGTTGGGCTCATTATAGGGTCTTTCTTTGAAAATACTGAACAGAAATATTGATTAAAGGTGTTGGCTATATCTTTGTCACAAGTAATTAAACTATTATCCTTTTTTAAAGGTCCAATTTGCCTGGAGCTTCCTTTTTTTTTATTCAGATAGGCAAATAAGGACTTGTGTCCATTTTTGGTGTGAACAATTTTAAATTCTAAATTACGTTTAGCCATCTAATTGCATTTTTTAGTTTTTTTTTACAGGTGTCTGAAAATGCAATCGGTATTCATTTTTCTTATTTTGGGGACTTTTTTAAATTTATGGAAGAGTTTTTTTTTTTATGGTGAATTAACTTACTTACATGATTATTCAGCCAGGGTGGTATTTGTCCCTTCCTGTTATATTTATTCTTTATGGGAACATATTTGGTTACCAGATCTAAAATAATATTTTTTAGGTAGATCCAGGATTCCTCAAGAGTGAGGGGTGACAAAATTTCTTCCCAAGGGATGTTACTTAGATATTGTTTTATAGTTGTAAAGTCAGCTTTATCATAATTCTTAAATAATGTGTTCTGAGAGATACTATGTTGGTTATATGCTAAGTGGAAAAGTATAGATTTATGATCACTGGTACCCAGTGGTTCAGATGCAGAGAGGTCAGAGATATTATTGTCTGGGGAAGTAAACTCGAGGTCCAGTATGTTATTTCCTCTGGTGGGTTCACTGTTTAGTTGTTCTAGTCCAAGATCTATCATCATGGACAGGAAGTTTTTATCTGTTATAGATTCACCTGTTAAGGTTTCCTAGTCCACAGTGGGTAAGTTAAAATTGTCCAATAGTATGATGTTACCTTTATCTGCAATGCTCCTTATTTTAGTTAATAGGGTATCATTATACTGAGAACTTGCATTAGGTGGCCGATAGCAAGTACCAAGTGTAATCTGGGGTTGTCCTTTCAATTGTATGTTAATCCAAAGACTCTCTGTGTCAGTCTTAAAGGTTGCTTCATGAGATGCAATGTCATTTTTGACATTCAAACCAGATGCCCCCTTCTGTTTAGCCTGGTCTTTTTGGTAAAGTTTGTACCCTGGAATGTCTTTTAGCCGATCGGAGTCAGAGTTCCACCAAGTTTCAGTAACTGATATAATATCTGATTTTAGCACATGGCATTTAACTTCTAGCTCAGCGATTTTGAGAGTGTTAAGAGACCGTGCATTAAGGGACAGAACATTACAGAGATCCTTTTTGAAATAATTTAGTGCCAGAAACTTGGATCTAAGTCCATTCTCCCCCCTTTTTAGTTAGTTTAAAGAACTAGCAACAAAGGAGGCAATTCCTTTTCCCAGAATTGTACTCCCTCTCCTACTGAAGTGTAGCCCATCCTAGCAGAAAGGGGATGGTCTGTCATGGAAATCCTCCCAGAGAGTTATGCATGGGATATGTTGTCTGAGACACCATTTTCTCAACCACTCATTCAGCACCTTGATTTTATTGGTTATATAAGAAGTTGCATGTGGCACTGGAAGGATCTCTGAGAAACAGACATCACATCCCCGTTCTGTGAGGATGTTGTTTAGTGACACAAAGTCCTTTTTGAACTTGGGTAGAGATGTTTTAGTTATATAATTTGTACCAACATGAATAACCATGAGCGCATTATTTGATTTCCCAGAAAAAAAGGTCGTTTGCTATTTTTGAAATATCAGAAACTCAGGCACCCCGTAACTGGAGCAGGTATGATTGTACTTATCAGGGTTGCAGATTACTCGATCAGTGTGCTTAATAATGGAGTCACCCAATACAAAGATGGGTTTTGGTTTACCATCTGTTATGCTTACATTCTTAGTAGTTAGGGAATCAGGGGTATTGTTGCCTTCCACTGCAGTGCAGTGAGAGAGATTTTGCTTAAATGCTTGCGAATACTTTAGGCCTCGGTTTAAAATCAGTGCTAAAGTTTTGTGCAACAGGTGTTTTAACATTATCATCTATACTAATTGTAAGGCCCTCATCAATATGTAAGGATTCATAAGTATAGGGAGGGGAGGTGCACTGTGGATTTGTCCCCCTCTTCTTTTTGTTTTATGTTTAGGCACTATAGCCCATGAGTTATTAGATGTTACATGCTCTGGTGGAGACACATCAACATCATCAGTCTTTAATCCAGTGGGGAAAGTTACATTAAGATTGGAAGCAAATGAATCAATATACTCCTCTCCTCTAGTTCCCTTATATCTGAGTGAGCCGGGCCCCTATTATGGAGGCTAGCTATCTCATCTTGTAGTGTGTTGATTAGTAAACATTTGTCGCAGACAAAGCCCTGAATCTGTTCCCCATGAGCATACATCAGACATGACTGGCAACAGTTGCCATGGGTTTTGTCACTGACATTCAGGTAAACCTCCATTTGAGTAGTTTATAATATTACATGGTTTATTAAGTTGTGTAAATAAATGAACAACCATACTCACATGGCCTGTAACCCTGCTGACCCGACAAACACGGCAGACATGTGCTGAGACACATGTGTCTCTGTGCACATCTCTGAGCAGAGCTGCCCGCTCCCACCCAGGCTCGCTCCTGCTTGCGGGAGCATTGCTTTAAATGGGAGCTAACCGGAAGTGACATCAGAGATGTCGTTGAGTTGGCAAGACAGTAAATAAGCCAACAACAGTAGATATAGCACAAGTAGGTTTATACAGAGCTCTAGTTACCTCCTGGCAAGCGAATATGTTGTAAGCCCTTCAGAACCTAGCATTCTGTTTACTATGCCAGTACCAGAAATTTGGATGCACTGGACATTTTTCAAATTCCCACAGTCTGTGTGACCTGAGCCACGTCTAGTGTATTTGGGAGATCTGTTAGTGGTCACTAGCCCACCTCTCTCTCTCCAGAGAGTGTCGCTAAATGCAGTTATGTAGAGCACAACACAACACAAGTTCAGGGTATAAAAGGTAAAACAAATGCTTTCACTGGCTGTGAATCCGTCCAGGCTTGTAGTCAATCCTGCACTTGTGCCCACTCACAGGAGTGTTGCTTTAAATGGAAGCTGAACGAAAGTGATGTCAGAGATGCCTACAAGTTGGCAAGACAGTAAATAAGCCAACAACAGTATATATATCACAAATAGGTTTATACAGAGCTCTGGTTACCTCCTGGCAAGCGTATATGTTGTAAGCCCTTCAGAAACTAGTGTTCTGTTCGCTATGCCAGTACCAGAAATTTGGATGCCCTAGACATTTTCCAAATTCCCACATTCCGTGTGGCCTGAGCCACGTCTAGAGTATTTGGGAGATCTGTTAGTGGTCACTAGCCCACCTCTCTCTCCAGAGAGTCACTAAATGCAGTTATGTAGAGCACAACACAATACAAGTTCAAGGTATAAAAGGTAAACAAATGCTTTCACTGGCTGTGAATCCTTCCAGACTTGTAGTCAATCCTGCACTAGTGATCCTAGCAGGTGACTGGAACTGTGTTGAGAGCTGTGCTTTGAATAAGAACACTCCAAATTAAAAGGGTCTGGCATCTAGCTCCAGACTCCTACGGATGTTAACCTCAGAATGAGGGGTAGTAGATGATTGGCAATTGCAAAATCCCATGGGGAAGGATTATACATTTTATTCTCTGGCCTCAAATTTGGAAAACTGAGGTACATAACTTTCAAAATGTAATTATTCACCTGGTCACTTTTTTGGACCATGCTATGATTCAATTTAAGGTCAGATGGGAACTGGGCACTATCAGGGGGCATGGAGACTGGATGCCGGCTTACTAACAGACAAGGCTTTTGTGGCCTCAGTGAAGGAGTCCATTAAATTGTATTTGGAGGAGAATAGAGAGGCCAATACTCCTTTAAAATTTAACTGTGAAGGCCCTAAGGCAATACTGAGAGGCAAATTTATCAGTTATTCAGCCTACCAACATAAACTATATAAGACCAAGGTTATAAATGCCCTGGATACTACTGCAGCCTTAGAAGCATTGCATAAGGTCAATAGAGATCAGCCCACCCTACAAAAGCTTAAGGAAGCTAGAGAGAGTTAGAATGATTTCATGCAGCATTGCACTATTAAGGCCATTAGATTTACCAACCAAACGTATTATGGGGGGGGGGAGTGGGTAGACTGTTGGGTCTCCACCTTCGGAAGCAGGCGGCAGATCAATATGTTTCTAAAATTAGTGTTAATAGTTCCCCGGGTTTAGTGGCGACAAAACCATCAGAAATTGCAAGAGAATTTGTAGAATTCTTCTTGCAGTTATATACTAAAGTGAGAACCCCTAACCATGAAGAAAACATAGCTTAATTTCTAGGAAAAGTAAAGTTACCCTCACTAACAGAGCCCCAAGTGAGAGTTTTGGAAAGACCCTTTACTGAGGATGAGATGCGGTCGGTAATCAAATCACTTAGCTCGGGTAAAGCCCCAGGCCCGGATGGCTTTATAGTAGAGTTTTATAAAATGTTGGTGGTGGACCTGATCCCTACCCTTCTCCAGGTTTGCAATGCAGCACATGTAATAGGTGCCACTCCGGACTCTTGGGAAGAAGCTATGATTTTGGTGATCCCCAAGCCTGGGAAGGACCCTCAGAACTGTACAAGCTACTGCCCCCATCTCCCTTCTCAATGTTGATGCAAAAATCTTTGCCAAATTATTGGGTGTGTGGCTTCAGGGCCTTGTCCTTGATCTGGTTCACCCCGATCAGACTGGATTTGTCCCAGGATGCCACATCCAAGATAATGTACACCTCCTGTTAAACACTCTGTCATCTACCAAATTGTCTCCCTCTCAAACACTTAATGTGGCTATTTTCTTAGATGCCAAAAAGGCCTTTGTCTGCCTTGTTTGGATGTTTCTGGACCAAACATTGGCCAAATTCAGGTCTGGGTATAAGTTTCAATACTGGATATCGAATATGTACAGAAACCTCAAGGCTAGAGTGAAAGTGGATGGAGTAATCTCGGAGTCCTTTAATACTGAAAGGGGCACTAGACAGGGCTGCCCACTCTCTCCCCTCCTGTTTGCATTAAGTATGGAGCCTCTGGTGGCCTTAATCAGACAGACTGATGTGGAACCTTTGTAAAAGTCTCAAAGGTATTTGTAATCCTAGACTTAATAAATAAATAAAGTCAGAGACATATAAGGGAATCAAAGTGGAAGGTACTGAACTACGCGTCTCCTTGTAGACAGATAATACCTTATTATATGTTGCAGATCCAGAGAACTCTGTGCCAATTCTGGGGTCCCTTTTACATGAGTTTGGGACAGTCTCGGGATTTAAAATTAATGACACAAAAACAGAAATGCTACCTATAAATCCCCCTAATCAAGGTTTACTTCCTCAAAATAGGCCAGTTTAAATGGGCAAGAGAGAGATTTAGATATCTGGGAGTCTGGATACCTACTAAGATTGGTCATTTATATCAAATCAATCATCTTAAATTACTTCAGAATATTCAAGAAGATCTGAATCGATGGAATGAACTCCCTCTCTCACTCTCAGGTCACATTGAAGTTATAAGGATGAACCTCCTTCCACGTTTTCTCTTTATATTCACTATGCTTCCCCTTAGGGCCCCCACCGCACACCTTTTGGAAAAGTCTAAAAACTTGAATTTCTAAATTTTTATGGAAACACAAGTCACCTAGGATGAAATGGCAGATCTTAAAAAGAGCGAAGGTAGGAGGGGGATTAGGCCTCCCAGATTTTGTTAAATATTTTTGGGCTACTCAGCTGCAAGCACTTATGGCTATGTGTTCAAAGGGAGATTCCCCACAATGGACCAGGTTAGAAAAAACCCTTGGCTAGTGCTGCAAAAATGTCAGATATTATATTGATGGACCGAGAGGGGTTAGTTAAATTCACTATCCTCAGTCAATGGTCCCTGACCTTGAAACAAATGTGGCTAAGAGTTGCCAGACAACTGGGAATTCAACTCAAGTTATCCTCTCTGACCCCTATAAGAGCCTGTGTGGGCTTCCTTCCCCTTCAGATGGACAGGGGCTTTCTCAGGTGGGCAAGATGTGGGTTGCAGCATATAGGCCAATTGTATGAGGGAGGTGCCCTAAAGTCCTTCCAACAACTGAGCAGAGAATTGAGCAGAGGGTAATGGGTCTGAAGGGAGTACAAGGGATGAGAATGGTACAGAAATGGACACAAGTCCCTTTACACGAGAAAGGGTCCTGAAGGAACTGGAAGTAATAAGAGTTGATAAAGCAATGGGGCCAGATGGGGTGCACCCCAGGGTCCTTAAAGAACTAAGAGAGGTGGTGGCTGAACCTCTGGCTATCCTGTTTAGCCGATCACTGGAAACAGGGGAGGTACCCAAAGACTGGAGGACAGCAGATGTAGTCCCCTTATACAATAGTGGGAACAAAGAGGAAGCAGGGAACTACAGACCAGTCAGCCTCACCTCGGTAGTGGGGAAGATCATGGAAGCACTACTGAAGGAGAGATTGGGAGAACATCTGGTTGTCAATGGACTACAGGACCCAAGGCAGCATGGTTTCACTAGGGAAGGTCATGTCAGACCAACCTCATTGAATTTTGACTGGGTGACTAGGAGGTGGATCAGGGAGGACAGTGGACATGGCCTATCTGGACTTCAGCAAGGCCTTTGACACTGTGCCACATAGAAGACTATTACACAAACTGGGGAATATGGGTGTGGGCAGGACAGTAGTGTGGTGGGTAGGTAACTGGCTGGGTGGCAGGACACAGAGGGTGGTGGTAAATGGCTGTCACTCCACAGAGGGAAGAGTGACCAGTGGGGTACGACAGGGATCAGTGCTGGGACCGGTACTATTCAACATCTTCATCAGCGACATGGCGCAGGACCTAGAAGGCAGAATTTCACTGTTCACTGATGACACAAAGCTCTGTAACACAGTAGACACACCAGAGGGGTGTAGACAGAATGAGAAGTACTAGCAGAAACTTGAAGAATGGTCAGGGTTTGGCAGTTGAAATTCAATGCAAAGAAGTGCAAGATAATGCATATGGGGCACAAAAACCCTGGCACAATATATCAGTTAGGGGTGAGGATATAGCATGCACCAAGCAGGAAAGGGATCTTGGGGTTATCATCTCTGATGACCTCAAGGTAGGGAAACAGTGTGACAAGGCAGCAGGTAAAGCAAATAGGATGCTGGGATGTATAGGCAGGGGCATTACCAGCAGGAAAAGGGAGGTCATAATTCCACTATACAAGACACTAGTGAGGCCCCACCTGGAGTACAGTGTACAGTTCTGGAGACCATACCTACAGAAGGACATAGACAGGGTAGAGAAGGTTCAGAGGAGGGCAACAAAGATGGTGCATGGATTGCATCACAAGTCCTATGAAGTCAGGTTGAAGGAACTGAACATGTACTCCCTGGAGGAGAGGAGGGAGAGAGGGGATATGATAGAGACATACAAGTATCTTACAGGAGGAACAGGGTGCAGGAAAACACTATTTTTAAGTGAAAAGATGTTCCAGGACTAGAGGGCATGTGATGAAGTTGAGGAGGACGATTCAGAGGAAACATGAGAAAGAATTTCTTCACAGAACGGGTGGTGGACAAGTGGAACACCCTGCCAGAGGAAGTGGTGGGGGCTGAAACAATCACGGGATTTAAGAATGCATGGGATAGACATAAAGGAATTCTGGAAGTCAGGGGTAAGGTGCAACAGACTTCTAGGAAAACAAACTGAACTTACAAGCTCAAATGGGCAGACTGAGTGGGCCATAGGCCCTTATCTGCCGACACTGTCTATGTATCTATGTAATTCAGTCTTCCCAGGCAGGATTTTTTTAGGTTTTTGCAACTGCAACATTTTTTGTTGGGTAAGAACTTGAATCTCCAGTTACTTGATGAAATGAATCCCTTTCGGGAGTTCTTTCTTGCACTGACCACACAGGAAGGACAGAAGGGACTAATTTCTATGATTATAGATTTCCTGCTCTCGAAAGAGCCAGGTCCATTGAAAATTCTGGAAGAAAAATGCTCCAGAGAATCAGGGGTTGGTTTGGAAGAGAATGAATGGGTGCAGATTTGGGGAGGAGTGCATTCCACCATAGCCTCTCCAATTTGGAGAGAATTCAGGTGAAAAGTGACAATTAGATACTTCCGTACATCTCAGATCAGTAAGCACTATGGGGATGCTTCCTCTGATCTCTGTTGGAGGAAATGCGGAGAAACAGGTACTCACACACATATATGTTGGGCCTGTATGACGTTAGATATCTTTTGGGAACAAATAGTGCAAGAGGTGGGGCAGATGTTTCAGAACCAGCTTTCACAGGATCCAAAGATCTGGTTGTGGGGCTTGCCCTGCCACAAGTTAAAACCCATGCACAGAGATATTTATTTTACATCCTTCTGGACGCAGCACATAAAACCATCACTAAGAACTGGCTTATTGAGGATCCACCTCCTTCTAACTTATGGTATTCTACATGCCTGTATATAATGGAAATGGAAAAACTAACAGTTAAACTAAGCTTGAACATGGAGAAATGTAAGGCCAGTTAGTCACCCATTTCCATTATCAGGTAAATAAAGAGAATAAAAATGTTCTGGAGATCCTAGCCAATCTTTCTTAGGAACTAGCTACTCCCAGCATTATTATTCATGTCCACTATAAATTTAGGTGGATACCTCATCCTACATTATGCCTGGTGGATATCTGGCAGGTTATCTTACTTCTCAGATCCCACACTATATGCTCTTTAGCTCCTAAGTGCTTAATCTAAATTTCAGATAGATAGATACATAGAGACTATTACAGAGTTTAGTTCCTGCTCACCCCTCCCCCCTCCAGATATATTATTAAGTATTTTCTGGTATCATGGATGCCTAATGTGGTTATGTTTCCTTCTATTTTTAATTAAGCTTGATGTATTACTGTCTATTTTTAATTCATCTAAAATGTTGTCCCAGATGCTACACTACATAGTAAGAAGGCTATGTTGTTTATATGTTAAGCGAATCCCAGTTTAAATATTTAAGACTAGGAAGCAGAAAGGTTACTTCCTTTCTTTCTTTCTGGAAAATGCTGTTTGTTAGATTTGGAGCAAATATGTAGTGAAGGGATTCATACAGACACATTATAATATGGGATGGAATGCTTTTATGGAATAAGGTCTAGTTTCATTCTTCTCTTTTTATCATGTAATTTATTTAAATTAATTTATTTATATTTGGTATCATGTCTTATTTATTATTTACGGTATAGTCTGTTTTTTTTCTGTGTGTCTTGTTGGTGTTTGTGAAAAACAAAACTTTAATAAAATTGCTATTTCAAAAAAAAAAATAAATTGTGTACACACTGTTTCAGCCAATTACAAAGCAGGCTGGGCACAAGGATACTTGGCTGGGCATGAGGCAGGTTTAGGCTAGGACTTTTTATTTGGTGGGCATCTATTGAAAGTTAATGTACCCCTGTGGAATGGGTACCACCAATCAGATGCCTCCAAATAAAAAGCCCATTTTCTAATGATATGTAAATTGCACAATAATGAGTATGTATGATATGCTGATGATGCATTTGTGCACTGACAGTATAATTAGTGCATCTGCATACCACCCCTCAAAATGCCACACAGCGCACAGCATGCTATTAGGATAGTGACACCCTAACTATGGGTTCAAAACCCTTGCCATGCATGACTCACAACATGTTATCATTCTTTGCATTGCTGTGATGTCTTGCTGCCATGCCACATATGCACTGTGCAGATGGCCCACACTGGCATATGCTACATGCTCGTGTGGACAACCTCCATGTCGATGGTGAAATAGAACTGCAAAAAAAAAACATATCTTTTGCACTGCACAAATGGCACCATACATAGCACAATGCTGTGCGAACACACAAATTGGCTCAATAGGTGCACTCCCCATTAAAGCCTGCAAAGTCAGAGACAGCAATGGAATCAGACATCAGGCATTCATTCAGGCAGAAGGGACAATACTTTTTGGAGGAGGAGAAGCTCCTGCATCTTGTCATCCTTGTGCAAACTAGGAAAGCACTGCTGTTTGGCCCTACCAATGGAAGACCACAGTCACTGTGGACAGAAGAGTGGGAGTCTGTTGGCCACAGACTCACCATGTGCACTGGTGTCACCCACACCAGTGTGCAGTGCTGCCACTGGTGTGATGATTGATTGATTTCTTTATTTATAAAAAGTGGCTTTCCAAAGCCAAGGCGCTTGTACAATCCAAATAACAAACAACATACTTAAAACATAATATCAATAATTAAAATTACAATAAAATCCAATTCAAATACAGAATAAATAATTTAAAATACTGCACAGGCCAGCAATTTCATCCAGAGTCAGGATAGGCTAACTGAAACAAATGTGTTTTTAACGCTGATTTAGAACTATTGGTGGTCAGGCACTCTCGTATCTGATGAGGTAGAGAATTCCTCAGGGTTGGGGCCACATAAGCAAAAGAGCAAGCCCCAAATGTTTTCAAATGGACCCTGGGAATCTTTAGTAATTCCTCATCAGCAGATGGGAGGGGGTGGAGAAGGCGGTAGGGTCAAAGGAGATCTTGCAAGTAGCGTGGTCCCTGATCATGTAGGGCCTTGTATGTCAATAACCGACCTTAAATGTGATCCGCCACTGTACTGGCAGCCTGTGCAGACCACGCAACACAGGCATTATATGACTGGCCCTAGAGGTACCAGTCAGCAACCTGGTTGCTGCGTTCTGCACTAGCTGCAAGCGGCGGATATCAACCCCTGGAAGCCCTAGGTAAAGGTCATTGCAGTAGTCAAGGCGGGAGGTAACAAAGGCATAGACCAGAGTTGGAAGATCATCGAGAGAAACAAGATGCTTCACCCAGGAGATATTCCTCAGATGGTAAAATGAGGATTTGACAATGGTCGACACCTGTGATTTTAGGGTCAGACCATCATCAAAAATAACGCCCAGGTTTTTCACCTGATCTGAGGCAGTCAGCTGAGCACCCCCGAACCAAAGCCCTGATGGTTTCCCAGCTGACAAACCCACCTCCGTTAATCTGGGTCCATAACCAGCACCTCAGTTTTATCCGGACTCAACCGCAGCCAGCTGGCTCTCATCCAGTCCTGGATTTTGTACAGACAGTTATTAAATACCGAAAGGATCACATCCTGTCTGGGCACAAAAGACATGTACAGCTGAGTATCATCTGCATAGCAGTGAAAACTCAAACTGTACAGCCTAATGATCTCTCCTAATGGCAGCATATACACTGTGAACAACATGGGTGACAAAATGGAACCCTGTGGTACTCCACAGGGTAGGAAGAGAGGGGCCGAGGAATAAATTCCAGACACCAGTCTCTGAGTCCTACCTTCGAGAAAAGATCAAACCATCTGTGGACCCTCCCAGAAAGTCTACAGATAAACCGCAGGCCTTCCAATAGCACACCGTGGTTTACAGTATCAAATGTTGCAGAGAGATATAGTAGGACCAAGATGGATCAAGTCCTACAATCTCTCGCTATTAGGAGGTCATTTAATACCCGGACAAGGGCCATCTCAGTACTATGTCTTTTCCTAAATCCCAACTGGAGAGAATTACAGACATCGTGGATAGACAAATGGTCATCCAGCTGCAGTGCAACCACCTTCTCAATAACCTTCTCCACAAATGGAAGGTTAGAGACAGGTCTGTAGTTAGCCAGACAGTCCGGGTCAAGGGATGGCTTCTTGAGAGGGGGATGGACAATCACCTCCTTGAGGGGGTCAGGAAAAAACCCACTCTACAGAGACCTCCGGACTATCTCAGCTAGGCCCAGGCCAGTTACATCTACACACCTCACAAAAAGTGGCATAGGGCCCAGGACCAAACTACAGCTGGTTAGCCACAGAGTATGGATAACCTTCACAATGTCCATGATTTCTGGCCACCTGAAGTCAGACCAGGCAAACTGGGTACCTGTCACCTCCTGCCAACCTTCACAATACCCACTAGAGGGGGCTGGATGGATCCCCGGCCTGATAGTGGCAACCTTATCTGCAAAGAACCAAGCAAACTCATCACACTTCTCCTGTGAAAAAACTCTCCCGGGCTGGAGACAGACTGGATTGCACAGTCTGTCCACAGTACAGAAGAGCTGAGCAGGTCGGTTCTGCATAGCAGCAATCTCCGTGGGCAGGAATTCTGCCTTCTTATGGATGATTGCTGATTGATAGACCAACATCTGCCTGTTCTGGTGGTAGTTCAGGTGGATGTTAAAGATCCCATGGCACTTCTCAAAAAGAGTAGGGGAATTTCCCCAGTGCTCTGGCCAAATTTCCTCCCATTCACAAAAATACCACCAACAGCTTAATCTGGTTCAAGGTCAGTTGGCATTCATCTGTGTCCCCCTCCCCCGGGTCTTGCCTGAAAATAGGAAGAATTTGTCTAGTGCACTTACCCGGTCAACAAAAACTAAATAAATAATGGTCCACCAACCTAAGTCTGTCACTCTCCAGGCCGGATTTCCTCCAGCCCCTCTCCAGCCTTCGCCCCACCCTTTTCAACTCCTTCAAGGTCCCATCAAACCACAAGGACCTTGGGTGAAGAGTGAGTGGGCGAACATGAACAAGTGCTATGGAATCCAAGGCCTCAGTCACGGCCTTATTATAGGCAAGTACTAGATTCCCTGGATCTGAGCATTCACTTGAAATACCCGATAGATCCAGCACCGCCATTAGACCTTCTGGGGTCACTCCCCTCAAAGGGCGGTACTGGACCTTCTCCATAGGAGCAGGTCTATTGGGGGGGCCCTCAAAACATAACCTCATGGTGTGATGATCTCTGCAGTTGAGAGGAAATACAGCTGGCACAGCATGACTGGCACAGCTGCATGAGTGTATGGAGTCTGGGGAGGTCACATATGATGGTAGGTATCAGTGCAGCATTATGTACCCAGTAGTCATAACAATGGTCATATGCACATCACTGTGTGTGCTTTGTGTGGTATGTGTAGCTAGTAGCAGATCTAGAGGGTTTTAAAGGGTGCAGGTGCACCCCCCATTGTAACTGACTTGCTTACTACTGCTGCATTTCACTTTGCTGGAGAAGTCTAATATATTGATTGTAAGAAAATCTACAATCAAAACAATAGATTACATTTATATTTTCAGTCAAAAATGTATTGGAAAAGATATAAAGGATTAAAAAATGTCAGAAAGTTGCATATCAAGTACGCACACCACCACAGCACCCCCATTGTAAAATCTTGGATACGCTACTGTGTGTAGCAGGCAGTGGTGTTGCCAGGAATTTTAAACTTGTACTCAAGAGTTGACAAACTGTTACCCCCACCAGTAAACACAAACTAAAAGATGTGCTGCCCGGCCACACAGACGTTGCCCCACCCCCACTTCAGTCAACTATATGAAGTAAGTCAATGATCCTAATAGATTCAAAACATTTTATTTTATCTAACACACACACTACCGATCAGATAGATGTTGGCTGGCTTTTAGTCACAATGTTTAGGATACATTGTGATCAGCCTGTGTACCACATCAAGGTAGTCAGCCTTACAGAAGTCCATTCACACCAGCACTCGTGCATACATACTCGATTGGGTCCCTCATACAATCATGGCCTCTAAGCTTAGCACCCACACATCTTCCAAAGATCATTCACAAGCTCACACCAAAGCACCCAAGGAGGGAAGGCTCTGTTTGTGTTTGTTGCCCTGGCCTGAGGCTCATGTTGCCCCTGGATTTTCCAGATTTTAATGTACTCAGCAGAGTACATTGAGTATGCCTGTCAACACCCATGGTAGCAGGCCTGCACATGTTGCAGATGTGTGTGTCCACAGCTGCATATTTGTGCATGGGCCCCGTGGTCATGTCTGCCAAAGCGTATAGTATATGCGCCTACAGATTGGACTTCAAGTCAGGGCATGGTGGACAAACCTATGGTCATGTACTTGATATGGCAGTGTAGGACTGTACCATAGGTGTGCAGCTGTTTTGCTTGTTTCATTGTGTGTCACTTTTGTATACAGGATTGTTTGTGGCCACTGTGCTACACCACCAGGCATGTCAGTGGGCTGCACAGCAGACACATGTGCATGTGACTGGTTGTACCTTTCACAGCACTGCAGCACACAGTGCACTAACATATCTGTGTATGCCCCGTGTGCACCATGAAGTGTGTAGGATGTGTGTGGTGTGTATGACACCACTGGGCCCACACACAGCACCTTAAGGTCCCATGCCTGCTGCAGTGCGCCATTCTGCTGCATTCTTCCAACACACTGTGTGATTTGTACAGTGCACTGACATACCACATGGTGTTGTGTGCATGTGTATATGCCCATGCAGTTACACATCCCATACTTACACGGAAAAGGGGTGACAAACTTCAGTCCCACCTTTCACATGTGCCATCCATCACTCACACATATCACCATGTCACAAGTGCTGTCTGGCACGTCACCCCCATTACATGGGGTAGGCACTGCACCCTGGTTCACAGAATGCCTGGGTGGTTTTCTATTGCACTTGTGCTATCGTGTATTATGCCTATAGCTATCCTTTCACTGTCCTATGCAGGCAGTATAGTGTTATGCTTGTGCAACTGTGTTAGTTCGGTTTTGGCCATTCGCACTCTCTATTCCAGAGAAATTACCACCCTGTAGGGATACGAAAGGCAAGGAACCCTCGGAGAGGCTTCTACCCCTAGAGGTGCCACGGGATGATTCCCATTGCTAAAGATACCTTAGGAATCCCCAAAAGAAATGTAGTACAAGCATACCCCAAAAGAATGAGGCAACACGAAGGATATGAGCAAGCAGTAACCATGACGTAGTAGCAGTAACTGTGACATAGTAGTAGAGAAGCAGAAACAGTTTGATAACATAATGAGATGCTCAGTTTGATAACATAGTGAAATGCCCAGGTTTCTGTAGCATGATACTAATGGTTTGCATTAAGAATTAGGGAATCCTCTAAGGAGAGAGGGAATGACAGGACATTCTCCACCTCCATCTAACAGCGGAACCTACCTAAAGAAACTAAGGGACACTGCTATGCTAACTAGCAGTTATGACATGCAGCAATGGAGGAGAGAGAAAAAAACCCTATGAGAAGGAAATCTCTGGGGATCCAAGGCCTAGGTCATCTTTCCCCCAGGCTTGGGATAGTTTATTTAGTGACGGCTCTGCAGCTGCAATTTGGAAAACCCTATTAAAGGGAGGTGGAAAATATTCCAATTTAGAAGAAGGCTCTCACTCAAACCCTCTAGCGGGAACGCCGTGGAAGGTTGCAAGAAAACTCTGCAACAATACATGCAACCAAGCTGCAGGAGGAGAGCAATGACTGCTGAGGTACTCACCTGGCCTACCCATCCTAAACTCAAACCAGGTGAACCAGAGGCAGTGGTAGGGAGAATGCGGTGAAGGTGCCTTGCTTAGGAAACCACTAAAGTCACAGCTAACCGTTATAGTGGAACACTAGACCCAAAGAAGAACGTCATAACCACCCTTCACCACTTGTCTTAAATTCTATACCAGGAGCTGCTGTCGTATAGCAGGCAGCTGAAGCCAAGCCTGGGGTGTGGACATTCCCAGCTATGGGCCAGGTGAGAAGGATCCCACCCCAAGTTGGACACGCTCAATATGCGGACTAAATGCAGAGCGAGACCGTCGGCTGCGGGAACCCTGCACCAGAATATAATGGCTGGCATGCCCCAGAACTTGAGCTGAAAAGCTGGTGAGCTGAATGAGCACGGTGTGCTGAGATCATAATGAGCATTGAGTGCTGAGACCTTGCAAGGTCATATGCAGAATTCAGTGCAGCAGAATCCCAGAGGCTGAAGCCATGGGTTGGAGACCTCAATATTCCAGACGTGGATTGGAGCATCCCAGCAGCAGCATAGAAACATAGAAACATAGGCTTTGACAGCAGATAAGGACCACTTGGCCCACCTAGTCTGCCCATTTCCCTACCTACAGGATAGGTCGACGATCCTAGTTAACCAACAGCCTATTTCTTCCTACCCCCCACAAGAATTGCCTTATGTCTGTCCCATGCATTCTTGAATTCTCCCACAGTTTTAGACCCCACAACCTCCTCAGAAAGGCTGTTCCATGCATCCACTACCCTCTCTGTGAAAAAATACTTCCTCACATTGCCCCTGAACTGCCCCCCCCATCTTTAAATTGTGCCCTTGTTCTTGCACGTCTCTTTTTCTGAAAGATTCTACCCTCTTGGACTTTGTTGATCCCACTGAGGTATTTAAACGTTTCTATCATGTCCCCCCTCTCCCTCCTTTCCTCAAGGGTATACATATTAAGCTCCTTTAGTCTCTCCTTGTATGGCTTTTCTTACAGACCCTGCACCATTTTAGTTGCCCTCCTCTGGATTGCCTCTATCCTGTCTATGTCCTTGCGGAGATGGGGCCGCCAGAACTGGACGCAGTACTCCAGATGGGGTCTCACCAACTGTCTGTACAGAGGGATAACAACTTCCTGTTTTCTGCTGGTGATGCCTCTCCTTATGCATCCCAGTATACCCCCAGCCCTCCCTACTGCCTTCTCACATTGCTTGCCAACCTTAAGGTCATCTGATATGATAACCCCAAGGTCCCTTTCCCTTTTTGTTGTTGTTACTACCTCCACCCCATTGTGTAATCTTCCCCTGGGTTCTTGTTTCTTGTTTCTCAGGTGCATTATTTTGCACTTCTTTGCATTGAATCCTAGCTGCCATACTTCTGACCATTCCTCCAACCTTACCAAGTCCCTTCTCATCCTTTCCATGCCTCCTTGTGTATCAACCCTGTTACAGATCTTTTTGTCATCTGCAAAGAGGCATACTTTTCCTTCCAGTCCCTCTGCAATGTCACTTATAAAGACATTAAAAAGGACTGGACCCAGTACTGAACCCTGCGGTACCCCACTAGTAACCCTTCTTTCTTCAGAGTGGACTCCATTTACATTTACCTTCTGTGTCCTGTTGTCCAGCCAATGTTTTACCCAGGCTACCACCCTGGGACCCACTCCCAGGTTGGTTAATTTGACTATTAATCTTTGTGTGGGACTGTGTCAAATGCCTTTGCTAAAGTCTAGGTAGGCCATGTCCACAGCCCCTTCCTGGTCTACTACTTTGGTCACCCAGTCAAAGAAATCTATTAAATTCATCTGACATGACCTTCCCGTCAGAACCCATGCTGCCTGGGTCCTGTAGCCCCACTAGCCTCTAGGTACTCAACAATTCTTTTCCTTCAAAAGTGACTCCATCACTTTCCCTACCACAGAGGTCAAACTGACAGGTCTGTAGTTTCCTGCCTCTGCCTTGCTCCCACTTTTGTGAAGGGGAATCACATCTGCCTTCCTCCAGTCCTCGGGTACCACACCATGCTCCCATGATTTGTTAAAAAGAGTAGTCAGTGGTTTCACTAGTTCCCCCCTTAATTCTTTTAGAACTCTGGGGTGAATTCCATCAGGCCCCATTACTTTGTCCACCTTCAGGTTTAGGAGTTCTTGCAGAACCCTTTCTTCTGTGAAAGGACTGGGGTCGACCCCCCTATCAAGAGTGCTTCTGTTAATTGGATTAGGCACTTCCCCTTCCTCTTTTGTGAATACTGAGCAGAAATATTCATTCAGTATCCCTGCTTTTTCACTGTCCCCCTCTGCCCACCCACCGTTCATTCTATTCAGCCTCACTATCCCTCCCTTTGTCTTTCTACGCTCTCTGATGTACCTATAAAAGGTGTTATCCCCCTTCTTAACTGAGTTGGCTATCTTTTCCTCAGTTTGGGCCTTGCTATTCTGATGTCCCTCCCTGCTTCCTTCTGCCTTAACTGGTACAGCTCTCTGTCCTGCTTCAAGTTCAAGTTCAAGTTTATTGCAGGAAAACTCTGTTGAGCAAGCTTGTTCACAAGGAGGTCCTGAGATGGGCATGAAGTCAAATACACTAAGAAAATTACATAACATTACATAATGTACATAAAGAGCTTCCCGGATACACAAAGTTCATGATGGGAGGTGACACTAATTATAAGACAATACATGGCATACATAAGGATTTCACCAGAGAAAAATAATGTTCCTGAAAAAAAGTAACAGTAATTACATAACTGTGCCTAGCATGCAAAAAGATTTCGAATGGATACACTGTTGATGGTGACAAGTAGAGTTAGTTACATAGAGAGAAGGAGCCTATGATACCATGTGATAGCTAAATGGAGGCCCCAAAAGCGACATCCAGTTTAATGACAGTTACATGTATCTTTTAATTTGACCATGGCTAGCCTTTTAAAAAAGTTAACAGGGACAATACTGGATAATTTCAGAGAGGATCATAACCAATTCCAAATAGTTGGCAGGGAACATGAACATGCTTCTTCTGTGTTTCCTTATACTTCCTGAATGCTATCTTTTTCTCCCTGACTTTCCCAGCCACCTCTTTTGAGAACCATAGTGGCTTTTCCTTTCATTTTGATTTATTTATTTGCCTCACACAAAGGCTTGTTGCCTCTGTGATGGCAGTTTTGATGATTCCCAATTGTTGCTCCACCCCTCCTTCTAGCCTGTTTGCTAGTGCTTTTCTGAGGCACTCTCCCATCTTGCCAAAGTCAGCCCTCCTGAAGTCCAGTACCCTCACTTTTGTATGGCTTGACTCTGTAGCTGAGTTTAACCACACTGTTTGATGGTCACTTGTTCCCAGATGTCAACCCACTTCTAGATCTGAGATCCTCTCACTGCCCCCATTTGAGAGTACAAGGTCTAAGATTGCTCCCTCATGAGTGGATTCCGGAACTAGCTGTCTGAGGCCTGCCACCTGTAGGGCATCGAGAATGGCCCTGCTCTTGGATGTGGCTGCAGCAAATGTGCTCCAGTTAACATCTGGCATATTCAGGTCTCCCATCAACAGTATCTCCTTTCTCTGTCATCCTAAGAATGCCTTCTATCATATCCTTGCCCATTCCTCCCCTGACATGGGGTCTGTACACAACCCCTGTGCAGATTGTGGTGCCTTTCCAGTCTCCAAGGTGACCAACATTGCCTCCTCTCCTCCCTGTTTACTCTTTTGTTCAGTTGCTTTATCCCTTCCTTTACATAGAGAGCTACTCCTCCCTCTTCCCTGCCTGTCTCTCCTGTAGGTTGGTGTACCCTGGTATGTTAACATCCCAGTCATGGTTCTCTGTACCATGTTTCTGGTGACTGCTACTTATATCCAGGCATCCTCTTCCATCAAGGCCACCAATTCAGGGAGCTTGTTGCCCAGACTATGGGCATTGGTACTCATTACCTCCATTTCCTGATGGCCTTACTCCTTTTGCCCCCCATCCCTGTCCTTCTTGCCTTTGTCACTTCCCCATTTACCCTGCCCTTCTCCCTATTGGACACCTCTGTGTTGGTGTTTACCACCACTTACTACCATGATTTTTTTTTTTGGGGGTAGGATTTCCTGCTCCTTTCAGTGCCTCCCCTTGGCTAGTTTAAATGCTTGCCAATGAAGCATTTAAACTATCCCCTAGGATTCTGGTTCCCTCCTGGACAGATGCAGCCCATCATGCCAGTAAAGGCTTGCATCACTCCAGGTGGACCCCCAGTCCCCAATGAAGCCAAATCCCTGAGCTCTGCACCAGTTTTTCAACCACTGATTGAATCCCATGGTGCAGAACACCCTAACCTCTCCTACGTCATAGATGGGCAGCACCTCCAAAAAGGTTACCGTGCATGCTACTTGTCTAAGGTTCCTCTCCAATTCCACAAACTCTTCCTGCACTGCTCTAATCCCTTTCTTAGCCAGGTCATTTGTCCCTAGGTGAACAATGACATCCAACTCCCTCCCCTGTGCAGCTGCTCCGTCAATCCTGAGGATTCGCTCCCTGTCCCTCCAAGCCATGGCACCAGGCAGGTACCTTACCTCCCTCTCCCCTTCCTCCCCCAGTTCTACCTTCCTAACAATGGAGTCCTCCACCAGGAGTTGTTTCCTTCCCCTGTGGGGTCCCATATCACCCTTCTGTGGGTCTACTTTGTGGAGGTTCCCAGCCTCCTGCTTGGTCTCCACTGTGGGTGCCTCCATAGAGGAACCACACATTGCCAGAATGGCATAGGAATTGTGGAGAGGTACAACTGGAGGGATGCACCTCTGTTTCACCACCCTCACCCTCCCTGAGCCCACTGTGGTCCAACCACTCCTCTTCCTTAGCAACCTCTGAGGCAACGGCAGTGGCACTGATGGTCCCTGGATGGAAGAGGAGGTCCCACAAATCCTGGCCAACTCAGTCTGAAGATGAGCAACCTCCTCCTCCCCCCCAGCCCAGAGAGGTGCCTACAGATGGGACAACACCGCATCCTCCAGAACATCTCCCGGAAGACTGCTGCTCCACAGCCACTGCACTGCACTACTCCCATCATATCTTATTTCTGGCCCCTTAACTGATGTTTGTAATCCTTACTCTTTACTCTGTTTTTTTCCTTCTCTCTCTACCTACTTTCTGCCTCTGTGCCCTTTAAGCTCCTGATTGTCCTGTTCTGAGACAAAAACATCCTATATTTCTCAGTTGACCCCTTACTTGCTCAGAGGCAGACCTCCAGCAGCTAGAGGGGGCCAGAGAGCTACTCTTGCCCTTCTAGGATGGTGGGTCTTTGGTGGCTCTGTGATCACTCACGTCCTGCTCCCAAACAGGAAGTTCCTGTTGTCAGTCAAATCCTGTGCCTATAAAAGTAGAACTAGCTTTGGGTGGGAGGGATGGAGGGCAATATAGTCCCATTAGAGAAGTCCAGTCACACAGCATTCCTTCCTCTTGGTGTCTTCTGCCAAGTTTCTAGCAGAATCTTTCAAAGACAGTCTTTAAATTTAGCTTCCTTCTAGCTAAGCTATTCCCCCTGCTTACTAGATGTTTCTACAAGCAATTTAAACTGCACAGCTATCAAGCCCTTTCAGTCACCTGAGATTTACACCTAGATAACTGTTCAGATAACCATTCAGTTCAGTTAACTCAGACAAACGCACTATTTTTTTTGTTTGTTTTGTTTGTTAGTTTGTTTGTTTTTACCCTAAATTAAAGGTCCAAGTACAAGAGGTCTACTTCTTTAGTCCCAGTAGAGAAGTCCAGTCACACAGCACTCCTTCCTCCAGGTGTCTTGTGCCAAGCTTGGAAAACACTATTAAAGGGAGGTGGAAAATATTCCAAGCATCAACTAGGAGCAGATTTATCCTGGACTCCCTTCAGGGTGCCTTCCTCAAGCAACTGGTCATGGAACCAACTCGGTAGAAGGCAATACTGGACCTAGTGCTCACAATTAGGGACAGTGTGATGTGGGTAACAGTGGGGGAGCACCTGGGGAACAGTGACCCCCAGTCATTGTAGTTTGAAATCACAGAAGGAGCAAAACCAAACCACACAAAAACATGTATCCTGGATTTTAGGGGGAGCAGACTTTGGGAAAATGGGGAGATGCTTGAAAGAGGGATTAAGGGGAATGGGGCAGAAATCAGGGGTTGAGGAACAGTGAGCAGTATTTAAAATGGGGATTACAAGAGCAATGCAATTATGCATTAAGCAGGTTAGCAAGGGGAAAAGGAAGAGGAGGCCATTATGGTTTTCCAAGGAGGTAGTGGAGAAAGTGAAAGCCAAAAAGATTGCATTCAGGCAATACAAAAAGACACAGGCAGAAGGGGATAGGGAGAAGTACCAGGAGAAGCAAAGGGAGGCAGGGAGGTCAGTAAGGGAAGCCAATGCTCAGACAGAAGAGCACATTGCAAAATCAGTGGGTAGAGGTGACAAAACCATATACAGGTACACAAGTGAAAAAAGAAAGACAAAGGGAGGGATAGTGAGACTGAAGGTAGAGGATGGGGGCCACGTGGAGGATGACAACAGTAAAGCTGACATACTGAACAGGGATTTCTGCTCAGTCTTTACTGAGGAAGAGGAGGGTAATGGGTCTGAAGGGAGTACAAGGGGTGGGAATAGTGCAGAAATGGACACAAGTCCCTTTACACGAGAAAGGGTCCTGAAGGAACTGGAAGTAATAAGAGTTGATAAAACAATGGGGCCAGATGGGGTGCACCCCAGGGTCCTTAAAGAACTAAGAGAGGTGGTGGCTGAACTTCTGGCAATCCTGTTTAGCCAATCATTGGAAACAGGGGAGGTACCCAAAGACCGGAGGACAGCAATGTAGTCCCCTTATACAAAAGTGGGAACAAAGAGGAAAAGGGGAACTACAGATCAGTCAGCCTCACTTCAGTAGTGGGGAAGATCATGGAAGCACTACTGAAGGAGAGATTGGTGGAACATCTGGTTATAATGGAGTACAGAACCCAAGGCAGCATGGTTTCACCAGAGAGAGGTCATGTCAGACCAACCTCATTGAATTTTTCAACTGGGTGACTAGGGAGGTGGATCAGGGGAGGGCAGTGGACATGGCCTATCTGAACTTCAGCAAGGCCTTTGACATGGTGCCACAAAGAATACTATTAAACAAACTGGGGGATATGGGTGTGAGCAGGACAGTAGTGTGGTGGGTAGGTAACTGGCTGGGCAGCAGGACACAGAGGGTGGTGGTAAATGGCTGTCACTCCACAGAGGGAAGAGTGATCAGTGGGGTACCACAGGGATCAGTGCTGGGATTGGTCCTATTCAACATCTTCATCAGTGACTTTGTGCAGGACTTAGAAGGTAGAATTTTCCTGTTTGCTGATGACACAAAGCTCTGTAACAGAGTAGACACACCAGAGGGTGTAGACAAAATGAGAAGGGACCTGCAGAAACTTGAAGAAATGGTCAGGGGTTTGGCAGTTGAAATTCAATGCAAAGAAGAGCAAGATAATGCATTTGGGGCACAAAAACCCTGGTACAATGTATCAGTTGGGGGGTGAGGATTTAGCATGCATCAAGCAGGAAAGAGATCTTGGGGTTATCATTTCTGATGACCTCAAGGTAGGGAAACAGTGTGACAAGGCAGCAGGTAATGCAAATAGGATGCTGGGATGCATAGGCAGAGGCATCACCAGCAGGAAAAGGGAGATCATAATTCTGCTATATAAGACACTAGTGAGGCCCCACCTGGAGTACATTGCACAGTTCTGGAGACCTTGCTTATGTAAGGACACAGACAGGGTAGAGAAGGTTCAGAGGAGGGCAACAAAGATGGTACATGGATTGCATCACAAGTCCTATGAGGACAGGTTGAAGGAAAATATGTACTCCCTGGAGGAGAGGAGGGGGAAAGAGGGGGTATGATAGAGACATACAAGTATCTTACAGGGAGGAACAGGGTGCAGGAATACACTATTTTTAAGTGAAAAAGATGTTCCAGGACTTGAGAGCATGGGATGAAGTTGGAGGGAGGACAATTCAGAGGGAATGTGAGGAAGAATTTCTTCACAGGATGGGTGGTGGACAAGTGGAACACCCTGCCATAGAAAATGGTGGGGGCTGAAACAATCACGGGATTTAAGAATGCATGGGATAGACATAAAGGAATTCCAGAGGTCAGGGTTAAGGGGCAACAGACTTCTAGGAAAACATAAAGTGAACATACAAGCTCAAACGGGCAGACTGGGTGGGCCATAGGCCCTTATCTGCTGACACTGTCTATGTATCTATGTATCTATGGATGGCAGTAGGCATGAGGCAATAGTTTGCATAAGCAAGGAGCAATGATTGCATAAGCAAGTGTGGACCTGCATGTAGGTCAGTAAACAGAGTAGTAATAAGTGGACCTGCACATAGGTCTGCATAACATAGGGCAATGAAACAGCACTGAATAGTGAGCAAGCCAGCCAGCATTTAAAAGCCAAATCAAGGTGACAAATACTCTCAGGATTTTCAGCAGTGAAGGCAGGATTTAGAACAGAAATAATTAGCCACATGGGGCCACGACTCTCCAAACATTTCCCAGTCCCTGCCGTGGGACAAACAAGAAAGTGATGGAAGGCCGAGAACCACATGCAGATATGAAAGCTAGTTTAACAGCCTCAGCAGGAGCTTTTTGGCCAACCTCATAGTAGAACAGCTCAAATAAACTTAGAAGCAACAATTTGTATGGAGTACACGGAGTTGTAAAACTGCAATAAAATATGGAGATACAATGCTCTGAAAGCAGGTATAGCTAAGCAGTGCAATGAAGTGGCAAGTAAAATGAGAGAATGAATGAGCAGCATAGCTAGGGTCAGAGTAAGCCTGTGTCAGGTGAAAAAAATTGAGTATGCAACATGGAGCAGCTATGGTTGAGCTGAAACACACAGATAATGATTGCAGTTGCATTGCAGTAGTTTGAGAGTAGTGAGCAACAGTGTAAAAAACACAAGCACTGGGTACAATAGCAATTAGAGTAAACAGTAGCAGTGGCTGCAGTTGTAAGTAACTGAAAGCAATAGTATGAGCTCTGAGTAGCAGTATGCTAGGAGCTTTAGAAACAAAGCCCTAAAAGACAAAACCAAAACACAGCAACGCAGAAAACAGGGCACAAGGCCCAAAAACAAAAACAAGACACACAAAACACAAAGAAGCACACAGTCGGAGGAAAGATACAAACCAGAAGCAGGAAAACAAACACCGAATTCCAGCAGAGACACACAGAAGCGGGGGGGGGAGGGGGGTAGTCCCAAGCCAGCTCAGAGGACAGACCAACAGAGCCTCTGGTTGCAAAGAAAAAATGCTTCACAATGAGGCTGAGAGGAACTGCTTATATAGCTCAGGAAGTGGAAGTAGCTGGCTGCTTGGCCACCAAACTCCAGGCAAAGCCTTTCCAATTGTCACATTCTACAGGTGCAGTGACCAGGAAACTCACCAGAGGGGAAGAGGTGGCATATAGCTGGGAGGAGTGCTGGACAGAAAAGACACACTGCAGTGATTAGCTAGACAGGCAGGGAGACTGATCCCATTCCAGGTCAAGCAGAGAGTTGGGTAGCCAGCAGGGAGTACGTTGTACCTGTCTGCTAGTGTGTACACCACCTTAGTCAATTTGCACAGTGCAAACATCTGTAAATGCTGCTGTAGATATGTGTGACACAGAGATACACACTGCACCATAGAATGGAGGCTATCCTGATACTGATGCATTCCATCTATATCAGTGTACCTGCTACTGTATCCTGTTGGGCCATATACTAGCCTATAACGCATGGTTCAGAGTGACAGCTGGCTATGTTTGTGGTCATGTGCAAGTGCTTAGTTACATTACTTCAGCCTTGCTCTATCTTGAATTTCCAACATTAGTAGAGGTGCCAAGAGAAGGGACCTCAAGGCTAAAGGAAATGATGGATACAGCAGAGGCCGACCAAGCAGAAAGAGAGGACTGGAGGAGAAGGAGGAGTGGATGGAGGGAGTGAAGCAGCTGAGGCAGATATGGACTGAATGCTGGGAGTTTATGTAGTACATGGAGGATAGACTTTGGCCAGCTTTCTCATGGAACTGCAGGAAAGCCTTCCCATTCAATGTGGCAGCTGGCCATGTACAGTATGTGGTTGTGTGCAAGTGCTTAGTGATGTTACTTTGGCCTCACTCTCCCTTGAATTTCCAACCTCAGTAGAGTTGCCAAGAGAAGGAATCTCGGGGCTAAATGAAATTATAGAGATTGTAAATGCCCAAAATATCTTTGGATGAAGCAACAACCTCCTGCTCCATCTTACAGAGTGAAGATGCAATGCACTCAGGACAGGAAAAAAAACATGTGGGGGCAATCACTGGGGGACCATAGCATCAGATTTGCCCCCTTTCACAACTTACAGGGAGAAGATGAGGCAAGAAGCATGTCAGAGCTCTGATTCTGAATTTGTGATATATAAGTCATGGAGAGAAACAAAAAGAGATTTTTTTTTTTAGGTAAAGATAACAGTTTTGTAACATTAGTAAAAAGTTAGAGATACAAGCTTCTGAGGCCAAAGCGTATATCTTTAATTTTTCATTAGTGTAATGAAGATATTGGGCTCTATGCACTAACCGGCTCTGAGAATGTGCAGCTCTGCACCTGTAGACAGGTACAGACTGGCCGTCACTCACGATCGCCAGCCCCTCGAGCATGCAGGATCACGGGGCAGATGGGTGCAGAACAGAGGACACGTGGACATCAAATCAGATGCCCATCCTGGGTCTCGTAATGGATCCCCTGCTCTGCATGAGCAGAGGATTCAGGGCAGATGCAGGTCCCAGCCCTACTATGCAGCTAGGAGGGCTGGGGTATCACTATAGGGGATTCCCTGTCCCACCAGAGCCAGACGGGTGTCATTGGGGGGGTATGCACTGGTTATGACAGGATCCTCCCTGCTGTATCTCACACCCCCCATACCCAGCACTCTGCACTTTAGGAAATGGCACAGACTGCAGGCACACCCCCGACACTCCCCATGGACTGCCCATGGCATGTGGCTGTGCAGGCGGCTGGGGGATTGAGTGCATCAGGAGATCATGCACCTGCCGTGAATGCCACCGGGGGTCCACTGGACTCCTGCTGTGTGCTATTCTAACTTAGAGTTGCCTATGCGACTCACATACATGGCACGTAGGCAACCCACATATTAATGCATACAGCCCATTATTTTTAATTAGTAAAAAGATCCTCTTTTTGATTCTCTCCTGGTTTTGTGTGGGCAAACACAGCACAACCCTGTATTAATGTATGATTTGTAATGGGATGATGACCAGTGGCCTAAGAGTTTTATAATGTGACTAGGAACATTATGTCTTGATGATCGAGTGGTTGCTTCAATACAGAAGGAATGGCCAAAGTAGTTCAGCAGCTTATATCTGATATGAGAGAGGATGATCCTTAAGTGGTTAACAAACCATGAAGTAGTCATAATGATCTGCTTCTCTGTGTGGAGTAGTGGAATAGCAGGAAACAGAGAAACATGATAGGCTGTTAAGTAATCCTGAATGAAGATGAAACACCACTGATTGTAGCATTAGGTCTGTGACAGGTGTAAAGAAACCAAACAAAAGCAAAAAAAAAGAATTTCTGGAATATGTCAATGTCAATAGGCTGTCTTCCATCTGGTTTTGCAGGAGCATTTTTCTTGAGACTGTGGAAGAATCACTTTATTGTAGAGCTTGAGAGAAAGGATGGACTGTTTGGAAGACGCAAGGACTGCTTGAATTGTATTTCTGATATGTAAAGTTTAATGGAAAAGATTGATAACTGTTTGGAATGGTTGCAGAAGGAGGCACATGTAGGACTTGGTGGGTACCGGATCAATACCGCACATGTAAGACAGCACAGTATTAACCTTGCTGTATAGTGAGCACCTGGGTTTACAGTGACAGGGGTAAAACAGCAGTAGGGGAATACCGCTAACCCTGTTGCTGCATACAGAATGATAGGGTGGAAAAGTTGCTGTGGGCTGGAAGTCTGGTTGAGCTGCTGCTATGGAGAAGTGGTTAGGGCGCCAGCACACAGCACAGTTAGGAGACCTGAGACCATGGTTCGGTTCCTCCCAGATCTCCCCTGCAACAACTTTTTGCCAGGATTTACAAAAAAAAAACTACCCCGAAGCCCCTCATCCTGGAGGCCTCCCGCCATGTTAGTTATTTAAGTTCCGGGGGGTGAAGCCCCCCCCCATCACCCCATGCAGAGGGTGCGGCAGGCAAAGCTCCCCACAAAAAAACATGAAGACCCATTGTTTTCAATGGGTGCAGTGTGTGGAACAGGTCAGTGTTTTGCCCAACTGTTTCTGTCCGGCACTGTTTTGCTGCGGCATTTTTAGCAACAATGTTTTGATGTGTGGCGGAATGACCCTGTGCCGACTTGTTGGACGTCAGGCTTGAGTGAGCTGAGTTGTTGTTGAGTGCAAAACTAGCAGTTTGGTATGCCAGAAATAAGACACAACGAGGTGTGGGTTATGGCCTGATAAGAACATGCCCCAGGTGCGTTATGAGGCATGAGGCACTTGCACTAAGTGCCTTTAGCACCTAGGAAGTGCTCTTATCAGGCCATAACCCACACCTCGGAGTTTCTTATTGCACTCATAAAATGGGCCCCCAAGTAATTATAAAAAAAAAAAAAAAAGAAGAAATAAGACAGTAATGTAAAAATGGGGCTTCAATAGGTGAAATAGCGAAAAATAATCCCACTATTAAATGAGTTGTTTATTGGCAGCACAGGAATTAATAACTATTACTGAGGTACAAAGTAGAAAAATAGCACAGACTGTATGTAAAGTCTCCCTTCCTCCACAAGGCATAAATGTTTAACATTTTTCATTTGTTTTTTCAACATTAATGATTTTGTGTATAAGGAGTGGGATTGCCTACCCACTCAGTCTCAATTACAGCAAGTGGGCACTATACTTTCCGATGTTTTGGGTGATGGTTCTTTTGTGACCCCCCCCCCACACACACACAAAATACAGAAATCATTTACATTTTTAGTTTAAAGTTCTGCATTTTTTATGTTTGAGGATCAAAGACTGCAGGGGTTGGGGAACAAGACAGCACATAGAGAAACAAAGCTGTCTGCACCGAGCGCTTCCCAGTTTAGCAGTCGAGGTGTCAGTAAGGTATTTCACGTCTTTGTGCTTTCATTATTATTAGAACCCCTCACACAATCATTTTGGTTTTTGCTGTGTTTGGTGGCTAGAACTCACGGCAGACATTTGACTAAGGCCAACCATCCAGTTTCAGTGAGAGCGAGCATGTCACTTAGGAGCCGCCCTAGACTGCCATTCCTGGGTTTGCGCTTTTCAAAATGCAACTGTCACAGAACAGAAAGCAACTCATTTTTAGCTGTCTAATCATGATGGTAGTGGGGTCCAGTGTTACAGATGAATGTATGGGATGTATGAAGCAGCAGACAGAATGGGGGAGAATCGGGTCTAGAGATGGTAGAGACCTTCGGAGTGTACTCAGGAGGTTTTAAGCAGTAGAACAGACAACTTGAGCTGCTACAAACACTGGCAGTGAGTAAATAAAGTGTTCAAAACCATAAACACTGTAGTTTCTGCTTGTGCAGGATCATTCTGCTTTCTGTGTCACCAGCGTCTTACTGCAGTGTCAGCACAGATGTGGTTCTATGGGATGCTGCTAGCTGAGGTGTGACAATGGGAGAGCAGGCACGCATTAATTTTTGTGTGTGCATCATTTTGGTTGGCACAAGTAGTGGCGGTTGTAAAGATATGTCCTGATAAGGACACGGCTGAAGGAGGCAGTCAGCCAATCACAGTTTAGAAAATCCTTTGCCCATTTTATAAGACTGATTAGTGAATGGAGCTAGAGCATGCCAAATGACAGTATGACCATGAGCAATATAGATGTTATTATCGTTATCAATTCTTTGTATTGCAGAAGGCTGGAAATCAAAATGGGAATGACTGTCAGGCACCAGCATCTCTACTATGGGGCTGGCAGTATAGCCTACAGGTTAGAGCAACAAGCTGTGAATGAATTTGATACATCCAGCAAACCTGTGTTTGCTTCTCACAACCTCCACTTGCATACTGCATGACTCAGAGCAAGTTACTTAACCTCCCCAGTGCTCCTGGGTCACCCCTGAAAACAAGCACTTGTGCCTAGTGGGCCTTACCTGGTTACAAAGAATAAAAACAATATCATCTGCTGCATTGTCAACTCCAGGAACATAGATACAATACAGGAAGAAATTATATAGAAGTGAAGCACGTCGCTCTTTGTAGGAAGCTCATTGGTTGTCAGAATAAACAGTAAAGGAGTTGCTGACCCATAGCGGTCCCATGTAATAATTGTGGCAACTACAGGGTATATTTAACGAGTGATGAAGTTGTACGAAAATGAGGTATAGCAGTCATGGTGGGAGGCCATGGAGCTAAAATCAGGCATCGCTGTACGCGGCAATGAGGATGAATGATAGTATAGCACCAGTGAACACTTCATGGATAATATTTGGGCTAGGATTTTAATAAAACAGTGAAATGCCATTCCAATGCTGCAGAAAATAAGACCAAATGTCTATGTTACATTTTGCTGTGGCTGTGATAATAATATGGTGATCTGGGGAAGCAATGGACAATGCAGTTGCTAGGAAATACAAAATGAAGGATCTGCCTTGAGGAATGACACATGTGGCAAAATTGAGGTAACTCAGAAGGAACGCGTATTCTCTTTTCATACAGGATGATCTGGAACTGAAGGCAGTGACAATAGTGGTGATACAAGTTAGATTGTCATGAAGCAATCTTGCTTCCATTCGAATAGAGTCCCATTCTATGCTGAGAAACTCCAGTGAAGTGACAGGGCCAGAGTTTTTGTCAGGAGCCAGGGGAATGTGAAGTGTGTTGAATAAATTTGTTGGGCTCGATATGCTAGCTGCAGCAGGGGAAGCTGGAGAATCATCAGACAGGAAGCAATACAACAGATGAAGCATAAAAAGATGCTTGTATTTGTTCAACAGGATCCAGCAAAGTGATTCCAAGAATTAGTCAAACAGCTTAGGGCTGCCCTTGCAGTTGAAGATAAGGTGAACAGCAAAGTATAACATCCCATTCCAACAGATGCTGAACAGATGCTAGAGGGGGTGGAAAGGAAGAAGTTTGAAGACATCTGAAATATTGGCTTTAGTGATCTATGACCCCCTATCCCACATGTCTGATGAAGCAGATTGCATCATGGACTCTGGCATAATCTAAGGAAAAGTACTTGGAAGGAGAGATGTATTCTGATAAGAATTGCTAAAGGAGAGTAATGTTGATTGGAGTTGAAGTATGCTGCAATAGTTCTTTGTGTGCAGATCAGTAGCGTAGCAAATTCCCAGAGGGCCTGGGTGCAAGGCAATGTTACAGGGCCCCTCCCCAGTTTTAAATAAACATCAGAATTATGATTTGGGCCCCTCAAATCTCGTGGGCCCAGGTGCCACTGCACCCCCTTCACCCTTGTAGCTACACCCCTGGTGCAGATAAGGAACTTGAGTGGGATTTCCTGTGGTAGACCATTTTGGAGTGAGCACCGTCCCAATAGCTACAGGTGTGGTGCATATTGGACACTGGTCTATTGTGCCAGATGGAAAGGCACAGTGCAGTATATCTTGATACATACTGAATGCTGTGATGAATTCTGCTATGGTCACTTTCTTCGAAAGTCTGGGATCCTTCACTTTAAGCACGGTAGCGACATCCCACAGGAAATAATGTGGCTTTCACAGTTTCATGGGAGGAAATGAGGAGGGCACATGGGTTTATGCTATTCCCATAAATTATGTCCTTAAAAAGCTGCAAGGGAATGAGGTGAATAGGATGAACACTTACAGTACAGGAATAGAATCATGGAGAATTGGTGGGACAGCACTCCAGGTGGTATAGGCATGGAAGTTAAACCTGTCAGGAGTGGGTATGGAGTCAGAAGTACTTGGAATTACTGCAAGTGGAGGCAGACTTGGAGACAGTTGAGGCAGAGGCTGTGGAGCTGAAGTCAGTGTACATGACTAGTCTATGCAACTTTAAGGAGTGGAAGACTCAAAAGGCCTAGAAAGATTTAAGACAGGAGGAAGGCAAGCTTCAGTGGCTGCAATTCTGGATTGGAGCAAAGAAGCAGAAGAATTCAGTTGGTCTAACAGTTCCTGTTGCATCTGAAGCATAAGGTATTTGAGAGTTTGAAACAGATTGGATGGCACATTAGTACCAGATTGGGATGCATTGGAGGATCATAAGCACTAGCGTTTAGTATAGTTCATGGAGTTCTTGCTTTTTTTAGCTAATGTGGAGAAAGGAATACTCATGTCTTGAAGTGCTGACATCAGTTTAGGAATGGTCCAGTTTCTTATAGAATGAGAGGTCTTTGAAATACCATTCCAATGTCCAGGAGTATCCACAGTGCACAGGCAACCGTAAGTCAGGATGCCACAAACCAGGAGTCCAGTGGACCCCTGGTGGTATTCACAAAAAGGGTGTGTGCCACTTGTGCACTCGATCCCCTGGTTAATCATACAGCTATGTGCGCAGCCAGTCCAGGGGTATGTCTTGGTGCGTGCCTGCACTCCATGCCATTCACAAAGGTGTGGAGTGCCAGGCAGGGGGCCTAAGATATGGCAGCAGGGACTCTGCCATATCCTTTGCATGCTCACGCAATGACACCTGCTAACTGCGGCATGAGAGGGAATCTGCCCCACCATGCTGCCCCCGCCCAATGGGCTGACTGGGGGAGCTGGGGCATCCATTCCAGCACTTGCCAGTTCTTTAAAAAAGGTGGACCCATGCCTACACAAAATCCCCTGCTCACACAGAGCAGGGGCTACACTTAGGGACCCAGAATGGGCATCCAACTGGATCACCACCTCTGACCCTCAATCCACCCCACCATGCAGCAGCATCCTGAGGGGATGGTGTCACAGATAGGTGTCCAGTAGAACATGCAGTTATGCATACCATGCAGCCTACATCTATCCGCAGGTGCGAAGCTATGCCAGCCAGGTACACGTGAATCACGTGTACCCAGCCCCACATTAATGCATAGCCCCCAGTAAGAGTAACCACAAGGGATTTAGAAGGAATACCATTAGCAACATAGGAATAGGTGCAGCTGCTGACTGAAGTCAAAGGCAGCAGGAGAAAGAAATGCCAGCAAGAAGCATTGCTCTTCAGCAAGTAAATAAATGAAGAGCAAGCACAAAGGAAACCAACTATGAGCTCAGCATAGAAAACAGCTGACAATGGCACAAAGATCAGGGGGATGGAAGAGAACAATCAGAAAAAGAAGGAGCAAATGAATAGGAAGGGAGCATCACATGGAGTGGCAGTGCCAAAGGGGACAAGACAACAACAAGGGCAGGACATAGCAAGAAGAAAATGGGCAGAACAAACATATAGTGTAACAAAAAAATAAAATAAACAGCAAAATCAGAGCCAGAAGCAGACGACAAATGTGCAGCAACCACTCAATGCAGCTAAGACAGGTAGGGACTGAATGCTGGGAGCTTATGTAATGCGGGGAGAGGTGGAATTTGGTCAGCTGCCCCATCGATCCACTGTCACTTGGCTGCAGCATTTCTCTTCAGATATCCTTGTGCTACATCTACTGAGCCCAATGTGGTAGTGTTCCTGCAATGTGCCCATTACTGATTTTGACTATGATGGGGAGGCTTGCTCATAGACCTTTTCATACGTGTTACACATACCGTGTTCTTGGCCTTGGTATGGTGGTGGCACAGCTGTGACCCAGATGACTGCATCCGTCCAGGATCATCTGCAGTGTTCACAAACATGCACTGCCTCCATACTGTCCTGTGTGTTGACTTCACTGGTGTCCACTGTTAGCCTGTCCTCCAGGGCAGTATAAGATATCTGGTCAGTTGTGTTTTCACTACCCTGCTGCAGTTAGTGCACACACAGTGATAACACACATTGCTGTTGTGTTCCATTTTTTTGATCAGCATATGCTTTGTGTTGTCAGTATGCAATTGCTGAGCTGTTGGTGTCCTCTGGTGCCTGCTGTGCATTTGATTAATCTTTTGTACAGTCCATGGTGGCATAGGGTGAAAATGTCATTTTAATGGGACTTTTGTGTTTTGCAGGGGGCTCTGCCCACAAACTCCCCCCCCGACATGTGGGGATTCACCCCCCACACCCCCGAACTAAATATAATCAACTCTGAGGGAGGTATAGACTTAGGGGATGGAGAGAACCACTGAACATAGAGAAACTTTTTTTTTCAACAAAAAAAAAGAGTAACAATGCCTGGAAACCTGGGGCGAACTGAACCGTGGTCCCAGGTCTCCAACCCTGCTGTGTGCTGGTGCCTTAGCCACTCCACCATGGGAGCAGCTTGACCAGGCAACCAGTACATGGCAACTTGATCCCCTTGGCTCTATGATGCCGGTTTGACAACTAATTCATTGACTGGCATCACAGCGCAAGGCTCCATGTCGACCGTGATTTGCACTCGGCAGGAGCTGCACACATCAGACTGTGTTTTTTCTTTGGCAGGCTTTGCCCACCTAACTCCCCCCCGTACTTTTAGATTCCAACTCCAAGTCAGAGTTGGGTCGGGGAGGGGGTGCAGCATGGAGGAAAGTGTTGCCGTGTCTCTGGCTGACTTCTACAGCAACATGTCACTGTTGTCGGTATCGACATATGTCACTGTAGAAGTGTTGCTGTACGGGGGGTATACCGATCCCCTCCCAGTTAAAGCGCAGTGTGACAGGGGTAGGGGTAATTCCCTACCGCTATTATACCCTTGTCACTCTAAATGCAAGTGCCACACAGCGTGGTTCTTCCTGTGTTATTATTTTAGCGCTATATTGACCTAATTGTAGGAACAAAACTTAGTTGTAAAAAATATTTTATTATAATTTCATTGTTTTGCATTATTTTATAATCACTGTTTTATATCCTTGATAAATGTTTAATTATTAATTAGGGTAATTGGGAGGTCATACTAAGGCATCTGATCATCATTCTTGTCTACATGAGCTCTACAAGCAAGAAAAAAAACTGCTTATATGAACTCTGAAAAAGGGAAGATGCCCTGCCTAAGTGAAATTTGGAAAAAAAAATGGTCTAACTTTAAAACACTCTGTTTAAAACTGAGGATTACCCTAAAAACTGCCTCTGTAAGCTGTGACATTATCTGCACTTTTGGATATTTGCTTGCAACAGGCTTATAAAAACAGACTCGATAGGTTCCAATGTAACCACGTGCCAAAATGTCACTTTTTATTAAAATATATGATAATGTTACAGCTTGGTATAGCAGTTATCTTCAAGAAAAGAAAAACTGAAGTGAATCTCCATTTGGTTTAATATGCATAGAACTTTGTTACTAAAAAGGAATCACAACACCGGCCCTGTGGCACTGAGGATTGAGGCACTGGACGCCACACCTCGCACTACACTGGCAACCCGAGTTTAGAAATGAGCTCGGGTGCCAGGGATCAGCAGGGGAGGGAGGGGATCGAGCATCTGATGGACTGCTCTCCTCTCCCTGGGAGGGATTCAGGGGATCCCTGGTGTAGTAGAGACCCCTGGTGGAGACATGGGGTATTACTTGCAACAAGTGTGCATAGAGAAGGAGCGCAGCGGCTGCCTATGACTCCTCTGTGCAGGTGTCACTGCACATCTATGCTCCTAAGGGGCAACTTAAAGAGCAATTCCCAGCCTCAGGGATAGGTGAAGATGCCTCCTGTCCCGGTCACACTCCCGCCAGTGGGCTCGCTCTCCAGGGTACCTCCCTGACTCCAGCCCAGTGCATTAGATTATAGATAGAGCACCAGGGCATAAGGGGGTCCCACCTCTGGATGCTCAGAGCTGGGGGATTCACTGGGCTGGGTCAGCCTGGAGTAAGCAAGCTTCAGACAGGGAGGTAGAGCCTGGGCAGAAGAGGTCACTGGAGAGAGTTCCTTGGGGTCCAGCAGAAACAGAGTCTACAAAAAAAAAGGAATCATAATATGCTACTAGCATCAAATTACATCATCTAATAGAAGGCTTGTTGATCTATTAAGTGACTAAGTTTTATGACTGCAGCAACTTTACAAGCCTTGATATTTACAAAAAAAGTTATGCAAAAACTATAAGAGTTAATTATTAGTATTTGATTTTAAATTGAAGCTGATGTCAAGACAAATACAGGAATGTGACTTTTGGATGGGTACATGATGGTAGAAAAACATCACATTCCACTGAAAGATTTCTTTAACAATTTGTAGCAAGTATTGCTTTAGGGTTGACTGCCCATAAACAAAGGCACAGTTCTTTTCAATGCAATTCCATGTTTTTAAGAACTTTCCTAGTGGGTTTTCTAGAAAAAAAGTTCCTTGTTCTAAAGCTAGGATATGAGAAACAAAAGCACCACTTTGTTTTTAAAAGACTACTCAGAATTAAAATTATAGTCCTTATTGACTTATCTCAGGAAATATTTGTCTCATGGATATGGGAGATGTCTCAAATCATTGCCTTTAATGAGCTGAATTCATAAATGTTCATATGGAGATTGTATGCAGTTGCATTCAAGAGTTATGAAAAAAATTAACTTTGGGCTCAAAGCTGTACTTTCTAAGTAAGAGGTGGAGATTCTTAAGGAAAACAATTAACCATTACCCTCCTGTGCAAGGACCAATCAAAACTGGTACAATGATGACCTAGCAAGGAGGTGGAGTCACTCTGGACCAGAGGTAATAAAGCCAAACCAAGGAAGATCCACCCAGTTTGCTCCCAGCTGAGATGCTAGAAAGATCTGCTGCTGGTAAGGACATTTTTTGCTGTTAAGGACTGTTTTAAAAGTTCCTGCCAAAACCAGAATAAAAATACAGAGACTGCCTATTGATGTTCATCAGCCAAGAAGCAAGCTCAAATTGCCATGTGATGCCAGGGGAGTCTAGGATCCAGGGTTTGAGTGTGTGAGCAGGAAAAAGAACAGAAGCTACAATGATGTCCCAAAGCAAGCACAAAGGCTTCCCCCTTGCAATCCAGAATGATGCCGGTTTCACCCTGGAACTAGTCCCCCACTTCAGATATCTGGGTATCACATTGGACCCTGCCCTGTCTTTTACTTAGCATATTGACAACACTGCTAAAGCCCTCAATACTAAGATCAGCATCCTCTACGGACACAGACACCACCTAACATTTGAAGCCCTGAATCTGGCAATAAACAGCTCACTCATATCCCTCATTGACTAAGACCTGGTTATTTACAGCTCAGCAACTGACTCTGCTCTCCAATGCCTCTCAACTGCTCTAAACAAAGCCTGCCGACTGCTTTCCAATGCCCCAAAGTTCACCCATACCTGTGAGTTGTATGCTCGGACTGGTTGACTCCACTTGAGTGACAGAATCCGATATCAAACATGCCCCCTTGCAAAAAAGGCCACTCTACACCTTCTTCCCCCTGGGGTACAGAGACTCCTAGCACCACCTTCAAATGCCAGACACACCAGGAGCTCATCAACCCAAACTTTCCATGTGCCCAGATGTCAGACCACCATGGCTCAGCGTTCTTTTGCTCACCATGCTCCTCTCTGTACAAATGGCCTACCTCCTGAGATCTCCAATGCCACTACACTGGGATCCTTTAAACATAGACTGCGTCAGCACCTCACTGATAGTAGCTTCTGTATGTGTCACCGCTAAATCACTGCACGCAGCAATGGACTACCCCCAGCACTTTCCCATTCATATCCTTCCAGTATGGTCTCTCTGCAGCACTTTGCCTCATTCACCTACACACTCTATCACCTCCTCACCAATGCCCTATTCTAAACCCCCCACTCCTGCCTTTCTTAGCACTTCCCCTATCACATTATCCCCCTCCTCTGTCTTTGTCACTTTGTAGGATGCAGGCATACATTGTACAATGCCTTAGCACACCTTGTCTGTTGTCTGAGCCACCAACTATATTGTTTGTACACTGTACTTTGTGTGTGTGTGTATATATATATATATATATATGCCTATCAAATCTGTATTTTGTCCACCATGATTGTGACTCCTTAGTTAATATAATGACGTAGAACCTCTCAATGAGCAACCGCTCTCAGGTGTCTTCCAAGATCTTTAAAATTAATAATAAAAATAATACACAGTACTGTTCTACCACCTGATTTCTTCACAGTCAGTCACACCCCCTCTAACATACCCTGCACTCTGTCAAACCACCCTCAGTTTTACTTCAGGGAGATTAAGATGAATGAAGCTTGCTGCCACATCGCCTCAGCCATCTCCACTTCAAGAATCTGCAGTGACACCCTGGACCTTAAGCTGCTATCACTTACACTTGACAAGGTCCTCAGTCCCCTAACTAAAATTCTTAACCTATCTCTCCACACCAGTACATTCCCTGAAATATGGAAAACTGCCACTGTGACCCTGGTCCACAAAAGTGGGGATAAGACCTGCCACTCTAACTACCGCCCGATCTCCATATTGCCACCACTATCCAAGGCCCTACAGCGTATTGTTGTGGACCAGCTCACTAATTATTTGGCCAAATATAATATTCTGTGCACACAACAGCATGGTTTTAGAAAAGGGCATAGTACCACCACTGCCCTGCTTGAATTTACTGGTGCAGTGCATAGTTTTCCTTGATAAAGGTCTTCTTACTCGGGCTGTCTTCACTGACCTCTTGAAGACATTTGACACGGTCCATCATCGACTGCTGTATGACCAACTACTCCTTGCTGGCCTCGCACCGGACTCAGCCCGCTGGTTCAGAAGCTACCTTGACAACCGCTCTCAAAGAGTAAAAATTGCCAATGCTATCTTGGACACCTTGCCTGTCCGCTCCCGAGTCCCTCAGGGGTCCATACTGGGCCCTCTCCTTTTCTGCCTCTTTTTAAACTCCCTACCACAATCCTGCTCGGAACAAATCATCCTGTATGCGGATGATGCTGTTGTCTTTTCTATGCACAAGGACCTTTCACCACTACAACACAGCCTCCAACTCAGATTCAGTGCCATTGAAACATGGTTCTCCAATAATAAACTAGTTCTCAATCATAAGAAAACAAAGTCATTGCTATTCTGCAGTTCACATAACTGTTACAAGCAACACCACCTTGCCATCTCCACCAAGCAGGGGACTGTCCTTGAACAAGTTTACTCATTCAAATATCTAGGGATTCTGCTTGACCCCAATCTCACCTATATGGCTCACATTGACAGCATGGCTAAAGCTGCCAACACACGCCTTGAACTACTATAAAAGCACAGGCAGCACCTCACCCCAGAGGCCCTGAAGATTGCCGTCCAGAGCTCTGTTGTGTCAATTATTGATTATGGCCTCATTATCTATGGCTCCACCATGACGTCTTCCCTCCGACGTATAACAGCTACACTTAACAAAGCATGCAAGACTCACAACTGCTGCCCATCGCCTCACCCACACCTGTGCTCTTTATGAACAATCCGGATGGCTCCAACTCTCCAACTGTATAAAGTATCTCACATGTGCTATGGTGGGAAAAATCAACCTTGGCCTCACACCCCCCCTGCCTTGTTACATCAAAACACCAACCGACAGAACACCAGGAGCTCAACAACCCAGATTCTACACATTCCTCGCTGTCAAACTACACAGGGCCAATGCCCCTTTTGCCTATAGGGCTCCTCTATGGATGAATGGTCTCAGCCACACCATCTTCTCTGCCTCAACACTTGGTCTGTTCAAAACCAGGCTCTGGGCCCATCTCATTGCCTCTAGTGCCTGTGAATGCCTCTCCTAGCTGATGACCTACACAGCTTTAATCCTAACTTATATACTGCTTAACCCCAGGCCCTCCCAGTCCTCCTCCCCCCAGCTCCTGAGGCGCCACTTCAAATCTCAGGTCTTTATACCACCTCATTAGTCTCTCCTTGCCCCATTATATCACTTATTCCCCCCCTCACCCTGCCCCCTTTTTCTCTTCTATCACTCCTTCCCATTTATTTTTTGACAAATGCCTCTGGCTGCATCTTCATCCTCCCCCTCTCCTCTCATCCCTGTTTCTCTCCTACCCCCGGGCGCCTGACCCTACCAATTCCTTGTGGGCACATGCATCCTGGCTGTGTTCACCATTTTACTATAGCTGCCTCTGTTAACTACCTACACTTCTCCTCCTCCTCTACACCTTACTCTTCCTATAATTGACCCCTTTCAATAGCACTTTTGTACATGAATTGTTTACTGTTATTTCACTGTTGCTTCCTTGTTGTTTGTTATTTCTGACGTGGAACCTTTGTAAAAGAGCCTTGGCTCAAAGGTACTTGCAATCCTAGAATAAATATAATAAAAAAAATAAATAAATAATGTCCAGCCACTTAAGGACTTTTTAGTCTTCCAGGAGGAGAAGAACTCACCAAGAATCTGAAGTTAAAAGAAAGAAACCCCCATGCCTCTACATATAACCAGATGTCTGAGTATTATTTTAATATGTTTTTATAATATTCTAATTTGGCTTAGCTGGGGAGGTGGCATGGTAAACTTGACCTTTTAAATACAGAATCTCAGGTATATGGTTAAGATTATGCTCATTCTAAAAAGATATGAACATTTTTGCAAGCCATAAAGTATTGAAATACGTTTTATACATAACTATAATCCAAAACACTAATGCAAAGACTTTACAAGTTCTCATCCAAGAAAGTATTGCTGTATGCAAAAGTATGCTGAAGGCATGGGGTGGGTTATTCAAAGCAGTTGCGCACTGCACAACTGTGTTGTGCCTGCGCAACAGTGAACATGTGCCAGAGAGCGATATTCAGTGGCAGCAACTGTGCAGCACAAGTGGCCATGCATTAATGTGCAATGGGAATATATGCATGCGCAAGTGCAGGGGGCGTAGCCATGAATATATGGCACTGTGCAATATTCAACACCAGACAAATGGCACAAGCGTAGCACAAATGGCAGTTGCCCAGAGCACATATGAGCCTATAAATACAGGGAGCAAGTAGGAGTAGGACACTTGTGCCAGAGGGGAGCAGGAGAGAGGGAGACAGAGAGGCCAGCTAGAATCATTGTAGGAGTGAAGGAGAGGGACAGAGGCAGCGAGGAAGTGAATCTGTGTGAGAGAGTAAGTGCGTGTGTGAGTGAGACAGGCAGTGAGGCGACAGTGTGTGTGTGTGCCTGTGACACTAGGCCCAGGAGGAGTAGCACAGGAACCCACAGGGGTGAGAGGCAGAGGCCACAACCAACAGGCCACCAACAAAGGCAGGGCACACAGGAGTGGTCCCTGTGGAGCAGTTCACACAGCCGCCCACAGCCGGGAGGGCCAGTGGAGTCAGCCACCCTTGGAGGACAGGAGAACAGGGGCCATGGCCAGTGCCATATTCTAGATGGAGGTCATAATGAGGGGTGTGGGGAGGCAGGAGGCAGGCTGGCGCAGCTGTGGAAGGGCCCATCGGCAGTACGCCCAGAACAGGTGGTACCGTGCCAGCACCACCTACGAAAACTACACCGATACAGAGATTGTGGGCCAGTATCACCTGAACCGGGTGATTCTGAGGCAGCTCTGTGAGCTGTGCAGTGAGGAGATGCAGGCCCCCACTAGACGGAGCCACGCCCTGATGGTGGAGATGAAAATTACAGCTGTCATGTGCCTGCTCGCCATGGGTACCTTCCAGAGACCAACAGAGGACAGCACAGGCATAACCCAGTCAGACGCATCGTGGCTTCTCTCACAATTCCTCAATGCCCTGCTGCCACATGCTGCGGAATACATCCATTTCCCCAGCACACAGGCATAGCGTACAGCGAACATGCAGGAGCTCCACAGGGTAGCATGTATGCCTGGCCATCGACTGCACCCATGTTGGCATACGCATGCCACCTGGCCTGGAGGGGGTAGCCTAAATCAACAGAAAGGGCTTCCCCAGTATCAACTACCAGGTGGTGTGCGATGCCAGGGGGTGCATAATCAATGTCTGTGCCACACACCCTTGGGGAGCACATGATGCCTTCATCTGGCACAGTTCAGCACTGTGCCACAGGTTCAAGAGTAGGAAATCCCCATGGCCACCTAGTGGGTGAGTATGCTGAGACCACAGGCAGCTGGGTACAACAGGGCATGGGGGGAACCCCAGAGTAGGGGTGCCACAGGGTGCGGCTGGGAGGGATGAGTGATGCAGTAACATAGGCCACCAGGCTAACCATATCCCTTTCCACACAGATGACAGTGGCTACCCACTCCGGCTCTGGCTGCTGACCCCATACTGGTGCCCGTTGACCCCTGCAGAGGAGTGGTACAATGAGGCACACGCCAGCATGTGGAACATCATTGAGCGTGTGTTTGTGCTGCTGAAGGCACATTTCCATTGCCTGGCAAGGTCTGGCGGTGCCCTACAGTACAGCCCCTCAAAGGCCTGTGGCCTGTTCCTGGCCTGTTGTATACTGCACAACATGGCCACTGACCATGGGAGAGCTGTCAAGGTTGAAGAGGGGAACAGCAGTGGGGACAACACAGCTGCCCGGGCCATGTGGCGGTGGGCAGCCCCCCACCTGGGTGAAGGGATCCCCGGCTGACCAGGATGGCCCACCAGCACCAGGACACAATAGCAGAGGAGCACTATGGTGCATGCAGGTAGGTGGACAAGCACACATGTATGGGATGGCTACAGTGGCACCGCACACAGGCATGTGTGGACGTGTCCTGTGGCATGAACAGCTGGGTGGGGGGCTTAGGTGGGCATGAGGCAGGACCACACAGCCACACACAGCAAGAAGCAACACAGCACAGCACACCACACCCCACCCACACTCACCCACCCACTGCCATACACACCCACCCACACACTCACACACACATTGGCACCCGCAGGCACATGTCCGGGCGCTAGCACCAGGTGTGGATCAAATGCAGAGCACCAGTGCACAGGTGCATCTGGCGCTGTGTTGGTGTCATCAGGCACGTGCCACACAGGTCAGCAGCTGGGCAGGTGTGCACACAGCCAGTGTGTGGTGCTGTCCACGGATGCCACATCTGTGGCATGCACACACACACACACACACAACACCCATGTGCACACAGGGTGGTGGCAGCAAACTGCGGACAGGGAGGTGGACACATCAGGACTGCCGTGCAGTCACATGGCCACCGCGGACATGTAGACAACCCCGCCAAGGCTGCCCAGCAGACCCAGGCTGTTCGACAGCCACAGGGGGTGTCTGCGATAGTCCCCCAGGGGTGGTACTGCAGGAACACAACCGTGTCCTTGCAGGGGTCTGCAGGCTCCCAAACAGGCCCACACCGGGTGTGCCTGGAATGCCCAGAGTGGATACCGGTGTCAACACCGAGGGGGTCACATGCCGTCGTGATCATGGGGTGGACAATGCACTCTGCAGGGTCTGTGGCGGCCAGCCACACCACATGGCTCCCAGTGGGGCTAGGCTGACATGAACGCAGTGGTAAGGTGATCCAGGGCTGCGGTCATGTTCTCCCGCAGTCAACTGATGGCATCCAGGACCCGCACAAAGCCCCTGTTGCACTGCTTCACTTCCTGGTGCACCTCGGCACAGAGTGCACGCACCCCAGCCACGAGCAGCACATGTTGCTCCACAGAGGTCTGCAGCAAACGGGCGTGCTTGTACAAGGGGTTGGTGCCTGGGGGAACTTGGGTGTTGTGCCGACCCACAGGTGGCATGCAACTGCACTGCCCAGCCCTCCGCTGAGGTGGGTGCTGCACAGCGCGGTCCCCTTGGGGCTGTTCATCAACTGGCGCACCGGCAGCGGATGCAGCACCTGGCCCCTCAAAGTCCCCAGCTGTCTGCTGCTGCCGCCCCTCCAGCCACTGTGCACTGGGCAGTGCCAGTGCGGCTGTACCACCACCATCACCACCACCTGCCAGCACCGCTGTCACTCTCGGCGATACTGAGGGCAGTGACAGGCAGCCGAACCACCACCAACAGGGCACTGGCGGTGCTGCCAGGGAGAGTGATTGGTATGGGTGCCTCCCCCTCGATGACACCCCTGCTGTCTAGGACAATAGTCGCATCATCAGCAGTGTCAGACCCCACCCCGATCTGTGTCTCCACACACTGAACACCATGGCTGGTGTCCCACGGGAACACAGCCAGGACCTCATCCACCACCACGCCCAGGACATCTGACTGGACAGCGGTGGTATGCTGCAGCCGATCGGGCCCCCAGATGCCAGTAGAGGTGGATGGCCGGTCCTCCAGGTCTGGGCATGCCCCCATGGCAGACACCACCATCCCTGCCACTGCATGTTGGTGCTCTGGTGCTGAAAAGGAAAACAGTCACATTAGTGATGCTGTCGCACAGGCCAGCCCCCACCAGCCACCACCCCCTGCCCCAGATGCTGCTGTACCTACCATGCAGTGATGATCTCCCACCTGTCTGGAAGCTGCCGCCAGGCATCCCTCGATGGCGCTGCACTGCATGGTGGCCACCACCATCTCCTTCTGTGGTGTCAGCTGTGGCATGTTGGCCTGACCCTCACCTGTGGCTGCCCATGCAGCCCGGATGGCCACCACCATCTCCTTGATCCTGTGCCTGTCGGTGCTGACCTTCTTTTTGCACTCCTGCGCTGACCACTGGTGGCTGCCCTGCTGGTTCATGGCCTCTGCCACCTCCACCCAGGCTGCAGACCAGGCTTGGGGTGTACCGGTCTCGCTGCTTAGCAGCGGCTGCCTGTCAAGGCACGTCTTGAACAGGTCATCTGCCTCCGCCTTTGTGAAGTTGGACCTGCTCTTGCAAGCAGGCCCATGCTCCTCACCTTCCTCACAATCGGGCATGCTGCTACCTGTGGGCAATGACATGTGGTCAGTGGCTGCTGCAGCCCACACCACCCACCCGTTCCACTGTGCTGTCAGTCCCCTCAGCAGGTGTAACTTACCTTGGAAGGCTGCAATACCGGTCCATGTTCTGTGCAGTCCGTGGTGCCTTTATAGTGCATCGCATGCAAATGAGCAGATGCGCAATTGTAATGAGTTGCTAATTCCCCAGGAGCGCCATGGATAGGCTGATGAGCTGATCTGCATATGCCGGCTGAATATCGTGATGTTGTGCCTTGCGCAGTGGACTTGCGCTGGCACAAGTCATGGCAAAATGCCATGACATGCACAGTGTGACTGTCAGTATGCATGCATGCACAGCCTGTGCCTACGCCACTTGCACAGCATACGCTCAGTGTGCGATAGGTGATACAGCGTTTGGCCACAATAGGGCCTATGGTGCTCAGGCACTGTAGGGCCTATGGTGCTCGGGCGCTATGCGACCTATGGTGCTTAGGTGCTGCGGGCCTATGGCGCTCAGGTGCCATTAGCCCCATGGTGCTTGGGCACCATTGGTCCCATGGTGCTCGGGCGCCATCAGCCCCATGGTGCTTGGGAGCCATTAGCCCCATGCTGCACGGGCGCCATAGGCTTGTAGGCCATGGTGCCCTCAGGCCTCTGTTGCACACCATGCATAGTGGTCCCAATAGTGCACTTGCGCACAGTGCGCATGCTGACCCCTGACCTCTGCCCTTTGCTACTCAGGGACCTCTGCACCACGTGCTAGTGCGCCCGGCCCATACTGAGCTTCCCTGGGGATGTGCGATTGCTGAGGGTAGCGCATTTCTGAGTGAGGCACGCATCCTGAGCACGTGGAGCTCATGCTCTACAGAGCATCATTTTGTTTTGCTACACGGCGTTATAGCAATGCCACGCTGCATCACACCATGGACTCACAACTGGAGCCAGGTTGAGTTGGTAAATCTGGTGGCCCTGGTGGAGCCCCATGCAGGCTGTCTGTTTGGTCAGCAGCCCCTCGTCAGGCCTAGGATGGAGGTCTGGCAGGAGATCGCAGATGGGCTGGAGCAGCCACGGGTGTTCGGCACAGTGGGGAACAGTGTTACCATCAGTACGGCGACATGCAGCAGCGGGACCCAGAGTGGCTCAGGGCACTGCAGGTGAGCGTCTGGAGGAGGGACGTGCCATGGCCAGGTAAGTGTGCACTGCCTGCATCTGTGCCCATCTAGTGTTCCTTGGGGCTGACAGGGCTGTATGCCATGCCGGGGGGGTGCTGGCACTGTGCGTCCTGTGGCCTAGGGTGGCGCACCCTGTGTGTTCTGCGCCACCACACTGCGGCCGTGCTGGGCTGGGGTGCACACTGTGTGGTGGGGCACATGGTGTTGCCATGTACAGATGCGTACATGTTTATGTTTCCATCCTAGGCCCTGAGGACAGTAGGAGGGCCAGAGCAGCAGGCATGTCAGGTGGACTACGGTGGGCCACCACGGGACCCATGGCTCAGAATGCAGGCCACCAGAGAAGAGCAGCTGGTCCAGCATGTGCAGTGCAGTGGCATGCAGGTAGGCACAATATCTTACTACATTGTTGTGTAGGGTGGGCAGCAGGGATGGAGGTGGACCACAGCCCCCTGTGCGCTGAGCCGTAGCAGCTGTGTTCTGCCCGCAGTGTGCATGGTGCCATGCTGCGGCCATCGCACATGTGTGTGGCTGCTGCTGGTGGGCTGTGGGTACATCCAGCAGCCAGCTGTGATGCTGCAGTCCCGCTGCTGTACCATGACGTCTGCCTGCCATATAGGTGGCAGGTGGCCCATGGGTGGTGGTGTCCAGTGTTTTACATAGCCGTGGCATGCCAGGTCGGCGGTACAAGTGGGCACAACCACTGTGGGTGGCCAGGGTGCCTCCCCAGGTGCATGTGTCACCACTGTCCGCTGTGCACAGTGGGTGGGCTGGGGTGTCCTGGACACACACTGATCCCGTGTTCCCTCCTTTGTCATAGGTGTCCAGTGTGTGCCTCGTCAGACAAACTACAGTAGCCTCCTGAGGAGGATCCTCAGCATCACCACCACAACACTGGAGGTTGCAAGGCTAATGCTGCAGCTCCTGCAGCAGGGTCAGTGCCAGGCAGCAGCGGGGCGAGGCCACCCATAGGGCCTGTTGGGCCTTCAATCCCTGTTCCTTCCCCTGTCCCCCCTTCACTTGTCCTCCCCTGTCCCTTTGTATAGATCTGACCCCTGTCCCCTTACCTCCCTTCCCTGACCTATGCCTGCTTTGTACATAGTTTCCCCATCCTTGTTCCCTGTAATCTTGTTATTTGTTCACTGCTTACTGATTCTGCTTGTTCTTTGCTTTTAATACAGTTTGCTATGGTTACCCATCTGTGTCCGGGTCTGCTTTGCAGCTGGCGAATGGAGCCATGCTGCAGTGATGTGCAGGGTGGCTGTGTGGTGTGCCTGTGGTGTTCAGAGGGCTGTGCATGGTGGTGTTCACCCATCAGTCAGTGGCTGTGTCCTGTGGTGGCCATAGGCTGGCTGTTCAGGTTGTGTGGGTGTGTGTTGGGTGCTGTTTGCCTGGGTGTTGCCGGCTGTAGCCCAGGTGGCATGGCACATGTCATCCAGTGGGGTGGACGATGGATGTCCACCCATGGTCTTTGGTGCCACCCTACCTACATTCACCGCTGTGGTGCACGTGGGCGGTGGCCGGCTGCATGCCCAGGTTCTCCTTGGGCGGTGTTCCGTCGTGGGCCGGCTGTGCCTCTGTCCTGGCTCCCCCGTCTCCCTGGCAGCAACACCCTCCTCCCCAGTGCCTTGCTCCTTGCTGTGTCTGTGGCTGGTCCATCTGTGTCCTGGCACAAGCACCTTGGCCCTTTGCACATCCATGGTTGCGCTATTGCGCATGTTGAGTTGCTCCCTGTCGCACCCCTGACTGCACTCTGGTGCATCCATGCGATATATAGCCATGTAGTGCTGGCACATGGCGCCTTGCGCAACCTTTGAATATCATGCTCAGTGCACCTTGGTGCAATGGACTTGTGCTGCGCAGGTCTTGCACTGGCCTCTGGCGCATTTCTGAATATCCCACCCATGGTATACAGCTAATATTATTCAATGTTTTGAATACTGCTTATTTATTTGTCGTTTAGCTTATTCTCTGGAATGTTTTTTTTTTTTTTGTTTTGTTTGATTTTCTGAAATCTTTGTTGTTTTATGTTTACATTGCTTCCTACTATGTTTTCAATGTTTTATTATCTATGCAAATATAAGTAATTAGAAGATTTGTATAGGGACAAATACAATCTATTTTTTCTACATATCAAATCTGGGTGTGACAAAAACATTTTTATCTAGAACTTATATACAATAGGTATAAAATAAGATTTGAGCCAGTCTTTTAATTATTTATATAAGTATGCAAATGTTGTGGCATGGGGCTAAAGGCTTAGCTGAGTGCCCATAATAAAAATTGGTACTCTGACCTATTGTTATAACATGATACCATCCTGGGTATGCGCCTATATGCAGGTGTGTTCTGCTGCCAGTGCTGCATTGCATAATGACAACCCATAAGTGCAGTGTTGCCATTTCCGGTTGTGTCCAGTTTGTGGTACTATGTGTCTGACAATATCTGTGTGATGGCTGCCAGCTGCTATGTACTAGATGCTGCCATATTGTGTTTGCCATCTCATAGTCTCATTGTGGCACTGCCGCCATTTATGTGCATTCTGTGACTCTCATGCCTGCAAGGTATTGCATACCCACAACATGTGCACATCATGTCATGGGTGTCCTATCACAATGCTTGTTTCAGTCCCATGTTATCATACACATGTACGCAACTGCACAGTGAAGCCCGCCAGGATGAAGTGCAGTGTCACAGGTTTACTGCATGACAAAAGAGATTAACTCCCATTGAAATTCCATTGTTTGCTGCAGTAACTCTACTGCAAAATTCTGCAGTGCTGTGCTTATTCCTAGCTGGCTTTACTGTACCTTTCTGAATGCTCACATGTACTGCTGTGTGTGCCTCAAATGCACGATATGTGTCCTATGCTGGTCCATGGTTGTTGTGCTTCAGTGTGTCCTTTGTTTACCCTGTCTGAGGGCAGGCTTGGACCCCTGTGTATTGCCACAATGGTAACAGAACTCTATGTACTCCAGTGGTTTTGTCACCACACATACACACACACACACACACACACACACACACACACACACGCACACACGCACACACGTTGTATATACACGCACATGTTTGAGTGGATGCTATGCAGAGTGGCCATACATGTGTTACCTGCACAACCTGGGGGGGGGTCATGTGTTATGCAGTCTGTCTACTGCACGTGTCTTTGTGACAAGTTGCCTTTATGTTGCATAGGTGCTGAACAGACATTCTGCTGCCACTTAGCAGCTCCTGTGGTTTGTATTTGTGCTCTTGTGGGCTGCTCCAAGGTGGTGCACACAAGGGACAAGCTACTGACAGAGGTAAAAAGGAAATGTGGGGTCGTCAGTATTGTGGCTGTAGTTGGAGCAGAACAGCCTACAGGCTGTAGGAGAGGAGACCCAGGAGGCCTAGGAGGACTAGAATGAGTAGGGGTGATTCAACAGTCTTGGGACTGTGCTTTGTTTTAATTTTTTTGTTTTGTTTAATTTTGTACTGCTGTTTTGTGGGAGGGATGATGTGGTTTGCAAATCAGCATTTTTTTTTACTTTTTATTTAGAATATTTTTCACCTTACATGACATGCAACTAGCTAAAAAGGCACAATAAAAGATTTTACACTCTTATGCATTAAGAAAGGTGAGCTGAACATCTTTTCAAATGGTACATCATCTAAAGGGTAGATTCTGAATCAGTTATACACCAATTAAATTATAACCATGTAATGGAGAACAATACAGCCAATGTTGTCAAGTTCATAAACAGGCATTAAACAGAATTACTTGATACTGACCTACACAGGTCATAATTATTTATTTATTTATTTCAAATTTGGATTAATACCTTTGAGCCGGGGGCTCGTTTACAAAGGCTGCAAGTCAACAAGGAATACAAGACATTTACAGGTGATGAAACATTGCAGAACAGAAAGACATCAACTAACAAGTGGTATTAGTGTGCAGTTACAACATTAAGCAGGGTACAACAAGTAAGGAGAAACAGAACTACACTTGCAAAGAAACATATTAATGCAGCACTAATTAAGTGCTGTACAGTGTTTAACAATCATGTTACAATTCAGACGGGGCACTCCCATCCTGCAGAAATTCAGTTTTAGCAGCCAAGGTGAGGCTTTGTCAAGGGGAGATAGTAGGTGGTGGGAGATGGGGGGAGGTGGGCAGTTGTGGAACAGGAGGGTGGGAGTGAGAGACGGTAGTGATTGACAGTGTGCGAGAACGGCTGTCAGCGGCCGTGAGTTAACAGAAACACACTGGCAGTCAGATTTGCTGGCAAATAAGAAGTTTGATGTGGGTAACAACTTATCAGGAGCTCTCTTTTGGACTTACTACAGCTGGGCAAAAACAGAAGATTGTTGTATCCTACAAGGCTATATTTGCATTATAGCATCAATGCTTGTTACTGAGTTTATTGTTAATATGCGTTTTGTTTAAAAGCAGCCTATTTAAGCCCACCTCAGCTGCACATCTCAGGAAGTATAAAACTGCCTAATTTCTGCTGCTTCGGTAAAAACTTCAGACTTATGAAAATAAAGTACATTGTTTGGGTCTCCAGTCCCTGCCCTAGCATTGGGGCCTAAACCTTCATCCAGCGAGTCTCTTTGCAGTGGACTCAGACATGGCCCCCATCAGCCAGAGCAGCAGACCTACACTCCAGTCCGAGATTGTTGGATATACCAGCAAATCTCCAATAAAGAGCAGAAAATACTGCAGTACAAGTCCAGATGTTCAGTTTCAGAAATATGTGTCATATCAGATTGAACACTACAATCCTTAATCCTCTGTGTCACAGATGAAATATACATTTGGACATAAAGTACTGCTGAATTTGTAACTGCACTGGAAAAATCCAGTTGCAATAAAAAAAAAAGATTCAAGATTTTCCAACCATGAGTTCATATGCAACAATTTCAGACCTTCATTAAGACACAATTTTATTCCTATCCATAGGATCCTGGCCAAATAGTTTACTGCATGCATTCTGCAACTTTTTCCACAGAAAAAATGCCCACTTCAGATCTAACAATTGCCCCACCGATATCTCTAGGGAAACCCAGCACTGTTCTATAGAAATTATTTTGAATTATTTCTAATTCCCTGGTAAAGTTACAAAAAGCCCAAGCTTTGGCACCATGCAAAACATGATTATTTGCTTTGGCCTCAAACGTCTGTTTTTTTTTTTCTACAAATAATTCATCAAACATTTGTGACAAAATCTTAAAACCACTTTCACAGCCTGAGTTGCCATTTTTAATGTTCTTAACATGTAGCTTCCAAGACAGTAGTGAATCATACTGAACACTCGGGTATCTGAAATCTGTAATTTGTTTCTATTGTCCTCTTTAATTGTCAAACGTTAGCCCTGATGTTTATGTTGCTCCACATACTTCTATCTTTGATTTATTAGCATTTATGTTTAGGCCGAGGGTAGTAAAATGTGTCATTATAGTTTAAAATGCTCATTTCATCCCCACTGGAGTCTGAAAAATAAGTATGGAGTCATCCACATACTTTGATATTTGGATTTTTTGGAATCAATTTTTGAGAGGAAGGTATCTATTTTAACTAGAACCCATATATATCTAAATAAAAGTTGAATTAAAAAGGGGACATTCAACAATCTTATTTTTCTCCTTTCTGTATTATAATATTCTCCATAAGTGTGCCATCCCTCCCAACTCCGACTTTCAATCTTGTGCCTGTATAACGTTCTTTTTTTTCAGTTAATTAATTTTTCTCCCAGTTCCTGGCGGCAGTACTTCCTGTCAGATCCCCCAGCCCGGTCCCCTGCTTGCAGCTCAATCTCCAACTGCCCCACGGCTCCCCCTCCCCGTGGTGGGAATCCCTCAGCCTGCTTCACACAAGGATTCGGTGCTAAAGGTGTGTTGCTGCCAGTCGCAGGGGCGGCACCTGCAGGGACCGACTGCCATGAAGCACGCCAGGACCTTTTTCCTCCAGATTTTTGTTCCCTCAAGCCGGGGACATGCAATGACGTCCAAGAAGTGAACGCTCATGCTCCCATATACCTTCCTCCGAACGTCTGCCTTGGCTTCTCCAGCTGTAGCCACAGTGCACTAGCCCCCAGCCTCTGCTAGGAGCCAGCAGTGCACTGAGTGCTGGTACCCACCATCCCCAGAGAAGGAAAGCAGTCCAGTGGACGCTCAATCCTTCTCCTCTCTGCCGCCCCCCCAGTAGCCCGTGCTCATTCTCGAACATGGGTCACCAGCGTGGCGTGAGGTAAGGCGTCCAGTGCCTCAGCCCTCAGTGCCACTGGGCCAGGGGCCTGTATAAAGCTCTTAATAAAGATTGAGTCAATGCACAGCCCTTCTAATATCTGCCACAGTGTTTCCCTGTTTAGATTATCAAATGCTGCCCATATGCCCACAAAGGCAGCATACAGCAGTACTAGTCAGGATGCAATGCAGTAATGCTGCAGTATATCACAAAATCCTCTTGTGGGAAAACAATAAAATAAGTGGTCAGCTTACCAAAGTGTTCATAATAGCTCCCTTTATTAAAAAAATATCAAATAACAATGTGCAGTAAAGAAGCAGGTTGCAAGAAAATCACCACAGCACATGTAATGACAAAACACTACTACTGGAACTGTTGCTTTTTGCACTGGTGCTTTGGCTCAGCGGAGTCTTTGTCAGGGTAATGTTCCCTGATGAAGACTCCATTGAGTCAAAGTATCGGTGCAGAAGGTAGCAGTTTGAGCTGTAGTGGTCTTTTGTGATTACACATGATGTAGTCATTTGCTGATCTTGCTTTCTTACTGCATGTTGATATTTGAAATTCATCTAATAAAAGGAGCTGTTGTAAACACATTAGTGAACTGACTGCTTATTTTATTGTTTTACCTCGAGTGCTACTTTCTTCTGGTTTTGCTTTACATTTGGGGCTGGCCACCCTTCTAAGTAGCACCGGCTCTGCACTACTGTACTCGCATCACCATTTTCCAATAAATTATTGCAAAATATTCCAGAATTTTGCAGAGGAATCGAGGTTGGACTGGAGGTTAGATTTGAAATAGAGGGCCTTAGCAGAGTGAATAGCCTTGTTGCAAGATTTCCTGAGTGACCTGTAGAATAGGAGGTTGGGTAGGGATTGGGAAGATTTAAAACAGACTCTTTCTTAGTCACGGGATTTATGCAAGGCAATAAGGCCAGGAGTGATTCAAGGATGGTGATCAAGCTTGTCCCTTTATTTGCTTAGAAGGGCATGAAAGTCAAAGGTATGAGTAAGTATGACTTGGAAGTCAGATAGGGCAGTAGCAATGTCAAGGGCATGATAGACAGGTGACCAGTTGAGGCAGCAAGGTTGTGTTACAGGGCATGAGTGTTGAGAGACCTGAGTGATCTAAACCATACATACTTGTGGGTGGAGTGAGAACATCTCACTTTCCTGATGCAGTAGGTCATGCTGTAGTCAATGAAGGTATCTGGCAATGTGTCTTCTGCTATGATGAGCTGGGGGTTGGTGGCAAGTGCCCAGTCCAGGAGGGAGTGATTGGGTAAGTGAGAGTTGAGTCAGGTGGATTCATAAATGAATTGGGTGAGGTTTACAGATGCAGTCATTTGGAGTGTGAGTCTAGAGGTGGGGAAAAGCCAAATGAAGTTGAAGTTTCCCAAGAGGATAAGTTCTCCGGAGGCAAGATGGGAAACAAGGGAAGACAAGGTATCAAGAAGGGAGGAGGGAGAGATCTTTGGGGAGGCATATAAGACACCTATATAAATAGGGAGGGTGAAGGGGAGAGATAGTTTGCAAGTTGGAGCTTGTGAGAAGAAGGGGCTGATTCTTTGAGGATGACTGTGCAGCACAGGTTCTGACATATATAGAGTATAAGGCTACTGCATCATCACGCTTGCCATTTTCCTGTCAGAAAAGGTGAAAGTCCTGGAGAGCCAGGCTGGAGTCTGGTATAGAAGAGAGCTGGCTCAGACATGCATACAAGGCCAGGAGAGTACTGTGCTGTCCAGTCTTTGAGTAAGTTTGGACCCCACAGTGCTCTCCCAGCCTCCTGTGGATTTCTGAGTCCTGACTCTCTTGTAATAAAATGTATTTTAATTTTGGTAAACAACTAAAAAATGTGTCAACCAATCCATATGGGCATGAAATGTTTCTGCTGGTAACATATCATAGCCTGGGGCATTGTTATGTTTGTGTGCCTGTACTGCAAAACATTCTCTAGTTGAAATTACCAGCATTGCTTCAGTAGGGTCAGATGCATTTTGTCAGAGTAATGTCTGGACATAAGATCAAAGTCTGATACATAAACTCTGCAATTCTCTTCAAGGGCATACAGCTTGGAGAAATATGAATGCCATGTACCCGAGGAAATAACTGAGATTGTACAGTATTTGTTTTCAGATCCTAGGACAACAAGGTCCCAAAAGGCCATAGTATTCTTTTGCAGACATGCCTCCTGTAATTTACTCCATAACTTATCTGTGTGTGCTTTTTTTTTTTCCGGTATATTTTGTAATCCTTTCAAATATTGGTTAATGCCAATCTGTCTGCAACATCAGATGTTTGTGTTGCTCTTTTGTCTATATCATAAAGGGCATTTCTTAAACAATGACATTCACTATCAAACCACTTGTTTTAGAGACCCTTCTTACATCTATAGGACATGTATTTGTTTTCTTTAATGTATGCACAATATGTTCCAGAATAGCATCATATTGCTTTAAATACTGATTACTCTACTTCAAACTGTTTGGAAGTGGAATGAGATCCAAAAGTGCTCAAACTGTTCTTGCATATGTGGTGCCCAAAGGATACGTTTATAGCTATAAATAGCCATATTTTCATTAGCTTCTGTCTCTTGCATTAGGTTTTTCCCTTTTAACTTTTCTGATCTAATTCTCAGGAAGACAGAAAAGTAGCCACTTTCCCATGTTGGAGTTACTTCAAACCAAAGCACCCAGATTCTCCCACAGGAGAGAAGTTAATCATTCCCAATTTTTATTACCTATTACTCTGCCATTAAGAATTCTTTTATTTTTTTTTTTATTTTATTTATTTCATTTTTGTTGACCGGATAACTGCACTAGACAAATCCTGCCTATTTTCAGGCACGACCCGGGGGAGGGGGATACAGATGAATGCCAACTGACCTTGAACCAGATTAAGCTGTTGATAGTATTTTTAGTGAATGAGGGAAATTTGGCCAGGACATTGGGGCAATTCCACTACTCTTTTCGATAAGTGTCATGGGATCTTTAACATCTACCTGAACTACCACCAGTCCAGGCAGATGGGACCTCGGTTTAACATCTCATCCGAAAGACGGCACCTCAGAAGTGCAGCACCCCTCTCATGCTGCACTACAGTGTCAGCAATGGGATAGTAAACCAAGTGCCAGATGTGGGAACTGAACCCACAGCCCTCTGTTCTCCAGGCCTCAGAGGCGAGTGTGCTACCTACTGAGCCACTGACGCTTCTTAGTGTGTTCTCTGCAGCACAAATGCTGCCATTTTTTGTCCCCTATTATTGATAATCCTGTCACATGATTGTCTACTGAGTATTTGTTGGGCAATCTTTTTTACAGCTATGGGCAGATCCTACAGTCATTTGTTTTCTCTGGCCTTAAAACAGCGAATCATTTGCACCTTCTGTTGGACTTTTGGAACTATCCTTACGAAAGCCCAACAGAGCTTGTATCACTCTGCCATGATCGGCCTCTACGGAGTAACAGCTGCACTATTTTGGCTGTTACTTCCACATTTTGGGGCAAGAACTGCTCATGTGCACCTTGCATGCATGCGCAGTTCCACTAGTGCCACCATCTTGTGAATGGCATATTGCCATTTGTGGCAACTGTGCATGTGCAAATGACGCGCATGTGCAGTTGTCTCGCCGCCACCATCTTGGAGATGGCGCTCGGTGGCACTGGCACTCCAGAGCTCGCAAGCTCACCACAGCCGTGTCAGCTCTGGCTAGAACTTGTTAATATTGGCTAATGCCAATTTGTCTGCAACTTCAGATATTTTCGTTGCTTTTGCCTATATCACAATGTGCATTTTTTTTTAAATATGGCATTTACTATCAAACCAGTTGTTTTCAGACCCTTCTTACATCTATAAGACATCCATTTGTTTTCTTTAGTGCATGCATAATCTGCTCCAGAATAGCCTCACGTTGCTTTAAATACTGATTACACTGCTTCAAACTATCTGGGAGTGGAATGAGATTCAAAAATGCTCTAAGCTGTTCTTGCATATGCAGGACCCAAAGGATACTTTTAGTTATAAATAACCATATTTTCATTACATTTTGTCTCTTGCATTAGATTTTTTCCCTCTTAAAGAGCTAGTAGAACCAAAAATAGCAGGTAGGAAAATGTTACAAATTTTAAGGAGTAGTTAGTTGTAACTTTATTTCTGAAGTGTTTTTCTTGTTCCATTTGCTTATTACAAAGTTGTCTATGTGACAATATTATGCTGGATTTGTGGAGTAAACTGTGCCTGGCAGCTGACATATCTTCTTCTGTTCCCCCTACTACATCATCAACATTGTGACTTCTGTGACATTGTAGGTAACTGACCTGGCAGCTACTGAGTGGCTCTTCCTGAGCAGCTGTGATACCACAGTCAGTGATGGCAATGAGCTGATGATGTAGCATGGAAACAGAACTAGATATGTCAGCTGCCAAGCAGAGTGTGTTCCAGAGCTCACACCTACTAATATCAGGTATAAAATGTTCCAGTTACACAAAAGGAAAAGAAAAAGCATTTCAGATATAAAAGGTAATAGTTGACTGCTTTTAAAAACAAATATTAACTTTAGGCAGCACGCTAGTTGTCTGATCTAATTCTGAGGGAGACAGGAAAGTAGCCACTTCTCAAGTTTGGAATTACTTCAAACCAAAGCACCCTCTTACAAAGGAAAACATAAATCACGATTATATCCAGATTACTCACCCCCTTCCCCAAGTAGAAAAGTTAATAATTCCTTTTTTTTTCACAGGTCACTCTGCCATTAAGTATTCTTAGTGTGTTGTCTGCTGCAAAATGCTGCAGTTTTTGTCACCTATCATTAACAATCCTGTCACATGATTGTCTACTGTGTATTTGTAGGGTGTCATCTATGTTACTATGCTATTAATTATTATCATTAATCTGTCTCCTGTTCTTACATTTGGGTCCCATACAACACAATTATTGTTTCTGGGAATTCATGCTGGTATCTGCATTGATAAATTCTTTAAGATCACAAAACGGTCACTAAAGTCCATTTTTGAGTTATGTGAAAGAATGTACATATAGATCAGAGCACAAAGTAGTTTTGATTTAACAAATTGGATTACACTCCAAAAATATGGATAGCCATAATCTATCACCCTTGACTGAGGAAAAAACACTTGATGAGATACAGGTAGCAAATCTGGCAGCCAGCCTTCCATATTTATCTTTACATGCCAAACCTTCTAACTGACATTTTAAATCTGCAGTCAGCCAGGTTTCCTAGAATTCCTGTAAATTATATTGTTTAATAAAATTGTGAAAATCTTGATAATTAATTTTTGGAGGCAATCCAGAAATATTCCAGTTTAAAGCTGAAAATGTTTTATCTTTCGTGGCCCAGATATTCAGAAATGCGCCAAAGCCCAGTGCAAGTCTGGCGCAGCGCAAATCCGATGCACCATGGTGCAACAGGAGCAATATTCAGAGCTTGTGCAGGCCAAACTGTGCCAGTGCAACCCACCTGTATATGGCGGAGAGTTGCACCATGGCGCACACAGAGGTGTACCATGGTGCAAAAAGAGATGCTCCAGTGCAACAGTGGTAGCGGAGCAACAGAGGGGGGCATGGCACAGTGTACAGACCCAGGGACAGAGCCAGGGAAGCACAGTGACAGGCCACAGGAGTTCACCACTAGCAGGACACCCACAGGTACCCAGACAACTGACCCCAGAACACAACATTGGCAGAGAAAGCAGGCAACAGGAGGTGCCAACAGCCAATGGAGGGCCACCAAGGGAGCCCCCCCTGCAGGCTGCTGGCCATGCCCCCCCACCCAGACCATAGCAGGCCATACCCAGGACCATGCAGCCAAGCACACATATGCCACACAGGCACACAGGAAGCCCACACATTAGGCATGGACCATGCTGGGTGGCAGGTAGCATGGCACACCACATGGGACAGGCTGCACAACACCAAGCAGGGGCCCCAACACAGTGTGCAGATGGCACCCAACCAGGGACCATGGCAGTGTGCCACCACCACACAAGCAACTGCCACACACCCCAACAGCCAGCCCAAGGGCACCCCAAGGCACAGCCACTGACCCAGAGGATGGACACCACCACAGTGGGATATACCACAGCACACAACAGTGAACCATGGAAGCACAACACGTGCCCCTGCACATGTACACCACACAGACAGACACTGGGCCACTGCAGCATGGCTCCTCACGCCACCTGCAAAGCAGACACAGACACAGGCAGGTAAGTCAGAAAACATATATTTCAAGGAACTATTTACAAGAACCAGGGGCTGGGAAAGGGTAGGTAAGGCGAGGGAAGGGGACAGGGAACAGGGAGTGTACAGTGGGAGGGGGGGACTGAAGGGGGAGGTAAAGCAGGGGAAATAGGGGTAAACAGGAGCTGAACTAATGGCAGCCCCATCCAGCCACCCTGGCACTCTGCTGCTGCCTCCGCTCCACCATCAGCAGCCACCGGACCTGGACGACCACCTCCAGTGTCATGGAGGCCACCCGCAGGGTTTGGCGCAGCAGTCTCGATAGCATCAAGTGAGGTGGTCTTCACCACCAGACACCTCTAACAAGGGACAGGACAGGTGATCAGTGCAATGTCCCAAGGAACCATGCCCACCCACTGTGCACGATGGGCAGTGGGAACACATACCCCTGGAAGGCCCATAACGACCACCCGCAGGGGGGTGGGCCAACGCCAGCCAGCAAATCGGCACACCACAACATTGCACAGAGGTGGTCTCTGCCGCACAATGGCCACATGACTGCACAATGACAGTCACATAGCACAGTGCATCAGCAGCACCACAGCAACAATAGTGGCAGCCAGGCGCATGCCCATCCCACTGGCAGCTGGCACACGTGCCCAATGAATGCGCCACAGTGGCATGCACCACGCACAGTGCAACACACATGCAGCTACCCCAGCACATGGCACAGGCAGCCATGCCCGCACCCACTCCCCCTGCCACCCCCATGCACAGTGCAAAGGACCAAGACAGTGCCTACCTGCCCACTGCAGCCCTGCTGGTGCCGGTCCTGCTCCAACTTGTCCTGCTGCAGTCTACTGCACTGCTGCAGCAGGCTGGGCCCTCTGATGGTCCTCAGGTCCTGGGAATGGAAGGAAGACAGGTGCACATCAGGAACTGACCATGGCAGCTTCCCTCTCCACCCCTGTCCCATGCACAGGGTGTGCCCCTGCCCAACACATCCCACACAGCTGCACGGCTACATCGCAGTGCAAGCAGAAGCTGGAAATGCCACCCACGATGTGCACGATGACAGTGTACCCCTCTGTAGGGCATGGCAGGCAGCCAAACCAACACCACAATACAGCACCAGGGCAGACATGCAACATGGGATGACTTACCTGACTGTGGCATGGCCCCTCACCTGACACATGCCTGTGGCCTCCTCAGGCACTCTGGATCCCACCACATGAGGTCCTCATAATGATGCACTGCTTTCCAGTCCTGGGCACCCCTGTCCTGTGCTCCAGGCTTGTGGCGATGTCCTGCCCCACAGTATCCCAGGCCCACCTCAGGGGCATCTGCCTAAAGAGCTGGGGGGCATGGGGCCCCACACAAGCCACTAGGTTGGCCACCTCAATAGGTGACCAGTTCTGGGCCCTCCTTCTTCATGCCTGCGCTATGTTCAGCAAACTGCATTTGGTGGCAAAAATGGTGGCCGGAGCACACGTGTCCACACCATGCACCCACCGCATGATGCGCAGGAGCATGCACAGTGCACACACATCACACAGTGCTGGAGATGCCCATAATGGGTGTGGCTATGCTGGGTTACACGGTCAGAGGTCTGACCCAGGGGTCAGGGGTTGACCGGCACTGCACACGTGCATGATAGGGCATGGAACCCCATGAGTAGCCATGCACGTAACTGGCCCATGCACAACATGCGCATTGCCACTGCATCATGCCATTCATGCATGGTGCGCAATTGCCACCATGATACTGTGATGAGCATACACACTGTGGGCCTGTGCACTGTGCATGCATGTGCATTGCGCCGTCGTGACTTGCTCCAGTGCATTCTCATTGCACACAGTGCAATATCACGATATTCAGACACCACATGCAAATGAGCTCATTAGTCAATGCGTGGCACAGTGGGTGCATTTGCATGTCAATACTGTTGTGCCCAACCTCATTTGCATGTGTTGCACTATAAAAGCACCACAGAACAGCACAGGCCATGGTATTGCAACCTTGATAGGTAAGTTGTGCATGCTGCTGCAGCTCACTGGGGGCTGACAGCACTGCATGGTGGGAGGGACCGGGAAGATGCTGCCACTGTCACACTGTGCTGTCCATGTCCACAGGCAGCAACATGTCAGATCATGAGGAGGATGAGGAGTGTGGGCCTGCATGGAAGCGCAGGTCCAATTTCACAAAGGCTGAGACAGATGCCCTGTTCGAGGTCTACCTGGACAGGGAGCCCCTGTTGAGTGGTGCCACGGGCACACCACAGGCCAGGGCTGGTGGACGGGAGGAGGTGGTAGCATACGTCAACCATCATGGCAGCCACCAGCGGTCAGCACAGGAGTGCAGGAAGAAGGTGGGGATGGACAAGAGGTGCATTAAAGAGAAGGTGGCAGCCATCCATGTGGCCTGGACTGCCACCGGAAGGGGGTCGGAGGATGCACCAACACTAACACCGCAGGAAGAGTTGGTAGCAGCCACCATGCGCCACACCACAGTGGAGGGTGTACCTGGTGGTGCATTCCAGATGGGTGGCAGCCCATCATGCATGGTAAGTATGTCAGCCATGCACAGCTGGTGACATGGAGGGTGCATACATGGGCATGCTGGCATGATTGCAGGCGGCATGAAGTTATGTGCATGTGTGTGCACCCACATGCATGCCATGCTGCAGGACACATCCAACAGCATTGTAGGGGTACACATGTGGGCATTGCATCACTAACATGCCTTTTTTTCTCTTGCAGCACCAGCATGGCTCCATGCAGATGATGGGGCACTGGCAGCGGCAGCAGCCATGGATGCTGGTATGGCCCTGGAGGACCAGCCATCCACCTCCACCGGCATCTGAGGGCCAGACAGAATGCAGCTCACCACATAAGTGCAGGAGGATGTCCTGGACCTGAGGTCAGACAAGGCCCTGGATGTGTTCCTGCAGGATGCCAGCCTTGGTGTCCTCTGAGCAGAGACACAGATCAGGGTGGAGTCCGACTCCAATGATGACATCACACTTATCCTGGACAGCATGGGGAATGTTGTGGGCGAGACGCCTCTACTGGCCTCTGACACAGGCAGCATGCCCAGCACTCTGCCAGTGGTGGAACATCTGCCTGCCACCACTGCGGGTGCAGCGGTGTACGCTGCCCTGGCTGTGCCCTGTGGTGGTGGTGGTGGTGCAGCTGTGCAGATGCTGGGTGGCATACAGTGGCCAGATGGGTGACAGCAGCAGGCTGCGGGTGCCACCGGGCAGCCGGACACAGGGTCTGCTGCTGGTGCACCTGCTGTGCCCATTCCCCCTGCAGACCCCACTATTCAGCATCCACCAGAGAGGGGGGGGCTGTGCAGCATGGATGGTCACCACATGAGGATTGGCGTCCCGCCCGGGAGCCCCAGGACGCCGACTGGCTGGCTGAGCACACCCATCTGCTGCAGGCGTCTGTACAGAAACAGGTGCTGCTTGCCACTGGGGTGCATTCACTGCATGCGGAGGTGCACCAATTAGCTGAGCATCAAGAGAGGGGCACTGCACAAATCCTGGAGGGGATGCAGTGCATGCAGGAGGCCACAACTGCATCCTTGGATAGCATTGCCACTGTGATCACAGATGGCTTTGCATTGTTGGCTGCCACAGGGTGTAGCCGTGCACAGGTGACCCCCCGCAGTGCGCTGTTCACCTCACGATCCCAGCGTCGGGTTACCCCATCACAGTCGAAGCTGGGCTCAGATGTAGGCATCCCAGGTACGTCTGGGGCTGGCCTGTTTGGGCACCTGCACACCCTCGCGCGGTTGCGGTCCCATGGTCCCACCCCGGGGGGGCTGTTGCAAACCAACCCCCATGGCTGTTGCACAGCCTGTGGCTGCTGAATGGCCCCGGAGCGGCCACCTGCATGGCCATGGTGGCCATGGTTCTGTGCAGCGGTCCTGATGTGTGGGCCACTCTGACCACTGTCTGCCGCTGCTGCCCTGTGCACACATGGGTGGTGTGTGGGTGTCTTCCACTGGTGTTGTGCCAGTGTGTCACACCACACCATGCCTGTGTGCGTGCTTGCCTGGCCACTGGACCATGTGGTGTGGGCATGATGAGGGCAGGCTAGCACCAGTTGCGCCTGTGCACCGGTGCAATGCATCTGATCCACACCACATACCAATGCCTAGGTGTGTGTGTGTGGGTGTGTGTGTGTGTGTGTATGTTGCTGTGTGTGGTTGTGTGCCACTGACCCCCTACCCCTATATCACACCTCTGTGTGTGCATGCCCATTGCATGCATGTCCCTGCATGTGAGCTGTATCTGTTTGTGTGGTCCATGCATGTGTATCACACCACCTATCTGTGTGCACCATAGTGCTCCTGTGCACTGGTGTCCCAGTGGTGTCGCTCCTGCTGTAGCAGCTGGGGATCCCTCAGCCCTGGGGATACTGTCCACCACCCTCTGGCCCATTTCCTCCACTGCCCCCCATTACTGTCACCCTCATCAGCCCCGAAAGCTATCCCATGGTCAATGGCCATGTTTCACAGCATGCAGCAGGCCAGGAATAGGCCACAGGCTTTTGAGGGGCTGTACTGTAGGGCACCGCCTGACCTGTCTAGGCAATGGAAACATGCTTTCAGCATGCCAAAGACATGCTCAATGATGTTGCACATGCTGGCGTGTGCCTCGTTGTAGCATTCCTCTGCTGGGGATGACGGGCACCGGTAGGGGGTGAGCAGCCAGGGCCTCAGTGGATATGTGCTGTCTCCTGTGTGGATAATGACATGGTTAGCTCTCTGCTATTCTCTGCTTCGCCCCTTGCCTGTCTCTGGTGCCCTCACCAATATGTGCACCCTGCCTTCCCCCATCTCATGGTCTGCTCTGCCCATCGCCCCTTGCCCATGCCATACTCACCCACTAGGTGGCCCATGGGGATGTCCCCACATTCAAACCTGTGGCACAGTGCAGAGCTGTGCCAGAGGAACACATCATGTGCACTCCCAGGGTGTGTGGCGCAGACATTGGTGATGTGCCCTGTGGCATCGCACACCACCTGGCAGTTTATGCTGGGGCTCCTCTTCCGGTTAATGTATGCGACACCCTCAGGGCCAGGTGGCATGCGGATGGCCACATGGGTGCAGTCAATTGCCCCAATCATGCCAGGCATACGTGCAACCCTGTGGAAGTCCTGCATGGTTGCTGTATGCTCCACCTGTGTGCTGTGGAAATGGATGAATTCCGGAGCACGTGGCAGCAGAGCATTGAGGAACTGAGTGAGGAGGCGTGACATGGCCGACTGGGTTATGCCTGTGGAGTCCTCTGTTGGTCTCTGGAAGGTGCTGGTGGTGAGCAAGCACGACAGCTGTCACCTTCATCTCCACAGACATTGAGTGGCTCCGTTTGGTGGGTGCCTGCATCTCCTTACTGCACAGCTCACAGACCTGCCTCAGAATAGCCCTGTTTAGGTGGTACCGGCCCACAATCTCTCTGTAGATGTATTTCTCACAGGTGATGTGGGCATGGTACCACCTGTGTTGGGCAAACAACTGACGGGCCCTTCCTCTGCCCCATCACTGTTCCTCCTGCCCCCTCACACCTCTCATTACGGCCACCATCATGAAGGGCACACTGTCCATGGCCCTTGCTGTCCAATGTCCCCCTTGGTGGTTGGCTGTTGCTGGCTGTTTGCCACCCTGGTGCATTGCCTGTCAGTGTGTGTGTGTCTCTCTCTCTCTCACACTCACTGTCTCTGCCCCTTTCTCCTTCTCCAATGCCACCTCTGTCCCTCTCCCTCTGTGTCTGACTTGGTCTGTCTGTCTGTCTCTCTCTCTCTGTCTCTCACTCTCACTCCCTCTCACTCTCACCCTTGGCGCAAGTGCTGTCTGTGTATTTGTTCCCTGTATTTATAAGTACAAGTCTGCTTGGAGCAACTTCAGTTTGCTCCACACTTGCGCCATGGTTTCACAGTTGAATATGCCATTGCGTTGGATATTCATGGCAACGCCCCCTGCTCTTGCGCCTGCATTCATTATTGTTGCACATTGGCACAATGGGTTTTGTGCTGCACAATGGCACACGCTGAATATGGTTCCTTGGTGCAAGTTCACACTTGCGCCAGCACAACTGCTCTGAATATCTGGGCCAGTATTTTTGTAGTCAACCAGAGGATGCAGTATCTCAAGTTTACAAATTCCTCCTCTACAGGTCTTGCTTTAGATTCCTCACTCAGCACTGATTTGTTATCTTCTGCCTCTAGGGCCCTTTTGAAGTCTACTTCTGATTTGTTTTCACTCTTTCTAAAGAGCAAACTCAATGTCCTAATCAGGATAATAGAGTTTATCTATGGGTTTTAAAAATTGTGTTATTCTTCGTTGATTTATTACTGTCTCCTTATTAACATAAAAACATAGATAATGCTGGCAGAAAAAGTCTGCAAACTGTGCCCTTACATTTCTTCTGTTTCAGTTCATCTGGTGCCCTCAAGTTTTCTTGGCTCTTTTAGAATACCTACAATTAAATAACATACTGACTAAGGTCCTCTTCTGTGTTTAGAGTATTTTTTCTACTCTCTAGTGAATTGGTTACCAGGCATAGTATTCCTTTGGCAGCCCCTATTTTTTACCTGCACACTGTTTGGATATCTGCCCAGATTTTTTTTTATTTCCAATAGCTCCCTTACATAAATTATATATTACAGTGTTTAATGTGGTGACATTTTTATTTTTACTTTTTATGATGCCATCAAAGTAAACTGTGGGAAAAGTAATCCCTTGTTCAACCAGCCTTTCTTTCCTATTTGTTTAAAGACTTTTGCCACTAGAACCTTTAGTCTTTTTACCTTTTTTAACAAATATCCATTCACTAGAAGCTATTGATGTATCAGAGTCTTGCCTTTTGTCCTCTTTTTCCCTTTCTTTTCACTCACTGTTTTTCTTTTTGTCTTGAGTTTTTATGTTTAATAATTTTGCAAATGACTTCAGTCTTCCCTTAGTACATTTAGAATTCTTTATCATAGTAGGTGGATTCTTGTTTGCAGATGTACAATGCATGTTTGGTTGCATCTCTTTACAGTTTTCTTTGACTTGATGTTTAACAATCTTTACCTTTTCCTCCCTATTTCTGTTTGTATTTACCTGTTGATTCTTAACTACTTTATCAATCTCTGCTCCTTTTCTGCAGTTTTTTTCAGTTGTTTCTTTAACATCGTTTTTTTAGTTGAAGCTATTTTCCAAACTCTTTTTTTGTTCTTATCTCCAGCTAAATCCTCACTAACAAATATTCTGTTAATAATATCAAAATATGACACCAGTTGTAATAGGTCATTATTTTTGTCTGTGGCTCATTTAATTTCATAGAGCCACTCATTAATGACTCTAATTCTTAAATCTTGTAAGGCATTATTTTGAGTAGAGTAACAACAGTCTTCCTCCCCAAGAGGCCTTCTTCTTCTTCTTCATATACAATATTAAGCTGTTGTCCTTCTGTACATTTGGCTTAGTAGCGTGTTTCTCATAATTCCAAATATACAGAATATATGGAGGCTAGAGTGTGGAGGGTTTGCACTAATTTGATTAAAGTATGGTGGAGTAAAATTTTAATTTAAATTTAAAATATTTTTTAGTAATGATTTTGCTTTGTACTTTACAATTAACTGTTCATTTTGCTATACATCTGTATTATAGGAAGTTTTATTCTTGTTCACATTATTTACTACAGGGGGTTTCACTGTATCTTGTACTAGTATGTACTCAGTACTCTTTTCTAAGTGCGCATCCATTTTTTTATGTTTGCGCATATGCAGCAAATATCTTATTTAAATGACTGGGTTTCAAAGATGTGTCACTGTTTGGTCCATTGCAGCTCTGGCTGCAGAGGGCTTGACAGTGACAGCCAATGATCAGCAAGGCTGATCACAACACTGTTCTTGCTTGCAAGACCAAAACTTTGTATAGCTAAAAGGAGTAAGCCACTGCAGTCCAGAGTGGCTCAATACTTCCATCTACATAACATCACCCAGCAAGCAGCTGAGTGGCATCACAATTAGCTTCAAGCTCCCCCCACTGCTATGCAGAGAGGTAACACTCAAAAACAACTCCTTTTCACAGCCAACTATCCTGCCCACCTTCCAATCCTTCTCTGTGCCCCATGCATGAAAAGAAAATACATTTCCACTGCCAAGTATCTTGCCCACCTCACAATCTTCCCAGTACCCTGTCTGTGAAATGAAAATATCCCACTACTATGTATGCCCCCACCTCCCGATCCTTCCCTATGACCTGTCCATGAAATGAAAAAATACCTCCAGCTACTAAGTATCCAGCCCTCCTCTAATCCTTCCCTGTGCCCTGTCCATGAAAAAAATTACCCTCCCACTGCTAAGTATCCCTCCCACCTCCTAATCCTTCCTCATGCCCTGTCTGTGAAATAAATTACCCTCACACTGCCAAGTATCCTGCCCACCTCCTCATCCTTCCCCATGTCCCATCCACAAAAATAAAATGCCCTTCAACTGTCAAGTATCCCAGCAACCTCTTGATCCCTCCCTGTGCCACATCTGTAGAATAAAACATTCTTCCATTGCCAAGTACCCTATCCACCTACTGATCCTTCTCCATGCCCCATTGGAGATCTGTAAAAGAAGAAAACAGCAAGAACTTCTGCCCCCCATGTGCCCAACTCAATCATCCTCTCAGCACCAATCACCCCCCACTCATACTTACTTATCCAGTCCAGCACTGTTCCTTTTCAAATGCCCTGCTTCTTCTGAGCTCCACTACAAAGTGACTGAAAGCAAGGTAAGTTTTGTTATCGACTTGTTAATATATTCTGAACTTTTACTCATTATGTTGTAATTTCTTAATATTTTTATCCCAACTTTTCAACTTGGCCTTTTTTTAACCCAACTTGATGAACCCGGTAAGTGCGATTTTTTTAAATTACCCTGATACAAGTTTTTGCAGTTGCGCTGCAGAATCACACTTTGGACAGAATTTTAAAAATGTCACCTGTCTTGACAAGAAGATGGGATAATAAAAAGACTATGTTGATAATTTGGGGTCAGAATCTTAAAAAGCACCAAAGTTATGAAGCAATGTTGAAATTGTTCAATGTTTTCTCATAACTTTTATATATTTGTCCCCAAATTTTTAACATGGCCTTTTTACCCCACCTCATGAACAAGGCATGTGTAATGCAGGCATAATTTTTTAAATACCCTCAAAAACATGTTTTCACACTCACTCCATGAAATCCCCTTTTGGATGGGATTTCCAAAATTCCATTTGACTTGATCATGAGGTGGTGTCTTAACAAGACTATGCTGAAAATCTGTGGTCAAAATCTCAAAAAATGACAACGTTTATGAAGAAAGTTTGAAATTCTTCAAGTTTACTCCTAGTTTTGCTATTTTACCAGTTTGTGACCCCCACAATATAGTCAGTTTTGTACCCCATGTTGTGAACATGATGTGTCATTTTTCAGATCCTGTCCAAAATGTTTTTCACACTTGTGCCACAAAATGACATTTTGGATAGGATTTCATAAATGGGACTGTCATGTTCATGAGTTAGTGTACTAAAAAGACTATGCTGTACATTTGAGGTCACAACTAAAAAAAATTATGAGCAAAACACTGACATTTTTCAATGTTTACACATTGCTGTGCAATATTTTCTACATTTTAATCCACATTTTCAACACGCTCATGCTTTTCACCCCCATTGAATGAACATGGCAGGTGTCATTATCAAATCCTCCTTCCAAGACATGTTTTTGCGGTCGTCCCACAAAACAATGTTTTGGGTCACATTTTGTAAATGACAGTTGTCATGTTCATATGCTGGAGCAAAAAAAAAAATTGTATTTTGAAAATTCAAGGTCACAATCTAAGAAAACATTAAGTGTGAACCTCTTCATTTCCCAATCAGGACAATTTCATTATTATAACTCATGTTATTAATTTGTTAATTATTGCCACAGCACTATCAATGCCAAACACCTTCACAACAAATACAAGCAAGCAAACATTCAGCATGACAAACGCTTGTTTCATCTGGGTCTTGTTCCAACATCACACATTATTTCCTGGTGGAATAAAGCAGGTAACCAAACAGGTTTCTCCTGCTTTCGCCTCCAAATGTCTAGTCTGTTCCGTAATGGGGTGTTCAGCTTCTCCTTTTAAAATATTCATTATTTTTATTGGCGATGAACTGCACTAAGGTTCTAAGGCTCTTTAGACTCTATATAGATTATTTCTGCTGGTGAGCTCAAGCTGAGAACCTGGAGTAAATAAAACAATTTGTTATTTTCTTGCCCTTGTATTTTTTTTAATTCTTTACATTTTCCCCTTCAAAATTTTTGTCTGCTTCTCAGAGTTATCCATGCTCTGTAGATTTTCCTTCCCCATCAAACTTTATCATATAGCCTACAGCATTCAAACAGCCAGGCTATAGCAAATAATAAAACCCAGTATCTGAACCAGCTACAGTTTAACAACAACTGCAGGATTTCCTAAGCAACAGTTATATTCCACAAATATGTAAAGTACTTACAGGTTTTAGAGATACATAACATATGCAAATAAGTCCAAACTTCAAAATGATTCACCAGAGATTGTGGACTGTGCATATCAAGCAGAAGCCTCCTTTTAGCCATATTTAAATTGTAAAAATCAGATAGTCTCACTTTTGCTCAATTTCAGCCTTAGGTCATCTGTATCACAACAAATGTTAGCAAATCAGATTTTTCAAACTTCAAGAGATGAATTAAAAGTCTTAAAACTATACTTGCAAAACCTCTATAGCAGATCTTAAAGGTGATAGGAAATTATTTTAACATACTGTAGTTAAATGCCTTCCTATTTTCCTTTCCATGCCTGTTATTAAGTCTGATATGCTAAGACTACTTTTGATAAGTAAATCATCTAACTTTGGGGTGCTCTCAGATTTACATGGTGTTCCACTCTCTTCAGCAGCTACTGATATTTCTTTTCATATATTTCAGGCATTCCATGACATCCACTTCCCCATTCCATGCTATACATCTGAATAGCCTAGAATGGTGTCACTGATGTCACTGAGGGCTCAATATTCAAACATTAGCACTGGCACTAATGTGGTTTTCCCTAGCAAGATCTGGATTTATGGCTTGCACTAAGGGAGCAATATTCAGAGGCCCATTTAGCACACTGTAAACCAGTTTGCACCCAAGCCCTAAAATAACACTGTGCCCATGCAAATGAGAAGGACCCCTCCTGCATACAAGTGCAATGGCATGTTAAAAGGTCTGCATCAGCAGTAAATGGCCCCCAAAGTGGCACTATTTACCACCACCAAAAAACATAATTTAACTGGGTGCTAAGCTCTCACCCCTACCGCACTGCAGGGGCTGCGCACCCCCAATCACCATCACACCTGTGAAGATGAACCCCCAGTGCCCATACCACATAGTATCCCTTCACCCTGGTGTCTAGTGGCACCCTCCCTACCCTACAAGGACCTGTACCGAGTACTGTCTATAATCTCAGGTGTGTACTGGCACCCCCAACCCCCTCCAACACCCATCCCATCTATTGTCATATGAACATACAAACATATGAAAGAGTCAGCAGAAGGATATTTGGTCTATTGAGTCTGCTCATTATTGTAGACTGACCACTGACCTTGCCCCACCAGTCTTCTCTTCCTCCCTGTCTGCCCCCCCGCTGCCCCATGATTTCCCCTTTTGCTTATCCCAGGCCCTGTTAAAGCTGCACACTGCTCTTTCTGAAACCACTTCCTCCAGCAGCACATTCCATGTGACAACTACCCTCTCCATAAAGAAATGCTTTCTAACATCCCTCCTAACCCCCCCACCAGCCTGAAACTGTGCCCCTTAATGGTTCAGTTGTCTCTTAGCTTGAAGAGACTTTCTCTATCCACTCTATTAATCCACTTTAAATATTTGAAGGTCTCTATCATATTCTCTCATTCTCTCTCTCTCTCTCTCTCTCTCCTCTCTTTCAGGGAGTACATTTTTAGGGCTCCAGCCTCTCCTCATCAGACTTCCCCTGCTGACCCACGATCATCTTGGTTTCTCTCCTTTGGACTTTCTCTAGCAAGCTGAAGTCATTGTTAAGGTATGGACACCAGTATCTTACCCCATATTCTAGATGCAGTCTCACCAATGACCTGTACAAGGGCAGTTCAGGGGGGACTTGTGCCACACCAGGAAAAGGGCCTCCTGGTTTAACCAGAGAGTGGTGAGTTTATGGAATTCTCTGCCAGCTGAAGTTGTAGGTAGCAGTTACATGGATATTTTTAAAAAGAGATTAGATGAACACTGTGCTAGGAATAACATTATAGGTTACTCTTTCTGACTTTGGTGAGCTGTCATGGGCATTGTTCCACTTGGCTTGTATTAAACCGATGAAACCTAAGGGCAGTATGACCTCACTTTGCCTACTGCTGATTCCACTGGCTATACAACCCAGCATCCTGTTTGCATTCACTTCTGCCTTTTTGCACTGCAAGAAGTCAGGTCACTAGTAATCACCACCCCCAGATCCTTTTCTTCCTCTGTTGTTGCTACCCCGACCCCCCCCCCATAGTACTCAATCCTAGGATTCCTGGCTCCAATGTGCATCACTTTGCATTTCTTGGCATTGAAGCCAAGTTGCCAGATCCCCAACAATCTCTCAAGTTTTCTGAGATCTTTCTGCAGGTCCTGTATCCCTTTTACTGTGTCCACCCTCCAAAGAGGTTGGTGTCATTCGCAAACAAGCACATCATGCCCATAATGCCTTCTCCAATGTAATTTATGAAGACATTGAACAACACCGGGCTCAGCAATGATCCCTGTGGGACCCCACAGGTGATCTCTCTGGTGCTGGATAACTCTCCCTCCACCATCACTCTCTGGATTCTGTCACAGCCAGCTTTCTACCCACATGGTCATTTTCTCCACAGCCCCTAGATCCACCAGTTTCTTGATCAGCCTCTTATGGGGCACTAAATTGAAGGCCTTGCTGCAGTTCAGTTAATGATGTCCATCACCTGGCCCCCATCAACCACCCTGGTGACCCAGTCAAAGAAGTCAATTGGGTTTGTTTGACTTGATCTTCCTCCCACAAATCCATGCTTCCTCTCATCCTGGAGACCATTCTCTGCCATGTACCTTACCAGCCTCTCCTTAAGTACGGTCTCCATGAGTTTGCACACAATTGAGGTCAAAATAACTGGCCTATAGTTCCCCAGGTCATCCCTGGGTCTGCTCTTATGGAGAGGCACCACATGTGCCATTCTCCAGTCCTACAGCACCACACCCAACTCCAGGGAACTACTGAAAAGCCCCACCAGCGGCCCCGCAAACTCCTTTACCAGTTCCTTTAGCACCCTTAGGTGTATGCCATCCATTCCAAGGGACTTTTCTACCTTCAGTGCCAGCAGCCCCTACCTCACTCTATCCATTTCTATCACTACGTCTGTGCTCCCTCCTCATCCCTCTCACATTCTCCCCCCAGGTGGCACCAACCCATCTTTTTCCCTAGTAAAGACAGAGTAGAATCTGATGTCTAGTGGCATTTCCCACCCCTGAACATCCATCCTGTGCAAGTGTTCATATGCCTGGTGTCTTGTGGCACCCCCTCACCCCCTAAACACCTGTCCCACATAAGGTTTCATGTCTCTGGTGTCCAGTAGCACCCTCCAAACACCTGTCTCATGTAAGTGTTCACATCCCTGGTGTCTAGTGGCACCTCCACACTTTCCATACATCCATCCCGTGTAATTGTTCATATCCCTGGTTTCTAGAGTCATCTCCCACCCCAAAACACTTTTCCCATGTAAACGTTCATATCCTTGATGTGGAGTGGTACCCCCACCCTCCAAACACCCATTCTGTGAAAGTTATTATATCCCTAGTATTCATTTGCACCCACCCACCCACCAAACACCCATTCTTTGTAGGTGTCATATCCCTGGTGTTGAGTGGCACCCCCTACCCCTCCAAGCACCAATGTACGGTGATGCAGAATACCCTGGTGTCCATTGGTTCCCCAGCCCCCCATCTGACTGCCTAGTGACATACGTGAAAACACACATTGGCAGGTCAGTGATCCCCTTACCCACCCCGCCTGCTCACAGAACCCCATCCATCATACCATCCTATACCAGGGTGTCTGTGGATGTGCTGGTGCTCCTGATATGGTGACTGGCACAGCCCACTTCGCACCTCCTTGGCCGGCCACCGTATGAGCTGTCAGTAAGCACTTGTACAATATATACAGTACACTGTACATGGGCTCACTGACAGCTCATATGGCAGCTGGCCAAAGAGGTGAGAGGATGTGCTATGCCAGTGACTGTATCAAGAGCCCCAGCACATCCATGGACACGCTGGTAAGGGATGGCCATAATAGGTGGTGTTCTTTGAGTGGGTTGGGCAGGTAGGAGGACACTGAATCACCAATGTGTACCTTAATGTATATTAATGGCCATTCGGGGGGGTAGAGGGAGCCACTGGACCCCAGGGCATTATGTATCAATGTACAGAAGTGCTAGGGGGTGGGGGTGCCACCTGACACCAGTGATATGACAACCTACACCAGACAGGTGTTAGGAAAGTGCGGGGGTGTCAGTCAACAACAGGGAAATGGAAACTTACATGGGACATGTATTCAGGGGATGAGGAGTGCCACTAGACACCAGAAATATGAACACTTACACAGGCCAGCTGTTTGGGGGTAGGGGGTGCCACTTACCATTAGGGAATGTGAACACTTACACAGGACAGGTGTTCCAGGGATGGAGATAACACTAGATACCAGGGAAGTCATCAGGCATACACAGGTGCTAATGGGCTACAGCACACCATACAAATGAGCCCATAATGGGCATGCAAATTGCCACTTAGTGCCTTCCATGCCCAATGGAATCATTTCATGGTAGGGCTAGTCGTCCTAAATAAGTCTCAGGGACTCTATTAATTTTTTGTTCTTCAAGCCTATTGCAATAGCATTCTATCTATTCTCTACTGTCCTTTCATGTCTCTGTTCTGTCAGGTTGGCCACCTATAGATCCCCCACTTTTTTCCTCTCTTCTTCCCCTCTATTTTTTCCAAGTCCCTACAAATGCACCCAGAATGGCTCAAGGTGATAGAATTAAAAGGTAAAAAATTAGCCAGCTCAGTTTCATTTATTAAAGGATAAATGCATGGAAGCTAGCAAGTCTTGGTGTCATTTTGCCAAATATAGAAACAGAGACCAATTGTTAAATATGTGTATAGTAAAAATATGAGCCATTTCGTGTTGCACTGCTGTTATGCAGCACTTATATTATATGTTTATAGGGCTAGTGGGGGTTGTTTCTTGTGAGATAAGAATGTTATCTCATGCTGGTTTGGGCAAGAGGACTGCGAAGTGAAGCTGAGCGGTTCTGTCAGCCCAAACCAGTACAAGATAACATTCTTATCTCATAAGAAACAACCCCCACTAGCCCTATAAAGATATTATAATGCTGTGGAACTGCGTTACGATGTTTACTTACATCAACGTTCATTTTGTACTATGGTGTTTCCCCCGGCTTCTGGTGTTTCCCCTGGCTTCTCAGTATGGATTGATATGTTCTGTGTGCCGTGAGGGACATGCGTTGCCAGGTGTTTTACTGGAACATGCAGACGGTGCGGTCAGTGGCATACAGAGAAATTATTTTGTTTTAGTCATGCACTTTTATTTAAATACCTTTTATTGGAGCTTGGGCAATTCTACCATATCCCTTTTATTGCAGCTTGGGCAATTCTAACATGCAGATGCTCACTAGCAATATGAGGAGTGCAGCATGGTAACTACTTTTTAAATTGGAACAGTCTACCATGGTAACTATTTGTTTAATTCGGACAGTTTTCTTTAAACACTTCGGTTACTGAAGTTTAGGAACTAACACTTAAATGGATGATTGATTTGTGAAAGAACACAAAAGAGAGTGTTGTTAGTGAATATATTTTTTTATTGTTTATATTTGTGAAACAATGCAGAAGGTAAGTGAAAACATATTAATAAGACTGCTTTTCTTTGCAACACAGTCAGTGCAAGTGGTATAATTAATATGTCCTACGAGGTTTGCACTTGTAACCCCCCTGTTACCCTGGGTTACAAGAATCCCAGTAGAACCTTGTGGCAGGCAGGGAAGGCAGCTGGTGAAACTCCAGTTAAATGGATTTCACACTGTCTCACTCTGTTCTCAGTCTCAGCTGAGACTGAGGGATCACATCATTTTAGAACTGTCGCAGCTGCATAAGCCACGCTGGAATGTTGCAGCTAGGGAAGTTAGGATAGAATGTTGGGGAATTTGAAGTCAGTTCAGTAGTGGACTCAGTAGAGTAAAGAGGTGTGCTGCTGCTGCAGGCCCTCATAGCCCTCAACTCTGACAAAGAGCTATATTTTTTTTAAAGGTGTGTGTTCTCACCTGAAGAAGAACACAAGAAGAGCCAAGTGAAGTGGCAGAGACCACTTCCAGTGGTTCAGGGCCCCATCCCTGCGGGGATGGAGGGAAGGATCCAGCCTACTTCCAGGGGCAATCCCCTGGTCCGGCTATAGGAAGAAGAAGCTGCCTAATTTTAGGTTTGTGCCGAGACACCAGAAGTTTTGGATGAGATTTCTTTGAAGAAGAAAAAGCCTGTGGGGCACCTGCAACCAAGGGGTGAGTCTGCTCTGATAAAGGGCCAATGTGTTTTTACCTGAGATAAGATGAAGTTAAGAGACTGTTACAGTGGGGTCAGGAAAAGACAGCCAAGTACAGTTTTGAAAGTTGTGGGAATTGGACTGCTTAACTCTGTGGGGGTCTAGAGCAATGGACACAGCCACTATTTAAGTATGTTTCGAGTTCAGCACAAGTGGGATGGAAGAACAGTAAATTAAATGTGACATACATTTAAAGAGAATCTACACAGTAAAGTGTTTTCAGAGGATGAGGTGTTAAAGTCCAGAGAAATGGCTTGGTATGAATTATGGGAGCGAGAGGTGGGAGACCCCCATCAGTAGTAACCAAATTCACCTCTATGGATTTGCTTTGTGACACCTGTTGCTTTCTCTCAGGTACTTGGCCAGTGCCTGAGGAATGTATCCCAACATGGGATTGATGAAGAAGATTCCCTGATGGAGCAGAAGTGTTCAGAGGTGGTTTAGAGAGCCATCAAGAAATGTTCCATGCTACATGGAAAGTGTCCAAGGGCTGGCGTGAGAGCCGAGCCATGGAAGGAAGGTAGTCCAGAGGGCTGGCAAGGGAGCTGAGCCAGGGAAACTGAAAAAGCGTTAAGTTAGGGCTGAATGCCCAGAGTGTTTCGAAACCTGAGGGTTTCAGTGTAAAGAGGATGTGTTCTGATCTCCATAAATCTGCATTACCAGGAGTGTAGCCCCGTGGGGGTCCATCTATGCTTTGTTATTCTGTTGGATGTGAATAAATGCCACACTTTAGAATCCCAACTTCTGGTATTGGACATTACAGTTATTGCTTTCTGTGTCCGGAGTTATTTGGGGGCCCCTGTGCAGAGTAGCCAAACCTAATCACCATGCCGAGTGACAACTTTCTCTCCAAGTTTCAACTTACAAAAATGGAGGCACCGCATCATAGGACCCAGCCCCTCAACCTGTTCACTAGCTACACAGGCAGGGGTAGTAGCCCACTCAGTTTAGCACTGACTGGGGGTTACACACTGTTTTGAAACAGAAATATTTTCATTACAACTGAGTGACAAAATATGCAAATAAACAATTTTTTTTGCTTTTTGGAGGTGAAAGATTCATTTTGTAACAAGTAACACTTGCAACAGGCATAAAGCTGAAAGTTTTCTTTTAGAACATGCTAAGCAATGCAAATACTAAGTTCATTAAATATTAAGTTTTTGAAACAGGTTGAGAAAAGGAAACATTTGCTTTCTTTACAGGCATCATAAACTAGTAAGTTGTTTACAGAGACAAAATTTGAAACATTTTTGTTTAAATGTTAATTATTTAAAGTGTGACCACAGGATTACAATATTATTTATATTATTAGGATACCTTCCTGTATTGCTGTAGGAGGGGGCAGCTTACATGAATGGGGATGTGGAAGCTTAGTGCAAACGTAATAAATGTTATCACTGATAGCACATTACTTCAGTTTTTGGCTTCCCTGCTTGTACACTGATAGCACATTTTTTCAGTTTTTGGTCTCCTTGTCTGTGTAGTATTTGCCTTGGCGTACAAGAGAAAACTGTGGATTAACTGGTGCTGGCTAAAAAACTTTTACTTCTACCTGTTGGGAAGCTGAGCACAGGACCCAGGTGCAGGCCTCAATATCTTTTTGTTTAATATTTTTTATTGTTTGAATTTCATTATTCTGTAACAGTTCGGTCACTTATTGTTGAAAATAAAGGTGCAGGAACTGAAGCTGGCAGCTGCAGCATTGAAGTACCCAGAACTGTTTGATTGGGTGTATATCAGATTGTTGGAAATGCCTTGCTTGGAATCATAGGATCTTTGGGATGCTGTACCATGGTTTGTTGCATACTTTGAGGTTGACAGTCTTGGAGTACTGTCGGTCACTGCTGGTTTCTCTTGTGGAAGTTGCTTTGTAAGGCTATCTTGGAGAGTGTTATTAAATTGACATTTGTGACTGTCATCTTACTGGTTTGCATAGTGCTTGATGTTCATTTCTGATTTGTGCCCAGAGATTGCTATGATGTGTCTGGATTCGATGCCTGCATCACTCAGCAGTTGTAAGCACGTTGCCCTGATGTAGTGGTTCGTGTACACACGTGACAGCCTTGCTTTGATAGAGATTTTTTTCATCAGGCCACATATGTACCTCTCACCCAGAGAGTTTTTCCCATACCAGATTTCAGATTAAACGTCTGCTTTTCTGGGTAATTGGAAGAATCTGGGCTGATCTGGGTACAACTTATAGATTTACATGACAAAGCTACGAACTGGACAGTTCTCATTACCAGGCTATTCATACATGCAAGCATCTGTTGTTATTGGAGTATCATTAAGTCCGCCTTGATGATTTTTGCTTTGCAGTGCTGTGGTGATACTGATGTATTTTAAACCACTGTTGTCGGTTATGAAAGAAAAGTCACTTCTGGTGAGCCTGGTTGTGTTTTTATTACCTCTGCAGCAGAAGAATAACTGAACCTCAAACCATACTTTCTACAGGAAACTAATGGCATCTCTGCAGCTCAATGTGCCACCACTGTACAACTTTGCTAGGTCTGCTTTTGAGATTGGCTGCTTATGTGCTATATGATTTAGGTCATGGCATGCTGTGTTCTTCACTTGCAGATTAAGATATTTATTGGCTTGCCAGAATGCAGCATCTTTACTTATGTCAATATTTCTTTCCCATGGCTGCTGCTGGAGGTAGCGATTTATGCCACTTCAGATGTTAATTAGGCTACCTTTTTTGTATAGGCTGCCATCATGTTGTCCCACTGATAAGTAAAATGTTTTAAGTAGATGAGCAAGTTCAATTATTTGTAATAGTTCAAAATCTGGTGAAAGGCCTTTCTCTACGCAATACTCTTTAAGGATTTTGGCAGCCCAATTTTCTTGGTAATTCGTATTTTTCTTGGTAGTTTTCCCCTCTAGTGTGGCTATGTCTTCCTTTGTAAGTGTTGGGAATCTCTGAGAGGCTATTTCAGCTTCTTGGAGGGCCTCTGACTCTGTTTCTGTTATTTCTTGCAGGTTTTCAAGTGTTAAGGGGAAGAAATCATCTGGCTGTACAGAGATATTGAAGCTCACAGGATTCATTTCTAATAGGTAGGTATCTCTTTAAATGTTTAGGTGTCTGGTATTTTTCTCACCAAATTGACACTTTGCTGACTGCTTTATGATTATCTGCATGTGATTTATGCTGCTATTGTCTGCTTTACTGAGCTTTTCTTTTTATTTGTGGGTGGAAGATTTGTTAGGAAATCTGTGCCACTTCCACATCTGCTGACAGGAAAAAAAAATAAGCTGATAGAAAAATGTATTTACCAGGATTCACATTACGATTTACTGTCACTGGACTCTATTGTGTTCTTCCCTGTTCAGAATTACTGTTTATCTGTGCTGTTGTGTTCACCATTGCTAACTCACATCGCGGGCTATCTACTCACTGAGGTGTCACGACTTCTTATACACGGTGACAACCACTGTTTGATGAGAGTGACTGTGGTGTAAATCAGCTGTGGGATGGTGCGTGAGGCACCTACTGTATGCTAAATAAGAGGTACAGTAGATGCTGGATCCTGATTGGTGGAAGCAGTTCCACCACTTTATAATTGAAAATATGAGCACAGTTTTCCTCACAAATATAAAAGCAGATACCCGTTGTTGGAAATATGTGCACATTTGAGATGTGAGTCATGGTCTTTGTTAAAATACTGTGATGCACCAGCCCAGTGGCACTGAGGGTGGAAGCACTGGACGCCACACCTCACACCATGCCAGTGACCCATGTTCAGAAATGAGCATGGGTTGCTGGGGATCGGCAGGGCAGGAGAAGGACTGAGCATCCTAGGGACTGCTCTCCTTCTCTGTGGGGGTAATCAGCTGTCAGTGCATGTCTGGCTCCTAGTAGAGGCTGGGGGTGGCACACCAATACTGTTCTAATGTTGGTCAGGAACAGGGCAGACACTTAATGGGGTGCACGCACAGGATCATGCATGGTGCCGATGCTGGTGTCATTGCATGCTTCATTCCTGAAGGGGGAGGAAACTGGAGAAAAAATTGCTCACGGTGGATGAAGGGGGAGTTCACAGGTCCCACCTACAATGAGTCATGGTGCCGGCACACTGGATACATTCTCAGTGGGGGTGGGCGCCCCCTGGATCCATTCTCAGTGGGGATGGCCACCCCCACTGACCACACAAGGAAGGGCAAGCCCTGGGGTATAGCCAGCGCCAGCTGACAGATGTTTGAGTAATGGGGCTGGGGCTTCTCCGTAGTGCAATGGCCATGGAGTAAAGAAGTAGAAATATGACCAAGAAAACAAAATACTGTGATGCAGCACATATGCAGTAGCATGTAATATTGTATTGCCAGCAATGAGGTCATACAGCCTTTATAGTACAAACATATTTTATTGCTTAAGTACACTGAAAAAGTTTTAACAGTATGCTACATAGTGGCTTGCTGTCCATTAAAGCTCTGCTACTGAAAGTGAAAAGGTGTCCTGACATGAGAAGCACTACAGGGAAACATAAGAATAAGAAGGTTGATACACAAGATGGAGTGGAAAGGATGAGAAGGGACTTGGCAAGGTTGGAGGAATTGTCAAATGTATGGCAGCTCAGAATCAATGCAAAGAAGTGCAAGATAATGCACCTGGGAAACAAAAACCCCGGGGAAGAGTACACAATAGGGGGTGAGATACTGACAACAGCAAAAATGGAAAGGGACCTGGGGGTAATTATCTCAGATGACCTAAAGGTGGGCAAGCAATGTGAGAAGGCAGTAAGGAAGGCTAGGGGATACTGGGATGCATAGGGAGAGACATCAAATAGTAGAAAACAGGAAGTTGTTATCCCTCTGTACAGACAGTTGGTGAGACCCCACCTGGAGTACTGTGTGCAGTTCTGGAGACCCCATCTCTGCAAAGACATAGACAGAGTGGAGGCTGTCCAGAGGAGGGCAACCAAAATGGTGCAGGGTCTGTACCAGAAGACATACAAAGAAAGACTATAGGAGCTTAATATGTATACCCTTGAGGAAAGAAGGGAGAGAGGGGACATGATAGAAACTTTCAAGTACCTCAAGGGAATCAACAAAGTCCAAGAGGGTAGCATCTTTCAGATAAAGAGATGTGTAAGAACAAGGGGTCACAATTTTAAGATTGAGGGGAGAAGGCTCAGAGGTAATGTGAGGAAGTATTTTTTTCACAGAGAGTGTTGTGGATGCATGGAACAGCCTCCCTGAGGAGGTTGTGGTGTCAAGAACAGTTGGGGGATTCAAGAATGCATGGGACAGACATAAGGTAGTCCTAGTGGAGGGGTAGGAGGAAGTAAGCTGTTGGTTAACTAGGATCTGCAGCTTATCTGTTAGGTAGGAAAATGGACAGACTAGGTGGGCCAAGAAGTCCTTATCTGCCGTCAAATTCTATGTTTCTATGTTTCTAAGAAGCCATTTCCCTCCAGGCTAAAAATGAATGAAAGTGTTTTTTTTTCTTTCTCCCCTTGTGGAGAAAGCATTTAGTTTAGTTAAAATTTTACTTCTTTTATTAGGATGCACTGCCCAAAATTAGCCTGATGGCTGTAGTGAGTGAAATTCGCTCCCGAAAGCGGAGCGCCTTACTAATGAAAGTCTATGACAGGCAGCCGCTCCACTTTGGGACCAGTAACTAAAAGGTTATTTCACACTGTTCACTCTCTTTTGGGCTGGGGAGCCTAAAATAAATGGTGAAGGAGTAAAATAATGTGGAATGGCCATGGAGCTGCTGTATGAGATGAGAGACATGAATGAGAGCCGCAATAGGACGTGTTTGAAAAGTGGTCTCTCCCTCTCCCTCTACCTCTCAGCTTTCTGCAAATGCAGTATCTAAAGGAATAGTCAGTGTACTGGGATCAGGGAAATAAGCTCCCCTGCCATTATGTGGGATGATTTATTGTTGGTGAATAAAACAAGTAGCCCAGCCGAAAGAAAACGAATGGGTGACAAAAACAGAACGTCAGCCTGTTACTGACAGTCGAGTGGCAGCTCCACAGCAGAGCTTGTAGTAATAAAAATAAATAGTCTGACTGCTTACTTCCCTATTGGGTTTAAAAACCTTAAAACAACCTAATAAAATGGGCAAAATGTTTTGAAATGTGCACTGTGGGTTGTGAGGATATGAGAAAGGTGAATGGGAAAACAGCCTGCAAGCGATACAAGAGACCTCTGTCATCCCCCGCCCCCTTGCAGCTTCTTTGGGACTGGGGCAAGCCAGTTCTGTGTCATAGGTACAAATTGAGTCCTATGGCATAGAGCCTAAATTAACCCTGTGATGCAGTGACTAATTAAAAACCTACAAAAAAAACCCTGCCTGATTTTAACTGCATAGAGTAGCAGAGAAAAAGTAGCAGACCAGAGGCAGCACAGCAGAGAAAAAGCAGTAGCCTGGGATCCTGCTTCTAAACAGAAAAAGCAGTGCCTGTGGATTTGATGCTCTCCAGATCAGGAGAGACTGGTTGGTCTAGCCTAACAAAGGACATGTAAAACCTTATTTCTATTTTTTTTTTATGTGCTGGAATTTTGGATGCTAAAGGAGGCATGTGTGAAGAAAGGGCATACAGTTTTTATGCCCTCACAAACAACTTAAAGCACAGATGAAAAGTGATTTTGGCATGGTCAGGGGAGACTGACTGTGGTATGTTGGTAAATACCCTGTAATGCTTTACTGGATTTTAATAAATTTTTATTTAACTGTGATCCTGATTCTGAATGGAGCCTCAGAGAAGAAAGGGATCTTGAAGGTGTCAAGAGATTTGGACTGTTGCATCCTGACAAGTATACTGTAAAGATTTATTTGGATTTAATTCATTCGTACGCTCCTGTAAAATTTTTGTTGTAGGAACTGCACTGAATAAAGCTGCATAACAAGAGTGTTATCCCTTTATGGTCTGAGTCAGTGTCTGTCATACCCATGCCCTGGGACTCATTTGCAGGTTGTGGCTCAATATAGCCCATCGGGGTCCTCACACAATCTGTTCTGGGAAGCACTATTCCCCGTGGGCTATATATAGCCCAGGTCCATGTCAGATCAGTGCATTTTTGCCTAACACTGCACCAACATGAACTGATACTCAGCTGGATAGTGCTGATCCACTATCCAAATGAATATAACAGTTGCTGTTGGGGCACAAATGTGGTGCAAGCCAATGCACTGTGCTTGTGCCTCCTGGTAAACATCTTGCCCTGAGTATTCAAATAGTATGAAAACAGAGAGCAACAACTGCTGAGGAGAAAGGAATTCAAGTTACTTACAAAGAAAAAAATGATTACTTATTTAACAAAAAAGGTAAAAACATGAGAAAATTGGAGAGCACTTAAAGGAAGACAGGAGGGCACCTAGAGGTATAAACAACTGTTTTCTATCAGCTTTAAAAGTGGTTTCTTTCTTTCTTTCTTTCTTTAGATATGTGTGTGGAATGTTCAAAGTCCCAATGACTAGTGACAAACAGATGAGCTTGTAAATTTGTAGTTCTACTTAGCCACAGATGATAGTACAAGAATGGGGGATGAGGCTCAGATGGCCTAATGCATAGAGCAAGAAAGTAACACAAATAAAAATACACTAAAACAGCTGTCTAATAAATGTATATAGAGAGAATAATGCTTAGGTGGCTGTGTGTTACGAAGTATTCCTTTTTACACACTCAAGGTGTGATGACCCGTAAACCTCGAAAGTGAAGCTCAAGAGGCTTATCTGGTCTTCACACACCAGGGGGGTGTGTTTTAAAAAAAAAACTTCATAAGCACACAGTTGCTTATGGTTTATTTTTTATAATAACTGGTGCAGGGACAGGAGCAAAATAAAATCAAGTTTCTCAAGAAGGAAAGTGAAGCATGAGCACTCAAAACGCCATAATAACTGAGTATGATGTCATACCCGATTATTACGGTGTGTGATCACACAGATAATCAGTGTTATAATGGGGATCCTATAAGCAGTTAACTGTTAAATCAATTTATCTTTTCACTATATCATAGTAAATAATGCACAGGTGACTGTGTGTTATGTAGTTTTGTTTTTTTATTATGCCCGAGGTGTGTGATGTCCAATAAACCTTGAGAGTACAGCTCCAGAGGTTTATTTGGACATCACACACCCAGAGTGTGTAAAATAAAAAAAAAACCTTTATAAGCACACAGTTGCTTAAATTTTATTTTTTTATGATTACTGGCTAGCGCTTTTTCCCATAGGGAAACCAGGTTATAAAATTTGCCGTTATAACCAGCTCGGCTGGTTATAACAGCAAACATGCACCAGGTTTCCCTTGGAACAGCCATCCCTCAGTCGCTGTTCTCTGACGTTACGTGAAGCAATCCCATGGCGCAGCACACTTCATGGTCCCTCATATTCGGCGGTAATTTTCTTTTTTATTTAAAAAAAAAAAAAAGAACTCCTTGTCTTAACTAAGCCACTTGAAAACAGAAGCAAAATAAAAGAAAAACCTGCGCCGTGTTTCTCCGTCAGCATGAGATCGCAGCCCGGTCCACGCCACATTGCCCCTGCCTCTCAAACCCAGAAGGACGCTGCAACTGCCGCTCAGCGGTAAGTTAATATTGAAACAAAAATCAATGTTTCTACACATTTTTAATCAAAATATCCTCTTCCTTTTTCTTCCAATAAGTGCAGCAGTATAACTAGGAAGACCACAGACCGCAGCAGAATCCAGAGTGGTCCACAGCGTCCCGAACACTAATCTGTTAGCTTATTTTATTTTTTATAATTGCTCACGCGAAAAAGCGAACTCCAGCAATTATAAAAAATAAAATATGGGATGTTGTGTGTAAAATTCGATTTTATACTAGCTTGCCAGGGATGTTTATAAACCCTTGGGCTTCTCGCTCTCGGGTTTATGTAGTATCCCACAACTCCGGTGTGTGTAAAATCTCGTTAAACACACCACCCTATATATTATTCTCTATATAATTACTGGTCTTTGTTTTTTCCTTTAGAAAAAGTCTGTTATAATGTTCAGTTATAGCCAGTTGGTTATAATGGCAAACACATGCCGACTTTGTCCAGGGGAAAGCATGAGCCACTGTTCCATTGCAAACTAGAAACCTTCTCCATGACACTCATCGGTTTCTGTCAGCTTTGTTCGGTGACTTTCCCTGTGTGAAGTCCATCGGTCACAGAGGTGTGCCCTAAAAGAAACAATACCTTTACAATAAATTTTCCAGACTGTTAACACTAGTTTTTAAAAAGTTTGCAGTTTTTTTTTGCTTTTTCCTTTATACTCGTGTCTTCAACAAAACCTTTGTTGCCAAAGTTCTGAACCTGAGTCAGTTCACTGTGACAACGTGAGTTTAAGCATTTTTCTTACAAAAGAAAAAGCTAGAAAATGGTACCGATTCAAATAAATGTTGATTAAATGCTGACAATTAAATATTGAAAGTTGCTTTATGTAATAAAAGTTGCACTACTGTACCTGAATACAGTTGCATTACTCTATTCCATTGCAAGAGTTGGTTACAGTGCTACAGTGGAAATCCTAGTGGCAAAAACATGAAGACCAGAAATTATATAAAATAACAGATGGCTAGGAGGTCTAAACATGAATCTTACACACACCCTCAGTGTGGGAGGCCTTAATAAACCCCTTGAGCTAGCGGGGTTTATGTGGCATCTCACACCTCGGATGTGTGTAAAATTCTCATTATAATCACCTACCCATCCATTATTCTATATCAGCTCTTGATGCATTTGTCTATGAAATATCAGTAGGGGATTTTTTTCACATGAGCCACTTTTGTAAAAGTCCTTCAATAAATAAACTTACATTTTCCTGAGGCTTCGAACAGGAAAGATGCATACTGTCATTTGCAGATCAGGTACTTCTTAAATAGCTACAGAGGGCATTCCCTGCTGTTTACTGCTTGTTAGCTTAATAACAGAGCACGATGTAAATCATTGCAACTCAATGAAGGAGCTCTAAAATTTTCAGCGTTTACTCCATAGCACACATCGCAACCCGCAGCCTTACCAAGGATAGTGAGAGTGGGGAGCTTCATGACCGGTAAACTTTTATAGTTAGCAGCTAAAGGTCATGTGACCTGAAGTAATACAAAAAAGAAAGAAAAACAATCTAAAACTATTTCATTAGTTATGTTATATTGAGTTCTATAAAATGTAGTTTAAAATTGATAATTTCTTGTTGCAGTTTCCTATCAATCTTGGTCAGTACACCCTGTTATGAAAAGGATTCACAGGGCAAGTTATTCACTGTCATTCATTGTTATTCATTATTCTCTTATCTAAAGACAAGCCAAATGAGTAATATATTCTCTTAGCAAAAGTTCTATCATTTATTTTTCGTAATTTAGATTATATATGCTGGTTTCACAGCTGATTTTACAGCTTTTGGCCATACGTTACGTCTGTGATGTCTTATCCTACGTGGCCTTTTTGGATCTTTTTCTGAGATGCCATTTCCTCCAAAGTGTTTCACTCACTAAGCCTTCTGAGTGAATACTAGCTCTGATCTGATCCTCCAGCCATCCAATGCTTTAAAAGCCCATTCCAACTCTTTCCACTCTGGCGCGCAATCTGTACACTGCTGGGACCAATCACTCCACCACTTCTCTGCCCAAATTTGGCTTCCTGATACTTGATCTCGGTGCTTGCTCCACTCAGTCCTCTTGGAGAAGGATGTTGATGGTGGCAGGTCCCTTCTGGCAAGCTATACTAAAATTAAGCTATAAATAAAATGGCAAAACAAGCCAACAAAAGCAAAAAGATAAAATCCAAAGCTGTCACATCAGATAGAGTAATGATGGCATACCTTTTAATAAATAGTCTTTAAAATTGACTTTTAATTGTTCAGAACTGAGAAAAAGATATCATTGACTTTGATTAGGTACTCCTCAGCTTCACATTGCTCAGCAGCCATCTGCTGTCTTCAGATGAGGCACACCAGTGGTTAAATTGGAAATGTTTATGTAACCACCTTCTTAGGAGGAGGAGGATTACCTAACTGCTTTCCTGCCACCCTCCTGAAGTCCCTGGAGCTCTGTACTGTCTGTCTGTTCTCCCCTGTTTGACTGCATGTATGGCAGCGGTAGAGAGAGCATGGCCGCTTGCATTTTCTTGGCACCTCCTGTGCAATTTGTCACTGCAGCTGAGGCCACAGTGTCTTCTGCTTCCATCCCCTGATTTTGGCAGTGGGGATTGGGGACTTCGGGGACAGTCCTCTTTCCAGCACTACCTGCCCTCCATCAGACACTGCTGCCGTTTGGACCAGAGAGAGAGAGAGAGAGAGAGAGCATGTGTTGCAACGGTGTCCTCCCCAACATGCTCTCCTCTCCCCTCCCATCCCCATCTCACCAGACTCTAGACCCTTGACCACGCCACTGAAGACAGACAGACCAGATGACAGCCTTAAGGGGATGCTACACACCTAGGGGACTAGCACACATTAGGCCCAAGGTAACAAAGAAAATAATGACACTGGAGCACACAGCTCCATCAGCACATGGCTGTGGCCATCTTACTACCCTCTAACCCTGCCAATTGACCAATCAGAGGGCTAGAAAACTCTAGCAACAGAAGGAGTGGATTATGGCAGAATGATACAATTGGACCCTCTCACATTATGGGCTATGAGAGCCTATTAGAGGGAAGGACAGGAAAGAAGGACTGATGGATAGCCCTGTTCACAGAATAGAGAGAAAGGAGTTCTGGGCTCTTGAGGAGCTCGGGGACAGTCTTAAGAGGTACACTGATGTGTTCAGACCTGTGGCTTGTGGGCCAAGTCAAAGGCCTAACGAGGCCAACTACCCTTGAAGCCCTCACCAGGTTTCTTTTAGTAAACTCTGAGTTTATGTTGGACAAGCCTCAGGGAGAAGTAATTGCTGAGAGTGTGAGTCTGTGGGCCACTGTTGCATTCTGAAGCTGCTGCGCTGTGCCAAAAGGAGACAGGGACCTGCACCCTACTCAGTTTACTCCACAGCCAAGTAAGGGGCCTACTAGCCCTTAGTTAGTGTGGTGACTTGGGGACCAAGGAGCCACAGGGCCCTTGCCTGAGTAACGGTGTACTCTCAATCCATATGGGGAGTCAGATCATGGGGTCGCTCCTTGGGTCTGGGCTCCTTGGGAATCGGGAAGCCACTGCATAGAGCGCCTGTGACTGAGAAGGGCTGTATTCTGAGAGGTGTCCATCAGAAGGGATGTGCTGCTTCAGAGCATTTGAGAGAGTTGGAAGTGCCTGATTATTGCCTAACCTGATGCTGTTCTAACTGCAACTGAACTGCTACATTTGTGGGTCACAGGACTGCTGGCATTTCTGGCTGTGTTTCTATGCTCCTCCAACTTTGGATCACAACTTTAGTTTTCAAGCCTTCTTGTTTGGCATTTCATGTTCTTCGAAATATGCTAGCACACTATGATCTGTTGGGGGTCTTAAATTGCAAGTGTGCTAATTTTGTCAAGTGCATCACAGAAAAAATCCCAGCAATGTAGCTACCAGGTCTGCGCCATAACTCTAGTGTAATTCCTGGGTACCCAGGGTCATTTGATATTTGTGTCATATTTGAAACTGTAGCTCTATTGCTGGTACCAGTTAAAGAGTTTACTGCACCCTATGTAAAATAATTCATCTTTTTGTGGCCCTTGATTGGGTGGCTGTTTCCTCAAACTGTGTGGGATCTGACAGGGAGGTAGAGACCCCCAGTACAGCAGCTCTTAGGGTCCATTACTATAGTTTGTGAGTGCTCAAGGTGACTTGCAACTACTTAATCTTTTCCTCCCTTCCAGCTGCCAGGCCTGTGTTCTTACATAAAAGCACCGTTAATTGTCTGAATTTTACTTCTGTGTGTGCACTCAATTTGTACAATCTAATTAAAGTATTTATTGTTAAAGGTAGCAACTGTCATCATGGTCCCAGGGGGTGGTCCAATTCAGTGTAGGTTTTTGGGGGCCTACCTCATGAACAGTTCACTGTGATATTCTTAATCTGTCCTGAACATTGATTTTGCACACCGACTGTGCCATTGTGTGCTACATGTGCAAAAACACATTTCAGGTGAGATGTGAAATATGATAGCTGTACTGTTCATAAGAAGGTGTGGTAAAATGGCAATGTTGAAAATCTGGAGTGAAAATATAAAAAAAAACTGGTGAAGTCACGAGTGTGCATAGAAACTGTGCAACACACACCCATAATGTAATTAGTTTGGGGATTTTTTACAGCAGATTTTCAACATAGGCATTTTGGGACCTCCATTCATGAACAGCGTCATAGTGATTTTCTTAATCTATCCTGAACATTGACTTCCCACAGTGACCGTGCTATTCTGCGCTGGAAGTGCGAAAACACATTTCGGCCAGGGTGTGAAAAATGACAGCTGTACTGTTCATAAGGAGGTATGGAAAAATACTAGTGTTGAAAATCTGGACTGAAAAGATTACGAATTTGTGAACTTACGAGGGTGCATGGAAATTTATTTATTTATTGTTTAATGAAATGTTTCACCAGGAAAGGCACACTGAGCAACAAGATGCTCGTCTCACGGTGTGACCGGGGGGGGGGGTACAAAGGAGAGAAGTGAGTACATGATACATAGCACTGAGTTACACATTGTAGACATGACTAGGGAATAATATTACATTAATTGATTACATACTTCCATTACTAACATTAGTTACATTGAATCGAGTTAGAGTTACACATTGTTTACAAGGCTTTACACTGCCTTGTATTTAAGGGGGGGGTACATGAAGTAGGGAAACAGTATAGGGAAGGGTTAGAAGTGAAGGGAGAACAAGGAGTAAGGTTTAGACCTGGATTGTGTTAACTATACATGGGTGACAGTCACTGACTAAGGGACTACGTTTGACAGGGAGACAAGGCAGAAGTGCAGTATGGGGTAAGTGCAGAGGTTGGTAGAAATATATGCCAGCATTTATACCTGGTAGCTAAAGCCACAGGTCAGGCCATACAGGATGTGGGGAGTGATGGGGGTATTAGTAGGAAGACGGGGGAGGGGAGTTGGCTAAAGGGTTGGGGGGGAGAGGAGGTCAGGTGCATGAACAGTTTACCACATAGTAGTTTAGGAGGGCAGAGGATAGAGAATGCCTAGACGAAGAATGGTGGATTTGGACCGGCAGGTCATTCCAAAGCTTTGGGAGATGGTAGGAGAAGGCTGATTGGCCTGCAGAGGTCCGACAGTGAGGGATTACCAATAGTCGGGAGTCAGTAGACCTGAGGGCATGAGAGGAGGTTGGAGGAGAAGATAGGGAGGAAGCGATGTAGGGTGGAAGGGAACCGAACCAAAAGTTAGAAGCAAATTTAGCACTGTGAAGTAGTCTCTGGTTGTTAAGGGGTGGGAGGGCCAGTGAATGGAGAAGCTCACAGTGGTGGGTGCAGGGGGGGTGCATCAAGGGCAAAATGGCAGAAAGCATTGAAAAGAGGGTCCAGTCTGAATAGGGTGGACTTGGGGGCAGAGCTGTAGATTATATCAAAGTAGTCGAAAGTAGGTAGTATCATTTTTTGCAAAATTTCACTTCTCAAGGGTAGCGGGCGACTACTGCGATTTCTATACAGACTGCCAAGCTTAGGGTGCAGTTTTTTCAGGATAGTGTTCACGTGAGCTGAGAAGGATAGGTGTCGGTCAAGCCAGACCCCTAGGTACCCGAAGGAGGACACATCTTCGAGGATTGTCCCATCAAGGGTGAGGAAGATCGGGGGTGAGGTAAGCCTGGATAGTCTCTGCCTAATGCCGAAGATCAAGGAGACTGTCTTCTTGGTATTGAGGGAGAGTTGGTGGCAGTTAACCCAGAGCTGTACCTTGTTGAAATAAACTGGATGCAACCTCCTCGTGGGTCCACCGGAGGAGAAGAGGACTGTGTCATCTGCATACATATGTATTGAGGTAGAAGAGCAGGTTTGTGGCAGGTCATTTAGTAGGAAGGAAAAGAGAATTGGGCTGAGAACGGAGCCCTGGGGAACACCAGTGACAATAGGGAGTGGAGGAGAGGTGGAATCAGCAATTTTTACAGACTGGGTTCTGCCTTGGAGGTAGGCTCTGAACCAGTTGGAGGCAGACATGGATAACCCAGCTTCAGATAGGCAGGATAACAACAGGGGGTGGGATACTGTGTCGGAAGCTTTTGCCAAGTCGACAAAGATGGCTGATGTAATTAGCCCTTTGTCCATCTCCGAGAAGGTGGAATCCGTGAGTCTTAGTAGGGAGGTGGTAGTAGAGTGTTTTTCCTAAATCCAGACTGGAAAGGCATGAAGAAGTTGGATTCAGTGAGGTAGTGGGAGAGTTGTGAAAGCATGAGGTGCTCCTGAAGTTTCGCGAGGGTGGGGAGGAGGGAGATGGGGTGGTAATTTGCCACAGTGGTGGGGTCCCCTCCTTTTGGTAGTGGAAGGACTGTGGCGTGCTTCCACTCCATAGGAATTGATTCAGTAGCGAACGAAAGGTTTAGAAGGGCGGCGAGGGGAGATGCGATGGCCAGGGCAGATAGGTAGAGGAGTTTGGTGTCCAACCCATCAAGGGACTTACCCTTGGAGGGGTTCAGAGTGAGTAGGGCATCTAGGGCTTCCATGGGAGAGATGTTCCTGAAGGAGAGGGTGTTCAGGCTGGGAGGTATAGGAGTTTCAGCAGGGTGAGTGGGCTGGGTTACAGTTGGAAGGGAGGTAAGGAGGGTAGTAGCACATGTGGTAAAGTAGGAGTTGAATTCGGAGGCAACCGTGAGAGGGTCTGAGAGGAGAGTCCCATTTGTGAACAGAAGAGGGGAGGGATTTGTTGATGAGGGGAAGAGGAAGTTGATAACTTTCCAAAATTTTGATGGCCTACCAAGATTGGCATTAAGGGTGTTGTTAAAATATTCGGCTTTGGCTAGTCAGGTGGCCTTGGTGCATTTGTTTCAGAGCATGCGGTAAGTGATGTTGTCACCTGGAAGGAGCGTAGTTTTGTAAGTTCTCCACACCTTGTCCTGGGCATTTAGGCATGCTATTAGTTTGGGGGAAAATCCAGGGAAGATGTGTCCCTCGAACCCTAATATGGCGCAAGGAGGCATGATTATCCCAGACACTGAGGAAGGTGTTTCGGAAATGTGTAAGCACATCATCTACGTTATTACTTCTAAGGTGGAGACCCCAGTTTGAGTGAGCTAGTTCTTCCAGGAGGGGGATGAGAGTTAGTGTTTTGAATGACCGTTGTAGTAGAAATGTGGGAGGGATTTAATCCTATGGAGTCTACGGATTAAGTAGGTGATATGATGGTCACTTATAGAGTCTGGAAGCAGGCCAGAATTGACGACACTGTGGGGGTGAGAGGTGAGAGCCCAGTCAAGTAGGGAGTGATTGCCAGTCTTGTGGTTTGATCGGGTCAGTTCCAAGATGACCTGGGTAAGATTGAGGGTGTTATCTCGGAGCGAGCTTTGTTGAAAGAGGGAGATGGCCAGTTGTGATTAAAGTCCCCCATAATATAAAGTTCACCCAATGGGGCTAATGGAGGCTAGATGGCTTAGAAAGCTGGTGACTGTTGCGGTCGGGGTGTCAGGGCAGCAGTATATACCAGCAACATAGATAGGGAGTGAGAAGGGAGGGGACAATTTAAGCATGAGCAGTTTGAAGGCTTTGGGCTCTGATTCAGCAAGTGTGATAGAGAAATGTAAGTCAGAGTTGGTGTAGATAACAACACCTCCGCCTCGGGTGGGTCGGTCTTGCCGAGTGATATTGAAACATGGGATGGCGATGGTTGGGTCATTGATGTTTGGGTTTAGCCAGGTCTCTGATATGATGATAATGTCAGGGGCATGTTGGGCGGCTAGAACCTGGAGCAGATCGAGCTTGGGGGCTAGGCTTCAAATGTTTAGGTGGAGTATACGTAGTCCCCGTGGGAGGGAGCCACCCCGAGTAGCAGTGGTGGCCTCAGCAGGGGGGTTGATCATTGAGTTAGAATGAGAGGGAGCTGGTGCTGGGCTGGGGTTTTGGTGTATGTCCCCCGCTGCAAGGAGTAGTAAGGCAATAGTTAAATAGTGAGCAAGTAAGTAATAGCACCTTGATATGGGAGAGCACCGCTTATGAGACGCTTTAGGGCAGACAGCTTGGGAAGCGCAAGGGGGACCTAGGTGGAGAATTGACCAAAGGTGGGCATAGGAGTAGAGTGAGGGGGTGGGGCTCATAGGATAGAAAGACCAGGTGGTGTCTGGTAGAGATGAAGTGGCAGTGGGGGGGCATGGGCAGGATGAGTTAATTCAGTCATGGGGGACAGGTTAACAACATGGGAGATATTGGGGGGGATATGCAGCATATGAAGGAGGAGATTAGGAGTAGAGTCATAGCTGTTAGTGCCATAGCTGATAGCACACAGGAGGCAATGAGCCAAAAAGTGTCCCTGGTTTGTAGGATAGAAGAGGAGTGGCCACATGGACCACTAGGATGTCAGCTATAGGGAGGATGGCAGGAAGGAGATCTTGTGTGCCCACCAGTAATGTTAGAGCAGGTTTAGGGGGCTAGGCAGGTAGAGTATTTAATTGGGGGCCTGGGAGAGGGTGGCAGAAGTGGGATAAAAAACAGGCTGGTACTCTTAATTTTTTGTTCAAAATAGGGACCGCTAAAAAACAGTCCTGCAGTAGGGCTCCAAAAGCCATAAAACAGCTTGGCTAGCCCGATCTGATAAGGCGCACCAATCGGGAGCTAAGTGCTACCCCGCTGGTCCAGTCAGGAGCTGCTAAGTCTGCAGGCGTACCAATCCCAAGGAGCCGCCGTAAGCTGTGCGGTTCCAGGAGTTCTGGTGGTATTACCTGTATGGCTGGTCTGGGAATCAGGACCAGGAGGGTGGCTGAAATTAGGCTGTGGGCTCGGCGGCAGCATCTGATTATGCCGCCGGGGTCCTGAGGCGCTGCTCGGGGCACAGCGAGGTCTGCGAATAAAAAGAGGGCACAGCGTTAGATATAGGGAGAAAACAAGCATGGAACAAAAGAGTGGCAGGAGACAGGCAGAAGCTCGTCAGTGGGGGTGGGGTGCCACTTCAGGACAAAGGGTAAAATTAGCAATTCAAGGTAGGAGAGGGAAAGGTTAAGGGAGACAGAGGAAGGAGGTTTAATAATAGGCAGAGAGAATAATAGCTGGGGGGAGGGCGGGGGGCTGTCTGCGGATAGATTGCTTAGTGTTGGAGTTAAGGAAAGGTGCAAATGGGTCAGACAGGATGGTGCCAGAGAAGCGCGGTTTGAGGGAGGAGAAAAAATGGCCAGTAGGAGGAAGGGCAGGCTCCCAGAAGATCCTGGGCAGTAAGAAGTACCAGAGGGCAACACAGGAGCAGAAGCAACACAAGAGTTAGACAGCTTAGATTATCTCTAAACTATAGATTTCTGTAGCGAGTCTGAGGACATGCAGCTGACTAGAAATTCCACAACAGGGCTGTTAATCACTATGAAAACACTCAGTCACAGGTACAGTAGCTACATCCATCACTTTTATAGTTTTCAAATTGCACAATGCACGTTCGTAACACAGTCATTTTATGGACTTTTGTCATCAAATTTTCAACATAGCCAGTTTAAGACCTCTGCTCATGAACAGTGTCACTGTGATTTTCTTAATCTGTCCCAAACTTTGATTTCGCACACCGACCACACCACTGTGCACTACATGTGCGAAAACACATTTTGCGTGAGATGTGAAAACTGACAGTTGTACTGTTCATAAGGAGGTGTGGTAAAATGGCAATGCTGAAAATCTGGAGTGAAAATATTAAAAATGCTCGAGGTTATGAGCGTGCATAGGAACTGTGCAATGCACGCAAACAGTCATTTTGTGGAATTTTTTCACCAAATTTTCAACATAGGGTTTTTGGGGGCCTACCTCATGAACCGTGACACTATCATTTCATTAATTGGTCCCAAAAAGTGGTTCCATGCAGTGACCACGAAATCACCTTTCGGGACTGAATAACAAACTGACAGCGACTAAGTTCATGAGGTGGGGTCCCAAGAACCCCATGTTGAAAATGTGGTGAAAAAATTCCCCAAAATGGCCGAGATATGCACCAAAGTTGAAAAAAAAAAACATTTATGCCATTATACAGCTTACCGGCATTTCCTTCAGTTCGCAGTTGGATTTGAAGAGTGCAGACGTGTTCCCGGTCCACCGAAGATCATCGCGCCAGGCTCCAGAGGTAAGTATGGGGTGAGGGGGGTATGGGGAGGGGAGTACACAGAGGGTGGGCGCGGGTTGGGGGAGGGACCACCAGAATCAACAAGAAACCATTTTCTAGTTTACAGGTTTATTACAAAAAAAAAAACTCACAGGAAGGTTTTCTTTTTTGCAGGGACATTTAATTTTGGTGCACTGGGGTGGGTTCCCAGCATGCCACCTGAGTGTTTGGGGGGGTTGTAGCCGACGGGGGATTGGGCAAGGGTGTGAACCCAGACACAGCATCGCTCAGGCTTTATCTGTCTTTGATTGTGGGGCTATTGCTCTTACTTCACCTTATTTTACTTGCACAGTTCCTGGCTGCATAATTTTTGACCTTACTGTATCGTCCTATGTAAATATTAATTACTTTATTTTTTGGTCCTACTACCTCTATCTCCTATTCTGACCTGACTGTATTCTGTCTTAAGTTAATTTAAAAGCTTATTTTGGTCAAACTACCTCAAATTCTTTGTCACATTGCCACTGTTATGTAATTTGTACTCTGTATCATAATGTTCCTGTACTTCGAACTATGTATCATGATGTTCTTTTGAAGTTTGTCTCTGTACTCTCCCGGGTCATGCCTGAAAATAGTCTTTCTGGCTAGTGCACCTACTTGGTAAACAAAAACTAAATAAAAATAAATAAAATAAAATATGGGGGAATCTTATATCTAGATTTGTAGGTGGTGGAACTGTCATTTCTAAATGGTGGAACTCTCCTATAGTATTCAGTGGAGAAAGATGACAGGCGGTGGAATTGTTATTCAGTTTTTTAAGAGGTGGTGGAAATGAGTTCCTGTGGGTTCCTGCTCAATTTAACCACTGAGGCACACTAATTAGTCCTGAGAAGACCCAGTAGATTTAATTACCATTGTCAAAAGAAATATTCACTACTTTCAAGAACACATTGCACCTTGTAATGTTGCCCAACGGTGTACTTTTACAATTCAGCTTTTTTCCTGACTAAGAAAATAGTGATAGTAATTAAATAGTATGTTCCCAATCACAGCAAATGCTCCCAAATTATCAAAAATGATAAATTTCAGGGCCCATATCATATGGCTAATAAGATAGAGGCCAAGCCATGTAGCTCCTCACCAAGGCTACAGAATCTGTCGCCATCTGTGATAGTATCTGAGTTGAGTTCCCAGCAGAGTTAGATCTCCTCTACCAGAAGTAAGTCAAGTTGAACCTGCCTAATGTGTCTCCCAAGCCAAACCAATCTTCAAAAAGGCATAAACAGTCATGTTCTCTGAGCAGTGTGGCAGGTGAGTGTTGCAAGATGGCACCAGCGTCTGTCACATTTAAGCCATTGATTTTGCATGAGCTAGAAAGCATCAAACCTTTTTTGGACTCCATTAACTTGGAGCTCCCTAAAATGAGAGTCCCTATCAATAATGTGTGGGAGGGGCATTTCTCATCTTCAAGCCCATGCAAGAACCCTGCCAGTCCTCTGACCAGATAGTTTATTGATATAGCAGGAGCCAATTGGGGAACAACTTGGGTAATGGGATGTTGATAAATAAGTGGGCACATCGGGTGCATGTGGGCCTCAGGTCATAATGCGCTAATTGGGCATTGCTATTCAGCCTTGGTGAGGGGGACGAGAGTGCCAGTGGGTAGTGTCCCCACAGTACTGGTCAGACCATCTTTAAACATGTGTTACCTAGTAAATGGAACAACAAAAGTAATTGCTGGCAACTGGGTAATGGGAACTGGAGAGAAGAAGGAGTAGGAATTATGCAAGCTAAGAAAAGCCATGCTGGCCATTTTGTGTTTCTTTGGTTCTGTGTGCTATGTAATATGTAGTACTCTACATTTTAATCAGCCCTATACAATGTACATAGCCATCTTGATCAGTTTCTGGCATCCTAGGATCTTCTCCCTGGCATTCCACAGGTGTCCATTGAACCAATAGTAATTTCTGACCATGCCCTTTATGATGGTACAAGACACTGCGAGGGCTGAGATAACAAAGGGGTGGAGATTTAATGTGACCCTCCTGAGGGAAAAGGGGTTTGAAGAGTGGCTAGGGGGGTAACAGAATACTTGTGCCATAACTCTGAGGATCCAGGGGTGAAGAAGGGAGCAATCAGAGGGATTCAAGTCTGCCTTTAAGGGCAGATTAATTGCAGCCTGGAGGAAGGCGAGGCAAGAGGAGCTCAAGGAACTGTAGGATGAGCATAAGCAAGGTGGCAGCAGTCCTGACAGAGTTCAGTTGAGCTTGTTCGCTTCCCCTCTCTAACTCGCTCGATCTTAATCTGTCCTGTACACTGATTTACCACAGGACTGTGCTATTCTGCACCAGAAGTGCAAAAACACATTTCAGCCAGGATGTGAAAAATGACAGCTGTACTGTTTATAAGGAGGTGTGAAAAAGTGCCAGTGTTGAAAATCTGGCGTGAAAATATTACAAATTTGCGCAGTTACACGGGTGCATGGAAACTGCGCAACGTACACTTGTAACACAGTCATTTTATGGACTTTCATCAACAAATTTTCAACATAGGCATTTTAGGATATCTGCTCATGAACAGTGTCACTGTAATTTTCTTAATCTATCCCAAAAACTGATTTCCCACAGCTACCAAGCTATTCTGTGCCAGAAGAGCAAAAACACATTTTGGCCAGGATGTGTAAACTGGAGTAAAATATTACAAATTCGTGAAGTTATGAACGTGCGTGGAAACTGTGCAATGCAGGCTCGTAAAACAGTCATTTATGGATTTTTTTCACCAAATTTGCAACATAGGCTTTTTGACAGCCCACCTCATGAACAGTGGCACTGTCGTTTCATTAATCGGTCCCGAAAGGTGAATCCGCACAGTGACTGGGAAATCACCTTTCAGGACTGAATAATGCCATGACAGTGACTGAACTTATGAGGAGAGGTCCCAATAACCCCATATTGAAAATTCGGTGCCAAAATTTCCAAAAATACCCAAGATATGCACCAAAGCTGAAAAAACCCTATTTATGCCATTATACAGCTTACCGGCATTTCTTCAGTTTGCAGTCAGCTTTGAAGAGTGCAGACGTGTTCCCGGTCCACCGAAGATTGTCGCACTGGGTTCCAGAGGTAAGTATGGGGTGAGGTGGTGTGGGAGGCAGGTGCACAGAGGGTGGGCACAAATTGGGAGGGCCACCAACTCAACAAGGGACCGCTTGTTTGATAGGTTTTAAATAAAGAAAAAATGAAAACATTCATGGATTTTTTTTTTTTCACAGGGACATTTGGCACACTAGGGTGGGCTCCAGCATGCCACCTTAATGTTTTTTGTGGGGTTGTAGCCGACAGAAGTTGGGCACCCTGTTGGCACATACCGAGGGGAAGAGCCAAGGGGATTGGGCACCCCTCGGCACACAACTAAATTGGGGAGATTATGCTGATGGGAGGGCTCCTCCATTGGCAAATTGAACTGGGAAAGGGGTCTGAAGCCGACAGGGACTGGACCCCACCATCGGCAAAAGACTGTTGTGGGGCACATGATGCCGAGGGATTGGGCACCCCACCGACTTACAACAAATGGGAGGGTTCCAGTGTGCCAAATGGAGTTGGGCTCACCCATCAGCAAATGGACTGGGTTGGGGACATGTAGACGGCAAGGTACCGCCCTGCAATTACGGGTCAGTCCCTCATTGCAGCAAAATGGCTGATGCTGCAATGACGAGGCCGCCCCTGATTGCAGTGGTGAAAATGCTTCAACTTGGTGGCACGTCTGCAGAACCAGTGTCATCAGGACACTGGGCCTGCATTGGTCCACCAGTGCCAAGCCCCCAAATGCAGTGCCGCCGTTGACTGCCATAGTGCCGCACCTCCACAACCCGCTTCTCTCCTAAGCTACCACATAATGTTTCTTGCACATGCACGCAAGCAAACATAAAAATGAAATCAGGCCTAGAGAAACAGCAAAAATGGTCCACAGCATGGCAGCTGAAGTTCCACAAAAAAAAAAGTAAGTGGTTATGCACCTAGGAAGAAACAACCCAAGAAATGACTACTATCTGGGGGGGGGGTGAGACTAGCAAAAACTAGTGTGGAATGTGATCTGGGGATCAGAGTAACAGACAACCTGAAGGTGAGAACACAGTGTGAAAAGGTGGCTCTAAAGGCTGGGGGCATGCTGGGTTGCATTGTGAGGGGGATCATAAGTAGAAGGAGGGAGGTGGTACTGCCGCTGTAAAGTGCGCTGGTAAGGCCCCACCTGGAGTATGGAGCCCATACCTCAGAAAGGACATAGACAGTTTGGAAACAGTGCAAAGGAGGGTGACAAAAATGATTCAGGGATTACACCAGAAGCCATACAAGGAGAGGCTGAGGGATTTAAACATGTACTCCCTGGAACAGAGGAGAGAGTGGGTGACATGATAGAGACATTCAAATACATCAAGGGTGTAAACAAGGTTCAGGTAAATTAACTTTTCTACTTCAAAGAAGGTGGCAGTACGGGGGGGCACGATCTGATGCTATGAGGGGGGCAAGTTCGAGACAAACATCAGAAAGCTTTTCTTCACAGAGAGGGTGGTAGATGCCTGGAACAGCCTGCTCCCAAAGGCCATCAGGGCCAAAACTATTGGGGGCTTTAAGTGAGCATGGGACAGGCATAAGGGCATCATTATCCAGAGCACATAACCAGGGAGGGGGGTAGCAAGCTACAAATCCTGTGCAGACTAGAGGGACCTTGTGACCCCTTTCTGCAATCACCTTCTATGTTTCTATGTTATCTTCCTCTCCACTTCTAGTTCCCACTAAGGCAGAGGCTCATTATGCTTTTGTTTTTCTTTGATCTGACTGGAATCGGATGATCCCATGCAGTCATTTCCTTAACCTGTCTGTTGCTCCATTTCCTAATACTTGCTACAGGACTCAGCCACTTAGGTGATGAGAATGATCTTGAATTGTATTTAATTTTGTGATGTAATTAATTTTTTTTACTTTTTTTTTTTAATCAATGGAAGGCATATTTTGTTCAATTTTGTGATGTTATTGTTTCTATTTTTTTAATTTTATCAATGTAAGAATTACATTTTATTTAATTTTCTCACTTTTTATTTTTTTATTTTATTTTTGTTTTTATTTTAATTTTTTATGGGGTGCCACCAGGTTGCCACCTACAGGGGCTAGGCACCAGCTCGCTGCCAGCTGGTACACACTTGCTGCTCACTACCCAGATCACACTGCAAAAAGCTGCTTCAGGACTCAGGAGGAGCAGGAGGACGCAACAATTTTTGTTAAGTTTTTTTATGTGATGCCACCAAGGTGCCACCTACAGGGGTTGGGAACCAGCTCACTGCCAGCTGGTACACACTTGCTGCCCACTACTCAGATTACATTGTGAAAGGCTGCTTTAGTACTCAGGAGAAGGAGGAAGGAGGAAGGAAGGAACTTCAGGAATGCAGAGATTTGTATTTATTTATTTTTTTAATGAGATGCCACCAAGGCACCTCCTACCAAGGGCTGGGCACCGGCAAGCTGCCAGCTGGTACACACTTGCTGCCCACTGCCCCTATCACTCTGCCCAGACCACACTGTAAATGGCTGCTTCAAGTCTCAGGAGGAGGAGAAATGTAATGACTAAAAATAAAAAAAAACTGCCACAAAAAGAACAGAAAGTTGAAACTGAAGAGGATGCCATCAATAAGCTGGCACACACTTACTGCCCAACTCAATGAAACTGAATTTTTTTTTGTAACAGTGTAAGCCCCCCCCCAATGAAGAGTCAGAGCAACTCGAAGCTAAGAGGAAGGAGCTCCTGTTTTTTGTAATAAATTTGCACTTGCATTTATACATTTTTTTGAGTGCACTGTGATTCTGTGCTTGCTCTAACTCCCAAAAGGCTTTCTACCATGGGCTTTTAATGCCCTGCTAAAATGCTACTTCTGCAACAAAAACTGGGTGCTGACAGACTGCCACCTCTTGTATACCATCTGCCTACTGCCAGCCAAAGGCACACTCCTCCATTCCCACCAATCAGGCAAGCCTCTGGTCCCAGCAGGCCTGCTGCAAGCCTGCAAGCTGCAGCACTGCTGCTGCCATTTGTTTCTTCCTTTTCCTCCCCGAACCCAAAGTTACAGCCCTGCTGTTCAACCAACTGTCTAATCAATCACATTTTTTGGTGGAAAAAAAAAAAAGAATAAATTTCATCTTTCCTTGCTAATCTACCTAGATTTGTACAACACCCTGCCTGACTTACCTATCAGCCTGAGTCAAGGTTTCTAAGATGTCCACTGAACACTATACTGTCTGAGGAGTAGCAGCAGAAGCAGGACCAGTACAGGTACTTGCACATTCTGACTTTTTGACAGGTATTCCATCATTGCCTGTGTGCTGGTCTTTCCAGTTTTTCTTGTGTGGCACATCTTCAACATGGCACTGCCCTGTTTTTTATTCTTTGTGTTTCAGTGTGATCGCATTTTACAGTGGAAGTGTGGGATTGGAGACAGAACAGACATCCCTTCAGGCGGGCTGCTACTACAGATGCACACCACACATTGCTAAAGCTCTAGAATTTTCCTTCGCTCTGTGCCCTTATCACAGTCAAAACTCTTTTACTGTCTTGAGTTACCAAGAGACAGCTGTTTTTTTGGTTGTTTTTGTTTTACAATTTACAATCTTCTGATGCTTCCGTTGATTGTCTCTCCTGTACCTGCCTATACCTATCTATAGCTCTGAGTAATTTGCTCCTGTTTGCACCCAATTACTCCTGCGCTCCGTCTGCCAGCTGCAAGTTGTGGAGGCTTGGGCTTAATCTAAATTTGCTCAGTGCACAGAGGATGCCCTTCTACTAAAGCAGTCTGGATATTATGTGGTGTAAACAGAATTCTGGCCCTGTGTGTAACTCCAGGAAATGGAGTTACAAAGGTACATTTGCCTTCGGGCTGAGTTGTGACCATCTTTCTATTTTCCACAAATTATTCTAAAGAACAGTTTTTTCTTTTACACTTATCATTTTGCATTGTATTATATGTATTGTATGTATCTAGGCAGTTATATAAGGCCAGTAAGGTTAGCAACACATGACAAGTGTTTCTTGACATGTTTCCTGTTGCATGAGTATAGATCTTTATGTCGCTAAGGTACTTGGGAATTTTTTCCCTGCTAAGTTTGCACAACACACCTCGATCCTTTTGTGGTCTTGAGCTGCCTGGTTTTTAATATAATCTGTCAGCACTGTTCACACTATTTGCACTTTAAAGTCCTACACTGCTCTAAAGAGTCACCTCAGTACTGCATACTTGAGCTGCAGATTGAGCTCTGTTTATATTTATGTTTATATTTAGCCACAATTTATATTTCATTTTCTCTGTGTGCTCTATATGCACATTTAGGTCAGGTAGTCAGTTAGCTAGTTGCTTTGTCTGCTGCAGCTCTAAGGCCCTGTCCCTCACTACGCCTCTGTAACATTACAGAGTGCCCAAACCGTTAGCGCAACGGTTTGCATTTACACCTGTAACATTACAGAAGGCATTTTCGTAACCATTGTTGAAACCACATATGAGGTGGTTTCAACAACAGTTATGAAGCCAGGTACACCTCGGTAACATTACCGGGCGAAGTGTGGATGCGTGGTAACGGTCCCCTGCAGGGCCCGTAGCGCAGCACAAGCTTCATCCTGAGAATGGGTGCTACAGTAACGGTCGCCTAGCACACCTAGTGTGGACGGGCGGTACCGGTCTCATAACAGACAGCGCCACAATGTGGACACACTGCACCGCTCCCCGGCCATAATGGATTGCATCCATTAACGGGCCGGAGCGGTGTAGTGTGGACAGGGCCTAAAGGTCAGAAGCTACTCTTATTTAAATTGAACCGCCTGCTTGTCCTGATATTTTACCTGACTGGTCTGCTCACTGAAATTTGTTGACTATGCAATCTAAGTTTTCTAAATCGAAGTAGGCACTGTTTGTCCCTTAAGCTCCATTCATTTTCTTGTCCTGATTTTGTTCGGGATTAAGGTTTCTATGCTCTGGAGTGCTGTTTATATGCACTAATTTAATAAACCCACTTTGCTTTGTTTACTACATTTCTTTGCACCTTGAAATCAATTATTTAGCTAATTGCAAATCAGTTGGCAAGTCTGCACAGTGCTTGCCATTTACATCTTAAATAGAGCGTTTAGAGTTTTTAGAGTTTTTTTTAACTAATAAGCTCTGTTTACACTTTTCATCTCCTTGCATGTTATGTTATTTATCTTTCTGCTTCATTTTAATATCTCTGCTTGTTCTTATATGCATTTATTGCACTAACTGCACTTAGAGTCTAGCTAATTAGCTAACTACCAATCACTTTGTAAATTAGTATGCAAGTTTGCACACTGCTACTTATTTACATTTTAAAGAGTTTTTTTAAGAGTTCTTTAAACATACTGGCACTGTCTGCACTCTGCGCTCCCTTTGCAAATTTTGATCCAGGTCTAGATCAACTAGTTGATCTGGACAAAACTGGTCTCGGGAAGAGTACGGCAAACAGCAAACTATTACTCAGTTCACATATCTTCAAGGGTTGTTCCTGTAAACATAACCCTGCTGCCTAGTAGTGTCCATACAGGTTGTGTTTTAAGCATATTACCTCTTTGTTATTCTGCTGTTATTCCAGCAGATTCTCCAATTGTCATCTACGCCCAACTATTTCTGTCAAATGTTTTCAACTGTATTGTAATTGTCTGTATATATGTCAGGACCTGGACTACCCTTGTCCCACTAGTCCTCCCCCCAGGTCGCACCGGGAGACAAGCAGTTCTTGCTCAGTGTGCTTTTCCTGGTGAAACACTTTCAATAAATAAATAAATTTACTGTCTGCTGGTACACCATGGTTAGCACAAGAGGACAAGCAAAAGCTGGCTGCCGTTCCCACTTAACTGGAGAGCGAACACAGACCAAACAAGCAATAAAAAAAAAAAAAAATAGCACCTGACAACCTCTGAAAGACACTCTTAGTATACACTTTCAGACCAAGACTATACAAACCAAAATGACTGATCATTTCTTTTTAAATCTTTAAATTATGATAAAACATCTACACCAAAAACAAGAACAAGCTATTCTCTCCCAGCATTAAATAGGTCATATTGAAACAATACACTGCAAAAATCATCTGATCTCTTAGAATTATTGTCCCCTCCCCCCTTGGTTCCAAAAAAGAGGTGAACAGCTCTTTTATAGAAACCCTGTCAGGAAAAAAATTGTCTAACGATAGCTATTCTGATTGGGCAGGTGACAGTGTCAGTTTAGGTGACCCCCTCTAATATTTACCCTTATAATGAAAATATTCTAATATCTCAGAATGAGATTCAGAGAGTTACGCAGGAGCTTCAACATACAATTTTAGGCCTGAAGAACTTGAAACAAAATACGAGGATAGCCTAAAAATAAACACAAGCACAAGAACTGCTACCACAGTGACACATTCATAGAAACATAGAAATTGTTGGCAGATAAGGATGGCTAGGCCCATCTAGTCTGCCCGCAGGCCCTATACATTGTATGTGGCCACTGACCCTATGTGATCAATGGCTTTACATCACTCCCTCCCCTCTCAAGCTTTCCTTGTTTACATCACTCCCTCCCCCTCTCAAGCTTTCCTTGTGCCTGTCCCAGGCATGCTTAAACCCCTGCACTGTGCTTGCCCGCACTACCTCCTGTGGCAGACTATTACAAGCATCGACTACCCTTTCTGTGTAGAAAAACTTCCTCACATTACCTCTTAATCCTTCCTTTTCCAATTTCATGTTGTGCCCCCTTATTTTAGTACTATTTCTGCATTGGAAAAGGTCCCCCACCTGCACCTTGTTTGTGCCCTAGAGGTACTTAAAAGTTTCAGTCATATCCCCCCACTGTCTCCTCTCCTCCAGTGAGTCCATATTGAGGTTCCTTAGTTTCTCCTCATATGTTTGGTGGTGCACCATCTTTGTTGCCCTTCTCTGGATAGTCTCCACCTCATCTATGTCCTTGTACAGGTGTGGCCTCCAGAACTGCATGCAGTACTCCAGGTGAGGCCTTACTAATGTTTTATACAATGGCATCACCACCTCCCATCTTCTGCTAGTGATACCCCTGCCTATGCACCCCAGCATGCCACTGGCCCTCCCTGCTGCCTTTGTGCACTGCTTTGAGATAATAACCCCTAGGTCCCTTTCCTTTTTGGTGACAGTCAGCTCCTCCCCCTCAACCTGTAGCTCTCACTAGGGTTCCATCTACCCAGGTGCATTATTTTGCACTTCTTTGCATTGAACCTCAGTTGCCACATCTCTGACTATCTTTCAAACTTCTCCAGGTCCCTCTTGATTTTCTACACCCCTTCTGGAGTATCCACCCCGCTGCAGAACTTGGTGTCATCTGCACACAGGCAGACCTTTCCTTCCAGCCCCTCTGCAATGTCACTAATGAAGACATTGAACAGGACTGGTCCTAGTACTGATCCCTGTGGTACCCCACTGATCACCCACTCTCCCCAGATTGTACCCCATTTACCATGACTCTCTGTCTCCTGTCTGTTAACCAGTTCCTAACCCAGTTCACCACCTTGTCTCTCATGCCCAGACTACCCGTTTTGTTACTCAACCTTCTATGTGTGATGGTGTTGAAGGCTTTGCCGAAATCTAGGTAGGTGACATATACCGCCCCTCCCTGATTTATTTCCCTAGTCACTCAATCAAAAAAATCTATTAGATTCATTTGACATGACCTTCCTGATGTGAACCATATTGCCTCAGATCCTGAGCACCTCTGGATTCCATATGTGCCACTATCCTTTCTTTCAGCAGTGTCTCCATGACCTTTCCCACCACTGAGGTGAGGCTGACTGGCCTATAGTTCCCCACCTCCTCCCTACTGCCACTTTTGTGCAGTGGGACTACATGTTCCCTCCTCCAGTTCTCTGGAATTACACCCACGTTCAGTGACTCTGTGAACAGGGCTACCAGAGGCACTGCTAGTTCCCTTTGGAGCTCCTTTAATATCCTTGGGTGGATGCCGTCTGGCCCCATGGCCTTATCCACCTTCAGCTTTGTGAGTTCTTCCAGAACTCTCTGCACTGTGAATGGACTGGTGTCCACTCCCCCCCCCCATTGCCTCTGCAACCCAACTGTGGTCCTTGATCCTCTCCTTCCTTAGTGAATACTGAGCAGAAGTATTTGTTCAGTATTTCTGCCTTGTCCAGATCCCCCTCTTTAAACTCTCCCTTCTCTCCTTTGAGCCTCACAATCCCCCCTCATTTTTTTTTCTTTCACTGATGTACCTATAAAATGCCTTATCCCCTTTGTTTACTGACTGTGCTAAACCCTCTTCTGTCTGCGCCTTTGCCCTCCTAACAGCCTTCCCTGATTCCCTTAGACATTCAAGGTACACCTCCCTGTCCTCCTCCCTTTGGCTCCCCTTATATTTCCTGAAACTCAGCCTTTTAGCCCTGACTTTGTTCCCCATCTCTTTGGAGAACCATAGTGATTTTCTTCTTTTCCCTTTGGCCACCATCCTAACGCATTGGTTTGTTATCTCCACTATGGCTCCTTTCAGTTTCTCCCATTGTTCTTCTGCCTCCTCTATTACTCCTCCCTTCCCCAGGACTGCTTGTATACATCTACCCATTTCAGTTAAACCTGCCCTCCTGAAATCTAATACTCTTGCCCTTGTGTGGCTTAATAGAGTCCATGTTTCCATGCTGAAGCACACCATGTGGTGGTCACTGGACCCCAGCTGCCCTTCCACCTGTATTTCTTTGACTTTGTTCCCATTGGTCCATACCAGGTCCAGAACTGACTTGTCCCTGGTTGGCTCATGCACCAGCTGCCTGAGTCCAACCCCCTGCAGGAATTCTATGATGGCTGTGCTTCTGGCTCAAGCAGCCATCTGGCTGGCCCAATCTACGTCCAGCATATTGAAATTCTCCAGTAGTAGGATTTTACCTTTAACTGCCATGTCGTGCATGTTCTCTTCTAGTTCCCTACTTCCTCCCTCTGTGTCTGAGGTCTGTAGATCACCCCTGTGCATAATGCTGTTCCATTCCCTGACTCCAAGGTGACCCACATTACCTCAGCCTCTGCTTATCTTCCTTGAACTTCTGTAGACTTTATACCATCTCTGATGTACAGGGCCACTCCCCCACCCTTTCTACCCTCGCTGTCCCTCCTAAACAGTGTATAGCCTGGTACGCTGACTTCCCAGCCATGATTAGCCGAGCACCACATCTCTGTTATTGCTGCTATGTGAAGGCCTGCATCTGCCAACAAGGCTTCCAGGTCTGGAACTTTATTTCCTAGGCTACGGGCATTCGTTAGCATGATCTTCCATGTTTTACAGTGTGCCCTCCCTTTGTTCTTGTTCTTACTCTCTGGCATCTTTTCCCCACCCCGGTTTCCTTTTATATGTGCTCACGCCCACCCCCCATATCACTCGTTATACATTCTTTGCCTGCCTGGCCCTCCCTGCCTGCTTTAGCTGTTCTTGTAGTCAACTTTTGTTCCTGCATGTTCCCATAGGGGGGTGTTCCTAAGCCTCCTGGCTCTCCTGGCTCTCCCCCTTGGCCAGTTTAAATGCTCACAGCCGAAGCATTTAAGCTTCTCACAAAGGACCAAGGTCCCCTTGTCAGACAGATGCAGGCCTTCCTCCTTGTATAAGATCGCATCTGCCCAAGTCAGACCCCAGTCCCCTATGAAGTCAAAACCCTCCCTTCCACACAAATCTTTCAACAAGGAGTTGAAGGTACAGATGTGGCGTGCCCTAGTTTCCCCTGTGCCCTGGACAGGTAGCACCTCTAAGAATGAAACACAGCCTGCTATCCGTTTCAGGTGTCCCCCCAGCTTCCTGAAATCCTCCTGGACTCTGGATAACTCCACCCATCTCCTGGCCAGGTCATTGATCCCCAGGTGGACAATGATATCCAGCTGCTCCCTCCTAGCTATTGCCATAGTGATCCTATGGATTCACTTCCCATCCCTCCATGCAGTGCTTCCTGGGAGGAACTTGACTTCCCTCTCTCCCTTTCTAGGTGTCCCTAATTCTACTCCCCGGACATTAGAGTCCCCCACTAGGAGAAGCTTCCCCCTCCTCTGAGGTCCTCTGCCTCTCTTCCTTGGGGCTCCATCCTGGAGGACCCTTCTATCATCCCTGGTCCCAGCATTGGGTTTATGAGTGGGGCTTTCCCATTCCTCCAAAACAGTGTAGGAGTTACTAAGCGGGACCAGTTGGGGGATGTGCTTTTGACCCCCCCTCCCTCACCCTCCCTGAGCCCACTGTAGTCCAATCATTCCTCTTCCCCAGCATCCTTTGAGGTACAAGTTGTGGACCCAGTGATCTTTTCTTTTGTTTTTTGTTATGCTTTCTCTCTTCACTACTTTCTGTATGGATGCAGGATGTTGCAAAGCCCTATGGGACCCACCTCATAAATGTAGGGCGAGCCCTGGGGTGTGTGGGTTGTGGGAGGGTGGGACTACACCACAGGCTGTGTCCAAAAACAATCAGCCAAGGCTTCCTCTGGCAGTGGCTCCTCACTCCACCCACCATGGTCTAGACACAGCCAATTACAAACACACAGTCACAAACTTATCAGCTAGAATCCCTCAATCCTGTCCAAACTAAAATGGAAAAGCACGCTGAAATGGCAATTAAGAAGAGACCCCAAATTCAATTTCAAACACACAGTCACAAACTCACCAGCTAGAATCCCTTAATCCTGCCCAAGTGAAATGAAGATGCACACTGAAATGGCAGTTAAGACCTCACATTCAGACTACTCTAATCCCTGTAACATGATGCACAAACAAATTGAAGCCTTCCCAGTTAGCTAGCCAAGAACATCACAATGTTCCTGTGTTTCTGATGGGTCAGCACAGAAGTACAATCAACTCATCCGACTTCAACAATACATCCCTCTTTTACTGAGTGATGATTTAATCAATCTTAAAAAATCAACAAAATACCAGTCTTTTACTAATGGAACAATTAATAATCATAAAAAATTATCTGGAGACCACCAGAGAAAACATCACCATCAATGGAATCAGACTTAATGACATACTTGATAGGTTAACAAGAAGCCCCCCCCGCCCAAGGGATTCCTCTCCAGGCCTTACTGCTGGAAACAATGAGTCACTTCTTGGTATTAGACCTAACTTTAGTAGTATTATAATAGTTGAAAAACCTGAAGCAACTTCCAGCAAACAATGCAAATCAAAAAAGAAAAAAGGAAAATAGGCAGACAAAAATAACGATTCAGGGGATAAACAGACTACCTGTAAATCGGCAAAGAAAGTTTCTCAAGGAACACGTGATGAAAATATCACTGTAGAGACCCTTACTGAACAACCTTATTACAAAGGCAAACTGGACACAAAAGTTATGTACACTGAAATGGAGTCTCCACAGCCCACAAACCTAAAAAGACAACTTGCAAAACTAGGCAGGGAATGCGATTTACTTAAAATACAGTGCAACAAATTACCCCCAGGCACACACAAATTGGAGCTTTCCCAGTTAGCTAGTCAAGAACATCACAATGATCCTGTTTTTCATGGGTCCACATAGAAGTATAATCAACTCATCTGACTTAAATAGTAGCCCTCCTCACTCCGAAAAAGACAGAATGACACAGGTACCTAGGAAGGTCTCCACTGTTTACCCCTATCTAAGACATATTGGGCCAGGCAAATGGTTATTTAGCAAAAAGAATGGCCCAAAACATCATATGGCTGCATTGCTAAATGAGGAACTGGATGTTGACATACTTGACTGTGATATAAGCGAGGTCAAGCTCATACTTAGTGACCCAGTAATCATGATGAAGTATATTTTAACTTCCTCACAACCACTAATCATGTGTGGATCAACAGCACTCCATTACAGGACAAAGAAATATCGGTAGCCTTTCCAAACAGACAGCTTTTCAATAAACTTACTGTAACTGAAAAGAGAGATAAGATGCCAACAGTGGGTTTAGCATTGTTTGTTCTACCAATGATGTTCAAGGAGAATAAGTATAAACTAAGGACTTCCTTGTGCAATTTTTTAGCAGATCTCTAAATATAACTGTAGGCAAAAATGGGATTCTGAAAGTGTGCAGTAATGCAGGCAGCCAAATTGACATTTTAGTTAAACATAATTAGGTGGTTCCTAGGATCCTTGCAAAATCGCCCACCCTGGATAACATGGGCCTCCACATTCTCCCCTCGTGTGACCCTGCCCTACACTCACAAAACAAGATCAAATACTCTTCAAAAAATCCCACCCACCAGACCACCTTTAAAAATCCCTCAAGCCTTACCAAAGACCCACAACAGATCTTTCTAACTAATAGGTTTATGGCTCTAGCAGGCTATGGTGAGGACTGACTCAGCAACAAAAGCACCAACAATGGTCAGGACAGCACATCGATCCATGGTTCAGAATCTCTGTTTATTGATAACATAATGAGTACAAATAACGGGCTTGCCTTTATAACTTGGAACATTGCTGGACATGATCATAAATCATACAACTCATCGCAACTGCAGACATTATATGTCTGCTAGAAGCTTGGCATGATTACACCAGCAATATTGCCCTCAATGGTTATGAGCTAACTCATCACCCAGGCATAAGAGGCAATAAATATGGTAGAATGTCAGGCAGCCTAGCAACCTATATCAGAATTGGTTCATTCGAAAAAAACATAATACACCATAAATCAGAAAATTTTCTGATTAACTTGCTCACAAAAGGGGGAATTAATATAGCTCTGATCAACTGCTATATCCCCCCAGGGAACTTGAAGTTCTATAGCACAACTATCTGAGATACACTTATAACTATCTTAGAAGACCCAGCAGTGAAATTGCCATTATGGGAAATTCTGTTTATGGGAGATTTTAACACTAGGACTGGAACGTATGATGGGTATATAGACAACTCAGTATTCTAGTATATGAATAACATGGGCACAATGCCTATGAGGAAGTCCAAAGACAAAACAATAAATAAAGCAGGATAGATTCTTGTCAAAATCTCAAAAGAATTCAACCTGTACCCTCTAAAAGGCCAACTACAGGGCTACATGGAAGGCAATTGCACCTACATAAATGCTTAGGGCCTTTCCTTGCCTGATCTGATACTCTGGTCTGGTACACAGAGCTTTGTCTCAACCTCCACGTAATTACCAGATCAGAAAGTGACCACTTTCTGATATTCTTATATGGCCTAAATACAATAAAAAGGAGAGACAAATCTAATAAACCACTTTTTACTGCACTTAGAGCAAGAAACAGGGCCATATGGGAACACAAACTGGATATCTTGAACTAAAATTAATAATTGGGGAGCTACTAAGTACAGAGGTCTGGTAGGGACTCCCTCCCTGGAGTGCCAAGACCATGTGGATAAATCTAATACCCATTCACAACAATATCAGTAAAAAAATGTACATATACTTCAACCCCAAACAGAATACGGTACATCAGCAGGGTTGGTTTGGTAAAGAATGCAGACAGTAGAAATACCATCTAAGATTAATGACCAAAGATGCAAAACATTAAATAGGAGGTAAAAATTTCAACTCAGAAATAAAGGAAAAACTATAATGTATTCTTAAAAGATAAAAAAATAACAGTGTTTCACATTTTTATGGGAGAAAATGCTCAGAGTCAAGAATGAAAAAAAAATCACAAAGAGTTCTGGAAACTAGTAGCTCGCAGCTCCAATAATTATAAAGGATCTATCAAAGCATATATACAGGAAAATGTGTGGGTGCAGTACTATTGAAAAATAATTTTTGATGTGGAGGCTCCTGTCTCTCATGCTCTGCTTAGTTTACCTAAGCATAATAACAGCTTTCAGTTGATCTCAAGAAAAGAAGTATGCCTGGCAATAACATCTTTTAAGGGGAATAAAGCCCCAGGCCTAGACAGAATACGAGCTGAGGTGTATACATGCAATCTTACATTGTGGTTCCAACACTCTAGTATCCTTTTATAACAAATGCGTAGCCAAGAATTTTGTCCCCAGTCTTGGAGAGGCCCTGACATTATCCCAATTCATAAAAAAGGCAGCATCTTCGACCCCGCAATGTACAGACTGATCAGTTTATTTATTATTTTATTTATTTGAATTTTGTTAACCAAGTAGGCCCACTGAATCCCGAAGGTTCCTTTTTCAGGGGTGACCTGGAATTAGTTACATATACAACAGTTTGTATTAGATAGACTATGCATATACAGGTTACAGAGTGGAAAAAACAGTGCCAATGGTACAGCGGGATCATACAATGCAATTTGTTAGTAAAAAATACATACTGTAGAATGACAAGTATGATGGGAGCAATAAAGATAAAAAGAACAGGTCAGATTCTAGCTTGTCAGGGAGAGGAATAACAAGGGACATGACTAGAGGCTGACCAGGTACATCCCATTGGTGGCAAAGTACCGCCAGTCAACTGGGAGACCAAGTGCGGGGATGGCTAGGTTGGGCACAGTGCTTACGTACAGGAACAAGTATTGCTTTCTAGTAGGTGCTCTTGTAGCCATTTTTGAAAGGATTCCAGGGAGTTGGAGAGCTGCGCGGGGGGGATTTGTTCCATAGCACTGGAGCGGAGTAGGTAAATGATTTTCTGCCGGTCACTGCCCTTATTCTAGGCGCCTCCAGCAAATTCAAGCTAGAAGTGCACAACAGTCTGCTGGAGTTTTTGTGCTTAAGCAGGCTTGTGAGTCCCTCAAGCAGAGGGTCCTGTGTCAGCTTGAAGGTAAGGCACAGTAGCTAGTACTGGAGCTGATGGCTCAGGGAAGGACATTTTAGGGATGCAAGGACATCACAGTGGTGCCACCGGTGGGGTGTATTAGAGGTAAACCTGGCTATTCTGTTATACAGAGTTTGTAACCTACTAAGCTCCTGTTTCTGGAGTGAGTGCAACATTGGCACCGCGTACGTAAGATTGGGGAGTAGGATGCTGTTTGCAATAGCAGCCCTGGTTTCAGGGATCAGCTGTGGGCTCAGCCAATACAGCAGCCCGAGCTTCTGATGTATGGTTCTGGTGACCTTGTCAACGTGGGGTTTCATGGTAAAGCCCTGGTCCAGCATTTTTCCTAAGTATTTAAATTGGACTATGATCTCAATCACTGAACCCATGGTGGAGGCAAGTGGCAGCAGTGTACTCTGCTCAGGGCCAAGAGACCTTGGACCAAACAACATCGCTTTCATTTTGGAGGTGTTTAGGAGAAGTCTGTTGGCCTGAAGCCAGGTGCCTAGGAACAAGAAATCTTCCTGCAGGTGCCTGTCAAGATCAGTTACACTGACTGAGGTTCTGAAGAGCACAGCGTTGTCAGCATACTGGTTTACAGAACTCTTCCCACAGTAAGAGCTAAGGTCCTTTACAAATAGCGAAAAACAGGAGGGGGCCCAGGATTGAGCCCTGGGGCACCTTTTCCTTAATGGGGAGCCAGCCAGATACAGCATCACACCACTTGACCTGCTGTGAGCAGCCAGATAAATAACTGGAGAACCAGTTTTGGGTATGCTCCTCTAGGCCAAGGTCCTTCAGCTTGCCCATAAGTGGGCTATAGTCCACCAAATTGAAGGCCTTTGTTGTCAATGAAAACAGCCCTAGTGGGCATGCCATTGTCAAGGGCCAGGACGATGTCAGTGGAAAATTTGATCAGGGCAGTGTCCATGCCGTGCTTTTTTCTGAACCAATGCTGGGTGCAGGCCAGCAATTTGTTTGTGTCCAGGTAGTCTCGGAGATGTCCATACACTATCTTCTCCTGGATTTTGTCTAATATACACCGCAGGAATATAGGCCTGTAGTTAGTAATCTGCTCTTTGGGGCCCCCGTTGTGTATGGGGACTACATAGGCTTGCTTCCATTGAGCTGGAACAGTCCCTTCAAGAAGAGATCTGTTGACAAGTCATGTGACCAGTAAGGCTATGGACAGTGCTGCAGCCTGCAGCAGTCAGGGCTCAAGACCATCTGGGCCAGCAGAACCCCTGGTCTTAATTGTCTTAAGTAGTGGGAGGATGTCTTTTGGAGATGCCAACTTCAAGTGGAATACCAAGTGGCTATGTTCGAGCCTCCTGGCCCCCGGGTGGCCAGAGGAGGGAGGTAGGTCAGCATTGTATTTGTCAAGGTCAGTGAAAAACCTGTTGAAGATGTCTGTGACCTCATGGCTGTCACTGAGTATTTTGCCCCCAGAGGAGATTGATAGGTGAGGTGTGGAGCCATTACCCTTTAGCTGGCAGTTGATTTGGTCCCAGAATGACCTAGGGTCAGACAGGTTTGTCTGTTGCAGGGTCTTCACATATTCCCTCTTATCTTTTAGGATCATTTTTTTACACTGGTTCTGCAGTGCTCTATATGTGGTCCAGTTGGCCAGAAGACTAGACTCTTTATATTTGGCCCATGCCCTTTCATGCTCAATCAGCAGTGACCTCTATGCAGGGGTGATCCATTTGTAGCATCACCCCTGAGTTCTGAGTTCTTAACTGATGAAGAGGAGCAAATAAGTTGACAGCAGAGGAGAAGGTGTTTTGGAAAAATTCCAGGGCATCAATGGCAGGGACAGACTTGATGGGGCTCCAGTCTATGCCAGAGAGGTACTATTGGAAAGCTGAGGGTGAGAACTGGGAAAAGTCCCTTGCTGTGATCAGTCTGGGTGGGGGGTCTGGGGGTTCTTCCTTGTAAAGAATATTGGAAAATGATCACTGAGGGCTTCAGCTAAGGTCCCTGCCACCTGAGTGTTCAGGGAATTGGAAACCAGCACCCAGTCTAGAGTGGTATGCTTACCAGATTTTGCATTGTGCTTTGTGGGCATCGTGATCTGTGTTAGACAAGTTTACTCAACATTAATCTAAACATTTTCTCAAAGATACTCTTAGAAAGACTAAAGTCCAAATAAACAATACAGGGGGACTTCGTGAACTAAAAGCAGGATTCAAGAATGGTTATGCTACTGTTGACAATTGTTTTGTTCAAACCGGTCTCCTAGAAAAGTATGTTCATTTTAGAAAACAGAGATTGTTTGTGTTGATTTCTCAGCAGCATTTGATTCAGTATCGAGAAATACTATATGAAATATTCTAATAAATAGAGGCATAGATCCCACATTGGGCCAAATAATTGCCAGTCTTTACTCAAACACATGGGACTGCATGGGCCCACATTAGATTTTATGTCAGGTTGAACCTGAAAAAGGACTTGTTCCAGTGTTCTTACCTGGTAAATGAAATAAAAATAATAAAATCCAAGGTCAATTCTCAAAAGACTGCTGCACTAATACAGGGGTGAGACTGGGATGTGTCCTAGCACCCACTTTGTTCTGTCTAATATATTGATAAATCACTAAAGGACCTGGAATTGCCAGATTCTGATTCTCCAAAAATAAATAACTACATTTGCCTCGCTCTTGCATATGCGGATGATTTAGTCCTTACGGCCCGGTCCAAAAGAGGATTACAGAGAAAATTAGACCGGGTGGAAGACAGAGTTAAATAACTTAGTCTAGCCATTAACTTTAACAAAACTCAAGTCATGATCTTTGGATCAGAAAAGATCATGGACAATGGCACTTTGGTGAACAGAAACTGGGAGTTACATTAAGTTATGTATACCCTGGCCAGACCTTAACTGCTAATGGATGCCGGGCAAAACATGCCACAAACGTCATAGTGAACATCAAAAAAATGAATACAAGGAGTAGAAAATGTAATAATGCCTATGGTGGATATACATTAAAACCAGCAGTGAACATACTTAGAGCAAAACATATTGTGCAGCTCTCTTATGGTGCAAAAATATGGGATATTAAAAGAAGATATAGCTTAACAATTCCAATGTTTAAATACTTAACATCACTCCTAGGACTTGGCCACTCTTGCCCAGCAGCGTATATAAGATCCAAATTTGGATTGGACAATATAAACGTAGTGATAGACATGCTTAAAATTAATTACTGGCTAAAGCTTTCCAGGATGGACACAGATAGGTTACCTTACAACTGCTTAAATGAAAAAAAGATCCTGGCAGGCATATGGCTACAGGGAATCAGATCGGTATAGGACCCTTTTAAATAACATAAATAAACATGATCTACTAGTGCTCAAGAGATACCTCAAAAAAAATAAATCCCTGAGTCTCAAGTATAAGTTGTACATTGAAAGGAAAATTTGTAATTGTTTGGGCCAAACAAGACCTCATGGCCATTAACTACCCATAGAAACATAGAAACATAGACTTTGACGGCAGATAAGGACCGCTAGGCCCATCTAGTCTGCCCATTTCCCTACCTACAGGATAGGCCGCAGATCCTAGTTAACCAACAGCCTTTATCTTCCTGCCCCCCACAAGAATTGCCTTATGTCTGTCCCATGCATTCTTGAATTCTCCCACAGTTTTAGACCCCACAACTTCCTCAGGAAGGCTGTTCCATGCATCCACTACCCTCTCTGTGAAATAATACTTCCTCACATTGCCCCTGAACCGCCCTCCTTCTATCTTTATATTGTGTCCCCTTGTTCTTGCAAGTCTCTTTTTCTGAAAGATGCTACCCTCTTGGACTTTGTTGATTCCTTGAGGTACTTGAAAGTTTCTATCATGTCCCCCCTCTCCCTTCTTTCCTCAAGGGTATACATATTAAGCTCCTTTATTCTCTCCTCATACGGCTTCTCTTGCAGACCCTGCACCATTTTAGTTGCCCTCCTCTGGACTGCCTCTATCCTGTCTATGTCCTTCGGAGATGGGGTCTCCAGAACTGGACACAGTATTCCAGATGGGGTCTCACCAACTGTCTGTACAGAGGATAACAACTTCCTGTTTTCTGCTGCTGATGCCTCTCCCTATACATCCCAGTATACCCCCAGCCCTCCCTACTGCCTTCTCACATTGCTTGCTAACCTTAAGGTCATCTGATATGATTACCCCCAGGTCCCTTTCCTGTTTTGTTGTTGTTACTACCTCCCCACCCATTGTGTATCTTCCCCTGGGTTCTTGTTTCCCAGGTGCATTATTTTGCACTTTTTTGCATTGAATCCTAGCTGCCATATGTCTGACCATTCCTCCAACCTTGCTAAGTCCCTTTTCATCCTTTCCACGCCTCCTTGTGTATCAACCCTGTTGCAGATCTTTGTCTCATCTGCAAAAAGGCATACTTTTCCTTCCAGTCCCTCTGCAATGTCACTGATGAAGACATTAAAAAGGACTGGACCCAATACTGAACCCTGCAGTACCCCACTAGTAACCGCCCTTTCTTCAGAGTGACTCCATTTACAATTACCTCTGTGTCCTGTTGTCCAGCCAATGTTTTACCTAGGCTACCACCCTGGGACCCACTCCCAGGCTGGTTAATTTGACTATCAATCTTTGTGTGGGACTGTGTCAAATGCCTTGCTAAAGTCTAGGTAGACCATGTCCACAGCCCCTCCTGGTCTACTACTTTGGTCACCCAGTCAAAGAAATCTATTAGATCTGCCTGACATGACCTTCCCGGCTGAACCCATGCTGCCTTGGATCCTGTGCTCCACTGACCTCTAGGTACTCAACTATTCTTTCCTTCAGAAGTGACTCCATCACTTTCCCTACCACAGAGGTCAGACTGACAGGTCTGTAGCTTCCTGCCTCTGTCTTGGTCCCACTTTTGTGAAGGGGAATCACATCCACCTTCCTCCAGTCCTCGGGTACCACACCATCCTCCCATGATTTATTAAAAAGAGTAGCCAGTGGTTTCACTAGTTCCTTCCTTAATTCTTTAGAATTCTGGGGTGAATTCCATCAGGACCCATTGCTTTGTCCACCTTCAGTTTTAGGAGTTCTTGCAGAACCCTTTCTTCTGTGAAAGGACTGGGATCGACCCCCCTATCAAGAGTGCTTCTGTTAATTGGATTAGGCACTTCCCCTCCTCTTTGTGAATACTGAGCAGAAATATTCGCTCAGTATTCCTGCTTTTCACTGTCCCCTCTGCCCACCCACACGTTCATTCTATTCAGCCTCACTATCCCTCCCTTTGTCTTTCTACGCTCGCTGATGTACCTATAAAAGGTTTTATCCTCTTCTAACTGAGTTGGCTATCTTTTCCTCAGTTTGGGCCTTTGCTATTCTGACTTCCTCCTGCTTCTTTCTGCCTTAACTGGTACAGCTCTCTGTCCTGCTCCTTCTGTGTTTCCTTATACTTCGGAATGCTATCTTTTTCTTCCTGACTTTCAGCCACCTCTTGGAGAACCATAGTGGCTTTTTCTTTCGCTTTGATTTGTTTATTTGCTTCACACAAAGGCTTGTTGCATCTGTGATGGCAGTTTTGATAATTCCCCATTGTTGCTCCACACCTCCTTCTAGCCTGTTTGCTAGTGCTTTCTGAGGCACTCTCCATCTTGCCAAAGTCAGCCCTCCTAAAGTCCAGTACCTCACTTTTGTATGGCTTGACTCTGTAGCTGAGCTTAACGTGAACCACACTGTTTGATGGTCACTTGTCCCCAGATGGCAACCTACTTCTAGATCTGAGATCCTCCTCACTGCCCCGCTTGAGAGTACGAGGTCTAAGATTGCTCCCTCACGAGTGGGTTCCAAACTAGCTGTCTAATGCCTGCCACCTGTAGGGCATCAAGAATGGCCCTGCTCTTGGATGTGGCTGCAGCAAATGTGCTCCAGTTAACATCTGGCATATTCAGGTCTCCCATCAACAGTATCTCCCCTTTCTCTGCCATTCTAAGAATGCCTTCCATCATATCCTTGTCCATTCCTTCCCCTGACATGGGGGTCTGTACACAACCCCTGTGCGGATTGTGGTGTCCTTTCCAGTCTCCAAGGTGACCCACAGTGCCTCCTCTCCTCCCTGTTTACTCTTTTGTTCAGTTGCTTTTATCCCTTCCTTTACAAAGAGAGCTACTCCTCCCCCTCTTCTCCCCTGCCTGTCTCTCCTGTAGGTTATGTACCCTGGTATGTTAACATCCCAGTCATGGTTCTCTGTGTACCATGTTTCTGTGACTGCTACGATATCCAGGCATCCCTCTTCCATCAAGGCCACCAGCTCAGGGAGCTTGTTGCCCAGACTACGGGCATTGATACTCATTACCCTCCATTTCCTGATGGCCTTACCCCTTTCCCCATCCCTGTCCTTCTTGCCTTTGTCACTTTCTCCATTTACCCCTGCCCTTCTCCCTATCGACACCTCCATGTTGGTGTTTGCCACACTTACTACCATGATTGTGTGGGGCGGCTAGGATTTTCCTGCTCCTTTCCAGTGCCTCCCCCCTTGGCTAGTTTAAAAGCTTGCCAATGAAGCATTTAAACCTATCACCTAGGATCCTGGTTCCCCTTCCGGACAGATGCAGCCCATCATGCCAGTATAGGCTTGCATCACTCCAGGTGGACCCCAGTCCCCAATGAAGCCAAATCCCTGAGCTCCACACCAGTTTTTCAACCACTGATTAAATCCCAGTGCAGAACATCCTAGCCTCCTATGCCATAGATGGCAGCACCTCGAGAAGGTTACCCAGGCAAGCTACTTGACCAAGGCCCCTCCCCAATTCCACAAACTCTTCCTACACTTCTCTAATCCCTTTCTTAGCCAGGTCATTTGTCCCTAGGTGGACAATGACATCCAGCTCCCTCCCCTGTGCAGCTGCTCTGGCAATCCTGAGGATTCGCTCCCTGTCCCTCCAAGCCATGGCGCCAGGCAGGCACCTTACCTCCCTCTCCCCTTCCTTGCCCAGTTCTACCTTCCTAACAATGGAGTCCCCCACCAGGAGTTGTTTCCTTCCCCTGCAGGGTCCCCTGCCACCCTCCTGTGGGTCTCCTTTGTGGAGGTTCCCAGCATCCTCCTTGGTCTCCACTGTAGGTGCCTCCATAGAGGAACCACACTTTGCCAGAATGGCATAGGAATTGTGGAGAGGTACAACTGGAGGGATGTGCCTCTGTTCCACCACCCTCACCCTCCCTGAGCCCACTGTGGTCCAACCGCCTCTTTCTTGGCAACCTCTGAGGCAACGGCAGTGGCACTGGTGGTCCCTGGATGGAAGAGGAGGTCCCACAAATCCTGGCCAACTCAGCCTGGAGATGAGCAACCTCCTCCCTCAGCCCAGAGAGGTGCCTGCAGATGGGACAACACCGCATCCTCCAGAACATCTCCCGGAAGACTGCTGCTCCACAGCGACTGCACTGCACTACTCCAATCATGTCTTATTTCTGACCCCTTAACTGTTTGCACGTTTCTCTAGTTGGTTTGCTTCCAAAAATACATACTTTGGCTTCAGATACTATCTGGATGTCCTGACAAATCCTGAATTAAGAAAAATATTTATTAGCTATAAATGTGAGGTGTTCGAGAGAAATGTGTTAACAGCAGCAGACAGTATGATAAATCCAGAGTGAATAGCCCAACTTGTTTCTGCTCCAGTGGGGAGCAGGAAGTCTTATTGCACATTATATGGGTTTGCCCATGGCACAGAAAGGCCAGGGCTACATTACTGGACCATTTTCACATGCAAGACTCCAATTTTGACACCTTCAAACTCACCTCAACACTTTTACACATGGCATAACTATTAGGAATCTTGCCAAATTCTTTAGGACAGTAAAGTCTATAAGGAAAAAAAAATGTTGGCTAAATTAACTCCAACAGTAAGTAGGTGAGCTACAGCCCTCTATAGAAACAAATATGATATGATTTCCTGGTGACTATACCAGTTGGACCCAAACTACTCAGGTATTCATCTTGTAGAGGCTGGAAACCCTGAGGCTCTTAATATTGGTTCCTTTTATCCACCTTTTTCCTTGCGGTGTTTTTACAGTTACTACAATATTCTTTTTATTGCTTTTACCACCTTCATTACAATATATGATTTGTATGTTTTTAGTTTGCTTATTGTAATGCTTTGATACATGTTCTTTTTATGTTTTAGTGAATTTATTGTAATGCTTTGTTACTTGTTATAATGACTATGTAGTTTAAACAATAAGCTGAATTGATTGATACCTATCAGCCCAATACCGAGTGTGTGCATGAGCTCTCCCACTGGCTAACGTAGGGTTGAGCTGCATAGCTGCATGAAAGAGGCTGGACTAGCCTATGACTCACAGTCACAGTGAAGTTAACTGTTTCAGGTGTGGATTGTGGTCTGTAGTTCAACTGGTTCAACAAAACCGCATCATTCAGACCAGGTCAAACCAGTCAAATCAAAAGTCTACCTACATACCCTAAAAGTTTGCAGCCATCTGAAGGATAGTTCTATGTAATAATAGCACATTAAAATGAACGAGCATGAGAACAGAGAATCAATATTAGCGATGACAACAACAGCACATGCACTTAATAGCGCAGCACATAATAGCTACAGCAGCTCACACCTGCAGCTCAAAATTATACGCAAGCCCACGCAAATACATGTGAGTACCTGTGAGTAGGATGCACAGTTGCAGTGGGGGAAGATACTATTGCTGGGATGCAGAGGGAGGGAGCGAGTGGTTATTATCTTCTTCCAAAGAGACAGTCAAAGAAACACGAAGTGCATGGCGGGGGGAGATGGAGGAAGCAGACTGGTTCCTGAGTCATGGGCATTGCATTCGGTATTGTGTCATTCCCCACGCCCCATTCCCTCTCTCTCTCTCTCTCTCCCCCTTCTCTTTGCTACATGTCATTATCTTCAGACAAGGATGGGAAGCCAAAATACACACCAACATTTATACTAGTGCAGCCAGCTGTTTTAAACTGTATTTAACGCGGGGAGCTCTGCCCCCTGCACCCTTCACATGGGGCTGTGCCCCCCTGAGCCCCCTATCTCTATAATTCTTACTCCATGTTGCTCGTTGATGGTGGGGGTATCAGCCAACTCCAATCGCTCAAATGTGCATTCGCTAAGTTATGTTATTGGTATATTGTGCCATTCGCTGTTTCTTACAACTCATTGTAATTGCGGTCGCTATTGTTGAGTCACTCATATTGTATCGCTATTTATTTCTCACTGTTATGATGTGCTACCTGAAGGACTTGAACACTCGAAGTTCAAGGTGCTCGATTCTTTGGTAGAACTAACTTGCAGCACTAGTTTTGACTGACTGAAAAAGTTGCAAATGTCATTCTGCCTTACCCTCCAAACTGCTACTAAGTGACATAGAAATCATTGACAAGCAAGAAATCTTAAATATCTTCAATGACCATTTCACCACAGCTGGCCTAGCATTTGACTCTTCACCTGCAAATCTCTTGAGATCATCATTAAACCTTCAGTCCACTGTGGGACAAAAGGCTGCTTCAACATTCTCCTTCGAACCAATATCCTTAAAAGAAGTAGAAGACCTCCTATACAATTTAGATATCTTAAGAGTGCAGGTGGACTCCCTGGACCCCTACTTTCTTAAAGTAGCATTGCACACCTTATCTGCCCCCCCACTCACCTCTTCAATCTTTTCCTAGCTACTGGTTCCATCCCCTCCATATGGAAAACAGCTCAAGTAGTTCCACTACTTAAATCAGGTGATCCCATGGACCTTAACAATTACAGGCCCATTTCCATCCTACCGGTACTGTCCAAGATGCTTGAAAAATTAGTAAATTTAAGGGCCTATCTGGACACCAACAACCTCCTAAATCCAGCACAATCTGGATTTAGATCAATGCATAGCACCATCTCTGCCCTAGCCAAAGTCACTAACGATTGGCAGACTGCCTTGGATAAAAAGAATAGTACCTGTGCTGTATTCCTGGATTTGAGTAAAGCATTTGATACAGTGGATCATGAATCATTAATCTCCTCTCTTAGCTCTGTAGGCCTTGATTCACTCTCGCTCAATTGGTTTAGGTGCTATCTCTCTGGAAGGTTACAATTGGTAAAAAATGAAAATTACCTATCTACCTCTAAACCACTGTTAGAGGTGTACCACAAGGCTCTATCCTAGGCCCCATCCTCTTTGCCATTTATATTAATAACATTGATGCCAACCTCTCTCAATCTAACATTCATCTGTTTGCTAATGATACTGTATTATATGTCAGCAATCCCTCACCATCAAAAGCCTGTGAACTGTTACAGTCAGAATTCTCCATCCTACAACACAACCTATTGGAAAAAAAATTACTTCTAAATGCCAAAAAACCAAAGCTATGTTCTTTGCAACAAAGAATTGCTCTGCCACTACCCCATCATTCATCACCCCACAATTATCCACCTTATTTGGAGAAAAGCTGGAATTTGTGGATAAATTCAAATATCTTGGAGTCTGGATTGACAATAAGCTTGACTACTCTGTCCACATTGAAGAGCTATTAAAAAGTTGAGACAAAGGCTTGGCCTATTTTACAGAATAAAACACTACCTTACCAGAGACTCCAAACAAAGATTAATCCAGGCATCATTCCTATCCTTATTGACTATGCTGACTTTCTCACGGCCATTGCTCACTCTCCTCTTAAATAAGCTGGACACCCTGTATCATAGAGCCATCAGATTTATTATAGACCTTCCCTCCAGCACCCATCATTGCTCTTTTACATGGCAGTCAATTGACATCCCTACAGCACAGAAGAAAAAGAATGCTGCAATCTGGATCTTTAAAGCTTTATCAGGCAAACTCCCCTCCTATATCTCAGACTGTTTCACCCGAATCACATCTAGGCCATACACCTTAAGGATCAATAAGCTCATTATGCTAAAGATTCCTATTACCTGCACCCGGTTTGGGAGGGCTGCTATCAGCTATTCCCTAGCATTTGTCTGGAACTCACTCCAAAAATCTATGAATCTGAATACCCTCTTACCCTTATCATCCTTCAAAAGATTATACACCGCCCTTTTTCCAGAGTTGTGCAACTGCTTCCATAAGGCCTAGTCTCCCATCCAACCTACACCCCTCCCTTCTGTAATCCACTATGTTTAGTTTCCCTTCTTCTACCTAGTCAGTTATCACATTTCATATAAAAGCCTACAAAAGCCCTATTATTTGATTATTATCCCTGCTATATCTATTATCCTCTTCATTTTTACAGGTTAAGTTATTTTACTGTGCCTTGTATATCTGTAAATTTTGTATATATCTCTTATTTATTTGATTGTACTAATGTTATGCTATTCTCATGTCTTTGTAAAAAAACTTGTACCCTTATTTGTATGACCACTCAGGTCCATCTTGTAAATGAGCTACGCTCAATGATGTTCGCCTGAATAAATAAACATTTTGATTGATTGATTGATTGATTCTGCAAGAAAGTCCAAATGCTTCATATGATGGTCCTCCCCAAGGTACTCCTGTTTTCCCCAATACCTACTGTGCCAGCCACATTCCCTGGAAGCTTTCAGGCAATTTCAGCACTTAGAATGATGGCTCTTTGGAGTTATGGGGGTATAAATCACTTTGGTTCAGGGGTATTATGGGACAGTGGGAATAAGATAAATTTACACAAGGGTCCACTCCAGAGAGTATGAGCAACCATCTTATTGGCTGTTACTGAAGGAAAACCTGAGTGGGAAAAGGGTACACCCCAGGCTGTTTCTGCAAGGGGAAGGGGGTTGGGAGGCCCTTCTGTCCACCACCCTATGCAGTATACCTGGACCAGTTGGAAGACATCACAAATAATTCTGGGGGAAAACTGTGCATCCCAAAGGGTGCATTAGCCACTGTGGAAGAGCAGTAATTAGCTGTTAGGAGGAAAGGCCATACTGTGGAAGGACTGGGCCGCCAAGGACACTGTATTAGTGACTGCTGGGATCCTGGAATGAGGATTTTCTACCCTTTCCAGCATACTCAGGAGAGTGAGGAGGAGATTAGGGACAGCCTCCAAACACCTTATTGGAGATCTGTACCTCCAACTTCAAAAGTTTTTTGGTAATGTTCTGTGGCCGTACCTCACCCTTCTAAGATGGGGCTGTTGGGAAGACTTACTGGGCCAAGCAGGAGGGGACCCCTTCCCCCACATCTCAGCAAGATAAATGCTGGTCTGCTTTGCAGGGTGGTTCCTACCATGGATAAGGTCAAGTCCAGATAGGAAGCCCTCATGGCTATTCCATTTCAGAGGCAATCTGATCTGGATGCCTGACTCACATCTACAAGAGCTGCCAGGATACTCTGGGACTGTTAATTCAGCTAATGATTTTATATCTATGCAGAGGACCCTAGAATCTCTGGTTAAGATGAGATTTATCTAGTCAGATGACTGCCGGGGATGGGCATAGGAAGGTGGAACCTACTCCTCATACTGTGGTCCTGCCCTAAACTGTCTAGGTGGTGGCATCAGATCATACAGACTTGTGGAGAAGTGATGCAGCAACATCTGCTATGTGAGGCTAGTCTCATGTTGTTGGACAAAACCAACATTCTACATAACAGACCACCACACCTAGTACACCAGTTATCTGTAACCCTTGTAGAATCCAGCAGATTACTAGTGAGGTGGCAGCATTCTAAAGGCATCCCAAGTTCAGGAGTGGGGGCAGAAAATGATGACCCTGGTGGGGTATGATCATCTGACTTGCACTGCCATACAGTCAGAACCTCAGTATAAGAAGAGCTGCAGAGGTTTCCTAACCTGTAGTTTTTAAAGCTGGAGACCATGGAGTGGTGACAGCAGGTGTGTCCTGGGGCAAGGGTAGTTGGGGAGTAAATTTTGAAGAGCCCAGGCATACAAGCTAGTCAGGCAGTACACTCACATGGCAATAGAACTCCTGTGGATGTATACTGTAGTTCTGATCTCACAGGTAATAGGTGGTTGGGCAAGTTGCTTTGCACTGTAACAGCACTACTGTCTTCTCTGTTTCATGTCTTACTGTTCCTTAGAAAATGGTTACATTAATTTGGTCAATAGGTACATAGTGTATCATGGGCCCTTGTTCAACATGGATTTACATACTTGCTGAAATGTGGTTGAACCACATTTCAAAGGTCATGGAATGCAGTTGCTTCCTTCTGCGGTACAACAACACATCAGTTGATCAGAAATCTGTGGTCACCTTCACTCAGAACCACCACACACACACACACACACACACTTTTTTTTTTTAAACAAAACTACCAAGCCACCTGATGCAAGGGTGTGTGAAAGCAGAGTTGTGTCAAGACTCGCACCCAGCGGCTTGGCAGCTTTACTTTTAAAAATAACAGAAAACACGCACAAAAAACCCTATAAACTGTAAAGAAATACAGTTTGGGCTATCATATGCCCAACCAGCCTGTGCTACTACCTCGAGCTTGTGATTACATCAGACCTCTTGAGCTTCACTCTCGAGGTCTGAAGTAACCAGAACCCCTCTGTGGCAGCACACGCTGGTTGTACATGGTTACCCAGACAGCATTCTCTATATGTTCGGCTAGGATGAGAGCTTGTACATGGTTCAGGTTTCCTTCTCATTGTAGCAATGTAATTTTAGATTAATTTGGGAGGCCTCTGACTCACAATGGACTTTGGAGCATAACAGACACTATAGAATTAAGTTTGAGGGTGAAAGACTGTCCAATACACCCACATGTAACTATTATGCATGCTGTATATTGGGTTTAATTTGTTTAAAAAAACAAAACATGAATTATAAAATAAATCACAAATTTCAAGGTCATCTTCGTAACATGAAGTGATGTGGGACCACTTTTATATGCTGGAGACATAGGTACACACTCCAAGCCCAGACTGGTAGGAGTGCAGCCTGGCAAAGAGGCTGCCAGCACAGGGTTAACTGTTCCTCCTCCCTCAGCTCCGATGGCTCTTCCACATTTGCAGCCCTAGCATTTAGTTTGCCTGTGATAAAACATGTTTTCCAAATGTAGTGGCCCCCAAACTGTAGCACTATCGAAACTAAAAAGTATGTATCTTGAAGGACCCATAGGACCTGTTTGGATAGTGGCATGCCTCTCTCTTTGTCTGCAGTCCTGGCTGGATGTATTCCCTTCATTCTGTAGTCTTGAGTTGCACCTCTAATGACTTCTTCAGCTGTACTTAGCCTGCTGTTCTCTCTGGCATGCTGCGCTTTCACTTCTTTGGTTTCTTGAAGTGTCTTGAAGATCTGAAGCCTCTGCAACTCACTGCTGTGAACCCAAGGACAACGCTCTTTGCAAACAGTCCCCTACTGGTGGAAGTCAGCATGGTGACTCTAAGCTCTAGCTGGTTGTGTCACAGTTTCATACCTCTAATACATGTTCAGGAAAGTTCTTTTAACTGTATGCTGAGGCTCAGCTGCAGGATGACTTACCCTTAAATGCTGAAGCCTGTGCAGCAGTTTCTGTCTATCCTCTGTGCTGCAAACAGCAGCCTCCTCCTATGTGGCTGTAAAAGTACACTTCTCCCTCCAAAGGTTCTGCACAGTGCTGATTCATGCCTGCAGATTGCAGATCTGCTCTCCATGCTGGCTCCAAGCAGACTTAGAAAAAATACTTCTCAGGACTTCAGTTTAGAAAACAAGGTAGCTCAAAGACACACTCTTGCAGTGCATAAATTGCACATGCAACAGGGCAGCCTCAGATAAATAATTTATTCAGACTTGTTATGTTGACCCCATTGCCATATCACTCATTGCTTTGCTTCTGTCTGATGCTCTTGAGGTCAATGGAGTCAACACAACTCATCTGGCTACAAGATTTATCTGATGCTTTCCTGTTGCATATCCCCTATACTGTATATGCCACTGGATCACCATCATCATTGCCTACTTAAGGATTTGCTTTCCCTGCCCTGACCAAGTTGTTCCCCACCACAGGAGAGGCTTTTCCCTCAGGTTGTGGCTTTGTCCTCATTTTTCATAGCCCTCCCCACTCCCTTATTAACATGTGTATGCTGCAGTGTTCTGGGGGTTGCATGAGAGCATGTGGTCACCCAGATTGCTAGGTGCTCAACCACAATACTGCAACGAGGAGCTACCCTATTGTGGAGGGCAGCTCAACTCTCCCCGGGAGGGGTTATCCATGTTAAACTGCTAATGTTAGATTGCCCTCCCACTGAGCCCCTCTTTTGCCAGCTTAGGTGCAGAGTTGGATTTGCCAGCATAGAGCAGTCCTCCGTGAGCCACGAAACATGTTATTTTTTTGTAAGCTGTCAGCTTTTATTATGATTTAGCAGGCAATAATCTTCTTCCTAACCAAATTTTACTTGGAAAGGAAAAACAGAAGATGATGACTTGTTTATTAATTGCACAAGTACACACATGTACAACAATATTATAAACATATAAATAATACAATTTGTTAGTGAAACAAATGTCTCAGTCTTCTGGAAAAATAAATAAATCTGCAGTTTCTCATTGAAATAATTTAGGCTTCTTAATAGATGAGATATTGGATTATTTTTACTAGCAGTTTGAAAGGTAAATGTGAAAGTTCACTTAACAAGGCAATTATTAAAAAGAAGTATTTAACTAACACATTAAAATCCCATTCATAAAATAGTTAACTGCATGTTTAATAGATGAGAACTCCTGCTCTTTAAGAACAACTAGTCCTACCACAACATCACTTGCTGTCTCAATTTCACATTACATGACAGCTGCTTATGTTCTAATTTATGGCAGATTTACATATGAATATCTCTGGACTCCTTAGACCTACACATAAGCACAATGCCTCATTTGAAAGCAGTATTCACAGGCTTTCAGATGTTAAGAGGGCCTGCAAATCTTACTTCTCCTTCAAAAGTGTGCCCTCAAAGAGAAATGGAAGACAGAAAAGCTTCAGCTTAGTTCCTTACTGCATATAATAAGACATGAGAACATGAGTGAGCAGGCTTTCAACAACCTACTATTCCTAAGAGATACCTAAGCAGTGGATCTGCAGCTCTAACAGAAAGACATAAACGTAATCGAGTACTGGACATTTAAAGGTTTTTGCCTGTAGTTCGGAGGAGGAGAATGGGACCCACACCATGCCCCCTTCCAAGCAGCATTTAACAGGTCATGCCCAATTATTCTCTGCTGCTGCACAGCTGCTTCATTCCCTCCCACTTCCACTCTCCTTACCCTGCAGCCAAATGGCTGTCTCCAGGCATCCCACCTCAGCTCCCTGACCCTGCTGGTTCCTGCTATCCCTGTGCAGGGCTGTCTAGCAGCTTTTGTTTGCTCCTCCTTGTTCCTATTTGGCTCAGTCCACTGGGGCATTTGAAGGGCCTCCCAGCCCCCTTCTGGGTGCCCCCACTCCTATTCTGACAGGGTACTTATTTCACTGGCTTGCCACCCTAGTCAAAGGGTCAGTGGAGCACTCAGCTGCAGCCAAACCTTGCTTCCACTTTAGTGCTGCCATAGCATCCACTGGGGAGAAGGAAGATTAGCCAAGTTGGTCTTATTTCTATCTGGAAAGGAGATGGACCTCTGCAAGGTACTAAAGGCTTTCCTATGTCACTAGGTCTAGGCTGCCTGTACTCCTCTCTGTATTTCTTGCTGCATTTCTGTTTGCCTTACTGCTGTTCAGTGATTGTTGGCTTCAGATCTATCAAGCTGCTTGCACCCTGCCATACTGTCTAAAAACCTTTGCATGCTCCCTTCAACTCCCATCATGTGAGTGGTTGGCCTGTGTCCATTACTGCTTGTTACCTTTTAGCTAGTGTTTCAGTTGAACACTCACTCAGTATGCCATGCCTTCATTCAATCATTTCAACCTGCCTCTTTCTTCCAGAAATTGTTAGAGGCCAGCAAGCTCACCATCAGCCTCCTACTACAGTCCTACTCTCCTACTAGTGCCGAACACATGCCAACCATAACCATATCCTGGCTTCCTGGGTGCCCCTGCCCTGCAAGCTGATGGTCTCACTCTGCTCCCTGAAGTCCTCGTCTTGAGGGTGGGTCCCTGGACACCGGTGGGATCCATCTCTTCTGCCCTTCAGGTGAGAATTTCCTATGCTCAGGAGGTAACTTTAGCTATGCATATCAACTCAGTGGCACTTTTTAATGTAGTATTTATGATTTCAGCTACCAGAAAGTGAGGCCTGTATGTCCTCTGGGGCTCCTTAAGCTGAGCAGACCACATCAGAAGCACCTTCAAATTTATTCTTCCCATGACCACCTAAGGTTCACCTGGTCCCCTTTGAATTCCCCTTCTTTCTACCCCTCATGGTGAAAATCCTTACAACTACTTGAATAGCTCTGCCCCCAAGGGCTCAGTTCCAATGTCTTGACCCTCAAGATCTTGGCTTCCCATCTAGGTTTTGAGGCTGGGTGACTGTTTTTCAGCAGTCATTGCTCAATTCCTACCTTGGGGGTGGGCCTCCTCTGTCGGAAACCTCCTTTAGCTGCAAAGATGGGCTCATGGCACCCTCACAGTGTTCCATAAATGTTATCATATTAATTTCTGCAGCATTTGGAGATGGATGGTAATTTTCCCTCTACAGAGTGTGCCGATGCCTCCTCTCCCTAGGATGAACATGCTTTTCTGTCTACAGTGTGTTTTTGGGCTTTGTTCACTAAGGTGCCATTGCCTTGAGGACCTTATCCCTGCAACACCATGAGGGGTTAGAATCATTTTATAAGGTTTCCTGTGTCCTCATGACACCCCAACAGAGTGAGAGAGCATAAGCCGAATGGTACAGTTGCACAAGCATCAGATACTAAGTCTGTCAATCAATCCTAAACCATACTCATAAGAGCCAGATGACCATTGAATTTAAAGAATTGGGTGACCCATGCTCCCCTCCAAGTAGTATTTAACAGCGCATGTCCAAGCATCCTTTGGACACACTGATTTTGCTCGCCACCTTCCTCCACCCTCTTCCTGTGGCGCCTATCTTTCCTTGGGGTCAGATCTTCTTCCCTAAGGTGCCTTTGATTTCAGGGATCTCATCCCTGTGATGTCTCAAGGGGTTGGAACCCTTTCATGAGGGTTCCTGTGTCCTTATTACACCCCAACAGTATGATAGTCCCCATAACAGAGACAGAGAGAGTGTAAGCTAAATTACACAGCTGCAAAAAGCATCACATACTCAGTCTAGCAATAAATCTTAAACCATACACATAAGAACCCGGTGACCCTTTAAACTTCATGGTCACTGGCTAAGTCCCTCATACTGTCATTGTGGATGAAGACAGGTGAAAGAAGTGGCTACAATACTATGAAACCTAAATGACTATCATTTCTGAAACTCAAAAATATTAACACGTTTCATAAATTCTATCTTGCTGTTGATGCTGGAAGAAAAACTCCCAGAGCAGCCAACTAAATTCTCAGCCACCACCCACCACCTAATCTGTAACTCATTTAAACTCACCTGGGATCAACAGAGGTGAGGCAATATATTTAGTTTGGACTAGAACCAATGAAAAATGACATATGTAGAAAGAAATTGCAACAATATCAGAACAGCTGCATGAAGGCAGTGTATATTATACCAATCCATCACTTTCCATAGATGACAGGAGTGTCCTCAGTCTCTCTCACACCGAAACAATCAAAATATAGCCCATGTCTCTGGGCACATTCAAAGGGATTACATTTCTTCTGATCTGGTTGACAGAGCTGACTGTAAACCAGAGCAGTTCTCTGTAACTTTACTACTAAGAATCTAAAAACTAGCAAGTTTGCATTTCTGTTGTCAAAGTCCCACCATTTATTCAGCAAAATGATAATTTGCCACATTTATCTGCATAAAGGGCCACCTGACCATAGATTGGTGTTCTGCTGTGCTTTGAGCAAATGCTTGTGTACCTTCTAGGTGAGAAGGAACAGCCATAAAGGGGCTACAATATTGTGTTTTGTAATTCTACACCAATTTTAGTCCTTGAAGGGTCACAAATCAAGAGAGGGGTTATTTGTACTTTTGCAAAGAACCATAAGTAACTACAGCACTATCTTCTATTTTCTAAAAATTAAATGTTTAAAATAAAGTATGCAAATCCTCATATTTCAGATATGATACTGTATTCCAAAAATATAAATAAATATGTAAAAAATCTTGTATGAATTTATAAGACTGAAGAAACCCCATGCAAGGGAATATAGCAGCATACTTGCTATTATCTATAATTTCCAGTGGATGCCTCTGAAAGGAAACTGCATATCCCCTTAGTTCACACTGTGGGATCCATTAATGCTGTAACAAGGGTTCCTACCTGGAAGCCACACACACACACACACACACACACACACACACACACACACAAATAGCTGTACAGTCTTGAAGGGCTATACACAGTAGAATCAGTTGGATTGTGAATAGAAGTATGGTATTCAAATTATAGGATCTGACAGTTGGGTCTTCATTTAGTTGAAGAAGGAGGGAGAGACCATAGTTGGTGAGTTGTAACTGTGTTTGTAATTATATTTGAGGTATTTTCTTAGCTGCCATTTCTGTGAGTTTGTAATTGTATTGGAGATCTTTTCTTAACTGCCATTTGGGTGATTTTCCATTTAGTTTGGGTAGGATTGAGAGATTCTAGCTGACAAGTTTTTGACTGTGTGTTTAAAAGTGGCTGTGTCTGGCCTTTAAGTGCAGGCATCATATTACAGGGATTAGTGTAGTTTGAATGTGAGGTTTTAACTGCCATCTCAGTTGAGTCTTCATTTAGTTGGAGAAGGAGGGACAGACTCTAGCTGGTGAGTTTGTAAATGTGTTTGCAATTGTATTTGAGGTCTTTTCTTAGCTGTCATTTCTGTGTGTTTGTAACTGTATTTGAGGACTTTTCTTAACTGTCATTTGGGTGCATTACCATTTAGTGTGGGTAGGATTAAGGGATTCTAGCTAACAAGTTTGAGAGTAAAACAAGGTGTCACTACCAGAGGACTCCTTGACTGATTGTTTTTTGACACAGCCTGTGTGTAGTCCCGCCCACCCCCCACTGCCCACCCACCCCAGGGCTTGTCCTACATTTATTGAGTGGGTCCCGTGAGTGTCTTGCAACATCCTTCACCCATACAGGAAGTAATGAAGAGAGGAAGCATAACAGAACACAACAGAAATAAGACATATGCTTGGGGATATCAAATAGCCATCTTAAGCAGGCAGTTGATTGAGGGAATCAGACATGATGGGAGTGGTGCAGTGCAGTGTTTGTGGAGCAGTTGTCTTCAGGGAGACATTCTGGAGGCTGTGATGCTGCCCTATCTGAAGGCACCTCTCTGGGCTGAGGGAGGAGGTTGCCTGTCTCCGAGCAGAGTTGGCCAAGCTGAAGGCAGCATCCACCCCCACCCCTAGACCACCGGATCCACAACCTTTACCTCATAGGATGCCAGGGAAGAGGAGTGATTGAAGTACAGTGGGCTCAGGGAGGGTGAGGGAGGGGGTCAAAAGCACATCCCCCAACCTGTCACACTTAATAACTCCTACACTGTTTTGGAGGAATGGAAAAGCCCCACTCAGGAACCCGAGGCTGGAACCAGGGAGGATGGAAGGGTCCTTCAGGATTGAGCCCCAGGGAAGGGGAGCAGGGAATCCCGGAGGAGGGGGAAGCTTCTCCTAGTGGAGGACTTTATTGTCCGGGGAGTGAAATTAGGGTCACCTAGCAGGGAATAGAGAGAGGTCAAGTGCCTCCGAGGAAGTGCTGCATGGAGAAATGGGAAGCGGATCCATAGGATCGCTATGGCAATAGCTAGGAGGGAGCATCTGGATTTCATTGTCCACCAGGGGACCAATGTCCTGTCCAGGAGAAGGGCTGAGTTAGCCAGAGTCCAGGATGATTTCAGGAAGTTGGGGGGAATCTGAAACAGATAGCATGCTCTGCCTCATTCTTGGAGGTGCTACCTGTCCAGGGCACAGGGGAAGCTATGACACTCCACATCCATACCTTCAACTCCTGGTTGAAGGACTGGTGTGGAAGGGAGGGTTTTGGCTTCATAGGGGAAATGGGGCCTGACCTGGGCAGATGCAGGCTTACATAAGAAGGACAGCCTGCATCTGTCCGAGACAGAGACCTTGGTCCTTTGTGGGAAATTTAAATGCTTCAGCTGTGAGCAGTTAAACAGGCTAAGAGGGGAGAGTCAGGAGGGCCAAGAGGCTTAGAAACACCCCCCCATGGGAACATGCAGGAACATATGTTGACTACAAGAATAACTAAAGCAGGCAGGGAGGGGCAGGCAGGTGAAGAATGTATAACGAGTGATATGGGGGGCAAGAGCACATAGGAAAGGAAACCTAGGTGGGGGAAGATGCTGGACAGGGAGAAGAAGAGCAGAGGAAGGGCAGACTGTAAAACATGGAAGGTCATGCTAACGAATGACCATAGCCTAGGAAATAAGGCTCCAGACCTGGAGGCCTTGTTTGCAGATGCAGACCTTAACATAGCAGCAATGACAGAGACATGGTACTCTGCTAATCATGGCTGGGAAGTCAATGCACCAGGCTATACATTGTTTAGGAGGGACAGGAAGGGTAAAAAGGGTTGGGGAGTGGCCCTGTACATCAGAGAAGGTAAAAAGGCTACAGAGCTTCAGGGAAGACAGGGGGATGCAGAGGTAATGTTGGTCACCCTGGAGCCAGAGAATGGAACAGCAATATGCACAGGGGTGATCTGCAGACCTCCTGCACGGAGGGAGGAAGTGGACAGGGAACTAGTGGAGAACATACATAACATGGCAGCTAAAGGCGAAATCCTACTACTGGGGGATTTTAATATGGCAGACGTGGATTGAGCCACCCAGATGGCTGTTTTAGCCAGAAGCACAACCATCCTTGCATCCCTGCAGGGGGTTGGACTCAGGCAGCTGGTGCATGAGCCAACCAGGGACAAGTCAATTCTGGACTTGGTATGGACCAATGGGAACAGAGTTGAAGAAATACAGGGGGAAGGGCAGTTGGGGTCCAGTGACCACCACATGGTGTGGTTCAGCATTTGAGACATGGACTCAATTAAGTCACACAAGGGCAAGAGTATTAGATTTCAGGAGGGTGGATTTAACTGAAATAGGGAGATGTACACAAGCAGTCCTGAGAAAGGGAGCGGTAGTAGACGGGGGGTGGAAGAACAATGGGAGAAACTAACAGGAGCCATAGTGGATATAACAAACCAATGCATTAGGATAGTGGCCAAAGGCAAAAGAAGAAGGAAACCACTATGGTTCTCCAAAGAGGTGAAGGACAAAGTCAGTGTCAAAAGGCTGTGTTTCAGGAAATATAAGGGGAGCCAAAGAGAGAAGGACAGGGAGGTGTACCTTGAATGTCTAAGGGAAGCAGGGAAGGCTGTTAGGAGGGCAAAGGCACAGACAGAAGAGGGCTTAGCACAGTCTGTGAAAAAAGGGGATCAGGCATTTCATAGGAACATCAGTGAAAGAAGAAAAACCAGAGGGGATTGTGAGGCTCAAAGGGGAGAAGGGAGAGTATAAGGAGGGGAATCTGGACAAGGCAGAAATGCTGAACAAATACTTCTGCTCAATATTCACTGAGGAAGGGGAGGCTCAAGGACCACAGTTGGGTTGCAGAGGCAATGGGGGGGGGAGGGTGAGAGGTGATCACCAGTCCATTCACAGTGGAGAGAGTTCTGGAAGAACTCAAAAAGCTGAAGGTGAATAAGGCCATGGGGCAGATGGTATCCACCCAAGGATATTAAAGGAGCTCCGAAGGGAACTAGCAGTGCCTCTGGTGGCCCCGTTCACAGTGTCACTCAACACAGGTGTCATTCCAGAGGAATGTAGGAGAGCACATGTAGTCCCACTGCACAAAAGCGGCAGTAGGGAGGAGGTGGGGAACTACAGCCAGTCAGCCTCACCTCAGTGGTGGGAAAGATCATGGAGACACTGCTGAAAGAAAGGATAGTGGCACATATGGAATCCAGTGGTGCTCCGGATCTGAGGCAACATGGATTCACAGCAGGAAGGTCATGTCAAAAAAATCTAATGTTTTTTTTTGATTGGGTGACTAGGGAACTTAATCAGGGAGAGGCAGTAGATGTCGCCCACCTAGATTACAGCAAATCCTTTGACACCATCCCACATAGAAGGCTGATTAACAAGATGGGTTGTATGGGCATGAGAGACAAGGTGGTGAACTGGGTTAGGAACTGGTTAACAAACAGGAGACAGATGGTGGTGGTAAATGGGGTACAATCTGGGGCGAGGGGGGTGACCAGTGGGGTACCCACAGGGATCAGTACTAGGACCAGTTCTGTTCTATGTCTTCATTAGTGACATTGAAGGGGGGCTGGAAGGAAAGGTCTGCCTGTTTGCAGATGACACCAAGATCTGCAACTGGGTGGATATTCCAGAATGGGTGCAGAAAATGAAGAGGGACCTGGAGAAGCTTGAAAGATGGTTGGAGATGTGGCAACTGAGGTTCAATGCAAATAAGTGCAAAATAATGTACCTGACTAGAGGGAACCCTGGAGAGAGCTACAGGTTGTGGGGAAGGGGAGCTGATTGTCACCAAAGAGGAAAGGCACCTAGGGATTATCATCTCTGATGACCTTAAGATATCAAAGCAGTGTACAAATGCAGCAGGGAGGGCCAGTGGCACGCTGGGATGCATAGGTAGGGGTATCACTAGCAGGAGGCGGGAGGTGGTGATGCCATTTTATAAAACATTGGTAAGTCCTCACCTGGAGTACTGCATGCATTTCTGGAGACCACACCTGCACAAGGACATAGATAAGGTGGAGACTATCCAGAGAAGGGCAACAAAGATGGTACAGGGCTTACACCACAAAACATATGAGAAGAGACTAAGGAACCTCAATATGTACTCATTGGAGGACAGGAGACAGCAGGGGGACATGATTGAAACTTTCAAGAACCTCAAGGGCATAAACAAGGTGCAGGCAAGGGAACTTTTCCAATGTAGAAAAAGTAGTAGAACAAGAGGGAACAATATGAAATTGGAAGGGGGTTTATTAAGAGGTAATGTGAGCAAGTTTTTCTACACAAAAAAGGTAGTCAACACTTGGAATAGTCTGCCACAGGAGGTAGTGGAGGCAAGCACAGTGGTAGGGGTTTAAGCATGCTTGGGACAGTCACAAGGGAAGCCTGAGAGGGGAAGGAGTGATGAAAAGCCATTGATCATGTAGGGTCAGTGGCAACATACAATGTATAGGGCCTATGGGCAGGCTGAATGGGCCTAGCAGTCCTTATCTGCTGACAATTTCTAGTGTTCCTATGTTATGTTTCTATGATAGTGAATAGCATACAGGCCCAGTTTGCAAAAGTAGTACTGCAATTATTGTGAACTAGATTCTGTGTGCAGATAAGGGTGAGAATTTAAGGATATTTTTTTTTACAAGATAGTTACATTATTACATCAGAAGTTAGGAATGGAACAAAAAGTCTCTGCGTTGCACCAGTAAAAACATGATAAGTGGACTACAGACAAAACTGTGTCACTGTAATTTGCAGTCACCGATGGAACCAGAGTGAACAGGCACCCGCTCCCCACCAGCTACAGGCTCCTTTACTCCTCATCTTAACACAGCAGTGGTTGATGGAGTCAAGAGTGAACAGGCTCCCAACACCCACCAGTTGCCGGCTCCTTTACTCCTCAGCTTAACACAGCAGTGGCTGATGGAGTCAACAGTGAACAAGCTCCCCATCCCCACCAGATGCCGGCTCCTTTTCTCCTCGGTTCAACACAGTGGCCAATGGAGCAAAGAGTGAACAAGATCCCCCTTCCCAACAGCTGCTTGATCCTTTACTCCTTAGCTCAACACAGGTACAGACCCCCAGAATTCATCTCTCAGAGGACCGTTATTGATTGTTTTACAGTATTGCTTTTCTGTGCATCTGTAGGGGGATTTCCCTACATAAAGTGTGTTAACTTAATTACTGTGTTTGACTATACAGTGGAGATTACTGTGTTGTGAAAGTTCTTTAAGGGCTGTAGCTCCTCTAAGTGCTGCTTAAGTCCACTGTGTGCTATGAAGTGCTAGCAAGGCTGCTTCCTGTAGGTATGGCTTCACTGTGCTGTTGTGGTGGCCATTGTGGGAGTTGTTCCCTCCCTGTGTTCTCTGTGCTCCCCTCCCCTTGAGACTCTCTGTATTCCCACTCTGACCCTTTGTCTGCCACAGTGACCCCTTAATCCTCCACACAGTGTATGTAATTAATTTCCCCTTGTCTTCCAGCAGTCGCCAACGGAGCCAATAGTGAACAGATTCCCCCTCTCCACCAGCTGCTGGCTCCTTTACTACTCGACTCAACACAGGTATGGATCCCCTAAATTTATCTGTCTGAGGACCACTATTGCCCACCACCACTTCCACAGGGGCTGCCCATCCCTCCCACCTAGGGCAGGCATTCCCTTAATAGCCACCCCTCGGCACGTGACCAGTCACGTGCTTCCTGTCTCCCAAAGCTATCTCCCCAGTCTCCCATTATTTGGTTACATGTTCTGACCACTAGAGGTCGCTATTGGTCCCCTCTATGAATAGCACCGTTATACACACCCTCCTCAAAGTAAAGCTACTAAAGCTTTGTAATTTCCTCTCCCCTGCATTTGTCTTAAATTGCTGCCGAGACCCTCCCAGGGCTCCCAGCCCTTCTGCAGCTCAAACTGCAGCCACCAGGTGGTCGGCGCTGCAGAGGCTGATGCCAGAGACCTCAAGGCCAGATTTAGCTTGCAAGAGCTGCTGAGACCCTCCCAGGGCTCCCAGCCCTTCTGCTTCTTGAACCGCAGCCACCAGGTGGTCGACGCTGCAGAGGCCGACCCCGAGACCTCAAGGCCAGATTCAGCTCGCCGAGAGCTGCCGAAACCCTCCCAGGGCTCCCAGCCCTTCTGCTGCTCGAACCGCAGCCACCGGGTGGTCGGCGCTGCAGAGACCGATGCCCGAGACTGCAAGACCGAAGTCAGCTCACCGAGAGGTATGGCAAAGCCGCAAACCAATCGGAGTGCAAGCGCCTTTCACCAGGCTCACTCCGACTGGTCCCTTTTTACTTCAACCATTCTCCTTAGCTAGCGAGGCGAAAAGGCACAATTTTTATAGCATAACTGCCTGCAATCTAACTGTCTAGACTGTTTATTGCTTTATATGCCTAGAATCTGTTAAAATCTTCTTAAAAAAGCTGTCTTAACTTGCTAAAGTTACCTAAGGATACAGTGATTACAGCCCTTTCATTGTCTTAGTACTGCAGCCAGACTCCCAGGCGCCAAGGAAATTGCCCCAATTCAATTGGAAATTCATTTGTCACTGGCTTTGAGACTCCTTTGTCCTCCCCAGTACTAAATTGCCTCCTCTCTCCTTCCCTCCTCAGCTGCCAAGACTCTCCCAGGGCTCCCAGCCCTTCCACCGCTCAAACTGCAGCCACCGGGTGGTCGGTGCTGCAGAGGCCGATGCCCGAGACCTCAAGGCCGGATTCAGCTCACCAACAGGTACAGCAAAGCCGCAAATTTTCACCCACCTTCCCATCCCCCCAGCACATTTCTATATAGATCGTCTTGCCCCACCCCTTTTTGCTATTGGCTCCCGTCTGTCTACGCTAAGCCTCATCATGTAGAGACCCTTACAGCTATGTCTATTGCCCCTCTTACTCGGAATCTCGGTCGGCCGATACCTACCCAACGGACCCATACCTTGCATGGATTGTAATCCTTTTCTGTGCCATATGTCCTCTGGCACCTTAAAGTCTACCTGACCCTGTATGGCTGTGGACATTCAATTGCACCATTACATATGGCCTCCTAGCTCAGGTGGCACAAGTTTGATACACTCACTTCAGCTCAAGACCCCCTTCATGCAGCACTCCTGCACCACCAGGCTGCATTCACTCAGAGTACTAATAGCAGCAATTACTGGTGGCACCTTCAGCAATGGGAACAACGTATCACCCAAAGCTACTAAATACTACAAATGGAACAAGACTAAGACTCTAAAGCTTTTCTCTGCCACTCTTAGAAAAATACTCCCCCTCCTCCTCCCCCTATGCTCAGGCAATGTAGAACTGCACTCTGGCCCACCAGCAACAATCCTGTCACCCTCAGACTTGCCCTTGCTAAAAGGCCTGAGCTTTCTACACATCAATGTATGTAGTCTGCTCAAAAAGCTAACACTGATCCAAGCATGGGTATCCCATACATCCCCCGATATACTAGTGATCTCTGAATCCTGGCTGAGAACAACAACTACTGACACAGGAGTAAACATCCCTAATTATGCCCTATTCAGAGCAGATAGGCACACTAGAGAAGGTGGCGTGGCCATATATGTCAAAGAAAAATTCTCAGTCCCATGTACAGCTGCATCCTTCCTTCCCAATGAGTATGAGTGGCTTACCCTCAAAGTGGAAATCACCCAGTCATGTGTTCTTCAGCTTATAGGATGCTATAGACCCCCATCTGCTGGCTTAAAGCTCCTAACCTATCTAAGCAATATCTTAGAACAAGGATCGCTTGAAACCATCATTCTCGGTGACTTAAACCTTGACTGGATGTCCAAAGCATCTGCACCACTAATTTCTTTTTGTGATGACCATGGCCTAACCCAGCTCATCAACGATCCGACATGCCCAAATACAAAAAATCCTGCTAAAAGTACCATTCTGGATGTATTACTTGTAAGCAAACCCCACCTTTTCTCCCATGCTGGCACCTTCTTCTTGGATGTCAGTGATCATTGCTTCATCGGAGGGGTAAGATCTACCAGCAAGCCTCCCGCTCCTTCTAACTTTCACCAGAAGAGATCAAGATGAAACTTTAACATAGCTGCCTACATTGCTGACCTGAATTTCTCTTTGTGTTGGCAGGAGTTTTACCTTGCTAAAACAGTCACTGCCACCTATGACATCTTTCATGATATACTATCAGGAGCTCTCAACAAACATGCCCCACTGACCAAAGTCCACACAAAGATTATAACCAACAAATGGTTCATCCCCGAGGTTAGATCACTGCTGTTCAAAAGAGACAAACTATGGTAAAGGGCACGAAAATCTAACCTGCTTAATGACTGGAACCTATTCAGAAAGGTGCGTAACCTTTGCACCAAATCTATTAAAGATACAAAAGCTTCTTTCTACCGCACAGAACTCGACGCTTCTTCCAAAAACCTATGCAAATTCTGGAGCACTATCAAGAATCTGATGGGTCACCCTACAGGTAACTCCTTCCCGAACAAAGTTATCGCAGGAAATAATATCATTAATGACAGGGCAGAGATTTTAGATTCCTTCAATAACCACTTTGCAACTGCAGGTCTGGTGTTTGACAGCTCCCCAGCTTGCAAGATAAGATCTACATCAAACTACGCCCCTCAAATACCTCCAGCTACTCCCAACCTCTTCAAGTTACAACCCACTTCGCTAAAAGAAGTAGAAGACCTATTACTAATGATGTACACTAAGAAAAGCACAGGTGCTGGCTTGTTGGACCCCTACTTTATTAAAATCGCATACCATGTCCTCGCCATCCCCATTACTCACCTATTCAACTTGTCCCTCTCACAGGGCATCCTACCACCTGTCTGGAAGACCGCCCAGGTCATACCACTTTTTAAATCAGGTGACCCAGGGGACCGCAACAATTATAGACCCATTTCTCTACTCCCGGTGTTATCTAAATTACTGAAGAAAATTGTGAATACACAATTAAGGAACTACCTCGAAGTAACAAATCAATTGAACCCAATGCAGTCAGGATTCAGAGTCGAACATAGCACTATTACAGTGCTGTCCAAAGTCACCGATGTGTGGCTGAGAGCCCTTGACACAAGGAACTTCACCTGTGTGGTCTTTTTTGACCTAAGCAAAGCTTTAGACACCATTTATCACAGCCTTCTCCTCACCTCGCTTCAAACCATAGCAGTGGACCCTACCTCGCTGCTCTGGTTCACTGATTACCTCTCAGAACATCTCCAGCAAGTTAAAGTAGAAGGTGAGCTGTCACCTCTTAAACCGCTCCTAAGAGGGGTCCCTCAGAGATCTATACTAGGTCCGCTTTTATTCGCAATATATATAAATGATATAGACCACTGCATAAAAAATGCCAATATCCACCTGTTTGCAAATGATTCTGTCCTATACATCAGCCGACCCACACCAGAGGCCACCTGTAATGACCTCCAAACTGAGTTCGACCTCCTGCAAAGTCAGCTAATCCACAAAAAACTACTGTTGAATGCCAAAAAAAAAACCAAAGCAGTGCTCTTTTCTCCACTTACCCACTCACTTAGCCCTACAAACGGCAGACCCACTCTGGAAATTACTACAATACTAGGTGAAAAACTAGAATTTGTAACCAAATTTAAATATCTGGGTAGGTAGGTAGGTAGAATGTTATTTTTATACAGGTAATACATGTCATTTGAACAAAATCCAGTTTACAAGACAGACCTGCGTAATTGCCTTTCTAAATACAGTACATACAATAAAGTTCCACATTTAAGGACTAACAAATGAATACAAAAGACAACAAAGGTATAACTAAAATACATCCTTATAATTTATTCTAAAAGGAAATCTTAGCAATTTCCAAAACACAACTAAAGATATTCAACACTCACAGATATGAATATTTAACTCCTTTATGGTTTGAAGAAATGAAGAGTGACTTGTAATTTCCCTCACATCTATGGGGAGAAGATTCCAAAAACCAGCAGCTTGATAGATCAAGGTCCTGTCCCCGTGTTTATTTTGATATTTTCCTACAGTTATTTTATTTAAGTGAACTGATCTAGTTAATAACATTTTAGGGTAATATTTCACTGGAAACAGTAATAATGAAATTGGATGATTCACCGATAAATATTTCATTTTATGAATTAAGGTTAACCAATGGCACTGATAATTTATATCTAAAGGCAAACAGTTCACTTTATTCAACGGTGAACAATGGTGAGTCCGATAATTCCCCTTTAATACATATCTAGCCACACGGTAATAAGTTTTATCCAGCTTAGTCAAAGTACTTTATTTGTTTTCCTATATATATCAGTTCACCATATCTTAACACTGGAATAATTAACTGATCAGCCTACTTTTTCCTATCTAATGTTATTAAACATTCAGTACTTCTTAGTGCTCCCACCCTTTTATTAACTTTTTTGACCAGTTCTGTAATGTGGCAAGAAAAGGACATCTGCTCATCAAATATAACCCCCAGATAACTATAGTCCTTAACCTGTTCTAACTTGATTGAGCTTCCTGTATAGATACAAAGTTTATGAATCACATCAGTACTTTTTTTTAATGGACATTTATGCATTTTGGATCTGGGAGTAAAGACTGACAACAGACTCTCCTTTGCAGAACACATCAAAGACTTGTTGAAAAAACTTTGTCAAAGGCTTGGACTTTTCTACAGGCTAAGCCACTTCCTCACTATTGATGCCAAAACAAGATTGGTCCAATCTACTTTCCTATCTCTGGTGGATTACACGGATTTCTTGTACAGCCAGTGTCCCATCTCCCAGCTAGACAAACTCGACAGGCTGTACCACTGTGCACTAAGGTTTATCACAGGTCTCCCAAATTCTACTCATCACTGCATCCTGTATGAAACTGTGGGATGGACATCCCTTAAATACAGGCACCACAAAAATGCTGCTCTCTGGACCTACCGTGCCCTCACAAACAAACTACCCCAATATATTTCCGACTGCCTACCGCTATGCACAATAAGAAAATATGCACTCTGAAGCCATTCCTTCATCTCCCTTGCAATACCTAGAGTAAACTTACGTTTTGGTAGAGCGGCAATTAGCTTCATGCTCCTGACCCTTTGGAATAACTTACAAAAGTCTCTTAAATTAGACGCCCTTGTCTCTCTGCCCATCTTTAAGGCTCTATACTCGCGTGCAGTAAGCGAAGTCTGCAACTGCTTTGCTCATCCCCATACAGCTCCTAAACCACCAGGTCTGAACCATGCTCACAGCCACCTCTAAACTACGGTGGTTGCTACCGTCCTATCATCTGTCTGTTGAGAAAATATTCTAACTTGAGCTTCAATGCTATACCCACTTACTCCACACCCCTTATTCTACCCCAATTAAGCATGCTGCCATACTCCTCTCATTTAGCTAAGTCTTCTAGCATACTTGGGGTCTATAATTCATACATGTTTTTATGAAACTATCCTTGCCAAGTGCCAGCCGGCGTGCAGCCATAAGCATACATGGGGTCTGTAGTCCACAAATGTTGTTGTGCAATTATCCTTTGCTGACCAATCCTAACCGGCATCCTAAGTCTTATATATTTGTGTATATTTGCATATAAACTCAGTGGTGGGGCACTGCCCTTACTGTATAGTGTAACTAATGTATGTCACTTGTATAACCTGTATCCATGTTTCAAACAGGTCCACCTTGAAAAAGAGCTCTGCTCAATGGTGACCACCTGTATAAATAAAGACTTGATTGATTGATTGAAATTGCTGCACCCACTGTACTCTTCTCCTGCTACTCCGAGCCAACTTTGAACCTACGCCTTTTGTAGCTGAATTAGCCTTAGTCTGCAGCACTATCCTCTAAGCCACCCAACCTGCTCGTGTGTTACCCTTTCTCTACCTTTGTTATACTGCACACCCAGTGGCCACAAGGGGTACTACATCTCATAGTAACATCCCTCACCCACACTATCCCACACCACCTTGTGGCTGTGGTATGTTAACAGCTCTTCATAGGCTTTCCAGTCCCACTGGTTACTAAATACCTAGATTACTCTAACCTTGCACCATATCACTAGGCCTACTTCAAAATCCTTACAATGCATCAAAACACAGATAGACCTGCACAAATTTCTCTCTTCTACTTTTATGTTGCCTCACACCTCCTCACCTTGGCTCCCACAATTCTGGACCCTAAATGCTTATTCCCAGCCCTTCCCCTGCTCCAACTGTCACTGTCCCCTCTATTGTCAACCCCAACACTGCCCCCATTCTGTCTGTCGCCCTCCTCCCTCCCTTCCAGCTAGCACCGGAGTCCCACCCCCTTCAAATAGTATCATACACATTCCTACTCTGGTCTGCCAGAACCACTCCAGAGCCATCCTATCCACCAGTAGACGTAAACTCCCTGCAAAATACTCTTTTGCTCCTCCTTATCCTTCACCTTGTAGGGGATATTAAATCTACCCTGGGACCACAGCTAAAACCCCAGCTTCCAAATACTCACAAAGGTCTCTCCATCACCCACATGAACATCAGAAGCCTCCTGCCCAAACTAGACCAAGTTAAATGCTGGATGTTAGACCATACCCCTGATATTCTGTGTCTAACGGAAACTTGGCTATCTGCCAGGACCCCTGACTCCTCACTTAGTCTCCCTGACAACTCACTGCTACGAAAAGACCATGGCAAGAGAGATGGGGGGAGGGGCGATTTATGTAAAGCAGCCTCTATCCTTCTCAGTCCCCAAAAGGAAATCATGCCAAGGCTTCCATGAACTTATCCTCACAAAACTCACCCTCCCCGCCACACTCCCAGTATTTATAGGGGTGATCTATGCCTCACTCCAGCTAGCCCATGACTCCTTAATTTCCTGTCTAGCCACCTTACCTCCTCTAGCAGCAAACAGGGAGCTGATACTACTGGGTGACTTCAACTTGGACTGGCTTACCCCCTCCACCAAGGCCCACATCTCCAAAATTGAGTCCCTCAGTCTTACTCAGTTGATCACAGAACCCATCCGTTACAACCCCCCCTCCCAAAACTATTCACTAATTGACTGGATACTCCCCCTCTCACCCACACAGAATGACCTCATCTGGTGTACTTGTGAATGCTCTAAGTGACCACTGTGTCACATACTGCACTAGGAAAACCCACCTACCCAAATCAGCCCCAAAATACATAAAAATACACCCTCTAAATGCACTAGATACTGACTCACTCCTAGATGACCTCAGTCATGCTGACTGGCAGCAGGTATATTCTGCTTTGGACATAGACACTGCCCTAACCTGATTCCTGCACATATTTACAAAGATTTGGGACTACCATGCCTCTCTGAAAAAATCAAGGGTAAAGAAGTGCCACCACCCCTGGATCTCGGCACCTCTCCTTGCCCAATGTAAAGCATTGGACAAGGCCTGGACCCTTTTCAAATCTCAACTTACCCCACAAGCCAGGCAAGACTATAACTCCCTCCCCAACACCTGAATGAAGGCCATAAGGCAAGCAAAAGTCGATTATTTCAGATCCCAAGTACTCCATGCACAACCTTCCAACTTCTGGAAAGTAGTGCACTCCCCTATTGATCCCCCTTCCTAAGTGAAAACCCCAGCTTTTAAATAAAATGTCCAAGCTATCACTGACCCTATCAGCACTGCTGACACCCTAAATACATTTTGTACCTCCTGTGCCCTACGAGATGACTTTCCCTCACCCACCTCAGGAACTACCCCCTTACACCTGCAACAACTCCTTCCTTTTCACTCTGATCTCTGAACAAGAGGTCCTCGACGCCCTCTGCTCTCTGAATACCTCCAAGTCCAGTCCTGATGGGATTTACCCAAAGCTCCTGTTTATATCAGCCCCAGTAATTGCCAAGCCACAAAGCCTCCTCCTGAACCTCTCATTCACTTCAGGATCAGTTCCACAAGTTTGAAAATTGGCTTGTGTAATCCCCCTTCACAAAGGTGGTGACCCCTCAGTACCAGGCAATTATAGGCCAATCTCCCTTCTCCCACCCCTTGCCAAAGTACAAGAATCTCTTGTCCAAACCAAGCTTACAGAGTATCTCACAATTACCAAACTTGTTTCCCCCTACCAATCAAGATTCAGAAAACAACACTTTACAATATCCTCACTGCGGCGTATCATCAATCACATTCACACTACATCTGACCAAGGCCATCGAACAGCTGCTGTGTTTGTAGATCTTGCAAAGTGCTTTGACTCTGTCTCCCACTCCCTTCTACTGGCAAAACTCGTGTCAGCAGGTCTAGCCCCCATCACAGTCTAGTGATTCCAATCCTATCTAAACTACAGGCTCCAATCAGTCAGAATAGCTGACTCCAAATCCTCCCACTCCCAGTTCTCACAGGAGTTTCTCAAGGATCAGTTCTCGGCCCCATCCTATTTTCATTATTCATAAATTACCTTCCCTCTGCCTGTACTAACTCCCGCATACATATGAATGCGGATGACACTATTCTTTTCACCTCCGGTCCTGCCCTACATGATGCCCAAGCCACCCTCCAGAATGATTATCATAACATTCAGTGCTAATTCAGGAACAACCAATTGAAACTGAACACTGCTGAAAAAGTGTCTATGATATTTGGAACAGGACAGAAACTTAACAGAGCTCGTTCCCCCACCATCACCTAATTTGGATGGGTCACCACTTGTCTCAGTCACAAATTATAAATACCATGGTGTATGGCTGGACCCCCATATGACATTCTCGAACCACGTAGAAGTAATTATCCCCAAATTATTCCCCAAATTAGGTATGCTTTACTGAAATAGAGATTCTCTCCCACTGCCTGTCAGACAAGCTATCCTATCCAAAATTATCATTCCCATCTTTGAATATGCAGATGTGGTTTACAGTACTGCTCCAGCATCAACCTTATCCAGACTGGACACCTTCCTGAATACGTTCTGCCACTTCGACACAAACTCCCCCCTCAGAACTCATCACTGCTCCCTCTACAACCCTCTAGGCTTAGCACCTCTTTCTCATCGATGCCACATCCACTTTCTTAATCTTATATCCAAATACTTGTTCAACTTGTTACCTTCCTACCTATCAGAGTGCCTTTCCACAGTTTCCCACAATCCATATGGGCTAAGGCACAGGGACGCCAGATCCTTCACTCTGCCTCAGCCATCCTCCTCGGCTGGTAAATCTGCCTTCTCATATAGGCTCCCCTGCCTGTGGAATCAACTCTCCCCCTCCATCAGAAATTCCACCCCACACTTTTCTATTAAACAGCAGCTTCGCCAGTTGCCACCCCCCCCCATGTACTGCTACCTGCAAGTGTCACACCCACTCCTTATAGCTGAGGATTTAGTGCATCATCAAGCAACATATGCCATTATAGATATACATTCAGCTGTGTAAATTGTGTAAATACTGATGTACATGTTTTAGTATAACAAATACCAAATGTCTCTGCCATTGTAAATACCCATTACTATTGTACTTTACTCGATGTCTCTGTACCACTACTGTGTATGCCTAAACTAATATGTATGCAAAGCTATCCATCTCTCTCTAAATGTATGCATACCTGTTTTGCTCCCTCGGGCACACCTGGAAACTAGCCCCAGTTCAGTGTGTCTTTCCTGGTAACCAAATGTTTAAATAAAAAATAAATAAAAATAATCTGACACAGCTGAGACAAACTTATTTTTTCTCATAATGTTACGGTGGAATATGTGCTGTAATGCATTGAATTAAACAATAAGAAGTGCAACAAAAAGGCAGACAAATATTTTCCAGAATTGATGTCTAGAAAATTGTATACCCAAGGAAACAATTGCCTGGAATGATATCGTGCAAAATGAGTAAAAGATGATCAACACATTTAATTTTTCATTCACCTATCTATCAGTAGCAAATTCCCAGAGGGCCTGGGTGCATGGGTATGTTATAGGGCCCCCCCCCCCATTTTGAATAAACATTAAAATTATGATTTGGAACCCTCAAACTTCGTGGGCCTGGGTGTGACTGCACCCCCTGCACCCTTGTAGCTATGCCCCTGCTATCTATTTTTTATTCTATTTCAATAATAATCTGTTTATAAAACCTTAAGCAATATTTTGTAAAGTAAAGGTTGTTTTGCATTAGCAATCCAAATGACACTCAGATTCAGAAATAACTAATAAACTGGATGGAAGAGGGCTGCTTCTGAAGTCTGCTGAGTCAGAATTGAAGGTTGAGCACTACATTTCTTGAAGGTGATTTTCAAAGGGCCCGACAAGACCAAAGGACTACAGTATGTTCCAATGTGCAACTTAGTGGTGCCGGGGAAATTCCCACACTGGTGCAAATACTATTTTCAGCATTTTCTGTGCCTTGGCAGCATTTTGAGATTTTTATTCCACAAATGTTCCAAGATGCAACATCTGCACACAAAACAAGTTGCACAAGCTGCCATAAACTGATAAAAAAGGTTGCACAACTTTAGCCCTTTTAAGAACTGCGGGCATGCGGTAGAAACTGCAGTTGCGTAGAGTGACCTCCTCCAGCACAATCTTTTCAGTCGTATGCACACAGTTTTTTGCAGTTTTAAAAATGTGGCCCCTGAATTCAGAAATTGATAACAGTGTGACTGTGATCATGAATCCTAGTGACAGAATCTTTTTACCCACTAAGAATGCTGACTCCAGAGAAACACAATTAGACTATAACCCCCTACTCTATTTTCCCTGTACTTTTTTAGTTCAGTTAATTATCAGGCCTGTAGGTAGAAATTAGAGGAGCTGCACCAATGTGAATTATGCTTGTTGAGCATTAGGTAAAAAAATGAGATGGTGGGAAGAAGGAGCGCTTGTCCATGTACGGTCGCATGCTCCTCTAAATGTCATAAGCAAGCATCAGTGAATCTTTAAATGATCATTAATTGCCTTTTTTGCATAAGAAAAGCTGTGATTACCCCCTTCCCCCACACACATACACAAATACCAAAAAAAGAAATGCTATTTTCAGACAGCTAAAAGCTCTGTTAAGTTCTGGCATTGGTCTGGCATACTGCAACTAGAACCAGTGTGGCCTCAAGCCCTAGACCCAGTTGCATAAGCTGATGCAACTGATTGGTAGAGCACATGTGAGGTGCCAGCAAGGTGAGCAAGGGCTGGACCTACAGCCACAATGGAGTGCCAGTATCAAACACAAATATATTTGAGCCTGCTAAAATCAGGTGAACCCGTAGGGCTTGACAGTACCCTTTTACAACTGAACCTTACGACTGAGGCCTGCTAAAGCAGCAGTGTTAACAGAACAGAAATTCAAGAGATGACTTGTTTCCTTACCTCTAACCTTGTGAACCAACAGCTTGGGACCTGACACATACTGTAGGTGTTATGATCTGCCAGTTATAGGACCACATTACATTAACAAAATAATGCTGTACTTTTGTTCTTCTTCATGATATAAGTTTGGAAAGAACCAGTATATCCTTTGTAGTCAAGGCACTGTAGTTTTGTAATATGTCTGGCCTTCAACACCACCTGCCATAACTCTGCCTTTGCCCTGCTAAGCTATGTCCTATCCCATGCGCCATTAGTCTGTTCCTGGCCCTAACTCCCTCTGCCTTGCCAGGCGTATTGCAGAATTGTGAGATATGTTGCTGCCAGCACAATGGTTCACTGTTCCTCCTCCCTCAGCTCCTTTGGCTCCTTCCCGATTGCAGACCCCTGCATTTAGCATGTTTGTAGTGAAACATGTTTTCCATATGTAGTAGCCCCCAACTGTGGCCCTTGCTAAACTAAAAAAGCCTAGGTGTTGAATGACCATAGGAGCAGTTTGGCTATTGAAAGGCCTTCTTTTTTGACTACAGTTCTGGCTGGATATAATCCCTCCATTCCGCAGTCCTGAGTTACACCTCCAGTGACTCCTTCAGTTCTCTTTATTTTTTATTTAAGTTATTTTTATTTTGTAGCTTATGGCCAGGAAAGACATGCTAAGCTGAGCCTTCTTTCCAGATGCATCCTGAGAGCTCAGGGAACTTCAGTGACTTGCTCATAATCACACAGTATGCAAGTGATGGCTGTGGGATTCAAACCCAGTACTTCAGGTTTGCAGCTCAGTGCTCTTAACAGCTACGCTACACTGCCTCCTGTTGCCTGTTGTTCTCGCTGGCACCTTACACAGGTTCAGCTGAGCTACTACTTCCGTCTCTTGAGGTGTCCTGAAGAGCTGAGGCCTCTGCACCTCACCTCTGTGAACTCAAGGTTGTCACTTTTTGCAGGCTGTCCCCTGGTAGTGGTGGTCAGCATGGTGGCTTTAGGTCCTAGCTGGTTGTTTTACAGCTGCAGATCTCTTATATCTGATCTCGAAAAAGTCTTTTAATGAGGCTCAGCTGCATTCAGCTGCAATTTCAGTCTCTCCTCTGTGCTGCAAATAGCAGCATCCACTCATGTGACTGTAAAAACACACTTCTCCCTCCAAAGGCTCTGCACAGTGCTGGCTTATACCTGCACATACTAGACCTGCTTTCCAGAAAGCACAGCCATTCAGAAAGTATAAAGAAACACGGAAGGAGGGGGACAGGCAACGGTATCAGGCAAAACAGAAGGAAGCGGGGAAAGCAGTCAGGAGCCCAAAGGTGCAAACTGAAGAAAGAATAGTCAAATCAGCAACAGAAGGTGACAAAACCTTCTTCAGGTATATTAGGAAAAGGAAAAAGACCAAGGGAGAGATTGTGAGGCTTGGGGGGGATGGAGGGGGACCTAGAAAAAGCAGAAATTGTAAATGAATACTTCTGCTCAGTATTTACAAAAGAAGGAGAAGGGGAAGGACCAAAATACGGGGTAAAAATGCACATGGAGGAGAGGTAGACACCAGTCCATTCACAGTGGAGAGAGTCCTACAGGAACTCTCAAAACAAAAAGTGGACAAGGCCATGGGGCCAGATAGGATGCATCCCAGAATACTGAAATAGCTCAGAGAGGTACTGGGGCACCACTAACTGCCCTATCCAACACATCACTGGAGGAAGGAGTGGTACCAAAATACTTGAGGAGACTGAATGTGGTACCACTACATAAGAGTAGGAGCAAGTTGTAAGATGGGATTTACAGGCCAGTCAGTTAGACCTTAGTGATGGGGAAAAAATGGAATCCATGAGGAAGGAAAGGACTGTGGCATATCTCGAAGCCAGCAGGGCAGAAGACCTGAGGCAACATGGATTCACAGTAGGTAGATCTTGTCAAACAAATCTGGCAGATTTCTTTGACTGGGTAACCAGGGTGATTGATCAAGGAGTGGTGGTAAACATGGCCTAACTAGATTTTAGCAAAGCATTCAACACCATCCCACACAGGAGATTAGTAAACAAGTTGGGCAGCACTGGAGTGGGACCGAAGGTGGTAAATTGGGTTAACATTGGCTGAGCAACAGGAAACAGAGGGTGGTGGTGGTAAACAGAGTCCAAACCCGGGAGAGGGGGGTGACCAGCATGATACTGCAAGGCTCAGTGCAAGGGCCTGTCCTCTTCAATGTCTTCATTAGTGACATTGCAGAAGGGCTGGAAGGAAAGGAAAGGTAAGCCTCTTTGCAGATGACACCAAGATCTTCAATAGGGTTGACACTCCAGACGGGGTGGAAAGAATGAAAAGAGACCTAGGCAAGTTAGAGGAGTGGTCAAAAGTGTGGCAGCTTAAATTCAATGCGAAGAAGTGCAAAGTCATGCACTTGGGGCACAAGAACCCTGGGGAGGAATATGCAATGGGGGAAAAGATACTAACGACAATGAAACTGGAAAGAGACTGGGGTAATCATAACAGATGAACTAAAAGTAGCCAAGCAGTGTGAAAAGGTGGTAGGGAGGGCCGGAGGAATTCTGGGGTGCATAGGGTGAGGCATCACCAGTGGAGAGTAGGAGGTGGTGATGCCACTGTACAGACAATTGGTGAGGCCACTTCTGGAACACTGTGTTCAGTTCTGGAGGCCACATCTCCAGAAAGACATAGACTGAATGGAGGCGGTGCAGAGAAGGGTAACGAAAATGGTGATGGGAATGCACAATAAACTGTATGAGGAAAGACTGAAAAACCTCAATATGTATACTCTGGAGGAAAGGAGGGAGAGAGGGGATATGCTAGAGACATTCAAGTGCCTCAAGGGAATAAACAAGGTACAGGAGGGCAGTATCTTTCAAAAGAGGAAATGTGCAAGAACAAGAGGTCACAATGTGAGGCTAGAGGTGGGGAGACTCAGGGGTAAGGTGAGGAAGTACTTTTTCACAGAAAGGATGGCTGATGCATGGAACAAACTCCCAGCAGAGGTTGTGGAGGCAAAAATAGTGGGTGAGTTTAAGAATGCACGGGATAGACAGAAGGCAACCCTGGTGGTAGGAAAGAGAAGGTAAGCTGTAGATCAATTAGGATCTGCAGCATAGGGTCGATCGGGAAATGGTTAAACTAGGTGGGCCAGGTGGGCCTTATCTACCATCACATTCCATGTTTCTATGTTTCATGCTGGCTCCAGGCAGACTGAGGATATGCTGGAAGATTCCTTAGTTTAGCCTCAAGCAGACAAACTACATTGGTCAAGTCTTTTTGTGAGTCACTTGGGAGGATCTGTCTTGCTGTTCCTTAATCACTGATTGGACCTCATACTGCTGGACAAATGAGTGAAGTACTCAGGTGTCCCAAGAGCCCTCAGTGGCTGTCGGGCAGACTCTGAAGCCTGATTGGCTGTCTGCTCTCCTCTGGCTCTGTTGTCATGTTGAGAGGGATCCAAGGGTGTGAACATGGCTGCTGCCCCAATTGTTTTAGGACACTATCCCCAACATCCTTTTCTAAAGGGTTCCTGCCCTTACTTAATTATTTGGGCCACCTTTTGTGTCTGCATGAGTTTGCACTAGTATCTGGTCAGTCACTCAAAGCAAAACTTCTTGAGGGAACAAAACCACTTTTCTATCAACAGCAGGAAAGCTGATTTCTGCTGTGCATTCAGAGCCACGTCCCAATAGTGCAGGAGGCACTGAAGGGCAACAGTCTTTCACTCTGCACCTGCTCCTGTTACCATTACCCTGTTCACGTCCTTTGGACTGAAGGGAGTGAGAATGGCAGTGATGGCTAGGCTCAGCTCCATGAAGTCTAGAAGGTAAGCCCCCATGCTTTGGAGGGCTTACAGTGGCCTCTGTAGCTTATTCTGTCCCAGGTAGAGAACTGTCTGTTATTCATGGTGCTCAGGAATTACCAGTCATTACTTTCACTGACCCTACTCTTAGTTCTACACTCACCTCTGCCAGTCTTTCAAGTAGTGCATTGTCTGTGTCTGTACTACAGAGGTTTGCGACATGTTATGACAAGTTACAGGGGCAGCCATGGCCATCCAAAACAATATCCAGCCATGGCCTTTATGAAAAAATCCATAACATGGCAAAATTGATGGTTAGCCAATGCCCAGAATAGATGATCTTGTAGACCCTCTCGGCACTGGCCAGTACGTGTCCACCCTGTATTTAAGCGAAGGGTACTGGCAGAGTCCACTGAATTCATCTTCCTGTGATAAACTGCCTTTGCACCACCCACAGAGTGTTTTCAGTTTCTCACAATACCTTTTGAGTTTTGTGGGGCACTAATCATCTTCCAAAGGCCGAGGGACTGAGTCCCATTTCCATACTCAGCTTATAGTGCTGCCTGTCTGCTCAAAGTCTCATAAACTTGCATTGAATAATCAATGACTAGCCATGGCTAGCCATAACCATTGTATGGATAGCATTTCTGATATCCGTGGCACCACTATAAGTCCCACACATGTATCACTGTGAACCAGGCTAATTATGGCAGGATAGAAAACTGAGACCCTAATCCATCCAATGGGCACACAATACTAACATTTTCAGTGGAAACTTTTTCCTTGGTGTGTGGGTGGTATGTAGTATAAAAGAGTTCAACAGTTTTGCAGGTACTTTGAATTAAACAGTAACTCTTTGGCCAAGTGGTTCAGCTAACAGAGAGAATATTAGAAATTTAATTTATCTGGGTTCAGTCCCCAGTGCAGTTTCAGTACATTTCTGGACTGCATATTCTTTAGTTTGTGGGTACTGAAAAGTGGATTTAATGCAACTAAAGCTGTACAAATCTCACAAAGTTCAACTTTTTAAACTGCAACCATCACACCCTGAAATGTTTGTTCTTGTTACTCAGTTTGATATGGTTTGAATTTTTAAAAAAGATTAAGGAACAGCTAATTAAATTTGTATTTTTCATTATTTGCCTAAATGACACCACCCATAACCCCATGAGCAAGTATTTTAGAAAGTGTGATTTGCATATCATATTCTGGGGACTGTGGCTGGCTAAGGAGTGGAACTAGGCACGGCTGTTTCTGAAGAAGTGAAATGCTTGCATTATTAAAAGGCAATGCATTTGACAATGATTCAAAATATAATGTCCATGGCATTTTGCAAGATGTTGCTTGCTGAATGTAGTCAAAAGATGCTGCATTGCATCACATGATTTTCCCATACCATTGTATAAATGTTTTATAACAAAAAATTTTGTATTAGCCGATTGTCTTATTTCATTAGATGGAGTACCGTGACAGAAAACCAACTGAATTAAATTATTATAGTTTATTTTACTTCTTATTGTTCCTCTTGATACAAAACAAGGTACACTATGTCATAAACTAACTTTTTATGTTTTTAGTTGCATGTCTGTTATCACTTTTATTTAACTGCTAGACTGATTCAGAGTTTTCTTGTTTTATTTTATTGGACAAAATACTTGTAATGCCTGTTATTGTTGAACAATAAGGCTGATACATACATACATACATACAACAGTATGTCAGGAGAGTGCATTACTCTCCTCTTTCTATATTTTGTTCAGCCATTGGAACATGAGAGATGTTATTAGATTGCTTTACTCTCCTCTCCTCTCCTCTCCTCTCCCTTTTTTCTCTTTTCTGCTGCTAGACCATGTAATGGACAAAGTTCTATAAAAGTCTCAATCTTTTTTATATTCAGGGCCCTTGGTTGCTCCTAGCAAGCAGAAAGTGCTATGTTGAGAGATAACTACACTGTATCTTGACCCTGGCAATGTAGGTGAGAGAGCCAAGGGTTGTTATTGTAGTTTATGCTGGTTTTCTTTCCCATCTACTACTATTAAATTAGGTCTAAGTCCACAAAGTGATCAACACCCACGGGGAATGCAGTTTTGCCAATCAGATTTTCTGAGGAACAAAGGCATCAGCATTCATTCATTCATTCATTCATTCATTCATTCATTCATGACATATTTACTTTGTTGACCAGGTGAGTGCACTGGCAATGAATACCTTTTTCAGGCATGACCCAGGTGCAATAGCACAGACAAAGGAGGTAGTACTGTACATCATAGCTGAGAGGAAATCAAAATGAACAGTATAAGTTTTAGATACTTATTACATAAGTCTATAAATATGATCAGTAGTAGACATAGAGGTTGTAATGGAATACTACACAGAATGTATACAAAAGCTTGTAATGTACAATGAGAGGAGAAGGCAGTGAGAAATTGCAGTAACAAGCAAGAGAAATAGGGGCAGTAGTATACATAAGGGGTATGATAGCTGGAGGGATAATCAAACAAGTGCACATGCAGTTTGGGCAAGTAAGAGTGAGAGGAGGGGAAGGGAGATAGGGGCTAGTGGAAGAAGTTACAGGCATTGGAGGAGGAGTAATGAACTTTCATAAGCTTAGTAAAGACTAACAGTGTAGATTTTTTTTTGATGGGGGGAACCAGTTCCATATTGAGGCAGTTCAGTAACTAAATGAGCATTGTTCTATGTTAATTTGAAACAGAGGGGCATGTGCAAGCAACGAATAGGGATGGGAGCTTAAGTTTCAGCTCTCTAGCTTAAGCGGCTTACTGATCCAAGAAAAATGGAAAATCGACGACTGGGGAGTATAAACTATACACCATTTGACAGAAAAAAATGAATCTAACCAACTAAGCAACTCTGATGTCAATAGCTCATCCCAATTGGCAGATAATTATCAAAAACCATGATCAAGCTGGTGAGCAATGTGGCACACACAAAAACAATGCTGGGTGTGGAAGCAACAATCGAGCCGTTTGGCATAAATCCATCTGAATATTGTGAGCTGAAAGACATGATGCAAAAAGTCCCAGACAAAATAAAAACATACGAAGTCTTGGTGGTAAATCTTGAAGAGAAATATCAAGCTCTGCACCACCGTACACTGGACACAGAAACATATTTATCCTATATAGATGAAAAAGACTCATAGCATGAATCTCATATGCAGGAGCTGGAGTACATGGTCCAGCTACCATGGAGCAGGGCAGAGGACACAGAGACTGGGAATCGGAGGAACAATCTCTGCTTTGTTGGATTCCCAGAAGGGGCTGAGAAAGGGAACCCTGCAAGATTTTTACAAACTGAACTTCCAAAGCTCCTGGGCTATGACTGGCACCCAAGCCTAGAAGTGGAGTGTGCACATAGATCATTGGCACCAGACCCCAAACAAGGGGAATGACCTAGACTCATCATCACCAAGTTTCTGAGATTTTCAGAGAAAGAAAGAATATTGAGCTTAGCCAGGGACAAAGGATTGCTACACTTGAATGGGCAGAGGGTTTACATATTCAGTGACTATTCTACCAAGCTGGCTAATAAGACGAAAGCTTTCATAGAAGCCAGAAAAATCTTCCAAACCCTCCAGGTGCAATATCATTTGGTCTATCCAGTGAAACTACAGATATTCAGAAATGGGGTCACTAACTCCTTTGAGACCTCTGGGGAAGCCATGGACTACACTGAAAGAAACTGGCCCAGCAAGTCACCCCAACCAGAGCCACCCCCTGCACAGTGCAGAAATAAAGGCCAGAGCACCGGTATGAATTCAGCTCAACCCCTGCATATTAGCATCAACAGATTTGCAGCCTTAGTAGCAGACCCATGGAATGGTGGCATGGAGTGGAAGACATCAAAATTCAAAACAAAGCAACCGGGGAAGGAGAGCCCAAAACAACATTTTTCACATGACCACGAGAGCGAAGAACGGAGCAGGACACCCTCATCTATAAACAACAAGTCCAGTGGGGAGCCAGCACCAAAGTGCCAAGAACCGGACTTGAACCCAGAACTGCTCCACACTCAAGAACCGGACTTACAATTAGTGAATGCCAGGCATATACAGGACAAGATACTGCAATCCTGGGCTGAAGTAGTGGGGATAGACATGATGGACAGTGACATTTTCCCACCCCCGAATGACCCGACATATGCAGACATTGAGTCCAAGGACTCCAACTGCCTGCTGAGCCCTAAACCTGCCATACAGGCCTGAGGCTGGACAGAGATTAATTTTCACACAGCTGATTTTGAACTGTCAGGTAAACTTTGAACATGGGAAGGGGGGAATAAGTGGAGGTGTATACTAGGTCGGCAGTCCAGAATAAATGTCAGCACTGGAGCTGCCCCATAAGAGGAATAGATGGTAATTCCAATATCTAAAATTGCCTCTCTGCCTGAGTTGTTAGACTAAATAATGCTGTTTATGTTTTAATGCTGCTTTCACCTAACAGGAGGGATGAGAGGTGTGGGGTGGTGAGAGAGAACACCACGCTGCTCCATGGAGTGGGAGGCCAGGACTGGCTGGTTGGTCTATGGGGTTATCAGTCAAACTGAAGATGCATGGAGCAGTTAGAAAGCTGGCAGGCCAGGGAGTACGCTGACAAAACTCATGATTTTCATGGTTGGAGCAATTGCAGATCTCTCTCTCTCCTTCTCACATCCCTGATTCCCTATTTTTCGACTACCCATGCGTGTCCTGATTGCGGGCGGAGATGGGAGGGTGGAGAGCAATGGGCAGACAGATGGGTGACCGAGTAGGGCTGTGCAGCCTCACCACTCAAACAGACCCAGCTAAGCTTTTACAAACAGAGGCATTGTGGGCAGATTCAGCACAAAAGCATTAACGTCCAGTCATTGCAACACAGGATGCAACTGGCATACCTGAGCAGAGGTTGCTATGAGAACTGCTCCCTGTCCCGTGTCAGCTGGTGTGGGCTGTCCCCGATCGGCCACTATGTATCTCTGCCACAGAGCAATTCAACAGTCATGTGGACTTTCCAATGCACAATGTCTCCATGCTGGAACAGTGTGCGAGAGGGGAGGTCCAGTTCTTATCTCCCTTGGTTCCCTCTTGTGTAGTGGATCCATAAGATAGAGGCAGAGGGAAGGATTAAACTACATGAACGTATCTTGACAAATGAGGAATGATCTCTCCTTCCCCAACCTCCAGCCCCAACCCCAGCCATCAGTAGGTCCCAACACAGAGCCCCAAGAGACAGAAGACAAGAGCAATTAAGCCTAGATTGCTGCAGTCTCAGGAAAGGCAGATGGGCTCAGGCCATGGACCCCCACACCCCACCCTCTTAAGGAAGCAGGATTCCTTTAACATCGGACTCCGGGCAAGTGACAGGGGAGGGAGGAAAAGAAGGGGGAGCAGATCTTTCTGTAAATTAATAGCCACAAGGATGGAAAGGGAATGACAAGGGTGAAGTACATAGATACATAGATACATAGATACATAGATACATAGACAGTGTCGGCAGATAAGAGCCTATGGCCCACCCAGTCTGCCCATTTCAGCTTGTAAGTTTACTTTATGTTTTCCTAGAAGTCTGGTGCTCCTTAACCCTGACCTCCAGAATTCCTTTATGTCTATCCCATGCATTCTTAAATCCCGTGATTGTTTCAGCCCCCGCTACTTCCTCTGGCAGGGTGTTCCACTTGTCCACCACCCATTCTGTGAAGAAATTCTTCCTCACATTTCCTCTGAATCATCCTCCCTCCAACTTCATCCCATGACCTCTAGTCCTGGAACACCTTTTTTGCTTACAAATAGTGTATTCCTGCACCCTGTTCCTCCCTGTAAGATACTTGTATGTCTCTATCATATCCCCTCTCTCCCTCCTCTCCTCTAGGGAGTACATATTCAGTTCCTTCCACCTGTCTTCATAGGACTTGTGATGCAATCCATGTACCATCTTTGTTGCCCTCCTCTGATCCTTCTCTACCTTGTCTATGTCCTTACGTAAGTAAGGTCTCCAGAACTGTACAATGTACTCCAGGTGGGGCCTCACTAGTGTCTTGTATAGTGGAATTATGACCACCCTTTTCCTGCTGGTGATGCCTCTGCCTATGCATCCCAGCATCCTATTTGCTTTACCTGCTGCCTTGTCACACTGTTTCCCTTCCTTGAGGTCATCAGAGATGATAATCCCAAGATCCCTTTCCTGCTTGGTGCATGCTATATCCTCACCCCCCCCACAACTGATATATTGTGGCAGGGTTTTTGTGCCCCATATGCATTATCTTGCACTTCTTTGCATTGAATTTCAACTGCCAAACCCCTGACCATTCTTCAAGTTTCGTGAGGTCCTTCTCATTCTGTCTACACCCTCTGGTGTGTCTACTCTGTTACAGAGCTTTGTGTCATCAGGAAACAGGGAAATTTTGCCTTCTAGGTCCTGCGCAATGTCACTGATGAAGGTGTTGAATAGGACCGGTCCCAGCACTGATCCCTGTTGTACCCCACTGGTCACTCTTCCCTCTGTGGAGTGACAGCCATTTACCACCACTCTCTGTGTCATGCCACCCAGCAAGTTACCTACCCACTGCACTACTGTCCTACCCACACCCATATTCCCCAGTTTGTGTAATAGTCTTCTGTGTGGCACAGTGTCAAAGGCCTTGCTGAAGTCCTGATAGGTCATGTCCACTGCCCTCCCCTGATCCACCTCCCTAGTCACCCAGTCAAAAAATTAAATGAGGTTGGTCTGACATGACCTTCCCCTGGTGAAACCATGTTGCCTTGGGTCCTGTAGTCCATTGACAACCAGATGTTCCACCAATCTCTCCTTCAGTAGTGCTTCCATGATCTTCCCCACTACCGAGGTAAGGCTGACTGGTCTGTAGTTCCCTGCTTCCTCTTTGTTCCCATTTTTGTATAAGGGGACTACATCTGCTGTCTTCCAGTCTTTGGGTACCTCCCCTGTTTCCAGTGATCGGCTAAACAGGATTGCCAGAGGTTCAGACACCACCTCTATTAGTTCTTTAAGGATCCTGGGGTGCACCCCATCTGGCCCCATTGCTTTATCAACTCTTATTACTTCCAGTTCCTTCAGGACCCTTTCTCATGTAAAGGAACTTGTGTCCATTTCTGCACTATTCCCACCCCTTGTACTCCCTTCAAACCCATTACCTTCCTCTTCCTCAGTAAAGACTGAGCAGAGATACCTGTTCAATATGTCAGCTTTACTGCTGTCATCCTCCACGCGGCCCCTATCCTCCCCCTTCAGTTTCACTATCCCTCCCCTTGCCTTTCTTTTTTCACTTATGTACCTGTAAAAGGTGTTGTCCCCTCTACCCATTGATTTTGCAACATGCTCTTCTGTCCGAGCTTTGACAGGCCAGGGAGTGAGCTGGCTAAACCTACCATCCCCATCTGACTCAAGGGGGCAATAGGATCTGAGGCAAAACTACTACCTCCTGGACCCAGACAGAGCCATTTAAAGGAGAAGGGGCTCAGTCACAGAAGGCAGACCTTCACTATCACCTTCCCCATCCCCCCCCCGAGGTTGAGCAGCATCCAATATAGATTAATTGGTAATGAATAATAGGCTCAATCAGGCCAGTTGACTATAGCACAGAAACAGCTGTATGCACCAGTGGGAGGGAGGGATGGATGGGTTGAGGAAGGAGCGTAGGTAGTGCGGAAATGACACCAGAAGTAGGGCATAAGTGCAGCTACTACACACAGAAAGGAATAAGGGGGTGAACATACGGGTCTACACAAGAAGGCAGAAGGGGGAGTTGCCTTCTACCTGCAATGTGAGACGGACTGACATCAAATTGGCTCTATATGCCCCCCATACATAGACCTGAACAAACGATACCCATGTTGACAGCGGGGGAAGACAGAGTTAAAACTATAGGCCATCAGCACCTCTCTGGAGAGGCAAGTGAATACACAGGAGGGACACAGCCAAGCCCCCCCCCATACCTGCCCAATTTTCTCCACACCCTTCACAGTCTGACATTCACCCCCAACCCCCCTCCCCAAGAAACCTGACATCACCTACACCAGTGCAAGGGAACCCAGGAATTAAAGATCTGACAAAGAGGAGGTGCAAGAAGCATCCCTCCCATATCCCTTTCTCTAACACCTCCCAAGGGGTTGATCTAATATAGCTAAGCTTAAGAGCTTTGTGGAAAAAAGGAACATACCCTTTGCATGCACAGGGACCACAGGGGCAGACACGAGGACCACCCTCCTCAATCAGGGCACCCCTAGAGGCCCCCAAAAGTTAGATGTGACCAGAAGGAGCAGGAGGTATTTGGTTAATATGATCATGGTTTGTGATTTTGTTGGAAATGGTTAATAAATGTTTTATATGTTATACTGTTATAAATCTATCTCTGATACGCTGTATGCCTAAATGTCAGGCTGGAAGAAGAGCTGAGACAGACTCACACTGCAGGGAACTATATAAAGGATGGCTCCCCCTTAGACCACAGCCCAAGAATGGGAATACCTACAAGGTTTACATGCGCTCAAAACACAGTTCATTGGCACTAACCGTGAATCATAAATGGTGGCGCAAGATATGAAGTGGGTTTCTTGGAATGTGAAAAGAATTCACACTCCAGTAAAAAGAATGAAAATAATGGATTTCCTATGAAAGGGGAAAACTAGAATAGCCTTCCTCCAAGAAACCCACCTGTTAAGGAATGAGGCCCAGAAGTTGGGAAGAGGATGGGCTTCACAGGTATTCTCCTCCATCTATAATTAAAAGAGCAGGGGGGGTAGCCATCCTGATCAGTAGGGAAGTCCCTTTCCAGCTGCAGAAAGAAATAAGAGACCCAGAAGGATGATATGTCATAGTAATAGGTACATTATGGAATCAAGCAGTTACCCTATGTAATGTATATGGGTCCAACACCTCAGGAGCTCCCTTCTAGAGGACATTAGCCCAGACACTGACTAAGATACAGAAGGGGGATCTGATCATGAGAGAAGACATGAATTGCCTCATGGACATAATCCTGGACAGGAGCAAACAGGAGCAAACGTCACTCAAACCTATCCCAACCCAACTCCAAAGCCCTAAAGGACCTCACAAAGGATCTGGGCCTAGGATATATTTGGAGGCTGGTCCACCTTACAGAAAGGGATTACTCATTCTTCTCCAACCCACATCAATCCTTTTCTGGGATTGACAGGTGGCTGACATGAGGGACCTGGGCACCCAATGTACTAGAAGCCACAACTGGGAGAATAGTTATTTCAGATCATGTCCAGTGACTTTCACCTGATGCCCATCCATGGCAGGAGCAGCCAAAAGAGGCACCTGGAGATTCAATGTAGCTAATCTGAAGGACAAAGCATATTAAACTACATCTGGAATTAAACAAAGTTGGGGACACTTCAGCAGGAATTGACTGGGACGGACTTAAACATACATCTGGAGAAGATGCATTAGCCACACAGCACATATGCACAGAGCAGCGGCCCTGTAGCTGGCAGCCTCCCAAACAAAAGTGAAAGAGCTGGAGAAGCAATTCAGGGACAGTTGTGCACCCCCCCCCCGGACTCCAGGTGGAGATCACTGGACTGCGGTGCAAAATAAACACCTTTCTCCACAAAAAAGCTAAATATGCCCTGTTCCATCTCAAACAGATGTTTTGGGAATCAGGAGAGAAGCCTGGAAGGCTCTTAGCATATCAGCTGAAAAAGAAACAGGAAATATCCCATATTCTTTCAATTAAGAAGAGAGATGGGCAACTCACCATGAAGGATAGGCAGTATAGAGCAGTGGTTTAAGGCTCTGAGCTGCAAATCTGGAGACGTGGGTTTGAATCCCACAGCCCCCACTTGCATATACTGTGTGACCCTGAGCAAGTCACTTAACTTCCCTGTGCTCCCATGTTGCACTTGTAAAAAAGCTTTCAGCTTAGTGTGTCTCACCTGATTAATCAATTGGAAAAAAAAAGAGGGTGAAATCAGCAGGGAATTTCAAGCCTTCTATGAGAAGCTTTACAACAGCGAGGTTAGTCCTAAGGATTCTGCCAAACAGTAATTCCTGGCCTCTTTGAAACTCCCTAAGCTCACACAGAAACACCTAGATTGGCTGGACAGACCTGTGGAAAAGGATGAGGTAGAAAATGCCCTCTAATCCATGCCATCAGGGAAAGCTCCAGGGGGGATGGCCTCCCAGCAGACTTCCTTAAGGCTTTCAAAGATGTCCTGGTGGGACCCCTGCATGATGCACTAGTGGAGAATAAAACAGTTGGGAATCTACCAGGTTCCATGGCCACCACCCGTATTTCCCTTTTACCAAAACCGGGGAAGGACCTCTCCCTTTGTGGCAGCTACAGGCCCATATCCCTGATCCCCATGAATTGTAAAGTACTGGTCAAACTGCTGGCAACCAGGCTTCGAACCCTCATTGTGAGCCTTATTGAAAGGGACCAGGTGGGCTTTGTCCCATGCAGAAGGAGGACAGATAACACCAGGAGGTTCCTAAATCTGCTGTGGAGATCTAAGCAAATAAAGGCACCCTCTATACTGCTATTCCTAGATGCTGAAAAGCCTTCGATAGGGTGGAGTGGAGTTACCTCTGAGCTGCAATGGAGGCCTTTAATATAGGGCCTGAGTTTAGAACATGGATCTGGGTCATCTACAATGGGGCATCAGCTGAAGTAGTCACCAATAAGAAAGTCTCACCCCCTTTCAGGCTGCACAGGGGAACACGGCAGGGCTGCCCTCTCTCCCCACTACTATTCATCCTGGCCTTGGAACTTCTATTACAAGCCATCAGACAGGATGGTAAGGTTAAGGGGGTGAGAATGGGGGAAGAACACAAAACTATGGCCTATGCTGACTATATCCTGCTTCTGCTCATGGAGGCAGCTGCGTCAGTACCTAGCCTGCTGGCCTTCATAGACCAGTACAGAACCCTGTCAGGCTATAAGCTAAATGTCTCAAAATCCCGTGTTCTTAGCCTCTAGTGTACAGGTAGAACAACTCCACCAATACCCATGGGGACTCCACCCTTCTAAAAGTAGTATAGAATACCTGATCCTAAAATTCCACTGGGACCTCTCACAACTGGGGAAGGGCAATCTTCTCCCAGTAATAGAAGAAATAGAAATGGACTACCAGTGGTGGAAACTTCTGCATGTCTTCCACTGGGGAGCCTTCAAGATGATGACGGCACCTAAACTGCAATACATCATAGATAATCTCCCCATATTAACTGATAAAAACTAATTGACCGTATACATAGCAGACTTCAGGCCTTCTTCTGGGTCGGGGTCCTAAGAGAATTGCATGGAGGAAACTAAAAAAAGACTTTCCCATTGGTGGCTTGAAATTACCAGATTTTCACCTCTGAATAATAGCCCACACCTTGGTACAGCTGGCTCACACAGCCCCATGGGCCCAAAATGAAACTCCCAAGTGGACTGACTGTGCAGCCCTGCCAAAAGGTTACCCTCTAGCATGTGCAGAGCTTTTCCCCTCAGCACATAAACGACCTCCACTACCCCACATGCTTGCACACCCTCTAAATATGGGGGAAAATAGTGAAACTCACCAAGTAGTGGCCTGAAAGTGCAAGGTTCTTCCCTCTATGGAATAATCCAAGGCTATTGATTGGGGGGAACAGGGTAAAATACAGGGAATGGGAGGAGGCGGGTATCCACCTGCTATCAGACATTATGGACAAAGAAACAAATACCCTTATGTGTTTTCAACAAATAAGGGCTAAGTTTGGGTTACATAATCAACAGTATTGGAGATATGTACAATTCCGATATGCATTACAGGGCCTCCTGGGACAAAACTTGATGGGTGGCACTGCCAACCCATTGGACTCCCTTATATGGCCCAAAAAGGGGAAACAAACTAGAAGCAGTGCCATCTATGCACATGTGCTAGAGTATAGCCCAGACAAAACAGTAGGGGTCAGGCATAGCTGGTCAGATGAATTACAGGTAGAAATCACATTAGAAATGTGGAGAAAGAGTTGGAGTAACCTACAATGTGCAGTGAAAGACACCAAAAACAGTTTTACACTGCTGAAAATAGTGCACAGATGGCATAGAACACCTGTTAAACTGTAGGAATGGAGCCTTGTTTCACAAGATGTGTGTTGGAGATGCAAATTTGGAAGGGGCAATATCTTACACATACTGTGGAACTGTACATCTTTAGAAGGATACTGGAGAGAAAGAAAGGAGATATGTGAGGATATTCTAGGATCCAAGATTGACTTTAACCCCATGATAGTATTACTGGGACTATACCAAGACACCTCAACAGGCAATAGATTACCAAAACCCTTCAAGTGCTAGCTGCTGTGAGCACTAATCACAGCTATGCATATCCTCCTATGACAGTAGAGAGACAAAATCCCCCGAGCACACAAGAGTGGCTCGTGGAGCTGGGTAATGCAGCCAGTTGTGGGAGGGTGATGTTTAACATGCAGAATAGATCTGCAATATATTTAGATATTTGGGTTATGTATTTACACTCACAATACTATAAGATCCCAACATACAGTGCCCAAGCCAGTATTCCTCACTTTACAAGACATGACAGGGGGCTGAATAAAGGGGGATGAGAAGAGGCCCAGTTAGCTAATCCCCCCATTAAGAAGTGAATTGAGGTAAGAACATTGGTCGCTAATCAGAGATAGATAATGGCATTAGTTTCTTAAGATTAAAATAACTGATGATATGGGACTTCAAAGAACCTGAATTTGATAAGATGGCTGAATGAGTTAAGCTAGCCCTGGCAAAAAGAAATACAGTGAGGGGGTACAGGCAAAGTAGGCAAGCATTAAGGATGCAATACTTGAAGCAACATCCCATTGTGTTATAGAGAAAAGGAAGTGCAAAAGAAGAGAGAAACCACTTTGGGTCTCAAAAACAGTAGCAGAAAAGGTCAGAGCCAAAAGGCTGGCCTTCAGGAAATATAAGAGAACGTAGAGAAATGAAGATAGGGAGGCATACCAAACTTCCCTAAGGGAAGGGAAGGCAGTAAGGCAGGCAAAGGTCCAAACCAAGGAAACACTAGCACAGACAGTAAAAGAAGGTCACAAGACTTTCTATAGATACATTAGTGAAATGAAAAAGTCCAGAGGGGGTATTGCTAAGATCAAAGGAGATAAGGGGGCATGTGAGGAGGAGGACCATATAAAAGCATCTATCCTAAATAGATACTTCTGCTCAGTGTTTACTGAAGAGAAGGTAGGACAGGGCCCACAGCTCAGCACCATGGACACAGGGGGGAGGGAGGTGAGCACTAGTCCCTTCACAAAAGACAGGGTCCTACAAGAGCTCGAAAAGCTCAGGGTGGACAAGAAAATGGGACCTGATGGTATACATCCCAGGGTACTAAAGGAGCTAAGGGTGGAACTAGCAGAGTCATTATCAGAACTGTTTAGTGAGTCAAGTACCTCAAGGGAATTAACAAAGTCCAAGAGGGTAGCATCTTCCAGAAAAAGAGATGTGCAAGAACAAGGGGGCACAATTTGAAGATAGAAGGGGGATGGCTCAGAGGTAATGTGAGGAAGTATTTTTTCACTGAGAGGGTTGTGGATGCATGGAACAGCCTCCCTGAAGAGGTCGTGGGGTCAAGAACAGTGGGGGACTTCAAGAATGCATGGGACAGGCATAGGGCAGTCCTAGTGGGGGGTAGGAGGAATTAAGCTGTTGGTTAACTAGGATCTGCAGCTTATCTGTTAGGTAGGAAAATGGGCAGACTAGGTGGGCCAAGCGGTCCTTATCTGCCGTCAAATTCTATGTTTCTATGTTTCTATGTTTCTAGTCTCTCAGCACAGGAGAGGTCCCAGAAGACTAGAGAAGGGCTCAAGTGATCCCACTCCACAAGAGTGGTAGCAGGGAGGAGGCAGGGAACTATAGACCAGTCAGTCTTACCTCAGTAGTGAGCAAGATTATGGAACCACTCCTTAAGGAAAGGATAGTGCGACACCTGGAATCCATAGGAGCACAGGATCCATGACAGCATGGGTTTACAAAGGGAAGGCCCTGTCAAACTAATCTCATAGATTTCTTTGACTGGGTAACCAGAGTGGTGGACCAAGGTGGAGCAGTTGATGTCGCCTACGTTAACTTCAGCAAAACTTTCAATACTGTTCCACATAGAAGATTGATTAATAAGCTGGGTAGGCTCGGGGTGGGTCAGAAATTGGTCAACTGGGTGGCAAACTGTTTGATGGGCAGAAAACAGAGAGAGGTGGTAAATGGTATACAGTCAGAAGAGATGCAAGTCACAAGTGGGGTACCTCAGGGATCAGTCCTGGGGCCAGTCCTCTTCAATATCTTCAGCAGTGACATTGCAGATGGACTGGAGCATAAGGTTTGTCTGTTTGTAGATGACACCAAGATCTGCAACAGAGTAGATGATCCAGATGGGGTGGGCAGAATGAGAAGAGAGCTGGATAAACTAGCCAAATGGTCGGAAGAGTGGCAACTGGGATTTAATGCAAAGAAGTGCAAGATCATGCACATAGGGAAGAGAAACCCTGAAGCCACCTATAGGCTGGTAGGGGAGTTGCTGGCAGTCATAAGGGAAGAAAGAGATTTGGGCATCATCATTACCGATGACCTGAAATCATCCAAGCAGACCACTAAAGCAGTAGGTAAGGCTAGGGGGGATGTTAGGGTGTATTAGTAGGGGTATCACAAGTCAGAAGAGAGAGATAATAATCCCTCTTTACAAGACACTGTTTAGGCCCCATCTGGAGTACTGCGTGCAGTACTGGAGGCCACATCTTCATAAGGACATTAACCAAATTGAGGTAGTCCAGAGAAAGACAACCAAAATGGTGCAGGGACTGCATCAGAAAAACATATGATGACAGATTAATGGAGCTCAATATGTATACCCTTGAGCAAAGAAGGGAGAGAGGTGATATAATCAAAACATTCAAACACCTTAAGGGCATTAACAAGGTGAAAGAGTCTACTATGTTTCAATATAAGAAAAATAGCAGGGCAAGAGGACACAGCATGAGATTAGAGGGAGGCCGATTAAGGGGTAATGTGAGGAGGTTCTTTTTCACAGAAAGGGTGGTGGATGCATGGAACAGCCAACCTCAGGAAGTGGTGGATATGAATACAGTGCAGGGCTTCAAACAGGCATGGGATAGGCATAAGGGAGCAATGCAGATGAGTGTGAATAGATAGACCACTGACAGAGCAAAGGCCGATGGCACATTTATAAGGTAGAAAAAGAAATGTGCAGACTAGATGGGCCTTGCGGTTCTTATCTGCCATCAACTTCTATGTTTCTATGTATTACTGAGTTATTTTCAAACATAGTCTGTAATCCATGGGGAAACCTGGCTAGGAACTTTGAGTGTTAATTATTGTTGTTTGGTTCTTTTCTTTTTTTTTTCTACTTTTTTTTTCTACTTCACTATTAAGGTTAAGCAACAGACCCTTATGTATGCTATGTAAGTTCATGTTTGTATATGCACGTGTATACGTATGTGACTTATGTAACAAGGAAATATTTTGAACTCAAAACTTTTAATTACAAAAAAAAAAATATGAAACAGATGAACTGCAATATTGTTGTTAGAGACAGAGCAGGATGTGGGTAGGTCAACGAGTGAGATTTGATTAGCTAGGTAAGCAGGGACACTAGGTTGCAAGATTTTTTTAATGAGCATGGCAAGAGTTAGATTACTGTAGCTTTGAAATCAGGGGGTAGTCAGTTTGTGGTGTTAATCATTAGACAGCGATGGTCGTTGAACCCACTACCAGAAGCAAATTTGGCAGTTTGTATGATAAGGTATGCTTATTTTGTAGTACTGATGTGCTGGCAGCATCTACGACAACTAAGCCATAATTAAGTGACAGAAGAAAATTAGTCTGTGCCATTCAGATCCCAGTATCAAGTGATAAGAACTGACGAACTCTGTAGAGTGAGCCCAACTTCTGGTGAAGAAGGGTGGTGGTATGCTGGAGATGGGTTTTGAATGACATTTTGGAATTGAGGTGTACTCTGAGATACTTGAAGGAGATGGTCTTTTCCAGAGAAGTGCCATTTTCTGCTTTAAAGCTGAACATAGGGGATAATTTGTTTAGGTTATGCCTGATCCCAAACAACACAGACTGAGTTTTCGGGAGGTTTAAGATAATTTTCTCCTGAATGAACCACTCCTGCAGCCTTGCAAAGCTATTGCTGAGTGTTTGGTTGATTATACTGATATTGTCACTGTAGGTGTAAAGGACAGTGTTGTCTGCATAAAGGAAGGTATTCAGTGGTTTTCAGACCATTGGTAAGTTATTTATGTAAGCAGGAAAACTGAGATGAACACTGAACAGAGCAAACACTCTGCACCAGAGGACCGTTTTCTTTACTACAGGTTTTCTTCTGGGTGCTGGTGGGGGGAGAAGGATGGTGGGACTTGGGGGGGGTTGAGTGGGGGCCTTATGACTTACTTAATGGGACTTGGGTGGGTGGAGGTGGGGAAGTGTGCTTGGCAGACAGGTTGGAGGGAGGTGGGGAAGTGTGCTTGGTGCACAGGTAGGGGAAGTTAGCATATTAACCTTCAGACTAACTGTCTCGGAGTCACACAACTCCTGCTTAACTGAATTTTTAGTTTGCTGCAATTTGCCAGGGCAGAGAGGGGAAAAGAATTCTAGCGGTGGGGGACTGGAGGGGGAATATGATGATAATCTAATATTTTTGAGAGGTGGGGGTATCACAGCAAGGAAGCTCAGCAGTGATGCAGTTTCATCATTTTTCACCAGCAAATCGGCCAAATTTGCATAGCAAACTACACAAAATACCAAACTTGGCCACTAATTGGAAATGCTCGTAGATTCACCTTGTGAATTTGACCAGTTAACCAGGTGAACAACCATGTTAATCATAACCACTGGCAATGCAAAGTTGCCTAAATTCACAAATTTTAGCATGAAATAAATTTTGGCAACTTAACCGTCTCTAGTTGCAATAGAAAAAAATACAGGTTTTCTCTCAATTTATCTAACAAGAAACTTGACCTGATTTGGCATCACTGTTTTAGTCAACTGAACCAGACAAACTGGCAACATATACTTCTTGTCCTTATGAGACGCTGGGCAAATTCAGCCCTCAAACATTTCACTTATAAAAAAAAAATAATTAGTGAAATATTTAGGAAACCATGTATTTTATTTACGAAAGACACAATATCATACAACATATATTGTATTGCATTGTAAGATGGCAGTATTTGAGAAAACAACTGAACACCATAGAAGCACTACTAAAAATTGAAATAAAAGGCAGGGATCAATATAGGGGTCATATGTATTAGTGTCTGATTTTTTTAAATGCACACTTCTACTTCAAAGTCCAGTAGTGTTACACCTAGCCCCTTGTGATGAGAGGTGTTTATGTTGATATCAATACGGTCTCGAATAAACATCATGTTGATAAATAGAATAGTTTTATTATTCATATCTACCATCTAGACATTGTTGAGCTAGTTAACTACTTCCTAGACTGTGCTTGTGTGCAGCAAGACATATATTTCTTCTAAAACCAGGCCGTGAGTCTCAAGTGATAGCAATAGATACTGGTGTCCGCTGTTCACTCTTCCTAGAGTGTGCTAGTAGTGCCATCTGCTGTCCTTCACTCATACTGCAAACAAAGACAGATCAGCTAAGAAAGAGTGCAGGGCAGGAAGAGGAGGATTAACTGGACTAATGCTCTGTTTACATGGTGTATATACATTAACATTCTGATACAAATGCTCAACATCTGTGCACTTCATAAGGCAAGATCTTTTTTTTGATGTTTTGAATACCTTTTTAGGAATTAAGTCTCAAGATTAGTCATGTACCTTCTAAAGGATTTACTTGGAATTTTTGTGAACTAGGACATGCACCGTTGTTCAACACTAGGTATTTACTCAATTTAAAACTCCCTAATTTTGCAGAAGTAATTCAGTTTTTAAAATGGATGCTACTGGTACAGCCAAACAAGACAGCTATGACCACAATCTAATGACTATTTTTCTGTAATTAGCACACAACAACTATTAATTTTCTGAAAAAAGGAAATAATGTTTTTGCAACAGACCTGATTCAGTACATCATGCCGACCACAATACTATAAAAAAAAATGCTACAGTACACTGGCTATTCTCATTTTTTCACAGCTGTCATAGATTTTCAAACTTACAAACCTGCTTGCATACAGACCCCACCCTTCTCAAATACAGTGCAAAAAAAGGCTTGCAATATTTTTTGTTTGCTTGTTTTGTTATGAAAGGGGACAAGATGGACACCATATATACTATTCTCTGATAAAACAAACCAGGTCATATGCTGTGGCTTTGTGCACTCAGAAATAAAGAGCACTGCATTTCCTTAGGCAAAACATTTAGTGCCACGTCATTTTATAAAATTCATTAATACACATCAGGTTGTGTGTTAATTGCCACATATAAGCACTACTCTGTTGTGTGCTGTTGAGTATACTGCCTGTAGTCTCATGACTCCTCATACAATACCAATATCTGCCAGCAAACAAGGCAAGCACGCTGTTGTGTGTTGGTAACACTACCTTTGCTGCACATTTGATTTATGCAATATAGTTTTTTTTAGGTACCAAAGGGGGGCATCTAAAAGGGTGCAGGGTCTGCATCAGAAGACTATTGAAATTTAAGAGTAGCTCAGAGGGAACAATGGGAGCACAGGGGCAAATTGAAAAGTAACTGATGCAAAACAGTCCTAGCTCACAAATACAGCTGTAATTGGACTAATGTCCACACAAAATTAATGTGCAAAAACCATTTATTGCATAAAAAGGTAAAAAATAGCTGCACATGCAGTGTGAAAAATATGTTTCACAACAATAATGTGCTGTATCAAGAGTCTAAAAGAGATAGAGATAAAGCACATCATTATTGTGAAATGAATTCTTCACACTGCATGCGCCAATATTTTTTTGTTATCTTTTTATGCAATAAAATGATTTTGCACATTCATTTTGTGTAGACACTAGTCAAATTATTGTTCTATTTTGTGAGCTAGGGCTGTTATACTTCAGCTGCATCAGAAGCCCTATGAGGAGAGGCTAAAGGATCTCAGTACGTACACTCTGGAAGATAGGCGGGAGAGGTGGGATATGACAGAGACCCATGAATACCTCACAGGGTTAAACAAGGTACAGGTGGATATAATTTTTCATAGGAGAAGGTGCACAAGAACAAGGGGGCATGCAATGAAACTGGAAGGGGAATTCAGGAGTGGGGTGAGGAAGTACTTAAGTCTTTTTCAGTGAAAGAGTGGTGGATACCTGGAATGGTCTGCCACCAGAGGTGCTACGGGTGAAAATAGTGCTGAGCTTCAAGCCGGCATTGGACAGGTAGCTAGAGATCAAGTAGGGTCTGTGGTGAAAGAATAGGTAGGGAAAAATGGTGCAGACTAGGTTGGCCAAACAGTACTTATCTACTGACAAAGTCTATGTTTATACTGTATGAGTCATTTGAGTAATTTAAGTATATGTACTATTTAGAGTCGAAACAACATTTGTGGAACTGTTTTGTAGATTTGTCATTGTTGTGCTGCTTACACCAGTTCTTCAATGTGAGTAACACAGAGCTAAGGTGCAGCTTGGCAACTAGGAGGTCATCACTAAAGATGGCTGCCATGCTGGGTGGTGCATCAGACCAGCTGTGTAACTAATGTGAAGTCTGCTACTTTATTTTTGTGCCTTTACTGTGCTTTTCTGTGCTTTCTTTGTTTAGTGCAGGAGAATATGATGGATCTGAGTCAGTTTAGGGCTTTAAATCAGTGAGATAAGGTTAGTACAGGTTTTATTTTTTAGAATAGGAGGGCCAGCATTTCTGCACTCAAATTGGCCTCTCATCCAGTTAGAATTTACACCAATTTGACGGATGGACCAACAGTATACTTTCATGTACAATTCTGCAATATAAATTTAAAAAATTGAAATCACACTACACCTCTATGGTTTTATTTATTTATTTATTTATTTTATTTAAACATTTGGTAACCGGGAAAGGCACACTGAGTTAGGGCTCATTTACAGGTGCAACTCGGGGAGGGGAAAACAGTAGGAAACAGTATACACAATGAATTTTACTTAATATACAAACATGCAAAAATACAGTCGGAGTACAAAATGCAGAGTGCAGTTCATAAGTACAAAAGTGCAGAAAAAAGGGGATTTTACATAATAGCAAAAAGCTAAAATACAGCCATAGTAGAAAATTCAAGAGTGCAGTTCATAGATAAAACAGAACAAAATAAAATTGATATAAGACAAGGGCATAAAAGCAGGACAAAGCACTAGATTAGCTAGAGCTAAAATGGCGAGGGGCTATAGGCAGTGGCAAGAGGCTGTTGGTTCACTTTGGAGCAGGTGCTTGAAAGCTGGGAGTGAGGAGGCTACTGTATCTGAAGAGTAGGAGAAAGTTGATTCCAAAGAGCAAACGTAACCCCTAGGTGGCACTATCCCAAGGGCTACTAGCCCTGCCTGCTTAACTACTAACAGGTTGAGGGGCCTAGGTCCAATGGCGGGTGCCTCCACGCAGAGGTCAGGGTTTGCAGTAGTTAAACTAACTTGATCACAGCCCTCTGGGACACTGTAACCCCCCTTTCTTCCCACTAGTGGCCCACACAATGCATTAGGAATATCTTCACAATGTACACTTACCCGCAGGACTGGCTCTGTCGACTGGACTCTGGGGACCCCCTGTAAAACAAGATGATACTGTGCAAAAACCACAGTACAATACTTTAACATAAATGAATACCTCAGCCAGTGTAACTTTGCTGAAACCAACAGATCTGATTTATTTAAGGAGCTGTAACAAGGAAGGGGGAAATCAGGTCAATTAGGTTAAACACATTAATAATCACAGTACTGTGCGCATATTCAGAGTCCCAAATTGTCACTTTCACTGGGTACCCAGGATGGGGGGGGGCTAGCCAGGATCGGTGCAGCTGATTGGGGCCCTGCGATGGAAAAAAAACACTTGCACAATACCCAAATTGTAATCCGGAGCCGGTTGGCTCAGTTCGAGAAGAAATTAAACAAAAACAATAATTAGATGACACACTTGCAATTCGATAAACAGATGGCAGGGAGCTACCCTGCTTTGTACTCACAAACTCAATGCTGGGAACTGGATGGAAGGCAGATTGTCCTGGATTGCCAGGAGGAGTAAACCATGTGGACAAGGTCCTTGTGACTGGACCCCACTGCAGTGTAGAGCAAATGGATGTAGTCTGGATTAAGCTGGGGTTTACTTCCAGCTTCATGCACTCAATTCACTGTACAGGGGATTTGAAACATGATTCCCCACAAGCACTACACACATTTATATGTAAAAGGAAAGTACTATACCAGGCAGACTGCTTCTCTATCCCGATCGCAATTACTGCACGATACCCGGGAGAACACACAGCAACTTCAGTTCCTGACAGACCGAGCGCGATTGAGCAATTTCTCCACTCTTCTACAGGGTGAGCCTGGTTTCTGCTCTTTGGGTCTCCTTGATTCTCCTCACAGGTCGAATTTAGTCTGAACGGGCGTGTGCACAGGCTGCAGACCGAAACTCAGGGCCTTACATGCGCTTCCCGTGTGAAACTATACAGCTCAGAAGCTCATAGCTACTTCTCTCTTAACTGTCTCAACTCATCTGACTTTCCAGTAGACAGAGCCAGGCATTTCCTTTGATTTCCTCCCAGTTCAGTTGGCTGGTTTGGCTGTCACTCACAATCAGACTCCCTCTGTTGGTGCAAAAAGGCGCCGAAGTCCAAACTACAATTCCCAGAGGCATTGACCATACAGTACATAGGTGGCTGGCTCCACAATGAGAGTCCAAATTCTGATTTGCCAGCAGCAGGCTCCATTTTAAAGGTCCCCCCACACTGATTGGTCCAGTTCAGCAGTTCAAAACCAGAATGGAGGGCTAGGCAAACACAGTTCTGACTGCAAAGAAAAGCAGGTTAGACAAACTGTATTTTCGTTATTACTGTAAAGGATTTCTGGCATACATCTTTGAAACGTGCTCACTCTGCCCACTCAGTGACAGCAGAAACGGAGCGATTTGGCAGCAGCTCGAGTGGGACTCAAGCAGGGAAACACACAGTCCCCCCATAGAAACTAATTTTGTCTGCAAGCAGACAGCTCTTAAAGAGACAGTACCAGAGGCTCTAAAAGCACTCACAGATAAACGGCTTAAACGCCAAACACCATTCAGGCTTGGAGCATTCAAGCAAACTCCTGGAAGACATTTTGGGAACCCCCTTTTACAGGGGGGTTACACAAACAAATGGTAGTCAGTAGGAGAAGGCAAACTGACCTGCCAAGGAGTGGGGTTCAGAAAGAGAAAAAGAGCGGTACGCCCTGGAGCGCAGTGGATAAAGGAAGTAGCTGGCTGGGGATAGAAGTGAGGAGAGATAGGAAGGTAGTAAACCAAACCAGTATTTGCCACTGAAAGCTAAGGAGTGCATCTGACAGTGGTGGGGGGAGAGGAATAGAAAATGATTAGTAGAGGGAGCAGTGGTGAGTGTGGAAAGGAGAGTCAGTGGCAAAACAGCAAAAAGAGTTTAGGAGGGTGTTGAGTCTAGCAAGGGAAGAGGCTGGGGCAGAGCTGTAGACAATTTCTGCATAATCTAACATGGGGAGGATAGTTTTAGTGACCAATTTGCGATGCACAGGAAGGGAAAGGCAGTCCTTACTGCAGTACATAACACCTAGCTTAGGCCAACGTTTGACGTGCATTGCGCTAATATGGACTGAGTAGTCGAGTTTGTTGTCTAGCCATACACCTAGATATCTGTATGCAGATACATTTACAAGGGGAGAACTGTCAAGGCTTAAGAAAACGTGTGGGGAAGGGACTGGATAGTTGAGAGTTTCTGCCTTGACACAAAGGTCATTGAGACAGTTTTTATTCGTATTTACCCCCAAGTTGTTGGCCTGGAAACAATTCAACATGCTGTTGAAATTCCTTTGGAGGGGGGCCTCCACATCAATGGTTGAGGGTCCCATCAAATAGTAATCATGTTGTCCATATACATATGGATTTGTGTGTGCGAGTAAGCTGGAGGGAGGTCATTTATTAACAGGGAGAGTAAGACAGGACCAAGGATGGAGCCTTGGGGAACTCTGGAAAGGGTTGGGAGGGGAGAAGATAGGGTGGTGCTTACCTAAGCAGAATGTTTGTTAGGTAGAAGATAAACCAGTTTACTACTGGGGTGGCCAATCCAGCTGTGTGGAGCTTGCAGATCAGGAGTGGGTGGGGCACCGAGTCAAATGCTTTAGCCAAGTTGACAAAAATGGCAGCGGTAATGTGACCTTTGTCCATACCAGCAAGAATGCCATCTGTGAAATGCAGTAAGGAGGACATGGTTGACTGATTCTTCCTGTAATCAGCTTGTAATGGAGAGAGGGTGCTTTAGATGGTGAGGAATTTGGAGACCCTTGAGTATATCACTGATTCTTGGAGCTTAGCAAGGGAGGGGAGGAGGGAGATGAGATGGTAATTCTCAGGGCTGAACGGGTCACCACCTTTGTGGAGGGGAATGATGGTTTTATCTGTTAGTTGTCCCGAATCCTTGATATTGGCAACATTGCTGCCCCCTGCCATCATCTCCACAGTTAAGAGGATGATGAGTTTTGCAGTGAAGGATTACAAGGACTACAGGAGTGAAGACAACAGGAGCTTTCAGTTGAACATGGTCACGTGCCACTTGCAGTTTCACTTTCAGCTGTGAAGACACTTTTGGCTTGGACAGCTTATTTCTCATAACAGAGGAGTGACAGCAGCAATCAGGAACTGTTTCCTTTAGCCGAGTTCATCCAGCTACTGCCACCCCAGGCTCTGGTGAGTGTTAGGTTGGTGATAGGAGCTGAAGATAGGCAGCTGCATTGTGAAAGGCTCAGCTTTCTCTTGGGGTGGGGAGGCTTAGAGGCAACCTATGTGCTTGCAGATACTTCTTGTGAGGAGGACAAAGGGCATGGTCTAGAGCACTGCAGTTGGCTTTCCAAGCCTTTAGCAGACTTTCCTGCTCTTCTTACTTAAATACTGTATGACTCTGGACTGGTGTGAGAAGGCTGAAGACATCTAAGTAGTTATTAAGCAATTGTTCTGGAAACTTGGTATTATAATGCATTGATCTGGGGTCTATTGGGACAATGCCCCCCCGTGGCAATGTCAGGGGTCTGTACTTTGACATTTTCTTATCTTTTGAATGGTACATATTATTGTAGTTTCTGTTTAAATATTGCATTGTACATATTAGCTGATAATTTTATTGGACACCACAGATATAATGTATGAATGTTTAGACTGTATGCTTTGATAGGTTGCATGTTTGGGGAGTGAGCCACAGACATAGCTGGTCCTCAGTTTGTTTGTTTTTTGTGTGGGGAGCATTTTTATGTTTAAAGGGGAAGGAGCTTTTAGTTTATGTGGTTTTTAGGCCTAAGTAGTCAGTAAGTGTAAAGGCCAGGCTGTTAACAGGCTCCTTTATTCCACAGACCACCTGCGGCAGCTCTACCATTTTGGAGGATCTCTACTGGCCATGCCTCAAGTGGTCATCAACCACTGTGCAGGATTTGCAGTTCTCTGGAGATGATGAAGTAACTACAGGCACAGTCCTGGAGTGGACAACAGAGAGGGCAGGATTATGACAGTGAGGAAACAAAAACATTTAGGGAAGAAGCAGAATCACGATAGGGGACCTCCTTGTCTTGTTCTCCTCTCTAGAGCCCTGCCAAGTATTATAAGGCAAATGGTAATCAAGCCAGTTGACTCTTCTACTCCCCTGTCAGGACTGTTCTTTGTAATGCAAAGTCACTGAGGAACAAAACAGCGGTGATGGAGGGTTTCATCACTGATTCCTTGATTGACCTTACTGGGCAATGACTCTGTTTCTGTACTGGAGGATTCTATTCCATATAGGAACTCAATGGTGCATTGCCTGAGGTGGGACCACAAAGGGGGGGGGAGCATTTTTTTTTTTAGATCTGCTTTGGGAGTCATGGAATACCCCACATAAACTACCAGCTCTTTTAAATGTGTGGCAGTTATAGGGGTGTGTCAAGTGAAGTTGCAGGATCATCCTCAGATGTCAACCTTCGTAGTCTAGGAGTGATTTTCTGCAGGAGCGGACAGATTTCTTGGCCAAACAGGTGAACTTTGGTACCAGGGAATTTCGTTACCTGGATTGACAACGAACTCTCTTCTCTTGGTCAACAAATCCTCCAGTTGATGTCATTATTATACCTTACACGGACAATTGCCACTGTTAGCCACCTGCAATCACCTGCATGACCACACACTGGACCTGGTCTTCTCATCAGCACTTAACATTAGTGTAGTAAAAGCTAAACTGGTCAGTTGGTTGGATCACCACACCGTGTTATTCATCCTTGGTGTCCCTTGTATGAAACCCCCCTGTGGAGATGATCTGTTACCATGTGGAACATAAGCTGGAGTCTTGCAAACTCCAGGCAATAGTGGACATCTCAAGCATGATGGTGGCTTGTGCTCAGGGGGCCATTAGAACATTAGTCCCAAATGGCTTTTACCACTTTCCTAACATCACCCATTAAGCCACATCTAGCACTTGTTGATTTGGAGACAATAGTCTATGCCTTTGTCATGTTCAGCATGTTCAGACTGGACCCTATACTTAGGGTTGCTTGGAGGCTTGATGCACTGCCTGCAGCTGGTCCAGAAAACTGTGGCTCAGCTGGTGGCAGGAACTTCATGAAATAACCACATCACACCATCCAATAATGTTCTGCACTGGCTGCCATGCTAGTGGTGCATCCCCTTTAAGGTCTGCTTGTTAACATTCAGGGCTCTACATGGTCTGGTACCTGATTACCTAAAAGATGTCCTATTGTCCTACACCCCAACTGCCCTCTCTGTTCCACAGTTAAGAGCTTGCTCCTGGTCCCGCACTTATGACTGAAGCGTTCATGGGACAGGGCATTTGGGGTTGCTGCCCCAATATAGTAGAACACACTTCCCCCTAGAATCTGCTCTGTCCACATTGTGGTCGCACACAAGGTCTCTCTAAAAACATATTTATTTAGTCAAGCCTACCCAGACTAAAATTATATTTTTGATTATTTATTTTTAACTCTGTGGGGTATAGTTTTGCAATGTGCCTTTTAACTGTTATTTGTGTGTTTTATCATTGTAAGACTCTCTGAATCCTTTAGTAGAGAGCCAAATACATAAAACTGCCTTGCCTTGCCTTTCCAATTGGTCCAGGTAATGTCAGACTCTGACTGTGATCTGACAGCTACTTTGCGGAAGGTAGTTACATGTGGAGTGTGTGGATAGATTTACAATGAGAGAATAAACTGCTTGTTCTCAAATAGAATGTAGAACCTGGCCAGAAAAATTATCATGCATTTTTAATTTTGCATACTGTATATTGCAAAAAAAAAAATTGACTTGTAAGATTTGACTTTACGTTGTATAAATATAGAGAAAGAAATCCTGTGAAACTATAGAGCCCCACTTTGGTAAAAACACCAGTTTGTCTATGCCAGTTCCACCACAGTAGTTCGACAGGAAACTTGTCGACCACCTTTACAGCGATGGCGCAATGCAGACAGTCAGCAATGCACTGTCAGGAAAACAATGTGTTCTGCAGGTGGCTCTGCCCTCCCACACAAACACACACCACACAGACTTTAAAATAATCAACTCCAGGTCGGAGTTGTTTCGGGGAAGGGGGGCGCAAGACCTGGAGAAGCTTTGTCAGAGTACCACATGACCATTACAGTGAACTGCCAATTTTGTCGCTGTAATGGTCTGCGTGGTATATGTTTCACTGTAACGTTGGTATACCGTCTATGCCAGCTTTGACATTTGGGGACTGGGAGGTGACCATAGTGGAAAATGTAAAGCTGTTGGGTTTACAGCACCAGGGACATTTTTCATGGTCCTTACATGTGGAAAATATTGTAAACGAAGAAGAAACAGGAACATGTTGGTACTCCTTAGAAGAGTAGGACTAAACCATTCGGATTTGCTCTGCTTTTTTTTTTCTCCATGTCATCAGGCAGGCCCTGGAGTATGTTGCACCTATTCAGCATGGTGGGTTAACAATAATCAAATCTGATAACATTGAAAAATTGCAAAGGTGGGCAATGAGGATTAGTTTTGGCAATGGCATAAATTACATTGATGCATTGAGTAGTTGTGGAGGTCAGCGATTAGATCAGAGAAGGGAAAAGTTTTCAAGGGTATTTTTTCTGAAATATATTCACAGAATCAGAGTTTTTAAAAAAGGGAAAGTTCAGAGTATACAATGAGAACTCAGGAATTGTAGTAAATACCTAGGGTAGAACAAGGAAGTATGAAAATCCACTTTTACATGTTATCTATCATGAGTGTTATGTAGAGATGTAATCTGATGCTGTTTTAGTATGTATTCTTAGAATACTATAATTCTGGATATTTGTACAGGTGTAGTTATATTTGTATTTGTATAACTTATGTGGTTTTCTGCTTTTGTAATCTGAGCACTGCAGTGGTATTTATAATGTATGTCAACCAGTTGTTTGTGACTAGTTGTAAATGTAAACATGTTAATAAAATAAAATCAGATTAATATGGGATATGCAATAGGCTGACTAAAACTATACAGTTCTCAGGTTAGATATGCAGACTACACCTGTAAGGGGTGCAGGTGTTTGCTCCACGCAACTGAGGTGCACCAGCGAAAAAAACTGATATATTTAAATGAGATGCACAAATACGCATCTCGTCTGAATATAGCAAAAGATGAGGGAGGCACAAATGGGGACCACTGAAGATGTGCTGGTGCATCCCCCTACATGGTCTGAATACCTGGAATGAGGATGCGCAGCTCATCTTGGGGATGCGCCGAGCGCAAATTCCAGATATTCAGACAGCAACTTGCAAATGGGGCCATTAGTCATGCAAGGTACAAATGGAGCCATTTGCATGTCATTATGGCCCCATTTGCATGTCCTGTGCAGGGATGTGCCTGGCATGATGTGCCAGGTGCCCTGCATGTACACAGCGAGCCACAGTCCATGGCAGTCTAGTGGCCCCCAGCCCTGAATCCCTGACCGTAGTGTGCTGTACCATAAACTAAAATTTTCTGGTAGTCTAGTGGCCTGCATCCCTGTCCTGTACCCCGATCACAGTATAATAAAATGTAAAGCAAATTCCCTGCTAGTCTAGTGGTATCTCCCTCCCTTCCTCAGTACTTGATCATCCCCCAATATTCATAGGGACCTACCCAGGTAGTCTAGTGGCCCCCCTCCCATCCCCAAACCTGATCATAGGATATTAATCGGTAGTGCCATTATCCCTGGTAGTCCAGTGGTACCCCCCTTCCAGCCCCAAACTCCAAGCACAGCATAGAATGTCAAAGAACATTTTCCCTGGTAGTCTAGTGAACCCCCCACCCACTGAGATGCCCACACCTACCCCGCTCCCCCCCATCCCAAGATGCCCAATTAGCCGACAGGCAGCACAACCCACCCACCCACACACCTCCACAGCTGCCTGCCAACTGAGCAGTCACAGAATGACAGCTTACAGTATGCACTACACTACCTTTTGTCAACATTGTCGACCAAGGGGCTTGCAGTGTGTACTGTAAGCTTTCATTCACAACTTGTGAATGAACTTGTGAATAGCACAGTGGTTTAAGGCTCTGAGCTGCATATCTAGTGACATCCAACAGGCCAGACCTGGGTTTGAATCCCACAGCTTCCACTTGCATACTGAGTGACCCTGAGCAAGTCACTTAACTTCCCTGTGTTCCCAGGTTGCGCCTGTAAAAAAGCTTTCAACTTAATGTGTCTCACCTGGTTAAATAACTTAAAAAAAAAAAAAAAAGCTCATTGATTGACAGTGTTGAGCAATAGTAGTGTAGTGCGTACTTTAAGCTGTCATTCTGTGATATCTCAGTCGGCGGGCAGCTGTGGAGGTGTGCAGGTGGGTTGTGCTGGCTGCCGGCTAATTGGCCATCCTAGGACGGGGGAGCAAGGTGGGTATGGGTAAATCAGTGGGTGGGGGTCCACTAGACTATCAGGGAAAATGTTCTTTGACATTCTACACTATGCTCGGGGCTCAGGGCTGGGAGGGGGGCCACTAGACTACCAGGGAAGGTACCTATAAATATTTGGGGATGATCGGGTATCGGGGAAGGGAGGGGGATACCACTAGACTACCAGGGTACTGTGAACTTTATGTCTAGCTATGATTGGGGATTCGAAGATGGGAGGGGGCCACAAGACTACCAGGAAATTTGTTTTAAACTATATTACACTGCAATCAGGGTACGGGAAATGGAGGGGGGCCACTAGACTGCCAGGGTATTTGTTTTAAACAATATTACACTGCAATTTGGGTACAGAAATGGGAGGGGGGCCACTAGACTGCCAGGGAATTTGTTCTAAACTATATTACACTGCAATCAGGTTTGGGAAAGGGAGGGGGCCACTAGACTACCAGGTAAATGGGTTTAGGTGTATTTATTTCTATGATTGGGGATTGGGGGGGCTAGCCACCAAGGGGCTGGTGGCTGCTGTGTTGCACTGTACAGTACAGCAGCCCGCCTGTGGGTGGCCTGGAGTTAGACATAGTTCTTCCATGCCTAATTTTGTGCGGCACATCTCCGAGATGTGCTGGCAGCTGTACTGCACATCTCAGCTGAATATATAAATATATATATATATATATATATATATATATATATATATGACGATATTCAAGGGAATGCCCCCTCTGGATGCGCCACATACATTATCTTTGCACTGCAGCACATCCGGAATCAAGCGGCGCATCCTGACCTTTTGAATCCGGCCCAGGGAGGCATTCCTGGGGATGTGTGGGAATGCATCTCCTTTAAATATCTAGGCCCTCATCTTCATTTGTGAGGGGGAAGGATAATAACACATGAGTGGCGGAGCCATGAGTGAGTTATGAACCTTTTGCACCTCACAAGTGATGTGTAGTTTAAGACAGACGACAGACCTTAGCATACTTGATTTATAAACATCAGTTTACTGGTTATAGTTTTCTTGCATCTACTGTTTGTATGAAGATTTACCAGTTTCCTTTGATTCGAACTGCTAGTTTCTGTGCAGCGTATGGCCATTGAGGTACCATTAGCATTGTGAAAACTGCTCTCTAATTGGTTCAGTATTACACTGTAATGCTCCCAACAGAGAAAGATATCATCTGTGACACACCTAATTCGCAAAACAGCATCAAGTTCAAGTTTCAAGTTTATTACATTTAAAAAGCATGTATAGCTGTAAGTCTGGACATATATTACATCAAGACAATACACATACAATTAAAATCCAGAAATATCAACATAATTATCTGAGTGATTCCAAGGAATAAAAAAAGAGTTTGACAATGAAAATAGCAACAGAGTAAACAGTTGCACCATTCTTGTTTCTTAGATAAGTAAGGTGTCAGCATGGCTCAGTTGGTAGCACATCCACCTCTGGATCAGAAGGTTGTGGGTTCTCGTTCCCACACCGGGATTGAACTTGCACCTAAAAACGCTGGCATCCGAGTGCATTATTAGGGGGGTGCTGTCATGCCAGGGTGTGCCATCCTTCGGATGAGATGTTAAACCAAGGTCCCATCTACCCATCCTGGTGTTGTCCTGGTGGGTGTCCAGGTGGAAGTAAAAGAATCCAGGGCACTCTTTGCAAAGAGTAGAGGACATTCCCGGTGTCCTGGCCAACATTCCCCCTTCCCATAAACTGGTTCATGCAATCATCCAAGCTGTGTGTGGGTGCTGATGTGCGATATGGTCGCCACTACACATTCAGTCACTTCACTACCAGTCTAGCATTGCTTGTAAAGTGCTTTTGGATACACTGTGTATGAAAAGCGCTATATAAATGATGATTTTTCTTCTTCTTCTTAAAAGATAACATCTTATCCTGGTTGTTACAGCCATTCATTTTTTATTTAAAGGTTTCCAACCATAGAAAATGAATTGAGTTTAAAAAAGGCGTTCCAAGGCCAAATGTGTAAAGGTCAATTTACAACCATACAGAAACTTTCTTCCAAATTTAGCATTCTCACACTAAATAATTACAGATGCTGAACCAAAGTTCATGTCAAACCTGAGGCAAACAATTGTATAGACATGTATGGTCATCACTCAGATATCTAACTCATCTATTCCCATTGTTGTAGGTGGATATCTGTGTGTAACAGTTATCTGAGTGTGGATTCTATTACAAATATAACAAAAGTTGCTGAGCCACAGGGGTGGAAAAACAAGAGTGACAGATAAGTGAGAAGTGGATAAATGAGTGCTGACTGTACTGTACATTTACCGTAATTCACATTTTTCTAGATAAAACTCTTTTACCATTAGCCTTTTTTAAGTATTGTAGAAGCCAAAGGTAGAAGAGTTACTTGTCCTTCCCAAATCTATCTGAGATGAAACATCCTTGATTCTACCAGAGGTCGTACAGTAGATCTATCTACTTTTCAACTTCCACAGGGATATTGACAAAGAAGTAGGTCGACAAACCCAATGACCTTAGGTAGCCATCCAACTTCTTAAACCAGAATGAATAATTTAAATCTGCTCATTTGTAGGGGTGTGCGAGTTAGGAACAGTATTTCCTGAATACCATGAATAATGCATTACAGTATTCATTATTCGGATCTGAATAACGAATAGTGGTACTATTTGTTCCCTGCCTGTTCAGGAAATACTACAGTATAAAAAAACTGAAAGAAAAAGAAACAGCCTCCTACCCTCCTCAGCCCAAATCCTTAAATGCAAGCCCCTGTGTCCCCACCCTCTGCTAGTAGCCCAATTCCACCTTCCTCCCCCCAGCACCCACAATTTGTTGTTTTAACCGGGAAAAACTCCCAAGGTGGGTAACAAGAACAACCCACCAGCCTCCATTGCTGGCTGCCGTCTAAGTGTTCTTTTGCCCTTAAAGAAAACTAATCCCCTCTCCCCAGCTGGCAGCTCCCTCCAACCCCCTGCCTGGAACCCAATCCTTTATTGCATCTTACTTTGTATTAAGAAGGTGATCAGCACAAACCTGCCCTTCCTTCACAGATGGCTACCTGCTACAAAATGAAAGTGCCCCATGTTTGCTCACTCACAGTCTGTATAGTGAAGTCGCCAGCTGATCAGCCTCCACAGGCCTCAGCCAGTGTGGCAGTCAGGTAATCAGAATGGGCCATTTTTACATCTGTGGGCGGAGTCTGCAGCCATTTTGGTGTCATTCTGAAAACGAGCGACTGGCACGCTTCCGTTAGACTTTCAGAAGTCTCCTTCCAACAGTCTAACAGAGCTTGAAACAATCACCACGGTCGCTCGTTGCAGAGCTACAGCAGCACTATTTTGACAGCTACTTCTGCATTCTGTACTAGAACTGTGCATGCACACCATGCACACATGTGCAGTTCTGCCGGCACTGCCATCCTGAAAATGGCAGTATGCCATTCAATGCAACTGCGCATGTGCGAGTATCATGCATGCGCAGTTCCATCAGCTGCTCTCATTTCTTGGAGCTTCTTGAAGCTCACCACAGCTGTATCAGCTCTGGCTAGATCTTATTTGTTCTGGGAGGGAAATGTTTACAGGGTGTGGAGGTGGCTGTCTAAACAGAAATGGAGTTGGATGCAGAATTGGAAAGCACAGTTATGCAAGAACTTACTGTAACAGTAGATCTTTGAGAGGAGCTCTTGCAGCAAGTAATACCATCAGGACTATGTCACCAGGCACTAGGACCCCACAGAAAACTTCTAGCTATCAGTCCAAGGTGGGGAACCGCCCCCCCAATGTTGGCCCCAACCCCGATGTCTCCTATGGTATAAAGGGGCAGTCCCCCGGCACCACCTCGGTTCTCCCGATGGAGACCTGGCTGATGTATAGGACTGGGAACCGAGGAGGATCTCCCATCCCCTAGAAAGAAGTACAGTTACATGACCCTGGGGGCAGGTGGATGGGAAAACCACCTGCTGCAAGAGCTCCTCTCGAAGATCTACTGTTACAGTAAGTTCTTACATAACTGTACTATCTTACTTTGAGGGGTAGCTCTTGCAGCAGGTAACACCATTAGGATGGAGTCCCAAGCAGTACTAAAAGAGACCCAGGCCAGAAGGGTGGAGGACTGTAAATAAAGCCCTAGGCACACTCAGGAGAGGAGTCCCTGGAGGACCGCTAGACCATACCTGCTCTCCTTCTGGAAGCAATGTCCAAACTGTAGTGCCCAACATAAGTGTGGACTGAACTCCAACTAGCAGCTGCATGGAGATCTGCTGCAGAAACGTTCCTGAGGGACACAAAGGACGTAGCAACCACTCTGGTGGAATGATCCTTAACTGGTCCCAGTAAGGGTTTGTTGTACTTCTGGTAACAGAAAGCAATACAATTGACCAGCCACTTGGCCAGCATCTGCTTGGTCACAGGATCTCCCACCCACAGTCTGTCTGCTTGGTCATCTGGAAGAAAGGCCATGCCCTGGACAGTGTCCAGGGCCACCCCAATGTACTGCAGTCTCTGGGTAGGCCAGGGGCATGACTGGGGAGATTCAGAGTTATACCCAGGCCCTGAAAAAGACTGAAAGTCTCCCTTAGTGACTGAAGCAGCTGGACCTCTGATGATGCTGTAAGCAGCCAGTCATCCAGGTAGGGGTAATCATAATGGCCCCTTCTCCAAAGGGTTGCTGCCACTACAGCCAGGCACTTGGTAAAGACCCTCGGTGCAAGATGAAAGGCCGAATGGCAGTGCCCTGAACTGGTAGTGCTCTCCTTGGAAGGAGAAGTGAAGATACTTCCTGTGGGATGGCAGTTTTTTTATATATGCATATAAGCATCCTGCATGTCCAGGGAGCAGAGCCAGTCTCCTTGGTGAATCATGGGCAACAGGCCAGGCAGTGTCACCATCCTGAACCTTCTGTACTCTATGTAAGTGTTCAGCTGGCTCAGATCCAGGATGAGATCCCCTGTCTTCTTTGGGGCTAGGAAGAAGTGGGAGCAGTATCCCCTGCCTCTTTGGCCTGGGTACTACCTGAATCCCCTTCTTCTCTAGCAGGGCCTGTATTTCTGCCTTCAGGAGAGTGGCATGGGATGGGGAACAATGGGAGGGGATGGGTGGACTGTCCTGTGGGATCAGGGTGAACTCCAGAGAGTATCCCCTTTCAATAACCTGGAGGACCCACTGATCTGTGGTGATACTGAACCATCCTGACAGGTAAAGGGAGAACCTCCCTCCTACAGCCTCCCTCTGGGCCTCCATCGGAGGAGGGAGGGCCAGCAGGGAGTCATGCCGAGGCAGAGGGGTTAGGCAAGGGAGGGGTCTGGCCATCTTGGCATTTTGGGGACCTGGTACCTTGAAAGGAAGGGAGGGCCACTTCTTTTGAATCCCTTTGGTTGCTGGCTCCTCCCTTGCTGACCCTGGTTTTTATGAAAGGGGCGGTGCCGAACAGTGGCTGGTTCCAACTTGTATATTTGATGTACATCAGAGCCCATTTTCCCCAAGTCTTGAAGCCCTCAGTATCTGGGCCAAAGAGAACTGACCCCTGAAAGGGTGTGTCTAGTATGGCATCCTGTAGGTGTTGGTGGAACCCTGAGACCCGCAGCCAGGCGTCTCTTCTCATGCACACCCCTGTAGCTGCTGCCCTGGCAGCCATGTCTGCCAAGTCATAAGAGCTCCGCAGAACATGCTTGCCAACATCTACTTCTAACTCAATGACAGCCATGAATTCTGACTTGCTGTCCCAGTCCAGTTGAGCCTTAACCATATCTAAAGCCTTGCTCCATAATGATTTTTGGTACATGACTGTATGTGCCAAAATATTTAGCAACCTGATGGTGCAGGTGGCTGAGGTGTATACCTTACAACCCATTTGGTCCAATCATTTGGATTCGGGGTCTAGAGGCTGACAGCGCATATGTCTGGGCTGCTGCACCCTGCCATGTGCTGCAGTGAGCACCATGGAATCTGCCTTTGGTTGTTCACTTAGATGAGGCTCCTCTTTTGGGGTTTTATACAGTTGGTCCACTTTTCTGGGCATGGCTGAAGTAGTGGATGGATGCTTCCAAGCCAGTTTTGTTACATAGTAAACAAAAACCAAAGTTCCAAGCACACAGCCAAGGCTTATAGAAGGATGCTGGACAGAAAAAGAGCTTTAAAAAACTTACATTTTATTGCGTACAAAAATCACCATGCCTGACATGTTTTGAAGCTGATAGCTCCTTTTTCAAAGGCTAATATATCTCAGAGCACAGCACTCTTGATATACAAAACAGGGCACACCATGTGACATCAATGTATTACAAGTGAATAAAAACACCAATTTAAAAAAACAATTAAATAATTTATATCTTACAATTTTGTTGCTCACATGTAGTGGTTGTTGTTAAGCATTTAATGGAGTCAATTTTGCTTTTAATTTCATTCCACTCACACTAAATTAAATACCTTTGCTCAACATTTTATTCCAGAGCTTCAAAACCTAATACACAAATATTCAATATAACACATTTATATTCATTGTTTCTGGTTACACATTAGAAAAAATATCATTTAGAAAGAACAAGACATAAGGGAGGAAAACAAATTGTGTGAGAGAGAGAAACATTAAAACCCAGTCAATGACTATTCATAAATAAACACAGTGTGTGTGTGTGTGGGGGAGGAATTAAAAGGCAAGGACTTCTATTTTCTGCAGTTATTTTAAACATCATCAGATATTTACTCAAAACTTAATCATTAAAGTTTCACAACATTAACTATAAGTTATTTTTATTCTAATAAAATTTCTACAGAACTATATAGATCGAAAATTAAATTTACTACATCCATGTAGTCCATGGTATTTTCTTTTTAAACACTATCTCAAAATTACTTATAAATGGATACCTCTTTTATCTGCCCTGTTTCAAATAAGGGTGAATATCCACATGTGTGTTTAAGCCTGGAAATTTATTGGCTTTTAATATAAGGATCCAAAAGTTCTCTCGAATTAATAAAAGATTTTCAAAATTTCCTTCCCTAGGGTTTCTATTTACTTTATCTACAGCTACATATTTGAAAAAATGATGTTGAGAATTAGTGGCTTCTAAAATATGTAAGACTGTGGCATATGTAGGGTCACCTTTTTCCACAGCTCTAACATGTTCCCCCACTCTGTCTTTAAATGTTCTTTTCATTTTGCCTACGTATTGGGTTCCACAGCAACAAACAGCCAAGTATACAATACCTTCAGTATCATAAGTTATACATTGTTTAATTACGAAGGACTGTTCCCATGTTATTGATTAAAAAAACATTTAGCTTGTTCTACATGTTTACAAAATACACATCTCTGGCACTTGTAACATCCATTTTGTTTTAGTAACCATGTTGCATTCTGTTTCTCAACATAGTGGCTCTGTACAAGAATGTCTTTAAGTGTGGGTGCTTTTCTGTAACACAAGCGAGGTGGATTTTTACATAACTCCCTAAGATTTGGTTCTGCTGTCAACACATACCAATGACGTCTAAGTATTTTTTCAGCTTCTTTTACTTGTGCTGAATATGTCATGGTATAGTTGAATTTCTGTTCTGTATGTAAACGGATATTTTTATCTTTTAATAAAGCTGCCCTTTCTCTGATTTCTGCCACGGTTTTGGCTTGTTCTATCTTATTTTCTTCATAGCCTATAACGAATAATTCTAGAGTTGTAAGGTCCCCATTCCACACTATAAATAAATCATTAATGTAACATTTCCAAACTACCAAAGGTTTCCAAAAAGGGTTATACTGTTCATTCAAAATTATTTTCTCCTCACATAAACCTACATAAAGGTTAGCAACCGAGGGGGCACATGTGGCCCCCATTGCTGTGCCTTTAATCTGTTGGTATAGCTCTTTATTAAATAAAAAAAAATTTGTGTCAAAACGAACTCCAGTAATTTAATCAGAAATTCTGTAGGAGGTGCTTTTGCTACATTAGCCCTATTCAGATAGAAAGCCGCTGCATCCAGTGCTCCCTCATGTGGGACATTAGTGTAGAGTGCCTCTATATCCATCATAACCAAAAATGTGTCTTCTGTTACCCTTAATTCAGAAATAAAATTTAGTAATTCCTTGGTGTCTTTTAAATATGAGGGCAAACATTTTACCAAGGGTTTCAAAAAGGAGTCAACATATTTGGACAAGGGCTCAGTAATAGAGCCAATCCCACTTACGATCGGTCGACCTGAAGGACTGTCTAAGGTCTTATGCACCTTAGGCAAAACATAGAAAGTGGCTTTACTGGGAAATGGTGTAATTAAAAATTCCATTGTTGTTTTATTTATAAAACCTTGTCTGAAAGCATTATGGACAGTCTCATCGATACTAAACTTAAAGTCTACTGTAGGATCTTGTTTTAGTTTTTATAAAACCTTTTGTCACTTAGCTGTCTATTCATTTCTTCCACATACTTGTCTTTATCTAAAAGGACTACAGCGCCCCCCTTATCGGCTGCTTTAATGATTAAATTTCTATCAGCTTGTAAAGTACATATAGCCTCTCTCTCTAATTTACTAATATTATTAAAATAATAAAATGCAGGAGTTTCAAAGAACTGTTCTAAATCATTTTCTATAAAATTCATTGACGATTTATTTATAGTGTGGAATGGGGACCTTACAACTCTAGAATTATTTGTTCAATTTATGCATCGATCAAATCCGCATTTGAAATTTACATATACAAGCAACAAAATGGGAGTTACATATTTGGATGTGTCAATTATAGTGGATGAGACAGGAAAACTACAAAGTACCATCTATAGGAAGCCCACTGATGGAAATACTCTGTTATTGGCAAATAGTTGCCACCCACCCCATGTTGCTAAAAATATCCCCTTGAGACAATTTCTAAGAACTAAAAGAAATTGCTCTACTGAGGAGCTTTTTGCAAAAGGAGCTGATGATTTAACAACGCTACTGCTTCAGACAGGTTATGAAGAAAATAAGATAGAACAAGCTAAAACCGTGGCAGAAATCAGAGAAAGGGCAGATTTATTTAAAGAAAAAAATATCACTTTACATACAGAACAGAAACTCAACTATACCATGACATATTCAGCACAAGTAAAAGAAGCTGGAAAAAATACTTAGACGTCATTGGTATATGTTGACAGCAGAACCAAATCTTAGGGAATTATGCAAAAATCCACCTCGCTTGTGTTACAGAAAAGCACCCACACTCAAAGACATTCTTGTATAGAGCCACTATGTTGATAAACAGAATGCAACATGGTTACAAAAACAAAATGGATGTTACATGTGTCAGAGATGTGTATTTTGTAAACATGTAGAACAAACTAAATGTTTTTTAATCAATAACATGGGAACGGTCCTTCGTAATTAAACAATGTATAACTTATGATACTGAAGGTATTGTATACTTGGCTGTTTGTTGCTATGGAGCCCAATACGTAGGCAAAATGAAAAGAACATTTAAAGACAGAGTTGGGGAACATGTTAGAGCTGTGGAAAAAGGTGACCTTACATATGCCACAGCCTTACATATTTTAGAAGCCACTAATTCTTGACATCATTTTTTCAAATATGTAGCCATAGGTCATTTATTTTATTTATTTAGTTTTTGTTGACCCGGTAAGTGCACTAGACAAATCCTGCCTATTTTCAGGCATGACCAGGAGGAAGGGGACACAGATGAATGCCAACTGACCTTGAACCAGATTAAGCTGTTGGTGGTATTTTTAGTGAATGAGGGAAATTTGGCCAGGATACCGGGGAAATTCCCCTACTCTGTAGATGGGTGGCGCTGTCCGTCTGTCTGCAGGGATGGCTGAGCTCGCTTTGGAGCTGGATGCTGAAGGAGAAGGATGTGTTGTTGGGGAGGATGCGGTTCTTCTCACCACTCACACTCAGAGTGATTCCACCGTTATGACAGACGCTCTGGAGAGCACCAGAGTGGATGATTTTCATTTGTCTGCAACACCGATTATAAATGAAGCAAGTATATCTTCAATAGATTCACATGTGCTTCCTTCACAAATGCTGGAGGACAACCGTACTTATCTTCAACAGCAACTGCTTCTTTTAGAGGCAGAATTTAATCAAAAGCAACTGGCTACGGACATGGAGAAAAAACGAAAAAGAAGTCCAGAAACTACCTCTTCTTCCTCCGCTTTGTCTAAAATGTTTGCAGCTGATTCAGTTCTACTGGAAGATGATACTCAGACTGATAAGGAAGCGTATGCAGTTCCAGGGGGATATACGATGGTCACCAGAGCGAGCTCCGAGAGACACCAGATGGCGTCAGGTAGCAACCGGAGAATGGAGTGCAGACCCAGATATGTCCACAGAATCTACTTCAATAGACTTCTCGCCTCAGGAGCACACCACAGTTTTTCCGGCAGAAGTGAACTTTACACCGGAGACTTGGGAGAGGCCTACCATAGAGACAGACGATCAGACCATAGGTAAAGTGGTTTTAAACTCTGATATTCCCCTTCCTCCGAATACACCTAGTGAATTACTGGGGTTTTCTGCTCCAAAAACTTCACCAGAGAACATTGAGAATATTGAGTCTGAGCAATTTAACTCACAAGAGCATCAGGCCCAGAAACAGGATACTGCGCAACGTCCTTCCTATGCTGACTTATTCAGAAAACCAATTGAATTGGCTAAAAGACGTAATGCAATACGACTCAGGTATGTGGGGGGGTATGGATCCTGCCCCAGATAGATACTTTGTGGGGTGCATTTTACTTAAACAATCTTTGGGCTTTACGCCATCCGAAGTCTATGCTTTGATTCATGCCCTGGGAGAACTCTCTTTTGACATTAGTTTTAGGACTCCTGAACTTTTAGAACGCTTTTGGATAAAACATATTACTGTTAAAACCAATCCTTTATGGACATCTTTTCAAGTAATCCATTTAACAAAACAACCATTTAGAGTCATTACTATCTGATTTAGAAATGAGAGAGTGAATATATCAGATATTCTGTATTGGTTGGAAAAACATTGTGAGCTACAAGGTACCCCTGATCCTATTTTGGATGCAGAGGATTTCTGGAATGGGGGATGGAAAATGAAAATAAAGTAGCACCAAACTGCAGAGGGTTTAGAACATTTGCCAAATTGCTTCAACATAGGTAGGGATAAGGGATTTATCTTTTACCCAGGACAATCAAAACAATGTTTTAAATGTAGTTCTCCCAGACATCTCAGTTCTACTTGCACTGTTCAACAATGCACATATTGTGGGGATACAGGCCATATCAGTGTCCACTGTCTAAATACTCCAAAGTGTAACCTTTGTGATGAAAGTGGACACAATTTTTTGGAATGCCCCTTGGCTGCACATAATACTGGGGATGATGCATATGGTGTACAATATTTTTATATACATAGGGCTACCAAACCTGCAAATTCTTTTTCATCAGAATCTCAGCCACAAAGGACACAACAGGGACATGCCATCCATCATCCTCCAAATACTCATACCCTTTCTGAACATTCTAAGCCTTGGACACAGATTCCGGTTTTAACAGAAGACAATATGGAGGCACTTGCACCCAAGTCTTCTACGCCTCACACAGATCACCCTATTAAAGAGGTTATACCCCCTCCTCCTTCCCCTTTGGTGATCCCAGTTTCCTCAGTTTCCCTCCAAAAAGAGGTCCCTGTTTCTAAGACTCCTTTACAACACTCTTCACAAATGGTACTGGGGATGTCTGTGATTGATAATAGGTACTCAGTGTTATCTGTAGAAAATGATGGGACAGATTGAGATTCTGATTCAGCCTCCTTAGCTTCTTCCCAAATGCAGCTTGTTTCAGATTCTGATATAGGTATAAATGTATCTAGTAAAGTGAAGAAAAAAAGTGGTTTCAAACCCAGACAAGGGTCTGCAGTTTGCAGTTTGCAGTGTCAGTGGCTCAGTAGGTAGCACACTCACCTCTGAGGCTGGGAGATCAGAGGGCTGTGGGTTCAGTTCCCACATCTGGCACTTGAGTTAATATCCCAGTACTGACACTGTAGTGCAGCATGAGAGGGGTGCTGCACTTCTGAGGTGCCGTCTTTCGGATGAGATATTAAACCGAGTTCCCATCTGCCTTTATTGGTGGTAGTTCAGGTGGATGTTAAAGATCCCATGGCACTTATCGAAAAAAGAGTAGGGGAATTTCCCTGGTGTCCTGGCCAAATTTCCCTCATTCACTAAAAATACCACCAACAGCTTAATCTGGTTCAAGGTCAGCTGGCATTCATCTGTATCCCCCTCCCCCGGGTCATGCCTGAAAATAGGCAGGACTTGTCTAGTGCACTTACCCGGACAACAAAAACTAAATAAATAAAGGGACTAGGAAAAGTACAAGATTGTCTCAAGCTACTAACTGATTGAATGTTTCCTTTAAAGGATTGTGCTATGATTTTACAATAGCTAGCCTTAATACAAATAGTATCCGTTCGGAGGTACGTATGTTAGCCACTTTTGATTTATTTTCGACATTTAAATATGACATAAAATTTTTTCAGGATACCAGATTGTATTCTTTACAAGATTTCGGTAAAGCTACTGGTGCATGGATATGGGGTCCGAGTTATTGGTCAGGAGGAGAAGACCTTTGTTCAGGCCTAGGGATTTGTTTTACTACCTCACATGTAAAAATTACACATATAGTAGATATTTTTCCTGGTCGTACTTTATTATTGGATGTCACTTTAGCGTCCATTGATTTTCGGTTGATTAACATATATGGTCCACAATCCAAAACCGGTAGGATTTCTTTATTAAAACAAATTTGGCATTTTCTTTTTACTAGTAGAAATGTTTTATTTGGGGGTGATATTAATATTAACCGCACAATTCAGGATAGACACTTTTCCACTTCAAAGGTCTATTGTGATTCCCATTTTTTGAATTCTTTACTTATTCAGTCTGGTTTAAATGATGTATATTCCTCTCAACATAGGGTCCCTCATACCTTTTTTCAAGGAAAAAATATTTTCGTATTGATTACTGGTTTGTTTCTTCTTCTTTACAAACTAGGGAACCAAAAGTCTCGTTAGTAGCCACAACAGATCATGTACTTCTCAGTGGTATTCTTTCAAATTGCCACAAAACCTCTAGAGGATCAGGATGCTGGAAATTAAATTTGTCTCTATTAAATATTCCAGAAGTCAAGGAAGGATTTCAAGCCACTATCATGGCTATAAAATCAGTATTTTTTTTATATGAGAGTAAGCAATTATGGTGGGAAGACACAAAACAAGAATTTCAAAAGTTTTTTCCAAAAAATAGGAGATTATTGGATAGATATAAAACACAAGAATACTCTATAATTAGAAAATCCTTTCTCATATTTCAGGACCATATTATGGAAGGTCTTGCATATGATGAACAAGAATTTCAGATTCTAAAAGAAACACTGACAAAACTTCAATATAATCGTATGTCTTCTTTAAGGCAGGCCCAGAGGTTTGGAATCAGTGGTACTAGAGCGCATACCAGTCCTTTTGATTTTTGTAATGCTTCCAGACAAAGAAAAGATATAACAACCCTAAAAAAACCTTCAGGAGAAGTGATACATGAAAAAAATTATATTTTGGAGGAAGTTGACAGACAGCTTAAATCTTTGTTTACTGCAGACTTACGGCTTACAGATTCCTGTGTACAGGACTGGGTGACTTCATGTCCCCTTAAAAAAGTCCCTGGATACTTGATTTCAAATTTAATAAGATCTATTTCAGCACAAGAAGTAAGAGATGTAATTATTCATTCTCCCATAGAAAAAACACCAGGTTCAGATGATCTACCAAATGAATTATACAAACTTTTGGTACCTTGGCTGATAGATGAACTAGTCTGTCTTTTTTCGAGCAGTTTAAATACAAATATATTACCTTCTAGTATGTATATTGGGTTGGTAATATTACTATATAAACATGGTAATAGGGATTGTTTAAATAACTGGAGACCAATCACCCTTTTAAACAGTAATTATAAATTACTTTCCAAAATACTTAGTAATCGTCTATCCCTTTGTCTAGATGCTATAATTCATCCTACACAGTTTTGTTCGGTACCAGATAGATCAATACAGGATGGTCTTATTTTATTAAGAGAAATTTTTTCAAGGGAATTTTCAGGTGAACTTATGGGTTTCATCCTTAGTTTGGACCAGAAACAAGCTTTTGATAGTGTCTCACATCATTACCTGTGGACCTGTCTTACATTTATGAATTTTCCATCATCCTTTATAGAGTGGTTGAAAACATGTTATACCGCAGCTTTAGCAATACCTTTTGTGAATGGATGGGTAGGAAATCCAGTATTAGTTACTAGAGGCATTCAACAAGGATGCCCTTTAAGTCCTCTGCTCTATATTTTATCTCTAGAACCCCTTCTTACTCAAATTAATGTTGCTGATTCTATTAGGAGTTTATCAATTAATAGTACATGTACGGAAATTAAAACAATTGCTTATGCTGATGATCTTTGTCTTACTTTGGCAGATCTCCCATCATGCCATGCTACTGCGGCCTTGCTGATGGCATATGCGGAGGGCTCAGGATCTCAAATAAATCTCACTAAAAGTAAGTACTTTTCTCTTAATGTAGACCCAATAATAGTCATAGATTCTCCGAACACACCGGTATGTATAGGTCCAGGTAAAATTTTAGGAATTTTTTGGGGCATGGAAGATCCAGCAAAATATAATTGGGATCTTCATATACTAGCTGCTCAATCAAAAGTTTCAACTTGGAATAAATGGAAGATGTAAAAAAAAAAGAGGGTTTTTATGGTCAAGACCTTTTTATTAAGTATGTTTTTATATATGGGGTAATTTTTCCCCCACCCGCATCTTTAGATACAGTTCTTTATGGATTATTTTTCTCTGCTATATGGGGAAGTAGATTGAATCCTATTAAAAGGGGGATCTTATATCAGGATTTTCAGTTAGGAGGGATTAGAATGGTGAATCCCATTGTGTTCTTTTTTCTTTGTTTATAACTAAGAATATTTGTGTTTTGTTACATAAAGTTGGGAAAGTCTGGGAGTATTGGGTGTGGGATATTGTCTCCCCTTGGATCTTAAATGGGAATCCTCCAAATGCATCCCCAAACAAACATCTTTAAAGGGACTTCCTTAGTACTTTAAATCCTGTTTTTCGAAAGTAAAAGTTTGGGGAGTTTTAAGGATTCATTTAGAAACATATCAAAGGAAAACGTTATATGTGAAGATTATGGAGACATTTTTGATTCCACCTATATTTACAGAATATTCCTTACTCAAACTTTCCCAAATTAGTAGCATGTTGACATCTAAAAGAATCCCAGCATACATGTGGGATGTAGTTTGGCTTACGGTACACTTGAAATTGAATGTTAAAGGGAATCTAAAGCATAAGGGTGTTTCAGATAGAAGTTGCCCAAGAGGATCCTTATGTCATGCTCCATTTGAGACTGTTCAACATCTGTTTTTTGACTGTCTTTATGTGGTCGAATTTTGGTCATATCTTATACATCATTGGTCAGAATTTCCTTTACAAACATTAACGGATGAAGTATTGTTTTTTGGTATACTGCCTCACTCCTGGAGTAAATATTTTTCTGATACAATTCATGTAATTCTGTCTTGCATTAAACATCATATTTGGCAAGCACGTTGTGCGTGGTCCTTGCAAAAACAGTACTTGACCCCACTTCAGTTATTTTGGAAGGTACAAAATGCAATTATAAAAATTAAACGTTTTGAAAAACTACATTTTTCAGCAGTTCAGTTTCAAAAGTATTGGAAACATTTAAATTGGTTAGATACAGGGTAAACAAAAAGATACTGCTTTTAAAGTTCAATGTTTTCCCTCCTTTCGGTTTTCAGTATTAAGAGACATGGTTATGATTTTATATATTTCTTTTCTGTTACATTGTTTAAATCCCTTACTCTTCTAGTGGGGAAAGGGGAAGTAGGTTATTTTGTTTTCCTTATCTAGTTCAGGATTAATGTATGAATTAATAATTCTTTCAGCTTTATCTGTATAATTTTTCTAAATTTTTCCATTTATGAATATGTATGATGTACTGTTTTGATTTCCTTGTATATTGTTTTTTTTTTTTTTTTGCACAGTGTAAAATGAAAATTCCTCTATTATTTTTGTAGAGAAGGAAAGGGGGATATTGTAGAATTATGGAGTATTTTATTTTGAAATTTCAGTTTGTTATATTACTTTTTTTTTTTTTTGGTATTATGTATTTTTTGATGTTATATGCAGTAGTATATTGTTGTGTTTGGTTTTGAGTTTTTTGCATAAAATTCTCCCCTATTCTTATAGTGGGGAGGGAGGGGGTGGGTTTATACTGTTTTCTATTTTTTTTTAGGGTATTTGTCTGAACTAATGATTCTTTCTGTTTTTTTAAAGATGTTTTCCTTATTAAGATAATGTATGATATCATATTGATTTGTATAACTTTGTTATGATTTGTTTCAGATTTCAATAACATAATTCCCTTACTCTGTAAGTGGGAATGCGACGGGGTGTAGACACCAAAATGACTCATTTATGTTTCCAATTTAAGTATGCTGTAATACTTCTTTATGTTCTTTTGTTTCTTTCCCTTTTATGGTTATGTACGATGTAATATTGATTTACTTATATTTTGTCATGATTTTGTTCAGACTTAAATAAAAAATTCCCATACTCTTTTCGATAAGTGCCATGGGATCTTTAACATCCACCTGAACTACCACCAATCCAGGCAGATGGGACCTCAGTTTAATGTCTCATCCGAAAGACAGAAAGTAAATAGAAACCCGAGGGGAGGAGATTTTGGAAAAAATTAATTTGAGATAAACTTTGGATCCTTAAATTAAAAGCCAATAGATTTCCAGGCTTAAACACACATGTGGATATTCGTCCTTATTTGAAACAGGGCAGATAAAAGAGGTATCCATTTAAAAAAGTAATATTGAGATAGTGTTTAAAAAGAAAATACCATGGACTACATGGATGTAGTAAATTTAATTTTCAATCTTCATAGTTCTGTAGAAATTTTATTAGCAATAAAAATAACTTATAGTTAATGTTGTGAAACTTTAATGATTATGTTTTGAGTAAATATTTGGCAGTGTTTAAAATAACTGCAGAAAATAGGAGTAAGTTTTTGACTTTTTAATTCCCTCTCCCCCCCACACACACACACACTGGGCCAGATATTCAAACTGCGCCCAAAAAGTGCGCAACAGCAGGAGCAAGCGTAAGTCAATTGTGCACATGCACAACACACACAATATTCAAACATGGAGCAAGACAAATTGCGCAAGCAGCCAACGTCTGAATATTGCACAACCTGCGCCATAGCGCAACCAGGAAGGGGAAGCTGAGCAGAGCTGATGCACCACAGCGCAACAAAGGTGGCCCAGCTGAGCAGTCCAGAGGTGCCATAGTGCAAGCAAAGAGGCCCCAGCAGCATAGCAATGGAACTGCACAACCAGGGAGGTAGGCAGGGGCCCACCACCCATGTCACAGATGGGCACAGGGACACACTGCCGAACCAACAATGTACCCCCACACCCCAAGCACAGCAGAACTGGGGGAGGGATGGAACAGCCACCGGACCATGGGGACAAGCAAAGCACATCCCGGCCGTGTTACTGCAGCACACCCACTGTCAACCTGAGACTGGCACACAAAGGGGGTGGAGCACCCCAGTGTCCAGCGGCCCCACTGTGTGCACAGCACTCCCAGCACTGTGACCCCAAGACACCACCTATGTGCAGTGACCAGCACTGCAGGAATCCCCAGGACCCTCCTGCACACTGCAACCTCGTGAACCACAGAACCATACAAGCCACACCCACCATGAGCACCAGCAGTGGGTGGCAGCACACGGCAATACTGACTGGAAGCCTCACCCACACCAGAGACACCACCCCACACACACGCACACACATACTCATGACCATACCACACCAGATGCCATGCACACCACTGCAACTGAGCACCTATAGCCAGCTGCAAATCAGAGACCACCACGGTATTCCTATCAAAGTATAAATGTAATAATAAGATGCATAACAAGAACAACAAACAACAACATATTTACAAAGCAGGGGTGGGGGTATGGGTCTGAGGTAGGGGTGGGTAAGGGGCAGGGGTGAACAACCAGGAGAGGGAAGGTGGGGTTCGCTGATGTTCAGCTACCACCTGGCAGCCTGCCCTCCTCCTGCCTGGTGCTGTGCCTGTGGCCTCCTCTGGCACCGCATCCCATGCTGCTGCAAGTTGAGGAGAATGGTGTGCATGTTGATGGCCACCTGAGTGAGCCTCCGCAGGTCCCGCTCCATCAGGTGCAGGATCTGGATACCTAGGACAAGGGATCAGAGTCAATGGCTGTGACTGTCCACATCCCTGAATCCCACCCATCATGCATGGCAGACAGCCAAGTGCCCCGCTCCTGTGATGGACTGCACCCACCCACAGTGACCGTGCACAAGACAAGCCCAACCAGCCAGCAATGGCCATGTGTACCACTGCACACACACACCGCCCATGTCCAGCACAGCACAACCAAGGCTGCCCAGTGATGTGGCTATGTGGTGGGATGCTATTGCCACAGCCATGTGCCCGGTGCATGCATGGACCACCAGTGATGCACACACACACACATGCAGTGCCACTGGACAGTGATGACTGTCACATGTTGCATGCATGGTAGTGTTGTCCCTGGAAGGTGTCCGTACCCCCCCAGCATGCAATAGCATCCATGATGTAATGACACTCACCCTCATCAAGCCGCTGCAGCAGGTGCTGCTGTGGCTGTGGCTGTTGCACACCTCCTCCGCCAGCCACCCTGGCACCACCATCCCAGGCTTCACCTGTGCCCGCCTCCGCTCCTCCATGCCTGTGGGAGACAAAGGAAGAGAAACATATCAGTGAGATCCCAAAGCAGACAGCCCTTGCCCCACTGAGTGTGCCTGCCCACACAACCAGAAAAACAGCACACACCTGCAAACACCCTCACAGCAAACCACAGCCCAACCCACCCCCATACGCAGATTACATTACACAGTCACCCATGCAGACAATACCGGTGCATACACAGCACACCCACCTGGCCTGGGCACAATGCCCCTCCTGGCACGCGACCTGAGGTGCACAAGCAGAGCATGCTCCCTCCTCTGCAGGTCACTGTAGCAGTGCCTGCATTGCTCCGGGGTCCTCCTCTGCCCAGTGGCCTGCTCCAGGGCAGTGGTGACCTGCTGCCACACATGGGTGCGTGGCACCTGCAGGGGCACTCCCTCAAACAGTGAGCCATAGTGAGGCTCCACCACAGCCACCAGGTTAGCTATTTCCAAAGCCCCCCATTGTGATGCTCTCCTGCGTCCCATTTTCAAAAGTACAGTGGCACATGGCGCCCGCAGGCAACCCCACGTGGAAATGTTGTGCAATACAACCCATCACTGCCTATATTTTGCTGTTCGACAGCGCTTATCGGGTCTACATCGCGCTGTCACCAAACAGCGCGACAGAGCCGTACACATGCCAGACGTACACTGCCAGGGGCAAAGGTCGGGCACAAGGTCATGGGTCAGTGGCACAAGGCCATGCACAGCGCCATCGGATGTCCACATGTCCTGGGCGATCAGACACCTGCGTGCCAGTGCCACAGTGGACTATTGCGCAGTACTGCCACAGCGCCATATGGTGACCAGCACTGTAGCGCCATTGGCACAATGGTGGCCGTGGCCTGAATTGCTGATCATGCACAGCACGTCATCAGTGTGGCAGATGCCTGCGTAAGCTACCTGGGCATGCACAATGCAGTGTACCACACAGTCACAGAAATGCGCTATTGGCTCAGCCGGCTCAACCATATTGCGCAAAGCGCAATGGCGCGATATTCAGCCGACACATGCAAATCATCTGATCAGCCATTCAAAGGTGCAGTGGCATGATTTGCATCTCATTACAGTTGCTCCACTCCTAATTTGCATGCATTGCGCTATAAATGTGCGACATTGGGCTGCGCTGGCCAGATTTGGTTACTGCAGGTGAGAGGTGAGTTGCATGCTGTGTGATGTTCTGGCCAATGGTCATGGGATAACGCTGTAGACTGCACAGTGACAGGTGTCCACTTCCACACATACAGACCGACATGACCGAGTAGAGCCAAGGTGAGGGTGAGGATGGTGGGCGGAGGAGGAGGCCCAACTTCACCACGGAGGAGACAGAGGCCCTCTTCCAGGCCTACCTGGTGGAGGAGCCACTACTGAGTGGATGGCGGGGCACCCCTCAGGCCAGTGCGGCTGCATGGGAGGGGGTAGCTCAGGCAGTGAACCTGCATGGAAGCCACCAGCGCTCCATGCAGGAATGCAAAAACAAGATGGGGACAGACCGCAGGAGGGTGAAGGAAAAGGTGGCAGCCCTCAGGGCGGCATGTGCTGGCACAGGCGGGGGATGGCCAGCGGTGGTGGAGCTGACCCCGGCTGAGGACCGACTGGCTGCATCAATGCAGCGGAGTGCTATTGAGGGTGTACCAGGAGGTGGAATCCAGACAGGTGGAAGCCCATCACTGCACGGTATGACATGGTGGTGGTGTTGGGGGGGAAGGTTGTTCACATGCACTCACATGTCCTCACTTTCTGTTACAGATCCTGTTCATCTTCAGGGGATGGTGGTGGTGGGTCCAGGCACTGAGGAAGACCTGCCGGAGTTGGAGGAGGGTCCATCCACCTCTGTCGCCAGCCAGCACGCACTGCACCAGCATGCACACCTGGCTGCCAACTCTGTTGTCGGAGAGTCAGGTGTGGGGGGTGCACAGCCTGTGTCTCAGCAGTCTGGCATGCAAGCATGCCAGCACGCTGTGACTGTGGCTGTAGCATGTACCTGCACCATTGATGATGCAAGGACTGTAATGGGCAGTGACATGTGTGTGTCCCATGACGGACACACAGCAGGCCAGCACATGCCCCTGGGCCTAGCTGGTTCCAACGTGTGTGCCAGTATGTCGGCATAGTCCCAGGCTGTGCCTGTCAGCACCGGTGGTGGTGCAGGTGTCTGGCACTGTTGCAGCCACAGCAGTGGAATGAGTGGTCCGTGGGGCACAGCGGTTGGAGGGGCAGCAGTCACCCACCAGGTCTGGGGGTACAGTGTCCAGCGGTGGCACATGCCCACCACCCTTTGATATGCCCATTCCTGGTCCTGGTGAACAGCGCCCACCCTCAAGGGGTGTTGAGCATCAGGACCTTCCATACCCTGGGGGACAGGATGCCGTTGTGGCACAATACCCATTTGAAGAGCACACCCACCTGCTGCGGGAATCAGTACAGCAGCAAAGGCGGGTTGCAATGTCCGTGGAGGCACTGTGCGTGGCTGTGGAGTGGCACAGCATGGACTGTGCTCTGATCCTTGCAGAGATGGTCCATATGCGGATGGATGTGACCGCCACCACTGACAGGCAGATCCAGGCATTGGTCGCTGTCGTGGCTATATTGGGCACACAAGCAGGTGCCCCTGTACCGCACACCCCACACAGTATGCTCTCCACTCCCCGTTCCTGGCATCATGTGACACCCAGCGTGTCGACACCGGGTTCTGCTGTGGGCAACCCGAGCACCCCTGGTGCAGGTATGTTTGACATACTACAGACCCCTGTGCGGACAAGGTCGTGATCGCGCAGTGGGACCCCTGGTGGGCCATCGGTGCCACCCCATGTGGCCTCTACTCAGCCTGCCAGTGCTGTTGGGTCACGGCGGGGCCACCCACGCATCCGCGGTGGCCGTGGAACAGTGCAACATGACTGACCTGTCTCCCAGTGCAGGCCCTGTCTGGTGCTGCCCTGTATGCAATGTGTGTCATGGTGGGCAGTGCACTGGTGGGTGCCCTGCCCATCACGCTGACACACGGACCGCCTGCACACCATCCCGACTGCTTTCCACAGGAGCATGTGCATGATGATGCCTGCATTGTACTGTACACCAAGGTGCAAGGGTGCCCAGCATCTGACACATGTACTTGGACAGTACAGGTGGTGGGTGTGGTCTGTGGATCTGTGTGTTTGCCATGTCTTTTCCTGCTCTGCTGTGCACCTGCCCATGTACGCTTTGTGCCTGATATGTGTGTGTGTGTGTCCATCCATATGACTGTTCACCCCTCCCTGATGGTGTGTTTGTGTGCCTGGTCCCTTCCACTCCCCTTGCCGTCATGCACCCCGGTGTGTTACCCTATGTGCCTGTGGGTTGCGCCTGGACAGTGTTGGTTGCACATGGCCCCTTGACTTACCTGTGTGTCGTGCATAATGCTCCTCCGTGATGGTGTCCCAGAGCAGCTGGGCCTGCCGGATCAGTTGGGGGTCTCGCCGTCCAAAGGGGGGCTGCTCATCACCATCATCACCGGCACCACTGGCGTCCCAATCGCTGTCCCCCTCCTCAACCTGAATGGCTATCCCACAGTCTTTGGCCATGTTGTGCAGGATACAACAGGCCAGGAATATCCCACAGGCCTTTGAGGGGATGTACTGTAGGGCACCGCCGGAAGTGTCTAGGCATCGGAAGCATGCCTTGAGCATCCCAAACACCCACTCGATGATGTTGCATGTGGCGGCATGCGCCTCATTATAGCGTTGCTGCGTGCGATGGGATCATGGGGTGCTGGTATGGTGTGAGCAGCCAGGGACAGAGTGGGTATCCGTTGTCACCTGTGTGGAGATGGTGGAGATGAGTATCATGTTCAGGTCCATATTGCCAATATCCATGTGTGCCACTACCATAGCACCTGTGGCATTCCTACCTTTGCCCCACGTTTGCAATTCCTACATGCGTACTCACCCACTAGATGGCCTGTGGGGATGTCCCCACTCTCGAATCGATGGCACAGTGCGGACTGATACCATATGAAGGCATCATGTGCTCCGCCAGGGTGTGTGGCACAGACATTGATTATGCACCCAGTGGCATCACACACCACCTGGCAGTTGACACTGGAATAGCCCTTCTTGTTCCTATATGCAGCCCTATCGGGGACAGGTGGCATGCAAATGGCCACATGGGTGCAGTCTATGGCCCCTAGCATGCCAGGCATACATGCTACCCTGTGGAACTCCTGCATGTTTGCTGTACGCTCTGCCGTGGTGTTGGGGAAATGGATGTGCTCTGCAGCATGTGGCAGCAGTGCGCTGAGGAATTGGGTAAGGATGCATGATGTGGCCGACTGTGTGATGCCTGTGGTGTCCCCTGTTGGCCTCTGGAAGGTGCCCGTGGCGAACAGGCACATGCAGGCTGTCACCTTGGTCTCAACTGACAGAGCGTGACTCCGCCATGAGGGTGCCTGCATCACAACTATGCACAGCTCACAGAGCCACCTCAGTATTGCCCTGTTCAGGCGGTACCAGCCCATGATCTCTACATCTGTGTACAGCTCAAAGCTGATGCGGGCATGGTACTGCCTGTTGGGGACGTATCGCCGACGGGCCCTTCCACGGCCACGTCCCCCTGCAGCATGCATTCTCACCCCCTCATTACAGCTTCCATGTGGAAGCTGGCACTGTCCATCTCCCTGGCTTGAGACCCCCCCGGCTGACGTTGCTCTGTTACCCCCGCTGTCCTGACTGCTACCTCCACTGCACCGGTACCCCTGGCTTCCTCTGCAGCCTATGGCCCACACAACTTCCCTTGCCTGCCCTGTTCTGGACTGTCGCTGTCTGTCTCTCTCTGTCTGTCTCACTTCGCATCCCTGTAGCGTTCTTGCGCCTCTTCCTTGAGCCTTTTTATTTTGTCTCATTTCCGCTGTGGCGCAACTTCCGGCTGTTCCGCTATTGCGCATTGCGCAACCCTTTGAATATCGCATTGCGTTCTTTATGCAAGGATCCAACCACTTCAGTTGCGCATGCCTTCATTTGCATTGCTCTGTTGCTCAGCCTGTTTTCAGTGGCGCAACTGCCTCCTGCTGAATATCGCAGAATGGCGCAATTTCGGACTTGCGCATGCGCAACCCTATTGCGCATGGCACAACCCTTTTGATTATCTGGCCCACTGTGTTTATTTATGAATAGTCATTGACTGGGTTTTAATGTTTTTTCTCTCTCACACAATTTGTTTTCCTCCCTTATGTCTTGTTCTTTCTAAATGATATTTTTTCTAATGTGTAACCAGAAACAGTAATATAAATATGTTGTATTGAATATTTGTGTATTAGGTTTTGAAGCTCTGGAATAAAATGTTGAGCAAAGGTATTTAATTTAGTGTGAGTGGAATGAAATTAAAAGCAAAATTGACTCCATTAAATGCTTAGCAACAACCACTACATGTGAGCAACAAATCGTAAGATATAAATTATTTAATTGGTTTTTAAATTGGTATTTTTATTCACTTGTAATACATTGATGTCACATGGTGTGCCCTGTTTTGTATATCAAGAGTGCTATGCTCTGAGATATATTAGCCTTTGAAAAAGGAGCTGTCAGCTTCGAACCATGTCAGGCGTGGTGATTTTTGTACGCAATAAAATGTAAGTTTTTTAAAGCTCTTTTTCTATCCAGCATCCTTTTATAAGGCTTGTTTGTGTGCTTGGAACTTTGTTTTTTGTTTACTATAGTATAGTTCCTTAAGCACCACCTTTGTTCATGTGCACACTCTTTTTTGTTCCAGTTTTGTTACATCCTGTAAGGGTTTGACTAGCAGGGGAATAACCGGAGGCTTAGGGTTAGTTGCCCTGAGGAACTTTGCCAGGCAGTGGCGTTCTGGGTCAAGCTTCTCTGCGTCCCACTGGTTTAAGGCCTGGATGTGCCTCACCACATCCAGGAAGGACATATCATCTGGGGGGGGGAGTTTGAGGAGTCCTTCCTGTGATCTGGAGAGGGCAAGGGCAGCTCGTCCTCTGAGGAGTAGTAAGAGGAGGAGTCCCCTGCATCTTCCCCTGAGGAACAGTGTGGTCATCCCCTGGAAGAGGGAACAGATGATGGGTGCCTTTTGTGATCACTGGGAGCTGGTGACCTTCGGTTGTCATCCCCTGATGACAGGTGATCTGGCTTCAGGCGAGCTCGTTTAGGCCTCTGAGGTGAGGCCTCCCTCAGCAGTGCTGGAGATGGAAGACCTCTAGGGGTAGGGGATGGCTCCCGCTGTCTGAGCAGCAAGTCCCCTTTGATGGTATTCCACCAAGAGTTAAATAGAGGCCCCTACTTTCACCAGCAGGACAACAGGCAGTTGTGGCAGCAAGTAGGGACATTCAGGGGTCCTGGCAGTGGCCCTTGTGGTGCTTGGGTGCTGTCACCTCGTCCTTGTTCTGTTTGTCTTTGGGCGTTGGAGCCAAAGGGGCCTTGTCCTTGGGTCTGGCATTTGATTCCTTGAGGGGAGGCAGAGGTGCAGGAGTCAGACAACAATTTATGGGCCCGGGCATCCGATCCATAGGCGTGTTAGATGCCTGATCTGACGGCCGCGCTTTTGGAGCTGAGGGCCACATCGGTGACGGTGCCTGATCCTTCTCTGGTGCCAAATCGAAGGATCCCATGATCTGTCGACCTTCCGAGGTGGATGTTGCCCTGTCATTGGGCAGATGAGGCATCCGATGCTTGATGGCATCCTGGCATCCAGAGGAGTCACCCAACCTTTTGTGCTGGTCAGACGAGCCTGAGAATTTTCAGGCAGGAGCATCAGATTTCCTGCTCAAAGAGGACATCTGTCCCTCTGGCATTGACCCAAGTGACAAGTTGTGGGGCCTATGAGCCAGGGACACAGGGTCAGATGAATACCCATGGCTGGAAGCCTCCTTGCCCTGTGAGTGAGAAGGAGAAGAGGTCTTCTTGGAAGCAACCCTGGTAACAGCCACGGAACCAGGGGGAACAGATTCTGACCTCCCACTGGAGATGGAAGAAGCAGAGGTCTTATGAGGGGAACTAGGGCAGGATTTCGACTTGGCTCTCTCCTTATCTTTATGGTGGTGTTTCCCACCTAATCTCTTCTCTTTGGGGGAGGAGTCCCTGGCTGAAGAGGAAGAGCTGTGTCCAGAATGGGTCCTCCGCATGGCAGCCACTGGTTGTTCCAATAAGTAGGCCTTGAGAGTCTTGAGGAGGCAGATGCGCATTTTGTGGTCAAGCTTCTGGCAATGCAGGCAGTTGTCTGGCTTGTGATTTTGGGTCCATGCAGATCTGGCAGGCTGAGTGGATGTCTCTCGCCAGGATCTGCTTGCCACATGCGCACTTCGACTTCCACTGCTGTGAGGATGAAGAAGATATGCACTAATACTGAAAAATTCTGGAAGAAAAAAACCAAAAACGAATGGGTAACTGTGCAAGGTGCAAAGTGGTGGTCGACTGTGGTAGAGGCGTCCATGGAGCCAATATTAGCAGGTTGATGGGAAAAGAACTGAGGTGGTATCGAGTGAGCACCCCCTTTATACCATACGGGACATCGGGGGCAACACTGACATCAGAGGTCAGTCTCCCACCTTGGACTGCTAGCTAGAAGTTTTCCGTGGGGTCCTAGTACCTGGTGGCATAATCCTAATGGTGTTACCTGCTGCAAGAGCTCCCCCTCAAAGTAAGATCTTCCGATCCGGTTTGAGATTCCATTCCAGTTCCTGAATTGGATGTGGAATGGAATCGGAATTTCTTAAATTCTGATTTCTACAAATAGAACATATTCTTAAGAATCTGAACACCCCTACTATCTACTGTAGCTCTAGATTGCCTAATCCAAATTGTTTGGAAACTACTTTAGCATTATCTGTTCACTCACTTAGTTTATCCAGCAGCAGTCTATTGAGAAACTTACATGAAATACACACTAATGACACTGGTTGGTAGTAGCTTGGATCATGCTGATCAACTCTCCTAAATACTGTAATGGCACAATTTCAGCTATCTGCCATGAGCTTGGGTTAATCAGGATTCTACTGACGCTGCTGAACACAAGATTGCATTAAATGTTTTGGGAACTGGGTATAGGATATTACTTGTTATGCTATCGGAGAAATAAATAAAAGGGCTGAATAAAAATGGTTAGTTATCCCTGTTATTCACCTCTAGGGTGAATACCATGTTATTTTCCTTGTTGGCTATGTTATTTTCTTTGTAGCCTCATCACAATGGCATTCAGTGTTCCTTGGCATAAATAGGACATTCCATAGAGCATCCAGAAATAAGTTTTTATTCACTCTGGAGTGTTGCAAACAATACTGACTTAGAACTCGGGGCTCCCCTTTGCTCCATCACTCATTACTAGGTAGCATTGTTGACAACATTCTAGACCAAAAAAAAAGTTTATTTATGCATGCTTTATGGAACACCCCCTATATTATTACACTTGTGGTGAATACATTGGGTAAATAAAATCATGCCTATTTTGGGATAAATATTTTTTTTTACATAGAATACATGATAGTTCACATAGAACATGTTGTTTCCACTTTGAATTTGTAAACAGAACCTAAAGAACAGAGACAGAGGGCTCGATTTTCAAACAGTCAAATTTGACTCAAGGTGCCTGCACCTTGCACAAAATGTTGTGGCAATCCTGATTGTCGAACACAGGCTACATCAAAATCAGGATGCCATGCACCAACCCAACCCTGTTTTATTTATTTATTTATTTAAAATTGGTCACCCTGTACCTGACCTGGGGGTGAACCATGTCACAAGGTGGCTTGTACCCCAGAGGGGCTGCAGCATCCCCTAAACTGGGATTCTGAAACCTCCGCAGTGGCCACAAGTCTCAGCCGTGGTTAGACCAGCCCTGATCTGATCTAACAGCCCTTGCACCACAGGTCAGGCCATGCTGGGTGGAGTGGCATGATCTCCGAATGCAGACCAAGTGCTGCATCAGGCTGTGTGGGTCCTGTCATCATGCCACCAGGTAGGATGGTAGCAGCCAGTGGCCATGCCCCAATAGGCACAGACTGGCAGACAGTGGCAGTGGTATAGTGCCCTCCATGATCCTGTGCTAGGCAAACCTGCTGGTAGCCTAACCTGACTGACACACACATTGCTGACAAGTGGACACTGTCCTTGGCTGCGGTGGCCTTGTGTACCAGGAGAATGGACCCCTGGCATCAATGATACATCCCTGCTGCCTAGCTCAGGCTGATTCCTGCAGATGATGTTTGGGAATATCGGAGACTGGCACTGAATTATATTTGGGTGGGTAGGTGACTGTCTACATCCTTGTCATGAAGCACTGTCTCACACAGTACCGACTGGTAGCACCAATGGTGCTCCCCCACTCTGGGTGCTGTTAGACCTTCTCAAAGTCAGTCTGCCATCTTGGCAATATTATGCCACCTATATGTAGGGGTGCCATACCAATCTGACGTGGGTAGTACAGCAGGTGTGCAGGTATTCTGCCAGCACAGTTGTGCAGGGGAGCATCTCACATCTGGCAGAGGTTCTGTTTCCTGTCACACAAGGGCACCACAGTCAGGGATAATGTCCTGTTGTCGGCGATATGTGCGACAGTCAGGTTATGGTACCTGCAGGTTTGCCTGGCACAGGCTTGTAGAGTGAACCATAATGCTGCCATTGTCTGCCAGTCTGTGCCCAATCAACTGGCTGCATGGTCCTACCCAGTGGCATGTTGGCATGACCCACATAGCTCGATGCAGCACTTGGACAGGGTACTGTTTTCCACTACCATACACCCCAACAGGCAAGTTCAGGGCCAGCTTTGTGATCGGTGGGGGTGGGTGGGCGGCACCCTCCACTAAATGGCTCCAGTGTGCCACCTGTTTGGTGCACCACTCCACTTGTGGCAATTCCTGGGACTTTGGTGCTGGGACCCCTACTGTATCAAAACCTGGCACAGGGTCCCTGGTGCACCTGGAGTTTGATGCAAGCAGGGGTTCGGTGCAACTTGTATATATTATATATTTTTTTTTAACCAGGAGAGACACACTTAGCTGAAAGCTTGTTTACAGGTATGACCTGGGAGCACAATGAAGTTAAGTGACTTGCTCAGGGTCACACAGTGTGCAAGTGGGGACTGTGGGATTCAAACCCAGGTCTCCAGGTTTGCAGCTCAGAGCCTTAAACCACTGCGCTATACTGCCTGCTTGTGCCGATCAAGGGACATTTTGAAAATCAAGCCCAGAGTGTTTACAATGGAAAGAAAGGTAGTTGTAAGCTAAAACAAAGCAAAACACTAAAGAAGCATTATAAATACTGCTGCACTCTGTATATCTAATACATAATGGTTTGCAGTAGAGTTACACATTTATCTCAACACATGAGTGGCAAGACCAATCATAATTAACTCCTGGCTTCACCACTTCTGAGTTATGAGTCTTACCACTATTCACTAGGAAGATAAATGTGACATTCTACTGTAATCCATTATGTACTATACTTCCCATGTGTCTTGCCATTTTCTCCACTGATGTTGTATAATTAGGGAATATTCTATGGGTTAGCTTAAAATATGATTGTTATTCAGAGCAGAACGTTGTTGTCATTGCTTCCATACAAAAAATGGCCGAGTGAAACAAAGCCACAAGACAAGAGAGCGATGACAAAAGTTGACACTGAATAATAATCTTATTTTAAGTTACCACACAGAATATCCTACAGTATGTATACCATAGGATTCAAAAACATAGCTGCTAGTAGAATAATATAACTATTAGCAGAACAACATAGAACACTATTGTTAAAATGACATGATTTGTTACTGTCATAACTAGTAGCTATGTTGACAGGTATAATATTCTACAAATTGTCAGGTAAAATATTCTGCAAATATATTTACCCTCCCATTATATACATAGGGGATATTCAATTGGCTGGCTCAAAATATGAGGATTGTCTTCATGTATGAGGGGGCAGGACCTTAACTCACGAGTGTCAGAGCCACTCATGAGACATAAAAGTCCTGCCCCCCCTTACAAGTGATGATGACCTGCATATATTTAATCAGACCATTTCATATTCTATTTATACAACACAAGTTTACTAGTTATAGCTTTTAATGCTGCCTTTTGTATAACACAGTTACTGTCTTTCTTTGATTTCAACCACTGACTTTCTTGTAGCTTGTGATATTGTGATGTCACCAGCACTGTGAAAGCTGCACGCTGATTGGTTCAGTATGCAATGTGATATACCCTACTTTGCAAGAGAATATCATCTTGCTATGCTGTGTCATGATAACACTTTACCTTATTTATCAGTACATCCTTGTTCTATAAGCAAGCTAAGAGACTGGGCAGTGTGTGAGGTACTGGGGATTACTGCATGATCAGGGGTGTGATGAGGCCAGCACCACAAGCAGAGGGCCTTAAAGCCCCTGGAGGTTGGTATCCACGAATACTCCACACCATGAAGGGTCTTATTTTGCTTAGAAAATGGAATGGACAAACTGAAAACAAATTTGTAAAAGATTCAAGGACACAAAAATGTGCAGGCCGGATGGCGCAGAAGGTTGAGGTGTTGGACGCCACAACCTCTCTCCATGCCGGTGACCTGGGTTCGGGAGTGAGCTCAGGCCACCAGGGGTCAGCTTGGGAGGGGCGGCGAGGAGCCACGATTGAGCAGCCACTAGGTAGCTGTCCTCTCCAGGAAGGGTCGTGAGGTTTCCTGACTCTTGGCTGCCACCCAGTGGAGGTTAGGTGGCAGTGCCAGGCCACAGAGAACCTAGGCACTAGGCCCAGAGGGAGGATGGGGCCGTCACTGGAGCCGCGGGGCGCATGCGCACCTCCACACACATGAGCGACCACATACCAGGGTCCCAGGAATAAGGGGAAGAAATAGAAATGCCATGTCTCCCCTGTTGCCAGTAAGGTGGGAGGAGCAATGGGGGAGCATCAGGCCTCATAAAAAAAGACACAACAATACAATAAAATATTGCTTAGAAGATGTCAAATAGGCCCTCCATAAATTGTTTCTACTTGTTAGTCATCTATCTTTCTGCACATTCAATGGAAGGTATGTTTGTTTACCATGGAACATAAGAATTCAATATTCTGCAGCATTCCTTTCGTAGAATACTCACTCTCCAGCCACACGCACATGCACACACACACACACACAATGTTAACATGGAATGCATGATTTCAAACTTCTGCAGTATTCCACTGACATACATTCACATAGGCATGTACAAACCTTATATGGAATCAAAGCCTCAGTCATATATATGGCAGGGTTAGTGACAGGTATTTCTCTGTCAAGCTGATAAGGATATATGTGATTTGTCATGGTCATTAAAAACACTTAAGCAATAATACCCGAGAGGGTGGGTGGTATTGGGCAATACCAGACCGCCCAGGGGCGTAATGAGGCCCGACGCCACAGGCGGAGGGCCTTATAGCCCCTGGAAGGTCCGGTATTGCCCATAACGCCCACCCTCTCGGGTATTATTGCGTCTAGACAATGGGCACTGTTAAAGAATGTAAGTTTAATTTAAAAAAATTAACTAAAAATTAGTTTAAAATAACTTTTATAATAAAATAGTTCCTATGCCTTCATTTGACATGGTACATCTGCACACTGCACTGTACATTAGAGTAGACACGTCCTTGTTGTACTGCCATGGAAATAAATCACAAAAAAATAAAATTAAGATAGTGTGTGTGTGTCTCTCCGGTATTTGTTTCTTTAACTATTAACTTCGGGAAGTAGCTGTTGCTGTTGAGATCGGGAGTGTGGCAGTCATGGAGAGTGCAGTCAATTCAGCGATAGTTGCGTGAAGCCAATCAGGCTGATGGCTTCGTTTTTGTTTCTTGATTCGTGCCCGACCCCCACCCAGTTGCCTGAAGCCGATCGGGTTCACGGCTTTGTTTTTATTTCTTCATTCGTGCCACCCCCCAGTCGCCTGAAGCTGTTTTCTGTTGTGAGAGGTTTTTTTTTTTTTTTAGAGAGGTCAGAGGTTGCGTGGGGTAGGTCAGAGGTTACTATGCTGACACGGAAGCGCGGTGTGGGATAGTAAGCTGGTGTACTCGGGAGCCAGTTGTTTTATATATTTTTAAAACATTCTTGGTCCTTGGTGGTTTGTGGAGCGGGAACGTCTGTTTCAACTGGCGGGATTGTGAGGGTGCGCGTGTGTTTTATGAGTCAGCGAGTGGGCAAGCGGAGCAGGAGAAGCCACAATGTAGAGAGCTGTAGGAATGAGCGAGAGTGCTGCCAGTTGTGGGAATGTAAGTAGACACAGTATCGGGGTTTATTTCGAGAACGAAATGTTAAATTGATTACTGTGGGTAGCAGGAAGTTGTTTCTGTCAGGAAGGAGTGTATCGGGAGAAGTGATGGTGGTTGAGCTGTCTCGCTAAGTGAAGGAAAAAAATGGCGGCGTTTTACATTTTAAATTAGTTGTTGCAGCCAATTATGAAGCAGGGTGGGCACAATACTACTGGGTGAAGGGGCACTGTAGACTGGTACTTTTTGTTTCCTGGGCATCTATTGAAAGTTAATGTACCCCCTTGGCAAGGGTACTAGCCAATCAGATGCCAGGAAATAAAAAGCCCATTTTCTAAACCAGAAATAAAAACTCTGAATAGTTCTTGATTTTTAATATGTGTTAGGAAGGGTTCATAAATGGAAAGAACACTCAATTATTTTTTTTCATTTAAAGATGTTTTATTTTTAGGACCTAGATGAAGGTTTTTATTAAGAGTAAAGATGGCAGCCATGTCTGTAATGAAACTCAGGAATGAGAGAAGTGGCTCATAAATTCTATATGTGATTTGTCCAAATTCCAGACCAGATGGTTACACCTTTTTCATTTCAGCATGGTACTGGCACCTAAACATATGGCAATGTAATTGCAGCAGCCAATCAGAATACAGTATTTTACTTGCCCATTTTCTAAATATAGGATACATGATGGGCAGGAGTGTGATATGGAGAATATTCTCATTCCTGCAGTAAGCTCAGGATACTCACACATGCCAAAGGCACGAGTGAGAGTATCCAGATCTCACTTTGCAGGAGTGAGAATATTTTCCATAGCACACGATCTGCACATCAGGGGCCCGATTCTAAGTCATATGGCACAACCCACTGACATATGTGAGGTGAGCTGTAAGCAGCTATGCTGGGGACCCTGTGCCAGATTCCAGAACAGGCAGGATCCCCGGAGACTACGACCTGCGATTTGCAACACATCCAGCATTGCACAATAGGGAGGGAGGACCCACACACGGTGTCGCAAGCCACATTACTGCCCTCTGACAGGGTATAGGACACATGGCATGGCCCCCCCCGGCCCGCACCTCAACACTGTGGAAATACCATACAGGGCTGGTGGGGGTTGTGGGGCCACTGGACCCCCATACAGTGCGTGGCATGCACGCCAATGGTGGCATTGTGGTGCACCGGGCTGCATACAGCCCTGTAGGGCATTGCTCAGGGATGGGGGTGTGGGGGTGCCAGCAGCCCACAGTGGACTGCCCTGCCAGTGGGGGATGGGTGGGAGCCTCAGTGAGACCGTGGGGGGTAGCTGGTGGGGCACCAGGCACAGAGGCACACCCACCATGGCTGTAGCTTACGGTTAGACCAGCTATTAGCTGGTCTAACTGTACTTAGACAACTGTCTACCGTGGCTATCTCAGAATAGCGATTTGCCAGTCCATCAGCCACCCTCCTGGAATAGGGCTGTAACTGCTGCTGGAAACCCCCTTGCACCATGTTGCAAGGGGTTTCTGGCATAGCCAGTGGAGTAGCCCACCTTTGGCACAGGCAGCCAGCGCCATGTTGCAGGCCACATTTTGGAATAGCAGGGGGTGTAATGCATGTCGCAATGTGTGACTTGCACCATTGGGTTTGGCGCAAGTCACCTTGCACCATGCGTAACCCGTTCTGGAATCAGGCCCCATGTGTGCTATTTATACAATGGGGATGAGAGCTCCAGACATATTGTTGTGTTTTCCTGTGTTCTTTTCCTGTTTCTGTGTGCTTTCTGCTCTTTCTGTGTGTGGTCTGAGTGTGAGTGAGTTTTTTTGAATGGGCTTGGAGTCTCAGAAACACTATGGGACACAGGTGAGTGTCCTTTGCAATGCTTACTGAGTAATTTGCAGGTACCAGTGAGAAACAGAAACTTTTTTTGTGAAGCAGTTTCATTTGGAATGCAGGCTGTAGTGAAGCTGAGATCAGCATAGTAATGGGCTGGGAGTCTCAGAAACACCCTGGGAGAGAGGTGAATGTCCTTTGCAATGCTAATTGAGTTAGTTGCAGGTAGCAGTGAGAATCAGAGACTGTTTTGTGAGTAGTTCCATTTAGGCTGTAGTGAGTGAGTGGTGACATCAATGCTAATTTAGCAGGTGAGTTTGACAGTGTGGGGGTCATTTGTTGAAAGTAGCGCCAGCAGAGCTATGATTGATCAGGGTTCCAGTGTGACATCAGCACAGTGATAATATCTGCCTGTGAGGTAAGCACAATGTGTATAAATGGTAAATAGTATCACAGTGTGATTTTTCAGCAAGATTTATATCACATTGTACTGAGTACATGGTTTTATCCACTACTCATTTTGTTCACCTCATTGTATAAATCTGTTTATCACACCATCTAGTCTTCAGATAAATGATTATCTACAGTTTAAATACTGTATGTCACAATTACTATCCTTCAACTTAGCCTGAGAATTGAAAGGCTAATGCCTCTGGTTCTGAGGCCAGCTGACCACACCCCCTACTTCTATAAATACCCAGCATTCCCTTGCTCTCCAGCACTAGTTGTTCTGCTCAGGATGTTTCTGTTCAGTTTGCCTTCAGCTTCTGATTGGTCTGTGCCTCTGCTGCTCACTGGGTTAGTGTTTTGTTGGTTTCTCTGACTATAGTGTTGTTTTTCTGTTTCCGTCTAGGACAACAGTCCTGCTGCTCTTTTTCCTCACTTCATTCAGTGCTTTCCTGCTGCATGCTTTCTGTGTCACAGTTACTAAGTAGGTAACCCTTTATTTTTGGTTTAAAGGCTTGCTTCTTCAGGCTATTGTATTTCCTTTGTTTTCCTGGGCTCTAATACCTGCTGTTCTACAACACATTTGCAGCTCTTCACGGATTTTCCTCCTCTGTGTTTTTGCCTCTTGCTCTGTGCTCCTTATTGTGTCTGCCCTGTTTTCTGTCTCCAAGTGTGTGGTGTGGCTTCAACAGCTTCTTACATCTATTCTGTTTCTGCTGCTTCCAGTATTCTCTCCTACAGCTCTGCTTGCCTTTACCATCAGCATCCACTCTGATGTACACTTTTGCAATTTTCTGACTGAAGCTTTCTTAGGCTTTTTTTTATTATTGTACGGTAATGCCATTCATATGACTTGCTTTATTTTTGGTCTGTTCTACCAGCCATTTGCTAACTTTTCTCTCCATTCTACAAGCCAGCCCTTCTCATTGAGGTAACCTGGCTCTTTCTGTCAACAGCCTTCTTCTCTCAGCATTTCTCATAGTTCTCTGCATACTTAAAAAGACAGTACATAATTTTTCTCTGCATACATACACTCTCTACTGCTGTGCTTTCATACACCAGCAGCACCAAGCCAGAGGATCTGACAGTTTCTGCAGTTCTAAAACACCATAAACTATCTGCAGAGGCATTCTGACTCAATCACAACCAAACCTAAGTATTTCAGAGTTTTTTTAGCCTGCAGCTGTCCATAATCAGTCGGCATGGCATTTCCACCTACCTGTGTTGCAGTGTAACAACATTAATACTCTAGTAACAGAAGAACATAAACCAAAGAACTTCAATGTTCAGACAAATGCAGGAGTGGATTGCAGGTTCATGTGTGCGTTGCATCTATATTGAGCCTAAGCCTGTGAACCGATGATTTATTGGTTCATTCCTGTCTAAGCTCAGCTGCCAGAGCAAGTCCCCTTCTGACGTCAAAATCATGAAGGAGAGTGTTTCCTGGCTCATAATCACATTGCCGTGGTCCAACTGGGCATGTGCCCATCCATTTTCTCATGGTCAGATAGACAGCTGTTCCCAGTTCTACTCTGACATTTCTACTCATACAATTCAAACAACCTTACTCAGTCAGTCTTCTTCAGCATTTATTACCTCTGTCATAGTTTCATATAATATGCACCATGTCTGGCTTGTGACTGAGTTTTTACTTGATATGACTTTCGATATGTGTCCATATTTTCAGTACCTTTTCAGTCATACCATCGACATCAGTCCTTCCTTTCGGCAGCAATCATTCAGTCAGTTAAATTCTGTCTCCATACCATGAAGCACTATGAACACATCCATATAACTCCACTTGCCTGCATCTGCTCAATCAGTACCATCAACACTTTTATCATATACAATCTGACTTTTGCAGGAAACATGATAGTATGAAGCAATGTTGCTACCATTTGGGTTCTTCTGATTCCCCTGATTTTTTTCTGCCTTGGCACGTGCATAGAACTCCGAAGCCCCCTGGCTCAGTGTCTCAAGGCAACATCTCACCCCTCAGAACTGTTCTCTTACAGCATACGGTGCTGTTGTTGAAAATTCAATTAATTGTAATATCTGATTTTATTTTTGATTTTATAAAATGTTTGAAAAGGTGTTACTTATTTTTATGTGTTTTTAGATTTTATGTTCTGCGCCTTGATCTCTTGGAAAGGCACTTTATAAATAAGGTTTATTATTATTATTATTATTATTATTCTGTACTGCGTCTGGGGTTTCCTTCATTTTACCTTCCTTCACTCTACCATCCAACCTCAGGGTAAATCCTGCTCCCTTCAAATCTGTGCTGCATGAAATGGTTGCTGACAGCAGGGTTCCTCCTCCTCTGTGCTACTCTTTAACTTCTATCCTTATCCATACAGCCTCTGGGATATGGTCTTGTAATGGTAGGAAACAGCTGTATAGAACAGTAATCTGTCTTAGTTTTGTGCAGAAATGACATCCTGTTCCTGTGGCACATGCCCAGGACCCAGCAGACATCTGGCCAATGTTTTCTTCCTGAGTGAAGCCTTCCTCTGACCCCACTAATTAGCTCCCTCAACTCTCCTTCCACACTTCATTCCAGCCAATGACCTCCTAATCTTTATCCGCTGTCATTCATCGGGGGAAAGGGGAAAGTGGTTAACCAGGAAAGGCATGCTAATCCAGAGGTTGTTTCCATGTGCGACATGGGAGCACAAGGAAGTTAAGTGACATGCTCAGGGTCATACAGTATGCAAGTGGAAGCTGATGGAATTCAAACCCAGGTCTCAAGGTTTGCAGCTCAGTGCTCTTAACCACTATGCTATACTGCCTCCATCACAAGAACCAGAACATTCAGCATTTTTGATATTCAAGATGCATCTCCTTTGAAGCCAGAAAAATTGTTCAGACTCAAGATATCCATCAAGGAATGAACTGTTCCAAAACTGATGATGCACTTAAACATTGCACATGCCAGTTTCAACATTCACTAAGAAAGAAGACATAATTGACCTACTGGTCTTGCACTCATCTGATCACTTTTCGTTTCCTGTGTGCCTCTCCAGCTGATCTGCACAAATCCTCTATTCTAGTAGCCAGCTTCCATTTCAATGCATTCAGGCATTACTACTATAAGCCAAAACCTTTATTGCAATATTAGAGAGTTGCTGCAGTGTAAACAAAAAACTTAACTTAGCTACTACCAAGTCCAATACTCCTCAGCCTCCCAGTCAAACTGAACCCACCAACCTTTCTCTATGGGAAAGTCTAGTGCAAAAATAGTCAATAAGGGAGACTGCTGTACTTAATCAGGTATTTTCTTTATCTCTGTAGTCCTGTGGCAAAGCTCTCCAAACATTATGCCACAACTCAGCCAACCATGTTGAAATTCACCCTCGGCCAGACCATGACTAGGGCATCCAATTACTCCACTTGCCATCTCCATATTCACTCTGCTACTAACTATCCATCCAGAGGACAATTAGTGTCTGTTCTTCATTAAGGACTCTCTCTCTCTCTCAAGGAACCGGTACAAGTTTCCATGCTAACCCTTCATCATCCCTAATCTGCAAAGATGTTCAATCCATGATGAAAGTCACTGACATATGTCAAGCACTTCTTCAGAATGCAGTACAAAAAGGATTCTTCATAGAGTCATTCTAAAATCACCTTTGCTATATACTACATTAGCACTGTCTGGACTGCAACTCAAGTTCAGGCTAGAATTTTCTTATCGTCAATCTGTCAGCTCCTCCCCAGTCAAGCAAGTCCAGCATCACTGACCTTTTAGATTCTGAGGCCTTTCTCTCATATACATCAATCAACAATGCTATTCAATGTATCAAACTCACTGGAAGCTATACTTGGTTATCTAAAACAGACAATAAGATCCTTTGGCAGAGAGTGGGGAGGACAGTACAGAGCTGTGACCAGGATTTCACTCAACATTTTCCTGATAGGAGAAGTAAAACAGCAATGACAACCTTACGTGATAAGCCATAGTGACAAACAAGTGGGAATGGAAGGACACTGACAATGGAAAGATGGAGAAGGAGGAAGACAGCACCAAAATGCTTCAAATTTTAGAGAAGGAGAAGGGATGAGCAAGTAGATAAAAAGACCATAGGATGGGATTGGGGAGGGTTAGAGAGAGAAGAGGAAAAGGTAATAGGAGAGGAGGAGCCAATGCACCTAGCAATGAATGAAAAGGGACAGTAGGCAAGGAAAGGAAGAAGAGGAAGTAACAATGGAAAAGGAAGGGCGGGAAAGTGAAAGGGAGCCACAGAGGATATGAGGAAAAGGAAGCAAGCATGATGAGAGCAATGGAGAAAGAATACACTTCCGGCAGTTTATATGGACAAAGCAATTGGATTAGTTCTCTAGTCTCTCTTCAGCCTAAACAATCTTGTACATAGAGAGCTCATATCCCACCTAGGATACTTAAACAATACCATGAGAATGGTCCCAAATTTGCAAATCATAGAATAACATATCTTTGTTCTACTATGATCCTCAACCTGCTTATCAACTAGAAATGTTTACTGATGCATCCATCATATGGATTTGCTGCCATCCATGGAAACACCTGGTTCACTCTTCCATGTCCCTCTGACATCTCATGATAACTAAATTTGCTATGACGTCTGCCTTATTTTAAATATACCCAATAGTTGCTGCTGCTCTAACATGTGCATCACTGGTACAGCCATCTTGCTACCTTTATTCAGACAACCAGCCAGCAGGTAGCAACTGTTAATAAAGACCAATCATCTACTCCTTCAATCATAGCCTTTCTCAGAAACTGACCTTAATATCTGTCAGTATCCATTTACAACTCCATTGTACATATATTCCAGGACATGCTAGTCATCTAGCTGTCTTCCTGTCTTACTTTCACTTCTGCCATTTTTCAGTGCTAATGCTACAACAGACACTCGTATGACATTACCTCAGAAAATCTCAGATCATCAAATGCCGTGAACCATCACTTGAAGTCAGCCCAGTTGGTACTATGGTCATCACCAGCTGAGGCTATGAAAACAACTTACACTTCAGCATGGTCAAGGTATTCTCCATTTCATGCCAGCTCAGCCCTTGATCTTTTTATGGTCTCTGTTCAAGTTCTCACTTTTGCATATTTTCATTCACTGGAAATACAATGTCCCATTCCTCCATCAAACAGCACACTGCTGTCATCCAACATGTGTATTACCTTCACTGTTCAGCTCAACCTTCATCCAACCAACAAATCAGTTACTCAATCCCTATTACTCAATCAATCAACTAATTGAATATACACCAACTTGATCAGGACTTGTAAATAAAGCTTCAAGGATCTCTTCACCTATTCAGTAGTCAAACAAAATGTCAACTTCAATCTACAAGATCCATGAACATGCTTATTATGACTTCCTGAGTCTTGAAAATGTTATCTAGTTCTAAGTCTAACCCAGAATATCATCTCCCTGCAAACTGCCTTCAGGTAGGTCACCTGACATCTACCATCTGCTTCTCAAAGATTCCAGACTATCAGGCTGCATATAGAGTTCAGCATTCCTTACCATCCAACGTATTCACATAATGTCCTATGGCCAAACTCGATCAACTGAATGATTATCTGAAGAATCCAAATGGACCACTACTGACTACAGAGTCTGCTGAAGTGATAACTACTGATGGTTCATATGCCATATCAGAATCCTACTAGCGTAACTTGCTTCAACACCCTCTCTTTTTTAGGACATTCTGTCAGAAGGAATGCCTACTTCTGCTTCCAAGGAGCATTCCACCAAACATAATCAAGGTTATGGGTAAGAAGAGAGACCAACTACTTAAAGCCCAGAGGAGGGGGGCTGAACTTTTACTTTGCATCCCCAGAGGTTTCCTCCACTTGTTTTTTTCTCTTCCAAGCAAGTGGTCTACTTCTGTGAGCTGGAAGAGATTCTTAGTTTCGTGACAGTCGTTTTTGGACCCTCTCCTATCCTTCAGCCCAGTTCCTGCTGGGAACCTATTTTAGGGTGGAGATAACAGAGAAAGTCCAATGTAATCACTATGTACAAGCACTACTCAAACCAGTTAACCAGACTTTGAATTGAAAGGCTAATGACTGTGGTTATTAGGCTGGCTGAACCACATCCCCTACTCCTATAACTACCCAGCAGTCCCCTGCCCTCCAGCACTAGGTGTTTTGCTCAAACTCTTCCCACCCCATCTCCTCCAGAACTCTTCATCTCCTGATGGGCTCCCTCAAAAAAGGTAGTATAGTGCTGTGGTTCATGGCACTAAGCTGCAAACCTGCAGACCTGGGTGTGAATCTTGCAGCCCCTGTTTGTATACTGTGTGACCCTGAGCAAGTCACATATCTTCCTTGTGCTCCCAGGCCACACCTGAAAACAAGCTCTGGCTTCATGTGCTTTTCCAGATTAAATAATTTCCCCTTTCCCTTTCCCCCATGTCCTTTAGCCCAATCCTTGCTGGGCACCTCTTTGAGGGTTTAGATGACAGAGAAAGGCCAAAGTAAACCATATACAAAGGCAGTGCTCAAACCAGTCAGTCGGACATAGAACAGAACCTATCATATAGAAACAGATAAATCTTCACACAACCAGCAGATTTAAATGTTTTGAATTGTTGCTGTTGAAATCAAGCACATAATGTCTTGACTCCAAATATACATTTGATTTCATCTTGTAACTCACTCTTGGCTTTGCTGTTTGTGTATTATGGTCTTGCCCCCTCGTACTTTGAGATAGATTGGATAGTTTGCATCAGGCCATGGTGCACGCCTGTTTATAATTTTTTTGTATGCTCCACTGATGAACTGAAGGCATTATATATGCAGTGCAAAACAATCATTAACGGGAAGAAGAAAGTTAGCAACATGCAAACTACTGCCACAAAGTGACATCTAATGTGGCATAACCTTCATGTAGTACTGTGACAGAAGTTCCTTTAATACTAAACTAAACAGCAGTAATGATGATGAAGAATCAGATGACATTAATCTATTTATTGATTAAATTTAGAATTTGTTAACTGGGTTAATACTGACTAGACATTTAAATTTCCATTTACGGGAGTGACCAGCACCTTTGAAAATGCAGACATAGCGTGTTTATGACATTATAATTTCACAGCTTTACAGGGAATTCACAAAAAGGAGAAATGCAGTCAAATACAAATACAAATGTGTACAAGTGTAGGAAGCAACTGTGAGCAAGTGCATATACAGGCTCAAGTCCCATAACAAATGCTTTGCAAGTTTGTAAAAAGAGATTTCTTCAGCTCAGCTTTGAACAGGAAATGTGATTCGATGGACTTTGCATCTGGAGGTACAGTATACTACTTCAGAAGAAGCAGACAGACCCACAGAGACTGGTTTAGATGGTTCCATCTCCTCTGAGTAGAAGGTCAACAGGAGAAGGTCATTACAACCAGAATCAGCAGCATCACTAGAAATTGTGTTTTTTGCCATGTCCCAGTTACCACAGCAGAGCATATCATCATCCACCAGTTCCTTTGGAAGACCTCTTGCAAAAGACAAAAGTTTACCATAGCTTAGTCAGTGAAGACACGAACACATTTGACACCAATCTTACAAATGCTTTAAAAATTGCACAACTGATTTGTGAAATACATTAGCTACAGATTTACAGCCCACAACAATTATTGAAAATGCATTATTCCAAAGGCTGCTTTCAATTTCACAGCTGAGATAAAATAAAATCCAGATGTGCATAGTGGTTGCTGATGTTTATCAGGCAGCAAAACTATTGCATCTTTGCATCACAACCCAATAAAGGAGAAAAAAAAAGGTAGGGATATACACTAGATTAGCCATTTTGGTAAGCACATAAACACATGGACATTTTATCTTAACATACACTGGGTCATTTTCTCTCATAGTCCAATCAGGCACCAAATGTGCAGCACAGTACAGGGTATTGACACAACTTAGTCTGATTGTTATGAATGAGGAACACACTATCCAATTGGCCTGCCCACATCCACAACACTACTGTTCTCCCTGATTGCCTGAGCGACCACTCTCCAGTCATATGTACCTGGTCCTTCAACTATTGTAACCATCCACCAGAACAATTACAAACTGAGTCTTACTAAAAGGGCACCAGGAGCTGCTAAAAATGGACCTCAAGAGCACAGACTAGACAGCACTCTATAATGCCAATAATGTTGACACAGCTCTGGACCACTTCACAAAAACCTTTAATGCCATCTGTGACAAGCATTCCCTGATAAAAAAACCAGAGAGATAGGAGGATACAGTAATCCCTGGATCACCCAGACCTCCTAGAGCAACTACAAGCCAGAGATCACTTATGGCAGACAGCGAGAGCACGTGGTACCACCGCTAACATACAGAGGTATAAAAAAGCTCGGAATAACAGCACTAAAGTTGTCTGGCTCACCAAAAGCAACTACTACAAAGAAGCCCTCTTAAGCATCTGGAATGACAGCAAGTCATTCTGGGATAACCTCAATGACATAACCGGCAAGGACCCCAAATCTGCACCAGCAATAGAAACATAGAATTTGATGGCAGATAAGGACCGCTTGGCCCACCTAGTCTGCCCATTTTCCTACCTAACAGATAAGCTGCAGATCCTAGTTAACCAACAGCTTACTTCCTCTTACCCCCCACTAGGACTGCCTTATGTCTTTCCCATACATTCTTGAATACCCTCACTGTTCTTGACTCCACGGCCTCCTCAGAGAGGCTGTTCCATGCATCCACAACCCTCTCGTGAAAAAATACTTCCTCACATTACCTCTGAGCTGCCCCCTCTATATTCAAATTGTGCTCCCTTGTTCTTGCACATATCTTTTTCTGAAAGATGCTACCCTCTTGGACTTTGTTGATTCCCTTGAGGTACTTGAAAGTTTCTATCATGTTCCCTCTCTCCCTTCTTTCCTCAAAGGTATACACATTAAGCTCCTTTAATCTTTCTTTGTATGTCTTCTGGTGCAGACCCTGCACCATTTTGGTTGCCCTCCTCTGGACAGCCTCCACTCTGTCTATGTCTTTGTGGAGATGGGATCTCCAGAACTGCACACAGTACTCCAGGTGGGGTCTCACCAACTGTCTGTACAGAAGGATAACAACTTCCTGTTTTCTACTATTGATGCCTCTCCCTATGCATCCCTGTATCCCCCCAGTCTTCCTTACTGCCTTCTCACATTGCTTGCCCACCTTTAGGTCATCTAATATAATTACCCCCAGGTCCCTTTCCATTTTTACTATTGTCAGTATCTCACCTCCCAATGTGTACTCTTCCTCTGGGTTTTTGTTTCCCAGGTGCATTAACTTGCACTTCTTTGCATTGAATCTGAGTCGCCATACATTTGACCATTCCTCCAACCTTGCCAAGTCCCTTCTCATCCTTTCCACTACATCTTGTATATCAACTCTGTTGCAGATCTTTGTGTCGTCTGCAAAGAGACATACTTTTCCTTCCAGTTCCTCAGCAATGTCACTTATAAAGACATTAAAAAGGACTGGTCCCAATACTGAACCCTGTGGTACCCCGCTAGTAATCCTCCTTTCTTCACTGTGGACTCCATTTACTACTACCCTTTGTGTTCTGTTGTCTAGCCAATTTTTTTATCCAGGATACCATCTTGGGACCCACTCCAAGGCTGGCTAACTTGTGTATTAATCTTTTGTGTCAGACTGTATCAAATGCCTTCCTAAAATCTAGGTAGGCCATGTCCACAGCCTCTCACTGGTCTACTACTTTGGTCACCCAGTCAAAGAAATCTATTAGACTCATCTGACATGACCTTCCCATCCTGAATCCATGCTGCCTTGGGTCCTGTGTCCCAGTGGCCTCTAGGTACTCACAATTCTTTCCTTCAGAAGTGATTCAATCATTTTCCCTACCACTGAGGTCAAACTAACCGGTCTATAGTTTCCTGCCTCTGTCCTGCTCCCACTTTTGTGAAGAGGAATCACATCCACCCTCCTCCATTCCTCATGTACCACCCCATATTCCCATGATTTGTTGAAGAGAGTAGTCAGCAGTGTCACTAGTTCTACCCTTAGTTCTTTTAGAATTCTTGGGTGAATACCATCAGGCCCCATTGCTTTGTCCACCTTCGATGATATTAGTTCTTTCAGAACCCTTTCTTCTGTAAATGGACTGGTATCGACCCCCATCTTCAAAGTGTTTCACTTGTTTGGTTTAGGTACCACCCCCTCCTCTTCCTTTGTGAATACTGATCAGAAATATTCATTTAGTATCCCTGCTTTTTCACTGTCACCCTCTACCCACATTCCCTCCCCTTTATTAAGCCTCAGTATCCCTCCTTTGGTCTTTTTTTGCTCCCTAATGTACCTATAAAAGGTCTTATCCCACTTCTTAACATAGTTGGCTATCCTTTCCTTGGTTTGGCCTTTACTATTCTGACTGCCTTCCCAGCCTCTTTCTGCTTTAACTGATAAAGTTCTCTGTCCTGCTTCTTCTGTGTTTCCTTATATTTCCTGAATGCTGTCCTTTTCTCCTTAACCTTCCCTGCCACTTTTTTTGAGAACCATAGCAGTTTTTTCCTTTGTTGTGTTTTGTTGATTTACTTTACACAAAGACTTGCTGCCTCTGCGATGGCTGTTTTGATTACTCCCCATTGTTCCTCCACCCCTCCTTCTTGCCTGTTTGCTAGTGCTTTTCTGAGGCACTCTCTCATTTTCCCAAAGTCAGCCCTCCTAAAGTCCAATACTCTTGTTTTTGTATGGCTTGACTGTATGGCTGCGTTTATCGTGAACCACACTGTTTGGCGGTCGCTTGTTCCCAGATGGCTACTCACTTCTAAATCTGAGATTCTTTCTCTGTCCCCATTTGAGAGTACCAGGTCTAAGATTGCTTCCTCCCGAGTGGGTTCCTATACTAGCTGTTTGAGGCATGACCCTTGTAGGGCATCAAAAATGACCCTGCTCTTGGATGTACCTGCAGCAAAGGTGCTCCAGTTAACATCTGGCATATTCAGGGCCCACATCAACAATATCTCCCCTTTTTCTGCCATCGTAAGGATGCCTGCTATCATTCCCTTATCCATTCCCTCCTCCTGAGGTGGGGGTGTGTATACAACCCCCATGCAGATTGAGGTGCCATTCCTGTCTCCAGGGTGACCCAGAGTACCTCATTTGCTCCCTATTTACTCTTTAGTTCTCTTGCTTTGATCCCTTCCTTTACATAGAAAGCTCCTCCTCCTCCTCTTTTACTCTTCCTGTCCCTTCTGTAGGTTTTGTATCCTGGTATGTTGACATCCCAGTCATGGTTCTCTGTGTACCATGTTTCTGTGACTGCCACAATATCCAGGCAACCCTCTTCCATCAAGGCCACTAGTTCAGGGAGCTTGTTACACAGACTATGGGCTCTGGTACTCATCACCTTCCACTTTTTGATGGCCTTACCCCTTTTAGCCCCATCCCCGTCCTTACTGCATTTGACTTTTTTTACATTTACCTTTGTCCTGCTCCCTAATGAGTTCTCTATGGTGTTTTTCTCACTAATTACTGTGTTTTGTGAAGGGAGACTGGGATTTCCCTGCTCCTTTTCAGTGCCTCCCCCTTGGCTAGTTTAAATGCTTGCCAATGAAGCATTTAAACCTCTCACCTAGGATTCTGGTTCCCCCTTGACAGATGCAGACCATCACTCTAGTATAGGTCTACATCCCTCCAGGTGGCTCCCCAGTCCCCAGTGAAGCCAATACCCTGATATCCACACCAGTTTTTCAACCATTCATTGAATTCCCTGGTGAGAAGTACCCTAGCATCACCCTTGCCATACACAGGCAGCACCTCCACGAAGGTTATCATATGCGCGACTTGTCTAAGGCCCCTCCCCAACTCAACAAAGTCCTCTTGCACTGCTCTGATCCCATTCCTAGCCAGGTCATTTGTCCCTAGGTGGACAATGACATCTGGCTCCCTCCCTTGTGTAGCTGCTCCAATGATCCTGATGATTCGGTTCCTCTCCCTCCAAGCCATGGCAGCAGGCAGGCACCTTATCTCCCTCTCCCCTTCCTTCCCCATTTCTACCCCCTAATGATTGAGTCCCCCACAGGAGTTGTTTCCTTCCCCTGTGGGGTCCCATGCCATCCTTCTGTGGGTCTCCTTTGTGAAGGTTCCCAGCATCCTTCTTGGTCTCCACTGCAGGTGCCTCCATAGAGGAACCACTATCCACCAGAAGAGCGTATGAATTGTGGAGAGGTACAGCTGGAGGGATGCAATGCTTTTCTACTACCCTCTCCCTCCCTGAGCCCACCCTGGTCCAGCCTCTCCTCTTTCTTGGCAACCTCCGAGGTAGTGGCATTGGCCCTGGTGTTCCCTGGGTGGGGGAGGAGGGTTCATAAATCCTAGCCAGATCAGCCTGGAGATGAGCAACCTCCTCCCTCAGACCAGAGAGGTGCATGCAAATAGGGCAGCATTGCAGCCTCCAGAATGTCTCCCAGAACACTGCTGCCCCACAGCCATTGCACTGCACCACTCCTATTATGTGTTATTTTGTGTCCCCTTTCCTGTTTCTCTGTATGCTTACTCTCTCCTCTCCTTACAACTCTCACCCTTCCTGTTCTGGGACAGCAACTTCCTATATTCTTCAGTAGCCTCCTTCTTCCTTGCTCAATGTCAGACCACCAGCAGCTGGGGGGAGAGTGAGCTACTTTTGTCCTTTAGGGTTGACAAAACCAATGTTTCTCTATGATCTTTCCCTTCCTACTGCCAAACAGGAAGTTCCTGTTCTCAGTCAAATCCAGTTGCTATGAAAGTAGAACTGATTTAGGGTGGTGGGTGGAGGGTGGGATGGAGGACAATTAGTAAGAAAAAAGGCTAGCAACAGGAAGTTGTAATTTGAGTCACCTACTTTTATATTGTCTAAGCCACACCCCCAATTAAGCTCTCTCTCTCCTCCTACTGATTTAGCAAAGTAAGTTGATACAGTACCCTTCCCAGCACAGAACACACATTGACTTTCTTTTCTTTGTCTGCTTAATTTCAACAGACACCGACTCCTGTTGAGATAGAAGTGTTAAATGAATAAGAAAATGGTAGCTTATTTTAGTTAGTTGCTTTCTGCTCTACAAGCAAGGCTAGCAACAGCTCTTGATCGATGGCGTACCATCCTTGGACCACATGCACATTGCCAACGCATTAAACATTGCATTCACGGACCTAAGCAGTGTGCTACTAGCAGACTACTTCAACCCCCTACCGCCGACTGATCCTAATACAGCTAAACAACAATTATTTAACTGCCTACTCTTCTACTTTAAAGAAGTCTCTCAAGCCTAAGCTATAAAGTACCTGGAGATAGTGCTGAGGAAATCTAGACATAGTGGGGACAATCTGGACCTAAAATTCATCAAGATGGCCCTGGCTGAAGTCCTAGACCCACTCACCAAACTAATCAACCTCTCCTTCTGCCTTTCACAGTTCCCCCAGAGATGGAAATCAGCCATAGTAACTCCAGAGCACGAAGGTAGCAACAGGAATCTGTCACAATCCCACTCAGCCCGGTCAGGCTCTCTGCTCCCACAGTGCCAACTTCTGAGTGCAGTATTGTGAACAGGAGCAGAACAGGGTAACCCTCCTGTCTGTTTTGTGGGTTTGAATCACCTTTGGTCTCAAGTTCTGGAGGGATTCAAACTGTGAACCTCTTGCTAGCGTACCCAATATACAGGCTCAGATAATTCTGCTCTTCAGGGGATGCCATATATCCTTCACCTATGGGCACCTAACCAGGTGTACAAAATGAACCCTTAAAAACTCTATGAAAGACCACAGATAAACTCTTACCTTTTCCCAGTTTGGTATTACCATTAAGCTATGTACAGTGTCAACTGTAACCATACATGCTTCATTTGTCAAAGAAAGAATTTTGAAGACACACCAAGCAGTCTCTTTAAAATAGAGGTTTACTTTAAAATAGATAAAAATGAAAAATGTAAACACAGAACAATATAACACAATACATACAATCACTTAAAAGAACAAGGTTTAAAAAGTGCACACAAATTCCTACCACCAGACAATTAGATTTGTCTATCTAATGTATATCTTCTAACAGTGCTTGAAGTAGATGTTTCTTCTTCATAGTCCAAACAAGAATGTCTCCAAATGGAATACAGAATACATTTTAAAGCTGCCTTTGCCATCCTCTTCCATGAGATCACCTAGCTCCTCCCTGTCAGAATATAAAAATTATACAAAACAGGATGTCCTATCAAGAGGTATTAAATTCTGTGACTTCAGCAACACTCATTTTCCAAATGACTGCTTTGATCTATAAGCAGTTTCCTCTCTCAAAGACATCAAAGGACTTTTTATGACTCTCTCTCTGCCAGATCTTATTGAGGTGTAATATGCTTTGTGACACCAGGTGCAATTAACTGACCTTCCTGAGGACGTCATAAAATGGTTATTTTAGTTCCTATCTTCAAAGCAAACTGGGAAGTTAATCACCTTACAGAGATCTGCTGTGTATTTATTTATTTGCTTTTGTTTACCAGGTAAGCACACTAGACAGCCAAGTGCCTATTTTCAGGTGCGTCCCGGGATGGTTATAGGGTATATACAATACATCATACAGAATCGTAACATACAGAAGTTTCTGGCATAGACATTAGGTGATACAGCATATGGAACATCAGGCATAAAATGGTTGAGTAGGCAGATAGCAACAAGATACTTAACAGAAATGATAAGTAGAATAACATCTAAATAACATCAACATGTAGAATAACTTCAAATTATCAAAATTACAGACAGGTACAGATATGACATTGCCCCCCTCAAACAGGAGGGCAGAAAGTGCCTTGTGCAGGTTATCATCAGAAATTTAAACATCAGATGGTATCATCGTCCCTCAGCACACCACCCTCCATCAGTCAAAAAAGGAAGGGAGAGGCTCCACTGGGGTCTATATGGTGCATAGACAGGCAGAAGCTGATTTGAGGAAGTGCCAGAGGAATGCTTTGAAGCATGGATGGGAGTGAGAGGCACAAACTAAAGCAGAAAGGGAGTTCCACAGTCTAGGCGCATGGACAGAGAAGGCCCGATCCCCCATAAGGGTGCAGTCCTTAGGAACCAGGTGGTCCTGTGCAGCACTGGATCTTAAGTGGTAGGCTGGGGTTCCATGTTTGAGGGGAAGGGCAAGCATGAAGGGAGTGGCCATTCTTACTATGTTGTCTGTGAAGTTACTGAGGACAAAGGCACAATGCTTTTCAGGGGGGAGCCACTCCAGCCATGAGTAGAGCTCACAGCAATGTGTTAGGCAAGGGGCAGAGAGTGCGAAGCAGCATATATTGTCATAAGCAGTGTCCCATTTTGCAAGACTAGAATTTAGGACTGGGGCTAAGGCTACGAGCCCATAGTAGAGCATAAGAAGAAGTATGCCCCCGCTGGGGTGAGCCGTACAGCCGGGGTGAGGCAACTTTTGGCTCTGTAGGCCAGTCCGAGCTTGCCACTTGTGGCTTTACATATATTCCAAAGGTACATGGTGAGATCCAGTTGCAGAGCAAGGGTAACTCCTAGATACTTGATGGAGTCCACGACCCACAGCAGGGAGCCATTTGTTCCAAAGATGGTTAGGGGAGCAGGACAGGAATGGGTCTTGCCCACAGAGCCAAAGAGCATTGCCTCGGTCTTTTTCAGATTGAGGGTCAGATTGTGGCCTTCTAGCCAGTCATGGATAAGTGCGAAGTAGGAGTTAAGCCTGGAGCTGATGGCAGTAATATCTGGGAACTGGTCAGGATGACAAGGTCATCCGCATATAGGGTGGAGTGCCCATGGGTTGTGATGGAGGGCAGTTCATTAATGAATATGGAAAACAGAATGGGTCCAAGGATGGATCCCTGGGGGATCCCTCAGTTAACTAAGAAGAGGACAGAGAGGGCGCTGTTGAAGCTGGTGTATTGCTGCCTACCCACTAGGTAGTTGGAGAACCAGGCAAGGGCTGGGGGGAGAATCCAAGAGATTGAAGAGTGGTGCAGCGGAAGGAATGGTCAACCCGATTAAAGGCCTTTGAGAGATTGACGAAGATGGCACCAGTCAGTTTGCCTTGATCAGTCGCTGACCTGATCTCAGAGGTAACCACGGCAAGTGCAGTTGATGTACTGTGCCCTTTTCTGAAGCCATGTTGAGCAGGGTAGAGAAGAGCATCACCCTGAAGGTAGTGGGAGAGTTGTATGGCATCTACCTTTTCAAGGAGCTTACAGATTGCAGAAAGTATGGTGATGAGGTGATAGTTTTTGATATCTTTGGGGCCACCTTGTTTGTAAACAGTGACAACCTTGGCCACCTTCCATGAATCAGGGATGATCCCCGAGATAAGAGAAGTGTTAAAGATGTGAGAGACTGGCCACGTGAGGAGGGGAACCCCATGGTTGAGCAATTTGGGTTCAAGGCTGTTGTGTCCAGCCCCCGTGTGGGAGGAGAGACCGGCTAGGAGTTCCTGGGTCTCTCTAACAGAGACCCTTTTGAGGTAGAAGGGCTGTCGAGGGGTGTGCCCACTCAGAGGCTTAGGGAACAGGGTGCTGGGAAGAAGGGGGAGCAGGCAAGTCTGAGAATATGGAGTTAAATGCATTGGCAATAGTTTGGGGGTTATTGCAGTTGGCCCCACCAATATGCATGTCAGTGACCTGTTCCCTTGCAGACCCTCTGACCAGATTTTCATTATTTTTCCAGAAACTCTGAGGATTTTTGCCAGAGGATAGCAGGACAGATTTACAGTACTCACTCTTGGCAGTGTGGATGGGTCATTTACAAGAGTTTCTGAGCAGCCGATATTCAAGAAGGTCGTTATTGTTGCAGGAGACCTTATGTTTTACCCAGCATTTGTCTCTCTGCTTCATGTGGGAGAATAGGCCTCCATGGAGCCACTTTGTGACTGTACCCCTTCCCTCCTTTTCATAAGGGGGGGCTAGCTTGTTTTGCAAGGGGGCAAATACTGCAAGAAAATGATCAAAGGCTGCTACAGGGTCATTGGTGGCAGTGACCCTAGACCAGTCAGCGTATCGTAGGTCATCAAGATAGTCATTGGGTATAAGTTTGGAATAGTCCCTCATCTGGATCACTTTGCTGGGGATTTTGGGCAGGGAGATGCCCCAAATGCAGTAAGTTGGAAAGTAATCAGAGATGATGTCAGGGAGTATTACTGAGTAAATAATTCTGTCCAGTCTATTACTCAGTGCCCGGTCAATAAGGGATCATTTATCCCCTCAGGAGGAGAGCCTTGTAGGTGCTGTAATGAACTGGCTGAGAGCAAGGCCTGAGAGAAGTGTCTCGTATTGCTTGGTATTGGGACCCAGCCAATTGAGGTTAATGTCCCCCAGGATTAGTAGCTTGTTTGAGCCAACCTTATCCCTAAGGTGGTCAAGTAGAGAGGAGAGCCCTAGAACACCACCCTTTGGAGGGTTGTAGGCACAGATGAGATGCACCTTTTTTTTGTTCCCAAGCAGGAGGAGGGTGTGAAGGAATTCACAGGCTGGAGATGCAGGGGGTGTATGAACAACAGCTGACACGTTAAGGTGCACCTTATAGTAGAGGATCACACTGCCCCCATGCTTACCACCTACCCTGTCCAGCTGTATGGGGCTGTAGCCCGGGAGGGCACACAAGGAGTCGGGTATGTGTGGCTTCAGCCAAGTTTCAGAGATCACCATAATGTCATGGCTGTAGTGGGCCACCCAGGCCATTAGTTCTGCTAGGTTTTGGAGGATACTGCAGACATTCAGGTGTGCTCTTTTTAAGCCTTTGGCATATAGCCAGGCGGGGGGGCTTGAAGGAGGGCAGGGTGGTCAGAGGACCTTGATTACTGGCTAAGTCCCTTGCCTGTACAGGTAGAGCCATGGTGCCAGCTGTGAAGGCAGCAGGTGAAGGCGAGTCACTGGGTGAGGGAAAGAACCCGATAGAACAGTACATCAGCCAAGGTCTGCAGGTATTAGCACAGACAATGCACACCTCGGCCAAGGTCTGCAGGAGTCAGCACAGACAATGTGTACACATCCCATTCTGGTGACTTCTCTAAGCCTCCTAAGCAAATAGGTCAGAGGCATTGCTAAAGACAGACATCCTCAAGATGCCACAGGGGGCTGTTGTGACGACGGCCGTATGTCACGCTTCCCTAATGCTTAAAGACTGTGTGTTCCCATAAGTCTGAGTGAGGTGGGTTATGACTCAGGTGCGCAGGAGCTAGTGACAGGGCACAGGCTTGCAGGAAGACAAATTATATACTTATTAGAGCTCAGCTTCAGAGATCACACACTGTGCATCTAACAGAAGTAGAGTAAATTTAGACCTCCCAGCTAGTTTGATGCCTAAGTGCACTCTAGAGATTTGTTATCCAGGAGTAGCAAGTGGCCAGGAGACAAGACTTGTTTTTTGAGACACAATTATCAGTGTTAAGAAGCAGTGGTGGCCACTAGAGGAGAGAACAGATAAGCTGCTAATGGAAAAAAGGTCAGATCATTTTTTTCCATTCAGCGTCACCACACCACATGATACTGCCAGACTATATAAGTCCAAGTTGACCTAGGGTGGTGGTGGAGGTGGTGGGACAGTAAGCACAGAGCACCAGCGAGGCAGCTCTTCACTCCAAAGGGGTCTGGCCAGGCATCTCACAGCAAGGCTACCTAATTTAGGCTGGTGTCTGCTGGTTCAGGGAAAGGAATGCTGCTGGTTCACGGCTGAAGTGGGTGTACCTGTCTGCTGACGAATTTCATGGTGGGGGATCCAGCTTGCTCTGGGGGAGGGCAGGCTCCTAGGCCCTCACCACCTGCTAAGGAAAAGAGGAGAGATGATGGCACTGTTATACAGGACACAGGTAGGCTGAAGGAGGAGTCAGTTATTCCCTAAGTAAAAACAGGGGTTTGTACTTTTATAAGAGCAGCAGTTAATTCAGGTGGACTAAGGGTATTCCACATTTCAAAATAAAAAATTATCAGTAAATTATCAGGCTCCCTCATGAGTTATTGGAGGATTTGCTGCCACAAACTAATCAAAAGAATAACAAGCACCCTCCCGAATTCTACCTATTAAGTAAATTAACAGGGCAGCATGTAGAACAAAATAAGGCTCCCACCCGATTTGATTAGGCTCTCCAGCTGCTGCTGGCTTCAGGAACACTTATGGGATTCGGGCACAAAATCAATTAAGGCACCCTGCAGAATCACGCACAAATGTGCTGAATTCTAAGCTCTATAGGTGCTTTGGCACAGACACACAGTTAAAGCACCACTCCGTAATTAGCATATATACAGCAGAAGTCCAGGATTAAGAAGTTTTAAAAGACTATTAGCATTGCTACTCCAACAGAGGTGGCGTGGTACTCCCAAAATGACACCAAGTTTGAATCTGAGCAGCTCTTCACTCTAAATGGGTCTGGCCAGGCATCTCACAACAAGGCTACCTAATTCAGGCTGGTGTCTGGTGGTTCAGGGAAAGGAATGCTGCTGGTTCATGGCTAAAGCAGGCGTACCAGTCTGCCAATGAATTCCACAGTGGGGGGGGTCCGGCTTGCTGTGGGGGAGGGCAGGCTCCGTGGCCCTCATGACCTGCTGTCTGCCAACAAATTCCATGGTGGGTGGTCCAGCTTGCTATGTTTAGCATATATCCTGTCCTTTGAAGTGATACCTGGGGGTTATCCCAGGAGCACAGGATTTCTCATGACAGACAATCACACTACATTTTTTAATATTACAAAAATCATGGCATCATCAGAACCAGCTGTCCAAGTGTCACAATCCTCCCCACCTAGACTGAATTTGGGGCTCTATCCCCTGCATGGAATGAGCTTCCCAAATCAATTCACTCCTCATAGACACGAGACAAGCCATCTGAGTTCTGATTTTTTGTTCCAGCCCTATGTAAGATTGTCATGTTATACCCCTGCAAAGCAAGACTCCATCTTAATAATCTACCATTAGTTTTTCCCATTTTCATCAGCCAAACCAGGAGGTTGTGGTCAGTTTTAACCACAAAATGCTGCCCATACAAGTATGACTCCAACTTCTTTAGGGCCCACACTATGGCAAGACACTCCTTTTCCACAGTAGAGTATGCCTGCTCCCTGGGAAGTAACTTTTTACTCAGGTACACTACCAGGTGATCTTTCCCTTGGTTGGATGTCTGACTCAGCAATTCCCCAATACACACATCTGAGGCGTCAGTCTGAACTATAAAGCGTCTGCTATAGTCAGAACTTGTCAACACAGGAGCACTACACAGTGCCTCTTTCAGTATGGTAAAGGCTTTGTCACAGTCTGGGTCCCAGGTAATTTTCTTTGGCATCCTTTTCTTTATCAGGTCAGATAGGGGAGCAGCCAGGGCACTGTAATTGGGCACAAATTTTCTATTGTACCTTGCTGTCATGAGAAAACCCCTGACCTGCGTCTACATTTCTGGTCTGTGCCACACCTGAATCACCTCTATTTTTATTTGGTTAGGATGGAGCTGTCCCTGGCCTACCACATGCCTGAGGTATGCCACCTCTCCCATGGTCACCTAGCACTTCTCAGCTTTGACAGTGAGCCCAGCCCTGTGTATCTTGCCTAGCAATTCCCTAAGGTGGGACAGGTGTTCCTCCCAGCTGGCTCTAAAGATGGCAATGTCACCCAGGTATGCCACGGTGTACTCCTCAGCACCATTTAGCACCTGGTTCACCAACCTTTGGTAAAAGGCCAGGCATTCTTCATTCTGAAAGGCATTACTTTAAATACAAATAAGCCTATCAGAGTGATGAAGGCTGACCTCTCCCTCACTCTGTCTGTTAACTCTTTCTGCCAATACCCCTTGGTCAGGTCAGTGGTCGTAAGGTAGGCCACCCCTCCAAACTTGTCCAGGAGTTCATCCGTCCGGAGCATCAGGTGGGTGTCTGACTTCATGACTGCATTCAGTCCATGATAGTCCACACAGAAATGAGTAGAGCCATCTGGCTTGGGCACAAGGACAACGGGTGAGGCCCAGGGGCTGTGGGATCTCTGGACTACCCCTAAATCCAGCATCTCCTCCACTTCCCTCCTAATGTCCTTTTGGACAGCCTCTGACACCTGATATGCTGTCTGCCATATGGGCATCTGTGTCCCTGTCTCCACATCATGCATCACTAAGGGAGTTAGTCCAGGCTTGGTACTAAACAATGGGGCAAAGTCTGCTGAAACTTCTCTTACTTCCTGGATCTTGTCTGGGGCCAGCTGGGAAGACAATTTTACTAACTTCACAAAGGACTTCCTCTTACTTTCTTCCAGCAAGTTCAGAAGGGGGTCTCCTTCATCCGTTCCCTTCCCAGGACTACACACTGCAAACACCATGTCAGCCCTATTTACACATGGGTTCATCATGTTGACATGGTACATCCTTACTGTCTGTCTTTGGTCAAATAACTCTATGATATAGTTCATGTCATTTACCTTCCTAACTACTTTGTACAGTCCTGCCCACTCAGCCTGCAGCTTGTCTTTCCAGACCAGAATAAGGACCATGGCTTCCTGACCCACCATATACAAGCGAGCTCAGGCTCTGCAGTCATACCACACTTTTTGTTTCTGTTGGCAGCTGCCAGGTTGCTCTGGGCTGTTCTCATAACCTCCTTCAGCCTTTCCCTTAACCTAAGGCCGTAATTAACTATGGGAGTTCCCTGGGTGGCACTCTTGTCTTCCCAGCCCTCCCGGATCAAGTCTAGGGGCCCATGTACCTGGCGTCCATATAACAGTTCAAAGGGTAAAAATCCTGTCAACTCTTGGGGCACCTCCCTCTATGTAAACAACAGGTGGGGAAGGTATTTCTCCCAGTCCCTCCCATGCTGTTAAGCAAATGCCTGGAGCATTGACTTCAAGGTACCATTAAATCTTTCCACAAGCCCATTTGCTTGTGGGTAATACGGTGTCGTGTGGCGCTGCATCACCCCACACTTCTCCAACAAACATTTCATCAGGTCTGACATGAAGGAACCCCCTTGAATGGTGATAACCTCCTGCGGAAACCCAGCATGGAAAAAAAATTCCACATAAACACATGCCACTTTGTCTGTCCTCAGTGAGGATGGGGCAACTGCCTCTTGGTACCAGGTGGCATAATCCACCACAGTCAGGATGATTCTTTTCCCTGTGGAGCTGGGGATATTTAAAGGCCCCACAATATCCATTCCTACCCTCTGGACTGGCTCCTCCACTATGGGCAATGGAATCAGGGTGGCTTGGGTTTTCTTGCCCGCCTTCCCTATTTCTTGGCACCCGTGACAAGACCTGCAATACTCCTTCACCTGCTGGGTGAAGTTGGGCCAATAGAAATTCTGAGCCAACTGCTGCATAGTGTGTGCGATTCCCAGATGACCAGACAAGGGAATATCACGTGCAGTCTTGAGCAACTGCTCACGATACCCCTGAGGCACAACAAGCTGCCTGCCTAGCACCCTTCTCTGTCTGCACAGCCTGAGTATACATCAGTCCATTTTCCCAATAAACCTTATGTCTGCCGTCACCTCCCTATGCTCCATCAGAGTCTGCCCAAGCCCTCAGCTTCTCTTGACTAATGTAATTTCTCTGAGCAGCTGAAAACTTCTCACACATTCCCAAGTTGTGGGACAGGTCCCCGTCAGTCACTAAAGTAGGGTCCCTAACAGTAGCATCAGGGCACTCAGGATCACTGTCAATCCCAACCCTCTGACAATGGGTCACCCCTCCCTCTTCTGAGTAACCTTCTGTAGCTGTGTGGTTAACTGCTATTGTGGACATTTCTACCCCCTTTTCATTAGTCTCCCCATATGGAGGCACAGGCTGGAGAACCAGTCTCCCAGTGGTTTCCACAATGGCTTCTGTGGGATTCAGGGAACTACAATGTTCCTTTGCCGCTTGGCTATGGGTAACTGCACACACCATTCCCTGTTTGAGATTGTTGCCCAGGATCACATTCACTGCTAAGGTTTTAGCTACAGCCACCTGTTGCACAGTTCCCCCTGTTTCACCCCACTTTAGGAGAACACTGGTGAGTGGCAATGTTTTCTCCTCACTAGTAAAGTCATGTATAGTGACATATTTTTGCTGTATAAGCTGACCAGGCTCTGCTAGATCCCCTTTTACCAATGTCAGGGATGCGTCTGTGTCCCTTAACCCTTGCATCTGTACACCATTCACCATGACTGGGTGCATGTGTTCCCTCATGTTAACAGGCATGCCTCCAGGGACACACAAGCAACCCACTTCCTTCCTAGAACCACCTTGCGTATTGCTTGCCCTTTTGGGAGACTGTCTGGTAATATGCCCAGTTTCTTTACACAACCAACATTCATTTCTTTTCTCAGAGAAATCTTTTCTCTGAAACCTGGAGCTAACTGGTTTCGGTGGAGGCAGTGAGGGTTTTAGCTGCCCTGAAGGCATGCTTTTCCCTTTCTTTGCTGCCATGCCCATCCCATGCACTCTCAGAGCAGGTCTGCTCTTGGCATAGCGGTCCAAGTGTTTAGCAGCCTCTTGCACTGTTTTGGGATCTCAGTCCTCCAGTCAGGTTTTTAGCATGGCTGAGCATGCCCAGAAAAACTGTTCAAACAAAATCACATTTTCAATTTTATCTACAGAGTTTGCTTCAATTCCTTCCCACCAACATTTTAAAAACTGATGTTGTTTCATGGCTACCTCCTCATAGTTCATGTTAGGGCTTCTCCTGAGCTTACGGAATTTAGCTCTGTATGATTCAGCAGTTAACTCAAATTTTTTCAACAGTGCAGTTTTAAGTTTGCTGTAACCATTACTGTCCTCCTTGTCCATTTGACCCAATGTATCTCGAGCTTTCCCAGTAAGTAGCTGGGATGGCTGGAAGCTCCAGGACTCTCCAGGAATTTCTGCCTGAATACAAACTTTTTCAAAAGAATTCAAAAAGGCATCCATATCCTCGCCCTGTTTAAAGTCAGCTATCAATTTGGAATTCAATTTATAACCCAGTCCTGTAGTCCCAGTTAAACCCCAGCCACTTACCTGCTCTGGTGCTGGTGTTTGGAGTCATAGCTTGTCCAGTTCATGTCACCTCTGGCTCTAACACTCCTCACGGTCTGCCTCTTGCTGTTCACAGTCCCTATTCTTCTCTGTAGCTCGCTGGCACTCACACTACTCATGGTCCACCTCTCGCTGCTCACAGTCCCTCTTCTCCTCTGCAGCTCACTGTTCTCATTCTTTTCTCCTCTGCAGCTCGCTGTTCTCACTTCTCTTCTCTCTGGAACTCCAGCTCAATTCTGCACAACTCAAGCTGCAGCCTGAGTACTTCTGGCTCCAAAATGCTGGTGACCTTCCCCTGCTGCTGTGGCCCCTCACTGATACTGGCTTTGCTGCCCTCCTCATTGGATCTGGACACTGCACTGGCTACTAGCCCTTCCACACTCAAGGTTCGGTCCTTTACAGTCACTGTCTATGACTCAATGCTCTGGGTATCTGCTACTATCAGGGCATCAATGAGGTTCTGTTTGGTGGCTTTCACCTCATATAGGACTCCTCTGTCCCTGCACAACTGCTTTAAGTAGTCTACAGTGTGCCCGCTGTAGTTGGAAGCCATCTTCTTCCCTAACTATGGATACTCTAACTTGCACTTTACAGAAAGAAAAATAAAACAGGTAGGAACTTGTCTGTAAGCCAAGTGACATAGTTCTGTTTCCTTTTCTAAAAAAATAAATCACTGCCTTTTTTTGCAAGTGAGCTGTACAGTATCAAGCTGACACACTGAACAATAAAAGCTTGTAATACCAAAATTATCAGCACCGCTGCCAACCAATCTGTCACAGCCCCACTCAGCAGGTCAGGCCCTCTGCTCTCACAGTGCCAAACTCAGAGTGCAGTATTGTGTGCAGGAACAGAACAGGGTAACCCTCCTGCCTGTTTTCTGGGTTCAAATCACCTTTGGTCTCAAGTTCTGGAGGGATTCAAACTGTGAACCTCTTGCTAGCATACCCAATGTACAGGCTCAGATAATTCTGCTCTTCAGGGGATGCCAGATATCTTTCACCTATGGGCACCTAACCAGGTGTACAAAATGAACCCTTAAAAACTCTATGAAAGGCCTCATATAAACTCTTACCATTTCCCAGTTTGGTATTACCATTAAGCTATGCACAGTGTCAACTTTAACCATATATGCTTCACTTGTCAAAGAAAGAATTTCGAAGGCACACCAAGCAGTCTCTTTAAAATAGAGATTTACTTTAAAATACATAAACATGAAAAATGTAAACACAGAACAATATATCACAATGCACACAATCACTTAAAAGAACAAGGTTTAAAAAGTGCACACAAATTCCTACAACCAGACAATTAGACTTGTCTAATTTATATCTTCTAACAGTACTTAAAGTAGGTGTTTTTTTCTTCAGAGTCCAAACAAGAAGGTCTTGAAATGGAATACAGAATACAGTTTAAAATTATCTTTGCCAACCTCTTCCATAAGGTCACCTAGCTCCTCCCTGTCAGAATACCAAAATTATACAAAACAGGATGTCCTATCAAGAGGTATTAAATTCTGAGACTTCAGCAAAACTCATTTTCCAAATGACTTCTTTGATCTATGAGCAGTTTCCTCTCTCAAAGACATCAAAGGACTTTTTATGACTATCTCTGCCAGATCTCACTGCGGTGTAATATGCTTTGTTACAGCAAGTGCAATTAACTGACCTTCCTGAGGATGTCATAAAATGGATATTTTAGTTCCTATCTTCAAAGCAAACTGGGAAGTTAACCACCTTACAGAGATCTGCTGTTTAATATATATCCTATCCCTTGAAGTGAGACCTGGGGGGGGGGAGGTCATCCCAGGAGCAGAGGATTTCTCATGACAATCACACTACATTTTTTTATATTACAAAAATAATAGAGTAATAAGAACCAGCTGTCCAAGTGTCATAGACTCTACATGACAACTACAGATTTATCTCCATACTCCCCCCTTTCTTCAAAGCCATTGAGCAGATAGTATCAGACCACTTAGTCAAACACCTGAACCAATACCAACTGAGCAACACAGCTTCTAATCAGGTCACAGTACTATCAGGGCCTTGTTCGAATTCATTGGACACATTCACCATTCAATTGATCAAGGTCACCTGGTTGGGGCAACTTTCATCGACTTATCAAAAGCATTTGATACGGTGCATCATGAGCTCCTGCTGAACCAACTGTCAGCTATGGGACTCTCCTCAGAATCAGTTTGCTGGTTCAGTAGCTACCTTCATAATCGTTCACAAAAGGTCAAAATGGGGGGGTCACCTCTGATAACAGACCAGTCCACTCAGGGTTCCCACAAGGATCAATGTTGGGACCCCTACTGTTCAGTTTATTCCTAAACAAACTGTCATCTGCATGCCTGGGCCAAATGTTCCTATACGCAGGAGACACACTCATTCAACAGCAACCCTAATCCCGAACAACTGGCGGTGGATCTCCAAAAGGGGTTCTCATCTGCTGCAAAATGGTTTACAGATCATAGACTAGTCATGAACTGCAAAAACAATAAGACTATGATGTGCACCAGCACACAGAGTAAGTATAAGGCCTCCCCCCTTGCAATCAGGAATGCCAATGGGAACCCACTGGAACACGTTCAGCAGTTCAAGCACCTGGGCATCACACCTGACTCCACACTTTCATACACACAACACATCGACAACACAGCAAATGTGATTACTACAAGAATAGTGATGCTATACAGGCATAGACACTGCCTAACACATGAGGCATTGAACCTGGCCATCAAAAGCTTGATAGTCTCCCTCGTTGACTATGGCCAGCAGCAGACACAGCCCTAAACTGCATTACCACTGCATTAAACAAGGCGAGCTGACTGCTCACCAGTGCAAAAAGACTAACACACACCTGTGAGCTGTACACCACCTAGGCAGGTTGGCTACAACTGAAGGACAGAATAAACTACCAAACCTGCCTCATCACCAAGAAATGCTCCCTCAACCAACTACCCACGGGGTCCAGAACCTCCTAACTCCACACTCAAGCACCTGACCCAAAAGGAACTCTTCCACTCAGATCTACAAAGTTCCCAGATGCCATACAGCCCTAGCAAAATGTGCCTTTTACTATCATGCTCCACTATGGACCAATGGCTTACCTCTTGACATTATCAAGGCCACATCTATTGGAGCATTCAAATGCAGACTTTGGCAGCACCTAGTAAAATCTAGTAAATGTGACTGCTACCATTAACACTGTCCAGGAACATCAACCAACCACCTGCACTTACCTCCCAACAACTCATTGGGTTGAAGGATCCCAATCCCAGCACTTTAGGTTATGCCTACCCCACCAATCATGACATTGCTACCACTTCCCTACCCCCTCAGATGCTCCTTACTACCTTACTCCTTCCACCCATGTTTTCAACCCCTCCTTCTTCTCACCTCTGAGAGTTTCAAAGTAGGGTGTTAACCTCTGACGCTGGTTAGCTGCTATACTGCCTAAGCTGTTCAATGCTGTTGTACCCTGTAACTTACCTGTACCATATGTAACCCTATCATCTGCATTGTATTGTCTATGCAACTGACATGGAACCTGTAAATGAGCATCTGCTCACTGGTGTAATCCAAGACCTCATTAATAAATAAAACACTGCAGTCAGCTTACATAACACCCTGGAAAAACCTTAACAGGAACAACTACTTCCTCCAATGAGTTGCTTTAGCATTTCTGACTGAGTGGCATAAGTGTTACTGGATGCAGTATAAAGCCCTGTACAAACTGTTTCTTAAGAGTTACAACTCAGCTTTGCGGTAACCCTGTTACATTATGGCAACACCTTCCTCATGCAATCCACTCACGGTGACCGACAGGTAGGGCAACCAGATGAGGGGGTGGGCAAACTAGGTGACAGGATGTCGCTATATGTATGTGCACGGGGTGGTGGGAGAGAGCATGATGGGCATGGGAGGAGGTGGAGAGGCTGTAGGGGTGGTGCTGCAGTTGTTGGTCAAGCTACAGCATGGTGTTGGGGATTGGGCAATGGCTGGGGTGGCTGAGGTACTGGGTTCAGGTCCAGGCGCTGGTGCGATTTTTATTGCACCCGGACCAAACCTTTTTAATTTTACTACTTTCACCTCCGTTACATGCACCCTCCTGGAGTTGAGAATCCTTAAGTAGGGGGGTGAGGGGGCAAAGCCCCCCATGAGGGTGGGTGTGGGGGGTGCAGCCCCCCCACAGAAAGTAGTACAAATATGTCCTGGTGCTGTTGTGCTGGTGTGCCAGGGATGTCAGAGTGCCGAAAATGTGTTTGGCACTCTGTACGATAATGGCGATTGCCTTTAGGCATTTGCCTTTATCACATAGACCCCAGCTTTGCATTGAATTGTGACTGAACTACAGGTGCCTTCTAAAGGAGCTGCAAAAACATTTTGTAAACATTGATATTGAGCTGATTAAGCACTGAAAAACAATGCAATATGAGTTGTCAATACATTACCAACTATAAAAAAAAATGCTAAACCAACTCATTGGCAGAACAGTTTAATATGACTTGTACTGTACTTGCAAATCCATTATAAGTAAAAATGACTGTCACAGACAGTGGGCTGGATTTCCAGAGGGAAATGATGTGGACATGGTTATTCTGCTTTTTGCAATGATTCCTGACTTTACAGAACCGCATTTTGTGCCTTGACTCCTTTACAAAGCTGGAAAAACAAAAAGACATTTGCAGGTTTTGAACTTTGTTGTTCTGCTTTTTGCATTGATTCTTGAGTTTACAAAACAGTGTTTTATGCCTTGGCTCCTCTATAAAGCTGGAAGCCTAGAACTGTTTGTTTAAATCTCCTGGGGCATATAATTGAGAGCTGGAAGATACCTGTGGTCATTAAAGCATGTCAGCTTGAGAGGAGGGGCAGTTTCCCTACAAAAAGACACTTGCAGGTACTGAACTGTTATTCTGCTTTTTGCACTGATTCCTGACTTTACAGAACAGCATTTTGTGCCTTGACTCCTCTACAAAGCTGGAAAAACAAAAAGACATTTGCAGGTTTTGAACTTTGTTGTTCTGCTTTTTGCACTGATTCTTGAGTTTACAAAACAGTGTTTTATGCCTTGGCTCCTCTATAAAGCTGGAAGCCTAGAACTGTTTGTTTAAATCTCCTGGGGCATATGATTGAGAGCTGGAAGATACCTGTGGTCATTAAAGCATATCAGCTTGAGAGGAGGGGCAGTTTACCTACAAAAAGACAAGTGTTACTAATGTGAACGCGTTAGCACGAGCGTGAGTGGCGCGAGCACCACTCGGAGTTAAAAAAAAAAAAATCAGAGTACAAACAGCTCACTTTTAATGTTATTTACTGGTGCTGTTTTGAAGATAATAGGGAATTTTAAAGAGTTGTAAACTGTTGTTTGAGGGGTGTTAATGTTCTTGCAGGGTAAAGAAGCAGATTCTAGATATTGAATTAGAAGTTTTCCAGCTTTTTTGGGGGAGTATAAAATAAAAAAACATATTTAATTTTCACTACACTGTTTTTATACATCGTGATTTTAGAAATCAACTGCCTAGCCCATAATTCTGGACTTTGTTTATTGGGCTGACCTATCAAAAATCCTTCTAGACTAAGGACTATGTGTAATTACTGAAAATCTAGTTGGTTTGATTAAGTTTAAATTTAAATTAGAACGTTAAAAGAAAACTCAGTTTTTCCCCACAGTCGAGAGTCTGGTTACCGTAGATATTTAAACATATATATAACACTACGTGCTACCTGTTGATATAGTAACACTCTGAAAATTTCTTTTTTCTTCTATTTAGATTTATTTTAGATATTTTAAGATACCTTAGTCTCTGAGATTTAATTTTCGCGCCACAGTCGCACACACCTTATGTCATCTGCGTCACTGGTTCCATAAAGGCACTTCCCCCCTTTTTTTTAAATACCAGCTTCATTTGGGTCTCCGCTTGCTACACAGGCGTGTGTTTTTTCCTGTCCTGTCCACTGCCGGAATTATTTTACCATCATATATTGATTTTAAGTTCCAAAGGTTGGGACCTGGTCACTGCTTTTGGAAAAACTTTACCGCTAAACATATAAAAAACGCTGGATTCTTTTGCCTGATAATTTAAAGCGGTCAGTATTCATACTCTTAATAGCATAAGACCGCAGGTTGCAGATAACCTTAAACACCTTCACATCGACATTTAACAGATGTTCCAAGTAAGATAAAGATTCTCTGGCAACCTAGTGTTAAATATCCTGTGATAACAGTCTTTATTAAAACATTAAGTGTATGAGTGACTGACATAAGTTTAGGGTCTCTAGGTTGTGGTCTAGGGCTCTAACCCTTACATTTTGATTACTGAAATAAGTTTATTTTAACTTTAATCAGAACCATTATATTGAGTTATAAAAATTCTTTAAAAAGTTTTGTTTGTTGATTCTAGTGTCAGACAGTCTTTGTCTGGAGTATCCACACCGTCAACAGCAATTGGTGAAACTGGACTGTTTAACTTTCCCAACTCCTCATTTAGAAAAAAGAGAGTTGCAATTTGATTTTTTGGGAAAGAGAACTTTCTGATTACATATTGGGACTCTTCTGTTTGACTTCCTTTCGAGGAAGAGAACTTCTTGGCTATATATTAGGACCTCGGTATTTCACTGCATTCCAGTATTCCTAATATTATACTAACATACTATTTGCCAGCAGATTAGGCCTTACGGTCTATCGAGTCTGCTCGAACTTTAGATCCTTAGTTGGGTGCCGAGACCCTCCCATCCCTTGTGCTCCAGAAACCCGTATCATCCATCCCCACCCCCCAGGACAGGACATCATCTGATACATCCACTTTCTGTGTCTGTCCCATCCTCTCTTGAAGCCCTCCACTGTGGATCTCTGAACTAGCTCACCAGGCAGTGCATTCCAAGGGTCCACCACCCTCTCAGTGAAAACCTCCTCCTCTTTCCCCCTTACCCTTCCACCTTCCAACTTCAAACCATGCCCTGTGGTGATACCTCCTGCTTTAGTCTAAAGATCCCTCCATGTTAACCCTATTTATTTCCTTGAGGTACTTGAGACCTCAATCATGTCCCCTGTCTCTCCTTTCCTCCAGTGAAAACAGGCAGAGCTCCTTAAGTCTGTCCTCATCGTCAAATCCCCTAGCCCTCGTGATCATCTTTGTTGCCCTCCTCTGTACCCTCTCTAGGAGCTGTATGTCCCTCTTTAAGTGTGGTCTCCAGTACTGTACACAGTACTCAAGGTGTGGTCTAACCAGTCCATTGTACAGCGGCAGAATCACTTCCTTGCTCCGAGAGGTGATCCCCCTTACGATGCATCCCAACATCCTGTTTGCCTTGCTAGCCGCTCTCCTGCACTGCTCAGAGTTATTCATACATGCATCCACCATGACCCCTAGGTCTTTTTCCCCTATTGAGGCCTCCAGCGCCTCCCCTCCCAGGGTGTACCTGTGTTTAGGGTTTCCCCGACCAAGATGCAACACCTTGCACTTGGTGATATTGAAATTTAATTTCCATGTGTGAGCCCAGCTTTCCAGGGTGTCCAGGTCCCCTTGCAGGGCCAACCTCCCCTCTTCTCCCTCAACTACTGCTCCCATCTTGGAGTCATCCGTGAAGAGACTCATATTGACTGTTTCAGACATGGACTAAGACCACCTTTTGTGACCCGTGTTTTTCATCCTGCCTCTTTTTTTCTTCCTAGGAATGGTTACATTCTATTTAACTGTTGTATATTATTTAAGATTTCAAGGTTTAAACATTTATTACTAGAAATACATTTATATTAGGAAAATATTAATTAGTAAAACCATGTATACACAAAGTGGCAAAGTGCTGAATAAAAACATAATAGGTAGGGGTAAACAAGAGGGTAACCGGAGACTAAACAAAAATGGTTGTGTATTTACCCAAGATTTGGTTATCACGGCCTCTACTCCTAAAAAAAACCCTGGAGCAATGCATCAGTCCTTTCCTTCCTATTATGTATAAGAGAAAATTGCATATGACTATAAAGCCATTGTGCCTGGAGCCAAATGGGATTCTAACTATTTTAAACAGAAAGCCAGTATAGAGAAGGGCTCAAATCAAGATTTATCATTGGCTATACCTGACCAAACTGACCTCGAGTTACTTGAAAGTATTGAGTGTGGAGAAAATGAAAATAGACATCTAACAACTAAATCTTATAATGGAGATTCTGTGATAGACTTGGAGGAAAATAATTTAAACCCCCAATTATATAAACCATTTAGTCAAAGGAAAATCATGGAATTCTTTCTCAAAAAATCCCAAGAAACCTCAAAGGGGCACAACACTAGATAGCCAGATTCCAGTGAATCTTCCTGATAATCACCCAAGTACTCATTTATTAAAAAGCCCTATTAAAGGACAAGAAATTTCACTTCACCCTACTTACATGGGTCTTTTTAGTCCTTCTAAATCTATTAATAACATAGATCACTATTTGGATTATTTAACAGACTCACAAATTTTGACTGACTCCCCAGAAAAAGTGTTTAATAAACTAGATAAAGAAGTTGAAGCAATTAAATTAGATCCTGAATTCCTTAAGCAATGTCCAGATACAATCTCGGAAGTATACGATTAAAGCATTAACACATCCAGTGATGGTGAATATAGTTTTCCTTGAAGCATACAATGAATTAAAACATCACGTAGAAAGATTGTCCGATTTCATAATAAACTTACAGATATTTCAGACAAAATTAATACTAAAGATAACAAGTGCTTTACTGAGAAGGCAAACAGGCCCTTTTTTTCTTCAATTTACTATCCGAACTCTCCATTAAAGAAAAAAGTGAAAAAAAAGAGATCACAGAAACCTGAGATAGAAAAAAATCAAAAATCAAATAAAAATAAGGTGAAAAACAATGTAAAAATAACACAAAAAAAAAACAGGTTATAGCAGATAATGTAAATACAAATATTACAAACCAAGTAAAAACAAGTAATGAGGACCACAAAAGCCAGGTTAAAGAAGATAAAATAGAAAGCTCCTTAGTTCTAACAGAACAGTGCTCCTTGGGTAATAACTCTTTACAAAATATAGATTCAAATGTGGCATCTTTTGAGAATCTTAAATTGCAGAGTCGTCTTTCTCTAAATCATAATCCAGAGTCCATTACTATTACAGGAAAGAGGTAGTTTTAAAATTGAAAATATTTATACAAAACCCTATGAAACAACTGACTCATTATCTTCCCTAATGTCCCATCTGCTTAAAGCAGAACTAGAACTTCCACAGGCAGCTTCCAACATAAAACTGGTCTATAGAGATCAATCGATAGATAATCAGCCAGTTTACATATTATTATCTGATATGGATACAGCTAAGAAAATTTGGGCTAAACAAACAAATCTAAATAAACTTGATATTTTAATCTCTTCTCCAGTTAATTGGTCTGCTATATGGATGTTTGCTCATGGGAATAGGACTCTTCCAATAGGTCCTATGATTCCCATTGCATCTATAACCTCAACATTAACGCTGCTTAATTGGAATTTCGATAAAATACCAGATGTTTATCGTCTCTCCCTATTTGGAATAGCAAGGTTTGAAGGAAACAACAGCCATAGATTACCCTCCCTTGTTAGAACTCTTCTTGAGTCATGTCTGGATATAGAAATAGCAAAAGCTGACTTGGGAGAGGTCAGGAGAGTCCATAAGGATGAAATAGATTCTCAAATTGACTTGGCAATAAAATCAGAAACTCTATACAGGAACTTATTACATAATGTGTATAAGTTGGATAGAATCCAAGTACTCTTAACTGATTTACAGTCGAAAGAAATTTCAAAAGAATCACTACGGAAACTAATATCAAATCATGACTGCCTAATAACTACCCATTTTATCAAATACGGATGAGTCTTTAACAAATAAAGACTTAACATCTTCTAAATTAGATAATTTTTTGTCTTGGAACATAGCAGGCATAGGGACAAAATTGGTTGACCCTGATTGGAAAAAAATGGTTTCCCAATATGAACTATTGCTGTTTCAGGAGACATGGGCATCCACAGAAATTCATTTAAATGGTTACTAAGCATTTAGTTTGTTAGCACGAGGAGAAAAAGTTTGAAGGGCAGTGGTGGGTTAACCACCTTTATAAAATTAGAGCTGGTATCAATGCTATTGATCATCTTGAGGTTAAAAATGTTGCATTGATAAATATTGTCAAATGGGACTTGTTTACTTATATGATTGTGAATGTGTATGTTCCCCCCAACACTCCAAATACAACATATGGCGATCTTTGTTCAGAGCTCTCCTTGATCATGGATACTTTGTATATTGAACATCACATAGATATAATATTAATAGGAGGTGATTTCAATGCTCGGATAGCCTCCTTGATAATCTCCCAATGTTGCACTCCCATATATATATGGGTGATTTAGAACAGAGGAAATCATTGGATGCCATTGTTAATTCAGCAGGCATTAAATTTAAAGAATTCATAACTGAGAATAATTTACTAATCCTTAATGGTAGGGGACCAGGAGATCTAGAGGGAGCATACACATACTTTTCTTCAGTTGGAAACAGTCTAATAGATTATGTATTAATCTCTCCTGAATCTTCTGATTTTGTACAGAATTTTCAAATAAATCTTAGAGCAAAAAGTGATCATGCTGCACTCACTTGCTGCATGATCACTTTTAATGATAAAAAAAGGCCTCCTTTGAAAGATACTTATCCTGTTTCATTGGTCTCCATGGGGAAAGCTAAACTATCCTTAAAAAATAACAAAATGAAGAATATTGAACATATCATTTTTTCTACACCAATCTATTCTGAAGATGTTTTAAAAAATGAAAATTTAACCCAAGTTACTATCAGAAACTCTGAGAATTTTTTATCTAGAATTACTAGCGAAATATATGTATACAAGGATCAAACATCATCCCCTACAACATGGTTTGATTCCCAGTGCCAGTATCAAAAGAAGAATTTAAGTAAAATAATTAGGGAACATCTTAAAAATCCATCAAACCATACTAAAGTAAAATTAAATTATGCCCGGAAAGCATACAAAAAATTCTTAAAGATAAAAAAACATGAATTTACACAAAAAGATGGAATTTATCCATCAAACAATATTGAACAATGATAGTAGGGCCTTTTGGAGTATGGTTGCAAGAGGGTTAAATTATATCAATCTACACTACCATCTTATATCCCCAAAGAAGCATGGGTTACCTATTATACAGCTTTATTAAACAAAACATTTTACAAAGAGATCAAATAAATTCCTCAATGGATATCTCTGCTTCCTTACTCGCCTATAATTTTCACTTCTGATGATGTTCAAATGGCAATCTTAAAATTAACAAACAATAAAGCTCCAGGCCCAGATAAAATCCCAGCTGAGATTTATAAAGAAAATCTCAATTTTTGGATTCCTTTTTTACTCAACTTATTCAATATTTGTTTAAAAGAATGTACAATACCATCGTCATGGCAAAAAAACATAATAATACCTATTCATAAAAAAAGGTTCGTTATACAAACCAAGTAATTACCGCCCAATAAGTTTACTAGACATTGCAGGGAAAATATTCTCTCGTATATTGTTAAACAAACTACAAATCTGGATAGATACTAATAGCCCTCTTTCAAAATTTCAAGCTGGATTTCGTCATGGATTTTCCACAACAGATAATGTTTTTGTATTATTCCATCTCCTAGAGAAGTACATATTATTTAGGAAAATGAGACTTTATGTTTTATTTGTTGATTTCTCCACTGCGTTCGATTCATTAATAAGACAGACTTTATGGGAAATTCTTAGGATTTGAGGCCTCCCTTCATCTTTACTCCTACCTATGGTTTTACTTTATACTAATACTTATACGGCAGTGAGATTTGATCAAAGAGGAAATATCACAGAATATTTCCCAACCTCTAAAGGTATCAAACAGGGATGTTTACTACCTCCCCTATTATTCAATATCTAGATAGATACCTTATTAGATTATGACTTAAATGATCAGTGGGACTCTCCAAAAATAAAAGATCAATACATACACAACCTAGCATATGCAGATGATCTAATTCTATCACTGACCCCTAAAGGATTAGAATTAAAATTTAAATCTTTTGTGAATAAATGTAAAGAATTGGAATTGAGAATAAACCTAGACAAAACAAAAATAATGATCTTTGGAAATTGGTCATCAAAACCAAGGATTTTCTACAATGATGCCCCTATTGAAATAGTGACATCTTATAAATACCTTGGTGTAACATTACACTCTAGAAACTTCTGGGCACATCATATTAAGGAACAGATTAATAAGGCAAAGTATGCAGCAAAAGCACTGCAAAGATTTAACCTTAAATAAGGAGGTTTTATGGTAATACCTGCTATTAAAGCAAGGGAGGCAAAAATTACCCCACTACTATTATGTGGAGCGGAAATCTGGGGATATAATCATTATCCACAACTGGAAACCCCTCTTTTATATTATTATAAATATATTTTACAAGTTCCCACTTCAATGGCTGGATCAATAGTTAGAACAGAATTAGGTAGATTACCTTTGATTTCTTATTAACCTAAGGATAGTCACATATTGGTTGAGAGCAATAAATAATATAAATAATGTTATGCCATTGAACTGTATAATGGAAAGGAATCCTGGCATAAAGAAGGTTTTACCTCTCTATGGTTAAAATCCCTTTTCAAATATTACACAGTATAGAGTCAACTCACCTATGGAATGATTGGCAAGCGGAAATAAAATGCAAAAGCTATAAGGTTAATTTGAAAAAAACTTTTACAAAAGCCACACAAATTCAGATGAATCAAGTAAGGCCAAAGACAAGCCCTGTGGTTTGCTCAAAACAAAATTGATTCCAACATGGAAGAATACTTGAGACTTCCTTTATCACCACACATACGTAAAGCAATAACCTGAAGCAGATTTGAACTTATTACATCAAAATACATTTACTTTAATAAATTAAAATTAAATGAATCAACTCAGGATAAATGTCCTTGCAATAGAGGATTCACTGAATCGTTAAAGCATGTATTAATTCAATGCCCTTTATTTAATTATATTCGTTTTAAATATTTGGGGAAAATTCTTAGTAAATATGCAAATTTAACATATGATGTGATATTCATATTGATGCACCCAATGACTGTTCAAGATGCAATACTGGTGAGAATTTTATAACGTCTGTAATAAGTGTTAAGAAAAAAGCATACCGAAAGTGGCTCAGAGATAAATGAATTGTTTTTTATACAATCTGAAGAATTTTAACCAGCATACTTTCTTATGAGAGTTATTCTAATGAGATAAGGAGTCTGTTTAATCATATTTTTAATTTATTTCACATTTTGTATTTTTAAATTTAAAAATTGTAATGTCCAGAAATTTTTCTAATTTTTTGGAAGAACAATAAACTTGACTTGACTTGATGTGGACATAACTCTCCAACATTAAGTTGTGACTGTGTTGTCCAAAATGCACTAAAGCATAAACCAGGGACTCCTCACCTCCACCATCTTTGTGACTTTACCAAACTTTTGACATTGTTTGCCACACTCTCCTCCATGACAAACTCAAGTCAGTGAGTCTCTCAGACTCTGTTACTAACTGGTTTCACTCCTACCTACTGGATAAATCTCAGTCAGATAGCATTAATGTACCAGTGTCCCCCACGGCTCCATTCTTGGCCCCTTCTTTTCTCAATATTTCCAAATAACCTTCCCTCTGCCTGCTCATCTGCGTCCGTCCACATGTACATAGATGACATGCTCCTCTTTGCCTCTGGCCCCTTCCCTTCTGAGCTAACAGCCAGGCTTCAACATAATTTCAACAATGTCCAGTGACAGTTCAGGTCAAATCAGCTATACTTAAATTCCCCAAAAAATTGTCTTCATGATCTTTGGCATTAAGCAGTGGCTTTCCAGGCTCCCATTCCTCCCCTCTTTCCACACCCTAGATGGGGTCACAATTGGTGATGTGCCCTCATTTAAGTACCTTGGGGACAGGCTAGACCAGCATCTTGCCTTTCCCAGCACATGGATGCCATACATAAAAAACTCCACCCGAAACTTGGCACGCTATATAGGAATAAAAGCTGCATCCCACTTCCTGCTCACCAAGATATTGTCACTAAAATGATCCTTCCCATTAGCAATCATGGCAACATTGTCTACAGCAATGTCCCAAAGTCAAGCTGATTAGACAGGACCCCTCTTTCACTCCTTCAGCAGCTTTGCCTTGGAATGCCCACCTCATACTCACCACTGTTCCTTATCCCCTGCCCTCATCCTCCCCTCCCTGGAAGATCGACACCTAACCCACTGTGCCTCTTTTATCTCAAAATGTTGGCTGGTCTCCCTTCCACTTTACCTTAGCTTTCTCCTTTCCCCGCACCACCCTCCCCATACACTCTCCATAATGCTGGTTATTGTTTATTTGTGCTTCCCTCTCAAAAAAGCCTTGCTTGTCAAGCTGCCTTCTCTTTCCACATTCCTAAACTTTGGAACTCTCTCCCCCTAACCATTCATTCTGCCGCTTCCAAATGCTGTCTATCTCCTCTCTGCTTCATGACTACACCGCTCTCTCATGTACATGCCCTTCAGTCACAGCCCTTCCCTTCTTCTCAATTTACCCTCTTCCCCTCTTTCTCTCCCTCCTTGTCCCTTCTCTCACCAGTGCTCCTCCATCTCCCACTTGTTCTGAACTTTCCCTTCCTCCCCTCCATCTGCACTCCTTCCTACAGCATCCTATTCCCTGGTGCCCTCACCATAGAAATATACTTCTGCTTGAACCCATGGGACAGATCACCTGCCCTGTCCTTGTGAAATATTTGCCTATAATTTTACCTATCTGATGAACCTCATTTTGTACTAATTTATATGGTTGGAGGTGGAAGGCTAGGTTTGGTGGCCAAGACACCTAACTTCACCGGAGCTCTTTTCTTCTAGGTTGCTTGAAAGGACAGAGCAAATAACTTTACTAGAGCAAGGATAAGGATTAAGGCTTCTTTTGGCTAGGCAGATTTACTGTGTCTTGTTATTTTTATTTTGTACTCACAGGGATTGTTACTGTTTGTTGCTAACATTTTATTGCTTTATTTTTCTCTGATTCAAATTGTTGTTGCTGGGAGTACCTTCTGCAGCATTATTACAGGGTGTGCCTACAGGTGTGTGCTTACAGATTACTGCTGTAATCTTCTGATTCAAATTGTCTTTTGCAAGGTATATCTTCTGTTACTGCTTTATTTTTCTCTGTAGCAAAGTGTTTCTTACAGGGTATATCTTCTGTGAAATTATTACAGGTGGTGCTTTACAGGTTTTACAGTTTTATCTATCATTAGGATAAGCTTTCAGGGCTACTGCATTTGTTGCTGGCTGATTGTTTCTGCTCTTACCTCCTTGTTTCTTTCATCTGTGGTTCTTCTTTTTGGGCAGGGGAAGGTCCCAGCCACCCACCCCCATCCTCAACCACCCCACACTATACTGCTTTTATAGGGTAGCACAGTTATGACATTTCCTGTAGCAAAGCAGGAAGTGGCGAATCAGAGGGATATCCACACAGTGACCTAATTTATAGGGGCACTAGTAATTTAGCATATTATAACAAGTTATACAAAAACAAACAAACAAAACACAAAATCAAACTTTTGCTTTCATTTTCTTCCTTCTAATTACTCTGACCAGGTTATAAACCCAGCAACCTTTCTGGAATGGATATCATTAACTGCAGATACTGTGGAACACTTTCAGAAGGGTAGTTTTACAGGATTTAGGACACTGTCCTACATGCTGGGCCATTGGAGATCTAAGGTCTCAGCTCCAGGCAGCATGGGCAGAGATTGTGCACCTCAAATTGCATAGTCAAGTTGAAATATATTATATGAACTGTCCACCATTTTTCCAACATCCAACAGAAGCACCTCAACAGCAGAAGGTAGTTGGTCCAGGAGGTTGGCAGGTGGTTAGGAGGGGCAAATTGGATGCCCCATCACTCGGTGCTGTCCAACATATCACCACCACAAACCACATAAAAACTACAAACAGGTATCTGCCTCTATCTCCGAAATCAAACAAAGGGGCAGAGGACACTGCAGAGCAGGACACTGGAGCACAAGAGCTAGCACAACAAAACTCGCCCAAAACAGGAACTAAAACAAAAAAGCAAAAAGGAAATCCAAAAAACTTCTGATCATAGGAGACTCAATGATTCGGGGAGTTGATACATCTCTCCAGCCAAGGGTAATGGTCAGATGTCTCCTAGGTACATCAGTGTGGAGAGACACTGACTGCATTGCTAAAATTGTTCTGGAAGCATGAGAAAACATTGACATTCTGGTACATATAGGGACTAACAATCTCACCAGCCAGTCAGTTGCGGAGACCAAGGAACACCTGACAAGGCTGGGTGACAAACTATCATCCATTTCATCCATTTCATCTGGCATCTCCTTCTCTGAGATCCTGACAGTCTGGGAGAGGGGGGCAGATGGACAGAAGGTCAGAGAAGGGGAGATAGAGGAGCTAAACATGTGGCTCAAGGGCTGGTGTGAGGAAAAATGACACAAATTTGTAGGGAACTGGCAACAGTTTTGGGAGTGAAAGTCCTTTAAATTTGATGGACTGCATCTGTCTAAGAAGGAAGTCAGTGCATTGGGGCAGAAGTTTGACGTCTTTGCAGAATATTTAAACTAGCAAATGGGGAGAAGGGTGCAGCACCCCACACATCGAATGGGAAGAACACCCCTTCCCCCTCAGCTAGTGGTCAATCAGGAGTTCAACATGTTTGTAGTTCATTTGCATCACCAGGTAAGGAGAAAGGTCTGGCTCCCCATACGACACACAGGGGAAATGCCAGACCTCGCCCAACAACTAACACAATGAAATCTAGCCAATGGAAAATCATGTACACAAATGCTCGCAGTATGGGAAACAAGATCCCAGACCTGGAGGCAGTGATGACAGAGGCTAAACTGGACATAGTAGCCATTAGCAAGACATGGTTTACCTGTAACCACACTTGGGAGACTTCAGTACCTGGCTATGTACTGTTCAGAAGAGACTGAGGTGCAGAAATGGGGGGGGTGGAGTGACCCTTTATGTCAATGAAAATATCAAAGCTACAGAAATTCAGAATACACATAAGGAGCCAAAAGAACTGTGGGTCACCCTGGAAACAGGAAATGGGACAGCCATATGAACTGGGGGCTGTGTATAGACCTCCAGACTAGGGGAGGACATAGACACATTACTGTTAGAAGATATGCAAAACATGACAGCTAAAGGAGAGGTTCTGATAATGGGAAACTTCAACATGCCAGATAAAGATTGATCAACACCAGTAGGGACATCTGCCAGAACTAGATATGGTGGATTCCCTGCAGGGGGAGGGCCTCAAACAACTGGTACAAGAACCCACAAGAGACAGGGCTATCCTAGATCTAGTACTGACTAACAGGGAAAGGATCACAGATCTCCAGGTAGAAGGTCACCTGGGTGCCAGTGATTATCACATGGTATGGTTCAATTTGGCCACTAGAACTAAATCATCCCATTCCAAGGCAAAATATGGGACTTCAGAGGAGCTGACTTTGATGAGATGGCAAACAGAGTTAAGCTAGCCCTGGCAAAAAGAAATACAGGTGAGGGGGTACAAGCAAAGTGGGCAAGCATTAAAGCTGCAATGCTTGAAGCAACATCCCATTGTGTTAGTGAGAAAAGGAAGTGCAAAAGAAGAAGGAAACCACTTTGTTTCTCAAACACAGTAGCAGAAAAGGTCAGAGCCAAAAGGCTGGCCTTCGGGAAATATAAGGGAATGTAGCAGAATGAAGATGGGGAGGCATACCAAACTTCCCTAAGGGAAGCAGGGAAGGCAGTAAAGCAGGCAAAGGCCCAAACTGAGGAAACACTAGAATGAACAGTAAAAGAAGGTGACAAGACTTTCTATAGATACATTAGTGAAAGAAGAAAGTCCAGAGGGGGTATTGCTAAGATTAAAGGGAAAAAGGTGGGTGTGAGGAGGAGGACCATGTAAAAGCATCTATCCCAAACAGATACTTCTGCTCAGTATTTACTGAAGAGAAGGTAGGATAGGGCCCACAGCTCAGCACCATGGACACAGGGGAGAAGGAGGTGTGCACTAGCCCCATTACAAAGGAAAGGGTCCTACAAGAGTTTGAGAAGCTCAGGGTGGACAAGGCAATGGAACCTGATGGCATACATCCCAGGGTACTAAATGAGCTAAGGGTGGAACTAGCAGAGCCATTATCAGAACTTTTTAGTGAGTCTCTGTGCACAGGAGAGGTCCCAGAAAACTGGAGATGGGCTCATGTGATCCTGCTCCACAAGAGTGGTAGCAGGGAGGAGGCAAGAAACTACAGACAAGTCAGTCTTACCTCAGTACTGGGCAAGATTATGGAGACACTCCTTAAGGAAAGGATATTGCAACACCTGGAATCCAAAGGAGCACAGAATCAAAGAACAAAAGGAAGGTCCTGTCAAACTAATCTCGTAGATTTCTTTGACTGGATAACCAGAGTGGTGGACCAAGGAGGAGCAGTTGATGTTGCCTACCTTGACTTCAGCAAAGCTTTTGATACTGTTCCACAGAGAAGATTGATAAATAAGTTGGGTAGGCTTGGGGTGGGTCAGACATTGGTCAACTGGGTGACAAACTGGCTGATGGGCAGAAAACAGAGAGTGGTGGTAAATGGTATACAGTCAGAAGAAACGAAAGTCGCAAGTGAGGTACCTCAGGGATCAGTCCTGGGGCCAGTCCTCTTCAGTATCTTCATCAGTGATATTGCATATGGACTGGAGGGTAAGGTTTGTCTGTTTGCAGATGACACCAAGATCTGCAACAGAGTAGCTGATCCAGATGGGGTGGTCAGAATGAGGAGAGATCTGGATAAACTAGCAAAATGGTCGGATGCTCCTCCCCCATCTACACAGCAGGTTCCTACTACCCCCCCACCCCCGCACGCACCCAGAGGACATCCTCTCCCACCTAATCTCCCTTCATACCTTAGCTACTGGAGGCGAGTTATACACCACCGGTGATTTTACCACAAACTGGTTAGGTACCAACAAAGCCCATCTGAAGTCCAAAATAAAGGCCCTGAACCTAACACAACTCATTACTGATCCCACAAGACTAAACCATAAGACCCAGAACCATTCTCTTCTAGACTGGGCTCTCACCTCCCACCCCTGCAGGAGCCTAAGCGCAGGCCTACTACCTGACTCTATAAGCGACCACCACATGATCTTCCTGGTTAGGAAGGTGCATAGCCCTCCAGCCCCCCCCCCAAAGACTCTGCACACCAGATCCTACAACTCACTCAACTTAACATCTCTGTTGTTAGACTTAGGCCATGAAAATTGGACCTTCATACCTGAGTCTCCCTCCATTGATGTAGCTTATGCAGGTTTCAAATCCCACTTCCTAAAAATCTGGGACAGATACGCCCCACTACAGACAAAGAGAGTTAGAGGAGTGCATCTCCCCTGGATCTCAGCTGACATAATCAGGGATTTCCAGACCAGAGATCGTGCATGGATAAATTATAAGAGAACAGGAACACAGACAGCCCTTACCACATATAGAAAACGCTGAAATGCTTGCACAAACTCCATCCGGCAAGCAAAAAAGGCATACTTTTTGACGGCTTTTAGTAAGAACATTAACCATCCGACTGATTTCTGGAAATCACTCAAATCCCTGCTCTCACCCCCCACCACGCCCCCATCCCCATACTATCAGACCAGGGCTCCCACATCTCCAACCCCATCTGTGTAGCTGAAGCCTTTAATACATATTTCTCCAGCTGAGCAGCAAAACTCCCTATCCTCCCTCCCAAACCCACTACCCCGGCCCCTCCCATAGCTTATCTCCCCTAAACCTACCCCCAGTCCTACTCCCTCGGCCTCCTCCTTTAGCTCATGCCCCAAAACCTACTCCCCAGTCCTACCATTCTCTTTCCGGCCAGTAACACAAGCCAAAGTTCTCCGCTCACTATGGGCCCTAAATCCGAACAAAGGGAAGTGCCCTACCTCCCTGGACACAAAAATGCTATTCCTGTCTGCACCAACCATAGCTGCCCCTCTCACTGCCCTTTTTAACCTCTCATTCTCTTTGGGCAAGGTACCCTTAGCCTAGAAAATGGCTACGGTCATACCCCTACCAAAAGGTGTTGACCCCTCCTCCCCAGAAAACTATAGACCCATCTCCCTGCTCCCAATTTTGGCCAAATTACAGGAAAGGCTAGTCATGTCGCAGCTCACCCCCTATTTAGAATCCTCCTCCTTCTTCACCCCGTTCCAATCAGGATTTCATAAATCCCACTCCACCACTACCTCCCTCCTGCGTGTCACTGGGGACATTCTCACAGGCATGGATAAGGGACATGTCACCTCAGTCATCTTCATAGACCTAGTAAAAGCTTTTGACACTGTCTCTCATTCTCTACTCCTTTCAAAACTCTCCAGAGCGGGAATCTCTGAGTCAGCCACTAGTTGGTTTCATGACTATCTAGCAGACAGGATGCAATCCGTCAAATTGGCCTTGCATATCTCAAACCCATTACCAGTCACTACCAGCGCACCCCAAGGTCCTAGGCCCACTACTTTTTTCCATTTTTTTAAATGAACCCCCCTCAGTCTGTTCCCACTCATCTATCCAAATGTATGCGGATGACACTGTCCTGTATGCCTCTGGTCCCTCCACGCAAAGTGTCGTAACCATTCTACAGGAGAATTTCTATGCTATCCAGTGCTGGATGCAGACAAGCCAGCTATTCCTAAACCCAAAAAAAACAGTATCTCTTACATTCGGAACCCAACAAAGACTCTCTCGCCAATCCACCTGTCCCCCATTATAACCTCGGACGGGACTCCCCTGGACAACTGTACCTCCTTCATATATTTAGGCATCTGGTTAGACCAGCGCCTAGATTTTACCATTCATATTGACTCACTGCAAAAGAGACTCCTTCCCAAACTGGGTGCTCTATTCCGTAACAAGAAATGCCTCCCTACACAAGCCAGGCATGCCATTGTCCAACAAATGATTCTCCCTGTTTTCGACTATGGTGACATAGTCTACTCCACAGCCCCCATGTCCGCTTTAGCCAGCCTAGACACCATGTTCCACTCTTTCTGCCGATTCATTCTAGACTGTCCGCAATCCACACACCATTGCTACCTATACAGTTCCAATTCCCTGCTGTCCCTACATGAATGTAGACAAATAAACTGCACCAGGTTCATTGCCAAATTCTGGTCCCACTCCCTCCCCTCATATCTGGCCTCTACACTCTCCAAACAATCCCCTCCGGCTTACTACCTCAGGAATATAGACCCCAGACTGCTGCATGTCCCTTTTATGAGAACTGCCAAAGGCCAGGACGCTTTTAGTTACCGAATCCCACAGATTTGGAATACACTGCCAGCCTCCATAAGACATGCACAGAACACTTACCAATGCAACCCTCTTCTTAGTACCCACTTCGCTTCCAGCTGCTCCTGTTATGACTAATTTCTCAAATGATTTTTGCTTGTTGCAATACAAGTGTATAAGAAATGTATATTGACCTTGACACTCTGTAAAATGTTATTGAACCCTTGTCTGTCCTCTAAATCAAATGTTTATCTACAAGTCTCTGCTATTGTATATATTCCATGTATTGTTATTGGGTCTCGGCCCCCAGGTCGCATCTGGAATCGAGCTTTTAGCTCAGTATGCTTTCCTGGTAAATCTCGTAAATAAATAAATAAATAAATAAATAAAGAGTGGCAACTGGGGTTTAACGCAAAGAAGTGGAAGATCATGCACATAGAGAAGAGAAACCCTGAAGCCACCTATAGACTGGGAGAGGAGTTGCTGGCAGTCCCAAAGGAAGAAAGAGACTTGGGCGTCATCATCACCGATGACCTGAAATCATCCAAGCAGACGACTAAAGCAGTAGGTAAGGCTAGAGGGATGTTGGGGTGTATTAGTAGGGGTATCACAAGTCAGAAGAGGGAGGTAATAATCCCTCTTTACAGGACACTGGTTAGGCCCTATCTAGAGTACCATGTGCAGTACTGGAGGCCACACCTTCACAAGGACATTAACCAAATTGAGGCAGTCCAGAGAAGGGCAACCAAAATAGTTCAGGGACTGCATCAGAAAACATATGAGGACCGATTAATGGAGCTCAATATGTATACCCTAGAGCAAAGGAGGGAGAGAGGTGATATGATTGAAAAATTCAAACACCTTAAGGGCATTAACAAGGCGAAAGAGTCTAACATGTTTCAATATAAGAAAAATAGCAGGATAAGAGAACACAGCATGAGATTAGAGTGAGGCCGATTAAGGGGTAATGTGAGGAAGTTCTTTTTCACAGAAAGGGCGGTGGATGCATGGAATGGGCTACCTCAGGAAGTGGTGGATATGAATACAGTGCAAGACTTCATACATGCATGGGATAGGCATAAGGGAGCAATACAGACGAGTATGAATAGATAGACCATTGACAGAGCAAAGGCCAATGGCACATTCATAAGGCAGAAAAAGAAATGGGAATATTGGATGGGCCTTGCGGTCCTTATCTGCCGTCAGCTTCCGTGTTTCTATGTTTCTATGTTTGTATGATGTTTTATATATAAGTTGTTGTTTCTGTTTTGTTCTTACACCCCTTTCCCCCTTTCCCACAGGATGCATTTGGAAATTAGATATTTTTTTTTCTGCTCAGTATGTCTTTCCTGGTGAAACCTTTGAAATAAATAAATAAATTGTTTTCTATTTTCCAAAGTTTTGCAGCATTTCTGACAGATTCACTGATTTGTAGCAGCTTGCATCAATAAAGTGTCTTATAACGACCCGCAATGTTACGTGTGACAATTGCGAATAAAAGTCAGAGCACTTTTTAGGTGTTCTAACTTTCATGTACTTTTTGGGGGATTACACTAAAAATGTGACATAAGTACAAAGGATAGTTGTGGCCCAGTTTCCCATGGGAACCCCCTCTCAGTAGAGACAGGTCAGCACAGTTCACAGATCTGCACAGATGCACAAAGGAACAGTCCTACCAGAAAATGGCTTTGTTATTTGATTTAATTTATTTATTTATTTTTTTTACCAGATAAGTGCACTAGCCATAGCAATGACTATTTTCAGGCACGACCCGGGAGGATACAAAACAACAAATACTGGGATGACATTCCAAATACAAGTACAACAAAAAATCATTATAGCAGTTTACAAGCAGGTTGCAGTAAATTATCTAAAAACATGGAGGCTATGGTAACAGTGCAGAAAAATAGAAACATGGAGCTGCACAATAAATAAATTCCATCAGTTTATTTTGAGAAAAAAACATGACATAGTAACATTTTCAGCACTAATAAGGGATAGAGAAACATGACATAATAACATTTTCAGCACAAATAAGGGATTGAAAAGTTAACTCGGGAGGGAAATCAATAAGTGATAGAAGTAAGAGATATGGAAAGAGGGGGTAAAGAAGAAGTGCAAAGGGGAGGTAGAGGAGAAGTGTATAGCGTATAGGGGATAGATACGAAAGAAGAGGTAAGGACTGGGATGAGAAGAACTAGGGAGAGTTGAAACAGGAGCATTTGTGAAAAATTTCATGATAAGTAAGTAGTTCTTTTTTTAAAGACGCATGGGATGTTAATTGGCACAAGGTTAGTGGAAGGGAGTTCCAGTATTTGGGGGCATGGCAGGCGAGAGCATTAGCACCTTTAGTGATACAGTGTCTGGGAATGAAAATGGGTGCCTGGTCAGTGGAACGCAATCCATAGCATGGAGTCAGGTTTTGGAAAAGGCCTGCCAGGGATTTAGGGATTTGTAGATTTGTAGAGGGACCATATTGTCAGTGATAGAGCTATAAGCATGTAGCCTTAGTTCAGTGGGGGGCAACCCAGATCAGAATAGAGGAGACAGTTGTTTCAGATATGTAACATCCCATTTCCTAAGCGTTGATTTGCACACAGAAACATATGTTGCAGTCCCATAGGTAAGTGATGGTAGAAGTATGCCAAGGGCAATGGCAGACCTAACAGAGGGAGTGAGTAATAGGCCTATAGTTATAGGGATCTTTATGATCACCTTTTTTTAAAGACTCGAGTAATCCTAGATGTTTTCCATACGTCAAGGATGTAGCCCTGGCACAGGGAGAGCATGAAAATCCTGGCTAGGGGAGCAGCGATGAAAGGGGCTGCAATCTTAAGGAGCCTGGGCTCTAGATTGTCCAAGCCAGCTGCTATGCAGTCCAAGATGCTGTTTAGTAATCTCAGCACTTCACATTTTGTGACTGCTTTGAAAAAGAATTGAGGACCATTTGCAATAGGTCGGGTAGATACACTTGATTGAGCTGGGAAAGAGGAGGTGTAGTTGGCTAAGTCAGAGAATTTATAGTTGAAAAAGTTTGCAGTGGTTCTGGGATTATTACAGTGTACCCAATCAAGAGACATGTCGTTGGGGGAGGATGCTAGATTAGAACCAAGAAAGAATTTAATATGTGACCATAACTTTTTAGGGTCACCATAGGAGTTGGTCAGTAGATCTTTGCAGTATGAGCTCTTGACTTTTTTTGATGTCCTTTTTGCAGGCGTTTTGTAGAGCCCTGTAGTTGTTGAGGTCAGAGGCTAGCCTTGAGTTTTTATAATGGAGCCAGCTTTTGTCTCTTAGCTTAAGTTTAGCAAGTAGGTCAGCTTTCAACCAATGGGTTTGTCTATTTTTTACCCTACAGTTACAAGTTTGCAGTGTTTATCCTGGAGCTCTAGGAAGTGTTTCAAGAGCACGTCCAGGGTGGTCTGAACATCGTGAGATAAGAGAATGGGGGACCAATCAGTAGAGGCAATGTCGTTCAGGAAAAACTGATGGTAAAAATTTGCATAGTTGAGGAAGGTAATGAAGCGAGGTCCCATCTGGGTAGGTCTGTCTTTTCCCCAAATACAGTACATTGGGGAGTGATCAGTGATGGCATCTGGCAGTACTCCAGAGGCAATTACATTTTCAGGGCGATTGGTCATTATCCAGTCTAGTAGTGTATTGGAGCAAAGGGCATTTCTGGTAGGTATTTATTTCTTAGGTAACAGGTGCTAACATGCAGACAATAGTATTAAAATGGCTCACCACACAGGCAATTTCAGGCTTTGATAGAGCATGGAGGGCATACAATAGACATCTTGGCACAGCTTGATGCCAACAAGCATAGCATGCTGAATTACATAGCAGCAACAGCAAGCAACAAATACTTTCATGTCTTATATAGCCATAGCCTGCTTCAGTCTATGCACCAGCTAAAAAACTGAAAATAACAAATCTGAGAAGTCCCACAGCACTCAATCATGCTGGCCTGTGCCTTGGTGGTCGCACCTGCTTATGTATCAGCATTGCTATAACAACATCATCAGAACATGTAATGTCCCAAAGTGAAGTGTGCTTATAAGAGCATGTGTTAAAGAGGCAGTCTTAATGCAAATGTTGTCAACTGCAAAATAGTGCCAGAAGTTTGAAAAGGGCAAATTATGTGTGCAGCTCTATACAAACATTAAAAACAATTCATTTAATATAGCAGCAATACATAGGCACAATAATACAATGCTGGGAGTTGGAGGTGGGTGAAGGAGGGGATACAGTAAATGGGTAGAGGATGAAACAAACTGACAAAAAGGGTAAGGGGAAACAATAAGGGTAAAGAAAGGGGAGGGGAAGAGTCAAGTCAAATCAAGTCAAACTTTGTTTATAAAAGGCGTCTTTCCAAAACCAAGGCACCTGTACATGACATATTAAAAACAATAGAACTAAAAACATTAAAATTAATTCACTCCTCCAACAATTAACAATCATTTGTCAATGCTGAATGTTGGCTTGCTGGCATTGGCATTGGTAGTGCAGGAGTTAGACAGATGCATCATAGGAATGGCAGTGAAGTATTGAACTGATGCCAACCCACCCCCACCCTGCAGAGAGTGACAAGCATTAGGGTGTCCCTTTGTGTGTTTGGTAGTGCAGTGCAGGAAAACATGTCAGGCAGGATGTGAGAAATGACAGCTGCACAGTTCATAAGGAGGTGTAATAAATGCCAGTGTTCAAAATGTGGCATGTAAATATACCAAATTTGTGAAGCTACTAGGGTGTGTGGGAAATATGCAATGCACGCTTGCAACACTGCCATTTTATGGGCGTTCGGCACCAAATTTTCAACATAGGCATTTTAGCACCTCTGCTCATGTACAATGTCACTGTTATTTCCTCAAAGTGTCCCAAGAAGTGATTTCACACAGCGACCGCGCTATTCTGCGCCGGAAGTGCGAAAACACACTTTGGGCATGATATGTCAAATGATGGCTGTACTGTTCATCAAGAGGTGTGGAAAAATGGCAATGGTGAAAATCCAGACTGAAAATATCACAAATGCATGACGGCACGACCATGCGTGCAATCTGCCAGCGCATGCTCGTAACACAGTTATTTTATGGAGTATCATCACCAAATTTTCAACATAGGCATTTTAGGTCCTCTGCTCATGAACTGTGTCACTGTCATTTTCATAATTTGGCCCAAACACTGATTTCCCACAGCGACTGCGCTATTGTGCGCCGGAAGTGCGGAAACACATTTGGGCAGGATGTGGAAAATGACAGCTTTACTGTTCACAAGGAGGTGTACAAAAATGACAATGCTGAAAATCTGGCAGTAAAATATTGTGAATGCATGAAGTTATGAGCCTGCGTAGCAACTGCACAATGCACCCTCGTAAAACAGGCATTAGTTGGATTTTTTCCACCAGATTTGGAACTTAGGCTTTTTAAGAGGGCACACCACCACTGTCATTTCATTAATGGGCCCCAAAAGGTGATTTCGTGCAGTGACTGCAAAATCGCCGTTCGAGGCTGATAAACGCCATGACAGTGACAGAATTCATGAGGAGGGGCCCCAAAAACCCCATGTTGAAAATTTGGTACAAAAATTCCAAAAAGTGCCTGAGATATGCAACAAAGTTGAAAAAAACCCTATCTAGCCCATTATACAGCTTACTAGCATTTCCTCAGTTCACGGTCGGCTTTGAAGAGTGCAGACATGTTCCCGGTCCACCAAAAGATGAATCGGCATGGACTCCGAGAAAATATGGGGTGAGGGGTATGGAGATGCAGGGGTGCACAGTGGGTGGGTGCGGGTTGTGGGGGAACAGGGAGAAGCGCTGTGGGACCGTTTTTAATTTGCAGGTTTAAAAAAAAAAAAGATGACGCGGGACGTTTGCCACGCTGGGGTGGGCTGCCAGCATGGCAGAAGGATGCCTGGGGGTGTGGAGCCAACGGGGATTGAGCACCCCATCGGCCATGGCATCAGTTGCCACACTGGGGTGGGCTCCAGCATGGGACCCTGTACTGGTGGACGAGTATAAGTGACATATTTAACAAAGTGCCGCTGCATGACGAGCTTGTCTCTGATTGCAGCTGCACTTCCTGTTTGTAGTTATGTCCACTTTATATAATGTTGGTGGCAGTACTAGCATGCTGGCTTATTGGGAATGAGGGACACACCTACTAGATGCATGCCCTTGCATTCCCCAACAGCAGCATACCCAAAGCTGCCTCTCCCAATAAGTTGACAGGCGTGCAAGCGTGGCAAGCCAACATAAAAATCATTGTATGCAAGGTTAAAAAGATAAGTTTTTAATGCCCCCTTAAAGGTTTGGAAAGTCAGGCAATCTTGTACCTGAAGAGGTAGAGAATTCCACAGGGTCAGGGCCATAAAACTAAAAGATCTGGCCCCAGAGGTCTTCAAATGAACCCTGGGAATCTCTAGCAATCCATCGTCAGTGGATTGGAGAGAGTGGGAGGGACAGTAGGGACAAAGGCGATCTTTCAGGTAGCCAGGTCCCTGATCATGTAGCACCTTATAGGTCAGCAAACAAACCTTGAAGGTGATTTGCCAACATACTGGCAGCCAATGCAGTCTGCGGAGCACAGGCGTTATATGACTGGACCTAGAGGAACCAGTCAATAGCCTGGCTGCCGCATTCTGCACTAGCGGTGAATATCAACCCCCGGTAGCCCAAGATAAAGGGCATTGCAGTAGTCAAGACGGGAGGTAACAAAGGCATTGACCAAAGTAGGAAGATCGTCAGGAGGAATCAGGTGCTTCACCCGGGCGATGTTCCTCAGGTGGTAAAAAGAGGCTTTGACAACTGCCGACACCTGAGATTTAAGTGTCAAACAGTCATCAAACACAGCACCAGGTTCTCCACTCGATATGAGGCAGTTAGCTGAACACCCCCAAGCCATAAACCCGAGGGAGATCCTGCCAAAAACCCACCTCCAGATGACCTGGTTCCACAACCAACACCTCAGTTTTTTTCTGGATTCAACCGCAGCCAACTCACATTCATCCATTCCTGGATTTCAGCCAGACAGTTGTTAAAGACTGAAAAGGCAGCATATTGGCCGGGCACAAAGGACATGTACAGTTAAGTGTCATCTGCATAGCAGTGAAAGCTCAAACTGTACTGCCTAATGATCACTCCCAATGGCAGCATGTACACCGTAAACAACATGGGCACCAAAATGGAGCCCTGCACACCCCACACGATAGGGGGAATGATGCCGAGGAAAAATCCCAGACACCACCCTCTGAGTTCTGCCCTCGAGGAAAGATTGGAGCCAACTGAGGACTGTACCAGACAGCCCACAGATAAACCACAGGTGTTCCAATAGCACACCATGGTCCATGGTGTTAAATGCTGCAGAGAGATCAAGAAGGACCAAGATGGAACAGGTCCTTCAATCTCTCGCTATTAAGAGGTCATTTAGTACCCGGACAAGAGCTGTCTCGGTACTGTCTCTTCCTAAATCTGGACTGGAGAGAATCATAGACAATGTGGCTGGTTATGATCATCCAGCTGTGACGTGACCACCTTCTCAATAACCTTTCCCACAAACAGCAGGTTAGAGACAGGCCTGTAGTTAGCCAGACAGTCCGGGTCCAAGAAAGTCTTCTTAAGAAGGGGCTAAACCACGGCCTCCTTCACAGGATTTGGAAAAATACCCCTCTCCAAAGACCTCCAGACTATTTCAGCAAGGACCGGGCTGATTTTATCTACACATCCCACTAGGAGACATGTAGGCCCAAGGTCCAAACCACAGTTGGTTGGACACAATAATTGGATGACCATCACAATGTCACTGATTGTGGGAAGGCTGAAGTCAGACCACACAAACTGGGTGTCCGACATCTCTTGCCGACCATCACAACTCCCACTAGGGAGGGATGAACGAGTATCTGACCTGACTGTGGCAACCTTATCTGAAAAGAATTGAGCAAACTCCTCACACCATTCTTGAGAAAAGGTTCTTCTGGGCTGAAGACAGATTGGATTGCACAATCTGTCCACAGTCCAGAAAAGCTGAGCTGGTCTATTCTGTGCAGCAGCAATCTCTCTGGACAGGAATTCTGCCTTCTTACAAGAGATTGCTGATTGATAAACCATGTAATGGTCCATCAAACTCTGTTTGTCACAATCTAGCCCCGATTTTCACCAGTACCTCTCTAATCTTCATCCAATTTTCCTCAACTCCCTTACAGTCTCATCAAACCAAGGAGACCCCTCCCCTCTCTTATTCGCCCTGTATATCACACCTTTGGCGGAGGTGGTTAGGAGGGCAAAGGACATAGCAGGGATTGAGGTGGGTGGTATACAGAAAAAAATCCTGCTATATGCAGATAACTTTTTGCTGACCCTCTCTCAACCACACAAATCTATAGAGCAGGTGTGGCCTATTCTGGAAAACTTCGGGAAACATTCAGGATACTCCCTAAATAAAACATTAATCCAACTGAGAGCATCTGCCAACTCATCCCCTTAAACTGGTCCACTGAGGGGATGAGATACCTGGGGATCCATATCACTAAACACCCTTCCAAATTATTTAAAGCAAATTATTTACCCTTGACGGCTTTTCTCAAGAAGGACATGGAAAGATGGTCCTTGACCACTATGCCCATGCACGCTAGAATTCAAGCTATAACGATGAATGCACTACCTAAATTTTTGTACTTCTTCCAATGTATAATAGTATACATTCACAGACTCAACTTCCAGTTGTGGCACAAAATGATCTCCAGATTCATTTGGGCCAATAAGAGACCCAGAATAAGACTCAAAACATTACAGGCCCACTGTGAGGTCGTCGGCAGGTCCCTCCCAGACTTGGAGGATCATTTTCTTGTGGTACAGCTGAAGCATGCACTCCAGTGGGCCGGTCCCAGCTCCACCTCCAGCTGGAGGGAAACAGAGAGAGGAGAGGAGGAGGGGGGTAGGTTACCTCTTGAGGACCGAATAGTAACTCCCCTCTTAACTCGAAATCACCCGATGCCTAGGCTCAGTGCGGTGAGGGAGACCCTCCACTCAGTCCACCGATTGTGGCAAAAATATAAGTTGCTACCTTTGCTATGGCCTCTAAAAAGCCTGGCCTGGGGCAAGGACCTCACCCCTAACCGATTAGACCTTACATACAGACAGTGGAGTAGGATGGGTCTGGCATACTTTGGGCAGTTTGCCCAGGGGGGCCTGATCCAAGATTTTAATTCACTTAAGAATAAATTTAACCTCAAAAACTCAGATTATTTCAGGTTTCTCCAAGTAAGAACATATATCACTTCTCTCCAGAAAAGAGAGGTGAATCCTCACAGGGCAGCACCTTTTTTAGCAGCCATCCTACAGATAAAATCATCCACGGACCAAAAGGGCCAGAATTGCACCCTTTATAATGCCCCTAGAAAGGTAAGAACAGATCCCTTATCCAAGATCAAAAACAAGTGGCAGGAGGAGGCTGGACCTGGCTCTACACCTCTTAACTGGAAATTCATCTTCAGCACTGCCAGAATGGCAACCAGATCACCCCTTTGGCAAGAATTTGCCTGGAAGGTAAGGATTCATTTTTTCCTCACACCCGCAGTGCTAAATAAAAGAAACCCAAATGTCCCAGCTAGCTGCTGGAGGGGATGTGGGGAGGATAAGGCAGGTTACCTCCATATTTTTGGGGCGTGCCCAAGGTTGTCTGGATTCTGGGCAGACATCATATTAGCAATAAAGGAAATTTTCACAATTGCCCAACCTTTAAACTGGGAGGAGATGATTTTAGGGGTGCCCCCTTCAGACATTAGGGGCCCAGACTCACTGTATCTCTGGGCAATTTTAACAACAGCAGCCCACAAGGCGATAACTAGGACTTGGCTTAGCCCTTCACTGCCACAGATACAGGACTGGATCTCGATTGTCAAGGTCCTTGCTGAACTAGAGGTACTCACCTTTAAAATAAACCATAAGACCTCACTTTATGTTCAAAGATGGTCGAGGTGGGTAGTCTGGCAACAGCTAGTTGGCGTAACCTGACCTGGGAATGGGGCTGGGGCATCTTTCCTTCTCCTGGGCCAGGACGATTCGTAGTAGTAAACTAAAACCTTAGTAACTTAACTTTACTGGAAGAAATTTATTACAGATTTAAAGTTTTACTCATGTCTTTACAGAAGTTTCTAACTCCAAGACTGTTAGAGCTTTTCCCTCTAGGTATGGAGAGGAAGTGTATTGTATTCCTATATAATGTACTGAGTTTTTAACATTGACTCTCTAAGATGTAATCAATTATCTTGCAAAGCTTAAATAAAAATCAAAGTTTAAAAAACAGACAAAAAAAAAAGGAGACCCAGGGCTAAGAGTGAGGAGACGAACATGAACTGGAGCAATGGAATCCAGGGCCCCTGCTACTGCCTTATTATAGGCAAGTACCAAGTCCACTGGGTCTATGCAATCACTTGGAAAACCCAATAGGTCCAGCACCACCATCAGACCATCTGGGGAAACACCCCTCAAAGGGTGATACCAGACCATCTCCATAGGGGCTGGTCTATTAGGGGTGGCCTCAAAACTGAACCCAATGGAGTGATGGTCAGACCACCCGACTGGTTCTACCACCAAATCGGATATTTCCATCCCCAGTAGGAACACCAAGTCCAATGAATGACCACCAATATGGGTCGAGAAGGAAATAACCTGTGTGAAGCCCAGTGAAATCATTAACTGGAGGAAGTCTTTGACCAAACTGTGAGAGTTCATCATCGATCCAGGCACTGAAATCCCCCAGAACAAAACCATCTGGGGGATCCCAATGTCAAGTTGACAATGAAGTCTGCGACTTCCCGCAGGAAAACATTCCCATCACCTGGTGGACGGTAAATGAAAAGAATCCTGCACCCCACTCCCCCGCCCATGATACATCCAAAGGAGTTGGTAGTTCCAAATGGTACTTCCACTAGGCCCAATTCCAATCTAAAACAGACAGCGACATCCCCACCCCTACGAGCCATCCTAGGGCGGTGTATCACCGAGTACCCGGCTGGAACTGCTGATGCCAAAACTGGGGCAGCATTCTCATCCCGCCAGGTCTCAGTGATGCATGCCAGGTCAGATGTTCCGACAAATAGTGGTCTTGTTTTTAATAGACCTGGCGTTGCATAACACCACCCGAGTAGGATGAGCATCCGAGGATGACCGTGCTACCTGCTGACTACCAGCAAGACCCTTGAGTATGGGAACGAGACAGGGAGGACCCCTTTCCTGGACCCATTTCACCCCAGGGCGTCTCCTCGTCCCCCACTATCCCTATCCACCCACTCCTTTCCAATCCCTCTCCAGGCCCAATCCTAGTCCTCCCCTTTCCTTTATCAATCCCAGGGCCCTACACTGTCTGTACACCTCTGGTGATGGGGGGGGGGACAGAAAAAAGGACTGAGGTCCCTGAGCCTGGAGGGGGAATAATATCCGACCATCCTTATACCTTCCCAACACATATTTGCTGCGCTAGATGAATACTAGCAAACAACCCCAAACTACAGGTTTAGCCCATACCCATAGCCAAACATACAGTAATCAATTATTTCATAAACCATAAAATCAATAAAAAAATTTAATCACCCACCCTCAGCCAGAGAAAACAGTCATGAGATAAATTATATAGTTCTTTTAAAAAAACTGTAACTTAGGTCCAGGGATGTAAAGTTTATAATGAAAAAAAGAAAATAAAGAGAAGTTCTTCAGCCCCCTTAGGGCCTCTCACAACCTAGGGAGTCCAATAGAGCACAGGTACACTCATTTACTGAGCCCAAAAACTGCTTTGTTTTTTATTTTGTCATTCAGCCCCCGAGCACTCTCACTAGAGGAGAAACCAAAGAGGCACTCTCACTGCCTTCCAAAAAAGAACAGATAAAATAAATAAAATTCAAAGTCTGACCATAACCAATAAGTTCAGATGAAAAACTAAAATCCTCTCCTTGAAGTTTTGGCTGGGCAATTTAAGCCTGTTAACCCCTAAGAAAACTAGGAGGACTGGTCTCAGTACAGATTAATAAGAGGGAGCAGGGAAATCCTGAGTGCAGGCCAGTAATATACACAGACCAGGAAACAGAGAATGAAGACTTCCCCCCACTACACCCCCAAAAACTGCCTAACCAGGATCCAACACACCACCCAAGACCCGCAGCTACATATACCCAGAGGCCAGACTAACAAGGCCAACCCCGGAATAATTTAGGAGTGCCCCAAAAAAACTCTAGCTCCCCAGAGACAAAGTGAAACAACTCCTGCTCAGTCCTGGGCAGCATAGCCCACGATCGACCAGGCAAAAGAGGGGGGGTAGGAGCCTCCTTCAACGAACACACAGCAGAGTCCCTTCTTCCCCAAATTCAATGCTAGATGCTCTGGATTAAAACAAAAAACAGTCGGAGCAAAAGAAAACCCCAAAAAAGGAGGGTGACACCGATCAATTAATCGGGTCCCACCACTCACGACACTTTAGGGTAGCTTCAGCAGTTCGTTCAGTCGGCGATCCACAGACAAACTCCTGGCCCTTCAGTCTTGAACAGCCCTGCCAGGTCCTTTGATCAAGTGCCTCTCCTTAGAAGATCGGCGTAACAATCATCCAAGCATCGAAAAGCAGCAAGACTAGCAAATCCAAATTGTCACAGCGTTAATCCAGCAAAACAAGGCACCGAACCCCTCAATCAATAACAGCATCCAAGGAAAAATTCTCCCACAAAGTCCACAAGGGCAAAGCGGTGGCAGACCCAGCAAGCTGAGCACATAGGAGATAGCAGGTGGAGAGACAACAGCCCCAATACGCACTGCATGATGGTCAGAAAATCCTCTCAGTATCGCTTGTAGATTCGGCACACTCTACCGTCGCATTTGCTCCAACGCACTTGCTCCAATACTGATTCAGAGCTCAGAATCACAAAAAATTAAACAGTCAAATATATTCAAACCAAGCTGTAGAGTTTGGTAAAACACAATAGCAAAACTAAAACTAATAAGCAAAACAGGCAAATAGGGGACACAAAAAACGCTAGGCTGCAGAAACAAAAGCAGCCGACAGCACACCCAGCCCGGCTGCCCAGAGAGAGGTAGGAGGGGGCTAATTGGAGGAAGAAGAAGGGTAACAATGACAGAGTCAACTTAGATCAATCACAGACAGACAGTAACATCATAGGAAAGATTGGAGGGGAATGTCATTATTTAATTCATGGAGTGCTAATGTATCTAGCACTGAGATCCAGAACGCCTTCCACTGATGTAATTTCTTCACATGGTCTTCTCTCTGTGTTCCAAGGTTCACTTTTTCTATTCCAGTTCTGTGTCTGATAGTTTTGCCCCCACCATGTGTTTAACATGCTGAATTATTTCAGTGGCAGTGTTAAACAAGTAAACATCCATTTATTTGCACATATATTAAAATGGCCTGGAAACTTTGGATAATTAGTAGATGTTTGTAATATGCATATTTCCAGTAATAGCCTCCCAAGAATCCATATTCAGTTCTACTTAAATAAATGTTAAATGTGTAAAACTGTATTTTACAGATCAATAATTTGGAGTTTTCACTATGTAACAGTGACAACACACCAACAGGAATATGTAAGCAGGTTACATAGCTTGGTGCCTGCTCCCAGGTCCACACAACAATAAAAGCATGCTTCCACTACCAGTAGTAACCACACACCAGTGGAAGATACTCTTGCCACCAAAATAGTATAAAATGTAAGCCACACAAACTTATACCGTGTATTGTGGTACTCTGAGGGTTAACACACTTGCCATTGTTGTGTAACAGGTAATTGTAAGCCCTCTTCCCCAGTTTAGGCAATTGTGAAGCACTGACACATGGCTCTCAAGGAGGGGTGACACACCCTGAATGCATTTGTATTTTATAGTACATAGAAACCAGGGTCTATGGGGGTGGGAACCTGGTGATGAACTACGTACCATTAGACACAATAACAGTTACAGAATTTAATGGCCACACTATACTATCTGCAAGATCTAGATGTTTATTACACATAGAGATGAGCATGTATAGGGCATTATGGATATTTAAATCCAAGTCTGAAGCATTTGATTTGACAAAGTCCCAAACAGTAATTTTTTTAGTCACCATTCTAAGGAAGATGAAGATGACTGCCCAGGTGGTATGCAAATCATTATTTCCATGGGGAATGCCATTTCTGTGGTAAGCCACTTGAGTAATCAGTTTGGCTATCCCTTTCTACGACCTTCAGGATAACTGAGATAGTGTTGCACAACTTGGGTCTTTAGGCACCTGGCAGTTATTGAGCAGAAACCAACAGTCACAGGCAGTAACTGAGGTTGTAGTGTACAGCAAAAATAATAACAATGGCAATAGCTGTGTGGCTTTGCCATGCCCAAGAGCATGCAAAGGAATGGTTTAGGCCCATCTGGGCTCTAGTATTTAACACCTAAATGCTTTATCTCAGCCCACAAGGAACAGGACCTGGGGCTTCACTCAAATCAGAGAAGGTGCATCACATTCAACCAGGAAACAATGCAACCCTCCTGACACCATCCATGGCAGTAGCCATGGATAGCCAGAGGGGTTACCCATACCACGTCACAACAACCATCCAAACATGCAGTTTCATCTGAAGGTTAACTGTATAACACATGCTTTACAGATGTTGGTGAGGATTGTGCAATGACAGCTTCACACGGCAGCAAAATCAAGAATAGAACTTGGTTCAGTTCTAGTAGAGCACTGTTCTGAAGCGTTAATGACAGTACATGTTCTCCTGTTCTTACAGTAAAAAACTGATAAAAAACTTTAGCATTACACTAGCATCAGAAAAAGTGTTACTCTACATCTCAGGGCTGAAGATGGCTTACCATTTGCACTGACGAGAGGAGCTACTGTGACTGATGAGGACTTGGGCTCTCCAACACTGATGATTTTAAAGCATCATTATAGTTTATAAACAGTAAGACATTTATGTTGACATATGCCCTAGAATATTTTATTGTGATCAAAATATATTTGTGCTCCCTTGAAGTGGAGTCCTTTATTCATCAAGGCCCTTCTCTATAGTGGTGAGCTGTGGAGAAGGTATTGGAGTTCTGAAGCCCCCCCCCCAACAGGGAGCAGGTGCAGAGAAGGAGTGGAGGGTGGGATTTCCTTGGCTGAGAGAGTGAATGGTGGAGAGAATGGAGTATCTGTGGAAAACAGAGAGCAGTGGACCCACAGCAATTTTAAACTGAGAAAAAGGAGCAGGGAGAGAAGATTCGGATCCATAAATTGGGACATTTAGGTGGTAAAAAGAGGTGTCAGACTAAAGGGAAAACAAGGGGAAGAACTTAGTTATTACTGTAAAAGTACTACAGTCGTATTCACTGCCATAAAAGAATGATACAACATATTTTATGACAAATACTGAATTGATCTGGTTTGTTAAGGTTACACTTGCCTTTCAGGTTCTTATTCAGGTGGAGTGTGATTTATATAGTAGTATTTTTTGGGACTCTTTAGTTATCGGATTTTAGATATTAGACATTAAATATTAGACATAAGAGATAGAGATGTCTCTTTTTGTACCTGATTTTATTAAGGAATTAGAGGAAAAAACATACCAACATATGCTGAAGCCAGCGGAATAACACCATTAGGTCTTTCCAGTCTTCTCAAATTGCAGGGTCAGAAGCATAACCTACTGACCCTGCCCCCTTCCCATCCACCCTTCCCCTTTGTCTTCCTTTCCCTTCCCCCTTATTTTTCCCTTAACTCTGTTCCAGCTTCTTTTGAAGCTGCCTCTCATTTTCAATGAAACCACCTCTTCCAGAAGCACACTCCAACCCGACACTGTGAAAAGTGCCTCATATCCTCTCTCCTAAACCGCCCCCCACCAACTTGAGACTGTGTGCCCTTGTGTTTTGGTTCCCACTAAGCTTGAAGAGACTCTCCTTGTCCACCCTATTTATTCATTTCTAAATCTTGAAGGTCTCAATTATGTCCACTCTCTCCTTTCCTCCAAGGAGTACATGTTCATGGCTTCCAATCTCTCCTTGTACATTCTACCCTGCTGGCCCATAATTTTCTTTTCTGCCCTTTTCAGCAAGTTTATGTCCTTTTTAAGGTATGGACACCAGTACTGTGCACTGTACTCCAGATGCAGCCTCACTAATGACCTGTACAAGGGCAGTATAACCTCCTCTTACCTGCTCCTGCTCCCTCTGACAATGCAGCCTAGCATTTTATTTGCCTTTACTGCTGCTTTCCTAATTTGTGGTGAGTGTTTCAGGTCCCTAGTGATCATCACTCCCAGGTCCTTTTCCTCTTCTCATGCATATAGTTGGACCACTCCCAGGCTGTACCCAGTCCTCAGGTTCATGGCTCCAGTGTGCATAACTTTGCATCTCTATGCACTGCAGCCAAGCTGCCAAATTCCATATTACTTTTCTAGTTTTTCCAGATCTTCATTCAGGTTTTGTATCCCTTCAGCTGTGTCCACCCTTCCACAGAGCTTGGTGTCATCTATGAATTGAGAAAGTCTGCCTTTAATGCCATTTCTTAGTATTGCTGATGAAGACATAGAACAGCACCAGTCCAAGCACCGAGCCCTGTGGGACCACACTGGTGATCTCCCTGGTGCCTGGCAACTCACCTCCAACCACAATGTCCTGGGTCCTGCCCCTCAGCCCATTTTCCACCCACCTGGTCAATGTCTTGCCAGTCCCTAAATCTGCCTACTTCCTGATCAACCTCTTGTAGGGTACAGAGCCAAAGGCTTTGCTGAGGTCCAAGTAAAGGACGTCCACCATTTGGCCCCTGTCCACCGTTCTAGTGATCCAGTCAAAGAAGTCAATAAGATTAGTTTGACACAACCTCCCTCCCATAAACCCCCATATACTCTACTAACCTTTCTTTAAATATGGTCTCCATGAGCTTTAACATGATCCAGACTGACCAATCTTTAGTTCTCTGGGTCATCCTTGGGACTGCTAATTTGGAGGGGCACTACATGTGCCATTCTCCAGTCCTGAGGTACAATGCCCTACTCCAGTGAACTGTCGAACTGTCCAGCCAAGGGATCTGCAAGCTCCTCCACCAGCTTCCACAGTACCCTTGGGTGTATGTCATCTCCTGGTGATCTATCTACACTCAATGCTAGCAACCCTGCCCTCACCTTATCCACCTCAATCAAAACATCTGCCCCTCCCCGTCTGCTCTCCTTCCTCCAGTGGCATTGGTCTGTCTCTCTCCCTGGTAATGATGGAGCAGAAGTACTTATTTAGTACCTCAGCTTTGCCCCCATTCTTCTCCACCCACTGTCCCTTTTCCTGAGCCTAACAATCCCATCTTTATTGTTCTGTTTCTTGCTAATATAGCAGAAAAAGGCCTTTTCACCCTTTTTAATTCCCTTCACTAGCTACAGTTCCTTCTGAGTTTTAGCCCACTGTACTATCTAACCTACTGTGCTAGCCATCTTCATGTAGTCCTCCTTGTCTTCCTCCCTCTGAGCCCTCCTCAATTTTCTGTACACTGACATCACATCCCTTACTGCCTGGGTGACCTCAGTGCTAAACCAGCTGGGTACTTTGGCCCTTGAGTTCTTCCATTTGAGCCTAATGCACTCCCTTGTGGCAAGCATTATTCCCTCCTTGATGATGGACCAACTTTGGTCCACTCCCATATCTACTTGGATGCTTGCCAAGTGACTTGTTTGGAAAGCCTAATAAAAAATCCCCCCCTCCCCAATCTGAGGAATTATAGAATTTGAATATTATTTTTAATATAAGATATAGTAATTGATACCTCCATCTGTTGATATTTTGGCAATAAGATTAGTTTACCTCTCCACCACAAGTCACTCAGGAAGGCAGTAGCAAGCAAGTTCCCAATATATCAGGGAAATTACAAATGGTTACTTAATTCTTGTATTTTGTTGCAACAGACAAGTGGGATCTGCACTCAGATTAAAGGGGAAGACATTCAGACAGCACACATCCAAAATGAAGAATGAATGGAAGGAAATTCCACCAAATCAACATAAAGACCACACACTAAAGTAGAGGGGACTATTCGTATCAACCTGGACATCTCTAAACTTGAATTCTGGTTGTTTTATCTCTGAACATAAGACATCTTCTCAAAGTTTTATTTATTCAAAGACATTTTCTGAGACTTTTTACTACTCCTTCAAAGACTGATTCTGAACTCGGTGGAAAACAAAATTACTGATAGTTTTTGTATATTGGTAATTTATTCCTTTTCTATTTTGTATTGTGCTTGTGGCAAATTTGTGCACAATTAATATAGACACAGCAAAGGATATTACTATTTTAATCTGAGCCAGGGTAGCTGGGCACTAACAGCACCTTATAGAATTTACTGGGTTGCAGTTTTTATACTAAGCATTTAATCTCTGTATTCTTATTTTTGTATGGTTGCAGTAAATTGGAACAACATGAATCCTAGAAGTGGGAAATTAATTAGAACCAATGTATTGGAGAAAATGACAATATGAAAAAAAGAGCAAAAGGCAGAAAACAAATTAATATTTTCTGGAATTTAACACAATAACATTTACTCCTGTTGCTTTTAAAATTTTAAAGAGCATTTGACCCTCCTACATAGGTACCTGTAAATAAAATCCAGTCCCAGGAATTAAATGAGGATATCAATATTTTACAAGAGACTTTATTCTACCAAATTTTAAGTGAGAACATAATCCCATGTCTTAAAGGAAAATACTACTGATATCCCCCTGCCATTGAAGGAGTTTGAGCAGAAGAATGTGAGTGAAGGTAACACAAAAGGGGAAAAAAGCAAAAAGGAAAAACATAAAGCCAAAGAGCTATCCAATGGATATTCAACAAAAAAAGAGGCTATCACATATTTCTTCTCCCCAATTAACTCTGGGAAAATTTTTTAAAAAAGGTGAATTTGAGACAAACGAAGGGTTACTCTATCAGGGCCAGAGGATAAGATGACCAGTTTGCAAGTAATGCAAGCAGGGGATGAGGGTACCATAAATCAACCAGAAATTCAAAAAAGCAAACAAGAAATGAGTAGCCCTCTTAACCATTCAGCGAATTCATGGAATTCACTGATCAAAGCACCAGAGCTAATGTACAAAGACACCTCTTACATTGCTAGTGTAAATATTTCCTCAAACACTGTGTTTGATCTGCTGAATCAGCAAGTATAACACATTGCTTTAGGTACAGAATTATTACATCACAAATTTATCTAAATATACTTTAATGGCTCTTGCCCATCCACCTAAGCCTAATATAATTCTCTTTGAAGCTCTGACAGAGATCAAAGTGTACTTAGATCTTCATGAATAACAGAATGAATGAGCTTTATCATTAAGTTACAGAGCTTGAAGAAAGTAAAGAAGCACATAAACAGTCATTTTCAACAATAATTATACCAGATACTTCAAAAAAGAACAAAAAAAAGAAGAAAAATTAAAATTGTATAAATGAATAATAAGGGAATAAATACTGGAGAAATTTCACTAAAAGTTGAATGTAGTACCGGAAATTGTGAAAATAATAAAGGAGAAAGCAAAACTAAAAATTGCAATACTCATAGAAAAAAGGTAATGGAAAGACAGATTGCAAAACTCAGACAGATATTATAGAGGTCAGTACCACCAATAAGGAAAATGACTATCTTGAGACAGCACAGAAAACTTTGAAAGTTATGATAGAGAGAAAGGAAATAGTGCTGGTAGCTATAATAAAAGATACAAAACAAGTGGGAGACACTCAGGTTAGCAAGACAGTAAGCCAGTATAATAATAATAATAATAATAATAATAATAATTATGATAATAATAAGCTTTACTTGTTAAGCACCTTTCAGGAGCATCAAGGCCCTTTACATAAAAGAATAAATAGAACAAAATAAAAAATAAAATACACAGTATAAAACAGATAACCAATAAAATTCAGTATAATTAGGCAGTATATGCTTGGCACCACAAACATGCTTTTAATGCCTGCTTGAAGCCCTCCACAGTCACACACTCCCATAACTGGCAGGTAGATAATTCCAAAGGGCTGGTGCTGCATACATGAATGCACAGGCCCTGAAGATTTTAAGGACACCCTTGGAATCTCTATCAACCCCTCATCAGCCAAGCAGAGTGATCGCTCAGGGCTGTAGGGGGACAAAAGCTCTTTGAGGTAGTCTGGGCTAAATCTGTGTAAGGCTATATAAGTCAGAGGTCCAACTTTGAAGGTAGTCTGTCACTGAATCAGCAGCCAGTGCTGTTCACACCGCACCAGCGTGATATCATATGTCAGTGGTGTCCCCGTAAGCAACCAGGCTGCTGTGTTCTGCACCAGTTGCAGGCAGCAGGTATCAACCCCCGGTAGCTTTAGGTAAAGGGAGCTGCAATAATCAAGGAGTGAGGTCACAAAGGCATGGACCAGTGTAGGAAGATCACCAGACAGAACAAGATGCTTGACCCTGGTGATGTTCCTCAGAAGATAAAAGGACAACTTGATGACTACCGACACTTGAGATTGCAATGTCAGCCCATCATCAAGCAACACCCCCAGGTCCTGCACCCATTCAGAGGCAAGAAGCTGGGAGCCCCCCAGGAAAGGAAAAGCCCCATAGGCTGACCAGCCCCTAACCCCCCTGTCTGGTGGCCTGAGTGCACAGCCATCACCTCAGTCTTTCCTGAGTTCAACTTCAGCCAGATGGAATTCATCCAGTCCTGGATTTCAGTGAAGCAGTTATTAAATACCAAGAATGCACTATCCTGGTCAAGTGCAAAAGACAGAACTGCGTATCATCAACATAGCAGTGAAACCTCAGCCCATACTATCTTGCAATGTCTCAGAGGGGCAGCATGTACACTGTGAACAACATGGGGGACAGCAGTGAGCCCTGAGGGACCCACATGACAGAGAGAAAGGGTCAGAGGAATAAATCCCCGACACCACCCTCTGAGTTCTGCCAGTGAGGAAGGACTTAAACCACCTGAGGACTCTGCCAGACAGGCCACAGATGAACCTCAGGTGCTCAAGCAACACCCCATGGTCCATGGTGTCAAATGCTGAAGAGAGATCCAGAAGTACCAAGATGGAGCGGCTTTTCCAGTCTCTCACCATCAGGAAATTATTGAGCACCCAAACCAACACAGTCTGGGTACTGTGCCTCTTTCAAAAACTGGATTGGAGAGGTTTGTAGATGCTTTGGATGGTCAAATTGTTCTCCAACTGTATGGCCACTACCTCCTCATAACCTTCCCCACAAAAGGGAGATTAGAGATAGGTCTGCAGTTGGCAAAGCAGACTGGGTCCAGAGAAACTTTCTTCAGGAGGAGTATCACCACCGCCTCCTTCTGAGAGCTAGGGAACTCACCCAACTCAAGGGAGCACTAGACTATCTGTGCCAGGACTGGGCCAATGCTGTCACAACAACCCATCATCAGGGAAGTTGGACCTAGATCCAAACTGCAGCACATAGTGTGCATACCGTGAACAACCTGTATAACATCCATGAGCTCCAGCTGGTGAAAGGTACTCCAGAAAAAGAGAGGGAAAGTGACCGAGTGACGATCAATGGCATCCCACATAGAGTGTGGTGGTTGCATGTCCACCCTGATGTCAGCCACCTTATCCGCAAAGAACCAAGTGAGCTCATCACTCTCCACTTGTGAAAAGGCTCTTCAAGACTGCATACACAGCCTGTCCACAGTTCAAAAGGGCTGAACCAGTCAGTTTTGAGCAGCAGCAATCTCTCCAGATAAGAACTCTGCCTTCTTACAGGAGATTGTTGATTGATAGACTTGATAATGTTCTAGCAATCTAAGATTGTCGGCCTCCAGGGCAGATTTCCGACAGCAATGCTCTAACCTTCGTCCAAGTTGCCGCATCTCCGTCAATCAGATAAATATAAGGAAGATTAATTTGTTAATTTTTCAATTCCAAATATTAATAGAATAACCATGCCATCCTTCTGTGAATCACTACTCAGAGGTGCTGAACCTAAAATAAAACAATTCCATGAATAACAGTAATCTTTCTTAAACAGAATGAGATTACAGACATATTCTTGGATTTAACTTTAGTTTTATTGCAGGCAGAATTAGGAATCAAAAATGCCAAAGAAAGCACTGTTACAATCTTTAGAGATTGTGATAATCCTGACCTTCCAATCTATGCTATGTATTGAACATGGTTTGCCAAGCAAATTTGGTTCAAAACAAGAAAAGTAGAACAACTAGGATTAGAAATAGTGGTCCCATAATGTGGAGAACAATAGATAAAATCATTTTCAAAATAGAAATAAGATCACACACTAACATAAAGTATTACAATATGCCCTAGTCTCCTATAAATGGAACTTAACACAAAAAAAAACACCACCTCTGAGTGGTGATTCACAGAAGGATGGCATGGTTATTCTATTAATGTTTGGAATTGAAAAAATTAACAAATTAATCTTCCTTAAATTCATCCCTGGATTTTTTAATTTCAAATATTCTAAAAGCGGATTTGGGCCACAGAGAAATTAGCTTATGCAGATGACATGGATGGTGTTATTGGTGTTATCTCAGAAAGGCTTCAAGAAAAAAAATCAGTACTTTTAAAATAGGTATGATGATCTGAAATTAAAAAAAAAATCTATGGAAAACAGAGATTGTCATTTTTGGATCCAACAAAAAGTTTTAATTCTTCTTAGGTACAGAGACAATTAAAATAGTCAAAGTACGTTCAAAAAGTGTTGTTAATGCACCATTAGAGTTCCAGCATCAAAAGTAGGGAAATTGCATCTTAGGATTCCCAACACTAAGACACCACCCCCATCTGCAGTTTCCAGCCCTAACACCCCACCCCTATCCTGCATGCAGGAACAGGTGTGAGGGGTGTGACTTGGGGTTGTCAACCCAAATGCTCACCCCATTGCAAGAGTAAGTAAGCTAAGATGGGTTCAGAATAAGACAGTGGGGTGAACATTAGGGTTTGCAACCCCACAACCCTCATGCCTGTTCCTAAATGTAGGGTAGGGGTGGGGTGTTTGGTTTGGAAACTGAGGGTGGGGGTGGGGTTTTAGGGTTGGGAACACTAAGATATCATTTGCTTACTTTTGATGCTGGAACCTTAATGGTGCATTAATGAAGTTTTTTTACATAGAATTTCCCTACTTTTTGAGAAAGTATAATCATAGGGAACCCTAATGGTGCATTAACAGAGTTTGTTGCAGATAATTTCCTTACTTTTGAGACAGTATAATAGAATGTTTATTTGCAATCCCACCATTCATAATTTTTTGAGAGATTGTAATTGTATCCTTATTTTCCTGTGGGGCCTTACTCCTCTACATATTTGTGTGTGAGGGTCACAGGGCCCCGCACTCCCATCTATGCATCACTCCCTAGTAGTATTTGTATTTCTCTTTGGGAGTGCAGGGCCCGCCCAGCCCTGCGCTGCCATACATGCATTAGTCCATAATAGTATCTGTATTTGTGTGTGGGTGTCCATCCATGCCTCAGTCCTTAATAGTATCCTTATTTCTGTGTGGGAGTGCAGGACCTTCCAGGACCTGCATTCCCATGTATGAAATGACAAACAAACACTTGTATACACATCACATTACAATGTTATCCTATGAGAAATTAAGCAAAATGTAAAGTTGCAGAACTCCAGAGCAAAGTAATTTATTTTTGCCAACCTAGAACAAGGCACATCTGTCAGGCAAGCCCTCAGTACCCTGAAAATTTCAGCCCAAAATTGAAAACCATTTCTTCATGGCACAGTGACAAAGAAACGACTCTGTACACCTCACAATACAATGTAATCCTATGGGAAAGTTAGCTAATATTAAAGCTGCAGAAATCCACAGCAAAGTAATATATTTTCACCAAACTAGCAAAGAGCACATCTGTGAGGCAAGCTCTTTGTGCCCTGAAAATTTCAGCCTAAAATTCCAAACCGATTCTTTGCTATGAAGTGACAAAGAAGAAATAGCCATATAAAAAAATCCTTTTTTTTTTGCAAATTACAGAAAAAGAATACTGTTTAGTGATAAAACAGAATCTTTTTTCACAATTTACAGCAAAGGATCCTTTTTCAAAGAAAAATATTTGCTCAATTTGCAGTTAAAGAATTCAATGGATAAAATAACATACTTCTGGTCTTTTTTTAAAACATTTGACCCAGAATCCAATTCATCAGGCCCCGAGTAGGTAAACACAACTGTTTGTGTTTACCAGCTCTACATATATTTTGAGAGATTTAAATTTGTTTACCTTGCTAACTGAAAACAAAATGGTGGCAGAATGAATGAGAATTCCACATATGTGGATAAGGATTCCATAATTGTGAACAAGACTCCTGTTTTGAGCCTCACATCTAAATTTTCCCATAGAAAAATAATGGGAAACTTTGAAATTTACTAACTTTTGAATGGATTAATATTTTTTCACTAAACCTTCAAAAGGCACATCTCTGACCCAAGCCCTATATATCCTAAAAATTTCAGACCAAATGCCGAAGCAGTTTTTGAGAAGCAGTGTGACAAAGAATTCGACAAAACATGGTCATTTTCACATTTTTGGACACTCCGTAATCTCCACACCCGCACATGTGAATGGAATGAAACTTGCCACATCCAGAGATCATTGGTTCCTGATGGCACCTGCAAATGTGCATGTGAGTAGATCAAATGGTTGCAAAGTTATTAAAGTTCAAAATATGGGGTTTAACATGGAAGTGACTGTTGAACCCTAAAATAGGGGTGCAACCGCACCCCTATAATATATATGTACTTATGGGTGAAATTCACAAAAAATAGTTAATGGAGTCAGCATGTTAAATTACAAAATAATAAGGCTACACAATATAGCAAAAGTATTACTTAAGTTTAACTATAAATATGGAGGAAAACCATCGAACCCGGCCTTAGTCTCAGGAGGTATAAAAATAAATTCAGCACTGTTATGTGGTGTGGAAGTATGGAGAAACCAAATTTTTCAAAGAAATCAAATTCCCTATTATTCTATTATCAGATACTTCTAACAGTCCCAACTTCAACAGCAACTGTTATGGTATGTACGGAATTAGAGAAATTGGACTTATTGTACATCCTCCAGCAATGTTAACAGTCATATCATATTGGTTAAGGACTATTAAAAATAAGCACAATACACTTCGGGTTTGAATCCCGTCAGCCCCCATTTGCATACTGTGTGATGCTGAGCAAGTCATTTAACTTCCTTGTGCTCCCAGGTCACACCTGGAAACAAGATCTGGCTTAGTGTGCCTTTCCTGGTTAAACAATTTCCCCTCTCCTCTTTCCCTAAGTAATGAGTACAAGAAAAAAAAGAATCATATGGATAAAACCAGACAGACATTCAGGCTGACTTTCAGCATAATAGAATACTTGACTAATGCTAATTTATTGGTAGGGTAGATTATTTGAACAAAATTATGAACTGCGTTGAAAAAATTAAAGATGTTAATTGACTGAGAGGTTTTTGAAGCCATGATTAAATCCCATAACATAATCATGGCTTCAAAAAACTTTCAGCCAACAGCCTCTTCACTCACCAGAAATTCCTCTGATGGCAGCATTCCCCTCATTCCTCACCAAGCGTCACACAACTCTGCCCACTCAGAACATGTCTTGCTATCAATTTCTACCCTAAATTTCTACATATCATTTCAAAAAATAAATTTATTTAAATAAAAAAAACAGGACCAAGCTGTTCACATTTTAGCAGTCTACCCAAACTCCATCCACCCCCTGGACACTCTGTCAGACAGCCGGGGGATGTAACATGTCCCAGCAAGAGCAGATGTTCAAATGAAAAAAGAAACAGAAACACTCACAACCATGCCACGCTTACACCAATGCAACTGCCACCGACTGCGGTATCCACATAAACACCCTGCTATCCACAACAAAATTGCCACAATAACTAAACCCAATCCACTATTAGCATGCCCACCCTGAATGGGATACAACAATGGCTGCTAACAGTTAAGCATCTGCCTGTTACCAGAATGGCCCCTTGCAGCAAAACATCTGACAGTGCTCCGGAACACTTTAGGCTCAACCACAAATAAACAATTACTTACTTCATATCAAAAGAAAGGGCAGAGAAAGCACAGTTCACAGTAGTGAGGGGAGGTCATGCTGTTAGGAGGAGAGGGTCATGCAGTCACAAGAGCTCCACTTCCTCTATCACCTCCAACAACAGTGCAACCTGCTGACCACAGCCTTCCAAGATCTATTTTCTTAAAATGTACTCCTACAGTACCCCAGAAACTTACTTTTAAAATATTTTTTGTTTCTTTTTTCTTTATAAAATGTATAACCCATTTCTAACCCAGTTCATAGTAGAAATAATACACTCCAGGTGTGGCATATTATGGGATATCATCACTTCTCAGGTGCATGAGACACTTAGCCATCTGCCTCGTGCCTCACCACACACACGAGGTGTGACAATATCCCACAATATACCACACCCTCTCCTGTATTATCACAGCATTAGCATAGCATACTCATATAGGAACTTAATGAAAACAAGCATTTGTCAATGCTGAATGTTTGCTTGCTAGCATTGGCATTGGTAGTGTAGAAGTTACAGAGCTGCATAATAGGAGTGGCAGCGGAAGTATTGAACTGAAGCCAACCCCACCACCACCCTGCAGAGAGTGACAGGCATTGGGGTGTGCCTTTGGGTCGTCAGGCATAACGACCATGCCATTTCACCACACTCTACCCTGCAGACACTGACAAGTGTCACGGTGTGCCTTGGGGTCTTTGGCCTTTATGCGCATCCCATTCCATCAGGAAATATGGTCAGATGGGTGCATTATAGGAGAATGGGGTGAAGTTTGGGCCCGAAGAATCTGAGGCACACCTTGATGCCTCTCACTGGCTGCAGGGTGTGGGTGGGGGTGGAATGGTATGAGCATGACAGGCAAGAATCCCAAGTCACGCCCCTGATGCCTGTCATTCTCTACATGGTGGGGCGTTATAGTCGGAAACCCTAACGCCTCAGGCATTCATTGGTATTTTCACTCCAAATTTCCAACATGGTTTTTTTGTGACCCCCCACCTCATGAACAGTGGCAACATCAGTTTGTTAGCTGAAAACTGCTTTTGCACAGCGACTATGGCATTTGGCACCACAGGTGCAAAAACGCATTCCGAACAGGATGTGAAAAATGACAGCGGTACTGTTCATGGGGAGGTGTAAAAAATGGCAATGTTGAAAATCTGCTGTGACAATCTTAAAAAAAAATGGTGAAGTCATGAGTGTGCATAGAAACTGTGCAACGCACACCCATAATGTAACTAGTTTGGGGATTTTTTTACAGCAGATTGTTAACACAGGCATTTTGGGAACTCCGATCATGAACAGTGTCAGTGTGATTTTCTTTATCTGTCCCGAACAACGATTTCCCACAGCGACCACGCATTTCTGTGCTGAAAGTGTGAAAACACTTTTCGGCCATGTTGTAGAAAATGACAGCTGTATTGTTCATAAGGAGGTGTGGAAAAATGCCACTGGTGAAAATCTGGACTGAAAATATTACAAATTCATGAACTTATGAGGGTGCGTGGAAACTGCACAATGCTCACTCATAACACAGTCATTTTATGGAGTTTTGTCACCAAATTTTCAACATAGCCATTTTAAGACCTCTGCTCATGACCAGTGTCACTGTGATTTTCTTAATCTGTCCCAAACATTGTTTTCGCACACCAACTGTACCATTGTGCACTACATGTGTGGAAACACATTTTGGGCGAGATGTGAAAAATGGTAGCTGTACTGCTCATAAGGAAGTGCAGTAAAATGGCACTGTTGAAAATCTGGTGTGCAAATATTACAAATTCGAAAACTTGCCAACGTGCGTAGGAACTGCGCAACGTGCGCTCCTAAAACAGTCATTTTTGGGAATTTTTTCACCGAATTTTCAACATAGTCATTTTAACACCTCTGCTCATGACCAGTGTCACTGTGATTTTTTTTAATGTGTCCCACATTTTGTTTTCGCACACCAACTGCGCCATTGTGCACTACATGAGGCGGAAACACGTTTTGGATGAGATGTGAAAATGACAGCTATACTGCTCATAAGGAGGTGTGGTAAAATGGCAATGTTGAAAATCTGGAGTGAAAAGCTGTGAAATTCGCAAACTTACGGCGTGCATAGGAACTGCATAGCGCATGCTCGTAAAACAGTCATTTTACTAATTTTTCCACCAAATTTTCAACATAGCCATTTTAAGACCTCTGCTCATGAACAGTGTCACTGTGATTTTTCTTAATGTGTCCACACATTGATTCCTTACACGACTGTGCCATTGTACGCTACATGGGCGGAAACACATTTTGGGTGAGATGTGAAAAATGACAGCTGTACTGCTCATAAGAAGGTGTGGCAAAATGGCAATGTTGAAAATATGGAGTGAAAATATCGAAAATTCGTGAACTTATGAGCGTGCATATGAACTGCACAACACACGCTTGTAAAACAGTCATTTTTAGGAATTTTTCCACCAAATTTTCAAAATAGGCTTTTTGAGAGCCCACCTTATGAACACTGGCATGGTCATTTCGTTAGTCATTCCAGAAATGTGATTTCGTGCAGTGGCTGCGAAATCACCCTTTGGGCCCGAGTAACACCATGACAGTGACAGCATTCATGAGAAGGGGTCCCAAAACCCCATGTTGAAAATTCGGTGCAAAAATTCCAAAAAATGCCTAGATGTGCACATAAAGTTTAAAAACCCTATCTATCCCATTGTACAGCTTACCAGCATTTCCTCAGTTAAGTGAGTCGGCTTTGAAGCATGCAGGCGAGTTCCTGGTCCTCTGAGATTGTCGCATCGAGCTCCGTGAAGTAAGTATGGGGTGGGGGTGTGGGGAGGCAGGGTGCGCAGTGGGTGGGTGCGAAGTTGTGGGAGGGGGCAGAAAGAAGTGCCGAGGGACAGTTTTGCATTTATAGGGTTTTGGTTAATAAGATGATGAGGGATGTCCAGCGTGGCAGCTGGAAGGCTATTAGGGGGCTGGGCCGACGGAGGACTGGGCACCCGTTGTAATAACATCAGTTTGCCACACTGGGGTGGGCTCCCAGCATGGCACCTGGTTGCTTGGTGGGGGGGATGTGCAGCCGATGGGGGATTGGACACCCCCATTGGCCGTACAGTGTTGGGGGGAAGGGGAAGGCGCATGAACATCCTGTCCCTAGTGGACTATGGACTGCCGGTGTATGGTGCTGCTGATCAGACCGCACTCCATAAAATTCGCAGTACTCTGAATAAGGCCTGCAGGTTAATTACTGGGGCACCTAGGCTAACACACACCTGTCTACTGTACACTAAAGTACTGGTTCTTGATCTCAATGAGTGCCTCAAATATCTGACCTGTACCCTTACAAAAAAAAGACCCTCATTGGGCTATCCCCACCAGGATTGATCACCACCATCCGCTGCTCTGTCCCACTAGTTCATACTCGGACCTCTGTGAAAACCTCTCTTGTTATTCCTAGAGCTAGGACCTCTCACGGCCAAAGAGCCTTCAGCTTTAGGGCCCCCTCCTGGTTCAACACACTGCCCCTCTCCATCTCCGAAGCTCCAACTATATCATGCTTCAAAACGTCCTTACGGAACCACCTTGTTAACACCCCGAAGCTGTACTTGCCACCAATCAAAGTCGTACTCAATACTTATGACAAAGCTTACTACTAAGCTGCTAAGGACAACATAACTCTGGTATTGTTTGCATCAATCCTACCTGTACCAGCTTGTTTGTATCTATGTCTTAAGTTACTGTTATACTGTGTTATACTGTTATACTGTGTATTTTCGTTTGTCTCACTGTGACAAGGTACCTTTGTAAATGAGCCTATGGCTCAAAGGTTTTCCAAACTGCTGTCTAAATGAATAAATAAATAAAAAATACATGCAGTGTGTGTGCATGCACACGTGTCTGTGTGTGGAGGGGGGAGCTCTGCTCACTGAAGCGGAGCTCTCCCTTTCAACTATATGCCACTGCATTTTCAGCTCTCATAGACAGCTGGAGCAGTGATTGGCGCACTGCGACCGCACCTGCAAACACACTGACTGCATTGGAAGAGACTGACACACCTCTGGAAAACTCGGATGATGGCACTATGTTTCTTGCACAATGTATGAGAATGCTCAGAACATTGACATGGAAAAAGTAAAGTAATTCAAAGTTGCATCCTGGTTTATCATAAACAAGTTATCTCAAGGAATTGAAGGCTATCTTGTCCTATTACATCCTGAAATTAGAAGAGCTTTGATGCTAGTCAGATTTGAACTCCTCTGATCAAAATTTATAGAAATACAATTGATATTTATTTATTTTTTTTTCATTTATGTATTTATTTATATCTTGGAAATACACCTTTGAGCTGAAAGCTCATTCACAAAGGTCCCAGGTCATGTAAAACATATAAACCCAGTACAAATACATAGAAATGTAACAAGGAGTACAGGAAGAAGAAAAATGTGCCTATGAACATGATTCAATACACAGTACAGGTGCATACTTATTTGTTATACATAGAAAAAGCAGTCAAAATATTGAGCTTTGTTAGTAGCTACAATTGAGGGGAGGAGGGACGGGCAATGGGGGGACAGAATAAGTGTGGTGTTGGTGGGGTAACAGTAAAGAAGGGGAGACAGGGCAGGAAAGATGGAGGTTTGGTTAAGAGAGCAGGTGGGGAGTAGAGTGGGAGTAAGGCAGTGATGAGGGTAATGCAGCCATGGGGATAGGCCAGGTAAGGTGAGGCAGGGGTCAAAAAAGTGCAGCGTGACAGGGGAACAGGATAGGAAGAGGAAGCAGGCTGGGAAGAAGGGGGCTCGGAAGAGCTGGCCTGTGAGAGGTGGAGTGGGAGTAAGGCAGTGGTCAGAGTAAAGCAGCAATAGGGGACAAGGCAAATTATCAATCACATTTACTAAGAGAGGTAAGGAGTTGGTGAAGTTTTCTCTTAAATGGCCCCAGCCAGGGCTTATTGGATATGTCAGAGGGGAGTTCATTAAGCTAGCACGGAGTGCGGTAGTCAAAGGATCTCTGCGCTTACAAAGTTCTGGAGAAGGGGACTTGCAGAGAAAGTCTGGTCATGCTTCTCATCCGGTGGGGATTATTTGTTCATATATGAGATCCTGGATAGCAGGAGGGGTTAAGCTGAGGCACGTCTTCTTCCCCAGGAGACAAACTTGTTATTGCATTCTGCCCTGAAGTGTAAGCCAGTTGGTTTGCACATTCAGGTTGCAGGTATGGGTAAGTCTGTGGGCTCCAAGAACAAATCTACAGGAGTTATTTAGTGCCACTCTGATTAGTTTTAGGGTTGAGTCGGAGGCAGCCCCATACACCACCAACCCATAGTCTATGATAGAGAGGATGGAGCTATTTATGACAAGTGACAGCGCCTCAGGAGTTAAGCTATGGTGGTGCCTGTATAGAAGGCCAATTCTGGAGTTGACTACCTTAACAGTAAGGTCAGTATGTTGGGCAAAGGATAAGGAGCTATCAAGGGTGACACCAAGGCATTTAAAGGAATACACTTGTTCAAGGGGGGTTCGTACGCTGTTTAGAATCCTTAATTGATAATCCTTGTGTTTATTGTGGGTGTTCACAAATATCATGGACTTTGTTTTTTTTATAATTCATCAGTAGCTTGTTACTGGAGAACCAAGCATCAACAGCGGTGAAGTCACTTTGGAGGTGTGATTCTAAGTGATACAGATCACAACTTTTAAAGAAAATGACAGTGTTATCAGTGTACAGTAGGATATGTTCAGAGCAGACTGAGGGAAGATGGTTTAGGAAGCGGCTAAAGTGGATCTAGGATCGACCCTTTGGGACCCCCATGCGTACCTATTGACTGTTGGAAAGGGTGTCTTCAGTTTTTACCTGCTGAGTCCTATTATTGAGGTAGGTTTTAAACCATGCCATAGCTTTTGTAGCGAGGCCAATAGAGAGGAGCTTATTGAGGAGTGTATTGTGATTCACAGTGTCAAAGGCTTTAGTGAGGCTGGTGTAAATAGCTTGCACTAGCTGGCTTCTGCCTAGGGCCTTGTGAAGGAATCTGATGTATTCCAGAGGGGCAGTAGTGGTGCTGTGTCCCTTCTGGAACCTGTGTTGATGGGGGCATTGGAGTTTATATTTTTCAAAATAGTCAATCAGTTGGTCAGAAACTATTCATTCTAGGGCTTTAGAGAGAGGGGGTAAGATTGATACTGGACGGTAATTGGTGTTGAGGGCCCTGGCTTCCCTTTTGTGGACTGGGTGACTACCACAGCTTTCCATCTCATGGGGAATTGCCCCAAACTGAGGGACAGACTCAATATTTTTTTATAGGCTGAAGTACTTCATCCAGGGTTAGGGCAATAAGTTTTATGTTCAGTATATCATTACTGTGCCTAGATTTGCCAAGTGCCCAGCCAATATATTTTTTTTGCGTAGGCCCTGGATATAGCCTTGAAGTGGAAGGGGGGATCCAGTTGGGGATGCATTATTGGAGGTAGTTGCACCTCTGAGAGTTTGCTGTTCTGTGTTGAAGACGTCAGGTGGCAGCAAGCTGCTGAGATCGCAAAATGCATCATTGAATGTGTCAGCTATTGTTTTATAGTCCTGGGTGATTTCGCCATTGAGTAACAACACTGAGGGTGAGTTTCTGTTGGTTTTGCCAGTTAGGTTTTTCAGATTATCCCCAAACTTTCTCCCATCCCCCAGGTGTTGGAGAGTCAGTCTTTGAAATAGTGTGTTTTGGCGAGTCTGGCCTCAAGGATGCAGATGTTTCTGGCAGATTTGCATTTCTGGATATCAGCCAGTTTGCCAGTGGCCTTAGTCCTGTGCCAAAGATGGTTTCTGGTGGTCATGAGATTTAGCAGAGAGGGGTTAATCCATGTCTTATGGTCAGCCTTGATTTTGCGTTTACTTACTGGGGCAAAGATGTCACAAGCTTGGGGGGCAGAGCTTGTCAACCAAGATGGTGGCATCTTAAATTGAGAAGACAGCATCACCAGAGAATACCTAAGTGACCATTCATAAATCCAGTTATCCCAAAGAAGTCAGATGCACACCAGAATATAAAGTAAAGTAAGTACTACACTTTAATTGCCTCCTTGTCTAAATCAGCAACCAGATCACTGAAATAAACGGTGTACAAATATACTGTAATCCAAGCCAAGCTCTAGGCCCTCTGGCACCTGTCAAGCCAGGATTGTAATTTACCAAATCAGATCAAAGAGGGCGCCCAGCAGTGACAAGTGCTGAACTGTGACAGGCACACTGAACTCCTCAATAATGGCTCAGGCTCAAGGTTCAGGGCTGGACATGGCCATGGAACTAATAACAATAACTACAATGCTGAACAAAGTGCTCAGTGACATGGCAGAACTCTAGCTTCAAACCAAACAAATATTGACTTAAAAAATCTAATGGCCCAGGTGGCCGGAGCAGAGCAAGCAACCCAGCTACACAAGGGGCACTTAAACCAACATCAGAGGCATCTCAACATCCACCAGAAACACACTGATTATCTAATGGCCAAAGTGGAGAACATGGAAAACAGGGCTAGACAAAATAATGTTCGGATAGTTGGGATGCTCGAGGGAGCCAAGGGGCAAGAGATGGCAGTTTTTCTACAGGGAACACTCCCATCAGTGCTTGCACTGAGACCTAGAGCTCCCTTAGAGATCGATAGAGCCTACAGCTCCCTTGCCCCCAAGCCACAGCAAGGTGAGTGACCAAGACCAGTCTTGTGCCACTTCCTAAGATTTCCAGTGAAAGAAGAGGTGCTGAGGGCTGCTAGGGACAAAGGCCAATTGCAACAGGATGTGGTGGACATCATGATATTCCAAGATTACTAGCCCGAACTGTCATGGAAAAGAAAAGCATATGGGGCTGTTAAGCATCAATTGTACCATCTAAATATCCCCACTTCAGTGAGATTTCTAGCCCTGCTATGGGTCCAGTGCCAGGGCAACTGCCTAATATTTGCCTGTCCAGCAGAAGTAGAGTAATTTATAGGGGACATAAGGCAAGATCAAAATGGATCCCCACAGTGCCTGTACAAACCGCATGGCCCAAGCCCCTACCAATGGAGGTCTCGCTACCAGAAGGGGCCTGTGCAGTGCCACCGAAGGAAGCAGTGAATGTCCATCAAGCTAAGAAGCCCAGGCAACTAGCAACCAGTGGCAGACAGAAAAAGAACAGAAACCCCTCCGCCCATCAAATGCCCTTGTGGCAAATGAGGTTGCCAAGCCATAAAACAATCCACATGCAATCAGGCACAAGCAGTAATGCCCCATCAGATACTCCCGTGAAAATTAGCAACAGGTACATACCACTCCAGGAGCTGATGCCTGCACTGCTTGACCTGTCAGAAATGAGCAAGCAGAACCCAGAGGAGGTGCTGACTCTAGGAGAAACAGACTGGGCAGCAATCTGTCATGAATGGGCCGACTACCTCAAGGATATGCGGAAACAACCCAGACCTCATTATCGCCACACCTTGCAACCTTGCCGAAAACTCTCAGAACTGCTGAAGTCCACGGGGAAGACAGCAGAAGGGACACTTGCAGGTCAGCTTCCACTGAAGGAGCACCCCTTTTGATTGCAGGTACTGTCATTTTTGTATAGGTTCCCCTCGACAGCCAGCAACTGCTCTACTTTCTCTTCCACTAAGCATCAGGCCCCCAATGGCCTCAAGCCAGAGACAGAACACATTCAAACTTGGCTGTGGGAAGGAGAACAGGGTTATGGGAACTGCCGCATGTTCTGGAGGAACCAGACTCCATAAGGCAGCAAGCCTGCCATTTGGCCCGCCTCTGTCAGCCGAGACTTTTCACTGCCAAAGGCTACAGGGATGACTAGAAAAACAGGCTTATGCCTTGGTCTTATGAAGGTGCAGCATGTTGAGGGATAGCTCCAGGAATGATCGGTTTTCCAGTTAGGAGGTTGAACTATCCATTAAGCCACCTGTTGTGTTAATGTTCAGAAGGTTATATGTTGACATAAAGCTAATTTTCCAGTTTTCTAGTTAATTTTCTAGAGGAATACAGTGTGTTGGTGCTGGGAAAAGGCAAAACAAAGTTTAAATGGGAGGCCCGGAAGGTTCCTCAGCTTTAAATGGTCACTACTCCCAAATGGCTACAGGCCCCATAGCACAGAAGGGTTAGGGGGACCATGGGGTAGAGCAATTCAGGGCTACAACCCCCAATTACAGACCACCACAAAGTCAGTGGGTCAGGTCTGGGATATGGGACTAGTTTTTGGTCTCTTCTCAAGTCCTCAGACTCCCCCCAACAACTTGCCATATAAGTTGAGGAACACTTCTAAATGGGACTGCATGAAAACCCAGCAGGGACCCTAAATGGCAGAGGCAAATGAGAAATGCTGACAAGGGCCCATGTTCCAATGATATCTACCCTACAATTATGGTTATGAGAAGCCTGCTTTACGTAGCACGGTTCTGAGGAAGCACTACATCATCCAGTCAGCCAAGGGTGGAAGCTGCTTGGTGCACCCCAGGGTGCCACACTAGTCCCCCACCCCAGTAATCATGTAGTAGCCCCTAAAGAGCAACATGGAGGCTGGAGAGAAAGAGGGAGACTTATAACAACCACCAGGGCTGCCTTTTCTGGACGGGGGGGGGCTACATATTATCTCTCTGGTGCACCTTTGCACTGGAGCCCAAGAAGGAAGGTACAGTGTGCTCTGACTCTCGGAGATAGATATAAGTACGGTCTCTGGAGAGTGCTCCCACAGTACAGGAAATTTAAAAGGGCAAGGAAACACTAGCTGGTCCCCCACAAGAATAAGCAAGTGGAACTTTATTGAAGTACAGGGACCAACCTCCCCCCTAGCGGAAGGTCCCTAGAGCATCATTAGTGGAACTGCCAGCTGGTAGCTCAGTTAGATCTGATTGGGGTGCTGCCTCCCCAGTGAGGGAGATCTTAGCAAGCTTTATAGTCAAAAATGTAAACACGTTGGACAGTAGTCCATGGTTAAGATTGAAGGTTTCACAATGTTTATGATAATGATTATTATATCATGGTTACAGGAAAATGTACTTTTGGCACCTGCACCTTACAGAAGTTGGTTTCCTGAGCAGACTTGCAAAAGGGTGCAGGTTTGGCCGCTAATACAAAAGAAAAGAGTGTTAGATGCGCAGACTTTGGGGAAGGTCAGGGGAGGGGAAAGGAGCTGAAATCTCATGCTCTGGGGAGCCTAATTGTGGAAGTGAAGCATCTTCATCATTTTTTACAGGGTATACTGTGCATTCGTCATGGGTATCAAAACAGTAAACAGGTTAAATGGCAGTCCCAAATACCATAGTGGCCACTACATGGAACATAAAGGGCTTAAACTCACCAATTAAATGTAAGAATATTCTCTCCCAACTGAAACAATTGAAAACTCATGTGGCCTTACAACAGGAGACCAAACTCTCAAACAATGTAGCCTCCAAACTTGTTAGGGAATGGGTGGGAAGGAAAGCACACAGCTCTGCAGGGACTGCCAAACAAGTGATGTCCATTCTGTGTCATAGGACCCTGGGATAGATCCCAATAACACAACAGTCTGATAAGGAAGAAAGGTGGGTGGTGGCGAAAATGGAGACCCCCAGCAGGCCCTATACTTTTAGTCAACCTGTACACACCTAATGAAGACAACCCTAAGATTTTCGGTGAGGTATCCCAAGTGATACTGGACTTGTTGTTCAACAATCCAGAGGTATTGTTGGGGGGGAACTGCAATTTGGTAATGGAGGCGGCACAGTTCCAAGCCAGAGACCCACACCCACACCCAAAAGCAGGTATGGAAGCTGATGGACCTACACCAACTCATAGACATGTGGAGGTTGACACATCCAGCGACAAAAGATTATATGTACTTCTCTCTGGCGAATGATATGTCCAGTAGGCTGGACAACTGGCTAACTTCCTCAAAGATAACAGCTAAAATGGTGGATGCCACCATAGGCCCCTGTACCTAGCAGATCATGCCCCCCCAACCATAAACTTTGTGCTAGCCCCCAAGAACGCAAGGTCCCTCACCTGAAGGATAGACTTCCTCCTATTACAAGATAAGGATTTCAAGATTTGGGTAACAGAAGAAGCAAGCAATTACTTTAAGGAAAACCCCAACGGGTTGGCCCCCTCAGGTATGGTGTGGGAAGCTTTTAAAGCTACCTTAAGGGGCAAAATAATAAGATATGCCATGTACCGCAGGAGGCAGCAAGATGGAGATGGAGAAGCCTCTGAGCTGGAAGCAAAATTAAAAGCAAAGGAACAGGAGTATAAGACAAATCCCCATAACCTTCAAAACACTGAACTCCCATATGAGATAAAAGCCCTAAGAATCCAGCTAAATTGGCTAACCACAAGAAAGGTAGAGCTGCAGATTCATAGGACACAACACAAATATTGGGCTGCTGGGGAAAGGGCAGGAAAACTGCTTGCCTATAGGCCAAAAAAGAAGCAGGTGAGCCGGCCCGGTGGCGCTGAGGGTTGAGGCGCTCGACGACACACCTCGCTCCATGCCAATGACCTGGGTTCGGGAATGAGCTCAGGTCATCGGGGGTTGGTAGGGGAGGGAAGGACTAGGATCGAGCATCTGACGACAGCTCTCCTAGTCCTGGGGAAAAGGGGTGGGTACACGTCGCGTTCTGGCAGTCCCTGGGGACGCCTGGAGGAACTACAGTGTGTGAGTGTTAAGTAAGGGAGGGAGCATGGCAGATGTCAAACGTTGTGCATGAACGTCATTGCACATCTGTGCTCCCACTGGGGAAAAAAAGGAAATGGCAGCACAGTCCGCGGCAGCTTGATGACCGCATGTTTCACCGGCCAACGATGCCTGGATCCAGGCATGTGCCAGTATTGGATCCTCGCCAGGCACGGGAGCTTGGGGGGGCCCCTCTCAACAGACATAGTAACATATGCCAGCTTCAGGGTTGGCAATGAAAGGAGGAGCAGTGGCTAGATTCATTGCAGGACTGTGGCTGCAATAGGTGAGAAAAAGAGATGTGATAAAAAAAAGAGAAGCAGGCTGAAAGGCACATATTAAAACTAAAGGACCCTTTAAGGAGGCAGTATAGCGCAGTGGGTTAAGGCTCTGAGCTGCAGATCTGGAGACCTGGGTTTGAATCCCACAGCCACTTAGGTGCATACTGTGTGATCCTGAACAAGTCTTTTAACTTCCTTGTGCTCCCAGGTCGCATCTGGAAACAAGCTTCAGCTTAGTGTGCTACTCCTGATTAAACAATGTTCCCTTCCCTTTCCCTTTGGGCCAACAATGTGTCACCCCAGCAGGGATTAACCAAACAATGGCAGGATTTTACAGAGAACTCTATAAATCAGAAGGGAAATTGGACCAACAAACATTCTTGGACTTTATGTCCAGAATCTCCCTCCCAAAACTTAGCCCTAGCCAAAAAGAGAACCTGGAAGCCCAGTTCACAGAGGAAGAGATTGAATCAGCCATAAAAAAAGATGGCCCCTCACAAATCCCCCAGGAGTGACAGGTTCCCAATTGATTTTTACCAACAGGTAAAGGACACAGTTGCCAGACCCCGACTAGCCATGTTGCAGGATGTCTTTGAAAAAGAAACCCTTCCCAAAACCCTCGCTGAAGCCATAATAACAGTGCTTCCAAAAGAGGGGAAAGACCTCAGCCTCCCAGCCTGCTGCAGGCCCATCTCTCTGATAAATGCTGATGCCAAAATAATTGCCAAAATTGGCCTAATAGTGTAGAGGGCTGCGGTGCTGGCACCTTACCTCTTACCACGCTGGTGACCTGGGGTCGGAAGTGAGCTCGGGTTGCCAGGGGTTGTCCGGGGGGGAGAGAGGATCAAGCGTCCGATGGAAAACTCTCCTCTCTCGGGGAGGGTGGGTTGTGAATTCCTGGCAGCAGTGACCACACGGAGGTGTGCTGTACAACAGTCAGGGCCACATAAGCTATTGGGGCAGGCGATGGCAGACATCCATGGGACGAGTGCAGGAGAGCGCTCGTGCCCACACTAAAAGTTATTGTACATCTGTGCCTGGGGGGGGGACACATAAAAAGGAAACACCTTTCTTGCCAGGAGGAAGATGTCACTCCCACCACTACTCCCAGGCTAGATCCTCCTCTCCAGGTCTTGACCGCCTCCCTCCTTCAGCTCCACCCGCCTTGGCACTAGATTAATGAAAGGAAGATCGCCATGGTGCAAAATGGTGACCCTGCTTCAGGGGGAAGACTGAGGAGTGCTAGGTAGGTGTGCCATGGGTGGATTGGAGGAACAGGATCTCTGGTAGAGGGGATCACAGCAGGGCAGGATAAGGTGGGGTGACCGATTGTACCCCTGCGAGAGGTGATGGGAGGGAAATAAAGTGTATTATTAAGAATCATAGATTGGACAAGGAAAAGCAGTTTATTTCATCTGTGCCTTTCATACCCACATGGTAAGAGCTTTGCTATAGTGACACAGTTGCTATGCAATGACCCCTTGTGCACCGGCTGATGACATCACAGCACTCTCCATGCGGGTATAAGAGGAGTAGGCCAATGCTAGCCTCTTGTTGCTACTGAAACTTTGCAAGTCACATTGGAGATAAGCTTGAGTAAGTAACTTATTTTGAATATGCAGTGGTATTCATACCCTAAAAAGATATTGAGTGTGGGGTTAATCTTATTTATCTTGGCTTTTGTCACACGCAATACTTGTAAAGCTTAAATATATGGAATGGTTGGTAGAAACGTATGGAGCGTTGTGAAAAATGTTTTGAGAACATTCTATGCCGTGGTTTAAAACTTGGAATGTGTATTTCAGACCTAGAGCAGACGTATCTCTGAACAAATCTGCAAAAATGAAGGTAACAAGAGACTGAAACAAATTTGATAGGTAATTTAAACTTTTAAAATAATTTTGAAGAAAGTATTGTTACAGCTTGGATTGTTGGTTAATAATGAACAATATGGTCCCTTTAGAAAAAGGCATTGTGTGCACGAACACAGAAAACTGTCATGTGAAAAGCAATATGCAAACATAACAGGTGAATGGACATTATTAATGAAGTTTGAACTGCTTGCATGACTTAAAGTGGCAGTTTCCCATTTAGTTGGCTTTCTTATAAAAATTAGAATATGATTATTTTTATAAGAACTAAGTGAAGCATAGTTTGTGCAATCTATAATTATATGAGAATTGGTATATAGAGGCAGCCAATGGCTGGTGATTTAGAAGGTAGCCATTTTGGCTAGTGAAGACTAGTACAGCACATATGTTTTAAAATGGCGGGATCAATTTACAGCATTTTGTACTGGATTTAAGAATGTGAATAACAAAAAAGGATGTTGTGGTAGTAGTCACAAGAATGTATGTATAAAAATAATATTGAAAAATATTAATCATCAAACTATGAGATTAAAAAACACTTTATTCTTTTCATATTTATTTAACAGTCTCCCAGAAGAAGCCAAATGTTGGTGAAACATTGGGGAACAGATGAAAACATTTTGAAATAAAGATAAAGACATACGTTAAACGTGACTAACGTATGTTTTTTTAACCGAGATGGAAAACTTTTTCTATGGATGAACTATCACACAAATTAACCATCTCCGCCATAAGAATCCCACAGAACTGTTACAGATTTCCCCTGGAAGCATTGAATGGGACTATAGGGAAATAAAGTGGAAAAAAAATAATAATTGCCAAAATGCTTGCCTCTAGGCTGGAAAAGCTCCTACCGTCCATTGCTCACCTGGCACAAGTGGCATTTATGCAAGGGAGGGTCAGCTCGGACCATCTGAGAGCACTTTGTACCCTGTTTCAGGCCATGACAAACCTCTCATCTCTGGTAGTAGCCATTGCACTTGATTCTGAAAAGGCTCTCAGGTTTTTTTTTCAGTTTCAAAAGGCTATTGTTCAGCACATTAGGTCATTACAATTATAAAACACACAGCTTAAACAGAGCAAACAAAATAGCAAAAATTAAAATACAGATAAATAAAGATGATTTTGTACAAACATCATTAAACAACAGTCAATCCTCTTAGAATAAATATCAGCATAACAATACATACAAATTCACATCCATAGTTTTACAGTACATCATATACATATAGGCCCGGATATTCAGAAATGCACCAAAGTCCGGCGCAAGTCCTGCGCAGTGCAAATCCGATGGACCATGGTGCAACTGGAGCCATATTCAGAGGGTGTGCAGGCTGAACAGCGCCAGCGCAATGCGACTAAGAGTATGGCAGAGTTGCTGCCATAGGCGCCAAACAAGTGCGCCATGGTGCACACAGAGATACTCCAGCTAGGGTTACCACCTTTTAAGAAGCTCAAAGTGGGACATTTCTTACTAAAACATGATTTTTCACAGGACAATATGTAACCTTGACTAGTGCAACAGACTTTTTTTCTCTATATGATCAGAATTAAGGCTAAGTATTGTAATTTCTTGGTTGCTTCTATGGTTTCATATCATTTTAATGTATTTTAGTTAAGGTACTATAGTTTTCTACAAGATTTAGATGAAAGTCAGAAAATATTTTTTCTATTAAAAGTCAGGACATGTACTATTTTTCATGTTTTTTTGCAGGACACAGCTGCCCAAATCAGGACAGGTGGTAACCCTAACTCCAGCATAACCGTGGCAGCACAGAACAGCACAGCAACAGAGGGGGACAGGGCACAGAGAACAGACCCAGGGACAGAGGTATGGAAGCACAGTGAAATCAGCCACAGTAGGCCTCCACCAGCAGGGCACACACAGGCACCCAGACACTGGACCCCAGAACACAACAGTGGCATGGATAGCAAGTGACAGGAGGTGCCAACGGAGGGCCACCAAGGGAGCCCCCCATGCTCCTCCCGGTAGGTTGCTGGCCTTGCCCCCCCACCACAAGACCATAGCAGGCAACACCAAGGATCATGTAGCCAAGGACACACATGCCACACAGGCACACAGGGAGCCCACACAGTGGGCAATGAATGGGCCAGGATGCAAGCAGTATGGCAGACCACATGGGACAGGCTGCACAATGCCAAGCAGAGGACCCCAACACAGTGTGTGGTCAGTACTTGAACAATGACCATGGCAGTGTGCCACCACAATGCACACACCCACCACATACCCCTAACTGCCACCCCATGGGCACCCCAATGCACAGCCACCAACCCAGGGGATGGACACCACCACAGTGGGACACACCACAGCACATAGCAGAGAACCATTGAAGCACAATATGCACCCCCGCACATGCTCACAACACGGACAGACACTGGGCCACTGCAGCATGGCTCCTCATGCCTCCTGCAAAGCAGACACAGACACAGGCAGGTATGTCAGAAAATATTTATCTGAAACAACTATTTATAAAACTAACAGAGGCTGGGAAATGGTAGGTACAGTGAGGGAAGGGGACAGGGAGCAGGGACTGTACAGTGGGAGGGGGGACTGTAGAGGAATGTGCAACAGGGGAATCAGGGGAAAATAATAACAACATCAGCATTAGCAACAGCCCTGTCCAGCCACCCCAACAAGCTTTCACTCCCTCCGTTCCTCTGCCATCATGCGCTGCATAGTGACAACGACCTCCAATATGCTGGAGCACACCAGCAATGTCTGCCGCATGAGCCTGCTGAGCATTCGTCTTGGCACTCTCTGCACTGGATGCCAGACACCTATAGCAAGAGACAGGACAGGTGATCAGTGCAATGGCCCAAGAAACCATGCCCAACCACAGTGCTCAATGGGCAGTGGGACCACACACCCCTGGAGGGCCCGGAATGGACACCCATAAGCGGGTGGGCCAACACTAGCCAGCAACACGGTGCACCACATTGTTGCACAGAGGTGGTCCCCACTGCACAATGGTCATATGACAGCGCAGTGACAGTCACATGGCACACTGCACAGGCAGCACCACAGCAACAACGGTGGCAGCCGGGCACATGCCCACCCCACCAACAGCCAGCACACATGTCCAATGGATGTGCCACAGTGGCATGCACCACACACAATGTGACACACACAACTGCCATGGCACAGGCAGCCATGCCTGCACCCACTGCCACCCCCCATGTACAGTGAGAATGACCAAGACAGTGCTTACCTGCCCCCAGTGGTACTGCTTGTGCAGGTCCTCCCCCATCAGGTTGCACCACCAGGATGCATGCTGCTGCAGTCCTGGCCTGCCTGTGGTCCTCTGGCCCTGGGACTGGAAAGAAGACAGGTGCACATTAGTACCAGACCACAGCAGCTGCCCCCCCCGCCCTCTGTGCACAGGGCATGCCCCTGTCTGACCCGTCCTGCACAACAGCACAGCTGCAACACAACATAAGCAGCAGCTGGCACTGCCACTGCCACTCAGTGATGCACACAATGATATTGTACCCCACTGCAGGGCATGCCAAGCAGCAATGGCAACACCACAGTACAGCACCAGGGAAGACATGCAGCATGGGATGACTTACCTGGCTGTGGCACCGCACCATGCCTGATGTGTGCCTGAAGCCTCCAAAGCTGGTCAGGGTCCCTGCGCATCAGGTCACTATACTGGTGCCTACACTGCTCAGCTGTCCTGGGCACCCCAATTCTCCTCTCCAGGCTGACAGCTATCTCCTGCCACACACTGCCCAGGACCTGCTGCAAGGGCACCTGGCCAAACAGCTGTGGGCTGTAGGGCTCCACACAGGTGACCAGGTTGACCACTTCCACATCTGACCATTTACTGGCATGGTGACTCCAACCCTGCACCATGGCTCTCGCTTGGTTCAGCAGCAAAATGGCAGGTACAGGTGCACGTGGCCACCACAGGTGCTAGATGTGCGATGCACAGGAGAATGCACAGTGCCCGGCCATTGCACAGTGCTGGACATGCACAGTAGGTGTGGCCTGGTGGGGTCACAGGGTCATGGAAAGGACCCAGGGATCAGAGGTCAGTGGCTAGTTCACAGTGCGCATGTGTACGATAGGGAACATGCAATCATGCGCAAAATGTGCGTAGCTGCAGTGCCGATACATCATGCTGCTTGTGTGTCTTCCACAAATGATACCATGACAGCACAGTGCGCATGTGCACTGCAGGCCTGCAAACCAAACATGCATGGGCATTGTGCTGCCACTTGCTCTGGCACAATATCATTGCACATGACACAGTATCTCAATATTCAGATGCCGCATGCAAATGAGCTCATTAGCCAATGCGTGGCACAGTGGGGTGCATTAGCATTGAATTACCATTATGCACACCCTCATTTGCATGTGTTGCATCTCATAAGCTCCATGGAACAGCACAGGCCATGTACCAGTATTGCAACTGTGACAGGTGCTGTGAGTGCTGGATGCCGCAGCAGCACACTGGGAGCAGACAGCACTGCAAGGTGGGAGGCACCAGGGAGATGCTGCCACTGACATACTGTGATGTCCATGTTCACAGGAGGCAACATGTCGGCACAGGAGGAGGGCGAGGAGCACGGACTTGCACAGAAGTGCAGTCCCAATTTCATGAAGGGAGAGACAGATGCCCTGTTCAAGCCCTACCTTGACAGGGAGGCTCTGTTGAGCAGTGTCATGGGCACACCACAGGATAGGGCCACTGGATGGGTGGTGACCTATGTCAGCCAGCACGGCAGCCACCAGCGGTCATCGCAGAAGTGCCGCAAAAAGGTCGGGACCAACAGGCAGCGCATAAAGGAGAAGGTGGCAGCCATCAGAGTGTCCCGTACTACCACTGGAGGAGGGTCAGAGGATGCACCCACACTGACACCAACGGAGGAGTTGGTGGCAGCCACCATCCACTGCACCTCGGTGGAGGGTGTGCCTGGGGGAGACTTCCAGATGGGTGGCAGCCCATTACTGCATGGTATGTATGTCAGCTGCGCACAGCTGGTGGCCTGGAGGGTGTGTACATGAGCATGCTGTCATTGTGAATGCGGTTGTCCTGCATGGCATGTGCACGTGTGTGCACCCACACACATGCCATGCTGCAGGACACATGTGGCAGCAGTGTATGGGGGGACACATGCACTGCATCACTGACATGCCATCCTTCTCTTGCGTTCCATAGCGCCGAAAAAATCATGACTGAGATATTAACGAGTATTAAATGGCAACATTCACAATAGCAAATGTAATATGTAGCGACTACAAGTATAGCACCCATGTAAAAATCATGATGCTAGTTCCTAACACACTGATGCTTGAATAAATGTGGGCCATCAATGAGTAAAGTTCAAGAAAAGCTGCAAGCATTCTGATACCAATAGCAGTTTTAAAAAAGCGGTATTGTAGCATTGCAATCATAAACCAAGATTGCAGGTTAACTAGCAAAAGCAGTCTTATTTGGACCATCGCTGAGTGAAGTGCATGAAAAGCTGTCACTGAGAAGAGCTGTCACTGAGATGAATAGGCACCAAAATTTGAAATCCTGATCAGAACAATCAAATTAGCGAGGCTAGTAGTCTTCTCCACCCGCATCCCAGAATACAGTGCACTCAGATGGTATTTCAAGATCAATAACAGAGCAAGGAGTAGCAGGACAGCCTCACTCCACCTGTCTGAGTCTTTGCACTGTTCTTTTTATCAAGGGCAGCCCAGGTAAATGCCCTGCTACAGCCTCTGGTGCACTAGTGGTACACTGCACCACAACTTGAGATATGCTCTCAAAAGTGCCATGAGCTCTCTCCCCAACACGAGTCATAACTTTCCTCACACCAATGTCCCCAGCATCAGCTACAGGATTATGCTCCTTTATCTGGGCTATTACCTTGTTTTCCATGGTGTGCAAATGAGCAAGGCAATTGAATTTGTGGGAGTCAGCGCAACGCCAGTAAACCTTTTTCACAAGTTTTCGTTGTCCTTACGGTATACAAATCCCTGATACACAGCAAGGGGCTTGCCTTTCTGGCTGAGAATTACTTCCATGTCCATCTCAGTGCTGTAGCAAGCTGCACCTTACTAACCATGAACTTAATCCAATTGCAATCAGCCATCAGCTGGTAACACTACTGCATTCACCAAGTCCCATCAAACATCCAACATCCAGTCAGAAACACAGTCTATTGTCTATTTTCCCAGTGACAGCTTTTCGTTCACTTCAGTCAGAGATGCAAGCAGAAATACTGCTTTTGCTAGCTAACCTGGAATCAGGGGTTTATTTTTGCATCATTATAGTAGCGTTATTTTGTGTATTTTCTCAGTGATACCATTTCGAGCACTATTTAAAGTCACCTTTAGAAAGACTCGCTATTATTGACTATTTGAACACATTATAGTCGCTATTTTCTCACGAGCGCTGTTTTCAAACACTCGCTAATACAACAATCACTATTCTTTGATCGTTATTTTTACCTCGTGACTTTGTAGTCATGATTATCATAGGTAACCTTGTCTTGCAGCACCAGCATGCCTCCGTACAGAGGATGGGGCACCGGCAGCGGCACCCGTGGATGCCGGCAATTCCCCAGAGGACAGACCATCAACATCCACTGGCATCTGGGAGCCCAACAGGCCGCAGATCAGCACCACGGTGCCTGTGTGTGACCTTGGCCTAGGGGAGGACGAGGCCCTGGATGTGATCCTGCAGGATGCCAGCCATGGAATCCTGTGTGCAGAGACACAGTTCAGGGCAGGGTCCAACTCAGATGATGACTTCACACACCTCCTGGACAGCATGGGCGACATTGTGGGCATGTAACGACTGTTGGCAGCACAGCCACATACAGCACCCAGCACAATGCCAGCAGTTGAACAGCTGCCTGCTACCACTGTGGGTGCGGTGGTGTGCAGTGCCACAGATGTGCCCTGTATTGGTGGTGGTGCGGCTGTGCAGGAGCAGGGTAGTGAACAGCAGCAAGAGGGGTGATGGCAGCAAGTTGCTGGTACCACCAGGCAGCCAGACACAGGGTCCACAGCTGGTGCGCCTGCCATACTCACTCCCCCTCCAGACACCACTATGCAGCATCCGCTAGCGAGGGGAGCTGTGCAGCATAGCAGATCACCCCCCAGATGGCCGGTGTCCTGCCCGGGAGCCCCAGGATGTGGACCATCTGGCTGAGCACATCCAGCTGCTGCGAGTGTCCATTTAGCAACAGGTGCTGCTCACCACTAGGGTGCATGCACTGCATGTGGCGGTGCACCAGTTAGCTGAGCAGCAGGACAGGAGCACGGCACAGATCCTGGAGGGGATGCAATGCATGTAGGATGCCACGACTGAGTCCCTGGATCACATTGCCAGTACAATTAAGGATGGCTTTGTGTTGCTGACTGCCACAGGGCATGGCCATGCACAGGAGACCCCCTGCAGTGTGCTGTCCACCCCATGGACCAGGCACAGGTGACCCCATCACAGTCGACGCCAGACTCAGATGTAGGCATCCCAGGCACACCCAGGGTGGGCCTGTTTGGGCACCTGCACACCCCCATGAGGACACAGTCATGGTCCCATGCTTCCACCCCTGGGGGGCTGTGGGACACCCTTCCCGGCTGATGTGCAGCCTGTGGCTGCTGATCGGCGTCGGCATGGCTGCCCCGTGGCTGTGGTGGCCATAGTACCATGCGGCTGCCCTGATCTGCATGCTGCCCTGACCGCAGTCTGTGGCTGATGCCCTGTGCACCCATGGGCGGTGTGTGTGCACCTTATCAATGGTGGCACACCTGTGTGATGTACCCCATGTTGCCTGTGTGTGTGCATGCCTGGCCTCTGGACCATGTGGCGTGGGCATGATGAGGGCAGTCTAGCACCAGTTGCGCCTGTGCACTGGTGCCATGCATCTGATGCATGCCACAGTCCAATGCCTGGGAGGGTGGGTGGGTGCGTGTGTGTGTGTGTGTGTGTTGCTGTGTGTGGGTGTGTGCCACTGACTCCCATCTCCCTGCATCATGCCTCTGTGTGTGCATGCCCCTGCCATGCACATCCCTGCATGTGTGCTGTTCTTGTTTGTGTGGCCCATGCATGTGTACCGCACCATCTACCTGCATTCCCCAAAGTGTTCCTGTGTGACAGTGTCATGATGGCTTCATGCCTGCTGTTGCAGTCAGGGGTCCCTCCGTCCAGAAGGTGGCTGTCCACCACCCTCCGACCCATTGTCTCTGTCATCCCCACTACTGTTGCCCTCATATGCCTTGACAGCTATCCCATGGTCAATGGCCATGTTGTACAGTATGCAGCAGGCCAGGAATAGGCCACAGGCTTTCGAGGGGCTGTACTGTAGGTCACCGCCTGACCTGTCTAGGCAATGGAATCGTGCCTTCAGCATGCCAAAGACGTGCTCAATGGTGTTGCACGTGCTAGCGTGTGCCTTGTTGTACCGTTCCTCTGCTGGGGACGATGGTCACTAGTAGGGGGTGAGCAGCCAGGGTCTCAGTGGGTATGTGCTGTCACCTGTGTGCAGAATGACATGGTTAGCCCTCTGCAATTCTGCACTGTGCCTCTTGCCTGTTCCTGGTGCTCACTCCAGCATGCACAGGCTGCCCACCCCCATCCCCAGGTCTGCTCTGCCCATTGCTCCTTGCCCATGCCATACTCACCCACTAGGTGGCCCATGGGGATGTCCCCATGTTAAAACCTGTGGCACAGCGCAGAGCTGTGCCAGATGAATGTGTCATGTGTACTCTCAGGGTGTGTGGTGCAGATATTTATGATTTGCCCCCGTGGCATTGCACATCACCTGGTAGCTGATGCTCGGGCTCCCCTTCCTGTTGATATATGCCATTCCCTCAGGGCCAGGTGGCATGCGGATCCCCGTGTGAGTACAGTCAATGGCCCCAATCATGGCAGGCATGCGTGCCACCCTGTGAAAGTCCTGCATAATTGCTGTATGCTCCGCCTATGTGCTGGGGAAATGGATGAATTCTGAAGCACGTGGCAGCAGAGCATTAAGGAACTGTGTGAGAAGGCAGGACATGGCCAACTGGGTGATGTCTGTGATGTCCCCTGTTGGTCATTGGAAGGTGCACATGGTGAGCAGGCAAATGACAGTGGTCACCTTTGTCTCCACGGACATGGCGTGGCTCTGTCTGGTGGGTGCCTGCATCTTCTCACTGCACAGCTTGCGGCCTCAGAATGGCCCTGTTCAGGTGGTACTGGCCCACGATGTCACTATAGCTCTCAAAGGTGATGTGGGCACGGTACCACCTGTGTCGGGCATATCACTGATGGGCCCTTCATCGACCACGTAGCTGTACCTCCTGCCTCCTCACACCCCTCATTACCACCTCCATCAAGAAGGGTGCACTCTCCGTTTCTCCATCTCTCCTGCTGTCCACTGTCCCCCTGGGTGGTTGGCTGCTGGCTGTGTGCCACACTGGTACACTGGTTTTGTGTGTGTGTGTGTGTGTGTGTGTGTGTGTCTCTCTCTCTCTCTCTCTCTCTCTCTCTCTCTCTCTCTCTCTGCCCCTCTCTCTCCCTCTCCCATGCCACCTCTCTGTCCCTCTCCCTCTGTGTCTGTTCTTGTCCCTGTCTGTCTGCCTCTATCTCTCCCTCACTCTTGGCGCAACTGCTGTCTGTGTGTTTGCATCCTGTTTTTATAGGAACAAGTCTGGTCGGTGCATCTTTGATTTGCTCCACACTTGCGCCATGGTTTTGCAGTTGAATATTTCATTGCGCTGGATATTCTTGGGAATGTCCCCTGCACTTGTGCCGCATACATTATAGTTGCACATTGGTGCAATGGATTTTGCACTGCGCAATGACTCCCACTGAATATCACTCCTCAGCGCATTTCCGTACTTGAGCTGGCACAACTCAGTTGTGCCATGCACAACTGCTCTGAATATCCGGGCCATGGCCTCTAACTTTTTATATTCCTAATATTAATATGTCTAATCTTACTTATTTGAAAGAAGAAATTTTCAAATCTATTGATTGTCCAATTGTTCTGATTAGTAAGGAGTATTTGTGTTAAAGAGCTACTGGCACCTCAAAGAAAACTTTGAAAAACATAATAATTTGATACAATTCAGCTAGCATTCCATATATATTCTATATATGTCTTTTCCCTATTATTTATTACTCAGTAAATTTATATGAATACATAATCACTATCCTTTAGAGTTCCTTTACAGTTCACCTGCCTCTATAACTCACTCCCTACTTCAAGTCATGATCCTCTGTTGCAACATCACAATCTGTTAGCATGAGAGTAACTGTGATGTCACAAGCAGTACATTATGACCTCAGGTAGGGAGGAAGCAACAGGAATAGCAGAACTCTTCAGGAACAAAGATTTTGTTTAAATGCAGATGACCTCAGTAGTAAATAATGTGGAGGAGAAATTTAGAACTAATGTGATCTATAAACTGAACTGTGTCTAAATATTATGTTATGTTCTGTTCTTCTTAATTAAGTTCTCCTGAAGGTGTCAGCCGCTCTTTAATAGTTCTCTATCAATATTCTCCCACTCCAGCAAGAAAGGCACAAGCCAGAATTTTCTCTTATTTTTGTACAAAGAACAACCCCATAGGACATGCAATACATCTTCTTTAAATCCAATTCCACAAAAACACTTCATTTCAGATTCTGGAAGTTTTTTATACCTATCTGTCAGAACATTACTTTCAAAACTTTCCAGCCTATATCTTGTAAAGATTTTTCTTAATACATTATATTTTAATGAAATTGAATAATATTGGAATAAGTGATTAGCCACACTAAAGACATACCAAGTTGCTTTGTTGGAATTATATATCAATTCCCTATCTCTTGAAATCTGTGATTTATTATTTTCTTTTTGATATAACTTCTATATTTTAGACTGAAGGTAATATTTCTTTCCACATATCTACTCAGTACAGCAAGGTCATACATTTTTAATTTTTGAAACATTTCTTTCAGCCAGTATTTACTAACACAATCTCTTTTAATCCAATATTTTTGTTCAACCAGGCACTGTACAGGTAATCCGCTAGTTATTAACCTTGTCACCATGATCCAACACATAATTTTCTGTACATCCATTAGAACTCTTATATCTGTAAGACCTGTTTCTGCTTTCAGAAATTGAGCTGGAAATAATGATGAGAAAAGGCTTTCAATTCCATAGAGTGAGAATTCCTGTATGCAGTCCTGAAAGCGTTCAATTTTGGGGACAACTGCACCACATGGATTAGAACACTACTCCACCCCGATGGCAAAAGTTCTGACCAACCAATTACTATGGGAACCATTTCAATTATACAGAAGCACTCACCCCCCGTGTTCTTTGTGCTGGCCATCGAGCCCCTAGCTGCTGCGATCAGGGGGAACCCAGAAATGCAAGGCATTCAGGTGGGTGCCAAAGAATACCATACTAAGCTATACGCAGATGACTATTTGGTGCTCACTGAAAACCCCTCCACTAGCATTCTTCATATTCTCGACATCCCAAGTGACTTTGTGGGTATTTCTGGCCTAAAAATTAACTACAGTATATCTGAAGTTCTTCACCTCAATAGACACGCTACCCATAACTTGGTGAAGCATACTGGGCTGGCATGGGTTCCAAAGGCTAGGGATCATCCTAAACCCTGACCTATCAAGTTTGGTATCCTGCAACTTCCAATCACTCATATAAAAATTAAAGCGTGAAGTGGAACGCTGGAAACAACTCAGCTTAACAATGGAAGGAAAGATCAACATTATCAAAATGATGCTGGCCCCCAGAATAAACTATCTGAAGCCTGGATTAAGAAAATGAACACACTCATTGGCAATTTCATATGGGGAAACCAATACTCCCAGGTACAGCAGAGCTAAGCTTTGGGCACAATGGTCGGCGGGGTGGAAACTCACCAACTTCTCACAATATGCATGGGCCTTCCAATGTGCCAAAACATGCCAACTATTTCAAGTGAAGGGGGAGAGTCCACCAGCCTGGATAGAGATGGAAATGGAGATCTTATAGGGGATCTCATTAGTTGACCACCTAGGATACCCCTTACCAAACCAGCTTAGCAAATGGCATACACTGAGAGCAGATCATTTAGCACAGCTAAATACTGGTAAAAAGTCTAAGAAATGCCAGCGTTTAGGGAATTACATGCAACTGTGGAATAATCTGCACAATACCCTGGGCCAATACCCCCTTAAGTGAACAGAGTGGGAAAAGAAAGGTATTGCCAGGATAAGGGACTGAAGATCCTAAGGGGAGATGTTATGGAGTCCTTTGCTGGCCTGAAAGAGAAATATAACTTAGATAAAAGAGACTTTTGGAAGTTCCTCCAGCTATACAGCCTCCTAGCAGCTAGTGCTAAGAAGAAGTGCACTTGCTCTTCTTGTAGGACACAGGGACCTGCAACACCTGGTAGGCTGCCCATACACAAATGGGCAAAGTCTGACAAAGGGTGCAGGGCTGATCCAAAAGCAGATGAAGGATGCAGCCCCAAACCCATCCATTCCTGCCAAAACATGCTGGCAAATTATATTAAATTTTCACATTTCAGAGGAAAACTGGCAGAAATGCTGGGTCCTAGCACATGTAACCCCTAGATGGCGCTATCCCAGGGGCTACTACCCCTGCCTGATTTGCCACTAACAGGTTGAGGGGCCTGGATCCAATGGCGGGTGCCTCCACCCAGAGGTCAGGGTTTGCAATAGTTAAACTTACTTGGTCACAGCCCTCTGGGACACTGCAACCCCTTTCTTCCACTAGTGGCCCACACAATATAGCAGAATTACCTTCACAGTATACACTTACCCCAAGGCTGGTTCAGGCACGGGACATCCTGTAAAATAAGATACAGTGCAACAATCACAGTACAGTACTTTAACATAGACAAATACCTCAGGCAGTATAACTTTGTTGAAACAAACAGCTCTGATTTATTTAGGGGATATAACAAGGACAGGGAAATCAGGTTAATTAGCTTATCACTTTACTATCTACCTATGGCTCTGTGCACAGGCCTATCCCTACCAGTTACTGTCCCTGGGTACCCAGGCCCTAGTGGCTAGTCAAACCGTGGCAGCTGGTAGGGCCCTTTCACACAGAGAAAGGAAAATTAAACAGTCAGCAGTACAGTAATTCCATTTGGATTTAATGTGGCAATTCAACAGGGAAGCGACCCGAATTAGTACTCACGACCTCCAAAGAAGATATGGTCCTTCAATGTCAGCAGGGCTACTTTTGATCTCAGAGACTCCTCACACATTTATATGGTAAAAAAGCAAACTATACCAGGCAGGCTGCATCTGTATCCCAATCAATTACTGCACAATAACCAGGAGAACACACAGCAGATTCAGTTCCTGACAGACCGAATGTGTAATTCAACAATTTCTTCAGTCTTCTACAGGGTGAGCCTGGTTTCTACTCTTCAGAGATCCTTTGATTCTTTTCACAGGGCCAGTTCAGTCCTAACAAGCAGTTACACAAGTTGTAGACCGGAACTCTGGGCCTTGCACACGTTTTTTGACTGAAACTGTGCACTGAAGGAGCACAGGGTTTCTTTCCCCTTCACTTTCAGATCTCAAACTGAAACTCCCAACAGACAAAAACCGGGCACTTCCTTTGAGTTCCTCCCAGTTCTTGACTGGATTGGCTGTCACTCACAATAGACTGCTGCTGTTGGTCCAAAAAGGCACCGAAGTCTAAACTACATCTCCCAGAGTCACTGCCCTATACAATCCTCTTGTGGCTGGCTCAGATTATGAGTCCCAAGTTCTGATTCGTCAAGGCATCATTTTAGAGCTAGTTTACCCACACTGATTGGTCCAGTTCAGCAGTTCAAAACCAGAATGGGAACTAGGCAGACAGTTCTGACTGCAAAGAAAGCAGGTTAGACAAACTGTAATTTTATTACTGTAAATGATTTCTGGCAATCAGTTACATCTTTCAGACAGGTTCCCTTTGCACTCCTAGTGACTGCAAAATGGGGTGAATTGGCAGCAGCTTGAGTGGTACTCAATCAAAGAAACACAGTCCCCCATACAAACTAATTATGTCTGCAAGCAGACAGCTCTTAAAGAGACAGTACCAGAGGTTCTAAAACACTCACTGATAAATAAGCTTAGCATGCCAAACACCATTCAGGCTTGGAGCATTCAAGCAAGCTCTGGAAGTCTTTTGGGAACCCCCATTTGCAGGGGGTTACACCTTCCTGGCCTGGGAAAAGCTTGGCGTCCGCGTCAAGCAAGTACCCATAAGTTTCAACTGCAACCATATACATTTGCATTAGGCTCACACATGTAATCATCAGTCAATACATCATTTTACCAAGAACCATTTCTTGAAACATTGCAGTACGTCCTCTTTACACAGTATAACACACACATTGTACCATAACTCAAGTTATTACCTCTTGTACATGAAACCTGAAGAGAGGACCCTTCCTATCAAGTTACCTTGAGGGCTGGACAGGGCAAAGGCACCATATAGAGGCAACACAAGTAACTTGGAGTTAGCACTACTTCAGTTTGGGCAATGAGCTCGGGACACATACACTCCTTTATGGACAACATTGAGAGGCAGGTCCACTGGCGGCCCAGGAATCATAACTGAGGTGCACCACAGGCTTTACAGCTCGACCAGTCTTTCTAGGGAGCTGTTACAGTCTCTGCACTCTGAGCCTCATTTTCAGCATTGTTCTCACTTGTCGGGGAGTCTCCATGGGGGTAGAGAGGCTAGAACTTAGGGCACTTTCAGCTCCAGGAGTTACAGTTTCTGAGTCCACAACATTTGGCTCGCATGGAGAGCTTTCAGACACTGGCAGTGGACTGTCAGGGCACTCAAAATACTCTTCTTGTTCGGGTGTATCACCAGTCTGCCCCAATCTATCATTTCCTCCCTGAAAGCTCAAACAGTTCAACCATGCACAATGATTCCATTTCATCTGATCTGATGCTTTGCACTTCACTTTCTGGAGCATTGGCTCCAGGGATGAAGCTGAGGGCATAGACAGTCCAGAAGGGCCAGCTTTGTCTCCAGTATTGACTAGGGATTGCCCGAAACAATTGACTCAGTTCTAAGAAGGATAGTATTCAAAGTCACTCTACTTTCTTCTGATATGGACTGACAGTCATGCTCAACTGGGACTTGTGCAGGGGAACACTTTAACTCTGCTTCTGTAGGTGCAGACTTCCTTGATCTTTTCTTAGCAGCAGCTCTAGTCACTGGTCCAGAGGGCATCTTCTGGGGGCTCAGACTCAATCAGGATTTGTCAATGGGTAGTAAATGATTTCTATGCATTGTTTTTACATCTTTGAATTGTTCTCAGGCCTTACTTTGTACACTGGCAGATCATCTAGTTTGCCCACTACAATGTGAGGGAGATGGTGCCATCTGTCAGCAATCTTGTGTTTGCCATGCAGTCCCAGATTTCTTAGCAATACCGATCTCCCTCCTGGAGTTCCTGTGCTTTCACCTTTTATCATACCTTTCTTTGTTGGCCAGATTTCTTTTGGCAGCCATGGTTTGAGCCAGTTGGTACGCATGAGTTAGCTGGGCCTTTAACTTTTGCACATACTGTAAATAGTTGTCAGCTTGAACCCCATCAGGAGAGACCCCAAAACACACATCTACCGGTGAGTCGAGCTTCTCTTCCAAACATCAGGCGGTAGGGGAGAACCCAGTAGCATCACTTTTGGTGCAGTTATAAGCATGTACCAGGGTGCTAATTTGTTGGCTCCATCTGAAGCATCCTTTGGGTGCAGGGTGCCTAGCATATCTAGCAAAGTCACAGTTGGCTTGGGTTCAGGCTGTGGGTCCCCTGGGGAATGGTAAGGAGTAGTTCTGGACTTTCTCACTCCCCACAGAGAAAGCATCTCTTTGATCAGACGACTCTCAAAGTCTCTCCCTTGATCAGAATGGATTCTTTGTGGAGCCCATAGTGAACAAAAAGTTTTCTCAGTACTTTGGCTACAGTGGATGCTTTCTGGTCTTGGTGGGGAAAGCTTGGGCATATCTCGTGAAATGGTCAGTGACCACCAGCACATTACTGATATTTCTTTGATCTGACTCCAAACTCAGAAAATCAATACAGACCAGCTCCATGGGTGCACTGGTGGTTATGTTAACAAGGGGCAGCCCTCTGGGGCAAAGCTTTCCTCTGTAAGCAGCGACTACAAGTTCGTATGTGTTGCTCCACATCAGCCCCATCTTAGGCCAATAGAATCTGGATCTCACCAAGTCAAGTGTTCTGTCTATACCAAGGTGCCCCATGTGGTTGTGCAAGGACCTCAATACTGAGTCTCGAAGGCAGTGGGCAGCACCAGTTGTTGTTTGTCTACTTGTCCCCATCTGTCTACTGTTTCTCTATATAACAGTTTATTGATCAGTTTCAACTTAGGACCTTCTTTGTATAACAGTGCAGTTCTCAAATCAGTGGGCGTAATTTGGACACATCTTTTCCTGCATAGAGGGCTTCTAAAGCTGATTTGATCATAGGATCACGGGATTGAGCCGCCGAATACTGTCATTGTCCAGCTGAGCAGTGCACCAATGTCTATTGCAGAAAAGTAACGCAATAAGCAACGGTATGCAATTCTCAGAGGTCCCAAGCAATCCCATCAGCAGTCCACTGCGTCCGTGGACATTTGTTCCTCCTGTCAAACTTCCCGGCGAGTGCCCGAATGTCAGAGTTCTGCTATCGGACCCAATCATTCTGAGAACAGGCCTCCGGGAGAGAGCATCAGCATCTATGTGGTTCAGACCTGCTCGGTGATGAGGCATAGTCATATGTAGATAATGCAGAAAGCCACCTGTGGCCAGTGGCATCCAACTTAGCTGAGGGTCTGCATAGGTCAAAAGTTGTGTCAGTTTTACTAGTATTTTAGCCCCATACAAGTACTCATGGAATTGGTCCACAATAGCCCACTTCAAAGCTAGGAACTCTAACTTATGTACAGGATAGTTCTTTTCAGATGGGGTCAGTCTACTGGCAAACGCCACTGGTCTCAGGCCATTCTCGTGCTCTTGGTACAACACAGCCCCAACCCTTGCAAGCTAGCATCAGTGTGCAGGGCGTAGGTTTTCTTGGATCGGCATAAGGCCAGCACTGAGCATGGGTAAGTTGATATATGATCTCATGAAAAGCAGTCTCACAATCAGGAGTCAGCGGACCCCAAATACTTCACTTTCGGATGAAAATACACTCTTTCAGTCTTGAGGGGCGCTGACTTTTGAGTATTTTTTGTGGGTTGGGGATACCCTTGAGTAAGAGTTAAGTAAAGGCGGATCACTCTTGAATAGTCCTTGATGGCTTGCCGATAATAACCACAGAATCCAGGAATCTTTGCAGTTCTTTTTAGATTTTTGGGCTGTGACCCAGGTAGTCAAGGCCTCAACTTTACTTGGAATTAGGTCTCTATTCCCTCAGTGGATACTATGTGTCCCACATACTTTACTGATGTTTGAAAATTGGCACTTATCAATGGACAGTTTAAAGGCCAAAGTCCTCCAGTCGATCCAATACCTTAAATAATCTGCTCTCATGTTCCTCCAGTGAGCTGCCAAACACAATAACATCATCTAGGTATACCAGGCACTCTAAGTAAGTTTCATGTCCCCACACTGCAGCTCCATCAATCGTTGAAAAGTGGCTGGGGCACTAGAAATCATGAGGCATCCTCTTGAATTCACTTAAAGCCAAGCGGACAGATAAAGGCTGTCTTCTCACGGTCCTCTGGGGCCGCCGGGATCTAGTAGTACCCACTGCGGAGATCCGCAGAGAACCACTTGCTCCCGTTTAGGCAGTCCAAAGCATCCTGAACTCGCGGGCATTGTGTACTGATCAGGGATAGTCCGCGGTTTAAGGTGCGATAATCACGCACATCCTTACTGTCCCATTCTTTTCCTCACTACCACAATGGGGAAGCATAAGGGCTTCTGGATTCTTCGTATTACAACCGCTAACATCTCTTGCAGATGCGTCTCACATCATCTATATCAGCAGGTGCCAGGCGTCGAGACCTCTCACGAAATGGTAACTTGGTCATGCAGCCGGATATTGTGCTCAGCTCCTCACGCATCCTACGTCCCATTCCTTTAAAAGAAACACCTGGTCTCTCTGGGCAAGCTTCTCACTGATCCTCACTTTCCATTCAGCTGGCAGCGGGAGTTGCCGAAATCAAACAAGTCGAAGCGTTACTCTGTCATTCTTCCTTGAACTCTTGCTGCTGGGTAGCACTGCAGTGTCTGCACAATGCACATTAGCCAGGATGCAACCTCTATTTACTCGAATGTCTCTTTCAGACACATTATGAACTTGGACCATTACCCTCTGGCATAAGCATGGGCTCTAGCGGGCAAATACTAGGCTTGACCAGCAGTCCCTCTGGCAATTTTCCATCGCCTGGTGCATCAACATTAATATTTTATTCTTAACATCCTTTCACATCACGGACCTCTCCCTGTAAGGTACACTGGGCATTTGGTGCCAGGATCAGAACTCAGGATCCTTCTTCCATACAATTCCGAATCAGTTCCTCTGGTTCTATCTTTTTCAGCATCTCTGTGCCTCATAGGCCTTCTTAATTAAAGCCGAACTCTTAAAGCTCTACTAGTCTTTGACCCTGTTTTCATAACACAAATGTGCCAGCCTTCTGAACATATGAGCATTTGTTCCAATCAACAAGGGACACCATCATACAGTCCAGTGGGGACACACTAAGGCTAGGGTCTCTACTTGTTCGGCCACTCCAGCCACGGGAGGTGGGGAAAGACAGAAGCAAATTCGGATATACCCAGAATAGGGGTAGGGCCTTCTCACTTAACCCCAATACATGCAGTCCTTCTAATGGTTGTAAGAGTACGTCTGACAAATGCTTCTGATACCAATCTTGAAACATAATTGTCACTTGGGAGCCACTGTCTAATACAGCTCTTGTAGACACTCCATTTACCTTTACAGTGGTCTCCATGGAGGGACCCACTATTCTGGACCAGTCTGGAGAGGCAGTGGGGGCCTGGGCAACTGACCTTGCCACAAAGGACGTGAATTAGCATTTTTGGTGCCCTCACTGGAGTCTTTCAGTCACCTCTTAACCACTGATTGGTTCTCCAAGCTCTCCTTGTAGCCTATATGCAACTTTGTCAGTGTCTTTTGGGGATTGGCATTCCCTTTTCATGTGCCCATCCTTCCCAATTATAGCAAAACATACTTTTTGGAGTTTGAGCTGGCCGAGGTGCCACACTGGGAGCCAGGGCGGGTATTACTAACTGAAAACCTGGTGCCATCTCTGTCTGGGCGTGATAAGCATTTGGAGACATCTCATCAGTTTCTCCACTTCCATGGTCAAGGAATCGAGTTCGGAGCTGTTATCAGCAGGAGATACATGGGTAGGTATCCCCACCCCCATAGCAGATGCAGTCGGATATAGGTCGGGGCCCGTACTTGCAGGCGTGGCCTTCATAAAGGGACTGTTTTTGAATTCCCGGATCTCTCTCAACAGTTAAGCCCCATTGTGGCATTTTTTCCTTATCAGAGCACTCATTGACTGCCACCTCTGCCCTGAACTTCACTTGATGGGCCACCTCAGTCACTCGGTCATAGCCACAGCTATTGGTGCAGATCCCTCCGAGGTCGCCTTTTCTCAACTCCTCAATTTCTCTCATTAACTCATCATAGGAGGGTGGGATTCCAGTCGATTTGCCAGGCGTAACTGGAAGCAACAGCAGTTCTGAGAAGGGGCAGACTTAAGGATTCTGTCCAGTCTGGTTCGGTCCAGTTCAATCGCTGGCAAACTACCCTTTCTGAGGCATTCTTGCAACAATTTTTCCAGCCAGAGACATACACAGACAACAACTCCCTTGGTACTGTTGTGCATTTCTTACTCTCACCATAGGTCCTCATCAGAATCTGGGCTCCCATACACATTCTCCAAGGCCTCAAGATGAAGCTTGTGCAGTCGCTTCAGGGTTACTGGCCCGTTAGCATGGATGGTAGCCAGGGCAGGACCTCGGAGGCTCTCACTAACCCTCTTTACGCACTACTTCCGAGCATTGCCATTCTAGCACTTGGGGGCAACATAGTCTATCCAGGTCTCCCAGTCATCCTCCCCTTGGGGGTGGGAGGTGCCAGAGAAGATCCTCAACCTTGGAAGTCGTGACTAATGGCAGGTGCAGAAATAGGAGTCTGCATTGGTTCAGCCACCATTACGGGTACTGGAGCAGGAGAGGGTGTTGGGGGAGGAACACCCCCAGGTGGCAAGAATAGTTTCTTCAAGTCCTCCACAGTTTTCCCTTCTCCCAGCAACCATTTAGCAAATTTCTCCTCAAAAGTTTCAGATAGTGGTGGGGGCTCATTCCCCCGGGTCTTTACTGTCCTTAGTTATCACTCTCCAAGCAGTGAGGGCTCCCTCTGGGGTAATGGTCTGTGGTACTTTGGAGCTATCTATGGGATCCTTAAACTCTACTAGGGCCAGGAAAGTGTGGGTGAGCAGATTAGCGTGCCGACCCACCACCACAGGATTTTGTAAACCTTCCACCTTGGAAAGTACTCCCTGCACAGTGTCCGTATTGATACCCAGGGGGATGTCCAGGATAAGCATAGCATTTTGGGGGTCGATCTCCTCCCCAGTACACCACTCCACCAGCCGGTGCACAGCCACTTCTGTCGGGGTACCCATTTATTTATTTATTTATTTTTTTTCCCTTAACAGTGGTTTGTAAATATGGCCACTAGAGACACACAATCCCAGCGGTGAGCCTCAAAATGTAACCCCTAGATGGCTATCCAGGGGCTACTACCCCTGCCTGATTTGCCACTAACAGGTTGAGGGGCCTGGATCCAATGGCGGTGCCTCCACCCAGAGGTCAGGGTTTGCAATAGTTAAACTTACTTGGTCACAGCCCTCTGGGACACTGCAACCCCTTTCTTCCCACTAGTGGCCCACACAATATAGCAGAATTACCTTCACAGTATACACTTACCCCAAGGCTGGTTCAGGCACCGGGACATCCTGTAAAATAAGATACAGTGCAACAATCACAGTACAGTACTTTAACATAGAACCAAATACCTCAGGCAGTATAACTTTGTTGAAACAAACAGCTCTGATTTATTTAGGGGATATAACAAGGACAGGGAAATCAGGTTAATTAGCTTATCACTTTACTATCTACCTATGGCTCTGTGCACAGGCCTATCCCTACCAGTTACTGTCCCTGGGTACCCAGGCCCTAGTGGCTAGTCCAAACTGTGGCAGCTGGTAGGGGCCCTTTCACACAGAGAAAAGGAAAATTAAACAGTCAGCAGTACAGTAATTCCATTTGGATTTAATGTGGCAATTCAACAGGGAGCGACCCGAATTAGTACTCACGACCTCCAAAGAAGATATGGTCCTTCAATGTCAGCAGGGCTACTTTTGATCTCCAAGAGACTCCTCACATTTATATGGTAAAAAAAAGCACTATACCAGGCAGGCTGCATCTGTATCCCAATCGCAATTACTGCACAATAACCAGGAGAACACACAGCAGATTCAGTTCCTGACAGACCGAGTGTAATTCAACAATTTCTTCAGTCTTCTACAGGGTGAGCCTGGTTTCTACTCTTCAGAGATCCTTTGATTCTTTTCACAGGACCGGATTCAGTCCTAACAAGCAGTTACACAAGTTGTAGACGGAACTCTGGGCCTTGCACACGTTTTTGACTGAAACTGTGCACTGAAGGAGCACAGGTTTCTTTCCCCTTCACTTTCAGATCTCAAACTGAAACTCCCAACAGACAAAAACGGGCACTTCTTTGAGTTCCTCCCAGTTCTTGACTGGATTGGCTGTCACTCACAATAGACTGCTGCTGTTGTTCCAAAAAGGCACTGAAGTCTAACTACATCTCCCAGAGTCACTGCCCATACAATCCTCTTGTGGCTGGCTCAGATTATGAGTCCCAAGTTCTGATTCGTCCAAGGCATCATTTTAGAGCTAGTTTACCCCACACTGATTGGTCCAGTTCAGCAGTTCAAAACCAGAATGGGGAACTAGGCAGACAGTTCTGACTGCAAAGAAAGCAGGTTAGACAAACTGTAATTTTATTATTACTGTAAATGATTTCTGGCAATCAGTTACATCTTTCAGACAGGTTCCCTTTGCACTCCTAGTGACTGCAAAAATGGGGTGAATTGGCAGCAGCTTGAGTGGTACTCAATCAAAGAAACACACAGTCCCCCATACAAACTAATTATGTCTGCAAGCAGACAGCTCTTAAAAGACAGTACCAGAGGTTCTAAAAACACTCACTGATAAATGGCTTAAACGCCAAACACCATTCAGGCTTGGAGCATTCAAGCAAGCTCCTGGAAGTCTTTTGGGAACCCCCATTTGCAGGGGGTTACACACACATGGCATGTAAAGACCAAAAAAGTCTGCTAATTCAAAATAAAATCCTACACTACTGGTACTGCACTCCAGAGAGGCTCAAGGCCATGGGAATCATGCAACGTGACTGCTGTTGGAGGTGTAACTCCCCAGGAGCAGACATACTTCATATCCTATGGGATTGCCCTCCTCACACATTTGCTCCCAGTGGCCAGTTTGGGTCAGATCTAGCAATGGATGGTTCCGATGCCTTATGGCGTCTATAGGAACAAATATGTTAAACCTTTTTGAGACAAAATAGTGAAACGTTGTTCCCAGATATTGCAGGTCCCTCTCCCTACCTCTCCGGCCTTGCTACTGCTCAGCCTGGACCAGCCAGGCTGTCAACTGTTAAATAGTCAGAAGAGATGGTTGCTAGAGGCATCAGCAGAGGCCAGGAGGGTAATACTAAGGAAATGATGTACAAGAAACTATTCCATCCTTTAATGAATGGCTTTTGTCAGTAGAAACTCTTGCAATGCACACCAGATTACTGTACTTCTCTGCAAACACACTCACCAAATTCCAAGATGAATGGGGCAGTATTTACAGTTTGTACGGGGCGGGGCCAAAGCAGGACCCACTGCTTGCACCAAGGTCCTGCTAAAACCCCCTTGAAATGGGAATGAATAACCTATTGATTGACCACCTGAATGTAAACAGAGAAAGGACAGACCTGTGGGGACATGTGACACCCCAGAGTAAAGAAAGAGTTGAAAGAGCTGAAATGTGACCAGCCCGCTACTGGATGTACATTGACATATTTTCTGATGACTGTTGATACTGTATGTACTGTACCGTGTTGTTTGTCTGCAAATAATACTCAATACAAGTTTTAACTGCAAAAAACAATGTCACAAGCTTGACTGAATTTCTATAAGAATGCATCTGAGGTATCAGTGGATTGTCCATGCAAAAGGGGCTTAGCTGAACCTCTTTTTTTCATAACTATTCAATGTAATCTCTATAAGAGGTGGAGAAATCATTATATTGGAACTTTTCTGCAAACCTGTTCTGACAGTTTATATAATGTTTTGTTCATATTAATTCATCCAATGACTGTCAAAGATGCAGAAACAATTGTTAAATACTATGATGTTCTGATAAAAAAGGAGGAGAAATTAGACAAAAGTACGGTTGGTGAAGCATAGTGCAAATCACATTTTTTGCTGATTTTTAGACTCACCTGGTATAGAGATTATCTACCGGAGTTAGGCCATTAGAGAGAGCCCTCAAGTTCTACTACCCCCCCCACCCAACACATTTCAGAGGTCACATTAGACTGGACTCCAGCTAAGAAGCTTACACTATTTTCCATTGCAAATACAGTGTATGCTAATCCTGCACTTTAACCAGTGCTGTGATATAAAATTGTATATGCACAGAGAATCGATCCTTGGATCTTTTTAATTTGTTCCTCTTTTTATTTGTATATGCAAAACATACATGATATGAATTTGGTATTGTCCCTATTGTAATGATTCTGTATAGTTTATAGAAAATAGTCAAACAATAATGTAACGCCCCCCACCAAATATGGGGGCTTACCTTTAGTCCATGCTCCTATTCTGCTCCCTTCTCCTGGAGTGCCTCCAGGCTGCCTGCAATTTCTCCCCGCTCTGCCCCTCTGCTTTGGTGCCCTTGGTTCCTCCCTGTGCAGCCCCAGTGTGTTTCAGCCCAATTTGGGAAAAACAAAAATCAAGAAGTGACTCCCTGCTGTTCACTTTTGCACTCTGGTGCTGCAGGGATCATGCATGTGCAAAGCTGTGCCTTTGATCCCCTGACTGCTAGGTTTGCAGTCCAGAGGGAAAGTGTTCGGCAATCCCAGTCCCTGCGGTAGGCAGAGTAGGGACTGGTGACCTAAGTAAAGACCATGAGAGCCCTCTTTTTATTTTAAGTAAAGAGCTCCACGAAGCACTATAGATTGAGGCTCATGAATATTAATGAGCAGTGCCCCAATCCTCATAAATATTAATAAGGGTTCTGTCTGCCCTCAGAGAGCTGCTTATTTTCGACAGCTGCTGCCGGGACAATTTGTAAACAAATAAAATGGCAGCAGTTGCCAATGGGCACTAAGAGGCAAACATTTAAAGGGGAAAAAGATTAAAATAAATAAATGTTCAAGCTGGCTGCACCAGTGTAATGTTGGGACTCAGATAATCAGCCTGCCTGCTGCAAACACAGGACGTTAAACACTGACGGCAGTGACAGGCAATGGGACTGAGCAAATAGCTAAATCTGGGTAGCAACTATAAGGGCACACCCGTAACTATTAAATTGTGGGGCAAATCAGCTAATAAAGTAGTTTATCAGGCTGCACCAGGACTTCATGTTTGGAACTGTGTTCAAGCTGCAAAGGGACTGTATAACTAGCAGCCATAATAGTGCAGAACAGTAAATCAGAAAGCCGGAATTTCAAGCCAGGACTTGTGGGACTTTTGCCAAAGCTCATGGGACATTACCAAGTGCTTATTGGAAACTGCAGGGACCTAAATTCAGGCACCCAAACAGGGAGCCTGTAGTACATTGAGGAGGCTTTATGAATAATTCATTTCTGTGATTGACAAGCACTTCAGCCAATCATAGCCGGAGCAACAAATAGCTTCAGCCAATAGGGAGCCTCAGGAAAGCCCCATAAAATACAGTATTTTCTGGCTGTTCAGACTGATTTTGAGCAGATTCAAGCAGGAGACCCCCCCCCCACAGGGGTTGGGGCTCTGACCCTCAGCCAAGCAAAATGGGCCTCGTGATCCAGTGCAAGCCCCTCCACAGGGGAGAGGGGCTTCTTTTTTACTAACAGAGACAAGTGTCTGCCTAAAGCAGAACCTGCTAGCCTGGGGGTTGCCAGAAAATGTCCTCCAGGGGCTACTTTAAGCCTTTCTATGTTTAGGAAAAACATAGGTTCTGCAACTTCATGCCAAGCCAGATGTGAGAGAGCTGAACCTGCCTCAGCAGGGAGAGTGCTGATGTCTTCAGGAACCTCAGATGAAGAAGAGCCATTCCTGTGAGGATGCCTGAGTGAGTAAAATTGTATCTGCAAGTATCACTTAAAGAAAAGCTTACAGGGGCAGCTAAGCCCATATAAAACCAATTGGAACTGTTTGCTTGTCTGTACCCTGTGTCTGATCAATGTTCAGAGAGGGTGGACCCTTAACAACTGTCCAGCATATATATGTATATACATATGTATATGTATGTATATATATATATATATATATATATATAATAATGTGCCTGAATGGAAAGAACCCAGTGAGCTAATGCCGAGTGCAAGTTGTATTGAAAGAGCCCAGTGAGCTATTGTAAACCGTTATTGGCAAGAGTGCAGTTTGTGTCAAAAGAAAAAGCAAAAAGATGCCCTCGGAATGGACAAAAGAGTTAAATGTATAAATGTGCTGAATGTGGACTTGAGAAATATAAATGTTCTGGATGTAATCTAACTGGCCTGTTGATACTGCAAGTGTTCTCAGCCTAAGAAGAGGGCCCAGCCTTCAGAAGTTAAAGTGTTTCCATCATCAAGCTTTAAAATCTTTGCAGTCAGTTTAGGCGTACCTGGTTGTTGGTTTGCCTGCAGTTTAACCTCTGGGGATGGTTCCCACTTGCTGAAAGCACTCAGTTTCAACCTGCCTATACAGAAGTCTACTGTGGGTAATGCAGGGCCTCCCCTGCACCAACCAAAGAAATTATGAATAGTTTTGAAAGTTTAATCTTCCAAGCATAATCCTTAAGCTCCCTACTTAGCTAGCTGACATAAAGCTGCACCGCCCATCAGGCCTTCACTATTTTTGGACTATGTTTACTGGGTACCCAGGTTAGGTTGGGATTTCGGGGTCTCATAGCAATTATGTGGACTGGTACCAGTGTGCGTATTAATGATAACTGTGTTAACTGATTTATTGCAGCCAGTTAGATAGCCAGGGCTCTGACTTTCACAGAGGCTAGTGGGGTGATGTGATTAATATCTGGTTAAAAATGCAAACTGTGTAATTTTGAACCAAACCAATTCAAAACCAATCAACTTAAATGTGAAAAATGTATATAGTATAGCCTCTATTCCTTTTTCACCCATCCTAACCCCCTATGTAAATAAACTTGTTATTGTTCTGCAGATATCTGTGTCATGACCATATTATAAGTGTCCAGTCTTTAAATGGTAAAATGTATTAAATGTGGGTTTTTAAATATTGGGTCATGTCTGGGGTGGCTTTCATGGTAATGTGGGTGGGTACAGCATCCCAGAGGATTGTACCAGGTTTTATTCTAACCCACTTAAAGGTAAACTCGGGGTGGAGTCACTGCGCAAGGTACTATCTTGGGTCAGAACCAGTTTAAAGTTTAAGTTTGGGAACCCAGGCCCCTCAACCTACTTCTCGGGTAGTAGGCAGGGGTAGTAGCCCTTGTTATAGCGCCACCTAGGGGTTACAATATATTTTTACTACTACTACTCTGAATCTCTGGTGATAGATGATGATGGAAGTAAATCGCAAATAACAGTCTCATTCTAAAAGAGGCAGTCCATGGTTGTAACAGCAATGTAGCCATTTTTTAGCTGACAAAGTCCATGTTTGACTAGGCAGGGCAGACCCTCAAATGCAGAATGAAATCCCAATGGCCTCCACCACTTCACTGAAGCTTCGACAAGAACACGGGTTTCATGGGAGGAGAAAGACAAGAGTACCTCTCTTGCAGCTCTGGCACAGGCAGCTCTTCTCCAAACTCCCTTGCACTCTCCAAATGATCTGAACTAATTATAATAGTAACTGACTGATGCTTCCCTAACAGGATATTACTTAGCACACAAGGTCTCTCCCCTGCATATTTACCAGGGAACTTTTCAACAGGAGCTCTCACCCTTAACCCATGAGGTGCCAGGATGCAGTCAAGTTGATCTAGACTCTTCCATAAACAGTAATCATGATACTAATGGATCCTCTAGAGGAGGATGTTTATAGTGTTTTGGATGGACAAAGTTGTCTTTCCCTTAGCAGCATGATACCATCACACATTACCTTTCGCTATTAAAATGCAAGCCTTACCATGGAGTCCAGTCCACCTCCATACTAACAGTGATCCAATGCCAATCTGGAGTTTGGTGGACCCACCACAAGCAGTAACTTTTGACTGCAGTAAAGGGGGTCCACAGTTGTGTGGCTTCCATTAGGCTGTTTGGCACTTATACAGTGTGACGTGCCATTTTATCACAGAGAGAATACAGTTAGTTTGTGCATGTTTTTTTCAAGCCACATAACCAGGAGGCAATCAGCAATGCTGAAGACCATGTGCATGTTCTAATAGCATTTCAAGCTCTCAGCAAGGAAGGGAGCACGCGCACTGAAAGACATATTGTAGTTCTTCAGGTCTGTTAAAAAATAATTATTTTTGATTGGAAACTCTTTGAAATCATCAGAGAATTATTTATTATTAGTATTAAGGCATGGCATAATGGGTGAGTCGAGGGTACTGTGCACCATGCAGTTTAATGAATGGTTGAAAAAATGGTGTGGAGCACAGGGTTTTGGCTTCATTGGGGACTGGGGTTCCACCTGGAGGGACACCAGTCTATACTGGCAGGATGGTCTGCATCTGTCCAGGAAGGGAACAAGTCTTTTGAGCAATTGGTTTAAATGCTTCATTGGCAAGCTTTTAAACTAGTCAAGGGGGGAGGCACTGATAAGCAGGAGGAAAATCCCAGCCTCTCCCTACAAAACAGGGTACTAAATAAGAAAAAGACCAAGGTAGAAAGGTCAGTGGGGGATGCTGCAACAGAAGGTAAAGCCATCAAAAATGGAGAGCAATGAGTACCAATGCCCATAGTCTGAGTAACAAGCTTCCTGAATTAGTGGCCTTGATGGAGGAGGAACATCTGGATATCATGGCAGTCACAGAACATGGTACACACAAACCATGACTGGGACGTAAACATACCAGGATACACTATCTACAGGAGGGACAGGAAGGGTAAAGAGGAGGAGGAGGAGTAGCTCTTTACATAAGGGAAGGAATCAAAGCAACAGAACATAAGGGTAAACAGGAGGAGGAGAAGACACTGTGGGTAAATTTGAAGACAGGCAATGGCACCACAATCCACACAGGGGTTGTATACAGACCCCCTTCTCAGGGGGAGGAAATGGACAAGGAAATGATAGAAAGTATACATAGAATGGCAGAAAAAGGGGAGATATTGCTGATGGGTGATCTGAATATGCCAGATGTTAACTGGAGTGCAGTTGCAGCAGCCACTTTGAAGAGTGGGGTTATTCTAGATGCCCTACAGGGGGCATGACTTAGACAACTAGTACTGGAGCCCACTCGAGAGGGAGCAATCTTAGACCTGGTTCTCTCAAATGGAGATGGAGAGAGGATCACAGATGTAGAAGTGGGTAGCCATCTGGGAACTAGCGACCATCAAACAGTATGGTTCACAATAAACACAGCAATAGAGTCAAGCCATACAAAGGCAAAAGTACTGGACTTTAGGAGGGCTGACTTTGCCAAAATGGGTGAGTGCCTAAGAAATGCACAGCAAATGGGCAGAAGGAGGGTGGAAGAACAATGAGGAATAATAAAAACTGCCATCACAGAGGTAACAAGCCTTTGTGTGAAGCAAATAAACAAAACAAAACAATGTAAGAAACCACTATGGTTCTCAAAGGAAGTGGCAGTGAAGGTTCAAGAGAAAAAGAAAGCATTCAGGAAGTACAAGGAATCACAGAAGGAGCAGGACAGAGAACTGTATCAGTTAAAGCAAAAGGAAGCTGGGAAGGCAGTCAGAACAGCAAAGGCCCATGGCCCAAACCGAGAAAAGATAGCCAACTCAGTTAAGAAGGGATAAAACCTTTTATAGGTACATCAGGGAGTGAAGGAAGACCAAGGGAGGGATAGTGAGGCTTAATAAAGGGAGGAGAGGGTGGGCAGAGGGTGACTGTGAAAAGGCAGAGATACTAAACAAATATTTTTGCTCAGCATTTACAAATGAAGAGGGAGTACCTAAAACAAACAGTAGAAACATTCTGGATACAGAAGTTGATACCAACCCATTACAGAAGAAAGGGTTCTGAGAGAACTCTTAAAACTGAAGGTGGACAAAGCAATGGGGCCTGATGGGATTCATCCCAGAATTCTAAAAGAACTAAGGGTAGAACTAGTGACACCACTGACTACCCTGTTTAAGAAATCATGGGAGGATGGGGTGGTACCTGAGGACTGGAGGAGGGCAGATGTGATTCCCCTTCACAAAAGTGGGAGCAAGGCAGAAGCAGGAAACTACAGACCTGTTAGTTTAACCTCAATGATAGGGAAAATGATGGAATCACTTCTGAAGGAAAGAATTGTCGAGTATCTAGAGGACAGAGGGGCACAGGACCCAAGGCAGCATGGATTCACAGCGGGAAGGTCATGCAAGACAAATCTGATAGATTTCTTTGACTGGGTGACCAAAGTAGTAGATCAGGGAGGGGCTGTGGACATGGCCTACCTAGACTTTAGCAAGGCATTTGACACAGTCCACACAAAAGATTAATATACAAGTTAGCCAGCCTGGTAGTGGGTCCCAAGATGACAGCCTGGGTAAAGAATTGGCTGGAGAATAGGACACAGAGAGTAATAGTAAATGGAGTCCACTCTGAAGAAAAGGGGTTACTAGTAGGGTACCACATGGATTCAGTATTAGGACCAGTCCTCTTCAATGTCTTTATAAGCGACATTGCAGAGGGACTGGAAGGAAAAGTACATCTCTTTGCAGATGACACAAAGATCTGCAACAGAGTTAATGCACAAGGTGGGGTGGAAAGGATGAGAAGGGACTTGGCAAGGTTAGAGGAATGGTCAAATGTATGGCAGCTTAGATTCAATGCTAAGAAGTGCAAGGTAATGCACCTGGGAAACAAAAACCCAGGGGAAGAGTACACAATGGGGGGTGAGATACTAACAACAACAAAAATGGAAAGGGACCTGGGGGTAGTCATATCAGATGACCTAAAGGTGGGCAAGCAATGTGAGAGGGAAGCAAGGAGGGCTGGGAGGATACTGGGATGCATAGGGAGAGGCATCACCAGTAGAAAACAGGAAGTTATTATCCCTCTGTACAGACAGCTGGTCAGACCCCATCTGGAGTACTGCGTGCAGTTCTGGAGACCCAATCTCTGCAAAAACATAGACAGGGTGGAAGCTGTCCAGAGGAGGGCAACTAAAATGATGCAGGGTCTGCACCAGAAGACATATGAAGAGAGACTTAAGGAACTTAATATGTATAGCCTCGAGGAAAGGAGGGAGAGGGGGGACATGATAGAAACTTTCAAGTACCTCAAGGGAATCAACAAAGTCCAAGAGGGTAGCATCTTTCAAAAAAAGAGGTGTGCAAGAACAAGGGGGCACAATTTGAAGATAGAAGGGGGCGGCTCAGAGGTAATTTAAGGAAGTATTTTTTCACAGAGAGGGTTGTGGATGCATGAAACGGCCTTCCGGAGGAGGTTGTGGAGTCAAAAACAGTGGTGGAATTCAAGCATGCATGGGACAGTCATAAGGCAATTCTAGGGGGTTGGGGTAGGAAGAAGTAGGCTGCTGGTTAACTAGGATCTGCAGCTTATCCATTAGGTAGGGAAATGGGCAGACTGGGTGGGCCAAGCGGTCCTTATCTGCCATCAAATTCCATGTTTCTATGTAAAGTTAGCTAGTTAAAGGAAGTAAACTATAGTTTCCGTGCAGGACAAGCCACAAATTGGTGTGCTGATGCAGAGAGGAGTCAGGGCAGTGTGTGATTACTGTAGCTACATGTTGCAGAATGGCAGGGACATAGGGTCAGTCCAGCAGAAAAAAGGCACAGGGGCCCATTTTCAAAACATTTGGGTAGTGCATCCCATGATGCACTGCCCAAACCTAAAAATGAGCTAGCTATCGGTGCGTTCCCATATTCAAAGGGCACAGGTGAGTGGTGTTCACCCGACAGTGCTGACGTGCACGATATTGTGCTGTGCTTATGCAAATGAGGGGTCCTCCATGCATATTTAGTTATTTAAACAGGTGAGACACACTAAGCTGAAAGCTTTTTTACAGGTGCAACCTGGGAGCACAGGGAAGTTAAGTGACTTGCTCAGGGTCACACAGTATGCAAGTGGAAGCTGTGGGATTCAAACCCAGGTCTGGTCTGCTGGATGTCACCAGAATTGCAGCTCAGAGCCTTAAACCACTGCGCTATAATTTCAGAAGCACAATTCAGCCCCCAACAGTGGTGCAGAATTATGCTTCTAAAACCCTGCCCTAACTAATATGACGACCTGGCTGCCAACTGTTTAGGGCAGGGAACCATGGTGGTACAGTTGTCCATCCCCAGCCCCAATCACTTTTTCACAAAGATATCCACTCACAGCACTTCCTCCCTTATCCCTTTCCCATTCCTGCCCTTTTTTCATCCTACCTCATTCCCCTCTTTACCCCTCCACTCCCACGTTCCCCCTCTCTCCTGATTCCTCACCTTGTTCTCTCCCTCTTCCCCTACCCTGTGGGTCTTTCCTGCTTAAGCTTCATTGTGGAATCTCCCTCCTTGCTCTTAATTTTCTCTTTTCACCCGCCAATTCACCCCCTGTACTTTCTCTCCTTGTAAGCCCTTTCACCCCTCTTCAGACAAGGCCACTGGCTACATTTGATACAATATTTATCTTGCCATATTGTTCTTTTGTTTATGTAATTACTTTCCTCGTGTTGTACTACTTACTGAAACCATTGAAATTTGCTATTCTTGTGACTTGATGTGGAACCTCTGTAAAAGAGTCCTTGGCTCACAGGTCTTTCCGATTTGTTAAAATAAATAAATATCAGCCCCAATCACTGTTTTAAAGTAATACCAGCCCTGATCACTTTATAAATAAAACAACTCCATGCTCCCTGATAGTCTAGTGGTCACGCCACCCCCGGAGGAAGTTACCCATCACCCTGTACCCCCATTCCAACCAGAACTGGTGACTGGCACAGCTCTCCTTACCCTGCCATGACCAGCCACCAACTGAACTGTATTGGATTGCATGCAGTATATAGTACTCACTCACTGACCTCATTCAATGAGCAGCAAAAAGAAAGTATACAAGACAACAAGAAGGGGAATGCTTACTGGGAGAAATTAGGGAACAAAAATGACAGATATACATCAACTCACCTGACACCGAATGGCACAACTTAACTATCAAACAATAAAAGTATGCTGAATTGTTGAGAGAGGGAGCAGAACAAGCTATAGAGCTAAACTGCATTAAACTAATCAAGGGGGAAAAGCAGGTAAAGTACTTGTCTTCATAAAGACAACAAAAAGCCTTTATAATTGTGCCAGCAGTAAGAAAAAAGGCTGCATTAGACCTAATGGCCAACCTCAGGGAAATGGTGCAGTGATTCAGGGATGTCTATCAGGATCTTTACAGAATGGAGGAGAGTGGGACTACCACTACATCCAAGTGTTTGTAAAGGCAGCTAACGTGCCTAAAATCCCAGTACTGCAGAAGGAAGGATTGAGAAGACTTATTACAACTGCAGAGATAAGGGCAGCCATTGTATAACTAAAGCTAGACAAGGCATCAAGGACTGATAGCTTCTCCCCTCACTTTTATAAACTAATGGGGAGGAACTGACTCCATGTCTTACAATTTTTTTAAATTCAGCCTACACTGTGACGTACTTTGACCCTGTGCTTCAAGATGCATTGATCACTTTGATCCCCAAACCTGGGACAGGCCATGAACTAGGAAATAACTACAGGCCCATATCGTTGCTAAATGTAGATATAAAAATATCAACCAAAGTACTGGCCACAAGAGTTTCTAGGGTATAGAGCAAGTTAATACAGCCTGAAAAGGTGGGATTTATGCAGGTCTAGGGACCACCTCAGGAAGCTTATGCACATAATCTCCATAGCTGGGAATACTAGGATCCCATGGTTCTTGTGCCTCTGGATACAGAGAAGGCCTTCAAAAGGGTGATCTGTGACTATTTTTCACACACACTGGCAGAATTCAGGTTTCCTGAAGATTTTATACACTGGACCAGACTATTATATTTCTTCCCTATAGCAAGGGTGTACTGCAGTGGATTGAAATCATGGCCATTTATGATAGAGAAAGGGACACGCTAGGGATGCCCCCTGTCCCCACTGCTTTTCAACCTATATCTTGAGCCTCTCTCTTGCACCATACTAATAGACCAAAGAATTCTAGGAGTAAAGGTGGGTGACCACAGATATACCGTCCTAACCTATGTGAATGATGTCTTACTCCACTCAGAAGCCCCAACAGTTTCCATCCCTGCAGTGTTTGCTATATTATCTCATTTTGGGACTATTTCAGGCTCTAAACTCGAATATAGCCAAGGCATTTATAATGCCTCTTAATGTATACACTAACAAAGTAGAAATCATGAGGGGGAGGGGCTGCATGGGCACTATCTTCCTTTAAATATCTAGGGACAAAAATAAGAATGAACCGAAGGCTCATGCTTGACCAGAATCGGACTAAGTTAATGGGGCAGATAAAGGCTGAACTAGCTAGATGGGTATCTTTATACCTATGACATATGAGCCTGCACAAACATCATACAATGAATCTCCTGCCTCACATTCTCTATCCGCTCAACATGGCAGGTCTCCTCTTTCTCAAAAGCTGGTCTACATCGTTGAAAACCACACTTTCCAGCTTTCTGTGGGGGGACCCCAAAGAAGGGCATGTTTCAAACTCTTTGCTGCAAATCCCAAAGGTGGGATCCAACTGCCCAACTTTTTTCTGCACTACAGTATAAGTCACATTAAACCGTTCCTCCAGCTCACTGCTCTAGCATTTTTTTTTAGTGATGACAATGCAGCGGCAATTCTAACTTCTTTAGACTGAAACTCTTTTCCCACCAAAGTTCACCTCACATGCAATGCACTTTCAACCCTTCTCTTAACTTTCCTTCAGCTCCCATTCAACCCCGATGCAATGCAGTGAGCTGCTAGACTCCTACTAATGTATCCACTGCATTACACCCCATCAGTACTGTACTGTATGTTTTCTCTCCTGCTACTGTGTACTGTACAGCACAGCACTATTAATCCTGATGCATACTGTGCATATGAAACAATAGTGTCTGTGTTAATATAAACATTAATGAGCTCTGCAGAGTCAATCCAGATTGAAAAGGAGCGCTGTAACATGTTAAATTTGCCATTTGAAAATTCCAACCATGACTCGGCATATGCATTAGTGTCAATGCAGATGCCTGGAATCATGGCTGGAATTTTCAAATGGCAAATTTAACATGTTACAGCGCTTCTTTTCAATCGGGATTGACTCTGCAGAGCTCATTAAAGTCTGTTCTAACTCAGGCACTTATTATTTAATATTAATCAAACTTGTTCACAAACAAGTAACCTCCGCCACTACCATCAAAGACTCCATCTCCCCACTTGCTGCCAGAGTTTTTTGGTTTTCATTTTACCAGCTGCCGACAGAGTGGCTTAGAACAAGCAGCATTTAGCTCTCACACTTTTTTTCTGACAAAGTGTTTTTTTTACATGAAGGTCCTTTGTTTGGGTGTTTGCTCCCCGCTCGCTGCCAGTTCAGCTTGGGAGTGATTTCGACAGAACTCCTCCTTGCTGGGTTCACTCTTCCATCTCTGCTACAGTACAATCTCCCTATTTCAGGTCAGTACTGTACAGCACAGTATTGTACAACAAAAAGATCGGCAGGGAACATCTGGTTTAAAAATAAAATCACTTAGCACTTTATTTTAAATACAGAAAACAACACTTGCTTTAAGGTGACCTGTAAATAAAATGCTGCAGCCTGCTCCCATCCCACACACCTTTTTATGTTGCGGTGGGAGTTTGTGGCTGCTAGGAGGATAATTTTTAGAATAAAGTCTATATATAGGATAGTGCATGAGGAACGGTTGACAACAGGGTTAGTTGTCATAGTGCCAACTCGGTGGAAGAAGCCCTGTTGTCAACCGTTCCCCATGCACTTTTCTTTATAGTGTATCGTGGAACGGCGTTTTCTGACAAAGGAAAAATCACTACTTTGTATTGCTGCTAACAAAAATGTTTATTTGGTTACTGGAACAACTTAAATTTGCATTCTTTGCGTTTTCATGCTTGAAATGTTTAGATTAACATTTAAACTTTTGAAAACTCACATACAGCAGCACCCGGAACATCACAGCAATTCACAGAAAGTGGCTTTGAAAGTACCGCCGCCGACATTGCTGCTAACGCTATCTGTACTGTCGAATGAACCCTAACTGTCAAATTGTGCTCGAGGACATGGTTTGTGACGTGCGCAGTGCAGTGAGACTAATAGTTCTGCTGCTCTGTGATCGTCACTACTGTGTGACTACAAGGTTTGGAAAACGATCGATTTCGGTGGAGAACGACGTTCCACCATACACTACATTTTAAATTACTGCCGAAACTTTTCGGCGAACGTGGACTTGCAGCGCGGGTCCTGATTGAGTGGGTGCAAGTTTTCGTGGGTATTCTACCCATTTAGTGATGTTGCAAACACCAGTGCCATTACTGTAGCGGCAGTAGCTGTGATTAATATTCCTATTTTATTGCTTCCATGGGGGTCTATAATACTGACAGTAATGGTCTGTCCAGGTGTTGCTGTCAGTATTATTTTAAGTCTCAAGACCCCAGTGGAAGCAATAAAATAAGACTATTAATCACCAACTACTGCTAATACATTAATAGCAGTATTGCTTGCAATGTCACTAAATGGGTAGAATACCCATGAAAACTTGCGCCCACTCAATTGGGACCCACGCTGCTCTTTCATGTTCGCCGAAAAGTTTCGGCACTGATTTAAAATATAGACTTTATTCTAAAAATGATCCTCCTAGCAGCCACAGACTCCCGCTGCAACATAGAAAGGTATGTGGGCAGGAGTGGGCTGACGCATTTTATTTGCGGGTTACCTTTTACACAAGCTTTTTGCTGAAACCAGTTGGGTCCGGCGGCGGCTCACTCTAGCACCTTCTTTGCTACAGTGCTATATGCACTGCCTTAGAAAATAAATTAAATTATAATTGTTATTTTCTGTATTTAAAATAAAGTGCTAAGTGTTTTTTTTTAAACATACAATTGCCTCTTTTCTCACAGAGAAGGGGCAGTCACAGCACACCACCCCTCCTTTACAGTACTGTACTCTGTTACAACCACACAAGCTCTAATATGTTGCTACACGTTGTGCACGTGCACTGCAACCAAAATGAAACTGTTCAGCAGCGAGCTGAAAAGAATGCTACTGAACCGGAATGTCAGCTAGTTCACAACTATTATGAAACCTTTAAACAACTCACTGAATTGAATGTTGCATTCATTAGATAACTCATTGGAAAATGCTACAAGGGTGAGTTGAAAGAACAGTTTACTGTGATTTGTGCTGTATCTAGCCTGCCACACAAGCCACTTCTTATGGTGGAGGAAGGACCCTCATGCAAAGAAGACATGGATTATTTGCCACCACAAAGGATCGTTGAACGCCACATGTGTAAACAGCACCACACAGACATTAGGGCAGTAGCTGTAGTCTTAAAAAGTTGCCTTCTGCCCTGAAATCTGTCTGGATGGGTGTCTCAATCCAGGTGTGCAGTTACTTGCCAGTTTAGGAACCAGGCCCCTATCTGACCTATAACATCCTATTAAGCATAACCCAAATGTTACCACTGGGGGTAAAATGCTGGATAAGACCTTCCTCTAAGACACAATTGTTTACAAAATAATGCTGGTCATAGACAGAGAAGCACCAGTTAGTTCTGAGACTTTTAGAACACATAATAATCTGAGCCATAGTTAAGTATTCCAAGTTTTACAATTGCAGTATGCTCTGCCACAGATTGGGACCTCACCTATGGCAATGGCAACATGAGGCAAGTGGGCAAAGCTGTGACAGCATGCTAATCAAATGCATGAAATCTCAGTGCAGTGTCAAACACTCAGGGACTTAGCCTCTGTTAAGTTGCACTTAAAATTAGGTTACTGGCAGTCTGAATTCCTTGAATTAGCAAAGCCCAAGAATACAGATAAAATCTAGGAAATCCTGTATAAATTTATAAAATGTGATGGCCTTCAACTGGCCAAATATAAGATACTGAGTAATATGTGCTTCACCCCAGTGAGGTTGTTTACAGTGAATAAGTTAGAAGATGACCTATGCTCCAAATGCAGAACTCATTGGGGTATATTAAAACATATTTTCTGTGACTGCACCAAAGCAAGACCCCTGTGGGAGGAGATCCAAGCAAAGTTAGACAAACTACTGGGTCTTCAGCACACATTTGAACCTGCCCTATGCCTAATTGGACTGGGACTGAAAAAATTAGTGGGGCAACAGAGGTATCTCATGGCTCTCATTGCAGCCACAGCCAAACGCACCATTGCCAGACACTGTCTGCATGACAAGATCTCCTCCAACAAGGAATGAAATTTTACTTTATTTTATTTATTTGAGTCTAGGATTACAAATACCTTTGAGCCATGGTTCTTTTACAAAGGTGCCACGTCCAACGTTACAGTAGACAACATAAATTGCAATAGGACAAATAACATTTGGTTTGATTTAAAGACAGGACACAAACACATACTGTGCAGGGAAGAGGAACAAGGCAATAGCAGAGGGAGAGGAAGTGAGGGAAAAGGAAATCAGGGTGGAAGGAGTTAAAAGAAAGAGACAGGGGATGGGACAGGGGTGCAGGGAGGAAATGGGAGGGATAGTGAGGAGATGGCGGGGAAAGGTGGGTCGAGTGGCCATGGTGACGTTGTCTGGAGAATAAGAGCATGAGAGGGGGGCCCATGGAAGGCAAGTGTGAGAGAGGGCCAAAAACCCTGCACAACAGGTAACAGGAGGAGTGCTGATTTGCTAGCCAGGGCAGTCACAGGTGCTAGAGGCAATGAGGGTGTTTTGGAGCCTGGATTTGAAAGCACTGAGCTGGGTGGTAGAGGTAGTGTAGCTAGCAAGACCATTTAGCCAGGTGGGGGCCCTATAGGCAAAGGATCTTTGACCTTGTGTTGTGCGGTAGCAAGGAACTTGAAACAGCTGTGGCTTTGATCCCCTGGTGGTTCAACTGTTGGTTTTTGGTTGGAGGAGGGTACAGACTCCTGGGGGCAGCAAGGCCCATCTGGATTTTCTTAGCAACCACACAGGTTTGGTATTTTATTCTGTTTTCCAGTTGCAGCCAATTTGTTTGAGTGTAGAGATCACAGGTGTGAGTGAGATGTTTGGCACCAGTGATGAGTTGATAGGTCTTGATTAGGGTGGTAGTTACCCATCTAAGTGCAGTGGCAGTGGCGGAGCCATAGATGACAAGGCCATAGTCAATCAAGGAGATGATGGAGCTCTGGACAGCGGCTGCAAGGGCCTCATGAGTTAGGTGTTGCCTGAGGTGGTAAAGCAGGCCCAGTCTGGAGTTTGCAGCTTTGACAATGTTATTTACGTGGGTAGCGTAGGATAGGTGGGAGTCAAGGGTGATCCTGAGATATTTGAAGGACTGGACCTGATCCAGAGGGCCACCTAGGCTGGTGTTTATGGAAAGTTGGAGATGCTTATGTTTGTTATGGGAGCTGCTGAAAATCATGGTCTTGGTTTTTTTCTGGTTAAGGATTAACTTATATTTTATTAACCAGTTTTCAACCGAGGTGAAGCCATGCTAAAGGTCCAGTTGTAGGTGGTTTGGGTCCTGATGAGAGGCAAGAATGACTGCGTCGTCAGCGTACAGTATGATTTGTTGGGCACAGGAGTCTGGGAGTGAGTTAAGGAACAAGCTGAAGAGTAGTGGGCCCAGGATGGAGCCCTGGGGAACACCAGAGCGGACCTCTTTGGTATCCGAGAGCACATCCACAATTTTCACATGTTTGGGAGGATAGAGACTGGGCGGACATTTCTGTGTGCGGTCCTGTCACCACTTTTATGGATAGGAGTGACTGTAGCAGACTTCCATTTGTCAGGGAACTGGCTGAGTGAGAGGGAGAGATTAAAAATCCTGGTGAGAGGCCCTGGTATAAGGAATAGCCTTATATAAGAAGCATTGCCTATGAAGAAAATGTTTGCCAGCATGAACCACAGATTTAAAACTTTTTCAACCCACTGGGAAAGATTACGGGTCCTTCTGCAGCTCCCGAGCTAGCTTTGAAGGTAGTTCTACAGAAACACTTGATTAGAAAGCTGGGGAAGGGGAATCTTATCATTATCATCTTGTATTGTTTTTGCTCATAAACCTGTCTTATTCATCACTGGTCCGAGATCAGACCTGACTGTTGTGTGCAGTTGTCATATAAACAGCGAAATAGCAGCTGGCCTGGTGGCGTTAAGGGTTGAGATGCTGAACGCCACACCTCACACCATGCTAGCAACCTGTGGTCAGGAATGAGCTCGAGTTGCCAAGGTCAGCCAGGGAGAAGGGGATTGAGCATCTGACGGAGAGCTCTACTCTGGGTACTGGACTCCCTGGCAGCAGCAACTCCCAGTGGAGACCGGGAGTGCAACAGCCAAGGGGTCATACACACAGGGGTGGAGGCAACGGAGGACGCCTATGAGAGGGGTGCAGGAACGCACTCAGCTTGTGCTGGACATCATGCACATCTGTGCTTCTGGGGTCACAATCATGCTCGAGAACAAGGAGAACACCCCACCGCCTAAGTAGACAATGATGCCAGCCCCATGCCCACTGCCAGATCCCACCTACCTAATCCCTCGATATCCTCAGACCCTCAGACTGCCTGCAGCCTGCTAGACTGAAGAAGTACCAGTGTATTACTCGGTATTACTTGGTTGTGTAAAGGTGGAAGGAGGCATTAGGCCCATCTAGATCATCTTCCCTACACTTGTAGGGTTAATTGTAGCAACTAGCCCAGTAGAAGCCTATCCAATTTAGCTTTAAATGTTTGAAAATTGATAATATTTACAAGGTCATGCAGCTGTCCATTTCAAAGATCAGCTGCTATGATTGTGAAGTAGTGCTGAGGTTTGTTAGTCTACACTCTTGGAATGTGGATCTGTCTGTTATGACACCTTAGGTTTCCCAGTTTGTCAGCCAGAATGATAATACGGTCTTTCATAAGAGATTTGTCACCCAATATTTTAAATAGGAGAAGCAAGTCCTCAGGGTCTCTTCTCAATTGCAGATTGTATAGGCCAAGAGAACTCAAATGTTCTTTATAGGGGAGGTTTCTGACTCTAGGTATTAGTATAGTCATTTTTCTTTGCATGCTCTCTATGATTTTTATATCTTTAATTAGGTGTGGAGCCCAGAATGTAACAGCATAGTCTGTGTGTGGACGGACAAAAGATTTATAAAGAGGAATGATAGTGTTCGTTCCTGGTTATGAAGCACCTTTTTATAACTGATAGGATATAGTGTGATAGTGGTAGCCCCGCCCTGGGGGGGGGGGGAGCCAGGGGGCTGAAGAGTTGCAGGTAGGTCCTGGGGTTCAGAGTACTGGGGGGGGCTAAGGATGAGGGGGTTTCAGACTGGGTGGGACAAGCCGATCATGTGAGGGAGTCTCAGGCGATGGAGACCAGAGGGAAAAAGAAGTTAAAAAAAAAAATTAATTAGCAAACTGTGATATACATAGGCTTAACCTCATGTTTATTCTTTTAATTTGTTGGGATGGTTGTGTGATATTGATTGTTGTCACTGTGTCTTGTCATGGATGGAGGTCCACAGGCAGCGCAGGTGAGCAGGCAGCAATTTAAATTTCTAAAAAAAAATGTAATTAACTATTGTATTTTTTTTTTTTTTGGTGTTTCTACATGTGTTATTTTTGATAGTCTTCACAAGAACTGCTTTGTCCGATTACAGACCAATCCTGATTGAGCACCCTATTACAGATTTTGGTATCATCTGCAAAAAGTCATACTTTTCCTTCCAGTTCATCTGTAAGCAGGGGTGTGTGGGTCAGATTTTCCAGTTCTGCTGGGTCAGCTGGATTGGATCCAGCAAATCAGAACCAGTACCAAAACCAGCACCAGAGGCCAGCCCAATGGCACTGAGGGCTGAGGTGCTGGACACCTTAACTCGCATCATGCCAGTGATCCGGGTTCAAGAACAAACTCGGATCATCAGAGAGCTGGCACGGGGGGGGTGCAGGGGAGGGAGCAGGATTGAGTAGTTGAAAGGCAGTTTTCCTCTCCTAGGGAGGACTCTATCACCCGCCGTAGTTTCACTACCCCCAGATGGAGGTCAACAGGCAGTGCAGACAAATGGGCAGCAAGCAGCAGGAGGGAGTCCTGATTCTGCGGCATGCATGTGCCTCCATACGTGTGTGTGCGACCTGGACAGGGTGAAAAATGGGGAAAAAATTGGTCATAAAATATAAATAAATAAAAAAACAGAACCAAGTGTGTATTATAGAGTAATAATTAGTGGTGCAAGCAGCAGAATAACATGAGTAATGTTACATAGCAGATCTGGATCTGCTGCACTGAAAATTTGGTATGAACCAGTCACATCATTTCTTCCTCCATCTTTTCCATCCCACCCACCCTGCTCCACTGGCACAGTCTGACACAGGTATAATATTGCCCTTGTTAGTGCAACAGAAGTTTGTCCTTTAAAGTAGGAATTAAGTATGTGCCTAGATAAATACAAGCAGTGCTGTCTACTTTCAGAATCAGTGAAGGGTATCTAACCACCACTATGTGTTATATCTTTCCCGTGTCAAGATTCAACAGGGAGAGTGACAGTGCAGTATTCTGAGGCATGTGGTGGTAGCAACAAAACTATGGTGAAAAAATGAGAAGAGGAGTCAAATAGGGACAAGTTGCAACAAAAAGAGTGGCAGTGGTCTGTAGCTTCAAGTGGCATCAGCCAGCAACAGAATTATGAGAGAAATGTGAAAAGAAGTCCCATAGGGACAATTTACAGAAGGACGAGTGGCAATGGTCTGGGGTGTCAAGTGGTATCAGCCAGCAACAGAACTATGACAGAAATGTGAAGTTGAGTCACATGGGGCAATTTACAACAGGAAGAGTGACCATGGTCTGGGGTATGCAGTGGCAGCAACAAAATTATGAAGGAAACAAGAAGAGGAGCCACATACGGACAGTTTACAATAGGAAGAGTAACAGTGGTCTGGGGCATGCAGTGTCAGTGGAACAATTTATGTTGGCAATTATTGAGTCACAGGGAATTTAACTGTAATTGGCATAATGGTGGCATGAATTGCAAAAGTAAGAGAAGACACAGAGTAATAGTTATGTTACACTCACTGCTGCACTGAAAAGGCTGGTGTGAATGAACCAGTGGCATCATTTCTTCCACCATCTGTGCCATCCCACCCACCCACCCTGCTTCAGGGCAATAGATTTTTGTCATGTAAGGGAGGAATGGAAGACATATGAAGATAGATACAAGCAGTACTTTATATAATGTTCTTTTCAAATCAATGAAGAAGGCATATAACTGCTGCCAGTATGTGTGAGGAATATTTTGTATTATACAATGGCAAGAAAGAATGCTGACCTCTGATTGGTCAGTCTAGGACTGGACCTGGGATGTTATCCCAGCATAACATCCTGGCTTTAGTCCCAGAACACTCACGAATGCATGAAATATAAATAAGAAATCCATCCACACTAGCCGATCCTGTGTCCCGCTTTAGTGCTCCCCCACTAAACTGAAAGCTGCGTTGACGATTGACTTTAAACTCTCGCAGTGTAAATCCCTCCCTCAAAACACAAACCAGCTGAAATCAAACCTACAACCATGACACATTCCTCCAAATCCCCAAATTCACTTTTTTTATTACGTAAAAACAACCCACCATTATAATACGATTCAAGGACCAAGTGACAGAACCAGTGAGCGATTGTGGCTTTTGTACTAACTATGTGCCACTTTTCACAACAGTCCCTCGCTGTGGTAGCAACTGTCTTCTGCTTTAAAAAAAACTCTACCACTTAAAATCAGACAAGTAAAATACATTCCTTACCAATAGGCAGGTGGGAACAGCGGGGACGGCGCAGGTGCCTTGCATCAAATAAAACCCTGATGCACTGAGCATCAACGGGGGAAGGGCTGCAACTTAAGTGTATCCACAATTAAAAGGAGCAGAGCCATGGTAATACTGCAGCAACTCCACTTACTTGCCAGAGCAGTTGGTCAGAACTATTTATTTAAAAAGTATTCCTACTCGTTCAGAAAAACACCAAAAATAGACTTCTACATGTACTTTTTCTTCTTTTTTATATATATATATTTTTTTTTTACACATGAGCCATTGTGTAATAAGAATATGCACTCCAGGGTGGGTGTTATGCTGGGATAACATCCCTTCTTGGGTGTTGGATGCCCTTGGCCTCCAACCTCGGGTCCAACCCACCGAGGTGGGATATTATCCCAGTATAACACCCACCCTGTCGTGCATTATTCCTTTAATGAATTTCAGTGACAATAGCAGTGACAACAAGGGAACATGTTAGAGTTTTATTGGGTCAAAAATTAAGGCTTGTATCATTTATAGTGGCAAATGATATAGTGAATATCCTATGTGAAGAATTCAGCAGCAGCCATCAGCAGTAAGGCTTCTAAGTAAAGTCAAAAGTTGGCATCCATGGTGCACTTTCTCATCAGGTACTTCTCCAACCAGGAGAAAGTCAGGAAGTATGTAGTTGCTTAGACATCTAGCATTTCGATATCCGACTCTTATCTTGCTGTACATAGTGTAGGTCATAATTGCAATGCAGTCTGGGCAAGTTAACTTTTAAAAATGCCAGTTGAACACTTTCAGGGATAAGAGTAGTTCTTGTTGGAGACAGTATGAGTATGTCACCAGTGATGCTGAATATCCTTCCTGAAGGTACACTGGTGGGTGGACAAGCAAGATAATAGGCAACAACTTGAACAAGAGACTCCTAAATGGATCTCTTCAACTTCCAGTACAACAAAGGATCTGCTTCAGGGTTTGGGTCTCTGGTTCATTGAAGTATGCAGTGAGCATTCTTTTAGCAGTAAAGTCCTCTTGTGACAAGATTTCTAAATGTGGCCTTGTTTTTTCAATATGACTTAAGCAAGTCCAAATGTTTTAGACATGGTGAGTGTGATGCTGATCCTCTGCAGCTGTGCTAGAGGCAGGCATACTCCTGGAGGTTTTAGTATGGAAACACACTTGAACCCTGTGCCTGAGGTTGTTGTCCTGGTAGATGCAGTTTTCAAGAGTGCTTGGACCACTTGCACCTTTTGGATTATGTGGTGTTTATACTACTGTAAAGCAGTGGGATCCTGAACACAGAAGTCATCCTTAAAATGAGGATCCAGTATTATATCCATGACGTATTTTTTATCTTTCAATAGGTTGTCAAATTGCCTGTGGAGCTCATCATTTAATGTCTGTGCCAGTTGTAGTGAATCAGAAGCGTAGTCATCATTGTCAAGTGTTTCATTGGTGAAGTTGAGGACAATACACACCATGGGGAAAACCTCACTAAATGAGGCACTGCTGCTGCTGCTGCTGCTGCTGCTGCTGCTGCGTTCTCAGTGTGGCACTGTCAAACTAAGAAGGGAAGTGACAAAGTTGTTCCAGAGCTGTCCAGCAGTGAATAGTTCCGCTGGTGTCATGCATCATGTGGCACCCCCCTGTCCCTCCAACTATCTCTCTCTCTCCCTCTCTCCCTCCCTCCACTGACTGATGGAGGAGGGAGGATTTTGCGGGGCTCCAGTGTCCTCCCAACTGCCACATCCCTTATCTACAGTAAGTAAGTTGGCCATAATGTCCATATAGAAGGAAAAATATGCAAAAGAAGTGCAGTAGATAGAGGGTCTGAAAACAGGTTAGACCAGGTCAGGCTGGGCAATATCCAGTTAACCCAAATCTCTGACCCAACCTGCAGTACACCCCTATCTACAATATCACTTATGAAAACACTGAAGATGACCAGTCCCAGTATTGCGCCCTATGGCACCCTGCTGATCACTCTTCCATCATTAGAATGAGTGCCATTAACCACCACCCTAAGTTACCCTATTAGCATTTCCAACCCCATTCAGCACTTTGGATACCACCCCTAGACTGCTAAATTTCTTAGTCAGTCTCCTCTGTGCCACAGTGTTGAAGGCCTTGCTAAAGTCAAGACAGGCCACATCCACTACCCCCCCCCCGAACTATTTTCCTAATCACTGAGTCAAAGAAATTATTCTGGATCCTCTGGAATTATAACCCCCCATAAATCGCTGCTGCCTTTGGCTTTGAAGTCCATTGGATTCAAGATACTCTACCAACCTTTCCATTATCAGCGTTTTCATTAGTTTCCCCACCACTGAAGTGAGGCTTGCTGGCCAATAGTAGCTAGTCTCTTCCCTGCTGCCGCTCTTATGTACAGGGACCATGTCTCCTCTCCACCAGTCCTCCGAAACTATACCCGATTCCATTGGGCAGTTAAATAAGTCCATCAAATGGGGCAGCCAGGACCTTCCTTAGTTCTTTTAATACCCTTGTGTATATCATGTCCTAACCCATAGTCTTGTCCACTTTCTGAGCTGCAAATCCCTTCAGGACTCTTTCTGCTGAAAATGGACTTGAGTCCACCTTCCTCAACCTTTTTTCCTGCTGCTCCATGGTGGTCAGCCCCCCTCCTTTCACTGCGAAGACTGAGCAGAAGTACCTGTTTAGGCTGTCTGTTTTTTTTGTTGGCTTGCGCACACATGCAAGCAACATCTTGTGGTAGTAGCACAAGTTGAAAGAAATCTGCCACTGCAATCAGGTGCAGTTTCGCACAGTTTGCACAGTAATGCACATGGCAGGAGTTATGAGCAGCATGCTTTCTCAGTGTGCCTTTCCTGGTGAAACATTTCAATAAATAATGTAGCCGCAAAGCAGCTTTCCACAATGGCGGCCCTTACCAGCTGCCACACAGTCTCACAAAGCCAACATCGGGGGTGCCCAATCCCCATGTTGTCATGTATCCCCCCATTAAATGTGGCAAACTGGGAACCCACCCCAGTGTGCCGAAACATGGTGGCTCATGCCACCTGCCACACACTCCCACAAAGCTGATATTGGGGTGCACAGTCCCCATGTCGGCATGTATCCCTCTCCCCCCATTAATGTGGCACACTGAGAGCCCACCCTAGTGTGCCAAAAATTTTTTTTATTTTCTTCCAACACCGGGATGCTCACTCCCTGTGTCAGTTGGTCCCCCTGCCCCCAAAACCCCTTTACATGATTTGGCAACATTAGGGTGCCCAATCCCCATTTCAACATTCTACCCCCCACTATTGTGGTACATTGGAAGCCCTCCCCAATGTGCTCACATTAATAAAAGAAATGTTCCAAGTGAAAGAAAAAAACTGTCCTTAGCTGGGGTTTTTTTGTACCTGTAAAAAAGGAAACAGTCCCTCGTTGTGTCGCCATCCCCTTCCCTATCCCAACCCTCCCTCTGCACACCCACCTTCCTGCACCCCTCCTCACCCCATACTTACCACCAGTGATTGGGCGCTGTCATCTTCTGTGGACCGGAACATGTCTGCACTCTGCAAAGCTGAACCGCAAAATGAAGAATTGAAGGTAAGCCATATAATGGGAGTAAGTGTGGTGGGGAGGTCAACTTAGGTTGCTATCTCAGTCCTTTTTTGGAATTTTGGCCCCAAATGTTCAACATGGGGTTCTTAGGACCCCACCTTATTAACACTGGTACTGTAATTTAATTTCTCAGTTTCAAAAGGTGGACTTGTGGTCGCTGTGCGGAATCAGGTTTTGGGACCAATTAATGAAACAACAGTGCCAGAGTTCATGAGGGGAGGTCCCAAAACGGCCGTGTTGCAAATTAGATTAAAAAAATTCAAAATAATGACTGCATTACAGGCGTGCATTGCACAGTTTCTACGCACGTTCGTAACTTTGCCAGTTTTTGATATTTTCACTCCAGAATTTCAACATTGACATTTTTCCACACCTCCTTATGAATAGTACAGCTGTCATTTTTCACATCTTTCCCAAAATGTGTTTTTGCACCAGTGGCGCATAATGGCAATGTCACTGTGGGAAAACAACTTTTGGGACAGATTAACACAATCACAGTGTCGCTGTTCATGACAGGAGGTCCCAAAATGCCCATGTTGAAAATTTGGTGGAAAAATTCCAAAACATGATTGTGTTATGGGCGTGCATTGCACAATTTCTATGCATGCTCTTAACTTCGCCAATTTTTCATATTTTCACTCCAGATTTACAACATTGCCATTTTTCACACCTCCTCATGAACAGTACAGCTGTCATTTTTCACATCCTGCCTGAAATGTGTTTCCACACCTGTGGTGCCAAATGGCGCAGTCGCTGTGCAAAATCACCTTTCAGGATCAAGTAATGAAATGACAGAAACACTGCTCATGAGGTGGGGTCCCAAAAAGCCCATGTAGAAAATCTGGAGTGAAAATATTAGCAAACGCCTGGGACATTAGGGTTTCCAGCCATAACGCCCCACCCTGTAGAGACTGACAGGTGTCAGGGGTGTGACTTGGGCTCTTTGACCATAATGCTCACGGTATTCCACCCCCAACCTGCAGCCATTGACAGGCATCGAGGTGTGCCTTGGGGTCTTCAGCACTAACATTTACCCCATTCTTCCATACTGCACCCACCTTAGCTTATTTCCTTATGGAATGGGGAGAGCGTAAAAGCCGAAGACCCCAAGGCACACCGTGACACCTGTTGCTGTCTGCAGGTTGGGGTGAGGTAGAATGGCATAAGTGTTATGATTGATGACCCAAAGGCACACCCCCAACACCTTTCAGTCTCTGCGGCGAGGGTTGAGGGTTGGCATTAGTTCAATATTTCACTGCCATTCCTATTATGCATCTCTCTAACTCCTGTGCTACCAATGTCAATACCAGCAAACCAACATATGGCATTGACAAATGCTTGTTCTTGATCCCCTTCAATGCAGTCTGCGTGTGCAACATTCCTTAGCCTCACTATCCCTCCCCTTGCTTTTTTCTTCTCACTGATGCACCTGAAGAATGTTTTATCCCCATTTGCTATCCCTTTGGCTATCCTTTCCTCTGACTGCACTTTTGTCACCCATGCTGCCTTACCTGCTTCCCTCTGTTTTATCTGCTACACCTCCCTGTCTTTCTCCCTCTGCATTTCCATATACCTCCTGAATGCCACCCTTTTTCCCTTAACCACTACAGCCACTTCCCTAGAGTACCATAAGTATCTATTTTTCCTTTTGCTTTCACTCACTTTTTCATTCAAAACCTAGTTGCCTTAATTATGCCATCCCTTATTTTCCCCCGCTTCTCTACCCATCCCTAGTGACGCCCCTTCACTTGGTAGGCTCTGAGTCAGTCTTCCATTTCTTTAAAATCTTCCCTACCAAGTCCAGAATCCTCATCTTTATGAGGTTAGCCACTGTTACTGTCTTAATATTAAACCAAACTGAAAATTGATTACTGGTACCTAAGGGACTACCCACTGGTATGTTTGCAATGCTGCCCCTGTACTTAAGCACATGATCCAGCACTGCCCCTTACCTAGTGGGTTTCTTGACTAGCAACCTGAGAAAAGTCCTTTATAAGAACTCAAGGATGGCACTGCTCCTTGCCAAAGCTGCTGCTGGAAGACTCCAATCAACATCTGGCAGATTGATGTCACCAAATAGCAGCACCTCACTCTTATTTGCCATCCTGCTGACATCCTCCCGAAGTGCATTATCCAGCTCATCTCTCTGTGCTGGAGGTCTGTAAACCCCCCACCCCACCCCCTTATGGATGGCAGCCACAGCTCCTGTCTCCAGGATGACCCACAGCACTTTTAGTCCTTTCGTTTTCTCAGAAAGCACCCATACTTCCATAGCCTTGATTTCTTCCCTCACATATAGTGCAACCCCTCCTCCTTTTCCTGTCTCTCCTGAACAGAGAGTAGCCTGGCATGGCCACATCCCAGTCATGGCTGTCAGTGCACCATGACTCCGTTATGGATGCCAAATCCAGACTACTTTCATGATGGTCTCCTGGTCTAGAATTGTATTACTCAGACTCCTTTCACTGGCACACAGGGCTCTACATACCTTACACCCTCTCTGCCTGTCTCCCTGCTTTCTCCCCCACTTCCACCTGTATTGTTCCCTGAAGTTCCCCCTGACCCCACTCCATTGTTCCCCTCTCTGTTACCTGTCTCCTTAACTCCTCTCTTCTTGCTTTCCTGGTTTACACCCCCCGGTTTCTGCCTTGTCCTCACCACTGTCTTCTTGTGCTCCTGCCCTGGGGGAGTTTTTTCCCCTCAAGCTTTCTCTCCTTGTTACTTTATCATCAGGGGAAGGCAATTTTTGCCTCCCTTGCAATTATAGCCTCAGACCGACTAGTTTAAATGTTCATCCAAGTAGCCTTAAAACCCTGCAAGGCAAAGCAGAGCCACTCCAAGACTTGGTACAAATGCACAAACATACATCCAGGACTGAAACAAAAAGATGCACTGCACTTGCTCCTTCATATATAGGACTATCCAGGCCTATTTAGTTGCAGTGACAAAGATTTGTTAGTGAATACTCACAGATAACAAGCAGCAACAGTGGTGTGCAACGCAAGGTCCAACATGTTGCTTTATCAACTATTTCAAGGGAAAGGGCGCCCTCTGCTGTCAAGCTGGTTATATAGTCTCGAAAATACAAGATGCCGTCTAATTGGGTGATCCATGTGTAAGATGAGTGGTTGAGATATTTAATTTCTTTCTATATATATTTCTCCTGTACTACATTTTTATGTAAACTATGAGTTGGTCACATATACTCTAAATGCCTTTCTCATGCAGGTTGCCTTTAAGGTATGGATCAACAGTTTATTTCCAACAGCATTTCAGGAGCAACTTAAACACAAGGGCCAGGTTTGTTTCCTTCAGGGATTGGATATTAAAGGAAAATGGTCTTCAAATCGGTCTCTCGCCTCCGCAAGACTTACCCCCCAGTTTAGCTATTTATACAAAAAGTGGCATTTTTCTCATACTGCAAAATACTTTATTTTAACAAGGAAAAGTCCAGTACCTGGAAGTACAGTATGGCAGATGCAGGGGGAGCTCCATTAACTGTAAAGGTGTAGCACCACACTTTTACAGTAAATGGAGCCCCCCTGCATCTGCCATACTTCTGGGTAGCGGACTTTTTCTTGTTAAAATAAAGTACTTTGTGGTACAAGAAAATGCTGCTATTTGTATAAAAAGCTAAACCAGGGGGTAAGCCTTGTGGAGATGGGAGCTCAATTTGATGACCGCTTTCCTTTAAGCACTTAGCTTCCCAGGAGAGGGTAAAAGTTGGGGCCCATTGTGTATTTAGTGCTTCTGGACCTTTGTATGTATCAGTATTTATAATCTTAACAACTATAGAGGGACTAGTGCAAGTTATGAAGTTTGTAGTTTGCACTAAATAATCACTTATTGTACAATCTAATATGCTGCTGTATGTCAGTATTGTATTTATTCTTGCACTGAATCAATTTAAGTTTATATAAGACCATGTTTCCTGCCAGCGCTGCCTTACACAAAATATTATTTATTTTAAAAGTTTCACCAGGAAAGGCATACTGAGCAGTGTTGCTCATTTTCAGATGCATCCGGGGGGTACAAGCAAGCAATACTAGAATTTTCATAGCTAACCATCATATGTTAGAAGTAATAGATAGTCACCATATTAAGTGTGCAATTTGATAGAGAGACTGGCAACTAAAGAATAGGTACTAGCATAAGACGAGCCGAACAGATTGTATACAGTAGTCTAGGTACGCCCAGAGACAAATTGCAAGAACATTAGGTTGAGGTAGAGATTAGAGAGGTGAGCAGGACAGATTAAGTGGAAAAGCAATTGGGACTGAAGGAAGACCAAAAGTAGAGGGTAAGATGTGGAGTGCAGGAAGGTGGGGGAAGGGAGTAGGAGGGGAAATACAGCTGCATGAAGAGAAGAAGTCTCAAAGGAGGAAGGAAAGGGTATTAGGGGAGGTGGCATGGTGGACAGAAGGGAGAATGGTATTCCATAGCTTTGGGAAGCGGTGGGAAAATGCTGCCTGACCAGCAGAGCAGGACCTGGAGGGGACAGCCATGGTACAAGAGCTGAGGTTTTTCAGGGAGAGGGAAGAGGGGGGCCGGAATGAGAGAGATGAAGATGGGTATGGAGGGAGAGAGCCAAACCAGAATTTAGCTAAGAGGTCTGCCTGCATTTGCCACAGGAGGGAGAAAAAAAGCTTGGTTTTTTTTGGGGAGACAACATAGTTGGGTACGTTGGAAACATAGAAACAGAGACCCAGATATTCAAAAGGGTTGCGCCATGCTCAATAGGGTTGCGCCAGTGCAAGTCCAAAAATGCGCCATTCTGTGATATTCAGCGGGAGGCAGATGTGCCCCCCAAATCATGCTGAGCAATAGCGCAATGATAATGAATGTATGCGCAACTGAAGGGGGAGGAACCATGCATAAATGGCGCAGTGCTATATTCAACAACATGCACCATGCACAATAGGGGAGCAAGCGGAAGTTGCGCGATAGTGGAAATGAGCCAAAATAAAAAGGAGCAAGGGAGAGGCACAAGAACGCTACAGGGAAGGCACATGAGGCTGAACTCTAGCAGCACAAACAGGGCAGGAGGGACACACAGGGCAGGCCAGGGAAAGGGCACCCTGAACAGAGAGGCACAGGGAAGGTGTGGGAAGCCACAGCCAATGCAGAAGGGAGAAGTGCCACTCAGCACAGAGGCCACTACAGGAAGGTGTTCCTGGTGCAGGGAAAGTAGCAGCTAGGACAGCGGAGGGAACACAGAAACAGCTGCCGGAGGGGGGAACATAAGCCAGGGACATGACCAGTGCCACCATCCAGATGGAGGCAGTAATGAGGAGGGTGAGAAGGCAGGCAGCAGGGGGGGCACAGCTGTGGAAGGACCCGTCAGCGGTATGCCCCCAATAGGCAGTACTGAGCCCGCACCAGCTTCGAGCTGTACACCGATACTGAGATTGTGGGCCGGTACCACCTGAATCTGGCAATTCTGAGGCGGCTCTGTGAGCTGTGCAGTGATGTGATGCAGGCACCCACATGACAGAGCCATGCTCTGTCAGTGGAGACTAAAGTGGCAGCTTGCATGTGCTTGCTCGCCACGGGTGCCTTCCAGAGACCAACAGGGGACAAGACAGGCATAATCCAGTTGGCCGCATCACACCACCTCACCCAATTCCTCAGCGCACTGCTGCATCATGCTGCGGAGTACATCCATTTCCCCAGCACACCAGCGGAGCACACAGCAAACATACAGGAGTTCCACAGGGTAGCACATATGCCTGGAGTGCTAGGGGCAATAGACTGCACCGATGTGGCCATCCACACACCACCTGGCCCCGAGGGGGCTGCATATATTAATCAGAAGGGCTATGCTAGCATCAACTGCCAGGTGGTGTGCGATGCCATGGGGTGCATAATCAATGTCTGTGCCATGCACCCTGGGGGAGCACACGATGCATTCATCTGGCACCAGTCGGCACTGTGCCACAGATTTGAGAGTGGGGACATTCCCACTGGCCACTTTGTGGGTGAGTATGCAAACCACACGGACAAACATAGGGCTTGGGAGGTGCATGGTCAGAGGTGAAATGGGTAGTGGCATACATGGCCCGGGGCAGGGTGATGCTGATCACCAAACTAACCTCCACCCTCTGCACACAGGTGACAGTGGATACCCACTCCGTCCCTGGCTGCTCACACCATACTGGCGGCCCGTGACCCCATCGCAGCAACGCTACAATGAGGCACATGCCACCACATGTAATGTCATGGAGCGGGTGTTCGGTATGCTGAAGGCACATTTCCGTTGCCTGGACACCTCCGGCAGTGCCCTACAGTACAGCCCCTCAAAGGCCTGCGGGCTATTACTGGCCTGTTGCATCCTGCACAACATGGCCAACAAATGTGGGATAGCCGTACAGGTTGAAGAGGGGGACAGCGATGGGGACGATGAGGACGCCAGTGACAATGGTGATGGGCAGCCCCCCCCTTGGGTGACGGGACCCCCGACTGCTCCGTCTGGCACACCATCATGGAGGAGCACTTCAGCCAACCCAGGTAAGTCATGGGGCCATGTGCAACCACCAGTGGCAAAGGCACAACCCACAAACATGCATGGACACACACCAGGGGTGCATGCTGTCAAGGGAAGTGGCCGGGCATGGAACCGTACACACTGCCAGGGATGGGTGAGGTCTAACATGGTACGTGGTCAGACACACACACACACACACACACACACACACACACACACACAACTCACCAGACATGCACAAAGGGTAGGAGGCACAACAACCCAGACCAGCACCCCTAGCCACACACATGTCCACATACCATGACGCCCACTGCCTGTCATTGTGCGTGTGTCAGACACTGGGCACCATTGCACAGTGGTGTACAGCACAATGCAGGCATCATTATGCACACGCAACTGCAGGCAGCAGCCGGGAGGGTGTGCAGATGGACTGCGTGTGTGCGTGCAGGGCCAGGTACCCACCCCTGTATTGCCCGCTGAATGGCACAATGCACACAGGGCAGCATCAGACAGTAGCCATGCTGGGAGACAGGTCGGTCACGCGCCACAGTGCCACGGCCACCACAGATGCGTGGGTGGCCCCGCTGAGACCCGCCAGCAGTGACAGGCTGATCACTGGCCTCATGGGGTGGCACCGACGGCCCCCCAGGGGTTCCACTGCATGAACGTGACCGTGCTCGTGCAGGGGTCTGCAGCACACCAAACATGCCTGTGCCAGGTGTGCTCGGGATGCCTAGAGCTGAACTCGGTGCCTACAAGGATGGTGTCGCACAACACCGGGAATGGGGGCTGGACATTGCACTGCATGGTGTCTGCGATCCATGGGGCAAATAACTGTGTGCCCATTGTGGCCATGACAGCAGTGAATGCCTGTGTCTGCCTGTCAATGGCAGCAGTCACATCCTCCCGCAACTGGTCCATCCCTGCCAGGAGCACAGCGGTGTCTCTGCTGCGACGCTCCTCTGCCTGGCACAGAGCCACACTCAGTGCAACCACTGCTGTCACAAGCCGCATCTGCTGATTGACTGATGCTTGCAGTATGCGGGTGTGCTCATCCAAGAGGTCATCTGCCTGATTAGCATGCTGTCCCTCAGGGTGTTCGTGGCCCTGATGCTCATCACCCCTTGAGGGTGGGCACTGCACACCAGCGGCTGGCCTGGGCAGGTCCACAGGTGGTGCACTGACGCCACCCCCTGACACTGTACCCCCATGGCCATTGGCCGACTGCTGATGCTGCCCCTCCGGCTGCCACTCCCCAGGGCTCAATAGTGCCACCGCAGTGGCCGCAACAGTCCCACTGTCCTGTACACACACCAATGCTGCCCCACTGGTGCTGACAGGCACAGACTGGGACTGTGATGACACACTGGCCTCCATGGCGGCACCACCCGCAGCCATGGCCGCGATGTAACCTGCTGTGTGGCCATCCTGTGGCACACACGTGTCACTGCCCATGACGTTAGCCCCATCATCATTGGTGATGGATCCGGCACTAGCCCAAGTCTCAGCATGCTGGCATCCATGGGCGCTGGCACGCTGGGACACGGGCAGGGCCTCCTCTGCACCTGCTCCACCACCACTGACCCATGCAGATGCTCAGGAGCTGTAAGGGGAAAACAAAGTAGCGTTACTACATGTGACCTACCCTGTCCTCCCCCCCCCCAATAGACAGACCATGACCTACCATGCAGTGACAGGCTACCACCCATCTGGAATCCACCACCCAGAACACCCTCAATGGCACAACACTGCATGTTGACAGCAACCCGCTTCTTCTGTGGGGTCAGGCATAGCACCTCCAGCTGTCCCCCACCTGTCACAGACCATGCTGCCCTGATGGCAGCCACCTTCTCTTTAATCCTCCACCTGTCTGTGCCCATCTTCTTTTTGCACTCTTACACAGAGCACTGGTGGCTGCCATGCAGGTTTACAGCACGTGCCACCTACTCCCATGCAGCAGCATGGGCCTGTGGTGTTCCCTGGCATCTGCTGAGAAGAGGCTTCCTGGTCTAGGTAGGCCTCGAACAGGGCATCTGTCTCAGCTTTAGTGAAATTCAGCCTCCTCTTCCTCCCACGACTCTGTTCCTCTTCCTCCACCACACGCTCAGTCATGATTCATCCTGTGAGAATGACAGGTGTTACATGTGACTGTGCAGTCCCATGCATGTCCCAAACACCACAGTCCACACTCCCAAACAGCATGCAACTCACTGCAAAAGACTGCAGTAACCGACTATGGCCAGTGCAGCCCAATGTCACACTTTTATAGCGCAACCCATGCAAATGAGGTGAGGCGCATCTTTTAGTGGATGCAAATGCAGTGACTGCGCCATTGAATGGCTGATTAGCTGATTTGCATATGCCAGCTGAATATCGCGCTGTTGCGCTTTGCGCAATTGTGTTGAACGTGCTGAGCCAAGGGTGCAGTTCTGTGACATGCGCAGTACACACCTAACTGCGCATGCCTGGGTTGATGACGCAGGTGTCTGCCACGCTGCTGACGTGCTGTGCATGGGAGGCAATGCAGAGCACGGCCACCATTGTGCCAGTGGCGCTACAGCACTGTTCACCTATATAGCGCTGTGGCACTGGGGCATCGTAGGCGCACTGGGGCAACAGCGTGGTATGCCACTACAGGAGGTGGCACACAGGCACCCAATCGTGCTACATGCATTGGGTTCCAATCATGTTGTGGCTGTCCGTGCGCCAGAGACCCTTAACCCTGTGCCCGACCTTTGCCCCCTAGGCGCCATGTGTCAGGCATGGGTGCACCACTATTGCGCTGTTCGGTGACAGCGCGATAGGGAATGGCAGCGCTGTACCGCGCAGCATCTGTACATTTCAGGACTGTGCTGCAAAGCGCCATTTTGATTTAACTGAACAGCAGAGATGGTGTGGAGGCATGCTCTGCAGTGGAGCCAGATCGAGCTGGCAAACCTTGCAGCCATTGTCGAGTCACATGTTGGGGCTTTGTTTGGGGAGGCACCCCTGGACAGGTCCAGGAGTGCCATATGGCAGGAGGTGGCCGACGCCCTGGAGGAGGCCACCAGTATGGGGCAGATGGATGAACAGTGCCACCACCGATATGGGGACCTGAGGTGCAGGGACCCGGACCTACTTGCCCGCCTGCGGGCACATGCCAGGAAGGGTACGGTGCCACAGCCAGGTAGGTGCAACATCCATACACTTTTATCATCCATACGGGTATCATGGTTGCATGTGTCCAGCACATGGGGGGGCGTCCGGTGTTGGCCATGGCGGTGGTATCGGGGTGTAGGGTGGGTGGGTCTGGCTGTGTGGGATTGCAGACACATGGGGGCGGGGGGACATTGTTACCAGTTTGTACTGATATTCCTCTTTCCATGTTTGCACCTTAGGGCCCGAAGAATGCCAGCAGGCCAGAGACCGGAGGCGCCACCTGGAGCAGCAGCAGGCCAGGAGGAATAATGGTGGTCAGCGGTGTGTGGACCAGCCTGATGATGGTGAGTGCCTTACATCCATGATTACTATTGCATGCAGTATAACTGGGTGGGCAGCAGGGCATGGCCACCATCCATTGACACCACTGCCATGCACGCAACTTGTTATAGTCAGCACTGTCCAGTGGCACTGCATGTCTGGGAGTGCGTCAATGGTGGTCCATGCATGCACCGGGCACATGGCTGTGGCACTGCCTTCACACCGCATAGCCAAGTCACTGTATGGCCATGGTGGTGCTGTGCAGGACATGGGTGGTGGGTATGTGCAGTGGTCCACATGGCTGTGGCTGCCTGGGTAGGCAGGTCTTGTGGACACGGTCACTGTGGGTGGTCGCACACCATCACAGGGGCATGGCACATGGCTGTATGCCATGCACAATGGGAGGGCTGCAGGGGGCTGGACAGTCACACTTATTGACTCTGCTCCTTCGTCCTAGGTGGATGGCGACTCCAGGCACTGGAGAGGAGTGTGAGGGAGCTGCTCCAGGTGGCAAGGGTGACACTGGAGCTGTTACAGCGTATCCACCACCACAGGGTGAGGAGGAGGAGGAGCGGCAGATGTAAGCACCATGTGGAGGAGGACTGGGGCACACATTGAGGACTCCATGCCCCTACTACCACCTTCTCCCCTTTGACGCACCCTCACACCCCTTCTTCCCTCTCCCATATGTTCACCCCTGCCCCTTACCCGCCCCCACCTGTTATGTGGCCCTTCCCCACCTTGTAAATAGTTGTAAATAGGTTTTGTTACTTCTTTTAAATATAAGCATTTTGTTATGACAACTGTGGTGATCTCTGATTTGCAGTGGGCTAGAGGTGCTCAGCTGCAGGTGGTGTGCATGGCGTCAGGGGTGGTGCACGCATGAGCGTGTGTGTGTGTGTGTGTGTGTATGCAGAGGTGAACCACCTATGGTGTGGGCAGGGGGATCAGTCACTGTCTGTGGTTTGTGTGTTGTACTCTGTGCACTGGATGCCTGTGTGCAGTGGTCCACGGGGCCTGCACTGTGTGCATGGCACCCCTGTCAGACCTTCCATGGCCTGTGCAGCTGACACCCTTGCATGTCTGTGATATGCACGGTCTGCTGGCATGTCAGTGGTGGCTGTCCATGCTGGATAACAACTGTACCCGGCACAATGCCAGGTTGCCTTCCATCACCAGTATGGTGCACTTCTGCGTCCAGTGGCACTGTGGCCTCCACTGTTGTTGTCCCCCTTCCATGCTGTCACTTGTGTCTGTTGCAGGGGATGTGCTCCAGTGTCTGTCACCTGTGCTCCGGCGGCATGCTGGTGGCATACAGCTTCATGGTGCCTGCGCAGGGTGGCTGGCACACCTGTGCAATGTAAGGGTGGTGGCCACGTGTACACGTCAGCCGTGGCCATATGCCAGTGGCTTGGTTGACCCGCTACTGTGTCCCTATGTTGGTGTGCCCTTGGGTATGGGTGGATGTTTGTCCATGCACTGTGTTGCATCCTGTGTGGTGCATGCCTCCATGCTACACTGTGCGTGTCTGTGCTGGCTGTTGTGGCCAGTGCTGGGATGGGATGTGTACTTGGGAGGGTGTGCAGGGTGCTGTACCGCTGGAGGTGGGGTCCAGGGCATGCCCTGTCACATGTGGGGTACCTCGTGTGCTGACGCATGGTCAGTCTCTCAGCTGTATCTCGGGGGGGGACATGCAGGGTGGCACTGTGTATGCATCTGTTGCATCACTGTCTGCTGCTGCCCACTGCAGGGTGCCCATGGTGGGGCTGCCTTGCATGGCTCTATGGTGCACAGGGTTGCATTGTCACAGTGGGGGTGGTGGCATGCATGGGGTGTCCTGCACTGTTGGGTGCTACTCCTGGGCAGGGTGTATGGGGATCATGGTGCAGGGTGTGCTCTGCATTGGTGGGATGGTGTGGTACAGGGTGGTCAGCCATCCTTGTGTGCTGGTCACAGCTTGCCAGGGAGTGTAATGGGGCACCATGGCCCGGCTGTGGGTTGGTTGCTGGTATCCATGGGCTGGTGGTTATTCCAGCTCTCCCCCAGTTGTGCAGAGCATGGGGTGTGGGGGAACAATGTCTGTTCTGCTGTGTGTTCCTCTGCCCATCTGTGGCATGGGTGGTGGGCCCCTGCATCCCTGGTTGTGCTGTTGCATTGCTGCCCTGCTGCTGGGGGCATCCCTGGTTGCGCTATGGCACATCTGGACTGCTCAGCTGAACATCCCTTGTTGCGCTATGGCACATCAGATATGCTCAGCTTCACCTCCCTAGTTGTGCTATGGTGCAGGTGGTGTGATATTCAGTCATCGGCCGTAGGCGCATCTTGGCCTGTGCAGTTTTTGAATATTGCACTTCTTGCACATGGGCGCAGTGAACTCGCGCATGCTCCTGCTGTTGTGCACTTTTTGGGTGCAGTTTGAATATCTGGGCCATAGAATTTAATGGCAGATAAGGACAGCTTGGCCCACCTAGTGTGCCCATTTCCCTACCTAATGGATAAGCTGCAGATCCTAGTTAACCAACAGATTATTTCCTCCTACCCCCCTCTAGAATTGCCTTACAGTATGTCTGTCCCATGCATTCTTGAATTCTCCGACTGTTTTTGACTCCATGACCTCCTCAGGAAGACCATTCCATGCATCCATCACCCTCTCCGTGAAACCCTACTTGCTCACATTACCTCTGAGCTGTCCCCACTCTATCTTCAAATTTTGCCCCCTTGTTCTTGCACATCTCTTTTTCTGAAAGATGCTACCCTCTTGGACTTTGTTGATTCCCTTGAGGTACTTGAAAGTTTCTATCATATCCCCCTTCTCCCTCCTTTCCTCGAGGGTATACATATTAAGCTCCTTTAGTCTCTCTTCATATGTCTTCTGGCACAGACTCTGCACCACTTTAGTTGACCTCCTCTGGACTGCCACCATCCTATGTCCTTGCGGAGATGGGGTCTCAAGAACTGCACACAGTACTCCAGATGGGGTCTCACCTACTGTCTATACAGAGGGATAACAACTTCCTATTTTCTACTGGTGATGCCTCTCCCTATGCATCCCAGTATCCCCCCAGCCCTCCTTACTACCTTCTCACATTGCTTGCCTTGCCCACCTTTAGGTCACCTGATAAAACTACTCCCAGGTCCATTTCCATTGTGTACTATTCCCCTGGGTTTTTGTTTCCTAGGTGCATTACTTTGCACTTCTTTGCATTGACTCTAAGCTGCCATACATTTGACCATTCCTTCAACCTTGCCAAGTCCCTTCTCATCCTTTCCACCCCACCTTGTGTATCAACCCTGTTGTAGATCTCTGTATCGTCTGCAAAGAGACATACTTTTCCTTCCAGTCCTTCTGCAATGTCACTTATAAAGACATTAAAGAGGACCGGTCCCGGTATTGAACCCTGCAGTACCCCGCTAGTAACCACCCTTTCTTCAGAGTGGACTCCATTTACTATTACCCCCTGCATCCTGTTGTCCAGCCAATTGTTTACCCAGGTTACCACCTTGGGACCCACTCCAAGGTTGGCTAACTTGTATATTAATCTTTTGTGTGGGACTGTGTCAAATGCCTTGCTAAAGTCAAGGTAGGCCCTGTGCACAGGCCCTCCCTGGTCTACTACTTTGGTCACCCAGTCAAAGAAATCTATTGGATGTGTCTGACATGACCTTCCCACTGTGAATCCATGCTGCCTTGGGTCCTGTGCCCTCCTGGCCTCTAGGTGCTCAACAGTTCTTTCCTTCAGAAGTGATTCCTTCATATCCCTACCACTGAGGTCAAACTAACTGGTCTAATTGTCTGTCCTGGGCCTCAGTTACATGATAACTGGAGGTGGGGCTGAGCCACATTTGTGACAGCAGGTTGGTTTTGGCTTGTTATATAAGACAACTTTTGCTGCAGGTGCTGCCTTATCCAGAATCTGCCTGCATTTGCCACAGGAGGGACAAAAATGGCTTGTGTGTTTTGAAGACAACATAGATGTGGTAAGTCATTGTGAAACTTGGTTGAATTAGTGTTTTACTGAGTGAAGGGTAAATCTAAGACCAGCCACAGTAGCCCACATTTAAGGTCCATATTATAAGAACTGTGTCTTGCCCTATAGTGGGGGGGGGGGGCAATGGTCTGGCCTGGGGCTCAGCTACTTGACAATTGATCTCCCACAGCCATTTATCATGTTCTACAATTCTGAATACTAGGATGATCATAATTTGCATTAAATAGGCATTATTAAGCACTCTTTCTTGTTCCCCCCTTTTCCTTATAATTCATAAAATTCTGTACTGAAGTTTATACCCTCTGTGTGTATATCAGTTGCAAAAAAACTGCATTAATGCTCTAGTTAGGGTTACAGCCACAAAAGTAGGGAAATCTGGCGTTAGGGTTTCCAAACCTAACACCCCACCCCCACGTTGCACACAACAGGCATCGAGGGTGTGTCTTGGGGTCATCTGCCCTAACGCTCACCCCATTCCATAAATAAATAATCTTAGATAGGTACATTATAGACCAATGGGGTGAGCGTTAGGGCTGACAACCCCAAAGCACAGCCCTGATGCCTGCTGGTGTGTGCAGTGTGGGGATGGGGTGTTAGATTTGAAAACCCTAATGCCACATTTCCCTACTTTTGTGGCTGTAACCCTAACTAGAGCATTAACACAGTTTTTTGCAATTTATTCCCTTACTTTTTGAGATAGTATAATTGCATCCTTGTTTGTCTGTGGGAGCACGTGACCCTACGGGCTCTGGGCACCCATCCCTCCATAGATGCATATATGTATTTAGCTGTGGAAGCACAGGGCCCTCCAAGCCCTGTGCTTCCATTTCTAGGACAACAACCATCAACTTGTCAGCATAGCCATCATATTACCCCACCTCGTGTATCCAGTAAAGAAAAGTTTTGAATCCCTGCCAAAATGTAATTCTGTGCAAATGCAACACCATTCCATGCCACAGGTGAGGAAACACATTTAGGGCAGGATTAGGCATGTGTGAAAAAAAATTCTGGCAGCGGAATTTCCATAAAAGATGAAATTCTGCTGCCATGGAAGTTTGGAAAACAATTTTCCAACTTCTGTGGAATTTCCAACTGAGACGTGCAGGTTTTTGTATGTGTTATGCGGCTTTTTGTTATTTTCTTGTGGAAAAAAGTTTCTTAATCCAAATTGTCTAGTTTCTCCAGAGATGCAGAATAATTTGCGAATTAATCTGTCTTTATCTGCCGCCCCTCTCAATACAGTGTAATTTTTATTCTGTATGTTAGAAAAAATCATGCATTCAATGTTAAGAAGAGTAACTTTTTTCCCCAGAATGCCATGGGTGCTGACACATTTTCCGCATGTAATGTATTTCTGTTTTATGCAGTCCTGTGGTAAAATAATTCTGCATCCCTTAAACAGCAGCCAATGTGATCCACAGAATTTTCTGTGAATTTTTTTTTTAAATCCATGTGTCAGCAGGCAGAAACTGGAAATTTCGCTTTTAGGCTCAGAGTGTGATTGTAGTAGTGATGAGTGACAGATAGATTTTTGATGAATTGGAGAGTCCAGAGTGCAGCTCATTATTACTTTTTGCTCAGTTCTGTTTGGAGGGTCCATCTTTTTGTTTTGTTATTTAAGAAAAAGATGGCAACAAGTGGCAGTGAGGAATTAACTTTGGGCAGCAGTAGACAGGCCCAGGCCCAGAAGGAACCATAGCAGCAGGCGCAGGAAGTTCAGAGTGGGCACCTACAGCAGCAGGGCCAGGAACAGCAGGCCTCCACCTCCGGTGATAACACCCAAAGCTCCCTCAGAAAAATGGCACCTCCTTTCACATATAAGGAGGTTGCTGCCCTGGTGAAGGATGTCACCAGTAATGAAGGGAAGCTGTTTGGCCAAAATAGGCAACCTCTTAAAGAGAGGCAGAAAGTGTGGTCAGCCATTAAAGCCACCTTGGATGCCGATGGAAATGGACCTGTACCACACACCATCCACCAACTAAAACATAAGTGGGATGACCTCCAATGAAAGGACACCAATGTACTGGAGGCACTTGGTGATGCGGTGACCATCCCCACCAGAAAGGAGAAGAGACAGAAAAGGAGGACAGCAGAGAAGACCACCACCACCACAACTGGAGCCCCCGCAGGAAAGAGGATGCAGGTGGAGTATAGTGACACTAGTGAGTATACTTTTTTCTTTAGTTGCTCTTTTTCAGCCCCCTTCTCTCTGCTGTGGCAGCTACTTTTCAATGATCCCTCCCTTGACTCATTGGCCCCCATTCTTGCCCTGGGTAACTCCTGAAGGAGGCACTGGACCTGCCCCCATCCTGCCTTGGCCAACCCGTCCGGCGGGGAGCCCAGGTCATCAACCTCCCAGCACATTAGAGTGTGCGAATGTGTCAAGTGGTGCAGCATTCCCCCCTTTTGGGGCCCAGTTGTGACATCTGGGGCAGCTGGGTTCCATCTTCCTACCGGCTTCCTCAAATGTTTTTCCTTTGTTCCAGCTCTATCCCCTAAGAATGCCAGCATGCAAGGGAAGCCAAGGAGGCAGGGCACATCAAGACATGCCTCCGCTCCTGCTCCTGACAGATGTCCTCCCTTCCCAATCGCTCTGTGGCCCTGCTGCAGCACCACCTGTGGTCACCTGACCCAGGTGGCGGTAAAGTGGCTTCACCTGCAGCCAACCCTCCCCAGTGGATGACAGCAGCCCCTCAGGTGTTCAGTCCTTCTCCCCTGGCTGTACCTCCAGCAACCTGAGCTTGCTTCTGACCTTGGGTTGCTGATGTTGCAAGCAGTAGTGCTACCGCTGTGCCAGCAGGCACCCTTGCACCACTGAGTATTATGACTTTATTATTCAAAACTGTTGTCATGTCTTCAAAAGTTATTGTTTTCATCAGTCACTGTTTAAATTACATCATATGATTGTTTTTACAGTGAGCCAGGGTGAGTCACAGAAGCACGACTGTGAAATACTGTTCATTTTTCAATGTATAACTCTAGACACTGAATAGCAGTGCTCCGTCCTTGAAGTTGAACCACTGTGACTTACTGTACAGCTATGTTTCATGTGGGGACCTAGGCCCTGTCCCATGTAGTTCCAACAGTGATTGTCATGAACAAGCTAAAGATAAACAGTCTGTTGGTCCGATACACTGCATGTAATGTGAACCTTTTTTTCATAATTACATTGAGATAACAAAATGTGAAGAACAGAAAACAGGCCTGTGTGTTGTTCCCATAGTCGCCTGCGTACCCTGCATGTCATGTATGATGTATGCCCCTGGCCCTGAGCTGTCTATAAACCCTCTTTGATGGTGGTGTGTGTATGTGTGTGTGTGTGAATGTGTGAGTGAGTGTGTGTGTGTGTGTGTGTGTGTGTGTGTGATTACAGATGTACTTTCTCTGTAGCTGTGCCATCAAATGTCATGCGCTTGCCACTGCCAGTGTATCACCTCACACATATATTGTCAGGGACAGGAGCATGAACTGAGAGGATGTTGCATTAATTTCAGACTGCTTTTTCTAATTTGTTGTTGTGTTAACTTGTGCAAGCACGATATTATTAACACAGTTGTTGTGTTTGCATTCACGTGCATAGCAACTGTCAGTCTCCATTGTGGCTATAGCTAACTTGCCATGTGTGTCATGACTACCATCTGCATCCTCATCCTCATTGTCCAGTGGGAGGGGTGGTCATGTCATTGTTCATGATTGCCCAGTGCCCACTGCTCCAGTCCATAATCCCCTCATGGCATCACCTGCAGCGGAGTGTGATGGCTGCTGTGATATTAAGTGCATATGTGAGCTGCACTGTATGTATCCAGATTTGCAATCCTCGCCCTGAACCATCATATCACTCCATCATGGCTGTTTCGAACAGCACTCCTTATATGACTATGTGATGATGTGCAGTTTTCTGGAAGAGAAGTGTACCCCTTAAAGTGATTCTTCCTCTCCTCCCTTCATGTGGTTATCTGTTGTATTCTTTGGTCAAGTTTGCCCTCCCCACAGGATGGAGTGTGGTTGAGTACTGCAGTGCTGCTTTACTGTCATGTATTCCAACTTCCAACACTTATCTCAGCTATTCCTCTTCATTTGTAACAGGTGTTGCCGGAAGGTCTGGAGATGATGCTGAGGTCACACTGGTCAGCACTGATGTAAGCAGCAGTAGTGTTGCTGGCACTGCAGAAGCTGGAAGAGGACCAAGCCTGAGCCCTGGAGAGCCTGTGTCTGGTAAGTGATGTTTACTGTTAACAAATGAAGTTGAATTATGTGTTGAGGAACTCAGATGAATCGAGAGACTACCATCTGTTGTGTTTCATCACCACAAATCGGTGGAACATGGCCTGCGGCTAAGAGTCTGTGATAACCGTATTTATTCTAGAGGCACCAGTGTAAATAATAGCTTTCATCTATTGTGCTGTGAATTTGAAGTGCTCTTGACCTAAGGAACAGCTTGCTGACTGACCCATACCACCTTCCTAGTACTTACTAACCTACTGTTATTCCCCATGTGGCCCTGTGTAAATAATGTCAAAAGTCATTTGAATACCACAAAACACAACTGCATTGCGGTTCATGCAGTAGGATTAAGGGTGGCATGCAGAATTGTTGATCATGCTGATGTTAAGTGTGTGCACAGGTCAACATCCGTGTCACACCAAGCAGGGTAGGGGACTGGGTGTTCCATTAGTCTATGCAGTCCTTATAAGTCTACTTTACACTGGTCATACAATAACTAATGACAATTGCTGAAATCATGAACTGATGACGGTCCCTCCAGTTCATGTCATCCAAGCTACCAGTTCGTCTACATGGTCACTGGAACGGGGGGGGGGGTGGCATTAATTAATTCCATGTCCAATCCAGTTCCACTGTAAGAGAAGTGGCACAGCCTCCATTGACTACCCCAATCAGTGTTTTAAAAGCTTTAGGAATCGTTACTTCTGAGTACTGTCCATGTCCAGTCCACCTGACCTGCCTAAACTGCATCATTTAGGTATGGTATGCACTGGTGTCAATGTGTCATTTCCTCCCCAGTGGAGTGTAAAATGTCATCTCTAAATTGGGAAATATAAACAGCTGATGTACAGTGGGCTGAGGCAGTGTGTGTGGCCTCATCATGCACTGCCTGTAGAGTTATGGCACCTTGGTCATGATATGCAAAAATTAAGTTGAGTGGCCCCATGACAGGCCATCAGGTGGATATCCACAATTATACCATGGACATAAGTGAACAGCCAATGAAATGGTCAGACTGGCAGTTTACTACCTGTGTAAATCCTATGATAATCACTGGCTGATAAGAAAATATAAAAGGTCATCCATATCCTACTCATCTGCAACCCAGGAATAAATACAATAAAAATAAAAACACAAAGCAACCTCTTTAAAAGTTGTGTTTTATTATAGTAAAAAATTAACTTTGGTATAATCGTAATAAACCACTCCAGGATGTGAGTTATGCTGGGATTTACCCACTTCTGGTGTGGATTTTGTCCTTGGCTGCTTCTTGGCCAAAAACCACCAGGGCGTGATTGAAATCCCAACACCCTATCATGGTTTATTGCTTAGTACTCATCAGATCCTTCTGTCAGGGTGATAGTGTTAGCACTGTCATCACATACTTTGTGCACATTTATGTATTTGTATGGTAGGCAAACAGGTAAGTAAGATGGGCAATGTGCAATGCTGCTGCTGCAGTACTGTGACTGGCCTACAAGTGTGAGCGCACATCAGCGGTAGGTCCAGTTTGCTGCTCAACGCAGGCAATGCAGTTTGTAATTGAAATGGTCAATGGAAGCTGTGAAAGTATCAGTGAAACCCTGGTCTGCTGTTGTAGGGTTGACATATACATACAGAGAAACATAGACATTATAGGTGTCATCACATAAGGGCCTCATGTGCCACGGTCAACCAGTCTGCAATAATTTTTCATCTCTTTCATACTACTGTGTCACTGTGTACCCTACCCTGTCTCTAGCCTTGTTTCCCCCCCCACTTCCAATATCCCATACTGCCTAGCCCATGCTTTCTTGAATCCTGTAACTGTTTCTCACATGATCGACTGCACTGGTAGAATGTTCTACCCCTACACGACTCTGTCAGTGAAGAAGTGCCTCCTCACATTCCCTCCGAACCTTCCCCATTCTAATGGCATAGCGTTAGGTCTTGTAGTTCTGCGTATTTTCCTTTGAAACATGCACTGCCTCTCTGTGCCTCACTTTTACCAGTGAGGTATCTGTGGTATGATTATTTGTGTGATATGCCCATGTGAGGCTGGAACCACTACTATGTAAACCCTGTACCAATTTCTTGTCCTTCCATGTCAGTCTGCTATTGAGAGACAGTGTTTTATAAAACCACATATGATGAATAATTTGATCATCATCTGCCACGTTTTGGTGTGCTTTCATAACAGCACTGCTTAGGTAGTATTCCCTCAAAGTGGCCCTTGACTGCCAGTAGTGCCTACTGGTCTCTCATTTTCATTTCACATGTCAGACATGTAACCCCCCCCCGTTACTCAGGCTTACTAGAATCCCAGTAAGACCTAGTGGTAGGCAGGGAAGGCAGCTTGTGAAACTCCAGTTAAATGGATTTCACACTGTCTCACTCTGTTCTCAGTCTCAGCTGAGACTGAGGGATGACATCACCATAGAACTTTCGCAGCTACATGAGCCACATTGGAATCTGCAGTTGGGAGTTAGGTTAGAATGTTGGGAGTTTTTGAACAGTGAGCATCAGTTGTGTGTGAGCAGTCTTGAAGAGAGGAGCACAGCAGTCTGTGCACAGGCTCTTGGAGCCTAAGGCTCTGATATAGAGCTACTTTAACAGAGAGGTGTGTGTTTCTTCCAAAAGAGGAACAGAGTAAGCTGTTCGTGAAGTGGTGGAGACCGCTGTTACTGGTCTCAGTGCCCCATCCCTGAGGGGATGGGGGTGAAGAGGTTTGCCTGTTATTCCAGGGGCAACCCTCCTGGCTCCGGCTAGGGAAGAAGCTGCCTTATTTTTCTAAGTCGTGCTGTGGCACCAGAAGCTTTCAAGAATCGCCTGTGGGGCACCTGCAACCAAAGGGTGAGTCTGCTCTTACATAGGCCCTATGTTTCACCTGAACTGTTGTAAAGTGGGGATTGGACTGCTTAATCAGTGGGAGGCCTAGAGGAATAGGCTAAGCCAAGTAAAAGTATGTTCAAGTCCAGCACAAGAGGAAAGCCAAGACATGTAGAGGAAATGTGCTATGCGTTTACCCTTTAATCTACACTGCCAAGCTGTTCAGAAAGAGATGTTTAAGTATGTTCGAGTCTAGTACAAGGGGAAAGTCAAGACATGTAGAGAAAATTTGCTATGCATTTACCCTTTAATCTACACTGCCAAGCTTTTCAGAAAGAGATGTTTAAGTATGTTCGAGTCTAGTACAAGGGGAAAGTCAAGACATGTAGAGAAAATGTGCCATGCATTTACCCTTAAATCTACACTGCCAAGCTTTTCAAAAAAGAGATGTTTAATGTCCAGAGGAATGGCCGGGTATGAATTGTGGAAGCTAGAGGTGGGAGACCCCCCCATCCTTAGTAACCAGGTTCACCTCTATGGATTTGCTCTGTGGCCCTTTTACTTTCCCTCAGGCACTTGGCCAGTGCTGAGAAAAGTAACCAGATGTGGGATTTGAAAGGAAATTTCCCATATGGAGTCGAAGGCTCTAAGGTGGTTTAGGGAGCCACCAGAAAATGTGTCCATGTCAAATGGAAGGTGTTCGATTAGCCGGCAGGGAAGCCGAGCCAGGGAAAACCCCAAATAGTGTACAAGTCGGGCTGTGTACCCAAAGCAGCATGCAAGTCCAGGCTGTGTGCCTGCTGGGTCCAGAGCCTGATGGCTGAAGTGTTGAGGAAGTGTTCTGTTTCTCTTAACCTGCATTACCAGGAAAGTAGCCCCGTGGGGGTCCGTCTATGCTTTGTTTGTTCAGTTTGGATGTGAATAAAAGCCGCACTTTAGAATCCCATTCCTGGTATTGGACATTACGGTTATTGCTTCCTGTGTTCAGATTTTACTTGGGTGCCCCTGTGCAGAGTAGCCAAACCTAGCCCTTGTGCCGAGTAACCTAGCCCTCCCCGAACCCAGTCCCCCACCTGGTACTACTGTCAGCTTCAACAGCATACCACCTGTCATTTGCAGAAAGGCAGGGCTGTAGGGGTTACAAAATGGAGGCACCACTTTGGATTTTTAATTTGGGGAGGAAAAGTGTTCGGGCAAGGGGCTAGCATTTTGGTTATCTGGCAGTGGGTAGCCCAAAAAGCTGAAGCAAGGTTAACTAGTGTGTCACTGTGTGCTGTTGTCCATATGCTGCTATTAAAATGCCAACTGTTTTACCAAGGAGCAGTAAAGCCTGAAAGAGTATGCCCTTGTCCTGATCAACAAAAATTTACAGTGTTTTGCCAACTTTTAAAAAAACTGTGGTGACAAAGAAAAGTGTGGAAGACTAGGGGTAACAACAGGAAAATTGTGCCTTGGACGTTGGAAATGCTTTCTAGTGAGTGAACTGAGACACTTGCTGTGTTAATGGCCATGACAAATGGTTGAAATGGGCTCCTGCCGTGGAGTCAGTTAAAGAAAAAAAAGTGGTTTCTGCAGTTTAAATTTGCCTTCTTGACGATCGCCATAAGGAGAAGAGCACTCGCAAGGGAAAGAGGCTCATTTGCATGACGTTGTGTGATTGGTGAGGCTGCAATCAGTCCCGCCCCCAAGCCAGCTCTACAGTGACTGCCCCAGCATTCAAGAGGGAGTGTGAGTGGAGTGCGTGTACTGGCTTAGTGGAGGAGTGTCGAGGTGATTAAAAAGCACTGTAAAAGTGTAAAAAACAGACTTTTCTGGCTAAAATCGGGCTCAACCCACATCTCGATAGACTGGATTGTGAGTGTGGTGATCAGAGAGATGATCAGCAGGACTGCCCACCCGCTTCCTTTTTAAGACCTCCAAGACTAGCTGCAGGCCATTTTTCCATCACAGCTAACAGCTACTGATAACAGTGAGTACCAACAGTAATAATTGCTCAAACAGTGATTTTTTTGCCAAAAGCCGGCTGAATCTGTGTGCAGCAGTGTAGTCGCATTGCAAATAAAGACTGTGGCAAGTTTTACCAGCTAAAGCAAGTCTGCTAAGCCATTGACTGTGAGCATAGTTATGGGTTCAGCGTCAGAATAAAGTTTCAAAGCCAGAAGAGAGACTGTGAGTTGTAGCAATATATGCAGCACTAGTTACAGGCAATCTTGTGCTTGAAAGATCTGAGGCTTTAAGGGACTGTGAGCTAAAGCAATGTTTTCAGCAAGTGAAAAGTCTGTGGCAAATCATATAAATGTGCTAGGAAAAAGAACAGTGCAAGTTTGTGCAGTTTTGAGCAAAGTTATCAGTAGTGTGTGTAAATCGGATGTGCAGTGGCTTGACCCAATTTCTGAATGTTGATGCACAGGAGTGCTGCCGCTGCCATTACAGAGTGGGGTAGTAATCTAAACACAGCAGCACAGGAGCCATTTTAAAAGTAAAAGAAAGTGTTCAGTGAAGTGGGATTTTCAGTAACAGTAAGAATTTATTTGTTTTCCCTGCAGTCATGGCCTCAGGACCAGCCCGCTACCCGGATCATGCCCGGGCTATGGTAGCAGCAGAAGTAAACAAGTTAAGGGACATTGAGAGGTATTACTCTGGAGGACAACTGCCTTGTCATGTGGCGATTCCTGGATACCCAGTGTAAGTGTGCTTAATATGTTTAAATGCTGGAAGGGACGTCTTCATGTTACCTCACTGTTCGGGGTGCTTAGAGAAATATGGCTTGTTTAAAGCGCCCAAGATTCGTTTGGCTCCAACATGGACAAAAGTTCATGAATTTGCAGTTGGCAACAAACAGCACCAGGCAGAGCCTGTTGGAGAAGGCCCCTCAGGGGAGTGTGGCACAAAGCTAGAGGATGCAGATTTCCAGACAGAACCATATGCTGATGTTTTGGATGCTGGATTGCAGAGAGACAATTCAGACAGAGCATCAGTAAACCCTTGGAGAGGGGGACCTAGCCCAAGTCTCATAGGAGAAGATGAGATGAGGGAGGCCTTTGAATGGGAGGCATTGACCTCTGCACCCAGTGAAGAGTGGATAGTCTCAGGAGTGAGGACGACTGCTCACTCCTGGGCACAGATTCTCAGTGAGGAAGAAGAAGAGGGGAACCTATGTGGCCTTGTGAAAAATGAACAGGTACACAGCCTCAAGCTCTTGCCTCAGAAGAGTGCATGGAAGAGAGTGGTGATGCCACTGCCCTTGCTGTGCAAGAAGAAGAAGTCAGGGATCCATTTTTCATCTCGTTGAGAATGCATAGCTGGCAGAACCAGGACTGGCCGCCCCCAAGCCAAGCCAACGTTCTCAGGTTCCCCAAAGCTAGTAAAGAGGAGAGACTGGTTCGTAGGAAGGCGAATGAAATCTATGGGATGTCCTTTCCTACCTTTCCTCAGAGAGTCTGGGAGGAGATTGAGAACAGCAGAAAATCCTGGATCTGGGACAAAGCAATGAAATGTGTGCATCCTGGTGCAAACAAGCATGTCGGGAACATAATGATTCATGAAAAATACAGCCAGTGGAAAAGAGGCAGGACACTGTTTATGGGCACTGTTTGAATAGTGGATGGAGAGGTATGTGAAACCTTTCACAGTGTAAATTATGTGCACCCAGACAGGGTAATAATTCAAGCTCCTGACCCACTGTACTATTGGCCTCAATGCAAAGACCTCCGTACAAATGTGCCTGTGCCTACCAGATGGCAAGCAGAGCAGTGGTAGTCAATGCTGCCACACCAGCCATTGCAGTGCCTTTGTTGTTCCGCCAGTATGGACATCCAGGACTCAGGTGCCCCACATTCATCAGTTCTACAGTGTACTGACTTTCCAGAATCCATCAACTGGCCCACCAGATGACTTCAGATCCAGAGAGGACGCCAGCCCAGCTGTATCCTGATCCATCGCCTGGTAATCGAATGACGTCAGACCAGCTATTTTCCTTTTTGTTCTTGTTCCAAAGTTCCATCTTCAGAGATGGCAACAACCCAGCAGTTTCCAGATATTCCCTCCTGTAGTTCCCGGAAGATGTCTTCCCAGCTGTATCGGAATAATGCCGCCAGGGAGAGTCTTCGGCCGAGGAGCAGGTTGGTGCCTTTGTTCATTCTACAAGGGGCTGGTAAGTCCAAACTTTTCTATCCTTACAACATTGCAGTACACACCCTACACTAGCAGACTCCAGAATGTCTGAACTGTCCTCAAAGACTCTCCCCTTCTGGACTTTGGCCTGCTAGAACTGTGCTTCACCAGGCTCCGGCCCAGGAGAGACTCTTTAATGGACTAGCCTTCGGGCACTGTGGTCACTAGATAGGACTTTTAAGGCACTCCATCCCCAAATGTGTATTGTAAATAATGTCATTGTTTTTCTACTGTTTCCTAATGTATATACTGTTTTTCTACCTTTTCTAAAAAAATATTTTTGGGATTCTCCAGTGTTTTGATGGTAGGGGTTTAGATAGACTGTGTATGCAGATTAGGAGTGTGTGTTGTCTTTCTTTTTTCTTGCAGGTGTTCCTGAAGAAGATAGAAGAGAAGACAAGAAGAGGAGGAGGGGCTCATCAGAGTTCCTCAATAGTACTTTAGTGTGTAGTATTTAAAGTACTGTTGTTGTTGATGTTACTGTGTAGTAACCCTTTCCTTCCACAGGTGTGGTTGTGGGGGAGTGAGGGAATAATGTAATGGTTGGTATTAGTTCCTGGTGTGTGGTTACATGGTGCCCAAGGTCGGGGAGGTCCCCTGTTTGTTTTGTTTTGAGATTTGAGTTAAAGGCAGATAGGTTTTCCCTAGAGAGCTAGGGGGAATAGACAGGCTGTGGCCCTGACCTGCAGTAGGGGTTGCAGTGCTGAGCTATTAGGGCTGTGCTCTGGACAGTTCTACCACAGCCACTAGGCACCCATAGTTAGTGGGTAGAGTAGAGGCTGATATGTCAGCCAAAGGCCTCTAGGCCCTTAGTGTTGCCTGCCTGTGCTAAAACATGGTAGGAGGGGGCCTAATCACCCCCCTCCGCAGGTAGCACATAGGGTGGGATGGCCTAAGCCGGATAAATAATGACTGTGGACAGTCATTTTCCTGACCTAGGGTGAGTGTAACCCCCCTGTTACCCAGGATTACTAGAATCCCAGTAAGACCTAGTGGTAGGCAGGGAAGGCAGCTTGTGAAACTCCAGTTAAATGGATTTCACACTGTCTCACTAAGTTCTCAGTCTCAGTTGAGACTGAGGGATGACATCACCATAGAACTTTCGCAGCTGCATGAGCCACATTGGAATCTGCAGTTGGGAGTTAGTTTAGAATGTTGGGAGTTTTTGAACAGTGAGCATCAGTTGTGTGTGAGTAGTCTTGAAGAGAGAAGCATAGCAGTCTGTGCACAGGCTCTTGGAGCCTAAAGGTCTGATATAGAGCTACTTTAAAGAGTAGATATCCAGTAACTTTCTTTTTTTTAATTTGCAGGTTTTTACCTTTCAGTACTGTTGAGGACAGTTTGGAATGTGTTCTTGCTAGTAATGTAGGCAACCCCAACATCAAGTAAATGCCAGTGACAGCGATTGTGTAAAGCGGAAGATAAGCTACTTTTTTAAAAAAGAAACTGCTCCGTGGACAGTGAAACCCGTGCTGATGTGACATCACTAACAGTATTTAGCTGACGTTTCATGGACGTGCTCTTTCCATTATGTGCCCAGCGCTCATTCATGACAGAGGTAGTGAACGAGCCCCTCCAGGACATGGCAGCGTTTGATAGGTAGTAGCAGCGCGAGCCAGGTTGAATCGCTTTTCCTGACTTAAAGCCTCCAGCTTAGAGCGAGAGAGAGAGAGAGAGAGAGAGAGCGATTGCCTGGAGCCCGCTGCATACCAGAGGAGAAAAAGTAAATAATTAAAAGTGAGTTTCTCATAAAATGAGTTTTTTTTATGTGTCAAATAAAGTGGTTGGAGCAGAAATGCCCTCCAGTTTCAGTCTATCCCTGCTTCCATTCATTTAGTGAGCTCCTTCTACTGTCAGTGCAAGCTGTCACCCGCATCAAAAAACTGCCACTTTCCCATTTGCGTCTGAGGTAATTTATACAGTGACAGCCTTGCAGCCTGCAGCATCACACTGTTTGTGACTGAATGTCAAGGTAAAGGAGCTAAAGGAGCTTGGTCAAACTTTCTGAATGCCTTGTAGTCATCTGCTTTATGTAGCATGCACGTCTCCCCTCGGATCACATCTGAAAATACTCTGAGCCCTGAGCCTGTCAGAACAGAAGTAGTTAACCTCTGCTGGCATGTCTTTACTCAATTCTTGATCTTTCCCCCATTGTTTGATTTAATGTGCCAGCAGACGGTGACTGTACTTGTCCACGTAGACTTCTCGGCTTTCAGGCTTGTGCTTGCAGTAAAATTACATTGACCATTACCTTGCAACAGAAGCTTATCTGATGCCTGTGTCATTTGTGAATCTCTCCCCAATAAAGCAGTGTAACAGTGCCTTGTAAATCACGATGTTCCACACTGTGAATGGGACACCTTTATTTTTTTTCCCTACAAAGATTCAGCTTGTAGACACGCACCTTTCTTCACTCTGCATACACTACTGTTTATGCTGTGACTCCCTTGTGTTTTTTACTCTACAGATGTGCATTCATCATAGGCATGCTTGTTGTATTGCATATGATTTTTATATCATGTTTGCATGCTACAGAAATGTATCTAATTACGGTAACAATTAATGTGAGTTGCACATGTTGTACACATGGCTTAAGACCATGCCATGTCAAAAGTCCTCACCTACTACCAGCCAGATAAACAGGAAGCCTCAATTTCTTGTTTTTGTTTGTCTGTAATAAATATTTCACTCCCGTCCTACTATGACCCTAACTGATATGTTAATGCTGTATACTTATTTTGATCCAGCTGTAAGTATTGTTTATAATTTAATAAAGGTGCCATTGTCTCACACTATGAAATCTTATTAAACACCTCCTTCTGTGTTAACATTTAATCTGAAATCATATCTCAGGAACGAATGTAACGAAATATAGCAATAAAAGTTATTTTTCTAATACTGTAATCTGATTGGCTATATTTTATTATGTGATATGTCTCTCAAATGTGTCCCATTTATAAATGTTTATGTTGTAATAGATGTTTTGCAAACGAATGAAATGAAATATAGCAATAAAAGTAACTTTTCCCGTACTGTAATCTGATCGGTTATACTTTATTATGTGATATGTCTCTCAAATGTGTCCCATTTATAAATGTTTATGTTCTAATAGATGTTTTGCAAAAGATCAAAATGAAAAATAACCAAAAAAGAAGTTAAAAATTTTTTAAATAAATGTTGATGTCCATTAATTTTGGTTGAACACATAATATCATCTATCCTACTTGGGGGTGTTAAGTGATAATAAATAAATGACTTCATCACCATTTGAGGTTTAACATGTGAACGAAATGAAAAATGGCCAAAAACATTTTTTTTTAAATTTATTAAATGTTGCGATCTGATTGGTCGGTGCACATTTCTTGTTTGAAACTAAAAAATTATCTGAGAATCACTTATCCACACTTGATGTCTTGTGGAAACTGGTTTTAACTTTTTCTCATTATCTTTTTATTTGCAAATAATGAAGAAATTTGCATTATTTATGCTGATTGGTTGAAATCAGCAGTATGATTAATTAGTATGCATATAAACAGGATCACTACTACCAGGTACATGCCCCATTATAAGACCTTAACTGGAGAGGTGCCGGGGTACACGTGTGTGTGTGTGTGTGTGTGTGTGTGTGTGTGTGTGTGTGTGTGTGTGCCTTTGTGTGTGACACATGGTGTGCTTGGGTAAAGTTTTGTCTATCCTATTTTGGGGTTTACAGTAATAATAAATAAATGATTTCACTCTTATTTGATGTGTAACATGTGAACAAAATGAAATGTGGTAAAAAAATTACTTTTTGGAATTTTATGAAATGCAGCGATCTGATTGGTCAGTGCACATTTTTTGTTTGAAACTAAAGAATCATGTGAAAATCAGCTAGAGACACTAGATTCATTGTATAAACTGGTTCTTACATTTCCTCATTTCCTTATACTGTGTAAATAATGAAGAAGTTTGTATTGTTTATGCTGATTGGTTGAAATCAGCAGCATGATTAATTAGTGTGTATATAAACCCAATTATTATTATCAGGTACATATCCCCTGATAAGAAATCTTAATTGGAGAGCCACTGGATTACTGTATATGTGTGTGTGTGACTGTGTGTGTGTGTCTGTGTGTGTGTGAGACATACTGTGTGGGTGGTGGGGCGGGAAAGCACCCTGATACTCATGTCTTATCAGACTGGAGGTACCGGGCAGGAAAGGGCATATTGGAGGCATGCTCTGGGTCACCCAAAACAATAGGGCGGTAAATAAGACAGATACATTATCTATGACTGCTAAAATTATTTCCACAAGAATAGAATAGATGCTGAGGCCTACTGCCACTCTAATTCTGTAATAATTCTACAATTCTTATTCCTATCAATAAGCTTAGGCAAAGAACAGATGACATACATTACCCACAACAGTATTTGGTTTAGCTATAACTACACACTTCTACCAAAGTCCAGATGTTACAGGAGTCCAGAGGTCTGACGTCGTCATGTACACCATTGCTCTACGATGGTAGCCATGAAGGGGAAACAACCGAGACAGATTATGCTAACATAATTCTCAGCAGGGACCTTGTAAAGGCCACTGGGTGGTCAGAGGTACAGTTCTTACAGAGATGTACAGTATTTGTGAATTGAGTGCCCTTGGATGGACCCCTTTTCCTAAATGTATGGTCTTCCCAAATAGGATCTGCCTACCCCTGAATGTTTTGCTAAGGATTCCCTAACTCCTATATTGAGGGTAGTACTTGCCCTAGGTTAATTGCCGGGAACACCAAAGGCCCAAATGCCTTATTTACTATGGGGCCTATACGCCTCACTTACGTTCGCTAGGCTGGATTGCCCTAATCTGCTATGCCAGGGCTGCCCTTACTACTACTAGGCTGGCTTGCCCTAAGACACTAGGCCGAGGCTGCCCTTACTACTACTAAGATGGCTTGCCCTAATACAGTAGGCCTGGAGCCTCCCTGGAACCCTGCTTTACCTGGGGCCTAATGGCCTACATTTACCTTGGGGAGAAAACTACTGAGGGGACCCTTTTTACCTAAATATCCTGTAGTCTATACCTAAGGCAGGCATGCTGGGCACCTGTGAACCCCGAATCTGTTACTTAATTTACATTTCTGGGATGCCCCAACTTTGGGGCATTACACAATCCTCTCCTTCCCCTGCCAACCCCCGATGGCCAGCCTTTTCCCATATGTTCTTTGATTCCCCCACTGTTTTTGACTCCACTGCCTCCTGAGGAAGGCAATTCCATATATCCAGAACCCTTTCTGTGAAAATATATTTACCCACACTACCGCTGAGTCATCCCCAGTCTGTCTTAAGATTGAATCCCCTAGTTCTTGGAAAGCAGAGCTCTGAATTTTTAAATTCCATGGTAAACAATTGCACAGCATAATATGTGTGAAGTAAGACAGATGACTGACAGGTGAAAAACATCTGTGGAATGATTATATAAGCAATAAGACATGACTGGGACTTGGTAGTGCTGGGATGGTGGGGGGATGGGCGGAGTCGATGGCCAAGGAAAGTCATTTTTGGTCCAACACTTCTAAGAATACATGAAGATATGACAGTAATTTATGTGGCATCCTATTGTACATAATTTCCCAGTTCCACACTATCTATGACAGGATGAGAAATATAGGTAAAAGTATGCCACAAATGTGAATACTCCTCACTACTGACTGTTAAAGTTAATAAATGAATAACTGACTGTGTAAATGAACAACCATATGTATAGAAACACACTGAGGAGGTTAATGTGGAGTGTCTGATATCAAATGATTCGTTGTCATCAGTAATGCCTGTTGTTTCTTACTTATTGTGTGAAACATTGGCTGTATGGGACATTAGGTCATGTAGATACTTAATAATATATGTTTATTGTTCACTGTGTAATGTTTATATGACTGTTAATCATATATGTAACTTTATACCATAGGTGCCATAGTTACTGTGATATCACCATTCAGTAAGATGCCAAGACACTGTGTTGTAGGTGGTTGTGGCAATACACAGTAAGACAGTCAGTCTTCACATTTGGCTACAGGATCCATCTCTCACGTGATGTCTGGGATGAGTTTGTAAGAAAACACGTAAGAATTGGAAAGGTGGCATTTCTACATCTGTTATTTGTGGAGAACATTTTGTTGCACCTAGGGACTTTGTAGGATTTCAGCAGTGGAAGCTAGGATTTAAAAAAAACTTGACCTTGTAAAAGGAGCTTGTCCATCAAGGTTAAGATCAGACACCAAACCTCATCCCATCGAGTGTTCTACTGTGAATGAATCTGAACGTCATCAGCATGACAAGGAAGATTATTTCCCTGATGCAGCGGTGAGTATATCACCCTAGTTGATGGATACATTTAACAAGAGAGCAAAATGTGCTGTAATTATATAAGATAAGGAGGGAGTGGTTGTGGTGGATAAATTGAGTCTGGTTAAAATACATAATAGGTAGTGTCACGGTTGAATTTGTAAAATTATTTATTTATTTTTGTATTTATTTATGTATGTGTTACCAGGATATTATACTGTACAAATCTGCTCATCTACAGATGTATCAATTTATGGCTGCCCTCCCATCCCATACTGTCCCAACCCCTTATAATGCTGCATAATGTTGTAGAAGAGATAACCTCCTTATTAACCTTATGAAACCTCTTAAGGTATTTAAAGGTTTCAGACATATCCCCCCATCCCTCCCACATCTAGGGAGTACCTTTTCAGCTCATCCAATCTATCCCTTATGACATACCCTCCAATCTCTTCATCATCTTGGTCACCCGACATTGCACCCCCTCAAACAATGTGATGTCCATATTCAGGAATGGGTGCCAGTCTGGCACACACTACTCTATGTGCAGCTTGACTGGGTATCTGTATAAGGGAAGAATCATCTCCTTGTATCTGGATGAGATTACCCTCGTTATACATCTCAGCATCCTGTTGGCCTTTGATGCTGCCTTCTTGTACTGAGCTGAGTTGTTTATGCTGTCCATCTACCATCAATGTATCATCTGCAATTAGACTTAACCTTCTCAGGACCATGTCTGAGATATCAGCCTATAGTACCTCATAGTAATGCAATGTCTTTAGAATATGAACAGTCACTCAGAATGTATCTGTTCAGACTGGCGGATGTAATAGCAGTACATATACATATCAGTACATGTCTTCCTTTTTATTTTTCTCATGTACTGTAGATAAAGTGCTGATGAAAAAAGTTATTTTGTGTTATTGTTTCCATTGCTGTTAGGTATTGCATCAACCAATTTTGCAAAAGAACAGTTATGCTGATACATACAGTCAGGAAGAAATCATTCAAGACACAGTTGCACAATGTTTTGGGATGGCAACATGCAATTCAGACATGTCGACAGATTGTCACAATGAAAACATGGAAATCTTTTCATCATATAGTGATGCATTCGATCACTCGGACTCAAAGACTTCAGCTCATCGTACTTCAGTAGATCAAGGAACACAATGCCATCTGAAAAAGAGACGGCGAAGTTTTGGTAAGCTACATAACAGAAATGCATATAAAATGACTGTGGTCAAAATAATATCATCTTGCTAACTGATTGTACTCATGTCAGTAACCCATATATAGGGTTGCTATGTCGAACTGTATGGCCACTTCATGTACCAGCAGCCCAACCTTTCCCTCACATGCCCTGGACCACATTGACTCTACCTCAACCTCGTACTTCTCATGTGTGCAGCCCTCCCAACTCAGCACCATACTACCACCCCTCTGACATTATTCGTATGTGTTAGTACTGTTTCCAATATTGTCATTGGCACAGCTCTTCACTCACTGCTTCGGCTGCCAGCCATCTGATGTATGACGGGACATACAGACGATGCATGCCAGCATATGTCAGATGCCTGACAACTTTTGGGGGGGGGCCTGCATTTGTGCCGGGTGCATTTTTAGGAGTTACCTAATATTTCAGAAATTAAATAAGATGAATCCAGTATAGATTTATTTGCTGTGTGTCAAGCTTTAAAAAAATTACTTCATGATTTTATTTCTATCACATACATGATGTACTCCAGAAACAGAAGTAAATTTATGTTTTTGAAATTCACGTAGGGGTACAGACATCTGACTATCAACAGATAGGAAAGTCAAATAAGTCAGTCACATCATGTGATATTGGTGTGCAGTGCCAGATTATAGGAGGGCCTCTCGTAAAGATTCTAAAATCTAATGTCAATGAAATCCAGACTGAAGATGTTTCTAGTGAAACTGATGAAACTTCCTTAGAAAACGTATCCAGTGTTGACAAAGATCCAGACTATATACCAAGCAGTCTAGAGAGTGTTGATGAAGACATTGAAACAGACATTGAACTGATCAGTTCCTCTTCTGTAGATCATTGTAGCCCGACAATAGATGAGAAGTTCATTATCTGCAAGACTAATTTGCTTGCCTTGTTCAAGATATGTGTTAAATGTAATGACGTCACTAATCCACATATATTTAGATGTTGCTGAACTGCAATTCACATTGAGCAGATATGTGCTGAATGTGGCTATCAACGAACATGGGTGAATCAACCATATATAGGCCATATTCCATCTTGCAATCTCTTGTTGTCCGGTTCCATATTATTTTCAGGTAACCTCCCCTCAAAAGTAATTCATCTCTTTAATCTTTTAAAAGTTGCTGTCTACTCGAAGAACACTTTCTTCAAGCATCAGCGTCATTATCTGCAACCAGTGATATTCAAACAGTGGAAAATGCAGCAGGATGGTATGATAGATCAGCTTTGCAGTATTGATGGTGGTCTTGTACTAGCTGGGGATGGGCGCTCTGATAGCCCAGGTCACTGTGCAAAGTATGGTTCATATAGCGTGATAGAGCAACGTATCAACAGAGTACTGAACATTGAGATTGTGCAGGTGCAGTATTAATCCAATCACCATTGGTACATTGTGTATATATAAATGTTTGAATATTAGTGAAATAAGTTTTATTATAAAAAGGGTCTGAGAAATTAAGCTTTGAATTGGCTGTAAACATTCTAATATCCTTATGTTAATCATTTATTAACATACATGTAGAGCTTATTCATATGCTGCACAAGGTTGAACACAGTTTTAAAACATGCTGTATTATAATAGAAATAAGACACTCCCAGGGATTATGTTAATGGTCAGTTAATCAGCCTCTAGGGGCATGTGGCACTCAGCTACACCTTGTGCCACAGTACACCCCTAGAAGGTGATTAACAGGCCATTAACATAACCACTGGTCATGCCTTATTGCTTAAATATTTTACATAGAAAAATATGTACCTATGTTTAGCAAATTTCATTTTGCACATTTAATAGAGCCAAGTAATACAGTTGCCATGCATATTATATTGCAAAGCAATGGTTGTTTGTTTAAGGACAATTAGCCACCCTGGGAGTGGGTCCCAAGATGATAGCCTGGGTAAAGAATTGGCTGGAGAATAGGACACAGAGGGTAATATTAAATGGAGTACACTCTGAAGAAAGGGGGGTTACTAGTGGGGTGCCGCAGGGTTCAGTATTAGGGACCAGTCCTCTTCAATGTCTTTGCAAGCAACATTGCAGAGGGACTGGAAGGAAAAGTATGTCTCTTTGCAGATGACACAAGATCTGCAACAGAGTTAATGCACAAGGTGGGGTGGAAAGGATGAGAAGGGACTTGGCAAGGTTAGAGGAATGGTCAAATGTATGGCAGCTTAGATTTAATGCTAACAAGTACAAGGTAATGCACATGGGAAACAAAAACCCAGGGGAAGAGTACACAATTGGGGATGAGATACTAACAACAACAAAAATGGAAAGGGACCTGGGGGTAGTCATATCAGATTACTTAAAGGTGGGCATACAATGTGACAGGGCATTAAGGAGGGCTGGGGGGATACTGGGATGCATAGGGAGAGGCATCACCAGTAGAAAACAGGAAGTTGTTATCCCTCTGCACAGACAGCTGGTGAGACCCCATCTGGAGTACTGTGTGCAGTTCTGGAGACCCAATCTCACACAAGACATGATGGAAGCTGTCCAGAGGAGGGCAACTAAAATGGTGCAGGGTCTGCACCAGAATACAAATGAAGAGAGACTAAAGGAGCTTAATATGTATAGCCTCGAGGAAAGGATGGAGAGGGGGATATGATAGAAATGTTCAAGTACCTCAAGGGAATCAACAAAGTCCAAGAGGGTAGCATCTTTCAAAAAAAGAGGTGTGCAAGAACAAGGGGGCACAATTTGAAGATGGGGGGGCGGCTCAGAGGTAATGTAAGGAAGTATTTCTTCACAGAGAGGGTTGTGGATGCATGGAATGACCTTCCGGAGGAGGTTGCAGCGTCAAAAACAGTGGTTGAATTCAAGCATGCATGGAACAGTCATATAGCAATTCTAGGGGTTGGGGGTAGACAGAAGTAGGTTGCTGGTTAACTAGGATCTGCAGCTTATCCATTAGGTAGGGAAATGGGCAGACTGGGTGGGCCAAGCAGTCCTTATCTGCCATCAAATTCTAAGTTTCTATGTTTAATTATGTAGAATGGGGATTGGGGGGTAACCCAATATAAATATTAATCAGCGTGAAATGTGTTCTGGATGAAGATGTAACTTTACTTAATTGAGTACACTGAATACTGAGGTTAACTAAATATTCTAATAGCATCTGACGCAATAAAATAATTGTGAAACAGAAAGAGCCAAACTGGAAAAATATAATTAAAATAACCTAATTTTGTTTGGGTGCTTCACAGAGCAATGAAGTAAAGAGTAGCACCTGGTGTGAGTTAGAAGGGTTGAAACGCACGGTTGAATACATATCAAGAAACGACCATGAAATAGACATGCTTATCACTGATCGGCACAGACAAATTGCCAAATGGGTACGAGAAAACCTGCCCAACACAAAACATCAATATGACATATGGCATGTTGCTAAGAGTAAGTTAATAGCTGACAAGTTAAAAAACAAATGGACTGATTGCTGGTAACTAAGGGTTATCTGTAAGAGAGAGTCATATAATTTATTGTTTCAGCTGCTATAAAAAATGTTAGTGTCATCCTAGAGTGCATAGTCAATGACATTGAAGAGGCAGTCGTGTGTACGGAAACAAAGACAGTTCTTTACTTCCACCACTACACGTAAGTCAGGAAAGGCATTTTATGTGTCCAAAATCCCATGCCATTGCCTGTAACTATTCCTCCTCCTCCGTGTAGGCGTAGTTGGGTTTTTCCCATTGTATAACACATTGCACTTGGAGAAGTAAAATTTCAATTTCCAGGTGCAGGACCACCTATCCACAGTATCCAGGTCCCCTTGCAGGACCAATCTCCCTCTCTCCTTCATCAATGCTCCCAGCTTCAAATTCTTGCTGAAGTCCAGGAATAATACATCCACTGGTCTCCCCCTGATGAGTGCGATGTCACCCACTCATACAACTCTGCAAGGTTTGTTTGACACAATCCACCAGGCACAAACCCATGCTGCCAGTCTATCCCTAACCTCCACCACCAACTCTTTTGAAAAACATAGTGGTTTTTCTTTTGGATACATTTTTTTATTTGTTTCACACAAAGGCTGTGTTTCTCTCCATCTCAATTTTTGTTTTATTAGCAGGGCACATTACAATACCATTAATATATGATGACATTTCAATTTATTTCAAAAGATGTTGGGAAAAAAAATTGATGCTGTAGCAATGCAGAAAGAGTGTGAAGACATTGGTTTATGGCGTGCATCTATTGTAAATCATATGTACTTGTGCGCTGCTTCTAGTGTTGAGCAACGTGGGGAAGTAATAGCAGCAAAATGGGAAAGTGTACTAAATCATGTGATGAATATTCATGAGGGTCACCATGACCTCTTTGAGAAATGTCTACATGATTAACTAAGTGGAGATGACAGGAATAAGCAGTGACTCGTACCAAGTGAGTATACCCATATCATAATCTGATTGCAAATCAGGTACCCATTTTACGAATGTTGTTATGATATATACAAATGTATCTGGCACACATCCTTTCAATGTAAACATTCACATTTTATAAAAATAACATTATGGCCTTAGTGGTCCCCCAACTATATACAGTAATTATTTGCAAGAGCACAATGAAGGACATGAAAACATCTGCTCTGGACTGCCTCAATTTGGCTACTGTCCTTGTGAAGGTGTACCCTCCAGTACTAATGTATCTATAGAAAGTCATGTTACCTTCTTTTCCTGTTTGTGCTACTGTTCTCTCAGGTTGGGCCTTTGCCTGCCTTACTGTCTTCCCTGCTTCCCTTAGGGAAGTTTGGTATGCCTCTCTATCTTCATACTTCTTCTTTTGCACATCCCTTTCCCTCTCTAACACAATAGGATGTTGATTCATATATTGCATCCTTAATGCCTGCCCACTTTGCCTGTATTTCTTCTGTAGCAATGCAGAAAGAGTGTGAAGACATTGGTTTATGGCGTGCATCTATTGTAAATCATATGTACTTGTGCGCTGCTTCTAGTGTTGAGCAACGGGAAGTAATAGCAGCAAAATGGAAAGTGTACTAAATCATGTGATGAATATTCATGAGGGTCACCATGACCTCTTTGAGAAATGTCTACATGATTAACTAAGTGGAGATGACAGGAATAAGCAGTGACTGCATCAAGTGAGTATACCCATATCATAATCTGATTGCAAATCAGGTACCCATTTTTACTTAATGTTGTTATGATATATACAAATGTATCTGGCACACATCCTTTCAATGTAAACATTCACATTTTATAAAAATAACATTATGGCCTTAGTGGTCCCCAACTATATACAGTAATTATTTGCAAGAGCACAATGAAGGACATGAAAACATCTGCTCTGGACTGCCTCAATTTGGCTACTGTCCTTGTGAAGGTGTACCCTCCAGTACTAATGTATCTATAGAAAGTCATGTTACCTTCTTTTCCTGTTTGTGCTACTGTTCTCTCAGGTTGGGCCTTTGCCTGCCTTACTGTCTTCCCTGCTTCCCTTAGGGAAGTTTGGTATGCCTCTCTATCTTCATACTTCTTCTTTTGCACATCCCTTTCCCTCTCTAACACAATAGGATGTTGATTCATATATTGCATCCTTAATGCCTGCCCACTTTGCCTGTATTTCTTCTTGTCAAGGCTATCTTAAATCTGTTGGCCATCTTATCTGAGTCTCTTGTTGGTTGTTGTACTAGTTGTTTGAAGCCCTCCCCCTTCAGGGAATCCACCATGTGTCTAGTTCTGGCAGATGTTCCTGCTAAAACTGATCAATCTTTATTTGGCATGTTGCACTCTCCCATTATCAGAACCTCTCATTTAGCTGTCAAGTTTTGCATATCTGCAAACTGTAATGTGTCTATGTTGGCAGGTATATATCTGTAGGCTTCACTGCTATCATGTATAACATTGATCTATTCCATGTGATCATTTCTGGATAGATTCAAAGGCTGCCATGAAACTTGAAGCAATTGTCTCGAACAACATGTTGGTTAATGACATAAAGCGTCTATCTACTAACTTTCAGACTGCTGACTTGGAAGCATTCCACAGCTTGATTCTGCACTTTGCACCCAAGCACACAGCATTTTCTAACCTGGGAATGCGCTCTCGGTATGCATCGTTAAATAGGTTGTATTTTAAATGTCATGTATTAAAATGCTACATCCTTAGAACCAAAGTTGCTTATTAACATGCGTGTGTGTGTTAGTCTAATTTTGGCAGGTATGCACTTTAGTGAAAATGTAAACAGAGAGCAATTGGTTCGGCTTGACAGTGAGCCACAATACCTAATTAGATTCCCAAAGTTTAAAAAGGGTGGATACACCATACGAAAGCTACTAAAGAATGTTACGTATGGTAAGATATAGTCATTATGTTTCATGTTTTTATCTAACCCCCCAGTTTCCTGAATAGGAACACTTTTTTTGTTTCAGTATTTACAGTTCAAATGAAACATATTGCAATTCTTTATTGCATAAAATGATTTTAAAAAGCCTAAAAAGGACACCATGCAGTATAACAAATATCAAATGGGTAACCCCATGCAGAAGCATGTGTTCTTCCACCTCAGGGTCTGATTCCACAGGACCTCTCACGCTTCGCTCTCAAGGTCCAAAGGAGTAAGACCCCTGTGTGGCAAAACACACCGGCTCAGCACGGTCACCCACTCAGGGTTGTCTATACGAGTGATGTAGAAGGTGTTAGGAATATTTCTTTGTGGTGTTCATAGTATTACATTGCTTGTTGCGCAAGTGTTACCGTTACCTGCTACTTACAGATGTGGAAGACTGCTAAGTTGGAATCTAAAAACTCTCACTGTGATCAGGGTACTGACATGTATAGTTAAACACTGACTCATTTCATTCATTTTACAGGATATGCTGAGGAGTTGTTGGAAACACTCGTTACAGAGTATCGAAAAGACCCATTCAAGTTAAGTCAATCCTTGGATGACATTAAGAAGAATGTACCTAAGCCACTATGCTCAGGTGTGATTGAGTGACCTGACAAACGTGTTGCCATAATGGACTTTACAAGCAGATACCAGATGACAAAGAAATGACTTTGATGATGAATGCTTTTAATTATGAATGCAACCATTCATACAGCAGGTGTTTAGGTGGATTGTGACAGAAAATGTAAAAAGCCGCAAAAGAAAAAAAAATGTAAACTACGTACAATACTGTATATGTAATCAGAAACTAAATGTCATTTCACATAATTTACTTTTTAATTAAACCAATTTTTATTTGAATGGCTACATGATTTATAAGACTCATCTGTGGAATTGTCATGAGGGATACTAAAGGAAACTGGTTATTAAGCATGCTCAGAAATGTATCTTCACAATACCAGCATTGTCAGCCTGTCCTCATCATTACCTGACTGTAACAGCTCAGTAAGTCTGCCATCATTACTAACATCATGAATACAAACAAAAATGGGAGGTAATGCAATGTCCATAACCTCATCACAGCACATAAAATACTTGCCTCCCTATAAAATCTGAACCTGTGTGTATGTGTGGGTGTTGGAGGTGGGGTTGGATGGGGGTGGGGAGCAAGGGCACAGTGAACAACCAGCAGCTACCACGACATTCACACAGCAGCTGCACAACTGTGTGTACATAGAAGCAGTAAAACAATGTAAATCAATGAAATTTAATAGTCCTCTATGGTAAAAGTTAGTTTTGTGACAATTTTCTGGTGTGTAATGTACTGTTAACATACAGAGTGAATACATGTATTGTTTTTTGATCTTATTTAATGCTGTTTGTATTTTTTTTAACAGGCCCATTTTATAAGCGCAATAAGAGATGGCAGGGTGTTGGTAGTATTGAGGCCTCGTGTCTCACTATGGCACTGGGTGTGCGGGTATCTCAGCACTACCAACAACCAGCCATGTCCTACTGCTTACATATATATATACACACACATATAGATATGTGCAGTATGTGCTAAAGTTAATGGTGAATTTCAGTAATAATTTCCAGGTATGTTACATACTGGAATGCATCATACATATGTAGCATAGGACTATTCCAACTCTTCCAAAGAAGAAACACACTGAAAACAGATGTAAAACACCAATGAAGTTTGGTGAATATTTATTAGTATACATGTAATGTTATAACTTAATAACTTAATAAACTGTCAGAACTGTTAAAACATTTCAAATGCTTTTTTAAGTAGTGATATAGCGTATTTGTAATGTTTATTGTTCCAACTATTTCTTTGATCTTAAGCTAGGGAGAATCCTTTGTAATATCCACCTTCAGAAGGAAAAGTTTGCCTGATTTTGTGCATGACACATGCAGGTAGAGGTACATGGTTCTTCCTTCCTAGCCAACCCCAGCACCAACGCACAAACTGACGGTATGAGATATATCTGTATCGCCTATAATAAAGAAGAAATAGCATGTGTTACATGATGACATTAAATGAAGAATTCCATTCAATTATTGAATAAATGATGTTAGACACTTCTAACTACATTCTACAGTCCTTAACATTCCATTAGACTAGTACAGATTAAATAATCTTACGTATTCCTCAACTGTCTACTTAATGTCATAAAACCATATAAACAGACAAGGACCACTAGGTCAGTCCAGTCTGCCCAAATTCACTATACACTGTATGTGGCCACTGACCCTATGTGATCAATGGCTTTTCATCATACATGCAGTCTTAACAAAGACTATCAGTTTAGATATGTGACACACACAATCACAGCTTTAATCACAGATGTATATAAAATATAAAAAAAAAATGAGTCAATGAAGTCATAATGTTAAACACACTCATGGTCATATGGAATAACAGCTGCGTCTTCAGAATATTCTTGTCTATATTGGTAATACGCAGTTTCCAGCACATGTGGATTTAAACAAACTGGTGCAAACCCCCCATGTGTAGTTATGCATTCCATGCTTTTCTCCTTCTGTGTAGGTATCATCCTCTTGTATTCTTGTCACAATCTGCTGAATCTCATGACAGCAACGACTGTTCTGGATATCATCCATTTGCATACATTTGGTACATGTGCACCTGAAATATTAAAAATGACAATGTGGAATCTGCTATATAACTTATAACACCAAGCAACATGTCTTTTATCTGTTACAGAGTGGTAATATATACTGAATATTCAATGTCCAATGTCAGACTTGTCTGTCTATGGCAAAAGGTTTTTTTCTCAACCCTTGCACCTGAAAAGAGTAGTTGTGAGGTACAAATTAGCTTGTGGCAGATGCCTACTGTCATACTCCATTACACTGCATTGCATCCACTGTCTATTTTTACCACATTATAGCAGCTGACAAGGACCCTCCACACACAGTCACCATAGCTGGGAATTGAAATGATTGTCACAGTGTCTACTGTATTATGTGTACTTACAGACTGGGTAAAGAATAAGATCAGCCAGTTCACTGATTACACAAATATTTATGCAAAAGTAGTCAGTGAAATGTCACAGGCGTCATGAAGGTACAGTAAACTGGGCATGAAGTTTTGGACTGGGTTACATGTTGTGCAACAATAATGGAACTGGAGAGTGGATATAGCTATTGAGTTTGTCAGTCTGTGACAGTTACTGGAAGAAGTAGCAAATTGGCCATTTAGTGGCAAAACAAAATTGGTGGGTTCTGATTTAAAAATGTGGGGTGACTCACGATACACTAAGCAACAGGACACCCCAAGCTAGTAACATTGTTTAAGCAGGAGTAGCACACTAAGTTGAAGCTTATTTCCAGATGTTACCTGGGAGCTCAAGGAAGGTAAGTGATCACACAATATTCCCCTAGACAGCTGTTATAGTCAAACCCAGATCTCCAGATCTGCAGCTCAGAGCCTTAACACACTGTGCTATACAGGCTCCATACTTAATTTGTAGTGACATCTATTGTGAGTCAATGTACCCACCTGCAGTGGTTCTCAGCCAATGAAAAAGCTCCTAGAATCTAAGCCATTTTATAACCAGTAGCAATGCCCATTTACATGGACATTATTGACTAATAATGTAACACTTTAGCAACCAGTGCAAGGCCAGAAATGGACAAACCAGTAATTCTGCTGCTACCTGGCATTTTCCATTTTATCTCTCCTTCATCCGTATTGCCATGGCACATACATAACCATGCAAGCATAGAGCCATTCACTCATACTTTGACCCACAGTACCCTCCATTAAGTGTGAGGCCTCACCGCACCAACCATTGGCCTCCACTGGTGGGCGGTCATTTGGCGGGACTCTCAAGACTGCAACTTCAGATAGTAGTCTGACGTATACACAACAGAACCTACCAGTCTGTGTTATTTAATCTCAGCCTTAGATCTTCATCATCAGACTCCTCCTGCTCTTCGTCTCTGTGATCTGCACTCAGTCTTGCAGGGGGTTCAAACCTATAAGGTGTTATGGTAAATATGGAGACAGCATCAGATGTCCCTTCACCAATGCTGCTACCTTCATCATCATCACTATCCTGTTCTGCTGTGGTGACATTGTATACATCCTCATTGTCAGAGGATGGCAGGTCACTTGAAGACTCACTGTCCATCAAATCAATATCCATGTACTGTGAAAAAAAATATATATATTTGGTTAAACAGTTACTTTTTTGAAACATATAAAAGATTGCTACAAACAGATATAAACATGTACATATTCACAAGCAATGCATATTTCATAATTAAAAATACTCAAACATACATTGCAAGTATAAACAGTAGTGCGATAATGCTCCTGGAGTGTGTTTAATATAAATATAAATGTAAATAACTGTCAGATACTTTCACAATTATCATAACAATACAAACTGAATCACACCACTATGCTATTAGAAAACATGGGTATACTAGGTGGCTGAGCTTCAGTTGAGGCTACTCTGAATGAACTTGGGGCATCATGCCAGATCCTCCAGTCGATCAAGTCAAGTAACCACCATCAACCTAGAGGCAAGGGGGTGACAATTTTCACAATGGCTGTTTTCCCCTAAATTCCTCCCTTGGAGGAGTCCACTGTTGTCAACAGCAGCAATACATGTGTGCCCCTTACAGGGCTTAAATGTGTCATGGCGCAGATCAACAACTGACTGCCCTGCCACCTCTTTCTAAGTTAGTCATCCTCCCTCTGCCTCCAAGGATTCAGCTAGGGGCATTTTCTCAATGTTCCTACCCCACTGGAGGAACATCATCTCATCCAGGTGGGTCTTGACAATTATCCAATTAGGCTGTGTACTGGAGTTCATCAATCAGACCACAGAGATACCCCAGGCCATAGTACTATCCTCAAGAGTACTTGTCCTTCCTTGATAAGGAGGTCACAGTTCTTCTTAAGAAACAAGTGATCCAGCTGATGCCTACACCATAGAACAGAATCTGGGGTTATACTCCAGTTATTTCCTACTTCCAAAAAAAAGTCAGCCAGTTACACTTTCATCCCATCTTGGATCTTTGGCCACTAAATGAGTACACAGCTTAAAAAACATGTCATCTGCTCAGGAAACAACACAGACAATTACTGTAGTTTTCAAATCTGTGTTCCCCTTTGGTTTGTCCTTGCCACCATGTACATTTCCCAATTAGTTTGCAATGATAACCATGACTCTTTGTCAGGAGAAGCTGCATGTGTTCCCCTCTCTGGAACACTGGCTCCTGAAGGCTTCCTTTGCAGACCTGACTGTTCACACAGTGAACTGAATATGGCAGTTACTTGACCAGTTCAGTTTTCTAGTCAGCATACCAAAGTCCATTCGAGACAAAGGTTACAGTACATTGGAGTTGTTCAGGACACATCTCAGGAAACTGCTTTCCTACCAGATAATCTAATAGCCACCTTGAAAATGCCGACTGGTATTGTTGCCAGAAGTAGCATTTTCTCAGCCAGAACTATGTTTGGGGCATTGGGCCTCAATGTAACCTCTATACTCATAGTCCCACTGTCCTGCATGCATATGTAGATTCATCAGATAATTATGCAGTCTCAGTGGTCTCAAGAGCACCAGTCTCTCAAGTACCCAATCAGGATGTGTGCCCCTCTGAGAAGGACAAGCACAATCTGCTGGTAGGTGCTCCTCTCTTTATATTCTATATTTCTTTCTAGCTGATATCATGCTTTGCTAACTAAATTAACACTTTAGATAGTAAGCCAAGTAAGTAACATTTATGACTACAACCACTTTTTTTTTTCAAAATTGTTTAACCAGGTGAGACACACTAAGCTGAAAACTTTTTTACAGGTGCAACCTGGGAGCACAGGGAAGTTAAGTGACTTACTCAGGGTCACACAGTATATGCAAGTGGGGGCTGTGGGATTCAAACCCAGGTCTTCAGATTTACAGCTCAGAGCCTTAAACCACTGCACTATGCTGCCTCCCAACTCTCCCACTCTCCCACTTTGAGATTGCTGGTCTAGTTAGGTTACTTCCCATTGCAGTGGGGTTGTACCTCTTAACTAAAATCCATTTAGTGAACAAATAGAAAACCATGGTGGATTTTCACTCAGGATACTCTCAGACCCTCTTGTTTGAATGAAGAAGTAGATGTGTACAGAATATTCAGTAATGGTTTCCTTTCATACTGTATTACACTAATAGAAGGAAAGGGAAATTGCTTGGGAAAATCTGTGTAATTTTCTACAATGGATCAAGTGTCTCTAGCTGATTTTCACATGATTCTTTAGTTTCAAACAAAAAATGTGCACCGACCAATCAGATCGCTGCATTTCATAAAATTCCAAAAAGTAATTTTTTTACCACATTTCGTTTTGTTCACATGTTACACATCAAATAAGAGTGAAATCATTTATTTATTATTACTGTAAACCCCAAAATAGGATAGACAAAACTTTACCCAAGCACACCATGTGTCATACACAAAGGCACACACACACATACACACACACACACACACACACACACACACACACACACGTATACCCCGGCACCTCTCCAGTTAAGGTTTTATAATGGGGCATGTAGCTGGTAGTAGAAATCCTGTTTATATACATACTAATTAATCATACTGCTGATTTCAACCAATCAGCATAAATAATGCAAATGTCTTCATTATTTGCAAATAAAAAGATAATGAGAAAAAGTTAAAACCATGTTTCCACAAGACATCAAGTGCAGATAAGTGATTCTCAGATAATTTTTTAGTTTCAAACAAAAAATGTGCACCGACCAATCAGATCGCAGCATTTAATAAATTAAAAAAAAAATGTTTTTGGCCATTTTTCGTTTCATTCACATGTTAAACCTCAAATGGTGATAAATTCATTTATTTATTATCACTTAACACCCCTAAGTAGGATAGATGATATCATGTGTTCAAACAAAATTAATGGACGTCAACATTTATTTAAAATTTTTTTTTTACTTCTTTTTTGGTTATTTTTCATTTTGATCATTTGCAAAACATCTATTAGAACATAAACATTTATAAATGGGACACATTTGAGAGGCATATCACATAATAAAGTATAGCCAATCAGATATCAGTACTGGAACAGTTACTTTTATTGCTATATTTCGTTTCATTCATTTGCAAAACATCTATTACAACATAAACATTTATAAATGGGACACATTTGAGAGACATATCACATAATAAAATATAGCCAATCAGATTACAGTATTAGAAAAATAACATTTATTGCTATATTTCGTTACATTAGTTCCTGAGATATGATTTGAAATTAAATGTTAACACAGAAGGAGGTATTTAATAAGATTTCATAGTGTGGGACAATGGCACCTTTATTAAATTATAAACAATACTTACAGCTGGATCAAAATAAGTATACAGCATTAACAAATCAGTTAGGGTCATAGTAGGACTGGAGTGAAATATTTATTACAGACAAACAAAAACAAGAAATTGAGGCTTCCTGTTTATCTGGCTTGTAGTAGGTGAGGACTTTTGACATGGCATGGTCTTAAGCCATGTGTACAACATGTGCAACTTACATTGATTGTTACTGTAATTAGATACATTTCTGTAGCACACAAACATGATATAAAAGTCATATGCAATACAACAAGCATGCCTATGATGAATGCACATCTGTAGAGTAAAAAACACAAGGGAGTCACAGCATAAGCAGTAGTGTATGCAGAGTGAAGCAAGGCGCGCGTCCACAAGCTGAATCTTTGTAGGGATAAAAAATAAAAGTGTCCCATTCACAGTGTGGAACATCGTGATTTACAAGGCACTGTTACACTGCTTTATTGGGGAGAGATTCACAAATGACACAGGCATCAGATAAGCTTCTGTTGCAAGGTGATGGTCAATGTAATTTTACTGCAAGCACAAGCCTGAAAGCCGAGAAGTCTACGCAGACAAGTACAGTCACCGTCTGCTGGCACATTAAATCAAACAACGGGGGAAAGATCAAGAAGTGAGTAAAGACATGCCAGCAGAGGTTAACTACTTCTGTTCTGACAGGCTCAGGGCTCAGAGTATTTTCAGATGTGATCCGAGGGGAGACGTGCATGCTACATAAGGCAGATGACTACAAGGCATTCAGAAAGTTTGACCAAGCTCCTTTAGCTCCTTTATCTTGACATTCAGTCACAAACAGTGTGATGCTGCAGGCTGCAAGGCTGTCACTGTATAAATTACCTCAGACGCAAATGAGAAAGTGGCAGTTTTTTGACGCGGGTGACAGCTTGCACTGACAATAGAAGGAGCTCACTACATGAATGGAAGCAGGGGTAGACTGAAACTGGAGGGCATTTCTGTTCCAACCACTTTATTTGACACATAAAAAAAACTAATTTTATGAGAAACTCACTTTTAATTATTTACTTTTTCTCCTCTGGTATGCAGCGGGCTCCAGGCAATCGCTCTCTCTCTCTCTCTCTATCTCGCTCTCTAAGCTGGCGGCTTTCAGTCAGGAAAAGCGATTCAACCTGGCTCACGCTGCTACTACCTATCAAACGCTGCCATGTCCTGGAGGGGCTCGTTCACTACCCCTGTCATGAACGAGAGCTGGGCACATAATGGAAAGAGCGTGCCTGTGAAACGTCAGCTAAATACTGTTAGTGATGTCACATCAGCATGGGTTTCACTGTCCACAGAGCAGTTTCTTTTTTTAAAAAAGTAGCTGATCTTCTGCTTTACAAAATCGCTGTCACTGGCATTTACTTGATGTTGGGGTTGCCTACATTACCAGCAGGAACAAATTCCAAACTGTCCTCAGCAGTACTGAAAGGTAAAAACCTGCAAATTAAAAAAAAGAAAGTTACTGGATATCTGCTCTTTAAGGGAGAGGTGTGTGTTTCCGACAAAAGAGGAACAGAGTAAACTGTTCGTGAAGTGCTGGAGACAGTTGTTACTGGTCTCAGTGCCCCATCCCTGAGGGGATGAGGGTGAGGAGGTTTGCCTGTTGTTCCAGGGGCAACCCTCCTGGTTCCGGCTAGGGAAGAAGCTGCCTTATTTTTCTAAGTCGTGCTGCGGCACCAGAAGCTTTCAAGAATTGCCTGTGGGGCACCTGCAACCAAAGGGTGAGTCTGCTCTTACATAGGCCCTATGTTTCACCTGAACTGTTGTAAAGTGGGAATTGGACTGCTTAATCAGTGGGAGGCCTAGAGGAATAGGCTAAGCCAAGTAAAAGTATGTTCAAGTCCAGCACAAGGGGAAAACCAAGACATGTAGAGGAAATGTGCTATGCATTTACCCTTTAATCTACACTGCCAAGCTTTTCAGAAAGAGATGTTTAAGTATGTTCGAGTCTAGTACAAGGGGAAAGTCAAGACATGTAGAAGAAATGTGCTATGCATTTACCCTTTAATCTACACTGCCAAGCTTTTCAGAAAGAGATGTTTAAGTATGTTCAAGTCTAGTACAAGGGGAAAGTCAAGACATGTAGAGGAAATGTGCTGTGCATTTACCCTTTAATCTACACTGCCAAGCTTTTCAAAAAAAGAGATGTTTAATGTCCAGAGGAATGGCCGGGTATGAATTGTGGAAGCTAGAGGTGGGAGACCCCCCATCCTTAGTAACCAGGTTCACCTCTACGGATTTGCTCCGTGGCCCTTTTACTTTCCCTCAGGCACTTGGCCAGTACTGAGGAAAGTACCCAGACATGGGATTTAAAACGAAATTTCCCATATGGAGTCGAAGGCTCTGAGGTGGTTTAGGGAGCCACTGGAACATGTGTCCATGTCAAATGGAAGGTGTTCGAGTGGCCGGCAGGGGAGCTGAGCCAGGGAAAACCCCAAATAGTGTACAAGTTGGGCTGTGTACCCGAAGCAGCATGCAAGTCCGGGCTGTGTGCCTGCTGGGTCCACAGCCTGAGGGCTGAAGTGTTGAGGAAGTGTTCTGTTTCTCTTAACCTGCATTACCAGGAAAGTAGCCCCGTGGGGGTCCGTCTATGCTTTGTTTGTTCAGTTTGGTTGTGAATAAAAGCCACACTTTACAATCCCATTCTTGGTATTGGACATTACAGTTATTGCTTCCTGTGTTCAGATTTACTTGGATGCCCCTGTGCAGAGTAGCCAAACCTAGCCCTTGTGCTGAGTAACCTAGCCCTCCCCGAACCCAGTCCCCCACCTGGTACTACTGTCAGCTTCAACAGCATACCACCTGTCATTTGCAAAAAGGCAGGGGTGTAAGGGTTACAGATGCATGCTACAACTGCTGACTGTGACAAACACCACATCATCTTTCAGCCTAAGCATAGTACTGTGTACAGTGCCCAGTAATGGGGTACTTTACAGGACAAATCATGCATGCCGTGCTGCATATGTTGCAGCATATATAGTTTGGTTGTGCTGTAACTTAGTAGTGGGTCGAGTGAGAACCAATCATACCATGTGCATCTCGCATAGTATAATTCCCTTATTTTGTAACACTAAACATGTAGTCATTACGTTATGGAAAGGAGGGCTTGTGCTCTTTTTTATGGTACATGCTGATTACTGAGTCATATTGCAATATCAGAATGGGCCAAACAGTGCTGTGATATCTTCAAATTCAGTTATATAAGTGGATTTCAGTGTGTGCCTGCAAAAGCACAATGTAGATAACTGTGTGTGTTTGCTGTGGGGTTTGGGTGCCACTGCCTTGCAATGTTTGTTACACCATCATCTATGACACACAGTGGTGGGGGCACACATGGCAAGAGGGTGCAACATACCACAACACATGGGTGGTGTTCTACCATTGCTTTGACTTTAGCTTTCACGCACTCATGGCCATTATATTTCCCAGCCTCTCTACATATTGTGGGGTTGGGTGGGGTGTAACTTGTACAACAGTGAGTAAGGAGAGTGCTTGACTGAATACAAAGACTGTTTACCATGGCATCAGCAGAAGGTCTGGGTACACTGATGTGACACTGACTACTGGAAAGATTATTGCACTACAAGTACTGATGATGACATTGAACTGACAGTCACACACACTTGCATGGTGCATTCTACTAAAACTGCATATCTCTTTCTGTACTGCAGACAATACCAACACAGTGCCATGGCTTTCCCAGGAGGAGACAGAAAAGAAGCAGTCCTCCCAGAAGAGAAAGACCAGCACACATGCACACGCACACACACAGAACAATGTGCTCAAAATACAGAAGGAGCTACAAAAACTTACATACAGAGAAGATGGGCAGCAGCAGGGCCTCTCACAGCCAGCAAGGACAGTGGCACTGGGCAAACAGCCATCTGTAGCACCACAGATGCATGCTGGAGTAGCCACCCTATCAGCCACCCCACATCCCACTAGCTCCCACAGGAAGAGAAGGGGGAGGAAGGGCATGAAGGCGCTAAACAAAAAAATGTCCAGACTTGAGGCACGCCTCATAAGAACTGAGGACAAACAGGCATGGATGATGTGCCTACTCAGGAGGATGGAAACAGGATGATGCCATGAACCCCACCATCCCTTGACATTGCAAGCCAATGCTGTCAGTGAACATTTGTTTTTTTTTCTTTTTTGTTGTTATGGAGACTGGAGAGTTTTGTCTCCAAATTAAAGTAGTTAGTCACTGTTGAGTGATTGGTTTTCTTAACTTTTTTCATTAATATTTCACCGTAAATAGTTTTGGGAAATGTGTTGTTCATCTTCTTGTTGTTGTATTCATTCTGTTAAATACTTGTTGTTCTTTGATATTGCCTTCATTGTTGTTTGTTATGTTTTTTTTTTATTTTCTTGACAACATAAATGATTAACTCTTTTGACATAGCACTTCAGGGCCTGTACGTTTTCAAACCTTTTTATGCCTATTGTGTTATCGTGTCCACATTGAAATTACTCCGTCCGTGTCTTGGTTTTTAAAATGCTTTAAAACATGATATTCTGTCCATACTTGGCTGCCTAGACCACTTGCGTTTTAGTCCATTTCTCGTCATGACTGCCGATGTATCCCATGGTTCCTAGTCTACCCAGCATGCTTCGTATTGGTTACAAACACCATGGAGACAGAGCTATCTTTCTAGCGCTTAGTGGCAGATCTGTACTGTTTCATATGTGGTTGTTCAGCCTTATATTAGGTAGTTTTCTACAGTTGTTGAAAAAAAAGCTAAATTTCTGTCAAAGAAGCTGATTTGTTTTGTCGTGAATGATGATTCTGTGGTCACATCTAGTTTTGCCTGCATATGCTCTTCAAGAATGACGTGAAGTAAATATAAAGTAGCTCACATATGTCACATTATTAATGATAAGTATGTTACACTGATAGGAATTGTTTATGAAGAGATTAGTGGAAAACATGGCAGAAGGCACCAGGAGAAAGGACTGCTGTGTGACTGAACTTCTCTGCTGGGACTAAAGTAGAAGAACTTTTGTATTTGGACCTTTAATTTAGGGTAAAACAACTAACATGCAAAAAAGAAAATTGTGTGTTTGGGTTAACTGAACTGAATGGGTATCTGAAGAGTTATCTAGGTGTAAATCTCAGGTGACTGAAAGGACCTAACTGCTGTGAGGTTTAAATTACTTGTAAAAAGATCTGGTAAGTAGGGGGAGTGGCTTAGCTAGAAGGAAGCTACATTTAAAGACTGCCTTAGAAAGTTTCAGCTAATAGCTTGGCAGAAGGCACCAGGAGAAAAGGACTGCTGTGTGACTAAACTTCTCTGCTGGGACTATATTGCCCTCCTTCCTCCCTCCACCCCCCCACCCAAAGCTAGTTCTATTTTATAGGCACAGGATTTGACTGACAACAGGAACTTCCTGTTTAGGGCAGGAAGTGAGTGATCACAGAACCACCAAGGACCCACCATCCTAGAAGGGCAAAAGTAGTCCCCTCTAGCTGCTGGAGGTCTGCCTCTGAGCAAGTAAGTGGTCTACTGAGAAATATAGGATATTCTTGTCTCAGAACAGGACAATCAGGAGCTTAAAGGGCACACAGGCAGAAAGTAAGGAGAGAGAGAAAAAAAACAGAGGAAAGAGTAAGGATTGAAAACAGTTAAGGGGCCAGAAATAAGACATGATTGGAGTGGTGCAGTGCAGTGGCTGTGCAGCAGCAGTCTTCTGGGAGATGTTCTGGAGGATGCGGTGTTGTCCCATCAGCAGGCACCTCTCTGGGCTGAGGGAGGAGGTTGCTCATCTCCAGGCTGAGTTGGCCAGGATTTGTGGGACCTCTTCTTCCATCCAGGGACCACCAGTGCCACTGCCGTTGCCTCAGAGGTTGCCAAGAAAGAGGAGCAGTTGGACCACAGTGGGCTTAGGGAGGGTGAGGGTGGTGGAACAGAGGCACATCCTTCCAGTTGTACCTCTCCACAATTCCTATGCCATTCTGGCAAAATGTGGTTCCTCTATGGAGGCACCCACAGTGGAGACCAAGGAGGATGTTGGGAACCTCCACAAAGGAGACCCACAGAAGGGTGGCAGGGACCCTGCAGGGAAGAAACAACCCTGTGGGGACTCCATTGTTAGGAAGGTAGAACTGGGGTAGGAAGGAGAGGGAGGAAGGTGCCTGCCTGGCACCATGGCTTGAGGACAGGGAGCCGAATCCTCAGGATTGCCAGAGCAGCTGCACAGGGAGGGAGCTGGATGTCATTGTCCACCTAGGGACAAATGACCTGGCCAAGAAAGTTAGAAAGTGCAGGAAGAGTTTGTGGAATTGGGAGAGTCGTAGTCAAGTAGCACGCATGGTAACCTTCTCGGAGGGGCTACCTATCTATGGCATAGGAGAGGCTAGGGTGTCCTGCACCAGGGGATTCAATCAGTGGTTGAAAAACTGGTGTGGAGCTCAGGGATTTGGCTTCATTGGGGACTGGGGGTCCACCTGGAGTGATGCAAGCCTATACTGGCATGATGGGCTTCATCTGTCCGGAAGGGGAACCAGGATCCTAGGTGATAGGTTTAAATGCTTCATTGGCAAGCTTTTAAACTAGCCAAGAGGGGAGGCACTGGAAAGGAGCAGGAAAATCCTAGCCCCCCCAAATAATCACAGTAGTAAGTGCAGCAAACACCAACATAGAGGTGTCGATAGGGATAAGGGCAGGGGTAAATGGAGAAAGTGACAAAGGCAAGAAGGACAGGGATGGGGCAAAAGGGAGTAAGGCCATCAGGAAATGGAGGGTAATGAGTACCAATGCCCGTAGTCTGGGCAACAAGCTCCTGAACTGATGGCCTTAATGGAAGAGGGATGCCTGGATATCTGAAGCAGTCACAGAAACATGGTACACAGAGAACCATGACTGGGATGTTAACATACCAGGGTACATAACCTACAGGAGAGACAGGCAGGGAGAAGAGGGGAGGAGTAGCTCTCATGTAAAGGAAGGGATAAAAGCAACTGAACAAAAGAGTAAACAGGGAGGAGAGGAGGCACTGTGGGTCACCTTGAGACTGGAAAGGCACCACAATCCACACAGGAGTTGTGTACAGACCCCCATGTCAGGGGAAGGAATGGACAAGGATATGATAGAAGGCATTCTTAGAATGGCAGAGAAAGGGAGATACTGTTGATGGGAGATCTGAATATGCCAGATGTTAACTGAGGACATTTGCTGCAGCCACATCCAAGAGCAGGGCCATTCTTGATGCCCTACAGGTGGCAGGCATTAGACAGCTAGTTTCGAACCCACTGTGAGGGAGCAATCTTAGACCTCATACTTTCAAACGGGGCAGTGAGAGGATCTCAGATCTAGAAGTGTTGCCATCTGGGGAGAAGTGACCATCAAACAGTGTGGTTCACGTTAAACTCAGCTACAGAGTCAAGCCATACAAAAGTGAGGGTACTGGACTTTAGGAGGGCTGACTTTGGCAAGATGGGAGAGTGCCTCAGAAAAGCACTAGCAAACAGGCTAGAAGGAGGTGTGGAGCAACAATGGGGAATTATCAAAACTGCCATCACAGAGGCAACAAGCCTTTGTGTGAAGCAAATAAACAAATCAAAATGAAAGAAAAAGCCACTATGATTCTCAAAAGAGGTGGCTGTGAAAGTCAGGAAGAAAAAGATAGCATTCCAGAAGTATAAGGAAACACAGAAGGAGCAGGACAGAGAGCTGTACCACATAAGGTAGAAGGAAGCAGGGAGGGAAGTCAGAATAGCAAAGGCCCAAACTGAGGAAAAGATAGCCAACTCAGTTAAGAAGGGGGATAAAACCTTTTATAAGTACATCAGCTAGCATAGAAAGACAAAGGGAGGGATAGTGAGGCTGAATAGAATGAATGGTGGGTGGGCAGAGGGGGACAGTGAAAAAGCAGGAATACTGAATGAATATTTCTGCTCAGTATTCACAAAAGAGGAGGGGAAAGTGCCTAATCCAATTAACAGAAGCACTCTTGATAGGGGGGTCGATCCCAGTCCTTTCACGGAAGAAAGGGTTCTGCAAGAACTCCTAGAACTGAAGGTGGACAAAGCAATGGGTCCTGATGGAATTCACCCCAGAATTCTAAAAGAATTAAGGGAGGAACTAGTGAAACCACTGGCTACTCTTTTTAATAAATCATGGGAGGATGGTGTGGTACCCGAGGACTGGAGGAAGGTGGATGTGATTCCCCTTCACAAAAGTGGGACCAAGACAGAGGCAGGAAACTACAGACCTGTCAGTCTGACCTCTGTGGTAGGGAAAGTGATGGAGTCACTTCTGAAGGAATGAATAGTTGAGTACCTAGAGGCCAGTGGAGCACAGGACCCAAGGCAGCATGGGTTCACAGCGGGAAGGTCATGTCAGACGAATCTAATAGATTTCTTTGACTGGGTGACCAAAGTAGTAGACCAGGGAGGGGCTGTGGACATGGCCTACCCAGACTTTAGCAAGGCATTTGACACAGTCCCACACAAAAGATTAATAGTCAAATTAACTGGCCTGGGAGTGGGACCCAGGGTGGTAGCCTGAGTAAAACATTGGCTGAACAACAGGACACAGAAGGTAATTGTAAATGGAGTCCACTCTGAAGAAAGGGGGTTACTAGTGGGGTACTGCAGGGTTCAGTATTGGGTTCAGTCCTTTTTAATGTCTTCATCAGTGACATTGCATAGGGACTGGAAGAAAAAGTATGCCTTTTTGCAGATGACACAAAGATCTGCAACAGGGTTGATACACAAGGAGGCATGGAAAGGATGAAAAGGGACTTGGCAAGGTTGGAGGAATGGTCAGAAGTATGGCAGCTAGGATTCAATGCAAAGAAGTGCAAAATAATGCACCTGGGAAACAAGAACCCAGGGGAAGAATACACAATGGTTGGGGAGGTAGTAACAATAACAAAAAAGGAAAGGGACCTGGGGTAATCATATCAGACGACCTTAAGGTTAGCAAGCATGTGAAAGGCAGAGGGAGGGCTGGGAGTATACTGGGATGTATAGGAGAGGCATCATCAGCAGAAAACAGGAAGTTGTTATCCTCTTGACAGACAGTTGGTGAGACCCCATCTGAGTACTGTGTCCAGTTCTGGAGACCCCATCTCCGCAAGGACATAGACAGGATAGAGGCAGTCCAGAGGAGGGCAACTAAAATGGTGCAGGGTCTGCAAGAGAAGCCACATGAGGAGAGACTAAAGGAGCTTAACATGTATACCCTTGAGGAAAGAAGGGAGAGGGGGACATGATAGAAACTTTTAAGTACCTCAGTGGAATCAACAAAGTCCAAGAGGGTAGCATCTTTCAGAAAAAGAGACTTGCAAGAACAAGGGGACACAATTTAAAGATAGAAGGAGGGCGATTCTGGGGCAATGTGAGGAAGTATTATTTCACAGAGAGGGTAGTGGATACATGGAACAGACTTCCTGAGGAGGTTGTGGGGTCTAAAACTGTGGGAGAATTCAAGAATGCATGGGACAGACATAAGGCAATTCTTGTGGGGGATAGGAAGAAATAGGCTGTTGGTTAACTAGGATCTGCGGCCTATCCTGTAGGTAGGGAAATGGGCAGACTAGATGGGCCTAGCGGTCCTTATCTGCCGTCAAAGTCTATGTTTCTATGTAACATAGTGTATAAAACAATACCAGAGAAGACAAATTCATTTTTCTGATACTGTGCATTTCCCTATTCCCTTTATCCACTTTGAAAAGCCGCTCTTGTTTGGTGAAGTTTCCCCAAGGACTGGGTGTGGCCTGCTGTGCTGAAGATGGCTGCTTGATTCTTCAACTTCCTGGATTCACCAAATATCATCATCCATCCTACAGATTCCAGACTTCCTACCTTCACCAACATCTGAGATCTTACTACATGTACATCGCAGAATAGCTCTGGTACAGTATTTTTATTGCCTCATAATTACTGAACAAGTTATCTACAGCTTTTCAATTTCTCTATTAAGGCCTACAATAATGGCGGACCAATCTCCACATAACAGTTCTCTTAATAGAGTGGAGGCAATGTTCCAGCAACTAATAAGTGAAATCAATGTATTATAAAATTGCATCTCAACAAAATATCAATAATATGCAGGCACTTGATCAAAAATCAGCTACTGATGTTAAAGCATCTCAAAATGAAGATTCCATTAACATATTACAGGCTACCATCAGGGAGCAGGACAGAGTTACTAGGAACCTTCAGGACAAAATAGATGATATTGAAAATAGAAACAGATGTAACAACCTTAGATTTCTCGGATTTCCTGAAGGTGCTGAACTAGGAGATACCAGTGCTCTTCTAACTCATGTACTTCCTTCTTAGCTTAAATTACCAGCCGGCCAAGACCTCAACCATCGAGATCTCACCACACCTTAAATCCGAGGCCTGGACCCGACTAGAAAACTCATGCCCATCATTGCCAGATTTCAAACCACCATACTGAACTGATTCTTCAAAAGCATGGCAATTAGTGTACTTACTTGGCAAGAAACAGAACCTAATTTTCAGAGACTATTCTAAAGAATTATCTAACAAACGAAAAGCCTACAACCCCATTAAATGATCCTTCATCAGCGTGAATTGTTTGCACTGCGTTATTCCTGCAACAATGCTGCCTTTTTTGTAATGATTCTACAGATTTCCGACTTCAGAATCTCTCTGAATTTCCTGAATTGGACACAGCCCAAGACTTACATTGCCTTGCGATGCTAATGCAGCTCATTCCTGCTCCAGCACAAGCTACTCGCAATTACAATGTCTTGCCCTTCTGCTGAAACTGTCATTCAGGTCCCTGAGAAATCTGCAGCCATCATATCTGCCAGTGTAGCTCCTGCCAGAAGCTTCGCACGCATACAAGAAAAAAAAGCATCTGGTTCTTCTCTAAATAACAATACCTGCTGTTTAAATAGTATTTCCACCTCTCCAGCTTCCCATGTGGAACGTCACATCAGTTTTTCTACTGCTCTTACCTTGTCTAACAAATTCTCCCCACTCCAAGAAGATCAGCTCCAAGAAGATCTGCACTCATCTATGGAGGATCTGAGACAGACACTATCCGACATGTTTACTCAAGACCCGGAGAAGCTCTCAATGGGTAATGACTCTTCCGATTCTTCCTGGGCTTCCAGCTCTCCCTTTAAATCATCTGAACCACCCAAAAAGAAAAGGAGAAGAAAATCGAAGAGCAAGGCTACCTGAGGCTTTTCCCACTAAAAAAAAAATAAAATAAAATTTGTAATAAATACTATGGCCCATAATTAGATGTGGTATAGCAGTTTCTCACCAGAATCCCTCCTCTTCACACCACCTCACTCGATTTCTTTGGTACATTTACCGCGAAGCGCAGTCTCTATCGCACCCAACAGGTTTGGAGCACTTAAATGCAGTAAATTGCTATCACTGCTGAGAAGCCTGTATCTGTCTGTGGGAGGTGAGCCAATTGAAACTGGAGGTATTTAATCCATGCAGGAGTTACTCTCAATGTAGTCAATGGAAAAAAAATAAGAGAAAATAAATATTACAATGTTTGTAAGATCTCTTCTAATTAATCCTTGTGTGTGCCAGACATTAGTATATATAATTTGTTATTTACATTCTAATTTTTCATAAGCTTTAGTGCCACCATGTGGTCAGGCTTATACATTCATATATAGAGTTCTGTATTTCATATCAGTGTGCCCTTCACCTACTATTATAGTTTTTCCCACATAAATCCTATCATTTGGAATGTGGAGGATGATTAGGCAATATTCTAAAATCATTTACACTATTTAATATTTATTTTGCACCACTTGGTATGTAGTGCATCAGGTACATTCCATTATATCTCACAGATTTTGCACCAGTATGCTTCCAACTGTATTTCTATACATTGAGTTTTTCCACTTTTTCACATTATTCTTCTTCCCATTTTCTTCCAAATCATTGAACTTATAAAATGATTCCACAATTCACCGATGCACTATGAACCTAATATATACTGCATTCCCTAACCTAGCTTCATGTGGATTAATACACATCGGGTATCCTTTTATCTGGCTCACACTGTTCCAGCATTATCTGCCATCATGTTGGTATACTTTATTTAATATTGGACTTATTGCTAGGTCCAAGCTAATTCATTAGGTTTGGAATTTAACACTATTACATAAATATCCTTTTATTTGGTAGAATGATGTTTTGTTTTTTCCAGGGTAATGCTAAATTACCTCAGCACAAATCTCAATTACACTTCTTTAATATACTGTTATATAAAGTTTAGTATCTTAAGATTATAGGGTAAACCGTATCTTGAGATTCACTAATTACTCTACACACCTAGTAGTGTAGAGTGAGAGTTCTGGTATATTTACCAACTCTTATTGCTCTGCATTTCATAAAAGTTTCAAATTAATGTTCTTGTTACTGAGTTTATACTAACGTTTGTTGGTTATAATGTTTAATTTCTTGATATTCCTATCTCTGTACTCTCCCTCTTGATTTTTATAAAACCCTATCTGACACTCTTTGTCCTGTATTAGTCAATGTATTCCAAGAAGCAACCTTAATAAAGAAACTCCCATGCACAATGACCGAAGCCATTATAACAGTCTTACCAAAAAAAGACAAAGACCCTTTTCTTCCTTCAAACTATAGACCGATCTCACTTCTTAATACTGACGGAAAAATATTTGCCAAATTATTAACTCTCCGCTTAGAATCTTTAATGACTAAGCTCATCCATACTTCTCAATCAAGATTTATCAAAAATAGAAACAGTTCCAATCATCTTCGCTCATTACTCAATTTAATTCACAAAGCAAAAACTCTTAAAACCCTTGCAGCTGCAATAGCCATTGACTTTGAGAAAGCATTTGACTCTCTCAATTGGGAATATCTATATCAGGTGCTATCTCATTTGGCTTTACAAATAATTTTTTGTTTTGATTCAATTATTGTATACCTCCTTCAGCTCAAGTTCTCACAAACTCTATTTTGTTCCTCCTTTTACTTAGCAAGAGGCACCAGACAAGGATGCCCCTTATCGCCTTCATTGTTTATACTTGCCATGGAACCTCTTTCTGCATCCCTATCAATCCTGTACAATTAAAGGCATTACTATTGGTAACTCTCACTATACTTCACTCTCATATGCAGATGATCTCCTTATTTTACTTGAAAACTCGAAAGTTCGGGCAACCTTAGTTAAACTACTGAATGACTTCACCTGCCACTCCAGACTAGCTCTAAACCTTAACAAATCTGAAACGCTACCATTGAATACCCTTTGTAGTCCCCTCATGAACAACTCATTAGGCTTTCGTTGGGCCCCCCCCAAGGTATATCTTATCTTGGCATTCGGATCACCCCGACATTGAATAAATTATGGGATGCTAATCTTTCCCCTCTGCTAACCAGTATCCAAACAACACTTGATAGATGGAAGCTACTTAAACTTTCTTTCAATGGTAAAATTTCCGCCATCAAAATGTCTATAACTCCTAAAATATTATACCTATTTTCCAATATCCTTTTGATACTTCCCTCTAGTTTTCTTACCAAAATAGACAAAATGATTCGCAGCTTCATTTGGGAAGGCAAAATACCTAGATTTAGTCATAATAAACTTAGATCCCATTGGTCAAAAGGTGGCTTTGGCCTTCCTTGGTTCCAAGCCTACTTATGGACTTTCCGTACATCTCAAACAATTAAATGGTTTAACAAACCCAACATCCAGACTCCTTTATTGGTCAATATGGAAACATCCTTATGTCCTGGTAATATGCTGACTTCTTTCCTTTATAACACCTTACCTGGCTCTTCACAAAAGTCTCACCCTACATAGCTGCTTCTATATTCTATTGGAAAGCCATTCACAAGCATGTTAAATCTAACCTCCAAACCCTTAGCTTACTACCCTCATCTGGGGTAACCACCATATATCTCTTGATAATCTCCCATTTTTGTTGTATCTGGAAAATAATGGTATTCTCTTTTGCAGGATATACTTGAACCCAAGTCATTAAAGTTAAAATCTTACACCCGACCTACAAGGCATATGGAATCTTCCCCATCAGGAATTTTGAAATATCTACGAATCCTGTACCGCATGCAACTCTTACCTCACACCTTCTCTATCAATTCTCTGTATGATAAGCACATCTCTAAATGGATAAAACAACATCCATTTAAATAGCACTGTTTACAAGATATTTGTGATATCCTTCCTGACTACTCTGTCTGATGCTAAAAACAGATGGAGTACTTTGCCACAATATAATATCACGCAATGCACAATGGTCCAGATGTTGGCTCTCTGTCACAAATCTTTTAATGATAAATATTGTCCCTCATTCAAACCAAGATCCTTCATTTGTGGTACAGAAGCTCCTGTTGTATTACAAAAGCTGGTTTATTGAACAATAACAATTTTGGTGCTGCAATTCTCAATGGGATTTATTGCATATCTTATGGCACTGACCCCTCATACAAAAGATTTGTCACTGTACTCACAGATTTGCAATGAAAGTGGTAGGTCAACCTTTTACACTGGACCCTAGACATTGCATTCTTGGTATTTTTAATCACTGTTGTTATAAAATTTCATATTTGCAGAGCAGATGTTTAAATACTCTCTCCTTCAAGTTAAATGCACAATCTCATGCCTTGGAGATCCAACATAATCCCCTACCCTTCCCGTATCATTAACCAACTATTGCAATATGCCCTCTGGACCAGTATGACATATATCTTGTCTGACCGACTCATGTTATATAACAATTGTTGGCTAGGGCTTTTTAATTTTTGGAATCAACTAAATCTTCCAACACCAATGTATGGACTTAATATATATGGATTTTCCTCTTTTACTGATACATCATTGTAGTCTCGCTTTTTCCCCTTTTTATAGTTTCCTCTCTCTTCTTAACTTTCTTATATATCTTTTCTTTCCTATACTCTGTTCTCAATCATTCTTTATTACTCCACAATCCTTTTACGAATGTACTTTTTTCCCTTTTGCAGCATCATATATAATTATGTAACATTTTAATATAAACCGCATCTTATCATACTATCCGCTTTAAGTTCACTACAAATGTCAAGTATATGCTAATTACATGACCTGTATTGTTTACTATATTTTAAACCAAAAGCTCCTTGTATTATTGTAGCAATGTTCTTATTATATGCTGTCTCAATTTCTTTAAAAAAAAATCCTCACATTGTACTGTACTGTAAGAGGTTTGTCTGTATATCTTATGAAAAATTAATAAAAAAGTTTAACTGTAAAAAAAAAAGTTTCCCCAAGTGCTTGAAAGGGTGCAATGCATACACAGTTAAAAAGCAGTAGTTCATAGACAGAAATAATACACTGTTCACATTACAGTGAGTTTTCTTTGTGCCCATATGAACTAAAATAAAACATTTTGAAAAGTGAAGACAGATAATGTAACATATAGTGCATTCACTTTGCTTTCACTTTTCTTGCAGATGCTGCTCCCAAAACAAATACACTGCTGTTACGTTGCAGTTCTCTAGTACTGGAACTTTCTGGTAAGTTTTTTTAAAATGTTGCCATAAATTGGGTTCCTAAGAGTATAGAGTCGAGCCAGACCCCTGGCTCAGCTGTGGTGTAATCGCGACTCACGCTCCTGATTTCTGTGTGTGAGCACCCTGAGGTTAATCAGTAGGTGAACCATGATTGCAAGCACATTTTGTATCGTTTGTATGTTACAGCTTGTATATTGAGTCTCACACAAACTATCAATATATCGGTATTCCAGCTAGCTTTGCGATAGTCCCTGAAAACCATGGTTGAACACTGTCACATTTCACAGGAGCAATTGAGATGACAATATACTGTCAAGGAGTACAATTAGGTCAGATCAGCTCCTTCATTTCTGTCAGTACAGAAGCCTCTCAAGATGTACATTGAGAATCTGATGTGAAAAATGGAGAAAGAATGTGCTAACAGTGTGGCAAAGTCCGGCAGTGATATTGTCTGTAGTTCAGACACTGTGAACAATTATTTTCATGAACTCTGATGTCCCATGCAGCAAAGCTGCTCATTTACACAACAACATCGTTTGTCTCTCCCATAATGAAAGCATTAAATGTAATGCAATACTTGTTCTTTGTGGCTTACCCGGGTATCAGAGTAGGTGGAATTTATGTTGCGTTATTGTTGATGATTTCCAGCACTCCCAGGAGCCATATGTTCAAAAACCTGATTGCATCTGACTGATGCAGATAATTTCTTTGTGTCCGGTTCTGCAATACAAAATACCAGCTTGTCCTGAATTATTTACTATGTGCAGAACTAATGTTGCTGTAAGCAGATTGAACCAGACTTCAGTAACTTGCTTTGACAAGTTTGTGGGTAACAAATTGTTGACTGACAACTGAGCCTCGCCCAGAGTGCAGCCAAACCTGCAAATGTCCAGTAACTTAAATGTAACTGCAACATAGGCTTACAGAATGTTATTTCGTTTTCACACTCAGTTTCTGTTTATTGAAATGGTCCAGCTGCTTTCCAGAGTCATGCAGACTCATTCAAATTATATGAATTCGCATGTATTGACCAATCAGAATGTTGGATAAGAGATGCACTTGCCCAGCAGTTTGCCATTGAAAATGGTCAATTACACTAAGTTACTTACCATATTTACTGCCAATATTAATTGGCAATCTGTTTTGTTTATATATAAACAGTGACAGCGTAGGAGACATTCAATTTCACAAAACTTCATTTATACAGTGATAATTTGTAGCCAGAGTGTCATGACTGGTATGTGAGCTTTGAATAAATGTGTATTACATATGTACACTGTAAATTAAGTGTTATGTACTATGTATAATTACTACAAGTAAAACATATTAAGCTTCCAATAAAACATGCATGATACTGCACCCCACATCACATCGCACGCATATGGGAAGAACAAGTGAAACACATGTATAGTACATAATCACATCTGTTTATTATGTGACAACATGTTTCAAAATCTGATTATGTTAGTAACTTTTTTTCATATAAATAACAGTTTTTGGCAGCTAGACAAGTCTCAGTTTTGAGTACATAAGCATACCTCTTATGATATTAACCATTTTTTAATGTCAGATCGTTTGTAATTACATTTTAAAATGAATCACATTATAACTTGCAATTCTGTAAATAATCAAAATGTACAACAGCAAGTACTTTGAAACTAACTTAGTAGTTAATATATAAAAATTACTTAGTTATATTACCAATAAAACTTTACTTGGAGTTTGCAATTCTCTACTTTTGTTTATTTAGAAGCTGTTCTATTAGATTTCTACTTATTACATTTGTTTATTCAGTTTCCTTCAATAGAGTATTATACCTGTATTTGTCAATTAACTACACACATAACAGAACAATTTATCTAACATTAATGATAACTGAGAGGCAGTATAGCGCAGTGGTTTAAGGCTCTGAGCTGCAAACCTGGAGATCTGGGTTTGAATCCCACAGCCCCCAGTTTCATACTGTGTGACCCTGAGCAAGTCACTTAACTTCCCCATGCTCCCACACTGCACCTGTGAACAAGCTTCCAGTTTAGTTTGTCTCACCTAGTTAATGTGAAACAAAAAAAAAATCAATTTGCAATACTACAAATAATAAGTCACAGTCAGAAGTTATTTCTACAACTCTGTCTAAGTCATTGATTCAGACAAAAAGCTCCTCAGTCAAGCTTCTTGCTTGCACAGACATCATATGCCCGCTTTATTGGCTAGGATTGGAAGTTGAAAGCTGGTAATTTGGTTGATGCTGCATTGCTAGAAGTGTCGGCTGCTGCTGCTGCTGCCGCACATTTTGCTGCTGAGGTGGAGTAGAAAAATTATATTGTGTTCCTGTCATTGCATTAGAAAATGGTGGGACTGACTGCTGAATATTGCCTTGTTTACCCATAATTTGAAATAAGGGTGTTAAAAATGAAGCAGTTTGCTCTGCTTCATGTTTACACATTCTTTCTTCCATTTTCCTATCTGCGGCAGCTCGTTCATGCTCCAAATTCAGCATCTTGTCATACTGCTCCACAATAAGTTTTCTGGTAGGTTCAAAAGCACAGTCAATGATTTCTTGAATCCTTGACATTTTCTTTTTTTTCTCAGGTTAGTGAGGGATTCAGATCCACTTCTTTGCTGACCACACTGTGTATCTGCATGAGAATTAATAGCACTGGAAGGTCCTGGCATATCTTCATGTAAATGAACATCTGTTGATTCTATAGAAGAATCATTTGGCTGATGTTCAATGCTGACACTTGTGTTTGACATATCAGTGGCATTTTCTGTAACAATAGCAATATTATTACATATATTTCACACTGCTATTATATGGTTTTCTCACTGCCATATCTATATATATATATATATATATATATAGAAAGCATGATGGCACTTTTCCAGACATAAATTATATCCACTGTTGGTTTGGGAAATCAATGAACAGTGCATGTCAATAACATCAGTCACAATAAAATATTTTGACCAGCATGTAACCATTTAAACATAGTAAGCAGGTGTGATACGGAGTTGTACTTCAAGTATCCTCATGCTGCAAATTTTCAGTTCATACACCGCAAAATGCAGTACTCACCCCAACCCCCCCAAACAGTATCACTATATCCTGTAACAATTAATTTAAATATATGATGTAACAATTAGGATCCTTAAAAGGAATCATATGGATTTTTTTTATTTCATTACACATGGTAATGGAACAAAATGAGACGCCAATGACCAGAGGCAGGCAGTAAAATATGACCAATGTGCAACCAAGTGTGTGTGTGTGTGTGTGTGTGTGTGTGTGTGTGTGTATGTTTCTGTGTGTGTGTGATGGGCTGATTCAGTCAACCTCCACAGAAAGGTGCATAACCTGACATATTACTTCATGTAGTTCACTACTGTGGTTGTGCATATTCATGAAGAAATACTTTATCAGAACTTAGCTGGCAGGTAGTACTGTACTGCACATAAAAGACAAGTAGAATTTGTTTGGTACCATTGTGACTCCCTCTCAGGGCTGCATGTGTGAGCAAGGTAATTATCCATCACAAACGTAAGAAACAAAATTATCTTCGTACATAACACATACATAATTCAGTTCATAGTCCGCACTAAGCTGTTTTTTAATTTTTTCTATGTTTCATGTTTCATCTTATTACCATTGGATGCAGCATTTCAAAGGTGAAAAGCATATGTGCATGACTAAACTATTGTAAAAAAAAATAAAATAAGCGTCTGTATGTAAACGAATGTAGCACCCAGGGATTTATTCTTGCAGTTTTTGAAATGGATTTGTATTAAAAATGGCTTGACAAATGACTGTGTGAATCAGAAAAAAAAAATTGTTAAAGTAGCTTGCTGTAAAAATCTGTTTACAATTGTGATATCTCAATTGCTCGATTGCATTGTTGTCCTTGGTGTGACACAGTGTGCTGGCTTCCTGCAGCCCAGGTCCAGGGGTATACTGTTTGGCTGCCCAGAGGCTAATTGGTGGTGGTAGCAGAGGAAACAGAGAAAGGTGTTATTATATGGCCCAGAAAATGCAACTGAATTGAGGACTGAGTGCGGATCGCACCACATGAGAAAATTGTATGTTGCCAAAGAACATGGAATTGTTACAGCATCAATTAATAAGTACTGGACATTGCACCTGATGGCCACAATGGTGTGACATGCAAATATGCTGGGGGGTTGGGGACTCGGTAAATATTTGCAATTCCTGCAAACAGCAAATAAATGGCAAGAAGTACCCGGACAGGGGAAAGACAAGGTAACCCTGTCATTTTCAAGATCAAGGCAGCTGGTTAAAGACAGATAGGAGTGTGCCAAATCCTAGGAGAGGATAGAGAAAGTAGATGGGATGAGAGCCCATAATCCATAAACATGAACAACTGTGGTTCGTAAATGGAGGAGTGAGTGAGACAATTACAACACAATGGATGATATTATGTGTACCGTCATTGTACAGCACCTCATGTGTAACATCTTCATTACTGGTGTCAAAATCTTCCTCTTCCTCAGCTTCACCGCTCTGCATTATGACAGGGGGTGCGGAGGTGGGTCGTGTTCCCAAGAGTCAATCTAGTTCATCAAAAAATGTGCATGTCACTCTACCAGCACCTGACCTACGATTTGAGTCTTTGACTTTATGATACCTCACTTTTAATTGCTTGATTTTCTCCCTGCATTGTTTTGCTGACTTGTTGTGACCCCTGGCCATCAGATGAGCAGAGATTTGCTCATAAATTTTACTGTTGTGATGATAGCTATTTAGCTCATGTTGCACTGTCTCCATTGACCAGTAGCTAATGAGCATTTTTGTTGCATCATCGGACCCACTTGCGGCTCGATCGGTCATGATGCCTATCACTATCTGACACACAAATTTACTGTGCTTTTACTTCCGCATTACTTCAGACGTGGTCAGTGTGGATTTATGGGTTACTGGATGATTCTGACTACCAGACTACAACATGGTTTGTGTACACACTTCATAAAACAATTGTGCTTACTACGAACCGTTTTAAGAACTGTGCTCAAGACTACCTTTCAGCTGGGTTCAAGAACGTTTTTTAAAAACATTTCAACTTCATAACAAGTGTGTACACAAAGTGTGTTGAAGCAGCTTTAAAACGTTTTAAGGCACTTAAAACATTTTAACTGCATTAATGTGTACAGGCCTTATTGGCATGAGTCAGTTCCCTGGGTTTCAAGGTTAAGTAACTTTTTGTGGAGCCCGTGGGTGGGGGGAGGGGGTGGCCTGAGAAGTAGCAAATTGGGAAACAGATAAACACTCCATGGTTGAGGACAAGGACAATGTCCCCAGAAATTGTTTTGTTTTTTTCTTATTTTTTGTTGGGGGAAGGGGGTGCCAGAACAGCAGCAAACTGGGAAACAGGTAAACACTCAACAGCTGAGGACAAGAACAATGTCCAGGTTTTTCTTATTTTTTGTTGGGGGAGGGGGTTGCCGGAACAGCGGCAAACTAGGACACTTGAAAGTAATGCAGTGTTATAACTACATAACTGTTGCTGATGTCAGTGTGAATTATCAGCATAAATCTGGATGTAGTAATCCTTTGCTTCATCACCAACTTTTTTTGTAATGCAGTAGTTTATGACTTAGGCATTGCTCACTGACTCCAGGTACAAGGCTCTTTATTATTCTGGCAATGTAATTGAATACTCAGTGTGTTAGGATACCTTGCAACACAATTTCTGCACACAACACACATTCTGTGACTCTGTCTCTTACTCAGGAGAACTCAAAACCCTCAGCTGTGTCTTCTTCAGATGGCACTGTCACACTTTCTTCATCCTCTGATGAGTCCTGCTGCTCGCCACCTTCTTCGGCAGGATCCTGGAATGTTGCTGTTGTTGGCACAACATACTGTTTGGCAAAGAAATGGGAGTTCATTTTGACAAATGTTAGATACTCAACATTCTGATCAGACAGTTGGCTTCAGTGTTCAGTCGCAATAGCACCTGTGGTGCTGAAGACCCTTTCAGAGCTTACACTGGCACAGGGGAACATGAAGTACTCCATGGCAATAGCTGTAAGCACAGGCCAGAGTTCCAGTTTGTTGCACCAATAGTCCAGGGGCTCATCATCAATGCTTATCTGCTGTGGGTCATCCATATATGACTGCACCATATGGTGTGAAGACAGCTGCAGCTCTGTATCACCTTCTGGAGGGTGGCAGGTAGATGCACCAATGTCCTTCAGCATGGACCAGAGAGGGTTTGTGGTACCTGTGCTACCACATGATGATGAAGGTGAGTGTGCAGACACTTTATTGGTGGTGGAGAAGGATACAGGGTGGGGGGCTGTTGTTGCGTGCAGTTTCTGTACTGTGGCTGATTATTCCACTCATACCTCTGAGTGTGTCATCCAGTTTTGGACCTTGCCATGCAGGATGCCCACATAGTGATCAAGATCAGCCTTCCCACCTGGAAGAAGTGCCATCATACCATGCTTACACCTGAGGTTAAGCAGGGTTGCCAGGATGTATGCCTCTGAGTTTTTAATGTGAATGATCCTGGGATCATCATCACACAGCTGCATGATGTGGTCAGCCAACTCTACTTCAACACAGTCTGCAGCCACTTCAAATTGCCCCCTTACATTGACCAGTGCCTGGTGGAGTTCATGTAGCAATGGTATCACCTGGCTCAAACATGCATTTTCAGCACTCACAACCTGTGTCATCTGTTCAAGTGGATGGAATACTTGGATAACACTGTCTATCAAAAACCATTGGGATGGACTCGGTGACATGGTTTCCTGTGCTTCACGATCACACATGTGCATTATGTACTCATTGAGTGGCTTGTGCTGTTCATACGTCCTCTCAAGCAAATACAGTGTAGAATTCCATTGGGTTGGCACATCAAGCTTCAAGCAGTGCCGTGATACATTAGTGGCCTTCTGTAGAGCCCTGAGCTCTGCTCTAGCCAGGGCAGAGTGACTGAAATGGCTGCAGATTTTGTGACTGGCAGCCAACATGGTACTCATTGCTTTGTGATCCAGAAAGAACTTCACAAGGAGATTCAACACATGAGCAAAGCAGGGGATGTGGTAAAAGCAGCCATTGGAGACTGCTTTGATGGCATTTTGGGCATTGTCACTGGCAATATACACAGCCTTGAATCTACGTGGCTTTAGCCAGTGTCTAATGGTCTCATCAATGCATGTGAGAATTCTGTCAGGTGTGTGACTCATGCATACTCTGCATATTCAATGTGGCATGCTGTCAACCAACACTAATACTACTGCCAATAATCAGGGGACAGGTAGATGAGGGACAGGGATACAAGGCATATACCAAAGGGAAATAGGCCCAGTGTGAAGTTAAGCACATATAACTAACACCTGATGATGGGGCACTTGTTCAGATGTCGGTGGTGAGGTGAATGCTGACTACTGCAGAGTGGGACAGAGCATGAGACACCGTGCATGCTAGGAAATGATACATTGCTGGAAGAGCCTTAGTGCTGAAATAAGTTTGACTGGGCACTTTATATTTAGGTGCTCCATAAGGTCAATGAAATCTGGATTCTCGACAAATGAGAACAGCAGAAGGTCTTTTGCCAGCATCTTGGCAACAGCTGTGTTGAGCTCTTTTGTCACTGGGTGTTTGCGATGATACCTGGTGTGCTTTGTTAATGCTGATTTAATATCTGGCTGCTTAAACCTAACAGTGTGCTGAACTTTGGGGGGTGTTTTGGTCTTGCCAGGTACAGTCTTGTGGCTTTAGCTGCCTTGTCTGCCAGCAGGGACATGCTTGAAAAAGCTCTCTATCTGTGCGCCAGTGGACAGATCACCTTGGCTACCTTAACTTGTATCTGCGTGGGTGTGGAAGAAACACAAGGAGGTGTCAAATGTTTCCACATCCTCATCACCAGGCTGGGGACCCTCTCTTTCAGACTGTGCTGAACTATCAGAGCTGGGTAAGGATGCCAACAGCTTATGTTGTGTCCATTTAATGGGGTGCTTATTTTTCATATGACTGTGCATACCAGTCATCCCATAGTGTGAATCTGGCTTAACCCTGCTAATTTTGGAATGACAGATGTTTCACACAGCCATGCTGTCATCAGACTCATCAGTGACAAAGAAATCTCACACAAGTGGATGTCCACCGATACAACAGCTTTTGATGGATGGGGCAGATGGGGACAGTGGTGGAGGGGCGGGCGATATTCTTTTCTTAGGGTACTCCTGTTTCTGCTGCTGATCCCCGTGTCCCATTTTTCACAGTTGCTGACCCTTTGCTCTGACAGGTTGTTGCTTGTGGAGTGATGTTAAAGGGGGTGATGGCACTTTACCACTGACAGTTGTGGTTGCTGATTGTGGAAGGTATGGCTGCCAAATAGGGTCCAATACTGGGTCATCATCACCCTCACCCTCAACACCCTCATTACTAGTAGCCTCACTGTTTACTGACATTTCAGGATGCGACAGTAAGGGCTGACTGTACCCTGCCTCATTTTCCTCAGCAGCCTTCTCTGCCACATGAACAGTGGCATGAACCGGATGCTCGCTCCGAGGAGGTTCTTGATCCCAGACAACTACTGAAGCTCTCTGTGTTGTTGTTCCTTCTCAATCTCTACTCCACCCACAGTAGCTAGTCCTGCAGCACCCTTACTGTCATCGTCACTGATAATAAACACATGCCACTGGATCTAAACCCTCCTCGCTCTCGGTCCCTAGCAGCTCCTGACTTAACTCCTGAGTGTCCTGTGACTGAGACTGTTCACTATGTTTCTGCTCCTCTTGAGAGTCTAGGGACACACACAATACCAGCAAATATTCAAAAACAGTGCAGAAAAACTAAAGACTGGGAATGCAGAACACAGAGAGTACCACAAGTTACATATGATATAATCACAAAGATCAACAAAAGTGCTGAAATAACTTTTACCCCAGCACTCCGAGTACAGATACCAGCAGTAAATGTCTTCTCCTGAGCAAAACAAAAACTGGCAGGTTTCAATCACAATGCCTGTTCTGTGGAGCAGGACCTGGGAAGAGAGCAGAGCTATTCCCTCTTCAGTAAACTCTTCAGAAGAAAGGAGCTGCATAGTGAGAAATGTGTGCTATCACCTGATGCCTCCCTCTGCACTCCACGTGACTGCAGAGCTGCAAAGCATGTGAGTAGAGCTTCATGCAGTATAATTTGACCTTTCTGCAGAATTTCTGTAGTGGCAGATTTACCCCTATTCCCCAGGCTGGAGGCCGCCACAGAGTTGAGACCCAGGGGGTGAGCCACTTGTGGAGGCGGATTTGGGGGAGTGAAGTTTGAGACCCCAGTGAGGTGGCAGTCCTTTGGATAATCTGGTGTGGCACTAGCAGAGGTCCCCCATGAGCCATTTCAAAGGTTGGAATTGCTGCATGAGCGGAGCATGTTGGGAGTGACTGGGATCAGGTTCAGGGACCCCAAAACCATTGGAATAAGGCCCAGCCACCAGCCAAGGCATCAGCGACTGGATGTCTGAAAGAGTTCTAGTGTTTCAGTTCTTGCTAAAGAACATGAATTGAAATTTATTGAGCTAAGACGGCTTGGAAAGAAAAAAGGGTATGTGCCATAAGAATTAGCCCTGGGTGAAGAAAGTGTGCAACCAGGCAGATTGAAAGGAAATGGAAAGTGTCTGAGGGTTTGGGACAGTAGAACCATCTCGTGCTGTCATAAGCCCAGTGAGAAGTGCATAGGAATGGACTTGCAAAAAAAGAGTCTGACTGGAAAGGAAACGTTGTAGCTAGGAAAGAAAGGTGAGGAACGAGATAGTTAAGAGAGAGAGAGAGTAATAGGGTCAAGCTACCTCAATCAGAGGCCTATTTCAGCCCCAAAATGCTGCCAGGAATTCTAGCCTTTACAGCTTAGGGGAGATCTGCATACAATAATTAGTCTTTTAGCCCAATAGACTGTTGCAGAAGATTTTCCAGCTGTGTCTGTGAAGGAAACCCACTATATTTTAAACCCCCTGCTCCATGGAGTGGTTGTTACTGTTTTTCAAGTTTAATTAAATTGTTTCTGCATTTTGATTTGGGAGCAGACAATGAACTTTATCAATATGACTGCACATGCTTGCCGGTTAACCAATTTTCCTCTTCAGCCTCTTGAACATCCTAGCAGCAGATTTTGGTTCCCCCGTTACTGTGATCTCTAGTCACAATAAATCAATGAACCAGGTGACAAATTATTCCATTCTATCTCCTTGGACTGTGGTTGCTTGGGTTATGAAGTGCCTCAATCCCAAATTATTACCACCTGGATACCCCAGATGGGGAGGTGGGCGTACAAATACAACAGTTCCCCCCAAATGGTATGCTGCACAGTTGTGTGGCAGTCAACAATGAGAGCAGGTCGAACAGTAAACACAACTTTATTTAGGCCCAGGCACTGAAACGGAAAAAATGCTAGTGCAAAGACCTTCAATGCAGCCCTGTTAGGCATCCCACCAGGCAGGGCTGGTACTACTACCCTTCCATGTGTCACTGGTAGCTTTCCTACAGGCACAATAGAGGCTAATCCAAAAATGAGAGAGTACCATTAACTGTCTGCCATAGGCATGTGGAGATGGTAGCTACCATTGGCTGCTTTAGACGAGTCCGATCAGGACCAGCTTTTAACCCATTTCTTTACCCCAGACAGCAGACAGTACAGGTATTATGGCCCTCCTGTACTGTCCACTCCCACCTTGTAGCAGGGAGAGATAGTAATTAATATAAAAGAGCTCCCCATACACAGTTCCTGGGTACCCAGGGGTTTCATCATGGCATGCACATTGATGTTGCAGGCTTGGGCTGACTGGCATTGGTGAACTTTAAATTTAAATGAACAATGCATTTAAAGTAACAACACCCAAAGGCCATGCAATTGCTAAAATAGCTTAACACAGCCCTTGAATGTGAGGTATTTGTGATCCAGCCTGATGGACAACTGGCGAAGAACTGCTCCCCAAAACAGACAGACAATTTCCCATGAGCTGGACGAGACCTGATCTTACTCATTGTTCCCCAATGGAATGGCTCCTCCTAGTGCTGCACTCCTCTGAATCTCCAATCTGCTGTGGTACCACTGGATTGGCTGCACTGCCTTTTCATGCTCACGCCACTTCTCTTGGGCACTAGCATTCCATTCTTCCTCACAGAGGTTCAACAGACACTTTTTACTCCAACTGCTGAAATTCCATGCTGACCATCTTGTCTTCTCCTCCTCTGATCCCTTAGGATAGCTGCAGCCTGAAACCTGCTGTAGTGCCTGCCATGGAACCCAACCAGCAGCCCTGGCTTGGGTCTCTCTGCTCAGTCCTGTTTCTTCAGAATTATCACTGATGCTGGCTAGCATGCAGGTGCCACTTCTTTCCTCATAATGGCTCAACAGCTACCTTAAAGAGCCACTGACTCCTCAAGAAGAACTCTGAAAAACATAATATTTGGACACAAAGCAGCTTATATTTCTTATTTGCTCTGTTTTTCTTATCCACATTATTTATTACTGAGATCATATGCATGAAAACAGAATAGCTGTTCCTTGAGGGTTCATCAGCTCCTATTGCTTCTTCCCAACCTGATGTCATAATACTCTGCTTGTGACATTACAGTTATTCCCATGGCAACAGACAGTGATGTCACAGCAGAGGATTATAATTTCAAGTAGGGAATCACCTATGGCAGTAGATGAACTCTGAGAGATAAACATCTTGTTTTTGTGGACATTTCTACAGTAATAAATAATGGTGAGGAGATATCTATAGAAGATACATAAAATACAAGCTGAATTGTGTCTAAATATTATGTTTTCCAAAGCTTTTCCAAAAGCATCAACTGCTCTTTAACAGTTCGTGTCACAGACATAAGCCCCAGAATGACTCAGCTCAAACTCTCCAGACAGCAGGGATCCTCTCACAGATCCATTAGTCCTCCGCACAGTTCCCTTCTTATAGCCATATTCAAAGGTCAGCTCCCAGTGATTAAGGTGGCTGTCACTCAGGCGGCTCAACATCCCATTTGTTCAGCAAAAGGGTACCACATTCCTTAGCCCTCCTTCTTCCAGAGTCCTCCACGATTTGGCTTCTTGCTTGGACCCTACTGATTTGCTGTCCTGTGGTGTCAGGAGTAAAACCATGGAATCCTGGAGTACTGGCCCCAGGGTTCCAAGTTTGTAGGGCTTCTGTACTCGTTCCTCATCACCACTGCTCTAGTTCTGGTGACAGAGGTGAGGAAAGTGCTTAGGTGTTATCAGGTGGCAATCTAGGGAACCCACAGTTGGTGGTGGCTGCCCATCTTTGAAGTTTGCAGTGCAACTGTGCTGTTTTACACATGGTACAGAAGGCGCAGAGGAACTGCAGCTCATGTTAGGTCCTGCCAACTCCTACCGGTCCCCCAGCCATGCAATCTGGGTCCCAGACAAGAGGAGTTAAACTGTGGTGCAGTTTCTGGCTTCCAGTGTCAGTTGCCCCGGTAAGCTGTACTCTTTGAGGGGTTACAAATGCACTTGTTTAAAAATTGTATTTACTATTTTACATTTTATTATTGAGTATTGAGTCATTCAGACACTAAATATAACACAGGCACATTGTGGAGAGACTACATGATAAGTAATAAGCAGGACCAGTCCAGGAGTAGTTGTAGACTTCAAGAAATATAAATGCATCCATTTGATAGTGGTCAGCTTTTCTGGTTACAATTTCATTTGTTTTTCCTCATCTTTACACTAGGTGGCAGTGGGCATCCACACAAAATATTCAGTATGGTTCCTAGTGTAGCTTGTTTTCTTTTCTTTTTTACATTAAATTTTTTATTGAAACTTTTCATATATAATACAATAAAACAAACAAATGACAGTCAAATAATTAACTTGTGTAATGGTGGAAAAATACAACAACCATAACCTGATATACTGTACTATAACACTTATGTAATAAACATATATGATATAGAGAGCAAAGAAAACAGAGGTCCGCTAGCTTCTACAGGTATTTTGGAGATTTGAATTAGTGTGCAAAGAATTATGAGAGAAAAATATACAGCACTAGGGACCTAGGCATGCATGGTCATGGATACATGTGCATGTCAGACAAAAAGTGCTTAATTATATACAGGAGCAAAGGGAAGGAAGGAAGGAAGGAAGGAAGAAAGAAAGAAAGAAAGAAAGAAAGAAAGAAAGAAAGAAAGAAAGAAAGAAAGAAAGAAAGAAAGAAAGAAAGAAAAAGTGTCAAAGACGACATTTCTTGTACTTGCACTTGTACTTGTGCTTTCACTAATACTTACAAGCATATGAAAATGCCAGTGGATACTGGCCTTTCAGTCTACCTAGTCTGCTCGAGTGTGCAGCACTTCAGTCTTTCAAACTGCAGCTGACCCCCCCTCCCTTGCCTTCCTTCCCCACTGATTTTACCAGTGTATTCTTTACTTCCACCCTCTGCCCCCATGGTTTAACCCTCCCTCTGAAACTGTCCCACCCCCTTTTGAAGCTGCCTACTGTCCACAGTGACATAATCTCCTCCGGTAGTGCATTCCACCCTGCCACCACCCTTTCGGTGAAACAGTGTCTCCTTATTTCCCGCCTTGTTCTTCTCATTTCAGTGACAAAAGGTTAAGAGACCTATGTAGAAAAACTGAGAGACATAGTATTCAGACACAATGTAGCCTATATTTCATATATTTTTAGTATTTATCTTCTTGTTGTTTACAATTAAGGATCATTGAATTAAAACCCGTCACACTATTGTGCAGATGACCAGACCTTCAGAGTGGACTGTGGTTCTGTCCCATTTGCATGCACCTTTCTGGGTTGAGGGAGGAGATTGCTAAACTCCAGGCTGAGTTGGATAGGATTTGGGGGACCTCTTCCACCACCCAGGGACCACCAAGTCTGCCTCTGTTACCTCAGATGATGCCAGGAGGGAGGAACAGCCAGAATAGGGTAGGCTCTGAAAGGGTGGGGGTGGTGTATCAGATGAACATTCCTCAACTGGTACCACTACATATTTCCAATGCCACTCTGGTGGGGCGGGACTGCTGGGAGGAGGCACCCGTGGTGGTGACCAGGGAGGATGTGGGGGTCATTGGTAGTAAAGACCCCATGGAGAGTGGTAGAGGACCTCAAAGGAGAAGGGAGAAACTTCTAGTGAAGGACTGAATTGTGAGGGGGATAAATTTGGGAATAGGAAGGGGGGAGAGGGAGGTTAGGTGCCTATGCAGCACCATGGCCCAGAGGGACTGGAAGTGGATCCTGGGGCTTGCTAGAGTAGCAGTCTAGGAGGGAGAGCTGGATGTCATTGTCCACCTGAGGACTAATTACTCGATAAGGATGGGGCTAGGATAGTAAAGGAGGAATTTAGGGAGCTGGGAAGGAGTCTTAGACAGGTGGCACGCTCAGTGGCTTTCATTAAGGTGCTGCCTGTCTATGATGGGGGGGAGGAGAGGGAACTCCACACAAGGAGCTTCAACTCATAGTTGAAGGAATGGTGCAGCGAGGATGAGTTTGGCTACATTTGGGACTGGGGAGGGACCTAGCTGGAGGGATAAGGGTCTATACAGGGGTGACTGCCTGCATCCATCCTTGGTGGGGGGGGACAGCAGTTCTCAGTGGATGATTTAAATATTACTTTGATGAACATTTTAACTAGCTGAAGGGGGTGGTGGAAGAAAATCAGGAAGGCAGAAATCCTCCCCCCCGCCTGAAGTAGCGATTAGGAAGAAACCAAGGGGAGAGAAATCCCACACGGTGCAAATCAATAAATGAAGCAGGGTGCTAGAAATGAAAGGGTATGGGAAAGGGTTCTAGGTGATGTCAGCTAAAACAAAACAGCATGCACAAAAATAGTGCAAACAAAACAGCATGGCACAGAATAGCACAGTGCAAAAACAGCTAACCCACCTAACAGCTCGGCACAGCAATATCACCTGCAAAAAGAACAACGGTGGCAGATTAGAGGCACACACAGGAATAACCACACAGAACACAAAGGAATGCAATGCTGAACACACATTTTACTACTCATAGAGTGCCACAGGGCACACATTAAAAAGCACTGTCAGGATAGCAAGAAAGCATGCCACATCTGGGACACAGCTGCAACAGTACACAGTGCAAGACCCATAGTCAGGCAGCCACCCAATCCAGGGGAAGTGGCAGGGCACACAGGTACCATGCTCACACCTGTAGCTGGAAGTTGTAGGCTATGCTACGCAGGTATTCATAGGTACCCTGAGACTCATACCCCTGCACAAGGTCATTGAAATGCCTCCTGGTGTCCCTGTACTTGCATTTTGCAAGGGCCACAGATATGCCAGCTAGGATCTCTTCCAGGACAGTTTCATTGAGACGCTGCTCTGCCTGTAGACACAGAATGAATTGCCACAGGGAGGGATGGCAGCCACTGACAAAGCAGCTGAAGCAGGGATACCACCCTTCCATGGCATTATTGGACCAGGGCAGCTCACTCAGGACATGGTCACAGCAATTCCACTGTTGCACTGCGAACAGCGGTTGCCGTCACCCCCCAGCCCAGGGAGTGACTGACCCAGGTGCCTTCCAAATAGTTCAGCAATGGCAGCAGCAGGTCTTCATGCTGCATGAAGAAGTGTCCTAAGCCCCTTGAACACTGTTGGCACTTCCGCTGGGGGCACATATGCCAGGGCAAGCAGCAACCTCACATGCTGTGCGACGTCCTTCTCTCCACTGTACTATTGGCACACCTCTGGCAGCTGCTGCACCTGCTGCCACACAGACTGGCACAGATGGAAGAAAAAGCCATGTATGGAAACAGTGGGGAACACGGATTTGAATGCCTTCCAGGCAGCCTGCTCAAATTCCAGGGTCACAGTGGTGAGGGCCAAACATGGACTCAGGGCTTGCAGCATCTTGGTGTACACTGCTGCCTTCTTCGACTGCATCAGCACAAACACTCTGGACACTGCTGTGGATTGCAGCATGATGTGGATGGTATACAGCTGTGAGAAGAGTGCAGGGCAGGTCCTGAAAGTGCCATCGCCATACCACCTCTCACTGCAGTCCAGATATGAGAGGTTCCTGGCAGTGGTGAAGATTAGAACCATTGCTCCTCACAGCCATTGTCATGCAGCAGGAAGTGCTCACCCATGTCAGTCACTGTATATTCTTTGGGAATCATCAGGTCCAGCACACTGCCAGGCTCTGGAGGTAGATGGTGTGATGCTCTGCCATCTGCTTATGGTTGTATTGTATAATATCTGTATTATAAATAAATGGTATGTGTATGTGATTGTCTGCTGGCATACAAGTCAGCCAGTGAGTGAGAGATTTGACCTTTGACCCCAAAAGTGTCAGTGTGAAAACTCAACAGGATGTGTTAAACTGACCAGGGAAACTCCTAATTAAAAGCCTTCCTTCCACAGGGACAGTTTATTACCTCTTATAACCTGCTCCGGCTTTTGACGTTGGTTCCCATGTATGCATTTTATGACATAGCAGGAAGGGAAGTAATTTGGCTGATTCCTCTTGGTTTTCTCACCTAGAAGGGGACTAGTGACATGAAATGAGTTTATGAGCCATCAAAGGAACCTGCTTGCAAAGTCTGTCACTTATTTTTTATTGGTAACTGTTGATTCCAACCAGCAGAAGAATAATATCCTTTTTGGATATCTATACTCAGATTACAGATTTATCACAGATCTAACAGTGACCTCATGGGTGACATCACCAGGAGGTGAAGAAAACTGACTTTTGAATATTGCTTGCAAGAGAAGTTCGTGGCAAAGGGCTCTATGAAAATAAGACTGTGGACTGGTAACTAGGCACTTCAAAAAAAAATAATTCAACTGGAGCTTCAGTATTTTTTTTTTTTTGGTAGGCGTTTGGGTTCTGTAACTTCCCACTTATTTTATGTGACTGTAAGTTGTTGATATATTTGTTCTGTGTTTGATATTTTACCTATTTTAAAGTTTTGAGTAAACAATATTTTCTTTGAAATACTGCCTGTGCTTTTTCTCAGTTCTTTTACATGTGAATGCTGAATCTGTGTTTAAGTCTGACAGCTATTAAGGGCTTGAATGTGTTACTAAGCTTGCTAAAAGGTAAAAATATACCTATGTCTCATATTGAGACATAAGGATACATTTTGGAAACCCGGCTGGGTGCCTCTGGGTGAAGGATTGTACTGCATCCCCTGAAGAGGGTACATATCTGAGCCTGTTAACTGGGTATGCTAGCATAAGGTTCACATTTGACCCCCAGGACTCAAGGCTGGTAGGTGATTTGGACCCAAAACAGACAGGAGGGTTACCCTGTCTGTTTCCTGTTCACACTATTGCACTTGACTTCGAGATTGGCACTGTGAGAGCAGAGGGCCTGATCTGCTGAGTGCATTTGTGACAGATTTGGTTGGCAGTGGTACGATTTAAAAGTATTTGGTAACATGAACATTAACAGTTCAGTGTGTCAGATTAATACCGTACAGCTCACATACAAAATAAGGCAGTGATTTTTAAAAAGTAAACAGAACTATATAATTGTGCTTACAGTCAAGTTCCCTACCTGTTCTATTTTTTTTTCAGGTGCAAGTTAGTGTAGTCATAGTTAGGGAAGAAGATGGCTTCCAACTACAGTGAGCACACTGCATACCAACTGAGGCAGTTGTGTCAAGATATAGGAGTCCAGCACAAGGGCCAAACCAAAAGGCATCTTGTAGAGGCTCTGGTGGCAGCCAATGGTCAAAGCCTTGAGTCACAGTCTGTGACTGAAAAGGACCGAACCTTAGGCATGAAGGGGCCAGGGTCCAGTGCAGTGTCCAGATCCAGTGAGGAGGACAGCAGAGCCAGTGCAAGCCAAGGACCACAGCAGCAGGGGAAGGTCACCAGCATTCTGGAGACAGAAGGGATCAGGCTGTAGATGGAGTTGCAGAGGACGGAGCTGAAGTTTGAACAGAAAAGGTTTGAAGCCCAGCAGCAAAGGGAGCTGAAGTTCCAGAGACATGAGAGACAAGAACAGTGAGAGGCTGAATGACAGCAGCAAGAAGCTGAGTGAGAAGAGCATGAGCACCAGAGGCAACATAAACTGGAGAAGCTATGACTCCAAACACCAGCACCAGTGTAGGTAAGTGGCCTAGGTTAACTGAAACTACAGGACTGGGTTACAAATTAAATTCTCAATTGATAGCTGAATTCAAAGAGGGGAATATATGGATGCCTTTTTAAATTCCTTTGAAAAAGTGTGTATTCAGGTAAATATTCCTAGAGGGTTCTAGAACTTTTAGCTGTCCCCGCTATGTACCAGAAAAGCTCAGGATGCATTGGGTCAAATGGACAATGAGGACAATAATGATTACAGTAAACTTAAAGCTGTACTTTTAAAAAAATATGAGTTAACAGCAGAGGCATACAGAGCTAAATTCCATAAGCTCAGGAGAAGCTCTGATATGAGCTATGAGGAGCTAGCTACTAAACAACATCAAGGCCCAGCTATTCAAACTGCACCCAAAAAGTGTGCAATAGCAGGAGCAAGCACAAGTCCATTGCGCCCATGCACAACAGACGCGATATTCAAAAAAAGGAGCAAGCCAAATTGTGCCTACAGCCAATGTCTGAATATCGCACCACCTGCACCATAGCACAACTAGGGAGGGGAAGCTGAGCAAATATGATGCGCTATGGCACAACAAGGGATGTTCAGCTGAGCAGTCCAGAGGTGCCATAGTGTAAGCAGGGAGCCCCCCAGCTGCGGAACAATGTAACTGCACAACCAGGGAGGTAGGGGCCCACCACCCATGCCACAGATGGGCACAGGAGCACACAGCAGAACTGACATTGTCCCCCCACACCCCAAGCACAGCACAACTGGGGGAGGGCTGGAATAACCACCGGCCCATGGATACAAGCAAACAACCCACAGCCGGGCCATGGTGCCCCATCACACCCACCGGCAAGCTGAGACTGCCACACAAGGAGGGTGGACCACCCTGTGCCACACCATCCCCCCCAGTGCACAGCACACCCTGCACCGTGACCCCCAGACATCCCCCCATGAGCAGTGACCACCACTGCAGGAAACCCCATGCATAACACCACCACCACTGTGACACTGCAATCTTGTGCACCAGAGAACCATGCAAGCCAGCCCCACCATGAGCACCCAGCAGTGGGTGGCAGCACATGGCAATGCAACAACGGCAGACACAGTGCCACCACGCACATTCCCCCGTGAGGCACAGCTGAGAGACCGACCATGTGTCAGCACAAAAGGTACCCCACAGGGGACAGAGCGTGCCCCTGACACCACCACCAGTGATACAGCACCCTGCACAGTAGTCCAGTGACACACCCCGACCCACCACTGGCCACAATAGCCAGCACAGACACCCATGGTGGTGCATGGAAGCATGCACCACACTGGATGCAACACAGTGCAGGGACAAACACCCACCCATACTGAAGGGCACAACAACACAGGGATGCAGTGTGGGCAAACAAGCCCCAGTGTGGGCCCATGGAGCCATGACACACAGCCTGCAGTCCTCCATGGCACAGGAGTGCCAGCCACCCTCTTGCCAGGCACTGTGGACCCGTACACCACCATCATATGCCTGGAGAACAAGTCACAGACAGTGGTGCACATCCCCTGCAACACACACAAGCCACAGCATGGAGGTAGGACAACAACCACGAAGGCGACAGTGTCACCCAAGGCAGACATGCACCACACCAGTGACAGGAGGCAACCCAGCATTGTGACGGGTACAGTGGCTGCCCTGCATGGACAGCCACCACTGAAATGCCAGCAGACCCTGCAGGTCACAGACATGCATGTGTGTCAGCTGCACAGGCCATAGATGGGCTGACAGGTGCGCCATGGACACAGAGCATGCACCATGGACCACTGCACACAGCCATCCAGTGCACAGGGCACAACACACACACCACTGACACTGACTGACACCCACACCATAGTCACTTCCCCATGGACACACACACATACCCATGACTGCACCACCCCTGACACCATGCACACCACTGCAGCTGAGCACCTATAGCCCGTTGCAAATCAGAGACCACCACAGTATTCATATCAAAAGATCTGTATTCAACAAAAGTAGAAATTATAACTATATACAATACTATATACACAGTTGGGGGGAATGTAACAAACAAGGTGGGGGTGGGTAAGGGGCAGGGGTGAACAAATGGGACAGGAAAGGAGGGGGTGTGAGGGTGGGTCCAGGAGGGTAGGGGATATCAGGGGCAGAGGGACACTCAACATGAGCACCACTTCCCACTCTGGCTCCATCACTGCCTGTGCCTCCTTAAGACCCCTGTTTCATCGATCCAGCAAAGGACATCTACGGATGCTCTGGCCACCTGCAGGATCTCATGCCGTGCCTCCCAGATGCCTTGGAGCTGGCATGTACCTAGGACAAGGGAGCACAGTCAATAGGTGTGAATGCACAGCCCCATACAGCCCACCCACTGTGCATGGCATACGGCCGTGGGACATACCTCTGTGATGGTGTGTGACCACCCATATAGATCACGTCCACATGACCTGCCCACCCAGACACATACAGCCATGTGGAACACTGCACACACCCACTGGCCCAGTCATGCACAGCACCACCGTGGCCATTTACTGACATGGCTATGTGGTGCAAAGGCAGTGGCACAACCATGTACCCAGTGCATGCATGGACCACCATCGACACACTCCCAGACATGCATTGCCACTGGACAGTGCTCACTGTAACAAGTTGCGTGCATGGCAGTGGTATTGATGGATGGTGGCCATGCCCCCCTGCCCACTCTGTTACACAGCATGCAATAGTAATCATGGAGTTATGGCACTCACCTTCATCGGGCTGGTCAGGTTGGCGGTGATGGCCCTCATCCTGCCTGGACGCTCTGTCCTCCTCCCTCCACTGCTTCTCCCTCAGTCTGCACCGTTCGTCCATGCCTGTGGGGGAAACAAGGAGAGAAGAACATCAGTACAATCCTGAAAGCAAAGTCCCTCTGCCCCAAGGTGTGTGCCCACCAACCCAGCCAGACTCACCCACCCCACACCCTGTAAACACTGCCACAGCCAACCCTAGACTATCCCTCCCCTATGTGCTGGACACATACAACACTGTTATCCATATGGACAATAAAAGTGTGTTGATGGAACCCCTACATGGACGTGGCACCATGCCCCTCCTGACATGCGACCGCAGACGGGCTAGTAGCTCCGGCTCCCTCCTCTTGAGGTCCCCATAGCAGTGCCTGCACTGCTCTGCATGCCTCCTCTGTCCGGTGGCCTCCTCCAGGGCAGTGGCCACCTTCTGCCACACCTGGGTCCTGGCCCTGTCCAGTGGCGCCTCCCCAAACAGAGGCCCATGGTGTGGCTCAACAATAGCCACCAGATTCACCAACTCGATGGCTGTCCACTGAGGGGCTCTTCTGCGTGCCATCCCAATGGCTATAGTAGGCAATATGGTGCTCTGCTGCGCGGTACCCCACGTTCAGATGCTGTGCGGTACAGCACTGCCATTCCCTATCGCGCTGTTAGCGAACAGTGCGATAGAGGTGCACCCATGCCTGATGCATGGTGCCAAGGGGGCAAAGGTCGGGCACAGGGTCAAGGGTCTCTGATGCAAGGCCCCACACAGTGCCATTGGATGACTATGCGTGTAGTACGATTGGTTGCTTGTGTGCCAGCACCACAGCGGACTATCAGGCAGTTGTGCCATTGCGCCTATGAAGGCCCACTGTCACAGCACCATGTAGTGACCTTCGCTATAGCACCACTGGCACAATGGTGGCCGTGCCCTGCACTGACCACCGCGCACAGCACATCATCAGCATGGCAGATGCCAGCATCAGCAGCCGGGGCATGCACAGTGAGGTGTACTACGCATGCCATGGAACTGTACCATTGGCTCAGCATGTTCAACACAATTGTGCAAAGCGCAAAAGCGCAATATTCAGCCGTCATGTGCTAATCATCCGATCAGCCATTCAATGGTGCAGCACTGCGATTAGCATCTAATTGAAGTTGCTCCTCACCTAATTTGCATGGGTTGCACTATAAAAGTGCAACAAAGTGCTGCAGTGGCCATAGTCGGTTACTGCAGTTTATTGGTGAGTTGTATACTGTGTGGGAGTGTGGACTGTGGATTCAGGGACATGCATTGGACTGCACAGTCACAGGTAACCACTGCCATCTTTACAGGCTAAATAATGACCGAGCAAGTTCTGAGTGATGAGGACAACAGTGGTGGGAGGAGGAGGAGGCCCAATTTCACGACGGCCGAGACCGAGGCACTTTTCAAGGCCTACCTGGATCAGGAGCCACTGCTCAGTGGACAGTGGGGCACCCCTCAGGCCCATGCTGCTGCATGGGAGGAGGTGGCACGTGCCATGAACCTGCATGGCAGCCACCAGCGCTCCGTGCAGGAGTGTAAGAAGAAGATGGGTACTGACAGGAGGATGGTGAAGGAGAAGGTGGCTGCCATCAGGGCGGCAAGTGCTGCAAAAGGTGGGGGACAGCTGGAGGTGGTGCAGCTCACCAGCAGAGGACAGGCTTGTTGCAAGCATGCACTGCAGTGCCATAGAGGAGTTCGAAGTGGTGGCTTCCAGATGGGTGGTGGCCCATCTCGTAGTAAGCCATGGTCTGCCTTAGGGCCTTGGGACGGGGATGGGTAACATGCAGTAACGTGACTTTTGCTTTCCCTTACAGATCCTGAGTGTCTGCATGGGTCAACGTTGGTGGGCCTGTCCATTGTGAACAGTCGGCCAGAGTCAGAGTTTGGACCATCCACCTCCACAGGTTTCTGTGGATCGGCACGACAATGGGGCCGCCTGGCTGTCCACACTGATGTTGTTGAGACAGGTGTGGGGGAAGCCCTGCCTGTGTGTCAGCGTGCTGGTGTCCATGGATGCCAGCATGCTGTGGCTGTGGCTGGGGCAGAGACCTGCACCAGTGATGAAGACATGACCATCGTGGGCAGTGACATGTGTGTGCCACAGGATGGATACACAGCAGATCAGCTCGCACCCATGGCTGTGGCTGGTGCCACCATGGGGGCCAGCATGTCAGCACAGTCCCAGGCTGTGCCTGTCAGCACCAGTGGGGCAGCACTGGTGTCTGATCAGGACAGTGGGACTGTTGCGGCCACTGCAGTGGCACTACTAAGCCCTTGGGTGCAGCAGCAGCAGTTGCACACCGGGACTGAGGGTCCAGGGTTCAACGATGACATCTGTGCACCGCCTGTGGACATGCCCATACCTGGTCCTGGTGTGCAGCACCTACCCTCAAGGGGTGATGAACATCAGGCCCATGCACACCCTGAGGGACAGGATGCCAAGGAGGCAGACGACCTCCTTGACGCAGGCACACCCGCTTACCCTGCGGCATCGTCCAGCAGGATGCAGCTGCAACGCCCATGGAAGCACTGTGTGTGGCTCTGGAGCAGGCAGAGGAGCGTCGGAGCAGGGACACCGAAAGGATCCTGTCATGGATGGACCATTTGCGGGAGGATGTGACCGCTGCCATTGACAGGCATGCACAGGCGTTCATTGCTGTCATGGCCACAATGGGCACACAGTCAGGTGTCCATGCATCACACACACCACACAGTGTGCTCTCCACTCCCCGTCCCCGGCATCGTGCGACTCCCACCCTGTCGATGCTGGGTTCAGCTGTGGGCATCCCGAGCACTCCTGGTGCAGGCATGTTTGGTGTGCTGCAGACCCCTGCATGGGCACAGTCATGTTCACACAGTGGAACACCTGGAGGACCATCGGTGCCAACCCATGAGGCCTGTGATCAGCCTGCCAGTCCTGACGGGTCTCGGCTGGGCCACCCATGCATCCAAGGTGGCCGTGGCTCTGGGCCGCGAGACTGACCTGTCTCCCAGCACGGGCACTGTCTGGTGCTGCCCTGTGTGCATTGTGTGTTTCAGTGGGCAGTGCACAGGTGGGTACCCGGCCCTGCACGCGGACACACAGTCCACCTGCACACCCTCCCAGCTGCTGTCCACAGGTACGTGTGCATGATGATGCCTGCATTGCGCTGTACACCGCAGTGCGATGGTGACCAGCATCTGACACACGCACATGGACAGACAGTGGACGTGGTGGCCTGTGGACATGTGTGTTGCTAGGGTTGGCGTTCTGGGCTGGTGTGCCTCCTGCCCTCTGTGCACATTTGGTGCATTGTGTGTGTGTGTGCGTGTGTGTGTCTGTCCATGTGGCATGTTGATCCTCACCCATCCCTGGTTGTGTGTGTGTGCTTCTGTGCCCTGCCACTTGCCGGCATGCATCTCTGGTGTGTGTCCATGCATGTTTGTGGGTTGTGCCTTAGCCACTGGTGGTTGCACATGGCCCCATGACTTACCTGGGTTGGCTGAAGTGCTCCTCTGTGATGGTGTCCCAGTGCAGCTGTGCCAGCCGGATCAGTCAGGGGTCCTGTCAGCCAAGGAGTGCTGCCCATCACCATCATCACCGGCGTCCCCATTGTCCCCATCACTGTCCCCTCTTCAACTATGCAGCTATCCACATTCTTTGGCCATGTTGTGCAGGATGCAACAGGCCAGAAATATCCCACAGGCTTTGAGGGGCTGTACTGTAGGGCACCGCCAGAGGTGTCCAGGCAACAGAATTGTGCCTTCAGCACCCCAAACACACGCTCAATGACATTGCATATGGTGGCATGTGCCTCATTGTAGTGTTGCAAGGGATAGTCGGGGCCACCGTAGGGTGTGAGCAGCCAGGGATGGAGTGGGTATCCACTGTCACCTGTGTGCAGAGGGTGGAGGTTAGTTTTGTGATCAGCTTCGGCCTTCCCCAAGCCCTGTAGGCCACACCCATGGCACCTCTGGCCATGTCCCACCAGGCCTGCGATATGTCCATTTGGTTTGCATACTAACCTACTAGGTGTCCTGTGGGGATGTCCCCACTCTCAAATCAGTGGCACAGTGCTGACTGGTACCAGATGTATGACTCGTGTGCTCCCCCAGGGTGCGTGGCACAGACATTGATGATGCACCCACTGGCATCGCACACCACCTGGCAGTTGATGCTGGAATAGCCCTTATGGTTCACGTATGTGGCCCCCTCCTCACCAGGTGGTGTGTGTATGGCCACATGGGTGCAGTCTATTGCCTCTAGCACACCAGGCATACGTGCTACTCTGTAGAACTCCTGAATGTTTGCTGTGTGCTCCGCCACAGTGCTGGGGAAATGGATGTACTCCTCAGCATGTGGCAGCAGTGCACTGAGGAATTGGGTGAGGTGGTGTGATGTGGCCAACTGCGTTATGCCTGTGGTGTCCCCAGTTGGTCTCTGGAAGATACCCATGGCGAGCAAGCACATGCAGGCTGTTACCTTTGTCTCCACTGACAGGGCATGACTCCGTCGTGTGGGTGCCTGCATCACATCACTTCACAGCTCACAGAGCCGCCTCAGTATTGCCCTGTTCAGGCGGTACTGGCCCCACAATCTTGGTATCTGTATACAGCTCAAAGCTGGTGTGGGCTCGGTACAGCTTGTTGGGGGCATACCGCCGATGGACCCTTCCAAGGCCATGTCCCCCTGTCGCCTGCCTTCTCATCCCCCTCATTACAGCCTCCATGTGGAAGGTGACACTGACCAAGTCCCTGGCCTGCATTCCCCCCCAGCAGCTGTTGCTTTGTTGCCCCCGCTGTCCTGGCTGCTACCTCCTCTGCACCGGGTACACCTGTCTGTGCTGGCCACTGGATTGTGTGGCTCCACACACCTTCCCTGTGCCTCTGTTCTGCTGTGGTATTTCCCTTGTCTGCCCTCCTTCTGCCACTTTCCATGTCCCTGCCTCTCCCTCTGCCTCATGTGGCTTCCCTGTTGCATTCTTGCGCCTCCTCCTTGCTCCTTTTTATTTTGGCTCATTTCCACTATGGTGCAACTTCCACTTGCTCCACTGTTGTGCAGTGCACAAGTCTTTCAATATCACACTGCGCTATTTATGCATGGTTCCTCCCCTTTCGGTTGTGCATGCCTTCATTATCATTGTGCTGTTGCTCAGCATGTTTTCGGTGGTGCAACTGCCTCCTGCTGAATATCACAGAATGGCGCAATTTCGGACTTGTGTGAGCGCAACCCTATTGTGCTTGGCTGAACTCTTTTGACTATCTGGGCCCAAGTTTTTAAAATGTTGGTGGGAAGCAACTGAAGCAAACACTGTAGAGAAAACTGAAAATGCTGTGCTGTTAGAGCAGTTTTTTGGGGCATGCCCAGCAGAGCTGAAAACCTGGCTGGAGGACCAAGATCCAAAAATAGTGCAAGAGGCTGCTGAACTCTTGGACTGCTATGCCAGGAGCAGACCTGTTCTGAGAGCAAATGGGGTATGTGTGGCAGCACAGAAAGGGAAAAGCGCACTTTCAGCACAGCTAAAACCTCCCTGCCTCCACGAACCAGGTAGCCCCAGGTTACAAAGAAAGAGTTACCTGAAAAAGAAATAAATGTTGGGTTTGCAAAGAAACTGGACATATTGCAAGGCAGTGTCCCAAAAGGACAAGCAGTACACAGAGTGGTGCTAGGAAAGAAGTGGGCTGTTTGTGTGTCCCTGAAAGCATGCCAGTAAACATGAGGGAACACATACACCCAGTCACTATGAATGGGTACAGACACTTCGGTTGAGGGACATGGGGGCGTCCCTGACTTTGGTGAAAGGGGATTTGGTAGAGCCAGGTCAACTTATACCCAATCAATTTGTGACTGTTCAGGGATTCACTGGGGAGGCAAAAAAATTGCCACTCACTAGTGTCCTTCTAGACTGGGTTGAGACAGGTGGGACTGTGCAAAAGGTTGCCGTAGCAGAGACTTTGGCTGTCGATGTTAATTATTGGTAACAATCTCAAACAGGGGATGGTGTGTGCAGTTACCTGCAACCAAGCGGCAAAAGACAATTGTTGTTTCCTGGACCCCATAGAAGCCACTGTGGAAACCACTGGGAGGCTGGTTCCCAGCCTGTGTTTCCTGATGTGGAGAATAATGAAAAGGGTGTAGAACTTCCCCAGGTAGCAGTTAACAGAACAGCTATGGAGGGTTACTCCGAGGAAGGTGTAACCCATAGTCAGAGGGTTAGGGATGGTAGTGACCCTGAATGCCCTGATGCTAGAGCTAGGTACCCTAGTTTAAACACTGAAGGGGACCTATCCGATGCCTTGGGAATGTGCAAGGATTCTGCAGCTGCTCAGAAAAGTGACCCTAGTCTAGAGAAGCTGAGGACTTGGGCAGACTCTGATGAAGCACAGGGAGGTGACAGGAAACATAAAATTTATTGGGAAAATGGACTGCTGTATATGCAGGATGATAAGACAAAGGGAATGGTGATGGGCAGTCAGCTTGTCATTCCCCAGGGGTACTGTGAGCAGTTGCTCAAGATTGCACACAATATTCCATGTCTGGCTATCTGGGAATCATGCACACTATGCAGCAGTAGGTCCATAATTTCTATTGGCCCAACTTCACCCAGCAGGTGAAGGAGTATTACAGGTCTTGTCACCGGTGCCAAGAAATAGGGAAGGCAGGTAAGAAAACCCAGGCCACCCTAATTCCTTTACCCATAGTGGAGGAGCCATTCCAGAGGGTGGGAATGATATTGTGGGGCCTTTAAATAGCCCCAGCTCCTCCGGGAAGAGGTTCATCCTGACTGTGGTGGATTGTGTCACCCGGTACCCAGAGGCAGTCACCCTATCCTCACTGAAGGCAGACAAAGTGGCAGATGCCTTACTAGGGATTTTCTCTTGTGTTGGGTTTCTGCAGAAGATTATCACCGATCAAGAGGGTTCCTTCATGTCGGACCTGATGAAATGTTTATAAGAGAAGTGTGGGGTGGTGCAGAGATGCACGACACCTTATCATCTGCAAGCCAATGGGCTTGTGGAAAGATTTAATGGTACCCTTAGGTCAATGCTCCAAGCGTTTGCTGAACAGCATGGGAGGGACTGGGAGAAATACCTTTCCCACCTGTTGTTTGCATACAGGGAGGTGCCCCAAGAGTCGACAGGGTTTTCCCCCTTTGACTTCTTATATGGACGCTGGGTATGTGGGTCCCTAGACTTGATCTGGGAGGATTGGGAAGGCAAGAACACCACTCAAGGAATGCCCATAGTGGATTATGTCCTTAGGTTTAGTGGAAGACTGAAGAAGCTTATGGGGACAACCCAAAGCAACCTGGCAGCTGCCCAGCAAAAATAAAAGGTGTGGTACAACTGCAGAGCCAGAGCTCGATTGTACACTGTGGGTCAAGAAGTCATGGTCCTAATCCAGGTCCAGAAAGACAAGCTGCAGGATGAGTGGACAGGACCGTACAAAGTAGTCAGATGGGTAAATGACGTACAAACTATATTATAGAGTTACCTGACAAGAGACATTTATTTATTTATTTAAGAGTTTTACCAGGAAGGCATACTGAGTGGAGGGCCACTCGATTCCAGATGCATCCTGGGGGAAGGGAAGAAGGGAAAAATAATACAGTACAAGCACAATACAGTAACTATAAGCAGATGAACTACAATACAAAAAGGCTACAGAGCTGATATTCCACAAGGTTACATGGTACATGGGAGGTCAGGGAGAAAACAGGGGATTAGCATTACAAAACTTACATGAAAATTAAGAGCCATTATGTGCATTTGGTCCATATAATACTTTTTTGGAGGTGCATAAGGAGAGCATCAATAAACTGCAGAAGGATGAGACAGCTGGATGAGCCCAGCCACAGAGGACCTTGACTAGTATACTGCTGTGGGCAGGGCTTGTGCACTCTACCAACAAGATGTGAGAGTCAGCAGGGGACCATATTTTTAAGTGCTCGGCTGAGGGCAGAGGGTTCTGTGCATGGTTGGTATCTGAGCCGGGGCACCACACATAGCAAGGGCATGTGGCACTACACAAGGTGAGGAACGTAGTAATGGAGGTAAATTGTTTTTATTTAAAAGGGGGCACTATGCTCCTTGAGGGAGCTAGGTGCATGTGCAGGTGGAGGAGAAGTGTGCCTTGAGGAGATAGTTTAGACGCTGGGTGTTGTCTAGGTGCCGAACGTCTGTCGGCAGTGAGTTCCATAATTTAGACATGCAGAAGGTGAAAGCAGCTTGGCCTTTAGTTGTGGACATGCATGGGACCTGAAGAAGCCTGGAGTCAGTGTTCCTAAGCATGTATGCAGAGGGAGGTAGGACAGAGAGGGCAGACCTGAGGTAGGAGGGGAGGGACTGTGTCCAGAATTTTTCTGTAACCCTGGCACAGTGGGCCTGTCTCCATTCCTGTAGCGATGGCAGGTCAAGTGATTTGTAAAGGATGCAGTGATGAGTCAAGGGTGGATAGTCCCGGGCAAAATGGCAGAAGGAATGGAATAGGGGATATAATCTGGTTAAAGTGTACTTAGGGGCCTCGCTGTTGACTACATTGCCATAGTCAAGAATTGGGAGGATCATTTACTGTATGATAGCTTTGCGGGCTAACAAAGGGAGGCAGGCCTGGTAGCGATATAAGGTGCCCAGTTTGGGATGAAGTTCCTTGAGGAGCGTGTCAATGTGGACAGAAAAATCAAGGTGCTGGTTGAGCCAGACCCCTAGGTATCTAAAGGAGGTGCAGTCTTCTAAGGGGGACCCATCTGCCATGTGGAAGGTGAGGGTTGCAGATAGACAGTAGAGTCTTTGCCGGGTGCCAAAAGTTAATGAGACAGTTTTCTTGGGATTTAGAAAAAGCTGGTTTGAGAGGAACCAAAGCTGGATGGCACTGAAATCCTCCTGGATTCTACTGGCCACTTCAGAGGTGGAGGGCCCTGATATGTACAGAACAGTGTCATCTGCATACACGAGGGCAGATGTGTGCATAACGAGGGCAGGTTGTTGAGAAAAATGGAGAACAGTAATGGGCCTAGGACCGAGCCCTGGGTGGCTCCTGAAGTGACAGGGAGAGGGACAGAAGTGCAAGAGCCTATTCTTACAGTCTGTGACCTATCAGGTAGGATTGGAACCAGCTGGTGGCTGCATCTGAAAGTCCTGTGTGGGATAGTTTGGACAGCAAAAGGGCATGGGAAACAGTATCAAAGGCTTTGGCAAGGTCAATAAAAATAGCTGAGGTGGTGTACCCATGTTCCATCCCAGTGAAGATGGTGTCAGTGAACCTTAGAAGGGAGGTGATTGTGGAATGTGACTTCCTAAAACCAGGGTGTGAAGAAGGAGGAGGAGTCGAGAAAGGAAGCAAGTTGGGAGAGCACTATGTGTTCCTGCAGTTCAGCTAGGATGGGGAGTAAAGATATAGAGTGGTAATTGCCTGGTAGGGAAGGGTCACCACCTTTAAGGAGGGGGATGGTGGTGGCATGCTTCCCGTCTCATGAGATTTTAGCAAGCAAGAAAGAGAGGTTGAAAAGAGCAGCCAAAGGGGCAGCAATGGTAGGGGCAGATAGGTAGAGCATTTTGGAGTCCAGACTTGAATTGCATTTACCTTTGGAAGGACTGAGAGCCCGCAGGGCTTTATGAACTTTGGATGGGGTAACCAGACAGTAGGTGAAACTGAAAGCTGAAGGGGTAGGCTGAGAGAGAGGGAGTGTGCTTGTGAGATGGAAATGGAGGGAGGATATGACAGAGGATGCACAGCTAGAGAAAAAGGTGTTGAAAACAGAAGCCACAGCTCCTGGATCACTGACGATAGAGCATTCTATATTAAGGGCTGGTGTGGGGGGCTGGGCAGAGGGGGAGAAGAGCAATTTGATTGTTTTCCAGAATTTTGCTGGGTGGTTTATGTTTGTGTGGAAGGAGGTCTTGAAGTAGTTGGCTTTGGCCTGCTGTAGAAGCTTAGTACAGGAGTTGCGGAGTGACCAGTATAGTTGGAGAGCTGCCATAGTCCCAGTTGACTTATATGTTTTCCAAGCCTGATAACTGGCATGGAGGTGGGCTCTCCTTACTCTAGTCCTTCTGAGTGGGACATAATAGTCCCAGACGGCTAGAAATCTGGACTTGAAGAGCTCCAGGATGGAGTTGATGGAGGATGCCTGGGGGATGCAGAACCAATCAACATTTGATAGGTCAGTTAAGAGTGTTCCAAGGTCTAGCGATTTGTATGACCTGGTGAGCAGCATTCTTGGGGGGGGGGGGTGCTTTGGGTTGAAATATTTTCCAAACCATGTAGATTGTGTGGTGGTCACTTAGAGAGTCTGGAATTCGATGGGGGTGAGAAATAAGGGCCCAGTCTAGGAGTGAGTGGTTCTGTGATTTGTGGTTTATGTGTGTGGGTACAGATATATGTTGGGTCATGTTTAGGCCATTTATCTGGCTATGTAGCTTAGAGCTAGCAGCAGGGAGCCAGTTGTGGTTGAAGTCACCTAGGATATGTAGCTCACCCGCAGATGTGAGCGATTTCAGGGTGCCCCAGTGGTCCAGTACGGCAGGCATAGGTGTTTCAGGGGCACAATAAGACCCTGCTATGTATAATGGAATAGAGTGAGAAAGTGAGATTTTGATTAGCAAGGAGACTATGGAGAGCGTTGTCATGGGGAGCTGGACCAGGGTCAACTGGTGCTGCGAGGAGATGAACATGACAATGCCTCCCCCTCTTTTTTTGCCCTGGCAGTCATGCCGAATGGTGGAGCAGCCTGGGATTGCTATTTCTGCATCCAGATTGTGGGACTTGAGCCAGGTTTTGGTTATTATCATAATATCTGGGCGCAGCATTAGTACACTTGGTTGCAGCATGGTGAGCTTGTTCAAGATGCTGCATATATTCAGGTGCAGTATCTTAAAACCCTTTGGTAATTTGAGAGGAGGGGAGGGGTTGTGGTGGATTGGATCAGGGTTTAGTTTGACGTCCCATACTAGTTGGAGCAGAAGAGTTAGCAGCTGCTTTGTTTGTTGCATGATCCAGTAGGATTTGTGGCTGGTGGAAAGATGCCAGGAGGTCTGCAGAAATCTGCATGATGGGGAGATTTTTAATGCTGTCAGCCCTGTATAGAAGGAGGGCAGCAGGATGGAAGCCCCTGTATCCCAGCTGATCAGGAGGGTTTGAAGAGGTTTTCCTATGGTGGAGGTTTCATATGGGGAGGAGGAGGAGCCCATTTAGACTTATAAAGAGGTCTGGCTGGGGTACTGGCTAGGCTGAAGGTGGGATCTAAACTAGGAGTGAGAGAAGGCATAGGATAAAAAGAGTAAGTGGCAACATGTTGGAGTTGCAGGGTTTTGGTAGGAGGGATGTTTTGGGTGGCCCCTAGTGGTGCAAGCAGATAATCTGCTTATGGAAAAATGGGCTAATTGATTAATTTGCCTCACGTGACTGAGTCTAAGTATCTGAGCTCACCTAGGGTGGTGGCGGTGGTGATGGGGCACCCAGCGCATAGCGGTAGCAGGGCCTCACAGCACTGAGGAATCACTGAGACTTCTGTCCTGTGGCATGGTATGGCATACCTGTGTGCTCTGACAAGTTTCTGTGGGGGTTCTGGCTTGGGGGAGGGCAGACACTGAGGCCTTCATGACCACCAAGCATTCTGGGGAGAGAGAGAGAGAGAGAGAGAAACTGGTTTCAGTTTATACAGGTAGGTGGGCAAAAGTGCACTGTAAAATGATCCTATAGTGTGCTGCTTTCACATCTGCTAATTCAGACTAGGATATAACCTGTAATTTGGACTATGACTTGCAGACACTTTTTTTTATTTTAAAGTGAGCTAGGATTTTGTGCAAGCTTCAGATTTAGCCTATAGATTAAACAATTAACCTTGCAGGTCAAGACTGGGAGTTAGCATGTAGAAGGAATAAGAATTAGAGATAAGCACTCGGGCATTGCAATTTTGTTATTTGTTAAAATATTGCACATCATGCTCTCTAGACTTTTTCCACAATACATTACACAAGAAATGCTGACTTAATTAAAACCTCAGCAGCTCACAGAAACAGAGTTGATCTCTTAAGTAAGGCATAGGTTGAGCAGCTGATTACTGAAACTTAAAGCTCCCAGCAAAAACACAGAAACGCTGCAGTTTGACCAATAAATAATTTAAAGCTCCCAGCAGAGGTGCATAAAAGCACTGTGTATTTGAGATAAAGCTTGGGCTAAAAAGCTATCTGTATAGCTGTGCTGACTGAAAATGGAGTGTTCTCTTAGAAAATAGTGCCAGGATTTAAAGTCCCTTTGTCCTCACAGCACTGAGGAATCACTGAGACTTCTGTCCTCTGGCGTGGTATGGCATACCTGTGTGCTCCGACAAGTTTCTGTGGGGGTCCTGGCTTGAGGGAGGGTGGACACCGAGGCCCTCATGACCACCGAGTGTTCTGTGTGCTCCAATAAGTTTCTGTACACAAAGAATGTACCATGTCAACATGATGAAGCCATATGCTAATAGGGCTGACGTGGTGTTTGCAGTGTGTAGTCCTGGGGAGGGGATGGATGAAGGAGACCCCCTTCTGGGCTTGCTGGAAGAAAGCAAGGGGGAGTCCTCTGTGGAGGCAATTAAAATGTCACCCAGTTGACCCCGGACCAGATCCAGGAAATAAGGGAGGTTTTAGCAGACTTTGCCCCACTGTTTAGTGCCAAGTCTGGACTAACCCCCTTAGCAACGCACAATGTGGAGACAGGGACGCAGGCGCCCATACGGCAGACAGCATATCAGGTGTCAGAAGCTGTCCAAAAGAACATTAGGAGGGAGGTGGAGTAAATGTTCGATTTAGGGGTACTCCAGATATCCTACAGCCCCTGGACCTCACCTGTAGTCCTTGTTCCCAAGCCAGATGGCTCTACTCATTTTTGTGTGGACTATCATAGACTCAGTGCAGTCACAAGGTCAGGCACCCACCCAATGTCATGGATGGACGAACTCCTAGACAAGTTGGGAGGGGTGACATACCTTACAACAATTGACCTGACAAAGGGTATTGGCAGGTAGCATTAACTGCCAGAGCTAGGGAGAGGTCGCCCTTCGTCACTCCAATAGGGTTATTTGAATTTAAAGTAATGCCTTTCAGAATGAAGAACTCCCTGAACTCTTTCCAAAGATTGGTGAATCAGGTGTTAAATGATGCTGAGGAGCACACCGTGGCATACCTGGATAACACTGCCATCTTTAGTGCCAGCTGGGAGGAACACCTGTTCCACCTTAGGGAAGTGCTGGGCAGGATACAGAGGGCTGGGCTCACTGTCAAAGCTGAGAAGTACCAGGTGGCCATGGCTGAAGTGGCATACCTCGGGCATGTTGTAGGCCGGGGACAACTCTTTCCTAACCAAGTGAAAATAGAGGCAATCAAGGCATGGCCCAGACCAGAAATGCAGAAGCAGGTCAGGAGTTTTCTAGGGACAGCAGGGTACTAAAGGAAATTTGTACCAAATTACAGTGCCCTGGCCACTCCCTTATCTGGCCTGTTAAAGAAAAGGATGCCCATGAAAATTACCTGGGAATCAGACTTTACCAGACTGAAGGGGGTACTGTGCAGTGCTCCTGCATGGACAAGTCCAGACTATAGTAGATCCTTTGTAGTCCAGACTGACACCTGAGATATGGGTATTAGGGCAGTGCTGAGTCAGAAGTCCAACCAAGGGAAAGATCACCCCATAGTTTACATCAGTAAAAAGTTAATTCCCAGTGAGCAGGCTTACTCAACTGTGGAAAAAGAGTGTCTTGCCATGGTGTGGGCCCTAAAGAAGTTAGAGCCGTACCTATACAGGCGGCATTTTGAGGTACAAACTGACCACAGCCCTCTGGTTTGGTTGGCACAAATGGGTAAAACGAATGGTAGACTATTAAGATGGAGTCTTGCCTTGCAAGGGTATGACATGACTGTCTCACACAGGGCCGGGGCAGCCAAAGAAAATGCAGGTGGATTGTTGTGTCAGTTTGAGCAATGAACTGATGTGGGGAGCTCATCCCATGTAGGGGACAGAGACCCCAAATTCAGTCTAGGTGGGGAGGACTGCGACACTGTGCCATCTTCTTATGGGTATATTGTATAATATTTGTATTATAAATAAATGGTATGTGTATGTGATTGTCTGCTGGCACACAAGTCAGACAGTGAGTGAGAGACTTAACCTTTGACCCCAAATGTGTCAGTGTGAAGACACAGCAGGATGTGATAAACTGACCAGGGAAACTCCTAATTAAAAGCCTTCCTTCCACAGGGACAGTTTATTACCTATTATAACCTGATCCAGCTTTTGAAGTTGGTTCCCATGTATGCATTTTGTGACATAGCAGGAAGGGAAGTAATTTGGCTGATTCCTCTTGGTCTTCTCACCTAGAAGGGGACTAGTGACTTGATGTGGGTTTATGAGCCATCAAAGGAACCTGATTGCAAAGTCTGTCACATATTTTTTTTATTGGCAACTGCTGATTCCAGCCAACAGAAGAAGAATATCCGTTTTGGATATCCCTACTCAGATTACAGATTTATCACAGATCTAACAGTGACCTCATGGGTGACATCACCAGGAGGTGAAGAAAACTGACTTTTGAATATTGCTTGCAAGGGAAGTTTGTGGCAGAAGGACTCTCTGAAAATCAAAGACACACTTAGTCTGTGGACTGGTAACTAGGCACTTTAAAAAAAACAATAATTCAACTGGAACTTTAAAGTATTTTATTTGGTAGGCGTTTGGGTTCTGTAACTTCCCATTTATGTTATGTGACTGTAAGTTGTTGATATATTTTTTCTGTGTTTGATATTTTACAATTTTTAGTAAACAATATTTTCTTTGAAATACTGACTTTGCTTTTTCTCAGTTCTTTTACATGTGAATGCTGAACCTGTGTTTAAGTCTGACAGCTGTTAAGGACTTGAGTGTGTTACTAAGCTTGCTAAAAGGTAAGAATATACCTAGGTCTCATACTGAGTCATAAGGGTACATTTTGAAAACCTGGTTGGGTGCCCCTGGGTGAAGGATTGTACTGCATCCCCCAAAGAGGGTGCGTAGCTGAGCCTGTTAACTGGGTATGCTAGCATAAGGTTCACATTTGACCCCCAGGACTCGAGGCTGTTAGGTGATTCAGACCCAAAACCGACAGGAGGGTTGTCCTGTCTGTCTCCTGTTCACACTATTGCACTTCGAGGTTGGTACTGTGGGAGCAGAGGGCCTGACCTGTGGAGCGCATTTGTGACAGACTAGAGGTGGAGGCATGGGCCTGCCGAATCATGTGCTTCATGGATGGGACGGGTGGCAGCCTACCCCCAATATAGGGGCTCACAGACTCAGCACAGGACATCATGATCTGGTTGGATGCCTCGCTGGTTGTCGTGGCCCTCTCCCTCATTGCTCACATCACCTTCTTGATGGCAATGTGTCCTGCATCGAGCATATGGTCATGCTTCCACAAGTGATTAAAGATTTCATCCCCATGAGTGTGCAGCTGGGCTAGGCATCATCCGCTGTCATATGCGTGGCACTTCCAGAATATTTTCTCCCCATACAACCCCTTCTCTGGAATAATCTACCCTCTGACCTGCATCTATCCACCTCCTCCTCCTCCCTCAAAAGACTCCTCAGGCTCCTCCCCTTAAGTTGGTGTCTCCAGTGCTCTTCCTCTACAGGCTCTGCCTCACAGGTGACTGCCCCTCCTTGATGTACAAAACTCCCTCTGCCTGGCCCATCCTCATGGTGTATTTATCCATCTGCCTCCACTCACTCTCTAATTGCACTTTTTTTCAGGAACCTCTCCCAGGAATTCCCTAATTAGTCTTGCACTTATGCCTCATTAATGTTATTGAACCTTGTCTGTTGTGGTACCTGCCTGCTTACTGTATCATTCGCCATGACTGTCTACCCTGGTCTTGTTACCTTGAAGCTTTTTTCATTACTATATGTATTGTAGTTATGCTGATTTTACCTCTGTACTTGCCCTTTCTCGGGTCACACTAGGAAACAAGCCTTGCTCATGGAGGTTTTCCCAGTTGCCAATTTTTAAATAAATAAAATAAAATTGCTGTACAGGTAGCTGCCTTCTTTGAGCAAGGAAGCACCCTTTTGACTGTGAATGTACAGCAGGGGCACACTGGCAATAGTACTCCAGTTGTCGTAATGGGCGGAAGGGGGCTGACTCACTGACAACATGCTGCAAGGGGGGGGTACTGCCCTGAGAACACATAATGCACGCTGCCTCAGTGGGACTCAGACCACAGTATGCCTCACAACACCACTACAGTGTCCGGTCCCTGTGTGCAGCCTTTTATTACCCCAAGCCAATTCATACTTCAACATTCACATGCACCACCAGCTCCTCATTCCACAGTGGCAACACCCTCCTGACCCTTGTGAGTGGCACACCTGCATTTAGTAACCTGTTATCCTGCTGTTACCCCTGTGCAGTCTGTCCCCGCAGCTCCATGGCTCTCCATGCTGTTCTGTTGGGCCGCTGCTGTTTACCGCTCACTGATACCACTGGTGCTCTATTGCAAATGCAGTTTTCACCGCACTGTTTTTAACACGCATTCTTGACCAAGAACCATGGGAAAGAGTGAATAGAAAGAGTGGGTGAAAGAAAGAGGGCAAAAGGGAAAAAAGGGGGTAACAAGCAGAATGGTAAAATCTGGAAGGCCATGTGTGTGAATGCTAGAAGTCTAAAAAATAAAATTATGGACCTAGAGGCCATCACGGCAGAGGCCGATCTGGATACTGTGGCCATTACCAAGTTATGGTGTACTGAAAACCATGACTGGGACATGGCCATACCAGGCTATGCTCTATTCAGGAAGGTCAGGGTGGGAAGAAAAGGAGTGAATGGGGCACTTTATGTGAGAAAAAGCATAAAAGTGACAGAGGCACAGGGAATATTGACTAGACTAGAAGACTTGGTTTGCTGGCCAAGGCACCTAGCTTCACCTGAGCTCTTTCCTTCTAAGACTGCTTGAAAGGCAGAGTAGAGAAACTTACCAGAGCAAGGGAAAAGGATTAAGACTTATTTTGGCTAAGCAGATTTACTGTGTGGTGTTGTTTTTATTTTTTTACTCACAGGGATTGCTACTGTTTGTTGCTAACATTTCATTGCTTTATTTTTCTCTGATTCAAATTGTTGTTGCTGGTATACCTTCTTCTGCATTATTAAAAGGTGTGCCTACAGGTGTGTGCTAACAGATTACTGCTGTAATCTTCTGATTCAAATTGTCTTTTGCAAGGTATATCTTCTGTTACTCCTTTATTTTTCTCTGTAGCAAAGAGTTTCTTACAGGGTATATCTTCTCTGAAATTACTGTATTACAGGTGGAGCTTACATTTTTGTGACTTTTTAATCATTGGGCTAAGCAAAATTACTGTTTGACACTGTGTTTTATTTTATTCTTGTTTTTTTTTTGTTTGTTGAAAAGGTTTGTTGTCTCGGAGGTGTTTCAATCTCCTTCTCACATTGAAGGAGCTAATTGCTTTCCTCCCACAGCTCTTCCAAAGGATTAGGTGTGTATGTGGGGGTGGAGCTGGCAAACTGTCAGTAATTTCCAACAGAAAGAAGAGTTAAAAAGTCAGGTTAGTTGATATCTTGGAGGTAGAAGACTTGGTTTGCTGGCCAAGGCACCTAGCTTCACCTGAGCTCTTTCCTTCTAAGACTGCTTGAAAGGCAGAGTAGAGAAACTTACCAGAGCAAGGGAAAAGGATTAAGACTTATTTTGGCTAAGCAGATTTACTGTGTGGTGTTGTTTTTATTTTTTACTCACAGGGATTGCTACTGTTTGTTGCTTCATTGGCAAGCTTTTAAACTAGCCAAGGGGGGAGGCACTGGAAAGGAGCAGGAAAATCCTAGCTCCCCCCAAACAATCACGGTTGTAAGTGTGGCAAACACCAACATGGAGGTGTCGATAGGGAGAAGGGCAGGGGTAAATGGAGAAAGTGACAAAGGCAAGAAGGACAGGGATGGGCAAAAGGGGGTAAGGCCATCAGGAAATGGAGGGTAATGAGTACCAATGCCCGTAGTCTGGGCAACAAGCTCCCTGAGCTGGTGGCCTTAATGGAAGAGGGATGCATGGATATCATAGCAGTCCCATAAACATGGTACACAGAGAACCATGACTGGGATGTTAACATACCAGGGTACCTAACCTACAGAAGAGACAGGCAGGGGAGAAGAGGGGGAGGAGTAGCTCTCTATGTAAAGGAAGGGATAAAAGCAACTGAACAAAAGAGTAAACAGGGAGGAAAGGAGGCACTGTGGGTCACCTTGGAGACTGGAAAGGGCACCACAATCTGCACAGAGGTTGTGTACAGACCCCCATGTCAGGGGGAAGGAATGGACAAAGATATGATGGAAGGCATTCTTAGAATGGCAGAGAAAGGGAGATACTGTTGATGGGAGACCTGAATATGCCAGATGTTAACTGGAGCACATTTGCTGCAGCCACATCCAAGAGCAGGGCCATTCTTGATGCCCTACAGGTGGCAGGCATTAGAAAGCTAGTTTCGAACCCACTGTGAGGGAGCAATCTTAGACTTCGTGCTCTCAAACGGGGCAGTGAGAGGATCTCAGATCTAGAAGTGGGTTGCCATCTGGGGACAAGTGACCATCAAACAGTGTGGTTCACATTAAACTCAGCTACAGAGTCAAGCCATACAAAAAGTGAGGGTACTGGACTTTAGGAGGGCTGACTTTGGCAAGATGGGAGAGTGCCTCAGAAAAGCACTAGCAAACAGGCTAGAAGGAGGTGTGGAGCAACAAGGGGAATTATCAAAACTGCCATCACAGAGGCAACAAGCCTTTGTGTGAAGCAAATAAACAAATCAAAATGAAAGAAAAAGCCACTATGGTTCTCAAAAGAGGTAGCTGTGAAAGTCAGGAAGAAAAGATAGCATTCCGAAGTATAAGAAAACACAGAAGGAGCAGGACAGAGAGCTGTACCAGTTAAGGCAGAAAGAAGCAGGAGGGAAGTCAGAATAGCAAAGGCCCAAACTGAGGAAAAGATAGCCAACTCAGTTAAGAAAGGGGATAAACCTTTATAGGTACATCAGTGAGCGAGAAAGACAAAGGGAGGATAGTGAGGCTGAATAGAATGAATGGTGGTGGGCAGAGGGGACAGTGAAAAGCAGGAATACTGAACGAATATTTCTGCTCAGTATTCACAAAAGAGGAGGGAAGTGCCTAATCCAATTAACAGAAGCACTCTTGATAGGGGGTCGATCCCAGTCCTTTCACAGAAGAAAGGGTTCTGCAAGAACTCCTAAAACTGAAGGTGGACAAAGCAATGGGTCCTGATGGAATTCACCCCAGAATTCTAAAAGAATTAAGGAAGGAACTAGTGAAACCACTGGCTACTCTTTTAATAAATCATGGGAGGATGGTGTGGTACCCGAGGACTGGAGGAAGGCAAATGTGATTCCCTTCACAAAGTGGGACCAAGACAGAGGCAGGAAACTACAGACCTGTCAGTCTGACCTCTGTGGTAGGGAAAGTGATGGAGTCACTTCTGAAGGAAAGCATAGTTGAGTACCTAGAGGTCAGTGGGCACAGGATCCAAGGCAGCATGGGTTCACAGCCGGAAGGTCATGTCAGACGAATCTAATAGATTTCTTTTGACTGGGTGACCAAAGCAGTAGACCAGGGAGGGGCTGTGGACATGGCCTACCTAGACTTTAGCAAGGCATTTGACACAGTCCCGCAAAAAGATTATTAGTCAATTAACCAGCCTGGGAGTGGGTCCCAGGGTGGTAGCCTGAGTAAAACATTGGCTGGACAACAGGACACAGAAGGTAATTGTAAATGGAGTCCACTCTGAAGAAAGGGCGTTTACTAGTGGGGTACCACAGTGTTCAGTATTGGGTCCAGTCCTTTTTAATGTCTTCATCAGTGACATTGCAGAGGGACTAGAAGGAAAAGTATGCCTCTTTGCAGATGACACAAAGATCTGCAACAGGGTTGATACACAAGGAGGCGTGGAAAGGATGAAAAGGGACTTGGCAAGGTTGGAGGAATGGTCAGGCGTATGGCAGCTAGGATTCAATGCAAAAAACTGCAAAATAATGCACCTGGGAAACGAGAACCCAGGGGAAGAATACACAATGGGTGGGGAGGTAGTAACAACAACAAAACAGGAAAGGGACCTGGGGGTAATCATATCAGATGACCTTAAGGTTAGCAAGCAATGTGAGAAGGCAGTAGGAAGGGGTATACTGGGATGTATAGGGAGAGGCATCAGCAGCAGAAAACAGTAAGTTGTTATCCCTCTGTGCAGACAGTTGGTGAGACCCCATCTGGAATACTGTGTCCAGTTCTGGAGACCCCATCTCCGCAAGGACATAGACAGGATAGAGGCAGTCCAGAGGAGGGCAACTAAAATGGTGCAGGGTCTGCAAGAGAAGCCGTATGAGGAGAGACTAAAGGAGCTTAATATGTATACCCTTGAGGAAAGAAGGGAGAGTGGGGACATGATAGAAACTTTCAAGTACCTCAAGGGAATCAACAAAGTCCAAGAGGGTAGCATCTTTCAGAAAAAGAGACTTGCAAGAACAAGGGGACACAATTTAAAGATAGAAGGAGGGCGGTTCAGGGGCAATGTGAGGAAGTATTATTTCACAGAGAGGGTAGTGGATGCATGGAACAGCCTTCCTGAGGAAGTTGAGGGGTCTAAAACCGTGGGAGAATTCAAGAATGCATGGGACAGACATAAGGCAATTCTTGTGGGGGGCAGGAAGATATAGGCTGTTGGTTAACTAGGATCTGCTGCCTATCCTGTAGGTAGGGAAATGGGCAGACTAGATGGGCCTAGAGGTCCTTATCTGCCGTCCAATTCTATGTTTCTATGTTTCTAACATTTCATTGTTTTATTTTTCTCTGTAGCAAAGTGTTTCTTACAGCGTATATCTTCTCTGAAATTATTACAGGTGGTGCTTTACAGGTTTCACAGTTTTATCTAACTTTAGGATAAGCTTTCAGGGTTACTGCATTTGTTGTTGACTGATTGTTTCTGCTCTTACCTCCTTGTCCTTTCATCCATGGTTTTTCTTTTTCAGCAGGGGGAAGGGCCCAGCCACCCACCCCCATCCCCAACCACCCCACACTACACTCCTTTTATAGGGTACCACAGTTGTGACATTTCCTGTGGCAGAGCAGGAAGGGGCGGATCAGTGGGGCCTCCACAAGGTGAGCTCATTTACAGGGGCACTAGTAATTTAACTTGTTGTTATAACAAGTTAAACAAAACACAATCAAACCATTACTTGCATTTTTTCCTTCTAATTACTCTGACTAGGTTATAAACCCAGCAACTTATCTGGAATGGATATCATTAACTGCAGGTACTGTGGAACAATTTTCAGAAGGACAGTCTTACAGGATTTAGGACACTGTCCCACATGCTGGGCCTTTGAGATCTTAGGCCTCAGCTCCGGCAGCATGGGCAGAGATTGCACGCTCAAATTTCATATTCAAGAGGAAATACATTATAAGAACCACCCACCATTTCCCCAGCATCCAACAGAAAAACCTCGACCGCAGAGGGTAGTTGGTCCAGGAGGTTGGCAGGTGGTTAGGAGGGCAAATCGGTGCCCCATCTCTCTGCTCTCAACATATTACCTCCCAAAACATATAAACACTACTAAACAGGTATCTGCCTCTATCTCTGAAATCAAACAAAGAGGCAGAAGACACTGCAGACCAGGACACTGTAGCACAGGAGCTAGCACAACAAAACTCACCCAAATCAGGAACCAAAACAAAAAAAGCAAAAAGGAAATCCAAAAAACTTCTGATCATAGGAGACTCCATGATTCGGGGAGTTGATACCCATCTCCAGCCAGGGGTAATGGTCAGATGTCTCCCAGGTACATCAGCATGGAGAGACACTGACCACATTGCTAAAATTGTTCACAAAGCAGGAGAAAACATTGATGTCCTAGTACACATAGGGACTAATGATCTCGGCAGCCGGTCAGTTGTGGAGACCATGGAACACCTGAACAGGCTGGGTGACAAACTATCATCTATTTCATCCGGCACCTCATTCTCTGAGATCCTGCCAGTCTGGGAGAGGGGAGCAGATGGACGGAAGATCAGAGAAGGGGAGATAGGGGAGCTAAACACGTGGCTCAAGGGCTGGTGCCAGGAAAAAGGACACAGATTTATAGGGAACTGGCAACAGTTCTGGGAGCGAAAGTTCTTTAAATTTGATGGACTGCACCTGACTAAGGAGAGAGTCAGTGCACTGGGGCAGAAGTTTGACGTCTTTGCAGAATAGTTAAACTAGCAAATGGAGAGAGGGGTGCAGCACCCCATACGTCGAATGGGAAGAACACCCCTCGGCTAGTGGTCAAACAGGGATTCAGCATGTTTGCAGTTCATTTGCATCACCAGGTAAGAAAAAAGGTTTGTCTCCCATACGACACACAGGGTAATGCCAAACCTCACCCAACAACTAACACACCAAAATCTGGCCAATGGAAAATCACATGTACAAAATACCACAGCCTGGGAAATAAGATCCCAGACCTGCAGGCAATAATGTCAGAGGCTAAACTGGACGTAGTAGCAATTAGTGAGACATGGTTTACCAGTAACCACACTTGGGAGACTTCAGTACCTGGCCATGTGTATTGTTCAGAAGAGACCGAGGTGCAAAAGGGGGAGGGCCTGTATGTCAATGAAAATATCAAAGCTACAGAAATTCAGAATACACATAAGGAGCCAGAAGAACTGTGGGTCACCCTGGAAACAGGAAATGGGACAGCCATAAGAACCGGGTTGTCTACAGGCCCCCAGACCAGGGGAGGACATAGACACATTACTTTTAGAAGATATACAAAACATGACAGCTAAAGGGGAGGTTCTGATAATGGGAGACTTCAATATGCCGGATACAGGTTGGTCAGTACCAGCAGGAACATCTGCCAGAACTAGACACATAGTGGATTCCCTGCAGGGAGAGGGCCTCAAACAACTGGTACAGGAACCCATGAGAGACAGGGCTATCCTAGATCTAGTAATGACTAACAGGGAAGGGATCACAGATCTCCAGGTAGAAGGTCACCTGGGGGTCAGTGACCATCACATGGTATGGTTCAATTTGGCTACTACATCTAAATCATCCCATTCCAAGGCAAAAATATGGGACCTCAGAGGAGCTGACTTTGATAAGATGGCCAACAGAGTTAAGCTAGCCCTGGCAAAAAGAAACACAGGTGAGGGGGTACAGGCAAAGTGGGCAAGCATTAAGGATGCAATACTTGAAGCAACATCCCATTGTGTTAGACAGAAAAGGAAGTGCAAAAGAAGAAGGAAACCACCTTGGTTCTCAAATACAGTAGCAGAAAAGGTCAGAGCCAAAAGGCTGGCCTTCAGGAAATATAAGGGAACACAGCGGGATGAAGATAGGGAGGTATACTAAACTGCCCTAAGGGAAGCAGGGAAGGCAGTAAGGCAGGCAAAGTCCCAAACTGAGGAAAAACTAGCACAAACAGTAACAGAAGGTGACAAGACTTTCTATAGATACATTAGTGAAAGAAGAAAGTCCAGAGAGGGTATTGCTAATATTAATGGAGAAAAGGGAGCACGTGAGGAGGAGGACCCTGTAAAGGCATCTGTCCTAAATAGATACTTTTGCTCAGTATTTACTGAATAGAAGGTAGGGCAGGGCCCACAGCTCAGCACCATGGACACAGAGGGGAGGGAGGTGAGCACTACTCCCTTCACAAAAGAAAGGGTCCTACAAGAGCTTGCTAAGCTCAGGGTGGATAAGGCAATGGGACCTGATGACATACATCCCAGGATACTTAAGGAGCTAAAGGTGGAACTAGCAGAGCCATTAGCAGAACTGTTTAGTGAGTCTCTGAGCACAGGAAAGGTCCCAGAAGACTGGAGAGAGCTCATGATCCGCTCCCACAAGAGTGGTAGCAGGGAGGAGGCGGGGAATACAGACCAGTCAGTCTTACCTCAGTAGTGGGCAAGATTATGGGGCACTCCTTAAGGAAAGGATAGTGCAACACCTGGAATCCATAGGGCACAGGATCCAAGACAGCATGGGTTTACAAAGGAAGGTCCTGTCAAACTAATCTCATAGATTTCTTTGACTGGGTAACCAGAGTGGTGGACCAAGGGGGAGCCATTGATGTCACCTACCTTGACTTCAGCAAAGCTTTTGACACTGTTCCACATAGAAGATTGATAAATAAGCTGGGTAGGCTTGGGATGGGTCAGAAATTGGTCAAATGGGTGGCAAACTGTTTAACGGGCAGAAAACAGAGAGTGGTGGTAAATGGTTTACAGTCAGAAGAGATGCAAGTCATAAGTGGGGTACCTCAGGGATCAGTCCTGGGGCCAGTCCTCTTCAACATCTTCATTAGTGACCTTGCAGATGGACTAGAGGGTAAGGCTTGTCTGTTTGCAGATGACACCAAGATCTGCAACAGAGTAGATGATCCAGATGGGGTGGGCAGAATGAGAAGAGATCTGGATAAACTAGCAAAATGGTCAGAAGAGTGGCAACTGGGATTTAATGCAAAGAAGTGCAAAAATCATGCACATAGGGAAGAGAAACCATGAAGCCACCTATAGGCTGGGAGGAGTTGCTAGTAGTCACAAAGGAAGAAAGAGACTTGGGCATCATCATCACTGATGACCTCGAAATCATCCAAGCAGACCTCTAAAGCAGCAGGTAAGGCTAGGGGGTGTTAGGTGTATACTAGGGGTATCTAAGTTGTAAGAGGGAGGTAATAACCCTCTTACAAGACACTGGTTAGGCCCCATCTGAGATACTGCATGCAGTATTGGAGGCCACACCTTCAAAGGACATTAACCAAATTGAGGCAGTCCAGAGAAGGGCAACCAAAATGGTGCAGGGACTGCATCAGAAGACATATGAGGACAGATTAACAGAGCTCAATATGTACCCTTGAGCAAAGGAGGGAGAGAGGTGATATGATCGAGGCATTCAAACACCTTAAGGGCATTAACAAGGTGAAAGAGTCTAACATGTTTAAATATAAGAAATAGCAGGACAAGAGGACACAGCATGAGATTAGAGGGAGGCCGATTAAGGGGGAATGTGAGGAAATTATTTTTCACAGAAAGGGTGGTGGATGCATAGAATGGCTTACCACAAGAAGGGGTGGCTATGAATACAGTGAAGGGCTTCAAACAGGCATGGGATAGGCATAAGGGAGCAATACAAATGACTATGAATAGATAGGCCACTGACAGAGCAAAGGCCGATGGCACATTTATAAGGTAGAAAAAGAAATGGGCAGACTGGATGAGCCTTGCGGTCCTTATCTGCCGTCAACTTCTATGTTTTTATGTTTCTTAAATGGGGGAGGTGCTGCTGTTGTGGGATTTCAATCTGCCAAATGCAGATTGGAGACTCCCAGCTGCAGCATCAACTAGAAATAGGGACATCCTGGACTCCCTCCAAGGGACATTCCTCAAGCGACTAATCAGGGATCCCACTCGTAGTGGGGCAATACTAGATCAGTACTCACTGACAGGGACAGTGTTGCAGATGTTAAGGTGGCTGGCCAATCAGGACCAGTGATCACTGCACAGTATGGTTCAATATAAGGACAGCTGCCAAATTGAACCACACAAGGGCAAAGGTCCTGGACTTCAGGGGGGCAGATTTTATAAAGATGGTTGAATACCTCAGGGATGACCTCTCGTGGGGGAATGACCTAAGTGAGGTGAAGGAGCAGTGAGTGAAGCTAAAAAGGGGCATGGTGAAGGCAACAAACCTCTGCATCAAGCAAGTGAGCAAAAGCAATAGGAAAAAGAGATTGCTATGCTTCTCGAAAGAGGTGGCTAAAAAGGTAAAGGCTAAAAGGGTAGCATTCAGAAGGTATAAGGAAACACCGAGGGAGAAGGATAGGGAACTGTATCGGGAGAAACAGAAGGAAGCAGGAAAGCAGTAAGGAGCATAAAGGTGCAAACTGAACAGAGACTAGCCTAGACAGCAATGAAAGGGGGCATGACATTTTTTAGGTATGTAAATGAAAAGAGGAAGACCAAGGGAGGGATTGTAAGATTAAAAAGGAAAGGGGGGACTGTGCAGAGGGGGGCCTGCAAAAGGCAAACGTCTTGAACAAATACTTTTGTTCAGTGTTCACAGAGGAAGGAGAAGGGGAGGGACCACAAAAAAATAACAGGAGTTTGGGAGGGGTGGTGGTGCTGTGTCATAGCTGAAAAAGTATGGGACCTCTGGTCCATTGTCCCTACCTAGTTAACAAATTTAAATAAATAAGCAAATAAAGAAATACTAGTCCTTTCTCTGAGAGGAGAGTCCTGAAGGAGCTCGCTAATCTGAAAGTGGACAAAGCAGAGGGTCCAGATGAGGTGCATTGAAGGGTATTAGAGGAGCTCATGGAGGTGCTGACCACCACTGACAGTCCTATTTAACAGCTCACTCGAAACACGAGTGGCTCCAGAGGACTGGAAGTAGGCAGATGTAGTCCCACATCACGAAAGTGGTAGCAAGGAGGAGGCTGGCAATTATAGGCTAGTCAGTCTAACACTGAGGTTGGAAACTTAATGGAATCATTGCTGAATGAAAGGCTTGTGGAATATCTTGAATCCAATGGGTTGGGAGAAGAATCATGTCAAACTAATCTGATAGACTTCTTTGACTGGGTGACCAGGGAATTAAATCCAGGCCGAGCAGTGAACGTGGCCTACCTAGATTTCAGTAAGGCTTTCAACACCATTCCACATAGGAAACTAGTAAGCAAGCTACTTAGAGTGGGTTCAAAGCTGAGTCAGAAATTGGTTAGGAGACAGGCGACAGAGTAGTGGTAAATAGAGTTCACTCTGAGAAAGGGAGAGTGATCAGCAGGGGAGCCTCAGGATCAGCGCTGGGACCAGTCCTCTTCAATGTCTTTATAAGTGACATTGCAATGGAGCTGGAAGGAAAGGTCCGCCTCTTAGTGAATGACACAAAATTCTACAAAAGGGTGGGCACTCCGGGATGTGTGTGTGTGTGTGGAAAGGATGAGCACAGACCTGAGAGAACTTGAGGAGAGGTCAAGGGTATGGCAGCTGAGTTTCAATGTGAACAAGTGTAAAATAGTGCACTTATGGCACAGAAACCCAGAAGCAGAGTATAGTATGAGTGGAATGGTATTGCTGACCACCAAACAGGAAAAAGACCTGGGGGTAATCATATCTGATGACCTAAAGGTGGCCAAGCAATGTGACAAGGCAGTGGGAGGGCTAGTGGGATACTAGGGTGCCTACGGAGGGTATCACCAGCAGAAAGAAGGAGGTGGATTTGACTCTGTGCAGATCACTGGTAAGACCCCGCCAGCAGTACTGTGTCCAGTTCTGGAGAGCACATCTCCAGAAGGATATAGACAGAATGGAAGCATTCTAGAGGAGGGCAACTAAAATGGTGCAGGGTCTGCATCAAAAGCCCTATAAGGAGAGAGTAAAGGACCTCAATACATACTCCTTGAAAGAGAGGCATGAGTGGGAGGTTAAATAAGGTACAGGAGGGAAGTATATTTCAGAAAAAAAGGTGCTCATGGACAAGGGGACATGCAATGAATCTGGAAGAGAGTACATTCAGGAAAGATGTGAGAAGTACTTCTTCACAGAAAGAGTGGTGGATTCCTGAAGTATTCTTCCAGTAGAGGTGGGGGGTGAAAACAGTGGTGGGGTTCAAGAATTCATGGGATAAGCACAAGGGAATCTAAGTGAAAAGGAATTGGGGGAGGGAGAAAAAGTGGGGGATCAAGTAGGGTCTGCGGTTATACTGTAGGTAGGGAAAAATGGGTAGACTGGGTGGGTCAAGTGGTCCTTATCTGCTGTCAAATTCTATGTTTCTGTATTTGGACTATGATTGCTTCATTAGGAGGCGGGCCAGGAGGCAGCAGCTGCTAGAAGGCAGCATGCTTCAGCTAGGGAGCGCTGGCAGTGGGTTTCGGTAGTGCAGCCAACCCTATGGCTGGGTCAGAGAGCTGTATGTCAAAGGCTGGAAGGCCACAGCTCACATCAGATGGAGGAAGGTGGCAAACAAAGAAAAAATCCAAGGAAAAAGTCCCTGTCATCAGCTTGAGGGTGAATAAGCCTTAACAGGGCATACCCCATTGATTAATAGAGCATATCAATGAAAATGATGGCAGGACAATGGAAAAAATGTATAAAACAATTAAACATTTGCCCCTAGCAATTCTTCTGTTCCCTCTGTTCTTTCTTAACTTGCAGTCACAGTCCAATGACCAATATCACAATCTGCTGCTAAGGAAAATATTGTGAAGTCATAAGCAAAAGATTATGACTTCAGGTGGGGGAAGGAGCAGCAGTTTCTAAGCTTAAGCAACAAAATCCTGTTTACAGGTACTTTTTTTGTTATAAAGAACACAACATACAATGACATAAAATATGAACAACTGTATATAGTTATACATTTATATGCCTGCATTTCTGTACAGTTAACTGATGCCTTTTAATTATAATATACATTCTGCTTATCTGTTTATGCAATGTACATAAATTGTTTTTATCTCAATGTTGTTTGTTGTGTATGTGATGGTTAATTTGTTTTTTTTTTTTTTTACTTGCAATGTATTCGGTTCTATTTGTCTTTTTGTAATCTCCCCTTCCCCTTCCCCTGAGAACATATCTGGAGACAAGTTGTTATCAGCTCAGTATGTCTTTCACGGTGAAGCAATTCCCATAGGATAACATTGCAACTTTAACAAGAAATAACTCCGTCACTCTGTGGAATTAAGGAAGAATCTGTGTCAAAAAAAGGTCTCAATGAGTACTACAACACTAATACACAATACCCCCAAAATTTAGGGGCCGTATAAAAAAACAAACACTAAAAAATGAAAATTCCCATAGGACAACATTGGAACTTTGAAAAGCCATAAACCCATCAATAATAGGAGTTAAGGGATAATGTATATATTCAAACAAAAGGTGACAATGACTACTGTGATACTAACATATAATCCCTCTAAATATTCATGGGTTATGTACTATACCCCAAAATTACCTCCAAACTTCACCATGGTGCCAAATCAACAATGAAATAGTGATCAGCACCAAAATGCATCAAAGTTATTATATCTTCCAGTACAACTATAGTAAATGTCAGAGCAAACTGACAAAAGTTACTGACTTATGAGTAACAAAGCAAAAACACATTTCTGCCAATATACAATACAATGAACCACTGGCAGTTATGAGGGATATATATATATATATATATATATATATATATATATTCCTTTGATGTGAAACCCACAAAAAATAATTACAACCAAGCACATACAGTACATTGCTTTTCTGGAGGCATAGAAGAACAGGGACCTGTGGGCCCTGTACATCCCTAGCCTGATTCATGCGTTCATGAAGGTTCCAAAGGGACCTGTGAATGAGGATACAATTCTGCTATCTTAAAAAGTAAGGATATCCTTTGAAAAAAAAACTGTATTAATGCATCAGTTGAGATTTGGATTAAATTGACAAAAGTATGTAAATGTGGTGTTAGGGCTTCCAACCCTAAATCCCCACCCCACAAGCAGGAAAAGGAAAACACATTACGGTTTCTGCTGTCCTGATTCTTGTCAAATTAGGGGTGGGGTCTTCCTTGGAGTTCTTAACCCTAACACTCACCCCATTTCATGACTAAATAAGGTGACATATATTTTCTTCAGGCAGGGTTTACAGGTTGGTGGAAACATGTGTGGAGACACAGTTCTGTACGTTTGAAGGCTATATCACATTGGGGTGAGCAACCCCACCCCTGATTCGCTGAGAGTCAGGACAGTGAAAACTGTAATGTTTTTTCTTTCCCAGCTTGGGGGTGGGAGTGGGGGTGGGGAGTTAAGATTGGAAATGCTGACACCACATTTCCATACAGTTGTCAGTTTAATCTGAACCCCACACAAAATGCAAAATGCACAAAGGTTGGAAATAGACTATTAGTGTTGCACAAACAATGCCCACAGAGTCTGGAAATCTGCTCTTTGGGTTCTTATGTATAACTGCCACCCACCCTACCATGTTCCCTACCTTCATGACCCAAGGAAAGTCTACAGGTACAGAGCCACACATCAATGGTACAGTACCTCATACAGGGTCAACACAGTAAATTCAGTACAAAACAAGCCTAATACCCACCCCATCCCCTCCCCTACCCTCATGACCGATGGGCAAGGTACCATGGAGGTCTGGTCTTTTACACACCTTGTAGGTCTGTAAGTGCAATCTTTGGGATGCATAACAGTGAAAGTTTACATCCATTATAATCTGTGCCTTACTTAGCACACAATATTGTAGACTATCCACAAAGCAGTGGAATTGTTACAAATTTGAAACTACTATACATACTGCATACTGTAGTTGTAAGTTGCTTTCTTTAACAATGTACTTAGAAGTAATAAAAGCAAGTTATATGTTTGGGGCACATACATATACCATTTTATAAAGGGTCTTGTTGTAGCAGAATATAAAAAAAAACTGCATAGTCTTGAAGAGTGGTGATAGACCAGTAGCTTGGCCTTGTGCCACCACAACGCTGAGAGAAATTAGTTTATTAGCAAGTGGTCAGTTCAACTAGTAGGTTTTAAAATTTATTGGCTAATTCAATATTTCTACTTGCCATCATTTTCCAGGGCTCAGAAACTTCTTCATTGGCAGTTACCCAGTTAGCTACAGAATGTCAAAATGTGATATTAAAACCAGCTGTTTTACTAGCCATTGGCCATCTGGCTAACTTATTTGTCCCATCCTTGTCTTGGGGGTAGAAGAGAGGGAGGGGTGAGGATTAGGATTGCTATATACCAGTTTTACTGTGTTGACACTGTATGAGGTACTGTACCACTGATGTGTGGCCCTATACCTGTAAACCTTCTGTGGGTCAGGAGGGTATGAGACATGGTAGGGCTGGGTGGGAGTTTGACTTCCACAATGACACTGTTACAGTACCTTTCTAAACAGCACTGGTGGATTATGTTTTTTTTTTTTAAGTGCAGCTTGCTGTATTCATATTTGGAAGGTACCACATCAGTGTTACTACATTTGTGTCATCTGAAAACAGTTGTATGTTGTTTGTCTTACCTAATGATGGCTGTAACTGGTTGCTTATGCTGTCTTGCCTTTTTGCTGCTTGGGAGGGGGAGTTAGGATTGAAAACCCTAATGACATATTTCACTACTTTTGTAGTAAGTTGAACCCTAACTGGTACATTACTATGGTTTTTTTCAGTGAATTTCCTTTCTTTTTGAGAAAAAAATTAATAAACTATTATTAGAGCAGAGGTTGAGGCCACTGAGAGGCCAGCGCTTCTGCAGTCATGTACATGCATTCCAAGACATAGACATCAACCTCTGTTGACAGAAGCACAGGTCCCTGTGAAGCCTGCACTTCTGCATACCCAGAAATCCACAGTACCCAGTGTGCAACATACAGTATTTCTGGATGCTGAAGCACAGATTCATTTTTTTGTGCCATGATTTTGTGATTCCTGTAGGGTCCTTTTAACTCACATTCACTTTACTTCAGTGTTTTTAAGTTGAATCCTGACTGTTCTATTAAACACGTTTTTTCCATGAATTAACTTTTTTAGGTAGAACGTGAATGAAAAACATATATTTGGTGTTCTGATCTGTTTCCCATCAAATGAGCTACCAGTGTATGCAACTGATGCTGATTGGCTGATCTTTTCTGTTGCTGTTGTATCATCCTGCCTGATGTACAGTGTAGATTCTCATCTTTGTCAATGCTGTTTTGGAGACTGGGACTTCGAGAACTGCACAAATCCTTCAAGTTGATGATGAAGCAGTGACCCATTAAAGGGTAAAAAACATTTGTCTGCTGTTCATTTTATAAGCACCCCCTGCACCAAATCTTGTTACTTCTGATGCTCACAGGTTTGATATATTGGGGTAACAATTATTATCAGTAATTACAAAAAGTATATGTTATTGCACTGAATGTGCATGTCATGACCTTGTTCTACACACTGGATTCATAATTCTTAATATTATGAGAACTGTGTGTTCACACCTCAGTTGTCAGTAACAACATCATTTCAACATTAATAAGTATAATAAGGTCAGAGCCAAAAGGCTGGCCTTCAGGAAATGTAAGGAAATGCAGAGGGACGAAGATAGGGAGGCATATCAAACTTCCCTAAGGGAAGCAGGGAAGGCAGTAAGGCAGGCAACGGCCCAAACTGAGGAAACACAAGCACACACAGTAAAAGAAGGTGACAAGACTTTCTATAGATACATTAGTGAAAGGAGGAAGTCCAGAGGGGGTATTGCTAAGATCAAAGGGGATAAGAGGGAGTGTGAGGAGGAGGAGGACCAAGGAAAAGCAGCTATCCTAAATAGATACTTCTGCTCAATATTTACTGAGGAAAAGGTAGGGCAGGGCCCACAGCTCAGCACCATGGACACGGGGAGGGAGGTGTGCACTAGTCCCTTCACAAAAGAAAGGGTCCTACAAGAGCTCAAGAAGCTCATGGTGGACAAGGCAATGGGACCTGATGGCATACATCCCAGGGTACTAAAGGAGCTAAGGGTGGAACTAGCAGAGTCCTTATCAGAACTGTTTTGTGAGTCTCTGAGCACAGGAGAGGTCCCAGAAGACTGGAGAAGGGCTCATGAGATCCTGCTCCACAAGAGTGGTAGCAGGGAGGAGGCAGGGAACTACTGACCAGTCAGTCTTACCTTAGTAGTGGGCAAGATTATGGAGGCACTCCTTAAGGAAAGGATAGTGCAACACCTGGAATCCATAGGAGCACAGGATCCAAGACAGCATGGGTTTACAACAGGAAGGTCCTGTCAAACTAATCTCATAGATTTCTTTGACTGGGTAACCAGATTGGTGGACCAAGGGGGAGCAGTTGATGTTGCTTACCTTGACTTCAGCAAAGCTTTCGATACTGTTCCACATAGAAGATTGATTAATAAGCTGGGTAGGCTCAAACTGGGCCAGAAGTTTGTCAACTGGGTGGCAAACTGGTTGGCAGGCAGAAAACAGAGAGTGGTGGTAAATGGTTTACAGTCAGAAGAGATGCAAGTCACAAGTGGGGTACCTCAGGGATCAGTCCTGGGGCCCGTCCTCTTTAATATTTTCATCAGTGACATTACAGATGGACTGGAGGGTAAGGTTTGTCTGTTTGCAGATGACACCAAGATCTGCAACAGAGTAGATGATCCAGATGGGGTGGGCAGAATGAGAAGCGATCTGGATAAACTGGCAAAATGGTTAGAAGAGGGGTTTAACGCAAAGAAGTGCAAGATCATGCACATAGGGAAGAGAAATCCTGAAGCCACCAATAGGTTGGGAGGAGAGTTGCTGACAATCACAAGGGAAGAAAGAGACTTTGGCATCATCATCATCACAGATAACCTGAAATCATCCAAGCAGACCACTAAAGGTAAGGCTAGAGGGATGGTGGGGTATGTTAGTAGGGGTATCACAAGTTGTAAGAGGGAGTTAATAATCACTCTTTATAAGACACTGGTTAGGCCCCATTTGAAGTACTGCATGCAGTACTGGAGGCCGCACCTGCACAAGTACGTTAACAAAATGGAGGCAGCCCAGAGAAGGTCAACCAAAATGGTGCTGGGGCTGCATCAGAAAACATATGAGGACAGATTAACGGAGCTCAATAGGTATACCCTAGAGCAAAGAAGGGAGAGAGGTGATAAGATTGAAACATTCAAATATCTTAAGGGCATTAACAAGGTGAAAGAGTCTAACATGTTTCAATATAAGAAAAATAGCAGAACAAGCAGACACAGCATGAGATTAGAGGGAGGCCAATTAAGGGGGAATGTAAGAAAGTTCTTTTTCCCAGAAAGGGTGGTGGATACATGGAACAGCCTACCTCAGGAAGTGGTGGATATGAATACAGTGCAGGGCTTCCAACAGGCATGGGGCAGGCATAAGGGAACAATAAAGATGAGTACGATTAGATAGGCCATTGACAGAGTACAGGCCTGTGGCACATTCATAAGGTAGAAAAAATGAACAGACTGGATAAGCCTTGCAGTCCTTATCTGCCATCAACTTCTATGTTTCTGTCTACAAAGAAAAAAACACAACACAGTCCATACATTTACAAGAATTTAAAAAATGCTAATTAAAATGTAAACCAATAAAAATCAAAACTGCTGTTGTTCTTGGTATAGGCAAAAAAAAAAACAAGTACCAAAGCATGAAATACTGTTGTCAACAGATACACACAGTCGTCTTAAAAATGCAGAAAGATGAATGACTGGTTTACTATGTTTAACTCATAAATGCATACATTTATTTGGAGTACTTGGAAAATTCCTTACTTGACCCCTTGATAAAGGCAGTTCTATGAAGAATCAAGAACAGTGCATAACTAGCACAGTACGTTTCCTAACAGCTCTTATGAAAATAAATCATGTATTCCCCAGGTCCCTGTAATGTATTCCTTATATATACAAAAAGATTCTATGGCAAAAAGATTGCAAATTGCTAAATTCATAACAAAGAAATTGGCACAATATTATATCATGTGTAAAACACATATCATGTTTGTGTGCAAAACAATAATGACTATATACATCTGCACACAGCAATGCAGTTATATATAAACCCGTCTACTAATTTCAAGACATTGTGGTATCAGTACCGATTTAGATTCACAAAACATTAAGCAGTATACTGTCAGATATAACACACACAAATATTGCCTTAGTAGGTACCTTATCCTCATCACTTGAACAGAAGAGACATACACAGTGTTTTCAAAGAAATGGCAACAGCCAGTCTATAAACCACAACAAGTAATAGTGTGACGTATGCAGCTCGGTAGTGTCAACAAGCCTCTTATTGTGCAGACTGCACCTCCCACCAATCCATCCACAGGGGACCTTCCAGATGGAACTATTTTCTTAAAAGGGGCACAACGTCCAGAGGAACTCCAGCCTCTGAAGCATAAGGCATGGCTCCTGAGCTGTATGTCATGTGCCCCTCTGCATCAGGGTGCTGCACACACAGGCCATAACCAAAGGCAGCTGTCCCTAGAGGTGGACAAGGCAGGAGGTTTCACCCACAACCATGCCAGAGCTGAGACATGGGTCTGGCTTTACTCTAAAAGCCAAAACATGAGCCAAGCCCTGGTTACTGTAGGCCGTTCTCTACATAGGAGATGAATGCTTCAGACACTGCACCAACCAGTCAGGATAACAGTAATGCTTACTTTGAGCATAACCAACTTGGTTTGCCCTTGGCTGTGAATTGCTTTTAGAGGTTGAGCCAAGTGGAGCCAGGCACTAAGTTCATGCCAGGCTTGAACCTCCTCTGGCTTGTCCACCTCTAGCTATCCCCTCCTTCTCATCGGCGGGGGGGGCTCACTGCATGCCAGCCTCAAGAAGAACCCATCTGTGACAGTGGCAGGTTCCCTGCATTACCCTGTTTCCACTTTACCTACAAGACTACCATGCTTCCACACTTAAATGACTGTGACAGTCCTAATTTACCAACTACCACTATCCTTTTAGGGGAGGCAAAAAACCCAGAATAAAAACACATGGGGAAAAAACAGGACAATTCCTCCTTGACTCATAAGGTGGTCCTCTTGAATGGGATAATGGGCTCCCTACCTGCCCACTGCCTTCTTCTCTGGATTCAGGGTAGGAATCTTCCTGGAAAAAGGAGAAAAGAGGCTGAGCTACCATGTCTTATCCCTTTTATAGCCTCTTTGCTGTTCTCCTAATTCCTCTACCCTGCCCCTGGGTGGCCACCTAACTGTGCTAGCTTTCCACTTTCTTCCTCTCCCCCCTCCACCTGCCATCTCCCTCCTAATGCCCCCTTTCTGCCAGCTGTTAATGGAAGGGCCCAAAGACAAAGGCTCAGAGGCTTCGAGGGGGACCCTTCGCCTGCTGTCTATTGCACTAGTAGGTCCCTTACCCTCTTTATCTGAACAGAAGAGACATATACATTGCTGTGGAAGAAATGGCCACAGCCATGTGTTTATTTATAAACCACAACAAGTAACAGCATGATGTGCGCAGCTCAGTGGTGTCAGCAAGCCTCTTATTGCACTGTCTGCACCTCCCATGGTCTGCCCACCTACCAATGGGAGGCCTTCCAGGTTGAACTGCTGTTTCCTAAAAGGGGCAGAGCCTTCAGAGGGACGCCAGCCTCTGAGGAATAAGAAGTGGCTCCTGAGCTGCGTTCCCCCTCCCCATTAGAGGGCGGTATACATGCAGGCCAAAAACCCAAGGCAGCTATCCCCTGACTAGCCCATGGGGCTCCTCCTTCTCGGGAGATCACTGCCTGATATCTTCAAGAGGAACCCATCTGTTTCAGTGGCAGGCTCCCCCCAACACCCTCTTTGTACACTACCTGCGAGACTACCATGCTGCCACAGGATGACTCTAGTTAGTCCCCCAACAAGCAAGCCATGCTAGAAATTCTCTGAAACACCTGTATATCTGGTAGGAACTGACCCAGTCCTTTTGTAGATAAATGCACCCAATCCCTAGAGTACAACTGTGGCAATTTCATCGCAATGTGACTGTGCTACAGTACCATGCCCTCTATCGAGCCCATAAAGCTGTGCATTGACATGTTGACCATACATCAAGCCTTCTCAATTGCCACAGGATCCTTTGCATACCACCATGCGACCATATCAACATTGTCCCTAGCCAGTTTTGCCATAACAAATGGTCGTCATGCTTCATTTGGCAAACCAAACCAAAACCAATGATTTCACCAGACCTACATCGTTCCCCCCACGGATGAACCAACAACACTGCTGGAGAGCCTTGTTTTCTGACCTCAGCCATAACCTACTGAAAAAAATCTTTCCAGTGGTTTCCTCTATACCCCATCCACTGAACCAGTTGCTGACAGGGATCCAAGAAGAGGTTTTCACCTTATGGTGTCTGCCTGGCACTTCTGGTTGCCCAGTGTATGAAGGAATACCCAAATATCAACACTTCCTTTGCCTGGGATTTGCCACCTGTCAATAAACAAAAAGAAAGGTACAACAAATGTGGCTGCACATACCCTTCAAAACCTAAGACTTCTATCTCCCAGCATTTGTAGCTGCCCCAATGTAATATGGATGGTTATTGATGTCAGCCAAGTTCAAGCCCAATCCCTTTATGGCCTTGTCCAAAACATGTCAGAACTGAAATACTTTCAGAGGGGTATTGTTTTCATGATGAAAGAATGACGCCCCCCAAGTCATTGGGCTGTGTACGTTTGTATTTCCATCTGAATGTCCTATGTGGTCCCCAGGGGTGCCCTCAGGCTGCACCAACAACTTATGCCCATGTGGTCCCTTTTACTCCTCCAGAGCCACAAGAACACATCCTCCAGTGTCAAGGCCAGCTCTTCAAAAGTCAAAACCATCTCTGTTTTGACTCCCTTGTTTGGCTGTACCAACTCTGACAGCCAGAATGCCTGGCAAAAGGCCATTCTAAATAGTGTTATTTCATAAATGTCTGAACATGCCTGCTGCAACTGTCCCCACACCTGTTCCAGCAAGCCAGAACTAACTGAATGCTGGTGGTCTATCCTTCTCCGAGTACCTCATGCCCCTATTTTTAACATCTTACAATGCCCAAATGCTTCCATGTTGTCTTGGACCCCGGTGACTTTTGAAAACCAGATTATGCCTGCCAGTGTTTGGCCCACATTCCCACTGTGAACCCCTCTCACTTCTTTGCCAGCACATATTGGCATAGCTGATCCACTGGGATGGGCCATACTTTTGTCCACCTCTGTGTTTCCTATGCAATCAAAAAAATCTCCAACCCCTGCCTACATGCTACCCTTGTGCTGGGAGCTAAAGCATTCCCCATTAGCTCCCAAGCTTCTGGCTCACTAATTTCCAGAGGAAGGCTGGAACTGCTCTGGGGTGCTCCTCCACTTCAGTAGACAGTTCTTGGAACCTCTGTGACTGGAAACAAGGAGAATCAGATATGTTATTATCAACCCTGGGCACATGCAATGCCTTAAAGTGGATTTTTAGCATTAGGCATTTCAAGTCAAACACTCTTATCAAATCTCTGTTGCCCTTTAGCCCCCAGATGACTATTAAAGGTGTGAACCACTTCCATGCTCTCTGATTGACAAATCACCTTGCTATCCTGAAACCTGTTGCCCCATACCCATAGGGCCACTACAACTGGAAAACATTCCAACAAGGTGATATCTTTCATCAGTCCTGCTCCTATGAAGTGTGTGCCCGTTGCTCTGTACACCAAGCTCCTCAAAACTATGCCCTCAAGCCAAAGTCCCCACATGCACCCTTGTTAAGCTTTAATCCCTGGTTGTTGGTGGCCATTGGCCATACTGACATGCTATTGTAGTAACTCAGAAAGGTCATCCATACTACCAAATCCTCATTCATACTCTCCATTATCAAAAATCCATGATGAGGCTTTTTGCAGCCAACTTCCACCTTTGCCATGCTGTGCAAAAATGTCCTCCCAATCGGAATTTTCATACACACAAAATTAAGTGCCCCAACAATTGCAGTAGCTCTTCTGGTGTAATTTTTCTGCCCCAGCCACCTTGGCAAATAAATCCCTCAAAGCCTGTACCTTATCCACCAGCAACCAAAAAAACAGTTTTATTGGTTTTTGCTTTTGCTAACGGCACCCCAAAATATGCACAAATCTCTTGACAAACCTTCAGCAATCACCTACACTCACTAGTGCCTGACTTTCCCACAAACAAAAAGTCATCCACGTAATGAACTTCTTCCGTACTCTTTGCTCTCTTCATCACAACCTATTGCAAAAATGTGCTTAAGTACCAAAGCACTACGCATATCACTGTAAAACCCTTGGGCATGTATTGATCAGCATAATATTGCCCCTCAAATTTCATCCTGAGTAAATCCCTATCCCCTTCGTGAACCAGTTACAACCTGACAGCAGATTTGATGTTTGCATTTGCAAGCAAAGCCCCTTTTTCCCACCACCCTCACCCCTTCTGTTGTCCTGTCAAGTACTGTGTATGTCACCACCGTGAAGCAGTGTCAGTGGCTCAGTAGGTAGCACACTCACCTCTGAGGCGGGGAGATCAGAGGGCTGTGGGTTCAGTTCCCACATCTGGCACTTGGGTTAATATCCCAGTACTGACACTGTAGTCAGCTTGAGAGGGGTGCTGCACTTCTGAGGTGCCGTCTTTCGGATGAGAAGTTAAAACCGAGGTCCCGTCTGCCTGGACTGGTGGTAGTTCAGATGGATGTTAAAGATCCCATGGCATCTATCGAAAAGAATAGGGGAATTTCCCCAGGGTCCTGGCCAAATTTTCCTCATTCATTAAAAATACCACCAACAGCTTAATCTGGTTCAAGGTCAGTTGCATACATCTGTATCTGTCTCCCCGGTCATGCCTGAAAATAGGCAGGATTTGTCTAGTGCACTTACCTGGTCAACAAAAACTAAATAAATAAATAAAATGAATCAATGTAAGCATTGGCAGAATTCCTCTTTGGGTAAGATAGGTGCTTCATCATCCTGATCTCTCCTGGTGCTTTCTTGGGTACCAACCCATTTCAGGATACCTGCAACAGTGGTGAAAGAGGCTACAAAAATGAGTTGATATGTTTCCCTACCCAACCTCCTTTGCAATCTTCTTCCTGACCAAATCTGTCACTCCCTGGTGGATTTTAAGTTCTCAGCCTCATAACGCCATCATGGGCCCTCATACGGAATTCAAAATCCTACTGTGAACCCTTTCCCTAGGGATTGTGCAGTCATCTGGCCAGGATACTAAAGCAACCAAGCCCTAATTTGGTCCACCCTTCTTGGGGATGGAAGGTTAGTTGGCCACTTCCAAAATGGTGGGGAGGCAGCAGCACCTGGCTTGCACTGGGTGAACTGATGGAGTCAGCCACATGTAATGCATTGTGTTTAAACCTGTGCCTTTCCATCTTACAAACCCCTTGGTTATAGTTGTAACAAAACTTGGCTCTGGCCCCTCCCTGAGCCAAAGTCCCTTTTAACCCTCTCCTAGGGTACAGGCCCTGCTAACTAGGAACCTATTGTTCATGTGCTGAATCTCACCCCATGTTCTATGGCCTAAAGCAATGTCACGTCCAACACACCAAAACGTCTTGCCAGATCAACATGCTTCAGATGATGAAACTCCTCTTCGTATTCAAGCCACCCATTAGCTGGCTCACTGGTGTGCATTGCCATGACCCTGCCATAGTAGTTCCACAACCCATGGACCTTCTCCATGGCCACCTGTTGTATGGTTCCCACAAATACTGTGAAAGATGCTGACCAAGTATCCCAGGTATGGCAGTCCAGGACCCTTCTTCTTGTCTCTATCCCTTCATCTTTTCCTTTTTTGTCCTCCTTCTAGCTCCCTAGGTCGATTTAAGAATGAGAACATGTCTATACAGTCTCCCCCCAAAATCTGTGACCTCACATGTTCTGTGGGGTGAGACGCAATTGGCTCACCCAGGCTAATAAAGCCAGCTGTGGAAACGGTGGGTACTGGAAGCCTTTTCCCCACCAGGCTCATGGAAAGCAAGGTCATCACCACCTGAGGTGGTGTCATTGCTGGGGTGGCCCCTCTGCCCCCACTCAAGGCTTACCCTGCCTACCAAGCTGTGGCAGCAGCACCCCTCCACCTCGTGCACTCCCCATCAAGTATGACAGAAGCTGATCAAGACAGTATTCCAATGCCTATGACTGCTGTCTCCCAGCCAGCTTGTCTCTGACCCCTGACTGGGTGATTGCTGCCTGTGGCTGTACCTCCTGTGACACCACCGTGAGCAGCAGGGGGCTGTAGGCAGCTTGCATGCCTTCAGGCCCTCCCCAGCCTCCCCAGGTCCCTGAGTTTTGCATCTCAACCTGTTTGCCTAGCTACTTTCCCTGTAGGGTCAGCACTTCCGGCACGGTGGCACCTCCACTCTGACCCCCCAGGCCTCTTTGGCACCAGCTCACTCCTGTGGTTACTGCTGTCAGATGTGCTCTCCAGCAATTCTCTCATTTGCTCTAGGCTTTAGTCCCCCAAATTGGACCTACCTTATTCCATGGTGACTGGTGTCATCTGTGTGCTCTGTTGCCTCTTGTTTTGAGGCACCTTTTCAGCTCTAGGCTTCCTGATGCCTTCTTCTTTTCTGCAGGCTGCTAAGGCACCAGTGTCCTCTTCTTCCAATGTGCCTTTGGTGCCACTGCCTCAGTTGCCGGTGTAGGTTACTCTCTCAGTGTAGGCTCGGCAAAAGGGGTCTGTGGAGCCAGAGACCCTCAAGGCCCTTCTCCCAATGGGTTCCCGAACTCCCCCTCTGAGTCCAAAAACAGGCCTCACACCAGGCCTTACCTCTTACCTCTTGCCTGCACCAGTACTTGCAACTGCTTTTCAAACTCCTCTGTTCCTCTCGTCTGTGTTGCCCTATTCTTTCTTGGCAGTATGCATTGCTCAGCAGCTGAAAGACAAAATACACAACATGGCCCAGCACCTAGTACATCTCCTTTTGTCACAGGGCCACACTGTGCACAAGACATCCATGAATACACAAGTATCCCCTATTTTACTTACCTTACACACCTCCTCCCCACTTGTTTGCTTTCCCCATTTTATCCTGGACTCATGCGGGGGACCTTGCTGTGGCAGCCCAGCTTTCAAAAAATATGCCTGCTAGCCACAGGATGTGGAACACTGTTAATTCCTTTTGTTCAGTGAAATTACCCTTAGTTCTTACCCCTGGTAGGGTTAATCCTTCACTTCTAGTTTTTCTTCATCATAGAATTGGTATGTATATATAAATATATAATATGACTTTTCTCTCGCCTTTTAATTGTGAAGCTGTATACATGTCTTATGGCTGCATCTTGTCTTACTGAAGTTATCTTAACAAAAAATTAATAAAAAGTCTTAACTGCAAAAAAAAATGCACTTCCTGTTCCCTTGCCATTGCCATACCATCACAAATGCGCATGGAACAGCTTGCCACCCAATGCACCCTCAAACCCAGAAAACTGGTGCCTTGCCCCATTGCCTTTGTCAGCAAAGGTGTTATAGTGATCATATTTTTTAACCCCTATCATTTTGTGACCTCCCCACCGAAGACCCATGACTCATTTTTTTGGTGCTCCTGCCTGCCGAACTTGCTTCCCCCCGTATCGATCCTGACCATGATCTCATCATTGCCCCATATTTTAGGTCGCTATATATTATTCTAGCATGCCCTACCTGGACCATCTCAAAAAGTGATAACCTTAAGTACCATCCACTATATTGTTGCCTGAGGAGGTGGCTGCTAACCTAGAGTGCCATCCACTATTACACTGCCTGAGGCAAAGGTTGCTAACCTCATGTGCCATCCACTATTACACTGCCTGAGGCAAAGGTTGCTAACCTCATGTGCCATCCTCTATTACACTGCCTGAGGCAAAGGTTGCTAACCTAGAGTGCCATCCACTATTACACTGCCTGAGGCAAAGGTTGCTAACCTCGTGTGCCATCCTCTATTACACTGCCTGAGGCAAAGGTTGCTAACCTAGAGTGCCATCCACTATTACACTGCCTGAGGCAAAGGTTGCTAACCTAGAGTGCCATCCACTATTACACTGCCTGAGGCAAAGGTTGCTAACCTAGAGTGCCATCCACTATTACACTGCCCGAGGCAAAGGTTGCTAACCTAGAATGCCATCCTCTATTTTGCTGCCTGAGGCAAAGGTTGCTAGCCTCATGTGCCATCCTTTATTTTGCTGCCTGAGGCGGAGGTTACTAACTTCAAGGGCCATCCACTATTTTGCTGCCTAAGAAGGAGGTTGCTGTATACCTGCTTATTAGCAAACAGTTACAGTCTTATCCTGCCTGGTGCCCCTATACCTCATCAACACCTCATCACCATGCCATCAGTGGTACACAAACAACAAAATAACGCTGACTGCCTGATGACTAGCTATTGCAGCGGCCCTTTTTTTTATATTTGCTCGTGTAGACATTTTGCTACAAGAATGGCATTTGAGAAGTCTGTCACTGTCTGGTCCAGTGCAGCTCAGGCTGCAATGGGCCCAACAGTGACAATCTGGTGATCAGCCAAGCTATTGTGACACAGTCTTCTGTTTGGGAGCAGAAACTTTGTGTAGTTTAAAGGTTTCAGAAAGCAGCCGGCTCACTTTATCTACATAACAGCCACCCAGCAACTAGCTGAGCAGCTTCATTACCACTGCTACCTGTTAGGTAAAAAACGGAATCTGCTCAGCCACGATCACAGTGTTTCATACACCCCAAATTGCCGCCACACGCATGTCTTCCTCGATCCTCAGGGCTGATTTTACCAGTTTTCAGAGAAATAAGCTTGTTTTTTTGCTTCTTTTCATGTTCCACCTGCAGCCAGCCCGCCATGTCATGCTCCAGTGGCAATTACCTGTGTAAAACACCTCTGTACTAATCTGTTTTCAATTGATTTACTTGTTCACACTGTTACAGCTTTGTCAAACAAACAATCAGTACCCTGGCACAAGATAGGTAACTGAACACATCATATACTTCAGTCACAGAATTCTCTGCTTTGTCTATCACAGAATAGCAGTACTGGAAATGGCAGTGCTGGAAGGTGATAATATTCAAATTCATGCCTCTTCAAGGATACCTCTGTATTTATTTATTATTTTATTTATTTAAAATTGGTGACCAGGAAAGGCACACTGAGCCGAGGCTCGTTTCCAGGTGCAACCCAGGATATGGAGTATAGTACTGTACTGTAGGTTATCACTCTGTCACATATTGTGAGTGAGTTCACTATAGGTGAATAAGTCTCTTAGGTTTACTCCACCAATGCACCAAATTGTTTTTCTCACTTCCTCAATACTAAGGGCAGAAAAGATACGTTTGCCATTCAGGGATGTAAGTTTAAGTGGGTCATCAAAAATCGAAACATGTTTGCCACAAAAGGCAATTTCATTGTCTGTGTCCACAGTCTGTTGCAGTCACAAGTGGATGAAGACAAGTAATACATTGGAAACTATACTAATATCCACAATCAAGAGTTCCACTTTACTGTAGCTCACTTGCAAGTTCAAATGACAACTTGCAGTACTCGCCAGTTTTCCCATGCTCAGCTGGTAGCATAAGCATCTGGTGTAGTTACTTCACCTGTATTGTATGCTGCAAGTCCAGTTGGAGCAGTCACAGCAGTAGATGTTGGCACTCCATTGTTTCCTTATATTTGCATAGATTGCTTCTAAAAGGAAACTCTTACCTGAACCCACTGAACCACTGACAAATGGCTATAAAGAACTATGTTTATCACAAGAACATTCATGTTTGTGATGCTGAATGCCATTAGGAACAGAGCCATAGAAGTATAGAATTTGTTGGCTGGCTGCTTGACCCACCCAGTCTGCCCAGCTGGTCCCTTCCTAGTCTGTCTCCATAGACCCTAATTGGTCTTCAGTGGCTCCCCCCATCTATACAGCCCCTAACTGGTCTCCAGTGAACCTCCTTCCTCCCTGCTTATTACGAATATTCCCCTATGTCCATCCCATGGATGCTTGAAGCCCCCTACTGTTTTTTGCCTCCACCACTTTTGCTGGCAGTTTGTTCCAGGCATTACCCCTCTTTCAGTGAAATAGTACTCCCCCACATCCCTCTTAAACTTCCCCTCCCCCAATTTCACTGCATGCTCGCTGGTCCTGGTGCTCTTTCTCATTTGAAAAAGACTCCCTTCCTGCACCCTGTTCCCCTTGAGGTACCTTAGGTCTCTTTCATGTCCCCTCTTGCTCTCCTCTCTTCCAGATGTACATGTCGCGATCCTTCAATCTCTCCTCATAGGGCTTTTGATGCAACCCCTGCAGCATTTTAGTTGCACTCCTCTGGACTGCCTCCACCCTGTCTATGTCCTTTCTGAAGTACATCCTCCAGAACTGGACACAGTACTCCAGGTGGGGTCTCACAAGTGAACGATACAGTGGCAACACCACTTCCCTCCTCCTGCTGGTGATACCTCACCCTATGCAACCCAGCATCACGCTGGCCCTACTCACTGCTTTGTCACACTTCCTTCCCACTTTGAGGACATTGGATAGGATTACCCAAGGTCCCTTTCCTGCTTAGTGACTGTCAGTACCTTCTCCTGTCCTGTACACAGCTCCTATGCCCGAGGTGAATGATTTTGCACTTTTTGGCATTGAGACCCAACTGCCATGCTCTTGACAACTCTCAAGTTTCTCACGATTCCCACCAGTCTCTCCACCTCCTGCTGAGTGTCCCCCAATAGCATGAGTAACAACATCATAAATATTTTTACATTATGAATTTATCCACTACTGTTTCAGACATGTTGACTTCTTCTTCAGGCATTTGCTACACTGCTGTTTCAGTTTCAGCTGTCAACACTATTGGATCATCTCAGGGAAGTGGGTCACCTAGTGCACCCTCTGCCTCAAAATTGCAATTTTCTTGTGAATTGACTGAGGTAGCCTCATCCAATTTTTCCTCTTGCTGTGTCAATCTTCTGTTTTTCAAAATCTATTCTTTTTATGTACTGTATGCACCAGATTTATTTAATTTGAAGGTCTCATAGGTAATACTGAATTGCTTCTCAATTGCCTTTCAATAAGCCATCATATCCTCATGGCATAAACAAGAAAAGTAGTATAAAAGTATTGCTCTATTTTCCCTGGTGATTTCAGAGTCAGTTTGTAATGGTCAATCAGCCAAGGCTTGCGTCTTTTTACAAGACTGCCTTCAGCACCTGTGACATTGAAGATGCCTTCTGCAGTATCAAACTCTAATCTAGATTTGAAATTGTGCCATTGTTCCACTTCGAACAGACACATTTTGTCCATCTCATTGTGGCACTGTGGTTAGTAGGTATCAGTAAGACTGTCCTTTGGAATCTTCATTGAAGATGGCCTGCGTGCAACAAGCTGTGCATTCTGTTCATGTGATTTAACTGGTGGATTTCCTGGCACCAGTCAGTTTCTGCCTAATCAGCTTGTGCCAAAGCATACCTTAGTTATTTTTAAAGCTATGGCAACTTAAGGTCAAAGATCAGAGACCAGAGTGCAAATGAAGGAAATATCGGGCTGATGTCAACAAACCTGCCCTGTAGAAACATCTTACATATTACCAGGGATCTATCAGGGAGGCAAAAAAAGTTTTTTTCACAATGTTGATAATGCCTGAGAGGAACCAGCCAGCAGCACTTTTCAGGGTAGAGACATTCATTTACATTGGACTGTCTATGGCTCAAGGAGCAAGTCTCCATGGAGAGGTGTGAACAGCTTATTGCGTTATTCTATGACAAGATTGTGAGTATTCTGAACGAGATTGCCTCCATTCCTATGATTAAGGACAATGAGGCTAGAGAGGTGAAAACAAGTGGTGCAGTTCTTGGTTAAGGGAGTTTATCATTTTGGATGAGGAAGAGATTTTCTGGGTTGTCACTAGCTTGCATTGCACCACTTGTGTACTGGATCCAGCCCCTACCATGTTACTAAAGGCAGGGTGGGTGACTTTTGTATCAGTATTGACAAAAATTGTCAACATCTTTGAAGGAGGTGGTTTTGCTAGAGCTCTTGAAAAAGGCAGTAGTGAGACCCCTCCTGAAGAAAGCATTAGTAGATACTAACAATCTGGCAAATTTTTGACTTGTCTCCAACCTTCCATTTCTGGCTAAAGCTGTTGAGAAAGTGGTTGCTGCACAGTCGGTGGCATACTTGGAGGAAAATAATCTCTTGGAGCCATTTGAATCTGGTTTCTGCAGTAGGTATAGCATGGAGGATGCCCTGGTTAGGGTTTGCAATGATCACTTTATAACGAGGAATCATGAGGAGATCTCTGTCATGATCATTTTAGATCTATCTTTGGTCTTTAACACTGTGGATCATTTGGGTTTGCTGGACAGAAATGAGAAGCAAGTGGGATTGACTGGTACTGTTTTATACTGGTTCCAGTCTTTCTTAAGCGGAAAGGGGCAGTTGGTAATACTTGCCGCTTGCCGGTCATATCCAACAACGGTGTTCCTCAAGGTTCTGTCTTGTCACCTGTCTTATTCACAGTATATGTGCTTCCACTTGAAAAGATTGTTAAACACTATAGGATGGAGTTTCACTGTTATGCAGGTGATATCCAGCTGTATGTGTCTTTTGCTCTGACAGCATCATCTTTGGTGAGGTTAGAACAAGCCTTGAGAAAATCAGTATATGGATGGCCTCCAATTGGTTGTCTCTAAACCCTTTCAAGACTGAATTGCTGGTAGTGGGTAGTGAGAGGCAGTTATCGACTACAGTACTCTTAGTGACCTGAGTTTACTCACTTTTGGTGAGGTGCAACTTATGGTAGTACAGTAAGTTTGCAATCTGGGAGTAGTTCTGGATGGTTACATGACATTCAACTTGTAGAATCCCCTACTAGAACAAATTACAAGACAGGTGCCAGTACCCTATTGGACTGGGTCCTCTGCAACCACCCAGATCGCATAACTAACACAACTGTCCTACCATATGCTGTCAGTGATCATTCCCCATTCTTATGGAATTGGTCTAATAAGTTCACTAAGCCCCCTGCTAAAACAATTACAAGCAGGGTTCTACTCCGAGGGCACATCGAGCCACTAAAACTACTGCTACAGAACCAAGACTGGACCCCAATCGACACCACTGGAGATGTAAACTTTGCACTTGACTACTTCATCCAACACTTCAATGCACCTTTGATATCCATGCCCCTCTTAAAAAACGTAGAATTAAAGGTGCCTGCAACCCATGGATTACACCAGATCTCATAGAGCTCATGAATAATAGAGATCACCTGTGGCAGCATACAAGGACCACAGGTAGGCAAGAAGACATACAGAAATATAAAAGAGCTAGGAATGACTGTACAAGTATGATCCATAACCAGAAGAATCAGTTTTATAGGGAAGCACTCACCAACTCCTGGGAAGACGGTTGGAAGTTCTGCAGTAACATTAAAGATCTAACAGAGAAAGGTCCAAAACAGCCCCCATCAGTGCTCAAACGGGATCACTGACTCTTGGCCCTACAACCATTGCCAATACATTTAATGTGCCATTTATGGACTTCAGCAGTGTCCTGCTCCCTGACTTCTTTGAAGTCACCTCTAATATGGAGAAGAATATTAATCTGACCCACACACAGACACACACCCCATTGTATTTTAACACAGTTACTGTCTGTGAAGCCAGGAGATACATCCAAAAGGTACTAGGTAAAACCAGACTCAGTGGGACACGCTGGACATGAAACTTGTCGCTCTAACCCTGAACTAAATTATATCTCCCTTAACCGAAATAATTAACCTCTCATTAAGGTTATCCCAGTTTCCCCAATAAGTGGAAATCAGCCTTGGTAACCCCTGTCTATAAAAGTGGTGATAGGGCAGACCAGGAGAACTACAGGTCAATCTCCATCCCGCCCCCCCCCAAAAGCACTTGAATGAATTGTTACAGACCAGCTTATCGAGTACCTAGAAAAATACCAGTTACAATGCCCCCAACAACATGGGTTCAGAAAGTGCCACAGCACCACCATGGCACTTACTGAATTCATGGGCTTCATACACAAATTGCCTGATCAAGGCTATCTAGTTGGAGCAGCATTTATTGACCTCTTCAAAGCCTTCAATACAGTGAATCACACACTTCTGTTTGAACAGCTATCAGACACAGGACTATCTCAGGAAACCATAGCCTGGTTCAAAAGTTACCTCTCGGACCGGTCACAGCAGATTAAGATCAACAATCATCTCTCTGACAGGCAAGCAGTTCTCTCAGAGTCTCACAAGGGCCCATTCTGGGTCCCTTTCTGTTCAGTATCTTTTTGAATAGACTACCTAGTTCCTGCCAGAATCCTATTTTGCTGTATGAAGACGATGCAGTAATCTGCACTTACAACCATGATCCCAAGCTTCTCAAGACTGAACTTCAGCAAAGATTTGTGAATGTAGAAGACTGGTTCAACAGGCACTAGCTAATCCTTAACTGTAAAAAGACTAAGGCTATGTTAACGACCCGCATAACAAATTCAAATCCCACCCACTGACAGTCTACAACTCTGCAGGCTCCCCGCTGGAGCAGGTTCAACACTTTAAATATCTCGGGATCACCTTGGACAGCATACTGTCCTTCTTCAATCATATAGAACATGTTACCCAAGTGGTCAACATTCATATTGGTCTAATGCATAAGCATAAACGGAGTCTGACTACTGATGCACTAAAGCTTGCAATCCATAGCTCTGTCATATCTATAATTGACCATGGGCTAGCAATCTATGGCTGCACCTCTGAAACAGCACTAAAATGTATAACCACAGCTCTGATCAAGGCCTGTAGGCTCCTTACAGGTGAACTTAGACTCACGCATACCTGAAACCTCTATGCTAAGACAAGCTGGCTTCAACTAAAGGACAGAATTAAATACCAAACATGTCTATTAGCTAAGAAGATTTGTCTGGGACTCATCCCTCCTGGGGCTCAAAACATCCTAAACAGCTATTGTATGCCATGCTGCACTAGGGGCTCTATAAGTCAGATTTTTCAGGTACCCTGCTGCCGCACTTCCCAGGGACAAAGATCTTTTGCCTACCAAGTTCCCCTCTGGCTAAACTCCCCCTCCCCTGCAACATTTCCTCCATCCCAAAGAAAGGCCCCATTTAAACATAAGATCAAACAATACCTTATATCACACAACACCTGTGACTGCTTCCTCTGAACAAAGCCCCACACACCTTGCTCTTCATTTCATCTCTGCCCAACAACGGATTGCACTTATTTCCCCGTCTCACCTCATTAGCACTTACTGTTCCACTTTCACTCAGATGCTACCTCCCCACCCTACCGCTACCCACCTCTTACCCACATACCTTCCCTTTTTGCACATCACCCTCTTACCTCCACCTACCCCGACTTAACTCCCAAACCAGTCTTTCTGTTGCCTTCTGATAAAGGGCCTTTGGCTGACTTATTCGCTCCTCCTCCCTCTCCTCCCCTTGTCCTTATGACTACCCCACTCCTTACCAATCTCCTGTACCCACCAACAAGGCCCTCAGCTATCCTAATCTGTATTCCCCACGCTTCACACCCCCCCCATTCACCTAACTATCTCTTCTATCTGCCACTCGACGAGGCCAGCCAGGAGGGCTGAACTACCCTGTGTTCTACTGTACCTTGTTTTGATTATGCATATGTACTGGCATACATTGTACAATGCCAGTAATTTTATTTTGTGTTTCTTTTATCTTATATTGTATTATAAACCTCCTGCTTTGTGTTGTAACATCCTTTGCGAGTCTCTTGACGTGGAATCTATGTAAAAGAGCTCATGCTCATAGGTGTTTCTCAGGTGTTTTCTGTGGTCCAGAGCTACTTTTGTCAGCTAAACAATATTAACAGACTGTGGCCTTTGCTTGATAACTGCTGATCTTAACACTCTGATAAATACCTTTGCTTTGTTGCATCTTGACAACTGTTGTGCACTCTATAACGCTTACCTGGAGGTCAATTGCACTGCTTGCAGCTGGTTCAAACTGCAGCAGAAAGGCTTCTGACCTCTGCTTAGAGGTCAGATCATATTACCTTCTTGCTGCGGGTTTTAAGCTGGCTGCCAATTAGATGACAGATTACTTTCCAGGTTCTTCTGTTGATGTAGAAAGCCTGAACAGACTGGGCCCCCAATAGCTTGGTGAATTTGTTTTAAATATAGTTTTTATTGGTTTTTAAATACGCAGATAAAAACAGAAACACACATATGTTTACATGTTAACTTAGCAGTTTAAATACAACTTCATTAAGTTTAGTATTAAAGTTCTATGGATCAGGAAAATATTATTAAAAGATTTTATATCTCAGACATTAGCAATCCACTAATACTTTCATTGTTTCGTACTTACCAGCTTCTAACTTAATAGTTCTTCTAACCCTAGAAAGGAAGAGGGAATTGAATATCTCAGTGTACTTTTTTTTTAAACATATAACCCTTTGGGCATCATATACTGGGTCAAAGTCCATAACCTCGTTCCTCATTTGAAGATAGCAGGGGGATGGCTCGGGAGCAACATGATGAAGTATTATTTCACGGAGAGGGTGGTGGATGCATGGAACATCCTTCCTGAAGAGGTCATAGGGTCAAAAACAGTGGGGAAATTCAAGAATGCATGGAACAGACATAAGGCAATTCTGGCAGGGGGTAGGAAGAAGTAGGCTGTTGGTTAACTAGGATCTACAGCTTATCCAATAGGTAGGGAAACAGGCAGACTGGGAGGGCCAAGCAGTCCTTATCTGCCATCAAAGTCTATGTTTCTATGTCTTAAATCCTACATTCTGATAACACTCTTTAAACTGGGTCTCATATTTTTAAATACTTAGCCATTTGGTTGCTTAGAGAATCATGGTTTCTTTCATATCTCATACTTTTTAAAAAAACCTGTAACCATAGTTCTAGGAGGGGTATATGATGCACATCCACACTGTGGCAGTCTTCCTTTCCCCCTTTAAATCCAACTGGAACATCTTCAAACTAAGCTTCTCCCACCCAGGTGTTATCCTCCTCTGCTCCTCCCCATGATGTTAAATGTTGCACACTGAAAGCAATGATATGTGTGCCACTTGTCAGGTTAGGTCAGGTGGGTCATATGGATGTACACCATATACCACTCCTGGAACTATAGTTACAGGTGAGTAACCCTCATTTGTAGGGGTGTGGATATGGTGCACTTATCCACACTGTGTCAGACTTCTTGCAATTCTCCAGGAGGAAAGGGTAACATGCATACCCCCTACTTCAGAAACAGGGATTGGAGAACTGAGTCCAAAAATCAGCAATGCAGCATAGCTCAAGGTTGTTGTGGTAGTGGGAAATGAAGACATGTGTTGACTATCAGGTAGCAGCCCTGCAGATTTCCTGGATAGGGACGTCCCTACAATCAGCCACTGAGACAGCGGTATGTTTGGTGGAATGACCCCTAAGCCCAATGGGAGGCTCCCTACCAGCCAACCTATAGCAGAGGGCAATGCAGAATACAATTCACCTGCCAACTGTCCACTTAGCTGCTAGTCTGCCATGTCAGCATAGGTGAAAAATAGCTGGTGAATCTCTCCCCAAACTCCAGTCACATAATCCATATAATAAAGTGAGTGCTCACCACAGGTCCAACATATAGAGCCTGTGATCAGCCTCTGAGGTTGTATTAGTGAAGTACACCAGGAGGTTAATCACCTGGTTAAGGTGAAACCCTGAAGCAACCTTCAGGAAGAATTTTGGATTGGGGTAGAGGATAACCTTGTCCCTGTGGAACACCAAATACGGAAACTCCACGGACAGCACCTGGAGCTCACTGATCCTTTTGGCGGAGGTGATAGCCACCAAGAAGTTGGTCTTCTATGACAGGTGAGAGATATCACACCTGTGCACTGGTTTGAATGGCTTGCCCATGAGCACTGCCAGTATCAGCAGCAAGTCCCAATGTGGTGGTGGTTCACACACCGGTGGGGACAGGTGGTCAATGCCTTTAAAGAGGCACCCAACCACCTTCTCCTGCACCACCATTGGCATACCAGCCCACACTCGGTATGCAAACATGGCTGCCAGCTGTACATTGAGGGTCATCACCTTCAGACCTGAGGACAACAGGTAGTCCAGAATGCTAGTCAAGGAGCAGGACATGGGGTCTAGCTCCCAGCCCTGGCACCAAATGGAACAGCACTTTCATTTAAAGGATTAGCACTGGTGAGCTGACTCTTTCCAGGAGGCATCCACAACATGGAGAAGCTCTTTGGAAAGACCCAAATCTTAAAACTATAACCTCTCAGGAACTAGAACTAGAACTAGGCCATCACATCCAGAGACTGAATGTCTGGGTGCAACACCTTCCCCTTATGACAGGAGAGCAAAGCCAGGCATAGAGGCAAGCACCATGGAAACCTGCTGCAGAGGCTGAGGAGATCTGAGTACCAGAACTGGTTCTGCCAGGCTGAGGTTACCAGAATTATCTGCACCTTGTCCCTTCACACCTTGACCAGCACTATGTGAATCAGTGGAAAGGGAGGGAAGGTGTAAAGGAGGCCTGGGGTCCAGGGCCTCATGCAGACATCCACCAACAGTATCCTGCACTGTGGAGGGCAAGCACAGAACATCCTCAGCTTTGCATTTTCTCAGAAGGAACACAGATCAACCGTGGGAATGCCCCACAGGGAGAACAGGTAGTCCACCACCTCCAGATGCAGAGACCATTCATGAAACACCTCACCCACTCAGCTGAGGGCATCTGCAAGCTGGTTGAAGGCTCTGGCTACATTAATCACCAGGAAATTGGCACCCAATCTCCCCACAAGGGTACAAAGGTAGAGAGCCACCCGACACAACAGGAGGGAATGTGTTCCACTTTGCCTGTTGAGGTAGTGCATGGTCATGGTATTGTCCATTTGGACCTGCATGACCTGACCACAGACAAAAGGAGTGAATGCCATCAGAGCAAGGAGCAGTGCACAGAACTCCAGCAGGTTGATGTGGTAGCAGGACTCCCTGGAGGTCCAGAGCCTGTGGGCCCTGTGGGCCCCTAGGGGCACTCCTCATCCCACCAGAGATGAATCCGTCACCAGAGTGACAGTCAGCTCTAGGTAGACAAATGGGACTTCTTCCTCTAGATGTTCTAGGATGAGCCTCCACTGGATGACATACCACATCAGCTGTGTCACAATGACTGGATGGTCCAGGTGACTTAGGCACTGAGACCACTAGCAGTCCAGCTCCCACTGTAGATGGCACATCTGCCAGTGGGCCCACTGGACCATGCTGGTGCAGGACATCATGTATCCCAGCAGCAGCTGGAAGTCCTGAGCAGGGCACTTGCACCCAAACTGAAATGATTAGGCAAAGGAGGAATGAACTGCTGCCCCATATGCTGGGAGTTGGCCCTGGCCTGGAGGGAGTTGAGCTGTGCCCTGATAAAGTGGATGACCTGCAAGGGGGTTGAGATGCAATTTGGATGGTTTGATCAGAAGACCCAAGGCCAAGCAAGTCTGGAAGGCCTGGTCCCTGGACCACTCCACTGCCTCACAAGATGATCTGGCAACCAGTCGGTCACCTAGTTATGGACAGATCCAAACTCTCTGGTGCCTCAGGAAGGTTGCCACCACTGTGATGCACTTGGTGAAGACATTGGTGGCTGAAGGGAGGCCAAATGTCATGACCCAGGATTCGCAAAGAACCCCTTCTGCATGGAACAGAAGGTACTGCCAGTGGGACAGAAGGAACAGAATGTAGAAGGTGTTCTGGATGTCCAGATAGCAGAAACACATGCCCTGCTGCAGAAGTGGTATTATATGGTTCACTAACCATCCAGAACTTGTGCCTTGTCAGGAACTGATTCAGATCATGAAGATCCAGTATGGAGCACCAACCCCCAGTCTGTTTTGGGACCAGGAAATACCTGGACACAAAGCCCTGGCTAGCCATGGTGTCTGGGACACAAACTACAGCCTCTTTCTCTAGAAGCTGAGCAATGTTTTCCTGAAGGGTGGACAGCATGTCATGAGCCCCGATGGAGTCCCATGGGGCATGGGCTTGGTAGGGCAGGAAAGCCTCAAGGTTGAAAGGCAGTCCTCGGCTCACCACTTCTAACACCAATTTGTCTGAAGTGATTGCAGACCAGACATGCCAGAAATGGACAAGCCAACCCCCCAGGGAAAGCTGAGGCAGGGACCTGATGGATGGGAGGCAGGCACCCCCAAACCCATCACTGAGCAGCTTTGGAGAATGCCCTGGACCTGGCCACTGGAGAGGCACTGCCACCCCTTCCTATGGGTTTCTTGGATCCCTAGCTGGAGAACTTGGACCTAGGTTGCCAGGCCTGGGAATGCCCTGGCTGGAGCTGCTACAGTTTGGAATGCGGGACATAAAGGACCAAAACTGAAAGGGCTTCTTCTTCAGCTTCTGTCCCTTTGGGTCCTTTTGCAAGGACATTACTGAATCCAGGGTCACAGTGGACTTCCTGATCCTAGTGAGGTGTCCATCCATCCTTAGACCAAGCAGGTTGGTGCCCAAGAAGTGAACATTGGTCAGTTTGTGATGGGTATCTGCCGTAAAGGTGGAACTCCACAGCCAGGCTTCACGGTGCATAGTGACAGCTATCACTAGAGACCAGGCACAGGAGTTGCCAATGTTCAAGTTTGTCTGAAGCTGGTGCTTGGCTAGGGAGTGACCCTGGTCTCTGACCATCTTGACTACCAACTGCATGTCATAGGATAGCTGGGAAGGACATGTTCCAGGATAGCTATGAGGGTATGTCCGAAGTTGGCCATCATGAAAGTGGAACTCTCATGACAGAGATAGAGAAAGGAGGCAGCACAGACCTTTTTCGCTGCATGATCTAGCTCCTTGGATTCCTTGTCAGGGGGCTTGTCCATGTTCCCGACATTTCCCGTCTTGCAAAAGACGGAGTCCAGCACCAGTCCCTCAGCTGTGGGGTGGTCCAGAAAACCAGGAAGAGAACTGGTTAGAACTGCATATTTGCAGACTATGTGGGCTGATGGCACTGTGCATGAAGCTGGATGCAGCCAAAGTTCCAACATGGGACCCAAAATAGCCTCCACCACAGGGAAGACAACCCCTAGAAAATCATTCTGGTCGAGGATCTCTGTATGGGGGGGTGCTTGGCCACTTCAGGGGGGATCTCCATCAGTTCAGAGATCTGTCAGAGAAGAGCCTCAAAGGAGACTGGGCCATGCTCAGGACAGAACTCTTCTGTTGACTTGTGGTCAAAGCCCGGTGTCCTGGAGGACTGCATAGAAGAACCTTCAGAGTCCAAAGACTCCTTAAATACCACCCTCAACAGGTTCTCCCCATGCACCACCCTAGGCTCACCTAAATTGGTGATTTGAATGGACAATCGATCATGAAAACCTGTAGTTGGATGAGTGGCCTTGATTGGAGCCCCCTGCTATGGCTGATTGGGTGTTGGCTCCACCAGAATCAGCAAAGAATCCAGCATAGGCTCTACCAAACTTGGCCAGACTGGAGTGGGCTGAGCCAGAGGAGACCAGGGAACACTGGGTTCTGCAGAAGAGGTCTGCCATGGTTGAGGACCCACTGCTGCCACATCAGCTCCTCATAATGATGAAGCAACTTGCAATGGAGTCTCTCCATATCTGAGGATGAAGAAGAAGAGGAGCATTGATGGCACTTCCTGGTCAAAGACCGAGTGCAGGAACGCAAATATTTCCAAGACCATGATCTTGACCAAGACCGGGACCTCAACAAGACTGACAACTAGAGTGTTGATGGTGAGGGGATGTGGGAGGAGAGGCTGCATACAAGACATGGACTGGGTCCTTTTGTTGAATCTCTGAAGGGGGTAGCTCTTGAGAGCAGGCAGTCAGCTTGGCTGGCTTTTCCTGCCCCTCCTAAGAGAGGTCTGAAAGGACTGTAGTCCTAGAAATCAAGTCATCCTTGATGTCTTCCGACAACACTTTGACTGGATCAAAAAAAATATTGACCAAATGGTCAGCCTACATCTCAGCCAACAAGCCCAATGGGGTACTGTGGAGCTAGTGGCCTGACCCTCAACCATGGAAGGCTTGTCCAAGGCCATGAACTAACAGCCATTGAGCAGTTGAGGGAATCACAGGATCAGGAAGAGCATGCTCATTCCCAGTCCCACGACCAACAGCAGGTTCTTTTGGTTTTCTTAGATTTGTCACCTTGGGAAGGGTCTTCCCCAATGGTCTGCAGAAAATGGTGCCTATCCTGAAAGGAGCTGGTGAAGGAAGCTCCAACACTAACACCAACTGGGAATAGTACAGTTGCTGACAATGAAACTGCCGTAGCCTGTGCTGTTGCCTCTTACAGGACCTTGAGCTGGGAAGCCGAACTGCAGCTTCTGAAACCACTTTCCAGGTATCCTTAGTGTGGACTTGGGGGGGTCCCGTTCATACGGCTGACCTGAGGAGGAGGAGAAGGCAGGTGTACCGATCCTCAAGTGAGGAAGGCAACAAGGTTTTGCATAGCCCACAAGCCTACAGGTTGTGCTCTGCCAAGGCAGCAGATGCAGGAAGCGTGCGGGTTCATTCAGGATATTATTTGATTACAGACAAGAAAATGCATCTCTTAAATCTGGGACTGGACCAAGATTCATTGTGCTCCATTTCAAGAATAAGGGTGCTTGAAACTACTTTGAAAAATGAGAGAAACACTGGCCTACTCACTCGAGTCACATTACGCCGGTGCTGCATGATTTGCACTGGCTGCCAGTTCAGTGTCGGATCACCTTTAAAGTTGGCTTGCTGACTTTTAAGGCCCTCCACGGACTGGGCCCAGACTATCTGAAAGAGCTGCTGGTTCTCTACTGCCCTGGGCGATCACTTCGCTTAGCCGGCGAGGGGTTGTTAGAGATATCTAAGGTGCGTTTGAAATCTTCTGGAGCCAGAACTTTTATGTTCATGGCTCCCACATTATGGAATTCTCTACCTCGTTGGTTACGGGAGTGCATGACTGTGGAAAGTTTTAAATCAGCCTTAAAGACTTATTTATGGCACCAGGCTAATGGGAACAATTAGTTGGCATGTATTAGCGTATTGATGTTTGCTTGGTTTTAAATGTTTTTTAATTTGTTTGATCTTATCGTGTTGGCACCTTGATTTTTTGAAAGGCGCCTTAAAAATAAAGATATTATTATTTTTTATTATTACACCACGTACACAGAGCTGCGAAGGAGAAGACCTGACTCTACCAGCAGAAAGGAATATCTGATGTTACTGGGCACAGCCAAGGAGGATAACACCAGGTGGGTGGGAGGAGCTTAGATTGAAGACATTCTGGCTAGATTTAATGGGAAAGGAAGACAGCCACAGTGTGGATAATACCATATCCATGCCCCTAGAAATACATTTTTCCACAAATCCAAATTTGGAGCTTGCGAGTCTTTCCATAATTGAGTAATGCATCTTTTGGCATTTAATAAGGCTATGTTATGATCTTTTAGTGCAGCTTTTGTAGAGGTTGTTGACAGTAAATACAATATGGGTTCAAATATCAATCTGGTTTCTAATAGTATGTTACTTAAACCCAAAAATGTTTGATTTTGTGACACAAAACCAGCACATACCCAGCATTGGCTATTTTGCTGCAACCTCTATTATAGTATGGTAACTTAATATTGTTGAACTTATTCAAAAGGCAGGGAGAGTAGCAGATTCTGTGTAAAACATAAAAATTTATCTGGTTCATTCTATTATTTATTGACTTTTTCCATTTAATATGACTTCCCATTTCTGGTCAGTGATAGAAATCTGCAAATCAGTTTCCAATTTATTTCTCAGCTCTTGTCATTTATATTGTTTGGTATCCATAATTAATTAAATTTGCATTTATATTAACTTAGTTCTTCCAAAGACTGACTCAATCATTTCAAATAATGAATTAGGTCTGAAACAAAATTAAATTTTTCCCAAATTTTTTTTAAGAACGGTAGGAATTTGAAGACAGTTAAAGAACACTATCCAAGAAATGTAATATTGTATTTGCATCTGTTGGAAGAACGTAACAATTTCTCCTTCAAAAAAAATATGATATTAATTTCACATTATACTCTAAACACCTCTTAACATGTAAGGTATTAAACACAGAGTGGAAATTGTTTCTGACCAGAGGGGATAGCTTACATAATTTGTGCTTGACACCCATGTCTTTACTCACATCTCAGTGAACTGTTGACTTACTATGCTCACACTAGAGAGCCATACCCAGAGGTGAGAGTGAGAAGAGACCTACACATAGAATTCGGCTTGTTATTATTTTCAATTTGTATGCCATCTTTGCCTGAATGAAGCTATTTTATTTATTTAATTTTTTGTAGCTGTGGAATTTTAGCCTCCCAGAAGTGTTTGTTTTGTATGGGTTTGGTGTGCAGGTATGGACTGTCTGCTACATGTTGCAGCAGCCAAAGCTATACTCGATTCTGAGTAAAAAGACTGTAGTTGAAGCTGAGCCCGAGCTCCAGGGAATGACTAGCCTGATCAGCGGAACACAGTAGAATAAAAATTGGTGTAGAGGAGACAGTCTTAGAAAGGATAAAAGGGTGAAGGAAAGGTCAAAGGAAACTGTGGAGAAGCCCACAAAGGCACCGATGTGATGGCAAAAAATGGAGGAGAGGAGAGAGAGAGAACTGTGAACACCAAGCAACAGCAACACATGACCATGCTAAATTATAAATTTAAAAGAATTTCAAAAGCAAGGGAGTGTGAGGGACACAGACATAGAGCCGTTTTGAACTGAATAGCAGTCCTGGACAAGGGAAAACATAATCCATTTGGTAAAGACTATGGCCTGGCCACAACAATTTAATATTGTAGTATCTTTGAGACTTTTTGGCCTTGGACCCTTTCATGTTCTCATGCTACAAAATTGAGCTTTTTTAGAGTGAGTCCATAACTTGAGCTGGAGTTACGAACAGCTGGTGACTCGCAATTGCACTTTTGATTTTATATTTACAATTAGTATGCCTAAGGGTTCAAAGTAGCTTCCTCTTTTAGCAGTGTTTGGCATTGCATTTCTATATAACAATACTTACAATTATAAACAATGTATTTATATTTTATTTTTAAGTCTCTCCTTTTTTTTCCTTCTGTCTCTTCTTTTTTTCCTTTTTTTTTTATTTTATTTATTTAAAAGACACATAGGAGGAATTTAGAGAGGTAATTAATTGCGGGAATTGATTAATTAAGGCCACTATCCTGTGATGTTAATTTTAGAACTGCTTTTTTTATTAGATTGTACCTATTCTTAATTGGTGTATTGAATTCTCCCTACTGGGATTAGTGTGCAGTGATCTCCATACTCCCAGTATAGTTATTAGTGCTTGTTGAATGCAGCACTAATTACAGCTGCCGGTATTTTTAGAGTTTGCTGTGCTTCCTGTGCTCCTTGTGTTGCCTATGCTTACTCATTTAAGCAAGTATTTAAGAACTTTTGGGGGCTTGAGTACTACAGTAGCTGACAGTTGAGCAGTTTAGTAACAGACCTCTTAGGATCTGTACTTTAAAGGTTAAAAATGTGGTGCAAACTATTGGTAAGCGCTTCTTTTAGCTGTTAGCTCTGCAGCTGCAACTGTTTTGGGGAAATTACCATAGAAGACCAGTTTAAGTTACTGAATTTCGCTACTGTGTTTCTCTGTTGTGATACAGACCCAAGCGTTTGTGGCTGAGCTATTTCCTGGCTGCCAGCATTTACCTGCTCTCAAGGTAGTGCAGTATAGTGTGGAGTGTAGATTCACAGCAACACAGTGATTAAAGCTGTATAAGAAAGGACTTGTGGAAGTGGTTTCTGCTATAAATTGGATACTGCCTTGGAGTTCGTAGGAGCAGTATACTCATAGAATCTATTATTTTGCTAATAACAAGTGAGTTTAGAGATTTTGCTTTGTTAGTTTTATTAGGTATGGGTATTTGAGCATGCTACTAGCTTGCACTTCTTGTTCTTTCCTTTTTAGTTGTTGAAGTTATGAATATTTCCTTTGGATACATTTCCTTGTATCTAGGAGCCTTGGTTTTGGGTTTTGTATGCCCCAGCTGCACGAGTTTGCCTGAAGAACCAGTATACCTACACTGCAACAAGAACTTTTCCAGTCATTTAAGTCAAAGTCTCTGGAGACTGTGCATGTGAATCTAGGGAAAGGTTTACAAATATTTAACAGTGTAGTATTTTCCCTCTAAAATATCATTCCGTATATCTGGAATCATCTATTTCTTTATTTGAATGCTATCATTTTATGATCTGTTTTAGGGTAATATCTGAACATATTTGAGGTATTTGTTATTTACAGCTTAAACTGTCTAGATAGTAGGCCGCTGAGACTTTGCGGTACTAATATGGTTGTTATGAGGGGACAAATGAATGAGAAATTGGCCTCCACTATAGTCTTTGCTATAAAATCCTAGCAATATTAGCCCTTTGAGGGTACTATAGGGATAAAGAAAAACTACAAAAAGACTTAAATTAGTCTTAGCAATCTTTAAAATCACAAAAAGAGAATAAAAGAATCTATTATGAACAGATAGCATTTCCCAACCAAACATTACTGAGCATCTGACTAATAGTGCAGACTGCTATGAATGAGTTTCAATTATCAAACTGGTCCTGCCTTTGTTAGAGTAAAACAGATTCTAAGCAATTAACCTCAACTTCAAGATTATGCTCTTTGATGACTAGCCCCCTGAATCAGAATATGAACAAGCTCTCTGATTCATTACTTAAATCTCCAGATCTGGCTCCAGTTTTTGCTAAACCACAAACCAGTCAACTGCCAAATAATGACTATTATAAGTCTCCAGAAAAAGCAACTGTTAAGGCCAATATTTTTTTGCAGCTTCCTGGTTCGTCTATCACCCAAGTAGTTGATACAGGGAAAATGGAAGTGCCTAAGAGTAAATGCTCCAGTTCTATTAGGGCTGAAGTTATTTCGAATCTTCATAATACCATAACAGGTCTGAAAAAAATTGGATAAGTCTAAACTGACACATCCTGATTTAGGAATTTCTCAGGATCTTTAGTGTAGATCATGTTCTGATGTTAATATCAAAACCCTAAGTGCTTCTACTGAGGCTCTGAAGGTATTTTTGTTATCTGTTGGTCAAATTGAACTTCTCCCCTATTTCCCTTCTTATGTCATTGAATATATCTTTAACTTAATGAGTAACCCGTATGTTGCAAATCTTACGCTGATGGAGCAACTTGTCATTATCTGTAGTGAACTTGTTACAGTTAGGGAGGACACGGCTATTAATGGTGCTAGAATGGATGATATAGCGCAGTGGTTTAAGGCTCTGAGCTGCAAACCTGAAGACCTGGGTTTGAATTCCACAGCCCCCACTTGCATACTGTGTGTGACCTTGAACAAGTCATCTAACTTCTTTGTGCTCCCAGGTTGCACCTGTAACCAAGCTTTCAGATAGTTTATCTCTCCTGGTAAAACAAAGGCAATATATATATACACACACACACACACATATATATATATATATATATATATATATATACTGTATATATATATATATATATATATATATATATATATAAATGATGATTCCATCAGATTTATCCTCCAGGAAATTCCTCTTCAGTGGCTACTGTGGAGGATACAGAGCCATAGCCAGATAAAAGAGAAGATTTTAGCCCCACTGTATTCCCTGACTTGAGCTGTCCAAAAGCTTTAGCCAAAAAAGAAATGAGTAACTAAAACATCTAAGAAAAGGAAGTCTCCTGGAGGATCCAGTTGTTCTCCTTTAGAAGCCACGGGAATAGTACGGGACCCTCTAATCTTGGTAGTGATTCAGGAGGTAAAATAGCTAGTGATCCATTGGAGGCTGGACTATCCAAAGATTCCATTTAACCTCTAACCAAGACAAGTGGTTCCTTGGCTTCAAAACTTCAGGTCAATTGTGCTAATGCAGTATTATCACAATCAAGGAAGATTATGAGACTTTAATGGGAAAAGTAGGTGACATGGGTATGCTTGTTAAAGATTGAAGGGTGACCTCTACTAGTAATCATTGTTCAAAAGTAATGGAGTCTTGAGCTGCTGATAAAGTGTCAATTCTGGAGTCAGGATATGTTGATAAAGATTGGATTAGGAAGCAGATTACAGCAGGGGTTCTGTGAAATGTGACCCCTGTGCAAATGGAAGTTTCTCTCTCTCGCTGGATCCTCATACTTTGGCCCGGAACCTGTTATTCTGAAGTTATATGGATTTAAAATGAAGGACCTGAAGGAAGTTGAAACTCTGTTAGATCTTGTCATTTCTGTTTTTCACTCCAAGATGAAAGTCCAGATTGAGGTAAATGATATACCTCAAATTTATTATTCCAAGGAAGAGGTGGGCTTGGATTGTATCCAGATTAACTGTGTAAACCATAGGATTTCAAACTATTTTTTCTTTTTTCTTTTTCATCCATAGGTATTTTGTAGGATTTTTCCATTTTCTCCTCAATCCTGATTCCTCGCATCCCCGCTGTAATGCGCTTGTGTGGAGGCAAGCGCACATCATGCACTACGGGACACCCCACCCTACCAGTCGCTCTGTTACCGACTGAGACTGCCACCAGACCTGTATCCAGTGACGGCGAGATTGCAAATGGGTGACCCTCTCTCCCGGGAAAGGAGAACCAGTACTAGCTACTGCTCCCACCCTTCCCCCCCAGTGCCAGTACCCTGATGACCTGAGGTCATTCTCAAATCCAGGTTGCTGGCATAGCATAGGTAAGGCATCCAGCACCTCAGTGCCACCGGGCCAGCCTTGATTGCAAACTGTTTGTGGAATAGCGGTCATCTACTTGAAAAACTTCATACAATTTTAAAATACATAAATAGGAAAGAGACCCCTAGCTCTGCAGGTCCAGCTCTTTAAAATACGGAACTTTTCTCTCCTTGTATTTTTGGTCTTAAGAAACCATGAGGGGAAACTGATGATACATTAATTAAATCAATTTGTTAATTTTTCTCAAATTATCTCCAAATTTCATTGAGATTCAGGGGAGTAATAAGAGCTAAGAGTAGGGAGGATCATGATGGCATCCAAGTTGATGTGCTCTTTAAATCTAGGACAACTGTGGAGAGAGTCTTACGGAAATGTTACATTTTAGATAGCCTGGGTAGCTATGTAGTGATGAGTTCTATATGTGTTTCCCACATTTCATCTCAACTCCAGACTAATCCGGGACTAGATTCAGCTTTCTGTGCTGTATCACTTAAGAGATTTCAAGTACTTGCTGGTTACCAATGACTCTCGGTTACATCCACCGAGTTATTTTCTACAAATTCTCCTTGTAGTCCTATGGCTGATGAAGATCTGCATCATTTACTTTCTTGAAATATTGCAGGTCTTGGGTCCAAATCTCCATATCAGGAATGGCTGGGGTTTGTCTCTGCTTATGTAATTTTATGTTTCAAGGAGACTTGGCATTTAAAAGAACAGGAGATTCATATTACTAAATTTGAACTCCTTCAGGGTCAAGCAAAAAAGACCATAAGCTTGGTAGGGCATCAGGAGGCCTTCTGTGTCATGTTAAGATTGACAAACATCTTAATGCTTAGCTTGTTAATACTTTGGATTTCTGTATAGCTCTGCATGTTAGGGAGTTTAACTTTGATATTTATTTTTGAACTTATATATTCCACCGCCATCCTCTAAGTTTGCAGTTGGTGATCCATGGGGTGCATTAGGAAACCTCCTAGAGGAATTGTATCAGAGATATGTGAGTATCACCATCTTGATTTGGGGAGATTTCAATGTTAGGATTGGGGCATTTGACGGTCTCCTGTATAATTCAGCTGTAGTAACTGTGTAAATTTGCAGAATTTGCAGGGCAGGAAAGCCATGGATACTATGACAGATTTTACAGGTTTTAGGTCTTATTAGATTTATGCCAGAATATAATTTGTATCTGTTTAATGGCAGATTATCTGGTGTCGAGGAAGGAGAGTGGACTTATTTTTCTTCATCGGGTGCATCAATCATCAATTATGCTATCTGGGATGGGCCCACTGAGCACTGGGCTACCATTAATCTGATCAATAAAATTGAAAGTGATCATATACCACTGGATATTGGATGGGCACCAATTCTGACTTCTTCTATACCTTTGTCATCACATGTTTGCTTAGGGGATATCTAATCAGAAATACAGGAATAGATTAGCTGCCATAATGGTCCTTGTATGAACAGATCCAGAAGCAAATCGTGTGATACCTTTTAATGGACCAACATAGATGTAACAAAAAGAAAATGGTGTCTAAGTGTTTGGACCAACCAAGTCCATCCTAATCTTGGTCATACATCTCAAATATGGTTTCAGATCTGGACAAAAAGTGGATTCAGCTTTTTAAATCTTCACTTGGATTAAACAAGTCCATCCCTACATTTTACATTAGTGCTGAACTTGGATTAGATAGCTACAAAACTTTGGCTGACTCTCTAGTTCTGGGCTACTGGGTTAAGTGTACAACAGCCCCTCATGGAAGTTTTTTTACATGCTAGTCTCAAAGAGAAAGGTAATTTGGGGTTGTTAGGTTGTAGAAGCTCACCATGATTATTTTGAATTTATTTTATGTATTTGATAACCAGATGAGTACACTAGTTCCAGGAACTGTTTTCAAGCATAATCCAGGCCACCTAGATGGCACATAGAAGTACAAGTTTGAGCAAGAGATATACAGTTGTAATCATATTAAGCTAATTCATAGTAAGCTAATACATGGATTTAGAGATAACAGAAACAACGAGATACTGTATGTGTATTCCTTATTGGAATAAAAGCATCTTACTTATCTTTATAATAATGTTAAAAAGGGAATTTCCATTAGTTTGAAATACAAGAAATATATAAAGAATGAAATTAGAATATATAACCAAGACATGAACTTGGATGATATCTCAAGATCCAGGTTCTCGCCATGGTATGCTATAAAAGAGATTTGGTTTGGTTCTAGATTTTATCTGGACTATATCTTGGATCTTAGAAAGAGAAATGCTTATATGTGCTACAAGTTTGAGATTTTTCTTAGTAATGTACCATTTGCTAGATTTGCCCATATTCCCAATGTGTCTGAGGCTCACTGTTCATGTACCGTAGGAAGTTTAGAGAATCTGTATCATGTTCTTTTTAAATATTCATGCTATGACAAGTTATGTATTATGTGGATAAATAGTATTATATCAGAGTTACTGTACAGTAAGTTATTTTCCAGATGATCCTCTTAGTTTTATTTTTTACAGTGAATGACATTACTATTATTAATAAACTTACGAACTATTTTTATGTTATTAAAAAGGTTAGAAAGGGTAAAACATTCAGCTATCAGGGAAAACCCTTGACTGGTTGAAGTGTATTTTTGATGGGATCAGGGTTAGGTTTGAGTCTTAATGGACAACTTTCTATATTTGAGACTTCCAAATTAATGGGAGGGGGGCATTTTCCCTTTTCCTGTTTGGATTACATGCAGTCCATTGTAACTTCTAATTCTCTGATCCCATGGGACTCCAAATGTGAACTATGTTGGGGCCTTATATGATCATATGCATTTTATGCCCCAATTGGCTGCTCTTTCATTAGGACTTGTGATTATCAGTCTCTCTGATGTTCATGCCATTAGGATAGGCATTTGCACTAGTCCTGTCCCAACACTTAGATTAGGATTGAAACTTTTTTTTTTTGATACGGTGGATTACTGTTTTTATCTATATAGAGTGTGTATCATTTTATTGTGTGAAATACTTTTATATGCTGTGTGTATTTTACTCTTTCATAAGCCTGGTCAGGATACTTTGCTATGTATGGTTGAATTTGTGTTATGTATTTTGTATTGAGCTGTAATGCCATGTGCCAATCAATAAAGCTTTTGACACACACACACATACGCACACACACACACTACAGCATTGTGATTAAGTTAAAGGAGTTTGCTTAAAGTTAATTTTGCAATGTTCAAGCCAACTGGAGAAAGTGCCTTTGCTATAGTGCCCCCAGTCCTCAGGAATGCTCTTCCAGAAACTATTCACACTGCAAATTCAGTCAACAATTTGAAAATCAAACTGAAGAAGCACCTCCTGGTATTATCCTTTGGGTGATTTTGTTGATGTAGTGGTAGTCGTAGTAGTAGAACCTATTTTAATGTACATTATTGTATTTAAAAATATATAGAAACATAGAAACATAGACTTTGATGGCAGATAAGGACCGCTTGGCCCATCTAGTCTGCCTATTTCCCTACCTAGAGGATAAGCTGCAGATCCTATTTAACCAACAATCTATTTCTTCCTACCCCCCACAAAAATTGCCTTATGTCTGTCCCATTCATTCTTGAATTCTTCCACAGTTTTAGACCCCACAACCTCTTCAGGAAGGCTGTTCCATGCATCCACCACCCTCTCTGTGAAAAAATACTTCCTCACATTGCCCCAGAGCCGTTCCCCCTCTATCTTCAAATTGTGTCCCCTTGTTCTTGCACATCTCTTTTTCTGAAAGATACAACCCTCTTGGACTTTATTGATTCCACTGAGGTACTTAAATGTTTCTATCATGTCCCCCCCCCCTTTCCTCAAGGGTATACACATTAAGCTCCTTTAGCCTCTCCTTGCATGGCTTCTCTTGCAGACCCTGCACCATTTTAGTTGACCTTCTCTGAGCTGCCTCCATCCTATCTATGTCCTTGTGGAGATGGGGTCTCCAAAACTGGACGCAGTACTCAAGATGGAGTCTCACCAACTGTCTGTACAGGGGAATAACAACTTCCTTTTTTCTGCTGGCGATACCTCTCCCTATACATCCAAGTATCCCCCAGCCCTCCCTACCACCTTCTCGCATTGCTTGCCAACTTTAAGGTCATCTGATATGATTACCCCAGGTCTCTTTCCATTTTTGTTGTTGTTACTACCGCTCCCCATTGTGTAACCTTCCCCTGGGTTTTTGTTTCCCAGGTGCATTACTTTGCATTTATTTGCATTGAATCCAAGCTGTCATACTTCTGACCATTTCTCCAACCTTGCCAAGTCTGGGGGCACTATAGCAAAGGCACTCTCTCCAGTTGGCTTGAACATTTCAAAATGAACTTTAAGCAAACTCCTTTAACTTAATCACAATGCTGTAGTGTGTGTGTGTGTGTGTGTGTGTGTGTGTGTGTGTGTGTGTGTCAAAAGCTTTATTGATTGGCACATGCCATTACAGCTCAATACAAAATACATAACACAAATTCAACCATGCATAGCAAAGGATCCTGACCAGGCTTATAAAAGAGTAAAACACACACAGCATATAAAAGTATTTCACACAATAAAATAATACCTATATAGATAAAAACAGTAATCCACCGTATCAAAAAAAAAGTTTCAATCCTAATCTAAGTGTTGGGACAGGGCTAGTGCAAATGCCTATTCTAATGGCATGAAAATCAGAGAGACTCTGATAATCACAAGTCCTAATGAAAGAGCAGCCAATAGGGGAATAAAATGTGTATGATCATATAAGGCCCCAACATAGTTCACATTTGGAGTCCCATGGGACAGAGAATTAGAAGTTACAATGGACTGCATGTAATCCAAACAGGAAAAGGAAAAATGCCCCCATTAATTTGGAAGTCTCAAATATAGAAAGTTGTCTCTTAAGGCTCAAACCTAACCCTGATCCCAACAAAAATACACTTCGACCAGTCAAGGGTTTTCCCTGATAGCTGAATGTTTTGCCCTTTCTAACCTTTTTAATAACATAAAAATAGTTTGCAAGTTTATTAATAATAGTAATGTCGTTCACTGTAAAAAAGAAAGCTAAGAGGATCATCTGAAAAATAACTTACTGTACAGTAACTCTGATATAATACTATTTATCCACATAATACACAACTTGTCATAGCATGAATATTTAAAAAGAACATGATACAGATTCTCTAAACTTCTGCGGTACATGAACAGTGAGCCTCAGACGCATTGGGAATATGGGCAAATCTAGCAAACAGTACATTACTAAGAAAAATCTCAAATGTAGCACATATAAGCATTTCTGTGCCTGTTGCAACATGCAACATGCCTATTGCTAGCCTTGCTTATAGAGCAGAAAGCAGCTAACTAAAAGAAGCTACATTTTCTTATTAATTTAACACTTATATCTTAGCAGAAGTCAGTGTCTGTTGAGATTAAGCAAACAGATACTTTATTAGAAGTAGAAGGAGTATTATTTAGGCTTTAAAAAAAAAGAAAGAAAAGAAAGAAAGCCAGTGTGTGTTCTGCGCTGGGAAGGGTTCTGTATCAGTTTACTTTGCTAAACCAGTAGGAGGAGAAAGAGTTTAATTGGGGGTGTGGCTTAGACACTATAAAAGCAGGTGACTCAAATTACAACTTCCTGTTGCTAGCCTTTTTTCTTACTAATTGCCCTCCATCCCACCCTAAGCCAGTTCTACTTTTATAGCCACTGGATTTGACTGTCAACAGAAACTTCCTGTTTAGCAGTAGGAAGGGAAGGATCATAGAGAAACACTGGTTTTGTCAACCCTAAAGGAAAAAGGTAGCTCACTCTCCCCAGCTGCTGGTGTTCTGACACTGAGCAAGGAAGAAGGAGGCTACTGAAGAATATAGGAAGTTACTGTCCCAGAACAGGAAGGGTGAGAGTTGTAAGGAGAGGAGAGAGTAAGCATACAGAGAAACAGGAGAGGGGACACAAAATAAGACATGATAGGAGTGGTGCAGTGCAATGGCTGTGGGGTGGCAGTATTCCAGGAGACATTCTGGAGGCTGCGATGCTGCCCTATTTGCAGGCACCTCTCTGGCCTGAGGGAGGAGGTTGCCCATCTCCAGGCTGACCTGGCTAGGATTCGTGAAACCTTGTCCCCCACCCAGGGACCACCAGGGCCAATGCCACTACCTCAGCGGTTGCCAAGAAAGAGGAGAGGCTGGACCAGGGTGGGCTCAGGGACGGAGAGGGTGGTGGCACAGAGTTGCATCCCTCCAACTGTACCCCTCCACAATTCATTCGCTCTTCTGGTGGATAGTGGTTCCTCTAGGGACCTGCAGTGGAGACCAAAGAGGATGCTGGGAACCTTCACAAAGGAGACCCACAGGAGGGTGGCATTAGACCCCACAGGGGAAGGAAACAACTCCTGGTGGGGGACTTAGTCATCAGGGGGGTAGAAATGGGAGAGGAAGGGGAGAGGGAGGTAAGCTGCCTGCCTGGCCCCACAGCTTGGAGGGACAGGAAGTGAATCCTCAGGTTCATGGGAGCAGCTGCACGAGGGAGGGAGCTGGATGTCATTGTCCACCTAGGGACAAATGACATGGCTAGGAATGGGATCAGAGCAGTGCAAGAGGAGTTTGTACAGTTGGGGAGGGGTCTTAGACAAGTAGCGCATACAGTAACCTTCTCGGAAGTGCTGCCTGTCTATGGCAAGGGTGATGCTAGGGTACTCCTCACCAGGGAATTCAATAAATGGTTGAAAAACTGGTGTGGAGCTCAGGGTTTTGGCTTCATTGGGGACTGGGGAGCCACCCTGGAGGGATGCAGACCTATACTGGTGCGATGGTCTGCATCTGTCCAGGGGGAACCAGGATCCTAGATGAGAGGTTTAAATGCTTCATTGGCAAGCATTTAAACTAGCCAAGGGGGGAGGCACTGAAAAGGACCAGGGAAATCCCAGCCTCCCCCACAAACAACAGTAATTAGTGAGGTAAACACCAAGGTAGAAAAGTCATTAGGGAGCAGGACAGAAGTAAATGTAAAAAAAGGCAAAAGCAGTAAGGACAGGAATGGGGCTAAAAGGAGTAAGGCCATCAAAAAGTGGAGGGTGATGAGTACCAATGCCCATAGTCTGTGTAACAAGCTCCCTGAACCAGTGGCCTTGATGGAAGAGGGTTGCCTGGATATTGTGGCAGTCACAGAAACGTGGTACACAGAGAACCATGACTGGGATGTCAACGTACCAGGATACATAGATACATAGATACATAGACAGTGTCGGCAGATAAGGGCCTATGGCCCACCCAGTCTGCCCATTTGACCTTGTAAGTTCAGTTTGTTTTCCTAGAAGTCTGTTGCCCCTTACCCCTGACCTCCAGAATTCCTTTATGTCTATCCCATGCATTCTTAAATCCCGTGATTGTTTCAGCCCCCACCACTTCCTCTGGCAGGGTGTTCCACTTGTCCACCACCCGTTCTGTGAAGAAATTCTTTCTCATGTTTCCTCTGAATCATCCTCCTCCAACTTCATCCCATGCCCTCTAGTCCTGAAACATCTTTTTCGCTTAAAAATAGCTTTTCCTGCACCCTGTTCCTCCCTGTAAGATACTTGTATGTCTCTATCATATCCCTCTCTCCTCCTCTCCTCCAGGGAGTACATGTTCAGTTCCTTCAACCTGTCTTCATAGGACTTGTGATGCAATCCATGCACCATCTTTGTTGCCCTCCTCTGAACCTTCTCTACCCTGTCTATGTCCTTACGTAGGTATGGTCTCCAGAACTGTACACTGTACTCCAGATGAGGCCTCACTAGTGTCTTATATAGCAGAATTATGACCTCCCTTTTCCTGCTGGTGATGCCCCTGCCTATACATCCCAGCATCCTATTTGCTTTACCTGCTGCCTTGTCACACTGTTTCCCTACCTTGAGGTCATCAGAGATGACAACCCCAAGATCCCTTCTGCTTGGTGCATGCTATATCCTCACCCCCCAACTGATATATTGTGCCAGGGTTTTTGTGCCCCATATGCATTATCTTGCACTTCTTTGCATTAAATTTCAACTGCCAAACCCCTGACCATTCTTCAAGTTTCTGCAGGTCCCTTCTCATTCTGTCTACATCCTCTGGTGTGTCTACTCTGTTACAGAGCTTTGTGTCATCAGCGAACAGTGAAATTCTGCCTTCTAGATCCTGCGCAATGTCACTGATGAAGATGTTGAATAGGACTGGTCCCAGCACTGATCCCTGTGGTACCCCACTGGTCACTCTTCCCTCTGTGGAGTGATAGCCATTTACCACCACCCTCTGTGTCCTGCCACCCAACCAGTTACCTATCCACCACACTACTGTCCTGCCCACACCCATATTCCCCAGTTTGTGTAATAGTCTTCTATGTGGCACAGTGTCAAAGGCCTTGCTGAAGTCCAGATAGGCCATGTCCACTGCCCTCCCTGATCCACCTCCCTAGTCACCCAGTCAAAAATTCAACGAGGTTGGTCTGACATGACCTCCCCTGGTGAAACCATGCTGCCTTGGGTCCTGTAGTCCATTGATAACCAAATGTTCCACCAATCTTCTTCAGTAGTGCTTCCATGATCTTCCCCACTACCGAGGTGAGGCTGACTGGTCTGTAGTTCCCTGCTTCCTCTTTGTTCCCACTTTTGTATAAGGGGACTACATCTGCTGTCCTCCAGTCTTTGGGTACCTCCCTGTTTCCAGTGATCAGCTAAACAGGATAGCAGAGGTTCAACCACCACCTCTCTTAGTTCTTTAAGGACCCTGGGGTGCACCCCGTCTGGCCCCATTGCTTTATCAACTTTTATTACTTCCAGTTCCTTCAGGACCCTTTCTCGTGTAAAGGGACTTGTGTCCATTTCTGCACCATTCTCACCCCTTGTACTCCCTTCAGACCCATTACCCTCCTCCTCCTCAGTAAAGACTGAGCAGAAATACCTGTTCAATAGGTTAGGATACACAATCTACAGGAGGGACAGGGAGGGTTAAAGAGGAGGAAGAGGAGGAGGAGTAGCTCTTTATGTAAAGGAAGGGATCAAAGCAACAGAACTAAAGAGTAAACAGGGAGCAAATGAGACACTCTGGGTCACCCTGGAGACAGCAAATGGCACCACAATCCGCATGGGGGTTGTATACAGACCCCCATCTCAGGGGGAGGGAATGGACAAGGAAATGATAGAAGGCTTCCTTAGAATGGCAGAAAAAGGGGAGATATTGTTGATTGGGGACCTGAATATGCCAGATGTTAACTGCAGCACCTTTGCTGCAGGCACAGCCAAGAGCACGGTTATTCTTGATGCCCTTCAGGGGCATGCCTCAGACAGCTAGTATTGGAACCCACTCGGGAGGGAGCAATCTTAGACCTGGTACTCTCAAATGGGGACGGAGAAAGAATCTCAGATTTAGAAGTGGGTAGCCATCTGGGAACAAGCGACTACCAAACAGAGTGGTTCACGATAAACACAGCCACACAATCAAGCCATACAAAAGCAAGAGTATTGGACTTTAGGAGGGCTGACTTTGGGAAAATGAGAGAGTGCCTCAGAAAAGCACTAGCAAACAGGCAAGAAGGAGGGTTGGAGGAACAATGGGGAGTAATCAAAACAGCCATCACAGAGGCAACAAGCCTTTGTGTAAAGCAAATCGACAAAACACAGCAAAGGAAAAAAACACTATGGTTCTCAAAAGAGGTGGCAGGGAAGGTTAAGGAGAAAATGACAGCATTCAGGAAATATAAGGAAACACAGAAGGAGAAGGACCGAGAACTTTATCAGTTAAAGCAGAAAGAGGCTGGGAAGGCAGTCAGAATAGCAAAGGCCCAAACCGAGGAAAGGATAGCCAGCTCTGTTAAGAAGAGGGATAAGACCTTTTATAGGTACATTAGGGAGCGAAGAAAGACCAAAGGAGGAATACTGAGGCTTATTAAAGGGGAAGGAATGTGGGTAGAGGGTGACAATGAAAAAGTAGGGATACTGAATGAATATTTCTGTTCAGTATTCACAAAGGAAGAGGAGGGGAAGGTACCTAAACTAAACAAGAGAAACACTCTGAAGATGGGGGTCGATACCAGTCCATTTACAGAAGAAAGGGTTCTGAAAGAACTAATAAAATTGAAGGTGGACAAAGCAATGGGGTCTGATGGGATTCACCCAAGAATTCTAAAAGAACTAAGGTAGAACTAATGACACCGCTGACTACTCTCTTTAACAAATCATGGGAGGATGGGGTGGTACCTAAGGACTGGAGGAGGGCGGATATGATTCCTCTTCACAAAAGCGGGAGCAGGACAGAGGCAGAAAACTACAGACCTGTTAGTTTGACCTCAGTGGTAGGTAAAATGATGGAATCACTTCTGAAGGAAAGAATTGCTGAGTGCCTAGAGGCCAGTGGGGCACAGGACCCAAGGCAGCATGGATTCAGGATGGGAAGGTCATGTCAGATGAATCTAATAGATTTCTTTGACTGGGTGACCAAAGTAGTAGACCAGGGAGGGGCTGTGGACATGGCTTACCTAGATTTTAGCAAGGCATTTGATACAGTCCCACACAAAAGATTAATACACAAGTTAGCCAGCCTTGGAGTGGGTCCCAAGGTGGTAGCCTGGATAAAAAATTGGCTAGACAACAGGACACAAAGGGTAGTAGTAAATGGAGTCCACAGTGAAGAAAGGAGGGTTACTAGCGGGCACCGCAGGGTTCAGTACTGGGACCGGTCCTTTTAATGTCTTTATAAGTGACATTGCAGAGGAACTGGAAGAAAAGTATGTCTCTTTGCAGATGACACAAAGATCTGCAAAGAGCTGATACACCAGATGGAGTGGAAAGGATGAGAAGGACTTGGCAAGGCTGGAGGAATGGTCAAATGTATGGCAGCTCAGATTCAATGCAAAGAAGTAAGATAATGCACCTGGGAAACAAAACCCAGGGCAAGAGTAACGAATGGGGTGAGATACTGACAACAGTAAAATGGAAAGGGACCCGAGGGTAATTATATCAGATGACCTAAAGGTGGGCAAGCAATGTGAGAAGGCAGTAAGGAAGGCTGGGGGGATACTGGGATGCATAGGGAGAGGCATCAATAGTAGAAAACAGGAAGCTGTTATCCCTCTGTACAGACAGTTGGTGAGAGCCCATCGGGAGTACTGTGTGCAGTTCTGGACACCCCATCTCCACAAGGACATAGACAGAGTGGAGGCTGTCCAGAGGAGGGCAACCAAAATGGTGCAGGGTCTGCACCAGAAGACATACAAAGAAAGACTAAAGCAGCTTAATATGTATACCCTTGAGGAAAGGAGGGAGAGAGGGGACATGATAGAAACTTTCAAGTACCTCAAGGGAATCAACAAAGTCCAAGTGGGAGGCATCTTTCAGAAAAAGAGATGTGCAAGAACAAGGGGGCACAATTTGAAGATGGGGGGGCGGCTCAGAGGTAATGTGAGGAAGTATTTTTTCACAGAGAGGGTTGTGGATGCATGGAACAGCATCCTTGAGGAGGTTGTGGAGTCAAGAACAGTGGGGGAATTCAAGAATGCATGGAACAGACATAAAGCAGTCCTAGTGAGGGGTAAGATGAAGTAAGCTGTTGGTTAATTAGGATCTGCAGCTTATCTGTTAGGTAGGAAAATGGGCAGACTAGGTGGGCCAAGCAGTCCTTATCTGCCGTCAAATTCTATGTTTCTATGTTTCTCTTTCTAAGATCCAAGACATAGTCCAGATAAAATCTAGAACTAAACCAAACCTCGTTTATAGCATACCATGGCGAGAACCTGGATCTTGAGATATCATCCAAGTTCATGCCTTGGTTATATATTCTAATTTCATTCTTTATATATTTCTTGTATTTCAAACTAATGGAAATTCCCTTTTTAACATTATGTTTTAGTTTTGTTTATTGGAGTATATTGCCGACTGTGTATTGGATTTATTTTTTATTTTCTTTTTGTATCTTTTTGGTACAGTTGCTGCGAGCATTAGCGGGGCACTTCACAAAATTAAAATGTACTACTACTACTACTACTACACAACACCTACTCTGTTTATAGTTAACATTCAATGACATTATTATTTCATCTGACTTGCCATACGGGCATGTTCCAATCCAATGATCACTTGCTTCATATGCTTCACACTCATGATGGACTGAGTTTTCAACCCTGTCAGACATAATCATGATGTGAGACTTGTTGCTTGCTGCAAGGTCTTCCCATAGCTCCTGCAATCAAGTCTGTCTGTCTATTTATTTATTTCAGTTTTGGATTAACACCTTTGAGCTGGGGAGCTCGTTTACAAAAGTTCCAAGTCAAGGTTGACAGAGGACAAGACAACTATGTTACATACAAGTAATAGACAACAAAGGCAGTCACACATTTCACTCAGAGAAGATATAGTTACAAAGATGGTCACACATTTAGCACAGAGGCTATAAAGTTACAAAAGTGCAGGTTTATTACAACTATAGTAAGATGTGGAAAGTGAGGGTGGGAAAGGGGATAAAGGTGGTAATTCATAAGGAGGAATTCTTAAAGAGCACAGAGCAGCAGAAGAAAAAGCAGCCAGAGAAAGCTTTGTCCAGGGAGAAGTGGGGGAGAGGGAGGATTATAGGGTGGCAGGAGGATAAAGTTAAGAAGTGTTAGGTATTAGTATGTTAGTTGCCTTTATGGCATTGTCAGTGGAACCTGTGTGTGTGTGTGTGGGGGGTAATAGGTAGGTGAATGACATGGGGGGAGGATGAGAGTCAGAGTTTCTCAGGAGGGGCAGGCACTCTGAGTTTCCCCATTAAGAGGAGATACAGTTCTCTTTTAAAGGGCCCTAATTTCTCACAGTTAAGGAGGGAGGGAGACAGGGAGATCATTTAGGTACTAAAGCCCTTGGTAGGACAGCGCATGCAGGGCAAACAGGGATCGTCGAAAAGGGACAAGAGTACAGACTTAGCAGCTAGGTCCCACTGAAAAAAGTCTGCCATGGATGCAAAGGAGTAGCCAAGCAGGGCCTTTTTGCCGATAAGGCAGGCCTGATATTTTGCCCTCAGGTGGAGGGGTAGCCACCCTGTTTCTGAGTAAATGATACATGTGTGAGTCAGATGCTTTGCCCTAAGACCAGCCTGCAAGCCTTGCTGAGAAGGGTTTTTATTCTTTTCAGGGCAGTGTCCGACCTCACACTATAGATTGCCAGCCCATAGTCAATTATTGATAGTACACAGCTCCTGGTAACAACATAGAAACATAGAAACATAGAATTTGATGGCAGAAAAGGACCGCTTGGCCCACCCAGTCTGCTCATTTCCCTACCTAATGGATAAGCTGCAGATCCTAGTTAACCAGCAGCCTACTTCTTCCTACCCCTACCCCCAAGAATTGCCTTATGACTGTCCCATGCATGCTTGAATTCCACCACTGTTTCTGACTCCACAACCTCCTCCGAAGGCCGTTCCATGCATCCACAACCCTCTCTGTGAAAAAATACCTTTAAATTACCTCTGAGCCGCCTCTATCTTCAAATTGTGCCCTTGTTCTTTGCACACCTCTTTTTTTGAAAGATGCAACCTCTTGGACTTTGTTGATTCCCTTGAGGTACTTGAAAGTTTCTATCATGTCTCCCTCTCCCTCCTTTCCTCGAGGCTAAACATATTAAGCTCCTTAAGTCTCTCTTCATATGTCTTCCAGTGCAGACCCTGCACCATTTTAGTTGTCCTCCTCTGGACAGCTTCCATCCTGTCTATGTCTTTGCGGAGATTGGGTCTCCAGAACTGCACACAGTACTCCAGATGGGGTCTCACCAGCTGTCTGTACAGAGGGATAATGACTTCCTGTTTTCTACTGGTGATGCCTCTTCCTATGCATCCCAGTATCCCACCAGCCCTCCTTGCTGCCCTCTCACATTGCTTGCCCACCTTTAGGTCATCTGATATGACTACCCCCAGGTCCCTTTCCATTTTTGTTGTTGTTAGTATCTCACCCCCCATTGTGTACTCTTCCCCAGGGTTTTTGTTTCTCAGGTGCATTACCTTGCACTTCTTAGCATTGAATCTAAGCTGCCATACATTTGACCATTCCTCTAACCTTGCCAAGTCCCTTCTCATCCTTTCCACCCCACCTTGTGCATCAACTCTGTTGCAGATCTTTGTGTCATCTGCAAAGAGACATACTTTTCCTTCCAGTCCCTCTGCAATGTCGCTTATAAAGACATTGAAGAGGACCAGTCCTAATACTGAACCCTGTGGTACCCCACTAGTAACCCCCCTTTCTTCAGAGTGGACTCCATTTACTATTACTCTCTGTGTCGTATTCTCCAGCCAATTCTTTACCCAGGCTGTCATCTTGGGACCCACTCCCAGGCTGGCTAACTTGTATATTAATCTTTTGTGTGGGACTGTGTCAAATGCCTTGCTAAAGTCTAGGTAGGCCATGTCCACAGCCCCTCCCTGATCTACTGCTTTGGTCACCCAGTCAAAGAAATCTATCAGATTTATCTGGCATGATCTTTCTGCTGTGAATCCATGCTGCCTTGGGTCCTGTGCCCCTCTGGCCTCTAGATACTTGACAATTCTTTCCTTCAGAAGTGATGCCATCATTTTCCCTACCACTGAGGTTAAACTAACAGGTCTGTAGTTTCCTGCTTCTGCCTTGCTCCCACTTTTGTGAAGGGGAATCACATCTGCCCCCTTCAGTCCTCGGTACCACCCCATCCTCCCATGATTTGTTAAAGAGGGTAGTCAGTGGTGTCACTAGTTCTACCCTTAGTTCTTTTAGAATTCTGGGATGAATCCCATCAGGCCCCATTGCTTTGTCCACCTTCAGTTTTAAGAGTTCTTTCAGAACCCTTTGTTCTGTAAATGGGCTGGTATCAACTTCTGTATCCAGAGTGTTTCTACTGTTTGTTTTAGGTACCTCCCCCTCTTCCTTTGTAAATACTGAGCAAAAATATTTGTTTAGTATCTCTGCCTTTTCACAGTCACCCTCTGCCCACCCTCCCTCCCCTTTATTAAGCCTCACTATCCCTCCCTGATCTTCTCCTTCGCTCCCTGATGTACCTATAAAAGGTTTATCCCCTTCTAACTGAGTTGGCTATCTTTTCCTCTGTTTGGGCCTTTGTTGTTCTGACTGCCTTCCCAGCTTCCTTTTGCTTTAACTGATACAGTTCTCTGTCCTGCTCCTTCTGTGATTCCTTGTACTTCCTGAATGCTTTCTTTTTCTCTTGAACCTTCACTGCCACTTCCTTTGAGAACCATAGTGGTTTCTTACATCATTTCATTTTGTTTATTTGCTTCACACAAAGGCTTATTACCTCTGTGATGGCAGTTTTTATTATTCCCCATTGTTCTTCCACCCCTCCCTCCTGCCCATTTGCTAGTGCATTCCTTAGGCACTCACCCATTTTGGCAAAGTCAGCCTCCTAGAGTCCAGTACTTTGCCTTTGTATGGCTTGACTCTATTGCTGTGTTTATTGTGAACCATACTGTTCGATGGTCACTAGTTCCCAGATGGCTACCCACTTCTACATCTGTGATCCTCTCTTTGTCCATTTGAGAGAACCAGGTCTAAGAACGCTCCCTCTCGGTGGCCCAATACTAGTTGTCTAAGGCGTGCCCCTGTAGGACATCTAGAATAACCCCACTCTTCGAAGTGGCTGCTGCAACTGCACTCCAGTTAACATCTGGCATATTCAGATCACCCATCAGCAATATCTCCCCTTTTTCTGCCATTCTAAGTATACTTTCTATCATTTCCTTGTCCATTTCCTCCCCCTGAGAAGGGGGTCTGTATACAACCCCTGTGCAGATTGTGGTGCCATTGCTGGTCTCCAAATTTACCCACAGTGCATCTTCTCCTCCCTGTTTTCCCTTTTGTTCTGTTGCTTTGATTCCTTCCCTTATGTAAAGAGCTACTCCTCCTCCTCTTTTACCCTCCCTGTCCCTCCTGTAGATAGTGTATCCTGGTATGTTAACGTCCCAGTCATGGTTTTGTGTGTACCATGTTTCTGTGACTGCCACAATATCCAGATGTTCCTCCTCCATCAAGGCCACTAATTCAGGAGGCTTGTTACTCAGACTAAGGGCATTGGTACTCATTGCTCTCCATTTTTTGATGGCTTTACCTTCTGTTGCAGCATCCCCCACTGACCTTTCTACCTAAGTATTTTTCTCATTTAGTACCCTGTTTTGTAGGGAGAGGCTGGGATTTTCCTGCTGCTTATCAGTGCCTCCCCCCTTGACTAGTTTAAAAGCTTGCCAGTGAAGCATCTAAACTGATTGCTCAAAAGACTTGTTCCCTTCCTGGATAGATGCAGACCATCCTGCCAGTATAGGCTGGTGTCCCTCCAGGTGGAACCCCAATCCCCAATGAAGCCAAACCACTGTGCTCCACACCATTTTTTCAACCATTCATTAAACTGCATGGCACAAAGTACCCTCGCCTCACTCATGCCATTGACAGGCAGCACCTCTGAGAAGGATACTGTGTGTGCTACTTTTCTTAGACCCCTCCCCAATTCTACAAAGTCCTTCTGCACTGCTCTAATCTCATGTTGAGCCAAGTCATTTGTCCTAGGTGGACAGTGACGTCCAGCTCAGACTCCCGTGCAGCTGTTCTCATGATCCTGAGGATGCACTTCCTGTCCCTCCAAGACATGGCACCAGGCACGCACCTTACTTCAGTTTTCCCTGCTCCCCCCAGTTCTATCCCCCTAATAATTGAGTCCCCTACCAGGAGCTGCTTCCTTTCCTTGTGGTGTCCTCTGCCTCCTTCCTGTGGGCCTCCCTTGTGACAGTTGTCCTCAGCCTCCTTTGTCTCCTCTGTGGATGCATCCATAGGGGAGCTATGCTCCCCCAGAATGGTGTATGGATTGTGGAGTGGAACAACTGACTGAGTGTGCCTCTGTTCCACCATCCTCACCCTTCCTGAGCCCACTGTGGTCCAACTGCTTTGCATTCTTTGCAACCTCTGAGGTAGCGGTGGTGGCTATGGTGCTCCCTAGTTGGGGGAGGTTCCCTTCCTACCATCCAGTGTGGCCTTGGGGAAGGTTCCCTTACTACTGTCCAGTGTGGCCTGAAGACGGGCAACTTCCTCCCTCAGGGCAGAGAGTTGTCTGCAAATAGGGCAGCATCTCAGCCTCCAGAAAGACTCCTGGAAGACTGCTGCCCCACAGCCATTACATTGCACTACTTCTCACATGTTTATCTACTTTTTTGTGTGTGTGTGTTTGTGTGTGATTGGTTTGTTATATAGAAATATATATATTATACAATATGTATGCTTATATTGTCAGTGCAGTGTGCTAGAGAGGATATGACAGTGATATGCACCTTGCACTCTTGAGGAAATGATGTCAGAACCCCAGGTATAAAGGAACTATTTCCAGGGGTGGGTTGGGACTATACTGTGCCCTCACAAAACAATCAGCTAAGAGCTCTGACCAATTGGCCATGATGAGTGCCTTCCTGTCAGCAAGATGCCCTACACAACAATTTGACAGAGAAAATACCCTGCTAATCAAACAGAGAAAAGCCAGACATCCAAGTCAGACACAGGTAAACCTCCCAGCCCCAAAACAGCCTGGTGGTTGGGCTCTGAAAGCAGTCAGCCCCAAAATAAGTCAGCTGTGCTTTAAACTCTTCCTGCACTGAAAAACTTAAGAATTAACAAACGTAAAGCTAGATCCACCTCCCTCTGTTGCTTGAAAGACTGTCTTTTCCTGATAATTCTAAGTTCCTTATTTCACCTTTCAGTTAGAAGTAGCCTCCACCTGCAGAATATCTGCTACAAACCAAAGACAATTGTAAGGTTCACCTCCCTCTGTTGTGAGCACAACTCGCTTACTTGCAAATCCTGTGTTCAGTATTGCAGCTTCCAGAAAGAGGTAGTTTCAGTTGAAGAATATTAGCTGTTCAGTGCCTCTGCTGACAGGGCTTGTCTATGGCGATATAGGATGTCAAGCTTGACATTGGTAGTTTTCACTATGTGGTCAATTGGTAGTTTTCACTATGTGGTCAATGTGGGTAGAAAAGGACAGGGTGTCTTCCAGGTAGATGCCCATATATTTGAAACTGCTACCTTGCTCAAGTATATGACCCTTATTGCTAATAACATTCAGAAGGCCAGCTCTTTTCTTGTTGTGGGATGTAGGGAATAGCATAGGAGGAGTTTATTCTTTGTGAACCAAGCCTCAAGTTTTTGGAAGTTGTCCTGAAGGGTTGAGGTTATATCTGACAGTTGTTTTCCTGAGACCGTGATAACAGCATCATCCACATCTAGTACCATTTTAGCAGGGCAGGCAAAGGGTAGCAAGTTTACAAATAGGATGAATAGCAGAGGGCCAAGAATAGATCCTTGAGGTGCCCCCATTGACACTACCCTTGGGTCAGATACTGCCCCATTGATCTTTACACACTGATGTCTGAGTGACAGGTAGCTGCTGAACCAGGAAGTGGTTTCAGAGGATAGGCCAAGTGTCTGAAAGTTTGTTAACTGTATTTGATGGTTCACTGTGTCAAACGCTTTTGTGAGGTCTACAAAGATGGACCCCACTGACATCACATTGTCAAGAGCATCATAGAGGTGAGTGGTGAGGTCAATGAACACAGACATTGTACTGTGATCTTTGTGGAATCATGTTGTTGTGGGCAAAGTAGTGAGTATTTATTCAGGTAATCCATTAACTGATCTGACACTATGCATTCAAGAGTTTTCAATAGTGGGGGAAGTACAGATATGGGTCTATATTTGGCAAGAAGGGCTCCATCCCTGCTTTTAAAGACAGGCATGACAAGTGCTGTTTTCCACTTTTCGGGGAAGACTCCCGTTCTCAAGGAAAGGTTAAATATTTTGGTGATGGGTATTGCGATAGCGTCAAGAACAAGAGCAACCAGTTTCATATCAATGTGGTCACTACCAGTCCTAGTCTAGCCAAGGACCCTCTTGATATATTTAATGGCTTGTGACCTGGAGATCTGTTTAAAGTAAAATAGGAGTGTCCCATGGTTTTGTGAGGAGGTGTGGATCATCTGATTGTTATTGAGGGGCACTGCCGTGACATGTATTCAGGAGGGAGGACTGTGTTTAAGTCTGAGAAGGCTGTATTGAAAGTATTTGCCAGCTCCTTAGGTTTCTGTATTGTACCGGATGTGGTGACGATTAGGTCAGAAGGTGCCTTGGCAACCCTGTCAGTGAGTGTTTTTATGGTGTTCCAGAATTCTTTGCCTTGACCCCAATTGCTGGTTAGCAAGTCTTTGAAGCAATAGGCTTTAGCGTTCCTAATCAGCTTTGTGTATTTGTTCCTAGCCACCTTATATGCAGCGTAGTCAGCCTGAATTCCAGTGGCCCTAGTCCTATGCCAAAGGTTGTCCCTGATATTCATTAGTTCCAAGATTGCCCCTGAGAGCCAGGGGTTGTGGGACCCTTTGACCTTTGTTGATTTGAATGGAGCAAAGATATTGCAGGCATTATTGAAGGTAGTTATGAGGTAGTCTAAGGCTTGATTAATGTCAGGTAAGTTATCAAGCATGCTCCAATCAGTCTTGTAGAGATGTTGTTTAAAATTGTCAAGTTGTCCTTTTCTTAGTAAATGGTTTTAGGTGTTGCAGGGGGTGGGTTTGAAACCTTTATTAGACCAGAAAAACATTACTGGGGAGTGGTCACTTAGTGAGTCTGGTAAGACTGTTACATTTGAGATATGTTCAGATCAATAGTAAGTTGCCAATCAAGTAATGTGATGGAGCCAGTACGGTATTTCCTCCTGGTTGCTTGGGTCACTAATTGAGTTAGGTATAAACTAGAGTTTTGATCCTTTAGGTTTGCTGTCTCTTGTGCTAACCAGTTGGTGTTAAAGTCACCCACAAAAACCTGTTCCCAATTTTCTTTAATCTGATTCATATGGTTGATGAACTGTCCAATGCCCTTTGCCTGCTTGCCAGGGGGTATGTAGACTGTTGTGAGTACCATTGTCTTTATCTGCTGGCCAATGGATAGTTTGATAGATAAGAGTTGCGCCTCTTTTGGTATGGAGCTGTTTGACATCACCTGTCCTTTTATATCGTTGCATAGGTATACCAAGCATCCACCCTCTCGTTTGGAGAGGCAGTCTTGGCGGAAGATAGAGTAGCCGTCCAGGACAATTGAGGCATCAGGAATCTTAGGGGAGAGCCAGGTTTCCATGATGGCTATGATGTGGGGTTTATGCTGTGCAATCCAGGCCTGGAGCTGAGGTAGCTTGGGAGGGAGACTACCTATATTGATAGATGCGATTTTAAGGTGGCCACTAGTCTTTGTATTCCCTATGGCAGGTTGGTCTGGGTTAGGAGGAATATTACCTGATAGGAGGAGCAGGATAATAATCAGAGTTTTTAGGAAATTCTTTCAGCAGGTCTTACAGTTTCATGTGATCTTTCAAGTATTGTACCCAAGTTTTCTGTTAGTTTCAAGCTTAGTGTGGATGCATGATGATAAAGTAGCGTGAGCATGTGGCAGGGATATGTGCCTGGTGGGGGGGGGAGGAGGCTCACCATATCACTGGTAGTGAAAGTATTCAAGTCATAAATAGTTCCTGCTATTGGCCTAATAGTGGGGGGGGGGTATTATGGAATTGGCATTGGTGGGGGCCACCACAGGTGTTGAGTTGTGTACACCATTTAGCAAAGTAAGGAGTATGAGGGTCAGGGTTAAAGGGAAAGGGAAAATTGTTTAACCAGGAGTAGCACACTAAGCCGAAGCTTGTTTCCAGCTGCAACCTGGGAGCACAAGAAAGTTAAGTGACATGCTTAGGGTCACACAGTATGCACCTAGGTGACTGTGGGATTCCAACTTAAGTCTCCAGATCTGCAGCTCAGAGCCTTAACCCACTGCACTAAACTGCCTTCTTAGAGAGTATTTGAGTGCTCCATTTATTGAGTGCCTGACTCGTGTTGTAAGAGCTTGGTGGTAGCAAGGTGTAGTTTTGACCCTCTGATTTGAGCCTAGGATCATGTTTGAGCGGGTAGGGTACCAGCCCTTTAAGACCGCAGGAAGCTTACTACCTAGTGATTGAAGAGGATGGGGTGGAGCAGAAGAAGCATATTTAAAGAGTGCCGGGGCGAGGGGGGGTAGGCAGGAGAAAAATCAGGTTCTATTAATAAAGCTGTAAAACAGGATGGCTCTAAATCTGAATCAAAATCCTATCTAATAGAGATTTAAAGGAAATAACTGTGCTACAAGTGAAAATTAGGTGGAGCAGATACAAAAGAAAAAATTAAACAGCTGCAAAATTAGCACTAGAAGCCAATCCCAAATCCACAGAGAGCAGTCCAGTCAGGGAGCCAGTAGTAAAGAGGCGCCAAATTTGAAAGTGCAGCAGTGGAGGTGTACCTGGGCTTGCAGAGGTGGGGATCAGGCTGGCAGTGGCTGAACATAAGCCACACCGCATGAGAGTGCCTGGTCAGAGTTGGAGATTTCTGAGAAAGGAGGAAAAGGAGAGAAGAATTAAATTAGTGCACAGCAGTTAAGGGGGAGGTTTAGGCAGAGGGAGGGTCAGGCAAGAGAACAAAAGGTAAGCAGCAGGATGCTGGAGACAGTGGAGATAGGGGTAACTGGTGGGAGGGAATTAGTAAGGGGAGCCAAGGGGAGGGAGAGAGAGAGACAGAGAGGAGAATGGTAGTTGGGAGGGGGGAAGCAGATGAACGCCAAGGCCCTAAGAATCAGGAAGATTGGGTATAGAGAAAAATAGGATTAGAGCAGTAGGTAGAAGAGCTTAGCAAAAATCAATTCTTTTAGGCTAGGTAGCTTTGTTACCGCTTTAAATTCTGGACTTAAACCTCAAGCATTGCCTGAGGCATCATTTGAGTCCTCCCTTCTGTCATTGTCCAAATCAAGGTCCCAACATCACGATCTGTCTTTGCTTTAAATATTGGACTTAAACTCCAACCATTGCTTGTGGCATCTGTTGTGTTCTCCCTTCGAACAGTCCTTCCTCCCTAGGCCATCATGTCCGACTCTCTCCTATCTCAGCTGACCTTCCCTCCCCTCTCCCTACACCCCCTCCCCTTCCCACCCCACTTGCCAGGCCATGCCTACAATACTTATCAAAAGACTCTTACATCTCAATCTTCTTTGCACTTTGATGCTAGAGGAACTGCCACTCCTGCTCATTATGACTCCTCCAATGATGTTTACTGTATAAACTTTAGATCATTACCTTACGTCCATATATCTGTATCCCTGCAATTGTATTTAAATGACACTACCTCCTGCTGAACCTATTGCTATGTTCTGGTGCAAGTATCTTGTCACACGTGATGGTTATATGTTATTACTACGTAATTGTTATTTTTTTTTTCAATTCAACTTTATTTTTATAGCGCCTTTTAAAACCAAGGCGCTTACCATAAAAACAAAAACAGCCAATATAAATAACATTAAAACATAAACATTACATTATCCATCACTAGGGAAGGCGAAATCAAATAAATAAGCTTTAAGCTCAGTTTTAAATCTACTGACAGTTGGGCATTCTCTCAACCGATGAGGTAGAGAATTCCACAGGGTTGGAGCTGAAAAAAGCAAAGGCACGAGAACCAGACATCTTTAATCGTACCCTGGGAATCTCTAGCAATCCCTCATCAGTGGAATGGAGAGGACGGAGGGGCCTGTAAGATACCAGGAGATCTTGCAGGTAGCTGGGTCCCTGATCATGTAGGGCTTTGAAGGTTAGCAAGCCAATCTTAAAGGTGATCCGCCACTGAATATGCAGCCAGTGCAGCCCGCGGAGCACAGGCGTAATATGACTGGTCCTAGATGTCCCAGTCAAAAGCCTGGCTGCCACGTTCTGCACCAGCTGCAAGCAGTGGATATCAACCCCCTGGAAGCCCTAGGTAGAGGGAATTGCAGTAGTCAAGACGGGTCGAACCAATGTTGGTAGATCATCCGAGGGAACCAGATGTTTCACTCGGGCAATATTTCTCAGATGATAAAAAGAGGATTTGATGACAGCTGACACCTGAGATTTTAAGGTCAAGCCATTGTCAAAAATAACGCCCAGGTTACACACCTGGTCTGAGGTAGTGAGTGGCACACCACCAAGTAATAAACCTGGTGGTTGTCCAACCCCCAAACCCGCCCTCGGATGACCTGGGTCCACAACCAACACTTCAGTCTTGTCCGATTCAGTCTCAACCAGCTGGAACTCATCCAAGATCTGATCTCGGCAAGGCAACTATTCAGCACGGAGACTGCATCATTCTGTTTGGACAGAAAGGACATATACAGTTGAGTATCATCTGCATAGCAGTGAAAACTCAGACTGTATCGCCTGATGATATCTCCCAATGGCAGCACATACACTGCAAACAACATGGGGGCTAATATAGAGCCCTGCGGCAGCCCACAAGGCAGGGAGTGAGTGCCAGAGGAATAAATTCCGGTGGTCACTCTCTGAGACCTGCCTGTGGGGTATGAATGGAACCAATTTAGGACTGTACCAGACAGTCCACATAAAAACTGCAGGTGCTCCAATAGCACACCATGGTCTACAGTGTCAAATGCAGCAGAGAGATTGAGAAGGACCAGAATGGTACATGCCTTTCGATCTCTAGTCATTAGGAGGTCATTCAATACCCGGACAAGAGCAGTCTCCGTGCTGTACTTCCTCCTAAAACCAGATTGGAGAGTATCATAGACATTGTGAGTTATAAGATGATCATCCAACTGCAGTGCAACCACCTTTTCAATAACTTTATCATCAAATGGCAAGTTAGAGATAGGTCAGTAGTTATCTAGACAGTCTGGATCCAAGGAGGATTTCTTAAGGAGTAGTCAAACAACCGCCTCCTTGAGGGAGTCAGGAAAGACTTCCCTCTCCAAGGACTTCCAGACAATGTCAGCAAGGATTGGGCAGATAACATCTACAGAACCCATCAAAATGGGGTGTAGGGCCCAGATCCAAACTACTATTGGTTGGACGCAATATTTGGATGATCTTCACAATGTCATTGAAGTCCAGCTGGTGAAAATCTGACCAGACAGACAAAGTGCCAGTCTCTTCCTGTCGACCACTGCAATCACTCATAGGAGAGGATGAACTGATGGCAGACCTGATGCTGGCAACCTTATCTGCAAAGAACTGAGCAAACTCCTCACATCTTTGCTGAGAAAAAGCTTCTCTGGGCTGGAGACAGATTAGATTTCACAATCTGTCAACAGTCCAGAAAAGCTGAGCCAGTCTATTCTGTGCAGCAGAAATCTCCCTGGACAGGAATTCTGCCTTCTTATGGGTGATTTCTGACTGATAGCTCTCATAATGTGCCATCAATCTAAGCCTGTCATCATCACGGCTGGACTTCCGCCAAACTCTCTCCGTCCTTCGATCAACTTGGCTCATCCTCTTCAAGGAGCCATCAAACCACGGGCTCCTTGGGTGAAGAGTGAGAGGCCGAACACGAACAGGAGCAATCTTGTCCAGAGCATCTCCAACAGCCTTGTTATAGGCTAGAACAAGATCATCTGGACTCATGCATTCGCTCAACAAGCCCGAGAGGTCCTGTACCACCAATAGGTCACTGGGGTTAATCCCCCTTAAAGGGCGGTACTGAACCAACTCCATAGGGGCAGACCTATTGAGGGGACCCTGAAACTGAACCTTATGGTGTGGTGGTCAGACCAACTGACCGGTTCCACCCCCAGATCAGTAATCTCCATACCCAGAAGAAAGATCAGATCCAAAACATGACCCCCTACATGGGTTGAGGAGGTAACTACCTGCGATAGGCCCAGCATCACCATCAGCTGGAGGAGATTTTGACCAAAATGCAAGAGTTCATCATTGACACAGGCATTGAAGTCCCCCAGAATTATCCATCTGGAGGACCTCAATACCACCTCGATGATGAAGTCTTTTATCTCCTGCAGGAATTCTCCACCATCTCCTGGTGGACGGTAGATGAGGAGGATCTGTCAGCCTACACCTTCACCCAGGATATATTCGAAGGATCTGGTACTTCCCAATGGCACATCCACAAGGCCCAGCTCAGTCTTAAATATAATGGCCACACCCCCGCCCCTACGATCCAACCTTGGACGATGTATCACCGAGAAACTGGCTGTAGTTGCCAAGGCCAATACAGGGCCTGCATTTTTATCCAGCCAGGTCTCGGTGATGCAAGCCACATCAGTTGTTGCAACAAGATCAGCTATAACAGCCGTCTTGTTTTTAATCAATCTGACATTGCATAACACCACCAAGGCAGGATGAGCTGTCGAGGAAGACCTCAGCGCCTGCCCATTTATATCAGAGCCCTTGGGTATGGGGACAAAACAGGGAGAACCACTATCCTGACTCCATTTCACCCCAGGGCATCTCCTGGATCTCACAACTCCAATCTGCCCTCCCCCCTTCCTGTTATGTATGTTCACTCAACCTGTGAGGTCTTAACCCTGTTAGCAATTGTTTTGCCCCAGGTCCATCTGGTAAATGAGCTTGTCTCAATGATGTTCCACCTGCAAAATAAAGATTTTGATTGATTGATTGATTGAGTAAGGCATATAGATAAACAAAACAGGTTCTACTAAAATAGCTGTACAACAACACAAATCAGGTTCGATTAATAAAGCTATAAATCAGGATTGCTGTAAATTTGGATCCAAATCCTAATCTAATAGAGGTCTAAAGGAAATAACTGTGCTACAAGTGAAAATGAGGTGGAACAGATACAAAGGAAAAAAATAAACAGCTGCAAAATTAGCAGTATAAGCCAGTCCCAAATCCATGGAGAGCAGTCCAATCAGGGAGCCAGTAGTAAAGAGGCACTGAATTTGAAAGTGCGGCGGCAGTGGAGGCATACCTGGGCTTGCAGAGGCAGGGATCAGGCAGGTGGCGACTGATAGTAAGCCACACCACAGGAGGGACCTCCCGGTCAGAGCAGGAGGGGTCTGGGCTTGCATAGGTGGGGATCAGGTGGGCAGTGGCTGAAAGTAAGCTGCACCACAGGAAGGAGTGCCCAGTCAGGGTGGAAAGATTCTGGGAGGAGTCTTTCTTGTTTAGTGATGTACTGAAGGATGTCACACATACAAGTGTCACTCACTTGACAGTGACAAACTGAACCTCTGTGTTTGCCTGCCACATCAACAACAAAACAGGGCTGTAGTCATTGACAAATGCTTCACTTTCTCTTTGGGACAATTCATATGGTTCTTTATGATAGTGTCTAATTGCAGAAAACAAGTCATTCAGGCTGCCTGTTGGATTAACCCATCTGGGGAATCCAAAACATAAGCAATAAGGCATGACTGGGTGTGCATCGTCACTAAATAACGTCATACCTATGATGGGTCAAAGCTCAAGGCCACAGGCAAAGTTCTTCCGCCACCCTAGGTGTGACATTATTCAGGGACAATGCACACCCTGGAGTGCATTATTGTGATAATAATATGGCTATTAAAAATCTGACAAGACTAATGATTAAGCAGTAAACAGAAGAAACAATCAGAAGTTATAACATAGAGAATGAAGGATGGGCAAGTGTGTGTTATGAATATTTTTTTCACACCTGAGGTGTGTGATGACTCATAAACCTCGAGAGCGAAGCTCAAGAGGCTCATGTAGTCATCACACACCGAGGGTGTGAAAAAAACATTCATAGCCACACATTTGCCTTTCTTTTATTTTTTGTAATTGCTGGTGTAAAATCTTAACCAGCATTTTTGTTGTATGAAAAAAAAATACTTTTTTTGTGCAGAACTTGTTTAGTCTAGAAGGAGTAAAAGATTTCTTAATATTTAGCAACCTGTTATAGAAAGGCTGAAACTGTAAATGTTGAGGAACTGGTTCAACGGTGCTGTTTGCAGACAAATTGTAGTGCCCCCAGAAGGAAGTGTTGCTCTTCCGATGAAGACTTTCGGTTGCCTGGGTGACCGATGGAAAAAAAAAAAAAGAAAACCATAAGGGAGCATGTTTAAACTGGGCAGTTTAATAGTGTTTTATGATCTGCAAAATAAAGAAAACTGGGAACTTTTTGAGAGAGACATTTGTGCGAAGCTCGTTCTGGTAAGCAGAAGGACTTTGTGGGGGGAAAGTGTTTGGCTTACTGTCTCGAACACATGCTACCACTCGAGAAATGCAAGAGTGACTGCAAAGTTTTGAAACACCGTAATAACTCAATTTCGGGTTGTTACACCATTTTTACTGTGCCTGAATTCAGGTTATTAAAGGAAGTCACCAGTAATTATTTTATTATAATTAATTTAAACATAAAATAGAGATAAAATAGTCCCTTCAAGAGCTTTACTGCATCCCTCCATATTGCTTACACTGTCTATTTTATAGCCGATTTTATTACTTTGAGCTTAGCAATATATTTTATACTCTTGCTTTTATCTCATTTTTTACTTTGCAGAATTGAACACGTTAATATTGACAGTCTCATTTAGTGTCCCTATAGAGATCAACTGTGCTGTGGCAGAGGCGTCCATATGGTTATTTTCTGTGTTTCCTTGTTTTTTTTTTTTTGTTTTTTTTTAACAGGAGTGAAGACTACCCTAACAAACAGAAAAAAACAAGCAATAAGACATGTTCGGGTATGCTTTGTGGTTGGATAACGGCACACCTCGGGTGTGTCATGAGGCACCGAGTGCCTTCACTTCAACCACCCAAGTGCCATTACCTGACCACAGTGTACACCCTGGAACATCTTACTGTGATTATAAAATGGATCTAAGATTTTTTTTTTTTGGGGTGAAATAACACACCAAATCAAAAAAAAGAAACATTTATATGACTTTTAAAAACAGTCTCAGCACATTCCAGCACTGACATGCTATATCAGGTTTAAATATTATGTATCGCAAAATGTGTGTGTTTTTAATTAGCTCTTAAACTCTCTAGTTTCCCCCAACCCAGACCCTTTTTACCCATTCTCTAACCTTTCCTTCTTATTCTTTATAATATTCCCTCCCTTTTCTCTGTCTTGTTCATTCTTATGTTGTCTTGTGCACGTGCAAGCAACATCTTGTGGTAATATGAGAAATGTAGAGGTGTGTCAGTGTTGAGAATGCAGGGCACACTTCAGTAGGTGCATCCCTCATTCCTCAATGAGCCAGCATGCTAGTGCTGACACAAGAATTATGTTAAGTGCCACCAATTTGAAAGAAATGTGCTGCTGCAATGAGAGACAAGCTCGTCATGTAGCGGCACAGATGACATGCCTCCTGTATGTGCCTTTCCTGGTGAAACATTTCAATAAACATGGCAGCAGCAGTAGACCAAACAGCTGTTTGTGTTGTGATGTCTCTGCCTCGCCACTTCACTAGTCCTAGCCTGAAAGGTGGAAGGAGGTACTTTCCTCACCTGCCTCCTCCATGTCCCACTATCTCCAGATCAAAAGTTTCTCCCGCCCATGCAGAGCAGGCCACAGCCTAAGCTCCATAAGGGCTGAGAGTATTCAGTGCCTGAAGGCACTTTTACTGCAAGCACAATCGATTGCGCTGGCTGGGAGGAGGCACTTTCCTTGCCTGCCTCCTCCATGTCCTGCTGTCTCTGGCTCGAAAGTTTCTCCCGCCCATGCAGAGCAGGCCACAGCCTAAGTTCTGTATGGGCTGGGAGTATTCGGTGCCCGAAGGCACTTTTACTCTAAGCGCAATCAATTGTGCTGGCAGACCCCCTCCCTCTGCCTGCTGACATCGGGGTGCTTGATACCCATGTCAGCCTGTATCCCCCCATCCTTTAATGTGGCACACTGGGAGCCCACCCCAGTGTGCCAAAACCTGCTGTGGTGTTTACACCGGGATGCCCACTCCCGGTGTCGGATGCACCCGCCCCCACACACACATATATCCTCTGTCCTCGAGGTGCCCAATCCCTGGGTTGGCATTCATTCCCACCTTGATCCCCTTCCCCAGTATTCTGACACACTGGGAACCTACCCCAGTGTGACAAAATCCATAGTTTCCCTGTGAAAAAGAAAACAGACCCACAACGTCTTTTTTTTTTTTACCTGAAAAAGAAGAAAATGGCCCCTCATCTTTGCCACCGCCCCTCCCCCAACCTAGACACTCCCTCTGCACACCCCACCTCCCCGCACTCCCCCACCCATACTTACCTCTGGAGGTTGGGAACAGCGATCTTCAGTGGCCCGGGAACATGTCTGCACTCTTCAAAAGCCAACCTCAAACTGAAGAAATAACAAGTCCTACAATGGCACTGAATGGGGTTTTTCAATTTAGGTTGATACCTCAGCCATTTTTGGGAGTTTTTGTTCCAATTGTTCAACATGGGATTCTTGGGACCCCACCTCATGAACACAGTCACTGTCATTTCGTTATTTTGTCCTGAAAGGTCATTTCGTGGTCACTGTGTGGAATCACCTTTCAGGACCAATTAATGAAATGACAGTGCCACTATTCATAAGTTGGGCTCCCAAAAAGCCTATGTTGCAAATTTGGTGAAAAAATTCCAAAAAATGACTGTGTTATGAGTGTGCATTGTGCAGTTTCCACACATGCTCGTAACTTCAAAAATTTTTAATATTTTCACTCCAGATTTTTAACATTGCCATTTTTTCACATGTCCTTATGAACAGTACAGCCATCATTTTTCACATCCTGCCCAAAATGTGTTTTCACACCTGTGGTGCACAATGGCGTGGTCGCTGTGGGAAATCAATGTTTGGGACAGATTAACAAAATCACAGTGCCACTGTTCATGTGCAGAGGTCCCAAAATGCCTGTGTTGAAAATCTGGTTGAAAAAATCCCCAAATTAATTGTGTTACAGGCATGCATTGCTCAGTTTCTATGCACGCTCATGACTTCACCAGTTTTTTATATTTTTACTCCCGATTTTCAACATTACCATTTTTTTACACCTCCTCATGAACAGTACAGCTGTCATTTTTCACATCCTGCCTGTAATGTGTTTTTGCACCTGTGGCGCCAAATGGCGCAATCGCTGTGCAAAATCACTTTTCGCCTAACAAACTGATAGTACCGCTGTTCATGAGGTGGGGTCACAAAAAGCTCATGTTGAAAATCTGGAGTGAAAATACCAACAAAGGCCCGGAGCATTAGGGTTTCTAACCATAACACTCCACCCTGTGGAGACTGATAGGCATCAGGGGTGTGACTTGGGATTGTCAGCTGTAATACTCAAGCCATTCCATCCCCACCCCTACTCTGCAACCAGTGACAGGCATCGAGGTGTGCTTTGGACTATTCAGTCCCAAAGTTCACCCCATTCTCCTATACTGCACCCATGTAAGCATATTTCCTTATGGAATGGGGTGAGCGTAAGGCCCGAAGACCCGAAGGCACACCACAGCACTTATCAGTGTCTGCAGGGTAGGGTGAGGTAAAAATGGCATGAGCGTTATGGCCAAAGACCCAAAGGCATACCCCAATGCCTGTCAGTCTCTGCAGGGTGGGGGTGGGGTTGGCATCAGTTCAATACTTCACTGTCATCCCTATTATGCATCTAACTCCGACACTACCAATGCCAAAGGCAGCAAGACAACATTCGGCATTGACAAATGCTTGTCTGACTTGCCAACATTCAAGAAATGGAATATTTGGTACAGATAGAAAGCAAGAATTCAAACCTCTGCTCAGTTCTGCTGGCAGAATATTTACTCCCACTAGCACACAACAGAAGGACTCAGATGGAACCAGGGCTTTGTTTTATCTGTAACAGCTTAAACAACACAGATTTCTCTAGTAAGCAAGTGAGAACAGGAGGGGGAATTTTCATGGTCTGCAAAGAAACACCATAAATTAAAATTCTAAGTACTGTAGTACTTCATGTTTTAAATTATGTATGTATGTGTAACAAGAATTTTGTGAGGGCAAATAACATTTAATTCTTATGTCTATAAATTGAAGACAGTTTTATTTTTATGGCCTGTTTGAAGATTTTGGTGAGTAAAGGTGACAGCCACCATTGTGATGGCAGTGAAGAATGACTGGTACAATTGATTTTATTGTGAAGAGGCTACTGGGTCTTCTTCCAATGCTGTCGTCGTGGGATATCAGCACTGGGTTTCAAGCTCCAGAGCCAGGGGGAGTCACGTGATGACAGCTTGCTGAATGGCAGCAGGGGCTTAGAGCTCTCTCCTCCTGCCGTCCTAACCGCCACAATCTGCGATCCTCAGTGCACTAATCTAGCTAGAACTACCATTACTGGATCGCCTACATTCTGCCCGCCGGCCTACGGGTGTTTTTCCTGCCAATTTCTTTAATTTTGCAGGGAGATGGAGGTGGATAAAAAGCAGGCCGTGGTTAGGCATACGCCTCATGACTCGGGGTGTTGCTACCATGTCACGGTAAACCAGGCGGGTCTGGGGTCGGAAAGAGTCGGAGAGAAACTCAGCCGTCCGGTCTTCTTACAGAGGACAAATTTATGCAAGACCTGGCCCCATTGAAGAATATCCTCCAGGACATTACTACTGAGCTGAAGTCTTTACGGGGTGACCTCTCCTCTCTCACTACGAGAGTTTCAGATTCGGAGGCCAGACTCTTCTCGTTGGAGCAGTGGAGGGGGAAAGCTGAGTTGGAGATGTCTGGGCTGGCTCAACAGGTTCGGAAGCTTCAGCTAAAAACCGAGGACCTGGAAGGCTGCAACCGGAGAAATAACCTTCTGATTCTGGGCCTTCCGGAGCTGGAAGAGGGGCCCGACCTGATGGCTTTCCTGCAGCGGTTCCTCTCTAAAATAGTAGGTCCTTCACCACTTAGCCCAAGTTACCACCTTGAGAGGGCACACCGGTCGTTGAGGCCTAGACCACCACCAGACCCTCCCCCACGACCCATAATCATGAAGTTCTTAAGTTACATTGAAAGACAACATGTCTTTAGAAAATCTCGAGAACTGCAAGCGATTACATGGGGGTCGGCCAAGCTACGTGTTGCCCAGGATCTTCCTAAGGAAATGAGGGAGAAAAGGGCTGCTTTCCACCCAACGGTTCAGAAGTTGATCGCGGCGTCTATTCCCTTCAGGATGGTGTACCCCGCTACCCTCAAGGTCTCTGTTGGCAGTACCACCCACAGCTTTGATTCGCCAGAAGCAGCTTATAAGGACCTTGCCACCAGGCTCCCTGATCTGTTTAAATCAAATGGCTGAGAGCTTTACTGAATTTTGTGTCTGTGGGGGGCTCTGGTCTTATTTTGATTGCTGGATGGGATATTTGTAATTTTTACTGATTCCCCCTTGAATGCATTCAGGGGCACTGGCTACCTCTTTTCCCTGGTTGATTTTTGTTGCTCTTACCTGTTCATGGCCATCCCTTAGGCTGTTGTGCTGAGCGACATCCTAGATGGTTGGGCAGGGGTGGAGCTAGGCCGCAACAGTAAGATCCTTGGTTTCTTTCCGGAACCGGTTATTAGGGGTAGTGATTTCCAGGGGTACCGATTTGGGTGTAGGACCCTGTTAGGTCCCGGTGTTAAATAGCACCCCCTGGAAACAAAATGACCTGACCGAGGATAGGTCCTTCATTTTATGGCCTAACCTGCCCGTTTTGGAATCCCCTTTCTTCATCTGCCCCAGGGGGTGAGTAGAATCTCCTCTAAAGTCGCCTTAATCTCCTCTACCTAAACGGATAAAGGGGATGTGTCCGAATGGATCGCCTACTGACATGGCTTGTTTGCAAGATAGGCGGTTGGCGGGTGGGGGATGGCTCTTAGGCCCCGCGTCTTACGGTAGCTGAGTCGCAAGCCTATGGAAGGGGGGTTTGCCAATCCAGCCCCAGTCACCGGGTTCCTGTTGCTTTTCCTGGTTTGGATTAGGACTGGCCTTCGTTTTGGTGGGATAGGGTTTTGGGATTTTCTTTTTTTAGTTGGTCCTGGTGAGCTGGGAGTTTCTGGATTCGCATGGAGGGTTTGGTTTCCAGGATCTAAGTTTTCTTATGTTGGATTTGATGTTTTCAGTCCTGGTACCAGGATGTAAATAGTTAGTCGATTGGGCTTAGGGAGGGTATTTTGGGTGAGGGTGGGAGGAGGGACCTGCCAAGTCTTATATTTGCAAGATTGCTCTTTAGGCACAGTTGTTTTTTCCAGGTTATTGGTACTCTCAATAAACCTTTGTTGGCAGGTTGTAGGGGGGTGGGATTCTGGGGTTCGAGTGTGCCTTTATCTATGTTTTGCTTCTGGATGTCCCAATACCTGCCTCCCTCTCACTTTGATTTTAAAATGGCTACAGGTACTATTAAAATAGCATCATGGAATGTGCGTGGGCTCAGAGAGAAGGTCAAAAGGACTCAGGTTTTTAACCACTGCACTCTGCTCCAAATAGATATATTATTTCTTCAGGAAACCCATCTTAGCAGTGCAGAGGTTAAGTGGTTATCTCGGTCTGGCTTTTCGCAAGTCTATGTCGCAGGTGGATCTAATTTTAGTAAAGGGGTAGCTGTACTCATCAAAAAGCATGTTTTGTTCCTGAGAGACTCGGTAGTGGAGGATCCAGACGGGAGGTTTGTTTTGGTTAAAGGTTCCCTTAATGGGAATACTGTAGTTCTAGGTTCAATTTATGGTCCCGTTGGGGGAAATCCTGACTTTTTTATGGCTCTGGCAGACAAAATTAGTGTTTTGCTTACCTCGCAGCTTATCCTGGGGGAAGACTGGAATGTTTCACCTTCTCACTCCCTTGATAGAGATCCCCAGAGCAACCGGCCTCTTGCATCCACGCAGAGGGCTTTGCATGACTTCTTGCATATGTTAGGATTGTGTGATCCCTGGAGACTTTCCAACCCCTCTCTTCGGGCCTTCTCATTCTTTTCCCAACCCCATGGATCATGGTCCAGGATAGACTATATCCTATTCAGTGCGACCTTCTTCCGGTCTCACCCAGTCCGGCATTGAACCGATTATTCTTTCTGATCATGCAATCGCCTGGATTAACGCTCTCCGGATCCTGAATTTCATCGATACTGCATGGAGGTTCAATACCCAGCTACTCAAAGATCCCCATACGTGACGCAGATAAGATCTCTAATTTCTCTCTTTTTGGCAGACAACCTGGGGTCTACCTCAAGATTTGATATGATCTGGTGTTCCCTAAAATGCTATCTCAGAGGAGAGCTAATTAAGTTAGCCTCCACAAGGAAAAAAGTCTGGCAAGCGCGGGCGTTCTCCTTAATGAATAAAATTAGAGAATTAGAAGCTGCCCACTCTCTTGCCTCTCCGCTATCCTCTTTGGAAACCCTCTTGGCTGCCAAAAACGAATACACTAACCTCCTTAAGGAAAAGGCCGAATATTGTCTTGTTAAAACTCAGGCCAAGTATATTGACCATGGTGAAAAGGCTGGGAGGCTTTTAGCTCTGCGCCTTCGCACATTAGAGGGATCCAGGCTAATACCGGCTTTACAAACGCCTGCCGGCTCCATTAAAACTTCTCCAAGAGAAATTGTGCGGATCTTTGAGAATTACTATAAGGATTTGTATAGCTTGCCCCTGCCCCCCGTCTCCCTCTCGGATATAACAATGTATCTAGCTGATATTGACATTCCCCAGCTTTTGCTGCCCCATAAGGAGACCTTGACTACTTCTATTTCTCTGGCCGAGATAGAAGGCGTTATTGCTTCCATGACTCCGGATAAGGCACCCGGTCCGGACGGGTTCCCTGCAAATTTCTACAAGGTTTTTTCTAAAGATCTTGCCCCCATACTTCTTAAACTCTATGAATATCTTTTCTCTTCTTGCGCCATAGACTCTACTCTTCTTGAAGCCACCATTATTTTAATTCTCAAGCCAGGTAAAACCCCTACTGATCCGGCGAGCTATCGACCCATATCTCTTCAGAATTATGATATGAAGATCCTCTCCAAAATCTTGGTTGAAAGGGTCAAAAAAGTCTGGCTCCACCTCCTCAGTCCAGAGCAGGTTGGTTTTGTGCATTCTCGTTCCCCATCTGACCACTTAAGAACTCTCTCTCACATTTCTCAACTTGCCCGTATATCTCAATCCCCTATGGCCCTAGTTTCGTTAGATGCAGAGAAGGCTTTTGACCGTGTGGATTGGTCCTTTCTCTGGGCTGTGATGGCTAGGATGGATTTTCCGGTTTCTTTTCTAAAGTGGGTCCAGATTCTTTATAACTCTCCCTCAGCCAAGATATATTGTAATGGAGTTTTTTCTTCTTTGTTTCATTTATATACTGGCACTAGGCAAGGCTGCCCTCTCTCGCCCTTTTTATTTAATCCTTTGGAACCCCTTCTTATTAAGCTTAAGTCCTCCTCACTTGTCAAGGGATGTTTAGTGCGTCAGCAGGAGCTAGTTCTCTCTGCTTATGCAGATGATATACTCCTGCATCTTGCACATCCTGCTGACTCCCTAAAGTATGCACTAGATATCATTAAACAATATGGTGCCCTCTCTCATTATAAACTGAATATTTCCAAATCTGAAATTTTCCCTTTAAACACTCATACCTATAAGCAGGATCTCGCCAACTTTGGTATGAGGTGGTCCCGCAGGTCGATTAAATATTTAGGGATTCATTTTTCAACGGACTCTTCTCTACTTAAGAAGCTTAATCTAGACGATCTGAAAAGTCTCATTCAGCAAGATTTGGGGCGGTGGTCCACCCTTCCTATCTCCCTTTGGGGCTGGATCAATATTGTTAAAATGAACGTTCTTCCTCGTATCTTCTATCCCCTCAACCTATTAAATCTTTGGTTGCCTGTTTCTTACCTGCAGCAGTTTCATGTGATGTTCTCAAATTTTATCTGGCGAGGTAAGGGAGTCTGGCGTTCATTTCTCAAACTATCTCTTCCTAAGGATAAGGGCGGGCTTCGGCTTCCCAACCTTTTGCTTTACCATTGGGCGGCCCATCTCGCTAAGTTAGGGAGATGGTTCCCTACTAACCCTGATTTTTCCCAACCTATTTGGCTCCAAATTGAAAAGTCGATCCTCTCGGAGTCTAGAATAGATCCCTATGCCATTTTCTATACTTCCCCCTCTGTACTTTCACAGTGGATAGCTGACCAAACAATTCTCGTATCTCTTAAGTCTCTTTTCCAATGTTTACGTTTTGTAGATATCTTTCCCAGGAATGATCTAGGCCAACCAGTTACGCTTAATCCCAACATTAAGCTGGGCAATTCGATGATTACTCCCGACTGGCTCCCACAAATTAAGGAAGCTAATCTGGAGCATTTCTATGACCAAGGACTCCTTCTTTCTTCCGTGGACATACTCGGTAAGTATGTCATTCCCAACGCCAAGATTTTCAAAGTTTATCAGCTGAGGCATCTCATTGCTGAGAGGTTTGGCACTCATTTCAATGAACCGGTAGTATACCCCTTCCTTTCTCAAATATTAACCCTCACCTCCAAACCGCACTCCATTTCATCAATATACTCCTTTCTTCTAAATTATAAATTCTGGAACCTGTTATGGCTCCAGTACCTGGCCTTCTGTTTCCTGAGTCCACTTTGATTTGGTCTCGCATCTGGAAGGATCTCCACAAATACCATACTCAGGACAGATTTAGGATTACTCAATACTATATTGTGAATAACATGTATTATACCCTCTATGAAACTTTTCCAACTTAAAAGGCTTTCCCTTTCCCTTTGTTCCAGGTGTATGCAAGGTGAAGGGGACACCCTCCATATTTTCTGGTTTTGCATTATAGTGGCCCCCCTGTGGTCTTCTATTCGGGACAATTTGGATCCTTTACTAGGTCTCTCAGGTTTTTTCACCCCCGAGATTTGTATTCTGGGGGATTATGCTAGTATAGATTGTGTGGAGTGCCGGTATCACATGGCCATGGTGTCCATTGTAGTTAAGAGGCTGGTCCTTAGACATTGGACGGATCAATTGGCATTGTCTTATACCGAATGGCTGACCGAGCTCTCCGCTTACCTCAATGCCGAGAGGTTGGTAGCCAGCTTGCGTAACCGTATGGACCTGTTTCAGAAAAAGTGGGGTTAACTGCAAACATTATATCTGCATCAGTGAGTTCCTGGCCTCCTACCTGATGCCTCCGACGTTCTCCTGTTGTCTCATACCCTGTTACCTGTGTCTCTCGATCTGAGGGGTGGGACTACTTCCTGAACTGTTAGCATGTTGAATATCCAGTTTAGGTATAATGTTTGCCTGGCACACTCAGTTTGGGTGTGGGGGTGTGGGAGGGTGGTGGTTTTGGGGTGGGATGTGGTTGGGGGAGGGAGTGGTTATTTTGTGTTTCTTTTTATGTTATACCATGTATATTATGGGATTGTTTATCTCTGTCATATGTTGTTGGTTGTCCTTTTTTTGGAAAATCAATAAACTTAAATTTCAAAAAAAAAAAGCTCCAGAGCCAATCAGATTACTGGATTTTTTATAGCCATATTATAATACACCTTGTGTACTACTTCCCAACACCTTTCACTTTTCTATGACAGTACTTGCAACAGATGTCTACAAGTTCCGGTAGTGTCAGCTGTCAAGTTTGTCAGGAAAATGACACATCACATGTTGCATGATAAATGTCAGGATGTCTTTGTACTCACTGTCACTGATATGCTGTGCTTAATCCACGAGGGCATTTATATACAAGGAATACTACTTGCTTGTTATTCCACTCTCCAAAAGTAGCGCTCAACAATACCAAGAGGTGTATTTTTTTGACAGGATGAATCTGAGTGGTACATTGCTGCTACGGCCAAATATTCGCTGTGTTATCCTGACCAAGTCACTTAAACTCTGAGTGCTCCAGTTTACCCAGCTGTGCAAATGGTTAGAAGCACGGTCCCACTGAAAATGGCATGTTGCATCCAAGGTGGGCTATCTTGTTTAAATACATAAACAAAGCATTTCTAGCAGTCATCTGGCGTTCCTGCCACCCCAGCCTTGGTAGGCAGTGGAAGCAGTGTGTTCTAATGGTTAGAGCATCATTGGGAACAAGGCTACAACATGTTCATACCCAACTAGAGGCAAGTACTTACTGTGTTACCTGTAACAAGTCATCTAACCTCCCTGTACTCCGGTTCATCCAGCTGTGGAAATGGGTAAAAAGAACTGCACAGGGAATGAAAAATTACATCTCAGCTGGGCTATACTGGGTAAATCCACTGCTAAAATTGGTAAAGGCAGAAACGCTCTGGAAATGAAGTGCAGCTTCTCAGCTGAACTATCTTGGTTAACTACTGTGAAAAAAACAGCCCACAGCTGCCGGCGATTCACAGTCCCCCTTCCTGCAGGCAGTGTGGCCTAGAAGTAAGAGCACTATTAGGAACTGGAAGATTGCAGAGCTCTGAGGAAGGCATGACCCCATGTTGAAACATCAGTTGGTGCAGGAGCGTGGTTATGTGACATGTGCCCACTTTAATCCCACTGCTGCTAACTTGGAAGTGCAGGAAGTCCATATCTAAAAAAATACTGTAATGAACTTTTTGTTTTGATATAGTCATTGAGTCAAGAAGTGACGTCTGCTGCTGCTTCTGCACTGTCTTTTTGCACTGCCTCAACTTCTGATTGAAGTATGGGTTAGGCATGAATTTGCCAACTGTGTTTTGCTTGGGCTAACACACTTGCCTTTTGGGTTTAGAACTTTGGTTCTGATAAAACTTGGATAACTATCATTACTTTTCATGGATTGTCAGAACCCTTCAGACCCTTTTGTTATTCCCATCTGTTATTATAAATTCAGTTATGAGTTGGGCTGGATTTTGGCTTCCTCTATCGCCATACAGTCCTAATGATATTATGCTAATTATCCTCTGGATGGTGGCTTCATACATTCCTGGGCTGTTGCTTTTCTATCAAGGATCTTCCATCTGTCTTTGATCACATTTCTGCTCTCCTTATGGGGAGTAAGCATCTTAATCATTCTATTCAATACCTTTGTTTAGGCATTTTTGAACTTCTCCCCTAAGGTACCTTTGGTGTAAGGGAACCTCGCCTCCGAGGTACCACTAGAGCTGGAACACATTTTAATATTTCCTGTGCCTTTATAGTACCTCAAAAAGGTGGTAATCTGCATGGCAGAGACAGAAAGATTGAATGGCCAAGCCTATGTTGCACAGGCACTCAGACTCCTACAGTACCTAGAAAATATTCAATACCTTAACCTACTTCAGTACAAACTTACTTGCAGTGCAAAACATCCTACTACTAGTTCTACTGATGCTGCATATGCATACCATATATAGTCGCCTGATGAACTAGTGAATTAAAGGGCAATGGCTAACCCTAACCCTACCCCTAACCCTAATGTCTTGGTTTGGTGCGGCAATGTGTAACACAGGCCATACATCCCAATGAACAGTATTTAACCATGCATGCCCACTTTGTTTTGCTTACCATCTTCTCCTCAGCCTCCAGTGGCTTCTCTCTTTCTATGGAAACCATGGGCTTCTTCCCCAAGGTACCTTTTATCTAAGGGCATGATCCACAGAATGGCAGGGCTACACACATACCCTTGACATGCAGCTCTGCACCCTTATGTCTATCCATGTCAGACAGCATCCACAGTACTAACATGCCACTCTCCATAAGTGAGGAGCTTTGTGTGGGGGCTGGGAGTGTCCCCTGTAGGTGAAGCTGTACCAGACACTGGGCATCCAATTGGATGTCCAGTTTAGCTCAGTAGTGGATTCCCTCCTTGGCACAGAGCAGGGACAGTTGGAATACAGCAGTTCTCCAAGGACTGTTGTATCCCATTCAGCCTAGCAAACAAAATGTAATGAGACAAGCCCTCAAGCTCTCAGTGCCTACTAGGACTGGAGGCACATAGTGACAAACCTCAACTGGCCCAGGAGTGACATTTATGGTGCCATAGGACATGAATGTAACTGTCCAGCAGATGTTACTGCAGTCCACTGGGTCAAGTAATGCTGCTGGCACCTGCCTGCCCTTAACCCTTATTCATATGGGACTACGTATGGTGTGTATGCTGGTCCCTGTCCCTGCCCCAACCTGGCCACACACATAGTTAAAGAAACACAGAAGCATAGACTTTGACGGCAGATAAGGACCGCTTGGTCCACCCAGTCTGCCCATTTCCCTTCCTTTTGGATAAGCTGCTGATCCTAGTTAACCAACAGCTTACTTCCTCCTACCCTCCAATAGAATGGCCTTATGTCTCCCATTCATTCTTGAATTCCCCCATTGTTTTTGACCCCGATATCTCCTGTGGAAGGCCGTTTCATGCGCCACCACCCTCTCTGTAAATACTTCCTCACGTTGCCCCTGAGCCATCCCCCCTCTATCTTCAAATCGTGCCCCCTTGTTCTTGTACAGCTCTTTTTCTGAAAGATGCTACCCTCTAGGAATTTGTTGATTATCTTGAGGTACTTGAATGTTTCTATCATGTCCCCCTCTCCCACCTTTCCTCAAGGGTATACATATTAAGCTCCTTTAGTCTCTCTTCACATGGCATCTGGTGCAGACCCTGCACCATTTCAGTTGCCCTCCTCTGGACTGTCTCCTTTCTGTCTATGTCCTTACAGAGATGGGGTCTCCAGAACTGCAGACAGTACTCCAGATGGGATCTCACCAACCGTCTGTACAGAGGGATAACAACTTCCTGTTTTCTACTGGTGATGCCTCTCCCTGTGCATCCCAGTGTCCCCACCCCAGCCCGCCTTACTGCCTTCTCACATTGTTTGCCTACCTTTAGGTCATCTGATATGACTACCCCCAGGTCCTGTTCCATTTTGTTGTTGTTAGTACCTCCCCCCATTGTGTACTGTTCCCTTGGGATTTTTCCCCAGGTGCATTACTTTGCACTTCTTTGCATTCACTCTAAGCTGCCATACTTTTGACCATTCCTCCAACCTTGCCAAGTTCCTTGTCATCCTTTCCACCCCCTCGTGTATCAACCTTGTTGCAGACCTTTGTGTCATCTGCAAAGAGGCATAGCTTTCCTTCCAACCCCTTCACAATGTCACCTATAAAGACATTAAAGAGGACCGATCCCGTTACTGAACCCTGTGGTACCCTGCTAGTAATCACCCTTTCCTCAGAGTGGATTCTGTTTACTATTACCCTCTGAAACCTGTTTTCTGGCCAATTTTTTTACCAAGGTTACCACCCTGGCACCCACTTGTTTATTAATCTTTTGTGTGGGACTATGTCAAATAGTTGCACCTATGGCATGGGATTAGGTATGGTGTAGCCATGCATCCTGAGCTATGGATGTGTGGAGATCTCTGCAGTTGAGAAACAGTACCTCTGTTCATTGGCAGCCCCTCCTAAGCACCCCACCACTGGTGCTTAAAGGTCACCTCGGCTTTTGAGGATTTGACCCTTAGACTCTATGGTGACCTCCTCCATGTGACACCTCTAGAGACAGAACCCTATAGAAGAGGGTTCCTGTACCTTCATGAAACCTTGAGAGGGTGGTAAGCTTCATAGCAGAGACAGAGAGAGTGAACAGCCAGACCTATATTCCACAAGCAATTAAACCTATTCAGTACCTCAGATGTACTCAGTACTTTAATCTACTTCAATACAAACTTGCAGTATCAAGCATCCTATCAATCATTCTTTTTCTTTTTTTTTTCCTTTGTTGCCTTGTTCCCCAGAAGCTCAGCCCAGCTCCATCCACTGTCCCCCCATGCCCAGGCTTAGCCACCTTGGTCGGACTGTTCGGCAGGCACCCACCCAATGAACACTGGATAGGCAAGACCTGGCTTATCCCCGGGTCAAGGCCATGGGAGCAGGACCCCCCTGGTGGACACAGAGAGGCTGCAGGGATGGTGGCAAAGCTGGCGTTATATGTGGGGGCCGGCATTTTTTTTCCTTTGCTGCAAGGATCCCTGGGGCAGGGACATGCAATGATGAAAAGCATCTGCTCCACCCCCTGATGCGTGTCACCGGCCGCGATGCTACCCCAGCCTCTGCCAGAGATAAGCAATGCGCCGGACACTCAGCCACCCCTCTGCCATAGAAAGAGAGCGGTCCCTGGGATGCTCAATCTTTTCCAACCCCCAGCCTGCCTCCGACTCCCGAGTCCCTCCCTAGACCCGGGATTTTGGCACCACAAGTGGACGCCTTGTCTCTGTGCAGGTGGGTCAGCCCTATCAATCATTCTATTTATGTTGCATAAATATATTGTGCATTAGTGGTACTTGGACAGTGCTTCTGTGGGTCTGACTACCCTTCATTGGACAATACTGGTATCTGGCCTAGGATCGCACCAAAGTTGGAATCTGGATTCATAATTGGATTGTTGTAGATCTGAGGTCAGACTCATCATATTCAACTTTGGATCCACTCAATCCAATCTCAGAAAGTTAGATCTGATGGGCGGATCCATTGAATCCAGGTCAGATCCATGGATACCTCAGATACTTACTGTGGATCCTAGCAGGTGACACCCTTGGTTGGATGTCTATGCCATACAATACTATCCGATATGCAACCAAAACTGATGATATCCAATGGTATCCGACCTGGTAGGATACTATCCGAGCAACATTACCCTATGTAGTAGCCAGATGAATCATTGACCCACAGGAACTAGCCTCTTGTTATATATCTGAATTGAGGTCTACTGTGCATTTGTTTTAATAGTTGAAATGTTCTCCTTTTCTTACATTATACACCTTGGGCTGGATATTCAAAAGGGTTGCACCTGCGCAAGTCCGAAATTTCGCCATTCTGCGATATTCCGCAGGAGGCAGTTGCGCCCCCCCCCCAAGTCATGCTGAGCAACAGCACAATGCTAATGAAGGCATGCTCAACTTGAGGGGGAGGAACCATGCATAAACTGCACAGCCCGATATTCAGCCGGGCTGTGCAGAGTTGTGCAGGCGCAACCCCCTACCTGCACCTGCACAACTCTGAGACAAAAAAAAAAGGATCAAGTCGAGGGCCACCCACAGGGGAGCTGCCGCATTGCAGGGCACAACACAGCAGCTGCCACCTGTGGGTGGCCCTCCACTTGTTCCCTGTGCCCCTGCAGCCCAATCGCAGGCATAATAGTAACCCACCCCTCTGTAGCCCGATCACAGGCAGAACACTCCGCTCCCACTAGCCTGATCGGGCATACAGTATAGGAACCCCGACTGGCCTGATCGCGGGCATACTGTATAAGAACCCCCGACTGGCCCGATCGCGGGCATAACAATAATAGCCCCCGACTGGCCCGATCACGGGTATAACAGTAATGAACCCCCGACTGGCCCGATCGTGGGCATAACAGTAATGAAACCCCCCACTGGCCCGATCGCGGGCATAAGATCAACCCCCAAAGACCAATATCCCTGGTGGTCCAGTGGACTATGAAGCCCGATCCTGGGCATAAGGTCAACCCCCAAAGTCAATTTCCCTGGTGATCTAGTAGCCCCCACCCCACCCACCCATGGAGCCCCACCACCCGCTCCCCCCATCAGCCGGTGGGCAGCGCACCCCACCCCTGCCGCCCCACCGCCTGCTGACTGACAGCTCGATAGGGCTGCCGCCCAGTGGTTCAGAGCAAGAGCCAATGGGCGTGCAGCTATACTGTACAAGGCGGTCAGATATGTGAATGAATGAATTCATTCACAAATCCGGGCTTGCCTTATGCGGTAAACTGCGCCCGTGGCTCTTACTCTGAGCTCCACTGAAGCGTACAGCCAACTGTCAGCGGCGGCGGCAGCACCCCACCGTACTGCAGCCCTGCGGCTGGCGGGGCGAGGTGGCTGGGGCTCCGTGGTAGTGAAATGAAAGAAACCATCACCAGAAACAGAAATTGACGTGGCTACTGTCGAGACTCGAGCCGCGTCCCTGGACCCGCCAGGCATATTGGCTCTTTGAAGCGAGTGATCTTATGCCCTTGACTCCGAGCCGGTCTGGGGGTTCATGCCTATTATCTGATCAGCCAATGAGAGTAAATCTATTGTATGATCGAGCCAGTCGAGAGTGTGAAGATTTACTTCATGCCTGCGATCGGGCTCTGAAGGCGTCGGTCCCGATGGCTACTGCCTGGCAGGGCACCAGGTGCAAGTTGTCGGGGGATCAGCGCACCTGCATGCTAATGGCATGCAAATGGGGCCGTAGTAGATGCAAATGGCCCCTCGTGCTCTGCATAACTTATGGCCCCATTTGCATGTCACCTTGAATATCGGAAATTTACAAGAGATGGTGCAATGGAACTTGCGCCACCGCATCTGACTGCTCCACCTTGGACCATTTCATGGCGCCAGTTCCACTGGCGCTTACGCACAGTGGTTGTGGGTTCGGGGCGAGATTCCAAGCGAGTTGCTCAATAGAGCAACTCCATTGAATATCACCCCGGCCACACCCCTGCGCAACTTTTTTGAGCAGCGCAAGGGCTTGCGCCACAGAATGGCGCAGTTTGAATATCCAGCCCCTTACAAATAAAGTAAACAATAAAGCAATACAGCTTTAAGTTTCATTAGACACAACACCAACTTCCTCCCAAATGTCAGGAGAACCTTAACAAGCTGGGTGATTGATTGAACTCCTGGAATTTCAGATTCAGTATATTCACTTTGGGAGGAAAAACAGAAATATGACCTATACAACGTGTTTGCCTCCTCTTGCAGCAGTTGAGTAGTAAAAAGGACATGAGGATCAAAGTAGGCAAGGGGTTGAGACAGAACCACCAGTCTGCAGCTGCTGTCAAAACTGTCTGCAGAATACTGGGAATGTGGATGCATTAAAAGGAGGTGAACAGTGGAAAAACAGTGTGTGTGGTGCTCTTGAATATGCAAACTTTATAATATTGCTGTCTATGTTTAAGTTGGGGCTTTAGAAGAAATGAAATGTATTTGTAAATCTTTGTACAGTAAGGCTGAAAAAGAATAATTTGAAAAAATTCAGGTAATCATTATATGAATGAGTAATTTACATACAAACATGTCAGCAGAAACAGGGCAGTCTACCAAGTCTGCTTGGGCATGCAGCACACACTTCATTCTGCTGTAGCTGCTCCACCCATTTCCTCCCTGGATTTATCTTTCCTCTACCTACCCTCCCCCAAACACACACACACAGAATTGACCTTCGCTGCACTGTCTTGGTGGGGAGAAGATTTAGAAGGAAATGAGGAGGCGCTTTCACAGGAAGGGTGGTGACAAAGTGGAACAAATTGTCAGAGGAAGTGATCTCACTGAAAACTGTGGCAGCGCAATCACTTCCTCTGGCAATTTGTTCCACTTTGTCACCACCCTTTCTGTGATGTAGTGCCTCCTCATTTCCCTTCTAAATCTTCCCCCACCAATCTCTGGCTATGCCTCCTTGCAAACCCCTCCCCCTTTAAGTTAAACATGTCCTCTACTCTAATCTTATTCATGCTGTTTAAATATTTGAAGGTTTCTATCCCCCTTTCCCTCCTATCCTCCAGGTGGTACATGTTGAGCTCCCTCAGTCTCTGCTCATAGGGTTTGTCCCCCAGGCCCTGGATCATCTTGGTTGCCCTTTGCTGCACCCCCTCCAGCAGTTTGATATCCTTCACATATGGGCACCAGAACTGCATCCCCTCCTCACTGTCCTCTCTCGCACAGATCTTAGTGTCATCTGTGAATAGGCAGATTTTACTGTTGATCCCTTCTGCGATGTCCCCAATGAAGATTTTAAATAACACTGGACTGAGTACTGAGCCCTGTGGGACCCCACTTGTTACAACCCTGGGTTTTGAACACCCCCGATGGTTACCATCTGCACCCTGTTCTGCAGTCAGCTTCTGACCCACCCCACCAGATTCTCACTGACTCCCAGGTTTGCTAGTTTACTTAGCATCCCAACATGTGGCACTGAGTCAAAAGCCTTGTGGAAGTCCAGATATAGGACATCCACCGCATGGTCCCAGTCAAGTGCCCTTGTGACCCAGACAGAGTCTATTAGGTTTGTCTGGCATGATCTCCCAGAGACAAACCCACGCTGACTATCATCTTGGACACCACTGACTTCCAGAAAGTACACCAGTCTCTCCTTCAGAATGGTCTCATTAACTTCCCTGTGATGGAGGTAAGGTTGACTGGTCAGTAATTCACAATTCATCCCTGGGTCTGCTCTTGTGGAGAGGCACAACATGTGCCATTCCGCAGTCTTGAAGCACGTGACCTGACTTCAGTGAGGTGTTGAACAGGTCCACTAGAGGGTCAGCCAGGACCTCCGCTATCTCCCTCAGGACTCTTGGGTGCACACCATCTGGTCCCGACGCCTTGTCCACCCACCGGACCTTAAGGCTGTTTAAAACACTGTCCTTTGGGATTTCCCATCAGTAATCCCTACACCCCCTTTTGCTGCCCCATTATCTCCTGTGGCATAGGATCATCCTTTTCTCTACTGAACAGTGAATAGAAGTACTAGTTCAGTGCATCCGTCTGCCCACCCCTCTTTCCGTCTATCCCAACTCCCTCTTAACCCTGACTATTCCATCCTTGCAGCTTCTTTTCTCTCATGTACCTGAAAAAATCCTTTTCCCTTTCTCTGATACCTCATGCCAGCCTTAGTTCACTTGCAGCCTTAGCTGCCCTGACCATTTTGCTCACTTCCCTGGATTTCCTTGAGTACCCCTTCCTGTCTACCTCTCTCCTAGATCTCTTTTATCTGTGGAATGCCACTCTCTTATCCCTGACTTTCTCTGCCACCTCTTTGATGAACCAGCTAAGTCTTTTGGTCCTGGACCTCTTACTCTGGCTCTCAGCACACATGCTCGTGGCCTCAGTCAGTCCCAGTTTGATAATGGACCATTTCTGATTCACATCCATCTCTGGGCTGATAGTGGCTATGCGCCCTGCTAAGATGTCACTCATCCTTTCAAAGTCTGCTCTCCAGAAGCCACAGGCAACATCTTGGTCCTGGCTGCTTCCTTACCCAAGTTGTGGAAGAACCACACTTTGCAGTGGTCAGTGCCTGCTATGGGGTCCTCAAGTACTATGTCCCATACCTGTTCAGCGTTAGACAGCACTAGGGCCAGTGTGGTACCCTCTCTGGTTGGCTCTGTGACCCTTTGCACCAGGAAAACAGTCCTGGAATGCTTCCAGGAGAATCTGTTCCCTAGAACAGGAGGTAGTCTGGGTGCTCCAGTCTGTCCCCAGCAGACCGAAATCTCCCGTCAAGACAATGGTAACCCTGCCACTTAGCCTTCTAATTTGTTCTGACAGCTTCCTGTCCAATTTTTCATCCTGTGAGGGTGGTCTGTACACCACTCCCAATCTAACTTTCCTCCCTTTATTTTGGAGCTGTATCTGTAAGGCTTCAGTCCTGCTCTCTTTTACCTGCTCTCTAGTGCATAGGATCCCATCCCTTACAAATAAAGCCCCTCCTCCCCCTCTTCCCTTTTCTCTGTCCTGCCGGTGCAACCTATACCCAGGGATAACAAAGGTCCAGTCATGGTATTGTGTGGCCCATGTCTTTGTGGTGGCTGCTGTGCCTACCTCTCCCTCTGCCATCAGTGCCTGCAGCTCAGCTGTCCTATTGGCCAGGCTGCTTGCATTCAAGAATACCACCTTCCAACATGACCCCTGTACACCTTTCCCCTCTCCCATTCTTCCATTCCCTCCCCATTTTGATTTCCATTCACCCAACCCCTGACCTGCTAGAGGGTGGAGGCCCTTCAGTCTCCCTCTCCTGGTGTCTCTGATTGGAGCACACCCTAATGCCCTCCCCCCCTTCAGTTTGTAGGAAGCTTAGTCTACAGATATTCTTCAAGTTTTAGTTTCAGTACCCCCATGCCCTCCTTACTTAAGTGCAGTCTATCTGCTGTGGATAGGTCTTTGTTTTCCCGTGTCGTAACCCACCACCCCACCAACCCGTACCCCTTGGTTGCACCCCCCTCCAACCAACCATTGGATTTTTCTATTCTTTGTTTTCTGATGGTACTTGCCCTACGTACAGGTAGAACTTCAGAGAAAGCAATTGATCAACCTGTCTTACTGCAGATTCTACCTACCTCCTTGATCCTGTCCTTCACCTCCTCAACCCTACACCATGCCAGATTATTTGGCCCCAGGTGTACAGCTATGTGAGGCTTCTCTCCCTTCTGCCCCACACACTGTGGTATAATCTTCCCCACCCTTCCTGCCATCATGCCTGGCATACACTCCACCCATGTGTGGCTGTTCCTTCCCCTCTTGCCTCTCCATCTCACACCTTTCAGTATTGAGTCCCTCAGTATGATGACCCTCTCTCCCTTTACCTGCTTCCTTTCCCCATTTTGCTCTATTTTCTGTGCACAATCCAGAGCCACCCCTCCTCCCACCTTTCCTGCCACCCTATTCCTACTGCTCCCCCCATTGTTGTTCCCCCTTTAGCCCCCCCTTCAGACTTTCTGTCGGACTATCCTCACTCACTGCATTACTACCCCTGCTGCTCCCCCACCTTTGCCTCTGCTTCACCCCACTGCCCCACTACCTTCCCTGATACTGTTCAAGACCATCACACTTTCCTGATCCATGACCCCCACCTCCCTATCCAGCAAACTGCCCAACACGTGAATTTGTTCCTGGACCCCCCATGCCACCACCCTCTTTTGTACTTCCACTTTGTGCTTTCCTCCCATGTTTTAGCTGTGATCCCTTTCTTTTCCACCACCCCTGTTCATTACTTCTTGCCAATCTCCCAGCCCAATGCCCCCAGTCCTTGGGTTGTTGCTGCCCTTGGCTTATTTATTCAAACTGGTTATATTTATAAGCAGTAGAAGGATGGAAGTGGTTCCTTTTTATGACTACTTTTAGTAGGCTTAAGATTCTTATCTAATGGGAAATTTAAAAATCATCTAAACTGAGTACATAATAGTATAACTAAATCAATGGGAGTGACCTTAAGTTTTAATACTAAATATGGGAGGAAGCCGGCCTGGTGGCACTGAGGGTTAAAGCACTGGATGCTACACCTCATGCTACACCAGTGACTTGTGTTTGGAGGCGAGCTCAGGCCACCGGGGGTCAGCAGGGGGGGAGGGCTGAGAAAGGACTGTAGCAGCCACTGGACTGCTCTCCTCTCCCTGATCAGGGATATTAGTCACCTCGCTCTTGACTGACACCCAGTGGAGGCTGGATGTCAGATCAGGGACGGTCTAGGGGACTGATATCGGAAGGGCGGAAAGAGCATGGTTTCTGGGAGCATGCGTGCCTTCTCGTACGTGTGCTCGCTTGTGCTCACCACTGCTCTGGGAGGGACAATAGAAAATGGAAAAATGGGGCACCAAGACAGACTAAATGAAGCCCTGAAGCCAAAAACAGGGAGGATTGAGATCCTCTGAGAGAGGACCACAGCCTGGTTGCCCAGAGCCCCAATGGAAAAAACATCTATTTGTAAATATATATATATAAAAAAAAAAGACGGGGAGTAATTTAAAATGTGTTATACAAGCAATAAAAACTAAGTTACATACAGAAGTATAATTGTTTAGACTAGTGCATGTGGGGGAAGGGACGAGGTAGAAAGTTTAAACAAATCTTTACATAACTTTAACAAAACAGTGTTAAAAATTCCAAATTCTGTTCCATCAGTTTTGGTTCGAGTGGAGCTAGGGCTCCTTGTTATCTAGTCATGTGTAGATAAGTGGTTTTCAATTACTGGTTAAAGGTGAATGTATATCTAAATGAAAGGTATCCTAAACAGTGATTTAGTGAGCACTGGTGGTACAGTGATAAGCATAGCTGCCTTCCAAGCAGCTGATCTGCGTTTGATTCCTGGCCAATGCAATAACATAGTTGAGTTACACCTGGAACCAAGCTTTGGCTCAGTGTGCCTTTCCTGGTTACCAAGTTTGAAATAAATAAATAGTGTCTTTTGGAAATGTAAAACAAAAGGTTTTCAAATGGTTTGCTATGAACAAATGTTATTGATCCTTACTTAAAAATGTCAACTAGTCCTTAAGATATAATAATTTTCATTAGCTATAGAATGGAGATTTATGAAGGTAATTTAAAAAAATAGATATAATAATGCGTTTTTGTCGGACTTTAGGGCAAATAAGAGGATCTTTCATGGGACATTTCTATTTAAACCTCATAGATCTGTGACCCCTGTAGTATACGACCATAGAAACATAGGAAGATAGAATGTGATGGCATGTAAGAACCCCTTGGCCCATCCAGTCTGCCCACCAAGAGTGTGAGGACAACAGGAGAATGGCATCTGTTAAGGGGCATCCACAGGTAAGTCCACAGCTCCACAGGGAACTCTGCCAGGAGGAGAAAGAGGATGGGCCTAGAAGGGATCTAGTGGAGGGACCAGTACCAGGTAGGCACTACACCATATCTGGGCTGGGCCTACTACATAGGGTACATGGGAGGGTAAAAACACCAATAGGCCACTACACCTTATCTAGGGTAGTCCTATATAGAGCAAGTAGGTGCTACAGCTAGTAGAAGGATGGAGAATAGTGAGGGAGGAGGGTTGGCTAGCTGTAGGGATTGTGGATCAATCATCCCCTGGCTACGCTTTGGAGGTTTGAAAACTGCTCAATCTGTAGGAGGTTTGAGGAGCTCCACACACAGTTGTGGGTAGCACAAGATGAAATACTTGGGCTATGCAAATAACTAAGTTGGGCTCCTGGGTCGCTACCCATTATCCCATTCCAGCAGGATCCCATTGGCCCTGGTGGATGGAGGGTATTTTTTATGCATTTTTATTTATTTATAAGAAACAGATACACCATTGAGTCAATGACTCATTTTCAATAGCTTCCAATGGGTCATTTCCAGGTTTGTCTAGAGAGCACTGGGCCTTAAATGATGTTCCCAAGATCATGCATTATGCAGGTGGAGGTTGGGGGAATTAACCCAAGGTCTGCTGGATGCACCAGGTACCTTCACAGCTCCTTACTCTAACCTCTAGCAATAAGGAGGGGAGGGTAGTGGACTGCAGGTGCTGGACCCTCTAGTAGTGACAGCAAAATGCTTTGCACTCCTGAATGAGGTGCAGCTGCCTGATTCAGACTAGAGGGGGAAGGGATGTAGTGAGAAACCCTCGCTGCTTGGGACCAATCCCTGAGTGGGACACTAATCAGTGATCTGGGAGTTGGGAAGGCACCAAGCAGGGTCAACAGAGTAAGTGAAGGGGAAAGCAGGGTCTTCATAGTTGGGGATTCAGTGATAAGGGGATGTGGAGAGGGTGGTGTGCAGGGATAGGCCTATGAGTTGAAGGGAGGAGGTTTTGAAAGGAGGTCAGGAAGCACTTCCTCATGGAGAGGGGGCGGTGGACACATGGAATGCACTGCTGGAAGAGGTGGTCTTGTTGAAGACAGTGGGCAGCTTCAAGAGTGGCTGGGATTGGCATGGGAAAGGTAAGGATCATGGGTAGGGTGGATGGAAAGGATGGGAGGAGTGGAGGGGGCAGGGTCAGTAGCTCAAGCTGTGGACCATGCAATATGAGCAGACTAGATAGAACAAATGGCCTTCTTCTGCTGGCATCTTCATATGTTCATATGAAGGGGAAGGTCAGATGCCTTCTTGGTGCATCATCCCTGAGGAATAAGGCCAAGATAGGGAGGATGCTTGAAAAAATGAGGAGGTGCCAAATGTCCTAGTGCACAAGGACATAAACAACTTAGGAAATCACAGTCTGGAGGTAACTAAGTACATCTTACAAAGACTGTAGAGGGTACTGAGAGGGAAGGCAGCCATACTGGCTTTTTGCTGGTGTTTGCTGCATGGACTAGGGAAGGGGATAGGGTGAAGCAGGAGGAAACTGAGGCACTTAATGCCTGGTTGAGGGAGTGGTGTATGGAGCAGGGATATGGATTCATAGGGGACTAGAGAGGATTCTGGAATAGAAGGCTTTTTAAGGGGGATGGCCTTCATCTCACAAAGGAGGAAGCTGGTGCACAGGTGCAGAAATTAGATGTCTACCTGGACAGTCCTTTAAACTGAAGGGGGTGGCTTATACTAGGAGCTCCCTTGTAGTTCACAGGAATAGGGTGTACCCTGAAACTGCTTTCCCTGACACGGAAATCGGGCCAGGTGAAACCAGCAGTGGCAGGAGCAAGAAACAAGTGAACTTAGCAAGTGAGGGACTGGGTACATAGAAAGTGAGGGACCAGATAGCAAATGTACACTTATCAGAGTAGATGCTTAAAAGGATAGGGAGGTGGTGGATGACATGAGGAAAGGGCTCATGTAGTATAGGAGGCAGTATGATGAAGCCATGAAGGTTGATTTGCCTAAATGCCAGAAGTTTGAACAATAAGATCAGTGAACTGCAGGTGTTGGTGGCAGAGGCTACGTTAGACCTAGTGGCCATCACAGAGACTTGGGCCAGTGGCAAAAATGACTGGGATCTAGCAGTTCCAAGGTATACCTTACTTAGGAAGACACAGGCAAGGGGAGATGGGGGGAGTAACCCTGTATATTAAGAAAGGTACTGAAGTGACAGAGGCTGGAACAAAAAAGGAGGAAGGAGGGAGGAAGGGAAGTGGAATCTATCTGGGTGCATCTGATAACAGCTGTTGGTAGGATGCTGACTTGAGCTTACTGTAATGTCAATGACTGTTCAGTCGGCGGCCAGCCGTGAAGGTGTGAGGTGGACTGTGCTGGTTACCAGCTGTGCTCCGGGATCGGGGGTGGTGCCGGGTGGTCGGCACTGCCAGCTGGGCAGGGGTACTACTTTTGCATATTATCTATACTGGCACCATAAGATTCGGGAGGGCAGCATGGGTATTCTTATTTCATTTTTATGACCAGCACCATCAGGGTTTGGGGGCAGCAGGGTATTATTATTTCCTTTATGACCAGCACCATCAGGGTTCAGGGAGGGGGGGGGTCGCTAGCTCAGCACACAACTGCCCTGCAGCTTGTGATGAACACTCGTGGCGCACAGTCTGTTTGGTGCAGTGCAAGGGTTCCTGCATGCCATGGGACTTTGCCGCTGGGTCCCTACCCAATTGTGAATCAGGTGCAGGGTCCCTGGCGCACCAGCGGTCGGCACAAGCTGCATTTGGTGTACAGTAGCTTGCATTGAGCTTTGTGAATCGGGCCCCAGATGTCTAATGCCATAAAGGAATATCTTCTATATAATAAATACTAGGGAGGTTTTAAAGGCATATGTGAGGCAGGTGACTGTTTCATGTGCTGACCACAAGTGAAGAAAAGATACCCAGGAAGAGACAGACCTAGAGAAACAAGTGACAGAGCTGGAGAAAAGGGTGATGTCAGGGGAAAATGAAGTGAGCTTGGGGAACTTGAGAATGCTTAAAGGAAAACTAAATCAATTATCCTCCAACCTTACTAAGAGAAATCTCCTGTTGGCCTGAGCAGGAACACACTTTGAGGGAGATAAAGGTAGAAAATGGTTGGCCTAGCAAGTAAAAAAAAGACAGGCAGACAGGGTGATTCTGGCTATAGAGACATGGGGGTGGGGGGATACCTCTACTGACCAGAGAAGCATCAACAAAGCATTCCAGAATTTTTATGAAACACTTTACACTTCTGAAGTACCCCCTGGTACAATACTTCATACATTTTAATGCCCCGGTCACATGCCATCTTATTCCCTGGGGTTTCTTCAAGAGGCCGGAAATCGAGGATGTTATGAGGATTGTCCGTGGTATGCGCACTACGTCCTGTAGTTTAGATCCGGGCCCCACAGCCTTGGTTATGGGCTGTGGGGAGATTATCTTCCCGGTTCTGACGAGGATAGTCTGGTGCTCCTTAGACTCTGGTGATATCCTTGCTCCCTGAAGGAAGCAGTGACTTCCTCGGTAACTACCGGCCTATCTCAAACCTTCCCTTTGTTGGGAAGGTAATTGAGAAAGTAGTGGCTACCCAGTTAGACAACCACTTGACCATCCATAGCATCTACGATCCCCTTCAATCGGGTTTTTGAAAGAGGCACAGCACCGAGACTGTGCTGGTTCGGGTGCTCAATGATCTCCTGATGGCGAGAGACCAGAAAAAACGGTCCATTTTGGTCCTTTTGGACCTGTCATCAGCATTTGACACTGTAGACCATGGGGTTCTGCTTGAGCACCTGAGAATCATCTGTGGGCTTTCAGGTTTGGTCCTCAGATGGTTTACATCTTTCCTCACCGGTAGAACTCAGAGGGTAGTATCGGGAGTGTTTTCTTCCGATCCTGTCTCTCTGTCATGTGGGGTGCCTCAGGGCTCTGTGCTGTCTCCCGTGTTGTTTGCAGTGTACATGCTTCCCCTCGGAGACATTGTAAGATGGTATGGGCTGGAGTTTCACTGTTATGCCGATGATACTCAGCTCTACCTGTCTTTTGCACCTGACCAGAATAGAGCACTCTCAGTGTTTAATAGCTGCCTCGGTGAAATCCAAGGTTGGATGAGGTCCAGCTGGTTGAAGTTAAACCCTGGGAAGACGGAGGTGATGGTCCTGGATCCCGGTCGCCGGATAGGGGGGTGGGGGATAAACCATCCCTCAGGTTTATTCCTGGGGGGTGTGGAGCTCCCCACCTCTGAACAGGTGCGGAACCTAGGGGTGATTCTTGACAATCAGCTGACACTACGTGATCAAGTGTCGGCTGTCGTTAAAGTTTCCTTTTACCATCTCAGGAACATCACTAGGATCAAACACCTTGTTCCGTCCAGGGCCCTACCTACGCTGATCCACGCCTTTGTGACCTCACATCTGGACTACTGTAACTCCCTTTACTTTGGGCTTCCTGTGGTTGATATCCACCACTTGCAGCTGGGGCAGAATTCTGCAGCCCGGTTGTTAACTGGGACTTCTCGTTTTTCCCACGTTACCCCGGTGCTGTGGAGACTGCACTGGCTGCTGGTTCAGTGGCGGATCACCTTTAAAGTTGGTCTATTGACCTACAAAGCCCTGCATGGTTTGGGTCCTGACTACCTGAAAGAGCCCCTGGTTCCCTATCTCCCAGAGCGACCACTCCACTCGGCCAGCGAGGGGTTGCAGGAGATTCCAAGGGTCATTTTTAAATCATCGGGTGCCCGGGCCTTTGCGTTGTGGCTCCAACCCTCTGAATTTCTACCATGTCGGGTTAGAGAGTGCGATAATGGGGGTTTTAAATGTCTTAAAATCCTTTTATGGATTAAGGCAGGGGAAGCCTGATTGACTGATTTGGTTTGATTTATTCTTGTTGATGTTTGATGTAATGTATTTATTTTTTATTGTAATTTTTATATTAATGTTTTATCATGTTGTGATTCTATAACTTGTTCTGCGCTTTGATTTCTTGAAAAGTGCATTATAAATAAAGAATATTATTATTATTAAAGGATCATCCCTCTGCCCACCCTGGACCTTTCTCCCTGGGAGGACATAGACCGGCCAGTGATGCACCAGGAGATCTGGAGCTCCAGATCGGGGCAGACCCCTGGACCAAAAGTGGTACCAGTGGAGTTTTACCAGATTTTTAGGGAAGAATTACACTAGCTCATGTGCTTGATGGTGGGGAAGGCTTGGGGGGGGGGCAACTCCCTCCTTTGTAGACCCTGGCCACCACTACAGTCTTCCTGAAACCGTTGAAGGATCCCACCAGGTGTGGTTCATACCGCCTCATTTCCCTCCTTAATGCAGATTATAAAATCATTGCAAAGATCTTAGCAGTTAGGTTGAGATGGTGCTTCAGGGACTGGTACCCCCAGATCAAGAAGGTTCTGTTAAAGGGTGTCAGGCGAAACACAACATCCGCTGAATCTTTAATATCATGGGGAGATGGTTTGCGATGGGGGAGGGTAGAGGCCAGGATCTTTTGGCCCAGGACACAGAAAAGGCATTTGACTGGGATGAATGGTCCTTTATGTTTGCTGTGTTGGAAAAATTTGGTCTTGGGCCCCCGTTCCGGTCATGGATTGCTACCCTGTATAAATTATCAAGGATGCAAATTTTAACAAACAACCACCATTATCTCTCCACCTTTTTGATTGAATGAGGCAAGGCTGTCCCCTGTCCCCACTCCTGTATATCCTAATCTTTGAAGCTTTAACCACAGCAATCCGTAACCACCCTGATATTCATGGGTATGAAAAAGATGGTGCCATCACATGATTTCTCTTTTTGCGGATGATGTGCTGCTGTTCATTGCCTGCCTTGAAAAAGCACTTCCAGTCCTGACTGAGTTATTTAAAGAGTTTGGTCCATTGTCTGATCACAAGATTAACTGGGCGAAATGTGAGTGGTTGCCTATCAGAGGGACTAGTAACCCTATAATGATAAACAACATTACTATCACCCCTCTATGGATATTAAATACCTGGGCATCTGCCTCCCTAGAAAGCTTTCTGCAGTGGAGGAAATAAACTACAAACCACTGAAGCAAAAAATCCAGGCAGATTGAGAGTGGTGGAGCTCACTTCCCTTGACACGCCATGGTAAAGTAAATTTAGTTAAAATGTGTCTTTTACCCCAGGGCCTTTACCTCTTTCAGACCTTACCCATCCACATACCTAACAAATACTTTAAGGCCCTTAAAGGTTAAGTTACCATCTTACTGAGGCATGGCCGGAGACCACATATAAAACAGGAGGTGCTGTGGCAGCCTGTGGAAAGAGGGGGCCTGGGTCCCCCCAATTTTTACTTGTATTACTTGGCAGTCCAATTGGCTTTTCTTGAAGATGTGGTCCCACATGGGGCTCCTAAAAAAACCTGGGTTAGTCTGGAAGAGTCTGCCAGCATTACCCCACTTTATAATACCCTTTTTGCACTGACCCTGGCAAACAAAGCAGTTAAGCGGATTAGTAACCCCTTCACGACAGCATCGGTCCAGGCTTGGCTTGCTGCTCATGCATTAATTAAATACCCCTGTACAATGTTGCCTGAGACAACTATAAGATACACCCTCTGGGAAGAGAGCACAATACCAGGCCCTATCCATGAAGTATTAGGCAGCTGGGAACAAAAGGGGTTAAGTCTAATCTCTCAGCTCCTTGTAGAGGGCATGATGATGTCATACCAACAGCTAGCAAAAATGTATAATCTACACCCATCTAACTTTTTTACATACCTTCAGATAAGGTCCAGATTGGGTGGAGTGGGTGAGATTGAGTGCCCCCCCATCCAAGCGCTCTCCACTTGAAGAAATGCTCATCAGCTGCTCCTGGGTCATAATACCAGGCCCACTGACTAAGGGATATAAGATGATTTTGGGGGTGCTAATGGACCCACTTACGAATCTTCATACTAGCTGGGAGAGAGACCTCAGAGCTGAGGTCTTCACTAGGGGGGACTGGATAGGGACTTTAAGAAAGCGGATGGTGTGCTTGGTCAGTAATAGACTCCGGGCAATCCATTATAATGTACCGCACAGAACCTATTTTACCCTGGTGCTGGTGGATAAGATAGACCCACTCAAATCAGATAAATGCCCTAATTGTAAAGTAAGGGAAGGCACATTCTTTCATATGGTGTGGACTTGTCTGAAGGTTGCCATGTATTGGCAGGCTATTACAGAGCTCAAAGTGCTCAATGCTACCAACCAGACTCATGCAACAGATGTGCTTTTTAGGGATACCAGGGGATGGACAGCACAAAACAATTTCCAATCATCCACTATGGCATTTGAGAATAGCTGTGGGTGAGAGCAAGTCTTAGCTCAACACTTGTGGTTGGAGTCTGCCCAGACTGTGGCTTTGCAGGTGAAGATGCTACCGCAATGCATGAAAACAGAACACATACAACATAGCATCAGAAGCCAACAGGACAACTACCAAAAAATCTGGGGACCCCCAGAGACTGCTCTCCCATCCCCTTGGTTTCCCACCTTTTGAAGCCCTAGTGAGTGGGGGATGTAACCATATTTGGGACCCTGGTAGCTCATCGGCTATCAGGGTTCTTTTGGGGGCTGTAGGATCTGGAGGACGGGGAGTGGAGAATGGGATTGACTGGAAGCTGTAACCTTCAACTGGTTGGACTATTGGCGTTCCATAAGAAAATCATAAACAGAAATATACAGGATAAAATATAGTAAGCAATATATGTAACCTTAAGTACAATGGTTTGTTGCATTGCCACCAAGGAACCAGTATGGTGTGTTAAAAATGAATACTTTCTCTTGCTGTGGTGAATATGCAAATCCTTATGTAATGCTGGAGACTACTGACTTGCTGATGATTATAAGTTTACAAAAAAAAATACTGTATCTTGGTTCTTCTCTCACTCACCCTACCCGCCACAAGCCTTAAACATAAAAGATAGACGCTAACTTAAAAAAAAAAAAGCTTAGTGGAGCTGACAATGAACTAACTACAGAGCTGACTTCCTGGTTCCCTGATTGGCTCACTGGTTGGGGTGTTGGCCTGTGTTACAGTAACCTGGCCTTCCTGCTCCTTACTGCATTCAAGGAAAAACAAATTCAGGTACCTGCTGCAAGAAAGAAGTCTAAAGCAGGACATGCTGACCACTAACTGCTATTGGCATTTGCTTCTTCCCGAGACTATGTGGTACTGAACTGACCATTCCTTGAAACAAAATGCTACTGACCAGTACCATTCTGCTGATGCGCATATCCTCCCCCCACCCAAAAAAAATATAGCAGCCTATGTTATATGTTAAACTTTAATTAAAACCAAGCAAGAAGCTCAAAGCAAAAATGCTGACCGCTGACTTGACTGCTGATTGTGCTTGGCATGTGATTTCACAGTACTCAAGTTACTTCCTCTCACATTGATGACACCAATGCACACATTAGTCTTTCTCTCTCCACACCGAACCACACTTTTGTAGAAGGATGCATACGCTGACAACCCTATAAATTAAGTAAGTCAGTGTTTACATGACTTTGCTTTGCCCCATATCCCAAACCATACTTCACTAGCAAAACAGCTGATGATCAGCTATTTGCGTGAATATGTTGGGAGGCTTAGTTGTGCAAAACAATCTCTGCATGAAAGTAAATAGTTCTACAGTAGATTCCCAGCAGAGACAGTGTATATGAAGACAGTACAGGCTGAAAAAACTTCTGCATACCAGGTGGCATCACGAGGTACAATGGACAGCACAGAGGGTAGTGAAATGCCTGTAAATTAGTACTTGTTGGCACAGCATATTTATTCACCCATAGCTTCTGAAGCCAGGGGAGGCAGACATGACAGAACTTGATTCTCTTCCGACTTGAAATTCTATACAAAAGTCTAAAAGCTAATTTCAAAGATCATACATCTAAATTCTTTGCAAAGCACACAAACACAAAAACTTTGCTTAGCATTTTTTTATTCCATCATTATTATGGCACAAGTTGAGATTTATGATGACTTTACTGGAACAGTTACTGACCATTTTAAGACTTATATATTTAATTGAAAACAAAATCCCTTCTTTCACTATATTTTTTCTCCTTAGCAAGTTAAGAAACATTTTTACAATACTGAAATAAATGACCAGCTGCTAACAGCTGCACCATGATACTTGAAACAAATACCCTCCACTGAGATACTGTCCATTAACAACACTTTGGCACAATGCTGATACAGAACTGGGCCTGTTAAAATGTTACATTAACCTTAAGGGAGTGCTATATGCAAGTCCCTTTTGGGTCACACAAAATGTGCAGACTCATAAAATGTTGACCATTTTAAATATTGAGCCTTATAGGGCAAATAGGAAAGCCACATTGTTTTCTGGCTACAAAACTGATATGTTATATTTTGTCTAGGATACTTCAACTCCAGTTTACTGTTTTGAAATGGCACTTGAAACCATACAGCATATACAGGTTAAACCTGCTCTATACTACTGTATGTAGCGGGACCTAAGCAGCACAATCTTCTTATCTGTTATTACATGCAACTGTACTGTACCCTTTACTGGTTTACATCATTCTCACAAGACCCCAGAGCTCTGGTAAGCTATACTGTATACTAGTATTTAAAAAAATAATTCTGCTGGTGTCTTATTGAATTGGCCTTTTAGATAAATGTTTCTATTTTTAAGGATGCATGCAATTATCTACATATACTTTTATTTCACTACTGTTATAAAAATATGGGTTTTTGTAATTTATATGATACTGTAGTGGCTATTTAGGCAGGGTAAAATGACTTTTTTTCCATAAACATATTCATTTTAAAGCACAGAAACCAGCTTGTGCACTTATTTTTATAGACTTTCAGTATCAACCATGGCAACAAAATTAAGTGCAGTGTTGAAGAAGCAATCACAAGATGTCATTGTTCTGCGTGTGAACACTTAATATGAGAATCCATTACAGAACTTACAACAAAATGCTTACATATAAATATAATTGATTTTACATCAAAACAAATATAGGTCTATATTGAAAACAGCTTATGCATACACAGATCTTAACTAGAAATGATGTGGTATTCTGTGTTTTTTGACTGGACAATAGCTGACATGGCCATATTCATATAGCAGTTTTAATTAAAAAAGTACTTACTTAGGTCATTAAGTGAATATATTCAAACAACTGTAAAAAATGTAAAAGGTATTGTTTTTAATAGAATTTGGGAAAAATTTCTTTCTGATATTTTTTTCTTTTTGAGTGAAAATGTATGAGTCCATATCTATGCACTGTACAAAATCATACAAGAGTTTCTGGCAGTGAATCATTATTATCTGCTGACAAGAGCTCCCATATCTGCCACCGTTCTCTTTGCCACTCTTGCCAATCCTGCTCTGCCACATTTTTACTATTCTGATTGTCATTCTGAACAGAACCAATTCTATTCCCTTCCTTCTGAGAAGCAGTTGCCTGCGTCTCAGGATTCAGTCTTGAGTGGTCAGTGGATGTGGACTTCAAACCCCCTGCCTCACAGGTGTCTACATCCTTCTCAGACCTTTGCAATCTGTTCAATGCCTGCTCTGCTGGTGAGGCAGGGGTCCGTTGAGGCAGCACTGAACTTTTGTCTGGTGGGCCAGGATAAGGAGGTGGAAGCCTGGTCTCATTTCTGTTGATTTCACTTTGCACGGAGTATGCGAGCTTTGCTCTGTTTTGAAAGCAGGTCAGTTGTGAGTTCCTCTGAGGTATGTTCTCTGTGCTTGAAGTCAAATGTAGTTCAGGCCTTGAATAAGAATGTTCTAAGTCCAAATGGCTGTTCTTCTTGCCTGCCTCTATTTGTGGACTGCTGCTAACTCGAGTCACCGGGGCATGATATCTACCCTCTGGAATTCCAGCTGTTGTCAGAGCTCGTCGCACAGGCTGTTTACCATTGTCTGAAGGTGTTGTGGAGGAGCTCTGGCCTCCTGACCAACCTGTGCTTAGATTGCCATGTGAAAGATAGCACTGTCCTTGCCTTAAGGAGTTGTTTTCATAAAGGTTACCAAATGAACCTGAAAAAAACAGAATTAAAAGTATGTTACATAGAGCTTACATTACCTTGATCATTTTCATAAGATATCAGAGTTCATTTCTAATTTGCTACTGTTAAAGAATGATTCTTAGAATTTCAAAAATACCCCCAAAGAAAACACGATATATAGTATGGGCCCAAACTGCAAAGAAATTGTAGAGTTTAAAATGGCATTCGTGACTTGCCCAGATTTTTTAAGCCATGTTATTTGTAGGCTCACCACGGAGAAACCTGTTCTGACATCAAAGGGTTGATTGTGGCCACATAAGGTAATGGTTGTTTAGCCAAGACATTTCTGTGTTTTAGAAAATCAACATTTCTAAGTACAGCCATGACTGCGTTCCTCAAAGGATAAAGAGTATCCCACCCACACATACTGTACTGTAAATTCACTTGATTACTTTGGCTTACAAAATAAGAAAGTTATTTAGTTAACAATTTTTGTTTATCCAGATTAGCCCAACTGAGATGCAGCATCTCACTTTTAGTGTGACGCTGCTTCTACCCATTTCACCAACAGGGTACACTGAAGCACTGGGAGGTTAAGCAACTTGGAAAAGGTCACACACTGAGCATTTTGTCCCTAGCAGGGTTTGAGCTAGTGATCTCATGCTTCCAGACCTAGTGCTTTGACCAACAGGACACCCGGACTCCCTTTTAATTACAAAATACCAAGACTGGCATATTGGAGAATATTGTTTGAAAAGGGATGCAAATGCATTAATTCAAAGTATGAGAAAATATCTGCAGCTACAAGAGTTTCTGTTAAAACTATGGAGAAAATATTCAGCTGATACAGGATGCAAAACTCCATCTATAGAGCCACACAACCTACCTACCCCCTATTTGGGTGACCCCCTTAGTGTGGTTTTGGGGCCCTCCCAACCTCGGTGACACCATTATTGAATCTGATTGCTCTTTACTTTCTGGATATCTCCCTAGTTAGTGAGTGGGTGATCCTCTTTATCTTGGTGACCCCCATATTGTGGTATAGTGGTCCTCCCTATCTGGGTGATTACTACATTATGGCTGAGTGATCTTTCCTATCTGGTTACCCCCTATATGGTGAAGAGAGTGAACCGCCTTATCTGGGGGACTCACCAAATTTGTGATTAGTGGTCCTTCCTATCTGGGTTGCCCTTTATAGTGTGCAGCTTATCCTCCCTTCTAGGTGATCCTTTACTGTAGGGCTTTGTCCTCCCTCTCCAAGTGAACCAAAGTGCAGTAGGTAGTCCTCCACTTCTGGTGACCCATATTATAAGTGAGCAGTTCTTCCCATCTAGGGGATCCCCATACTGTGATTGGGGATTCTCTTCCCAGCTGAACCCATCCTGTGTGGGGCTGGTTCCACCTGGTAAGTTATTTATTGTTAATATAGTCAGCCTATCAAGGCCAGTGATTATGAATGAGACTCATTAGGGTCATATTTTTTTCTCCAAGGCCTATACACAACAATAGACCCAGCTAATGCCCTGTTTAACCCTCAGAATGTAAATGTATCATATAGGTGCATATAGGCAGCTAATGATAGGTCTGGTACATTCACTGGTCCCTGCAGACCATAGCAGGTTAACTCTCTAATCACTGACTTTTCTCTACTGGGACAGACTGCCAAAGGGCACTGTTGCTGTGGGTCTCTGATAACATTCTGCAATATGAGGGTTGTTAATAGTAGCACTAGACCCTGTGGAAAAAACAATTTAACAAAAAAGGATATGAACATGGAGTTAAACACTCCTTTACAATGATGAGAAATATCACCATCTACCTTTTATTGTTACTGGTATGTCCACCTGAACCCTGACTGCTCTAATATCCCCCAACCTATACATAATACTTACAGGGGTTTTATCAGTTCCCTGCACATTAATATGTGTAGCCTCCTCCCCGAGTTTGCTGAGTTTGAAGTCTTAATACTCTCCAAAAATCCTGAAGTGGTGGGAGTCACAGAATCCTGGATGACAGGAATGATATCAGACAGTGAAACTGTGCTCCCCTACTCCACCCTCCTCAGGAGGGACCAAATTGGTAAGCGGGACATGGCTGCCGTCTTTATATCAAAGATCACCCACAGGTATCTCTCTGCTCCCCACCCAGATCAATGACCTATCTTGAGAGTTGCTGGCTGTCAATATCAGGCTAGGCCAAGGAAGCATCAATCTTATTGTGGCTGTTACCTCCGTCTACCTTGGCATGGCTGAACATGCATATGACTCATTTACAGGGCATGTAAGCAGCGTGAACCAAAGTCAAGAGGAAAATCATTCTCAGTGACGTTAACATAAATTGACTCTCCCCACATTCCAAGAAGCACACAAACAAGCGGGCTGACTTGCACCTCAGCCAGGTGGTCAGGTCTCCATCCTAGTAAGTAAGTAAACTTTTATTTATAAAGCACCCGTTCCCTGAGGCTCTGGGCACTGTACAACATAAAAACATCATACATTAAACATACTAGATATGAACAGTATAATAAAATACAAATTCAACTGCAGAATTAAAATAACTGAAAGAAATGACTTAAATAAGTAATGAATGGGATGAACTGTAAAAGATCCACAGAAACACTTATAGGCTATATCATAGCATTGCACCCAGATAGGCTCACCCAGGTGGAGGTGCTCCCTGCTCTAATTAGCAATCACTCCCCGATCTACTGCTTTTGGCCGCCAGGAGGCAGAAGCCCCTGCCAAAATTTGTTTATACCCATTGCATTATGGAAAAGAAGCCAATTTAAGAGCTACTGTACTTTAGCCATATTGACTGGCAATTCCTTGACTGTATCCCTGACATCAACCTTGTCTTTGAATACTTCTCACAGTCTTAACAAAGAGCATGTGACGTCTTGCCTCCCCCCCCCAAAAAAATGAAATTAATCAGAGGGGACTGCAGTCACTGGCTCACCCTTGAATTCAATGACCTCTTAAAAGATAGGAACAAACAGTGGGCCCTGTATAGAGACTCTGGCCCCCACTGACACCTGCTGAAATACAAGGAGTTGAGAGAAAACTACAAATCTGCCATCAGGAAAGTCAAAAGCATGTACTGCAAAACAAGACTGCAGGAATCCTGTAATGATGCAAAGAGATTGTGGGACAACATCAATGGTGTCCTAGGTATGAATGACCATTTCACCCCCAACATACTAAAAGTCGATGGCTTGGTCACCATCAACCCAATGGCCATTGTAGAATCCTTCAACTCCTTCTTTGTAAAAATAGGTAAAGACCTGCCAACAGGTACCTTGCTTGTTGCTCCCAACCCCCAGGACTCCCTGTCCTCTCTAGCACATCAAGACCAAACTTCTGCTTGAAAAGGGTAATCAATCAAAGATTTGAAAAATACCAGCTAAGGCCTACTTCCATAACTAGAGTTGGACCCATAACGGGATGTACATGAAGCTGCTTAAAATGGCCCTTTAAGAATCAGATCTACTCATACAAAAACTGTTCAACCTCTCCCTTCTATTTGTCTCCCTTTCCAATGTCTGGAAACAAGCCAATGTCGTTCCAGTGTTCAGATCAGGAGACAGTATGGTTTTCTTTAATTATAGGCCCATCTCAGGCTTCTCTCTGCTGTCTAAGGCCTTGGATAAAATTGTCAGCAACCAACTGGTGGACCACACCACAGCACATAATCTCCTATCTGCTCAACAACATGGCTTTAGAAAGCTGCACAGCACAACCACGGGTCTAACTCAGCTACAGGAGAAGCCACACATAGCCTTACACAGAGGAGAATATGTTGGTGCTGCTTTCCTTGATCTTTCAGAGGCCTTTAACTTAGTAAGTTATGACTAGAGTTGTGCGAAGTCTGCAAACTTCATTCTGCAAAATATTTCGCAGATTGAGCGCAATTCACAAAATTCATGGAGCGCTGGATCAACTGCGAAGTGTGGAATTTCACAGGTGAAATTCCACACTTCACACAGAAACTTTGCCCACATGTAAAAAAATATACACAAATCCTCAGTGTCTAGTGGTGTGTCCCCCGCCCCCCGCTGATCACCAGCCACATCACCCCCCATACCCCACACCCCACCCCTGCTGATCAGCGGCCAGTCGGCCACAATGTAAATAAAATATATCTTTTTTCAATTAAATCCCTGGTGTCTGGTGGTATCCCACCCCACCCCTGCTGATCACGGGTCTGAGTTGAAATAATGAAATCACCACCCGGCCCCCACATCCCTGCTAATTGCTGTGATCGACCACAATGTAAAATATATATACATTTTTTATTCTATCCCTTGCATCTAGTGGACCCCACCTCCCCACCTGTCAGGAGTGCCTGCCATACCACCCCACTCCCCCATCCTGATTCCGAGGGGGCCACCAGCATAGCCCTCTACTCACCTCCATGGCTGGCACCGGACTGAGCTTTTAATGAATGAGGATGTGCTTGTACAAGCATACACTCATTCATTGACAGCTCACAGTCATTTTAGGTAGTTTTTCAGGGGGTAGAGAATGGGAGGAGGCTACTCCGTTCATTGGCGGGGGGGCAGGATGGAGAAAATGGCATTGTGGACCCACTGAATGAACGAGTGCTTGTACAAGCACGTGCTCATTCAATAAGAGCTCAGTCGGGCTGCCGGCTGTGGAGATAAATGGAGGGCTGTACTGGTGGCCTGCTCAGGGTGGGATCGGGATGAGGGGTTGGGTGGTGTGGCACTCCCTGATGGGGAGGGAGGTCCACTAGACACCAGGGATTAAATTTTAGAAAATGCATTTATATTTTTACATTGTGGCCGACTGGCCAGCAATTGGCGGGGAGGGGTGTGGGGGCCGGGGGTGCTTTTCATTATTTCAACTGTGGCTCACGATCAGCGGGGGTTGGAGGGAGACCACTAGACACCAGGGATTTACCTGAAAAAAATTTTCTATATTTTTTACAATGTGACCGACTGGTCACCGATCTGCGGTGGTGGGAGGTGATGTGGCTGGCGATCAGCGAGGGAGGGGGGAACCACTAGACACCAGGGATTTGGGATATGTAACTTCTTGCTTTGAGTTTTTTTTAAGTGCAATTTGCGCTTAAAAAAACAAACGAAACAAAAACAAGGCAAAGTTACAAAGGATAAATTTTCAATGACAGTTGCAATTTCGCAAATTGATTCACGAATGCAAATTTTATGACTTCACTGAAAATTCGAAAGCGTAGTGAAACTTCACTGTATCTCTAGTCATGACCTCTTAATTGAAAAACTTGTGGCGCTGGGACTGTCGACTGAGGCTGCTGCATGGTTCTCTGACTACATGTCCTACAGAACTCAAAAGGCTAAATGTGGTGATGTGTTTTCTGGGCTGCAGCCTCTTAAGTAAGACAAAAGTCACACAGGGCTCAAGCCTAGGGCCTCTACTGTTCAGTCTTTTTGTCAATAAAGTCCTGGAGGCCTGTGTCTACTTCAGATAACTACTGTACTGCAATCTGATGATGGAGTCAGTGCTGGACAGATGTAATTCTAGACCAGAGCTTCACATACAAGCACAAAAGCAGATAAGGGAACTGATGGACCTTCACCAGCTCATTGACGTGTGGAGACTGTCTCATCCAGGATCCAGAGATTACACAAAATTTTCTCTGGCAGATGCTATGTCCAGTATGCTGGACTACTGGTGAACATCCCCAAAGATAACTGCTACTATGGTAGATGTTACCGTAGTCCCCTTGTACCTATCAGATCATGCTCCCCTAACAATAAACTTGGCTCTACTCATCCCAAAGTGCAAGGTCCCTCACCTGGAGACTAGACCCCTACTATTACAGTAGAAGCAGCTTAAATGGGATGGGATGGTGGATTGGCGTTCATCCTGCTTAAGCGAGCATCTCCTCAAAACAAAGTTGCAGTTTTTGCATAATTTTCCACAAAAACAGATTGGGGTAGTCAAGCTGTGTGACATTACTGTTGATTTATTTAGTGCTTTAGTGCTTAGTGATGATTTTGTGTTAATTTTTTTTTTCAACTACTTGTGCCAAAAAATGTGTTTAGTGCTTTTGTTCTGTTTGTCTGACTTAGGATTGTTACAGAATTGTGTACACTACAGGGCTATCAGGGCTGTCATCCATCAGGAGTGCAGCATGCTCTGTTAAGTATGAAAATGCAGATTCTGGCTCAGAAGCTGGGACTGGAGGAGCAGTGACATAAGCTGGCAAAGCGGACATCAAGGATGATGTTGCAGCACTTCTCGGATGGAAAAAATCCATAATTGTCCTTTGCCATCTTTCAGTTGCTCCATGCTGCTGTATCACGCATTTGCAAGCAAACAGCTGCTGCCATGTGTTGTTCTGCCCCCATAGTTGACACCAGCACATAGCAGCTCGCAGACTGGATAGTGCATCCAGGGTAGAGATCAACTCATCTTGGGATTCCTCGGCTGTGTCCTCGATCTCGTCAGCGTCTTCTTTCATCATGGATCTTATGAGGTCTTCGTCAGTTACTTCACCGACAGATGGCTCCAGGCTATCCATATCATCGAAATCCCTGAACTCCACACTATCCATCCCAGACAGGACTGCAACATCTTCCTATCCGGAAACAGCACTGCTTTCTGTACATTGCTGTACACGATAGGGACTTTAAGAACTGGGTAACGACACAGGCGAGCAATTATTTTGAGGATAACTCCCCAGTGTAAATCCCCTCAGATATGATGTGGGATGCTTTTAAAGCCGCCTTAAGAGGCAAAACAATAGGCAATGCCACACACCGCAGAAGGCAGCGAGAAAAAGAAGCTCCCAAGCTGGAAGCTAAACTAAAAGCAAAGGAACAGGAGTACAAGTCGAACCCCGTAACTTCCAGAACACAGAACTCCTATATAACATTAAAGCTTTAAGAATCCAGCTAAATTGGTTAGCCACAATAAAAGCTGAGGTACAAATTAGGAGTACATAACACAAATATTGATCGTATGGGGAAAGAGCAAGCTAATTGCTCGACTTTAGGTTAAAAAAGAAGCAAGCGGAGAGGCATATATTAAAACTAAAGAACCTTTTGGGCCAACTATGTGCTACTCCAGAAGGGATGAACCAAACAATGGCAGGGTTTTACAAGGAACTATATAAGTCACAGGGAAAATGGGACCAATGAGCATTTTTGGACTTTATGTCAAATACCTCCCTCCCCAAACTTCGCCCTAACCAAAAAGAGAGCCTGGAAGCCCAGTTCACAGAAGATGAGGTTAAATCAGCCATACAAAAGATGGCCCCCACAAATTCCCCGGGAGCAATGGCTTCCTGATGGATTTTTATCAACAGGTATAGGATACGGTAGCAGGACCCCTACTTGCCATGTTGCAGAATGCCTTTCAAAAAGAATCTCTCCACAGAACCCTCGCAGAAGCCATAATAATGGTGCTTCCAAAGGAATGGAAGACCTCAGCCTACCAGCCAGCTACAGGCCCATCTCTTTAATTAACACTGACACCAACATAATTGCCAAAATGCTGGCCTACAAGCTAGAAAAGCTCCTGACATCCACAGTTCACCCAGCACAAGTGGGTTTTATACAAGGAAGAATCAGCTCAGAGCATCTGAGAGTGCTTTGCACCCTGTTTCAGGCTGCGTCAGACTTCCCAACTTCACCGGTAGCTATCACGCTCAATTTTGAAAAGGCTTTCGACTCTGTGGAGTGGGATTATATGCATGCAGTCCTGAAAGGGTTACATTTTGGAGAAAACTTCAGCACATGGAATAGAACACTGTACTCCACCCCGATGGCAAAGGTTCTAACTAACCAAATACTCCCTGAACCATTTCATTTACACAGAGGCATGCCAAGGTTGCCCACTGTCCCATTATTTTTTGTGCTGGCCATTGAGTCATTGGCTGCCAGGATTAGAGGTAACACAAACATACAGAGAATTCAGGTGGAAGACAAAGAATACCATCCTAAGTTATATGTGGAGGACTGCTTGGTGCTCACTGGGAACCCCTCAACTAGCATCCCTCATATTCTAGATGCCCTGAAAGCCTTTGCTGGAATCTCCAGTTTGAAAATTAACCACAGTAAATCCAAAATCCTGCCCCTTAATAAATATGCCACCCAGAATCTGGCAAAGAATATGGGTTTGGCTTGTGCTCCAAAGGCTATCAAATACTTTAGGATCATTCTAACCCCTGGCATTCTGAATTTAGTTTCCAACTTCCAACACTCATACAAAAATTTAAGAGCGAAGTCGAATGCTGGAAACAACTCAGTCTAACACTGATAGGGAAGATCAACACTATCAAGCTGATGCTGACCCCTAGAATATACTACCTGCTGTCGCATATACCCATAGAAATTTCTGAGGCCTAGATTAAGAAACTTAAGGCACTTACGGGTAATTTCATAGGGGGCACCAACACCCCGAAGTGCAGCAGGGCTAAATTATGAGCACACTGGTCTGGGGGGGGGGGAGTGGAACCTCCCTAACTTTTCACAGTATGCATGGGCCTTCCAATGCCTCAAAACATGCCAGATTTTTCAAGAAAAGGGGGAGAGAGAGCCCGACTGGATGAAGATAGAAATGGAGATCATGCAAGGCACTTCCTTAGCTGGCCACCTAATGTATCCCCTCCCAAAACAGCTTAACAAATGGCATACACTACGGGCAGCTCACTGGGCATGGCTCAGTACAGGTAAAAGAGCCCAGAAATGCCAACATCTAGGGAACTACACATTACCTTGGACAACAGATCCCTTAATTGGAGAGAATGGGAAAGGAAAGGTATTGCCAGGATAAGGGACTTAAAGATCCTAGGGGGAGATACTACAGAGTCCTTCTCTGACCTGCTGGAAAAATATAACTTAGACAGAAGGGAATTTTGGAAATTCCTCCAAGTACGCAGCTTCATAACAGCCAGAACTAAGGAGAAGTGCACCTGCTCTTCTTGTAGGAATCAGGGACCTGCAATACCTGATAAGTTGCCCATACACAAGTGGGCAAAGACCAGCAAAGGGATGGAAGGTACAATTCAAAATCTGATGAGGGATGCTGCTGCCCCTGACCCATCTATCCCCACCAAAATACAGTGGCAAAGTATATTAAACTATCACACTACAGCGGAGAACTGGCAGAAATTCTGGGTCCTGTCACTCACCACATGTAAAGACCAAAAAAGTCTGCTCATTCAAACTAAAATCCTACACTACTGGTACCACTCTCCAGAGAGTCTCAAGGCCATGGGAATTCTGTAACATGACTGTTGTTGGAGATGTAACTCCCCAGGAGTGAACTGTCCTCCTCTTAAACTCTTTTGGGACAAGATAGTGAAATGTTGCTCCCAGATAATGCAGGTCCCTATTTCCACCTCTCCAGCCTTGCTACTGCTTGGTTTGGACCATCCAGGTTGTCAACTGTTAAATAATCATAAAAGGTGGTTGCTACAGGTGACAGCTAAGGCGAAAAAAGGGTGATACTAAGGAAGTGGCGTACCACTACTATCCCATCTATCACCAAATGGCTAATGTCAGTAGAAACTCTGGCAATGCACACCAGACTACTGCACTTCTCTGCAAATACCCTCGCCAAATTTCAAGATGAACAGGGGAAGTACTTACAGTTTGTACAGGGTAGAGTCAATGCAGGACCCATTGCCTGCACCAAGGACCTGCTAAACCCCCCCTTAAAAAGGCCATGAATATCTTATTGTCATACCTCCCAAATGTATACAGAGTAAGAATAAACCTGTGGGGAAATGTAATATCCCAGAGTAAAGTATAGTGCCCTAAAGTTGGGGGCACAACAGAAATTAAGCTAAAAGTAAAGCTGCCCCAGCAACCCCAAGTGTGGGCATCGGGGTAGTGTTCAGGGGCCCCTGTCAGGGTGTTTCCCCTCCCCATCAGCAGTTGCTGTAAAAACGAAGCTTTCCTATGCTGTCCCCTGGCCGCCTGCTCCATTCTGGACCCCCCTTCCTCGTGGAAGCAGTGCGAGCCAGGAGAGCATCTTTCAAGTCCAGCTTGTGCTGGACTGTTGGGGTCTAGCTAGTGTTGCCAGGGACATTTGTCCCAAATGCTGACCAGCTGAATCAGTTGAACGGTGGCCAGAAAAGTAAACAGGAGTCACTGCTCTGCTAAGGACATTGAAGAACCCTTGAGGAGTGCTCTTAGGCATCCCTGAAGACAGAGTCATCCAGTCACCGGCAGAAGTGTGAGGGAGAGAGGGGACACAGGTTGAAAGTTAGAAATAGGGCTTACCTGTGGTCCACCTCTCATCTCTCCTGGCAGCATCTGATTCAGTGTGTGCAGAGGTGCAGTGAGGTGTGGTGGTCCCAGATGAGTTTGTCTTCCTGTGCGTGGTGTGGGCTCTGTATAGCCCCATATTTTATTTTATTTAAAAAAAAAGAAAAAGTAAAGTGCTCCGGTCCCTCGGCAGCAGCAGTGTCGAGAGCTGCATCTGCAAAGAAGAGACCGTCGGCGCCTGAAGACACACAAGGCCTCCAGTCATCCACCGCCCTGCCTGCCTGCAGCACCTCCCAGCCTCCTGATTGAGATTCCTTCACCCCGGGCTGGGGGGGTGAGTTGGCGGCAGCACAAAAGAAGAGTGCTGACCATCTGAACAAATTAAGGAAAAGTTCTAAAGTTTTAAAATTGTTTAGTGCCTGGAACGCTATCGGAGGACTGGGCAGGTGGGCCAGCCTGGTAACAAGGCCTTGGTCAAGCCCAATGATATTTTAAGTGGCGTCACAGGTCCACTAAAGGTTTGAAGGGGCCCAGCAAGACAGGCCCACAGCTTAAAGGGACCTAGCAGGCAAAGACCCACAGAGAGGGCCCAGCAGCATAGGCCAGGTAGCCATTAAGGGGCAACGTTCAAGGCCCTAGATATAAAGGGGCCCATCAGTAATAAAGGTAAGGAAGGCCCAAGGGAAAGAAGGTATCAAGCCCAGTGTTTTCAGGGTTAGCCAGGTCCTGGTAGAAGGAGGACCCAGTGGAATACAGGTCCAGGCTTCCAAGGGTACCGTAGGCCCAGAGCTTAGCAGGGTCCCACCAGTTCATTACTTATGACAAGAATCAGTGATAGAAGGGTGCTTAGCACACAACTGCCATCTAGTGACTGTCATTTGATGAAAATGTGCATTGTTTGCTGATTTCTGAACTGTTGTGTCATTGCAAAGTACCAAGACTATATTGTTACTGGGATTCTGGTTAGTTGCCCCTGCAATGAACAATTGCTCCTGCAATGAACAATTGCCCTGAATTTTGGTAATTTGCCCCTGTTCCTGGCAAATTACCCCTGTAACGAACAATTGCCCCTGCAAAGAACAATTGCCCCAGATCTTGGTGATTTCCCCCTGTTCCTGGTAAATAGCCCTAGCAACAGTTACCTTGATGTAGTCGAAAAGTGTATCTGCCAGCTTTATTGTTGCCAGCTTATGTGTATGGACTCAATCTTCTGCCACAACACCCTTGGTGGGGTTGTTCACAGTCAATTCTTCACTGAAGCAGTCTCCAGCCTGCGAAGAACTTCACAGCAACACTCCTCCCCTTCGTGACTCGTGACTGCCAGTGTCTGGTCTTCTTGTGGTTTGGTCAGCCGAGAAGTGGAGCATCCTGGAAGAAGCCTTGTCTGTCACTCCCAGTCGTTTGCCAATGGTCGAGTCTGACGTGGCCAGTGTATATCCGCATCCACCGGTTTGTTGTTTTCTGGTTCTGGACATTTCAGGATTCTGATCTTTGTCCTCCGTCCTACTCTTCCTGCTTGTCTCATCCTGCTTGCACCATCCTGTCTTCTGGGATCTAGCTTGTTCTTGGTGATCCTCTTATGGATCCCCACCAAAGAAGTTTCAATGTGTCTATATCCTTGGCAGCCCTGGTCGAGGGTTGGTGCAGAGGAAATTGCAGCAGATCGCAATCCTTTCAAGTGGATTCAACGCCAAGTCCTTGTTTCTTTGCCCTTGGCAGCCCTGGTCAAGGGTTTTTGCCAGGGAAGAGTTCAGCAGATTTCGGTTCTCTTGTGCAAAATTATTTTGGCAACCTTGAAGAGTGGGTTGGCCGAGGAATCAGGGTCTGTTTCAAAATCTCTCACATCCCCTCCAACCTCTCCTAGGTTCTCACTAAGGTGTTCACTTGGTACCAAGCAGGAACTCTGTTTTCCCTTTTGTCCCGCTGCTCTCTTCATTCATCAGCTATGTGCACAAAGATGTCAGTTAAAAATTGGACTTCCTTTAGCACCAATAGACATTTAGAGGTGGTTATTTCAATCAGCCCCTCGGGATCTGCAACTGTTTCATTCTTCTAATGGAGTAATAGTCATTTACTGCAGTGATTGTTTTACTATCATTCTAGAGTAATAGCTGTTCCGGAATTGTTCACCAAACTGCTTAGTATATGCATAGTATCGAGCTTGACAGATAATGGCTTCAGGCCGAGGTGCACCTCAGGGTTGAGGTAGGGAGTTTGTAGAGTGCTCATACAGCCTGGATAGTGGTTATATATCTTACAGAGCTATTTGTATAGTTCTAGAACTACAGTACATTTTAGAGTTTGCATTATATAGTTATATGTTACTTATTAGTGCCTAGATATCTACAATGCTGTCCATACTCCCTGTCGTTTCTGATGTTAGTATTTTCCTGTATGACCATGACCTCCTTCCCCTCCTGTCAAATAAAAATCTTTGCTTCATCCGACCTCTGTGTACAACTCCTGCTTGGCCTTGTCAGGTGATTCCATCCACGCACTCCTATTCGAACCTTTAGTGGCCCCTTGCCATCCCACTTGTTGAGGGTGCCGCTGGTAGTGAGACAGTTACATCCACCTCTCGGAGTGAAGAACCCCGAGATCTACCAGTTCAGCACCATTACAAAAGTAAGAGATGAGAGAGCTTAAGTGCAATCTACCCAATTATGTGATTACAATGAAATATTTGTTGATGACAACACTGTATGTACTGTACCAGGCTGATGTTTTTATACAAATAATACTCAAACATTTTAACTGCAAAAAAAAAAAAAATAGCTAATGTACAATGACACAGTAATCCTCACCTACCAGCCTTTGAATTGCTATAAATTACTGTCTGCTTAAAATGTATAATGTTTTAGACAGATGTTTTTATTTAAGTTATTTTTTACTTAAATATTGTAGTTTTCTTGTATTAGAGTGTATTATTTATGTTCTAATTAAAAGTTACACTGTTTATAATGTATGGTGCCCACAGCCCACGGGAATGAGCGCTTTATAAATAAAGTTTGCTTTGCTTTGCTTTACCACCATGATCTGGAGACACTCCAAAAAAAAACTCCAATTTAACAGAGTCTGCAACTGGTTTCCCACAAACAATCTGGTCAACTGAAAAAAAAAAAAAAAATCACTATTGCTTGGGAGCGTCCATACCTTGAAGGGCAGCACTGAGTTGACAATCACTACCCAGACTGGAGAACCAATTGAAGAAGTCCAGGTCTTTAAATCCTTGGGTTTATATATCTGGGCCCTACCCTGTACATCTCCCTCATGCTGTCTCAGTCAAAAGTATCCATCAATGCCTTGGCCTGCTCTACAGAAATAGGCTTAGCCATACTACCAAGGTCAAAAAACTTCTAGTCTTGGCTGGCCCATTGGTACAGCGGTAGCACTACCACTCACAATGCTGACGATCTGAGCTCAGGAACAAGCTTGGAATGTTGGGGGCAAGCTCAGGGTAGGAAGATCAAACGTCCCAAAGGATGCTTTCCTACTCCTCTGGGGTGGGTGGGTCACTGTCTGCACTGCAATACTGACACCTGGGTGACCACAGGTGGCACAGAAACATAGACATTGTCGGCATATAAGGACTGCTAGCACCATCCAGTCTGCCCGTAAGCCCTACACTTGTTTACAGTCTCTGACCTTACCTGGTCAATGGCTTTTCACCTCTGAGGTTCCCTTATGCCTGTCCTAGGCATGTTTAAAACCCTCTACTGTGCTTGCTCCCACCACCCCCTGTAGCAGATTATTCCATGTGTCCACCACCCACTCCGTGAAGAAAAATTTCCTCACATTTCTCCTTAACCTGCCACCTTCCAATCTCATATCATGCCCGCTCATTCTTGTACTCCTCCTATATTGGAAGATATCGCCTCCCCTGCACCTTGTTTATACACCGAAGGTACTTGAATGTTTCTATCATGTCACCCCAATCCCTCCTGTCCTCCAGCGAGTACATATTGTGGTCCCTCAATCTCTCCTCACATGTTTTCTGATGCAAGACCTGTACCATCTTTGTCACCCTTCTCTGGACTGCCTCCACCCTGTCAATGTCCTTATGAAGGTGCAGCCTCCAGTATTGCACACAGTACTTCAGATTAGGCCTTACTAGTGATTTATACAATGGCATCACCACCTCCCGCCTGCCTTCTGATAGTGATACCTCTGCCTATGCACCCCAGCATGCCTCTGGCCCTCCCTATAGCCTTTGTACTCTGCTTAGACACCTTAAGGTCATCTAAAATGATAACTCGCAGATCCCGTTCCTCCTCCTTGGTGACTGACAGCAACTCACCCCCATCCTGTAGCTCTCCCCAGTGTTCCCTCATCCCAGGTGCATTATTTTGCACTTCTTTGAATTGAACCTCAGTTGCCACACCTCATACCATTTTTCAAGATTCCCCAGGTTCCTCCTCGTTTTCTCCACCCCATCTGGAGTATCCACCCTGTTGCAGATCTTGGTGTCATCTGCAAACAGGCAAACCTTTCCCTCTAACCCTTCCACAATGTCACTAATGAAGACAGTAAACAGGATTGGCCTAAGGACTGATCCCTGAGGTACCCTGCTGGTCACCTCTCTCTGCCGGGACTAGATCTCATTTACCACCACCCTCTGCCTCCTGTCCATTAACTAGTTCCTAACCCAGCTTACCACCTTGTGTCCCATGCCCAGACTACCCATCTTGTTAACCAATCTTTTATGTGGGAAGGTGACAAACACCTTGCTGAAATCAAGGTAGGTGACATCCACCGCTCCTCCCGATTTACCTCCTTTGTCATCAAGTCAAAAAAATCTGTCAGATTCGTCTGACACAACCTTCCTGCTGTGAATCCATGTTGCCTCAGATCCTAGCCCTTTTGGATTCCAAGTGTGCCACTATTCTTTCTTTAAGCAGTGCCTCCATGACCTTACCCACCACTGAGGTGAGACTGACTAGCCTGTAGTTGCATGGCTCCTCCCTGCTACCAATTTTGTGTAGAAGGTCTACATGTGCCCACCTCCAGTCCTCTGGAATCACTCTTGTATTGAGTGACTTGGTGAACATGGCTGCCAGAGGCGCCACTAGGTCTCCTTGCAGCTCTCTTAATATTCTCAGGTATATACCATCTGGCCCCACTGCTTTGTCCACCTTCAGTTTTGTGAGCTCCTCTAGGACTCTCTCCACTGTGAATGGAGTTGTGTTCCCGTCCTTCGTATCTGTTACTCAACTGTAGTCCCTGACTCTCCCCATCTTCAGTGAATACTGAACAGAAGTATTTGTTCAGTATTTCTGCCCTTTCCAGGTCTTCCTCCCTACCCTCCCCCTTATTCCCTCTGAGCATTACAACCCCCCCGCTTTCCTTCTTTCGCTGATGTACCTATAGAATGTCTTGTCTCCTTTCTTCACCTTCTGCACCAATCTTTCCTCAGTCTGTGCCTTTGCTCTCCTAATAGCCTTCCACACTTCCCTTAGATTCTTTAGGTACACCTCCCAGTCTTCCTCCCTTTGCATCTCCTTATATTTCCTGAAAACCACCCTTTTGACTCTTACTTTGTCTGCCACCTCTCTCAAGAACCATAGTGGTTCCTCCTTTTCTTGCCTTTGTTTACCATCATGATGCACTGGTTGATCACCTCCTCTATGGCTCCCTTCAGGTTTCCCCACTGATCCTCAACATTACCTCCTATCTCTCTCCTCGCCAAGGCTTCTTTGATACACCTCCCCATTTTTGCAAAATCTGACCATCTGACATTTAAGACCTTTGTCTTTGTGTGACTAAACTGAATCCCTGTCCCCATGCTAAACCACACTATGTTGTAGTCGCTGGATCCCAGTTGACATTCCACCTGGACTTCTGTGATTCTATCCCCAATGGTCAGTGCTAGGCCCAGAATCACTCTGTCTCTGGTGGGATCAATCATTAGTTGTCTGAGGCCTGCCCCTTGCAGGGATTACAGAATGTCTCAGCTCCTGGCTGAAGCAGCTGATGGGATGATCCAATCCACATCTGGGATATTGAAATCACCCAGCAGTAGCCATCTCCTCCCCCCTGTGCTGGAGGTCTGTAGATCACCTCTGTGTGCATTGCTGTGCCATTGCCTGGCTCAAGGGTGATCCACAGTGCCTCAGCCTCCCCCTGTCTACCTTGTACCTCTGTTGCTTTTATACCTTCTCTTACGTACAGGGCTACTCCCCCCCTTTTTACTCCCCCTATCTCTCCGGAATACAGCATAACCCGGAAGATTTGCATCCCAGTCATGATTTGCAGTGTACCAGGTCTCTGTTATTGCCACTCTGTCCAGATCTGCTTCTACTAGCAAGGCCTCCAGGTCTGGGATTTTATTTCCCCAGGTTGCGGGCATTTGTAACCATGGCATTCCATGTTTTTCTGCCTGTTCTCCCTCTAATTCTGTGTCTGCTCTCCTGCTTCTTCCCCCCAACCCAGTTTTCCTTTTTTATGGTAGTACAGTCAAGGACACTGTGGGAGGGTGGGATGCTGGCCAGGTTCTACAGAAGCAATGGGCAATACTGTGCACATGTTCCTAGGACCTCCCACACATACCTCTGTCTCCAGGGGTAGGGAGAAACACTGCAGATAAACCTCACCGCTAAACCTGATGACAGCCGCTGTGGACTCAACACAGACGTAACAAGAAACCTTAGCCAACCACCTGATGAGGAGTTCATGCAGGTAGGAGGTGGGACCCACCCATCCTCCCCCCGGGTGGGGGTCTGAGACCAGTGTCACATGGTGGTAGATTGGCATCAAGGGGGCATAAAGCAGAGAATATTAAAAAAAAGACTAGTCTACAGCCTCATTATTTCAGTTACTGATTATGGCGTTGTGATCTACTCCACCACTAAAAATACTATCTCTGAAAGTCTAAGTCTTGCGTTTAATTATTCCTGCAGATTTACGCCCAGCCTAGAATCAGACTCCCACTGCTGGAAGCCATTAAAATCAGACTCCCACCACTATGACCTCTATATCTCCTCTGACTGGCTTCCATTCCATCTCCAGTCTACCCTCAATGCAACTCTCCTATGCAAAAAAAAGCTCTGCTTAGCCAAATCTCATGGGTATTCACAACCACTTCCCACCGATTATCAACAACTATGGTACTTGGTCCATGGGAGACAATACATTGCTCTTGTCTTTCAGTAGAACAGCACTTTGCCGGTGTTCATTTGTTTCCAGAGCTGCCAAAGCAGAGAGTTCACTGCCCCTTGACAGTGCTCTCCTTGCCTTTTTCCCACTTAATGCCCAAGCTACTACCTTCTTTTTCCAAGCATGGTGAGGGCAAGGGGGGAACCACAGGATGCAAGGGATACTTGAGCATTATTATTTACAAGGGAAAGTCATTACCTGGAAGAAAGGAGGAAGATCACAAAGTAGAGGAAGAAAAAATTAGATCTAAATCAAATAAAAAGGAAACAGGAACAGCAATAAGTACATAATAAATACAATATTGAGGGGGGAAGAAGAAAGGGGAGGTCAGTTTAAGACCTTACACCCTGAGCCAAATGCAAATCAGGATTATGTGGAGAGGTATAGGCATCGGTGATAACTGTAGACAGAATAGATAGTCATAGTAAAGATCAGTTCCGATTACTCGAAAATCACCTAAATAGGTGTTATATGGGGTGACTAGGTCTAGAAGACTAGGCCCAGTGAGCCCCAAAACAGAAGGGACCACACAGCAGTGGATTTCTATAATATCTGTAGGCTTCAACTAAAATAAAGAACATAAGGAAGATGTAGATTGACAATCCTTTGCAACAGTACACCAAACATAGCCCACCTCATTGAGTGCTAATGATAGTTCCATTTGTAAACAGGAGGTAGTAAGAATAATGGAGTGTAGGGAAGGATATAGTTGCCAATAATACTTAAGAACCTGTCATCAGCATAGGGAAGGGGTAAATTGCATTGTAATATATAATAATTCACATATGAAAAAAGAAAAGGCAATAATCAGGATGCATACCGATTGAAGATAAGCAGCTGAACAGCCAAAAGACTATAAACCTGATGCACTGCTAAATTGGAGGGTAAAAGGCTAGATACAGACAGCCTGTTTAGTGAGGTAATGTATAAGATCTAACACTAAAATAATGGGTTAGAAAAGCATTGCTGATATACCAAAGTTCCCTTGAAGACCTTTAAGCTGCTCGTTTTAACACTGCAACAAAAAGTAAATTGATCGCGCTGCGATGTAGAGCCTTTGCTTTCTGCATCCGCTGGGAGCGAAAGCAACCAGGTAGCATAGACTGTAGAGCAGGCAGCTAAGCAGAAAAAGTGTACTGGCACTCCCTTTAAGTATCCTGGAAGCAAAACCTACCAAGATATAGCAACTGTGACCATATAAGCTCATGACACCTTAGATTTATTAGCAGGATTGTGACTATTGATGTTCTTGCTTTTGGTCTTTGCCCTACGTTTCTTTTTGGGTGGCTCTAAAGATTTGAGTGGGGAACTTGTAACAACTTCTGCCCATGAAGTATCCGCAGAAATACATGCCTGAGGCACAGGGCCCAAATTAGAGGGATGTTCATCTGAAATTTGCTGGGAAAGATCCTCCTGCGAGGAGTGCATGTCATCCTCCAAGACAGCAAACTTATTGTTCAAGGGAATAGAGGGGTTGATTTGACGGTGAAAGGCTGCAGCTTGGGGTGTTTGGGGTGAGACCTTGCTAGAACAGCATGAAAGTCTTGAAGAATAATGCCCCGACATAAGCTTCTCTTGTAGCCGTGTTGATTACCTTGGGGTCAAATCAGTTGCGTTGTAGCGTTGCTGCTTGGGGCTGTGAGTTCTGCAACACTTTCCCCATGTTCCTGTACCTCGTTGTACACCCTCCGTGCGGATACCAAAGCATTGTTTGGGGTTGCCAATTAGTGCTGAACCTCTCAGGGTAAGATTGCAGAGACAGAAACCTCCAGATAGTTGGCTAAGGCGTCAGGGGTTTCAAAATCCTTGAAGGAAGAGCCTGAGAAAAGGCGTAGTGTCGCGGGGTAATGTAGAGCAAATTTAATGTTTCTTTGGTGGAGGATTTGTTTAAGTGGATTGTAGACCTTCCTTCTGATGGTTAAATCTTTTGAAAAGTCTCTGTAGATGGAAATATTAAACTCTTGCCACTGAAGTTTCCCCATTTCTCTGGCTCGTTTCAGTATTAATTCTGTGTGGGAATAGTTCAAGAAGCAAGCAATGATCGGCCTTGGTCGCTGGTCTGATGCTGGCCTGGGACCCAGAGTGCGGTGAGACCACTCAATGATTAACATTAGGTCAGGAGGCAGTTTAAGCATTGCAGGCAGCACATATAATAAAAGCGCAGTAGTGTCTCCTAATTCTACACCTTCAGCAAAGCCAAAAAATTGTAAATTGTTGCGACGATTACAATTTTCAATTTCATCAATTTTGGCTTGTAGGGATTTAATAGTTCAATCTTGATTGTGGAGAGTAGCCTGGAGGTCATGAATAGTAGTGGTTTTACAGGCCATTGCTTTCTCATTAAATGCAATTTTCTAGCTAAAAGTTTCAAGAGTGGTCGCATTCTGTTGGGTGGAGGTTTTTAGATCATTAATCTCAGCCATCAGTTTAGAAAACATTACTTACACTCTAGCAAGTGAGCTTTGCTGTACTTGGAGATCTGCCATAATGCTGAAGGATGAGGCCTAGTATGCTGCAGTACAGTGTAGAATAATTGCATATAAGTAGATGATGGATCAAAAATTACTTACAAACTGTGTCAGGCAGTAAGATTACAGGATGGTCACAGGAGTTGGTACCAAAGAAAGGTCTGGTGAAGGCTGGATGAGGTTAGACTGCAGTCATTCCTGCAGAAATTCTGAACTATGCTGCCATCTTCTGCCTGGTCGGACCACACCCCCCAGAACAGTCACTGTTTCAGAATAGGGAGGGTAGCAACCCAGCAAAAGAAAAAAAAAGCATGCCACAACATAGGAAATGGAGAACAAGGAGACAGAAAAGAAGCAGGAGGAGAAATTCACCCCCATCCACCCAACTCAAGCATGGAGATCCCAGAGGGAGAAGAAACCAAAGGGAAAGCGATACGGAATCTCTCCAAAGTATCAACAGAAACATAGGAGAAAGTTTTAGAAAGAAGCTTTCCATTTGCCCCCACAGCTAAACCAGATGAGTTTCAGTTGAAAGTGAACATTCAGAAACTGGCAAGGAAATTGAATTTCTGTTATTTGGACACAGGGGAGACAACATGGGAAGAGAAACTGTTTATTCTGTAGGACTAGAGACTATAAATAATACAGAAACCCCAAATGATCATAGGAATGCGTCAGTAACTACAGATCAAAACTGGACTGTGCAAGCTCTAATAAATCTTGATGTTATGGAATAACTGTATAATGAACAACAGCTGAATACAAACATTAAGCAGTACCACAGTCTCACTGCCATTAACATGGAAGTCTCGGTAATAATGAACTATTAGAGAATGATTTTGATATCGTGGGCAGGTCTGAATCTGATAATGAAGTTTCTTTGTCTGTAGGTACTATACATAATACTAAACAATGTAGAAAGAAAATGTTTAAGCAAAGATCCAAGTTCTGCCAGCCAAACAACTGTGCAACCATTAGTACCTTGTAAAAAGCAATTGCAAAGACAATACAGACTTTGATTAACAGTGGTGGTGGACAGCACAGACACAATAATCCCCCTGAAGGATCTGCTGCACTGAGAGAATTGGAAATAAAGAAGGAAATTATATTTAAGCCAGCAGATAAAGAGATGCAAGAGGGGACATTAGTTGGAATGAACTACAGTTACATAGAAACATTGAAACTGACGGCAGATAAGGACCACTAGGCCCATCCAGTCTATCCATTTTCCCTATGTACTGCAAAGGCGCAGACCCTACTTGATTTATTTAAGTCTCAGAATTACAGTACCTTTGAGCCAGAGACTCATTTACAAAGGTTCCACGTCAAGAGTGTACAGGGACAAACAGATAATACATCATCATCCAATTATTCATAAAACGTCATACAACAATTTAAGTCAGGTGATACAGAGTACCGAGTCACATATAGAGTTAACACTAACAGAGTTTCCAAGCATGTTACAGAGTCAGTTACAACAATGGCTCCTACAGAAAAGTTGCAGGAGCATTAAAAGCAGTTGGACAGGTAGGGGGTGCTGTCAGTATGGTGACATTTTCAATGTTCTGAATGTATGTGCATCAGAAGCAGACCATTTACCTTCTCATTCCTATCGCTAGGGTTCCCTATGCCAGTCCCATGCATTTTTGAATTACCCCACTGTGTTTGCCCCCACCACCTCTGCTGGGCGTCTATTCCATGCATCCACCACTCTTTCCGTGAATAAATATTTCCTCACGTTACCCCTTAGTCTACCGCCTTCCAAACTTATGTCATGCCCCCTTGTTCCTAAACATCTCCTTTTGTGAAAGATGCTTCCTTCCTTTCTGTACCCTATTTATGCCCTTTAGATATTTGTAGATTTCTCTCATACAGTATCTCCCCTGTCTCTCCAGTCCTCTAGGGTATTCATATTGTAGTCTCCCAGTCTCTCCTCATATAACTTTTGGTGCAGGCCCTGCACATCTTTGTTGCCCTTCTTTGAACTGCCTCAGCTCTTTATGTCCTTATGGAGATGCGGCCTCCAGAACTGGACACAGTAATCCAAATAAGGCCTCACCAATGATCTGTACAGTGGCATCACCACCTCTTTTCTTCTGCTGGTAATACCTCTCCCTATGCACTCCAACATCCCACAGGCTCTCCCCAACAGCCTTGGCACATTGTTTGGCCACCTTTAGGTCATCAGATATGATTATCCCCGAATTCCTTTCCTGCCTGGTGACCATCATTATCTCCCCCACCATCATGTAATCCTCCCCTGGGTTCCTGCACCCCAAATTCTAGGATGCATCCCATCCAGTCCCATTGCCTTGTCCACTTTCAGTTTTGAGTTCTTTTAGGTCTCTCTCTCTTCTCTAAATGGACTGGTGTCTACCTCCCTACCACATTTGCTCATATTGCTTAAGTGTGTGGTCCCCCACCTCCTTCTTCATCTGTGAATACCGAACAAAAATATTTGTTCAGTATTATGCTTTCTCCAGGTCCCCTTTTCCAGGTCCCCTTTCACACACTCCCCTTCTTCCCCTTTAAGCCTTATAATCCCACTCGTTTTTTTCTCTTTTCACTGTACCTATAAAAAGTCTTGTCCCTTTTTTTTATAGCTCCTGTGCTATTTTTTCCTCCATTTGTGCCTTTGCGCTCCTGACTGCTTTCACTGCCTCCCTCTGTTTATCTATGTATACTACTGTGTCTTCTTCCTTCTGTGTTTCCTTGTACTTCCCAAAAGCCATCTTCTCTTCTCTTACCTTCCTGGCCACTTTCTTTGAGAACCATAGTGGTTTTCTCTTTCTCTTACCCTTGTTTACTTGCCTAACGCAAAGGTTTATTGCCTCAACTATGGCTCCTTTCAGATGGGCCCACTGCTCCTCAACCCCCCCCTCAAATTCATCCCTCCCTGCCAGGGCATTCTTGAGACATATTCCCATCCTAGTAAAGTCCGCCCTCCTAAAATCCAGGACCCTTGCCTTTATGTGGCTTGACTCAGCCACTGCTCTCACACTGAACCACACTATGCAATGATCACTGGACCCTAGGTGTCTGCCCACCCTGACTTCTGCAATTCTGTCCCCGTTGGTGAGTATCAGGTCCAAAATTGCACTTTGCACCCTTCCTAGGTGGGTTCTAGCACTAGCTACCTGAGGCCTGCCCCTTGCATGGCATACAGGATGTCCCTGCTCCTGGCTGAGGCAGTCACCGGAATGCACCAATCCATATCTGGCAGATTGAAATCACCTACCAGCAGCACCTCCCTTTTAGATGCCATCATGTGGCTAGATTCCACAAGAACCCTGTCCACCTACTCCCCCTATGATGGAGATCTGTATATCATACCTGTGCAAATAGCTGTGCCATTGCCCATCTCAAGGGTGATTCACAGGACCTCTGCGCCACCCCGCATTCCCTGTGTCTGAGTCACTCTAATACCCTCCCTGATATAAAGAGCCCTCCCTTTCTACCCTCACTGTCTCTCCTAAACAGAATATAACCTGGTATAACTACATCCCAGTCATGGTTTCCAACATACCACATCTCGGTAATAGCTACAATGTACAGATCAGCCTCCATTATTAAGGCCTCCAGGTTTTATTTCCTAGGCCGCGGGCATTAGTATACATGGCCTTCCATGTTTTTCCATTTCTCCTATTATCATTCCCTTTTTGCCTCCTCCATTTGTCCTTCCTGCTTTTAACCCCCTTCCTCCTGTCCTCCGCTGTAACCCCCTTTATGAGTTTAGTTACCTGTGGCGATATCATAACTTTATTGTCCTCCATGTTGACTGCACTATCCTGTGGGGGTGGGCAGTTTGATTCTCCCTGCTTCCTACTGCCACCCCCCTCAATAGTTTAAATGCTTGCCTATGAAGCATTTAAACCATTTACTGAGAACAACAGTCCCCTCCCTTGACGGATGTAGGCCGTTGCCCTTGTACAGGTCCACATTCCTTCAGATGGGTGCCCAGACCCAAATGAAGCTGAAACCCTTCTCTCTGCACCAGCTCTCCAACCAAGTGTTGAAGTCTTTGGTGCAGAGGTTCCTAGCCTCTCCCTTGCTGTGGGCAGGCAGCACCTCACAGAAGGTCACAGAACTTACTACCTGCCCAAGGCACCTCCCTAACTCCACCTGCATCCTTTCTATCCCTGCCTCATCCCTAGCCATGTCATTTGTCCCCAGATGGACAATGACATCAAGCTGACCCCTCCTTGCTACTGCCATAGCGATTCTCTGGATCCTATCCCTATTCCTCTGAGTTGTGCTTCCTGGTAGACACTTTACCTCCCTTTCCTCCACGGTGCCTGTCCCCAAATCCACTCCCCGGACTATGGAGTCCCCCACTAGGAGAAGCTTCCTCTTCCTTTGGGGTCCTCTACCACCCACCTGTGGGACTCTCCTGTGGAAAACCTACTCATTCCCCTTGGTTGCAACTTCGGGTGACACTGTGGGATCCTCCCACTCCTCCAAAACTACATAGGAGTTCTTCAGTTGCACCGGGTGTGGAATGCGCTTTTAATCCACTCACCTTACCCTCTCTGAGCCCACTGTAGTCCACCCACTCCTTTTGCTGGTCCACCCTTGAGTTTGTGAGTGTGGATCTGGTGCCCCCTTGGGTGGGGGAGGAGATTCCCTGAAAACTAGCCACCTCGGCCTGGAGGCTGGCAATCTCTGCCCTCAACCAAGAGAGGTGCCTGCAGATGGAGCAGCACCACAGTTCCCAGAAAGTCATTCTGAAGACTGCTGCTCCACATCCATTGCATTGCATCACTCCTAACATTATCCCTTTCAGCTCTGCTTCTGTCTACCCGGATTGTTGTTAGGGAACCTACCTTCTCTTTAGTACCGTAACCCTTTTCCCAATGAATATTTACCAGGAACCCCTAATGTACCACGTAAAATAATATATATTTTTTGTTTACTCCAATACAGTGGCAATCTTAAAAAGATATTCATGTGGAACAATAACCCTGTGACATTAACTATATATGCCCTACCAAAAATATACAAAGATCTTAATAACCACCCAGGCTGCCCTACGATTTCTGAAACTGAGTCCTAGCAGAAAGAGTGGGAAAATGCATTGATTTTGTTCTGAAAGAAGAAGCACTAACATCAAACACTCTGATGACTTAAAAGCCATAGCCAGAGTTTTGAGGATTATAGATGACAAGGGTAATGTTCCTACAAGATTTATATACTGACGGACTTGGTGTTCATCCTAAATCATAACTATTTTCAGTCTGAAGGGGAGTACTTTATCCAAATGTGTGGCATAGCTATAGGTACCACAGTGGCACCCTTCTGTGCCAGTCTTTTCCTGAGAGAGTGGGAGGAGCATGTCATCTTTGATACACCTAGTAACCCACATACAATCTCATCAACTGGCTGTAGTTTATTGATGACATTGTCCGTGCATGGAAGGGATATGTGGAAAGTGCCCAGAGCTTGTGAGTTTGTTAATAAGAATGATTATAATTTGAAATTTACACAAAGAAAATATTCTGTTGAGTCACAGTTTTGGATGGGATCTTAAGAGCTAATGATGGGACTGTAAACACCAGAGGTTACAGGAATGGAACTACAGTACTACAAATGGCATACTAAGGGCAGAAAGTTTACACCCCAAGTCACCTGTAAAATCGATCCCCTATGAGCAATTTATTAGGCTGTTTCAAAATTGCTCTCAGATTGAGGAATTTGTCAAGCAAGTTACTGAGCTGAAGCACAGGCTATTGCTGAGAAGTTATGAAAGTGAATTACTTGCAGCAGCAAAAGATAGAGCATGGAGAGTTGAATGGAGTGATCTATTAGTTCCTAGCAGTAGAAGGGAAGAGAATTAGTTTGTTGCTTTAGTCACAAAACATACCTCCACTGCCAAAAGAGTAGGGTAGATGATGAAAAGGAACAGGCACATTTCACTGACTGACAGTGTTTTGGCAAGCTCAATGAGCAACACCCCTAGGGTAACACATACAAAAGGGGACAGCATCAGGGATAGACTGGTCCACAGTTGCTTACAAACAGCGCAACCGAGTTATATAAATTGGCTACCTGTCAAACCCAAGGGTTTTCAAATGTGGCAATTGTAATGCATGCAAAAAGGGTAAACAAGGAAAGCAGGTTCATCATCTTAACAATGAGAGGGGAATGGAAATCGGGGAATTCATTAACTGCTGTGTACGTTTTGTAGTGTATGTACTGTGAGGTTGTAACTGTGGCTTGGTTTATGTGGGCAGGACCATCAGACCCCATGAAAAGCAAATGCAAGAACATATTAGTTCAGTGTTCAGTGATAAAACAGAGACATCAGTGGGCCTACATTTTAGGCAGAAACACCTTGGAGATTTGTTCAGTATGTGTTTTATGGAGACTGAATGGATGAGATCCCCAAGAAGAGAAGGAGACTGGTTGCAAATTCTTCTACAAAAGGAAAACAGGTGGATATGCCAGCTCAAGGCCCTAAAGCCACACAATCTGAATGAGATACTAGGTTTCAAACCATTCTTTTACAAATCGACAAACTGTCTAATTTCTGTATACAAATAATTTTGAACCTCTGGTAGTCCACTAAAGGATTGATGATAGAGATTAAGAGGACAACATACACACACAAAAAATGAAGATGAAAAAGTGGAAAAGAGAATACTTGACAAATGACAAAGTTTTACTGTGACACTGACATGTGATTTTGTTTTTCTTACAGATATACTGTACCTCTGAATCTCTAAGGTTTGATACTGGAAAACTAAGAAAGTGAATGCTTACAGAAAATGTACTTTTACAAGCACCGCTAATAAGATACCATGTAGCTGGATCTGGATGTTACAGCAGTACATGAATTTAGTATTGCTATGAGACAATTAATAGTTGCATGCTAGTTAGTTCAGATTGGGTGCTATATGCATGACACGGGAGCAGGTACACAAAAAGTAAGTACCCCCACCTGCATAGCTGCACACCCACAGACAGGTGCATCCATACTGGCATTCTGTAACACTGGCCACCTGTCCACAGCCCCCCCCTTGGTGCACAGGACTCCGCAGGGTGGCCAGGGGAGGACTCGAAATCCTGGGCGGGCATCCAATGGGATGCCCCTGCTGAGTCCCAAAGTGGATCCCTTGCATAGCGAGGTGTGGGTCTGGGGTAGTGCATGCCTACCACAGGCACCTGGACCCACGCCCCCAGTGGTGAGCTGTGTTCCCCCTTCCCCAGGCACCACCACTGCCACCACCTCCCCCTTGTCACTCATACCCACAGGACAGTGCCAAGCACTTGCCCGACCGGCAGTCCCAGTCCCCCTTACTGTCCAGTGGGCTGTGGCAGCATGGGGATAGTCGTTTCTATGTCCCGCCACGCCCTGCAGGAGGTGTCCGTGGGGGCGCACAGTGGGTTATGGCAAGGTCTACCCTGGGGTACCCTGGACCCTCTTCTACACCCATGCAGCCAGCACTATGTGGTCTAGTGAATACCACATAGTGCTGGCACGCCCCTGGAATGCCCCCGATACATTGCGGCCATGTTCCTGCCTTGCACCCCATTCATGAGTACCATGCAAGGTCTGCTGGACCCTGCTATGCAGCATTCAAGCATATCGATGCCAATGCACCCAGTTTACACGGTGCATTGGCATTGTGCATAAGGCCCATTGTTAGTACTAGGCAACTTTAGTTTCACCTTCTAAACTGAAAGGTCCTTGGTGTTTCATTCAACTTTTTTCCCCTAGTTCTCAATCCTTTGTTCCTTCCACTTTCACTGTTATTTCCCCTGCCTATCAAAACCTTTTCCCCAAGTCCCCCTCCCCAACCCCCCTTCTCCAACCAACCCCCTTTGTCTCCTTCTTTGTACTTTAATTGCCTAGCAATAGTATGAACATGCTAGAATCTGAATTGTATTACTATGGTTTATACTAACTGAATGTAAATATAATAGGATTTGTACCTGAGACTAGTTTACTTAAAAAATCAATTGACACTGTCTCACTGTTACATGTTTGATGCACTAAGAATGTAATGATATTGTGATGTCACTGCTATACTAGATAAAAGGATGGCTCTCCACTGCTGTAGCTACGACCCTAGTGGAGGTGTCATACGGAAGCACTGGGGTAAGTAGCAGGAGAGGTCCAGAGACTATGAAGCCTGAAACAAGAAATCACTTTGAAAAGCACTGTATGCACTGGTTTCCACAGCAAACAAGGATTCTGACTCAATAAGTAAGTCTGAGAAGAGAGTTTGAGTGTCTGAGTGTGTTCACCTGACATACTGACTGGGTGCGAGAGTGCACTCCTTTTTGTTCTTCATATCTGGACATGCGGCAGTGTGTGGCAGGGTCACTGGACGACAAGGATACTTGGATATGGGGGCAGGATGTGGGAGAAGGTAATCACTGGGCACCAAGGATACTAGGACTTGGGGCAGGGTGTGGGGTTACCACTGCATGCCAGTACACTTGGACATTTGGAAGGGTGTTGGGGGTACCACTGGACACAAGATATACCTGCACATGGGTCAGAAAGTGAGGTCACACTTTACTAAGAGACTAGTGCACTCAGAAGAGGTCAGCTTGAATGCCTCACAAATACTGAAGGCAAGCAAAAGTCTGGGTGCACTTGTGGATGAAACAGCTACTGCACAAAAACATGGATAAACCAATGGTAGTTTAATTAAATTGAATACATTCAGGGCAGTAGCAAAATAAAAACAAGCATTTGTCAATGCCGAATGTTTGCTTGCTGGTATTGGCATTGGTAGTGCAGGAGTTAGAGAGATATGTAATAGGAATGGCAGTCAAGTACTGAAGTAATGCCAACCCCCACACTTACTCTGCAGAGAATGACAGGCATTGGGGATGTGCCTCTGGGTCATCAGCCATAACACCCATGCCAATCCACCTCACCCTACCCTGCAGACACAGACAGGTGTTGTAGTGTACCTTGAGGTCTTCAGCCCTTATGCTCACCACATTCCATAAGGAAATAAGCTGAGATGGGTGCAGTATAGGAGAATGGGGTGAACGTTAGGGCCAAAGACCCCAAGGCACACCTCAATGCCTGTCAGTGGCTGCAAGGTGGGAGTGGGGGTGGAATGGGGTGAGCATTACGGCAGATGATCCCAAATCACATCCCCAACACCTGTCAGTCTCTACAGGGTGAGCATTAAGTATGGAAACCCTAATGCCCTGGGTGTTTGTTGGTATTTTAGCTCCAAAGTTTCAACATGGGCTTTTTTGCACCCCACCTCATGAACAGTGGCAGTATTATTTCGTTACTCAATCCCAAAAGGTGATTTCGTACAGTGAGTGTGCCATTCAGTACCACAGCTGCGAAAACACATTTTGTACAGGACGTGAAAAACAACAGCTGTACTGTTCATGAGGAAGTGTGAAGAAATGGCAATGTTGAAACTCTGGAGTGAAAATATGAAAAAGTGGTAAAGCTACGAGTGTGCATAAAAACTGTGCAATGCACACTTATAACGTAATTTTTTGGAATGTTTTTATCTAATTTTTAACATGGCCATTTTGGGACCTCCACTCATGAACAGTAGCACTGTGATTTTGTTCATCTGTCTCAAAAGTTGATTTCACATAGTGACTGTGCCATTCTGCGTCACAGGTGCAAAAACACATTTTGGGAAGGATGCGAAAATGACAGCTGTACTGTTCATAATGGGGCATGAAAAAATGGCAATGTTGGAAATTTGTAGTGAAAAAATTAAAAAGTGATGAAGTTGATGAAGTGATGAAGTTGAGAGCGTGCGTAGAAACTGGGCAATGGATGCTCGTAATGCAGTCATTTTTTGGAGTTTTTCCACCAAATTTGCAACCAAACCAAATTTGCAACAAGGGCTTTTCGGGACCCCACCTCATGAACAGTGGCACTGTCATTTCACTCAATCATCCCAAAAGGTGATTCCACGCAGCAACTGCAAAATCAGCTTTCGGGACTGAGAAATGACAGTGCCAGTGTTCATAAGGTGGGGTCACAAGACTCGGAGTTGATTGGTTTAGTAGCGGGGGGGGGGGCAGAACATTTTGTTTTCTTTTTCTGTTTTCTCAGTGGGCGCTGTTATTGTGGGCACCCTTGTTGCAGCACTGTTTTGGACAGCGCTGTTGTTGGGTTTGCGCTTCTGACTTAGTGTCAATCTGAAGTAGTGAGCCTCTGCAGCATGGACAGCCTTAGTGCAGGAATACCAGCATGACCTATTTATTTGGAAAATGTTTCACCAAGAAAGACAACGTGAGCTGTAAACTGCTCATTTTCAGAAGCATCCAGGGGGAAAATTACTAAGTTGGAAGAACAAACAAACACATAGCAATACAGGAGCAATAGAAGCGCGATTATCAAAACATAACAGTGTGATAAAAGTACAGAGCTGGAGACCCAGTCCAACTGGCATGGGAGCAAGCCATGTTTGGATATAACAGATAATGTAGCAGCCGAAATATAAGGTAACCCAGCAGGGTATAGAGGAGTCAGACGCAGTTGAAGTGCTATGGAAATCAGGCTGACTACACGATAGGAAGTGCTTAAGCAGGACTTTGGGAGGGCAGGTTTTAAGCAAAAAATTATGTATGGAGGGCAATAGTTAGAGGGTGGGGGAAGGAAGTGGTGGGGACGGGAGCACCTACAACAAATTCCCCTTCAAGATGCTGAGAACCCTGCAAGGGGATTTGGATGAGGCAGAGGGGGGGGGAGGGGGAGGTTGGGAAGCTGGGGCAGGAGAATAGCAGGTGATAAGGAGGTGGGGACGTGGGCAAGCAAGGATTAGAAAGTGGGGGTAAAAGGAAGAGGGGTTGAAGAGAGATCCTGTTTAAGCTAATGTAAACCCCTTCCAGATGCTAATGATCCCTGCAAGGGGATCAGGATTAGGGACTGGGAGGAGAGGATGAGGGGAGATGAGAGCGGGGCCAGGACCTACACCCCTTCAGGATGCAGAGAACTCTGCAAGGGGGACAGGACACAGGCAGAAAGAACAAGGAGGAATGAAGAACAGGAAGGGGAGAGAGGGAGTATACAAAGTGGGATCCAAGGAGGAGTGTCGGGGAAAGAGGAGTGGAGTGAGAGGAATAGGGGATAGGACAAAGGGCGAGGGGGTTCAAGAAGGGGGGCAAAGAAACAGGTGTAGTTAGGGGAAAGGAGTTGGGTATGAACAAAGGAAGGAGAGGCTTGGAAGGACGGTAGAGGAGGGGCTAAGGACAAGTGCAGTTAGGGGAATAGAAATTATGAAGGGCTAAACAGATAGCGGATGAGGCCGAAGAGAGCTGGGTAGGAGGTAGCAGGGAAGGACCTGTAGGATAGAAGGTCTGACAGGGAGTAGGAGGATTTGAATTAATGTATAGCAATGTGTACAGCCCTGTACTGATACATGGAAACAGTATCAGCAGATACATTCCATATCAGTATAATTCCTAAATTCATTTATTTTTAAGTGCCTAGATTTAATGGTTCCAAAATTAGCCTTCTTCAAACAAAATGCTTAGAAGGGGTTAACTTTGTAACTGTTTTAACTGTGAATTTAACCTATTTTTTAATTAAACACAAATACTTTCTAGTGATAGTTTTCATGCTTTGATGCATGGCAATATATAAATATTAATATATATCCTGTAGGTTATTGACCTGTAACCATTGTCCTTGGCTTAGGCTAATTGCTGGGCATAGCTAAGTCACCAGATGTCTGCAAACTTGACTCCTCACACCATCTGTGGTGTCATCGTGCAGCTTAGCCCTTATGTCAGATCTTGCACGCTAGAAGCAGAGATCTGTGCACCACTTGTGAGGGGAGGTCAGGTGGGTTGTGCTGCTGTAACTTGAACACCCACTGTATAACTACAGTTACAGGTCAGTAACCAATATGTCTACCAACTGGGATTCAGTTAGTTACCCACACGTAGGCAGACTTTTAGCAGTCCTCTGGGTGGAGGGATCAAGCTGCACACCCCTATTTGGTGAATAGGGGCTGAAGGACTGAGGCTTGAAATGCAGTATCACTACTACACAGCACATTGATGCTACAGTGGGATATGAACATGTGCAAACTGGACCCAGTAGCAGCCTGTAGATCTCTTCTATTGGGATGTACCTGCAATCAACCACAGAGGCAGCAGCATGCATGATGGAATGAGCTTTTAACTACCTGACCAGCTCACTACCAGCCAGCCATTAACACAGTTCAGTGCAGGATGTGATCAACCTACCAATCACCTGCTTAGCTGCCGGTCTACCTAGAGAGACTGCCAATGCTGGTCACAAGAGCTGGTGACCCTCACCAGAAATCCTTGTTGTGTTCCTTATACTAAAGGAACTCCTGGTGTACGTCCAAGGTATGAAGTCCAGCTAAGGCTCCAACTCCGACTTTGGAAAGTAGACTTGGAGATACAGCTGGTTATGTTAAAACTCTGAGATCACCTTGGGCAGGAACTTCACATGGGGCAAAGGACTACATTCTCCTTGTGGAAACCCAAATATGTAAACCCCATCCAGAGCTCACTCATCCTTCTAAACGAGGGGATAGTGACCAAAAACTCAGTCTTCTACGACAATTTGTGATATCTCGCATGTGTGGATCAGCTTGAATGGCTTGCCCATTAGCTTTTTAAGCACCATCAGTATGTCCCATGGAGGCAGCAGTTCTAATACTGGTGGAGACAAGCGGTCCAGTCCTTTGAAAAAGGCCCAAACCATTTTCTTCTGCCCAACTGTTGGCATACTAACCTGCACACACCACACAGAAATGGCTGCCAGGTGCACCTTAAGGGTAGTGGCTCATATAGCCCTGACTGAGACAGGGGCCAAAGGCAGTCAAGGATCTGCTCCACTACACAGGTAAGGCAACAATATCCTTGCTGATGCACCAGAGAGAGAACCTCTTCCCCTTTAACGCACACGTTTTATGAGCCGACTCCTTATGGGATGCCTCCACAATGTGGAAAACATCTTCCAAAAAGCCCAAAGACTAGAATTCTAGCCACTCAGGTACTAGGTGGAGATGCGCATGAACTGATGAGCTGGGTGCAGTTCCATTCCTCCTTATTTCATCAGCAGTCTGGATGGAGTAGAAGCTGCCACAGGGGCCTGCTGCTGAGGCTCAGGCTCTTCTTGTACCAGAACTGCCTGGACCAGTCAGGCACAATCAGAATCGGGGTCCCCTTGTCCCTGCATTCCTTGACCACTTTGTGAATCATGGGAAAGGAAGGAAAGACATACTGAAGGCCCGGGGTTCAGGGCCAGCATAACTCATCTCCTTTTAAGGTTCCCATATGAAGGGGGAAGGTGCAGAAGAGCCTCAGCTTTCTGTTTTTCTGAGAGATTAACAGGTCCTTCAGAGGTATGCCCCACTGGGCAAACAGCTGTGTTAACACATCCTGGTGTAAGAACTACACAAGAAGCATCTGGCTGGTTGTCCTCCCCTGCTACGTGTAATGCAAAGAGATCTGTCTGCACACTGCATACGATAGACCAGGTACGGAGCACCTCATGACACAGGATGCGTACCACCTTGCTTGTTTAGACAAGAGCACTGTGTAGCATTGTCATTCAGGATTTTCATGAACTTACCCCATATCAGTTTGTTTTATTTTGGAGAACCAATGAGGAATGTTCACTTCCACTGGCATCCATCACTTAGTAAAAAATGTAATAAACTGTTCAAAAATATCCAACAGGTTACAACAGCTATATAAAAACTCAGCATCACACATCTAAGTACAGTTTTCATTCACACATTTTACACAATCATTTGTGCTATGATTATCCTGGAAACATGTATGGATTTGATTTCCTAAAAGTGGCCTTCCTGAGTCCTTATGTAAGCAAGGGGGAAGAGAGTTCTGCACTGTGGGGGCGCTGTAACTAAATCCTGTAGTTCTTTACTTCACTTTAGTGTACAGTACTACAAGTTCTATTTGTCCTGCCACGCTTAGACATTTGACATGTGACCACCTGTTTAACCTAGTGGTCAAATAGCCTGGGACTTCACCAGCCATGCATTTAGCCACAAATGGCAATTTGTGCAGTATTCTTTTATCCTCAAGCGAAAGCCAGTCTACTTCCCTATGTTGTAAACAGTGGTGTGTCTTTATTTTTGCATCCAAAATAAACCTAGCTAATTTATTGTAAATAATATTTAAACTCCAAGAAACCTTCTTTTAGGAGCCATATCATGTAAAATACCTATATGAATCACAGGTATCAATAAAGATTGCACTATATGCTGCCTGGTATCTTTAGGTAATAACACCCCCCCTTCCCCCAACCTCCTGAAGTAGCATTCATTACTTTTTCAGTTCAGCAAGCTATTACATTAAGTGTGGGCATTCCAAAATCTGACTTTTACCATAGGGAGCTGAATGAAACTAAAGCTCATGTTGTGCAGGTTCTTGTCAGCTGCGAGGTTGCTCAATTACAGCTGACTGGCTTGTTTACTGCCACGGGTGCCCACCTTTAAGTTCTCACTCCTCTCAGGGTACATCGAGTACTGGGTTGGTGACATCACAAATGCCAGCTCACCCAGCTGAGAAAGAGAAAAGGGTGGATTGGGCACTGGCACTGGGCTAACACCATTCTGTAAAAGACAGGTCCTCAAATGGTCCTACAGATCACAACATGGATATGAGCCCAAAGAATACACACAAAGGTAAGTAAATTACTTGAACAAGTTGGGATCAGGATGTGAGCTACCTAAAATGACCGGAATCCTCCTCTTCCTGTTCTACAGTCTCACAGCTGCCTCAGGTCCTCCCTGTTTGCCACAGTCACAACTAAAACTCCAGGCTCTGAGCTCAAACACCCAAGTCGCTGCTTCCAACAGAGGTACAAGTTCATACCAGTGGACGATGGACTCACTGAGCTCAATCACCCAAGTCGCTGCTCCCAGCAGAGGCACAAGTTCAGGCCAGTGAACGACAGACACACTGCTGCGCTACGGACTGATCACTAGCCAGCAAGGCTCCTGTACAGTGCACCAACAGCCGCACTATCTTGAAACATTGCCTGGGTTTTTCTTCTCGGTCTTTGGCTCCAATCCATACTCAGCATGGCTCCTCTGCTCTGTCCTCGGCCAGCACTAGTACTCCTACCTCAGCTTATCACAGTCTCTCTCCAGAACCTAGGCAACTCTTCAGTGAAACACAGTTCATTTTAAGACTCTGCTGCTGGGACATTTAAACAAGGTGCCCCAGACAGGCCACAGCCACTACCGGACATGGCAACCAGTCAGGAGACAGAAGCAGAAGGTGGACCTGGGTGAGAACTGCAAAGTAGCAGCCTCACACCACCTCCACTTTACTAGTAGCCACCCTCCAGCCCCATGAACAAAGGAGCTGTGCCAACCCTGCGAAAATCAAGTGAGAGGATGGCACCACATGGAAGGCAGCTGCTGCAGTGCCGGGGAGTCAGGTGAGTTATGATGTCCACTGGGTCGGGGGGTTAGCTTGGCACAATAAGATCAGACTCACTCCTTTGATATTAATTACCAGTGTGGTTCTGGCAGCTTTACCCTCGCCGGCTGCAGGCACTGGTTGGGTGATTTATGATGGGGGAGCTACAGCCCTCTTCAGTGTTAGGAATTATATTTTCAGAGCTACCAGGGCCCTAAAAAATTTGGATCAGGGACTATCTTTTGGTGTTTCAACTTGGTGCATAACGCATGCCAATGGGTCATATGGAAGGCACACTGCAGTAAACAGTACTCCTGTGTGTGCAGCCCATTTTTCTTAGTAAAAGTAAGCATTCATTGCAAGCCTTGTGTCACATGGCATTTAATGCATTTTCTAAAAACTGTCAATTTGAGCATAGCAGAACTGGGAAAGGCAAACTGAGCCAGTGCTCATTTCTAGGTGCGATCTGGGAGGGAAGCAGAGGGGTTCCAAGTCAAAGAAAAAAGTTACAATGCACACTTAGTTATTCACTTCTGTATTTACTTATTTATTTGAGGGTAGGGAGGTGGTGGAGCCAACAGTACAATCTAACAAGGTGCAATAAATACAAAACAATAACAACTGTAGAAGAAGCAAATATCGGTGCAAAGAAATACACTACAATAAGGTGCATGAAGTTAAATAAATCTGCAAACATACAAAAGCAAAACATGTACAGAGAAGGAACACAAGTAACGTAAATTGGTGAGGGTGGATGGGGGAGGAGTACATAGTGTACATGTGGGGCAGGGGAGAGCCATGCCTGGAGGGTGGTGGTCAGCAGCTTTTCACATGATAAATGTTTTTGTGGATGGTAATCTAATCCTCAGAATTGTATTACACTATTTGTATATAGTCCATCTGAATGTAGAATACTTCGCTGTATAACTTATGCAGCTGTATATTTATCTTATGTATCTATTATAAATATTTTTGCTTTATATCCCCTTTCCTGGGTCACGCCTGGAAACAAGCCTCAGATCAGTGTGGCTTTCCTGGTTATTAACTGTTTAAATAAATAAAATAAAGAAATAGGGATGTTTGTGTGACTATCAACTGCCAATGATGGGCTATCGCAGAGACAGACAGACGGACAGAATAACAGACAGACTGGCAAATAAATACATGGATGGTGTGTGTGTGCGTCTTTTCGTAAAGGATATCTGTTATGCTGTTAAACTCCATTTAATTCCAAACAAATGCAAATGTGTTGCCCTAACTGCAGAATAGATAGCACAGTAGTGTACAACACACACTGCTAGCCCAATATTCAGGGACTGTTCCTTAAACCATCAATAGAATGTCAGAGTTAGAAAATAAAACTGTAAGGAGCCAATGTTGAAACAAATTCCACCACTCTTCTTAGATTAGTCAGATACTGAAATTAAGTACACCTTGTGCAGGTCAATGCCTCTCTGCACTCTCACTGGAAAAAAAAATATTAATATTAAAAATAAAAGAATGCATTTGTTTGGTGGTGGAGGATAGATATTTCTTTGCAAGCATATTTTCTAAGATAAAATAAAACATAAAACGGCTTTCATGAGACAGGCAGATATCTGGAATACACCTCAAGTCATGCACGTGGCTTATAAAGACATACACATGCAAACTAGACACAGAAACACTGGCACTATTTACATTACTTATTCACATTTACAGATTTCCCCAACCAAATCAAATGAAGAAGCCTCGTTTAAAAGAAATGTCTGTAATCTTGAAATGACGCAGCATTGGGTGTCAGTTTTTTTTGGGGGGGAGGGGCTTATTTGAGTGAGGGTGTAATAGAACAAGGTCTGTCTTGCATTTTTACACCTTCAGAGTACAAGTATTTGTGTGAGTTGGTCAATTTATGGGGTGGTGGGGATTAATCCTGTGCTACTGTACACGATAAGAAGCATACAAATGTGACTTTGATCATCACAGCACATGTGGGGGGGGGGGTGGTAGAGGGCTGAGCACAGCCTCAAGGCACACCATCAAAATTAGTATCAGCAATTATATCCATGTTTCTAGAAAATCAGGACAGGAATTTCTTCAGCCCCAAATAAAAAAACCAAACATGCTGCAGCAACTGAAATTCTCTGTGCAAATACTCTGCCTATATTGCTATGTTGCTTGCAGGTGTCCAGCACTAACATGAACAAATGTGCACAGTTTTCAGAAGTTAAATAACACTGTGAGACACCCAGGTATCCCTCCCCCCACCACTACCTACTGTATATACTTCTATGTACGCTTAACCAAAATACTTCAGTTGACCCAGCTGTAAGTATGGCCAAAAGCAAGACCCAAAGAAAACAAGATAATGAACTCTACTGTCTGTAAAATAAATCTGTGTTGCCCAGCAGAGTGATAAGTAATTATCATGCTGCCTGGACTGACGGATGTGCTATGGAGCTGTCACTGACTCACAGTGTGCTGTATGGTGCATCAGGCGCAGTGGCGATGCCATGATCCGGTGTCAGTGCAGCAGGTCATTTGCCACTAATGATGATATCAGTTTGAACTGTACTCACCCAGGCAGACAATGGTGCATCCTGCATGGGGGTCAAAGTACAGTGTGGAATGGATGGCATGCAGGAGGGGAAGCAAACATTACCATCAAAAGTTGCAAAAAACAACAAACAATGGTGTGTTCTGGATACTGGTGGCAGTTCAGAGCAAAGCAGCCAGCCTGCTAGACAACAAAAGAAAAAAATTTGCACTCATGGGTTCAAGTAAACATTCTGGCACAGCCAGTAGCTGAAGTAAGTTTATTCATGCAGCAAATGAAACACAAACTGACTAGAGCCCTGAGCCACACCACTTCAACCCACACAGGGTCTTCATCAGGGATGTCTGATCAGGAGCTGCAAGCCCTTCTGCCTCCATCATGGCTACATATAGCCCCTAAATCTCTTCTGGTACCAGAACATGTGAACATACGAATCTACCAGCAGAAACAGGCCTTACGATCTAGCAAGTTAGTATGCTCGAATGTGCAGCTAGCACCCTTATATTGCAGCTGCCCCACCCTCCTCTCCCCCCTCACCTTTATCCCCCCTTGAACCCCTTGAACTCTGTCCCATGCCCTTTTAAAACTGCCCACTGTGCTACAGGATACCACCTCCTCAGGTAGAGTGTTCCATTTTTCCACCACCCTCCCTGTGAAAAAATGCCTCCTCATCTCTCTCCGATATCTTCCACCCTCCAACCTAAGACCATTCTACAGAATGGTGGCACAGTAATAGCAAGCTCTGGCCACCCTGTGCTATTCAATATTTGATACCATGGAAAGGATGGAAGGATGGTGGCCCACGTGAAGGAGGGGGGGAGATACTGCCTGTCTTAGCAGTATCAAAACTTGGTAGGTTAGCGTTGGCAAAGAGCCATCACCTGAATTAGTGCAGTAAATCACCACCAGTAACAGTGCTTACTACCATATTAAAGTGTGTGCAGTAGGCTTAATGTATAGAGTGTCATGCAACTCCACAGGACTGTCCAGGGTAAATAAATTGTAAACAAGCAAAACAAAACAAACAAACCAAAAAAAAAACTATTGAAAAGATGCCAAAAATGTCATAAAACACTACATTGCCTGTTAAGTTATATAGCACAAACAATGCACAGGAAAAAAAATGTAGAGTTCGAGCAAGCATACTGTAAGTATGCAAAATGATATTTATTGTAGAATTTACAGCATCACGGAAACCAGAACAGATTAATGAAACCTGGCCAGAATGCCCCAACATTTCCAGTGCTCTGTGCTTCTACAATACTGTGGGCCTTTTTAGTGTGTGTTAAAGTTTTGTACTTGCAGTATTCTTGTATTAAACTGATTAAAATACACTGTGTCTCTCTCTCTTAAAAGCAAAGGTCACCAGGCCCGGTGGTGCAGAAGGCTGAGGCACTGACACCTCACCTTGAGCCACGCTGGCAACCCGGGTTCGGGAATGGACTCGGGATGCCGGAGACTGGCAGGGGAAGGAGGGGATTGAGCATCCCTGGGACTGCTCTCCTCTCCTGGGGTGGGTAGAGGGATGATGTCACCTTGCAGCGGCCTCCGGTGGAGACCGAGAGCACTGCAGATGCAACTTAGGGAACGTCACCAGAAAAGCGGAAATACCTGCTCCACGATCAGCTGGATGACTGCTGCCTGGCTGTCCGAGGCCATCGAAAGTCCCACAGAGCCATCCGTCTCAGCAGCATCCCAGGGCCAAGCATTTGCGCTGGTCTGCCTTCCCCCTCGGAGGAGAATGACCCACCCCGCGAAGGGTTACGTCGGGGTTACCCTGGGACTTGCTGCTATCTGAGACAGTGGCTTGGGGAGTGCGATGGGTCAGATTCCAGCCTTGGAATGAAGCCTGAAGGAGTGGCTGGGTTGGAGCATGTAAGAGGGACAAAGAGATAAGGCAAAAAAAATTAAAAATCAAAGGTCACAGATAAAAACAATGGCAAGACCAACAGATAAATAATTGAAAACACAAATTCCTCACACTGAGGATTCAATTTGTACTAGTTAAAAAAAAAAGCATGCATACTGTGAAATGTATAAGTAATTATGTCTAGAAGGGCTAGATGAGCAAATCTAAGCTGACACATCTAGCTGTTAACCTTAATCACTGATCGATATTAACTGTATTAACTCCAAAACAGACAAACAAGTGCAGAGGCTCGTAATAAATTCCACAGTAGTTGGCAAGAATTGGTTAAAAAAAAAAAATAGGGCAAATGTCACAAAGTAAATTAGCGCTCCATCAAAACGAAATGAGTGTCATGAAATATTCAAGCTGTTTCAGACCAACCTAAAACATACAGCTTGGTATTATGCAAAATTAGTAAATTATTAATGTTGCATTACACCAGGCTATATGTGTTGTTCAGCGGGTAATAAGAAAACAGTTTAAAAGTTTGACATTTTACAGTCACATCTTGTTAGAAAAGTACCAATTTGTTCGCCTATGAGTATAATCACCTTGTCCGAGGAAAAGAAACAAAAGGAGAGAGATTTATTGCCAGACTATATAGTTCTATGAGGCATACTGTAAATAAGACCAAAGTAGTGTAGATGGCACAGTTTCTGTTGTACTGCATTAGCACACTCTCATGCACAATATTGAGACAGCATTTACCTAGCTATAAATTATAGGTAACAGTTTGTGAGGGGCAATTATTAGTTAGATTTCGTTTTGGAGCATCGAAATCTAACAAAATATATTTTGATATGTATCTTAAATTGAAACAGACATTTTACTGTTGGGAGTGAGGGGGTAGCAATCCAATCCAATTTTTTGCGGGACTAAATGTCTGTGCGAGCAACACTAATGCAGACTCCTCCTACCAAAAAAGAAATAAAAATCTGCTTAATTAAAATAGAAATCGCCTGCATTTGCTGTGAGCTCACTACCAGCCCCAAACAGGACAGTAAAATGCCCATTTCAAGATAATAGACATATCAATATATATTTTGTTACATTTCGTTGCTCCAAAATGAAATCTGACTTAATCTCACCTCACACTATTAAGTTAGCTATAATTTTAATAGGTAAACATTGATTGAGGGTGGATAGAAAGCGAGTGTGCAAACAATTGTGCAGCACTAGTGCTACTCATTCTTTCATCCTGATCAAACATAAAATTAAAGGGACACTTGTCAACCCCATGTTATGGAAGTTTTGGACATTGTATTTTTTCCATTGTGATCTGTTTGGTGTGAGTTGCAGAATCCGTTGGGGAGTGTTTTTTTTTTCTATCTGAACGAGCGTTCCTTATATGCTTAAGTGAAGTAAACATATTCCACCATATTGGTATTACCACACTTCCTAATGGGTGTTGTTTATATTTTTAGTGGTTTGTTGCACTACAGGTGTAATGTGTGCGCTCCCAGTGTGTGTCGTTTGCCGTTGAATGCTACCCGCCACTTTTCCCGTGCTGTCAGTTGCATTTCTCTGTTGAGGTAATTGTAAAGTTCATCCTCGTCTTTTCAGGTTATCTTTCATTGAATTTCCTGCAGGTTGTACAGTTCAGCCAGAATAATGTGCGAAAGGTTTTCTGACTTCAAATGTTGGTTTTGGCAGAGTAGTGTATCTCTGCTGCAATCCATCTGTAAGTGGTGGCTCCCAACAGGGTGGTGACCTGAATGTTATTGGGATTTTCAATAGAAAAATGGAAGTGTTACAATGTGATGATAGAAGTGCAAATGGGATTTTGATACAATGTCCCCTTCCCCCATCCCACGAGTTGCATGCACTTCCACCAAACACATCATCCTGGGACATCTAGCACTCCATCTGTCCAGTTGTTCTTTGTTTTTCTGGTGGCGTCTTATTTTTTATACAAGTTGGTTGTGAGACAGTTGATGATGGTGCTCGTAATGGTGCACTCTACAATACCTCTCGACAGTGGGAATGATACTCTCCATAACTCACCTTGCTCACAAACCAGCCCTACTGCCAGAGGTAAGAAACATAACAAAATTACACACATACAAAAGTTTGTCACTGTGCTTGAAAGGTGGGGGGGGAGTAAATAGCAAGACGGAAGTCATACACACTACCCCAGTTATCTACAGGCTACCAATGTTCAAAGTTTATTAAGAACACAGATGGTATGACACTACGCAGCCCTACCAGGAAAAGACTGCAGTGGAAAAAAAAATACCTCAGAAAAGGGCATCTTCACTGACTGTCAGCATCACACTACACTCAATAGGCCAGGTGGAAATCTAGCAGCTCTGGAGTGTGTGCTACACTGAGTGTCCATGTGCACACTGAAACTACTGTGCATGAGCACGTCAACACACTTTATGGTACTGACTCCATCTGAAAATGAAAACAAACGTTCACCTCGGGGACAACAAAAGGGGACTACTAACGGAGCCAGCATAGCATGTAAACACTAAAAAGGGACTAGAGATGTTCATCTTATTGACATCCTGACCTACTAAGAACACATAACGGTGGGAACAGAATGCAATCCTGTTTCAAAGAAACATAAACTGTAGGCAAATGGATAAACATTATATCATGGTTGACAGTGTCCCTTTAATTAAAGTTCAAGAAAATCAACGTCCAGACTCCACTAGCTCTTTAATAATTAATAATGAGGAGCCCTGGAGTGCAGCAAATAAACTGTATATAGTATATTGTTGCAGCAAATAAAAATATGCACATTTCCCTTTACTCCCCTTGCTGCAGGACACAGGTTCAATTACACAAGACCAGCAAATACAGTTTGTGCCAGCACTGCCAATGACCTGGCTGTCTGGCTGACATCCATCTGATCTCGATCTCTCATCATGGGATCGGATGACAGACAGTCACTCAGGTCACAATAAACATTCCCATCTCCGCTGTGCCACCCGCTAGTATAGCCGCTACCCTCCACAGACGCCTCCTCCTGACTGAATCATCTCAACCTCTTATGCTGCAAAGACGTCTTCTGCTGGCTCCTGCTGTCTTACAATGGGACTTGGGATTGGACTCGAGTGGTGATGGATGACTCGGTCCCTTCTGTAGATCCGATCCAGTTATGCCTCAGTCAACAGCATCTCAGGAGGCTCTGCTCCACAAACTCACTAGCGCTGCCTCGACAAAAGTGACAGTCGGCAGAGCAAAAGAAATAAATGAAGCAGCACACCACAACTGCCCACTGCCACCACTACTGAACAACTGAAACTAACAGAAACTGACAAATAATTACAATTTATGGAATTTTAATAATAAATGACTGAGCTGATTCCTTACAGCGCTGCTACTTTTAAATGAAGCATTCGGTCAGCTCAGAGAGAGGGACATCCAATATGACGCTCCAAGCTGCTTGTTTCTCACACCTCTCTGCCGGAGCCCTGCCTCACATTGTCACAAAAGCCAATTTGCCACAACAATCAGGGGTCACCTTGGCATCGCAGCATCAGCTTCTCTGGCAAACTGTATATGAGAACAACGACGGAATGAGAAGCTGACGCTGCGATGATGGGGCGGCCCCCGACTGCTGCAATGAAATCATTTCAATTTGGTAGCACTTTTGGAAACCAGTGTCATCAGCACAGTGTACTTGCATTGGTCCACCAGTGCCAAGCCCCCAAATGCAGTCCCGCCTTTGGTTGCCACAGTGCCGCATCTCCACAACTCCTAAGCTACCACATCATGTTTCTTGCACATGCGCACAAGCAACCATAACAAACACTGCAGTGCCTGAACCCCTTGGTACTTCACTCTAGTAGCTTACTCATGGGATCTACATGGACATGGGGCGGGGTGTAGGAGGAGGAGGTGCCACTGTGCTCCAGGGACTGCTTGGTACAGGTGTGATGAAGGAGCAGGTATCAGTGAACACCAGGTACTGTAGCTGAGGTCACTGCTGCGTATCTTTAGTAATGATCTTGAAGCTAGGGTGTGTGTGGCAGGCTGCTTAAGTTAACAATAAGCTTGATGCACTAAGATAGCCAAGGTGATAGACACCCTTAACAATAGGGACAAACTTCATTAGAACCTAAGCAAGCTCGGTAATTGGTCAGTTCCTTCGAGCCTCTGATTTAATGTAGTGAAATGGAAGGTGCTACACTTTGGGAGGAAAAACAGAGGCAGGCCTATACACTGTGTGGGGCTCCTCTTCCAGCAGTGGAGCAGGAAACGAACCTGGGGATCATAATAGACAAGGGGCTGAAGCAGACTAATCATCGAGTGGCTGCAATCAACAGGGCCAGCAGAATGCTGTGGTGCACAAAAAGGGTGTGATTAGCAGAGCAGAGGAAGTAATCCTGCCATAGTTACAAGGCCCTAGGCAGGCCTCACCTGGAGTACAAAGAAGCAGTCAAGGTGGTACAGCATACGGCCACCAAAATTATATGGGGTATGGGGGACAAATGCTATGATGAGAAACTAGAGGCCCTTAACATAGGAAAATGAACTCAGTTTTCTGCATGTTCAAAGACTTAGACTTTTGATCTGGTGCCCTCCAGCAGGACGTGGGGATGAACACACCTTGAAGTTCAGAGGTGGCAAATTCAGGGGTAATATTAGAAGGCACTTTTCTTCCAAAGGGTTGTGAAGTTGAGGAATGGCCTACAAGTGAATATAGTGGATATGAAGACAGTACAGGCCTTTAGTGTAAGCCTGGACACATTTCTGCTTACTAAGGCAATCAAGGGTACCCTGCATAGTAGAGCGGGCAGGGAACACTCATGAATTTGTATATTCCTAGAGAATAACTTTTTCCATCCCTGCTTATGAAGCAGATGGGACAGACATGATGAACCTAATGTCTCTTTCAACCTGAAATTACTACTGCATGTTACTATGAATAATAATATTTTAATGTTGTGTATGTTGTAACTATCCATTTTAAATTTTGTATTGAAGAAGGATGCAAATGGAAATGAGCTATGCTCATTGGTTTTCCTAATGAGACAAAGAAACTAAGCCTGACAGTTTCAGGTTGCTGTAACCAGTATTACTGTCAGAGTATAGTAGTGGTATGTGAGTAAATGCCCACGGCTTGAAATATAGTGCCAAAGTTAGGGTTACACCAATGCTCCTTCGAGCAAACATTCAGACTCCAAGGAACACCACACTACATTTTCACCAAGATTTAGGGGACATTTTTACCCCAGTGTTACAGTTCCTTCATTTGTGGCTGTGTACATCAAACTTTGGGGGAGGCAGTGCAATGTAATGGTTAAGAGCACTTAGCTGCTAACCTGGAGAACTGGGTTTGAATCCCACAGCCACCACTTGGGTACTGTGTGACCACATAGAAGCTGTCGACAGATAAGGACCTTTTGGCCCACCTAGTTTGCGCTATTTTTCCTACTTACAGTGCAACTGCAGACCCCACTCGGTAACTGTTTTAGCTCCCACCACCTCTGCTGGGATGCTGTTCCAAACATCCACCACCCTTTCTGTGAAGAAGCACTTTCTCACATTTCCTCTCAGCTCCCCCACCCCCCCAGGTTCATTGTGTGACTCCTTGTCCTCAAGCATCTTTTTCTATGGAAAATGCTCCCTTCCTGTACCTTGTTTATACCTGTGAGGTATTTGAATCTTTCTATCATATCTCCCCTTTCCCTCCTTTCTTCTAGGGAGTACATATTTAATTCCTTAAGCCTTTCTTTATAACGCTTCTGATGCAGGCCTTGCACCATTTTGGTTGCCCTCCTTTGTCCCGCCTCTACCCTGTCTATATCCTTTCAGAGGTGAGGCCTCCAGTACTCGAGGTGAGCAAGTCACTTAACTCTCCTGTGCTCCAGGATGCACATGGAAACAAGCCTTAGCTTAGTGAGTCTTTCCTAGCCAATAACTGTAAAAATAAATAAAAAGCTCAGTTATTTTTTGCAATGGATATACTCTTTAGTGGAAGCCCATTGGTATGGTACAGTACCTTCTTGCTACAACTAGCACTAACAGTACAGACCCTCAACTGTTTTATTATTTGGTAACCAGGTAAGGTCCACTAGGCCACAGTGCCTGTTTTCATATGTGACTCTGGGGTACAGGGGAGGTTAAGTGGCTTGCTCAGGGTATCACGGTATGCAAGTGGAGGTTGTGGGAGTCAAACCCAGGTCTACTGGATATACCAAGCTCGTTACTCTAAGCTACACTGACAGCCCCAACAATCTGTTACAGGCCATGTATCTGAACCATCGGGATTCGGTATGGTTAGAATTCCATACTCCATCTGGAAGTCATCTCCTAGCACTGGAGCCCCAGCACAGTTTTCATAGGAAAACAAAAAACACCACCTCTCTCTCTTCATACAGTAGTTACAACATACGGTAGTAATGCACCAGTAAAGAAAAACTGCAGCGCTACTGTATGTAACAAATTGACAGTAAGCTGCACATGAAGTGTTGCTTTAATTTGAGCCATATATCTTTCTGAGTGTGAATTTGTTATGCTTGTTTATGGCACAGCAAGGTTTGTTTTGCATGAATCCTTGTCTACACTGATTAGGTAATTGGCATGTGTTCTTGGCTGTGTAATTTGCATCTCATTATAATACATCAGTCAATTCCTCCTGCATAGTCTGCTCCCAATTATAGCACACTGGTAGGGTTTAGAAACTGTATTTGGTGTTATACATTAACAACCAAAGATACAGGCAAATGAATTGCTTTTCCACGCATACCTGCTGTCCCCTGATCTCTAGCCCCTGTTTTCAGTGTCGAGTGCCAAGTGCCCCAAATACTTAACTGCTCTTCTGAACCATCTGAATGGAGAAAAAAATACAGAAGAGAAAAACTGAGTTACTCTTAGATGTACTAGCCATTTAATTTCTGTTGCAAAACAATTGTTTTTTCAACACAGCAGTCTAACAATACATTTGCTCATAAAGATAAAATTGGTATGTTGATGAGATGCTTGCTATGAAAATAAGGTGTTAAGTGATCCAAAAACACTGCAGAAAGTTAGACTAGTGCCTAATGGTCAGAAAACATGTCTGGCCTTTTTAACAATCCAAATTAATTTTTTAAATGTTTTCCACCATTTGTTTCTTCTTCCTGCATCATAGCACAGGCACAGAATCAATAAGCATTAATTAGCACAGTTTTGTGCAACCAGGAGCATGTGACAGCTGAAATCCCTGGCAAAATCACTCTGATTGATTTTGTTTTCTGTAGTGTCCGTGAGATCCATACTTGCAGAAATACAATTTTGTTTTCTGCGTTCACGTGGGAGTTACTATAAACTTGTTAAAATACTCAATGGCAATGCTGGCTTTTTGACAGTGAGTAACTTTTATGTCTGCTTGCAAAAAATGCAATACAAACATCTTGGGGTGGTGTCTGGAATCAGTAGGTATGTCAGGCTATTAGCATATGTGAGCTGTGGAAAGCAGCAAAACCATTTTGTCAGCTGATAGTGCTGTGGGGCACAGGGTTCACTTGAATGGTAACATGTGACCAGGGGTGTAGCCAGAAATTTCAAATTTGTACTCAGTGCTGCGTACACTGCTCCCCCACCCATGTTACCAGTTCACCTACCCTGCAGCATCTCACCAGTACTTTACACTCAAAATGAACAAATATTGTATTACACACCCTCAACACACAGACAAGCATTGAAGCCACTTAATGGTTCGATTCATGCCAACCAAGCACTCTTTTTTTGTCCAGACATGTTGCCAGCCAGCCTGTGAAACAGTCCACTAGCCAGCAAGCCACACCTCAAGCCAGCCAAATGTAATATATAAAAACCCAGCCTGAGTGACACAACCCAGCTCTAGTCCTCACCACAGCCAGGCCCAGAACAGTGAACAACAACTAGTCTATCACATTCCCAGATGATCAGATCTCATTCTCAAGCAGACCGAGGCAGCAGCAGCAGGTGTCGAGTGGCAGTGGGCTAAGACAAGATTAAATAAGTTATAGCTACTGCTTCTGGCAGCAAAGGGAGACAAGGGCCCTAGACATCACTCCACTGGATTCTCCAACTATGCCAGGCAACAAATAGAAGGCATGGATACCAGTGCACCTCCACTTTCCACAGCAGAGCAGCAGGATAGACAGGGGGACTCCAAGACCTTTTGGCTGCAGTCACGGAGCTGCAAACACCAGCTGAACCACCGGTAACAAAAGATTGTTCCTACAGCCACGGCTGAGAGGAAGAATAAGAAGGGTCCTCTGATGGATTGGGTACCATTCTGGCAAAAAAAAAAAAATGCTGCACTCAGTTTCACCCCCACCACAGCCTTCCCAGTCTGCAAGAGATCCCATACCAATCCACCCCAGCTTGAAGGTTGCCATTATTTTATAGAGTTGACTGGGAAAAGGTGGACTTCCCTCTCAAGTCTTTAAACAGTTGGTGCAGTTCGACAGTAATGGAGGAAGTCTTCAAAATGGTGTAACAACCTAGTTCATTAGACTGTGTCTGGTTGAAAGAGTTGTGTTAACACCTTCAGCTACAGCAAACCTTGCTGTCATTATAAAGCTTGCATTATATTGTCTCTGATTCTACATGGTCCGTCAGGTTCTGTCTCTACCTGGCAGAAAGTGGTCACATCACGTTATTTAAAATCTGACTCTTTCCGCTGCATGCACGATGCACCCTGACAGAAGATTTGTTACACACAGGAAAAATTTACGTATTTTATTACAATGGATTTTTTCAGTTCAATTAGTTTACTTTCAACATGTTGTAGATTTGCCAATGAATGACTTCACTCTACTGTGTGGTTGTTCAGCCCCCCCCCCCTTCCCCATACATATATTGTTTTGCAATGACCTTTTAGCCCCTGATCTATTTATTTATTTAAATTTTGGTGACCAGATAGGCCCACTGAGATCATTATGATCCCTTTTTTAGGGGCAATCTGGGATTAACTACATGTACCTATAAAGAAAAGGACATCAGAAGGACCAGACAGTAGGTATCAATCTGCACTCCTTACCACAGTAAGGAGGATCCAACATCCAAACAAGATTGGTCCAAACAATTGCAGCCCAGGATTTCTCAAGAACTCAGCCTGGAACCCTCTTTTGAGAAATCCTGGGCTGCAATGTAACATTTTTAAGCAGGGTTATTAGGCATCATACGTTTTCCCTTTTAAATTTGGCTCTTCCTCTCTTCCATAAAAATGCTGATACTAATTTGCCCATATCTGAGAATATTTATTTATGAATTATTATAAATGATAAGAGATTGCTTAGAATTGATACAGCATAGGAGGCAGTACAGCATAGTGGTTATGGACACTGAGCTGCAAGCCTGGAGACCTGGGTTTGAATCCCATCAGCACCCACCTGCATACTGTGTGACCCTGAGCAAGTCATTTAACTTCCTTGTGCTCCCAGTTCACACCTAGAAACAAACTCCTGCTTAGTGTGCCTTTCCCAGTTAAACAATGTCCCCTTTCCTTTCCCTAACAGTGCTGATACAATGATCACCACAGACAGGCTTTCACTTCATGGACTTTCCCCATTACTGCCTTCAATGTACTGTAAATTGCCATTCAGCAAAGCTATTCCAAATAACATAATGACTCAGCCTGCAGCTAGGCTCTTTTAGAGCACTGTAAACTTTGAAAAGCCCACTGTTCCCCGTTGGTTGCCACCTACTTGATTTTTGACCAGATCTCCTGGTTTTTGGACCCTCCATTCGGCGAGCCACTCCACTTGTGCTGTCACCTGGATTCCATAAGTGAGATGATTACCACCATGCTGATTTGGCTGGAAACACCAAAAATACAGTGCCGCCGCCATTGTCTGCTAAGCCAGCTCCTCTCCCATCATTGTTTCTCATGCTGGCTTGGCGTGTGATGTGTTTTTTTGAAAACTTCCTCTGGTAATGTCCTTGTTGTACTGCCCCTGAAGTGACGCTTGGTGTTGATAACTTGTAAACCTTACTGACCCTATGGTTCTGAGTTTGGCAGGGATCTTGCATGCTTACCACTGCTGTTGGAGGCCAGAGAATGGATGATCCTAACTAAAAGAAACTGCATATCCCCCCGCCACCAGAAATAGTATATCAGTGCTGGCACTGCATGCAGGGAATAGTGTGTGTGTAAAGTCAGCAGATTCAGGATGTAAATTTAAGGGCAGCGCTGCGGCAGCAAACTTGGAAATGCTACCCCAGGCAAAAATTAAATGTACGCAGTGGCGTACACTGCGTATGGCTGCCGATGTCCTTGCATGGGCAGACTGGATGGGCCTTGACGTCCTTATCTGCCGTTAACTTCTATGTTTCTTTGTGATCATTTCTGCAGGAAGCCATAGCCTATCACATGGCAGAATCATGCATGTCACTACCTGCCAATGTTGTCCTCTTTACCTCTATGTGATTAGTCAGTGGAGATGGAAATCTGTCTGTGTGGCTGTTGATTCATTGGCTGAGGTGTCGATCTGTGTGTGAGGCAGATATAGGCCCAATATATTGCTAATATGTCTGCCATCACTCTGCAGGCTCCATATGCTGGCCTGTTTACCTGGCTACTTTTGCTGTGTACTGTATGCTGTATTCGGTAACTCAAATTTTTCCTGCTCTCCACCAGTTTTGTAATCTGTTGTCAGCAATGTTTTATTATTTTGCTCTTCCAGTGCTCACTTAGGTAAGGCAAATGTTAGCTAATTGGTGTTAGAGATTATGGCATTGTCTGAGAATTCTCACTCCTCCCTGCATCTCACTAGCCTAGGATGCCCAGCACCCAAGAAGTTGATCCTTTGGCTGCCAGTCCATTTAAAATGTAAAGAAATTCAGGACATGTTTAGAAGCTGAACTCCTAGAAACACTGTGCAGCAGCCAGAAGGCACCTATAAAAGTAAATATGGTACAGTGGAAAATCTCAAGGTGGGTCAGAGCAGCAGTTGGTGACCACTATGGCATGCTGGTAACCTGGGTTTGAAACGTGTGCCCAGGACACAGGTCAGAAGGGAAGGTGAAGAGTGTCCATTAGGACCCTCTTCTCTTGCGGGTGAGTAACAGTGCAGCATCGTCATTCGAGCAACACCTAGGGGACATGTGGTGATGGGTGCCACTGGTGATGTGTGTGACCATGTGAACCCCATTCAGAACTGTTGTAGGCATGCACATTGTAGCAAAGGAAGTGGGCGAGGACTTACAGTATGGGGGGAAAGTACCTTTGCTGCAGTATCACATGGCAGTCCATCACCAGCCATGTCCTCTAGGTATGTCAACCAGTCAGCCCTCTCTGACACTGGCTGCGATCATTGTCCTTCCTCATGTACAACCTGGCCAGGTTGGGAAGGTGAAGCCAGAAGCTCCTGAAGCCTGCTCTAAGCTGCTCCACACCTGAAAGGCGGCTCCCTCTTCTACCGCTGTCCCCTACGGCCGGCATCTGCTGAATCAGCAACCAGGTACTGCTTCTCTCATGCTCCTTGCTCCACTAGCTTCGGTTGAACCTCCAGGCTCTCTGATTGGCCCAGACCGCTAGCACGAAACCTCTGACTGGACAATTTTCAAGCCCTCTCTGGATTGCTGTTTTTTTTCCTCCTCACTGGCTCCTTGCCCCGCTTCTACCCAAGAGTAATTTGAACTTTTATCTTTAAGCTTTGTTTATGATTAGTTGTAGCTGCAGATGTTATTTCATGCCTAGAACTGTAGCACTTGAAATTACCTGCACTGTTTAAATGATTACAGCCTTCTACTGAAATTTTTGCTTAACTTTGTTGCTTTTTCTCTTCATCTAACTGTCTTCCTGACTCCCTGCTTTCTCTTCCGAAACCTCTACCCCCACCCCTCCATACTAGGACCCTCCTGGAGCCTCTTGCCAAGTCACTTTTCACACCTCTTTTGTTCTCTCTAAATCTGCTCTGTCACCTCTCCTCTCTTCCCGACTACCAATTTGAGCCATTTTAACCCCGTCCACTTCTTCCCTCTCTCCCTTAGGCAGCGGACCCTGATCGGGCACTTCTGAAGCCTGTTCCAAGCTACCTCACACCTGAGAGGTGGTGCCCTCTCCTGGCACTGTCCCCTACAGCCGGCATCCGCTGAACCAGCAACCAGGTATGGCTCCTCTCAGGCTCCTTGCTCCGCTAGCTTCGGTTGAACAACCAGGCCCTTCTGATTGACCCAGACCGCTAGCGTGAAGCCTCCGACTGGACAATTTTCAAGCCCTTTCTGGACTGCTGTTTTTCTTCCCTCCTTGCCAGCTCCTCAGCCCCGCTTCTATCTAAGAGTAATTTGTCTGCCCACCCTTCCCAGTCCTGACCTCTATTAAATCCTCATTAACTCCATCTCCTTTTACTCAGTGCCTTCTCATTGGATCTCTCCCATGGCCAAGGCCTTAAAGCAACACCGCAACCACTGACACCGCCACCCTCCTCAGTACCATCGCATAGGATACCTTCCCCCTGACACAACTTACAATTCTTTTCCGGCTACTGTGGAATTAAAATGGGCTGCATATTCTTCCTACTTTTCATATCTACACTTATTGCAGCAGGCCCCAGTGACTGCTAGGAACTACCAAACCACCCTTGTACCCTGATTCATGCATTGGCTCCAGAAACATGTTAAAGGATCATGGGGCAGCCTCCTCAGATGGGGACCACCTAGAGTACTCTACACCACCGACTAATCTGGGGACCCAAGCCACCGTCCCCTGCCATGTCACCTAATCGCTACTAACCCCGATAACTTCCCTACTGAAGATAAATCAGCCATTCACTAGCAAAACCAGACATCACAAGACAAGGTCCACAATAACCGTCAGCCTCATGGCTAGGAAAGTGATCCTAATGCTACTCCTCCTCCTATCTGGGAATGTACACACTAATCCTGGCCCCAACTTCTTCAGGAATATGAGGGTGTAAGATTAAAGGACTAAGAATAGCTGTCATAAATATCTGCAGCCTGGGGGCGTGGCTTGGCTGAGCTGAAGATGGCTGCTTAATTCTGCTATTCCTGGGATCACCAACTATCATCATCCATCCACTCCTACCCAGACATTCATTCTTTGCCAAATACTGGGTCTTTATTCTACCTGCATCACAGCTCAGCTCTGGTATAGTATTTTTGCTATCTTGCAGTTATAGTATTTTATATCTGCAATCAGACAGTTGCTCGATTTCTGGCCTGCAATAATGGCAGACCAACCTTTGCAAAGCAGCTCTCTCAACAGAATTGAATCAATGTTTCAGCAATTAATCAATGAGTTAAATGACTTAAAAATAACCTCACAATAAAATGTTACTAATGTACAATTGCTTGACCAAAAAATCTCTGCTACAGAATCTAAAACAATTCAGAATGAGGGCTCTATTTTGGATCTGAAAGCTACAATCAGGGAACAGGATAGAATTATTAAAAATCTTCAGGACAAAATTGATGACATTGAAAAACAGAAACAGACGAATAATCTTAGATTTCTGGGATTTCCTGAAGGTGCAGAGCTCGGGATACCAGTGCACTTCTGAAACATGCGCTTCCAATGTTGCTTAAACTTCCTCCCGACCAAGACCTCACTATTGAGAGATCTCATTGTACTCTAAGCCCAAGGCCTGGTCCTACTCAAAAACCAAGGCCCATCATCGCCAGATTCCTGAATTATGCTCACACAGAATTAATCATCCAAAAAGCAAGGCAAGTGGGTATGCTTAGTTGGCAGGATCATAAAATATCAATTTTTAGAGATTTCTCAAAAGAACTATCTAATAAACGCAGACTTTATAATCCTATCAAAACTGTTTTGCACCAGCGGGGTATTAAATTTGCTTTACGCTACCCAGCCACAATGCGTCTATTTCTGAATGATTCATTTAAAGATTTCCACACACCTGAAGCTTTATCAACGTTCCTCAATATACCTCAAACTACACATACTATACCTATTGATTGTGCTGCAGCTGCCCTAAATATTGATCCAAATTCCTTCCAAGAGGTCCGTCAATCTCCAGTGAACGTCTTTGAAACTAATCCAAAAACCATAGAGAAGCCTGCACAAACCGCAATTAAAACTTCAGCTCCTGCCAGAGTTTCAACGTGCATACAAGAAAAAAAGTCTGTTCAATCTCTGCATGCTAAACATTTATGCTGCTCGAATGATACTCATTCTACGTCGGACCTGCAAACCGAAAAGCACGTTGACTTCTCCACTCCTCGTGTTGTCTAATAAATATACTCCACTATGCGAAGATTCACTCTTTTCTCATGAAGAATGCTGAGAAGATGATTTAGATCCACCTGCTGATACCTATGTGAATGCCCTGCCTAATACCAATTCACCTGACTCCTCATGGGCAGAGCTGGTATTTAGTTCCCCATCCAAATCAGCAGAACCTCCCAAAAAGAAAAGAAAGGGGAAACTAAAGAACAGAATCCATAATACTGCTTCTCAGATAAATAATCGTCACAAGCACTGACTGACAGGAGGTCCTGATAGTATTTGCAAGTATCTATATTAAGCCCCCATAATCTCATATTAAAATATGTAACACTATTACTCCCAGCCGGTTTGGTCTGAGTAAGGCTGTAAATCGCACCGAAATTTCAAGGGCTGTATTTAGAGCTTCTCTTTTTTTTCTTTGCTTACTTGAAGTGCATCTGTATTTCCCAACACATCTTGAAATGCACCCATCACATCTGTTAATAGTGATGCATTAGATCTAATTATTGCCCCGAATCCCTCCTAGGTGGACCGGCGTTTTTTCCTGCTAGCGCCTATGTAAATAACATGTATTCAGAGAAACCTGCACAGTTTACATCTAATCCCATCGCTCCTACCCAAGCCTCTATGCTTATGAGTATGAAAGGAATTTTCTGGCTTTCTATATACGAGTCATTAGCGATGCTGGAATAACATCTCATCATCGTTTATTACTTGGAATTTGTAAACAGGTCGGTTCTTCCACTCCGCTAGCGCTATCTAACAGGTGTGCTCCACTTCAAAATGTTTCTCTACCACCTTCATGGAGCACTTCGTGAAGAAGTCTAGGAGCCACTGACTGATGCTCTCACAAATCTGTGGTCTACATTTAATTCCCCTGTTTCCTTCTAAGCAAATCTGGTGACTGATTCCTTAAACCCCCTGAAAAAAGAAAACTAGGGGAGACTGAAGATCAACGTAATTATCATTGTATACTAGGTGCAGAACTGTAAGGTTCATTGATTGCCATATATCTCTGACTTTGTGCGTGAACATTTATGTGTAGCCCTTCATTTTAGTACCACTTTTGGTTACTCCTTTTTTTTTCACTTTTTCTTTCGTTCAAATGCGTTGCCTAGCTTAACCTATTAGAGCTTTCACACTCAGCCGGTTTGGAAGTATTAAGGCTGTAAATCGCGTTTGAAACTTAGGGGCTGTATTTCTTTCATTCAGTTGAATTTATAAGCATATTCTTGCTAAAATTATCTAAATGTGTAAACCTATTTACCCTGATATATATATATATATATATATATATATACCATTTCCTTTTTTTTTTTTTTTCCTCTTTCAGGTTTTTTCCCAGGCACATAGGTGTGCTACTAGTCATCAGTTTATCAGTAAAATAAAAAAGTGAAACATAAAATATAACATATTGCCATGTATGTTTACTACATTTAAAGACTTATTTTTACTTTATGGCTAGTGCTATATATATATATATATTTATTTACATAGTGGTTGTCTCTATATATATTTTTTTAGCCCACCTACTACTTTAAGCTAATAGCACACATATATCACATATCCATTCTTTATTAAGCTCATATGGATGTTTATATGCCTTATAAGCCTTTATATTTTTATTATGCTATTCAGGGATATGTGATGTTATTTTGGCATATTATTCTTTTTTATTGAACTAATTTGATATAGTTCAACATGATTATTGTGTCTGGTTTAATTATTACTTTAAAAATGTTTTATGCATTGTTTTGGTATGATGCTTATTGGTTTTCCTAGGGTTCTAGCTTAAATATTTGAGTGCTAGTCATAATAATTACTTATAAGAAATTGTTACACATAGTTAATAACTTAGGAATATTGCGTGTAACCTTTTCTTAAGTGTTTTTTACGTGTTTACACGCCTAGTAGTGTGGCAAGAGAGTCTCAGGTATGTGTACCGACTCCTATCTATCTATCTACACTTCACAAATGGTGATCGTGGTGTCAGTGGCTCAGTAGGTAGCACACTCACCTTTGAGGCCGGGAGATCAGAGGGCTGTGGGTTCAGTTCCCACATTTGGCACTTGGGTTAATAGCCCAGTACTGACACTGTAGTGCAGCATGAGAGGGGTGCTGCACTTCTGAGGTGCCGTCTTTCAGATGAGACGTTAAACCGAGGTCCCATCTGCCTGGATTGGTGGTAGTTCAGGTGGATGTTAAAGATCCCATGGCACTTATCGAAAAGAGTAGGGGAATTTCCCGTGCCCTGGCCAAATTTCCCTCATTCACTAAAAATACCACCAACAGCTTAATCTGGTTCAAGGTCAGTTGGCATTCATCTGTATCCCCCTCCCCTGGGCCGTGCCTGAAAATAGGCAGGATTTGTCTAGTGCACTTACCCGGTCAACAAAAGCTAAATAAATAATAAATAAATGTTCTTACTGTAATATACAAGTTTTCGTTGTTTCTAGGAATATTCTCTCTACTATTCTATTCCTCTATCTCTCTTTAGTGAGACTCAATAGGCATATTTATCATATTATTCTGAATCCATATGTTCTAAGGATCCTGCTCACATTTGCACAACTTACTCATCTGCCTTTAGAACCTTTGACGCCCTCTGACTTAGTTTTTTAAGAGTCCCTCCGTCCGATTTGTAACTTCCTGTTTTACTGTTTACCATTATGAGTGATTTGATATTACACTCATGGAATGTTAAGGGACTCAATTCTCCTTGTAAGCGAAAACATATACTCACCTACCTTAAGAAGCATAAAACACATATTGCTTTCTTACAAGAAACTAAACTTATGTCAGAGGATGTTGACAGGTCAAAAAAAGGATTGGGTCAGTCAAGTATTTGCATCCTCTGCCTCCTCTAAAAAACGAGGTGTCGCTATTCTATTACATAAATCTCTTAATTGGAGCCCAAAGAAAATTATTACGGACTCGGACGGCAGATGGATTATAATTCAATTATCTTCCACTACAGGTACATTTATGTTAGTTAATGTTTATGCCCCTAACTCTGATTCCCCTGAATTTTTTCATAACTTGGCTCAACAAATTATGATTAATAATAACAACAACTCACCTATTCTTATGGGTGGTGATTTTAATTTAACCTTAGAAGCATACCTAGATAGAAGTAATAAATCATATGATGCTCATCCATGAAGCATTAATGCCTTGACATTGCTAATGAAAGATCTGGGCCTTTCTGACATCTGGAGACTTTCCCACCCTAGACAACGTGACTATACATTTTATTCCCCATTACACAAATCTTACAGCTGTATTGATTTTTGGCTTTCATCCCCTCTTATTACAGAAAAAACTATTAATATAGACATCCTTCCAATTACCATATCAGACCACTCTCCTATTAGCTTACATCTACTTTGGGGTCCACCCCCCTCTAAATCTCCTTCTTGGCGTTTAGATCCACTTTTACTGAGGGACACAGAATTTGTTCCTTGGATTACAGCCCAGATTCAAGAATTTCTCTCATTTAATGATACCTCTGAGGTATCTCAAGGCACAGTTTGGGAAGCATTAAAAGCAACAATTAGAGACAAAATTATTAGTTTCGCAGCTGATAGGAAAAAGCTAAGAGAGCAACAACTAGCAAATTTAGAGAATTCCCTTAAAGTAAAAGAAACTCAGTACTATAAAACAAAAAAACCCAATCACAACTCACCATTACATCTCAAAATCCTCCAATTAAGAATTAAAATAAATGAATTAATATCCAGGAAAGATGAACTTGCCCTTTTAAGGCTTAAACATTGCTATTGGGAACAAGGAGACAGATGTGGGAAGTTGCTTTCTTATCAGCTTAAAACTCAGCAGATGGAGAGATATATTGCTGGTTTGAAAGACCCATCAGGCCAAATTTATACAGACAACCTTACAATAAATACAGGTTACTCACCTGTAACAGGAGTTCTAGGAATGGTATATGTTGTTCATCCACACTTATTGGCAGGTATCCTTGCCACTTTAAATCTTGCCGGAAGGTCTTCAAGCTGGCTTTCCCACCCACCCACCCGGTGGTAAACCTCAGCTCCGCCCCATGATGCCAGATCTGCCCGCTGGAAGCTAAGGCCAAGGCCAAAGCCGGGAGGTCGGGTATCGTAGGATGAACAACATATACCATTCCTAGAACTCCTGTTACAGGTGAGTAACCTGTATTTCTAGGGACATGGATATGTTGTTCATCCACACTTATTGGCAGACTCCTAGCAGTTCTCCGGGAGGAGGGAGGCAAGATGTACACCCCCTACTTAGGGAAAAGAGACTGGAGAACTGAGGCCCCAAAACCAGCATCCCGGCATAACTCAAGGTCGATGTGGTAGTGGGTGATAAAGGTGTGTGCTGACTTCCAGGTAGCAGCCCTGCAGACTTCCTGGATAGGGACGTCCCTGGAAGCAGCCACCGATGCAGCGGTATGGCGGGTAGAATGAGCTCTTATCCCTCTGGGAGGCTCCATGCCTCGCCAACCTATAGCAGAGATCTATGCAGGAGGTGACCCACCTGCTTATCGTCCTGCTTAGCTGCAGGTCTGCCAGGTGCGGCTTCAGCGTAGGTGACAAACAGCTGGTGAACCTCCCGACTTCAGCCATGCGCTCCTTATAGTAAGCAAGCGCCTTCTAGGGTCCAGAGTATGGAGCCTATATTCGCCTCGAGGTGTGATTGGGGTAGAACACTGGCAGAGTCAACACCTGGTTAAGGTGAAACTCCGACACCACCTTCGGAAGGAATTTCGGTGGGAGCGCAGGACAACCTTGTCCCTGTGGAAGACCAGATAAGGAGACTCGATGGAAAGCGCCTGGAGCTCTCCCATCCTTCTGGCTGACGTGATAGCCACCAAGAAGGCGGTCTTCCACGACAGGTGAGAGAGATCACACCTGTGCATTGGTTCGAATGGCTTGCCCATGAGCTTTGCCAGTACCAGCAGTAGATCCCACGGAGGTGGAGGTTCTCGCACTGGAGGGGAAATGTGATCAAGGCCTTTGAAAAAGCGCCAGACCACCTTCTCCTGTGCCACCGACTGCTTCCCGGCCCGCGCCCGGTAAGCAGAGATGGCTGCCAGGTGCACCTTAGGGTCGTCGACCTAAGCCCTTGCTGAGAAAGGGACCATAAATAGTCCAAGATGCTTGCTAAGGAACAGGAGAAAGGGTCCAGGCCCTTGCCCTGACACCAAATGGAAAACCTCTTCCATTTGAAGGCATAGCATTTCCTGGTCGACTCCTTATGGGACGACTCAACTACATTGAGGACCTCGCCGGAAAGACCCAAGGCCTGGAACTCTAGCCGCTCAGGAACCAGGCCGGCAGGTGCAGGGATTGAAGGTCCGGATGGAACACCTTCTCCTGATTGGCTGAAAGCAGGTCCGGGCGAGCTGGAAGCTGCCTCGGGAGCCTGGAGCTGAGGCTGAGGAGATCTGGATACCAGCATTGGCGGGGCCAGTCTGGGGCTACCAGAATCACCTGCGCCTTGTCCCTCCTTGCCTTGAGAAGCACCTTGTGGATCAAGGGAAATGGGGGAAAGGTGTAGAAGAGGCCCGGGGTCCACAGCCTCGAAGGCATCCTCTGCAGTGAGCCCTGCTGAAGGGGCGGGCATGGAACAGCCTCAGCTTTCAAGCCTCCCTGAGGCAAACAGATCTATGAGGTGTGCCCCAATGGGAGAACAGATCTTGTACTACCTCCGCAGGAGAGACCACTCGTGGGATACAGCCCCTATCCGGCTTAGGGCATCGGCCAGGGTGTTGGAGGCTCCTGCCACATGAATGGCTAGGAGATCCACCTCCAGGCTGCGCACGAGTGACCAAATGCGGAGAGCTTCCTTGCACAGAGGCATGGAGCGTGTCCCGCCCTGGCAGTTTAGGTAGTACATGGTCGTGGTATTGTCCGTCTGGACCTGAACCACTTGACCCCGGAGACACGGAGTGAAGGCGGTGAGAGCTAGGTGGACTGCTCGGAGCTCCAGCAGGTTGATATGGCATCGGGACTCCCATGGGGACCAGAGGCCGTGCACTCTGTGCTCCCCCAGATGGGCACCCCAACCCATCAGAGAGGCGTCGGTCGATAGAGAGACCGTCGGCTCGGGGCGGACAAATGGGATGCCCTCCTGCAGATGAGCTGGAATGATCCACCACTGGAGAGCATTCCACATCCCCTGGGTAACTGTCACTAGCTGGTCCAATGGATCACAGCGTTGAGACCACTGGCTGGCTAGCCCCCATTGAAGGGGGCGCATGTTCCAGCGGGCCCAACGGACCACGCTGGTGCAGGCCGCCATGAGACCCAGGAGGCGCAGGACGTCCCGGGCAGGGCGCGATTGCTCAACCAGAAATGATTGGGCAAAGCAGGAAAGAACCTCAGCCCTGTCCACCGAGAGCCATGCTCTGGCTCAAAGAGAGTCGAGCTCTGCCCGAGTTGTTCGAGTTCCGACTTGGCCTCGTTGATGAGGAGGCCGACCTGAGAGCAAACCTGGAGGGCCAGATCTCTGGACCACTCCACCTCCTGTCTGGAGGGGGCTGCTATCAGCCAATCATCCAGGTAAGGGTACACCCGGACCCCTCGGCACCGCAGGAATGCTGTCACCACTGCCATGCATTTGGTGAAGACCCTGGGTGCAAGAGACAGGCAAGGGCATGGCTTGGAACTCGAAAGGATCCTTCCGCCGAAAGCGAAGGAATCTCTGATGAGACGGATTTGATAGGGACGGAGAAAACACGCCCTGCAGGTCCAGAGAGCAGAACCACACGCCGCGTTCCAAGGATGGTATTATCTGAGCCAGAGTGACCATCCTGAAGGTCCGAGACCTTAGGAACTTGTTTAGGTCGTGCAGGTCGAGAATGGGGCACCAGCCCCCCGTCCGTTTTGGGACCAGGAAGTACCTGGACACAAACTCCGGGTCTGAGGGAGGGTCCGCCACCTCTCTGATCACCTCTTTCTCGAGGAGCAGAGCGACGTCGGCTTGGCGAGCCAACAGCGAGGCTGCGGACCCCGAGGCCCCCGATGGCTCAGAAGGGCAGGGCCTGCTCGAACTCCAGAGGCAGGCCCTTTCCTACCACTTCCAACACCCACCGGTCTGTGGTTATAGCAGACCAGGCGGAAAGGAAGTAGCAGAGCCGACCCCCTACGGAGGGAACCTGGGGTGAGGTGACGAGGTTGGGGAGACACCCCTCAACCCGTCATTGTACAGGCTTGTAGGAGGGACCGGCCAAGGGACGTCCTGGGCCTTTACCTCCCTGCTTCCTGGAGGAGGAAGCGGTGGGCTTGGGTTTGGGATGCCAAGCGTGAGCCTGCTGGCCCTGATGCTGCTGGGCTGGACATGGTGCGGGCACAGATGGACGAAAGGGCTTGGGTTGCAGTCTGCAGCCCTTGTCCCTCTGGGTGGATGAGACCGAGTCCAAAGTGGCATTGGACTTTTCGATCCTCTGGAGGTGGCCTTCCACTCCAGGGCCGAAGAGGTCAGTCCCCAGGAAGGGGACATCCGCCAACTTGTGCTGGGTATCCGCTGTGAAGGTGGATATCCTCAGCCATGCCCGACGGCGCATAACCACTGCGGCCGCGACTGACCTCGCGCATGAGTCACCAATGTCCAAAGCAGTCTGAAGTTGCTGCTTGGCCACTGCCCTGCCCTGGTCCCGCACCTGCTTAACCGTGGTCTGCAGGTCAGCCAGGAGATGAGGGACTACCTCATCCAGGGAGCCCAACAGGGCGTGAGAGAAGTGTGCCATCAGCACGGCCGAGCTGGCCTGACGAAGGCCAAGGGAGGACACAGCGTAGACTTTTCGCCCGGCGTAGTCCAACTTCTTGGACTCCTTGTTGGGAGGTTTGTCCATGTCCCTGGCGTTTCCGGCATGCCGGAAGACGCTGTCGGTAACTAATCCCTCGGCTGAGGGGTGTTCTGAGAAACTGGACAGGGAACCGGTAGGGACCGCGTACTTCCTTGCCATCCTGGCTGAAGGCACAGGGCAGGAAGCAGGATGCTGCCAGAGCTCCAAGTCCGGGCCTACAATGGCCTCGGCCACCGGAAAGGCCTCGAGGGGAATCCTCGGTCCAATATCTCCGTGAGGGGATACTTGGCCCGCTGGATACGGGTTCGAGCTGCATCCCGTGGACTCCGAGATGAGCCTGGGCAAACCCAGGAAGGACGAAGGGCTATCGTCCAGTGACTGACATCCCGAGGACTCCAAGTCGACCCGCCTGGAGAACAGGGAGGAATTGTCGTCGGACTCGGAGGAGTCCACAAGGAGCTGCCTTGGGCCTGAGCCACCCTCCACCTGCTGAGGGCGATCGGGAGTGAGGGTGACAGACAGCCTATGGGGCAGACCTTGGGCCGACCGAGAATTCTTGGTCGGAGCCCCAAACAACAGCTGTGGAAGTGGAGGTTCCACCAGAATCGGTTGGGCAGCTGGTTTCGGCCGAGCAACAGGCCTGGAAGCAGGCGCCTTGGCTAAGGTGAGGGGTTGCTTCCGCTCCGGTGACAGCCACTTGATAGCCGGGGAAGGCGACGACATCGGCTTGCTCCCGGACAGAAGAAGCTGTTGCCACATGAGGTCCTCGTATCGTCGACGCAACTTGCTTCGAAGCCTCCCCTCGTCCGAGGAGGAGGACGAGGAAGAGCGGCGGCGCCGCTTCCCATGGTGCCGAGACCGAGACCACCTGGCGGCGGGATTGGCTGGACCGAGAAGGTCCGAGACTGAGACCGCGAACTCGGCTTTTCCGAGGAGGGTACGGGGTAGGGGAAACCCGCCCCCTCGGCTCGGAGGGCTCAACCGGGACTCCAGAACCGAGGCACGGGCAAGTCCACGGACACCTCAACCACCGCCGGGGGAACCGGGAGTGAGGGTTTTCGGCTTCACCGGTCGACAGCCCATCCAACGGGTCGAGAAAAATCTCGACTACGTCGACGGGAGTCTTGGTCAACTGATCTGACGGGGACACCATGAAGTCAGTGGCCGAAACTGAAGGATCGACCGAGGTTGATGGTGGACTACTCGGTGAGAGGGACCTCCCCGCTCCCAAGAGCGTCGCTGGAGGGACTTACCTTTGTGGTCCTTCTTCTTGGACCGAGAGGAAGGCCCTGAGGATGTTGGTCCCTCTCCCTTAGTGGAGAGGGAGAGACAGAGCTCCTTAAAAGAAACTGAATAGGAGGATCCCAGGGAGAGTGGGATAAATGCCGCGGCTGAGGAAGATGAAGATGTGGCCTGCGCTGCCTCCTCCTCGAGGGCGATCATCTGCTCAAGCTGTTCCGCCGAGCCCGCCACCATGGAAACCGCCAACCGGGCCTCCTTCGACTTTACTGGAGGATAACGTTTTTCGGGACGCCCAAGTTGTAAACGGGTGGCACGGTCTTCCAGGACGTAGGCCGATAAAAGAAGAGCACAGGTCGCAAGCTCATGGGTCGTCGCCCAAGGCCCAAGCAGTAGACACACGTGGAGTGCGGGTCCGTCCGAGACATCTTCTGCCACGCATGGGCACCTCTGAAACCGGAGTCGATTTGTCCATCGTGTGCCACGAGGGAAGTAATGACCAAGTCTTGAAACCTTAAAGTAATTTCGTAAACCAAAGAATTAGGAACCAGTCTTATACGAGAGCGTAAGGAGGGAACCTGAGCTTCCAAGCGGATAAGGAAGATCTGGCGCCATGAGGAGCTAAAGAGTTTTACCACCCGGTGGGTGGGAGGAGCCAGCTTGAAGACCTTCTGGCAAGATTTAAAGCTGCAAGGATACCTGCCAATAAGTGTGGATGAACAACATATCCATGTCCCTAGAAATCATATTATGCGTTCTTTCTACTAGCAACTATATTCTCATCCAAATTCCAATTCTTCTAATCAAATACATGATTTTCTCAATAAACTGCATCTTCCTCACCTCTCTCATCAAGATATGGCCATACTGGATGAACCCTTTACCCTACAAGAGATCCAAATAGCACTATCATCTTTAAAAAATGGTAAACTTGGGAGGATGGTTTCCTGTCGATTTCTACAAATCCCTATCTGGTACTTTTGCCTTTACTGCTTAAGGTCTATTTGGAAGCATTTTCCAATGATAAACTACCCACACTATGACCGGAGGTTATTATTACTGTTTTACTCAAAAGATAAAGATCCTCTCTTCCTCAAGTTACAGACTGATGTCACTACCAATACAGACGGGAAAAATCTTTTCAAGTTATTAACCTCCGCTTAGATTCATTAATTTCAAAACTTATCCATCCTTCTCAACGCTTGATTTATTAAACATAGAACTGGTTCTCATCATCTTTGTTCCTTGTTTAATTTAATCTACAAAGCAAAACTCTTAAACACCAGCCGTGCTATAGCCATTGATTTTGAGAAAGCATTTGATTCCCTTAATTGGAACTATTTATACCAAGTTTTATCACATTTTGGTTTTACTAATAACTTCTACGCCTATATCAACTTATTGTACACTCTCCCTTCTGCTCGAATTCTGACTAACACAACTATATCCCCCTCCTTTCATCTTGCAACAGGCACAAGACAGGGCTGCCCCTTATCACCATATTTGTTTATACTTGCCATGGAGCCTCTCTCTGCAGCTCTTCGTCAATCCTGCATAATTAAAGGCATCCCTATCAGTAACTCTCGCTACACTTCACTATCTTATGCAGATGATTTTCTTATTCTCCTAGAAAATCTCCAGTCTTCAGGGCAACCTTTAGTTAAACTTCTTAACAAATTTACCTTTATCTCGAGACTAGCTCTAAATCTTAATAAATCTGAAACGCTATCATTAAAAACCCTCTGTAAATTCTATATGAATGATCCTTTGGGCTTCCGCTGGGCTCCCCAAGGTATCTCATATCTAGGTATTCGGATCATTCCAACATTGGATAAAGTTTGGGATGCTAATTTCTCTCCTTTACTAACTAACATTAAAAATATATTTGACAGATGGAAATTGCTTAATCTTACCTTTAATGTGAAAATTTCTGCTATTAATATGACAATAGCTCCAAAAATATTGTATCTTTTTTCTAATATACCTCTCAAACTTCCCTCTTGCTTCCTCATTAAAATCGATAAATTAATAGGTAATTTTATTTGGGATGGCAAAATCCCCCGATTTAGTCATAATCAACTTAGATCACACTGGTCAAGAGGTGGATTTGACCTCCCTTGGTTTCAGGCCTACTTTTGGGCTTTTCATGCAGCCCAGACTATCAAATGGTTTATTCAATCTGACGCCAATTCACCTTTATGGGTTAATATGGAAGCCTCCTTTGTGCTAACAACATTGCTACTTCTTTTCTTTATAATCCCATCCCCTCCAAATTAAAATCTCACACCACTATAGTACCATCCATGTTCTACTGGAAAATAATTCATAAATATCTCAAATCAAATCCTACCCCTCTTGTTTATGCTCCTATCTGGGGAAATAGCCAAATATCTCTCTAAAACCGTCCAATCTACTGTCAATCCTGGAAAAATAGAGGCATACTTTTATTAAGAGATATACTTTAACCCCTATACGTTAAGAATAAAACCCTATTTGATCTATGCACTCAACGGAATCTTCCCCGCCAGGATTTTTGGAAATATCTACAGCTTCGCACAGCATGCACTTATTATTTCTCACTTATTATGAATCAATCCTCACATGATCAAAACATCTCCAAATGGATAAAAACAACATGTAAATTGAATAGTGTCATCTATATAGTTATTAGAGAATCACTACCGGACCAGTCCATTAGTGCAAAAAATAATGGAGCAACTTATTACACTACAACATTGCAAATGAGCAATGGCATAGATGTTGGCTTTCTTGCCACAAATCTTTTAATGATAAACGTAGCTCGCTCATTCAGACTAAAATTCTTCATTTATGGTATAGGACCCCAACTGTATTGCATAAAATGAGATTAACGGATAATGACAACTGCTGGCGATGTAACTCGCCTAATGGCAATTTACTTCATATTTTATGGGATTGTCCCTCCATACGAAAATTTTGTCATCAGATTCATATATTTGCAATGAAAGTGACTGGTCAACCCTTTGTATTAGATCCTAAACACTGTATACTTGGTATTTTTGACCCTCATCCCTATAATATTCCCCAATCCTTGAACAGATGGTTAACCATACTTTTTCTTCTAGCTAAACGTAGTATACTTATGAACTGGAGATCTAATATAATCCCCACTCTCCCTGATATTCTTTTTTTTTTTGAATTTGCACTTTTTTTCCACCTCCTCCTAGCTGCCGGCCACCCAATGTTCAGCCCGGTCACGGGCCAACGGCTTCCACCCCCCCACATCGGCCTCGGGTCCTCCGAGACCCCGTGGCTTGCCCCCCACAGTGGGGCTACGGGATGGGGAGAGAAAGGCATCCTCAGAGACCGTAATTGGTCGGAGGACTGGCCTGGGGCTAATCAAAGCCGCTGGGCGGTTTATGAGGCGGCCGGCAGCCGCCCATTTTCCCCTTCCGGGAGGCGGGTTGTGCAACGACGCCCAGTCCGCCCCGCCTCCTACAATCTTATTGAGCGCTGCAGCTGCGTGCTCCTGGCCTCCGCGAAAGTCCCCATCGCCCGGATGCTACCCTATCCTCCCCGGAGAAGGAGAGCAGTCCAACGGACGCCAATCCTTTCTCCCCTGCCGCCTCCCATGACTCGGGTCCGCCTCGACCCGTCGCCGCGCCGCAAGTGGAAATCCAACTGCACTGCTACCGACGAGCGCCCATCCCTGATATTCTTAATCATTTATCTCAGTATGCCTCCTGGATCGTATGACACACATTTCTCTAATCGACTCAACATATATAATAAATGTTGGCAGGAATATTTTAAATATTTGGATTCATCTAGCTAATCTGGCACTTAAAGTATGGATTGAAATACTTTATATAATATCTCTTCCTTTATTGATATCCCCATTTCCTCAGATTGTGGTCTCGCTTTTTCTACTTACTTGATACTCTCTTCTCTTGCTATTTCTTCCTCTCTCTTGTTTTCTTAATCTTTTCTATATAAGCGTTAGTAGCACTCTAACGATATATACATTGTAGTAATGTACAACTATGACTATTCATATCTCCTCTTTTACCTTATGCTTCTTCTATTGTTACTGCATATTATGTAGTGCTAAGCCTTTTTCTTTTTTCATTATAATATTGTAACTGTTCTAGTTTAGGTAGTTAACCCATAATTGTTCTATTATCATTGAATAGTCTTTTTTTCCTCCTTTGTTAGATGTTATGCTACTTAGTTTACCATTTATATAACCTTATATAGTATTGTTATAGGATATACTTGTTTGTTTATCTTTTAAATACTTCAATAAAAAGATCAACTGCAAAAAAATAAATATCTGCATCCTAACTACCAAATTCGTATAGTTCCAGGCCTGGATGGCCCACCATAGTCCCAATATAATCTGCCTTAAGGAGACATGGTTGACAGACAAGATAAAAAATAATGAAATAGCACTAACAGGGTATCAAGCCTTCAGGATTGACAGGAGGCGCAAGAAAGGAGGTGACTGTCTCATCTATGCTAGGAATTCCCTCTACTGTTCTGTCCTCGCCATTACTGGGGTGGCTGATGACCACGAACTCCTGGTGGTGAAAGCTCAGGTTGGTCAACATTGTAAGTCACTGATCAAGTCTCGGTCTATCTACATCCTAAAAAAGCCAGAGATGGTCTTCCGAAGATCCTGGATGCTGTGGCCACTCACCCCAAGGACAGTGAACTCATCATCACAAGTGACTTCAACATAAACTGGGACTGTAATGAATCAACCCACCCAGAGGGACATCGTGACCAGCACCTACAGTGGTAGTTATCTAAAGGTTTCCTACCTCAAGGTACCACGAGGCAATTTGCATTGACTGTATTGTGATCCTGCCTCATTATACCTAGGTATACCTCAGTACTGAGAAACTTTTCTATGACTACCACTATACCTAACACAATTTGTCACAGGACCCACTAGATGGAACTACAAGTCAGGCAATAATACACTCCTAGATTAGCTCCTCTCTAACTCCCCCTCCCAGATTTCTGAAGTCACAGTGCTGCCAGATACCTTGAGCGACCACTCCCCGGTCACCTTCAGGTGCTCCAACAAACTTAACCCCCACATTATAATTGAGAGCAGGGTCCTGAAGAAAGGTCAGCTAGGGTCTCTCAAAACAGCCCTCTCTCTATTTGACTGGTCCCCCATCAATATTATGTCAGACCTAGACCTGGCCCTAAAATACTTCGTTGAAGAGTTCAATTGAATCTGTGATCTTTATGCTCCAGTAAGAAGAAGGAAAGCTCGTGGGATAAATAATGTCTGGATTACTGGGGAGCTCCTTGCCAAGATGAAGGAATGGGACAACCTCTGGTCAGAAGCCAGGTCCACCAGTAACAAGCATGACTACCAGTGCTACAGGGCCGCCAGAAATCACTGCACAAATCTAATCTGGCAGGCCAAAGCTAACTACCACAAGGAACTGCTGAGCAGGAGCTGGGAAGACAGGAAGAGGTTCTGGGAGAACATAAAAAAATCTCCTTGGGAAGGATAATAAGAAACATCCTCAACTGCTCAACATAAATGGCTGCCCACATCGGACTCACTCCTAATTGTGGAATCCTTCAACTCAGCCTTCACTGATCTGAGCACTGTCCTCCCCTCTGCCTATCTACACCCCACTGAGGATCCTTCCTTCAACAAGTCAACCATTAACACCCACCCTGACTTTCATTTCAAGAGAGTGACAGTTAAGGAAGCTATGTACTATGTAAAAAAAGTGCTAGGAAAAAAACAGAATGGGCAGTGATGGAGTAGATATGAAACTAATATCCCTCACTCTTGACGTACTCATCATGCCCATAACCAAATTATTCAACAAATCACTGGCCCTGGCTAAATTCCCCACAGTATGGAAACAAGCACTAGTGATCCCTGTCCATAAGAGCAGTGACAGGTCCTGTATATCCAACTACTGACCGATCTCAATCCTCTCCCCCATCCAAGGCACTGGAAAAGATTGTAGCAGATCAACTCACTGAATACCTTCAACAATTATCAATTGCAATGCCCCAACCAGTATGAATTCAGACAGAATCACAGTATTACCACTGCCCTGGTGGAGTACACTGGCTATGTGCATCGAACTCTGGATGAAGGCAAATTGGTTGGGTTGGTGTTTATTGACTTAACAACAGCCTTCGACACCATTAACCACACTCCACTCCTGGCTCAGCTGCAGTACCTCGGTGTGGCTGCTAATGCAGTACGCTGGTTCCAGAACTACTTGTGTCTTAGATCTCAACATGTCAAAGTTGGACAAACCATGTCGGGATCCAGAGAAGTCTCGCTGGGTTTCCCTCAGGGGTCGATCTTGGGACCCCTGCTCTTCAGTCTGTTTCTAAATAATCTTCCCAAAGCCTGTGACACCAAAATTATCTTATATGCTGATGATGTGGTCAAGTCTGTCTTCTTGCCAAAAAAGCAATCCTTGGCCTATTACCACCTGGCAGCAGTTCCCTCCAGTATCAAACTGAACCTACTAGGACCACAGGGTATCAAACAAGCTCTCAGTCAAGGTCCCCTTCCAGCGAACTTCTCAATGCCAGAGATCCTTTGAATACAGGGCCCCACTCTGGCTTAGTGTGCTTCCACCAGATCTTACTGCTATCAGCAAAATCGGCCTCTTCAGATCAGCACTCAAATCTCACCTGGCCAGCAAACAGACTTGCTCCTGCTTCGCCTGATCTCCTCTACCTGTAATCTAACTAGGAACCCCCCCCAACCTTTTGCACTTATCAGCTGCCCAACCGGCATCGCATCTACCTTCTTTCCCTTCCCCCCCCCCAACTCCTGCCCCTATTCCAATTCACCAGGTCCTCAACCCACCTCACTATCCATTTCTTGTTTCCCCACTCTCTGCCATAACGTAACTTAACCACTACGACAAAGTGACCCCGAGCCTGAGGTTACTGCCATCCTTCCCCACCCCTATGTTTACCCCCCTCTCCTCTAACCCAGGTCTATTGTGCTGCTCAATCAACCTCTTACCTCCTATATTTCTTCATCTCCTAGGTAATGTACAGTAACTGCAATAACTGGTCCTTTACTGTATTTATTTCCCTACAGATTTCTTTTTTTTTTTTTTTTTTTTTTTTTACACATTTCCTTGTATTGTACTGTGTTTATCTGTTCCTTTATGTCTGACATGGAACCTTTGTAAATAAACTTGTAGCTCAATGGTTGTAATCCTAGATTTCAATAAATAAATAAATACAAAATAAATTTTCAACAGCAACACATGAATCGAATCTCTCCAGTCTGAACTACAGTACTCCTTCAACAGACTAGAGGACTGGTTCTGTGAACACAAGCTTTTGCTTAACTGTAAAAAGACTAAGACCATGCTCCTATCCAGTCCTCAGCTCAAGAAAAAGCTCCCCACCCTCTCCATCACCAACAAAGACTAAGCACAGCTGGAGCAAGTGAACTTATTCAAGTACTTGGGGGTCACCCTCGATGACACCCTATCCTTTGCTCAATACATTGATTTGGTGGTCAAGGCAGTAAACTCCAAGCTGGAAATGCTGTATAGGCACAGAAAATACCTTATTCTGGCAGTCTTCTTAGTCACTAGCTCCATCTTATCAACCATCGTCTATGGCCTGGTAGTTTATGGTTCAGCCACAGATACGATACTAAAGAGGGCAAAAACCGCACTCAATAAGGCTTGCAGGCTCACCCTAGCTGCTGATCGCCTTACTCATACCTGCTCACTTTATGAGCAGACAAACTGGCTGCTGCTAGGGAGCAGGATCAAGTTCCAAACCTGCCTCCTTGGCAAGAAAGCATTGTTGGGCAAGGCACCCCCATGCATATCTCATATCTTCTCTCTGACAAGCTCTGGGTATGGCACTAGAGGCAGGAAGCAGGGGGCACTCTCGGTGCCATTTTGACGAACCGCACTTGATCAATGTGCCTTCTCCTACAGGGCCCCTCTGTGGCTCAATGAGATTCCTGAGATCACTCACAATACCTCTAATCTCTCTTACTTCAAATCTAACCTCAGGCACTACCTTACCTCTAGCACTGCATGTGCCTGCTTTCTGAAGGCATGACTCACCTCCCCCTGGAAGCCCACTGGCTAGCTTCAACGAGTTGCTCCCATGAGTTGGCCCAGGGCTGTTCCTCAATTTTTTGATTTTTTTTCTTTCTTTTTAACCAGGAGAGACACACTAAGCTGAAAGCTTGTTTACAGGTGCAGTCTGGGAGCACAAGGAAGTTAAGTGACTTGCTCAGGGTCACACAGTATGCACGTGGGGGCCGTGGGATTCAAACCTAGGTCTCCAGGTTTGCAGCTCAGAGCCTCAAACCACTGCACTATACTGCCTCTTACCTACCTCCTAAGTTTCCTCCTACGCTACTCTGTCTCCCCTCCCCGTCATTCCCATGCCCCTTCCCTGCTCTACCCCACATTCTCACCTCCAACTCCCCCCTTCCCTGCGGCTCACCTGCCCCTCTCCCCCATTCTCCCTCTATTCCTGCAGCCCACCAGCCCCCGGCATGCCATACACGCCTAGCCCCCACCCTTTATGCTGCTGACAAAGCCTCTGGTCTGAGGCTGTCACACCCCCTCCCCTGGGGGGAGGCTCTCCTCTTCTCCTCTTGATCACTGCTCTATATTTCGCCCCCTCCTAGAGGGGGACTCTTTCTGCACGTCTCACTATTTTAACCCTATCCATTACCAGATGGAGTTCAATCGCTGTAACAATTATCTAGATTTGTAATTCTAATTCCTTATGTATTACTCTATACCTGTTCTGTATTGTGTTTGTTTAATTGTTATTTGACGTGGAACCTTCGTAAAAGAGCCTATGCTCAAAGGTTATTTCCAAATCTTTAAATAAATAAATAAAGAAGTGAGTTGAAGAGCAGCTGGTGACCAGAGGTGACTGCTCTGGCATACTAGTGACACTGGGTTGTGCCCTGATGAAAGGACAACAGTGAAAGTAAATCTATGAGGATACTCTCCTCCTGAGGGTGTGTGTGTGTGTGTGTGTGTGTGATCTACTCATAAAACATCCACTCAGCATAGTGTTTAGCACTGTAAGTACAGCACTATGAGAACTTTCTCAGTAATTTACTCTTTAAAAATATGTCTTTTCAGCAGGCACTGGTCTCATACAGCATTGTACTGTATGTCACTGCAGGCTGCAGCAAGCAGCCTCTAGGTATGCCTTCACGAGGTGCCCAATGGTGGCCAGGGCATGAGGGGGCATAGTCCATTTCTTGTAGATGCCACCCATTTGTCCAATTCCTAGAGCTGCAGGAAGACACAGGTCTTTATATGGTTTTACAATATATGGACCCCTATGGTCGGACCTGGGTCCTGGTTGGCTACCCGACAAGTCACCTTGAATGCATTACACAAACAGTAATGCAATGTAATTTAATGTGGATTATTTCCGGGACAAATTGTACAATATTAAGATTTGCTTTCTTCACTTGTGTCTTACAGACTGACAACAACAATTCTGTGTGGACCCTAACATCTTCATTAGGCAGATAAGCTACTACTTATAACTTGATCACCTAGTGTCCCCATTTTCAGTTTGGTCTCCTGACCTCTCCCCTGTCCTGTACTTTTTTGGTTTTTGATCAATAAATTATACATTTTGTTACACTGGGTCCTGTTAGTTTTTAAAAAAATCATTATCATACTTTACTGATATCACAGAGTACAGTGCCTTTCATATTTAGGTGGCATCACTATTATGTCTTACAGTACTTTTATTAACAAATATGGGACACATATCTCTGAAGTGCCTCAGAGTTCACTAGCTTGCCTGCCTGAAACTATAGCGTAAAGTAGTGAGAATTAGTCAACTTGGAATGATAATATATGATTCTCTGATGATTTCAAAAGTTTTCTGAGTCTCTCTTTTCACATAAAAGAAGCTCCTTCAGTGGCCACCACCAGGTCCTTCTCCTGTGAGAGACAGAGGTGGAAATGGCACTGCGATGTGTGCAGTGCGAGCAGGAGTGCTCGATCTCCAGCATCACTGATTGGCTGCTGCATGTCACGTAGCCTGCCAACATCAACATCTTGTTCACGATCAGTGTGTGCTTCCTCCAGGGGCACCACATTGGCTCATCCTTACCTCCGACCTTATGTTACTATGTAATTACCACTTATTTCATGTACATGCACCTTGTATATTGTGTGGTGACTTAGATGTTTGAAAGGTGCTACATAAATTAACTGTATCTTTACCATGTATGATGTCAGTCAAGCCCGTCACATAAAATACAATCTTATATTCCATCTGTTGGATCAAGATGCCTTTATGATGCTCAGCTGAAGGATAAGGAACTACTTGTCAAATCATAACAGTTCTGACTGGAGGTGTGTGACTTTTGGGGCTAGAAAACCAACCAACCCCCCCCCCCCAAAGAGAGCTAATTTGAGTAGGTCAGCAAGACTGAAAAGCTACCCAATTTCTGAAGGTGATCAGTTCAGATTTACTTCTTTTGCTTTTTAAGGGGGTGGAGGGGGCTACAATGTAGAGATGCCTGAAAGCCTGGAAGCAGAACACAGTACAGTGTGACATCACGACAGGAGGTGAACTTTTTGAGTCTGTTCCCCCATATACTTAGTGGGTATAACCTCTCTTCCCCATACTCAATAAAATGTGTACAATCTACTTCTTAATGCATCTAAGCATTTGGCTTCTACCGCTGATGATGGAAAGCTATTCCGGAAAAGACCATGAGCACAGCTCTTTGTTCATGAGCAGAAGAAATAAGACACATGGCTAGCATGAAAAGGTTGTTATTGGTCACTCTGTGGCAGGATATTGATTGTGTAGTCATTGACTTCTTCCAGTGGTGTATGCAAGAATGCAGAAAAAATAGCTACGTATTTATAGGAAAAATGTCAAATGCCTTAACAATCCTGTTTTACATGTTTGTAACATTTTTGCATACTTTTTTGTATGAAGTATTTGTAGAGGCTTGTAAAATGTATAAAACTGTGTGAGTGGTACAGGGGTGCATCTGAAGACAGGATTCCGCCCAAGAATGTTCATTTTGTTTAAAAATAAATATTATGCTACTGCTACTGTGTAAATATTTATAAACAGTATTTTCTTGACCAATGCAAATGCAGCTGTTTTACAAGAAAGGTACTGTATTTGTCCACTCTCACTTCTTGTTATGTGTAGGTCTGTATTGGTCATGTGCATGCATGGGTTGCCCCTGTAGATGGATATTGTCTCAGATGCATCCTCTAATAAGGAGATGTATTTGTTAATTCCCATTGGTGACTAGTAGGAAGATTAGTTCTTCTGTTTGCCATTGCCTATAATCTTCCTGGCCAAACATGTAATACAGAAGCATTACTCTTTGGGGTGGAGGGAGAGGGGACCATGTAAGGGTGAGTAAAAGGAAGATAGGGAGGTTGTAGGGGAGGTGGGGAACTGAAGGTTGCACAGTCTCCTGAATCCAGGGGCATGGGACCTTAACACCTCTGTACAGCACCCTAAAGGTAGGGTAAAAGCAATGCCCAGTGCTTCCTATACAGTCATAACTGGGGGAAGGACGGCACAGTTCTCTACTGAGAGAGGGGATGGGTAGGGGAAGATGAGGTGCTTGGATACTGGTCTCATGTGTAAAGTTAAGCTTTAGCAGACTTCGAGTCACTTCAAGTGGTTTGGTCTTGAACCTTGAGCCCATGCCTGGGTGGACAATTTGACCCATGGGTGTACAACATAAGGGGCAGTTCATGCAGGGGTTCCAGATTGGAAGGCACTTGGCAGTAGTGCCTCAGATGTGTGAGAAGGTCTCTCACAATTGGCTGCTCACAGAGTTGGTCCAGGCAGTAAACTACGGGATCTCCTTGGTCCTCCATCTCTGTAGGAGCCACCTTTTTGCTTCAGCTAAGGCTATGAGCAGCAAGCCCAGTTGAATGTTGTTTAAAGGGGTCCCAGCAGGGAAAATACATAGAAGCCATAGTTGCAGAGCTTCATGAAGTGGGAACCAGAGAACCTCTGAACAGGCCTTAATGACCTGCTTCCAAAAGTTATGGCATTTTGGGAAGTACCATAGAATATGGGCAAGGTTTCTCCTCCAAGGGCACCACATCTCCAGCACTGGCCACTCAGGAGCAGCTTCAGTGCATGAAGAACCAATGCAGTAGGATACCAGAGGTGGAGGATTTTTATGCTGTATGAGCTGGGATCTACCACCTGCTAGGGTGAACATATGAACGTAGGAAATGCCAGCAGAAACAGACCTCACAGTCTATCGAATCCGCTTGATTGTGCAGCTAGCCCCTCAACTTGCAGCTGCCCCACCCTCGCACCCCATAACCACCCCCCCACTCTGTCCCATCCTCTCTGAAATCTTCCTACCATTCTACATGATACCACCTCCATGGGCAAAGTGTTCCACTTATCTACCACCTTTTCTGTGAAAAAGTGTCTCCTGATTTCCCTCCTGAATCTCTCCCCCCCAATCTCAGTTGATGCCCTCTTGAGTCCCTCCCCCTTCTGATCTGAAGAATCCCTTCTGTATTAATCCTGTTAATACCCTTTAGGTACTTAAAGGTTTCAATTATATCCCCCCTATCCCTCCTCTCTTCCAGGGAATACATTTGCAGCTCTCCCAGCCTCTCCTCATAGGATTTTCCCTCAAATTCTTGTATAATCTTCATTGCCCTATACACTGCACACCCTCCAGCAATCTGATGTCCCACTTCAGGAATGGACACCAGTACTGCATGCAGTATTCCAGGTGTGGCCTGACTAGCGACCTGTACAGGGGTAGGATCACTTCTCTGTGCCTTGAGGAGATTCCCCTCGCTATGGACTCCAGCATCTTGTTTGCCTTTGCAGCCACCTTCCTGCACTGAGCTAAGTGGTTCATACTCCCCATTATTAGTACTTCTAGATCCTTTGCCTCCACTGTACTTAACAACTGTACCCCTCCCAACTGATATTTCCTTCCCTGGTTCCTTGCTCCGAAGTGTAGTACCTTGCACTTCTTGCACTGATCCCCAACTACCATGTCTCCAACCATTCCTGTAGTTTGGTCAGGTCTTCCTGAAGCCACCTCCACCCCTACAAGTCACCTACCACTGCACTGATCTTTGTATCATCTGCAAACATACTGATCCTACTCTGGATTCAGTTTGAGATATCGCCTATGAATATCCCGAACAGTAGCGGTCCCGGTACTGAACCCTGGGGCACCCCACTCACAACGTCCCTTGGGGATGAGAGTTCCTCCCACACCACCACCCTTTGCTGCCTACCCCTCAGCCAGCTGGTGATCCAGTTGACCATTTTTTCCCCACCCACAATGTATTCCAGTTTCTCCCCAGCCTCCCATGCGGTACTGAGTCAAAAGCCTTGCTGAAGTCCAAATATAAGATCTCCACTGCATGGCCCCTGTCCAGCAAAGGACAAACTTTGTCCAGCAGTAATACAATGACATCATCTATGACATCATTTGCAGTGGGCGGAAGGACTTTTTATCATAAATACACACAAGTAAATCTATTGTTTCTACATACAAACATGCTCTTCCCAACTTTTAAAAGTTAAAAAAATGAGCCCATTTCATAAGCCCAATAAGCCATTCCGGGGTCTTTATAAAGATATTTTACCACACTTTCAGGGGCTGAAAGGCCCACGGCCTGTGGCCTCATCACACCCCGGGTGTGCAATAAAATATATTTCATACACCCCACCTTCTGTCTTATTGCTTATATAACACACATCCTGTGAGATGAGCAGGTCATGCACGGCACTGTGCGCGGAGACACGGGGAACGCAGGGACATAAATATGGAGGGAACACCAAACACGAATTACAAATGTGACAAATGTGTATTAATAGACATCTTACAGCAAGAAATAGCTGTACTACATCAAAGAGTACAAACACAGGCTGAGATAATAACATTGGAACAATATATTGACCAGGTCTCAAATGAAATAGTGCCATGTCAAATCCTAAAGGAAACTTCCATGATCTCAGACATAGCCAATATGAGAGATAGGACTGAAGTGTCACAGAGCATTGATGAGGATGTAGCAGAATGGTCTGTAGTCAAACCAGGTACCAAAAAAAAAGAGTGGGCCAGATCTATAAGACAAAACCAATTGCACTAACAAATAGATTTGCAAGGCTGACATCAGAGGAGGTTACAAATTCAGAAGAGGAGGATATTACATATCATAGAATACAGACCAGTATCAAACAGCAGTGAACAAGACACACTAAAAAAAGACCGAAGACTGGTCTAAGTAAGTTGGTGGAGGGTTGCCACTGTCGCCCTGTATGGATTTTTAGCTTTTTGCTAAATAAAGCACGTGTTTACTTAGACCAGTCTTCAGACTTTTTTAGAGTGTCTTGTGCACCGCTCTTTGATACTGGACTTGTTTTGAAATTTGTGGTAGCACAGACAAGAAATCCTGTTAGCCATCTCAGTTGCTGTTGGATATCATAGAATACCCCATAGGGAACTTCAAATTGGAGTCACAAATGGATCTGAAAATACGGACTTACATTCTTCCATACCAATAACTACTGGTAACCAAAATCAGACCCAGCAAAGGGACATAATTGTTATAGGTGACTCAATAATCAGAGGAACAGATTCAGAGAAATGTAAGGGAAGACAGGAATACACTACGGTTAGCTCACTCTCAGGGACAAAGATAAGTGATATTTAAAATATGTTGGATGGCCTTGTGGGTCACTTAGAAAATCCCCTGGTTACTTTATATGCAGGTATAAATGATGTAAATAAATGTAAAACAGGAAATAATCAAAGACATAGAATCAGTATCATCAGATATTGTGCAAAGAGGAGTACAGATATGTATCTCAAGCATCCTCCCTACACATGGTCCCAATAACTACAGATTGAATGAGATGATTATGATAAATAAGAGACTGAGTATTATGTGTAAGCAAAGGAAATATTCATTTCTGAACAATGGGGATATATTCAAAAACAGAAACTTGTATGGATCAGATGGGCTCCACCTTAACAAAATGGGTAAAAGGGTTCTGGCTAAGCGATTTAATGAAGTAGTAGCTTCTAGTTTAAACTGACTTCAGGGAGGCCAAGGGCGTATAAAAGGGATAACACAGAAAAGGTTACATCTGCTGGACTGAAATAATCTAAAAGTCAATCAAACTGGAAAGGCCTTTTGTTAAATGCTAGAAGTTTGGTTACAAAAATGGATAAACTAAAACTGTTCATGGCAACAAATAATATACAAATCTGTACTGTGACAGAAACATGGTGGGAAGAGGCAGATACCTGGAACCAAAATATAGAGGGACATAATTTATTTTCAACCTCTAGGAAATATAGAAAGGGGGGAGGAGTAGCTAACTATATTCATGAGGGCGTAACATCCGAAGAAATACCTATCACAAAATCAAACCTAGAACATATCTGGATGAAACTATCCCCATTAAATAAACCTAAAATTGTTTTAGGTATAATATACAGACCCGCTTCTATTTCGAGAGAGTACAACTGTGCACTAGTAAAACACCTCTAGGATTTAGACCCAGCAGATAGGTTAACAATTATGGATGATTTAAACTTACCAGGAGTAGATTGGATCACATTAAATGGGATGAGTAGTATTGAAAACACATATATAGAGGTGTTTGATCATATGGGCATTGAACAGAGGGTAAAAGAGGCAACCAGAGGGACAAATACCCTTTATTTAATCCTCACAAATCTGGGGGACACATTAAGAAATTGCTGTACAGCCCCTCCCATTAGCAATAGTGATCATGCTGTGGTTTAGTTCAAACTTAAAGAAAATGTTATCAATCAACAGGGTATAACTAAAATCCTAGACTTTAATAAAGCAGATTTCCAGAAATTAAAAGACATTATGGCCAAATGGAATTGGGGTTTGGAGTTTTAAAATATAACTCCAAGAAAAATGGAATGTTTAATGTAATAAGTTAGATTTAGAAATAAGTAAATGCATTCCTATGAGAGCTAAATATAAAAATCAGGGGAAAAGATCATATTGGATGAGACCAAAAATCCAAAGACTAATTAAGAAAAAAAATAGGATGTTCAAAATTAATAAAAGTAAAAGGGATGCAAATCAACATATGGTTTATAGAGAACTGAATAGAAAGATAAAAAATGAAACACAAATAGCAAAATTAGCCTTTGAAATTAAACTAGCTACAAAAACCAGAGATAATTATAAAGCATTGTATGAACATATCAAAAAAACAACAAATATACATAATACGGTAGGCCCCCTACAGAATAAAGATGATGAAATAATAAGTGACTTACATCAAATGGCCAATTTGCAAAATTAATATTTTGCCTCAATATTTAGCCCTAAGGATCCTGTCTGTGTAAAAGAGGATACTGACAAATCATCCATCCCCATACATATACAGGTGGAGGATGTCCAAAAAAGGCTTCAACAAATAAACCGAAATAAATCACCAGTCCCAGACAGTATACAATCCAAACTTTTTAAAAATACTGCATATTGAACTAGCCCCACCTTTGACACATATATTTCAAGAATCAGTGGAAAAAGGGGCCGTGATAGGGGCTTGGAGATTAGCCACAGTCATTCCACTATAAAAGGAGGGATCAAGGGCTGAGCTGGCCAGTTACCAACCAGTCAGCTTGACATCTGTAATATCAAAAATACTGGAGGGTATTATAAAGGATTATATCATAAATCATTTAACAGTAAATAATTTACTAGATAAAACTCAGAATGGCTTTTCTGAAGGGAGATCTTGCCAAACATATATTTTACAGTTTTACGGCAGGGTAAATACAGCTTTGGATAAAGGGAAAACAGTGGATGTGGACTTTTTGGACTACTCAAAAGCCTTTGACAAGCTGCCTCATGCAGAGCTGATAACTTCACTACAAAAACATGGCCGTCACAAAAACTTGGTTTTATGGGTAGCTTCATGGCTGTCTGAAAGAAAACAGAGAGTTTGTATAAAGGGGGCACTCTCCAAATGGAAAAAAGTGACAAGTGGGGTGCCTCAGGGCTCAATATTGGGCCCTTGCCTCTTTAACCTATATGTCTCCTCGATCCAGTATTCTCATAAATAAATCTGGTTATCAAAATTTGCAGATGACTGCAGACTAGAGTCAATAATAGAAAACCAGGATGATGCACAGGCATTTCAGAGAGCTTTACATTACATACAGGATTGGACAATGAATCACAAAGTATCCCTAAACCAAGAAAAATGCATGATTATGCATATGAGGAAGGACAATAAGCAATACAATTATGCATTGAATGGGACATCCCTATCTAAAACTAGAGAAGAAAGGGACCTAGGAATTATAGTGACACAGTATCTCTCTTTCAAAACTCACTGTACTAATATTATGCGGAAAGGTAACAAAATCTTAAATTGTATACTAAGACATATTCAAAGTAGGAAACAAGAGGTTATAGTTCCCTTGTATTCCTCCTTGGTGAGACCCATACTTGAATACGGAGCACAGGTCTGGCCCCCCATATAAGAAAGGAGAGGTACAGTTGATTGAGAGGGTACAGAAACTGGCCACTAAAACCACTGAAGGATTAAAAGATATGTCTTATCAGGAAAGACTTCAAGAGCTGGATATGTACACATTGGAGAACAGAAGACACGGGAGATATGTGTTTAACATATAGGGCTTGGGAAAAACATGATTTGTGGGAGCTCCTGAGATTGCAAACCAAGGACAAGTATCATGAGACTAGATCACACCCCATACAGTTGGAAAGTGACAACTGCAGATCTAAAAATAGAGCTAGATGGTTTAATCAGAGAATATTTTCAGTATGGAATGCTCTTCTGATAGAAGTTGTAGGGAGTAGTACAATTCACCAATTTAAGGTAACTCTAGCTAGACTCTGGAGACAGGATATATATTAATCAAAAACATAGTACTTACCTAGGTTAATGAAATACAGACTTGGCGAGCTCCACAGACGAAAGTCTTTATTATGCTCAGTTATACCTATGATACCTATGATCCCACCATGACTTACTGCTTTATTCTACTCTATTCTGCATTCAGAATGAACTCCTGGCAGCTTTGCTATGATATTCCTAAGACACTGTGCAGAATTCTATGCATATCTGTACACATTCTAAACAAATCTAAATATCTTGAAAACTTTACAAGCTACAGAAAAACACCCAGCAGCAAAGTTGTCCATGACAAAAAGACCTTTACAATGAGGATAGTCACTAAGCTGAACTCTGTATAGTTTTTAAAATATAGCGATCTAAGTAACCAAATTTCCATATTTTTTTTTTACCAAATTTCCCACTCTGGATGACAAATATTTAAAAAAACTGTAAGGAGTTCAGCTTAGTGACTGCCCTCATTATAGCAATCTTTTTGTCCTGAACAACTTTGCTGCTTGTTGTTTTTGTGTAGCTTGAATAGTTTTCAAGATATTTAGATTTGTCTGGCATGTGTGCAGATACGCTTACAAACAGCAGATGCTTTGTTTTCTCTCCAAGTGAACACTCAAGTAGATATACCAAACAAATGTAAATATCTTGAAAACCATACAAGTTGCACATACACAACCAGTGTTATAATTATTCACAACAAAAAGACCTTTACAATGAGGGTATTCACCAAGCTGAACTCTGAATATATTCTTTAAATATAGCCATCTCTGCTGTTGTATTGTAAAGTAGTGCTTGTTGCTGAATCGATTGACTTGGCTATATCACTGTCACATGAGACAAGATGCATTGTAAGTACAAGAAAAGCAATAAACTTAGCTGAGATGGAGATCCACAGGGGTCATAAAACTACCATAAAGCTGGCAGGCTAATTTAGAAAAACTCCTGCTAGCAGACAGAGGGAAGGACACACTAGGACTTCACACACAAATCAAAACACTCTGCACAACATATATTTTTACAAATTCTGGGTGTACTACTCCTTTAATGGCCTAAATAATCTCTGCCTCCTGAAGTGGACCCACCAGGAGTACTTGCTGGCTGTCCTTCAACTGGTTCCACCAACCTGCAGTGACATACATTTTGTCGATGCCAATTATGGCATCTGCAAAATGTCGGCAAACACTGCAGTGCCAGGCATTTGGTCTCTCAGGAGGTACAGCACCAAAGCGACCTCCTGGGAAATTATTGGTTTTTGCGGGGCAGCTTCAAAAGTATCTTCTCTAAGCCCCTGTACAACCCTGAGGGCTTCCTGCTGATGAAGCCTCAAAGCCAACAAATTTCTGGCCTTCTGACCCTCTTCCATATATTTCAATCATGCCTGTAAAATGGCTAATGCAGCCTTCTCCCTAAGTAAACTGGCGTATTGCACCCTATAAGAATTTAAAGACAACCATGTATTTTCCTCTGCCAATGGGAAAAGTGTCTTCTCCAAATCCAGAATCTGCCTCAATAACTCATCGGCTTGCTGCTCTCACTCCTTCTTTCACCTGGTGGACAACCGAATACATTCCCCATGTAACACACATTTAGCAGCCCCCTACAACATGTCTAATCTATCTACCGTGCCCAGGTTGTCTGCTACAAAGTTCTGTATACAAGTCTGTAGTTTGGGCTCTATTTTGGGATCTCTCAACAGTTGAGAATTGAAATGCTAATTTTTTTCCGTCTTCTCACCTCTAAATATTAAGATGGAGACTAATAGAGTAATGATCCAGCACCACCCAGGTTCAGTTTTACACTGCAATAAACCCGGCACACTTTCCTATGCGATAAGGAAAAAATCTATATGGGAAAACATTGTGCAGGACCTAGAAGGCAGAATTTCACTGTTCACTGATGACACAAAGCTCTGTAACAGAATAGACACACCAGAGAGTGTAGACAGAATGAGAAGGGACCTGCAGAAACTTGAAGAATGGTCAGGGGTTTGGCAGTTGAAATTCAATGCAAAGAATGCAAGATAATGCATATGGGGCACAAAAACCCTGGCACAATATATCAGTTGGGGGTGAGGATATAGCAATCACCAAGCAGGAAAGGGATCTTGGGGTTATCATCTCTGATGACCTCAAGGTAGGGAAACAGTGTGACAAGGCAGCAGGTAAAGCAAATAGGATGCTGGGATGCATAGGCAAGGGCATCACCAGCAGGAAAAGGGAGGTCATAATTCCACTGTACAAGACACTAGTGAGGCCTCACCTGGAGTATAGTGTACAGTTCTGGAGACCTTACCTACGTAAGGTCATAGACAGGGTGGAGAAGGTTCAGAGGAGGGCAACAAAGATGGTGCATGGATTGCATCACAAGTCCTATGAGGACAGGTTGAAGGAACTGAACATGTACTCCCTGGAGGAGAGGAGGGAGAGAGGGGATATGATAGAGACATACAAGTATCTTACAGGGAGGAGCAGGGTGCAGGAATACACTATTTTAAGCGAAAAGATGTTCCAGGACTAGAGGGCATGGGATGAAGTTGGAGGAGGACGATTCAGAGGAAACGTGAGGAAGAATTTCTTCACAGAACGGGTGGTGGACAAGTGGAACACCCTGCCAGAGGAAGTGGTGGGGGCTGAAACAATCACGGGATTTAAGAATGCATGGGATAGACATAAAGGAATTCTGGAGGTCAGGGGTAAGGGGTAACAGACCTCTAGGAAAACATAAACTGAACTTACAAGCTCAAATGGGCAGACTGGGTGGGCCATAGGCCCTTATCTGCCAGCACTGTCTATGTATCTATGAAAAAGAGTTAAGGAGCTTGGAATAAAATATGTAACTATGATCCTGAGGGTTAAACAGCCTCCATGAGTCTATAAGCCCCAATGTATCCAAAAATTCACAAAGGCCCCTCTATCCTGGTTTAAGCCCTTTCCTAAATGACCCTGCCTTATCAAGATCTGGTTGATGAATAATATTCCAATCCCCACCCAACACTGTAGGCATATGGGCAAAGGGGGCCAACTCCGAAGCTAACTTGGTAAAAAACTGAGGAGAATTGGCTTTTGGCCCATACATTTATTTATTTCAATTTTGTTAACTGGGTAAGCCCACTGAGATCAAAAGATCCCTATTTCAGGTGTGACCCAGAGTTAGTTACAGGTACAATCATTTGACAGTGTTGACAGTACTGAAAATCATACATACATTCATTGGTAGACAGCTTAAGACATTTGAGACATAGGTACATACTGATTAGACATGGACCCAAGAAAGACTTTCTTCTGCCCTAAACTCCCATGCAATAAAATATACCACCAGTCCTCATTCCCAACAACTTTAATAAGCTGACACAATTACCTTGCCAATCAAAATCGGGGTCGTGCCTGAAAACAGTCACTTGCTGGCTAGTGCACTTACCCGGTTAACAAAAACTAAATAAATAAAAAAATAGCCACTCCTGTTGCTTAGTACTGTTCCCCACAATAGGGACCCACTGTACAGTGACAGCACAACAGCAAAATCTGAAAAAAGACCATTACAGCAACTTTCTCTGTAATGGTCTAAGTCTCACAGATGCGGCTTCTCCCGGTGTTCTGCCCCTTCCTCAAAACAACTCTGACCTGGAGTTGATAATATATAAATGCAGCGGGGGGGGCAGAGCCCCCTGCAAAATACACTGTTTCTTGACGGCACAATACCGCGTGTTGGCAGATTCGCTGTTGACGAACAATGGTACTTCCTCCTCACAACATACTTTTGTCCCACTCATTCCCACCAGAAACAATTAAGATCATCAGTTTTAATGCTGGTCTCTTGCAGAAAGGCAACAGTAGCACCCTATTTCTTAAGGTGTTGTAAAATCATATGTCTCCTCTCTTTAGATTGCCCCCCTCATAATGTTCCAGGAAAGAAATATATAGTCAGCACTTATTATGACCAACCAGAAATATAGTCCCCCCCTCCCAAAAGAGAATTCCTCAAGAAAAAGGAGAATCCAGAGTAGCTAACCTCTGACCCCAATTTAATACAATAAGACCCAAAAAGCAATAAACAAGGATAACCCAAACAGTTAAAAATGCTGGACTAGGTACTATCAAATTGGCCTGAACATATCTCTCACACAACAGTACTCCCAGATGTTTGCAGTGACCACTCCCCTGTTCTTTTCCGCTGGTCTAATAACTACTCCAAACCTCCAGCCAGAACAGTCATAAACAGGGTCCTTAAGAGGGGGCACCTTGAATTGCTAAACACCAACCTCCATCATCAGGACTGGTCATTAGTCTATTCCTCCTGCTCAGTTGACTCCTCACTTGAAGAATTTATACGCCAATTTAATGTTGTGTGTGACAGGCATGCCCCATTAAAAAAGCATAAAATCAATGGATATAACTATCTGTGGTTTTCACCAGAACTCCCTGAGTGTTTGAAGGCAAGAGATAACTTGTGGCATTGATCCCAAGCCACTGGTAAACGGACTGACAACCAGAACTACAAAAAAGCCTGAAATGACTGCACAAGGACCACACAGACCACAAAGAACCAGTACTTTAAGGACGCCCTCACACACACTTTGAGCAATGGTCGGAAATTCTGGTCAAACCTTAAGGATGTAACTGGAAAAGATAACAAGACACTCCCTACCATGCTTAACATCGATGGGGTACCCACTCTGGATCCTTGTATCATCACTAATATGTTTAATGATGCCTTTTCTGATCTGAAAGGTGTTCTTTCCCCTGATTTCTTCCACCATTCCAACGCAAGGCATAGCGCTAGTTCTGAAGACCAGCCACCTGCCCACCCTCCTTTCCACTTTAAAGCTGTCTCCCTGGGAAAAGTTAGGAAATACCTACTTAAGGTCCTAGGGAAGGCTAGATTCAGTAGTGACTCCCTGGACCTTACATTTATGGCACTAACTCTGGATGAAATACTTGCTCCTTTGACACATATAATCAACACCTCACTGAGATACTCTCACTTCCCGCAATTATGGAAATCCACCTTAAGGATGCCTGTATATAAGAGTGGGGACTACATGTCTCACTGTAACTATAGACCCATTTCGATTCTTCCACTGTTATCAAAAGCACATGAAAGAATTGTAGGAGATCAACTGGTTAACTACCTAGACAAATATCAAATTCATTGTCCGCAACAACATGGCTTTTGCAAGGGACACAGCACCACTAACTACTTTGCTTGAGTTTACGAGTCATATCCACAACTCCCTGGATCAGGGTGTCCTTGTCGGTGCAGTTTTTATCGATCTAACAAAAGCATTTGATACAGTTAATCATGTTCTTCTGCTTGAACAATTGGGGTCCATTGGGCTTGCATGTGACACTGTTGCTTGGTTTGAGAGCTACCTTTTAAACCGCTCACAGTGAGTGAAGATCGCTGCCGCCCTATCTACTAGCAGACCTGTCCGATCTGTTGTCCCCCAAGTATATATATTGGATCCATTATTATTTAGTCTATTCCTAAACCTGCTCCTGTACTCCTGTCAGTGCCGAATTCTACTTTATACAAATGGTGCAGTCCTGTTCATGAGTGATCCTGACCCAAAGCAACTGGAAATAAATCTCCAGACGAGTTTTTCAAAGGTAGAAAGTTGGCTTGGTGAACAAAAACTCATCTTGAACTCTAAGAAAACAAAAACAATGTTGTTCCCTAGCTCCCACAATAGACATCATAGTTATCCTCTTAAAATCATAGATAAGGTTGGGACACCTTTGGAACTGGTCTCACACTTTAAATACTTAGGGGTAACAGTTGACAGTGCTTTGACTTCTAGCTACCACACAGACAATACAGCTAAAGCAGTTAATAGGCACATAGATTTTCTATACAGGCATAAAAAACATTCTGACCATGGAGGCTCTTACTCTAGCTATCCTTAGTTCGGTGGTCTCACTAACAGACTACAGTCTACTAATCTATGGCTCTGCAACTGACACGGCACTCCGCAGGATTATAGTGGCACTAAACAAAGCCTGCTGCATGCAACCAGTTCGGCAAGATTCACACATATGAGTGACTTGTATGTTAAGACAGACTGGCTCCAATTTGAAGGAAGGCTCAAATTCCAAATTTGCCTGATTGCAAAAAAAATAAGTCTTGGCCTGGTGCCTCCTGGGGTACAGAAGCTCCTCACCCCACATGATAATAAGCACTGCACCAGAAATACTGATAATATGGTTTTCAAAATCCTGCACTGTCGTACCTCCCAAGGACAGAGGACTTTCTCCCATCAAGCTCCATATTAACTCCTTACCCCAGGCTATTTCTTCTGTAGCCACATTAGGCCCCTTCAAACAAAAGCTAAAGAACCATCTTGTTGCAAATTCCAGTTGTGACTGCTTTCACTAATCCCCTCACTCTTACAGGGGCTTGGTACTGTATACTCTCCTCCCAGGGCAACCCTTAGATGGCCCAAAGTTTTTCTACTTTTGGTTCCTTATTTCCTTGGCCTTCCAAAGCAATTTTCCCCTAGTTATCCACTCCTCTAATATATCTCTCTCCAATCCTCCCTTTATCTTCCCCCCAATTTTCATCCCTAAAGTTGTCTGCCACCTGGACCTGTTTACACAACTTGTAAATATATCCTCTTCTTCCTACCTCTTATGATGAAGCCTCTCTGGCTGATGTATTCTCCCTCCCCTATGTAAGTCTTCCTATCTATTATGTATGTCTTAGCCCGTCTTACCTAACTGTTACCTTTACCACCCCTCACTCTCTTGCTCCTAATTGTATTTTTACATACATTGTACAATGCCAACTTGATGTCTTGTTACCTTACTTGCCTAAGTTTAACATTGTATGTATCGTTTACTTGGTATTTAATTCTTGCTGCTTAACAGCAATCACTTGTGTTTACACCTAACTCTGACGTGGAACCTACGTAATGAGCTTGTTCTCAAAAGGTGTTAATCCGAGATCACAATAAAATAAAAATAAAAATAACAATCCCACACCATACTCCCCCAGTTCTATAGACTGTACTCTTACACTGCTGGTCCACAGTTATTCTAGTCAGCCTTGTCCAGTTCAGCCCCCAACCCACCATAACAAAACAAATTAAATACTGCAATCCCAAAAATGTGTCTAACTCCTGAAGGAACACTCCAAACAGAAGAGAAAATGCAACAATTATCGCCCACAAGAGCCCTCAATTCATCGCTCGACCAAGTCTTCTCACCACAAACCCAGTCAGAGCCCTAATATCAACTAGAAATCCAGGGGGAAAACAAAAAGAAAAAACACTGATGTCAGAACTGCACTCCAACGCCATATAACACTCAAGTCAGAATATACTGGTGCAGGCTTAGCAATTTGTTGTGCTCAAGACAAGATAGCAAAATAGCAAGCAAATCATGGATGGCAAACTCCAAATAGAAGCCCCTGCATGAAAACAAACACCCTCACAAGTGGAAACAAGGAATAAGCTAACTAGAAACAAAAAGTCAAACTGCAAATAGCAGCCCAAAAATGTGAAAGAAACCATGGGAGACATTCAGTCTATCCACGAACCCTCATGCTAAGCGCCCCACCCCACTACTGGCCTAACGAAACATACTCCAGAATAGAGACTCCCTTCCAAACAACCAGTAGCCACTGACAGCCAGCTAGGGCAGGGGAGCAGCAAGATGGTGGCTACAATCAAACAGCTTTAATAAGAAAGAACTACAGAAAACTAAGCCACTGTCTAGTTGCCTACACTGCTGACTACACCCTACTATCCTGATCTGCGCTAAGCATAGCGCAATACAAAATTCCACCCCAAACAGTGAAACAGACCTCTCAAAGATAAAAGGCTAGACATTCCCACTCCCGAGTTAGTCCAAAAAAAGTCTCAGTCTTCCAATTCAGCTAACTTATTCTCCACAAAATAATCGTCCACACCCACTAGAAGCAATGGTCTGATGTTGTAAGGGGAAAGACCTACATGGCAGCAGGAGGTCTTCATGAGTAAAAAACAAGACAGTAGAGAAAACAAATAACAATAAAGTTGCACTCCCCACCCAGAACCCATTCCAAAACAGTCTAATGATGCAGAGGAGCCAAAGAGGTCATCCCCCCACCCAACAATATTTTACAGAAAACACCTTTCGATCTACCAAACCTCCTTAAAAGAAGGAAACAAGTAATAGGTACTAAAAAAACCAAAAAACAGTAAAAGTCCACAATAGTCCAGGAACGTCATATCAGCACAACACATCAGGCCAGTTACCAGGTTTTTAACAAATCAGGGAACAGCATCAGGAGGTCCTGCCATGCATGGTCCACTGACTGAAATGAGCACTGAACATCCTGTAGAAACACCACTAATTTCGCTGGGTATCACATTTTGAAACGAATATGTGCTGCAATCAGTGGATTTCAGGTCCTTGTAAGCTGCCTGCTTCTCTTGAATCTGTGGTGGTAGATCCTGAAACAGAAATAGTCCCACATTATCTCATCAAACTCCCACACTTTCTTCAAGATATGGACTTTGTAAAAATAATTAAGGAGTCCAAATATGATCAGTTGTTATCCACTGGCTTCAGCACTGGGTGGAGAGCTCTATGACCTCGCTCAACAAACATACTCTGGGCCATTTGGAGAAGGCCCTGCTACCTTCTGACACAGTTTCTGAATAAATATAATAGTGTAAGTGCCTTCAGAACACTCAGGCAAACCCACAAGAACAATATAATTTCTCTGGCTTTATCCTTCCTGATCCGCGGGCCGCACCTCCTGCCGGGTAATCTTACACTGCAGATTGATCAGCTCCGGCTCCACAAGGGAAGCACTCATCCTCTATGGAGCTAATCCTCACCTCCGTATCCCCGATCCTTTGGGATATGTCTTCAACAGCTGGACAGATAGCCATTACATTCCTGAGCAAGTCCATCAGGGTCTCTTTCAGCAGACATAATTCTTTTAAGAAATGCTCCAGCATCAGAGTGGCCATTCAGAAGAGCTGTCATCAGGGCCTCTCTCTTTGAGTAATGTGTCCCCCATCTTAATGTGTTTAGGCCCTTTGGCTCTAATGGGTGGGGTAGAGGTGCATGGATCCATTCTTGCTGCCCACATCCATTGCCAAACTGTCTACCGAACATCTCACTCGAGGGCACAAAACAAAACGCAGCCTGTTTGACAAATACACTCCACTGGGAAGCACAGGATCACAGAAAATAAAGACAAATACTGCCTAGCTGGGTCAGAGCTGCAGCAGACCACTGCTGCTAGCTTGTACACATTATGTGACCCCCCCCATGCTGGGTTCTTTCACAGGGAGGACCATTTGTGGGGACCAGTTTCCCAAGGCTTTGCAATGGCTTTCTTGAACTTGCTATAGTAGGGGAAAGACTCAGCACCAGGGTCTTCTGTCAGACAGGTAGACTGGTGGTGGGACTTCTTCCATTACAGCCAACTCCATCCATATCCAATGTGGTGAGAGAGGTGGGGTTGGTAAAACGACATAATTTCTGGGTGCCTGGATAAGCGAGATGATATCCCTGGAACCAGAGAAGTCCTCCCCTCCTTCCTGCAGTCTAAGCTTTGCTCTGCTTAATCTGGGTAGTTTCCCTTCCCAAAGAAAAGAGCACATCAGAGAATGCATCTTGGAGTACCACGTGAGTGATAATACCAACAGGATATGTGACCAGCAGTGAAATATTTTACGGGTCATAACTATTTTGATGGCTGCTATTTTTCCTGTTAGGGAAAGGTTGATAGCTAATAGCTTGGCAGAAGACACCAGGAGAAATGACTGCTGTGTGACCGAACTTCTCTGCTGGGACTAAAGTAGAAGAACTTTTGTATTTGGACCTTTAATTTAGGGTTAAAAAACTAACATACAAAACAAAAAAAAAAAAAAAGTGTGTGTTTGGGTTAACTGAACTGAATGGGTAACTGAAAAGTCATCTAGGTGTAAATCTCAGGTGACTGAAAGGACTTTAACTGCTGTGAGGTTTAAATTACTTGTAGAAAGATCTGGTAAGTAGGGGAGTGGCTTAGCTAGAAGGAAGCTACATTTAAAGACTGCCTTAGAAAGATTCTGCTAATAGCTTGGCAGAAGACACCAGGAGAAAGGACTGCTGTGTGACTGAACTTCTCTGCTGGGACTATATTACTCTCCTTCCCTCCCCTCCAACCCCCACCCAAAGCTAGTTCTATTTTTATAGGCACAGGATTTGACTGACAACAGGAACTTCCTGTTTAGGGGCAGGAAGTAAGTGATCACAGAACCACCAAGGACCCACCATCCTAGAAGGGCAAGAGTAGCTCTCCGGCCCCCTCTAGCTGCTAGAGGTCTGCCTCTGAACAAGTAAGTGGTCTACTGAGAAATATAGGATATTCTTGTCTCAGAACAGGACAATCAGGAGCTTAAAGGGCACACAGGCAGAAAGTAAGGAGAGAGAGAAAAAAGAGAGGAAAGAGTAATGATTGCAAACAGTTAAGGGGCCAGAAATAAGACATGATTGGAGTGGTGCAGTGCAGTGGCTGTGGAGCAGCAGTCTTCCGGGAGATGTTCTGGAGGATACGGTGTTGTCCCATCTGCAGGCACCTCTCTGGGCTGAGGGAGGAGGTTGCTCATCTCCAGGCTGAGTTGGCCAGGATTTGTGGGACCTCCTCTTCCATCCAGGGACCACCAGTGCCACTGCCGTTGCCTCAGAGGTTGCCAAAAAAGAGGAGCGGTTGGACCACAGTGGGCTCAGGGAGGGTGAGGGTGGTGGAACAGAGGCTCATCCTCCAGTTGTACCTCCACAATCCCTATGCCATTCTGGCAAAGTGTGGTTCCTCTATGGAGGCACCCACAGTGGAGACCAAGGAGGATGTTGGGAACCTCCACAAAGGAGACCCACAGGAGGGTGGCAGGGGACCCTGCAGGGGAAGGAAACAACTCCTGGTGGGGGACTCCATTGTTAGGAAGGTAGAACTGGGCAAGGAAGGGGAGATGGAGATAAGGTGCCTGCCTGGCGCCATGGCTTGGAAGGACAGGGAGCGAATCCTCAGGATTGCCGGAGCAGCTGCACAGGGGAGGGAGCTGGATGTCATTGTCCACCTAGGGACAAATGACCTGGCTAAGAAAGGGATTAGAGAAGTGCAGGAAGAGTTTGTGGAATTGGGGAGGGGCCTTAGTCAAGTAAAACACACGGTAACCTTCTCGGAGGTGCTACCCATCTATGGCATAGGAGAGGCTAGGGTGTTCCGTACCATGGGATTCAATCAGTAGTTGAAAAACTGGTGTGGAGCTCAGGGATTTGGCTTCATTGGGGACTGGGGGTCCATCTGGAGTGATGCAAGGCTATACTGGCATGATGGGCTGCATCTGTCCAGGAGGGGAACCAGGATCCTAGGTGATAGGTTTAAATGCTTCATTGGCAAACTTTTAAACTAGCCAAGGGGGAGGCACTGGAAAGGAGCAGGAAAATCCTAGCCCCCCCCAAATAATCACGGTAGTAAGTATGGCAAACACCAACATGGAGGTGTCGATAGGGAGAAGGGCTGGGGTAAATGGAGAAAGTGACAAAGGCAAGAAGGACAGGGATGGGGCAAAAGGAGGTAAGGCCATCAGGAAATGGAGGGTAATGAGTACCAATGCCCGTAGTCTGGGCAACAAGCTCCCTGATCTGGTGGCCTTAATGGAAGAGGGATGCCTGGATATCGTAGCAGTCACAGAAACATGGTACACAGAGAACCATGACTGGGATGTTAACATACCAGGGTACATAACCTACAGGAGAGACAGGCAGGGGAGAAGAGGGGGAGGAGTAGCTCTCTATGTAAAGGAAGGGATAAAAGCAACTGAACAAAAGAGTAAACAGGGAGGAGAGGAGGCACTGTGGGTCACCTTGAGACTGGAAAGGCACCACAATCCGCACAGGGTTGTGTACAGACCCCAGGTCAGGGGAAGGAATGGACAAGGATATGATGGAAGGCATTCTTAGAATGGCAGAGAAAGGGAGATACTGTTGATGGGAGACCTGAATATGCCAGATGTTAACTGGAGCACATTTGCTGCAGCCACATCCAAGAGCAGGGCTTATCCTGATGCCTTACAGGTGGCAGGCATTAGACAGCTAGTTTCGAACCCACCTGTGAGGGAGCAATCTTAGACCTCGTGACCAAACGGGGGCAGTGAGAGGATCTCAGATCTAGAAGTGGGTTGCCATCTGGGGACAAGTGACCATCAAACAGTGTGGTTCACGTTAAACTCAGCTACAGAGTCAAGCACAAAAGTGAGGGTACTGGACTTTGGAGGGCTGACTTTGGCAAGATGGGAGAGTGCCTCAGAAAAGCACCAGCAAACGGGCTAGAAGGAGGTGTGGAGCAACAATGGGGAATTATCAAACTGCCATCACAGAGGCAACAAGCCTTGTGTGAAGCAAATAAACAAATCAAACGAAAGAAAAAGCACTATGGTTCTCAAGAGAGGTGGCTGTGAAAGTCAGGAAGAAAAAGATAGCATTCCGAAGTATAAGGAAACACAGAAGGAGCAGGACAGAGAGCTGTACCAGTTAAGGCAGAAAGAAGCAGGGAGGGAAGTCAGAATAGCAAAGGCCCAAACTGTGGAAAGATAGCCAACTCTAGTTAAGAAGGGGATAAAACCTTTTATAGGTACATCAGCGGCGTAGAAAGACAAAGGGAGGGATAGTGAGGCTGAATAGAATGAACGGTGGGTGGGCAGAGGGGGACAGTGAAAAAGCAGGAATACTGAACGAATATTTCTGCTCAGTATTCACAAAAGAGGAGGAGGAAGTGCCTAATCCAATTAACAGAAGCACTCTTGATAGGGGGGTCAATCCCAGTCCTTTCACGGAAGAAAGGGTTCTGCAAGAACCCTAAAACTGAAGGTGGACAAAGCAATGGGTCCTGATGGAATTCACCCCAGAATTCTAAAAAGAATTAAGGAAGGAACTAGTGAAACCACTGGCTACTCTTTTAATAAATCATGGGAGGATGGTGTGGTACCCGAGGACTGGAGGAAGGCAGATGTGATTCCCTTCACAAAAGTGGGACCAAAACAGAGGCAGGAAACTACAGACCTGTCAGTCTGACCTCTGTGGTAGGGAAAGTGATGGAATCACTTTGAAGGAAAGAATAGTTGAGTACCTAGAGGTCAGTGGAGCACAGGATCCAAGGCAGCATGGCTTCACAGCGGGAAGGTCATGTCAGACGAATCTAATAGATTTCTTTGACTGGGTGACCAAAGTAGTAGACCAGGGAGGGGCTGTGGACATGGCCTACCTAGACTTTAGCAAGGCATTTGACACAGTCCCACACAAAAGATCATTAGTCAAATTAACCAGCCTGGGAGTGGGTCCCAGGGTGGTAGCCTGGGTAAAACATTGGCTGGACAACAGGACACAGAAGGTAATTGTAAATGGAGTCCACTCTGAAGAAAGGGCGGTTACTAGTGGGGTACCGCAGGGTTCAGTATTGGGTCCAGTCCTTTTTAATGTCTTCATCAGTGACATTGCAGAGGGACTGGAAGGAAAAGTATGCCTTTTTGCAGATGACACAAAGATCTGCAACAGGGTTGATACACGAGGTGTGGAAAGGATGAAAAGGGACTTGGCAAGGTTGGAGGAATGGTCAGACGTATGGCAGCTAGGATTCAATGCAAAAAGTGCAAAATAATGCACCTGGGAAACAAGAACCCAGGGGAAGAATACACAATGGGTGGGGAGGTAGTAACAACAACAAAACAGGAAAGGGACCTGGGGGTAATCATATCAGATGACCTTAAGGTTAGCAAGCAATGTGAGAAGGCAGTAGGGAGGGCCCGGGGTATACTGGGATGTATAGGGAGAGGCATCAGCAGCAGAAAACAGGAAGTTGTTATCCCTCTGTACAGACAGTTGGTGAGACCCCATCTGGAATACTGTGTCCAGTTCTGGAGACCCCATCTCCACAAGGACATAGACAGGATAGAGGTAGTCCAGAGGAGGGCAACTAAAATGGTGCAGGGTCTGCAAGAGAAGCCATATGAAGAGAGACTAAAGGAGCTTAATATGTATACCCTTGAGGAAAGAAGGGAGAGGGGGGACATGATAGAAACTTTTAAGTACCTCAGTGGAATCAACAAAGTCCAAGAGGGTAGCATCTTTCAGTAAAAGAGACTTGCAAGAACAAGGGACACAATTTAAAGATAGAAGGAGGGCGGTTCAGGGCAATGTGAGGAAGTATTATTTCACAGAGAGGTAGTGGATGCATGGAACAGCCTTCCTGTGAGGGAAGTTGTGGGGTCTAAAACAGTGGGAGAATTCAAGAATGCATGGGACAGACATAAGGCAATTCTTGTGGGGGGCAGGAAGATATAGGCTGTTGGTTAACTAGGATCTGCGGCCTATCCTGTAGGTAGGAAAATGGGCAGACTAGATGGGCCTAGCGGTCCTTATCTGCCGTCAAAGTCTATGTTTCTATGTTGAAATGGCACCACCTATCATACTCTGTTTTCAGATTGTTAAGGAGAAGGGCTAGATTGATGGCTGCCCATTTCAAGACTTCTAGAAGTATCTGGATACCCAGATATGTTATTTCTTGAGGTGCCCATTTCAGGCACAGGCAGCCAAAGGGGGCTCGAGGGCAGTGAGCTATGAGTGGGAGAATCTCTGTCTTGCTGGGGCTGACCTTGAAACCGGATACCCAAGAAAAGTCCTGTAAGAGACTGAGTAGGGGAGAGAGCCACTGGTTTTAAAAATACATCATCTTCCTTCCTTGTTTACAATGTTCTCTTTGTCAATTGTTATGTCAGAAAGGTCATACAACTAGCAAACCCATAATCCTTTAATTCCATTTTCCTTCAGCTTTCTTTGTAGTGATTTTTTTTCTGACAACACAGCAGAGAATCATGCCAGGTTGGAAAGTGGCTGTATACAGTACATGCGTGCCTACTAAAGTCAGTCCACATCTGCATGTGTTGATGTGTGTGTAAGCCTGTATGCTGGTGTACTGTATCTCTGTGTCACCCACACTGGTTGTGCAAGGACTTTGACCACTGCTTTCTTTTATTTCATTTGTCTTCTTTGTTGGTAGCAGTAGACAGCAAGTAGCCCATGCAATTTAGCTGAAGTTTGGGAAGGGCATTTAATTTTGTAAGCCGTAAGTAAAACCTGCTAATAAAATTGCATTTTGTGCCATAGAACCTTAACAACATAATTTGGACACTGACAACCCCCTTAGGCCTCAACTTCTCTGTAGTTCATAAGCACATTTTATGATTGATCACATTCTGTAGAGACTGCCGATGTAGCTGGTAGTTTGATCCTGATTCTTTTTTTTTCCTTTTTAAAATGGAAAAACAAACTGACCATAATACAGATTGTACCACACAAAAATGTGCTTGTTTAATGTCCTTGATCAACTCCTACTGCATCTTTCCTGGACTTGGGAACACCCCCAACACAGTCTAGCCACTCACAATGCAGTGGGAGGAAAGGAGATTATTGCACCATGAGTGGCAGCACTGTTTATGAGTGTTTCTAATGGCTCCTATGCACGAACGGGCAGGAACTATGTACCAGGGGTGCGTGTCCTGCTTGTGTAACTCCACATCCGCGGACAGGTGTGCACATGCTGGTATTCACAACTGGCGGCCACTCCATCTGCAGCTCTGCCCCCACGGCATGCAGCACTCTGTAGGGTGGCTGGGAGCCAAGTTGCGGTCCCAGGCGGGCATTCAATTGGATGCCCATCCTGGAATCTGGAGTGGATCGCTTGTGCAGTGAGGCACAGTTCCGGGAGCATGAATAGCACCGCGGGCACCTGGATCCAAACAGCCATACCCCATATTTGGGTTGTCCCTGCAGCATGATACCAGCCCCTGCGGCTGGAAGACCCCCACCAGTGGCCACCCATTCCCCCACCTAGATGCCAGGGACCCTCTCAACTATCAGCAGTACTCTGACCCCATCTGCATGCTGGCTGCACTCTCCCCACATCCAGCCATGCAGCAGTCCCCATCTCCACATCCATTTATGGATACCCCCCCTGCATAGGACTGGCCCTGGGAGGCATGGCAGTGTGATCTTGCCACGTCTCCACCCCGTGCCCTGGCCACATGCCAGTGGTCTACTTCCTGCCCCCATACCCGGTACCCCAGCATGACCCCTGGTGGCCAGTGGTCCCCCCACACACCTGCAGCACTGACAACACCCCCCCCTCAGACAGGTCCATCAGTGTTGTGGCTTGGGACAGCCAGCAGAACAGCCCTCCATACACCTTCACGGCCACCAGCTGTCTGATATACACAGGGGCATGCAGCCGACTCATGACCTTGCAGGTCAGACTGCCAGTGGCCGTGGAGGTGTGTGGAGGGCTGTGCCACTGGCCATCTAGAGCCGTGGCATTGATGGACCTGTTTGGGGGGGTTGTCAGTGCCTCGTGTGTGTGGAGGACCACTGGTGACCAGGGTTTGGTTTGGGGTTGGGGTTCAATGGGCACATCTGTGTGTGTGTGTGTGGGGGGCTTGTACTACTCAGGAGAGGATCCCTTGGGGGGTGCTGTGCAGACAAGGGATGGTTGCTGCCAGGAGGATGGTTGTGTGCTGTGCCCTTCCAGGAGCCTTGTTGGCACTGTGTCGGTTCGTGGACTGCATGGGCATGACAGTGCAGCCCTGGCGGGGGGGGGGTACTGCATCAGGGGGATTGGGCAGCACTGTGTGTGCAGGGGTGTCTGCCTCAGAGGTACAGGTTGAGGGCTGGCCTGTGCTGTGTGCGTGGGGGATGCCTACCTGCTGCAGGGCTGTTCCATGGTCCAGTGTGCATGGGGGCAGGCCATGTAGGGAACTTACATCAGGGTTCTCCCTGGAGTAACGGGCACCTTCCAATGTGCCCCGGTGTGCAACTCTACTCACCTAGGTGCATGACATGTAGTGCTGGCACACCCAGGCACACACCCCGCCTGCCCCCAATGCGCTGCTGTCCATGCTGCTTGGGGATCGGGTGCGTAGTGGTTGCCTGCTCCATTTCGGGGATACCACACACAGCTCTTTTGGATGGGTGGAGTACCAGTTATTGAGACGTATTGCCATTTTTCGTGTTTTGTTATTTTGCCTTTCACTTCGGATGATATTCTTAATTTCTACCCATTGTTCATTAAAGAAAATAATCACTAGGTTCAGAATGGGGGAGGAGGTAATTTGCATGCACGGAATATAGCCTGCTAATTCAATTTTCTTTATTGTTTTGCTACAGAGCTTCAGTACAACAGAATCTGCAAAATCAAAGTATCCCTTTGTACACTTATCAGGAAGGCTTGTTAAACAGGATAAGGAGACCAAGGTTTTCTTCTTTTTGGGGGCATGAGGCAGTCAGATTTATTGATAAAGGATTACTAAATTGCAACATCTCATTTTCAGTGGCAGTTTCTCCAAACAGCTTGCAGAAACTAGACATTTCTTCTGTGGCTACAGTCCCAGGACATAAAAAAGATGCCTTTGCGATTCACCAGGATTTCAGCTGAAAAATGTTTAAATAAATAAAATGTTAAACTTCTTTCCCTGCGATACTGAAATACCACTTCAAGGAAACACTAGTGCACTTGAGTCAAGTTCATGAAGGAGTGCACTTTGAAAAAAAACAATGCAACTTGCTTGGCATCTGTAATTGCACATTGCTGCAAACATGCAACACATCCATCAGTGCTGTCTTAACTGTAATTGTGATGCCTACCATAGCAAGGATCTATTATCAGTTGTCGACAAAATATTTGTCGAATGACTGAACAGTGAAACCTTTATTTTGACCCCTTTTGTGGTTGGCATAAAGAATCCCACTGCCTACCATGTTTTCTTCGCTGTAGTTGCTGTAGTGTCGGTCGATGTCGAAGTTTCAACATCGGGGCAGTATACCCCATAGCAACATAAATAATAAGCATGGATTTACTTTTTAGGAGTTAGTTTGCTTTGTAATGTGCCCAGGAAATGAATATGCAGCTAGTCACTACCAATGACCATATGAAGTATGCAAATACAGAGGCATAAAAAGCACAGTAATTGTACCATTTATAAACTGTACAATGTCTGCAATAAAAACTAGCATTACATTGAGAATACAACAGGCCATTAAAAATTAAACAAAACCTTTGTACACAATGGCCTTTTGTTGTCCCACAAAGGGAGATAACACCTTTAAATACCTGGATTTTAGCAGATGTTCAAGTGACTGATTTATTGTCAAATTCAAGCAGCTATGCTAAGGGAGGAAAAACAGAGGTACAGTAGGACCTACACACTGTGCGGGGCCCCTCTTGCTGCAGCACAGGTAGAAAAGGACTTGGGGGTTGTAATAGACAAGGGACTGGAGGTGATAAGAGACAAGGGACTGAAGCATGACAAGCAAAGCACTGGCTGCTGTCAAGAGGGCTGGCAGAATGCTGGAGTGCATTCAATGGTGGTGGGGGTGGGGCAGCAGAGCGGGGGAAGTGATCCAACAACTTTACAAGGCTCAAGTCATGCCACACCTGGAGCACTGTTTACAGTTCTGGGAACCCTAAAACAAAATGGACATTGATGAAGTCAGGAAGGTGCAATGCAAGGCCACCAAAGAGATCAGAGGTATGAGAGACAAAGCTATGAGGAGAGGATGGAGGACCTTAACATGTTCACCATAGAGAAAAGGAGGCTGATGGGATATGATCGGTATCCCATAATAAGGGCGTCCGCTATGGAGTGCTTACATAAAGGGCAACTCGGTAGCGGCACCTGTTCACAGGGCTACTGGACAAGGGGGGGTGAATATGGGTACAGCAACATCCTGTCGCTATATGTTTACATGTGCGGGGGAGGGGCGCAAGCACGCTGTGCAATGGGCAGAAGGGGAGGGAGGGTTTGTGAGGTGTAGAGCGATGGTGGGCTGCAGAGCTGGCTGTGTGGCACGGTGGGTTCGTGGCAGGCTAGGGTTGAGAGGGTGCCAGATTCGATGCTGGGCACATTGGGATTTTTGCACCAGTCTGTGAAATTTTTTTTGTTTTCACCCCTCCCCTGGAGTTGAGAATCTTTAAGTAGGGGTGTGTGGGGGGCAGAGCCCCCCACAAAACCAAAAAAATATATATTTTCGGCACCCTTTCAGTTTGTGCCATGAGTTTACATCGGTGAAATTGATTTTTGCTGATGTACATGGCCATAACGGTGATCACCTTTCCGTGATCGCCACTATCACACAGAACCAATATGATCTCAGTCTTTCGTGTACTCAAGCATATCAACAAAACTAAACAGATGTACATGTTTGATCTGGTGTCCTCCAGAAAGACACAGGGACACGCCTTGATGATCAGAAGGGCTACATTCAGGGGCAATGCCAGGAGGCTCTTCATCCACTGAGTGGTGAACCTATGGAACGGCCTATCAGCAGTGACAGTGGCTGTGAAGAGAGTAAGGCCTGCAAGGTAAGCTTGGCCAAATTTCTGCTTACCAAGGAAAACACAGGGTATCCAGGGTAGGGGATCTCTACAGATGAGTGCAAGTTGGCACAGCATTCCTTATCCCTGCTTACAAAGCAGGTGAGGGCAGCCTTGATGGACCTAGAGTTCCTTCCAACCTTAAATTACTGTTACTGTTTTCTCTCTCTCAGTCTCGCAGTCCCTAATGAAGACAGAGATCCTGCAGTAGTTTCATGTATATGCACATGAGTGTAAGGGCTTACCTTTTCCAGCCCACTGCGCTGTAAAGACATCCTTTGACTTGGATTTTAAATGTCCAACTAATGCATATTGTTCAGGAACCCTGAAGAGCTTCTCAGAACTCGGGACAGTATCCTCTGATCTCGGTGCTAGCAGTCGTTCTGACAACACTGGAGAATTATTGTCATAGGGTGAAACGTCTCCACTTGAAACTTTGTTGGAGTCTGTAGAAGAGTGCCTACCTCCAAAAGAGTATGAATCTTCTGTCTGGATCAGTTCGGGACTTCTGTCAAAAGATGACAAAAATGGTTACGAAACAGCAGCACTTATCAAAACATGTTAGAACTATGTATGAAAAAAGGAATAATGCTCAACAGAGTGTGTGTCGTGCTGTGATAACATCACACCTGGGGTGACTAAGCACGAGGCCACAGGCCAAGTGTGACTAATCACCCCAGAAGTGATGTTATCCCAGCACAACACACACCCTGGAGTGCATTATTCCTATTATACAATGGCTCCTGTGTTAAAAAAAAAAAAAAGAAAAATAATAAGTACATTTTAAAGTATATTTTTGCCTGTTTTTTTCAATGGGGTAGTTCCTTTAAAAAAGTAGTGCTGATTGACTGCCAGTAGGTGGCGCTGCTGTTACTGTGGCTCTGCAATCTGCACATTAAGCTCTCTCTGTGCTATCCCTGCCTGTTAGACAATATCATCGTCGTACCCTCTTCCTGTGTCTCTTTTAATCATGGTTTTCTACCAGGAGACTGAAGTAACAGAAATCTTGTTTGCTTCTGTTGTGAGACCGTAATGTTTAATAGTGAATTTATCTGCCCATCCGACCACATAGGAGCGAGCTGATCAGTGAGTACAAAGCGGATGTTTCCGGAGGTTTTATTAAATTTTGAAAGGTCTCCTGATGCCATTTCTTGTACTGAGTGTCTGTATCGGGAGACCATGGCAAAATGAAAGTATAAGCTGGTTTTCCATGATAGCGAGAAACAGGCTTTTGTACTGAAGTGCATGCTGGCTGAGTGTGCCAGTGGGAAGTAACAGATGGGCGAGAAGCCATCGTATTTTCGTTTTTTTTTTAATTTGGCAGTGAGCAGTCTGGAGAGAGAAGGTAGTAGTGTGAAAAGTGACATGTAAAGTGATCTGGCAGGTTTGGATTTTACTGTGACAATTCTTTTCTTAAAATTGGTATCGATTTTGAGTGGGTGAGCGGGGATTGTCAGCACTTGGCACAGCTGCAATGCGGGGAGCGCCGACGGTGTTGGTAGGCAGCGGAGCAATGCTTCTTTTTTCTTTCATTGTGGTCATTAGTGTGCTGGGACTAAAGCTGTGATGTCAGTATGGCTTAGAGGTTAGAGTAATGAGCTCTGAACGAGCTTGGCACATTCAGCAGACCAGACCTCAGTTTGATTCTCACAACCTCCACTTGCATACTGTGTGACTCTGAGCAAGTCACATAACTGCCTAGTGCTCCCAGGTTGCCCCTGAAAACAGGCACTTGTGCCTAGTGTGCCTTACCTGGTTACCAAAGACTAAAATAAAATAAATAAATGTTATGCCAGGATAACATCACAGCTCCAGTGCCAGCTTGACCAATCAGAGGCCAACATTCTTCGTTGCCATTGTATAATACTGGTCAGCATGATTAATACATGAATTTTCAGAGCTGTGAAACTCTGTAGTACATGGGTATGACATCATACCTACAGTATGTTTTACGTTTCTGCAACCTTGCTCCAATCACCAACTTTGGTTAAAACTTTTAAACTTCAAGCAAAAAATAAAAAGTGCTCTATAGAAAACAATTATCTGGTTTATCTTCTTATGTTTAGTTTATTTGCGATATCAGATGAAAATGAAAGCTAGATTTCGTGCTACTCTTTCTGCCACTTACTTAAACCAGAAAATGTGTCCAACAAAAATTCAGAGTACCTGTAATTGAAAACAGTAAAGGAGGCACTGGCTAGTGAAAAGTTCCTTTTTTTTTTAATGTCTTGAGTACAAACATTTTTATGTATTTGATAACTGGCTAGGTACACTGGTCTGAGGGACTGCTTTCAGGAATGACCTGGGCCATCTAGATGGCACATCCAATACAAGAAATACAACAAATGAGGTTCAGCATACAGTAAATATGGAACTACAGTACACTTGGAAGTAATACTTGAAGTTAGACAGTTAAAGCTTGCTTTTTATTGTGTCTGTGCTGAAGACACTGTATAAATAAAGGAATTCCTCCTCTACTGCTTCCAGTTAGGGCTGCTCTGAATATCTGTTGGATGCATGCTTTGGAGTTCGGCAGCACCGTTCACCAAGGTGTGAGGTTTTTCTGTTTCTACTTAAACCAGAAAAGCAGTAAGACTGACTTCCATTTTTATCCCATATAGCAAATAAACTAAACACAGTAGGATTAACCAGACACATTTTATGGCCAGCTATTTGAAAGATTAGCACCACACTGCCACTGTCTATTGAAAGAGACACTTAATGTGGCACTAATCCATGCTAACACATGATTTGCATGAAGCCACACCAGCAAACAACTGAGAGGCTTTCAATGTCAGCAGCCTGTCTTTGGAACCGTAATTCTGGCATGTGTATTAGCATCGATGCTAATGCACGTGCCCAGAGACATGGAAATTCCTCACATTCCCTTATCCATAACACAGTAGCTAAAATGTATGTTTCTGTGTCCATATTTTTCCCTGGTGCCTAGTGGCACCCCCCACCTGACCCTCTCTCTCAGCATGCACCACCCCACACCATTCCCCACAAATATAACAGGGACACAGGGGGTGCCCAATCCCCCAATGTCGCCATCCTGAAGTTTTTTTTTTTTAATAGTCTGCAACAAAGAAAACTGTCCATCAATGTCTGTTGCTGGCACCCCTATAACTCTCCCACCCAACCCTCCCACTCAGCACCTAACACCCTCCTCCCACACACAAACAACATTAACACTAAGGGTGCCCAATCCCCAGTGTCTTCACCTGAAAATGAACACTGTCCTCATAATTTTTTTTTGGAAAAATAAACTGAAGACAAGAAAACTGTCCATCGATTTCTATTGTGCTGCCCCCACCCGACTCTCCCACTCAGCACCCACCACCCCACCCTACCCCAGCCCTTACTTACCCACTGAGGGTGCGGTGCCACAATCCTTTCTCAACCACAGACATATTTTCAATCTTCAAAGACGGAACACAACGTGAGGAAATCAGGTATGCGGTTCAACATATTTCAATGGAGATTTGAACTTAGTGGCATAACTTGGCCATTTTTGAATATTTTTTCCCCAAATTTTCAACATCACTATTTTGGGACCCCAGCTCATGAACAGTTACTATGACATTAGGAAATCTGTCCCAAATGGTGATTTTTGCAGTCACTGCGTGAAATCACCTTTTGTGCAGGAGTTGAGCATTTTTCTCTGCCCTTTTTCAAAAGGTGGGGTCATAAGAAGGTTATGTTGAAAATTTGGCATAAAAATATTAAAAAAACACCAAAGTTATGAGCCTACATTTAAATTTGCAAACATAGGCTCGTATCTTTGGTAATTTGCAATATTTTGATCCCTAATTTTTAACAAAGCCATCTCTTCACAGCACCTCATGAATGTGACAGCTGTCATTTTTCAAATTCTGGTAAAAATGTGTTTTTGCATCCCGAAAGATGATTACACAATTACTGCAACGAAATCTCCTTTCTTGCAGGAGTTGAACATTTTCTCTGCTCTTGTTCATAAGAAGGTTATGTTGAAAATGTGGGACCAAAACATTAAAAAACATCAAAGTTATGAGCCTACCTTAAAATGTACGAATGCAGGCTCGTAACTTCAGTAATTTTCAATATTTTGACCCCAAATTTTAAACAGCCGTTTCTTCACAGCACCTGGTGAATGTGATAGCTGTTATTTTTCAAATCCTGGTCAAAATGTGTTTTTGTACCTGTGGCACAGAATGATGTTTCGGTGGCACTGGATGACATTTTGGTTGGAATTTGAAAATCTTCACCTACCAGGTCCATTAGGTGGGGGTAATAAGAAGGCTATGTTGGAAACTTGGAGCCCAATTTTGGAAGACACCTGCATCAGATGCAACTTGTGGCAAAGAAGGGGGCTGTGTCTGATGCAGCTGCAGCAAATATAAGTTGTACTGTTCTAGAAGGTTTGTCACTTGAGGCAAATGATTTGGAATAGCTGCAACTTGCGGCCCTGTGCCTGACAGAGTGGTGCATTCTGAGGGTTTGGCACAAGCTCAGGATGCAAGGCGTGGAGAAGGGAACAGGGGGCAGCCAAATGCCCCAAGGAGCACCAGGCACAGACCATGGGGGCGTGATGGGCACAGCTGTACAGAACCCCTAGTGCAGTGCATTGACAAGTATGTAATCATGCCAGTACCTGCAAAACCATGTTCCCCAGTAGTGTAGTCTCTCCATGATTCCGAACCCATATGTAGCAGTCATGTTGGTATAGTGGCAACCCCCCCGTGACCCCTGAGCTCCCCGTTAATACCGTAAGATGTGCCCTCTAGTCTAGCACCCTCCCATTCCCAATCCCTGAGCACATGAAAAAAACACAAAAGCAATCATTCTCCCTGGTGGTCTAGTGGTCCCATCCTTCCCTCCCCATCAGGCATTGCCCAACCAACCCTGTTCCCCCTCTTGATACTGTGACTGGCACCCCCCTCCATTCATCACCACTGCCAGCCACAGAATGCACTATCAAAGAGCATGTGTGAGATGGCACATTCTGTGGCTGGCAGTGGTGGTGAGTGGTGGGAAGTGTCAGTTGCAGGATCTGGAGGGGAGTGGGGTGGTTGGACACTGCCTGATGGGAGGGGAGGGTGGGAACCACTAGACCATGAGGGAGAATGACCACTTTTGTATGCTTTCCGGATCAGGGATCAGGAATCGGGAGGGGGGGAGTGCCAGGCCAGAAGGGCAAATCTTACAGTATTATCAGTGAGATCATGGGTCACAGGGGAGGGTGATCCACTACACCACCCAGGCGTCTAAGTAACAGTCAGGAATGGGGGGGACTACACTACCAGGGAAGATGTTTGTTCAATTAAGGGCTTGTGTGTGCAACTTTCACTGTGGTGCCACCCCACTGGGTCCCATGCCACTATGGCTGATGGACAGCTGTTCCCAAACACCCCACAGGGCTCCTCTCTTGCCCATACTGCACACCACTGTCACAGTGTACCAAAGTCATAATGGTGCAACCACTTAGACCACCTCCTGGCTGGCCTAAGTGGTGCCCCCTGCTGCATCCATGGTGGAGCTTTGATAATACAAAAAAAGGGCTGTGGGAACCCCGCCATGGCACAAGCCCCCTTGCGACCTGGCACACTGGGTTGTTGGAGGCAACCCTGGTACAAGGGGGCTTTGGCGCAGCGTGTCTGTGGAAGACGCAGGCTGCCTTACAAAACTGCAGTTTGATGCAAGTGATGACGCAAGTCACCATTTGCATCAAACTCTTTTGCCGCAAGTCAAGTCCCTTGCATCATTCACACCCCTTTCAGAATTGGGCCCTGTGTACACAAATGGTAAAATGCCCAGATTATAACTGCACATTACACTATTTCAGCATTCACTCAGAACTTTGCTAATTTTCAATATTTTGACTCTATATTTTCAACTTAGCCATTTTTCCACACTACCTCATAAACGTGATGTGTCATTTTTAAAATTCTGTATGAGATGTGTTTTCACACCTCTGGTGAGAAATGATATTTCAGCCAATATACTATAAATGGTACGTGTCATGTATATGAGGCAAATGCTAAAACAAGTATCTTCAGAAGTTGGGGTCAAAATGAATGAAAACAGCTTGTTTACCAAGCAACAAACTTTTGGCATTGACAAATGCTTGTTAATGATAGTATGTCATCAAAACATGGACCTTGGTTTCCATTCCACCCTCCCTCAGTCAATCCCATTTAAGTCAATATCCCTGGTGCCAGTTGTGCCCCATTCCCTCACACAACATTTCCTTTAAAATCCCTAGTGCCAGTGGAACCCTCCTCTCTCACCCAATCCTATTTCATTCAATACCCCTTATGCCAACAGTACTCCTTTTACTTACCCAATCCAGTTTTAATTCAGTACAGCTAGTGCCAGTTGTACACCAATCCTGCACCTAATCACCCTGTTGTTACTATATCTCTTCCTGGTCATCAAGTAGGTCACCCCAGTCCTGGTGCCATCCTCTGCTCCCCACCCCTTACCACCAGCACTGAGATGACCTCCAGTACTCACCCTCTGCTAACCACCATTGCCATCCACCATCTCATTCATGCAAGTGAGTCACTTCCATTAGAGGAGTAACTGTATCAGTATTGTACTTGCCTGAGTTTTAGTCCCTGACATACAAACTCCTCATTATATAAACTAATATCTCATCTGTCCAGGGCCTTGGTCGTTTCAAATTCAAAACTCAAAGAGCAACTACTCACCACCAGTACCTGTGACTGCCCCTGAGCTGTCCACTTGCATAGTCGTACCTCTTTTACTGGTGTGCCAAGCCAAACCTCTGTGCCTTCTGTCCCCTCCCTCCTCCCTCCTCTCTCCTCTCTCTCTACTCTGATTGATTCTTCTGATGTATTGTGCCTTTATCTTAAGTATCTGTTTCATGGGCTTAGGAAACATTGTATCATCCTTGAAATTTGAATGTAAGCAATAGATTAATTTGCTTGAATCCTTTGTACCATACTTGACTCTGGGTTGTTTTACCCTCTGCATTCATTTGTAATACCTTTCACTGTATTGTACATTTCTCTTGTTTTGTACTTCCATGACATGGAGCCTTTGCAAAGGAATCTCTGATTCAAATGTTTGCAATTCTGATCCCTCAATAAATAAATAACTAAATAAATTTCATTCCTATCAAGAAGTTTGAATAATCGAGATGACACTGTAACTTACCTGTTGACCTAATCAAAGTACATTGTTTTGCAGCATTTTCATTCATTAAGTTTTATTTAAGCAACAAGCATGCAAAGCTACAGAACCAAGTGGGAGAAGATCAGTTCAGCAATGTGATAGTTGGAGTTGGTACTTTCACTAGACTACTTAGTGGTAAAAATACAGCAACTGTCAATCACTAAAGTCTGTTACTCAGGTACAGTATGTTGCACAACTGAAACTGAAGTTCCTTATATAGGGTTTTGAGTTACAGACAAGAGCAGTTCAAGAAATCTTTTGACAGCAACAGGATAATTATACTGTAGTTACATGTTTGTTGCATTCAACTACATTGCAATTGCAATACAGTTACAGTGTAGTTACACTGTAATTACAGTGTAGTTAACAGACACTTAAAATAAAGTGTAACCACTAAAGGTTACACTGCTTTTACCCTGAAGAATAGGTTTGTTCCTTGAAATGTCATCTCTTAATATAAGCAATAGCTTGTGCAAGGTTTGATTTTTTGAATATATGGTTCAATAAACTATAAATGCAAATTTACAACATAGTGGTGAGTTGGTCTATATTTGCTGACCTGTGTGCTTACAGAAATGTTTTGCAGCTCCAGAAGGCAGGATTTGCTAAATGCATGGTGCAGGCACAGTTCCCAATTTTGGATGCAGCCTGTATCATGCCAAGTGAGTCACAACATTTAGAGGCTATTTTTAAATGTGTTGATGTACCTGCAACAGTTTTCTCAGAGAGCACACGAATGATGCATCATTTCCATGTGCAGTTTGCAGAAAATGTGCACAAAAGTTAGACCCTCTTTTTAGGTGGTCTAATTGTCAATTGAAAATCATGGGGCTATGTTAAAATTGTGATGGGAGACCTTTGAAGATCCTCCCCAGGATGGTTATTTCACAGATGATTTAAACTCATATTTGTAAACTAATCATCCTTTCTTTTGGATTTGCAAATGATTTATTTAAATCAACCCACCTCACCATTTCAAATGTGAAACACAGTTAGTATAAAGCCATAGATATCTTCAAAGCTCATCATTAAAAATAATTTATTAGCCTAATGAAGAGATCAGAGTATCACAATGCATTTTGATGTGCCTGTGAAACATTATAAAAAACATTATTTTAATAATTAACATTTGCTAAGGTAGTCAATAATTACAGTCACTCTGCATCATAGCTACCTAAAATATCTGCATAACAGCTTTGAAAAAATTCAGGTCAGCAACACTGAAGATAAGCAGCACTTGACCCAATTGCAACCTGTTAGCAAAAGTATATACAGATATTCAATGCAGATTACTATTTAAGAGTGGTTCTGCTAAATTTCTAATATCAGTAAATTCAGAATTAGGATAAGCATAACCCCAATAAGCATTGTACCAAAAATGAGATCTGTTACTTACCTAGTTAAAAAATTACAAGCTGGTTTGTAACCCTGGCTTTGATGCCTGTTCAGAAAAGCTGGTTTCAGGGAAGAGATACTGATGCCTGCTCCAGAACTCACAGCCTAGAAATTTAATCAATCTGTAGATCTGTAGTTGTAGTAAACATTTGAAAAAGGAAAGCTAACATAGGTTGGGTGTGGGGCATGTATTTCCAAAATGTGCAGGTGAAAGGAATGTAAGAATATCAGGGAGAGATAGTTTTGGAATGCAGCTGCAAACTTGACTTTGGAATGGGAAGGATGAACTCAATTTCAGAATACTGCAGTGATTGGAAATTTTCAATAAAATACATACTTAATAGCAAAAAAAAAAAGAGAAAAGAATACTTCAGCGATGAGATTTCAGAACACCACCAGGCTGAATTTTTGAAATACAGCAAGAAGACAATCTCAGTAAGGTGCAGGGGCACACAATATTGGAATGTGTCTGGGACACTGAAATTTGGAATAGGGCAGTGTCACAGTTTTTTGAATGTGGCTGTAGCAGAGGTATGCAGTTTCTGAATGTGGGAACACACAGCTGCAGACTGAGGCAGGGATGCATCACTTCGTAATGTGTCAGGGATGCACAATTTTAGTATGCAGTGGTGATGCTCCATTTCAGGTGGTGGTGGTAACATGCAATTTCACAATGAGGCATGGCTACAGAAGTTTAGAAAGTGGTAGGGGCATGCAACTGTTTATGTGCAATTTCAGAATTTAACAGACACAATTTCAGAATGTGGAAGAGCCACACATTTGGAATGCTGTGGGAATGCATAATTTTGGAAAGTGGCAGGAATATGCATTTTCAGAATATGACAGGGATGTACAATTACGTAGTATGGCAGTGACCATTTTGCAATGTGGCTGGCACATATAATTTCAGAATTAGGTGGTGAAGCACAATTTAGGAATGTTGCTAGGGTATACAATTTTTGAATATGGTGGTGATACACCATTTTGGAACATGGCAGCAATGCACATTTTGGAAGTGAAACAGGGTTATAGCATTGAGACAGTTTGGAAATGTAATGAGGATGCCCAATTTTGGAATATGGAAGTGCCAATTTTGCAATGTGGCTGGGATACAAAATTTCTAAACTAGGCAGGGAAGCACAATTTTGGAATGTGGCTGGGACACGTAATTTTGGAAAGAATCAGGGACGTACTTTTTAAATGTGGTGGGGATGCATAATTTTGGAAAGTGACAGGGATATGCATTTTCAGAATGTGACAAGGATGCACAATTTTTGAATATGGTGATGATGCGCAATTTCCAAATATGGCTGGGATGGTCAATTTTGTAATGTGGCCGGGACACAAAGTTTCACAATGTGGTGGGGGGATGCACAATTTTACAATGTGTGAGGATGCACAATTTTACAATGTGGCTGGGACAAGCACTGTCAGAATATGGTGTGGATGCACAGTTTTGTAATATGACCATGACATGCAATTTTGAAACGTGGTAGGGATATGCATTTTCACAATGTGATGGGGGTATGCAGTTTTGGAATATGATGGTAACACACAGTTTCCGAATGTGGCAGGGACACACAGTTTTGGAATGTGAAAGTGACATACAACTTTGGAATCTGGTGTGAACATACACTTCTAGAATGTAGCAGGGCAAGTGACTTCAAAAAACAAGTCTGTGCCCTGCCGTATTCTGACAGTGCGGATCCCCACTACATTCCTAACCTGAGTGTCTTTACCACATTCTGAGATATTCCAGCCCTGCGACACTCTGAGTCTGCCCATCTACACCACATTCCAAGATTGCCCATCCCTACCAAATTCCTAGATGTGCTTTGCTGCCATATTGTGAGATTGTGCATTGATGCCACATTTGGAGATGGCACGTCCTTGATTTCAAAATGATGTGCTCTTACCAAATTCCAGGATTGTGCATCTCATTGCATTCTGAGATTGCATGTCTCAGCATTCTGACTTTATGTTTCCCTTCCACTTTCCAAGATTATGCACACCTGTCACATTCCAAGAGCACATGTTTTGCCACAATACAAGACTGCATGTCCCTCATTCTGATCTTGTGTTTAACCACACTGTGAAATTGTCCCAGCCACAATGCAAAATTGTATGCTCTCACTGCATTCTGCAATTATGTCCCTGTTGGGTCTATGTGATAATGGCGAATGCCAAAAGGCAGTCACTGTTATCACACAGGCAGAGTGCTGAAAAGCTTTTTGGCACGCTGACAACCCCAGCAGACAGGACACGGCACCAGATTTTTTATAATGCTTTCTGTGGGGAGCTGCGCCTCCCACACCACCCTCATGGTGGGCTTCACCCCTACTTAAGGATTCTCAACCCAGGGGTGAAAGCATTAAAAATAAAGGTTCGGGCCGAGCGCAATAAAATTACAACAGCGCCCAGACCCCAACCTGGTACCTCACCCACTCCAGCCACTAGCTAAACCCCAATGCCACGCCACAGCTTGGCCATCCACCACAGTGCCACCCCCTATAGCCCCTCCACCCCCTCCCAGCCCACGCTCACCGTGCTCACTCCTCCCCGTGCGTGCACATACACATAGAGACATCCTGTCGCCCAGTTTTCCCCACCCCTCATCCAGTCATCCTACCCTCTGTTACACGAGGTCCCTGCACCCTAATTGATGCCCTCAGGGGTACACCGTGGACAGCTAATGTTTAGGCATAGGCTATACTAATACAGAGGGCTAAAGGCATCTATCGTACAAAAGTAGATGTCAGTATATGAATGCATATTATTGTAACTCACTTTGCTTGCTAATGCACACACATTATACTATGTATTTTCTGTCTATTTCTTACTTGTCAGATGCCAAGACACCTGTCCTTGAAGTAATTGTAATATGTAAGGCAATATTGCCATCTTTTGGTGATGTGCACCACTTCACCTTGTTATGTAAGACTCTGTATAAGAATGTCTTTATTCTAAAACTGATGACTTTACAAAATTATATAATGTTATCTTGGACTGTGGAGCCACCTCTAATTTAGCCAATAGGGCTCATCTCTGTAACTAGAAATGTTTCTATCTTTTAGTAACCATAGTAATTATCACAGGTATATAATGTTATGCACAGACTCTACACCTCGGAGACCCGAGAGATCCCAAGAGACTACAGAGAAACCTCGAGGTGTAGGGAACGCTTAGCACTGGCTCCTGGTTCGTATTGGTAAGAACTGCTTAGGGCAACTGTGATTTATCCTTTTTGTAGTAATAAACAAGTTTATTACTCAAAGGCAACTTGTTTGTGATTATTTGCATCCCCAATATTGCCAAGAACCTGAAGATGAGGTTCAGACCTCTTACACCTCCCATCGCCATGAGTGACTGCACCAGGAAGGTGTCGCCATTACGGACGGCGCCCTTTCTCATGCGCCCAGCTCACGGGTTACTGTCCCGGTTGCACTGCAAAATGTTGCCCATGCCACACTACAGTATTCTGAAACTACTCACAACCGTGACATTCCAAAGCCATGTACTCTTGCACCCGCCACCGCTCCCTATCCATCATCCCTCTTCCCACACATCGCCAGCCCCACTGTGCTTCCCTCATCTGTAAATAATAGTTTGGATCCCGCCCCTCCTTCTTATTCCGTCTGATCTCCCCCATCCCCTCACCCTCCTACTCCTTGTGCTCCAGGGACCCACACACTTTCTCCCTTCCCCACCCATACTTCTCAGCTGGAGAAGCTGGTTTCTCATACCATCTCCCCTCCTTCTGGAGTCAGCGACCCTCCTCCATCCATCTCTCTCCCTCCCTTAGATGCCAACTAAAATTCCTCCGTCCTCCCCCTTGTCCCTGCCAACCCTCTTCCAGATCCATTCTTCACCTTTCCTGATCCCACCTCCCAGCACTAGTTCAGCATTCCATCATCCAGGTTTCCCCCGCAATTTCTGAATTTACACTATTTGCATACTTGTTTTTTTTATTTTGTACACTATTCATTGGGCAGCTTGTTGTAATTTTTGGCATTACTGTCTCTACTGCACTTGACTTATTCAGTTTATATCATTGTTTTTGTAATTATCATTATCAGACTGGTTTGCATTCTTTTGTTACCGTGCTTTCCTATTCCCCTGGGTCAAACTTGGAAATGAGCCTTGGCTCAGTCTGTCCCTCTCTTGGTCACCAATTTTCAAATAAATAAATAAGTAAATGAATAACTAACTAACTAACTAGATGTACACTGCTACATTCCAAAACCACCTCCCTGCCACATTCTAAAGCACAGTACCATGCATCTGAAAATTCTCGAAATGCATGCATTGCACCATTCCCAGTGTGATTTTTTTTCAAAATGATTACTACAACTACAGAACCTTAAATTTTCAAGAAATCAAATAAGGACTCTGGCAGGGGGGACTAGGCTACGAGTTCTAGAGCTGACATCATCATTAGCTCTTCACTGAAATAGACTTTTTTAAACAGTCAGTGAAATCAAGGTTAAAAAATGGCTTTTAACTTTAAAACAAAGTAACATAGGGATCTCATTTTTAGTATAACACTCACTGGATGAATGCTGATTCTAATTCTGCAATTTAGTACTTTTGACCAAAACTGCTGTTTAAAAGGACTTTATAGTAATGTAACCAGCAGGAGTGGAATTTAGTAGCACTTTGCAAGATACATTCACTGAAAACTCAGACGTGGATGAATACAAACTGCCTGGCTGCTGCTGAACAACCTGGAAACAAAATCCATGCTGCTCAGTGGAAGGGCTGTCCCTTCCAACTCTTTATAAGTCATACCCTCAACAGGACAACTGATAGAAAAATATTTAACTATTTTAAATGGGAAAAGAATTTTCATTGCCAGGAATGTGGTTGGGAGGAGTAAGTGCTGTATATCTTCTGAATAAACATAACTGATAGACCTAATACCAAGGTTTTTGAATCTACTTCTTATTTGGAATCATGTAGCCCAACTCTCCTTTTGTGAGTATCACTGTGTACACGGTTGGCTCCAGTCATTCTTGAGGTACTTCTCCTTAGATATCTTCTGCTTCTGTAATAATTTTAAATAATTGGGTTTCTGGTTTGATATTAATAAAGCAGTGCAATGACAAATGTGCTTCCAAAAAGCTAGTATCAGTTACAGTTAACAAAATATATTCGTATACCAGTCAAATCTACTTGTCTAGGTACCTCCTATGCTGTGCACCATGGGCCAGATTTCAGAAGGGGGACACAGAGCTTATATCAATAGCGGTCCGATTCTCAAAGGGGTGGCACATTTGTGACATTTTCCCAACTTTATGGCTGCTTGCGCCAAAGGCTTGGAGCAAGTGCTGCGATCCCGGACACAACATTAGACTAGGAAGTAGGTGGTCTAACTCTCTGCATTCTGCATTCTGGACTTGCGAAAGGGCTTTTGCAGCAAGATCTTTTCAGAATTGTGCTTGCTGCAATGTTTCATGCAAATAGCTAGTTGTGTCGAACACCCTTTTGCAAGTTCTATGTGGTGAATGCATCCCTTCTAGATTCAGGCCCCGTGACTGTTTTTTGATCCTAAGCTTTACTAGGACCACAACAGTATTTTAAGCAAAATGTGGTGCCCATCTTTTTCTTCTCAAGAAAAACAATTAAAACATTTATAAAATACTCAGCTTTTGTTTGAACTAGAAAATGTTAACTCCAAATAAAACTGGAAGATGTCTGGAATGTTTTATAGTGCAAAAAAAAGGTATGCTCAATGTTTTTGCTGTATTTTGTTACACTATTGCTTTAAACTGTTCTACACAGAGCACATTAAATATTGCAGGTCTGCCAGAAATGCACATCAAAAGTTTGGACTTCTTAACTGCTGCAAGAGCTGCATTAATCGAAAAACCAGAAAACTGCTCATAATACAATCGCAATCCCTCTGACCATCACTGGAATACGGGAGCCAAATCTTTGGTTATGCTAATGACACAGCTTTACGCAAACTTTCATTTTATTACAACTGCATGCGCAGATTTCCATTAGGCTGACAAAATGACACACAGCTGTCTCAGGGACAGCAGTCTAGGACTTCTTTCTACTGAGAAAAGAAGGGAACTCAAATAGATAACTATTGTATTCAAAAGCATGCATGATCTCCTCCTAGCATGTCTAAGCAAATGTCTAGTCAAACTCCATCAGAAATATTAGCTGTGTTTTTTTTATATTGGGGGGTGTGGCCTGACCAGGCAGAAGATGGCAGCATAGTTCAGAATCTCTGCAGGAATGACTGCAATCTAACCTCATCCAGCCTTCACCAGACCTTTCTTTCATACCAACTCCTGTGACCATCCTGTAATCTTACTGCCTGACACAGTTTGTAAGTCATTTTTGATCCATCATCTACTTATAGTCAATTATTCTACACTGTACTGCAGCATACTAGGCCTCATCCTTCAGCATTATGGCGGATCTCCAAGTACAGCAAAGCTTACTTGCTAGAGTGGAAGTAATGTTTTCTAAACTGATGGCTGAGATTAATGATCTAAAAACCTCCAACCAACAGAATGCGACCACTCTTGAAACTTTTAGCCAGAAAATTGCATTTAATGAGAAAGCAACGGTCTATAACACCACTACTATTCATGACCTCCAGGCTACTGTCCACAATCAACATCAAACTATTAAATCCCTACAAGCCAAAACTGACGATATTGAAAATTGTAATTGTTGCAACAATTTACAATTTTTTGGCTTCCCTGAAGGTGTAGAATTAGGAGACACTACTGTGCTTTTATTACATGTGCTGCCTGCAATGCTTAAACTGCCTCCTGACCTAATGTTAATCATTGAGCGGTCTCACCACACTCTGGGTCCCAGGCCAACATCAGACCAGCGACCAAGGCCTATCATTGCTCACTTCTTGAACTATTCTCACACAGAATTAATACTGAAATGAGCCAGAGAAATGGGGAAACTTCAGTGGCAAGTGTTTAATATTTCCATCTACAGAGACGTTTCAAAAGATTTAACCATCAGAAGGAAGGCCTACAATCCACTTAAACAAATCCTCCACCAAAGAAGCATTAAATTTGCTCTACATTTTTCCGTGACACTATGCCTTTTCTCAGGCTCTTCCTTCAAGAATTTTGAAACCCCTGACACCTTAGCCAACTATCTGGAGGTATCTCTCTGCAATCTTACCCTGGGAGGTTCAGCAGCAATTGGCAACCTGAACACAGCTTTGGTATCCACACGGAGGGTGGACGACGAGGTACAGAAATGTGGGGAAAGTGTTGTAGAACTCGCAGCCCCAAGCAGCAACGCCCCAAATGATTTGACCCCAAGGCAATCAAAACAGCTGCAAGAGAAGCTTCTGTCGGGGCATTATTCTTCAAGACTTTCATGCTATTCTAGCAAGGTTTCACCCCAAACACCCCAAGCTGCAGCCTCTCACCTTCAAGTCAACTCCTCTATTCCCTTGAACAATAAGTTTGCTCTTTAGGAGGATGACATGCACTCCTCGCAGGAGGATCTTTCCCAGGAAATTTCAGACGAACATCCCTCCAATTTGGGCCCTGTGCCTCAGGAATGTATTTCTGCCAATACTTGATGGGCAGAAGTTGTTGCAAGTTCCCCACTCAAATCTTTAGAGCTGCCCAAAAAGAAACGTAGGGCAAAGACCAAAAGCAATTACATCAATAGTCACAATCCTGCTAATAAATCTAAGGTGTCATGAGCTTATATGGTCAGTAATATAGTCAAGGTTGCCATATCTTGGTAGGTTTTGCTTCCAGGATTCTTAAAGGGAGTGCCAGGACACTTTTTCTGCCTAGCTGCCCACTCTACAGTTTATGCTACCTTGTTGATTTTGCCACTAGCGGGTGCAGAAAGCAAAGGCTGTACATTGCGGCATGATCAATTTACTTTTTGTTGCAGTGTTTAAACGAGCAGCTTAAAGGTCTTCAAGGGAACGTTGGTATATCAGCAATGCTTTTCTAACCCATTATTTTAGTGTTAGAGCTTATACATTACCTCACTAAACAGGCTCTTTGTATCTAGCGTTTTACTCTCCAGGTTAGCAGTGCATCAGGTTTTATAGTCTTTTGTCTGTTCAGTTGCATATCTTCAATCAGTATGCATCCTGATTATTGCCTTTTCTTTTTTCATATGTGAATTATTATATATCACAAGGCAATTTACCCCTTCCCTCGCCTGATGACAGGTTCTTAAGTATTACTGGCAACTACATTTAATCTATCTCCTCCCCTACAATCCATTATTCTTACTACCTCCTGTTTACAATATGGAACTATCACTAGCACTCAAAGAGGTGGGCTATGTTTGGTGTACTGTTGCAAAGGATTGTCAATCTACATCTTCCTTATGCTCCTTATTTTACTCGAAGCCTACATATATAGAAATCCACTGCTGTGTGGTCCCTCCTGTTTTGGGGCTCACTGGGTCTAGTCTTCTAGACCTAGTCCCCCCATATAACACCTATTTAGGTGATTTTCGAGTAATCGGACCTGATCTTTACTATGATTATGTCTTCTATCTACAGTTATCACCGAAGCCTATACCTCTCCACATAATCCCGATTTGCATTTGGCTCAGGGTGTAAGGGCTTAAACTGACCTCCCCTTTCTTCTTTCCCCTTCAATATTGTATTTATTATGTACTTATTCTGTTGCACTGCAAAGTATACTCAGAGTCACTCTAATGTGGTAATGATCTACTTTTGCTTTTATATTTGTTCATTTTTATTCTACCTGGCTCCCTGAATTCCTTGCTCTAAATCTAGGCTGTACTGGCATCTTGTATATGGTTCTTTAATTTACTGTTATTTTGAGTTGATATATCTTGTACCATTACTAAAAATGTTTATAAATAAGTTCTGGTGTTTAGCTTTATCCTTATACCTTGTCCTGTTAGCTTAGAATTGAGTTGAGGTTATTACAGTCGCCTGCCTTTCTTAGTATTATTCCCTTTCAGTTTAACTTATAAGGAATACTTACATTATTATATTACTGGGGTCAGACTTAGGTTTGGACCGATATTTATAACTGGTCCTTCCTAGTCTTTTCCCTACATCGACGCCTCAGAGTGTGGTGAGACAGTCTCTTAGCCAGTTGACTGACCCATATCTCCTCACACCCATAAAATGTTTTCTTTGCTATTTAGCTTACTAGTATTGTTGTTGTTGTTAATGACTTTTCTCCTTCCCCATCTCTATTCTAACTTTAATAAGATATCTGTGCTACTCATGTATCATACGTCTCACTTTTTTTGGCTTGAATGTTCCTGCCACTCTCTGCAGATACGTAAGCTCTCTATATTGTATTCTAATCATCCTCTGCCTCATTTATTTGTCCCTTCACACTCCAGTGATTATTCCCTTTCTTTAACACTAACAATATGAGTGACATACTTTTATATACATGGAATGTGTAGGGACTTAATCTCCTTGTAAGCGGAAGCAAATTCTTTCACATCTCAAAAAACATAAAACACAAATTGCTTTCCTTCAAGAAACAAAATTATTAGCAGAGGATGTTCATAGACTTAAAAAAGATTGGGTCGGTCAGATCTACGAATCATCCTATACCTCAAAAAAAAGAGGAGTGGCTATTCTTATTCATAAGAGTCTCAAATGGTCCCTTGTAAACTCCGTTTCCGATACTGACGGCAGATGGGTGATGGTCAAACTGAATACCAACTCTGGTTCTCTTCTGCTTGTTAATGTCTATGCACCCAACTCCGATTCCCCAGAGTTTTTTCATAATTTAGCTCAACAGATTCTATCCTTTAACACTGATAATACACTAGTTATTCTTGGAAGGGATCTTAACTTAGCTTTAGAAGCCAGCATTTACAGAAGTAGCCCCACTACAGACGCCCACCCTAAAGTATTAAAGCCCTCTCATTACTAATACAAGATGGTGGATTAGCTGATGTAGGGCACCTCCTTCACCCCCGTGATCGAGAATTTACTTTTTACACCTCTCTGCATAAGACATACAGTAGAATTGACTACTGGTTAGGCTCTCCTGTTATAACGGAAAAAACTATTGATTCATCCATCTCTCTCATCACAATCTTGGACCATTCCCCTGTCAAATTGCAACTTTTGTGGGGCCCATTAACACCTAAGTCTTCTTGCTGGTGGCTGGACCCTCTCCTTCTCAAGGATCCCAATTTTTTACCCATGGTCAAAGCACAAATTCAGGACTTCCTCTTTCACAATACCCCCCCCCCCCCAAATCTTCTATGTCCTCTGTATGGGAAGCTCTTAAACCTACGATTCAAGGGAAAATTATCAGTTATGCTGCACATAGGAAAAGAGTAAGGGAACAACAGCTGGCTGACTTGGAAAAATCTCTTAAGACTAAGGATAATTTATACTTTTCTTCTAATAAGCACTAACCTGATTCTCAACTTCATCATGAAATTCTTCAACTTAGAGTTAAAATTAACAAATTAATTTCTCGTAAAACCGAACTGGCCTTGTTTAAACTAAAATATAAGTTTTGGGAACACAGTGATAAAAATGGGAAACTCCTCTCTTACCAGCTCAAAGCACAATAAATGGAACAACACATCCTAAGCCTAAAAGATGAACAGGGTACGATTCACTCTGACAACTCCTCTATAAATTGTATCATGAAAACCTTTTATCAAAAACTATACTCTAACATAAATCCTCCATCTACTTTACAAATTCAACAGTTCCTTAAATCGTTACATCTTCCTCATCTTTCTACTCTTAAAACAAATTCTTTAGATGAACCCTTCTTTCTTCAGGAAATCCAGAAAGCTTTGTCTTCCTTGAAATTCGGGCAAATCCCCTGGGGGTGACAGATTCCCTGTTGATTTCTATAAAATGTTTTCAGACACCTTATGTCCCCTCCTTCTTAATGTTTATCAAGAAGCTTCCAATACTGGCAAGTTTCCCCCATCTTGTACCGAAGCAATCATAACCCTAATCCCTAAGAAAGAAAAAGACCCTACTCACCCCGCAAGTTACAGGTCCATCTCTTTATTAAACATGGATGAGAAGATATTTGCTAAACTACTAACTTCTCGACTTGAATTCCTTGATTCCCAAGCTAACTCATTGTTCACAAGCTGGTTTTATTAAACATAGATCTGGTTCTGATCACCTACGTTCCTTATTTAATTTAATTCACAAAGCCAAATCCTTCAAGACACCAGCTGCAACCATAGCTGTTGATTTCGAGAAAGCCTTTAATTCCTTAAACTGGGATTACCTTCATCAAGTTTTATCTTATTTCAGTCTTTCTCACACCTTTTGCTCCTGGATCAAGCTATTATATAACTCCCCTGTTGCTAAAGTACTTACTAATTCCACCCTTTCCTCTTACTTTCATCTAGCAAGGGGGACTAGACAAGGCTGTCCCCTGTCACCTTCCCTGTTTATTTTAGCCATGGAACCCCTGACTGCTTGTTTACATCAATCTTCTGGCATTATGGGCATACCTGTGAGCAATTCAAGATATGTTTCTGTCTCCTATGTGGATGACCTCTTAATCTTACTCGAAAACCTGAATGAGGCTGGGCCCCTGTTGGTTGATTTGCTTAATAATTTTACTAAAATTTCTGGCCTTGCTTTGAATTATGGCAAATCACAAACTATGGCCCTTAATGACCACTGTAAAGCCTTTATGAACATACCTCTTGGATTCTGTTGGTCACCACAGAGTATAACATATCTAGGAATCAAAATTACTAGTAACTTAGGGAAGATATGGGACATTAACTTTAACCCCTTATTTGATAACATCAAAACAATTCTGGACAGATGGAATCATCTTAATCTCTCTTTCATGGGAAAAATTGCAGCCATTAAGATGTCCATTTTTCCCAGGATTCTTTACCTCTTTGCCAATAATCCTTTAGTCTTACCATCCTCCTTTTGTTGCTAAAATTGATAAATTAATAGGTATCTTTATCTGGGATGGGAACCCACTGAGATTTAACCACAACAATCTTCGATCACGCTGGAAAAAAGGGGGATTTGGACTCCCCCAGTTCAAAGGCTACCTCTGGGCTTTCTGAATGGCCCAAACCATTAAATGGTTTCAGAAACCCTCCCCTCCCTCACCACAATGGGTTGCAATGGAATCCGCATTGTGCCCAGGAGGAGTTCCCACTTCCTTCATTTTTAATCCCATTTCCTCTAAACTAAAATTTCACCCGACTATATCATCCTCTGTTCTTTATTGGAAACTAACCCACAAATTCCAGAAATCCAATCCAACACCATAGTTGTTTGCCCCCTTATGGGGCAATCCACTGCTCACTCTAGAAGATCACCTAATGTTCTGTCCTACATGGAGGAACAAAGGCATTTTCTTTCTCAGAGATATCTTGGACCAGAATTCACTCACTCTTAGATCATTTTCAGACTTGCAGGCCACATGGAAACTTCCTAAACAGGACTTCTGGAAGTTTTTACAAATTTGGGCAGCTTATAACTCTCTCTCTAGTTTAGTGTATAGGCATACTCTTCTAAGCCCATACATCTCACACTGGACTAATTTATCAGTAAAATTAAACAGCTCCATTTACAAGTACCTTATTGATAATCTACCTGATCAGTCTATAAAGGCAAAAATAAATGGAGTGCTCTTCTTAACTGCAATATTTCAGATGCACAATGGAGTAAGTGTTGGTGTATTGCACACAATACCTTTAAAGATGCCTGTAGTTCTTTAATGCAAACTAAAATCCTACATCTTTGGTATAGAACCCCCTCTGTGCTTCAACAAATGGGCCTATTAAATAATAATTGCTGGCACTGCAATTTGGCCAACGGGGATCTACTTCATATCTTGTGGTCTTGCGCTCCCATTAATAAGCTCTGGCATAAAGTCTGTTTACTTGCCTCCAGAGTAACAGAACAAAAACTACCTTTTGACCCCAAGCTATTCCTTCTAGGCATCCTTATCCCCAATTGCTCTCTCCTCTCATATGCACATTTTAGATGGCTAAACATACTTTCTCTTCTGGTCAAAAGTCTGATTCTTATGAAATAGAAATAAACTCTGGTGCCTTCTCTTTCAGATGTTCTTCAAAGCCTCTCTCAGTATGCCTCCCTAGACCGATTATCTCATGTTACTCATAACCGACTCACTGTATATGACAGATGTTGGAAAGACTACTTCAAGTACATAGAACCTAGTTCTTCTAGACCCTAATTCTTAGGGATATTTAGCCCTCCTTCTTATTTTGCTCTCAGATTAGGTTTTCTCGAAACTTTTGTGCACAGATTTCTCCTTTTTCCCTTCATCCCTGTTTTCTTCCTCTCCCCTTCCCTTCTTCCTTGCTTTTTTCTCTCTTCTGTCTTTCCTAACACACTTTTCTCTTATCTTCACCTCTCCATTACTGAACATTGTTCATATTATACCACTTTTATCACTTTTTGCAATTTACTGAATGCCTTGCCATAGCCTGCCCTAGCATGTATTTCGTACATGGTTGCTATTTCTGATCCTGTAATAACATATTGATTGTAATCCTTCTGCTCTCCATTTACATACTGTCTAGGTTTGTGTTTTATTATCAATAAATGTATATAAGGCTTCTCCAATATGTTTACCCTAAATACTGTGTTTTGTTTAGTGATATTTTATACCTTACATGGAGGATAGTTTCCTATTGTATTAGATGTGTGATTTCTTATATACTTGAATTTCAATAAAAAGATAACGTGAAAAAAAAAGAAATATTAGCTGTGCTCCCAGACAAGAGATTTCTTGCACATACTGGACAAAGGATGTACAAATCCTTTGGCAAAAAGGCTTTGTCATGGTGGCTCCAACAAGCTGGAACTCACTGCCTGATTTAATAATAGAAGACAACACTGAAGATTCTTCAAAAGGGCCATGTTTGACCATCTACAAAGCCCATATGACTGCTAGACACTTCTCTGCTTTCCAGTTCCCCCAACCCCTTCCCCACATACATACATAACTTCCATCTGTCTGGAACCTTTCTACAGCTGTATATAGTGTTGTTATATTATTAACATTTTTTGTAAATATATTTTAAGCAATATTGAGAATATTTGGTCTTTGTACCTATATAACTATGAAGGACTGACTCTGCTGCTGTATCAGGCCCCCAGGACCCTCCTAAAAAATAGATGTTTCACCTAAATGAGGCTACCCTGTTGGCATGCAGATACAGCGGTAGCGCTACTGCCTGCAATGCCAATGACCCAGATTTGGGAATGAGCCTAGGCTGCTGGAGCACCAGCCAAGGGAGGGAGGACTGAGCATCCCATGGACACTTGCATCCTTGGGGGTGGGTAGGATTTTGGTCTCTGCCTCCAACACTGCCACCTGGGTGACCACAGGTGGTAGTACCACAGAGCCAGTGAGCAGGGAGGGAAGAGTTTGTATTTTGATGTCTTTCCATCAGATGCAACATCCTCTTGATGCTCAGAAGAAGGGGAAGAAAACCGGAAAAATCCCCGATTGCACAGGATGCCACCCACCACTCTGTCGCAGGTCCCGTAGCACTGACTGAGGCATTCTCTCCTTGACTGATACTTCAATTCTACATGGGGTTAAGGGGTGGCTCCCAGGCTGCCTTTCTTGGGGGGGGAACATCCATAGGAAAACAGAGGACAGAGGTAAGTCCCAGGGAAGGTGGATGATGGGGCTGGGCAGGACAGAGGGTCAGAAGGGGTCTGGGCCAGCGATAGGGTGAGAAAAGTACAGCACAATAAAAAATAGAAATAAAAAAAATGAAGCTATCCTTGTATTTAAAATCTAAATAAAATAAATTAATCACAGAGAAGTTCTTACATTCCAAACAAAAAATCACATGACAATGTTCCTTATATGGTCAGAATCCAGAATCAGGGGTGTCAACAAGATGATATAGTTGGAGATGTCTGACCTGGTACCCAGCTGCACAAGGTGGGGACACACCCTAAAGCTCAGGGATGGAAAATTCAGGGGTAACGTATGGGGGTACCTTTTCCTCAGAGGGTTGTCAACCTGGAGAACAGCCTATCAGTGGAGACAGTGGACATGAACACAGTGCAGATCTTCAGTACACTGTACAGTAAGCTTGGACAAACTGTTGCAAACCAAGGGACTCAACAAGCCCCTGGGTAATAGATTTGGGTAGGCAATCCCTATAAATTGGCATGTGTTTATGCAGTATACTTATTTTATACCTGTTTGTCTTCAAGGCACAGGTCAGGAAGCACAGGAAGACCAGGAGCAGTTATAAAATTCACAAGTAGCGATTTATTTTTTTCCAGTAATACTAAAATAAAAATAAAATTGCTCAGTATAACTATTTACAAAGGCAGTACAAACACAGAACACAAAGTCCTTCATCTGAGGAGATCCCTAATTCCAGGTTTCAGTTTCTCAGTCTCTCACTCACTCTAGTAAAAGCATTGCTGCTCTTATTTCTGCCTCCTGAGCTTGTTAAGAGACCAGCACTTTGTAAGTTTCTTTCCTTACAGGTGCAACAAAATAGAACATAATGTCCTAGAACAGGCCTCTTGTTGATAACTCTGCAAAAGAGTTTGTGTTGCAATCATTTCAAGAGTGTAACAGTTTCAAACTAAGGGATCCCAGTATCACCTAAAGTTTCACACAAAAATACACATACATTTTTTTATAAACGCAAATATGCAAGGGGAGAAGAAAAGACAGAAACAGCAAGTGAAGGCAGAGAGATAGTGAGGGGCAGAGAATCACGAGACTGTTGGAGTGATTAGTTTCTAGGAGTCACAAGAACATTTGGTTAGCCATCTAGACAGACAGGAGACAGAAAAGGAGAGGACAGAACAGATCCTTGTGTTTTAATTCGTTCTGCATAACAAATGGGACCAGGTCTTATTCAACCCGGTCACCTACTCCCCTCTTTAAGAGGGAGCCTGATTTAAAAACAGGTTTAAAAAACTTTCTATAAATACTCTTCTAACATTACCTTATAACCCTTACAGTTCACTGCATGTGAAGTATAGCAAACAGTGAAATTTAAACTCACACTTTTTTTCAACTTTCTCAATTCTCAATTCCTGATCCATATCTTGACAGAAAATCAGCACTGACATTCTCTTTTCAAGATTTGTGTATCACCTTGAATTTAAATGGCTGTAATGCCAGGTACCATCTTGTGAATCTAGAATTTTTATCCTTCATTTGGTTAAGCCAAAAGAGAGGATCAGGACAGGTTGGAAGTACAAAGTCAGCTCCTAGCAAAAAAAAAACTTAAGGGACTCCATGGACCACTTCGCCACAAGGTATCCTTTTCAATGATGGAGTACCTTTTGTCTCTGTCGTGCAACTACCTACTGATACATAGAATGGGATGTTCTGTCCCATATATATTTTGGCTCAAGACCGCACCTAGGCCAATCTCTGATTCATCTGTCTGTAACAAAAATTGTTTCTCAAAGTCTGGGCTTCGAAAAACAGGAGCTGTATATAATGCAGCCTTGATGGCCCAAAAAGCTTCATCACACTATAGGGACCATTTCACAATATTCAGGAACCATTTCTTCATGAGTTCAATGAGGGGATTAGCTAACTGGGCAAAGTTGGGAACAATCTTGGATATTGTACAATGGCAATGAAATTTCATGGACTCTGATTGGTCAGTGTGTGCCTGAGACAGTGATGATATTATACAATAACATCACTGCGTTGATTTTTTGGATGATTTGGATTTTTTTTTCAGAAACAAAGATATACTGCCTCATTAAAAATTTACTAAAAACATTTTTAATTTTATTTTTGTTTTGTATAACATCAAACCATTGTATATGGAATAAGGCACTCCAAGGTGTGTGTTATCATGTATTAACATCACCCTGTTGTAGCACTCGGCTTCGCCTCGTGCTTCAACCCACCCCAGGAGTGACGTTATTACATGATAACACACACCTTGCCATGCCTTATTACTTAAGTAACCCACCAGCCCTTAAAACAACCTGTCATGTTTCTTTGTTTTAGGGACAGGACTCTTAGCTACAGCCCCTATCTTAGAAATCGCTGGCTTTACTTCTCCATTTCCCAAAACATATCCCAAATATCTGATTTCCTGCATGCCCAATGCACATTTGGTAGGATTAATGGTCAGACTTGCATTTCTGATAGCTTGGATAACTACTTGTAGGTGTTCCAGGTTGCTTTTCCAGTCTGGATTGTACACCATGACATCATCCAGGTACTCAGTACAATAGCCAGTGTGAGGGGATAAAATTACTTCCATGTACTGCTGTAATGTAGTGGGTGCACCATGAAAACCAAATGGCATGATTGTGAACTGGTAGAATCCAATAGGGGTGGCAAATGCAGTTTTATCTCTGGATTCTTTTGCTAGGGGAATCTGCCAATAACCCTTGATGAGATCAAGGTTACTGATGTACTTGGTACTTCCCAATCTGTCCACCAAATCATCTGTATGGGGCATAGAATAACTGTCAAATTTGGACACCTGATTACGTTTCCTAAAATCAAGGCAGATTCTTACACTCCACTCTTTTTTATTTACAGTCACCCCTGGTGATGACCAAGCACTTCTCAACTCCTCTATGATACACACTTCTTTCAATGTTTGTATTTCCTTAACCACGTCTGCTCTTAACTGCTCTGATAATTTGTATGTCTTTTGTCTACTAGGGCGAGCATTCCCTGTCAATATTAGGTGCTCGACTTATTTTCCTTGGCCTGGCACTGTGGTAAAAGTACTATCAAATGTCGTTAGTAAGTTACAAATTTCTGTGGTTTGTTAGACAGTTAAGGAAACATTCACCTTCACTGCATCAGCAGTTACAGTTTGTTCCAGTCTATCATAAGCTATATCAATATATTCTTTATCATAAAACTAGCAAAGCAGCCTTTGGTGTATTTTAAACCCATTTCTTCAGGAGGTTTGCATGGTATATCTTGGTAGGATTTTTCCTATCAGGGGTCTTAATTTCATAGTTAACTGTGCCAGTATGTCTAAGCACTTTATAAGGCCCTTGCCACTTCTTTAATAGATTATTTTCTGTAGTGGGTAATAGTAGCAAGACCTTTTCACCTGGATCAAAAAAAAATTCTTTCAACCCATGGTCATAATACACCTTCTTCTGGTTTTGGGCCTCTTCCCGATTACAATGGACAATTTCTACATATTTTGCCAGTTTCATTCTCAGGGCACACATATAAGATGTAATAGATTGTTTCTGAGTGGGGTATCATCCCGTGATTCTTTTATTACATCTAGTGGCTCTCTAGGTTGTCTATCACACAGCATTTCAAATGGTGAAAAACCTGTTGAGGTTTGTGGTACTTCTCTGTAAGCAAAAAGCAGATAAGGTAAGTATTGATCCTAATCTTTCCCTTTCACAAACTTTTTTAACATGCATTTTTGGGTTTGGTTAAAATGCTCAACAAGACTGTCTGAGGGTGATAGGGGGAGGCTCTCATGGCAGTGATACCTAGTAGTCAGTACAGCACCTTCAGTAATGCAGCACCAAAATTACTACCATGATCAGTAACAACTTCTTTAGGAATGCCCACTCTGCTGAAAATTTTTGCAAGCTCTGCTGCCACTTTTGGGGCTGTCACAGTGTGCATTGGAACTGCTTCTGGGTATCGAGTAGCATAGTCCCATACTACCAGAATAAATTGATTTCTCTTTTTACTTTTGTTTAAAGGGCCAACCACATCCACTTCAATTCTCTCATAAGGCACATCTATCAAGTGTAGGGCACCAGGGGTACCTTGTCTTTTTCAATCACTGGAAGTACTTTCTGACATTCAGCACAAGAACTGCAACAGACAGCAACATTTTCATGAATTTTAGGCTGGTAAAATCTGTACGGCAATCTGGCAAGGGAGAGATCCCTCCCTGAGTGACCAGTCATAGGACTATCATGTGCTATCTGTAATAACTCAGATCTATATGTTTGTGGTATAACCAATTGTTCTGTCTGTTCCTGTGTCTGAGGTTTAGTACAAATTTGGTACAGTAATCCATTACATTTGTTAAACATTGGTTCACCCTGTTTTTGTTTCACCCCCAGCTGCTTAAAATAACCTTGGAGAGAAGCATCATTAATTTGCTCTGAAACAAAATCACTATCAGTTATCAGTTTAGCTTCAGTAGTTTCATATTTTAACCCTGTATGTCCGTCAGTCTTTTGTTGCCACTGTTGTTTCAGGCATCTTCTTTCTTTCCTGAACTTCTGGATCTTGGAGCTGGGCTCAAAGAAGTCTGCATCAAAGTCACCGAAAGGCAAAGTGACTCCATCTGAGATTTTCTTTGCCTGTGCTCTTGTTACCACTGCTGCTGAAACTGCAGAGTTCCACTTCTGAGATTAATTTAGTAAACCCTGAACAGTCATTTCAAATAATCACGGGTATAAGTAACTTGGATACTACCCCACTTTCATTTGGTACGACACCCCATTAATATTCAGGGTCACTGGTGTGGTAGAATAATGTTGTGTGTCTCCATGGATGTAAATGACAGCAGTAGCTGGTCCTTTCACATATTGTTTTCCCAGCACTTTTATTTATTTATTTAGCTTTTGTTGACCAGGTAAGTGCACTAGACAAATCCTGCCTATTTTCAGGCACGACCCGGGGGAGGGGGATACAAATGAATGCCAACTGACCTTGAACCAGATTAAGCTGTTGGTTGTATTTTTACTGAATGAGGGAAATTTAGCCAGGACACCGGGGAAATTCCCCTACTCTTTTCGATAAGTGCCATGGGATCTTTAACACCCACCTGAACTACCACCAATCCAGGCAGATGGGACTTCAGTTTAATGTCTCATCCGAAAGACGGCACCTCAGAAGTGCAGCACTACAGTGTCAGTACTGGGATATTAACCCAAGTGCCAGATGTGAGATCTGAACCCACAGCCCTCTGATCTCCCGGCCTCAGAGGCGAGTGTGCTACCTACTGAGCCACTGACACTGACATCAACATGCACTAGGGTCTATCTGCTTTCCAAATCAATAGGTCCCTTTACAGTCCTATCTCCCACCTTGACATCAGTTAAATACTCGCCCCAATTTGCTAAGGCCAAATATGCTTCAGTGTTACTCTCCTTGTTTTTAAGGCAGTTTCTTGCGATATGGCCTGGCTTGTTACAATTATAACAAATGAAGTCTATGATTACAGATTTGTTACCTCCACCAGAGTTTTTATCTGATCTGCAGGTAAATCAGGGAAAAGAGGGTCTTACTTGGCTATTACCTCACGGCTGCATGGTCTATCTGGCAATCCGATAGTCCTTGGCCAAAGAAATGGCCTTTTCCCCACTTTCTGGTCAGTGTTCTTTCACCCAAAGCTGCAGATCTGTAGGCAGGATGTTGAGGAATTGCTCCGTTGCAAATGTGTCAATGATCTATGAGACTGTTTTGCCCTCTGGTTGGAGCCATTATTAAGGAGTTCTCTGAGTCAGGTGAAGGCTCCTGTTGGGGGCTTAACTGTGAGCCTCTGAAAAAAGGCTAATTTTCCCTGGGGTTTGCACCCCCCATTTTTGCCCAGATCCTGTTTTTTTTGGCTGTCCCATGATCTTCTCCTGCTAGCCCCCATGTTGGTTTCTAGAGACAGCGGGGCCAGAGGAACAAAATCTGTGGAGCCACCAGCTTTGGGAAAAGGCACTGCAGTGCTGGTGAGCTCCGTGTATGCGCACATATGCATTTTCATCTGGCCATTTGCAGCCAGTTCAGTGTGCCTCTCTGGTGGTCCTGGTCCCGGTCCCAGGGAAAGGTAAAAGAGGGACCGGGGACCTTGGGTAAGGTGGAGAGACAACCAGGAAGAAGAAAAATTAGTTTTGGTGAATGCCAATCGCGCTTGGGAGAACGGCAGCTGCCTCATGAATATTAATGAGGTGGCATCCCTTTGAAGAGCAAGAGCCTGTCTAATGCTGGGGAAAAAGGGTAGTGCTAGTGACAGGCAGGGAAAAATGAATAAATATAGACTTCAAAGGTATGCACAGGGAAAAAGGGAAGGCAGTCAGTCCATTAGGGGAATAATAAATAAAATATGTTTCACAGACAGCAGCCAGAGAGTGGGACTGTGTATTAGTTGCCCTGGGGTTATTTGAAATGGCAGCAATGATTGCAAAAGGGATAAGGCAACAGGTTAAGGAATGCAGTTGCTTTACAGGACACAGGGGTGGCTACAGCTGTGTGGGGGAATATTTAATTAAAAGCCTATGGTGTGGCTGCAAGGACATTGAAAATCTGGGACTCTTTGTAAATGTGTGGACACTATTTACCATGATCACAATGTTGGGCAGCCATGTGACACTTGCCAGCCAACCACCGAGCCAGAACTAGCCAGAAGGATTCTGGGACTTGTGAACAGACTCTTGGGAGAAAATACTGGGGAAAATCTAGGCGCCTTTTTGTACAGCCAATGAGGCATCGAGCGAGCCTCATACATACGCATTTTTCTTAAGGACAGTGGCTCCAGCCAATGGGAAGTGAGAAAAGGGCTCCCAAAAGTCTGGGAGAGTGAGAGATTGAGGCAGTTTGAGGAGAGCTCCTCCTGAGGGAAGGGGGGCTCCTGCCCTTGGAGAGAGTGGGGCTGCGAGATGGGCCTGCCTCGGGGCTGCCAGCAATTTTTCCCCTGGGGCAGGGAGGGTCTGCCCCATCAGGAAAAGAAAGAAGCAGCTTGGAAAAGTAAAAGAGAAAGCTGCAGGTTGCTGAATTGTCTGCATTTTTCTGAAGTTGCACCACGGCGGTTAGGCCAAAGAAGCAGAGCAGGAACAGTTCTGTCCTGAACCTGAGATAAAAGGATAGAGGTTGGGTCTAAGCCTGCGGAAAAGACCAAGGTTGCGTTTGGAGTCTGGAAAAAAGAATGAAGGTTGCATCCGAACCTGTGGAAAAGACAGGACTACAGAGGATGAGCATGTAAATGTGATGAGAAAAGAGAAAAGGAAGAGTAAGTCTTCTCAAGTCAAAGAAATGCTGAGCACCTGCACAGTGAGAGACTGGACTGTGAGAGTGCAGGTGATCTGTGTGAGCCAGAGCGAACAGTGTGGCCATGTTAAAGCTGAGAAACTGTGAAAGCAGAAGGATGGACAGGTGCTTTCTGGTCCAAGTGCCTGTGGTCTGCTCCTGAGGTACAGCTAAGAGAGAACTGCATGGCTGTAGCTACACACCATAGCGGGTAAAGAGGAAGAAAGAATACAGCAGAGAATGTGTGGAATGTTTCTGCAGGCAGCCAGGGCCAGGTGGGGAACTTGCTAACCCCCATCAAGTGGGGTCTGCCGCTGCAGGGGGTGACAGGTCTTGTACCCAAGTGCTAGGGCGCTCTGATCGAAGGAGCTAGGTTGTGTGGTCACTCCCTGGTCTGGGTCCTCTGTCGTGGAAGACTTTGTGCATGTGCTCCGCAATGGGTCCTGTAATGGGCCGAAGAATACAAGTTGCAAGAAAGAGAGAGTGCAAGCTGAAGCCTCTGTGCCTCTGTTTAAGCTATGTGCCTGGTTCTGCATGTGATGCCATCGATCCCCAGGACTTCAGAGAACTGTTCCATCCAAGGACTGAATTCTGCAGAACCGTGAGTAAACTGCAGGAACTGCCTTGTGCCTGGGGACTGTAAATATGTCAGCACACTAGGGCTGGAGGAAAAGTCAAGGGAAAGTGTAAAAAGTTTATTTCAAGTAAGTATGCCAATGCCAGCTACCAGCTGCACCTCAGGCCTGCAACTAAAATCTGGGTACTCAGGTACCGGGCTGTGGAGTTTTAATGGTGAGTCCGGGTTTGGGCAACTGCAGCAGATAGCTACACAGATAGATATTGATGGCTGCATGGATTGAAACATGAGAATGAATCAAAGGGCATGTAATTTGGGGAAATACAAATCTTTAAAAAAATGCTTGTTTGACCTCAGTTCCACTACCCCATTCCTAAACCCTAGAGTTATTGTTTTACTGCAGAAAAGAAATCCAGAGACTGATTTTAGAGAGCCTGTGTATTGATGAGATGAAAAGGTAAACATGGGAACTGAATGTGGGAGGTTTAAATCTTGGTAAGTCCATACCTGGGGTAACTGTTGGGGAGGTGGGTTGGTGCAACATCCCAGGGGGTTGTACTGCTGGCAATCAGACCCACTAAGTATTACTCTGGGTACAGGCACTGCCATTTTTATTTTAACTTTCGGGAAAGGACCCATGTAGGTCAGCTTATGGGAAACCGGGCCCCTTGCCTTTGGTCTGGCCGACAAGGCAGGAGCAGGGGGCTTCTCCAGGACAGCACCAGAGAGGGGCTACATTGTGGAGGCACCACCATTTTTATTTTAGCTTTTGGGGAAAGGATCACAGTTAGGTCAGCGATGGGAACCCAGGCCTCTGGGCTTTGTAACGGCTGGCAAGCCAGGGGCAGTGGCCATCTCCAGAACAGTGCTGGAGCGGGGCTACAGCTTCTTGAGGATTGTTGAATGAGAAGTACTTCAGGAACTGGAATTTTTGCCTGTATGTCTTTCCTGAGTTGCCGTTTGTGTCTTTTCAGGATATCTCTTTTCACAAAATCATAGTTTTCTGACTGTGCAGTGTTCATACTGCTGAAGGCAAGTTGGGCTTTACCTGTCAGGTAAGGCACCAGTCTGATTGCCCACCATTAGGAGGCAGTATAGTGCAGTGGTCTAAGGCTCTGAGCTGCAAATCTGGTGACATCCAGTAGACCAGACCTGGGTTTGAATCCCACAGCTTCTACTTGCATACTGTGTGACCCTGAGCAAGTCACTTAACCTCCTTGTGCTCCCAGGTCGCTCCTGTAAAAAAGCTTTCAGCTTAGTGTGCTATACCTGGTTAAACAACTAAAAAAAAAAAAAAAAAATTACTGCTTTGGCCACTGGCAAGCTCCAGCAACCCTTTCAATAGTTGTCAGGTATGCTTCGATATCATCCAAGGGACACAGCTTTGTAAATTTAATGTCTTTTAAGTTGTTTGTGTCTTGTTACTCTACTGGACCAGTGCTAGATCCTCCAGTTTTGATAACTTGCAAGGTATTCATCTATCACTGTATCTTTTTTCCTCTTTGCTGCTCCTGTTGCTACATTTCTTCTCTGTTTCTCGGTCTCTTTTTGCTGTATAGCCTACCATTTGAAAAAGGCACTCAGGCTTTCAGGTTCTGTCACTGCCTGTTCTTTTTTTCCCATCATTGGTGCTGGTTGAACAGTCTCAGCTTGGACTTCTGTCTCTGCTAGTTTGGCTTCCATCTTTCTGGTAATGACTCCTGGGCTTGCTGCTGCAGAATCCATACCTTTCTGCTGTGCATCCCTGGTACCAGGTCCAGTACCCATGCACAAAACTCCTGGCTTAGAGTATGTACGGCGTAAGTCCCACTTAGGTTGACACCATCTGTCATTGAGGCATAGGTCAGGAAGCATAGGAAGACCAGGGGCAGGTATAACATTTAAAAGTAGCATTTTATTTTTTTTCCAATAATAGTAAAATAAAAATAAAACTTTAGTATAACTATTTACAAAAGTGTGCAAACACAGAAAACAAAGTCCTTCATTTGAGGATATCTCTAATTCCAGGTTTCAGTTTCTCTCTCTCTCTCTCTCTCACTCTAGCAAAAGGATTGCTGCTCTTATTTCTGCCTCCTGAGCTCATTAAGAGACCAGAACTTTTAAAGTTTCTTTCTTTGCAGGTGCAACAAAATAGAACATGATGTCCCAGAACTGGCCTCTTGTTGACAGCTCTGCAAAAGAGTTTGCATTGCAATCATTTCAACAGTATAACTATATACAGTTTCAAACTAAGGGATCCCAGTATCACTTACAGTTTTACACATAAATTCACATATATTTTTATAAATGTAAAAATGCAAGGGGGAAGAAAAGATAGAAACAACAAGTGAAGGCAGAGGGATAGCAAGAGGTGTAGAATTGAGAAATCATTGGCGTGATCAGTTCCTAGGTCTCATGAGAACATCTGGTTGGCCAGCCAGACAGATAACAGACAGAAAAGGAGAGGATAGAACAGAACAGATCCTTGTGTTTTAACTCTTTCTGCATAACAAATGGGACAGGATCTTATTCAACCCTGTTACACTGCTTATGAAATGGGCTGGAGATGATGGGCTTAGAATTCTTTCCCATCTTAAATTTACTATGCTAATATGTATTTGGCACCAAGGGAGATGAAAAAACAAAGACAGATTAGAAAAACATTACAGAAAGCTTAAGCGGTGACCTGTTCAGGCTCACACAATGAGAATAGTACCATACGTACCAGTTATGGGATTCAAACCTGGGTCTCCATGTTATCATCCCTGTGACATATCCCTTAGGCCAAACTGCCACCTGAGTTCAAATGAACTGCACCTCTAAGTACCATATACAGAAGGGCAGTTTCCATATCAACAAACCAACCTCACCAAATTTTGCTACAAACTGCAATTAAAAGGTGGTCATGTATATGAAAATAGGTGTGAACCATCCTCCAACTGGTACAAATACATCCTCAAAGCCAAACTGGGGAACCAGTTTCCCCATAAATAATATGCACAGGAAGTGCCCTGCAAACTCTAAAATAGCCATGAACCCAAGAAATACCCAGGCACTGTATAATACCACTTATAAAATGAGAAGGTAAAATCCTGCTTTCTGACTGGTCATTAGCCATGCATTAGAAGTGTCTAAAGCATGGCTAAAGACAAGTGCTGCCAATCTGCACACAGCATAGGAATTGAACAAATCCGTGTGCCTCTCCTTAAAATAGTAACTGCAGCTTTTTTTTTGTCTGGCTGGCAAAAACTAGTATGTTAAAAAGATAAAAGAAAACTACAATTAGTTTTTTTTTTTTTCTGCCACGATCTGTCTTTGAAGGCTACCTGCTCACTCGCTCTCCTCCCGGCTGGGTGGCCAGCCACTTGCTCACCTCCTAGCCAGTCAGCTGCTTTCTCTCTCCTGACTGCAAGCCAACCATTCCTGCCTTCTGCCCCCACCACTCACTCAACCTTTTCTGTGTTCATATCAATATTTTAATCACTAAACAAGTGACCAGTGCCTCACTGCACCCCTGGCTGTGTGTTAGAAGTGTCTAATGCACAGCCCGTCATGCCTTATTGCTTACAGATAACACAAAGCTAAACCTGCAGAACAGTGTGGGCAATTATGTGTGTATAGCGTGTGGTGGGGCTATAGCCTGTGACTCCTGTTCTATTGGAACAGTTGCTGGCTATAAAATGACCAAGAATTCCATCATGTTCCTCTCCTGGCATTCAAACAGTCAAATCATAATGTGAAAACTAAGAAGAAAACTGGAAAATGAAAAGAATACTAGACTCTGATTGCCTGTTGGCATTCCAATACTATACATTTATTGGCCAACAGATCTGTTGAATAAAAATATCTGATGCAAAATTTAAGTCCTTGCAAACCATAACAAAGTTGCAAGTCATCCAATTGTTTTAAATATCTGCCATTTTGTTCCCTACATGTCAAAACTGTAACACTGTAGTACCTTATTATAAAGTAAACTGACTTTGTATTCTTTCTCTTCTCCAAACTATTGTACAATGTAAATTTATTATTTTCTTCCATTTCTCATAGTTTTGTTTTTCTCCTTTTTTTGTTTATTTTTGTTACTGTCGTATTCTTCAGGCACATGCTCCTGTCTGGCCATCTGCTCCTTTAGCTGCTCACCTCACTCGCTCCCATTTCTTTCTGTGCTGGTGATCGCCTCTATGCAACACTGTCTCACTTCTCCAGCTAAGTCCTTTCTGACCGTCTGCTCCAGACTGCATATTGTCTCAGCCCACCCCCAAATGCTGTCACTGGGAGCACAGACATGGTGACCGACAAGTGGTCTCCCTGTTAACCATCAAGTGTCATTTGAAGTTGACTCCAGAGCCACAGCATGGAAGAACTTTTTCCATAAATCCAATATGTAAATTTTTTTAATATTTAAAAAAACAGAAAATGGTGCTGCCCTTTACCCTTTTTCCCAAGCACAATAAAACACCCCAGGGTGGGAAGATTTGGTCTATACCTACCCTTTCAGGTGTGCAATGCCATCTGCGTGTGATACTGGGCCCCACTACACCCCTGTGTGGGTAGAGATAGCCAACACCATCCACATACCTACTCATCCTATTAGATCTTATTGCTCACATTATTTCACCATGCGCTATATGAAAGTTACAAAATCTTTTATAGGCAGAATAAATATTTTACCATGAAGTTATTTAGCAATACTTTAGTCCTGGCATCCTACTATTCATCATCAGTAGATTTGTAATACCCCTTGGAATATTTTATATCTAGTTTAGTACTAATTTTGTAACAGTTGGATTTAGTCAGTAAATAATGCAGCAACCAGCAGTGTTTGAATATTTTCCCACATTTTCTGTGTTACTAAAGGCCAAAATATTTTGTTTTGTATACAGTGCTGTGTTTTACTGTATTCTGTTCTTCCAAAACAATAATTTGGCAAATAAATGTATGATAAAGGGCAGGGTGCTTGGAACGATCTCACATGCAAGGAAAGGGATGAACTAAATAAATTAGAAGGGGGCAGATAAATTGTCGCCTAACCATTAGACAAGGTTGGAGGCATAGTTATCCTTGATTATGACTTTTAACAAATGAAGTGCTGCAGGCAATGGTTTGCTGACATGAACTATAAGAAGGTTCCTGAGGACCCACTCAGTTGCTTTTACAATCACCATTAATACATCAGCTTTACACACTTCATACAGATAACATCCATACAGGAGTACAAAATTACATTATCAGCATACATTATCTCCAATCCCAACTATAGCCCTTGGCCTCATAGTCAAGGTGTTGCTATCACCATTCTTTGTACCATTATACTTTTCCAGCCAACCTTTTATTAATGCTGCTACCTATAGAGGCAATTATAGCCAGAACGTTAGAGGACTGTGATTCTGTTTTCTCCAATATCTGTCCATTTCTCTCTCTCTCTCTCTCTCCCTCCCTCCCACTCTCCTCCCTCCTTCCTCTCTCTCCCTCTCTCTCTCCCTTCCTCCCTCTCTCTCCAGGGAATCTCTGCCACTGGTCCAATCCCCTGCCACATCTCCTGCCTTCCTATAGGCTTACCATCACATACTTTATTGACCTATAGCTTACACCCTTGGTGGAGTTGGCAGGTCCACCTCTAACCACTGTGCACAGGATCTGGTTTATGGGGGTGGGCAACGTTGCTGATGCAGAGCCTGCAAGGGGTTGCACCTTCATATGAATATGCCAACAGATAAAAGCCTTAAGGTCCATCTGCTCAATTGTACCGCTTCCTATGTATTTACAAAGGGAACTGCCTCCCCAGTTCCCTTTTGACCTCCCTCAACTTCCCCCTCCACATCACTTGTCCCCTTCTACCTGCGGCTTTTCCCCTCACCCTGTCCCAACCACTCTTGAAGCTGTCCACCATTTTTAGGGATACCATCTCCTTTGGCAGCCCATTTCACTTGGCCACCACCCTCACAGTGAAAATTTGCCTCATCTCCCTCCTAAGCCTTCCGCCACCACCTTTAGGCTATCTCTTCTAGTGGTCTTGTTCCCAATAATGTTGAAGAGGCCCTTCAGTGCTCACCTTGTTAATACCCTTAAGGTACTTGAAGGTCTCAAGTCAAGTCTGCCCTGTCCTGAGTTTACTCAACAGAGTACATATTGAGCTCCCTGAGCCTGCCCTCACAGGTGTTGCCCTGCTGGACCTGGATCATCTTGGTTGCCTTTCTCTGGGCCATCTCCAGCAAGCTGATATCCTTCTTAAGATATGGGCACCAAAACTGCACACTGTACTGCAGGTGTAGTCTTATCACAACCTGTACAGCAGCAGAATGACCTCCGCCTTCCTGGTGGTAATTCACCTGGCTATTCAGACCAGCAATCAATTTGCTTTGGCTGCTGCTCTCTTGCATTGTACAAAACAGGAAACATGAAAGCACCAGGATATGAAGCAATGGTACTCATTAAAAAAAATAATAGCGGGCTCACCGGCACAGCGGTTGGATTTCGGCCTGCAATGCCGACAACCTGTGTTCAGGAATGGACTCAGGTGTCAGAGGGCCAACTGGGGAGAGATGGCTTGAGCATCCAGTGACCACTCACCTTGTCTTTGGAGGGAGTGGGTTTGATGCTTGGTGATTGTTGGCCCCTGGTGGAGGCCAGCAGCATGGCAACGTGTCGGGCCACACTGCAGGTGGGAGTGTGGTGGACATCGACGTATGCTTTGATGTCATGTGGCATGTCATGCTTCCCACAAAACCAGGCAAATGCCCCTGGTCTGACCGGATGATGGGCACCAGTCCCCGGCATGCCATGGTAGCCCGGAATAGCCCCATGCTGACCCCCCACTGCTGATCCCAGGGGCTAATTGGTTGCGCCCAAGGTCACGTCTCCCTGGAGGGAGGAGACCCATCCAATGAAGGCTTATGTCAGGTCACCTGGGGGGGTCCATTGATGGATGTGGAGGGCAGCGGATGGCGACCAGAGAAGGAGAAGGAGGAAGGTGGCTGTGGGTCCTAGGTGGCCTGAAGAAGTGGCCAGACCAGGGGGGTGGGAGCAAAAAATAAATAAATAAATAAATAAATAACAGTGAATAATGTAGAGACAACATGCACCCACCACAATGGGAATTACCAGGACTGTACAGAACATTTGAATTCACAGCAGTCCATTTAATGGTTGTAGTAGTGCAAAAATACATCAGCAGCACAGAAGCAGCAAACAGGACAGTGGCTAAGCCGCTAAAAGACAAACTTACATTTCACTTGGTCCCTGCCAAGCTTCCTCAGAGTAATCTGAAGCCGCTGTGAAAGTGCTTAACATTTATAGTGACAAACTGTGTAATTTAAAAGTATTCCACCAATCAGTGAGTCCCATGTCATGGAGGAGTTTTCAAACTTTAAAAACATACATACATAAGAAAAGATAATTTATCTCTCATGGACTAGCATCAAATAAGTCCTTATTATCAAAAGCTTGCATAATATGTAACTACTTACAGTATATAGTTTTGTACAATATATTCACACAAAGCTAAAAGGACAAATATGTATTATTGTCTAGGCAATTACACTTAAATATTGTTACAATCACACGGTTTGGTGTGTAAAAAAACCCTCATTTATAATAATCCTAAACTAGTTAGAAAATACCTATAGCAATTTTTAACTTCCAAATCTTTTTTAGGAATGCAGTAAGAGCAATGTTGTCATTAAACCCTCCAGAGTTTCTGGCTCCTAGTTCAAAGATACTGCTTCCTCAGTGCAGAAGGTAGCAGGTAAACTGAAATCTCTCATTATTACTACTTCCTCCCTGCTGGCATATCTATGATCTGGGACCCCAATACCCTATCCAATTCCTCATTCTGGGAAAGCAGCCTGTAGGCCACCCCCATCCTCAGTTTCCTCCTCTTAATGGGCTGGATCAACACGCACAAAGCTTCAGGTTTGTCATCCGCATCTTCTTCTCTGGTGCAAATTATCCCCTCCTACATGTACAGTGCCACATACCCCCTTCCCGTGCCCCTATCCTTTCTGTACATTTTATACTCGGAAACTTGTAGGGTGGTATTGTGTGACACAAGTCCCTTTGATGGGAGCTATGTCAACCTCTCCCTCAGCCAACGACTGAAATTCTGCCATTTTGTTCTACAAACCTCTCGTATTTAGAGACACCACCCTCCACTGCAACTCTGGACCCCTTACTCCTGATCTGCCCACCTCCACAGTCCCTCCCCTCTTCACCCACTCTTCCTATCTATCCCCTCCTCCTGTTGTACTGCGTGGAGTGTAGAGGATTGTCTGCCTCTTCCACCAGGAGACTATGGGTGCAGTGCACCCTGCTGCACCCCCGATCAATTTAAATTTAGATTTTTAATTATGAATTCCGCCAGCTTTCCCTTCAGATACTTGTGTCTTTCTACTTAGGTATAACCTGTCCAGTGCATACAGATCCTTGTTACCCCATGTCCCCTCCCATCCACCAATGAACCCATACCCTTCTCGCCTCACACACTATTTCTGCCATTCAATAAATTTGGCAACTTACCTCTGCTTAATACTAGCCCTGGGAGTAGAAGCACCTCTGAGATGGCTACCAAGTTTATTTCCACTCTACGGATTCTCCCAATCTCCTTGAATCTCTCTCTTGCACTACCTCCACCTCACATCCTGCAAGGTCATTCATACCTAGGTGCACTATAATGTGAGGTTTCCATCCTCCCCGTCCTACACACTGTGCTATTAGATAGAGGTCCCACCCTCCTTGTTGTCATTTCTGGCATGCATGCTACCCTCTTATGGTTTGGCACTTTTCACCCATCAAACCGCTTTCACAATTGAATCCCCCCAGATCACCATCTGCCCCATCATCCTGGGCTCTTTCTTGTTTCTATCCATGCTGCTGTCCATTCCCACCTGCTTCCTCCTTTCCCTCCTGCCCCTCTTCTACTCCCCCTGACCCTCAACACCTTGTATCCCCTTCCACTCCTCCTCAACCTCTCCCCCTCTGGTACACCCCCTATCTCTCCCTTCTGTTTCCCCAGGCCTGCCCCTACCCTTCCCTTCTGCCTCTCCTCCTGCCCTATTCCCTCATTCTCCCATACCCACCACCCCTTCCCTGCACCACCTACTCTCCCCCTCACCTGAACTCACAGTCTCTTGCCACTTCTCCCTACTTACCCTTATGTTCCCCCCACCTCCTCCAACCCTTCCCCTCTCGCTGCTCCTTTCCTTATCACCATTTCCGCCACCCTCTCCCCAGTCCTGTGAAAGGAATGTGTTCCTCAATGCCAGTCCTAGAGATGCTCCCACAGGACATCCTGTCTTCCTTTCCCTCTTACTATTATTCACTCCCCCTCCCTGGGCCTTCTCTCCTGTTGGGGGAGGGGGGACCCAGAGTACCTGCCTAGTCTCCTGTTCCCTCCTGTCTTGCCGCTAGGCCCCCTTCCCTGCTTTGGTTGCACTACTGCCCACTCCCCCTAACTGGCTCCAAGCCCTGTGGTCTCTCTATCCCACCATTATCCTATGAATCCCCTCCCACCAGTCCACCTATCTCAAGCCTCAGCTGCCAAACTTTTGCCCGCAGATACCTAATATGATGACAAATCAGCTATCCCATCACCTCCCAAAAAGTTCCCAGAAACACTGCCACCCCACACCCACTACACACCACCACTCTACCCACTTCACCCTGCCTCCAGTGTCTGCCCCTCTCCCTTTTCTATTACTGTACTTAACGTGTATTTATTTGACCTCTCCAGCACTTTCTCCCCTGGATGCCAACAAAAGGGCGTGTACTAGCTCATGCTAACGGAGTTTATTGAGCATATCACCATCAGAATCCTCCCTGCCTCTGAGCCACTCGATGCACATTACTACCTGTGGTCACCCTGCTGCCAGTACAGTACTGGATCTCCAACATAAGCAGCATGGTGCTGAACTAAAATACAATCCAGAATACATAAATAAAGTCAGCACTCTCGGTGACAGTGGTATGAATTTTTTATATATTGAAATTCATGAATTACACGGTACAATACCTTTTTTAAGTGCAAAAATAATTCAAGTCAGGTCCAGAACAAACTCGTGACTAGCTGGGCGCTTCGAGGTAAAATATCTCTTTGTCAGGGGCACCAGTACAGCAAAGGAGCTGGCTGCTCTCCCCCTCCAGAGGGCTTCTACAGGGACGCTCAAGCCTCCTCTGCCAGCTGGCCCTCCAATGAACCAGGGTCAATGGCATTGTGAGTGGTAACTCTACCACTGCACCGATGAGATGGCCCCATACCTGTCCATTTAACCCCATCAGACCATTATTAAAAGAAAAAAAATCCAAACTCTTCCATTCAGTACTCCATTTCACTACATTACACATAATACATGTCAACATTTCCTACAGAGTCTATGTGGGTTTTTCTTAGCATAAAGAACACACAAGTCCATAAGGGAAGGGGCACATTTTCATCTTCCTTCCTGTCAGATCCATAGTTGTGACTTCAATAAATCTGCTAGCTATGCCAAGCAGCTCTTAAAAAAGGCAACTTGCTCAGTGGGTTGGGGTGTGGCTTGGACCTCCAGGTAACACCATTAACAAAATAAAATAGGAACAGCAGTAGTAAAATAAAATTTATAACCAATAACCTACTCTTCGGGCAAGAGCAGTTGAATGCATGAGACAGACAACCCAGAAGTGCTTTATTGCTGCAAGCCGGCATCAGGGACCTCTGGAATTCAAAGACCAGTAGCTATTTAAGACAAGATTTTGCCACATTCTGGGCAATCAGACCTTGTTAATCTGATCACTTGTTTTTGTTTGGGGCCTGCTGCTATGGGATGGGACTGGGGTGAGGTGTACTTCAAAGGAAGTCCGTGGACATTCACAATATTTTGAATGGGAGATACGGCGGCACCCCGGTTAGAAATAGTCCAGTGCAACTGGAGTACTCCACAGACAAGGAACTGTAGTGGAACTCCAACATATTGTTCAGTTGCAAAGAATGCAAGAAATGGAGAGTTCTTTTTTTAAAGTAATAGGTCTGCAGGGCTCCACCCACTGCAACCCTAAAAAAAGCAGCCTGTTTTGTGGAGGGGGATGGGAACTGCATGGTAAACAAATAAGACTAGAACAGTAGTGTCAAATTAAAATCAAAGTACTTCAAGGTTAGGTTTCCCCTGCAAAAGCAGAGCCCCTGGAAAATGAGAAGTAGCATCTCAAGTTGACTATCCTGTGTAAATAAATTTCTTGTAAAGTGCTACATAAATGAAAATTCTTTCTGTTCCTGCACTACAAAGGACCACAGTGAGTAACAACTTGATTGGCTACAACATTCCAGCAAAGAGCCATATACAGCAAAAAGGTTGTTTAAGCACCGTCAGGCCCTATAGGGCCAAGACAGTGGTATACACAATGCACTCACTCCTTAAGCAAAATTACCAATCCATACACAATAATGTACTCATGTAATGCTCATTACAGCCAGAAGTAACATAACAACACACACACACACACAGCATAATACAGGAGTAGTCTGAAAGAAAAGCAGTATGTAGGACGCCTAAATAATACAAGAACATAGTTAGCATCCCATTTGTTTGTTTTTGTGCAAGTCTCTCTAAGCCAGCTGCATTCATTCTAAAGCCTAAAACACAGAAACCAAGTGTGAAACACCATGGGTATGCAAATACAGTGTGAGTGTGTGCGCGTGTGTGTGTGTGCATGGGGGGTGCATTCAAAAGGAAGCACTAGTCAGATCTCAACACAGCTGACTCATGGACATTAAGCATAACCTTAATCTTCGTAAAAAGCACAAAAAATAACATACAAGACAATAATAGGCTTTTCAAGCTTTGCTTGAAGCATAAGAAGAGACATTTGCTTGGGGAGGGGCTCCAAGTAAACAATTAAGAAGAAGAACAGGAACAGCAGTGTCAAAACTAATTAGCAGGCCACTGGAAAATTGTGCCTGCAATTTTTTTGCGGAATCCGCAGTTTTCACCATTCTCTGCAAAAACTGACATGTTCCACAATTTCTTGCAATTTTTGAGTTTTTATATTGAACTGTGTAAAACAGTATTAACATTTTTAATAAAATACTCTCAAATATATTGACAATTTATCATGCAGTCTTGGGTTTGGCCGAAACAATGCAGTGCAAGGTAGGGCAAGGGTTTTATGTGACACTGATTTCTTTTGAATCCTTCTCTTTGGTTTCAAAATCCACTGACACAGTACACTTAAACACTTAACATTTGTTCTGTGTTGAAGCAGTCTAGCAGAAAACTTTTTTGTTGCCACACAGACTGAAACAAAAGATTGGAGAAAATGTGCAAATTATCCCATTCGCTTAAATGGGGTGCTAACTATGAAGCCTTTTTGTAAGTGGCAGGGCAAGTTTTTCCTTGTGAGTCTACTTTCATTCAGACTAGTTTTGATTCAAACAGCTGAGGAGTTTTGGATGGCCCTACCGATTTTAAACTTGAATAAGCTAATTGATAACAGTGATCTCACTCTTAGCAATAACCCCCTAGATGCTCCCATGCAAATACTACAATAAAAACCTGACTAAAGTCTAAAAACAAGCTTATAAAACACAAAATGTATCTGAACATTTAACTAAACAAAATCATTGCAGCCAGAGTAAAACAAAGGTAAATTACAGGTACCCTGACTACTGTATGATGCAGTAAAAATATATTGGTATTTTTTTTACATTTTTTTTGGTAACTGCGTAAGGCCCATTAAGCACAAGTGCCTGTTTTCAGGTACAACCCAGGAGCACTGAGGAGGTTAAGTGACTTGCTCAGAATCACACAGTATGCAAGTGGAGGTTGTGGGAATCAAACCCAGGTCTGCTGGATCCTGGATGTAGTCAGCTCATTCACAGTTTGTTACTTTAACCTCTAGATCAATAGTTCTTAGACGTTGTCACAGTGAGCCTCCACTAATCCATGGAACAGATTTTGAGCCTCCCACAAAAACTGAAATAATCTTGGGCCTCCCCAAAGAAAAATAACATACTGTACTTTGCGTAGTACACCATGAATAAATTGAAACCCCCTTTGAGTACTTGGCTCACATTCAGTTCTTCGTCTTATACTGATACTGGACCTTTGAAACAGAGCTCCTCTGCTCAAAGGTTCTATCTGAATAACAAATAAACAAATATCATTATTCAGCTTATTGTAACCCCCCCCCCACCCCCACAGGGAAGCCTACTTGCTCCACTGTTTTCATTCTTGAATCATTGTTACTGCTTGTTGCAGTACCTTCATGGGTCAGACTACTTGCTCTGTTCCCTCTCTATATGAAATAACCTTCCTACATATGTTGCCTCTCCCCCTCCTTCCCTGCTCCTAAACAACTTCTCTGGGATTACTTTGCTCCCTCCTGCTATTGCTCTTAGCACCTCTATGTCTACAAATTGATCAGTTACCACCACTCACTATTAGTTTGTTGTTCATATTTGTTTGCACTATTGTTCACTGTATATTTCTTGATTGTTTTGCAGTTACCTTTTGAAAGGTATTCACTCCCTACAATTCCCCGGATACACCTGAAATGAGCCTTGGCTCATTCACTTTCCCTTGTCACCTATTAGTAAATAAATACATAAAATTCACCTACTATTATCCTCTTTCAGTTTGCGTCATCTTTTCACACAAAATATATAAAACTCAAAATTTAAATACAGTACTTTTTCAGACTTGCTTGAGCCTCCCCTGGAACAGGTTGGGGCCTCCCCAAGGAGGCTGGCCTCACCATTTGAGAACCCCTGCTCTAGATTATACTGCCAGCCCCAATAACCCCCAGATTTAATGTTTAAATATGTGATTTCAAAAATAGTGTACAGTACCTACAGTACAACTTATGACCATTAAACACTTTTAACAACATTTTACTAAAACTCAATTATTCACCACTCTATCTGCTTATTTTTTCTTGTACCAAAGTGGGTGAGTAGCTGGCAGAGCACTGTAAACAGCTGTTGATTAGGCTTCATTATTCTACAGCCAGAAACAGAAAAATGTGTTTATTCTCGATTTATTTAATATTGATTTGCTGTGGCTCACTTTATAAAATCTATTTAGCACTGTATGAGGCAGATGTGTTTAAATTTTGGAAGCTAGGCAACGCTTACGATAGCTTATCAGTTTAGTATTCTTTTTAGGAACATAAACTTTTCTTTACGTTTTAAACATATTCAGGTATCAGTGTACTCATTTAGCAATTTATACTGACTAATATATGCTTCAGAAAACATTAAAAGATTTATTATGAAGCACTCAGGGTCTACAGTAGAACCTCCGCAATTTTTGCAAAATGCTCTGCAATTTTGGGTAACCTTTTCCGCAGTTTTCCAGAGGCCCTGCTAATTAGCCTAAAGCTACTAAGTAGGCACAACAATGTTTACACAGTGCCACCTAAATAAGAGAATAATATTCCACTGATATAATTGGAACAGAGTTTAAGGATAGTGCTATCCTCCTATATATTTAGAAGTTTAAGGCTGATTAGCCACACTGCTAGTGGTGAACTGATCTGTGCAGGAAGCTGCACTTTCACTGTCTTTCCCCAATTACAGCTTAACTGTGTTTCTGCCCTTCATCTCACCACTGGATTGTACAGCAGCATTCAGACTCTGCTGCCCATGTGTATACGGATTGCGTAATGTGAATTTGGCCTTATCTGGAGTACTGGAAATGAAGCAAACTTAAAAGTAATCCATCACTCACTGGGTAATTGTCTTACAATTGTCTTACCTCATTCTGGCAGACCTACACTGGAGTGCCCACAGCAGTCTGCCGGCTATGTCAAGCACCCTGAAAAACACAATTTCTGGCTGCTAACCTTCTGTAGACTTTGCTAATGTAGCTGTGACCTACCTGAACTGTGTTTCCTTGTTGTCATGCTGAACCCGGTCCTCAACAGGCAGCTCTTTATTTTGCTTCTAGCAGTTTGCTTTGTAGCCTTTTGTTTCACAATAAAAATGGAAAAAAAAAAATGGCTGCCTACCATATTAGTGTTACCCAAGAAAAACCTGGGGCCATATCTTCAAAACCGCAGAACGTGGTGCAGATGTGGGAAAATACTGATGCAAATGGGTCTTCAATTGTGGAACCGCAGCTTTTACAGCATGCGCCAGATTTTCAAACAAGAAGCCATTTTATGACTGGCTCCATGATTTATGGCAGCTTGCAGCCATTTTTTGGCACAGCTGCACTAAAATGTTACACCAGGTTGGACCAGGTGTAACATCCTCCGCAGCTGCGCCTGCTGCCCATGCTGAGCAGGGGCTGAAAGCAGGAATATCCACAGGTGCAGAGATTTGTTCATTTCAAACTAATTGCACCAATAGATGTAGCCCCCCCAAAAAATTTGGGGGCTTACCTTAATTGTCTCCCTGGGCTTCTCTTGTGCCCACTGCCTGGCAGATGTCCAGATAGGGATGATAAATACATGTTGGTGATGTTCTGCAGTTGCTCTACTTGAAAGTGCAATGCCTTGCCTCTGCTCTGTCCCTTTAAGAGCTTTAGCCGGGTGTACTGTATAAATAGCCTGGGCTGGGTCCGAGAACTGCAGGGCTCAGGACCAGCCAGGCACTGGCTCCCCTCTGCTGTTGCTAATAGCGCAGAGGAAGCCCTTACTGGCACTGAAAATATTTAACTTTAAAGTGTCCTTAATTTTATTGCCAGTATCAGTTCTCCCCGATGGGAGCCGCCATCTTTGGTCCTGGACTTCCTCCCTGGGCCAATCGGCACACAGGGGTCCTCAAGGGGTCCTAAATGTAGTGCCTTATGTGAGAAACTGTGAACTTCCAGGTTGGTGCCTAAATGGACCAATGCGAGTCATAGGACTGGGATTAACAGCTCCCCCAGCTAACCGGAATACATGAAAACCGGACAAGTCCAAGAACTGCTTTTAAACTGTGTGCACTGCAGCTTGAGTCTCTGAACTGAGAAGAGTCTGTGTGGCTCTGTCATCCTTTGCTGGGAGAGGCCTGTATTGCCCCTGCAACTGCCATTTCGGTCCTAAAGGGGATCAATTGCCTGGAACTGCCAGAAAAGCAGAGCAAGGGGTTTCTTCGACCAGAAAGATGGAGAAAAGTCAGAAAGTCACTGAAAGGGAAAGTTTGCCGTTCTTCGGTCGCCAAGATTGTGGCCTACCTTGTGTGTGAAGAAGTGCTCCAGGGACTCCTGCATAAGAAAGGGAGCCAGCACTATGCAGCAATGAACTCTGCCTACCCAGCTGGAGGGTGCACTGGCCCGCAGCCTAAACTGTTAAAATATTTTCTTCAACTGGGCCTATGCCACCAGAGGCCCATCCAAGCTGTTTCTGTACCAGCCAAAGCACCATCCTGGTGAGAGACCAGTTTCTGGGCGTCAGTCCCTGCAAGATAGCTACACGTGGGTTGCGGCCACCTACAGGGAAAGGCCGTGAAGTGAGGGTGAGTCATGTAGGCACTATTCCCACCATCAGTTTCAGCCAGTAGCAGGTCTTCATGTCGCCACTGCTATAATTCATTCTTCAAGGTATAGTGAGTAAAATCAGATTAGCTCCCTGAAACCAGCTGCTAAATTGTTTATGGTACCACCTGATTCTTCCCACCAGTTAAAGTGTTTAAATAGACTGGGCCATCCAGCTACGGATACAATTGGTTTTGAGTTATTGAATATGTTTAATCAACATTCTTTCCATCAAGGGCCCCAACCAGCTGCAATGCCAGCCACCCCGCAGCACCATAAGGCAAGCCTGTATTCCACTCTAGGTACCCAGCAGTTGCATGAACTGAGTGAGTCAGAGACTAAAGTGATTAACAGCATAATTAAACCTTCCTGCCCAAATACAGTACAGTAATCACTAGCCTAAATTCTCATCCCCTCCCTTGTTACAGACCCCAAAATAAACCTGACTTGCTGTTTGAATGCTAACTCAGGTCCATGAGCATACTATTACCAGGTCTGAGATTATTGATACAGTGCTAAAGTGAAAGTGCATGCTCTCATTTACAATTGTCTTTTGCTGGGAATCCAGGGTGTTTGCAGATGAGTATGAATAGACAGGCCATTGACAGAGAAAAGGCCGATGGCACATCTATAAGGTAGAAAAAGAAATGGGCAGGCTGGATGTGCCTTGCGGTCCTTATCTGCCATCAACTTCTATGTTTCTAGAAGTCCAGGCCCTGGTGGTAAGTGTGTGGTGTGTGAGCATATTGTTAATGCCTGCTCTGAACTGTACATTGAATGCTAGAACTTGCTATTGTCAGTTTAACTGTATAAGATCACTAGACGGGATTGTAGGTGGTATTAGCTTCCCAGAGGGCTGTACCTACTGTGATAATTGCCCACTTAAATACTACTCTAAGTGGAGGCACCATAATTGTACTACTACTATTGGTAGGGATACACCAGTTAGGCACAAACACAGGCCCCTCAACCCTGCATTCAAGGAAGCAGGCAGGGGTAGTAGTCCTTGGTATAATGGCATCAGGGTTACAAACACAGAGGTACCACTGGGGCTACTGCCACCTGGTGGCCAAAATACAAAATTGCAACTACTCGTTGATTGAGTGCCAAAATAAAAATGGAGAAACTTTCTAAGCTTAAACTTGAGATTCCCCCCCACAAAAAGACTGTGCACCACCTGTTGGGGTGGAGTGAGGCTGAAGAAATTGATCCCCACCATACTTTTGTAACCCCCCTTTGGGGCTTACCTGAAGATTTGGGGGCTCCCGTCCTTTTTTGGCTCATATGGGCTGTGAGGGGCTCCGAAAATATTTCAAAACAGTGCCAGGGAATGCTGAAGAATAGTGGGGAATACAAGATTAATCAATCAGCTCATGAATATTAATGAGCTGGCTCCTACTCTGTGGGGACTGTTTGGAACAGAACTAGTGACTTATCTTAGGAGGACTACCAAATACTGATCATGAGGTCGCTTGACAGGGGCTAGGAGTCCTCACTACATATTGGGAGACTGTGAAATAAATGCAAATACTTTGACTACAAGGACACAATGAAATTTGGACTGCTGTGAGACAGCATGGAACTGGATGGGGGCTGATATGTTGATGATACTATGACTCTTGCCAGCAGCCATTTAAGTGTCTAGGCACCTAGAGTTAAGCCAGAGGACTTTTGGGAGATGGAGTTAGATTAATCAAGGCACCTAAAACATGCCCCAATGAACAATCAGGAAATATTGATCACTATGGTTATTGCTGATTGATAGGCTTGAACAGTCAATCAGGTGACTGGATTCTTGTGTGAAAACCCAGGGACTTTCTGGGTTTAAGGCAGTCTGCTCCCAGGCTTATCTCAAGTTAGGAGGATTCTGTGTAAGTGGATCTGGACTGTGAGATTCCTTGTTCAGGCTTCCGTTGGAGACTGCCACTGCAGAAAGGGAATATCAAGAGAAATGAAAGTGAGAGACTGGACTGATTCCTGAGAGACTGGACTGATTATTTCAACTCTCCAGGTACTGTGAACTGTACTGTCTGGACTGGAGAGGATTAGAGCTGCAGAGACCCTGCACTGCATATGGACTGATCTGGTAGAACTGTGCTGCTGAATGAAAATGAAAGTTGCTTCAGAGGAAACTTTTTAAGTATTGGAACTCTGTTTAAGAGATTGAGGAGGCAAAGCATCTCAGGTGCAGGTGCTAGCCGAGTTCTGTGAATTTGCTGCGTGAACTGATCAAAGTGGCCGAGAGCTGTGTCACAGCTGAGGCTGAATAGAAACTATTGGGGACAATTTTAGGACCTGAAAGCACAAAAGGGTGGGCAGGGGCCTGTTCAGTTCTGAACCACATTTGCTGCTTCCTGTGATCTAAGTTCCATCCAAAGCTGTTTCTAAGAGGCTAGAACCTATGATGAACTGTCACTGCTGTTAACCAGGAGTTGTCTGCTGCTGGTTTATTTACAGATTCAATGCAGGGACTGCAGAGGATTCCTGCTGCTTAGCAGCACTTCCCCCAGAGCCAGGGAGGGAATCAGTTAACCCATTCCAAGTGATGCACACTGCCTCAGGTGGTCACCAGCATTTGTTGGGGTGCTAGGGCATCTACGACCTATGTGGGGAGCTGGGCTGTGGAGCCACTCCCTGGGTCTGGGACTTCAGAGGCTGGTGTGGACCTACATTTGAGCCCTGCAATGGACCAGAAGAGGCTGAAGGTGACAAGTGGCCAGATCTTTAATCAAGGGGACAAGCTGCAATACCTTCAATCAAGATCAAGCCTTATGAGAAAGATCAACACCATCTTGTTGCCCATTGCTGTCAGTTGTGGATGGAGTTCCTCACCCCTGGACTGGTGAAGGATCCTGCTTTGAGGCATGGTGCTAGAGCTGCAAACTGTGAGTACCCAGGACTTGTGCATGGGATAAAAAAGGGAGTGCAGCTTGAGGCGCAGCTTCAAGTAAAAGCTGCGCCTCTCACTGCTTGTATCCTGCGATTGCCCATCTTAACATTTCCACCGTTCCAGCTGTAAATGCCCCGGCACCCAGCACTTACAATCAGTCTTTGCACCCCTAGCACCTTACCTGTCATATTCCCTCGACAAGGCCCCCTGGCTGCAGTATCTCCCATCCTCGCCCACCTCCCCCCCCATATCTCCACTCCTGCCCCGCCCAACCACCTCCCATTACTTCCCTTTACCCCCTGCCTCCTTCCCCCTCAATCTCCTACCCTCCACTTCCCCACCACCCACCCCCTTCCCTTGTCTTGCTCATAGCTCAAGTCTTTGTACTGGTTATTACATGTCTGTAAGTCAATGACTATATGTTTGTAACTAAAAATGATGACTGTTGCACACGCTGACGTGAAATCTTTGTAAAAGAGCCTCGGCTCAGAGGTATTGTAATCCTAGATTGAAATAAATAAAATAAAGTGTTCACTTTGCATTTAACTTTATTACTTTCAATATTCCTAGGGCACCAATGGGTGGCCAACCCATGAGAATGTCCAGGCCTGCAACTAGTGGGTGCCCAATAGACTGTCCGGATAAAACACTATTACCAGTGGGGTGGGCAGCTGGGAGTGGTCTGGCCTTTGGGCCCAGCTGTTTCAGATGTGTGAATTCTTGCTAACCATATTTTACCTTCACAGCTATCCTTTATCCAGGTGCCCCTATCCTAACCCTTGCCCCCAATAAAGCTGTGAGTTTACTGTTTGAAATTGCTGTGCACAGGGTGTTTTTGTGTCTGCCTAGTATTGCTGGTCTGTGGTTTATGATGTTACTGAATTGTTGGGTATTCAGTGGGTGGGGTGGTTGGTAGGGGAAGTAGGTAGGTGCAGCATCCCAGGGGGCTGTGACAGCCAGTCACCTGACCCACTTCTAATTTATTCTGGGTGGAGGCACCGCGCTATTTCTTATAACTTTGGGATAGAACCCCCCGGTCACCAACGTAGCAGGACCCAGGCCCCTTAACCTATTAGAGGGTCAACCAGCAGGGGTAAAGCCCACCAGCACATGGCACCTGGGCTACACTTTAATGTTACTGGATATCCCGCTGGGTACCACTAAAGCTGCAATAGAGGAGGCAGTGAGTAAAGTTAAGTGTCTGGGTAAAATCACTGTATGGGGCAAAATGCTGACTTGTTTATGCAGAGTATAGCAGCTCTAACTGAATGTAGCACTCCCATAGATCAGGAGACGGTACTCCCTATTATCATGATTGAAGAGTCCCACGTGGGATGGAGGGTCATTACTATGTATAATGGGGCACCTACCCCTGGGGGTCACCCTGAGTTGAAGGGTTAAAAGAAAAGCTGGGAAAACTGTCAGCAGCAAATGGACAGACTTTTGAGGATCTAAAAAGGGCAATAGGGAGTCCCGGGGTCCTCAGGAAGTGGTGGCTATGAATACAGTGCAGGGCTTCAAACAGGCATGGGATAGGCACAAAGGAGCAATACAGATGAGTATGAATAGATAGGCCACTGACAGAGCAAAGGCCGATGGCACATTTATAAGGTAGAAAAAGAAATGGGCAGACTGGATGGGCCTTGTGGTCCTTATCTGCCATCAACTTCTATGTTTCTCCCCGAACACCAGGCCTGAACCTGTGCCTTCACCACCCATGTTCAGTGTCTTCATTAGTGGTATTGCAGAGGGGCTGGAAGGAAAGGTCTGTCAGTTTGCAGATGACACCAAGATCTGCAACAGGGTGGATACTCCAGATGGGGTGTAGAAAATGAAGAGGGACCTGGAGAAGCTTGAATGATGGTCGAAGATATGGCAACTGAGGTTCAGTGCAATGAAGTGCAAAATAATGCACCTGTTTAGAGCTACAGGTGGGGGGGGGGAGGAGCTGACTGTCACCAAAGAGGAAAGGGACCTAGGGCCATCATCTCTGATGCCCTTAAGGTATCAAAACAGTGCACAAAGGTGGTAGGGAGGGCCAGTGGCATGTTGGGGTGCATAGGCAGGGGTATCACTAGCAGAAGGCAGGAGGTGGTGATGCCATTGTATAAAACATTGGCAAGAGACCTCCCCTAGAGTACTGCATGCAGTTTTGGAGACCACACCTGTGCAAGAACATAGTTAAGATGGAGACTTTCCAGAGAAAGGCAACAAAGATGGTGCAGGGCTTGTGCCACAAAACATATGAGGAGAGACTAAGAGACTTCAATATGTACTCACTGGAGGAGAGGAGACAGCGGGAGATAAGAGTGAAACTTTCAAGTACCTCAAGGGCATAAATAAGGTGCAGGTGGGGGACCTTTTCCAATGTAGAAAAAGGACTAGAATAAGAACAAGGAGGCACAATATGAAATTGGAAGGGGGTAGATTAAGAGGTAATGTGAGGATGTTTTTCTGCACAGAAAGGGTAGTCGATGCTTGGATTAATCTGCCACAGGAGGTAGTGGGGCAAGCACAGTGGAGGGGTTTAAGCATGTCTAGGACATGCACAAGGGAAGCTTGAGAGGGGAGGGAGTGATGAAAAGCCATTGATCACACAGGGTCAGTGGCCACATACAATGTAAAGGGACTACGGGCAGACTGGATGGACCTAGCAGTCCTTATCTGCCGATAATTTCTATGTTTCTATTTGTCTGCTTTTTAAGGTGCTTTTGGGAGTTCTGAATCAGGAGAAGACCTAATGGGGAAATTCAAGTCTGCCAAACAGTGGAAAAATTAACATTTGTCTGCTTATGTGACTCGGGTAGAAAGGTCTCTTCAGAGAGCACACTGCAAGGGTGGCATACAAGCAAGAGACTTAAACAGAGAGAGGCTAGAACATGTACTCAAGTCAGCTCGGTACTCCAGTGTCCTAATGCTCAAACTAAAGTTCCAGGATCGCAAAGATGATCCTGCTACCCATTGCTGGTTGATGAAAGAGATCAGAGAAGAAGGATGAGTGTTGGGACCCTTATGCGGGCACTGCCAGAGTTGGCCCTGACTCCGAGAAATCCAGTGAAAAGGACACTTTGCTTTATCCCCAGCAACTCACTGACTTGTTAAAAGAGTTAAAAGAATTGAGAGGTAGTGTGCAGACCACAGCAGACATGGTCAAAAGTCATATTGTTTTTTCTTTGACTACTGAGGCTACCAGTGAAGTCCACCCCACTGTGAAAGGCACCAGTGTTCAAGCCCCTGGTGGCAGATCAGGTGGTGACATGTTAAAAGAAATGAGAGAACTGTGATCTTTGGTAAGAGACCTTGCCCAGCCCTCATCCTGGAGGAGGCCCAATGGAGCTGACCCTAAATCTAAGCCCAAGGACTAGTACAAGTCTGGGTCTTATGACAGATGCAAACAGGGGGAAGACGTTGCTTGAACTCCTAACCTCAGACCCAATATATTCTGCTATCACTGTGAAGAGGATGGGTACACTAAAAGAATATGTTGTGTCCTGGAAGATTTGAGAAAAGTAACTGCCAAGCTGTTCAACCAGGTCAGACAAAGCAATATAGAACCTCAGTCCAAGCCGCCACACAAGTCGTACATGTCCAAATCAACTGTCCAGTATCCCGTGAATAATGATCCTCCTGACTGGTCAAAAATGGTAGTCCCTCCATGGAGACCACTGTGCACATGGATGGCATCCCAGCCCGAGCCGTGTTGGACAGCGGATCTCTGGTCACGATAATATTTGAAGACTGGTACGATCAGCATCTATCTGATCATCTTTTACAACCCCTATATGGACTGCACGTCGGGGTTGAGTGAAAAGTCTTATCCGTACCTTGGATACTTAAGTGTGGCTCTCTTTCCCTGACCACCATGGCAGGTGTGGATGAGCCTCTGCAAACCTTGGCGTTAGTCAGTTCTCCTTCTGGCCTACATGATGGAATTCCAGTATTGATTGGCACTAATGCACATATGCATGTCCGCTTGGCTCAAATGTGTCAAGAAAGACAAACACCAAAGACAGGCAGGGTTCTACATATCCATGCCATGGTACAGAAGGCCTATGAGATGCAGATGCACCCAGAAGAATGTGATGAAGACGAGCATCACTCTTGTCTTGCCACCTAATGCACAATGCAGTGTCAGTGAAGAGGTGTGTATGCGCAAGGATGTGACCAATAAGTTACTTATGCTGGACGTCCCAGAATAGGGAAGGTTGCCTGATGGACTTCTAGTAAAACAAAGTGTGCTTCTGGTTCATGCTCATGCCTATGCTATAAGAGTTGTGGTACAAATCTGCAATGTTACTGACAGAGACATTAAAGTTACTTGGGGATGTACCCTGGCCAAAGTATATCGTGCAGACACTGCTGTATTGCCCACTAAGTGTCACAAAGAGGAAGACAGTGAAGCGTCACCCGATATGTTCGATTCTGGAGAGTCGCCCATCCCAAGTAACTGAAAGGACAAAATCAGCTGAAAGCTGGTGCAGCGAAACAAGGTATTTTCTCTAAAAGAGTGGGATGTCGGTTGTGTTAATGGTGCTGGACATCATATTAGACTTCACAATGAAAGGCCCTTCAGGGAGAGATCACATTGGTTAGCTTCACTGACACTGATGACATCTGACGCCACCCACAGGAAATGCTCATAGCTGGAATTATGCAGGAGTAACACAGCCCATACGCATCCCCAATTGTGATGGTATGAAAAAAGAATGGCTCAGTCCATATGTGTGTTGATTACAGAACTTTGAACAAAAGAACTGTCCCTGACCAATACACAATGCCTCACATACCTGGACACCCTAGACTGTTTAAATGGGAGCAAATGGTTCTCCATTCTTGACTTATGTAGTGGCTGTTATCAGATCCCTATGGGCTCCAAGGACAGGGAGAAAACTGCATTTACTTGTCCACTGGGCTTCTATGAATTGCTTCGTATGCCCCAAGGAATATCAGATGCACCAGCCACTTTCCAATGATTAATAGAGCATGTTGTAGGAGACATTACCCTCCTTGAATGTCTCGTCTACCTAGATGACATCATTGTGTTCGGTAAGACCCTCGAGGAGCATGAGGCTCACCTATTCAAAGTACTGGACAGAGTATCTTGCACATCCACCCCAACAAGTTTATAGCCTCTAATATGAACATTCAAAATGGACTGCTGAATGTCTGAAGCAAAGCCAGAGACCCTGAGCCAAGAATGCCTTCTGAGACAAATGCCCACTGCTGCTGCTGCCCTCGATGAAGCATTGATAGCATCACAGGCTGACCTTAACAGATGCTTGCCCACACTTGCCCCAGCTTGAGGTGGCTGGAGCAACTGTCACTTCTGGGACCCTACTGGAAGAGCCTCTGTGGTACCTTTGGCCATTCTCCAGAGTGAATTGTGGTATTTCACCATGTGGCCAATATAGTTAATAACCCTCATTGTCAGGGTGGCAGAGGAAAATTTCCATGTGCCCGTCAGGTCCAGCTTTCAGGATTCCTTGTCCAGAGGCAGAGAGCTAAGATACTTGGGCCTCTTGGTCCTAACATGGGTTGCATTAATGACCAAAGAGTCTGCCTGAGGTTGCTCCTGAAAAAAGGGGTTCCCCGAAGTGGCCTGGAATAATTTATGGGCCTTCCTAGGCACTGCAGGAATCATATTCAGCCTGTGCCAGGCAGCCATAATGGCATCTTCATAGGCATCTATCAGAGGCAGAATAATAATAGGAGGGGAGTCTGGTTACTCCAGGTACAAAGACAGGTTCCTCCTGACAATGTCCTACTCCTCTGCCTCAAAGTCCATGGCAGTTTGGGGTTGCCTCATGATGACAGTAAATGAGAGATCATCGAGAGGAGACTGCAGTGTGTAATTTGCAGAGTCCTCTTCTGCCGAGGAGGCTGCAAAGGAAAAGGATGCATGGCTAGTAGTGCCATCCTCATCATTATCATTATCCTCATCATAATCCCCTTGCAGGAGATTCGAGTGGTACTCATCCTTGTCGCTGTGGTCAGGAATGGGCACTGAGGGCGTGTGATAGCAGGGGCGAGCCAGATGCAGCACTGTAAGAGGCAAAGGCATGGGAAGAGGTACAGTAGGCCCTGGTGTCATAGGCCCTGGTGTCATCGGCCCCGACGTAGGGGGAAGACGATGCATGAATTCCCAAAAAGACATCAACATGATCTGGACATCGATGATGGGCAGTAGCAGAGTGGGCTGTGGTGTTGGGAATGGAAACTCAGGACCTGTTGGCATCACCAGGGCAGGCTGTGGCATAAGCAGGGGCAACTGCGAGCCCAGCAACAGCAAAACAGGCTGAGGCATTAGCAGCAAGAACGGGGAGGCTGGCATCGCCAAATTTGCATGGGATGTCGATGGGAGAGACTGGATTCCCGTCATCGAAGAAGCAGTCTGGGGCAGCGATGTGGGAGCTCCGAGTTCCGACATCAAAATAGAGCCCCCAAAAGAGGCTGCTGGTGTTGCTGGGGAGACTGATGTCCCAAAGACAACAGGCCAGGGTTGGCCAAGGGCAGGCTGGCCAAGAGGCCTAGTTGCAGGCCCTAAGAAAGAGCCACGGGTGATGCCGGAGGAGGTAAGACTCCAGCCGATGACGGACCCACACCTGCCGGAGCAGAACTGGCATAGCTCCCTGCCTGTAGACCTGCTGAGAAAAGGTGCCGAAATAGAAGGGGCTGAGCAAGCAGCGGTGACAAAAGCAGGCCTGAAGCTGAAGCCCCTCACCCGAAAGGGAGATGTGGGGATGGAGAGCTGCAAACGCCGACCCTGCAGAGGAAAGGGTATGAGTTGCAGCAGAGGTCGATGACAGGGACAATAGCGACCCTGCTGCAGTCAGTGCCTTATGCGGTAACCGCAAGCGAGCTAGGGAGGACTGGTCTCAATGTTTGTCCTTCGATTAGTGTTTGTGTTTCCTGGCCAACTTGTCCGGGGACATGGAGGACTGGGAGCCTGAGGACAGGTCTGGGGTGCCAGAGAAGCTTCTGGTCTGGAGCTTGTTCATTATTGTCTTGATTTTATGCTGCAGCAGGAATTTCTCAAGGTCCTTCTGGTGGCATCTCCATGTGACCAGGTTAAACCCACAGCAGACCTTGCAGGCTTTCACACTGTGGTCCACGCCTAGGCAGCAGATGCAGGTGATGTAACATAGAAACATAGACTTTGATGGCAGATAAGGACCACTTGGCCCACCCAGTCTGCCTATTTCCCTACCTACTGGATAAGCTGCAGATTCTAGTTAACCAACAGCCTACTTCCTGCCATCCCCCTCCCACTACAATTGCCTTGTGTCTGTCCCATGCATGTTTGAATTCCTCCACTGTTTTAGACCCAACAACCTCCCCAGGAAGGCGGTTCCATGCATCCATCACTCTCTCTGTGAAAAAAAATTTCCTCACATTACCCCTGAGCCATCCCCCCTCTATCTTTAAATTGTGTCCCCTTGTTCCTACACATCTCTTTTCCTGAAAGATGCCACCTCCTGGACTTTGTTGATTCCTTGAGGTACTTGAGCGTTTCTATCATGTTCCCCATCCCTCCTTTCATCAAGGGTATACATATTAAGCTCTCTCAGTCTCTCTCTCTCATATGGTTTCTATGCAGACCCTGCACCATTTAGTTGCCCTCCTGACTGCTTCCATCCTATGTCCTTGCATAGATGAGGTCTCCAAAACTGCACACAGAGTACACCAGATGGGGTCTCACCAACTGTCTGTACAGAGGGATAACCACTTCCCCTTTTCTACTTGTGATGCCCCTTCCTATGCATCCCAGTATCCCCCTGGCTCTCCTTACTGACTTCTCACATTGCTTACCAACCTTTAGATCATCTGATATGACTACCCCAAGGTCCCTTTCCATTTTTGCTGTTGTTAGTATCTCCCCTGCTGCTGTGTACTCTTCTCCTGGGTTTTTGTTTCCCAGGTGCATTACTTTGCACTTCTTTGCATTGAATCTAAGTTGCCATATGTCTGACCATTCATCCAACCTTGCCAAGTCCCTTCTCATTCATTCTACCCCCCCTTGTGTATCAACTGTTACAGATCTTTGTGTCATCTGCAAAGAGGCATACCTTTCCCTCCAGACCCTCTGCAATGTCACCTATAAAGATGTTAAAGAGGACTGAACCCAGTACTGAGCCCTGAGGTACTCCACTAGTAACCCCCCTTTCTTCGGAATGTGTTCCATTCACTATTACCTTCTGTGTCCTGTTGTGCAGCCAGTTTGCTACCCAGGCTACCACCCTGGGACCCACTCCCAGGCTGGCTAACTTGATTATTAATCTTTTGTGCGGGACTGTGTCAAATGCCTTGCTAAAGTCTAGGTAGGCCGGCCATATCCACAGCCCCTCCCTGGTCTATTAATTTGGTCACCCAGTCAAAGAAATCAATTAGATTCGTCTGACATGACCTTCCTGCTGTAAATCCATGCTGCTTTGGGTCCTGTGCCCCTCTGGCCTCTAGGTACTCAACAATTCTTTCTTTCAGAAGTGATTCCATAATTTACCCTACCACTGAGGTCAAACTTACAGGTCTGTAGTTTCCTGCTTCTGCTTTGCTCCCACTTTTGTGAAGGGGAATCACATTTGCCCTCCTCCAGTTCTCAGGTACCACCCCATCCTCCCATGATTTGGTAAAAAGTGTGGTCAGTGGTGTCACTAGGTCCTCCCTTAGTTCTTTTTAGGTTCTGGGAGTTGAATCCGTTAGGGCTCCATTGCTTTGTCCACCTTGAGTTTTGAGGAGTTCTTTCAGGGCTCTTTCTTCTGTAAATGGACTGGTGTCAACCACCCCTACCCAGAGTGCTTCTATTGTCTGGTTTACTTAACTCCTCCTCATCTTCTTTTGTGAATACTGAGCAAAAGTATTCATTCAGTATCTCTGCCTTTTCACTGTCTCCCTCTGCCCACCTCCCCTCTCCCTTATTAATCTTCACTATTCCTCCCTTAACCTTTCTATGCTTCCTAATTTACCTACAGTATAAAAGTTGTATCCCCCCTCTTAACTGAATTTGCTATGTTTTCCTCGGTTTGGGCTTTTGCTATTCTGATTGCCTTCCCCACTTCTTTCTGCTTTAATTGATACAGTTCCCTGTCGTGCTCCTTCTGTGATTCCTTATACTTTTTGAATGCAGCCTTTTTCTCTTTAACCTTCCCTGCTACCTCTTTTGAGAACCACAGTGTTTTTTTATTCTGCTTTGTTTTCTTTATTTGTTTCACACAAAGGCTTGTTGCCTCTATGACAGCAGTTTTGATTTTTCTCCATTGTTCTTCCACCCCTCCTTTTTGGCCATTTGCTAGAGTATTCCTCAGGTATTCACCCATTTTCAGGGACCCTGGTTTTCCATTTTTACTGGTAACACCGGTAACAGTCATGGAATCCTGCTTGGTTTGCAGATTTTGAATTCTTGTACTGGTGCCTCACGGAAATTGCATGCCACTGCACAGAATCTCTAACATTTCAGCATCTTTTTAAATTTCTTTTAATTTTCTCTTTCTATGTCCCCTTCTCACAACACCAGTCTCCACTTTTCAGGGATCCCTAGACTGGGTATCTCTTAGCTTCACCCCCAGGTAGTACTCATGAGCTCCTGTGGTCCTTCCCCTATCCTGCCTGGATTCTAACCCCTCCCCCCTCCAGGTGGGAAGGGAGGGGACTCCAGGTCACCCCTCCACACTCCATTTGTATGTGTCAGGCAGCTCAGTGGGACCCTCATGGAGCCTGGTTATGAAGTCTGGGGCACTTGGGTCCCTTCTGCCAGTGGCCAATGTGGGGTGATTGTTCCTGGTTTTCTGGTCTCTGTCCCTGAGGGCACCAGCACTACAGGAGATCCAAGGAGGTAGGTCACATAGGGACATGCTACTGCTCCAGATCCTGGCTAGTGTCCTCCCCTCCTGATCACTCTGCAGCACCACTGCATCACCACCCGTGGTCACACAGGTGGTGGTAAAGCAGCAGGACCTGCAGCCCACCCTCCCCGGAGGAGAGCAGTCCCCCAGGTGCTCGATCCTACTCCCCTGGCCAGACCTCCAGCAACCCCGAGTTCGCTTCTGACCCTGGGTCGCTAGCATTGCAACCAATAGGTACTACCGCCTGGCCAAACCAGCAAATTCAGCATCTTAAAATGAATGCTGCTGTGCTTTGCATTCTTTTCTGCTGAATATAGAGTCAGTAAGGAAATCACCCACACTGCTTTGTTGTAATCAGCCATTCAGTTTAACCACCCATGCCTAGTGGTTAGAGTAACAAACAGTGAATGAACTGGGTACATCCAGCAGACCTGGGTTTGATTCCCACAACCTACACTTGCATATTGTGTGACTCCAAGGAAGTCACTTAACCTCCCCAGTGCTTCTAGGTCACTCCTGAAAAACAGACATTTCTGCCTAGTGGGCCTTACCTATTTTACAAAGAATATAAAAAAAAATACCAATATATGTTTACTACATCATAGAATAATAGTCAGGGTACCATGTAATTTACTTGAGTTTTACTTGGGCTGCAATGGTTTTGTATAGGTAAAGATAAATGTTCAGATACATTTTATGTGTTTTATAAGCTTGTTTTTAGATTGTAGTCAGGTTTTTATTGTATTCTTTGCATATAAGCATCTGGGTTGTAGATTGCTAAACGCGGGATCACTGTTACCAACTAGCTTATTCAAGTTTATAATCAGTAGGGCCATCCAAAATCCTCAGTTGTTTGAATGAAAACTAGTCTGAATGAAAGTATGTTCACAAAGAAGAAACTGCCTTACCACTTAAGAAAAGACTTCACAGTTAGCACCCCATTTAGGTGAACTGGATAATTTGCACCTTTTCTCCCAACTGCTGCTTCAGTCTCTGTGACAATGAGAAGTTTTCTGATAGACTGCTTGAACAAAAAGCAAATGTTAAGTATTTAAGTGTACTTATGTCTGGCCAGTGGATTTTGAAAGCACAGTCAATGATGTACAGAAGGTAAGACCCATGGGGCTGTATGATGCTGGTAGGCAGAGTAGTGCTCAATTCACATCTGAACAAAGACATGAAAACTGGGAGACACCCTTTTCATGAACACCAAGTAAAAAAAAAAAGCATCCACATGTCTGGGAGATGCATAAATCCATTTGAACATCCTCCACTAATCACTTGTGAATGTTTTAGGTGAAGACACTTTTATTTCAAAGAAGCAAATTCAAGCAGTTTTTTTCTGCTCCTCCTACCCCCTGGCAATTCACTTCTTCAGGCCTGCCAAGGCCCCCTACCACCGCTGATGAGTCCCGACCACCATCCACTGCCCCTTACTGCTGTGCTACCAGGTAACCCAAAGTAACCCTTCACTGAGTGGGCCCCTACCCCTGTGATAGGCTACTAGAGGAGGGGACTTGCCCTAAAGAGCTTCCTGTGTATCCTGGGCATGTCAGGGGTCAGAACAGACACATGTCTGGGGTTTCTGGCTTATGGAGGGACCAACAGCTGTCCTTCAGTTGGTCAGCGGGTGTTTTCCCATTGGGAGTGTGACAGTCCACATGATGTCAAGGCACAAGCTGATGTCCGTCATGCTCCCTCCTGCAGTGAGGGCTGACATGTTGTCATGCCTCTGGCCTCCACCAGGGGCCAGCAAATGCTGAACTGTGAACCCACCCTCCCTTCCAGGAGAAGGTGAGTGGTCATTGGACACTCAAACCTTCACCCACCAGCTGGTCCTCCAACACCCAAGTCTGTTCCCTAAACCTGGTCAGCGGTGTCACAGGCAGAAATCCAATTCAGGCAGTTAAATTATAGATAGGAAAAAACAAAGATAGTCCACCTTAGTGGTGATGGTTCAGATTAATTCACATCTGAGTTCTAACAAGCAAAGAGACCAAGTAATTTGTAACTTGTACATGTGGGGTATGGATGTTGAAAAAAGGGGATCATAGTGCTGTCACTACTGCCATCACCCCAGAGGGACGTGGACTGCATTGTTGCTACTGTCATCACACTGAAGGGGCGGGGGCTGTAGTGCTTCTGCCATCACCACTGGTGGATAGAGAATGTAGTACTGCTGCCATCCCACCTGAGGGATGGGGGCCATAGTGCTGATACTGCCATCACACCTGAAGAATGGTGAATGTAGTACTGCTGCCATCACACCTAAGGGATGGGGGCCACAGTGCTGCTGCTTCTGTCACACCTGAGGGAGGGAGGTCATAGTGCTGTTGGTGCTGCCATCGCACCTGAGGGATGGGGTCATAGTGCTGCTTTCATCACACCTTAGGGATGGGGGCTGTAGTGTTGCTGCTGACATCACATCTTGTACCTAAAATAACTTTAAATTGGTACAAGGATGGAAGGATGTGTAATAGTGGAGATCAAAATTTCTAAAATGCATGTTAGCAGAGTTAAAAATTGTTAAATAAAGTAAACAAAACCGAACACCGGTAAAACCAGATTTTGGCTTAGCAGACACCGGTGACAATACCATTTTTTACAACGTGCAAAATGGAATATGCCCTTTCTCAATCCCAGTAAACCAGTGTCCCTGCCCATTTTGCCAAAGTCAGCCCTTCTAAAGTCCAGTATCCTTGTTTTTGTATGGCTCGTTTTCCATGGTTGTGCTTATTGTGAAGCACACTGTGCAGTGGTTGCTTGTTCCCAGATGTCTACTGACTTCTAAATTTGTGATGCTCTCTCCATTTGAGAGTACTAGGTCTAGCATTGCTCCCTCCTGAGTGGGTTCCAACACTAGCTGTCTAAGGCCTGCCCTCTGCAGGGCATCGAGAATGACCCTGCTCTTGGATGTGGCTGCAGTACATGTCATCCAGTTACCATCTGGCATATTCAGGTCCCTCATCAACAGTATCTCCCTTTTCAGCCATTTTGAGAATGTCCTCTATCATTTTCTTGTCCATTTCCTCCCCTTGAGATGGGGTCTGTATACAACCCCTGTGTGGATTGTGATGCCATTCCCTGTCTCCAAGGTGACACAGAGTGCCTCTTGTCCTCCCCCTTTACTTTTTAGTTCTGTAGCTTTGATCCCTTCCCTTATGTATAGCGCTACTCCACCTCCTTTTTTCCCCTCCCTGTCCCTTCTGTAGACTGTGTACCCCAGAATGTTGACATCCCAGTCATGGTTCTCCGTATGCCATGTTTCCGTGACTGCCACAATATCCAATTGTTCATCTTCCATCAAGGCTACTAGCTCAGGTAGTTTATTGTCAGGTCCTTTTCATAGATTTTCCTTCCGCAGGGCGTAGAGATGGAAAAGTTTCAAAGAATCGGTTGGCATATACCACTGAACAAAAGAATCACTTTAAAATAAAGTGATTAGATGAACTAGGGTGCGCAAATAACAAAAGAGAAAAGGAAAGACGTTTTGGCAGTTGACTGAAGCAGCATATCTCCAATGAGTCTGACATGTACTGGTCAACAGTGGGAAAAGAACTGAGGAGGGCACGGGGCTGCCCACATATATATAGGAGTGATGACATCAGCTGACATCGTCACTGTGGGTGGCCCCAGTAGACTGCTAGTTAAAATATTTCTGTGTGGTCCTAGTACCTGACAATAAGGTTCCAAAGGTGTGGCTTGCTGCAAGAGATATCTTCAAAGAAGATGTGACTAACCTTAGGGTGCATCCCTTTGCTGTATTAGGCTAAGGATTTGCTGGCTGCCCATACTGAACTGTAGATGAAGAAGCTTCTACCTTAATGCATAAAGTGAGGCAAACAGAAATAAAAGTAAAACATAAACAAGTATTTGTCAATGCCGGAGTGTTCACTGCATGCACTGGTGTCATAGGGTGTGTGTGGTGCTGATACCACTGAAAGTGACATTAAAAATTGCTTCAGTGAAGGAATCATTTTATTAACAATTAAGAATGCAAAGTAGAAGTGATGATGTTGGGCAGTGTAACTGTCTTGTTTGTTAATATCTGTGCCCCAGATTTTCAACATACCCTTCTTATGACTCCAAGTCATGAACAAGTGCAGAGAAAATGTTTAACTCCTGCCCGAAAGGTGATTTTGCGCAGCGACTGCAAAATCACCTTGTGTTATGTAAAACAAAAACATTTTGGCCAGGATCTGAAAAATGACAACTGTCACATTCATGAGGTGCTGTGAAGAAATGGTTATATTGAAAATTTGGGGTCAAAATATTGAAAATTACCAAAGTTACGAACCTGTGTTCACAAATTTCAATGCAGGCTCATAACTTTAAAGTTTTTTAATACTTTTACACCTATTTTCAACATAGCCGTCTTATGATCTCACCTCATGAATAAAGGTGGAGAAAGATTTCAACTCCTGCCTGAAAGGTGATTTTGCGCAGCAACTGCAAAATCACCTTTCAGTATGCAAAAAACATTTTGGCCAGGATCTGAAAAATGACAGCTGTCACATTCATGAGGTGCTGTGAAGAAATGACTATATAGAAAATCTGAGGTCAAAATATTGAAAATTGCCAAAGTTACGAGCCTGTGTTCACAAATTTCAATGCAGGCTCACAACTTCATTGTTTTTTAATATTTGACACCAAATTTTCAACATAGCCTTCTTATGACCCTACCTCATGAGCAATGGTGGAGAAAATTTTCGGTTCCTGCCCGAAAAGTGATTTCGTGCAGCAACTATGAAATCACCTTTCAGGACAGATTTACCTAACATCACTTGCACTGTTCATGAGGTGGAGTCCCAAAAAGGTATGTTGGAAATTTGGGGCAAAAATATTTAAAAATGGCCAAGTTATACCACTGAGTTGAAAACCCCATTGAAATACACTGAAACTGAAAATCCCATTGAAATACATTGAGGCGCTTACCTCAGTTCACGGTTAAGTTTTGAAGAGCGAAGACGTGCCTGCAGTCCTAAGAAGATTATGGGGATGGACCTCTGGTGGGTAAATATGGGGTGGGGGTACTGAGTGGGAGGGTTGGGGGGTGAGTAACAGTGCAGCAGACAACAATGGATGGTTTTCTTTTTTGCAGTTAAAAGAAAAAACGATGAGGGACAGCTTTCTTTATTTCAGGGACAGGACACAGGGGGATTGGGCACCCCCAGTGTCACTACAAGACAGTACTGCAACAGTTGAGGACACTGGAGGATTGGGTACCCCCAGTGCCAGTGACTTGTGTTGGGGGGCACAACAGATGTCAATGGACGGTTTTCTTCTTTTCAGGGGAAAAAATGATGAGGGACAGTTTTAGACACTGGGGGATTCAGCACCCCCAGTGTCACTATTGTGTGTGTGTGGGGGGGAGGGGGAGAAAGGGTGCTGACATGGAGGGTCAGATTGGGGGACAACTAGGGCCACCAGGAACAGACTTAGATGGACGGTTTTCTTTGTTGTGGGCACACATTCCAGGCGGACCATGACAGATCAGCCTGGCTTGCTGGGTATGCGGATCAAAGGGATGGCAACTTCTTTTGAAGTTGGTGCCATCCCCACCCAGCAAGCCAGAAACTCAGTCACTGTCAGCCTGGGTGCCGATTAGTGTGCCACTGTCCTGCTCCTGCAACGCTGCTCTGCATTGGGTGGACAATGTCATACCCCTCAAAGGGCACTCTCATACCAAGGTGTTCACTTGCACTTGCACGCATGGCGAACACAAAAAATGAAGGAGAAGCTACAGTATAAGACAGAAAAACATAAAAATAAACACATGAGAAGGAAATACAATACAAACCAGGTTTTCTTGGTCTATCCACACCAGAACACACCATTTTGTGTACTGTACTTTGAAAACCATTTCCAAGTTTATTGGGTGGCTTGCTGATGAAGTTTCAATCTGATTTTTTTAAACTCCAAATTTGCCTCCTTTTACATCCAGGTCTGATTTAGTGGGTGTGCCTGGCAGGGTTTTTCTGTACTGCCTGAACACATGGGAACCCATTCTTAGGCAAAAGAATGCATAACAATGTGTTCTTCTACCCTGTAATAATGGGGAGCTTAAGTGTACCAAGTTTCAGTTCAGCAGGCTGGCTTGCACAACTGGATGGATTTCATAATGTTAACTTATGCAGGAAATCTGCAGAATGTCAGTATTTCCACTTCTGCTTCACATCTGATCCAATAATTCCCTGCTGTAAGCTCTGATCAGATCTCCATTTTTCAAATTTATTCAGGGGGAGGGGGGGAGTCCTATCATGGAGTATTTTTGAAACTGATTTGTGACTGTAATAGGAAAGTTTTTAAAGAACCTGACCTTTAGAAAAGTAACAAACGTGCAAAAAAAAAAACAAACAGTTGAAAGTGCTGAATGAATTGTAGAAATCTTACAGAAATCCTGAACATACAATATGAGAAGATGGAAGTGTGACAGAGCTGGTATAAGAGGGGGCCAGCCTGGGTTCTTCAGTCTGCTTTCTTTTTTGGGAGTTCAGGGATATTTCAGGGCACCTCGACCTCGCCTAACCTGCAACCTTTTAAAAGAACAGAAATGTCCACACTCTGAGTTCTGAGTCAAGCAAAAGATGCAATTTATTTTGTGCATCCTTCTTCACATCATTTCCAGCATCTCATATAGCAGCATTTCTACAGTATGGGGTGCATCATATTTCACACAATGTTAATACATACTGCCCCTCTATACAAATCATTCTGGGTCTCTCATCACAGGTGGCTGTTACCAGTCTCTCATCCTTTACCTTTCCATGACTGGGTGAATTTCTCTGAGTCCTGGTTACCACGGGTGAGAGGTAAAACTTATTTTTATGTTCTCACACAGCTGTGCAGCTTACAGAAATATAGGTGTGCCCCCGGCCCGGTGGCACTGAAGGCTGAGGCACTGGATGCCACTCCTCACGCCACGCCAGTGACCTGGGTTAACGAATAAGCCCGGACCACTGGGGGTTGGCAGGGGGGAGAGAGGATCAAGCATCCGAAGGACTGCTCTCCTCTCCTCTCTTGGGGAGGGATCCAAGGATAGCCCGGCACTGCAGCGGCCCACAGTGGAGACCAGAGGCACTGCAATGCTTCAGGGCTAAGGTAGTGGGATGCAGAGTAGTGGCAGACGTCTTTGGACGCCACTGCACATCTGGGCTCTAGGGGGACGGAGGAGGCAGGGCATAACAAAGAAAATCCCCATCAGGGGATAGGCAAAGGCACCACAATCCTGGGAAGTCGCATTCCAAGGCCAGGCACCTCTCCTCACATCCTCCTCCCTGTCCGCCTGGCAGATTAGAATGTAGATAGAGCACCCTTGGAGGATAGGGCTGCCCTGCCTCAGAGAGTGCAGAGCCGCCGGGGATCTGGCCAGGTTGGTATGGGGCGAGGAGCAGTGTGCTTCAGGCAGGAGGTAGAGCTCATGGGTAAGTGGCTGCTGGAGAGAGTTCCCCTCCAGGCAGAGCACAAAAAAAAATAAAATATGTGTACATGCAGAATTCATGCCACATACTTAATTGTGCAATGCTTGCATCCAGTTCGCATACGCTAAGTGAACATATGTGAACCAGGTCTAAAAGACAAATCAGGTTCGTATGCTGGTGTGAACATCTTCTAAAAATTACATCAGGTTCACATGTTGCATGCTTGACATGAGTGCAGCAGTTAAGCTGGTGTGAATATCATTTAAAAATCACATTAGGTTCACATGCAGCATGCTTGCCATGTGTGCAGCAGCTAAATTGGTGCAAATCTCATCTAAAAAACACATCAGTTTCTATTTCTTATACTACCGCTAGCAATTAGTCATTAAATACATTTTATCTGAATTCCCATAAAAATTAGATAAACTTATTAATTCTGTTCCTTTTGCAAGTTGTTTAATGGCTTTTGATTTTTGTCATTAAATAGCCATTAATCTGTAAAGTATTGTTTGCTTACTGCATTAAATGCCTAGGATATAGTCAGTCATTATCCCCCATTCCAGATGTATGAAGAGAGGCCTCTGTGTTTTGAAGCCTATCCTTTTTGTTTTGGACCATGCAAATCCCTTATGCATATTTAGTGTTTCAAATGTTTTCTCCATGACTGTTTTATCTCATTTACTTTCCCTTTGTCATTCTGTATTGAGCATATACACTATGACCATGCTCAGCACTCTTTGTGCTGAGTAGGGTCTTGGAAGCATGCACCATACCTCACATTTTGCCACTGAAATGAGGGACATGGACACGCAAAATGAAGGACAATGATGGACACTAACCCACATGATGATCAGGACACATCATGAAAAATTGAGATATGGTACCTCAGAACACAATGGAAACCATTGTATTAGCACCTGAGAATTAATTTCTACCATTAAGCAGGGTTGACATTTAGGTAAGGCAGAAGGGCACAGTTGCCACCCCCCTTCCCCTTGTATTTGTGCCTAGGTTGTTTTTATGGTGTGGCAGTAATGGCTTTAAATTTGAATTTAATCTTTTGCAGAGTAAGTGCCCACCTGGCCTGTGTGTGCTCACGCTGCAGGTACTCTCCAGACTTGACTGTGTTTGTAGTGTTGTCCACTCTCTTCACCTATTAGCGGTGGCACAATCGCATGTGATGTGGATGAGCTCCAGCCAAGAAAGAGTGCATGAGCCTTGCAAGTGTGACACTGTCTTTCCAACCACAGAGTAGACAGGCTGAACACTACAGCTTAGAGGAGTCAGTGAGCACTGAACTCTTAATAGCAGTGTTGTGGCAGCATATTTTTGTTGTTCTACTCTTAGTGAGTCTCCATCTCCCCTGGTGGCTGAAGGGGCAGAGGGTGAGCTAGACGCCAACTCAAGTCTAGGCTACCTACTTACTCTACTAGGCTCGCCTTACAACAAAAAAAAAAAAAGCACAGACCCCCATGGCAGCAAGCTATGCTTAGCAGTAGTGGTGACAATGGTGTGGGTGGCCTTCATAGGCCTTGATCAGTGTAGTGTGGCAGCAGCCACAGCAGCAACCAAGCAAGAAGGAAAAAACCCAGGTTGGGTGGATTTGTATGGTGAGGTGACTTGGGCGAGGACCACATTGGGGACCTGGAAAAATCGGTTCTAGCATCCAGCATCTGGTGAAAGAGAGAGGGAGAGCGGAATAAAAACTGGGCAGGTGGCACGCTATGCCAGGCTGCAGGTTCTGGCCATATGGCCTGGTAAATAAAAGTAAATAATTTTTTTTTTACAGGAGGATTGGGAAAGGAGGAAAGACTGAAATATTGATGTGTTTTTCTCGTTTCTTCACCTTTGGGTGGTTTCATGATCCATAGGAGACGGGTATTGAATGGAATGGAGTCAGGAAGAAAAATCGTGACAAAGTTCATTTGGGGGGGGGGGGGCTAAACTTAAGCCTGGAAAAAAACTGGTTGGTAACTGGGTGGGTGCAAGCCCAAATCTGATGCACTGCTCTGGGGCATATACAGATGAATCTTATACATTTGAAGTTTTCCTGATTTGCATATAACATTTCAGTCAAACCAAATAAGTTGTACCTTTTAGGGATGTTACAGACATTCTAGAGCTGTCCCTTGCATTCACGGACAGTTAAGTGGTATGCTATGCACAAACTATTGGAGCCCTACTATAGTCAGGCTTATGCCCCCCCCCCCAATGAAGCTGACCGCCACATCCCCATGCTCAGGTACATTATGACAAAGGGCGAAGGAGAGTGCATGGGTGTGCAACATTGAAATGAATGGGAGTATTTTTTAATTATTATTTTATACATTATTAATACAGAGTTGAAGATTAATGAAGGCCACCACTCGACTAACAAGGGCATTGTTAGTAGAACAGTGGTGTAACCCCCCTGCAAATGGGGGTTCCCAAAAGACTTCCAGGAGCTTGCTTGAATGCTCCAAGCCTGAATGGTGTTTGGCGTTTAAGCCATTTATCTGTGAGTGTTTTTAAAGCCTCTGGTACTGTCTCTTTAAGAGCTGCCTGCTTGCAGACATAATTAGTTTGTATGTGGGGACTGTGTACTTCTCTGCTTGAGTACCACTCGAGCTGCTGCCAATTCACTCCATTTTTGCAGTCACTAGGAGTGCAAAGGGAACCTATCTGAAAGATGTAACTGTTTGCGAGAAATCATTTAGAGTAATAATGAAAATACAGTTTGTCTAACCTGCTTTCTTTGCAGTCAGAACTATGTTTGCCTAGTTCCCCATTCTAGTTTTGAACTGCTGAACTGGACCAATCAGTGTGGGTTAAGGTAGCTCTAAAATGGTGCCCTGGACGAATCAGAACTTGGACTCGTAATCTGAGCCAGCCACAAGAGGATTGTATGGGCAGTGACTCTGGGAGATGTAGTTTGGACTTCGGCACCTTTTTGGACCAACAGGGGCAGTCTATTGTGAGTGACAGCCAATCCAGCCAAGAACTGGGAGGAACTCAAAGGAAGTGCCGGTTTTGTCTGCTGGAGTTTCAGTTGAGCTCTGGCAGTGAAGAGGAAGAGCCCTGTGCTTTTTGGTGTGCAGTTTTAGTCTGGAAAGCGCGTGTAAGGCCCCAAGTTCCGGTCTGCAGCTTGTGTAACTGCTTGTTAGGACTGAATCCGTCCTGTGAAGAGAATCAAAGGATATCTGAAGAGTAGAAACCAGGCTCACCCTGTAGAAGACTGGAGAAATTGCTAGATGCGCTCAGTCTGTCAGGAACTGATCTGCTGTGTGTTCTCGGGTATTGTGCAGTAATTGCGATCGGGATAGAGAAGCAGCCTGCCTGGTATAGTACTTTCTTTTACCATATAAATGTGTGAGGCGGCTTGTGTAGCTCAAGTGAATCCTGCTGCCATTAAAGGACTTTGCCTGTTACTGTTTACCATATAAATGTGTGAGGAGGCTTGTGTAGCTCAAGTGAATCCTGCTGCCATTAAAGGACTTTTGCCTGTTACTGTTTACCATATAAATGTGTGAGGAGTCTCGTGGAGCTCAAGAGTAGCCCTGCTGACGTTGAAGGACCCTATCTTGTTTGGAGGTCGTGAGTACTAATTCAGGGTAGCTCCCTGTTGAATTGCCACATTGAATCCAAATGGAAATACTGTACTGCTGACTGTTTAACTAATTTTTCTTTTCTCTGTGTGAAAGGGCCCCTACCAGCTGCAACGGTTTGGACTAGCCACTAGGGCTTGGGTACCCAGGGACAGTAACTGGTAGGGATAGGCCTGTGCACAGAGCCATAGGTAGATGAGTAAAGTGATAAGCAAATTAACCTGATTTCCCCCTGTCCTTGTTACATCCCCCTAAATAAATCAGAGCTGCTTGTTTCAGCAAAGTTATACTGCCTGAGGTATTTGTCTATGTTAAAGTATTGTACTGTGATTGTTGCACTGTATCTTCTTATTTTACAGGGGGTCCCAGTGTCTGAACCAGTCCTGGCGGTAAGTGTATACTGTGAAGATAATTCTGATATACTGTGTGGGCCACTAGTGGGAAGAAAGGGGGGTTGCAGTGTCCCAGAGGGCTGTGACCAAGTTAGTTTAACTATTGCAAACCCAGACCTCTGGGTGGAGGCACCTGCCATCGGATCCAGGCCCCTCAACCTGTTAGTGGCAAATCAGGCAGGGGTAGTAGCCCCTGGGATAGCGCCATCTAGGGGTTACATCTTGGAGGCTCACCACTGGGATTGTGTGTCCTCTAGTGGCCATATTTACAAACCACTGTTAAGAAAAAAATTGGTACCCCGACAGAAGTGGCTGTGCACCAGCTGGTGGAGTGGTGTACTGGGGAGGAGATCGACCCCCAAAATGCTATGCTTATCCTGGACATCCCTCTGGGTATCAATACAGACACTGTATAGGGAGTACTTTCCAAGGTGGAAGGTTTACAAAACCCTGTGGTGGTGGGTCGGCATGCTAATCTGCTCACCTACACTTTACTGGCCCTAGTAGAGTTTAAGGATCCCATAGATAGCTCCAAAGTGCCACAGACCATTACCCCAGAGGGAGCCCTCACTGCTTGGAGAGTGATAACTAAGGACAGTAAAGACCGGGGGAATGAGCCCCCACCACTATCTGAAACTTTGAGGAGAAATTTGCTAAATGGTTGCTGGGGGAAGGAAAACTGTGGAGGACTTGAAGAAACTATTCTTGCCACCTGGGGTGTTCCTCCCCAACACCCTCTCCGCTCCAGTACCGTAATGGTGGCTGAACCAATGCAGACTCCCTATTTCTGCACCTGCCATTAGTCCGACTCTTCGAAGGTTCAGGATCTTCTCTGGCACCTCACCACCCCCAAAGGGAGGATGACTGGGAGACCTGGATGAACTATGTTGCCCCAAGTGCTAGAATGGCAATGCTCAGAGCTAGAGCGAAAGAGGGTTAGTGAGAGCCTCCGAGGTCCTGCCCTGGCTACCATCTGTGCTAAGCAGGCTAGTAACCCTGAAGTGACTGCACAGGCCTATCTTGAGGCCTTGGAGAATGTGCATGGGAGCCCAGATTCTGATGAGGACCTATGGTGGAGAGCAAGAAATGCACAACAGTACCAAGGAGTTGTTGTCTGTGTATGTATCTCGGCTGGAAAAATTGTTGCAAGAATGCCTCAGAAAGGGTAGTTTGCCAGCGATTGAACTGGACGAACCAGGCTGGACAGGATCCTTAAGTCTGCCCCCTTCTCAGAACTGCTGTTGCTTCAGTTACGCCTGGCAAATCGACTGGAATGCCCACCCTCCTATGATGAGTTAATGAGAGAAATTCGAGGAGTTGAGAAAAGGCGACCTTGGGAGGGACCTGCACCAATAGCTGCGGCTACGACCCGAGTGACTGAGGGTGACCCATCAAGTGAAGTTCAGGGGCAGAGGCTGGCAGTCAATGAGTGCTCTGACAAGGAAAAAGATATGCCACAATGGGGCGAACTGTTGAGAGAGAGATCCGGGAATTCAAAAACAGTCCCTTTATGATGGCCACGCCTGCAAATGCGGACCCGACCTATATCCGACTGCATCTGCTATGGGGTGGGGTACCCACCATGTATCTCCTGCTGATAGCGGCTCAAACTCGATTCCTTGACTATGGAAGTGGAGAGCAACCGAGATGTCTCCAAATGCTTATCACGCCGCAGACAGAGATGGCACCAAGGTTTCCAGTTAGTAATACCCCGCCCTGGCTCCCAGTGTGGCGCCTCGGCCAGCTCAAACTCCAGAAAATATGTTTTGCTATAATTGTGGGAAGGATGGGCACGTGAAAGGAATGCGGTCCCAAAAGACACTGACAAAGTTGCATATAGGCTACAAGGCGCTTGGAGAACAAATCAGTGGTTAAGAGGTGCACGAAATGATCCCAGTGAGGCACCAAAAATGCTAATTCACGTCCTTTTGTGGCAAGATCAGTTGCCCAGGCCCCCACTACCGCCTCTCAGACTGGTCCAGAATAGTGGGTCCCTCCATGGAGACCACTGTAAAGGTGAATGGAGTGTTTACAAGAGCTGTATTGACAGTGGCTCCCAAGTGACAATTATGTTCCAGGATTGGTATCAAGAGCATTTGTCAGACATACCCTTACAACCATTAGAAGGACTGCATGTATGGGGTTAAGTGAGAAGGCCTACCCCTATTCCGGGTATATCCGAATTTGGCTGTCTTTCCCCACCTCCGTGGCTGGAGTGGCCTAACAAGTAGAGACCCTAGCCTTAGTGTGTCCCCCCACTGGACTGGATGATGGTGTCCCTTTGTTGATTGGAACAAATGCTCATATGTTCGGAAGGTTGGCACAGTTGTGTTATGAAAAACAGGGGTCAAAGACTAGTAGAGCTTTAAGAGTTCCAGCTTTAATTAAGAAGGCCTATGAGGCACAGAGAGATGCTGAAAAAATAGAACCAGAGGAACTGGTTGGAATTGTATGGAAGAAGGATCCTGAGTCTCTGATCCTGGCGCCAAATGCCCAGTGTACCTTACAGGGAGAGGTCCGTATCAGAAAGGATGTTAAGAATAAAATATTAATGTTGGATGCACCAGGCGATGGAAAATTGCCAGAGGACTGCTGGTCAAGCCTAGTATTTTGCCCGCTAGAGCCCATGCTTATGCCAGAAGGGTAATGGTCCAAGTTCATAATGTGTCTGAAAGATACATTCGAGTAAACAGAGGTTGCATCCTGGCTAATGTGCATTGTGCAGACACTGCAGTGCTACCAGCAGCAAGAGTTCGAGGAAGAATGACAGAGTAACGCCTGACTTGTTTGATTTGGCGACTCCCGTTGCCAGCTGAATGGAAAGTGAGGATCAGTGAGAAGCTTTCCAGAGAGACCAGGTGTTTTCTTTAAAGGAATGGGACGTGGGATGCGTGCAGGAGCTGAGCACAATATCCGGCTGCATGACGAAAGACCATTTCGTGAGAGGTCTTGACGCCTGGCACCTGCTGACATAGATGATGTGAGACGGCATCTGCAAGAGATGTTAGCTGCTGGTGTAATACAAGAATCCAGAAGCCCTTATGCTTCCCCATTGTGGTAGTGAGGAAAAGAATGGGACAGTAAGGATGTGCGTGGATTATCACACCTTAAACCGGTGGACTATCCCTGATCAGTACACAATGCCCGCATTCAGGATGCTTTGGACTGCCTAAACAGGAGCAAGTGGTTCTCTGTGTTGGATCTCCGCAGTGGGTACTACCAGATCCCGATGGCCCCAGAGGACCATGAGAAGACAGCCTTTATCTGTCCGCTTGGCTCTATGAATTCATGAGGATGCCTCAAGGGATTTCAGGTGCCCCAGCCACTTTTCAACGATTGATGGAGCGTGCAGTGGGGGACATGAACTTACTAGAGTGCCTGGTATACCTAGATGATGTTATTGTGTTTGGCAGCTCACTGGAGGAACATGAGAGCAGATTATTTAAGGTACTGGACCGACTGGAGGACTTTGGCCTTAAACTGTCCATTGATAAGTGTCAATTCTTTCAAACATCAGTAAAGTATGGGACACATAGTATCCACGAGGAATAGAGACCGACCCAAGTAAAGTTGAGGCCTTGACCACCTGGCCACAACCCAAAATCTAAAGAACTGCAAAGATTCCTGGGATTCTGTGGTTATTATGGCGTTTCATCAAGGACTATTCAAAGTGCTCCGCCTTCACTAAACCTTACTCAAGGTATCCCCCAACCCACAAAAATACCAAAGTCAGCGTCCCTCAAGACTGAAAGAGTGTATTTTCATCCAGTGAAGTATTTGGGGCCGCTGGACTCCGATGTGAGACTGCTTTTCATGAGATCATATATCAACTACCCATGCTCCAGTGCTGGCCTATGCTGATCCAAGAAAACTTTCGTCCTGCACACTGATGCTAGCTTGCAAGGGTTGGGGGCTGTGTTGTACCAAGAGCACGTAGAATGCCCTGAGACCAGTGGCCTTTGCCAGTAGAAGCCCGACCCCATCAAAAGAACTATCATGTACATAAGTTAGAGTTCTAAGCGTTGAAGTGGGCTATTGTTGACCAATTTCATGAGTACTTGTATGGGGCTAAAATACTAGTAAAACTGACAATAATCCTTTGACCTATGTGCAGACCTCAGCTAAGCTGGATGCCACTGGCCATAGGTGAGCTTTCTGCATTATCTACATACGACTATGCTCTAATTCTGAGCAGGTCTGAACCACATAGATGCTGATGCTCTCCCGGAGGCCTGTTCCCCAGAATGATTGGGTCAGATTGGCAGAACCTGACATTCGGCACTCTGGGGAAGTTTGACAGGGAGGAACAAATGTTCACAGACGCTGTGGACTGCATGGTGGATTGCTTGGGACCCTCTGAGAATTGCATACCTGCTGCTTATTGCCACTTTTCTGCAATAGACATTGGTGCACTGCCTCAGCTGGACAATGACAGTATTCGGCGGGCTCAATCCCGCGATCCCATGATCAAATCAGCTTTAGAAGCCCTCTGTGCAGGAAAAGATGCGTCCAAATTACGCTCCACTGATTTGAGAACTGCACTGTTATACAAAGAAGGTCCTAAGTTGAAACTGATCAATAAACTGTTATACAGAGAAACAGTAGACAGAGGGGGACAAGTAGACAAACAACAACTAGTGCTGCCCACTGCCTTCGAGACTCAGTATTGAGGTCCTTGCACAACCACATGGGGCACCTTGTATAGACAGAACACTTGACTTGGTGAGATCAGATTCTATTGGCCTAAGATGGGGGCTGATGTGGAGCAACACATTCAAACTTGTAGTCGCTACAGAGGAAAACTTTGCCCCGAGGGCTGCCCCCTTGTTAACATCACCACCAGTGCACCCATGGAGCTGGTCTGTATTGATTTCTGAGTTTGGAGTCAGATCAAAGAAATATCAGTAATGTGCTGATGGTCAGTGACCATTTCACGAGATATGCCCAAGCTTTCCCCACCAAAGACCAGAAAGCATCCACTGTGGCCAAAGTACTTGTGAAAACTTTTTGTTCACTAAGGGCTCCACAAAGAATCCATTCTGATCAAGGGAGAGCGGAGAGTCATCTGATCAAGAGATGCTTTCTCTGTGGGAGATGAAGTCCAGAACCATCCTTACCACCCCAGGGGACCCACAGCCTGAATGTTTCAACCGCACTTTGCTAGATATGCTAGGCACCTGCACCCAAAGGACAAGCCTAGATGGAGCCAACAAATTAGCACCCCTGGTACATGCATACAACTGCACCAAAAGTGATGCCACTGGGTTCTCCCCTACCACCTGATGTTTGGAAGAAAGCTCGACTACGGTAGATGTGTGTTTTGGGGTCTCTCCTGATGAGGTTCAAGCTGACAACTATTTACAGTATGTGCAAAGTTAAAGGCCAACTAACTCATGCATCCAACTGGCTCAAACCATGGCTGCAAAAGAAATCTGGCCAACAAAGTAAGGTATAATAAAGGTGAAAGCACAGGAACTCCAGGAGGAGATCGGTATTGCTAAGAAATCTGGGACTGCATGGCAAACACAAGATTGCTGACAGATGGCACCATCTCCCTCACATTGTAGTGGGCAAACTAGATGATCTGCCAGTGTACAAAGTAAGGCCTGAGAATAATTCAAAAGATGTAAAACAATGCATAGAAATCATTTACTGCCCATTGGACAAATATTGATTGAGTCTGAGCCCCAGAAGATGCCCCTCTGGACCAGTGACTAGAGCTGCTGCTAAGAAAAGATCAAGAAAGTCTGCACCTACAGAAGCAGAGTTAAAGTGTTCCCCTCCACAAGTCCCAGTTGAGCATGACTGTCAGTCCATATCAGAAGAAAGTGAGAGTGACTTTGAATACTATCCTTCTTACGAACTGAGTCAATTGTTTGGGCAATCCCTAGTCAATATGGAGATGAAGCTGGGCCTTCTGGACTGTCTAAGCCCCCAGCTTCGGCCCCTGGAGCCAATGCTCCCTGAAAGTGAAGTGCAAAGCATCAGATCAGATGAAATGGAATCATTGTGCATGGTTGAACTGTTTGAGCTTTCAGTGGAGAAAATGATGGATTGGGCAGACTGGTGATACACCAGAACAAGAAGAGTATTTTGAGTGCCCTGACAGTCCACTGCCAGTGTCCGAAAGCTCTCCATCGAGCCAAATGTTATGGACTCAGAAACTGAACCCTGGAGCTGAAAGTGCCCCAAGTTCTAGCCTCTCTACCCCATGGAGACTCCCCTGACAAGTGAGGACAATGCTGAAAATGAGGCTCAGAGTGCAGAGACTGTAACAGTTCCCCTAGAAAGACTGAGTCGAGCTGTAAAGCCTGTGCACCTCAGTTATGATTCCTTTAGGAGGCCTGTGGACTTGCCTCAATGTTGTCCATAAAGGAGTGTATGTGTCCCGAGCTCATTGCCCAAACTGAGCGTCAGTGCTAACTCAAGTTACTTGTGTTGCCCTCTAAGAATGGTGCCCTTGCCCCGTCCAGCCCCAAGGTAACTGATAGGGAAAGCCCCCTCTCTTCAGGTTTCATGTACAAGAGGTAATAACTTGAGTTATGGTACAATGTGTGTGTAATACTGTGTAAAGAGTGACGTACTGCAATGTTTCAGAAATGTGTTCTTGGTAAAATGATATGTTGACTGATGATTACATGTGTGAGCCTAATGCAAATGCATATGGTTGCAGTTAAAACTTATAGGGGTACTTGCTTGACGGGACGTCAAGCTTTCCCAGGCCAGGAAGGGTGTAACCCCCTGCAAATGGGGGTTTCCAAAAGACTTCCAGGAGCTTGCTTGAATGCTTCAAGCGTGAATGGTGTTTGGCGTTTAAGCCATTTATCTGTGAGTGTTTTTAAAGCCTCTGGTACTGTCTCTTTAAGAGCTGTCTGCTTGCAAACATAATTAGTTTGTATGGGGGGACTGTGTATTTCTCTGCTTGAGTACCACTCGAGCTGCTGCCAATTTACTCCATTTTTGCAGTCACTAGGAGTGCAAAGGGAACCTATCTGAAAGATGTAACTGTTTTCCAGGAATCATTTAGGTAATAATGAAATACAAGTTTGTCTAATCTGCTTTCTTTGCAGTCAGAACTATGTTTGCCTAGTTCCCCATTCTAGTTTTGAACTGCTGAACTGGACCAATCAGTGTGGGTTAAGGTAGCTCTAAAATGGTGCCTTGGACGAATCAGAACTTGGACTCGTAATCTGAGCCAGCCACAAGAGGATTATATGGGCAGTGACTCTGGGAGATGTAGTTTGGACTTGAGCCTTTTGGACCAACAGGGGCAGTCTATTGTGAGTGACAGCCAATCCAGCCAAGAGCGGGAGGAACTCAAAGGAAGTGCCGGTTTTGTCTGCTGGAGTTTCAGTTGAGCTCTGGCAGTGAAGAGGAAGGAGCCCTGTGCTTTTGGTGTGCAGTTTAGTGGGAAATCGTGTAAGGCCCCAAGTTCCGGTCTGCAGCTTGTGTAACTGCTTGTTAGGACTGAATCAAATCCTGTGAGAGAGAATCAAAGGATATCTGAAGAGTAGAAATCAGGCTCACCCTGTAGAAGACTGGAGAAATTGCTGAATTGCGCTCGGTCTGTCAGGAACTGAATCTGCTGTGTGTTCTCCTGGGTATTGTGCAGTAATTGCGATCGGGATAGAGAAGCAGCCTGCCTGGTATAGTACTTTCTTTTTACCATATAAATGTGTGAGGAGGCTTGTGTAGCTCAAGTGAATCCTGCTGCCATTAAAGGACTTTTGCCTGTTACTGTTTACCATATAAATGTGTGAGGAGTCTTGTGGAGCTCAAGAGTAGCCCTGCTGGCGTTGAAGGACCCTATCTTGTTTGGAGGTCGTGAGTACTAATTCAGGGTCGCTCCTGTTGAATTGCCACATTGAATCCAAATGGAAATACTGTACTGCTGACTGTTTAACTAATTTTTCTTTTCTCTGTGTGAAAGGGCCCCTACCAGCTGCCACGGTTTGGACTAGCCACTAGGGCTTGGGTACCCAGGGACAGTAACTGGTAGGGATAGGCCTGTGCACAGAGCCATAGGTAGATGAGTAAAGTGATAAGCTAATTAACCTGATTTCCCCCTGTCCTTATTACATCCCGCTAAATAAATCAGAGCTGCTTGTTTCAGCAGAGTTATACTGCCTGAGGTATTTTTCTATGTTAAAGTATTGTACTGTGATTGTTGCACTGTATCTTCTTGTAACCCCCCTGCAAATGGGGGTTCCCAAAAGACTTCCAGGAGCTTGCTTGAATGCTCCAAGCCTGAATGGTGTTTGGCGTTTAAGCCATTAATCAGTGAGTGTTTTTAGAGCCTCTGATACTGTCTCTTTAAGAGCTGTCTGCTTGCAGACATAATTAGTTTGTATGGGGGACTGTGTGCTTCTGCTTGAGTACCACTCGAGCTGCTGCCAATTCACTCCATTTTTGCAGTCACTAGGAGTGCAAAGGGAACCTATCTGAAAGATGTAACTGTTTGACAGAAATCATTTAGAGTAATGATGAAATTACAGTTTGTCTAACCTGCTTTCTTTGCAGTCAGAACTGTGTTTGCCTAGTTCCCCATTCTAGTTTTGAACTGCTGAACTGGACCAATCAGTATGGGTTAAGGTAGCTCTAAAATGGTGCCTTGGACAAATCAGAACTTGGACTCATAATCTGAGCCAGCCACAAGAGGATTGTATGGGCAGTGACTCTGGGAGATGTAGTTTAGACTTGGCACCTTTTTGGACAACAGGGCAGTCTATTGTGAGTGACAGCCAATCCAGCCAAGAACTGGGAGGAACTCAAAGGAAGTGCCAGTTTTGTCTGCTGGAGTTTCAGTTGAGCTCTGGCAGTGAAGAGGAAGGAGCCCTGTGCTTTTTGATTGTGCAGTTTTAGTCAGGAAAGCGTGTGTAAGGCCCAGAGTTCGGTCTGCAGCTTGTGTAACTGCTTGTTAGGACTGAATCCATCCTGTGAAGAGAATCAAAGGAGATCTGAAGAGTAGAAACCAGGCTCACCCTGTAGAAGACTGGAGAAATTGCTGAATTGCACTCGGTCTGTCAGGAACTGAATCTGCTTTGTGTTCTCCCGGGCATCGTGCAGTAATTGCGATCGGGATAGAGAAGCAACCTGCCTGGTATAGTACTTTCTTTTTACCATATAAATGTGTGAGGAGGCTTGTGTAGTTCAAGTGAATCCTGCTGCCATTAAAGGACTTTTGCCTGTTACTGTTCACCATATAAATGTGTGAGGCTTGTGTAGCTCAAGTGAATCCTGCTGCCATTAAAGGACTTTGCCTTTGCAGTTTGCCATATAAATGTGTGAGGAGTCTACGTGGAGCTCAAGAGTAGCCCTGCTGACATTGAAGGACCCTATCTTGTTTGGAGGTCGTGAGTACTAATTCAGGGCGCTCCTGTTGAATGGCCACATTGAATCCAAATGGAATTACTGTACTGCTGACTGTTTAACTAATTTTCTTTCTCTGTGTGAAAGGGCCCCTACCAGCTGCCACGAGTTTGGACTAGCCACTAGGGCTGGGGTACCCAGGGACAGTAACTGGTAGGATAGGCCCTGTGCACAGAGCCATAAATGAATGAGTAAAGTGATAAGCTAATTAACCTGATTCTCCCCTGTCCTTGTTATATCCCCCTAAGTAAATCAGAGCTGTTTGTTTCAGCAAAGTTATACTGCCTGAGGTATTTGTCTATGTTAAAGTATTGTACTGTGATTGTTGCACTGTATCTTATTTTACAGGAGGTCCCAGTGCCTGAACCAGTCCTTGCGGTAAGTGTATACTGTGAAGGTAATTCTGATATATTGTGTGGGCCACTAGTGGGAAGAAAGGGGGGTTGCAGTGTCCCAGAGGCTGTGACCAAGTTAGTTTAACTATTGCAAACCCTGACCTCTGGGTGAGGCACCCCATCGGATCCAGGCCCCTCAGCCTGTTAGTGGCAAATCAGGCAGGGGTAGTAGCCCCTGGGATAGCGCCATCTAGGGTTACATTCTTATTTACAGGGGGTCCCAGTGCCTGAACCAGTCCTGGGGTAAGTGTATACTGTGAAGGTAATTCTGATATACTGTGGGCCACTAGTGGGAGGAAAGGGGTTGCAGTGTCCCAGAGGGCTGTGACCAAGTTAGTTTAACTATTGCAAACCCTGACCTCTGGGTGGAGGCACCCGCCATCAGATCCAGGCCCCTCAACCTGTTAGTGGCAAATCAGGCAGGGGTAGTAGCCCCTGGGATAGCGCCATCTAGGGGTTACAGTGGCCTTCATTATTCTCCAAATCACCGTCATAACATATAAAATAGTAATAGAAAATAACTCCATTGTTTATTTCACTACTGTGAGCGTGCATCACGGACGTCTCCATGATGCGTGCTCACATACTGAGATAAACAATTGTTATATTGTGAATTCCAGCACTTGGTTTAAAAGGTGACACCACAATAGAGGCTCATATAGCTGTCCTGTACCAAAGTTCATATTAGTAATGTAGGGTTTACATTTTTTCGACTCTGCTCCATTATAAAGCATACAGCAGGCATAGACGTGCACGCTCACTGCTGAGCATGCTGGGGTCGGCGCGTCATGGAAAGAAGCTGTGTACATCAATGGAGATATGGGGCTCTGCACACAAAATGAATCTGCAAGCACAGAAGGATGTTTTCTCACCCATTTCCCACACAAGCTAATAGAGGACCGGGGCACTAGCATTGGGGTATGTACAATGTTACTGGAGACTGAAGTAATGAGCTCAATGCGCGCTTCAGTGTAAGGGGACTGCCACATAGATGTCCATGCTCTCACTAGGTGGTGAGGCATGGACGTCATCACAGGAGCCACGTTTGCTGCACAGAATGCCCGAACGGAGTGAAAATGGCGCTGTGCTTCGGATGATGTTAACTGTTGTAAAACATATTTTGTGGGGCACTAACACAGCTGCTGTTCACCATATGTTAACAGCTGAACATGCAAGGCTCACATATTTACAATGTGAGGCTACATGGTACAGATTCCCTTTAAAGACTCCTGCCTCTGGCTTTCTAGTACTCAAGTAAGAGACTTTTTACTTATATCTATACTTGTTGGGTTATCTATAGCAGCATGACCATACCCGCTACAATGTGTCTGCATGTGTGTGTGTGTGTGTGTGTGGGGGGCTGGCCATGTGGGTGCATGCATGTGATTGTGTGTGTGTGTGTGTGTGGTGTCATGTTATTGCTAGGTTTGGGTTTGCACCTTAAAGTCTGTTTGCATGTAAGCATTCAAAACTATGGAGAAAAAAACAGTAGGAGTATGAGCCAGACAGAAGTAATTAAGTGGTTTTGTGGGAAAGTTTGTGTATTGAGGTTCTGAGAGGGGGAAAAAAACATGTGTTTCCATTGGTTTGTGTGCTACAATTCAACTGTGAAAATGAGATGAGGGAGAGAAGAAAAATGAAAAGCATACACTGGCTACGAGTATGCCACATGTATGCAGATGTATTCAGATACAGTATGTATTGAAGTACAAGCCAGACATATGTGTCTGGACAGTATGGCTTAGTGGTTAAAGGCACTGACTGAATTGCTAGCCAGGAAACTTGGAGGAATGAAGATCTGGGTTTGAATGCCATCAACTCCCACTTGTGTATGATGTGATCATGAGCAAATCACTTAACTTTTACATGTACAGTTATCAGTGACCATTTGCTTTTTCACACGCATGCCACATGCATGCAGTCTTTCCCAATTTAACATAAAAATCATGGTTTCCACACTTGCTTACTACATACACATGCCATATGCATGCAATTGGTTCCAATTTAACATTTAAATCATACTTGAAGCACGCATATCACTTGGGCAGTTTTATGTGTGCAGCATGAAAACACTGCATACAATTATTTCTGTAAAGGAGAGTTCCAGTCCAGTGCCTTTCTGGCACCATAATTCCTCTCTGACTTAGACTGTTCCTTTGAGAGTTTGAAACTTTTCTAAGGTCCCATCACAGGGCACACCCTATTGCCTCTTGCATAAAAGACCTGTGCCCTACCAGCAAGGGGAAACCAATGCTTAGGTCCCACAAAGGATTACACTCCTTTGTCTCCTTCTGTTCATACTTTAAAGCTGTGTTTACATGGCAGCTGGCAGCATGTCTCATGTCTTGCGCTCCCTTCCAATCATCGCTCATTCCCATTCCACACAGCCTACCCTTGCAGTGCTGCAGGTCGCTCTGAGGACGGGCTGTGAAGTCCTCATTTTGATTAAAAAAATTGCCTTTCTAGCAGAGCGAGCGCAGTAAAGCGTTCACACTATCATTTAATGCACTCACTCTGCTGCTGACCTCACAACTGAGTCGGATCAAAAAAACTATCCAATGTGTACACAGGGAGCTCCTGACAGTGTTTACACTGCTGACTTTGCAGCGCATCAACTGGTGTGCATGGGTTGATAAGCTGCAAAGTCAGCAGTGTAAACAGAGCTAAAGACTATTCTATACTCTTGTCTTTGTAAATCACATTTTACTTATAATTTCTCTGTCTCCCTTAATTCCTATCTTATTATTCTCATCGCTTTCTCTCTCTGCTACCCTAGCAGGGGGTTTCTCCTCAGCAATTGTGTTTCTGCCGCATCATAAGTAGACTGTATACTTTTCCACTACTTAAAGAATTTTTTCTCCCTCTCAGCCATGAGCTACTTCTTTCTCCTCTCTCCAGGAAACACTCTCCGACTCTTCTTTCACTGCTACCTAACATCCTTCCTGCTAGTTATCTCTAAACTGCTCACTCCAAATTCATTACCACTGTAGTGACTATCTGGGCCACTCTAACTGCTAATGCTTTTGCTAACTCATAGCCCCAGGGCAAAGGGACTACTTTTGGTATCTCCACAAACTGTCCTTTTTTTTCCTTTCTTCCTTTTTTTTTCATATTCTGCTGGCTTCCGCCACCCCCTTCCACCTTCCTAAGCCTCCCCAGGGTACCAGTGGCGCAGGCACCTCCATGATTATGCCCCTTGTGGTGGAGTCACAACAGAGAGGTCCAACCTTTCCCACCAAAGCCCATAATCCAGTTTCCTCATTCCAGGCTTCCTGGTGACATGGTGAGTGGAGATGTGGCCAGCAGGCATCATACGTCCTTGCCGTGTCCATCCTTTTTCCTCCAGTTATCTCCTCTTAATTCTCCATGGCTGTGGTAGCATGGTGCATATGTGAATGCTGGATCAAGTTGACCCTGCTCCACCCACCCTGGCCTAGCGCCTGGTCCCCCATCTGTGCAACATTGCCACTGAGCCTCCACTCGATGGCAGCCAAGTACTGGGAAAACCTACCTCCCTACCCGGGAGAGGAGAGGGCCTGCCAGCCGATCATTCCTTCTCCCACCCCGCTAAGCTGTGGCCACCTGAGCTTGTTCCCGAACTCGGGTTGCCAATGTTGAGAGGTAGGGCCAAGTGCATCAGCCCTCAGCGCCACTGGGCCAGCTTGCCACAAACTGTTCTATGCAAATTACTATGTGTACTGGAGCTACACAATGCACGCATACACATGTGCACATATGCTGAACTACTGTACAAACCCTATACTTTCTACAAGCAGTGTGTGGAGTCTATCCTCAGTAAGGATGAGCCAATGCGAAGTTTGCATTTGGTGCTCTGATGAAATCAGACATTTTGGACACCAGTGAAGCAGGTCAGAGGAAATTCAGTTTTTTTTCACAGTTTCAGCACTCTGACGTCATGATGCAGCACTTCCTATGGGAAGCACACAATGAGCATGACCAAGTTGTTGGCAAGCCACATGACCTGCAGAACAGCCTATCAGTGGTGCTGGAGATCAGGCACTCCTTGTCCTGCACACAACTCAGATCCATTTCCAGCTCCTTGTCACAGGGGAAAGACCTGCAGTAGCAGAGGCTACAAAGGAGCTCCTTTTATGTGAAAAAGAGTGACTTTTGATCAGAAATTTTAGAAGAAAAAAAAAATCACAGAATTGTGCATACCTCGAAACCTTCTGCACTGTAAGTCAGGGACAAGGCTTAATAAAATCAGGGACAAGTGACCAAAATCAGGGATATATAATAATATCTTTATTTATAAAGCACTATTCCACAGTGTATCCAAATGCTGTATAATCTATTCAATATCAATTAAAACAATAACATTCTAAAAATCAATTCTCTAATCAATACAGTTAAAAACACAGCTACAGTAATCTAGTATAAACTAAACAGTTTCTCCAAAAAGCAAGCCCAAATAAATAGGTTTTTAGTGCAGTTTTAAAGCTCTCCACTGTCAGACACACTCGTATCGGACGAGGCAGAGAATTCCACAGGGTTGGGGCTGCAAATGAAAATGCCTGAGATCCAGAAGTTTTTAACCATACCCTGGGAATCTCCAGCAATCCCTTGTCGGCTGAGTGGAGTGGTCAGAGGGGGCAGTAAGGGTGCATGAGATCTTGCAGGTAGCTTGGACCTTGTCTGTGTAGAGTTTTATTGGTCGGCAAGCTGACCTTGAAGATGATCTGCCACTGAACTGGCAGCCATTGCTGTTCGCACAGCACAGGTGTAATATGGCTGGATCGAGATAATCCAGATAACAACCTGGCCGCTGCATTCTGCACCAATTGCAAGTGGCAGATATCAGCCTCCAGAAGCCCTAGGTAAAGGGAGTCACAGTAGTCCAGGCGTGAGGTCACAAAGGTGTGGATCAGAGTTGGGAGGTCGCCGGACGGAACTAGATGCTTAATCTGGGCGATATTCCTCAGATGGTAAAAAGAGGACTTGACCACTAAAGTGTCAGCCCATCATCAAGTATTAACCCTAGATTCCGTGCCCGTTTGGAGGTCGGCAACTGGGCACCCCCAGTCCAAAGCCCTGAGGGACATCCCACTGCTGACCCCTCTATCCGGCAGCCAGGATCCACAACCAACACCTCAGTCTTGTCGGATTTCAGTTTCAGCCAGCTGGTATTCTTCCAGTCGTGGATTTCTGCTAGGCAGTTGTTAAACATCAAGAGCTCACTATCCTGGTCAGGCACAAAGGACAAGCAGAGCTGTGTATCATCTGCATAGCAGTGAAAACCCAGCCCATACTGCCTCACAATGTCTCCTAATGGCAGCATGTACACCGCGGACGAACTTAGGGACAGCACAGAACCCTGCAGCACCCCACATGGCAGAGGGAATGACTCAGAGGAACAAGTCCCCAAGATCTCCTTCTGTGATCTGCCAGTGAGGAAAGAATGAAACCATCTGAGGACCATACAAGACAGGCCATAGATGACTCACAGACATTCCAGCAGCACCCCATGGTCCACGGTGTCAAAAACTGAGGAGAGATCTAAGAGCACCAAGATGGAATGGTGTTTCTGATCTCTCACAATCAGGAGATCACTGAGTACCTGAATGAGAATGGTCTTGGTGCTTTGCTTTTTATGAAATCCAAACTGGAGAGGATCATAGATGTTATGGATGGTAAGATGGCTCTCCAGCTGCAGCACCACAACTTCCTCAATAGCCTTTCCCACAGTAGTTAGCGGGGCAGTCTGGGTCAAGCAAAGATTTCTTGAGAAGGGGAGTTACCACCGCTTCCTTCAGGAAGCTCAGAAACTCACCCGACTCTAGTGAGCACCAAACTATCTCCGCAAGGACTGGGCCAATGACATCAACACAGCCTATTAAAAGGCCGTTAGGACCCGGGTCCAAACTAAAGCAAGTCAGGCACATACCTTAGAGAATTTGCATGACTTCCACGATCTCCAGCCAATCAAACTCCATCCAACAGAACTGAGGAGTAGCAGCACCACACCGACCACCATCACCCCCCCCCCCCCCATACAGCATGCTATGCGGATCTCAGACCTGATGTCAGCAATCTTACCAGCAAAGAAGCGGGCAAACTCCTCACACTTATCTTGAAAAAATGCTCTTCAAACTTGCAGACAGGCTGAACTGCACAGTCTGTCCACAGTTAAAAAGAGCTGAGCTGGTTAATTCTGAGCTGCAGCAATCTCCCTGGACAGGAATTCTGCCCCCTTACAGAAGATTGCTAACTGAAAGTTTCTATAAAGTTCCATCAAAGTCTGTTGGCATCCCAGCTGGATCTCCGCCAGCAATGTTCTAACCTTCGCCATGCGAAAAATGTCAATATTAGCTCAGCAATTATGTCATAATTGTCTAGCTTAGTGTAAAGGTATTTTCTGAAAGAGAACTAGACTGTAACACTAAAGATAGGCATTATTTTATGTTTCTGTAACAGAAATTCCAAATTTAGGAGGGACAGTGGAAATTTTTGAGGCAAAATCAGGGATGTACCTGAAAATCAGGGACAGCTGTGAGGTATGGAATCGTGCATTATCATACCAGCTAGCTAATTCTCACGATAGTTAACTGTAGTTTTAGGCAAGCAAGATAGTATAATTGTGATAAAAAGGAGAGAGAACAGTCAACAGTGTGGGCCTGTACTAGCAGCTATAGGCTCCACAGGAGCAGAGCAGAGTGAATTTAGCAGACTGGGAAAGGTGCAAGATGGATTTTTGTAAGGTTTGACTATTTTTTCTGTTACTGACCGCTGGTGGTTTATTTCAGGGCACAGAAATACATATTCATTTTTTTTTGTTTTGTCCCTGCAGCAGGAGCAGAGCAGATTGAATTCAGCAGACTGGGAAAGGAGCCGGAGGGATTTTAAAAGAATATGACACATTTTTTACTGACTACTGGTGGTACAGCACAGCACAGAAATCCATCTTTTTATTGTTCATGTGTGTGTGTGTGTGCGCACGCGTGTGTGCCTGCCAGCCAGTCAGTAAGTGAAAAGTAAAGCAGACACTGCACGAGACAGATGGTCTCTCAGTGGGGTGGGGTCTGTCAGGGGGGTGCTTGGTGGTATTACATTTCTCTATCACCTCACAAGTCATATGTCAGTGCGGCTTGTCTGTGCACCAGGTATGCATGTCACAGGGGCATCTAAGAATCATCAATGACTATTGTGAGTCCTCATTGATAGTGTCTGACAGTGGCTGCATCATGTCATCATTTATCATGCACATGATGCCAATGCATGTGGAAAACATGTAGAAAAGAACTGGAGGAGAAATGGATGCAGGGGGAAGAAAGGAGCAGATAACTGTTTCAGCATGTCTTTTCCACCAAGTACAAGTTCTGCAGGTAGTGGTGGTTGAGAAGGGGGTGATCATGGTGGAACAGGGACTGGAAGTCATAGTCATGGGTATGTAAGTACAAGAGCTGGGCACATGACAGTACAGCCAAAGAAACTATGGTTCTGCGTCCCCAGAAATTCACTGGTTCCACTACTACTGCAGTGTAAGCAACTGTCCCTGGCTTCTGGTCATCCAGTGCATCTGGTGATGAAACCATCATGATCAATCCAGAAGCACCCCAGTCCTCTCCCCTATCATATTTATGTGCTTCCGGCTCCCCTTCTTGAGATACTGTAGATGTGATCTATCCAGAAATGTAAAGTCTAGTTCCCCCAAAAATCCTCTTGTGTGCTCTACCCAATTCCTCAAAGTCCCAACCCCCTTGTCCCTAGTGCTTCCAAAAATGGAATGAGGGAAGGGAGTCAAGTGACAAGCACAAATCACATTTTACAACTTCAGTTTCATGATTTATGCTTTTCTTGGTGTAACCCCCCTGCAAATGGGGGTTCCCAAAAGACTTCCATGAGCTTGCTTGAATGCTCCAAGCCTGAATAGTGTTTGGCGTTTAAGCCATTTATCAGTGAGTGTTTTTAGAGCCTCTGGTACTGTCTCTTTAAGAGCTGTCTGCTTGCAGACATAATTAGTTTGTATGGGGGGACTGTGTATTTCTCTGCTTGAGTACCACTCGAGCTGCTGCCAATTTACTCCATTTTTGCATTCACTAGGAGTCCAAAGGGAACCTATCTGAAAGATGTAACTGTTTGCCAGAAATCATTTAGAGTAATATTGAAAATACAGTTTGTCTAACCTGCTTTCTTTGCAGTCAGAACTGTGTTTGCCTAGTTCCCCATTCTAGTTTTGAACTGCTGAACTGGACCAATCAGTGTGGGTTAAGGTAGCTCTAAAATGGTGCCTTGGACCTAATCAGAACTTGGACTCATAATCTGAGCCAGCCACAAGAGGATTGTATGTGCAGTGACTCTGGGAGATGTAGTTTAGACTTGCGCCTTTTGGACCAACAGGGGCAGTCTATTGTGAGTGACAGCCAATCCAGCCAAGAACGGGAGGAACTCAAAGGAAGTGCCCGGTTTTGTCTGCTGGAGTTTCAGTTGAGCTCTAGCAGTGAAGAGGGAAGGAGCCCTGTGCTTTTGGTGTGCAGTTTTAGTCGGGAAACGGTGTAAGGCCCAGAGTTCGGGTCTGCAGCTTGTGTAACTGCTTGTTAGGACTGAACTGCCCTGTGAAGAGAATCAAAGGATATATGAAGAGTAGAAACCAGGCTCACCTTGAGAAGACTGGAGAAATTGCTGAATTGCGCCAGTCTGTCAGGAACTGAATCTGCTGTGTGTTCTCCGGGTATTGTGCAGTAATTGCGATCGGGATAGAAAAAGCAGCCTGCCTGGTATAGTACTTTCTTTTACCATATAAATGTGTGAGGAGGCTTGTGTAGCTCAAGTGAATCCTGCTGCCATTAAAGGACTTTTGCTTGTTACTGTTTACCATATAAATGTGTGAGGAGGCTTGTGTAGCCAAGTGAATCCTGCTGCCATTAAAGGACTTTGCCTGTTGCAGTTTGTCATATAAATGTGAGGAGTCTTGTGGAGCTCAAGAGTAGCCCTGCTGACGTTGAAGGACCCTATCTTGTTCGGAGGTAGTGAGTACTAATTCAGGGTCGCTCCTGTTGAATTGCCACATTAAATCCAAATGGAATTACTGTACTGCTGACTGTTTAACTAATTTTTCTTTTTCTGTGTGAGAGCCTCACAGCTGCCACGGGTTTGGACTAGCCACTAGGGCTTGGGTACCCAGGGACAGTAACTGGTAGGGATAGGCCTGTGCACAGAGCCATAGGTAGATGAGTAAAGTGATGAACTAATTAACCTGATTTTCCCCTGACCTTGTTATATCCCCCTAAATAAATCAGAGCTGCTTGTTTCAGCAAAGTTATACTGCCTGAGGTATTTGTCTATGTTAAAGTATTGTACTGTGATTGTTGCACTGTATCTTTTTATTTTACAGGGGGTCCCAGTGCCTGAACCAGACCTGGGGGTAAGTGTATACTGTGAAGGTAATTCTGATATACTGTGTGGGCCACCAGTGGGAAGAAAGGGGGGTTGCAGTGTCCCAGAGGGCTGTGACCAAGTTAGTTTCACTATTGCAAACGCTGACCTCAGGGTGGAGGCACCCGCCATCGGATCCAGGCCCTCAACCTGTTAGTGGCAAATCAGGCAGGGTAGTAGCCCTGGATAGCGCCATCTAGGGGTTACATCTTGGAGGCTCACCGCTGGGATTGTGTGTCCTCTAGTGGCCATATTTACGAACCACTGTTAAGAAAAAATGGGCACGACAGAAGTGGCTGTGCACCGCTGGTGGAGTGGTGTACTGGAGAAGAGATCGACCCCCAAAATGCTATGCTTATCCTGGACATCCCCCTGGGTATCAATACGGACACTGTACAGGGAGTACTTTCCAAGGTGGAAGGTTTACAAAACCCTGTGGTGGTGGGTCGGCATGCTAATCTGCTCACCTACACTTTCCTGGCCCTAGTAGAGTTTAAGGATCCCATAGATAGCTCCAAAGTGCCACAGACCATTACCCCAGAGGGAGCCCTCACTGCCTGGAGAGTGATAACTAAGGACAGTAAGACCGGGGAATGAGCCCCCACCACTGTCTGAAACTTTGAGGAGAAATTTACAAATGGTTGCTGGGGAAGGGAAACTGTGAGGACTTGAAGAAACTATTCTTGCCACCTGGGGTGTTCCTCCCCCAACACCCTCTCCCACTCCAGTACCCGTAATGGTGGCTGAACCAATGCAGACTCCTATTTCTGCACCTGCCATCAGTCACGACTCTTACCGAATGTTGAGGATCTTCTCTGGCACCCTTCCCACCCCCCAAGGGGAGGATGACTGGGAGACCTGGATAGACTATGTTGCCCCCCAAGTGCTAGAATGGCAATGCTCGGAAGCCGAAAAGCGAAAGAGGGTTAGTGAGAGCCTCCGAGGTCCTGCCCTTGCTACCATCCATGCTAAACGGGCCAGTAACCCTGAAGTGACTGCACAGGCCTATCTTGAGGCTTTGGAGAATGTGTGGGAGCCCAGATTCTGATGAGGACCTATGGTGGAGAGTAAGAAATGCACAACAGTACCAAGGGGAGTTGTTGTCTGTGTATGTATCTCGGCTGGAAAAATTGTTGCAAGAATGCCTCAGAAAGGGTAGTTTGCCAGCAATTGAACTGGACCGAACCAGGCTGGACAGGATCCTTAAGTCTGCCCCTTCTCAGAACTGCTGTTGCTTCAGTTATGCCTGGCAAACCGATCGAATCCCACCCTCGTATGATGAGTTAATGAGAGAAATTCGAGGAGTTGAGAAAAGGCGACCTCGGGAGGAACCTGCACCAATAGCTGCGGCTACAACCCGAGTGACTGAGGGTGACCCATCAAGTGAAGTTCAGGGACAGAGGCTGGCAGTCAATGAGTGCTCTGACAAGGAAAAAGATATGCCACAATGGAGCGAACTGTTGAGAGAGATCCGGGAATTCAAAAACAGTCCCTTTATGAAGGCCACGCCTGCAAGTACGGGCCCTGACCTATATCCGACTGCATCTGCTATGGGGGTAGGCGACCAACCATGTATCTCCTGCTGATAACAGCTCCAAACTCAATTCCTGACCATGGAAGTGGAGAAACTGACGAGATGTCTCCAAATGCTTATCACGCCGCAGACAGAGATGGCACCCAGGTTTCCAGTTAGTAGTACCCCGCCCTGGCTCCCAGTGTGGCACCTCGCCAGCTCAAACTCCAGAAAGTATGTTTTGCTATAACTGTGGGAAGGATGGCACGTGAAGAGGGAATGCCGTACCCAAAAGACACTGACAAAGTTGCATATAGGCTACCAGGAGAGCTTCGGAGAACAAATCAGTGGTTAAGAGGTGCACAAAATGATCCCAGTGAGGGCACCAAAAATGCTAACTCACGCCCTTTGTGGCAAGGTCAGTTGCCCAGGCCCCCACTCACTGCCTCTCCAGACTGGTCCAGAATAGTGGGTCCTCCATGGACACCACTGTAAAGGTGAATGGAGTGTCTACAAGAGCTGTATTAGACAGTGGCTCCTAAGTGACAATTATGTTCCAGGATTGGTATCAGAAGCATTTGTCAGACGTACTTACAACCATAGAAGGACTGCATGTGTGGGGTTAAGTGAGAAGGTCTACCCTATTCCGGTATATCCGAATTTGGCTGTCTTTCCCACCTCCGTGGCTGGAGTGGCCAAACAAGTAGAGACCCTAGACTTAGTGTGTCCCCCACTGGACTGTATGATGGTGTCCCTTTGTTGATTGGAACAAATGCTCATATGTTCGGAAGGCTGGCACAGTTATGTTATGAAAAACAGGGTCAAAGACTAGTAGAGCTTTAAGAGTTCCGCTTTAATTAAGAAGGCCTATGAGGCACAGAGAGATGCTGAAAAATAGAACCAGAGGAACCGGTCGGAATTGTATGGAAGAAGGATCCTGAGTCTCTGATCCTGGCGCCAAATGCCCAGTGTACCTTACAGGGAGAGGTCCGATCAGAAAGGATGTTAAGAATAAAATATTAATGTTGGATGCACCAGGCGATGGAAAATTGCCAGAGGGACTGCTGGTCAAGTCTAGTATTTTGCCCGCTAGAGCCCATGCTTATGCCAGAAGGGTAATGGCCCAAGTTCATAATGTGTCTGAAAGAGACATTCGAGTAAATAGAGGTTGCATCCTGGCTAATGCATTGTGCAGACACTGCAGTGCTACCCAGCAGCAAGAGTTCAAGGAAGAATGACAGAGTACCGCCTGACTTGTTTGATTTCGCGACCCCGCTGCCAGCTGAATGGAAAGTGAGGATCAGTGAGAAGCTTGCCCAGAGAGACCAGGTGTTTTCTTTAAAGGAATGGGACGTAGGATGCGTGCAAGGAGCTGAGCACAATATCCAGCTGCATGACGAAAGACCATTTCGTGAGAGGTCTCGACGCTTGGCACCTACTGACATAGATGATGTGAGACGGCATCTGCAAGAGATGTTAGCTGCTGGTGTAATACAAGAATCCAGAAGCCCTTATGCTTCCCCCATTGTGGTAGTGAGGAAAAAGAATGGGACAGTAAGGATGTGCGTGGATTATCGCACCTTAAACGGTGGACTATCCTGATCAGTACACAATGCCCGCATTCAGGATGCTTTGGACTGCCTAAGCGGGAGCAAGTGGTTCTCTGTGTTGGATCTCCGCGTGGGTACTACCAGATCCCGATGGCCCCAGAGGACCGTGAGAAGACAGCCTTTATCTGTCCGCTATTTCTATGAATTCATGAGGATGCCTCAAGGATTTCCAGGTGCCCCAGCCACTTTTCAACCATTGATGGAGCGTGCAGTGGGGACATGAACTTACTAGAGTGCCTGGTATACCTAGATGATGTTATTGTGTTTGGCAGCTCACTGGAGGAACATGAGAGCAGATTATTTAAGGTATTGGACCGACTGGAGGACTTTGGCCTTAAACTGTCCATTGATAAGTGTCAATTCTTTCAAACATCAGTAAAGTATGGGACACATAGTATCCACCGAGGAATAGAGACTGACCCAAGTAAAGTTGAGGCCTTGACCACCTGGCCACAGCCCAAAATCTAAAAGAACTGCAAAGATTCCTGGGATTCTGTGGTTATTATCGGTTTCATCAAGGACTATTCAAGAGTGATCCGCCTTACTTAACCTTACTCAAGGGTATCCCCAACCCACAAAAATACCAAAGTCAGCGTCCTCAAGACTGAAAGAGTGTATTTTCGTCCGAGTGAAGTATTTGGGGCCCGCTGGACTCCTGATTGTGAGACTGCTTTTCATGAGATCATATATCAACTTACCCATGCTCCAGTGCTGGCCTATGCCGATCCAAGAAAACCTTACATCCTGCACACTGATGCTAGCTTGCAAGGGTTGGGGCCAAGTTGTACCAAGAGCACGAGAATGGCCTGAGACCAGTGGCCTTTGCCAGTAGAAGCCTGACCCCATCCGAAAAGAACTATCCTGTACATAAGTTAGAGTTCCTAGCTTTGAAGTGGGCTATTGTTGACCAATTCCATGAGTACTTGTATGGGGCTAAAATACTTGTAAAAACTGACAATAATCCTTTGACCTATGTGCAGACCTCAGCTAAGTTGGAGGCCACTGGCCATAGGTGGCTTTCTGCATTATCTACATACGGCTATGCTCTCGAATACCGAGCAGGTCTGAACCACATAGATGCTGATGCTCTCTCCCGGAGGCCTGTTCCCCAGAATGATTGGGTCAGATTGGCAGAACCTGACATTCGGGCACTTTGCCGGAAGTTTAACAGAGAGGAACAAATGTCCAAGGATGCAGTGGACTGCATGGTGGATTGCTTGGGACCCTCTGAGAATTGCATACCTGCTGCTTATTGCCACTTTTCTGCAATAGACATTGGTGCACTGCCTCAGCTGGACAATGACAGTATTCGGCAGGCTCAATCCCGCGATCCCATGATCAAATCAGCTTTAGAATCCCTCTATGCAGGAAAAGATGTGTCCAAATTATGCTCCACTGATTTGAGAACTGCACTGTTATACAAAGAAGGTCCTAAGTTGAAACTGATGAATAAACTGTTGTACAGAGAAACAGTAGACAGAGGGGGACAAGTATACAAACAACAACTAGTGCTGTCCACTGCCTTTCGAGACTCAGTACTGAGGTCCTTGCACAACCACTTGGGGCACCTTGGTATAGACAGAACACTTGACTTGGTGAGATCCAGATTCTATTGGCCTAAGATGGGGGCTGATGTGGAGCAACACATTCGAACTTGTAGTCGCTGCTTACAGAGGAAAGCTTTGCCCCAGAAGGTTGCCCCCCTTGTTAACATCACCACCAGTGCACCCATGGAGCTGGTCTGTATTGATTTTCTGAGTTTGGAGTCAGATCAAAGAAATACCAGTAATGTGCTGGTGGTCACTGACCATTTCACGAGATATGCCCAAGCTTTCCCCACCAAAGACCAGAAAGCATCCACTGTGGCCAAAGTACTTGTAGAAAACTTTTTTGTTCACTATGGGGCTCCACAAAGAATCCATTCTGATCAAGGGAGAGACTTTGAGAGTCGTCTGATCAAAGAGATGCTTTCTTTGTGGGGAGTGCAAAGTCCAGAACCACTCCTTACCACCCCAGGGGACCCACAGCCTGAACGTTTCAACTGCGCACTTTGCTAGATATGCAGGCACCCTACACCCAAAGGACAAGCCTAGATGGAGCCAACAAATTAGCACCCTGGTACATGCTTATAACTGCACCAAAAGTGATGCCACTGGGTTCTCCCCCACCGCCTGATGTTTGGAAGAGAAGCTCGACTGCCGGTAGATGTGTTTTGGGGTCTCTCCTGATGGGGTTCAAACTGACAACTATTTACAGTATGTGCAAAAGTTAAAGGCCCAGCTAACTCATACGGCACAACTGGCTCAAACCATGGCTGCCAAAAGAAATCTGGCCAACAAAGAAAGGTATGATAAAAGGTGAAAGCACAGGAACTCCAGGAGGGAGATCGGGTATTGCTAAGAAATCTGGAACTGCATGGCAAACACAAGATTGCTGACAGATGGCACCATCTCCCTCACATTGTAGTGGGCAAGCTAGATGATCTGCCAGTGTACAAAGTAAGGCCTGAGAATAATTCAAAAGATGTAAAAACAATGCATAGAAATCATTTACTGCCCATTGGACAAATCTTGATTGAGTCTGAACCCCAGAAGATGCCCCTCTGGACCAGTGACTAGAGCTGCTTAAAAAGATCAAGAAAGTCTGCACCTACAGAAGCAGAGTTAAAGTGTTCCTCCACAAGTCCCAGTTGAGCATGACTGTCAGTCAATATCAGAAGAAAGTGAGAGGACTTTGAATACTATCCTTCTTACAAACTGAGTCAATTGTTTCGGGCAATCCCTAGTCAATACTGGAGATGAAGCTGGGCCTCTGGACTGTCTAAGCCCCCAGCTTCGTCCCTGGAGCCAATGCTCCCAGAAAGTGAAGTGCAAAGCATCAGATCAGATGAAATGGAATCATTGTGCATGATTGAACTGTTTGAGCTTTCAGGGGAGGAAAATGATGGACTGGGGCAGACTGGTGATACACCAGAACAAGAAGAGTATTTTGAGTGCCCTGACAGTCCACTGCCAGTGTCCGAAAGCTCTCCATCCGAGCCGAATGTTGTGGACTCAGAAACTGTAACTCCTGGAGCTGAAAGTGCCCAAGTTCCAGCCTTCTACCCCATGGAGACCCCTGACAAGTGAGGACAATGCTGAAAATGAGGCTCAGAGTGCAGAGACTGTCACAGTTCCCCAGAAAGACTGACGAGCTGTAAAGCCTGTGGTGCACCTCAGTTATGATTCCCTTGGGAGGCCTGTGGACTTGCCTCTCAATGTTGTCCATAAAGGAGTGTATGTGTCCCGAGCTCATTGCCCAAACTGAGCATCAGTGCTAACTCCAAGTTACTTGTGTTGCCCTCTAAGTATGGTGCCCTTGCCCCGTCCAGCCCCAAGGTAACTGATAGGGAAGGGCCCCCTCTCTTCAGGTTTCATGTACAAGAGGTAATAACTTGAGTTATGGTACAATGTGTGTGTAATACTATGTAAAGAGTGACGTACTGCAATGTTTCAGAAATGTGTTCTTGGTAAAATGATATATTGACTGATGCAAATGTATATGGTTGCAGTTAAAACTTATGGGGGTACTTGCTTGACGCGGACGTCAAGCTTTCCCAGGCCAGGAAGGGTGTAACCCCCCTGCAAATGGGGGTTCCCAAAAGACTTCCAGGAGCTTGCTTGAATGCTCCAAGCCTGAATAGTGTTTGGCTGTAAGCCATTTATTAGTGAGTGTTTTAGAGCCTCTGGTACTGTCTCTTTAAGAGCTGTCTGCTTGCAGACATAATTAGTTTGTATGGGGGACTGGGTGCTTTCGCTTGAGTACCACTGAGCTGCTGCCAATTTACTCCATTTTTGCAGTCACTAGGAGTGCAAAGGAACCTATCTGAAAGATGTAACTGTTTGCCAGAAATCATTTAGAGTAATATTGAAAATACAGTTTGTCTAACCTTCTTTTTGCAGTCAGAACTGTGTTTGCCTAGTTCCCATTCTAGTTTTGAACTGCTGAACTGGACCAATCAGTGTGGGTTAAGGTAGCTCTAAAATGGTGCCTTGGACGAATCAGAACTTGGACTCGTAATCTGAGCCAACCACAAGAGGATTGTATGGGCAGTGACTCTGGGAGATGTAGTGTGGACTTCGGCGCCTTTTTGGACCAACAGGGGCAGCTATTGTGAGTGACAGCCAATCCAGCCAAGAACTGGGAGGAACTCAAAGGAAGTGCCCGGTTTCGCCTACTGGAGTTTCAATTGAGCTCTGGCAGTGAAGAGGAAGGAGCCCTGTGCTTTTCGGTGTGCAGTTTTAGTCGGGAAGCGTGTGTAAGGCCCAGAGTTCGGTCTGCAGCTTGTGTAACTGCTTGTTAGGACTGAATCAAGTCCTGTGAGAGAATCAAAGGATATCTGAAGAGTAGAAACCAGGCTCACCCTGTAGAAGACTGGAGAAATTGCTGAATTAGCGCTCAGTCTGTCAGGAACTGAATCTGCTATGTGTTCTCCCGGTATTGTGCAGTAATTGTGATCAGGATAGAGAAGCAGCCTGCCTGGTATAGTACTTTCTTTTTACCATATAAATGTGTGAGGAGGCTTGTGTAGCTCCAGTGAATCCTGCTGCCATTAAAGGACTTTTGCTTGTTACTGTTTACCATATAAATGTGTGAGGAGGCTTGTGTAGCCCAAGTGAATCCTGCTGCCATTAAAGGACTTTTGCCTGTTGCAGTTTGTCATATAAATGTGTGAGGAGTCTCATGGAGCTAAAGAGTAGCCCTGCTGACGTTGAAGGACCCTATCTTGTTTGGAGGTCGTGAGTACTAATTCAGAGTCGCTCCCTGTTGAATTGCCACATTAAATCCAAATGGAATTACTGTACTGCTGACTGTTTAACTAATTTTTCTTTTCTCTGTGTGAAAGGGCCCCTACCAGCTGCCACGGTTTGGACTAGCCACTAGGGCTTGGGTACCCAGGGACAGTAACTGGTAGGGATAGGCCTGTGCACAGAGCCATAGGTAGATGAGTAAAGTGATAAGCTAATTAACCTGATTTCCCCTGACCTTGTTATATCCCCCTAAATAAATCAGAGCTGCTTGTTTCAGCAAAGTTATACTGCCTGAGGTATTTGCCTATGTTAAAGTATTGTACTGTGATTGTTGCACTGTATCTTTTTATTTTACAGGGGGTCCCAGTGCCTGAACCAGACCTGGGGTAAGTGTATACTGTGAAGGTAATTCTGATATACTGTGTGGGCCACTAGTGGGAAGAAAGGGGGGTTGCAGTGTCCCAGAGGGCTGTGACCAAGTTAGTTTAACTATTGCAAACCGTGACCTCTGGGTGGAGGCACCCGCCATCGGATCCAGGCCCCTCAACCTGTTAGTGGCAAATCAGGCAGGGGTAGTTGCCCCTGGGATAGCGCCATCTAGGGGTTACATTGGTATGTAAATAAAACTAATTACTCATAATAGAAAATAATCAAAGCTATCATATATAAAATTACAGAAACATGCAATTTGTCAAATAAGGACTTCTTGGCCCACCCAGTCTGCCCATATTGTCCCTCCCTATACTGTCACTGCAGACCCTAACTGAGCTCTGGCTACCCCACCCCCAACCCCCAACACACACACACACTTTCCTACCAAGATTGCTGTGTGCTTATCCCATGCATGCTTGAAGCCCATCACATATCATGTTATATCAGATTACCATATATTATTTATGCATATATCATACGAGTATATTGTCTAGTCATCTGTCACATTACAGTGTATCATATTATTATTAACCACTCATATGTATCTACTGCCTTGCCAAATGCCATCAGAAGATGCATCATTCCACAAAGACCAAAAAGAATCATCTTGCAGTCACCTCCCTGGCACTCAGTTCCTCTCTGCAAGTCCCCCCAAAACCTTACCACCACCACCAGTCCATTGTACCTAAATAAAAAAACAAAAACAAATGGATCCTCTGCAGAGTGGTTTTACAGATGACACCATGAATCTGCTCCTATCATATTTTCTCAGCATATAAACAAACCCAAATTTAATTATAATAATTTGTAAGTTCATTAAAATACCAATCAGCAGATTCTGGATTCAGAAAATAGCATATCATCTTCATCATCAGCAGCCTCATCCTCCCCTCCATCATGAATCATGTTTTCCTAGTTATGCATCTTTGCAGCATGTGGTCAACACCACCTTCCTCCCTGCTTGTACACTACACAGACTGTACAATAGGACTGGTACCCATCACTACAGGGGAGGTACTGCGCACTGTGTGCATGGACAATTGCCTGTCTGCCTTGAGACACTAGAGACAGTGCTATTTATTATCATCTTCAAGATGCGTCTTGTGTTTTTGAACAACCCACCAGCTGCCAGTACCACCCCAGCCACCTACGGGCCATGGGCATTGACAATGGCTGCCCACCGTGAGGCACTATAGACAATGTTATTTATTATCATCTTCATGACTCATCACGTGTTTATTCAGAAATCATGTTTTCAAACATGAAGTCTTGCTGTATTCTGACTATTGCAGTCATATCCAACCTTTGAACTGCCCCTGAGAGGAAAGAGTTAACTTTCCATGCAAGGCATGGAACACTGAGCTTGAGCTCGGTTGAGACTCTGTCTGTTGTTGTTTGAACCCAAACCACCAGAATCTTTACTCCGACTCACTGAACAGTCACTCCGGAGATTTCTCCTTCGCTCAGTTCAATTTAGTCGGTTAAAGTGTCATTTTTTTTCCTTCGGTTCAACCTAATTTCTTCTATCTAACCTGTTGGTTCAGTCTCTGTCTGTGGTACCGTGAGTACTAGATAGGTTTATTATTATTCGTTTCTGTGTGGAACTTGTAAACATCGGATCGGTTCGGTTTGAACTGATCAGGTTTGTAAAAAAAAGTTTGTTCTGCTTTTTAGAGTGTGGCAACCGGTCCTTATCGGTTCTAAAAAAAATGGCTTTCATTACGGTTTTTTCCATGACCCTTAACACGGTCAGGATCTGATAGGGGTGTCTTGCCTGGCGGATTGCCGAAAAAAGGGTAAGTTGGTTAGGACTGGCCATGTCTGAGAAACCCCCCCCAAAACACCGGGCCCACTGGGTTTCAACACTGTAGTGTGTGTGGGGAAGCCTTTGCTAAGGCTGACCCCCACACCACCTGTGTTTATTGTCTGGGGTTTGACCACCTCGATTCAGACTGCCAGATTTGCAAAAGTTTTCCCACAGCTACCCTGGAAAAGAGAGTAGGTAGGCTGAGGGAAAGGGAGGCTAAAAAGTCCGCTGACCCGGATGGCCAGCCCAGTTCGGTTCCAATCGAACCAGAAGAAGTGCCCTCTGACCAGGGCGAAACTTCTTCGGGCCAAAGGAGAACCGACTCTGAGGAGTCGGTTCCGGTTAAAAGAAAAAGAAGGGATAAGTCAGCTGGTTCGGATCCACAAGTTCTTTCTCCGACCGCTGATTAAACAGCCAAAGCGATAAGAATTGTTCAATCGGTAACTTCGGTTCCAACCCGAACGACACCATCGGTTAAGGGCTCGGTTCGGTCAGTTCTACCCAGTTCCGGATTATAATTTAGAGGATTTTATGAACTGGAGGGGGAGTATGAGGATAGTGATGGTGATTATAAAGTCTGATGTGCCCATTGACCCGACATCTCCCAGACACACCTTCAGGTGTTTCTCCTCCTAGGCTTTCTGAGTCCCCTTCCCACTTCATGTTTTACAAAAGTGGCTGAAACTCTCCAGCTTCCTATGGAGGAAGCAGTAGAGGATCAGGAGGAGCCTGATTATGTTGAGATGATGGACATCCCAGAGTCCAGGAGACTGTCTATTCCCCTCCATAAGTCTTTTGGGAAACAGACATTTAAAATTTTAAAGACTCCTAATTCCATACCTCCTGTGGACAAAAGAATGGACAAGAGGTATACTCTCTCAGGCTCAGATACGGAGTTCCTTTCCCAGCAATGCAGCCACGTTGGGGTAGTGCAGGCTGCTGCCTGTGATAAGGCAAATATACTCTTGGCTTCACACCCCCCAGATAAGGACTCCAGGAGGATTGATACCATGGCAAAGAAACAGTACATGGCAGCATCTTTGGGACTCAGGCAGGCTAATTATATGGCCTACACAGCTAGATACCAGAAGTCTAGATGAGACACTGTGATGGCTCAGGCTAAACAGGTCCCTGACCAGCTTGCCAAGGAGCTGGAGCAGGTGGCTGCAGATGGTATTGAGGCATCCAAGGTGCAATGTCATGCTGCAGTGGACTCCAATGATGTTTCATCTAGAGTCATGGCTACATCTGTGGCCCTTCGTAGGATGGCTTGGCTCAGATGTACTAGCCTGTCATAGGATACCCAGACTAAGGCCATGGATTTTCCTGTTATTGGTAATTCTCTGTTGGGGGAGCAGACAGAGAACTACATGAAGAAAATGGATGAGTACAGGACCACCTATAGGAGTGCTCAGGCCAAGGAAAGGCAAACCACTCCCCAGAGGCAGCATTCCAGGGGCAGGGGCAGGCCTTTTCATAGGCCTTTCTAGCAAGCCCAGGCCTCCTCTTCTGCCTTTGCTCAGAGGGGGTTCTTCAGAGGGAGAGGCAGACGGGGTATAAGCAGGCCTGCTACCACCCCTCAGCCTAAAGCCCCTGCCAAACAGGTACCCTGATGGGTTTGCCCGGGCCGATTCTCCACTACCCGTAAGGGGCAGGCTGGCTTACTTTGTCCAGGACTGGATGTTTTTAACATCAGACAAATGGGTCCTGGAAGTAGTAAGCCAGGGACTGGTTCTCAGCTTCAAACAATTTCCCAAGATGAGAACCAGATCCTTTCCACCTCCAAATCCTTCAGAGGCCCTTGACCTAGAGGCAGAGGTCTCTTCCCTCTTGGCTCTCAGAGCTATAGAAAGGGTTCTACCCCTACACAGGGGAAAGGGATTGTACTCCAGGTACTTCCTAACCCCCAAAAAAGACAGGAGAATGGCGGCCCATCCTGGATCTCAGATATTTAAACAAGCACCTTTTAAAGCCAAAGTTCAAAATGGTGACTCTGGGAATAATTCTACCCTAAGGCCAGGGGACTGGCTAGCCTCCCTGGACCTCAAGGATGCCTATTTCCACATTCTCATCAGATGCTCCCACAGAAAGTACCTCAGGTTCGAGTTGCCCTCAGGCCACTATCAATTCAGAGCAATGCCCTTTGGCCTAACATCAGCTCCAAGGGTGTTCACAAAATGCCTGGCAGTAGTGGTTGCTTTCCTAAGGAGAAAAAAAGATCTCCATCTTTCCATTCCTGGACGACTGGCTCATAGTGGGTCAGTCTCCAGACCAAGTCAAGTCACACCTACAGATAACTCAGCAACTGCTCACTTCTCTAGGATTCTTCCTGAATCTTTCAAAGTCAGTTCTAGAGCCAGTGCAGCTCCTCACCTTCATAGGGGCGGAGCTGGATACAATAAGGGCAAGAGCCTTCCTTCCCCTGGACAGGGCAAGGACCCTTGTGACACTGGCCTCTTCATTCACCCTTCAGGTGTCTTGACCAGCAAGGCATTTTCTGCAGCTCCTGGGCCACATGGCTGCCTCTATGGCAGTGGTCCAAGGAGCAAGATTTCAGATGAGGGACATTCAGTTCCACTTCAGAGCCTTCTGGTCCCAGAGAAAGGATTCTCTGACCAAGCTAATCCCAGTGACTCGAACCCTGATCCAGGCTTTGCAATGCTGGCAGGATCAGGACAACCTAAGGCATGGAGTTCCCTTTTGTCACTCAATCTCATTCTCTAATCCTTACCACAGATGCCTCCATCCTGGGCTGGGGAGCCCACTTGGGGGATCTGACCACCCAAGGGTTGTGGTCACCTCAAAAATCTCTGCTTCACATCAGTCTCTTAGAACTCAGAGCAGTGTTTCTAGCACTTCAAGTTTTTTCCAAGTCTGTTCAGAACAAACTAGTTCAGATCAGGACAGACAATACCACCACAATGTGGTACATCAACAAGCAAGGTGGCACTCGGTCTACAGCCTTGTACACAGAAGCAATGAAGTTGTGGTCTCTGGCCTATTCCCTGAATACCTCTCTGATAGCAGTGCACCTCCCAGGGAAGGACAATGTCCTGGCAGATGCTCTCAGCAGGATATCTCAGGGCCATCACGAATGGTCCCTGGATCCCTTAATTTTAAAGGTGATCGTCTCCAGATGGGGCACTCCACATATAGATCTTTTTGCAGCCCCAGACAATCACCAACTTCCTCTTTTTTGCTGCAGACCCCCAGTGTTGGGCTCAGTCCCCCTGGATGCTCTAGTTCTCAATTGGGAAGGGAAATTCCTGTATGCTTTTCCCCACTTCTCTCTCCTGTTCAAGGTACTAGTCAAAATCAGGTCTCAACCCTGCAAAGTGATTCTGATTGCTCCAGACTGGGCCAGACAGCCCTGGTACCCTCTCTTGCTGTCCTTAGCAGTCCACCTTCCCCTGTCTCTTCCCAGGAATTACAACCTGTTAACATGTTCTCAGGGGAGGGTTTGGTATCCGAATCTCAAATCTCTCAATCTCAAGGCCTGGCTCTTGAAGAGTTAGAGTCTGCTGATTTGCATCTCTCTCTCGAGGTGTTCTGGATATTCTAAAGGCTTCTCGAAAGCCTTCCACCAGAAAGACTTACAACTCCAAATGGAAAAGGTTTACTATTTGGTGCTCTGGTAAGCATATTTTTCCAGAGTCTGTTGGGTTGCCTACAGTCCTGGACTATATGGTTCATCTCAATAGCTTAGGACTCAGACCAGCTACACTTAGAGTGCATCTGGCAGCTGTCTCTGCCTTCTTGTCAGCAGGCAAGCCCTCTTCCCTTTCAGCTCATCCTGTATTCTGTAAATTCTTCAAAGGATTGCTGCATACCAATCCTCCCTTCAGGGACCCTGCCCCTGCTTGGGACCTTAATGTTTGCATTGCTCAGCTTATGCAACCCCCCTGTTGAGCCTTTGTCCTCGGCAGAGCTTAAGTACTTGACTTGGAAAACTGAGTTCTTGGTAGCCATTACTTCTGCCAGACGCATAAGCGAGTTGCAGGCCCTGTCAGTGGAGCCTGATTTTATCTCTTTCCATAGAGAAAAGGTGATCCTCAGGACTAATAGGAAGTTTTTGCCTAAGGTGGTTTCAGATTTCCACCTTAATCAGTCTATGTTTCTTCCTGCTTTTGTCACTGACCATTCCTCCTCTGGGGAGAGGAGGCTACACCGCCTGGATGTGAAAAGGGCCCTTAGCTACTACATAGAGCTCACCAAGGGTCACAGGTTTGACTCCCTCCAATTGTTCCTCACTTATGGTGAGGTTGGTAAGGGAAAACCTGCCACTAAGAGATCTATTGCCAGGTGGATTGTTTCTTGTATACAATTCTGCTATGAAAAATTAGGTAGAATTCCACCCTCAGGCCTGAGGGCTCACTCTACTAGAGGTACAGCTGCTTCCCTGGCTGCTGCCAGAGATATTCCTATCTTAGAGATTTGTCAAGCAGCCACCTGGAAAATGGTACATACTTTCACCAAGCATTACTCTCTGGATATCCAGGCTAGGAGTGATGCTCGGTTTGGCACAGCAGTGCTTCAGAGCCTGTTCCAAAGTAGGTTCTGTCCCTCCTCCATGGAGGTACTGCTTGGTAGTCTGCAATAGTCAGAATACAGCAAGACTTCATGTTGTTTGAAGAAAAAATTATTCACCTTAGTAATGTTGTTTCTTCTAATGGAGTCTTGCTGTATTCTGACCTCCCCCCTGCCTCCCCTCTCAGAACCTGGGTTTTGGTTTGTGGGTGGGCAGGAGCAGTACTGGCACCCTAGAGGTGCCCCCTTTTTCTCACCCTCTTATTTTTGGGTGTGTGTTGAGTTTTGTTTTTTGGGTTTCCTGACTTGAGTCTTTGCCTTGGAACCAAAAAATCTTTTTATTAGATTTAGTTGCCAGTCGGCTAGTGTGAGTTTACAGTTTCCACACAGGACGCCCAGTGAGTATAGCTCGAAAAGATCTGGCGGTTTGGGTTCAAACAACAACAGACAGAGTCTCAACCGAGCTCGAGCTCAGCGTTCCATGCCTTGCATGGAAAGTTAACTCTTTCCTCTCCGGGGCAGTTCAAAGGTTGGATATCACTGCAATAGTCAGAATACAGCAAGACTCCATTAGAAGAAACAACATTACTAAGGTGAGTATTTTTTTCTTCCTGCCACATAAAAAATACATTTAAAGTATTAAATAGAGGATAATGTATGGTCTTTGGCTAATAACCATGCTGTAAACACTTCGAGACATTGCCTTGACATCACTGAAAACCTCGAGAGCGCAGCTCAGGAGGTTTTCAGATGTCATAGCAACCTCAAGAAGTGTTTTCAGTGTGGTTGTTAACTAAAGACCATACATTATATTTTATAGTGTATGGGCTACCAAGATTGTGTAACCGCGGATTGAATTACTTTAATGAATTACTTTATGGAACATTACTTGATGTGAGTGTAACCCCTGGGCAGTGCCAACCCCCAGTGTTACACCCCTGCCTACTACCCTGGACATAGGCTAAGGGGGTTGGGTTCGCTAACTTATAACATTTTTTTAAAACCTTTGCGCAGTGCCTCCACTCAGGGTGCTTTACGTGGGTAAGATGGTGCTGGGTGTAGCCCCCTGAGCTGCTACACCACCCACAATGACCAGTTACCCTCCTCAGGCATGCCCCAAGACACAGCTCCCCACATTTCAGCATTCTGAATTAAAGGCTCTCTCTAATAATATGCTCACAAAGGATTTCAAACAACAACAACAAGATATTTATTTCAGGGGGGAATAAAGGAGCTAGGAAAGGGAAACAGGAGGAGTAGAGGTTATCTTACCGTATTTACACATGTACAGAGATCATGTTGGATTTTGCTGGTGAACCCACCAGCTGGGTGGCTACATATTAGCAGGCAGACATAAATCACATTTTACCATTTGATTTAAGACATCCAGAGCCCTGGCTATCTCGCTGCTGATAAATCAGATGTTAAACATAATTATTAATATTGCCCACACTGGTACCAGTCACAGATATAGCAGAAACCCAGCAATCTCATACCATAGCGGTTAAACAGATACCACAGTCCAAGATGTTGCAGGCCTGATGGAGTTGCAGCTGGTCGAGGTGGCCGGCTATTAATTTGAGGGTGGGGGCAACTTGGAAACAGATTTTTGTAAAGCAGCAAATTACTATTTACAACCACAGCAGGGATTGCCCTGCACTTTAGCCGACAAAGCAGTGATTGCCCTGCACTTGCAGACAAATCGGGGATTGCACTGCACTCGCAGACTTCTGAACATTCCAGAACAAACGATGTGGATCTTGCATCCAGAACATTCAGCACCACACTTGAAAGTCCCATCCAAAGCAAAAAGGGTGATATTTTTGTCAAGCATCCTATATGCAATTCAAATAAGGTCACATCCAGTACTTTATATACCAAAATGCATCCATCCAGAGTAAGTTGGCAACGATACTTTCGTAAAGCATCCCATACTTTAGTCACAGGCAGTCACATCCAGTACATTCTATATACCAAGAACATTATCCACAAGCGGAGTCCTATCCAGCACGTCTAGACATTGTACACTTATCCCAAGTGCTCTCAGATGAAATTCTGGTCAAACACCGGAACATTCTCTTTAAGGTATTTTAGACATTAATATGCTCTAGGGCCTCTTGTCTCATGAAGTTGCAAGCGTGACTTGGCAGACAGATCCACGATGGCAGGACTCTAACCCATAGCTACACATTTATATGATTCACTAAGCCCAGCATCTTGCTGCACCTGCAACTTAGCCATTTGGGCCACAGACAAGATGCATCCATTACTTGAACTAGGCAGTCTCTTATGGGGTTAGTAGCCCAGACTGATGACTTCAATACTTCACTCTTAACAGTACACATTTCTTAATGGGGCATGGAGCCCCCAAGATTACTTGCTTAGCTTCTCCCTCACACCTGGGGGTACGAGGGTACTCACTCAGGTCTTCCACGGGTCTCGTCCGCAATCGAAGGCATCCTGAAGACTTCTTCAGCTCTCTCACCGCTGAGGTACTTGGTCAGCGCTCTCACCACTGCATGATGTCATCTGGTGTGGTCAGCGCTCTCACCGCTGCTTGACATCTGATCTTCAGTCCACATCTATCCCCGACGTGGGAGGGAAGGCTAGCCTCTGGAGGACAGTACTGGCAACCTCCAGACTAGCTGTTGCAGAAAGCACAATTATTGTAACTAGTTAACTGTTAACTGAAGAAAATAACAAATGCCCTCTGAAGACTGAAAGGGCTTAAATTAAGTGGCCTAGGCCTGATGGCATGGCTGAAGCCTTAGCCCCTTCCCCATGGGGGGCTCCCAGCAAGCTGGAGCCTGCTCTGCTGCTCTCTCTCTCCCTCAGCTCTGCATCTCTGAATCTCCAGACAAACTGGTAACATTATCTCTTTATAGAGCTCTTAGCTCGACTCCTGATTGGTAGCTGAGATGGGGTGACATGTCTCCAAGTTGCTGATGGACCTGTCAATCAGAACACTCGAGGCACAATTGGGTTGTGGAATTTGCGCCTAAAATAATGTCTCTGTAAGCTCCCATAAGCACTTGGGTGCTTACCCATGAGATGCAGTGAATGTCCCACAAGTCCTGGCTTTCTATTGCTGCAATTCCAATTGGCTGTACTGCTGGCAATGGCTGCTTAAGCCACTGTCCCTTATAGCAGATTAGATACAGTCCTGAATAATGTCCTGGTGCAGCCAGAAAAAAGTAATTATTTGGCCCACATGTCCCACAGTTCTATAGCTTAAAGGCTGCACTTGCAGTCGCTGCACTAATGAAAAACATGGCTTTTACTTTTTCTGTCGCTACTGCACTTATGCAAGCTCCCCTTGCAGCAGCTGACAGACTGACACACAGAGTCCCAGATACTGGAATTGCCAGGGAAACAGTACTCATTTTAACTTTAAACATTTTTCCCCACATGCACAGTATATTCCCAACAAGCAACAACAGTTCCATTATGTAAAACATTTTAATTCTTTACTTTTCGGCTAGAACTGAACATAGCTACCCTGGAGGCAGCCAGACACACTGTTATGCATTATTCAGATGACCGGGGCCCTGCACAGGCATAATTAAATAAGCCCGGGTCTGAACTCCTTTAATTCCCATCTGAGCGGTCCCCCAGCAGGCTGTCCATGGTCACCGGGTCCCAAATAGGTGGAAGGGATCCTGGGACCCACGGCACAGTCCCTGAGGTGACCGCAAAACAAGTGGCTCCACATCAAAGGCGCTTTGCACGCCAACACTACTCCCGCTGCCCTGGAGGCAGCACTTTTACAGCGGGAGCTCGTGGTCAGCAGTTTAAGCCCCGAGGGGCTGGATTTTCATTTGGACTTTAGGCTGGGGCACTCAAGAGGGCAAAGCAGGACCTGGGAAGCCAGAAAATTAGAGGCCAAGTCAGGAGAAGCCCGAGAGACAGCGGGAGAAGGACAGAACAAAACGGGCTAAGGTAATCCCAAGCAGGCATTTCTAGGAACCCCCCTTTGCAAGGGGGTTACATGAGCATTCCATTTTGATATACCATTGTTATGACATACTTAAGAAGAGTTAACAACAGAGTGATGTCATAGCGATGGCATAACAAGGTTGTAATCTGCTTGATTTCAGTTAATAATAAGGGCTCCCCATACATTATATATAGAATAATGGACGGGGAAGTGTACTTAACCAGAATTTAATGGTTGCCTGAGGTGTGGGATGCTACATAAACCTCGGGGGGTTTATTAACGCATCCCACACCAAGGGCAACCATTAAATTCGAGTTAAAAGCACACTTCCCCATCTTTTATTTTTTATAATTGCTGGTCAGCAATTTTTCCCCAGCATTGATTTTGGTGCTGTCTCACTCATGCAGGCAGGCACACATACTGTACATACACACACACACACACACAAGCACTATCTTTCTAAGAGACAGTCCTCATTTTACAGTTGGTCCTTTTTTCTTTTTTTAAGCCAAAAATTTGTACATTTACATTTATTTTTTGTGGAGCACTGTATTTACAGTAGGCATTTAGGTCGCAGTGGTGATTGCGATGCGCCTACCTTCACTGGAGACTTTGTGGCCGTTCTTCGTGCGAGTTGTGCTGTGCGGCTTTGGAATGGTAGGATTAACCAAATATGTTTTAAGATTGCACAAATGCTGTTTTCTTTTGTACAGTAAAAATCCCAAAACAAATAGGCGTCCTGGTCTGGTGGCTCCTCGCTCCGCAGGATGAGAAGCCGCCATGTTGGTTGAACTGGTTAGCCCACCTAGGAGGAGTGCAGAGCCAGTCAGGATGTGGTTCTTATTTGATTGAGGTGGTGCATGATTGCCATTACAACCTGCGGGTTATAACGGCAAATTATAACTGGGTCAAGCAATGGGAAAAATTGCTGACTAGTTATTATAATTATATTACATTCATCTACTCAAAAAAGAAAGCATTGTTGTCGAGTCATGGGGTGACACTCTATTGCACTCCTCTGCCAGTACCAGCAGAAGCACAGAAACCAGTGTCCTGGCACTTACTTCACAACTCATTGGAGAGTGATGATGGCTCTTGTCTTCAGCCATTCACCACTGTTGAATACACTGCCTTTTGAAGACTCTTGCATGAAGAACTGAAGCACGAATATAACACTCCATCATGCCTCACATTGTCTAGGTATGCCAAGCCCAGACAGTGTACATACTGGTGTGTGTTGCAAAAGCTTATTCCACTTCTACCACCATATAACAATGCCTTCTAAATGCACAAATGAGCAACCCTTCCTATGGTCCTTCCCAAAGTCAATGCACTTGAATGTCACAAGCAGCATTATTTACAGTCTTGTACAGTAACCCAATGAAGCAAACACTATCATACAACTATTTTTCTTGGTATAAAATAAAAAATAAAAACAACTCAACGAGCAGCTTCCCCATACAGCAAGGTGTGCTAATGGACAAAAAGTGAATCTGAACTCAAAAACAGTCCAGCACCACCTACCAGCACATATAAGGCAACATAAGCACACTAAATAGTGACTCACATTGCAGTTTTATTACATATTTGTCAATAAAAGAAATTAAAAAAAAGTGCCAACCTCACGTGTGCTCAAGCACAGACTGGGAGAAACACAGATGGAGCCCCACTGTGTTTCCCCAGATCTGTGCTTGAGCACATGTGAGGTTAGCACTTTTTTTGATAAAATAAGAAAAAAAAACCTATGTATAATAACACTCCATAACATAAAATCCCCAGAAATAGTCTAGTTCTTCTAAGCACAAAGGTTTATCACAAATCTCGTTGCCTTGGTGCTGGCCCGGTGTGCTAAGGGCTGAGGCATGGGGCACCTTACCTCACGCTACGCCAGTGACCCATGTTCGGGAATAAGCATGGGCCGCCAGGGGTTGGCAGGGTTGGAGGAGGATCAAGTGTCTGGAGGACTGCTATCCTTCTCCGTGAGGGGGGACATCAGCAGTCGGTGTGCGACTGGCCCTTAGTGGAGACTGGGGGGCAGAGCCCCCAACGCTGCAGAAAGAGGGGCAGGAGGGAAGGAGAGAGCAGATGCTGGGAAGAGTACATGTGGAAGTGTGCGTGCTCCTTCCATTGGTGTCAATGCTTGCCCCTTCCCACAGGGGGAACTAATACAGAAATTTCTTGGCAGCATGAAGGCTGCACACCAGCGCCGCCATGGTCAAGCGCAAGTCAGCTCTCTCCTGGGTCCACCTTCCTGGTCTCCATGGTGGTGGGTAGGTACCCGCTGCGACATGACCAGAGGGGGTAGTGACAGGGTGGTCAGAGCTCTGTCCATGACCAGGGCAGCAGCTGGGCTGGTTGGCTGGATTGGGAGGGGGAACCAAAGGCACAACCTCCCCCCAGTTGAGGAAAAATAAATCAACAAAAAAAAAGCCCTTGTTGCCTTGTCATATGACTAAATAGATTACATAATAATGAAAAACAGATGTTATATTATATATAGAATAAAGTATGGGTCATGTGTGTAACAAGAAGTTTACACACACCTGAGGGGTTACAAAAACCCTGAGAGTGAATAGCATCTAACCCCAGGGGTGTGTATAAACTTTAGAGTTTACACACACTGACCCATATTTTATTTTATATAATTGCTGGGTTTCCCTTTTTTGCTTCAACAATTACATAAAATAAAAGTTTCTCAAAGGGTTCGTTAAGTTATAGTGCACAGTCACAATCGCCTTTATTTAAAGTTTTATTTTTTTTAATCTTGTGGGGAGCCAAAAAACAAGTCCTTTTGGTACTTTCAGTTTTTTTTTTATTACTTTAGCCTGCTCCAGGTGCACAAAGTAAAGGAAACCATGCACATGTTTGTCGTAATAAATATGCCTTTATTACGACAAATTATGCCACGATTTCCCTATGGGAAAAAAAGGGAAACAAGTTATTATATTACTATTATTTATTAAAGGAATAATGCCTGACAGGGTGGGTGTTATGCTGGGATAACGTCCCACCTTGGGTGGTTGGGCCCGAGGCCACTGGCCCAGGGTGTCCAACACCCGAGAAGGGATGTTATCCCAGCATAACACCCACCCTGGAGGGCATATTCCTATTATACAATGGTGTGTTTTTATATATAAAATAAAAAAAATAATTTTAAAGAATGTTTTTATTAGTGTGGAAAAATATTTTTGTTTCTTAAGAGGAGATGCAAAAAAGAAGAGTGGCCATAATGTCCATAATGATGACAGTAGACCTGAACAGTAGGGATCCAACTGGCCAAAAGAGCCCAGGATTCTTTCTTGCCATTGTATAATATCTATTATACAATGGCAAGGAAAATTCTTCTATTCCGATTGGTCAGTGTGTGTCTGGTACAGTGATGATGTTACACAATAACATCACTATATTAAGACCAGGCACACACATAACCACATTACACGGCATGTAACCATGCCTCCCGTACACAAACAACCTCCGTCATGACTGCGGTTCTCAATGCTGTCTTCTGCTCATTTTTTTTATATATGTGTATATAAATATATATATATATATATATATATATATGTATGTGTATATATATATATATATATGTATATATATACGCAACTGAACAAAAGTAAAATTAAGTCGTCTATAACAGGTTCTCAGTCTATCTCTCAATTTGCTTTCTACCCAATACTCTGTTTAAGTGAAAAGCACAAAAAAGCAGAAATACCGGCGTTCAGTGACTGATGCAAGCCGCGTTCATACAAGCGCGAGGACAGTTAACCATGGCACTTTCTAGACACACTTAAAATAGCCACTGTTTCAGTGTATTTACTTGTTTTGCATAAAATGTAAATTGAAGGTAAGAAGCTGATCAGCTTCACTGCCCCTGCATGCCTCTAGCCCTCCCCCACAGCTCACCTCAAAACATAAGTTTCTCAGGAGACGCAGAAGTGCTGTTTCACCAAGCCAACTGAATCGACCAAAAATACAGCTGCTCACCATATACTGGTGTGGGGAGACAACCACAAATACAATTGTTCTGCATATGGGGGGAATGGGGGGATGTTGTGTTTCACTTGTAAAAACTGGAGCTTGACGTAAAGGAAGAGACACAACAGAGAGGTTTGGAAATGGGTGTTTACTCACCTGGTAAAGGTGATTGTGTTGGTTGGCATCCATGGCACTCCAGACATTACCTCATGGGTTACAGCCCACCTGATAGGCTAGTGATGCACATGACCCAGATCAGATTTCCAGTATATCCAGGTCCCAGAAACCCCTGCTCTCCAGTTTGAATCTTCCATAGCTGAAATAAGGTTAATTAGTACAAGAGAAGAGAAGAAACATACAGTACAGTTACAGCCAGTATACACAAAAAGAGGCATACCACGACGTGGAGTAAAAAAGGCCTTGGGGCCTGTATTTATTTTCCTATTATTTACAGTCTAATCTCGAACCCAGGGGTTCGACTGATCAAGATTGTAGAAAACTTCACTTTCTCACCCTCTAGGGTGCTTGGTGAGGACCCCTTTTCTTGTCCCTGGGCCGGTCGCTCCGATCACTCTTGAGGGAGGGCTTTGGAGTGCCATGGATGCCAACCAACACAATCACCTTTACCAGGTGAGTAAACACCCATTGTGATTGGTTGGCATCCATGGCACTCCAGACATTACCTCATGGGAGATAAGAAGCAGTTAGCACTCCGGGTGGGAGTCGAGTGAGTCGGAGTGACCGGTCGTAGAAGCTGCTGTCAGGACCTGAGTTGCGAAGGAGGGCCGGATGGCCTGGAGCTGTTCCAGCCTGTAGTGTCTGGCGAATGTGTGTAAGGAGCTCCAGGTGGCCACTTTACAAATGTCTTCCGAGGATACAGAGGCTATCTCCGCCCATGAGGTGGCAACTGCTCTGGTGGAATGGGCCTTGATCCCCTGCGGTGGGGTCATCAGGTTCGCCGTGTAAGCATTCTGGATGACCCGTTTTAGCCATCTGCAAAACCCTGCCTCTGCCCTTTTGAGACAACGAACAGCCTCTCAGTCTTGCGGATGTGGCGGGTTCTGGCCAAGTAGACCGAGAGGACCGATCCAACGTCCAGGTGGTGGGGGGCCCCGCCATGGCCCTGTGTGGGGTCGCGTGGGAAGGTGGGCAGCTCGATGGGCTGCTCTCTGTGAAAATTGGTAGAGGCCGTCGGTTGGAAGGCTGGTACTGTTCTCAGGCTGACCCCCTGCGGGGTGAAAACAGTATATGGCTCAGCGCAAGATAGGGCGCCAAGCTCCCCGATTCTTCTGGCCGAGCAGATGGCCACCAGAAAGGCAGTTTTGAGGCCAACCCAGAAGAGGTCTGCCTCTAGGAGTGGTTCGTATGGGGCCGATTTGAGGGATCCCAGGACCAGAGGGAGGTCCCAGGGGGTGATGGCTGGTCTGGTCCTCGGTCGGAGGCGCTCTACCGCCCTCAAGAAACGTATGGCGTCTGGGTGCGCTCCTGGCGGATACCCTTCCACGAGGCCCATGGCCGCCCCTATGGCTGACAGCTGTACCCTGAGGGATGAGTGGGCCAGTCCCTTGTCCACTCCTTGCTGGAGGAATAGTAGTATGGTGGCCAGGTCGGACTGTTCGGGTACCGATCCCCTTTTCTGACACCACTGCGAGAAGATGGCCCATTGCCTCGGGAGGTGGGACGTGGTGGAAGCCCGCCTGGATTGAAGTAGGGTACTGATGACCGACTCATGATACCCTTGCTCCTCAGTCTCCTCCTCTCAGGAGCCAAGCCGTGAGTTTTAGGGTCCGCGGGACGGTGGAGGACCGCCCTGTGTCAGCATGTCCGGGCGATAGGGTATCCGGAAGCTGGCTAGCGACATCTCTCTGACTGCCGTGAACCAGGACCTGCGTGGCCAATAGGGGGCCACCAGGATGATCCTGATGCCTGACTCCCGGACCTTGGTCAGGACCTGTGGGATTAGGGGAAGTGGCGGGAAAACGTAAGCGTACTCCCGCCTCCAGGTTTGCGACAGGGCATCCGTTCCCTGGGAGAGGGCGTCCCTGAACCGCGAGTAGTACCTGCCGACTTGGGCGTTCTCCCGTGATGCCATGAGGTCCATGGACACGGGCCCCCACGTCACCTGGATCGTCTGGAATAGAGTTGGGTGCAACTTCCATTCTCCCAGGTGAACTTGTTGTCTGCTGAGCCAATCTGCTCGGACATTCAGTTTTCCTGCAAGGTGGACTGCGCCCAGGTGTGAGAGGTGTGCCTGTGCCCAGCTGAGCACCGTTGCCATTTCCCCTCATCATGGCTCTGCTTCTGGTTCCCCCTTGCTTTGCAATGTATGCCACCGTCACCCGGTTGTCGGATCGGATCAGGACCGAGCGACCCAGTATTAGACGCCTGAAAACCTTCAGGGCGTGGGACACGGCTCTCATCTCCAGGATGTTGATGGAGAGTTGTGTCTCCGCTGGAGACCATATTCCCTGTGCTGTTGTGTCCCCCAGGCAGGCACCCCAGCCCGAGAGACTGGCATCTGTCTCTATGGGGACTGGGCGAGGAAGTTCCAGTGGGACTCCCCTGGATAGGTTCCTTTCTGTTGTCCACCATGCCAGGGAGGATCTTACTGCTTGAGGTAGTGGTACCACGCACTGGAGGTTGTGTTCGCTCGGTGCCCCCCGAGACAGGACGTAGTTCTGGAGTGGGCGCATGCGCCACCTGGCCCAGGGCACGAGGTCTATGCAGGAGGCCATGCAACCCAGCAGCTGGGCTATCTTCCCCATCGTGGTGTGGCTGCGTGCCTTCATTTCGCGCGCCAGCTCCCTTAGGTTGTGAACTCGGCCCGGAGACGGCTTTGCCCAGCCTTCACCCGAGTTGATGAGGGCCCCCAGATGTTCGATCTGTTGGGTGGGGCTGAGGTGGCTCTTTTCTCGATTCACCACCCAGCCGTGGTCCTCGAGAGCCTGTAAGCAGTTCCTGGTGTGCTCGCACCTGGTCCTCGGATCGGGCGTGGATGAGCCAGTCGCCTAGGTACGGGATAATGTCTAGTCCCTGTTCCTGAGTCTGGCCACCAGGGTTATGGAAACCTTGGTGAAGACCTCGGGCTGATGACAGCCTGAAGGGAAGTGCCTTGTACTGGAAGTGGTGGCTAGGATGTGGCCGAGGAACTGCCTGTGTTTTCTGGATAATGGAATGTGAAGATAGGCGTCCTTCAGGTCGATGGACGCCATGAAGTCGCCTACCCTGATGCATTGAAGGGTGGATCGATGGTCTCCATTTGAACCGGTGTGGGACCACGTGTCGGTTCAGCTGCTTCAGGTCTAGAATGGGTCTGAGCTCCCCTGATTTCTTGGGTACCAGGAAAAAAATGGAGTACATTCCCATTCCCTGTTCTGGTACCGGGACAGGCTGAATGGCCCTGTTCTGGATTAGCTCTGCAGAATCCACTGGACCTGATGAGGGGACGCTCTCCTCCTGGACAAGGGGGATGACACAAATCTGTGAGGGATATGAGCGTGGGATAGCTCGATGGCGTATCCCTTGGACACTACGTCTCGTACCCACCTGTCCGATGTGGTGGATGTCCAGCGGTGGGCAAACAGGGCTAGCCTTTGCCCCACAGGTGAGTACGGGGCCTGACCATGAGTTTCCGGCAGTGGGCAGTCACTGTTTTCCTCTGAAGCCTCTACTTCGACTTCCGGATCTTTGTCCCTGGGATCTGAAGGATGGGGGCTGGTAGTTCTGAAGGAATGGACCACGGGAGCTGGAGGGGGAGCCTCTACCTTGAAAGGGGTGGCCCTGTTGAAGGGTGTCCCTGCGGGGTTGGCCAAGCTTGTTCCCACCCCGAAACCTCCGTCTTGAGGAGGGTAGATAAGAGAACTTGGTCCTGTTCCTGAGGAGGTCCCTGCCCTCCTCCTTTTGCTTTAGGTAGTCCTGTAGTCCTCCCAAAGACATGCTTTCCCTTGAGAGGTAAATTCTGTAATAAAGTCTTAGATTCCATATCAGCGTCCCAAAGTTTCAACCACAGCGCCCTACGGGCCCGGTTGATGATGGCGGTGGCCCTCGCCTGAAGACGCAGAGAGTCTACCGCCATATCAGCCAGATATTTGGCTGCATCCAAGGTGCACTCCAACAGCTCTGCATCCCTAGATTTAGGGGTGGCCTGCTCCTGGAGCTCCTCGAGCCAGTGGATCTGTGCCCAAGTTGTGTATATGGCAGTGGTCATTGCTTTGGCAGTGGTTCCCTCGATCTCGAAAGTCTTCTTGAGCATATCCTCGATCCTTTTATCTGTGGGGTCCTTGAGGGCTATGGTGCCGCATGGAAGCACAGTCTTCTTGCTGAGGGCCGCCACTTGAGGGTCAATGGTGGGTGCCCTGCACCAAATGTCCGACTTTTCACCCTGTACAGGGTACATTCTGTCCAGGTTTCTACGGTTCGGCATCCTGCCCGGTTCGGGGGACTGCCATTCCGTGCTGAAGATGTCCTCAATGGCTGGACATACGGGGAATGTCTCTGTGATTGTCGGCCTAAGCTGGATCATTGGATCGAGCTTCGACTCAGGCTTACTTTCTTCGGGGTCCTCGGTGCCTAACCCCATGGTGGCCTTGATCATCTTCATGAGCCCCGGGATCGTGTCGAATGAGCATAGTTTAGAGGTCAGGGAAGGAGTTGCCTGCAGTTCCATCTCCTCTGTGTCCGATTCCGCCCCATCTTCTTCCTCTTCTTCTCCTGCGTCATCTCTCTCCCCGTCCTCGGGCGTGCCATCGTGTGGGGCAACCGGGAGGGTGTCCTCAGGGATGGGCGGTTCCTCCGGTAGGCCTCTTGTCTTGTCGGGTTCCGGGCTGGGAGGCCTTGCCCTGTTCTGGGTGAGGGCATCCAGTTTCTCCATGATTTTGAGCATGAAGTTCTGTTGGCTCTCCATCATAGCCACCGCAGCTTGTTGGTTCTGGATCAAGAGGGAACCCGGGTCCATCCACGTCGAGTTGCTGGGTCCGGGATTGTTGGGGGCCAGAGGCGGTGTCCTCTCCAGTGAAGAAAGGTCATCATCCAGGAGGCAGGCGGCGCATAGGGGCCCTGGGGTTTGGGGGAGGAGATTGGCGCTGCACGCGGAACACTTCTTGGCCTTTACCATCTGAAATTAGAGAGAGGTGCACTAAAAACTACCACACCTTGATCCCCTCTTTTTTTTTTTTTGTGTCCCCTGCCTGAGTCTTGACGACCCTGTCCAACCGGGGACGGGGAAGCGCCTGTGGGAGGGGTGCTGTGGGAGGACCCTACAACAATAAGCGGAGAAACTGGTGCCGAGGCCCGCTATGGGAAGGGACCGGGGCAACCATGGGGAGAAGCCAGAAGAACAACCTACTGGGGTCGCTATGGGAGGGACCTGAGTGGATTGATTGGCCAGAGAGAAATTTTTTTTTTTTTTTTAAATCACCAACCAGAGCCATCCAGAGCAAAAAACCAAAGGCATGATCCCCCCACATCCTGTGACTGGTCAGCAGCTGCTCGCGCCTGGCGGCCTAGCCAAGGAGTCCTAGGGGTGAGAGTTTGGGTTGGGGGGGTCGTGGAGGCTTGGAGGGCCTTCTCTGCCAGGCACATCCAGAGCAACCCTCCCAGGAGAGAGCCTCAGGCCCCACGAGGCTACTGGGGGTGTTCCTAGGTGCAGAGACTAGGAGAGGGTGATCGGCCCTCCCCCCCGCGAGAGAGGCGTTGGCTCTCTCGCTCCATCGGCCCTGAAAGACCCGCTCTCCCTCTCTGTCCCGCCCGCCTCCACCAGGTTGCGCCGTAAGCTAGCGGCGACTGCGAGAAAGCTGCTCCCCCTTCCTGGAGGTCCTCAAACGGGGGAGGAAGGAACAGCTGGCGGGAGGCCGGGAGTCGAGCGGATGCGGCCGGAGGCAGAGAAGCTGCCATCACGAGGCGTTCGAGAGGAAGGCCCCAACGAGCCTACTGCACGCTGAGCACGAGCTGTCTCCCCCTCCCAGCCCACGGCTGGAGCAAGACCACGGGCGCGAGTGATGGAGAGGATTGCTGCCCACGAGGGCAACAGAAAGGCGAGGAGGGAAGTGAGGCCTCTGGCGGCCCGCGAATCCCATCACACCCGAGATGGGTGAAAGCTAGATGGGGCAGGCAGACTCACCTGTTCTCTGTGGACCCATAGGAAGTGAGGAGGGCCAAGGGCTGAGCTCAGCCGGGGAAAAACAAAACGCGAGGTCGGGTACAGCGCCCACGATTAGCGTGGGACAGCTAAGGAACCAGGGACCAGCGGGAAGAGCCAGGAGCCAGCGGGACTACTCTGCCCTGAGCTCAGGCTCAGGTAGAAATCATGCTGGAGCCATGTGGCCGCCATAAGGCTCTACCACAGCGATGCTGATCCTCCACAAGGAAGGGGTAAACGTTGATCTTGATACAAAACAGAGCATGGAGCTCAGCCTCCATTAGCCACACATTAAAAACATTCAGAGCATTTAAATATTGGCTTCAATATTAGAACAGAGCAGGCAGGATAATTAAACAGACAGAAAGGACTAGTTCCTACCTTGCTAGAGCAGACAGGGATTCCTGGTGTGCTTCTTACCTTTTCAGATGCACGATTCAAAACTGGAGAGCAGGGTTTTCTGGGACCTGGATATACTGGAAATCTGATCTGGGTCATGTGCATCACTAGCCTATCAGGTGGGCTGTAACCCATGAGGTAATGTCTGGAGTGCCATGGATGCCAACCAATCACAATGGAGCACACACCAGGGATACCTGAGGAGCCTGAGAGAGCAGCAGCACCACCTTGTGGGCAAATCAGAAATTGTGGATTTTTTTTTAAAACATATACTTCCATTTCACAAAATTTTGAAAAAAAAGTATTTTAAAAAGTTGTTTAACCTTTTTTTCTTTGTTAATAAAGTAGCCATTGTATAATAGCAATAAGGCACTCCAGGGATGTGTGTTATGTAAGGAATAAGACATGACGGTGTGTGGTTTATGAGCAGTAAACCGCCCCAGGTGCGTAATGAGGCACGCGAGGCGCGCTGCGCCGAAGTGACTTTAGCACCTGGAAGTGCTCTATCAAGCCATAAACCACACCTCGGAGTGTCTTATTCCACTTATAAAATGGGCACTGCACTTTTGTAAATAAAGTAGAAACAGAGTTGTCAAATTTAAAAGTTGAAGATATTTATTTGACAACAATCTTAAAAATAAGATAAAATAGTTCCTAACTGGATTCATTAGAATCAGTTTTCTAAAAAAAGAAAAGAGAATTGCAACAGTAGATCATGTTAACATTCATTTTAACATGTTAACTTCTAGTTTTAAATCACATAGTAGATCTTGATGCTCCTCTTGCAATCCCCCCCACGTCCCACTGCCAGGAGAAACACTCAGCAGGTCAAGATGGTGAAAGGCAGCATGTTAGTGCAGAGAGTGGCACCGTACTTTGAGCTGCGTTTATGATTTTAAAGCTGCGTTATCGCAGCACGCAGGATATCCCGTTGAAAAGAGAATTGTAACAGTAGATCATGTTAACATTCATTTAGCATGTTAACTTCTTGTTTTAAGTCACATAGTAGATCTTTATGCTCCTCTTGCAATCCCCCATGTCCCGCTGCCAGGAGAAACACTCAGCAGCTCAAGATGGTGACAAAAGTGCAGGTAAGGGCCTCTTGCTCACTCAGACAGTGGAAATGATGAGTATCTGTTGTGCGAGAATGTGTTCCGTACTAGGTAGTGGTTAAGTAGGAGCTCGTCCTTCAGGGTTGTGTCCGTGTGCAGTGTGACCGAGCAGAAGGAAAGCGGCAGCATGTTAGTGCAGACAGTGGCATCGTGCTGAGCTGCATTTGTGATTTGAAAGCTGCGTTGTCGCACACGCGGGATATCCGTTTCATCTCGGTCAGCTTTTAGCTGTACTACTAACTTCTGACCAAAAGTGGCAAGGTTAGATTTTTTAAAGACACTGGGGTGAGTTTCACTGAATTAGGAGAGACCATGCGCGGGGGTGGGGGCTGGCGCGGTGACCATAGAGCGCCAGGACAGCAGCTTCTATACTTTTGTTAATCTCTTCTGGCATGTATGGATTTCCAGAGGTGCTGCGTCCTGACTGGCTGAAGAGGTGCCGGTTGGCACAATATGTCTTGATAAGGACACGGCCAGAGGCACCTCTCAGCAAATCAGGATGTAGCATTGTTCAGACCCATTTTATAATGTGTAATAACATCATGCCTGGAGTGGTAGAAGCACTCGGCTTCACCTAATGCTTCAACCCACCGCAGGAGTGATGTTATTACACAATAATACACACCCTGTCATGCTTTATTGCTTAAATATATTAAACACATAATAAAAGAATAACAGAAGAGAGAATAACACTAAATAATGACCATAATATAAAATATGTAGGGGGAAGGGGCAAACTAGACAGGAAGCCAACTGACGAAGGGTAGACTCTAATAGGGCCTAGCAAAAGAGGAGCAGAAGTAGGCAGGAGGGAGGAGAAAACATGTAGTAATGCAAAGAGGGTAGGGAGCATGTTTGCTGTACTAGCAACACATGGGGATGAGGACGCAGGAGGAGATTGCACAAGGGACAGTACTCACAAAGAGGAGGGAATGAGGGGCATTACTAGTGGAGAGATTGAGCATGGCATGGCAGGGGGAGGGATAATACTCAGAGAGGTGAGGAGGAGAGGAGGTTGGCAGTCAAACAGGAGGAGGGGAGTGGTCTCAATTGAGGAGGGTAGGGGAAGACACTGGGGCAAATGGTCCCAGGAATGAGAATCTGGGTGGGTGGGTGGCTGACGGGCACAAGGAAAGATGAGGGGTATACTGGTGTTGGGGGACTCCATACTCAAGGGGATTAGATGGGGCAGCAAGGGGGAGAAGCACAGTCAGATATGGGTGGAGTCCATACCATGATTAAAGGCAGATTAGGCAGGACAGACAATCCTAAGGTACATAAGACGGGGTAGGAGGAAACCGCACATTGTGGTACATGAGGGGACACATGACTTAGTGGGGGAAATGGTCAAGGTAACAAGGGAGAGGTTTGAGGAAGTAGGAAGGTTGTGCGAGGAGACTGGGGAGCCTGTGGCCTTCTCGGAAGTGCTCCCAATACCCTGCGTAAGCACAGTGAGAAAGGAGAGGATTGGGGAGTTGAATGCATGGTTGGTAGAATGGTGTCGAACTAAGGGGTAGGGGGTTGTGGCGGCTGGGGCAGTACCTGGGATAATAACAATCTGTTTGCAAGTGTAACCCCTAGATGGCGCTATCCCAGGGGCTACTACCCCTGCCTGATTTGCCACTAACAGGTTGAGGGGCCTGGATCCAATGGCGGGTGCCTCCACCCAGAGGTCAGGGTTTGCAATAGTTAAACTTACTTGGTCACAGCCCTCTGGGACACTGCAACTCTTTCTTCCCACATTAGTGGCCCACACAATATAGCAGAATTACCTTCACAGTATACACTTACCCCCAAGGCTGGTTCAGGCACCGGGACATCCTGTAAAATAAGATACAGTGCAACAATCACAGTACAGTGCTTTAACATAGACAAATACCTCAGGCAGTATAACTTTGTTGAAACAAACAGCTCTGATTTATTTAGGGGATATAACAAGGACAGGGAAATCAGGTTAATTAGCTTATCACTTTACTATCTACCTATGGCTCTGTGCACAGGCCTATCCCTACCAGTTACTGTCCCTGGGTACCCAGGCCCTAGTGGCTAGTCAAACCGTGGCAGCTGGTAGGGGCCCTTTCTCACAGAGAAAGGAAAATTAAACAGTCAGCAGTACAGTAATTCCATTTGGATTTAATGTGGCAATTCAACAGGAGCGACCTAATTAGTACTCACGACCTCCAAAGAAGATATGGTCCTTCAATGTCAGCAGAGGGCTACTTTTGATCTCAAGAGACTCCTCACACATTTATATGGTAAAAAAAAAAGCACGATACCAGGCAGGCTGCATCTGTATCCCAATCGCAATTACTGCACACAACCAGGAGAACACACAGCAGATTCAGTTCCTGACAGACTGAGTGTATTCAACAATTTCTTCAGTCTTCTACAGGGTGAGCCTGGTTTCTACTCTTCAGAGATCCTTTGATTCTTTTCACAGGACGGATCAGTCCTAACAAGCAGTTACACAAGTTGTAGACCGGAACTCTGGGCCTTGCACGTTTTTGACTGAAACTGTGCACTGAAGGAGCACAGGGTTTCTTTCCCTTCACTTTCAGATCTCAAACTGAAACTCCCAACAGACAAAAACGGGCACTTCCTTTGAGTTCCTCCCAGTTCTTGACTGGATTGGCTGTCACCACAATAGACTGCTGCTGTTGGTCCAAAAGGCACCGAAGTCTAAACTACATCTCCCAGAGTCACTGCCCATACAATCCTCTTGTGGCTGGCTCAGATTATGAGTCCCAAGTTCTGATTCGTCCAAGGCATCATTTTAGAGCTAGTTTACCCCACACTGATTGGTCCAGTTCAGCAGTTCAAAACCAGAATGGGGAACTAGGCAGACAGTTCTGACTGCAAAGAAAGCAGGTTAGACAAACTGTAATTTTATTATTACTGTAAATGATTTCTGGCAATCAGTTACATCTTTCAGACAGGTTCCCTTTGCACTCTAGTGACTGCAAAAATGGGGTGAATTGGCAGCAGCTTGAGTGGTACTCAATCAAAGAAACACACAGTCCCCCATACAAACTAATTATGTCTGCAAGCAGACAGCTCTTAAAGAGACAGTACCAGAGGTTCTAAAAACACTCACTGATAAATGGCTTAAACGCCAAACACCATTCAGGCTTGGAGCATTCAAGCAAGCTCCTGGAAGTCTTTTGGGAACCCCCATTTGCAGGGGGGTTACACAAGGGATAGGCTGCACCTGAGCAGGGTGGGGAAGAAGGTATTAAAGCAAAGACTGGGGAGGTATGTTGTGACAAAGGTGGATTTAAACTAGATGGTGGGGGTGGCAAGTGGACAACAGGTAGGCAGGGATCCGATAGAGTGGAGTCACAGCCTACCCCTCCCCCCAGGCTAGCAGGGAAGGACTCAGGGCGGTCAAAAAAGGAGGGAGTAGAAGGGAGGAGATGAGGCGATGAAGGGAAGGGGGCAGGATGGAGGGTGGTCTTGCTGAATGCAAGAAGCTTAGGCAACAAATTAGCTGAGCTACAGGCACTCTTGGCAGTGTGGAGAGTGGATATTGCAGCTATCATGGAAATATGGGCAACTGAGCACTGGGACTGGGATCTGGCAATCCCAGGGTACAAATTATACAGGAAGAACCGTAAGGAAGGTGGGGTGGGGTGGCGTGGCAGTCTATATGATGGACAGGATAAAATGCACAAGGGACGAGGGGAGGAAAGGAGAACAGAAGCAATCTGGCTGTAGCTCCTAGACTCAAGGGGTAGGAAACTGAGGTTTGGGGTGGTATACAGACTGCCATCCCAGTCTGAGGAGCTTGACAGGGAATTAGCGGGACAAATCAGAAAGGTATGTAGAAAAGGTGTACAAGCAAGTGGTGCGCTCAAGAGAGGACAGAGACACTAAAATTGTAGAACAGCTTTTTACTTAGTGCTCCCTCCAACAGTCACAGCTTAGTGCAAACAAATAGGATATACTGGTAGCAGCAAAACCCCAGGGGGTAAAGCACATCACTGGAGTCGGGATGTGTGCCACTGGGCTGGAAGATGGCACATGTAGTGCCGTTACACAAGAGTAGATCAAGCGATGAACTGGGTAATTATCATCCGGTAGGTCTCCACTATATAGTGTGCAAACTCATGGAAATGATACTAAAGGAAAGACTGGTGTCGTACCTGGAGGACAACGGCCTCCGGGATGTGAGGCAGCATGGGTTCGTTTCAGGGAAGTCTTGTCAAACCAACATGATACAATATTATGACTGGGTGGCAGAGGAGCTGGATAAGGGTCATGTGGTGGATGTTCTTTACTTAGACTTCAGCAAGGCCTTCGATTCGGTGCCTCATGGGTGGCTTGAGAGGAAGCTAACTGGTGTGGGGTGGGGTAAAAATGATGAACTGGATTACAAGCTGGCTGAGCGGGAGGCTGCAATGGGTGGTGGTGGGAAGGGAGCTCTCAACTCCGAAGCCAGTGATGAGCGGGGTGCCACAGGGCTCTGTGCTGGGACCAGTATTATTTGGACTTTTCATATCAGACATTGCACATGGGGTGGTGAGCAAGGTAAGCCTGTTTCAAGATGACACCAAAATGGGAGCAGTGGTGGATGGAGGGGAGGTGATGGAAGCAGCTGCAGAGGGCCCTTGGCAAGCTAGAGGTGTGGTCAGAGAGGTGGCAGCTGGGGTTCAATGCAAAGAAGTGTAGGGTTATGCACTTTGGGGCAAAGAACCCAAGGAGAGGATACTGGCTGGGGTTTGGGGATTAAGCTGGGGATCACTGAGGAGGAGAAGGATTTAGGGGTAATGGTAACAGGGACCATGAGCAACACTGCCCAGTGCAGGAGAATGACTGCAAAAGCAAACAAAATGCTGGGGTGCATAGCGAGAGGTTTTTTGTCTAGGTGAAGAGAGGTGATCTTGCCCCTCTACAGGTCGCTAATAAGGCTGCACTTGGAGTACTGTGTGCAGTTTTGGAGGCCATACCTAAAGTGTGATATCAGGCTGCTGGTGGGGGTGCAGAGGAGGGCAACGAAGATAGGATGTGGAATGGAGGGGACAGACTATGAGAGCAGGCTGGGGGACCTGAATATGTACTCCTTGGAGGATAGAAGGGATGGGGGGGCATGATAAAGACATTCAAGTATCTGAGGGAAATCAATAAGGATGGGGCAGACAGGGTCTTTAAGCTAAGGAAGGGGAGGGACACCGGGGGCATGGGCTAAGAATAGAGGGGGAAGATTTAGGAGGGAAATGAGGAGACACTATTTCATGGAGAGGGTGGTAGCAAAATGGAACACACTACCAGAATGGGTGGTATCATGTAAATCTGTAAACAGCTTTAAAGGGCATCGACAGGGAGACTGAGGGTGGGGGAGGTGGGGGGGTGGCAGTGGGATGACAAAGGGGAGGAGGGTGGGGTAGCTGCAAACTAGCGGTGTTAGCTGCACACTTGAACAGACTTAGATAGACTAGGGGGTCTGTTTCTGCTGGCGCATTCATATATTCGTATGTAAAATCTATGGCACTGCAAGGGAAAATATAATAGCTGGCATGAGGTAAAGCTGACAGTCAGAGACTAGAGGAAGGGAAATGCCTTGAGGTTATCAGTGAATACTAACTATTACTGAAGCAGTCTTAGTGGGCTTTGCCAGGTGTCACAACATCACAAACAGGAATCCGAAACCAACGCATGCCAACAGAACCTGCCCAAGTAAGCTACTGTAATTTAGTAATTTACATTCATTGCTGACCTCAACGCTTTCCCACCAATTTTTAGTCTATTTTGCCCCCATGCCATTTACTGCATTGGGAGCCAAAGTGGTTCAGCTAAATTGCCAAAGACAAACAGAACTTTAAGGTCTCAAATCAAACCCAAATCAAAGTTGGCTCTGTCCCACTTCTCTCATCCATAACCCTCAACAGGCATTTTGATCAAATCAAATCAAACCAAACTTTATTTGACAGAAAGATTTCTGCATTGTGACTCAATGTGCTTTACAATAGTTCTAAAAATTTTAAAATACAATAAACCCACAACAAAAAGCAAAAGAAAACAAAACGCGCAAATAAATAACTGCATTAATTGCTACTAAAAGCATGTTAACTATTCATAAAAGCCTGACTGAATAAAAAGGTCTACAGCTTCCTTTTAAAGATACCGATTGTTGGACTCTCTCAGATCTGTTGAGGGAGGGAGTTCCACAGGATTGGGGCCACAGATGAAAATGCATGGGCCCCTGATGTTTTTAAGTGAATCCTGGGAACTCCGATCAAATAAATAAATAAATAAACCAGCCTGGGAGTGGGTCCTAGGGTGGTAGCCTGGGTGATAAATTGGTTGGAGAAGAGGACACAGAGGGTAATATTAAATGGAGTCCACTCTGAAGAAAGGGGGGGTTACTAGTGGGGTACCACAGGGTTCAGTACTGGGTCTCATCTTTATAAGTGACATTGCAGAGGGACCGGAAGGAAAAGTATGCCTTTTTGAAGACAACACAAAGATCTGCAACAGGGTTGATAAACGAGGGGGGTGGAAAGGATGAGAAGGGACTTGACAAAATTGGAGGAATGGTCAAAAGTATGGCAGCTTAGATTCAATGCGAAGAAGTGCAAAGTAATGCACCTGGGAAACAAAAACCCAGGGGAAGAGTACACAATGGGGGGTAGGCATTAACAGCAACACAAATGGAAAGGGACCTGGGGTAGTCATATCACATGACTGAAAGGTAAGCAAGCAATGTGAGAAGGCAGTAAGGATGGCTGAGGGGATACTGGGATGCATAGGGAGAGGCATCACCAGTAGAAAACAGGAAGTTGTTATCCCTCTGTACAGACAGTTCAGACAGTTGGTAAGACCCCATCTTGAGTACAGCCTGCAGTTCTGGAGACCCCATTTCTGCAAGGACATAGACAGGATGGAGGAAGTCCAGAGAAGGGCAACAAAATGGCGAAGGGTCTGCAACAGAAGCCATATGAAAAAAGACTAAAGGAGCTTAATATGTATACCCTTGATGAAAGGAGGGAGAGGAGACACATGATAGAAACTTTCAAGTACCTCAAGCAAATCAACAAAGTCCAAGAGGGTAGCATCTTTCAGAAAAAGAGATGTGCAAGAACAAGAGGACACAATCTGAAGATAGAGGGGGACGGCTCAGGGGCAATATGAGGAAGTATTTTTTTCACAGAGAGGGTGGTGGATGCATGGAACAGCCTTCCTGATTAGGTTGTGGGGTCAAAAACAGTGGGGGAATTCAAGAATGCATGGGACAGACATAAGGCAATTCTGGTGGGGGGAAGGAAGAAGTAGGCTGTTGGTTAACTAGGATCTGCAGCTTATCCAATAGGTAGGGGAAATGGGCAGACTAGGTGGGCCAAGCGGTCCTTTCCTGCCATCAAAGTCTATGTTTTTATGTTTCCATGTTTCTAAACCCTCATCCGCGGAATGAAGGGAGTGGATGGGCCAGTAGAGACACAGGCGATCTTGCGGGTAACTGGGCCCCACACTGTGTAGAGTCTTATACGTCAGCAAACTGACCTTGAAGGGTATCCACTACCTAACTGGCAACCAGTGCAGAGAGCATAGCACAGGTGTAAAATGGCATGATCTAGGCAGACCGGTCAACAACCTGGCCACTGCATCCTGCACTAGCTGCAGGCGATGCAGATCTACCCCCTCTAGCCCTAGGTATAGGGCATTGCAGTAATCCAGGCGCGAAGTCACAAAGGTGTGAACTGGTGCTGGCAGACTAGTCGGGGGTATCAGGTGTTCAACCTTGGTGATGTTCCTCTGATGGTAAAAAGAGGTCTCGACCACAGCCGACACCTGTGGTTTAAGCATCAGGCCGCATTCCAAGTCAACGCCAAGGTTTCTCACTCGATCTGAGGTAAGCAGTTCAGAGTCCCCCAGCCTAAGCCCTGAGACTTGACCAGCTTGCACCCTCATCCCCTGGTGACCAGGTTCCAGCACCAGAACCTCAGTCTTATCCAGATTTAACCTCAACCAGTTTACCATCATCCAGTCTTGGATCTCGTACAGATAGGTGTTCAGCACTGAGAACGTCTCCTGCTGCTCAGGTGCAAAAGGTATGTAGAGCTGAGTATCATCTGCATAGCAGAGAAAACTCAGCCCATGCTGCCTTATAATATCCCCTAGCGGCAACATGTACACCATGAACAGCATGGGGGACAAAACAGAGCCCTGCAGGACCCCACACAGCAAGGCCATGGGAGTTGAGGAATAAACCCAAGACACCACACACTGTGACCTGCCAGTGAGGTAAGATCTAAACCAGTTGTGGACTGTACCTGCCAGTCAACAACATACCCGCAGCCACTCCAAAAGCACCCCATGGTCCACGGTGTCAAACGCTGCTGAGAGATCGAGGAGAACAAGAAAAGACCATATCCCCCAATCCCTCACCACCAGAAGGTCATTTAGCACCCGAACCAGGACAGCCTCAGTACAATGCCTTTTCCTAAATACTGACTAGAGAGGCTCGTAGATGTAGTGGGTTGTTAAATAGGTCTCCAGCTGAACGGCCACCACCTTCTCAATAACACTCACTGCAAAGGGAAGGTTAGAGACCAGTCTGTAGTTTGCCAGACAGTCTGCTTCTAGTAAGGTTTTTTTTTAGGAAGGGCCTTACAACCATCTCCTTGAGGGGCTCTGGAAAAAAAAAAATGACACCAGAGAACATCAGACTATCTTAGCTAGGACCAGGCCGATGGCATCAACGCACCCCACCAGGAGGCACATTGGGCCCAGGTCCAAACTACAGTAGGTTGGCCGTAACCCCTGGATGACCCTCACGACATCCACTACTGCTACCTGGTTGAAGCTGGACCAGACAGACTGAGTGCCTACAACCTCACGCTCTTCACCGCAACACCCCATAGAGGGTACTGACCAGATCTCCAACCTGATGGCGGAAACCTTATCAGCGAAAAACAGAGCAAACTCATCACATCTTGACTGTGAAAAAGCTCCGCTGGACTGAAGACAGGCCGGATTACAAAGTCTGTCCATGGTGTGTAAGAGCTGAGCTGGTCTGTTAGTTTCTGCAGCAATCTCCTTGGACAGGAACTCTGCCTTCTTACAGGAGACTACTGATTGATAGTCTCGATAATGGATCATCAATATAAGTTTATACTCCCCCAGGCAGGATCTTCGCCACCGCCGTTCTAACCTTCGACCCTCCTCATCTCCCTGAGAGTCCCATCAAACCAAGAGGACCTCTGGTGTGAGGTGAGGGGTCAAACATGGACAGGTGCGCTGGAGTCGAAGGTCTCACTAATCACTTTATTATACAGTAGTAGCCACAGACACTGCCAGCTATTTCCTGAAATTTCTGTGATATTTCCAGAAATATCTCCTGCTTTCTGCATTTCCAAAGTAGGGACAGCAGAGAGAGACTCTTCAGAAATTTTGCGAAATATCTGGAAATAGCTGGCAATGTCTGTGACTACTACTGTAGGTCAGAACCAATTCTCCTGGCTCCTCGCATGCACTCATCAGACCTAACAGATCCAGCACTGCCATCAGACCCTGTGGGGTTAAACCCCTTAAAGGGCAGTACTGAAACATCTCTGTATGTGAGGGTTTGCTTGGGGTGGGCCTCAAACGAGAACCTCACAGTATGGTGGTCTGACCATACAACCGGCTCCACCATAAGGTCAAAGACTCGATTCCCAGCAGGAAAATGAGGTCCAATGAATGGCCATGTATATGGGTGGCAGAGGTAACCACCTGTGTCAGGCCCAATGAAGCCATCAGTTGGAGGAAGTCTTGATAATCTGATTGAAATGGGGGTAACTGTTTTGATGTTTTGCATTACGTTTTGTAATTTAGTGCATAACTACATGAAAGATGAAGAATACAGACTCCAAATTAAAAAATATTTTAGTATTTACATGGGACCCACCGAATGCCTTGCATCAGGACCTGATGCTGCTGCATGAGGTTCCTCTTTACTTCTGTCAGGGTGACCATGGTCACCGCTGCCATAGCTCCACCTGGCTGCCATGTGTGATCCTCCTGCAGCAATAGCAGCAGTTCAAGCCTTGCTGACCATGTGGGAATCAAGTACGTGGTCTTCAGAGCAATATAAAACTGGCTGAAGTTGAGCTTCTCTGCACTGTGACCTTTTGGTCATTTTAGTTGCTGCTAGAAGATTTGCATTTTATCTTCCCAATGAAAAAATAAAGCAACTGGAAACTCTCATTGCAAACTGTGAAATGTGGTGAGATGTAAAATGACAGTACACACACTACACAAAATGTTATTAGGAAGTTCAGTGCAGCTCTAGTTTTTACTTGTAAACCACAAAATGCAACAGTAACATTTCTGTTCTACTGAGGGTCTAACAATTCCAACTCATTAAGGCAGACATCTTTGTCCATAAACATTTCTTAATGTTTACAACATCACTGTTTGATAAATATTTATTGACAACAGCGTACAAATAAGAGATGTACAAATCTCTCAAAGTATAACTTCAAGTGTCAACCATTGAACCAGACATTTTATACTGGGTATTCATACTGGGTATAGAGCGAAAGGAGGCTAGCAAGCCCATAATATCGCTACCCACACTAGTGGGACCATCATTGCCCACATAATAATAGCCAGTTGAAAATCTGTTTTTTAAATATCACTTGAATTACTATCTACAATTTTACTAGGCAGTATGTTCCAAATCCTACTGGATCTATTAAGGAATGAATAGTATTCACTGTTCTTTTTAACCGTATCCACTTTCATGTGCCTTTTATGCCCCCTAAGGCCAAGTGGCTTCTCCTGTAGCTCTATTTTCATTTCCTTCATTAGTTCTTGATCGTTCACAATTTTAAAAAGCATCATTAAGTCCCCTCTGGTTTTTCTCATTTCCAAGGTGAACAAACCTGTTCTAAGATACTAACATACTATTTGCCAGCAGATTAGGCCTTACGGGCTATCGAGTTTGCTCGAACCTCAGATCCCTAGTTGGGTGCCGGGGCCCTCCCCCTCCTTGTGTTCCAGAAACCCCAATCATCCATCCCCACCCCCCTGGGACAGGCCATCATCTGATACATCCACTTTTGTGTCTGTCCCACCCTCTCTTGAAGCCCTCCACTGTGGATCTCTGAACCAGCTCGCCAGTCAGTGCATTCCAAGGGTCCACCACCCTCTCAGTGAAAAACCTCCTCCTCTTTTCCCCTCACCCTTCCACCTTCCAACTTCAAACCATGCCCTCTGGTGATACCTCCCTGCTTTAGTCTAAAGATCCCCTCCATGTTTACCCTATTTATTCCCTTGAGGTACTTGAAGACCTCAATCATGTCCCCTCTGTCTCTCCTTTCCTCCAATGAAAACAGGCAGAGCTCCTCAAGTCTGTCCTCATACGTCAAATCCCCTAGCCCTCATATCATCTTAGTTGCCCTCCTCTGTACCCTCTCCAGGAGCTGTATGTCCCTCTTCAAGTGTGGTCTCAGTACTGTACACAGTACTCAAGGTGTGGTCTAACCAGTCCATTGTACAGTGGCAGAATCACTTCCTTGCTCCTAGAGGTGATCCCCTTACGATGCATCCCAACATCCTGTTTGCCTTGCTAACCGCTCTCCTGCACTGCTCAGAGTTATTCGTGACATGCATCCACCATGACCCCTAGGTCTTTTTCCCTATTGAGGCCTCCAGCCTCCTCCCAGGGTGTACCTGTGTTTAGGGTCTCCCACCCAAGATGTAACACCTTGCACTTGGTGATATTGAAATTTAGTTTCCATGTGTGAGCCCAGCTTTCCAGGGTGTCCAGGTCCCCTTGCAGGGCCAACCTCCCCTCTTCTCCCTCAACTACTGCTCCCATCTTGGAGTCATCAGTGAAGAGACTCATTTCACACCCTATACCCTCCCTGATGTCCGATATGTATGCATTAAACAGGATCGGACCCAGGATTGAGCTCTGCGGTACCCCACTACCAACCTCTCTAGGGTTCGAGAGCTCCCCACAGACCACTACTCTCTGGGTGTGTCCAGCTAGCCAGTTTTCAATCCATCTGACCATCAAAGGGCCTACTCCCAACCCCATCAGTTTCTCCACCAGACCATTGTGGAGGACAGAGTCAAACGCCTTGCTGAAGTCCAAGAATAATACATCCACAGGCTTTCCCCTGTCCAGTTCTGATGTTACCCATTCGGAGAACTCCACAAGATTGGTTTGACATGATCTACCTGGCACAAAACTGTTCTGTTTAATCTTTCTTCATAATTAACTGTCCTCATAGAACCCACCTTTCTGGTAAACCTCCTCTGAATCTTTTCCACTCTTGCTGTTTCACCCTGTTTATAAAAACGGCATAGCTGGGACCCATAATCTAGGTTCCATCTAATATATGTTTTATACAGTGGAATTAAGCAGCCTGTAGATTTATTAATAAAGCTTCTTTTAATGTTCTTAGTCATATAATTTGCTTTGACTATACCCTTTGTTCGATGCTCTTTAAATCCCAAATTATTATCCACAGTACTGTCACAGTCCTTTTCACACTCTACTGTTGCTAGCTCTCCCCCATTTAGTGTATACGATTGTAACAAATCTTTCCCTAAATGCATACATGGACATTTCTGAGTGCTAAGTGGCATACCATTACTGTTTGCCCATCCCTCAATTTCCCTAAGGTAATTTACCAAATCCATACGCTGACTATATGTTCCAACTGGACCACCCAGCTTAATGTCGACTGCAAATTTTATTAAGATATTTTTGATATTCACCTGCATGTCGCTGATATACAATGAAAACAAAACTGGTCCCAGTACCGATCGCTGTGGCACCCCGCTGGTGACATCCACAGGTTCTGAATATGTACCCAGGACTCTAACCGCCTGTTGTCTATCATTCAGCCAATTATTAATCCATGTCACGAACATTTGAAGAGTTTGGCTTAGTCTGACTTATTCAACTCCCCTCTAGAAGGTCAAAATCTGTTATCCACTGTGTTATGTAATCTGAATTATGTTTTCACTATTTGCTTTCAAAATACTGCCAACACACCACAGGTGTGTTTACTTCACTGACGCATTGTGGCAGCATTACAGTTCCTGTGTGTGGAAAGCAGTACTGCCGCTGTAGGTAGCACATCCACACATATGAGCTGAGGATCATTTTGAGTGCAGGTCCCATCCCTAACTGTTATGTTTCCAAAAAATACAACAACAAAAAAAAAAACCTTCCTCCCATACTCTCCCTATGTGCACTCCCTCCCTCCAACCAGACGGATCCCGTGTTATTCTAAAATTTACATTCCATCCTGATGCCATCTTTTTAAGACCTTCCCACTCTTCCTCTGTGTCCTCACTCCCCACAAGTAGCCAAATCCTGAATGACTATTTCAAAAAATGAAAACTTTTAAAAATAACCACCCATCCCACTTACTTCCTCTGTGCACTTCCTCACTCAGCCCCTGACCCCAGAGCACTTGCTGCACTACTAAGGGTGACGGGTAAAGTCCAAACACAGATGTAAAATGCACTCAGCATTTCTGTTCCCCATCACTGCAGAGACTGAAAACACCTGCAACAGATGTCTCTGTGGCATGTTCTCATGGCCACATTGATCCATTGGAAGTGAAACATCAACTTTGTACCACTCACAGCGGTGCAGAGAAGTAACTGTAAACATGCCATATGACCAGTGGATTGCATAGTGTGACTTTACCACCCCATTGCAAACAGGATTTAATGAGCTCTCAAAATCATTGTGAAAACTTTGACAAGTGTAAGATTTTGACACAATTTATATGTCACTATGTCCCCCGGAGCTACTCGTTGCTGTATAAGGGTGGTTTCATGCACATTCGGCTGGAGTGAGAACAGCGAAGTGAAGCTGAGCTGTTTTGACTCACGCTGAACGCAAGTGAAACCACTCTTATACAGCAATGAGTGTCGACAGGGGATGTATTAATATATTATTGATCAAGCTCAATCAATAATACATAATTAAAAAAAACTGTCCTGGAACATGTCCATTTCCAGGGCATCTGCATGTGAGATACTCTTCACAAAATGAGAGTGTCTCACGCACAGAGGAAAGGACCACTCCGACTGACCTGCAGCACTCCCTCAATCTAAAATACTTTATATTTCTAGATTCTAGAATCTTGGTAGTCAAGGTGGCTACTATATTCATTTGCTCTCCACTTTTATTCATATACTATTTCTAATTTCAATAGCAACTTTATTATTATTTTTTTGTCTAGCCACTTGAGAACTTATTAGTCTCTGCATGTCAAATAATGACGCATATTTTGGATATTTTGTTTTTGAAAATCTACCCGATTGCTGCTGTTTACATTAACTGATTCCAAATCAGCTGCTGTATGAAATCCTATGGGCTGGCTAGATCCACCCGGTCACTATTTGTTTTGTTGGAAGTGTGCCAGGAGGTTGGAGGTGGCTTTATCATTCCATAGTATTCCTGGTTTACTCTTTGAAATCTTTTATATCAGGCCTCCCTGGACTGCAGTGTTTTCTGGGTTTGCTGCAGCCTTAGCAAGATCCCTGCGGCCTTCATCTACTTGGGGGTCCTATCTCTGGACAGGTGTTTAGTTTTGTTTGATTTTTAGTTTGTCTACATTCAAAATGTTTAAAAGACATTTTAAAAAAACATGCATCTACAACAAGCAAAGCTGTTTGGCAGCCAATTCAAAACTTGATGACATCTTGTCCATAACAACAAGTTGTTTACAGTGGTGAAGAGAATTCAGGCACTGTGACAAATTCCTATTCCATACATAAAACGTGTGGTACTTAATTGCCCATTCTGCAAAAAAAAAAAAAAAGAAAATACTGACATCTAATTTTGGGATATAGTCTTAAAAATAAGTTTAGAAACCCCACAGTTCTAACCAAATGGCTGTTTAATAACAATTCACCAGAAATGCTCCATAGATCGGTCCTCTTCTTGAAAAAGATCACCAGAAAGAAAACTGTCTACTTTGCACCCCCCCCTCCCGTTTGAGTTCAAAACATTCATACTTGCATCTTGTTTTTAAAGGAGAACAAATTCAATGTGCATTGTATCAAGTTTAATTTGAATAAAAATACACATAGGTCCAAAATCTCCTTTAAAAGGGTCTCCTGGGATTGAATGGTGGGAATTTTTTCAGATGAGATACGTATTCTGTGCTGTATATTTATATTTTTGCATAGGTGTCTGTGCTCAGGGATCATCAGTCAGTGACTTGGTAAGTGCTAACAAAACCTTGTCTGATTAACGCTGTGTAGGAGTTTGTATTCAGAGAGTATTTGTAAATAACTTGGGAAGTATAAGCAAAACCCTGTTTAGAATACCTTAAACTCCTGGCACCAAGGCCGTATACAGGAAGGATAATGATCCTATCCTGTGTACGTCAAACTAAAGTTATTACAGCATGGACCTAGAGTAGCTATGTACAATAAGTAGATGCTGGGATTTTTAGAAGGAGATTTAGTTAGCTGAACAACCTGTGGTGCTGCACTACTCCAGGTAACATCATGGAGGTGTGGAGGCTGCATAGTCTGTAGCAGATTGGCGGTACTCCACTTTGAGCTGGCAGCAGCATGGGCCATAATTCACCAGCTGCAGAGCAGGTTAGAGTGGGGACAGGGGGTGCCCACTGCTACTGCTCTCCCTCAGCAAACTCCAAGGGTTCCTAATAGCATTTAGAAACATAGACAATGATGGCACAAAAAGACCAAAGGGCCATCCAGTCTGCTGAGTTCCCTGCTTAGCCATGGGACCTACAGATCATCCAAGGCCCTAGAGCTCCCCATCCCCACCCCCCACTGTCCTCCTCTTTTCTGATGCCCCCTGCAACCAGAGCACCCTTCATTCTGTTCCAGCTGTGCTTAAAACCACTAATGGTTTTCACACCCACCACCTTGGCTGGCAGCCTGTTCCATGGTTCCACCACCCTTTCTGTAAAATAGTGCTTCCTCACATATCTCCTGAACCTCCCTCCTATTAGCTTCCATTCATGACCATGAGACCATGAGCTAGTATTCAAATTCAGTAGTTCCCTGCAGTTCACCTGTTAATGCCTTTCAGGAATTTCAAGGTCTCTATCATATCTTTTCTCTCCCTTCAGATTTCCAGGGAGTACATATTCCATGCCTTGAGGTGCTGCTCATATGACCTGCTCTGCTGGCCCAGAATCATTTTCATTACCCTGCACTGCACCATCTTCAGCCTAGCCCTATACTTCCTAAGGTGAGGACTCCAGAACTGGGAGTGGTACTCCAGGTGTGGCCTCACCAATGATCTATACGAAGGAGGTATTACCTCTTTTTTATGTCATCAAACCCCCGATACAACCAAGCATCCTACTTGCTTTGCTATAAGCCTTGTTGTACTGACTAGATTGCTTTAGGGAGTCACTTATGATAACTCCAAGGTCTTGTTCCTCACCCATGGTTCTAAGTCTCACCTCTCCCATCCAGTACTCGAAAAGGTAGTCGGTGAGGAGGAGGGATGGTGGTTAGCAACAAATGGGGATAGAAGGGGCCCTGCAATCACAACTACTTCATCCCACTGAATGAAACAGTGCATGGTACTGAAGTTTCTCTTTCAGGAGGGAGCACACTATTGTAACCAGGACCTCACCAGCAACACCTGCTAGGGGGTTCAGAAGCCAGGAAGGGAGACTTAGAAGGAGGGTATTTCTAGAATGGGATCCTATAATTATAGCCAGGTACTTTTGACTGTGGTCTGTGCCTCAGACCAGGAGGGGAGTCTGGTGTACTGTCTCCTTAGGGTGATCGTGGATAAGGTACTCACCAGGGTAGAAACCATGTTTAGGGAATTGGGAGGGATTCCATACATTATTGTCCATCTGGAGATGAAGGATCTGACAGGAAGGTCATTGGGAGCAGTGAAGACTATCTTCAGGATATTGGGTTCCAGGCTTAAGGTTTTGGCTGGTACTGTGACATTTACCGAGTTCCTCATAGTGCATAGGTGGAGGGGAGGCAAGGAAACTCAAAATATTTCAATTTAACAATTGTCTGAAGTAGTGGTGTGCTGAGGAGAGGTTTCACTTCCTGGGAGATGGGGCTGCTTTTAGTGGGATAAAGACCTATTAAAACTAGCTGAGCTTCACTCTGATAGGTGCCAGAGATCAAGTTAGGTCTGCAGCAAAAAATGAAGGTAAAAAAAAATTGGCAGACTAGGTGGGCCCAGTGGCCCTTATCTGCTGCCACACTCTATGTTTCTATGTAAGGGACAAAGGCATTTGGGTTGTGGTTTCAGGCCTACACTTCAGCCAGCAGGGGTAGGTGAGACTAGTGAGATCTGCAAGGAGAACTGAGAGTGAGACTCAGCTAGTACTCCCCCAACTGGTGGCGGCAATCAGGGGGAAAGGTTTATGTAGATAAGGATGGTAACATGAGCATATGTCAAAGACTGGGGACCACATTAGAAAGGGGGAGAGGGTTACAAAAGTGAAATAATATAGGGAATTTATTTATTTTATTTATTTATTTAGCTTTTGTTGACTGGGTAAGTGCACTAGACAAATCCTGCCTATTTTCAGGCACGACCCGGGGAGGGGGATACAGATGAATGCCAACTGATCTTGAACCAGATTAAGCTGTTGGTGGTATTTTTTTTTAGTGAATGAGGGAAATTTGGCCAGGACACCGGGGAAATTCCCCTACTCTTTTCGATAAGTGCCATGGGATCTTTAACATCCACCTGAACTATCACCAATCCAGGCAGATGGGACCTCGGTTTAACGTCTCATCCGAAAGATGGCACCTCAGAAGTGCAGCACCCCTCTCACGCTGCACTGCAGTGTCAGTACTGGGATATTAACCCAAGTGCCATATGTGGGAACTGAACCCACAGCCCTCTGATCTCCCGGCCTCAGAGGTGAGTATGGTACCTACTGAGCCACTGACACTGCAATGGAATGAGTATGATAGGTGTGATCAGAGGAAGGGATAATGGTAGGAAACATGGATCTTGGAGGATGGTCTACTTTAATCCCAGAACTGTCAGGAAAAAACAGTTACATTAGAGCTTTCTGCAACAGTAGATCTTTAACAGAATCTCCTCCATTAGGCCACACCTTTGGAACTAAAAGTCGTCAGTGTTAGGACCATTCAGAAACTTTTGCTAGCTGACAATATAAGCATACACATTGTATAATATATATATATATATATATATATATATATATATATATATATATATATTTCTATATTACAAACCAATCACACACACACAAAACAAAAAAACAAACAAAAAATGTGGGGAGTAGTGCAATGTAATGGCTGTGGGGCAGCAGTCTTCCGGGAGTATTTCTGGAGGCTGAGATGCTGCCCTATTTGCAGACAACTCTCTGCCCTGAGGGAGGAAGTTGCCCGTCTTCAGGCCACACTGGACAGTAGTAAGGGGACCTTCCCCCAGGCCACACTGGATGGTAGGAAGGGAACCTCCCCCATCCAGGGACCACCAGAGCCACCACCACTACCTCAGAGGTCGACAAGAAAGCACAGCAGTTGGACAACAGTGGGCTCAGGGAGGGTGAGGATGGTGGAACAGAGGCACACCCAGTCAGTTGTTCCACACCACAATCCATACACCATTCTGGGGGAGCTATGCACCCGCAGAGGAGACTAAGGAGGCTGAGGACAACTGGCACAAGGGAGGCCCACAGGAAGGAGACAGAGGACACCACAAGGAAAGGAAGCAGCTCCTGGTGGGGGACTCAGTTATTAGGGGGATAGAACTGGGGGGAGCAGGGAAAACTGAAGTAAGGTGCCTGCCTGGTGCCATGACTTGGAGAGACAGGAAGCGCATCCTCAGGATCACAAGAACAGCTGCACGGGAGTCTGAGCTGGACGTCATTGTCCACCTAGGGACAAATGACTTGGCTAATCATGAGATCAGAGCAGTGCAGAAGGACTTTGTAGAATTGAGGAGGGGCCTAAGACAAGTAGAACACACAATATCCTTCTCTGAGGTGCTGCCTGTCAATGGCATGAGTGAGGCGAGGGTATTTTGCACCACGCAGTTTAATGAATGGTTGAAAAAATGGTGTGGAGCACAGGGGTTTGGCTTCATTGGGGACTGGGGTTCCACCTGGAGGGACACCAGCCTATACTGGCAGGATGGTCTGCATCTGTCCAGGAAGGGAACAAGTCTTTTGAGCAATCAGTTTAAATGCTTCATTGGCAAGCTTTTAACCTAGCCAAGGGGGAGGCACTGATAAGCAGCAGGAAAATCCCAGTATCTCCCTACAAAACAGGGTACTAAATGAGAAAAAGACCGAGTAGACAGGTCAGTGGGGGGTGCTGCAAAAGAAGGTAAAGCCATCAAAAAATGGAGAGCAATGAGTACCAATGCCCGTAGCCTGAGTAACAAGCTTCCTGAATTAGTGGCCTTGGTGGAGGAGGAACATCTGGATATCGTGGCAGTCACAGAAACATGGTACACACAAAACCATGACTGGGACATAAACATACCAGGATACACTATCTACAGGAGGGACAGGGAGGGTAAAAGAGGAGGAGGAGTAGCTCTTTACATAAGGGAAGGAATCAAAGCAACAGAACAAAACGGAAAACAGGGAGGAGAAGAAGCACTGTGGGTAAATTTGGAGACCGTCAATGGCACCACAATCCGCACAGGGGTTGTATACAGACCCCCTTCTCAGGGGGAGGAAATGGACAAGGAATTGATAGAAAGAATACTTAGAATGGCAGAAAAAGGGGAGATATTGCTGATGGGTGATCTGAATATGCCAGATGTTAACTGGAGTGCAGTTGCAACAGCCACTTCAAAGAGTGGGGTTATTCTAGATGCCCTACAAGGGGCATGCCTTAGACAACTAGTATTGGAGCCCACTCAAGAGGGAGCAATCTTAGACCTGGTTCTCTCAAATGGAGATGAAGAGAGGATCACAGATGTAGAAGTAGGTAGCCATCTGGGAACTAGTGACCATCGAAAAGTATGGTTCACAATAAACAAAGCAATAGAGTCAAGCCAAACAAAGGCAAAAGTACTGGACTTTAGGAGGGCTGACTTTGCCAAAATGGTTGAGTGCCTAAGGAATGCACTAGCAAACTGGCAGGAAGGAGGGGTGGAAGAACAATGGGGAATAATAAAAACTGCCATCACAGAGGTAACAAGCCTTTGTGTGAAGCAAATTAATAAAACGAAACGATGAAGAAACCACTATGGTTCTCAAAGGAAGTGGCAGTGAAGGTTCAAGAGAAAAGAAAGCATTCAGGAAGTACAAGGAATCACAGAAGGAGCAGGACAGGGAACTGTATCAGTTAAAGCAAAAGGAAGCTGGGAAGGCAGTCAGAACAGCAAAGGCCCAAACCGAGGAAAAGATAGCCAACTCAGTTAAGAAGGGGGATAAAACCTTTTATAGGTACATCAGGGAGCGAAGGAAGACCAAGGGAGGGCTAGTGAGGCTTAATAAAGAGGAGGGAGGGAGGGTGGGCAGAGGGTGACTGTGAAAAGGCAGAGATACTAAACAAATATTTTTGCTCAGTATTTACAAAGGAAGTGGGGGAGGAACCTAAAACAAGCAGTAGAAACACTCTGGATACAGAAGTTGATACCAGCCCATTTACAGAAGAAAGGGTTCTGAAAGAACTCTTAAAACTGAAGGTGGACAAAGCAATGGGGCCTGATGGGATTCATCCCAGAATTCTAAAAGAACTAAGGGTAGAACTAGTGACACCACTGACTACCCTCTTTAACAAATCATGGGAGGATGGGATGGTACCCGAGGACTGGAGAAGGGCAGATGTGATTCCCCTTCACAAAAGTGGGAGCAAGGCAGAAGCAGAAAACTACAGACCTGTTAGTTTAACCTCAGTGGTAGGAAAATGATGGAATCACTTCTGAAGGAAAGAATTGCTGAGTATCTAGAGGCCAGAGGGGCTCAGGACCCAAGGCAGCATGGATTCACAGTGGAAGGTCATGCCAGACAAATCTGATAGATTTCTTTGACTGGGTGACCAAAGTAGTAGATCAGGGAGGGGCTGTGGACATGGCCTACCTAGACTTTAGCAAAGCATTTGACACAGTCCCACACAAAAGATTAATATACAAGTTAGCCAGCCTGGGAGTGGGTCCCAAGATGACAGCCTGGGTAAAGAATTGGCTGGAGAATAGGACAGAGAGTAATAGTAAATGGAGTCCACTCTGAAGAAAGGGGTTACTAGTGGGGTACCGCAGGGTTCAGTATTAGGACCGGTCCTCTTCAATGTCTTTATAAGCGACATTGCAGAGGGACTGGAAGGAAAAGTATGTCTCTTTGCAGATGACACAAAGATCTGCAACAGATGTGATGCACAAGGTGGGGTGGAAAGGATGAGAAGGGACTTGGCAAGGTTAGAAGAATGGTCAAATGTATGGCAGCTTAGATTCAATGCTAAGTAGTGCAAGGTAATGCACCTGGGAAACAAAAACCCAGGGGAAGAGTACACAATGGGGGTGAGATACTAACAACAACAAAAATGGAAAGGGACCTGGGGGTAGTCATATCAGATGACCTAAAGGTGGGCAAGCAATGTGAGAGGGCAGCAAGGAGGGCTGGGGGATACTGGGATGCATAGGGAGAGGCATCACCAGTAGAAAACAGGAAGTTATTATCCCTCTGTACAGACAGTTGGTGAGACCCCATCTGGAGTACTACGTGCAGTTCTGGAGACCCAGTCTCCGCAAGGACATAGACAGGATGGAGGCTGTCCAGAGGAGGGCAACTAAAATGGTGCAGGGTCTGCACCGGAAGACATATGAAGAGAGACTTAAGGAGCTGAATATGTATAGCCTCGAGGAAAGGAGGGAGAGGGGGGACATGATAGAAACTTTAAAGTATCTCAAGGGAATCAACAAAGTCCAAGAGGGTAGCATCTTTCAAAAAAAGAGGTGTGCAAGAACAAGGGGGCACAATTTGAAGATAGAAGGGGGGCGGCTCAGAGGTAATTTAAGGAAGTATTTTTTCACAGAGAGGGTTGTGGATGCATGGAAAGGCCCTCTGGAGAAGGTTGTGGAGTCAAAAACAGTGGTGGAATTCAAGCATGCATGGGACAGTCATGAGGCAATTCTAGGGGGTGGGGGTAGGAAGAAGTAGGCTGCTGGTTAACTAGGATCTGCAGCTTATCCATTAGGTAGGGAAATGGGCAGACTGGGTGGGCCAAGCGGTCCTTATCTGCCGTCAAAATCTATGTTTCTATGGGTGCTACCCACAATGATATGCAGCATCTACGTGTATATAAACACAGGCGGCCCCATCACTCCTTGGTTCCCCATTGGAGATTAGCCTCAGAGGACCTCCAACTGTAGGGAACCAGGAGATGAGATCATCAGCCATACAAGAAGAGGCATGGGGCTGGAGTCAGGATGCAAATATTAGATTTTAGGCAAAGCATCCAATATGATCCTCACTGAAAGCAAAAAGGTGAAGGAGGGAGGGTATAGCATGGCCTAATGGATGAGATTCTCTCAAAGATCTACTGTTAAGCTAAATTTTTATAGGTTCACAGGAGAATTGAGGGTCTAGTCCATTATGATCTCGCCACCTACCATAGGTGGTAATCATATTTTGATTCCTCCATAAAGGAGTCTAGTTTTTGTTTAAATTGAATTAAATTAACACTATGGATGACCTCAAATGGAAGAGAGTTCCAAGCAGGGATTATTCTCTGAGTGAAAAAGTTATTTCTCTTTGAGGTCTTATTAATATTAGCCCTTAATTTCAGATCATGAGATCTGGTTATACACGCAGAAGGGTGCCAATCCAAATAAAGTGATTCAAATAGCACTGTGTCTTTTGTAGCCTTATATACTAAACGTAGCTGATCTCTCAAAAAACAATATTCAAGTGAGTACAGATTTAGGTTTTTCAGTCTATCTTTATACGGAAGAGAGCTCATGTTCGCAATATGTTTAGTAAATCTTCTTTGTACCTTTTCTCTAGATTGTTTATCTTGCACTAATGTTGGAGAACAGAAAGAAGAACAGTAATCAAAGTTAGATCTCACTATACTGCGATACAAGGGAATTGATACCTCTGGCTCTCTGCTTTTTATATTTTCCAATATACAATTAATTAAACGATTGCATTTTTTAACTGTACGATTTATATGTTTGGAAAATTTTAAATCATTAGTGATAAAGATTCCTAAATCCCTCTTGGAACTTACTTCACTTAATAAATTCTCAGTAATGACATATTTAAAACAATTATTAGTTTTCCCAAAATGCATAACTTTACATTGGAATAGTTAAATGTTAATTCATACTCAATGGCCCAATCAGAGACTAAGTTCAAGTTTGCCTGTAATTTTTGAGCAGATAACATGTCATTGTCAAGTCCTCCTATCTTAGCATCATCAGCATATTTACTTAGCCATATTCCATCCATGGTATTCATACTAGCTACTAAAATGTTGAATAGGATCAGGCCCAGAACAGAACCCTGTGGCACTCCACTAGTAATTTTGGTCCAGGAAGATTTATATCCTCTAAGAGTAACCTGTCATCTTCTATCAGATAGCCACAAAGTTATCTGGGTTATTATATGCATATTTAATTCCATTTTGGATAAACAATCAATTAAAATTTTATGTGACACAGAATCAAAGGTTTTTTCAAAGTCCAAAAAAATTGCATCTATAGGGAAACCTTGATTCAGTGCTTCACTAATTGGTTCAAAGAAGTTGATCAGATTTGTATGGCAAGATAGTCCTGGTTGAAAACCATGCTGTGCAATATCAAATTGCCCCCTATTCAATATATGATAGCTAATTTTGTGGGAAATATGTTTTTCCATAATTTTGCCCAAACATGATGTCAAACTAATAGGTCTTTAGTGTTTGACTTCCTGCCTTGATCCACCTTTATGAATAGGAATTACTAGGGTTTCCTTCCATTCATTAAGGACTACCCCTTTTGCCAAAGACTCATTACAAAGTAATGTCAAAGGTCCAGCTAATTCATATGATACTTTTTTTTTGTAACTGTTCTATCTTCTTTGAGCATATCTCCTCCATTAGACCACACCTTTGGAATGATTCTCAAGTAGTACAGAGTAAACTAGGAGGATGACCTATACTTCCTGTAACAGAACATAATATGATGTGCCAGCCATCTGGATAGGCATTGTTTAGACACAAGAATGCCCTCTTTCCCCAGCGGCAAATGAAACAAAAAGCTGACATGACTTTCTGCAGTCCATGGTGCGAGCAATATAGTTATCTTACTATTCTGTGCATTTCCAAAGTATGGAGCAGTGCCTCACACTGGTGGGAATGCTCAGAATAATATACAGGTAGGTGTATACCTTAGGTACAAACTTAGGATTGCTACACAAAGAGACTGTCTTTGTTATATCAACTAAGGAGGCTCACACATTAAAGTCTGAAGCCAGACATCCTTCAAGCAGAGGTCATCACAACTAAAAAAAAAACCTTTTCCATGGCAGAAAATATATGCCACAACTTGGAGCAGGCTCCAAAGGAGCCAATGTCAACTTCTCAAGCATGAAAGTCAAGTCTCAAGGTGGTACTGGATTACGGATAAAAGGGTTCACATATTTTAAAAATGAGCAGACTGGTTGGGCCCAGTGGCCCTTATCTGCCTTCACAATCTTATGTTTCTGCATGAAGTATATCTCTCAGAAACATACGGGACACCTCTAATAGGCAACCATGTGATCATCAGTAGGAGGAATACTGTAGGCCAGAGACAGACAAGAAAAGTAAGTGTTCCAGCACAACATTCACAAGATATGTAAAAGGATCCATAGTCCATGAAGCAGCCCACAAAGTGAAACACTTCCATTTCAAGGAATAAGTCTGTCTCATGGAAGGATTCCTAGCTGTAATCAGGACATTAGCTGCCTTAGAGGATAAACCAAAATGTGCAATGGCTATGTCTTCAGGAGCCATGTATGCAGATGTAGGGACTTCAGGTCCAAATGGAACAGAGATCCCTTATCCTGTGACAATAGACCCCAACATAGAGGTAAGATGACAGGAGGATCCACCATCAGATGTTGAAGGGGTAGAAACCATATCAGGTGAGGTCACAATGGAGCAATGAGGATAAGAGTGGCATTCTGCACTCTCAGCTTAAGCAGAAACCTCAGTGTTTGCGGAATGGGGGGAAATGCATGCAGGAATTTCCCTTTTCAAACTCCAGGCCATGGAGTGAGCAAGGAGAAGCATGGCAGTTTTGCATTCTGTGGGGATGTAAAAAGGTCCAGCTCTGGATGACCCTGTCTTGCAAATAATTTGTTTACCATGGAAGACAGCAGTTCTCATTCATGAACCATTGACTGGGACTTGCTTAACCTGTCTGCCAATACTTTTTGAAGACCAGGTAGAAACATGTCCAATACCTGAAGGCCACGAGACAGAGCCCAGTACTATATCTTCCTTGCATCCCTGCATAGCGGATAGGAGTGAGTACTACCTTTTTGGTTTGTGTAATACATCACACTGATGTCCATCTGCATTAGCAGAGGACCTGGGCAGAGATGATTTCGAAAAGCCTGGAAGCTGTACAGAACAGCCTACATTTGCAGGACATTTATGTGCAACTCGGCCTCCACCTGGATCCTTGACCACTGTGTCTGGTAAGGTTCGAGATGAGCACCCCAGGTATAGCCCAAGGCATCCATGGTGAGGATCTGTGGGGCTGGTACAAGGAGTGGAATGCCCTTCAGAAGGCTGTCGCAGTTTACCCACTTTAACAACTCTCTGTGAAGAGAAGATGTAATGAGAACCATTTGGTCCAGCTCATCCGTCAACAGGTCCCACTGGACCTTCAGTGTCCACTAAGGGATCCCCATATGAAGATTTGCCAGTGGCACAGTCATTATGGTTGTTCCCAAGAGACCCAGGAGACGTAACATTTTTCTCACAGAGACATACTGACATACTAGCTCCTGTATACCAACTATGCCTGAGCAACCAAAGTATCTGCCCTGTCCTGTGGCAGGGGAGCACATCCCTTCTCTGTGTTAAAGACCACCCCTATATATTGCAGTCTTCGGCATGGAGTCAACACAGACTTTAGCTCATCCACTGTGAACCCCCCAAGTCATTGAACAAATGAAGTGTCCAAGACAGGGTGTGTAGCAGAGTTTCCCCTGCAGCTGGCCCTCAAGAATAAATCATCAAGATTGGGGAAAACAGACAGGCCTTCTCTGTGAAGGGCTGATGCAGTTTCAGTCAAGCATTTGGTAAAGACCTGTGACACAGAAGACAAGCCAAGGTTCAATACTTTGAACTGATAATGTTCTCCCTCCAGCATAAAGCAGAGATATCACTTGCTGGATTTCCTGATCTCTACATGAAGATATACATTCTTCATGTCCAGACAATAGAGCCAGTCCCCCATTTGCAGACGTGGAATGAGAGCTTGCAGGAATACCATTCAAAAGGAAGGGGTCAGAAGATGAACTGTAGGAACCTGTAACAGCTGCAGAGCATGCTCCATTGCAATTATCTCTAGAACCAACTCATCCATAGTGTTCTCCTACCATTGTTTCAGATGCAGGGAGATCCTGTCTCCCACACTCATCCCTGGAAGTAACAGCTGAGGTGGGGGGAGAGATGGAAAAATGTCAGGTGGAACCAGGGGTGGCAGGGCCACTGGAGCCTATTTCTTTGGGTGTTTTTGCGTGGAAGCCAGGGAAAGGGGACCTGGAAGGAGGCCACCTCCTCTGTCATGGCCTTAGTGATGATAGGCATGACTACCTCTGGAAGCAGGTGGATAAAAAGAAGCCCTGACCACAACCTCTAGCAGGAGTGGGATACGGGACTTTACAGATCTCTGAGTCATTTTCAAAGTTTGAAGGACAAAGGGATCTGTATGAATGAGGATATGATTCCACTTTCTCATAAAGAAAGGAAATGCTTTACAAAAAAAAAAACTGTCAATGCCCCTGTTAGGATAACTTGATGCCACAAAAGTAGGGAAATGTGGTGTTAAAGTTTCCAACCATAACTCCCCAACCCCCAAGCAGTGAAAGGAAAAAACATTAGGGTTTTGGGTCTCCGAAGTCTTGGTGAATCAGTGGAGGGGTCTTCCTTGAGGTTGTCAGCACTAATGCTCACCCCTTCCCCACAGCCAGCAACCTCTTGTCTGAAGCACAAGGTACAACTCCAAGCCAATGCCTCATAGTGATACAGTCTTCAAGGGTAGAAAAGTATATTTCACCACATGTTGCCAACACAATCTGTTGTACCTTTCTTCACACAGGCTCCTGTGAGCCCCATGTAAAGAAAGGAGAGCATGTCTGACATTATTTGCTTAGGGAACAGGGTGGGCATTAGAGTTGACAATCTCAAAGAAGGCCCCACCACTGATTTGCCAGGACTCTGGAGACCACAATCCCTAATGTTTTCTCCTTTTGCTGCTTGGGGGGGTGGGGGTAGGCAGTTAGGGTTGAAAACCCTAATGCCACATTTCCCTACTTTTGTGGCGTTAAGTTACTCTAACTGGTGCATTAACACAGTTTTTTTTGCAAAGAAATATTTAAATACATACATATGGCAAAAAACTGTTTTAATGCATTTACAAGGGTTGCCCCTAGTCTTAATGCCTACAAATTATGGAAATGTCCTGTTAGGGTTGTCAGTCCTAACTAATAACCCCTCTTCTGCACTTGTGACCCAAGGTCAAGCTACAGGTCTGGTGCTGTGCCCCCAATGGTGTGCTGCTTCATGTAAGGCCACGTATGTTGTGTGGGTCTATTTGATAATGGCGAACGCCTAAAGGCGATTGCCGTTATCACTCAGTCAGAGTGCTGAACACATTTTTGGCACTCTGACAACCCTGGCACACCAGCACAAGGGCGCCAGGACATATTTTTACTACTTTCTGTGGGGGAGCCCACACACCCCCTCGCAGGGGGCTTCACCCTCCGCACCCCTCTACCTAAGGATTCTCAACTCCAGGGGGGTGCATGTCGGGGTGAAAGTAGCAAAAATAAAAAGGTTCTGGCTGGGCACAATAAAAATTGCACCAGCACCTGGATCCGAATCCAGTACCTCAGCCACCCCAGACATTGCTCAATCCCCAATGCCACACCGCAGCTCGACCGACGACCGCAGCGCCACCCCCTACAGCCCCTCCACCCCCTCCCAGCCCACACTCACCGTGCTCGCTCCCATCCCCCCTGCGTGCATATGTATAGCGACGTCCTGTCGCTTAGTTTGCACCACCCTTCTCCGTCACCCTACTGTCGTGGTTGCCATGAGTGGATTGCACGAGGAACGGTCGCCGTAATGGATGGCGCTCATGCGCCCACTACATGGGTTACCATGTTGTATGGCTAATAGTACAGTTGTGACAAAGTTGAATGTTTGTTGGTGTATAAGCAACACTACAGTACTGTATCTTGTGATGACAAATTAGGATATATAATGCATACTAGTAAGTTGCTTCAGATTGCCCTCAAAGGATCTTGCATACAATAGTGTACATGTTCCACACATGAAGTTTATTTGTGTAGATCCTGGTACAGGTCCTACAGAAAGTAAATTACAGGTGTGTAACATGTATAATTAAAAATCCACACAGTACTGTAGTATGTGAAATACAGTAAGTCTACACTGCCATTTACTGTGTCATGTACAGCACGCAAAACCATACAGAAACAAAGCATAATCCACTAGTGGTTGATGAAACATTTACAGACTGGATGGAGGGGTGGTGGGAGGGAAGAATCCAAAAGGTGAAAATCATGGCTTTCAATCCCAGGAAGCAAGTGTGGTAAGGGATTTCGGGTCCCACAGGGATCAGTACTGGATCAACTTTAATACCATGTATTTGTATTAGACATGGGAGAAGGCATGGCCTGGTGAGGCTTGGGGAGACTGGAAACAGGAAACGACAGCAGGGTAGAGGATGGCTGGTTGAAGGGCTGAAGCTTGGGGAGATTGAAGGAGTGGCACTCCATGGGACAGGGTGGAGCAAAAAAAAAAAAGATGTGTAACAGATCAGTTCCTTTACATAAGGCTCACAATACCCTACTTAAACCAAGTGACGCATATTAAAGTAATATGTGCCTTCCTGGGGTCAGTCAGTAAGTAAGTATCGGACCTTTGATCTTGGGTTATGAGGATAGGGGATGGGGGAAGGGGATGGGAGCTAGGGCTGGCAACCCTAACAGCACATTTCCATACTCTGTTGGCAGTTAGAGTGTCTAACTTGTAGGAATGGTCAAATATATGGCAGCTCAGATTCAATGCAAAGAAGTGCAAGGTAATGCATCTGGGAAATAAAAACCAGGGAAGAGTACACAATGGGGGGTGAGATAATAACAACAACAAAAATCGAAAGAGACCTAGGAGTAATTATATCAGATGACCTAAAGGTGGGCAAGCAATGTGAGAAGGCAGTAAGGAGGGCTGGGGGGCATACTGGGATGCATAGGGAGAGGCATCAACAGTAGAAAACAGGAAGTTGTCATCCCTCTGTACAGACAGTTGGTGAGACCCCATCTAGAGTACTGTGTGCAATTCTGGAGACCCCATCTCCACAAAGACATAGACAGAATGGAGGCTGTTCAGAGGAAGGCAACCAAAATGGTGCAGGGTCTGCACCAGAAGACATACGAGGAGAGACTAAAGCAGCATACTGTGTATACCCTTGAGGAAAGGAGGGAGAGGGGGGGACATGATAGAAACTTTCAAGTATCTCAAAGGAATTAACAAAGTACAAGAAGGTAGCATCTTTCAGAAAAAGAGATGTGCAAGAACAAGGGGACGCAATCTGAAGATAGAGGGGGGACGGCTCAGAAAGTATTTTTTCACAGAGAGGGTTGTGGATGCATGGAACAGCGTTCCTGAGGAGGTTGTGGAGTCAGGAACAGTGGGAGAATTCAAGAATGCATGGGACAGACATAAGGCAATTCTAGTGGGGGGTAGGAGGAAGTAAGCTGTGGATTAACTAGAATCTGCAGCTTATCCATCAGGTAGGGAAATGGGCAGACTGGGTGGGCAAAGCAGTCCTTATCTGCCGTCTAATTCTGTGTTTCTATGTAGGCAAGTAATAACTGACAAATATTAGTATTAGCATAATGACATTACTGTTATCACTAAAGATGCACTGCTTAACTGAACCAGATCTTTAATAATTTTAGTAATTCTTATGTACTGGCTGTACTTTCTTATGTGATGCCTGTGTTTTGATACTGTGCTATTTTTTTCTATATTTGTATTACTGTTTACTGTACTGTATGTATTTCAACTGTCCTACCCAGGACTTCTTCTGAATAAGCTTGCTCAACGGAGCCTTTTCCTGGTAAAATACATTTTATAAGGACTAGGAACAACCCTAACTAATGCTTTAATGTACTATAGGTTTTGTCATGCATTTCTTTACTTTTTAAGACATCACCATCTTATACCTCTGTTTTCTGATTAGCACAGTAGTCTTTTGCTATTATTTATTTATTTTATTTATTTAGTTTCTATTAACCAGGTAGGTACACTAGACAGTATAGCTGCCTATTTTCAGGTACAACCCGGGAGATTACAACAAAGGGTATGTAAACAATAGTAGATATAAGAAAACATCATGGGGACAAGCAGAAGTCAGACATAGTATACTTATACAAAATTTTCAGCAATGACAGTACATTTGCAGGAATCTATATGTAGTAACAAAACAGGAATATAAGTGCAAATAACCAACAGTCATAAGTCATCTAACTAGTGAGTAAGTGCTAGACGAGAGAAAATGGCAAGACTTCCAGGCAGGTTTGAGAGTAGTAGAGGTTAATAATGAACTGTTATAAAAAATTCTAGTTGTAACGGATACGGATGCTCATATAGTTTCCCCATTAACTCACAATTAATTGCTTAGTACCAGCTGATGACATATACTGAACTCTATTAACACTTGCCTGTTATTCCTTATACAGCACACCGTACGTCACCTGGCCACCACTGTCTGTATGCCTCTACTGAAGCTCTAGGACAGGAGTAGTGATTAGGCAGAGGCTCAGTTACCATTGCCATCCTGGATTCAAACTGATCAGAGTTGACATTGGCATGGTCGTTCATTCTATACGGCAGGGGGTATATTGCACCACCTTGTAGTTTTGGGATTTATTCAGAGCACTTTGTGGGATCTACCAGAAGCGATCAACAAGTTGTTCTTGACATTGTCACCATCTTTAATGTCCTATTTCTTTATGGATTTATGCTTTATGAAGCGGCAATGGATAACAATTATCCACATTGTCTTCCCTATTTTACATACTATGTCACAGTTACTTCCTACAAAAAAAATTATCATATAATGTTAATGGTATTTGTGATCCCATAAAGCATTCCAGGCTGATACAGATGTTTCACAGAGAAAAAACAGATGTTTTATTTTTACAGGAAACTCATCTCTCCCACCTAAAACATCAAACATTTCTTAATTTCAGGTTTTCCACAGTTCTGGAATCCTCCCACCATAGTGGAAAACATTGTGAGTGGCTATTTTAATACCCAGAGTGGCTTCCTTTATAGTTATAGATACTTTCTGTGACCCGGAAGGTAGATATCTCATTTTGGTGGGGCACTTACAGGGAGAGTTAGTTACCTTGGTTAATGTTTACCTACCTCTGTGATTCACCAGTTTTTCCAAAAAGTGTTCTCAAGCCCAAGGAACGCTTATTATGGGGGGAGGGATATAAACATGGTACTGAACCCTTCCTTAGATAGAACAGCAGGTGGAGACTACTGCAGAACAGGTCTGCAAAGAACACTTAAATCCTGGATCATTCAGTTAGGATATGTGGATGTATGGTGACAATTTTTTCTGACCACTAAGGTTTTTACTTATTGGTAGTAGTAGAAGTAGTAAAATCTTTATTTATACAGGAGTCAAGAAATATCACCATTAGGATTATAAATACCCTTTTTACAAGGTGTTCCTGTGAGATGGTACTTTAAAATAGGATACACATTTAGCATTTATTTATTAAATTTTGGGGACCGGGTAGGCCCACTGAGCCCCGAAGGTCCCTTTTTCAGGGGCGACCCGGGAAAACAATACTAGTAAAGATACTGAACAAGGACAAAAAAGAACTTTTGTATACATTGTCTGTTACATCATGAGGTGGTTACAGGAAACAGTGGATAAGCATCACCTAACATTAAATATAACAGACACAGATACTATTATAAAATCATTTACATTTAAAAAAAAAGGAAAAAGATTACAATAAATTACAGATGTTACCTAGATAATCACACACAATCAACTGGATCTTAATTTGATATATGCTAGTTTAACTGTTACAACCGTTACTGTTTCCGCCTTTTGGATGAGACGTTAAACCGAGGTTCCATCTGCCTGGATTGGTGGTAGTTCAGGTGGATGTTAAAAATCACATGGCACTTATCGAAAACAGTAGGGTAATTTCCCTGGTGTCCTGGCCAAATTTCCCTCATTCATTAAAATACTACCAACAGCTTAATCTGGTTCAAATTCAATTGCTTATCATCTGTACCCCCCGGTTGCCCCTGAAAAAGGGACTTCTAGGCCCAGTGGGCTTACTGGGTCAACAAAATTCAACAAACAAACAAACATTCACATCTATAGTAAAGTTCAAACTTCATTGCCAGTTTAAAGGCTGATGATGATAGTTCACGCTTTCTGAATTGTGGGGGAATTACATTCCAAATGCAGGCTGCCTTATACTGGAAGATCATTTTACTATAGTTATTTATTTCTGGAATAATTAAATCTCTGGCTCCTTTTTTTCTTAGTTGGAAGCCATTTTGTGGTTGTGTTTGCTTGATACAGGTTTATTGTTTTTTAGGGTTCCATGGGTTCAGGTTGCCTATATACCCTTTCTCCTTATTTCAAGTGGATACCAATCCAGATTTGCATACATTGTGCAGTGATGAGTATAATAGTCACATTTAAAAACAAATATTGCTAGCCTATTATAGCTGAGATCCAATCTGTAGAGTTGTTTTTTTTATTAGAGAACCCATACATGTGGCTTCCATAGTCAATTACTGGCACAATTAATTGATTTGCTACTGATAGTCGAACACTTTTTATAGTGCAATCTGAGATTCATCTTAATGCTCCTATTCTTGCACTGACTTTCTTAATTAAGCCCTAAATATGTGGTTCAAATGTTAAGTTCTGGTCAAAATAAACTCCCAAATACTGTACTTGTACTCCAATGATTGTGTTAGAATTGAACCACCTAATGTTTATTTCTAAATTAGGGGATTTCTTTATGTTATTGTTTTGTGGTGGGCTAAACATCTTAGTTTGTGGGGTATTTTTGGTATTTATTTGTAGACTCGAGGAGGCAAACCACTCCTCCATCCCTAGAAAATCAAGCTGCAGGTTGTGTTCCTCCTCCCTGGGACTTCTTCCCTCTGATACCAGAACTGTATCATCTGCAAACAGTCTGATATTTTTGTGTTTCATATAACCGGGCAAATCATTTATATAAATCATAAACAAAAGAGGACCTAAAATTAATCCCTGTGGCACACCATATGCCACAGACAAAGTCACTGATTGATGGCCACTGATGGAAACTATCTGGGTCCTGTCAGTCAGAAAGGATTTAAACCATCTGCATGGTTCTTCTGCTACTCCAATGTCTTTCAGTCTATATAACAGGATCTCATGATCTACTAAATCAGAGGCCTTGGATATGTCCATGAACAACACACCCATGGACCTGGCAGCCCCAAGTGGTGAAGCCACCAAGTCAAGAAGGTTTGTGAGTGTTGTGGTCGTAAACATATCCTTTCTGAAGCCCAGTTGAAACTGGATTAATTTATTATATTTTTCAAAATATGTATACAATTGTCCATGTACTATTCTCTCCATTAGTTTAGAAACTGCTGACAGGATTGCTATTGACTGGTGATTGGAAGGGTCTCCTCCCTTTAAAATCTGCATTATTTTTGATTGTTTCCAACTCTGGGGGAAGTTCCTTCATTTAAACTCCAGTTAAAGATATCTGTCAAAGTTTGAGATATTTCTAATGCTGAGTCCTATAGTAGTCTAGTTTCGAGGTTATCTAATCCACTAGCTTTATTCACTTTTAATCTATTTACTGCTTTAAGGACCTCATTTCTTATGATTTTCTTAAATCTGAACTGTGGTAAGATTTTGTCATTGGTTTCATTTTCATATTGCATATGGACACTATTTCCTCTATTTTCCCCTTTTCTTTCTAATTTTTTATCTTAATATATTCTAGGTCTGACAAATTTATGAAGTATTCATTTAACAAATCTGCTGTTTTAGCTGTTTTCTGTGGAATCGGAAGAGAAAAGGCAAACAGGGAACCGGCACCTGCTTTAAAACATGTAAAGTTCTATTAGCTCTATTGTAGCTCTCCTTTAAAGGATTAACAACCGAGAGTGCTGATGTAGTGCAAATAATTTTAATAATGCATACAGATGCAAAAAACTCACTTAAAAATGGCACAGAGAAACTGAAGGAGTTCATGAATGGCTAAAGTCCATAAAGTTCCTTAAATCCCAAAAAACACCATGTAATCCAAAACACAAATGGCTGTATGTCCAGAACAGGTAGGAGCAAAGGCTGAGGGTCGCTTCCAGCTGACGTAACCTGACGCGTTTCGGACGTAGCTTTTTCAAAGGAATGGAATCCCAATTTCCATAATCACAATCTAGGGGTTATTTTTGACAGGAATTGTCAATGATTGTATCAAAGACCAATATTGCTTTGGATCTGTTGTTTCATTTATTTTTTATTTATATTAAAATGATGTTGCTTTCCTAATTTCCTGAGTAACTTTAATTCTTTTTTTTTTTTTTTTTTTTTTTTACATCGGTCCACATCTCTTGGTTTAGGGTTTTATTAGCTTTTTTTCCAAAGCTGATTTTTTATTCTTATTAAGTTTTTTGATATTTGCCTTTATCCATGGCATATGATTTGTGTTTCTGCATCTGACTCTTGAAGGGAGCAAACTTATTACATGCTTCCTGAAACACTGATTTACATTCTTCTACTGCCAAATTTATCTTGGGTATTACAGAAATTCTATACCATTCTAGATCTGCTATATAGTTTCCAAATAGTTTATTATTATACCCCTAAAAACATCTCTCCAAAGAATGCACAAGTTTAGGCTTAGCTTTTTGTTTCAAATCAGTATTGATAGTACACCAAATTATATTATGGTCACCTAAATTAGGAGGCTTGACTTGCTTATTTATTTGTCTCCTAGATATCATTTGTCTTCCAGGTTGGATTATTCCTACATAATGATTTTTTTCAAATGTTTTAACCAACCATTTTGAGATGGTCCAGGACACTTCTCTTGGCCCTAGACTTTTATCTGACCTTTCTCCAGTGTATTTAAAGATGAATTTAGTCAAAATAGGAAAAAAACTACCCTATGGTGCCTAAATGTATTTCTCCTTAAAGATCTGGAAGCCAATCAAATAATACAGGATAGTTTACCTCAAATGATTTCAGATAATACTGAAAAAAATTCTCCCTCTATACTCAGGGATACAGTTAAAAGTGTTCTTCGGGGACATCTAATAGAATTGGCAAAGCGGAGGAAGAGATTGTGGGAGAAAAGATATCAGGAACTACAGGATAAACTTAGAATTCTCCAACTTTTGGCCACCCCAAGGATAAACAGGTACTGCAATTCATTGCCCAAACCAAAAGAGACATACAAAAATTGCAAGATCAAAAAGTTGAATGTCCCTGATGTATCTAAGACAGTATTATTACGAAGGTGGGGCTCAGGTTTCACACAGAATAGCACAGAAGCTCCAACAGAAAAAAGCCAGGCCTCTATAATTCAGTTAGAGATCCTGATACCCGACTCCTTACCTATAAACATGAGGAAATTACATACATTTCTGTACAGTACTATGCCTCTTTATATATATAGGACATTGAGCCTGATTCACCTAGAAACAAAGCTTTTTCATCACACTTAAACCTGCCAAAACTTTTGGAAGAACAAAAGGAGTGTTTGCAGTCTCCAGTAGCTGATGCTGAATTGTTCTGTGTTCTTCAAAAGGCCAAAACATGGAAATGCCCTGGGCCTGATGGACAGCTGGCTGAATTTTATAAAAAAAAAATTCTGAACATCTCATCCCTCTATTGCTGTCAGTGTTATGACATATTCAAGAGGGTGGGTCCCCACCTCCCTCATGGGCAGGGACCCTGGTTTTCCATTTTTACAGGTAACAATAATGGAATCCTGCTTGGTTTGTAGATTTTGAATTCTTGTACCGGTGCCTCACAGAAATTGCATGTCACTGCACAAAATCTCTAAGATTTCATTATCTTTTAAAATTGTTTTTATTTTCTCTTTCTACATCCCCTTCTCATAGCATCAGTCTCCACTTTTCAGAGATCCCTAGGCTGGTTATCCCCTAGCTTCATCCCCAGGTAATGCTCAGGAGCTCCTGTAGGCCTGCCCCTATCCTGCCAGGATTGTACCCCCCCAGGTGGGAAGGGAGGATACCCCAGGTCACCCCTCCACACTCCCTTAGTGTGTGTCAGGCAGCTTAGTGGGTCCCTCATGGAGTCTGGTTACGAAGTCCGGGGCACCTAGGTCCCTTCTGCCAGTGGCCGATATGGGGTGATTGTTCCTGGTTTTCTGGTCTCTGTCCCTGAGGGCACCAGCACTAGAGATCCAAGGAGGTAGGTCACATAGAGACATGCCACTGCTCCAGATCCTGACTAGCATCCTCCCCTCCTGATCACTCTGCAGCACCACTGCACCACCACCCATGGTCACACAGGTGGTGGCAAAGAAGCAGGACCAGCAGCTCATCCTCCCCGGAGGAGGAGGGCAGTCCCCCAGGTGCTTGATCCTAATCCCCTTGCCAGACCTCCAGCAACCCGAGTTTGCTTCTGACCCGGGGTCACTGGCATTGCAAGCAATAGTGCTACAGCAGCCCTAGCGGGCCGACCCAGATTTCAGCATCTTAAAATTAATGCTGCTGTGCTTTGCATTCTTTCTGCTTTGCTACATATAGAATCAGTGAGGAAATCGCCCGCACTGCTTTGTTGTAATCAGCCATTCAGTTTAAGCACCCATGCCTAGTAGTTAGAGTAACAAACAGTGATTGAACTGGGTACATAAAGCAGACTTCAGTTTGAGTCCCACAACCTCCTCTTGCATACTGTGTGACTCCAGGCAAGTCACTTAACCTTCCCAGTGCTTCTAGGTCACTCTTTAAGATAGACAGTTCTGCCTAGTGGGTCTTACCTGCTTTACAAAGAATATAAAAAAATATCAATATATGTTTACTACACCATAGAATAGTAGTCAGGGTAAAATGTAATTCACCTGCATTTCACTTGGGCTGCAATGATTTTGTATAGGTAAAGATAAATGTTCAGATACATTTTATCTGTTTTATAAGCTTGTTTTTAGATTTTATACAGGTTTTTATTGTATTCTTTGCATATAAGCATCTAGGCTGTAGATTGCTAAACACAGGGTTACTGTTACCAATTAACTTATTCAAGTTTATAATCAGTAGGGCCATCCAAAATCCTCAGTTGTTTGAATGAAAACTAGTCTGAATGAAAGTATGTTCACAAAGAAGAAACTGCCTTACTACTTATGAAAAGACTTCACAGTTAGTACCCCATTTAGGCAAGCTCGATCATTTGCACCTTTTCCCCCACCTGCTGTTTCAGTCTCTGTGGCAACAAAAAGTTTTCTGATAGACTGCTTCAACAAAAAGCAGATGCAACGTATTTAAGAGTACTTATGTTTGGCCAGTGGATTTTGAAAGCACAGTCAATGATATACAGAAGGTAAGACCCCAGGGGCTGTATGATGCTAGTGGTCACAGTAGCGCTCAATTCACATTTGAACAAAGACATGAAAACTGGGAGACACCCTTTTCATGGACACCAAGTAAAAAAAAAATCATCCACATGTCTGGGAGATGCATAAATCCATTTGAAGGTCCTCCACTAATTACTTGTGGATTTTTTTAGGTGAAGACACTTTATTTCAAAGAAGCAAATTCAAGCGTTTTCTTTTTTTTTTTTTGCTCCTCCTACCCCCTGGCCATCCACTCCTTCAGGCCCGCCAAGGACCCCTACCACTGCTGTTGAGTCTGACCACCATCCACTGCCCCTTACTGCTGTGCTACCAGGTAACCCAAAGTAACCATTCATTGATTGGGACCCTACCCCGTGGGAGGCTAACAGTGGAGAATTGCCCCAAAGAGCTTCCTGTGTATCCTGGGCATGGCAGGGGTCAGAACGGATATATGTCTCGTGCTTCCAGCTTATGGAGGGACCAACAGCCATCCTTCGGTTGGCCAGCGGGTGTTTTACCATTTTCTTGACAGGCCACATGATGTCAAGGCGCAAGCCAATGTCCGTCATGCTCCCTCCTGCAGTGAGGGCTGACATGTTGTCGTGCCTCTGGCCTCCACCAGGGGCCAGGAAATGCTGAGCCATGAATCCACCCTCCCTCCCAGGTGAAGGTGAGTGGGCGTTATACACTCAAGCCTTCACCCACCAGTTGGCCCTCCAACACCCAAGTCTGTTCCCTAACCCTAGTCAGCAGTGTCACATGCAGAAATCCAATTCAGGCAGTTAAATTATAGATAGGAAAAAACAAAGGTAGTCCACCTTAGCGGTGATGGTTCAGATTAATTCACATCTGAGTTCTAACAAGCAAAGAGACCAAGTCATCTGTAACTTGTGCATGTGGGGTGTGGGTGTTGAAGAAAGGGGATCATAGCACTGTCACTACTGCCATAACCTTGAGCAATGTGATCTGCATTGTTGTTACTGGCATCACACTGAAGGGATGGGGGCTGTAGTGCTTCTGCCATCACCATTGGTAGATGGGGAATTTAGTACTGCTGCCATCCCACCTGAGGGATGGGGGCCATAGTGCTGATACTGCCATTACACATGAGGAATGGTTAATGTAGTACTGCTGCCATCATACCTAAGGGATGGGGGCCACAGTGCTGCCTCTTCTGTCACACCTGAGGGAGGGAGGTCATAGTGCTGTTGCTGCTGCCATCACACCAGAGGGATGGGGGCTGTAGTACTGCTTCCATCACACCTTAGGGATGGGGGCTGTAGTGTTGCTGCTGCCATCACATCTTGTACCTAAAATAACTTTAAACTGGTACAAAGATGGAAGGATGTGTAATAGTGGAAGTCAAAATAGCTAAAATGCATGTTAGCAGAGTTAAAAAGTGTTAAATAAAGTACGCAAAACCAAACAATGATAAAACCGGACTTTGGCTTAGCAAACACCGGTGACAATATCATTTTATACAATGTGGAAAATGGAATATGCCTTTCTCAATCCCGGTAAACCAGTGTCCCTGCTCATGGGATTATGCAGTCATAGCCACAACATTAAAACCTGGGAAGCAGGTTGATCCCACTTCTTGTTGCCCTATCTCAATGTTATATGTGGATTACAAACTCTTCAGAAGTGTGTAGGCACACAGATTAATATCTTTCTCCCCTCTTAGTTGGATGGCGAACAGGCTGGCTTTATTATTTAGCGACAAACACATGACAACATCTGTCACTCTTCATTTAATTGACTACATTATCCAATGACAAATACCCTCAGTAGTAATTAGTTTAGATGAAACACAGAAACACAGAATTTGACTGCAGATAAGGACCGCTTGGCCCACCCAGTCTGCCATTTCCCTACCCAATGGATAAGCTGCAGATCCTAGTTAACCAACAACCTACTTACTCCTACCCCCCACTAGAATTGCCTTATGTCTGTCCAATGCATTCCTGAATTCTGCCACTGTTTTTGACTCCATGACCTCCTCAGGAAGGATGTTCCATGTATCAACAACCCTCTCCGTGAAAAAATACTTTCTTACATTACCTCTGAGCCATCCCCCCTCTATCTTCAAATTGTGCCCCCTGTTCTTGCACATCTCTTTTCTGAAAGATGCTGCCCTCTTGGACTTGTTGTTTCCTTTGAGGTACTTGAAAGTTTCTATCATGTCACCCCTCTCCCTCCTTTCCTCAAGGGTATACATATTAAGTTCCTTTAGTCTCTCTTTCTATGTCTTCTGATGCAGACCCTGCACCATTTTAGTTTCCCTCCTCTACACTGCCTCAATCCTATGTCCTTGCAGAGATAGGGTCTCCATAACTGCATGCAGTACTCCAGATGGGGTCTCACCAACTGTCTGCACACAGGGATAACAACTTCCTGTTTTCTACTGGTGATGCCTTTTCCTATGCATCCCAGTATCCCCCCCCCCAGCCCTCTTTACTGCCTTCTCTCATTGCTTGCCCATCTTTAGGTCATCTGATATCACTAACCCCAGGTCCCTTTCCATTTTTGTTGTTGTTAGTATCTCACCCCACACTGCATACTCTTCCCCTGGGCTTTTATTTCCCAGGTACATTACTTTGCATTTCTTTGCATTTAATCTAAACTGCCATACATTTGAACATTCCTCCAATCTTGCCAAGCCCCTTCTCATCCTTTCCACTCCACCTTGTGTATTGACCCTGTTGCAGATCTTTGTGTCATCTGCAAAGAGACATACTTTTCCTTCCTGTCCCTCTGCAATGTTACTTATAAAGACATTAAAGAGGACCTGTCCCAGTACTGAACCCTGTGGTATCCCTTTAGTAACCCCCCTTTCTTCTAAGTGGACTCTGTTTACTATTACCCTTTGCGTCCTGTTGTCCAGCCAATGTTTTACCCAGGCTACCACCTTGGGACCCACTCCAAGGCTGGTTGACTTGTATATTAATCTTTTATGTGGGACTGTGTCAAATGCCTTGCTAAGATCTAGGTAGGCCATGTCCACAGGCCCTCCCTGGTCTACTACTTTGGTCACCCAGTCAAAGAGATCTATTAGATTTGTCTGACATGACCTTCCTGCTGTGAATCCATGCTGCCTTAGATCCTGTGTCCTGCTGGCCTCTAGGTACTCAATGATTCTTTCCTTCAGAAGGGATTCCATCATTTTCCCTACCACTGAGGTCAAACTAACAGGTCTGTAGTTTCCTGCCTCTGCCTTGCTCTCACTTTTGTGAAATGGAATCACATCCACCATCCCCCATCCTCCCATGATTTGTTAAAGAGGGTAGTCAGTAGTATCACTAGTTCTACCCTTAGTTCTTTTAGAATTCTTGGGTGAATCCCACCAGTCTCCATTGCTTTGTCCACCTTCAGTTTTAAGAGTTCTTTCAGAACTCTTTCTTCTGTCAATGTGACTGGACTGAAGTGAATGGACTGCTATTGACCCCCCTATCCAGAGTATTTCTGTTGTTTGGTTTAGGTACCTCCACCTCCTCTTCTTTTGTGAATACTGAGCAGAAGTATTCATTCAGTGTCCCTGCTTTTTAACTGTCACCCTCTGCCCACATTTTCTCCCCTTTATTAAGCCTCAGTATCCCTTCCTTGGTCTTTCTTCACTCCCTACTGTACCTATAAAAGGTTTTATCCCCTTCTTAATAGAGTTGGCTATCTTTTCCTCAGTTTGGGCCTTTGCTATTCTGACTGTCTTCCCTGCCTCCTTCTGCTTTAACAGATATAGTTCTCTGTCCTGCTCCTTCTTGGTTTCCTTATATTTCTGGAATGCTATCCTTTTCTCCTTAACCTTCCATGCCACCTCTTTTGAGAACCATAATGGATTTTTCCTTCATTTTGTTTTGTTCATTTGCACAAAGACTTGTTGCCTCTGTGATGGTAGTTTTGATTTTTCTCCATTATTCTTTCACCCCTCCTTCCTGCCTGTTTGCTAGTGCTTTTATGAGGCACTCTCCCATTTTGCCAAAGTCAGCCATCCTAAAGTTCAACACCCTTGCTTTTGTATGGCTTGACTCTACAGCTGTGTTTATTGTGAACCACACTGTTTGATGGTTGCTTCTTCCCAGATGGATACCCACTTCTAAATCTGAGATCCTCTCTCCATCCCCGTTTGAGAGTACCAGGTCTAAGATTGCTCCCTCCCGAGTGGGTTCCAACACTAGCTGTCTGAGGCATACCCCCTGTAGGGCATCGAGAATGACCATGCTCTTGGATGTGGCTGCAGTAAAGGTGCTCCCATTAACACGTCTGGCATATTCAGGTCCCCATCAACAATATCTCTCGTTTTTCTGCCATTCTAAGGATTCCTGCTATCATTTCCTTGTACATTGACACGCATTGAGATGGGGGTCTGTAAACAACCCCTGTGCAGACTGTGGTGCCATTTCCTGTCTCCAGGGTGACCCACAGTGCTTCTTCCCCTCCCTATTTACCCTTTAGTTCTGTTGCTTTGATTCCTTCCCTTATGTAGAGAGCTACTCCTTCTCCTCTTTTACCCTCCCTGTCCCTACTGTAGATTGTGTACCCTGGTATATTGACATCTCATTCATGGTTCTCTGTGTACCATGTTTCTGTGACTGCCATGATATCCAGGCATTCCTCTTCCATTAAGGCCACTAGTTCAGGGAGCTTGTTACCCAAACTATGGGCATTGGTACTCATTGCCCTCCATTTTTTGATGCCTTACCCATTTTAGGCCCATTTCTGTCCTTACTGCCTTTGCCTTTTTCTGGATTTACCCCTGTTCTGCTTACTATCGACTTCTCTACATTAGTGTCTATTTTGCTAACTACCCTGTTTTTTGTTGGGGGGTTGGGATTTCCCTGCTTCTGTTCAGTGCCACCCCCTTGGCTAGTTTAAATGCTTGCCATTGAAGCATTTAAACCTATCATCTAGGATCCTAGTTCCCCTCCCAGACAGATGCAGACCATCACGCCAGTATAGGCCTGTATCCCTCCAGGTGGATCCCCAGTGCTTAATGAAGCCAAATCCCTGAACTCTGCACCAGTTTTTCAATCAGTCATTGAATCCCATGGTGCGGAGTACTCTAGCCTCACCCATGCCATAGACAGGTAGCACTTTTGAGAAAGTTAACATGCATGCCACTTGTCTAAGGCCCCCTCCCCAGCTCCACAAATTCCTTCTGCACTGCTCTGATCCCATTCCCAGTCAGGTCATGTGTCCCTAGGTGACAAATGATATCCAGCTCCCTCCCCCATGCAGCTGCTCCCACGATCCTGAGGATTCGCTTCCTGTCCCTCCATGCCATGGCGCTGGGTAGACACCTTACCTCCCTCTCCCTTCCCTCCCCCAGATCTACCCCCTAATGATTAAGTCCCCCAACAGGAGTTATTTCCTTCCCCTGTTGGGTCCTGGCTACCCTCCAGTGGGTCTCCATTGTGGAAGTTCCCAGCATCCTCCTTGGTCCCCACTGTGGGTGCCTCCATAGAGGAACCACACTCTGCCAGAATGGCAAATTAATTGTTAAGAGACACAACTGGAGGGATGCACCTCTGTTTCACCACCTTCACCTTCCCTGAGCCCACCATGGTCCAACCACTCCTCTTTCTTGGCAACCTCTGAGGCAGTGGTGGTGGCCTGGGAGGGTCCTTAGGTGGGGAAGGAGGTTTCCTGTATCCTCACCAGGTCTGCATGGAGACGGGCAACCTCCTCCCTCAGACCGGAGAGGTGCCTACAAATAGGGCAGCAATGCAGCCTCCAGAATGTCTCCCAGAAGACTGCTGTGCCACAGCCAGTGCATTGCACCACTCCCCACATGTCTGCCTCCCTTCCTGTTTAAGATATTTTTTTTAGTGTGTGCAAGTGTGTGAGTCTGTTTACCCCCTATTCAGTGTGCTGTGCCTTTAAGGATATGAACCGGTGTATGTCCTTTGCCCTTTGGGAAGTGATGTCAGAAACCCTGATATAAAGGAAATGATGCACTTGGGGTGGGTGGGTTGAGGGGCAGGGTGGGTGGAACTACTCTCGTGCCCTCCAGAAACAATCAACTACAACCCTGACCCACCACCCCAGTGAGTGCCTTCCTTCCTTTCAGTCACCTACTTCACAGAGTTTAAGTAACATGTCTAATCACAAATGACTGCAAATATTCTCCCAGCTAGATTTCCTAGCAGGCAAATAAAAGCTGCACTAAGAAAAGTCAAGCCCAAAAACAGAGAACCAAAACACTGACTACTACTTACTTACACAGGCACCAAAATTAAGGATTCAATTCAGTGTACTCTATCAAATCACCTCCTTGCTATAAGGAAGCTAGTGGCTGCTCTCTGTCTCCGCTACAGCAGAAAGAGTCCAGAAACAACTCCTGTTTTGAATCCACAGTTCCTTAGGCCCCTTTCAGCTCCTCCCCTTATCAGACACCTATTTCACAAAGCTTACTTAACAATGACTGCAAATATTCTCCCAACTAAATTTCCTAACTGGCAAATAAGTGTTACACTAAGAAAAGTCAACCCTAAAAACAGAGAACCAAAACACTGACATGTACTTACTTACACAGGCCCCAAAATTAAGAATTCAGTTTAGTGTACTATATTAAATCACCTCCTCGTTATAAGGAAGCTGGTGGCAGCTCTCTGTCTCAGCTATCGAAAAGCCGAAAAGTCATTTGACTGGCTAGTCTGGTCATTCCTTTGGGATACTCTGGAAACTGTGAACTTCCCAAAGGAATTACTGGAGATTTTCCAGGCACTATAGAAGTCCCTGAAAGTACAGATGAGGGTGAATGGGATGGTATCCACCCCTTTCTCATTGAACAGGGGATCCCATCAAGGATGTCCCCTCTCCCCTCTATTATTTACACTCTATGTTGAGCCCGGTTCTATGTGATAATAGCAAACACAAAAAGGTGATCCCTATTATCGCAAGTGTATATCGCCAAAAAGTAAATCGGCGATATACACTTGCCGTTGACCCAACATCTGCAAACAAATAAGTGTTTTTGCAGGGGGGGGCTGAGTCTCCCCCACACCACCCCTAGTGGGAGGCTTCTGCCCCACACACTCCCTGATTTTAGATCCCTAACTCCAGAGGGGTGCATGTCGGGGAGGGGGCACAGTCCGCCAGCAAAAAAAATTAAGTCCTGGAGCTGCAGACATGTTGCAAAATTCAAACCCTCCCATCGCCAGCCCCAAACCCAGTACCTGCTGCACCGGAGCTAGCCTCCATCACCACCACACCACACAGCTGACTCAGCGGCAGCAGGCAACCTTCACAGTAATAACCCTCTTCCCTATCCCTCTCCTTCCCCTCACTATCCTCCCTTTCTGGTTGCCCTCCCCGACCCTCATGGTAGCAGTGTATCACTACCATTGCAGGTCGCCCATGATAATAGTGCCAAATACGAGTTGCCGTTTTGACAGTCACCCATATTCATCACTATTATCACAGGATACCATTGAGCCCTTGGCAAAGGCCATTAGAAAAGTGAAAACTATAACAGGCATCCCTCTGGGAGGGAAAGAATTTAAAATTGCGCTTTTCGCAGATGATATTATCCTGATCCTCACTTATCCCAAAAAATCTATTATAGAAACTTAGAATATTATAGAATACTTTAGTTCTTTATCAGGATTCTGGATAAATATGATTAAAACTGATTTATTATTGTTTCACTTTCTGCCTTCATCTGAGTTAAAAACTAGCTTAACGATTAGGTGGAACCGAGACACAATAAAATACCTAGGGATATAACTAGTAAAGGATTACAGAACCCTGGAGTTATCGAATTATGAACCCATCACCCAGCAAAATACTAATGATCTACAAAAATGGCAGCTATTCCTTTATTCATTATTGGAAAAAGTGGAGGTTATTCGACAGAATGTTCTACCTAGTTTGTTCTTTATTTTTCAATCACTGCCCACAGGCCCGGACAAAGTATATTTTAATTACTGGAATTGTATCATTTCTAGATTTCTTTGGGGTGGAGCTAGGTCACGAATAAAATATAGAATATCATAACTGCTGAAGGATAATGGGGGGTTAAACTTGCCAAACTTATTTTGTTATGCTTTGGCTTCCTAACTTTGGATTATTTGTTATTGGCTCACTCACAGTTATTAATTTCATTGGAAAACTTTAGAATTCACTTTAAATGATCTATTTGAAATAGATAAATACACCTCTGCACATCTCCTAACAGAGATACTGCTATCCAGATTTACCCAGTATAGAACCATAACTTTTAAATTCTGGAGAAAATGCTGTTCTAGTTTTGTCCCACCTTAAGTCAAAACCTTTCCTCCCAATGCCCTAAATTACACCCTTTTGGATTGAGGTTCTAGAGGACTAAATATATTTATCAATACTATTCATCACAGGATTTTTCACCTTCTTTGAATTACAAACAACATATTCTCTCCCTACTCAGGCACAATTTAATTGCTTACAAGTGAAATCTTACTTGTTCTGAATGGGAGCAGAATTTTATCAACTTCACAATCATCCTCCTTTACTCTCTGGTCACAATTAATTGGGGATCTTTATAAACACCTCCTGGAATTCATACCTAATGCATCCCTTTTGATATTACAGTGTTGGAATGAGGAATTGCAAAGTGAAGTGACTATTGAGGAGTGGACCCAGCATGCTTTAATCAGTTATAGATTAACTGCCTCTTACCACTGGCGAGATTACTCATGGAAATGCTGCATGCAATATTTTCGCACCCCTTCTATACAAGCAAAATATATGGGAGACCATATGGGGACATGTTAGGATGTGGCATGGTTCTTACCACACATACTCATATTTTTTTGGATGTCCAAAGGTATCACTGTTTTGGCAAGAAATGAATGATGTATTAAATGCTCTCATTGCTGAGCAAACCTTCTTGCTCTGCAATTGGCTCTTCTCTCTATCGTGCCCTGGATCATCAGGGAGCTTGTTGAAAACTGCTATTAATTCTATTGTTGTCAGCAAAAAGACTATAACCAAGTTGTGGCTATGGGAAGCGGCTCCTCAAAGGTCTCAGTGGGTATCCCTGGTTAATAATATTTACAGGATGGAATTTTTTACAGCCTCTGTTAGAGACAGGTTAGTTGGAGTGGAGGAATTGTGGAGACACTGGGTGTTCTACCAGAATGAAACTAACCCTGAATTTGTACTATGAGTAGACCTGGACTTCCTGAAGGATTTGTAACGTGTAATAAATACTTGTAATGATTGAGGGATATGGTTTCAAATAGAAAGAAATGCAGTATCATATTGAAAAGATTTTCAATGTATGTTTTTATTTTTCTGTGCAAAGTGACTGAAGTCTGTTATCTATTTTATTGATAATTTTAGGAGGTGGTGCTAAATTTGCCTATATGTCCTACTTTTACCCTACTGCTTTCTGTTAAAATTATGCTTTACATATCTGTAGGGTTGCCACCTTTGACTGAGGCAAAAACTGGATCCTAAGATCTGCCCCTAGCCCCACCCCTTTTCTTGACTCATCATGAATGGCTCCTCCTCCAAAGCCATTTATTATATCAGTAAAAGACAACACTTAAAGCAGCAGTTTAACAAAAATATTATGATACTGTACTGTACCTGTTAAAGTTACTTTCCTAGGTTCTTCCTAGTTATTTATTTACTTGTGTATTTATTTATTGACACTGGTTTGCCAGATAAACATACAGAGATGAAAGAAATGCCATTTACAGATATGGTCTGGGGGGAGACAAGGGAAAGACTATAAACAGCATACAACAGTATATATGGTATATAATAATACATAATATAGAAATTGTTTCCCATAATGTGTACTTCATATCATTTCTGGCTCCATTTCCTTTTCATGTCCACAGTACTATTTCAAAGCCAAACAAGTGACCATACTTTTTTCTTGAGCAAAAAAAGCAATTTAAAACATTTAAAAATGCCTACATTTTATTAGAGATGAAAATGTTTACCAGTGAAAATAGACGACAACTGGCTCTGTTACTGTTACATAAGGTTGGGGCAGCTTTGCTGCTATGCCACTTTAAGATGTAGTGAAAAAGATTAGGTTAGGAGGGAGAGAGGGGATATGATAGAGACATACAAGTATCTTACAGGGAGGAACAGGGTGCAGGAAAACACTATTTTTAAGATAAAAAGATGTTTCAGGACTAGAGGGCATGGGATGAAGTTGGAGGGAGGACAATTCAGAGGAAACATGAGAAAGAATTTCTTCACAGAACGGGTGGTGGACAAGTGGAACACCCTGCCAGAGGAAGTCGTGGGAGCTGAAACAATCACGGGATTTAAGAATGCATGGGATAGACATAAAGGAATTCTAGAGGTCAGGGGTAAGGGGAAATAGACTTCTAGGAAAACAAACTGAACTTACAAGCTCAAATGGGCAGACTAGGTGGGCCATAGGCCCTTATCTGCCGACACTGTCTATGTATCTATGTATCTATGTAGGTTAAGTAAGTGCTAATGGTGTTAATGACCATACTTTACACCACCCAGGTTGACTGCTTTCACAAACAAAGGACTATACTGACAACAGAACTTGTCTGTATTCTGGACATGCAGCTGAAACAATGAATAATAGACAAATACTGTTTCAAAACTATGTGAACACTCAAAATGGTTCAAAAACCTGACCAGCACTGAGCAAAACCAGATTACCTGGTAGGGACCCTGAAAACCTGATCACCAGGTAAAAAACATGACAGGTGGCAACCTTATATAAGCCACAGGTGATATCAGAACTATTGTCAATACATTTTGGAATACAAAAAAAATTAAAAATATGATCAGAATTGCCCAGTCACAGAACTGCTGACACATTTTTAAAATATCGCAATGCTTCTTAATGGCTGCTGAACACCCCCAGAGCTCAAAGACATATGCTGATCAAACACCAACACCGCTACCACAAACGACAGTACAGTGACACAGCAACAGGTTGCAGTAATGTCACCAGGGGGCCCCAGAACTGCTTTCTTGGGGTCTTGCACCCCCACCACAAATCAACTCCAACTCGGAGTAGATTATATTAAATACGGGGGGTACAGGGGCAGAACCCTCACATGGTGGGTTTGGGGACAAACCTCCAAAAAGAAACAAAGTGTTTTCAGATGGATTTATGCCGACCACAATTGTAGTCGACATAAATTCATCACTGTAATGTCGTTTGACAAAATATTTGTCAAACAAGCATCGTAAAGCCACTCAAAGATGAGAGTGTATCAACTGGGGACATCCCAAAGGTACATCCATTCCATAGCATCAAGGCAATATAGACTGAACTAGCTTTCCTTAAAAGGCAACAACACATCTAGTCACTACAGACAAAACAGCTGATAAGCACTGCACAATCCGAGCATATGCACAGTAAATAAGCCCAAATCACCCCTGACACTTTTTATAAGATTAGCCAACCTGGTTAAAATTGCAAAAACTTTCAACCTCTTTTAATTTCAACAATAAGGTCAATCTGAATAAATTTCTAACTGCAGTACTGTATTTGTTCATGTATTACTACAAGTAGTACAAAATGCAGGCACTGATTATTATTTTTCTTTTTTTTTTGGTTATGCTCATGATGATTTGTGTGCTTTAATCATTTTCTATGTTTAGGACTTAGAAAATGTTTCATATAGGTTTCTGGCTTTAAACATTTTGTTCATGTAACAGAAAAGTTTTCATGACAGTTTTGATGATTTAAACATTTTATTTGCAGAGAACATGCACATTTTTCATGATAATTTTTGGCTCGAAACAGTTTATTCATGTAGGACTTGTTATATTCATTGCAACTGTTCTAAATCTAGTAAACCAGTGGTGGGCTGATTTGTTTTAAAACCATTGAGGAGTTAGGCTGTTTAAAAACCACTGAGTAACTTGACTCTATAAAAAGTATGAACAGATGTACTGTTTAAAAACCATCAAACAGCTCAAATCATAACACAAACCACAGATTTAAAATTGATGACCACAGTCCTCCTCCCTACACACACACACTTGGAGATAAACTGCATTATTCTGAGTCAGACCATTGTGTATTCTCTATACATTAATTGGAAAAAAAAACTTTATTAATCTACATTTTAGATTTTATTACCTAGAAAAGACTATATGATTATGACTAGTACTTGACAGTGTAGAGAAAATGGAAAATGGCTGTCATTCTGGCCAGGTGACTGTAAACTAAGCATGAGAGACTATAAAGCAGAGATCATACCTGGACAGATAATGGATTTAAGGCTCATTTGTATATTACTTGGTATGCCATCTTTGTAATTCTTGACGCTATGCTATTTAAATTTTAATGATGTGCCTTAAAACTGAGAAACTATTGAAACTGAAACCTTTGAGTATCTAAGAAGTGCATACATATGGCCACAAGTGCAATGCATACAAAACAGACATATAAGTACCCACTTTCATATTGTACCTTTGCTTTGTGTTTTTATGCTTGTTACCAGTCGATGGTTTTCTGGTGCAGAGAGATTTTTTTACAATGTTGTTTATTTTCTTAGTTATTTGACTAGTGTCAAGAGCCCTGCCAGATTCAGAATTGTCAGCATCTACTTTGCGGATCCACTAACTCACCCCTCCTATTTTTGCAAATTTAATGTCTTAAGTTATATGAAAGGCACTGAACTGTTTGATCTTATTCTCCTCTTCTGGAAGGTCATGTGGGTTAGTACTGATGGTTTGCTGGCAGTTGTGCTATCATATTTTAATTTATATTTGTGTCTTGAGTTTGCACTGTACTGAACTGAGCTGAGTATGCTTCAGACATCTTTTATTTTGTATTATATTTGTTTTTAATAAACTCTTAATATATTCTTAAAGCAATGTAACACTTCTGATCAAACAGGCCATTATTGCTTTTAGTTTTTTTCTCTCTGCAGTTCCTCACTCACCATGGACTCCTTTATCGTACTTAACTCATTCTATCTTTTGTGGCCACTCAGGGTCAGACTAAGCAATGAATGGTTCCAACGCCAGATGTGCTACTGGTAAGACTGGGTTTTTAATAGATTCATTTTCTTAAACTGTGGTACCCTTAGCCTTGTTACATGTCCCTACCTATTGGTAATTATCTTTCTACCAGGTATTTTATCTTACTGTCTATTTTCCTGGCTAAACCGTTAGGGGTATGATTGATAGTAAGAATAGCATCTACAGGTTTCCACATAAGTTCTCTAAGTAATTATCAATCACAGAACACTGACTGGCTACTGGCAAAAAACAGGGAAAAATACAGGGCATAAAATATGTCTGGAAAAAAAAGAGAAAAAACTAAATGTGCTGAGATGCCAAGTCTGTGAGCTGCATGAGTGACTTGATATTATGTACCACCAATATCCCCAATAAAGTCAACATCCCATTTTAGGGAAATGGAAGGACATGCTTATCCCACAAGTATACACCTGTAACTACTAATATAAGCCTGAAAATAAGAAATACTTATTAATGTCTAAAACCTTAAATGAGAGTTACAGTAACTAACAAGATTTCGTGCATAGATCTCCTAGCACATTACTATTAGAACATTGGCTGTTTGCTCAGCTCTGCTTCACACATTTTATTTTCTGTTTTTGAAGCCTAATCATTTAGTTTATTTTGTACTCTACCACTGTCTGGGCACATACAGTACTGTAACATCTCATTTTGCACATCAGAACAGTTTTTGCATATAGGGAACACACAATGTCCTGACTCAAAAAATGCAATGTATCTCCAAGTATAAGGCGGCAAGATGAAAGTGTAGTCCCTCATAAGTGGAGATAAGTTGTGTATTTTAGTCAAGCTACCGTATATTCGATTTATAGACCATCAGTTCAATAGTTATACATTTTAAAATCTTTTTTTTGTATGTTAAGATTTCACAGTTTTCATGATTTGAACTGCTTACTCCGGTGCTGCACAGGTCCTTTATGATGACATCAGCATTGCGATACCAGTTCTATTATTGGTTCTGTGAAAAGGTCAATGAAAATGACTGTGACATGCCAGTATCTAATCTCTAGATAACTGTTTATCTGGAGGTTAGACAGTGTGATAAATTTATCAGGAAAACTTTATCACCAGTGGTGCATAAATAGGGGATATTCCATAGGATGTACAGAAATAAGCTTTTTACTCGCTCTGGAATGTTGCCAGAAATGCTGCCCAGTAATGTGTGGTGGTGTTAAGGTGAATAACAGCACGGAAGAACCATTTTTATCCAGCCCCGTTATTCATCCCTCTCACAGTATGTATATACACAGATAGGATTTTTTTCCCATAGAAGTGGTTAGCAGTTATTTCCCTGTATAATCCTTCCATGTATAGGCAGTTTCAGTCAAAACTAACAGTAATTATCCAAATGTATTATATGAAATAAAAGATGGGTAAGCCCATTATACTCACAAATTCATCAAAGGGGCTAACTATATCATAAAGTTACTCACTTTTTGGGAGTGTGGCTTTATGATTTGATTAGCATCCATAATGGGTTTATTTCCTTGTATATAATACAAGGAGGGTAAAAAGGGGGGTAACAAGCAGAGTGGTAACATCTGGAAAGCCATGTATATGAATGATAGAAGTCTATAAAATAAGATTTTGGACCTAGAGGCCATCATGGCAGCGATCAACCTGAATATTGTGGCCATTACCGAGTCATGGTGCACTGAAACCATGACTGCGACATGGCCATACCAGGCTGCACTCTACTCAGGAAGGATAGGATGGGAAGAAAAGGAGGGGCTGTGGTGCTTTATGCCAGGGAAAGCATAAAATCAATGTAGATACAGGGAATACAGGGGGAAAAGCACTGTGAGTCAACCAGAACAAGGGAATGGAGTCACTATTAGCACTGGTGTGATCTACAGACCTCTAGCACAGGGGGATGAGTTAGATAAGGTACTAGTGGAAGCCACTGGAAAGATGGTAGAAAAGGGGGAGGTGCTGGTGGTGGGGGACATCAGACTGCCAGATATAGACTTAACTCTCCCAGCTACAGCTTCAGCTAGAAGCAGGGACATCCTAGATTCCCTGCAGGGGGTGTGCCTCAGGCAACTAGTCAGTGAACTCACTTGTGATGGGGCAATATTGGACCTGGTACTCTTTAACTGGGACAGTGCTGCAGAGGTCAAGTTGGGAGGCCACCTGGGGACAAGTGATCACTGTACAGTGTGGTTCAACATAAGGGTGACTGCAGAATCAAACCACACAAGGGTGATGGTCCTGGTCTTCAGGAGGACAGGTTTTCTAAAAACCTGTGAATACCTCAGGGATGGCTTGCAGGTGTGGATGACCTAGGTAGAGTGGAGGAACAGTGGGTTAAGTTAAAAGGGGTCATAGTGAAGGCAACAAACCTCTGCATCAAGCAAGTCAGCAAAGGCAAGAGGGAAAAACAAACTGCTATGGTTCTTGAAAGAGTTGGCGGAAAAGGTGAGGGCTAAAAGGGTAGCATTTGGAAGATATAAGGAGATGCAGAGGAAGGAGGATAGAGAGGTGTATCGGGGAAACAGAAGGAAGCAGGGAGAGCAGTAAGGAGTGTGAAGGTGCAAACTGAACAGAGAATAGCCCAGACAATAATGAAAGAGGAAAATATATTTTTTTTAGGTACGCAAGTGAAGAGAAAAAGACCAGGGGAGGGATTATAAGGTTAAAAAGATTGTAAGGTTGGAGCTGGCAGTATATGAGGTGGGGTAATACGAAGGCTATGTTGTAAATCTGCAGTCAAAATCTTGAAAATGACCATAGTTATGAGTCTGCGTAACAAAATTGCAATGAATGATCGTAACTTTGTCATTTTTTTCATATTTTGACCCCATATTTCCAACATACTCTTCTTATCTCCCCACCTCATAAACCACATAGGTGAAAATTTTGGAATGCGTGGCAAAATGTCATTCTGCACAACAGTTGTGGAAACACATCTAGGGTAGGATATGGGAAATGACAGCTGTACTGTTCGTGTGGTGGTGTGGAAAAATGACTATGTTGAAAATTTGGAGTGAAAATATTACAAATTGCCAATGTTACGTGAGTGTGTAGAAATATTTCAATGACAGCGTAACTCAGGCATTGTTTAGTATTTTTGCACCAAATTTTCAACATGGGCCTTTTGGAGCCCCACCTCAGGAACACTGGCACTGTCATTTTGTTAGTCCCGAAAGGTAATTTCACCCAGTGACTGCGCCATTTTGCACCACAAAAGTGAAAACATGTTTCAGGCATTATGTGAAAAATGACAGCTTTACTGTTCATCAGGGTGTGTGGAAAAATGTCTATTTTGAAAATTTGGAGTGAAAAGATAAAAAATTTCCAAAGTTATGTACGTGTGTACAAAAATGTCAATAACCACGTGTAACACAGGTGTTGTTTGGAATTTTTGTACCAAATTTTCAAAATAGACTTTTTAGGACTCCACCTCGTGAACACTGGCACTGTCATTTCATTACTCATTCCCAAAAGGTGATTCCATGCAGTGAATGCAAAATCACCTTACGGGTCAGATTAATGAAACAACATTGACAGTGTTCATGAGATGGGGTCCCAAAAAGCCCACATTGAAAATTTGGTGCAAATATTGCATAAAATGGCTGTGAGATCAACATAAGCTCAAAACACCATAGACAGCCATTATACAGCACTTACCTTGATTCTTCAGTACATGGTTCGGCTAAGAAGAGTGAAGACATTTTCCGGTCCACAAAAGATGGAAGCCGCCAAACTTCGTTGGTAAGAATAGGGCAAGGTGGTGAGTGTGGTGGTAAGTGCTCAGTGGGAGGGCTGGGAGGGGGGACAGGGGAGACAGTGAGGGATCATTTTCTGTTTTATAGGGGAAAAAAGATGTTGGGGGAAGGTTTTCCTTTTTACAGGGGAAAATGTGTAGATGTTTGTGGACACCGTGTGTGGGCTCCTCAGTGTCCCACAGTACTGGGGATGTAGGACAGAACTGGGGACATTGGAAGTGAGCTCCTCAGTGTCCCACAGTAGGGGTGCTGTAAGGTATATCTGGGGACACTGGGAGTGAGTTCCACAGTGTTCCACAATGGCAATGGTTGTTCTTATACTCCCTCCTGGATACCCTAATACCGGGAAATGTAATCTATAAAATGTTAAGATGCCTCATCCTTCTTCCCCTTACAGGCTGTCAATGAGTAAAAGCAGTGTTTTTTTTTTAGGTAAACACCTGGTGTTATCTAAACAGGGGGCGAAAAATCAGATTCAGGATGTGTTTTTTTCCAAATAATGGCCCGAAGTGTTTTTTGGTGTTTTCCCTTGGGGGTCAATGTTTTTTTAATGCAAGTAGTGCTGCAAATTTGCAGCAATAAATGTGAGAAGCATTGCAAATGTGTGATACCATGGTTGTGAAACTGCTGCAATATCACAGCCATAGTAAATATGTGACACTTCCAACAGCCAAATGCTAAAAACATATTTCTGATGATTATTTTTAAAAGTTAGAAACAGGACCGAGTTCCTCGGGCCCTGATTAGGTAAACACAACTGTTGTTGTTTACCAAGGGGCAGACGAATTTTAATTATATAGTGTTTTCCACGCCATTAAGTGAAAAGATGGCGGTTGCATGCACTACTGGACCCATTTGAGGCATTGCAGAGTGATTTCACAGATGCAAAAAGCACTTTCACATTGCACATATATATTTTCCCTTAGATTATAATGGGAAATTTCAAAGTTTAATAACTTTTGAATGGATTAATATTTTTTCATCAAATCTTCAAAAGGCCCATTAGTGACCCAGACCCCATATACTCCGATAATTTCAGACCACAACCCCAAACCGTTTTACACTTATTCCCAAGCAAAGAATTTGCACCAAAATTATACATTTCAAATTTTTTGGCACTCTGCAGCTACGCAACCACACCACCGACAAAGAACAAAACTTTCAAGGTCCAGAGATCTATGGTACCAGATGGTGCATGAACAATTTTGGACAAATCGGTCATATGGTTGCAGAATTATTAAATTTCAAAATTTGGGGTTTAACATAGAAGTGGCTGGGCAACCCTAATAACTATATATATTTATATACAGTATTTATATGTATATATACAGTATATACTGTATATATACACACACACACACACACACATATATTCATTGCAAAATACTCTGCTAATGCATCAGTAAGGGTTCCTATTACAGTGACAAAAGTCTGGAAATTGTAGGGTTATACCTACCACCCTACCACACACACACCAACAGGAATTAGTGTGCCTGGGTTGTTGGACCCAACTCTCACCCCATTCCATGTATAAGGAAGCTGAGATGATACAGTATAGGACAATGGGTGAGAGTTATGTCCGACGGCCCACATGCCCCAACACCTGTTGGTGTGTGGAAGATGGAGGGTGGGTGGAGGGCTGGTAACCCTAATACTGACCAGCTGACCAGGTGGGGAGGGGTGGGACTCAGTGGGTGGGTGGGGTGGGAGGTACCCTAGACCACCAGGGTAATAGGATGTTTTCTGAAACAGATGCCCGTGATTGGCAGCATTCGGTCCACTGGACCACCAGGGATATTGGATGGGGGGGGGTTCATTTAAACAGATGCCCACGATTGGGCAGCATGAGGTCCACTGGACCACCAGGGATACTGGATGTTTTTTTTTTTATTATAATGGATGCCCACGTTCAGGCACATAGCGGTCCACTGGACTACCAGGGATATTGGATGGGGACTTTATTTTTTAACAATTGCCCGTGATCGGGCTGCAGGGGGCATCGGTCCCCGACGGCTGCTGCCTGGCAGGGCACCAGTGCAAGTCGTCAGGGATCGTGCACCTGAGACAATGACAGAGCAAATGAATTATAATGACATGCAAATGGCCCCATGTGCACCTTGCATAAATTATGGCCCCATTTGCATGTCCCTTTGAATACCGCAGGTGCTGTGAATGGTGCAATGGCACTTGCGCTAGCGCATCTCCATGCTCCACTCTGGCCACTTGCGCTGGAGCAGTGCCACTGCGCCATGCACAGTGGGGGTGGCCAGGGTGTGATATTCAAAGCTGCTGGGCCATGGCGCAGCTCCTTTGAATATCGCCCAGGCCACACCCCTGCGCAGCCAAGTTGAGCTGCGCCCAAGCTTGCACCACAGCCTGGCGCAGTTTGAATATCTGGGCCCTAGTGTGTATATATTTATATATATTTATTCATTGCAAAAAACTTTGTTAATGCACCATTAGGGTTGAAGCATCAAAAGTCAGGAACTACAACCATAGGGTTCCCAAGCCTAAGATCCCACTACCACTGTACATGCAGGAACAGCATGAGGGGTGAGTTTTGGGGTTGTGAACCCTAATATTAACCCCATTCCATGAGTAAGCAAGATAAGATGGGTACATCATAGGAGAATTGGGTGAGCATTAGGGTCCACAACCCCAAAACACATCCCTCATGCCTGTTCCTGCATGCACAGTGGGGATGGGGTCTTATGCTTGGGAACCTTATGGTTGTATTTTCCTACTTTTAATACTTCAGCCCTAATGATGCATTAACATTTTTTGCAATGAATTTCCTTACTTTTGCAGATAGTTTACTTGTATCCTTATCTGCCTGTGGGAATGTATGGCCCTTTCCCTCTATAACTGTCCTTGTGTCACAGTGAGAGCACAGAGCATGTGATTTTCCTTATTTTACTGTGGGAGTGCAGGGTTCTTCGGACTCTGCATACCCATCCCTCCATAGATGCGTGACCAAATTATCAGTATAGCCATCTTATTACCCCAGCACATGTACCCAGTAGAGAAAAGTTTAAAATCCTCGCCAAAACATAATTTTTGCGCAACTGCAACGCCATTCCTTGCCACAGGTTTGAAAACACATTTTGGCCAGGATTTGAAAAATGACAGCTGTGACATACATGAGGTCAGGTAATATGTACATATGAACATATAAAGAAGCCAGCAGAAGAAGGCCATTTGATTTGGTCTAGCTAGTCTGCTTGTATTGCAGGGTCCACAACTTGAGCTACTGTCCCCACCTCCCTCCCTCCCCACTCCTCCCATCCTACCTACCAATGATCCTTACCTTCCCCCATGCCTATCTTAAAGCTAATAAGAAGGGTATATCACAATCCCACACAAGGCACTGCTCAAAAATTCATTTTACAAATGTAACGTAGCCAGTATGTTAACTGAGTGTGCACCTTATTGAGACTTGATACATAGTACACTCCAATACAGAAGGAAAGGTCAGTACTCTTCAAATATAGAATTAGGTATATTTGTTATTGAAACTAAACCATTTCAGCAGCAGAGAATGTAGGCAAGGGCCACATTGTAAAGCAGCCCAATTGTAGTAGCATCTAAATTAAAATTTCAGGCTCCGAGGATTCAGGCCGGTCAATATTCACATACACACATAGTTGTTTATGTTTCAATGTCAAAAATGACACCTTCTGAGAAAGGCGTTGTTTGTGACATTGAAACGTAAACAACATGTGTATGCAAACATTTGGCCTGCGGAACCTGACATTTGAATTTAGATACATAAATCGCAATTAGACTGCTTTTTGCAATGCGAGCCATTTGCCTACATTCCTGTGCTGCTGAAATGGTTTGGTTTTTAACAATAAATATACCTAAGATTTCGACATTCGAGGAGTGCTGACCCCTTCCTTTTTCTGTATTGGAGTGTGCTGTCTAATAAGAAGGCTATGTTGAAAATCTGGGCGCAAAATATTTAAAATGTCCGAAGTTATGCACGGGTGTACCATAATTACAAAGAATGGTCATAACTTTGTCATTTTTCTCATATTTTAACCCCAAATTTTGAAAATAATCATCTTATGAAGCCATCTCATAAACCTCATAGGTGACCATTTTCAAATCCATGGCGAAACACCATTTTGTGCCAAAGGTATGAAAACCCCTTTTGGGCAGGATGTGAAAAAAAACAGATGTAGTGTTCATGAGGTGGTGTGAAAATTGGTTATGCTGAAAATCTGAATGACCATATTTATCTCTCGACATGATTATTATCAATTAATTTGGGCTTTTTGAACACCACCTTATGAACACTGGCAGTATCATTTCATTAGTCCTGAAAAGTGATTTCGCACATTGACCGACAAATCACCTTTCTGGCCTGATTAACGAAATAACAGTGACAGTATTCATGAGGTGGGGTCCCAAAAAGCCCATGTTGAAAATTTGGTGAAAAAAATCCTAAAAATGGCAAAGATATCAACATAAGTTCAAAACGCCATTGAAATACATTATACGGCATTTACCTTGAGTCCTCAGTTTGCAGTTCAGCTTTGAAGAGTGCAGATGTGTCCCGGTCCACAGAAGATGACAGTGGACGACCTCTGGTGGTAAGTATATGAAAAGGGGATGGTGTAGGGTGGTGGGTACTCAGTTGGAAGGTCGGGATGAGGGGATGACCAGGGACCATTTTCTTTATTTCAGGAACAAAACACAAAAGTTGTCGGGTGACGGTTTTCTTCTTTACAGCAAATAATGAAATAATTATTTGGGTACTGTGGGAGTGGGCTTCCCAGTTTCCCACACTGTTGGGGGTGTCTTCCGCTGCAGACATGGGGATTGTGCCCCCCCCCCGATGTTGGCAATTAATTAAACAAAAGGGACTTGGGGGATTCTGACAGTGGAAGTGGGCACCCCAGTGTCAGATTAAATAAGGAAATATGAAGGGTGGTGGGTACGACTAGACACCAGGGACAAGGGCACAGTGGACAGTGATTGGCGGGCAGGGGGTGCCTCTAGATATCAGGGAAAGAGTGGTTCATACATGACAGTGCATCCAGCAGCATTAGTTCAAGCTGTGGCTGCAAAAGTCAATAAAATGTATTTATTTAGATTGTGATCACCTGGTAAGCTCACTGAGACCAGAGATACCTTTTTCAGGAGAGACCCAGATTAGTTACAAAGATACATACATTGGCAGGAGTGCACAGTAGCATTAAACATACATTGGATAGGGTATAGAGTACATTACAGAGCATGTCAGTTACATACACAATTATAATATAGCGATGAAATTGGACATATGACATCTTAATCAATAATACTTTAAGGAGAGGTGGTATCAGCACTAAGCAGGTTACATATAGTCACCAGTTGGGCAGATAGCCATGAGCCAAGCAATTACAGCCATAGAGTCTGAGTTCCGGACTAGCGGTTACAGCCACACAGGCTAAACTCTAACAGGTATACTTTCAGGCCCGACTTAAAATCCTGAATAGTACTACAGTTGGCCAAGTCCATAGGGAATAGGTTCCAATAAGTGTGGGGCAGCGTATTGAAAGGAACACTTGCCATAGTTAGTTCAGACATGGGGGATGTCTAGGGAATAGCCAGTGGAGGATTTCAGGTCTCGGCCCTGGACTCTGGGATTTAGTAGCCCATGCAGGTGGGGAGGAGGGCCAACAGTGGTAAATTTGAAGGTCAGGCTCAAAGAGGAGTAGACAAGTTTATGCCGTAGAGAAGGCCAGTGGAGATCAGCAAGGACCTCACAGTGGTGCCTTCTTGGTGGGGAGTTGGTAGCAAAACGAGCCACCCTGTGGTAGAGTGTGGTAAGTTTTCTTTGTTCACCCTCCCTTAGGGACTGCAGCAAGGTAGCCCCATAGAGAAGGGAGGGGAGTAAGGTGCAGTTTGATATGGCGCAATGAGCCTCGAGGGAGAGAGAGTCTCCCAGCCTATAGAGAAGTCCTAAATTCTGGTAGGTGGACTTAACAACAGAGTCGATGTGAGGCTGGAAGGTCATAGCGAAATCAAGTAGAGGTAAGTCCTACTGTTCTCATACAGAGAATGCAGTAGACATGGTCCTCTTGCTAACTTAGGCACCCAGGATTTTGCGTGCCCACAAAAGGTGTTTCTGGCCAGTATTTAAAAACAAAAACATTAGAATGTAGCCAAATGGGGACATTTAGCGAAGTTCTTATGGTTTTTTTTGCAACATATTAAACTTTATTGAAGAATTGAATATAAAGGGGAGGTCATGTGATGCCTGCCTGAGCAGATGTGCCTGGTTTTAGCTCCTACGTCCTCTCCTAAATAACTACTAATTTCTCACTAACCTGACTCTTTTTTGACTGCTCCAGTTAGTCCCGAGTACTATCAACCAGAGGAGCGACTTTCAGTGTGGAAATTCTGCAATGATGGAAGCTGAAATGCACAATCCTTTGCCCTGGCACACCCCGCTGCCCACCCCAACAAAGGATAAGAATTTCAAGTGGGCGAAGGTGCACCCTACTGGCGCATCCAACCAAGCAACTCCCCAGACTGCACTGACAGAAGAAAAGTTTTTAGAGTGATTAGCTCCACTTAAAGATATGTTGAACTGCTTGGCACTGGATTGTTAAACAATGAAATCTACGGCTGAGCAACTTGCTACCCAAACGGGAGATGATAAGGCCAGAATTTCAGCTGTGGATGACTGGCATGCCACCAATGATACCTCTTACACCTTCACCACCTTGTGGACGAAGCCAACATTAGTCTGACTATTACCTTACCAACAAAGTAATTTCTGGCTGCCTCCTCCTGCCTGTAGTCCTTGTTGGCACAAATCATTTAGTCTATTTAATGCATGTTTCTGTTTTGCTATATAGCCTTTTGCCTGTATGATTATATTCCTTCTAACAGCCTCTCGAAACTTTTATGTCTCCATGTGTTTACAATTTTAGTATACTTGTTATTCAACATCTATGTGGCAGATATGTCATTTAGGGTTCAGAGTCGGATAAGTATGTTTGCTGATGATACTAAATTAGGGGCAGTAATGGATGGGGTGGATGGGAGGGGTCCTGCAGAGGGACCTAGAAATCTTGGAGGTGGTCAAGTACCTGGCAGTTGGGCTTCAATGCTAAGAAGTGCAGGAGTATGCACTTTGCAAACAGGAATCCTGGATTTAGCTTTAAGCTGGGAGGTGTGCAGTTATAGTTAGGCCTTTATCTGCTGGCTTCGTCGTATGTTCGTATGTTCATAATATGAATAAACCATTGCACATGATCTTTAATGTTAACCCAGAATTTGTGAACTTTAATAACGTTGCAACTGTTTGATAGCGTTGCACAAACTTTTGCATGGGCTGTTGGAAACCTAAGGTCTCTAGATATGCTAAGTTTCATTCTAATGGGATGTGCAGACTCCAAGATCCAGACGGTGAAATATGTGTAAAAATTTGAGAATTTTGCTGTTTTTTTGTCCACCCTTATTGCCCAGATGGTTTGGAATTCTGATCTGAAATGTTCAGGGTACAAAGGTCCTGTCCCACAGTAACGCCTTTCACTAGTTTGGTGAAGAAATAGTAATCTGTTCCAAAGTTATTACATTTTACAACTTCAGTTCTGAGCATCCTCAGTTGGCACTTCAGGGTAGACGTTTGTAACAAAAGAATAATGTGGCCATAGGAAAAAGGATAATTTTCCGTAAGGGGCTAATCATTTTTTGTGATAAAAAAATCCTTTTCTGTATGGCCACCACCTTGTTTTCAATTAAAAAAAAACAACACTTTTTTAAGCCCACAAAAATGACATCCTACAGAGAGACCAGCACATATATCTTGCTCATCGGGGCCCCATTAGGTGGATTCTGTACTGAACTGTTGCAAAAAGGAACCCCAAATGTGGTTTTCTTATTTTTACATCCTTTTTCATGAATTGCTTTTACTTTGTTCGTATGGCCATTCAAAAAAATTTGACCATACGTAAAAGGATCCCTCCATACACAAAAAGATTTTGGACTTATTTTTCCGATTCGTTTTCCATATGAAGGATTCCTTTTTCATATGTTGTTTTCAGTTATACGAAAAAGCATCTCTTCATATGGAAAAAGGTTTTGGCCTTAGGTTTTTTTTCCCCTGATTCTTTTTTTCTTTGAAGGGATTCTTTTTTGTATGTTTTTTTCATTCATACGTAAAAGATCCCTTCATATACAAAAAAAGTTTTACATAGAAACATAGAATTTGATGGCAGATAAGGACCGCTTGGCTCACCCAGTCTGCCCATTACCCTACCTGATGGATAAGCTGCAGATTCTAGTTAATCAACAGCTTACTTCCTCCTGCCCCCCACTAGAATTGCCTTATGCCTGTCCCATGCATTCTTGAATTCTCCCACTGTTCCTGACTCCACAACCTCCTCAGGAAGGCTGTTCCATGCATCCACAATTCTCTCTGTGAAAAAATACTTTCTAACATTACCTCTGAGCCGTCCCCCCTCTGTCTTCAAATTGTGCCCCTTGTTCTTGCACATCTCTTCTTCTGAAAGATACTACCCTCTTGTACCTTGTTAACTCCCTTAAGATACTTGAAAGTTTCTATCATGTCCCCCCTCTCCCTCCTTTCCTCAAGGGTATACATATTAAGCTGCTTTAGTCTCTCCTCGTATGTCTTCTGGTGCAGACCTTGCACAATTTTGGTTGCCCTCCTCTGAACAGTCTCCACTCTGTCTATGTCTTTGTGGAGATAGGGTTTAACTGTCTGTAGAGAGGGATAACAACTTCCTGTTTTCTACTGTTGATGCCTCTCCCTATGCATCCTAGTATCCCCCCCCAGCCCTCCTTACTGCCTTCTCACATTGCTTGCCCACCTTTAGGTCATCTAATATAATTACTCCTAGGTCTCTTTCAATTTTTGTTGTTGTTATTAACTCACCCCCCATTGTGTACTCTTCCCCTGGGTTTTTGTTTCCCAGATGCATTACCTTGCACTTCTTTGCATTGAATCTGAGCTGCCACGTACCTGACCATTCCTCCAACTTTGCCAAGTCCCTTTTCATTCTTTCCACCCCAACCTGTGTATCAACCCTGTTGCAGACCCAATTCTTTTTTCGTTTGAAGGGATTCTTTTTCCTATGCTTTTTTCATTCATAAGGAAAAACATTGTGGACTAAGATTTTTCCCCATTATTTTTTCATTTGAAGGGATCCCTTTTAGTATACTTTTTTCATTTCATACAAAAAAGGATTCCTTCACAAGAAAAAAGATTTTAGACAGTTTTTTGTTTTACAAATTTCAAATTCAACAAACCATAAATCTCTCAATATTTGGAATAAAGCATCAATCTATATATCAAACCAAAAGTCTTAATGAGTACTACAGGAATAAAACATAATCCCCCCCCCCCAAATGTCTAGGGGCTATATAAAAATACACAAATATTAAAAAATGCACTTTCCCATAGGATAACATTGGAAGTTTAAGAAGCCATAACTGCCTCAGATTTGGATTTAAGGGACAATCTATATATCAAAACAAAGGCCATAATGAGTTCTGTAATGATAACAAATAATCCTCCCCAAAAAGATAGGAGCCATATTAAAAAGCACAAAAAAATACAACATGAAAATTCACATAGGATGACACTGGAACTTTCAGAAAACATAACTCCCTCAATATTTAGACTTAAGGGACAATATATACTATATATATCAATATAAATGTCTTAACGAGTAGTATAATGATAACACCTATCCCCCCAATGATTTAGAGACAATATAAAAAATACAATTTCCCATAGGATAACACTGAAGTTTAAAGCCGTACAATGAATGAAAGAAATTGTTGCTCTGACACTTGCAAATGTAGGGCCCTCTGGACCCTGTGCTTCCACCGCAACATACATGTATTCATCTATGGAGAGATGGGAGTGCAGGGCCCCCTGGGCCCTGTGCTCCCACAGGCAAGTGAGGATTCGATTATACTACCTCAAAAAGTAAGGAAATTCATTGCTAAAAACTTTGTTACTGCAACAGTTAGGGCTAAAGCCACAAACACAGGCAAAAGTGGTATTAGGGTTTCCAACCAAGACCAACAGAGACCGAATTGAGGAGGAGGAGCCTAACAGTGAGCCACTGCACACTTATCTGTTGAGAAGGAGCAGAGGGAGCAGGATAACTGGAAATGCTATTTACCTTCTTAGAAAAGGTATGCCACTGTTGCCTTAAGCTGAAAGTCAGAGTCAGCAATATGAGCCCTTTATAGCAGCTCACAAGAAGAGTTCCAGTTGTCTTTCTAGTCTTTCTTGTGTGGCAGAAATTCCTGCTTTTGTTTTCCTGTTGCTGCATTTCTCTCTCTGTAGGCTAGGAGTCCTGAAGGTAGCAGCAGGAGCCCGCTTGAGTAGTGGAAGTACAGGAGGGACTGCAGGGGCTCGAGATGCAGGCAAAGAACTTTACATTGTTCCAGGAGCCAGAGGGACAGACAGCCTAAAACCTGAATGTTGGAAAACTGGAAAGTCAGAGACAGAGGTCTACCGGTCATTTGGCTCTGCTGAAAAAAAAAAATATATATATACACAAAAGGAGAGTATACATCTTTCTCCTTCATCTTTGTTTTTGTGTTCTTGGCTACCTCGGACAATTCTTTTTTTGGTTTCTTTCAGTAATTTGCCCCTCCCCCTTTTCTTTTGGGGTTTTAATTTAATTTCTTTTTGTAGACATTTCTTCCCTTTTCTCTTTTTTTAGAAAAATCATTGAACTGGTCTTATATTGATTGCATATTATTTTAATTGAGAAGGTTCTGCAGCCTAAATGTTTTGTATTATTCTGTAATATAGGATTTTAAAGAAGTGTTAGAAATTAATTGGTACTATTAGGGTGAATATGGTCTGTGTGTATATATATATTCATGGCAAAAAAATCCATTTAATGCATCAGTTAGGGTTCTTCCACTTTGACAAAAGTGAGGAAATTTGGTGTTAGGGTTGAAAACCCTAACTGTGCATTCCCCCCCCACCCCCACCACACACACACACACACATACATGCAAGTAGGGGAAGGACCAAGGCAACACAACCAATCACACACATGCAGAAGGAGGTGTATAGCTGTGTCACTGTAGGAAGTGGAGAAATCCAACTTCAGATATGATACATTATTTGCAAAGTTGTTCATCAAGGTTAGTTCACATAAAAGTGAAGCAAACTGGCAGTAGCAAAAATGGTGTACCTTGCTTCGTTCTCAACATATGGGTGGGGGAAGACATCATGGGTGCTGCAATGTTAGTCTATGGCAAATTGCTCAATTTTGGAACAGTGTAACTTTGTAATCCTTAAGTACTGTAGCAGAACAGCAGGACAAAGCACATCTGTGGGAACAGGTGTTGCCACCCTTCAGATGTCAGCCCAAAGGACCCAACCATTTGCTTGCATGATGATGGCAAGGATGTGCAGTAATTAGGAGCATACTTTCACAAAATACTGTCACAAACACGGAAGTGTCATAGCACGATATGTGTTTAGTGGTACGTGGAATGTCCCGGATGACAGTTAGCAGTGATGACTCCATGCCACAGCCCGATGGGAGCATGGGTATGTGGTTTCATGGTTTAGATAGTTATAAGTTATTCCTGATACCTTCTGCTGGTTCTGTGTGATTGGTTGCATTGCTTTGGTCCTTCCCCTACTTTCATGTATATGTGTGTGTGGTGGTGGTGGGGGTGGGGGGGAATGTGCAGTTAGGGTTTTCAACTCTAACACCGAATTTCCTCACTTTTGTCTCTGTGGAACAACTCTAACTGATGCATTAAAGGGATTTTTTTGCCATTAATTTCCCTTCTTTTCGAGAATGTGCACTATAAATAGTGAAGTAGCAATAATGCAAATGCAAGTGCAAACAGTGACGCACATGGTGACGCATATGTTAACGATAACACAAATGATAATAGAAACACAAGCGCAAACATTAATGTAAACAGAAATGCAAATGCAAGTGCATAAGCAAATGCAAATCGTAACACGCACGTTCATGGTAACGCACTTGGAAATGCAAACGCTGATGGCAACACTAAAGGAAACACAAATGTAAACAGAAATGCAAACGGAAGCGTGTATGCTAACGTAAATGGTAATGCACGCAGTGACGCAAAAGGAAACACAAACAAAAACAGTAATGGAAATGCAAATGTTAACAGTAATGCAAATGCAAGCACAAACGCAAATGCAAAGGGTAACACACACAGTGGCGTAGACAGGAATGCTAATGCTAACGGTTATGGAAACGCAAGTGGAAATGCTAACTGTAAAAGTAACGGAAACGCACACCCTTTTCCCCCCAAAAGCTGCATTGAGAAACGCAGTAAATACAAAGAATGTATGCATAATAATGGGCCTCAGAGCAGAAAATGAATACCTGGAATACTAAATTGCTTATATCTCAGGAACCGTACGACGTAGAAAAAAATTAAAATCTCATATTATTTATGACTTTCCTGGCTAGCATTTTTCTGATAAAAAGTTCGTATCTCGAAGTGTTTTCAAGATATGGGCCCTGAAAGTTGCGGTGGATGCCTTTGGGAAAAATCGACAACTTTGGAGTGCTATAACTTTGCAGCCCTGTAATATTTTGTCAGCAGACCACCAAAAGCACATCTGTGGGATCTTTTTATTTATTTATTTAGTTGTTTAACCAGGAGTAGCACACTAAGCTGAAAGCTTTTTTACAGGAGCGACCTGGGAGTACAGGGAAGTTAAGTGACTTGCTCAGGGTCACACAGTATGCAAGTGGAAGCTGTGGAATTCAAACCCAGGACTGGTCTGCTGGATTTCACCAGATTTGCAGCTCAGAGCCTTCGACCACTGCACTATACTGCCTCCCCAGTATCTTGGCTTTCTTCCCTCCAAATTTCAGCGCAAAAGACCAAACCGTTCTTTTGCAGCAGGGTGACAAAGATTTCCTATTCTTTTGGGCATAGTGTTGCAAAGTAGTGTTGTGATTAGCGACACATTCGCAAAAAGAAAATCACAAAAGTGTTGAATGTGCGACACTACTTTTCGACACTACTGTTTCCAAAAATTTTAAAAACATATTTCTGCGGTGTTTAACCACCCAAAAAAGACTTGGCTAGCATCCTCAGGGCTCGACTAGGTGAACACAAAAAGAATTGTGTCCCTAGAGGGTCCCAAATTTAAATGGCAAGAATTTCTGTGACCACCAACTGAAAACAAGATGGTGGATTTGCCACACTACGGGGTCATTTGCGACACTAAAAACTACATTTACGACACTGTCACAGTTTTTGTTAACTTTTCCCATTGACTAAAATGGGAAACTTGTTTTCTGAGTAACTTTTGAACCGTTTTAATATTTTTTCACGAAATCTTCGAAAGGCACATCGCAGACCCTGGCTGCATCTTCCCTGAAGGTTTCGGACTGGTCATGCAGACTGTGTGACCTGTAGGCACAAGCAAAGAATGTGCAAGAATGCATAATTACCACATTCTTTGGTGCTAAGAAGCTTCGCAACTGTATATCCGACCATTACGAAACTTTGCAGATCTACAGATCTATGATACTGCTCTGTGCAAGCCATATTTCAGGCAAATCTGTCATATGGTGGCAAAGTTATTAAGCTGCCAAATGTCACACTTTAACCTTAAATGGGATCTCCAACCCTAACTATTGTGGCACTACTATGCCACTATAATATATATATTAATTACAGATATACTGTAAATACACCTTATTTTATGCACCTTTTTACCACAGTTTGGTTTTTCTCCTATACTCCCTTGTACCCTGTCATCTGGAAATGAGCTGCTGACACGTCCACATGCCTTTCTGTTAAAAATAGTTAAATAAATACATTTAAATACATACAGCAGCTATTAAGATCCAGTGCTGCATGGTTTCCATAAAAACATACTTGCCTTGTCAAAAAGGGGCCCTGTCTAAATTTTCTTACTATATGACCCAAAAGCTGACATTAAAACCACACTTCAAGCATATTCCCAAAATAATACACCAGAGGATTGGATTACTACACAGACTAAGAGAGTACATCACTAACAAAACCTGATATGATAGTGAATGCTGTCCTGCTTCCAACACTCCTTTACGGAGCTCCAACATTGGCCATCCTGACGGAAACTGAACTAAGTAGACTCTGCATGCTCTACTGCAAAATAAGCAGGCTTGCAGCCCAATTAGATAGTAGAGAGCACCATTGCAAGGCTCTTGCAGCACTGAACTGGCCCCAATTTGATGACAGGCTTAAACACTCCTCACTCTGCCTAAGTACAAAATACTGCACAATCACAATCACCTATTGCACCTCCAGAACCTAGTGGAGCACAAGCTGCATGAAAGAACTCTCTCCTCTTCTTCTCAATGCCTTAGAGGTACCTAGAATAAACACAGTGGTTGGGCAAAGGTCATTTAAACACAAAATCTTGCAGTATTGGAACAAGCTCCCAATAACCACATGAAGCAACCCCTCCCTCCCTCCCTCCTCTCATTCAAGTAATCATTAAAAGCATACCTCTCCAGCAGCAGCATCTGCAACTGTCCTCATTAATTTCTTCAAAACTACTAAAATCAGCAGATGTCAATCAGTACCTTTGAATTATGCATAGTACTTCTAGCATAGTCTGTTAATGCAGTCCTCATTGTACTGTAACTAATAACCAGTCATACTGAATAATTATGTCCTGTAGCATTGATCAGAAATGCCTCATATGTATTTAACGGTCTTAATAGTCTAATGTGCTAATGAGCAAACGTTTCTATATAATGAATGTGATCAATGTCTGTGATTTACTATCTGTAACTAAACTAGGGTCGCACCTTAAAATGGGAAGGTCAACAAAATTCAATAAAAAAATGAAATCAAAAGAGTGGGAGTCAGTATGTAACTGATCACTTCCTAAAATGGCACATCACAGAAATGGACCGAGAGAGACTGAAACAAAATAGAATTTCCTCATTGACAGGTTAGTTTGAAACATATAGGTATGAATAACATGTGTAAGCACCAGTTGTCTCTCACTTTCAATCAGGTTTCCCAATTCTAGTACTAAGTGGCAGGCAATCCTGAGAACTCCCTCAGCTGCACAAGTGCAGACTGTCTCTTCCTCCTCCTCTCTGTCAAGGGCTGACACCCAATAGTGACCCTCTCTAGGTGCCAGGCTGAACCGAGGGTGTGGGGCATGGCCCATTTGGGTTACACATATTTCACACATAGTGGCACTTTGGTGTCAGTCCAGCACTGCCCTAGGTGTTTTCACTCAGAAATGAATGGCTAAGGGTCACCCCATCTCTGGGCTCCTCAGCCTTTCCAGACTCTTACAGGACAGTGTGCTTGCAAGCAGTGTGGTGGCACCCTCCTTCTGGTAGCAGTGGGCAATCTCCCTAGGCCCTCTGCCAGAGGCAGTATTTCTGATTCATGTCCTAGCATGGGATTTCCTGACATAAACGTAGATTCACCTGCTACCTGCATAAGCAGCTAAAAATGTGGCACCAGAGCTCTCACTATCTTCAGCATCAGTGATAGCATCTTTTCTCTTTTCAAAGGAGAAGGACCAATATCATGCCAAAAAGGGTAACATCTACTTCAGTGAGATCCATGTGTGCTTCAAGGTCACCAAGAACTTCCCTTGAAGGGCAGCCCCTTAGGATACTCTCTCCAGGTAGCCCCTTACACTCACACACAAATAATGGAGAATGACATTAAATCAATTCAGACTCCAAAATCCCCGGTCTTCACACTGTTGTCCTGGTACTGTCCCTGGAGCTACCAGATCACCAGATAATGAGTTATACTGTTCTCACATACACTGGATCCATGGACCTCTGCTATTCAGGAGGCCTGTCAAGCACCCTGAGGCAGGGTTGCTCAGGAGGCATACTTGTAGAAACATAGAAATTGTCAGCAGATAAGGACAGCTAGACCCTCATATCACTATGCCACCCTGACACACATCTGCCAGTACCCTAAAACTCTAGCTCCATCCAATGGCAGTTATAGATTCCACTAATCAGCAGGCTCTGTGGTCTTGCATTCTAGTAAACAAGCCCTCTTCCACTACTGGCTGTAGAGACTCGTTAACACATGTGACAGTAAAAATGTGTGACATTTGTAAAATCTGAAAATTTTTACATAGAGGATAATGGCTGGGTTTATGAAGGTTACCATGTTGTAAACTCCTCGAGCGGTTGCCAGGCTGACCTTGTAAACCTCAAGAGCAAAGCTTGAGAGGTTTACTGTTGGCATGGCAACCACAAGAGGGTTTTTCAACAGATAAACTTCAGAAACCCAGCCATTGTCCTTTATAGTGTATGGGGTCATACCAGTAAATACTTTCAGGACAGAATGGGAAAGGTTCTTACTTGTTGCTTGTGGACTTCTGTTGAACAGTTTAAATCGATCACGGTAGCGCGACCAACATTCATTTGCTAGAATTGAGTGCACCTGACTGGATTTGATTCTTTAATCTCACCAATGTGACGAAGGCAAGCAAGGTTTATAGTGCTGACATCAAATCGGTGAGATTACAAGACTGTTAGACAACAGTATGCCATACATAAGAAGGGCTCCCCATACATTATATAGTTCAAGAAGACAGTCATGGAAAATAGTAAAATACAAATATCTACTTACGATGATTGTGAGGCTTTTCTGCGTAATAGATAGTCTACTACATCTGGGTCAGTCTCCAAAAGGCTAATTAGCACCTCATTCTGAAGATCAGGTGGGACCTTGGTAAATTTAAAAAGCGGCATTACTTAAATTAAAGATTTGCTATATCATTATAACAAGTTGCAAGATGATGTGTATACATAAACTGTGTGAACCATAATGAGAAAAATGCTGTATTCTTTAACAATATTGGAACTAGCAGGGTTTCAAATATAAAACAAGAAAGAACCCATGTATCATAGTTCTTATTTACCATTTCAAACATCTGCAATGTGCTTTTCATTTTTATTTCCAAATGAATTCTTCTTTCCAGCCCCTCCCTTGTGCCTCTTGAAACTGCCTCCCCTGAATTTAGCTGTCCTGTGCCAAAATCTAAAGCAAAGCAAACTAGCAGCATCTGAGCCAGTATATGGAAGGGAGCTCCCAGCTGTGTCCTGGATGTAGTTTCAGCAAAGTAAGCCAAAATGCTGTTAGTGAAGTGCTCCTCCTGCAGTCTTACTGAAGTAAAAGGTAGCTCTTCTGGGTAGCAGGTTAATATTTTGAAACTAGCTGTGAGTTACAGTTTACTACAATTCCATTTCCTGGAGATTAGAATTATAGTGTGCCTACTGTATGCTATCTTGAGGCGACATTAATGGGGAACAGTCAGCACTTAAGAGTCATACCTCTCAATGTCTCAACATTAAAAATCATAGCACTGGCCTTCAAAAGTCATAGAAATGGCCAGAATGTGTAGCACTTTCTCATTTTAAAGAATACTGTGTCTACAAATAGTGAGCCCCAGTGTTAATGAATGTTTCTATCAAGTTAGTTTAATGATTTAATAGTTTTTGTGTCCTGAAATAGCTCCAACATTAAGAACATCAGATAACCTTTACAGAGCAAGGGTAAATTTGAGTGTAAAAATCATAGCACTACGCAATATTCTTAGCAGTTGAGAGGTATGCTAAGAGACCCACACCTTGGTGTGGGTCTAGTTCCAATTTTGTGAGCAAAATCATTTTTAAAATAATTTATTTTCCTCCTCGAGGCACACCATGGTGAGGATAACTGTGCCCAGTCATGCTCCCTTGTCTGTTTGCCATCCTCCAGTTTTGCTGAGCCCCATTTTCCCCACAGATCCCCCTCCCCCGGTGAGGCCAGGAAGGGGAAGGCTGTCCTCTCCCGACCCAGTGCACAGATTGGGGCTAGGTGATCCACTGACGACAGTAGGAATAAGGTGCAGCAGGCAGAGCTTCATGGAGTCCATGGTCACCTGTTTTCTGTTTTCTCCCTTCCCTTTTGTGGCTATGAGCATATGCGCATGGAAGCACATGCAAGCCATGTAGCCATGCTCCTGTGCTGTCTGTAACTCTGATGCTGCCACCTGGCCTCCACCAGGAGGCAGACCAGGAATGGGACAGCTGACCCTCCCTCCCTCCCTGGGAGAGGACAGCAGTCCATCAGCCACTCGATCCTCTCCCTCTCCTGCTGACCCGCAGCAACCTGACCTCACTCCTGAACCCCGGTCGCCAGCATGGCGCAAGGTGTGGCATCCAGTGCCTCACCCTCACTGCCATTGGGCTGGCCTAAAACCATTTTTTTTAACTTACTATTTACTGCAGTACAGTAGATCATATCACACCAATTCTGGTGACTTGCAAGCTAATATTTTCTGTAACTACATATCCCAGAATCCCCTGCAGCTGATATAAGAGGAGGGCTGTAGCAGTGGGAGACTCAACAGCCTGCAAGACATGTTAAGAGTTTATATAAGCTCTGATCTTTTGTTTGTTTGTCCCACTGTACCCCTTTGGCTAAGTACAGTCACTACAGTCATAGAGGACTGTACTTAGCCCCAGGAAAACATCAGGACTGGCAAAAATCTCATCAGAATTTTTAAAAGCTGTAACATGCACTGCAGACTATTGAATCTCCCAGTGCTGTAGCCCTGCTCTGATGTCAGTTGCAGGGAACTATGAGATTTCTGATGAAAGTGATTTTCTAATTTTAAGGTACCAATTACTGGATAAAGAAACATAGAAACATAGACTGTGACAGCAGATAAGGACCGCTTGGCCCACCCAGGCTGCCCATTTCCCTACCTATTGGATAAGCAGTAGATCCTAGTTAACCAACAGCCTTCTTCCTCTTACCCCCACTATAATTGACTTATGTCTGTCCTACACATTCTTGAATTCACCCACTGTTTTGACCCCATGACCTCCTCAGGAAGGCCATTCCATGTGTCCACCACCCTATCCATGAAAAAATACTTCCTCACAATGCCCCTGAGTCATGCCTCCTCTATTTTTAAATCGTGTCCCCTTGTTCTTGCGCATCTCTTTTTTTGAAAGATGCTACCCTCTTGGACTTTGTTGACTCTCTTGAGGTACTAGAAAGTTTCTATCATGTCCCCCCTCTCCCTCATTTCCTCGAGGGTGTACATATTAAGTATGGTACCTTATGCTTGTGATAGCCCTTTTCTGTCATTTTAAAAATGTTATTTGCAACCTGTATTTAGTTGGAAGGGACTGTAGTTTGGCCCGGACAAGGTGGCCAGCTAAACCCTTCCACTTCCAGAGTCATGTATATGCCCCTGCACTCAGGCACACTATGACATGCAGCAAGAGAGAGCACAGTGGCATGCCCCATTGAAGTGAATGGGAGTCTATGTTTATGACTATTTCATACATTATGATGCATCGTAGAAGATTAATGAAGGCCACCGCTCAACTAACAGGGCCCTTGTTAGTTGAGCAGTGGCCTTCATTAATCTTTAACTAGCCATCAAATGTACAGTATTAAATAGTAGCGAAAATAGAATTCCATTCAGTTCAGTGGAGCATGCCGGCGTGATCTCCCTTGCTGCACGTCATAGAGCAGGGGTGTGTACAAGAATATGGAAGTGGAAGGGAACAGCTGGCCACCTTGTTGGGGCCAAACCATGTATATGCCTTCCAAATACATACATGCTGCTCATAAAATTAAAAAAATGCCAGAAATAGACTATCAATGGCATGAGGTACAGTATATTGTAAGTGATACCTCATTGTAGAAAAGGTGAAAAAAATCACTGTAAAGCAAATGTCAGCTTTGACATCACCACAGTTGAACTGAAACAATCTACTATACTGCAGTAAAGAATAAGTACAAACAGGTTACTCACCTATAACAGTAGTTCTAGGAGTGGTATATGATGTTCATCCACACTTTCTGGAAAATGCCTTTCCCTTTTAAGCTGTGCTGGAAACGTCTTCTACCTGGCTCCGCAAACCAGCTGGGTGGTAACTCCCTGGGCTTCACACCATGATGCCAGATCTTGCCCGCTGGAAGCAAAGTGTGTACGCCGAAGCTGGGGGGGGTCAGGTGTGTCTGTGTGGATGAATATCATATACCATACCTAGAACTACTGTTACAGTTGAGAAACCTGTTTTTCTAGGGATGTGGGTATGATGTTCTATACACACTTTCTGGCAGATTCCAAGCAGTTTTCTAGGAGGAGGGAGACGAGGCGTACACCCCCTACTTAGGGAACAGAGATTGGAGAAGTGAGACCACCTAAACAGCATTCCAGCTTGACTCTAGGTCAATGTGTTAATGGGAAATGAAGGTGTTTGCTGACCTCCAGATAGCAGCCCTGCAGATTTCCTGGATAGGGACATCCCTAGAAGCAGCTTCTGCTGCAGCGGTATGGCAGGTGGAATGAGCCCTTAGACCTATGGGAGGCTCCCTACCCGCCAACCTATAGCAGAGATCAATGCAAGATGTAATCCATTGGCCAATCTTCTGCTTGGTTGCAGATCTGCCAGGTGTAGCTTCAACACTGGTGACAAACAGCTGGTGAACCTCTCCCCAAACTCCAGCTGTGCACTCTTTATAACAAGAGAGCGCTCTTTTCAGGTTCAAAGTATGGAGCCTGTATTCAGCTTCTGAGGTGTGACTGGGGTAATAAACCAGAAGAGTCATCACCTGGTTCAGGTGAAACTCCGACACAACCTTTGGAAGGAACTTCGGGTCGGGGCACAGGACAACCTTGTCCCTGTGGAAGACCAGATAAGGATACTCAACAGAGAGCTCCCAATCCTTCTGGCTGATGTGATAGTCACCAGGAAGGTGGTCTTCCACCACAGGTGAGACATGTCACACCTGTGCATTGGTTCAAAATGGTTTGCCCATGAATTTTGCCAAAACCAGCAGTAAATCCCATGGTGGTGGTGGTTCATGCACCAGAGGGGAAATGTGATTCAAGTCTTTGAAAAAGCACCAGACTACATTCTCCTGCACCACCGACTGCTGAGCAGCCAATGCCCAGTAAGCAGAGATGGCTGCCAGGTGCACCTTAAGGGTCATTGACCAAAGTTCCCCTTGGGAGAGAGACCACAGGTAGTCCAAAATGCTAGCCACCAGACAGGTCGAAGGGTCCAACAGCTTGTCCTGACACTAAACGGAGAATCTCTTCCATCTGAAGGCATACCATTATCTGGTCGATCCCTTACGAGATGCCTCCACAACTGTGAGGACATCGTCAGACAGACCCAAAGCCTGTAAGTCTAGCCACTCAGGAACCATGCTGACAGGTGCAGGGATTGAAGGTCCTGGTGGAGTACCTTCCCCTGATTGATGGAGAGCAGATCCAGGCATGCTGAAAAATACCTCGGGAGCCTGCTACTAAGGCTGAGGAGACTGGGGTACCAAAACTGTCAGAGTCAGTCCTGAGCCACCAAGATCACCTGTGCCTTGTCCCTCCTGACCTTGAGCAACACCTTGTGGCTCAAGGGAAGTGAAGGGAAAGCACAGAAGAGGCCCGGGGCCCATGGCCTCATGAAGGCATCCCCCCCTGCAGTGAGTCCTGCTGATGGGGGTGGCACAGAACACCCTCAGCTTTGTGTTCTCCCTGGAGGAAACAGGTCCACCTGAAGGATGCCCCACTGGGAGAACAGACTGCGTAATACCTCCGGGTGGAGCGACCACTCGTGAGATGTCTCACCCACCCAGCTGAGGGCATCTGCCAGCTGACTCGAGGCTTCTGCCACATGGATGGCCAGGAGATCTGCCTCTGAGCTGCGCATGAGGGTCCAGATGCAGAGAGCTTACTTGCACAGAGGCAAGGAGTTGTTCTGCCCTGTTTGTTGAGCTAGTACATGGTCGTGGTGTTGTCCACCTGGACCTAGACCACTTGATCCCAGATAAATGGAGTGAAGGCAGCCAGTGCCAGCTGAACTTTTCATAGCTCCAGCAGGTTGATGAAGCATCAAGACTGCAAGTGGGTCCAGCACTTGTGGACTCTGTGCTCCCCCAGGTGGGCACCCCAGCCCATCAGAAGGGTGTCGGTCATCGGGATAACTGTCGGCTAGGGGCAGACAAATTGGATCCCTTCCTGCAGATGTGCTGGGACAAGCCACTACAGGTGGGCATCCCACATTCTGGGTCACTGTGACCAGCTGGTCAAAGTAACCATTGCACTGAGACCACTGGCTGGCCAGCTCCCACTGGAGAGAGAGCATATGCCAGCAGGCCCATCGGACCACTCTGGTGCAATCTGCTATGCAACCCAGAAGGCACAGGAAGTCCCATGCGGAGCACAACTGCCCAACCAGAAATGATTGAGCAAATAAGGAGAGGATCGCTACCCTGTCTGCCGGGAGCCGGAGTCTGGTTCAGCAGGAGCTGAGCTCTGCCCCAATGAAGCTGATCACCTGTGAATCACAAGTTCCTTCTTGGCCTTGTTGACCAGGAGTCCAAGATTGATGCAGGTCTGGAAGGCCAGGTCCCAGGACCACTAAACCTCCTGCCTGAAGGGACCTGCTATTAGCCAGTCATCCAGGTAGGGGTACACCCAGACCCCTCCATGCCTCAGGTAAGCTGACATCATTGCAATGCATTTAGTGAAGACCCTGGGGGCTCAGGACAGGTCAAAGTGCATGGCTAGGAACTCGTAAAGGGTTCCCTCTGCTCTGAAGTGGAGGAACCTTCGATAGGACGGCCAGATTGGGACATGGACAAATATGTCCTGGAGATCCAGAGAGCAAAGCCACATGTTTTGCTCCAGAGATGCTATGATCTGAGACAGAGCTACCATCCTGAAGGTGTGCAACCTGAGAAATTTGTTCAGGTCGTGCAGTCCTAGAATGAGGCAGCAGCTCTCTGTCCACTTTGGCACCAGGAAGTACCTGGAGACAAACCCTGGGTTTTCTGGAGGATCCACAGCTTTGACCACAACCTCCTTGCAGAAGAGCTGGACTATGTCATCTCGAAGAGCTGGCCGAGTGTCTGCGGATATCAAGTCCTCCCGTGGGACGCAGGCTTGGTTTGGGGGATACTGCTCAAATTCCAGAGGCAGACCCTGGCTGACCACTTCCAGAACCCACCTGTCTGTGGTAACAAGGGACCAGGTGGAAAGGAAGTGGCAGAGCCAGCCCCCCCATGAGAGGACCCAGGGGAGGCATGATGGGTATGAGGGTAGCAACCCTCATCCCATCACTGGGCAGGCTTGGAGGAAGAGGATCCAGCCGAGAGGCTGCCTGGTTCCTTCCCTCTGGGTTTTCAGATCAATGAGGCCACCGACTTATGGGCTTTCAGACCGATGAGGCCACCGACTTGGCTCGAGGTCACCAGGATTGAGCCTGCTGGTCAGACTGATGCTGGGCTGGATTAGCCGCAGGAGTGGAGGACCGAAAGGACTTGTGCTTCTGCTGCTTAGAGCCCTTGTTGTCCTTCTGGGTGGATGTCGCAGAGTCCAGGGTAGCACTGGACTTCTCAATGAACTGGAGGTGACCCTCCACACCAGTCCCAAATAGGTCGGTGCCCAGAAAAGGAACATCCATCTGCTTGAGCTGGGTGTCTGCCGTAAAGGTCGAAATCCACAGCCAAGCCCTGCAGTGCATGGCCACTGTGGCCACCACTGAGCAGGCACAAGAATCACCAAGGTCCAGAGACATCTGGTGCTGTTGCTTTTACATTGCCCTACCCTGATCTTGGACCTGCTTGACTGTGGTCTGGAGGTCCATCGGGAGGTGAGGAATCACCTCATCCAGGGAGCCCAACAGGGCATGAGTGAAGTGTGCCATCAGGATGGCCAAGCTCACCTGATGGAGGCCGAGCGAGGAGGCAGCGTAGACCTTTTGGGCCAAATGATCCAATTTCTTTGATTCTTTGTCCGGAGGTCTATTGACATCCCCTGTGTTGCCTGAGTGCCAAAACACGGAGTCAGCCACCAACCTCCTCAGCCGAGGGATGCTTTGTGAACCCTGAAAGGGAACCGGTGGGCACTGCATACTTGCAGGCCATCCAGGCTGAGGGCACCGGGAAAGAGGCAGGGCACTGCCAAAGCTCCATGGCAGGGACAACAATGGTCTCGGCTACTGGGAATGCCTCCTTTCTAGGATTTCTGTAAGGGGATAGTGAGCCTACTTTTGCACAGGCTCTAGCTCCATCCCCATGGATTCAGAGATGAGCCACAGAGTGCCCATGAATGAAGCAGAGCATTCATCCATGGAAAGGTCCCCCAATGGACTCCGTGTCTAGGGGATGGGAGTGCAAGGAGGAATCCTTGGACTCCGAGGAATCCACATAAAGCGGATGGCTATCCATGTCACCCTCAAACCATCTGGGCCAGTTGGGAGTAAGAGTGACCAACAGCTAATGGGGAAGCCCCTTGGCTAGCTGAGACTCTTTGGTCAGAGGCCCGAACGTTGGCTGTTTAGGTGGTGGCTCCACCATGATCAGCAGAGAAACCTACTTAAGCCGAGCCAACATGGTCTGTAATGGCCCTGTTGGTGAAGGAATGATGTTGACTGGTGCCATGGAGGGGGTCTACGTCGGCCTTTCGGGTGACAGCCACATAATGGCCAGGGTGGAAAATGGTGTTGGCTTCAACCTGGACAGGACCAGTTGTTGCCACATTAAATCTTTGTAGTATCAATGCAATCCACACCAAAGCCTCTCCTTACACAAGGAGGATGAAGATGAGTAGTGTTGTTGTCGCTTACCATAGTGTCGAAATCGAGACTGCCAAGGATGGCGGGATCTGCCCGACTCCGAAGAAGAAGACGACTGAGACTTTGACTGCGGCTATTGGTGGTGCCAACGGGGAGCCTCAGAGGGAGCCGGGGAAACCCACAGCTCCACCTGGTCAAGGTCTTGGACCGGCGGATCCAGCTCAGCGGCCTGGGCTGACCCGTCAGTGGTCGCAGGCAGGATAGGAGTCCTGAAAAGAGAATTGTCTGCCTCTTCAGATGACAACCATTCAACAGGGTCAACAAAAATCTTAGCCATCTCATCGGCCAGCATCTCGGCCAACTGGACCTGTAGGGTTACTGTGAAACCAGTGGCCAAGGCTGCGGTTTTGACCACAGTCGAAATGGGAGTATCCTCTGAGCGGGAATGTTCCTGGTTGCAGGATGGTCAACAATGAGTCTTTTCTCTGTCTTTCTTGGCCTCCTCTTGCAAGATTGAGAGCTGCGCAATTCTGAAGGGCCTCTTCTTTAGTCGAGAGGGACTGGCACAACTCCATGAAGGAGGCTGAATAAGAGGAGCCCAACTAGAGCAGAATGAAGGCTGAGGCAGAAGAGGATTGAGCAGTGGCCTGGGCCACCTTCTCCCCAAAGTCCTTGAGTTGTTCCAATTGCTTGGCAGACCCAGCAGCTTTGCAGACCACCCAACAGGCATCCTTTGATTTAACCAGCAAGTATCATTGTCCTGGTCATCCCAACTGAAGACGGGCAGCGTGGTCTTTGAGCACACTAGGGTGAAAAGACCGACAGAAGTCACAGGCCTGCAGATCATGATCATGGCAGAGACAGTAAACACACATGGCAGGAGGGTCTGTACGGGATGTCTTCTGCCTGCAAGGGCACCGGCAAAACCCGGAAATGGTTTTCTCCTCCATCGAGGGTGCGATCGAAGAACCAGTCGAAGACTGAACTCTGACGAGTTTAAGGTAAGTTTTTGAAATAAATCCAAAGATTTGCGTGACAGGACCTATTCAACATGGGAGCGTGTAAGGAGGGAAACTGAACCTTCCAGCAGAACGGAAGATCTAGCATCAGGGCGTGGAGCCCAAGGAGTTACCACTAGGGTGGGTGGGAGGAGCCAGCTAGAAGATGTTTCTGGCACAGCTTAAAGGGGAAAGGCATCTGCCAGAAAATGTGGATAGAACATCATTTCCACATCCTTAGAAAAAAAATGTTTTGCACACAAAGTTTTAAATTGTGACCAGCTCCACACTTGGGTGTAGGACTCTTGGTGTTGACCATTGCTGTTTATGCAATATGGCATAACAAGGTGTAAGATAATAGCAGACACGGCGAAGTGAGGCGCAAGGCCACAAAGAGTACTTTACCTACCCAAAAAGCACCATCCTTCCACAACTGTGCATATCTTGGAGTCCCCGCTGCAATTATAAAGAGCCCCTCCCCCAAGGAAGCTCACAAAGTTAAATATTTCTGCCCTGTTCTGTTGTGCTAGAGTAAAGAATGATTGGTCATACTTTTTTTTATCTTACCCTTTCTTTAATTTTAAATAAATGTTGCTTTTACATAATGGTACCTTTAAAACATTATAGCTAGGAAAGAACAGGGCACAAAGATGATAAAGAACAGGGCATCAAAAGCAACGAAACTCTGGGGAAGGAGTCTACAGACACTTAGGCAAGACATGCCTTACTCTGGTCCCTGAAGAGGGTTATTCTGAACCCTAGCAAAGTGTCTGAACTTTTAGCACACTATATGTCCCACTGCAGCATACTGATCCCTACCCTAGAGGGAAATATGGTGAGGATTAGTGATGGGGCTCCCGAAAGAGAAAACCCTCTGTGTGTGACAGGTTTGGGTAATACCCTGTGCCATTTTTTATGCAGAGAGAGTTAAAAGCAAGAATCTATTCTGCCCTCCCTTTTCTGTCACTTGTCTATTTCTTGCCCATCTGAGCAATCAAATTTTCCTTATGGCACCTAGGAATTGGCTACTCCAAGGGCCCCAACAAGTTCCTCCTGATATCTCCCTTCCCTTACTTGCTGTTTCTGTCCTTTCTTTCTTTCCTTGCTTCTCTGTGTTTAGAAAAAAATATATATATATATATATATATATATATATGAATTTTCATGTGAAACTGGGATTCCTTAGTTTATTTCATTTTTGATAACCAGGTAGGTGTGCTAGACATAAAAATGCCTATTTTCAGGCATGACCTGGGAGGGCACAAGTGAGAAACGGTCCAAAGAAATACAATTACAAATACAATAAGGTAAGGAAAACTACAATACAGCACAAACACATCACCTATGTTGTCAATTTCATCAGTAAAAGTGAATACAAATCAGAAATATAGGTAGCATACATCAAGGAAATTGCAAATGTCTATAATTATATTCACTGAAAATGTCTGCAGAAAGCTATTTTGGTTTATCTGGGAACTAACAGGGTCAACCTTGAGGTTCATGGTGACCTCCATAAACTTGTCTGCAGAATTGTCCACAGGAAATCAGCCCTGGGACATGACGTCTTAATTGGTTGCACGTTAAGACTAATGTATTCTTCAGGCTGTTCAAGGGAAGGTCAATGAAAACTTTTTGTTGCATTTTGTGAATATAAAGGAGATAAAACTTACAAGAACAGGATGCAAAGTTTAAACTGCCAAGCAAATACATCTTATAAAAAGAGAGCAATGTTTTGTTTGGGTGAGACACAGAGTGAAATTTTTAGAGAGAGACTCAGAGGAAGGATTTTTGTTTGTACTACCTTTGTGGAGAGCTACCTTGTATCTTTTTTTTTTTATTATTGATAATAAAAAAATGATTCTTGTGAACTGTAGAATTTTTCCTGGTCTGCTTTAGATGCTTCGTGGTCTATGCCTTTACAACACTCTGAAAGTGGAGGGAAGAGAGGTCAGTAGGTCACGGCAATAAGAGGTGGCTTGAAAGCTGCCACATCGACAGAATCTTGGGAGCCAGAGACCATGCCACATGATATATTATAAGTAGTGGATTTTTCAAGCTAGATGCTAGATTGTTGGTATGTGCAAGACAGCTGACTATAGCAGTAGCTGTGGTGAAATCAGGAACTAAGACAGCAATGAAGGCAGTGGTGACATTGGCTGGTCTTAAAGAAAATAACATTCTTCTATTTAGACTCAAGAATTTAGAAAACTAAAGAAGAAGAATCAGCATTTACAGTATATAGTGTGCTTTATACACATTGTATCCCAAAGCACTTTACAATAGACTGGTAGTGAAGTGACTGAATGTGCAGTGACAGCAATTTTTCACATCAGCACCCACACACAGCTTTGGACAACTGCATGAACCTGTTTTATGGGAAGGGAAATGTTAGCCAGGATACTGGGAAAATACCCTTCTCTTGCGAAACATGCCTTGAGTTATTTTACTTCCACCTGGATGGCACCAGAGATGGGTAGAAGGTACCTCAGTTTAACATCTCATCCAAAGGATGGCACATCCCAGCAGTACAGCACCCCACTAGTACTGCACTCTGGTGCCAGCGTTGATGGTAACAGCCCAATCCCAGTGTGGGACCAGAACCCTCAACCTTCTGACTCAGAGGCAGATGTGCTACCAGTTGAGCCATGCAGATACCTGCTGTGCATCAATTTGTGGGTTACTGCCCTGGTCTGCTGGAGACCATAGAGGGGATGATGAACCAGTGCAAGCTGAGAAGAGTTGAAAAATGGAGAACACTCGACAAAATGAGTAGGAGTGGTGCCAAAACTTAACTCTAACTAAGGATCTAACGGTACTATGATAGTGATGACTAAAATATTGATGAAAAACAGAGAAGCATAATGCGGTTCAAATTCTTCTGGACATTTTTGGCCAATGGCTCATGGAGCCGGAATCTGCAAGTGTGGCTATGAACAAACACTCTGTTAGAATCCCGGTTAGGGGACCTTACACTGGTGAAACAGAATGGAGGCTGGGGAAAAGATTCATAGAACATATCGACAGCATTCAGAGCAATAACAATATCGAGCCAGTGTCCCGCCTCTTCAGCAGCCCAAACTGCTCCCCCATAGATATGGTCTCATGTGACCTAATCCCAGCATCAGAAAGTAATGAGAGCCACAGACTCTTGGAGAGATGACTAATTTACAGGCTGGCTACACTTCAGTTTAGCAGTCTCAGTGAAGGACTGCCATTCGGTTAAGTCCGTAACCCCTTGGCTTGATTATATTTTTAATTTCCACACTGTTGTACAGTACCTCTGCTTATTTTCCCCCTTTACATTTCATATTTTATTTCTCCCCCTTAACCTCCTGAGCAACTTACACTTTATGTCCTTCACTCCCTATAACACACCACTTCATCTTCCCTTACAATTACACTCGACTACATCTACACTATTGATTCCTTCCCATTATCATTTGATTTCCCACTTTATGTAATAACTTTTCCTTCACTCTCTCATTCTGATCCTTTCTTGTAATCCCTGGTGCCTTTATTTGATATACTAGAACATGGAAATGCAGGCAGGTGCTCCCCCAATTAGTGCTGGCAGACCTTTTTAAAAATAAAGAGCCTTTAGGTGCTAAGGAGACCCCTGACTCATTTGACCTTGCACAGCAAATCAGGCTAGGAGATCACCCATCACTGACTGCTTTTAAAGGTAAGTAGGTTCAAGTGACCCTACATGCAACAGTCTAGAGAACAAGAGCCAGAACATAAGGGCGTCATACTTGCTGGCATCATCTGGGAGTCAGCCACTGACTGGTTATGCTACCTCAGGTGTACCCTTTATCCACCCCCCATGTCCCCCTGAACTGTTGCCTTGATCAAGATGGGAACAAACCTGTGACTCTGCTCTGTAACTAACTTAATTTCTGCCAAATTTTTCCTGTCTATAATTTGGTATTACATGCTGTATAACAATGTGAGGGCTGGTATCAACACAGTGCTGTGCTCTATAATCTATTTACTGAGCAAGTTTAGGCATCAGCTTTGTGGGAATTTGTGATAATTTGTTCAGTGTACCACTGCAGGGATTTTTAAAACTAAGCCAGATGTTCATCACCTGAATGCTTACTTACATTATCTAATGTATTGCTTATCAAGCTCTATGCTCTCACTTGGAGTGTTACGAAGTTTTACTCCTGCAGTGAATCGTTGACGAAGAGCCAAACTTCATGCTATGCATAGTCAGCGGGTGGCTGGCACTTTGCCAGTGATTTTCAGGCTAAAAGCACAAAGAAATGTCTGTAAATTAAAAAAAAAATTTCTCCTCCGCAGAATCCCAAAGACCACCCTATACCCCCATCCAGACCCATATGGTAGCCAAGTAATATTACAATACCCCCTCTGCATCACTCACTATGCAGTAGTAAAAATTTATTCACCCCCCACCATGGAAAGCATACGCTTGTACTTAAATCAGTTGTTCTTACTATAAGCTCATGCTCAGTCCCATTTATTCAGAGAGTGGCTGGCTGAGATAATGAGAGGAGAGTCCATGCCAGTCATCATACTCATCTCTGCCTGGTGCTGCCAACAGGTTTCTTTAGGTGGGTTGGAAGTTAGATACTCAGATGCCAGGCAGGGTGGAAGATGGCGGGTGCTGAGCAGAGGGGGGAGGTGGATTGTCCTTTTTTGCAGGACGAGGGGAGAAGGGTGGGAGATACCAGACCAGCTGTAACACTGAGTGGGTGGGCCAGAAACAGGGGTTATTCTGTCGTTAATCTTTCTGGGGAGGGATGGAGAGGTGTTGGTGCTGAGTGGGTGTGGGGGAGGAGATGGTACTATATAACTTGGTTGTCATCTGGGTGGGCGGGAGAGGGTTGGATTTTGGGGGCTACAGTGGGTGGGGAAGGAAAACATTTATTTCAGGGTAGTCAGACTTTGTAAAGTGTCGCTGCATGAGTGAAGTGGTACTTCATGGACTCTTCACTAGGAGAAGTAATACAGAGAGTGACACCTCGTGCAGCCTTCACCTGGTGAAGTGTAGCACTCTATGAAGGGCCACAGGAAGTAGCAACACTCTCTGTAGCCCTACTCATAGTGAAGTTTAAATACTACCTGCAGCTAGCTCGCATCTGTTACCTTGTGAATTTCACATTCATTCTCATATCCTCTCAACTGTGAAATATTCAGTTTTCTCTATGCCTGTGTCAAAGGGAAGCACTATAACTATATCTGTTGATTGTTTCACCTACTGTATTCTGTTAGCAGGTGATATAAAATGCAACCCTGAACCAGTCTAGGGTAACATTACAGACCCACTAAAAAAACAACAGGGGCTTGATTTTCAAAGGGTGATGCAGAGCTTTCATCAAGCCCTCCATCAAACCCTTTCTTTGATGCAGCTGCACTTGATTTTGGTACATCGAGTGCAGTTGTGACACTTTACCTGATTTACAGCAGCTTGTGCCAAATATTTGGGGCAAGCGCTGTAAAACGTGTCCCTGGGATTGCTGCAAGCTAGACAATAATGTTGGTCTAACTTGTGGCAATTGCCGCATGGGATCGAAAATCATAATTGCTGGCTGGATGACTGCCGCAAGTCTCATTAACCTTATCTTTAGCACACCAGGGGCTTGCAGCAATTGTTGGCTTTTGAAAATCGAGCCCCAGGTCTTAAATGTATACACCTGAATATATGCAGACTCCAGGCCCATATATCTGAAGTAAGAACATGGCATTAAAAGGATCACTATGATATGGTTGCTGAGTGAATCTTGATTAAAGCCCACTGCCTCTGATGCCATGGTCTCAATTTTTATTTGTTTTTATTTTACTTTTACAATTTTTGGCCAGGAAAGGCACACAGAGCCAAAACGTGTTTCTAAGTGCATCCCAGGAGCACAGGGAGGTTAAGTAACTTACTCAGTGTTACCCAGTATGCAAGTGGAGGGTGTGGGAATTAAACCTATTTCTGCTGGATGTACCAATTAAATCATTAAAATCACGTATGAAAAATCTTGCCAAACAGTATATTTTTCTTGTATTTATATGACACCAAAGCATGCCACATCAATCACATCTTTTAGTACTAGGCAAATTAATGTTATTAAGCACCATAAATAAAGGAGCGTATTCTTATGGGAAATTTAACCTGCACAGGAGTAATGAAAGACTTTAGAGAACAAATCAGAAATGCAATTGTAAAATAATTCCGTTAGTCCAAACCCCTAGTAGGATGTGTTCAAAAAATACTGTGGGGACAATGGGGACTACAACCAACTGTATCCTCACTAATACTGTAGATCTGAGCTAATAATCAATACAAGTCTGCTCCCTAGTAATATACCTGACCACTATCTGTTAACCTGTAGGTGAACTGCTATGAGTAAAAGTCCCCCCCAACCCCAAAATGAATCTCAGGATTTCTCAGAACTGAAGAACAGGTTACTCACCTGTAACAGTAGTTCTAGGAGTGGTATATGTTGTTCATCCACACTTATAGGCATGTCCCTTTCCACTTTAAATCTTGCCAGAAGTCTTCAAGCTGGCTCCTCCCACCCACCCGGGTGGTATATACCTCGGCTCCACCCCATGATGCCAGATCTTAGCCTGCTGGAAGCAAGGTTGTGCGCCCGCAGCTGGGGAAGTCGGGTGGGGGTGTGTGTGGATGAACATATACCACTCCTAGAACTACTGTTTCAGGTGAGTAACCTGTTCTTCTAGGATCTTGAATATGTTGTTCATCCACACTTATTGGCAGACTCCTAGCAGTTCTCCGGGAGGAGGGAGACAAGGTGCACATCCCCTACTTAGGAAATAAAGATGGAGAACTGAGGCCCCAAAACCAGCATCCCGGTGAGACTCAAGGTCGATGTGGTAGTGGGTAATGAAGGTGCTTGCTGACTTCCAGGTAGCAGCCCAACAGATTTTCTAGATAGGATGTCCCTGGAAGCAGCCACTGATGCAGCAGTATGGAGGGTAGAATGAACTCTTATCCCTCTGGGAGGCTCCTTGCCCGCCAACTCATAGCACAGACCTAGGCATGACGTAATCCATCTTGCTATGGTCCGTTTGGCAGCAGGTCTGCCAGAAGCAGCTTCAGCATAGGTGACAAACAGCTGGCGAACCTCTCCACGAATTTCGCCATCCTCTCATTGTAGTAGGAGAGAGCACGTCTCAGGTCCAAGATATGGAGCCTGTACTCGGCGTCCGAGGTGTAATTAGGATAGTAACCGGAAGAGTCAACATCTGGTTAAGGTGAAGCTCTGACACCACCTTCGGAAGGAATTTCGGGTGGGGTCACAGAACAACTTTGTCCCTGTAAAAGACCAGGTAAGGGGAGTCCACCAAAAGCACCTGGAGCACCCCTGTTCTTCTGGCTGATGTGATAGCCACCAGGAAGGCTGTCTTCCACGACAAGTGTGACAGCTCACACTTGTGCATGGGTTCGAATGGCTTGCCCATGAGCTTTGCCAAAACCAGCAGCAGATCCCATCGAGGTGGAGGTTCACGCACCGGAGGGGATATGTGATCCAGGCCTTTGAAGAAGTGTCCGACCACTGTCTACTGCGCCAATGTCAGCTGACCGGCCCTTGCCAGGTAAGCAGAAATGGCTGCCAGGTGCACCCTAAGGGTCGATGACCATAGACCCCCTTTGGAGAGTGACCAAAGGTAGTCAAGAATGTTAGCCACAGGCCAGGATAAGGAGTCCAGACTCTTATCCTGACACTAAATGGAAAACCTTTTCCATTTGAAGGTGTAACTTTTCCTGGTCAATTCCTTTTGAGATGCCTCCACCATGGTGAAGACATCTTCGGAAAGATCCAAAGCCTGGAACTCTAGCCACTCAGGTACCAGGCTGAGAAGTGCAGGGATTGAAGATCCAGATGGAATACCTTCCTCTGATTCAGAGATATCAGGTCCTGTCGTGTACAAAGCCACTCCAGGGGCCTGCAGCTGAGGCTGAGGAGATCTGGGTACCAGAACTGGTGCGGCCAGTCTGGGGCTACCAGAATCACCTTCACCTTGTCCCTCCTCACCTTGAGTAACACCTTGTGGATCAAGGGAAATGGAGGGAAGGCGTAGAGGAGGCCTGGAGTCCACAGCCTTGAGAAGGCATCCCCCTGCAGCAAGCCCTGCTGAGGGGGAATGGGCGTGATACAGCCTCAGCTTGTTGTTTTCCCTGGAGGCAAACAGGTCCACCATCAGTTTTCTCCAATGGGAGAACAGACTGTAAGCTACCTCTGGATGGAGAGACCACTCGTGGGATGTCTGGCCTATATGGCTGAGAGCATCCACCAGCTGGTTCGAGGCTCCTGCCAAATGGATGGCTAGGACATCCGCCTCCAACCGGCTTATGAGGGTCCAGATGCAGAGCGCCTCTCCTTGCACAGTAGACAGGAGTGCATGCCGTCCTGTTTGTTGAGGTAGTACATGGTCGTGGTATTGTCTGTCTGGACTTGAACCACTTGACCCCGGAGCTGAGGAGCGAAAGCTGACAGTGCCAATCTGACTGCTCTGAGCTCCAACAGGTTGATGTAGCATTGGGACTCCTTGGGGGTCCAGAACCCATGGGCCCTGTTGTCCCCCATGTGGGCTCCCCAGCCCATGAGAGAGGCATCGGTCATAGGGATGACTGTCGGCCCGGGGCGGACAAACAGGATCCCTTCCTGCAAACGGTCTGGGGCAGTTCACCATTGGAGAGTGTCCCACATCTTCTGGGTTACAGTGATCAACTGGTCGAAGTGATCAGACCACTGAGTCCACTGGGTGGCCAGCTCCCATTGGAGGGGACGCCATGTCCCACTGGGCCCAATGGACCACTGAGGTGCATGCTGCCATGTAACCCAGATGGCGCAGAAAGTCCCAGGCAGGGCACAAGTGCCCAACCAGAAATTATTGGGCAAAGGAGGAGAGAACCTCCATTCTGTCCGCTGGGAGCCGAGCTGTGGCCTGACAAGAGTCAAGCTCTGCCCCAATGAAGCCCATCACCTGAGAGGGCACGAGTTCCGACTTGGCCTCGTTGATCAGGAGGTCAAGTTGGGAGCAGGTCTGGAAGGCCAGATCCCTGGACCTTTCTACATCCAGCAGGGAGGAACCTGCCAAGAGTCAGTCACCGAGATAAGGGTAGATTCTGACTCCTCGACACCGACGGTGGGCTTCCACTACTGCAATGCATTTGGTGAAGACCTGAGGGGCCAATGACAGGCCGAACGGCATGGCTTAGAACTTGTACAGGGTCCTATTCGACCCTGAAGTGGGGGAACCACTGATGGGATGGACAGATTGGGACATGAAAGAACATGTCCTGTAGAGCCAGTGAACAGAACCACATGTTTTGCTCCAGGTATGGTATTATCTGGTTCAGAGTGACCATCCGAAAGGTGCGGGACCTGAGATATTGATTCAGGTCATGGAGATCTAGGATGGGGCACCAACCCCCCCGTCCACTTGGGCACTAGGAAGTACCTGGAAACAAAGCCTGGGTCTATCGGAGGATCCAGCACTGGAGCTATTGCCTCCTTGCGGAGGAGCTGAGCACGCCGCCTCAAGAGCTGACTGAGTGGCATGCGGAGATCTGTCCTCCCGAGGCGGCTCGGCTAGAGGGTACTGCTCAAATTCCAGAGGCAGTCCCTGACTGACCACTTCGAGAACCCACCTGTCCAAAGTGATAGTGGACCAGGCGGAAAGGAAGTGGCAGAGCTGACCCCCACTGGAGGACCCAGAGCTGGCATGAGAGGTATAGCAGTGGCAACCCCGAACCCGTCACTGAGCAGGCTTAGAGGAGGAATAGGAGGCTGCAGGACCTGTGCTTCAGCCTACTTTATGGGGCTGTTGAGGACCCTGCTTGGGCCGAGGGTGCCAAGCTTGAGCCTGCTGCTGCTGCCGACCTCCTTGATAGGAGGACTGCCTGACCGCAGGGGAAGAATGCCGAAATGGCTTCTTCTTTCTCTTCTGCTGGTTCTTGCCTGAAGAACCCTTGGCAGAAGTAGCATCCAAGATGGCACTGGACTGATCTATACGCTGAAGGTGACCAGCCACTCCTGGACCGAGGAGAAAAGGCTCAGCCAAGCCCTGCAGCGAGAGGCCACTGTAGCTGCCAGCGAGCAGGTACAAGAATCTCCTATATCCAAGGCTGTCTGGAGCTGCTGTTTTGCAACAGCATGGCCTTGGTCATGGACCTGCTTAACTGTAGTCTGCATGTCCGGCAGGAGATGAGGAAGGACCTCATCCAATGACCCCAGAAGAGCATGAGAGAAGTGTGCCATAATAACAGCCAAGCTGGCCTGACGAAGGCCCAGAGAAGAGGCCACATAGACCTTGCGGGCAGAGTGGTCCATATTTTTGGACTCCTTGTCCGGGGGTCTGTCCATGTTGGCCGAACAACCAGTAAGCCTGAACACAGAGGCAGTCACCAGACTCTCGGCCGAAGGGTGCTCTGTGAACCCCACAAGGGACCCCATGGGCACAGAGTACTTGTGGGCCATGCGGGCAGATGGTGCTGGGCAGGAGGTAGGATGCTGCCAAAGTTCAAGGGCCGGGCCCACAATGGCCTCAGCCACTGGAAAGGCCTCCGTCAGGGTATCCCCTCTCTTGAGTATGTCAGTAAGAGGGTACTCCGCCTTTTTCTGGATGGGCTCCAAGGGTATTTTGGTGGAATTGGAGAAGAGGCGGAGGATGCCCTGGAAGGAGGAAGGGCCTTCCTCCATCCCTGCACCGACCGACAACTCATCATCCCTGGGGTGTGAGTGTAAGCTGGTGACGTCCGAGTCCGAGGAGTCATGATAGAGTGATCTACCGCCTAAATCACCCTCGATATGTTGAGGGCGGTCCGGGGTGACCTATCGAAAGATGTCGGGGAAGCCCAGTGTCTTGTCGGTCCTCTTTCAAGGGCGCCCCTTCCTCAGGCTGTTTAGGTGGTGGTTACACCCGAATTGGTGGAGAGACCAGGATAGCCCAAACCAGGAGACGGGCCGGCCCCATGGCCGGAGGAACCGGTGGCTTTGGTTCCGGAGGGGTCGGTGTCGGCCTAGGAGGTGGAAGCCAAGTTATGGCCAGGGTAGGTGGCGGAGCCAGCTTCTGCCCGGTCAGGATCAGCAGCTGCTGCCACATGAGGTCTTCATAGCACTGACGGAGCTTCTGCCAGAGCCTCTCCTCATCCGAGAAGCATGAGGACCTGTGGCATTGCCTCTTTTTAGAGCGCTTGTGGCTCTTTCTCGGTCATTTGGCCAAGGGGGTTCTGGACCTCAACCAAGATCAGGGAGACTGACTCGGTCGAACAGGAGACACCGGGGTCAGTGAAAACCGAGGGTCCGGAACCGGGTCCTTGATGGGGACACCAGCAGGCTGGATCTCCTCATCAGGAAATACAAGGACTGGAGTCCTTTCCAAGGAGTCGTCGGAGTTAGCCGGTGACAAGGGGTTGATCGGGTTGATGATAATTTCAACCTTGTCGGCCACTTCCTCGGTCCCCTGGCCAGACAGAAGATCCGTGAAGCTGGCGGCCGAGGATGCAATCTCAACCGAAGTTGAGACCGCGTGTTCCTGGGACTCGGAACTCTCTCGGTCCCAAGAACATCTTCGCTGAGACAAAGACACAGGGTCCTTATCTCTCTTTCAAGAGCGGGAGGAGTGCAAGCCTGAGGGCGCCTCACCCCGAGTGGGGAGAGACTGGCACAACTCCTTGAAGGAGCACGTAAAGGTGGAGCCAAGGTTCAGTGGAACAAAAAAGCTTCGACTGGCCGAAATGCAAGCTGCTTCCTCCTCGAATGCCTTCATCTGTTCCAGCTGTTTGGCGGATCCTGCAGCCATAGAAACCGCCCACGTCACCGCCTTCGATTTCACCAGTGGGTTCCTTTTATCCGGTCTCCCCAGCTTCAAGCGTACCTTGTGGTTGTCCAGGACGTTGGGATGGAAAGCCAGGCAAAAACTGCACGATGAGGTGTCATGGCCGACACCTAGGCAGTAAACGCACGTGAGGTGAGGATCGGTGCGAGACATCTTCTGGCTGTAGGGGCACCAGCAAAATCTGGGGGAAGATTTTTCCTCCATGGTAGATGTGACAAAAGCAAGATCGCTAACTCGAACGAGTTTCATTTTCGGTCAAAAACAACGGTTAGAATCCAGGGCCTATGATATGCTGAGAGCATGAGGAAACCTGTATCTTCCAGTGGAAAGGAAGATCTGGTGTCATGGGGTGGAGCTGAGGTATATACCACCCGTGTGGGTGGGAGAAGCCAGCTTGAAGACTTCTGGCAAGATTTAAAGTGGAAGGGGACACGCCAATAAGTGTGGATGAACAACATATCCACGATCCTAGAATGATTGCTTCTTGGTTATTTGGAACTTGCTGACTGGTCACCATCACAAATCATGTGGAGTCTGCTATACAATGGGAGGGCTAAAAGCCCGAGGTTCAATGGGGGGGAATAGCTCCTCCCACATCCCCTATTTAAATTCAGCACTTCTGTAGCTCAGCTTCGAGCATTTTGGAATGCTACTCTTTGAGCAGTCCTTTTCTGCGCTCTCTGGGCCATCTCATCTGCTCTGACTCACGTGCTCACTCCTCTGTTGTGTGGCTGGTTGGCAGGGGGCCCTTCTGCTCCCCCCCACAGTCTCCCGGCCACCATAGTTGTGGCCCTTTCTGGGATTCAGCAATTGTAAACTGCCGGGCTTGCACACTGTCTTTACTTCTGCATCACTGAATTTATATTCCTACTACTCCTGCTAACGTTCTCTGGATCCTGTCCTCATCTAATGAAGTGTCTCTCAGCTCCAATGAGTACTCCAGTGGTCTTAGTACAGTCGCATACCTAACTGTTCGCCTGGTGACCCTGGCGACCCTGTGTTGTGAACTTTAGCTCTACAGTACATTTCAGATTCCCCTTTTCTACTTGTTTTTGGGATGCCTCTTTGCCTGAACGGCTATATGACTGTACCTTTAGACCTATGCAGAGTTCTCGTTCCATGCCATCTTGGGTCCTCTGGGAAGGACCATCAGTGCTGACCTACCTGGGGGGCCACTTCATGCATGCTTCTTCGTTTTACCCAGACCTTCGTGTTGCTGCTATGTATATACTGATTGCTGCAATGCCAATCTCATTTCCAGTTGATTTTCTTTCTTCTGGTCCCAACTATCCTGGTGTATTCCTGCAACCTTGGATTTATGTGGAGGTCTTGTCCATACCATATCATGTCCTCCATGAAGGACCATCTGTGCTACATTCTCTATCAGTACCCATACTGCCTTCACTACACCTGCAAGAAGGAAAGCTTTGCAACCTGCCGGACCTCAGTGGGAGTCCCGCCGGTTCCAGCTTGGCCCACATGGGGGCCTAGCTTCCTGGCATGAACATTCCAGATTCTTTTCTATGGTCGACCTGCATGGGGATCTCACCATTTCCAGCTTGTCCCATGTGGGGGCCTAGATTCTCGACATGACTATTCTGGCTTCTTTCCTATGGCAGACCTTCACATGGGTCTCGCCTTTTACAACTTGGCCCACGGGGGTCTTGGCTTCACGGGGTATTGAACATTCTGGATTTTTGCATAGCAGACCTGTGTGGGGGTCTCACCATTTCTAGCTTGGCCCATGTGGGAGCCTAGATTCATGGACACTATCTATTTGTAAGCTTCTCTTCTCTACCGGCAGACCTGCGTGGGGGTTCGCTTCTTCTCCAGCTTGGCCCATGTGGGGGCCTAGCTTCATGGCATGAACATTCTGGATTTTTCCTATGGCAGACCTGCGTGGGGGACTCATCATTTCCAGATGGCCCACGTTGGAGCCTAGATTCACAACATGACTATTCTGACTTCTTTCCTGTGGCAGGCCTACGTGGAGGTCTTGCCATTTCTAATTCAGCCCACATGAGGGCCTGGATTTACCACACGAGTATTCTGGATCCTTTCCTCTGGCTGACCTATGTGGAGGTCTCGACATTTCCAGATCCGCCCATATGGGAGCCAGGTTTCAATGCTTGAACATTTTGGATTCTAGTCTTCTCTAGTCACAGAGAGGGTGGTAGCAAAATGGAACACCCTACCAGAATGGGTGGTATCATGTAAATCTGTGAACAGCTTCAAAAGAGCATGGGACAGGGAACAGGGAGAGCAAGGGTGGGGGTGGCAGTGGGATGACAAAAGGAGGGGGGTTGGGGCAGCTGCAAACTGTGGGTGTTGGCTGCACACTGAAGCAGACTTAGATAGACCGGGTGGTCTGTTTCTGCTGGCATGTCCGTATGTTCTGTAATTAGACTCCATCCTCATGTCAAGCTTCCAGTTCTTGAATACCACAACAGAAATCCTGGACATCATTTAACCACCTATCTTCCTTCATCTGGACATCCATCTGAATCGGACTTTCCTTCATCTTCCAGAATCCTCTGTCTTTCAGAATTGACCTTCCTGCTCATCATCAAGATTCAGAGGACACGGCTAATCGACCAGCAAGACTCGAAGGATAAGACCCTAGGACATAAACAGAACCAACCTTAACCCACATCTTTTAGGATCATCTCCTCATAGTTTGCCCGGAGGATGGGCAGGTCAGTAGTCATGGGTCCTCAGAGGTTTCCCTCACAGGGCTTTTTTTTTCTCTCCTGTGTGCTACTGGTCACACTCTCTGGAGTTGGAGGAGGTAATCGACCTGTTAATCTTCTTGGCCTCTATTCCTACACCTACTCAGTGTTCCTAGCTAGGGTGGGATTAGAGAAAAGCCAAATTCTAAATTCATATCCTAAAGTTTATAACTTTGAATCCATAACATTCAGGTTCTTAAGTATACACAAGCACTACGCTATGCACTACACATTGAATGGGATGGCTAAAAGCCCGAGGTTCGCTGGGGGGAAATAACTCCTCCCACATCCCCTACTTAACTTCAACACTTCTCTTGCTCAACTTAGAGCATTTTGAAATTTCCTACCATCCTCCACGGCCTCCTCCTGTGGCACTCTTATCTCACCCTTGAGGCTTGGCCTCTGTTCCTACTCCTCCCAGCGTTCCTACCGAGGGTGGGATTAGAGCAAAGCCAAATTCTAAATTCATAACCTTAAATCCACAACATTCAAGTTCTTAAGTATACACAAGCACTATGCTATGCACCACACACTGAACTGTTTACTCAGTACTTCAGTGAGTTAAGTGATATACATGTTCCACTCACAAAAAAATAAATCAAAGGTAATACTATGCCCTGGTTTAATGCTGAATTATTAAAACCAGAGCCACTGGGATAGACAGAGAAAGCAATATCAAAAAGTAGAGTCTTGGGGCTCAGTTCTTAAAAGGGACTTAGAGTGGTGAAAACTGAGACAAACAGCAGCTTGCGCTGAAACCCCTTGTGCCAGGGACCCTGCACCAGATTCTGGTACAGGAGGGGTCCCGGCGCCTAAGTCCCCACACTTGCGGCAACCCTCCCATGCAGCAAACACCTGGACCAAGGGAAGGGTCTTCTGCAGGCCCCTTGAGGCACACCTGTCTTGCTCGTGTTAAAAGAAATCTATCACCTACCCTGGTATTCATGCGGTCCCCCACCCCAATCCCTGATTTTGCCCGTGTAAATGAAATACACATTTATCCCCATCCCTGGTAGTCTAACAGACCCCCTTCCCCCCATCCCTGATGCTGCTGGTGTTATTATAATTCATTTATTCTCTAGTCCCTGGTGGTCTAGTGGTTCCCCCCCTCCCCAATCCCTGATGTTGCCCATGATTGAAAGTATACATACTTTTCCTCTTCCCTGGTGGTCTAGTGGACCCCCCCCCCAAGCAGTAGTGCCCACCCCCCCATCCTAAACATGTATACTTTCAATCACAGGCAACATCAGGAATCAGGGCAGGGGGGCCGCTAGATCACCAGGGATTGAGGAATATATAAATTATTACAACACCAGTGCTATCAGGGATCAGGGCGGGGTGCTAGACCACCAGGAATTGGGGAATAAATAAATTATAACAACACTGGCAGCATCCGGGATTGGGGGGGGGCCACTAGATGACTAGGGATGGGGATAAATATATATTGCATTTACAGGGGTGATAGCAGGGATCGAGGAGGGGGTCCACTAGACTACCAGGGAGTTTTTAATTTTTATATTGAGAGATTGGGCTGGGGCCGGGGACCGTGGCACATTGCTGCAATGAAAAAAACTCACCCAGAGGGAGAATTTCTATGTACCCTTAGACCAGCAGCTGGGATACTGGGATCAATGAGAAAGTGTCCATCTTGATCCAACTAATGCAAATGTTTAGCCGACTGGCCCAGTTGTGCTTTGAACTGGAGGGTCCTTACTATTTAAAGAGCTTACTAATTCATGTTCTGGTCAGGGAGGCCTACCAGAAAAAAAAGGAGTTGCCAAGTTTGATGTGGCTGAGGTGCCAGTAGGAATTAGTTGATGGATGGATGCTAAGGAATCTGTTCTGCCATGCCACACTAAGTGCCCTGTGACTGGGATACCTGAGCTCACCCACAGGGGAAAAAGCATAGCCTTGATAACTGACTCACTTGGTGATGACAATCAATCCTAGGGACTGATGATGCAGCAAGTATTTTGCCCCCTCCCTATTGGTGCACTTTGAGTAACTATACCAGTAAATAATGAGACTGAAAAGAAGATTACTTTGAGAAAAGAGATGGACATTGGCACAGATCTATGGTGTGAACACTGTGACCGAACTCAACCCAGAGCTCACTACACCCACTGAAACTGACGGCAGGTGATTCAGTTTGGGAGTCTCATGACTACCTGACCACTTTCACTGGACTTTGAGCAATAAGCTTGTCAACCAGAAGAATGTTTTCTCCATAAGTGAATGGGACATGTGATGCACCAAGGAAGGGGAGCACTGCATTCACCTCCATGATGACCAGCCATTCAGCAACAGATCCAGACATTTAGCCCCTGTGGACACAGAGGATGCATGATGACACCTGAAATAGCAGCTGGTAGCAGGAATAATTAAGAAGTCTCAAAGTCCCTACACTTCCCTGATAGTGATGGCCTGGAAGGAAAGTGGAGCTGTTTGGTTTTGTGCTGAATATCAGAGTCTAAATAAAAAGATGGCACCAGCTCAGTATACCATGCCGAGGGATGGAGATTGTCCTTGCCAGCCTAACAGGAAGCAAGTCGTGCTCAGTTTTTGACCTGAGGAGTGGCTACTATCAGATCCCAATTGCTGAGGAAGACGAAAAGACAAAATGAAGGCTGCTTTCCTATGATCCCCCACCAGGATTCTATCAGTTTAACGCAGTCCTAGCCCACTAAAGTTCAAAAAGCTAACACAGTGGTCAATGTCTTGCAACAATACACTGACCATTGTGATATACCTCAGAGGATTCATTCTGATTAAGAAAGAGACTTTGAGAGTCAGATTGTGAAGGAATTTCTGGATATCTACATCATAAGTAAATCGAGGACTGCCCCCTACCTGAAAGTTCCAACAGAACCTTGCTGGTCATTTTGGACACTTCTGAGCCCACTCAAAATCCAAATGGAGACATAAAATGGGTTCACTTCTGCATGCCTATAAGTGAACCTTGAATAATTCAATACAGGCCTCACCTTTCTACCTGACGTTTGGCTAGGAAGCTCAACTACCAGTTAATCTTTTTCTTGGAGTCTCAGCAGATGCAGCATTGCCGAGGACCTAGTATACCTGGAGTACACCAGGCGGTTGTGTCTATAGCTACAGGAAGCCTATCATCTGGCTACTGAGGCCACCGAGAGAAACAGACTTGCCAACAAAAAACATTATGACAAGCAAGTATCACATTAAGTGTTGAAAGTGGGAGACCATGAGATTGTGAGCAATATAGACATCAAATGGAAATACAAAGTCTCTGAACAATGGGTTCTTGAGCCATACATCTTTGTGGAACAGATGGCTGATCTCTGGGTCTATAGAATTTGGCAAGAGCAGGGGAATCGGCTGATAAAGACAATACATATCGTAGGAACCCCCTCTTACCAACTAGATACATTGTGTCAAAGCAGCACTCAAGACTGAGCATCCAGTGGCTAGAAGGCCAAAGACTCTAAGTCATACCCAATAGTGGAAACTGAAATGGTAACCTCTGATAATTAGGGTATTCGAGGAATCTTATTGGTACTTAGCTGTGATAAATCCTGCAACAAACCCACGGCAACAGGACCACCTTATTACCCATGTTTTAATCTTTAAACTTCCTGTACCATTTAAAATGTTTACCCAGATAAAAACTTTGAAAAGGAAGACATTCTTTCACACTGGTGACTATCCATTAAAAAACCTAATCCTTTCTGATATGCTAGTGACCAGGGTTTATGCTCTGAGACTTGGACATTGGGAGTGGAAGCCAAAGGGAGGGCTCAAGAGTGTCCTCTGGATGTTCTCCCCCCCCCCACCGGGGGGGGGTCTTCAGTGCTCCACTCTGCAGTGGTTTCTGGTGGCGGTGTTGTGGAGGATCCTTTGATGGTGTGGGGGACCATGTGACATTGGGTGCCCCCCCAGCTGGTCAGCTGCAGTATGCACAAGACATGGGAGGGTGGGGAGTAAATGGTGGAAATGCCGTGTTGTACACCAGATATCTCTCATCCCCCCACTGCCACTGGCTCTGCAGTGCACCTATCTTGGAGTCCCACAGTGGCATTTCAAGTGTGTTGATTCTCTTTACTGTTGCAGAGGCCCCCGGCAGGGACAAGTCAGCCAATAAGTAAAGGAAGATGGAGGTCCAGGTGTTAAGCTCCTCAAGGATAATCATGAAGGAGGCCCCCAGCATGGACAAGCTGGCCCTAAAAGAGATGACTGCTGCAGTTTGGATTAGGTTCCCGAGTAGCTTGCAGCAAGGGGTGAGTAGAGCAAGCACTGGTGGCATGAAGTTGTGAATGAGTGGGTACCACTTGGCCCATGAATAGTATAAATACAGCAAGCAAAAAATTAAAATCTATTTCAAATGCCCCCAGCTGGCTTCCACAAATGTGGAAGATGCAGCTCTTGCAAACATGCTATGCTTGGGAAGACTTTTGCACACCCTTCAGGAGTATGGTATAGGATTAGAGTCTTCCTACAGAAGGAGGAGGAGTGGCGGATACACTCTTTAAATACCTTTATCAATTAGATTTTGAGAGAACAATTGTTAGTACCCTTTCTGTAGTTGCAAATTTAAAATGGATCTATAACCCCAATAACTGTGTCTATAAATAAAAGAAATATTGGCAAGGATTGACTCATTTTAGGCTTTGTTTAAGGGTACAAGAAGTTTTTTGTTAATTAGCAGCAGTTAGTAAGGTTTCTAATAACAGAAACGAAAGGCTTGCCTCCAACTGAACCATACTGAACTATACCTGAGTAAACATTGATGTGAAAACTGTGGTTTTAATTGTTTGCTTTGAGTGGACAACATTCTGCACAGTTCTCTTCATGGAACCTATAATTTGGAGTTTTTACTATGTCAGGGTTTGTGCACTTCAGCAATAAGGCATTACTGGATGAATTTGGAATTTTTACTATGTCAGAGTTTGTGCACGTATGCAATAAGACACGATGGGGCATGGGTTGTGCTAGGTTTACCATGTGCCCAGGGACGTTGTGAGGCACAACATCACAGGTAGGATGCCTTCAGCCCCTGGTCATGTGGTATACCCAGCACAACCTACATCCCAGAGTGTCTTACTGCTAATATAAAATGGATTGTCAATTAAATATTTCTTTAAATAAAATTTACACTGTTTAAACCTAATGCTAAAAAGTAATGCTAAATAGTTCATCCAGCTTCACAGGACACTGTGTGCCTCTTTGTCCAACTGATACTTTAGCATATTCATTAGATTTTCATTTTTCCATTGAATAAGGACTGTATGCATAATAAAAGAAAAAACACTAAGACGTTTTAATGGCTTGCTGTGTTTTCTATTTTATGTTTAAACATACTGTTGCACTATTTATGATCTGGCTGAATCAGGAAGCAGGAGCAACATCATGGATTTGGGTATTAGTTAACAGCTATTGCAAAAGTAACTGTGAGCCATCTTTCTTTTCTTTCCTTTTTAAATTAATATTATATGTGTTCCCATTATATAGTGTTGTGATGCAAACAGCAAGCAGTCAGATTGGTATTGATTCTGTTTTTGGGGTTGCCTTTTCTTAGTTTAACTTTAATTTGCCAGTCAGGAAGTGTAGCTGGGAGATATTTGCAGTCATTTGTGACTAGACCTGTTACTTATCCCCTGTGAAATAGATGTCTGTTGAGGGGAGGAGCTGAAGTTGAACTGTGGATTTAAAACAAGAGTTGTTTGTGGTCTCTGTCTGCTGAGACAGAGAGAGAGAGAGAGAGAGAGAGAGAAGCAACCAAAGCTTCCTTAAATCAAGGAGACTATATTCTAGACTACACTGAAATTAATTATTACTTTTTGGACCTGTGTAAGTAACTAGTATTGATTCTGTTTTTGGGGTTAACGTTTCTTAGTTTAACTTTAATTTGCCAGGGAGGAACTGTAGCTGGGAAATATTTGCAGTAATTTGTGACTAGACCTGTTACTTAACCTCTGTGAAGTAGGTGTCTGAAAGGAAGGAAGACACTCCCTGGGGTGGAGGGTCAGAGTTGTAGTTGATTGTTTTTGGATGGCATAGGTTTACTCCCACCCACCCTGCCCTCACCCCAAGCACATAACTTCCTTTATAGCAGGGTTCTGACATCACTTCCCCAAAACTGCAACAACATACACCTGTTCATATCCTTAAAGGTACAGCACACTGAAAAGGGGATAGAGACACTCACAAGCTTTCACACACTAAAGAAGAAAAAAAAGAAAAGCACCTGTAACAGGAAGGGACACAGATATGTGGGGAGTGCTGCAATGCACTGGCTGTGGAGCAGCAGTCTTCCGAGAGACATTCTGGAGACTGCGTTGCTGCCCTATTTGCAGGCACCTCTCTGGTCTGAGGGGGAAGAGAATGTTCATCTCCATGCTGACCTGGCAAGGATTTGGGAAACCTGCTCCCCCACCCAGGAACCACCCAGGCCATGCCACTACCTCAGTGGTTGCCAAGAAAAAGGAGTGGTTGGACCAAGGGGGGGATAGGGAGGGTGACGGTGGTGGGACAGAGGCTCATCCCTCCAGTTGTGCCTCTCCACAATTTATTCACCACTCTGGTGGAGTATGGTTCTTCTATGGAGGCACCCACAGTGGAGACCAAGGAGGATGCTGGGAACCTCCACAATGGAGACTCACAGAAGGGTGGCACAGGACCCCACAGGGGAAGGAAACAACTCCTGGTGGGGGACTCAGTAGTTAAGGGGGTAGAACTTGGGGAGGGAGGAGAAAGGGAGGTAAATTGCCTGCCCGGTGCCATGGCTTGGAGGGACAGGAAACGAATCCTGAAGATCATGGCAGCAGCTGCAAGGGGGAGTGAGCTGGATGTCATTATCCACCTAGGGACAAATGACATGACTGAGAATGGGATCAGAGCAGTGCAACAAGAATTTGTGGAGTTGGGGATGGGCCTTAGACAAGTAGCACACATGGTAACTTTCTCGGAAGTGCTACCTGTCTATGGCATGGATGAGGCTAGGGTACTCCACACCATGGGATTCAATGACCAGTTGAAAAACTGGTGCAGACGTCAGGGATTTAGTTTTATTGGGGACTGGGGCTCCACCTGGAGGGATGCAGGCCCCTACAGTTGCGATGGTCTGCATCTATCCAGGAGGGGAACCAGGATCCTAGGTGATAGGTTTAAATGCTTCATTGGCAAGCATTTAAACTAGCCAAGGGGGGGAGGCACTGAAAAGGAGAAGGGAAATCCTAGCCCCCCCCAAAAAAACATCAGGGTAGTTAGTGAGGTAATCACCAAGATAGAGCAGTCGATAGGGAGAAGGGCAGGGGTAAATGGAGAAAAACGACAAAGGCAGTAAGGACAGGGATGGGACAAAAAGAAATAAAGCCATAAAAAATGGAGGGTAGTGAGTACCAATGCCCGTAGTCTAGGTAAAAAGCTCCTCGAAATGGTGGCCTTGATGGAAGAGGGATGCCTGTATATGGTGGCAGTCACAGAAACATAGCACACAGAGAACCATGACTGGGATGTCAACACACCAGGGTACACAATCTACAGGAGGGACAGGGAGGGAAGAAGAGGAGGAGGAGTTGCTTTCTATGTAAGGGAAGGGATAAAAAAAACAGAACTAAAGGGTAAATAGGGAGGAGAGGAGGCACTGTGGGTCACCCTGGAGAATGGAAATGGCACCACAATCCGCACAGGGGTTGTATACAGACCCTCATCTCAGAGGGAGGAAATGGACAAGGAGATAATAGAAGGCATCCTTGGGATGGCAGAGAAAGGGGAGACATTGCTCATGGAGGACCTGAATATGCCAGATGTTAACTGGAGCATCTTTGCTGAAGCCACATCCAAGAGCAGGGCCATTCTCGATGCCCTACAGGGGGCATGCCTCAGACAGCTAGTTTTGGAACCCACTCAGGAGGGAGCAATCTTAGACCTCGTACTCTCAAATGGGGATGGAGAGAGGATCTCTGATCTTGAAGTGGGTAGCCATCTGGGAACAAGCGACCACCAAACAGTGTGGTTCATGATAAACTTGCTGTAGAGTTAAGCCATACAAAAGTGAAGGTACTGGACTTCAGGAGGGCTGATTTTGTCAAAGTGGGAGAGTGCCTCAGAAAAGCACTAGCAAACAGGCAAGAAGGTGGCTTAGAGCAACAATGGGGAAACATCAAAACTGCCATCACAGAGGCAACAAGCTTTTGTGTGAAGCAAATAAACAAATCAAAACTAAAGAAAAAAACACTATTGTTCTCAAAAGAAGTGGTGGGGAAGGTAAGGGAGAAAAAGATACCACTGAAGAAGTATAAGGAAACACCGAAGGAGCAGGACAGAGAACTGTACCAGTTAAAGCAGAAGGAAGTGGGGAAGGCAGTCAGAATAGCAAAGGCCCAAACAGAGGAAAAGATAGCCAACTCAGTTAAGAAGGGGGATAAAACCTTTTATAGGTACATTAGGGAGCAAAGAAAGACTAAGGCAGGGATACTGAGGATGAATAAAGAGGAAGGTGGTTTGGCAGAGAGTGACAGTGAAAAAGCAAGGATACTGAATGAATACTTCTCCTCAGTATTCACAATGGAAAAGCAGGGGTAGATACCTAATCCAGTCAATAGAAGCACTCTGGATGGGGAGGTTGATATTAGTCCTTTCACAGAAGAAAGGATTCTGAAAGAACTCTTAAAACGGAAGGTGGATAAAGCAATGGGGACTGATGGGATTCACTCCAGAATTCTAAAAGAACTAAGGGAAGAACTAGTAACACCACTGACTACCCTTTTTAATAAATCATGGGAGGATAGTGTGGTACCCGAGGACTGGAGGAGGGCGGTTGTGAGTCCCCTTTACAAAAGTGGGAGCAAGACAGAGGCAGGAAACTACAGACCTGTCAGTTTGACCTCAGTAGTAGGAAAAATAATGGAATCACTTCTGAAGGAAAGAATTGTTGAATACCTAGAGGCCAGTGGGGCACAGGACCCAAGACAGCATGGATTCACAGCAGGAAGGTCATGTCAGACAAATCTAATTGATTTTTTTGACTGGGTGATCAAAGTAGTAGACCAAGGAGGGGCTGTGGACATGGCCTACCTAGACTTTAGCAAAGCATTTGACACAGTCCCACACAAAAGATTAATAAACAAATTAGCCAGCCTGGGAGTGGGTTCCAGGGTGGTAGCCTGGGTAAAACACTGGCTGGACAACAGGACACAGCGGGTAATAGAAAATGGAGTCCACAGTGAAGAAAGGGGGGTTACTAGTGGGGTACCGCAGGATTTAGTCTGGGGCTGGTCCTTTTTAATGTCTTTATAAGTGACATTGCAGAGGGACTGGAAGGGTAAGCATGTCTCTTTGCAGATGACACAAAGATCTGCAACAGAGTTGATACACAAGGTGGGGTGGAAAGGATGAAAAGGGACTTGGCAAGGTTGGAGGAATGGTCAAATGTATGGCAGCTTAGATTCAATGCAAAGAAGTGCAAAGTAATGCATCTGGGAAACAAAAACCCAGGGGAAGAGTACACAATGGGGGGTGAGATACTGACAACAACAAAAATGGAAAGGGACCTGGGGGTAGTCATATCAGATGACCCAAAGGTGGGTCAGCAATGTGAGAAGGCAGCAAGGAGGTCTGGGGGGATACTGGGATGCACAGGGAGAGGCATCACCAGTAGAAAACAGGAAGTTGTTGGCCCTCTGTACAGACAGTTGGTAAGACTACATCTCAAGTACTGTGTCCAGTTCTGGAGACCCCATCTCTGCAAAGACATAGACAGGGTGGAGGCTGTCCAGAGGAGGGCAACCAAAATGGTGCAGGGTCTGCACCAGAAGACATATGAAGAAAGACTAAAGGAGTTTAAGATGTATAGCCTTGAGGAAAGGAGGTAGAGGGGGAACATGATAGAAACTTTAAAATACCTCAAGGGAATCAACAAAGTTCAAGAGGGTAGCATCTTTCAGAAAAATAAATGAGCAAGAACAAGGGGGCACAATTTGAAGATAGAGGGGGGACGGTTCAGAGGTAATGTGAGGAAGTGTTTCTTCACAGAGAGGGTTGTAGATGCATGGCACATCCTTCCTGAGGAGGTCGCAGAGTCAAAAACAGTGGGGGAATTCAAGAATGCATGGGACAGACGTAAGGCAGTTCTAGTGGGGTTAGGAGGAAGCAGGCTGTTGGTTAACTAGGATCTGCAGCTTATCCGTTAGGTAGGGACATGGGCAGACTAGATGGGCCAAGTGATGCTTATCTGCCATCAAATTCTATGTTTCTTACTGATAAAGTGAGCGGGTAGGCAGGGTGACGGGAAACAATCGGGTAGGCATGATAACGGGCTAATTTATAAATAAAAAATGATTGTGTCAGCTCTTTTGAAAAAAAAAATACAGCAGAGCTGAATGTAAGTAGGTGAAATGCCATATTTAATTTTTCCAACTTTGAGTTTGGCAGCAAGTAACCCGGAGCCAGCTGCATCAGGAACATGAGTTACACACTATCTGGATGAAACCAGTGGTACTTTCCTGATTGCTCCTCCCACAGGTGGAGATGTGCTTCCAGCTGCAGCCACTACAGAAAGTAAGTGGCAGGCCAGGAAGTGTGAGTTTTTCAGTTGGCAGAGTTACTAGCAAGTACTGTAGCTAGCAGTCATTCTGGTGGTTAGGAGAGAGACAGTGAGAGACCAGCTGGGAGGGGGAGCAACAAATTATATATGACAACAAAATAAATGCCATTGACTAGGAACAACTTACTGCAGATACTGGTATGGGCGATATTTAGTTTATGTGTGTAATGGGGAAAAATTACATTTAGCTTATGTTAGTAGTGTGGGGAAAATGGCTGACATTTAGAAAAGTAACATTTCATACTGTCACACAGATATAATATGTAATGTGTCCAGGTTGGCATGGACTTGTTTTTAGCCATGGTTTGTGCTGAGTTTGTTCTATAGCTAGAACCAAGTCTCAGCCAATCAGGACACAGGGATTTCCTTGACCATTTTATATAAAATTGCTAAACATGAGCTGCTGTCCTATCAGAATCATGCTCAGAGTTCTGTACACAAACTGTAACATAGACAGAACTCCAGTTCACTGGTTCCATGAACAGAACTGTAGCAGAAGGCTGCCCATAAAAACAAAACAATGCAAAATAGCTTTCTCATCACTTTTTATACAGGTACAGTTATATGTGAATCAATTAGGCTTATGAATATTATTTTTGTAAGTGGGAACATTATAAACAGCTGCCAATTAGAAATAATTTTCTGTCCTCTTTTTTTCCATGTAGTGTTTTCTCCCGGAGTCCTGCATGTGTCTGCTTAGCCCTGTCTCCACTCCCTATGACCTGCTTTTGTGTCCATCAGCCCCAGGGGCTTGAGTCCCCTGTAGATACCCCACAACAATGGGGACAGAGGGGCAAGGGCCATCTTCCCACCCTCGTGGCACAAATCCAGAAGTGCCCCGGGGACCAAGCTGTGATGCAGGCTGAGGGGTAGCAGGCAGGGCTTCATTAAGTCCACCTGGCTTCACTTCCATTTTTTCCCCATTCCACTGGCTGTTGTGACCTGCAGGTGTGTGGTTGGAGGTGCACACACACACACACACTGTGGAACCACAGCCCCACCCACTGAAATCACTGGGATCCTAAACTACCCCCCTCAGGCCTCCACCTGGGGGCAGTCAAATGCCGAAATGACTTAATCACCCCTCCCTGGGTTGCTCAATCCTCTGCCCCGACCGACCGCTAGCAACCTGAGGTCACTCCTGAACCCAGGTCACCGGTGTGGTGGCAAACGAAGCGTATGCATCTCAGTCCTCTGCATCACTAGGTCATCTGTTTTCTGCCATCTTCAGAGGTTCTTAAAGGACTCAGAATTCCTTCAGTGGAACTCCTCTTTAGCTGAAGTACTGGGTAAGGGAAGGTAAGGCAATTTTATTTATCTCGTGCCCAGCCCCAGGGGCTCTGGGCACCTCACAATAAAACAAAGTAGTTCAGTAAAGTAAATTATAAATTTATTAAAATATCAATGCAAAGGGATTACACAGCAAGACTACCACCCTCCCCCCACCCAAGAATGTGAATCAGTTAGATTTATTAATATTTAGGAGTCTAATTTTTCTGTTAGAAGTATACTTCTACATCCCTTGGCTTACTGGTCTAATTGTTTGCCCACATGTTCCATTTGTTCAGTTACATTTAGACATCAATCAGGCATAATACATTTTTTAGGTTCTATAATGCCTATTTCTGTCACTCATCCACAAGCCCTAGGCAAGACTCCGTGGTCCCCTAAATATCTCCTTTGAACAAATTCTGTGGTTATGCCTACTCCCATTCTACGCCTTGAATATGTATTTATTTCTTCATTTACACTGTGTTTTCTGGAATTCACACTTTTTATTTGTGCAGGGTATTCTGATACAGCCTTTCTGAGTACTGGGTTTCATGGTCTTTTTTTTGGCTCTTCCTCAGGAATTAAGAAATATAAGTTACTGCTGTATTCTGTATTACAGTTATTAAATGTATGGCAACTCGATTAAATGTGTAATCTGTTGAAGCATTTTGAATCAATTGAAATGCTAATTAAACAATAAGACATGACAGGGTGTGTGTTGTGGTAGGATAACAGCACACCCAGGGTATGTTGTGAGGTATGAGGCATGGCTGAGTGCCTTCAATCACTTGAGAAGTGCTTTTAGCCCACCACAAGGCGCATCCTGGAGTGTCTTACTGTGACTAACAGATCCAGAAACAAATGGTTTGATACCTTTTATTGGACCAACATAGATGTAACAAAAGAAAGACTGTGATTAAAAATGGGTCCAAGATTTGTTTTTGTATTTGGGGGAGGTGAAAAATGCAAAATAAAAAGAAACATTTTTATGACTTTTTTCAAAAATGTTCATCTACCTCAGCAAAATAGTCCCAGCATATCCCAGCACTGAAATGACATCTCAGGTTCAAATATCATGCACAGCAAAATATATTAATGTTTAGTTAGTCCTTAAATCCTCTATTCTACCCAACTGAGATTCATTTACCTTTTTTCTAACCTTTCTTCTTTATATTATTCCCTCCCTTCTCCCCACTTTCTTTCTCTTCTATCTTTCCCACATTCAGGAGATGGAGTGTTTGCTCAGTATTTACTGAAGAGAAGGTAGGGCAGGGCCCACAGCTCAGTACCATGGACACGGGGAGGGGGGAGGTAAGCACTACTCCCTTCACAAAAGAAAGGGTCCTACAAGAGCTCGCTAAGCTCAGGGTGGACAAGGCAATGGGACCTGATGGCATACATCCCAGGGTACTTAAGGAGCTAAGGGTGGAACTAGCAGAGCCATTAGCAGAACTGTTCAGTGAGTCTCTGAGCACAGGAGAGGTCCTAGAAGACAGGAGAAGGGCTCATGTGATCCCGCTCCACAAGAGTGGTAGCAGGGAGGAGGCAGGGAACTACAGACCAGTCAGTCTTACCTCAGTAGTGGGCAAGATTATGGAGGCACTCCATAAGGAAAGGATAGTGCAACACCTGGAATCCATAGGGGCACAGGATCCAAGACAGCATGGGTTTACAAAGGAAGGTCCTGTCAAACTAATCTCATAGATTTCTTTGACTGGGTAACCAGAGTGGTGGACCAAGGGGAGCGCTGATGTCGCCACCTTGACTTCAGCAAAGATTTCGACACTGTTCCACATAGAAGATTGATAAATAAGCTGGGTAGGCTCGGGGTTGGTCAGAAGTTGGTCAACTGGGTTGCAAACGGGTTGACGGGCAGAAAACAGAGAGTGGTGGTAAATGATATACAGTCAGAAGAGATGCAAATCACAAGTGGGGTACCTCAGGGATCAGTCCTGGGGCAAGTCCTCTTCAATATCTTCATTAGTGACATTGCAGATAGACTAGAGGGTAAGGCTTGTCTGTTTGCAGATGACACCAAGATCTGCAACACAGTAGATGATCCAGATGGGGTGGGCAGAATGAGAAGAGATCTGGATAAACTAGCAAAATGGTCAGAAGAGTGGCAACTGGGATTTAATGCAAAGAAGTGCAAGATCATGCACATAGGGAAGAGAAACCCTGAAGCCACCTATAGGCTGATAGAGGAGTTGCTGGCAGTCACAAAGGAAGAAAGAGACTTGGGCATCATCATCACTGATGACTTGAAATCATCCAAGCAGACCTCTAAAGCAGTAGGTAAGGCTAGGGGGATGTTAGGGTGTATTAGTAGGGGTATCACAAGTCATAAGAGGGAGGTAATAATCCCTCTTTATGAGACACTGGTTAGGCCTCATTTGGAGTACTGCGTGTAGTACTGGAGGCCACACCTTCACAAGGACATTAACCAAATTGAGGCAATCCAGAGAAGGGCAACAAAAACGGTGCGAGGACTGCATCAGAAAACATATGAGGACAGATTAATGGCTCAATATGTATACCCTTGAGCAAAGGAGGGAGAGAGGTGATATGATCGAGACATTCCAACACCTTAAGGGCATTAAAAAGGTGAAAGACTCTAACATGTTTAAATATAAGACAAATAGTAGGACAAGAGGACACAGCATGAGATTAGATGTAGGCCGATTAAGGGGGAATGTGAGGAAATTCTTTTTCACAGAAAGGGTGGTGGATGCATGGAATGGCCTACCTCAGGAAGTGGTGGCTATGAATACAGTGCTGGGCTTCAAACAGCCATGGGATAGGCATAAGGGAGCAATACAGATTAGTATGAATAGATAGGCCACTGACAGAGCAAAGGCCGATGGCACATTTATAAGGTAGAAAAAGAAATGGGCAGACTGGATGGGCCTTGCTGTCAGGAATGTGTGGTTAGTATTAATTAGTTAATTAGTGTGAAGAGGCTGCTGTATATTTATCCAGAGTTGCTGTGCTGAGGGAACAGCAATGGTAAAGATGGTCCTCAGATAATCAGGTTTCACAATTTTTAAAACCCATTTTATAATCAAATGTTTAATGAATTAAAATGCAAGACTTTAAGGATCCATTAGTTAAGCTATTGTAAGTTCTGTTAGCCACATCCCGATTAAGTATTTGCATACAAAGTCCTGGGGTTTCCCCATTTTGTGGTTTTTCTTAGAAGTTTGCTGAAGTTCATTGGTCAGCTGATTGGTCACTCCCCCAAGTCACTATTTAAACTTGCTGGAGTCACACCTCAGAGCCCTAGCCAGTTACTCTTGTCCCACTTCTCATCTCTCCTCCAACTCTGCCTTACTCCTATGAGATCAGATGGTCAGTGAACTACTGTTAATACAAGTAAACATCAAATTTTGACTTTGAAAATTGACCCTGAATGCACCGTTTGTGTGGTTTTGTGGTTGAGCCCCACTCTTCATAGCAACGCTTGGCACATCATGTGTGTTTCTTTCCTGTGAGTGTTATAATGTCAGGAGCAGGGCTGGAGTAGAATCGAGAGTCCATTTAGATGTTCAGCTTCTCTGATGAGGGAGGGATGCTGGTCCTGTAACATGAATGCCCACTGGTGGCCTGGGGTACTAGAGAGTCAACACAAGGCAGGAAACACAGGGAGGCATTGCCATGATGGTACTTCACATCAAGAGTGATACCGTTGGCACTCTAGCATTACAGACCAGTGGGAGAGGCGAAACAAGAAACCGTTCACTCCAGATGAGCGGATTAAGCTCACATCCCAATGGGCCAGTTGTTACCTCATTCATCCCTTTTGTCTGCCCTGCTGTTGTTGAGATAACATAATCTGGTCTCTTGGCTGGAGTTTAGGGTTTCCAGTTTAGCACCAACACTTGGGGTAAACCACATAAACTAACAGGGAATTTGGCAGCAGTTTAAGGTCTGGTGGTATCTTTGGAGTGGCAGGGTTATTGGGTGGAAGGAGGTCCTGTCCGGTTGGATTAAAGTGAGGCATACTGTAAATGAAAAAAAGAAATCTGGCATATTATATTGAATGGACCAATACAGATGGGCTTGGGACTTAGTTGCCCAACATACCTTCTCCCTTGAATTTCATGCCTATACTACTTTTAACAATTAAAATACCTTGTTTCTCGAGTAGTGTAATGTTTTGTCTGGAGGTCTAGTGCATATACATCTATAAATGTGATTTTGCTTGTGGTATACACTATGCCCACAGCTCCCTGTCTGGCACATACTTGCATTCCTGCTTACTCCTTGCCCTTATTCCCATGGCATGGGGCTTGTATGAGCAATCCAAGTTGTGAAAAGACCAGGCACATATCAAGTTAAACATGAGTTGTTTTTTTTTATGCAATGCCATTCTGCACCTTCAAAATGGCAGTTTTACTGGTTTCAGTCAGGCACAAACATTTTAAATATTGGGCTCCATGTGTACACGAGACAGGTTTAGCTGTGTATGTTTGAAAGCTACACCCAAATAGATTCACAAAGCAGTTTGGTGAAAAAATATTCTCTGCCCTGTCATCTAATGTCAGAAAACAGCAACATCCATGGACAAGATTCAGCAACTTCATTAACATAGAAGAATTGTGCAGAGACAAGTCAATAAATCTGTAATAACAAATGTAATACCTTTACATTTCAAACTGTAAGAATGTGTTACATAAAGCAATTATAAAATACATATAGCAAAATTAAGTCCTTTGATTTAAAGAAATGTATTTCTCTGCTGATCATGACTGTACCATTTTGTTTCTACTTTGGTTTATCCTCCTGGACTGCCGACAGCCCCCATCTGAATGGTTCTCCCCAGCCCGTCACCCACCATCTCTGAGACTTACCTGAACTCCTCACGACTTGCATCTCATGGTGGGGGGGATTGATAGGACTTGCATTGTCCCCCCCCAAGGCAGGATCTAGTTGTGCCCAGTTGGTGGTTCCAGGCCCAGAGGAGTGCTGTTCTTCATCCTGCAGAGGCAGGTTGTTTGCCTCCATTGTCTCTGTGCCCCAAGGACCATCAGCATGCAATGACATGTCATGTAGCATCTGTCAATGTCCCTCACTCTTCTGGGCCTTCCATTTTCCTTGACACCTAGGGCCCGATTCTAAGACGTATGGCACAACTCGCTGGCGAATGTGAGTTACACCATACGCCGCTACCCCAAGGACTCTGTGCCAGATTCCAGAACAGACAGGGTCCTGGCAACTACAAACTGTAACTTGTGGCACCTCCAGAGTATGTCACAGGAAAGGTGCACCTGACCTGGGTGCCGCAAGCCACTGACATGCCCATCGGCAGGGCACAGTCACCCCCCCAGCCCCAAGCCCCAAGATATTCTCACAGGCCCCAAGCTGGCCATGGGAGGGGTGGGCAGAATCGCACTGGCACTGGGGGCATCACAGTCCCTGGAGCCGGGGTGGAACCCTGGTAGTGCTGGGGGATGAGGGGGTTACTATGCAGTGGGGAGGGTCAGTGTGGCATGGCAGTGGGCGGGTCAGGGCCATGCAGGGGTGCATCAGGCAGCTGGGCATGGTGGCTGCTCATTATGCCAGCTAATAGCTGGTCTAACCCCGCAGTGCACAAGGCTTCCTGGAATGGCGTTGAGGGGTTACGGCAGCTGCCCTTTCAGAATTGGGTGCAGATGCTGCCATAACCCCCCCTTCCACCATGCCATGGGGCCTTGGGAGGTGTAAGTCCTCCTGGGTACAGGCAGCCTCACCATGGTGCAGCCACCTCTTAGAATCCCATCCGGCAGAACCCGTGGCACAAAGTGCAACTTACGCCATATGTGTTGGCGTAAGTTGCACTGTGCCAGGGCTTAGCTGTCTTGGAATCGGGCCCCTAGCCTCACTGGGAGTCAGGTGTACTATAGGAGGTACAACTCACCCACCCCAGGAAAGGGGAGCAGTCCCTTGGATATTTCATCCCCTTCCTCTCCCAGCCGACCGCAGGCAACACAACTTTGTTCCCAAACCCGGGTCTCCAGTATGACAGATGCCCTCAACTGTATCATCTCTTTTTCATTACTCTACTACTGACCCTTGTTTCTTGCACTGTATTTGCCATCATTTGCCCTTCCCCCAGGACACATCTGGAAATGAACTGTTATCAGCTCAGTATGCCCTTCCTGGTAAAACACTGTAGATAAAAAAATGTTATATAATTAAAATCATGTTGCCCCTTTTATGTAGAGTTAACCAATAAGGAACTGAATTAGTGGAATATGGCTTACCAGAGAAATTTCAGCCTCTAATGAAGACTGTTTAAACAAAGTGCCCCTTCGATTGCTTCTCAAAACACAGGATATGTTGGAGTTAATACATCTTTATCATTTTATTTTTCTGCTTGAAGAAACCCGAGATTTAAGCCCCTTTGGTGCCAGACTATTTTACGGAGATCAGTCATCATGTTCTGTTCTTCCATATTACATTGTATACTTTTTTATTAGACTCTGAAGTAGAGCACATCTCAGGGGTCTATACAAGAATTGGCACCAACACCCAACTTGTTGTATAAATGATACTGCATGCTCCGTTCCAGATGTTCCTCTGTTTAAATGCCAAACAATAACTGTAAACTGCAGTCCTAGTTCCCCAGAGTTTGCAAAACAATCTCTGACTGGCTGTTTGGGAGTAATTTGAGTTTCATTGTGGTGGAATTTACAGAAAATGTTCCCACGATTCCCTCATTATAAAGAGAATGTATAGATTACTGAGAGAAAGCAAAATAATCACAGGATTTCTATTAGAACTACAGTAATAGAGAACAGATATTGATCCAGTTAGATACAGAATACAATGCAGAGGGGAAAAGAAAACTTAAGAAGATACATTTTAGTGGCTCAAAAATCTATTTGAAAAGACTGTGCAGTGTAACATATAGACTATTGTGTGAGTAACCATACACAACAAGGCTGTTTCCACCAAAGGTCTGTGATGAAATCATAGAGTCCTTGAGAGCGAAGTGCCTTGATGTGTATGTTACCCACATACTGTTTTATATAGTATATGGTTGCTCTTGATTGTCAATGGATTTCTAGCAAAGCATTAAACAAAAAAAACAGGAGACTTTGTGGCCATGCTGTGACCCAGTGCACACTCTCACTACTGCTGCGCCCCCTCCCACCACCTTCCTAACTGCCTTTCTTATATGGAATTAAGTGACAGAATTGAGAGAAAAGGCACAATTACAGCATTTAAGTAATAACACATTTTTTTTTGCAGTTTAACTTTTTATTGAATTAAAGAGATACATTCAATAACACACTTGTAATGACATTGCAATCAACAGTTCATATGGAGCATCAGAGACATTATGCGCCATTAACCACAAATACACTAAACTTTGCCATATATTCCCAAGCTTATGAAATGAACTCGAGTCAGACCAATAAAATAACCTTAGATTTAAAAGATGTGTAAGGAGACGTGGCCTTGTGGGGGGTGGTCTGTCCACCCTCATTAGACTATGGATGGCAAAGGGTGGCAAGAGAGGGCTAGGGGTTGGGGGGGAGGAGAGAGGGTAGTCCTCAGGGAGACCAAGACTTGTCCCCTCGATAGGATTTATGGGGGTGGAGGAATGGCACTGCTTACGTTGCAGGAAAGGAGTCCACTTCCCCATGTAGAGTGGTAGAGTGTCATTGTTTAAATGTGTAAGCCTGGAATAACTAGCCAACTTAGCCATGGCCGTCAGCCATGCCTTGAGAGACGAGACCTCCTTAGTTCTCCACCTGCATACTATGAGACGTTTGACTTCTACAGAGGCCTGCAAGAGCTACGCCAGGCTTGGGGCCGTTAGCTTACAACCAGCAGAGGGAATGCCCAGAGCCCAAAATACTGGATCATTGGGGACTTGGTGGCCAAGAATACTCGAGCAACACTGAATTATCTCAGCCCAAAAACTACATAATGAGGAACATGGCCAAATCACGTGTAGGAGGTCTGCTCCTGTGGCATCACACCTTCAACAGATCTCCTCCTGTATTAAACCCATTTTTAGTAGTACTGCTGGGGTGCGGTACCAGAGGTTCCTCACTTTATTTTGAATAAGGAAACTTCTGGGGTCTACGCATGCTGTTTTTGCAGTGACCCAGCTATTTCTCCATTCAAACTCTGAAATCTCCTTGCCCAGCATTCTTTGCCATTTCACTTTCACTGGCAGGGAAGGGTCGGGTAAGTCCTTTCTCATGAATTTACAAATCTGACCTGCTAGGCCTCTCTCTCGAGTTGTGTCCATTTACCTAATGGCAGCTTCTTAGGGGTGGCTGCAACTTTGGATAGGCACATAGTACAGGAGCACCCTCGCTTAAGGCACTCTGAGTACAGGTGTCGAAGCGGTAAATACCTCGAAAATTCCTTTTTCTCCAGTTTGTATCTTGTTTGTAGGGAAGTAAAGCTATCCAGGGTGTATCCATCCCCCATTAGTATATCCCTCAGCCTAATAATCTGTTTGACCTTCCACCCTTCCCACATAATTGGCCTTTGATTAACTGTCCAGCTGGAGGTCCTCCAAAGGTTCAAGAGTGGTCCTGGGCTCAAACAAGATTTACTGATGACCCCTAGCTGGTGCCAAGCCCTGTGGGTGGCCTTAATGGTAAGCCAGTGATGAGCTGTAGGTAGAAGGGGGTTCCCAAGACACCCTGTAAAGGTTAGCGAGAAGGGCAGCCAAATGCCCTTTGGGGTAACCCTTGCCTCAGTGTTTGCGCACAGAGGTTCTTTGTCTTTTAAATAGTTTTTTATTTTAATGGGTTCACCACAACATAACCAAGACACACTGTCTTATGGTAGCTGGTTCATTCCACTGGGGTGTCAAACAGACGAGGCATACTGATGAGTCCTGGTAGGACGAAACACGTGTCTATGTCATCTGTTAGCACCATTTGCAAACTGTGAGAGAGGCCTTTCGGCACCATGCAATTCTGCTTAAAGTTGAACCAGCATAACATTCTGTGGTGATTTGCATATGCAGCCCATGATGCTTTGCATTGTGTGGACATGTGTGATTTTGTATTTTCTTGAAACTTGGCTTCCCAGCCAAATGCCCTTTGGGGTAACCCTTGCCTCAGTGTTTGCGCACAGAGGTTCTTTGTCTTTGATTAATTGTCCAGCTGGAGTTATTCCAAAGGTTCAAGAGTGGTGCTGGGCTCAAACACGATTTACTGATCACCCCTAGCTGGTGCCAAGCCCTGTGGGCAGCCTTAATGGTAAGCCAGTGATGAGCTGTAGGTAGAAGGGGGTTCCCAAGACACCCTGTAAAGTGGTTACCGAGAAGGGCAGCCCTTTTGATTGCTTCCCAGGCTGGTGGAGCCTCAGCCTTGTCCCAAAAGAATTTACAGGTGTTGGCCGCTGAGAAAGCATAGGCGTAATGTAGAAAATGAGGAAGGCACCACCCTCCTTGATTCTAAGGAGCCTGGAGCCTGGCTCAGCTGTATCGGGGGATCTTTTTTTTCCCATATGAACAAATTCATTATAGCCTCCAATTTTTGGAACTATTTTTTGGGAATTTCAATTGGAAGGTGAGAAAGTAAATAATAAACCCTTGGTGCCAACATTATTTTGATTGCTGCTACTTTCCCAGGCAAGGAGAGATTTTATTGTTTCTATCTCTGAGTTTCCTTCCTTATGCTGGTGACCATTGGGGCAAGGTTAATTTCAGGTAAAGAGGATACATGAGGTACAACTCTTATGCCCAGGTATTTAATACCCCCATTAGCACATACCAGTCCCACATGTGTAATATGTTCAGAAGTTAGCATAGCGTTTAAGGGGAGGACCTCTGTTTTCCCTTGGGTAACTCTTAACCCAGAAATGTCAGAAAAGGACTGTAGGAGATCAACAATGTACTTTGCACTGGCTTGGAAATCGTCGGTTAAAATTAAGCAGTCATCCACATATAACAAGGTGGAGTGAGACACCCTGCCCATGCTTATGCCTTTAATGTTGGGGTGTTCCCTAATTGCATTGGACAGGGCTTCAATGACCAGTACAAATAACACTGGCGATAGAGGACAACCCTGTCTGGTGCCCCTGTGTAATTCAAATGGGTCTGACAGAATATTATTTGTCAGCAATCTGGCCCTGGGTGCTGTGTATAGGGTCTTTATCCAGCTTCTAAACCCGATGCCGAAGCCATAGTGTTGCAGGATTGCATGGAGAAAGTCCCATTCAACAGAATGGAAGGCCTTCTCAAAATTAACCGAGATGGCTGCAGCCAGAGTGGGAAGTTGGCCTGCCCTTTGTATAAGGGACACCAAAGACCTAAGGTGATCCATGCTGGCTCGACCCGTCACAAAACCCACTTGAGAGGTGTGAATTAAACGTGGAAGGATTGACTCCAGATGAGTTGCTAGCACTTTTGCTAGGATCTTAGTATCCACATTAATAAGTGAGATGGGTCTGTAACTCACTGGCAGCGTAGGATCCTTCCCTTCCTTCAGAAGAACCATAATAATCGCCTCTCTAAGGGTAGTAGGGAAGGTTTCTTTTTGCAGGGCTTCTTGTAGCTTATCCCTCATAGGGGGAGAGGCAGCCTCTTGTACTACCTTATAGAAATCTGCTGGGTACCCAATCCCCTCTGGGGCTTTCCGTGCAGCCATGCCATTTATTGCATCCCTGATTTGTTGCACTTCTATGGGCCCCTCCAGCTGCTCTCTTTGGGTATTGGTAAGTTTAGGAAGTTTCGTGCCTTTCATAAAATTATCAAACTTTGTTTTATCCCAAGTTATATGGTAGCTGTACAGGGAATCATAAAAGGACAGCATGATTTTATTGATGGACCCAGCTTTACTATTTATTTCCCCCTTTTTATTCTGCAGTTGCATTATATGCCTATCTGCTTGTTGTTTTTTTAGCCTATATGCCAGTAGTTTCCCAGCCTTTTCCCCTCTTGCCCAGTATTTCTGTTTCAGTCGTAAAACTTGAAGCTCTGCATTATGGGATGCTAGCGTGTTTAGCTTCATCCTGAGATTCAGAAGGTCACGCAGAAGCTCTGGATTTTGGAGTTTCTTAAGGTCTTTTTTATATTGATTTTCCTTTTCCCCTAGCACCACCTCCAATCCCCTATGCTCCTTTTCCCTCTGTTTCCTACAATGGGCAGCATAACTTATAATATGGCATCTTATGGTGGCTTCAAAGGCCTCCCGTATGGCATCTACCAAGGCAGACCCCAGAGAATTATCCGAGAAGTAGATCTGCATCTCACACTGAAGCAATTACCTAAATTTTTTCTCCTGTAATAGTAGGGGGTCCAGCCTCCAGCTTACTGATCTAGAGCCCGGGGTAGCTGGTATCATGGATAGTGTCAGCGAAGCATGGATGGACATATACAAGGGGGCAATTGTTACATCTAAAATCTTACAAGGTATTTGGTGAAGTAAACCAGTAATCAATCCTACTGGCAACTTGTTCGGCATCAAAGAAATATGTATAGTCTCTCATATCTGGATGGGCTACCCGACAAATGTCTTGTAACTTGTGCAGGATGATTAGGTCCTTCAAAGCTTTGATGGACCGGGGTGCTTCGAGCTTGGAATTGGATCTGTCCATGAGGGCGTCCAGTGCTAAGTTGAAGTCCCCTCCTAGTAAAATATCCATCTCACCTGGTGCCATCTCCATTAGTATTTGTGAAATTTTGTGAAAAAACTCCACAGTATCAGTATTTGGGGCATAGATGTTAGCCAAAAGGACCGCCCCCATTGGGGTAGAGACCCAGGCCAATACCCACCTCCCTTCCTTATCCACTCTTTTTTCCTGCAATTGCCATTTTAGGTTCTTGTGACATAGGATAGAGACCCCCCCTTTAGTGTTGGAGGCCACACTGTGAACCTCCCACCCACCCATTCCCTCACCAGTTTTTGAGCTTCCTTGTGACTCAATTTTGTTTCGTGCAAGAAGGCTATTTAGGATCTCAGGGTTTTAAGTCTAGCCAGAGTTTTCTTTTGTTTAATTGCTGAGTTCAAGCCCCTCACATTCCAGGAGGTGGCAGTTATCATATCTTTACCCGCCTACTGGTATTACAGTTGCCACCACCAGGATTTCCAGCCAAAGCAAACTACAGCGGCACAATCCCAAGGTAGGAGCACCAACCATAATATATTTATTAACCATTCCCCCTTGCAGCCCCCTTTCCCCTTATTCTCCCTCCAACAAATCTATCATACAAATCAAATACAGGCTTGGAGATCTCCTTAATTCTTCCCCCCCCCCCTCTGTACTCTAACTCCTGTATCAAACCCTTAACTAAGAAGGCTTCCCTTAGCAACCTGGCCACCATATCGATTAGTAGCCCAGGGCCAGGATAGCCTCCTCTGGGTGTGGAGCTAGGCCCTTCGACCAAGTTCTTTTTCCTTCCCAGTATTTGGTGCATTCACATTTTCCCAAATGGTTCTTGGGACCTTGTGATCCCCTACTAAAACAGTTTAAACAGCAACAAACAGTATTTTAACTTTCATAAGTCAACCTAATTCCCTTAAAAGGGATAAACAGCACTTGCTTGTAAAATAGAAAACAGTAACCTTTCCCCCTGCAGGAGCGGGTCCTATTGACAGCTTGAACTGGGAAACTCTCGCTAATCCATCTGCACATATTTAACGTGATATCCCCCAATTCTCCTAGCCATGGAGTGCAGCAAGGCAGCAGCCTGGAAGTGGAGGAAAATCCGACTCACTCCCCAGGGATGACTAATTGTATAAAGCCATTTACACCAGTCTGTGGTGTCATTTGACTGATGACAGTCATAGAGGAGACTCCTGTAGGAGCCTGTAAATAGGGCTCTGTCCCCAACCATCACTGCCATATTAACGTAGCATGACCGCAACAGCAGGGTAAGAGACAGCCATGCTGCCAGTGAGCCTCCTTCAGCCTTAGTCAGGTGATAGGAAAAGGACTCCTGCAGGGAAGAGGGCATACCAACTCAGTGTTACAGGGGTTCAGCCCTGCTGAAGGGGTCAAGGCATCCGACAGTTACTACCGGACTCTCACATAAAGGAACAGGACTCCCATAAAGCTGTACCCGGGCTTGACAACAGCAAATCTAACCCAAAGAAAAACATGTTTAAGCGTGTTAAGCCTGAGTGTACAGCATCATGCCAGACAGTTACAGCAGAGTTAGGCCATGTGCACCCAGAAGGAGAGGGAATACTCCCTCCCTCCATGGTTCTGGGAGCACTCCGTCCTACGCTTAAGAGAAAACTACAGCTTCTTCTCCAGTTTCTCTCTCACAATCCGCCCAGTCTTTACATAACGGGGCCCAGTCAGCCAGCAAGCTCTGGTCCGTGCTGTCCTCGGGGGCCAAGCCATCCGGTTTGTCCATACAGTCATTTAGATCCAGGGCAGTGGGGATTAGATCTCCCTGGGGTTCAAACCGGTTGGAGATTTTGACTGGAGTAACCGCAGGGGAGATTCTGCTGTCATCAGACAGGTTTTGGAGCCACTGTTGGCTTCTAGAGTGGTTCTTCATGGGTCGTTTATGGGAAGCAGTCTTACCCAGTTTCCTCTGACGGCCCCTCTGGACTTTGTGCCACTTGTCAGTTTGCTCCAGTTCTGTCGGCATAACTTCTGCAGACACTTCCATGAGTGCAAGGGGACTCATCACCTTTTGCCAGGCGGCACCATGGGGTAGCTGTGGGGAACTCCTCGCAACTTGATTTTTAGGCTGGATTGACGAGAGGAAATGTTCCATCTCTCCCGGGTTGTTAAATACATGAAATACCCCATTGTACTGGATTCTTAACACAGCAGGGTACCTCAAGGAGGCGGCAATACCCATCCTGTAGAGTTGCAGCTTCACCCCTGTGTAGGCCCGTCTGTATCGCGCAAGCTCCTGCGAGTAATACTGATACAATTGAATTGAGCAGCCCTGCAAGGACACATTTTTCTACTCCCTTGCCAGCCGCAAATATCTCTCTTTTACTGAGTATCTCAGGAACCTACACAGGATGGGGAAGGGGCATTTGCCCTGATTAGGTTTGGGGGCTAATGAACGATGGGCCCTCACAAGTTCTGGTGGTGCCTCATGCTCCAGTTGCAGCATTACTGGTAAAGTGTTTCCAGGAACAAAATCATGTTATTTCCCTCCATGCCCTCTGAGATGCTCACGATATGGATATTTTGTCTCCTAGACCTATTCTCCATGTCGTCCACTTTAGATAACAAATATTGTATCTGGCCATGATGCTCCCTTAGGTAGCCATCCTGTTGAGTCAGTTGCTTCGCCTGAGTCTTCACTGCATTCTCCGTGCCCTCCACTCTATGAACAAGAAGCTGTAAATCGTCGTTTATTTTGGAGGAAGATTGTTTGAGTTCTGCTGTGTCCTGCAAACTTTGCTTAACATCGCTGTCATTTTCGAGATGTCTTGTGCCATGTTAGGTGTAGAGTTTGATGTGGCCATTGCCCCCTCTGCCACTCTGAGACTGCTGCCCAGTTCGCGACTCCTCGGATGGGGACCGAATGAACTGGAAAGTGCTACAAGTGTGGCAGAGAGCATGGGTACTGCGTGTTGGTGCCAGTCGACTTTTACATGATGCAGCTGCCAACTGCTTCACTTATTTTGGATGAAAAATGGCTTGTTATATAGCACGGGTGATCCGGTAGCTGATTTTTGCCATTACATGCCTTGAAACCTTGACACAGATAGTTGGGCGCTTAGGGTTCACAAGGTCTTCCCCATTGGTTTTAGTGTGCCACCATGTCGGCTGCCAGGCTCCGCCCCAATTACACATTTTTAACACTACAGTAATTACAATATTTAAGCAATAACACCTACATTTTTAACACTGCCCTAGTTTCAGCTTAGGGTGCCACTCTGTTGGAACTGCAGGTTTGCAAGAGCCTGAAAAAGGCATTGACAGCAAACCCTCATTCAAGGAACAGAAAAACTGTTATAGTATTGCTCTGATGTCAGAACAATACTATAGTGACTTTTTGTGACCTCTGAACTGTCCCACAGCAAGGATTTGACAAGGTGAAAGTCATGAACAATCGAAAGCCACCATGTTCTATTACATAATTGCTATATCATAATATTCTATGTTGTAATGCATCCCTTTAATCTAAAAGTCAGTATAGAAGGGAGTGATGGATATTGCAAAATGTCCCCCTTCACTAAAGATGGTTACAATTATTTAGTTCCGATATACTGTATGTATAAAGTATAGGATTTCATTTTCTTTTCTTTTTAACCATGAAATGATTTCCTTCAAATCATCAGAGACAGAAGCTAAATCTGCTTAGCTTGAACCTGGGTTTCACACACCATACAGTAAATCACTCTGAGTTTTATTTTTTTGGGGTCAGAAAACTTTCACTATTTTGTAATGGGTTTTAAATGTCCATATGTACAAATGTCCCGCCATACCAGGGGATCGAAACCTCAGCTTCTGCAAATCCCACATTGCCGCACAACACAAAGCCAAAGATCCTTTGCTTACCGGGCCGTTAGTTGGTACAACGGTCTTCCCAGTGACATCTCATCCTCACTGTCACGCAGCACTTTTAAGACTCGGCTCCGCCTAACACTCACTGTCTCCAACCTCTGTGACTATTGTGGCTAAACATGTCTTTTAGTTCCATAGCTGAAGATGCCCTTTTGGATCCACATCTACTCCTGCACTTTGTCAGCACCCCCCTCCCCATCTTCACCTCCCCTGCTGGCCCATGACAAATGCCACCCGGCTGCACTACCTCTATTCTTAACTGCCTTCCACCTTTCCTCTCCTCTCTCTGCCCCCCCTCACCTACCTCCCCTTTTCTCCCATCCACTTAATCTCCCTGATTTCACCCTCCTCCTTTCCCTTTCCCCTCCCCAAAGTTTCACCTTATTGTTCTTTTTTCCTCTACAAGACTATGTGTTTTTTTTTTTTTTATTTTACAAACTGTTATCTTTGCTTATGTTTGTCTCAATTGTACCAATGACGTGGAACCTTTGTAAAAGAGCCTCGGCTCAAAGGCATTTGTAATCCTTGAACAAATAAATAAAAATAAATAAATAAATAAATAGAGACTGGACAACAATTTTGGTTTATCAGGTGAAGGTTTCCTCACACCTTACACTCTTCAAGCACTTTGACCCAGAATTGGTAGAACTCCCTCTTCTAGTGCTTAGGGTAATTCTGTCTCCAAGTTTATTCAGTCCATGGGCCAGCCCAGTAGTGAAGTGGTAGCTCTACTGCTTGTTATGCCAGTGATCCACCTTTAAAAATGATCATGGTGGGGGGGGGGTGCTAATGAGCAGCTGATCTGACTGGTCGCACTACTCTGGAGCTCCGTCTTTATTATGAAAATAAAAGTGCTTAATTGAGTAATTAGATTATTTGCCTAGCTGAAAAATACAGGTTACTCACCTGTAACGGGAGTTCTAGGAATGGTATATCTTGTTCATCCACACTTATTGGCAGGTTCCTTGCCGCTTTAAATCTTGCCGGAAGGTCTTCAAGCTGGCTCCTCCCACCCACCCAGGTGGTAAAACTCTCGGCTCCACCCCATGACGCCAGATCTAGCCTCGCTGGAAGCCAGGTTGTGCATCGCTGGGGAGGTTGGTCAGGATGAACAACATATACCATTCCTGAACCCTGTTACAGGTGAGTAACCTGTAATTCTAGGGACATGGATATGTTGTTCATCCACACTATTTGGCAGACTCTAGCAGTTCTCCGGGAGGAGGAGGCAAGGCGCACAACCCCTACTTAGGTATAAAGACTGGAGAACCGAGGCCCCGACCAACATCCCGGCATGACCCAAGGTCGATGTGGAAGGGGAAATCGGTATATGCCTGCTTCCAGGTAGGAGCCCTGCGGATATCCTGGACAGGATTATCCTCGGAAGCAGCCACCGATGCAGCGGAAGGGCGGGTAAAATGAGTACTTATCCCTCTGGAAGGCTCCATGCCCACCCACCTATAGCGGAGACCTATGCAGGAGGTGACCCACCCACTCGTCATCCGCTTGGCTGCAAGTCTGCCAGGTGCGGCCTCAGCGTAGATGACAAACAGCTGGCGAACCTCTCCAGAACTTCAGCCCTACACTCCCTGGGTAGGTGAGCGTAAAAAAGGGTCCCAATGGATCCTATATACGGCCTCCGAGGTGTGAAAGGGGTGGAACCCCGGCAGAGACAATACCCGGTTAGGGAAAAGAGACTCCGCCACCGCCTACGGAAGGAACTTCGGGTGGGGCGTAGGACTACCTTGTCCCTGTAGAAGACCAGATAGGGAGATTCAAAGGAGCACCTGGAATTCTCCCGTCCTTCTGGTAGGTATGGTAGCCCCAAGAAGGTGTTCTTCCACAACAGGTGGGGGAACTCACACCTGTGAGAAGGTTTGAACGGCTTGCCCGTGAGCTAAGCCCATACCAGCGTAAGATCCCACGGAAATGGGGATACTCTCCCCAGAGGGGAGGTGTGATCATGGCCTTAGAAAGCACCCGACCACCTTTCCTGCGCCACCGACTACCTTCCGGCCCGTGCCCGGAAGACAGGAGTGGCTAACAGGAGCACCTTGAGGGTCGTCGACCGAAGCCCTAGTTCAAGAAAGAACGGACCGCAGATAGTCCGGAATGCTCGCCGAGGAACAGGAGAGGGGACCAGGCCCTATCCCAACACCAAATGGAGAACTCTTCCATTTGAAGGCGAGCGTATCTGGTTGACTCCTGGCAGGACACCTCGAAACGTCGAGGACCTTGCCGGAAGACCTCAGGCCTGGCCACTAGCTGCACAGGGACCAGGCCATCAGGTGTAGGGATTGAAGGTCCGGATGGAGTACCTTCCCCTAACAACAGAGATCAGGACTGGGCGGGCTGGAAGCCACCTCGGGAGCCTGGGGCTGAGACTGAGGAGAGCTGGATACCAGAGCTGGCAAAACCAGTCTGGGGCTACCAGAATCACCTGCACCTAGTCCTTCCTCGCCTTGCCAGAGGGTCAAGGGAAATGGGGGAGAGGCGTAGAGGAGGCCCGGGGTCCACGGCCTCAAGGGCATCCCCTACAGCAAACCATGCTGAGGAGGCGGGCATGAGACAGTCTTGGCCTCGAATTCTCCCTGGAGGGAAAAACAAAGGTCCACCCAAGGTGTGACCTAGAGGAAGAAGATCTTGTGCTACCTCCGGCAGGGAAACCACTCATGAGGCACAGCCCTTATCCGGCCTAGGGCATCGGCCAGGGTGATGGAGGCTCCTGCCGTAGAAATGGCTAGGATACCGCCTCCCGGCTGCACGAAAGACCCAATGCGGAGAACCTCCTTACGCAGAGGCAAGGAGCTCGTCCGGTCCTGGCGGGATAGGTAGCACATGGTCGTGGTGTTGTCCGCCTGGATCTAAACCACAAGACCCCGCACAACCGGAGCGAGCGGTGCAAGCTAAGCGGACCGCCTGGAGCTCCAGCAGGTAGGAAGACATCGGGACTCCCGAGAGGACCAGAGGCGGTGCACTCTGTATTCCCCTTGATGGGCACCCCCACCCATCCGACATGCTTCGGTCGGAGAAGACCGTCAACTCGGGGCGGATAAACGGGATGTTCTCCTGCAAAAGAGCTGGAACGGTCCAAAGGAGAGCATTTCCTAACCCCTGGGCTGTTGTCACGGACTGGTCCAAAGGAACGCAGCGCTGTGACCGCTGGCTGGCCAGACCCCATTAGGGGGACACATGAACCGGCGGATCCAAACAGACCATGCTGGTGCAGGCCGCCGCAAGGCCCAGGAGGTGCAGGAAGTCCCGGCCAGGGCGCAAATTGCCCAGTCAGACCTGACTAGGTAAGGGAGGAAGAACCTCAGCCCTGTCCGCCAGGAGCCGAGCTCAGACTCAAGAGTCGAGCCTCATCCCGAAGAAGGATCACTCGCTAAGGCACGAGTTCCAACGTGGCTCCAATAAAAAGGAGACCAGTCTTAGAGCAACCTAGAGGGCCAGAGCTCTGGACCGTCCCCCTCCACCTGGAGGGATTGCCGTCAGACCGCCATCCGGGTGGGGTTACGCCCGGACCCATCAGTGCCGCAGGAATGCTGCTGAGCAGAGATCAAAGGGCCTGGTCTGGAACTCGTAACGGGATCCCCCGCTTAAGAAATGGAGGAGTCTCCCAAGAAATGGACGGAACGAATTGTAAGTACGTCCTGGAGATCCAGGAAGAGCCACACACCTCTTTCTGAGGATGGGATATCTGAGACAGAGAGACCATCCCGACGTGCAGATCGAGAATGGGGCGCAAGCCCTCCATCCGTTAGGGACCAGGAATACCTGAACACGAACCCAGGGTCTGGAGGAGGGTCCGCAACCTTCCTGATCACCTCTAGATCGAGGGGCCAGGCAAGTCGGCTCGGAAGGCCGACAACGAGGTTGCGGACCCCAAGGCCGCCGCCGGACACGGCTCGAAAGGGTGGGGCCTGCTCACAATCCCGAGGCAGGACCTTCCCTAGCACCTCCGACACCCAGAGGTCCGGAAAACGGACCAGGTGGAGAAGGGCGAGCCGCCCCACGGGGACCCCGGTAGAAGTAACGGGCCGGGACAGCGCCTCAGCCCGTCACTGAGCAGGCTTGGAGGAGGATTGGCCGAGGCTCCTGGGCCTTTACCTCCCTGCTTCCTTTAGAGGAAGCGCTGGCTTGATTCAGGATGCCCAGCACAAGCCTGTTGGCCCTCATGCTGGAGTTGATGGGCCGGTCAAGCCGCAGGGGCCGAGGGGCCAAGGGGCTTATGCAAAGGCTGCCAGCGGCCCTTGTCCCTCCGGGCGGGGGTGACCATGTCCAGAGTGGTATCGGACTTCTTGGTCCCCTGGAGGTGTCCCTCCATTCCAGGGCCGAAGAGGTCAGTCCCCAAGAAGGGGATGTCTGCCAACTTGTGCTGGGTTTCCATTGAGAAAGAGGATAACCTTAGCCACGCCCTGCTGCACATGGCCACTGCGGCCACCACCGACCTGGCACAGGAGTCACCTAAGTCCAGAGCAGTTTGAAGCTGCTGCTTCGCTGCCGCCCTACCCTGGTCCCATACCCGCCTGACCGTGGTCCGTAGGTTGGCTGGGAGATGAGGGTGCACCTCATCCAGGGAGCCCAAAAGGGCGTGGGAGAAATGTGCCATCAGTGCAGCCAAGCTGGCCTGTCGGAGGCCTAGGGAGGACGTAGCGTAAACCTTGCGCCCGACATAGTCCATCCTTTTGGACTCTTTGTCAGGGGGCCTATCCACATCCTGAGCGTCCCCAGACACTGGAAAACATTATCGGTAACTAACCCCTCAGCCGAGGGGTGCTCCGAGAAACTGGGCAAAGAACCAACAGGGACAGAGTACTTCCTGGCCATCCTGGCCAAGGGCGCAGGACAGGAAGTAGGCCACCACCAGAGCTCCAAGGCCGGGCCTACGATGGCCTCGGCCACTGGGAAGGCCTCCGAGGGTGAACCCCCTCGATCTAGAATCTCCGTCAGGGGATAAGGGACCCGTTTGGACACGGGCTCAAGCTGCATCCCGGTGAACTCCGAGATGAGCTGAAGCAGACCCATAAAGGACTATGGGCTGTCATCCACAGATCGTTCCGGAGAGGACCCAGGGTCCTCCCGACTGGGGAACATAGAAGAGTCGACGTCGGACCCCGAGGGATCTGTAAAGAGCTGCCTCAGGCCTGAGTCACTCTTCATCCGCCGAGGGTGGGCGGGAGTGAGGGGGACAGACAACCTGTGGGACAGGTCATGACCCGACCAAGGTTCGACCGAGGACGGTGGGGCAGCAAGGTTCGGATGAACAACCAGCCCTGGAGTGGGCACCTCAACTGCAGCGAGCAGTTGTGTCGGCCGATCGAGCAGCAGCTGCTTGCTGGACAGGGAATGAATCGGTGTCGATTGATTCCCAGACAATAACAACTGCTGCCACATGAACTCCTCGTAACGTTGACGCCATCTGCATCAAAGCCACTCCTCATCCGAGGAGGGAGATGAGGAAGAATGGTAATGCCACTTAACTCGGTGCCCCGACCGAGAACGCCGAAGTCGGCGTGAGCGGCTTGACCGAGAGGAGGACCGAGACCAAGACCCAAATCCTCGGGGAAACCAAGGGTGGGCCTGGGAAGGAGCGGGGAGTGCCCGCTCTTCCCTCGGCTCGGACGAAAGGACCACGACCTGTCGCCCCGAAGGTACAGGCAGAACCTCAGCCTCTGCAAGGGGAACCGGCGAAGGGATGGCGGCTCCAGCAGAAGACAGCCCAGATGACGGGTCGAGAGACTCGACAACATCGATGAGAGTCCTGGCCGGCTGACCTGACGGGGACACCGTGAAGCCAGCAGCCTGAGCCGCACCCTCGACCGAAGTCGAACGTCGGCCGGCAGGGGAAGGGGAGCTCTCCCGCTCCCGCCAGCGCCGACAATGGGGCTTAGCCTGTGACTCCTTAGACTTGGGCCGAGAGGCAGGTCCCGAAGGTCCCTCTCCCTTCGAGGAAAGGGACTGGCGAAGCTCCTTGAACGAAGCTGAATGAGGAGAACTCAAGGAGAGCGGGATAAGCGCCACGACCGAGGGGGGGAGGAAAGAAGATCGAGCTGCTCAGCCGAGACAGCTGACGCAGACACTGCTCGACGAGTCTCCAAGGATTTTTCCGGCGCAGAAAAAGTTTCAGGTCGCCCGAGCCCCAAACGGGCCGCACAATCCTCCAATGCGCTGGTCGAAAGGGCACAGCAAAAATCGCAAACTTGCAGATCATGATCCAAGTCGAGGCAGTAGACACACGTGGAGTGCGGGTCTTTCCTGGAGGAATTAACCGGGCACCTACAGGAGCCGGAAAACGAATGATTCATCACAGCAGCGAGGGAAGAAGATCGAAGTCTTAGAAAACTTCCACCTAAATACGGAGATACCGAAAAAATCAGGAACCAGTCGAAAACGCAGAGCTCTAAGGAGGGAACCTGAGCTTCCAAGCGGTAAGAAAGATCTGGCGTCATGGGGCGGAGCCGAGAGTTTTACCACCCGGGTGGGTGGGAGGAGCCAGCTTGAAGACCTTCCGGCAAGATTTAAAGCGGCAAGGAACCTGCCAATAAGTGTGAATGAACAACATATCCATGTCCCTAGAAGAACTGTTTTAATATCGGGGAGATGGATGAATACATTACCACGGGCAAGTCGGCTCGCCAGGTGAGTAAAAACACAAAGAAAACCCCACTCCACGAGGGAAGCACAAGCGGAGGACCAGGCACAGTTTCATTATCGGCAGCAGAGGTAGCTGCGATCAGCAGGGCATTGCAGGAACACATTTTGGCTGACTTTAAGCCGTGTTGGGAAAGCCTGAAGCACACTCTGAGGGGCTAGCATAAGAGCTGAAGCAGCACACGAGGCAGATCGTGAGGTGGAACAGAGAATCTCGGACCTCGAGGACCAAAGCAGTGAAAGCCATTCCAAAATACAAAAACTAGAAGAAGAGGTAGAGGAGCTTAAGGAAGCATTAGACTATCAGGAAAACTACAGCAGGAGAAATAATCTGTGCATCAGGGGACTGCCGGAGGGAATGGAGGGAGGGAATTTACTTAAGTTCTGCTCAGAGACTCTGCCGAAATTGCTAGACATGGACTTGCCCAAGCCTAAGCTTAAAGTTCAGAGAGCACACAGGGCCTTGGCCCCGAGGCCTCAGAACGGGCAACCTCCTCGACAGGTGATTTTCAGACTGCATCACTACCCAGATAGACAGGCCTTATTGGTGGCTTTCAGAAATAAGAAAGAGCTAGTATATGAAGGCCATAGGCTCACTCTGCATCAAGATATGTCTCAGGGAATACAGAAGAAGAAACAACAGTTTAATACACTGATGGATGGGCTGAGACAACGGGGGTTCGGTTTCTTTATGGTATATCTGGCTACAGTCAAAGTAAAAATCGAGAGGGCTACATATTCATTTTGGGAGTCGGAGAAGCTGCAAACATTCCTGGAGGACTGGGACAGGAAGAATGGGAAAACCTGAGAGGGACCAGAGTACTTTGAGAGTGGTGAGAAGATGGAGACTGACTTGTCAAACGGCAAATTGAATCGGTGGCTGCACTTACTAGGGGAATAAACAGCAGGGGGAAAGAAAAGCATGGAGGAGCTGAAATTTGCTCGGATTGCCCCCTGTATGTGTTCTTGGCTGCCCTTCCCTATATCCTGTAGGTTGCTAACAGAAGCAGACTTCTAGGGATTTACAGGTGGTGTAGGAGGAATACTGGTGAGTTATATCTTGGCATTAAAGAGCGACAGGGATACGATCCCCACAGGCCTCGAATGGTGTGGACTAGAGACAGAACTGGGCCTTTGAAAGAGGCAGATTACTCCATGGGGCAACTATGCTGCAAGTTTACGAAGTTTAATAAGGGGAGGTGGAAGGGTTGCTGGTGGCCTCAGGAGTGTGGACTAGAGACAGAACTTTTCTCTGCAAGGAGTATATGGCACTGTGGGGCGCGAGCTTCCACCTTTTTCTCATCTCTCCACCTGGTGATAAGAGAGGGCTAAAATGGGAATGCGCAAATGCAGGAATACACATAATGTTCGAATCAAGGGAGGCATACCTAGTAAAAGTAGAAGCCGAGGGCCATATAGGGGGATGTGGAAAAGCCCTGATGGATAGGGGAACGAACTGAATGGGCTCTTGGAATGTGGCTCCGTAGGATCTGATGGGGGCGAAAGGCCTGGCGACAGTATGAAGGGCAAATATAGTAGGGGAGAGGAGGGAAATGGTTTGTGTATTGCAACCAATTGAAGGGGGGGCGGCCCGGACAGAGGGGGTGCAGACACCGATTCTGAGAGGGGTTCGCGGGCAGTACAGTAAAAGTATAACAAGACAGACAGTTGGGGCATATTGAGGTAAATTTAGCATGTGTACAAGTTTGGGTTAAGAAAGACGGAGCAGGAGTAGCGTATATGGGGGAGTGATTATATACTGAAGATCGTAGTGTATGTAGAGGGGAGTGAGCAGTTGGGATTAGGGAGGAGGGAGGGCCAACACAGGGAAGAAGGGATAAAGAAGGGCTGTTTTTGAAAATGAACCAAGGGGGGGGGGCAAAGTTGGGGTTACTTTTATACAGTTTGTGACTCTTCAATTGTTCACTTGCATTTTTACTGTTCTCAGAACGGTCTGTGTCATATGGTATCTATTAGAGGTAAAAGGTCGAGCTGTGACCAGGTCGTTCTATAGACGATTATACTGGGAAAATGACTAATGGCACTCCCCAGCCTTTGGTGGGAGTTAAAATAGTCTCCTGGAACATAAAATATTTTATGTCTCCCGCAAAAAGGGCGAAAATCTTAATGGCTCTTAAAAGATGCAGGGTTTCAGTGGCTATGTTGCAAGAGACGCATTTATCAAATAGTGAGCACAAAAAACTTGTATGAGGATGGGTGGGGGAGTGTCACGCAGCAGCCTACAATTCGCATAAGAGGGGGGCAGCAATTCTAATTCACAGGCACCTGCCCTTTAAAACACAGAGGGTGGTGAGAGACACCGTAGAAGGGAGGTATGTTTTTGTAGAGGGGAGCTCGAGGGTAAAATGATCACTTCTGGAAATCTACATGCGCCGGCTGATGGGGATCGGAGCTTTTATCAGAAGGTGCTGGATGTCCTGGTTAAGGAACAATTCACGAATCTGATATTGGGGGGGGGTGGGATTTTAATTACGTGGCAGACCCTAAACTAGATTACATAGGGAATAGGGACAGGATGGATGGGGATATACAACAATGGCTACTTGGATTAGCAGAATTAGGCCTGACTGATGGATGGAGGACAGCTAACCCGGGGGTAAAGGAATATACTTTTTTCTCCAACCCACATCATTCCTGGTCATGGCTGGACAATATATATATATTCATAGAGACTTTTTTCAGTATATCAGAGCAATGAGACATAGCCTAATATTTTTATCTGACCATGCCATGGTGGAAATGGAGATCGTCTTGGGTCAGAATGGCATGCAGAGGGGTTGGTGGAAATTTCCCACATATATGTTGGCAAGGGAGCAGTTTCGGGATTTTATAAAAGAGCAATGGAAATTTTATGAGGAGACAAATAAGTGCGGTGGAAAGTGAGGGTATATACTGGGAAGCTGGCAAAGCATTCATAAGAGGGGGTCATAATTGGATACACGGCTAAGCAAAAAAGAGATAAAAGGCAGAAGCAAAGGGAATTGGAAGTCAAAATAGGTGACTTGGAGAAGGAAGTACTTAGGGGAGGAGGAGAAGAAAAACAGAGAGACCTTAGGTTGGCGAGGGAGATGCTTAACATCAATTTGGGCAAGGAAGTGAATACTAACATTTCTTTGCAAAACAAAGGATGTATAAATGGGGCAATAAAGCAGGCCACCTATTGGTCCAGCCTATGAAGGGAGGAAATAGTAGTCATATGATAGTGCAAATTAAAAATAGGGAGAGAAAAATAGTTAAGGAGGAAGGGGAAATTCGTAACAGATTTAAGGAGTTCTACAAGGAGTTATACAGGGTCGAGTGTCAAGGGAAAGGTAGAGAAAGGGACGGCTTCCTTAAGGAGATGAAAGTACCCAGTCTAAATGAGGTACAAAGGTAAAAGCTGGGGGGAAAAATAATGATGACGGAAGTTAAAAATGCGACCAGCCAGCTGAAAAATGGAAGGCGGCGGAACCTGATGGGCTGGGGGCGGAGTTTACAAGTTATTGAAAGAAGAAGTGGCGGGTTCACTGTGTAATATCCTACAAGAGACGAGGGAAGGGGGAGGGATCCCTAACATGTGCTGCCAGGCTTTGACCACTGTTCTTCCCAAAGCAGGAAGGAACTTGGAGGAATGTGGGTCCTTTAGACCGATCTCGCTCCTGAACTATGATTGCAAAACCATGACAAAATTTAGCAAACCGATTGGAAGAGGTACTCCCCCATTGGTTAACCCAGATCAGACTGGGTTCGTTAAAGGAAGGCACTCCTACCATAACCTAAGGAGGCTTCTGAATGTCATCTGGTAGGGGGAGAGGCACCCAGGCGAGGCTTGTGTCCTTTCAATGGACGCCGAAAAAGCCTTCAATAGAATTGAGTGGGAATATTTACTGCACATCTTGCAGAGATTTGGGCCGGGGGAAGAGTTTGTAAAGATGGTAGGGGCATTTTATGTACATCCGAGGGTACAGATTTTAATTAATACAGCAGCAACTCCGGAATTCAAACTATATAGGGGAACAAGACAGGGATGCCCCTTGTCACCCTTGCTATTTGCGCTGGCAACAGATCCCCAGACAATTAAAATTAGAAATGTGCCTGCTATAAAGGGTATTAGGGGAAAACAGGAGGGAGGCATGTTATATCTCTTTATGCGGATGATGTTCTGCTGTTCTTGACAGAACCAGACTTGTCAGTCCCTAAGGTGCTGTCAATAATAAAGCAATCTGCAGTTTTCTCCGGGTATAAAATTTATGTGCAAAAGTCCGAAATCATGTTTTTGGGAAGGAGCAGTAGGAAGGAGGCCTGGGGGTTAAAAAGAGTACAACATACACTTACATACTTGGGAACTGAGGTGGGAAAGCAAGTGGGGAACCTATATGTGGCGAACTATAGACCACTGATAAGGGAAATCTTACAGGATCTGAGTAGGTGGAAAGAGCTGAATATTTCCTGGATGGGACGGATCAACCTCCTTAAACTGAACGTGTTGCCCAGAATCTTATATAAAATGTAGATGATCCCTTTCAGCCTGACAGCCCAGGATATAAAGAAACTGGAAAATGCATTTACAATTTTTGTTTGGAGGGGTAAACACCCCAGAATTAGTTTGAAACCGTTAAAAGCACCAGTAGCACAAGGGGGGTTACATTTCCCAGACATGATGGGGTACTTCTTGGCAACACAATAAAGGTAAATACAAAATTGGGTACACAGACAGGAGGTGGCCGGGTGGGTCAAGCTAGAAGGGGATGGGGCCCCAGGGAGAATTTCGAGATACCTATGTGAAGAAGGACTTAAGCAGTATAGAAAGCTGGCTGCACCTAATCCGATGGTGGTAGCGGGTTTAATGGCCTGGGGAAAAATTAAAAAGAGACAAGGCATTGAGGTATGTCAGACTTTGCTGGTCCCAGTGGTGGGGAACCCTGATTTCTTGCCAGGTCTGGAGGATGATGGATTTAAACTATGGCAGGATAAGGGGGTAAAATGCATGGCGACTTTGACATCAGGGGGGAGCATATTTTTTTTTATTTTATTCATTTGTACAGTCAGTTTACAACCTTTGAGCCAGAGGCTCATTTCCAAAGGTACCTCGTCACATTGAGGACAGACAGAACAAATGTAGGTTACAGCATACAAGTCACTGACTTGGAGTTACATGGAATGATTTCATACATTTATACAATTTAGTAGCAATTACAGTGATACAGCTGTGCACAAGCTGGTAATTAACAGAGGAGGATGCAATGGGGGAGAAGGGGGGGTAGTGAGGTGGAGTGCCGACCAAGTTGGCGTTGTCAAGTGTGGAGAGATCAAGGCCACATTTAGAGACAGAAGCCACTGCAAGTGTTAAACAGTTGGCTCCGAAGGGCAGTTTTGAAGTTGGAGATTGTGGGGGCATTGGAGATGGAAGCAGGGAGAGAGTTAAACCAGGATGGGGCTCTGTAGCAGAAGGACCTCTGACCATGAGTGGTCCTGGTTCTGGGGACCAGGAGAGAGCTCTTGTTTGAGGTTCGGGTTGTGATAGTGGGTTGGGTGTGGCAGATGGATTCTGTCACCCCGGGTGTGGAGAGTCCTAGTAGAGTTTTTTTCATGAAGAGGCAGGTTTGATAGCATAGCCGTTCATCTAGGTTAAGTAGTTTTGCCTCGTCATAGAGTTGACAAGTATGTGTGAGCCTGGGGGCACCAGTAATCAGCCTGCAGGCCTTATTTAGGGTGAGGAGAACTTTGTTGAGGGCGGTAGTGTCGGCAGCACCATAGACTGGCAGGTCATAGTCTACAAGGGACAGCACTGATGACGTAACTGCAAGACGGAGAGCATCAGGGGGGAAGCAGTTTTTATATCGGTAGAGGATGCCAAGCCGTGTATTAGTGGTGGATGCAAGGGCATCAATGTGGGTGTGGTAGGTAATGGCCGAATCGAAAGTAACCCAAGGTATATGTAGGAGCAGACTTGTTCAAGCGGTTGTTTGCTACTAGGGAGGATAGGGAGTGGGAAGTTGCAGGCTTTGTTTTGGGGGTTGGCAAAGAGCATTGTTTTTTTTTTTTTTTAGATTAATGACGAGTCTGTGCTCTTTAAACCAGGCTTTGACATCATTGTAGGATTGTTGTAGGGTGTCCTGGATGGAGATGGGATTGCGGTGGGTGGCAAAAATGACGCCATCATCAGCATACATAAGAATTTTGCCAGAGCATGCCCTGGGCAGGGTGTTTAGATAGAGTGAAAAGAGTAGGGGGCCCAGAATGGAGCCCTGGGGTACTCCTGAGTGGATGGGATGAGTTTCAGACAGTGTCCCACTGATTTTTACACATTGGGAGCGAGCGGATAGATAGCTTGTGCACCATGCGAGTGGGCCAGCAGAGAAACCAGTGTGGCAGAGAACAACCAGCAGAAGAGGGTGGGAGACAGTGTCGAAAGCCTTTGAGAGGTCAATGAACACTGCACCAGCTAGGGAGCTGGAGTCCAGGGAGGAGTGTAGAAAATTGGAGAACTCAACTAGTGCAGAGCCGGTACTGTGACCAGCACAGAAGCCATGCTGCTCTGGGCATAAGATGTTATGCTTAGTCAGATATTCAGTGATTTGAATGGGCACCACTTTTTCTAGGGCTTTGGAGGGGGGGGGATGGAGATTGGTCGGTAGTTCCCGGCGGAGGACCTGTCGCCCCCTTTATGAATGGGTGTGACTACTGCAGTTTTCCATGCAGTGGAGAATTACCCCAGGCAGAGGGATCAGTTAAGTATGCTGGTGAGTGGGGCAAGGACATCATCCAGTACCAGCCGTAGAATACTGGGGTCAGGGAGTCGCTGCCGGGACTATTGCTATTTAATGCTTTAATTAGGAGAGGTCTGGCTTCCTGGGCACATACCTTACATAGGTGGAAGATGGGGTGTTGGAGGACAGGGGGAGGTAGGGCAGGGGGAAGGTCAAAGAAATTACTGGGGAGGACAGAGCTAAGGTCAGTAAAGGAGGTGTTAAGGCAGTTAGCAATGCAGGCAAGGTCGGTGAAGGTAGAGCCATCAATAGTGAGCTGGGACGGGGGATGGGAGCGTGATTTCCCATTTAGCTGTTTAACACTGTCCCAGAAAGTTCGTGCACACCCCCAGGAGGAGGTGAGGGTGGCCTGGTAATGGTCGGCCTTAGCTTTACGGACAGCCCATGTGCACCTGTTCCGAGCAGCATTGTAGGCCTGTCTATCTGCCATCTGGCCCATTTCAGTGGCAAAGTGCCAGAGGTTATCCCTGTTTCTGAGCATTTGTAGTAGGGCAGGGGTAACCCAGGGTGCATTATGTTTTTTGGATCGAATTCTGGAGAGGGGTGCAAAGAGGTCACAGGCCTTGTTAAAGGTTTGGGAGAAAAAGGCGAGGGCAGTGTCTATGTCAGGTGCATGATGAATGGGGGACCAATTAATCTGGGCGAGAAACTGTTTGAGTTTTATCAGCCCATCAGATCAGAGGCACCCGCGGAGTGTGGCCTGGGCTGTGGGTTTGAGAGTGGGGGCCACCCAAAGGAATAGGATAGAGGAGTGGTCACTTAGGGAGTCTGGGAGGACTTGGATGTCATGGATTTTTTGGGGGCGATTGGTGACAATTACGTCCAGAAGGGTACTGGTTCCTCTCTTTGGGTTTACTCTAGTGGGCTGGGAGATGAGTTGTGTCATGTCTAGGGCAGCAAAAGAATCTCGGGTAGTGGAAGAGAAGGCATTGCGCCAGTTCACATTAAGGTCCCCCACTAGGATTTGTTCTGCCTTGTGGTGGAGGGTGGCGAGATATTCTGTTATAGATTTCAGCGCCGGGTTCTGGTTCTTTTGGGGGACGTAGGCAGTGGTGAGATAGAAAGGGCCCCTGGAGGGGTCAGGAGTAAGTTTGAGGGTGAGGGCCTGGGTGCCATTTACAAGAACGGGGGCAGGGAGCGCTTGTCCGAAGATTGTTTCCCTGGTATAGATTGCACAACCACCCCCACATTTGCCTACTCGGTCCTCCTGGTATAGGGTATAGCCTGGGAGGGAGACAAAGGAGTCAGGGGTGGATTATGACAGCCAGGTTTCAACCAGGGCTATGTCTGGTTGATGTAACATGGCCCAGCACTGGAGGGCATCAAATTTTTTCAGTAGACTGCATATGTTTATGGAGGCTATGCGGAGACCAGTGGACCCAGCAGGTGGACTGGAGGGGGCAGGGCCTGGGTTTGGATGTATATTACCAGATAGGAGTAGTAGGAAGACCAAGGCTCTGACCAGGGGGTGGCAGTATGTCAACTTCCGGGGGGTATGTTGGATGGGGAGGAGGCCATAGGGGAACAAGGAATGAGCAGGGTTCGAAGGGTCGGGAGGGCAAGGACGAGTTGCAACCATGGGGAGCCAGGGTAGGCAGCGGGGGGGGCATCCAGGGGGTGGGTGCCATGGGCCAGGGTATATGGTCAGTGTAGGGTGGGATCGGACTAAGTCAGGGAGAGTTGGGGGTGCTGGTACGAGTGGGCCAGGGTAGATGTCTGGCTGATGGGATGTGGGTACTGGCATGTAAATGAGGGGGAGACATTTGAGGAGGAGGTATACAAAATATAGTGTCTGAGGTAGTGGCAGGGCAGAAAAGTTCAAGTATCTTGACTGCCTCTCAGAAAGCATGGATACCACTTTAGAGCAGTGGTAGTGTCATGGACTCTGGTGGACAGGGTACAAGGTTCAAGACCCTGGTAGGGCGGAGGAACTAGGACCTGGGTGTGAGTGGGGGTCCAGGTTCTGAGGGACTCAGGGCAGGCTGGTTTGGGACAAAATTCAGGGTGGAAATAGCAACTCCTAGTGGTCACTGGGGGTTAGTGGCAGGCTGGGTGTGGGTCCAGTGGTACGGCAGTACGTAGGGCTGGCTAGGAGGCTGGGTGGGAGGGTGAGCTGTGGGCTGAAGCAGAAATGAGAGTAAGGGAGAGAAGTAGAGTATGTAGGTAGAGGGGTTCCAGGAAGTAGGAGGAGGAGGAGGAAATTCAGGTGGAGAGACAGAGGTGAATAGTCAGAGGGTCCCTCTAGTGGCTAGCAGGTATAACCTGCAAATGGTAAAATGGGGACTTAGTAAAACGACAGACAGGACGTGATGTCATAAGACAGCACCTATATAGGTAGTGCCAAGCCAGGGTGGGTGGGGCAGTCGACGCGCATCGATGGGCTAACCCCCCTCGCAAGGGTGCTGCTCCTTGAAGTAGTTTAATTACCTCTTTTGGCACCCGAGTAGATCCCGCTCCAGGAGGGAGCTCTGTGTGTGGGCTGGTTGCTGGCTGGCATCTGGCATATGCACATTCCAGGACGTTAAAGAGAGATGGAATGTGCCCACTTTACACGTGTACAGATACTTCCAAGCAAGGGACTATTATAAATGGCTTTGCGGGTCTTGGGAAACAAGGAGACTGATGGAGGATGTGGAAAAAGAAATAATGGGGGCTAATACATGTGAGAAGGGATTAATTGGGAGGGCCGTGAGGCTGGACAGGAAAAGTTTTTTTCAGGATCCTCCCCAGAAGGCGAAGGTATGGTGGGAGCAGGATATCGGAGAAGAAATTAGTGAGGCTAATTAGCAGCTAATGTTAGAATCCCACCAGGGACTGCTAGTGCGCAATAAGTACAAAGAAGCCCAGTTCAAATACATACAGAGGCTATGTTACCCACCAGCTATTGTGCACAGCTTTTGTCCAGGGATCTCGCCATTTTGTAATAAGTGCAAAATAAACAGAGGCACATACCAACATTATTATTGGGGTTGCCCAGTGATAAAGCCCTACTGGCAAGACATATCTAAAGAAATTGCATCCATGAGAGGAAAGCCCATTGAGATCTCCCCAAAATCACTGTTGATAGGGGTAGAAGGAGAAGAAAATGGAGAATGGTTTCTTTACCCTAGATGGATAAAGGTGTTACTTATAGTGGCCAGAACAGGAATACAAAATGTATGGACTACAGCTCTAGGGCCTACAGTGGGTCAATGGAAAGAACTCACAGTGAAAGTCTTGGCAGTGGATAAGCTGACATATAGTTTAAAAGGAACGGAAGACAGATTTGAGAGAACCTGGGCAGAATATTTGGGTGCGCTGAGCATGGGGGAAAGACTGCTGCTGGAGGGTAGTGGGTTATTTAATTGAGAGAATGGACCTCTGAGTAAGGTAGAGATGAGACAGAAAGAAGGGGCACAGACCGAGTTAATAGTTAATTGTTAGGGGTTAGTAAGTTGGGGGGAGGACAGTTAAAAAGAAAAAGAAAAAAGGACAGTAATGTGGAATGAAGTCTAAAATGTTGTTGTATCCAAGTGTTGTGGCAAATGAATATGACTGTACTATATGGATTTCCTATAGCTGATGGCTATGAACTGCATATGGATAACTGTCCATTAATAAACACATGAAACAAAAAAAAATGAGCCTGGACCATCGGGGGATGGGCGGGGGAGGAAAGATTAAGCAGCAGCTCAGGGAAGGCTCTCCTTCCTTGGAGTGGGGGATGCTGCTCTCCTTACATAGAAACTTAGATAGATAGAAACTTTATGTGTATAGTGCTCCTTCCTGCAGGCTTGGAGCGCTTAACACAGTTTAAAAAACAATTGAACATAGCACATAAACATTTTAACATATTGCAAAGATCTCCATAAAAAAATATATCTATCATACATCATCCAAATTCAACAATAAAATAATTCAATAAAACAATACAGTACATCAGTGGATCATCAAATCAATACATAAATCATTAAATCAGCAGTTGGACCAACTTTATATTAATCTAAATCAAAAGCTTCATTAAACAAAAAAGTTTTAAATCCTTTTTTGAAGGTTTCCACCGAGGGTGCCTCCTTTAAATATCTTGGTACAGAGTTTCACAGGGTTGGTGTGGCTACTGAGATTGCACAGTCCCCCAAATGCCACAATCTAGCCCTGGGAACCCAAAGGAGGCAACCCTCGGAGGAATGGCGAGCCCGAGATGGACGGTGAGGAAACAGAAGGTCTTGCAGGTAGGCTGGTCCCCATCCATGCAGGGCTTTATAGGTCAGAAGTCCGACCTTGAAGACAGTCCTCCACCTGACTGGCAGCCAGTGCAGTTTGTGGAGGACAGGCGTGACATTGTCAAATATCGAGACACCAGTCAACAGCCTAGCCACCGCGAGCATGACTGCAGACTGATGAAGACCAGTCGGCAGCACAGTCGGGAGCACCAGGATGGGAGGGGGTGCCACCAGATGCCTGTCATGCCTGTGTACCACTGCATGCATGCACGACCATATCATTGCACTACGACTCAACAGGGGAGAAGAAAACCAAAGGAAGAAAAGGCTGGTTGTCCAAGTCAGCACACCCCCAAAGGCTCTCAAATGACCAACATGGCTGGCCACTCACCTTAGAAGGTACTGGGTAAGTGGTAGTTAACTGATAAGTCAGTAAAAAGGCCAGTGACAGGACTGGGGAGGAGGCCACTGGACGAGACCAACACAGAGAAACAGCATTGTGAAAAAACAAAAAAAAAATTATTTAGTCCTGTCTTTTTTAGCCCAAACTTTGCCAAACTGTTGCCAGTTGTGTTGTATTGGTGCATTTGTAAAATGGATGTAATTTTTTGTAATGTTCATCATACACTCTCAATCCCAAACTGCTTAACAATCCATGAACAGATGCCAGCAACCATTTGGCACACACAGGCAGTTTAAGTGAGAAACTGAAAGAGGTTAAGGAAAGTTTAGAAAGGTACTCTACAGGAAAGTACAATGAAAGAGACCGAGAAAGAGGAAGTTAAGTACACAAAGGTTAAATGACTTGCTCAAAGTCACACAGTGATTAAGTTGTTGTGTGGGATTCACACCTAGATCTCTGGGTTAAAATCTCTGCACACTAATCATTAGGCTACACTGCCTCCATTAGACTGCTTTGCCCCAGGCCACAACAGTCATTTCAGTTGTATCCTGAGATTAATTTGAACCAGTGTCTTTTTAATAAAATTGGGCCACTTTGTCTTCAGTCTCTGAAAAGTTTATGTATTATGCTCCGTTTATGTGAAAAAGTAATTCTTAAGTATTAAAGGTGCACTGTCAACCCCTCTTATGACCCAGATTTACCTACAGTAGTTTGAAAAAATGTTTGTTGCCTACTAATGACAGTACTATAGCACTTGAAGAGAATCTCCTTGGTAGAGCCATGGCCCACAAGCAGGTGACGTCAGGACCTTGACGGAGATTATTCAGAACTGAGGCCACCCACATCACTGTACACCCGCACATACAAAGTCAAGCACCTCAGCATCATCTAAATAACACGGACAGCCCCATCCTCTTAAGTCCCCGCCATTGATAAACAGAGTTATCACATTTACCAACAATGGGAATGAGGAATCCATCCCTAATCAATCATACAGGAGAGGCAGGAAAAGCAGATCACCAGAGTATGCTCACTAAACCAAGTGCGCAGCTGTGACCTGTAAGAAGCACATCAGTCCTCCTTGCTAGGGGCGGAGGGTGGGGGATCATGTGGCACTGTGGAAGAGATTCTCTCGAAGGTCTATTGCTGTCTATAAGTAATACACCTATCATCTTCAAGGATATCGTGTCCATAGAGCCACACATTTTCTTTTTTTTTTGCTATACTTAGATTTTCAATTCTTCATGATACAGACAGACATACATCAGGGTAGCAGTAGCAAAACAGGTGTGAGATATAAAACATCAGTATCAAGAGCCTGTTTACAGGGGAAAGGTAGGGGATCAGTGAAATTGCATAGATTACTTATCTTCTGTCAAACACAGCCCACCCCCCCATGCAGCATACTCAAAGATGTGACCATGAGTAGAAAAAAACAAATGGAAAGATTGAGGGTTGCTCGTTCCAGGTTGATAGGGATACTTTATGCTTCACAAATTTATAAACCACCTTTTCATGCACTTATTCCCTATCACTACAAGGCAACCTGGGTTATAATCCCCAGTCCCCTATGGTCCAAACCCCGGATCCATGTCCAATCGATAGCAGGAACTCTTCACACTGTGCCTGGCATCCCCTAAATATAAAAGTCAGCATCTCCATCCTATAAATAAACTGTGGCCCGCCAGTGTTCCATTCATGGGAATGCGTTTTTGAACCACAGACTTGTAATTACTTTCTTTGCTGCTTTCAACAATATAAGTAAGAGCTGTAGCATCTTACCCCACAGCAGCACTCAAACTGGAGGTATGGACAATACAGTGAAAGATGTAACCAATCCCTGATCAGCAAAAATGGTAGTTTACTCACCTGTTAAGAATGATTGTATGGCCGGCTTGTCGGCGCAGCGGTTGGATTTCCGCTTGCGACGCCGGCAACCCGGGTTCGGGAACGGACTCAGGTCGCTGGAGAGACGGCCGGTGTGGAGTAGGTTCGGCGTCCACGACTGCTCACCTACTCCAGGGGTGGGAGGAGACAGGGTGGGTGTATAGTACCCCCTGGCTGAGGCCGGGGAGATCCAATCACAGCAAGCCTGGGCGTTGGGGGTGTGGTGAGCGTCGGCTCGCCTTGATGTTGATGGCACACCGCCCCAGAAAGAAAAAGCAGAAATACCAGCCTCCGGGTTCGCGGATGATGGCTACCTGCTCTCGTTAGCCCGAGAAGTCCTGTGCCCTCGATCCCACCTCAGCAGCGCCCAGGGACTGATGCCCTAGCACTGGGACCCGCCCCCCCGGTGTCTTTCCCCTCGGAGGAAGGGGACCCACCCGGCAAAGGGATATGCCGGGCCACCCCTGGGTCGGCTGCGATTTGAGGTGAGGGGAAGAGGGACAGGACGAGGGGGTCACGAGTAGCATGCGCAGCCGGAAGGAGTGGCAAATCCGGAGGCGAGATCGGAGGGAAAAAACATAACACAAAAAAAAAAGAATGATTGTATGAGCATCACCTTACAGCATCCCCCATACATTACCTCTGGGTTATGTCCACCTCATAGGCTGCAAATGCACATGTGACCAGATTTGAAATCTGATCTTCTTAGGTTTGGGAGGAGAGGTGAACACCAATATGGCAATGGGTATGTAGGCTGGCAGTACCGTCCGCCACCTTTGAAGCATTGGGAGTGCCTTGCGGTACCAAGGAGCATCTGGACTGCCTCGCAGATAAGCGATGATTTAGAGCGAGCTGGATTAAGGGACCTGTGAAGGACTGCGTACCAATTCCAGACAGATTTCATCCTCAGATAGGACTTGAGGGAGAGCGATGCAGCTGGGGGGGAAGGGAGCATGGCACTGTAGCTTAGCGCATCAGCGGGGACTGCTTGCTAGGGGATCCGACTTGTGCTAGGAATATTGAAGCTGCTCGCAAAGGGGCTCTCATTCCATAGGTATTGGCTGCTTAAGGCATCATTGGTACACATAAGCTATAACTGAGTAGTGAAGGTCTGGGAGGGCTGGGAGCGGCCCTGAGCAGCATCATTTTAAAAAAACCTTAATGCAGCAAGGAGAACAAATTCTCTGACACCGTAACAATGCTAAGAAGGCTAAACAAGATGCAGAAACATAAGCACAGCCTAGTGCTAATGACCAAGGCAATTAATGAACTTTGAGAGCCTTGCTAGCCCAAAAAACAAGTAGTAGAACAGCCAGCCTGACCCAAAAACAATACATGGCTAAAATCAAACATATTATAAGTGTTTACCTTCTTAGTGGGCTAGATATCTAATTATTCACAGTCAATGGCTAATTAAACCTATCTCCCTCAGAAGGGATTATTCTAATCCACGAACACCAGAGTGAATCACAGGAGTAGTATCCGAGCAAAACAACCCATTAGACACAAGACAGAGAGCTTAGTAATCCTCACAATGGATACATATAAAACATTAAATAAATTGCATTGCAGAGCAGACGCTGAATCAGTAACTACCTTGCTTTGTTTAAACTGACTTCCATGCAGAAAAGCAAGGTGATGAAAAAATAAACTCCTACCTTAGTACTGGTGCTGTTGAGCTAGGCAAGAATGCTTGCAACCTCTGTGATGCACATAAAGGAATTGGAGACCTGTGGTAAGGGACAGGACCTAGGCAGATCAGATTTCAAAACTGGTCACATGTGCATTTGCAGCCTATGAGGTGGACGTAACCCAGAGGTAATGGATGGAGGATGATGTAAGGTGATACAATATGCAATCTTATTGACTTCTGCCACCACACCACTCCAGCAGTGCTACAAGGCAGAGCATGAACAAAATAAGTGGATATGTTGTGCTTTCTTCTCCCAGTAACACCATCATCACTGCCCCGTGACACCAAATATACTTGGAATGAACTTCCAGAGTGTGAAATTATCTAATGGGACATCTCCTAGAAAAATCTCTCCAAACTGTTGAAGATATGAGATGGTAAGCTGAGAGGGCATACCGTATTGAAAGTTCCAATTAGTAATTTGTGCCCAATTCTTCATTCCAGTGGGATAGTATAGCCGCAGTTGTAACCGGGCTCTTAAAGGCCGCTATATAAGTTCCCTGTTAGATGGGTTCAAAACTCCCTTTTCAGGTGGCCCATCAGAATTTGGGCCACAAGGCCAAATTATTCTGGTGATTTTGTAAAATGAGGTCCCAAATTTTTGAGGTAGGAATGCACATAAAAGTACTTAAAAAGTGCAGTTTGCAGGAAATTAAATTCCCTCTGAAAATTGTGAAAGTCCCCATCTGCTCCACAGTCTCATGATGCCATCAGTTTTATTGGGGAGGTAAGCAACTGCCCTTGTCCAAACCATGACTTCTCATGGGATAAACCAACCACAGCATTTATTTAATTGTTTTTTGATTATTGGGTAGGTGCACCAGACAATAATGTGCCTATTTTCAGGCAAGACCCAGGAGAGCACAGTTACAAACATTCATGAAACACAATACAGTAAAGAAGATAAAGACGTTAAAAATGTTATGGGTACCCAGTTACAAACAAGCAACAGAAATATTCAAAACAGTGCATGGATCCTTGTAGCGGGTAGAAATCAGTACAATAGTGGCAGACATAGCAACAAAAAAAATCCAGCAGAATGTGCAGTATCACAAAACAATTTAAAACAAAATGGTGCATCATCTGTAAGTGCAACTGATAATTTAGCAGCTACAGCAAACACTATTCAGACATCATAAGTATGGTGGTCATGGAGGCAAAAAACGGGTACAAGAGTTAGAGACAAAATGATGGTGGTATGGCTCCCTTTTTTTTTTTAATACCCCCTCCCAGAGCGCCCCATCCCCCTTACCTTTACGTCTGCCTGGACTTACCTACCAGCTGTCTTCCCCCAAGGCTTGCCCCCCCCCCAAGCAGGATCTGTGGGTTTCCCCAAGCCCCACTGGAGAAAAGATTCAGTTCAGGCCAGCATGCCCCACTGGTCTGGTGTGGGGCCTGTGGGTGCTCCTCCTCATCCTGCTGCCAGGCGTTTTTCCTTTTCTGTCCCCTCAGGGAGGTATGGCATGCAATGACGTCAAGGTGCACACTATGCACTCCCTCACAACATGCACTGATGTCTGCCATGCCACCCAAACTTCCTGGCCTGGGCTGCCTTTCCCCCAGATTCCCACAGGGGCCAAGCAAGCATTGGGCTCTGCCCACCCTGCCATCTGGTGGAGAAGAGCAGTCCTATGGATGCTCAATCCTCCTCCCCCATCTGGCCCTCCAACATCCTGGATTCACTTCCAAACCGGGGTCGTCACTGTCACAAACTGTAGTGCTACCACTGTGTCTGGTATATCTCCCTTTTGAAACAGGCATGGGAGGAAGAGAGATGGAGGGCTATCAGGAGGGAGTTTCAATAACTAGGGGCAAAGTGGGAGAAGGCCTGAAGTCCCACATTAGTCATACACCTAGGAACAGCTTGTAGGACTGAGCACCGAAGGAGAGGGGGTTAGCCTGGTTGGGGGTGTCAGCATAGAGGCAAAGGAAGAGGGACTCCCATTTCTAATGATTTTCTCAGTAATGGTGCCCAGAGCAAAAGAGTGGCAAGCCTCAGGAGATAGCCAGTTTAGCTCAGAGTAGAGCTGACAGTGGTGGGCAAGATGGTAGAGGCCAAAGAAACATGATAGATGTTATTGTAGGTGATGTCCCATCTGTGGAGCTTTGCTTTGGAGGCACGTAAGTAGGTAACAGAGCCATAGGTAAGGCTGGGAAGAAGGATGCCTTGAGCAGCGGGGAATTTGGGCAGTTGGTGTGAGGGCATACTTTGTTCTAACGGCCAGGCCAAGCTTGGTTCTTATGGCTCTACAAGTATTAGAGATGTGCTGAGCACAAACAAGAGAAAGGTCACGGGTTATACCAAGGTTGAAGCAACTGACGCTTTCAAGGAGGAAACTGTCAATACTGGAGCTAGCTAAGCATTCAGAGAACTTTTTCAATCTGGGGTCTGAGCTAAACAACACTGAGCGAGATGTGCTAGCATAGAGAAGTAGTTTGTTTTGGAACAGCCAGGAGTGGATCTTATAGAAATCAGTGGTTAGGTTACAGTTTCTGTCTGTCAGGTTTTTGGAACTATAATAGAGCACAAGGTCATCAGCATAGTGCAGAGAGGGGCAGGATGTAGGGTTTAGGGAGAGATCTTTTATAAAGATAGTGAATTCTTCATTCCAGTGGGTTACTGTAACTAGACAGATCCCTGGGGGAACCCCAATGTTTATTGTGGAGCAGTTAGAAACAGCTGAGTTAAATTTAACTGGTATCTATCGTTGAGGTAGCTGTCATACCAGGAAACCATATCAGAGGAGCTACCCAGGGATAGCATTTTGGTCTTCAGTAGTGAATAGTCAACTAGATCAAAGGCCTTAGTAAGGTCAATGAGCAATGCCCCCATGAATAAACTTCTGTCGATGGCAACTTAGGTGTAACTTGTAAATTAGAGCAGAGCTGTGGTGGTACTGTGGCCTTTTCTAAAGCTATGTTGGGCATCAGAGAGTAGGTTATGATAAATGAGATAGTTAATGGTTTGGACCAAAACAAGCTTCTTCAAATTTTTATGCAGAGCTGAAAGGATGGCTATGGGGCAATAATCAGTGATAGATTTGAGGTCACCTTTCTTGAAAACAGGGACAATTTTTTCAAACTTCCAGACTTCAGGAACAACCCCAAAGCACAGGGACAGATTATAAATTCTAGCTAGAGGGGGAGATAGGCAGGGGGAGGCCATTCTTAGCAACCTGTGCTCAAGGCCATTGGTGCCTACACTGCTGCAGACAGAGATGGTGTCCAGTAGACGATGCACCTCCAGGTTAGTGACTGCAGGTAGTTAGAATGGGGGGGTAGATGCAGGAGTGTCCATGGGGATGAATAGGGTCGATGCTGGGGGTGCAAAGGTAGGACAGGTCTGAGATGTGGTGATTGATAACACTGGCAATGGTGACAGGGTTATTGCAGTGAATGCCATCAAGTACCATATCATTAGTAACATGGGTGCACTCCCCCAATAATACCTTTGATGTGATTCCAAAATGCATTTTCAAGAGTCACTAGCAGCATTGAGCAACAGATTTTTCCAGAAGGTACTCTTCGCAAGGCATAAAGCTTTTTACAGACGTTTCTCCTGGTCCTGTACTCCACCAAGTCAACTGGGAGACCAGAGTTTTAAATTAGGACAAACTCTTGTCCCTCACCTTTAGTAAGGCAAGGAGGTCTTTGTGTTGCAACCTGGTGGGTGAGCCTTTGATTCTGCATTCCACCATTAGGGTATGTAGATCTTGATGAGCACTAAAGTGGGAGATGAAATAGTTTAGGGCCTCATTTACATTATTGGTGCTATAAAGTAGCATGCAATTAATCTGAGACAGGTGCGTGAGGAAAGCAGTGGAGTCAAGCTCTGAGAAGTCCTGAAGTGAGATTTCTTTCAGGGGACAGGAAGGAGCACAAGCTCGCTAGAGGTCGTCAACAGGCAAGTGGTCACTAACAGTGTCTGACAATAGCATGCCCTCCAGTGTGCTATTGTCATGGATGTGTATGTGGTAAAACTTGAAAGGTCAATACTGCACACTGGATTAGAAAACAAATATTTATCTAGATCATAAAGATCATTCAGAAAACCTCGATGGATTTCCGGTGAGCCCTATATTGTGGCGACAGCCAACAACAAATTAATCAAAGTTTCAGGTTAGGAAGATTTACTCCTCCTTTTTCTTTTGGTAATTGCAAGATTGCATATTTTACTCATGGCTAGCTACCTCCCCAAAGAAACTTGGATATTATTTTATTCCAATAATGGAATTAACCCAAATCTGGGATAAGTGGAAATGTTTATAGGAGGTACAGTATAATATATGGGGCAATATAGTCTGCTATATTACTTCCACTTTAGTGAACAGGTGCAATCAACTATTCTAGCCCCTCAGTCTGGAACAGCATTCAGTCTGTACTTAGGCTCCCTGATCTTGTTTCCGTGAATGTATTTAAGACCCTGACCAACAAATACCTCAAGGATACATGTCATTGTCATAATAGCTAAAGCTTCCCCCATAACTTCATTACTGAGTATCTGCACTTATCTTACATAGTACCACTGTATCCTCTCCCATTCCCCTCTTCTTGCACTAACCAAAGGGTGTTAGAACAGCCAAGATATAGTTGGTCAGGAGTCATGTTTTCTTTATTGCTAGTTTAGGTCCAATGGTTATCTTTATGCCTGTGTTCTATTTCAGTTGTTACATTGTCTCGAACACCGACTTGTCTGCACGCCATGAACTGATTCAATGTGTTGTGTTCCTAATGTATTGTCCCTGAGAATATATATTTGTACTCCATTTTGTATATCTATATCTGGTGTAGTTCTCTCTCCCTTGTATATTGTTGTTGTATTATGCCTGTGTCCTTAAGGACCTCTTTGTGAATGAGCGTGCTCAAAGGAGTATATCCTGCAATAAACTTGAACTTAGATAAAAAGGTAGGGGAAGTAGTTACCAGCTACTGAGTTCTGCTGCAATCCTTTGTGTCAGTGGCTCATAATTTAACAGCTGTAAATGTCTAAATTCTCTGTGAGCTGAAACCCAAGATGTTTTATCACTCCCCTATTCCACCTAAATGAAATTTGTTTTCTAATGGATGGAGACAGTTGATAATTACATGTTATCAACTCTGTTTTAGATAAGTTTAATTGGAATCCTGCCAATTCTCCAAATTGGTCTAGTAATTCATACATCCCAAACCACAGGCAGTGACCCATCCAGTTATGCCAAAGTAAAGATAATATCATCTGTGAAGAGTGCTATTTTATTATCTCTTCCACACACTGAAATTCCCTCCACCCACTCCACTTGTTTAATAGCAGTTGCTAATAGCTTGATAAGAAGAGCAAACAAAATAAGGGAAAGAGGGAAGCCCTGATGAGTACCCCTTTCAAGTGCAATAGGATTGTAAAGGCCCCCATTGATCCAGATTGAAGCCACACATTTTGACAAGTACAAAGCAGTACAGCACCCCCACATGGGATGTAAGGAACAGAGGAGGACAGTGCTCCAAAGATAGCAGGCTAAAACCAGCTCTCCTACAAGATGTTGTACCAGGAGTAATGGCAATATCCAATCTTATGGGCTCACTAATGTTGAGGAGTCATGGCTGAAGAACTCCTGTTCATGTTCTTTATCCAATGCTGAAAATATAACTGCAAAGTACCTCCACCCAGGGAAAAGTTGAAGTGGGTTGAGTGACTAACTAGTACCGCTCCCAGGAAACAATATCAACCCACTGTAGCCCCAAAGGTTTAACACATCCTCCTTCCACACAGAGCAATACATCAACAGCACTTTAAATTTTATGCAACTGACATAATAAAATAAGCACAGATGTCTTTTGATAAAGGGAGAAATTCTGAAATGCATCAAGACATGTGGATTGTTTGTACCAGCACCTGAATAAAGATTTTGCATGTCTACTATGTCTGTGAGCAGCATTTATTGTTTGGTGGTGAGTGTGGGATTCCTTGTGCTTTCCTGACTTAATAAAATGTAGTCAGCAAAATATTAATGTCAAACAACAGTAACAGATTTTATTAAGGAACATGAACAAAGGATCTTGAGGAGGAAAAGGTTATGGCAAAGCAAACAACAAGAACACTGGCTATGACTGTAATTTTTACCAAAGCTCATCTCCCTTTCAATATATCAGAATTCCTACACTGTATAAACCTTCAGGCCCCACTCCCTGATCCTTAACTTGCACCAGTGTAAACCCCTTAGTTCCTTAGGGATGCCCTGCCCTGTAAACTTAATAAGTACTCAGCTGTTGAACTGGGGTAGGCCCATCGACAGTCACATTGCACGTGATCTTCCAGGTGAAGAAATCTTCAGGCACAGAGCCTGGTTGGAATTATAGTCTTACCTAAAACAAACTAAACTATGCTGCAGTTGTGGGACCAAGGTCTTATTTGGTTACTCACAACTACCAGGCAAAGCAGGCCACACTGACTATACCAGATGTCAGCTACAGTCTCGGGCTTAGCTCACTGTGGCACTGGATGTTTGATATCAGTTCAGTTATGAAGCAACTCTGGACATTCAGCTCAGCTCAACCTTCAGTTAGTCAGTTCTTGGTACAGCACTTGCTGTGGAGTTGTCACCCACTTGACTAGTAATATTTCAGGGCAACTACCAACAGTGAAGCCAGTCACCGGGTTGTTGTGACTGGTGATGATGGTTCCTCAGACTAGCTGTGGCAGCTCTGAGGTCACAGACCATCTGATTTGGTAGTTTCTCAGTTTTACTCCGGAGCAGAAACTGTAATGTGGCTTACCCTCACTGAATATGTCTATCTAGTCAATGCAATAGCTTCCCAGTCTGTCTTTTAGTATTCAGTAATTTCCTCCTTCTAAGCTGTGAAAAGCCCAAGTCTCCCCTCCAATGTATCCATACAGTTCCCACTGGCCCTACAGAAGTTAAGTCTGTCTATCCTGTCAGTCACACAGAGAAAGCTATTGCAAAGGTCTCTCCCTTCACTTCGGATTCCAGCAGTCCAGTTGGTCAGTCCTTCTATCAGTCATAGGAGAAAGGGTATCCAGCTATGACTTGATGCCCGATACGCTACTAGAGCCATGGCTAAATTAATGAAGTCCTCCAGTTGTCCATGAGCCTTCCTGGCTCAGCAGCAGGCATACAGTAGGATGAGAACTGCCCAGCTGCCCTCTAACCCTATTGCCATGCTGAGGAGGTCAAAGGCAGCAAAGATGGCAGCGGCTATGTTGCTATAGGGAACTGGCCCAACAGTCTCTATCTATAACAAATTCTACCATTTGAACAGTTCTAGCAGCCCCCAAATGTTTAGCTATGTGGTCAAACTAATGTCTGGCTCTGCTGGGGTTGTTCCCGGTGCTTTAAGTGCCAGGCTGTTCTCACTTTCATTGGTGGCAGTGAGATGCTGCATAAAAAGTAGAACTGCCCATGCTTAAAGGCACCAGCTGTAACCAAAGTTTCTGAAACTCCTGCTGCAGCCCGCTGGCCATAGGACAATGGTAATGCAACAATGAGGTAGCAGTTTGGCAGGTGAGTTAAGTGGAGTTCACGGCAAGCCTGATACTTTTGTTTGGGGTGGGGAGGTTACAGAGAAACCAGATACAGGCTGAAATATTTAGTGAACAGATGGATCTTATTCCAGGTAGTGGCCAAACAAATTTCAGATACTGAGACCAACCTGAAACAAGCACAGAGGCCACCAAGCCCTTGCTGGCATGCCACGTAACTGTGCCAGAAAGCTGTCTGCCAGTCTTCCAAAGAAATTCTGGAGGATAATCACCTGGAGAGATATGGATACTAGCTTTCCCAGCATACGTAGAAATATAGAAAATAAGTACAAAAATATACAAAGTAAATCAAAGATGCTGTGATACCCTACCATACTACTCTGAAACAACCCTATCTACCATCTTCCCTAGAGCCTCACTTTTCATTCCCATGTTTCATCTTCATGCATGGGGAAAAGGATACAAACTAGTGAGGGGACTAATGGATATCCCTGGTGTAGTTCAGATAACATTGAAGAGCCCCAGCATGTCTAGGGATTACAGGATCACCTCCACTTGATTTTGAAGATTTGAGAAGAACCAGGCAAGTTGATGGACTGATACAAGGGGAATTTAGACACCACTTCAGTCAGAAACTAAGTAAGAGTCTTAACTACTAAGAACTACAATATCCAGATGAAAAGCCAGGGTGTCAACAATCACAGCTTAAAGCTTGGACACCCAGTGTACTGAAGTTATCTGGACTAGGTCAGTAGGAACAGATACTCCAAACCACATGAAAGAATCCAGAGATTTAGAATGACACCTGATGCTAAAGCGCTTCCACATTAGTGAAAAGGTGTACCTAGTAGACTTCATCTGGGCTGCCAGCAAGGCAGTAGAAACTGCAGGGGACACACCAGACTGTGCCAGCTCTATATCCTCAGGAGTCAAGAATACAGCTGCAGAGATAAAAAGTCTAGAAGCAGCAGACAACCCTGAATGTGTGACAACAGACCGGAGCAGACTAAAAGATGGAATTCTAGTTTCTCTGCCCTGTCCCATAATATAGGAAACCAGATCTGTCTGGCCCACAGAGGGGCCAACACAATCATGGTGGCCAGCTTATTCTTGGCTACGAGGACCATGTCAGTTTTGTTCGTGCTATTCCACTAATGACATTCGTGGTCTAGAGTCAGACCAAAGGTTGTGTTATTACCATTCCTAGAAGCATAGTGCAAGGGCTTAGTTCATGGCATGGTTGTCGGGGTCAGTGACTTCTGCATTGGTGATTTCTTACCGGAAGACAACAGACAAGCAGACAAGCAGGTGGTTTACAAGTGATTAATATTTAAAAAAAGGAACATGCACTTAAGGCTTCTAGATGCAGTTAATAAAATTTGATTTAATTGTACATAAATATTTAGTTGCCGAACTACATGTTCAAATAGACCACATCCTCAAACTGCTATATATTTATGACTGAGTAGTGCTAACAAATATACTACACAACATATAGCTAACACTGGTACCTGCGCATTGTAGAAACTGAACTAATTGGCCATCCACCAAATCCCCTACATAGAGAGGTGCATACCTCTCAACTGCCCTGATTTTCAGGGATGTCCCTGATTTTGACTCTGTCCCCCCTAAAATTTGTGTTTCCGTGGCTAAACAGTGGGGATTGTAAGCACAAAATAATGTCAAACATTAAAGTTACAGATGTGTTCTTCTTTAGAAACTGCATTTTGCACTAAGCCCCATATTCTACTAGCTTTCTGGGTGGATATCTTTAATTCTACAGATGTGTCCCTGATTTTGGTCCTTTGTCCCTGATTTTTTTTATGCCTTGTCCCTGATTTGTGAGTCAGGAGGTTGAGAGGTATGGAGAGGTGCTCTAACTCTTTGCCAGGGGGTTGCATAGTTCTTCTTCATAGTCTTCTATAAAAATTACCCTAGTGACTTTGTCCTGCATCTCCATGTGATGAGATTGAATACTTAGCAAATTAGGCAACTGTGAACATTGTGGCCAGTATTGAGGCAGTTAATGTAGTTGTCGTGGTTGTCAATGTGGGAGATCTTGTTACCACACTGACACTTACGAAAAAGCAGAACCTTCTACAGGGAAGAGAGACTCAACAGTATACATTTCTGAGAAGTACTGGTCAACAGCAATCACAAATGACAGCATCACCGCACAGGTAGCGGAAAAATAATATATCAATCACAAAAGGAGACCAAGTGATTTACCCACTGGTTATCTCATTAAGTATTGATTTATTCCCAAAATATAGAATCACTGTAAACCCAGTTAAAGGAAAACACTGGACAAGACACAGCTTTCCCCAGACAGTACAGGAACTCTTGATTAATGCTTTCAGACTGTAACAACTATTTTTACTGATTTAAACAGCTACCCACAACTTCAACTTTCTGTTGCTGGCAGCCACCATCTCATGAGCAGGAATGAGATTCCTGAGCACACCTTATGCTAATATGCCTGTTTGACCTCTGCTATTGGTTGGCAGGACATATTAGCATAAAGTGAGCTCTGGAAGTCTCTGCTGCTCATGAGATGGTGGCTTCCAGCAATAGAAAGTGAAAGCTGAAGGTCACTTTTTAAATCACTAAAAAATCATTCAGAGGTAATTTAAAAAAAAGTTTCTGTCTAAAAGCACTAAGGCATTTTTATAATGACTGGGGAAAGCAGTGACTTTTCCAGTGTTTCCCTTTAATCAATGTTTAACTATTCCAAGAATTCATATACCAAAGCCATAAAAAATATAGCCCACCCACTAATGTGACTCTATTATCTCCAGCCAGGGATCTTATCTGATTATCTTATTGATTCTATTACAACAACTACATGTCATTGGCCTTGATGCCACTGGCCTGGCCTGGACCCAAAGTTACCTTTATGGCTGTACCCAAAAAATAAAATGGGCTGGCTCCCTATCTGACCTGAGGTCCATTACCAATAGTGTCCCCCAGGGCTCCATATTGGGTCCATTACTTTTTTCGCTATATATTAATGACCTTCCTAATAATTGTGGTGGGGCCTTTGTTCACCTATATGCAGATGATGCTATCATCTACTGATCTTCTCCTGATATCAGGTGGCTCAATTTAATGTTAGCCTCTGATTTCCACACCCTTGAGGACCGGTTCCTTCAGAAGCAGCTTGTCTTTAATACTAAAAAAACAAAGAGCATGTCATTCTCCAACTCATCTGCACCAACCCTCCCCCCTCTGGCTGTACTCTCATGTACTGGGTATGCACTCGAATGGGTCAGGTCCTTCAAATACCTGGGAGTCACCTTAGATCACTCACTTACCTTGGATGCACAGTACAGCCATCACCAAAACTATAAACCAAAAAATCAGTGTCCTCTACCGCATCCGTCCATTCCTTACATTGACCTCCTGCCACAAGATTGCAGATGCCACACTCCTGACCCTCTTTATGTATGGTGCTCCATTACTACTCTCTGCTACCACATCCTTACTATCATGTCTATCACAGGCCTACCACAGAGTTGGCAGGTTTGCTCTCAGGGACAATGCTTGGCACCATCACTACAATGTCCTGTCAGCCATGGGATGGCTACCCTATGAATTTAAATAATGCTATGCCACACTAAGTTTTATACATAAGCTTGTACATCGCGTCACTCCTCCTTGTCTTGCTGATATTGTTCAACGTCGTCTCCCTCGATGTGCCCTCAGATCTACCTCCTTGCCTCTTCTCTCAGTGCCAAACTTATGGCTCTCCATGGCTTGGAGATCATTTTCATTTTCTGCTGTGTCCTACTGGAACCCTTTACCTCCTCCTATACTGGCCTGCACCTCCCTCTTTCAATTTCAAAGTTCACTGTTATCTCACCTAACCACTCCACCTTACTCCTGCTTCTACTGCCTCCTAACACCTGTTCACTCCTTGCATGATTCTCCTAGCAAAACCTTCCACTCTCTCCATCTCCTGCTCCCCAAGAAAAAAAAAATGCATAAATGTCTGTATGTACGGTTTAGTTGACTGTGCTTTAAATTGCTTATTTTGCATAACTGATTGTAACTGATGTGCTCTCTTACTGAATGTATGACTACACATTGTCTAATTTATTGTGTCAATGAATGCACTATCAATGTACTGCACTTCCTGGGTCGCCCCTGAAAAGGGGACTTTCTTGTCTCAAAGAGCCTACCCGGTTACCAAAATTCAATAAATAAATAAATAATTTATCTGGTTTGAGTCCCTATCAAATCAAGGCAGTCATATTATTACTGCAGAGTATATTATCTCATAACTAAAATGTTCCACAAGATGTAGCCCTCACCTTGCTGATATGCTCATTCCTTTCTGCTGTATGTTTTAAAATTATTTATTTTATTTATTTATTTATCGAAAGGGTTGGAGACTACTATTTTATATATTTATTTATTTCTTGAAAGTTTTGGAGACTACCTTTGAGCACAAGTCCTCATTTACAAAGGTTCCACATCAAATACATAGTCACAAAAAACATTACAAGTACAGTAAGCAGTTCCAGAGGAAATGCAGTTGAATCAGGGTCAAAGTACACAACGCAGAACAATTACATACAATTTTGAATAGAAATCCGTACAGATAATTGTATAAAAAGTCACAAGTTATGTACCGTGAGAAACCAAGTAAAGCTGTTTGACAGTTACAATTGCACTGGACTAAAAATGTAGATGGCAAAGATTTCTTATTAAATTTGGGGAGATTCAGCAGTGTGTCAGGCAATTTGTTTAACCAGTTAGCAGTTCTGACAGCAAATGACCACTTGCCCGGCTGAGTATGCCGGAAGGGAAGCTTAAGGGCATTCCTGGCTATGTTCCTGATGTTGTAGTGGCTGAAGATGGTGCAGATGCAATTTGTTAAAGCAGCAGGCGTTAGGCAATTTTAGCTAGCAAACATGTCTGGAGCTTTAGTCTGCAGGGTAAAGGTAGCCAGTTACCGAGTGGGTAAAGGGTACAACTATGAGTGCTGTTATCTGCACAAAGTACAAAGCCCCACTGAATTTAATTCAGTTGAATTGCTAATACTGTATAAGCAATGTATTATAGGATGTGACTGAAGGAGAAAATATACAGTGGAAATAAATAAGCATTAAGAGCAAGGTAAGGAGTGATGTAGCTTGTAGAATATTTTAGTTATGAAATAATAATATACTCTGCAGTAATACTATGACTGTCTTGATTTGATAGGTGTTCAGACCAGATAAGATCCCAGTCTGGAGATAACAGAGTCACAGTAGTGGGTGGGCTGTATTTGTTATGGTTTTGGTATATGAATTCTTGGAATTTTTAAAGTATTATAGATCCAGAAACAAATGAGTATTATAGTGAATTTGTGATGAAGGCAGCACCCTTACAATGTTGTATATGATGTCTGAAGGTGCAGGGATTAGCATTTATGTGCATTTAATAGTTTTTAACAGTGTTGGTACATAAGAATGGTGAATATGGGTACTATGACATATGCATATTTAAATGACAAAGTGTATTTTATTAATAGATACTGAAGAAGTGGTGGGTTTAATTGGTGTTACAGTGACTATATTTTGACAATGTCAGTACTTAATGAGATAAACAGTGAGTGGGTCACTTGGTCTCCTTTTCTGGTTGCCATTTAGTTTAAGGGTATATTGGAACCAGATCCCTCCCAGTAGTATTTTTACTGTTGCAGGTGCAAAGAGTGATACACTGCCATTTGTGTGTTTTTTAGCAGAAAAATAAACACAGTTGACAAGAAAAAAGTATTTGTCAACAATCTGTAAACAACAAAAAACTAGTCCCTGCTGGTCCAATGTACACTTAATCTCAAGTAAAAAAAAACTAAAGTGGATGGGGCTACCCATGTTATATAGGTGACACTGAGGCATTTAATGTTGTATGTGGGTACATATCACAACATGGGCGCCCTCAGCTCTATAAAGCCTCCTGTGAGTTCCCAACAGTATCAGTTCACAATTGAATGAGTGTGGCTCTAAGGAAGCGATATCCTCAAAGATAGTATTTTATGATTGCTCACCTATTGTAGAAAAAATTGATGTAGTAGGTTGATTTGTATATACTTCCTTTTTCTTAATAGAAATGAAAGACTGACACTCTTACCTTATTCGATATTACTTGGTTTGTAACACAGAAGGAGGCACCAGACCTTTCTAGACTGTCTCCCACTCCTAGTGGGCATATCAATCCCAAACTTTTTGAAGCATTAGATAGTTGTCCAGTTCATACGAACTACCTAGAAACCCATAACCTGCTCTGCAAAGAGCAGCATGGGTTCTGAGCAGGTCATAGCACTACCATGGCCCTCCTGGAATTCTTGAACCACATTCACTCCACACTAGGCTAGGGACAGCTGGCAGGGGCCATGTTTATTGACCTGTCCAAGGCATTTGACACGGTCAACCACCCCCTTCTGCTAAACACCCTCATGCAAATAGGTCTCTCACAAGGTCCCCTTGACTTGATTTCTAGCTAGCTGACATCCAGGACTCAATGTGTAAAGATAAACAATACAGTATCCAGCACCTGTCCCACCCACTTTGGAGTTCTGCAGGGCTCCATCCTATGGCCATTACTTTTTAGGCTGTTTTTGAATGCTCTTCCCACCTTGAGCCCAGAAAGATCCTCCTATACACAGACGATGATGTCCTTTGTGCCTCTCACACCAGCCCCACCAGTCTACAGGCCTCACTCCAGCACTCATTCAGCTAGGCCGAGCACTGGTTCTCTGAGCGTAGGCTAGTCCTAAATCTGAAAAAAACAAAAACAAGATCATGCTATTTGAACACCACCAAAGCAAATTAAAAAATGCCCACCTGAAGATCTGGTCCAGTTCACTCCACCCCCTTGAGCAGGTATTGTCATATAAATACCTGGGGCTCATCTTTGACCCTACTCTCACCTTCCACAGACACATCAGCACACCTGTATCTGCAACTAATGCATGTATTGGCCTTTTATACCACTACAAAGACTGCCTACCCAACTGCCTACCCCCAAAGCCCTATGACTAGCTATCACCTCATCTGTCATGTCTCTGATCGACTACGGACTACTGGTCTACGCCGCCGTGGATGCCACAGCTATTAATAAAATAAAAGTGATTATCAACAAAGCCTGCAGGCTCCTGACTGGGGCAGATCATACAATACACTCATGCACCCTCTAGTCCCATGCCCAGATCCTCAACTTTGACTAAAGACTCCAGTTCCAGGCCTGCCTCATGGCCAAAAAATCCATTCTCAGACTAACACTGTTTGGGGTATCAGCCTCCCTGCCCCCAAGCCACCCCCACGGTACTCACACACCGCTCAGACAAATTATTGATGGCTATCCCCAGGGTCAGGACAACCCTTGCCCAGAGGTCTTTTCCTTTCATGGCCCCTGCTTGGTTCAACTCCCTACTGCCATCAGTCACCACCCACACCAAGCTTGGTCCCTTCAAAGTAGCCCTCAGGAACCACCTCTCAGCCACCCGTATCTGTACCTGTTTACAATAGACCTACTACCTATTACACTGTTACTTCACTGCTACCGCAAGCGGGCCCTCACATTGACAATGTCTAACAACTAGATGGCTCCACTATCTCTTTCTGGGACCATTATTGTGTCATTGTTAACTACTGAATTGCTTAGCTAACACTCTGTATAGGTTGCTTCACTATATTATAATGTTACTGCTGTACTGCAGAACTATGGAACTGTTATCTTTATATCATACCCTGTTTATGTATGTCTATTGTAACTTCATGTGGAGCTTTTGGAAATGAGTCTATGACTCAAAGGTTTGTAATTCCAATACTTCTAATAAATAAAAAATAAATAAATAAATGTTAAATCACTCCAATTTTTTAATGTCAATTAGGTATTGGGGCAACGAATTCCATACTTTCAGAGCCCTTACAGTAAAGAAATGATCTTGCCTGTTAGTGTTGACCTTAGGTATTATAAATTGTTGGTTATGGTACCGAAGGTTCACTGTCCTGATGTTTTGGTCTATATTGCATTGTTTTGTGAGTTCCTGATTTTTAAGAATTTTAAACAATAACAACAGATCTCCCCTCTTTCACCTATCCTCCAGACGCAACAGTTTCAGCGTATGGAACTTCTTTGTGTAAGATAACCTTTTAAGTATTGGTATTAACTTTGCCATTTTTCTCTGAATACCTTATACCAATATAATATCCTTCCTAAGGTGGGTGGACCAAAATGGGGACCCATAGTCCACATAGGGTCTTATGTATGTCTTATATAAGGGAATCAGACATTGTTATTCCTGGAAACAAAGGTTTTCCTGATGCACCCTATTAGCCTATTTGCCTTTTTGTGTTATTTCCCTGCAGTGATTGGACGGTGTAAGGGTATCATTTATACTACATCTTCTAATATGTGTTCAAATGACACATTATCTGAAAAAAAGACCAAGGGATATGGATATTCAGGACAATCTAGACAATGATTGGTATGAAGTTCAAATTAAAAGATCAGCAAAATAAAAAGAAAGGCAGGAAAGCTGAATATTTTAGACTACCATTGTTAAATAGTTTTGATCCATTGAGTTTAATAACCAAGGGGGACATTACACCATCTACTGATTTAACAAATCATGAAAGTATTAACATGATTAATGTGGATTTACCCTCAACACCGCAATTGTCGATGGTACAAAAACCTATTGAAGGGGCTTCAAACAGTAGCACATTATCAGATACTGAAATTACAGTTATCCCAGAAAGTCTTTCATCACCTGAACATCAAATGAAAACAAATTTTGGTCATAAGTTATCGATTAACACAACAAATACCGCCTTGGCCACCTCTTCTCACTTGATGACAGTATTAGATTCTACTGAAACTGTTTCTTACAGTATTCCAATATCAGATACAGAAACCATAGTTCCAACAGAAAGTGTCTCACTACTGGAAACTCAAATGGATTTAAATCAGGGTCAGGAGTTACCAGAACAGATATTCATATTGGGGGATTCCATAATAAGGTTTACGGACAGATATACAATAAGGGGGAACAAAGAAAATGTTACTAGTTGCAGTTCTAGCATAGCAGGTCATTAATAAAAGACATTACTAACCTGATTCCAGGTATGTTAGAAAATGTGAGTGGACCTAAAACTGTAGTTTTACATGTTGGAACAAACAACTTTAGGAAACAGGAAGTAGAAGAAATTATTGGGGATATGAAAAAAGCTATTAAATGCATTCAAGATCAAAATGCAATTCCCATTATTTCTGAAGTCCTACCAGTACCAAGGGCAAGTTACTACAGAACGAGAAATATTAAATCCTTTAACAACTGGTTACGCAGGTGGTGCCTGACAAATAATATTCTTTGTATAAAAACTTGGGAGAAATTTGAAAATAGAAATGAACTGTATGGATATGATGGACTACACTTAAACAGACATGGTTCAAGATTATTGGGGTGCAACATCTACAATGAGATCAATGCATCAAAAAACTAAGAGGGGGGAGCAGGGAACACTTGTTTAAAAACAGCAAAACTGTGAAACCTAATTTGAACACACCTAAATTAGTAAAAAAGACAGGAAGTACACGTACAAGGAAATTAGGTTTAAACTTCCTATCAACAAATGCAAGGAGTTTACACGGTGCAAAAATGGCTGAATTTCAAATTATTCTAAATAATGAAAAGATAGATATAGCGGCAATAACTGAAACATGGTGGAATGATAATTCGGAATGGTGTAATAGCATACCGGGTTATATAACATATTACAAAAATAGAAAGGACAAAAAAGGGGGAGGAGTAGCTTTATTTGTAAAAGAGAACATAAAATCAAAACAAATCAGGGACTCAACGGACAGTACAGTATGTGAAACTATATGGGTTGAAATATTGGGGGACAAATTACCTAAACTCCTTATTGGCCTATGTTATAGGCCACCAGATTCAAATAAAAAAATAAATCCAGAAATTATAAAAAGCATAAACGATGTCAAATTATAATGAAACAATATTAATGGGGACTTTAATTTTCCAGGGATAAACTGGAAAGACAACATAGGTAGTAACAATAATGAGAACCTATTCTTAGATACATGTATAACAAATTGACTATATCAAGTAGTGCATAAACCTACTCAAAATAATAATATACTGGATTTAGCATTAACAGACATTCCAGATAAAATAAATAACATAATGGTTAAACCTCCACTAATATACAGTGACCATATGATAATTACCTTTAATAATTCTATGTATATAAAACCAGTAGTAGGTAAAACAATTGTTAAAAATTATAACAGAGCAAATTTTGTTAAATTAAAACATGATTTATTAAATTGGAAATGGGACAACACATTTAAGTCATGTAATGCTTTATGGATAAAAATCAAAAATAAAATTCTAGGGTTAGAAAATAAACACATTCCAAATCGAACCATGTATAATAAAAAAGGTAAAATTCCATCATGGATAAGTCCCTCTATTATAAAGTTAATTAAACAAAAACAGAGATTTTATAGAGCTATGAAAAGAGATGGAAGTGAGTATAATATATGGAAATATAAGACATCTCTAAAAAAATGTAAAACTAAAATTAATAATGAAAAAAGGTTTGAAACAAATTTAGCTTATATTAAAGATGGTGGGGAAAAGCTTTTATTCTCATATAAATAATAAAAAACCCAACTCAAGAAATGTAGGTCCACTAATTATAGACAACAACGAAATAACACTTCAGGACAGCACAGAAGAATTTAATAAATACTTTTGTTCAGTTTTTAATGTTAAGTCAAAAATTGTAAAACAACCAATAAATAACATAATAGAAAGGGACTTGGTAAATGAGATAACTAAAGAAGAGATAATGGCCAATTTAAATAAATTAAATGTAAATAAATCACCTGGACCAGATAAGTTACATCCAAGGTTATTGAAAGAAATCAAAGAGTGGCTTGTAAACCCTTTACACAAACTTTTCAATATGTCATTAAATACTGCTGATGTTCCAAATGATTGGAAAACAGCTATTGTGACACCTATTTTTAAAAAGGGAAATCGATCATATATTCAAAATTACAGACCTATTAGTCTAACTAGTATAGTTGGAAAAATGTTTGAATCGATATTGAAAACCAGGATCGAAAAAGATCTACGAGATAGAGGATTAGAGGATAAATCACAACATAGCTTCAGAACAAAACAGATCTTGTTTATCAGGTAATATGGTATTTTATGAATATATAAGTAACAGCCTGGAAAATAATAAAGCTTTGGATGTAATATTTCTTGATCTTTGTAAGGCATTTGATAAAGTGCCACATGGACTCTTAATAGAGACAATGAGAACGCTAGGAATTAAGAACCCAATTATAAACTGGGTAGAAGAGTGGTTAAATGACCGTACCCAATGTGTACATATAAGAGGACATATATCTGGAATAAGAGTGGTGACCAGCGGAGTTCCTCAGGGATCAGTCCTGGGACCAATCCTTTTTGACATATTCATATTAGATATGACATCCAACTTAAATAGCTTCGCTATAAAATTTGCTGATGATACCAAAATAACAGCACAGGTTGAAACCTTAACAGATTATCAAAAACTTGTCAGTGACTTAAAAAAAATTGAAATATGGGCTGATAAAAATCAAATGTCCTTTAGTACTGATAAATGCATTATTATGCACTTTGGAAAAAATAATCTGCACTATCAATATGCATTAAAGGGTCAAGTAATAAGATCTGTAACTCAGCAAAAAGATCTAGGTGTGACAACAGACTCTGACCTAACTTTTCAAGTTCATTATAACAACATTATAAATAAGACTAATAGGCTAATAGGCTGTATAAAAAGAAGCTTTGCTTCTAGAGACAGAAGATGCATTATGCCACTGTATAGGGCTTATGTGAGGCCACACTTGGACTATTGCTCCCCCCGTGGAATTCATACCTCAGACGAGACATAAATAGAATGGAGGGGGTTCAACAGAGAATAACTAAATTAGTAGGTGATATTTCCAGTATAAGTTATGATAAAAGACTGGAAGAGTTGGAATTGTATTCCCTGGAGGAAAGAAGAAAAAGAGGGGACGCTTTATTTATGCACAAGATCCACAAGGATGATGAGTTACTTACACAATTAAATATGTGTTATAATAAACATAACTGTAATTTAAGAAGCCATAAATATCAGTTGTCCCTTACATATCCTAAAACTAATAAAAGGAGATCTTACTATACACAAAGGATAATTCCCTTGTGGAACTCACTCCCCAGTTCCGTAGTAGAAAATGTTGATCATGCCATTTTTAAACATAAACTTGATTCATTACTGTTATAATAAATATTGAATATACCAGCTTGGCTCGAGACATACCTATATGGGCCTCAACCTTCTGTATGTCTATATTTCCTAGTATTTATTAAAATGCCCAGATCTCATTCACTATGTACCATTGTTAGAGTACCATTACATATTTTATAAGATTTTAGGGGGTTGTTTTTGCCTAAATGTAATATGGTGCATTTCTTGGTATTCAATTTCATTTTGCTCTTGTTTGCCCCTAATTCTAATTTCTTTAAATCATCCATCAGGGACTGATATTTCTCTTTGTTGTCCCTCTTTGCACTTATTTTTGTGTTGTCGTCAAACTTTATATTATTATTTTGTAGTTCACAGTGCATGTCCCCGATGTACAGACCAAACAAAACTGGTCCAAGTACCAATCCCTGTGGTACACCACTAGTGACAGGTCCTTCCTTTGAAAGTTTCCACTAACCTATACCTGTTAAATTCTGCCTGCAAGCCATTACTCAACTACCTAACTACAAATGGATTTAATCCTTCATTTTTGAGTTTTGTCACTAGCTCAAAATGTGGAGCAGTGTTGAATGCCTTTTGGAAATCCAGGAAAATGACATCCAGAGGTGTTCCCTTGCCTAGACTAGAACTAACCTTATCATAAAAGGTTATTAAGTTTGTGGTGCATGATCTCCCATAAATAAAGCCATGCTGGATGGAATCTTGTGTTCTAGTTTCTTTTATACCATTTTCAAGGCACACTTTTAATAGTCTTTCCATGATTTTGCATAGAACAGACGTAAGGCTGATTGACCTATATTTAAAAACCTGGTCCCTGTTTCCTTTTTATGGATGGGGGTGATAATGGCCTTTTTCCAGTCACCCAATACAAGTACCTATTTAAACGATTTATTAAAAAGTATTTTGAACAGACTGCTTAGAGGCTCTGCTAGTTCTCTAAGGAACGCTACGTATATTCCATCTGGCCCAGGTGTTGATTTTTGTCCATTGATAGCTGCCTGGATTTCTTCTCTAGTAAAGATATCATCTTCCATAATTAGTGGTGCCAATGTAATTTGTTTCATAGTCTCATCATTGAATAATGAGCAGAAGTTGTTCAAAGTTTCCACAATATTATTGAGTCCCTTTATGATCATCTATTTATTAACTAAAGGCCCAACTGTTGTATTGCTATATCTGCTGTTATTTATCTATGAAAAAAGCAATTTATGATTGTCCCTAGTATGTGCTATTTGAACTCCACTTTTTTCTTTCATTTTTGATCAGTTTTTTTGTTATTTTTAATTCTGAATTGTACTTTCCTCTTGTTTGCTCGGAAGGTCTTTTCTTAAAGTTCATATATGCTATCTCCTTCTTCTGTATTAGTTTTTTTATACTTTTTGTCAGTCATACAGGAACCTTAACCTTGCAGTTATATTTTTTCCTTCCTGGAATAAAGTTGTCCTCTAATTCTTACAATTTTGCTTCCAACAGTCTTTAACTGTTAAATCCAACATTAAGTATTCCCAGTTCTTGGATTTTAATTCTGTCTTAATGTCTGTATAGTTTGCCTTGTTGTAGTTTCATAGAAATATAGTAACCTGTGATGTTCCAGACTGTGACAAGCTGTTAGGCTAAAATACAACATACTGTGGTCACTATTACCCAGGTAATCTTTTCTCACAATATCCTCCAATTCAGTATGTAGGTTCGTGATAATCACATCCAGGGTTTTCTGACCCTTAGCCAGCTCCACCACCTTCTGATCTAGGCCTGCCTGTAATAGGTTATTTATGAAAGCAGGTTCTAGTGTGTTAGTGCTGGTCAGTTGTTCCCAGGCTATACCAGGGAGATTAAAGTCTCCAAGGCTAAAATATCTGAAAGATCTCATGCTATTGCTATTTCATGGATTACATTTTTATTGTATTCATGACTACTTGCTGGAGGTCTATAACAGCTTCCTGTTGTTATCTTTTACCCATTTGTGGTGTGCATCTGGATCCATATGCCTTTGATCTCACTCTGAGGTTGTTCCTTGAGCTGTAACTCTGTGCAATCTAGTCCCTTTTTTATGTGTCGATGCAAACCCCTTCCCCTTTCCCATCTTTTCTACTTTTGTAGAATAGGTTGTAATTTGGTATCTCTCTCTCTCTGAGGTGTCAGCGTGGCTCAGTTGGTAGCACATCCACCTCTGGACCAGAAGGTTGTGGGTTCTTGTCCCACACCGGGATTGGATTTGCACCTAAAATGCTGGCATCCGAGTGCAGTATTAGGGGGTGCTGCACTGCTGGGGTGTACCATCCTTCAGATAAGACATTAGACCGAGGTCCCTTCTACCCATCCTGGTGCTGTCCAGGTGGAAGTAAAAGAACCCAGGGCACTCTTCACAAAGAGTAGGGGACATTCCCAGTGTCCTGGCCAACATTCCCCTTCCCATAAACCAGTTCATGCAATTGTTCAGGCTTTGTGTGGGTGTTGATGTGCGATATGGCCACCACTACACATTCAGTCACTTCACTATCAGTCTAGTATTGCTTGCAAAGCGCTTTGGGATACACTGTGTACGAAAAGCGCTATATAAATGCTGATTCTTCTTGACCAATCACTGGTGCTATCCCACTAGGTCTCTGTGATGGTGGTTATGGCAATATATTTCCTGGAGAGTAAAATTTATAATGCTGTCTTCTTTAAAATACTGAGACTTCTAGTGTTAGCTGAAAGAAACCTATAATAGAAAATAGATTTCTTTGGCTTCTCCCTGGATTCCACGTTTTCTTTACCTGACATCCCCCAAAAGTCAGTTTTAAAGTTTTGTTTATGTGTTTATCGATTTGTTTACCTAGGAATGCACTTCCCCTCCTACTGAGATGAAGGCCGTTCAAGCCGTAAAGTCCAGCATTATTGATGAATTTCTTCCAGCGAGTCATGCAGGCTATACTTTTGTTAAGAGTCTCTTTCCACAGCCATTCATTGAGAGATTTGATTTTATTGTGTTTTATCCTACTGACCCTGGGGACTGGCAGTAGCTCTGAGAAGCAGACTTTGCATCCTATTTTTGTCAATTTGTTGTATAATGCAGTGAAATAATTTTTTATTGACTCATTTTCTGAGTGATCAATATCGTTAGTACCTATAAGTACAATGACTAACGGATTGTCTCCTGCAGATTTTAAAATATTATAAGACATCCTAGTTATGTCTGAGATTCTTGTTCCTCTGAAACTACTGCAAGTTCAATTCACTTTGTCAGGACCACAGATGTGTCTGTCACTGAATTTAAGGATTTAATCTCCTAAAACATAAGTCTGTCTGGGGGCAGAATTCTCCTGCTGTGCATTTTATTCCTGTGATGGTTATTGATTAAAACTATTGTTTGGCAGTGTATCTTCCCTAGAATTGGGTATCCTGTATTGAGTATTATTTTTTGGGGGGACTGAACTGTCTCAATTACTTCATGTGCGGAGTCATCTTCAAGGCTTACTGATCGATCAAACTGGTTCGATATGATGAGTTTAAAGTCCATGGCCCTCCTGCTTTTTTTGTATGCCTCTTACTTCCCATAGCCACCTATTCCTCCTCCTCTTACTCCAATTCCACTCTCATCTTCTTTTTGTCATTACAATCTAGTGGAGTGTTTATATTGTTATTGTCAGTGAGTGTCCTTTGAGTGTGAGTTACAGTACCCTGTTTTCATGACACTCGCACAGCTTAATTTACTATTTAAGCTATCTACATCCATTTCTAGCTCTAAGATCCTTACTTTCAGTATTTTTATTTCTATACGTTGTGGACATGTAAAATTCTCATAATTTAGGTAGGATAGCACAATGAATTTGATACAAACTATGCAGGCAAGATTTATTTCCCCTGTAGCTAGAGTCACTAGACAAGTCTTTGTATTCATGTTTTTCCCCTTGCTTTAGTCAGTCAAAATAAAACAATGAAAACAGATGGTGACTGAAAGTCTGGCTTTTTATTGCACTTAAATGTGTGTATGTGGTTTTGGGGGGGGGTCAAAGTGGCTGGCAGACATCCAGGTGTCCCTAGCAGACATGCTTAGACATGCTTGTCTCTGCACATCTCCCCTACATGCAGCCACTCATTGTGCTCGTAAGCAACTAAAAGAGTGGCATGGCTTATGGATGGGGAACCAGGAAGTCTCATCAGGATGCCATGCCACATCATGAGACTGTGAAAACTTTCAGTTCTTCTAAAAGCACAATAAAACTTCTACAGCACTCCCCCAACCTATGGTTGTTTGCTAGTGCTGTGTACCTCTGCAATAAAAAGTAATGTTAAAATAAACTGTATGAACTCAGTGAATCTTGTAGTTCCCAATGGCTCTTAGGAACTACAATCCCCAGGATGGTCAGTGGTGTCACCTATTTATGGTCACTGGTATTTGAGACCTTGCGGGCAAATATCTATTGCTGTGATATCAAGCTGGTGTGCTGTCAAATATCTGTTGACTAGCTTTTACTCAGATCGCATTGCACTTTGGTATGATTCACACATTTCAACTCTGCTGCTCAAGATAGCACAGCATGGTTTCACTAAACAACTCCCCCCACAGAGTGGCATGGCTTTAAAGATGGGAACCAGAAGGTCTCGTCAAGATGCCATGCCACGTCATGAGACTGTGCAAACTTGCAGTTCCACTAAAAACACAATAAAACTTCTATAGCACTCCCCCAACCTATAGTTGTGTGATAGTGCGGTGTACCGCTGCAATAAAAAGTAATTTAAAAATAAATTGTATGAACTCAGCAATTCCTGTAGTTCCCAATGACTCTTAGGAACTACAATCCCCAGGGTGTTAGCAGCATCACCTAGTGACTGTCACTGCTATTTGAAACCTTGCGGGCAAATATCTATTGCCGTGGTATCAAGCTGGTATGCTGTCAAATATCTATTGACAAGCTTTCACTCAGATCACATTGCACTTTGGTATGATCCACACAGTTCAGCTCTGCTGCTCAGAATAGCACAGCATGGTTTTACTAAAGAGTTCCCCCCACAGAGTGGCACAGCTTTAAGGATGGGAACCAGGAAGTCTCATCGGGATGCCTTGCCATGTCACAAGACTCTGCAAACTTGCAATTCCACTAAAAACATAATAAAACTTCTACAGCACTCCCCCAACCTATGGTTGTGTGCTAGTGCTGTGTACCTCTGCAATAAAAAGTCATTTTAAAATAGATTTTGTGAACTTAGCGATTCCTGTAGTACCCAATGGGTCCTAGGAACTACAATCCCCAGGGTGGTTAGTGGTGTCACCTAGTGACAGTCACTGCTATTTGAGACCTGACTTGATGTCATCTTACCCTGTTGACCATAGAAATGTTCTGTTATAATGCTCTTATGTGCTTTACTCTGTATGGTACGGTCATATAAGCACTTTGGTTCCTTCAATATACTGTACTGGACCTGTATGTCTGATGTTTGTAGAATAGAACTGTTAATGTATAGCCATACTATGTAATCCCTACTATCTGCATACCCCCAGACCATGTAAATTCTACTGTCTGTGTATTTTGCCTGTAACTAATGCCACAACTGTAACCATCAATTGTCTGTAATTAATTCTGGGTCGTCCCTGACAGAGGGACTTCTGGTTCCAGTGGGCTTACCCGGTTAACAAAATTTCAATAAATAAATAAATTACTGTTCACCATATTGGTGCTGCCACGAAAACCCTGCCTGTTTATTGCCTTGAAAAACTCCCATTTCATCCTTCCTGAAACTCAGAAATAATTCCAACACAATCTGCCCACTAGTGACGCAGTGGGAGGAGAGTCCCACCATTCCAGTATTATAACGTATTTGTTTCTAGCACATACCAGTAAAGAGAAAAAAAAGCCCATAAGTCAGCATTATATTTTACATAGCAGCAGCGACATAAAATGTTCATATCAGAGAAAACCCATTCCACCTAGCTACTGGAATGCATCCTACCATCCCTATATACCTCAGAGAACTTTGTGTCCATGCCAGGCACCTGGTCTACAGTCAGTGCATCTGCACAGTTTGGGCTGCCCAAGCTTCTTTTCTACTAACAGTACGGAAATTCAGATAGTTCAGCCAGTACTGCTACCTAGTTTAAATCACCCCAACACACTGAGGACCTGTGAAGTAACTCACCCATAGCTACAGTATGCTGAGAGGCAGGGGTCTTTGGGTAAATACTGTCTTTTTGGTGGGGGTTAGTGAGTCTGGATAGCTTGTATACTTCACAGAGCCCAGATCATAACTCTTTGACAACAGGAAAGCCAGAACCATATGTTGCTGTTGGAGGAAGTAAAGGATTCAGCTTAAGCAGATGCATATGGTCCCAGATGTCTCTGTTAACCACTGATGTGTTGTATTACCATGGCTAGTAGCTGGATTACATCTTTATCAATTAAGTGGCGCATATAGTGCATATCCCATTGTGCATATTTTTTGAAGTTAAGGTGCTTCTCATTTCAATACATCATATATTGCTTTTGACACATTACTATTGTTGTATTCTCCCTTCTTAGTCCCTTCCCCTCATCAAACCTAGAAATGAGCTCTTGCTCATTGCTTCTCTCCTGGTCAATGAATTTTAAATATATAAACTCCACATACTCTGTGGTTTCAACAAAACTTAAACAGAGATATTTTATCTGGTGTTCCCCAGCAGGGCAAGCTCCTATGCTCTGAAGCACAGATATGGTAAATTCTGGGGTAACACTAGGAAGTTCTTCTTCCAGATGGTGGTAAACCTATGGAACAGGTTACCAGTGTAGACAGCAGACATAAAGGCAGTACAGTCCTTCAAAGTAAGCCTGAAAATTTGCATCTACCAAAGGAATAACTGGGTGCCCAAGGTACTACAGTGGCTAGAGAATAGCTTTCAATTAGCAAATGTTTGGATAGAATACTTATTGATACTCACTACTGAAGCAGGGGTTGGAGATGATGGACTTAGTGTCCCATCTAGCCTAAATTGACTGTATAACTATCAATGCTACTACTCACTCAGAAAAAGCCAGTATTACCCAACTGTTTTAATTACTGCATGTCTGAGTACAGAAATCTGCACTGCAAACTATGCTATCGGGCATGGCGGGTAGGGATGGGCAGAGTCAGGGAAATTCACTTTGCAAAAAGAGTCACAACTTTTGCCTGACTGTGATTCACCATCAGCCACAATTCATGTAGTTTTCACCCAGTAATGTGCCCAACAGTGCTCATTGAAAGTACATGAATTGCCAAGAATTAGGTACTTTGCATAGTTTTCACAGGATGGCATAAGAACTCTGCCATCGAAAACGTCACAAAGGTTCTTTTTTGCATAAAAAAATGATTACATTTCTACTCTCAACTCACTGTGCATTAAGTGCCTACCCCTTTCACCATCCAGATAGTTTACAAATGTATCCCCTCTCCCATAGCTCTAGCACCCTCCTCCCCACCCTGCCCTGGCAACATTTTATTTAATTAAATTCCTCCCCCACCCATGTGCCATTCACAACCACACACACTTCTATTCATGCCATTCCAGTGACCCTGCTGGAGCACACTTAATATCTTGTAGCCCCCCCCAACCTAATTCCCACCCTTTAGCACCCACCTCCCCCATAATAATTAATGTTGTTCTCTGTAACAAAGAATGAAAACCATCTCTCATAGGAGTCAGACTGGCTTGCTCATTCTCTTTCAAAAGCCAGTGTTGAAATAAAGGATGATGCTTAACCTATAGTAACAACTGATTGGCTGGTGTATCTCAGGCCCTTCAAATGTTTGTGTTTTTCTTTATTATAGAGAACAGCAATGATTATTATGGGGAGATGGGTACAGGGGTGGTGGGCTTCCAGATATTATCATTTTCTCAGGTGTGGACACCAGAATGGGGTGCTGGTAGGTGGGTGGTAGTGTTCCTGTGTGTGAATGGCATGTGGGTAGGGGAAGTAATTTAATTTAACTAAACTTTGCCATGGCAGGGTGAGGAGGAGAGTGCTAGTGGGGGACGGGAGGGGGATACATTTATAAACTAGATCTGGTCTCATGGAAATATGGGATGATTATACAGTTGAGAACATACAGTGGATGCCTTTGTTGCAACAGCAATTCAACATCTGAAGGATATTTTTTTTTTCAACTGGAGTATGGTAAACTGGCTGATATACCAATTTATTAAACCTTTTTGCAGCTTGAAGAGCTTTAAAAAGGAAGAAAATAACTAAGATTCTGTGAAAAGTAATCCAATAGAACAGTTTACTTCATGTTCCGTATGAAATAATTAGATGCAGGTAATTTCCTGGTCAGCAGAGACAGGGTTCATGATGGTCTGTATTTTTGCAAATGTCATCTGAACATAAGAATGTCTGTTAGCCATATCATTTTTTGATTTTCCGAAACTAAATAAGGCCAGAGACAGATGGCTAAAGTCAGTATGGGGAAGGTATCTAATTGTACTGACAAACATAAATCTCTTAAATGTGTGCTTTTCCATGAATATGGCTAACACAGTTATGCCACTGCATCCTTTACACATTATGAATTATGCATATTATGAATAAAGATGTGTATATGGCAAGGTAAGGCAATTTGTATTTAAAAAAGGCATCCAATCTCAGAGGCTCTGGGCGCCGTACAAAACAAAATAGACAAATAAACAGACACAGCAAAACTCAGAATGAATATCATTTAGCATTAATTTTGCTAAATTATAAGATAAAATAAACAATATGTATCTTAGAGATATGGAAATAATGGTATTTTATGCTACAATATTACTTTTATCAGTTTTTATTCATATTTTGTATGTGATAAACACTTGTTTCATGCTAACTTGGTGAAATGAACTAAACATTTATAAACTATCTGTGAGGTAGGATGGGTGAGTGCTCAATGGACAGTGGGTGGGGGAAGTGGATGGTTACGCACTTTTTTTATTGTTGATATTTTTTAATAAAAGAAAAAAAGAAAAAGAAAAACTTGGCTTGCAAAGTTGATGTGGTCGTCAGGAACTTTGTGAAGCTTTGTGAAGTGCAAAGTTCCAGACCTGACACCAACTTCATTGGAATAGTAAAAATTCCCTGCATCCCTAATGGAAAGTGTGTTACCATGAATAATCTCACCTCCCAGGAAGCTAAATGTTTATTCCAAAGGCTGTGATTACTGAAGGTAACCCATTCTTGGAGAGCCTTACTAGGATCATAAAAAATCTTTTTGTTGTTTTAACAATTGTGATTCTTCTATGTGTGTCTGTTCTGACCCACTCCAGTTCCACCTAGTAGGTTTATCATAACTACAGGGATACCAGCCACATGTTGATACGTGGCTCTGGAATGTTGCTAGGCAGTTTGGTTTCTGGACACCAAGGACAGTGTTTGCAATATTGAAACAATATATAGAAATGCAACTGCATGACCCTTTTTTGGAACTGCAATGTCATTAGATGTGCAAACTTAAAGTTCTGTCTTACAGTAAGAACATGACATATACAACAGGAATTGTTTAGATTTTAGCCAGGTGTTGGCAACTATACGTTCAAGGATACAACTGACACTCACCATAAAGGTTGTCTCAATGTTTTCAATCATCGTCTTTACAACAGCAATGATCGCAGTGCTCTCTTCAGCGCGGGCAGAGCTCTGAACCATGAACTCCTTGTCTGTACTTTTTTGCTTGTGTAAAAGGTTAGGTCCAAAGATTGTGGCAAGGTTGAGGGATGTCATTTTGTTCCCAGTAATCTAGGAATACATTATTTCCATTTAATGTCATATACAACCCCAAGAGAATATAAAACAATAATACTGTTATGTTAGTCAGTATTTCACGAAACTCTTAAACTATGAAACATACACACAAAACAAACACATATTGCTTAATTTTTCTTAACAAAAAAAATAAACACTTCCCAAAACATTAAAAAAGATTATCTTATTGAATGATGGTGGAAACTAAACAAGCTAAATATGGATTCCTGTGTAGGACAAAACACATGCCTGTGTCTTCTGTTTGTACCCTTTGCAGATTGTGTGAGAGGCCCTTTGGCACCATGCATTCCTGCTCAGAACAGAACCAGCCTAAATGTTCATGGTGATTTGCATATACTTCCCATGATGCTTTGCAGTATGGGTGTATGTTTGATTTTGTATTTCTTTGAAATGTGGCTTTATGGCCAATGCCCTTTGGGGTAACCCAAAGCACTGAGGTTCTTTGTTGTTTAGCTTGTTTGTATTTTTTGGCTCACCGTGACCCTAACCCACAAGACCAACTTGGGGATGGTTCATTTCCACTGGAGTGTGATACAGACAATGCATGAGTTCTGTGTAGAATAAAACATGTGTATGTGTCTTCTGTTTGCACACTTTGGCGATTTTGTGAGAGGCCATTTGAAGCCATCCATTCCTGCTTAAAACAGAACCAGCTTTAATTTTCATGGTGACTTGTATATGTCTTCCATGATGCTTTGCATTATGGGGGTATATGTGGTTTTGTATTTCTTTGAGGCTTGACTTTGTTGCCAGTGCCCTTTTGAGTAACCCTTGCCTCACTGCTTTCACACAGAGGTTCTTTGTCTCTTAGCTTGCTTTCTTATTATGGGCCCACCATGGCCCAAACCCATAAGACCAGCTTAGGGCTGGTTCATTTCCCCTGGGGTGTGATACAGACAAGGCACACTGATGAGTCCTGTGTAGAATGAAACACAAGTCTGTGTCTTCTGTTTGCACCCTTTGCAGATTGTGTGAGAGGCCCTTTGGCACCAAGCATTCCTGCTTAAAACAGAACCAGCCTAAATGTTCATGGTGATTTGTATATATTTCCCATGTTGCTTTGCATTATGAGGGTATGTGTGATTTTGTATTTCTTTGAAACTTGGCTTTGTTGCCAATGCCCCTTTGAGTAACTCTTGCCTCAGTGCTTTCACACTGAGGTTCTTTGTCTTCTGCATAATACGTACTATAGGGATAACATGAAATGAAACAGATTTGGGGCTAGCTGGCCCGTCAGTACAGGGGCAGGGCTACTGCTCATAATGCCCCATGTTCAGGACAAGGTCTGAGTCATCAGGGACTGGCAAGTGGCATTCAAGTGTTACAGAGGATGCACTTTAACTATGGAGGGTCGCTGCCTCCACCACAGTACTACCACCTGGGTGACCACAGGTGGTAGTGCTTTTGGAAGAACTGCAGAACGGAAGGGATGGTGCAGAGAAGAAACCACGCTGCTGCACTTCATGCAAGTATGCACTAGGATTCTCAGTGCCCAAGCCCCTCAGGGGCTGGAGAGTAATGAACATGGAAGCCCCCCAGCACAACATGGGATGATGAAGCACACTTGGGCTGTCCCAACCAACTGACCAGCCACCCTAACCTGGAGTCTGTCTTATAGAAGGGCCAGCACCTTGCTTTGTATGCCAGCCAAGTAAGCCCCTGTCATGTGGAGTAGACCATGGGGGGGGGGGGGATTGGAAAGGGGTAAGTGCTGAGAAAGATCAAGCATGGGGCTGGGTGGTAGCAGCTGGAAGGGGGCAGTGTTGGAATGAGGAAGGCCTAAACAATAAATAATGAAAAATATTTTTGACTTTCTGATGAGCCAATTGTAAGCTCTTAGGATTCCTATGCCACCAGCCTGAGTTTGTATCACAAGTTTAGCCTGCTGCACATCGGGTAGCAGAGGTTAGAGTAAGCATTAATTTTAAGTACTCCATACCTCAGGCAGGGTAGATAGCAACCTGACACTACACATCTGCCCCCCCCCACCCCATGACCCAAGAGATTCATATGGCCAGATAACATAATGTATGGAGGGGTGCAACCAACAAAACATGGGACACTGTCATCTGGCATGGAGGTCTCAGGATGTCCAGTTCAATTGTCAGATGATGAGAGAGGCCTGTCTCAGCCCATATTTGGGCAGCCAAGAGAACTTCTGCTACAAGCCATTACCCAGTGGGAGGGGACTGGGGAGAACAGGTTAAATGGGTGCACTTCAGGTGGATTATGCCAATGTACTCCTCTCCAAGGTATGGTGCTTGAACCACTGGGTCCCATCCCCACCCTGGAGCTTGAATGGTTCAGGATGCCACTCCTAACGGGTAGCTGGCCCCACCCAGAATCCACTGTCTACATCAGGTGAGGATCAGGGGTACTGAGGCCTGTGGAAACCACACCAGAGGCATGGCGGGGCTTATGAAATGAGACAAAGGTTATCATATCTCTACTGTGAAGGATTAACAAAAGCATAAGTAAACACTAAAATGGAACAATATCCAATGTAGATTTTAAGAGTTACACTCTTTTTATATTGTTCTACTGAAACATGTTTTAAGTGACATATCCAAAGTATTAGCTTGATTTCCCAAGGTCAAACTGCTCTTCAGACTGAGAACAGAGGTCTGCTAAGAGAGTTGAGGTTAGATCTTGGGTAATTACAAACAGTGTACCAATAGAAAAAAGGGAAAACATAAAAACTATAACAACAAGCATTTGTCAGTGGCAAATTTTTGCTCGCTGGCATTAGCAGTGGAATTGCAGGAGTTAGACATATGCAGTATAGTAATGGCATTGAAGTATTGAACTGACGCTAACTCCACCCTCACTCTTCAGAGATGGACAGGCATTGGGGTGTGCCTTTGGGTCATCACGCATGACGGTCATGACATTTCACCTCACCCTACCCTTCAGACACTGACAAGTGTCAAGGTGTGCCTTGGGGTGTTTCACCTTTACATTCACCTCATTCCATAAGGAAATACTCTGAAAAGGGCAAGGGTATAGGAGAATGGGGGTGAACTCTAGGAGCAAAGGGTCCAAGTTGCACCTCGATGCCTGTCACTGGCTGCAGGGTGGGGGTGGGGGTGAAATGGCATGAGCATTACTGTCGACCATCCCAAGTCACACCCCTGATGCCTGTCAGTCCCTACAAGGTAGACATTATGGTCAAAAACCCTAATGCCCTGGGAGTTTCTTGGTATTTTTACTCCACGTTTTCCACATGGGTTTTTTATGACCCCACTGCATGAACAGTGACACTATCGGTTTGTTACATGAAAGGTGATTTTGCAGAGTGACTGCACCATTTGGCACTACAGGTGCAAAAAACATTTCAAACAGGATGTGAAAAGTGATAGGTGTACTGTTCATGAGGAAGTGTAAAAAATGGCACTGTTGAAAATCTGGAGTGAAAATATATAAAAACTGCTGAAGTCACGAGCGTACGAAGGAGCTGCGCAACGTACACCCGTAATGTAAGTAGTTTGGGGATTTTTTTATAGTAGATTTTCAACATGAGCATTTTTGCACCTCTGCTCATGAACAGTGTCACTGTGATTTTCGTAATCTATCCCGAACACTAAATTCCCACAGTAACCGCGCTATTCTGCGCCGGAAGTGCAAAAACACATTTTCGGCCAGGGAGTGAAAAATGACAGCTGTACTGTTTATAAGGAGGTGTGGAAAAATGTCAATGTTGAAAATATGGACTGAAAATATAAATTCATGAACTTACGAGAGTTCGTGGAAATTGCGCAATGCACGCTCGTGACAGAGTCATTTTATGAACTTTTGTCACCAAATTTTCAACACAGACATTTTACTACCTCTGCTCATGACCAGTGTCACTGTGATTTTCTTACTGTGTCCTGAACACTGATTTCGCACACTGACTGAGCTAATGTGCACTACATGTGTGAAAACACATTTTGGGAATGATATCAAAAATAACAGCTATACTGTTCATAAGGAGGTATGGTTAAATGGCAGTGTTGAATATCTGGACTGAAAATATTAAAAATTCTCAAAGTTACGAGCGTGCATAGGAACTGCGCAATGCACCCTCGTAAAACAGTCATTTTTGGGAATTTTTTCACCAAATTTTCAACATAGGGTTTTTGGGGGTCTACCTCATGAACTGTGACACTGTTGTTTGATAACTCGGTCCCAAAAGGTGGTTCTGCGCAGTGACTGTGAAATCACCTTTCGGAACCGAATAACAAAATGACAGTGACTGAATTCATGAGGTGGGTTGCCAAGTACCCTATATTGAAAATTTGGTGAAAGAATTCCCAAAAATGGCTGAGATATGCACCAAAGTTGAAAAAAAAAAACCATTTATTGCATTATACGCTTACCAGCATTTCTTCAGTTCGCAGTCGGCTCTGAAGAGTGCAGACGTGTTCCTGGTCCACCGAAGATCGTCGCGCCAGCCTCCGGAGGTAAGTATGGGGTGGGAGTGTGTGGAGTGCGCAGAGGGTGGGTGCGGGTTGGGGAGGGTGAGACAGTAAGCAGGGACTTGTTTTTTTAACAGGTTTTATGTTTCTTTAGACTCGTGGAACTTTTGCCACACTGGGTGGGCTCCCAGCATGGCAGCTGGAATTTTTTGGGGGCCAGTGCAGCAGGCAGAGTTGGGCACCCCATCCCTATATGGACTTCTGCCACTGGGTGTGCTCTAGCGTGTACGTGGAACTCTGGTTTTGGAGAGGTACAAACCATACAGTGGAGCCATCGGGGATTGGCACCCCAGTTGGCGTCGGACTTTTGCCATGCTGGGGAGGCTCCCAGCGTGGCACCAGAAGTCTGTTAGGGGCAGTGAAGCTGATTAGGGATTGGGCACTCCGTCGGCGTACGGTGTGTGGGGGGCGCATGGCAAGCTGGGGTGGGCTCCCAGCATGCTACTTGGGGGAGGTAGACAACAATGGAGCTGTCTATGACAGCTACAGATGCAACACAGGTGGGCACTTTGCATCTGCTGACAACAGTATGGGTGCCTACACTACCACCGCTGATTGCAGCATTTTTTTGCTTACAACTGTACGCCACTGCATCTGAAGGGCTGTCATAGACAGCTCCGACATTCATTGGCGTGGTGCAGCTGCACCTGAAGAAGGGAGTAGGGCATTGAAAGTGGGGGAGGCACACCTACAAAAACTCGTATGGTGGCACTATGTCTCTTGCACATGCACGCAAGCAAACATAAAAATAGAAAGTCACACTGTCTCAGCTGATCTTCAGATTTAAAGTCATGTTGTCTAGTCAAATGCTGAGAACTGCATTATTGGTTTAAGAGTAATGGCAGTCTGGGGCCCAATTTCTAAAAGGCTGTTGCCATAGATACAGAATGGGAGGGGCTGTTTTGAAAATAGGGCCCATGTATTGTACGATTCTCATCCATTGTATATATCCCAGCATAAATACACGGGGCTCGATTTTCAAAACCACAAATATGATGCACAGTGCTTGTGTCAAACAGTAGTGACACAAGGGGCACCATGTGCCACAACTTGCAACTTTGCTGATTTTCATATGCCAGCTGTGGCAAAACTTGGACCCTGTGTGCCAGGCTGGCCTTGTGCCAGCCCTGTTTCATAAACTGTGGTGCATGATGGCAGAAGGAAGTCTGCAACACAACCCAGCTGCAGCATCCCCTACACTGGGATTTTAGAAGCCCCACAGCTGCAGCAGGTGGTGCCGGTGCTTAGACCAGCCACAGCTGATCTAAGGACCCTTATGCCACAGTCAAAGCCCATGGTGGACATGCATCCTGGTCATCGAGACCCTGCATGGAATGCTGCCATGCATGGACACAGCTGTCTGTAGGCATCCCAACACATGCAGTGCCACACAGCTGTGGCCGCTCTCCAACAGTCCCCCACACACCGCCGGCATCCAGTGCACTGTTGCTCATACCTGCACCCCTAGACAAGGTGAGCAACACAGCTTGGACCATCGCAGTGCAATGGCATGGGCTGCCTGCATACTGAGGTGCCACTGGCTGGCCCAGTGGCATCTGCAGCAGCCCAATTTGGGAGGGTGCCCAGTGCATGTGTGTGCCAGGACTGTGTGGTTTCCCAGTAGCTGCCACTGGTAGAGGCCAAGAGTGTCCAATTTACTGTGGTTCCACATTGGTGGCCAGTGGACCAGTACTAGTCACTTCTGTGGCACTGGCACCCAACCATGGGACACTGATGGAGGGTACCTGCCCCTCTGCTCAGGATGGGGGATGACGGTGCTATGTTCACCCCAGCCATGTCCCTCTGGTAACCTTCCCACACTGGCGGGTGCCACTGTCGTGGACAATAGCAGTCCCTGGTGTCCACTGGGGGGGTCAGTGCATGCCTTGGGCACTTTACACTGGCTGACTTGCTCATTAATGGGTTGGGTGCCACCAGCAGCCTCCATCATTCCCCTCCCATGCACCATCTGTTTGGCACACAAGATGGGTTGTGGCAGAGTTAGGGACTTCAGCACCGAGACCAGATTTGTACAAAAATCTGGTGCATGGTCCCTGGTGCACTGGCATTGGAAGCAAGCTGCTCTTTGCCACAGACTGTGTTGATCTAAAGTCGGTCTGAAAATTAAGCCCATGGACTTAGACAGGGTCAGACTGGCAGGTCTAAATTCAGTTGTAATCTACTGTAATACAGATATCATCATAGTAAGCCTGACAAATGTGTTCATTATTCACTTTAGAAAAATTGAGACATGGAAACCATCTGATCTGAAAAAGTATCTAATCATAAGCCCCCCTTTACATGGAGCCCTACTCACGTTGTAGCAGCTCCATGACACTCGCTCCACTCCCTTTGTGCCACTGCCTCCTGGTTGTACACTGCTTCAGTGGTGGGGTGGGGGGGTCTCTGTACATATTTGGTCCCCAAGTTCAGCTAAATATATGAACAGCTAGTAGAAAGACAGCTGCACTCGGGGAAATACTTAGTTTTCATAAACTGGGGCTGGAAAGAACTTTAAAAGTGTTCCAAATGTGAAGCCATGATACTGGGTATGGGCTTATGTATATTCATATCACTATGAATATGCGTAAGTGCATGTCCAGAATCTTGGCTCCACTTTTGGAGTGCTTTTAAAGTTCTTTTCAGCCCCCGTTTATGAAAACTAACTACTTTCCTGAGTTCAGCTTTCTTTCTTCTAGCTGTTCACATATTTAGCTGAACTTGGGTACAAAACTAGATACGAGCAAAATCCTGGCATCGATGTGGGCGCTGTGATCAGATTACATAGCCCCCTCTAAGTGACTCAAAATTCTAAAATTAAACAGAGAACTCAGAAAAACAGGAAACGCCAGGACAGCAAGCACTCACCTCTGATGCGGTGCAGCTTGCTTATAAATGACAACAAAGATAACATTCTGGGTGCTCTGCACCATTTGATGTGATGCAGACCCCACTGTGTAAAAGGCCCTTTAGAGATTATTTTCCAAGTTTCACTGAACCAGTGAACTCACACCTGTGAAAATGGTGCCATTTCCAGACACAGTCTTACAAACACAGTCGATTTAGTCTTGAGCCTTGCAACGTTAATTTCTATGGATGTAAATGTTCAAACCTTGGACCCTGTTCTCAGAAGACTTTCTTTTTGTTTTTCTGGCAAAAAACTGTTTTGAGAATAGAGCCCCTCATTTCTAAATGTTCTTGCTTTCATTTGGTAGCACAGTGTGTTTGACCGAATTGCCACTGATACTTCACTGGGATATTGCAATGTTTTTTCTGCATAGGGAAACCAAAAAAAGAAACATTTGTGAGACAGCCTCAGCCAGATCTGTATGTAAACCTACCTCTTGTCCATCTTTGTCTATGGTGTCATCAGCATGGTGTGCCACTGTAGAGAGGAACTGTAGAAGTCTGTGGAGGGTGTCACAGTTGCAGGGAGGTAGCAAGTAAATGAGATGCTGTATAACACTAAGCTGGTCTTCTGGTTCTAACACTGAAAGGAAAGAAGGATATCAGCTCTAATTACAGCATTTAATGATCATCAGAAATATTCTATAATGGTCTTAACTACAGAACAATCATAGGAGAACAAAAACTCTTTATATATATATGTATACACACACACATATATATATATATATATATATATATATATATATAGAGTAAACCATACTGCAAAATGTATATATGAGGCTATTAAATTCAATCCCTTGGAATGGCATAGGATTTACACATCTCACTCAGCTCTATTTTGCATTGACCTGTGCCCCAGATCTATTCATTTAAGCTTCAAAAAAGGGTTCAGTTTTAAGTATAGACACCACAATCCCCCAACAATGTCTCAGTCAGCATATATAGGGCTTTCTTTTTATCCAAAAGTAGGGATGTTTACACAATTGAGTGCTGAATAATGAATACACTGAATATCACAGCATTTGTTACACAATTACAACAGCTGAGAAACCTCTGCTCCTAACAGCTGGGTAAAAGAGCAGAGACAAATGCCAACAATAATAAAGTAATCAGGACTCACCACTCTACACTAAAAATGCATCAACATACACCAAATCCAAAACAGCTGAAGCATGACACCAAAGAAATGAAACAACTGGACCTCACCTCTCATATTTTTCCAACAGCCTCTGCCTCCATACAGTACTTTAGGGACATTGTTTCAGATAACAGTGTAGACCCACTGTTACTGAGTGGCATTCACTGGTACTTCCTCTGCCCCAACAGTCCAGCCAACTCGGAACTATACTCAGTCCAACTACTATAATTAAGCCCAGTGTTCCCAACCAACATCCATCATGTTTTCTGGGCAAGCTATGAGTCTGGCACAAACCCATCTTATTTATGGCCACAAAATACCAAAACATTATCCCCATTCATGATGAAGGGGAGCTGTTGGAGGGAAGTGAGAGGCAAGCTCCAATTGCTTCACGTCTCTGAGGCTGTGGGTCGAGGGTTTTGGTTCTGGTGAATGTGAGATTCTTTTGGTCAGGAGTATCTTGTCTTTATTACTTTCTTGTTTGTTGGACTGTACCTCTCTAGTGTACACAGCTATGAGGAGAGGATGTTTTGGGTTGTTGGAGCTGTGTAACTGGTAAATACCCCAAGTAGACTGAACACCTATTAAGTGACTTTACAAAGATACAGGGACAATTTTTAGTCTTATTTTGACTTGTTTTATTCTCATCTGCCTCTAGTGTGGGTGACTGAGCAGGTTTGTCTAAGAAATGTATCTCATTTCAGCACCTGAATATTGGCAACTTTTAGGGGATGTTTATTTGGGCATAGAAATGCATGACAGCAGTTGTAAGAGAAGCCTTTGTCATAGCAAATAAGACTGCAGTTTCCTGTAGGGTGACCACAGTTAATCAGCGAGAGAGATAGGGAGGGCTCAGGCTCAGACTAGATGCTAGCTGGTTTAGCAAATTGTAGACCAGTGTTATTCTGGTCACAGTGACTACTATAAAAGCGGTACAAGGAATGTGAAAAAATAGATGTCTTAGACAGATAGACAGTCAGGAGAGCGCACAGATTCAAAATATGATATTCTTAGAAAACAGGAGTAGAATAAGAGCAGAACCATAGACTTCTGCAGCTACAGCTGCAGTAGCTCAACTGCTGAGTAAAGGCAGGGTGTAATGTAGCTGTGGTGAGTTAGACAAACTCTGGTCAGAGTGAAACTGGCTGCTAATGCATAAAACAGATAAAAGATATAGCTACAACCACATAATGTATATTGCCCAGGCTGCCTCCTTTCCCTGACAGCTCTGCTGTCCCCACTTTGTATATCCTATAATCTTTACTTCTTCACACATTCCCAACCTCTTGCTACCAGTGCTCCAGATTAGGTGATTACTGGCCTATTTTATGCCCCATTTTCTTTTTTAGAAATACACTTTAAAAATCGTTCTGATGAGTACCGATACTCATTCCAGTCCTTGGAAATGCTCCATATATACTTTAAAAGGAGCATTTTTTCTAAGTTTAAAGCATTTTAGGCATCAAAATTATATCTTACTTATCTAATGTCAAAAATGGTGAGTCCATTACCCTTTTGTGTTAATGTTATAAACAGCATTGCTTGCTACATTATCTGCCCCCCAGTACCAGCTCCCTTGTCCCCACCTTTGCCATTTAGCTCCCCATCAACCTTCCTATAACTTGCTTTCCACGAACACACCCTGCCTCACCTCAGTTATCTACCCCATTCCCATTGGCAACTCCCCTGCACATTATTCCCTGATAGCTCAAATATCCCTCCTCTCTGCCCTATAGCATGCCCCCACCTCACCCACAGAGATTTACCTGCCCCCCCCCCATTACCAACACAGTAACCCCACATTACCTGCTCCTGGGCCATCTGTTCTGCCTCCCATGGCTGCTGCCTTCTTTGTTTAACCTTAACCAATCTGCCTGCTGCAGCAGGATATGGATTGTGCACAACACCACAGGTTGGTGAGTGGGAGGGAGAGCCACTAGATGTTAGAGATTACTTCAAACAAAACTTGCATGACTTCTACTTAGATGTAGGAGGACATTAGGACTGGGGAGCAGCTGCTCTGAGCTTTTATTACCATTGTGCTTATCTATTGATGGTGTCATGCCCCAGCTCCAACCAATAGTCTCCTCCTTGTTGCTGTAGTACCTCCTTCAGCCATGACTCACTGCCTACTGGCTTACCTGTTTCTAGCTTCCCCTTTTTCAGCATACTCCAGGATGGAGTACAGGATCACAGAGCCATGGGCAATTGGGGGGGGGTAATCTTTTGAGTGCCTGGCAGGCATGGCTGGAGGCAGACACTTCTATCATTCTGCCTCCAGTGGAGATCTTTTCCCCTGTTTTGTCCTTACCCACTTCACTCTTCTTATGTGTGTTTTTCTCCTGTAAGTCCAATGGACTCATAATGTCAGCTGCCATGATTCCCAAGCGTGTCACCATGATAACAGTATTTGGTTGAGTGGCCACCTCCTCTTCTCAATCAATTTCTGTTTGACAACATTTCACCGTAATGTGATGTGGAGCCACCTACCAGCCTTCATGATTCTGGAAGGATTTCAAGGTCATCTGAGCAGCTGGCCAAGTTGGTGGGAGGAGAGGACAATGTCTGTGCCAATCACAATCATTTGTCCATCAGAACTCTTGTATCCTTTCTTACATACGAACATACAAAATTTGCCAGCAGATAAAGGCCTAGAGATCTATCAAGTCTGCTCGAATGTGCAGCTAGCACCCCTTATTCTGTAGCTGCCCCTCCCTCCCTCCCTTCCCCTTCATTAACCCTTCCCTTGCCCTGTCCCATCCCTTTTGAAGCAGTCCACTGTTCTACTGGATACCACTTCTGCAGGTAATGCATTCCACCCAGCCACCACCCTCTGTGTAAAAAGTGTCTCCTCATCTCCTCCTGAACCTTCCTCCTCCAGTCTCATATCATGGCCCCTGGTGTCCCTCCCCTCCCTTACTTTGAACAGCCCTCTGTACCTGTCTTGTTTATTCCTCTCATGTATTTAAAGGTTTCAATCATGTCCCCCTGTCCCTCCTCTCCTCCAGTGAGTACATGTTCAACTCCCTCAACCTCCTCTCGTGCGATAAGTCCCCCAGCCCCTTGATCATCTTTGTCACCCTGCGCTGCACCCCCTCCAGTAACTTAATGTCCCTCTTCAGATACGGGTGCCAGTACTGCACGCAGTACTCCAGGTGCGGTCTAACTAATGACCTATACAGTGGCAGAATCACCTCCTCCGTCCTCGAGGATATACCCCTTGCAATACAACCCAGCATTTTGTTGGCCTTTGCAGCTGCCTTCCTACATTGTGCCGAGTTGTTCATTGACCCTGTAATGAGCACCCCCAGATCCTTCTCCTCTTCTGTCTGGGCTAGCTGCACTCCCCCTAGCTGACAACTCCTCCTTGGGTTCTTCATCCCAAAATGCAGCACCTTGCAGTTTTTGGCATTAAACCCCAGTTGCCAGGTGTCTGACCAGGTTTTAAGCTTTGCCAGATCATCCTGCAACCCCTGCCATCCCCCTAGGTCATCCACCACCGCTCCTACCTTGGTATCATCAGCAAACAGACTGATCTAGCTCTTGATGTCCCATGATATGTCTGCAATGAATATCCCAAACAACACTGGTCCCAACACCGAGCCCCGTGGAACACCACTCGTCACTACCCTTGGGTGTGAGAGCTCCCCACCCACCACCCTCTGGTGCCTTCCCTTAAGCCAGTTTCCTACCCATCTCACCAGCTTTGCACACGCCCCTGTGCCTACTAACTTACTTCCCAGCCTTCCACACGGCACCAAGTCGAATGCCTTACTGAAGTCCAGATACAGGAAATCCACTGCATGGCCCCTGTCCAGTTGCCTAGTTACCCAGTCTTGGTTGCATGGGGGGGGGGTGTCATTGTGGTGATCCATCCTGTGACACCAGTGGTGACTGCAGGCACCAGTGGTTCATTTCTGTATGATTATTCTTCGATCATATATAAAGAAAGGCAGGAGTAGAACTCAAGGAAAAAGTTATGGACATTAATTGTAAAAGTACTCACAGTTTCACACACTGATGCTTAAGCTTTACTCTATGAAGTATCAAATAAACTTATATTCTAAGTGGTTTGACCAAACCTGAATATGGATTGGTTATACTGTATGTCCTTATGCCCTGCAGTCACTTACACTCTGTATGCTCTAAAACCACTTGTACTCTATTTTTCAATGCTCTATAGGCAATCTTAACCAATTCTAAGAACTGTCAAAGATTAACCATGTATGTCAGTTTGAGTCACTGCCAAGTATTCTTTTTTCCATCTCTTCTTTGCCAGCCAGGGACTGTCAGTCAAGGGCTGTGTTGTGGACCTCTCAGGGTCAAGACTTCTGGGGTGAAGACCCCACTGTGTCATCAGGACAAGAGGGACCTAAAGTATAAGCAAACGTTGGTTAGGTAAGATCCTCAGAACATCAGCTGTATGGACCCTAAATGAGTCCCTGGGAGAAATAATGCAGAAGATAAAGAGCAAAGCACAGCTGGATCCTTGCCCTCAGCCAGGTAGACTTTCACTAGGTCCCTGAGACAGGTGCTGCTACAGACTGAAAAACAAGATCCCTGGAAAAATGGTTCCTGAATAGGAAATGAAAATAATAAAATAGCAAAACCCCAACCCAAATGTACAACCCAAAGCCTTAACTAGTGAGCCAGGATGACTCCTTCACTTCCAAACTCACTTTTAGGTTGGCTACTGGAAGTGGAGCAGGCAATAAGGCACACACCCCAACCTAACTGACTGTCACCCTACTCTAGCTGGACGTCTGGCCCTTGTTTCTTCATAGAGCATCACAGTTGCTGGTGGGTGCTTGGTAATTGAAGACTGAAAAAGGCTTTCACAAAGGAGGATGAGTAGGCTGTGAAAAGTAAGATGCTGGCTTGAGACACTAAGGGACTTCTGCTGGGGCACAGACAAAGTTCAGCACACTGAGCACAAGAAGACTTAGTTTGCTACCCCATGATGCTATGGGATGCTTCACTTTGCAAGTCAGAACCTTCAGAAGACTGTAGGATACAGTTTAGAACATACAGAGCAAGGCAGGCTATGGTGAACAGTTCACTAGGACAGCAGTGCAGTAAAACTATGCAGCAGTGTTTCTGGTGAATTAATCTAAATAAATGTGCACAGTCATTCTGAGTTAGTTTTTCTTTAAATCAATGTCAGTTTGAGTACACTTGGAACCTTAAACAATTAGTTGAGGTTCATGCTTTTAAACAAGCATTTGTCATGTACAGCTCCACAACAATTAGTTACTGTCCATTTAAATGAAGCCTTAGAACAAATGATGTGCAGGTAAAGGCAGTCTGTTAAATAATTGTCAGAGGATAAGCAGTCTGCTTCTCTTTAATGTTTTTATAGGGGCTTTTACACTATTGGATCTGTGCTGGTGCCAGGGGTGCAGATGATCTGCGCTGGTGCAGATCCGGCAGTGTGAAGAGCTACCAAAGCATCGCAAGCTGCTCCATTGTACTCCATTGTGGTGCAGAGCATTCCCTGGTTTGTTAGGAATGTGGACCCAGTGTGCGCCAGTGCAGGCATTTTTTTGCAACCATGTAAAAATGCTGCTTTGCCTGCACCGGTGCCACTCCCATTCATAAACCTGTCTTCTGGAAATGCCCCCAAAACATGGTAAGATCACCGAGAATGCTTCACAGCCACAGCGTGTAAAGAGAAGAGGCTGGCAGTATGATGGGAGGGGAGCAAACTGATTTAGATAGCACCATTCCAGGTAAGTTGAATGTAAAAGCACCTTATAAGTGATATTGCAGAGGAGCCAGAAGGGAAGGTTGCAGATGACACCAAAATCTGCAAATGAGTAGACACTTCGTGAGGGTATGAGCAGAGACCTGAAAACTGGAAGAGTGGTAAATTGGTATGTGGCAGATGGGTTTCAATGTGAAAAAGTGCAAAATAGTGCACTTAGGGCACAGAAAGCCAGGGGCAGAGTACAAAATGTATGGAGTGGTACTGACTACCATGAAGCAGGAAAGAAACGTGGGGGTAATCATATTGGATGACCTAAAGGGGGCCAGGTAATGCAACTAGGCAGTAGGGAGGGCTAGTGGGATGCTGGGGTGCATATGGAGGGAAATCATCAGCAGAAAGGGGGAGGTGGTGTCACCTCTGTATCGATTGGTGGTAAGACCCACCTACAGTACTGTGTCCAGTTCTGGAGACCATATCTCCAGAATGAGATAGACAGAGTGGAGGCAATCCAGAAGACAGCAACTAAAATGGGTCAGGGTCTGTATCAAAAGCCCTACGGTGAGAGGCTAAAAGACCTCAATATGTACACCCTGGAATGGAGGTGTGGGGATATGATAAAGATCTTTAAATACCGCATGGGTAAATAAGGTACAGGAAGGGAGTATTTTTCAGATGAAAAAGTGCTCAAGAACAAAGGGACATGCTATGAAGCTGGAGGGGGATAGATTCAGGAGAGATGTGAAGAAGTACTTCTTCAAAGAAAGAGTGGTGGATTCCTGGAACAGCCTTCCAGCAGAGGTGGCGGGGGTGAAAACAGTGGTGGTGTTCAAGAATGCATGGAATAAGCACAAGGGAATTATAGTGGAAAGGAAGGGGGAGAGAGGAAGAGCTGTAGATTGGGTACAGTCTGCGGTAATAGTGCAGGTAGGGAGAAATGGGCAGACTGGATGGGCCAAGCGGTCATCATCTTCTATCAAATTCTATGTTTCTATGTTTCAGTCTTTTGAGTAATAACTGGCAGAAGGAAACTTATAAGAGGGCACCAAGCAACTATATAGTTTTGATACCATGTGTGGGCAAGCGGCAGTCTTTAGCAGGGCTCCAAGTGAATTGACAGTCTATAACATGGGCACAATTCAGACAAGCATTCATTTGTTATTTTTCATAGTAACTCCACACATACAATTCCCACTAAACTAACAAACTCAGATATACTGTGGTTCAAATATTTATCTGTAAAAAACTCACATCAAACATATCAGTGCAGTGCTGGGCATATCAACAGAGTGCCAGCACCTCTGTAAGATTCACAAAGCCTCCTGATGCCATTTCATACATACATGGGTAAGATATCAATGGACTGATATGTTTGATGTGAGTTTTTCCTTTTATAAATAAATATTTGAACCACATTATATCTGAGTTTGTTGGTTTAGTGGTACTTGTATGTGCCGGGTTACTCGGTTTGTCTCCTATTCCTGCTTTACCCTATGCACTACATGAGTCTGGGGCGATTCTTCCATTGGTTTCCAGTCTTTGGCTGGGCATCTTTATAAAGTAATGTATCTTTAAATGCAGTTATATGCTGCCCACATTGCATGCCTGCCCCCACTGAATCTGGCACTACCAAAGGAGTGAGACAGCAAGTTCAGTCCAAATATAAATATTTATGAGGACCCATCTATGGGCCAGTTACAGCCACTGCTACCGCCTTAGGGTTGACCCTGTTCTGGGCCTAGTACCGCTTCTCCACCACTAGTGGGTGGGCCTCCAACTCTGGTCCTTCCCTTACAAAGGAGAGGACCAATCTGGCGCACTGCTGGCCTTGCCAGTTGCTACTTACTGGAGCCTGGCTTAGACTCTGCCTTCCAGGTGAGCCTATGCTGCTCGCACCATGTAGCTATGCTGCTTTTCAGAGCACCAACCAGCATTTGAGTTAATAAATACATTTTAAAACAGACTTTTGGCAGTTAGCACTGGGCCTCAGTGCTGCTACTCTCACTCAAAGCTGCCCTTCCAATCCATCTGGTCAGGAAGTCTTGTGTTGCTGCTTTTGGGAGGTTGGGCTGTGACTCCACCCACCTCTAGTTTGCTGCCACCTCCCTCTCTGCTGCTGCTGAATGCTTGCTACTTGAGGGACCTGCTGCCAATCTGCTGCTATGGGGGGCGGGGGGAGCAGCAATGGCGAACTCACGACTGAAACTGTTGCTGCATGAACTGGAACTGGTCGATGATGAGGAGAAGCTGCCACTGCCTAACTGACCCACAGAAACAACTCGGGGACCACCACTGGAGCAGGTAAGCCTCCTAGCCTAGCCCCAGCCTGCCAGCAGCTCCCTCACTTTTTCTGTCTCCTGCCATCCTCCTCTGCCTGTTCCCAACTTACCTGCCAGTTCAAACCAGCTTGGGGTTCCAACAAAGAATCCCCACAAGCCGGCATGGAATGTTGTGCCACAGATGGGCTCATGCACCTGGGAACCACAGGCAAAGTTTCCCAGCACATGCCCACAGTTCCATTTTCCTTTTCTTTCTCCTTCTTTTCTGGATGGGCTGGGAAATAAGGGCAAAAAAAAAAAAGTGCTGTTTTTCTTTCTGAACTGCTACCCAACAGTGTACTCCTGGAGCACACAGATGCCCATTTCCTGGAGGGCCAATGGTGACTCTAATTCTGGGTCACTGCCCTTTTGTCTCTTTTGGCCTGGGCTGGGGTAGTGGGATTTGGTGTTGCTGAGCAGGTGAGGGAGGGGGTGTTTTATTGACTATTTTTCTAAGGCTGTGGGAAAGTGAGATTGGGTGCTGCAGAGTGAAGTCTGTGGAGTAGGGTTCATCATAACACTGGATGGGGCTGTGTGGGGGAGGGAAGGAGGTGATAGGGTGCTATGAGAAGGAGGAGGAAGGGGACTTCATTTCTTAAGACTTTTGAAGCTTCTTTAAAAAAACTTACTTACACTGTGAATTATTAGCAAAGTACATGATTAGCACAAAGTCTGAGATTTTGCTAAGAATTCACAAGCCAAGTAAAACTTCACAACACTCCTCGCTGCAAGTCTTCCCCATACTCAACTGTTTGCTGTCATTTTTCAGGCTCTCCAGATTAGGTAGTTCTGGAAAGAAAAAACGTGGCAAGTCTAAAGAGGGAGTTCAGCTAGTAACTTGAAAAAAAGCATTGGTATTAACTAGAGTTGACATGGATTTACAATACAGTACGTAAAAACTATCATTCTGTACTTGTGGCTCTAAAAAACAAAGTTTAACCCCTAAATTCCATTGCAGGTTTTTAGTGACATAATGAACCTTGAGAGCAAAGCACAACTAAACAATGTGTTTTGTATAATATAAGGTCAATCACTGATTATGTTTAAAACTGCCACAGATGAATGCATTTGTTTTCCTGTTAGAATGTCATATGACCTAAGCCACCTTTGTTCATCTCAGAACACTAAGGAGGCCACATGCTGTAATAAACCTCACCTAGGATGAGAACAGCACTGAAGAGGTGACAGACATGAGCTACCTAAGTAATTAATTTGTCAAGACAATCAGATCAGTCCAGACCAATGCAACACCACATTACAGCCACAGTGCAGAAACAGACAAGTAGCATTCAGGTAAAAGCCGACCAATACTATGCTATTGGTTGCAGAGGGAAGACAACTACATTTCCTAGCAGCATTTGTTTCTGCAATTAATTCTGACATTCCAGATGTGTAATGCTACAGATCACTACACCCTCTGTAGCTCTGCATTACAGCTGTATACAGGTCACCCCCTTCTGAGTTGCTATCCATTGGAGGGTACAAATTAGGGTAAGTCATTCTTTCATGTTCTGGCCACACCCATCACTCTACTAACAAAAAGTCTGCATTTGGCTTTGCTAAGCAACCTTCAAAAGCAGCCTCCTGGACCCAAGCAAAGTGAAGCATACAGTGCTGAATGCCAGCATGCATGTAGAACTATCTGACATTACACAGGCAACCACTGAATGCAAGATGACATAGCCTGCAGGTGCTGAAGGTGAAAAACATGCAGGACCTAAAGGACAGAGAGCAGCCTGCTGCTGCAGAACAGGCAGTCAGGCCATGGTGAGATTGACGCAGCAACCTACTGTAGGACCAGCATGTAGGCAGAATAGGACAACAGTCAGGAGAAGACGGACAAAAACACGTTATGATTATGGTATGCCAGCTATCTGCCTCATCTTGTATACATGTTTTGTAAGTATTCTATGCTAAGACCAAACAATATAATGTAACTGATCACATAGGGAAGGTAGCCTACTGGAACTTTACCTAAAGCATCCTTAAAAATCCTAAACCCTTAAAGTGAATGCCCCCTCTGCCTTTTTGTTCTGTTTACCTGTGTAGTTTGTAGGCATGAACAGTGAGCTGGAGTACTGTGTCCAGTTTTGGAGCCCTCACTTTAGCAGAGACAAGGATAGGCTGGAGACAGTGCAGCTCAGGGTGACAAAAATGATTCAGGGCCAACAAGGAAAGTCCTATGAGGAATGACTTAGGACACTGAATATGTATTCATTTGTGACCAGAAATGAGGTGGGATATGATAGAGACATTAAAATTCCTAAAGGGAATAAATACAGTGAGTGCCACAGGACTGTTTAACAGACGTACCCGCTCGACAACACGTGGGCATGACTGGAGGCTCAGTAGGGATGCGAGAAAGTATTACTTTACAGAAATGGTGGTGGAACTGTGGAACCACCTGCCAGCCAAAGTGGTGGTGGCTAAAACCGTGGAACGTTTCAAATGTGCTTGGGATAGAATGAAAAGTATAGTCTTCATTGGTAGTGACAAGCAAGGGGGATGAAATAGGATACTGAGGGAGAGGAGTTAAATTCTCGATCAACACCAGGTTGCAGGATTCTATAGAAGCTCTTGGGCAGACTGGATGGACAATTGGTCTTTTTCTGCCATCATTTTCTACATTTGTATGTTTCTATGATTGCCTCTATTGTACCATCCTAATTTTCTCAGAATTTAAGTGTAAATGAAGGTACTTAAATCTGGTGTGAAAACCTACTTGACTGCATTGTAAAGGACATGACCCAACTCATGTAAGGCATCATGGAATTTCATGATGTTTTATTGCTAAAGCCGACAGTTGTTATACTGTATTGGTCAGTGCTGTTCCTGTCCTCTGTGGTCCCTGTGTTCTTGTCTTATGCTGGCCACGAACCTTTTCAAGGTATAGCAAGTGCCCTGCTGTTTTCTGTAGTTTAAAGTGTATCTGAGTTAGAAAAAAATGCTTTTAGAGAATACAGTGACTTAACAAGATATGTTACATAACTGACTGAGAGTATAACTTCTGCTACCTTGTGCAGATATGCATCATCAAGTCCTATGATGCCTTCTATGAGTGGGGCCAGGACCTTTGCAATGGAGTACAAGAGGTTTTCACACCAGGGTAGAACACAGTGAAGCAACCTCATTTATATTTAAATTAGGATGAAATTAGGGGGATGCAAGAGAGGGAATTATTGTGTTCATGCCTACAAACTACACAGGTATACAGAAAACTGGTTGAGGGGGCTTTCCCTTTCAAGTATCCTGAAACAATATGCTGTGCTACTGTAGTAAAATGGTATGTGCAGTACCATTTAAATGGTAACCAGCAGTGGACTGTTCTCTATAGAATAATTACAAATACAGAGCCAGAACTGTTGGGAAACACCTAAGGAAGCACTGCAGATCCTCGTCTTGGGAAGCAGGAGAGGTCTTACGGTGCAAGTGAGACAGAACAGATTTATTTCAGTAAATGGTGTTTATATTTTAACATCATAGGCAGTGCCAGTAACAATAATGTGCACCAGTTTACATTAAAAACAATACTTTATTCAGTTACATACAGCCTCAACTCTTTTGAAATGACTTTCATTTGAGAATATTCTCTTTACCAGTGAAAGGAATCTGAACAGCAATGCTCAAGCTGCCTCTTGTTTTAAGGACAATGTGTTCCTCTATACTACAGTTGGTAGGGCAACTATGCAGACCATAACCCCTGGAGCTCTTGTTAACATTATCATTATGTCTTGTAAACAGAAATGTTTTTTTTTTTTTTCAGAAATCCAATTTTACTGTGTAATTGCTCTATTATGCAATCTTTGTGTTATTTACATCAGTCAAAACTATTTGACAAAGGCTATCTTCCAAAAGCAGAGAACCCATTACAGAACAGGAATTTTCAATTATTTGCATCTAGATATGTGTTGCCTGACTTTTTCATATTTTGCTTTTAAAATATGAGTTAGTGGTGCCAGCCTGGTAGTGCCCTCTGGAGAGAAGGTTTGACAGGCAAACCCCATAATTCCACACTGAGTCTGATGGGGGCAAGGGGTATGCATGTCATAGAGGTGAAGTGCTCAGCTCCTGGGGGAGTACATGTCATTTATACACCCCTGCCAGCCAGCCAGCCAAAGAGTCAAAGAGGCACTGGCAGTGAACGCAGCTGCATGTCCACCATCCTGGCTGGTAGAAGGGTGCAGCAGTGGCAAAATCACGGTCTGGGTGGGAGACGGGAATCCAGGAAACAAGGAGAAAAAATGAATAGTAAAAGAGATGAATATGAGTTAGTGGTTCACAGACAAATTCCAGGATAACTTCTCAGTGGAAAGTGAAGGAAGCATTTTAGTTAGTTAAAAATGTAAAATATGTTAAATGTTTAACTTATTCTGGTCACTAGCGAAAAACCAGCATTATCTTGCCTACTATGCTTACCAGTATAATCAATAAAACAAACAAAACCATCGAAAATTACAGCAGAAGAAGCTCAGTAGCCCATCCAGTCTGCAAACCTACCTAATTGTTCTATGTAGGTCCTAGTGGCTGTCTCTTACCCTTAGCTGGTCCCTGATCCCTCTTACTAGGGCCATGTGTCTGTCCCTCCCTACCATGACCCCCCCCACCACTGTTTTGGCCATCACCACCTTCTCTGGCAGTCTGTTCCACTTCTCCATCACTCTTTCAGTGAAAAGTGCTTGCAGACATCCTCCTGAATTTTTCTCCACCAGTTTCAGTGACTTCCCTCACATAACTGTATTCCTACTTGGGATGAATATGTCCTTGGTATACCATTAAAAGGGCGACTGAGACTGAGTGACTCAAATATGAGTGACTCAATCTCAGCCCCTCTGTTGTGGGCTACCCTGCAAGGGTAGCGACAGGAAAAGGCAGGGCGAGAGAACAGTGACAGGATACTGGAAGGTATCTGTGAGGTATGTAGGGGGGTGGTGAGAGGAGAAGCTGCCGAGCTAGCCCAGTGGTGCTGTGGTTAGGAAGGCTAGCTGTGGTGAGGAGCATGCAAGGTTCAGGGCTGGGGGTGGTGCACAATGTTTTTTTGGTTTTCTGTGCCAGTTTTTTTTTTTGTGTGTGTCCTGGTTCTCCCCCTTCCCCAACATGCACCCACCTGGAGTTAGTTATTTTAGTTAGGTGGGGGGGGGTGCAAAGCCCCCCTGTATGAAACAATTACGTTTGTTTTTCTTGCTGTGAATGTATATTGCCATTTTTGTTTTCGGTGATGTACGTTTGCCGTAACGGCGATCGCCCTTTGGTGATCACCGTTATAACACAGAACCTATGTCCTTCCAAGCAACTCTGTTTACCCCATGCAGGTATTTGTATGTGTCTTTTACGTACCACTCTCCCATCTATTCTCCAGGGTGCATGTCAATGAAAAGTGCAGGCAGAATTCTGATCAGCTGGTTATGCTGCCATCAAATTCTGAGTATGGCTCTGTTGATCGGTAGGACACTTAATAGTTCAGGGGGTGGGCATACAATTGATAAACTAATTCTACTTGAGTTGACTGAAATGCCTTTTCTGCATTTTGTGATAACTATTACTGACCACAACTGGTTTAATTAAAAAAATATGACATATGCTAAGTAGTGGCCTGATTGAATTAAAAGGTTGTGGGGCTTCGAAGGATTATAAAATCAGAGCACTGCAGTATGTTAGAAAGAAACATAAACGATGTCAGCAGTGCACAAAAAGCCCACTGGTCCATCAAGTATGATCAGTTTTACCCAATGTTGTATTTCCTGGTGTCAGCACATTAGCACATGGAACAGCTGCACCCACTTCAACACAACCAAATGAAATATGGACACAACAAAAGTGAGAAGTGATTTAGTACCACTAATTTGACAGCCAAATACCAACACTGGATCCACTGTTCCCTTAATGGTGCCCACACAGCTGCCAGATTGTGCCACTGTATGAGATGCAAGGTACTATAGTGTTGGTATGAGGAGACATATCAGTCAAATCCAGATTAAACATATTTTAAGGAAGTTTATATGATTTTTCTTTTTTGCTGTGGTATTTCATTAGTGTAACTAAACTAAGATTGCAAAAGCAAATAAATAGTTTGAGCTAATTTTAATTTCCTGCTGCAAACTCCTTAGGTCTTTGTTTTACAGCTGCTCCTCCCATCATGCCCATCTGGTATTAGATGGTAATCCCTTGGCCAATCCAAAGACTTACACATTGTGTTGATGAAGGCAGTGTAAAGCTCTCTGGTGAGAAGAGGGTCTGGCATATCTCTTAGAAACTCCTTTAGCAAGGCAGCAACATCGTGGACACTGTGTTCTTCATCTAAAATAACATCCACTCCTCTGTCAAATTCTTCTCGGAACTGGAAACAAGCAAACAGATAAACACAAGAGAGGTGAAACTTTTTCCATATCATACGTTAACATCCAGAACATTTTAGAAAAGTAACTAACCACAAATGACCAGTCATTGTTCCTCTCCAGTGTGCTTCAGAAAAATGGCAGCAGTGCACTGAAACAGTCGGTGTGTGAGTGGTTTTACATCTGAGAAGTTCGTGCTGCATACTCCTTTTAAAAATGTTCATGTTTTGCATTTGCTTTGGATTTTTTAATAACAAGGGTCTCCTTGTAAATTATGCTCTACTGTTAGAAAATTAACCCTTGACTACCGTAAGGTACTCTCACCCTTACTCTGTAGCAGTTTGTTAACTGATGGGTCAACCTGGCACACAATAGACTATGGCTTCATCAGTTTCACAGGTTTAATAATCTGTGTTTAAACAAAACTGGGTCTCCTAACCTTCCAAAGTAAAATAAAGATCTAACCCAATATGCAGAGGTCGTTAAATATGCACTACCACAGCATCATTAGAATTCACAAGCTTCACACAACAATCCATTGACCAAGGCAAGCTTGTAGGGGCAGCCTTTGTTGACCTAACAAAGGCCTTTGACATAGTGAATCACACACTGTTGCTCGGCCAACTCTCTAAATCCGGTGTTGCTCCTAACACCCTGAAATGGTTCGGAAGCTACCTCAGTGATAGACTACAGAGGGTGAGGATATCAAATGTAGTTTCGAAGCAGAGGGCTGTCTGATCAGGGGTACCTCAAGGCTCAATCCTGGGACCCCTACTGTTCAGTATTTTCCTGAACAACCTCCCAGCTGCCTGCAACCAGCGTACTGTCCTCTACGCAAAAGACGTGGTCATCTTTACTAGCCACCTGGATCCCAACACACTTGAAAACAATCTTCAACAAGGTTTCACAGAAGCAGAGAGATGGTTTAATAATAACAAATTAGTGCTAAACTACAAAAAAACTGAAGTCCAGCTGTTTTCATCTTCTCGGAATAAGTTTAAGGCCCACCCACTCACTATAACTAACAACCATGGAGATGCTCTTGAACAAACTCAGCTTTTCAAATACCTAGGTTTAATCCTGGATAGTCACCTTACCTTTGTGCCTCACATTGAAAATGTTGCCAGAGATGTCAATACCAGAATACGGCTCCTTTTCAGACATAGACGAAGTCTTACCCAAGAAGCCCTGAAGGTTGCAGTTCACAGCTCGGTCCTCTCAATCATTGATTATGGTCTAATCATATACTGTGCTGCAACATCCACATCACTTAAAACAACTCACGGTTGCCCTGAACAAGGCCTGTAGGTTAGTTACGGGTGCTGCATGCCTCACTCACACCTGTGAGTTATATGTTCAATCTGGCTGGCTTCAGCTAAGAAACAGAATCAAATATCAAACCTGCCTTCTGACCAAAAAAAGTACTACTTGGATTACTACCCCCGAGCATTGGTTGCCTGCTAAACAAATCCCCTAAGACCCAGCACACTCGCAGCTCTGATTCTGACCTCCTTCTAGTACCACACTTTCAGACTGCTCAATACCAGCGATCCTTTCAATACAGAGCCCCTCTGTGGCTTATTAATCTAAGCAACCAACTGAACACTCTTTCTAGTCTTTCCCAATTCAAACTAATGCTTCATCAGCATCTCCTAACTGATGGTTACACCTAGTTTCCCACCTCTGCGGAACCCCTCCCACTATTCTTGCACTCTTCTGATGCACTTACTAGGCTTTCTGTTCATTCACCTCTCTTGACAGAATCAATTTCCCCTTTTCCCTTCTGTCACCTCCTCCCTTACCACCCCCCACTTGCTCTTATCCCCTGATTTCTCTCTTCCATGGACTTGCCAGGCCATCTGGTTCCCACTCTCTCTTTATCTTGCTATCCCTTCCTCTGCCTTCCTTCCCCTCCTGTACCCCTTCTCCCACCTTAGCCTCCCCTTTTTCTCACTCTATGACAAGGTCTCTGGCTGCCATATTTTCCTTTTCTATCTGGATATTGCACTTCTCCTCTCCCCATACCTCTCTTTTCTAGAAACATAGACTTTGACGGCAGATAAGGACCGCTTGGCCCATCTTGTCTGCCCATTTCCCTACCTACCGGATAGGCCGCAGATCCTAGTTAACCAACAACCTATTTCTTCCTATCCCCCACAAGAATTGCCTTATGTCTTTCCCATGCATTCTTGAATTCTCCCACAGTTTTAGACCACACAACCTCCTCAGGAAGGCTGTTCCATGCCATCCACTACTCTCTCTGTGAAATAATACTTCCTCACATTGCCCCTGAACGCCCCCTTCTATCTTTAAATTGTGTCTCTCTTGTTCTTGCCGTCTCTTTTCTGAAAGATGCTACCCTCTTGGACTTTGTTGATTCTACTGAGGTACTTAAAAGTTTCTATCATGTCCCCTCTCCCTTCTTTCCTCAAAGTTATACATATTAAGCTCCTTTAGTCTCTCCTCATAGCTTCTCTTGCAGAGCCTGCACCATTTAGTGCCCTCCTCTCGACTGCCTCTATCCTGTCTATGTCCTTGCGAGATGGGGTCTCCAGAACTGGATGCAGTACTCCAGATGGGGTCTCACCAACTGTCTGTACAGAGGGATAACAACTTCCTGTTTTCTGCTGCTGATGCCTCTCCCTATACATCCCGGTATACCCCCAGCCCTCCCTACTGCCTTCTCACATTGCTTGCTAACCTTAAGGTCATCTGATATGATTACCCCCAGGTCCCTTTCCTTTTTTGTTGTTGTTACTATCTCCCCACCCATTGTGTATTCTTCCCCTGGGTTCTTGTTTCCCAGGTGCATTATTTTGCACTTCTTTGCATTGAATCCTAGCTGCCATACTTCTGACCATTCCTCCAACCTTGCCAAGCCCCTTTTCATCCTTTCCACGCCTCCTTGTGCATCAACCCTGTTGCAGATCTTGTGTCATCTGCAAAAGGCATACTTTCCTTCAGTCCCTCTGCAATGTCACTGATGAAGACATTAAAAAGGACTGGACCCAATACTGAACCCTGCGGTACCCCACTAGTAACCCCTCTTTCTTCAGAGTGGACTCCATTTACAATTACCTTCTGTGTCCTGTTGTGCAGCCAATGTTTTACCCAGGCTACCACACTGGGACCCACTCCCAGGCTGGTTAATTTGACTATTAATCTTTTGTGTGGGACTGTGTCAAATGCCTTGCTAAAGTCTAGGTAGGCCATGTCCACAGCCCCTCCTGGTCTACTACTTTGGTCACCCAGTCAAAATCAATTAGATTAAGTCTGACATTGACCTTCCTGTGAACCCATGCTGCCTTGGGTCCAGTGCCCCACTGGCCTCTAGGTACTCAACTATTCTTTCCTTCAGAAGTGACTCCATCACTTTCCCTACCACAGAGGTCAGACTGACAGGTCTGTAGTTTCCTGCCTCTGTCTTGGTCCCACTTTTGTGAAGGGGAATCACATCCACCTTCCTCCAGTCCTCGGTACCACCATCCTCCCATGATTTATTAAAGAGTAGCCAGTGGTTTCACTAGTTCCTCCCTTAATTCTTTTAGAATTCTGGGGTGAATTCCATCAGGACCCATTGCTTTGTCCACCTTCAGATTCAAGTACCCTTTCTTCTGTGAAAGGACTAGGATAAACCCCGACTCTCCCCTTTCCCTTGCATTTTTTTTTTGCAATTCACTGTATTTTTGACCAGGCTGCCTGCCGCCTCAATCAGCTCGGTCCACGGCTCGCCGGCTTCTGCTTCCCAAATTAGCCACCCCCGATACCCCGTGGCTTGCCCCCCACTGGGGCCCGGTAGCATGGGGGCCAGATGCCGCTGAGCTTAAACGGGTCTAGGTCGGGGTCTTGGCCTGTAAACATCGGCCGCAGCGGGCTTCATCCATGGCGGCCGGCAGCTCCGTTTTCCCTGGTTCCCCACCCCTGAGGAGGTGGAGGCGTGCAGCTGGCCTTGCGTCGTCCGCCCTCTCCCGCCCCCATAAGTAGCTCGGCAGCAGCATGGTGTCCACCAGCCTCCCTTAGGGGCCCCTATCGGGCCCGTTGCTGTTAGCCCAATCCCTTCCCCCGGAGAAGGAGAGCAGTCCATCGGACGCTCAATCCTTCTCCCCCGCCGGCCTCCTCCCATCACCCAGGTCCGCTTCTAACCCGGTCGCCGGCATCGCAAGCGGAAATCCCACCGCTGCGCCAGCGGGCCGGCTCTCTTTCCCTTGCATTTTTTAATGTACTGTAGAAATTGATAAGATTTCTTCTTTTACATATTGATAATGGAAGTACTTTCTTTCATACGTCTTTTTGTATTTTGTTATTTGGTTTTATTTATTGTGGTGTTTGTTCATGTATTATTATGGAACTTTGTATGAACCTAGATAGGGATTGCACAGGTCTGTCTTGTAAACTGGACTTATGTCCAAATGACATGTATTACCTGTATAAAAATAAAATTTTACCAACTGCCTACCCTTGACTAGCACTGTTTCCTCAAATGTACTTTATGATTTACAGTGTGCTCTGTTGTAACCTTGATGGTGTAGCACTGTTTCCACAAATATACTACTTGACTTGCTATGCTCTCATGAAACCCTGATTGTTGTCTGTACCTCCCTTGTTTTATTGTAACCCTTTCCTTTAACGTGGAACCTTTGTAAATGAGCTGCCTTGCACTCAAAGATATTTTTAATCTGAGATTTAATAAATAAATAAATAATCTGTATAGAAGTCCTTTATGATATCCTGTTTTACATAGTGGCATATATAGTAGATTAAAGGACAAAAGGGACTCTTGGTGCATTAGGTCTGTATCTACCCCCAAAAAAATTATAGGCAAGGATGAAGCAGAATGCTATGCAACATTTACTAATTTATAGAGATTCCATACCCACTGTACTATCCAGAGGACCCTGTGATTCCCTTGGTACTCAACTGTTTGTCCAGGCTTAACTGGAAGGCCTGTACTGTCTTCATAGCTAGTGTCTCCACTGGAAGACATTCCAAAGGTTCACCATTTCTTGGAGGAGAAGTGCCTTCTACGTTACCACTAAATTTAGCATCTCTAAGCTTCAGGGTATGTCCCCACGTCCTGCTGGAGGACACCAAATAAAACATATTCTGCTGGATCTCGTCGATACTCTTAAGCATGCAAAAGATGGAGATACTGTCCCTCTCAGACTCCTTGACTCCAGGGTTAACATATCAGGGCCACCAGTCTCTCCTAATACCTTTTGTCTCCCATACCCTGATCTTTTTAGTGGCTGTGCATTGCACCCTCTCAACTGCTTCAGTGTCTGTTTTGTATTGAAGGACCCAGACTTGCCCACTACACCAGAAGGTGCCTGACCAGGGTCTTGTAAAGTGGCAGAATTACTTCCCCTGCTCTTTTTGTCACCCCTGTTTAATTCTCCCCAGAATTCTGCTGTCTATCTTTACCCTGGCAATGCACTGCTCTCATGCTTCAGCCCCTTGTTTATTATGACCTGAGGTGCTTTTTCCTCCTCAAGAGCAGCACGATGGGTATCACACAGTATGTAGGTTCTACCTCTGTTTTTTGCAAAGTGCACTTTGCATTCGGCTGCATGGAATCTGAGACTCCATGGGCTCGATTTTCAGAGGTCAGAGAATGACACAAGGTGCTTGCACCAGAAAAGAATGATGCAAGGAGCAAGCTGTATCAAAACTTGCGCCAATTCTGATTTTCTAATGCTGCTTGGCTTGCGTCAAAATCAGAACTGCCTGTGTTAAACTGGCTTGAGTCAGTCTTGTGTCAAAAAACTGAGTGCACCATGTTGCAACAGGGCTTAAATCAAAACAAATAATGCACCATCCCCTTTTTGGGGATTTTTCAAAAAGTGGAAGTTGTTGCCACTGTGCTGAAGAAAGTATGCTTTAACTGACACTGGAACATATAAAGGAGAGGGTAAATTCCTGTAGAGGCTTTGTTATAGAGCCCATATTCCCCTGTGTGACTAATTTATTGCATTTTGGGGGCTTAACATGCTATTGTCTTGGCCATTTCACCCATCATATTTTTTGACTCAGCTTGAGTCATGCTCATGCCATAGATCATCTTTTTGATGCAGCTTGCATCATTCTCCTGCCATGCATCACTCATCTTTTTGACTCAGCTTGAATCATTCTCGCCCCCTGCATTACCTTTTTGGCTCAGCTTGAGTCATTCTCACCCCCTGCATTACCTTTTTGGCTCAGCTTGAGTCATTCTTTTTATTTATTTAGATTTTGATGACCGGGTAAACCCACTGACACCACTGGTCCCTTTTTCAGGGGCGACCCAGGGTTAAGTTACATACACCAATATTACATACATCAGACAGTAGTACATGGAGTAGAAGTGAGACAGCATCAACTGGAGAGACAATAATTGGCATTACCTTTTTGGCTCTGCTTGAGTCATTCTCACCCCCTGCATTACCTTTTTGGCTCTGCTTGAGTCATTCTCACCCCCTGCATTACCTTTTTGGCTCTGCTTGAGTCATTCTCACCCCCTGCATTACCTTTTTGGCTCAGCTTGTGTCATTCTCACCCCATGCATTACCTTTTTGACTCAGCCTGTGTCATTCTCGCCCCCTGCATTACCTTTTTGACTCAGCCTGTGTCATTCTTGCCCCCTGCATAACCTTTTTGACTCAGCCTGTGTCATTGTTGCCCCCTGCATTACCTTTTTGACTCAGCCTGTGTCATTCTCGACCCCTGCATTACCTTTTTGGCTCAGCCTGTGTCATTCTCGCCCCCTGCATTACCTTTTTAGCTCAGCCTGTGTCATTCTCGCCCCCTGCATTACCTTTTTGGCTCAGCTTGAGTCATTCTCGCCCCCTGCATTACCTTTTTGGCTCTGTAGTCATTCTCGCCCCCTGCATTACCATTTTGGCTCAGCTTGAATCATTCTCGCCCCCTGCATTACCTTTTTGGCTCAGCTTGAGTCATTCTCGCCCCCTGCATTACCTTTTTGGCTCAGCTTGTGTCATTCTAGCCCCCTGCATTACCTTTTTGGCTCAGCTTGAGTCATTCTTTTTATTTATTTAGATTTTGATGACCGGGTAAACCCACTGAGACCACTGGTCCCTTTTTCAGGGGCGACCCAGGTTAAGTTACATACACCAATATTACATACATCAGACAGTAGTACACGGAGTAGAAGTGAGATAGCATCAACTGGAGAGACAGTAAGTGGCATTACCTTTTTGGCTCTGCTTGAGTCATTCTCACCCCCTGCATTACCTTTTTGGCTCTGCTTGAGTCATTCTCACCCCCTGCATTACCTTTTTGGCTCAGTTTATGTCATTCTCACCCCATGCATTACCTTTTTGACTCAGCCTGTGTCATTCTCGCCCCCTGCATTACCTTTTTGACTCAGCCTGTGTCATTCTCGACCCCTGCATTACCTTTTTGACTCAGCCTGTGTCATTCTCGCCCCCTGCATTACCTTTTTGGCTCAGCCTGTGTCATTCTCGCCCCCTGCATTACCTTTTTGGCTCAGCTTGAGTCATTCTTGACCCCTGCATTACCATTTTGGCTCAGCTTGAATCATTCTCACCCCCTGCATTACCTGTTTGGCTCAGCTTGAGTCATTCTCGCCCCTGCATTACCTTTTTGGCTCAGCTTGAGTCATTCTCGCCCCCTGCATTACCTTTTTGGCTCAGCTTGAGTCATTCTCACCCCCTGCATTACCTTTTTGGCTCAGCTTGAGTCATTCTCACCCACTGCATTACCTTTTTGGCTCAGCTTGTCATTCTCGCCCCCTGCATTACCTTTTTGGCTCAGCTTGAGTCATTCTCGCCCCCTGCATTATCTTTTTGGCTCAGCTTGAGTCATTCTCGCCCCCTGCATTATCTTTTTGGCTCAGCTTGAGTCATTCTCGGCCCCTGCATTATCTTTTTGGCTCAGCTTGAGTCATTCTCGCCCCCTTCATTACCTTTTTGGCTCAGCTTGAGTCATTCTCGCCCCCTGCATTACCTTTTTGGCTCAGCTTGAGTCATTCTAGCCTCCTGCATTACCTTTTTGGCTCAGCTTGAGTCATTCTTTTTATTTATTTAGATTTTGATGACCGGGTAAACCCACTGAGACCACTGGTCCCTTTTTCAGGGGCGAGCCAGGGTTAAGTTACATACACCAATATTACATACATCAGACAGTAGTACACGGAGTAGAAGTGAGATAGCATCAACTGGAGAGACAGTAATTGGCATTACCTTTTTGGCTCTGCTTGAGTCATTCTCACCCCCTGCATTACCTTTTTGGCTCAGCTTGTGTCATTCTCACCCCATGCATTACCTTTTTGACTCAGCCTGTGTCATTCTTGCCCCCTGCATTACCTTTTTGACTCAGCCTGTGTCATTCTCGCCCACTGCATTACCTTTTTGACTCAGCCTGTGTCATTCTCGCCCCCTGCATTACCTTTTTGGCTCAGCCTGTGTCATTCTCGCCCCCTGCATTACCTTTTTGGCTCAGCCTGTGTCATTTTCGCCCCCTGCATTACCTTTTTGGCTCAGCTTGTATCATTCTCGCCCCTGCATTACCTTTTTGGCTCAGCTTGAGTCATTCTCACCCCCTGCATTACCATTTTGGCTCAGCTTGAGTCATTCTCACCCCCTGCATTACCTTTTTGGCTCAGCTTGAGTCATTCTCGCCCCTGCATTACCTTTTGGCTCAGCTTGAGTCATTCTCCCCCTGCATTACCTTTTGGCTCAGCTTGAGTCATTCTCACCCACTGCATTACCTTTTTGGCTCAGCTTGGTCTTCTCGCCCCTGCATTACTTTTTGGCTCAGCTTGGTCATTCTGCCCCTGCATTACCTTTTTGGCTCAGCTTGTGTCATTCTGCCCACTGCATTACCTTTTTGGCTCAGCTTTGTCATTCTCGCCCCTGCATTACCTTTTGGCTCAACATGTCATTCTCGCCTCTGCATTACCTTTTGGCTCAGCTTGTGTCATTCTCGCCTGCATTACCTTTTTGGCTCAGCTGAGTCATTCTCGCCCCTGCATTACCTTTTTGGCTCAGCTTGAGTCATTCTCGCCCCCTGCATTACCTTTTTGGCTCAGCTTGAGTCATTCTCACCCCCTGCATTATCTTTTTGGCTCAGCTTGAGTCATTCTCACCCCCTGCATTATTTTTTTGGCTCAGCTTGAGTCATTCTTGCCCCCTGCATTACCTTTCTGGCTCAGCTTGAGTCATTCTTGCCCCCTGCATTATCTTTTTGACTCAGTTTGAGTCATTCTCACCCCCTGCATTTTTGACTCAGCTGGCATCATTCTCTCCTCATTTGTCATATTTCTGATGCAACAGACCTCTTGTGTAATTCTGTGGGACTTTACCACAAATAATTATTTTCTTGCAAAATACAGCACACAGTATTTGGCACACCTGGATTTCATGCAAGGAGCATATTTGCCACACCTTGCGATGCCCTAACGGCCCTATTGAAAATCTAGCCTCAGGTGTGTAACTGCCCAGCTTGTTCAGGTCATCCTGAAGTTTGTTGGCATCCTCAAAAAAAGTCCACCAACCTTGCCAGCTTAGTGTCATCAACAAATTTTCAGCAGTTTGCTGGAGACCCCACTTCCAGATCATTCACCTCCCCCCCCATAGGAAACTTACCTACCTACAGTAGTTTGGGGAAAGCAGTCATGGAATGGTGCATTTTTAAATGTGGTTGTTTTTGAATTTATGATGTTAATACTAGGGACAGACACACTGGAATATCGAAGACTAAGAGGAAACATATGTTTGGTATATGGGAACTTCACAAATCAGGACTTATGGGATTGTATAGGACTGAAAACAAAGAATACACAAAGAGACACAAAAGTCCATCTATTACATCTAAAAGGTGAAGTAAACCATTCAAGAAAGAGATCCATTTAGTTTTCCAAGAGGGTGGTGTCCTTAAGGAATAGCCTATCTATAACTGTGGTGGGTAGTAAGAACATGGAAAAGTTTAAGAGGAACTTAGACAGTTATTGTGGGATGTCTAAAATAAGAGGATATAACCTTTGAGACAAGGACGAGAAACAAAAGGGCAAATTGCCTAACAATGCTCAGAAAAAGACCTGTGAGACCTATGAGATGATGTGTTTATACTTTGTACTATTTAGTATGTTATTGTTATAAACTATATATTTCATATATTTGTGCATGAACTGTATATTGCTGAAATTGTAATGTAACACAGTGGCAGGATGAGCCTGAAAATAAGTTCACCTAGAGATCTCATCCTGGGTAAATATATTAAATGGAAATTCAATTGATGAAGAAGTTGAACAGTGGTGGCCCCAGTACTGATACCCAAGGGACACAGCCGAATGCCCCTCTCCACTCGTAGTGCTACCCATTCAATAAAATCCTCTGCTTACTGTCCCAAGCCAGTTAATATCTGACCTTATGTATGCCTCATGCATGCTGTAGTAGTGTATTTTACCAAGAAGCTTGTTATGTGCCACATTGTCAAAGTCCTTGCTAAAATCCAGATAGATGACATCTACAACCTGGTCCCTGTTCACCTCCATGGTCACCCCCTTGAGGAAGGCATGGTGACTTGACTAGTTTGGCACAATCTGACCCTCAAGTAGCCATGCAGAGGGGAAGCAAGAACCCTGACCTCAACCAAGTGTTCCATTAGCCTGTCCTTCACTGCCACATGTTGCCAGATGCACTCAAACATGGGATACATTTGGTCTTCCAGACTTGGGTAAGTAGTATACAGTCACACCCTACAGCACAAGGGGGAAAATCTGTTATGGCTAAGTACTAAGTTGTGCAGACACTTGAGGCTTACTCTGCCAAACTGAAGAAAACAAACAAATGAAGATCAGTCTAATGGACTAGAGGTTTACTGAAGCAGCATTTATTAACAGGCTGCTGTGGGGTTCTGCAGGGTCCTGAGTATGGGAGTTAAAGCAGAAATACTTAATTTTAAGTTTGGAATGACTGAGAGGGGGAATGATCACAGTCCACTGCATATGCAAGGGTATAGACACGATAGCATAGGTGGAGATGTTTAATCTGATGTGCCCCAGGAGGACATGAAGACATGTTGTGAAGCTCTAAGGTGGTAAATTCAGGGGTAACATTAGGAGGCGCTACTTCTCTTGAGGGGGAACATAAAACAGCCTACCAGCTGAAACAACAGATATGAAAACAGTGCAAGCCTTCATGACAGGACCAGACAAATATCTGCCTACAACAGAAATCATGGGGTGCAACAGGTAGTAGAGTGAGCGAGGAATCCTTATATTTAAGTATATGTTTGCACAGTATACTTATTCTTCTCTGCATATGAAGTGTGTGTATGTATGTGGGGGGACCTGATGGACCTATAGTCTCTTCCGATCTTAAATTACTATGTTACTTTGTAATGATTATGCAATGCACACACAAGCACACCCCTAGACACAGCAGGACTAAGAGTGAATCATAATGCCCAAGTAGTTATTTCATGGGACTTACACCCTTTGTTTGGAATGCCAGTAGATAACTGAAGTGCGTTTTAGTGCCTTTGTTAAGATCATTGTAGACAGGAGTCCGCATCATAAAAGTACTACTCACATTTCATCTGATTCAACAGAACCATTAGTCTGCTTGAAAGAGGTCCTGGAGTATTTGAGCATGGCAAATTAATTGCTCTTGCACCCCAGAGAGGTGGTACTCTGATGACCTTTAGGCCTGAGTACCATCCATGGCAGTCGTGGGACACCTCAGGATCCTGTGGCCAAGCAGCAAGAAGAAATGCTGGCCAGCCAAAAGCCTGGTGACAGGAGATACCTTCTGAAGAGAGGTCTGGTGAAGTCTTTCAGACCTGGGACACTGAGTAGAAGGTAAATGATAATGTGGGGGAGCTATCAGAAAGCTCCTCAATGAAGAATATTAAATAAAGATGGATCTCAGGATCAGGGCTGCATTGTAAAGAAGTTAACATGAAGTTTACCAAAGTCTGCTGAAACAATACAATCAAGTATAACAATTTTGATATCCTCTGGGATTACTACTAGTGCTGCTTAAATGAATGTTCCCTGGATGTCATAAAAGATGTAATAAAAGACAGTAAACCATAACTAGTGCACTCATCTGAGACTCCAGTCTCTTGCTGGTGCCAAAGCTCATGGACACACTCTTCCTGGTGTTGACCCTAAGCTGGCTGGCATGGAACCAGCACAGGACATTGTGGACGTTGTGCTGCAGCGGGACCTCCACAGTTGAGGCTGAAGGGCCAGAAGTGTAGATGACTGTGTTGTCTGCATACATGTGAATATGTGAAGAGACATATGCAGAGGGGAGGTCATTTAGAAAAATTGAGAATAGGAACCAACCCAGGATGAAGCCCTGTGGGACTCCTGCTAGGATGGGGGGGGGACAGGACATCACCCACCTGAACTGACTGTTGATGACCTGTAAGATAAGAACTAAACCAGTCCACAGCTGATGCTGAAAGGCAAGCAGAGTTCAGCTTGTCCAGGAGGAACGAGTGGGACACCGAGACAAAAGCTTTAGTTAGATTTATGAATATGGCTATGGCGATATGTCCTGATCCATCACAGTGAGGACAGAATCAGTTACACACAAACAGGGAAGAGATGATAGACTGGTTCTTCCTAAAACCAGACTGGTAAGGTGAGAGGAAAGTTGAAGAGTCAAGGAAGTCTACAAGCCTAGCATACACAATGGTCTCTTAAAGCTTAGCAAGAGAGGAGAGGAGTGAAATCAGCCTTGGGAAGAGGGGTCACCCCCTTTGGGCAGAGGCAGAACCTTAGCAACTTTCCAGGGTGGAGGGAAAGCACTGAAGGAGAATGAGAGATTCAGAAGGTGAGAGAGTGGGAGGGAAATGGCTGGTGCAGAGATTTGTACAAGTTTAGGGTCCAAACCATCAGGGCAGAACTTGGAAGGGTTAAGTGACATAAGAGCAAGGAAGACTTCATGGGGGGAGACAGGAAGGAAGTGGAAGCATTCTGGTAAGTGGGGTGTAGGAGAGACAGTGTGAACAGGAGATGGATGACAGGGTAGTGCAAAGGTCATGAAGAATTTGTTAAAATGAGCAGCAGTGGGGGTCAGAGAACAGTGATTCATCCACACACTACCCAGTACTGCAATGGAATCTACCACTGAAAGAGGGAATATTGGCCAAGGCACAGGGATAACTCCTGTACTCATTTGAAAAGAGTCATGGGATTTTTACATTTTTTTGTAAGAAATTATATATAAATTTTAATAAGTACATGCAATAATGTAACAACTGTTAGGGTTTAGCTTCAATCAAACGGCAACAATTTTATCTCATAAATTTTCACAGATTGTTTTAAAATTTAATTTAATCTCATGATCCGTTTCATTGAGGACATATAAAATTTACAAAATTCCCTTTATAAAGAAGAAAACTAAAAAGCTATCCCTACAAATTGAGAAAGAAGAGGAAATAGCAAGAAGAATGAAGAAAGATAGTAAAATAAGAGCAAGAAAAAATGGAAGAAGGAAGAAAATATGAAGCGCAGATGTGAGTGGATCACAGAGCTTATTCTAATTATCCTCCATCACATTTTGGTTATCAGTGACAGTTAAAAATTCCTCCTGTTGAAGCTAGTTCTAGCCATTTATCTTTAATTCTTAATTTTTTAGAAACTCCGATATTGGCTTAAACTTGAATAATTTTTGCCTTCTCATTTTGTTTCCTTAAACTTTGGGGTTCTCTTCTCCCTTCTATTCACTCTGCTCCTTCCTTTCCTGCTCTTAAAGCTCTCTGTGAGTTCTCTATTCACTCCTGCAGTTGCTTCTGATTAGAAATGTGCTGAAGTTTTAATTCACCACTGAAGTTGCCGCAAAGTGGCCGAAATTTTCATCCGCAGAGTTTTGCAAAGTTTTCCTTACCCTCAGTAACTTTGACTTCATCCAAAATTGTGAGGTTTTCCATGCGTATGCAGAATTCCACCCGTCAAGTGTGGAATTTTGCCACAAATGGCAGAATTTCACCCACAAATGGCAAAATTCCACTGTTCGTGGGTACAGATCCCGAAGCAAATGATTTGATACTTTTTATTGGACCAACATAGATGTAACAAAAAGAACAAAGTGCTTTAGCTTTCGGACCAACAAGTCCTTCGTCAGAAGTGGGGAAAAGCACTCAAAGTCATTCAACCCATGTCCGAACTCTCCAAATGTACAACCGTACCAATAGAAAGCACTGCTGCCCTCAAAGACCCAAAGGACAAAAAGATAGAGGCCTCAGGTATTCTATGCTCAGCAGACACAGCAGTTTGGTTCATGTCCAGAGCACTGCACAGGAGGCTAGACATCCTCACCAAGAACATCCCGGAAGACTCCTCACAGGCCAATGTGACAGAGTGAACCAATCAGGCAGTAAAATACATAATGGACACCTCCTCAGACATACTCAAGTTCAGCAACGAGCAGACATGCTCACCAACAGGGCAAAGAGGGCGGTGTGGCTTAAATTGTGACAAGCAGATAATGAATCCAAGAATGCACTGATGAAGCTTCTCTTCAAAGAGGGTACACTGTTCGGGGAAGGACTGACACCCTATCTCAAACACGGGGGGGGGTAAACAAGCTCAAGGTGACAAGGACGTCTACCTGCCCTTGGACAAGACTTTTCATCCCAAAAGTAAATTCTTCAAGCCCAAGGTACAGCCATTCAGCTCACCAGCCTCCAGACAGTGGAACCAAAGATCCTGTTTCCAGCACAGAGCCTACAACAATAAATTCTGATGAAGGACTTGTTGGTCTGAAAGTTAAAGCACTTTGTTCTTTTTGTTACATCTATGTTGGTCCAATAAAAGGTATTATTTATTTATTTAGTCTTTGTTAACCAGGTAAGTGCGCCAGTCAGCAAGTGACTGTTTTCAAATCATTTGCTTCCGGATTTGTTCTTACAAGGACCAATACGGAAAATACTAAATCTACTGTTCGTGGGTGAAATTCTACTGTTTGCAGACAATATTCTGCACTTCACAAGCAGAATTCCACAGCTCGATCCATACTTCATGAATTGTACTAAATTTGTAGATTAATTTGCAGAGCATATTTAGCCAACTTCACCCATCTATACTTCTGATACTGTGTTTATTCCTTACCTGTAACTTACCTAATTCACTGGCCTTCAGCACTTCCCCACTTTACCAGTATCAGTCATTCTCCCAGTTTCTTATTTTAAGTCAATAACTATTTAATTGTTCTTTTGTTCCATTCCACAATTTATTTTCTCTGTTTCTATATTTATTACATGATAACTTACTGTTTGTCAGTTTATTCTTAGGCATAGTCCTGTTTATTTTGACATGCTTATTCCATTCTATACATTTTACATTCTGTATTTTGTATCTGTTATCTTTTCCTGTCTTCCCCTTCCCCAAGACACATCTGGAAACATAAAATCTTGTATGCTATGAGACATTCTCTCAAGTCTTAATTCTGTTCTTGATTTGTTCAAAGTAGATTACCATCTTCAATCCACTATATTAAAATAACTTTTTTAGCTAGAATGCAAAATAAGGCTAGCTAAGTTGTGCAACAGTAGTGATTATGCCCACTACGCTGACACCTCGTGCTCAGGAATGGATCTGGGGCACTCAGGGGCCAGCAAGAGGAGGGAGGACTGTGCATCCAAAGAACAGCTTCCATCCCTCAGGGAGGAGGTAACACAGCATCCTGTGATTCTTAACTGCCTCCTGGTGGAGTCCAGGTGGCAGCACATTGGGTACACATTACCAGGGAGAGGAGTAGCTGCTGGATAACAAGCATGCATGTGTGCCATTGTATACGTGAGCTCGCCATTGCACACTGGCACCCACAGGTGAGAAAACTGGAGGATAAAAATCCCTGGTCTGCTAGGACAGTGCTAGTGCCCCCTGCAGGCTTACTCATTAGCAGCAGGACAGGTCACCCACCAAATATTTGGTCCTGGGTAAGTGATGGATAACCTGTAAACCCCTGAGAAAGTCAGTGATGGGGCTGTGGGTGTACTGTCAGGCAGGGGAAGGGGCCATCATGGACCAGAGTAGAAAAGCTCTGTAAAAAAAGGACACAAAGTGAAAGGAATCACCCAGGTTTCTTTTGTTTTGTTCACATTTTAATTTTGATTTGTCAAGTTGGTGCAGTAGACATGATAGAGAGAAAAGTCTTCCAGTAAATTAATTATCAGACACAATGCAGTATCTGTAAAAGCATGATACAGCTATAAGAAACAATTCAATTTAGTGTTAACAATCAGGGCATTCTTTCCCTCTAACTATATAGTGCAGTGTCTAGCTAAGCATACTGACAAGTGAAATGTTAACCAAACTTTACTTTTATTTTGCAGATATACCAAACGGTAGGGCTTCCAGCATTGGGAACCCCAGAAACAATCTTCTGTCAGCTGTCTTTAATTACTGTGGTGACTCGCGGGTCAAAGTGTTCGTGCTTGTCCATCATATACAACAGCCGACCCTGCCACCTGCTATTAAATACATTCTCCTGATTCCAAACTGGATGTGTTAATTTTTCCATACTATAAACTGTTATCAGTAAATCTCTCCACTGTTCTCTATTGGGTGGTTACGGCTGCAACCATTTGTTATTGCCCTTTTCACTGTAGTTAAAAATATATTTATTAAATATCTTTGGTGCTTACTAAATAATTTTACAGGGTAGTCAAGGAATAACGCTGTCCTGGGGGGTCAGTGCTGGTAACCTAGGAAAATGCTCCTGGAGGTCCAAAGCTATGTCAACCCAAAATTGGTGAAGAGGGCAAAGCCAGAATATATGAGCATGGTGAGCCATACAGTCCCCACTCTGCCTCCAACAATCGGCTCCTAATTCTACGTTAAACTTAGTCATGATTTGGTGAGTTCAGAAATAATGAACTACCATCTTCTAGGCAAACTCTTTCCAGTTATCAGAGGAGGATATCTTACGCTGTTTTGTGTATATCCTAGACCTGGGTTTGGCTGAGATTTGTGTAGCCAATTCCCTGTCCCTTTTGTGTTCCACCATTACAAAAGTCACATCTGAAGGGACACTCAATGCCTTGTATGCTTGAGAAATAAAATGGGGGGGCATACCCTGATATTAAGAGATAGTAAACAGAGTAATTATTGGGTGATGTCCAATACAGTCAGTCCGATTCCCTAGCCTAGTGGCAGAAAAATGCTTAATTTGTAGGACTCTAAAATGGCAAGCTATTGTTCATGCATAATGCTGTTGAAGGCAAGCAAAGGGATGTGAGTGCCCTTCCTCATACAACCGATGCAGCCAAACAAGGCCCCATCTCTCCCAATGTTTTAACTGAGGATCATACTAGTTTGGTTCAAAAGTGCCATTATAGGGAATTGTCTTCAAGGGGAGAAGAGCTTTACTAAATTGTTTATCTTTCTGCAGAGTGCCCCATACTTGTAAAATAGTTCTAGTGACTATATTATCTGGAGATTGCTCGGGGGGGGGAGGGTAGGCGAATAAGGTAAGAAAGAATGTATATCAGCCAGTTTTAATATTTTTCAGCAAGCCTCACATTTAGGATCAAGTCATGCCACCATGAGGTAAAGCTGCACCACCCAAAAAATAATATTCAAGTTTTGAAGAGCTAGTCCTCCATGCTGGTTTGCTAGTTGCAGTTTGTGGTATGCAATTCTGGGCTTCCCCCCTGCCCAGATTAATCTAGAAACACATTTATCCCATTCCTGAAATACTTTCTGCAGTGGTGCTGCTGGCATGGTTTGAAAGAAATAAAACAATCTAGGCAGGATATTCATGCAGATTATTTCTATTCTATTGTGCAAAGTATGGAGTATTACTTATCATCCAAGTCTGCATATATTTTACTTATTAATGGGGACAATTCTGTTGGTACAGGGTAGATAGTTCTTTAGGTATGTTAACCCCTAGGTATTTGACCTGAGTTTGATCTGAATGTCCTTTATTGGTAGTCAAGCACCCTAGTATACAGTTAGTAAATGAGTATTTCAGATTGGGTTGAAAATGGTGTCAACATGTTCTTCAATTTCAGTCCAAAATTAATCGTAGGACAATCCCTGCAAAAGTGTTTAAACAATCCCGACGTGTGATTACATTTTATGCAATTTGGAGACTAAATGAAATCCATTTTAAACAATCTACTCAGACTATAATGAAGTCCATTAATTATACTGAGTGATTCTATAGCTGTGAGTGTAGATATGAGGTTGTATTTTCCATATTCTGTTCCAGTCAAAGAGCTAGTGTATCCGAAATAGACAGTAAAATTATACACATTTTAAGTAGTAGTCAGGTATAATATTTTATTTCTGATGTATTTTTCTTTTTCCTTTTGCTCATTAGGAAGTTTTTTATGTGATAATGTGCTGGATGTGAAGAATAGCTCTCAACCTGGCAGCTGACATATCAATCTCTAGTTCCCCCACTACATCATCAGAATTGTGATCTCACTGGCAATGGCATCACGGGTGACTACTGAGTGACTGCTCCTACGCAGCAGTGGTGTCACAGTCCATGAGGTCACAATGCTGTTGATGTAATTGGTGGAACAGAGCCATATATGTCACCTGCCAGGCAGAGTGCTGTTCCACACAACACACCTACTAACATCTGGTAAACAATCTTCTATTTAACTAAAGTGAAAAGAAAAAGTACCTCAGATATAAAAGGTAATGATTGACTACTTTTAAAAACTAATATTGGCCGTGATTCACAAATGCCTATGTGCTGTGCATGGGCAGCGCATAGGCATTCCCATGACTGAATGCCATACAGCGGTGCTCTGTGTACCCCTCGCAGTATTCACAAATGGGTGCGCTAGCACCTTGCACACTAGGTCCCCAGCCTGCCACCCTGCTGCACTGTTGCCCTGGCCCACTGTACTGCTTGGGTGGGATTGGGGTGGCTGTTCGAGCAAACATCAGCTAGACTAATACTCGATGGTGTGCACCATCCCAGGACCACATGCCTGTGCATGGATGGGGATCTACTATGGGACCAGGGCTGGGCTTCCTATTGGATGCCTGCCCCAGTCCACAGCTCCACACCTATCCCCCCCATGAACCGGGGATGGGGGGACCGTAGACAGGTGAACAACAGTAGTGAATACTGGCTGGTGTGCACCTGCCCGTGGGTGTGGAGCTGCACAGGCATGTTACGTGTGTTTCATGCATGATACATGCCCATTCATGAATCATGGCCATTAGTTTTAGGCAGTACACTAGCTCTTTAAAGAGCTAGTGTAGTACCTAAAATTAATATTACTTTTCAAAAGCAATCAGCTGTTACCTTTTATATCTGAGGTACTTTTTTCTTTTCCCTTTGTTTAATTAGAAGATTCTTTACCTCATGTTAGTAGGTGTGATGTGTGGGACAGCTCTCAGCCTGGCAGCTGACATACCTATCTCTAGTTCCCGCCACTACATCATCAACATTGTGACCTCAGTGATTGTGACATCACTGCAGCTTAGGCACAGCCGCTCAGCAGCTGCCAGGTCAGTCTTCTGTGATGCCACTATCAGTGAGATCAGAATGCTGATGATGTACTAGGGGTGTGGGATGCAGACACATATGTCAGCTGCAAGGTTAAGAGCTGCTCCACACATCCAGGTCAACAGTATCACATAGAAGACTTTCTAATGAGCAAAAAGAAAATGAAAAATACTTTAGAAATAAGTTACAACTAAGTACTTCTTAAAATTTGTATTAGTTTCCTGTCTGCCTGTTTTGGCTCCACTAGCTCTTTACGGTTCAACTCCTTATTATCCAATTGCTTCATCTACCAGCTATTCTTCTTGGTAGGACCCCCATATAGTAAATGAGAGATATGTCTAAAATTCCATGTTACAGAATTAAATGAATCCTTATTCAAGATTTTACTGAGAGAATAAGCAAATTTTGTTTTTTCAGGTATCAAGTCAATCGCTTGAGTAACAATATTTTAACTTGAATGTAAAAATCATAGTGGTATTACTGGCAATTAGACGTTTTGAATAAAAACTTAAATTTACTAAAATATGCCTTATGAGTGATATCACATCCATTTAATTCAAGCCTCTGTTCATGCAATGTATGGGTCTGTGCCATACGCAATGTTGAAATTGGTATTGTTGCATATCAGTTGACCTATGAAAGGAATTCTTTTAACATTAAATACTTTAGTAATTTGTTTAATAATTGTTATATTCTCTTCCAATAATGTTTGTTTTATGCAAGAAATAATTTTTCTGGGCATGTCCAAGACCAAGTCAGCTAACCTTAGTGTCCCATGCCGAAGCCAAGGGTGAGTACCAAAGCATAACAAAGAGTGGCAAAATCCCATGCCACATGGCTTCTACCACCTCAGGAGCTACAAGATATGATTGTCTGGAAAAAACTAAGTCCAAAATCTTTTTTTACATGAGGGCATCCTTTTCATATGAGCAAAACACCATATGCAAAAGAATCCCTCATAGAAAAAAATTGGAAAAAAAAAATAAGTCCAAAATCTTTTTTGTATGAAGGCATCCTTTTTCATATAAATGAGAAAAACATATAAGAAAGGAACCCTTCATACGAAAAAAGAATCAGAAAGAAACCTTAAGTCCAATTTTTTTTTCATATGAGGGCATCTTTTTTTATATGAATGAAAAAAACAAACATATGAGAAAGGATCCCTTCATATGAAAAAAGAATCTTAACTTAGTTTATTTTTCCTGATTCTTTTTTTGTATGAAGAAATCCTTTTTCATATTTTTTTTTGGTGGTGTTCAAATGAAAAAAGATGCCTTCATATTAAAAAAGAATCAGAAAAAAACAAAGTCCCATTTTTTTTTGGGTATGAAGGGATCCTTGTTCGTATGGCCAAATTCCTTTTTTCATATAGCCATATGAGAAAAGGAAATCAAATCACAAAAAAAGATTTTTAAATGTATAAAAACACATTTCTGGGTAATTTTTCCAAAAAGTAAGTGCAGATTCCATCTAGCAGGGTCCTGATTAGGAAGATACATGTGTTAGTGTGTGTGCAGGATGTTATTTTGTTGGATTTTCAAACATTTAAAAAAATGGAAACAAGATGGCAGCCATATGAAAAGATTTTTTCCTCACAAAAAAGGAATACCCCCATATGAAAAATGATTCTTTTTTTGTATGGACATAATTCTTTTTTGTTCCAAGCAGCAATCCAAAAGATGCTCAGAACTGAAATTTAAAAATTTAATAACTTTGGAAAAGATTAGCATTTTTTCACCAAATCAGTGAAAGGCACTACTGTGCCCAAGCCCTTCCTACCCTGAAACTTGCAGACCAAAATTCCACACCATCTGGACGCTAGGTGCTGGCAGAAAAAACAGACCCCCTCCCAGATTTTTTCACTACCCAGATATCAGAGTCCACACATCTGACTGAAATGATACTTCACAAGTTAAGAGATCTACAGACCAGTCAGCCTCACCTCAGTAATGGAAAAGATCATAGAAGCACTACTGAAGGAGAGATTGGTGGAACATCTAGTTGCCAATGGACTGCAGGACCCAAGGCAGCATGGTTTCACCAGGGGGAGGTCATGTCAGACCAACCTCACTGAATTTTTTGACTGGGTGGCAAGGGAGGTGGATCGGGGAGGGCAGTGGACATGGCCTATCTGGACATCAGCAAGGCCTTTGCCACTGTGCCACACAGAAGGCTATTAAACAAACTAGGGAATATGGGCATGGGCAGGACAGTAGTGAGGTGGATAGGTAACTGGCTGGGTGGCAGGACACAGAGGGTGGTGGTAAATGTCTGTCACTCCACAGAGGGGAACAGTGACAATGGGGTACCACAGGGATCAGTGCTGGGACCAGTTCTATTCAACATCTTCATCAGTGACATTGCGCAGGACCTAGAAGGCAGAATTTCCCTGTTTGTTGATGACGCAAAGCTCTGTAAGAGAGTGGACATGCCAGAGGTTGTAGACGGAATGAGGAGGGACCTACAGAAACTTTAAGAATGGTCAGGGGTTTGGCAGTTGAAATTCAATGCAAAGAAGTGCAAGATAATGCATATGGGGCACAAAAACCCTGGAACAACATATCAGTTGAGGGTCAGGATATAGCATGCACCAAGCAGGAAAGGGGATCTTGGGGTTATCATCTCTGATGACCTCAAGGTAGGGAAACAGTGTGATAAGGCAGCAGGTAAAGCAAATAAGATTCTGGGATGTATAGGCAGGAGCATCACCAGCAGGAAAAGGGAGGCCATAATTCCACTATACAAGACACTAGTGAGGCCCCACCTGGAGTACATTGTACAGTTATGGAGACCTTACCTACGCAAGGACATAGACAGGGTAGAGAAGGTTCAGAGGAGGGCAACAAAGATGGTACATGGATTGCATCACAAGTCCTATGAGGACAGGCTGAAGGACTTAAATATGTACTCCCTGGAGGAGAGAAGGGAGAGGGGGTATGATAGAGACATACAAGTACCTTACAGGGAGGAAAAGGGTGCAGGAATACATTATTATCCGGCGAAAAAGATGTTCCAGGACTAGAAGGAATGGGATGAAGTTGGAGGGAGGGCAATTCAGAGGGAACGTGAGGAAGAATTTCTTCACAGAACGGGTGGTGGACAAGTGGAACACCCTGCTGGAGGAAGTAGCAGGGGCTGAAACAATCACAGGATTTAAGAATAGATGGGATAGACTTAAGGGAATTCTGGAGGTCATGGGTAAGAGGCAATAGACTTCTAGGAAAACATAAAGTGAACTTACAAGCTCAAATGGGCAGACTGGGTGGACTGTAGGCCCTTGTCTGCCGACAGTGTCTATGAATCTATGTATCCCCTGAGACCGTACTTGCAAAATTTTGTGCAAATCCATTGAATAGTTGGGAAGCTTATTAAATGCAAATTCTGAGGTTTAACATAGAAACTTCTGCTGAACCCGAATTATAGTGGTGCTACCGTACCATTATAATATGTTAACCCGTGTTTGAAATTACTGTTGCCTGTAGCTGTGTAACTGTAAAATATTGACTCTGCTGTATCAGTTACCCAAGTTCCTCTTAACAAATAAGTGTTTCACCTAAATGAGGCTATATTGGTGTGTAAAATTCTAAATAAAAATTCTAATGATAATAGCCCAAAGGCAAGGAACATATTGCTTAAGTTATGGGAAAGTTATTTTAAAATGTAGTATTAAAAATTAAATGAATCTCTGAACACTGGCTAATGAGTTTCCTTTGGTCTGTTGAATAGATGCTGCTGTACTGATGTTTTTTAAGAACAAGCTTCTTAAAATATTTTCCGTGATGAGCACTGCAGATTCTTAATGATGGCAAACTGCTGTCTTGTGCATGAAACACTTCTTGGTATCGTGATTAAAAATGTTTCTACCTTTTTGTTCTGCAAGCACTTCTCAGCCAACAAGCTCTTTTGTATTGAATTTAAATCTATAAAATGTGCTAATGAATGACAGCATAAAGGGCTCATGGCCTAACGTATGGATCCAAACAGAACTAAACGCAATTTGACAACATACATTGAGTTTACTATTTTAGTATGTTTATTATTCAGTTTGGCAGTTAGAGTCCATCCCACTTGCTAGTATCCACCTTATGCCACAACCCTCCCCACAACCATTTTTATAGCATTATTATTTCTACTTGAAAACCTTCATTTTTTGATTGCTTACCCTCTCTAAAATGTGTTGATATTGCTGGTGTTTTTACCTGGTTCCTTTCCTAGTAAAACTAAACTGCATTCCGATGGTGTAATTCTGTTTCAAATCCTTGATATACTCTTATTGCATTCTTTCTGAACGTTTGAAACACCAACCATCAGTGCAGTCACTTATGATGAATTGGTCTCCTTTCCCTTCACTGCATCATGAGTGACTAGACAGTGTTGCGGGTGTTCACAAATTCAGAAGCATGTAGGCGGAATTGATAAAGGACTGTAAACAAACACGTTTTGTGCAGTGACAGAAGTATAGAAGGTAGTCTGTTTTTTACTTTTAAAAGGAAAAAAGAATCAGAAATAAACTGACCAGCTATATTAACAAATATTACAGAATTTGAACAATCATAAAATGTTTGTTTTTTTTAAAAAGGGACACTTTGAAGTTGAAGGGGGTTGACAGTATCCCTTTATAGATGTTCCCCCATGTTGCATTTCTGACATCAAACGTTTTCTTCTATTACTGTATGCAAGTTTTCTTTGCAATTTCCTTTTGGATGATGGTGTGTGTGGATCACTAAAAGTCTCTGAACATTTTCTATATAATAGGCAGAAACATGGTTTTTGGTTATCTATACAACTCTTTTACATAAAAATGAAAACTTTTTTTGTTATTATTTATGCCAGCCTGGCTGTCCCAGTCATCACGGACCAACCCCCCGCACCATCACCCTGGCCTCAAATGCTATCCAACTACCATCTGTCACAAACACACTCAGCAGGTCAGGCCCTCTGGTCCCACAGTGCCAACCTCTGAGCACAGTAATGTGAACAGATAACAGACGGGGTAACCCTCCTGTCTGCTTTTGGGTCCAAATCACCTTTAGTCTCAAGTTCTGGGGGGATTCAAACTGTGAACCTTATGCTAGCATATCCAGTGTACAGGCTCAGATACATACCCTCTTTGGGGAAGTAAGGTACAATCTTTCACCAGGGGCACCAAGCCAGGCTTCCAAAATGAACCCTTAAAACTCTATAAAAGACCTTAGGTATATTCTTACCTTTTTCCAGTTTAGTAACACCATCAAGCTTTTGAACAGTTTTTGTCAGTCTTAACACTCTATACGTCACATGCAAAAAAAGAACTGGCAGACGCCCAGGCGGTCTTTCAAATAAAGATTTTACTACAAGATTATAAAAATATGAAAAATGTTAACATAGAACAATATATCAAAGAGCACACAATCACATAAAAGAACAAGGGAAGATTACAAAACAAAAACTCCTACCACAATACAGTTAGACTTTTCTGTCTAATGTAGCATTTCTTTAAGTGCCTTATATCAGAGAACTGTGTGTCTTTTTAGAGTCTCAAGATGGAATATATCAAAAAGATCAGACACACGTATTAGTTTAAACTGTGTCACATCCCTTTTGTTAGTCATCTAGGTCCTCCTTTTAGAATATAAAAAAAAAATACAAACAGGATGTCCTATCAGGAGGTATATTAAATAACGTGACATCAGCAAAAACTCCACTTCCTAACTATGACTCCTTAATTAAATATTTTTTCTTTGATCTTAAGCAGTTCCTATTTCCAAGGCATATCAAAGGGTTTTACAGCTTTTAGCACCATGGTAGTATAAAATGTTCTTCCAATAGGAATCATAAAATTTTACAAGCCCTATATCCTGGCAGTTGGGTCAGTTCTAATCAAGACAGAAAAACAGGAGACCCTTAATTAAGTCTCTCTGGTCTTTTAATTACCTCCTGGTTTCAGGTCACCTGTCACTGTAACTTCACTGAAACCTGGGGGGGGGGGTGCACCCATAAGCACAGGCTGTCTTATGTGAGACAATCACCTACTATGTTTTTATATTACAAATATCATTAAATAATCATAACCAGCTGCCCAAGCATCACAGTCCACCCCATCTAGACTGAATTTGGGGGCTCTATCCCCTGCATGGGATGAGCTTCCCAAGTCAGTTCACTCCTCATATAGACGCAATAGGCCATCTGTGTTCTGACTGGTTGCTCTAGCCCTATGTAAGATCATCATGTCAAACTCTTGCAAGGCAAGACTCCATCTTAATAGTCTACCATTAGTTTTTCCCATTTCTATCAGCCAAACCAGGGGGTTGTGGTCAGTGTGTACCTCAAAATGCTGCCCATATAAGTATGGCTCTAACTTCTTTAGGGCCCACACTATCGCAAGACATTCTTTTTTCACAGTTGAGTAAGCCTGTTACATGGGAAGTAACTTTTTACTCAGGTACACTACAGGGTGATCTTTCCCTTGGTTGGATGTCTGACTCAGTACTGCCCCAATACCCACGGCTGAGGCATCAGTCTGGACTGTCTGCTATAGTCAGGATTTATCAATACAGGAGCACTGCACAGTGCCTCCTTCAGTCTGGTAACGGCTTTTTCACAGGCTGGTTCCAAGGTAATTTTCTTAGACATCTTTTTCTTTACCAGGTCAGATAGGGGAGCAGCCAGGGCACTGTAATTGGGTACAAATTTCCTATAGTACCCTGCTGTCCCTTGAAAACTCCTGACCTGCTTCTGCATTTCTGGTCTGGGTCAGGGCTTGATCACCTCTATTTTTACTTGGTTAGGATGGAGCTGTACCCGGCCTACAATATGCCCGAGGTATGCCACTTCAGCCATGGCTACCTGGCACTTCTCAGCTTTGACAGTGAGCCCGGCCCTCTGTATCCTGCTCAGCACTTCCCTAAGTTGGGACAGGTGTTCTTCCCAGCTTGCACTAAGGATGGCAATGTCATCCACAGTGTACTCCTCAGCACCATTTAACTCCTGGTTCACCAACCTTTGGAAAGAGGATGGGGTGTTCCTCATTCGGAAAGGCATTACTTTAAATTCAAATAAGCCTATCAGAGTGATGAAGGCTGAACTCTCCCTAGCTCTGTCAGTTAACTCTACCTGCCAATACCCCTTTGTCAGGTCAATAGTTGTAAGGTAGGTCACCCCTCCCAACTTGTCCAGGAGTTCATCTGTCTGGGGCATTGGGTGGGCATCTGACTTCATTCAGTCCATGATAGTCCACACAGAAATGAGTAGAGCCATCTGGCTTGGGCACAAGGACTACGGGTGAAGTCCAGGGGCTGTGGGATCTCTGGATTACCCCCTAAATCCAGCATTTCCTCCACCTCCCTCCTAATGTCTTTTTGGACAGCCTCTGATACCCGATATGCTGTCTGCCATATGGGCGTCTGTGTCCCTGTCTCCACATCATGCATCGCTAAGGAGGTTAGTTCAGGCTTGGTGCTAAACAGTGAGACAAAGTGTGCTAGAACCTTCCTTAATTCCTGGATCTTGTCTGGGGCCAGCTGGGGAGACAATTTAACTGCCTCCACAGAGGACTCCCACTTTCTTTCTTCTAGCAAGTCCAGAAGGGGGTCTCCTTCATCTGTCCCCTCCCCAGGACTACATACTGCAAACACCATCTCAGCCCTATTAGCATATGGCTTCATCATGTTGACATGGTACATTCTTTCTGTACGTCTTCTGTCAGGTAACTCTATGATATAGCTCACATCATTTACCTTTCTAACTACTTTGTAGGGTCCTGCCCACTCAGCCTGCAGCTTGTCTTTATGGACTGGAATTAGGACCATGACTTCCTGACCCACCATGTATGAGCGCGCTCTGGCTCTGTGGTCATACCACACTTTTTGTTTCTGTTGGGCAGCTGCCAGGTTGCTCTGGGCTGTCCCAATAAGCTCCTTTAGCCTTTCCCTAAACCTAAGGACGTAATCCACTATGGGAGTTCCTGGGTGATGTGCTTGCCTTCCCAGTCCTCCCAGATCAAGTCTAGGAGCCGACGTACCCGGCGTCCATATAAGAGCTCGAAGGGGGAAAACCCTGTTGACTCATGGGGCACCTCCCTGTATGCAAACAACAGGTGGGGAAGGTATTTCTCCCAGTCCCTCCCATGCTGTTCAGCAAACACTTGGAGCATTGACTTCAGGGTACCATTAAATCTTTCCACAAGCCCATTGGCTTGCGGGTGATAAGGTGTCGTGTGCCTCTGCACCACCCCACACTTCTCCCATAAACATTTCATCAGTTCCAACATGAAGGAACCCCATTGATCAGTGATGACCTCCTGTGGAAACCCAACAAGGGAGAAAATCCCAAGTAAGGCATCTGCCACTTTGTCTGTCCTCGGTGAGGATAGGGCAACTGCCTCAGGGTACTAGGTGGCATAATCCACCACAGTCAGGATGAACCTCTTCCCAGAGGAGCTGGGAGTATTTAAAGGCCCCACAATATCCATTCCCACCCTCTGGAATGGCTCCTCCACTACGGGCAATGGAAATAGGGAGGCTTGGGTTTTCTTACCTGCCTTCCCTACTTCTTGGCACCGGTGACAAGACCTGCAATACTCCTTCACCTGCCGGGTGAAGTTGGCCCAATAGAAATTCTGGGCCAACCGCTGCATAGTGCATGTGATCCTCAGATAGCCAGACAAGGGAATATCATGTGCAATCTTGAGCCACTGCTCACAGTACCCCTGGGGAATGACAAGCTGCCTGCCTATCACCCCTCCCTCCGTCTTCACATCCTGAGTATACATCAGTCCATTTTCCCAATAAACTTTATGTTTACCGTCACCTCCCTGTGCTCTGTCAGAGTCTGCCCAAGCCCTCAGCTTCTCTAGACTAGGGTCACTTTTCTGAGCAGCTGCAAACACCTTACATATTCCCAAGGCATGGGACAGGTCCCCTTCAGTCTCTAAACTAGGGTCCCTAGCACTAGCATCAGGATCACGGTCATCCCTAACCTTCACCCCTCCTTCTTTAGAGTAACCTTCCATAGCTGTGTGGTTAACTGCTACTGGGGAAATTTCTACCCCCTTTTCATTAGTCTCCATATCAGGAGACACAGGCTGGGGAACCAGCCTCCCAGTGGTTTCCACAATGGCTTCTGTGGGGTCCAGGGAACTACAATTTTCCCTTGCCACTTGGTTATGGGTAACTGCACACATTATCCCCTGTTTGAGGTTGTTGCCAAGGATGACGTCAACTGCTAAAGTTTTGGCTCCAGCCTCCTGTTGCATAGTTCCCCCGGTTTCACCCCAGTCTAGGAGAACACTAGCGAGTGGCAATGTTGTCTTCTCACCAGTGAACCCTTGCACAGTTACAAATTCATTGGGTATAAGCTGACCAGGCTCTACCAGTTCCCCTTTTTCCAATGTCAGGGATGCCCCTGTGTCTCTTAACCCTTGTGTCTGTACACCATTCACTCTGACTGGGTGCACGTGTTCCCTCACGTTCACAGGCATGCTTCCAGGGACACACAAACAACCCACTTCTTTCTTAGCCCCATTCTGCATATTGCTCATCCTTCTGGGACACTGTCTGGCAATATATTTTTTTTTTTTTAGTCTTTGGTAACTGGGTAAGGCCCATTAGGCACAAGTGCCTGTTGTCAGGGGCAACCTGGGAGCACAAGGTGGTTAAGTGACTTGCTCAAAGTCACACAGTATGCAGGTGGAGGTTGTGAGAATAAAACACAGGTCTGGTCTGCTGGATGTATCAAGCTTGTTCACACCTTGTTCCTCTAAGCTCTAGACTATGCTGCCAGCCCGAGTGCCCAGTTTCTTTACAAACCTAATATTCATTTCTTTTCCCAGAGAAATCTTTTTTTAAAACCTGGGGCTAACTGGTTTTGGTGGAGGCAGTGAGGGTTTTAGCTGTTCTGAAGGCACACTTTTTCCTTTCTGCGCTGCCATGCCCGCCCCATTCACTCTCACAGCAGGTCTGCTCTTGGCATAGCGGTCTGGGAGTTCAGTAGCCTCTTGCAATGTTTTAGGATCTCAGTCTTCCAGCCAGGTTTTCAGCTCTGCTGGGCATGTCCAAAAAAACTGCTCTAACAATATAGCATTTTCAATTTTATCTACAGAGTTTGCTTCAATTCTTTCCCACTAACGTTTTAAACACTGACATTCTTTCATGACTAGCTCCTCGTAGCTCATGTCAGGGCTTTTCCTGAGCTTACAGAATTTAGCTCTGTATGCTTCTGCAGTTTAAATCAAATGTTTTTAAAACTGCAGCTTTAAGTTTGCTGTAATCATTACTGTCCTCCTTGTCCAGTTCACTCAGTGCATCCCAAGCTTTCTTGGTAAGTAGCGGGGCTAACTGGAAACTCCAGGACCCTCTAGAAATTTTTGCCTGAATACAAACTTTTTCAAAGGAATTTAAAAAGGTGTCCATATCTTCCCCCTCTTTAAATTCAGCTATCAATTTGGAATTCAATTTGTAACCCAGTCCTGTAGTTCCAGTTAAACCCAAGCAACTTACCTGCTCTGGTGCTGCTGGTTGGAGTCGTAGCTTCTGCAGTTCATGTCGCCTCTGGCACTCATGCTCCTCACGGTCCGCCTCTCACTGTTCACATTCAGCTTCTCTTTGTTCTTGCTCCCTCTTCTCCTCTGCAGCTTGCTGGTGCTCACGCTCTTCGTGGGCAGCTTCACACTGTTCTCGCTCCCTCTTCTTCTCTGCAACTTGTTTCTCTCACTCAGCGTCTCTCTGGAACTCCAGCTCCATTCTGTGCAACTCAATCTGCAGCCTGATTGCTTCTGGCACCAGAATGCTGATGATCTTCCCCTGCGGCTGTGGCCCTTCACTTGCACTGGCCCTGCTGCCCTTCTCACTGGATCTGGACACTGCACTGGCCACTAGCCCCATCATGCCCATGGTTTGGTCCTTTACAGTCACAATCTGTGACTTGATGCTCTGGGCATCTGCTGTCATCAGGGCATCCACGAGATTCTGCTTGATTGCTCTCACCTCGTGCAGGACTCCTCTCTCCTGGCACAACTGCCTCAAGTAGTCTGCAGTGTGCCCACTGTAGTTGGAAGCCATCTTCTTCCCTAACTATGGCTACTCTAACTTGCACTTTAGAAAAAAAATAAAACAGGTAGGAACTTGACTGTAAGCAAAATGATATAGTTCTGTTTCCTTTTGTAAAAATAAATCACTGCCTTATTTTGCAAGTGAGCTGTACAGTATTAAGCCGACACACTGAACAGTTAAAGCTTGTGTTACCAAACTTATTGCACCACTGCTAACCAAATCTGTCACAAACACACTCAGCAGGTCAGGCCCTCTGCTCCCACAGTGCCAACCTCCGAGCATAGTAATGTGAACAGGTAACAGATGGGGTAACCCTCCTGTCTGCTTTTGGGTGTGAATCACCTTTAGTCTCAAGTTCTGGGGGGATTCAAACTGTGAACCTTATGCTAGCATACCCAGTGTACAGGCTCAGATATGTACCCTCTTCAGGGGATTGCGGTACAGTCTTTCACCAGGGGCACCAAGCCAGGCTTCCAAAATGAACCCTTAAAACTCTATAAAAGACCTCAGGTATATTCTTACCTTTTCCCAGTTCAGTAACACCATCAAGCTTTTGAACAGTTTTTGTCAGTCTTAACCATCTATACGTCACATGCAAAAAAAGAACTGGCAGATGCCCAGGCAGTCTTTCAAATAACGATTTTACTAAAAGATGATAAAAATATGAAAAATGTAAACACAGAACAATATATCAATGAGCACACAATCACATAAAAGAACAAAGGAAGATTACAAAACAAAAACTCCTACCACAATACAGTTAGACTTTTTCTGTCTAATGTATTACCTCTATAAGTGCCTTATAGCAGAGAGCTGTGTGTCTTTCTAGAGTCTCAAGATGGAATATATCAAAAAGATCAGACACCAGTATTAGTTTAAACTGTGTCTCTCCACGCCCCTTTTGTGAGTCATCTAGCTCCTCCTTTTAGAATATAAAAAAAATACAAACAGGATGTCCTATCAGGAGATATATTAAATAATGTGACATCAGCAAAAACTCCACTTCCTAAATATGACTCCTTAATTAAACATTTTCACTTTTATCTTCAGCAGTTCCTGTTCCCAAGGCATATCAAAGGGTTTTACAACTTTTAGCACCATGCTGATATAAAATGCTCTTCCTATAGGAATCATAAAACTTTACAAGCCCTATATCCTGGCAGCTGGGTCAGTTCTAATTAAGACAGAAAAACAGAAGACCCTTAGTTAAGTTTTTTTTTTTTTAGTTGTTTAACCAGGAGTAGCACACTAAGCTGAAAGCTTTTTCACAGGTGCATCCTGGGAGCACAAGGAAGTTAAATGACTTGCTCAGGGTCACACAGTATGTACAGTAAGTGGAAGCTGTGGGATTCAAACCCAGGTCTGGTCTGCTAGATGTCACCAAATTTGCAGCTCAGAGCCTTAAACCACTGCGCTATTACTGCCTCCCTGTCTAAGTCTCTCTGGTCTTTTAATTACCTCCTGGTTTCAGGTCACTTGTCACTGTAACTTCACTGAAACCTGGGGGGGGGGCACCCATAAGCACAGGCTGTCATATGTGAGACAATCACCTACTATGTTTTTATATTACAAATATTATACAATAATCATAACCAGCTGGCCAAGCATCACACTATCTTCCCCACAGCTTCCTCCCATTGCTGGTGCAGCCCCCCCCCCAGCCACAAAACAGATCCTTGGATGGGAGCTGCACCATGGAGATGGATGTGAAGCCTGCAAGGGGCTGGTCCTGTCATGCTGGCCAGCCATGTTTCCTTCCTCCTTGTTATGTCCCATAGGGAAAGCAGATGTGCAGTACTGCCTAGACATGCCCATGTGCACAATATACCAGGTATAGAAGTCCTCCCTAATGGGAGGAGGAGAGCAGTCCTTACAGATGTTCAATCCTCCGCCCCAGTGACCTTCCAAAAATCTGAATTTGGTCCTGAACCTGGATTGTTGGCACCACAGACAATAGCTCTACTGGTGTGCCAGTGGACTGCCCCCCCCCCCCAAAAAATGTTAAGACTACATTAAGATTGGTGAAGGAAACACAAAAAGGTAAAGTGAAAAGTACCATTAATCCATAGACACAGCATAAATAGATCTCATCCTTCCTACAGAACAAGTAATGTGGTATTAGTTTCATACTCTGGGACTATGTGTTATGTATTGCTATTTATAAGTGGAAGATAGTGGCACAGTGTAGTTAGGGTTTCACTGTTGTAGGTAGGCAGCAGGGCCTTTCTGAAGTCTAATGAGGAATTTCCTGACTTTTCCTTCATTATCTGATGACCCTAACATTATCGTAATGTAGCTTTTTATGGATTTAGATAGTGTGTGTTAAACTTGGACTGAAAGGACTACATCCAAATTCCTTGACACAGGTGGTGGCCACCTGGGTGTGAAGGGGCCCAGACAGGTCTGTTTTGTTCCATTGTGGATTTCTGATCATGAAGGGGGCCATTCAGTCTACCTTCCATCAGTGGTGGTCAGCTCAGGGTGAAAAGGATCTAAGCAGTCTACTTCTAGTGGTGGGCACCTGAAAGTGGAGGGGGAGCACCCAGTTTATTCTGCACCTATTATCATCACCTAAGACTAAAGGTGGACCACCTAGGCTATTTATTATGGTAACTGCCTGGTGGATAGGGAGTATCTATCCAGCCTAATCTGCACCAGTTGTGGTCACCTGGGAGTGTAGTGGGAAAGTCTATAGTATGCACCATTTTACTGTAACTTAGTTAGAACTCATTATAATATTACTGACATTATGGGGAATAACAAAGGGATAGCAATAGCCATGGGACACGGTAAATCCTGCTTGACTGCCTCAGAGTCTGTTATGTTGTGCTTCTGTGTGAAATGAAAATCCAATTAGCTAACAGCACATCTGTCATGTCATCTGGCCTTGTCTAGAGTAACTCTACCCAGATAGGACAATTTGTTTATCTATTGGCTGCAGCTTAATTGTACCTGCAGGACACTTACTCCTCATACTGTATTTCTGGATCCTAACAAAGGTCCGAAATAACAAATTGAGCAGTATTTTAATAGTTTATTTTTATTTACACAGTTTATACATTACAGGCAAATCAGCAATCTTTGACAGAAGGCTTCCAACAGATGTTTGATGTTTCAAGGCATTCTCCTACAAGCCTGGAGGAATCATAGTCTCATGGTTAAATTACATATTTGCGAATCAGAAGACCCAAGTTTGAATGCCATAGACTCTCTTACTTTCCAGGAGCAAGTCACTGAACCTCTCAGTGCTTCAGTCCATGCAGCTATTAAAAATAGGTAAAAGAAGGGCTATCATGGCAAACACTTAAAAAATGAATATTAAATTGTAGAATTCCAGTGACTAAAATCAGAAGTGCCAGATCCCTTGAACTTTATGAATATGTGGCAGAATATCCTGGTTCTCCTCCAGGCACAAAGGGTATCATATCACATCAAAGATTCAAAGTGTGCGAAGGACATCAAGGAGTCTACCAAAGATTCATGATGCAGTTCTTCAAGAAAGCAGATCTGTCTATTGTTAAAACACTTTTACAGTTTAGCTGGCACCACTGTCTGCCTAGTGTAATCAATGATGCGGGCCACTCTGCCTCCTCTCCCTACTAATCACTTCCACCCAGTGCTAATTTGGGTTGCCCAGATAATCCGTAATAAAAATTAATCTCTCAGATTTTGGCACAAATTTAGGATTAAGGATTTCTGTATAAAGCTGCCAAAAATCTGAAATCCTAAATATTAGGATACCAAATCTGATGCTGATAAAGAAATCTGATCCAATTTGGCATCCGTTGACATCCTTTACTAGTTCCCCTCCCTGCAACTGTATAAAACCCCACACACAAACACACTATAAACCCCAGCATCCATCATCTCAAGCCCCTGCCAGCACACAAGTAACCAGAAACTTATTTTTCCCACATCAGTCTGTCCTTATAGTAACAAAAATGTTAAACCTGCTCCCCACCCATGCTAAATAAGGATCAGCAGCCAATCGGGTGTTTCTATAGGAAGACGTCCGCATTCATTCACCCACCTGGACAGAAGACAAGTGCAAGCTGCTCCACCACCGGACCAAACTTTTGACTCAGGCAGCATAAGTAACTTAGCAATTGTTTTGGTGCTATGGGAGGGGGGAGGGGAAGAGGGGTTTGTGGGAGTATTTGGTGAGGGATGCTGGATTGTACCAGGGGGGCAGTGGGGGGTGGTAGCTGGTGGAGGGCTCCTGATTTAGCTCAGGTGGGGAGTTTTTTTTTATTATGAGGAAAGGAAGGATGCAGCCACCTATAATAAAGAGGAGCTCTACTACGATCAACTGAGCTGCCTTGTATTTGCATTTATTTGTGTCTTATGGGGTGAGCGCGTATTGGGTGGGGGGTGCTCAATTAAACTGTATGGTGCAGAACAGGGTGGTGGCTTGTGCCGGGGTGGGAGGAGGGCTCCTGATTTAACACAGGTGGGGCGGCTTTTAAAATTTTTTATTTTAAGGATGGACTGATGTGGGAAAAATAAGTTTCTGGTTACTTATTTGCTGACAGGAGCATGGGGGTGGAGGGAGGTTGGGGATTATGAGGTGGTATGGGTGGAGGAGTTATACATTTGCAAGGTGGTGAGAATGTTAGTTAGGGGCTATGATAGTCATGTTAGGATATCTGACATCTGATGGCATCTGAGACTAGGCTCAGATGTTGGATTCAGATACAGATTATCCTAATATATGACTATCATATCTTGGATCAGATTTTATACTATCCAAGCAACCCTAATACTAATACAATCATGTGACTGACTGTTTAAGTTAAGCAGCAACACTCTGCCAGTTAGGGCGACAAGACCTGACAATCTAACCTAGATATGAACTACCATGTTCACCCCAAATTGTGGATTGGGGCCTGGGGTCAAGAGGGGGGTCCACTATTGAATAATGGTATTTTTGAGCCTGGGGATAGGCTAGACACATTAATTATAAATATCAGTCTCTGGAGGGATGGGCCGGGAGTTAAAGGCAGGAAATGACTTTGGATGAGAAGGGGCTATCCTGGTAAAACAGGAATACCAGGATCATGAATTCTAGATACAAAATAGTTCTAAATCAATCTTGAAAGTTTGTTCAAGAGCATATCTACCTGTAATTCTGTTAACTGCAAGATTGCTCAGTTATCTAGCATAGTATGAGTGGTGCAGTTTATGCACTATTTGAATGACACTGCTCTAAGTTATGGGAATTGTTCCATCACTGACAAAGGTCCCGATGTGGACTAAAGGAATTCAGGAAGTTAGATGTTTTTAAGGTGGCAAAACAACCATATGTCATGCCAGGATATTTGAAGATACAGCATAGGAGCCTCAGATGCTTTGGTGAGCGATAGCCACACTATTAGCTGAAATGGCTTTAAAAGAAAAAAAGTCACTGGTGTGCCAGCTTGTGAACAAAAGCAGTACGGTTAAGCCAGAGCAGAGAAGCTGAATTTCACATAAACATGAGAGGAACATGGTATGTGCAGTGATGAATTTGATGGTACCGTACATATAATGTTCCAAAACCTGCCCACTTTTAAGCCCATTACAGAAACATGCATCTGAAAGGTGGACTTTTGTGCAGTGCAGGATTTATTTATTTACATCCTTTGTTTCCATAGGGGCTTGGCTTCCAGCAGTACAGGGGTCATAGCAGGGCTGTGCAAATACCTTTTTCCAAATATTTAGCCCGAATATTCAGGTATTCATATTCGGAACCCATTATAAATAAAAATAATAATAAAAAAACCCTCCCCCTCTTTTCTGCCCAAAAAAAACAGTAAAATGTTAACCCATCCCCCACCATCTATCAGCAGTCCAGTCCCATCCTCCCCCCTCCCCGCAGCACCCACAGTTTGTTGTATTTAATTACAAAATGTTAAATAAATCTCTTGATGGATGACCAGCAGAACCGACCCATCTCCACGTCTGGCCACCATTTTTTTAATTGTATAGCTCCTTTTGTAAAAAAAAAAAGAAAATCAGTTTTGTCCCCCAACCCTGGCAGCGCCCTACTCCCTCCCTCCACCCCCTCAACACCCAGTTCTTGATAGGAAGTGGCGACTGGCACAAACCCACCCTCCTCCATGGTTCGCCACCTCTCATGAATGAAAGCTTGTGCTCATTTTGTAACAAAACAGTTATGTCCCTCACCTCCCCCACCCTGGCAGCACCATACTTCCCCCTCCACCCAGGTGTTTTACCTGTTCACCCTGAGCACACTGCATACACCCTGTCTTGGTGAACCTAAATCATTGGCTAGGTGTAACTGATTACTCTATTTGTGTTGCTGTTTCTCAATTTGCTAGGTAAATTATGGTACACTATTCGTCCCAGTGCTTTGGCTACCAGTATACCTAGGCATACTGTATACACCCTATTTGGGTTGTCCTAAACTCTTAAATGGCTATATGTAGTTTGGCAGACTATTATGCTATGAGCTATTGGATTCCTCCACATTCCTAGCCTACTGCTCACTCCCCTATCTGGGTGGACCCTACCTCTCAATTGTAAGACCCTGGAGTAGTTGTCCTAATATAACAACATTTAAAGGTAACTTGTGTCAGGCCCTGTAACTAGGCTGGATCTTGGCCCACAGTGAACTGCCCCTACAGTGGGTCTCTTGTCTCCTTTGCCGGGCCTACTCCCTTAGAGGCCAGTGGCAATACCACTACTAATTCTGCTGGCCTACGTATCTATTTTAAAGTGTCCAATGACTGCAAAGGCCAAGCCAGGAGTAACACCCTTCCCTGGATACAGGTTGCTCCCTCAGCCCCTCAACCCTCCTGAACTGTCCTTCAATGCTCAAGCATTCCTGCACCTCATCTTACCAAAAGGTCACCTCCATCTAATGTCACTTTTTACCAGAGATAAGCATAAGGCCTATTCCCATAGGTTAAAACCTTGAAAACAGAGGCATTACCTCAGAGCCTCAAGATGCTTAACACTAACACTACTCCCGTTATCATGAAATGTTCACCCCAACTAAGGCCCAGCAGCTGACCACAGTTCTGGTCAATGTAAACATAGCAACTAAAGATAATCACATTAAACATAGACAGCCTCCTTCCTAAACGTACTCAACTTGAAGTCTGGACTGCTGAAGTAAGACTGGATATCGATATCACTTACTGAAACCTGGCTTAACCCCCATGATACCCAACTCGGCTATCTCCTTACAAGGGTTTAACATCTTTAGAGAGGACAGAGCAGGGAATCCAGGTGGGCGCTGCCTCATCTATCTTATATCTGACCCACAAAGTTCCAAATTATAATTAAAAATATCTTGATAAGGATTGTGAATGCCTGGCTATTAAAATATTGCTGAGGCAGGGTCATAAATCTCTCATCCTTCTGTCAGTTTGTATCCCCCCAGTAAGCAACAATCTGGTCCAGATTGCTTCACTGGGTACGTCAAACAAATCAACCAAAACTGGGAGTTTATTGCCAGTGGTGACTTCAATATTATCTGGGTTGCTAAGTCCAGCTTTGGCTATTGGGACAGAATTGACAACCTTTTCATATCCCAATTGTTCACAGAACACACCAGAATCAACGACAGAATGGGCACAATAACCCTGATTGACTGGATTCTCGTAACTCATGCTTACAGGGTTAAATCAACCAAGGTACTGCCAGACACACTTATGGTAATGACCACTTGCCAGGGCTATGTGTGTCGGCAGTTAAACAGCCCAAGGCCCCTCCCTGACTCATCACTAGCTGTGTCCTAAGTAAGAGTAAGCTACCTGATTTCAAGTCCCAAATGGCCCTGATTGACTGGAGTTTCTTCAATGACATACATGACATTGATTCAGCCTTTAAATTGTTACAGAAGTCACCAAAATCTGTGACAAATTTGCACACCTGAAAAATGAAAGGTCAGGGGTACAGCATCTGCCTGCGTCACCTCTGAGATTCTTGCTCTCATGAAAAAGAGGGACAGGTTGTGATCTGTGGCACTGGAGACTTGGTCCCAGCTCACCCCCTCCAAAAATATAAAGAAGCAAGAAACGAATGCACCACAGGGATTAGGCTGGCCAAATCTTAATTGGAGAAATGGGAAAAGATTCTGACAGAACATTTCTGAGATTCTTGGCAAAGAGGAAAAGTGCCCCCGAGAATGCTCATGGCTGGTGGAGAAGAGGTCCTAGAACACTACAAGAAAGTCATTAGGTTCTATGAAGCTTTCATTGACCTCAGTGTTGGCATCCCTAATATACTAAACAAGCCTGCCTGGGGTGGCACTGATTATGAAGCTTGCCTCATGGAGGACCCTGACCTAAGGCACCCCACATTCTACTTCAGACCTATCACAGTCAAAGACACCCTCAAATATATCAGGAAGGTCCTTAGTAAAACCATGATGGGAGGGGACTGTCTTGAAATACAACTACTACTACTGGCTCTGGAGGAACTCTCCTACCCCATCTCCAAAATGTTTAATTTCTCTCTACAGTACTCCCAGTTCCCTGAGAAATGGAAATCTGCACTGGTCACATCAGTCTTGGAAAGTGGTAACTATTCCATCCTGGCCAACTACAGACCTTTTTTAATCCTGTCCCCACTGTCTAAGCCCTTGGAGAAAATCGTGTAGGATCAGCTAGTCAACTAACTTGAACAGTACAAATTATAATGTGCCCAGAAGCATGGCTTTAGGAAATTCCACAGCACTAATACGGCAGTGAAAGAACAAACAATCTACTAGCACAAGGACCTTGGTAATGGAAGCACAGTTGGAGCCACATATATCTGTCTAAAAAAGGACTTTGACCTGGACAACCACAAGCTTCTGCTCATTAAACTCCTTGGTCTTGGCCTGTGCAGGGACTCAGTAGTCTGGTTCCAAAGCTGCCTATCTAAATGCACACCACATGTGAAAATTGATGACTGCCTAACTGATACATGGAGTGTCTCCATAGGTGTATCACAGGGCTCCATTCAGGGTCCTCTCCTCTTTGGCCTCTTCATTAACCAACTGCCTGGTGTCTGCAGGTCAGCTAATGTTCTCCTATATACAGATAATGCTGTCATCTACCCTAAAAGAAGCAACCCTGATAACCTCATCTCTAGCCTATAAGGTGACTTTGAGGCTTTAGAAAAAGTACAGTTATGTAACGACTTACCATAACAGTAGATCTTTGAGAGGCGCTCTTGCAGCATGAAACACCGGTAGGACTTAGCCACCAGGTGCTAGGACCACATGGAAAATGTCTAGCTAGCAGTCTACAGTGGGGAACCACCCCTGACATTGGCGCACCGATGTCCGTCCCATGATATAAAGGGGGCAGCCCCCCAGATCTACCTCAGTTCTCATGGCAGAGACCCCAGCGCCAAAGGCAAACAAATGGAGAACCGAGGCAGTTCCTCAAAGCCAAGGATAAGCAGCATAGCTGCAAAGGAGAAGAAGCAATCGGGGGACGTATGGAGGGAGGGAAGCAGCATCTGCTGCAAGAGCTCCTCTTGAAGAGCTACTGTTACACTAAGTTCTTATGTAACTGTACTATCTTACGTCAAGGGGGCTCTTGCAGCAGGCAACACCGGTAGGACTGGGTCCCAAGCAGTACTGGAACTGACTGCAAGTGAGCCAGGAGGAGGCAGAAGTGCACAACAGAAAGTCGGTCATGACAGAAAACCTTGAAGGACTGCAAGCCCGAAATTTGCCCTGCATCTGGAGGCAATATCCAGACTACAGTGCCTAAAAAAGGTGTGAATCAAACTCCAAGTGGTGGCTGCATAAATATCTGCAGCAGACACATTTCTGAAGCAGGTGGTAGAGGCTGCCATACCTCTAGTAGAGTGGCCCTTAACTGGCCCAGGTAAGGGCTTGTCGTACTTACGGTAACTGTACACAATGCAATCTGCCAACCATTTAGACAAACACTGTTTCAAAACTGGTGCTCCTTCCCTCTTAGGCATAAACAAAATAAACATCTGATCAATCTTATGAACATGCTGGGTGAAGTTAGTGTAATAGCATAGCACCCTGTGAACATCAAGAGTATGCAGCAAGGCCTCCACCTGATTGGAATACTCAGGGAAATAAACTGGGAGGTCAATGTATTGATTTAAAGTAAACTCAGACACCACCTTAGGCAAGAACTTAGGAATGGGATGCAAAGACACCATGTCTTTGTGAAAAATTAAGTAAGGCTCTTTACACATCAGAGCCTGGAGCTTGGAAATCCTTCGAGCAGAAGTAACAGCAAGTAAAAGTAATGCTTTCCATGACAGAAAGCATAGCTCGCAACTCGTGGCTGGCTCAAAATAAGGCAAAGTGAGCTTTTCCAAAATGAAAAGAAGGTCCCAAGGCGGGACAGGGTCACGAATGGGAGGTTTCAAATGAAGAATGCCCCACAAGAACGTGCGGGAGAGGTCCAGTTGGGTAACAGCTTTGCCCTCTATGGGTGCATGATATGCAGAGATGGCAGAAAGGTACATCTTGAGTGAAGAGTACCCCAGGCCAGAATCCAAAAGAGGGAGGAGGTACTCCAAAATCAGGTTCACCAGGCAGGTGAAGGGATCCGAGTTGCGAGCTGTAGCCCAGAGGGAAAAGCGCTTCCACTTCATGGCATAGGTGGCTCTCGTGGAAAGTTTCCTGGCAGCCACCAGGGCATCGGCAACCCTGAAAGACACCTCAAAGCAGGCGATAGCTAAGTCTGCAGGAGCAGCACATGGAGATGCAGAGACTTGACGTCTGGATTGACCAGGTGCCCTGATCCTGGAAGAGCAATCTGGTGCACAAGGGCAAGGGAATTGGATGTTCCACCACCAGCTGCTGAAGTAGAGGGAATCAAATCTGGCGTGGCCAGTAGGGGGCTATGAGAATAATTTCTGCCTCCTCCAACTGGAGTTTCAGGAGATTTGCTTTTAGTTTATCTCTACTCAGCACTTCAGCAGGAATTGCTGTCTTTGTTCAAAAAAAAAAAGAGAAATTAGTGTTGTGGCGCTTTTTGACCCCCCGCTTTGCGAGGGATTAGAAACTATGGCAGGCATCGCTTCTCGGTGCTCAGAGACAGCTGATTTTGGTGTTGACTAGTTCGCCTTTTTAAAGGCGAGCTATATACACTGCCTGGCCCCACTCCTTGTTCCTCTGTTGTAATCATCATCACCATAGCAACTGGTGACGTCAGTGCTGAAACCACAATATAACTGTCAGCTCCAGCGAGCAGCTACATTTGCTTTTAGTTTCTCTCTACTCAGCACTTCAGCAGGAATTGCTGTCTTTGTTCAAAGGCCATTTGGAGGGAGAAATCAGTGTAGAAACAAAGAATTTGACGGCAGATAAGGACCGCTTGGCCCACCCAGTCTGCCCATTTCCCTGCCTACTGGATAAGCTGCAGATCCTAGTTAACCAGCAGCCTACTTCTTTCTACCCCAACCCCCTAGAATTGCCTTATGACTGTCCCATGCATGCTTGAATTCCACCACTGTTTTTGACTCCACGACCTCCTCCGGAAGGCCGTTCCACGCATCCACAACCCTCTCTGTGAAAAAATACTTCCTTAAATTACCTCTGAGCCACACCCCCATCTTCAAATTGTGCCCCCTTGTTCTTGCACACCTCTTTTTTTGAAAGATGCTACCCTCTTGGACTTTGTTGATTCCCTTGAGGTACTTGAAAGTTTCTATCATGTCCCCCCTCTCCCTCCTTTCCTCGGGCTATACATATTAAGCTCCTTAAGTCTCTCTTCATCGTCTTCCTGTGCAGACCCTGCACCATTTTAGTGCCCTTCTCTGGACAGCTTCCATCCTGTCTATGTCTTTCGAAGACTGGGTCTCCAGAACTGCACACAGTACTCCAGATGGGGTCTGACCAGCTGTCTGTACAGAGGGATAATAACTTCCTGTTTTCTACTGGTGATGCCTCTCCCTATGCATCCCAGTATCCCCAACCCTCATTGCTGCTCTCTCACATTGCTTGCCCACCTTTAGGTCATCTGCTATGACTACCCCAGGTCCCTTTCCATTTTGTTGTTGTTAGTATCTCACCCCCATTGTGTACTCTTTCCTGGGTTTTGTTTCCCAGGTGCATTACCTTGCACTTCTTAGCACTGAATCTAAGCTGCCATACATTTGACCATTCCTCTAACCTTGCCAAGTCCTTTTCATCCTTTCCAGCCCACCTTGTGCATCAACTCTGTTGCAGATCTTTGTGTCATCTGCAAAGAGACATATTTTCTTCCAGTCCCTCTGCAATGTCAGCTTATAAAGACATTGAAGAGGACCGTCCTAATACTGAACCCTGTGGTACCCCACTAGTAACCCACTTTCTTCAGAGTGGACTCATTTACTATTACTCTCTGTGTCCTATTCTCTAGCCAATTTTTACCCAGGCTGTCATCTTGGGACCCACTCCCAGGCTAGCTAACTTGTATATTAATCTTTGTGTGGGACTGTGTCAAATGCCTTGCTAAAGTCTAGGTAGGCCATGTCCATAGCCCTCCCTGATCTACTACTTTGGTCACCCAGTCAAAGAAATCTATCAGATTTGTCTGGCATGACCTTCCGCTGTGAATCCATGCTGCCTTGGGTCCTGTGCCCCTCTGGCCTCTAGATGAAACAATTCTTTCCTTCAAGTGATTCCATCATTTTCCCTACCACTGAGGTTAAACTAACAGGTCTGTAGTTTCCTGCTTCTGCCTTGCTCCCACTTTTGTGAAGGGGGTCACATCTGCCCTCCTCCAGTCCTCGGGTACCACCCATCCTCCCATGATTTGTTAAACAGGGTAGTCAGTGGTGTCACTAATTCCACCCTTAGTTCTTTAGACTTCTGGGATGAATCCCATCAGGCCCCATTGCTTTGTCCACCTTCAGTTTTAAGAGTTCTTTCAGAACCCTTTCTTCTGTAAATGGGCTGGTATCAACTTCTGTATCCAGAGTGTTTCTACTGTTTGTTTTAGGTACCTCCCTCTTCCTTTGTAAATACTGAGCAAAAATATTTGTTTAGGATCTCTGCCTTTTCACAGTCACTGTCTGCCCACCCTCCCTCCCCTTTATTAAGCCTCACTATCCCTCCCTTGGTCTTCCTTCGCTCCCTGATGTACCTATAAAAGGTTTTATCTCCTTCTTAACTGAGTTGGCTATCTTTTCCTCAGTTTGGGCCTTTGCTGTTCTGACTGCCTTCCAGCTTCCTTTTGCTTTAACTGATACAGTTCTCTGTCCTGCTCCTTCTGTGATTCCTTGTACTTCCTGAAAGCTTTCTTTTCTCTTGAACCTTCCTGCCACTTCCTTTGAGAACCATAGTGGTTTCTTACATCGCTTAGTTTTGTTTGTTTGCTTACACAAAGGCTAGTTACCTCTGTGATGGCAGTTTTATTATTCCACATTGTTCTTCCACCCTCCTTCCTGCCCATTTGCTAGTGCATTCCTTAGGCTCTCACCCATTTTGGCAAAGTCAGCCCTCCTAAAGTCCAGTACCTTTGCCTTTGTATGGCTTGACTCTATTGCTGTGTTTATTGTGAACCATACTGTTCGATGGTCGCTAGTTCCCAGATGGCTACCCACTTACATCTGTGATCTCTCTTCATCTCCATTTGAGAGAACCAGGTCTAAGATTGCTCCCTCTCGAGTGGGCTCCAATATTAGTTGTCTAAGGCATGCCCCCTGTAGGGCATCTAGAATAACCCCACTCTTCGAAGTGGCTGCTGCAACTGCACTCCAGTTAACATCTGGCATATTCAGATCACCCATCAGCAATATCTCCCCTTTTTCTGCCTTACTAAATATACTTTCTATCATTTCCTTGTCCATTTCTTCCCCCTGAGAAGGATTAGAAACTTTGACAGGCATCGCTTCTCGGTGCTCAGAGACAGCTTATTTTAGCTGATTTTGGTGTTGGCTAGTTCGCCTTTTTAAAGGCGAGCTATATACATTGCCCGGCCCTACTCCTTGTTCCTCTGTTGTAATCAACATCACCATAGCAACTGGTGATGTCACTGCTGAAACCGCAATATAACTGTCGGCTCCAGCGAGCAGCTACATTTGTTTTTAATTTATCCCTACTCAGCACTTCAGCAGGAATTGCTGTCTTTGTTCAAAGTCCATTTGGAGGGAGAAATTAGTGTTGTGTTGCTTTTCAACCCCCCGCTTTGCGAGGGATTAGAAACTTGGGCAGGCATCACTTCTCGGTGCTCAGAGACAGTTTATTTTAGCTGATTTTGGTGTTGGCTAGTTGATCTTTTTAAAGGTGAGCTATATACATTGCTCAGCCCCACTCCTTGTTCCTCTGTTGTAATCAACATCACCATAGCAACTGGTGATGTCAGTGCTGAAACCACAATATAACTGTCGGCTCCAGCAAGCAGCTACATTTGCTTTTAGTTTATCTCTACTCAGCACTTCAGCAGGAATTGCTGTCTTTGTTCAAAGACCATTTGGAGGGAGAAATAATTGTTGTGGCACTTTTTAACCCCCTGCTTTGCGAGGGATTAGAAACTTGGGCAGGTATTGCTTCTCGGTGCTCAGAGACAGCTTATTTTAGCTGATTTTGGCATTGGCTAGTTCGCCTTTTTAAAGGCAAGCTATATACATTGCCCGGCCCCACTCCTTGTTCCTCTGTTGTAATCAACATCACCATAGCAACTGGTGATGTCAGTGCTGAAACTGCAATATAACTGTCGGCTCCAGTGAGCAGCTACATTTGCTTTTAGTTTATCTCTACTCAGCACTTCAGCACGAATTGCTGTCTTTGTTCAAAGGCCATTTGGATGGAGAAATCAGTGTTGTGGCACTTTATAACCCACTGCTTTGCGAGGGATTAGAAACTTGGGCAGGCATCACTTCTCGGTGCTCAGAGACAGCTTATTTTAGCTGATTTTGGTGTTGGCTAGTTCGCCTTTTTAAAGGCGAGCTATATACATTGCCCGGCCCCACTCCTTGTTCCTCTGTTGTAATCAACATCACCATAGTAACTGGTGACATCAGTACTGAAGCCACAATATAACTGTCGGCTCCATCGAGCGGAGTCGATCGAGGAGCAGAGGCGACACGGGCAGAGGCCAGTGGCATCTGTTGGCATCCATAGGTGGAGGAAGGCTGAAGGTATTGTGATTTATACAAACACTAACATCTTTAACTGGTAATTACATGAGGTTCGACACTTTGGGCACAAATATTGGGCATTAAAACTGTTTATTAGGGACTTTTGAACCTTATTTTCTCTTTTGAGTTTTTGGGTCCTGGGTTTTCTCCTTTTATAAGTTGTCATCATGGACGATATCATCCAAATAAATAAAGAATGCTTTGGGTGTAGATGTCAATCCTGTACTATGTACCTATTATCTAATATTATAGTTTATTTTGCCTTTACCTGTATAAAATGCAAGTCGAATCGAGATTTAACAGCTGAACTAGAGCTGTTTAATAACAGATTGAGTTTCTTAGAAAAAAGTCAAGAAGAAATGTCTAGTAGATTTAAAAGTCAAATTAATGACACTTCTCAATCTTCGAAGCATAAAATAGTTGGTAAAAAGACAAAACAACAGGGGAAAAAACTCAAAACACTATCCAAGTGTCAAAGCGTAAATAAATCCATCACTCTTCCTATAGTGACTACTGAAATACTCCCCGGATCAAAAAAAAAGTGTTAAAAGAACAAGGGAAGAAGATGCATCTGATAATGCAGATGAAGACTGGTACATTTTGCAAAGTTAGAAAAATGCAAAAAAAGGGTAGAAGAGCAGACCAATATATGGTTTCAACTTTTAACTTTTTTGATCCCTTGACATACAATTCTGATAAAGTCAATATCCCAGAAATAACAAAAAAACTTACTGTTGATAATATTAATAATTCAGATACTACAAAACTTACTGTAACTAAATTAAATATCTCAAAGCCAGAGTATAACTCTGTTTCTTCCTCCTCTTGTACTGTACAAACTAATATTGATGCTAGTGAACCTATTATTCAGGTCTTTTATGAGGAAAATCTTCTGATTTCTCTAGATTCAGAAAATTGTGCTAATCTAGAGGTGAAACAAGATGACTTTTGCAACAAAAAAAGACAAGTAATAGTCCTAGGTGACTCAATTATAAAACATATTGATAGAATAATTTGCAATCCTGATAATGCTAATAGAACTCTCTCTAGTTTCAGGGGTGCAGGTATTACTGATATCACAGAAATGTCTAGCACTATTCTACAAAACTCTGGTTCCAAACCTTTAGTAATAGTTCATATAGGAACCAATAACGTACTAAAGGATTCTACTCAAAAACTAAAAGAAGATTATGTAGCATTAACCAACAAATTATTAGATTTAGGGTGTGAGGTACTACTGTCTGAAATCTTGCCTATTCCCAGAGCTAATTATTCTCAGCAATGTAAATTGAGGGAAATAAATAATTGGTTAAAATTTTGGTGTTTCAAACAGAATATAAAATGTATCACACATTGGGAAGATTTCTATGGTAAATCAAATCTCTATTGCTGGGATGGACTACATCTTAGTAGGAGAGGTAGTAAACTATTGGGCAAAAGCATAGCCCATTCCATTACTGGTTGTTTAAACTTCCAGCAAAGGGGGAGTTGTATGTATTAAATACAACTCTGGAACTTCAACCACAAAAAACTCTTCTCAATCCCACAATTATAAGAAATCAAAAGTTTAATCCATCGAATATTACTGGCTCCTCTCCTAAATCTAACTTAAATATTACATTGACTAATGCCAGAACCTTACGTAATAAAAAAGAACTTACACATATCTTAAAATCACAAAACATATCATCTGCGGAGTTACTGAAACCTGGAACAGGGATGGTGATTGGAATACTGACATAACGGGATATAATAAATTTCAAAAAAATCAAAACGACAATAAAAAGGGTGGAGGTGTCTTATTATACATTGAGGAAAACTTGAAGGCAAACATAATTAATACCAAAATAAATACTAATGAGAGCTTATGGGTTAAAATTAATCTACCTCAAAGTTCACTTACAATTGGTTTAATATATAGATCACCCAGTCTTACTTATGATGAGAACCATGGTTTAATTGAAGAAATAACTGAGATACAAATTAATACTCCCTATATATTGATGGGTGATTTTAATCTACCAACTGTTAATTGGGACAATTATACATCTGTTTCAAATACTGAAAATAAGTTTATGGATGTTTTCATTCAATCTAATTTGGAACAAATAGTCAATAAACCTACCTGTGGGAACAATATCCTTGATACTGTACTCACTAATGTTAATGAGAAAATAGAAAACATTAAAATACTTCCTCCCTTGGGTGATTGCGATCACTGTATTGTGAAATATGAATATAAAACAGATTTGCCATATACCAATGGTATTACTAAGATCAAAAATTTTAATAAGGCAAACTACACAAATATAAATGATTTTTTATTTAAATGGAATTGGGTGACTGAACTCAATAATTTGAACTTATCACAAATCTGGGAAAAAATCAATAATAAAATTAACATCTGTCTTTCCACTTGGGTTCCTTATAGAACTAAGTATTGCAAAAATAAATGTGTGCCTCTTTGGTGGTCTCTTAATATCAAGAAACAATTAGTTTAAAAAAGGAAACTATATAGAAAATATATTAAAAATAAATCCAATAGTCTCTTGGATAAGTACAAAACTGCAGCCAAGAAATTAAAACATATGATTAAATCTTCTAAATCAAGAGTTGAACTCAATTTAGTTACAAAGGTCAGAGATAATAAAAAACAATTCTATAATTATATTGGTTCTCTGAAAGGAAGTCATCAATCTATAGGTCCCTTTAGTATAAACAATATTCCTACTGTTGATGAAACAGCCACTGCTACAATATTAAATGAGAAATTTTTAAAAGTTTTTGAAACCAAGAAAGTTGTAAACAGCCCCTATCTAGCAAATAACACCAGTTACCCTGTTTTCACAAATATAGAGGTTGAAAAACTAATTAAATATTTAAAACTAAACAGTTCCTCAGGTCCTGATGGCATTCCACCTAGATTGTTACATAGCATTAGTCATTTAATTTCTGGTCCACTAGCTATGCTATTTAATGCATCCATCAGTGAAGGCAAAGTTGTTCAGGCCTGGAGAGAAGCGATAGTTATCCCTATTCATAAGGGAGGATCTAGACATGATCCAAATAATTATCGCCCAATAAGCCTGACTTCCATCATAGGTAAAATTATGGAAAGACTGCTTAAAACCCATATTGTAAACCATATTGAAAGGAATAAAATAGCTGATATCTTTCAACATGGATTTGTGACTGAGAGATCTGTTTTGACTAACCTCTTACAGTTTTTTCAACCTGTGAGTGCTGCCTTGGATAGGGGAATACCGGTGGATGTGATATTTTTGGACTTTTCCAAGGCTTTTGACAAAGTATCACATAAGGTGTTGCTACAGGAATTGGTCAGAATCAAGCTGCAACCCAATGTTATAAATTGGATACAATCATGGTTGGACAATAGAACACAACAGGTATCAGTGAAGGGTCATCTGTCTGATGTGGGTATGGTGACTAGTGGAGTTCCTCAGGGCTCTGTTTTGGGTCCGATACTATTTAATATTATGGTTTCCACAATGCCTACAACTGATAAGATGTGGGTCTCGAAATACGCTGATGACTGTAAAATTGGCAGTTTGGTAAGCACTATGTATGATAAGTGCCTACTGCAAAAACATCTAAATAACCTATCAAACTGGGCAAACGTTTATGGAATGTTTTTTAATGTAGACAAATGCAAAGTTTTACATCTGGGCAAAAACAATATGGCTTTTGACTACTCTCTAAACAATATTATATTAAAAAGTATTACTGAAGAAAAGGATTTGGGAGTTACAATTTCAAAAATTTTTACTTTTGATAGAAATAATATAATTAAAGTTAAAAAATGTAACAACATTATTGGCTCAATTTTAGGAAATATCAAAAGTAGAGACTCTAAAGTTATTATACCACTTTACACCAGTTTAGTTCGTCCCCATTTGGAATACTGCTCCCAATTTTGTGCACCTACTTCAATTGAGGGTTTAAAACTAGCTGAGGGTGTTCAGTGTAAATTTACTAAGAAAGTTACAGTTTTACATAACAAAAATTCTGAAGATAGATTAAAAAAATTAAAACTCTTTTCTGTTAAATATCGACAAATAAGGGGAGATTTAGTTTTGGTGTATCAAACTTTAAAAAATGATTACTTAAAAACAACAATAGGACTTGCTTTACACGCCTAGCGACCTGGGTTCGGGAATGGACCCGAGTCGCCGGAGGGTTGGCTGGGAGAAGGACTGTCCGATGGACTGCTCTCCTTCTCCGGGGAGGGTTGGGGCAGCTACCGGGCGATGGGACTCCTAGCAGAGGCTGGGAACACCCATGCTGCCACGCTTACGTCGGGGGAGAGAGGCGGGGCAGACACTCGCATCATTGCACGTCCCTGCCTCCTCGGGGGTGGGGATACAGGGGGTGTAAAAATATCCACGGCTAGCGTCTAGATGACGGTCTGCCCCGGGGACGCCCTGATTGGTCACCAGAGCCATTCCCCCGACCAGTTATAAGGCCCGCGGTCTGGTGTGGGGAAGGGGTCCGAGCCGTGGCCCCGCTCTCTGGGGGGTAAGCCAGGGATGACCGAGGGGAGTCGGCGATATCCGGTGACCGGGGCTCCTGGGGTCCGTGACCAGAGGCAGATTGGCAGACGAGAGGCGTGGAGGCAAAAAAAAAACAAAAAACAATAGGACTTACTACAACATTCAACCTTAAGTTGACCAGGAGTCATGGTTATAAACTCATTGGAGAGAAATGCATATCCACTAAAAGGAGTCTATTTTATACACAAAGAGTTGTGGGAATGTAGAATAACTTACCTGAAAGTGTTGTTAATAGTACTAATCTAAGTACATTTAAACAGAGATTGGATGAATACATGGGGGACAAAACATTAGATTTCCACCCATAGGCTATATGGGTGGCGAGCACAATAATGGGCATCTTTTTTTTTAATTTTTTTATTTAGTTGTTTAACCAGGTATAGCACACTAAGCTGAAAGCTTTTTTACAGGAGCGACCTGGGAGCACAAGGAGGTTAAGTGACTTGCTCAGGGTCACACAGTATGCAAGTGGAAGCTGTGGGATTCAAACCCAGGTCTGGTCTGCTGGATGTCACCAGATTTGCAGCTCAGAGCCTTAGACCACTGCGCTATACTGCCTTTTATATTTACCTACATTGCTTGTACACTTCTTTGAACCTATGAACCCACTGCAGGAGAGGGAAGGGAGGGCATGCATACAGGACAAATGCAAAGGTGGCACTCTGGAATAGAAAACTATGATGCTCATGTTGCAGTGCAAAAAGTGAGTTTATTCAGGACATAGATTTGAACACTGATTGCTAATCCTGGTGCTTCAACCACATGGGTATTTGTCAGGGGGAATGTCCATATAGACAGACAAACTGACTCTACATTGATAGTGCCAGTATCTAACAGTGGTATAAAGATGAAGCAATTGATGCTAGACATTAAAACTCTGTACACAACATGTGACATAATAAATATGACAATATATTACACTAATCAGATATGCAAAATGTACAAAATATTTGATATCTACAATCATCCAGCTTAAAAAAATATTTTTTCAACAGACAAAACATTGGTACATTAAATGGCAGTGCAGACAAGTACAGAGGGCAATATAATGAAAAAATGATTTATGAAAGATGTCTGCAATTATAAACAATATTGTTGCAAAAACACGCCTACCATGAATAATCAAATACATTTAATTTGTCACTACAAATATGGCCGATAATCGACTTCCTCACTGAGACCTTTTGGGGTTACAGTATCAAAAGTAATAATCCACTTTGTCTCTTTTTGTAAGAGCAATTCCTTTCGACTGCCACCCCTAGGTGGAGGAGGTACATGTTCTATACCCATAAAGTGCAAATCATATATCTTTGACTCATGGTAGTGTTTAGAATGGTGACATAATGCATTTCTTTTATCTTGAGTTACAATCGCTTTTACATGTTCCTGAATTCTTTTTTTTTCAAAGTTCTTATAGTTTTACCAATATAACATTTTCCTCAGGAAAACCATGCTGCATAGATCACGAATGTGGTATTGCATGTAACCAATTCTTTAATTTCTAGTTTAGAATTTTCCATTTCAAAGTATTTACCTCATAAGCATGTCTGCAGCTTATACAATTTGTACAAGCATAGAAAATCTGTTGGGGGGCAATCAATTTCTCAAAACAGTTGCAACTTGTTGTTTCGTGCTTACAAAATGACTCTGAGTCAGCATAATTCCCAAACGTCTTCCCTTTCCAGTTGTCACCCTTGGACACTCTTGTATTTTAGTTTTAAGTATCTTATCAGCTTTTAATACTGGCCATAATCTGTGCAGTAAAGCTGCTACTTCCCCTGCTATGGAATTAAATTCAGTCGAACATGTGATTAATCTTTTAGCATCATTTATATTGGAGCAATGACTGTTGTTATTTTTAGGGGTTAAAAGAGTAGACCTATCCATATTTCAGACCCTTGTGAGTGCATTTTCTAAAATGTCTGGGTGGTAGCTCCTGTGCAAAAACATCTGAGTACGTTCGGTAGCTTGGAGTTCAAATCCACCTTTGCCTGTACAATTACAATGAAGTCTCAAGTACTGCCCATAAGGGATTGACTCCTTGAGCTTCCTTGGATGGTGACTGTTATAATGTAGTTAGGTATTTCCAGCAGTCAGTTTTCTGAAATTGCTAGATGATATCTCTTCTTCTGGGATGGACTGAAGTGTTAGGTATAAAAAGTCTATGCACTCCAAATTTGTTCTAGTTGTGAATTGCAAGTTCAGATCATTGTTATTTAAACTATGAACAAACCTTTCTTTGTCTTTTTCAGTCCCATCCCAGTTATAAAGGATGTCATCTGTAAAAGGCATCCACAAAACAATCTGTCCACTAAATTCATTATTTTGAAAAATATGCTGGTTTTCCCAAAACCTATATAAAAATTGGCATATGAGAGCACTGCTGCAGCCCCCATTGCTGTGCCCCATTTTGGGAGATAACTATATCCCCATCAAATGTGAAAACAGTTCTATGTAATAAAGGGCTGCTAGGAAGAATTTCACTTTCCCCTGTGTTTGTGTTGTCTGACTCAGATGAAATCTCACTGCATCTACTCCGCGGTCATGGGGGATACAAGTATATAAACTTACCACACCAATGGCTAACCAAGAATATGTGTCCTTCCAGATAAACCCTTGCATCTTTTGTAACAAATGTATGCTATCTTTGAGGTAAGAGGGAAGTTCTGTTACAACTGGTTGTAAATAAAAATCAATTAATTTACATAAATGATAAGAAATCAAATTTATCCCTGAAATAATCAGTCTCATTGGAGGGTTTTCTCTATTTTTGTGTAATTTTGGCAATGCATAAAGGGTGGGCATAGTTGGGTACTCAATTTTTAAAAAATCAGCTTCATTCTTAGTCACCCTTCACGCACTGCTTCATCAGTCAGTTCATTGAGTTCAATTAAAGCCACACTTGTGGGATCCTTCATCATTTTTTCATACTCATCACTGTTATTAAGTAGTCCTTTAGTTTTATTTTATACCAATTCTCAAACATAATCACTGAATTGACCCCTTATTGGAGGGCTTACTGATGATCCCAGTTAACCTTTTTTTTTTCAACTTTCAGTCTTTATTTGTTTCTTATTAGTTTACATGACCAAACATGAAGCATTTAACATCATATACTTAATCAACAATATAAAACTAATGTTTACAGCAGAGTTCTATAATAAACTGAAGTGCCAAAAAGGCATTATTTCTTCTAAAATAAATTGATATTAAGCTTGACAGTTCATGCAGTAATGTATTCTTCTGTTGCCTGAGATAAATACCTTTCAAAGTTTCAAGGCAATACATTTCATTCCAGTGAAATTTCTTTTTGCCCACCATTTCCTACCTTATCTGCCCTAAATGGAGAGCTGACCCAATCCTGATCCTACGGGATGAAATCAGGTCGACATAGGATTATATAGAATACCCAACGCCTCCATATGATCTCAAAAAGGTATGTGTTTTATTCAGAATAGCTGTCAGCTGTTCCATCCTACAGATTGCAATCATAATATCTTGCCATTGGTCCAAGCTTGGGTTTTCCTGCAGTAACCACTTTCTGGTAATCGCCTTCTGGGCTGCCAGGCTAGATATTCTAATTAATCTTCTTGTTTTGGGATCTTCAAACTCTCTGGGGTATTCTGAAAAGAAATATATGACTGGAGAGAGCTTAAGAGCTGGTGTGACTATTTCTTCCAAGGCTTTTTGTAATGCTTGAAAGAAGGTTGAGAACTTAGGACAGTCACACAGTATGTGCCCTAATGTAGCTCTGGGGTGTCCGCAACCTCTGCAACAACAACTATTTTGTGCTTGATGGAATGTAACCTAAATTACTGGTGCCCTAAAATAACAAGTGGTTACTTTCCAGGAAAATTCCTTCCTGCTTGTAGCTGTGGTTCCCCACTGTATCCTACTTAGGTGAGTTTCCCAGGTCTTGTCTGTGATCTGGATTCCTAGGTCAGTTCTCCACTTCTCCCTTATTGAATCAGCTGTGTATCCCCCAAAGCTATTCAGTGCAACATATAAGTACAAAATCATATGGTCTATGGGCGCTTTCCTTTCTATGGCTATTTGCAAGGTTGTTATTATTCTCAGGGGTGAATCTTCCTGCCATAGGTCTTTAGACAGGGGTTTTATGTAATCCCTGATCTGAAAATATCTAAATCTGTCCCTAGGTGAGATCCCATATTGTGTGATTAATTCTGCTAGTGTAAGGAAAGTACCATCCTTAATGAAGTGGGTGATTAAGTGTAGCCCTGCCCTTTCCCATCTGTGAAAACCCAGATCCATTTTTGCTGGTATAAATGACTCCAAGTACGGGACTGAATAGAGCGGTGGTCTCCATCTGGCTATTTTCTTCCCTTTCAGAATTGTGTGCCAACATTTCAGACTAGTTGCAGTATATGGGTTGTGCACTCTCTCCTCCCTCTTGCCCCCCCCCCGTTCTAGCAGAACCCTATTCATATGCACCAGGTTTTCTTCTTGTATTTCTATATTTTTCTATTTTGCTATGTAATGCGGCTGAAGCCAGTAGAACACTGTTCTAATCTGGGCTGCATAGTAATACAGTTTCAAGTTTGGTAGTGTCAAGCCTCTCAGTCTTTTTGGTAATTGGAAGAGTGTGTACCTTATCCTTGGTCTCTGATTCTCCCATTTAAATCTAGAAACCTGTTTATTTAGGGCCTGAAAAAATCATTTGGAATATCTATAGGTAATGAATGCGTTAGATACAACAATCTGGGTAGAAGAACCATTCTAACTGCCACAATCCTTTGAATTAGGGGAATAGGTATCATTGCTCATCTTTCCAAGTCTGATCTCACCTTGACTAGCAAAGGGAGGAAATTAAAATTATATATTTGTTTGTAAGTGAGCCTTAATTGGATCCCCAAGTATTTTAATTGTTGTAGGTTACATCTGAAAGGGAAAGCTGATTTAATTTCTTCAGTTGGGATATAGTTTAGTTGTAGAACTTCTGTTTTGCTAGAATTAATTTTATATCCTGCTATTTCTCCAAAATCTGTCAAAACCTTCCACAGTGGACTCAAGGACTGCTCTGGCTCTGACAGATATATCAGCAAGTCATCAGCATACAGTGCCAGATTGTGACTTTCCCCTCCTATCTCCACCCCCTGTATTGTTGTCTCCTGCCTCAATGCCTCGGCCAAAAGTTCTAGGAATAACACAAACAACAAGGGAGACAGGGGGCATCCCTGTCTAGTGCCTCATCACAAGGATATCGGGGGAGATACTGTACCATTTATTTTTATATAGGCTTATGGGTTCGTATAGATAGTATCTATAATTTGGATAAAAGATTCAGTAAAACCCAGCCTCCCCAGGGAGGCCCTGAGAAAGGGCCATGCCACCCAGCCAAATGCCTTCACCGTATCCAAATTTAATAATAGGAATGGAGCTCCCGACTGGGTGGCATAGTGGAGAAGATGAAGTGTCCTCTTTATATTATCCTGGGTCTGCCTTTTAGGGATGAAACTAGTTTGGTCCTGATTAACTAGAAATGGCAGGATCACCTCCAACCTTTTTGCCATAATGGCAGTAAATATTTTATAATCAATGTTAAGGAGCGAAATAGGTCTATAGGAGGAACATAGTGAAAAATCTTTCCCTGGTTTCAGGATGCTGGTGATAGCAGCATAATTCCACGTGAGTGGCTTTTCCTACCCCTCCTGGATTCCCCTACACACCTCTAGTAAGGTGGGCCCTACCTCTTTCTTAAATAATTTAAAAAACTCCCCAGTATAGCCATCTGGACTGGACTCTTGTTGGTTTTTAAATCTGAGATAGCTGCGTTTATTTCTGCTGTTGTGAGTGGATTATCTAGTGCTTGTCGTAAATCCTGCAAAAGCTTAGGGAGTTGCAGTCTATTAAATGTGACCTGCAAACTTATGCCTGCAGCCCGCTGCCATCCCACATACCTTTGTTAGCGGCGGCGGGAGTCTGGGGCTGCTTTTTGGAACATGTTCTAAATATTTCTTACATTTTAAAATCTTGCCGAAACTTTTCGGTGAATACGGAAGTGGTGACTGTGTCCCGATCGAGCGGGCGCAAGTTTACCTGGGTATTCCACCTAGTTTTGTGATGTTTTAAACACCATAGGACTCTATGGAGCAGCAGGGGAAGGGGGCTTAAAATGCTTATTTTATTACTTTTGCGGGGGTCTTGAGTTTTACTCTGTACTGTTACATAAGTTAATGTAAAGTCAAATGCACCGATTATAAGAGTTAACATTTTAAAGTAATCAAACTTTAAAATATCATCTACTTGGATCCCCTACCTACTTATAAATGCATGTTAATCTATGTTGTGCCAAGAAATCAAAGTGAGAAAAATCTTTATAAAAACACAGAATTTGATGGCAGATAAGGACTGCTGGGCCCTCTCGGTCTGCCTATTTCTGTACATAATGGATAAGCTGCAGATCCTAGTTAACCAACAGCCTACTTCCTCCTATCCCTACCCCCTAGAATTGCCTTATGTCTGTCCCATGTATTCTTGAATTCCCCCACTGTTTTGACTCCACAACCTCCTCAGGAAGGATGTTCCATGCATCCATAACCCTCACCATGAAAAAATATTTCCTCACATTACCTCTGATCCATCCCCCTTCTATCTTCAAATTTAGCCCCCTTGTTCTTGCATACCTCTTTTTCTTGAAAGATGCTACCCTCTTGGACTTTGTTGATTCCCTTGAGGTACTTGAAAGTTTATATCATGTTCCCCCCATCCCTCCTTTCCTCGAGGGTATACATATTAAGCTCCATAAGTCTCTCTTCATATATCTTCTGGTGCAGACCCTGCACCATTTTAGTTGTTCTCCTCTGGACTGCCTCCATCCTGTGTATGTCCTTGCAGGGACTGGGTCTCCAGAACTGCACACAGTACTCCAGATAGAGTCTCACCAGCTGTCTGTACAGAGGGATAACAACTTCTTGTTTTCTACTGGTGATGCCTCTCCCTATGCATCCCAGTATCCCCCCAGCCCTCCTTACTGCCATCTCACATTGCTTGCCCAATTTTAGGTCATCTGGTATGACTACCCCAGGTCCCTTTCCATTTTTGTTGTTGTTAGTAATTCACCCCCCCCCCCCATTGTGTACTCTTCCCCTGGGTTTTTGTTTCCCAGGTGCATTACTCTGCACTTCTTAGCATTGAATCTAAGCTGCCATACAGTTGACCATTCCTCAAGATCTTGCCAAGTCCCTTCTCATCCTTTCCACCCCACCTTGTGCATCAACCCTGTTGCAGATCTTTGTGTCGCCTGCAAAGAGACATACTTTTCCTTCCAGTCCCTCTGCATGTCACTTATAAAGACACTGAAGAGGACCAGTCCTAGAACTGACCTGCGGTACCCCACTAGTAACCCCCTATCTTCAGAGTGGACTCTGTTTACTATTACCCTCTGTGTCCTGTTCTCCAGCCAATGTTTTATCCAGGCTACCATCTTGGGACCCACTCCAAGGCTGGCTAACTTGTATATTAATCTTTTGTGTGGACTGTGTCAAATGCCTTGCTAAAGTCTAGGCAGGCCATGTCCTCAGCCCCTCCCTGGTTTACTACTTTGGTCACCCAGTCAAAGAAATCTATTAGATTCATTTGACATGACCTTCCCACTGTGAATCCATGCTGCCTTGGGTCATGTGCCCCTCTGGCCTTTAGGTACTCAACAGTTCTTTCCTTCAGAAGTGATTCCATCATTTTTCCTATCACTGAGTTCAAACTAACTGGTCTGTAGTTTCCTGCTTTTGCCCTGCTCCCACTTTTGTGAAGTGGAATAACATCTGCCCTCCTCCAGTCCTCAGGTACCACACTATCTTCACCATGATTTGTTAAAGAGGGTAGTCAGTGGTGGTATTTGTTCTACCCTTGGTTCCTTTAGAATTCTGGGATGAATCCCATCAGGCCCCATTGCTTTGTCCATCTCCAGTTTTAAGAGTTCTTTCAGAACTCTTTCTTCTGTAAATGGGCTGGTATCAACATTCCTATCCAGAGTGTTTCTATTGTTTGGTTTATGTACCTTCCCTTCTTCATTTGTGAATACTAAGCAAACATATTTGTTTAGTATCTCAGCCTTTTCACAGTCACCCTCTGCCCATCCTCCCCTCACCTTTATTAAGCCTCACTATCCCTCCCTTTGTCTTCCTTCGCTCTCTGATGTACCTATAAAAGGTTTTATCCACTTCTTAACTGAGTTGGCTATCTTTTCCTTGGTTTGAGCCTTTGTTGTTCTGACTGCCTTCCCTGCTTCCTTCTGCTTTAACTGATACAGTTGTTTGTCCTGCTCCTTTTGTGATTCCTTGTACTTCCTGAATGCTATATTTTTCTCCATAACCTTCCCTGTCACCTCCTTTGAGAACCATAGTGATTTTTTACATCGTTTTGTTTTGTTTACTTGCTTCACGCAAAGGCTTGTTGTCTCAGTGATGGCAGTTTAGATTATTCCCCATTGTTCTTCCACCCCTCCTTCCTGCCCATTTGCTAGTGCATTCCTTAGGCACTCATCCATTTTGGCAAAGTCAGCCCTCCTAAAGTCCAGGACCTGTGCCTTTGTATGGCTGGACTCTACTGCTGTGTTTATCATGAACCATAATATCACTCTGCCCCTTAGAAATGCACAGTGAGTTGGACTGTTGTATATTGCATACAATTACATGCAAATATTTTGGAGTAGCTTACTGAATTCATTAAAGGAGTTAATTATACTGTAAATTCACATACAGATCAGAAGATATTTATGCATAACTCTTTTTTTAAATTTAGCCTCTTATCTGTCCCTGTTACATATGTTACTTGATCACTGTTTCTAAACATTAGGGACTGGATCTTGAAAACCTCAGGCTGTATTATCTTCATGTTTACAATTTAAGTAGGGGACCACAAAGGAAATATGTTGATAGCAAAGGAATAAAACAACCACTGACTCATAACCCTTTAAAGAAAAGGCTTCTGTTTACATGAATGCTGAAACTGTATTTATTTAATTAGGATAAATGCAATTTTGCAGCATTTAAAAAATGTAAACAGCCTCTCCTGATTGAAAACTCCCTCCTTCTCTTTCCCTAAAATGGCGGCAGATGTGCAGCATGATGACATCAGTGAAGAGACGGAGCCTCATGAACTATAACACATGCTGGCAGCCCTTCAAGCAGCAGGACACTATCATGTTTTCCCAAATTACTTCCAATCTGTCAAAATAGGTAAGAGTAATCAATTAAGATATGCATTATTCATAGTAATAGATAAGATAGTGATGCTTTTGTTAGTCTGAAAATAACAAGCAGAAACGAATGCAGTGTATCCCATTGCAAGTAACAGTCTCCTGGTGTCAGCTTCCTAGACAATCTGCCCTATCCCCTAACTGCCCCAATCCCCCAATTTACAATATTTTAAAAATACCTGGTGGCCTAGTGGGAGGAACAGAAATATTCCCAAAGATCATAGTTTCAAGTGCTGCTCCCAACAATGGGAGCTCACCACACTCACCGCCCCTTTCCTCCTGTCTGCATTCATTGCAGTCAGTCATTCTCCTCATAGTGCATAATCCTCCTAAAATTGTTCCATTTCAGTCTTATTTCAGTCTTATCTATTCTTTGGGGAACATACTTGGTGGTCTAGTGGAGGGCATATAAGGTGAATGGTAAATATACCAACGACTGCAATACTACCTAGAGCTCTGCAGTTACTGTCTCTTTTGCAACCAGAGCTCATAGACCCATGTCCTCACAATGTCACAGACTACACCAGCTGCCTTGTCCAATCGATCCTTCCTGATGTAACTAATTACCCTGCCATGTTCTTGTTCTCTTTTACAGGAAAATGCAGCACCCCAACAATGTAGTGGGGTGGGGCGGCAGAGAGAGAGGGAGAGAACCAGCAAATATGCACCAAAAGAGCATGGTCCCCTATAAGTCAGTCTTGTACATGACCCAGATGTCAAAGAAAACATGCTGTTCTCCTCCCTCCCGAATCAGACCACTAGGGTACTGTACTTTCCGATAAATAAGAAAAGAAGGACATGACTGGAAAATTAGGCACATTGGGAGGGATCTATTGGATCACAGCAGCTGATGTAGTTTGTGATGGCATGAGGACATGGGTCTGTGAGCTCTGGTTGTGAAAGCAGCAGTAATAGGAAAAATCTAGATGAGACTGTGATCGTTGGTATATTTACCATTCACTTCATGTTCCCACCACTAGACCATGAGGTTAGGTTTGTTCCCTGAAGAATAGATAGGTTCAAATGGGGACATTTTAGGAGGATTAGGCACTACAAAGATGATGACTGGCTGCAATAAAGATAGACAGACAGGAGGAAGGGAAGCGGTGAGAGCAGTGAGCTCTGGTTCTGATAGCAGCCTTGAAGTGCACAGGCTCAAACAGTTGCCCCCATGAGCATAGCCAGCACCAGAAGAAGGTCTCATGGTAGTGGTTGCTCATATACAGGAGGGGAAAAGTGATCCAGGCATTTGAAGAAGTACCTGACCACCTTCTTCTGTGCCGCCATGAGCTTACCAGCCTATGTCCAGTATTCCAGAGATGGCTGCCAGATGCACCTTTAGGGTTGTGACTCGGTCCCAACTGTGACAAGGACCAAATGGTAGTCAAGGATCATTGCTACTGGGCAGCCAAGAGGATCAAGATCCTTTCCTTCTCCCTCTGCCTTCTTCAGTGCCAGGCTCACTGTATGTCCTTCAAATCCAAATACTGGTTTGTTTACCTTCTCTCCTACCTCTCTTCTCACATCTCCAAACTCCCCTCACCTCCTGCTCCCTCCATTCAAGGGACAATTGCACCTTGTCACTCCTCATCACCGCTCTTCAGCTTGGCAATCTGCTTTCTCCTATCAACTTCCCTTACTCTGGAACCAGCTCCTCTCTTCCCTCTGCCTCTCCTCATCTCATGGCTCCCTCAGGCATCAATAGAAACTCCAACCCAACTTCGCCCAACCTGCTCCTGTTACCTTTCTACTGAGACCTCCCCAGCCTAAGCCTCAACCATCCCTGGTAGGGCATCTGGCTGGGTCTTCCCTACCATCCTACTGATTTCATTCCCTCATCATCTCTGCTCTATGTTCCACCCAGGGATAGGCAGAAGCTCATCCTACAGGTCTCTCTCTTCTGTCTGTTGCATGCTGTGTATTGCTGCTGTTTTACTTTGCACTTGAACAGACATTTCAGATTAATCTGTGACCACACTTTATTTTCTGTACCAACTTATTTTGCACCCATGTATTTTTGAATCAACTTACTTATCAAATGTTTGCTCAATTGACTTGTTATTCTGTACTGTACTGCTATTTCTCCTGTTCCTCTCCCGTGGATCTCATCCAGAAATGAGCCTTGGCTCAGTGTGCGTCTCCCACTTACCAATTTTCAAATAAATAAATAAACAAATGAACAAACAAACCTATTCCATGTGAATGAATAAGTTCTGCGATTCAACTTTTTTTGGGATGCTGCCACTATGTGGAGAATGTCAGGCCTAGAAATTTAGCAGCTCAGGAACCAGGAAGGGAGGTGCAGAGACACAAGGTCCAGGTGTAAGACCATCCCTTGTTGACTCGTCAGCAGGTCGGGGCAGAGAGGCTAACTCCATGGGGAACTGCTACTAAGGCTGAGGAGATCTTGGTACCAGAACTGTCTGGGTCATTCTGGAGCAATCAGGATCATCCATCCACTCATTTTTCTTTCTGGGCCTTGATCCCTATCTTGTGAATCAAGAGGAAGTGAGGAAAGGCATATAGAAGATCCCGGGTCCAGAGGCAAGAGATGGCATTTCCCTTATGAGTCCCAGTCTGAAGAAGCAGGCACAGAACAGTTTCAGTTTTCGGTTCTCTCAAGAGGCAAACAGGTCCACCATAGTTGTGCCTCACAAGGAGAACAGTTGGTCTATGCCATCCCAATGCAGGGACCACTTGTGTGACAGTTCTCTTACCCATCTGAAAGAAACTGCCAGCTTGTTGTTTCCCCCATGATGTGGATTGCATGGCAATGAACCTGCAGGCTGTGCACCAGTGCTCAAGTGCAGAGGGCCTCCTGATACAACAGGAAAGAGCATGTCCTGCCCTGCTTGTTCAGGTAGAACATGGTGGTCATGCTGTCTGTCTGGACCTAAACAACCTGACCCTGAACCAATGGAGCTAATTCCACCAGAGCCAGAAGCACTACATGGAGCTCCACCATGTTGCTGTGGCATCTGGATTCCCAGGGTGACCAGATCTCATGGTCTCTATGGACTCCCAGGTGAGATCCCCCCCCCACCACCACCAGCAATGCATCCATCATCAGGGTGACTGATAGCTCTGAGCAGACAAATTAAATTCCTCCCTCCATGTTCTGGGAGCACAACCACCATTTGATGGCATATTACATCAGCTGTGTCATCCAGCCTCGCTGGCACAGCTAACTGAGGCAATCAGACCACTAGCAGCCCAGCTCCCACTGAAGGGAATGCATTTGCAGTGAGCCCATTGGGCTATGTTGGTCAAAGCTGCCATGTAGCCCAATAGCTGGAGGAATTCCCAGTCCGAGCACAATTGCCAACTGAAAATTATCAGGCAAAGGAGGCACGATCCGATTCCCTGTTCAAAGGAAGGCAGGTTCTGGCTAACAGGAATACAGTTCCACTACAATGAACTTGATCATCTGCATGGGGTTCAGATTCGACTTGGCTGGGTTTACCAGATGGCCCAAGACTTGAAAGGTCCGGAGTGCCAGATCCCTGGAATTCTCCCCTGTCTCCCTTGAGATGCCTGCTATGAACCAGTCATCCAGGTACAGGTACACCCTGACTCCTCTGTGCTGGAGGAAGGCCGCCACAACTGCTCGGCATGGAGGTCAGGCCAAAAGGCAATTGTATTTTTGTACTTATTATTTTACCAGGAAAAGGCTTCATTGAGCAAAGACCATTTACAGGGAGGGCATTGGTAAGACAGTATACAAAGTCAGTTCAAAAGAATCACCTGAGGTACAACAGGATAAGAAAGTATGCAAGATAATACATGAAATAAAAATAGCAAATAGATGCAATAGTGCAACATGATTTTACATTCAGGAATAACAGGCAGGAAGATTATATATACATTAAGCATAAGGAAAGTTAAAATGCATACAGAGACTAAATATAATGATGTAGTGTGCTAATTGGTGAGCTATGCCATACAGGCAGTAGCTTATCATGGTAAAGTAGTGAACATAACATACATAGTTTAGCCCCATGTACAAACATCAATATAGAGGTCATCAATGACAGCTCTGAAAACTTTACCACTCACCAGGGACCCTAACTTGAATGATGATTGCAGATTGCCCCATACAATGAGGATAGTGCAGCTGATTGCAAATTTTCCAAATAGAGTGATGTACCTAGGAATATCCAGGAAAATGAGATTTCTTGGACCCTAAACTGGTACAATATCACTAACGCCCTGAACTAGAGGTAACACAGTATGATGAATGGACTGGAATATGTAAGAATGTGTCCTGGAGCTCAAAGGAGGAGAACAATTCCCCTTGCTCCAAGGACAATATTATCCTTGTCAGAGGGGTCATATGGATTTTCTGTTTTCACACAGCTGTTTTGTTTAGGTTATGCACATCCAGTATGGAGCACCAGGACCCCATTCACTTCAGCACCAGGAAGTACCAAGAGATATATCAAGGCATTGTCAGGGCATCCAGGACCTGCTCCATGGCCTTGTGAGTTACAAACTGAGCAATCTCACTCCTGAATGCAGGCAGCATTCCCTTGGGCACCTGGACTCCAAAATGAAGTCATAGAATCAAGGGTGGCACTGGACTTCTTAATCCAAGTGAGATGTCCCTCCATCTTGGTGCCATAGAAGTCAATGCCCAAAAAGGGCACATCAGCCAACTTATGCTGGTTGTCGGCCATGAAGGTGGACAGCCTCAGCCAGGCCCAAGGGTGCACAGACATGTCCAGAGCCACTCAGCACACACAACAGTTGCTCAGTTCCAAGGCTGTCTGGAGCTAATGTTTAGCTAGCATGCAGCCCTGGTCTTGAAGCACCATAGCAGAAACTTGCTTGTTGATTGGGATCAAGAGGAGGAGTTCCCAAATATGAATGTCACAGTATCATGGTTTTACAGTATACTGTGGTATCGGAAGTCACAGTACTGATACCATGGGCAATTTCCAACACAGTGATAACCATGGTTCATGGTATACCACAGTATTCAGACCTTTCAACTAATTTGTTTTTGCATTTTTTTTAACTTTTAATCTTTATTGTTTTTGCATTTTTAAGAACAATTGCCCCTTCCATGCCAATTCTCTCTGATGCAAGAGTTTTAGGAGGACTTATTTTTGTACAAAAATTACTTCTATATTACTGTGATATAACAGTAACCACATTACTACATGTGACGGTTATCATACTGTCAGAATTTCATACTATGACATTCCTATTCCCCAACAAGGCCGAATAAGGAATGGCCACAGTGAGCCATCATCATGGCATAGCTGGCCTGCCCGAGACCAAGAAAGGAGGCCATGTAGACTTTCTTGGCCACTTTCAATTTTTTGGATTTTGTTGGGTGGCATATCCACATCCCCTTGGCCTTTCAACTTATAAAAGTCTGAGTTGGATGCAGATCCTCCACTGAGGATGGTCCAGAAACCCCAAGAGGCTCTGAATGGGAACTGTATAACTGCAGACCAAATGGGTAGGGGCCGAGAATGATGCAAGTTGAGTCAAAAATATGATGTATGGAGTGAGAATGATGCAAGTTGAGTCAAAAATATGATGCATGGTGTGAGGATTTCTTTCACTTGTCGCTCCAGACAGGGAGGGTGCCAAGGGATTAGAAGCAGGCACATGTTGTGCCCATCCATAAAGGGGGATCGAGAGAAAAGCCAGAAAACTATAGACCTGTCAGTTTGACGTCGGTGGTGGGGAAGGTAATGGAGAGCATACTTAAGGAAAGGCTGGGAGGTTTCTTGGAGGAGATGGGTTACCTGGATGACTGGCAGCATGGGTTGTGCCAGGAAGGTCGTGTCAAACAAACCTTGTAGAGTTCTATGAGTGGGTGACATCAGCACTCGACAGGGTAAGACCAGTGGAAGTACTGTTCCTGGACTTCAGCAAGGCATTTGATTCGGTCTCTCACACTGGCCTAAGGGAGAAGCTGAGGGGGATGGGGTAGGCTCATTGACGGTTAGGTAGACTGGAAATTGGCTTTCAGGTCACACTCAGTGGGTAGTGGTCAGAGGGGAGATCTTGTCTCCTAGGGAGGTCATAAGTGGGGTTCCACAGGGATCAGTCCTGGGGCCACTCCTGTTTAACACCTACATCTCCAATATCAGGGAAGGTATCAGGTGTGAAATTAGTCTCTTTGCAGATGACTCTAAGCTGGAGGTGGTGGTGGAGGAGGAGGAGGGGAGATTGGCCCTGCAAGAAAGAGGACCTGGATACTCTGGATAGGTGGTCCTGCACCTGGAAATTGAAATTCAGCTCCTCCAAGTGCAAGGTGCTACACCTAGGGCGGGAAACACCCAACTGTGTGTACACCCTGTGGGGGGATGAGTTGCAGGCCATGGCAGGGGAAAGAGACCCAGGAGCCTCCGTGGATGTTAACATGAATAATTTAGAGCTGTACAGGAGGGTTGCAGTCAGGGCAAATAGGATGCTGAGATGCATTGCTAAGGGGGATTACCTCAAGGAACAGTGAGGTGATTTTGCCATTGTACAACAGCCTGGTTAGACCACATCTTGAGTACTATGTGCAGTTCTGGAGGCCGCACCTAAGGAGGGACATCTAACTCCTGGAGAGAGCTCAGAGGAGAGCAACCAGAATGATCCAGGGCCTGGGGGATATGACATATGAGGAAAGATTAGGGGAGCTCAACCTGTTCTCGCTGGAGGAGAGGAAGGACTGGGGGGACATGATTGAGGTCTTCAAGTTCCTTAGGGGAGTAAATAAGGAAAGCCAAGAAAGGATCTTTCAACTGAAGGAGGGTGGAATCACCAGATGACACAGCTGGAAGACTGAGGGTGATAGGATTGGGGGGGAAAGGAGGAGGAGGTACTTCACCAAGAGAGTGGTGGAACCATGGAATGCGCTGCCCAGGGAGCTGGTACAGACAGCTATGGTGGAGGGATTCAAGAGAGGGTGCGACAGGTATAGGCAAGGAGTGAAGCAGAGGCTGGTTTGGGGGGCAGGACTGGGGGATGGAGTAACATTGGAAGGAGACAGATAGAGGGCTACGGTACTCAATCTGGGTGCTAAAGGACGAGCAGACTTGATAGACCAATAGGCCTACTCTGCTGGCATCTAGTATGTTAGAAGGATGCAAGCTGAGTCAAAAATACAATGCACGCATGAGAATGATGCAAGCTGAGTCAAAAATACAATGCATGGAGTGAGAATGATGCAAGCTGAGTCAAAAATACAATGCGCGGCATGAGAATGATGCAAGCTGAGTCAAAAATATGATGCACGGAGTGAGAATGATGCAAGCTGAGTCAAAAATATGGTGCATGGAGCGAGAATGATGAATGTTAATTAAAAAATATGCATGGAGGGAGAATGATGCAATCTGAGTCAAAAATTATGTCAAAATAAATGGCCTTGGAAGTAATATTTTACCTGCTACAGTATTTAGGAAAGCATTATGATGTCGACAATGCAGGATTCATGGAGCAGAATGCCATTCATAGTACCATAATCAGACCTGCCTGTCTACATAGGCCCTCTGTATATGCTCTAGTGTCAGTTAGACCAGCTGTGGCTGGTCTAACAGTGGCCTGCATTATAAGCACAACGACAAGACCTACATTCTTTGACAATCCCACATAAGGAGATGGTGTAACATTTCTGGGACACAGGTATGCCTTCCAACATGGGTCAGGCATTTTTTTGATGCAAGCATGGCACAAGCCAGTCTGGCACATACAGACCAGTTTTTGACACAAGCACCATTAGAAAATCGGAATTGACACAAGTTTTGATGCATCGTGCTCCTTGCATCTTTTTTTTTTTCTTACGCAAACACCATGCGACATTCTCTGGCCTTTGACAATCCTGCCCCATGTTCCCATAGTAATAGCAGAACAATTTTCAACATGATGGAATACTGCGGAACCTTACTAAAAATTATATTTCAGGGGAGATCAACAGAAATGTTTAATAACTGCTCATAATTGATGGGAAATTCAAAATGCATCTTTTAGGATTGTCATAAAGCTCATAAACGCCATGGGCACTATTCAGCAATGTTGCATATATTTTTGAGCATGTGTCTCTAATACTAAAGTATTAAATGTAAATGAGCACGTAAATGGAATAGTTCTTGAACTGAGGTTTGTTCCACAAACAAAATGTCACTACAAGACAGGAACACGGTTTACATCCCACTGGCTGATTTTTATTCTTGTGAACTGAATTGGAGGGAGAAGGGAGAAAGTGTTTGAAAGAAAGGTCTTGATTCATGAATGACCTTCCTACTACCACCAGTAGTGCAGTCTTGGATGCTGAGGTCCTCAAAATCAAGGCTCCCGATGCTATTGATACTGCACGCCATAACCGGACTCATCAACATTATGAGTGGCACTTAGGGCCTACACTGCACAAATAAATTGTGTGGCACCGGGTATATTAGCTGTTTTGGAGCACACAACTAGAACTGTGGGCCATGATACTGGACACCTGGGGCATAACTCTGTGGAGGGCTTACACTCAACACAGGCCGGCATTGCTCACATCAGGCCCAAGCTCCATTCCTGTGAGGTCTGTGGGTGTTTTGGGTGGCTGTAGTCAGCTAGGTCAGAAATATTCTGAACTCCATTACTGCACCCAGGATCTATGTTCAGCCCATTCTGCATGCCGCCCTCCTACACACAGGGGATGCAGGCAGTAGGCTAATGTGGCCGGTGGTCCCCTCTGCTTTAGCACGCACACACTGGCTCCCTGAATCTCATAATCTCTGTGCAGTAGAGGCACAGTACTGAGTGCTGGAGATGATTCAGTAGCAGGGCTTACTGACCAGTGGTGTGCCGACAGCACCAGTAGTAAGTACCTTCACTCTAGCCCACAGAATCTTATTCTGTGTTCCAAACATAAAAACAAAATGTTATTTTCGGTTTAAAAAAGTGAGTGTCTCTCATATTGGTGTGATCACAGCAAAACAGAATGCTTAGTTTATTTATTTAACCAGGGTTAAAAACTGATTGAGGTATTCACCTCTTATTCCTGTGTCTGGGGAAGGTGCACAGTAGTAAAGCCAGCACTACATCCTGTACAATATTACAAAGTGCAAGATAATCAGTGGTAAGGGTTTCAGTTATTATGGCTGTTTCTGAAACAACCTCCCCAGTGATGTCTTCTTTCTGGCTTCATGGGACACTTCAAATCCTTCTCCCAAACACATTTGTCCTTCCTTCTCAAATCACTTGAACCATTCACATCCTAAGCAAAACTCACAGTAACACCCATATTACTTAACTCTGTCAATTCTACTGTACACTACATGCTACAATACCCATTGTTTATTCATTTTCATTCTCTCTCTCTCAGTGGCACCCTCCTATCTCCATCATCAGTCTTCTCATAGGCTTACAGGATAACCGTTACTTAACCACGAGCACCACAGTGGTGGGTGGCCTACCATACCAGTTGTGCATGGGACTGCATGGGGGTGCCAGCATCAATTTTAGAAGACCAGGGCTTTATTCACCATGTTTCCTTCCCAGGGTGCCATTGTTCTATGGCACTGATCATCAGGCATAACAGCATGCATGCCTGTCAGTATCTGGCGCCAGTCCGTTCCAATGCAGTGTGCACCTACTGTGCTACCACCTGACCTCCATGGGGTGGAAGTCAAGCAGTGGCACATAGTGTCCCCTTTCCTGAGGGAAAACAGATGTATCTGGGATCTCAGTCCTCCCTTCTTTGGCCAGCCCCACAAATGATCCGACCCCAGGGCGACAGTGTAAAAGAACAATTTAGCAAGTGGTAGCGCTACCACTGCTCATTGTTCTTCTTGTATTCATTTTCATTTGTCTTTTATTCATTGTATGTATTGTTTCATGCTTATTCTTTTAGACTGTATCTGCCTTTCAGGAATGCCATGCTACTTTGTATGAAAGATTCCAGATAAACAAATACATAAAAAGGCATTCACCCACTGCACATAAACACAATCATTGAAATGAGTGAGCAATTAACTGATTTTATTTGAAGATATACTATGTGGGAAGACAAATTATAATGAACCAAGCCATATGTTCCTTGGTTTGTCATTCAGATGTTAATAAATTAAACAGGTGTCAGCATTAGAAGTTGTCAGCCCTCAGCTTAATCTGTTTTGACTTTGATGTGAGTCAGTCACAAAGGTTATCTCACAGCTGCTTGGATACCACCTCCTAATTAGTCAGCATCCTGTACAAGAATTCCATAGAGTATGTATATGTAAATAGCGTGTGTGTGTGTGTGTGTGTGTGTGTGTGTGTGGCAGGGGTGGTGCAAACGCAGCCATGCCATACTATTCGATGTCATAATCCAGTTCCCGTGAATAAAATGCATGGCACACTGCTTTGTGCCGTGTCAGCCAGGAAAAGCTTGATTCACAGCAGCCTTACAAAGTTCACTTGCTTTTAGGAATTTTCCTAAATGTAATGGCTAGTGTACAGTATATGGTAACGGCAGCAATTATATTTGCTTGGGAAGGGAGGTGTAAAGGTGCATAACTCTTCTGGAAGAAATGCCTAAACATTTAAAAAAAATTAAAGACACTCAAGGGCTTACATTGTTCCTTTTAGGCAATTATTTGTAGTTTAATGGCTTATTGTTTAATTATTAGGTGTCATTCTCATATCCAAGGAAGACCCACTCTTGTGCAACCCCTGCTCAACCCTTGGTAAGGGTGCATGCATCAGGTGTGGCTCGACACGACAGTAACTACAGATCGGAGGACCATGGCAAGAACAGGTCAGGTTCCACAGCCCCTTCATGTGGCTCTCAATTGTCTCATTATACTGTAAGTCACTTCATCCCACCAATTCTGAAAATATACACCCACACAGGGAGTTGACAGATGTAATGCAAGGACAGTCAGATCCATGCTGAGGCCAACATACATGTTCACTTTCCTAGACAGGGCCCTCAGAGATTTAATTTAACCTTATGGACAACAAAAACAAAGACTTTGTCAATACATTCCTCCCTAGCAGGTCTAGTGTCACAGTAGAAAACAAAACAAGAACACACAAACACATTCTGAAACTGATGCAATCCTGAACAACAAATCCAAAATTTAGGAAAAAGAAACAAAAATGGGTGCACATCAGACCTACTGTGTGGCTTGCAAGGATGGATAACACCCTAATTCCTCTGCTGTAAAGCTATTTGTGGCATGTACTTGCAATTTGTGTATGTTTATGTTCTACTGCACCTGTCTGCATAGAAACTTACTTTATGGTTGGGTATCTAATAAAGGTGTTTATGCATATATGCATAAGACCCACACCATGGGCCAGGTTTTCAAAGCCCTATGTCGGACGCAAGGTGCTTGCAGTGAACAGCTGTGCCACAACTGGCAAACTGCATCTGAAGATGCGGCCAGGAACTATTCAGCAAACCAGCCTGTGGCAAAGGCAGGCTGTTTGTGGCAAACGGGGTTTGTGCCAGAATTGCACCACAAAAATGGCTGTGGCATGACACTAGGGGCTTGAAGCAGACACAGGCTGCCACATCACCCAAAATCATATTCAGAGAACCCTCCCAGAGGACAATGGTCTAAGTACTGTTAGACCATCAAAAAGCAGGCGTAACAGTATATAGACACTCTCTTGGAGGGTTGCCAAGAATGCCCCTGTGTCACTCCCTCCCCAGCCCTGATCTGCCAGTATGTTATAATTATAGTACCCATGGAATGCCCTGGTGATCTAGTGCCCCCAAACCTGATCTGCCAGTATTTGTTAAGTATAATATCCATGAAATGCCCTGGTGATCTCATGCCTCCCCAGCCCCGATCCACCCGCAAGAGTTCTTATTGTACATACTATAACTCCCTGGTGCTCTTGTGGCACCCCTCCCCACTCTGAGCTGCTGGTAGGTTTTATTATTTTTGTAAGCAATACCCTGATCTAGTGGCCCCCACCTGAGTAGTGCCCAACACCTTCTACCCCATCCCGATCCCGATCTGCACCAGCACAGCCTTACCCTTCATTGTGGCGGCAACGAATCCAACTGTCAGAGCATGTACTGTATTACAGTACATATTCTGACAGTTCATTTCGCGGCCGGCCATGGTGGTGTGAGGAAGGCTGTGCTGGTCACCAGATCAGGGCTTGGGATGGGGAAGAGGGGTGGTGGGCACTACCTGCAAGGGTAGGGGGCCACTAGATCACTAGGGTATTACTTAAGGAAAATAATAAAACCTACCAGCAGATCAGGGCAGGGAGAGGGCCACTAGAGCACCAGGGAATTATAGTACATACAGTAATAACTCTTGCAGGCAGATTGGGGCTGGGGGGGGCACTAGATCACTAGGGCATCTCATGGGTACTATACTTATATACTGGCAGATCTGGTCGGGGGGGCACTAGATCACCAGGGCATTTCATGGGTACTATAATTAACAAATACTGGCAGATTGGGGCTGGGGTAGGAAGGGCACTAGACCAGCAGGGACATTTCTGTGTACAATTACTGTTGTACAGCATGATTGGGGCTGGGGGGGGGGCAACCACTTGCATGGCCCTTTCCTCTGGCACAGCTGCCGGCCGGCTGCCCAGCAGCTTGTGACATTATTGGTGTGTGCGTCATCTGTTTGACTGGTGCCGTAACCTGCAGGACGCAGACTCAGCGACTGCGTTAGATGATGACTCAGGCGCATGGTCCAGGATGCAGGGACAGTTGTGCAAGCTGCCATTTTCGCAGCTTGCAGTCAATCTTTGAAAATCCAACCCCATTTGTGTGCTTGATCATCCTTGAAAGCCACACAATAGGTCTAGTGTGCATATAGTTTTGTTTCTCTGTCCTAGTGGCACAGCAGTACCTTGTACTAAGAATAGGGCTCAGGCTGCCATGCCCAAGGACACTGGGCATGTCACAGAGAACAGGTGCTCTCCGATTTAAAGAGATGACAATGACTGGGTCCAGTACATAAATGCACACCCAGCTTTCTGGATAATAATAACTACTATTGCTGCTGGCTACAGCAGCAGCTGCTCAAAGCTTCCCCACCTTGTTGAAGCAGTTATACACTTGGCAATAAGGTACTTGGGATGGTTACAAAAAATGTAAATATCTGTAAATCCCTTTATTAGCAACTGAACCCATTTGTTTTCAGGCAGTACTATTGCCATTGAAAAAAAATAATTTTACAGACAAACATCTTATTTTCTTAAATGTTAATAACTCTATGTTGTTAAGATGCACATCTGAACTGGAATGACACATTTATTATTTACACATGCACCACCTGCTCCTTTTATGATACAGTATCCCAATTATTCAAAATGAAGTCATATATTATCTGGAATCCCAACAGATTGTGCAATAGCATTACACTTGCTACTGTGTATCAGATATTTATAATATATGGTATGTATGTGTAACCACCCAGTCCCTGGGGTTACTAGAATCCTAGCAGTATTATTGTTAGAAAGGCAGCAGGCAGCGAGTAGGGAGTTCATTAGGGGCTCCTTACATAATGACATCATTGTTTACTCAGCTAGCCTAAGTGAGTAATGATTAGGCCATTTAGAACTCTCGCAGCAGCACAAGCCACACTGTGTGGATAGCTGCTCGGGGGTGCTTAGAATGCCCAGTTCAGTTTGGAGTGTTGTTCAATCTGTAGTGGAGTGAGGAGGTGAGAGTGGCAGTAGGACTGACAGTGGGCTCTGACAGAGGGCCCAGGATTTCTCACCCTAGTCGTGTGTCATTTCCAGCTTCCAGCTGAAGTGGTGGAGACAAAGGCTACAGCAGGATTTCTTGGTTTTCTACTCCCTGTGAAGTGGAAGGATATGCTCGTTCTCTGTGGACTCAAGGCGCAATCCTCTGAATGTTCTGAGGTGTTTTCAGCTGCCTTGGTATAGGACCTGAAAGAAACTGTTTGGACCAGCTACCCAGAAGAGTGCCTTTCCTGTTTCTTTTTGGTTGTTCCATCCCCAGTGGATGGAACAAGTTCTGTGAGTACTGAAACAAGACTGGATCTCCAAATGTTCTTAAGGAAGTAGATTGTCTGGGGTGTGTGTGCCCATAGATAAGGCTGGATCACACCTGTCAGTGCCCCTAGTCTCAGCAGTGTGAGTGAAGAAAGTTAAACTGTGGACCCCAGTGAGTACAGTTTATTTTCTCTGCGTCACCCCAGTGTTGAGACAAGTAAAGTATGGGACCTCTAGCATTTCAGTGGGGAATGGGGGTTTCAATGGTGTAACCCTGAAGAATGGCAGAGTCTGTCAGTTGGGGCCAAGGGTGGAAGGAACGCCATCTAAGTGCTTACAAGGCCAAGCTTCCTGGTTCTTAAAGGGCACCAGTATTTTTACCTGACTGGGTGGCCATGCTGCAGATTAAGGTGTGTGGCTGAGTTTCACATATTGCACCTATCTCCGAGAATAATTCTGAGTCTGTGACTTAGATTTCACTAAATAACACTCATGGGAAAGAAAGAGAGATGTTCATGTGCATGGCCCAGTGTCCACAGATGCACTTTTGGGAATTTGGGAAGAAGATGTGTCTGTTTTGTTCATGAACTGCACTGCAATGCAAGGAGAGTTTGCGGATGTTGTACCTGTCCAGTCTGGACCAAGCCTTGGGGGTCCACTTCAGCTTTACTTGCCATCTTTAAATAAAGCCATATTGCACAATCCCAGTCACTGTTACGGACATTCCATTCATTGCTCCTGGTTGTGTGGATTTCCTGGGGTCCCCTCAGCAGGTACGATCAAGTATATGCCTAGCAGCCTCCACCCAAGACCTGGGTTGTGCTATTTGCACAAGGTTCAAGTTGTTTGATTCTGTACCCCCACCCCTCTCTCCCTCTAGAAAATGAGCCAGGTATACATCCTAACGCCAAGGGTGGTACCTATCTTTTAGCAAAGTAAATTGGTGTGCCAGTATAAGGGCACCAGTGTTTCCAGATATTTCATGGGGAATGTGCACACTAGTTAAAGAAGTGGCCTGGGGGTTATAAAAAATGGGGGCTCGTCCATTTCCATAATCTTTTCATAAACCATCCTAGACAGGATCTCAGATTAACAACTACTTTACAGATTTCCTTTTATTAATTAGATACCACCAAAATTTCCTTTCTAGCTTGCCGCTTAAATTTGAGCTGTTTTAAATGGTGCTAAGCCACAAACAAACCTACTTTTCCCATCTAGCAGTGTGTATTAACTGCACTTGCTTTTTCAGCCTGCTAGCTTTCACTGCCTTGTTTAGATAGCTTTAGTTCTGAACACAGTGCTCCAGATAAGGCAAGTGCTAGCCTATTTTAATCATCAGTAATTTACAAATACTCTTTAAAAATTCATTTGAATTGCACAAAACATACTTCAAAAGGAACATTTTCCCCAAATTAAAGCACATTTGCTCATCAAAATGATAATTTACTCACCCAGTATCAAAAATGGTTAGCACATTAGACATTACTCCTGGGTGCTAACATTATCTGGTGCGGTGCCTATCCAGCAAATAGTTTGTGTGTAATGTATATATGCTTTGCTACTAGCTGTATTTTTGTTTGTCCCAAATGCTCTTCGCATCTAAATCTGTTTTTTTTTTTGTATAGCTAATTTAAATACTGTATAACATGTTATATTTGCTGTAAAATAATTATATTCGCTCATGTGATAATTGTGTGAAATTAAAATGTCACTCATTGGCCACAATTGCACATTTTCAATGGGTGTGAATTAGCAGCTAATTGCAGAGCATGACATTAAATTTGTGCAGCTCTGGCCAAATAGTGTCATGCACTACATATAAGCTGGGTGAGAATAAACAGTTCCACAGCACATCATCAGTTTTGTATTCGTAAAAACTGGTGTAAAAGCAACATCTTTTGCTTTCTCCTATCTGTGAAGAATATTTACAGTGCCTCACATGTTCATGCTTCCACACTAATAGGTTTGTGCTGCACGTATACTGTACTGACACTATATAAATGTCAAATAAATAAAATTATACAATGGGGTATTTAAATCAAGTAATCTAATTGGCTAACTGGCATCTTTCTAGTGTGATAAAACCCAGCATTACCCCCACAAAAGGTGCCAGTCAGCCACATGTACCTTCTTAAAATCAAAGCAAACCCCCTCCCCCTGAAAATAAAAACAGTATAACCACCATGTTGGATCCCCGCTAAAATGGTCGCCAGAGTGCTGAAGCCCCAGGATGCTCGTACTCGACTCCTACCATACCTGTTCGGGTAGTCACATTTTTTAAGTCTTTCAAAATATGGAAGGCCATATGTGTGAATGCTTGCAGCAGGGGAAATAAAATCCTGAACCTGGTAGCCTTGATGGCAGAGGTTGACCTGGACATTGTAACTATTACCAAGACATGGTACAATGGAAACCATGACTGGGATATAGCTACAGTATACCAGGTTATTTATTCAGAAAAAACAGGGAGGGTATAAAAGGAAGGGGGTGGCTTGTCACAGGGTGTGGGATTTCAAATCATAGAAACATGCAGACAAATTGTGAGGTGCATAAACATCACTTGGAAGCATTTGCCATTTTATTATAACTCAAAATCAATAAGGCAAAATACAGAAAATAAAAGTTAGTATAAGGTTAACATTTCTCAGCTAAGCATGGTGTGGTTTCAGCCTCTCTTCTGAACACTCTGAAGGTCTTACACCTTCCCTTGCCTGTCAGCAACTGACCACCCTATCTAAAAAAAAAAGTTGGCCCCTAGTGGCAGGCTTAAATACATTTCTAAGCGTGACATCCCCGTCAGGTGACCATGTAATTGTCTGCCTCCCTGTAAATTTCTTCTTTTATACATTACTAAAGTCTCTTTACAATCTGCTATCTGCTGTGGACTAACATACTGCATCATGACATATAACATTCTCTAGACATATATTACTCAGAAGCTTGCTGACTTCTTAATTAGGATCTGTGTCCTCATAATGGGGTTAAGCCCCTCCCTTGGACAGTGACCTCACATCTTAGGATCACTATAAATTCCTACACTAGGGGCTGCTGCTGCCCTATAGGGTTCAGTTCCACAGGAGGCTTCCTCTTGAAACAGCAGAGTCCACACTTGTTTGTGAACTAGGGCCTTTGGAAAAAAGTTGCTATAGTGGGGCTCCTTCCATTCACTAGAGACCCACTTATTGAGCAGGGTAAGTTCTTATTTATACAACATGACAATATGCTGACAAGCTATAGTAGCATGTACTAGTCTGGCAGGGTGTGTTCTGTTGAAGTTTTGTCCCCAGTTAATATTATAAATGTTCCAGACTGTGAGTATCAGCTCTATAACAACATCCAATACAACACCACAGGTAATGGAACCTTTATATACATATAAAGCAGCATTGTGTAGCCCTACTGCGGTTTATGGGATAGCAAGGGGAATGGAAGAATGAGGGCACGCTCTTCTTCTCCCTTCTCCTGCTAACTCAACTGCAGAATACATACTCTACTATTGTTTATCTTCTCCCATTTTGTGTGATTATTATCTTTTTCATATTATCTCATCATCTAGATATCAGGGAGGATATTAAAGCAACAGAAGTACAAGGAATACAGGGAAGGGGGAAGTCCTGTGGGTCACCCTAGAAATGGACAATGGCACAGCTATTCACACAGTCCTGATCTTCAGACCTCCAGCACAAGGGGTGGGATTAGACAGTTTTCTAGTGGAAACCACCCATAGAATGGTGACTAAAGGGGAAGTGTTGCTGGTAGGCGACTTCAATCTGCCATATGTGGATTGGAACGTCCCAGTGACAGCATCAGCCAGGAGCAGGGAAATCCTGGACTCCCTACAACTGGCATGCCTCAAGCAGCTAGTACTAGAGCCCACCTGGGAGGGGATGATTTTAAACCTAATACTCATCAATGGGGACAGAATAGCAGACATCAGGGTGGGTGAACACCTGGGTCAAGTGATTATCACATGGTGTGGTTCAGTATGAGTACACTGACAGAGTCAAGCCACATGAAAATGAGGATCCTGGACTTTAGGACAGCAGACTTTGCAGAGTTGAGGGTATGTCTCAGGGAGAGCGGGGGGGCAGGAGATTGGGGAAGTTGAGGAACAGTGGGCCCAACTAAAGGAGCCATAATGGAGAGAACAAAATTATGCATTTGGCAAATAAGCAAAGGAAAGAGAAAAAGAAAACCACTATAGTTCTCAAAGAAAGTGACTGGGAAGGTGAGAGCAAAAAAAATTGTCTTTCAGGAAGTACAAGGAAACACAGAAAAAGGAGGACAGTGCAGTGTGTCTGGACAAGCGAAGGAAGCAGGGAAGGCAGTCAGAAGCACAAAGGTGCAAGCAGAGGAAAAAATAGCACAGGCAGTAAAGAAAGGGGGCAAGACTTTTTATAGGTATGTTAGTGAAAAGGAGAAAGACCAGGGAAGGGATTGTAAGGCTTAAGGCAGAAAAGAAGGAGTGTGCAGAAGGGGACCTGGAAAAAGTAACAATCCTGAACAAATGTTTTTGTTCAGTATTTACAGAAAAGGGGAAGGTGAGGGACCACAATTAAGAGACAGAAACGTCAATGGGAGGGAGATGGACACTAGTCCATTTACAGAGGGCAGAGTCTTAAAGGAACTCACAAAACTAAAAATGGACAAGGCAATGGGGCCAGACAGGATACATCCTAAAATATTAAAGGAGCTTAGGACCGGGTAGGTGCTGACAGCACCATTGGCAGCCCTGTTCAATGAATTGATGGAAACGGGAGTGGTTCCAGAGGACTGGAGGAAGGCAGATGTAGTCCCCCTTCACAAATGTGGGAGCAAGGAGGAGGCTGGAAACTATAAACCAGTCAGCCTGACCTCAGTAGTGAGGAAAATTATGGAATTACTGCAGAAAGAAAGGATTCTAGGACATCTTGAATCCAGATGACACTAAGATTTGCAAAAGGATGGACACTCTGGGAAGGGTGGAAACAATGAGGAGACACCTAGGTAAGCTAGAGCAATGGTCAAGAATGTGGAAGTTAAGATTTAGTGTTAAAACATGCAAAGTCATGCATTTGGTGCACTAGAACCCAGGTGAAGATTACATGTTGGGGGGATACCGATGGCCACCAAACAGGAAAGGTATCTAGGAGTAATCATGCTGTATCTGAGAACCGCAAGGTGGCCAAACAATGTGCCAAGGCTGTGGCGAGAGCCAGTGGCGTACTGGGGTGCACTGGGAGGGGTATCACAAGCAGAAGAAAGGAGGTGGTGATGCCACTGTACAGAGCACTGGTGAGGCCTCACCTGGAGTACTGTGCCCAGTTCTGAAGGCCGCATCTCCGTAAGGACATAGACAGGGTAGAGGTAGTTTAGAGAAGAGCAACAAAAATGGTACAGGGCATGCGTCAAATTACATATGAGAAAAGACTGGAGGTCCTAAATATGTGTACCCTAGGGGAGAGGAGAGAGAGAGAGAGAGGGGGGATATAATAGAGACCATCAAATATCTCAAGGGTATAAAATAAGGCACAGGAGGGCAGTATCTTTCAGAAAAAGAGATGTTCTAGAATAAGAGGCAGGACATGAGGATGGAAGGGGGAAGACTAAGAGGTGACGTGAGAAAGTATTTCTTCACAGAAAGGGTGGTGAATGCATGGAATGGCCTCCCAGCTGAGGAGGTGGGGTCAAATTCAGTAGAAGAATTGAAAAATGCATGGGACAAGCACAGGGGAACCATAGCAATAGGAAAAGGAAAAGAAGGGTAAAGTCGGAGATCAAGTAGGGTCTGCATTTTTTGAAGCGGGTAGAGAAAATGGGCAGACTGCGTGGGCCTGGAGGTCCTTTTCAGCTGTCAGACTCTATGTTTCTATGTTTCAGGAATGCTAAAGTGAGGAAACTGTTTCTTTATTTAAAATGTGGGCTAAATCATAGAAAAATCATGGCCAAAAAGCCGAGCCATGATACTGGGCACATGCCTTTGCATATGCATTTGCGCATGCCCAGTATCACAGCTCTGCATTTTGGTCATGATTTCTATAAGATTTAGCCCTGGTTTTTAATAAAGAAACAGTTTCCCTAGTTCGGCGTTGCTCAAAGACTTAATATGTGACTAGTTGAACGGGGATGGTGGGAGGCGAGAACGAGCCTCCTGGGGCTTCAGCTCTATGGCGACTGGCATGCTGATTGACTGCACTGTGGGGGATGGGGAAAACTCAGCTTCCACTAGAGGTATAGCAACACTGCTGCTTGGCATCTCTCCCTCACAATACAGTGTTATCTCTTGGTCTCCCTGCAATTTGCCAGCCCCTATTTTTGTGAGTGTGTGCATGGGCGTGTGTGTGTATGTGTGTCTGTACTACATCTCCTAGCAAAAGAGAACTATTTAACATACAGTGGAAGGATATCACACCAAAAAAACAATTAAAACACAGTTTCTTTAGAAATAAAATCAACTTAATCTTTAAAAAAAAAGTAAATTCATACCCATTATATAATTGCAAAAAACAAACTTCAGGGTGTGGGTTATGCTGTGATTTACTGACGCCTGGCGAGGTTCGGTCACTCGGCCTGCAGCCTTGTGACTGAACCACACCAGATGTGGGTAAACCCTGCATATCCCACACCCTGTTGTGGTTTATTGCTTAAGTCTTAGAGTAGTGGTTGTAGTCTTATGAGATAACTTTAGTGTTCAACTTTATTAACAGGCAACATTTGTCCTTGTAAAGCCATAACCAAATCTCTGCTCAGGTGCTACTCAAAATTTCACAAAGAAAAGCAACAGGAAGTATAATGGGGTACAAAGTATAAAAAATTTTCACTGTAAGAAAATAAGAATAGTTACACCATCAGGAGAAAGAGTGAGACCACGTGCTGACCAATTTCAATATTTCAGTAGCTATATAAGAATTCTAAGAAACATTTTCATGTACTAATTTTTGCCACAGGATTCATCCACAGTTCGAGTCAGCCCATTACTGGGATTTCCTGGCAGAATGTCAGAGTTTAGGGAAAATGCTAAATGGAAAACAGGATTCAAGCAACCTACATGAGTCAATATAAGTGCAATGTAGAATTATTTTTTCCTTGTGACATCTGCATTGTTTGCATTTAAGGAATTTTCACAGAACTTTTTAAATCATTTTGCAGAATTTTGCCCTGTACAAAGTCCCTAAGATGATTAAAAAAATTCTACTTGTGAACCCCGCCCCTACTACCATCCCCCAAGTTCAAGCAACAAATTCCATGTTTGGAGCCAAGTACACAGTTCCCAAGTTGCATCTATGCGTGTGTGTTTGGGGGGGAGGAACAAGCTGAAAGAAAATCAAAAGCTGCAGAACAAACTTTGCGTTTTGCCAACTTTAGGAATTGTGCAATTTGGTTTATGTTTTCAGCTTTTTCCAAATTTATATAAAAGTGAACTTTTAAAATTTTCACACAGCTGTAGTTTTTGTTTTAAAATTATAGTAAGTTTTTATACTGTTGGATTTAGCTAGTAGCATTCAGTATTCCTTACAAATTGTAGAGCCAACCAGAAAAACACATACAACAGAAGTTTAAATAGCCACTGACGCCTCAAAGAAAACTTGGAAAAACATAATTTTTGTGTACAATTCACCTTGCATTCTATATATATTCTTTACATTTCTGCTCCCAATTATGTATAACTAAAGACATTTGCATGAATACTTGATCTCTATCCATTAGAGTTCATCTGCCTTTATAGTTTATTCCCTACTGTAGGTCATAATCCTCTGCTGTGACATCACAATCTGCTGCTGTGGGAGTAACTGTGATGTCACCAGCATGCATTATTACATCAGGTAGGGAGAAAGCAACAGGATTAGTTTAACTCTTTAGGAGCAAATATCCTGTTTTCCTGCAAATGACTTCATTAGTAAATAATGGAGAGGAGAAATACAGAACTAATGTAAAACACAAGCTGAACAGTCTCTAAATATTATTTTTCGTTTAAGTTCTCCTGAAGGTGTCAGCTGCTCTTTAAGTAATAAGAATAGGCATGTTTTTAGGCAGTCCTGAAAATTGACATTATCATATTAATATCCTACTGAGAAAGAAAGCTATTGAAATGTGTGCAGAAATGAAATACTACAGAAAACTCTCTCAAAGGCCTCATTTAAATTCCTTTTTCTCAGTAACCCTCACTGAGTGATTACCAGAATAGTATAACATGTTCTTACCTGTCTGACTCTCTTCTTTGAACTTCCCACTCTGAATATTCCTACTGTCTGAAGGCCTGTGAAAGTACCATAAGAATGTCACAAACCATGCTTCAGCACTCTGTTACATTGTCTTTATAGGCCCCATTACCCCCTTCTACCTGAAAAAAACAGCAATACACAACATGTTGGATAAAATGGCCTCAGCCATGTGTTTGTTGAAAATATGTAAATGTTACATCCAGCTGACATGTGCAGCCTAGGAGTCTCAGCATGATTTGTACAGTCAACACCTGACACCAGTTCGTCACAACCCCAAAGTGACCCTCTGAGTTGACCTCAATCCAAAAGGGTATGGCCTCCAGAGATGCACCAACCTCTAAGGTGGGGGGGGGCATGAGCCGTATGACATGCATTCTGCCCTGTTTGACTAGAGGAAAAGAGCAAGAGGCTGAGATGGGTCTGTGCAGGGCAGTTTAAAGGGACACTGTCAACTCTTTCTGCATCCTATTATTTCTACTTGAACACCCACATTTTATGATTGCTTACTTTCTCAAAAAAATTCATTGATGTCGCTGGTTGTTGTATCTTCTTCCTTTGTTAACTGAAATGTATGGTAATGGTATAATTATACCCAACCTTGTTGTTTAAATGATCTACTCTTCCTGCATACTTCCTGAACATTACCAATACCTTCCAAACAGTACAGCCACTCATGATGCAATGGTCTCCTCTGTTCCCACTGCATCATGAGTGGCTAGACGGTGTGGGAGCATTCCCAAATCTAGGAAATATGCAGTGGAAGTTGAGCAAGGAATGTAAACAAACACATTTTTTGTGTGGTAACACCAGTATGGTGGACAGTCAGCTTTTCACTTTTAAAAAGAATAAAGGACTTTGAATCAAACAACGAGCTACAGCAGTAATCTTTACTGAATGTGAGAAAATTTGAGGCCTAAGGTGGCTGATAGTGTCCCTTTAAGCCTATTGTTCCACAACTACTGGGCCCTTCCCCTGGGTAAGACAACTACCTACCTAACCTTACCAGCTCAGGTATCCAGGAAAAGGGCCACAGACAAATCTTCACCTGCTCCAATTACTTTGCAGGTTGTCCATAAACTTGTACAGAATTTATGCAGCCTTGTGATATTTACTGTGTCAGTACACCCAACAGAAAATTGTAAATATTGAAAGTTCACCTGTAAGTCAGTTAATGGTTTCTTGATGTGGCTAGGCAAATGTTTTTCACAGGCAAAAAACGCATGAAAATCCTTTTTCACACAATTATTGTTTCTACAAAAATGATTGTATCTGATTAGCAGTAGTATTTTTATTTATTTGGGTCCCAATCCCACAGGCTCAAGGCACCTTATGAAACACATTTACAGCAGTAATACACACAGACAAGTACACCTGACAGTGAGTCTAGCCCCACATCCTAAAATTAATAAATATATAAATCCACAAATTGACCAAAGTTAGCTCCTTAACAACTGCAGATGGAGTTAGTCAGGGTAGGCCAGTCTAAAAAATTATGTTGAAGCTCTCATTTAAAATACTCCACCAAGGCGGGCCTCTCTTAAATGATGGGGCAAAGGATGGGTTGGAGATGCTGTGGGTCACCCTGGAGACAGGAGCTGGAGCCACGATTTGTACCATAGTGACATACAGACCTCTAGCACAAGGGGGAGAACTGGGGACAAGATGGCCAACAGAGAGGAGCTGCAGTAAACTGGGCTCTGCTGTTAGCTTACATTAAAATTCAAAATTTTCTCTTCTACAGTTCTGAAATGTGCTGTTCTGTAGTGATAATAGGCCACTCATCTCTCAAGTTCTCAAATCTCTCAAATAAGGAGAGAAAAAAAAAACTTTGGGAAAGGGAAAGGAGAGAGAAGGGGGGGGGGGCTAGCATTTTTCCTTCAGAACAATCACAGCCTGAGAAGCACAAGTGGACAAGTCTGCTCGATACAGTCATACAATTCATACACTTGGGTAGCATCAAGGGTGCAAGTTCTTTGGCTGCAGTGGTACTCACTGACCCTGGACCTGTGCAAAAAGCTGATGTGACTGCAAAGCCTACTAAACCTGTACAGTCCCTATACTTGATGCTGACAGAAGGGGAGAGTCCCCCCCCTCCCCACAATGAAACTTGACTCCCTGGAAGGGATAAATAAATCACATTCAACTTTACTTTCAGCCACTACAAAGTTGGATTTAAAATGGGAGGCTGGTGCTGCAAAATGCGATGGCACTTAGACAAACTCCAGGAGATGAGCAAGGCTTTGGTCAATATAAAAACTGACCAAGCTGCTACCGCAATTAAAGTGGAGTCCAATGCAATATTACTTTCAGCCACTCTTCATGACAACATCCAGGAAGCCCAAAAAACTGAAGGGTTGGAGAACGCTACAAGAAGACATATCTTGTGACTTGTGACGTCTAACCTGGAGACCAAAGAAATAATTACTTGGTAACTAGTAAAGGATCTTTTTATTCACTTTCTGTGTTTCTGTGTTTCAGCAAAAACAGTTCATCACTGCTAATGAGGAGATTCAGACTACCTGTCTTTGCTGAATTCAAGCAAACTCAATATACAACTGAAGTTTCTGAACCCAAACCAACTCCACTCTCAAATCTGATTAAACCGTCACTACAGTATTTTGATAACAGTTTGCACTCAAAAGTAGTAGAGGCTATACAATCAACAAAGCACTTCTGCAATGGATTAAACTTTCAGCGCATAAAATCTATTTGTACCCTGATCAGTCCCCAAATGCAGACATGAATATATAGATTTCTGAATTTCCAAACTGAGGTTGCTGACTTAGGAGTACCACTTTCTCTGCTCTACTCTTGTAAGATGAGGATTATCCTAGACACCATCAAGAACATATTCCATGACCTAGACCCGTGCAATACTTTCATTCAAGCCTGTCAATCTACGCAGAAAAAAAGACTCTGAGATTTCCTTGGGGAATAAGGGAGACTCAAACGCTGATGCTAAAGTGCCAGTGCTGGACCATGAAGAACCCACTAGCATGATAGTACAACTGCAACCGTAAAAGCAAGTATCAACATATGGTTTATTGACTGTTCTTTTCTTCATGAGTAACTCACTTCATGCCAATGTCTTGCATGAACTTCTAAATATACATTTTCTGTGCTAATATCATGGCTTTCTATTCCCCGGGGTGTTATTTCTACATACTGCACTACTTGATGTTTTTGTCTTTCATTTAAAGGGACACTGTCAACCCTCTTAGGTCTCAAAGAGTCCCTAGTTTAAAAAACATATTTTATGACTGCCAACATTCAGTAAAGATTGCTGCTGTACCTGGTAGTTTGATTCTGACACTTTTCTTTAAAAAAGTGAAAAACAGACTGCTCAACATACTAGTGTTATCACACCAAAACAGGTTTGTTTACATCCCTTGTGCCACCCCAAACACATCTTTCCTGGACTTGTGAACACCCACAAAATGGTCTAGCCCCTCATGATACAGTGAGAGTTTAGGAGGCTTCTTTCTTTTGAGTGATAGAACTGTTTGGGTGTGTTTCTAATGCTCAGGAAGTATGCAGTAAGAACAGAACCAGGATTGTAAACAAAACAATGTTGTTCATAAACATACATTGCCATGCATTTCAGTTCTACTAAACAAGGAGACAGACAAAACAAACAGCAACATCAGTGAATTTTAGAGAGGGTAAATAATTATAAAATGTGGGGCTTTATCTAGAAATAATACGATGAAAAACAAGTTGACAGTGTCCCTTTAATAACATGGTGCTAGCAGTATAGCCTAGCGGTTAGAGTAATGAGCTATGAATGAGCTTGGTATATGCAGCAGACAGATCTGGGTTTGATTCTCACAGCCTCCACTAGCATATTGTGTGACTCTGAGCAAGTCACTTAACCACCCCAGTGCTCCTATGTCTCTCCTGAAAACAGGCACCTGTGAGTAGTGGGCCTTGCCCAGTTACCAAAGAATAAAATAAATAAATAAGTAAATAAATAAATGAGCCAATGGCTAGGTCTAACAAAATGTTCTTATTTTAGGGAAAATCATAAATGATGGGACTATATTCCCCTATATTTTGACAAGCAATAATATCTACACATGAGTAAATGGCTTTTGTTTTAATACTGTATGTGGCTATAATAATAGTCCGTTCAAATCAATACCATATATATGTTGGTTTAATTTACCCATATAACAAAGAAATAGGATGCTAACTGTTTATATTACTTAAAGGATTTATGAAGTTTTACGGGGAGGAATGGTCTATTTTGGGGTGCTCTCCTTCTAAATATGTTGTATATTCTTTCATTCAGATGATTGGATTTGGGCTCTATGGGCTCACTATTATTATTAAAATGATTTTATAAGTTTATAAAGTTGTGGTAACACATATGTGCCTTGGAAGCCTATATCAGCAAAATTCTTTTTAACTGCATGTTATATTTTTATTCCAAGCCTGTATGGAAGTGGATGGGATCGTAATTTGGCCCCTACAAGGTAGCCATCCAAGCCCTTCACTTTCTGATTGCCCAGATCCATCCCAGCGCTCAGGTATGTAGGGACATGTGCCCAGGGAGAGTGTGGGGGCATGCCCCATTAATGTGGGGGTCCATTTTAAGTTCGGTTTTATACAAAAGAATAGGCTGTTTGAGATTAATGAATGGCACTGCTCAACTAACATGGCCTTTGTTAGTCAAGTGGTGCCCTTCACTGATCTCAGACTGGCCATTTTTTGTATTTATTTATTTAAAAGTTTCACCAGGAAGGCATACTGAGCAGGATTGCTCATTTTCAGCTGCATCCTAGGGGAAGGGGGGGAAGGGAAATACAGTTCACAACAGTAACAATAGACATAGTACACAACAGTTACAAGAAGATACAGAATTAGGATAGTAACAATGCAACAGAATAATTGAATTACAGATTACAGTAAGCATACCATCACAATATGGGACAGCAAAAACAGCGATAGCCATTAGATGCAAGTAACGTTGTGGATAGTCACACAGTTACAATTAATAACAAACAATAACGGTAAAATGCAGCATTACTAGTAGTAATGGAGAAAATATTGAACAATTGGAATGGGAGGTCCAGGAACAATAGAGACAAGAAATAGTGCTGGGCAAGGTGCAGGGGAGTAGACTAAAGGGTTGGGAGGTTATGGTGCGGTATGAGGGATTGCCAGTCTGCAAGAAGTATTGCCCATGTATTTGTAGGTAGGTGAGTTAGAGGCAGTATATGAAGGTTAGAACAGGTCTGAAATCTTCTTGTGGAGAGAATTAGACTAAGAGAATACCTGGAGGTATGGAGATGTACAAAAATTTTGCCTGAGAGGTGGACTGAACCTGGGCTTGGAGAAAGGAGAGACATTAGGGGCAGGCACAGACTAGGGAGGTGTAGACATGTAGTAGGGAAGAAAAGGGATGAGAGGGAGCATGTTGGATGGAGGGGGAGAGGGCATTACACAATTTAGCACAATGATATGAGAAGGTGGATTGACTGGCAGTGGTGGACCTAAGGGGGAGAGCCAGGGATTTGTGACCTGTTTTGTGGAGGGGGTAGGGTGGGGGTAGAGACAGTAGAGGTGAGGTATGAGGGTAGTGACCCAAACTAGAATTTCTTCATAAAGCTAGCACAGTGGATGAGGCATCTGGATTCAAGGGATGGGAGAGAGAGTGATTTGTAGAATTCGCAGTGATGAGTCCTTGGGGGGCAAGATAGAGCGAAATGACAGAAGGACTGAAAAAGGGTGTCCATTCTGGCAAGGGTGGACTCGGGAGTGGTACTATAGACTATATCAGCATAGTCAAAAGTGGTGGAGGGGATAATTTTCTGCACAATTGCATGGTGAGCCTGTACTGGAATGCAGTCACGGTTTCTGTATAAAGCACCAAGTTTGGGGTGCAGTTTCTTTTGGACTGTGTTCACATGTACAAAAAAGTCCAGGTGCTGGTCTAGCCAGACCCCAAGGTACCTAAAGGAGGTGACACTCTCTAAAGGTGTCCCATCCAGGGTGTGGAAGATAGTGCGGAGGTGGGGTCTACAGAGTCTCTGTCTAGTGCTGAAGGTCATAGAGACAGTCTTTTTGGCATTTAGGAACAGTTGTTTGGAGTGGAACCAGTGCTGAACCTTGCTGAAATCCTTTTGCAGTCTTGCTACCACAACTGATTGCGAAGCACCAGAGGTGTACAGGGCTGTGTCATCCACATACATGTGTATTTCTGCTGAAGAGCAGATAGCAGGTAGGTAATTTAAGAAAACTGAAGATAGGATTGGGCCGGGTACTGAGCCCTATGGGACTCCAGTATTGATGAAGAGGGAAAGGGAGAGGGAGGTGATAATCTTAACTGATTATGACCAACCTTCTAGGCAGGAACAGAACCAGGTGGTGGCTCAGATGGATAGACAGGCGGCTGTTAGTTTTTGAAGGAGAAAGGGATGTGATACTGTGTCAAAGGCCTTAGCCATGTCGACAAATATTGCAGAAGTGATCTGCCCCAGATTCATACTGGTGAGAATGGAGTCAGTAAGACAAATGAGAGAGGTTGTGGTAGAGTGGGACTTTCAGAAGTTAGACTGGAAAGGGGTGATAAAGGAGGAGGAGTCAAGATAGGGAGAGAGTTGGGAAAGTAAAATGAGCTCCTGTAGTTTAGCTAGGATGGGGAGTAGGGACATTGGACAATAGTTACCAGGGTTGGTACACTCACCACCTTTAGGGAAGAGGGATGACTGTTGAGGGTTTCCAGTTTGAAGGGGCAGAGGCAAGAGAGAACAATAAGTTTAGGAATGCGGCCAGGAGGAGGAGATAGTGGGGGCAGAAAGATAAAGGAGTTTGTAATCGTGCCCATCAGGACTCTTGCCCTTGCAAGGGTTTAGGACTAGGAGGGCTTAATGGGCTTCAATTGGGGAGATGGGTGAGAAGGAGAAAGGGGGAATATATTGGGGTTTGGGGGGGAAATAGGAATGATGGTAGAAGCAGATGCTTGAAAGAATGGTAAGCAGTGATGATGCACAGGAGGTGAAAAAGGCATTGAAAGTTGCCGCTACAGTGACGGGATCAGTCAGGATGGAATTACCATCCTTGAGGAGTGGCATGGGGGAATTAGTAGGTGGTGAGAAGAGGGAGTGGACAGCTTTCCAAAATTTGAAAGGGTGGCTTACGCTGGAGTTAAAGAAGGTGGAGAAGTATTTGACTTTTGCATATCTGGTGCACACTACTTTTTCTACCTTTTTGAATCCTCCAGAGAGATGGCCTACCATAAATCCTGGATAAATTATTCAGAGTAAATCCTTTACTAAACTGTTTCTCTATCTTTTCTTTGCTTGCCCTAATTTGGCTATTAGTGCGTGCACTAGTTATGTTCTATGAACCAGAATAAAGTCTAGGATGTTAAGATCCCTATGAAAAATTGTGTAGGAGACCACATCTTCAGTATAGGTTCTAACAAATACAGTAAAATATTGGCACACTTCTATTTATGGTCTAGAGTTCAATATATGCTTACAGTATAAGAATTATTAATTTTTAGGCTTATGAGTTCTTGAACTGCTGCACTGCTTTATTAAGTGCATGGAACAAAATGTATTCTAATTTTATAAGTGGAGTTTAACATGGTTTTTGTTATATGTTCTTTTTTATGTTTAAGCTCATTTATTTCTGTAACCAGATGGCTTGAGAGTAACCTATATCTTTAAATAACATATAATAGACATATGCCAATCAAACTGCTGATGTCGTACTCTTGTACACTATAAAAATGAAGGGATGTTCTATCAGGGTTACACTCCCTGAGGAAGGCTATTGCCAAAATGCTGGGGCTAGTTGCACATTGGTGATCTGAGATGTACTATGTACTTGTTTTGTTATTTTGACAGCATTAAAAGTAAATTTCACTGGCAAACGGTCTCTGTAACATTGCTTGGTATTTCACTACTGGAGTAACACTTTGGCTGTATGGACTGTATTTGAGGGAAGCATGCTGGTTCCAGATACCCAAGAATTTGGAATGGAAGTAGCGGAGGGCTTCATCTATGGAGGATGCAGTGGAGATGGGTGACCAGTCTGTATGGGCTAGATCAGCTAGGAGAGAGGCTAGATTTAGTGAGCAAAATGAGCATAGCAAAATTAATTTGTAGGGATCTTTAGTTGGACCGTGCAGACACAGTAAATCATATGATGATCACTCAGAGAGTCTGGGAGGATGCCAGAATCAATTATATGATGAGGGTTTGAAGTATAAAATCGGGCTTAAAATGGATCCCACTGACTTTAATATGGAGCGGCCCCATGCTCTCCCAGGGCACACATCATTACGTGCCTGAGCACGGGGGTAGATCTGAGCAATGGAGAAGTGAAATTATCCGCTGGCTACCTGGTAGGGGCCAAATTATGACCCTTCCAATTCCATACAGAGTTGGAATAAAAATATAAAATTCAGTTCAAAAGAATTTTGCTGATGTAGGCTTCCAAGGCATGTAAGTCACTACAAGATCTTTGCAAATCACTTTAATAATGTTGTTAAAAAACATCAAGTTATGTTTGGTAATACATAGCTTAGAATAATATTATACTTTCTGGTTGGTGTGACAAGTATTTGGCAGCACCTGAAATCCAATTATATAGAACATTTCTTTTATTTAGTCTTCTTAGACTTGTCACCGCCCCCCTTTTAGGACTTAGCCTATACTATACTAGTGAATAGATTACAGACTTCCTTCAATGGAATGCTTTTTTTTTTTTGTTTTGTTTGTAACTTTGTTTAAAATAGTTTTGTTTATAACTCGCTATTTAATATAGTACGGACAGTATGAATGTAACCTGATGTCAATATCAATTTATTGAAACTTTAATAAAATATAAATTCAGTGTAGTAAATTAATTTAATAATTTTAAGTAAGTTTTAAAACCAAAAAAGCAGAAGAGCTGGATAAGGCACTGGTGAAAGCCATCAGCACAATGGCAAAAAACAGGGAGGTGCTGCTGGAGGGGTGACTTCACTCTGCTGGATATAGATTTGAGCATACCAGCCATAGCCTCACTAGAGAGCCAACCTAGACACCCTGTACAAAATGTTTTTCAGTCATTTAGTAAGACAGCTCACTTGAGAAGGTGCAATACTGGACTTGGTGCTCACAAACAGAGAAAATATTGCATCCATCAAGGTGGGATGTCACCTGGGGACCAGTGATCACCATGCAGTGTGGACTAACATAAGGACAGTGGCAGAGACAAACCACACAATGATGAGGGTCCTCAGATTCAGGAGGACAGCCTTAAAAAAACTAGCTGAGTGGCTCAGAGACAACCTAAGGGGGGTGGGGGACTGCCTGAGTGGGATGGAGGAACAGTGGGCAAAATTAAGGGATGGCATAGTGAAGCCAAATCTGCGTAAAAGAAGTGGGCAAAACAGGAGGAAAACAAGACAACTGTGGATCCTGAGGGAAATGGCAGCCAAGGCAAAGGCTAAAGGGGTGGTACTCAGAAGGTACAAGGAGATGCAGAGGGGAAGACGATGTACCAGAAGAAGCAGAGGGAAGTAGGAAAGGCAGTGAGGGGCACCAAAGCACAAACCGAGGAAAGGACTGCCAAAGAGTAGTTAAAGGGGACAAGAAAATTTTTCAGATACATAAGTAAAAAGAGGAAGACAAGGGAAGGGATTATGAGGTTAAGAAGGGGAGGGGGAGACTGTGCAGAGGAGGAGCAGAAAAAAGGAAATATCCGAACAGATACTTCTTCTCAGTCTTCACAGTGAATGGAGTTGGGGACAGACCACACTGAAGCAGCAGGAGGAATTGGGGGCGGGGGGTGGACACAAGTCCATTCACTGAGGAAAGATTCCTGAAAGGGCTTGTAAATCTGAAAATTGAAAAGGCTATGTACTGTGGCTGGAAGGGGTACATACAAGGGTGCAGAGGGAGCTCATGGAGGTACTGGCTGCACCTATGACAGCACTGTCCAACAACTCACTGGAAGCAGGAGTGGTTCCAGAGGACTGGAGGGGGGCCAGATGTAGTCCAGTTTCACAAAAGTGGCAGCAGGGAGGAGGCTAGCAAATAAAGACCAGTCAGTCTAATGTCAGTGGTGGGGAGGATAATGGAAACACTACTGAAGGAAAGGCTAGTAGAGTACCTTGAATCCAGTGAGTTCCAAGACCAGAGGCAGCATGGATTCACGGGGGGGGGGGGGGCCATGACAGACAAACCTGATAAACTTCTTCAACTGAGCGATCACGGTGGAGTGGTGGGCAAGGCCTATTTACACTTCAGCAAGGCCTATGACACCGTACAAGGACCCAGGACCCAAGGCAGCATGGATTCACGATGGGAAGGTCGTGTCAGATGAATCTAATAGATTTCTTTGACTGGGTGACCAAAGTAGTAGACCAGGGAGGGCTGTGGACATGGCCTACCTAGATTTTAGCAAGGCATTTGATACAGTCCCACACAAAAGATTAATTCACAAGATAGCCAGCCTTGGAGTGGGTCCCAAGGTGGTAGCCTGGATAAAAATTGGCGACAACAGGACGAAAAGGTAGTAGTAAATGGAATACACAGTGAAGAAAGGAGGGTTACTAGTGGGTACCGCGAGGGTTCAGTACTGGGACCGGTCCTTTTTAATGTCTTTATAAGTGACATTGCAGAGGAACTGGAAGGAAAAGTATGTCTCTTTGCAGATGACACAAAGATCTGCAACAGGGTTGATACACAAGATGGAGTGGAAGGATGAGAAGGGACTTGACAAAGTTGGAGGAATGGTCAAATGTATGGCAGCTCAGATTCAATGCAAAGAAGTGCAAGGTAATGCACATGGGAAAAAAAACCCAGAGGAAGTGTACACAATGGGGGGTGAGATACTGACAACAGTAAAAATAGAAAGGGACCTGGGGGTAATTATATCAGATGACCTAAAGGTGGGCAAGCAATGTGAGAAGGCAGTAAGGAAGGCAGGGGGGATACTGGGATGCATAGGAAGGGCATCAATAGTAGAAAACAGGAAGTTGTTATCCCTCTGTACAGACAGTTGGTGAGACCCCATCTGTAGTACTGTGTGCAGTTCTGGAGACCCCATCTCCGCAAAGACATAGACAGAGTGGAAGCTGTCCAGAGGAGGGCAACCAAAATGGTGCAGGGTCTGTACCAGAAGACATACGAAGAAAGACTAAAGGAACTTAATATGTATACCCTAGAGGAAAGGAGGGAGAGAGGGGACATGATAGAAACTTTCAAGTACCTCAAGGGAATTAACAAAGTCCAAGAGGGTAGCATCTTCCAGAAAAAGAGATGTGCAAGAACAAGGGGGCACAATTTGAAGATAGAGGGGGACGGCTCAGAGGTAATGTGAGGAAGTATTTTTTCACTGAGAGGGTTGTGGATGCATGGAACAGCCTCCCTGAGGAGGTTGTGGAGTCAAGAACAGTGGGGGACTTCAAGAATGCATGGGACAGGCATAAGGCAGTCCTAGTGGGGGTAGGAGGAAGTAAGCTGTTGGTTAACTAGGATTTGCAGCTTATTTGTTAGGTAGGAAAATGGGCAGACTAGGTGGGCCAAGCGGTCCTTATCTGCCGTCAAATTCTATGTTTCTATGTTTCTATGTTACAACATATGAGGCTTATAATGAAACTGGGCAGTTTAGGCGTGGAATCTAAGGTGGTACACTGGGTACAGAACTGGCTGGCTGATGGTTGGATAAGCGGCAGAGGATGGTAACAAATGGCGCTCACTCTAATAAGGGGAGAGTGATCAGTGGGCTACCTCTGGGCTCAGTGCTAGGACCAGTACACTTCAATGTCTTCTTAAGTGACACTGCAAAAGAGCTGGAAGGGTAGGTATGCCTTTTTGCAGATGACACCAAGATCTGCAATAGGGCAGCTACTCCAGAGGGGTTGTAGAGAATGACTAGGGACCTGAGAAAACTCAAGGAGTACTCAAAGGTAAGGCAACTGGGTTTCCATGCTCAAAAATGCAAAATCATGCACCTAGGGCACAGAAACACAAGGTCAATGTATAAAATAGAGGGAGAGGTATTGACGGCCATAAAGCTGGGAAGAGACCTTGTGGTTATCATATCTGATAACCTCAAGGTGGCAGGGCAGTGCAAAAAGGCAGTAGACAGGGCCAGCAGGATGCTATGTGGCATAGGGAGGGGAAAACCACAGCAGTAGTAGAGAGGTGGTGTTACCACTGTATCAATCACTGATGAGACCCCACCTGGAGTACTGTGTTCAGTTCTGGAGACCGCATCTTAGTTAAATACATATACAGCATAGAGGCTGTTCAGAAGAAGCAACTAAAATGGTGTAGGGGTTGCATTATAAGCCCTTTGAGAAGAGACTGAGGGATCTCAATCCGTACACCCTGGAAGAGAGGAGGGAGAGGGAGGACATGATAGAGATTTATAAATAGCTCATAGGGGTAAACAATGTGCAGGAGGTAGTATTTGTCAGACAAAAAGTTGCTTCAGGGCAAAGAAGCCTGCAATAAAGCTAAAAGGGGGAAATTCAGGAGGGATGTGAGGAAGTACTTCTTCACTGGAAGAGTGGCAGAACAGTCTTCCAGCAGAGGTGGTGGAAGTGAAAACAGTGGAGGGCTTCACTCATGCATGGGATAGGAACAAAGGAATTTTAGTAGGAAACTGTGTGTGTATGTGGGGGGGGGGGGACAGCCATAAACTCTGGTAGGGTTTGCGGTGGCAGTATAAGCAGGGGAAAACTGGGCAGACTGGATGGGCCAAGTGGTCCTTATCTGCTGACAAAGTCTATGTTTCTATTTTATGTGTTCCATGTAGCAGCCACTGTAACTGCAAATGCCCTGTCCTCAAACAACTTTAATCTAGCTCTGGGAACACCCAAGAAACCCACCTCAAAAGAGCAGAGAGGGTGCCCAGGAGTACAGTATATGATTTGAGTGCTCTTTCAGGTAGACTGAGCCCATATAGTGCAGGACTTTGAACTGATTAAAGAGCTAGAGTATTGCCTAAAACTAATACCAGATTTTAAAAGCAGCCAGCCATTGCCTTTTACGTCGGAGGCATTTTTTTATTTTCCCTTTGTTTAATTAGAAGATTGCTTACCTGATGTTAGTAGGTGTGATGTGTGGAACAGCTCTTAGCCTGGCAGCTGATATAGCTTGTTCTACTTCCACACACTACATCATCAGCATTGTGACCTCACAGACTGTGGCCATCGCTGCTACTTAGTGACTTGAGTGATTGCCAGGTCATTCACCTGTGATGTCAGTGTTAGTGAGATCATAATGCTGATGTAACCCCCCTGCAAATGGGGGTTCCCAAAAGACTTCCAGGAGCTTGCTTGAATGCTCCAAGCCTGAATGGTGTTTGGCGTTTAAGCCATTTATCAGTGAGTGTTTTTAGAGCCTCTGGTACTGTCTCTTTAAGAGCTGTCTGCTTGCAGACATAATTAGTTGTATGGGGGACTGTGTGCTTCTCTGCTTGAGTACCACTTCGAACTGCTGCCAATTCACTCCATTTTGCAGTCACTAGAGTGCAAAGGAACCTATCTGAAAGATGTAACTGTTTGCCAGAAATCGTTTAGAGTAATAATGAAATGACAGTTTGTCTAACCTGCTTTCTTTTGCAGTCAGAACTGTGTCTGCCTAGTTCCCATTCTGGTTTTGAACTGCTGAACTGGACCAATCAGTGTGGGGTAAGCTAGCTCTAAAATGGTGCCTTGGACGAATCAGAACTTGGACTCATAATCTGAACCAGCCACAAGAGGATTGTATGGGCAGTGACTCTGGGAGATGTAGTTTAGACTTGGCCTTTTGACCAACAGCAGCAGTCTATTGTGAGTGACAGCCAATCCAGTCAAGAACTGGGAGGAACTCAAAGGAAGTGCCCGGTTTTGTCTGTTGGAGTTTCAGTTTAGCTCTGGCAGTGAAGGGGAAAGGAACCCTGTGCTCCTTCAGTGCACAGTTTTAGTCAAAAAACATGTGTAAGGTCCAGAGTTCTGGTCTGCAGCTTGTGTAACTGCTTGTTAGGACTGAATCCATCCTGTGAAGAGAATCAAAGGATATCTGAAGAGTAGAAACCAGGTTCACCCTGTAGTTGACTGGAGAAATTGCTGAATTGCACTCGATCTGTCAGGAACTGAATCTGCTGTGTGTTCTCCTGGGTATTGTGCAGTAATTGCGATCGGGATAGAGAAGCAGCCTGCCTGGTATAGTACTTTCTTTTTTACCATATAAATGTGTGAGGAGGCTTGTGTACCTCAAGTGAATCCTGCTGCCATTAAGTGACTTTTGCCTGTGACTGTTTACCATATAAATGTGTGAGGAGTCTCTTGGAGCTCAAGAGTAGCCCTGCTGACGTTGAAGGACCCTATCTTGTTTGGAGGTCGTGAGTACTAATTCAGGGTCGCTCCTCGTTGAATTGCCACATTAAATCCAAATGGAATCACTGTACTGCTGACTGTTTAAACTAATTTTTCTTTTCTCTGTGTGAAAGGGCCCTACCAGCTGCCACGGTTTGGACTAGCCACTAGGGCTTGGGTACCCAGGGACAGTAACTGGTAGGATAGGCCTGCACAAGCCACAGGTAGATGAGTAAAGTTATAAGCTAATTAACCTGATTTCCCCTGTCCTTGTTATATCCCCTAAATAAATCAGAGCTGCTTGTTTCAGCAAAGTTATACTGCCTGAGGTATTTGTCTATGTTAAAGTACTGTACTGTGATTGTTGCACTGTATCTTATTTCACAGGAGGTCCCAGTGCCGAACCAGACCTGGGGTAAGTGTATACTGTAAAGGTAATTCTGATATATTGTGTGGGCCACTAGTGGGAAGAAAGGGGTTGCAGTGTCCCAGAGGGCTGTGACCAAGTAAGTTTAACTATTGCAAACCCTGACCTCTGGGTGGAGGCACCGCCATTGGATCCAGGCCCTCAACCTGTTAGTGGCAAATCAGGCAGGGGTAGTAGCCCTGGGATAGCGCCATCTAGGGGTTACATCTTGGAGGCTCACCACTGGGATTGTGTGTCCTCTAGTGGCCATATTTACGAACCACTGTTAAGAAAAAAAATGGGTACCCCGACAGAAGTGGCTGTGCACCGGCTGGTGGAGTGGTGTACTGGGGAGGAGATTGACCCCCAAAATGCTATGCTTATCCTGGACATCCCCCTGGGTATCAATACGGACACTGTATAGGGAGTACTTTCCAAGGTGGAAGGTTTACAAAACCCTGTGGTGGTGTGTCGGCATGCTAATCTGCTCACCCACACTTTCCTGGCCCAAGTAGAGTTTAAGGATCCTATAGATAGCTCCAAAGTGCCACAGACCATTACCCCAGAGGGAGCCCTCACTGCCTGGAGAGTGATAACTAAGTACAGTAAAAGACCAGGGGAATGAGCCCCCACCACTGTCTGAAACTTTTGAGGAGAAATTTGCTAAATGGTTGCTGGGGGAAGGGAAAACTGTGGAGGACTTGAAGAAATTATTCTTGCCACCTGGGGGTGTTCCTCCCCCAACACCCTCTCCCGCTCCAGTACCCGTAATGGTGGCTGAACCAATGCAGACTCCTATATCTGCACCTACCATTAGTCACAACTCTTACCGAAGGTTGAGGATCTTCTCTGGCACCCTCCCAACCCCCCAAGGGGAGGGTGACTGGGAGACCTGGATAGACTATGTTGCCCCCCAAGTGCTTGAATGGCAATGCTCGGAAGCCAAAAAGCTTAAAGAGGGTTAGTGTGAGAGCCTCTGAGGTCCTGCCCTGGCTACCATCCATGCTAAACGGCCAGTAACCCTGAAGTGACTGCACAGGCTATCTTGAGGCCCTGGAGAATGTGTATGGGAGCCCAGATTCTGATGAGGACCTATGGTGGAGAGTAAGAGATGCACAACAGTACCAAGGGAGTTGTTGTCTGTGTATGTATCTCGGCTGGAAAAATTGTTGCAAGAATGCCTCAGAAAGGGTAGTTTTCCAGTGATTGAACTGGACCAACCAGGCTGGACAGGATCCTAAATCTGCCCCTTCTCAGAACTGCTGTTGCTTCAGTTACGCCTGGCAAATCGAATGGAATCCACCCTCCTATGATGAGTTAATGAGAGAATTCGAGAGTTGAGAAAGGTGACCTCGGAGGGACCTGCACCAATAGCTGCGGCTACGACCGAGTGACTGAGGGTGACCCATCAAGTGAAGTTCAGGGCAGAGGTTGGCAGTCAATGAGTGCTCTGACAAGGAAAAAGATATGCCACAATGGGGCGAACTGTTGAGAGAGATCCGGGAATTCAAAAACAGTCCCTTTATGAAGGCCACGCCTGCAAGTACGGGCCCCGACCTATCCGACTGCATCTGCTATGGGGGTGGGGGTACCCACCCATGTATCTCCTGCTGATAACAGCTCCAAACTCAATTCCTTGACCATGGAAGTGGAGAAACTGACGAGATGTCTCAAATGCTTATCACGCCGCAGACAGAGATGGCACCAAGGTTTCCAGTTAGTAATACCCTGCCCTGGCTCCCAGTGTGGCACCTCGCCAGCTCAAACTCCAGAAAGTATGTTTTGCTATAATTGTGGGAAGGATGGGCACATGAAAGGAATGCCGGTCCCCAAAAGACACTGACAAAGTTGCATATAGGCTACAAGGAGAGCTTCAGAGAACAAATCAGTGGTTAAGAGGTGCACGAAATGATCCCAGTGAGGGCACCAAAAATGCTAACTCACGTCCTTTTGTGGCAAGGTCAGTTGCCCAGGCCCCCAATATCGCTCCAGACTGGTCCAGAATAGTGGGTCCCTCCATGGAGACCACTGTAAAGGTGAATGGAGTGTCTACAAGAGCTGTATTAGACAGTGGCTCCCAAGTGACAATTATGTTCCAGGATTGGTATCAGAAGCATTTGTCAGGACGCACTTAACAACCATTAGAAGGACTGCATGTATGGGGTTAAGTGAGAAGGCCTACCCCTATTCCGGGTATATCTGAATTTAGTTGTCTTTCCTCACCTCCGTGGCTGGAGTGGCCGAACAAGTAGAGACCCTAGCCTTAGTGTGTCCCCCCACTGGACTGTATGATGGTGTCCCTTTGTTGACTGGAACAAATGCTCATATGTTCGGAAGGCTGGCACAGTTGTGTTATGAAAAACAGGGGTCAAAAACTAGTAGAGCTTTAAGAGTTCCAGCTTTAATTAAGAAGGCCTATGAGGCACAGAGAGATGCTGAAAAATAGAACCAGAGGAACCGGTCGGAATTGTATGGAAGAAGGATCCTGAGTCTCTGATCCTGGCGCCAAATGCCCAGTGTACCTTACAGGGAGAGGTCCGTATCAGAAAGGATGTTAAGAATAAAATATTAATGTTGGATGCACCAGGCGATGGAAAATTGCCAGAGGGACTGCTGGTCAAGCCTAGTATTTTGCCGCTAGAGCCCATGCTTATGCCAGAAGGGTAATGGTCCAAGTTCATAATGTGTCTGAAAGAGACATTCGAGTAAATAGAGGTTGCATCCTGGCTAATGTGCATTGTGCAGACACTGCAGTGCTACCCAGCAGCAAGAGTTTGAGGAAGAATGACAGAGTAACGCCTGACTTGTTTGATTTCGGGACTCCCGTTGCCAGCTGAATGGAAAGTGAGGATCAGTGAGAAGCTTGCCCAGAGAGACCAGGTGTTTTCTTTAAGGAATGGGGCCTGGATGCGTGCAAGGAGTTGAGCACATATCCGCCTGCATGACGAAAGACCATTTAGTGAGAGGTCTCGACACCTGGCACCTGCTGACATAGATGATGAGACGGCATCTGCAAGAGATGTTAGCTGCTGGTGTAATACAAGAATCCAGAAGCCCTTATGCTTCCCCATTGTGGTAGTGAGGAAGAAGAATGGGACAGTAAGGATGTGCGTGGATTATCGCACCTTAAACCGGCGGACTATCCCTGATCAGTACACAATGCCCCGCGATTCAGGATGCTTTGACTGCCTAAACGGAGCAAATGGTTCTCTGTGTTGGATCTCCGCAGTGGGTACTACCAGATCCGATGGCCCCAGAGGACCGTGAGAAGACAGCCTTTATCTGTCCGCTTGGCTTCTATGAATTCATGAGGATGCCTCAAGGGATTTCAGGTGCCCCAGCCACTTTTCAACGATTGATGGAGCGTGCAGTGGGGGACATGAACTTACTAGAATGCCTGGTATACCTAGATGATGTTATTGTGTTTGGCAGCTCACTAGAGGAACATGAGAGCTGATTATTTAAGGTATTGGACCGACTGGAGGACTTTGGCCTTAAACTGTCTATTGATAAGTGTCAATTCTTTCAAACATCAGTAAAGTATGTGGGACACATAGTATCCACCGAGGGAATAGAGACCGACCCAAGTAAAGTTGAGGCCTTGACCACCTGGCCACAGCCCAAAAATCTAAAAGAACTGCAAAGATTCCTGGGATTCTGTGGTTATTGTCGGCGTTTCATCAAGGACTATTCAAGAGTGATCCGCCCTTTACTTAACCTTACTTCTATCGATCCCAACCCACAAAAATACCAAAGTCAGGTCCCTCAAGACTGAAAGAGTGTATTTATCAGTGAAGTATTTGGGGCCCGCTGGACTTTGATTGTGAGACTGCTTTTCATGAGATCATTTATCAACTTACCCATGCTCCAGTGCTGGCCTATGCCGATCCAAGAAAACCTTCGTCCTGCACACTGATGCTAGCTTGCAAGGGTTGGGGCTGTGTTGTACCAACAGCACGAGAATGGCCTGAGACCAGTGGCCTTTGCCAGTAGAAGCCTGACCCCATCCGAAAAGAACTATCCTGTACATAAGTTAGAGTTCCTAGCTTTGAAGTGGGCTATTGTTGACCAATTCCATGAGTACTTGTATGGGGCTAAAATACTAGTAAAAACTGACAATAATCCTTTGACCTATGTGCAGACCTCAGCTAAGTTGGATGCCACTGGCCATAGGCGGCTTTCTGCATTATCTACATATGACTATGCTCTCGAATACCGTGCAGGTCTGAACCACATAGATGCTGATGCTCTCTCCGGAGGCCTGTTCCCCAGAATGATTGGGTCCGATTGGCAGAACCTGACATTCGGCACTCTGCCGGAAGTTTGACAGGGAGGAACAATGTCTCACGGACGCAGTGGACTGCTTGGTGGATTGCTTGGGACCCTCTGAGAATTGCATACCTGCTGCTTTATTGCCACTTTTCTGCAATAGACATTGGTGCACTGCCTCAGCTGGACAATGACAGTATTCACGGGCTCAATCCCGCGATCCCATGATCAAAGCAGCTTAAAGCCCTCTATGCAGGAAAAGATGTGTCCAAATTACGCTCCACTGATTTGAGAACTGCACTGTTATACAAAGAAGGTCCTAAGTTGAAACTGATCAATAAACTGTTATACAGAGAAACAGTAGACAGAGGGGGACAAGTAGACAAACAACAACTAGTGCTGCCCACTGCCTTTAGAGACAGGTATTGAGGTCCTTGCACAACCACATGGGGCACCTTGGTATAGACAGAACACTTGACTTGGTGAGATCCAGATTCTATTGGCCTAAGATGGGGGCTGATGTGAGCAACACATTCAACTTGTAGTCGCTAAGCTTAGGAGGAAAGCTTTTCCCTAGAGGGCTGCTCCCTTGTTAACATCACCACCAGTGCACCCATGGAGCTGGTCTGTATTGATTTTCTGAGTTTGGAGTCAGATCAAAGAAATATCAGTAATGTGCTGGTGGTCACTGACCATTTCACGAGATATGCCCAGCTTCCCCACAAAGACCAGGAAGCATCCACTGTGGCCAAAGTACTTAGAAAACTTTTGTTCACTATGGGGCTCACAAAGAATCCATTCTGATCAAGGGAGAGACTTTGAGAGTCGTCTGATCAAAGAGATGCTTTCTGTGGGAGGCGAAAGTCCAGAACCACTCCTTACCACCCCAGGGGACCCACAGCCTGAACGATTCAACCGCACTTTGCTAGATATGCTAGGCACCCTGCACCCAAAGGACAAGCCTAGATGGAGCCAACAAATTAGCACCCTGGTACATGCTTATAACTGCACCAAAGTGATGCCACTGGGTTCTCCCCACCGCTGATGGTTGGAAGAGAAGCTCGACTACCGTAGATGTGTGTTTTGGGGTCTCTCCTGATGGGGTTCAAGCTGACAACTATTTACAGTATGTGCAAAGTTAAAGGCCCAGCTAACTCATGTACTAACTGGCTCAAACCATGGCTGCCAAAAGAAATCTGGCCAACAAAGAAAGGTATGATAAAAGGTGAAAGCACAGGAACTCCAGGAGGGAGATCGGGTATTGCTAAGAAATCTGGGACTGCATGGCAAACACAAGATTGCTGACAGATGGCACCATCTCCCTCACATTGTAGTGGGCAAACTAGATGATCTGCCAGTGTCCAAAGTAAGGCCTGAGAATAATTCAAAAGATGTAAAACAATGCATAGAAATCATTTACTGCCCATTGGACAAATCTTGGATTGAGTCTGAGCCCCCAGAAGATGCCCCTCTGGACCAGTGACTAGAGCTGCTGCAAGAAAAGATCAAGAAGTCAGCACCTACAGAAGCAGAGTTAAAGTGTTCCCCTGCACAAGTCCCAGTTGAGCATGACTGTCAGTCCATATCAGAAGAAAGTGAGAGTGACTTTGAATACTATCCTCTTATGAACTGAGTCAATTATTTCGGGCAATCCCTAGTCAATACTGGAGAGCAAGCTGGGCCTCTGACTGTTAAGCCCCCAGCTTCATCCCTGGAGCCAATGCCCCAGAAAGTGAAGTGCAAAGCATCAGATCAGATGAAATGGAATCATTGTGCATGGTTGAACTGTTTGAGCTTTCAGGGAGGAAATGATAGATTGAGGCAGACTGGTGATACACCCAACAAGAAGAGTATTTTGAGTGCCTGACAGTCCACTGCCAGTGTCCGAAAGCTCTCCATGCGAGCCAAATGTTGTGGACTCAGAAACTGTAACTCCTGGATCTGAAAGTGACCCAAGTTCTAGCCTCTCTACCCCAGGAGACTCCCTGACAAGTGAGGACAATGCTGAAAATGAGGCTCAGAGTGCAGAGACTGTAACAGTTCCCCTAGAAAGACTGGTCGAGCTGTAAAGCCTGTGGTGCACCTCAGTTATGATTCACTTGGGAGGCCTGTGGACTTGCCTCTCAATGTTGTCCATAAAGGAGTGTATGTGTCCCCGAGCTCATTGCCCAAACTGAGCATCAGTGCCAACTCCAAGTTACTTGTGTTGCCCTCTAAGTATGGTGCCCTTGCCCCATACAGCCCCAAGGTAACTGATAGGGAAGGGCCCCCTCTCTTCAGGTTTCATGTACAAGAGGTAATAACTTGAGTTATGGTACAATGTGTGTGTAATATTATGTAAAGGGTGATGTACTGCAATGTTTCAGAAATGTGTTTGTAACCCCCCTGCAAATGGGGGTTCCCAAAAGACTTCCAGGAGCTTGCTTGCATGCTCCAAGCCTGAATGGTGTTTGGCATTTAAGCCATTTATCAGTGAGTGTTTTTAGAGCCTCTGGTACTGTCTCTTTAAGAGCTGTCTGCTTGCAGACATAATTAGTTTGTATGGGGGGACTGTGTGCTTCTTTGAGTACCACTCAAGCTGCTGCCAATTCACTTCATTTTTGCAGTCACTAGGAGTGCAAAGGGAACCTATCTGAAAGATGTAACTGTTTGCCAGAAATTATTTAGAGTAATAATGAAATTACAGTTTGTCTAACCTGCTTTCTTTGCAGTCAGAACTGCAAAGTTCCCCATTCTAGTTTTGAACTGCTGAACTGGACCAATCAGTGTGGGGTAAGCTAGCTCTAAAATGGTGCCTTGGACGAATCAGAACTTGGACTCATAATCTGAGCCAGCCACAAGAGGATTGTATGGGCAGTGACTCTGGGAGATGTAGTTTAGACTTCAGTGCCTTTTTGGACCAACAGCAGCAGTCTATTGTGAGTGACAGCCAATCCAGTCAAGAACTGGGTGGAACTCAAAGGAAGTGCCCGGTTTTGTCGGTTGGAGTTTCAGTTGAGCTTTGGCAGTGAAGAAGGAAGGAGCCCTGTGCTTTTTCAGTGTGCAGTTTTAGTCAAAAAACGTGTGTAAGGCCCAGAGTTCCGGTCTGCAGCTTGTGTAACAGCTTGTTAGGACTGAATCCATCCTGTGAAAAGAATCAAAGGATCTCTGAAGAGTAGAAACCAGGCTCACCTTGTAGAAGACTGGAGGAATTGCTGAAAATTGCACTCGTCTGTCAGGAACTGAATCTGCTGTGTGTTCTCCTGTATTGTGCAGTAATTGCGATCGGGATACAGATGCAGCCTGCCTGGTATAGTGCTTTCTTTTATATGGATGTGTGAAGAGGTTTGTGTACCTCAAGTGAGCCCTGCTGACATTGAAGGACCCTATCTTATTTGGAGGTCGTGAGTACTAATTCAGGGTCGCTCCTGTTGAATTGCCACATTAAATCCAAATGGAATTACTGTACTGCTGACTGTTTAATTCTCCTTTTCTCTGTGTGAAGGGCCCCTACCAGCTGCCACGGTTTGGACTAGCCACTAGGGCTTGGGTACCCAGGGACAGTAACTGATAGGGATAGGCCTGTGCACAGAGCCATAGGTAGATTATTAGAGTGATAAGCTAATTAACCTGATTTCCCCTGTCCTTGTTATATCCCCTAAATAAATCAGAGCTGCTTGTTTCAGCAAAGTTATACTGCCTGAGGTATTTGTCTATGTTAAAGTACTGTACTGTGATTGTTGCACTGTATCTCATTTCACGGAGGTCCCAGTGCGGAACCAGACCTGGGGGTAAGTGTATACTGTGAAGGTAATTCTGATATATTGTGTGGGCCACTAGTGGGAAGAAAGGGGGGTTGCAGTGTCCCAGAGGGCTGTGACCAAGTTAGTTTAACTATTGCAAACCCTGACCTCTGGGTGGAGGCACCCGCCATTGGATCCAGACCCCTCAACCTGTTAGTGGCAAATCAGGCAGGGGTAGTAGCCCCTGGGATCGCGCCATCTAGGGGTTACATGTTCTTGGTAAAATGATGTATTGACTGATGATTACATGTGTGAGCCTAATGCAAATGTATATGGTTGCAGTTAAAACTTATGAGGGTACTTCCTTGACGCGGACGTCAAGCTTTCCCAGGCCAGGAAGGGTGTAACCCCCCTGCAAATGGGGGTTCCCAAAAGACTTCCAGGAGCTTGCTTGAATGCTCCAAGCCTGAATGGTGTTTGGCGTTTAAGCCATTTATCAGTGAGTGTTTTTAGAGCCTCTGGTACTGTCTCTTTAAGAGCTGTCTGCTTGCAGACATAATTAGTTTGTATGGGGGGGACTGTGTGCTTCTCTGCTTGAGTACCACTCGAACTACTGCCAATTCACTCCATTTTTGCAGTCACTAGGAGTGCAAAGGGAACCTATCTGAAAGATGTAACTGTTTGCCAGAAATCGTTTAGAGTAATAATGAAATGACAGTTTGTCTAACCTGCTTTCTTTGCAGTCAGAACTGTGTCTGCCTAGTTCCCCATTCTGGTTTTGAACTGCTGAACTGGACCAATCAGTGTGGGGTAAGCTAGCTCTAAAATGGTGCCTTGGACGAATCAGAACTTGGACTCATAATCTGAGCCAGCCACAAGAGGATTGTATGGGCAGTGACTCTGGGAGATGTAGTTTAGACTTCGGCGCCTTTTTGGACCAACAGCAGCAGTCTATTGTGAGTGACAGCCAATCCAGTCAAGAACTGGGAGGAACTCAAAGGAAGTGCCCGGTTTTGTCTGTTGGAGTTTCAGTTTAGCTCTGGCAGTGAAGGGAAAGAACCCTGTGCTCCTTCAGTGCACAGTTTTAGTCAAAAACATGTGTAAGGTCCAGAGTTCTGGTCTGCAGCTTGTGTAACTGCTTGTTAGGACTGAACTGTCCCTGTGAAGAGAATCAAAGGATATCTGAAGAGTAGAAACCAGGTTCACCCTGTAGTTGACTGGAGAAATTGCTGAATTGCACTCGATCTGTCAGGAACTGAATCTGCTGTGTGTTCTCCTGGGTATTGTGCAGTAATTGCGATCGGGATGAGAAGCAGCCTGCCTGGTATAGTACTTTCTTTTTACCATATAAATGTGTGAGGAGGCTTGTGTACCTCAAGTGAATCCTGCTGCCATTAAGTGACTCTTTGCCTGTGACTGTTTACCATATAAATGTGTGAGGAGTCTCTTGAGCTCAAGAGTAGCCCTGCTGACGTTGAAGGACCCTATCTTGTTTGAGGTCGTGAGTACTAATTCAGGGTCGCCCCTGTTGAATTGCCACATTAAATCCAAATGGAATCACTGTACTGCTGACTGTTTAAACTAATTTTTCTTTTCTCTGTGTGAAAGGGCCCCTACCAGCTGCCACGGTTTGGACTAGACACTAGGGCTTGGGTACCCAGGGACAGTAACTGGTAGGGATAGGCCTGTGCACAGAGCCATAGGTAGATGAGTAAAGTTATAAGCTAATTAACCTGATTTCCCCCTGTCCTTGTTATATCCCCCTAAATAAATCAGAGCTGCTTGTTTCAGCAAAGTTATACTGCCTGAGGTATTTGTCTATGTTAAAGTACTGTACTGTGATTGTTGCACTGTATCTTATTTCACAGGAGGTCCCAGTGCCGGAACCAGTCCTGGGGGTAAGTGTATACTGTGAAGGTAATTCTGATATATTGTGTGGGCCACTAGTGGGAAGAAAGGGGGGTTGCAGTGTCCCAGAGGGCTGTGACCAAGTAAGTTTAACTATTGCAAACCCCGACCTCTGGGTGGAGGCACCCGCCATTGGATCCAGGCCCCTCAACCTGTTAGTGGCAAATCAGGCAGGGGTAGTAGCCCCTGGGATAGCGCCATCTAGGGGTTACACTGATGATGTTCCACACAACCAGCACAATACTATCATATAGAAGAATTCCTGATGAGCAAAAGGAAAAAGAAAAATACTTCAGAAATAAAAAGTTACAACTGACTGCTACTTAAAATATTATTTTTCTGTCCGCATGTTTTGGTTCCATTAGCTCTTTAATTTCGTGAGCATGGCAAAATCACTTTAAATCATGCATATATCTCTGGTTTTGCACGAAAATGCAATTTTCCTGCAAAAACAATCATGATAAAAAAACATTTTGTGAAAATGGCAGGTTTTGTGTGAGAATAGTGATTTTGGCATAGTGTTTTTCTGTGAAAATAGGTGATTTGCACAAGGAAAAATTGAGCAAAAATATGCAAGGCAATTTTGTCCAGCTCTACTTCTTGATAAACTTGCAATTTATAAGACAAGTGTAACAAAGACATGTGGTAGCCATATTAGTCCTTTTAAAGATGCAGGAAAAACATGAAATGCATTGTGTGACCCAAAGACTATTTTTTTGACCTGATGAAGAGAATAACTGTTCTGGGTTTTTTTGTAACCACGTTTGTCTATAGCTGCCCTGTCTGCCACTTACCCTAGGTTTGCCTCTTCAACTGACATCCCACTGTGTCAGGACTTCTTGGGGACGGATCACCCAGATACCCCTCCCTGCAAGACAGTGCAGTGCTTTGAAGCAGGTGGGTAGATCGCACTGATGGGGACTGAGAATGCTTGCACCACTCATGATGGTTTTTTTCTTTATTTTCTCTCCACCTACATAGGACACCACCAACAAGGGCTCAGAGGTGCACACGCAGGCACACCTGAGCTAGTCAGTGTTCCCTCCTTCCACACAAGGCTCCAACTGCTCTGCCACCTGTGATCACTCAGGTGCTGGCATGGCAGCAGAGCCTGCCACCCACCCTTCCTGGAGGACAGCATCCTTTGGGAGCCTTGGTGTTCCTTCCCCAGCCAGACTTTAACACCCCAGGCTCATTGGCAGGTCATTAGCATTGCAAACAGCAGCCTGACAGCTATGCTGACCATCCAGCAGAAAAGAATAACTGTTGAAAAAATAACTACGAATTATACTACATAGATAAGTGGGAGCAAAAGGCAATTGTCCATTAGAAGCTCCCATCACACAACCCTTAGTGTCACTTTACGTCGGTATTCAATAATCTTAAATTTGTTCTATTTTGGTTAGTCCTATAAATGATTCCACCTACAATGTGTTTGTTGTTTATCATTACCCCACATGCAGGAAAGATGTAACTAACAAGGAGAGTTCATCTCTCCCTCACTCAGATGAGGAACCCAAATCAGCTTTTCATCCCTGCAACCTAAAATGCTCCATAATGTCTGAATGCACAGTTTTTATTTATGTTGGCATTTAATTGTCTAGTGTGCTTTCCTAATCAATAAAAATGATATAAATCAATGCCTAGTTTCATTAGTTACCTGAATATATTATGTCTTAGCCCCTTTCCCTACTTTAATTCTCCCTTTCCCCACTCCCATTTCTCCCTGTGCCTCCTCTGCCCCCCCCCTTTTGCAGGGTTCCCAGCGCCCTAAAGTTAGTCTCTAGGGCTTGGCTCTCCCTTCTCCCCTCCCTCATCCTTGTTAATCTTTTCCTTTCCTTTCTTTTCTTGCCTCTCCAGTCCCCTTCCATGGCCCATTAGTACCCTGAAAGGTACTCTCTGACTAGTCTCCCCTTCTACCACTCCCCTCACCCAGCCTCTCTCCTCTTTTAACACTCACCACTCTACCTGCTCCCCTTCCCTTGATACTCCCCTTCTTACCCATAATCTTTCCTTGCCTTCCCGGCCCCTTGCAGGGTTCTCAACATCCTGGAGGGTCCCCAGGACTCATCCCCTGCCATCCCCACTATCTCTTATCTCTCCTAGCCTTCCCCACCCCTTGCAGGGTTCTCAGCATCCTGGAGGGGCCTCAGGCTGAGCCCCCCTCCTCCCTGCATGCTACAGGGCCCTCCCTCCCCCAGCCTTTTTCTAGCCCCCCCACCCTCTCACAGGGTTATCAGCATCCTGGAGAGGCCCTGGAGTTGTGGCACCCTTCACACACCCTGTACCCTTTCAGGGTTACCCCATTCTCTTCCTGCCTCCCTAACCCCTTGCAGGGTTCTAAACATCCTGAAGGGGCCCCTGGGTTCAGTTCCCCATCCCTCCCTCCCTCCCTCCTGAATCCCAATCAGGGCCACTGAGCCCTCCTTCCTTCCTTTCTAGCCCCACATCCTCCCCCGCCCACACATTGCCCTTGCTTACCTTCCTGTGGTATCTTTTCTCCTCCATGCTCAGGCCTAATTCCCCTAGCCTGCCTTGAGGGCTCTACCTATGCTGTGTTCTAATCATACTGCTGGGGATCTGGACCAAACTATCAATTCAATTCTTTCAACTCCCCTCTCCCTTGTTCTTCCCTTTGCACTTTTACCAACAAGCCCAACCTTCCCTCTCCTCAAGGCACTTATAAATAAATTCAAGTATCCCACATGCTCTTGTCAGTTACTAACCAGCTTTCTTTTATGCCACCTCTGCTGGAAACTAACCTGTTCCAGCCTTACTATAGCTATTCCCTACTACTATAATCATTCTAATATGAGTATGTGTCAAATGCCTGGGCTGCACTTTTGCTCCCCTCCCTTATACCCTAACAAGCCTACTGTAAATGAACAGCTATATGTTTTTGTCATGGAAATGGCTGTCATTTATATGTAGATGTATTCCAATTACCAACTGTATGTTCACTGATTGTAACTGATGCCTTGGACCACCTTGTATGTTATTCTGTTCGTCCTTTTAACCCCTCCCCCCAGGTTGCACCGGGAGATGAGCAACCTGTTGCTCAGTGTGCTTTCCTGGTGAAACATTTCAATAAATAAATAAATGTACACAGTGATTTTTTTTCAGATATCATTCAGTTGAATTAATGTCTAATCCATATGCTATCCCAGAAATAAGCCTATCAAAGAGAATATTCGGAACTCCCTCCCTCCCTCCATTCACTCCTGCTCCTCCCTCTCACAATTTCAGTCCCATCTGCCTGCCTTTCTGTCTACCTCTACTACCTGCTCCTGTTTTTGCTGAAGGATGCCTACCCAAAAAACTCCCTACCTTACCTACGGCTGTCTCCTCCTGCCTTATTCTTCTCCCACTCCACTACTGCTACACCTAGCATAATATGAGAATAATGTGTGTAGAATTCTCTGGTCCTAGCCATTCCCATATATATTACTAATAGGTTTACTATGAAGTTTTGTACTATAACTGCTCTGTATATAGTCTACCTAGGCTTGCATCAGGCATTCACTTCATGCATCGGTTGTCAAGAAAAAGTCTCTAGTCAATTGTTTGTGTACTTGCAATATTTTGTCTTGACATGTACTCTGCCTAATGCCAAACTTGTAACATGAGAACTGCATTGCTTGTTGCACTTGTACCTTCATGGTTGATTCTCAACCCCAGGTCAACCCTGAAAAAAGGGATTGCAATTGTCTCAGTGGACTTACCCGGTGACCAAAACTCAAATAAAATAAAATAAATAAAAATAAATATTCAATTGTTATAACTCAGTATGTCAGCCTTTCCTCTATCATGGACATTTTCAGCAACTACCCAGTTTCAATCTGCAAGTAACAATACTGATCAATGGTAATTTCATTTGTACTGCAATCTACACCAGAAAAAAAAAAATGTCCAATGAGTCTTGGTTCCTTAATTGGTAGTTACAGTCTCAAACCTTCTCCATCTCTTTAACCATTCAGGTTAATTAATTTGTTCACTTTAGCTAATTTGAGAGCCTTGTCTTGAACAAGTCAGTGAGTGAGGTGTGTGTGTGTGTGTGTTTATTAACAGAAATGACAGAAAGCAGAAAGTTTGCTTAAGTTACCATATTTTTCTAAATGGTGGCAGCAGCTTTCTACCAGTCTAGGGACCTGTCGATAAATAGGGTTAAGACTCAGCTTCTTGTCTCTTTCTTTCTCCTTTTTGCTTTGTGCTTCAGCAGGCAGTGAGAGCTGTAAGGCTTCTAGGAGTCGTGACTGATTGTCGTCGAGGTCTGTAATTGAGTCCACAGACATTCCACCCTGCAAAATATGAACACATACAGATGTAAGCCAGATGGTATTTGGAAAGGAAAAAGACCAGTATGATACCACAATATCTGTTGCTCTGTAACACTGACCATAACCTATGGCCTTGACAAAATAGAAAAATGCCAGCAGAGGAAGGCCTGACAGTTTACCTAGTCTGCCCACTGATGTGGTGCGTATCCTCTAGGGATTCATTTAAACTTCTCCATCTCTCTGACCTCCCTTAATCAACCATTTATGCCTATCCCAGCCCTTCTTGAATCCTTCCACCATTTTGCACTGACAATTACCGTGGTCAGTTTATTCCACCTTTCCGCCAATCGTACCATAAAAAATAATTTCTTACTTCCTTCTTAAATCTACACCCAGCTAATGTTCTGTTATTCCCCATGATATTATTGTTGCCACTCTTAGTGAACAGCTTGCCAGAGTCCACTTTGATTAGACCATGCATATATTTAAATGTTTTTATCACATTCCCCCTTTCCGTCTTGTCCCCATAAAGAATATGTTGAGGCTCTCCAGTCTATGCTTATATGTCCTTCGTTACTGACCTTGTATCATCCTGATGGCCCTCTTCTGTACAGAGTCCAGCCTGTTTATGTTGTTCCTTAAGTGATAGTCCACATTTGGACACAGTACTCCAGGTGCAGTCTAACCAGTGATCTGTACAGAGGCAAGATGACTTCTCTTCTCCTGCTGCTGAACCCCCTTCTCAATGCATCCTAGAATTTTAATCACCTTCCCTATCTCTGATGAACTGAGGTTGTCGGCAATCATCACTTCCAGATCCATTAATCCACAGTCACCATAACTGTTATCCCCCCCAGCCTGCACTCAAAGTCAGGAATTCTGCTACTTACATGCATGACTTTGCATTTTGTGCCATGGAAGCTCACCTGCCAGATCTTTAACCATCTCTCTAGCATGTCAAGGTCTTCCCTCATTTCATGGAAACCCTCCTTACAATTAACACCTGTACAGAGCTTGGTGTTATCTGCAAAGAGGCAGATTTTCCCTCTGATACCTTATTCTACGTTGCTGAAGAAGATGTTAAAGGGTACTGACCTGAGTACCAACCCCATATGGGACCTCTTCAATAAACTCCCTCACATCCGAGAATTCCCGGTTTTACACCTCCCTCTGTGTCCTCTCCTTTAATTTTTTTCTCTTCTTATCTTGTCAGTCTATACCTTACAACAATGTCTTCCGGTTTTGTGACTACGTTCTTGTGCAGAACTGGATCAAATACCTCAGTAAAGTCCAGATACAGTATGTAATCTGCCTGACCTTTAATCAACAGTCTTCTTACCCAGTCAAAAAAGTCAGACATATCTCTTTGACAAGAACAACCTGCCACAAACCTATTCTGCTATCTACAGTATCTTGCAGTCTATTTCCTACCTGGAACTCCACTTGCCTCTCTTTAAGGATATTTTCCAGTAGTTTATCTACTAATGACATTAAACTGACTATCCTGTAGTTTCCCAGCCCATTGTTTTTGTCCACTTTTGTGTAGTGGCACAATGTCTGCCATTTTCCAGCCAGTAAGCACCTCTCTAGACTCAAGGGAGCAGCTGAACAGATCTAAAAGTGGTGCTGCCAACACCGGACCCATTTCCCTCAGCACCCTCCAGTGCAGGTAGTCAGGCCATGAATATTTATTTGCTTTCTGAGCCTCGGACCACTTGAGATTTTTTCAGTTGCAATTGGTTCTAATCACAGCTCTGTACTCCCTTTCTGACATGTCTTATGATAAGTTTTCCTCTGGGGTAGCATCCCCTCCTTGTCCTTTGTAAATATTGAAATAAATAATTGTTCAGTATTTCTGACTTCCATATGTCATCTTCCAGCCACCCTCTGGGGTAGCAGCCCTTTGTTGTACTTTGTAAATATTGAACAGAAATAATTGTGCAGTACTTCTGACTTCCACATGTCATCTTCCAGCCACCCCTTTCCCTATCTCAACTTGACAATACCTTCATTTATCTTTTTTCCTTAAAGCAGTGAAATAATACATTATCACCTTTCTTAATTTTCTAATCTAACATAATAATCCTGATAAAAATATTTTTTTCAAAACCTATCTCTGCTTCACAAAACTCAAAGGAAGCACTGCTCTGAGAATGTTGATTTTGCCCATGTGTAGGGTAACAGTCTATATTAATAAATCTGGAAATACAACTAACTTAAGTCAGAGATAATGTCATGGGTCAAAAACTGTTTCAGTCAATCAGCTTTCAGGATTCCTTCCATTCATTTTATAAAACTGAATAACTACTCTGCATCAGCATCCATTCTGGTCACTATATTTGCTATTGCTTCTCTGTTGTATCTTCTTCCCCCATCAGGTCACACTGAAAAATGAGCTCTGGCTCACTGAGCCTATCCTGGTCACCAAGTTTTAGAAGAATTAATTAATTAATTAATTAATACATAACGCATTCAGTCAGCGAGTATGGGGCATGGCCAGCTGGGGGTGTAATATATGGGGAGGTACAGACCAAGTAAGAAGCAATGTTTACCTCTCTAGACTCAGCAGTTCAATATCTAGAGGGTGAGAATTTGGGAAAATCCTAGAGTCCAGAAGGTATTCACCTGAGGGCATTAGTAATGGGGTTCTGGCTGAGTCCCCCACTGATGTCTTTCATTATTTCTTTTTTTTCCCCATGTATTTACTGAGGTTTATTGCCTCCTCAGTAGCTTTAGGAAACTTAGAAACCTAGAATGTTTTGGTAGATAAGGATTGCTTGGCCCACGTAGTCTGCCCATTTTCCCTGCCTATACTGTCACCATAACCTTTACAGCATTGGAAATATTACAAACAAAAATTGCATCAGTACAGAATGAGTGCTTACTACATAAATAATACATACCAATCATACCATAGGCAAGTTGTAGCAGTGGTCAAGAGTCTGACAGCACAGATTCAATGCCAAGAAGTGCAAAATCATGCACTTGGGCAGCAAAAACCATGGGGAGGAATACAGAGTGGGGAAGGGGGTACTAACAGCAACTAAGATGTAAAGAGACCTGGTGGTAGTCATAATAGATGATCTGAAAATAGTCAAACAATGTGAGAAGGTGATGATGAAAGCTGGTGGTATGCTGGAGTGCATAGGGAGAGGTATCACCAGTAGAAAACAGAGGTGGTGATGCCGCTGTACAGGCAGTTGTTGAGGCCTCATCTATAGTACTGCATGCAGTTCTGAAGACCTCATCTCTGAAAGGACATTGACAGGGTGGAGGCAGTCCAGAGAAGGCCAAAAAAAATGGTACAGGGGCTACACCAGAAACTATAAGAAGAGAGACTGAGAGAACTCAATACGTATACTCTGGAGTACGGGGGGGGGGAGGGGAGATATGATAGAGACATTCAATACCTCAATGGGATCAACAGAGTTCAAGAGGGCAGTATTTTTCAGAAAAGGAGATGGGGAAGAACAAGGGGTCACAATATGAGGCTGGAGGAGGGAAGACTCAGGGCCAACATGAGGAAACATTTTTTCACAGAAAGGGTGATGGATGCATGGAACAGCCTCCTGGAGGAAGTTGTGGGGGCATAAATGGTTGGCGAATTCAAGAATGCATGAGATAGGTAGAAGGCAGCGCTAGAGGTAGGAAGGAAGAGGTAGGCTGCAGATCAATAGGATATGGAGTTTATACAGTAGGTTGGGAAATGGGCAGACTAGGCAGGCCAGGGGGTCCTTATCTGCTGACAAATTCTATGTTTCTATGTTTCTATAGCAAATAATGATATACAGTGCCCTTACAGTACTGTTTTGTAACCAAAGACCATGGTGAGGGGGAGTACATATTAAATATCTTTGAAACAAAGTTGATACAGATATTCCAAATTATTTACCCTACATTTCTTGTAAGTATTACAAGCCCCACAGGACCTAATTCAAAAAAGACACTGACTGAGGCAAAACAAGGTATGGAGTTGCTCCAAGGGTAATCCCTGTTTTACCAGCTGCCAGATATTCCCATTTCTGGGAACGGATGGAACATAACGTGATGGAAAACCAAAAGGGTAACGAAACTCGAGACATCAGATAGAAGACTTTGTTAAAATGCAAGTCAATGGGTAGTTAACTTTCATCTAATTAATGAAACAAGTGATAAGACAGACAGATATATATTATTGCATCATTTTTTAGACCAGGCAGAGTTGCTAATGGGATGTGTTTATGGACCCAATGTTCAGTAACCTGATTTCTTTTTAGAAATGGTTAACCTGATTGCACCATATGCACACCTCCCGCTGATCCTTGCCGGGGATTGGAACACAGCTGTTACCACATATTTGGATAGGTCTGGGAGACGTACCTCCAAACTGTCCCATACCAACAAACTTTACAAGAACTCCTTAATATGGGAGGTCTCTGTGACCCATTGAGAATACTCCATCCTAAGGAAGGGGGGTTTACGTTCTACTCCCCAGTCCAAAAATCGCTTTCCAGAATAGACTACTTCCTAATTAGCACTTTGGCCTTGCCTGGGGTAGTTGACAGTGGTATAACACCAAGAGTGCTTTCAGACCACTCCCCAGTATGGATGATCCACAACCCCTTCCCCAGCTTTAAGAGGATAAGATTTAGAAATTTAACATGCAACTCCTGAAAGACCCCTGGGTGATAGCTAGGATAAAATCCCTCATAGTAGACTACTGGGAACACAATGAAGACTCCATCACAGACACTGATAAAATTTGGGTAACCCTGAAATGTGTACTGCGAGGCAAGCTTATTTGACTGGCAACCACCAGGAAAAAGAAGAGAGAGTTGGCACTACGGACCCTGCTTGCCCAGATTACAGCCCTCGAAAATAAAGAAGCAGTAGACTTCTCTGAATCCAATCAGGTTACCTTAACAGCAGTAAGCCACCAATATTCCGATCTGTTGAGGGAGAAAACAGAATATGCCCTCTTAAAGACACAGGCCATGTATGTAGAACAAGGGGATAAAGTAGGGCACCTACTGGCACTGCGACTTCGGCAGAAGGAAGCCTCACATATAGTGCAATCCATTATTTCTCAAGACAATGCTATACCTAAAACCTCTCCCACAGACATTGCCCAAGAGTTTGATAACTTTTACTCTCATCTTTTCAGCCTCCCTGATAATCTTCCCACTGAACAAGAATCTAAAAATTACTTGCAATCTATCCAACTGCCAAGGTTTCTGCATATGCAGATGATCTTCATCACGTCTTGCATACCAGGGTATCTATAACTGAAGCCATATGTATTAATTCCCAATTTGGCACCTATTCCAATTATAAACTGAACCTAGACAAAACTATAATGATGCCCCTAAATCAACTAACTTTCTCCTCAGAGTGCAGAGATCTGAGACTGAGTTGGGACTCCAAATTTACATGTTTAGGAATCACCCTTTCCCAGAAACCATCACTTATCAAGTTACTTAATTTACAAAATATAATGGAGTCCATTACTCAAGACCTAAATAGATGGTCCTTGTGCCCCTTCTCATTACAGGCCCGAATTAGTGTGATCAAAATGAATATTCTCCCCCGGATTTTTTATCCTCTCTATATGCTTAACATTTTTCTTCTGCAGGTCTGGTTTCAGAAGCTCCACTCAATCCATAATGCTCACTTACCCACACTCTCCTTCTCCTTCCCCTTTACCCCCACTCTTCCCTCTTGCCTTATCCCTCTGTCTTCCTCACCCACCCGTGCCTTTTTTCCCACTGGATCAACCTTAAAACCAACCTACTACCACAACCTTCCAATCTCCTAGACAAAGCCACTTCTTTTGGCCACCCACTCCCCCAGTCTCTCCTCCCCTCACCTTGACTCCTCCTCAGACTCTCACACTAGGTGTTACATCTCTTTATCTCCTTCACTACATATAAACACTATCCTTTACCCTAGTTGAATGCTCTTGACGCTGTACTATCACCATTGGTACTATGAATGACATTGTAACCTTATTGTATGCTAGCTACTACTATTTGAGTATTGTATGTAAACTGTTTGTTATTGTTGTCATTGTCACTGTTTGACGTGGAACCTTTGTAAAAGAGCTCTGAGCTCATAGGTATGATCTGAATCCCTAAATAAATAAATAAATCTCCTGTTTCCTCTGGAAGGGAAAACCTCCCCGCACAGTGTACCATCCCTTTGCAGCCCCAAAACTGTAAGGAGGTCCTAAAGTTCCTGACTTATACCTTTATTACCTGGCTAGCCATGCCTCAAAGTATGCCAGATGGATTACACCTTTAGGGCAACCTGAAACTCCTGACTACCTCCCTATCTGGCTACAAATTGAGAGGCACCAAATAGCACTATTTGGGATTCCCCCAACTGGACTTTTTTTCATCCTTCATAACAAACTACCACTGAACCTTAAGAGATCTGTCATACACACCTCACTGAAGGTGCATAACCAGTTATGCAGATCAATGGGTTATAAGAATACACAAGATATCTCACAACCCTTATGCCATAACCCCAACCTTAGAGTGGATAGTGAGGTCCTCTCTCCCCAATAACTCCCTGGGCTTCTAGGCAAAAAAGTTTCTGAATTAATTTGGAACAGGTCCCTGCTGGGGAGCCAAGCTGTACTGGCACTTCTTCAACTGCCCAACATGCACATTTGTAAAGTATATCGGCTGCAGCATATGCTAATCAAGTGGTTTGGGACTGTGGAATGGGAGACTTACAACAGCAATCTTCTCTCTCTTATTCAGTCTCCCTCTCTCTTGGCAGCCCCATGCAGTATCAAAGTTAGTATCTCTTTTTTTTCTCTACCGATCTACCCTCACGATACAGGGAAATCCCACTACTGGGAAAGAGTATTACCCACTGTATCACCGAACTAGAAGCACACATGGCTAGATGTTTATCAATACATATTCAATGATAGACTGCGCTTTACGCAATTCCATATTTTATACAATATATATTTTACCCCAACCCATTTACATAAAATGGGTAACCTTCCAACAGCAACTTGATGCCAAAATGCAGAAGGGTCTCTGATGCGTGTTATGTGGGAGTGTTCCAGGGTAATTCCTATGTGGGATAAATTCAGAAAAACACTTGACCCCCTCCTGGGCCTGGCTGAGTTTTTTACTCCAGAAATCTACGTGGTGGCTACTCTTTCAGTAATTCCTGTAAAAGAGAGAAGATTTCATATGGCACTAATAGCCCTGCCAGTGTAACGATTAATACTACGTCACTGGCTGGACCAAGAAACCATTTCCCACACAGAATGGCTCAATGATATTTTGTACAATTTAAGAGTGGAGAAAACCATAGCTAGCCTGAAAAACTGTATCCATATTTATAAGAAGAAATGGGGCACATTCTTAAAAGGTGGATAAAGCAATGGGACCTGATGGGATTCACCCCAGAATTCTAAAAGAACTAAGGGAAGAACTAGTAACACCACTGACTACCCTTTATAATAAATCATGGGAGGATGGTGTGGTACCTGAGGACTGGAGGAGGGCGGATGTGATTCCCCTTCACAAAAGTGGGAGCAAGACAAAGGGAGGAAACTACAGACCTGTCAGCTTGACCTCAGTGGTAGGGAAAATGATGGAATCATTTCTGAAGGAAATAATTGTTGAGTACCTAGAGGCCAGTGGGGCACAGGACCCAAGGCAGCATGGATTCACAGTAGGAAGGTCATGTCAGACAAATCTAATTGATTTCTTTGACTGGGTGACCAAAGTAGTAGACCAGGGAGGGGGCTGTGGGCATGGCCTACCTAGACTTTAGCAAGGCATCTGACACAGTCCAGCACAAAAGATTAGTAAACAAATTAGCCAGCCTGGGAGTGGGTCCCAGGGTGGTAGCCTGGGTAAAACACTGGCTGGACAACAGGACACAGCGGGTAATAGTAAATGGAGTCCACAGTGAAGAAAGGGGGATTACTAGTGGAGTACCGCAGGGTTCAGTATTGGTCCCGGTCCTTTTTAGTGTCTTTATAAGTGACAATGCAGAGGGACTGGAATGGAAAGTATGTCTCTTTGTGGATGAGTCAAAGATCTGCAACAGGGTTGATATGCAAGGTGGGGTGGAAAGGATGAAAAGGGACTCAGCAAGGTTGGAGGAATGGTCAAATGTATGGCTGCTTAGATTCAATGCAAAGAAGTGCAAAGTAATGCACCTGGGAAACAAAAACCCAGTGGAAGAGTATACAGTGGGGGTGGGATACTGACAGCAACAAAAACGGAAAGGGACCTGGGGGTAGTCATATCAGATGACCTAAAAGTGGGCCAGCAATGTGAGAAGCCAGTAAAGAGGGCTGGGGGGATACTGGGGTGCACAGGGGAGAGGCATCACCAGTAGAAAACAGGAAGTTGTTGGCCCTCTGTACAGACAGTTGGTAAGACCACATCTGGAGTACTGTGTACAGTTCTGGAGACCCCATCTCTTCAAAGACATAGACAGGGTGGGGACTGTCCAGAGGAGGGCAACCAAAATGGTGCAGGGTCTGCACCAGGAGACATATGAAGAAAGATCAAAGGAGCTTAAGATGTATAGCCTCGAGGAAAGGAGGGAGAAGGGGGACATGATAGAAACTTTCAAATGCCTCAAAGAAATCAACAAAGTCCAAGAGGGTAGCATCTTTCAGAAAAAGAGATGTGCAAGAACAAGGGGGCACAATTTGAAGATAGAGGGGAGACAGCTCAGAGGTAGTGTGAGGAAGTATTTCTTCACAGAGAGGGTTGTAGATGCATGGAATGGCCTTCATGAGGAGGTCGTAGAGTCAAGAACAGTGGGGGAATTCAAGAATGCATGGGACAGGCATAAGGCAATTCTAGTGGGGGGTAGGAAGAAGTAGGCTGTTGGTTAACTAGGATTTGCAGCTTATCCATTAGGTACATAGAAACATAGAAGTTGACAGCAGATAAGGACCGCAAGGCCCATCCAGTCTGCCCATTTCTTTTTCTGCCTTATAAATGTGCCATCGGCCTTTGCTCTGTCAGTGGCCTATCTATTCATAGTCATTTGTATTGCTCCCTTATGCCTATCCCATGCCTGTTTGAAGCCCTGCACTGTATTCATAGCCACCACTTCTTGTGGTAAGCCATTCCATGCATCCACCACCCTTTCTGTGAAAAAGAATTTCCTCACATTCCCTCTTAATCGGCCTCCTCTAATCTCATGCTGTGTCCTCTTGTCCTGCTATTTTTCTTATATTTAAACATGTTAGACTCTTTCACCTTGTTTATGCCCTTAAGGTGTTTGAATGCCTCGATCATATCACCTCTCTCCCTCCTTTGCTCAAGGGTATACATATTGAGCTCCGTTAATCTGTCCTCATATGTCTTCTGATGCAGTCCCTGCACCATTTTGGTTGCCCTTCTCTGGACTGCCTCAATTTGGTTAATGTCCTTGGAAGGTGTGGCCTCCAATACTGCATGCAGTACTCCAGATGGGGCCTAACCAGTGTCTTGTAAAGAGGGATTATTACCTCCCTCTTACGACTTGTGATACCCCTACTAATACACCCTAACACCCCCCTAGCCTTACCTACTGCTTTAGAGGTCTGCTTGGATGATTTTAGGTCATCAGTGATGATGATGCCCAAGTCTCTTTCTTCCTTTGTGACTGCTAGCAACTCCCCTCCCAGCCTATAGGTGGCTTCAGGGTTTCTCTTCCCTATGTGCATGATTTTGCACTTCTTTGCATGAAATCCCAGTTGCCACTCTTCTGACCATTCTGCTAGTTTATCCAGATCTCTTCTCATTCTGCCCACCCCATCTGGATCATCTACTCTGTTGCAGATCTTGGTGTCATCTGCAAACAGACAAGCCTTACCCTCTAGTCCATCTGCAGGGTCACTAATGAAGATGTTGAAGAGGACTGGCCCCAGGACTGATCCCTGAGGTACCCCACTTGTGACTTGCATCTCTTCTGACTGTATACCATTTACCACCACTCTCTGTTTTCTGCCCTCACAACCAGTTTGCCACCCAGTTGACCAACTTCTGACCCACCCCAAGCCTACCCAGCTTATTTATCAATCTTCTATGTGGAACAGTGTCAAAAGCTTTGCTGAAGTCAAGGTGGCGACATCAACTGCTCCCCTTGGTCCACCACTCTGGTTACCCAGTCAAAGAAATCTATGAGATTAGTTTGACAGGACCTTCCTTTGTAAACCCATGCTGTCTTGATCCTGTGCCCTATGGATTCCAGGTGTTGCACTATCCTTTCCTTAAGGAGTGCCTCCATAATCTTGCCACTACTGAGGTAAGACTGACCGGGTCTGTAGTTCCCTCCTCCCTGCTACCACTCTTGTGGAGCGGGATCACATGAGCCCTTCTCCAGTCTTCTGGGACCTCTCCTGTGCTCAGAGACTCGCTAAACAATTCTGCTAATGGCTCTGCTAGTTCCTCCTTTAGCTCCTTAAGTACCCTGGGATGTATGCCATCAGGTCCCATTGCCTTATCCACCCTGAGCTTAGCAAGCTCTTGTAGGACCCTTTCTTTTGTGAAGGGAGTAGTGCTCACCTCCCTCCCCCCTGTGTCCATGATGCTGAGCTGTGGGCCCTGCCCTACCTTCTTCAGTAAATACTGAGCAAAAGTATCTATTTAGGATAGATGCCTTTACAGGGTCCTCCTCCTCACATGCTCCCTTTTCTCCATTGCTTAGCAATACCCCTCTGACTTTCTCCTTTCACTAACATATCTATAGAAAGTCTTGTCACCTTCTTTTACTGTTCGTGCTAGTGTTTCCTCAGTTTGGGACTTTGCCTGCCTTACTGCCTTCCTGCTTCCCTTAGGGCAGTTTGGTATGCCTCCCTATCTTCATCCCGCTGTGTTCCCTTATATTTCCTGAAGGCCAGCCTTTTGGCTCTGACCTTTTCTGCTACTGTATTTGAGAACCAAAGTGGTTTCCTTCTTCTTTTGCACTTCCTTTTCTGTCTAACACAATGGGATGTTGCTTCAAGTATTGCATCCTTAATGCTTGCCCACTTTGCCTGTACCCCCCTCACCTGTGTTTCTTTTTGCCAGGGCTAGCTTAACTCTGTTGGCCATCTTATCAAAGTCAGCTCCTCTGAAGTCCCATATTTTTGCCTTGGAATGGGATGATTAGATGTAGTAGCCAAATTGAACCATACCATGTGATGGTCACTGGCCCCAGGTGACCTTCTACCTGGAGATCTGTGATCCCTTCTTTGTTAGTCAGTACTAGATCTAGGATAGCCCTGTCTCTTGTGGGTTGCTGTACCAGTTGTTTGAGGCCCTCCCCTGCAGGGAATCCACTATGAGTCTAGTTCTGGCAGATGTTCCTGCTGGTATTGACCAATCTGTATCTGGCATGTTGAAGTCTCCCATTATCAGAACCTCCCTTTAGCTGTCATGTTTTGTATATCTTCTAACAGTAATGTGTCTATGTCCTCCTCTGGTCTGGGGGCCTGTAGACAACCCCAGTTCTTATGGCTGTCCCATTTCCTGTTTCCAGGGTGACCCACAGTTCTTCTGGCTCCTTATGTGTATTCTGAATTTCTGTAGCTTTGATATTTTCATTAACATACAGGGCCACTCCTCCCCCCCTTTTTGCACCTCGGTCTCTTCTGAACAATATATAGCCAGGTACTGAAGTCTCCCAAGTGTGGTTACTGGTAAACCACGTCTCACTAATTGCTACTATGTCCAGTTTAGCCTCTGACATTATTGCCTGCAGGTCTTGGATCTTATTTCTCAGGCTGTGAGCATTTGTGTACATGATTTTCCATTGGCCAGATTTTGTGTGTGTTGTTGGGTGATTTGGCGTCACTCACCAATAAATGCATTATGGGAGACAAACCTTTTTCTTACCTGGTGATGCAAATGAGCGGCAAACATGCTGAATTCCTGTTTGACCACTAGCTGAGGGGAGGGTGTTCTTCCCATTCGACGATGGTGCGGCACCCCTCTCCCCATTTGCTAGTTTAAATATTGTGCAAAGACATCAAACTTCTGCCCCAATGCACTGACTCCCTCTTTAGTCAGATGCAGTCCATCATATTTAAAGAACTTTCGCTCCCAGAACTGAAGGGAAATGGTCAGACTAGGTGGGCCAAGTGGTCCTTATCTGTCATCAAATTCTATGTTTCTATGTTTAAATTGGAAACCTTGTTATTGGTACATGTCTCCCATTAGTATGGTTGGTTAATTAAAATTCTTATTACCAGAGTATACTAAGATCCATATTTGTTTACCCACCAGGATAGTGCTAAACATTTTATAACTGGTGCAGTGGGAGGGAGTGGGGTAAAGAGAAGGTAGGCTGGGGAATTTGGTAGGTGGGGAGGGAGGAGGGGACATTGTGCTTATGTATGTTTTGTTAATGCAATGTTTTGTGTTTTGTTGTATTATCTGTGTTATGTTGAAAAACAATAAAACATTTTAAATAAAAAAAAAATGCAGGTCATCCCCAGGCTTAATGCAATACATGTTTGGTACTTTACAGGTGCTTGGGTAGGTGATATACAATGTGCTGACTGTGTAGTTGGTACGGCAAAAACTCTCTCGAACAGCATGTAATTTCGGGACCCTCCACAGCACCTCAAAATTTCCCTCATGTGTACTGTTTCCTCTTTAACCCACCAAACTCCATACTTCCTAAATTATGGTGGATAAAAGAGGACTGCAGATACTAGAGGGTGGCAGTTAAAGGGGGAAGACAGCATTTCTGGAAAATGGGACAGGAGCTCACACTGACGTTAAACAAGAGTAGCAGATAAAGGGGGAGGGCGGATAAAGGAGGGAGCCCTGTAACTGATTTGCCAGGCACTCATCTTCTAGCTGAGACCAGCTATATCTACAACTTGGGCTTGGATCAAGGGTTTAACAGATGCTACCTCACTGCGAATGCTGTAAACATTGAAATTAAATTCCTTTTATTTCCTCTTCTTGTTTGCAAAGCATTTTACTAACGTAGCCTTTACAGTTGACATTTCAGTTACCTTTTTCTTAAGTAGGGTCATCAATTTTGTGTATTTTCTGAATATCAGGGGCTGCATTTAATATGGCATCCACAGTGTGGTGTCAGGCATGCTGATACAGTAGCTGCATCCACTGGCTTTTTTTGCAGTAGTACTAGACAGCTGTGCCACTGCCTACTTGGTAGGCTTTTAGGGCTACTTACAGACAGGAATAGTGACGGGAACTGAAAAATAACCAGTGGTGCCCCCTATTCAAGAAGAGGGCAGAACACAGGCAAGGCAATTTTATTTATATAGCTCTCTATCCAAAGACTCAGCTTGCCTGACAACAATAAAACAGCAGGGACAAGACCAATTTCAAAAAAATATATAAATATGCAATAATGATATTAATAATCAGGTAAGGCCTGTGCAAATAAATAAGTCTTTAGTTGGTGCTTAAAGGCCCCCAAAAAGCAGGCAAATCTAATTGCATTTGGCAAGGTGTTCTAAACCAATTGGGCAGCAAACCCAAAGGCCCTGTCCCCCAATTGCTACAGGTGAGAATAGAGAACATATCACAAGCCTTCACCAGTGGATTGGAGGGAGGGGGAGAGAGAGAGAGAGAGAGAGACAGGGAGGGAGGAAAGGTGTACAGTGCATAAAGAGGTCTTTCAGGTAGCTTGGACCCAGGCCGTGTAGGGCCTTCAATGCTAACAAGCCTATCTTGAAGGTGATACACTACCACACAGGCAGGCAGTGTAGACTGCGCAGCACCAACATGATGTGGGCACTTCGAGAAGTTCCAATCACCAGTCAGGCCACAGCATTCTGGACCAACTGCAGGTACTGCATCAAATCTCTAGACAACCCTAAGTAGAGAGTGTTGCAATAATCCAGTCTGGAAGTGATAAAGGTGGCAATTATCATCTCTGGATCATCTGGCGCAAGATGTGGTTTGATCAAGGTGATATTATGAAGATGGTAAAAAATGTTCCTGACTACTACTGACACCTGTTATTCTAATGTTAGCTTGCAGGCCAGAGTGGTGCCCAGATTCTTCACCAAAGTCAGAGCTCAGAATGGCTGACCATTCACAGATGGCAATGGTAGGCCACAACCCATCATAGATGATCTATGCCAACCTGGATCCACAGTTATAACCTCTGTCTTGCCGGGGTTGAGACACAGTCAGTTGGAGGCCATTCAGTTGATCTTTTGATGGCAATGCCCAAGCACCAAAACAGCATTCAACCCATCAGTGGTGCAAGATAGATAGAGCGGAGTATCTTCTGCATAGCAGTGAAACTCTACTCCATACTGTCTAATAATCTCACCCAATGGCAACATGTACATGGCAAAAAACTCAGGCACCATGATCAAGCCTTGTGAAACCTCACAGGATACTGCAGCTGACCTGGAGATGTAATTACCTAGGGCTACTTGCTGTGATCTCCCAGTGATGTAGGACTCAAACCAGCACAAAACTGTGCTGGTGATAACCACATAATTCCTTAGGAGATCAATCAGCACACCATGGTCCACTGTGTCAAATGCAAACAAGAAACCCAAAAGAAGCAAGACAGAACAAAATTCTTTGTCTCGCCATGAGGAGATTATGCATCACCCTGACAAGGACAGTCTCAGTACTGTGATGAGGCCTAAACCCTGACTGATGAGGCTCATAGATGTTATACTGTTCCAGGTGAGTCAAAAGTCCACTGCAACTACCTTTTCAACAACCTTCCCTAGAAAAGGAAGGCTGAGACAGTCATATAGTTGACCAGGCAATCAGTGTGCAGAGATAGCTGCTTAAGGAGGGGGTTCACCACTGCCCTTTTTAGAGCTGATGTAAAAACACCCTCCCTCAAGGAGCACCTGACTATCTCAGTATATACTAGCATGAGGGGTTCAAGAATACTAACAAGCAACCAGGTAGGCCCAGGGTCCAGCAAACAGTAAGCAGGGGACACATCCAAGATCACCCAGACCACCTCTTCTTCTACAACCTGCTGGAACTCAGCCCAGGATGGCAGATCATCAGTACCCCACCTACCCTGGATATAAGTGGCTCATGACAGTCGCTTGAGGCTATCCCACTCTGAATGGAGGGCACCCTGTCAACGAAGGACACATTGTCATACTTCAGAAGCTACAGACCTGAGAGCATTACCTTGGTGTTTGGAAAAGTGTTTTCAGTCAATTATGAAAGATTTGGTGGTTTAGTACATAGAACAGAATGCACTGTTCTCTACCATAAAACTTGGTTTCACAGAAGGTAGAGCCAACCAAACCAACCTGATTGCCTTCTTCTAGGAGGTAACTAGGTAGATGGTTAGGGTCCAGACTGTGGTTGTAATATAAAAGCCTTTGACAATTTACTGCATGGAAAAAGCTTTGTGAAAGTAACACAATATGGAATCCACAAAGTGTATGGGAGGTGGATAGCAAAACTGGTAGAAAGCAGTATAGTGGTGAATTCAGAATGGAGCTTTGTTCTGAGTGGAGTACCACATGGGTCAGTGCTGGGTTCATTGCACTTTAACATATTTATTAAGGACTTGGAGGTGGGGGTCAGCAGCAGGATGCTGAAGTTTGCTGGCATCAATACACTGGCAAGAAGAATGGACACAGCAGAGACAGATGCAGTACAAAGGGGCCTGCATACATAAGGGGCATGGACCATACTGGAAATAATAGGGGCTTAGATTTAACCTGGGGAAGTGCAAGGTGTTTCACAAAGTTGCGAGGAATCTGGGTTGCACATATTGTACACCCTGAGTGGTGGTGTATCAGTGGACAGTACAACAGAGGAAAAGAATTTAGGGGTAACTGTGGACAGAAAGTGGACAACAGGCAGATAAAGTGCTGCAGCAGTTAAGAAATTGAACAGTGTTGGAATGCATTTGAGACGGATAAGGAGCAGGTCAAGGAGAGGATCCTCTCCTTGTATAAGGCCTTGGGTAGATCACACCTGGAGTACTACATCAGTTCTAGTCACTGCAATAGAGAAAGGATATTGAAGAGATTAAGAAGGTCCAGCACATGACCACCAAGCTAATGAACAGAGCAGGGGGCAGCAGCTATAAGGAGAGATTGTACACATTCAAATTATTCAACCTAGAGAAGACTGAGAGGACATGATCAAAATACTAGAGAGGAAAAGCAAGGCAGAGTACACACCGATGTTTGTGATGATGAATGAAATCAAACCGAGGGAGACCAGCATAAGAGGACACATTAGAAAGCGTTATTTCATACTGATTGTGGTTAACATGTGGGATAATCTGCCTGCTAAGGTTGTGGAAGCTACCACATTTTCAGGGTTTCAAAACAGGACTAGACATGTCGAGAGAGAATGGTACTGAGGGTTACACAGCAGCAGTAGGTATAGCTTTCCAGCTAATAAGCATGGCTACATGTCCATATTCAAAATGTGAATGGTCACTGGTGTGTGGCCAGAGGGGTGTACTGGATCGATGCTAGTTCCTTTTGTCAGCACAATACAGTACTATGTTAGTACCACTAGGTTTATCGTCATATAAAATCTACCTACACGTGCATAAGTTTAGTTGCAGTATATTATGTATTACATGATCTTTTTAGACTAAACTCAATTAAAGTGCTCAGTTCCAAAACCAATGTTATTTAGATAACAAAAGGCTATGAGCTGGGTTGGTTTCAGCATGTTATATGGCTTTTCCTATAGTAATGTGTTTCAGCTACGGTAAACAACTTTTTAAAACTCTGTATTTTCTGAAAAGCAGCAGTTCATGATAAAGTGCTTTTCTATTTCATTATGTACTCATTGTCGACCCCGATGCTGATCCCTGCTGTTCTATTTCATTTCAAAATTCATTCATATTATGCCACATTTTATTTTGCATTCTGGAAAGAGCAGTAGATCAAGTACAGTCTGTGGTAACAATGTAGGTAGGGGAAAAAGGGCAGACTAGGTGGGCCAAGTGATCCTTATCTGCCATCAAATTCTGTTTCTATGTTTCTGTTTCTCCATGTTAGAGCTAACATTTTTGTAACCTGAAGTCAGTTCTTATGTTCTTAGCATCTCATGCACTTGGAGAGAAGTTTCTATTGCATGCTAGTTCATGATAATTCACTAGAAGTGGGCTGGATTTCCAAAAGGTAGGATACATGCAATGTACAAGCACCTACACATCCAGTGAGATCCCCTGCATCCATCACTCTCTTGGACACAGAAGGTGCTACAGTGCTTGCTACAGTAAAGTTGCTCGGTACCATGCTACCACACAAATTGCATGGTAGTGGTATAAATGTTATTCAATGGGTACTGCAATTGTGCACCGCTCAGTATACCGTGCAACTTTACGGTAGCAAGCACTGTATGTTTGAAATTGGGAAATGGTTTACCCCGGTATGATATGGTGCCTGGAAGAATGCATACAAGTGTGGCGCATCTTCCAATTCAGAGGACAGAAGGCAGGAGCAATGGAAAATGGAAAGGAATGTATGCAAATGCAAGGGGCTTAGGTAATAAAATGGTGCAACTGCAAGTGATAAAGGCTGCAGAGGATATGAATACAGCAGCAATAACTGAGATTTGAGTGAATCAAAAGCTGGGACCTAAATGGATATACTCTATTTAAGAGTGACGGCGAAGGTGTCCGGGGGGAGTTATTAGCAGAGTATGTGAAAGAGGATATCTCTGCTGCAGGGGAGTTCAGTCATTATAGCTCCAAATAACAGATGATTAGGGAATGACAGGGGGGTATAGGATAGGATAGGATAGGAGTGATCTATAGTCCACTAACTCATCGAGTGAACAAAGATGAGGAACTCAAAGGGGAAATTAGGATGGCAGCTAGTCAGGAAAGAACTATGCCCATGGGGAACTTCCATCTCCTGAACATACACTTGGACATTTCAACTGCAGTAAACTAAAATGTCAGACGTTTGTAGAGGTAACGCAGGACTGTTTCCCCACACAATGCATGAGAGAAGCAAGTGGGGGAAATCAATTTTGAACCTAGTATTGTCCAACCAGGACAGTGACAAGTGAAAGTGGCAAGCGAGGGACCGCACCACGAATGTACTGTTACTGGAGTTGATGTTGAAAGGAATAGGGAGGGAGTGGATGACATGAGGAAGGAACCAGGTAGGAGGGGGAGGTAGTAAGATGAAGGCATGAAGTTTGGTTCACCTATATGCCAGAAGTTTAAACAATATGATCAGTGAACTGCAGGTGTTGGTGGCAGAGACTATGTTAGACCAAGTAGCCATCAAGGGTCCAGTAGCAGCAATAACTGAGAACTAGCAGTTCTATGGTATACCTTACTTAGAAGAGACAAGGGCATGGGGATACCAGGGGGAGAAAATCAGAAAGGGAGCAGCTAAGAGGGATCTGGTATTAGTAGGAGACCTTAACCTGCCAGAAAACAGCAAGAGGAAGGAAGCGCTTTTAGAACTTTACTACACGGGACTTAAGAACTAGAACTCTACTACTGGAACCAGCAATTTAGGGTAAAAACAAACAAACAAACAACACAAGAGGTGGTGTGTTTGAGTTGGGTGAAGGGAACTGCTATCTGTGCAGTTATCTAGGTGAAGAAGGGTACTGTGAATTAGGGGGAGTGGCTTAGGCAGCAGGAAGCCAGGTGTTTGGATTTAAAACTGCCCTAGATAGCTTTTGGCAGAGAACAGCAAGAGGAAGGAGGTACTGTTAGAACTTTACTGCTCTTTTGAGACTTAAGAACTAGAATTCTACTACTGGGACCTTCAATTTAGAGTAAAAACAAACAAAAAAGAGGTAGTGTGTTTGTCTGAGTATGGGTGAAGGGAACTGTTATCTGTACAGTTAACTAGGCGAAGAAGGGAACTGTGAATTAGGGGGAGTGGCTTAGGCAGCAGGAAGCCAGGTGTTTTCATTCAACACTACCCTAGATAGCTTTTGCCAGAGAACAGCAATAGGAAGGAGGTGCTATTAGAGCTTTACTACTCTACTGGGACTTTAGAACTAGAACTCTACTACTTGGACCTTCATTTTGGGAAAAAACAAACAAAAACAAAGAAACCAAGAGATAGTGTGTTTGCCTGAGCTGGGTAAAGGGAACTGTTATCTGTGCAGTTAACTAGGTGAAGAAGGGAACTATGAATTAGGGGGGACTGGGTTAGACAGCAGAAAGCCAGGAGTTTGGATTTAGAGCTGCCTTAGATAACTTTTGGCAGAGAACAGCAAGAGGAAGGAGGTGCTGTTAGAAATGTATTACTCTAGGGACTTAAGAACTAGAACTCTACTACTGCAACCTGCAATTTAGAGTAAAAACAAACAAACAAAAAAAACAAGAGGCCATGTGTTTGTCTGAGTTGGGTGAAGAGAATTGTTATCTGTGCAGCTAGCTAGGTGAAGAAGGGAACTGTGCATTGGGGGGGTGGCTTAGGCAGCTGGAAGCCAGGTGTTTGGATTTAAAACTGCCCTAGATAGCTTAAGACAGAGAACAGCAAGAGGAAGCAGGTGCTGTTAGAACTTTACTACTCTACTGGGACTATATAGTCCTTTCTTCTTGCACCCCCCCACCCTTAGCCAGTTCCACGTTCATAGAAACAGGATTTGACTGAAAACAGGAACTTCCTATTTGGGAGCACAAAGGGAGTGATCACAGAGGCACAAAAAACTCACCATCCTAGAAGGAAAAGATTAGCTCTCCATTCCCCTAGCTGCTGGAGGTATGACTGAGCAAGAAAGAAGGAGACTACTGAGGAATACAGGAACTTTTTGTCCCAGAACAGGAAGAACAGGAGATTTAAAGGCACGGAGGCAGTAGGAAAGTAGGGAGAAAATTAATGAAATAAAAAAAAATAAAATAAACAGAGAGAGGAAAAAGTAAGCATAAAAAACAACAGTTATGGGGCCACAAATAAGACATGATAAGAGTGGTGCAGTGGCTGTGGAGCGGCAGTCTTCTGGGAGACGTTTTTGAGGATACGGTGTTGTCCCATCTGCAGGCACCTCTCTAGGCTGAAGGAGGAGGTTGCTCATCTCCAGGCTGAATTGGCCAGGATTCAGGAGACCTCCTCTCCCACCAAGGGGCCACCAGGGCCACTGCTGCTGCCTCAGAGATTGCCAAGAAAGAAGAGTGGTTGGATCACAGTGGGGTCAGGGAAGGTGAGGGTGGTGGAACAGAGGTGCAGCCTTCCAGCTGTACCTCTCCATAATTCATATGCCGTTCTGGCAGAGTGTAGTTCCTCTATGGAGGCACCCACAGTGGAGACCAAGGAGGATGCTGGGAACCTCCACAAAGAAGACCTACAGGAGGGTGGCATGGGACCCCACAGGGGAGGGAAACAACTCCTGGTGGGGACTCCATTGTTAGGAGTGTAGAACTGGGGGAGGGGGGAGAGAAAGTAAGGTGCCTGTCTGGCGCCATGCCTTGGAAGGACAGGGAGCGAATCCTCAGGATTGCGGGAGCAGCTGTACAAGGGAGGAAGATGGATGTCATTGTCCACCTAGGGACAAATGACCTGGCTGGGAAAGGGATCAGAGCAGGAGGAGTTTGTGGAGTTGGGGAGGGGCCTTAGACAAGTAGCATGCACGGTAACCTTCTCGGAGGTGCTGCCTGTCTATGGCATGGGTGAGGCTTGGGTGCTCCACACCATGGGATTCAATCAATGGTTGAAAAACTGGTGCAGAGCTCAGGGTTTTGGCTTCACTGGGGACTGGAGATCCACCTAGAGAGATGCAGGCCAATACTGACGCGATGGTCTGCATCTGTATAGGAGGGGAACCAGGATCCTAGGTGACAGGTTTAAATGCTTCATTGGCAAGCATTTAAACTAGCAAAGGGGGGAGACACTGAAAAGCAGCAGGAAAGTTCAAGCCCTCCCCACCAATAAAATCAGGCTAGTTAGTGAGGTAAACACCAAGATAGAGAAGTTGATAGGGAGAAGGGCAGTGGTAAACTGAGAAAAAGGCAAAGGCAGTAAGGATAGGGATGGGGCAAAAAGGGGTAAAGCCATCAAAAAATGGAGGGTAATAAGTACCAATGCCCACAGTCTAGGAAACAAGCTCCCTGAACTGCTGGCCTTGATGGAAGAGGGATGCCTGGATATCGTAGCAGTCACAGAAACATGGTACACAGAGAACCATGACTGGGATGTCAACATACCAAGGTACACAATCTACACAAGGGACAGGGAGGGTAGAAGAGGAGGAGAAATAGCTCTCTACATAAGGGAAGGGATCAATGCAACAGAACTAAAGGGTAAACAGAGGCGAAGAGGCACTGTGGGTCACCCTAGAGAACGGAAATGGCACCACAGTCAGCCCGGGAGTAGTATACAGACCCCTATCTCAGGGGGAGGAAATGGACAAGGAAATGATAGAAGGTATCCTTAGGATGGCAGAAAAAGATTGTTGATGGGGTACCTGAATATGCCAGATGTTAACTGGAGCACCACTGCTGCAGCCACATCCAAGAGCAGGGTCATTCTCGATGCCCTACAGGGGGCATGCCTCAGACAGCTACTGTTGGAACCCACTCAGGAGGGAGCAAACTGAGTCCTGGTACTCTCAAATGGGGACAGAGAGAGGATCTCAGCTCTAGAATTGGGTAGCCATCTGGGAACAAGTGACCACCAAACAGTGTGGTTCACGATAAAAACAGCCAGTGTCAAGCTATACAAAAGTGAGGGTACCGGACTTTTGGAGGGTTGATGTTGTCAAAATGGGAGGGTGCCTCAGAAAAGCACTAGCAAACAGGCAAGGAGGAGGAATGGAGGAACAATGGGGAAACATCACAGCGGCAACTAGCCTTTATGTGAAACAAATAAACAAATCAAAATGAAAGAAAAAAACACTATGGTTCTCAAAAGAGGTGGGGAAGGTTAGGGAGAAAAAGATAGCTTTCAGGAAGAGTAAGGAAACACAGAAGGAGCAGGACAGAGAACTGTACCAGTTCAAGCAGAAGGAAGCTGGGAAGGCAGTCAAAATAGCAAAAGCCCAAACCGAGGAAAAGATAGCCAACTCAGTTAAGAAGGGGGATACAACCTTTCATAGGTGTATTAGGAAGTGAAAAAAGACCAAGGGAGGGATACTGAGGCTTAATAAAGGGGAGGAAGGGTGGGCAGAGACAGACAGTGAAAAAGCAGGGATACTGAACAAAGACTTCTGCTCAGTATTCACAAAAGAAGAAGAGGGAAGGTACCTTATCCAGTCAATAGAAGCACTCTAGATAGGGGGGTCGATACCAGTACTTTTACAGAAGAAAGGATTCTGAAAGAACTCCTAAAACTGAAGGTGGACAAAGCAATGGGGCCTGACGGAATTCACCCCAGAAGTCTAAAAGAACTGAGGGGAGAACTAGTGACACCACTGACTGCCCTTCTTAACAAATCATGGGAGGATGGTGTGGTACCTAAGGACTGGAGGAGGGTGGATGTGATTCCCCTTCACAAAAATGGTAGCAAAGCAGAGGCAGGAAACTACAAACCTGTTAGCTTGACCTCAGTGGTAGGGAAAATGATGGAATTGCTTCTAAAAGAAGGAATTGTTGAGTACCTAGAGGCGAGGGGGGCACAGGATCCAAGGCAACATGGATTCACAGTGGGAAGGTCATGTCAGATGAATCTAATAGATTTCTTTGACTGGGTGCCCAAAGTAGTAGACCAGGGAGGGCCTGTGGACATGGCCTACCTAGACTTTAGCAAGGCATTTGACACAGTCCCACACAAAAAATTAATAAACAAGTTAACCAGCCTGGGGGTGGGTCCCAGGGTGGAAGCCTGGGTAAAGAATTAGCTGGAAAACAGGACACAGAGGGTAATAATAAGTGGAGTCCACCCCAAAGAAAGGGGCGATACTAGTGGGGCATCGCAGGGTTCAGTACTGGGTCCAGTCCTTTTTAATAACTTTATAGGTGACACTGCAGAGGGACTGGAAGGAAAAGTATGCCTCTTTGCAGATGACACAAAGATCTGCAACAGGGTTGATACACAAGGGGGGTTGGAAAGGATGAGAAGGGACTCAGCAAGGTTAGGGGAATGGTCAAAAGTATGGCAGCTTAGATTCAATGAAAAGAGGTGCAAGTAATGCACCTGGGAAACAAAACCCAGGGAAGATTACACACAATGGGGGAGTATTAACAACAACAAAAATGGAAAGGGACCTGGGGTAGTGATATCAGATGACTTAAAGTTAAGCAAGCAATGTGAGAAGACAATAAGGATGGCTGGGGAGATTCTGGGATGTATAGGGAGAGGCATTCCAGTAGAAAACAGGAAGTTGTTATCCCTCTGTACAGACAGTTGGTGAGACCCCATCTGGAGTACTGCATGCAGTTCTGGAGACCCAGTCTATGCAAGGACATATACAGGATGGAGGCAGTCCAGAGGAGGGCAACTAAAATGGAGCAGTGTCTGCAACGGAAGCAATATGGAGAGAGACTAAAGGAGCTTAATATGTATACCTCTGAGGAAAGGAGGAAGAGGGGGGGACATGATAGAAACTTTCAAGTACCTCAAGGGAATCAACAAAGTCCAAGAGGGTAGCATCTTTCAGAAAAAGAGATACGCAAGAACAAGGGGACACAATTTGAAGACAGAGGTGGAATGGCTCAGGGGCAATGTGAGGAAGTATTTTTTCACAAAGAGGGTAGAGGATGCATGGAATGGCCTTCCTGAGGAGGTCATGGGGTCAAAAACAGTGGGGGAATTCAAGAATACATGGGACAGACAAAAGGCAATTCTGGTGGGGGTAGGAAGAAATAGGCTGTTGGTTAACTATGCTCTGCAGCTTATCCAGTAGGTAGGGAAATGGGCACACTAGGTGGGCTAAAGCGGTCCTTATCTGAGGTCAAAGTCTATGTTTCTATGATGTAGACTGAGATATCCTGGCAGCTAGGAAACGGGCACTCCTAGATTTGCTTCAGGACTGTATTCTGGTACAGTTGGTCAAGGATCCCACACGGCAGGACACCATACTCAACTTTGTACTCACCAACTCAGAGACAGTGGTGGGGGTGACTGTCGGGGAACCACTGGTGTCCAGTGACCACAACACTGTGTGGGTCAAACTGACGGGGGAATAACAGTGGTCCTGGGATCCTGAAGACAGTGGTCCTGGAACTCAAGTGGGTGGATTTTAGGAAGATGTGGGAACTAGTTAGGGGAAGATTGGCAGTTGTAGATCAGATAGAGGTGGTGGAAGAACAAAACAGCAGGATCAATGGGACATTCCTGGTGGTGACCGAAGATTGTGTAAAGAAGGTGGCCAAAAGGAGGAAGCACAAAAAGCCAATCTGGTTTTCAAATGGGGAGAAGGAGGCAGTGATGGCAAAAAGGAGGACCTTCACTGAGTACAAGAGGAACAAGGGGGGTAAAGCCTAGCAGGTGTATCAGGCTAAACTCACAGAGGCAATGGTAGAAGTCAGGAGGGAAAAGGCAGACATGGAGCTGTGGGTTGCCAAGTGTGTAAAAGGTGGGGAAAAAATAATTTTGCAGGTCCATAATGGCAAAAAGTAAAACATTAGGGACATTGCTAGGTTATCCGGCCAGAAGGGTAGTACAGAAGGAGGAGCAGAAAGCAAATGTACAAAGCGATTACTTCTGCTCATTTCTCACTTTAGAGGACACTGGTCCTCTTCCGGAGAGTGGTATCTAGGTTACCACAAGGGGAAAGAGGAAATGGGCAGAGTACAGATCCTGGTAGACATGGTACAAAAGGGACTAGAAGCTCTCAGGACAGACTAGGCAGCAGACTTAGATGGCCTGCACCCTTGAGTGCTAAGGGAATGCACAGCAGTAGTGGCAATAACATTAACCCATCCATCCAGAGATTCACTACAGTTCAGAGAGGTGACAGTGGTTTGGAGATCTGCCGATGTAGTACCACTCCACAAAGGGGAGACAGAGAGTAACCAGGTAATTACAGGCCTGTCAGCCATAACTCCATCGAAGGTCAGCTGATGGAGAACATAGTGAAGGAGAATTTGGTGGCCTAACTAGACAACAACAGATTTCAGGATGAAATGCAGCATGGGTTTGTGTCAAGGAGTTCTTGCCAGACTAACCCAAATCTGTTTTTAGATTGAGTCACAATCAGAAGGAGCCAAAGTAAGTTTCTCTAACTCAAAATTCAAGTACCACGGCAGGACTGGATTGTGGATAGGAGGTTTCAAGTGAAGAATGCCTCTTAGAAATGTATGGGACACCTCCAACTGTGCCACCGTACAGCCTTCAACAGGCATATGGAAGGCTGAAATCACAGACAGGTGCACTTTAATAGAGGAGTACTTCAGACCAGAGTCTGACAGTGGCAGCAAGTACTCCAGATCCTGATTCACTGGACGAGTGAAAGTGTCTAGCTGACTTGATGCAGCCCACAGAACAAAGCATTTCCACTTCATGGAATAAGTGGCCTTGTTGTAGGGTTTCCTAACTGCCACCAGGACGGCAGTCACCTTGGGAGACACTCCAAACCTAGCCATGACTATGTCCTCAGGAGCCAGGCATGAAGATGCAGGGATTTGAGGTCCAGATGCAGTAGGGTGCCTTGTTCCTGGGAGAACAAGCCAGTGCATAGAGGCAGGGGCACTGGTGATTCCACTGTCAACTGCTGAAGTAAAAAGAACCAGATCTACCATGGCCAGAAGAGGACGATGAAGTTGATTGTAGCTCCTTCCATCTGGAGCTTGATCAGAACCCTCTGAAGCAGGGGGAAAGGAGAGAAAGTGTAAAGAAACCTCCCTTTCCAAGAGAGGGACAACATGTTTCACCAGAAAACTCCAGGCCTTGGAACAAGCAAGCAAAAAGGCATCAGTTTTGCATTGAGTGGGGATGCAAAAAAGTCCAATTCTGGACAACCCCACCTGTCGAACAGGTCTTCTACGACTGCAATCAGCAGTTCCCACTCATGTGACCTGGAATGCAACCAGCTTAGTCTGTCCACCAGGATGTGTTGGGTGCCTGGAACATGGATGGCATACAGTTCCAGACCATGTTCTAGAGGCCCATACCAAACTCTCATTGCTTCATGGCAGAGAGGGTATGAGTTCCCCCCTGTTTATCAGTGTAGTGAACTACACTGATATTGTCCATCTGCACTAGCAGAAGGCACAGGGTAGCTGAGTCTGGAAGGATAGAAAGGCATAAATGATAGCCCACATCTCCAGGATATTGATGTGGAAAGTAGACTGTACTTTGGACCATGTCCCTTGAGTTTGGTGGGGCCCCAAATGAGCCCTCCAACCCCTACCCCAAAGCATGTGTGTTGAGAACTTGCTGAGGGTAAGGAATGAGGAAAGAAACCCCCTATTTACAGATTGCTGGGTTTCAGCCACAAAAAGGAGGACCCTTTTGACCAGAGAGGAAACTAAGACCTGCTGTTCCAGGTCAACAGTAAGCTGATCCCACTTGACCATCAGTGCCATTGGGAAACTCTCATGTGCAGTCTAGCTAGAGGCACTGTGACTATGGCCGCATCCATCATGCTCAAGAGTCAAAGAAAGGCTGTCTAGAGACATATCTGCTGTTGTACAGCAGGTGGTCTTGGGCCATTAGGCAGTCCTCCCTGTCCTGGGACATGAAGGCCATACCCTCAGCCATATCCAGGCTATTCTTATGTATTAGAGTGCTGACAGGGGTGCAAGACTGACATGGGCAGATGGAGTGTGATGCCCAGGTCCTGGAACAGGTGAGTGATATGTTGCAGAGTCTTCAGCAGGTGTTTCCTGACTGTGCTTTGAGAAGCCAGTCATCTAGGTAGGGAAAGACATAGAGCCCCTCCCTCCTGAGGACTACCACCACTACTGCCGAGCATTTGGTAAAGACCTGAGGGGCCGAGGACAAGTCAATATGCAGGGCCTAGAACTGGAAGTGCGCCCCCTGAAATTGAAACCTGAAGTACTGCCAGTGGTAGGCACATACCTTGATATGCAGGTATGCATCCTTCATGTCGAGGGAGCAGATCCAATCTCCCTGATGCAGAAGTGGCAGCATTCCCTGAAGGGTTACCATCCAGAATTTCTTATATTGGATGAAGAAATTTAGATCTTGGAGGTCTAGAATGGGCCTGAGATTTTCTGTTCATTTGGGGACCAGGACAAAAGTGAGAGTAGAACCCCCTACCCTGCTGAGTCTCTGGGATGGGTTCTATGGCCCTTTTGGACAGCAAGGTGCAGATCTCCTCCAAGAGCACTGAAATGTGGTCTGGTGGGTAAGATCAGTGAACCAGCAGTCTCTCTGAAGGTCACTCCAGGGTGTGGCCATTTTCGATAAGCTGCAAGACCTAGGCATCTCTGGTGATCTTCCTCCACCTGCCCAGGTGCAGGGAGAAGCGACCCCTGACTACCACCTCCTGCCTGACTGGAGGAGGGGACTGGGCAAGGAGTCATGCTGAGGCAGCACCTGTGGCCAGAGCCACACACCCTCCTCTGGGGGATTTCCCAGTGGTGGAGGTAAGGGAAGGCAGGACTGTGGCTGCTCTACATTTACCCTGGACTTGGCACACGGTTTGGGCTTACGGGAAGCATGCCAAAAGGGCACCCACTGACCACTTTTAGGCTGGTTAATGTAGTACATAGAATGAACTAACTGCAAGATGCAGCTGGAGGCCTGCAAGTTTGAAAGTATATCCTGCATATCCACCCCAAACAGTCTGTACCCTCTAAAGGGGGCATTCAGGATGGATTGTTTACATCCTAGGCAAAGCCGACACTCTCAGTCAAGAGTAACATTGCAGGCAAATGCCCGAGGCATCCACAGCATTGTAGGCAGAACAAAGGAGGTGCTTGCCAACATCAGCCTCCGACTGAATACTCTGGAGCAGTTGCTGCATCAGGGGGTCCTCTGGGAGGGTTTTAGCTACGCCTTTGGCCTGAGCCCAGAGTTGGTTCTGAAATTTGACCATATGGGTGATATAGTTAAGTACCCTCATGATCAAAGTAGCAGAGGCAAAGGTCCGCTTTGCCAAGGTGGTCCAACCTCTGGGACTTGTCTGGTGGGAGGGAACTGAGGTGTTTGGTCCTCTTGGTATGGTCATGAGCAGCACTAATGACCACAGAGTCTGCTTGAGGCTGTTCAGCGAAGAAGGGCTTCCCCGCGGGAGCCTGGTATAGCTTGTCCACCTTCCGATGCATGGCAGGGACCAAGCTGAGCCAATGCCAGGTGGCCAGGGTGGCATCTTCAAAGGGTTCTATCAAAGGAAGAATGACCATAGGAGCGGTGTCAGGCAGGCCAAAAGTATGTAGCTAGACGGTGCTGGATAGGATCCTGCTCATCGGTGTAAAACCCCATGGCCGCCTGCAACTGTCTCAGAATACAGACAAAGGATGGGTCATCCAGGAGGACCTCAGAATATACTTGGGGTCTCCTCACTGTCAGATGACACCGTAGAGGTGGAGCGGAAAGAGCCAACACCTCCTTCAGCTCCATCTTTCCCTTCATCCTCATCGTCAGGGAGAAGGAGGTCTGGGGGATACTGGTCCTCATCCCTCGGGTTCTGAGGGAAGTTAGAGGGCACCTGATCTCGAGGTGCAGGCTGCTGCCCCGTGGGGGGGGGGGTGGCGTGTGGGGACAGACACTTTAGGACCCTGTGGCATTGGCCTTGTAGGGGAACAAGACTAGCTTGCATAAATTCCCACAGAGAGGAAAACATAGCCTGAAAATGTACCATGACTGGTGTCAGGACACCTATCAGTGTCAGCACAGGGAGCCTTGGAGTCAGCACCAGTGGTGGGGCCAGGGAGGGCAGCCTAGCAGGCCAAGGCCTGCAAGGTGTCTCCTCTGCCTGAGTTATCATTGGAGAGGGTGAGGACAACCGAGGATCAGCCCTGGACATTGCCACAGGACGTAAGGGCCCTGAGGCAGAGGCTGTGACACAGGAAATGGCCAAGGTCAGCATTGGGGGAGTAGGGTGAGCCCCTGGAAATACCGATCCAGCACTAGTCGACATCAGACCAGCAGAGCCATCTAACTAATGGCCCATGGAACATAAGGGCCAAAATAGTGGGAGCTGAGACATTGGTGGTGCGCCTGAGCCTGAAGAACCAATGCCAGCCAGGGTGAGACTGGCAAGGGGGACTGCCAACAGTAGCCCTGAGGGGGATAGGGCTTGTGAGGCAGATGGCATTGCTGCCAAAGAGGAGGAGGATTGCCCCACTGTGGTCAACGCATGAGGTGGCAACTGCAAGCGAGTTAGGGAGGACCGGGTCTTGGCACAGTCCTTTTCCTGGTATTGGTTATTGCCGCTTTATTTGTCCTAGGTTTTGCATGAATGTGAACCTGAGGATAGGGCTGGGAAAGCAGAGGAACTCCTGGCCTGTAGTTCCTTCTCCATTTGGGCAACCTGCTTGAGTAAGAAATTTTCCAAGATCTTCTGGCAGCACCCTTGGTAGCCTGGTTGAAGCCACATCAGATCTCGCAGGCTTGAAGGTTGTGGCCTGGGCCTAGACAGCAGACACAAGCTTCGTGGTTATCCTTCTCAGGAATCTTCTCTCCACAGGCACACCTCCTGAACAGCTTTTTGGAGCTAGAGCTCGGGGGATAAAACCAAAGGAAAAAATCACAAATAAAGTGATGCTACACTACAGAGAGAAAAATGAAATAAAATCGATGAAGAAATAGTGGTTGACTGAAGCTGTCAGAATCTCCGAGAGGTTCAACGTGCGATGGTCAATGGTGGGAAAAGAACTGAGGAGGGTGTGGGGGCCTCCCACTCTTATAGGATCAGGTGACATCAGTGTGTGACTTCAGAGTGGGCAGCCCCCTGGTAGACTGCTAGCTAGAAAACTTTGTGTGGTCCTGGTGCCTTGCGGCTATAGTTCCATAGGTGTAGCTTGCTGCAAGAAATACTCTCGAATTAAGATCATATAATTTAAAAAGTCTGCAACCACCTGATGCATTTCACAGAATAAAATCTGCTTGATCAAAGGCCTTATTCTGTGAAACATGTCAGGCAGTTCAGTTCTAGAGGCTTTTAAACGGTATATTTTGCTGAATCTAGTAAAGTAGCCTTTAAAACAGAGTTATTGAGTCAGTGGCATTTATGGTGGTGAGTGCCGTGATTGTTTGTTTTCTGAGTATCTGGTTTGTTTGGTGGCACCTGACTTCACGTGCAGTCTCTTTCAGGACATAGAAAATAAAGTGTCAGAGAATAAGTGAGCTGCCGCTCACAACTGCATAAACATTATTAAAAAGACCAAGAAACAAAGGAAGCCACTTTGGCTAGACAAGCAAGTGAGGTAGGTAATTTGGGACAAAAGGAAAGCATTTAATGTACAGTATTCAAGGGTAAGCAGAGTGAGATCACAGAAACATAGAACTTGATGGCAGATAAGGACCGCCTGGCCCACCTAGTCTGCCCATTTCCCTACCTACTGTATAAGCTCCAGATCCTATTTGATCTGCAGCCTACCTCTCCTTCCTACCACTAATTTGGCCTTCTACCTGTCCCATGCATTCTTGAATCTGACAACTGTTTTTGCCTCCCACAGTCTCCTCCAGAAGGCTGCTCCATGCATCCACCACCCTTTCTGTGAAAAAATACTTCATCATGTTGCCCCTGAGTCTTCCCTCCTCCAGCCTCATATTGTGACCTCTTGTTCTTTCACATCTGCTTTTCTGAAAGATACTGCCCTCTTGAACTCTGTTGATCTCCTTGAGGTATTTGAATCTCTCTGTCATACCCCGCTCCCCTCTTGTCCTCAGAGTATACATATTAAGTTCTCTCACTCTCTCTCTCCTCGTATGGTTTCTGGTGTAGCCTCTGGACCACCTCAACCCTGTCAATGTCCTTTTGGAGATGAGGTCCCCTGAACTGTACAGCAGCATCACCACCCCATTTTATATTGGTGATACCGCTCCTTATGCACCCCAGGATTCCACTGGCTTTCCTCACTGCCTTCTCACATTGTTAGGCTACTTTTAGATCATCTGTTATGACTACTCCCAGGTCCCTTTTCATTTTGGTGGTTGTTAGTACTTCCCCCCACCCCTACTGTGTATTACTTCCCTGGGTTTTTGTTCCCCAAGTGTATGATTTTGCATTACTTGGCATTGAATTCGAGTTGCCACACTCTTGACCACTCCTCCAACTTGCCTAAGTCTCTCCTCATTTGCTCCACCCACCCTGGAGTATCAACCCTATTGCAGATCTTGGTGTGATCTGCAAAGAGGCATACTTTTCCTTCAAGTCCATCTGCAATGTCATTTATAAAGACATTAAAGAGGACTGGCCCTGGCACTGAACCCTGTGGCACCCTGCTGGTTACCTCCCTTTCTTCTGATTGAACTCTGTTTACCACCATCCTCTTAGTCCTGTTGTTAAGCCAATTTCTAACGCAGTTTACCACCTTAGAACCTAAAATCTAGATTGGCCATGCCCACCACCCTTCCCTGATCTACTACCTTGTTACCTAGTCAAAGAAAGCTATCAGATTAGTTTGACACAACCTTCCTGTTGTGAATCCATGTTGCCTTGGGTCCTGTGCCTCGGTGGCTTCTAGATATCCTACAATCCTTTCCTTTAACAGCGATTTCATCATCTTTCTCACCACTGAGGTCCAACTGACCAGTCTATAGTCACCTACTTCTACCTTGCTCCCACTCTTGCGAAGGAGTATCACATTCACCCTCCTCCAGTCCTCCGGTACTACTCCCTCCTCCCAATGATTTGTTGAATAGGGCTGTCAGTGGTGACAGTATCACCTCTCTGAGCTATTTTAGTATTCTGGGATTTATACTTTCCGGCCCCATTGCCTTATCCACCTTCAGTTTCAAGAGTTCCTTTAGGACTCACTCCTCTGTGAATGGACCGGTGTCCACTCCTCTTTCCTGTGTGTTTCTACTTGCTAATATCGGTGCATTTCCCTCCCCTCCCCTTCTTTTCTGAATACTGTGCAAAAGTATTCAGTCAGTATCTCAGTCTTCTACAGACCCCCTTCCGCCCACTCCCCCTTCCTTTACTAAGCCCCACTATCCCTCTCTTGGCCTTTCTTCCTTCCCTTATGTACCTGAAAAAGGTTTTGTCCCCCTCCTCCACTGTCTGGGCTATCCTTTCCTCTGTTTTTGCCTTTGCACTTCTGACTGCTTTACCCACCTCCCTCTGCTTTGCCTGATACAGTTTCTTGTGTTTCTCCCTTTGTGTTTCATTGTATTTCCTGAATGCCATTTTTTTTCTCTAACCTTCCCTGCCACTTCTCTTGAAAACCATAATAGTTTTCTTTTTCTTCTGGCTTTGTTCACTAGCTTCACACAAAGACTTGTTGTAGGACTACATCAGAAATAAGGTAGTGATATGTAAGAACTTCATAAAGAGAGTGAGAATAAACACAGAAGTATGGATAACAAAAATGGCACAAATAATGATAATGTTTTCTTTTTATACATAAGGGAGAAATATCAAGTAAAGGACATCATAGAAAGAATAAGGAAAGCTGGAATGAGCATTGAGGAATAAGATGGTAAGGAAAACATTCAGTGGGCCTACACAACCAGAGTAGTGTTATGCTTGTGCAGCTGAGATAACTGTTTGGACATTTGCACTCTCTATTCCATGAGGAATTACCACCCTGTAGGGGTACCAAAGACAAGGAACCCTTGCAGAGGGTTCCACCCCAAGAGGCGCCACAGAAAGTTTCCCTTGTTTAAAGGTACCTTAGGAAAGAGCCCCAAAAGGAACATTAAGCAGTAAACGTTGACTGTGAGATAGAGAAGCAGATTAACAGCAATGAGAAAGCTTGATGAAACACAAGTGGATGCATAGGTATCAGGATAGTGCTGATAAAATGGATTGTAGTAATGGCATCGGGGGGTTCCAAAGGAGTGAGAGAATGGAGAGTAGGGTCACCATCTAGTGCCATCCAACAGTGGAAATCTACCTAAGGAAACTAGGGATATACTATAAACAACTCATTACTTATTATTTCCTTTGGCTTCGAGAAGAGGCAAAAACTCCTTTTAAGAGTAAGAAATCTCTGGGGATCCAAGGCTTAGGTTGCCTTCCCTCCAGGCTGGGCATAGTTTATTTAGTGATGGCTCTGCTGATGCAGTTTAGAAACCCAATCAAAGGGGAGGAAATATTTCAATTTGGTGGAAAGCTCTTATGATCCCTCTAATGGGAATGCCATGAAGGGCTGCGAGAGGCCTCTGCAACAATGGGTACTCTGAAGTGAGGGTGGACTCTCAAGGCAGGAGGAGAAGAGTGATGACCGCTGAGACACTCAGTCAGCCAACCAATTAAAACAAACCAGGTGAGCCAAAGGTGGTCATAGGGAGAATAAATTTTGAAGGTGCCATGGTGATGCCATAGGCAAAGGAACACTCTTGGGTTGTAAGGGCCCCACCCCTCGGCAGCTGAAGTTTTAAATTCTTTATCAAGAGGTGCACTGTATGATTGCACACTAAAGCTCCACCTGGAATGAGGACATTACCATTATGGGCCAAATGAGAAGGACCCCTCACATGCTTAAGATGCAGACTTGGTGAATACAGAGCAAGACCGTCAGTTTACAGCACAAGCCCTGAGTCAGAAAAAGTAATGAACATGGTTGGCATGCCTTCAATTTATGAATGAGAGCATAAATCAAGTTCGAGTGCTAGACAGGAGGAGGCCAGGTGAAGCCAGCAGCCATAGATTAGGTAGCAGATTATTGATGAGGAGGCCAGGCAAAGCCAGCGGCTGTAGATACTGATGAGGAGGATGGCTTTGAAATGTTGTAAGCAAACACTACAACAATGAGAACTACCAAGGTGGAGCTTGAAAGGTTGTAAGCAAACTCTGCAACGAGAACTACCAAAGTGGGGCCTTGGTGAGGTAGGAGGCTGCAGTGCAAGCCAGTGTTTGGTGGTTTGATAGTAGAAGCAGCCAGCGGAAAACAAGCCAATCAAGCCCACTACAGAAGCCAAACTGATGGTGACATAGAAAGTAGATGTTTAGGCAGTGAGAGGCTGTGATGCCAGTGATTGTATGAAAGAAAGTTAGCATAATTGAATCAATGCGGTTTAGCAGATGATTGCTATGGTTCTAGCATGAATTGATATGATTGGCATGAATACCTCAAATCAGGGGTCAACCTTAACTTTTCTTTGCACTAGCCAGCAGGACAAGTTGATTCAAAATTGGACTAGCCTGCAAATGGTTGCACTAGCCCCCAGAAAACACTCTGATTATTGCACATCTATCCTGCTCCCACACACTGCTTCAGGCCCCAGCAGAAAAAAAGACTGCAAAGCCATCACACACAGTGCGCCCCCATTGTTTTGTACCATGATCTCCTCTGTTCCTCTTTCTGCACCCACTGAACCAGAGGATAACACAGCAGCAAATGTTCAGTCAAGCAGACCTAGCTCTGCACACACAATAGCTGGCATGATCATGCACCTCACCACACTCTCACCACCACCCACAGGGCAATGAACAGAGTCAGGCAGAGAAAGACACTCTCAACCTCCACCCTGTGATCAACTGGAGTCCAACACTTCTGGAAATTTTCATACAGTGTCAGGTAAGCTAGGAGCACGTTGAGGATTTCTTTGGGGAGGAGGCTACACAAACTGAAGGGGCTTGGGAAACAGAAAAATGCATGCAATTTTTATTTTTAAAAGTATTGATTTTAACATGCTATGCCCCAACAATAACAGATTTTTTTTTAACATTCTCCTTTCATCAGGCTAGGATAAACAGTAAAAAGGTATGATACTATACTATTCCTGTTTCTGTATAGGATGATATATGCACCCTAGGAATGCTTATTTTAACCTTTCAAATTACGTGTTTTATTAAAGTATTTTGTGCCATATATGCTCCAAAACTTTGTTTTTTTGGGATGAAAAACAGTGGAGGACCTTAAGAATGCATGGGATAGGCATAAGGCAATTCTAATGGGAGGTAAAAGGAAGTAGGCTGTTGGTAAAACTAGGATCTGCAGCTTATCCAATAGGTAGGGAACTGGGCTGACTGGGTGGGCCAAGTGGTCCTTATCTGGCATCAAATTCTACACTTCTATGTTAAAGGACATGCTGGGGAGGATATGGGTGGGACTGTATGGATGGTGTTGGCTGGCATGGTTCATTTAGAAGAGGTGGGGACCACTAAACTTGCAAGTAATGGCAGCTATGGGTCTATATATAGACATTTCAGTTTAGTCTGCAGTGATGTCCAAAGAAAGTACCGAGTTAAGAGATTTGGAGATGGAACAACTATGGTGAGGCTAGGGTAAAGTCCACCAACAAAATGGTTGCACTAGCCCCCAGTTGGGTCATATAGAATAGAAGGCACTTCCAACCAATTGACTAGATTTATACAGACAGAAATATCATTTTCCATGTCAGCAGCAGCAATGGCAGCAGCTCTGAGCCAGCCAGAATACTAGTCTACAGTTTTGATTTGTTTTTAATGATTTTTATGTGTTTTAGTCGTTTCTTTCATTTATTTGTTTAGCTTAGGTAGGGAGGAAAAACTGAGACAGATTAGCAGCTTGCTATTTTTTTGGGTCATTTTTACAAGCGTTTGATCTTGGTGTGTTGGTGCTATACTTCGGCGTTTGCTCCGACCACAAGTGATCATGGTAGGGTCAGAGCAGAAGACTGATTCTTTGAATTCTTTTGTGGTGTCCTGACTAGGACAATTCGCTTCATTGCTTGTTGTTTTGTTTTTTCACTGCTTTCTCATGGAAGCACTAACAATGTCTGAAAGTGCTCCCCTGAATACATTTCTACACTTAAAGCAGTATTATTGAGGCAGCAGGTGTGGAGTGTACTGTGAGAATGGGTGTCTGTTTTGTTTGACCCCACCTGACTCCCTGAAGGAAAGGAGTTCAGTGCGACGAGGAGCACTGTGAGGAGAAGTACTACGGAGATTGAGAGGAGCTGTAATTAATAAGACTCTGAGGGCCGTGAGTTGCCACTGGCTTAAGGTCTTCTGGATATTGTGGATATTGGGGCTTGCTGTTGTCTGACTGCTGGGGATTCTTGGAAGTGGGGGGGTTGGTTTTGGGGGACCGGAATGTGTCGGTGGTGTCGCCTTCTGGTGAGCGGGGAAACTGGTAAGGTGTTGGGCCGTTGGGCCACTGAAGAACGGCTGTGGGGGTCACACCCTAGCCCTGGTCATCAGGGATGATTTCTGCCTCTTGTCCACAGCTGGGGTACAGCCTGGTGGGCAGGTTGGCCAAGAAGAGTATTGGTTATGATGGATCCATCTTGGACTGTTGAACACTAACTAGTGCGGCCTTTGGGACTCAACTGGTGGCTTCTATAGGGATTGTGTGGCCTCTGGGGGTGGGGGGTCAAGACTTTCAGCCAGAGGGAAGTAGGCCTCTTGGCTGCCCCAGGACTTTTGAGCGGGGACTGGAAGGTCCCTGCTGAAGAGCCCTTTATCCCTGAGGTCACCTGCCCTGCATGGTAGTCACCGGGAGGGGTCTAGGTGTGAACTGAAGATCGAATGGAGGTCATATTTGTGATCTGAGTGGCTTTTTAAGTCCATCTGCTCCTTTGCCTTGGCTTACTGCCGGAATCCTGCTGCCTTAAAAAAAATTTGAATTGGAGGGGGTGAGAGGCCCTCCCAAAATTTTTTCTTTTTATTCTTTTGTATATGTGCTCGATCATTTGAAGAGTTCTGCAGTTGAAACTCAAAATTCTGACTTCCTGAAGAAAGAGTCCAGTTGGCAGACTACAAAAACTGGTTTGGTTGGGAGTAAGAACCTCAGCTAAATGTTTGTATATACTGTTTCTGTGTGGATTTAATAACTGGCTTGCTGGAGTGAGAGTTCAGCCTGTGGACTACATAACTGATTTGGTTAGGGGTGATACCCTCAACTAAGAGCCAGCATACATCACTCTAACTACTTTCTTTCTCACTTCTCCTCCTGGACTTATTTGGGAGGTTATTGGGGTTTTAAATTGAGGGGGTGGTTGGGTCATTTAATTTAACAGTTGTACTGATTTCCTAAGATTGTGAGTTTAGTAATTAGTTATGTCTTTTTTTTTGTGGTTTAAATTTATTTGGGGTATTTTTTATAGTTGGGTGTGTATAGTTAATTTGGGGAATTGTGGGCTAGAATTTAGGCATTTTTTAGTATGTGTTGGCAGGTTGCACTCCCTGTTAGGCATTACTCCACTTCTGAGCTCCAGGACCTCCACCCTTTTAGCTGCCCCCACTGTCTGCAGTGGTCTACGGCTGCTGCAGGGTGCTGGGGACAGTGGTCAGAAGGCAGAGGAGCAGGAGTCCTGGACCGGGGGGGGGGAGAGTGGAGTGGCCAGATAGAGGTAATGAAAACAAGGAGATGCTGTGGGGTGAAATGGAATCCAGAACGAGGTTCGCCCTATCTGGTGCCCATACCCAAGGGCTCCACTTTAAAGGGACACTGTCAACCCCCTGAGGTCTCAAAGTGTCCCCAGTTTAAAAAACATATTTTATGATTGCAAAAATTATGTAAAGATTGTTGATGTAGCTGGTAGTTTGATTCTGACTCTTACTTTCTTTAAAAAAGCAAAAAAAACAGACTGCCCAATATACTGGTGTTATCACACCAAAACAGGTTTGTTTACATTCCTTGATCAACCCAAATGCATCTTTCCTGGACTTGGGAACACCCACAGAACAGTCTAGCCCCTCATGTTGCAGTGGGAGTTTAGGTGGCCACTGCCTTATGAGTGAAAGCACTGATTGGGTGTGTTTCTAATGCTCAGAAAGTATTCAGTAAGAACAGAACCAGGATTGTAATCAAAAACAAGGTTGTTTATAAATATACATTGCCATGCATTTCAGTTCTACTAAGCAAGGAGACAAACAAAACAAACAGCAACATCACTGAATTTTAGAGAGGTTAAGCAATCATAAAATGTGGGGTTTCAGCTAGAAATAATATGATAAAAACAGGTTGGCAGTGTCCCTTTAAGTGGGCCAGTAGCTCGGCCAGTCCCAGTATCTCATCCAACTTGCACAGTGGTGTGCAATGCCAGATCTATTAAGAGCAAGACAGCTATTATAGCTGATCTTGTTGGGTCAGCAGATCTGGCTTGCATCACTGAGACCTGGCTGGAAGAGGCTGGCTCTAACTTTGGCGCAGCGATTCCAGATGGTTTTTTGGTGATACACTGGGCAAGACTGGATCATAGGGACAGGGGTGTAGCAATTTGTTTTAAATCAGAATTGAACCTTGTGAATGTGCCACTTGAGGGAGTCAGATCTTTTGAGTATGTCATGGTCGCAGGTGTTGAATGCAGGATCATTCTCATTTACCATCCACCCGGAGCTGAGAAGTTGTTCCTGCAGGAAGTCACGGATACATGGTATTGGAGTCTCCCAGACTGATGATGGTGGGTGACTTCAATGCCTGGGTCGACGACAAACTCTCGCTATTTGGTCAGAACTTCCTCCAACTTACTGTATGTCTTTATTGGGCTTCATACAGGCAGTTGCCTCTCCGACTCACATTAAAGACCACTCGTTGGATCTGATTTTCCTCCTGGGGATGGAAACCTCTGACTTGGTGGTGGAACCGATTGGATGGTCCAATCACCATCTCATAGGGGTTCAATTTCTTTGCTCCCCCTTATAGACCTGCCCTGTTGAGATGGTCCAATACTGCCCTTTGCGGGGAGTGACCCCAGATGGTCTTTTGGCAGAATTGGACCTATCGGGATTACTGGGTACAGGCAAGGACCCTGAGAACCCTCTACAAGCCTATAATTGGGCTGTAGTGGGGGCTCTGGATGCCTTGGCTCCTGTCTGGGTTCGCCCTCTCACCCTCTGCCCTCGCTCCCCTTGGTTTGATGGGGCATTGAGGGAGCTGAGGTGAGAGGGGCGAAGGTTAGAATGTAGCTTGCAGAGGTCTGGCCTGGATGACGACAGACTTAGACTGATGGTACATTTTAGGGACTATCAGTTGGCAATCTCCCATAAGAAGGCTCAATTCCTGTCCAGGAAGATTGCTGCAGGTCAGAATCGACCAGCTCAGCTCTTTTGAACCATGGACAGACTGTGCAATCCAGCCAGTCTGCAGGTTCGGAGAGCTTTTTCTCATGAGAAGTGTCAGGAGTTTGCTCACTTCTTTGCTGATAAGGTTGCCAACATCAGGTCCGAGATCCGTTCAGCTCATTCTTTGGGGGTTGGGGGGGGTCAGTTGAATGTCACTGCACCTCAGTTTTGTTGGATGAAGTTCGATCGGCTGGGGATCAAGAATGTCATGCAGATTCTCAGGGATATGTGCCTGGCCTGTTGTAGTTTGGATCCGGGTCCTACATGCCTGTTATTAGGCTGCATTGATGTCATAGGCCCACTCCTTGCGGAGATAGTCTTGTGTTCATTGGAGATGGGTGAGTTTCCCTACTCCCTGAAGGAAGCAGTGGTGACTCTCCTTCTCAAGAAATCCACACTTGACCCAGACTGCACCGCTAACTACTGATCGATCTCTAATCTTCCCTTTGTGGGGAAGGTTATTGAGAAGGCCATGGCACTACAGTTGGAGAACCATCTTACCATCCATGATATCTACAATCCTCTCCAGTCCGTATTTCGTAAAAGGCATAGTACCGAGACTGCTCTGGTTCGAGTGCTCATCTGGTGGAGTCACTGTTGAGTGAAGAGAGTTTGCCTGCACGCTGCAAGTACTGAGGAGGAGTCCTTGCAGCAGGGCTCTGATTTGTGCTATATTTTATCTTAGTAAAGGTATGCCACCGGTTTTATAATCGTGCCTTACTGGATCTTCTTGTGGCATTCTCTCTCTCTCTCTCTTCTGGCCAGTGGTTCCCGTTTTTTTCTGTCTCCGCAGGTGTACCATGGAGGTGGCGGTGGTAATTGCTCTTGAACCACGGAGGATAGAACAGCCCTTTGGAAAGGTCAAGAACTGGGAGCTGAGCTGTGGGAAGTGATTGAGGTGACTGAGAAGTAGGCACTGATAGCAGACTGCTTAGCGAATTTTATTTTTACAGAAGGTATGCCATCTATGCTTTTAAAGTCTGCAATTCTACCAGTATACCTTTTGTCCGCTCCCATCGGCCGCTGTTTTTTTTTTTTTGTTCTTCTAGGGTTAAGGCGAAAATCTTTCTCCCTCTGTGTAAAGGCAGCAGAGTGAAGCAGTAACTGGAAGATGCTGTTTGGGCTGATAGAAAGAAGTGTACGGAGGAGCTAAAAGGAGAGATTTGGGTCTTGTTTTAATAACCAACCTGAAGCTGTGGCTTTGAGATTAACTCCTGCAATAGATTTTATCCTAGAGGGATGTAAAAACTCTTTTGTTTTTATTATGTGTCTTTTACGTATTTATTTATTTTTGTGTTGCTGGTCCTCTTGGATCCTTTTAGGTCCTGTTTTAGTGTTGTTTTAGCTTCTTTTCCTTTCCTTTTTTTTTTTTTAAAAAAGCCTGAATGTCTTTTACAACTTAGAATTTGATTTTGTTTATAGGTTGTTTTGAATTTTCCCAGGTTTGGATAAGTCACGTGTGCTTGACCAGCCTATAGCCTGTTATTCTTTTTCCTCTGGGTACTTAAGGGGCATGCGTGGCGTCCTCCTCAGATGCTTTTGCGTTCACAGAGGAGAGAGGATCACGGTAGCTTTACTTGGGATTACTAGTTACTAGCAATATTGCTTTGCCTTGATTTTACTATTTGCTAAAAAGGGAAAAAGAGGGAAGGATATAACACTTGTATCTGACCCGCTTGATTTAACGAACCAATAAGGGCGGCAAATGATGGACAACGGCTAAGGCTAAGGAAGCTCAATTTTATGATTTGACAATTGCTGCTAAAAGTAAGGGAAAATTTGAGATTTTATTTTTGGATTTTATGAGATTCTGATACAAGTCTGTGAGTTCATAGTTTTTTTTGAGGGGGGAATAATTTATTCGGACCTTAGAAGGACTAGTTTCTGAGTTTGTTTTCTTGTTTTTTGTTTTATAGTGCCAAATTATCGTACAGCAAGAGTGTATCAGCGTGGTGCTAATGGACACTGGGATTATTACTGGGATTATCCTTATCGTCTCTATCAAATGTGGTGGAATCTAGAACTTCTATAAATATCAAGGGGGACTCATGGATATTAACGGACATTAGTGGGATTCTAGATGAGATTTTGAAGATTTGCCCCACAAAAAATATTATTTTCACCCCATATGTTCTAATGCCACTAATATCACACACGCCACAGATCTTTGGAAGTATCATACATCGGTGACATGTTTGTTTCTGCTGCTCTCCCTGTTTCTCCATTATTAAGATTCGGAAAGAGATGCTGAAGGGGACTTGAGGAGTCTAAACTTTGATTGTTTTTCCTCTCCATAAGAACAATACAAAGGATATGGACATGGACATGGTGGTGGTGGTGGTTTTATTCTAAACATTCGTAGTTACTGCTTCTTGTCATTTTTTTTTTAGGAGGATATAAGACTGAAATAGTTCTGTTGTATGCTTGTGTTGATGCATGTATTGTCTCTTTTGTACATGATTTTGTACTTGAGTCTGTATCTGATTAGATTTAATTGGGATTCGATTATTTAAAAAAAAAGAAAGGGAAATTCATCTAATTTATCCAACTCATCCAAATTATCCTATGTATACCCATAGCGGTAAGATGGTGGCTAAAAATAATATGGGTGTGAACAAACAAAATAAACTGCTAACTGGTTACTCAAACTCGAAATCGAAAGTTAAAGGGGTTAAGGGGGTTAAAAGTAAAAGTAATTGTTGTGTATATACACATGATTTAGTTATTATGCCTTCGACCCCTAAAGAATCTAAGGAACCCGAACCTGAAGGAGTTGTTTTATCTTCCTTCTCCCATTTTCTACAAAACAACATGGCACCCAAAACTATGGGTCAATTGATTTGGAATCTGATTATAGAAATCAATATATGGTTAAAGAGAGGGACTTATCACAGGGTACTTCATTATTAGAGAATTTTAATAAATCAACTCAAGACAAAATGGCAAAGGGTGCTGAGTGCTCAAAAGAAATGCAAGCTGGGGTTAAGAAGTGGAACAAAAAACTTCTGACTAACTCCAATAATCGATTTATAACTAAGGAGTTGGAGGTAAACAGAAACCCACCTATTCTCCCTAATAGTACACTTTGTCAAGGTAAAATCACAGATTTCTTTGCTAAAAACCAGATTGAACCTCAGGAAGCTATAAATCTGAGTACCCAACCTACATTGTGTCACACAGAAGGTCATTTGGAGATTTCCCCGAAGGAACATACTATTATTATAAACTCCTCGGGAGTCTCTGCTCAAAACGATTGGATAGCAGAGTCAGTGAACTACTCTTCTTAGAACAAATCAAGGGGTTTCTGTAGCAAAATGTTATCTCCTGCTTTCCATCTGGTTTGAACCTATTTAGCCAGTTAGAAATGTCAGATACATCAGTAGCTATAGAGTGCTCAATAGTGGCGGTTGAGGAGCAAATGTATGCAAACTTAAATGGATCCCCAGATGAGATCTTTGAAAGAATGGATAGAGGGGTACAGAATACCCATTTAGACCAGGATTTTTTAGACCAGGATTTTATCGCCCAATGCCCTGATACTATGTCCAAATATACTATCAAGGCCTTTACCCATCTGGTCATGTCCAATGTTGTGCTATTAGAGGTTTACAAGGGTATCAAAGTGGACTTGGAAAATTTGTCATAATTTTGTATAGAAAAGTTTGCCTAACTTGAACTACAAATCTCACTGTTGATTGAAAAAAAATGAGACTAACAGACCAAATCAAAACTTGTCATTCTCCTCTTTAAGTTTCTCTGAGACCCTGAGAAGTGAAAAAAAAAAACAGAGGGGTTTAATAAGAAAAAGGGAAACAAATGAGAGTAACCCTAGGAAAAAATCTAACAATAGTAAACCTAGGCAACAGAAAAATAAAAAGATTCATAAAAATGAAAGAATGGTAAGAGGATCTTCTACTATAGCACAGACTAAAGAGCATATTAACCTAGAGGGGGTTCAGGTGCCCAAAGAACAATTTAAGCCACCTCTCTTACTGCATGGGGTGAATATGGAGCTAGCTACTAACTTAACAGTAGCTGAATCAATCTCTTTAAAAGCTCAGGAAAAAAGGACTAGTAAAACCATTCCAGTCCGAAAGTTAATTTTATTGGAGAATTCAACTAAGAGAGATCAACCTAAACAAAGCTCTGGAAATAACTCAGTGTTATTAAGGGATGATACTCACTCTATAGTTAAAGAAGACCCTGAAACATATGATCTATTATGTACAGGCAAGGAAGTAATCTTCAGATTGGATTATATGTATTGTAATGATTATGAAACCAATGCAACTTTGACAAATTTGATAGCCCATATGTTGAGAGCAGAATTGGGATTATCAGATGCAGCAGATGCCCTTATTGTGGTAACCAGGGACACAGCTAATCCCCTTGGTCCAGTTTATTTTATGCCCCCAAATCTTGATGTAGCAAAAGACATCTGGGCAAAGCAAGGTTTGATTGACTTATTAGGAATGGCACTGTCATCACCAGTGACCTGGGTCACAATCTGGAAAAGCACTTATAATGGGATTAAACCAGGTAAAGTGCTAACATATGATAAATTTAAGTCTACCCTTGCATTGCTGAACTGGAAATTTGTAGTACCGCCTGAAGGCTCTATACTTGTTATTTTTGGGATAGAAATATTGGAGGGAGTAACTGCTGATAATTTACCATCCTTTTTGAGAATGATTTTGTCAGCTATTATTAAAATGCAAAAACACTCGGATGAAATAGTACAAGTAGAGAGGGTCATGAAGGATGAACAAGGTACGCAGATAAACTGTTTTATATCCTCTGCACAACAGACATACAGTATACTGGATGAGGTGGGTATCTACTTGGTGGAATTGAATGAGTGGGAAACACAGGAACAACCTTGAATGATTCATTCATGACTACAACCATTTGAAAGTCAAGATTTTGATGCATCAATAAATCAGGGAAAGAAGGTAATGACTAATATAAGTTGTAACATCCTTAATTGGAATATTGCAGGACTTCATAATAAATTTGCAGATCCTCAGTGGGTTAGCTTTGTCTCTACTTTTGAAGTTATTATTTTTCAAGAGACATGGGCACTAACTCAGCCTTATTTGAATGGTTTTGAATCAAATTTGTACCTGCAAGTAAAGTGAATAAATATGGAAGAAATAAAGGAGAACTGGCAATTATGATAAAAATTAAGGATTGATTAAGGGTCTTAACAAGTTACCCCCTTACTTCCAAAATACTTATGGTAGTAGTTGAGTGGGATTCTAATATTGTTCTGATTGTAAATGTATACATTCCACCATGTTTTCATACTCACCCCACATATGATTTTTGGATTCAATTGTCTATGGGAATAGATTTGTTTACACAAACAAACAAAGTAGATATTGTGCTATTAGCAGGTGATTTTAATGCTAGGATTGCAAATTTTGATCATTTAATAGAGCTGCATGAACAACTTTATATGTCAGATCTCGATCCAAGAAGAACTACAGATATGATTGTTAATGAGGCAGGGAGATGTTTTGAAACCTTTTTAAGGGATAATAATTTTATTATCCTTAATGGGAGATTAGAGGGGGATCAAGATGGTGAATGCAATTTTTTATCCCCCTTAGGTAGGAGTGTGATTGATTTTATTTTATGCTCCTATTTTAGTTACCAATGCTTTAAAAAATTAAAGGTGATTATCAGAACAGAAAGTGATCATGCAGCAATTCAGCTGGCCTTTAAGAATCCTGATAGTAATTCTTCTTCTTCACTTAAACCTATGATTGAGCTTGAGATTCGAGGGAATAAGAAGTTAAGGTTGAATAATAAGGTAATGAACGAAGTATCACATATAATATATTCTCCCACCTTTGTCAACCTATATCAGAGTATACAGAGTGATTCTAAAGGCGAGCAAATTTATCAGCTATTGAATTTAGGATATCAACAAATAATTAATAAGATTTATTACACTAATATTAAGCTCAAGTCAGTATCCTGGTTTGGTGATCACTGTAAGAGGGAGAAAAAAGTTAGCTAATCTTATTAGACAAACAAAAAACATTCGACAAAAGGGGCGCTGCTAAATCTAAACAAAACTCGTAGCGAATATAATGAATTCTTGGTTCAAAAAAAAGTTTACACATAAACAATGGGAAGTAATGTATCACGCTATTAAGGAGGGTAACAGTAGGCTCTTTTGGTCATTAGTATCAAGAGGAACTAGTTACCAGAATTCAAACCCTCCAACATATATTCCTAAAGAAACTTGGACCATATATTATAATTCTTTACTTAATAAACACACTGTGAGGGAAGAAGTAATAGTTACATTGGGGGGGGGGGGAATATATACCTCTAGTGTTTACAATAGGTGAGGTAGAAGATGCTATCTTGAACCTCCCAAATAACAAAGCACCTGGACCTGACTTGATCCTTGGGGAAATTTACAAGGCACATTTAAACTACTGGGTAATCTTTTTTACAAACTCTTTTAATATATGTTTAAAGGAAAGATTTATACCACTTTCATGGACAAAAACTATAATTGTACCAATTCATAAAAAAGGACATTTGCAATCACCAGCTAATTATCACCCAATTAGTCTTATTGATATCAGTGGGAAATTCTTTTCCAAAATTTTATTACAATAATTACAAAACTGGACAATGACAAATTCTCCATTATCTTTGTTTCAAGCAGGATTTCACGAGGATTTTGCAACTACAGATAATATTTATATCCTATCCCATTTAAAAAAAAATATAGGTAATTTCACAGAAAGAAGCTGTATGTTTTATTTGTTGACTTTATGGCAGCATTTGATTCGGAGAATAGAAACAAATTATGGCAAATCCTAATAGGGAAAAAAATACCTTTGAATCTTCTGGTCCCAATTTATATGTTATACTCACATACAGTTACAGCTGTTAGATATGATAACAAAGGCAATCTCACTGACTACTTTAGAACAACCTCAGGAGTCAAACAGGGATGCCTTTTGGCTCCACTTTTATTTAATTTGTATATTGATTCTCTCATGACTTACAGTGAGGTATCCAGTTTAGATTCTCCTAAAATTGGGAATTACCCAATTCACAGTCTCGCGTACGCAGATGACTTAATTATTTTTGCTTTATCTACACAGGGACTGCAAAATAAAATAACCCAACTTAACATTAAATGCAAACAATTGGATCTAACAATAAATATGAAAACAACTAAGTTCATGATTTTGCTCCAAAGTAGGGTCAAGGGAAAAAAATAAGATGCTATCTAAATAAGGCAGAGATTGAAGGTGTAACTTCTTATATAAACCTAGGTGTTAAGTTTTCAGCAAATGAAGCATGGTCAGAGTTTTGAAGGGATCAAGTGGCAAATGCTAAATTGATGGCTAAAGCATTACTGCGCTTTAATAGTAAATATGCAGGTAATCTAGTTTCACCAGTATTAATCGCTGGTGAAGCAAAAATTAATCTATTCTAACATATGGAGCAGAGGTTTGGTGTGCAAACCCTCCTCTATGGTTGGAGACTCCTCTCTCTTTTTTTCTATAAGACATTATTACAGGTCCCTCTATCTACATCTAATCCTACAGTTAGGGCTGAATTAGGAAGATTACCCATTGCCACCATAATTGAGATGCATTATGGTGGGCTATTGGCTAAAAATTATTAATTATCAGGCTAATAGTTTACCGCTATTATGTTTGAAAGAAAAAGTTGCTTGGCAAAATCAAAATTTTAGATCATCTTGGGTCAAAACTATCCAAGGTAATCTGGAAAAAATAGCTATGTATCATCTTTGGCTAGATTGGGAAAAATTAATTATAATATCTCCCTTATTTAAGGAACTTGATAAAAAAAGATTTCCATTTGCTCAAAGAAAACAAATGGAGCTTCTCAGAGTACAGCGCCAGGCTATTTGGTTAGCCCAAAATAAGACTGACATATTCTTGGAAACCTATCTAATTTTACCCCTTACACCTTTAGATAGGAAAATGATTACATGGGCAAGGATGGGCATTATTTGCTCTAAATACATATTCTTTAACAGAATAGCTGCCCCTAACACCTGCCTTGAAACATGTAGGTGTAATAGGGGTTTTGTAGAAAATCTTTATCATATCACGATACAATGCCCTTTATATAAAATCCCATGTTTTAAACTGCTTAACAATTTTCTTAATAAATATGCAAATGTAGAATATGACCCACTAATTGTGCTTTTACACCCTCATACATTAGAAGAGGCTAAGATGACTTCAGGATTCTTTTATCAAGTGATGAAATATAAAGAAAAACATCTCCCTGCCTCCAAGAAATAAATCTGAAGGCTATTAGCTCAAATGAATTAAAATTAAGTAAGCTTTTGGCTCTTAGTAAAATGACACAAATGATAAGAAAGGCATGGGTGGGACTGTGTAAAAGGGAAAGAGAAAGGAAAAGATAAGGGAGAGATAATAACTCCTCTGTTTGATTACGTATATTAATACTTTGTACTGAGGATTTTTATTGTGATGTATCTGATGTTTATGTATCTGTATGTGTCATGATGAATAGTCTAATATTTTTAGTATATTGTAATAGTAATTACCGAACAATAAAAATGAACTGAACTGAGTGCTCAATGATCTCCTGATCGCAAGAGAGCACAGATCCCATACCATCTTGGTATTTCTGGATCTCTCCTCAGCTGTTGACACCGTGGACCATGGGGTGCTGCTGGATCACCTGCATGCCATCTGTGGCCTGTATGGTATGGTCTGCAGATGGTTCCACTCATTCCTCACTGGAAGATCGCAGAAGGTAGTCTCAGGGATTTATTCCTCTGAGGCATTCTCTCTGTCTTGTGGGGTGCTGCAGGGTTTTGTGCTGTCCCCCATGTTGGTTCACAGTGTACATGCTGCCATTAGGAGACACTGTGAGACAGTATGGGCCGAGGTTTCACTGTTATGCAGATGACACACAGCTCTACCTGTTCTTTACACCTGACCAGGATAGTGTGCTCTTGATCTTTAATAACTGCCTGGCAGAAATCCAGGATTGGATGAATACCAGTTGGCTGAAACTGAATTCCGACACGACTGAGGTGTTGGTGGTTGACTCTGGTCACCAGATGGGGGGCCAGGAATGGGCTAACCCTCAGGGCTTTGGCTTGGGGGGGTCCCAGTTGCCGACCTCTGAATGGGTGTGAAATCTGGGGATAATACTTGATTATGGTCAGACACTTCATTCTTGGGTTTCAGCTGTGGTCAAGTCCTCATTTTTCCATCTGAGGAATATTGCCCGGACTAAACACCTAGTTCCATCTGGGGACCTTCCAAGTTTGATCCATGCCTTTGTGACTTCACGCCTTGACTACTGTAACTCCCTTTACCTAGGGCTTCAGGGGGCTGATATCCACTGCTTTCAGCTGATGCAGAATGCTGCAACCAGGCTGTTGTCTGGATCATCTCGATTCAGTCATATTATGCCTGTGATGCACAAACTGTACTGGCTGCCTGTTCAATGGTGGATCACCTTCAAGGTTGGCTTGCTGACCTATAAAGCCCTACATGGACAAGGACCGGGCTACCTGCAAGATCTCCTGCATTCTTATTGCCCCCTCCACTGACGAGGGATCGCTGGAGATTCCCAGGGTATGATTAAAAACATCTGGATCGAGGGCCTTTTCATTTGTGGTCCCAACCCTGTGGAATTCTCTGCCTTGTTGGATATGGGTGTGCCTGACAGTGGAAAGCTTCAAGACTGCCTTGAAAACCTATTTATTTGAGCTCGCTTTTGGTGTTGTCATATAATTTTTTTTTTATTACTGAATTGTGCTATATATTAAATAATGTATTTTAATATTTTATGGTTTTTTATCTTTGTTTATTGTGCAGTACTCTGATACATTGTAATAAGTGCTATATAAATAAAGATTATTATTATTATTATTATAACTGCAGGGCAGACCCTGAATACCTCTTAGCATTTTGTCACTGAAATGTTAGATACAGACACTCACAATGCAGGGAAACTACAGAGTTGAGAGATTTATAGTGGAGAGGGAGCAGCTATGGTGAGGCTTGGATAAAACCCATCGCCTGCAGAGCAGACCCTGTAAGCCTCTTAACATTTTGTCACTGAATGTTGGCTACAGACACTCAAAATGTAGGGAAATGTGAGGCACTGGTCTTAATAATATGGGACAAATTGTCAGACACATTCAAAAAACTGGAAGCTAGTGACTTAACTTCTACCATTGATCATACCCTGGACACTAGCTGAATGGTCTAACAGTGGAATGATAATGAATCACATTGAGCCTTTTGTGGGATCCCCTCTTGAGCTGCCAGATAACTGCAGCTCTTAGTGAGGTGTTAATCAAACCAGGCCACCTGGAACACTGAAAGAAATTAGCATGAAGACTAGAGCCTGCTAAAGTATGGATATTTTTAACTTCATCAACAGCCATGGAAAACCTGAACTAGTCAAGATGGACAAGTAGAGGGTTAGCTGCACTAGCCCTAGTCAATTTGCACAGGGTTTTGCACTAGTAAAACAATGTTAAAATCAAACCTTGCCTCAAATTCCAGTAAGGCAGAGTTAGATTATTCCAGCAGGGAGCATTTACAGGCAGTAAGTATTTGCAATGCAGTAATGAAATGCAATGAATATCTGACGCCACGTAGGCTGCGAGGTAAATGTATTGAATCATGATAACTGAAAGCCATGAAGGCAAAGGAGCAGGGCAAATATAGCTTACATAATAGCATGCTTCCACTACTTGGAGCCATGATGCCCCTCTGTGATATCACAGTCCCCACCGTGGGAATAACAGGGAAGCCACAAGCTGAGCACCATGAGACCAAAAGCAATTGTAATGTTGGTAGGGTAGAAACCACCAAAAAACAGATGTGGCAATGAATACGCAGGCTGAATCAAGAAAAGCTGCTTGAATTGAGTAGCTGCCTGGCTGAACAAACACTGACAAACTGAGCAGAGTACACTGAACACTAATACTTGAATGAACTGAGCAGAGCTGACTTGAATGAATGAATTGAGCAAGTAGCTGAGAACAACCTAGTACAGCAGGGAATGCTGAGCAACACACAACACAGCAGGGTGTGGCTGCCAGCTAGGAACAGAATGAAGCCTGGACCAGGTACAAACATTTAAGGTGAAAGCAAGGAGACAACAGAGGCAGGGAAAACAGTAGTTTAAGCTGAAGCATACAGATAACAATTGCAGTTGAATATGAGGTTTGCAAAATCCAATGAAGGAAGGAGAGCCTGAGTACCACGGCACAGGAATAGCACAATACAAACAAAGAGCAACAGGATGTTAGGAAAGCTAGAGAGCCCCCAAAAGAAAAAAAAAACAAACAAAACAAAGACAAACACAGGAGAACAGGAAAATAAGCAATATAGCAGCCAGAAGGAAAACAAATACTAACCCAAGCAGCATTACACACATACAGAAGCCTACAGAAACCAAGCAGAGCAGGGGAGAGGGGGCAAGCTCCAGCAGGCCTCAAGGAAGAGAAACACCAACACAGCCTCCAGCCGGCAAAGAAAAAGATGCTTCAGAAGGAGGCTGGGAGGAACTGCTTTTATAGTTCAGGAAGGGGGTGTGGCTGATGCTCACCCCATTGAACTACAGGCATAGCCTTTCAATTAAAAGAGTACTCTGTTTGTGTGGGTTTTCTGTGAAAGCATCAAGTCCAGTTCCTGAGAGCAGGAAGACCAGGTCCTTGCACTCATAGCTGAGGGCAGTTGGTGCAGGTCAAGTACAGGTGGAAGCAAACTCAGGAACCACCAAATACAAGGAAGTGCACTCACCTTGAAAAAAATAATAACTCAACATACAACCTCCAAATATACTGGTAATTGCTGGAGAGCTGTGGCACAAAAAAGCCCCAATGTTTTGGGTCAAGTCATGACATCACAAAGGCATGGATCAAAGTTGGAAGGTCCCCAGGCTTTTCTGTGCCACACCTCTCAAGTGTTTACTAAATAAATCTGGAGATTGTATACTATAAGTATTCTGATTTATTTTCCCAACTCAACGTGGTGGTCCCTCGTGTTTGTCAATTTCTGATACAAAAACAGAGGGGAATGTTCATCTTCAAGATATCTTACTGTCTGAAAGCCCATAAAAAGCTACTTAGAGTGACCTGTTGTGCTTAACTGCAAGTGTTAGCAGTCCAGAGTTATTCATATGTGAATCAGCCTGCAATTAAGGGCTGAGGGCAGCTATGTGTTTTAGGCTTCTGGCAGGCAATGATGCCACTGCAGTCTTGGCCATGCTTTCACTGCAGATAATCCAATAGGTTAAATAGGAAGTTGGCTGTTTTATTAAGTGTGTTTTAAGGTGTTATTACAACACTTCCTACATTTATAATAACTGTTTTGAATGAGCAATGTAACTAGTGACTTATTACATTTACATTTCAAACTGTTAGTAAAAATATCCAATAGAATTCTGGTATTCTTATGTTACAAAGTCCCATTCAGTCCAAAGCATTTCAATAAGAAACTGTTATACTTTTAACCTTCTCAAAATAAATCAAAATCAGGGAGACCATGCACCAAAGCCAGCCTGCACCACCCATACAACAAAAGCACCCGTGGACCAGGTCGCAAGGATGGTTGCACCATGGTGGGGCTGCACATCCCTTTTCTTTCCAATTCTAGAAGCCCCGCCATTGTCGCAAGAGGGGGCTGCCTTTAGATCAGCCAGGATTTGGTCTAAGGGCTATGCACCACTGCTAGACAATGTGATGATTGGGGGGGGACCTGCCAGGAGGGGGCTGGGGGTAGAAGGTGCATAGGGATTGCCCTAGGTGGCATCAGGGAAATGGCGGCTATGTCAGGGTGATGAGTTGGCTACCAGTAGAGGTGCCATGCACAATGGCAGATAGATGATCTTCCCAGGTAGGGGAGTTGGAAGGGACAGACCATGACCAGGCTGCAGGTGGGCATGGCCCCTGGCAGATGCCACATAGGTGCCAAAATCCCCAACCCTGCAGGCAGAAAGCAGTGGCTGTAGGTTGAGTGCTGCCAGTTGCGAAGGAGAACATACTCCAGGAACCACAACATTCCCCTGGTACCCAGCCAGCTATCCCCCCGCCATATTTTGACAAGCTGCCTCTCGCCAACAGGGTTGGATATTTCAGCACCAAAGGGGCAGGTGCCAGGGCTGTGCCCATCTGGAGCCAGATCTGTCCACCTCTGGCAAGCCCCCACTACCTGAGTGGATTGGTCATCTGCTCTTGCACATGACACCCCTTCTGGGGTCCAACTCAATGCCCTGACATGTACACCATTTCCCTGATGCCCTCTAGGGCACCCCCATGCTCCTTCTGCCCCCCTGATCCCTGTCTTGCAGTCATATTCACCCCCACACCTTTTCAGCCCCTTAAGTGTTGCAGCCAGGCATGGGGGGGTTGATGGATCCTTCTGTCAAACCCCGCTGATGCATCATGTCTTTGGCGCAATCCTACAAATGTGGCAAATATTGGGTCTTGAGCACAGGGATGCTCATTTTTTTAAATACAGTGCAGGATCCCTGATGCACCCCACAATTGGTGCAGCCCTAGATCACTGCAACTTGTGGAGACCTAAGGGCTCTTGTAAAATTGAGGCCAGCATATATAATAAGACAGAGTACAAGAGGGTTCCCAGGTCTTAAAGCAGCATTACTGGCTGACTAGGAGTGTTCATTACATCCCAAGACCTTTGCATTGCCTGGTAGTTTAAAAACTCCAATATTATTTTGCCTTTTTTTTTTTTTCACTGTTTTCTGATAACTGTTTCTCTTCATTTTTTAGTACATTTATAATGTTGTGTCAATCCATATATGGCAGCCCCCGTACCTTTCCTGTTGTTACCCTTTGTTTACAGTGCTTGTTCCTATGAACACATAGCAGGCAATGGAAGGGACAGAGCATTCCAGTTATATCAGACAAAATAACTTATGACAGAATGGCACTACCTCTTTTCCCTCATAATCCAAAAACAGTGCAATTGGCAAGGATCTATGCTAAATCATCAGAAAAAAATTAAGACTATAAAACAAAGGATTAATGTTTCGTTAGCTTTAGGCTTGTCTGGCATAATGATTTGAACATTTTTATTAAATAGTTCTTTTTTACAATCTTCTTGCACTCATTTCCCTTGTACAATGCTCGCTTAATGGCATCTTACCCGTCTCCTTGCACGTGGAGCTGCTTCTGGGGTGTTTGGTGATGTGCACTCATTTGGCGTTTCTGGGGTGGAACTAAGAGATGAGTTACTGCTTGAGAGTTCTTTATTTTGTCGCTTAGGGACAAACTGCAAGAGAGAGGCCACAAAATCAGCACCATCTTTTTGTTCCTCTTTCTGAGTCTCCTGCTTTTGCTTGTGGGCTCTGTCATTGGCAATCACCTGGGACAACGGCATCCCAAAAGCCTGTGGCAGAAACTCTGTAACAGAGAACACAAGAATTATAAACAGAGTTGTGCAAAGTCTCTATTCATGTCCATCATGGACACAGCTGAACAGATCTATTTAAAAGTACAAAGCCTCACTGATTGCTGTTGATGATTAGATGCCTAGGGTCCCATTCCCAGTTGCTATGAGTGGCAGCACAAAATGGGAGGATGGTGGACACACCATTGTGATGCCACTTGTTAGCACAGCAGACATATCTGGGTGCAAGTTGCAGTGGGAGAAATTCTTCCCTGTAACACAGGTGCAATGCAAATTGCAGATTCGGATGATCTGAATGGGAAAGTGGGGTCTGCATCTGCTAATATACTGGACTGTCCCCATGATCAGGTTGCAGAAAACACTGCACCAAGTGCTGGGCAAAATGGTATGCTGTGAGCCTGTCACTGTAGTTAGTGCATGACTGTGCATCCGACTGGATGCCACCCCCATAACCCATTTTTGCATCTTGGGTGCCAGTGGGCCAATGGGACCCTACAACTGGCCCAGTGACCTACTGTATATCCTGGTGCTTGAGTAGTCCCCCCACCAACTCCCATGGGCAGAAATTAGTCTGTGGCATCCAGAGGAACCCCCTCCCTAAGCCCTGTGAGTCATCCTACAGCAGAGTGCTGCTGGGTCCAGTCTATCCTCCTGAATATGGCAACTAGCTGAAGCACTGCACCCCTTGTGGTAACTAGTGTTGAAAATGGAAATAATCCACTGGGGAACCCACCACCTTTGATACAGGATCAAATATATCTGACAGTGGTCTGGGAACATGTTTCCAGGGTATGTGCTGCATTTGTTACACTTAGTCAGTTTTTAGTTTTGGGGAGAGGGCTATTTTCAACAAAGGTAATTTCCCATTTTACTCCTGGAACTGAAGCAGACATTTAATTGCACTCCTGGAACAGAGTTTCCCTGACACCCCCACCCACGGCCATCACCATTTCCATCACTGGCAGTAACATGGGGAAAGCTGCAATCAGTTGTGCAAGGACAACCATCAGACTGAGATTGGTACTGTGGGTTTTTTACATATCGACCCATTCCCACTATCTCAAACTAGTGACCACTTGGGAAGAGGTTGCGACCCTCATGAAGCATGACTCAGTGGAGCCAGAAGATCCACTACAGTGACTGAGAAAGGAGCCCCTAATGTCAAGAAGCAGTTCAGCAGCACTTTGATGTTTCCATGCCAGCTAGATGGGGGACCAATGGTCAAGTCTCCACAAAACAAGCCTGAACCATGATTAGTGTCAGTGGGGCAGGAAAGGAAACATACTGTTTGCAGATCTTAACTATTCAGTCACTTTCCACTTAAAAGACAGTTCTATTGAACTGTGTCAGTTTTAAAAACATTCTCTATTGTTTGCTGTGAAGAAGTATACATTTTATTTGTATTTCAATAAAAACTAATGAGGTTTTGCCTCAGATCATTGAACAAGTACTGTAAAGGGACAAGCTTTATTTTGCTATTGGCAGGTGCAATGAATTCCTATGACAGCAGGAACAGCTGTTTTTCTCAGGTGCTTATTAAAACAGATTTTTCGTGTTAGTGGTATCTCATGGTTGAATAATAACACATCTGCATCTAGGACCCACTTATTTTTCTCCTAGTTATTATAGAGCCACAGTATTGACTGGTTAGTTAAAGAGCTAGTGGAGCCAAATCAGGCAGACAGGAAAATAATACAAATCTTAAGTAGTCATCAGTTGTAACGTTTTATTTCTGAAGTATTTTTATTTTTCCTTTTGCTCATCTGAAAGTCTTCAGGGACAGATTCAGGCTATGGTGTTGACAGTATTCCTAAAAAGGAACACAATGGGGGTTCAGGGGGATGTGCCCCCCGAGGTAGGTGCCCCCCGGCCGGAAAAATTTTATATTTGAGTATACTCAAAGTACCTGAGAGCATCATTCTGATAACCAGAAAGCACATTTATTCCAGTGTGCACAGTTAAGAAAGTTACCCTGTTGAAAATAAAATATATGAGATTTACTTGGCACAGTCCAACACAAAAGATTTATAAACAAATTAGCCAGCTTGGAAAGGACAGAGAGGGGGATACGATAGAAACTTTATAATTCCTCAAGGGAATCATCAAAGTCCAAGAGGGTAGCATCTTTCAGAAAAAGAGATGTGCAAGAACAAGGGGGCACAATTTGAAGGTTTTATTTATTTATTTATTGAGGTATTGGAATTACAACCCTTTGAGTCAAATACTCTTTTGCAAAGGCTCAACATCAAATTAACAAACAGTTTACAAAACAAATTACAGGAGATTAATACAGTACATTATACATAGGAAATGAGTATACAAATAATACAGTACATAGTATAGTATAGCACATGAAGCTCACTTTTTTCACTGGAACAAGCAAGCTTAGACTCTTACCTGCAAGTCTCCTGGGTCCGAAAAGGCCTAAGGTTGTTAAAGAACCCAACCCATAGGGTGTAATTTGCCTTTATGAAGGAGGATTCATAACAGCAAACACACGCACAGTTTTCCTCACTCTGTGCATGCACCCACTACTGTTCACCACTTCCCGACCATGCCACTTGCCTTCTCACTGAAAAGTCAACTGCCGTCTGCCACAGTAATTTGGCAATAAGTTATATATTTTTTTAAAGAATTCTGGTCACATTCCACATTTATGGGAACAAAGCACTGTACTAGTTAACCTATTGCTGAGACATGCTATTTTATGCATGAACATGGACTACTTTTTTTCAGTTTTTAGATGTTTTAGAGATAATGTACCGTACAGTCTTTTAAAAATAGTAAATAAGTTTTAATCCCTATCAGAGTAAATCAATCTAATTCTTTTATGATGGTGACCCATTTTATAAGTGTGATAAGCCACTCCTTTAATGCGCACCCTGTTGTGTCTTATTGCTTACTTAATTTCCTCCATATTGCATTATGTGCATTATATCACTGTTTCCAAAGTTATGTAAAGGGAAATTATGTCTAGCTATAACAGTACACCCGAATTATGATTACTTTAGTCACTGTTTTATGCACATCTGCAAATGCAAGTTCTGTTTACCCATGACCTAGTTTAACATAAGTAGTTTCCTAGCCTACATTTTCCAGTCCTTAAAATAAAAACTAATTTTTGTAACTAACTGACTAATGTAAATTTAGATGTCCACTTACCATGTTGGGGACATAAGTTCATGTCCTCAGCAAGGGACCCCAGCTGAGACTGGCAGGGGCTGTGCACAGTCCTCAGGAGATTTATGCTCCCTGTAGTGAACAATTGCAGCAAATGTCACTGCATGACTTCTCCAACACTGGCAAAAGGGGAGAAGGATCACATAAGGCAATTAGCCTTCCTTGAACCTCTCATTATGTTCAGTAAGACATTGACATGGGCTATGTAGGTAATACATGCCTGGCCCCTGATGCTGGCATAATGCACAGGCCCAGTGCAGGTGGTCCCTGTCACTTAATGGAAGTATTCTCCCTCCTGCACTCCTGATTCCCTGATTTCTCCATCACCAGGGGATAGGCGGGTAAGCCTTGGAGACAACTAACATACTAAAATGCCAGCAGAGTAGTCCTCATGGTCTATCGTGTCTGCTGGAGGGTCGGTGCCTTACCCATCCACCTGGCTGCTGGAAAGTGCAATAAGGCACCATTTGAACATGTTCTGCAGCAGACATTACTGTACTAGCAATCTGAAAAGAGGGGAGTCATGTGCATGGTTATCACTCATATAGTATGAACAGAGATAGACAATGTGGTGTACTCCCAAACACTCAGTATGCCAGTGCTGTCAAAACTGTTAAGCAACCTTGAAGTCTGATAAAACTGTAATGGTCATCAGCATTATACAATGGGGATAAGCAGCATTGGATGTTCCTGAGCTATACTGCAGTACCCATCTCCAGTCAGTGTGTGCTCCATCTTTTAGGGGAAAAACTGCCCCACAAGAGACTGACTAGAGAATAACTGCAGGCTGTTGCAGCTGGATGTTAAGAAACAACAATAAAAATTAAAAAAGACACAACCTCCAGCATTTAGACAAATGCAAACTAAGCTGGGCAGTGAACATTATCTACTGTCTCCCTCACTTTCCTGGTCCCACCCCCCCACTGCGCACACACACACACACACACACACACACACACACACACACACATTTCTAATTAAACTACAAGAAAATTAAAGATCCTACTGATGGGAAGGCAAAATGTCTGGTATGGAGGCAAATCAATGCTGACGTCACTTTACTGTATGGCTCCAGAACAGATCTCTTCCTCTAGCCATTTAAACAATTGAGCTCAATAGGAGGATTTTGTCAGTTTGCCTTCACTCATATTGTTCTGCCAGACTTTGGATACACACACATCTGAACATTGGTTACTTGTTAATTGGCTAAAACATTTCCTATTCTACTGAACCCAGCATCAGTGGCAAAAAAAAAAAATCAGTATTAAACATTCATTCACTCCTGCCACTGGGTCACGAACGATTCAGGTGGGGTAAGGGAAAGCTGATTAAATGAAATTATAGACTACATAAATTGGTGGAATAAGTACAAAGCAGTATCAGATCGAGCTATGGGACACACACCTGACACCCAATAAAACAAAGTTCAGTTTTACACAATATGGATAGAAAAACTGCAAGTCAATTCTACAACAATATGTCACATGTAAACAAACATCTAATTTATTTACTGGACCACAATGCAAGTGATTACCGCAACAGAGTATACAAACAGTGCTAAAGATAAACTGCAGTTCAAAACTACCAGAATCTGATAGCCAATAGTGCACGAAGGTAACCCCACTGACATAGATAACATTGGATTTTCTGAAGAAAGACGACTGCAGATTTTACTCAGTTTAGCAGTATGGTGTCAGATGGAGGGGGAAAAACATCACTATGCATCGCATCAAATGTACCAAGTAAATGCCAGGTGAAGTTCAGTCACTGATTTGCAGCATGAGCACATAATGGTACAGGTTTAGAAATTAAAGAAACAATTAATTAATAAATACACAGGGGCTCTTTAACACAACATTTCTTGACCTAAGAACCACAAGCTTACAACAGACAACATTCTCTGGCCTCACGGTGCACTGGAGACATCATGGCGAGATCCTGGACATGAAACTTAAGGTTTAACATGATGAAATTAAAAAATGGACTGCATCACCATATAACTGGATTTTCAAACAAAAAATGGACAGCAGGGATGAACACAGGAGTTGTACAAATTATATATATATATACATTTTGTGAATACGTTTCTAATTTTAAATAATTAAACTTACTGAAACAGTAGAAGTAAACCCTCAGACTGTGGACATACTTTATATGGGGTTTCACAGATGCATAAAGTGGTTTAGGTGGTAAGTATCATGCTATCATGCTGACTGGTTGGTACCATGCTCAGTGAGCACTGTGGCACCAGTCTGATTAATTTTGCCAACCCTGTTTGCATCACTATATGCATGATGAAACAAGCCCCTATAGAATGCTGCTTTAGAAAGCCCCTGTCAGTGATGCTTCCCGTGCTTTTTTTTTGGAAATTTAACTAGGTCATGATTTTAAAATACTGTGTTTTATTTTGCCGTGTGTGTAAATAGCAAGTTTCATGTGCGTTAATGTCCTTATGGTTGTGTATCTCAGGGACGGTCAATTTCCCACCTGAAGTACTCGAGGCAGCCAGTTAGTGACACGAGGTCATTTGTAGTGTGGCTGATTGCAAAACTGTTGTCTCCGTTTGCACAAGGGAATGGAATTCACAGTTGAGTTTGAAGTGGGAAGCTCTGACAGCTCAGAGGAGGATGTGGAAATTCGGACTGATGAATGGGTCCATTATTGGGATGAGGAGATTCTTTTCTCACATCAGCAAGGGATTTTGCATATACCATGCAACTAGTTGGTATCAGATACAGACCTAATCAGCTTCAGTTCTGTGCACTGTGCACCACTCGCAGCATAAAAACCACAGCATAACAACTGTGACGGTCACATATTGATAAGGTAGCAGACCCAATCCTGCTCATACAACTTCAAGCTGGCACAGCACAACCCAAATTACATATGCATGGCACTACTACAATACACTTATGTCACCAGACGTCTGTGAAAAGCATGCCAAAAAACAAGTTACAGCCCTCTTCTGCCTTGCTGCACTATGTAAATTCAAACCTGCTATTTGTAACTTATTTCACAAATATCTCTAGCAAACAAGAGATTTGATTATTAATCTCATAGGTTTGAATCATCAAAGAGACAGGACTGGGGACTTCCGGTTCCGCCCCCAAGTAATGGCAGCCTAGAAAGAAAACTGCATCTACCCCGAGCTAAAAACTATGCTTCAGCTGTAATCCTGCATATCTTTGAAACAGATTTTGCATTACAAAACCAGAGGAAAGTGTAGTGAACTGGAGAGATTACATTTAATAATGAAACACAGCACGATGGAGGAGATTGCTGATGGAACCGAATTGGAGGCCTCAGTCACATCAGATAACAGTGACTCTGCAGATCTTAAATGGGGCTTGTTCAAATCTCAGTGGAGACAACCAAAAAAGAAAGTGAAGAAGGCAAAACTTGATCTAATTTACCAAGAGATAATTACTTTTCATGCAGAAATCAAAGAAATGTACAGTGAGTTACAAAGAGATGTGATACAATTAGAGCAGAGAGTAGATGAACAAGAGCGAACTGCAACAGTAACTGAGAATAGAATAGATGATTTGGAACAAATGGTACAGCAGATGAAAGAGATGCAAGAACAAATAATTGATCGCCAAGAAGATTTCGAGAACAGAGTATGCCTCAAAAACATCAGAATTTATTGTTTACCTGAGGATTCTGAGGGAACTATCATTGAGGAATTTGTTGAAGCTTTGCTACACACAGCCTTAGAACTGCCAAGAGATTTCAACTTACATCTCAAAAGAGTGCATAGGGCATTGGCACCCAAACCTATCTCTGCAAATATTCCACCAAGGTCAGTAATACTTCATTTCAACAGCTATGCAACAAAAGAACATATTCTGCTTACAGCATGGTGGCGCCAAAAAGTTTTCTATGGGTCAACTCGCATATATCTTGATCATGACTATGCACCAAAAACCACTCGTCTGAGACGTGCTTATATACCGTTACTTCCAGTACTGAAAGCAGCAGGGCACAAATTTATAACCCCTTATCCAGCGCAGCTAATTGTCTATCTGCCTACTGGAAAGATAAAGTTTTCTACGGCTCATGAAGCAAAAAAAGAACTTACAAAAATGGGCCTGCACTTTCCCGAATGAAGTTTGAGTGGCAACCACCCAGAAAAACGCAAAGCTGGCTGGCAGTACAACTCTAACATAAGACAGAGAAAACAACAAGAACTGGAAACAATCAAATCTACCCTAGCAGTCTACAGGAAAGAAGTAAAAAGTGACAACGCTTGAAACTAACTGAGAAGCACGTTCGGCTGAAGTGAGCAGGAGAGAGATTGGGAAAAAAATGTGCTGCACTATCGATTTCTCGGGCCTGAAGTGTGCTCTCTATAATAATGAGCTGCTCTGAGCCTGAATTAGGTGACTTCACAATGAACAGATTCTACCTAACATAATTCAAGTGCCTTCTAATGGTGAACTAGAAGTTACAGATATAATTGATTATGCTAATTGCAGTTTCTTTTTTTTTTATCTTCCATCGATAATTGAAGTAATATAAGGGGAAAAATTTTTCAGAAAGCTAGAGGAGCAGGGAAAGGGGAAGGGAGCAGTTTTTGAGCTCTATGCTGCTTTTGGGGGATGTCCCTAAAGATTTTCTTTGGAGTTTTATACTCCTCTCCTATATTATTTTTGCCTTATTTAAAGGGGAACAGTTTTCTGGCTCCTCGAAGACCCCTAACAACAATGTTAAGGGATTCCCTTCAGTTCTAGGGAGAGTTCAAATTCTCCAGGAGCAGTTTCCACTGGAAATGTGGAGTTTTTTATTTCTCTTCCCATATTTGGAAGTCCTAAAGCTTCTACAGCACAGAATAATACTAAAAGCAATAGTTATGTGTATATATGTTTTTGAGTTACTGTCAATCATCTTTTCAGATTACTGGATACACCACTTACATTAGCAGTTTACAGTGGCTAATCACAGCTATATATGTGATAAGTTATTTTTGGTTGATAAGGGACAGTAGGAAAACTTTAGTTACATTACGTGGCACTGGTCAGAGGACAGGACATTTAAGACAAGACAGGATATTTCTTGTTGGTACATTCTGGAGACTTTATGGATCCTTGTGGAAATTGGAAGGTGAGTGGTCGGGGGGAGAAGGTGCAATAATCAGTAATGATTTATCAAATGAAAACAAAATATGGTATTAGAACCAGCTAAGATATTGTCATTAAATATTAATGGCAATAATCATCCCATAAAAAGAGCTAGATTACAACAATATCTGAGGAAGCAGCATGCAGAGTGCATTTATTTACAGGAGGCACATTTGTCGCAAGGGGAACATGCTAAGCTTGCTGCAGGTGGTAGACACACGGACTTTTCTTCATCTAGTAAGTCGGGGAAGAGGCGTGGAGTGGTAATTTTGATTCCAGTTACTACTCCATTCACTAAAGGGGAGGTCTATTCAGATAATAATGGACATTTTGTCATAGTACAAGGGAGGTTGCATGAGATTGAAGTGACAATGGCAAGTGTTTATCTGCCACCAGGAGTTTCTCCCTCCCTACTGAGACAGTTCTGTAATAAACTGCTCAAAAAGCTAAAGGGGGTAATGCTGATAGGAGTTGACTTCAACCTAATAATGTCTTCACAGAAAGATTCCACTTTTCCTAAACAACATAGGTTTACACCCACTCAAAAACTTTTAAAAGCCCAGATGCCTAAGATGGGTCTTACAGATATATGGTGCCATTCCTACCCCTCCGTGGAGGGACATACTTTTGTCTCCCCTAGATTTCAAACCTTAGCTAGAATAGAGTATTTTTTTTACATCTACAGAGCACCTAGATATGATTCAAGATACAGTATATCCCTGGAAGCTCACCTCCTCTCAGACCATACACCTCTTTTAATTATGGCCGGGTTAAACAAAACTCATAAAACAACTTTATGGAGACTGAATCTTTCTCTCTTGAAGGATCCAGTGTTTAAGACCAGAATGGCAGACAATATAACACAAATCTTAGAGGAGAATGCAGAGCCTTCTGTTTCAGCTACTATCCTCTGGGACACTCTGACAGTTGTGATTAGAGGAGAGATTATTTCTTATTCCTCTAGATTAAATAAACAAAGAGAATCCACATACAAAATATTACAAGATAAGTTACAAGAACTACAGCAGCAGAGAGATAGAGGAGAACGAGTTCCACAATTAAAGCTTAGACAAATTCAGTCGGAATTACAATCCATTTTAGATCATAAGATGCAAATGTCCTTACTATATCTTAAAAGATACTATTTTGAGGGAGGTCCTAAAGGTGCCAGAAATTTGGTTAAACGTATTAGAGGATTTAAGCAGACTGCCACGATTACAAAGATTAGAGACCCCATAGCAGGCGATATTCTTAGTAAAACCCCTGCAGTTTTGAAAGCATTCCAAAAATATTATGCAGATTTGTACTCTGATCCTACACCCCCCCTCCCCGGAGGATATAAAAAAATATTTGACACTCCTTAACTTCCCACACTTATCTGAATCCCAGCAGGCTTCACTTCTGCGCCCCATCTCCACTATAGAGATCCAGAAAGCAGTTAAAAATTCTAAAACATTAAAAAGCCCAGGCACAGATGGCTTTGGAGTCGAATGGTATAAGACTTTTGTTTCAAAATTAATTCAGCCGATGCAAAAACCTTTTTTAGACGTGCAGGATGGAGGTGCTCCCCTACCCTCATGGTCATATGTGGCCATCTCAGATATATTGAAACCAGGTAAAGATCCATTAAATTTAGAGTCATACAGACCCATTTTGGTTTTAAATAATGATTATAAGATATACATGGCAATATGGGCCCATAGGTTAGAGAATATACTGCCTACACTTATACACCCAGACCAGGCAGGATTCTTACGTATGTGTCAGACTGCAGATAATGTACAAAGAACAATCCACCTGATGGATTATATGGCTAACTCAGCTACCCCCATCGGCTTTAGTGAGTTTAGATGCCTGTAAGGCTCTCGACAGAGTGTCCTGGAGATTTTTATGGGGAACGTTAATGTCATTTGGGTTCCTGAAGGAATTTCTGAATTAGCTGGAACAAATATACTCTGAACCAAGGGCATATATAAAACTTAATGGCGGTATTACATCCTATATCAAGTTACAGCGAGGCACTAGACAGGGATGCCCCCTATCGCCTTTGTTATTTGCCATCTATATTGAGCCCTTGGCTATGACAGACACAGAAAGTGGATGTATCAGATGATGGCCTGGCCTAGGGGGGTGGGGATGGATGATAGGGGTTTCTGGAACACAAGGGGGAGAGGGCCTCAGCACCCAACTAGGGATCTGAGGTTCGAGCAGACTCGATAGACCGTAAGGCCTTATCTGCTGGCAATTAGTATGTTAGTATGATGCTTAGAAAATCAGAAAAAATTAAGGGTATTCAGCTGGGCAATCAATCGTGGAAGTTGGCTTTATATGCAAATGACATTTCATTGTCAGTAGCAGATCCAGAGTCTTCTATTCAAGCAATATGGGAGATACTTGAGCAATTTGCTCAATTCTCTGGATATAAAATAAATTCTTCTAAGACAGAAGTTCTTCCCTTTCATTTCTCCCCCTCACAGACATTGAAGGGCAGTTTGTCTCGGCGCTGGAATAGCATCAAGATAAAATATCTAGGCATACAGTTACCAAACCAGTTAATGCATCTCACTATGGTAAACTATGAACCTTTAACACAAAAAATAGAGTCTGATCTGCATCAATGGTCCCAACTTCATTTATCACTATATTATAAGGTGGTTCTTATTAGGATGAATATTCTTCCAAGGCTGCTATATCTTTTTCAGACCATACTGATGATGCCAGATGGAATGTACTTTCCCTCCTGGAATAAGTCGTTGGCGAGATTTGTCTGGGCCGGGAAAAAACCCTGAATCAAGTAGTCCACATTAATGCTACCAAAAAATAAGGGAGGTTTAAATTTGCCTGATCTTCAGATGTATGCAAATGCTACAGTGATAGCTCAAGTTTTCAATTGGAATAACCAAAAATATGACATACCATGGAAGAACTTAGAATTCACCCTTAATGGGGTAAGGGAAGGGAGTGAACTTTTACAAATGCTATGTGCCCCAGTAAATAAAAGACCTAGACTTATTTATAGTACAAATTCTACTATGGAGACTTGGAAGAGAATCATCCAACTAAGAGAGCTGTAACCATTAGGTTCCTATCTGAATTTATTAAATTTCGGAATCCAAACTCTTACTTTGGAACAGGAGGGTACTTTGGTTCAACGGAGACAAAAAGGTTTTAAGTTTATGTTCCAATTGGAGGATGCCGGGGGTGGTCCTCTCATTTGCTAAACTTCAAGGAACATACAATCTTCCACAACAAGATTTTCCAATTTACACAAGCTGAAAACCCTAAGGCTGCCTCCGACAAGATATCTTGTCCTAAAAACCTATGCGTTCTAAATCTTCCGGCAGCCTAAGGGTTAATACAGTGCATTGAAAACAAAGGACCAGCCTTTAGTAGACTCTCAGATCCGCCCCCTTTATTGCTTACTTTAGCCATGACCACAGGGAGAGGACAACTGTGGACCCACTTTGTGGGACTAATATATAGGGGTTTGAGGGAATTATCAAAAAATTCAACTCAGGGAATTCTAAATGCCTGGAATAAAGAACTTCCACTCCAGGTATCAAAGGAAGATTGGGAAAAGTATACTAAATTCTCAATGGGACTTTTGGGAGCCCCCTACTGGCAAGAATTTGCCTGGAAAGTTAGAAATAGATTTTTCTATACTCCGGCTAGACTGGCCAGGTTCTTATCAGGGACATTAATCAATTGCTGGAGAGATTGTGGAGAAATATCTGCAGATCAGTTCCATGTTTTTTGGGCCTGCCCGCAGTTAGCAGGCTACTGGAGAGATATTTTAGAGGCACTGAAAGAATTGGTAGATGTAGAAGCAGTATTGACCCCTGAGCTAGTACTACTCTCAATTCCACCAGAGGGTCTCCCAATACCCAGAGGATCACTGTTAATCTCTTATACGCTGGCAGCTAAAAAAGCAATTACTAGAAACTGGGGGAAGAAGATGTCTCCAAACAGAATTGGCGGGGAATAATGGGAGAAATTTATGTATTAGAAAGATTAATAGCTAAAAGCACAGATAAATGGTCTGTATTTGAGCTTAAATGGAGGAAATGGATTCTATATATTTCATCTATAGCTCCTACTTTTGTACCTTAGAAACATATCGACTCTGATGATGGTTTACATAAATGTCTTAGTGCTTATGATATGAATTGCTTTGTAAAATATGTAAGTAGTCCTGAGACCCTTGACTAATATATTGCTATGTATCTGACTGATGTAATTATGTACTGTCCTAATTTATACACTGTAAAAACTGTCCTATGATTTTGCAAATGAAAATATAATAAATATATAGTATAAAAAAAAAAGAGGACTGAACCTAGTGCATCATGCAACAATAGCATACAACAAACTCTTGTATTAGAACAGGGGACTGTGACTTATCAACACCAATTCATGGGGAAAACAAATACAAGAATAAGGGCTCAGAGATTACAACTCAGACATCCACATGCTTAGTAGCACTATAGGTTCCTGCATGACAATGAGGGTAACACCAACTGTAGCCGGCAAAGTATCACATTCAGAAATCACTAATTGGAATCAGAAAAATTAAACAGATGAAACAAAAATAAAAATAATAAAAAACATCACTCATAGGTACAGATGCTGTGCTTATGTTTAAACTCCATACATCATCGAATTTCTGTAAGGATGTTTCATACAGAAGACAAAACCTCCACAAGCATGCGATTTCACAATTTGCAAACATTTCATTGCCATCTACATTTCAAATTACCAGGCGCTTTACAGTACCAATGGTATTACAGGGACACATTGCCATAAAAACACCGGAAAAAAGTTAACAGATATCTTTGTAAAGAAGATGAGACACTGCAACACAGATTAGTCTATTTCATTTTAATTCAACTTTTTTCTGGCGAACTGTAGAATTAGGGGCTGCCTGAGACACTGACACATAGATTTACAGGGTGTCAAGGAAAAAAGAAAAAAAATGTACCAGCCCTACCTACTGCAGGGAGAGAATTAAGGAACAAAAAAAACACAAATGGGGGCCCCTGATGGTGGGAAGGGAAAGATTGCTGGCTTTGCTCAGTTCATAGGCACGACACAAGGACAGAAGTCCCTCATTCTTCCAAATCCAGCAATGGTCCCCTATTTCAGTTATCTGGCAGCAGGCCAGCTAGGCTAATAGCGGCGGTCCTCCTGTTCACACTGACAGGCATCCCAGGCGACGGGGCTCCTCTTCTGATGTTTCTCATTCATTCCCACAGATCCCGCTCACGCATATGCTCAGTTAACTAAAAAAAATGAATGCATGAAACTGCCCAATACTGTTGGGCAGTTGAACACTGACCCAGTACAACTTTGGCTGAGCTTCTAATCATTTTTAAATGGATGGGACCAAAGATTAGGGGAATAATTCAGTCCAGAGCGGTAATAATATTTTTGTTTCATTACTTTTAGGTTCAGTGTCCTGAATTTTGCCATTTGTTTTCCTGATTGGAACAGTCACTCCTGGAATAAAGTTGTGAAATATAGTTTTCATTCTGGAGTTTAAGAGAATGAACACTACATTTTAGAACATTTATTCAGCTGCTGCTTGAAGGGAAATTTTGGCACCCTGTGAATGAACATATCTTTAGCGAACACTGCGGCATGTGAAATTACACTGACTAATTTAAACTGAATGAAATACAGTAACAAAATCATGTCATTTGAGCGGACTTACTGCTTGAAAAATGAACTTATTTTCTCTTTGCTTCAGCAGTGCTCCACCTGATGAACCTGCTCTCCGAGTAGCCATTTTCCAGTAAGAGATCTGACTAGAATTTTAACTGTCAAATTTCAAAATGGCTATTTGGAGCGCATGCCAGAATTCTGACAGTATTCTGGAATACATCAGAATACTGTGTAAATCTGCCCCTGGTCTTCTATGTGATAATATTGTGCTGGATGTGTGGAACAGCTCTTAGCCTGGCAGCTGACATATCTAACTCTACTGCCCCACACTACATCATCATCAGCATTATGATCTCACTGACTGTGACATCACAGGTGAATGACCTGACAGTCACTCACATGCTGTTCCTAGGTAGCAGTGTGATGTCACAGTCAGTGAGGTCACAATGCTGATGATGTAGTATGGAACAGTACAGCTATGATACGTCAGCTGCCAGGCTAAGAGCTATTCTACACATCACACCTACTAACTTCAGGTAAACAATCTTTTTATTAAACAAAGGGAAAAGAAAAAGTACCTCAGATATAAAAGGAAATGGCTGGCTGCTTTAAAAATCTAATATTAGTTTGAGGCAGTACACTAGCTCTTTAAGGTTGCCTCAAGGAATCTAGTGTAGACGTAAAACACATATCAATATGTTTCTTGTGCTGCTGGGATCTGGGGCCGCATTGGCAGTCGGAGCGAGGGAGGAGGACCACATCAGTGGTCGCAGAAGACCCGGGGGCTGCAGGAAGCCGCATCGGCGGCAGAGGAGTTTCTGAGGGCCGCCGCCACTTAGGAGCAAGGAGCAGTGGGACCAATCCGCACCAAGTGCATGATTTTCAATGGAGCAACTGGACTATAAAGGCCATTAGCCCAGTCGCAAGAGCTGCTGTTGTGTTTCTTGTGCTGCTGTGATCCGGGGCCACATCGGCGGTTGGAGCGAGGGAGGAGGATCACATCAGTGGTCGCAGGAGACCCGGTGGGGGGGGCACAGGAAGCCACATCAGTGACAGAGGAGTTTTGGAGGGCCGCCGCTGCTCAGGAGCAAGGAGCGGTGGGGCCAATCAGTGCCAAGCTCGCGATTTTCAACGGAGCGACTAGGCTATAAAGCCCATTAGCCCAGTCGCAAGAGCTGCTGTTGTGTTTCTTGTGCTGCTGGGATCCGGGGCCGCATCAGCGGTCGGAGGGAGGGAGGAGGACCACATCAGTGGTTGCAGGAGACCCGGGGGGGGGGGCCGCAGGAAGCCACATCAGCAGCAGAGGAGTTTCAGAGGGCCATCACCACTCAGGAGCAAGGAGCAGTGGGGCCAATCAGCACCAAGTGCTCAATTTTCAATGAAGCAACTGGGCTATAAAGGCCATTAGCCCAGTCGCAAGAGCTGCTGTTGTGTTCTTTGCTCCACTCCACCCACCCCAACCCCGACCTCTATTAAACAGTTGGTGGGGGTGGAGACTTGGAGAGGGGGAGGCTGTGAGTGGGAAGCCTGGACTGCTGTGGGTGTCCTGGATTGATGCTGCTGACTGGAGCTGGGAGGAGCAAGTAGAGTGGGTGAGGACTGAAATACCTTAGGAACAGTTGACTATATGCTGCAGAAAGGCATGGAGTATGGGTCATGATTCTGGGCTGTGCTGTTTACTGCTACTGAACTTGGAAGGGAGGCAAAATAGTATGCTTGGACACCATTGAGTACATGCTAGTCACACATACGGCTGTGGGATTTGAGAGTCGTGAACTGAGGAACTGCTGACAATAATGTGTATACTGTTTTATACTGCTGATTATATAGTACTGTTCTTCGATAGTGCTGCCTTATGTGTGAGCTGATAACTGCAATTTATATAGTGCTGAGGGGTTTTGAAAACTGCAAAAGGGGATATCTGTGGATTGAACAGTTGATCAAGTGAGGTGGGCAAAAACTATTGGGCTGCAAGTGGCTAGGCCTGCTCACACCAAGATGAGAGTGGATTCGGAGCCAACCAGAGTGGGCATCTTCGGCAGGGTGATTGGGTGTTCGGGGTGCAGGGCAGCGATAATCCTAAATTGGGCATGGAAGAATGGAGGGTGCCCAATGTGTTCCCATCTGGCAGGACTTAGGGTGGAGGTAGAGGGGATCAGAAGAGAACTAGAAGACAGGAGTGGGGCCAGCCAGAGGGAGATAAAGAGGGTGGAGGAGGCAGGTGACAACATGCCGGGGGCAGGCATTACTCTTAGCAGCAGATACACCATGCTCTACCCAGGAGAGAGGAGGTAGTTGGGGGAGCAGGAGGGCAGAGAACACTTGGTTAGGCTGCCGGGGGGGGGGAGTAGGAGAGGAAATGACACTGGAGGGGAGAAGGCAGGCAGTGAGAGGGGGGACCAATAAGATGGAGGTGGTGGGAGGCAGGGGTGATGGGGGGAACTGGGACTGAGCAGACACCCAGGCTGGGGGAGTCAGCCAAGGGAAAGGGGTGGTAGAGGGCACTCTAGAGGGGTCAGGGATATCTGCCGAGAGTGAGAAGGAGGAGGGAGGGTAGGAACATTATGCCAGAAGGAGGGGGAGGTAAGAACTGAGGGGAGAGGAGGCAGGAAAGAGAGCAGTTGAGGGGAACTCAGGGCTCTGGCCCAAAAAGGGAGTCTGGGGGGGAGCAGGGGGGCCAGCTGTGCCAGCCAGGAAGTTGGGGGAGAGAAGAGTAAACTGGAAGCTGCATGCAGAAGGAAGAGCATGGTAGGTCACGCACAGACTAGTGAACCCCGGACAAATGGGGGTGCGAGGAGTAAGCTCGGGGCCGATGATAGAAGGAAGAGCCTGGAAGGGGTCAAAAGCGCCAGTAAGGGGGGGGTAAAGGTGATCCTGCTGCGGGACTCCATGACCAGGGACATCCAGTGGGAGGGAGTAGGGGAAGGTATAAGCAGCAAAGTAGTAGTAGTAAAAAATTTTTATTCGTACAAAAAATGAATAAGGATATCTCCACTGAGCTGAAGCTCCTTTACAGTGAGATCCAGGTGTCATTTCCAGTTACTCTTATAAGTTAACAATATATAACGAAGGAAAACACATATACACTATAATTATACATCAATAAATATAACACAATTCCAAATCATAAAACAAACTAGGACAAGAAGAACATACAAAAAACAATTATTAATTCACAGTATACATTTAATACAAGTTACAATCTGCCATCCTAAGATTCAAACTATTTCCCATCATAACTAATATTTTCGATAAGCCATTGTTTAATTTGGTGCAACTGGAAATTTCCCTCAAGGGGTCTAAGCTTCCCAGGCAATTTATTCTATATAGAAGGTCCGATATTAAAAAAATGCTTATCCCCCAAGCCGTTCTACGACTTGGGACTGCACAGTCCAAGTAATTAGCAGAGCGCAGACCCTCAATAGGTCTTTTTATTTTAATGGACTCAGCCATATATTTAGGGACTTTTCCTGAGATACATTTTAACATTTACATAATTGTACTAAGAGTCCGCCTTTAAGACAAAGTATGCCAGTCTAATTCTTTATACATATCTACTCTATGTGCCCTCTTTGCAGCTCCCAGTATAAATCTAATTAATTTATTATACATAACATCAAGCTTATATAGTTGTTCTTTAGATGCACCCATATAGTCAGGGTTAAATGTATCCTGGGACTATCCGTTCACAAGGCCAAATTCCAGCTATTTTCCTTAACTTTGGAGTGTGGAGGAACCCCTGAATTCTTAGTACACCTGAGCAAAAATGATTTGGAAGGGAACAGCAAACTGGAAATCCAGGCAAAGTTCCGGGAGCTAGCCAGTGTCTGCCATTCTATTGGGAGTTAAATCTCTTTCTTGGAAATCCTACCGGTGCCTAGGGCAGCCGGGGAGGCCAAGCACAAACTAAGAAGTGTGAACCAGTGGCTCAGGGAGTGGTGCAGGGAGGAAGGGTTTGGACTGGTAGGGGATTGAGGGGACACATGGGATAATAAGGGGTTATATGCTAGGGATAGGCTACATCTTAACCTAGAGGGGAAGAAGATCTTAAAGCTGAAACTTGCCAAATTAATAAACGTGAAGTGGGGTTTAAACTTGTAAAGGGGGGAGGGACTAGTGCAGGACTGGAGACAGGAGGACTGACCATGGTCCCTGGTCTATGGTGGCAAATAAGGGCAGGGGACTCCGATGGACACAATGCAACAGCTGTGCAAGAGAGGCCAAATAGGGAGTGTGCAGGGCCAAATCAGCTGTGCAGGGAAGGGGGGTGGTGTGGAGGATGGTCCTGGTCAACGCCAGAAGTATGGGCAACAAAATGCCTGAGCTACAGACAATGCTGGCCGAAGGATCAGCGGATGTGGCAGTGATTACAGAAACATGGGTCACCCAGAAAAATGATTGGAACCTAAATTTGGAGGGCTATAAAATATTCAGGAGGGATAGAGAAGTGGGTAGAGGAGGAGGTGTAGCACTGATAGTCAAGGATGGAATATTGGTAAGTGGAGGGGAGGAGGCAGAGGGGGGGAGTGGAAGCTATTTGGGTAGCCCTACAATTGGGGGGGGAGAAAAAAGATTAAAAGTAGGGGTGGTATACAGACCACCTGCAATGGATGAGGATCTGGAGGGAAAATTGGTAGAGCACATCATGGGGCACTGTGACCGAGGAAAGGGTAGGGTGGTGGTCATGGGGGACCTGAATATGCCGGAGGCAGACTGGGACACCATGACATCAGCGGTGGCCAGGGAGCAGAGGCTGATGGATGTGTTTCAGGATGCTTTTCTGGTCCAACAGGTGGGGGAGCCTACTGGGAAGGGGGGAGGATACTGGATGTTGTCCTTGCAGACAGTAACTGGATAAGGGATCTGGAGGTGTGTAGCCCACTGGTAGGAGGAGACCATTAAACGCTCTGGTTTACTCTGTGCCTAGGGGGGAATTAAACTGCTCAAACACAGTGGTAATGGATTTCAGGGGGGTGGATTTTGTGGGCATGGGCAGGATACTGAGGGGGAGTTTGAGCCAGATCAGGCCAGACATGGATGTGGATAGCTTGTGAGAGGCCATTAAAAAAGGGGTACAGGGGGCTACTAGCTTGTGTGCAAGGGTAAGGAGCAAAAATGGCAGGACCAGCAAGCCGTGCTGGTGGACCGGAGAGGTGCAAGAGGTGGTAAGAGGTAAGAAGGCTGCCTACCTATGTTATAAGCATTCCAGGGGGGAATGGGAGAGAGGGGAATACGAGCGGTCGGCTAGAAGGGTCACAAGGGTGGTGAGGGGCTCAAAGGCGACGATGGAGTACAACCTGGCTAAGGATATACGTAGGGGGGAAAGGGTTTTTATAGATACATAGGGGAAAAGAGAAAGGGGAGAGCACAGATCACCAGGATTAGGACTGGGGCTGGATGGGCTCAGCAGGCGGGGGAGCAGGCAGAGGTACTGAACAAGTATTTTGCCTCGGTTCTTACGGAGGGAGACATGGACTGCATTCAGTCAGAAAATGGGAGGAAGGGCAGCTGAAAGAATAGGGCATAGGGAGATGAGAGGATCGAAAGAGGCCGGGGCACCAGGTGGGCCAGGCCCAGAAGAGGACAGGGCTTTTACTGAGGAGAAGGCTAGGGAAGGGGGAAATCACAGAGGGCAGAGTGAGGGAGGCCCTATGGGTGCTGAAAACTGACAAGGCACCAGGACCGGATGGGCTGCATCCAAGGGTACTGAGGTTGCTGGCGGATGAACTAGCAGCTCCACTAGCTGGGCTGTTCAACGCTTCTCTCCAGACAGGAAGGGTGCCCCAGGATTGGAGGGTGGCTCACATAGTGCCCATCCACAAAGGGGGGTCTAGGGAAGAGATGGGAAATTACAGGCCTGTCAGCTTTATGTCAGTGGTAGGCAAACTAATGGAGGGTTTCATCAAAGGGATGCTCGGGAGGCTGGGACACATGGATGACAGGCAATATGGTTTTGTCCCAGGGAGATCATGCCAGACCAACCTCATAGATTTCTATGACTGGGTGACAGGAACCCTGGACATCCAGTGGACATCCTATATCTGGATTTCAGTAAGGCGTTCGACTAGGTACCCCACTTCCGGTTGTTGACAAAGTTGGGGGAGATGGGGGTGGGAAGACAGTTGCTCAGATGGGTGGGAAACTGGCTTACAGATAGAATACCGAGGGTGGTGATGAGAGGGACTGTCTCCTCCCCTAGGAAGGTCATCAGTGGGGTGCCCCAGGGGTCGGTACTGGGGCCACTCCTGTTCAATGTCTATGTCTCCAATATAGGTACAGGAGTTAGGAGTAGGATGAGTCTCTTCACGGACAACTCTAAGCTAGGAGCATTGGCTGACGGGGAGGAAGAAAGGGTGGCAGTCCAGAGGGATCTGGACACCCTGGAGGGCTGGGCAAGGAAGTGGAGGCTGGGGTTTAACCCAGAGAAGTGTAGGGTGTTGCATCTGGGGGTCAGAAACCCAGGGCATGTTTATACCTTGGGAGGGGTTCAACTGCAAGCCACTTCAAGTGAAAGGGACCTCGAGGTGGTGGTAGACACCAAAATGAACAACAGTGAGAACTGAAGAAGAACGGCGGCAAAGGCAAACGCAACCAAGTTACTGGGCTGCATAGCCCTGGGAATAACGTCCAGGAGGAGTGAGGTGATACTACCTCTGTACAATGCCTTGGTTAGGCCGCACCTTGCATGCAGTTCTGGAGGCCGCACCTTAAGAAGGACATAGTACTGTTGGAGAGGGTCCAGAGGAGGGCAACCAGGATGATCCGGGGCATGGGGGATAGGACCTATGAGGACAGGCTGCAAGCCCTTGGGATGTACTCACTGGAGGAGAGGAGAGATAGGGGAGACATGATTGAGGTTTTCAAATATGTGAAAGGGGTTAACAGGGGTGGAGCCAAATAAATGTTCAGGCTAAATCAAAGGAGCAAAACCAGAGGGCATAAGTGGAAACTGGAGGGAGGAACCTATAGGCAGGGACACTGGTTTACCGGGATTGAGAAAGGGCATATTCCATTTTGCACATTGTAAAAAATGGCATTGTCACCGGTGTCTGCTAAGTCAAAATCCGGTTTTACTGGTGTTTGGTTTTGTGTACTTTATTTAACAATTTTTAACTCTGCTAACATGCATTTTAGCAATTTTGACCTCCACTATTACACATCCTTCCATCCTTGTACCAATTTAAAGTTATTTTAGGTACAAGATGTGATGGCAGCAGCAACACTACAGCCCCCATCCCTAATGTATGATGGAAGCTGCACTATGGCCCCCATACCTCTAGTGTTATGGCAGCAGCAACAGCACTATGACCTCCCTCCTTCAGGTGTGACAGAAGCAGCAGTACTATGTTCACCATTCCTCATGTGTGATGGCAGTATCAGCACTATGGCCCCCATCTCTCAGGTGGGATAGCAGCAGTACTACATTCCCCATCCACCAGTGATGATGGCAGAAGCACTACAGCCCCCACCCCTTCGGTGTGATGGCAGTAGCAGCAATAAAGTCCATATCCCTCTGGGGTGATGGCAGTAGTGACAGCACTATGATCCCCTTTCTTCAACACCCACACCCCACATGCACAAGTTACAAATGACTTGGTCTCTTTGCTTGTTAGAACTCAGAAGTGAATTAATCTGAACTATCACTGCTAAGATGGATTACCTTTGTTTTTCCCCCATCTATAATTTAACTGCCTGAATTGGATTTCTGCCTGTGACACTGCTGACCAAGGTTAGGGAACAGACTTGGGTGTTGGAGGGCCAGCTGGTGGGTGAAGGCTTGAGTGCCCAACAACCACTCACCTTCTCCTTTCATGGCTCAGCATTTGCTGGCCCGTGGTGGAGGCCATAGGCATGACAACATGTCAGCCCTCACTGCAGGAGGGAGCATGACGGACATTGGCTTGTGCCTTGACATCATGTGGCCTGTCACGCTCCCAAGAAAATGGGAAAACACCCGCTGACCAACTGAAGGATGGCTGTTGGTCCCTCCATAAGCCAGAAGCCCCAGACATGTGTCTGGTCTGACCCCTGCCATGCCCAGGATACACAGGAAGCTCTTTGGGGCAATTCTCTTCCCCTGGTAGCCTCCCACAGGGGTAGGGGCCCACTCAATGAAGGGTTACTTTGTGTTACCTGGTAGCACAGCAGTAAGGGTCAGTGGATGGTGGTCAGGACTCAGCAGGTGGCAGGAGGCCTTGGCAGGCCTGAATGAGTGAATGGCCAGGGGGTAGGAGGAGCAAAAAAAAACTGCTTGAATTTGCTTCTTTGAAACAAAGTGTCTTCACCTAAAAAATCCACAAGTGATTAGTGGAGGACCTTCAAATGGATTCATGCATCTCCCAGACATGTGGATGCTTTTTTTTTTTTTTTTACTTGGTGTCCATGAAAAGGGCGTCTCCCAGTTTTCATGTCTTTGGTTCAGATGTGAACTGAACACTACTCTGCCCACCAGCATCATATAGCCCCTGGGGTCTTACCTTTTGTATGTCATTGACTGTGCTTTCAAAATCCACTGGCCAAACATAAGTACTCTTAAATACTTAACATTTGCTTTTTGTTGAAGCAGTCTATTAGAAAACGTTTTGTTGTCACAGAGACTGAAACAGCAGGTGGGGGAAAAGGTGTAAATGATCAAATTCACCTAAATGGGGTGCTAACTGTGAAGTCTTTTCATAAGTAGTAAGGCAGTTTCTTCTTTGTGAACATACTTTCATTCAGACTAGTTTTCATTCAAACAACTGAGGATTTTGGATGGCCCTACTGATTATTAACTGGAATAAGCTAGTTGGTAACAGTGATCCTGCATTTAGCAATCTACAACCTAGATGCTTATATGCAAAGAATACAATAAAAACTTGACTAAAATCTAAAAACAAGCTTATAAAACACATAAAATGTATCTGAACATTCATCTTTACCTATACAAAATCATTGCAGCCCAAGTAAAACTCGGGTAAATTACATGGCACCCTGACTACTATTCTGTGATGTAGTAAACATATATTGATATTTTTTTTTTATATTCTTTGTAAAACAGGTAAAGTCCACTAGGTAGAACTGTCTGATTTAAGGAGTGACCTAAAAGCACTGGGGAGGTTAAGTGACTTGCTTGGAGTCGCACAGTATGCAAGTGGAGGTTGTGGGACTCAAACCAAAGTCTGCTGGATGTACCCAGTTCAATCACCATTTATTACTCTAACCACTAGGCACGGGTGGTTAAACTGAATGGCTGATTACAACAAAGCAGTGCGGGTGATTTCCTTACTGACTTTATATGCAGCAAAGCAGAAAGAATGCAAAGCACAACAGCATTCATTTTAAGATGCTGAAATCTGGGTCAGCCTGCTAGCGCTGCTGTAGTACTATTGCTTGCTTGCAATGCCAGCAACCCATGGGGTCAGAAGCAAACTCGGGTTGTTGGAGGTTCATTGTGGGGAGTAGGATTGAGCAGCTGGGGACTGCTCTCCTCCTCCTCCAGGTAGGGTGGGCTGCAGGTTCTGCTACTTTACCACCACCTGTGTGACCACGGGTGGTGGTGCAAAGGTGCTGCAGAGTGATCAGAAGGGGAGAACACTAGCCAGGATCTGGAGCAGTGGCATGTCTCTGTGACCTACCTCCTTTGATCTCTAGAGCTGGTGCCCTCAGGGACAGAGACCAGAAAACTAGAAAGAATCACTCCACATTGGCCACTGGCTGAAGGGACCCAGGTGCCCCAGACTTCATAACCAGGCTCCATGAGGGACCCACTGAGCTGCCCGACACACACTAAGTGAGTGTGGAGGGGTGACCTGGGGTCCTCTCCCTTTCCTCCTGGGGGGGTACAATCCAGGCAGGATAGGGGCAGGCCCACAGGAGCTCCTGAGCATTACCTGGGGATGAAGCTAGGATATACCCAGCCTAGGGATCTCTGAAAAGTGGAGACTGATGCTGGTGAGAAGGGGACATAGAAAGAGAAAATAAATTTTTTTTTTTAAAAAGATACTGAAATCTTAGAGATTCTGTGCAGTGACATGCAATTTCCGTGAGGCACCGGTACAAGAATTCAAAATCCGCAAACCAAGCAGGATTCCGTGATTGTTACCGGTGTTACTGGTAAAAATGGAAAACCAGGGTCCCTGCCTATAGGGGAGAACGTAGAAGGCATTACTTCACAGAGAGGGTGGTAGAGCCATGGAATGCATTGCCTGGGAGCCTAGTTGAGCAAGACACTGTGGAGGGCTTCAAGAGGGGGTGGGACAGATGCATGGGGGTACTGAAGCCAAGAGTGACCCTCATGGGGACAAGGGGGGGGCGCCTGCTAAGGGCTGGATACTGAGCAGACATGAAAGACCAACAGGCCTATTCTGCTGGCTTTTAGTATGTCAGTATAAAGGAGTTTTCAGACAGAAAGGTGAGGGAGGGGAAGGGAGACTGAGGGTGGAGTACAGAGACTAGAGTATCACTGAACAGGGACTCTTAGGAAAGACTGGATGAACTGGTCAGGCCTTTTTCTCACCTTCTCTTTTCTATATTGGTGTGTTCTTATGGTTCTATGAGATATGTTTTGCATCCAGATGCCAAAATATGCTGACCGGCAGCTGATCATCTGTCCTAGTTGTAAAGTAACATGCCACCATGCTGGCATTCAGTGACTGAGTCTGAGCCTTCAGTCTCTATAGCTGGGCAACCAACAGTCAAGAATGCCACTAAATGCTCATAGAATTAAAAGTGGTAGAGGTGGTGGTGTTGGTGGGGATGTTGAAAGGACTGTGTTTCTCAAAGCAGCAGCTCTTTACAAAATGTGGCAGTAGTACCAAGTTTCACAAGCGGTGCACCCATGACATGTGCATATAGTATGATGGTGTGGGGAGGACATAATTTATATGGGATAAAATCCCACATAGTTGTGCTTGCATTCTGGTGCCCTGGAAAGAGAAAATGGAAAAAGGAACGCTCCCAGTCCCTGACCCCCTGCTCCCCACTTTGGTAACCCTTACAAACAGTGCCTGGCCCAGCTGAATCCTTGGTCCAGCTAACTCATCCCAGGCAGAGGGCCCCACTGTTGTGAGTTAATCATGGGGAACAAGTCAGTAAATAGCTTGGCAGTTTCGGGGTTGCTGGAGGCAAGTGCCCAGTAGGTAGAGTGGCAGGAGCAAGACAGAATGACTATGTTAACCAGTTTAGCAGCTCAAAAGTGCCAGAGAATATTAACACCTATGTATTTGGCAACAAAGTATCTTGCAAAGTATGTTGACCAGTTCTTGACTCAAGAACTGACAAAATATGGGGAACTGTATATTTTTTTATGAAAAAGCATAGCGAGAAACAGATGTTGACTTCTTTTGCACACCAAATGGGTATAAGAAGGAAAAACATATTTGTGTTTGGTGTGAAAGCGTAATACAAAAATCCTATTAAAGAATGGTATGTCTTACAACTAATACAAATTTAGAAAGTATTTTACATCCATGTATGGCAGAAATGCAAACAAAAGAACAAAGCATGTCTTGGGGGGGAGATGTAACTGCCTGCCGAGGCATAGGCAAATGAAACAGATGGTAATGCAGTAAAAATCTACAATCAGAAGGGACTCTTGGTCCCTCATGTCTGCCCTGTTTTAGAAGCAGGTATGCTTAAGTATAGTGTGCCACATCCCCAAAAGAGCATGGCACTGGCACAGTCAGAATATAGTTCAGTACATCACTTATTAGCCAAAACCCACAATAAATGCATAAATGCATATAGCATGACAGTGCAATAGTGTAATATAAAGATGTACTCACAAAAAAGGAATCACCTGTCTGCCAGCCTGAATCCCCAAGCGCTTTCATGCACTACAGAGCTTTGTCCTGTTAACACTTTCGTGCTATACGCACTGATTAAATTTTGACAAATCACTACATTCACTAGTCAGTTTAAAGGAAGTTTGCTATGCATGGTGAGTGTATTCATGCTTTTTATATATCAGAGGAAATATCAAAATAACTGAAGCAAATATCCTTTTATGAAGTACAACATACATTTCGCTGCCTGTCAGGTGAAGGTCACAATATGATGATTTGTTGTAGTTTAGTACATATACAGGAGTAAAGCTCCTTGAGTAGAAGTTCATTAAAGAGCTGTTGGCACCTCCAGGAAAATGTTCAAAAACATAATATTTAGACACAACTAGGTTTTATTTCATAGATCTCCTAGAGATTTTGTCTCCCTCTTACAGTATTTATTACTGTGGAATTTTGCACAAAAAGGGGATCCTTATCCCTTGGTGTTAAATTACCTTGACAACTTACTCTCCACTTGAAGTCATAACTCTGTTGAGACATAGCAATCTGTCGCCGTGGGAATAAGTGTGATGCCACAAGCCAGGCATAATGACACTGGGCTAGGAACTAAGCAACAGGAGCTGATAAACTCTTATAAAATTGGTAAAAAAAAAAAAAAAAATCAGTGATCTGCTTGGCCAATAGCTCTCCAGACCTGTGCGGTAATTGGTCAATAACTATATACAGTAGGTCTCAAAAGTGCCTTGCAACTTAAGTCTTGGAACCACACTGCTTCTGAATTCTCAGTAACTGTGACATTTGGGAAAAACCAAAAAAGGTTTAGCTAACTACATGAGTGACTTACCTGCCTAATAATTTGACCTCTTTGATAGGGCAAACCTAGATGTTTGGTATGAGACCCAATTTGCCAATGATGAAGATTTTTTGATTCTTAATTTAAGGCTTTATTTAGTTTTGTGTTTTTTTATTATTTTGTTGCCATTTTATAAAAGCAATAACATACTCAGGGCATGCAGTAATTGGTAATTACGCTCCCCGTGGTTGAAGGTCACTCTGCTGATGTCTCGCTGGGGAGGAAGTTACCCAATACCTGCAAGGCCTGTCATGTATTATTGCTTACTTAAAGAACAAAGATTGTGTTTTTCATCCATATGAACTCAGTAATACCTTTTTCCCCCCATATATGAATGGGCCTCTGCGCCTGTCATCACCGGGAGATGTAGTCAGGTCTGAGAGGTTCATCTCAGAATGACTCACAGCTCCCTGACCAACAGTAGGCAACTGTTCCATGAGGATTGCAGAAGACCCTCCACTTCAGAGGACAAGCATCCTTGGGACTCCTTCTCACTGGTGGCTTGAGGCCTTGGTGCAAGGGTGCACGCCACCCCCTTTGGTGAGCCTCCTCCATGACACTCCCCACAATATTACACTCCCCTCCTGGACCCTTAGGGTTTCTGTGTTTGTATTTATTGTATGCCACAGAGTTTATCCACACATGGCCTTCAGTGTTCAGCCAGCTGAGACAGACTGTCCATTCCGCACTGCAGGGTCAGTATCTAACATATTAACAGTGTGGAACTGGTCTGCAGCCAATCGTGGTTGCCACATTTACTTTAAATATTGGCACCATTTTTATGGTTTGTATCCCCCTAGCTCCACTGAGCCCTATTTATGGGCTGCTGGTTGCGAGGGGGACTATCAAACGCTAAATCCAGATCCTTGGGAAGCATCCATACTGCTGAGATTTCTAGCCTCCACACTAGGACTCTGTGCTGCCAAACAACTGAGCGCCCATTGAACCACTGAGCCAAGCAAACTGTAATTTAGAAGTGCCACTTTACTTTCACTTTCAGCCTGCTTGTGGTTTGTGGCTTACGGTTACCAGCTCTTGCTCTTACTCCAGCCCTTCCTAGCCCCTGTTGCTGTGGGCACCGGCGCTGCAACTCTGGGTTTTGCTTCTGAAGGGATTCTGCCGGAGGACACTTTCTGCCCTGCCTGCCACCAGAAGTTAGGATACTGACACTTGAGTGCTTGTCTGCCTGCCTGTGAATGCTAAGTCTGCTTTTGCTTTATTAGGGGGCAATCATTTGGGAGATAGAATGTAAGGGAAAGGGGCAACGTGAGTGAGGAGAGTGCAAGAGTGGTGGTAGAAGGGTACAAGCTGGCACAGAGTATTAAAAAAATGCATGTGAGGTGTGGAGAAGAGCAGGACATTGGTGATGGGCAGAGGGAGGGCAGGACATTGGTGTAGGGAGGAGGGAGGGCATAGGCTAGCATGGTGCATTCATACTTGGGTTAAATCCCAATACTGACACTGTAATGCAGCATGGGGTGGGGGTGCTGAACTCCTGAGGTGCCGTCTTTCGGATGACATGTTAAAACGAGGTCCCATCTGCCTGTTCTGGTGGTGGTTCAGGTGGATGTTAAAAGATCCAATGGCACCCCTCAGAAAGAGTAGGGGAATATTTTGAGACCAAAAACAAACAATACATCAATCATTATATACATAGTTACAAATCACTTACACTGTATATATTACTGATTTCAATTTTGTACAATTTTACTTTGTGCTGTTTCTACATCTCCTTATCCTACCCAAGATATTTTATACCATTCTTTCTGGCAAGCTTGCTCTCCCATCTACTTCTTTTCATATGCATATATTTTGTCCAGTTCATCCTGTATTTTGAAAACAAGCTCCATTATGCTCATGGTTTTCTGTTGTAAATGCCTTTGACACCTTATTTGCCATATAGCCCATTTAAAAACAGCTAATATTACATATACTGTAGATTTCTTCGATTGTCCACAGTCTTTAGTTAAATTGCCATAAATAAGTATTTCATATGTCCTATTTTCAGACACTGGTTCTCCCCACATTTGTGCTAACATCTTCCATAAGGGTTTTATAAATTCATACTCAAAATATAAATGTTTCATTGTCTCAAGTTTGTTAACACATTCTGTATCTCCACACATTCTTTCTGTCATCTGCCTGTGTTTGTGATTATCTTTCACATTTAGTTTGTCATGTGCACACATCCATATAGAATCTTTCATTTTTGGGGGGATTATTTTCTCCAGTGTTGAGTCTAGCAATGCTCCCTTGTCTATTGTTATAGGAACTTTGAATATAGGTTTTTCATAGTAATATGTAAGATTTTCTGAATAAAATTGTTTTCTTGTCCATTCTTGCAACTGCCCTGTTTTCATTTTCCATTGTTTTAAGTAGTACATTACTGTTGTTATATACCCTGGCACTATGTTGTAAGTGCCTCTACTTTTTAAGTGCCAAGTATCATCAAAATATGCTAGCCATTCATTAAGCAAGGTCTTCCAAAAAGCATTTCCTGTCTCAAAACGGGCTTTATATTTGCATAAATGAAGATGCTTTGAAAAAATAAAATAGGATTTATCATGTTTAATCCACATTCTTTTCTAGGCCTGTAAGTTATACATCTTTTCACCATGTTAAGTCAATTTCCCCACAACATTTGAAAAAAAGGCCTAAAATCTTTGCTTGCATCTGGATAGGGATGGGATATTTATTTATTTTATTTCTTGAAATGTTTCACCAGGAGGGCACACACTGAACAATAAGTTGCTCGTCTCATGGTGTGACCTGGGGAGGGGGTTACACAGGGTTGTGAAAGATGATCAGTTACAATAGTATGCGGGTAATACAAACAATACAACATTTTAAGATTATGCAACAGTTGAAACACAAGGTATTGTACAATAAACAGTAGTGGATCATTGGGTAAATTACAATACATGTTTAAAATCATACAAAAGAACATATAAACATACAAAACAGTCATAATGCAACAGAACCATTATAGTGCATGAGTGTACCAGGAACAGGCTCAAGGTAGTATGCAAGTGCTGTTGGAGTAAAAAGGATGGGGTAGGTTGTGCACACAGGTGACCCAGAAGGGCAGGTGGAGAAGAAAGGGGGAGAGAAGTAGGGTAGCCATTTCCTGATTCCCCCTTCAGAATGTTGAGAACCCTGCCAGGGGGGTCAGGGTAGGAAGGCTGAAACTGGGGATAGATATTAAGAAGAGTTAAAGCAGGAACAGCTGAGGGAGAGGTAATTGTGTAGGGCAGAGGGCAGAGGTAAGACAGTAGTTGGAGGAGGAGTGTCATATTTCAGGGAGGAGGGAATTCCAGATTTTAGGGAAGCGATGGGTGAAACCAGTCTGATCGATGAGGGTGGAGCAGCAAGGGACTGTCAAGGCGTGGGTGTCATTTGATCTGAGAGAGTGGGTGGGGGGAGGTGGAGTGGAGAGAGGATGAGAGATAGGAGGTGAGCACCCAGAACCAGAATTTGGAGGTTAGTTTGGCGCAGTGTGAGATATGTCTGTGCGATAGTGGAAGGAAAGTTAGAGAGTGACAGAGTTCACAATGGTGGGAGCGGGAAACGGAGTCGAGAGCAAAGTGGCAGGGAAGATTTGGGAGCAGCACCATAGACTACGTCGCAATAGTCAAAGATGGGAAGTATCATCTTCTGGACAATTTCGCACCTCGCAGTCAGTGGGATGCAACTACGATTCCTGTATAAAGCACCAAGCTTGGGGCGCAGTTTCTTCAGGATAGCATTGATATGCACAGAGAAGCTGAGGTGCTGGTCCAGCCAAACCCCCAGATATCTAAATGAGGAGGTGTCTTCCAACATGGTCCCATCAAGGATGTGGAAGGTGGATAGGATATATATGTGCTATGTGTAAGAATATAGGTATTATAAAAGTTTTTATCAGGTATATCCTTTTTTCTTTTGTCATTGTCCATGTTTTCCATTTTGTTATTTTTTGTTGTGCTGTCTTATATTTCTCTTCCCAATTTTCTTGCATTGCATTTTCTTTACCGAAGATAATGCCTAATATTTTTGTATTACCTGTTACTATTTATATATCTCCTGCCTGTTTCGTTTCAGTGTTTCCTAATGCCAGAATTTTACTTTTTTGCTTATTTATTTTAATGCCTGTAGCTTCTTATGCACTCGCTATCATTTGTATAGCATAGTTCCTGGATGTGAGATCATTGGTCATTAAAACACAGTCAACTGCATAAGCTGACATTTTTTTTACATTTTCTTTTTCCATTTTTATTGGTAGCACTTTCAGTTGTTGTTCTATTAATCTTAATATGGGGTCTAAGCTAAATACGTACAAAAAGGAACTTAGAGGGCACCCCTGTCTTCACCACATTTCCAAAAAGGTAGGGATTTATATAAAGCCATTTATTTGTGGGATTTTTTGAGCTTCTGTGTATAATATTTTTATCATTCTTACAAATTTTTCTGGTATTCCATATTTATCTAATACTGCCCATATATAATCATGATACGCTGCATCAAAGGCGGTTTCTTGGTCTAATGTGTAAATATACCCTTGTAATGTATTCTTAATTCCTCTTTCTACTATTTCTCTTATGTTTATTAGATTTTGGGATATATTCCTGCCTGGTATAGCGCATGTTTGTGTTTCTGATGTTATATTTTGTGCAATTATTGTTAATCTATTACAAATTATTTTTGCTCGAATTTTATAGTCAAAAGTAAGTAAACTAAGGGGTCTCCAGATTTTAATTAAAGTAGTATCTCCTTTTTTATGTATAAAGAACATAACTCCTTTTTTTATACTTTCATTTAAAGTGCCTTGTTTGATTATTGTTTTAAATATTTCTTTTAAAATTGGTGCCATGAAATCTATGAAAAGCTTATAAAATGAATTTGGTATTTCATCTATTCCAGGCATTGTGTTATTGATATGGCTTTTATGGTATCTCTGATCTCACTTTCTCAAATTTCTTCACAAAGGATCTGTGCTTCTATTTCTGGTATCTTTGGTAGTTGTATATTCTCTAAAAATTTATAGTCCTGTATTTTTTGTATTTTTGTAAAAGTTTGTTTTATACGATCTTGTACTATTATTTTTAATTGTTGATAGGTTTTCTGTTTTTTTTGCCATTATGATCAGTTAATTCTGTCATAACTCTACTTGTTACCCTGTCGTGACAACTTGCATAAATTTGTGTGAAATGTGTTTCCTTGAGTTCCATATTTTTGTTCCATTACTAATGACTTTCCTCTATTATAGTGATATTCTTTCATTTATTTCTTAATTTCCTGTATTTACGTAGTTCTATCTGCTCCTGTAGTTTTAGCTTGAGTTAATAACTGTAATAATCTTGCTCTCTGGCTTAAGTACTGTTTATAAGTTGGTTGTTTTTGCACAGTGATTAATTGTATCATTTTATCTTTTATATCAGCTTTTGTGTCTTCCCACCATTCTAATGGGTTCTCATACATCTCATATACCGATTCTCTGGCATATAATAGTTCAATTATTTCTGCCTTCTGACTCTTTTCTTGCAATAGTTGCAAGTTCATTTTCCAAAATCCTCTTCCTATTTTTGGACTTTCCTTCAGATTTATTTCTACTTGCAAACCCATATGATCCGAAGTATCTATTGGAAATCTGTTAATTTTATCAATATGAGTGTTTGTAGGTGCAAACCAAAAATCTATTCTGGTGGACAATTTGCCCTTATAGAAGGTGTGTTCTGGAGTCTGTGGCACACTATCATGATTATCATCTATGTTAGTTTGTTTCAAAATGTTGTAAGGTGTATTTTTGTCACAAAGAAATGTCTCTGGCTTTCTCCCCCAATCTCTTTTGGACCTCCCACATTTAAAATCCCTTCCCCATAAGACCATATTTGAGATATGTACTGTAGGTATGGTTCTATTTGCTGAAAAAGCTTATTTCTTTTTTTATTTTTATTTGTGGGCTATAGATGTTTATTAATCTATCATATCTATTTCTTCCTACTACGTCTATCAGAAGAACTCTACCTGGACAAATGTCTACTACCTTTTTCATTTGGATGTTTTGATTTTTTAAAAGTATTCCTAACCCTGTACATGTTTCTTCATTTAGAGACCAAAATGAGGAGCCCCATCTCCATTCTTTTTGCGCAAGTTTTATTTCTTGCAGCGTGTGGTGTCGAACATCCTGTAAAAAAAAGTACAAATCTCCCCCTAAATTACCCAAAAGTCCATATGTGGTAGTCTTTTTCTTCCACTTTTTATACTGCTGGTGTTTAGGGAGGAACAAATTTATTTATTCAGATATAGCAGACAGAAGTTTTGGTGTTACTTTTACTTAATCATGATTTTTTATTTTTGTCTTTTGCTTTCCTTTTTTTGGATTTCTGTGTGTCCATGGATTCATAACCCGAGGAATGCTCTGTTTGTGATGATTGTACAGAAGAAGTACCTGATCCTTCTTCATCTTCCCCCCAATCTTTTTCATGCAAAAGTTCATATATGTTGCTAGGTTCCAATAATTCTTCTTTTCATTGTAATTTCTGTTTTGGTTGTAGTGGATTCTTCTTTCTAGATCTTATCATTTAAAATGCTCCTTCTGGAGGGACTGGGGGTGGGGGCATTGCCTCTGAATGTGTATTTTCTGTTTCTGCATGTCGGGCTGGTTATATCAGATGACCTAAAGGTGGGCAAGCAATGTGTGAAGGCAGTAAGGAGGGCTGGGGGGATACTGGGATGTACAGGGAGAGGCATCACCAGTAGAAAACAGGAAGTTGTTAGCCTTCTGTACAGACAGTTGGTGAGACCTCATCTGGAGTATTGCATGCAGTTCTGGAGACCCCATCTCCACAAAGATATGGACAGGGTGGAGGCTGTCCAGAGGAGGGCAGCCAAAATGGTTCAGAGTCTGCACCAGAAGACATATGAAGAGAGACTAAAGGAGCTTAATATGTATACCCTTGAGGAAAGGAGGGAGGGGGGGACATGATAGAAATTTTCAAGTACCTCAAGGGAATCACCAAAGTCCAAGAGGGTAACATCTTTCAGAAAAAGATATGTGCAAGAACAAGGGGGCACAATTTGAAGATAGAGGGTGGATGGCTCAGAGGTAATGTGAGGAAGTATTTTTTCATGGAGAGGGTTGTGGATGCATGGAACGGCCTTCCTGAGGAGGTAATAAGAGTCAGAAACAGTGGAGGAATTCAAGAATGCAAGGGACAGACATAAGGCAATTTTAGTGGGGGGTAGGAGGAAGTAGGCTGTTGGTTAACTAGGATCTGCAGCTTATCCATTAGGTAGGGAAATGGGAAGACTAAGTGGGCCAAGCAGTCCTTATTTGCCATCAAATTCTATGTTTCTATGCTTCTTTTGGGGAGAGGAGGGAGTTTTTGATTTTTCCTTTTGTGCTTGTTTTGGGTCTTTTTCTGCTTGAGACTGAAAGGTTTCTCTTGTATTGTCATTTAGGTCAGGGTGTTCTTGTTTGTCTTGGGGATTATGTGCATATTTTTCATTTTCTCTTTCTGGGCTAAAGTCACATACAACTCTAGTTCTGCTCCCTCAGTTGGATATGGGCTACTATACGAAGCCCATGGGCAAGTCTTGTAGGTATGGTTGTGTTCTTCGCATAAATTACATTTCACAGGGTTTTTGCATTGTGCACCATAATGTCCTAGTTCCCCACACAATAAACATTTAATTTTGTTACAAATATTTCTCAGGTGACCTTTGGACCAACGTCTATAGCAGGCCCTGGGTTATCCACCATAAAAAAAACACTCCCCTGTCTTTCCCCAAAAAGAAACAGTTTGGCAGGTGTTGTATTTCTCCATCTGAGTATTTCAGAATAACTCTGTATTTCCACCCCCCTGTCCAGAAGGATTTGTCATCTAGAATAGGGTCTGGATGTCCAATGATCTTACATTTCTGCGATAGCCAAAAAGAAATAGCTGCCACATTAACTCCCTCATTCTTAAATAAAACTGTTATTTGTTTGTATGCAGACTTGCTTGGGGGATCGCTAAAAAAGGTTTCCACAATGGGGTATTCTTTTTCTCCTGGTATAATTTCCAAAAATGATCTAGGCCTGAGGGATGCTTAAAACTAATATCAAATTGTTGCTCTCCTGGGATGTGTATGAGAGCATATACTTCATATGCATAAAACCCTAAACTTTCCTTGATTAGCTTCTTTCCTCTGAATAGTCTGTCTGGAGCACCCTCAGAGTGCCTCTGTATTTTAATCTTACAGCATTTCTATGTTTGGTAGAAGTTGCAAATGACTGCATGTGTTCAGGAAACAGTGTCTGTTTTGTGTTTGGCCCCCATGCTCCACTTTCTGCTTTGTCCCTGACTTTTTTCACTTCCTTCTTTTTCAGTTTGTAATGTATCTTCTTTTGTTTCCATAGTGGAATCTAATACAGTTTGTCCTCCCTACTGCCCCTCAGTTTCCATAGTGTCTTGACCCATAATTATGTTAGCCTCATTTTCTGTATTTGTTATTTACAGTATTTTGTTGCTTGTTACATGGGCCTGCTGTTTCATTTGGCATATAACCAGGATCCCAGCTATTTCTGTCTTCTTTTTCTTTCCACCCTGTACTTTTTGGGGCATCTTTTACCCAGTCGGGTGTGTCATTTGGCAAAGTTTCTGGGCTTTGTTCTATGTCCAAATGTTCATTTTCCAGTGCTGCTTTCTGCTCAGGTGATGCAACCTCTTGGTATGTTTCAAAATTAGTTTTTACTATTAAGTTTTTTATTTCTCAGGGCAGGTTATTCTTTACGGTGGCTTCTGTTGTCTTCCCTGTGGGCTGTTGGAGTTTTCTCAGCCCAAGTATTTTACCAGTCATTGTACTTTTCTCTTTTAGATTTTTTACCTCCTTAATTAACTAGTCATCCAACTTTAAGGTATCAGGTAAAATTTTTCTGCAAGGGAAGCTTTATAAATCCTTTGAAGGGCTCACCATAGGCTCCTGTGCAATTCCCTTTGCTGTTACTGCATCATCCGCCATCTGATCTGCTGATTGGGGCATTGTCTTGACAGGAAGGTCTTCACAGCTGTTACCATCCCACTTCATAATTACATTTTGTAGTTCTTCTTTTTTCTGTATAAAATGGTTCTCCTCCACTTGAAGTTGTGCATATAAAGTTGCCGTCTCTGTATTTGGGTCGGAAATCGCAGCCGTCTGCAATTCTTCGGCATCAAGGTCTGTAACTATTTTTCCTTCAGTCGACTTTCCCTCTGGATCAACCATCTGCTTCTGATATATTTCAGCATTTGCACTGGTCTCTTGAGTTCCCCGGGCAGGGGAGAAGACCCGATCCCCAACCTCCAACACATCCATCTATGTCTCTGTTCTGCAGCAAGTGGCCATCTTTCGATACCCAAGGGTTCCCCCTATTGCAAGTGTAGGGGAATTTCCCCAGTGCCCTGGCCAAATTTCCCCCCATTCACTAAAAATACCACCAACAGCTTAATCTGGTTCAAGGTCAGTTGGCATTCATCTGTATCCCACTCCCCCGGGTCGTGCCTGAAAATAGGCAGAATATGTTTAGTGCACTTACCAGGTCAACAAAAACTAACTTAATAAATAACTAAATGAAATAAAGGTTGGAGGGATGGCACTAGCCGAAGTACTCAAGGGGTGGAGGGAGGGATAGAGGACTGGCATGCTGAATATAAAAAAAAGTGAATGTTGGTGAAGGTCAGAGGGAGGGCACAGCCTGGCATGGTGCTTCAAAACTCTATGTTGGGTAAGGGTCAGAAGGAGGGCACAGGCTGGTATGGTGTTTTAAGAGTATGTTGGATGAGTGTCATAGCAATATGCCTAGGTCTGTCCCTCGCTCCTGTGGTTTGTCACTGATGGAGGGTGGAGGAACGGGTGTAGCAGACTGGCATACATGCTGAAAAAAATTGTTCTGGCCTCTGGTGAGGGAAGAGGGAGGGATGGCCAAATCAAGTGACACAGAATTATTTTTTTTTTCCAACACATATACCAGTCTGCTAGGTTCATCCCTCGCTCCTGTGGTTTGTTGTTGATGGAGAATGGATTGTCGGGTATAGCAAACTGGCACAAATTGTGCAAAAAAATTGTTCTGTCCTCTGGTGACGGAGGAGGGAGGGATGGTTGAGCAGACTGGCACAGAACAATTTTTTTACACATGTATAGCATATATGTCTGTCCCTTGCTCCTGTGGTTTGTCGTTGATGGAGGGTGAGGGAACGGGCCTGACAGACTGACACACATGTTGCAAAAAACTGTTCTGGCCTCTGGTTGATGGTGGTTATAATAGGGGTGACTGATCAGACTGGCACAGACAAATTTTTTTAAGCATGTATACCTGTCAGCCAGGTCTGTCCTTCACTCCTGTGGTTTGTTGTTGATGGAAGGTGGAGGGACCGGTGTAGCAGACTGGGACACATGTTGAAAAAACTGATCTGGCCTCTGATACTGGGAAAGGGAGGGGGGGAGCCAAGCCAGCTGGCACAGAACAATTTTTTTACAGGTTAAAAAAATGCATTTGTAAATCAACGTTAGTCTTGCTTATAGTGTGCAGTGATTACTGTATTAAAAAAACATTCAAATTCCTTGTCTCTGTTTTCGAACTGAAGGGGTATTTGGTTTGTTTCAGTGCATTGCTGCTGTATTTTTTTTACGTTTGTGTGCATTGTATTGCCACGGTTGTGGCTGGGCCTGGAGATGACCTATTTAAAACATTTTTTTTATTTCAAACTGAGCTGGTAACAGCTTCTTTCCATGTCCTGGGGGCAGGGGGAAGAGGGAGGGAGGGAAGAGGCAAGGTATGAGGGAAGGGAGCCAAGACAGAATTCGGACAGAAAGGAAACACAGAGGGTGAGGCATCTGGCATCAAGTGAAGGGAAGCAAAGGAAGAAGGAACAGTGGTGGTGCTAGGAGGACAGCCCAGGTCAAAGAGGCAGAAAGAGCGAAAGAGGGGGTGCAGACTGCACCCCCCCCTTTTTCTGCCTCTTTACCCTTGTCTGTCCCCCTAGTACCACCACTGCTCCCTGTACTCCTCCCAGTCTGGCTATAACTTGTAAACAACTGCTGTGTTCAGTTTTTTCACAAGTTTCTCTGCTCATGACCTTTTCAACTGAGCCTATCTCCTAGTTTCTCTCCATCAGTGACAGTGACACATTGCCTCAGCAGGGTTTGAAGGGAAGCTGAGGGACATGCCTGGTTGTTCTAGCAGAACAACCAGACATGTCCCTCAGAATTCATATAGCCTTGTGAGGCAGTCATTACTGTTTGCAGTTCCTGAGTGATGGAAAGGGAACTAGAAGATTTTTTGAGGTGATAATCAACACTTTGCTCCTGAAACTGGGCCTAAAATGTACCAAAATGCACCATTTCACAAATTACATTTCCAAAATTTCCTGGAGGAGCATGCTCCCAGACCCCCCTAGAGAGGTTTGGTTTTCCAGGCCAAGTACGCTCCCCCTTCTGTAAATTCCCAGATCTGCCACTGTTCTCCACCTCCTAATGTAGTCAAGTAGGACTACAGGTTTAGAAGAAGAATCCATGATCCCCTTGTGCAAAAGCTGATGCCTTAACTGCTAGCTCACTGGAGCAGTTGACATTAGTAATAAATAACACGGAGAGGAAATACAGATCAGTTGTGAAATATTCACATCATAATTGGTTGCCATGGAAATGATTATGATGTCACAAGCAAGGGATTATGAGATCAGGGCCCCGATATTCAAAAATGGGCAAAGCGGAGTGCAAAGTTTTGTGCTGCACTTTGGTGTTGCCCAGGATCCTGAAGATGCTAACTTAGATAGCACACTGGTGCTATCTGACTGCACATGGGGACATGTCAGTGCAGCACTAAGTCAAGTAGCGCTGCCCGGATATGGATCCCTGCTCTGCAGAGAAAAGCGCCACCAGGCTCAAAAGCTCTGGTAGCCCTGGGTGCGATATTCAGATGTACCCATGCAAATGAGCCCATTCAGCATGCAAGGGGGTAAGGGGCCATTTGTATGCCCATTATAGGCTCATATGCATGGGCAGCAGCAGCAGGTTTGTACCCCTGTGACCAGCCCCGACCTCACAATACGTGCCTGCAGCCTAGTGGATCCCCCCATCCCAACCTATGACTGCCATTCTGTACTGCTGTAAATAATTCCTTTGCATCCAGTGGTCCTGTCCTAGTCCCGGATTCCCCAGCCCCAGAAAAATAAATGATGTCCCTGGCATTCGGTGGTCCCTCCCTAGTGTCAACCCGCAGCCCAGTAAAATTAAATGACGTCCCTGGTGTCCAGTGGTCCATCCCAAGTCCCCAATCCCCAGCCCTGTAAAAATATTCATGACCCTGGAATCCAGTGGCCCGGCCCCAGTCCCAATCCCTAGCCCTGTAAAAATACATGATGTCCCTGGCATCCAGTGGTCCCTCACAGGTCCCAATCCCCTTCCCTCTAAAAGTAAGTGACATCCCTGGTGGCCAATGGTTCCTCCCCAGTCCCAATAGCCAGTCCTGTAAAATTAGGTGACATCCCTGGTGTCTAGTGGTTCCCACTCCAGACCCTGAGCCCCAGACCCATAAACATAACTAAAGTCCTGGGGTGCACTGGTCTCCTCCATCTCTGAAATGCAGCCCCGTTGTAATAAACATATTCCCTGTCATCTAGTGGCTGCCACACATTGCAGGCACCAACCACTCACCCTACTAACCCCCCCTTTGCCTGACTCACCAGTGCCGTAGCTCAGATACACAGCCTTACTCACACCTCTTCAGCTGGCTGCTGTATGACAAGGCAGGCAGCACAAGTCCTCTGTATAGTACAGGGAGCGCATCCTCTGTACTTTACACAGAACACATGTTCCCTGGACAGTACAGAGAACACGCTTCCTGTGCCATGCATAGGATGCATGCACCTTGCCTTGTCATATGGCAGCCATCCAAGGAGGTGTTAGGAAGGCTGTGCCAGTCACCATATCTTGGCCGTGGCACCTGCGAGTTAAGTAAGAGGGTGTTGGCAGGATAAGCGGGCAGTGCCTGTGGTGCGGGGGCCTCTAGATGCCAGGGAATGTAGAAACACAGAATTTGATGGCAGATAAGAACTGCTTGGCCCACCTAGTCTGCCCATTTCCCTACTTAATGGATAAGGTGCAGATCCTAGCTAACCAACAGCCTACTTCCTCCTACCCCACACTAGAATTGCCTTATGTCTGTCCCATGCATTCTTGAATTTCCCCACTGTTCTTGACTCCATGACCTCCTCAGGAAGGCTGTTCCATGCATCTACAACCCTCTCCATGAAAAAATACTTCCTCACATTACATCTGAGCCTTCTCCCCTCTTATCTTCAAATTGTGCCCCCTTGTTCTTGCACATCTCTTTTTCTGAAAGATGCTCCCCTCTTAGACTTTGTTGATTCCCTTGAGGTACTTGAAAGTTTTTATCATGTCCCCCCTCTCCCTCCTTTCCTCAAGGGTATACATATTAAGCTCCTTCAGTCTCTTTTCATATGGCTTCTTGTGCAGACTATGCACCATTTTAGTTGCCCTCCTCTGGACAGGCTCCGTCCTGTATATGTCCTTGTGGAGATGGGGTTTCCAGAACTGCACGTAGTACTCCAGGTGGGGTCTCACCAACTGTCTGTATAGAGGGATAACAACTTCCTGTTTTCTACTGGTGATGCCTCTCACTGTGCATCCAAGTATCCCCCCAGCCCTCCTTACTGCCTTCTCACATTGCTTGCCCACCTTTAGGTCATCTGATATGGCTACCCCGGTCCCTTTCCATTTTTGTTGTTGTTAGTATCTCCTTATCCCCATTGTGCATTCTTCCCCTAGGTTTTGTTTCCCAGGTGCATTACTTTGCACTTCTTTACGTTGAATCTAAGCTGCCGTACATTTGGCCATTCCTCCAACCTTGTCAAGTCCCTCCTCATTCTTTCCACCCCACCTTGTGTATCAACCCTGTTGCAGATTTTTGTGTTGTCTGCAAAGAGACATACTGTTCCTTCCAGTCCCTCCGCAATATGACTTATAAAGACATTTAAGAGGACTGGTCCCAGTACTGAACTCTGCGGTACCCCACTAGTTACCCCTCTTTCTTCAGAGTGGATTCCATTTACTATTACTCTCTGCATCCTGTTGTCCAGTCAATTTGTTACCCAGGCTACCATCTTGGGACCCACTCCAAGGCTGGCTAACTTGTTTATTAATCTTTTGTGTGGGACTGTGTCAAATGCCTTGCTAAGGTCTAGGTAGGCCATGTCCACAGCCCTTCCCTGGTCTACTACTTTGGTCACCCAGTCAAAGAAGTCTATTAGATTCATCTGACACGACCTTCCCACTGTGAATCCAAACTGCCTTGGGTCCTGTGCCCCGCTGGCCTCTAGGTACTCATCAAGTCTTTCCTTCAGAAATTATTCAATCATTTTATCTACTATTGAGGTCAAACTAACAGGTCTGTGGTTTCCTGCCTCTGCCTTGCTCCCACTTTTGTGAAGTGGAATCACATCCGCCATCCTCCAGTTCTCAAGTACCACCCCATCCTCACATGATTTGTTAAAGAGGGTAGTCAGTGATGTCACTAGTTCTCCCCTTAGTTCTTTTAGAATTCTGGGGTGAATCCCGTTAGGCCCCATTGTTTTTTCCACCTTCAGTTTTAAGAGTTCTTTCAGAACCCTTTCTTCTGTGAATGGACTGGTATCAACCCCCCTATCCAGAGCGTTTCTATTGTTTCATTTAGGTACCTCCCCCCACTCCTCTTCTTTTGTGAATATTGAGCAGAAGTATCCATCCAGTGTCCCTGCTTTTTTACTGTCACCCTCTGCCCACATTCCCTCCCCTTTATTAAGCCTAAGTATCCCTCCCTTGGTCTTTCTTTGTTTCCTAATGTACCTATAAAAGGTTTTATACCCCTTCTTCTTAACAGAGTTGGCTATCTTTTCCACAGTTTGGACCTTTGCTATTCTGACTGCCTTCCCTGCCTCCTTCTGCTTTAACTGATATAGTTCTCTGTCCTGCTCCTTCTGTGTTTCGTTATATTTCCTGAATGCTACCCTTTTCTCCTTAACCTTCCTTGTCACCTGTTTTGAGAACTATAGTGGTTTTTTCCTTAATTTTGTTTTGTTTATTTGCTTACACAAAGGCTTGTTTCCTCTGTGATGACAGTTTTGATTTGCTAGTGCTTTTCTGAGGCACTCTCCCATTTTGCCAAAGTCAGCCCTCCTAAAGTCCAACACCCATGCTTTTGTATGTCTTGACTCTACAGCTGTATTTATTGTGAACCACACTGTTTGGTGGTTACTTGTTCCCAGATGGCTACTTACTTCTAAATCTGAGTTTATTATTATGGGGCTGTGGTTCAGAGATTTGGGGGGGGGACACGTCTAAATCTGGCATGTGTTTGGTGCCGGAAGTGTGGGGGCCACTAGATGCCAGGGAATATGTTTATTACAATAGGGCTGCAGTTTGGAGACAGAAGACCACTGGACATCAGGGACTTCAGTTTTGTTTACGGGGCTTGGGAGCGGGGACCAGGGTGGGACAACTGGACACCAAGGACAGCACTTAATTTTACAGGACTGTGGATCGGGACCAGGGAGGGACCACTGAATGCCAGGGACATAATTTATTTTTATGGGGCTGGGTGGGATCATGGCGGGACCACTGGACACCAGGGACAGCACTTGCTTTTACAGGGCTGGGGATCAAGGACGGACCACTAGATACCAGGGATGTCACTTAAGTGTATAGAGCTGGGGATCAGGAATGGGGAAAGACCACTGGATGACAGGGACATTAATTATTTTTACAGGGCTGGGGATTGGGTTGGGATCACTGGACACCAGTGATGTCACTTAAAGTTTACAGGCCTGGGAATCAGGACTAGAGAGGGACCACTGGACACCAAGGAGCAGGTTTGCTCCCCCACTGCCAACTTGATTGTTGGTTGCAGTTGCTCTAGCAGCCACTATGGCTGCTTTGAGTAAGATGAGGTTTTGTTGGGTAGCATTTTTACTACACAAAGGGGCCACCCTAACCCCTTTTGCACAGTGCATATGTGCTGAATATTTGGGTTGTGCAGATAATCCTGTCCCCACTCATCCCTTTGTCCACCCCCATGCATGATTTTTTGTGCGCATGCTAACCCTGTTATTGAGCGTAACTGCGCTTTTTGAATAGTGTACTCTGGCACAGAACCTGGTTTGCATACACCCATTTGCACCCACACAGACTTTTAAATATCCAGCCCCAGGTGTAGATAAACAGCAGACAATAAAGTCTAAAGGGCAAGGAGCCTGCTTCAACTCACATTTCCATAGTAAGAGGCAATTAGGTAAAGCTAAAACTGGAAAATACAGCGATTATAACTGGAAGTGTGTATTACTTCCAAAATTTCCTCCAAGCTGTCACAGGCTCTTTAAAGGCAATGAAAAATGGTATTAACAGTAGAGTTAAAGCTCATATATAGTGCCAAATGTATTTAAAAAAGTACGAAGATTAAAAAGTCAACAAAGGGAAAAAAAGGACCTTCTTACAGTATTATCTTTCTACATCTTATAGCCTCAAGAAACCTTTGTGGAATTACCTCCTGCAAAAACTAGTTTAAAAACACAACTTATAAAATGGATAGGAGAAATTCTGACAGCTATTTGGCTAAAGTAATGCTTGAGACGTGATTATTTCACAGTATTTTATCAAAAGTCATAACTAATTACCAAGATCACTCATAACTGAATAATTGTAGGCCATTTAATAATCAAAATAACACACTCCAGAGTATAATATATAGTCTGATATCATCACTTCTTGGGTGGCTAAACAGGCTCAGCTTCTCTTTGTGCCTCACAGTGCACCCAAGGAGAGCAAAGCACCTTATTGTATATTATTGCTTAAATATCAGAGGGCATTAGATGTTCACACCGAATAATTGCTTATAGTATTAAGAAAAACTGATTAAATAAAGGAGGCATTATTTATTTTTTAACCAGGCGAGACTCACTAAGCTGAAGCTTGTTTACAGGTGTGACCTGGGAGGAGCACAAGGAAGTTAAGTGACTTGCTCAGGGTCACACAGTATGCAAATGGGGACTGTGGGATTCAAACCCAGGTCTCCAGGTTTGCAGCTCAGAGCCTTAAACCACTGTGCTATACTGCCTCCTTAAGATCTATAGAGAAAATTCTTAGCTCCAAAACTGAAAATGCTCTTAGATTTGTGGTCCTGAAGTATTATGAAGGGGGGGAATAGAGCTGGGCGCCTACATGACTACAGGCTCAGAAAGCAGGCAGCAGACCGATTCATTCTAGTGGTTAAGAAATGTCAGGACCATCCTAAGACTGAAACAAACCCAAACAAAATAGAAGACCTTTTTAAACAATTTTATTCTGAGCTCTACTCATCTGAAGCTCCTGCAGATCAAGGAGAAAAAATAAGACAATTCCTGGGCAAATTACGGTTACCCAAGTTGTCTCCAGAACAGGCTCAAATGCTGGATGGCCCATTCTCCCAATGGGAGGTAATGTAAGCAATTAAGAACCTCAAACACAACAAATCTCCAGGCCCAGATGGCTTTGAGGCAGAATTTTATCAGAAATTTCAGGTAGAATTAACGCCGCTGCTCCTCCAGGTTTGCAATGTAGCACACACCTCAATGGACAGTCCTGATTCCTGGGCGAAGGCCCTGATCTCAGTACTACCAAAACCTGGTAAGGACACAACTACTTGTAGTGGATACTGGCCCATTTCTTTTTTGAATTTAGATGTTAAAATCTTTGCAAGGATGATTGCCAACCACCCGCAACTGATTATCACCCAATTAGTACACCTGGACCAAGCAGGATTCATGCCAGGCAGACACCTACATGACAATATTAGGAGACTACTAACCACTATAGCCTGCACATGGAAAGGCCCAGATGGAGCACAGGCATTAGTGGTGGCATTGGATGCCAAGAAGGCATTTGATCGCCTGGAGTAGAGCTTTCTGGATGCGGTACTCCAAAAATTTAACTTTGGGGAAATGCTGGGTATGGATCTTAGCTGTGTACTCCAATCCATCAGCCCAAATAAGACTGAATGGAGTGTTATCCTTTGATTTACCCATCAGAAGGAGCACAAGACAGGGTTGCCCTCTTTCCCCACTCCTGTTCACCTTGAGTATGGAACCAATGGTAGAGGCTTTCTAGTCATGCCCAGATTTAAAGTGTATAAAAATAGGCATGGTTGAGAATCACATTTCTTTATATGCAGATGACACCCTTCTGTATCTGCAAAACCCTACCACTTCTCTCCCAAAAGCAATGGCTCTTCTAGCCAAATACGGGACTATATCCGGCTTTAAAATTAATGAAACAAAATCCAAAATTATGTCTATAGGCACACCTGCAACACCAGAGATCAAAGCACTAACTAACCTAAAATGGCCATCTAAAGGGTTCAGGTACCTGAGAGTCTAGATGCAGATTTGAGCAAACTATACCAGGTGAACCACATGCAACTGTTGAAGAACATTCACCAGGATTGCAGCAGATGGGCTTTCCTGCTGTTATCACTAATGGACTGTGTGGAGTCAGTTCGGATGAACATACTCCCATGCATCCTTTTTCTATTTGATTCATTGCCAATTCGACCCCTTAAAAAGTTCTGGACTACAATTCTCACAGTCCTATAAAAATTTATATTGGGGGCAAGAGACCAAGATTAAAATTGCCTACTATAGGCCTTGATAATAAGAAAGGCGGTCTGGGAATCCTGGATCTAAGAGCATACTATAGGGCAGCCCAGTTACAATACTTGGCAGGCTATCATGGGCCCACACACTCATTGAGCTGGATAAGGATAGAATTGGACCTAATGGGCCCCAAAAGACTAACAGCAATCCTTTTTAACAAATGGGATAGCAAAATAGTGGGTACCATACCTACCCCGTGGCTTAAAAATTTGGTAACTACATGGAGGGAAGTGGTGAAGGTTCTGAAGCTAGAACAGGTGGTACATAGGCGGATGGAGATCCAAGAAGGCTGGGATTTCACCCCAGGGAGAGACAATTTAATCTTTGCCAAATGGGGCAGGAGAGGCCTGGTTCGAATGTCCTAATTATTTTATTTATTTGTTTATTGAAATATTTCACCAGGAAGGCACACTGAACAACAAGTTGCTCATCTCCTGGTGAATTATTTACAGGGGACACACTAAAAAGCTTTGCCCAGTTGCAAAACGAGTTCAGTTTACCACAAAAAGATTTTTATGGTTACCTGCAGATAAGGCACTATTTGACGACAAGAGAAGGACCAAGCTCCTCAGGAGCCACCACCACATAGCCACTGATAGAGTTGCTTTTTGGGTTATTAGAAGGGGTGGGACAAAAGACACACCTGATATCCAAACTGTTAATAATGTTCCCCATTTGCAGTGTGTTTATCTGTCTTCTCATACAGTAGACCTCCTATTGGTGCAGTGATATAAGACCTTTGCAGTTAGTCTACAAGCAAACGTTGATGAGGCCACAAAGAGGAGTACCAGTCATGCTCCATACTGCTAGAGATTAGGTGCCATGAATCTGACAGAAATGTGGAGGGGGGGGGCAACAACAGAAAAGTACTGGAGGAGATGGCCACCATGACAAATGGAGTGGAAAGGAGGTTGGGAGATATTCTAGTAGTACTATTTCCAAAGTAAAGAGCACATTTCCTTTTCTCTGGTTCATTAAAAAGTATCTCCCTAATAGGGAACGTCAAGCTGTTCAGGCTGCCAGAAGTTTGCTTCCTGATAGACAACAACTTCCAAATACTCATTTCAACAACATTTTGGTCTGGGAGACCCTGGGCAATAACAACAATAATAAATATTTTTTTTGTAATTTCTTCACAAAAGGAGTAACTTTTATATTATGGAGTGTACTGTGTACCTACAGAACAAGGTTCTCATGTGATGCTTAAGAAACAATAGAATGTTACTTAAACTTGAAATGTTGCCTGCTATTATCTGCAGAAGCTTTTAAGGTTTTGTTACAGGAACCTACAATCCCCAGTCCTCATGAAAGATGATATTAATACAGCTACCACTGCATGAAATTTTAATTTCAAAGTTTGTAGCTGTTAGGACAAAGTTATAATTGGTACAGTGTAATTATATACAATGGAAAACACAAAAAAGGATTCTCACTTTTACAGAAATATCGAACTTCATTTAATGGTTGATAATGTCTTTGGGCTTTGGGATGGAAATTCATAAAACTTTTTTATTTCTTTGGTTTATTAATATTAATCAATAGCGTGTGCCAGCACACCACCAATTAATAAAACAAGTGGCCCCAGTGCAGTAGGAATGGTGTTACTGTATGTGCCTCCACCTCGCAAACTTGGGTTTGCAGGTTGACTTGGGTTTCCTGTCTTGAAACTAGCATGGTGCTGGGCATATCCGAAGTTGAGCTGCAAGGCTCCCATCAAGGGAAGGGTTGGACCACCATGCATTTGGATAACCCCTGGCCAAGCACCAGAGTTATACTGCCATTGGTTGTGAAGGCTGCCACAAGCCCGCCCTTCTGCTGCAGGTGAAAGTGCATTCATGGTGGTATCTGGGCGAGAGGGGTTAAGAGAAAAACCTGGGAAACTCCCTGCTGCAACTATCCCTTACCCTGATCTTAGCAGCAGCCCTCCATCCCCCTGCTCAGGGCTCGCTCAAGCCCTGTTGTGCTGGGAGTTGTTCACTACTCAAGCTCAAGTGCAGTTTTATCTACCTTGTTTGCTCTGTATTTAGTTTGCACCAAATGCCGGTTTGTACATCCGTGATGTATTGCATTTTTGCACCTTCTTTAATTTGCACTGTATTACTTGGCACTGCACAGTACTGCTGCAAAACTATTAATGTATTTTTACTCTCACACCATATTGAATTGTTTACCCCTACTCCTCAGACGCATCTGGAAAAAAACAGGTTACTCACCTGCAACAGTAGTTCCAGGAGTGGTATATGATGTTCATCCACACTTATGGCAGTGTCCTTTCCCATTGAGAGCTTGCCAGAAACTTCAAGCTGGCTGCTCCCACCCACCGGGGTGGTAACTCCCTCAGCTCTGCCCCATGATGCCAGATCTTGCCTGCTGGAAGCAGTTGTGTGCGCCAAAGCCAGGGGAGGTCAGGTGGGTTCGTGTGGATGAACATCATATACCACTCCCAGAACTACTGTTACAAGTGAGCAACCCGTTTTTCTAGGGACGTGGATATGATGTTCTATCCACACTTCTGGCAGACTCGTAGTAGTTTTCTGGAAGGAGGAAGGCAAGGTACACACCCCCTACATAGGAAATAAGGACTGGAGAACTGAGGCCCCAAAGCCAGCATCTGGCCTGACTCTAGGTCAATGTGGTAATGGGAAATGAAGGTGTGTGCCGACCTCCAGGTAGCAGCCCTACAGATTTCCTGTAGAGGGACATTCCTGAAAGCAGCCACTTGACACAGTGGTATGACGGGTGGAATGAGCCATTAGCCCTTCAGGAGGCTCCCTACCCGCCAACCTAGAGCAGAGATCAATGCAGGATGTGATCCACCTGCCATTCATCTGCTTTGCTGCAGGTCTGCCAGGTGCAGCTTCATCACAGATGGCAAATAGCTGATGAACTTCTCCCTGAATTCCAGCTGTGTGCTCTTTATAATAAGCGAGCGCTTGCCACAGGTCCAAAGTATGGAGCCTGTGCTCGGCCTCCAAGGTGTGACTGGTGAAGTACACCAGGAGGTTAATCACCTGGTTAAGGTGAAAGTCTGACACAACCTTCAGGAGGAACTTCAGGTTCGGGTGCAGGACAACCTTGTACCTGTGGAGACACCACCAAAAGCACCTGGAGCTCACTGATACTTCTGGCTGATGTGATAGCCACCAAGAAAGCAGTCTTCCATGACAGGTGATCGAGATCACACCTTTGCATCAGTTCAAATGACTTGCCCACAAGCTTTTCCAAAACCAGTAACAAGTTCCATGTGGTGGAGGTTCAGAAACCAGAGGGGAAATGTGGTTAAGGCCTTTGAAAAAGTGCCAGACCACCTTCTCCTGTGCCACTGACTGCTGACCGGCCCATGCTCAGTAAGAAAAGATGGCTGCCAGGTGCACCTTAATGGTCGTCGACCGAAGGCCCAACTGGGTGAGGGACCAAAGGTGATCGAGGATGCTAATCACTGGACAGGACAAAGGGTCCAACCCCCTGTTCTGACACCAAATGGAGAACCTCTTCCACTTGAAAGCGTAGCACTTTCTATTCAACCTCTTCCAAGATTCCTCCACAATGGTGAAGACCGCTTCGGAGAGATCCAAGGCCTGGAACTCTAGCCACTCAGGAACCAGGCTGTCAGGTGCAGGGATTGAAAGTCTGGGTGGAGTACCTTTCCCTAATTGACAGAAAGCAGGTCCAGGCATAGGGGAAAATGCCTCCGGAGCCTGCTTCTGAGGCTGAGGAGAATGGAATATCAGAACTGGTATGGCCAGTCTGCAGCTACCAGGATCACCTGTGCCTCATCCCTCCTGGCCTTGAGGAGCACCTTGTGGATCAAGGGAATCAAAGGGAAGGCACAGAAGAGGCCTGGGGTCCAGGGCCTGAAGAAGGCATTCCCCTGCAGCGTTCCCTGCTAAGGAGGTGGGCACAAAACAGCCTCAGCTTTGCGTTCTCCCTGGAGGTGAACAGGTCCACCTGAGAGGTGCCTCACTTGGAGAACAAACTGTGAACAACCTCTGGGTGGAGAGACCACTCGTGAGACACCCTCAGCCAGATGCCTCATTGACCAGGAGGCCAAGGGAGATGCAGGTCTGGAGGGCCAGGTCCCTGGACTGCTCCACCTCCTGCCTGGAGGGACCTGCTATCAGCCAGTCTTCCAGGTAGGGGTAAACCCGGACCCCTCAGGACATCAGGTAAGCTTCCATCACTGCAATGCACTTGGTGAACACCCTGGGGGCTGAGGAGAAGCCAAATGGCATGGCCTGAAACTCACAGAGGGCTCCCTCTGCTCGAAAGTGGTGGAATCTTCGATGAGACAGATGGATCGGGATGTGAAAGAATGTATCCTGAAGATCTAGGGAGCAAAACCACATGTTTCACTCTAGAGATGGTATGATCCGAGACAGAGTTACCATCCTGAAAGTGCATGACATGAGGAACTTGTTCAGGTCATGCTGATCTAGAATGGGACACCAGCCCCCGTCCGCTTTGGTACCAAGAAGTACCTGGAGACAAACCCTGGGTGTTCCAGAGGATCCGTGACAGGAACCATGACCTCCTTGCAGAGGAGCCGGGCTATGTCATCTCTGAAAGCTGACAGCATGTCTGCAGAAGCCAAGTCCTCCTGTGGGGTGTGGGCTTGGCAAGGAGGGTACTGCTCGAATTCCAGAGTCAGAGCCTGACCCACCACTTCTAGAACCCCCCTGTCTGTGGTGACAGCCAACCAGAAAGAAAGGAAGTGGCAGAGCTGGCCCCCCATGAGCGGACCCAAGAGAGTTGTGATGTGCACGAGGGAGGCACCCTTCATCCCATCAGTGGGCTAGCTTAGAGGAGGAGGAGGAGGGCCAGGCTGAGGCACCACCGGAGCCTCTCCCTGAAGGCTTATGAACGACTGAGGCCACCGAATTTGGCCAAGGTCACCAGGCCTGAGCCTGCTGGCCAGCCTGTTGCTGGACTGGCTTGGCCACTGGAGTGGAGGTTGATCGAAAGGGCTTCCTCTTCTACTGCTGCTTGGAGCTCTTAAGGTCCTTCTGAGCAGATGTCACAGAGTCCAAGGTGGCATTTGTCTTCTCGATACGGGTGAGGTGACTCTCGATCCCGGGCCCGAACAGGTCAGTGCCCAGGAAGGGGACATCTGCCAGCTTGTGCTGAGTGGCCACTGTAAAGGTTGAGATCCTCAGCCAAGCCCTGCTGCACATGACCACTGAGGCCGCCATGCAGCAGACACAGGAGTCCCCAGTGTCCATGGCTGTCTGGAGCTGTTTGGCTTCAGTCCGGCCCTGGTCTTGGACCTGTTTGACTATGGTCTGAAGGTCCACAGGCAGTTGAGATAGCACCTCATCTAAAGTGCCCAGCTGGGCATGGGAGAAGTGGGCCATAATGAGGGCTGAGCTCTCCTGGTGGAGACAAAGCGAGGAGGCAGCACAGACTTTCTTAGCCACATGGTCCAACTTCTTGGACTCCTTGCTGGGTGGCTTGTCAACATCCCCAGTGTTGCTAGAGTGCCTAAATACAGAATCGGCCACTAGGCCCTCGGCCGGGGGGGGGGGTGGTCTGTGAATCCTGAAAGGGAACCTGTGGGCACCACCTATTTGTGGGCCATCCCAGCAGAAGGCACTGGGCAGGAAGCAGGGTGCTGCCAAAGCTCAGAGCAGGGCCAAGGATGGCTTCTGCCACTGGGAAGGCCTAAATCAGAGAGTCTCCCTGGTTGAGGATCTCGGTCAACAGGTAACGAGCCCACTTTTGCATGGGCTCCATCTTCATACCAGTCAACTTGGAGATCAGACGGGGAAGACCAAGAAAAGTTGTGGGACCCTCATCCATTGAGAGAGTTCCTACTGACTTGACATCGACCGGATGGGAGTGCAGTGAGGAATCCTCCATCTTTGAGGAGTCATCAAAGACAGGTCGACGGCCCGAGTTCCCGCTGACCCTCCCCCGACACTCAGGGGTGATGGTGACTGACAGCTAATGCAGAAGCCCCTTGGCTGGTCGAGACTCCCTAGATGGATCGCTGACCATCGGCTATTTGGGTGGCGGTTCCACCACAATCAGTAGAGATGCTGGAGGCAGCCAAGCCGGGACCGATTTGGTCAGCTCCGAAGAAGGAGAAGGCTTTGGCCTTTCGGATAATAGCCAGATGATGGCCACCTTAGAAACTGGTGTCAGTGTGGTGCCAGTCAACACTAACTGTTGCCACATCAAGTCCCCGTAGCATCGATATAACTTGCGCTGAAGCCTCTACTTACCTGAGGAGGACGAGGACAAAGAATAGCAGTGGCGCTGCTTCCAGTGGTACTGAGAGCAGGAGCACCAATATCATGGGACTGGCTTGAACCACGAGAGGAAGACCGAGACTTTGACCACTGGGGGGACCGGCGGCAGGGTTCGGAGGGTGTTGGCGATTGCTGAGGGTCCTCCTGGTCAGGGTCAGGGTCCAGAGGCAGTGAGTCAATGGACTGATCCGTCACTCCAACAGTCTGTCAAGACTGGAGGTCTAGACAAGGAAGTATCGGCTTCTTCAGTCGACAGCTGGTCAGTCAGCTTGATAAAAATCTCAGCTGGGACTTCAACCAGCATCTCAGCCAACAGGCCCAATGGGATTACAGTGGAGCCAGCGGCCAATGATTCGATCGAAGGCAAATTTGGAGAAGCATAGGAATTGAAGGCCCTCAACTGATAGTACTCCCAATCCCACGATCGACGATGACAAGTCTTTTCTTTTTTAGATTTAGATTTGCCATTGGATCCCTTACTGAAGGTCAGCAGAGGCTGGCACAATTCCTTGAAGGAGCCGGAAAATGTCAAGCCCAGCTGAATTGTCACGAAGGCAGAAGCTGAGGTGGAATGGGCCACGGCCTGGTCCACCTCCTCTTTGAAGGCTGCAAGCTACTCAGCGGACCCCGCAGCTGTAGAGACCACCCAAAGGGCATCCTTGGATTTGGCCGTCGGGTTCCATTGTGCCAAGCGGCCCAGTTTCAGGTAGGTGAGATGGTCTTCCAGGATGGTTGGGTGAAACAACCAGCAAAAGTCGCAGGCCAGGGGATCGTGGTCATGCCCTAAGCAGTAGACGCACATGGCATGTGGGTCGGTCCTAAAAATCTTCTGCCTGCAAGGGTAATAGTGGAACCCAGGAGTGGACTTATTGTCCATCACAGTTGCAACTGAAGATCGAGCTGAAGACAAAAACTTGTAAGAGCTGAAGTTTTGGAAGAAACTCTGAAGAATTTAAGTGCTAGGGCCTACTCAATGCAGGAGCGATACGGAGGAAATCTGCTTCTTCCAGTGGAAAGGAAGATCTGGCATCATGGGGTGGAGAAGAGGGAGTTACCACCCAGGTGGGTGAGAGGAGCCAGCTTGAAGACTTTCCGGCAAGCTCTTACAGGAAAGGACACTGCCAGGTGTGGATAGAACATCATATCCACATCCTTAGAAGAAGCAGTCACCAGAGCAGTTTGCCTTTCCTGGGAAAACATTCAAAATAAATAAATAAAATGTGCATTTAAAACTAGCACACTGAAAAACAGTCACCCTCAATGGACAAGAGTCCCAAAGACATTTATTTCAAACCTTTAATCTATTCAAAATGATCATAAGTCCTCAGACACCTTGTAGTCTTGTATGATTAGCAAAAACATATAGATACCCTGCCTCTGTTCGAAAATGGGGGTTAATTTGTGCATCATGCAAATCTTTGAGAAAAGACCCTACGTTCAAAATTCTGAGTAATCACTAAACCAAGTATGTCTAGAGGTTAGGATATAGTCACTCACCACAAACATGAGATGTATGGGTGTCCTCCAGTGAGTTTATTTCTGTACATAAACATCAGAAACCTTATACAAGTCTGCTACTTAAGCCAACTTTAGAGGAAATACCTCTTCGTCAGGGCTAGCAGTAACTTGTATATGATGTTTCTTTCATAAATTTTATCTTACTCCTACACCTTTAGAGTTTCATATTTTTTAACTATGTTTACAGTCTTTTTGGTATTCCACTGTGTTGCAACAAACCAGTCTGGCTGACCTCATATGACACTCTGCCAAGTCTTCCTCCGGGCTGGTGGTAGGGTAGGAGGAAGTAGGCTGTTGGTTAACTAGGAGCTGCAGCTTATTCAATAGGTAGGGAAATGGGCAAACTGGGTGGTCCAAGCCGTCCTTATCTGCCATCCAAGTCTATGTTTCTGTGTGTCACCTTCTGTGTGTCAAATCACATGCCTATGAACTGGCACAGATTGTGATGCTGGCCTGGAGGAACACTTGCAGAGCTCCTTATGAGGGTGGCCAGATTGATATGTTACAACTCAACAGCATGCCAAAAAGGCTATGAAAACTGTTGAAAAAGCTGATACTCTGAAAGTGTAAGAGTAAGATAAAATTTATAGAAGAACCTTCACATGAAAGTTACTACTAGTCCTGAAGAAGGGTATTAAGTAGCAGATTTGTATGAGGCTTCTTTTTTTTTTTGTCATTTACTGTACTTTTATCTCCACCACTCAACCGGTCCCCATCAGCCACTCTCTCCCCTAGTCCAGTCACCCACTGTCACTTGGACTTACCCCTGACTTAACAGTACCCAATGGTCTGCCCTGTGGAAGAGCTTCCTGAGTTCCTCAAGCCAGAGAGGAGTTTAGCTTGGATGATTGTTCAACAGCCTAGTGAGCTGTGAGGGTCCTGTGAGGAGAGAGGCAGGTTGAGGGCTCCTTTTCTTTCTGCCCCCTCCTGGGCACCTTGAGGGCAAGGACAGAAGTGGACAACATATGCTAAGCAAGCTGACATTCTCAGGAAGCACCCCCCCGCCATCCATTACAGCTCTGCCTGCACTGCTACCCGAAGTCACCCATATGGCATTACTGCAGCAGAGATCATACACCACCCTTGCGGGAGGAGGAGTGTCCTCTGGGATGCTCAGTCCTTCTCCCCTTCCCCGACTGGCCCCTGATGACTTGAGCTAGTTTCTGAACCAGTGTCACTGGCGTCACAAGTGCTGGTGCTACCACTTCACCAGTGGCTCGGCCCTTGTATAAGGTTTCTTATATTTGTTCATGGAAATAAACTAGTTGGAGAACACCTTACATCTTCTGTCTGTGGTGAGTGAGTCTATATCCTAACCTCTAGATGCACTTGTTAGTGGCTTGTTAGGATCAGACTCTTTCCCCATGTGTTTCTTTTCCACAGGGGTGGTCTGACTGGATCTCTGAAGTAATCACTAAACCAACCCAGAAGACTTTATTCCCTAGTCATGGTCAAATGAATCCCAATCAAACCAGGTCTGAAATTTTAAATATAGAACTATACCCAAACATAAAAGGTTGCTACTCACCCAGGCCTTTAGGTATCCCAGTGTCTTTTATTAATGTATTTGTACATTTTTATAGTCTTCTACCACCAACATTCCCACATTACCCCCCCCCCCTTTTGAGGCAACTGCCCAGGCAAAAACAACTCCTACTGGGCTGCCAACCCACATGTTTTCCTCCCTGTGATGGCGTCTTCAATGGTGTGCCCACATCCAAAGGCTAATATCTAATGCTGCCATTGAGAAGCACATATCCTTGGAATACCAGGGCCATCATCTGAAGACCGGTGCTGTTTTATTTTGTTGTTCTTAATTTAGCCTTCCCCAGGAACACTGCCACCATGGTCACCAAGCACATGAAGGCAATGATTAACTGGGAGGGAGACAGCTGGCATCCCCATCCACTCAAGAAGGCTACATAGACTACTAGGGGGCAGCAATGCAACAAAAAGCCTGCCAGTCTCTTCAGAAGGTAAAGGATGTTCTGCTGGGTTGCTTCCATAGCCTCCTTCAAGCCTACAGCAGTGCCCCAGTCTTGGGTATGAACCCAGTGCCCCAAGTAGCTCTAAACATCTATGCTACAGGACAGCCCCAAGCATGCTTTAAAATGTGTTTTTTCCCCCAATGGTCAGCCTGTCGGCACAGTGGTAACACTACTGCTCATGACACTGGTGACCTGGGTTAAGGAAACAGCCTGAGTCATCAGAGGCCTGCCAGGGAGAGGAGGATCAAACACCCTAGGGGATGCTCTCCTCCTCCTCATCCTCCGGGGAAAAGGGCAGTTGGTTCTGTCACAAACTCGCTCAGCCAGTCAGCCCTCTACTCCCAAAGTGTCAACCTCTGAGTGTATGATTTGTGTACAGTGAACAGAACAAGGTAGTCCTCTTGTCTGTTTTGTGGGTTCAAGTCACCTTAGTCTCAAGCTCTGGAGGGATTCAAACTGATAACCTCTTGTTAACATACCCAATTATCAGGCTCAGATAATTCTGTCTTTGGGGGGCCAGATATCTTTGCCTACGGGCACCCAACCAGGTCTTTCAAATGAACCCTTAGAACTCTATGCAAGACTTTAGAGAACTCTATCCATTTCCCAGTTTGGTATACAATAAGCCCATACACAGTGTTACTTATAACCTTTGAAAGCTCCACTTATATAAAAAGAAATGTCAAGGCACTTCAGACAGTTCCGTTGTAAAAATATCTCTTTACTTTAAAAATATCAAAACAGAACAATAATTACAGAACAAAATATATCCCAACACATACAGCCTTAAAACAAATAGGTTTAAAGTGCAAGTTTCTACAATACATACATTAAGACTGGCCTAATCTTACTCTCTTTCGGTGCTGTGATGATTCTCCCTCAGTCAGAGAATATTGTCTTGTGTGTCTCTAAGGCTTGCTCAGTTGGATAAAAGAGTTCTGAGCCGGCCTCCTCTCTGAGATCATTAAACTCCGCCTTGGTGTATTAAAAGTTATATGTTACCACACAGGATGTCCCAACAAGATTTAAAAAAAAATGATGTGACATACTCTATTTCCTCTCCTCAGGGTAACTGGTCAGAACTGGTTTTTGTTCTGTCTCTCACACACACACACATAAACAGGTTCTGTGATGTCCTCCCAAGGCTTCCTGGGAATGTGTATTTGACCTTCCAAATTCATCTGGGTCCTCCCTGGCTCAGACATCAAACCTCTTCAATGTCCATTATGGCCCCTCTCCGACACCCCTCCCCACAAGTCCTTCCTGGCAACTATGCAAGTCAAAGGATCTCCCTGAGGGCATTATAAAGTGGATACTTTGGTTCCTGCCTTCAAAGAAAACTGAACAAAGGAATCACCTTTTAAATAGCTGCAGATTCAAACCACCTTCTGTCCTTTGAACTATCCCTGGGGGGTCTTGATGTGTCAGTTCCAGTAAGACAGCCTTTTCCTCTGCCACAGTCATCATACATTAATTTCTTATATTTACAGCAAAATTTATACAGGGATCAGAATCAGTGGTCCAAGCGTGACAATTCCTCCCCACCCAGACTGAATTTGGGGGATCTATCCCCTACATGGGATGAGCTTCCCAAATCAGTTCATCCCTCGTACACATGGGACAATCCATCTGAGTTCTTATTCTAGGCTCCGGCCCTATGTACGATTTTCAAATCATACCCTTGTAAAACAAGACTCCATCTGAGCAGTCTGCCATTGTTTTTCCCCATCTGCATCAACCAAACCAGGTGGTTGTGGTCAGTCTGCACCATAAAAGGCTGCCCATACATGTATGGCTCCAATTTCTTTAGGGCCCACACTAGGGCAAGACACTCCTTTTCCACCGTGGAGTATGCTTGTTCCCTGGGGAGCAGCTTACGGCTCACGTAGGCTATGGGGTGGTCCCTCCCTTTGCTGGATGTCTGGCTTAGTACTGCCCCAATACCCAGTTCTGAGGCGTCCATCTGAACTATAACAGTTTTGCTATAGTCCAGACTTGTCAAAACAGGAGCACTGCACAGTGCCTCCTTCAGTTTGGTAAAGGCATCCTCACAGGCTGGACCCCAGGTAATTTTCTTGGGCATCCGTTTCTTTGTCATGTCAGATAGGGGAGCAGCCAGGGCACTGTAATTGGGTACAAACTTTCTGTAGTACCCTGCTGTCTTGAGAAAACTCCTGACCTGCTTCTGAGTTTCTGGTCTGGGCCATGCCTGTATTACCTCTATTTTAATCTGGTTAGGACGGAGCTGTCCCCGGCCTACCACATGCCTGAGGTATGCCACTTCTCTCATGGCCACCTGGCACTTCTCAGCTTTGACAGTGAGCCTGGCCCTCTGTATTCTGCCCAGCACTTCCCTAAGGTGTGACAGGTGTTCCTCCCAGCTGGTACTGAAGATGGCAATGTCATCCAGGTACGCCACGGCGTACTCCTCAGCACCATTAAACACCTGGTTCACCAACCCTTGGAAAGTGGCTGGGGCATTCTTCATTCCACAAGACATTACTTTGAACTCAAATAAGCCTATCAGACTGATGAAGGCTGACCTCTCCCTAGCTCTGTCCATCAACTCTACCTGCCAATACCCCTTTGCCAGGTCAATGGTCATAGGTAGGTCACCCCCCAACTTGTCCTGGAGTTCATCCGTCCAGGGCATCGGGTGGGTGTCTGACTTCGTGACTGCATTCAGTCCACGATAGTCTACACAGAAACGAGTTGAGCCATCTGGCTTGGGTACAAGGACTATGGGTGAGGCCCAGGGACTGTGGGATCTCCTCCACTTCCCTCCTAATGTCCTTTTGGACAGCCTCTGACACCCGATATGCTGTCCACCATATGGGCATCTGTGTCCCTGTCTCCACATCTTGTGTCGCTAAGGGGGTTAATCCAGGCTTGGTGCTAAACAAGGGGGCAAAGTCTGCTAAAACCTCCCTCACTTTCTAGATCTGGCCCGGGGTCAGCTGGGGAGACAATTTTACTGCCTCCACAGAGGACTCCCACTTACTGTCCTCTAGCAAGTCCAGAAGGAGGTCTCCTTCGTTCATTCCCTCCCCATGACTACACACTGCGAACACCATGTCAGCCCTATTTGCATATGGCTTCATCATGTTGACATGGTACATCCTTTCTGTCTGTCTATGGTCAGGTAACTCCACAATGTAGTTTACGTCATTTACCTTCCTAACCACTCTGTACGGTCCTGCCCACTCAGCTTGCAGCTTGTCTTTCTGAACCGGAATAAGGACCATGACTTCCTGACCCACCATGTATGAACGAGCTCTGGCTCTGCGGTTGTACCATACTTTCTGTTTCTGTTGGGCAGCGGCCAGGATGTTCTGGGCTGTCCCCATAAGCTCCTTCAGCCTTTCCCTAAACCTTAGGGCGTAGTCCATAATGGGAGTTCCTTGGGTGGTGTGCTTGCCTTCCCAGTCCTCCTGGATCAAGTCTAGGGGCCCATGTACCCGGCGTCCATACAAGAGTTCGAAGGGGAAAAATCCTGTTGACTCTTGGGGCACCTCCCTGTATGCGAACAACAGGTGGGGAAGGTATTTCTCCCAGTCCCTCCCATGCTGTTCAGCAAACGCCTGGAGCATTGACTTTAGGGTACCACTGAAGCATTCCACAAGCCCACTGGCTTGTGGGTGATTCAGTGTCATGCATCTCTGCACCACCCCACACTTCTTCCATAAACATTTCATTAGGTCTGACATGAAGGAACCCCCTCGATCGGTGATTACCTCCTGCGGAAACCCAACATGGAAGAAAATCCCAAGCACGGCATCTGCCACTTTGTCTGTCTGCAGAGAGGATAGGGTGACTGCCTCTGGGTACCGGGTGGCATAATCCACCACAGTCAGGATAAACCTTTTTCCTGAGGAGCTAGGGGTATTTAAAGGCCCCACAATATCCATTCCCACCCTTTGGAATGGCTCCTCCACTATGGGCAATGGAATCAGGGTGGCTTGGGTTTTCTTGTCTGCCTTCCCAATTTCTTGGCACCGGTGACAAGACCTGCAATACTCCTTCACCTGCTGAGTGAAGTTAGGCCAGAAGAAATTCTGGGCCAACCACTGCATTGTGCACACCATTCCCAAATGACCAGACAAGGGAATATCATGGGCAACCTTGAGCAACTGCTCATGATATCCCTGGGGAATGACAAGCTGCCTGCCTAGCATCCCCCCCTTCTGTCTGTACTGCCTGTGTATACATAAGTTCATTTTCCCAATTAACCTTATGTCTGCCTTCACCTCCCTGTACACCGTCCGAGTCTGCCCAAGCTCTCAGCTTTTCTAAACTAGGATCACTTTTCTGAGCAGCTGCAAACCCCTCACACCTTCCCAAGACATGGGACAGGTCCCCTTCAGTCGCTAAACTAGGGTCCCTAGCTCTAGCGTCAGGGCCCTGAGGATCACTGTCAGTCCCAACCCTCTTGCAAGAGGTCACCCCTCCCTCTTCGGAGTAACCCTCTGTAGCTATGTGGTTACTTGCTACTGGGGAAATTTTTACCCCCTTTTTATCAGTCTCCCCCTCTGGAGACACAGTCTGGGGAACCAGCCTCTCAGTATCTTCTCCAATGGCTTCTGGGGGGTTCAGGGAACTACAATTTTCCCTGGCCACTTGACTACGGGTAACTACATATACCACCCCCTGCTTTAGATTGTTACCCAGGATCACATTCACTGCTAATGTGTTAGCTACAGCCACCTGTTGCACAGTTCCCCCTGTTTTATCCCAGTCCAAGAGAACACTGGCCAGTGGCAATGTTTTCTCTTCACCAGTAAACCCTTGTACAGTTATGTATTTATTGGGTACAAGCTGACCAGGCTGTACCAGATCCCCCTTTGCCAATGTCAGGGATGCCCCTGTGTCCCTTAACCCCTGCATCTGTACACCATTTACCATGACTGGGTGCATGTGTTCCCTCATGTTCACTGACATGCTTCCAGAGACACACAAACAACCCACTTTCTTTCTGGTACTACTTTGCGTATTATTGCTTGCCCTTCTTGGACACTGTCTGGCAATGTGCCCAGTTTCTTTACAGAAACAACAAACATTTCTTACTTCAGAGAAATCTTTTCTTTGAAACATGGGGCTAACTGGTTTCAGTGGAGGCAGACGGGGTTTTAGCTGCCCTGAAGGTGCGCTTTTCCCTATCTGCGCTGCCACACTCACCCCATTCGCTCTCAGAGCAGGTCTGCTCTTGGCATAGCGGTCCGAGAGTTCAGCAGCCTCTTGCACTGTTTTTGGATCTCGGTCCTCTAGCCAGGTTTTTAACTCTGCTGGGCATGCCCAATAAAACTGTTCTAATAAAACCACATTTTCAATTTTATCAACAGTGTTTGCCTCATTTCCTTCCCACCAATGTTTTAAAAACTGACGTTGTTTCGTGGATAGCTCCTCATAGCTCATATCAGGGCTTCTCCTGAGCTTACGGAATTTAGCTCTGTATGATTCAGCAATTAATTCAAACTTTTTTAGTAGTGCAGCTTTTAACTTGCTGTAATCATCACTGTCATTATTGTCCATTTGACCCAATGCATCCCGAGCTTTTCCGATAAGGAGCGGGGATAGCTGGAAGCTCTAGGACTGTCTAGGAATTTTAGCCTGAATACAAACATTTTCAAAAGAATTTAACAAGGCGTACATGTCCTCCCCGTCCTTAAACTCTGCTATTAATTTGGAGTTCAATCTGTAACCCAGTCCTGCAGTCCCAGTTAAACTCAAGCCACTTACCTGCCCTGGTACCACTGGTTGGAGTCGTAGCTTCTCCAGCTCGCATTGCCACTGGCGCTCCTCTCCTCTGCCTCTCTGCATTCTCACTCTCTCTTCTCCTCTGCCTCTCGCTGGCACTCACGTTCCTCATGGTCCGCCTCCCTTTCTTGTCACTCTGCCTCACGATCTGCCTCTCGTTGTTCCCTTTCTCTCCTCTCCTGGGACTCCAGCTCCATCCTGTGCAACTCAAGTTGCAACCTGAGAACTTCCGGATTCAGGATACTGGTGACTTGTCACTGCTGCTGTGGCCCTTCACTGACAGTGGCCCTGCTGTCTGCCTCATTGGCTCGGGATCCCTCACTGACCACTAGTTCTGCCACACTTGAGGTCTGGTCCCTTTCAGTCACGGTTGGTGACTCACTGCCCTGGGTATCTGCTACCATCAGGGCCTCAATGAGGTTCTGCTTACTGGCTTTCACCCCAAACGGGACTCCCCTGTCCCCACACAACTGCTTTAAGAACTCTACAGTGTGCTTGCTGTAGTCGGAAGCCATTTTCTTCTTCCCTCACCACTAATACTATTCTGGCTGGCACTGCAGAGAAAAAAATAAAATGGGTGGGAACTTAACTGCAAGTCAGGGGATATAATTCTGTTTCTTTTTCAAATAAAACAACACTGCCTTTCTTTTTTTCCAAGTGAGCTGAACGGTTTCAAGCTAACACACTGTACAATGAAGCTTATACCACCAAACTTTTTATGCCACCGCTGCCAACCAATCTGTCGCAAACTCACTCAGCGGGTCAGCCCTCTACTCCCAAAGTGCCAGCCTCTGAGTGTATGATTTGTGTATAGTGAACAGAATAAGGTAGCCCTCTTGTCTGTTTTGTGGGTTCAAGTCACCTTAGTCTCAAGCTCTGAAGGGATTCAAACTTATAACCTCTTGTTAGCGTACCCAATTATCAGGCTCAGATAATTCTGTTTTCGGGGGGCCACATATCTTTGCCTACAGGCACCCAACCAGGTCTTTCAAATGAACCCTTAGAACTCTATGCAAGACGTTAGAGAACTCTATCCATTTCCCAGTTTGGTATACAATAAGCCCATATACAGTGTTACTTATAACCTTTAAAAGCTCCACTTATATAAAAAGAAATGTCAAGGCATTCCAGACAGTTCCGTTGTAAAAATATCTTTTTACTTTAAAAATATCAAAACAGAACAATAATTACAGAACAAAATATATCCCAACACATACAGCCTTAAAACAAATAGATTTGAAGTGCAAGTTTCTACAATACATACATTCAGACTGGTCTAATCTTACTCTCTTTCAGTGCTGTGATGATTCTCCCTTAGTCAGAGAATATTGTCTTGTGTGTCTCTAAGGCTTGCTCAGTTGGATAAAAGAGTTCTGAGCCGGCCTCCTCTCTGAGATCATTAAACTCCGCCTTGGTGTATTAAAAGTTATATGTTACCACACAGGATGTCCCAACAAGATTTAAAAAAAAAAATGATAAGTGACATACTCAGTTTCCTCTCCTCAGGGTAACTGGTCAGAACTGGTTTTTGTTCTGTCACACACACACACACACACACACACACATAAACCGGTTCTGTGATGTCCTCCCAAGGCTTCCTGGGAATGTGTATTTGACCTTCCAAATTTGTCTGGGGCCTTCCTAGCTCAGACGTCAAACCTCTTCAATGTCCATTCTGGCCCCTTTCCAACACCCCTCCCCACAAGTCCTTCCTGGCAACTATGCAAGTCAAAGGATCTCCCCTGAGGGCATTATAAAGTGGATACTTTGGTTCCTGCCTTGAAAGAAAATTGAACAAAGGAATCGCCTTTTAAATAGCTGCAGACTCATACCACCTCCTGTCCTTTGAACTATCCCTGGGGGCTGGGGGGTCTTGATGTGTCAATTCCGGTAAGACAGCCTTTTCCTCTGCCACAGTCATCATACATTAATTTCTTATATTTACAACTAAATGTATACAGAGATCAGAATCAGTAGTCCAAGTGTGACAATTTCTACTGTTTTACTGCAACCTGGGAGACCACAGGCACCAGTGCAGACAGAGCCACTTCACGTCGGGGGGGGGGGAACACAGGCTGGTGCTGTGCTATACACTCATGCATGTGCACCCTCACAACCAGGGTCCTTAGGGAAAGAGGAAAGAAAGAATGGAAAGCACTAGCCAGCACAGGATGACGCTCTGACCTCCTGCAGGCCCCCACCGATGACTTGGCCCTCCTTGCAACCTGTGTCCTTAGGGAAAGAGGAAGGAAGAATGGAAAGCACCAGCCAGCACAGGATGACTCTCTGACCTCCTGCAGGCCCCCCACCGATGACTTGGCCCTCCTCTGAATCTGGATCCTGACTGCAGCAGGAGTTGGGGAGCCTTAGCAACCCTGCCATGGGGGACATGGAGTTTAGATAAGTCCAAGGAAAGCCACCTGTCAGACCTGGGGAAATCAGCACAAAGAAGGTATGGTCGTCGACAAGGAACAAAAGTAGAATTGCTGAAAAAAAAATGTATACATTTACAGTATATACTGTATGTATATATATGTTTTCAAAAGACCAGACTGGGATCTGTGGATGACGTGCACATGAAACAAGTAGTCGTGGGTCTTAAGTGGCAAGATCACTCGATTTAATTTATGTGTACAAAACTGGGCATGTGTATATTAATGTTTCATGGCATTTTGAAGCTCAGATCCCATATACATGATAAGAATCCACTCTAATGAGACATGATGATGCTAGAAAATGAAGCTTATATTATAGGTGAAATATAATTAGTAGCATCACCATTTCTTCCTCGTAGTGTTCCTTTTTAATCTTACAAATATTGAAAACATCCAAGCACACATTTAAAGAGTTGTGGAGTTTCAAGCACCACCAGCTGCTTGCATCCCCCATTAAGGAGGAAGCATGCTAACCAGATATGACTCTCTGGAATGTAGGAGTGCATATTCATGAATGCATGTTTAAGATAACACTTGCATTACTGTTTGAAGAGGGATGAAAGATTCAGATCCTATCTGTCATCTGGATCACAGACAAATGTGTGAGGAAAAAAAGACCCCAGCTGTTAGCCTGTGAAACATACTCAGAATGTCTCTCTCTCTCTCTTTCTCACTCTCATTCTCTCTCTCCCACATCAAACCCAACTGCCTTATCTGGGGAGAACAATAAAACTTATCCTCCCTGTCAATGGCCTGAGAAAAGATGGGGCCCTTTTAAAGACAGAGGTAGATAAAAACTGAGGTGGATATGAGCAACTACTAACCAAACTGGAATCTACTCCATAGTACGATGAGGTGTCACTTTCACATTTCTGACAGCTTCAGCCTGTCAGACTGAGGTACTCAGGGAAATCATCTAAAATCTAAAGGATGTGCCTGTGTAAAAGGATCAGTGGTAGTTGGCTGCATACTGTACATATTAATTCAACAAAGCTGGGATTCTGTGCTGCTCTTATAACAAAATAATATTTCTATAGCACCTCATTTGCATAAAAATGTCCTGGATTACATCACAAAACAGAAGCATTCAGTGTCCTAACTAGGGTTTCACAAATTATATGTTTTGAGTGTCAAACTCCCGTGAGACTCCATTTTTGCATGATAGATAGTGTTTCAAATAGTACAAGGACATGAACATTTGTGCATATCAGCAACACCCCATGAAAATCGCATTTCGTAAATTAATTCAATATTTTTGTGAGAAAAAAAATTACTGGTTTCACCAGTTTCTCCCCACAACTAGCATTTGTCCTTAGGACATGAAGAAGATGTGCCCGCAGTTAGTCTACAGGGGTTATAAAAGGTTTAAGTACAATCAATGTGTGTACTCAAGGGAAAAGGGAGACAAGTAAGATTTGTTTTAACTCATTCAGCTCAAAGCGGACACTGAACGTTTCCACTCATATATACGCTATGGGAGTGAGTTCAGACTCTTCATAAGGGAGGCATAATTCTGTTTGTACAGGTCCACCAGAGTTTGATGTATTATTTCTGGAATATTATAACACAGTTATAACTCATTTCTGTTGCATCTGACAATAAAGACTTTTAGGAACCCTGGCCCAGATATTCAAACTGCGCCAGTCTGAGGCGCAAGCCTCTGCGCTGCTCAAAATAGTTGCGCAGGGGTGTGGCCGGGGTGATATTCAAAGGAGTTGCGCTGTTGAGCAACTCCTTGAATATCGCCCGAAATAGCATTTCTGGCGATGGCGTAGTGGAACTTGCGCTACCGCAAGCTGCCGAGCTGAGCATTAAACTGCGGTGGCGCAGCACCATTGCGCCATCGCAAATTTCCTATATTCAAAAGGTGACATGCAAATGGGGCCATAATTTATGCAAAGTGGCGGGGGCCATTTGCATCTCTTTATGGCCCCATTTGCATGCCATTTGCATGTAGGTGCGCCGATCCCGAGGACTTGCTCCTGGCTACCCTGCCAGGCAGCAGCCGTCGAGACCGACGCACAATGCAAGCCGACACACGGGCATCACAGTTATGACCCCACACATCACCCATAGCCCGATCGCGGGCAGAACCCGCATATCGCCCCCACACATCCCCATAGCCCGATCGCGGGCAGAACCCGTACATGTCACCCCCACACATCACCCATAGCCGATCGCGGGCAGAATCCGTACATGTCGCCCCCAGTGCCCGATCGCGGGCAGAACCTGCCATAACCCCAGTGCCCGATGGCGGGCAGAACCTGCATAACCCCCAATTGCCCGATCCACGGGCAGAACCTGCATAACCCCTTCATGGTACGTTATGCCGCACGCCCATTGGCTGTAGCTCTGCACCAACGGCGGCAGCCCTACCGACAGTCAGTCGGCGGGCGAGCGGGCGCAGGCGGGGTGGATGCTGTCGCCCGCCAGCCGCGGGGAGCGGGTGGAGGGGCTCTGGGTGGGTGGAGGGACACTAGACACCAGGGAGATGTTTGGGGGTTCTGTTGTGACATTCTGCCCGCGATCGGGTTTTACGGTCCACTGGACCACCAGGGAGTTATTCGGGTTGGGGAGGGTTACATTCTGCCCGCGATCGGGCACTGGGGAGGTTTATGCAGGTTCTGCCGCATCGGGCACTTGGGGGTTTATGCAGGTTCTGCCGCGATCGGGCTGTGGGAGGCGTGGGGGGACATAGTACTGTACTGCCCGCGATCGTGGGCCAGGGGGCACAGGAGTGAGTTGGGGGCCAGCCAGGGTGGCAGCTGCTGTGTTGCGCCTGCAATGCAGCAGCTCATCTGTGGGTGGCCCTCGACTTAAGCCTTTTTTTGCTCAAGCTTGTGCAGGCGCAGGTTGGTTGGCAAGATACAACTCTGCGCAACCCGACTGAATATCGGGTTGCGCAGGTTATGCATGGATCCTCCCCCTCCTGTTGAGCATGCATTCATTTGCATTGCTCTCTAGCGCAACCTGGTGCCAGTGGCGTAACTGCCTCCTGCTGAATATCGCAGAATGGCGCATTTTGGACTTGCGCATGGCGCAACCCTTTTGAATATCTGGGCCCCTGTAATTTAATGCTGGCACTTCCATCTTCCACATGTTAACCTGTTCCACAACTACCCCTGTGATGTATGTACACTATTTTGGTAGAGTTTCTACACTGGGGCTTTACTTTATATTATGGAGATAACATTTCAGAATCAACAATTTGATTTTAACTGGATTCTGCTCCAAAATCCAAAATTAGGATTTTCAGATTCTAAGTCTGAAAAGCCTAATGCCAAAATTAGTGTTTTCAGAATCAGAATATAAATTGAAATCCACTTCTGATTCTGGTTCCTTTTTCCTTTCTGCAAGCACGGAGTACACTTCCTGCCTGCTGTGCACCCTCCCCTCTTAACTGCTGGTGGCCTCTGGGGGGCACCCCACTGGGAGCACCTTCTATGTATCCCAGTGGGACCCCTCCCCTCTTCCCAGAATCATATTATGGATTCAGATTACGAACTGGAATTCTTCTGGGAATCAAAAATCCCATGTCAGATTGGATTTCATTGATCACACCTGCTATATATGCTGAGCAAGCAAAAAGAGGGGAGAGCAGAGAGATATGCCTACTTCACTCATTCTAGTATGAGGTACATTGTGTACTACTTCAAATGGACAACCGCTTGTAGTGGCAAAAACCTTTTGCTGAACACCACAGCCATAGAGCTCAATAGATAAACTGTGTGTTTTAGGAGATTAAGGGCACCTTCTATAATGGACACAATTGACTCCATATGAGGGCCAATAGCCCTCATTCATGCCAGATGCCTGGAACCAAGATTCACCCCCTCCCTTCCCCTGATCACAGATAAGGTACGAACAGGTCTAATAAAAGCTGTGAGGTATGTGAATCTCGGCAGTTGAGATGATCTATGGAGGGAGCTGGGAGCCGCGGCAGGCTTAGGGGAAGGCAGACAAGCTGGCAGCATGAGTTGGGTGCTAAGAGCTGGCAGTCAAAGGCGTGAGGTGAATCATGACAATCAAGAGGGCCAGAAGAGGAAGTCATGAGTAAGAATGGTTGAAAAGATCCGTGGTGGGAGCAAGGAGTGATGGCAGGATAAGGGGAGGACCGATGGCTTCACAGCAGAAAGGTTATGTCAAGCAAATCTAATCGATTTCTTTGACTGGGTGACCAAAGTAATAGACCAGGGAGGGGCTGTGGATATGGCCTACCTAGACTTTAGCAAGGCATTTGACACAGTCTCGCACAAAAGATTAAGTATCAAGTTAGCCAGCCTGGGAGTGAGTCCCAGGGTGGTAGCCTGGGTAGAAAACTGGCTGCACAACAGGACACAGAAGGTAATAGTGAATGGAACACATTCTGAAGAAAGGGGGGTTACTAGTGGAGTACCTCAGGGCTCAGTACTGGGTCCAGTCCTCTTTAACGTCTTTATAGGTGACATTGCAGAGGTCTGGAAGAAAAGGTATGCCTCTTTGCGGATGACACAAAGATCTGTAACAGAGCTGACACACAAGGGGGGGTAGAAAGGATGAGAAGGGACTTAGCAAGGTTGGAGGAATGGTCAGACATATGGCAACTTAGATTCAATGCAAAGAAGTGCAAAGTAATGCACTTGGGAAATAAAAATCCAGGAGAAGAGTACACAATAGCAGGGGAGGTACTAACAACAACAATAATGGAAAGGGATCTGGGTGTAGTCATATCAGATGACCTAAAGGTGGGTATGCAATGTGAGAAGTCAGTGGGGAAAGCCAGGGGGATACTGGGATGCATAGGGAGGGGCATCACAAGTAGGAAAGGAAGTGGTTATCCTCTATACAGACAGTTGGTGAGACCCCATCTGGAGTACTGCGTGCAGTTTTGGAGACCTCATCTCACGCAAGGACATAGACAGGATGGAGCGGTCCAGAGGAGGCAACTAAAATGGTGCAGGGTCTACATCAGAAACCATATGAAGAGAGACTGAGAGAGCTTAATATGTATACCCTTGATGAAAGGAGGGACAGGGGGACATGATAGAAACTTTTAAGTACCTCAAGGGAATCAACAAAGTCCAGGAGGGTAGCATCTTTCAGAAAAAGAGATGTGTAAGAACAAGGGGGCACAATTTAAAGTTAGAGGGGGACGGCTCAGGGGTAATGTGAGGAAATTCTTTTTCATGGAGAGAGTGGTGGACGCATGGAACCGCCTTCCTGGAGAGGTTGTGGGGTCTAGAACAGTGGAGGAATTCAAACATGCATGGGACAGACATAAGGCAATTATAGTGGGGGGTGCAGGAAATAGGCTGTTGGTTAACTAGAATCTGCAGCTTATCCAGTAGGTAGAGAAATGGGCAGACTGGGTGGGCCAAGTGGTCCTTATCTGCTGTCAAAGTCTATGTTTCTATGAAGTTGTAGTATGAGTTGGAGAGGGCAGAAATGGAAGACGGCGTCAGCAGAAGTGGGGTCCGTGAGAGACTCAGATGAACATGAACTTTGGCAGCTGTGGTGAGAACAGATGAAGTACATATGTACATAAGCATCAAAAAAGAAGAAAAAAATGCAACAAATTTTAATTAAAACAGGCAACCTGTGTCTATCACAGATGTGTCTGTTATAAGTAGTCTGTATTGTACATGCAAAAAAAATGCAATATTCCATTTACTGTAGATGAAAATAAACAGGCAGAGGGAGTTTTATAACAGTAAATGGGGAAAAACCTGAAAAAAATCTGAGGCAAAGTCAAGCCAAAAACAGTATGACAGAGGACTGGCCAAGATCTGATTGAAGGACGGCCTTCTCAACATCTAGGCCATCATGACCACCCTCCTTTCCTTGTCAACAGAGTGAACATTATTGTAATGCCATGCAAGTGTTAGTGTAACTGGGTCACCATGGCTGTTTCAGCTACTACTCACCCCTACATTGTGGGCTCAAACAAGGTTGATAGGCCTGGGTCATTACCTCTAGACTGTGTGGGGTGGGGTGGGGATTCATATCTAACGTTTAATTAAGATTGTGTGGTATCTTCACGCAGAGACAATTAAAGGAATAGTACACCCTCATAGCTTGTAAATTTTGTTTCAATGTCAGAAAACAACTCTTTATGTGTAGCTGTTGGGGATGTATGTGGTTGCTTTAGTTTGTCTTCACTGTTCATGCTAGTCCCTGTAACAATCCTGGGGAAGTCTCCATTTTATGGTTGTTGAAATTTCATTTTCCAGAAAACATGAGGTCACAGCACCCAATTATACCATGCATCACTATGCTGAAAGTACAAATATCCTGACAAAACAGTATGGAAACACATAAACGGAATGTAGTTTAAAGGAAAACCCTGCTCTACAACTCAGATAGTTTGCCAAGCTAATTGAAAGTAAATGTGGTATTTCACACCTTGCTGCAACTTGTTTAGCTGAAGTCCAATTTAGCAGGCAGGCATTTTTGGAGTTCAAAGCATGCCTACACATCATGTTCTCATATGCTAATGCAGCTCTCAGGGACAATGAGATTTCAACAACCAGAAAATGTAGTTCCCCAGGAAAGAGAGGACTTGCACGAAGAGTGAAAATAAACTGACGCAAACCTAAATATACCCAACAGCTCCACAAAATGAATTGTCTGTTAACAAGGAAACGAATAACATTTACAAGATATGACAGTATAGTACTCATTTAAAGTGGGCCCAGTGACAGTTTGTACAACCCCCAGGGATGCAGTACCTCCTCACAATAACACCCACCTGTGTACAAATCCAGTGCAATAAAAGTTTAACCAATGAGTATTCTAATCATCCTTTTCAACAGTAAACTCTCAGACAAAGTTGTAAGCAACAAAACAACATCAAACTTAATTTAGAGACATGGCCCATAAATGGGGAAAAAGGTGATTAGGTGCAATGAGGTAGTGTTTCTGTGGCTGGTCTTCCAGTGCCCTATGCAGGCCCAGCCCAATGGTGACAGTTCATCAACTGTGCTGAGCAGGTGCAGCCAGAATGAACACTTCCTGAGCTGTTGCTAAGAACGCCCAGCTAGGCCCAGCCTTGACAGCCAGCTTGCACCTCCCCCCACACCACAGTTTACAGTACAGAATATGATCTTGCTTTCACCTGCTGGAGGTGTTACTCTTACCTTTTTTAACACTTTTAAGGGAGCTCCCAGAATGTTACTGGGTACCCAGTCATGGAATTCGTGTAGGACTGATGAAGTTGCACGTGGTTGGCCAGTGGTGGTGCATTTTAAAATAAAGATTAGTAAATTTAGTGAACCTGGAGAAAACCACACCCCCAAAGGACACGCAAGCAAGCAATAAGGACTGACAGGGGGTGTGTTATGGTGGGATAACAGCCCATCTTGGGTGCATTGAAGCATGAGGTGAAGCTGAGTTATTCTCCACCACAGAAGGTCTACTAGCCCACCATGACACACCTCCTGGAATGCCTTATTGTGATTATGTAATGGGTCCTTTTTTAAACATATTTTTGAACTACTTTCAGCTGGGCTGTTGTGGTGGCATAACGGCCCAGCTGAAAGTACCACGTGGTCAATCAGCGGCCAGCATTCTTTCTACCTATTTTATCACTGAGAATAGCAAAACCCCAACCAGAGACAGAGATGTTTGTATTCCTGGCCGGCTGGCAAAGTCCCACAAATGATTTCCAACTATTTTACAAAAAGGTGGTGGTTACAGGGCAAGCCCTGAATTAACTCACAGTTTCCCCAAGACTTGGGGATCTCCCTCAATGAGCAGGGGTGACACTGTCATTTGCAAAGAGTCTCTCTCTGTCTGAATTCACTCCCACTCCCCCTCATTTGATGGTTGAGGGCTTTGGTTGCCCCTCTGAAGGGGCTTTCTTAGCTTCAGCAGTCATTTGGTGACCTCCCTCTTTGTTCCACATAACTCGGTCTAGGAATCCCATGGCCACACGTATAACACACCATATCCTGGCACCCAGTCTCTAGTGTGTGCTGATAACCAGTATCCAGCTGTAGTGCTCACCAACTGGTTTCCCAGACTGACTGGTGCTTCTACTAATCAACTCTGGCAGAGCTGCAGTTCAGACTCTTGCTCAAACTGCAGCTTGCAGCTTTCTCTTTCATGCTGGGCTAGCATATAATAACCTCCATTCTTTCCTGAAGGCAGGAAGTATGTTTCTGTCCCTTCTTCACTCCTTTCTATAGTGGACTTATGATCCATCTCCTACAGCAGCTCCAAGAGTCATCAGTCTGCCTCCCACTGCAGTCACCCACAGACTGAAAGAGTTCTACCACAGCCCCTGCTGTTCACTGGGGCATGTCAGCTTACCACTAGTTCTTGTGGCTGTAAATCACTCTGGGCCAGGATGGAAAGCCACAACTCGACAGCTGATTGACCCCAGATGCGGGCCCAAACTTCTGCAATCCTACAAGTTCCCAGAAGTGCCTTATGCTTCCTCTTCCATGCTCTGCAGCCTGACTGGCTGAAATTTCAGTCTCTGACTCCTGTTGCATGATGGTGGGGAGAAGGTGCACCAAGATGGTGACATTCCCATTCTGCTGAGAGGCACTGGCCCCAAGTTGTATTTTAAAAAGGGCTCCTGTCCTTCTCTCTCTCTCTCTCTCTCTCTCTCTATATATATATATATATATATATATAGATGGGGCCACTGGTTACTTCACATGGTTGCACTCTGGTGTCTGTTCAGGTCAGTGTGTTTGTCAGGGGGTTCCCCTTGTTGCCATGAGTGCTCAGCATTTGCTTTGTCAGTAGTAGGAGGCAGTGTCTTTGATGTGTGGTAAGAGCTGCTTGTGTGTGGATCCAGGAGGTGCAGAAGAAACCATGCTCGCTCTTCACTTCCAGTTCTCACTGCAACATCCCTTGGGGGACTGGGCTATAGTCAGATAGCAGGGTATGACTTTGTGAAGCCTGACTGGTAAGCTCCCATAAGGGGGTGGGATTATATTAACATGCATCTGTTTTTCTGTAACAAAACCTATTTAATCAAATAAGATAACATTTGTAAAAATATGTTGATTAGAAACTACAAACTGTGCAAAATCTTTGGTAAATAGTTTGCACAGCAGTAATTAAGCAATAACCCACGACAGGGTGTGGGGTTATAGGCATTTAATCCATGCCCGGGGTGCGTTCTGAGGCATGCGGCCACAGGCTGAGTGACCTCACAGCACCCCAGGTGTGGATTAAATGCCTATAACCCCATGCCCTGGAGTGGGTTATTTCACTTTTAACATGACTTACCTCATCCATTCCAGAGAATGCCAAAGAAGTTAGGTGTTTGACATCTTTTCCTATCTAAAACAGATACTATCCTTCCACTCCGCAAAGTAGTCCCTCAGAGAATAGGTTTATCTGGGAAATAATGTTTGCTTACATTCTGTGTGTTGTGTTTCCTGCATTACTACCTTGTACTACAGACCACAAGGCTGTACTATAACTTGTTCAGTGGAGTATTTTTGTGATTCTGCACTGCATCACACTCGTGGTTAATTGTGCCCTTCATATCGGCCGTTCAGCTAAAGATACTGCATGGCATGACACTGGTATCAACAATGATGTGCACTTTCAACACAGAAGAAGGCTGTTACAATGTCACAATACAATATGTTTTGTTCACAACTGTTAACATTACTTACAGTTGCTGGTCTGTGCTATCCTGAATACAGACTGTTAAGCTGTGGATTTGAACAACGGCAAGGGAGACAATGGAGCATTTAACAGTATACATAATTTGCTCTACAGAATGCTGTGCGTGACTGGAACAGTAGACGACTGGTTCTATACCTCTCATGGTTAGTGGCTCTGCACGTACCTATACCGAGTACTGCACATTTACAAAGACTTGTTCGACACATGTCTACTAGCTGCTGAGTGTGCGAGAGATTCTGAATGGCACTTACTATACTAGAGTGCAGATATGAGTGAGGACAGTCTACGGCAGACAAGATCATTGAGGAGTGCCAGGCGGACAGCATTCTGCAATGCAGCATCCATGGCAGTGCTCCTCAGATAACATTTGGAATGACTCAGTACCAGGTGACAGAGGGCAAGGATGTTTGATTGCCAGTTTCTGTTGTTCTGTCAAGAGCTGCGGATAGCAGCACTCTGCTGCTGCACGTCAGGTTACCACTTCATTATGCTGTCATGGTGACCTGAGTCGCTGTGGAGCTGTGGCTGATGACAGTGATGGTTTACACCTTTATCGGAGTCTGCTGGCATAGTGAGGAGCAGAGAGTGGGTAACAAGTTTCTGTTTGTATTCTGTCATCTATGCTACAACAGTAGCATTTGGTATGATGCTGTTCCTCGACTGGGTTTTGCAGAATGCTTCCGACACTCAATATGTACTTAAAAGGCAGCCTTGGTGTGTGGTTGTACCTGGTGTGTACGACTCGTTCTGACTGGGAAATATTGCACAGATAGAAGTGTCAGACGTGTTTGTGAGCGCTACGTCAATGGCAATACATAACATTGCCATGTGGGAAAAGTCTGCATGCTCTATAGGTCTGTACTTGGGGGGGGGGGGCATAATTCACTACCATGGCTATGGTGCTCAATTATGAAGTAAACTACATAGGTACATGACTAGATACATAGCAAATACTTCAGAACACTATATGGAAATAAACAGCAGCGTGAGACCAGAAAATAATGTTTGACTCTATAGACTACCTACACCACTACGGCAACTGTACTGCATATTGTGCTGCACATAGGAATGCTAACAAGATAGGTGATACTTGATCAGTATATCTGGAAACACCGACCACTGTGAGACCACATAAACAAATTTCTCTTTATTGTCTTGAACAACTGTGTTGCTCACATAGTATGTAGATCAGTAAGCCAAGCCATACTATTGACACGGAGTGTCTTTGTTTCACAGTTTGCTCACTGCGATATGTTCAGCATGTGAGTAGTGCTGTGTCAAGCCCATACTGTGGTGACTTCTAATAAGCGATACAGTGCTGCTTTTGCCTGTCACATTTGTGTGGCTGACAAGCAATGGTCTCTTACTACAAGACTATTATGTGCTCTGTGCATAACAGTAGTTTTTGTAGGATACATCACTCACATGGACATGGCAAACACTGTTTCCATTGGCATACAGTGTCTATTACGCTGTGAGACCCTCTACTCATCACAGAACAACAGCTGCATAAGAACACACATTTGTACAAAGCTCTTGAACGTTACTACAACTTTAACGAACAAACTTAAAAGAACATGAGTGAACTAATACTGCTGCAGTGCATGTGACTACTGTTATGTCTACAGCTGCAGTGCAGTTGTTCAGTTCTACTAATAACACAGTGATGCAACACAGTCACAAGTTGTCATACAGGGGATTGCTGCTGCACACCTCAGAACAGAGAACTATGTTGCGAATCTGCTTTACCTGACCTGCAGTGCACGAGCAACTACATAACTGTCATTTTTGTCTCTCAGTCTGCTACAGACATGTGCCACTGACTTGGTTACTTATGACACACGTCCAGCTGTCCTGTACAAGTGCAAGTTGACAAACCTTTTTTCAATGGGTTGAAGACATGCTACTGATTATGATAATGAAACTGGACAGTACCATGATTTGTGAAGTTTTTCAAATCAAAGACTGACAACATATGATCTGCTCTTTCCTGTTTGATGTTGCTTGTTGTATATGCCCCTGATTCTGAAGAGATCTTTCTGGAGCAGTAGTAGCCATATTTGAGTGACTTGCTGCTACTCCTGTGACAGATGGCTCTTGTGGCAGTATGCTGTCTTTGTTTGCATTGGTGACCATGGCAGCTCTGTGATCCATTACCGCTGTGTCACTGTGAGTGTTTGCAGATTGTTGGGATGTACACTATTGACCATAGGAAGACAGCAAGTAACTCCACTTCTCTCATCCGCTTGCAGCTGCTGCCCAGTAGTTGTTGAGGCTGTTCTCACAATGATGACCTGTGATGGACATGATTTATCATGATGCAAGACCAGCCTGTGATAGTATCTGCACTGCCGTACTTCTTATGCAGTGATTTGTGTACCGTTGACTAAGACCTGTCTCTACAGAAATGTTTGCCATTAACAGTCTGAAGTAGTTTACACCCATAGGTTGGTTTGTATACCAGTACTGGTCACATGGCTGGACAATCTGCTTTGGGTGTTAGTATAGTTCTCGAGCAGAGGGCGGGCATCTACCATATAGCTGCACGGGACAACTGACATTTGTGGGGTCGGCAAAGAGGAACCCAGGTTGGCTCTCTTTGTTCAGCTCATGCACATTGCTGTGATACTTTGTGCGAGGGTTGTATGTCAGAGTCAAGTAATGTTTCCCCTTGATATCTTTCTTAACAGTGAAGGAATCCTGCTTCAGTTCCCTTACACCCTCACGCCCATGTAGGGCAAGGCCCAATTGCAATTTAAACCACACATGCCTCACAAGCCCTGATGGTGTGGATGGTGACAGCATGTCAGAGCTATGCAGCTTCTTTAGGTCTGTATCTGTAATTGCAGGATGATGAGCTGAACGATCTTGGCCCTCTTTTCTGATTTGCTTTAATACTGCAATAAAGACATTATTTGCATTTTTGAATGCAGTATCGCTGCATATGTTTATGCGACGATTGTTGTCTGTGTTATTTAACCAGCAATTAATCCCTGCACGAAGGCATAGGAGGCTACTGACAGTATATGGCTTCCCTTCAAAGCCTCTGACAGATGCATAAAACTCTCACAGAACAGAACTTAGCACATCAACAAAGACTTATTTGTAGTTCACTGTCATTTGTTTACTAGTGAGCCAGTCTTGCAACACATTAATGGCCCATATGGTGCTTTTCTGGGTGTCTTTCTCATCTTTTGCTACCTCTAGCATATCTGGATCTGCAGATGAGAGATATAAATGTATCTTTTTGCTGACATCTTCAGACTGCAAGTGAGATGCTTTTGTCTTCCTCGTCACTGCAGTACTTGCCCCTGATACCTTTGTCATTTGTGCTGCACTCAACTGCTGTGGTACAGATGCTTTGATACTGTCAACTGCTCTGTGCTCACAATCACTGGCAGAAATATTTCCTGCTTCACTGGATGGGACATCTTGCTTTGCCTGTAATTGGTCAGGACCACATACCTTCCTATAGATAGAAGCTCTCTGTGTATAACCACATAACTTCAGTTGCTTGTACTTCTCCAGCTTGTTGGCCCGACTGGTGATTTGTTTCAACACAGGCATCGCACTTTGAGGCTGTGACAGACATTGGTTGGTCTTTGCATACTGTTCCTGGATACGTGTTTCTTTTGCACAAGTACTTTACATACTGTTACTCATTGCACATGTCCTGATAGTCTGCCTGTCACATCTCACACCTGTGTCACTTTTGGTATGTCGGGTTATCATTTCATCCACTGCACCACATGATGGGATAATACATTGCTCTCCAGAATTGAAATAGGTCATTTTCCTATCCCTTCAATATGCTGCTCTGACCCACGCTTGCTGCCTTTGTGCATGTAGCAGGCATGCAGCTCTACTAGTTGAACTGTCCAGATTGGACAAGATTTGTGCTGGTGATAGACTGTCAGACGCAGTGCTTTGTTGCACTTCTTCAGTGTGTGACAGTGACTTGGAACGGTGGCACCATCCTACTACTGTACCACTGCCTGCTGGACACTATGGTGTGTAGAGGATATAGTGCAGTTGTGGTTTTGCTCTGTGAAGCCATGTGCGCAACATGAGTTATGGACGTTGCTGTCTGGTTCTTGTGCGTACTGCTCAACTTGTCTCCTGCATCATGGCTGCTTTTCTGTTTCACAGAAGTATACTGTGCCACAGAGCACAGTGGTACTGTGCTGTGCATTTTTAGCTCATTTGTATGCTTGGTACTGCTGCTTCTGTGCTGTGTTACTTTCTGTATATTACGTTCAGGAGTGTCGGTGCTCTGCAGGACTTCTGTTCACTGCCAGACACTATATGTCCAGTAACTGGATCTATTGCTCTGTATGTAACAGTCTTAATTTGTTTCATGCCAGGTGTGTTACATCACCTTGTGTGTGGATCACTTTCACAGGAACTCACTGCCTCTGTGACATGTTCTTTTTTTTGTAACTTGTCTTTTTATTTAAAAGATCTTAATCATGGTACATAGTCTATTAATCACAGGTAGGTACATCTTTCATTCTTGAGACAATAAGAAAGTAAGGTTTAAAATCATCCTTATAATCATTACAATCTTCTCATCTCCTTTCCAGGTCATATTAATTTATTTACCTTCTTCCTGTCTAAATTATTCCTAACTCGATTCAGTAGTGTCCTTGGAGTCCAGGGTTTTAATTTCCTTCACTTTAACCTATTATTTTCTCTTTCTTTCTTTCATAGTCGAGTCTCCCCCTTCTATCTCTCTGCTCCACCTCTGGATCTCTAGGAATCTCCCTTTTCTTTGTACCATGTCTTTACCTCTTATATTCGAACTTAAGTATATTAAAAATTACCATTTTATCCAATACACTAATATTTACTTTATAACTTTCAGCAGGATGTGCCCACAAGTGATTCTCTCTTCTCCCATCAACCTTCGGAATACCCTCTGTCCTTCGATCCCCATTGTTCACATCTTACTCTCCTTCTTTCTATTATCTTGTTTCCTCCCATCCCTATCTCTCTTCCCCTCCTACTCCCTTCTACGTAAAGTATTGGTCCAATATCAAAGTTTGTGTTTTTTCTTGGATGTATTTGTAATAGGGTAGCCATCTAGCATTAAACCTTTCTATCCTCAACTGAACTTTTGCTACTATGCTTTCTAACTGCTTGATTCTTTCCATATTATGTTTCCAGATCCCTACTGAGGGTACAGTTTGTGTAAGCCACTTCTGTGTAATTGCTTTTGTTGCCACCGCCACACAGATATAAAATAAATATCTGTAATCTTTCCTTATCAAATCTACTGGGGGGAGGCCCCAGACCAAATTTTCAAATTGAGGAAGTAGGTGCAGCTCAAACATTTTCATTATAGTTTCTTTCAAGTTTTTTTTTATTTTTTATTTTATTGAAATCTAGGATTACAAATACCTTTGAGCAGGAACTGCTCGTTTACAAAGGTTCCACGTTGAAGGAATGGGGGTATACATACATACAAAGGTCAACATAATAATACATAGTTACACAATAAAAAGAAGTAAGAGACTGAGGCTTAGGAAATTCCAGTAATTCAAAATGTGCCAAATGTTAGGTAGCATGACATACCACCAGCCAAGGGCAATATTAGAAATAAGCACTGCAGGTGAGAGGGTAGGGGTATGCAGGCAGGAAGGCCATTGTTGGAGGTAGAGGGTGAGGGTAAGAGCTCTAAAGGAGGAGGGAGGGATAAAAGTCAGGAAATTCCGGGGGAGGAAGGGAGAGGGGCAAGGGGCAGGCAGGTAGAAGGGGCAAGGTGGGAGAGGTAGCTGTCAAGACTGAAGTGGAGGGCAGTGAGCGGTGGGCCCCTGATTAGGCGAGGCAGTCACAACGACTAGTTGAAATTAGATGAAGTCGGAGTTGTCTCTTAAAAGGGCCAAGAGCAGCAGCAGTAAGAGTTTCTTTGTTGAGAGTATTGTACCACTGTGGTGCTCTGTGGGCAAAGGCCCTCTGGCCCATGGCAGTCCGGCATCTGTGAACAAGTTAGCCCAGTACTTAGTTAATATTGGACAACCCAAAAAAATATGGACGTGCAAGCCCACTCCCCCACAACCTCTCCAACATTTGTCTGAGTTCTGTCCACCATAGTGCTTGGTTATTGTTGGGACCTTAAAAAATCTGATGCCCAATTTCCATCTAAATTCTCTCCAATTTTGTAGACTGGTAGTTTTCTGTATACCCTCCCAAATCCCCCATCTTGCCAGTTGGATTTTATACCCTATCTCCTTTTCCCATTTTGCTTGTATATTTTCTCTATATACTCTGCCTGCCCCTTGGCACAATAGAGCATACATTTGTGCTACTATCCCCTTTGTATTCCTTAACGTCGCTCTGCTTTGTATCATAACTACCTCCTCTGCTAGGGGGCAAACCACCTCTGCCACTCCTATCTCCCCTACTATTATATTTCTACATTGAAAGAATCTAAATAATTCCTTCTGTTGTAATTGGAATTCTTGTTGTAAGCTCAAGAAAGATTTCACCCCTTCTCCGTCCACCAGATGGGCCAGTGTTAACACCCCCTTCCTAACCCATCCTTCCAGAGAGACAAAACCCTTCTTGCCCACTATAGATGGTATGTATTCCAGCAGAATTTTCTGCCATATCGGTACTGGCATTTCCCACTTTTGTCTGATCTGGAGCCATACCCCAAGAGTTTATCTCGTCCAGCAATTCTTGACCTCGGTCAAGTTTGCTTTCGTTTTGGTCCACGGGAGAACCTGCACTGGTAGATTTATATGGGCTCTCCTTTCCATCTCCACCCAGTCCGGGGGTTCGTCCTGTATTAAGAGTTTCAAGAGCGGCATCATTTGGGCTGCATAAAAGTATGTCCGCAGATGTGGCATACCCCCTTCCCCTTCTTTTTTTGGTATTGACAACAACTGTTGCCTAATCCAGGTTTTTTTTCCTGCCCAGATGAAACTGGCTAACTCCTTCCCTAAATCTTTCCAATCCTTACTAGGTATGTCTATCGGAAGGGTGCCAAAGAGAAACAACCAACACGACAGGATGTTCATCCTAATAGTGTCTATTTTCTGAGTAAGCCCTAACGGTATTAGTTTCCACCTGTCTTGGTCTTTCCTAATCTGTGTTTTTAAAGCCCCATGGTTTAATTTGTACAAATCCTTCATATCATATGGAATTTTAATTCCTAAATATCTTATTGGCTTTTTAGTGTACTTGAAGGGTGAATTTTCTTTTAAATCCTGATCCCACTCCCCTGAGATTAATTTCATTTCCATTTTCTCTTGGTTTATTTTATATCCTGACATTTTGCCAAATTTTTGTATCAGGGTCAGAAGATGAGGCATGGCCTGCTTTGGGTTAGACATATACACTAATGCGTCATCTGCATAGAGTGATATTTTATTTACTACCCCTTCTACCATTATACCAGTAATCTTGGAATGTCTCCTTATGGCTTGAGCAAGGGGCTCAATACTGATTGCGAACAGTAACGGAGACAGGGGGCAACCCTGTCTAGTTCCTCTTTGTATCTGCATCTGCGTAGATACTACCCCATTTACTTTCACCCTTGCCATAGGTCTATTATACAGTAACTTTATCCAATTCAGGAATTCATCCCCCAGATCCATCTCCCTCAAAACAGCAATCAGAAACTGCCAATTCAGGCGATCAAACGTCTTTTCAGCATCTAGAAAAATCACTAGTCCCTGGTCTTTAAATTCTCTCGTCCCTGTGATGACATTTAACAATCTCCGGATATTATCTGCCAGATGCCTCCCCGGAATAAATCCCGTTTGATCCGTATGAATTAGCTTAGTAATTACTTTTTGTAACCTATTAGCCAGAACCTTGGTCAGGATTTTACAGTCCTGATTCAGGGATGAGACTGTAGGAGGCGCACCTATCCCTTGGCTTCCCCTCTTTTAGTATAACCGTTGTAATTTATTTATTTATTTATTAAATTTTGGTGACTGGGTAGGCTCACTGAGCCCCAAAGGTCCCTTTTTCAAGGGCAACCCGGGATAACAATACAAGTTATAAGAATGAACAAGGACATAAGGAACATTTGAGGCATTGTGAGTTACATCATGAGGTGGTTACAGTAAAGAAAAATAGTGGATACAGGCATGGTTACAGGCATGGTAAAAGAAAAGCAGTGGATGCAGGCATGGTTATCATCATGACATGTAAGCAATTGGTAGTACTTTGCATATAGTTTATTCAGGGGTTACACGTGGCCTCTAGTGAGCAGTCTGTATAAGGCAGGTAGTAGGAAGGTTAAGCTAGGAGACGGGAGTTGGAAAGGAGGGGAGTACCTTAGGAGCTTTAAGTGCCATGATAGTGGCATGCGCTTGAGGTCAGCAGATGGGACTTAAGCCTGGTGTGGACGTTCATGAGTGAGGAGGAGGCCTGGACCTGGGGAGGGAGCTTGTTCCATTGGCAGGCTGCTTGGGAGGAAAAGGATCTTCCCCCAGCATTTGTCCTTACCCTAGGGACTTCTAATAGTGTTCTATCTCGGGTCGTTAGGTTACTTGGGTTGTGTTTGAGGGTTATGGTCCCGGCAATGCTTGGCGGAGCGTGGGGTTTGAGAAGCTTGTAGGCCTGGACAAGCAAGGGGTGTTGGAGGCGGGCGAACAATGTGGGCCAACAAAGATTGGCCAAAGTGTCACAGTGGTGATGTCTCGGGTGGTCTAAGGTTGGGGGACCATGTTGGGGGAAGATCCTGTTCTTCCAAACAGTTATTGAAGACTTCGGTCAGGATGGGGGCAACAGTTCCACAACATTTAGTGTATAATTCACTGCTGAACCCATCTGGTCCAAGTGCTTTCCCCTGTTTCAGTTCTTTAATTACCTGGACTATCTCCTTCTGTGCAGTTTTGGCTCTTAATCCTATCCTATCCTCTCTACTTAGTTTTTGCAACTCAAGATCTTTGAGAAACTGATTTATCTCTTCCTCCATCTGCTCTGCAACTATCAACTCTGTATATAATGTTTGGTAAAAATTCTTAAAGGCCTGTGCAATATCCACTGGTTTACTTCGTCTCTCTCCTGTTTTCTCATCTATTATTATGTTTTTAATCGTGCGGTTAGCTTCCTGTTGTTTCAACCTGAATGCCAGTGTATGAGCTACCCTATGCCCCACCTCTGAATACTTATATCCCAGCCATATTATCCATCTCTCTGCCTTTTCCTCCTCATAGTCATTTAATTTCTTTCTAGCTAATTCCAGTTGTTTAACCGTTCTCCATCATTCGGATCCTGTTTATGTTCCATTTCCCTTTGTTAAACCTCTCGCAAGAGTCTTTCCTGAGTAAGACTAGCCATTTTTTATTCCTAGAAGCAATACTTATCAGTTCACCTTTAACTACTACTTTTGCTGTATCCCATCTGATTATAGGCTGGCAACCTTCATTCTCTTTTGCATAAAAGATTTCTTTGAATCTATCCTCTATCCTTTTAATTGTGGGTTTGTCTGTCAAAAGGGAGACATTCAGTCTCCAAATAGGGTGTCTCTCTTCTTGTTCCACCATCAGGACAGTCTCAACCGGAGCATGGTCTGAGTTAGTGATCGAGTGGCCATATACATATATGCCTTTTGAAGGAGAAATAAATCAATCCTAGAATATGACCTCTGAACCGTCGAATAGTAAGTATAATCCCGTGTCCTAGGGAAACGTGCTCTCCACACATCAACAAAATCTAAACTTCTTATCAAACACTTAAGCCATTTAGTCGCTTTCCTGTTTGTCTGGGTACAACCTGTCGATCTGTCCTGAAATGGACATGGCAACACAGTTAAAATTCCCCCCTACCAATACTCGTCCTTGAGGCAGTCTTATCAGTTTGTCTAGAATTTCTTTAAAAAAACTACCCCCTTTAACATTTGGAGCATAGAGATTGACAACATGGAAAGGGACATCCAAAACAGTACCAGAAATTCTGACATATCTCCCCTCTTTATCCGCGTCTGTCTGGTTGACCATGAGGGGGCACCCACTTTTCACCAGAATTGCCACTCCCGCCTTCCTCCCATCTCTACTCGGCGAGGCATATACCTCTCCCACCCATGACTGTCTTAATTTCAAACCCTCTGTTTCCCTTAAGTGTGTTTCTTGAATAAGAGCCACATCGCATCCCATTCGTTTCATTTCAGCTAAGATTTTCGTCTGCTTGACCGTGGCATGTATTCCTTTCACATTGTATGTTATTATTTTAAGATTAACCATTGTCTTGATTTATCCCTTTCCACCTTCCCAACCTCCTTTGTAAATTTCTCGTGGAACCCCATCCTGATTTTACAAGTAAACTTTCTAAACCATTAAATAAACATCATTTAACATATTTCAACTTTGTAGAACTTTTCAACATCATGGCAGCTGCTTCTTAGAGCTTGCCTCCCCTCTTAAATCAATCCCCCTTCTTATACTTCCTAGGTGCTACTGCACGTTTCAGCTACTGTTATTAATGTCCCAGTAGCTTGTATGGGTGGGCTCGCTAGGCCACTGCCCCGCCTATCCCTTAATATGGATTCGCTCTAGTTGTTCAAAGGAATGGCAACAGTCCCCAAGTATTAACACCCTCAGCCAAAACTAATTTTCAGCCAAGAATGAGTTAGCAGCAGCCCAGCCTTAGCGCCCCCCCCAAGCTGATTTCGCCTTCTAGCCAACATTTACCTCATACCATTATTGAGTCCATTACTAAAAAGTCCAAAGTCTCATATGTAGAAGACTGTGTCCCCTTATTCCCCCCCCAAAAGCTTCTCTCCAGTCCAGTCTTTCGTTTCCCCAACTTTCAGACCGACTCTTCTGTTTCCATCTCTGAGTCCTCTCGAATCTCCTCTCATTCGCAGATGTCCTTCTCACCCCTCCATTCGTTTTCTGATTCTTGGCTATCCACCGCGTTGAGCATCCTTGTGAGATCTGGCATCAGATATTTAGGCCACGACCAAGCAGGGCTCTTTTTCTTCCCTCGATTCACCAGGCTCCATGCCCCTTCAATCAGTTTTTGCTCCAAAAGGTCGCAATCTAGATTCGGGATCACTATTTGTTTCTCCTTCAAAAATGGGACCGCATCCACCATGGTCGAGTATACTTTGAATGAGGAGCCCATATATACTTTCAATTTTGCTGGATAGTTTATCTGAGCTTTGATTTTTAATTCTTTTATGACTGCTCTGACTTGATTCCGATGATACTGCAGCTCTGTCAAGAAGTCTTGGTCCAGAAACACTTGTCCCCCTGCAAATGTGAGGTTTTTAACTCACCAAGCTTCTTTTATTATGTAATCTTTTTCTTGGAAATTCAGCATTCTCACTGCCCAGGATCGTGGTCTGGTATTCTTGTCTGTCGGCTTGGGCCCCAGAGCTCTATGGACCCTCTCGATTGTGAGGGAGAAGTCTGAGGGTATGGTTAGTAGCGATCTCAGCACATGTTGGATAAAGTCTGCTGTAGTGGGATAACCCACCTCTTCCCCCTCCTGGATCCCATATATTCTAAAATTATTTTGTCTTGCTCTGTTTTCTGAATCTTCCATTTGGGTATGCATTTGCCTTTCCCTGTGTAAAACATGAATAATCAGTCTGTCCGTTGCATCTTGTCTCTCCGAAGTCTGGGTTACGCGCTTTTCTACTCCCTCAACCTTCTTATTTATATTTTTAACTTCCATCTTAAGATCTGCGATCGATGTCTCAACTTTTTGTACAGACTTGAGAATTTTAGCCACTGCTATTTCCATTGGTACCTTGGGCTGGGAGTCTTCCTCGTCGAAGTCGATCGATGATACCGAGGGGGACCATACTCTCGACATGGTCACTAGGCCTTCCGTGCCTTTATGGAGAGTGAGCTGCTTTAACTTACTTCTTTTTTGGTCTTGTCTCAACCTTTTCGGCTTAATTTGTTTAGCTGACATTAAAACAGTCCCCGATTGTTGACTTCAGCACTTTTCTGGTCAGATGAGGTAGAAAATGAGTTTTATACAGCTTGGGAGTCTGGAGCTCGTTCCTCTAGGCTGCTACCATCTGGGTGACGTCACCGGAAGTCCTCTGTGACATGTTCTGCTGCACTACTGTGCTGCTCAGGAGTTGTCTGAGCCATGGCTGCATTGCTGTCTTTCTGCTGTGACAACTGTGTTACTTGTGGCTGAGTGTGCTGCTCTCATTGCGAGTGAGATATGCTCTTTTTTGTAATGTCCTGCACTTCTTCTTGTGTAATAACAACAACAGATTGCGATCTCCAACTGGAGCAGCTCATCTCGAGGTCACCCATGTCTTCTGATCCACTGCTGCCTTCGGTAGATTGCTTCTCCCTGGAAGTTGATGAACAAATGGTTGCTGTGCTTCTGGGTCTGTCATACTTAGCAGCAACATCTGGAGCACCACTAGCAAGACACTTCAGTTCTGCTGAGGTGAAAACGTCAGTCTCACTGTGTGAGACAGGCTCTGTAGTTGCATGCTGTGACCTACGTGGAGGTCGGTCTCTTATTGCTCTCTCAACAAGCAACCAGTGGCTCAAAAAAGAGGTGGACTGTTCAGATTCAGAGACCCTAGCAAGTTGTTCCATTTCCATTGTGTTAGTGCTTGGAACTGAGATGGGATTTGAAGGTGATTGATTTCTTCCCATTGGAGACTGACATAATTCTACTCGATCTTCCTCACCCAGTATGGCATTACCATCTGGAAACTTCAGATCAAGTTTGTCATGTACAGTTCAGTCGCTGAACAGAGAGAGAAATTCATCTACAAGTCTGATTGCAACTTTGACTTACTGGTGCTCCAGCCAAGATACAGCAAGATGGCCCCTATACGCCATGTGTTCAGGACAGCATGCACGGGACTTTACTGTGTCAGCACTGGCTGACAGCACAACAGAATGCTGCACTGCAAGCATGAGTACAGACAGTAGTGCTGAACTCACATATCTATGTTTCCCTGTAGCGCTCCAACGCTCGCCTACCACAGGTTATTCTGCACATTTCCTTGACTTATCCGTCCATCTGCCACTCTGTAACATTAGCACCACTACCAACACACGTAATTGTCCAATCCCTAGTGTTTCCATTATTACCAACATTGCTGTTCACAATGTCAGACAGAGCACTGCATAGTGTACAAGGGAAGAAAACTTGACCGATTAGGTGAAGTTCTCTGACTGCACACCTGATGCTGTGTCTCTCTCTAAGTGGCGTACTCCACTGCTACTACACAATTTCATTTCAGAAGTAACTAGTGCAATGTATTCTGTTGTGCTGCATGGCTAGGTCAGAGAACAGGGGATGGTCGGGGGGGGGCTGTGTCGATCACGTTGTTATGCTACAGGTATGGTATTGGCAGTGAGACGAGTGCTCTCGCTTCCTAATGTGCACATCAGTGGATTTATTGGCCCGTGCTACTACATACCATTCATAGATTACTAAAAACTGTATATTACTCTCCCTCTGCCTCTCTTATTTGCAACACCCCAATATCTGCAGTGTTTTACTACTTCTGCTGTACTTGACAGCTATAATTAGGGTCTCCTCGCTAACATACCAAAAAAAATGCCTACTGAGCAAAACAGAGTAGGTGAACCTTTATAGATCCATCCACCAGGTGAAGCTGCCTACAATACTAAAAGAAATGGCAACAGATCCATGCATTAAAAAGGAAATTTAATGCATGGCCCACTGACTCATCTCCTCCAATCACATATATTCATGTGGGTGACCCATGTTATAAGCAACATTTAATAGCGAGAGAGATTGACTGGAGCTACAATTAAAAGGGTCCATACAATACCATATTTTGGAATAGTAGAGAGAAGTGCTTAGAAGGGTGTGGAATCTATTATTCTTTCTTCCAGTGGAAAAAAATGCTTAAGAAGACTTGACATAACATTTAAATATTTTTTTTTATAAATTTCCCCCATTCCCCAAGTTTATAAATTAGGTGCACCCAGCCATACCTACAGACTATGTTTACATTTTTTAATAGCTTAGTCCAATTCTGTTTTTCTAATTAATACTTTATTGAGTTTAATACAATCACAAGTAACACACACATACATTCATCCTAGCAGCTTAGTCCAATTCTAACTGTGTGATTGGAGTCAGAACACGTAACTTCTGCTCACCCAAATGTTGGGATGCACAAAACTAGGTGATTTGATACTTTTTAATGGACCAACAGAGATTTACAAAAAAACTTAAGCTTTCAGATCTACAGGGTCCCTTCTCAAAAGGAAAAAGGCCCAAATGTTGGGGTAACTTTAAATTGTGAAATTGTTCAAAACAAGTCCACTGATGGTCTATGCGGGTCATTAAATAAAGTCTGATAACTCTGAAAAGCCCCCTTTATCTTAATATACCACCAACACCCTAATCTAGATCAGTTCCAGCTGATTGTCATCTATATACCCCATACCCGGGATCAGGCTGAAAACTGGCAATATTATCTAGCCTATCTCTCCAGGTCAACTAAAACACAATAAATAAATCATTAACATAGTAAGAAAATTATTTTTTTGAAACTCGGTCAACTACTGTATCTTTGAAACATTAATCCTTCCCTGCTGGGAGTGGAGACAGTAAACCAAAATCTTTGTCACTCTTGTTATCTTTGTCTCAAATACTTCAGGCCATCTCACTCTAGTAGGAAAAGAGATTATTCAGTTCTTCCTTCACTACTGTTTCCTGGGTCTGCACCCACCTACCACATGCCTTATTCCTATCTTGCAAAGATCAGCTTCGATCTTCTCCAGTAACTCCTTCTAATGGGCATATAAGAAAATGCGGCCCAACAGTAAGAATAAAAAGCACTTGCATACAGTAGGCACATTGCATTAGGGACAGGAAGAGAGAATCTCCACTCCTACCAACCCTGCTGACCTTTCCCCAAAAAATACAGCAGCAAACAAGAATACAATAAGGGGTAGCCAGCCCATCAGTGAAGCAACAGCATTAGCGTTCATAATGCTGGCAACCTGAGTTCGAGAATGAGGCCAAGATGGCAACAGGCCAACCAGGAGAAGGAAGACTGAGCATCCCAGAGGATGTTCTCTTCCTTGCTGGTGGTGGGAAGGGTTGTCAGGCTTCAACTGCACTACTGCCACCTGGCGGCTCACAGGTGGTACTGCATCCAGTTTCATGCTTTGCGGAAGGGAGGGAGGATGGTGACCCAACTCCATACAGAGAGCACAATCTGCATGTGTGCCTTGGAGTCAATAGTGACAGCGTCCTTGTGGGAGGGAATGAAATGACATAGAATATAAATCATCCATGGCAAGTGGGACGATGAAACCAGCTCTCTTGGACCCTACCCCCTCCACTGCCACTGCTTAGCAATGCACCTAGAGTATGGGTGCCCCACACCACCAGCCCCACCATAGAGGGTTAGCCATGGTAGCATGGCAGGGACTAGGGGTGATGGGGTTGAAAGGTCACCTAGAGAGGTCCAGATGGGGCATCTTGGCTAAGGGGAGAGAAACATTTCGGATAAAAAAAATCTAACCAGACAATGTAAAGCAAAACAAGTGGCACAATGCTCTTAAAAAATGTATACATTTTCATAAAATAAATATAAAATAGTAATACCAGATTGTTGTTTGATCTAAAGTCCCCTTTATGATTCAACTCATGTTAGTAGAAATTGGAGTACTTGAAAAAAGTTCAATGGAGTAACATTTATTTGTTTGTTGTTTTTTGGTAACTGAATAGGCCAGCTGGAAACAGAGTCCCATTTCCAGGGGCATCCCAGAATTAGCTACAATGAGAAATCACAACATCAGTAAAAACATAGTGCAAAATCAAGTCATGCAAAACATTTGCACATATGAAAATGGAGAAGACTAGACTGTTCAACAAATTCAATAGCTAATACTGTACCAGCTATGCATTCCAAACTCTGTATTGCAAGGATCATATTAGTCCTCTAATTGTACGGTATGTTCATCAGGACTCGTGTATATTTTTACATATTACCACTCCGATACACTGCTTGTTATTCAGGACCTCTGTTTTGCATTCTGTATGTCAGCACTTAGTTGTGCTGTATGTTCTCTCTACTTATGTCATGTTGCCTTTTTGTTATTGTATATACCATCTTTATGGTCCAGGTCGTGGCTGAAAATGGTCCCTGGGATCAGTGTACCTACCCGCTCAACAAATAAATAAATAAAATAAAATAAATATAGGTATCACTAGATATGTTACACAAGGGAAGTTATACAGAAAATGAACAGTTAGGGATATTGTTTTGCTGAAGAGGGTGTCTTGACAGTCAAATAACTGATCTCTGTTTAAAAAGGCGTCAGACCTGCAGGTCAGTCTCAAACTGCTCAGATTAAAAAAGGAAGGCAAGGGCTTGGCTCCAAACTTAATGGCCACCTAGAACGAGCGCTGTCTAATTCCTCGGGTATTTCTCTGCGATTTGCACTGTCTAGCCAGTTCAACACATCGGAGTAGCAGAGGATCATATAACAACACCATCCTATACTTTGACTCACCCTTCCAGCAGATGATACATATAAAACAGCATTATCTGATCATTGGAATAGTGCAACACAGTCAACCTGACAACACTACAGGGCCGGCCATGCAGCAGACAAATAAAATGTTCACAGCCCTTCTTAAACAAATGGCTGAAATCACCCTTGCCTTGAACAAAACTACAACTGCCATTCAACAGCTAGAAACCAAGATCAGTTTAACTGAAAAAAGCAAACAAAAATGCAGAGGCAATCGAACGGCTTACCACCATGATACGAGAGCAGGGAAAAACAATCCACTCCATGCAAAGCAAAATGGATGGTATGGAAAACCAAAGCCGTAGGAACAATCTTTGGTTCCTAGGCTTCCCTGAGGGGGCCAAGCGTGGCTATCCCCTGGATTTTCTCTGTGACATTTTACCTGAACTGTTGCAGCATGACGTTCCTCCAGGGCTAACCATCGAAAGGGCTCACAGAACGTTGAACCCAATGCCAAAGCCTGGGGAAAGGCCCAGACCCATCATGGCCTATATACTAAATTTCACAGATAAAGAGTGGATCTCTGCAAGAGTTTGAGAACTAGGATTCCTTTCCTGGAGAGGACACAGAATCCTAATATTCCAGTACTACTCCCGCAATCTAGCTGCTAGGAGGAAAGAGTTCACAGAGGCTTGTAGAATGATGCACTCTTTCGGCAAAAAATTATCTCTCTGGTACCCAGCAATTATGCGGTTAGAAGTTAACGGTACCTATATGTCCTTCTCTACACCTGACAGCCTCATTCAGTACTTAAACGCTAAAGGTCCATCACAACACAGACCAGACCTGCAGGGCCATTAACATGCGGTGACGACACAGACTTACAACAACAAATCTGCAACTACTGACACTGCTACCTTCACTACAGAACCCAGACCAGCTAGCTTCCAATTCCAAGGTAGACGGCCTGCCCTCCCAGTGAGAACACGCTAGCGGCAACAATCTGGGAGACACCCGAAGCAGGACCATCCTCAAGATAGGACCAGAGATCTGTCCTTGATATCACCAGTGCTCTCTGATGATATTATCACCCGATTTTCCACACTGAACCGGTTTGCCTGCTGTTTTTCCCGATTATTCAGAGGAGATGTCACAGGAGGCCGCTAGGACTGAGGCCTGTACCCAAGATCTGAACACAGTGCTATCTCCATGCACAGCCTCCCCTATGGATTGCCGGACTTTGCCCCATGCAGCCCAGACACTGGAAGACATTGCGGCTGAATGGACACAGCAAGCACCCTCAGACACTAAACTGCTTCAGGCGGCAGATCAATCGGATCCAACAAGTGTCCATGTCTCCTTTTTGTTTACTCCTTTTTTCCCTCAGCATGCACGGCTTGGTTGGGACGCTGGGGCAGTGACTCCTGATTACTAATAATTCTTTTTTTTTTTTAGGACTGAGCCAATGTGTACTGAGCCAATATAGGCTGGGGCAGAATCCCAAAAGTCCCTAAACCAGAGTCGTGCATGGCACGGAAAGAACTCAGGGCACTACTAATTGTTAATATCTGCCATTAACAAAGGATGTTTAGCATGTCTGCTGCTATTGTAAGGGTTAACAGGTTACTTGCAAGTCCTTACTTGGCTAATTGTATCTCTTCCTCCAAATGACTGGGGTGGATGAGGGATAACTGACATTACCACATTCTGGATTAATAGGTTTGGTACTACTTAGCCCTATAACATATTCCTGTAATTCCTTATTTAAACAGGTGTTAATCTAAAGCTGGATCTACTTAACCACACTCTTGCCCCTATACCCGTGTCCTCTTTTCTCCTTGCCACTGGACTCCTGGGCCTGCAGGCTGCTTTAGTCCACAACTACTCATGGCCTCTAGCTACACCTGTATACAACAGATGTCACTAGCGGACATCCCTGACTCTTTCCACCTATTTCCCAGGGAAGAACGTCTCCCACTCTGGGACTGTCCAAAGCGTTAGGGGTCCTGACTTATCCACCCCCCCGACTGGCTCGGTGGGTAAGCCGAAGAGGACACTACGACCTCGGCCTATGTTACCCACCAGTGCCATTGCGCAAGGTTGTGCATCCAATGTAAATAGTACAGCTAGTCTTTTTACTCCTGTGTTATCACTGAAATTCCTAATTACTGTACTTTTATCTGCAAAAAGTATGCCTGAAAGTATGTTTATGTTTTTACTGTATCAACTGACACCACCTTGAACCTACAACTTACTACAATACAGGACTTGCTGCTAACCCTTTCCTCTGATGAAATCTCCCCATGGCCTACTGATTACATTGGCTTGGTTACCATGCTCCAATAACCTGAACATGGGTGAAATCTCCATTATAACATGGAATGTCAGGGGTCTTAACTCTCCCTCTAAGAGAAAATAAGTCCTAACTCACTTAAAGAGGCTAAAAACCCAGACTGCCTTCCTACAAGAAACCAAATTAAACAAGCAAGATCACAAATACTTGGTGAAGGATTGGGTGGGGTTAGAAGTCTACGCCAGTGCCCCAACAAAAAAGAGAGGTGCGGTCATTTTAATTCACAAATCCCTCCCCTGGACAATCCTGCATAGCAAAGCTGATCCCCAAGGTAGGTGGGTGATGGCCATATTGGACATGCCCCTTGGCCAAATTCTTGTAGCTAATATATATGCTCCCAATGAGAATAATCCTTCCTTCTTTTTAGACCTTAATGCCAAACTGGGGACAATGACAAAGCCCGATATACCAATGTTGGTGGGAGAAGACTTTAATTTAACCCTTGTTCCTACCCTGGACAGAAGTGACCAGGGGAAAGAATCCCATACCCAGGGAGTACAGAACACATTGGACCTTAGCTCTGAATACTGGTTAGTTGATATCTGGTGACTATTTCACCCAGCTGAGCGTGACTACACTTTCCAGTCTGGGGTACATGGCTCCTTCAGTAGACTGGATTTTTGGCTAATATTCCAATTTCTTACACCTTGCACCCCAGAAATCAGTATTCTTCCCACGGTTATATCAGATCATGCACCAGTGCAGCTGATCCTGTTCTGGGCCCAATCACCCCACGGTCGTCATGTTGGAGACTAGATCCCCTTCTTATGCATGACCCAAAATTCATCGAGTGGGCCAAATCCAAAACCCAACTCTTCATACAAGAGAACCCCATCTCCGAGAACTCAGCCCAAAATACTTGGGAGGCCTATAAAGCCACTATGTGTGGCAAAATTATTGAGTACGCGGCTCACAGAAGATGTTGCAAGGAGACCGAACTTACCTTGCTTGAAAGTGAATTACTTGCTGCAGAACAGGAGCTGAAGGCCCTCCTCCCACCCCTCCCCCCACTCTGAATGTGGAAGGAGAGTCCTGCAAATACGTATAAAAATTAACAAATTAACTTCCAGAAAAGCGGACCTTGCCCCCCTCAGAATACGTCACATGTACTAGAAGAGAGGGGGACAAAAATGGAAGGGTCTTAGCATATCAGTTATGTAAACAACAGGCACACAGATACATAGCTGGCCTAAAAAACCCAAACACTGGAACTGTTCGAACTAATTCCCAAAAACTGAATTAAATTATGGCAACATTCTATTCTCATCTATATACCTCCTCCAGACCCGCTGCTACCCCAGAAACCCAGGACTTTCTTCACTCCATTAGGCTACCCAAACTCTCTCTCTCTCTCTCTCTCTCTCCCCCCATAATGTCATTCTAGAAGCCCCCCTTACACCACAGGAAGTTTCCACAGCTCTGATGGCCTTTAAAACAGGGAAGGCGCCAGGAGAAGACGGTATTTCGGTGGACTTTCTCCAGGCACTGTCCCCCATGATTTCCCCCCTATTATGCCACGTATTTACAGAAGCTGAGACTCAGGGCATTTTACCACAAACTCTTCAAGAGGCTACCATCATCATCCTCCCCAAAAAAGGAAAACCCCCATAGGAGGCGGCTAGCTATCGCCCCATTTCACTGATTGATGCTGACAGTAAAGTGTATGCTAGGGTGTTGGTTAACAGGCTAAACCCAATACTCCCACACGTCATACACCCCTCCCAAGTGGGATTTGTGAAAGGTCGGTACAGTACAGACAATCTTCAAACACTTCTCAACCTCATTCACCTAGCAAAAACTCGACTCTGTCGAATGGGACTACCTTCATGACTTTCTTCATCACTTGGGATTTGGGCCCCGGTTTAGAACAGCTGTAACAACTTTATAGACATCTCCCCAGGCAAAGGTACTCACTAACTCTATAATATCAGAACCATTTCAACTGTATAGAGGTACCAGACAGGGCTGCCCACTTTCCCCCCTTCTGTTTCTCCTAGCGGTAGAACCCATGGCTGCAGCAATTTGGCAACACCCTCTCATAACAGGTATTGGTCAGGACAGCCACAGCCCTCCACCTTAATGTATGCGGATGACTTATTAGTGATCCTAGGAGATGCTTTGAAATCTATCCCCCCACCCTATTAAAACACTTCTCTAACATTTTGTGGGCTTAAAATTAATGAAGCCAAAACAGAGATTCTCCACTTAACCTAAATGTCTCCCCATACCATGTCCCACCATGACCTAAAATGGTCCCAATATACCATTACATATATGGGAATTAAAGTAGGAGCTAATCTCGGGAAGTGGTGGGATAACAATCTAGGCTGCCTGATAACTCCCTGATTGCAAAACAGAACTAGACCAACTGTCTCGTCTCAATCTCACACTTGCTGACAAAATTGGTGCCATTAAGATGTCTATTGCACCTAGATTCTTCCACTTACTATCGCATATCCCCTTATGTCTTCCCAAGCCATGGCTCCATAGACTGGACAAAACAGTCGGTTCCTTCCTTTAGGGTAAGGACAAACCCTGTTTTGGCAAGAACCTACTCCGTGCACATTGGAAACAAGGGAGCTGGGGTCTCCCTTGGATGGAGGGCTATAAAATAGCATACCAGTGTTCCCAAACTATGAAATGGTTTCAACCCCACTCTAAGGACTCCCCTCAGTGGTTACTAATGGAACAAACCTTAAGTGGTTCTCCCATTGCAGCTACTATGTTATGGCCTGAGATACCACAGGATCTCCTATCACATCCCACTATAGGTCCTTCAATCAAATATTGATGATCCCTTCACAAAAAGCTGAATATCTCTGACCTTCCTCTATTATACACTCCTATATGGAACAACCCCAATATCACTATAGGTGGTCTCCCTATAATTTGGGCCAAATGGTAAGATAAAGGTATTCTTTTTTTTAAAAGATGTACTCGTGAAAGGTTCCTTAATGGTGGATACCTTCCAACAACTACAACACAAATGGAACTTACCCACCTCCGACTTCTAGAAATTTCTTCAATTCAGAGACGCTCTAAAGCACTTGCTGCAAAAGAAAAATCTCTCTCAAATGACCTAGCACCCCCAGTACACGCATGTCTCACCCTAAAAAAAGGTATGGCCGGAAATCTATATGTACTAATGAGGGATACCCTGCCCTCCCAACTCAATCCTCAAAGGTCAACTGGGAAAAGGTTTTACAAATATCAATTACAGACCATCAATGGAAGCAATGTTGGCAGGTGGGTCACACTGTCCACGCAGATGCCCGGAGCAGACTTATTTACAACAAAGTGCTGCATTCATGGTACAGAACTCCTACTATGCTTAAGAAGATGAAATTACTCCCACATGATAAATGTTGGAGGTGTCTCCAGCCTGGAGGAAACCTCTACCATATCCTATGGCTTTGCCCCCTGATTACAGACACTTGGAAGTCAATTCTCCAAACAGCAAGTAAAGTCTTGCAGTGCACTATTCCTCCTACTGCTACTAGGCCTTAAATCTGAAGCCCCAAATCTCAGCCCCCACGAATTCAGATGGCTAATGCTGCTCAGTATGCAAGTGAAACGTACCCTCCTTAAAAACTGGAGCAGCCCCAAAATGCCCAATGTGACCGAAATATTATCAGTACTTACTAGTATACTTGAATCAGATAGATGCTCTCATCTGATAAAAGGGCAACTACCAAATTTCCATTTATGCTGGGCCCCTTACATGGCTTATTTGGCTTCAAGAGCAGGTGTCGGTTGAACTTTTTATTATATTTACTACTAGACTTCCTTCCTACCAATGTAATGCTTAGCTCAATTACTTGCATAAAATTACAATAATGATATCATATCATATATTTTACCCCAATTATAGGATGACAGTATTGTAAAAAGTTATTCTCTCTATAGTTCAACTTTGGAGACCATTAAGAGACAGGTTCTTACTCTCACTTCGTAACAGATGACAAAGTTATTATCGTTATTTTGTACCGTTATTTCCATTTTGCTTCCTACAGATAATGTCAGTACAGAGATAAGACTAGTATCCTCCATGTCTAGAAGTAATATTCTCCCTTAGTTACTCTGTGATACCCTTTCTTCATCTTTTTTCAGGCACTCCCTCTGAATCAGCCATTGGAAGGTACGTCTACCGAATTATATGAAACCATGTCTAATCAGCAGGAGTACCTCCTTATGGTCTGGAATTCTCAGCAGAAGTCAAGATGGGTACCTTTACTAAAGATTGGATCTAGTTGTTTGTGTGCTCCTATACCTCAGACAGATAAACCCCCTATAGCCCAAAAGATGTGCCTACGCTATAACATACATATGGATGTAGAATAATATACCATTTGCTGTTCTCTGTACTGTATGACGTTACCACTGAATAAGTTGTTGTGTTTCTTAATTTTTGTATTTGTGTGTGAAAACAATAAAACATTTAACTGAAAAAAAAGGTAGGCAAATCACCATGATGGCTCACCATTAACCTGCTATCATCAGACTGAACCTCCTTCTCTTAGGCCGATGCACAATAATGGCACACTTATGAGTGCTAACAAGAAAGATATCATGTCAGCGTCTGCTATTTCTAACCTTTGATGACTATGAGGCCTTTTTTCACCATTCAGACCTGCTTTTAAAGAGCAACTGACACTAACCAGCAAACAGTGTCTGACATTCCTGGCAGCATCCCGACTCCCCGACCTGCAAAATCACAGCAGTTCCAATGGGAAACATTATTCCTATATTGTGAAAGTTAAGAAAATGCAGCCGCATCATCACAGCGCTTTAGCAGTCTGTGAGTGCAGCATGAGGCGATCGTGAGTGCAAGATGACATCTAGCTGGGAACTACAGTGCCTCTGCACAGTGTGCCTTTCCTGGTTACCAGTACAGTAGTCCTTGGTTGCTAGTGGTCCCCCCTTCCTGCTGATCACCGGAGTGAATGAAAATGAATAGTCCCAGGTGGCTGCGAGATCGATGAAGTAAAAACTGAATAGTCCCTGGTGTTCAGTGCCCCCAACTGATCGCCTGCCCGCTATAAAATAAGGATATTCACTGGTGGTATAGCGGTCCTCTCCCCACACTGATTGCCAGACCCATATCTAATGCAGATATTCCCTGGTGGTTTAGAGGACCCTCCATCCTTGATCTGCCCATATACTACAAATTATATTCTTCCTGGTATCTAGTGTACCCTGCCCCTCCCACCCAGGCAGGTAGTGTCCCACCACCACACTCCCCCATCCCAAACCCAAGCCAGCACAGCCCTCATCTCACCACCATGGCTGGCCACCGACTGAGCTCTCAATGAGCATGTATTCTATACGGTACTGTCATCGAGGCACAGGTCAGGAAGCACAGGACGACCAGGAGCAGTTGTAAAATTTGCAATGAGTGTTTTATTACTATTAATAACAGCAAAATAAAAAAATAAAAATGTGTTCAGTATAATTACTTACAAAGGCAGTACAAACACAAAAAACAAAGTCCTTCATCTGAGGAGATCTCTAATTTCAAGTTTCAGTCTTGTTCTCTCTCTATAGCAAAAGTATTGCTGCTCTTTTTATAAGTCTGTCTGGGAACCCATTAACAAGACATCCTGTTTTTCAGAAAATGTTCTTGTCAGTTTCCTTCCTTGCAGGTGCAACAAAACGGTACATGGTGTCCCAGAACTGACCTCTTGTTGATGGCTTCAGCAAAAGAGCTAGTTTTGTAGTCCAGGTTAACCCCCTAAGTTCCAAATAGTGTTTTGCAATCATTTAAACAATATAACTACATACATTTTCAAACCAAAGAATCCCAGTTTCACATAAAGTTTCACACATATTTTATAACTTCAGATATGCAAGGCAAGGGGTAAGAAAAGATAGAAAGAGCAAGTGAAGGCAGAGAGAGATAGCGGGGGGGGGATAGTGAGATCATCGGAGTGGCCAGTCCTGGGTCTCACAAGACAATTTGACTGTGCAGTCAGACAGACAAGAGATAGAACAGAAGAGGATAAAACAGATCCTTGTTTTTAACTCTTTCTACATAACAAAGGGAGTAGGGTCTTATTCAACCCTGTCACATACCCCCTCTTAAAGAGGGCACCCGTTTAAAAAAAAAAAACAGGTTTCTAAAACTTTATTTAAATTCTCCTTTAACATTAGCTTATAATCTTTACAGTTGTCAGCATATTCAGTATCCCTTTTCTCCATAACAACCAGTACAACAAACAATGAAGTTTAAACTCACACTTTTTTTTTTCAACCTTTGGAATTCTCAATTCCTGATCCATATCTTGACAGAAAATCAGCATTGACATTCTCTTTTCCAGATTTGTGCATCACTTTGAATGTAAATGGCTATAGTGCCAGGTACCACCTTGTGATTCTGGAATTTTTATCCTTCATTTGGTTAAGCCAACAAAGAGGATTATGATCGGTTAGAAGTATAAAGTCAGCTCCTAGCAAATAGAACTGAATGGACTCCATGGCCCCCTGCTGCAAGGCATTCCTTTTCAATGGTGGCTGTTCCTTTTTTCTCTGCCGTGAAACTTTCTACTGATATATACCTGTAGAATGGGACATTCCTTCCCATCTATATTTTGACTCAAGACTGCACCTAGGCCAACCTCTGATGGAGCTATCTGTAACAAAAACTGTTTCTCAAAGTCTGGGCTTTGTAAAACAGGGGATGAACATAATGCAGCCTTTATGGCCTGAAAAGCATCATCACACTCTGGGGAACATTTCACATTATTCAGGAACTGTTTTTTTGTGAGTTTAGTGAGGGGAGTAGCTAACTGGTCAAAGTTAGGAACAAATCTTCGATAGTAACCCACCAGCCCTAAAAATGACCTGACATGTTTCTTTGTTTTATGGATAGGACTGTTAGCAACAGCTTCTATCTTAGAAATCTCTGGCTTTACTTCTCCACTTCTCAAAATATATCCCAAGTATCTGTTTTCCTGCATGCCCAATGCACATTTGGTAGGATTAATGGTCAAACCTGCATTTTTGATAGCTTGGATAACTGTTCATAAGTGTTACAGGTGGCTTTTTCAGTCTGGACTGTACACCATGACATCAATCAGGTAAACAGCACAATAGCCAGTATGAGTAGCTAATATTACATCCATGTACCACTGGAATGTATCGGGTACACCACGTAAACCAAACGGCATGGTGGTGAACTGACAGAATCCAACAGGAGTGGTAAATGCAGTTATGTCTTTAGCTAAGGGAAAATGCCAGTACCCCTTGGAGAGATCGAGAGTACTGATGTACTTGGCACTTCCCAGTTTATGCACCAAATCGGTCACTGATTCAGACACTTGATTAAGTTTTCTAAAATCAAGGCAGATTCTTATACCCCCCCCCCCTCTTTTTTATTTACAATCACCATTGATGATGACTGAGCACTTCTCGACTATTCTATAATACCCAGCTCTTTCATGTTTTGTATTTCCTTAACCACGTCTGCTTGTAACCGCTCCAGTAATCTGTATGTCTTTTGTCTAATAGGGTGAGCATTCCCTGTCACTATTACATGCTCAACCCCTGTTGCTCGGCCTTACACTGTGGTAAAAGTACTGTTACATACCTTTAGTAAGTTACGAATTTCTGCAGTTTGTTCGGAGGTTAAGGAAACATTCACCTTTACAGCATCAGCAGTTACAGTTTGTTCCTGTCATAAGCTATATCAATATCTTCTTTCTCAGTTTCTGGTAAAACTAGCAAAGCAGCCTTTGGTGTTTTTTCAACTTATTTCTTCAGGAGGTTAGCATGGTATATCTTGGTAGGATTTTTCCTATCAGGGGTCTTGATTTCATAGTTAACTGTGTCAGTACGTCTAAGCACTTTATAAGGCACTTGCCACTTCATTAACAGTTAATTTTCTGTAGTGGGTAACAGTAGCAATACCTTTTCACTTGGCTCAAAACCTTTTTTTTTTACTCCATGGTCATGATATGCCTTCTGCTGGTTTTGGGCCTCTTCCTGATTACTATAGGCAATTTCAACATATTTTGCAGTTCCATTCTCGGGGCACACATGTAAGATGTAATAGATTGTTTCTGAGTGGGTTATCTTCCCATGTTTCTTTTATTACATCTAGTGGCCCTCTATGTTTTCTACCATACAGCATTTCATATGGTGAAAAAACCTGTTGAGGCTTGTGCCATTAGGCAGTTAAAATGTTTGAATGTTGAATATATGCCATGTTTTTTTGGGGGGAGGGGGTGCACTTGATGCTACACACCAGCAGCACCCTTCTCCAGAAATGTGAATTGCATTTTGAGCTATGCAAAGGTTTTGAGCATGCTATTTGGTTATTGTTAGAGTTTTGGGAGTTGTGGTACTCCCCTTAGCATGCTCCCTGCCACAACTTTTGGAAATTCCTGGGTGGAATCAATTTAAGGAGCCAATAAGGCCATGTGACTTAAGCCAATTTAGGCAGTACTCTATATTTATGAGTAGCCACTGCAGGCATTTCAGAGCTGAGAAGCTAGTGTAGGGACTATACCGAAAGGGCCCCACCATGAAGGGGTGGTATAGCTTGCTCACTTTGGAATTCCAATCTGAAAACTAAGAGGACCCCCTTTTTTCATGGAGTTTAAAGTAAGAAAAGCCATTAGGCAGTTAAAATGTCTGAATGTTGAATATATGCCATGTTTTTTTTTTTTTGGGGGTGCACTGGATGCCACACACAAGCAGCACCCTTCTCCAGAAATGTGAATTGCATTTTGAGCTATGCAAAGGTTTTGAGCGTGCTATTCGGTTGTTGCTGAACATAATGCAGCCTTGTTGGCCCAAAAAGCTTCATCACACTCTGGGTACCATTTCACATTATTCAGGAACTGTTTCTTTGTGAGTTTAGTGAGGGGAGTAGCTAACTGGTCAAAGTTAGGAACAAATCTCCGATAGTAACCCACCAGCCCTAAAAATGACCTGACGTGTTTCTTTGTTTTAGGGATAGGACTGTTAGCTACAGCTTCTATCTCAGAAATCTCTGGCTTTACTTCTCCACTTCTCAAAACATATCCCAAATATCTGTTTTCCTGCATGCCCAATGCACATTTGGTAGGATTAATGGTCAAACCTGCATGTTTGATAGCTTGGATAACTGTTCATAGGTGTTACAGGTGGCTTATCCAGTCTGGACTGCACACCATGACATTATCCAGGTAAACAGCACAATAACCAGTATGAGTCGCTAAAATTACATCCATGTACCGCTGGAATATACCGGGTACACCATGTAAACCAAACAGCATGGTGGTGAACTGACAGAATCTAACAGGAGTGGAAAATGTAGTTATGTCTCTGGATTCTTTAGCTAGGGAAATCTGCCAGTACTCCTTGGTGAGATCGAGAGTACTGATGTACTTGGCACTTCCCAGTTTATGCACCAAATCATCTATCCTTGGCATAGGACAGTTGTCCAATTTGGACACTTGATTAAGTTTTCTAAAATCAAGGCACATTCTTATACCCCCTCTTTTTTATTTGCAATCACCATTGATGACGACTGAGCACTTCTCAACTATTCTATAATACCCAGCTCTTTCATGTTTTGTATTTCCTTAACCACGCCTGCTTATAACCGCTCCAGTAATCTGTATGTCTTTTGTCTAATAGGGCGAGCATTCCATGTCATTATTACATGCTCAACCCCTTTTGTTCGGCCTGACACTGTGGTAAAAGTACTGTTAAATACCTTTAGTAAGTTACGAATTTCTGCAGTTTGTTCGGAGATTAAGGAAACATTCACCTTTACAGCATCAGCAGTTACAGTTTGTTCCTGTCATAAGCTATATCAATATCTTCTTTTTTAGTTTCTGGTAAAACTAGCAAAGCAGCCTTTGGTGTTTTTTCAACTTATTTCTTTGGGAGGTTAGCATGGTATATCTTGGTAGGATTTTTCCTATCAGGGGTCTCAATCTCATAGTTAACTGTGTCAGTACGTCTAAGCATTTTATAAGGCACTTGCTGCTTCATTAACAGTTAATTTTCTGTAGTGGGTAACAGTAGCAAGACCTTTTCACCTGGCTCACAAACTTTTTTTTTTACTCCATGGTCATAATATGACTTTTTGCTGGTTTTGGGCCTCTTCCTGATTACCTGATTACTATAGGCAATTTCAACATATTTTGCCAGTTCCATTCTCAGGGCACACATGTACGATGTAATAGATTGTTTCTGAGTGGATTATCTTCCCATGTTTCTTTTATTACATCTAGTGGCCCTCTATGTTTTCTACCATACAGCATTTCATACGGTGAAAAACCTGTGGAGGCTTGTGGCACTGCTCTGTAAGCAAAAAGCAGATAAGATAAATATTGGTCCCAATCTTTCCCTTCCCCTTTTACAAACCTTTTTAACATGCGTTTTAGGGTTTGGTTAAAATGCTCAACAAGACCATCTGTCTGAGGATAAGGGGAGGTTCTTATGGCAGTGATACCTAATAGTCAGTATAGCTCCTTCAGACATGCAGCACCAAAATTACTACCCTGATCAGTAATAATCTCTTTAGGTAGGCGCACCCTGCTGAACATTTTGGCAAGCTCTGCTGCCACTTTTGGGGCTGTGATGGTACGCATTGGAACTGCTGCTGGGTATCGAGTAGCATAGTCACAAACTACCAGAATGACTCGATTACCCTTTTTACTTTTGTCTAAGAGGCAAACCACATCCATTGCAATTCTCTCAAAAGGCACATCTAGCAAGGGTAGGAGTACCTTGTCTTTTCTAATCACTGGGGCTACGTTCCAATATTCAGCACAAGAATTGGAATAGGTAGCAACATCTTCATGAATTCCAGGTCAGTAAAATCTGTACAGCAATCTGGCAAGGGTGCAATCCCTCCCTGAGTGACCAGCCATAGGACTATCATGTGCAATCTGTAACAACTCAATTTGATACTTTTGTGGTATAACCAATTGTTCTATCTGTTCTTGTGTCTGAGGTTTAACATAAACTTGGCATAGTAACCCATTACATTTTTTAAACAATGATTCACCCTGTTTTTGTGTCATCCCCAGCTGCTTAAAATAACCTTGGAGAGAAGCATCATTAGTTTGCTCTGGAACAAAATCACAATCAGTTATGTCTAGTTTCAGCTTTTCCCCTTATGTCCATCAATCTTTTGTTGCCACTGGTGTTTCAGGCATCTTCTTTCTTTCCTGGATGTCCAGATCTTGGAGCTGGGCTCAAACAAGTCTGCATCAAAATCACCGAAAGGAAAAGTGTCTCCACCATCTGAGATTTTCTTTGCCTGTGCTCTTGTTACCACTGCTCCTGAAACTGCAGGTTTCAGGTCCTCTGAGATTAACTCAGTAAATCCTGGACAGTCATTTCCAATAATCACAGGTACAGGTAACTTGGGTACTACCCCCACTTTCATTTGGTGCGACTCCCCATTAATATTCAGTGTCGTTGTGTGGTGGGATAGCATTGCGTGTCCCATTGGATGCAGATGACACCAGCACCTGGTCCTTTTACATAGTGTTTTCCCAGCACTTCAACATGCACTAGGGTCTGTCTGGTTCCCAAATCAATAAGTCCCTTTATGGTCTTATCTCCCACCTTTACATCTATTAAATACTTGCCCCAATTTGCTAAGTCCAAATCTGCTGCAGTGGTACCTTCCTTATTTTTAAGGCAGTTTCTTGCAATGTGGCCTTGCTCGTTACAGTTATAGCAAATAATATCTTTGGGTGCAGACTTGATACGCCCACCACCGTTTTTATCTGATTTGGAGTTAGATTGGGAAAAAGTGGATCTTACCGGTCTTTGGCTGTTATTTCGCTACTGCATGGTCTGTCTGGCCATCTGATAGTCCTCAGCCAAAGAAACAGCCTTTTCCCCACTTTCTGGTCGTTCTTTTACTCAAAGCTGTACATCTGTAGGCAGGATGTTGATGAATTGCTCCACTGCAAATGTGTCAATGATCTGTGGGACTGTTTTGCCCTGTGGCTGGAGCCATTTAATAAGGAGTTATCTGGGTCTGGCGAAGGCTTCTCGAGGATTGTCGACTGAGTTGTACTTCAGGACCAGAATCTTTGCCTGTAGGTCTCTCCTGGGATGTCGTATCTTTACAAGATTTCTCTTTTCACAAGGTCATAGTTTTCTGACTGTGCAGTGTCCATATTGCTGTAGGCAAGCTGGGCTTTACCTGTAAGGTACCAGCCTGACTGCCCATTGCTGCTTTGGCCACTGGCAGGCTGTGGCAACCCTTTCAAGAATTGTTAGGTATGCTTCAATATCATCCCAGGGACACAGTTTTGTAAGTGTGAGGTATTTTAAGTTGTTGGTGTTTTGCTGCTCTGCTGGACCTGTGCCAGATCCACCAGCTTTGATAGCTTACAAGGCATAAAGCCATCGCTGCTCCAGTCGCTGCATCTCTTCTTTTCTCTGCTGCTCCTGTAGCTGTATCTCTTCTTTTTTCTGTTGCTCCTGTCACTGCATCTCTTCTTTTCTCTGCTTCTCTCTCTCTTTGTTGTATAGCCCACCATTTGAAGAAGGCAGACAGGCTTTCAGGTTCTGTCACTGCCTGTTCTTTTTTTTTTCCATCATTGGTGCTGGTTGTACAGTCTCAGCTTGGACTTCCGTCTCTGCTTGTTTGGCTGCCATCTTTCTGGTAATGTTTCCTGGGCTTGCTGATGCAGAATCCATACCTTTCTGCTATGCTTCCCTGGTACCAGGTCAGTACCCATGCACAAAACTCCTGGCTTAGAGTATGCATGGCGTAAATCTCTCTTAGGCTGACACCATTTGTTGTTGAGGCACAGCTCAGGAAGCATAGGATGACCAGGAGTAGTTGTAAAATTCACAGTGAGTGCTTTATTATTAACAGCAAAATAAAAAAATAAACATTTGTTCAGTATAATGATTTACAAAGGCAGTACAAAAACCGAAAACAATGCCCTTCATCTGAGGATCTCTCTAATTTCAAGTTTCAGTCCTGCCCTCTCTATAGCAAAAATATGGTTGCTCTTTTTTATAAGTCTTTGTCTGGGAATTCGTTAAGAAGACATCCTGATTTTCAGAAAATGTTCTTGTCAGTTTCCTTCCTTGCAGGTGCAACAAAACAGTACATGGTGTCCCAGAACTGATCTCCTGTTGACAGCTTTGGCAAAAGAGCTAGTGTTGCATTGCAAGTTAACCCCCTAAGTTCCAAATAGTGTTTTGCAATAATTTCAACAATATAACTATATACATTTCCAAAGCAAGGGATCCTAGTTTCACATAAATATTCACACATATTTTATAACTTCAGATATGCAAGGGGGAAGAAAAGATAGAAATAGCAAGTGAAGGCAGAGAGAGATAGCGGGAGGGGGGAGGAATAGCGAGACCATCGGCATGGCCAGTTCCTAGGTCTCACAAGAAAACGTGACTGCACAGTCAGACAGACAAGAAAGAACAGAACAGGATAAAACAGATCCTTGCATTTAACCCTTTCTACATAACAAATGGGACAGGGTCTAATTCAACCCTGTCACAAGCACATGCTCAATAACATTGCTTGACAGGTCAGACTGAGCTGTCAGTGACAGCTCAGTCTGACCTGTCAATCAATGTCAATGAGCACGTACTGTACAGAGTATGCGCTCATTGAGAGCTCAGTTGGCAACCAGCCATGGTGTGAGAAGAGAGCTGTGCTGGTCGCTGGCTCTGGTTTGGGATGGGAGAGTGGGGTGGTAGGACACTGCTTGCCAGGGTAGGGAGGAACCGGGGGTCCACTACAAACCAGGGAAGAATATAGTTTGTAGTATATGGGCAGATTGGCGATAGGGAGTAGGGTCTGTTAGACCACCAGGGAATATCTCCATTACATATGGGGCCAGCGATCGGCAAAGGGGAAGGACCACTAGACCACCAGGGAATATCTTTATCTTATAATGGGCTGGTGATCAGCGAGGGGGAAGCACTGGACACCAGGGACTATTAAAGTATTTTACTTTGGTGAGCAGCAGGGGACTACCAGCCACCAGAGACTCTTCAAGTTCATTTACTTTGGCGATTGGTGGGGGACCACTAGCCACCAGGGAGTGATTATTACATTTCCTCCACTTTGGTGATCGGTGGGGGAGGGGCCACTAGCCACCAAGGAGTGACTATTACTTTTCTACTACTTTGGTGATTGGTGGGGAGGGAGGGACCACTAGCCACCAGGGACAATTCATTTTCTGTTATTTCAGCAATCAGCAAGCATGGTGTGCGGGCACTCCTATACTGAACCACAACTGGCAACAGTGCTCCTGCTTGCAGGTGCAGCTCCCAACATGATGTCAAGATGCTATGCGAGTGGGAGCACTGCAGGCAGCAGTCACATGATCGCGTGCTCACCGCAGGAGAGTTTCAAACACTTAAAACCACATTGTTTTGGTGATGGACTTTATAAAAAACAAAGGGATTATACAGAGGGCCACCAGAAAACTATCATAGCTCACTAGGTACATTGGTGACAGCTGCTCTTTAAGTCCAAGCCAACCAAATTCCCTTCATAGTGATTTCAATATGATACCCATGACATTTTCATTATGGGGTTATGTGTAATTTTGTATTTGCTTGAAACTTGTCCTGATTGTGAAATGCCCTTGCTTCAGCTCTTTTGAACTGGGGTTCTTGCTTTTTTAATTACGTCCCTGTGAAGGGACTGCAAAAATGCCTTGATGTCATCAATGCTGTTGTGAGCCTGTTGTTTTTCTCTACTCTTCTTTTTTTTTGCCAGATGTTGCCACTTGTGATCTACATTGGCTGACCTGCTCTGTGGAAAGACCCACTTGAAGACCATAACTTGAAGGTATCAAGCTCTTTCTGTAGCTGTAAAATAAAACTAGGGACATGGTAGAAGAAATACATGCAGGTTTGCTGGATACAGAGTACCTTTACAGTAAAGGGCTTTTTTTAATGGGGCATACAGTAGGGGTGAAGTTTTTGCACCGTACATACTTAATCAGTATCAAAAAATAGCTTTGCACATTTGCACACTGAACATCCACCTGCCACCACAGTATAGAAATTACAAGCCATTTCAGTCAAATATTAAAAAGTGAATGACCAAGAAATATGGTCTATCCTTTGAGCTGGGCAATTTCTGATTTATGGCCCTATGGGTGCATGCCAAGCACAGCAGAGTGTCTGCTGGTAAGGTTAGTACCTAATAGTGAAGTTCCTCCATGAATTCTTCCACCCAGCGCAGCTTAGTCATTTCTGGGAGGCCATATAGTCCTCAAGCTATTTTGACATGACCTCTTCAAAAAATCTGCACTACTGTTCTGTGATGGTCTGCTTGGAGGCTAACTGCAGCAACAACTGTCCTGTGTGGAGGAAGCAGTCTTCCTCACTGGAAGTACAGCCTTCAGAATACTTCACACAGTGCTCAGTTTTATGAAAATCTGCCTAGAGCTTAGAATAAAAATGCATGGCTTCTTTGTGAAATTCCATGAGCTTAATAAACATTACCTTTCAGTCATCAGGAAACTGTGAGGCAGAGTCAATATATTTGGCTCCATTTTTTATTTTAGTCTTTGGTAACCAGGTAAGGCCCACTAGGCACAAGTGCCTGTTTTCAGGAGTGACCTGGGAGCACTGGGCAGTTAAGTGACTTGCTCAGAGTCACACAGTATGCAAGTGGAGGTTGTGAGAATCAAACTCAGGTCTAGTCTGCTCGATGTATCAAGCTCATTCACACCTTGTTCCTCTAACCTCTAGGCTATACTGCCAGCCCCACCACACGGTTAGGGCCCTGAAGTCTTGGATTCCAGTGTCTGACTTAAATCCAACCTCATCCTCTATCAAACAGAAAGTACAGTTATGTAAGAACTTACCATAACAGTAGATATTTAAGAAGAGCTCTTGCAGCAGTCTATAACTATAATGACTAAGTCGCCAGGCACAAAGACCCCATGGAAAACTTCTAGCTAGCAGTCTTCAGTGGGGACCACCCCTTGATGTTGGCCCAGCCCCGATGTTAGCCATTGGTATAAAAGGTGTGGTCCAATGCTCCACCCCAATTCTCCCACCAGAGACCCTGAGCTTAGGAGAAAGAAGAACCGAGGAGGTTCAAGACTAAAGAAATAAAAACAGAAATAAAGCCGGGGGAAGGAGGGAGGGAAAGCAGTGCCTGCTGCAAGAGCTCTTCCTGAAGATCTACTGTTATGATAAGTTCTTACTTTACTATACTATCTTACTTCGAGTTGTAGCTCTTTCAGCAGGCTACAATCATAAGGACCGAGTCCCAAGCAGTCAAGGAGAAGAGACTCATAGGCATGGATGGAGGGTAAAAATAGTTAGAAGCCTTCAGGACAGCAGGCCTTGGAGGACAGCTAGGCCAAAGCCAGTCCTGCATCTGGAAGCGATGTCCAAACTGTAGTGTTTCATGAAAGTTTGCACAGAACTCCATGTGACTGCTGCACAGATGTCTGCTGCTGACACGTTTTTTTAAAGAGGCAAAATAATTAGCCATACCCCTGGTAGAATGGCCTTTAACCAGGCTTGGTAAAGGCTTATCATACTTGCGATAACAGAAAACAATGCAGTTAACTAACTATTTAGACAATGGCCCAGATATTCAAAAGGGTTGCGCATGGCACAGTGTGAGCCAATGGGTGTGCAGCCCTACTGAGCTGTCAGTCGGTGGGCAGCGGGGTGGCAGGTGGGTGGGTGCTGCCGCCCGCCAGATGACTGGGGGGGAGCGGGGTGGTGGGACTCAGTGGGCGGGTGGGGAGAGGAGGTACACTAGACCACCAGGGTAATAGGACATTTGTTATGTTTTACAGATGCCCGCGATCGGGCAGAGTGCAGTCCACTGGACCACCAGGGATATTGGCGGGGGGGTGTGATTTACACAGATGCCCGCGATCGGGCAGCGAATGGTCCACTGAACCACCAGGGATATTGGACGGGGAAGGGTGTATTATACCGATGCCCGCGATCGGGCACATAGCGGTCCACTGGACCACCAGGGATATTAGACAAGGATTAGTTTTCAGACAAATGCCCGCAATCGGGCTGCAGGGGGCATCGGTCCCCGATGGCTGCTGCCTGGCAGGGCGCCAGGCGCAAGTCGTCGGAGATCGGCACACCTGCATGCTAATGGGATGCAAATGGGGCCATAATGACATGCAAATGGCCCCATGTGTGCCTTGCATAAATTATGGCCCCATTTGCATGTCCCCTTTTGAATATCGCAGGTGCTGTGCATGGTGCAATGGCACTTGCGCTGGTGCATCACCATGCTCCACTCTGGCCACTTGCGCTGGTGCAGTGCCACTGCGTCATGCACAGTGGGGGTGGCCAGGGTGCGATATTCAAAGCTGCTGCGCCATAGCGCAGCTCCGTTGAATATCGCCCAGGCCATACCACTGCGCAACCGAGTTGAGCTGTGCCCAGGCTTGTGCCATAGCCTGGCGCAGTTTGAATATTCGGGCCAATGTATGCATGGTAACAGAAATCCCTTCGGATCTGGGAGCAAATGAAACAAACAACTGATCGGTCTTTCTGACTGGACCGGTTCTTTGGAGATAATAACGGAGCATCCTGTTGATGTCCAGAGTATGGAGTAAGGCCTCCCCTTTGTATGAGTACTCTGGATAATAAACAAGTAGGTGGATGTCCTGGTTCAGGGCAAATCTGGACACCACCTTGGGTGAGAACTTAGGCTTTGTCTGCAAAGACATTGTTCTTGTGAAAAAACTAAGCAGGGCTCTTTACACATTAGAGCCTGAGGCTCAGAAATCCTCTGAGCAGAGGTAACTGCAACCAAAAATAACGCTTTCCATGACAGAAATGGTTGCTCGTATTCCACAGCTGGTTCAAAGGGAGGTAAGTTGAGCTTCTCTACTACAAAAAAAAGATCCCAAGGAGGGACTGGGTCCTAAATGGGAGGTTTCATGTACAGAATGCCCCGAAGAAAGGTGCAGGATAAGTCCAACTGGGCAAGGAACTTGCCATCTACAGGTGCATGGTATGCCGAGACGGCAGAAAGGTGCACCTTAATAGAGGAGTAGTTCAGACCAGTGTCAGAAAGGGAGAGGAGATTCTCTAACATGGAGTTCACTGGACAAGTGAAGGGACTGAAGCGGTGTGCAGAGTCCCAGAGGCAGAACTGCTTCCACTCCATGGCAAAAGTGGACCTAGTGGAAGGTTTCCTAGCAGCCACTAGGACATCGGCTACTCTAGTAGAGACCCCAAATCTGCCAACTGCTAGGTCCATAGGAGCCATGAAGGCAGATGCAGAGGCTTGAGGTCCAGATGGACTAGAGAGCCCTGTTCCTGGGAGAGCAGATGAGAATGCAGAGGCAGGGGAACAGGGGATTCTGCTACTAACTGCTGAAGTAGCGGGAACCAAATCTGATGAGGCCAGAATGAAGCAGTGAGGATCATCTCAGCTCCTTCCACCTGCAACTTGAGAAGGACCCTCTGGAGTAGAGGGAAAGGAGGGAAGGTGTACAGAAACCTCCCTGTCCCGCTTACAGACAATGCGTCTCACCAGAAAACATCAGGTCCTGGATCTAGTGAGCAAAAATTGGGCAGTTTGGCATTGAGTGGGGATGCAATGAGGTCCACTCTGGTCATCTCCATCTGTCAAACAGTTGCTCTGTGACTGCTTAGAGCAGTTCCCATTCGTGAGCTTTGGACCGAGATCCGCTTAGGTTGTCAGCCAAGATGTTTTGTGTGCCGGGAACATTCATGGTGGTGAGCTTGAGGTGGTGTTCCTGGACCCAGTACCAGACCCTCATGGTCTCTCTGCAGAGGGGCTATAAATAAGTTCCCCCCTGCTTCCCGGGAGGAAGAAAACATAGAAAACATAGAAAAACATAGAAAACATAGACTTTGACGGCAGATAAGGACCACTTGGCCCATCTAGTCTGCCCATTTCCCTACCTACGGGATAGGCCGCAGATCCTATTTAACCAACAGCCTATTTCTTCCTACCCCCCACAAGAATTGCCTTATGTCTGTCCCATGCATTCTTGAATTGTCCCACAGTTTTAGACCCCACAACCTCCTCAGGAAGGCTGTTCCATGCATCCACTACCCTCTCTGTGAAATAATACTTCTCACATTGCCCTAGAACCGCCTCCTCTATCTTTAAATTGTGTCCCCTAGTTCTTGCACGCCTCTTTTTCTGAAAGATGCTACCCTCTTGGACTTTGTTGATTCCACTGAGGTACTTAAAAGTTTCTATCATGTCCCCCTCTCCCTTCTTTCCTCAAGGGTATACATATTAAGCTCCTTTAGTCTCTCCTCATACGGCTTCTCTTGCAGACCCTGCACCATTTTAGTTGCCCTCCTCTGGACTGCCTCTATCCTGTTTATGTCCTTGCGGAGATGGGGTCTCCAGAACTGAATGCAGTACTCCAGATGGGGTCTCACCAACTGTCTGTACAGAGGGATAACAACTTCCTGTTTTCTGCTGCTGATGCCTCTCCCTATGCATCTCAGTATACCCCCCTGCCCTCCCTACTGCCTTCTCACATTGCTTGCTAACCTTAAGGTCATCTGATATGATTACCCCCAGGTCCCTTTCCTTTTTTGTTGTTGTTACTACCTCCCCCCACAAGTCCATCTGAAATGCCTGTAGAAAACAGAGAACCTCTAGCATCTCTAGAACACTGATGTGCAGTGTCTGCTCCAAGGTGGACCAGGAACCCTGGGTCCGCTGATCTGCTAAGTGGGTGTCCCAGCCTTGTCCCAAAGCATCTGTTGTTAGGATTCACCTCAGGGACTCCTGTCTGAAGGGGAATCCCTTGGAAAGGTTGATGGGGTCCAACCACCAATTTAGGACTTAATGAACTGGATCGGAGACAAATACAGGTTGGTCCAGGTCATCAGAGCGTTGATCCCGCTGTACCCTGAGCATCCATTGGGGACCCTCATATGAAGATGAGCCAAGGAAACGGTTGGAGTGGCAGCTGCCATGTGGCCCAGCATCTGTAGGAATGCCCTGGCTGAGATTTGCTGGGACGAGGACCCCGTCCGGGCCTAAGACAGGAGGCGATCTGCTCTGTCCAGAGGTAGAAAGGCCTTTCCCTGCTCTGTGTCCAGTATTGCTCTGATGTATTGGAGTCTCTGACTGGGCCATGGGGATTACTTTGGCAGGTTCAGCATGATCCCCAGTTCTCTGAAGAGGGTAAAGGTGACTACAATGGTTTCCAGCAGCTGAGCCCTTGTAGGTGCCGTCAGGAGTCAGTCATCCAGGTAGGGAAAGATGAAATGGCCTTTCCTCCTGAGGGCTGCAGCCACCACTGCAGGCACTTGGTGAACAACCTGGGAGCTGAGGACAAGCAGAACGGCAGAACTCAGAATTGGTAATGGTGTCCCTGGAAGAGGATCCAGTCCTCTTGGTGAAGAAGAGGAAGTAGGCCAGGGGGACCCTCATATGAAGACCAGCCAAGGGAATGGTTGGAATGTCAGCCACCACATGGCCCAGCATTCCTAGGAATGCCCTGGCTGAGATTTGCCAGGATAAGGACACTGTCCTGGCCTGAGACAGGAGGAGATCTGCTCTGTCCAGCAGTAGAAAGTCCTTTCCCTGCTCTGTTTCCAGTATTGCTCCGATGTATTGGAGTCTCTAACTGGGCCATGAGGATGACTTAGGCAGGTTCAGCATGATCCCCTGTTCTCTGAAGAGGGTGAAGGTGTCTGAGAGAGTTTCCAGAAGCTGAGCCCTTGTAGGTGCTGTCAGGAGCCCGTCATCCAGGTAGGGAAAGATGAAATGGCCTTTCCTCCTGAGGGCTGCAGCCACCACTGCTAGGCACTTGGTGAACACCCTGGGAGTCAAGGACAAGCCGAATGGTAGGGCTCGCAATTGGTAATGGTCTCCCTGGAAGAGGAAGCGCAGGTACCTCCTGTGTGGCTGATACACCAGAATGTGAAAGTATGCATCCTGCAAGTCCAGAGAGTAGAGTCAGTTCCCTTGGTGAAGAAGAGGAAGTAGGCCAGGGACAGTGACCATTCTGAACCTTCTGTATTCAACATATTCATTCAGATGATTGAGGTCTAGAATGGGGCGAAGATCCCCAGTCATTTTGGGCACTAGAGAGACATGGGAATAAAGCCCTTTTCCTCTCTGCCTTGCAGGGACTGGCTTTATGGCCTGTTTCCGAAGAAGCACCTTAATTTTCTCTTCGATTAAGGTTATGTGTGCCAGGTGGTAGTGGGAGGACACTGGCGGGTTGTCTGGTCACCTCAACAGGAACTCTAATGTGTGTCCCTTCTCTATGAGTTGTAGGATCCACTCGTTGGTAGTTATTTGCTCCATCCCTCCACATAAAGGAAGAAGTGACCCCCAACTGCCTCTCCCCGGGCTTCTGCTGGGGAGAGGGGTCTGGCAAGGAGTCAGGCGGTAGTCCCTGGGGTGGGTAGGGTGGCCTGGGAAGACTTGGCAGCCCTGAATGAAGAACCTCCAGGAGTGTGGAAGGTGGCCTTACATTTGTAACCTCCATGTTGCTGTGGCTGCTGGTTGTGGGACTGCTGACTGGAGGATCTCCAAAAGGACTGCTTTTTAAAAGGCTTCTGTTTGGCTTTGTGCATTTTCTGGACTAACCAGATGGCCTTGCCAGAGTCTTGGAGGTGAGTTATTAATTTCTCATCCTCGTCTCTGAAAAGGACCAAGCCCTGGAAGGGGAGGTCCAAGATACCAGCTTGCAGATCTTGAGTGAAATCTGAAATTCTGAGCCATGAGTGGCATCGGACACAGATGCCAGTAGCAGCTGCCTGGGTGGCGGTATCAGCAGCATCAAAGGCAGCTCATAAAACATGCATGCCTATATCCGAGCCAGATTTTAGGAGGTCCAGGAGCTCTGACTTCTGAAGCAAATCTGGCAGGGCTTGGATGAACTCCATGCCTTTTTCCCACAGGGTTTTTTGAAACTGTACCATGTTGGTGAGGAATGTTAGGGACCTAATGGAGCAAGTAGCTGAGGTATAAACCTTCTTGCCCAGCTGAACCAAAAATTTAGACTCTTGGTCGAGAGGTTGGTTACTGAGGTGCTTAGGCCTCTTCAACCTATCGTGGACAGCGGGAATAACCAGAAAGTTTCCTCTCTGGGTGCCCTATTGAGCCTGTCTGTGACTTTTTGGACACTGCTGATGAGGAAGATGGGTGCTTATAAATGTTAGTCTAGTAAGATCTCAGAAGGAATCCACCAGCGGGGGAACCACTAGGGGTTTTGGCTCCTTCTGGCGAAGGTACTTTGCCAACCAATGCCAATCAGGATCCAGGTCCTCCGTCTCTCAACCATTAATGTTTTGTATGTGCCTCATGACATCCAGGAATGATGGACTGTCAGGAGGGGATCTAGAGGTGTCCCAAGTATCTGGTGTAGGATGGAAACCCCTGGGCTCAGAGTTCATGGAGTATAAGATGAGCCATGGCTTGAATCCTCTGAATCAGATGGAGCAGAAGAGGACTGATGTCGGTGTCTGCTTGTGAAGTGGTGCCAACGTCGGCCTGACGACCAAGAGGAGGAGTACCTGTGCCTATGGCCCATATGCCCATCGCCAGGACCTGGACTTCATGGTGATGGGGTAGGCTCCCTAGGTGCCAGCTCAGGGTCCACAATGACTGACTCGAAAGACCTAGGAGGGAGAAGGTCTTCTGTGATCTCGTTCCAAAAGAAACTAAAGAGGTCCTTCACCTCGCTAAGAGGGACCTTAGGACCTGATGGGCCAGCAGGCACCTGGGGCTGCAGACTGGCAGGCATCGGTGCAGCTGGCATCAGTGTAGCTGGCCTTGGATGTCTGGGCATCTGGTCCTTTGGAGGGGGGCCGCAGACATCAAATCCCCCGTTGACAGTGTGGAAGGGCATTCCTGTCCACTGGCAACTTCAGAGATGTTGGGGACAACTGGGGTGATGCCAGATTCGATGCCAAATTGCCCTCCGTCATATCAGCAGATGTGTGCTGGCAACAGTCCGGGGACTCAGCCCATGCCGGATTAGCTGGAGCCTCCAAAGACGTTGCTGAAGTGTGGAACAGAGGTACCGCAGAGGCTGTTGAGGCAAGTACATGCTCCTGGTGTCTGGGGCCCCTGTCCGGAGATGTAGCTGCTGATGCCGGGGCTGGATGGACGACTAGTAGTGACTCACTGCCCGAAGAGGGACCGACCCCGCCACCTGAGGAGGAACCCATGGATTTAGGTAGGGCTTTTACCTTCAGGAGCTGCAGGGCCGAGAACGAAGTCCTGGACCCCACCTGACCTCTGCCTGATGTCTGTACCAAGGTGAGAGGTCTGTCTACCAACTGCCCAAAGGAGGAGAGGGCAAGCCAGGAAAGATGGTGTGATCCCCCATGGGAGTAGGAACCAGAGGTGGTCTTCTTATGGGGAGACCGTGAGCGAGAGCATGTCCGGATCTTCTCCTTGTCTTTGTCCCGGGACCTGTGCTTCTCCGAAGTCTTCTTCTCCTGGTGAGTCATGGATGATGATGAGGTCCCCGATATGGAGGAGGAAGAAGAAGGACTTTTCCTTGAAGATTGCTTCTGCATGGCGGCAATCTGTTTCTCAATAAGGTGGGCTTTGAGGGCCTTTTGGCAGTGAAGCCTAGTCCTTTGGTTAAAGCCCTGGCAGTGCTGGCAGCTCGCGATGTTGTGGTCTGGGCCCAGGCAGAAAAGACAGGTCATGTGGCTGTCTTTAGATGGAAGCTGCTTGCTGCACATACACTTAAACTTTCATCGATTGACAGAGGAGTTCAGAGATGAAGACATGCAGATAAACGAGGAAAAAAAATCACTATTTTTGACAAATAGAAAAGAAATGTAAGTAAACATGAAATGGCAGTTGACTGTAGCAGGAAGCGCCCATGGAGCTGATGCAAATGGGTCAACAGCAGGAAAAGAACTGCGGTGGGGCTGGGGACCTCCCCTTGTAGCCCAGTGGCCAATGTTGGGGGCGGGCCAACATCAGGGGGTAGTCCCTGCTGAAGTCTGCTAGCTAGATGTTTTCCGTGGGGTCCTGGTGCCTGGTGGCTTAGTCCTTATGGTTACAGTCTGCAAGAGCTCCAACTTGAAGTAAGATCTTCTGACCACCTCTGGTGGTGCCCATCATTGACCTCTGTTGCACAAATACTATTTCCCCCCCCAAAGGTTTTTATGCTCTGTGTGGCCAGACAGGCTGGGCTCTCTATAACTGCACCATGCCAAACCCCACCATCCCTGCCACCGTGACTCACCAGTTGCCAGTTATTTCCATGGATTACAACCCCTGTGGCATGTTCAAGACAGTGAGGGCTGTCAATCCACCCCCCCCCCCCAAGATATCCATATCCAGTACAGCAGTAGGTGAGGGATCATTGGATGGGGCATTATGCAAGCCAGTCTGCCACCATTTTCCACCCTTCCATAACCATATGCAAGGGCGCACTCGACAAAATAGTCGTGTTGAGGCATGCGCATATTATGGAGTCCTGCAGCACCACCCTCTTTCTGCCACTCTTTGACCTGCACTCTCACTAAGCCTCCACCCGGTAGCAGCCATTCGGTGGAATCAGCAGTCCTCCCTCCTTGGTAGAGGAGAGCAGTCCTTTGGATGCTTGCTACTCTCCCTCCCTGACTGACCCCCAGCAACCTGTGCTCATTCCCGAACACAGGTCACCAATGTGGAGTGAGGTGTGGCGTCTGTGACGTAGACAGCCAGTTCTGAGTGCTGTATAATATTTTTTTTAATATAAAATGTATTAATGACCATCTCTGCTGAAAAATTCTAATGCTTTAGGAGTAACCCCCCAGTTTTCAGCTGATAGATGCAAGCTAAGAGAAATGCTGACAGCATGTGTATCACACACACACACACACACACACAGATTTTAGAGACAATGTGTTACATGGAAGACTTTAGTTAAGGATCCTGTTTCTCTGAGTTAATTACATAGTTGTTTAAGTTAACTTTGTTAAAAGGAAAATCATAAAAAAGGTTTATGACGTTAGAAAGGGAAGCTAGGATGTTACATAGGGGTGTAAGGTTGTAAATGACCTTGTGAAGCCTGTGTGAGGGAGGGTACAGCATGAGATCAAAGAGGTGTCATTTGAAAATTGAGTTATGCTGAGGTTGCAGAATTAATACTTTGAAATTATATCCTGTGGTTGTATAGAAATATATATTTTTTAGATATTTTGACAGGGAGGAGTTAGATGAACTAATGCAAAAGAGGTGGGCAAAACCAGCTTTTAAAGATTATTCTGTTTCACTACAGACACACTTTTATCTGACACTGACCAAGAAAACATCTAAGCACTGAAAACAGGTATTTAGAAAGCTAGACAAATCTAAATATTGTTGTAGGCATTGCACTGTTTTAAACCTTGTTTTGTTTAAAGATACGTATGCCTTGTGATATAAGAGTTCTGTATTGTATGTTTGACGTATTATTATATATTTTAGTAAAAACTCTAGTTTTAGAGCAAACCTGGTCTGTCTTTGAATTGCTTTCTTTTGCTAAGAAATATTTATGGTTATAGCAGACAGCAGACATAAGCTTGTATGGAGGTGCCAAACTGGAAAGAGAAGCATTTTAAATCTGAGGTCTTTATTAAAGTTTTAAGGGTTCATCTCTGAATACCTGGTTAGGTCCCCGTAGGCAAAGATATCTGGCCCCCCGAAGACAGATATATCTGAGCCTGTGCACTGGGTATGCTAGCAGGAGGTTAACAGTTTGAATCTCTCCAGAACTTGAGACCAAAGGTTGATCCAAACTCACAAAAACAGACAAGAGGGTTACCTTGTTCTGTTCACTGTTCACAAGACTGCGCTCAGAGGTTGGCAGTTTGGGAGCAGAGGGCCTGATCTGCTGAGTGGGTTTGTGACAGCGTCCAGGGCCTTAACCCTCAGCGTCATCGGGCCAGCTACATGTACATCTTTAATAGCCTTTAGGCCTACAGCCTTAATAATGTGGAGCATGACCACATCAGATCTCAGAAGCTAAGCAGGATCAGAGGATGGAAAACCTTTAATGAACACAGCGTGCTGTGGGAAATATTGTTAGTAGCTCTGCAGAAGGCGCTCTCTCCTTGGAAAAAGATACCATGCCAGTCGGCTCAGTAGCCTGGAGGGCTGAGGCAGTGACTGCCTTATTTTTTTCCACGCCAGGATTCCTGGTTCAGGAACAAATCAGGGAGACTTGGGACTTGGCCAGGACAGGGAGTTAATGTGTCTCGCTGCTCACCTGCCACATAGAAGAATCTAGCTGGCCATGCAGCTCGACCACATAGAGAAGGGACCCCACTCGCAGGTGCCAGGGAGTGTCTCTGCAGAGGCAGAGCTTGTTTCTATTATTTTTTTTTTTTTTTTCGGTTATATATATTGTGTTTTATGTAATGTGTAATTGTGTGTATCTGTATGTATTCAATATGAAACTGTTTTCTTTTTTGTACAGTAGGACCCCATTGTAAATTGGCTGATGTTAAATTGGGTTTTATCCTGTTTCTGATATCAGAAATAAAACTTTTTACTACTACTTACTACTACTACTACGCTATAGCACATGATGTGGGCTTAGGGCACAAAAACGGAAAAAAACACCTCATCCACAGGATGAAGGCATGATACTTCGCAGGCCTTGCATCAGCAATCGGATACCTCTACTAATCCTGGAAAAAAGGACAGTGGAGTAGTAAGCCCTGGAGATGTAAAGGAGGACCAAAAAAGTACTATCTGGAAAAAAAGTAACCATACCAATGACCCAGCATAGTGTTAGGGGGACACTGCACTGTCGTAACAATGTTTTCTAAATCAATAATTTTCTGAAGTTTTTCTGAGGTTTTGTCAGAGTGGAGGGTCAGAACCACCAAGCTAAGGTGGCACTTTGAATAGTGACATCACTGAAGTTAGTAGTTTTCAAGCAAAAACAGCATTTGGAAAAGAAAATCTGGATTTTTATTTGAAAATGGTGATTTACAATAAAATAATTATTTTCCCATGAAAAAGGTCGATTTTTGTGAAGTTTTGGCATTTTATGAAGCAAATCTTAATGACAGTGTGTCAGTCAGTTTTTTCCTATATCCAGGCCTTAGTAAAAAGGACTAGCCAGCCCGGTGATGCTGAGGGTTGAGGCACTGGACGCCACACCTCGCACCACGCCGGTGACCTGTGTTCGGGAACGGATATGGGCTGCCAGGGGTCGGCAGGGGCAGTGGAGGATAGAGTGTCTGGAGGACTGCTCTCCTTCCCTGGGGAAGGGGATCATGGCACAGCACCTGAGTGCCCCCTAGCGGAGGCTGGGGAGCATGGTGTACATGCACATACATGGGGGGGACTCGGGTGCAGATGCCTCAAGGGGAGCGCACATGGGATTGTGCATGAGCTGCCTTGGCCAGCGTCACTGTACGCATCCATCTCCAGAAGGAGCCAAAAATAGAAAAATCCCACCACAGCACCTCCATGAAGCTGCCTCACCGACCCTCTATCGCTTTCAGGCTGTCTCCCATTCCAGACCTGCATCTGTGACACCTCGGTCGGTGGCATGGCCCCACCCTGGGGGGCAAGCCAAGGGGCAGGCAGGACAGCTGATTTGGGAGCAAGGGTGTCAAGGGCTGTGATCTGGCTGATATCTGGCGCTGGAGCGGACAAAAAATAAATAAAAAAAGAAAAGGTCTATCTTAGTATCAGTTTCAAAAGAATTCATAGTAGTTGCTGACTTGAACTAAATGAGTCATCATTTTAAAATTATGCATAGATGATAGTGTGACACTTGGCCAGCTGGTTATGATTGTTCTATGATATTTGTAATATAAAAAAAGTAGTGTGTGATTGTCACAGTGTGCCATGGGTGCCCCCCCCTTCCAGGTTTCAGTTACAGTCAAGTGACCTGAAACCAGGAGGTAATTAAAAGACTAGAGAGACTTAATTAAGGCCCTCCTGTTTTTCTATCTTAATTAGAACTGACCCAGCTGCCAGGATATAGGGCTCGTTAACGTTTATGAAGTATTAGAGGAAAAACATGTTATCCACCATGGTGTGAAAAGTTGTAAAATCTTTGAACTGCCTTGGGAACAGGAAACCACACAAGATCAAAGGAAAGGCTTGATTAAAGACTGTCATAATTTGGGAAATTAGTTTTTGCTGAAGTCACAGTATTTAAAATATCTCCTGACAGGAAGATCATTGTTTGTATATTTTTATATATTCTAAAAGGAGGAGCTAGATGACATTATAGAAGGGGTGTGTGAGAGAGACACAGTTTAATTAGGACTTGTGTCTGATCTTTGTGACACTTCTTTTTGGGCTCTTAAGAAACAAGATCTAACTATAAGCACTATAGAGGTAATACATTAGATATAAAAAGTCTACTTGTATTGTGGTAAGATTTTTTGTTTGTACTTTTCCTTGTTTTCTTTTAAGTGATTGTATGCTCTTTGATATATATTGTTCTGTGTTTACACTTTCCATGCTTTTATCATCTTTAAGAAAAGTACCCTTTATATTTAAAAAGACTGCCTGGGTGTGTCTTTGAATTTCTTTTTGCATGTGATGTATACATGGTTAAGTTGACAGCTGTTCTGTACGGCTTGATGATATTACCAAACTGGGAAAAGGTAAGAATATGCCTAAGGTCTTTTATACAGTTTTAAGGGTTCATTTTGGATACCTGGTTAGGTGCCCTTAGACGAAAGATATCTTGCATCCCCCCGAAGAGAAGATTATCTGCACCTGTACATTTGGGTGTGCTAGCATAAGGTTCACTGTTTGAATCCCCCCAGAACTTGAGACTAAAGGTGATTCAGACCCACAAGCAGACAGGAGGGTTACCCTGTTTGTTACCTGTTCACATTACTGCACTTGGAGGTTGGCACTGTGGGAGCAGAGGGCCTGACCTGCTGAGTGCATTTGTGACTGATATCATGTCAGTGTCTGGTCTAAACCTTAAAATTTCAACTTCCTAAACCTTGTTTACAGAAGTTTTGTTCTGAGACAGTAAATCTCTTTAAAACATCCAGTCTGACACAAGAAGGGCAAGTGGAAGAGCACAATTAGAAACTGTTCTCAGTCTCCCTCAGAGGGCCAAAAGGCATCAGAATAGTGTCACAGTGATGACATACTTAGAATCCAGGAAGGGATTCTTGGAGACTTAGTATACGCACCCTGCTTGCAGGCTCAAAAATGGCACTGTCATAATCCTTCTAAAGGTATGGTGTACTGTAGGTCTGTCAGCTGACTCAAGGGCAGGATGAGACAGGAAATTATTGGGAGACAAAACTGTTATATGAATATTACTGTGGGATTTATGACATCATTTCAGTATTTGTCTAAACTTTCAACTTTCAACTTCCTAAACCTTGTTTTCAGAAATTTCCTTCTGGGACAATAAATCTTCTTCAGCTGGCCAGTCTGACACAGGAAACCCAAGTGGGAGAGCAGGATTAGAGACTACTCTCAGTCTCCCACAGAGGGCCAAACTACATTAGAGTAGTGTCACAGTAATGACATCCTTAGAATCCAAAAGGGACTCCACTGGAGACAGAGTACACACATACTGTACACCCTGTCAGCAAGTTCAAGACAGGCACTGTCATGATCCTTCTAAGGGTATGATTTAGGTTTGTCCGCTGACTCAAGGGCAGGGGAAGGCAGGGAATTATTGAGAAACAAAACTGTTATACGACTATTACTGAGACACTCATGTAGCCACTGAAGCACCCACCATAGGGTAGGGGCAGTGGAAATCTGAGAAAAGAGAGCTTGAACCAGCTAGTGTGTTCTACCTAGACATGATAATATAATTTTCTCAAGCATTTTTTGTTTAACAAGACAGAACCAGAAAGGGATAAAAACACTGTAGATAACTGCAAAGTGAGTACTAAAGATTGTGGGCTGGATTCACAAAACAATGTGGGACGAGTAGCAGTAGTAGAAAAAGTTTTATTCATTTCATACACAGAATGAATGAATCGGATAGGTCAACTGAGACAAGCTCATTTCCAGTGAGGTCCTTTGTGCAAAATTGCAAAAATTACATAATACACAGTACAAAGACGTATGAAAGTATACAATTAAATACAATACACATGACTACATGAATCCAAAAATAGCCTAATAAACATGGGTTGAGACTAAAATACCCCAGCCAAATATTCAGGAATAAACTAGGACAATTCTATTGTAGTTCGTTGTCTTGCCTCTTTAATAAACTAGGATTTTATTTCACCTAATCTAATTTTGCCATTTGTTAATCATAGAACATGGGGTATAGAATTCCAACGCATTGACCCCCTAAAGAAAAAGTGTGTTCTACCCATCTTTGTTCTATAATTTGGTTGACTATATTCTAGTCCTAACGGTGACCTCAGGCCTTGTTTTATTGGCCTTGGTGCTAGTTTTGCCCTAAAACACATTTGGTCATGAATAACAGAGCATGTAAAGATCGTCTTTAAGGTTAAGCCACTGGAGTGTTTCATAAAGCTCTAGTCTGTGGGACCTCTTTGGGGCATTTAATATGAATCTCGCTAACTTATGATACACTATGTCCAGTCTATTTAAACTAATTTGTGTAGCGCCTGCGCAAACTATATCCCCATAATCTATTAAGGGCAAAATTAAAGAATTAACCAGATGCATTCTTGTTGCTTCAGTCAGGGAAAACTTGTTCCTATATAAACAACCTAAACATTTCTTTACTTTTTTCTATTGATCCTACATGCAAATCCCATTTCAAAGCTGAGTCCAAATTAATTCAAAAGTATTAATAACTCTGCCCATGTTCCAAAGGAATATTATTAAAAGTTCTAATCTGCAAGGTTGATTCAGAAAAACATATTTTTTGCTGTTAGGAGAAAATCATTACTTGGGACTTTTTAGGGTTCAGAATCAGCCTAGACTCCAGTAAGTAATTCAAAAGCTCACTGAAATGTAGGCTGAATACTTTCTACAGAGGTACCTTCAACATACACAACGGTATCACCCGCGTATAGATGATATTTAACCCTAGGATCTGACATACAAACACTATTCATATATATTTTATACAGGACAGGGCCCAATATTGAGCCCTGTGGTACGCCTGTCACTATGGTCCTCTAGTTAGACGTCCAATCTCCAATGGTAACCATTTGTTTTCTGTGAACAAGGTATTGCTGGAACCATTTGGTCACAGGTCAGACACACAAATAGTTTTGAGGTTGGACAGGAGGATGTCATTGTTTAAGGTGTCAAAAGCTTTGGACAAGTCTATAAAGACTGCCCCCATTGACATCCCCCTGTCCAAAGCCTCAGTAATATATATCCAGTAACCTTCACTAAAGCAGTGGAGGTACTATACAAAGGCCTAAAGCCAGACTGAAATTTATTAATGATCTTCTTACCCTCCAGAAAGTGTTGAAGTTGAGCACTCAGTAGACTTTCAAATGTTTTTCAAAAGTCCCACTCTGCAACTCCAGTTGCAGGCAGAAATCTCCACAACTGTAGAGATTTGTATTCTCAGTCCCCCACAGCTGTGGAGATGTTACATCTGGTCCCACCAACCATAACACTTGTCCACAGCTGCGGGGGGGCACACACGCAGGTTGCTATGAATTGTGGAGCCGATCGAAAACTGACCACCTTTGTGACTACAACAGCTGTAGGAAAAACTGCTGCTCCAAAGTGGCAACCCACTTGCACAGGGTTTTTCTTGCAGCTGTGGGGATTTGGGGGGCTCTGTGAATCTAGCACTGTATTTATTTACTGTTCCAAGGCATACTGGGTAGATTACAAGATATGCCTTGTCTGACTAGCTAAACCTAGGTTAAAAGAACTAGAATACATGGAAAGTAATCTAAAAAGTCAAAGAACATCTGCACAACAGTATTGAGTCAAGGATTAGTCAATAGGGGCACTGGCAATAAACCCAGGTTTAAAGGAAATGTAAAATTACACATATCCCCATAAGGTGAAGCACTGTGGAAAGTATATTCAATCACCATGAAAGTTTAGACTGGTTCCACTTTCAGCAAGGGTATATGGTGCCATGTGGCCTCTCACACACTGCAAAGGCTGGAACAGAAGACCCAGACACAGATTTCATCCTACAGAAGACTCAGTGTCTGTGTTCTGATACCAAAAGAATGTAAATTAGACCACTCTTACAACTGTAAGAGTGGTCGTCATGGCAGTAGTAATATATTACTGTTGATTTTCAATATATTAAAGATTAAAAAAAACTCCCATGAATGATCCTATTTCTAGGGAACCTGTGCTTGAGACACTCTTTACAGAATAAGTGTGCCTCATTCAGAAGAAAAGGAGTGCTCTTATTGGTCAGAAGTGATCCCTCAATCTATAGTGAGAAATTGAGTTGCTTGCTGTAATTTGTGTTCTCACAAACAACAGATTATATTCACTTTTGAAAAGCAAGTTATAGATTAGTAAGGGCCAGATGCTCAAAACATTTGTGTGTACATTTATTAGTTGCTTGTGCCTGTTTATACAACCCTGTCTGTACCTGCTTTTGTCCATTAGTCCAGGACCTCCTTTGATCTCACCTCTTCCACAGCCCATCAAAAAACTGCATCAGTTTACAATCCCTGAGATCTCAGGACATGCCAGTCAACCTTCCTACAGCCATGGAACCTCCTGATTTTTACTCTGGGGTAGGGCCCCTCTCAGCTGGCCTATGCTGTATAAATAACGAGGGTAAACTGGGAAGGAGCCAGCAGAAACTCTGTTCCACCACCTCTTAAAAAACAGTATGAGAGTTCCTTTCTCTACCTGTCATCTTTCTCCATTGACTACCATAGCAAGTTTTTTCTACCTACAAATGATAGTTCAACCATCTCAAAATCTAGGTGTAAGAGTGCCCCCTACTAAACATTTCCAATGTAATCAGTGCTTTTGCAACAGCTCCGCTCTGCTGACGAGGGGTTGCTAGAGATTCTGAGGGTTAACCAAAAGTCATCTGGTGCGCATGCCTTTGGGTTTGTGGCACCTACCCTCAGGAATTCTCTGCCCCGTCAGGTTCAGGAGTGCAGGACGGTGGGGAGTTTTAAGCAGGCACTTAAGATTTTTTTATGGGAGAAAGCATTTTCGGTACTTTCTTGATTTTATTGTATGTACTGTGTTTTGTTTTATGTGAATTGTACAGCACCTTGACATTTGAAAGGCGCTTATATAAATACATTTTATTATTATTCAGCTCCTATGCAGGTGCTGCTTATTAAGTCATCAGAGGTGGTTGTTGTGGTGGTAGGGGGTGCTTTGAGACAGTGGCACCAGTGCTCATCCCCAAGGGTGATTGACCTGAGGGATGGGGTGGCACACTGGAGAAGCATCTGTCCAGCCAGAGACAATGTTTTTCTACTGTTCTCTGAGAATGCAGAGATGCCCTTAGTGCCAGCTCACCATGTGCACAAGTGTCTGCATCCTCCCCATTCTAATTCTCCCTTAAGGGCACTGCCACCTGTGCTCACCCAGGTGGTAGTATTGCATTGCAAGTGATGCCGACGGTCTCAAAATTGTTTAAAATACATGAAACTATCTGAGTAGCAATCGGTTGTGCAGTGGAGAAAGAGTAATGTGCTCTGGGATGGTGCAGTTTCCAGTTGCCTTGGTGGCTCAGCTGGTAGCGCAACCAGAATGGTATTCCACCTGCGTTTCAATGGGTGAGCAACCAGCCACACCCACTTCCTGAACTATATAAGCAATTCTTCCCAGCCTCAATCTGAAGCCGGAGGCTCTGTTGGCCTGTCGGATCACTTTGGGCCTGCTGTGACCTTGCCCCTACTCCCCATCTAGTTTGTTTGTGCTCTGGACTCTGCTCGGTTTCTGCTGGATGTGTTCATGTGTTTCTCCTGCTTTGGTTAGTCTTTGTTTTGCTTCCATCTGCTCTGTGCTTCCCTGTGTGCTGTTTTTCTGTTCTTCTGTGCTTGTGCTTCGGTTTTGTGTTTTCTTTTGGGGCTTCTAGTTGTGCCTTTATTTGTGCTGTGTTGCTCCTTTGCTGTGCTCTGGTTCCCTGTCCTCCCCTGCTACCTGGAATTCTTGGTTTTCTTGTATTTGTTGTCTGTTTCAACTCCCATTCCGCCAACTCTGCTGCTGCTTCTGTTAATTCATTGCACCTGGCCTAGGCTCCTGTTCTCAGTTTGCTGCCTTCCTTTGTTGCAGCTTGCTCTCAGTGCTAGCTCCTCTCCGATTCTGCCGGCAGCCTTGCATTCCTCTGTGGTTCTTCCCTGTTTATTTTCCTCAGAATTCCTTTATTTGCTTTGCACTTCTTTCCATCCACCCTCAGTTTTTTCCAGCCCTTTTGGGGATTTAAATCTGCTCAGCATGTTTATATGCACTCAGAGGAAATCACAACCAAGTCTACCACAATTCTATATTGCTGGGACTCAAACCTGAGTCTACTACAATTCTATATTGCCAGCTTGCCTGCAGTCCTTTAGGAGTTTTCCATCTGCTCAACATGTTTATCTGCACTTAGTGGGAATTTAAATTTGCTTGGCTATTCAGTGCTACAAGCTATGCAACTGAATCTCACCCGAGTCCCCTGCCCTTCCATGTTGCTTTCCCCATGTGAACAGCCCTTTTGGGTTTTTTAATCTGCTCAGACATGTTTATTGGTACTCAGTAGGACTCAACCCAGAGGCTAAGTAAGTCTGTATTACTTTCACCATATGGTTCACACCTGCTTAAATGCATTTGTACCCAGCAATTATTCTTGTTTCAGTGCATTACTGCCCATACCTACAAGGTCCCTTGCTTCTTAAGCTCAGCTCCTGCTGGGCTCTATTCACTATTTGTACACTGCTTTATTATACTCTGAGATCAGCTCAGCTACAGCTGTCACTGTAAACTAGTTTTCATAAATCTGCATGTGGTCACAGTGCTTTACCTTGGCTTCTTGTTTTGCATACGGCGGAGGCCCTGAGGGGTTGTAGTGGAGAGTCATGGCCCCGCGTGGTTCCTTTACCACATGTTCGTATACCGCCTTCACTGCCAAAAATCCTCTGGGTATTTGTCACCTTTAATTTGCACTTACTGATGGACCCGGTTGGCTACCCTCACACTGACTAAAGGCTCAGATAACCTGAGCTGGGTGTGCAATTCCTAGACTAGTAGATTGGTAGGTCAAGCTGCCATGCTTCTGCGTACTATTTGTTTACCAGGCCCATTGCTACAGGTGTTTACCATGCTGCTCATTGCCTGTTACTCACTGCTTTACCATGTATGGCCTGTACCATTACTAAACATGTTTACTTTGCTGCATAGTACCCGATAGTCTCTGCATTACCTTGTATAGCCTGCTCCATTGCTAGAAGAGATTAGCCGACCATGCCCATCAGTTTACTGGCTCTGAGCCAGCTTGGTGGGGCAAAGGGCTGAGGCACTGGATGCCTTACCTCTCACCACACCGGTGACCCGTGTTCAGGAATGAGCGCAGGCCATCAGAGGTCAGCACGGGGGGAGGGTGTAGTGCAGGATTGGCAGCTCTCCTCTCCGGGGAGGAATCTGGGCTTCCCTCAGCTCTTGGCTGCCTTGCGCTGGAGGCCAGGGGGCAGCACAAGACAAGGGAGCAGGGTGCTAGGCCAATGGGGTGGGAAGATGGGGCCATCACTGGAGTTAGAGGGTGCATGCATCCCTTCACATGCAAGTGCCTTTCTGTCTGGGGCCCTCAGTAATCGGGGAGAAAACCAGGGAAAAAGGTTGGGTGGCTGCGGCAGGATGAAGCCTCTGGGCTGACTCCAGGGGGACCGCAGAGACACGCTAAGCATTACAAGAGCACAAATGCCCCAGAGTCCAGTAGATTGGCAGACAGTAACTGTGGCCCACCAGGAGACTAAATACCTGACAGAAAAAAAAAATTACTGGCTCTGAGCTCACTCCCAGCTGACGGTCCCGCTATGTGCCCTAGTCTGCAGCCTGAGCATGTCAAGCCTGGTGTGGGATCCTTCCTTTCTGGCCCATAGTGGGAATGTCCTTACTACAGGTGCAGCTTTAGCCATTTGTGTGCAGCGGCACCTCTTGATGTAGAATGTACAGTATGTCTAACTGCAAAGGGAGGTTATATTGCTATCCTTTAGCTGTAGTATTAACTACAGTACAGAGGCACCTTCAGTACATTCTCCCTACAACCAGTCTTGGTTTGCTTGATCTAAATGGTAGATCTGTAGGTCAGATGAGTGCCTCAGTGGTCATTCCCTCCTTCTCTCCCATTTGAGGTAGTTTGTTGCAGAGGCCAGTACTTGCAACTCTCCGTGGCATTCCCGTTAGAGGGAACGAGTCAGAATTTCCTCTAAATTGGAATATTTTCCACTCATTTTATTTGGGTTTCTAAATGGCAGTAGCAGAGCCATCACAAAATACAATATCCCAAGCCTGGCGGGAAGGTGATCTCAGCCTTGGATCCCCAGAGATTTCCTCCTCAAAGGTTTTTTTTTTCTCTCCTCCATGCCACAGATCATAATACTAGTTAGTTTAGTGATATTCCCTTGCTCACTTAGGTACGTTCTGCTTCTTGGATGGAGATGGATGGTGGCCCTACTAGCCATTCCCTCTCTCCTTAGGAAGCCCCTTGCTGTAATCAGTGCAAGCCATATTATTGGAGCTATCCTGCCTACTTGTGTGTCTCATTTATGTTTCATTAAGCTGCCTGTGGCTGTCAGTCTGCTTCTCTACCTCCTAGTCTTTGATAGCTACTACAATTCTTTTGGGGGTTCCTTCTAGGGTTGTCAGAACCGTCTGAAGTTCTGGGTTCTAGTTCTAGTCTAGAACTTTTGAAAAAGTTCTAGGGTTCTAATCTTTTTTAGAACTTTTTAGAACTCGAACCCTATTTTATTAAGTGTGCTGCCAATAACAAAGATAATAGTGAAATACATGTGAAAAAGGAGAGAGAAAGCATCATGTGTGACTTTGATGTATTGGGTATGGTGCAGCAGTCAAAGGGCACACAGCAGGATAAGTTGGCCAGTACACAGCATAGGAGATGGAGTCACTCAACACAGTGAAAGGGAATTTTCTGCCTCTCCTCCCAACAGGGAAATATATTACTGGCATGTATTTAAGAATTAAAGAAAGCAGAAGGGCAAAATTACCCAAACAAACAAAACTTCAGCACTTGACTCAACCTAAAGCTTAAATGAGTTTCAAACATATAAAAACAAGAGGCAATCTTACCAGTTCATCATCCTTTATTAAAGTGCTCCGAAAGCTAATCCCACACGTACCATTTAAGCTTTAGGGTGAGTGCTTCAGTTTTGTTTAGGCAATTTTACTCTTATGCTTTCTTGCTTCATGCTCTTTATCTGCAGGCACTGGATTGTAGTTTTTACAAGGAGAGAATTGGGCACTTCACTTGCTTTTGCTTGCTTTGAATGTATTTAAGGATACCACCACACAATTGGCTGCTAAGCTGCACACAGACACGCACACTGGGTACAGTGCAGTGCAGTGAAAGGGCAAACAGCAGGGCTGTAAAGGAGGCAGTATAGCACAGTGGTTAAGGGCACTGAGCTGCAAACTTGGACACCTGGGTTTGAATCCCACAGCACCCACTTGCATACTGTGTGATGACCCTGAGCAAGTCACTTAACTTCCTTGTGCTTCCCAGGTCAAACCTGGAAACAAGCTTCAGCTTAGTGTGCCTTTCCAGGTTAAACAATTTTGCCTTTCCCTTTCCCAATGTGCTGGCCACAGTACACCACAGGAGACAGTTGCACAACACACTGAAGGGAATTTTCTATCTCTCCGCCCAACAGGTGAAATATATTTCTGGCATGTATTTGAGGATACCTCCACACAACTGGCTGCTGGGTTGCACACAGATTAGGCAATATATGCACAAGTGCAATCAGTGAAGTCACATGGCCCAATAACATCTGAATTGAAAACCACCAATCACCATAGAAAGAAGACAGTAAAGGAAACAAAATTGCAATCAAATACATCATCACTCAGTAGAAAATTTGTTTTGCAAAACACACACTGTTTTTGTGTCTTAACTTCACCTCCAGAATATACCCACACACACCTTAGGTTCACTTTAATCTTTTGTACTCTGTATTGTATTAAAACACAGCTATCTGAGAAATGTGATGGACCTCATAAGCAAAATGGAAGGGTCTGAGTGGTCTGAGAACTACTGCTGGTTATCTACTCTAGTCTGTAACCCCTCCTTTTAATGTTCTTCTTACTTTTTGCCCCAGGACTGGGTGTCTATTGAATAAGGAGCCCCTCGGAGACTGTATTAGGAAGATGGATAGGGAGGGTAGGATACATTTGTTTTAAAAAAACATAGCTTCAATAATGCCCTCACAATCACTTTGCCCTGTAATATAATCCATTTAGAGCAAAGGCGTCTCTCACTCTCAGTATACCTCCCACTGTGATATTTTCCAGTTAAAGACTGTTTTATTTTCATGATCAGGTGGTGTGCCCCTTTGACACTGTTTAGTACACTCATTTTATATCGACTTTGATTTAAATCTCTCTCAGCTGTTTGTTCACAATGTCACCTTTTGAGAAAGGGATCATTTATCTGTTTGATTAAAACATGTTATCTACTGCCTACTTTGAGAGAAACAGCTACAGTACAGGCTTTACCTGAGTTGTGTCAACGCACTGTCTTGCTCTCCCACGCACTACTTCCAACAGAAGTGCAGTCCTCCCCTCAGTCCAGACTAGTACTTCCCTTGTGGTGACCGGACTGACAGGGTGATGCTACTGCTGTGCCAGACTCCGACTGCACTGACTGTTCATCTCCTGGCTCTCATTCTAGCTGTTTGTTCTCGCCCCTAATTCGCATGCAGTGGCTGGCCTGCTGAGTCCCGATCCAGGTCTCTGTCTCCTGATCTTCAAAGTGACTAACTCACAACCAGGCTGACACTAACAGAACCAACGATACTTAGCACTAAAACTCCGAATACAAGGATGACACTCGTGCAGTTTATTTAGTGCCTAAGCGGCAACATGGTGAACCGATGACATGACTGCAAATAAAGTAATGCAATTGGTTGAGACTGGGAGGAGGACTGGATGCCGGGGTGGGGAGTTGTGGAAGGAGCAACAGACCTCCAAAAATGATGCCCTCATACCCAGTCCTTCTGCAGTAAAACGTAAGAAAACAGCAAAAAAAAAAAAAAGTCGAACCCTTTTGCGAACCCTCTAGTGTTCGAGTTCTAATTTAGAACTCGAACACCAGAGTTCGAGCAGGGTTCGAATCTTCTTAGAACTAGTTCTGACAACCCTAGTTCCTTCCTAAGTACCTTTAGCCAAGGGATCCTTCCCATGGCACCTCTAGGGGTGGAACCCTCTTACAGGGTTCCTTGCTTTCAGTGTCCCTACAGGGTGGAAATTGCTATTGGACAAGAGAGTGTGAATGGACACAAATTGTGGTTGAGAAAGCCATTGAATTGAAAGGTTCCACCTGCAGGTTAATGGGCGAGCAACCAGCCACGGCTACTTCCTTAACTATATAATCAGTTTCTCCCAGCCTCCATCTGAAACACTTTCTCTTTTCCCCACCATCCCCCCTCCTCCTTCAGCAGCCCACCTCTCTATTCCCAGGGGGGCCTTCCTAAGGTACCTTTAGCCAAGGGACCCTTCCCGCGGCAGCTCTAGAGGTGGAACCCTCTTACAGGGTTCTTTGCTTTCAGTATCCCTATAGTGTGGTAATTCCTACTGGAATAGAGAATGCAAATGGCCACAAACGTTGTTACACAGTTGCACAAGCATAACATTATTCTGGTTGAAAAAGTCATCTGTTTGTATGCATTCCATAAATGTGCACACCACACTCTTGTGATTGAAAATTTTAATTATCTGCGCAGCACCAAGTTGTGTACTGGAGAAAGAGTAATGTGCTCCGAGATAGCCCAGTTTCCAGTTTTCTTCATGGCACAGCTGGTAGCACAAGTGGAACAGTATTCCAGATGGCCTAGGTTCAAGACCCAGATGAGGCACTTATCTCTTTCTCTCTTCGTTTGTTTTCATTCCATAAATGTGCATACTGCATGTCTGTGATTGGAATTGTTTAAAACACATTTTGGAGCAAAAAATCTCTCTCTCTAGTTTTCAGGGATGTACAGTAGCTAGAAATCACAACTTTTGTAATGTATTGTAATGACACTAGAAACTATGTGAATGCATTTTTCTTCAAAACATATGTTTTAACATTTGCACAATGAAGTCTTTGGGGATCAGGCCCTAGATATGTGAATAGGCACAACTCAAACCATGCTGGGAAACCTTTGTTTTCAGGGCTTTCCACACATACCCTTGAGGACTGTTAACTGTATTTATCACTTGCTGTATTTTGTCATTTTGCTTACATGTTTAAAGGTAATTACCTTTGTCTTTGTTTTTCTCCTTTCCTAATGAATCCAGTTTCCTCCTTAAGGATTTCTTCCGCTTCTGTCCATCTGCAAACAAAGAGCAATACAATGGTGTGTAATGGAGTCAATACCTTCAACAGGTGAGGTAGGCAGATTAATGCTTCTTGTACTCTTCAATGAGAACAAGGTTCATATTTGCATAGATAATATTGTCACACCACAAAAAACAAGGGTTTATAAACTCAAGTGCACAAGTGCTTTGGAATAACAACTGAATCAGAGTGGTGAGCCTTGTAAAGATAATACTATAAAATACAGCTGGCCCAATATTTTCTGAAGATTTTTGCCATAAGGTAGGACTAGAGTGGGAGAAATGTTTGAAATGTGGACCCAGTATTAAAGTTAGGTGCCACTGTGTATAGCAATGCATCAGCAACTTAGTTCCAGGATGAATTAAATGAAGTTGCGAGATGGGCTAAGATACATAAATTAAAATTTAGCATTGATGAGTGCAGGGTAATACATTTTGGACATAAGACACTAGAGCAAATTGCTACTTAAATGGTGAGGAACTGGAAAAAGTAGATAGTGATATGGACTTGGGGGTCATTATTACTAACACTTTGTCATTTAAGGAGCAGAGTAGACAAGTAGTAGGTAAGAACATGACAGTTTTGGGTTCAATTTTAAGAAATATTAAAAGTAGGGATAAGGAAATCTTAATCCCTTTATACAGGACTTAGCTACGACTGCAGTTGGAGTACTGTGTCCAGTTCTGGCCTCTAAATGACAAATATAGTAACAGAAGAATAGAGGGGGTACAGTGGAATATGACCAAAAAAAATAAAATCCTTGTCCAGTTTGTCTTATAAAGAACGACTGATCAAACTGAATGTATATTCACTGAGTTATAGGAGACTAAGAGGTGATCTTTGTCTAGCATATAAAGCTGTATGAAATAACGACCTCTGGGAGTGTGTTGGATTGATGGGAAGGTTTAGTTTTAGAAATAATAGGTTAACAACCATCAATTTCAAGGTGAACTGTATAAGACAAACAAGAGGGGTACTTGGTACAATCAAACAATAGTTAAGACTTGGAATGATCTCCCTACTGAAATAGTGGAATGTAATACCTTAAGTACAGCAGCTTTAAGAAATCCCTGGATACATATATGGGGTCTAGGAAATGTCATTTCTTGGAATGAATTGGGCGAGTCACATGGGCCCTTGGCCTTCTGACTTGTATATTCCTATGTTCCATTGTACTTTCTTTTTAAATGTTCTTTTAATACACATTTTTCTGGTTTTAACTTGTTTATATATTTTCTTCTGAAAATTGCTTTTACCTAAACAAATACTGTTTCGGAAACCATTCCTGAAACAGAATCCTGAACATTAATTACAAATCTTATTTGTTAAATGCTTCGAAACTGTGGATAGCTACAAACATCTTGTCATTTGACTCAACACAAATTTGTGACAAGACAAAGGGAAAACAGCCTCTCCAGTGTCTGCGAGGTGCTCCCATTCACTATTCCAATCACAAATGCCAAAAAAGAGGAGCATTCAACGACCTCCTGTAGATAAGGATATGCCATGAAAGAAATATACTCTACAACTGCCCATAACTATATAAAAAAGCTTTATTTAACATTTATAAATAGAATATAACTCACATGAGCCACAAACAGAGATCAGAGCTACATGCCAAACCAAAACATTTTTGCTCCTTATAAAGAGATTTATCAGAGGTCTTTGTGATACTTTGTCATTATGCTGCATATGGGAGGTGATACATCAACCCAAGGCAACTTCTAGTCAATCTCACCCCTCCACACCCTTGAAACGGTACATTAGGAACATTTAGTTCTGTCCCAGCTCTCCTATTTTCTATCTGACTCCTCTTTCCTCAGCCCCTTTTATTCTGGTTTTCATCTTAACCATTCCACTATCACCAAATCTCCATAAGCTTACTGATTCTATCCTGACTAGGATGAATCAGGGGCTCCTCATGTCTGCCATATTCACTGACCTCTCCAAAGCTTTTGAGATGATCTCCCACCTCTCCTACTGAACATACTAGCCAGGGCAGGGTTATTAGAGTGTGCAATCGCCTGTTTAGCTCCTACCTGACCAACTGTGTACAGTACAATCTGTTCATACAGGTGGTTAGTCCTCTCCTCCATTCCAAATTGACATGTGGGTCCCCCAAGGCACAGTCATCAGACCTGCACTAATTTGCACTTTGCACTATCATTGTAAACTGTATTTTTGTATTTTCGCACCTCATTGTTAGTTAGCACTATTGTTGAAAACTGCATCTTATTGCCTGTTTCTCTGTTATGTAACCCCCTTCACCAGGTCATACCTGGAAACAAGTTCTATTTCAGTGGATCTTTCTTAGACAAAAAATTAAAACAAAAAAGATAATTTTCCATTTTTCCTGAGTGACTTTCCCACTGCCTGTATTTTCTCTCATAGCCTCATATATGCAGATGATAAAGTGTTTTATGCCAGTCATCCAGATACTAGTTTGCTCTACCCTTTAAGAGCAGATGTTGCCTTCAGGATAACTTACAAAACATTATATTTAGACAGAGTTCAGTTTATATTTCACATTAGTTCTCTATTTTTCCTCCCCATTATTTATTACTGAGGCCATCTGCATGAAAACAGGATCTCTGCTCCTGAAGAGTTCAACCATTCCTGCTGCCTTCTCCCTACCTGAGGTCATTATACACTGCTTGTGGCATCACAGTTACTCCCATGGCTAAAGACTGTGATGTCACAACAGAGGATCACGGCATGAAGTAGGGAATAAGCTACAGAGGCAGCTGAACTCTAATAGATAAAGATTATGTATTCGTGCAAATTTCCTCAGTAATAAAAGATGTGTAGGAGATATCCATAGAATATATTTGGAATGCGATCTAAATTGTGCCTAATTATTATGTTTTTCAAAGTTTTCTTTGAGGTGTCAGCAACTCTTTAATTTAACCTGACCTGGAAGCCACTCAGACCTTGCTCCACTTAAACTAACTGACCCTGCATGCTAAGTAAACCGTATTCAGTATTCAAGACCTTTGGTACCAAACCCAGATAGGTTCAATTCATCTCCTATGTATAATTATATTATTTTATAATTATATAATTATTTGTTTATTGTATTTACTGTTTAGCAACGTATGCATGTTTATGCAATGTATGTTCTATTACACAACTGGGTCATGCCTGTAAGAGGGCCAAGTGGCCCAGTGCTTTCTATCACGTCAGCAAAATTTAAAATAAAATAAATTTATCCCATCTCACTTTTAAGTCTAGTGACAACCTCTCTCTGGATCATGTCACATCTCTGGTGTCTGACCAGTCTCTTGCCTGTCAATCTCATCTCTTCCAAACTTTTTCCCCTGTTCAGTGCCCTCCAGCATAACAAATCCTTCATCACTACTGATGCATGACAAGAGATTGTATACAAGATGATGATTCTTGTCTTTAATTAAGGAGACATTGTTAGTGGGACATCCCTACAGTTCTCCCTATCCAGACTGGGTACCCTCTTTCATTATTTCTAAGGTTTCTCTGCAAACTGCACCCACCACTGAGTGCTGTATTCCAAACTGAGCTAGATGAGTTGTGGGTCTGCAGCATACAATGCCCTTCTAACTTTCAAGTATAGGACCAACTCTCTTACTAAATGGCTATCCTCATTACTCAAGCTGACATCTCTCCTGCATAAACCCTCCATCGCACTAATCCCCCTCCCTCCGTGACCCAAAACATCACCTGGAAGCTGCTCAAGCTGTGTCCTCAAAAAAAAACTCTCTCCCGTTTGAAATTCCCTCCTTTCTCTGTTTCAGTATGCTCCTTCCTAGTTGTCTTTTAAAAAACAGGTCAGGGATTTTGCCAAAGAAACCTGCAGCTGCTTCACTCCCTAATGGGTAGCTACCCCTCATCAGGACTTGATTATGATTTCCCTCATTATAGCAACCCAGGCTTGCTTTACCCACTTTACCATTCTTGGCCTGGATAGTGCTCAAGAGTTTCCAGGGGTCAGTTCTCATTCACCACTGGCCAGCCACTCGTCATACCATTCCCTGTATCAAGCCTTAAAGGGCATGCTCCCGGAAATGTCTACCATCTGCTATAGCTTTGTGCAGCCAACAGGGATCGCTGCCATCAGTATGTTTTTCCTTACAATTGTTTTAATCTCCAGGCTGATATAGCAACAAAAAGTGTCCCAGACTGGGAGTCTCTTATTAAAAGTGATCCCACCATCCACAGTCTTTAACCACATGCTGGTGAGTTTGGTGTTCATCCAGCCATTGCTGGACATGGCAATGATTTTATTTATTTATATACTATTCTCCCTCTTTATCAATCAGCTGCCCTCGGTCCCTGCCTCTGGGCACGTCACCCTTTATGCTGATGACCTTATGCTTCTTGCTAGCTCCCAGGATATCAGAGACATAAACACCAGTCTAAACTCTGATTTCGATCGCATTCAATCTTGGCTCAAGGTTAATAAGCTTGTTATCAACCTTCAGAAGATGCAGGCCATGCTATTCGGCTCCCTTGCCAAGCTTAGAGTGTGCCCTGCACATCTCAAAGTTGTTGGTGCTGACAGTGTCCCTGTGTCGGTGGTCGACTCCTTCAAGTACCTGGGGGTAACCCTCGACTCTCAGCTGGACCTCTCCCTGCACATACGTAACTCCTGCAAGGCCACGAACTGTAAACTTGGCCTGGTGTACAGGGCTAAAGGCTGCCTCACCCCTGTTGCCCAACTTGCCCTTGCAAAAGGGGTTCTCCCTATGCTCTGCTATGAGCTCACCTCCTTCGTGAACACCCCAAAAACCTGGCTCACAAAATGGGACACAGCGTACAACAATGTATGTCGCTTTGCCCTCTTAGCCCCCCGCCTCACCCATCACTGTCAACTGTACTCTAGGCTGGGGTGGCTCTTCCCTAGTAACCATCAATCCTTTGTCTTGGGCAACTTTACAGACAACATCATCCGATCATCCACCCCTCCTGCACTTGCCGATCTGCTCAAGCCTGTCCCCTCTGGTTATCGACTGAGGTCTAATGACTCCCAGGCTCTCATGGTCCCAAAAACTTGCTCCCTTGCCTGGGATTGCGCCTTTGTGGCCCTTGCCCCCAGAGCTTGGAACCTACTCCCTGCTCATGTAAGGACTGCCCCCTCCCACAGTTGTTTCAGGTCCTCCCTCTGGGGCCACTTAAAACAAGCCTCTGACTGCCTTTGCTCTTAGCTGACATACCCTTCATGGTGTGCCTGTACCCCTTTGACAGCATGTGTGCAGTTGTCTATATCGCACTCTTTGAAAAGGCCCTGCTGAGATATGTTTGGCCCCTTGACCGCCTCCTGTGGTTGCCATGCCTTAATCACTGTACTTGCCTTGCATATGTTCTCTCTGCACCTAACCGCAGTTTGCTGCCTATTTTCCTGTCTGTACCATACCATTGTTAAATGTTGCTACCTTGTCTCTTAATTTGTCATTGCCTGGGTTCTCTGCCTGCACCTGACTGTACCTTGTTGATTACTATTACATTGTCTCTGAATTGTGTGCCAACTGTAATTCTCCCGGGTGCTCTGAAAATTAGACACTTGACTGTCTAGCGCGCTTACATGGTAAACGAAAGCTAAATAAAATAAAAAATAAAATAAATCATTTATTCTTTGTTAACCAGGAAAGACCCCCCCCGGCACAACTGTCCGTTTTCAGGGGTGACCTGGGAGCTTTGGGCTGGTTAAGTGATTTGGTCAGTCATATAGTATGTAAGTGGAGGTTGGGGGAAACAAACCCAGGTCTGCTGGATGTACCAAGCTCATTCACAGCTCATTACTTTAACCTCTAGTCTACACTATCCCACTTACATTAGACACATCCTTTGGGACCCTCTTGCCCTTCAATATTATCAGAGGCAGCAGTTTTTGCCCATCAGCCATGGTCAAACATACTGTTACTCTTTGTCTTTCATGTTCAGTGGTGAACAGGGGGACAGACCACCCAAAAGATCAACACTTTTCTTACCTGGCATGTTCGCCCAACTGCTGTTTCATCCATGTTTCCATTGCAGGACAGTGGGAGGTTAAAGGGGGCTCGCTGCTTTGCACAAAAGGCTATGAATTCTATACCCTTGGGAACATAGTCTTTGGGCAATAGTCGCCCCACAGTGTTTTTTTGCCTTATCGTGAACGCTCACCATGACAGAAATTTGTCCACCCAGCCACAGCTCTGTTGAAAGTCAGGGTTACAAATAAGGGATGCTGCTCTTAGGGCAATGTTCTTTCTTGTTATTGGCAGGTGCTGTTCCCTCTGCTGTGCGATTCAGTTTGCTAGATTTGCTTCCTCAGTAGGGGAAAGCTGCATGCCAACCAGCACCAACCAGATGCTGGCACTTTCTGTTGTTCTCTGAGCACCCATCTTGTCTGAGCTTCCCTTCTAATTTGCCTATGCCTTTACACCACTCGAATACTTGCTTCTCATCTATTTTGAGAGTAAATGCTATGGATTTGTTGCCTTCTTTCTCAGCTCTTTTTGCAGTCTGGAGTTTGACTTTTGCTTGGGCATTCTCCGTCTCCCTGTAGCTCTGTATCTCTGTCTCAGCGATCAGCTGGCTTCCAAAAACAGCTGATCACATTTGAAGCCACCCCATTTTATAGCCACCCTCTATTTAACACCACACATGGAAACTAAATTTTCTAATGAAAACCACGGCTTTAAAATAGTAAAATATGGTACTTGGACAGGATGTACTATAGTTTGGTGGTTATGCTTAGCTACTCAGTCTTTGTTTCACATCTATCTGCCAACTGTCTGTAATAGTCACCTTCTTTTTTGTTTCATATTTTATTTCATTATATTGTTTAATATCTTTGTCTTTACTTGAACTGCATTTCTTTCACTGTCTAACTCTAATTTGTTGGGCAGTTGACATTGTCTCCCCTTTCCAAAAAAAAGGCAAGAACTCTGTAAGTATTTTGGCTGGTAAACATACAGTATGCTGCCATGTGCAAGCTACATGAAAGTGTCTACAGAGCCGTAGGAAGGCATTTTGGTGCCCTGGGCAAGAGACTAATTTAGTGCCCCCCGTCCAGAAAACAGCCGGGAGTCTGGGGGCCGCAAGGCCCCCAGAAGTCCTATGGGGTTTATATGCTCTGTGGTGAGTTTTGGGGCTTTTCATGAGGTAAAAACATAGTTTTGGTATATGTTCCCTACTGCGATTGCAGGGAAAATGTTGCTCCCATGGAATCTGAGGTGTGTGAGACTCTGGCTGGCTGGCATTAGAGTGTGAGCTGTAAAATAAAGTTCTCTTTTGCTGATCAACCAACAAATAAAATGTACTAGTCTACACTTGCCTGATGCCAGCTAAGGTGGCAGAGGGAGACTAACTGAATAAGAAGAAACAAATCTTGATTGATTTAATTGTATTGTATGTATTGGGTATTGTATATCTATGCTCGTCTTAAATACAACTGACTGCAGTACCTATAAGTGTTACTTCCCAGTGCTGGCTGCCTGGCCTGCTGCAGCTGATTCTTCATTCAGTAGCAGCCTAGCAGGTACTGAGTACTAGGGTAGTAGTAGGGGTCCCTGGTTGAGGGGGAGTTAGAGCAGTGGAGTCAGAATGAAGAACTGTCTCAGGTCTGGAGGCCCTGTCTGCCCTGGGACTGGGATGAGAAGGTCCAGTGCCAACAGCCACCCACGTGGAGTATTAGGAAAGCAGTGCGGGAGCCTGCCTGCCCTGTAACTGGAGCAGCCAGAGCCAGGCCTGCCATCAGGCCAACTAACAACTTCTATCCAAAGCAAGGCAATGCTTCATTTTCTACAGTAAGACTGGTGTAGGTGGGGTAGGGATAACGGAAGACATGAAAAAAAACAAACAATGGCAATGGAACGGGAGTGCAAGGGATGGGTCAAGAGGAGCAGAAAAAATAAAACGTATAACATGTGGGCAGGAGGATGGTACCCCATGGCCCGTGTCACAGAAGTCAGTCCAATTTAGGAAGGCAACGACTTCTGTTCTTCACTCCCAGTCACTCCCAAAGAAACTCACAAGTAAGCACTGTATGGGAGTGTGATTATAAAACTTAACTTAACAACATGCTGAGCAAAACAATTCACTGTGGACAATACAAGTTAAGGCTTCTTTTACACGGATGGTCACAAAAGTGAACTGAACGCACTCCTCAATCGTGAAATAATACACAGCAGCCGCCAGCCAGCCCAGTAATCAAGCTCGAAGCAGATTTCCTGAGTTTGCATTTTTTCCAATCTAGTACCCCTCACCTGGTGCCACTGCTGCCACATACACCATAATTCATCTCACTGACACAATATGACATAGCCTGTTTAAGGTCACTGGTAATGGCTATCCCAAAGTCCTTTTCCTCCTCTAATTTAAAAAAAAATCATTTTGGGTCACACACAGGATGGACGTGGATGGAAATGAAAAATGCTTGCTGTTGCTTTTACTTAGTGCAGTCCAGTCAGACTACTACATTATAGACATCACAGAAGGCAGTAGTGCATTGCTTACACAAATCCAATATCTCTCTGTCTCTTGGTCTCGTCTCTCCTCTCTACACTCTATAGTTTATTGCTGTTTTTTTGCTGCTAGTTTCTCTGTCTTGTCTCAACAAACTACTGTATCTCCAGCCTCTATTTGACCACCTCTCAGTGCCACATGCTCGCGGAGCTCCACCCAGTACCTTTTATACTAATGGGTTGGGCGGTGGTCCACCCACAGTTTCTCTTTCTGTGTACCACCACCACATGATTATATTGTCTGCAGCAGACGGCGCAACCATGTGACCCCCAATTTTCTGATCTTTGGTCCACAGATGTGCCCCTGCTGACAGCCAGTTGTAATTACAAAACCAAAATATATATGAAAAAAACCTTAAGCGACAGTGCAAGTGAATTAAAGTGAACTTTAGACTTGAAAACTACGCCTCAGGGCTTCTTGCCGGTGAGCACCACCCGCCCCACCCTTCCCACGGCACTATGTGTTTATGTAAATATTTATATAAGAATGATATGCAATGAATATGTAAGGATTGTGGCATTTTCCCTGCATGAAAAATTCGAGCAAGAAACATTTCTTGCTTCTTGCAAGAAAAATTTGTTGCCAGTATCATGAAATGCAAGAAAATACATACATCCTGATGTGGGGCTAAACTCACAACCTTCTTACTATAGAGGAGGGCATGCAACTTTCTGAGCCGCCAGCACTATGCTCTTCAAGCGTCTTGCAAAAAAGTATATCAACAGACACAAGCAATAATCTTGATAAATTCTTATACATTTCTTGCATTTAAAAGGGAACGTCTTCATTCTGCTCCCAGTGTTTTGATCTGAATGCACAAGACCACTCTTACAACTCTTAAGAGTGGTCTCCACATTAGTATTAACATACACCTAAGGTCATAATACAGTACTGCATTCTAGTGGCATCACAGTAATAACCATGACTAATTATAATGTAGCTACAGAGGGATATTAATTGAAATTGGGAATACAAATTTTCTCAGTAATGGCAGGAAGGAGAAATCTAAGGCAGGTGTAGGTAATATTAGCTTAATAGTACCTAAATAGTACATTTTTTAAAAGCTTTTACTGATGTGCATGCAGTTTTTTACAGATTAGACTGTACCTTAAGATTTGTATGAGCACTATGAAGACATGCATGTGTACCCATGTGTACCCATATGTCTATAGAGCAGAACAATGTTCCTTGCACAATCCTTACAAGGTGTCATTCATCCTTAAATACTACATTTTATAACTGCATGTTTCCTGACCAGTGTATGCACATGATGTTTTCCTTGCATGATTCTTAGAAACATGTATACATGCTTGTAAAAATAATGCAAGGAAAATATCCGGTGCTTGCACTAATCAAGAACCACGCAAGTGTAATTATTTTGTAATAACTGGTGGACATTTTTTCTCATAGGAGAAGCTGGTTATAATTCGCTGTTATATCCCGTGGATTTTAACAGTGAAAATGCGCCATATCTGCCTCAGCTCCACTCGCGATGACTCACAGTGCTGTCAAAGCTCTCTACCAGAAGCAGTTAGTCAAAATGCAGCTTCGGCTACAAAACCAGTCACACAAGAAAAAAAATAAATAAATAAAAACTGCCTCTCCCTAACCTTTCATAGCAGTATCATGCAGTTTGGGATCTGACACAAACACATTGTCTCGCTATCTCCCTTTTTCTTCTCCACAGAAACCGCTCTGATCTCTGCACTAATTACCATGTCCATGTGACAATGATGACCAGGACAAATAAAAATACTTGTAAATAAAAACTGAAAAACACAAACGTGTTTGCCTACTATTTAAAAGTATTTTCATACAATAAATTTATTCTTTACTACTAGTTTGAGAAACTGCCATTTTTAGAGCAGGAATGAACCTGTTGCCATTCTCAAACACTGTAACTTAACATAATCTCTTCATTGCTATGTTTAAAAAATTACAATGCTTAAATACACATTTTGAAACACTATGTCACTGTTTGCAGAGTTTCTTGTTTCATGTTGTGATAAATAAAAACAGGACACAAACTGTGTTTAAAGACACTTTTATGCAAAGAAATCTGGTAGAAGAAAAAATATCCCCTAGCAATTACATAAAACAACATATGAGGGGGAGTGCAAAACTCAAATTTAATGCACACCCTCTGTGTGGGATGTTTAGATACACCCCGAGGGCACATCCTACACCTCCAGTGTGCATTAAATTCTTGTTATGCACTCCCCCATTATTATTCTACATGTACCAAAGTACATTCTAAACTTGCAGATGTCATGACTGGTGTTACAACTTACATTATGAACTTGCAAAAACCTTGTGTATGTGCAACAGGCTTGCATTTATTCATTTAAAGAACCTACAATAACTTTGGCACTAAGTCCATTTTTTAATGTTCTTACAAATCATGCAAGGTCAATCATAAACATTAATTTTTTTCTCAGTAAGGGTCTTTCCCAGATCAGCATATTTTTCCTGCACAGACTTTTGAAGTAAATAAAATAAAATAAACATCAAGTGAAACTTGATTTGCATGTAGTAAAAACAGCTGTTTAGAAGCTGGGTCTTTCATTTTTATAACAAAAAACAACAAACAATTTCTTATGTGGCAATAAACAGAACAAAATGCTTAATGGTAAATTTTAGACTCATTGCCAAATCTTTATCTTCAGACCCATACTGTACATCCACCACTTGAGGAACATTAGAGTTTACCCTGCCAACTCACAGCATGGAAGCAGAAGAAACAGAAAGCGATCCCTGGAACAGCTGCCAAAAATCCAGTCCATGGTAGTACTAGCAGCTTCTACAGTTTATGAAATAGCAAGAATAAGAACTAAGGGTGGGAAAAAAATGTGCTGGATATATAGTACACATCTGGGAGAATAATTGGTGGTACTGAATGTCCAACATGTTCTTTTTAGTGCTGCAAGTCTGGCTCCGCCAGAGAACTGAATACCTCAAACATCAATTATTGCAGACTGTGGTTAATGTTTGGGTTAAAAACCGGGAGTTTTGGTACAAATAGTTTGCCTCAGTTCACACAGTATGGCCCAGTCAAATGATAAGCTGCAGTCTTGATCTGAAATGCTTAACAAAGAAGTGTAAGCGATAGCCTTGTTTTCATGTCAGACTAAACTCAACACCACAGCGCACCAAGAGCACTCATTCACGTCAGTCTGACAGTAGCTGAGGCAGGGTACTAAGGGAATTTAGATACAGTAGTTCAGAAAAATCTTCTAAAGCTGAGACTACATCTTCATTTAATTTCCTCAGCAAATCATACAAGCTAAACAAAAGCCTCAGAATGAATGGTTGCTGCAGGGGATACTTCTTTACTTAGCAGGAGGACAAGCAAGAGAACCGAAACCTCTGCCAGGCTGAGCAGTGCACTGTAAAGTAGCAGGGCTCTGGAGCCAGAGGCTTAATTGGAATGGGAACTGGGAGTGGAGGGAATGTTCTTGGGCAGTGAGCAGCAGGGGAATGAGGTGTGTCAGTCTGCCAGTGCCCAACTGCCCTAAAACAATCATTTTATTTGTTACACAAGAAGAGAAGGGCGTCAGACTGGACTGCAGCATTTATTCTGCAGTGATCACATTTTATTTTTCAGAATAAGCAGGGAATAGTACAGAAACATTGGAGGTCTGATTAGAGAGCTGCTGAAAGGTGGGTAGCAAATAGTCATGTGCTGGCAGTCTGGCTTTGCTCATATACCCACAACAAAAAAAACTTTTATTTTTTTAAACCTGAAGAACAAATAGGACTGCTGCTTTTTCGGTGACAGCAATTTTCTCTTGTAGCACTGAGTGTGTCCTCTTGAACTGAATTAGTGCAGTGTGATCTGGGTAGTGGTCGATAAGTGGGTGTCAGCTGGTAGCCTTCCACTGCACTTGCTGCTGCTACTTTGCACTTTAGTGGCGTCATACCCTAAATAAAAAATAGGAACATATTTTTTTCTTCCAGACTTCATGCTCCCAATTTCCTGGGGCTCCTCTTGTAGCATTGTGTATGTGTCCTCTTGAGTTGTGCTAGTGTAATGATCTGGACAATTGGCAGCAAGTGGGTGTCAGCTGGCAGCCTGTCAGTGACCGGCCACTGCTAGCGGTCACTTTTGCTGTATCCTATCAAAAATAAGAAACATTACAAACAGCATCTTTTTATCTCCAGTCTTCAAGCTCCCAACTTCCTGGGGTTTCTCCTGTGGCACTGTGTATCCTTCTGAGCTATGCTACTGTAGTTTAATCTGGGCAGGAAGCTGCGAATGGCATGCCGGTGACTGGCCACAGCTAGTTGATACTTTTACAGCCTCTGATCAAAACTAAAGAAATACAGACATATAGTTTTTCTTCCATTTCTCACACTCCCAGTGTCCTGGGGTTCCTCCTATAGCATTGTGTGTGTCCGCTTGACGTGTGGTAATGTAGTGTGAGCTGGCAGTGGGTAGCAAGTGAGTGTCAGCTGATTTCCTGCTTGTTCTCCGCCGCTTCTAGCTGATACTTTTGTGACATCAACAAAAGAAACTGTAATAAAAAATAAACCTTGAAAATCTATATAAAGAAAAAACATTTTTGGGGGGTTACCTACTTTAGGAAATGGAGCAGTTGAGAGGGCAAATATATGGGGGCAGGGTGAGATCATCCAGAAGCAGCAAAAAAAAGCAAATGCAGAGTCTGACTGGCCAAAGCCTTTCAGCCTCAATGGGAACTGGAAATGTAGAGGAAACTGCATGAACAGTCCATAAAAAAAGGAACATTTTAGGAACTACTTGCAGTGTCACTGCGAGAGCTGTGACTTGAGCAATAATCGTACAGAAAAGCAAAAAAAAAAAAAAGGGTGCAGCAGACAGTATCACAGGCAGTGGAGAAAGGGTTAAATGATTTGCAAGAGCCTGGGGACAAACACAGATTGTGAGTATGTACCTGATAAAAGCAATGGTAGCAGCAGTTCTGGGGAGGAGGAGGAGAAGGTGCACAGGTGATAGACTTGAGACAGGGGCATGTAAGAGATCAAAAAGACAGAATGTTCAATATGAAGAGAAGCAGAATTTCACTTCTGTCAATCTGTTATGATGAAGAATAACAGAACATTGCTAGAATTACATACATATATCTGAAATGCACAGAGATGGCCACTACATTTGGCCACTCTCTCGGACCCTCGCTTCAGGGACACATTTGAGATATTCTTTGATGCAGAAGAATGTGGCAAGGATTAGCAGTCCTATAATGCCGGGATGGTATATCTGGCCTTTGCATGTATGGTGCAACCAAAGTCTAGGAGAACAAGTACAGCACAAGAAAAGGAGCGGTTGTCATCCAGGTCCACTGACAGATCAAGTGGAGAAGAGCAAGGAGGGAGGATCCCATGGTGTTGTCACTGCCACTGATGACTGTCAGGAGAGCCATTTATTCTTGCCTCTAAGTCAAAAAAGACATACTGCTGCTGTTGCACCCCCCAAAAGTCACCCATTGATGACAACCCACCGTAGAAACACCTCTCTGACTATGGCTTGATGAATAAGCACGCAGATTCATGGTCAATGGTGCCTGAGATGCCAGCAAAAAAAAAGATACAATATTATTATGTGAACTCAAACATGGCACTACTAGAAGCAGATGAGCCTCTTTTGTGCTGGTACAAAACATAAAAAAAAAACCAGACCATTTGACCCGTCAATGACAGAGCTAGTTGTTGAGCAATTCAGTTGGCCACCTGCATGTATATACTCAAGTGAGAATGTTCAGTGCTTCAGGCAATGTAGTCACCAAAAAGAGAACAGACCATTTGATCCAAAATGTGATGTTCTCTTTTTTTTTAAGATTTAACCTGCCCTTTTTCCAAAAACTTACTCGCCATGGTTTATGGGTAATGAATCTTCTATACTTCCAGCTGTGCTCAAGACAGAGGATGATGAGGTAGAAGAAGAGGGCTTCTATGTCTATTAGTTAATAATTTGTGGAACCAGAAGCCCACTACACTGTAGCTGTAGAATGCTGCACTGCTCTCATGTCTTCAAATCATAATGTTCTGCAGGCCTACATAGGCCTGATCATTTTTGCTGGGCAACACTGGCCATGTAACCTGTGTGTACAACACTTATCTATGGCATAACAGAAAACCTTATCTATGTCTGGCACTGTTCCATTTGACATGAGTTTTTTAACCAGTAGTCTACACATATATCACAGAATCACAGAAGGTGATGGCAGAAAAGGACCTCCCGGCCCATCTAGTCTTCCTATAGCCCCCCTAATCCAACCTACCATATCTTGAGACACCCCCCTCCTTCCCCTTAGCCCCATGTGTCTGTCCCAAGCAGCCTTAAATCCCTCTACAGTCTCTGAATTCACCACCTCCTCCGGGAGCCCATTCCAGTTCTCCACCACCCTCTCCGTGAAGAACTGACCTCTCACATTGCTCTTGAAGATCCTCCCTGGAGTCTCAGTCCGTGCCTCTTTGTTATGTTTCCTTCCATCATGTGGAACAACTTTCCTGGGCCTCCCTTGTTCATCTCTTTGGTATATTTAAAGGTCTCAATCATGTCTCCCCCTCTCCCTCCTGGTCTCCACTGTATATAGCCCTAACTCCTTGCACCTCTTTTCATATGGCTTGCCCTTCATCCCCTGCACCATCTTGGTCACTCTACACTGGACCATTTTGATCGATTCTATATCTTTGCACAGATGAGGCCTCCAAAATTGGATGCCTGCTGGTGATCCCCCTGCCGATACTTGCCAGCATCCCATTTGCCCTTCCCACCACCCTTGAGCATTGCTTCCCTACCTTGAGGTTGCTGGAGACTGTTACCCCCAGATCCCTCTCATCCTCTAACACCCTGACTCTCTTCCCACCCAGAATATACTCAGACCTTTGGTTCCTGTGCCCCAGGTGCATAACAGCACACTTCTTGATGTTGAATTTTAGCTGCCAGGTCTCGCCCACTCCTCCAGTAATCTCAGGCCCCTTCTCATGTCCTCCACCCCCCTATAGGAGTCAGCTCTATTACAGATTTTCCTGTCATCTGCAAAGAAGGCCACTCTCCCTGTCAGTCCATCTGCAATGTCTAGTACATAGATATTGAACAGGAGGGGGTCCTAGCACTGATCCCTGGGGAACTCCACTCCTCACCTGCCCAATCCCCAAGTACACCCCATTCACCACCACCCTCTGACTCCTATCTGCCAACCAGTTTTCAACCCATCTTGTTATTTTGACCCCTGCCCTTATGCTATCTAATCTGTTGATCAGCCTCCTATGGGGAACGGTGTTGAAGGCTGAAATCCAGATAGGCTACATCCACCACTCCCCCCGGTCCACTACCTGCATCACCCAGTCAAAAAATTTGATCAAACTGGACTGGCATGACTTGGCCCTAGTGAGCCCATGCTGTCTTTCTTCCAGCAGTCTGTTCCCCTCCAGGTACTTCGTTACCCTTTCACCGATGAGTGCCTCCATGACCTTCCCCACCACAATGGTCAGGCTGATGTGGCTGTAGTTTTCTCTCAGCTCCCCACTTCCCCCTTGTGTATCGGCACCACCGTCATGTTTTCCCAGTTCTCCAGCACTCTACCACTGCCCAGGGACAGACTGAACAGCCTCATCAGTGGGGCAGCCAGCTCCTCTCAGTTTCCAAATCACCCTTGGGTTCAGGCCATCCAGTCCCATGGCCTTGTCCACTTTCACCCTGGTTAATTCCTCCCTAACTCTCTCCATGGTGAAGGTATCCGATACCATCCCCATGCCCCCCCTCTCTTTTCCAACTCCGGCCCTCTACCACCCCTTTCTTTCATAAATACAGAACAGAAATACCTGTTCAGGTCTTCTGCCTTCTCCCCATCCTCCTCCAAGTACTTGCTTCCTCCCCCCCTCAGCCTTTCAATCCCTTGATCAGCCTTCCTCCTCTCCCCCACGTATCTAAAAAATGTATTTTTCTCTCTCCTGGCCTGTTTCACTATCCTTACTTCCATGTCTGCCTTAGCCCTCCTGATGACCTTTCCCACTAGTCTCCTTGCCTCCCTGTTAGCCTCCCTATCCCCCTCCCCCGAGTACTCTTGTATCTCCTGAATGCCCTCCACCTACCTCCTACTGCCCTTGCTACATCCCTACTGAACCAAAGCAGCTTTCTGCTTCTCACCCCCTTCCTGACACTTTTGATGGATGCCTGTGTGGCCTTCCAGATCTGGTCCCTGATAGCTACTCATAGTTCGTCTGTGTCACTTATATCCCCTCAACCTTACATCACCTCCCTCACCAGCCTTCTTAATTTGTTGAAGTCCATCCACCTAAAGTCCAGCACCATTGTGCTGGTATTCGTCCCTGTCCTCCCTGCCCTCACCTTAAACCCGTCAGTCCTGTGGTCACTTTTACCTAGTTTTTCACCTACCACCACTGCCTCTACATTCTCCCCACTTGTCAATACCACATCCAGCAGGTTGCTCCCCTTGGTAGGCTCCCTGACCAGCTGTTTCAGGAACACCCCACTTAGTCTGTCCACTAACACCCTACTTCTTGCTGAAGCTGCTTTGGGGATGGTCCATTCCACATCTGGAAAGTTTAGGTCGCCTACCAGTAATGTATCTCCCTTGAGAGCCACCCTCTCAATATCCTGCATGTGGGATGTGACACTTCTGTCTTGTATCTTCAGATTACAATGTTTTGTGGGTAATTTAGGCAACACTGGCCATGTAATCAGTGTGTACAACACATATCCGTGTCATAACATGAAGCCATGTCCATGTTTGGCACTGTCCCAATGGACAAAATATTTGGAACAAGTAGCCTACACATATTGATAGATGTGACTGCTGTCTTCAGTCTTCATATTACAAGTTTTTCATGTACATTTTTGGGCAGCAGTGACCATACAACCAGTATGTACAATACTTATCCATGCCAGAACAGGAAGGCTTATCCACATTTTACTAGCACTTGGAAATTGAGATTTAATGCCAAGAAATGCAGTGTTCTCCACTTGGGGCTTAGGAACCCGGATCATGAGTACTTGTTGGGTAGGGAAAAAACTGCAGGTTTCGGGGAGGGGGTAAGGTTCTTGGGGTAGTTGTGGATGCCAAAATGAATAACTCTGAGCAGTGTAGGAGGGCTGCAGCTAAAGTAAATAAAATGCTCAGGTGCATTGATGGGGGATAACCTCAAGAAGATGGGAGGTGCTTCTCCCTCTGTATAACTGCCTGGTTAGACTGTACCCAGAGTATTACATGCAGTTTTGATGCCCGCACGTAAAAAAGGACATTGCACTTCTGGAGAGGGTCCACAGGAGAGTGACCAGGATGATACAGGGCCTGGGGAAGAGATCCTATGAGGAGAGACTTGAGGAGCTAAACCTGTACTCCCTGGAGGAGAGGAGGGACAGAGGGGATATGATCGAGGTCTTAAAATATCTAAAGGGGAGTAAACAGGGTCAGCCCAAATACAGTGTTCTAGCTGAGAGAGGAGGGAGCCACCACGGGGCATTCCATGAGACTGGTTGGCAGGAGGCTCAGGGGGTAGACTAGGAGACACTACTTTACTGAGAGGGTGGTGGACCCATGGAACACACTGCTTGCAGAGCTGGTGGCTGTTGGTACTGTGGAGGGATTCAAGAGGGGCTGGGACAGATAAAAGGGGAGGGTAAAACTGAGAAATGCCAGATTGGGAGGGGAAACACTGTTGGGAATGGGGTCAGAGTTTTACGGAAGGAGGGGAGCAACGTGGGCTAACTGGAAAGCTATTTACTGAGCAGACTCGCTAGACCTTTAGACCTACTTTGCTGGCATCTTAGTATGTTAGTATTTTACATGCTCACAATGGACACCATTTTTGGAACCAGTAGCCTTCAATATAGGCCATTGCATCAATCTACTGTTTAGATGCTTCACTGACCGAAAGCAATACATAATTTAATTTTATACCCACTGCTTAATGGTTTTCAATAGTCAAACCAACACAAACTAGTTTACCAATAAGAGAAGACTGGCAAATTTTATCTGGTTTGACAGTTTATGTTTGCAAAATCAGATTTGGGAGGTCTGCATAGCCTTATAATATGGGGTAAAAAAAAAAGTCTAATTCAGTATGGCTAAGTGTATGAAAATAGCATTCTTAGTGGGTATGTAATTTGCATATATTCCCTGAACAACCAGTATCTAACTCACTACTTTGGGCAACAGTGTGCATGAAAGGTGCCTTATAAAACCAATTGTACTGCAACTCATAACGTAATTTCCTTATTTACAGATGCACCAAGTTTTCAATTATTGAGATAGTTCATAGAATAGCTGTAACCTAAATTTGCAGTGGTGATAAACTATGGAAAGTTCAAGGTTCAAATCATCATTGGCAGGATTTTCAAATATGCGGATGCAGCACTGGCATCCATATATTGGACATATGCTACTACAGCCACCCACATACCTTGACATGTCTGCACCTTATTCAGAGTTATAGGGATGCATTTGCGATGATTCCTGCAGTTTATGGCAACATCTGCTGCAGCTGCAGGAAACCTGTCTATTTTTCAGATGCAACAGTGGAATTCTATCCCGGGAGTCAGACCAACTTTTCGTGGTCTAACTCCTGGGACAGATTTCAGCTGCTGCATCCCCTATGTTTTCGAGATATCTGTGATTTCCATTCATGTGAGATATCTATTTTCTCATCAGGACTGCGTATACATGTGGTTCAAACAGTTCCAAATTCAGTCCCATAAATTGTATAGGAAACACTTCTACTTTAAATTGTGGTATTATTTTGTTTTAATGATCATATACAAATACCCACCTTATTAAATATGATGCTTTCCCTTACTGAGTGGGCTTTTAGAAATAAATTTGCTGAATGTCAGGAAGGCAAATGAGTTATTTATAAGCAGTCCAACTTCTTCTATGCACAGGATTTCTGTATGATTTATGATTTGGCAAAGTTCCCTGTTGTACATACTGGATTTATTAACAGTTGTCCTGTAAGTCATCTTTTCCATTCCATACCATATCATACCAGTATTATAAATCATTTAAGGTACACCTGCCAACCAGAGTGCAGCATTTGCTGCACACACCCTGTCTCTTATCCTGTGCATAGATATGTTTCATACAGACTGATTAACCCCTCCATCCTCCTCCACTGAAATAGGGATTTGAATAATTTGAGAAAATCTTTTCAAACAAAAGCTTTCATTTTTGAAGTAAAAAGGGTTTCTTTCTTTCATATATTTAGTTGTGATTTATGTGTTAATAGAATCACTGAGATAATATGTACGACAAAGGGTATGAGGAAAGATTGGACAAACTAAATCTATACTCTCTGGAGCAGTGGAGAATCAGAGGGGATCTCCTGCTAATGTACAAAATTTCCACTGACATTGAACTGTCAGATTTGGGTATGTCCTATAGCATATGGGACTGTGATCCAAGAAGCCACAAATATCAGCTGGTGCTTACCTACCCCAGAACTAACAAAAGTAGTTCCTTCTACACCCAAAGAATTAGCCCCTTATGGAATTCACTTCCTAGCTCAATAATTGAATCCATTAACTTTACTGAATTCAAACAAAATCTAGATTGCAACCTATTATAAAATAGGGATAATGCCCACGCTTGGCTGGAGATATACATATATGAGCTACGGCCTTCTCTATATCTACTTTTCTTAGTATGAATCTTAGTATATGCCTCTTTATAATCATCTTACAAACATTTGGGCAGCCAGACCCACATACTGTAGTAGCTTGATGTTGTGGTCCTTTCTACCAGGCTGGTGGCAGCACAAGATGATGCTCACAGCGGGCGCATATCTCGATGATCCTTATAAACTTAAGGATTTTATGTCACATACGTGCAGGACACTGAACATAAAGCAATATAAATAGAGTTCAACTGCATCAAAAAATATAGGCAATCAGAATGGTCTGTTCTCTACTCTTAAGACATTACTGCAAGCAGTGGAGCTATCAACGTCTGGAAGAGTAGCACATAGCCTGAGGGCATAACAATGACTTTCTATTGTAAATTAAATAATTATTCTACAGTTTGTTGGGTGAATGACAGCAAGTAAGCTGTGAGTACTGTATGAATGACATTAGGAGAGAGTTTAGCCACACGAGTTGGAATGTCCATATGCATTGTGTGTGTGGTCCTCTGTGGGGCTGGCCACCTTGACATGGTAGAGAGGCTCAACCAATCCATGAAACTGTTACAAAGAGCCAGCTATTTTTGACCAGTTTTGATATGTGTTTATTTGTTAACCTACTTTTGTTTGCTACTTTGCTGGGGACAGCATCCTTTCAAAACACATAGCCATTACAGAACAGCTGTAAAGTCAGCGGCTAATGTTTTTGGATTAAGTAAGTCCATTACAACCACTAATTGTAGTGCTTACATTAGACACCCTCAATGTTGGCCAACCACCAAACTCACATATTATGTATGTCAGTAGGGGCCGAACAGTAATGGTAATTACTAGTAGCGAGACTATCCTTGCAAATGAAATAACAAAAGCTGCTTCCAGGGGCCTAGTGTAATGGGGTCGCTGTGGATGTTGTGGTTACTTCTGTGCCTTGTGGGCTCAAACAAGGTTGAGGGGCCTGGGTTCTGACATTCCTAGTGACTGGGGTTTGTTTCCAGATCTTTTAAGTTTAACATGGTGCCTCCACCAGAAGAAAATTTTAAGTGGGCCTAGTGTCAGAGTGGTGCAACCCCCTGGGATGCAGTACTTACCCACCTCCTCACAGTATTCCCTTAACATGCAAGATCGCAGTATAACCGTAAATTCAACAAAACTGTAATTAGTGACTTGTGACTAATAATATGCTCATGAGACAAAATGTAGTATAACAAGAAACTATTTTTTGAGACAGAATCATAAGGGATGGGGGAATGCAAAGCAAGACTATTTTTAAACAAATCTCATGAACTCTTGTGGTAGGGCCATAATTAAGTGCCTGACTAGACTTGGCCTGTGAACACTTTTAAATCATAACAATGCCCATCTCCCCAACCAGGCAAAACAGTGTAGTAGCAAGTAAACTGTAAAACCCTCAGCATTTACCAGCCCACCCGTTCTGCGGGCACTACCCACAGGTACAAGTTTTTAATCCCTTATTCCTTAATGGGAGCTCCTTGTGCTTCACTGGGTACCCAGCCATAGGAATGTTGCAGACCGCTGATGCTGCAGCTGGTTGGCTGGTGGTGGTGCACTTTATAACAAGCAGAACACTTAAACCCAAAACCCATAGGCCATGCAACTGCTTAAATGGCAGAACCTCCAAATGAGGTATTTGTAACTCCTGGCCCATTCGCCAAATCTGCAGATTTGGTGGTTACTTTGTACAAACTTTCCCAGTTGCAAGGCAAGCCCTGAGAGTACTCACGGTTCTATTGTACCACTTCCTTATAAACTGAGCTCCTTCTCCTCCTCTGCAGCTGCAGTTCCTCTCAATCTGATGGTTCAGTTGTTGCAGTGGGCCGGGCGGGGGTGCAGCTCGAAGATGTTTCAGGTCCCAGGTGCATCCAGATGTATCTCAGGCTCTCTACATCTGGAGTCTTCTGGACCTCCTGTGCACTTCTCGCTTCCTCCTCCACTGCACACACCAGCCTAAGGAGCAGGGGCCATATGCCTCACACCCACGACCAGGCTTCAAAATCCTAGTGTAGAGTGTTAGCTAGTACAGTTGTGGCCAAAGACATGGTCTGATATTACCAGATATTTCACAACATTTCTAAGGAGATTCTCTCTGTTGCCCCTACTGTGGAATTGCAGAAAGCTGGAGATTTCTCTATAAATATCATAGAAATTTCAGGAAATATCTGACCACGTCTTTGGCTGTGACTGTACCTGGTGTTAGCACTAACTGGTCATCTCCCAGACTGTCTGAGGGATCGATGCAGGTATTTTGTTCGATGCAGGCTTTCTCACACAGCCTCTGGTGCCCACAGGATGGCTGCTGTGGCACACGTCTACCTCCCTGTTACTCAAGGCAGGTCATAGTCTCTCAGTGAACTGTCATCCTGATACTTTCAGGAGGTGAACTGTTCTGTCTCTGTATACACAGTCTATAGAAACCTCTGAGTCACTGCCTGACAGTTGGCTATGGAAGCCCATGCAGGCTTTATTAGATGGCTCTGGCTAACAGCACACTAGCCCTCCTTTCTCTCCAAGAGCTAACTGCTGACTCCCCTCCTTCTGGAACTATCTTTAATGTTTTCTGGGGGAAAGGCAGCTTACGACTGGTGTAGGGGGCTGTCACTCTGCAGAATTAGTATGCAGAACATTCATTCAGTGCCCTATTGGCTGTCAGAAAAGGCACCAAGCGTACAGTATAGTTCTTCTCTCAGAAGTCTGCTGGTGGTCACCTAATGAGGTCTCTGACTTTTGACTGGCTACTGTAAGGTCAGGGGTCAGCAAGATGAAGACAACCATTCCAAAAGAAATTGTGTCCCACATTTGAAAGCAGTTCTTAAGGCTTCTGCCCTGTTTCCATGCAGCTGAACCCCAAGGCTTGATAGGCACCTCTGTGCCTCGACATTCAGTGGAGATTGTGTGGATGGTGGGGCTTTCTTTAGCCCATCAGCAGATTTATTTCTCGCCCCCCCCCATGTAGGCTGAGTCCATGCTGAATGTGGCTGACAGCCACACTGTTCATAAGGTGCCTCTGAATGCCAAATTCATGTTATTTCTCCTTTCTCATGCCTACATGCCCGCTGAGGCCATGCTGGTGTCTAGTGGAGCCAGAGCACAATAGAGGAGCCATCTCCTTGTGGTTGTGTGTTGTAGTGATGAAAACGTTGCTGTGGTGGATCAGACACGCTTTCAGTGCTGTGCAGAGTAGTCTGACCAGAGGTCATAATTTTGAGCAGCCAGTTGTTCGAACATGCACCGGTAGCTGCATGATGATTGTCGTAAGGAGCAGCCCAGTAGTCTGAGGAAGTACTCTTCTGATCCCCCGCCAGGCTGCAGTCTTGGGGCCAAAGAGCAGAAGATGACAGGCAGTTCTTGGGGCACAGGAGTCCAGGTAAGCCCCATCATTTGGGGAGGGGTTACACTCTACCCCACCTAAACACTTGACATCTGCATTCAAGTCCATTCAGTGTACAACACAATAGACAGATAGCATGCACAGTCTGTACAGACAATGGTTTCCTGACTAGAGTAGGCATACAATACATCCTAGCCTAGACAAATAGAACTAGTCTAATAACAAAAACAAAAGGCCTTTCATATTTACAAAACAGCTGTCATGACAGTAAGCATCATCATACCATGCAATGAGTACTTCCATAACGCTGAGCAATAATGAAACATTGATCAATGCAGCATCAACATTATTTAGCCTTCCTTTTAATCCTTTACTGTACCTCTCTCTCTGGGTGATATGATTTGGGCCTTGTGAAAGACAACACGATGCAGAGAGCTGGGTGTGACATAGATACCTCTGTATACTACCTACATTGGCAAGTTGGTAAGGGCACTTGGTGAGTGATAGGTTAACCTGAGAAAAGGTTTGACAGTTTTTTCAGAATGACAGAGTGGATCAATCACTTCTTCCTTGGATTTGGGGTGGCTCCTTCCCATTTCACTGACCAGCAATGAAGCATCCTCTGTCAAAACGGGTTCCATAACTACTTCTGGGATTTCTATTGTTTCTGTTGTTTCTGTGGGCTCAATAGATTCTCCACTTTCTTCTTCAAGCACTTCCTCAGATACAAGCTCATCATCCAAGGGTACATCTGGCGTTGCTTCAGAGTCCACTACTGTTTTGTAGCCTCTGCAAGAGACACAATTGACACATCACTTGTGGTTCTGGAAGAACCTCTGAACAGTCTGGCAAGACCCTTAATAGGGTAGTACACTTCTTCTATGTCAGAGTCCAAGTCATCCTGATCTACTTGAGCAGCAGTTTTGGGTAGAACAATTTCAAAGTGCCTTGTCTTTGCTTTGCTTTTTGTATGTGCACAGCAGATCAGGCAGATGGGGGTTTGGGAGGGTCTGCAGAATCCACTACATCACTGGTGACCAATTACCCAACAGGCAACAAATGCTTTTGGTGGATAATGTAATATTTACTTGACTCGACTTCGGATGAATCTTGTACATATGCATATCATGCATCTTTTCCATTATAACATATAGGGTATTGCCCCACCTGTCAGCAATTTAGTTCTTTCCTGGCACTCCCAAATTTCTAAACAAAACACAGTCTCCTAGCAGCAGTTCATGTGCCTTAACTCTTTTGTCATACCTATCTTTATTGGCTTTGTTATGCTTTACTGCAGTGTCAGAGGTCAACCTGTAGGTGGCACTCAACTGGTTTTTAAATTTTTGTACATACCGAAGGCGGTTCTCTGGCATATCTTCATCAGCAGAGAGACCAAAACACAATTCAACAGGAAGTTGGGCTTCCCTCCCAAGCATCAGGTACTACAGAGAGATTAGCCACTACTAAAGGGTGGTAATAGTACTAACCACCCTCCTTCTACATTTATAGACACCCAAAGGGAACTTCCTGTAGGGCTCCCAAAGGAAGACACCAGTGAGAACAGGAAGAGAGGATAGAGAAGATGCAGTGAAGGGAGAAAGAAACAGTGACACCTACAGGTCGGGAGGAAAACCGACATGGACATCCAGATGTGCCAAAGCTGTGGAGGGCTGGTAGTGAGGCAGACACTCTAGAGACTGGGGTGCCCCTTCTGCAGGACAGTTGTGGAACTATTGAGGGAGCTATGGCAGGCAAGAGAAGAGATCACGAGGCTGCAGAGGAGACTGGATTGGGGACCCACCACCCCCCTTACCCACCCACTCCCCCAAAGGCCAATGGGTCTTGTGGGATGGAGGATGGTGAGAGGGAGCAGCAGGGCACTTAAAGCTAAGATGGGGCACTGCCAGCCACACACTATCCACATGCAGAATCGTTTTGGCCCTTAGCCATGGGACAGAAACCAAGGGAGGAAAAAGGAAGAGTTGAGCTGGACAAACCTGATACAAGAAAATAGGAAGGAGCTACAAGGAAGGAGAAGAAGAATACACAGAGAAACAGGAGGATTCTGGTCATGGGAGACTCCATGTTGCGAAAAGTGGAGGCACAGCCCATTAGTGCAAAAGGAGCCGAAACCACGGTGAAATCCATGCCAGGAGCATCTGCAAGGAGTGCTAAGGACAGAATAGGAAGGCTGGTGAGAAGAGATCAGAATTTTGCGGGGATCAAATGACATAGCAAATAGGACTGTGGAAGAAGCCAATGCAGACATGAAGACCCTAGGAGAGAGCTTAAAGGAGTACACAACACATCTGGCCTTCTTGGAGGTGTTGCCAGTTTGGAGGACGGCAGAAGTGAGGACAAGAACAGGGAAGAGATCAGGGAATTCAACCTGTGGCTCCAGCGTTGGTGTGCAGACAAAGGAATGCACTACACTGGAGACTGGGGGACCTTCTGGGACAGGAAGCTCTTCAAGCAAGATGATCTACATCTCACCAGAGAAGGACAAAGAGCACTAAGGCAGAAGTTGGAGGTCTTCTTGGAGGGTTTAAACTTGGAGGTCTCCAGCACAGAGAAGAAGACCTAAATGAGAACACAGCAGAAAGATACAAAGGTACAGGGATTGGTGAGTGGAAGGGAACTCCCCAATATCAGACTAAAGGAAACAGGCATGACCATGAGCAAGGAGTGGCCATAGGTAAAAAAGGAGGGACCTCATGTAAAGTACAGCAGGGACAGACACAGAAAAGGGGGGGGATGGTCCTAAGGTTATAGCAGAGGGGGGAGGCAATGATTGGAAGGCTATAATGGCAGCTCAAACCACCACCATCGGTGGGTTTGTCACCACTCCCCATAAATCCAAGGGAGCACATACACACCCAGAAAGAGAAATTCAAAACCTGGGCATCTCAACCACAGAGGTCTCAATTAGCATTCCACAAAAAGATGGCAACCTCAAAAATCACTCGGGTGCAAACAGCAAGTTAGCACTGTCCAATAAGAGAGTGCAGCCCCATACCAAAGGGGATGCACATTCCTGGAAGGTGATGGTTACAAACACTAGAAGCCTTGCAACCAAACTACCCAAACCTGAAGCCATCATGGTAGTAGAAACATTGGACTGGGTCACGGTGACAGAAACGTGGTTCATGGAAAACCACTGATGGGACACAGCTATACCCAGATACAATCTGTTCAGAAAGGATAGGCAGAAGCAAAGAGAGGTAGGAGTAGCCATTTACATTCAAGAAGACATAAAAGCCACAGAGGTGCAGAGTCACCCTGGGGACACAGTCACTGTGGTTTACTATAGATACACTAAATGAAAAAACCTTCAGGAACAGAGTCATATACGGACTTCCAAATCAAGGACAGAAAGGGGACAAAGACCTGATACAAGAAATACACAAAATGACTCAGACAGGAGAGGTGATACTGGTGGGGGGACTTCAACCTTCCAGATATAAACTGGAGTACACTAACAGTGGCAACAAAAAGAAGCAGGGATTTCTTACTGGCACTACAGGGAGCAGAACTAAGTCAACACTGATCAAAACACCAACAAGAGGAGATGCCATACTTGATCTGGTCCTCACAAACACTGAGAGGGTCAAGGAACATGATGTGGGATGCCATATGGGTAACAGTGACCATCATATAGTTAGCTTCAAGGTGACCACAACTGAGGACATGTGCCACTCAAAAATAAAAGTACTAGATATTAAAAAGGTGGACTTCAACCAAATGAGGACCAACATAAGAAATGGCTTGACTGATCTACAAGTGGACAAGGTCAATGTCATGTGGGGGAAACAAGAAGGCAATCCAGACAGTCACTGACCAATGTGCCAGAAGGGTTACCAAAGTGAAAAGACAATGAAACCCCTTATGGTTTTCAAAGGAAGTGGCTAAAATAGTGAAAGAAAAATGAAAGGTGTTCAAGCTATACCAGGGAACAAACAAGGAAGAAGACTGGGTGTTGTATAAGGAGAAAATGAAAGAAGCCAGGAAAAAAATAATGCAGGCAGAAGCAAGTATAGCAGAAAGGGCAAAGAGAGGAGACAAATCCTTCTTTAGATACATCCGGGAAAGAAAGAAGGCAAAGGAGGTTTAGTCAAGATTACAACTCAGGAAGGGAAAACAATAGAAGATGACCCAGAAAAAACAGAAATCCTGAACAAGTACTTCTGTTCGGTATTTACTGAAGAAATGGCAAAATGCAACCTCCCCGGACAGGGGGTTGTTACTAGCCCCTTCACAGAAACCAAAGTACTGGAGGCACTAAATAAACTGCAAGTTGACAATGCCATGGGGCTAGATGAATTGCACCCCAGGATCTTAAAAGAACTGAGATTAGAGTTGGCTGCCCCACTGGCTAAACTATTCATCTAATCCCTAAAGAGTGAGGAGGTACCCGAAGATTGGAAAAGGGCAATCGTGGTCCTGCTCCACAAATCGGGTAGCAGGGAGGACTCTGGAAATTACAGGCCTGTAAGCCTCACATCCATAGTGGGGAAGTTGATGGAGACACTACTAAAACAGAGGATCATGGCATTCCTGGAGGCTAGTGGCCATCAGGACCCCGAGCAGCATGGTTTCACAGCAGGTAGGTCATGCCAGACAAACCTGATTGAGTTTTTTGACTGTGTTACAAAGGTTATAGATGACAACAGGGTGGTAGATGTGGTCTACTTAGACTTTAGCGAGAGATCGAAAGACTCGTTCCATCTTAGTCCTTCTTGATCTCTTTGCAGCATTTGATACTGTGGACCATGGTGTGCTGCTGGATCACCTGCAGTTTATCTGTGGACTATCAGGGACTGTCCTCAGCTGGTTTCAATCATACCTCATGGGTAGGACTCAGAGAGTGGTGTCTGGGGTTTGTACCTCAGCTCCATTCTCCCTGCCCTGTGGGGTTCCGCAGGGATCCATTTTAGTGCCCATGTTATTTGCAGTGTATATGCTGCCATTAGGAGCGATTATTAGATGGTATGGCTTGAGTTTTCAATGCTATGCAGATGATACTCAGCTATACATGTCTTTTGTCCCTGAACAGGATGATGCCATTTCGGTGCTCCACAGCTGTCTGGCTGAAATCCAGGCCTGGATGAACATGAGCTGGCTAAGGTTGAAACCTGGAAAAAATGAGATGCTGATTGTGAACCCGGGCTGTCATGCGCAGGTGTGTTGGCAGGTTCATCTTCAGGCTTGTGGCTTGGAGGTCTCCAGCTAGCTACCTCAGACTGGGTACGGAACCTAGGCGTTATGTTTGATAACTGTCTGACTTCGAAATCACATGTGTCAGCAGTTGTTAAAACCTTGTTTTATCATCTGAGAAATATTGCCCGGGTGAAATATCTGGTTCCTCCCGATGATCTTCCAACTTTGGTTCACGCCTTTGTTACTTCCCGCCTTGACTACTGCAATGCTCTTTACCTAGGGCTGTCAGGGGTTGATATCCACCGCTTGCAGCTGGTGCAGAACGCAGCTGCCAGGTTGTTGACTGGTGCTTCAAGAGCCAGTCATATAACACCTGTGCTCCGCGATATGCACTGGTTCCCTATTAAGTGGCGGATCACCTTTAAGGTTGCTTTGTTAACTTATAAGGCCCTACACGACCAGGGACTGAGCTACCTGAAAGATCTCCTTTGTCCGTACTGTCCCTCCTGTCCTCTCCGATCCACCGATGAGGGATTGCTAGAGGTTCCCAGGGTACATTTGCAGACATCAGGAGCAAGGGCATTTAGCTTTGTTGCTCTGTCCCTGTGGAATTCTCTACCTTATCGGGTACGAGATTGCCTAACAGTCCAGAGTTTTAAAACTGCAATAAAAACCTATCTTTTTGACCTGGCATTTGGTAATTGAAGTGTTATTAATGTGGTTTTATATTTATTGCAATTTTATATAATGTATGCAATTTTACTTTTATTTGTTTTATTTTGTTGTACAGGTGCCTTGGTTTTGGAAAGGCACCTTTTTTATAAATAAAGATTGATTGATTGATTGACTTTAGCAAGGCCTTTGACCCAGTTCCACACAGAAGGCTGGTAAGAAATTAGACCACACAGGCGTTGGATCAGAAGTAGTTAGATGGATTAAAAACTGGTTGCAGGGCAGAACCCAGAAAGTGCAGGTAAATGGAGCACTGTCATAAGAAGGTAGAGTAACCAGCAGTGTGCCCCAGGGTTCAGTATTGGGGCCCCTATTCTTCAATATTTTCATATCGGACATAGCTAACAGACTACAGGGAAAGGTGTGTCTGTTTCCAGACGACACCAAAATATGCAACAGGGTCGACACCCAGCAGGGAGTGGACAAGATGAACGCTGACCTCAAGAAACTGGAAGAATGGTCTGGAGCATGGCAGTTGAGAATCAACGCCAAAAAGTGCAAAGTCATGCACATAAGAAAAAGAAATCCAAATAAGACATATTACATTGGAGGGGAAAGACTAGCTGCCTCCACCCAAAAGTGTGATTTGGGAATCATTATCTCAGACAACTTGAAGGTAGGTAAACAGTGCAAGAAGGCAGTATTAAATGCCAGTAGTATGCTGGGATGCATCGGGAGGAGAATCACAAGCAGGAAGAAGGAAGCGATCATGCTGCTGTACAGATCACTGGTTAGGCCTCACCTGGAGTACAGCGTCCAGTCCTGGAGGCCCTACCTCAAAAAGAACATTGACCAATTGGAGACGGTGCAGAGGAGGGCAACAAAAATTATTCAGGAACTGCACGAGATGTCCTACAGGGATAGACTGAAAGAACTGAACATGTATTCCCTGGAACAGAGAAGGGAGAGGGGTGACATGATCAAAACATTCAAGTACATAAAAGGCATAAACCAGGTGCACATAAATGATCTCTTCCAATTTAAGAGAGAGGCAACAGAACCAGGGGACATGATCTAAGGCTGCAAGGAGGGCAGTTCTCCACCAACACCAGGAAGTTTTTCTTCACAGAAATAGTGGTGGATACCTGGAACAGTCTGTCTGCAGAGGTGGTGGGGGCAAGCACAGTGGTAGGTTTCAGGCAGACTAGATGGACCTGGTGGTCTCCTTCTGCTGTCAACTTCTAAGTTTCTCTGTTTCTATGTTAATCCAGTGGCAGCACTTTTGGTACAATTGTACGCATGGACTAGTGCACTGATTTGTTGATTCCACTTGCTCTTTTCCTTTGGGTCCATCGTAATTAGCATGTTTAGTAGAGTTCAGATGAACGGTTCAGGCTGAGGATACCCTGAGGGTGATACAGGTTACTTTGTGACTTTTTTTATTCCCAGAGGGACAGCACTTCTTTTACTAGATGACTTTCGAAATCTCAGCCTTGGTCTGAATGGATTTACTGTAGGGCTCCGTCATGTACAAAGAACTTCTCTACTAGTACTTTTGCGACAGTTGTCTGTTGGACCTTTATCAGGGAGACTTAGGCATACAGTACCTTGAAAAATGATCTGTCAATACTGAAATGTTTGCAATGTTCTGAGGGTCCGGTTCTAGGCTGAGAAAGTCTCTGAATACCAACTACATCAATTATATTTAGCAGGTGGGCTGCCCTCTGTGGCAGTGTTTTGAGTCTCACACATCTGTTGTAGTTTCTGCAATATTCTTCCATGTCATTCCCCATGGGTGGGCAACAACAAGTAAGGTCCAAAATTCACTCACTGTCCCATGTCATTATGCAGAACATTTAATACAACCTTTTTGAACTGTGAAGGCAACACTGGTTGTAGTTTTGGGAAGCCTTGTGATCCATGGATTTCTCTGTACAGCAAGATTTCTTTGATTTCTGACATGGGCTACTCCCACAGTAGCAACTTTGTGATGGAATAATTGGTAAGCACTTGTGTGGCATCACTCCCTTTCTTCAGGGTGAAGGCAATATCTTTCAAGCTACAGTCCATTCTCTGCTCACTTTGTAAATCTTGGGGAGTTAACTGTGGGAGAATGGTCAGATCTAGTGCAGCAAAGTGGTAGTAGGCATTTGGTAAACAGTCACCAGGGGAACCAAGACTGTCGAGATGATGAGCATTTTATTTATTTAGTTTTTGCTGACCAGGTAAGTGCTGTAGGCAAGACACTGCCTATTTTCAGGCATGATCCGGGAGGTTACAGAAACAACGGTATAACAGTAGAACAAGCAACAGACAGCAGTAAATAATACAATTTTACAGAACATAAGTTTGCATGTGTCTGTGTCTCATCAGTGTCGAACATTTTGCACAGTGCTTCGACAGTTTATGCTGGTATTCATATCCATGTTTGGTTGTCTGTGGGTGATGCATTTGGTCATCTAGACAGGGTATCAGCAGCCACATGATTCAAGCCATGTCTGTATTCTACAAAATAGCCATAAGTTGACAAAGTGGATAACCATATGTATCCAGCAGCATCTAACTTTGCAGTTGTTTTCAAGTAGGTCAAAGGGTTGTTATCTGTTCTGACAGTGATGTGAGCGCCATACAAGTATTTGTGAAACTGGTCAATAATTGCCCACTTGAGCAAAAGGAACGTCAATTTGTGAATAGGGTAGTTCATATCTGCTGTGTTCAAGCTCCTACTGGAAAAGGTGACTGGCCTCAGTCCTTCAGGGTACCTTTGATACAGTACTGCTCCAAGTCCATAGAGGTTGGCATCTGTAAGTATAACATAGGGTTTTGCCGGATCAGCACTGGTGACTGCTGGCACATTTGTCAGTCAGTAGATGATTTCTTTAAATGATTCATCACACTGGGTGTCCCATCTCTGGCCAAATGTGTCACACGGTTTAACATATTTTTTTTGTTCATATCTGTTACTGCAGAATTATTTTTGCCTTTGTTTATTGGTGGGTAGCCTTGAGTTAGATTCAGTAATGGTCTCAACATTAGGTATAGTCTTTGATGAAGCATCTGTTCTACCCGCAGAAATCTAGGAAATGCCATAAGTCTTTTCAGGTTCTTAGGCTTGGGCCAGCTGGTCAAGGCTTCAATTTTACTTGGATCTGTTTGAATTTCTTGGCCTGACACAATATGTCCAATATATTTCATGGAACTTGGGGAAAATTGACATTTTTCAGTAGAGAGTTTGAGCCTGAACTCTTCTAGTTGATCGAGCACCTTCATTAAATGAGCTTTTTGCTCCTTAAGGGTCTTGCCAAACACAGTGACATCATTAAGGTAGACCAGGCACTCTAAAAGGTTCATGTCTCCAAATACCCATTTCATTATGTGTTGAAATATGGCCAGGGTTCCAGATATGTCTTGGGGCATACAAAGGAATTTGTAGAAGATAAGTGTACATATGAAAGCAATTTTCACTCTGTCATCAGAAGCCATTGAGATTTGGTAGTACTCGCTCCTTAAATCCAGAATTGAGAACCATTTACTTCCATTGAGCCAATCTAAAGTAAGTAGTAGCAGTCATAGTAAAAAGTTTTGTTCATGAAACATGAATCAGGAAACTTAGTTGAGCCAAACTGATTTCCAATGAGATCCTTATAGCATAAATTACAAACTACATAAAAATCAAAATTTTCACATATTAGGTTTCACTATAAAGACATCATAAAGGACAGTAAATTATTCATCATTGGCAGTACTGGATGGAGTCAGGATTGAAGATTATAATTGTAAGACACATACATAATACATAATGCATGAAATATGAAGACTATTAAGTTCTGATCTACATAGTAGATATCCACAATTTTTTTTGTACTTATATTTTATTGATTTTGTACAATTGAATACAAGATTTAACTTTCTGAGGAAAATAGCAGAGGTAGTAATTACATTACATTAGAATTACGTCATGCAATAACAGGATTTGTTACACCCCAGAACTTTGTTACTACAATTGGGGGAATCCAATGTAGATGACTTTGAAGATTAATGTCCATATAGCATAAACTGCCAAGAACATGACCTGTACCCATTTTGGAGATATTACAGAGCTATTACACCTCCGTATTATTTGGAATGAAAAGGTCTTTGTCACATCTAAATATCATACATTGGACGTTAAGAGAGACTGCTCTTAGATAGAACCTATATCCCCTTACTTCATTATCCAGACTTGAACCTCATATTCATAGTGCAAAAACTCTTCTATATTAAAATAAGCAGTAAACCAGAACTTGCTATTGTTAAAATTTCCCAGTCTTGGAAGTTGTTCTTAGTCCCCTTGAAAGAGCAGTGAAGTATGATACGTCATACTTCCTGCACCGACTGTGTTCCTTATGGCAAGATAAACTGAAAATGCTTGCCAGGAAGATGACCAGGTCCCAACTATGCCACAACAAGATGCCATTTTACCTACTGAAATTCGACCATTTTCAGGCCTCCCCAAAACAGTTTCAATTGGCAGGAGTCAACCCATTAACAGTAGTAACTTTAAACTTTAAACAAATAAACTGTTCCACAAACCAATTGGTCCACAGTCTGCTCTCAACTTTTATGTTCCATAGGTAATTTGTGCTTGTTCAGGGTTAAATGTCAGCGTTACTCACAACAAACCATGTCCTCAGGCCTCTGATTCAGAGCTCAAACTTTCTTGTCGTGCAGCGAACTCTTTTGCAATTTTCACTGCTTGTTTCCCAGCTGCTGCTGAATCAGTATGCACAAAGGTTTTAACACCGTATGTTACTTTCAGGAGAGCTTGCATCATCAAAATGTGCTGTACTTCTAGACTTCAGAGCTGGGTCCAGACCACATCAAAAGCCTTATGTTTAGCTCTTGTGGCACAACTCAGGTCTGGAAAAATTCAGATCAGTGCTCCATTCCACTCCAGCACAGCTGCTCATCGTGCTGTCTGAAGAAGCTCGTCTCTCTGAGGAGTCTGCTAAAACCAGCATCACTGTTCCAGGTTGAGGGTCCATCCCCCTTACTCAAGGTGGTGTAATCTGGTATGCCTTCCTAAGTTGAAATGCAGCCATCTGTAAGGTATCTGCCAACTATCGTCATATAAATAACTTGAGGTCTCCCTCTTCTGCAAGCTCGACTATTCAGAGATACTGTGCCCAAGATTGGTTCTCGAGTTGTTCCAGCCTCAAACAGAGCACTGTGTTCTCTTTAGTTACCCCTGCAGCCATGGTGAGTGCTCGATTAGCCATGTCCAGTGCTGATTTGGCTTCCTTCTGAACTCCAGACACTTTGGCATCCAAGATAGTGAATTTATTCATTAGCAATTCAATGTTATGGTCCATGCTTTGTATGGCTTTGAGTAAAGCTATGTTTGTAGGTTGCAGAGGATCTGCCCTTTGGGTTAGAGCATGGTTCCCCGAAGGCTGTGGAGTCTTCTGGAGGGCTGTCTCCTGCAGTAGCCACTCTGGTATGCCGACCCATCTTTCCACAAATTTGATATACACTAGACGTAGTTTTCCAAGCGGAGTTCAAATCTGTGTCTAGAAACTTGATTTTCTTGCAGGAAATTTTGTTTTAAGGCTTTTTTCTCCATTCTAACTGTGGAGTGTCTCTCTCATACATCTGTTCTGTACGGCAGTTGATGCAAAAAGATGTAACTGAAAGATTTTATGTAAAGCGACTTGAATCCTTTGCATCGTATACTGATCTGGGATGCTTCTCTTTTTCAGAGTCCTGTAGTTGGCACACATGTGAACTGTATCATTTTTCTGGCACACAGCAGTGATAGGAGTGGTATAGGGGTTTCTTGATTATTGGATCATTCCTGCTACCAGAATTTCCTGAAGATGTATTCTTACATCATCAACGTCTGCTGGGGCCTGATACTAGGATCATTCTATAAAAGGTGATCATCATGCAGTCTTATGTGATGCTTTGCTCTGGTGAGACATCTGACATCCCACTCATGAAGGGGAAAAGACTTTAGTTCATTCTGCCAATTTCTGACTCACACTGATCTTCCATTCCTCAGGCACTGGGGATTCTCCAAAATCAATGAAATCTGGGTCGAGTCCAGTATTCTCATCTTCCAGGCTGGATTGAGACTGTACTGCTGTGTCTGCACAGTACACCCAGGCCAACATTCAATCTTTTTGTACTGTACTGTCTTGATCAGTCACGTTCTTCACCAGGATGGTGATTCTTCTCACACGCAGCACAATAGGCAGCACTGTCTTCAGGGGATTCTGTCATCACGGTCTGGTTCTTCACTTCTTGCTTAAGCCTCATCACTCAACTGATGCTACACTCTGAATTATGAGGTAGAACATGCTCTTTGTTCTCTCAGTGCCCAGGCAATGCCAACAGAATCTGCTCTGTCCTCTAGTCTCTTCTGTGTCTGTTTTTGGTAGGGCTTCTTCACCAGCTGTGCACTCATAGTGCTCTTCCATTCAGTTGCGACTCTCACTCCTAGCAAAGCTGGGCTAGGAATCCAAATGCTTGCATTTGTTATGATGAGGATGGGCACATTGTCAAACATTCCTGACTGTGGGCAGACTGATGCTAGAATTTCAACTGCATCACCAACTCCAGCTACTATTCAGAGGAAGCAATCTAGACTTTCAAGTAACCAAGGTAGGGGTAAGACTTGTCACTCAGGCCCTACTCTTTCAGACCTTCCAGTGGTTGCAGCTTATAGGTCTTAGCAAGATGCTTGTACCAGTCCTTGAAAATGATGGTGACTTTTGAGCCACTGTTGAGAACAGATCGGGCTGACACTCCATTGATTGTAATGGTTGTCTCAGTTGGAGGACCAACTAACTTGTCCAGGTGTTCCGGCTTTACAGTGGATCTGGCTACTGAGGATTTCACAGATGATTTGGAACATGTTGCGGATGGAACTTGCTTCTGGACTCTTTAGAGCAATTTGCCTCTGACTCTCCACAGATGTTCCTATGACCGACACTCTTTCTTTATGTGTCCATCTTTTCCACAGTTGTAGCAGAACACACCCTCTTTGTACTGATGTGGTCTGGGTGGTGCATCAGGAGGTGATCTCTAATCTTGATTACTTTGTTTTGGAGGATATACATTTGGTGCTCTGACAGGGATGCTGATGCAGCTTGCCACCGCTCTGTGGTTCTCTCCTTTTGCCAGGCTATGGACTGCATGCTGTGTCTCTTTAGCTCAGTTACCACTGCATAATTCATCGAGTTGGGTTTGGAGGTCATAATTTTCTTTTTTATTCTTTGGTAACCAGGTAAGGCCCACACGGCACAAGTGCCTGCTTTCAGGGATGACCTGAGAACACTGGGGAGGTTAACTGACTTGCTCAGAGTCACACAGTATGCAAGTGGAGGTTGTTGGAATCAAACCCAGGTCAGCTGGATGTACCAATCTTGATCACAGCTCGTTACTCAAACCTTCAGGCTATACTGCCAGCCCCACTCTAACCATTAAACCATACTACCAGTCCCAATCTGCTTGCACTCTTACACCTGCCATGGAAAGGTTCTGGCTAGCTGAAGCAACATGTTGGCTTTGGTGGGCATCTTGACCACTATTTGGAGCCAATTTTGCTTTGGCAATCACCTTCTTTTTACACTTTTCAACAATTCTCATAACTCTTGAGTCTCTGTAAACAGTAAATGTTTTTAGAACTTGCCTGACAGCTGCTGAGGTTTGGTAGGATCCCCATTGTTTCTCTTCTTCCTCCGTCTCTCAGACTTCACTCATTATCATGCTGTGAGATGAAAGGTTGTCCTTTCTCTCAGATTGGCGTAACTTGACAATCAACAATTTGGAATGGCAGACAGCCTTGAGAATATTTTCCAGTCTCACACTGTTCAAGTCCTGGACACCACACCTACCTTCCAAAACACTCTTTGCATGGCTCTTTCAAGGCAGTTCAAAAAGGCAGACAAGTGTTATCCTTTCCATTGTTTTGTCATGTTAAAAACTTCCATAAGAGATCTTCACTGGATTCCATGCTTCTGAAGAAATTCTTCAATGCAGTTAGATACTCTTGGGCTAGAACTTCTTGATCTGTGGGCCTTAATGAATGAATAGTCTCTACTGCAATACCTCAGTGGCTTTCTCCAAGTAGTTTTCTCTTCTTGGCTTCTGAGCATCACCAATCTTGGATCAATGGAGCAGCACAGTCCATCCAAGTTTCTAGGTCATCTCTGCAGGGGTGGGTTTCATGCCTGAGAACATTCCTAGCCCTCTGAATGAATTGAATGTGGGCAGCACCGATGCTGGTGTTGCTCCTATTTCTTGAGATGGCATACCCCTTGGTCACGTAACAGCATTCTGACTTCACTAGCTGACTTTTCTTCAGTTTGTAGCCACTTGTGGAACCTCTGTACAAAACATTCAGTCATGCGTTGGACTTCTAGTTTTGGTGTGAGCACACTGGCATGCATAATGTCCAACTGGCACTGTTTCCATCGGGGATCGGTCCATCAGGCAGTTCATTAGCATTCATAGTATTGCAGCACTTTACCAGTACTGTCAAACTCTGGGTGTTGCTATCCAGAGAATGTCCTCCAACAGTTACTTTGCCAAGACACTTCACTCTGGACAGACCTTTTTCAGTTCTACTAATATCAGTCCCTTGTGGAACTTCAAGGAGCAATACAGATTTCAAAGGATCCAACTTCTTACCTACACAGCAACTGGCATATCTTTCACCTGCCATGGTGGTTGGTACTATTTTTGGAGTTGGGGAAACTAAAATGTTCTTGGTTGCACTTGACTCCATGTGTGGTCTAAGTGGCAAACAGGAGATCCATGCAGTGCCTCCAAAGTGGCAACCGGGTTACTGTGGATGTTGCAGTTACTGCTGTGCCTTGAGGGCTCAAACAAGGCTGAGGGGTTTGGATTCTGACATTTCTGATTGGGGGTCTGTTTCCAACTCTTTTAAGTTTAGCGTGGTGCTTCCACTCAGAGTAAAATTTAAGTGGGCCTGGTGATCGTGGTACAATCCCCTGGGACGCGGTACCTACCTACCCACCTCCCCATAATGTCCCTCTACACATGCAAGATCACAGTCCAACCATTAATTCAACAAAACTACCATTGGTGACTTGCACTAATAGTATGCTCACGAGACAAAATGTAGCATGTCTACAAAATAATTATTGAGGGATAGTCAAAAGGGTTGGGGGAATGTAAAGCAAAACTATTTTTATACAAATCCCGTGATCCCCTGTGGCAGGGCTAAAATTAAATGCCTGACTAGGCTCGGCCAGTAAACACTTTACAACACTAACAGTGCACTGCCCAGCCCCCACTAGGCAAGACAATGTAGTAGTAAGTAAACTGTAATATCATCTGAATTACCAGCCCACCTGTTCTGGAGGCACTACCCACTGATACCAGTTTTTTAAACCCTTTCTCCTTAAAAGGGAGCTCCCTGTGCTTCACTGGTTACCCAGCCATAGGAAAACTGCAGGCCCGGTGACATTGCAGCTGGTTGGTTGGTGGTGATGCACTTTATAAGAACAGTTCAACCCAAAACCCCACAGGCCATGCAGCTGATTAAATGGCAGAATATCCAAATGAGGCATTTGTTACTCCTAGCCCGTTGGCCAAATCTGTAGCTTCGGTGGCAACTTTGTATAAACCTCCCCAGTTGCAGGGCAAGCCCTGAGAGTATTCAGGGTTTGGTTGTACCATTTCCCTGTAAACTGGGCTCCATTGCCTCCTCCTCTGAAGATACAGTTCCTTTCAGGTTGATGGTTCAGTTGTTGCAGTGAAGTGGGCAGCTCGAAGATGCTTCAGGTCTCAGGTGCCTCTGGATGTAGTTCTGGTTCTCAGTTCCTACAGCCTTCTGGACCTCTCAGACTCTTCCCTCTTCCTCCTCTGTAGCACAGACTAGCCTAAGGAGCAGGGGCTACATGCCTCACACCCACATCCAGATTTCTGAACCCTAGTGTGGTCCATAAGCTAGTACCTGGTGTTAGCACTAACTGGCTGACAAAAATATCTGTTTTAAGCAACTGAGCAAAAGCAGGAGGAAAAAGAGATCTCTAAGGTTCTCGAAAGAGGTGGCAGAAAAGGCAAAGGCTAAAAGGGGAGCAATCAAAAGATATAAGAAGATGCAGAGGGAGGAGGATAGGAAGGTGTATCAGGGCAAACAGAGGAAAGCAGGGAGAGCAGTAAGGAGTGCAAAGGTGCAAACTGAAGACAGAATAGCCTAGGCAGTGATGAGGGTGGATATTTTTAGGTATGTGAGTGAAAGGAGGAAGACTAGAGGTGGGATTGTAAGTTTAAAAAGAAAAGGGGGGACTGTGCAGAGGGGAATCAGGAAAAGGCAGACATCCTGAGCAAATACTTTTGTTCAGTGTTCACAGAGGAAGGCGAGGGGGAGGAGCCACAAGAGGAGAGACTCAAGGACCTAAATATATACACCCTGGAAGACAGGAGGCAGAGGGGGGATATAACAGAAACCTTTAAATACCTCACAGGAGTAAATAAGGTACAGGAGGGAAGTATTTTTCAGAAAATGAAGGTGCTCAAGGACAAGGGGGAGTGATGAGAAGCTGTAAGGGGGTAGTTTCAGAAGAGATGTTAGGAAATACTTCTTTCCAGAAAGAGTGGTGGATTCCTGGAACAGTCTTTCAGCAGAGGTGGTGAGAGCAAAAACAGTGGTGGGATCCAACAATGCATGGGATAAGCACAGGAGCATCTTAGAGAAAGTAAAGGGAAGGGGGTAAATGGGCAGAAGATCAAGTAGGATCTCTGGTGATACTGCAAGCAGGGAAAAAACAGGCAGACTGCGTGGGCCAAGCTGTCCTTATCTTCCAGCAAATTCTGTGTTTCTTTGTTTCATTTTAGACATTTATCTATATTTCAGACAGATCACAAAAGAACCTTTAACCAATGGAAAAGCAGCTTGAACAATGCCTGATTACAACACAATGGCCTCTGCTCCACTGAAAATACAGCAATGAAATCAAACTTAAAAACTGTTAAATCTTCATAAGAAAAGTTAACTTAAAATGTGTTACCATTTAAAATACATTGCTTAAACAGGAGACGCAATAGCCTGGCTCAGAATATGCTACATATCATCACTTGTGAGGGGGCAGAACTTAATAACTCACTCCTGGTTCTGCCACGCGTGAGTTTTTGTCCTGTCCCTTTATTCATGAAGATAAATGGCATATTCTGAGAGAGTTTATTGTGTATTCCCTATGTACTGTATACACTGTTTTAGTGTAGGGAAGGGAAAAGAATAATGGTTTTCCAGAGACACCTAGCATGGTTTCCAAATGTTCCAGTATGATCAACAGTTGTAGCTCAGTAACATATAGTATAAGCTCAGCCTGGCTTTAGAACATCCTCAAACACCATCCTATATGCTTACAGTAGTAGCCAGGGGATTAGTCCTAGTGTATCTAGATATATATCACAAGAAAACCTGATTCTTTTTAATGGGATTTCCTGTGATATATCTGGATTTATCCTTTTGGGTGTATCTCTGGCTCCCATTATTGTAATGTACAGAACAATGAAAGAGGGGGGCCAAATGCAACATGTTTATGGGGCTCTGATGCAATGCTTCCCCAAAGAATGTTCTGTAGCACTGGACAATGAATTTGTATTCATGGGGAGGACAGGTGCACCCATCTATGCAATGCTGTGGTTATATGTATACACAACGCAAAGCATTAAATACACGGTTATAGAGACATGAGGGTGGATGATGAGACATATACACAGAGGCAATGTTCAAATATGAAAAATTGCAAGCCTGTGAAGTGACTGAAATTTTGGGTATTTTGTCTTTATTAATATGTCTTGTCATAACATGGGTAGGGGAAATCCTGCACCTAGATTGACTAAAACTTATTTCATGCCCATTGGATTGGGAGATCACAACCAATGGGTATGAATAAGTGTTGGCACTAGACAGCCTTTGTACCAAAATATCAATGTGCTCTCTCAGAACCTTCAATTCCAAAAATTGCCATTTTTTGCTTATAACCCTCCCAATCTCTGTTCTAACTACCTTAGTTTTTCATACAAAAACTAAACACTTCCAACACTTCCTCCTACATATTTCTTTACCATTTCCCTTTTACCAGGTGGGCAAAACAAATGTCTCTCTGGATCATCTCCCCTGACTCACGAATATGCATTTTCAGCCAATCTGCAAACAAGAAAGAACACTGGTATTTTTCTTTACTATTACTGTTGCAGATGGACGTGTGCAGTTGACATACCAGCATAGTAATTCCTGTGACAGTAGTGCTCAGTCCCACTCTTACTACCACAATCCCTTGCATTTTGCTTACTACAAAACAAAATGATAATAAATACCTGGAAGGGGGGATTCTTCAGGTGATGAAGGAACTACATCTTTAAGGTACACTGAAAAATAGCCATATTTCTTCATCACTCAGAGTAGAACCAAGAAATATGATTTTTTTCCAGAATGTGCACAATGGGTATCAGTGGCAACCATGGAATCCTGTTCAAACCAAGTTACATTATTCTGAAGCTCAGTTACATACAGTAGCAGAATATAATAAATGCTTTGTCCATTTGTTCAGGCTTTTTTTTTTCAAAAGCTGCACTTCACAGTTCTGAGCAGACTGATGCTGAACAATCATCTCAGAATGTAGGTAATAATACATTTATTATTAGAGGAAAATGTATACATCATTGAACTGAAGGCTCATTGCAATGGACTCCAGTCAAAATTAAAAATACAGGTTGCCAAGTCAGCACAAAAATGTACAATACGAATCAATGCAGTAATAAACTGAAATAATATATACAGCTTTATAATTTACAGACAGTTGCATAAACAAAAACAAAAAAGTGCATTTAAATTATGTAGAAAGACTTGGAATGTGCAGAACATGTTTTCACAGTGACCTTGTAACCTTTACTTGGCATTACCTGTTTTTTTAGACAGAAGGAGGCTAAAAGCCCATCAGGATTGTCTCCCACTCCTAGTATGCTTCTTTATCTCCAAAGTACCTGTCTAATTCTGTCTTAAATCTGTCAAAAGTTGGAATCTCGACTGAATACTGAGGTAAGGTATTCAACAGTTTGGGTGCCCTTACTGTGTAAACATTATCTCTCTTGTTAGTGTTGACCCTAGGTATTGTTAATTGGTGAGTATGAGATCTTATGTTAGGCACCCTAATCTTTGTATCCATATTGCAGAATGAGGAGAGTTCAGGGTCTTTTAATATTTTAAACAACAGTAATATGCCTCCCCCCCCCTTTCTCCTAGCCTCTAAGCTATACGTATCTAAACTTTGCAATCTGGTGTTCTACGGCAAGATTCTAAGCATTAGTATTATCCTTGTCATCCTCCTCTGAACACTCTCAACCAATGTTGTGTCCCTCTTAAGGTATGGTGGCCAATATGGGGATCCATAATCTAAATGTGGCCTTACATAGGCTCAATATATGGTGATTAAACAATACTTATTCCTTGAGACAAATGCCCTTTTTATGGAATTTATTAGCCTGTTAGCTGTTTGGGTGATCTTTCTACAGTGACTGGAGGAATCAACAGTACTGTTCAAACTAATAAGATCACATTTGTTCTAAGGATGGTGCCTTACAGACAGTAAAACTTTAGGGGATTATTCCTTCCTAGGGGTGTTACGGTATATTTGCTTAAGTTAAACTTCATTTTGTTTACATTTGCCCGAGATTCAATGCTACCCAAGTCCCTAACTTGTGATTGATATTTCTATTCTGTGCCAACTTCCTTGCAAATTTTAGTGTCATTTACAAATTTTACTAAATTATCTTTAACATCCAGGTGCATGTCACTGATGAACAGTCTGAATAAAGAAGGTCCCAAGACAGATACTTTCAAAGCAGTTACTTTTTTGTTTTAATCTTAGATCATTTTAAAAGTTTCTATCAGATGCAGTAATAGCCTCAAATACCACCATATTCACATCTGTATCTTACTTGTAAGTACTTATCTGTTCTTTTTAAACAGAAGGACAAATCATCTACTACAAAAAAAATTGTAACTGTGAAGCACTAGAATCCCATCGTGTGCTGTTAATCCTGTACTTCAAAGTTATGTGCTAATTACTGTGTATACAATTATTCTGTATGCAGTATAACCCCTTCTTGGTTTACATAACATGTAACCCAATCAACTGCAGCTGTACTGTCCTTTCAGCTGAGACTGGCAACATATGGATAACCCTCTCTTAGTGTCAGCTGGGGCTGAGCATAGGCCCAGAGAGACCCTCTGTGTCTAAGGGTAAGATGGTCTGCTCGCCAGAGGGTTTCTGCATCTCTGTTACACTCTATACATATCCCCTGACTACGGGGTGAGCTCAATTCAAGTTTCTGTTCTGACAGACAAATATTACAGCACAATATGGTGGTTTAAATAGTAGCCACTCTCTTCTGATGTATATTCATATGAACTTGCCAGCAGATAAAGGCCTTGTGGTCTGTCAAGTCTGCTCAAATGTGCAGCTAGAACCCTTTATACTGCAGCTGCCCCTCCCTCCCTCCACCCACCCTCGTGCCCCATCCCTAACCTCTCCCATCCCCTTTTGAAGCTGCCCACTTTTCTGCAGGACACCACTTCTGCAGGCAACGCATTCCACCCTGACACCACATGAGAACTCAGTCCCCAGAAGCTCTACTAGTTAGCAATGTACAGACAGGTGTGATTCTGACCCTGGACTTGAATCAGGACTTTAGGGTGCCTTTGTAAAACTTGTACCATCCTCACACATATAGAGCCACGTGACCCCTCTTATTCATCCTTTCACACACCAATTGGGAGGTTACACCTTAGGTTAGAGTCTGTTCTATTCTGCATAACAATACTACTTTCTCCCAGTAGACTACACACTTTGGGTTTATGCATTTTTACACACAGTGAAGCTGTAATAACTGGTCCCTAGTGGGACCACATCTGGAGTATTGTGTCAGTTTTGGAGCCCTCACCTTAGATAGAACATGGATAGGCTGGAGGCAGTACAGTGCAGGGTCACAAAGATGATTCAGGGTCAGGAGGGGAAATCCTACCAGAAATGACTGAGGGTGCTGAATATGCATTCATTGGAGACTAGAAGGGGGAAGGGGGATTATGATAGACATTCAAATTCCTAAAAGGAGTAAACAAGATGGACAACAGGGGACTGTTTATAAGGAACACCAGCTCAAGAACAAAGGGGCACGACTGAAAACTGAAAGGGAGAAGGTTCAGGAGGGACATGAGAAAGCATAACTTTACAGAAAGGGTGGTGGCAGTGTGGCACTGCCTGCCAGCTGAGATGGTGGCAACTGGAACTGTGGCTGGTTTCAAATGTGCTTTGAATAGAATGAAGGGGATAGTCATCACTGGCAGGGACAGGGATAGGGAAGGATAGCTGCTGAGGAATGGTAAGACCCAAACTGATGCCAGGTCATGGGGTTATATACAGACCTATGGGCAGACTGAATGGACCATTGGTCATTTTCTGCCATCATCTTCTATGTTTCTATGGTCAGTGGGTAGTGCAGAGGTATCACTGCGGTAGGGTCCTTACTCACATATTTTAGTTCACTGATGGCATCCAGGGGTAACCTGGTCCTGAGGGCTGCTGCTTTGTGCTAGGCCATTCTCCCAGCTGGAAACACAAGGCCACACCTGCACTGGATGCCTCACATCACCTTCTTCACACTCACTGGCAGGTGTGCTGCATATAGTGCTGCACTGCATCATCCAGCCTGCCCTCTGGCAGTGGCAGGCAACTGCCCTGACCTCTTTGCCAGAGTCAGTAACTCCAGTACCCATCCTGGCCTGGGACCTCTGCAATCAATGTAGACAAATCTCCTACCATAGTCTGCAACTCAGTTTCTATCACCACGTCTCTTTCCCATTAGCAGCTCATCTTGGGCCCCGGAAAGCAACTCCCACCCCTCCCCAAAAAATGCACATCCTGTCTTCTTTGAACCTCCCTGCACTGAAAGGCTATTAGGGATTGCTCTGTGCCATGGACTCACTCAAAATAATGGTTATCAGTCTACAGCTACACTTTTCTGGAAAAGGTTATCATTACCCCCTGTTCTGCATAACATTTTGCTTTGCTATACCAGCTTTTAACACACTGGCCAGGGAATGCTGATAAGGTCAACATGCTATACCAGCTATTTAACACACTGGCCAGGGAATGCTGATAAGGACAACATGATATACCAGCCATTTAACACCATAGCCAGGGAATGTTAGGGCAACAGATAACCTGCTGGTAATTTCTGACTAATCCTGTTGGATCTTTGACATCCTCCTGGACTGTCACCAGAAATGGACAGAAGGAAAGTTAATTGTCTCATCTGAAGGACAACACCTGCAGCAGAGTGTCATCTAGGATTGCACTGCAGCGTCCCAACTGAGTATGAGCTCAAACCCCCAATGAAAAACTTCAACTGACCTCCCAGTTTCCAACACATAATAGGTATCATAGGTCTCTTTACACGTATGCTGACCACACAGCAAAGCATCCTCAGCGAAGACCATTATAGTGACGAGAATCTACAAAAATCAACAGATCACTGTAATGGTCCCAGCCGACACTGACAGTGCATCTCCCAGTGTTCGCCCCTCCCTGAGACAACTGTGACTCTGAGTTGGACATTTAAATCCCACGGGGTGTGGGGGGGGGGCAAAGCCCCCACATGGAGTTAAATTCGTGGGGCACAGCTCCAGAAGAAAACACACCGACTTCGACAGCACAATGCTAACACTGCATTGTGTCTGTCGGCGTTTGGGATGTTGGCGCTATTGTTGCCAAGGCGCATGGAAACCCCTCTTTACAAGCCAAAAAGAGCCAAGGCCCATATGGAGGCTTGCCCTTTACACAAAGGGATTACCCAGAATATATTTGTGGAAAACAAGCTGTCTAATCTTGCTTAAATAAGGCCATAGAACTACTACTGATAACATCTAAAGGTAGTCTGTTCCATATGCCAACAACCCTCTGGCTATAAAAACCTGATCCCCTTTTGGTTACTCAGGTCTCTCCTTTTAACTGTAGGTCATGGGCCCTTGTCATATAGCTTTGTTGTCGTAATTCAAAGCCCAAGCAGTTCCATAAATCATCATTAGATATTGACCTAAACAGTAGACAAAGATCACCCCTTAGTCTTCTATATTCTAGGGTGTATAGGTCCAGGTTAATTAGCCTATCTTCATAATTTAGATGTTCGCCGCCAGAGACCATTTTAGCTGCACGCCACTGCACTCCCTCCAAAACCCTAATCTCCAGTTTTGTGTTTGGTGACCAGAACTGAGAGCAGTACTGCAACTGTGGCCTGACCAGGGAGAAAAACAGGGGAATCATAATTTGTCTATCCCTGCTACAGATGTGCCTTCTTATACAATGCAGTGTGGCATTTGCCCTCTTCGCCAACTGTCTACAATGTATTTTGAATTTGAAATCTTTAGAAATGGTCACATCCAGATCCCTCTCTTCTGTTGTCACCTTCAGTAGTTTCCCACCCAGTATATAGTTACAGGGTTTTATTTAACTCTAAAAAATGATTAGCGTTTTGCTCATAAAAGTTCTAAAACATTGTGAAAATGAATAGCACTTGCCTCACTGTGTTTCACAAACATAACACTTCTAGAAAACCTATAAAAATGCTTTCTGTACAGTTAGTATTGTCCCAAGGAAAAAAACTGATAATCACTTATTTAAAACCTTGAGTTAGCACACTGGTTGTTCTTACCTAGGTGCACAATTGCACATTTTTCAATATTAAACTTTAGCCTGTGTATATCAGTCCAAGATTCCAAGTTATTTAATTTAGTCTGTAGTCTACAACATCCATCTGATTGCTAACTATGGTACCAACATTGGTGTTGTCTGCATGTTCTGTGACCCAGACCCCACTATTATAGTTAATATTTTCTGCATATATATTAAATAAGATGGAGCCCAGCAAGGACCCCTTCGACACTCCAGTCGTCACTGCAGTCTGGTTAGTTATTGTGCTCCTAATTCTAACCAGCTTTGTTCTCCCATACAACCGTTACTGAATCCATGCTATCGCCTTAACATTTAGACCTGTTTCTAATAATGTTTTTATGAGCTCATTGTGTAGGACAGTGGCAAAAGCCCTTCTGTAGTCCAAGAACACATCCACTGGGTTTCCCTCTATCAAGGGATATGCTGACATTTTCAAAGAACTGTAAAATGTTTGTCTGATCTACCAGTAACAAAGCCATGTTGGTATGTATCTGCTTGACCAGTGATCTTTATAAATTCCTTCAGGGTTTTAAATAATTGATTAGCAGTTTTTTTCTTGGAACAATACTAATTGTACAGAAAGTATTTATATAGATTTTCTAGAAGTGTTATGTTTGTTAAACACAGTGAGGCAAGTGCTATGCATTTTCACAATGTTTTAGAACTTTTATGAGCAAAACGCTAATCAATTTTTAGAGTTAAATAAAACCCTGTCCTCAGTATATTCTTTTATGAAACCCTCTAATATTTTGCCAATAATTGATGTGAGGCTTATTGGCCTGTAGTTCCCATTTTTTTATCTCCCTTTTTATATATTTATATATATGTGTGATACAATAGTCTCTCTCCAACTCTTTATTGCACAGCCATTGTTCAGTAATATTCCCTCCCTCACCCTGCCCCCTTTTTCTCTTCTATCATTCCTTCCCATTTATTTTTTCGACAAATGCCTCTGGCTGCATCTTCATCCTCCCCCTCTCCTCTCATCCCTGTTTCTCTGCCACCCCCAGGTGCCTGACCCTACCCATTCCTTGTGGGCACATGCGTCTTAGCTGTGTTCACCATTTTACTATAGCTGCCTCTGTTAACTACCTACACTTCTCCTCCTCCTCTACACCTTACTCTTCCTATAATTGACCCCTTTCAATAGCACTGTTGTACTGTACATGAAATGTTTACTGTTTTTTCATTGTTGCTTTCTTGTTGTTTGTTATTTCTGACATAGAACCTTTGTAAAAGGACCTTGGCTCAAAGGTACTTGTAATCCTAGAATAAATAAATAAAAATAAATACATTTGAAAAATGGCCCAAGTGGGTTCTGCTAGTTCTGCTGCTAGTTCTTTGATTAGCCTAGGGTGAATTCCATCAGGGCCTGAAGCCTTATATGGATTCATTTGTTCCAATTTGGATCTAACCTGTGACTCTGTTAATATAACTGGTGGTGCATCCCCATTCAACGTATCTAAAGCTAAGCTGGCTGTCTGATCCTCAAAAACCAAGGAGAAACACTTGTTCATTATTTCTACCATGCCTGTCTCATCCTTCATTAGTTCACCCTTGTCACATATTAGGACTTCTACCTGTGTGCTTCCAGTCCTTTTATGGTTTGTGTAGTTGGTGAATGCTTTATAGTTATCTTAAACCATTGAAATGAATCCAAGTTAAACATTCCTTTTTGCAGTCCTTATCCTATTTTTACAAAGTTTAGACAGTTTTTTGTATTTGTGCCATGCTGTACTTATGTTAGTTTTCCTGGCCTTTTTATATGCTTTCTTTTTCCTCCGTATATGCTTGATAATGACTGTTATACCAGCTAGGAATCCTGCCTGAACTATTATATTTATTCTTCTCTGAGACATAAAGATCTAATAGGCTGTTTAATTTAATTTTCAACAGTTCCCACATTTGGTCTACATTTAAATCCATAAAGGCTGCCCTGCCTTCCAGTCCCATAGACATAATTCATTTTGTCAGTTACCCCTGGCAAAACATTTTATTTTGGTAACACCCTTTATTATGGTTTTCGATTGTTAATCTAGAACTTGACCATATTATGGTCGCTGTTTGATAGTGGTGCAATAACTTTGCATTCCTCCAGTTTGATCCATCATGCTGCTCAGTACTAGGTCAAGTATATTGTCTTGCCTGGTTCCATTTATAATGTATTGTTACAAGCCCAAATCAGTTATGGTATCCAGAAAATCATTTTCAGTTGCTGACCTGCCTTCACCTACTTCTCAGTCACTGCCGGGCAGATTAAAATCCCTAAAGAGAATGATGTTATCTGAGGGGATTAGTAGAGTACGTATGTCATATAATTTATTATCTTCTAACACATTATTTGATGGTGGCCTATAAATAACACCCAACATGATTTTTTATCCATTTGTTGGTCTATTTTTATCCAGACCTGGTCTGGTGCATCCCCAGAATCCACTTGTATTTCTTTTGCACTCATGCAGTCTGATATATAAACTGCCACTCCACTACCTGTTCTACCCATTCTGCCATTATGGAAAAATTTGAAGCCAAATATAGTTCTGCCCCATTGATTATCTCTACATCACCAAGTCTCTGTGAAGGCACAGATGTGGATGTCCTGTGTGACCATAAAATATTCTAACTCATCCTTTTTCTTTAGTACACTTCTAGCATTTACTAAAAGACACTTCCATTTACTGTTTTGTTATTATCTTTTGTTGTTGCTGGGCTTTTATTATCTTTTGTTTTTAGGTTTTTGTGGCCAGTACAGCTATCTAGTGGTACCTCTGCCCCTTACCCCTGTTCCTTCAGTTTAAACAGGTCTCAATACTACTGTTTATTTTATTTGCCAAAATTCTTGTCCCTTTTTTGTTTAGGTGTAGGCCAGCTTTTCCAAATAACCTGTAATCCTTAACTGTATTCCAACTTCTTTGAAATTTAAACCCCTCTCTATTTGACCACTTTCGTAGCCAGCCATTTAATTGTGCAATATCACTAATCTTTTTTTGGACTGGCCCTGTGTGCTGGCAAAATTTCAGAGATGATCACATCACAGCTCATTTCTTTCAGTTTATGTCCAACCCATTCAAAATCCCTTTGTATTTCGATAGTCTAGCTCCTCCCTTCGCCATTTGTACCAACGTGCAATAGAACAATGGGAGTGCTGGAACCCTCAAGATAACCACATAGATTATGGTGGATGTCATGAATCTTTGCTCCTGACAGCAAGCACATCATTGTGGATTCCTTTCTACCTCTACATATAATATGGCCTGTATACTTCAACATGGAATCCCCTAGAACAACTATGCCTCTCAGATTGTTTAATCCATGCTGATTTTTATTTATGCCTCCAGCTGCAGAGTTTTTAGTTGGCATTCGTTGAGAGGGGGTCCCTGATTTGGCTGGCTTAGGTGTTATTGATATATCTGTTGTCTTAGGTTCAAAAGAGTTTACACAGAATGGGCCCTACTGTTTGTACTGGGCCTAGAGGCGGGGCTTATCTGTGTTGAATCAGGGAGATCTACATCTTTATTTCTTTGACTAGTACATTCACAGTATGACTCATGTAGCTTAGGTGTTTGTGCAACATAATTTTCTTTGGTACTGCTTGTTGCTGATTCACAATCCATTAACAGAGTATTACAACTATCATTGTCTGTAAGGATTGAGAGCCTATTTTGTAGTTCAATGTCCAAATCTTTTCCTCCCATTGCCAGCCTCCTTTTTCTTTTACTACTCCTTTCCACTATGGTTCGGTCTTCATTTCAGCCACCATGACTGCAAACAGCATCTTCTGTATGCAATCTTTTTCTTTTTTTCCCTACTTCATATAGTATGTCACTGTTACGGGGAATAAAATTAGATTCATCCTCCCTAACCTCTTCCTGTAACCTCATGGTTGTGTAGTTAATAAATTGTTCCAGTGTTTTTATCTCATTCCTTCTGTTGAGTATTTTTGTTAGCCCTGGCAACTTCCTCCCTTTTTTAATTGAATACACTTTATTGAAAATTTTCATAAAAGATAAGCAACTTCCTCCCTTACTTCCTCTATTGGAGAACATTTAATACAAATAAACCCCTCTTCAGTCTCACCCGGAGTAAACATAGCACAATTGATACAACACTTCATATTTCTGGCTAAATTAACATCCATCTTTGGTATATTGCTATAAACAAACAGCAAATTATGGTTTAATCAAAAATAAAATTGTATGTAAATGATTGGGTTACTGTGCTTTAGGAAAGGCCTTGCTTCCAAATCTCATTGAACCATGGTAACCACAAACAAATATTAAAGGCAACACACCAGCCTGCCTCGGTATAGTATTTCTAATACATAAATTACAAACAAATACTGAAAGCCCTGTTTCATCTTTTAGGATTACAGTGCCTTTACAGGGGAGAAGCAGCCAACAAGTGTTTTTTTTTTTTTTTTATTTTCCTTTTCTTCTGACCTTAATCAGTGGTCCTGGCTCTCTTTCAGCTTGTCCAAAAACCTTAATCTCATACCTATGCTGGTGTGGACAACAATGGCTCAAAGATATTAGCCATCTGGGCATCAAAGTAAGGGGTGTGAACACTAGTCCATTCACAGAGGAGAGGCTCCTGATAGAACTTTCAAATCTTAAGGTGGGCAAGGCAATGGGTCCAGATGGGTTACATCCAAGGTTTTGTGGGAGTTCATAGCGGTGCTGACTGCACCTCTGACAGTCCCATTCAACCACTCACTGGAAATGGAAGTGGTCCCAGAGGACTGGAGAAGGGCAGATTTAGTGCCATTTCACAAAAGTGGGAGCAGGGAAGAGGCTGGCAATTACAGGCCAGTCAGCATGACTTCAGTGGTGGGGAAATTAATGGAATCACCACTGAAAGAAGGTGCCATATGATAAGAGCAACTCTTTTTCGGCGATGTGTGAAAAGGGCGAGTACATTTGGGTGAGTGCAGATACAGAGATTGTTGTATCCTGTATCCAGTAGCTTTGCTCCCCCACATCCCCCTTTCTAAATATGCTAACTCCAGGGAGGTGCATTTCAGGGAGGGGGAAACCCCAGTCGACATTGGTGCACTCGCCCAAATCTATTGCCCTTTTTTGCGGTCACTATTTTTGCAATTGCTGTAATCACAGGTCACACTGAAAGAAAGGATTGTGGAATATCTTGAATCCAGTGGCCTACAAGATCTGAGGCAGCATGGATTTACTAGGGGGAAGTCATGCCAAACTAATCTTATATATGTCTTTGACTGAGTAACCAGGAAAGTAGAGCAGGGTGGAGTGGTGAATGTGGCCTACCTAGATTTCTGTAAGGCCTTCAACACTGTTCCACATAGGAGACTCATAAACAAGCTGGGCAGCCTAAAAGTGGGACTAAAAGTGACAAACTGGGGGGCACTAGAGATCCGATCTCCTGGCAGGAAGCAATTCATAACTACTCTGCATTTCAGCTCAAGAAAATTGCAGATAACAGTTTGGACTGGTCTTCAATTAAAAATATTGAGATATTATTGCTGGGGAAGTCATCACCTACCAGACGATATACAAATTGTGATGGGGAAACAAAAGATCACGGCGGCAACTCCCTCTAAAATTACAAGAGTGAAAACTAACAAGGCCGCAGAGTCCCAAAGCTCTGAGGGCGACAACGTGGGTGAGGCAACTACTGTTCCTCCATGGCACCAAATATTAGCCATAATGCAGTCAATGGATGCCAAGATGGAGAAGACATTAGCCCGGTTGGAAAAGCATGATGCAGCCCTTACTGAACTTTCTACAACTGTCGCTGACAGCGAAAGATGATCAATCACTACCCAGGCTGCAGTCGCTACTCTAACTCAGGAGAATGGGCACTTTTGTAATAGGATTGAGGCTTTAGAAAACGAAGCTCGAGCAAAGAATGTACATCTGGTTGGAGTGCCAGAGGGTGCAGAGGGTACCAACTTATTGGCGTTTCTCAAAGAATGGATGAGAACCTCAATTCCAGTGCCGGAGGATTTCAACTGGAGTTCCCTGCAGAAAGCTTATAGAGTTAACCCCAGAGTGCGGCCCTCCAACACCAACTTAACCCGTACAGTTCTCTTGCAAACAATGGGAGTCGATATCTGAGATATCCTGATATCCAAGGTGAGAGCAGTGTATCCAGTAGAGATTAATGAGATGGACGTGAAGCTCTTCCCTAATTTGTCTTTCCAAACCCGGTCTCGGTGGAAAAGATTTGATGGAGTCCAACATCGGTTGAGAACATTGGGAGTGATTCACTCCTTTTTGCTACCAGCGAGACTCAGGATTGTATACGGGGGAAAATCGTGGCAATTTACCGATCCGGCCAATGTGGGAAGATGGCTTGAGAAGATAAAGAAAGAGTTTGCTGTCAAGGATTCCATTCTAGTGGAGGAAGAAGACTCTGAAGAGGATTGAAGCAGCTGGTTTGCTTCTTGACTTTTTTCACCTGTTTATTCAGAGTTAACCCACTTATTGGGACAACTAGGAACATGTTTTAATAATATAGAAGAGAGTCTCTGCCTTCATGGTGTGCAGAGAACTTGGTTAAAAATTTTGGGGTAGCGATCTGCTTGCAGATCGTACAGACTTACAGGGAGGAGGTACCTTTGTATAGCTCTCTTTCCTTTTCCATTTTATTTCTCTACACCTCTGGGATGGGGAAAGTTGAAGTTTAAACAGCCCCAATTGGGATCGATGACTACATGTAGTTCAGTCTGTTAAATGTTTCATAAGGGTAATATTGGATTTTGACAAAGGGTTATTGCATGACCTCCTCAGTAACTTTAAGTAATACTGTTTGCAGATGTTATGAATCACATTTTCATTCCTGTTATTTGTATGTATCTATGGATAAATAGCATTCCTTGGAGAATGCCTGTGCCTTTCCTTTTTAGTGTACCTAAGTATGGACATTCCATAGCCGCTGAGATGGCTAGCAGTTCAGGATCAAATACTGGACTTTAATTTGACTTTTTTTTTTGGATCCCCCCAACTCCTATTGTAAAAGAATACAGGGGGCAAATATGAATATCATATTACATGTAATTTGCTCTTTTATTACCCTGTAGGAGAAAAGACATGTATGTTTCATCTAAAATAATAAACACAAAGTTACAAAAAAAAAATAAAAGTGACAAACTGGGTAAGAAATTGGTTGGAGGATAGGTGACAGAGGGTAGTGGTAAACAGCATTCACTCCAAGGAAGGGAGGGTGACTAGTGGGGTGCCACAAGGATCAGTGCTGGGACCAGTTCTCTTTAATATCTTTATAAATGATATTGCAGAGGGACTAGAAGGGAAACTATGTATTTTTACTGATAACACAAAAATCTGCAACAGAGTGGACACTCTAGGTGTTATCATATCTGATAATGTAAAGATGGCTGAACAGTATGACAAGGCAGTGCAGAGAGCCATGGAATGCTAGGGTGCATAGGAAGGTGGTGATACCTATGAATCAATCTCTGGTGAGACCCCACCTAGAGTACTGTGTCCAGTTCTGGAGTCCTCATCTCCGGAAGGACATAGTCAGAGTAGAGGTGAAGCAGAAGAGGGCAATTTAAATGGTGTGGGATCTGCATCAAAACCCCTATGAGAGAGACTGAAGGATCCCAATATGTAGAGATTGGTGGAAAGGAGGAATATGAGACTTTCAAATACCTCAAGGGTATAAATAAGGTTCAAGAGGGAAGCCTTTTCCAGAGAAAAGGATGCACAACAACAATGGGTCATGCAATAAAATGGGGGGGGAGTGGTATAATCAGGAGAAATGTAAGGAACACTTCTTCACAGAAAGGGTGTTGGATGCCTGGAACAGCCTCAGTGAGGAGATGGTGGGAACAAATACTGTAATAGGATTTAAGAAGGCATGGGATACAGTAGGTATAAGGGAATATTAGAAGCAAGGAAAGGGGGAGATAAAGTTAGAGATCAAGTAGGGTCTATGGTGTGACAGTAGGTAGGGAATGTGGATAGACTAGGTGGACTGAGCAGTCCTTGTCTGCCGTCAAATTCTATGTTTGTGTCTGTTCCGTCATTAACCATGAGAGGCACACACTTCCAGCAGAGACAGGTTAGATAGGAACAGACTCAGACAGAATGGCCATCTTGTGAATAACTTAAAGGAATAAATGATGGATCCTAAACTGATACAGTAGCTATTACTGGCATGTTGCACGGCAACACATCTGCCCAAGCCAGATATTCAAATGATGGTCAGTTAACAGAAAGGATTACTATAACTAAGGGTATTAAACTTAAGTCTGTGTATTGACATCAGTGTTATTCAATATTTAAATTGACAGGACTCTAGAAGAATTTGAAAAGACAGATATTGATGCTCCAAAGATATATCATTTTAAGGTGGATATACTTTTATAAAATGTCCATGTGGTAGTAATCCCAAGAACTCCTGCTGGATTCCAAGCAGCAATTGATAGTGTTGTAAATACTTTGAATATGTTGAAATTAAAACTACAAGAAAGCAGAACAAAAATCATGATATGTGGAAAACAAAACAGAAGCTCATATAGTTGGGTTGGGTACCAAATCAGAAAAACACTATATCATTTTGTTTACCAGGAGTCACAATTTCTAGTGCACCAAGCTGGAACTAACATTTAGAGAGGACAAGACAAAAAGCTAAGCAGACTATAATTGCCATTAATACGTTTGGTAAGACTTATGCATTTCATTCTTTCAAACGTATGTGTGATGTCTACTGCACTAAGACTAAGGCCACACTTTTTATATAGCACAGAAATATGGGGTATGGAGATGAATGTTGATACACTAGAACCTATGCAAAACCTTTTTTTAAGATTATTGCTCTGTTTATCCCAGTTTGTACAAGGGGAACTTAGGAGATTAAAAACAGAAATGATACCCATAAAAATGACTGCCATTTTTAGGGTTCTCAATTTCTTGTATTGGATTATGAAATGTGGCTCAAAATACCTGACAGAAGCTTATGTAAAGGAATGATTTAAATTTAAAGCTGTGAGCAGTGGCATCTTGACCTGGATGAACATGCTATATAAGACCCTTTTTAAACAGGGGTTGCCCTCTTTACTTCAGGATGAAAGTCCTCAACATCTGGATCTACTGTATATAGGAAATTGGCTGTGCAGAAGTTACTGGATATGAACATATGAAATACTCAGCAGGTGTTATAGTCTATCGAGTCTACTTCACTGCGGTGCCCCAGATCCAGATATTACAGTGAGCCCCGCCCCCTTTCCCCGCCAACCATGACCCCTTCCTTTCACCATGTCTGATCCTCTTTTGAATCCCCTAACTGAATTTTGAGTGACACCTCAGATAGGAATTCATTCCATCCTGATACCACCCTCCTGGTGAAGAAGTGTCTGGAACCTTCCCTCCAACACCTTATAACAGTGATGCCTTGTGATCTTTGTCAGAGGGAGGTGGTCAAGGATGGACGCAGAGTCAAAAGGTATCAGGTTGGACCAAGCAGTTGCTAGGCAAATTTATTTTAAGCCAGCATGATGAGCAAATCAAATAAAAAGGTGAACTGAATATAACAAAAATAAACAGAAGCAAAAGGAAAACAAGCATTTGTCAATGCCGAATGTTGATTGTGTTGGTCTGTTGAGTTCGTTCAGTGGCCCTCTGTCACTGGATCAGCCTGTTTGTCATGGTGCTGCAGGCTGCTCTTTTGTACTGGGCTGCTGCCTGCATTGGCACCTTGTTCTGCTGAGGAAGAAATCCGCAGCTGTCCCGACAGAGCTCCATTGGTGGCTCACTCCCCCTCTCTCACTCACTCATTCTGTTTCTCCTGGCGCTGCAGGCTTCCCTTTTGTACTGGGCTCCTGCCTGTGTTGTTGGCTTTTTCTACCCACAAAGAAATCCACAGCTGTCCCGACAGAGCTCCGTTGAGGTTGCTTACTCCCCCTGTCCCACTCACTCAGTCTGGTTCTCCTGGCGCTGCAGGCTGCCCTTTTGTACCGGGCTCCTTCCTCTGTTGGCGCCTTTTTCTGCCCACAAAGAAATCTGCAGCAGTCCTGACAGAGCTGCGTTGAGCCCTTCTCTCACTCGCTCATTCTGTTCTGCCGGCGCTGCAGGCTGCCCTTTTCTACTGGGCTCCTGCCTGCGTTGCTGCCTTCTTATGCCCACAAAGAAATTTGCAGCAGTTACAAAACAGCTCTGTTGAGCTCACTCACTCATTCTGGCTTTCCTGCCACTGCAGGCTGCCCTTTTGTACTGGGCCCCTGCATGCATTGCTGCCTTTTTCTGCCCACAAACAAATCTGAAGCAGTCCCAACAAAGCCCCGTTGAGCTCACTGACTCCCCCCTCCCTCACTCGCTCGTTCTGTGTCTCCTGGCACTGCAGGCTGCCCTTTTGTACTGGGCTCCTGCCTGCATTGGCGGCTTTTTCTGGCCAGAAAGAAATCTGAAGCAGTCCCAACACAGCTCCACTGAGCTCGCTCACTCGCATTCCGTTTCTGCGGTGGTGCAATCTGGCCTTTTGTACTGGGCTCCTGCCTGCGTTGCCGCATTTTCTGCCCACAATGAAATCTGCAGCAGTCACACTAGATCTCCATTGAGGTCGCTCACTACAGCTCTGTCACTCGCTCGTTCTGTGTCTCTTGGCGCCGCACACTGTGCTTTTGTATGGGGCTCCTGGCTGCATTGGCACCTTTGTCTGTCCATAAAGAAATCCGCAGCTGTCCTGACAGAGCTCAGTTGAGGTCGCTCAGTCTCCCTCTCTCATCGCTCATTCTGTTCGTCCTGGCGCTGCAAGCTGCCCTTTTGTACGGGGCTCCTGCCTGCATTGGCGGCTTTTTCTGCCCACAAAGAAATCCCAGCAGTCCTGATAGAGCTCTGTTGAGCTCACTAAGTCCTCTTGTCTCACTCGCTTGTACTGTTTCTCCCATCGCTGCAGGCTGACCTTTTGTACTGGGCCCCTGCCTGTATTGACGCCTTTTTCTGCCCACAAAGAAATCCGCAGCAGTCCTGACAGCGCTTCGGTGAGTTCGCTCACTCCCCCTTCCTCACTCGTTCTGTTTCTCCCAGTGCTGCAGGCTGCCCATTTGTACTGGGCTCTTGTGTTGGGGCCTTTGTCTGTCCACAAACAAATCTGCAGCAGTCCCAACAGAGCTCAGTTGAGCTCGGTCTCTCCCCCCTGTCACTCGGTTGATCTTAATCTGTCCCAAACACTGATTTCCCAGAGTGACCATGCTATTGTCCAGCAGGAGTGCAAAAACATATTTTAGCCAGCATGTGAAAAATGACAGCTGTAGTGTTCATAGGGAGTTGTGAAAAAATGCCACTGTTGAAAATGTGGTGTGACAGTATTACAAATTTGCGAAGTTACAAGAGTGTGTGGAAACAGTTCAATGCATGCTTGTAACACAGGCATGTTATGTTGTTTCGTCACCAAATTTTCAACATAGGGATTTTAGGACCTCTGCTCAGGAACAGTGCCACTGTCATTTTCTTAATCTGTCCCGAACACTGACTTCCCACAGTGACCACGTTATTCTGCGCTGGAGCTGTGAAAACAATTTTGGTCATGATGTGAAAAATGACAGCTGTACTGCTTATAAAGAGGTGTGGAATAATGGCACTGTTGAAAATCTGGTGTGACAATATTACAGATCTGCGAAATTACAAGGGTGCGTGGAAAGTGTGCAACGCACACTTGTAACACAGTCAATTGATGGGCTATCATCACCAAATTTCAACATAGGCATTTTAGGATCTCTGCTCATGAACAGTATCATTGTCATTTTCTTAATCTGTCCCAAACAGTGATTTCCCACAGTGACCGCTCTATTCTGTGCCAGAAGTGCGAAAACACATTTAGGCTAGGATGGGAAAAATGACAGCTGCACTGTTCATAAGTAGGTCTGGGAAAATGGCAATGTTGAAAATCTGGAGTGAAAATATTGTAAATTCGCGAAGCTACGAGCGTGCATGCCAACTGCGCAACGCATGCTCATAACAAAAATCATTTTAAGGAGTATCATTACCAAATTTTCAACATAGGCATTTTAGGACCTCTACTCATGAACAGTGTCACTGTAATTTTCTTAATCTGTCCTAAACACTGATTTCCCATGGCGACTGAGCTATTCTGTGCTGGAAGTGCGAAAACACATTTTGGCCAGGATGTCAACAATGACAGCTATACTGCTCACAAGGAGGTGTGACAAAATGCCAATGTTGAAAATCTGGCGTGAAAATATTGTAAATTCGCGAAGTTACAAGCGAACGCAGCAACTGCACAATGCATGCTCGTAAAACAGTCATTGTTGGATTTTTCCACCAAATTGCAACATAAGCTTTTTGAGAACCCAACTCATGAATACTGGCACTGTCGTTTCGTTAATCGGCCCCGACGGGTGATTCCACACAGTGACTGCGAAACCACCTTTTGGTGCCGATTAACGCCATGACAGTTCAAGAATTCATGAGGAGGGGTCCCAAAAACCCAATGTTGAAAATTTAGTGAAAAAATTCCCCAAAATGCCTGAGGTATGCACTAAAGTTGAAAAAACCCTATTCATTACATTATACAACTCACCAGCATTTCCAGTTCAGGGTCGGTTTTGAAGAGTGCAGACGTGTTCCCGTCCACAGAAGATCATCGTGTGAGCTCCAGAGGTAAGTATGGGTGGGGGTGTGGGGGAAGCAGGGTGTGCAGTGGATGGGTGCGGGTTGGCGGGTTGTGGGAGGAGGGCCCCGGAGACTATGAGGGACAGTTTCCTTTTTTTCAAGGAAAAAAAAAAAAAATCATGGGACCATTTTTACTTTTCCAGGGGCATGTTGTGCCACTGGAGTCTTGCTTGAGGGGGCAGCTGTAGCTGATGGGGGACTGGGCACCCTCATTGGCAAACAACAAAGGGGGGGATTCGGTTCTGCCGATGGGGATTGGGCACCCCATCGGCAGACAATAAAACGGAGGGAGGGTTAGTATGCCGACGGGGAGGCCCCCTACCGCAAAATACACACATTGGGTAGATATTGTCTGTGACTATGCTGGCAAGCCGCCATGTTCACAAACAATATCAGACATCCTACATCCCGCCCTGCAATGATGGGTCGCTCCCTCATTGCAGCGGATGGCTGACGCTGTAATGACAAGGCGTTCCCTGATTGCAGAGGCTGATTTTTTAGAAAGTTGTGGCACGTTGGCTGAACTAGTGTCAGCAACAGCATGCCATGGCACTGGGGCATGGGGGACAAGCCTTTGCAGGCTGTGGGGGCATTGGGCACAACAGTGCCATGCCTCCACAGTCTGCTTGTGGAGAAAGCTGACGCAACATGTTTCTTTCGCATGCGCGCAATCAACATAAAAATATATCAATATACACTTCTCTAGAAATGGCTAAAGCATAACAGCAGGTCAGTGTACTACCAACCTCTCCACTCACTATCTCTCTGAGGAGATAAAGAAAAGCTGCTCCTTTTATCTCAGTGAAGGTCAGGTGATTCACCTGAAGCTCTCTGCCCACTGGCTTCAAAAATCCTTAATTTATAAACTAACCATTATTTTTACATGCATTTTATAACAAAAACCTTCTTGTGTTTTATTTATATACAAAATGCTGTTAATTCACTTTTTCATGCTTAATTTCTAATATTTTACAATATTTCCTGTTAGCAGGCTCCTCCCCTTGAACTAGCCAGTGTAAAGTACTGTGCAACAGAGCCGGCTGGCTCTTAGTGACACTGAGAAGCTCAAGGAGGAGGTACTACAACCAGGATAGGTAATTTCTTTTCATATGCTCGCGTTCCTTGCTACAGTTCATTATCTGTATTCCCACAGTTTCATTGTCACTGTACAGAAAGAAACAATAAACCACAATTGTTTCTCACCATATGTTATTTAGGCAAACATTACTATTTCTGGTAGGCCTAGACAGAACTAACATGTAAACAGTACAACAGTGCCATTCTTGGTAAAGGTTTACTGAATTCTTTCCATAAACTTCATTATTGTTTAGTATTTAGAGTAAATAAAAGTTTAACTTCTAGCTCAAAAAGAGAAAAGACAACTGAGTAGCTGAGGTCACTTGTAACCTAAGTTTAAACTCCTATACTAGGTTCCAAAACAGAGCAAAACAGTATCGTTATGAAAAGTGCTCCTTGCACTACAGCACTTCTTTGCACCTTGTCTATTCTGGGTTTTAAAAAAAGAACATAAACTCAAACATTAGTACAGACACCTAGTCAGTCTAGTACTATGTTAGGTATCACTAGTTGTTATTGGGGAGGGGGGGGGTGTCTCAGGGCAAGAAGACCAGTTCCTCTCTGGAGCCAAAAAGAAACACAGGGATAGTACAAAGCGCTTCCCCAGGGGCCTAACTGGGAAAGGGGGAAACATTAAAGGATAAAAAGATAGGATAGGTATATACAGTACAGAGGGTAATGCTGCAGCAGACTTGAAGCAGCAGAGAGGGAAGAATGTTCCAGAAATACAAATGATCTTACAGCACCCTGTGACAATCTTGTTTTCACTAAGACAGAAAAGTTCCCCGCTATCCACCTTGTTTATACTTTTCAGGTACTTGGAGGTATCGGTCACATCAACTCTCTCCATCCTCTCCTCGAGGGAGTACCTGCTGAGTTCTCTCAGTTTGCCCTCATATGTCCTGCCCTGCTGTCCCTGAACAATCCATACTGCCCTACTCTGGCCTACCTCAAGTTGACTGATGTCCTTTTTCAGGTAGGGGCTCCAGTACTGTACACCGATCTCCAGGTGCCAATGTCCCAAGGATCTGTTCAAAAGCAGTAACACTTCTTCCCTTCTGCTCATGATCCATACAGCAATATAGCTTGGCATTCTGTCTGCCTTGGCTGCTGCCTTCCTATACTACATAGCCTGTTTAAGGTCACTGGTACTGGCTATCCCAAAGTCCTTTTCCTCCTCTAATTCAAGGACCTTGACCAGAGCCGTAGGAAGGCATTTTGGTGCCCTGGGCAAGAGACTAATTTAGTGCCCCCCCGTCCAGAAAACAGCCTGGTTGCGGCCCCCAGAAGTCCTATGGGGTTTACATGCTCTGTGGTGAGTTTTGGGGCTTTTCATGAGGTAAAAATATAGTTTTGGTATATGTTCCCTACCTGTGATTGCAGGAAAATGTTGCTCCTATGGAATCTGAGGTGTGTGAGACTCTGGCTGGCTGGCATTAGAGTGTGAGCTGTAAAATGAAGTTCTCTTTGCTGATCAACCAACAAATAAAATGTACTAGTCTACACTTGCCTGATGCCAGCTAAGGTGGCAGAGGAGACTAACTGAATAAGAAGAAACAAATCTTGATTGATTTAATTGTATTGTATGTATTGGGTATTGTATATCTATGCTCGTCTTAAATACAACTGACTGCAGTACCTATAAGTGTTACTTCCAGTGCTGGCTGCCTGGCCTGCTGCAGCTGATTCTTCATTCAGTAGCAGCCTAGCAGGTACTGAGTACTAGGGTAGTAGTAGGGGTCCCTGGTTGAGGGGGAGTTAGAGCAGTGGAGTCAGAATGAAGAACTGTCTCAGGTCTGGAGGCCTTGTCTGCCCTGAGACTGGGATGAGAAGGCCCAGTGCCAACAGCCACCCACCTGGAGTATTAGGAAAGCAGTACGGGAGCCTGCCTGCCCTGTAACTGGAGCAGCCAGAGCCAGGCCTGCCATCAGGCCAACTAACAACTTCCATCCAAAGCAAGGCAATGCTTCATTCTCTACAGTAAGACTGGTGTAGGTGGGGTAGGGATAACGGAAGACACGAAAAAAAACAAACAATGGCAATGGAATGGGAGTGCAAGGGATGGGTCAAGAGGAGCAGAAAAAATAAAAACGTATAACATGTGGGCGGGAGGATGGTACCCCGTGGCCCGTGTCACAGAAGTCAGTCCAATTTAGGAAGGCAATGACTTCTGTTCTTCACTCCCAGTCACTCCCAAAAGAAACTCACAAGTAAGCACTGTATGGGAGTGTGATTATAAAACTTAACTTAACAACATGCTGAGTAAAACAATTCACTGTGGACAATACAAGTTAAGACTTCTTTTACACGGATGGTCACAAAAGTGAACTGAACACACTCCTCAATCGTGAAATAATACACAGCAGCCGCCAGCCAGCCCAGTAATCAAATTCAAAGCAGATTTCCTGAGTCTGCATTTTTTCCAATCTAGTACCCCCCCACCTAGTGCCACTGCTGCCACATACACCACAATTCATCTCACTGACACAATATGACACAAGTTCTTATTTAAAAAAAAATCATTTTGGGTCACACACAGGATGGACGTGGATGGAAATGAAAAATGCTTGCTGTTGCTTTTACTTAATGCAGTCCAGTCAGACTACTACATTATAGACATCACAGAAGGCAGTAGTGCATTGCTTACACAAATCCAATATCTCTCTGTCTCTTGGTCTCGTCTCTCCTCTCTACACTCTATAGTTTATTGCTGTTTTTGCTGCTAGTTTTCTGTCTTGTCTCAACAAACTACTGTATCTCCAGCCTCTATGTGACCACTCTCAGTGCCACATGCTCGCGGCGCTCCACCCAGTACCTTTTATACTAATGGGTTGGGCGGCGGTGGCCCACCCACAGTTTCTCTTTCTGTGTACCACCACCACATGATTATATTGTCTGCAGCAGACGGCGCAACCATGTGACCCCCCAATTTTCTGATCTTTGGTCCACAGATGTGCCCCTGCTGACAGCCAGTTGTAATTACAAAACCAAAATATATATAAAAAAACCTTAAAGCGACAGTGCAAGTGAATTAAAAAGTGAGCTTTAGACTTGAAAACTCGCCCCTCTGAGCTTGCGCCGAGCTGAGCACCACCGCCCCACCCTTCCCCTCTGACACTGACCTTGACCCCAAGAATGTACTCAGCTCTTGGGGACTTCCTTTCTATGTGCATGACCTTGCACTTCTTTGCATTGAACCCTAGCTGCCAGATACCTGACCACCTCTACAGCTTTGCTTAGTCCTCTTTTAGATCATACACCCCTTCATCTGCAGCCACCCTCCTACAGAGCTTGATGTCATCCGCAAAGAAGCAAATCTTGATTGTAAAGCCATCACAGTGTTGGCAATGAACACATTAAACAGCTCTGGACTGAATCCTGACCCTTGCAGGCACAGATGCTGAAACATGGGGAAAGTGTGTGAGTGGAGGGGGGGTAGCTAAAGTTCAAAAGGACATAGGGTGAAAAAGGTAGTTTGTGCTAGCAAAGGGGCACTCTGAATGCTCCTAGGCAAAGTGGGGGTGCTACAGCCCTTCATTCCTATAGGTTCTGGCAGTTATCCCTGCAGGACACCACTTGTAACTTCTCTTGTTCCTAAAAACTATCCCTGACCACTACCTCTACCTTCTGTGTCCTACCATTGAGTCAATTTGCCATCCACCAGGTCTACCCCGGGTCCTCCAAATTCTTTATCAACATAAGATCCTGCTGATTTTTTTGTTGTTGTTACAATGTTTGCCAAGAAAGACACACTAAGCTGAAGCATGTTTCCAGGTGCATCCTGGGAGCACAAGGAAGTTAAGTGACTTGTTCATGGTCAAACAGTATGCAAGCAGTGACTGTGTGATTCAAACCCAATTCTCCAGGTTTGCAGCTCAGGAACCTGATATTCAGAACATTGCAAAGCAGAGGGCAAAGGTTTGTGCTGGGCTTTGCAATTGCCCAGGGTTCATGCAAGGCATGAGCACCAGAAGCAGGTTAGCATGGAAATGCCCCCCCCTTCCTGGTCCAAGATAAGTAAGTATCCCTGGTGCACATGGTCCCCCCCCCTCCCACTGATTGCCAGCCTCTAGGTCACAACTGCAATTCCTGGTGCTAGTGGATCCCTCCGATCACTAGCCCATATATAAGATAAATTCAGTGGTGCTAGTAGTCCCCCCCTCTCCGATTTCCAGCCCATCTGTAACATAAAATCCCTGGTGCTACTGGGCCCCCCCTCAGATCACCAGCCTTTCTGTAACATAAACTCCATGGTGCTAGTGGTCCCCCCTTGCCTCCAGTTGCCAGCCTGTCTGTACAATAAACTCCCTGGTACTAGTGATCCCCACTGCTGATCGCCAGCCAGTACTGAAAAGAGAACAGTTACGTAAGAACTTACCGTGAAAGTAGATCTTGGAGGGGATCTCAGTCATCAGGTCACACTGTAGGAACTTCACAGTCAGTGAAGCATGATTCACAAAGAAGATTTTCAGTAGTACAACCGGGGCTGCCCACGCCATCAATGTCAGTTGACGTCACCAACCCTATAAAGGTGTGAGCGGCCCAAGTTCCTTCTCAGTTCTTTCTCCTTGGAGACAAAGGGAGCATAACTCTAGCCATGGGGGACTGAGGAGAGAGAGAGGTGCCCAGACCTAAATGAAAGACTGGATATGCCAGACAGCCTGTTCCTAGACAACAGCACCAAGAATGGGGATTGTGGGAGAGAAAGTAGACCTGATGACCAAGATCCCCTCAAGGATGTTCTGTTACGGTAAGTTCTTATGTAACTGTTCTGTCTTCTTCGGGGGTATCTCAGTCATCAGCTCACACCATAGGAATGAGCCCTAAGCAGTTACAGGTGCAAACAGACAGTTTTGGAGAAGGGCTTACCATAAACTTAAGAAGGAGGCCCTGCAGCACAGCCCTGCCAAATCCTGCATGGGCTCTAGAAGCAATGCCCAGACTGTAGTACTTGGTGAAAATATGGACGGTACTTCAGGGTGCAGCTGCACAGATGTCAGTGGCTGAGACCCCTTAGGAACAAGACACAGAGGTAGCCATGCCTCTTTTGCTCCAGGCAATTCTTTGCCGTACTTATTGTAGCAGAACACAAGGTAATTTGCCAACCATTTGGGTAAACATTGCTTAGAAACTGAGATGCCCTCTCTGCCTGGGACGAAGGAAACAAACAACTTCTTCGACTGTCTACATTCCCTGGTCCAAAGCAGGTAGTACTTCAAAGTTCTGCACACATCTAATGTGTGAAGCAGTGATTCCCCTGGACTGGCATGCTTGGGAAAGTAAACAGAAAGTCAGCAAGAGCTGTTCCCTGGATGGGGCCTTTAGGAGCCAATCATTCAGATAAGGGAAAACATACAGTCCCTTCCTTCTGAGAGCTACTGTTACCACTGTAGTGCAGAGGACACACCAAAGGGCAGCAACTTGAACCGATAATGCTTGCTCTGAAAGGTAAAATGGAGAAACATCCTTTGAGGAGGAAAAACTCATATGTGCAGGTAAGCATCCTGCATGTCCAGTAAGCAGAGCCAGTCCCCCGTTTTGAGGAGCGACATCAGGCCTGGCAAAGTTTCATCCAGAACTTTTTGTTCTGGACGTACAGATTGAGGTCCTTTAGGTCTAGAATAGGCCTCAAATTGCCAGTCTTTTTAGGGACCAGGGAAAAACCTGGAATAAAACCCCTTCATGCTCTGGTGCCTTTGTACTGGCTTGATGGCCTGCTTGTGCAGAAGGGACTGTACCTCCTCCCAGAGAATAGACAGGTGAGCCAGGGGATAACTGGAAGGTGGGCAAGGGGTTTCTGGAGGCTGCTCGATGAGCTCTGGGGTGTGCCCCTTCTCTATAATCTGCAGAATCCATGTATCTGAAGTTCTGGTTTTCCACTGATTCAGATGGGTGAGAACTAACCTCTAACCACTGCCTCCTGGTCCAGAACTAAAAGAGGGATGGGTCTGGCAAAGAGTCAAGCAGATGCGGATCCAGTCCCAGGGGCTGGTCCCTCACCTCTGGGATGCTTGGATGCAGATCCGGCATTGGAGGAGGGCGGGAAAGGAAGCCAGGGCTCTGCACTTACTTTAGGGCCAAGAGCCTGCACTGGGCCTATTGGTCGCTTTGCAAAAGGGAGGGCACCCTCTACCTCTCGGTTGAGTATGGTAGAGGGAGTGAACAGACTTAAGAGCCCTGCTTGAGGCTTGCAGGCCACTGATAATGTCCTGGACATCAGGGCCAAACAGCTTAGTATCATTAAAGGGGGGCATTAAGCACCTTTTGCTGAACATCAGTAGCAAAACCAGATACTCACAGCCAGGAGTGCCTATGTAGGCATATGCCCATGGCAACAGCCCTGGCAGTTCTGTCAGCCATGTCATAGAGGGCTCTGAGGAGGTATTTGCTAACATCTTCAGCTGCCTGAAGGCACTGGAGCAGCTCCTGATTCTGTGTGTCATCTGGGAGGGCCTGGGCAGTGGCCTTGCCCTTCTTCCAATTAGCATTTTGGTACTTTACCACATGTGACAGGTAGTTTACAATCCTCAAACCCAGTGTAGAGGAGACATATACCCTCTTGTCCCAGAGATCAATTCTGCAAGACTCTTTATCTGGGGAAGGGAACTAAGGTGCCTAGGCACCTTAGACCTGTCATGAACTGCCTTAATGACCACTGAATCTGTCTTGGGCTGGACAGCAGAGCAGGGGAAGCCCTGGGGGGCATGGTAAAGTTTATCCACCCTGAGAGGCATAGCTGGCACCACTGCTGGTCTGTGCCAGGCTGCCATGGCTGCATTCCTCAAGGCAGGCAAGACTGGAGGAATGATTTTGGGGGGAGATTTTGGGATCTTCAGGAAATCCACCAGCTCTTTCCTGGTGGCATCCTCTTCCTCAGTGTGGAAGCCTGTGGCTGAGGACAGCTGCTTCATCACATTGAAAAATGTGGGGTCCTCTGGAGGAAATCTAGGAGTATGCATGACTAAATCCTCACTGACAGAGGAAACAGTGGATCTGTCAGAGAGACCAGGATCTCTTCCTCCTCTTCATCATCAGGAAGAATGAGGTCTGGATGCTAATATTCTTCAACGTTGACCTCTTCCAAATCTGGTTCCGGCATTGGGTGTGTTGGTGATGGCTTGCGGGGAACTTCCCGCAGCTGATGAATAGGCGTCGATGACGAAGCTGCCATTGACCATGTCGGTGAGGTGGGCCTATACGCGCCCAGCTGTTGTACAATCACAGAAGTGAATTTTGGCAGGATTTAATTTAGGTTGAAGATATTCATCAATGGGGGGAGGTTGACAGTATGGGAGTTGACAATCCACTTGCTGGATCCTGAGAACCCGAAGAGCCTGTAGCCCTGGAGGGAGAGGGGGCAGGCCTCAACAGGAGGGCCACTGACGATGAGTCCATCATCGATGAAGGAAAGGCCAATGACCCAGAGGACAATGTCCACTGCCCTGTGAATCGGGTAGAGGTGCTGTCAGTATGGGTTTGATGGGCACAGAGACCTGGACAGCAGTTTTGTGCATAAGTGCAGCTGCAGCTGACGAGGATCCCCCAGAAGATGGAGAAGAGGTCATCCTGGAATGAGACTGATGCTGGGGGGAGTTGTCATGATCTCAGTCTTTCTTATGACTTTTCCCTGAGGACTTAACTCAGGCCTTGGAGGCCTGGGAGCTTGATGATCCTGTCGGCAACTGGGAGGCTGGGGTCCCTGTCTGGAACTGGCTACCTGTTGATCCATCAGGAAATTTTTAAGAGCCTTTTTGTGTCACCTGAGGGTTGTTTGGTTAAACTTCTGGCAGAGCTCTGTCATCAACTTCGTTGTCAGGCCCAAGACAACAGACACAGAGAGAGAATGTTCGTCTGTGGAGGCAGCCTTCTTTCTGCAGCAAACCTAAAAATAGCATGCTCAAACCTTTAAAGTTACTTCACAAACTGGAATTCACATTTCTTCTAAGGTGTGCTGCTAGGTTGTGGCAAACAACATACAATTCAAAGGTACTAGTGCACACCACCCATCCACTCCCACTACACAGCATAGCATATTTAAACTTTGCTCTGCCAAAATTGGCTATATTTACTTCAAGCTCCATGTGAGGAGTGGGTCCTCTTAGCTCCAGACTGGAATTCCAATTTGAGTAATTGGTGATTTAGCTTTTGGCAGAGGAAAGTTTAAATATGAAATGCTGTGTGTGTGGGGGGGGGGGGGCACTAGTATATTTGGATTGTATGTTGTTTGCCACAACCTAGCAGCACCCCTTAGAAGAAATGTGAATTCCAGTGTGTGAAGTAACTTAAAAGGTTTGAGCATGCTATTTTGGGATTTATTTTAGTTTAGGGAGTCTGTGATGCTCCATCTTAGCATGCTCCCTTTAAAACACCTGTGTAAAATCCTTGATGGGAGCACAGTATAAAAGGAGTCAATTAGTAGCCACTGAGGCACTGGAAAGTTAGGGACTAAATCAAAGAGTCTCACCTTGACGTTGGTGATTTAGCTTACTCAAACTGGAATTCCAGTCTGAAACTAAGAGGACCCACTCCTCACGTGGAGCTTGAAGTAAATATAGCCAATTTTGGCAGAGGAAAGTTTAAATATGCTATGCCGTGTGGTGGTGGTGGGGGGGGTGGTGTGCGCTAGTATTTTTGGATTCTTTCTGCAGCAGCAGTGATGGAAGAGAGAAGTCAAAGGATTATCTCTGAATATAAACAAGTTGTAGGAATTGCTTTAATAAAAGAAATTCTGACAAAATATGTGAAGAAAACCCATAGGTGAAAAAAGGCACAAATACTGTGTCGGAGCTTCAGCAGAGACCCATGAAAGTGAGTCAATGGTGGGAAAAAAGAGAGGAGGAAGCAGGGCCACTCATGCCTTTATAGGGTTGGTGATGTCATTGGACATTGACGGCGTCGGTGGCCCCAGTTGTACTGCTGAAAATATTCCGTGTGGATCCTGCTTCACTGACGGTGAAGTCCCAGCAGTGTGACCTGATGACTGAGATATCTCCGAAGAAGATTAAATGTTTCTGGTGCTAGTGGTCCCCCAATCACCAGCCCGTAGTATGACTTACAACCCTCCCTGGTGTCCCATGGCTCCTCCCTGGCACCAATCTACGGTACCAGCACTCAAAATGTCCAGATCTCTAGCATCTATTACCCCCCATGGCACTGAGCACCCCCCGTCACTTTACCAGTATCCTTGGTGCTGCAGGTGCATATGGTGACTGACACAGCCCTCCTCACATCTTCTCAGCCAGCCGTGTATGTCTAGGCAGGGAGTGTGCCTTTTATTTATAGGACAGGGCATGTCATTCTGTCCTATAAATAAATAAGAGGCACCCTCCCTGCCTGGACATATGATGGGCAGCTAAGGAGGTTTGAGAAGAGCTGTGCCGGTGATTGTATGCACCCACAGCACTGAGGATACTGGTAAGGTGACTGCAGAGGTGGGTGCTTGGTGCCACGGGGGAGCCACTACATACCAGGGATTTGGACATTGTGAGCAGCTGTACTGTGGATCGGTGCCGGGGTAACCACTGGATGCCAGGGAGGGTTGTAAGTTGTAGTACAGGCTGGCGACTGGGGGGAGAACCACTAGTACCTGGGACATTTATTTTTCGATATGGGCTAGCAATCAGAGGGGGGACCACTAGCACTTGGGCCATTTATGTTTAGATAAAGACTGGCGATTGGAAGGGGGGCCACTAACACCATGGATTGTTATTGTGATCTTACGGCTGGTGATTGGTTGGGGTACCACGAACCACAGGGGCAGGTGTGCTCCCCTAGTGGTCAACCAGCTAGTTGGCTGCATTATCTCCAGCAGCCACGAGGGTTGTGCGGAGTAAGAAAGGGTTGTGTTTGGCGGTGTTTGTGCTGCACAAAAGGGCCGCGCTAAACCCTTTTGTGCAGTGCAAATCTGCTGAATGTCAGTCAGCCTGTGCTGATATTCCTGTCCCTGCCTCACCATTTGCATACCCCCTATTATGGTTTGCTCAGGCGCTAACCCTGTTAAACCATGCAACCAAGCCTTTTGAATATTGGACTTCAGTGCAAAACCAGGTTTGTGCAGGCAAACACTGGTTACTGCCCATGCAAACTTTTGAATATTGGGATCCAGTGCTCTTAACCACCATACTATACTGATTTATACAGATTTTGCTAGATTAAAGGTTACAAATATCTTTACTACCTACAAATATATGTTTGCACCCCCCCCCCCAAAAGCTATCCATTTTCTTGTGAAGTGAACATCCATATGAAAATCTTGGCACAGCATTTTCTCTGTTGATATTGCTGCATGATTGTCTGGAGAACAGTATCTGAATTCTCCTGACTGTACTCATTGTCAGGTAATATCACTACCTCATATGCATTTTTAGCATGCCCCACTTAAGTGACTTGAGGATAAACTGTCTGGAACCCTTTATGAAAAACCTTAATTACAGTAGCCAAATAGAAATAATGATCACAGTGCTTTTTCAGTTCGCACATACAATTGCTGCTCTCATAGGATAACCTTGCTATTGCTGCAAAATATGTATATAAATGATGTTTATAAATGCATATGAAATTATTTTTATTGAAAAACCTGTTTTACTGTAATGTTTTTTCAGAAATATATGCAACAGTCTTGTGAGTACAGACATATTCTTTTAAAACAATGAAGTGAACTGAACTGTTGGCAGTTCACGGTGGTGTCATGTACCTGACCATCACTATTGTTTTCCATCTGTTTTAACTCCTCTTGCCATGCTCCACTCCTTCTCCATTTCAATGTGGCCTAAGAAGGGAGACGTTTCTTGTCAGTCTGAAGAAGGCTGGGACCAGGCCCACCCTTCACAATCTAATTATCGCTCACCTACAATGACTGAACTGGACATAGGATATCACAACACTACATCAATGTCCTACATCACACTGCTGGCAGATTTCACCCCTCTCACCTTCACCCCAAAGTCTGAAGATGGGTTTTCTTGCCCATATGATCCCATAACTTGACCCACCAAGTGACAGCAGTACAATGACAAGAACCATCTACCGAAGCAGAAGGCATCCACGATGGATGATGGTTGATTTTTTTCTCTACAGGTACTTCTACTAATTTTCTGCAGGAGAAGTACCCACTCACCCTATGCTCATCCTCTAATATAGCCCCTGACCCCCTCGTATCCTTCCTGTGGAAGTAATGAAGGGGCAGGACTTACTGCACAACTCAGAAAAAAAAGAAAAAAAAATAGATTTTTTCTCTTCACTGACTTTCATCCGCACATTGCTCGGTTGGGAGTACATTGCTCGGTTGGGAGTCTCCACATAATTAAGGCTAAAAAAAAAAAACAACCCTCTGTTTTGTCCAGTTCTAACCTTTGCTTCCTTATTTTCCCTAAAACAGCTGCTCTACAATCATGGCAGGAGGATAAATAGTTTTTTTACACTCTAGAAGTCACCCAAGTGGATTCGCTCCAACCTAAAATATTTTATTAGCAATGGAGATTGCCACTTGTGGACAATGTGGGGCCCTATTTGGCAGGGCACTCTTTTGTGTCCTGGGTCAATGTCTGGCTTGCTGGACTATAGGCAACCTTAGCTGAGGGAAGCATGGGCAACAATACATAAGCTCCAGGTCAAATTGTAAAGTTACAGGCACCCACTCATCCCACCTCCAACTCAGTGGCACATAAACGTCAGCACCGATCCTAGGCAGGATCCAGAATTGGAGAGCTGGCAGGTGATCTGGAGCAGGAGATGAGGCCATGTGACAAGAACAAAAACATGAACATCTGAAAACAATGTGCTTATAAATAACAGATACGCACCACTGGTAACAGAACCAGGCACCGGGCATTGCGGTGCTTCTAAGGAACGGCTCATGGAGCCAAGCATGATCGAAAAGGATATAGAAAACAATGGCAACAGGGACAAAAGGAAACTTATTATAGTGGGAGATTCCATGGTCCGCGGAGTGGAATCCCACATAAATTCAAACAGTAGTATCAGGATCGTTGTCAAGTGTCTCCCATGCGCATCTGCAAAAAGGGACACAAAACGCATTGAGCAGATTGTGAGAAGGGAGGATGGAACAAAACACATAGTCGTTCACCTAGTGACAAATAACTTGTCCAATCAATCAGTTGCAGAGACAAAGGAACACATTGTATAACTTACTTACAGAATATCCTCTCTTTCATCTACACTGGCATTCTTGGAGGTGCTTCCAGTCTGGGGCTGGGGTGGAAGCACCAAGAGGGTCAGAGAAGAGGACATATATGAGTTTAACTTATGGCTGAGTATATGGTGCCAGGAAAATGGCTACCATCTCATCGGCAACTGGCAGTCCTTCTGGGAGAGGGGCTTCTTTTGGAACGATGGCCTCCACCTGACAAAGGAAGGGGTGAGGGCGCTTGGTCAAAAATTTGATGTATATGCAGTCCATTTAAACTGAAGGCTAGGGAGATGGTGATGACACTTACCAAGACAAAGGGTAATAAGGTCACTACCCCCCTGACAGCAGCAAGCAATAGGGTAACTACTCCATAGCACGATAATACCATACAAATTAGGGGAAACTCTCTTGTCAATACTTGCTGCAAAACTCTTCAACAAAATTTTTCATCCAAAATCACAGGTACAGATCCAAGGAGTTCCGGCAGGGGTACAAACAAGGGGCAGAAACCCCTCCTTCAAAACCATAGGTGCAGACCAAAAGAGCCCCATAAATCTTTCATCCGAAATCACAGGTGCAGACCAAAGGAGATCCATTAAGGGTACAAAAGAGGCATGGCAAAACAAAAGGAAACCCACCTGTGCTAAGAGTGGGAGTAGAACATGGAGGACAATGGCAATAAACGCCAGAAGCCTGCTGAACAAAATCCCTGACCTCATGGCCATCATGGCAGAAGCTGAACTCGACTTAGTGGCCATGATGGAAACATGGTTCACAGAGAGCCATGGTTTGGGACATGGCTATCATGGGCTACCACCTGTACAGAAGGGACAGAAAGGGTAGGAAAGGGGGTGCAGTAGCATTATGTCCAGCAGCAAATGAAGGCTACAGAGATTCAGGGTATCCCAGATGAGTCAGAAGCACCATGAGTAATAGCTGAGACAGGATCAGTGGCAGCCGTTAGGATGAGAGTCATCCACAGACCCCCCGTCGCACGGGGATATTGGGGACAAGGAAATAATGGAGACATTTCACAAAATATAGACAAGAGCGGGACAATAATAGTAGGGGATTTTAACATGCCAGACATAAACTGGAAATCCTGTATAGCATCTTCATCAAGAGGAAGAGGACTTTGTAATGGCCCTGCAAGGTGCAGGACTGAAGCAGCTTGTAGAAACTTCTTTCAGAGGTGAAACTGTCCTGGACTTGGTTTTAACTAACAGCTACAGGGTAAAGGAGGCAGAGGTGGGGTGCCACTTAGGAAATAGAGACCAGCACATGGTGGGATTTAAAGTAAATGCTAGTGAAGGCACTAGTCATTCCAAGATCAGGGTTTTAGATTTCAGAAAAGTAGACTTTCAGAAGATGAGAGAGCCTGGCAAAAAGTCTTAGATACAGGGAAGAGAAAGGAGTAGACAAAATGTGGGAGTGTCTCAAAGGAGCTATCACAGAGGTAACTGAACAGTGCGTCAGAAGGGTGAGCAAGGCAAATAAGAAAAGGAAACCCCTCTGGATCTCCAGGGAGGTGGCTGCAATAGTAAGGGAGAAAAAGAAGGTGTACACAAAGTTTAGGGTGTCAATGGAAGATGAGGATTAGGAAACCTATAAGGTAGCACAGAGGGAAGCTGGTAAGGCAATAAGGAAGGCTAAAGCCCTGAATGAACTAAGGATTGTGCAGGGGGTAAAAGGGGGAGATAAAATCTTCTTTAGGTACATAAGGGAAAAGAGGAAAACCAAGGGGAGGATAGTTAGACTACCAGATACTGGAAGGAAACTGGAAGAAAAAGATTGCAAGAAAGCAGAAGTCTTAAACCAGTACTGTACTTCTGTTCTGTGTTCACCCAAGTGAATGCAGGGGATGGACCAAGCTTGCATAGCAGTAACATCTAGGGACCGGGGGTTGACATAAACCCCTTCACAGACGCTCAAGTCTTGGAAGTTTTAAATAAACTAAAGGTGGACAAGGCCATGGGACTGGGTAAGATTCACCCTAGAGTCCTCAGAGAGATGTGGAGTGTACTAGCAGCACCCGAAGCAGAACTATTCACAAAATTACTAGAGAGTGGGACCGTACCAGAGGACTGGAAAAGGGCAAGAGTGGTCATGCTCCACAAAGCAGGGAGCAGGCTGGCAATTACTTCCTGACAAAAAATAAAGATTGTTATCTATCTATCTATCTATCTATCTATCTATCTATCTATCTATCTATCTATCTATCTATCTATCTATCTATCTATCTATCCATCTATCTGCTGTCCAGTAAGCTTCATGTTGGTGGTTGGGAAGTTGATGGAGACACTACTCATACAGAAAATCATAATGTATCTGGAATCCAGTGAGCAGCAAGACCCAAAACAGCATGGGTTCATGGCAGGTAGGTCTTGCCAAACTAACCTGGTCATCTTCTTCGAATGGTTATAAGGATAGTAGATAAGGGAGTGGCTGGAGATGTCGCTTGTCTATCTGGACTTTAGCAAAGCCTTCGACTCTGCTCCACAGAAGGCTGGTAAGGAAGCCGGACCACATGGGGGTGGGCAGGGACGTGGTTGAGTGGATGAGTAGCTGGCTGAGAGGAAGAACACAGAGGGTTCAGGTAAATGGAACATTTTAAGTTGAGGGAGGTGACCAACGAGGTACCACAGGGTTCGATACTGTGTCCCCTGCTCTCCAATGTGTTCATAGCAGACATTGCAAATGGGCTGGAAGGTAAAGTGTGTCTATTTGCTGACAACACCAAGATTTGCAACAGAGTGGACTCCCCTGAGGGTGTGCGGAGTATGACTTCATACCTGAAGAAACAGGGGGAGTGGTCGGAAACATGGCAGCTGAAATTCAGTGCCAAAAAGTGCAAAGTCACGCACTTAGGCGGAAACGATCCCAAAGAGGATTACTACCTGGGAGGAGAAAAGTTAGCCTCCACAGCCAGGGGAGGGACCTAGGGGTCATTATATCAGAAGATGTGAAAGTGGGTAAACAGTGTGAAAAGGCACCACTAAAGGCTAGTGTATTGCTGGGCCTTCATCAGGAGGGGAATCACAAGTTGCAGGAGGGAGGTGGTGTTACCACACTACAGGGTGCTGGTGCACCCCACTTGGAGTATTGTGTACAGTATTGAGACCACACCTCAAAAGGGACATAGAAGCGAGACTGTGCAGAGGAAGGACATGAAAATGAGTCAGGAACTGAACCATATGGCATACCAGGACAGGTTGAAGCAGCTCAACATGTACACTCTGGAACAGAGGAGGAAGCGGGGCAACATGATTGAGACTTTTAAAATATATGAGGGGTATAAATAAGGTTATGAAATGGGCAGCAAAATATAAGGAATTTCATTGGCAATACCTTTGTGATAAAGTGTCTAACGCACAGGAACAACGTCCAGCAGTGCCCAGTGGGCACTGATATTGGTAAAGCTGCCCAGTTCGAATGTTCATAAAAGCTAAAGCAGCCATCTTGTTTTGCCAACCTAAATCTCGCTGGCTGTCCTAATTAGCTGCCAATTACAGGTGCTCCATACTTCCCTCTTTTAGGCTCTTAGTTTTTGTAGTGTTTTTTTCACATGGATGCAGGCAGCACATTAAAAAAAATGTCATTCTCTCTCTCTCTCTCTCTCTCTCTCGCCTCGCCCGCTCGCATGATTGTTCGGCCGCCCACATGCTCCCTCGCTCCGTGTCCTGATCGTAGGCTGACTTGCCAACTGCTGACAACTCCTTCACCTCACAAAGTCTCCTAATCTTTCCATTATTCAAAAAAACTCTGGTTTACCTTCTCTGTTTAGACAGTAACCTCACCTTGTGCTATGCTGTTCCTCACTTGACATTTGCTCCCGTTTTCATTCGCTCACTCACCCGACCCGCCGTTTCCTCACTCCATCCTCATTGTCGGCTGAGTAGCGCTTAATATTTTGATGCCCATTTCATTATACCTGTTACCATAATGTAGAACAATTCTAAAAGAAGAGAGCATAACTTCCTGTTCAAACTAAATGAAGTAAGAGTACGGGGGGTAGTGCCATAACAACTACAAGTAAGGATGTCTTAGCAGCTCAAAAGTAAAAAAAAAAAACAGGCGGAGGAACTATTTTACGAAAAATTAAGACAAACGTACATGTTTTACTATTAGATATTACACGTTAGTTATGACATACATCTGTATTTTACATAACCATTTCACAAGCGCAATAAGACGCTCCAGGATGTGCATTAGACACTAACACATGGCTAGGAGGCTGGACGCACCAATGTTTATGTTTCTATGCTCAACACTGTCACTGTTGCCTGATGTACTATGGCTCAGACTCAGTATGGGAACCGTCTTCATTAATAAGGCAACCGAGTTGTTAGTAGAATAGAAAAAATGCCAGTGTGGATCACCAGGGGGGTAACAAACAAAAAAAACAATTAGGGATCTAGGAAGGGCATTCACATATTGGAAGTCATTTGGGGCAGAAGACAGAAAGGATTAATATAAGGAAAAACCCGAGTACAGAAAAAAGAGAAGGGGATAATTAAAGCAACCAACCTTTACATGAAAGAAGTGAGAAGTTCCTCCAAGTTCCTTCTATTTAATTGTAATTAAGTGATGACTCTGTGTTCTGAAGCATGTGCCCATCCTAGTTGACTGCAAAATGCCTTACACAACTACCTGCAACTGTACTGTATCTTGCTCTGTATTTTATTGTATCTTGTATTTGTAGTTGTATGCACTCTGTATTTCACTTTTGGACGTGGGTGTACTCGATGTGTGTCCATTTTGTACTCTCCCTACCCCTCACCCCAGGACTCATCTGGAATTGAGCAGTAGTCTGCTCAGCATGCCTTTCTAGTAAAATTTCTAAATAAATAAATAATAGTAGTAGAAGGAAAAATACATTGTTATGGTAATCTAGGGAAGTGGCTAAGGTGGTGAGGGAAAAAGGGTGGCAATCAGGAGGTATTATAAAATGCAGAGGGTAGAAGACAGGGAGCTATACCAAGGAAAACAAAGGGAAGCAGGAAAGGCAGTTTGGGGAGCAAAGGCACCGACAGAGAGAAAAGGATAGCCAAAGGGGTAGCTATAGGGGATAAGGTTTTCTTTAGGTATATAAGTGAGAAGAGCAAAACAAGGTGAAGAATAGTGAGGATAAAGAGGGCAGCAGGGGAAGACTGCAGAACAGGATCAAGAAAAAGTGGACATCCGGAACAGATACTTCTTCTCAATCTTCACAGTGGAGAGGGGGGGAGAGACAGACAACAAGGAAGCAGCAGTAACAAAGGGGTGTAGCAGGTGGACACAAGTCCATTTTCAGAGAAGACTTCCCTGAAGGGACTTGCAGCTCTGAAAGTAGACAAGGTTATGGGGCCAGATGGGAAACACCCAAGGGTACTAAAGGAACTCAGGGAGGTGCTAGCTTCCTCACTGACGGCTTTATTTAACAATTCTCTGGAAGCAGGTGCAGTTCCAGATCCAGAGGCCTGAAAGAGAGCAGAGGTTGTCCCTCTTCATAAGAGCAGCTGCAGAGAAGAAGCTAGCAACTCTAGGCTGGCCAGTCTCAGATCAGTGGTGGGGAAATTAATGGAAACCCTGTTAAAGGAAAGGTTGGTAGAGTATCTTGAATCCAGGGGGCTACATAACCAAAGGCAGCATGGATTCACAGGGAGAAGATCATGCCAGACAAATCTGATTGATATTTTTCAACTAGGTGACCAGGGAAATAGATCAGGGGATGGCACTGGACATGGCCAATCAGGACTTTAGCAAAACCTTCAACACTGTGCCATATAGGGAGACTGATGATGAAACTGTGCAGCCTTGAGCAGCTTAGGAGTGGGATCCAAAGTGGTGATTTGGGTAAGGAACTGGTAAATGGATAGGCAACAAAGGGTAGTGGTTAACAACACTCACTCTAATGATGGGAGAGTGACTAGTAGGGTGCCACACGGTTTAGTGCAGGGATTGGTCCTCTTCAATGTCTTCATAAGTGACATTGCAAAAGAACTGGAAATGAAGGTATGCCTTTTCGCAGATGACAGCAAAATCTAATAGACTGGACACTCAGGTGAGGTGGAGAGAATGTGTAGGGTTCTTATGAAACTTGAAGAGTGGTCAAGAGCATGGCAGTTAAGAGTTTAATGCCAAAAAGTGCATAATCATGCACCTATGGGAGTGAGGTGCTGACAGTCACTATGCAAGAAAGGGACCTTGGGGTTATCATATCTGATGACCTCAAAGTGGCAGGGCAATGTGACAAAGCAGTGGGGTAGGGCCACTGGGATGCTGAGATGCAAAGGGAGAGGTATCTAAAGCAAGAGAATGAAGGTGGTGTTGCCACTGTATCGATTGCTGGTGAGACCCTCCCTGGAATTTTGTATCCAGTTCTGGCGGCCACACTTCAGACAGGACAAAGACAGGGTAGAGGCTGTCCAGAGCAGTGCAACGAAAGTGCAGGGGTTGCATCGAAAGCCCTATGAGGAGAGACTGAGGGATCACAACATGTACACCCTGAAAGAGAGGAGAGAGAATGGTGACATGATAGAGACTTACAAGTATGTCATGGGGGTAAACAGAATGAAGAAGAGACGTCGCTTTCAAATGGAAAAGAGCACCAGAACCAGAGGGCATGCAATGAAGCTAGAGAGGAACCTTTAAGAGGGATTTGAGGAAGTACTACTACTACTACTACACAAAAAGAGTGGTGGACACCTGAAACAGACTGCTAGTGGATGCAGTAGATATGAAAACAGAAGGAAGGCTTCAAGCACAAGTGGTATAGACATAGAGGAGTATAAGTAAAGAGGCAGGGAGGAGGAAGGGCTGCTGGAGGCCAGTTAGGTTCTGTAGAGACAGACTTGACAGGGACCATCGAGGCAGACTGGGTGAGCCAAGCAGTCCTTTTCTGCTGACAAATTCTTTGTTTTTATGTTGAGGCATAATAGTCAAAACCTTCACATATGCAGTTTTGTTGCTCTTGAAAATTTTAAAACATTTTCTTTGGCAGAAATATTTGATAAGTCATTACCTTTTCCAGCCTTAAAGTTTCTCTGTTTCACTGTTATGCTTTGTTCTGGTTTGTGCTGCAGACAGGTTGCCCAGTAGAGAATATGATGTTGTCATTTCACGAAACTGTGAACGTACTTGTACTGTATACTAGTACATGTTATTATTTATTTTATAAGTCAGTTGTTCTTGGGAACTAACAGAATACAATCATGTTTCTAAGAAAGCTACTGGCTGCAGAGTTTAAACAAGGTTTCTTAACATTATTTATCTTTGAAAGTTCAGTTCTTGACCATATAAGGAAGAAAGCATGGCTTGTTTACAACACTTAGTTGCTGTCACAGCGCACTGCAGAAATGTATTATTCTGCAGATTAGTATCATACTCACTGCTAATCTCACTCAAATCAGAGAGGCTTTAGAATTAAATTAATTATAATTACAACATGGGGTAGGGAGAGAGAAGGAGGTGATTGGTAGAGCGCCGTCAGGTGACAGTGCATTAATGCACATTATCAGCATAGTTAGGGTGAATGGGTCCCCAAAATTGAGAATCAGTGGACAGAACGGCTCTTATTTTCTGCCTGACGGAATGAATGTGAAAATCAGTCATTTTTTTATAGGCAGCTTAGCGAGAGCTAGTCAGGCTGGTATAGCACTGATTCCCTCTCAGCTACAGCATATCTGTAGTGGCCCCAGTGTCAGTTTTGCTGCAGAACAGAGAGGTGCACCGCGAGGGGCTGTGAAATGTAGCCGCACATATTTAGTACTGACAGTCTGGTCAATGTGTGCAACAGCAGAACATTTTAATTATGTACCCCTCTCCGATCTGTGCCTACCTACCCACCTGTCCCGCAGACCTCTGGGCATCAATGGTACAGTTCAGCCCTCACTGTTCAGCATTCCTTCATGTTTGCAGCCACACAGCAGAACATGTAGATGTTTTGATGTTTTTCTCCTCTGAGCTGTGTGACTACCCACCCACACTGTGGACCTCTGCTAACAAAGTGCACAGTGAAGTCCACACTCCGTGGCTCAATATGTACCAGCAATAATATTGTCCTAGTGTTCCCCACAGTGCAAGATGACTTGCCACCCTCCCACCCCGTCAATCTCCTGGTTCCCAGTGACACAGTGCATCCTCAATTGTGTGACCTCAACCTCCCAGTCATCTTCTCAGCAAGACGTTCTTAGCGCACTGTAAGCCAGTTGAAACCCCAAAGTGCCATGGCCCTTGTTGCACCTCCTATGCCATTCCGCCGGACACTGCCTGCAATTCCCCGATGTCAGTTCTGATCTGTGGTCACAGAGTTCCAGTCACCTTTTGTTGCTGGCGTTGCAGTGTGTTGGTGACATGGTTACAGAAGAGGCACTCCGGGCAGTGCAGTTTTTTGTTGATTTCCTTCTGTTGTCACCCTGCTTGCACACAACAGCACTTGTCATGCACAGAAAGTAAAAGTGAGGATATGACAGGGAAGGTGCAAGTAGGGTGACTGGGTGCAGAAAGACAGAGTGGGTGACTGGGATCAGCAAGAGACAGACGCACTGCTAGGAGGCAGAGGGAGAGGGACAGGGCACACCAGGGCCACTGAAGCATCAAGGTAATGGTCAGAATGTGCTGCTGGAGTATGTGTTAATGGTGGCAATCTGCTGGTTGTTTCAGGCCCCCACAGTATCGGGGAACTGTGTCTATCTCTCGCTCTGTGACTCTGTCTGTGTAGATAGTGTCTCCCCCCACACACACACACACCCTGAGCGCAAACTGCACCTTATCTACCTGCAGCACTGCTTAGATGTAGGAAACAGAATCAATGCGCGTGAAACACGCGGTACATGCCCCATACCTTGAGGCAGTACTGAAGAGGCATGCCACAGCAGCTTTTGAAAATGGCTGTAAACCGCAGAGCATAGACCATGAGCGCATGAGAGACAGCGAGACTGTGTATCTCTGCTTGCAGTTTGTCATCATTCTGTCTCTCTCTTTCTGCCTCTGTGTCTCACATTTGTAATTGCAGTACAGCACTTAGAGGTCGATGATTTGTTGGGAACTATTTGTCCATATCACAGTGCATGGCTGCAATGTCAGCAGAGCCACACTGCTGGATGTCTGTGTTGCGGGGGGCTGTACAATGTAACGGGGTGAGAAGTGTAAGACAGCATATTATGGTACAACAAATGTCACAGATCCTGTCAGTAATGGATTTGTGACATTTGCATGTGCATAGCAGCAGTCAGATTGGCATTCTTTGTTGGGGACTGTTTTTCAAGGTGGTAGGACACAGTACCTTTTTTGCTATTTAAATAGCAAAAAAAACATGTTTTTTGATCTTTTGTTATTGTTTAAACATACCCCATATTATAAGCGCAATAACCCACTCCAGAGTGTGCTGTTATTGTGCAGTAACGAACACCTGGGTCCTGAGAGGATACTCGGCCTCTGGCCTCGTGCCTCACAATGCACACGGATGTGCATTAATCCCCAATAACAGCACACTCTATCGTGGGTCATTACTTACATAATTTTTGTATTTCTTTTTGTAGATTCTTTTTCTTGCCTGACAGTCTGGGGCATCTCTCAGGCGGCTTCACTCGGCTTCCACCCCTTTACCGCCCACCTGAACCACTCCTCCAACTAAAACATTGGTATCAGGATCCCCTTCTCTCCCGCTGACCACATCCAGGAGAAGGCCGAGGATCCCCAGGGGGTAGGGTCGGGATCGTGGCCAGCACTGGGCATGCGGTGGTTTTCATCCCAGGAGACCACGCCATCGCCTCACCCGGCTGTCAGGGTTTTTTCGGTCTTGGATCCCCTCAGGGTGCAGTGTGCAATGACACCTGCGCACGGCTGCCCTGCTAGCGTCTGATGCACTCCACCCCTTATGTTGGCTGGTGTACCTATAGTACCCCAGATCTCCATCGGGGGACATCAGAACATCGAACGGCCCAGAAACCTTCCCCAGGGAGAGAAGAGCTGTCCTCTGGATGCACCATCCTCTCCCTTCCCTGCTGACCCCTGGCTACTCGAGTCTGTCACCAAAACTGGGTCGCTGGTGGAGCGCGAGGTGTGGTGTCCAGCGCCTCAACCCTCAGTGCCACCAGGCCAGCTATTGCTTACATAATGTTGTTGTTAGATTTTGAGACAAAGGTAAACAACAGTTATATCTATATTGCGATTGATAAATTAATACACAGGTTTTTACTTTTTATTTGTAAAAAACAAACTAATATAAACTTCAATTTAAAGTATGCCAATTCATACAGCAGCCCCTTGTTCTTTAATCAAGACTATACTGAACTAATAGAGGTGATGCACAGTAGAATGGATTACATGTACTGGTAAAGAGTGAAGTAGCATAGCAAAATTGGTATGACTGTAAGCCCTCTTGATGTGCTCCTTCATGTCATGTTCATGCATGTAGCAGGTGGTAGTGTTGAGTTCACTTCTGAACCTGAATAACCAGAATTTAAGCACAATGTGTTGCCACCCAGGTACCAGAGTCACTTTTTTTTAAATCAGTTCATAATTCATTTATAATACTACATTATTTGCCTGCGGGCGGCTCTAGGGGGAGGTGGTAAAGCTGGATGTCATCTATAATAGGTTTGCTAGCTTCACCCTGGATGGCCCCCAGGACAATCAGTATTGTATTATACAGGGATTTAGGATGGCTAGATTTAGAAGAGTGGAGGCAATTACTGTACATTTGGCATGCCATGTGAACAACTGTATCCAACTGAGAGTACTACTTTGTATCATTGAACTTTTGAAATTTAGAACCCTAAGGAAAGGATTTAAGTCTTCAGATAGTACTGATTTGCACATTCCATCATGTAGAAACACTAAGGCCACATGGCCTTTTCATCTGCTGGCACAAGAGCTTAACAGCTTACCTTATAACGTAGGAATTCTAGCTCAATCCTTGTTATACTGGGGGGTCCATAAAATCTTGGCTAACATCAGCTGTCAAACCAAAATTATGCTGGAGCAACTTGACTGATTAGAGGGATAATAGGCCAACCATCCTATTTATACAACATCTGCAATAGTAATGGGTAAAACCAAACCAAAAGATCGCCACCGTGATGGGCTGACTGTCTGCAGCACTGCAGAGTGGGAGAGTTAAAGCTCTCTATTTTTATTAGATTTTACATTTTTTTGGTTGCAGTTCTTGCTGTTACTTCATTACAGTAGTAGTAGGGACTAGACAGGGAAACAGTAAGAGTAGTTAGTGTTAGTTAAGAGTTCTATTTATATTACTATCACAGGATGAAGCACTGAAGAACTGAAGCAGTGCTCTATATCTGCTTCACTTTGCTTCATTCGAGTCACCCCTTTTGTCGCAGATACCACTTCTAGAGTCCTCGTGTGCATGGTTCATTTGCTTGGTTGCTGAGCCACTATGTGTGCAAAAAACAGCTATGAGCCTGGTGGTGAGAGAGGTGGGTCTCTTTTTTTTTTGATGGTCTGACGTGATGAAATACTTTGGACCTCACTGTCCCAAAACCTGATGAGTTGCAGTTTCATTGTTCGTGAAACAAGTCAATCAAAATGCAACACACTGTTCTGCCTTTCTGCTGTTTCAAACCAATGAGCAGGGCCGCTTGTGCTCTGCAGCACACTGTCCTGATTTCTGCAGCAAGGCTCCTAGGCTCATGTGGCAGCATTTTCTAATTTCTGCAGCCTGATTTGTTTATTTCTGTGGCAGAATGTAGTCCTGACATTGGCTAAAATATAAAGTGATGTAATTGATGACATCACATGTCAAGCATAGAGTATGGGCTTCAGGATAAACAAGATAGGGAAGAGAGCTGGACACTATGGAAAAACTGTATATTTGAATGAAAAGTCACCCAAAACAGTGAATTCTGTGGCACTATACATATTCTGTGGCATGATGCAAATTCTACAGAAAATTCCACACCCTAAGAAATGTAGAATTCCAGGGGCCTTGCCAATGAGTAGCCACCTTACTCATGCTGCAGCATATTATTTAGTCTGTCAGGATTGTCACTCACTGTAAGCAGCAGCCAATCAAACCAATTGGAGGACTGCAATCCACTTTTTCGCTCTGTATCCATACCCAGTTCTCAGTCTACACTGTTTTTATTATTTCAAACGCCTAAGTTACTGAGGGTACTCATTGAGTAGCCACTGCTGATCTGCCTCTAGTGGAAGTACATCAACAAATAAACAGCAGAAGAATGGGGGCCGCGTAATGCAACCTAGCTTGAGACAGCAAGGTCGTGCAGCTCTGTCCCTTTTGATTTTAAAAATACCCTCTTCCTCACCTTTTGGCATCTTGAAAGGTCATTTTCATGTGGATCTGATGGCCTGATGGCCTCTAGGTCGGATAGCGAGAAATCCGGAGTGCTGGCCAAGAAGAAATATAAATTATCAGCGTCTCCTCCTCCACCCGACAAAGTGAGCGGCCTAGCCTCAGGAGCACATGTGGAATGAGAGTCGGAATCAAGCATGGTGGCCAGGGAACTCTCAGAAATTAAGGCATTCATGAGTGGTATTCGGGCATACCTTAACCACATAACTGTTCAACTAACAGCTGTCAGGTTTTCGGTGGAGGCTTTAGACCACAGGGTAGAAGCAATGGAAAATTTAACCAGTCATTTGGAGGATTGAGTTCATCCTGTAGAACAGTGCTTCAGCATGGCTGAAAAGGACTTGTGTATGCTCTGGGAGAAGGTGGATGACCTTGAGCTGTGGAACCAGAGGAAGAATGTCCACTTGTTTGGTCTGCCAGAAGTCTCTGGAGGGACAGATGTGGTTTGTTTTTTTGCAGAAACATCTACCGATTTGGCTCTTTTGGGATTTAAACACAATTGTGGAGATCAAACGGGCCCAACTGGTCCAATCTGGGCGACCCTCCTTCAGACTCGGCCACCTGCCATGGTATTTAAACTGCTCCCGTTCCAGAATTGGGAGCGGATTATTAAAGATGTGAGGGCTCAAAAGGACATTCATTTTAATGGCTCCCAACTGCACTTCTATCAAGACTTTCCAAAGCAAGTTGTGGACCACAGGAAAGCCTTTGATTTGGTCCGAGATGTGGCAAGTGCTCAGGGGCAGTGCTGTTTTTTGCTATCCCAGGCTATCCTGAAAATTTGGCTGGCCACTCTTTCATCTTTTCCACTCCAGCTGAAGCACAGGATTTTTTGAAGGAAAGGCCCACCAAGGCATTGAAGGGACTCTGTCAATGTTTCCAGAAGGATCACGGCAGAGGGACAACACCTCTCAACTATAGCAGGGTTGGAATAAGATAACTGCTACAGCGGAGAAATCCCAGGACCTCGAAGATACCATGGACTGATACAGAAGAAGTCAGTGGCCTTGGGCTTTTCTTCTGTTCATATGGAACAGCAGTTTCTGATTTCTGTTTTGGGTAGTTAATGAGGGATTTCAGGAACACCAGGGACACCTGTTGTTGGGGACAGTTAATTTGAGGTGTCGGTTTGGCTATGCTGGAGGAAAGAATCATTCGAGCGGAGCCCTCATCTTGATCACAGGTTTGTTTGATATTTTCTTTTTCTGGGGTGGTGGGGGCTCCTGCAGGCATTTGAGGGATTTTGGAGGTCTGGGTTTTGTAAGTAGTGTTTCTAGGTTGTGGAAGGGAGTTGCTGAGTTGTCCACTGGAGGAGTTTTTCCTGTTGCGGTTTTCAACTTGGGGGGGGGGTTTTCTCTCTCTCTCTGGCCATGGGGTTAAATGGAAAGGAAGAATTGGGAAGAATGTCACATTCTGCAGGGTTAGCCAGTGTGAGCTCCTTGTTGGGGATCGGGATTTCTGGATTTCGTGTTGAGCTGGAGGGATGGCAAGAACGGTATGCTACAGCTTGGGGAGGTTCTCTCAGCTGAGGCACTACCCCTTTGGTATCTTCGATTGGGGAGGTCCTCTGTTTGAAATGCAGGATCCATTTGGGATACGTGGCTGGTGGGGGGTGGAGTGAGGGATGGGTGGTTAATATACTTTTAGGGGCTACATTCTGAATGGTTAGCTATAGGTGATGCTTCCCACCATTGCCTCTTATAGTTATGCATAACCGTTCTCTGGGGCTATGCCCTACTTCTACAAGGACAGTATTTTATTGCAAGAAGTATTTCTGCATTAAGAGTAATGTTCAATGATTGAGAGGGGATGGAAGCTTAGTTTTAGTTCAGTTTTTGTCTCCACTCTCTAGAGAATTGGTTTTTACACAACCCCTGGCTGGGAAAGATGAGGGGGCAGCTTGGGAGTAGGGGTCAGTGGACTGTGTCCCCCATTCTTGGGGACCTTTGGTGCCTTTGGGGAAGGGTGGGGTTTCAGGGGAAGATTGTTTTTTCTTTCTGTCATATTTGGCTCTTCTGTTCTTGCAGACAGATTTTTCTTGGAGAGGATTGGAGACAGGGGTTGAATATGGACTGGGGGATTCTGGGTTGAGGTCCCATTCACTCATTGAGATTATTTGTTGTGGATAGGGAGAAGGGTATGTGCTGTTTGAAGGTTAAGGGAGGGAGCACATGACCATGAGACTACCTAACAAGCTTAACTTTAGATGCATTTCTTATGGGACTTTGTCTCATTGTACATAGCTTCTGAGGTTTTTTTTTTGGGGGGGGGACATTGCTGGGGTGTTATGTTCTACGTTTTTTCTGCCACACTTAACTATTTTAATAAGTGACTCTGCTGCCACTTCGGAGGACTGGTGATAGTGGCTTGGCTCGATGAAGACTTCTGTGTATGGGTAGTTTACATTACACATTTTTATCTTGGAACGTACAGGGAATTAATGGACTGGTAAAGCAGAAATAAGTTTTTACGCATATTAGGAATCTGCATGGCCAATTGGTCTTTCTACAGGAGACCCATCTCCTTCAGAAAGAGGTGGACCATCTTAAACTGGGGTGGGGAGGAAGATTTTTGCAGCTACTTGTACTTCTAAGCGAAGGGGAGTTATGATTCTTCTTAAAAAGGGAGTGAATTGGGTAATGAATATGATAGCAAAGGACCCTAAGGGATGATGGGTTGTGGTGACAGGGCACTTAGATGGACGTTTAGTTACCCTGGTGTCTGTTTATGGACCCAATGAGGACGGGGCCTCCTTTTTTCATTCCTTTTCCCAGGTCCTTCAGGAAAACATGGAGGGGGCTCTCATTGTTTGTGGGGATATGAACAAAGTCCTCGATCCTGTGTGTGATCGGAGTGGTGTGGCTACCCAACTGGTTACACCAGGCTCCAGGGCTTTATCTAAGTTGAGGGATGAACATGGACCGTGCAACATTTGGCATTTGTGTAACCCCACAGTGCAAGATTACACTTTTTTTTCTGTGCCACATCACTCTTACAGTCGCATCAATTTGTCTTTGACCTCGCCTGACTTAGCGCAGGGTACTATGTAGGTGGTTATAGATCCGATACTTATTTCCGATCATGCCACTGTTACATGGAGTTTTCTAGATGACCATGGGGGGGATTCTACTTCCCAACGGAGATATAACTCCAGTTTTTTGTACGATTCCACCTTTTGGGAGTGGCTTCGGGGGTGATAAAGGCTTATCTGGATATAAATTATACCTGTGAAATTGCCCCCCAATGGGTATGGGAGGGCCTTAAGGCATTCCTCCGGGGTAAGCTGATTGCACATGTTATAGTCCACAAAAAGGCATAATTACAGAAGATGAGGGAAATGGAATCCAAGTTAGGATCCCTGGAGGAACTTCTTAAGTAGAGGCCACAGGATAAAGGTTTGCAGTATAAGATTAGGAATCTGTGGTTTCAACCTAATGTTCTGAATACTTCTTTTTTTTTTTTAACTCTCTTTATACACCCAGATCTGGACTCTCTCCAGTGTAGGTGCTTGACTCACCTTTGATCCCATCCTGCCGTAGATTCAGTCCTGCCATCTGGTTCCCCCAGCTCCAAATCCACTGCTCAGTGCCTGATCCCCAGGACTTAAGCCCCCGAGGTGGGAACACCATACTCCCATGGTGAACTTTCTGAAATCTGGCCAGGCTTCAGGGAGCGGATGGAGCACCAGAGGCAGCCGACATGCTCGACGTTTGGTGTGGGGAGGTGGTCCCTGGCCTCACCTTCGCCAACCATGTCTGGGAGGATTTTTTCCTTAGTGTTGGCCCCTGGATTTCAGCTATGCAATGACATCAGGATGGAGAACCATCAACGTCCGCCTTGCTCCATCCTAGTCAGCTCCTTTTTTTGCAGCATATACCTCTGATCTCCACCGGGGGCCGCTGTTACTTTGGAGACTCCCTGGATCCCTCCCCAGGGAGAGGAGAGCTGTCCTAGGATGCTCAATCCTCTCCCTCCCCTGCCAACCCTGGGTGGCCCAAGCTTGTTTTCCAAACCCGGGTCGCCGGCATGGCACGAGGTGTGGCATCCAGCACCTCAACCCTCAGCGGCACCGGGCCAGCTTAATGTTCTGAATACTTAACAAGATCAAATAAGTCTTTACAAAAGTAAACAGGCCTACTGGGAGGGAGGCAAGAAGGCAGGCTGCCTTCTAGCTTATATATTGAAGAAATTGGAATCTTTTAGGGTTATATCAGGGGTTAAGGATGGGGGAACTTTGATGTTCGATCCTAAAAGCATTAACAATGATTTTTATGACTATTATTGTCATTTGTACTCCACCAAGTTAGGGGGAATGGGGCAGATTCTGTGATTCATGTTTTCCTGAATTCAGTAGAACTTCCTAAGCTCTCCTAGGAGCAGCAGACGGCCTTGGATTCACCTATTACAGGGGCCGAATTACAGAAAGCCTTAAGGCAGTTGCAAAGGGGCAAATGCCCAGGCCCAGATGGCTTTCCCATCGAGTTCTACAGGGTGGGGGGAGGACTTAGTTACTCCGTTGCTGGTGGAAGTTGTAACTGATGCATTGGATTGAGGCCAGCTTCCCCCTTCCATCTATAAGGTGGTTATTTCGGTCCTCCCTAAAGAGGGGAAAGACCCCTTTTACTGTTCAAGCTACAGAAAAGTGTTGCTTTTAAATGTTTTGGCCAACAGATTGTCCTTGGTCTTATCTACACTTATCCACCCTGATTAGGACAGTTTTGTTGTTGAACGGGACAGGGCGGATCATCTCCGCTGGTTAATAGATCTTCCCTGTATCAATCAGGCGCCTGCTGGGCAGTCAGCCCTGGTGGCCCTTGATACGGAGAAGACCTCTGACTCTGTTCAATGGCCATACATGATGGCCACTTTGGAAAAATGTGGTTTTGGGCCTAGTTTTACCCACTGGATCAAGGTCATTTATGCATCCCCTCGGGTGGCTGTTTTAACCAATGGACTGCTTTCCCCCTCTTTCTGTTTGGGTAGGGGGACTTGTCAGGACTGCCCATTACCCCAGTACTTTTCTTATTGGCCATAGAACCCCTTACCCAGAAAATAAGGGACTCCCCTTTGATTGAGGGTATCCGGGTGTGCCCACAGATGTATAAAACCAAGCTTTTTGCAAACGATGTGCTGCTCACTTTGCAAAATATAGATACCTCCTTCCCATTTGATGCTTTTGTTGAATGAGTTTGTTTCACTTTCAGCTCGGAATAAGTAGGATAAGACTGAGATCCTCCTGATAGGCACCACGGAAATATTACCGGCCCTTCCAGTTTCTGGCATTCAGTGGTCTAAGGGGCCGATTAAGTATATGGGCATTCTCAATTCCTCTAAAGTGGCAGCGTGGCCTACACTGAACCTTTATTCACTCCTAGCCAAGCTGAGGAAAGATGTTCTCAGATGGAAGCATTTTCATTTGTCTTTATGGGGAAAAGTTCAGGCCATTCGTATGCTCTTTCTTCCAAAAATGTTGCATGTGCTTAGACAGCTTCCTCTTAAGATCCTTGACACTTTGTGGCAGCAGCTGAATGCTTCTCTGGGTGCATTGTATTGGGAAGGCCAGAAGCCGTGAAAATCTATGGAGCTGTTGATGACCCTGTATTCAAAGGGTGGTTTTGCACCGCCTTGGGTTCAGGGATATTATATTGGGGCTGGGCTTTGTCAAATCTGGATGTGGCTCCACTCAGAACTGTGGGCTTCTACAGTATGGTGGTTGGAAATAGAGAACGACTGGGGTGTGCCATATCCCCCAGAGCATATTCTATTGGGCAGGTTGCCAGGGCAAGTTTACCTACGTATGCAAGACTGCGCTTTTTATGTCTGGCAGTTCACTAAGCAGGTATGGGGTACTAAATGGAATGTTCTTATGGCCTTGTGGCCTTTATGGAACAATCCACAATTGCTTCTGGGGGGATGTTTCTTCTTCTGAGATTCCTGGGCCACGGCAGGTATTCAGCGAACTGAACATCTATTTAGCCCCCTCAAGGGAATTTTAGATCTTTTAGGGAGCTGCAGACTCAAGTCTTCCTTCTGTCTACACATCACTGGAGGTACCATCAACTTCATCATTTGCTTTCCTCTAAGATGAGGGGATCATTGACCCTCCCCCTACAGAGTGGTGGGACAAGGTCTTTGGGATATGGAGGAAAGGATTACTCACTTTGTTTCCACCTAAATTAGGTACTATCTATAAGGCCTTAACAGATAGTAAGGTGCCAGACACGAGTCATTTTTAGAGCAGATGGGAGGGTTTGCTGGGCTACTCATTGGGGATGGAGGAATAGAAGCAGATTTGGGCCAATGGGCATGGCACCATTAGGGATATGGCTCAGCACTTGATACATTTAAAAACTCTATTATTGTGGTATCGTACTCTGGCAGTTCTCTTCCGTATGAAGCTTGTTCCACATTCATGGTGTTGGCGGTATGATAAGGAGGAGGGTACCCTGGCTTCATATTTTGTGGGGATGTGCGAAATTGACTTCTTGGTGGAAGGTTGTGGCTCAGACTTTGGTAGATGTTTTGGGCACTGTGGTGGAAGTTGACCGTTCCCTTTCAGTTTTAGGTAATACACTTAAGTCGGTAGGATCACTGCTTCCCAGTGTTCGTGGTTTCTTACTGCCATTATAGAGGCCAAACGTCTGATTTGCACCACTGTCGTTCTTCGGCTGTACCCACCCAAGAAGAGTGGATAGATAGTATGCTGAAAACAGCTGGGTTTGAGTGATTGTCATACATCGCCATAGGAAAATATAACAAGTTCATTCGAGTCTGGCAACCCTTTCTAAGTTATTTGGGAATAGTTATACCTCTGGGGCATGTATGGTTTCCTCCCCGTACTGTTCCTGGTAGGGTTCCAGGACCTTATGTTATATGAAACTGTATGCCAATGCCTCCATTTCCCACCTCTTCCCTTCCTTCCCTCTGCTTTACTTCCCCATGGGACGAGTCCTGGGGTGATGGGAGCTGTTATGATGGGGTGGGGTGGGGGCTCTTCTTAGCTGCAGCAGGTTCTCTTACCTTTTTCTCAAGTTCCCCAAGGTGATAATCGTATGGTCTGTGGTGGGTGGTTTAGGGTATTCCCTTGGGGGTTATTCTTTCAAGAGCTATGTTGCAGATTTTGGAAGTTTTTCACTGTTTATTATACTTATTGTATGGGCTTGGGTTCATTGTGGAGGATGATCTCTGAGGCACTCCACATTCTTGACATCATGGGTTGTATACACCTGACAGGTTGCTTGATGCACATGTGACTAAATGAAGTCTGTCCCCCTCTCAGGGGCTCTGGTCTCCTATGGTCAGTTCTAAATGTGCATCTGATCAAGGTTGTAGCACAGCCCAGAGCTTCAGAGTTTTAGATTGAGAGATGAAGAATATAAATCAGAATGCATTACAACTAACAAGAGCCAAAGGAGTCTGTAAATAAATAACTGTCTATTGCAGCGAGTATATGCTAACATTTAAATATAATAAAGTAGAGTACAGCCTAGAATTTCTGCGGCTTTGTCATACTGCGGGCTTACAAGAGCAGTTAAGAGATCAGAGTCAATTATACAATGAGAGCAACAGTTACCTGGAACCCCTTATAGCGGTTCCAGGAGCCACAAATGAAACAATCATGCTGGATTATCATTTAAATGCAAAAGCTACCTGGAACCCCTGCTAGTAGTTCCAAGAGCTACAAGACAGAAAGTACTTGTCTTCGCTTCCACTGCTAGCAGTCCCAGGAACAAGTACTATAACATTCTGAAGCCACATAATATAGTCAAAACCACAGTTAGTTAAATTGTATACCTGCTTGACTGTCCTGCTGTTAACTTACCACCCCTACTAGCGGTGTCAGTGTTACCATTTCCCCTTTATCACCTGGAGTCCCTCTCAGCGACTGAAGAGTGAATAGCCTCTGCCCTCTACCTTCAGAGAATGTAGCCCTTACCTAGCACGAGCATTTCAATGTCAATCGCACATCTGGCAGTCCCTCTTCTGACTTCCAGAGCCCCGTATGTATCGAGCAGCTCCCGGCGCTCAACGGACCAAAATGGAGACCGAGGAACATTAATTTTTTGGCCCCAGGTCTGTAACCAGCTCCAGATAGCATGGCCATCATACCCTTCTCCTTCCTACTGCACAAATCTCGAGCAGTGAGTGAGAGGCGCCCTAATTGGCTTGCTACTCTCACAAGACTCCAGCCACCATGTTAGACGGCCCCAAACATCGCGCAATCTCGCCAGCTCTGAAATCTCACAATACCACACACCAGCTTTGTGCAAAAGAAAACACACAATCGGGGATCGAACAGCCAAGTCTGTTAGCCCATAAAATAAGCTAACCTCACGGCCCCACAGAATTTCGATTTAGGGCATCCATGTAACAACAGCATATGAAAGAAAACATTACCCCTTCTGTCCAAGGGCACAAAAAAATTGAAGTCTCAGCACTGTAGTCTACAGACAGCCTATCACAGGCTACATTTCCCATCAGCCTCTTAACCCCCTCCCGTCTCTTAAAGGCACAGGACTGCAGGATAGGACTTTGATTACAGTACATAAGCTATTACAGTGAATAATACTACAGTAATATAGATAATTGATGCCGCCAAGTTATATATGATGACTGAGACCACTTCTCTCTATTAATTATTAACAGATCACAATGCCCAAGACAAAGAGCTGCAGGCAATGCAATGTCCCCATTCCACACCAATAACTGGGAAGGTTATGTGCTTCATGTGTGGAAGATTCCACCAGGCACAGTGACATAGATGAGGCTGAAGAGGACACCTCACCACTTCCAGATACAAATATAAAACAAAACCCAGAACCTCACTCTGATGCCAGCATGGTGCTGATTCAAAACAATCAGCTCATGCAGGCACAACAAGAAGTGCTAACAGCAATGTTACTAAAGCTAAATGAAATATCAAGCCAGCAATCAGTAAACCCTCCTCCAGAAAAGAAGAGGGCCACTGGCTCACACTCTAGACCACTAGAGACACTCTCCTCCGATTCTCAGACCACCCCGAAAGAACCAGACGATGAGTCTGAGGAAGAGGGAGAGCTCGATTCCGACCCACAAACCCTCACTGCAAAGTGGTGCTTTCTGAATCAAATACCGGTACTAGTCCAAAATATCACGGCAATAGTGCTCTGAAACACCAGCCCCCACACCAACTTCAAAATTAATTCTATCCCTACAGCCACAATCAAAGCAAGCAGACTTTTCCTGTCTGAGAGGCAATAGATGAGGTGGTCCAAAAAGAATGGGCCTCAGCAGAACCTGCCCGAATTCCAGAATGCAGATCCTGGAATAAAATGTACCCCTTACAAGCAGAAAAGTTGGCTCTCTGGTGCACCACCCCAATGGTGGACCCACAAATAGCCTCACTAAATAAGAAGACCGTGCTCCCCACGGAGTCGGCATCAGGACTGAAGGATCCAATTGACCAAAGATTAGAAGATACCCTAAAAAAGAACGCAGAGCTAGCAGGGTTGGGAGCCAGAGCGGCCTCCACCAAGATTTACGCCACATGAGCCCAATTAACCTGGCTTCAGGAAGTCCATAAAATAATACCGGCAAAATCCCCGGAGTCTCAACTCATGGAACACGCCATACTCTCCATGAAATACCTGGCACATATGGCAGTAGACTCCTTAAAAATCAATTCCGGATCAGCCGTGCTCATTAACAGAGCTCATAGATCCTTATGGATGAAGCTATGGGATGCAGACAGAGAAGCAAAGGCAACTTTGCAAAAATTACCTTTCAAAGGAAATATGCTATTTGTCAATGGCCTAGACAAATACCTTAAGGGCAAGGAAGAAGGAAAGGCACTAAATAAGGATCAGTCCAGATCCTCATATTTACCAGCTAGGCAAAGAAGCAGGTATCACTCCTTTCGAGACATAAGGAGGGGTGGATCCTACTTCAAAGGCACTACCTACAGACAAAATTATATGACCTCTTATAACTACAACAAGTATAGAGGCAGGGGTACAGCCCATAGAGGCAGAGGCAACTACACCTGCAGAAACCAATCCAGACCATGACTATCCATCCCACCTCCAATCCCACACTCCAACAGTGAATGCAAGACTGTCACAATTCACTCAGCACTGGGAGAGGTCCACTACGGACAAGTGGGTGTTGGAAATAATATGGCAAGGCTATGCGATAGAGTTCATCCAGTCACCCAAAGAGAACTGAATGGTGTCATCCCCTGTCTCAAGACACAAGAACTCACCATTACAGGTAATACCAGCTATTCAGGAGCTGTGCGCAAACAATGCAATAGCTCCCGTACCAAGGCTAGAAGAAGGGAAGGGAGTGTACTCAGTCTTCTTCATGGTCCCAAAGAAAACAGGAGGACTCAGACCTGTGCTGGACCTCAAATACATCAACAGGTCAGAGAAATATATCCCTTTCAAGATGGAAACTATCAGGTCAACACTCAGAGTGCTCAGACCCAGGGACTTCCTCACATCAATAGATCTGAAGGACACGTACCTCCACATACCAATGAGACCCAGCCACTTCAGATTTCTCTGTTTCTGCATACTGGACCAACACTACTAGTACCAAGTGCTGCCATTCGGACTGGCTTCCGCTGCAAGGGTATTCATGAAGGTCTCTATAGTGCTGGCAGCCAAACTATGAGAACAGGGCATCCATGTTATCTCATACCTAGACGACTGGCTCATCAGAGCAAGATTGCAACGGCAATCCACCAGGGGAAATGCAAATGGTGGTAGACTGCTTACAACAACACGGATGGGTAATCAATCACAAGAAAAGCTGTCTAATGCCCAGCCACTCGATCGAGCACCTAGGCACACTCATAGACACAGAAAAGGGCCTAGTATTCCCATCTCAAACAAGAACACAATCCATCATAACAACGGCAAAACAACTACAAAACAACAAACATCCAACTCTCCTACTAATATCTCAAATGTTAGGTCTTATGTCCTTTACCACAGACACCATGCCATGGGCAAGATGGCACATGAGACCCCTCATGTCCTTCCTCATAACACAAAGTCCAAAGTATGACATCGACTTAAAGAAGGTCCCTCTCCCCACCACGAGTAAAATCTGGCCTAACATGGTGGACAAACAAACACAAACTAACACAAGGCATACCACTAGAAGTACAGCCAGAAGTCATAATAGAAATGGATGCCAGCCTAACAGGATGGGAGGCCGTACTGGGAAAACACACAGCCTAAGGAAAATGGTTACTACCAGAAACAAAACTAACAATAAATGTCCTAGAGATGCGAGCAGTATTCAGAGCCCTTCTGCACTTCTCAGACCTTGTTCAGCACAAGCGTGTCCCAATAAAATCAGACCACCAGGTCACGGTGTCATATATAAACAAGCAGGGAGGCACAAAAAGCAAAGAGATGTTCTCAGAGGCAACAAAGCTCATGCCTTGGGCACAAAAAAATCTACGATCAATTACGGCCATCCACCTAGCGGGAAACCTAAACAGGACAGCAGACTGGTTAAGTCACCAGATAACACACCCCGGGAGCGGAAACTCCATCCACAAATATTTCTACAGTTACACCACAGATGGGGACTGATAGAAATAGACCTGATGGCATCACACAAGAACAATCAATGCCCAAGATATTGGACATGATTCGTGGACTACAGAGCCATGGGAGTAGACGCTCTAACAGCAACATGGATTTTCCAAGTTGCCTACATATTCCCTCCACTACCCCTGATCGCTTAAGTACTGAAGAAGATATGCATCTCACGAGCCAGAGTGATACTCATTGCACCCTACTGGCCAAGAAGATCCTGGTTTGCAACAATTGTATCAATGGCACTGGACAGCCCTTGGAAACTCCCTCACAGACCAGACCTCCTTACTCAGGGTCCTGTTCTGCATCCAAACCCATAACACCTCCAATTGATGGCTTGGCTCCTGAAAGGCAGAGACTGCTAAGGGCAGATATCACCCTTCTGTCATATAAACCATAGCAGCATCAAGGCAAAAGTCCACAGTCTTGACATATCAATGCCACTGGGTCATATTCGACAAATGGTGTTCTCATCACAAAACAGACACACAAGCATGCACCATACCACAGATCCTACTGTTCCTACAAGAAGGTCTACAATTGGAACTGTCTCCAGCCTCTCTGAAAGTACAGGGCACAGCAATCAGTGTAGCCAGAGGACAAATACAGGGCACTACACCTGGCTCATACCAGGACATAGTACGTACGATTCCTGAAAGCAGCATCCAACATACGCCCTGTAAACAAGCCAATATTAGCACTCTGAGACCTAACAACAGTACTAAAGGCTATGACACATGTGCCATTCGAACCTCTAGACTCAGTCTCACTGAAATGGCTACAACTCAAGACCATATTTCTGATAGCAATAGTGTCTGCCAAGAGGGTAGGATAGCTACAGGCCCTTTCATTTAGGGTGCCATTTCTAATCTTTTATAATGACAGAATTTCTCTACAACCCATAGCATAATTTTGACCAAATATATCCTCTACTTTTCACTTCAGTCAAACCATTGAGATACCTGCAGATCTTCCACAGGAGGAGATACAATCCGATCCACAGCTAAACATGCTGGGGATGAAGGGGGTACTTACGACATACATTGCCAGAACAAAGGACACAGACAAGGCCTACCTGCCTCAAAGTCATCAATAGCAGGTTACCTAAAGGCAGCCATCACAGAGTCATACAGAGCAAATAATGCTCAGGTGCCAAAGGACCTGAAAGCCCACTCAACCAGAGCAATTGCTACTTCCTGGGCAGAAAACAACATGGCCACAGCAGAGGAAATATGTGCGGTGGCCACATGGTCATTCATACACACTTTTACAAGACATTATAGACTGGATGTATCACAGGACACTAAGACTAGCTTTGCTAGGGTGGTGCTACTAGCCGCCCACACAGCAAAGAGTACTGAAAACACATCTAGCCCACCCTAGAGTATAATCACTGCTTTTTAATAACCCATGATGTCAGGAATGTGGAGTGCCTCAGAGATCATCCCCCACAATGGTAGTTTACTCACCTGGTAAAGGTGATTGTGGGGGAATAGATCTCTGAGGCACTCCACACCTCACCCTATAGATGTGCATTATTGTACATGGGAATTGACGGAATAAGAATTGTACAGAACAAACTTACGATGAGTCCCATAATATGCTGAGAAAATGTACAATATTGTAACGTAGCCTTGACAATACTTATCTTAATTAAATGTAAAGCCTAGAACACATATTAGTGGTCATTGTACACTTATTCTTGTCAAAATTGCAAGGTTATAACAGGTTTAATTACAGATACAGCTTTGGAATACATCAAACTGACCATAGGAGACCAGAGCCCGAGAGGGGGACGGACTTCGTTTAGTCACATGTGCATCAAGCAACCTATCAGGTGTATACAACCGATGATGTCAGGAATGTGGAGAGCTTCAGAGATCTATTCCCCCACAATCACCTTTGCCAAGTGAGTAAATTACCATTCTTATGGGAATCTGTGGGATTTTTGTTAATTGTGGTTGTATGTTTTTGGTACTCCTAGACTGTATCTCCAAGGAGCAACTGCTCCGGCTAGGCATGTTATGTGGTAGTGGTGTTGCTTAGTATTTTTCTAATGTAATTTTTGTTAAATTTAAATAAAATATTAATAAAAGAAAAGACAGCAGAAGAAATGTCTGGCTTGAAAAGAAACAGCAGAAAAACTCCAAGTTAACGTTAAACTGCTACAGTATTTATTGTAATTTGTTAAGAAGCAAGTCATTATTTTCCATCTCTCTGTACCAAAAGAAATTCTCAGCAACCTGGCTTCTTAGTATGTAAAAAAAAGAATATATTTCTGTACTGGCAAAAGAATTAGAACTGTAGTCAACTCAAGTAAGTTATCTGAATGCAATAAATTGGCAGGTGTTAGAGAAAAACAATTATACTAAATTGTGGGGGAGGGAAGGAATCACCACACGTTAAATGATTTAGCCCTGCCCAACATGCTGCAGGCTACAGTAGCATATATTCAATTAGAAGCCACCCTTTCATTTATTTATTTGAAAACTGGTGTCGGGGGGCAGGAGATAAAAATGACAAGCATGTTGACATAAAAGTTTGTTGTTGATACTGGCAGCCAAATAAAATAACTGAGACCTACTAATGACAACTGTGGTAGGGCAACAACTCAACAAGACAAATTAACATCACTGAATATAGGCTGTAGTCTCTAACAGTGTCCAGTAGAACACTTAGATGGCACTCATGCATTACCATGACAACATTTCTTTCCAGCTGCAGTTTAATTGTATCATCTCTCTGTGATTTTATCTCTGCAAATATGATCTTTACTGTATTTCATGAAATGTAAGTTGATGTTTATTTTGCTATGGGAGAGACCATTAACAATGTACCTGGCCAAATCGAGGATGTGTTAAAAACACACACCACCCACTAATACAAGCCATAGATGAAAACACAAGATTTTAATTACATGGTTTATATCACAAGACAACTAGTGAAGGCTTTCTAAACTATGAAATGGGTCCTGAGGCTCAAATTGCACTCTAGCCTTTAACTTTTTGTGACCTTGACCTTCCTGTGTTTTGGGCCTCACAGCAAGCTATTTCATTTGTGATTACACTTAGCAGTTTATACCATTCTGAGTTGTGCACATAATATGCCTCAGAGTGAAAGACCACTGAACACTGCACAAGAAAGTGTGTGCCTCTCACGTGTTTGTCATGTGTGGTGGGGTGTTACTTTTTATATATATTTATTTATTTTTGTGCCCATGAAAGCCTAGTTGAGATGCAAAATCAAATTTCCAGTGTAGTCCTGCATTTTTACAGCTGGGCAGACTTTATTGAAACACTGGGGTCGAAGCAGTATAGCGCAGTGGTTTAAGGCTCTGAGCTGCAAATCTGGAGACCTGGGTTTGAATCCCACAGACCCCCACTTGCATATACTGTGTGACCTTGAGCAAGTCACTTAGCTTCCCTGTGCTCCCAGATTGCACCTGTAAACAAGCTTTCAGCTTAGTGTGCCACTCCTGGTTAAACAATTAAAAAAAATTAAAATGTGGTTTGCTGAGGGCCATAGGTTGAGATATGAGACTTTTGTAGGATTTGAACCTGAGTCTCATGGTTTCTAAGCCTCATTGATGATGTCAGGCCAGTCAGTTAGCCTAGCATTATCAGTAATGTAAAACACTATCCTCTCCCCCCAATCAGGTGTATGCATGCTGCTATGAAAGGGGAACTATAGTTAAAATTTACAAAATAATATGTTGTGTAGGGTGTTTTCATTTGTGGGTCTAGTCCTAATGTGTCCTTTCCTTTGTTTGCTGTGAGGGAGTTATTTTCCTACATTTACCTACTAGATTTATAGCCTTGGGATTTTCATGTTTGAATTGTTTACTGCTTTTCTTTTTTCTACTGATTTATGTTCCATGTACCATTGACTCAGTAAGTGCTGGTTTAGTGTCAAGTTTAAAGGAATGAGTTGTGATTTTAGGTGCCTCTCCTTATTCAGTAAGCACTTATAAAGGCTATGCTCACAGGTTGGCAAACACCTAAGGGATAATTGAGTGGAATATTCTTTAAGAAAACAGAGTCTTCTTTAACTATATTATTGATGGCCTTGGGTAATCTGTGTGCTTTTACACTGTGTGTAGTTAGATGAAACAAATAGCTTTAGATGTAATCCTGCTGGCTAGACTTTGACACAAAACATTTGGAAGTTATTTAGTTGAGGCTATAACATCAGGCTCCTAACAGCAGATTGCTGTTACAGACAGGGCAAAGCTATCACTTACTGAATCAATGGTCTTGGATACATCACTGTCACACAGGACAGAAGACACTGTGGAAAATGGAAAGGCAGTAAATGACACAGACATGGAGATCCCCAGGGGCCACAAAGGAACATAATGTTCTCTCTGTTTCTTATATACCGTTTTGTTTTACTTGCTCCAAATCATACTTACCATTCTTCTTTGTGTTCTCAATTGGGGTGGTTATTTCCATTATCATGAAATTAATATTTTTTGGGCTGTCAAATTTGCAAATTTTTTTTTCTCCTACTCCATATGCTAGTTTTGATTTAGTTTCGGAAAGGGTAGTGTTAAATTTGAGATCAGCTGGTTGAGTTTTACTTTAAACTAAACTTAATGAATCTAAAGTAGGCTTCCATGCTTGTTTGGTTGCAGCCTCCCAGGACTGGAACAGGTTACCAGAATTGCTATGCTTTCATGTTCATGCTCTGTTTTTACAAAGAACTTCAGACAATGCCTGCTTAACTAAGGTACTTGTGATGGTCTATGAGTACATTTGTATTAATGATATATTTATTGTATTGTACTGTTCATTTCTGTAACATACTGTATTCCGGGTTGAGCCTGAAAAAGAACCCTTGGTCCAGTGCTCTTACCTGGTTAACAAATCAATAAATAAAAAATAAAACTTGCAGGCAAACAGCCCTATCCAGTGCAAGTGGACTTGAAGACTGGGACACACCTTTATTACCTCAATACTTGACTGCAATGTTCTGAACCTAGGGCTATCTGGAGGGCTGGTCCACAATTCTAAAGCTGGTGCAAATATAGCAGCCATGCTGATCATTGGGCTGTCTTACATGCAGCATATCCTACCTGTGCTGTTGCATTTGCACTGACTACCTATCATGTGGTGCACAACCTTCAAGATTTATTTATAAAATTCTTGGATTCAATGCCATTGAGCTGCAAGCTCATTTACAAAGGTTCCAAGTTAGAGATATACAGTAGAACATGCAGTTAGAAATTAACTAAATGGAGCAACATACATATAATGCTGCCTTTCACATTTTGGCTGGTGTACATTTGAACAATTGTTTCAAAATGGAGGACAAGCAATTCAGACAAGTAGAAAAATAAGTTTAGTAGACATTTCAGGGCAATCCAAAATTGACCTTGTCGGGGGTAGCTGGGGAAGGAGGATAGGAATGTGGGCTAGTGGTGGGGGGGCAAAAAGGGGTGGGCAGGGTACATGAGCAAGGGAAGAAGACAGGTGGGGCAGTAACTGCTGTTAGTGTGTGGGGGTAGACAGAGCTTACTGAGAATGACCAGTTGGACCCTGTATAGGGTTAGCAGTCGCAGCTACTATGTGCAGTGAGGTAATGGTGTAACTTACTCTTGAAAGGACCCAGCTTGGGTTCATTCAAGATGTCCCAGGGAAGGTCATTTAACCAGTAGGGGGCATGGTACACAAAGGGACATTGTCCTTACATTGTCTGGCAGAAAGGGACCTGTTAGGACTGTCTGGTTGTGATACAAGTCTGGTGTGGGTTACTAGTTGGGTTGAAGAGGTCCTGGATGGCTAGAGGGGTTAGGCCAAGGCAAGTTTTCTTGGCTAGGAGACAGGTATGATATTTTCTTCTGTCCTCCAGCTTCAGCCAGTTTGCCACGGAGCACAAGTCACATGTATGGGTCAGTCGGTGGGCTCCAGTTATTAGTCTGCAGGCTTTGTTCAGTGCTGTGCTTATCCTTTTTAGTGTAGTATCAGACACATCACTGTACACTGTTAATCCATAATCTATAACGGAGTGAACAAAACTGTTTACTGCAAGTTGGAGCACCTCCAAGGTCATGTAGAGCCTATGCCTGTAAAGGAGGCCAAGTCTAGTATTTACCACCTTCAGGACTAGGTCTATATGGCTGGCATATGATAGGGTGCTGTTGAGGGACACCCCAAGGTATTTAAAGGTGGGCACCAATTCTCGTGCAGTGTTCTGACTATTCTGGATAGTCAATTGATGTGATTTGTGTTTGTTTTGTGTGTTTGCAAATAACATTACTTTCGTCTTTTTGTAGTTCATGATCAATTTGTGTTCTGAGAAACAGGCCTCAACATTAGAGAATTCTTGCTGGAGTTGGGACTTGAGAAGGTGTGGATCAGGGTTGCTGGCGAAAATAACAGCATCATATGCATAGAGAAGAATGCTTTCCTAACAGCTACGGGGATGTGGTTTAGAAAGAGGCCGAAGAGTAAGGGGTCCAGAATTGAGCCTTGAGGGACACCTGAGAGCACTTGCTGGCTGTCAGATAGGACCCCATTTATCTTACCCTGCTGTGATCTGCTCCCTAGACAATTTTTAAACCACCCCACTGCATCGACTGAGAGCCCGGTAGTGGAGAGTTCGTTAAGCAGTATGGCGTGCTTGACCGTGTCAAATGCTTTGGTGAGGTCAATATAGGTCAACTCCACCAGCTGATCACAGTCAAGAGCACTGTGGACATAGCCAGTGTACTCAAGCAACACTGTTGTGCTGTGAGCCTTGTAAAAGCCATGCTGCTGTGGACACTGCATTTGGTATTTACAAGGTAGTTGACTAGTTGATGAGATACAATGCGCTCAAGTACTTTGGAGAGGGGGGGGGGTAGGATTGATATGGGATGATAGTATTGTATGCAGGGCCCAATCTACGCTTTTGGGAACAGGTGTTATCACTGCAGCTTTCCATTTCTGGTGTAATTGAGCATGACATAAAGAGATATTCAGTATTTTGATCAGAGGGGTAAATACTTCGTCCAGGGTGAGGGCGAGGTCTAGGGTATCACTACTATGCTACGATTTACCTAGCACCTGTTGTAGGTATTTCCTGGCCTCAGCCTTGGTGATTAAATTGAAATAGAAAGGTTGGGGGGCCTGGGGAGGGGATACTATTGCCAACATTGACTTTATTATTGCCAGCTTCAAAGAAGTCAGGTGGGAGTACACTGCTGAGATCAGAGAATGCATTATTAAAAGTGTCTGCTATGACCTTTGGGTTCTGGGTGATTGTCCCATTTATGTCTAACATAGAAGGTGAGGCTTTGGTGGTTTCCCCCTATTAGTTCTTTTATATTTTCCCAGAACTTTTGGCCATCACTCCATGAGTTTAATTCCCCCTTGAAATGATTAATTTTGGCCAGGCGGATTGCAAAGTGCATTCATGCCTGGCCTTTTTATATTGCTGGGTGTCAGCCTGTTTGGCAGTGACTTGCCCATGCTGCCAGAGGTTGTCCCTGTTGGCCATTTGGACAAGGAGGTTTGGGGTAATCCAGGAGTTGGTTGTACCCTTGACCTTCAGTTTTCTTATAGGGGCGTGGATGTCGCAGGCTGAGTTGAACATAGTGATAAAATGTTCAGGTGCTTGGTCCACATTCTGGGCAGAGTCAATGGGTGACCAGTCAGTCTGTTTAAGGTAAGATTTCAGTAGTTCAAGCTGCCCTTTTCTCAGGACTCACCCTACAATGGTCTGAGCTGGGGGTTTTTAGGGCTTTATTAGACCAGTGGCAAATTATAGGAGAGTGGTCACTTACAGTGTCTGGGAGGACAGTTATGCTATGTATTCTATTCGGGTGATTTGTTAGCACCCAGTCCAGTAGTGTACTGATACCAGTTTGATAGTTAACTCTGGTAGGGGACTCAACCAATTCTGATACATTGATGGTGTAGAGGGCATCTTTAAATGGGGCTGCCTCGGGAGCCAGCCAGTTTACATTAAAATCTCCTAGCAAAACCACTTCAGAGTTTTGGTGTAGGCTAGTCATGTAGTCAGTGATTATATTAATGCCAGAGGTCTGCTGTTTACGGGGGATGTAGATGGATACAACCGTGAGTGCCTTACTGTGGGAACCTAGTAGTGTCTTGACTGCCAGCACTTGCACATTGTTCCCTGAGTTAATTTTAGGAAGGGCATAGCCTCGAAGCTTGTCCTTCAGACAGATTGCTGTGCCTTCACCTCTCTTGCTAATCCTATCCTGTCTAAATAAGGAGTATCCATTTAAGGGTATTGCTGAATCAGGGATCTTAGGTGTAAGCCAGGTCTCCACTACCGACAGTATGCCAGGCTTGTGCTGTACAACCCATGGTTGGAGGGTGTCAAGTTTGGCCAACAGGCTGCAAATGTTGACAGATGCCAGCTTAATAGAGGTGTGGCTGATACCCGTGCTCGGTGTGTGCTGCACAGGGCCCAGATTGGGGTGGATGTTGCCCGACAACAGAAGGAGCAGCAAGGCAATTCGAGTCAGCAAGTGTTTAATTGATTTGAGGTCAGTTAAGTGCTTCTGCCTTTAAACCATCCAAGCTTTTGTGATCTGCTACAGTAAGGTTAGTCTGGGGAAAGGACAGAAGGGGGTACGGTTGTCACGACTGGGTGGAAATATTTGGCACTGTTGACCTATAAAACCCAGCATGGTTTGAGTCCCAGCTATCTAAAAGATCTATTGTTCTGGTATGTACCACCAAGGTGTTGTCGATGGCCAACCTGAGCTCTTGATTAAAGCAGTCAGGTGTTACAGTGTTCTCAGAAGCAGCCATAGTTACTTGATGGACGTGTTTAAGAAGAGCCTGAAATACAATCTGCTTATGCAAATGTTTGGCACAGATTAATTTATGTAAAGATATCTATATCTATATCTATATCATATATATTATACTGGCCTGCTAGGACTAGTATAGTTAGGGTTGCACAGTCATTTCTATGTTAAACCTCAACTTTTGCATTTTAATAACTTGGCAACCGTTTGTCTGAGTTGCCTGAAATTTTGCAATCACAACTGCCAACCATTTATATCTGGATCAGGAAAGTTTTGTTCCAGTTGGATGTATGGTTGTGTAATTGTAGAACATCCAAAACATGTAAAACAGTCAACTTTTGCACATTTTTTCAGTCGGCCATAATGGACTGAAGAATGCATCTCAGTGGATTCAAATTTGCATGTCGTTATGTGGCCTGGGTTGAACTGGTGCCTTTTGAAGATTTGGGGAAAAAATACTAATCCATTCAAAAGTTATTCAGGTTTTTCATGTCCCATTATAGCCTATGGGAAAATGTATATGTGCATTGCAAAAACGTTTGCGAATACATTGTTTTGTGCAAGACAATATTTTTTCGTGCACGACAACATCCCATTATAAGGTACAAGGAATCATGAAAACATTTTTGCTATCGCGAAGCCATTTTTGTTGTCATGAAAACAATACTCCACAACATTGTCCCATGTGTTGTTTTCTTTGTCACTTCATTGTGCCAAGGTGGATTGCGCTTTTGGGCCGAAATGTGCAGGGTTGCAAGCCCTGGTCCCACAGATGTACTGTACCTTTTGGTGGTTTGGTCCCAAAACATTCAATGGGACCATAGTTACAGCATTACGAATTTGGGAAATTTCCCATAGGATAACACTGCGGTGCCTGTGGCACCTTCCAGCACCCGTATCTCGAATACAAAGCAAGATATGGATTTTTCGTAACCCGCAGCTTAGTTCACCTTTAACTAGGCATGTGAGGAAGTTTAAAAGTCACAGATTACACCTGCACTGGAATTTGTTTCCTAGGCTGTACGGCTACTGAAATATTGGTAAATTATTGTTACAAGGGTTCCTTTTCAGGCTTATAGGGCTATTGTAAGGCTCCGTTGTTATGTGTAAGTGGGAGGGCAGAGCCCGGAGGGCCCGAGCTCCCACAGACATGTATCATTATGCACAAACGGGCAGTTTGGTGGGAGCGAGGGGCCCGAAGGACCCATGCTCCCACCAACACATACCAGTTACCAGGTACATTACACTGTAAATAAATGGTTTGCTCTTTTGGCTTGAAATTTGCAGGGTATAAAGGGGTGCCCCAGAGGTGTGACTTATGCTGCTTAGGTGTAAAAAATGTTATCGGGTCCATAGATGTGCCATTATGAAGTTGAGATTTTTCTCATGTGATAATACTGTGGCGCCCACAGCGCTTTTCGGTGCCCATATCTCGGAAACGATGCGAGATACAGATTTAGTCGACATTTATGTAACTCATTCAAGATTCCATGAGATGGTCAGAAAAAAGTCTGTGAGAATCTGTCTGAATACTAACAAATGAAAAATGCAAAAAATAGCATACATATTACACTGACCCGGTAGTGTCAGTATAGTTAGGGTTGCATGGTCATTTCTATGTTAAACCTCAAAGTTTGCACTTTAATAACTTTGCAATTGTTTGTCCAATTTGCCTGAAAATTTGCATGCGTAACCGCCAATATCTCTGGATCTGGAGAATTTTGTTCAAGTCAGATGTATGGTTGTGGAATGGTAGAGGGTCCAAAACATGTCTGAGTGGATTCAAATTTGCATGTCTATATGTGGCCTGGGTTGAACTGGTGTCTTTTGAAGATTTAGTGAAAAAATATTAATCTGTTCGAAAGTTATTCAAGTTTTTCATGTCCCATTATAGCCTATAGGAAAATTTATATATACATTGAGAAAACTTTCATGAAAACATTTTTTGTGCGCGACAACATTTTTCATGCATGACAGGATCCTATTATAAGGTATAGGGAATCATGAAAATATTTCTGTTGTCGCGAAAGCATTTTTGTTGTCGTGAAAACAATACTCCACAACATTGTCCCATGTGTTGTTTTCTTTGTCACTTCATTGTGCCAAGGTGGATTGTGCTTTTGGGCTGAAATTTGCAGGGTGGCAAGCCCTGGTTCCGCATATGTACCTTTTGGTGGTTTAGCCCCAAAACATTCAATGGGCCCATAGTTACAGCTTTACGAAGCTGAGAAATTTCCCCTAGGATAACACTGCAGTGCCTTTCGGTGCCCGTATCTTGGAAATGTAGCGAGGCACAGATTTTTCGCTACCCTACCCGCAGGTGAATTAACCATGTGAGGAAGTTTAAAAGTCACCGATTATACTTGTACTAGAATTTTTTCCCTAGGTCGTACAGTTACTGAAATATTGGCAAATTAGTGTTACAAGGGTTCCTTTTCAGGCCTATAGGGCAATTGTATGGTTCCGTTGTTATGTGTAAGTGAGAGCGCAGGGTCCGGAGGGCCCACGCTCCCAACAGATGCATATCATCATGCACAAATGGACAGCTTGGTGGGAGGCAGGGCCCAAAGGGCCCGTGCTCTCACCAACACATACTAGCTATCAGGTACATTACACTGTAAATAAACAGTTTGCTCTTTTGGCTTGACATTTGCAGGATATAAAGGGGGTGTCCCAGAGATGTGACTTATTTTGCTTAGGTATAAAAATTGTTATCGGGTCCATAGATATGCCATTACGAAGTTGAGATTCTTCTCATAGGATAACACTGCGGTGCTCACAGTGCTTTTCGGTGCCCTTATCTTGGAAATGATGCAAGATACAGATTTAGTTGCCTTATCTTGCATGGATGTTTCACTGCCATGATTACAATGGCACTTTATTTTTTTATATAGCTGCTACGGTTGCTGAGATATTGGCAAATTTGTGTTACAAGTGTTCCTTGCCCTATAGGGCTGATGTATGGCTCTGTTGTTATGTGTAAGTGGGAGCACATTATGCACAAATTGGCAGCTTGTTGGGAACGTGGATCCCATAGGGCCCAGCGCTCCCACCATCACGTACCATTTACTAGTTATATTACACTTCTTCAAAAAGTAAGGAAATTTATTGCAAAAAACTCATTCACACCCCAAGAACTCTCTTTGAGACTTCCACCTCTTGTGCCCTGTATACTCTTAGCACTGAATCCTGGGCCTTTCTAAGCAAAATCAAGCCATAATCAGCATGCCACAAACAAATGTGAATAACTCTTGAACTGTAAGTGCTGCATACAAAATATGAGTGCCAAAGTTGGCCAGCACAACATTACCTTTCCAATGGAGCTATGCAATCAATTGTAATCAATTTGGTTTTTATTTTACACTAATTGAAATACCAAACAACTGTGGTTTTTTTTTCAGATTTTTCAAGGTGCTTAGGTGAGGCTTGAGAGACAAATGTCAGCCATGCACACCATACCCTGAACAAACATGAATAACTCCTAAAGTATATGTGGTAGACACAAAGTATCAGCAGCAAAATTGTTCAGCACAAAATTACCTTTCTAATGGTGCTATGCAATCAGTTGTAATCCATTTAGTTTTTATTTTATACTAGCTGAAATATCAAACAACTGTGTTTTTTTTCAGATTTATTCAAGGTGTTTAGGTGAGGCTTGAGAGACAAATGTCAGCCATGTACACCATACCTTAAACAAATGCAAATAACTCCTAAAGTATACATGATAAACACAAAGTATCATTAGAAAAATTGTTCAGCACAAAATTACCTATCTAATGGTGCTCTGCAATCAATTCTAAGTAATTCGGTTTGTTTAATATTTAGGTAAAAACTGCTGACCTCTTCAGACATTTCCTGGCCTGAGTGAAAGTCAGCTGAGTACGTCTACAGGTGTTATTGGCCTGAGTGGCTATGCTTTCAGATGCCACCTACAGGCATATCTAGGCCTGAATAAGTTGCATCAGCTTGGGTTGATTCCACAGTGACAAAAGCAAGGAAATTTGATGTTAGAGTTTTCAACCCTAACTCCGAATCCCCTCCACACACACACACAACACACATACAAGCAGGTAACAGTACAAGGCAACACAACCAATCAGAAACAGACACCATAAGGTAACAGAAAGAACATACAACTTTGTAAACACACCACAAGAGGCATCCATCATCATGTTTCAGCTAATGTATCACTTCTGCTGCCATCTCAGTTTCCAGCAGGAAAAGGGAGGTCATAATTCCGCTGTACAAGATATCAGTGTGGCCACACCTGGAGTACAGTGTCCAGTTCCGGAGGCCTCTACTACGTAAGGATACAGAAAGGGTGGAGACAGTTCAGAGGAGGACAACCAAGATGGTACAGGGTTTGCATCACAAGTCCTACAAGGACAGGCTGAAGGACTTGAATATGTACTCCCTGGAAGAGAGGAGGGAGAGGGAGAATATGATAGAGACATACAAGTACCTAACGGGGAGGAACAAGGTGCAGGAAAACGCTATTTTTCAGAGGAAGAGATTTTCCAGGACTAGGGGTCATGGGATGAAATTAGAGGGAGGTATGTTTAGAGGTAACATGAGGAAGGGTGGTGGACAAGTGGAATGCCTTGCCAGAGGAGGTGGTGGGGGCTGAAACAATTGTGGTATTCAAGAATGCATGGGATAGGCATCGGGGGATCCAAGCAGTTGGGGGAAATGGACAACCCAGTTCAAGAGAAGCTTGAAGAGGCAAAATTATATGCTTAATTAGGCAGACTAGGTGGGCCAAAGGCCCTTATTTGCCATCAGTATCTATGTATCTATGAATCTATGTAAAGCTCACTTCATTCTATACACTTCAGAACCATACACACCTAATGTTGTGATCTTTAGGGCTCACACTGAGGACTGCACCCCTAAAGCCACATTTCCCTACTTTTGTGTTTTAGTCTTAACCCTAAATGCTGCATTAACAGAGATTTTGAGAAGTTTTTGAGATAGTGTAATCATTGTAACAGCAACCAAATTGGTAGCATAGCCTTGTTATTACCCCACCTCATGAAACCTGTACTGATAATATTAAAATCCCTGCTAAAATGTCATTCTGCAGTATGGAAATGTAATTCCATGCCAAAGCTGCAAAAACACATTTTTGCCAGGATGTTAAAAATGACAGCTGTTACATTAACGAGGTGGTGTAAGAAACTGGCTATGTTAAGAATTTGGGGTCAAGTATTTAAAATTAGCAAAGTTTATGAGGACGTGTAGTAAAATTTCAACATATGTGCACAGGTTTGCCAGTTTCACACATACTGACCCCAATTATTCAACATAGCCTTCTTATGACCCCACCTCATGAACAAAGGTGGTGAAAATTGTTAAATCCCACCCAAAAGGTGATTGCACCAAGTGTCCATGAATTTGCAATTCTGGGCTGATTTGAGTAATTTCACTTGCATTGCTCATGAGGTAGGGTGTCAAAAAGGCCATGTTGAAAATGTAGTGTCAAAATATGCAAAAATGGCAAAGTTCTGCCACAAAGTTGAAAACCCCATTGAAAAACATTGAACAGCACTTACCTTACTTTCTCATATAGCAGTCGGTGTTTCCAGCAGCAGGACATGACTTTAATCAGAGTGGATCTTCACCCTGGGAGCTGTTCAGTTGAGTGAGGGTGTATGTGGGGGCTTTGGGGTGGTGCAGTGTGGTGGATGCTGAGTGGGAAGTTTTGGTGGGAGGGTCAGATTGGTTAGGGACAGATGTCTTTTTCACAGGTGTTTAAAAAAGGAAAAAGACATCAAAGGACCATTTTCTTTATTATAAGCAGAACAGCAACTGGAGGTCGGGGAGGTACCACTAGACACCAGGGAAATAATAATCAATAAGGGGACGGTGATTGGTGGGTGGGGGGGTGCCACTAGACATCAGGGAGAAAATAAATAATTGCTGGGATGGCGATCAGAGCGGGGGGGCTACTAGACACCAGGGAACTACTGTATAATAAACAATGCCGGGGCAGTCATCAGAGGGATAGGGGATGCCACTAGACACCACAGAAATAGGCTTTTTTACCTCATGAAAAAGGACTGGTCACAAACGAAAAAGGATTCCTTTTTCATTTAACACTGGTTCCTAAGAAAGCAAGTCATGAAAAAGGCTGAGAAAGCAAAGCATAAAAAAGGATTTTACCTGAAACAAAAGCACATTTGGGGGTCATTTTTCTAACCGTTACATGAAGAATCCACCTAACGGGGGCCCGATGAGTCAGATGGATATGTTGGCCTCTCTCTCCAGGATGTCATTTTTGTAGTTTTTGAATTTTTTTTTTAAAGAAAGGAAACAAGATGGCAGCAAATGAAAAAAGGATTTTTCCCCTCACAAAAAAAGGATGACACCAATACGAAAAAGGATTCCTTTTTCATTTCATACAGCTATCTTGAAGTGCTTACTGAGCATGCTAAGAACCTATTTTTTCAAAATTTCAAAATTAAATAACTTTGAAAAAGAGTAATATTTTTCCATCAAACAAGCAAAAGGCACATCTGTGGGCCAACACCTTTGTACCCTGATAATTTCAAACCACAATTCCAAGCCTTTTTAGCTGTAGCCAAGTTCAAAGAAGAAAACAGCAAAACCAATAGCCCAAAAATTTAGTTTTTGCACTATCCAGAACTCAGTATCTGCACATCTAACCAAAAGGAAACTTGACACATCCACAGATCTCTCACACAAAACCGGACATGCAAAATTTTATGCAAATTTATTGGATGGTTGCAAAGTTATTAAAGTGTAAACATTGGGCTTTAACATTAAACTGTCTACACAACCCTAAATGTAGAGGCACTAATGTGCCCCTAGTGTGTGTGTGTGTGTGTGTAACACAACCTGTGGCACATGCCATCTCCACCCTAGACCCTATGGAGAGGAGTGGTGGACAATAACCTCTAAGATGACTCTCATGTCAGGGGTATTGCAGATAGAAAGTTTCATTAGGAGCCATCCTGTGTACTGAACAGTCCTCGTCTTGGAGTTTTTATTTAGCCCTGGAGGCCGGTCGCAGCCAGAGAAGCATACCCACAGGTGCTAAAAGCTGGAACTGATGCACACTGGTACCCTGGACTTGGATGCTCTTGGTGACCCAGAACCCCTATTTATAGTATATAGTCCTAGTGGATGGGGAAACATGCCCGGGAACCCTCTCATCACCAAGAAACCTTATTCATACAAACAGCGTGTACCTCATTAACATTCAGAACATTTCAGATACTTGGTACTCAGGGCTAGGATTAAGCCTACAACTGTACATAAGACCCAGACACATAGTTATCTGTTGATCCATATAGCTGAATCCTATAGTGTAAAACTTTAATGCTATTTTTAAAGAGCACTATACTAAAGTTTACAGTATAGAAACCAAGCAGAAGTCAAAGTAAGAGATTACAAGTAAATGCCCTGATAGTAATATGCAGGAATATCCCTGAACTTCTCAGTAGCCTGGAATAATTTCTTTCACAAAAAGAATCTTTTGCTAATAGAGGTCTGAGGCAAAGAGGTAACAGTCTATGGGCCTGATCACGTAAAAAACCCAGGGAGCATTCATTTGGAGCACCTACGGGTTCCAGTTTCATTAGGAACATGCCACCAAGAAACAGCAGGTGATAATTACGCGATCAGGCCTGAGAGGTATATGTGGTTGCATAGCAGGACAGGATTCAGAGTAACACCAGAAAACAGGAAGCAACATACGATGCTTGATTGAGGAAAAGTACAAGCAAGAAGCAGCAAACAGAGGTGCAGCAAACAAGTAAGAAAGCATTTTTAAAGATTCTAAAGTAGAAGAATAGAATTGTTAAAAGAATTATGAGAGCAATATGAACTAATGGTAAGAAAGGCTATTTAATTCTGCTTTAGGGACAGTGAGCCAGAATGAGCACACAAAGCTCTTTGGAACAGCAGCTCCTGTATAAACTGGTGTGAACACAATATAAATGGGAAAGACTACAAGACTTTTCCAGATAAAAAATGGCTTATAACAAACAAGAAAGCTTAGTAACATGTTACCTGTTAGAAGCAATGTCATGAAGCAAGCAAGTATAAATGATAAAAATATGACCAAAATGATACAAGGGCTACAGGGACTACCATATGAGGGACAACTAGAGGCATTAAACATGTACAGTGTTCCCTCGATTATCCGCCACCCTCCCTTACCGCCAGTCTTACCTCTTGCACCAATCTCCTCCAATGTTAATTCCCTCATTTATCAGCCACCCTCCTTGTCTGCCATCCACCAGGGCTCCTCTGTGTACAGTCTGTATTCATCGCATTGGTAACCCCCCTCTATCTTCTGCCATCCATTTACGTGTCACTCGTGAGTTACTGATGGTCCTGAAAATTGTCCGTGTAATAAATATAAAAAAACAAATATTTTTTGCCCTGGATACTTTTTAGTACTCTGATTGATGTCTTACTTTAATGTATTATAGCTATTTTGTGGGGTTTTATGCTGTTTCTGCTCCCATTTTAGTCCTCCTGTCCCCACAAGATTTCGGTGCACTGAATCCTAGTCCCAAAATCGGGAAAACAACCGACACAACAACTTTCTTTTTTTATACTGCCTGTTTTTAATTTTTTTGCATCTGGGTTTGTCTGAAGACATCGGGGGTTATATGGGAGGTGTTGTTCCTGGTTGTAGCAATGATCACTACCGACCCGTGGCTCCAGCTCCCGGCTATGTCATGCTCTGATCCAAAAACAACTTTTACTGGCAGGTTAGTGTTGTTTTTTATCAAGATTTTTGCCACAAACTTTAACTTAAATCATTATTTTTGTTAATTTGTTGTCTGTGGTGAATCACTCTATAAAAGGGGTTGGATTTGTACTCGCTAACAGCGTGTCAGTGTGGCAATACACGGAAGCATGGCTGAATCAGCGGTTCCGAAATGGACACGTCTCATCCTGATAGCAGCTCAGAAGGCATTAATACAGTACTAAAGTGTACAAATAAATAATGAAGTAAACAACTTAATTTTCAACTATAAAGCTATTGTATAGCTTGTGTTCATTAGTACAGTACTAATAGTAGCAACAGTAATAACACCAGCACAGAACCAGATTTCATGTGTACAGCTTACCATATTAATGCACCCTCAGTTATCCACAACCCTCTGTTAGCCGCCAATTTTTGAATGCACCAGAGTGGGCAGATAAAAGAGGGAGCACTGTACTCACTGGAAACTAAGAGCAAAAGGGGGATATGACACAAACCTTCAAGTACATGAGGAGATTAAATGCAGTGCCCTATTCTAAACTGTTCAACAGGCATCCAGCTCAAATACGAGGGGGCATGGATGGAAGCTGAGGGGAGGAAATTTCAAAAGGGATGTTAGGAAACACTACTTCTCAGAAAGGATAGTGGAGCCATGGAATAGGCTGCCCATGGATGTGGTAGGAGCTAAAACCATGACTGCACTCAAAAGGGGTTGGGATAAAGAGTATGCCTGAATTAAATCCATGGTAAAAGGTTGGGCTAGGTCCCGGGATCTCCTAGAGCCTTGGGAACCTAAGGGCACACTAGAAAGGCCTATGGTCTCCTTCTGCCTTAACGTTTCTATGTTTCTAAATACACAAAACAAATCTCTTGGGGCCAGTTTGTAGTGGGACACCAACTTCCACTAGGGTAGCAGGGGCCCCCCTCATAAAGGTCTCCCACTAACTTAAGACCTTTTTCCCATCTAGGTGGTAAGCAGACCCGGAGGGTCACTGTTTTGCCACAGGCCTTCCCATATGCTTGCCTCTGGGAAAATCCCTGGTAGATGATCAATTAATTCACAAAGTGTTTCCCACAGTCTAACAGTCATTCTTGTAAAGGGATTTTTTTGGGAGATGATGGGATTTTTTTTTTTAAGCCCAGGAGATATGAGGGAGTTGAGCATGTATGCCTTTAGGCACTGTGAGTCAATGGCTACCCAAGGCAGACAATCTTTTTCTGCCTTTAGTGTATCCTTAAAAAAAGAGAGTTGTACTGCGATGTACTAGTATCAAAGTTAGGGAGGCTCAATCCACCCTCCCCCATGGGGCTCCAAAATGTGGACTGCTTGACGTTTGCTCTCTTCTCTTGCCACAGGACATTCAAGATGCAACCCTTTATGGCAGCAAATATTCGAGGGGAATGGAGACCAGCAGGGTCTGGAAGAGGTAGAAGCTTGGTGCCAGCCAGGGAGGGATGACTGAGCATCCCCATGCCGTCTCTTCTCTCCCGGGGAGAGGGTTACAGGGCTTCGCTGCCCATCTGTCGCCTACAGGAATCTGGGCAGCAGTGCAGCAGGGTCATGCTGGGGGAAAGGGACCACACACAAGATGCTGAAGGCAACTCTGTGGAGGTGGAGCCTGCACATCGCATCCATAGTAAGTGCAACAGTCCCTCAAGGAGTAAAAAGAGGCCCCCCTCCCAGCAGCAGGATGATGCACAAACCCCCGCAGGCCCAGCACAAGCAACTGGTCATTTGAAGAGTGCTCTGGCTGAGGGTGAAGCAGGAGCCAGGTAAAACCCAGAGATGCCAGGTGACGGGGTTGGTCTGATAAGGGCAGCTGGGCAGGCCAGGTAGAGAAACACAAGATTAAAAAAACAATCAAACAAAGAAAAGAGTGGTTAGTAATTCACGGGGTTAACTTTGATATTCTGCTGGGGAGATATATACTTGCATACTTGAGACTAGTGGAATGTTACAGTTTTATTCGAGATACCTGCAGGGGTGTTCCCCCCCCCCATCTGAAGCCACTCACAGTTGGCCCAGTTTGTTTTGTGGAAAGCTATGGAACCATAATACCCGAAGATGTCCATCAGTACTAGTAAAAAAGTCTCTGGGTTTGCCAGACAGAGGAGGATGTCCTCCGCAAACAGGGAGATTTTGCAATCTGTACCCTGATACTTTAGACCCTGTATGGTCAGTCTGTCTTTAATGGTTGCAACCAGGGACTCAGCATTAAGAACACAGAGTAAGAGGGACAGGGGGCACCACTGTCTTGTTCCTCTAGTTAGCGTGAAAGCTTGACAAAGGTAGCCATTACTGACAATTTGGGCCTTTGGTGGGTGAAATACTGCACCTATACAGTCCCGTATCCTTGGGCTGAGTTCAAAGGATTCCAAGACTGCAAACATGTAGGGACACTTCGCCAAATCAAATGCTTTTTGGTATCTAGTGCCAGGAGCCCAGGTCTTGACCTACCCCCTGCCCCCAACCGAACAATCACCCATAATACTGGCCACTTTTCAAATGTTGTGCTAAGCTTACTGGTCCTCTGTGATCTCTGCGGACCAAGCCCATTAGGACCCCCTTCATGTGACCCACCAGGAATTTTGCTATGAACTTGTAGTCCGCATTAAGAAGCGAGACTAGTCTGTACAAGCTGCACTGGCTGGGGTCCTTGCCCAGTTTAAGGAGTACCATGATTGTGGCCATACAATGGGATGGGGGGAAGAATCACCCTTTCCATAGTCTCCAGTACCATGTCCTCTAGGGGGTCCTGCAGGCATTCCCAGAATTCCTTATAGAATTCTGCAGGTAGGCCATCAGGTCCCTGGGCTCTCTCCATTGTCAGTGATCTCACTGCACTGTGTAACTCCTTCCTGTTGGGGAGTGAATCAAGTTATGTTCTAGAGGTGGGTGCCTCTGTGGTGACTTCAGACATGTATAGTTTTGAGAAGAAGTCACTGAAGGTCAATCCAATGTCTGAATGCTTGAGGGGATACTGTCCCATTGGGTGTAGTGATAGCTTGGATAGTCTGGTTTGCCTCACATGCCTTCAGCATTCAAGCAAGCCACTTCCCAGCTTTATTTACTTCAAAACAGCTCCCCCATGCCAAGAGCAAGCTTCTCTCTAGCTAGGCTGAGACCATCTGATTTACCAGGCCCTTGAGCACACACAGGTCCACCAATTTCTGGGGTTGTATCTGGCTCATAAGTTCCTTCTCCTGATACTGTATACTGTCCTCTAGTTCTTTTTCCCATGTGGCCAAAGTTTTCCCCTTATCGGATGCTGCCAATATTGCTATCCCCCTGGCATAGGCCTTCATGGCCTCCCAGCGGATGAAGGCACTGGTGTCCCCCTTTCTGTTCAAGATCAGGAAGTCTTTTTGTGCTGCTGCCATCTGACTCCTACTGAAATCCTCATCCAAGTGTAGTCTGGGGTCCAACTTCCACTGCTGTGGGGGAGGGGTAGCTACAAACCCAGCCCAGCAACATCAGCAGAGAAGCATGATCTGAAAAAGGCAGCGAGCCACATTTGACTGACAAGATATGTTGGAGCTCCACTATTGACAAGATAGCATCAGTTCTTGTATATACCTTGTGGGCTTGGGAGAAAAAGGAGATCTCGCTGCCTGTAGGGTTCAAGAAATGCCAGGTGTTGATCAGGCCTCTTTTAGCTGCCACGTGCTGAAGAACTGCTGAGCTTTTTGAGGGTGTTATGGACCAGTGGGACCGAGTGGTCTAAGACTTGATCCCAGGGGGTACTGAAATCTCCTCTCATGATGACCTGACCCGAGAGCTCCAATATTGTAAGAGACAGCTTATGGAAGAATTCTTGGCAGCTACAATTTTAGGCCATAGATGGCTGTCACAGTTGGTTACCACCCCACATCCACCATTGTGAGGAGGTACCTCCCCTGTGGATCTGTTTCTGCTACATGGCAGAGTATACTGGTACAGATACCAGTTTGGAACCACACTGTCACCCCCAGTCTTCAGTGTTGAATCCCACTGCCAAGTACCACGCTTCTCCATGACCTCACCAATCTCAGTGCCTCCTCTTATCCATATGGGTCTCCTGAAGGAAGTTTATGTCTCCCTTGACAATTTTAATGTAAGTTAGCACTTTCTTTCATTTGATAAGTCTTTAAACCATTGACATTCCCAATCAAAATATTTAAGGTACTCATTTTCCTTATAGTGATCTGTAACTCAACCTGGTCAAGGCCCACCATTATGTACCTCCACCCACTCTTCACAGACATGTAGTAGGAATCCAAAACACCCCCAACATAGGGTATGCAATTTTGACAATAGCCAACACCCTCCCTCCCCACAAAACAGAGCAATATACAGTATCTGACAATGAAATGCAGATGTTGTGCCCCCCTGATCTCCCACCAATTTCTCCTTCCCCAGAGCAATTGGCTCCTTGCAGTCACCAAGAGTAACAGCCTCAAGTGACGAGTATGCTGTCAACTTTCCCCTCGTCCTGAAACCCCTTGGATTCATACATCCAATCTTATTTCATGGTGAGAGCCGGTTGACAGGAATGGGCAACCATCATGAAAGGATCCCACATGTTAGTGATCCACCTCCAATATCTCCTTGTGGCTTCCAATTTGTTTGAGGCAGTGCACCAGACAGTATAGGGGACCTCCTGGCATCCTCCTCACTCACTGAGAACACTGTATGGCCCCCCTGACTGCCAGAGAGATGCCTGGATTTTGGCTAGTGCTGGTGTGGGAGAGGTTGGGATGTCTCCGTGGGGCCGAAAGCCATGAACTCCACCTTTGAAGAGGCCCAACCTCACCCAACTCCCTTTACTGCATGCAGTTGGGAGAACAAACAAAATTTAACCACAGTTCAGTTGAATCTCAAAATGCCTTTATAGTCCAGCTCATGTACATCATTCCATGAATGGTGTTCGCTATGCAGGTCCTGGTCGCATAGGGCCAAGGGGCATGTCCCTCACACATAAAACAACGTTCAAGTCAATCATGCCTCAGTTTAAAGTGACCCACCTGTTTTGGTACATATATCCACCAGAGTCAGTAGAAAGCTCCAAAAATGCAGAATTAGAACAGGCAAATAATACATCCTTCCAGAGTCAATCAGAAATGGGAGTAGAGTTAATAATCCAATCAAGTAAACAGTTAAAGAAAAGCAATCCCCAACAGTCTTTCAAACAGCATGTACAGAAAAATGCTTATGTATGTGGTGATCGGGGGTTGGAGGGGCCCCAGCAGGATCCTACCTCATCACTCTACCTGCAGATGTAGGCTGCAGTATTGGGCTTCCATGGTGATCTCAGTTGCAGGTCCATTGCCTGGTTTTAGGAGAATCATTCAGAATGACTCATAGCCTGCCCAAAACAAAATTGCCTGATGTTGACAGCAGTGACCCCTCTACCTACTCCCTCCCATTCTTAGTGCACTCACCTGATCAGCTGAGTCCAACAGTTTTTTAGGTTCCTTTCAGGCCATCGGGTCATTCTGCCTCTGTAACAACTGGCCCTCTTACTTCTGTTTTGGTCTTGAGGTACAACATAGGTAGGTCAGGCATGGTAAAGGTCTTTGGTGGCATACCCACTCACCAGATGATGAGTCACGAGGTGTAGACATGAGTAAACTGCTAGATTACTACATGGAGATGCTTTTTCACATCACTGAATTCTTGTCTAATCATTTGTAGTCTCTGGCTGTAATCTGGGAATATGCCATCTTTTTATCGATCTTTATTGGCCCTCTTTTTTGAGACTCCTGGAGTATTGTCTAACAATCTTGGTATCTCAAGAATTTGACAAAAAAATGCCTCAGACACTCCATGGCCATACAATGGGATGGGGGAACAGTGGGCTCCCTGAACCTCTAATATTGTGTCTTTTGGGAGATTCAGCATAGAGGGGAGCCAAGTCATAAAAAATGCAAGTGGGTCCGAGCCTTCAAGACTCTCCAGAAACTCTACCACCCTTATATTGTTTCTCACCTGCCAGTTCTCATGGTCATCCAATGTATCAGTTAGTATCCCGGTAATTTTTTAGCCTGCTCCAGCTTTGCCACCAGTTCCTTTGCTCGATCTTCTTGTGACCTAGATGGCCCTCCAGGTCCTTGAATCATTTCCCATGTGATTCTACCTTCTCTCCGGGGGTTGACAAAACCCATAGCCTGACATCCTGGGCTACCAGTTTGCTGGCAGGGACAAGCACTGTTTGAAAACTCAAAAAAGGTCTGTGCAGGGAGCTCAAACATATACTGTGACAAAAATCCACTTGACAACATGCAAAATTCTCATTTCTTTTATTTTGTTCACTTTCCCCTATGTTTCTCTTATATTCTTAATGAATGTTTCTGCCCTTTCGTTTACAAGGCATGCTTGCGCTGCTGCTTTTAAGAATATAAGAGAAACGCTGTTTGGCTTTGGCAGAAATTATTTATTTTATTTAAAATTTGGTAACCGGGTAGGCACACTGAGCTCCGAAGGTCCCTTTTTCAGGGGCGACCCGGGATAACAATACATATTTTTGTACAGAGAAAGACTTGGGTTACAGAGTAGTTTCAGGTGTGTGAGCAGGTTACAGCCATGGTTATCATCATGCATCAGTCCTTACAAATATGTTGACAGTAGAATTAACAAAAAGGTGCAGAAGAAATGCAATTTTACATAGTAAGCTCACTGTTTACTACTGGCATGGTTCAGTGGAAAGTAGCTGTGGTACTATGCCTAGAGGGAAGCACCGTGGAACCTGATAAGGTGCTTAGAGGATCTGGACATTACGAGGATAGAAGCAAGTGGGGGGGGGGGGGAGTTCATGAGCCGTGGAAATGACAAGTGCTAGTATGAGACATATAGGCTTTGAGTCTGGTGCAGAAGTTCATGAGTAAGAAGGCTTCCTGCACTAGGGGTGGGAGTTTGTTCCACAGGTAGGGAGCTGAGTAGGAGAATGACCTGCCACCAGCGTTTAGTCCCGACTCTGGGAACTTCAAGCAGTGTACGTCCAGATGTCCGTAGGCTCCTGAGGTTATGTTTGAGTGCGATAGCTCCAGCAATGCTGGGTGGAGCTGAAGGGCTGAGTAGCTTGAAGGTCAAGCAGAGCAGGGGGTAGTGGAGACGAGAGGTCAGCGAGGGCCAGCGTAGCTGGGCAAGTGTCACAATGGTGCCTTCTCGAGTGGTCCTGGGTAGCAAACCGGGCTACCTTGTTATACAGGATTTGCATCTTGGTGACCTCCTGCTTGGCCATGCCCTGTAAGATCGGGGCAGTGTAAGTCAGGGTGGGGAGGAGGACACTTGTGGCAATTGAGGTCCTGGCCTCAGGAATGAGCTGGTCTTTTAGCCGGTACAGTGTACCAAGTTTGCGGTGTATGGTCTTGGTGACCTGATCCATGTGGTACTTGAAGGTAAAGCAATGTTAGACCTAAACATTTTAAGGACGGCACAACCTTGATGTCATGTCCTGAGAGAGCAGTGAGTTGCAGAGATTTAGACCTGTCGTGTCCAAGGGCGTTGGGTCCGAATAGCATCGCCTTAGTTTTGCCTGCATTTAGGACCATTCTATTTGCTCTCAGCCAGGCCTCGAGAGATGCTAGGTCAGCTTGGAGAAGGGGACCTAGAGCTGCAATGTTATCCAGGGATTGGTAGATGACGGTGTCATCCGCGTACTGAATGACTGAGCTTCCCCCACAGTGGAGGCTTAGGTCGTTAGTAAATATGGAGAAAAGGACTGGGATGAGGATCGAGCCCTGCAGTACTCCCTCTGTAAGGGGTAGAGGACCCGAGGTAGCACCCTTCCAGATGACCCTCTGGGATCGGCCCGATAGGTAACTCCCAAACCATCTGAGGGTGAGGGGGTCTAGGCCAATTTTATCCAGTTTTAGTAGCAGAAGTTTGTGATCCACAAAGTTGAAAGCTTTGGACAGGTCTATAAAGATGGCACCAGTGGGTGTCCCATTATCCATTGCTCTGAGGAAGTCATTCAAGAGATGGATGAGTGCTATGTCAGTCCCATGGTTAGTTCTAAAACCATGCTGTGAATGTGCAATTAGCTGATGGGACTCCAGGTAGTCACGGAGTTGGCTATAGACTAACCTTTCCTGTAGCTTTGCAAGTGTACTGAGCAGGGAAATAGGTCTGTAATTGCTTATGTTTTCCCTGGAGCCACCCTTGTGAATAGGGACCACGTTGGCCTATTTCCACTGGTCCAGAACAGTCCCTTCAAGTAGGGATCTGTTTATGAGCCAGGTCAGGGGTCTGGTGAGGGATGGGGCACCAGCCTTAGGTAGATGAGGGTTTATCCCATCAGGACCTCCTGAGCCTTTGTCTTTCAGAGCCCTTAGAAGGGATTGGACCTCTTTTGTCTTCACCAGTATTAGGTGAAAAGAGGGATGGTCAAGGCAAGTAGGCTCGATAACATTAGGAGCCAAGGTCGGCAAGGGTAGGCTGACCTTGTAGGCATCGAGGTTACCAAAGTGACTGTTGAGGGCAGTAGCAATTTCGAGGGAGTCATTCACTGGCTGACCATTGACCTCAATGGGGCCAGGTTCAGTCTTATCCCTGATCAGGTTGTTGACGTGATACCAGAATTGTTAAGGGTTGCCCAAATTGTTTTTTTGTAGGTGAGTGACATACTCCCTTTTTGCAAGTTTGATGGCTCTCTTGCATTTGTTTCTTAAGACCCTGTATGACACGAAGTCGGCAGGAAGGGAAGAGAGCTTGAATTTCTTCCAGGCCTTGTCTCAACTGACCATAAGGGTTTTTAAGGATGGAGAGATCCACTTGTAGCAGCTACCCTTTGTTCTGCATTTTTTCAAGGGGGACAAAGAGGTTAGCTGCTGTACATACTGTGCTGTGGAACTGCTCCAGAGCCTCAGCCGAGATGGGGAGGAGCTTAACTGGGCTCCAGTCCAGACTGTGTAGGTAGTCATTAAACTGCACTGCTGAGAAGTTTGTGTAGTCATGAGCAGTGAGTATTCTGTGTTGGATCTTGGGTGCTGTGTTCTTCCAGATGCAGAATATGGGGAAGTGGTCACTTAAGGAGTCTGCCATTATGCCGGCTTTCTGGATGTTGGCAGGATTGGACTCCAGAGCCCAATCAAGGGTGTTGTGGTTCCCCGATTTGTAGTTGAGTCTGGTTGGTTCTAAGATGACCTGTACCAGGTTTGCTTCTTGGTTCAGTGCTATAAGGGCGTTGTTAGGGGCCTGGGCCCAGTTTCGGTTGAAGTCACCAAGAATAAGGAGCTCTGAAAAAACAACTTGGACCGTGATTTTTGTTATTGCTTCTAGGGATTGAAGAGCCAATTTGGGTGGGTGGTAAACGCAGCCAATAGCAAGTTGCTTGTTGTGCCCTAGGGTGACTTGGATGAATATAGATTCACCATCAGGGAGGTGTGTGTTGGTGCAAGGTGAGGAGCGATACGGTTAGGGCTACGTTGGCGTAAATGAGTACACTGCTCCCTCTTATGGTCAACCTGTCCTTACGGTACATACTATAACCTTGGGCCAGTATCTCGTGATTGGGGATGTGTGCCTTAAGCAATGTCTCTGAGATGGCAAGGATATCAGGCTTGTAGAGATCAAGCCAAGCTTGTACCTCTTGCATTTTTGATCTTAGGCTGCATATGTTCATATGTGCTATCTTTAGCCCCTTTGTGGATGCCCAGTGGTGGTCTTGAGGGGATGTTATTGAGAAACTGGTGGTGTTAGGGCCAGGGTTAGATTGTATGTCACCTGCCAGGAGTAGTAACGCAGCTAGAAGGCAGAGTAATTTTGGGCTGGCCAATGGGATTCAGTTGTCTCGGCACATCCTGCTCGAGAAGTGGAAGACATCGTAACATATCCCCTTTCTTATGAGCTCGTGGGCTGAGGAGAGGGCAAGTAAGCTGGAGCGGGGCATTCCACTGTAGAGGCTAACAGGAGGGCTGTCACTGTACCTTTGTCCCCTTATTTCTGGATGCCCTAGGCCTATGAGCCTGTCTGCCCAGAGAAGGGACAGTATATAGACTGTCATCAGTATTACCCACCTATTGGAGAGAGGGGTCCAAGGGTTGTGTGCCCCACGTGGCACGTGATCATGGGTAAACTTCAGGAGAGGCATGCTATGATAGCAGAGGTGCCAGTAACAAGATCTTTTATCCTGTCTTAGGCAGTAATTCAGACATAGGATGGGTACCCTGCCTATGGAGGAAAGTCAGGTGAAAAATACTAAATCCTTCGTAATAATCAGTCTTAGGGCTGATTATCAGGTGTAAACTGGTATCTTGTTTCTGCTGGGATTTCAGATGATACAATATACCAGTATAAATTTTCTAAGGAATTGGTAGTCAGTAAGAGAATAACCCTGTCCCGCTAGGATGGGGAGGGGGAGTAGGAAAACAAAATCCCCCTTGTAAGCATGCCATAGTGATCAGAGCTGTTTCTGTACCTTATATTTTCCAGAAGCAGGACTTAGGCAGCAAACACAGTAGACTGCAGGTTCTAGGACTGCCCACAGTTATGTGCCATGCCCCTTTATCTCCAGAGGCCAGTCAGATAGGGTATAGGGTGGAGCAAAGGAGTATTTAATAGATGGAGGAGGTGGAGGATGGGGTTGAGCAAAAAATTTCAGCTTGAAGGAGCACAGCTAACACCAGGTAAATGCAAGCAACTCCCTCTGAATAGCAATGAAATTTAATTGGGCTACTGCACCACAAAAAGTGGCAAGTTCAAATGTTTCAGTGCACACAGTGCACTCAGGGCTCCTCCGTGTCCGTATCTGCGAGGCAAATTCTGGCGGTGAGCAGTCCTAGGTTGGGCTGGACAGGGCTGCAGAAGCAAGCCCTCAAACCCTGCGAGGCAAATTCTGGTGGCGAGCTATCTTGCGATTCAGGCTGGGAGGCTGCAGAACAATCCCTCCAAACCATGCAGGGCAAATTCGCGGTGAGCTCTCCTATAAAAAGTTAAGCTTCATATAGAAAACTGTGGCTCTGGAGAGTTTTTGGCTACTGGTGAAATTAAAGCATGTTTTGAATAAGCAGCAACAGAAGTTCAAATGATAAAAAATTCCCCGTGAACAAGCTCAGCAGAGCGAAACATGGGGAAAAGTGAACAAAATAAAAGAAATGAGAATTTTGCTCATTGTTGAGTGGATTTTTGTCGAAGTATATGTTTGAGCTCCCTGCACAGACCTTTTTTTTGAATTTTTGTAAGACACCTTCAAGGGAGCAACACTGAAGAATCTTGAGTACCATTGCCCAGTTGTAGATTTGTGTTTTGTAAACAAGCACTGTTTGAGCCTGAGGTTGTCCCAAGGGCAACCAACTTACTTTATGCTACCTTGTATTTTTTTTTTTTTTTTTATCTGCAGGTTTTGCATTTGGTTACTAGATGCCATCAGAAGTCAGGTTGCTTCTGTCTAGGAACTAAGGCAGTCACATGAGTAGAGATGCAGAGAGATGCATCATGTAGGAGCTGCCACTCTGAAGCATCAGAAGCGATCGCACAGAGAGACTGCATCACAGCTTCCCTCCATCCCTCCTACCCAGCCATCACAGCAGCAGCAGCACCAGCTGAAGTGACAGATCAGTCTCTAAAAAGCAAACTGAAGGCTGCCTGTCACGCATCGATTTCCTTGCAGTTGGCTGTGACAGTGAGTGGGAGGGTTGAACTCTAGCATGTGTGACTGGATCACATGAATAAGCATCATTTCGCTCGGTGGATGGCAGAGAGTGGACGCTTGTGTTGTAAAAGAAAGGGGCACTGAGGGACACTGCAGGTCTCTGCCTTAGTGTCTTTATTTCAGTTTCAGACATAAAATAAATCTCAACAGAAAAAAAAACGATTTGAAAAAGGAGTAACTGAAGGTGGAGGGAGAGATCTTCGGGGAAAGGAAGGTAGGGTCCAGATCAATCCCAATGACATGGAATGAAAGAAAACTGATTATTGAAAAAACAAATCTTAAAAAAAGAAAAGCATACTTAAGAAAAAAACAACCTACATTACTTTGCTGCTCTCAGGAAACAGGTATGGGTTTGTGGGATGAGTTGTGGTGTAGTAGGATGAGGAGTGTAGAGGAAGTGTCAGGGAGAAGGAAAGTAAATAAAGATATATATTACTTAAAAACACATTTTGCGTAGAAAAAAGGGAACGAGCTGGAGGAGGACTGTGTTGGGCACTAGTGAAGGAGAGAGAAGGAACAGGTGCTGTTCAGGTTCCAAAATAAGGAAGAATACTCGCAGTACATGGTCATTATTGCCAGTGGCAGCTCAATTGAGAAATAAACAACATTTATAAATAATACACCTAGTTTAAAATTTGCGATTGAGCACTGTGCTGTTATATTTTAGTGTCATACAGACATACGGCACACAGTAAGGGATTTAAGTCCTAACAAGCTCCCTCCCAGCCTAACATTTGGTAGGTACTTACTGATTGTTTCTTTACTAGTGTCACAGAGGCAGCAGCACATCAGAGAAATAAGTATATAAATATACTTACGAAATTGAGACTGAAGGCTGTGCTGTCATATTTTACAGACACACAGCACACAATAAGGGATTTAAGTTCTAACAAGCTCTCTCACAGCCTAACTTCTGGCAGTTGATTGCTGACTGCTTTTTGTCACCAGTGTCACAGTGGCAGCAGCACATCAGAGAAATAAACACGCATTTGTCAATGCCGAATATTTGCTTGCTGTTATCGACATTGGTACTGCATGAGTTGGAGAGATGCGTAATAGGAATGGCAGTGATGTATTGAACTAACGCCAACCCTAACCCCTACCCTGCAGAGACTGACAGGCTTTGGGTGTGTCTTTGGGTCATCGGACATAACGCTCATGCCATTCCACCTCACCCCACTCTGCTGACACTGACAGGTAACAGGTGCTAGTTCAGCCCTACGCCTCAATTCCCATTCCATAAGGAAACAAGCTGACATGGGTGCAGTAGTAGGATAATGGGGTGAGCGTTGGGGCGAAGACCCCAAGGCATAACTAATGCCTGTCAGTGGCTGACAGGTGGGGTGGGGTGGAATGGCACACATAGGCCGACGACCCCAAGCCACACCCCGACGCCTGCCAGTCTGTACGGTGTGGGGCGCTATGGTTGGAAACCCTAAAGCCCCAGGCGTTTGTTGATATTTTTGCTCCAAATTTTCAACATGGACTTTTTTGAACCCCACCTCATGAACAATGGCACTATCATATTGTCACTCAATCCTGAAAGGTGATTTCGCATAGCGAATGCGCCATTCAGCGCAACATCTGCGAAAAGACATTTTTGGGCAGGATGTAAAAAATTACATCTGTACTGTTCATAAGATGGCATGAAAAAATGGCAATGTTGAAACTCTGGAGCGAAAATATGAAGAAGTGGTGAAGTTACGACCATGTGTAGAAATTGTGTAATGCACGCTCGTAACGCAGTCATTTTTTGGAACTTTTTCACCAAATCTTTAACATGGTCTTTTTGGAACCTTCCCTCATGAACAGTGGCACTGTGATTTCATTAAACTGTCCTAAAAAATTATTTTGCACAGTGACTGTGACATTCTGCGCTACCAGTGTGAAAACATGTTTCGGACAGGATGCAAAAAATGACAGCTATACTGTTCATAAGGAGGTGTGAAACAAGCATTTGTCAATGCCAAATGTTTGCTTGCTGGCATTGGCAGTGGTAGTGTAGAAGTTACACAGCTGCATAATAGGAATGGCAGTGAAGTATTGAACTGAAGCCAACCCCACCACCACCCTGCAGAGAGTGACAGGCATTGGGGTGTGCCTTTGGGTGCGTCAGGCATGACGACCATGCCATTTCACCACCACCCCCTGCAGACACTGACAAGTGTCACGGTGTGCCTTTGGGGTCTTTGCCCTTATGTGCACCCCATTCCATCAGGAAATATGGTGAGATGGGTGGGTATAGGAGAATGGGGTGAACTTTGGGGCGAAGAGTCCAAGGCATACCGATGCCTCTCACTGGCTGCAGGGTGTGGAATGGTATGAGCATTACAGGCAAGAATCCCAAGTCACACCCTGATGCCTGTCATTCTCTACAGGGTGGGGCATTATGGTTGGAAACCCTAACACCTCAGGCATTCATTGGTATTTTCACCCCAAATTTTCACCATGGTTTCTTGTGACCCCACCTCATGAACAGTGGCAATATCAGTTTGTTAGCCAAAAGCTGCTTATACACAGTGACTACGGCATTTAGCACCACAGGTGCAAAACATTCCGAACAGGATGTGAAAAATGACAGCTGTACTGTTCATGGGGAGGTGTAAAAAATGGCAATGTTACAAATCTGCAGTAAAAATATTAAAAAAACTGGTGAAGTCATGAGCGTGCATAGAAACTGTGCAACGCACACCCTTAATGTAATTAGTTTGGGGATTTTTTACAGCAGATTGTCAACACAGGCATTTTGGGACCTCCGATCATGAACAGTGTCACTGTGATTTTCTTTATCTGTCCCGAACAATGATTTCCCACAGCGACCACGCATCTCTGCGCTGAAAGTGTGAAAACACATTTCGGCCATGTTGTGAAAAATGACAGCTGTACTGTTCATAAGGAAGTGTGGAAAAATGCCACTGGTGAAAATCTGGACTGAAAATATTACAAAGTCATGAACTTATGAGGCTGCATGGAAACTGCGTGATGCTCACTCGTAACACAGTCATTTTATGGACTTTTGTCACCAAATTTTCAACATAGCCATTTTATGACCTCTGCTCATGAACAGTGTCACTGTGATTTTCTTAATCTGTCCCAAACATTGCTTTCGCACACCGACTGCACCATTGTACGCTACATGTGCGGAAACACATTTTGGGCAAGATGTGAAAAATGACAGCTGTACTGCTGATAAGGAAGTGTAATAAAATGGCAATGTTGAAAATCTGGAGTGAAAATAATTAATTTGTGAACTGCAAGTGTAACGTGGGAACTGCATAAACGACGCCAGTAAAACAGTCAGTTTTAGGAATTTTTCCACCAAATTTTCAACATAAGCTTTTTGAGAGCCCACCTTATGAACAGTGACAGTGTCGTTTTGTTACTTGGTTCCAAAAGGTGATTTCACGCAGTGACTGCAAAATCACCCTTCGGGCCTGATTAACGCCATGACGGTGAGAGCATTCATGAGAAGGGGTTCCAAAAACCCCAAGTTGAAAATTTGGTGCAAAAAATGCCTGAGATATGCAGCAAAGTTGAAAAAACCCTATCTATCCCATTATACAGCTTATCGGCACTTCCGCAGTTCGCTGTCGGCTTTGAAGAGTGCAAATGTGTTCCCGGTCCACCAAAGATCGTCACACTGGAGTCTGGAGGTAAGTATGGGGTGAGGAGGGTATGGGGAGGCAGGGTGCGCAGTGGGTGGATGTGGGTGGGGGCAGAGACACCGAGGGACCGTTTTTCAATTTCAGGTTTTTTTTTAAAAAAAACAAAGGACGAGACGACGCGGGACGTTTGCCACGCTGGGGTGGGCTCACTTTGAACCAAAAAGGTAGCATGGTACTGTGATCATGACATTTGTTCAGCAAGAAGTTGTCTACAAAATGAGTGGTGTTTCATTTAATAGCAACCACTACACTAGGCGGACATACACTAAGAAAGTTAACCAAAAGCCCCAGAAATTATTTAAGAAAAAAAAAAAAAGATAAAATGGTCAAAACCAAATGTTCCTGCACTGATAAGAAGCATGCCTCTTGCATAAATGCAATATACAAGGCTGAGCTGTCAGATAAATGATTTATCTACACTTGTACTGTTTGACCTCGGACACCTCACTCGTGGCTTACGCTACTCGTGAAGTTACCCAAGGTCAAACAGCACTTGTGTAGATAAATCAAATCATTTATCTGACAGCTCACCATTGTATATCCCTTATAAGTATACAAAGATGACTTGTATACTTAAAGAGCTAGTGTACTGGCTAAAACTAATATTAGTTTTAAAAGCAGTCTACCATTACTTTTCATGTCTGATGTACATTTTCTTTTCCCCTTGGTTAATTAGAAGCTTGTTTACCTGATGTTTGTTGGTGTGCTGTGTGGAGCAGCACTCTGCCTGGCATCTGATATATCTAACTCTGTTCCACCCATTACATCATTGGCATTGTGACCTCATGGACTGCAACATCCCTGCTACTTTGGAAAAGCCACTCAGTAGCTGCTGGGTCAGTCACCTGTGATGTCATTGCACAATGCTGATGATGTAGTGGGGGGACTAGAGAGAGTGATGTCTGCTGCAAGGTTGATAGCTATTCCACACATCCAATACATTATTATCACATAGAAAACTTTATAATGAGCAAGAGGAAAAAAGAAAAATACTTCAGAAATAAAAAAATTACAACTGACGACATCTTAAAATTTGTATAATTTTCCTGTCTGTTTTGGTTCCGCTAGCTCTTGAAGAAACTGTGATTGAGGACTGTGCTGTCATATTTTAGTGTCACACAGACATTTAAGTCCTAGCAAGCTCTCTCCCAGCCTACCTTTTGGAAGTTGCTTGCTGACTGATTCTTGATAGATATTAGTGGCACAGTGTCAGCAGCACATTGGAGAAATAAATAAGTATACAAATACTTTACCTACTTAAAATTGTCATGGAAGACTGTGCCTTGATATTTTAGTGTCATTCAGACAATATGGCACACATTAAGAGATTTAACTCTTAAACTCCCTCCGAGCTTAACATCTGAACTGAAGCTGCTTGCTGTTACTTAGTGGACATTCGTGCCACAGTGGCAGCACATCAAAAAAATAAGTACTATATACCAATGCTTTAAAAATTGTTATTGAGGACTGTGCTGTGGTATTACTACTTTAGTGTTGCACAGCACGAGTACACAAGTGTTAACAAAGTAACAAGTATCTTCCATCCCAGCTAGCAGAGATTTTGAATTTGAGTAGCTGTTTCCTCTTTGGTGAAATTAGTGCCACAGCCAGAGCCAAACCACGGTGGTCTGAAATTAAGTATAAGCACCATATAGCATAAATAGCACATGCACACACAAAAAGTCTATACTTGTGCCCTGCCCAGTGTCTTCCTACCCTCCTTGCATGCGCTAGTGCTTATGCCTAGCCTCAGTAATAAAGTTGAGTTCAGTAAGTCTTCGAATGTGACCCATTGTAAACAAACCTTTTACCAAGCAGCTAGCAACTAGCATCATTTCCTCTGTCTCCTATCCAGTCAAGACCACACACACACTGTGACACAGATAAACAAGCATTTGTAAATATCGAACGTTTGATGCTTGTGACCTGAAGTTTTTTTTGTTTTGATTTTCAGCAACAGATGAACTCCACACAGTACTACCAATTTAAAATAAACGTGTCTGGGGGATATATAATCAAATAGTTTCAGGTCACAATATCATTATTCATTACAGAATGAATAAGAATAATGTAGTGAACAAAAATAATGCAGCAACTCATCTGCCTAGAAGCAATGGACACGTTTATAATCTCCCACAGACAGACACCTTACGACTACCCACCTTACAGTTCATACCACCCCTGACTGCATTCACACACATACCTTTCTTACTTACTAAAGACCTTAAACTGTGCCCTAATAACAAGGCTCCCATTACTTCTCCATATTTCTGGACATTCCAGCAAACCCAACCTGATCCATAACCCTACAGCAATGCACAAGGCGTGATTCTTTGCATTACCATTCCTTGTCAAGAGTGGAGTAAACAGTATACTGTATACAGTAAATAATTATTACGATGTTACTGATACTGTAGTATCTCCGATGGAAAAAGTAAAGGCTGGGCACCCATGTAGGCAGCATAAAATGTCTGTATTCGATAAATACATGAAAAAGAACTTTTATTGTGTTCAGATTTCACAGAGAAATAAAATACAGCACTGCACTCTGGTAACACCAAGGTTTCACGATTATAGCATGTCCTCTCGGTGTTACTGGCTTCTTTTATTTATCTGTGAAATCTGAACACAATGAAAGTCCTTTTTTTCAGGTATTTAGTGAGTGTGGATGTTTTAGACTACACAGGTGCCCAGCTTTTACTTTTTCCATTTGAGATGTATTTTTATGCAGAGAGCAACATGTCTGGGGTTTAATAGCTACTTTCTGCTTTTGCTTGCTATTTTAGTATGTCTTAGGCAGCTAATAACAAAAGCCACTGCTGTTGCTTTTTGCTGATAGATTGTATTTCTGTAGCTAGCAAGGGATAGGGAAGAACACTTCAGTTTCTCATTTGGCAAATACTCCACTGAACCAATGACCCAGAGCAGACCTAGCAGGTACAGCACACAGCAGGATGCCTTGTGGGAGCAGCACTATATTTAGTACAGTAAAATTCCATTTCATGAGTTGTAGAGAGAGAGAGTTTAAAAAAAAAAAATTTTTTTTTCACAATACAGAGAGGCAAGTGTATTCTGTCTCCCTCAGAGAATTAGCTCTTTCCAGCGGGAGCAACCAACTTCCATAGGCTGGTTTTATTTTATTTAGGCACCCCTGCTTACAATTGTGTTGTGGCCATAGTGCTACACCAGCATACTACGCCATCTTTGAGTAAGCATTTCAGTTTTTGATATGGGGTTTTGTAGTTTACAGTTCCATTTTTTTTTCTTTTAATAATAAGACAAGTCAGCTAGGGGTAGGGAGGCGACCAGCAGATCCCCGACTCTTGTCTGCAGTTCCACTGAGCCGCCTCCCCCCACCCAAGTATTTAAGGTACAGTGAGGGAGGAAGTGGGAGGGGTGTTTTGTTTTACTTCTATGGGGATGGGGAACAGAGGGTAGGGGTGGGATAGCACACCACACTGAGGGAGGGAGCAGGAGGGGTTTTGTTTTACTTACTCTAGAACAGGGAATGGAGGGTAGGGGTGGGACAGCACCGAGGGAGGGAGCAGGAGGTTTGTTTTATTTCTAGGGGACAGAAAACAGAGGGTGGGGGTGGGGCAGCACACAGAGGGAGGCAGCAGGAAGGTTTTTTTTTATTTTATATGGGAACACAGAACGGAGGGTTGGGGTGGGACACAGAGGGAGGGTGGGGGAGGTTTTTTCTTCCAGTGTCATGACAGGATCATGACATTCAAAGCCACTCAGCAGTTTGCTGAGGCAGCTTCATGCAAATCAAAGGACCAAAGCCCTCTCTGATTGGAGCGGCTTCAGTCCTTTGAAGTACACAAAGTTTACACCCAGCAAGCAGCAAGTGGTGTCATGACCACATTGAGCGGTCATTGGTCTAGATTGCCGAGCCCCTGCTATTGTGAACTGCAATTGGCTCAGCAGTAACACCCCCTCGCAATCCCTTTTCACTCATTACAAAATGTTTGGTGCACAGGCACATCAAACCTAAAAAAATAAGTAACATTCATTAGCATCAACAGTAGAAAAAACATAAGTGTCAGTAGTCACAAGAATAAACAACCGACTACTCATTTTTTATCTCTGGTCAGCAGCAGCAGCCTCCTCTGGGAAAACACAAAAATGTCCTTCTACTGCTCCTTCTCATACAGATAAAACTAGTATTACTGAATCTGAATCTGTGGCACTGGATATAACAGAAGATGATCATCCGTCACAAACTCACAGACACTTGTTTCACTTCCTAAAAGAACATACTTTAGTGCTGGAACAGCAGAAGGTTAAAACAAGAAAAGTCAAGACAAGAGATATGATCAAGAGAAAAGGGCCAGAATGTCCCAATCTCCTTGGTTAATAAATTACAAATGGTTAAGAGATGATGAAAAAATGCCTGATGTACTGCACAATATGCAAAAAATATCCTAATATTGTAATACCAGCCTTTTTAGAAAACCCAACTGTCTTTGCCACAAGGTCAAACAACTTTAGGACCGAATCACTATATGTGCATGAGCAGTCCAATCCACATCTGCTATGTGAGAAATAATGTATAATGGCAAGTAGTAAACAGGAAGTTAATTTTGATATCAGTGACTCACCACTGTATCAAGCTTTTGCTCAGTCGAAGGACTGCACTAAGATCAAGATAAGATGTCTGTTTAACACAGCGTACTCCACTGCAAACAAATCTGCGTCCCTTCTCAGACATGGAGTGGCTATGCAACATACATGAGAAAAATGGGATTAAGCTTGGTACTAATTATACAAATGACAAGCGAGCAAGAGACTTTTATACTGCTATATCTACTGTTATATCCAGAACCCAGCTTCACACTGTTAGTAACGCTAAATTTGTGACAGTTCTTGCTGATGGGCAGTACTGATGCCAGCATAAGTGAATGGGAAAATGTTCTTCTACATTTTGTAGAACCTACCTCAAAACAGGTGTCTACAATTCTGATTAAAACCATACCCCCTGAAATATGCACATGCAGAAAGCATCTTTAATTCACTATGAACTGCATTAGAATCAATAAATCTTCCTTTTGCTACCATCAAGAATGCAAACAATCCTGAGCCAGTTCTTATTTCTGTCAGTTTTGATGGGGCAAGTGTCATGATGGGTGAAAGAGGTAGAATCATTTCAAAGTTACAGGAACACTGTCCTCACCAGTGCCGTAGGAAGGGTGGGGCGGGTGGTGCTCCCGCCCCGGGCGCAAGCCTCTGAGGGGTGCAGTTTTCAAGTCTAAAGCTCACTTTTTAATTCACTTGAACTGTCGCTTTAAGGTTTTTTTCCATATATATTTTGGTTTTGTAATTACAATTGGCTGTCAGCAGGGGCATCTGTGGACCAAGATCAGAAAAATTGGCGAGAGGGTCACATGGTTGCGTCTGCTGCAGACAATATAATTATGTGGTGGTGGTACACAGAAAGAGAAACTGTGAGGGCCACCGCCCCAACCCATTATAGTATAAAAGGTACTGGGTGGAGCGCCGCAAGCACGTGGCACTGAGATGTGGTTAAATAGAGGCTGGAGATACAGTAGTTTGTTGAGACAAGACAGAGAAACTAGCAGCAAAAAAACAGCAATAAACTATAGAGTGTAGAGAGGAGAGACAAGACCAAGAGACAGAGAGATATTGGATTTGTGTAAGCAATGCACTACTGCCTTCTGTGATGTATATAATGTAGTAGTCTGACTGGACTGCATTAAGTAAAAGAAACAGCAAGCATTTTTCATTTCCATCCATGTCCATCCTGTGTGTGACCCAAAATGATTTTTTTTTAAATGAGAACTTGTGTCATATTGTGTCAGTGAGATTAATTATGGTGTATGTGGCAGCAGTGGCACCAGGTGGGGGGTACTAGATTTGAAAAAATGCAAACTCAGGAAATCTGCTTTGAATTTGATTACTGGGCTGGCTGGCTGGCGGCTGCTGTGTATTATTTCACGATTGAGGAGTGCGTTCAGTTCACTTTTGTGACCATCCGTGTAAAAGAAGTCTTAACTTGTATTGTCCACAGTGAATTGTTTTGCTCAGCATGTTGTTAAGTTAAGCTATATAATCACACCCATACAGTGCTTACTTGTGAGTTTCTTTTGGGATGACTGAGATGAAAGAACAGAAGTCGTTGCCTTCCTAAATTGGACTGACTTCTGTGACACGGGCCACGGGGCACCATCCTCCCGCCCACATGTTATAAGTTTAATTTTCTGCTCCTCTTGACCCATCCCTTGCACTCCCATTCCATTGCCATTGTTTGTTTTTTTTCATGTCTTCCGTTATCCCTACCCCACCTACACCAGTCTTACTGTAGAAAATGAAGCATTGCCTTGCTTTGGATGGAAGTTGTTAGGTGGCCTGATGGCAGGCCTGGCTCTGGCTGCTCCAGTTACAGGGCAAGCAGGCTCCCGCACTGCTTTCCTAATACTCCAGGTGGGTGGCTGTTGGCACTGGGCCTTCTCATCCCAGTCCCAGGGCAGACAGGGCCTCCAGACCTGAGACAGTTCTTCATTCTGACTCCACTGCTCTGACTCCCCCTCAACCAGGGACCCCTACTACTACCCTAGTACTCAGTACCTGCTAGGCTGCTACTGAATGAAGAATCAGCTGCAGCAGGCCAGGCAGCCAGCACTGGGAAGTAACACTTATAGGTACTGCAGTCAGTTGTATTTAAGACGAGCATAGATACACAATACCCAATACATACAATACAATTAAATCAATCAAGATTTGTTTCTTCTTATTCAGTTAGTCTCCCTCTGCCACCTTAGCTGGCATCAGGCAAGTGTAGACTAGTACATTTTATTTGTTGGTTGATCAGCGAAAGAGAACTTCATTTTACAGCTCACACACTAATGCCAGCCAGCCAGCCAGAGTCTCACACACCTCAGATTCCATGGGAGCAACATTTTCCCTGCAATCACAGGTAGGGAACATATACCAAAACTATGTTTTTACCTCATGAAAAGCCCCAAAACTCACCACAGAGCTTGTAAACCCCATAGGACTTCTGGGGGCCTTGCAGCCCCCAGACTCCCGGCTGTTTTCTGGACGGGGGGCACTAAATTAGTCTCTTGCCCAGGGCACCAAAATGCCTTCCTACAGCTCTGGTCCTCACATAATAGCCATGCACTGTGTAGCCCATATGCAAGAGCCGACATAAATTCATTTTATATCTAATGTTGAAAATACTCTTAAGGGAATATTTAAATTCTATTATTACAGTCCAAAAACAATTAGATAACTTCAGGAAATTGCAAATGTCCTAGATCCCGATATGGCTCACTTTAATGCAATTAAATAGGTGGGATGGCTTGCCAGTAGATCACAATCAGTCCATGCAGTGTTTCAGGTGAACCTACTTACAGTATCCCAAAACATGCATCTAGTGACTGGTTCAAAATTAAAGGCTCTCTTAGGAGATGTTCAAAGCATTCAGTTTGTAAAATCTCTTTTTATTCTGCAAGATTTCTTACCAATACTGAAAAATCTCTCACTTCAATTTCAAAAAGATGACTTACACATTCTGGAAGTTACATAGCTCACTGAGACCTGCCTATTCTAGTTGATGGAACTCAAATCAAATCCAGGGAAATTACATGACAGCTTTCCCAAGCCATTACAAATCTCAACAGAAAGTAATGGACTATATAGTTTCAAAGAGGGAAAGTAAGGATATGATTGTTCCTTTCCCATTCTGAGGCAATTGCTCAGAAATTAATTTTGGATCAGATGCCTAACTGCAGAGTTTAGTAGATGCAACAATAACTTACATAGGTTAGAGATTTCAAAATTTCTCACAGGTGCCTCTCAAACAATTCACTTATCTGGATTTTAAACAATTTGACCTCCAAAGAGAACAACTTGCTGAGTTTGGAAGCACTGAACTGGCTAATTTGACTGAGTGCTTAGATTTTTTCACTCAAGAGCAGCAGGAAAAACATATAAAAATGTAATATGCTGCATTTAAAGCAGTACTAAACTCTGCAGCTGATAAGCCATATCTGCAAGTCTATTCAAGATGGCTAAGAGAAAAACTTCCACTGATTGTTCGTATTCTTGACTTAGTTGAAATACTACTGATTATGAGTATATTGGCTGCAAAGTACAGTATGAGTTTTTTTTTCCATTAAAAACAAAAGTAAGGAAATGGATGGCGATGATACACTCCAGTCTCTCCTGCAAATAGTGGTAAATGGTCATGAACTACATAATTTTGATCTTAATCTAGAAATCAACCATTGGCTGCTCTCTGGTCCTGGCACTTGACATGTTCATGTACATGCTGCAGCTACAACTGCTGCGGCTTCTGAATCTCCACCTACTAATCCTCCATCATCCTCCTGTACTACCTCTGAGAACAGTTCTGAGTTCTGATTGTTCTAATTCTAGCTCATAGATTTCTCTTGTTCTGGCAGTTGACTGACTCAACCTGTATAAACAGAAATGTAAAAATATATTATTTTTCAAGTCTTCTAATGTTTTATATCTACCTAGTATTAACAGTACAACCTCTACCCCAAGGAGTTTGTTGCTACATAAAGCCCTTGTAATTTCCCATAGCTTTCTGACCATGGACTACCACACTCAACAATGGGACTGCCATTTTTGGTAAGGCCAGATGTCCTGGGACAAGTACATTATTTTGAAATTCATTTCAACGCCTGACCATAACCCACAGTATGTTAATTGCAGGTTAATGTTACATGACGTTTTAGAACATCTGCTCATGTAATGTTGAAATTCAGGTAAGCAGTTTCAAATGGTAGGCAAAATTAAGTTTTGTAGCCACTTGACAGAAGGGCTAATAATTTGGGAAATCCATCAACCCATACATTTTTCACTAGCCCAACTGTTGCACATATTGAACTATTGTATATCTTCTCCAGTTCTAGCCAGCAGAGCTAGTTAAAGGAAAATATTTCTGCTGATGCAAAAATCTTCCAACATTTGGCAAATGGGCCTGTGCCAGTTTTGATCCTTGTCAGAGTTAACCTTTATCATCTCACTACACAAAAGTAAGAACTCATGCATGTGTAGATCATCACAAACAAGATTCTAATACTGTCATGTACAGGGTGAGGGTACTGCTCAATAAGGCTTGCCAATTTGTCACAAGCTCTAACAGACTCACACATTGCTGTACCTTATATTCCCTCATGGGCTGGCTTTCCCGCAAGAATGCATAATGTACCTACCACAGCATCTTACTGGCCAAAAAAGCACTTGGTGGCCTTTCCCCCTCCATGGCCTCACTCTTCTGCCCAGTTCACAACCAGTATACCTCAAGGAGCATGGCAAGTCATGTGCTGATAGTCCACAAATGTAGAACCAACAGCTTCAATGAGATTTTGCCTGCCGAGCTGCACACTGGCTAAACAACCTTCCTACCTCTATCTCTGAGCTATCTAAAAATGTCACTGTTCAAGAGAGTACTCAAGAAGGAACTTGCCTGGGAATCCATGTGTAGGTGCCTATCCTAACCCATCCTGCTCTGCCCATCCCCCCCCCTTAGCCCCCTTCTACCCTGTCTCCCTCTGTCACCGTCCTTCCTCCTCCTACCTAACCTAATGGTATATACTGTAATCTACTGATTTGTTATGCCATGTGTTGTACATTTGTTTTAATATTGCTCTGACAACTGCTCACCTGAGCTTCCTTTAACCAAAGTAATGAATGTATTGACAAATGCTCATTTTGCTGCCTGTATACAAATCTGTTTGTTACAACATTTGACGTGGAACCTTTGCAAATGAGCACATAGCTCAAATGTACTCTAATGTACAAATACATAAATAAAATAATATTCTCAAGAACTGGAAATAAGAAAGGTCTGAATCTCTGAATCTCGACTGAGCACAATCAGGTAAGCGCTTTTTAATATGTACCCAGATACGGCAACTGACAATTGCAAACCAGAATTCATGGAGCAATTTCTACCTTCATCAACTGGTATTTAGATATGTCAAGCAAGCAATAAGACACTACGAGGTGTGGGTTATGGTCTGATACGAGCAAGCCCCAGGTATGTTATGAGGCATGAGGTGCTTGCGCTGAGTGCCTTTAGCACCTGGAAAGTGCTCATATCAGGCCATAACCCACACCTCGAAGTTTCTTATTGCGCTTATAAAATGGGTCCCCAATTAATCATAAAAAAGAACAAAAAAAGTCAGAAATATAAAAAAAAAAGGTTTTAATACCTGAAATAGTTAAAAAAATAGTCCCTCTTTAAAAGTATTGTCATTATTTTTAGTGGGCTTCCTATATATTGTTCACGTTGTGTGCCTGTCACTGCTACAAAGAAAGTCTATGCCCAGCTGTTAAACACACTTTTATGGTTGTCTTTTATTTATGTATGTTTGTGTAGCTTTTGCTTTTTAAATGGTATTTGTGCCACAGAGCAACTAAGTGGCCCGAACAGTTTTGCAAGGATAGTGGAGCCGCCCACCCCCCCAACACACACACGAACACTACAACTACGAACACCGACACAGGCTGCGTTATTTAGTATTACTGTTTTGTTTTTTTTTATTGATGGTGAAAGACTGAGAGCATCCTGTGATTTTATGTGTAGCGCCAGGTTTTCTGGGAACACGCGTGTTGCTCTGAAGCCACCATAGTGAGAAGTTTGCATTTTCCTGTATTGTAGAAAATGGCTATTTTGCTTCATGAGCTGCTTTCTGGTGAACATGTCAAGTTTATTTTATCTGAAATGGTTTATTCAGAAGAGCTGATGGTGAAGATGGCAAAGCGTTTTTTTTTTTTCAGCTATTATTTGAAAGCCGCGTCTTGGCGGCATGTACTCAGTGCTCACTGGATGTGAGGCGACTTTGTGAAGTGAAGGAGATAAAGGTTTAATATTTAATATTTAAAATGACTGGCAAGTGATTCGAACAGTACGAAGCTGTACACTGCTAGAAGGTGGCAATAGTGAGAGATATTTGTTTTGCCGGTGGGGGGGAGGGCTCCAGCTTGGGTATGGAGCTCCAGCTTGGCTTTGGAGTTCTGCAGTGGTGAAACAGTGATTTCTTTTGTGGTAAGTCCTGACAGACTGAAGAGGTGCCAGTTGGCAGAATGTGCTCTGATAAGGACATGGGTAAACCTCTCAGCCAATCCGAACCCAGAAAAATACAGACCCATTTTCTAATAGAAGTTAAGGAGTAGTTAGATGGTTTCTTATCATATGTATTTATATAATAGGGGTGAAGGGATAACACTATGAATAAATGGTGTTATTTTCACAGCCATTGTATAACCACTGTGATGACAGCATCACTTTGGGGTTATTTTCACAGCTGTTGTATAACCACTGTGATGACATCACCACTGTGGATTTATTTCCTGATAAACCTACAGTGTCTACATCACCAGCAAATATACTCACAATGGTAATACCGTATCACCAGAGTGAGACCATCTACACTGCAGCCTGCATTTAATAGCTTCACAGTTTCTCTTTCTCACTGAATCCTGCAACTAACTCAGTTAGTATTGTAAAAGACAATCACCTGTGTCACATAGTTATTCTGACAATCCTAGCCCATTACTGTGCTGCTCTAATCTTCAAACCAGCCTCCTTCATAAACCAGTTTCTCTTTCTGAGTGCTGACTGCAACAGTTTCTCTGTCTCAGTGAAGCCTGCAACTTACTGAATAAACAATCTGTTTCTCACTCCTAGCTGCAGGTAACACAATTATCATTGCAAATCACATGCACCTGTTTCTCACAAGGCGCTTTTACACACAGGTTTTTAAAATGAAGTAAGCCTTATCTGTGTGGCGCCGTTGTACTTTGTTGCATTCTGGTTTCCTTTTAAACCCTGCGAGTATTCCAGCCAATCCCACCTCCATTTGTTTCGGCTCCCCCAGAGTTTGCTGCTCTAATGGCAGTTTCTGCAGTGCTACCAGAATGGCTGTTTTACACAGCCAGATGAAACGAAACACATTGGTGCAAACTGCAAGAAGCAGAGATTGCGGTTTGGATGAACATTCACCAAGGGAACGAAACACACAAGGGATGTAATGGAATACTGTTTCCTTAACAGTTATTCCATTACATAAAAACTGTGTAAAAGTGCCTATAGTGTTTAACACTCCCACTCAGAGGGGACATGATAGAAACTTTCAAGTACCTCAAGGGAATCAACAAAGTCCAAGAGGGTAGCATCTTTCAGAAAAAGAGATGTGCAAGAACAAGGGGGCACAATTTGAAGACAGAGGTAATGTGAGAAAGTATTTTTTCACAGAGAGGGTTGTGGATGCATGGAACAGCCTCCCTGAGGAGGTCATGGAGTCAAGAACAGTGGAGGGATTCAAGAATGCATGGGACAGACATAAGGCAGTCCTAGTGGGGGGTAGGAGGAAGTAAGCTGTTGGTTAACTAGGATCTGCAGCTTATCTGTTAGGTAGGAAAATGGGCAGACTAGGTGGGCCAAGCGGTCCTTATCTGCCATCAAATTCTATGTTTCTATGTTTCACCCCATTCAGAAACACTTATACACACTCAGACCACACACAAACAGTGCTGTCAGTATAGCCTAGAGGTAAGAGTAACAAGCAATGAACAAACTTCCTACATTCAGCAGCCCAAACCAGTGTTTGATTCTCACAACTTCCATTTCAACACTGTGTGACTCTAAACAAATCACTTAACTGCCCAGTGCTCCCAGGTCCCCCCCAAAAAACTTACCCAGTTACCAAAATAAAAAAAAAAACAGGGAGAGAACACAGAAAAAAATGTTCCTAAAAGGGTATTAGCCCTATTGTATAAATTGCACACATGGTGGTGCGATTTGTGGAATATGGCAAACATTTGCACTTGTGCAGAGAGAACTGCAATAATATCACTCATGATATTATCGAAGTTTACTCTGCAGTCGTGCAAATATTTTCCATATTCCACAGTCGCCCATCATGTATCCCATATATATACATATATATAGGTCCAGTGCAAACAATACAGCTCCATTGCTAAAAAAAGTGTGCAGTGGAAACATGTAGCAATGCCAGCACCACTTTTGACTGCATTAAAAACATATTTATTTGAAGAATCACATACGTACTAGTTTTGCATACTCCTGATGAACGTAATTCATGTGAAACCAGTAGAGGTTTTTGTGGCGACCCATTGCAGCGGTTAGTATCTCTGTGGTGGTATTTGATTTTTTTTAAATATAGTATCTTTTTTAACGCAGTCTAAAGTAGTGTTGGTATTGTCTTCCTGCATTTTCTTATTATATATAGCCTAAATGTAATGACCAGTCAGAGGCCAGAACTGATGCATAATGAGGTGTCCACAGCCAGGATCCAGAAATTCTCAAGAACACTTTACAAGGTACAGTATAAATAAATGATTTAGCTAGGATAATCATTTGTATGCCAGAACCCTCTTAGTTGCCCCTCTCATCTGCATATCCAACGCTGTACATCAGAATGTTTATAGCAAAAGCAAAACACTACAGAAATATAAAGTGTTATGCATTCAGCATTGTGTTTAAAGGGACATTGTCAACCCCCCCTCAGCTGTCAAACTGTCCCTCATTTAAAATACACATTTTATGGTTGCTCACATTCTGCAGAATGTGCTGATGTAGCTGGTAGTTTGATCCTGAATCCTTTTTTTTTAAAAAAAGAAAAACAGACTTCCCACCACACAGGTGTTACCACACCAAAATGTATTTATTTACACTCTCTAATCAACTTCCACTGCATCTTTCCTGGACTTGGTAACATCCCCAACACAGTCTAGCCACTCAAAATGCAGTGGGAGAAGAGGAAGCTATTGCATCATGAGTGGCCACTCTATTTGGAGGTGTTCCTAATGTTCAAGAAGTATGCAGTAAAAGTAGAGCAAGGACTTGAAACAAAACAAGGTTGATAATAACTACACCATTATCATGCATTTCAGTTCTACTCTGAAAAGGAGCCAGATTAAATAACCAGCAACACCAATGAATTGTAGAGAAGTTAAGCAATTACTTATGTCTTTTTATACAAAAGTAATACGTAACTGTAACTGATTACATTTATTTGAAAGTAACTAGTAACTAACCTGTTACTTTCAAATAAACGTAATCTGTTACAGGTTTTTATTATTTTTGTATTGTTTTTGTATAAAGAGAAATAAGTAACTGTAACTCTAAGGTGTATTACTTTTTCTAGTACTTCTCCATCCTTGCTAGTGACTGCACAGAGCTTCCCGGATCAAGTTTCTAAAAGAAATAGAAAGTAATAGAAAAAGTAACTTACCCAACACTGCTGAAATGTCAGTCTTACACACTGAATAATATTTCCCCAAAAAATCAGATCACAAACTGCAACCTACAACATGTAACGCCTTTTTTTTTTTTTTTTAGATTTAGCTGCAAAATATCTGCTAGGAAAATCTTGTAACATTTTTTTAACATTACCTGCTGACAGAAATGGGAAGTTATCGGATGCCCCAAGCAAACATTACTGCCTTACACATTGCAAAATATTTCCCCGAACACATAAGAGTGCAAACTGCAACCTACAACCAAGAAAAAACCTGCTTTTTAATCAGTATCTTATATTTGCCCCTAACATATAAGACCACAAACTGCAACCTACAAACTACAACATGCAACATGTAACATTTAGCTGCAAAATATCTCCCAGAAAAATAATGCTTTTTAACCAGCACCTTGTATTTGCAGTCTGCTTTTTCACATTAGATTTTCTCAGATTCAATGTCGATGTTTCTGGATATTTCTATATACAGTATTTCTGGAAATATAGAGGATAATGTATGGTCTACAATCAGTAACAAGTGTATGCATCGAAAGATTGCCTTGGTGACGGTTTGAACCTCGAGAGCAAAGTTTGAGAGGTTCATCACCATCGCAACCTCGAGATGTTTACATAGGCTTGTTACTGATTGTAGACCTTACGTTGTCTTTTATAGTGTATGGTCTACCACCCAGTGTGTGTAAAAAAAAAAAAAAGAAATACATTTTACTTCTTACTTGTATGTTTTTTTTTTTTAGTCTGAGTTGCTCTCCTCCAATACTGCTCTCACAACCACGGCCACTTTCTGATCAGGGCGGGCAGTGTGACACGCATCGGCAAATGCGTTCATTGTTGTTATGCTGCAGTAGCTATGTAGCTAGTGCAACATAACAGCTATGATGACATGGCTACTGCAACATAACACTATTCTAGGGATGGATTTCCATCCCTAACAGTGGTCCACCATACATTATAATACCTTCAGGCTGTCCTGTTTTCATGTTTTCTAATGGAACAGTTAAAATAGATAAAGGGGACTCAACATTACCATAACCCAGTTTAATATTTCCAGAGAAGTTATCCAGGAGCTCAAGTATTTGCATCTTAGGGAGATACAGGGAGAGGAGCAGGCACTTTGAGTTGTGCAGTTAGTTTAAAAGCCCTTTTAGATGGAGAATACTAGACTGATTTGAAGGGATTAGTGGGGAAATTAGAGGAGAAATAGTTTGCACTGTGTAAGGCAGTAATGTTTGCCCAACACTCAATATCCCAACTCTTTTAGTAATTTGAGTGGTGGGACTGCAATAGTCGGGAATCGTATCCAGTGAGGATGGCGAATGAATATGAGCAATCGTCAAAACGACAACTCATATTCAGCGCTTTCCTCCTGGGCTACCCTGGAAGGATAGCGATACTACGTGACCGTGAGTGTACTGCAGGGTGACAGGAAAGGGGGGGATAGCGAGGGGGAAGGGAGGGACAGGGAAGGTATTTGGGGGGACTGCTGTACCTGGTGCCACCAAGCTAGCTGTGTGGTGTGGGTGGCTAGCTCAGGTGTGGCAGGTACAGGGTTCGGGACCGTGTGTGAGAAACTTTTGCCGCTGCATGTGGCTGCAGCACTTAATTTTATCCCGATGCAGGGATATTGCCCTTTCCCCAACATGCACCCCCACTTGGAGCTGAGAATCCTTTTTCAGGAGGGTGCAGGGGGCATGGGGGGTACAGCCCCTCCCCGCAAAAACACTTGTTTATTTGTCCGTATGTCGCATCGCCCTGGAGTGTATATAGCCAATTTACTTTTCGGCGATATACACTCACCATAAAAGCGATTACTATTTTGCGATCACTATAAAGACATGGAACTGTCAGGGAATATATGTGTCGGTATTATGATACTGTTGGGAAATCAGAGTCAGGGTAACATGCATCGGGATATTGCGAGTCGGGCCAAATGTACCAGACACCAGCTGGCCAGGAATTTACTCCAGCTGCAGGCTCAGCTGTGTACATGTGAGGCCATGCAAATGCTTATGCACATGTCAAGGGATGCAGGAGGGACAAAAAAAATGGGAGAATACCCCACTTCCATCTACATGATAGTCTGGGCCTTTGGGACATCCCTGGGTTCTCATGCCTGCCAGGGAAACTTTTATTAAAAAGTGTTTGTGTGGCAATTGCAGTGTTACAAAACTTCATTTGAGTAGCAATAGGAAAAATATGTGCAGCGTTTTGAAGGTAACATTGTGTAAAACAGCTGAACAACCACTTTTAGGTGAACTCTGATGCATTGCAAGTGACTGCCATAAATAAACAATTTTGTGTAGTGGTTGATGAAAATTGTGCAGTTTTTCACTATGCTATAGCAGGTAAATTATTCCCTGGTACCTGCTGGCCCCGGATCCTGGTCAATGTAGTGGAGTGCTTCAGGTGGGGAGGACAGCCCTTCCTATGGAACCTCTGCCACGGATGGTAAGCCACGAGAGATACTGTTGGGTTACCAGGACTGAGGGAATTGAAGGGTTGCTGGAATGAAAGGGGTGCAGTATATCCCAAGGGTCTGGTTATATCCTTGGGATGACACAGGTGGCCAAGGAGAAAAATCTCTGTATAAAAAAACAAAACAAAAAAAAAGCTGGAAGGTGTAGGCGACCAGGGGTGGGGTTTGAGTGGTGTGCTTCATCGATGACACTAGGCAGATTAAATAAAATAGTTTCTTTTCTACTTTGTTTTCAATACCAAGTTTCAGCAAAGTTTTTGTCATACTGGCCGTTTGATGTACTCTCAAAAAACAGGACTACTGAACCGAATTTTATTTCTGATAAAGCAGATAAATGCTAAAAAAAAGGTATGTTGATAGTATTGGAAAAATAACATTCCTATTAAAATAAGCATGGTCTGTTGTGGATCATGCAGCACGTGTCAAAAATGCAGGAATTCACTTTTTTCCTACCAATGCATAGCTGGCAAACTCAAAGCTACAAAAGAGTAAGGACTTTGATTTTTAAATATATCACTCAATGCATTAAATGTTTCCTCATGTTACGAATAGGGAAGCCTGCGGAACATGTAAGCAAAAACATCCAGAAATGACTAAGTTATTAGATCTATCAGGGTTACAAACACAGTTTCAGCGTGGAACAACTCTGACAGGACATTTGTGTCTGAAGTTCCCATGCGGCTAGGTGGTCTACCAATGTCAACACTTCGGGCACAACTGACTCGACAATGAAAGTTTTATTCTTTTTCTTTTTTGTTATTATTATTTTACTCTTTGGTAACTGGATATTCTGTGTTCTCTTCCCTTTCTTTAGGGCTCATCCACTGCATTCACTGGCCAGGTGTGGGGGGGCAGGGGCAGGATATCATAATGCCACCCATGATCTCCGGCACTGCCCTGACTTTCCATACAGTATGTACTCAAGCACCAGGAGGAGCTTCTCCCTCCAATAGTTGGTGAGGGTTAGCAAGTAGCACAATGCAGACCCCACTGGCACAGTGTGGTGAAACTGACTTAGAAACCCAGGTAACAATCAAAGGTGTAGGCAACGCTCTGCCTTTTTCACACAGCCACACAAATTTTAGTATTTTTTTATTTTTTTCACTTTCTGTTGTACCAGTATAAACAGTTTGTGAAGTTAGAACTTGTTACAATTGAAGGTGAGCACTAGGACGGAGGTGCTTCTCTCACATGTAGTCAGACTTAAGGAAATAAAGGAGAGCATTTACCCTTGCTTCAAGGAATTATTTGCACAGAACTGGTATTAGCTGAAAAACTTTGTTGTTTATTTCATAGCCTTAAAATAAAAGTGCAGCACACAGGTAAGCTAGATGTCAGCACCTATGCATGGACCTCCTAACATTTCACCTCAACCAGTCAGAGGATGAAGTTACACAAGTAGTGCACCCTTTGTGATTTTTAAAGCATGTTTCCAAAATCATATGTCAGGCATACTCAATACACCGTCTAAACAGACGGTTAAAACAGTAAACCTAATAATCCTGCAGGTGACTATGGCACTGCGTTCAAGTGGATATACTATGGTATCCCTAAACTCAATATCCTGAGTCTCGGGATACCGACCACACTGGACTGAAATACATGCTCCCAAATCAATCAGATGCCCAACAATACAATAGAAACATAGAAACATAGACTTTGACGGCAGATAAGGACCGCTAGGCCCATCTAGTCTGCCCATTTCTCTACCTACAGGATAGGCTGCAGATCCTAGTTAACCAACAGCCTATATCTTCCTGCCCCCCACAAGAATTGCCTTATGTCTGTCCCATGCATTCTTGAATTCTCCCACAGTTTTAGACCCCACAACTTCCTCAGGAAGGCTGTTCCATGCATCCACTACCCTCTCTGTGAAATAATACTTCCTCACATTGCCCCTGAACCGGCCTCCTTCTATCTTTAAATTGTGTCCCCTTGTTCTTGCAAGTCTCTTTTTCTGAAAGATGCTACCCTCTTGGACTTTGTTGATTCCCTTGAGGTACTTGAAAGTTTCTATCATGTCCCCCCTCTCCCTTCTTTCCTCAAGGGTATACATATTAAGCTCCTTTAGTCTCTCCTCATACGGCTTCTCTTGCAGACCCTGCACCATTTTAGTTGCCCTCCTCTGGACTGCCTCTATCCTGTCTATGTCCTTGCGGAGATGGGGTCTCCAGAACTGGACACAGTATTCCAGATGGGGTCTCACCAACTGTCTGTACAGAGGATAACAACTTCCTGTTTTCTGCTGCTGATGCCTCTCCTATACATCCCAGTATACCCCCGGCCCTCCCTACTGCCTTCTCCACATTGCTTTTAACCTTAAGGTCATCTGATATGATTACCCCAGGTCCCTTTCCTCTTTTTGTTGTTGTTACTACCTCCACACCCATTGTGTATTCTTCCCTGGGTTCTTGTTTCCCCAGGTGCATTATTTCACTTTTGCATTGAATCCTAGCTGCCATATGTCTGACCATTCCTCCAACCTTGCCAAGTCCCTTTTCATCCTTTCGCCTCCTTGTGTATCAACCCTGTTGCAGATCTTTGTGTCATCTGCAAAAAGGCATACTTTTCCTTCCAGTCCCTCTGCAATGTCACTGATGAAGACATTAAAAAGGACTGGACCCAATACTGAACCCTGCGGTACCCCACTAGTAACCGCCCTTTCTTCAGAGTGGACTCCATTTACAATTACCTTCTGTGTCCTGTTGTCCAGCCAATGTTTTACCCAGGCTACCACCCTGGGACCCACTCCCAGGCTGGTTAATTTGACTAATAATCTTTTGTGTGGGACTGTGTCAAATGCCTTGCTAAAGTCTAGGTAGGCCATGTCCACAGCCCCTCCCTGGTCTACTTTGGTCACCCAGTCAAAGAAATCTATTAGATTCGTCTGACATGACCTTCCCACTGTGAACCCATGCTGCCTTGGATCCTGTGCTCCACTGACCTCTAGGTACTCAACTATTCTTTCCTTCAGAAGTGACTCCATCACTTTCCCTACCACAATGTCGGGCATCTGATTGAAAAATACAATTCAGGGGGCTTCATCCTCCACAGCCCCTGTAACTAAAATGACTAACTCCGAGGGGGAACGGACCTCAGAGTTAAAAACAGTTATGGGGGTAATAAAAGTAAATGGACAGAACCCTGGCCTCCCAGGGCATGCTGGCCAACCTACCAGTGGTTTAGCCCTCAACACCACCAGGGCAGCTCGGCCAGCCTCTGGCTCCAGCCAGGATTTGAAGCCCATCAACAGGGGTAAGGTAGCAAGCCATCACATCTGCTACCTTATCCCTGTAAAGGTCCATTGGGTTTTCTACTGCCAGGATTCCTACTATCCGGATACTGAACCTGTCAGGCAATACTGCATGGGCAGGTCAGTGTTGGGATAGTGAGTCTCAGCAGAACATAAGAGTACCGTTCAAATAAACAGTCTTTCTTAATGATAAAGAGTTCATGATTGACTCACCTAAATTGCTAATATCCTTATTTAACAATTACTGACCAATGCCAATCACATCTGCATGCAAGTAAGCGACAGATGGGGAAATAAATTAAAATAGTGATGGAACTGGGTGTCCTAAAGACATGAGGAACCTGCAAGCCCAACATGGCTGTGTAGAATCTTGCTGCAGTGGGCAATGCAAACAAACAACACTTTGTGGCTGTGGATACACCACGATGTGTAATGCAACCAAAAAGCCCTTTAGGGTTGTGAGTGCCCCACAGCAGACAATGACACAAAAAGCCCTTTGGGGCTGTGGGCCACCCCCCTCCACCCCCACAGTGGGCAATGACACAAAAAGTTATTTGGGGCTGTGGACCCAATGCAGTGGAAAATTAAATCAATTTGTCCTTCTGGGCTGTGCAGACACACCATGGCACCAATGAAACAAAATGCCCTTTTGTGCTGCAGGGACCTACCATGGCAGGCCGTCTAAGCAAAAAACCCTTTGGGGTTGAGCAGACTCACCATAGCAGGTAATCTAAATGAAAAGCCACTTGGGGCTGTGGACCTGCAAAAAAGGCATTACTTACACTATATCAATGCACAGGGACAAAAGCAGGGAAGTAATTGAACCAGCCTTGCCATATGCCAGAGGAGGGAACAGGAGACAGAACAAGTGTTGCCAAGTGACAGTCATGGATACAGCACTGCCGGTTTGAGGGGGCATGGCAGACCGAACCAACAGAATGGCCACATTAAGAAAACAAAACAGCCACATAAAGAAAAAAACAAGCTGTGGCTTTTCCACAACTATTCCAAAGAGGCAGACAAACAAACTACTTAAAAGCACCACATAGGCAGTACAAAAAGCACAAGAACTGTTCCTAATAGAACCTAGAGGCTTCACATGAAAAATCAACTTGCACTGTGCATTTTTCAGCCCCCTGATCGGCTAAGTACTTAACAGTTAAAACAGAGAGTAGACAGTGACTGGGGGAAGAGGGCGCAGAACTGGGGTGGACATTAGGGATTTTGAAGCTATGATAGGTGAAGCAGGGCTACACCCCCAAAAGTCCTCTTACAGAGAGCTAGCAACATGCCTTCCATCCCTTTTCCACACAGATATAAAAAAGATGATGTTAATGTTTCAAAACTACAAAACAGACCACCCATATTTCCCTTCTTTAAAAAAGCTTGTCTGCACAGACGCATTCTTTTTTCATATACAGAACATAACACTGAAAGTAACAACATACTGTGCCCAACAAAACAAAATTCAGTTGACAGCACTGGTTCTGTTACATTTATCACAGTCTTCCCCGCTATTTGAATGCTCAGTATACAGAGTCACAAAAAAGTTATGATTGATCTCCTGCTTCATGCCCACAAAGCCCTACATGAAGAAAGTTGTGCCTGAGCCCACACTTTGTGCAGTGTCTACAGGGCCCTGAGCAAAACATTTTGGAATTGATACTGCAGACCATGCAATAGACTCATGAGGCAGTGCTCCTGCCTGGTAGCTCAAAGCAGCAGACCCATGGGGCATGGCACCGCGGGCAAGCATTGCCTTGAGTCACAAGGCTAGGAGCTGGGTAGGGTAGTGAGCATTACGGTTGAAACATCCCAGTGCCAAAGTTCTCTTCTTTTGTGGCCTTGGAACTAAAACACAATGTGTTAACATATTTTTTTTTTTGTAATTAATTTATATAGTGTAATAGTGCATGCCAATTTTCAAAATAATACATTTGGTAGTTTTGGTGCTGCAAACTGCTATATACAGCAAATGGGATTCAAAGTAAGATTTGTTTTGCATACAGATAAAAGATACTAAGGAACCTCAGTACAGTTGTAGAACTACAGGCTACCAAGCAGTAGTGGATAGGGGGCCTAGGTTTGATCCTCAGTGCAGAACATCTTTGCATGAGAAACCATACAGGGAGGTGCTGCAGGAGCACAGTATGCACTCCCTGGAGGAGAGGGGGTGAGAGTGGAAGTGACTGAGATCTACAAGTACTTCATGGAAGGTAGACAAAGTGCAGGCATGGAGTTTCTTTCAGAGGGGGAGCACCAGAACATGGACATATACTATGAAGCTGGGGGGAGTTTAAGAGGGATGCAAGGAAATACTTCTTCATGGAACGGGTGGTGGACTGGAGGATTCCTGGAATAGCCTACAAGAGCAGGTGGTGGGGTGAAGACAGTGGGGAGCTTCAAGCATGTATGAGATAGGCACAAGGGAATAACAGATAGAGGAAAGGGAGGCAGGTGGGTCACCTGTGACCAAATAGAGTCCAGGGTATAGTAATAGGCAGGGAAAATAGGGCAGACTAGATGGGCCTACTGGTCCTTTTCTGCCAACACATTCTACTGATTTAAATATTGGCCCAGAATAGATCATTTCATTCATTTTGCAATGAAAAATGGCCCTATTTAAAGAATGTGGAGGGGCCAGCTCCATGCCACCAAGTGCCTGGGCATCCCCCTGGCACTCTGGCATCAGGGATGTCAGGAGCAGAGGCTGGCAGGGAGGGTTTAGAGCACATTTTCAATGCTTTCTTCCTAGAGGGGAAGGCTATTGCTGCACCACTGTCTAGCGGCTCCTGATGGTGGTGTGGTAGAGATGCCTTTGATGGTGCAGGTCATCACGCCCTGCCAGACACCCCCGGGCCAGCTGCAGCATGTGAAAGGTTGTGGGACAGTGGGCACAGAAAAGGCAAAATGCTGTACAGTTAGAACTCATGATGGCCACACAGTCCCTCCCCACGACAATGGACCATCCTGTGTGCCATCAGAGAAACCCTTTAGCTTTTGCCCAACGAGTATTTGCTCCTCCTCCAGGTTGTGAGGAGGTCCAACAACAGGGGATGACAACCAACAATATTGGAGCCACAGTGGATTCAAGTGAAGATTCCCTGCAACAACTTGAAGGGTGACCCCAGCAAGGATAAGCCAGCCCCAGGACAAGAGGCTGAAGTCTGGCTAGGTCTCCAGGATGGAAGTAAGAGATGAGTATTGGAGGTAGTAGGGTGCGGCCTCTGAGGTGCAAAGGACTGGTGTGCTGGTGGACACAGATAGGATGATTAAAAAGAAAGAACAGCATTCAAGTGCGCAAATAAACCCTCAAAAAACTGTCAAGAAAATGAAAAAACATGACAACTTTTTTGACTTCCATGTTAATCACGAATGAAAAAGAAAAATGCTTTCTCACCAGCAGTACACAAAAAAGTGCCCCGTGCAACAAAAGTTATGAATGATCTTGATCTCATCCTCGTCACAAGGTCAGTAGGGCCCTGTGATTAAAAAAATAAATAAATTATACATGATTTCTTGTTTCTAGCAGTGCCATGAAGAAAGATCAATTATGTGAGAGCCATAGTTGTCTAGCTCCAAGCACTCAGCCTGTGTGGCATGGGCTTTGAATCTTGCCCAGCACCTTCTGCTTAGATCACGGTGCTAGGGGCTGGGGGGAGGGGTGGGCATTACTGTTGAGAACCCCAAGGAACACCACACCACCAATTTGAGAAAACTTCTGAGACTCCAGTCTCTAAATGTTTTTATTTTCTTCGTGTACTTCATGCTTTTCAGCTCTAATGTCTGAATTACCCCCACCCCACCCCCAGCAGACTGACTAAATTCACAAACAATATCTATGGAAGACGGACACAACACAACAAAAATAAAAAGTTATGACATGGCACAAAAAGTACTCACGGACTACACTCACCGGGAGAAAGGGAGTGTATAACAGAAGCCAGATCACACCTCCCAGCAAGAAACTTGATAAAGTGGATCCCAAAGGTCCTGAAACTTCTGTAAAGTATGATTAAGGGAGGCCACAGCTTTTTCTGTATTTAACGCAGTAAATAACTCCTGAATCCATTCCTTAAGTGCAGGTAACGTCTCCTGCGTCCAATGCCGCATTATAAGGAGCTTAGTGACCCCCACAAAGGCTTTTTCCGATTTGGATTTGATACCTTCAAAATTGCCTAATATGCAAATTTCTGGTGTGAAGTAAGCCCCATGGCCAAAAAAGAGAAAAACAAATCCTTTAATCCTTAGCCATAAGTCCTCCATATAGGGACATGTCCAGATCATGTGGAATAAGGTACTTTCTGCCTGAGAGCACCTATGGCATCGAGAGTCAGCGGTCTTCCCGATTTGGAACAACCTGTACAGCATAAAACATGTTATGTAATATATCAAATTATGATAAACGTAATCTGTCCTGTTTTATGGAAGGGTACAAGTTTTTCCAAATAGAGATCCAAGTAGCAGAATCATAACTTAGCCACAATGTCTGCTGCCAAAAAAAAGGCCATAGGTGCACACTCCTTCCACATTACAGAATTTAGCTCCCTATAGATCTGGGATATCAACTTGCTTGAAACTGCCCGCTAAGACAAGACCTCAAAAAATGAGCTTGCTGCTGAATGCCAAGGTGGCTTCCCCAGAAGGGATTGCAAACTATGCTTGATCTGGGCAAATCACAAAAAGCTATGTGCTGGGAGGTGAAATCGCTGTTTAAATTCTTTAAAAGTGAGAAACCCATTCTGTTTTACAAGCTCAACCAATGTTGCAATGTTAATATCTCTCCAAGAAGCTGGCAAAATAATTTTCCGCCCTATCATAATATTGGGATTAAAATAGAATGACTATCTCAAATCAACTTGAGGGTGCAACTTTAAGGAAGGACAAAGCTGGTGGTGGACCCTTATCGACCAGCCTATGGGGGAGTCCCTCAAGGGTTTAGGTATTTTTGCCTAAGGTAAGTACAATAGAGCAGATAAGGAAGTTTGAAATTGCAATGTCCATTACTTCTCTATTTGAAGCCACATGGGATTCTGGGACTGCCTCTCACCATGGTAGCACCACTGTAAGTATTTAGCATCACGGATGGTGAAGTAATATTGAACTGAGGCAGCTGCAGACACCCTCCCAATTCTCTAGGACTGCAAAGCTTTCCAAATGCACGTCTGGGCAGTTTCCTTGCCCACAAAAACTTAGACCACATTGACTGGATCCTATTAAACCACATTTTGGGCTAAAATATATTTAACATCAAGAGCGGGTACATCAGCCTGGGCAGGGCAACCATCTTAAGAATGTTTGCCATTCCCATAAAGACATGACTAAATGCTGCCACTGCTGTAAGTTGGTTTCCAGGTGCCGAACCACAGGATTGAGATTCAACTTTTTAAGCCACTGGAAGTCCTTGGTGATCTTGATACTTGAATATGTACTAGAACGGGCTTCCCACTGCAGCCCCAGGGCTTGAATATCAGCACTCGAAATCATCAGAGACAAGTGGTAAACAACAGTTTTATGAAGGTTTAACTTATAACCTGATAATGAACTGAATATCTCAAGTAACTGTAAGGCGGCAGGAAGGGAACTTTTCTGTTGGGGAATGTGTAGAAGAACGTCGTCCACAAACATAGAGAGTTTAAAGTCATTGGCCCCTATTGAAATACCTCTAATCTGAGGGGATGTAACTATTTTTCTCACTAAAGGCTTGATGTACAAATTAATAACATGGGTGATAAGGGGCACCCCTGGCACATGCCTCTCATCAGAAAAAAGGGTGTAGACAACTTGCTATTACAAAAAATTCTCGCCAAGGGAGCCCCGGGTGCACTGTGAGGCACTTATTTGCCAAGACTCAGCAGACCCAAAACCCTATTTTTTTTTCCTTTTGCTGTTTGTAGGACGATAGGGTTGGAAAACCTAATTCCACATTTCCCTACTTTTGTTGCTTTGTCATACCCTAACTGATGCATTAATGCAATTTTATTTTGCAAAGAATATATATCTATATATGGTTAGACAGTGATATATAGGGGATATTGCATGGAACTCTAGTATGCAAGTTTTTGATTTTCCTCTGGAATGTTGGAAACAATGCCCTTTTGGCACGAACAGTTTAGCCATGAGTTCAAGGGGGCACTGTTGCCTATATGGCCGAGAAAAATAAAAAGCTTACACACTAGAGTCCCATGTGATGTCCTATTTATATTTTGGATGCAGTCCTTGTAACATACCTGTAGGGATGATAACAACGCCATAGGGGGATAAAATTATACATGACAATTCAAACTGTGCCTGACTAACAGAAGTAACATATCTCTCAACTGTCTCACAAAGGACTGATGCCCTCCAAAACAACTGCCTGTTTTCAAGGGTATCCTGAGAGCACCAGGGAGGTTTAGTGACTTGTTCAGAGTAACACAGTATGGAAGTGGAGATTGTGGGACTCAAACCCCAGTCTGTTGGATGTGCTAAGCTCATACATAGCTTGTTACTCTGACTTCTAAACTATACTGCCAGCACTTGATTTCATCAGTCAGAAGCCATCCTTCACATAAAAAATGCTGTCCCATACGATATGCTGTGATTGAAGTACCTACTGTAATCTGTTGCTCAGTTAACAGTGAACATTATGAACATGAAAGCATTTACAGCATCGTGAACTATTGTTTCTGTGATATGATGTGTTCCACATCTTTCTTTTTGCCATAATTTGCAGGACAGTGTCCTCATTTGGGTGGCAAAGGATTGAGAGGTATAAAGTAATAAAGCTGCTTTGGCTGAGCTCTTCTCAATTAGTCATAGAGTTCTCACACTACTCGGAATGAATTTTTTCTGTCAGCACATTTCCTCTCTGAGCATTTAAAAGCCTCAGGGTCAGCAGAAGGACTGCTTTTATTTATATGTATATAAATAGTGCCTGTCAGACCAACTTCATAAAATGGCCAAATCTGAACAATAGCAGGATACAATATTCGTGCCAGCAGTGAGTGTTAAAGAAAAGGTTAAGACAGCTGATGCCAAGATTTGGCATGCTTTCAGTGACACAAGAGACCAAGCTTTTCTTCTTGATTTCAAATTCAAAACATGACGGCTTTTTTCGGTTAAGATGAAATTAAATGTAACATGAGCTTAACTTGCTCAGTGTTCCCCATTCATTATTTTAGCATGGTAGGCAACTACACTATATTTGTAACTACCATCCAACAGGTGTGGCTAACCCTTTTATTGTTTTATTTTTATTTTATCATCCAAAATGTAAGGAACGATGTATGGGTGGCAATAAACAACAAGCCTGTGTTCCATGGAGGGTTAGCTGGGAGGTCCGTGCTGTTACTTTGACCTCAAGATGGAAACACAAGGCAAGCAGTTTATGGTCACTGCAGCGGGGACTAGCAAGCATTGCCATGTGCCGAGGCGGGGAGAGAGAGAGAGAGATGGAGAGGTAGAATGACAGAACTGAACAATGAACAATGGCTCTGTTGAGTAAGACCTTTTTTTTTTTAATTTAGTCTTTTTATTTAATTTATAAATGCAACAATTTTACAGGCAGCAATATATCACTTATTAATACCAGTTGATAACATCACAGTACATTACATGTATACTTGTAGCAGTCATATTAGGGGAAAATAAATTAACATCTTATTATTTTAGTGTCCAGATAATCATAATTACTCATTTTAAGTGCAGTCCAAATAAGGTATAGCACGGTGAGCCCTCCCCTTTCCTTCCCAGATATTATTCCCATTAAAATTCAAGGAGCATCACAGATCATATCCCGAGTATGTTTTCAATGCAAAAGAAGAGCAAAATTACATGTTCAGTACATAGCTTAAGGTACAAAATCATCATAATAATTTTGTTGGTATGACATTCACTTTTGCCATTGTACATCACATTTTTGAACTTTGTCCATCATCTTGGCCGAGAATCGCTCAAGGGCATATATCTCCCTGGACAAAACAATCCAAGCTTTTTTAGTGGGTATTTTATTTGTAAACCACAGTCTAGTGATAATTTTGTGGGCTGCTGTTATAAATTTTAAAATTTGATTCAGTAAGTTGTTGTCAATTTGCAGACCTTTTGGTTTAATAAAAGTCAATATAAACGTGGGATTGAATAAATCAGTGGTGTCATAAATTGCACTCAGCTCCTCGAGGATCTCCTTCCAAAACTTGGATAGCTTAGCACATGACCAAAGGACATAGCTCTGATTTGCTCTATCATCCCCACATTCTCTCCAGCACTGTCCCTCCCTTAATTCTCCCATACTAGCCAGCAAGGCTGGTGTGTGGAAGAAACAAGAACGGAGTTTCCACATGTATTCATGCCAGTATGGTGAGAAAAAGATTTTTATAGTTGGTAAAGCAGATTAATTCCAGTCCTGCTCACTGATTGATACCTGTAGTTCTTGTTCCCATCTAAACCTGAATGAGTTGGTTGAGTTTCCCCGTCTTTCATTTAAGGCCTTATATATCTTACTAGTCAGATGATCTGAGGTCATTCCTCTGATATGAGCTTTTAACAGTTATATTATTTGGGTAGGGTTTTCACTTAGGGCCGTGAGTGACCATTCGCATGGCTGAAGGTATGATTTAAGATGTAAATAAGAAATAAAATATTTATGGAGCAAGTGATATTCCTTCTGAAGGGAGACTAAGGGAAGGAGACCTGTTCCACCCACTAACTGGAAAATGAATAAAATGCCATATCTCTGCCACTGAATTACATAGGGTCCTGAGGGACCTGCTGTCAAATTTGCATTATACTTCAGTGTTCCCAAGAACAATTTTTCAGGGAATGTAAAATAATCATTACTAACGTTAAGCCGTATTTTTAAAAGTTTTCTGGTGAACTTCAGATAATTCATTAGCCCTTGGCACTTGGGGAGGTCCCAAAAGGAGCTCCTGAGTGTTGTTTAGGTCTCCCCAGGTTACTTCTAACTGTATCCAGTGTGCATCATACTGTTTATTTAGCCAGTGTGGGACTACCCTTAACTGTGCTGCTATTGCATACTTCTTGAGGTCAGGGAGGTTAAGGCCACCTCTCTCTCTCTCTCTCTCTGGCCAGTTGCAGAACAGAATATCTAATTCTGGGACACTTTCTGCTCCAAATAAAGTGGGATATAATTCTGTCCCACACCTGGAAATATGTTTTAGCTGGGGCGAAAGGGCAGTGTCTGAAGAAAGAACAGTATGCGGGGAAATATAGTCTGCTTAATTGTATCTATCCTACTCAAAAAGCTTAGGGGGAGACGTGACCAATGAGATAGATCTTCTGTCAATTTTAGGGTTAAAGATTTGAGAGCTCTGCATGAATAGGGTTTCTTGGGAGCTTTGTTCCCAAGTATCTCATCTCTTGTCTGTGCCACTTAAAGGGGAAGTCTTTTTTTGAAGTGGGAGGGATGGAGGGAGGTAATTGTACATCAATACCTAGGTTTTTGATTTGTTAATTTTGAGTAAGTGCTTCTTATCTATCAGATAGAGTTAATGAGCACTGGTACAGAGAGAGTGAGTGAGCACCGGTACAGAGAGAATGAGTGAGCACTGGTGCAGAGAGAGTGAGTGAGCACCAGTACAGAGGAAGTGAGCAAGCACTGGTACAGAGAGAGTGAGTGAGTCGACGAGCAGCTCTGCCTATTAAGTTCTACTGCACTTGGAGGGGAATCCTCTCACATATCCTGAGGGCAACGACTGTGACCTACTAGTGCAGTTGTGAAGGCAAGCTGCAGCCTGTGCAAGTCATGTTAAGTGAAAATGACAGTCAATGCCAGGTGGGAGTCAGCACAAGCAGGTAAACAGGTGCACTGATGACAGAACATGCACATCTTTTATAAAGCACCCAACAACAGCTTGTTGCTTCAGATTCCCAATCACAGCAGGCAGCAGAGTTAATAGTTTGCTCACCAGATTTCTTACAAACTCAGTCTGGTTTATGTTCAGTTAGATTAGCTTAAAATCTATCATTCTTTTCCTAAAAACAGTTGATCATTTGAGTTTCAGTGCTGAATTTAAGTAGTGGAAATCTTTCTCTATGAGAGATCAGCTTGTCTGTGTCACAGCTCTGTTATTTCTCATCAAAACTGATTTTATTTTCTAACTGTATAACACAGAGTTGTTTAATGAATATAAAAATAAATCTAAATTTTGTTCATTCATAGAAATAGTTTGTCTTTCTAGCCTTCATTCATGTAAGAACTGTTACACTCTATTATTTCAAGCACATGTACTATCTGAAATCACAAATTTCAGTTCTTTGGTGGTTTCTGCATGAAAATACATCATGTACATGTATACACAGAAACACTGTCTATTCCCCTGATGCCACCATCCCCTGCCTAAAGAATCAGGGCTGCTGTACCCTGCCTAAACAGTTGGGGTTACTGCACCCTGCTGCCCTCTTCCTCCCCCCCACAGTCAGGGACACTGCACCTATTGCCCCCTGTTCCTGACTCCACAGTCAGGGCTGCTGTGCTCTGCTAAGCCCTAGAGTCCTAGTTCCCTTGCCTCCACAGTTGGGGCTGCTGCATTCTGCTGCCCTACACCACCATAGTGAGACTTTTACTGCACCCTGCTACCCACTTCCATTGCCCCAAATGGGCAGGGCTGCTGAACCACACACACCCTGTCTCACAGTCAGGGCTGCTGATTCCCCCCCTGTCCTGCCCCACAGTCAAGGCTTCTGCACCATGCTGTCCTCTATTCCCTGCCACCACAGCCAAGGCTGTTGCATCCTGCTCCTGTCTACACAGTTAGGGTTGCTGTGGAGCGTGGGGCTCTAAGGCACAGCAGGCCACAGAAACTCAGTTGTGCAGACAGCAGGGTGCAGCAGTCCAGGCTGTGGTGACAGGGGACAGAGGACATCATGGTGTAGAAGCCTCAACTGTGGGGATGGGCACAAGGGTGGCATCAGGGTACAGCAGCCCTGACTGTAAGATGGGGTGTGCGTGGTGCAGCAGCCCTGCCCATTTGAGGCAAGGGAAGTGGGTAGCTGGGTGCCCTCAAGTGATCTAGGTTAGCAAGGTGCAGCAGCCCCAGCTGTGGAGGCAGGGGGACCTGGGACTCTAGGACTTAGCAGAGCACAGCAGCCCTGATTGAGGTGACAGGAACAGGGTGCAACAGGTGCAGTGTCCCTGACTGTGAGGGTGGGAGAGAGAGGGCAGCAGGGTTCTACAACCCCAACTGTTTGGGCAGGGGGCAGCAGGGTGCAGCAACCCTGATTCTTAAGACAGGGGATGGAGTCAGCAGGGTCCACAATCCCCGACTGTGTTGGAGTAGACAGTGGGCAGCAGGGTGCAGCAGCCTCAAATGTGGGGAAGAGACACGCTGCATTGGGGTGCCATATAGTGTTTCTATTTTTACACACATGATGTATTTTCATACAGAAACCACCAAAGAACTGAAATTTGTGAGTTCAGACAGTACATGTGCTTGAAATAGTAGTGTGTGACAGGTACCTGTTTGTCAATCTGACATGAAAAAAAGTTCATATATGAATCTATTTATGAAGGCTGCTGTTCATCAAGGATAAACTATTCCTATGAATGAACAACATTTAGATTTATTTTATATTCATTAAACAACCCTCTGTTATATAGTCAGAAAAAAAATCAGAGTTTTGATGGGAAAGAACTAAGAGCTGTGATACAGACAAGCTGATCTCTCACAGAGAAGGATTTGCACTACTTCAATTCAGCACTGAAACACAAATAATCAATTTTTATAATAGAATGATAGATTGTAAGCTAATCTATCTAAACACAAACCACACACTGAGTTTGTAAGATACCTGAAGCGCAAACCATTAACTCTACAGCCTGCTGTGACTGGGAATTTGAAGCAGCAAAAATCTTTGCACATAATCTTTCAACTTGAGCTAAAGTAAACTGGGTGACTTGCTCTGGTCCTAATTCACAGAAAAGGGACAGAGAGCTCACTAGGCTGACTAAAACTGGCCCCATTCAATGCAGCATTGACGCTGCAGACACCAAGGGGGTACCATGTGCAGCAACCAAACAAGTTTTTTTTTTATATATTTTCTTTTTCTAGCACCCCTAGGCCTGATCTAGGAAATTCCTTTACCCCTGCTGCCCATTTCATGCCCATGAAAATCCTGAAGTCTGATACTCCATTCCTGCCTTTGCTCAGTTCTAACTCTGGCCTCCAGAGACTGGTAGCCTGCAGCTTGCCCCCCGCAGGCAAGACTCAAAGCGAGACCAGACCTCCTAGTAGAACACTTGGACCAACATGCCTAGGATACCAGAGGTAGAAGCCAACAAGGAAGCAGTCAAGGCAGCCCAGCTGATCTTGCTGGAATGAGTAGACTTTATCTGTCCCAAGTCAGCCCCTTATTTTCACCCAGTACCCCCACCCAACCCTTGTTCTACCCAGAAGGCATGCTGTTGGGGAATGACTCCACCTTTATCCTAGCAGGGTCAGAGGGATAAGTGAGCCCTCCCTTCCTTCAGAACTCTCCTACTGGTTCTGCTCTCGGTATGATTTCTGTTTCAAACATCAAGTGAGTGGGGGGAAGGGGGGCTCTGCTGACATAAGGCTACTCCATAAGAGTGAACCATTCATTTTTGCTTGACATCCCCACCACCACTAGAGGGAGGTCATGCAACAGAAGTGGGCACCCTCCCATACCTGAGCCTGAGGCATCTGAAGTAGACACTGGAATCCTGCCTTACGAGATGTCCCAGGATAAGGCCATGGACCTGGGTCATCTGGATGGCAAGCAGTTGCACTATTACGGTGCTTGCTATCTGGCTCTGCAGCAGGCAAGAATAAACCCCCTGTGACTACTAGATCACTAAGGAAACTATGAAATTATTCAGGAAACCAGGAATCGTACATGTGTTTAAATATAGGCATGATATTCAAGAAAGGGGCAGTGGGGCATCCAAGACTTCCACACTTGTCCCATTTTTGCAGTGCTGCTTATTTATTTATTTCAATTTTTGGAAACAACCTTTGAGCAGGATGCTCTTTTTCAAAGGTTCCACGTCAATGAGAACAGATGTACATACATAGGAAAAACAGTAACATGACACATTATGCTGAGACAAAATACAGAGTACAATATTAACAAGAAATTGACTAATGACTTACCTGATGTGGCAGTCCCCCACCCCTTCCTATAGTACTTCCAAGCTGGGAAGCACCCAAAGCTTGAGAACACTGCAGTAATACAGGGGGCTCATACATGTCAGCAAACCGTGAAGGGTTTATATAAGGTAAACCTTTGATCAAGTTACGTACATTATGTGCACCTATTGTATGTTTATTATGCAACCTGATGTTTTTTTCCTGTAACTGTTTTGATCTTTTGTACAGGACGACTCTGTAAACAGGTCTTGCCTGTGTATATCCTATTATAAAAATAAAACATTTTCCTACTACTACTAAACTTTGCTCCAGGTCTTGCACCAGTTCCTGTGTGACAGTAAATCTACTTAGCTGATTCACCTCTAGAAGATTCAGAATGTACCTGTCACAGACCATATTCACAGGTACTGTTGGTTAAGCAATCACTAAAGTTGTGCAATAAACAGAATATTTTTTTTCAGAATTCCTGAATCTTAAGGTGATATGAAGCAACTCCAAGTACTGAAAAAATATTTGATTGAATGTTCTCTCCTCACACGATAACTAAAACGTCCTCCACACACAAAACACCAGTCTTTCATGACACCCCCAACTTAACCGGTGGGGAGGGTCTTCACACATTCCATAAAAGTCAGTGAAGGGCCCTGGCAGGACAAGACCCATTCCCAAGGTTGTAATAACACCGTGAGCCTCACCCTGCCAGTGCAGATAAATAATTGAAATATATATATCTGGTCCTATTCCCATCCCACTTCCAGCTAGCTAGCCAAATTTGTTTGGGGTTGGTCCAAACCCCCTGCTCTTCAACATGCTCAACTGACCAGGGTTAGCATGGAAGTGGCATCTTAAGGCTCCCTCACGGTGGTGTCTCTGCCTGTGTTATTAGTGCTCCTAGATTGATTTGGCATTTTCCCTGTAACTCCAAGGCAATGTTCCTGTGTTTTCCTGTATTGTACATTTTTTCCTATGGAAGCAGAATTGCTCTGTTTTCCTGTATAGCCAATGGGAAGAATTTCCCAGTAGATGGCTCCAAATTCCTGTAAAATACAAGAATCCCTGTAGATCTGAAAGCCCTGTAGTATACTTAGTTATACGAGCACAGCTACTTTCACCAAATCTCAGGTGACGTGAAGTTCATCAACTCATGAACTTTGAGGAATGCTAATGAACAGGTTCATAAACCTCCACAAAAATCAATGAACTGTTCTTCAGCTCAGTTTAGGAACCAATGTCATGAACTATTGCATTCATCAATAAAAAGTTCATCAGGTTGCTGACCTTTTAGTGGATCACGATAAACCAAGACCATAATCAGTTTGTGTAACTGATCTGCTTATCAGAATGCACAGTTTAATTGGCATTGACAATCACACAATCAGAAGTCATTGGGCTTGATTTTCAGCCATGCATCTGAGACTTGCCAGATACCCGAGACTCACGCCAATATCCAAGGTGATCTAACTATTGTGTTCATCTGCCACACGTGTCAAAATGTGTGCCTTATAATGATACGTGTGTCAATATTTGACACATACATCATTACTTTCATGTAAAGCAGCATTAGCTGCCATAAATGTGGAAGACATGTGAAACTGTCACTCAAAACATTTTGCCTCAATTATCCTGCTGCCAGCACACACCAAACTTGGGTCCTGTACCTGCAGCCAGATCTTTGAAAATCCAGCCCTTACTGATTAGGGCTTTAAAATTATAATTTATACAAGGCAATTAACCAGTTGAGCATACAAACAGGTTAACATTTAAGCTCCTCACATCTTAATGCAGCAGTATTTTTTAGTGGCAATATAGTTTTTTTTCAACCATAATGTTTATCTGGCCGAAATAGCAAACACCATTTTCTTTTCCTTTTCATTTATTCCTGAAACAAGATAGAAGATTTTGAAAAGCTCTCAATCCCACATCATGCTCGCCATGAAAAAAACTAAATATCTTGGTACAGTGTTGTGCTATTTACATAAAGTAGAAACACTGTGGTAGGGCTAGTCGTCCTACCTGGGTATTAGAAGGATTCTTCATTCTTCTAATTTTTGAGCCTGCTGCATCAGTACCCTTTCTGTCCTCTGCTGTACTGTCCTCCTTTACTATTCTGTCAGGATGGCCACCTGCAGAAGCCCCCCTTTTCTCTCATCATTACTCATTGTTTTTCCAAGTCCCTCCAAAAATGCATCCTGAATGGCTCAAAGTGATGAGGAAATTATGTAAGAGCTAGCTAGTAAACTTTGATTTATTATAGAATAATGCATAGGGGCTGGCTAGCACAATTTTGTTTTTCAATACATAAGGGCAGATATCAGTAGTTAAATATGTGCACGTTTAAAAGATTAGCCATTTTTGGTTAAAATGCTGTTATGTGGCACTTCAAGTATAATATGTCTTACTGCCAGAAGTGCACTAAAATGCTTTGCTATGTGAAGGCTGACTGTTTGAAAGAACCAGATTTAGTCACAAAGAGAAGTTTTCCTCAATAAGTAAAAGGCTGGGCTTTGCTCTCACAACTAGATTTACCCCTCTATCCTGCTACCGAATATGTCTCCGTGAACTTCCGAGGGAGCATTCATACTTAAGCATTCACAGGGTCAGACTACCCAGAGCCAGTTTACAAACAACCTTGTTTTTTAGACAGCCTGGAGCCTGGGGGAAGGTATGCCTTGAAAACAATTGTAAACAGCATTGTAACATGGGCACCTTAAAACGTGTAATGCGATTGAACAAGTGAGTGTGCGTGGCCATACATTAATCTTTGTTATACCAGCAGCTAGAGTAAGTAGGTGCTAGCTAAAATCTCTACTCATGTCTAGCTGTTAGGTACAGTATATGTATGGCACAGCCAGAACTTGTTGTCATCCAGCTCTTTCCCATACCGTGGCTTCAGCTGAAACCATGAAACAGGTCATAGCCAGCCACCCAGATGGATCATGCAGAAGGGAGCAGCTTACCAGAAAGCTGGCACTACCAGACAAGAGAACAGAGCAGCTGGCTCTGTGTGTTCTTTCTGCAGCAGTGTGAAGGGAGTGGGTTAGTGGAAAGCCATGAGTAGCAAGAGATGACAGCAGCCACCTGGCCCTATGGACTTCGGAGAATTGTGACAGTGTGGTAGAAGTGGTAAGTGTGAAAAGTTGTTCCCCACACACCTGCCCTGGCAGACACTATAGTTGAGAGCATGTTTTGGTGTTCTGGCCCGTTTCGGGGAGTGGGAGGAGAGAGAGCTAGAGCCCTGTTCAGGAGAGTGGGAGCAGAGAGGTGGCGCTGGGTGAAAGAGGTGGCGAGGTGCTGCAGAATACGTGTCCAGTTGTGAGGAGCGGGAGGACAGCACCATGATGTGTGGCAGGTGGGCAGGAGAGAGTGGGAAACAGGGAGCAGAGAGCCAGGAGGAGGGAGCGGGCTGAATGGTGCCGGTTTCCAGAGGTGGGATGGGGTGACAGGGACTGGACAATAGAACAGGGCAGCAGGCACTGAAGACTGCTAAATGCAGGAGCAGTTGGCGACCCAGATGGATCGTACTCTCGATCTGCATCCCCTTTTTAACCAAGTGTCATTTGCCGGGTCAACAGAAAAGGGCAGTAGGCATGGTTGGCTCCTCTCTGCAGCAGCAGCTGGCCAGGCACATGGATTATACTCCCGACCTCAATCCCCTTTTTGAAGCAAGTCTTGGTTGCTCCATCCCCTGCCATCGCTGCCAACGTGCTGGTGGGCTGAATGTGGGAACCCTTCCCCAAGCAACAGAATACTTTTCCAGGCACTGAAGCAGCTAAGACCAGGAAGCAGACAGTACATTTCTGCTCCCAGCCTCCTGTTGACAAACGGAGGAGGAATGTTCACCGCTTGTTAAGTAAAGGAACCACAGAATCACTGCAGGGACTACTTTATGAAGTGGCAGTTTCAGTGCAAGGATACCAAAGTCAGATGGGAGTCTTAACGATATTTCCTAAACACTAAATAAAAATTTGAAAATCTGTTTGAGCCCATGTTGTAAGTGCAATAACCCACTCCAGGGTGTAGGGTTACTGGGGATTAATCAACACCCTGGGTGCTGTGAGGACACTTGGGCTTCGCCCTCATGCTTCACAACACACCCAGGGGATGATTAATCCCCAGTATTCCTCTAATAAGTGAGGTTATTGCTTACTGTGTGCAGACTGCCTGGAGCCTGGAAATCATTAAGGATGCAATGTCCAAATAGGAAAGGTATATAACACCCCCTCCCCCCGAAATTAGCTGTGTAATCGCCTGGGATCCTAGCAGTCTAGGATCGAACAACACCGGAGTACAGACAAAGAGAAAGAGTAGAGGGATCATGTGGCTGAATAGAGCTAGAGTAAAAGAAGGGCATGCAGTTTTCATGCCCTAATGAGCATTTGCAGCATAGAGGAAAAGGGATCCCAGCAAGATTCTGAGAGACTGACTGTGGTATTCTGCTTATTACCACGTAATGCTCCATTTCTTGGTTTATTTTCATTTGCTGGGATTTTGATGCTGACTGGAGCTGGAGAGAAGGGAAGGCATACAGTCTTCAAGCACACAGAGTAATTTAAAGTACATATTTAGGAAGGGATCCTGAAAATGTCAAGGGACTCTGACTGTTGCGTCCTGACAAATGTACTGTGAAGATTTAATTTCTTCATCTGTACTTTTCCTGTGAATTTTTGTTTTGTGGAACCTCCTTGCATAAAACCACGTGGCAAGCATGTTGTTCCTTTGTGGACTGAGTCAGTGTCTATCTGTTGCACCCACATCCTAGGAAAAAATGAAACATAGAATCGGATGGCAGATAAAGGTCTCTTGGCCCACCCAGTCTGCCCATTTTTATTACCTTCATACCTACCGTAGATCTTGTTTGATCTACAGCTCTTTAACTCCCCTCCTTCCTTATCTATTCAATTCCCTTATGCCTATCCCATGTATTTTTGAATCCCACCACTGTTTTTGCCCCCTCATCTCCTCTGGAAGGCTGTTCCAGGTGTCTGCCACTCATTCTGTGAAAAAGTACTTCCTTACACCTCTTCTGAATCTGCCTCCTTCCAGCTTCATAGCATGTCTTCTTGTTCTAGAGCACATTTGTTTCTGAAACATATGCCCCTCTTGTACCTTATTAACCCAAGTGAGGTATTTAAAGTTCACTATCACATCTCCCCTCTCCATCTGCTCTTCCAGAATGTACACATTGAGGTTCCTTAGGTTCTCCTCATACGGTTTTTGATGCAGATTCCATATTTTTACACTGCCCTCCTCTGGGCTGCCTTCACTCTGTCTATGTCCTTCTGGAGATGTGGTTTCCAGAACTGGTCATAGTACTGTAGGTGGGGTCTCACCAATGATGTATACAGGTGCAATACCACCTCCCTCTTTCTGCTGGTATACCCTTACTAATGCACCCCAGCATTCTGCTAACATTCCCAACTGCCTTGTTCTACTGCCTGGCCACCTTCAGGTCATCTGTTATGACTATCCCCTGGCCTCTTTCCTACTTTGTTGCCAGTACTACTCCACCCATTTTGTAACCCATCCTTGGATTTCTGTGCCCCAAGTGCATTATTTTGCACTATTTATGCATTAAAACCTAGCTGCCATACCCTTGACCACTCTTCTAGTTTTTTTTGAGATCACTGCACATTCTCTCCACCCCCCAGAAGTGTCCACCTGTTGTAGATCTTGGTGTCATCCACAAAGAGGCAGACCTTCCCTTCCAGGCCTTCTGTTATATCACTTATTAGTACATTAAAAAGGACAGGTTCCAGCACTGAACATTAATACATTAAAAAGGACTGGTCCCAGTAATGAACAATGCGCTACCCCGCTGGTAACCCTTCCTTCCTTGGAGCGAACTCTGTTAATCAGTACCCTCTGCCTCCTACTCCCTAACAAATTCTTCACCCAGTTTACCACTTTGTTACCCACCCCTAAGCTGCCTAGCTTTCTTACCTGTCTCCCATGAGGAACAGTGTCAGAAGCCTTACTGAAGTCCAGGTAGGCCACATCAAATGCTCCTCCTTGGTCTGATAAGCAGCAGGAGAATCCCAGCCTCCCCCTACAAAACAGGGTACTAAATGAGAAAAAGACCAAGGTAGAAAGGTCAGTGGGGGATGCTGCTACAGAAGGTAAAGCCATCAAAAAATGGAGAGCAATGAGTACCAATGCCCGTAGTCTGGGTAACAAGCTTCCTGAATTAGTGGCCTTGATGGAGGAGGAACATCTGGATATTGTGGCAGTCACAGAAACATGGTACACAAAGAACCATGACTGGGACGTAAACATACCAGGATACACTATCTACAGGAGGGACAGGGAGGGCAAAAGAGGAGGAGGAGTAGCTCTCTACATAAGGGAAGGAATCAAAGAAACAGAACAAAATGGTAAACAGGGAGGAGAAGAAGCACTGTGGGTCAATTTGGGGACAGGCAATGGCACCACAATCCACAGAGGAGTTGTATACAGACCCCCTCTCAGGGGCAGGAAATGGACAAGGAAATGAAGAAAGTATACTTAGAATGGCAGAAAAAGGGGAGATATTGCTGATGGGTGATCTGAATATGCCAGATGTTAACTGGAATGCAGTTGCAGCAGCCACTTCTAAGAGTGGGGTTATTCTAGATGCCCTACAGGGGGGCATGCCTTAGACAACTAGTATTGGAACCCACTCGAGAGGGAGCAATCTTAGACCTGGTTCTCTCAAATGGAGATGGAGAGAGGATCACAGATGTAAAAGTGGGTAGCCATCTGGGAACTAGCGACCATTGAACCATACAAAGGCAAAAGTACTGGACTTCAGGAGGGCTGACTTTGCCAAAATGGGTGAGTGTCTAAGGAATGCACTAGCAAATGGGCAGGAAGGAGGGGTGGAAGAACAATGGGGAATAATAAAAAACTGCCATCACAGAGGTAACAAGCCTTTGTGTGAAGCAAATAAACCAAACAAAACAATGTAATAAACCACTATGGTTCTCAAAGGAGGTGGCAGTGTAGGTTCAAGAGAAAAAGAAAGCATTCAGAAAGTACAAGGAATCACAGAAGGAGCAGGACAGAGAACTGTATCAGTTAAAGCAAAAGGAAGCTGGGACGGCAGTCTGAACAGCAAAGGCCCGAACCAAGGAAAAGATAGCCAACTCAGTTAAGAAGGGGGATAAAACCTTTTTTAGGTACATCAGGGAGCGAAGGAAGACCAAGGGAGGGTGGGCAGATGGTGACTGTGAAAAGGCAGAGATACTAAACAAATATTTTGCTCAGTATTTACAAATGAAGAGGGAGGTACCTAAAACAAACAATAGAAACACTCTGGATACACAAGTTGATACCAGCCCATTTACAGAACAAAGGGTTCTGAAAGAACTCTTAAAACTGAAGGTGGACAAAGCAATGGGGCCTGATGGGATTCATCCCAGAATTCTAAAAGAACTAAGGGTAGAACTAATGACACCACTGACTACCCTCTTTAACAAGTCATGGGAGGATGGGGTGGTACCTGAGAACTGGAGGAGGGCAGATGTGATTCCCCTTCACAAAAGTGGGAGCAGGGCAGAAGCAGGGAACTAAAGGCCTGTTAGTTTAACCTCAGTGATAGGGAAAATGATGGAATCACTTCTGAAGGAAAGAACTGTCTAGTACCTAGAGGTCAGAGGGGCACAGGACCCAAGGCAGCATGGATTCACAGCGGGAAGATCATGCCAGACGAGTCTAATGGATTTCTTTGACTGGGTGACCAAAGTAGTAGATCAGGGAGGGGCTGTGGACATGGCCTACCTAGACTTTAGCAAGGCATTTGACACAGTCCCACACAAAAGATTAATATACAAGTTAGCCACCCTGGGAGTGTGTCCCAAGATGATAGCCTGGGTAAAGAATTGGCTGGAGAATAGGACACAGAGGGTAATAGTAAATGGAGTCCACTCTGAAGAAAGGGGGGGTTACTAGTGGGGTACCGCAGGGTTCAGTATTAGGACTGGTCCTCTTCAATGTCTTTATAAGCGACATTGCAGAGGGACTGGAAGGAAAAGTATGTCTCTTTGCAGATGACACAAAGATCTGCAACAGAGTTGATGCACAAGGTGGGGTGGAAAGGATGAGAAGGGACTTGGCAAGGTTAGAAGGAATGGTCAAATGTATGGCAGCTTAGATTTACTGCTAAGAAGTGCAAGTAGTGCACCTGGGAAACAAAACCCAGATGAAGAGTACACAATGGGGGTGAGATACTAACAACAACAAAATGGAAAGGGACCTGGGGTAGTCATATCAGATGACTTAAAGGTGGGCAAGCAATGGAGAGGGCAGTAAGGAGGGTTGGGGAATACTGGGATGGCAGGGAGAGGCATCACCAGTAGAAAACAGAAAGTTGTTATCCTCTGTACAGACAGCTGGTGAGACCCCATCTGGAGTACTGTGTGCAGTTCTGGGAGCCAATCTCCATAAGGACATAGACAGGATGGAAGCTGTCCAGAAGAGGGCAATAAAATGGTGCAGGGTCTGCACCGAGAGGACATATGAAGAGAGACTAAAGGAGATTAATATGTATAGCCTTGAGGAAAGGAGGGAGAGGGGGGACATGATAGAAACTTTCAAGTTCCTCAAGGGAATCAACAAAGTCCAAGAGGGTAGCATCTTTCGAAAAAAGAGGTGTGCAAGAACAAGAGGGCACAATTTGAAGATGGGGGGAGGCTCAGAGATAATGTAAGGAAGTATTTTTTCACAGAGAGGGTTGTGGATGCATAGAACGGCCTCCGAGGAGGTTAAGGAGTCAAAACAGTGGTTGAATTCAAGCATGTATGGACAGTCATAAGGCAATTTAGGGGGTGGTGGTAGAAAGAAGTAGGCTGTTGGTTAACTAGGATCTACAGCTTATCCATTAGGTAGGGAAATGGGCAGACTGGGTGGGCTGAGCGGTCCTTATCTGCCATCAAATTCTATGTTTCTATGGTCACCCAGTCAAAGAAATCTGTCAGATTTGTTTGGCATGCCCCACCCCCCACCCCCCTACCCCTAAAGAATCTATGCTGTCTTGAATCTTGCAATCTGTTGGATTCTTAATACTCCACTATGCTTTTCTTTAGCAATGTTCCCATTATTTTTCCATAATCAATGTCCGCCTGATAGGCCTGTAGTTGCCAGCCTCTTCCCTGCTTTCACTTTTGTGAAGTGGGACTACATCTGCCCTCCTCCAGTTCTCCAGAACTACTCCAGTCTCCAGAGATTTGTTGAAAATGACTGTCAGAGGTGTAGCTAGCAGCTCTCTAAGCTCCCTCAGCACCATTGGATGCACCCCATTTGGCCCCATAGCTTTGTTCACCTTCAGGTTAGTGATTACATTCATAACTCTCACCTCTGAAAAGGAACTAGTGTCTGCTTCTTGTCCCTCAATACTCTTGTTATTTTTATGTGGGTTTTCTCCTTCCTTTTCCACTGTGACCACTGAGCAGAAGTATTTGTTCAAGATGTCTGCCTTTTCCTGGTCATCTTCAGTGTAGTCCACCCCCCCTAACCTTACAAAACCTGCCTTCTTGCTTACATACCTAAAAAATGTCTTGTCCCCTTTTCATACTGCCTAGGCTATTCTTTCTTCTGTTTGCACCTTCTCACTCCATACTGCTTTCCCTGCTTCCCTCTGCCTTTCCTGTTACACCTCCCTATCTTTCTCTCTCTGTCTCCTTGTACCTTTTGAATGCAACCCTTCTGGCCTTTACCTTTTCCACCACCTTTTCCGAAAACCATAGTGGTCTCCTCTTTCTCTTGCTCGCTTGCTTGCTTGACACAGATGTTTGTTGCCTTCACTATTGCCCCTTTTAGTTTAGCCCACTGTTCTTTCATCCCCCCCAGATCCTCCCCCTACCAGATCATTCCTGAGACATTCCCCCATCTTTACAAGAGCTGCCCTCCTGAAGTCCAGGACACTAGCATGAGTGTGGTTTGACTCCACAGCTGTACTTATCTTAAACCACGTTGTACAGTGATCAATGGACCACAGGTGGCTACCCACCTTAACATCCGCAGTGCTGTCCCTGTTGGTGAGAGCCAGATCAAGCACTGCCCCATCTTGAGTGGGTTAACTGTCTAGTTGCCTGAGGATCGCCCCTTGCAGGGAGTCCAGGTCTCTACTTTGAGCTGACGCTGTAGTTTGCAGGCTCCAGACTACATTCAGCAGAGGTTCCCCACCAGCAGCACCTCTCCCTTCTCAGCTATTTTGCTTACTGATTCCAGTAGTGCCTTATTCAGCTCCTCCCCCTGCGGCAGAGGTCAGCAGACCACATGTGCGAATAGCAGCACCTTTCCCTGACTCTAGGGTGCCCCACAGTACCTCCGCCCCCCTCGAATTTCCTCTATCTCCATTGTTTTTATGCTTTCCCTCATATAAAGCACTCCCACACACAACTTTCTTCCCATGCTGTCCTTCTTGAACAGAGTGTAGCCTGGTATGGCCATGTCCTAGTCATGGCTGTCATAGAACCATGACTTGGTAATGAACACAATACGCAGGTCGGCCTCTGCCATGATGGCCTCATAGAAACATAGACTTTGACGGCAGATAAGGACAGCTTGGCCCACCTAGTCTGCCCATTTCCCTACCTACAGGATAAGCCGCAGATCCTAGTCAACCAACAGCCTATTTCTTCCTACCCCCCACAAGAATTGCCTTATGTCTGTCCCATGCATTCTTGAATTCTCCCACAGTTTTAGACCCCACAACCTCCTCAGGGAGGCTGTTCCATGCATCCACTACCCTCTTTGTGAAAAAATACTTCTTCACATTGCCCCTGAACCGCCCCCCCCATCTTTAAATTATGTCCCCTTGTTCTTGCATGTCTTTTTCTGAAAAATGCTACCCTCTTGGACTTTGTTGATTCCACTAAGGTACTTAAATGTTTCTATCATGTGCCCCCTCTCCCTCCTTTCCTCAAGGTTATACATATTAAGCTCTTTTAGTCTCTCCTCATATGACTTCTCTTGCAGACCCTGCACCATTCTAGTTGCCCTGCTCTGGACTGCCTCTATCCTGTCTATGTCCTTGCAGAGATGGGGTCTCCAGAACTGGACACAGTACTCCAGATGGGGTCTCACCAACTGTCTGTACAGAGGGATAACAACTTTCTGTTTTCTGCTGGTGATGCCTCTCCCTATGCATCCCAGTATACCCCCAGCACTCCCTACTGCCTTCTCACATTGCTTGCTAACCTTAAGGTCATCTGATATGATTACCCCCAGGTCCCTTTCCTTTTTTGGTTTTGTTATTCTAGGTCCAGAAACGTACTTCCTAGATTTCTAGCATTAGCACACATGTTCTTCCATATTTTATTGACACTTTGTTTACTGCCCTCAGTTTCTACCCCCCCAATCTGAGTGCATACGTACCCTTTTCTGGAGGCAGTATAGCGCAGTGAATTAACACTCTGAGCTGCAAACCTGGAGACCTGGGTTTGAATCCCACAGCCTCCACTTGCATACTGTGTGACCCTGAGCAAGTCACTTAACTTTCTTGTGTTCCCAGGTCGCACCTGGAAACAAGCTGAGGCTTAGTGTGCCTTTCCTGGTTAAATAATTTCCCCTTTTCCCCTTGTTTATCATGTTGATTTTCAGATTAACTTGCACTCTGGGGGATCCCTCTCCCTTTGGATTCTCCCTCTTCTCTGTGTCAGCCTGTGGAGGGGGACAGATTTTGCCTCCACGATTTCTTGTGCTGCCACCTTGGGCTAGTTTGAATGGTTATCTAACATTTAAACCGCCCACTGAGGACTGCGGTTCCCTCCCAGATGGATGCAGGCCATCAGCCGTATACAGGCCCCTATCCTCCAATGTGGGCCCCCAGTCCTCAATGTAGCCATACCCCTCCTTTCTGCACCATTCTCTCAACCATGAGTTAAATGTAATGTGCAGAGATCCCTTTCCTCTGTCATAGACAGGCAGCACCTCTGCAAAGGCTACAGGGCGAGCTACCTAAGATCTCTTTCTAGTTCCCTAAACTCCCCTTGCACTATCCCAGCCCTGTCCCTAACCAGGTCATTTGTAACTAGGTGGACAGTGACCTGCAGCTCCCTTCCTGCTGCCTTAGCTGTCCCATCAGAAACATGTAGTAACACCATCCTAATACCATCATCCCCTGCCCCTTCCCAGCTCACTAGAAATGGCACTACCACCACCGAGCCTGCCACCATAGCTAACTGGTTCAACACCGCTTTCACTGACCTTAGCTCAGTCCTCCCTAGTAATTTCTTTGATCCTCCCCCCCCAACCAACCTCCCCCTATCCTCCAGCACCCCAGCTTTCACCTGCGCAAGATTTCCACCCGGGAAGCCAGACCCATCCTAGTCAAAGCTTTGAATGGCAACAGTCCCGGCAGTGACTCACTGGACCCCAGTAACCTCAGGCTGGTGCTAGATGAAGTCCTTGCCCCACTCACCAGCCTAATTAACCAGTCACTCTGCCTGGGACGTTTCACAGCGTGGAAAACAGCCATTATCACACCAATTCATAAAGGGGCGTGACAGGTCATCGACCAACAACTACCGCCAATCTCCATCCTCCCCATCTCTAAAGCCCTGGAGAAAGTGGTGGCCATTCAAATCACTGATTATCTGGCTAAGCATAACATTCTATGCCCAGAGCAACATGGCTTCCGTGCTGGTCACAGTACCAGCACTGCCCTAATTGAATTCTCCAACTTCCTACACTCCTCCTTGGATACCAGCTCCCTAGCTGGTGCAGTGTTCATAGACCTCTCAAAGGCCTTGACACCATCTCCCATCCACTTCTGCTGAATGCACTCTGCCACACTGGTCTCTCGGGGCCCCTTAGCATGGTGCACAAGCTATCTTGACTTCCGATCGCAGTGTGTAAAAATCAATAGCACACCTCCGATACCCGTCCCATTCACTCTGGGGTCCCCAATGCTCCATCCTGGGCCCCTTCTTCTCGCCTATCTGAACACCCTGCCCAGTGCTTGCCCTGGCAAAATTCTACTGTATGCAGATGACGCTGTCCTTTTGCCACCCACCATAATCCCATCTCCTCCAGGACACCCTACAGCAGTCTTTCAACAGTGCCAAGCCTGGTTTAAGGAGCGCAGACTCGTCATCAATCTTAAAAAGACCACAGCTATGCTCTTTTCCCACCCCCAAAACAAAGCTAGCAACCACCTACTCTATATCCTTCCAAGTACCAATCAGCCACTGGAACAAGTCTGCTCCTACAAATACCTTGGGGTTACCTTCGACTCAGCCCTCACATTTCACAACCACATCGATGCCCTAACATCCGCCTGGGCATTCTCTTCCGCCATAGAACCTGCCTTCCCCCAAATGCTCTCTGGCTCGCTGTTACATCATCCGTTCTGTCCCTTGTAGACTATGGCCTACCAGTGTATGGTGCTGCCGACACCACTGCACTCAAATAAATTCACTTAACCCTGAACAAAGCCTGCAGATTGATTACTGGTGCCCCCAGGCTCACTCACACCTGTCAGCTGTATGTTGAGGCCAAATTGCTTACCCTGGATGAACGGCTCCATACCAAACCCTGTCTCCTCACAAAAAAACCCTACTGGGCTCCCCCTGGGTAACGACATCCATCCACCATAGCCCTCCCACTACTGCAACACGGTTCTTCCAACAAGACCACTCTAATGGTCCCAGATCAAGAACCAGCCGTTGTCAGAGGTCCTTCTGCATAGAGCCCCAACCTGGTTTAACTCTCTCCCTGCCCCCATCTCCAATGGCACCCCCATCTCTAAGTTCAAACCACCCTTGAAACCCACATCATCAACACTCGTAACTGCTCCTGTCTCTGAAAGTAGCCTCCACCTCTACTTCTTGACAACACCTCCGGGCTCTCCACCTAGCCATCCCCACCACCACTTCCCTGTACACCGTGCCTATGTTTAACCTGGCCAGTACCAGCTGTTTCAGTGATTACCTACTAGATTGCTCACTATTGATACCAACTTGTGTAACACCTGTTCTCAACTTACATGTACCCTGTAACCCAAATGTATTTGTCTGACCACAGTGTGACGTGGCGCCTCTGTTGAACGCCTATTGTTTTGCAAACCTACGCTATGTAACCAAAAACACAATGTATGTCTTTATGTGACGAAGTACCTTTGGAAACGAGCCTCTGGCTCAAAGGTTGTAAACTGATTTTACAAATAAATAAATAATACATCCACATTATGAATCTGGCATGTGTGCATTCAACAAGGGTGAGATTTTTAAAAACTACAAGTGATGGCAATCTTTAATGACATGAAACATTAATTATAAAATTGGCTGTAAAATAGATAGGCAGGTGTGTATTATGGATTTTCTTTTACACACCAAGGGTATGTTGAAAAAAAAAATCAAATACACACTTGCCTAGTCTTTATTTTTTTATAATTGCTGGTGCAGTAGTGCTTTTTTAGGCAACATGAAAAATTGAGGTATTGATAGAACAGTGGTTTATTTTGCAGAACAAATCAGCATGAGAACATTACTTCAGGATGAATACAACTGAACAATTTTTAAAAATGGAACTGTTTTAACTGTATGACATTAGTGATAAATACCGCATCTGTTAAGTCTGGCTGGTGTGTTTCTGTGGAGCACAGTTGAAGAAACAAGTATTTTACAGTCCTACTGCAGATCCTGGTTTTAGAAGAAACTAGTTTAAACTATGAAGGGAAGAAACTAGTTTAAACTTTGAAGGAAAGATTTAACAGTTTCTGTACGAGTTGTTTTCTGTGTCGGGAACGGAGACCCGGAAGTGTTTCCATGGAGACGGGGTCTTTTCTTTTCCATGGAGAATTGTGGTAGTAAAAGGAAAGGGTTGGGGACTGTGTTGCAAGTTGTGGGGTCTTTTGTGATATTTGAAAACTTTTACTGAGAAACCTGGTGCTTTCCATGACCGCCGAGGAGAGTTCTGACACAAAGGGGATGTGCCGGTAGCTCACGTGCCTGAACAGACAAGCATGAGTACCCGCCTGAAGTGTGTTGCACTGACAGTGCCACGTGACCAGTGTAGCTGGCATTGCTGTTTTTGCAAATGCCATAATCGGATTTCAGCTTATTATGGCCTTTTGAAACATAATAACCCAAAATCTGGTTATTACAGTGTTCGAACAGACCGGTAATCCGGTTGATAAATAGGGTCACCAGTAATTATAGCTGTTTTAACAATATCTGAGAAAAATGAGCTGAGCATGAATCTAAGGATGTCAGAAATGCATTTTTGTTAAAAAAAAAAAAAAACTATGTGATGAAAAACGAACTGTAAACTGACAAATACTTCTGATTTAAGAAGTTTCAGATTTTGATGGTATAAGAAGCAACTGGGCCTTACTGTTTATGAAAGGAAGGTAAAGAGTGACTACATTTGAATGAACATTAACAGAAAGCAGCAAGTATATGGTAAGTTACTAATTCTAACATGTTTGATTAAAACATAATTCATGGTTGGTTGCGTACTGTAGGCTGGATGGTAAAATTATGTGTGAACAGAGTGCTGGCCATCAATGGGTCTGCCACTGTTTCTGTACCTAGGGCAGAAATCTTTTGAGAATGGGGCCCTTCCTGTTAGAAAGGTTTGCCTTACAAATTATCTGTAAATCCTCCCCTCTTAAAGAAAAGATGAATTACCTTCCTGTTATTTAGGCTTGCAGAGGAGGACTGGGGTCCTTAAGGCTTTATCATGCTCTCATCAGCTGCCATGGACATCAGCTCCTGTTCCTTGATGGACTGCAGCCATGAGATTGGGAAGATGGAAAAGAAAGGGCCAATGCTTGCAAGCAGAGCACATGAAGATGCTCGCCTGATCCTGACAGATAGATGGAGTGACTGAAGAGAGACAAGGATTGCTGACAATCAAAGGATAAGTGACCACAACCTAGGGCTTTAGGTATAAGGAGCAGCAGATGATGACTGACAGGACCAAAAGCTTTAGACATGTCAGAAACCTACACCCATGGCCTTGTAAAGATCATCAGTGATAATACTAACATACTAAAATGCCAGCAGAATAGGCCGAGCGGTCTTTCATGTCTGCTCATTTGGTCAGCCCCCACCAAGGGAGCTGACCTTGCTGCCCCCCTCTCCCTCTCTGGCTTCTCCCTTCCCAGTCCTAGATATCCTCTCTGCACTGGATTTTGCTTCCAGAACCCTTTCCCTGTACCTGTCCCACCCCTCTTGAACCCCCTCCACCAGCCCCCTGGGCAGTGCATTCCATGGCTCCACCACCCTCTCAGTGAAGTAGCACCTCCTCCTTTCTCCCCTGAATCTCCCCCCCTCCAGCTTCCACTCATGCCCTCTAGTTGCCCCCCCTCCTTCCTTTGGAGCACCCTGACTGCTCCTCCCCTATTTACCCCCTTCATGTATCTGAAGACCTCTATCCAATGTGTACATATTTAGCTCTTTGAGCCTCTCCCCATAGGTCCTATCCCCCAAGCCCCAAATCATTTTGGTTGCCCTCCTCTGGACCCTCTCCAGGAGTTCAATGTCCCTCTTTAAATGTGGCCTCCAAAACTGCACGCAGTACTCGAGGTGCGGCCTCACCAAGCAGTTATATAGGGGAAGTATCACTTCCCTCCTTCTGGAGGTGATCCCCCTAACGATGCATCCAAGCATCCATAATAAGCCGGGCATTAGATGTCCCATGGTGTTTTCTTAACCCATGCTGAACAGGGGATGGAAGATTGCATCAACTATTATAATGAATGTCTTTTTTTGGTATACTAGCTTTTCCAACAATTTTGCAAGCAAAACAATAGGCTGTTATTTGCAATGTTAGGTTTACAGCCCCCTTGTGGATAGGAACCACAATGTTTTTTAGGCTGCGCTTGCACAGCAAATCTAACATTTAGCCAGGCACACAGTTGGGAGGGAACCTTCAAGTCACTACTCCCACACTACATCAAGTCAATGAAATGGACTAGGGTTTGGCTGAAGAGGGGTCCAGAACCGACACTGAGCTAAGGTCTGCCTCTGAGCAAGTAAGGGGTCTACTGAGAAATATAGGATATTCTTGTCTCAGAACAGGATGATCAGGAGCTTAAAGGACACACAGGCAGAAAGTAAGGAGAGAGAAAAAAAACAGAGGAAAGAGTAAGGATTGCAAACAGTTAAGGAGCCAGAAATAAGACATGATGGGAGTGGTGCAGTGCAGTGGCTATGGGCAAGCAGTCTTCCGGGAGACATTCTGGAGGATGCGGTGTTGTATGCAGGCACCTCTAGGCTGAGAGCAGAGGTTGCTCATCTCCAGGCTGAGTTGGCCAGGATTTGTGGGACCTCCTCTTCCATCCAGGGACCACCAGTGCCACTGCCGTTGCCTCAGAGGTTGCCAAGAAAGAGGAGCGGTTGGACCACAGTGGGCTCAGGGAGGGTGAGGGTGGTGGAACAGATGCGCATCCCTCCAGTTGTACTGCTCCACAATTCCTATGCCATTCTGGCAAAGTGTGGTTCCTCTATGGAGGCACCCGCAGTGGAGACCAAGGAGGATGTTGGGAACCTCCACAAAGGAGACCCACAGGAGGGTGGCAGGGGACCCCACAGGGGAAGGAAACAACTCCTGATGGGGGACTCCATTGTTGGGAAGGTAGAACTGGGGGAGGAAGGGGAGAGGGAGGTAAGGTGCCTGCCAGGCACCATGGCTTGGACTGCCAGAGGAGCTGCACAGGGGAGGGAGCTGGATGTCATTGTCCACCTGTGGACAAATGACCTGGCTAATAAAGGGATTAGAGAAGTGCAGGAAGAGTTTGTGGAATTGGGGAGGGGCCTTAGACAAGTAGCACGCATGATAACCTTCTCGGAGGTGCTGCCCATCTATGGCGACGAGGCTAGGGTGTTCCGCACCATGGGATTCAATCAGTGGTTGAAAAACTGGTGTGGAGCTCAGGGATTTGGCTTCATTGGGGACTGGGGGTCCACCTGGAGTGATACAAGCCTATACTGGCATGATGGGCTGCATCTGTCCAGGAGGGGAACCAGGATCCTAGGTGATAGGTTTAAATGCATCATTGGCAAGCACTTAAACTAGCCAAGGGGGGAGGCACTGGAAAGGAGCAGGGAGATCCTAGCTCCCCAAAAAAAAATCAAAGTAGAAAGTGCAGTAAACATCAACATAGAGGTCTTGATAGGGAGAAGGGCAGGGGTAGATGGAGAAAGTGACAAAGGCAAGAAGGACAGAGATGGGGCAAAAAGGAGTAAGGCCATCAGAAAATGGAGGGTAATGAGTACCAATGCCCCTAGTCTGGGCAACAAGCTCCCTGAGCTAGTAGCCTTCATGGAAGAGGGATGCCTGGATATCGTAGCAATCACAGAAACATGGTACACAGAGAACCATGACTGGGATGTTAACATACCAGGGTACACAACCTACAGGAGAGACAGTCAGGTGAGAAGAGGGGGAGGAGTAGCTCTCTATGTAAAGGAAGGGATAAAAGCAACTGAACAAAAGAGTAAACAGGGAGGAGAGGAGGCACTGTGGGTCACCGTGGAGACTGGAAGGGGCACCACAATCCGCACAGGGGTTATGTACAGACCCCCCATGTCAGGGGACGGGAATGGACAAGGATATGATAGAAGGCATTCTTAGAATGGCAGAGAAAGGGGAGATACTGTTGATGGGAGACCTGAATATGCCAGATGTTAACTGCAGCATATTTGCTGCAGCCATATCCAAGAGCAGGGCCATTCTTGATGCCCTACAGGTGGCAGGCCTCAGACAGCTAGTTTCAAAACCGACTCGTGAGGGAGCAATCTTAGACCTCGTAGTCTCAAACGGGGGCAGTGAGAGGATCTCAGATCTAGAAGTGGGTTGCCATCTGGGAACAAGTGACCACCAACAGTGTGGTTCACATTAAACTCAGCTACAGAGTCAAGCCATACAAACGTGAGGGTACTGGACTTCAGGAGGGCTGACTTTGGCAAGATGAGAGAGTGCCTCAGAAAAGCACTAGTAAACAGGCTAGAAGGAGGTGTGGAGCAACAATGGGAATCATCAAAACTGCCATCACAGAGGCAACAAGCCTTTGTGTGAAGCAAATAAACAAATCAAAATGAAAGAAAAAGCCACTATTGTTCTCAAAAGAGGTGACTGTGAAAGTCAGGAAGAAAAAGATAGCATTCTGGAAGTATAAGGAAACACAGAAGAAGCAGGACAGAGAGCTGTACCAGTTAAGGCAGAAGGAAGCAGGGAGGGAAGTCAGAATAGCAAAGGCCTAGACTGAGGAAAGGATAGCCAACTCAGTTAAGAAGGGGGATAAAACCTTTTATAGGTACATCAGCGAGCGTAGAAAGACAAAGGGAGGGATAGTGAGGCTGAATAGAATGAACGGTGGGTGGGCAGAGGGGGACAGTGAAAAAGCAGGGATACTGAACAAATATTTCTGCTCGCTATTCACAAAAGAGGAGGGGGAAGTGCCTAATCCAATTAACAGAAGCACTCTTGATGGGGGGACGATCCCAGTCCTTTCACAGAAGAAAGGGTTCTGCAAGAACTCCTAAAACTGAAGGTGGACAAAACAATGGGGCCTGATGGAATTCACCCCAGAATTCTAAAAGGAATTAAGGGAGGAACTAGTGAAACCACTGGCTACTCTTTTTTAATAAATCATGGGAGAATGGTGTGGTACCCGAGGACTGGAAGAAGGCGGATGTGATTCCCCTTCACAAAAGTGGGACCAAGACAGAGGCAGGAAACTACAGACCTGTCAGTCTGACCTCTGTGGTAGGGAAAGTGATTGAGTCACTTCTGAAGGAAAGAATAGTTGAGTACCTAGAGGCCAGTGGGGCACAGGACCCAAGGCAGCATGGGTTCACAGCGGGAAGGTCATGTCAGACGAATCTAATAGATTTCTTTGACTGGGTGACCAAAGTAGTAGACTAGGGAGGGGCTGTGGACATGGCCTACCTAGACTTTAGCAAGGCATTTGACACAGTCCCACACAAAAGATTAACAGTCAAATTAACCAGCCTGAGAGTGGGTCCCAGGGTGATAGCCTGGGTAAAACATTGGCTGGACAACAGGACACAGAAGGTAATTGTAAATGGAGTACACTCTGAAGAAAGAGGGGTTACTAGTGGGGTACCGCAGGGTTCAGTATTGGGTCTAGTCCTTTTTAATGTCTTCATAAGTGACATTGCAGAGGGACTGGAAGGAAAAGTATGCCTCTTTGCAGATGACACAAAGATTTGCAACAGGGTTGATACACGAGGAGGCGTGGAAAGGATGAGAAGGGACTTGGCAAGGTTGGAGGAATGGTCAGAAGTATGGCAGCTAGGATTCAATGCAAAGAAGTGCAAAATAATGCACCTGGGAAACAAGAACCCAGGGGAAGAATACACAGTGGGGGGGAGGTAGTAACAACAACAAAAAAGGAAAGGGACCTGGGGGTAATCATATCAGATGACCTTAAGGTTAGCAAGCAAGTATACTGGGATGCATAGCAAGAGGCATCAGCAGCAGAAAACAGGAAGTTGTTATCCCTCTGTACAGACAGTTGGTGAGACCCCATCTGGAGTACTGTGTCCAGTTCTGGAGACCCCATCTCTGCAAGGACATAGACAGGATAGAGGCAGTCCAGAGGAGAGGAGGGCAACTAAAATGGTGCAGGGTCTGCAAGAGAAGCCGTATGAGGAGAGACTAAAGGAGCTTAATATGTATACCCTTGAGGAAAGAAGGGAGAGGGGGGACATGATAGAAACTTTTAAGTAGCTCAGTGGATTCAGTAAAGTCCAAGAGGGTAGCATCTTTCAGAAAAAGAGACGTGCAAGAACAAGGGAACACAATTTAAAGATAGAAGGGGGTGGTTCAGGGGCAATGTGAGGAAGTATTATTTCACAGAGAGGGTAGTGGATGCATGGAACAGCCTTCCTGAGGAGGTTGTGGGGTCTAAAACTGTGGGACAATTCAAGAATGCATGGGACAGACATAAGGCAATTCTTGTGGGGGGTAGGAAGAAATAGGCTGTTGGTTAACTAGGATCTGTGGCCTATCCTGTAGGTAGGGAAATGGGCAGACTAGATGGGCCAAGCGGTCCTTATCTGCCATCAAAGTCTATGTTTCTATGTCTCCTTAATTTGCTTCTGCTGCCAATTGTAACTCTGCTGCATTTTTACTTTCCTGATTTCTTGCTTGCATTTATTTTGGATCTGTTTAAATGCTGCCAATCTAGATGGAATTTTGGATTTTTTTATATTTATTTAAAGGTAATGTTTTTTCTTAATCAATTTTTTAAGTTTTACAGTTAGCCATTTTGGATTATTCTTAGAGAAGTGTTTCCTGATATTTGGTATGCTTGTGTTAGCTATTTGCAAGATTTTTGTCTTTAGGATAGTCTATATGTCTTCTACTGATGCATTATTAAATATTAGAAATTGGCTTTTTATTTCCTGGCATCTGATTGGTTTGTACCCTTGCCAGAGGGGTACATTAACTTACAATAGATGCCCTTGAAATAAAAAGTACTGTTCCAAGTGCCCCTTCACACATTCAGGTATTCTTTTGCCCACCCTACTTGCTCTTTGGTCAAAAGCACCACACTGAATTTGAAACTGGCACTGAGAGATACTGTCCTGCCAAACGTCCCTAAATTATTGCCAGCTGCCAGACAAACCATACACCAATCTCCAGTGGGCTCACTTGTCAGCACACTAACCAAATAAAAAAAAAAAACGTAGCCACACAAAAAACAGCAAGCCATCACTGCTGTCACCTTCACATAAGCGTGGTTGATGGCAGCAGCAGCACGTTTTTCAAAACTACAACCCATGCCTGCCATACTTGAAATCACACAGCTACTGCTGGAAACAGGCATGTTATGGACTCGCTCAGTGCCCCCAGCTTGCTAGTAGACATTCTCCACAGAAATCAAAAATGACACCCTACATACTGAAGTGGCACACGCCCTGCCACTTTTGTCACAAATATTAAAAATAAGTTTTTCTTTCTGAATAACTAGCGTAAGCATGCCATTGATTAGTTTAAATCCATGATGTTAAGAGTCGAAAGAAAAAATGCAGTTAATTGGTCTGTGCCTTTTTTATTTAGATGTAATCCATTAAATTGGCATCACAAAAACATGGGCTGCTTTGGGTGAAGTAACAGGTTAGGACTCTATTCTGGTAGCAGTTATGCAAATAAATAAATAAATAAATAACAAGCAAATCACTTGTTTTGGCATTGTATTATCGCAACTCAAATGTGCTAAACACTTACAGGTGGATTTCCATTTTTTTTTTTTAAGTTGGTGAAATTTCCTGTTGGCAACATCTCATTATAATCCATATCTGTGGCTCAACAGGTTGTACACTCAGCTCTGAGGCCAGACGATCAGAAGGTTGTGAGTTCTAGCCCTACAACAGGGACTTGGATCAAAATCCCAAAACTGACACTGCAGTGCAGCATGAGTGGGGTGCTACATTCCTGGGATGCTGTCTTTCAGATGAGATGTTAAGCAAGGATCCCTTCTGCCTGTGCTGGTGGTTGTTGAGGTGGATGCTAAACATCCCATGGCAGGTGTCCTGGCAAAATTTCTTCATTCACTATATATCCTACCAGCAGTTTAATCTGGCTTAATTTCAGTTGGTTTACATTTGACCCCCCACCCCGGATGAGGCTGACAATAGGGAGAATTACCTAGCCTCCAGTCAACAACAACTAATTAAGCAAACAACATATAAACCTGGTAGTTGCAGAGCTCAGAAATGGGAAGACGAGAGGACGAAGCTGAGCACGTTCAATGTTTTTTAGCACATCTGTTTCCCAGTATGCACAAAAGGAGAAATCAAGAAACTTACTCAGCCATTCCAACTTAAGCAAGGTAATCGTCCGGAGGCATTAATATTGTTTATTGTATCCTTTTAACATTGTTTCTACTCTCACTAACATGCTGGCAAACACTACAGGAAGTAATTGGCTCCTCACTGCATCCAGCACATTTATTACATCCTTAAATGTTGCCAGAAGCTTAACTCCTTCAGCTTTTTGCAAGCAAAGCTGAAGATACCAGGCTCCTGTTGAAGCATCATTTTTTACAATGAAATATACATCCTTACTTGAGAATAGAGACTTGGGTGTGCTGGGCTGTTTGTCTCACCCATCAATTTCACAAGCACTTTACAGATTTTGAGGTCTGTGATTAATTATAGCATTACTGTTTGGAAAACCTGAACTCATTATGGCCAAGCTGTTTTAAGTGATGCAGCAAAATCTTGGAACCATCTTAATAGCAAGGTTAGAATTAAAACTGCTGAGTCTTTTAATCTTTTTTTCAGGCCACTGTGAAATAGTGCTTTGCTGCTGAATGCAGTTGCTTCAAGTAGCATTTGCTACTATTTATAGCCTGTACACAGGGTTGTGAATATAACTAAAGTGAAAGTTAGTCTATTGAGATTTTAGTGCTTTTGTAACAAGGTACATTTATTAGGTTGACACTGAAAACAGAGATGCACCTAACTGCTTTATACCAGTATAAAAGTACACTTTTACCAAGACTATATTCTGTGATGGATTGCAGTTGCAACATACAACAAAGTAGCAGTAAGACGGACTAGATGAATTGTACCCCATCAACTGACCAAGTTATTTACCTGCCTAAAATATTTGGTAAAGGACCACAGGTGAGCTAATCATTCTCTTGAGCAAAACCAAATTCCTCTTAAAAGCAGACTGATGTAAAAAAAAAACAGAGCTGGCCTTAGGCACCCTCGGTGCATGTTGCAGCTGGAGCCACTACCAGAAAGCTATGCAGATCATCAGTCTTTCATGTTATTTAATTTGATTTCACTCACAGTGTCCTTTGGATACAGCACAACAGGATCAGGGTGACCACTAAGGATAACCACAATACTCAGAGGCTAATAAACATTAAATGTGGCTAGTAAATGTACAATTGCTAATGGCAATACAGCAGTTTAGTGCATTTTTTTTCTTTCATCACAAATGCAGCAATTTGCAGTATGTGGCTAAATCATACACAACCACTGTAGTTCAATGAACCCTAAAAGAATGAAGGCTCACAGGAGAAGTTTGTTCCAGTAATGGCTAGTAGCCATGATAAATGACTGGACAAAAAGTCTTACTCACTAATACAAAATTATGATCAAGTCATATGTTTATTAAACCTAAAACCCGAGTATGAAATGCCCTGTTGTGACCACAGATGTTTTCATGCCCCAGAACACCTTATATGTGTGTTAAATAGGGACCCATTTTATAACTGACAAAAAGGTGTACAGTGTTGTAGGATAACAGCATTTCTCTAGTGGATAAAGCCACGCAGCGATGCCTCATTCCTCACAATACACATCAGGTAGCCATTATCCCCAACTGATGCCCCTGACGAAGAGGTATTGCACCTCGACGCGCTGGGCTGGTACGCAGATTTTTGGTATGGAACCTGCAATGAATTTGGATTCCTTGTAAAAGGTACTGTGTTGTAATTCACTTTTTTAAAATTGCACAGTAAATAATTTAAACACTTGATGCATGGAGTACTGGTTTTCTTTTTTATTCATGGAGCCATTATCCCCAACAATGCACACCCTGTCATGTTGGATTGCTTAAATAGAGAAGAGTAGAATTAAATAAATTAGAGTTGACTTTTGGTTAGATATAGCACATTTCGTATATCATATTGTAACTCCCTCCTAAAAGTGGGCTGTCTCTGGAGCACTACTGCTGCCTTCCTCTTCACTGCACTTTCACTCTGGTCCTGATCCAGACTGCAACTGTGAGACCAGGGGCTGAGCTGAACACTGTTGTTTGTTCTGTGTACTTATTCTGCACCCTTCTCATCATGGCTAGTGCACCACCACCTCTCTTTGCTCAAACGACCCCTGGACTGCCTTCAGGGTCAGGGAACCCTGGACTGCCTACAGGGTCAGGGAGTCCACAACAAAGAGGTTACTCAGTTTTAGGCAGCTCACCAAGCTGCAAAATACGGGAAATAAATTAGTGCATGCTGTCCCTGTGAAACTGACATCAATTTGAAGACTAGTTCAGCTGTACAAAACAATTAAATTAGTATATCCTGTCCCTGTGAAATGGATATTCATTTGGCTCTCAGCTCTGCAAAACAGCTCTGAACTGCAAGCTGGCTCAGGACTTGTATACATGCTTTTCCCCTGGAATTGACAGCCACTACAAGCCAGAGCTTTAGCTTAACGAATAATGCATGAGATGCTAGCCACTGGAATTTAATCCCTGGATTTCCGCACAAGGGAGAGCAATGTGAAATAGAGCAGATTTGTCTGAGAGAAATCTCTGAGGACAGGGGAGCATTTATGAATGGCTCCCAGTTGCTATTCATGTCTGAGTAGAAAGTTTATCCAAAACAGACTTGAGACCCCCTGGTAAAGGGGACTGATGCAGCTTGAGTGCCAAGCCTGGGTTCTAGACCCAAATTAAAGCAGGGGTTGCCTTTAAAGCTGTTTCACATCTGGGAATGTAGTGATCCTCTGCTACTGTTAGGATATTATCCTGATGGGATGAAACCAGCTGAGGTCCCAAGTGACTGCTGGCCTGTCAGGATGGGTGAAGGCAAGTTCTGTTGTGGGATGAAAAGGATCATTGTCATCCAGGGCATCACAGTGTGACAGAGTTGAATAAGGCCCTGTCCCATTTGTTATTCGGAAAGAGTTAAATGCAAAGGTCTGTTCTAGCCTCTCATTTTCTGACTCTTCTCTGTCTGGTTGCACAACCAAATTTTCTTGTGAGACTTAGGAACTGATCACTCTGACGGTTTCACAGTTCTCCACCTCTCGCTATCTCTCTGCCTTCCCTTGCTATTTCTGTCTTTTCTTCCCCCTTTCATATCTGCAGTTATACAAATTATATGTGAATCTCTGTATAAAACTGTATGTGAAACTGGGATCCCTTTGTTTAAAACTGTATATAGTTATACTGTTGAAATAATTGCAAAAAGCTATTTAGAACTCAAGGGGTTAACCTAAGATGCATTTTTAAGCCTGTTACACAGCTGTAAACAAGAGGTCAGTTCTGGGTCACTGTGTCCTTTTTGCTGCACCTGCACTGAAACTTACAAGACCATTCTGAGAGAAGCAGGCTCTCTTAATGAGCTCCCAGACAAAGACTTATAAAATGAGCAACAATGCTTTTGCTAGAGAGACAAGGAGAGTGAGACACTGAAAGACTGAAACTGGGAATTATGAGATACCCTCAGAAGGACTTAGTTTTCTCTGTTTGTACTGCCTTTGTAAATAATTATACTAAATCATTTTTATTTTTTTATTTTGCTGTTATTGAGTAAAAGAAAACTCTATTTGCAAATTTTGAAACTGCTCCTGGTTTTCCTATTCTTCCTGACCTGTGCCTCGATGACACGCAGCCCACATCCATTGCTCTTGGAAGCATGTTGGGTTCACTGCGCCTGTAACCAGCTTACGTAACAGAGCTCCCATCATCTAAAGTCATTATGGCCCTCACTCTTCACCACCAAGAGCACATCTGTATCCAGCCTACAGAAAAAAAAAACATCCAGTCATCATCTGCCTAAGCAAGGGAGATGTCCCTATGGAAACAGCACCAGCTTGTCACCTAAAGGTCAGAAGTACTGGGTTTTACCCACAGAACTTATCATTCCTATTGTTTAGCTAGCTAGGTACTTTCTGGCCATTCCTGTGTGACCTTAGAATCAAGGACACATCTACAGCTTACAGTCAGGAGCAACTATTTTACTGTCCCCACAGTTGTGTAATTTGCCAGTCAGCAGCTGCAGTCAACAACTAAATTTACACAGTACCACTCTGAGGTTCAAGCATCACAGACCTGCAACTCTGTATCTGTCTGCACACACAAAGTGTAATTGGGACCTCCCAGAGGGACTGTAGCGTTGGCTGATGCACGAATGGGGGACAGGTGCTGAGACATGCCTTACGGTGGGGATGAATGCAAACTGCTGTATTTGTTTATTTTTACCTTTGCTCCCCATGTCTCTTGTCTTGTTCTCCAACCCCAAAATAAACCCATTGGTTATTTAGTTACAGCTGCAGATGTATTTTGCCATTATTACCTTTGTTGTTTATTCGCATGCTTAGAGTGCTAAGTGGGGAGGGATTGCGTTATTGTGTCCCCTGTCACGGTGGTGGGGGTTGCATTTATTTCCTGTGGGAAAACACCCAGATAGCACTCTTTCATAAGGATACCCATTAGGTGAAAAGACCACACAACCTTACATGCCCATTTCTAGCCACAAACCCAGTCACTATTCACTCGAAGGCATAACAGACTTTGCCCTTTATCATCTCCAGGCTTAGTCAGCACACTTGATGGTTACAATATGAGGAATCCCAAAGCTCTCTACAAAGCCATTAGATTGTGATACAATAGTAAAGTAGCCATTTGCAGGCCTTTGTTGCTGCAATAATTTTGCAGAAGAAACAGCCATACACAGTAACCAACAATTGCTTTGACTCTTATTTTATTGAGAGGTAATGTTTAAATGTACATAATTATTTCAGGTTGAAAGGTACTTTAGGTTTAGGTACTTGAGGTTGAAGTTGAAAGTTACTTTAGGTCCATCAGGCCACCACTGGTCCATAAGCAGGGATTAATAAGTATGTGGTGCAACATGTACTACACTTTAGGGATTCCTTACACTCTCTACTACTACCAAGGGAACTCTGTGATCCCCTTAGTAAGCAGTCATTTGTCCAAACTTACTGTAAGGTCCTGCACTGTCTTTAATGACAAACTGGTCCATAACCTTACCATTCTCTGGAAGAAATGTATCCTAATGAGAATGAGCACAGAAAACCATCGCGCTACCAGGAATACTCGGGTGCAGCTACACTGGCTCCAGAAACATCAGGAAAACACAAAGAAGTACAGCACTCACCTAAACTAGTGAAACTAAGGTGCTTTTAGTGGATCCTGTTCACAAAGGTGCAGAGTGAACACACTGCGTAACTCCAGTGAGTAGCCCACCCTGCATCTGCACATGTCCACTGTGCCCCTGTGCAACATGCACAAAGCACATACAGCCCCCACACCTGAACCCCTGGCTGAATGTGCAGCTCCACGCGGGGATGGGCCAGTGTGAGGAGCATAGCTGCACTCCATTCAATTCACAAAGATGCAGAGTTCAGTGCACATTGGGGCAACAGCTACACCATCTTAGGGCAGCTGTAGCTATTACACACCCCTCTGGGATGCTGCTGAATGCTGTGTCAGGGATGGTAGGGGTCATCAGACCCCACACTATGGCTGCCTCAGCTATCAGGGCACTCTGGGAGGGCTGGGGGAAGACTACTGGGCTAACCCCCCCTTTGCTGTCAGTGCACTGCATGCTGGCAGCCAACATGGTGCCCCACGGGTGCAAGTAATCTACCGACCGACCTGGGTCAGGCAGTTGACTGACTGCCTGCCCATGTCTGCCACTCTGCACCCCACCACCCCAATGAACCGGTGCTCAGGGGGGCAGGTCCGCATATGGGAGATGCACGTTGGCAGATGTACAGGAAAACGGCTGCCACATGGATCTCCCAAGAGTGCAGAGCTGGGCAGGTGGGTTAGGTGCCTTTCGCGTGTACTCCCACCACCATCATCATGAATAGGCCCCTTTGTGCACAAAGCACTTCGAGGGCTCAGAGCCTAAGAGGCAGTGAGCCCTCAAAGCACTGGGTAATACCCATGCTGGATTTTTGTACACAAAACAAAAAGCACCTTATTTTCATTACTTTTGGCGAACACTATATTTTTTTTGTGTTTTCCTGCATCCTAATATTAGCCCTTAATCTGCCACATTTAAGTTTCACCAGATCAAACATTCCCATCCATTTGATCTTGTTAATACTCTTGAGTGTGTGGAAGACAGTGTTCCCCATCAGCTTCCTTTCTTCTGGGGTGAACATGTTAAGCATGTTTTGACTCTCTTCATAGCTTTAATTCTCTGTTATCGCTAGCCTTGTACTGCATGCTTTCATCCAATGTCCTTTTTGTACAGAAGAGCCCATAACTGCATTCTTTACTCCAGGTGGGACCCAACTAGTGCCTAGAAAAGTGATAGGACTACTTCCTTCCCCTGCTCAGCTGGTCAAACAGATTTCTTCTCTTTTCTTCCTTAATCCCCCTGGCCCTCATGATCATTAATCTTCCCAGCCCTATTACCAGCCCTCTGTAGCCACATACGCATAATGCCCCCATAGTTTACCCCCTGTTGTGGGGACTTCAGGGTTCCCCAAGCCCCCAAAGTTTTAGTCAAAGTGGAGGTAGGGTGCCCAATAGGCAGTGTGGGGCCTGTGGAGGGTTGCTGCAACATCCCTCTCAGCCACGGGTAATTTTCTGTTTTTGCTAAACCTCTGGATGCCTCATAGGCTAGGATGGGAAGTGATGAAAGTACACAAGCATGCTCGCATTGCCATCAGGAGGCACCTGCACTCCTAATGTGTCTTCGGCTTGTACCACCACTTATGGTCACCCAGGTTTTAGTAGCACAGTAAAGCACACAACCCTACCTCCCCAGAGCAGGACAGCATCCTATGAGGTGCTCATTCCCCCTCCCTTGGCTGGCCCTTGATGGCTCCGGCTTGCTTCTGAACCTGGGGCATCAGCAAAGTGGACAGTAGTGCTACAGCAATGTCGACAGGCCAGCTTGTCAGTCCCTTTTGTAATGTACCCAGGCATTCTTCCAGAAGAAGACAAATAATTAGCTTTTATATAGCATGTTTTATACAAACTGTCTCCCAAAGTGCTTTTAAAGAATGGACAGACTGGTAGTGAAGTCACTGTAATATGCAGTGGACTTTGCACATCAACACCTTTTGTGGAAGAGAATGGATTTGGGGACACTGAGTGCCCCTCATTAACCTCTTCCCTACATGATCCCACCTCAGAGACTAAGGGGGGGGTGATCCTCAGATGTTCAGCACACTAAAAATAGGAAGTTTAAGTCGAAGAGGAGTGGGAAAATATTGAAATTACATTGTGTTGATGGTTTCTGTTTTTTTGTTTTTTTTTAACTATGGGGGAGCCAGTCCACAACATTGAAGAGCTGCTGATGCCTCTGGGAGGACTGGCAGTATAGCCGAGAGTTTAGGTAATGAGCTGTGAATTAGCTTGGTACCTGCAGACCTGGGTTTGAGTCTAATAACCTCCTCCACTTGCATACTGTGTGACTCTGAGCAAGTCACTTAACCAGCCCAAAGCTCTCAGGTCGACCCTGAAAACAGGCACTTGTACCTAGTGGGCCTTACCTGGTTAACAAAGAATACATAAATAAATAAATAAACTTTGGAGGCCATGATACTTAGAAACAATTAAGCATGTATGTCATTTGCCTTTTGTAGATTTCTCTTCCCTCTTATTTATTACTGAGAAAGCTCCCCCCAAACAGGATCTTTATCCCTTTGAGTTAATCTGTCCCTACAGCATATTCCCTACCTGAAATCATATTGCTCTTTTGTGATATCACAGTTGGTTGCCATGGGAATAATTGTGCTGTCACAAACAAAGTATTATGACATCAGGTTGGGAATAACCTTTAGGAGCGGATGAACCCTCAAGGAACAAAGAACCTGTTTTCATGCAAATGGCCTCAGTTATAAATAATGGAAAAAATAAATAAAGAACTCATGAGAAATATAAGCTGTTCTGTGTCCAAATATTATGTTTTTAAAAGTTCCCCTGGAGGTGTCAGTGGCTCTTTAAGGTTTGTATGATCAAGGAAAATAGTATCAAGAATGTCAAACAGTGGTTTGGTACTTTTTCCACACGTCAGGGCCTTCAGTGCATTATTGTTCATTCAGGATACAAGATTACACATTTGTGAGGAATTACATGGAACTCAGAATATTTGTCCTTATGGTTCTTCTTACTGGTCTGTTGGTGAGTACATGTGTGCAGGGATCAGGGTCCTTTTTTCTAATTGGTCTACTGAACTTATTAAACTGGTAGCTATTGCTTTTAGATATTATATGCCTGCATTTGCGCTTGATTACAATCTGTGCCCCAACAAATGAAAGCAGATGGGGTTAGTTTATTTAAAATCATTCAAGCCTATTTATATACGGCAAGATATATAATATTGGGTGGGAATTTTAATTGCAGACTGGCTCCCTCAGGAAGTGGAGCCTGCACCCCCAAAGTCTTTAATGACATCATCTTCCTGAAGTCAATGACTTCTAAAGAAAATTTACAAGATGATGCCTATGTGTCTGGAGGAAAGTGGGACCACACTTTCTTCCCTCATTTGTAAATTATTGTACACCTCCATGCCAAGCCATGGTTTTAAATAATTGATTAGCAGTTTTTTTTCTTGGGACGATACTAACTGTACAGAAAGTATTTATGTAGATTTTCTAGAAGTGCTGTGTTTGTTAAACACAGTGAGGCAAGAGCTATTCATTTTCACAAAGTTTTAGCACTTTTATGAGCAAAACGCTAATCAATTTTTAGAGTTAAATAAAACCCTGCAAGCCATGCCTTTCTCACTTGTAAGGACTGTACATAGGCTGCTAATGTTGCTACACTTACTCCAAATTGTTGTATTTTGACTTCTTGTTGTTTAAACTACCAGGTCCGTCTTGTAAATGAGCCCTGATCAATGGTGTTCTGCCTGGCTAAATAAAGATATTGATTGATTAAGGGGAAGCTAACTACAAGAATAGATTTCCTGTTCTGCCCTCCATGGCTCGAGGTTCATCAGGCTCAGACAATTCTGTGAAACCTCAGACCATAAAATGGTGATAGTGTGTGTGGGGGTAGGCCACAAAAGTCCTTTGGGTCCAGGAGTTTGAAGGCTTAATACCTCAATGTTGTCTGATGATGTGCTGAATGAATTAATTTTGTTTTTCAAGCAAAGTAGTCTACACTTATTATGTACGATTTCCCCCCTAGAGTGGTGTGAGGATTGCAAAAAGGATTTAAAGTCCTTCTTCATAGCCTAGGGAAAGAAGCATATACGTATCAAGCATCCTACATATTTAGATTTGCATCAGCAGCACCAAGAACTACTGTCTATACCGGTCTTGACAGGACATGACTTTCACCCCAATTGGCTCCTTTAAAAAAAGGAAATGATGTTCCAATATCTGCATATGTCATCACTGCTGATGAAGTATAATTACAACACAAAAGGGAAGAAATGTATTACTAACCCCTTTGATGATTGAAGAAAATGTACTGACTCCCGATCATTTTCACATTTATGTGATGAAGAGGGGAATTATTTCACAAACACTAAGGGTCAATTGGTCTTTCTGGGGAGACATGCCAAGCAAATGTTTGGGGTACCTGCTCCTTCACAAAACTCTTTGGATAATTTGTTTTCTGATGTACAGGTCCCTGAACTCTTTCAGGTTCAAAAGGATCTGTTACAGACTGATACATCTCCCTCCGAAGTCTTGATAGCCATCACATCTCTAGCCATGTGTTCTGCCCCAGGCTCTGATGGGCTCCCAAGTGAATTATATTGCATGTTAGGGGAGACTCTTCAGCAAGAATTGCCTCTTGTCTATAACCACATACGATCTACTGAAGAACTAGGATATACAGTAGTTTATGGAAAGTTCTTTCAATATTCTTATATAAAAAAAGAGTTAAGGTCAGCATCACAAACTGGTAGCCAGTCAGTTTATTGAACACTGAATTAAAGATTTTAATGAAGAAACAACCTCTGGATTGTCACAGGTATCCCCAATCTTGTTGATACCTTTGAGACATGTGGAATTCAAGGGAGGAAGATACAAGATAATATCCAAGTGTTACAGGACGTTACTGAAAGGGGGATCCAGGGGAGTGTCTCGGGCCTTCTCTTGGCTTTAGACCAGAAGAAGGCCTTTGACTGTATAGCCAACTCCTTCTTGTTCTATGCTGTTAAGACATTATAGGATTCCTGACTGGGTCAGATTTTTTTTTATACTTTATTGCATTAATTGCACTTACCCTGAATGGTTGGCAGGGATCTACAACTGCTGTAAAATGTGCTGAGTGTCAGACAGGGATGTCCCCAAGTCCCTTATTGTATGTATTTGATTTGGACTGTTTGAATGGGAAAGTTAAGGAATTCCATGGGGTCTTAGGCATCATGGATGGAACGCTTTCTTTCCCCACGATTCTAGCCTATGCAGATGATGTGTGCTTACTGCTCTGGGATGTAGATTCTATGAAGAGTGCTATAAGTGTGATGTATTCTTTTTCAAAAGTTGCTGGGGCTCAGGTTAACCTAAACAAAAGCAAGGGAATGGAGCTACATCACCTGAAGGATGCTTGTCCTGCAGTGGTATCAGGAATACATATAGGAACTGAGCCTTTAGTTATTCTGAGCATACAGTTTGGCAGGGGAACATGGTCAGAAGAAACTTGAAGACTAAACTGGTGGTGGCTGACCAAACGATTACCAAGTGGAACAGATGGCCAGTTACTAAGGCCAAGAGAATATTCCTGATTAAAACTTTCCTTGTCCCTATTTTTATTTATTTATGTTTTGTTTTCCCACTCCCAAAAGAGTTTGAAGCTAGGATTTATAGCACCTTCTTCAGGCTGGTATGGGAAAGCCGATGAAATCCGGTTAAAGATGACACACTTATAGGAAGGTAAAGGATGGTGATTTTGGGATGCTTAACTCCTTAGTTTTGTTTTGTTTTTTAAATAATTTTTAAGACCTATTTTACAGCAGTCTTTCAATGTATGGGTCCTGTTTGGACAGTCATGGAGTGACCTGCTTTCTGCATGGGAGTTTGGGGCTATAAGGCCACTAGGGTGCATGCTAAAAACATCACCACCTTTTCTTAGTTCTTGTTTTCAAAAGGTTTGTCAATAAAAGCTGACACCTGTCTTTCATTGGTTTCTTTCTTGACAAGGATCACATTGTACAACCACACTTTGATTTATTTTTTTCTTGAACCTATATTTGAAACTACAGGTGGGGTACAGTTTTTGGTTATCATGAAATAATTGACAAATAACAGGATCCCAGCAAAAAGGAGAGACATGGTCTAACTGTCCATGCGTGAGAAGCTACAGGTTAGAGGAAACCATAAAAGTTTAGCTCACTGTTTTTGCTTGCATGTTGTCTGTTCTCAACAGCTTGAGACCATGTACCATTTTTTCTCTGCTCATATATTCTAGCTTTTTGGCATGGTTTAAGTGCTTTGCAACAAGCCCCAGTATTTGCCTCCACCACCTTCAAAATCTTAATCTACTGTTCTTTTTCGGCTGCCTGGTCAGGTGGAAATACAGTATTCTTTGTGTAATCATGGCCTGCCTGAAGTGCAGCATATGACAGTCTCACAGTTCCTTCTTGTTATTCAGCAAAAGATTGTCCCTTTACTGATATTTTTGAGTCAGATCATGAGAGAAATACAGTCTGTACATGAAAGGGAGGCAAGCCAATTGTCTCAGCCGCATATGACTGACTTTTGGAAGAACATTACATGGTCATGGGGTATGAGTTTCCTTAGTTAAAATCTTTTTTATATTTCAATTGGTAAAGCTGTTGTATGAAAGGTGCCCCAAGAGTGGGCTGCATGTACAGTATATACTATGAAACATAGAAGTTGAAGGCAGAAGGAGACCACCAGGTCCATCTAGCCTGCCCATTGTCTTTTTAGCCTAGCCTTTTAACTGCCCTTTGTTTTGAGGGCTCCCTTGCATCTGTCCTAAGCATTCTTGAAACCTACTACTGTGCTTGCCCCCACCACCTCTGCAGGCAGGCTGTTTCAGGCAACCACCACTCTTTCTGTGAAGAAAAACCTCCTGGTGTTGGTGGACAACTACCCTCCTTGCAGCCTTAGATCATGTCTCCTGGTTCTGCTGCCCATCTTAAATTGGACGAGATCATCTATCTGCTCCTGGTTTATGCCTTTTATGTACTTGAATGTTTTGATCATGTCACCCCTCTCTCTTCTCTGTTACAGGGAATATTTGTTCAGTTCTTTCAGTCTATCCCTATAGAACCTCTCGTGCAGTCCCCAAATCATTTTTGTTGCCCTTCTCTGCATCGTGTGCACTCGGTCAATGTCCTTTTTGAGGTGGGGTCTCCAGAACTGGATGCTGTACTCCAGGTGAGGCCTAACCAGTGATCTGTATAGTGACATGATCATTTCCTTCTTCCTATTTGTGATTCCCCTCCCAATGCATCCCAGCACACCACTGGCCTTTAATGCTGCCTTCTCGCACTGTTTACCTACCTTCAAGTTGTCTGAGATAATGATTCCCAAATTGTGCTCTTGGGTGGAGGCAACAAGTCTTTCCCCTCCAAGGTAATATGTCTTATTTGGATTTATTTTTCCTACGTGCATGACTTAGCACTTTTGGATTTGAATCTCAACTGCCATGCTCCAGACCGTTCTTCCAGTTTCTTGAGGTCAGCTTCCATCTTGTCCACTCCCTGCTGGGTGTCGATCCTGTTGCATATTTTGGTGTCATCTGTGAAAAGACACACCTTTCCCTGTAGTCCGTTAACTATGTCGATTATGAAAATATTGAAGAGCAGGGGCCCCAGTACTGAACCTTGGGGCACACCACTGGTGACTCTACCTTCTGATGACAGTGTGCCATTTACCTGCACCTTCTAGGTTTTGCCCTGTAACCAGTTTTTAACCCATCTATCTACTTCTGATTCAACTCATGTGTGGTCTAGCTTCTTTACCAGCCTTCTGTGTGGAACCGAGTCAAAGACCTTGCTAAAGTCTAACTAGACCACATCTACCACCCCCACCGTCATCTATAACCTTTGTAACGCAGTCAAAAAACTCAATCACATTTGTCTGGCATGACCTACCCACTGTGAAACCATGCTGCTTGGGGTCCTGATGGCTGCTAGCTTCCAGGAATGCCATGATCCTCTGTTTGAGTAGTGTCTCCATTAACTTCCCCACCATGGATGTGAGGCTTACGGGCCTGTAATTTCCAGAGTCCTCCCTGCTGCCCGATTTGTGGAGTGGGACTACAATTGCCCTTTTCTAATCTTCGGGGTACCTCCCTACTCTTTAGGGATTTGGTGAATAGTTTAGCCAGTGGGGCAGCCAACTCTAATCTCAGTTCTTTTAAGATCCTGGGGTGCATTTCATCTGGCCCCATGGCTTTGTCAACCTGCAGTTTATTTAGTGCCTCCAGAACTTCAGTTTCTGTGAATGGGCTAGTCCAAGGGTGTTGTGTTTTGCCATTTCTGGGCCATCCCATGGGTCCTCCTACATGGAAAGTGCTGTTTTCTGGGGTTGATGTGTGTCATAGTTAAAAGAAAATGCTTTGAAAGAAAGCTGTTGTTGTCTCTGATATATTGTCTTTGGCATGTTAGAATTGTGTGTTGCAAGCTCTTTGCTTTTTGCTTGAGCATGCAGCGTCTATCAAGAAGCAAGTCACATTGTTTGAGACAACTTTACCTATGACTGTGGTCACAGTATGATACTGTTTTTCAGTGTAGGAGACATGTACTGTATTTATTTATATTGTTTTCTGAGCAAGGTCACTCTGGCAATGTCTTTTTCTTTCCTTCAACCCCAGAAAATGTCACTTTTCATGAAGTGCATTTGCCAACATGAGCCAAGAACAAAGCAAAGACACAGCAGAGAGGAAGCAGAACTACAGTATCATGAGCACTAACATATCAAGTCCCATGATGCATTGCAAGAGTAGGATCATGGACTCTTTACAGGAGCTAAGCAGGCTCTCACAGTAGAGCAGAACACAATTTATTTAACTTTAAATCAAGGAAAAATGTGGCAAGTGCCATAGAAACATAGAAGCTGACGGCAGATAAGGACCATCTGGCTCATCCAGTCTGCCCATTTACCTATCTGTTGCCAAACCACGGATCCTAAATGATCAGTGATTTATTCTTTCCTCCCTATTGCTAGGGTACCTTTATGTCTATCCCATGCAGTTTTGAATTCCCCAACTGATTTTGCTCCCACAACCTCCGCTGGGAGGCAGATCCAAGCCTCCATGACTCTTTCCATGAAAAAGTACTTTCTCACGTTGCCCCTAAGCCTACCCCCCTCCAGCTTCATCTCATGCTCCCTTGTTCTCGTACATCTTTTTTTTCAGAAAAATGCCGCCCTCTTTTATCTTGTTTATACCCTTGAGGTACTTGAACATTTCAATCATATCCCCCCTCTCTCCTCCAGGGAGTACATATTTAGTTCTGTCAACCTCTCCTCATAGGGCTTTTCATGCAGACCCTGCACCATCTTTGTAGCCTTCTCTGGACTGCCTCCATCCTATGTCTTTCTGGAGATGTGGACTCCAGAGCGGGACGCAGTATTCCAGCTGAGGTCTCACCAGTGATCTGTATAGCGGCATAACCACCTCCTTTTTTCTGTTGGTGATACCTCTCCTTCTGCACCCCATCATCCTGCTGGCCTTCCCCATAGTCTTTTCACATTGCTTGGTCACTTTTAGGTTGTCCAGTATGATTACCCCAAAATCCTACTCTTGCTTTTTGGCTGCCAATACTTCCCCTCCCCCCATCCTGTACTCCTCCCTTGGATGTTTGTGCCCCAGTAGAGGCATTCATTGTTCAACCAAAAAGCCTGCACAGTTTTATAGAAAAAACAAAAGGTTTATGGGACATTCCCTATAACTTCTGCCTGAAAAAGCACCAGAGAAGGTAAAAATGACCTCAGTTTGACATCTTTACCAATGGGCCCTCTACCCAACAGTTCAGCTGACCCCTATTAATAAACTTCAGTGTTAGATTAGGAATGAGGACAGGGGAGATACCAAATGACTGAAGGAGAGTTTATGTAGTCCCCCTATACAAAATCTGAAACAGAGAGGAAGCAGGAAACTACAGACCAGTCAACCTGACCTCAATAGTGGGGAAAATTATGGAAACACTACTGAAGGAAAGAATAGTGGAACACCACATTGTCAGTGGTCTGCAGTACCCAAAGCAACATAGTTTTACTGGAGGGAGGTTGTCCCAGACTAACCTCATTGAGTTCTTCAACTGTGTGACAAGGGAGGTGGATCGGGGTGGGGGGGCAGTGGATGTGGCCTGCCTGGACTTCAGCAAGGTCTTTGACACTGTGCCACATAGAATGCTGTTAAATAAGCTGGGGAACATGGGAGTAGGTAAGATGGTGGTGAAGTGGGTGGAGAATTGGCTGAATAACAGGACGCAGAGGGTGGTGGTAAATGGCTGTCACGCCGCAGAGGGAAAGGTGATCAGTGGGGTTCCGCAGGATCAGTGCTGGGTCCAGTCCTCTTTGATATTTTTATTAGTGACATTACAGAGGACCTAGATGGGAAAATGTGCCTGTTTGTTGATGACACAAAACTTTGCAACAGGGTGGACACACCGGAGGGTGTGAATTGAATGACAGATCTGCAAAAGCTTGAGACCTGGTCAAGGGATTGGCAGTTGAGATTTAACGCAAAAAAGTGTAAGATAATGCACATGGGGCACAAAAACCCAGGACCAACATATCAGCTGGGAGGGGGATACAGAATGCTCCAAGCAGGAAAGGGACCTAGGGGTCATCATCTCTGATGACCTCAAGGTAGGGAGTCAGTGCGACAAGGCAGCAGGAAAAGCAAACAGGATGCTGGAATGCATAGGCAGGGGTATCATCAACAGGAAAAGGGAGGTCATAATTCCACTATACAGGACATTAGTGAGGACACAACTTGAGTACAGTGTTCAGTTCTGGAGGCCTTACATACATAAGGACACAGATAGGGTGCAGGCAGTTCAGAAGAGAGCAACAAAGATGGTGCTGGGATTACATCACAAATTCTATGAGGATAGGCTGAAAGACTTACATATGTACTCCATGGCATAGAGGAGGGGGAGGGGGATATAATTGAGACATACAAGTACCTCATGGGGATGAACAAGGTGCAGGAAAAGATTTCTCAAAGAAAAAGATGCTCCATGATTAGGGGACAAGGGATGAAACTGGAAGGAGAGAGGTTCAGAGGGAACATGAGGAAGTACTTCTTCACAGAGATGATGGTGGACAAATGGAACAGCCAGGTGGAAGAGGTGGTGGGGACAGAAATGATTACAGAATTTAAGAATGCACGGGACAGGCATAAAGGGATCCTGGATAGGCATAAGGAGATCCTGGTAGTCAGGAGAAGGGGACAACCTAGTTCCTGGGAAGCTTGAAGAAGCACAGTTACTTGCATTCATGGGCAGACTAGGTGGTCTGAAGGCCCTTATCTGCCGACAACATCTATGTATCTATGTAAACCCCCAATGTACAATGTGGAGTCATTACTTTCTGACTCAGGGGTTATTCTAAGCCCGCACCAAAGATCTAACCCTTTGCCAGGAACTCTGAGATCTTCATGCCATCCCCTGACCCTACACAAACAGACCCAAACAGAAGAGGACAACTTTTAGTCTCCATGTATTATCTAACCACAACTCCTTGTTTGCTTGCAAAAAGTGGAATACAGCAATCATGTGTCAAGTTTTCCATCCCTTGTGAGAATGTGTCTCGCTTGATATTTTAAATTCCAATTCTAGGGAAGTGAGTCACTGCCTGCTGCAGTACAACTTCTTCATTTTCTGCTGTGATAGGGAAGACATATGGTAAAGGGGGTTGGGTGAGTGTGACCACAAGTAAGCAAAGTCCCAGCTGGCATCAGCAGAACTCTATCACATATGCTGCATTCTCCAAAAATGTGAATATCTAGTCATGACATTCTACATTACTGAGGATAGTTATAAAGAAACAGGATAGCATGGCATTGTGGTGACAGAAGGGGCTTTGGGGTCATCTTGTCTGCCCCTCCTATCATACAGCAAAACTGTGCCAAATCTGACTAAGGGCATAACACCTACAGTAAACATATGAGCCAGAATGCTGCCTTTACTGATGCATCCTCTTTTGAATTGACTTAATTCAGCTTTGAATTCTGAACAGTACTTTCTTCCTCATCTCTGTCCCTTACTGTTTATCTTCTCCTGATGTTTATTCCATAGCTGAGTTATAGTCCCTTTCTAGTAACACCACAATCTGTTGCTGTAGAAAAGAGTATGTTCCAAATTGAGGATTATGAACTCAGCTAGGGAATAACCATTGTGAACAAGTGAACTCTGAGGGACAGAGGTTTTGTTTTCATGTTAACGTCCTTGGAAATAAAAGGATAGAAGGGATTAATGGATAGAGCCCTTACACCTACCTGTGGGTCTGGTACTCAAATGGTATGGCCCACAAGAACTTATACTCCAGTGAGAAGAGCCTGAGAGAGGAAAGAAAAGAGTGAGGGGAGTTCCAGATCAGCAGAAGAGTGATCATGGTTGTGGCTGCAGCTGGCCACGGGGATGTGCCAGGCCGAGGGGGTGGCAGTATTGGCCCCTAGGCCTGGGATAATACACCGGTCTACTGTTGGGAAAGGAGTGCAGCATACAATAAAGTATAACCACAAATAGGTGATCCACCTCGTGGGAAGAAGGGGTGTCACTCGGATGGTTGTTCCTGTTATTGTCTCATCCCATGCACATGGGGAAGGTTTTCCTCATAAGTACGCACAGTAAAGTGTGGACTAAAAAGGAACGTAGTCCCTAAATCATCTCGGGTGATTGCTGCAGTGTGACCACTGATGGCCAGTAGAGGTTGGGTTCCCCAGATTTGACAGGTTTCTTCAACTGGCACTGGTTTTACAACTATCCTAGCATGTGAAGGGATTATTTCTGGAAAGGGTGCCAAAAAAGACTTAATTAGTATAGTTCATACCTTGACCTGGGGGGGGGGGCAAATTCTGAAATCTCCCAATCAGAGAGGCAATGATGTCTCAGGAAAATGGCTGAGAATGCTGCTTAAGAACTGCAATTGGTACAAGCCCCTCTAAGGACTCCTGTCTGGTTGAGGGTAAACAAGAGTAGAGAATGGGTATTGTGAACATCACAGAACATGGGAGAAAACTAAAATTTGCATCCACTAGCCAACAGGGTTACTGACTGTGGAAAATCAACTAGATCCACATACATTTATAGTAGCTCAGCAGGAGTTTTTATTGAAATGTCATTGTCTCCTACAAGTCAGCAGGGCTAGTTAAAGTAACATTTTACTGACACAATACAAAACCTACCAGCAGTTGGTCAGTGCCAGTTTCAACAACTGCTGAATGTTTCCCAGTATGATGAATTCCGATGTCGGACTTGACACTGAACTGGAATCTGAAATCAACATTTGTTAAATCATGATTTACTATAGTGCTTGATCATGCTCCATGGAAGAGATGGTGCTCTTTGAACTGTCCTCTGCATTAAAGGACTGAGGTGTTACCAGAATACAACAAAGACAAAGGCAAATGAAGTAATAATGATGATGCTTGCAACAAAGGGTTTTGTCAGCCACAACATGAGTACTAAAAGCACAGTCAGACCACTCTTCCCATAAGCTTTCATATACAACAGTCTATAGGTTACTTCACTCCACCACAGGGGGTGAATTACCAAGTTCCCTAACACCAGGCAGCTTTCCTGAGGATAGTACTTCTAGGTCAGCTTCGAGAAGGCAATCACTTTGCACATAGACAAATCTGAACCTGCTTGAGTCCACGGGTATCTGCCCAAAGGGACAGTTCCTCTAAAGCATTGTTTCATTGACTGGGCCATTGCTTAGCCAAACCCTTGTGGTACAGGAGTTACATCTGAAATTCAGTTGTTTAAAATGTTACATAACTCTGCATTCTGTGATGCTGACTGTACATTTATGTTGGTACATTAAAAGTTGGATCAGCATAACATTCTGTGGTGATTTGCATATGCAGCCCATGATGCTTTGCATTGTGGGGGCATGTGTGATTTTGTATTTTCTTGAAACTTGGCTTCCCAGCCAAATGCCCTTTGGGGTAACCCTTGCCTCAGTGTTTGCACACAGAGGTTCTTTGTCTTTTAAATAGTTTTTTATTTTAATGGGTTCACCACAATATATCCAAGGCACGCTGCCTTAAGGGTATCTGGTCCATTCCACTGGGGTGTCAAACAGACGAGGCATACTGATGAGCCCTGGTAGGATGAAACACGTGTCTATGTCTTCTGTTAGCACCCTTTGCAAACTGTGTGAGAGGCCTTTCGGCACCATGCAATTCTGCTTAAAGTTGGACCAGCATAACATTCTGTGGTGATTTGCATATGCAGCCCATGATGCTTTGCATTGTGGGGGCATGTGTGATTTTGTATTTATGTTGGTAGATACACCCCCCCTTTTATTAAAACTGGAAACCATTAACTCAAAAAAATGTTGTTCAGCTGTTTTCTATTAAACATTATAACAGGGGTACAAAGAATCCTGTATTCTGATTCATCCAAACAGGTCACCTGACCATTGATTAATCCCCAGTATATCCACAACTGTCTTGCCGGACCACAAAATCCTGATTGACAGAAATGTAAAGTGACCTTTTCAGATCATTCCACCAGAGAAACATGTAAAAAAACTACAACTACAGCATCCTCATTAGGAGAAACCCACCAAGTGGAGAACTACAACTAAGGCATCCTCAGAAGGTCAAACTCATTAGGTGGAAGGACTACTTTATTATAAATGCATGTTCACAGATATTTATTTTAATGTTTCTTCAGATAAACATCTAACATGATGTTGCCCATGTTATAAGAGGATGAAACCACTCCAGGGCATGGGGTTACTGAGCAATAATCCACGTCTGAGTGATTAAAGCCACTCAGCCTGCAGCCTCATACCTTACCCCCCCCCCCAAGGCATGGATTAATGCTCAGTAAAGCCATGCCCTGTCATGGGTTAATCCCACTGTAGATCGAGATAGCGCTCCCAACCAATCAAAGCACTTCTTTTCTCTTAGTGTCAGATACTCATATTCTGTGAAGAGTGTGTCACGTGCAGATGCTCTGGAAATAGACATATTTGGGACAGATTATTTTAAAAAATGTTAATATATTATTTATTTTGATCAAAAATATATTAATACCACCAATGAGACCATTCTTGTAGTTGTAAGAAAAATGGTCTCACACACATCCTTATGATATCAGAACTGTTCACCTTCGGTTTTCAGTTCTCATACCTTAAGGATGAACGTGAGACCACTCTTATAAACATAAAAGTGGTCTCAGCCAGCAGTATTAACATAAAATAGAAACCAACTTTGAGGTCTGAACAAATATTCACATTGCAAACTACAAAATGTTATTACAAACTAGAATTACAATAGTCAAACTAAGACAAGTAGACTTAACAGGTTTGGATCGAGGTACAGGATGCTAGGTGTGTGCAGGGACTGCATAGTATTTCCTGAATACCATGAACAGTATGGCTTCTGAATATGCTAGAGCACTTTCCAAATGGGAAACTATTTGTATTCAGGAACTACTATTCATTCCCAATTGCATAATAATAAGAAACTACACAAACGCCCTTCCCCCAAAGTTGCTTAACTTACTTTCCCATCCAGCTGCATAATAATAATAAACTACACAAACACCCTTCCCCCAAAGTTGCTTAACTTACTTTCCCACCCAGCACATAAACATTTTCCCCAACCCCCCACCTTTTGTCTGCACCCCGATTCCCACAATCTCCCCAGCACTCACACAATATTGTTAAAAAAATATATACAATCTGTACTCCCACGGTGGACAACCAGAACACCCCCAGCTGGCTGCTGTGTTGGTGGAACAAAAACACTTGTTTGTGCTATGCTAAAAAAGGCCACAAGTAACCCCCTGTTCCCCCACCCTGGCAGCACCACCCCCTCTGCCTGCACCCAAGTAGCAAACCAGGCTCAAAACTGTCGAATGGAACAGCCCATCCTCCTCCATGGCCGGCTGCCCTGTAATGAATGAATGCACTAGTTCTGTCCACACAGAAACCCTCCTCTCACCCACGAGAAGATCAGTCAGCTCGATTCCCACTCTTGGATGGCAAAATCTGACTTCATCCGCACTGTAAATGGACGATTTAAGCTTGTTTAAAGGCTAGAAATATAGAATGGCAAGTAAAGTATCCAAATCTAAGAACAAAGAATGTATAATGGACTTTGTTAAAAGAAACACCACCTGCCAGTCTACAAAGTACCCAGGCCTGGAGCAAAATCTGATCAGCATCTGTCAACTCAACCCACACAAGTAGATTGAGTGAAGAAGAAGGGGATGAGAAACTTACCATCACTTCACATCAGCTTTTCTTTGAGCTAAATAAAGTCAATTCCTCAATGGAAAAAATAGAGAAAACAGTAAGCAAGACCTCCCACAGTCTTTTGGAGGTCTCCCAAAGAATGTGAGACTGAGAAACTGGTGTAACAGACTACAGAGGCTACTGAATGGCCAGATACAGCACCGAGATACCTGCATAGGTGAGAAAACAAGTGAACTGAAAAAACAGATGATTTGCAGCTTCATTTTAGAAGAGACAACATTAGAATCCATGGTCTTTCCAAGGGGACCAAGATGGGACACATAGAATCCTTCCTAAAACGAATATTGGACCGACCAAACTCTGACCTCATCCAGACTGTCAAAGAGCATAGGCTGCTGGCACCATAACTTTTGGATACAAAAGCAAGACCCAGATCCATACTCATGAAATTTTTAGACTACAGGACAAAAGCAAAAGTACTGCTAAAGGCAGGGAACAAAAAATAAATTACTGCCAGCCCATGTGCACAACGGATGTGCTACCGCTTATGATGCCAGTGACCTGAGTTCAGTAGCAGACTCGTGGTCATCGGGAGCCAACCGGGGGAGGAGGATTTAGGGACCCACAGGACGCTCTCCTCCTCTTCCAAGAAAGGAGGGTTGCCATTACCACTGCTATACTGCCACCTGAGTCACCACAAGTGGTACTGCAGATCAGGGGATGCTGAGGGAGGGTTGTGACTTTAGCCTGATCTGGACATGCCACCATGCCTCTGTGTGTGCACGCAACCCCTTGATCTCCCTGAGTGCCAATGTCCTTGGGCAGGGAAAACAACCTCAGATAAAATGGCCCCTTCAAGTTAGGATGATGGAGCACCTGGCACCATCCCGGATCTACCCTTCCTATTCCACGGCAAAGGCTTCCTGATGGCACACAGAAGTTTGAGGGAGAGGGCTCTCATCTCCACTTGGGGGTAAACCATGGATCTATGGGTAAGGCCAGTACACCGGTGCAAAGGTAAGAGGGGACAACAGCCTACTGGATGCCTTGGCGACTCCCAAAGAAGCTGGCATGCAGCTGGTGTGCGGCTAAAAACATTAAATACAAAGAAAAAAAATTACCTTTGGGGATAAAAGACTTTTCTTCAACCATGACATTACCCTGATGACTCTCCAGAAGAGGTGCACACTCATGGCTATCCAGAAACTCTTGGCTGATAAAAAAAACATTAAGATGCAAATTCTGGACCCGGCACAGTACAAACTTTTCCTTGTTGAATGCCAACAATTCTTTCATACCAATGTCAAGCAAGGCCGCTACTATGAAAAAGCTGGGGGGACACAAGATCAACTTGGCTACAGACCCAGCCTTAGATACACTCCCCAGCCTGAATCCTTGGTCAATGGTAACACACTCCAGGAAAAGAGGCAAAAATCTGATGAACAAAACTTTCTTCCCAAAGCTTCCCATGAACAAGATGGCATAACCTCGGTCCAGCCCTAAGGCCAAACAAGCTTTCACAGTATATCCTTTCATTAAGTAGCTCCAGCTCGATCAAAGGGCCCAACTAAATGGACACCCTAATAGGTAAATATTTTAGATTGGACTGTAGAAACACAAAGGTAAAAATTATGGACAATTAAATATTGTTGGGATGGGGAGGATACAATAGGAACAATGCAATTTAGCATGTGAAGGAGGGGGGGCTAGGAGTGTGGCACATTGTGTAGGGAGAATGTTTTGCCTGTAGTCGGTCTCTAACATCTTTACACCTGCGTCTCCAGTTAAAGATCACCAGAGTAAGCACTGGGCTCTTTCCTATGTGACAAGATAAGCAAAGCCTATGGGGAGTGTGATGCTTGGCCAGCTGGTTATGATTATTGTATGAGACTGGTATTATAAATAAATGGTCAGTGTATGAAATGTCAGTCTGTGAGATTTGGCCCTTTAAATTACAAGGTGTCAGCAGCTGAAAACCAGGATGTAATTAAACAGATCAGAAGGAAACAGTTAATTGCAACATCCTTCTAGAGAGACAGTTTATGGCCCTCACCACCTGCTGCTGCTTTTGAAGTTAGAACTTAAATACAAATTTTATTACATCAGGAAAGACCGTCATTTAGATGATTCCTGTTGGCTATCTCACACCTGGGTGATAGACTGCAGGGTTGTATATCTCAAAGGAACTGGCTGATCAAAGACTAATAATTTGGGAAATGGGTTTTTTCTGATGTTCACATTATTTAACATACCTCCTGGTAGGAAATCATGTTTGTCATTTTATATTCTAAAAGGAGGAGCTAGATGGTTCACGGAAGGGGTGTGGAGACACCGAGTTTAAATTGATACTTCTGTCTGAAATGTAGGTCATATTATTTTGGGACTCCGAGAGAAAACAGTTCTCTGATCTAACTTAAGCACTTCCAGAGGTAATACCTTAGACAACAACGGTCTAAATGTATTGTGGTAGGAGTTTTTGTTTTGTACTTTTCCCTTGTTCTTTTATGTGATTGTTAGCTCTTTGATATATTGTTCTGTGTTTACATTTTTCATATTTTTATCATCTTTTAATAAAGAACCTTTTCTTTGAAAGACTGCCTGGGTGTCTGTCAGTTCCTTTTTGCATGTGACGTATAGGTGGTTAAGTTAACTTTTCAACAGCTTGATGGTGATACTGAGCTTGAGTAAAAAGGTAAGAATATACCTAAGGTCTCTTACAGAGTTTTTTAAGGGTTCATTTTGGAGACCTGGCTTGGTGCCCCTGGTGAAAGATTGTACTGCAGTCCCAAAGAGGGTACATATCTGAGCCTGTAATTGGGCATGTTAGCATAATGTTCACAGTTTGAATCCCCCCAGAACTTGAGACTAAAGGCAATTCGAACCCAAAAGCAGATAGGAGGGTTACCCTATTTGTTACCTGTTCACACTATTGTGCTCTGAGGTTGGCACTGTGGGAGCAGACAGCCTGACCTGTAGGGTGCGTTTGTGACAGGGAGTAGTGGCTGTGCAAGGTAAGAGACCATGAAAAATAGCCGAGAAGCCCAGACACCTACATTTTAAGCAGCCAAAGTAGATTATTCAGGGCTCTCATTAGGATTTTTCATTTGGGGGACCGGGGCTCTTTTGTAAAAAAAAAAAAAAAAAAAGGCGGGCCACAGCCCAAAAGTAGGAGTCACTGGTAAATTTCTGGGGGTCCCCATGTAAATGCATGTGATCCGCACCCCAATGCTCGCAAGTCTTGTAATGTAAGAATCTGTACAGCACAGGGGTGCACTCCATTGGTTTATATAGGGCTGTGTCTTCAACTAGAATTTTTAATGTTTCAGAGAGCAAATTAAAACAAATTACAGCCACTGCTCAACTAACAAGGCCCTTGTTAGTTGAGCGGTGGCCATAATTTGTTTAAATCCTCCCTCTAAAACTTAAAAAATTCTAGTTTAAAACACTCCTACATAGAAACCAGTGAAGCACGCCCCCACGCTCTACTGATTCTTACATTACAAAGATGGGGGCGTGGCTCATATGGACTTGTGGGGCTTGGTGAATGAGCATCTCGGGGACTTTAAAAACAAAAACAAAAAAACAAGCGTCCCAACGCACAAAATGTGCATTAAGGATGCAGGTACCTGCATTCCCAAGACCCCTGTTATTCCATGTGAAACTCCTAAGATGGCAACATTAGAACTCCGCTCAGAGTGAGATGGTCAGTGTGCACGGGTCGGCATGAGAAATTTAATAGAAGTATCATGCACACTATACCTTAGAGGATAGAATGTGATGGGGGCAGGGAAGATTGGTGCTGCGTCTCTCTCCCTGATGTCCTCTGTAAGCTTAGGCAGCCTGTGATTGCACTATGATCTCATGTTTTGAAAGAACCACAGCACAGAAATCAAGAGCCTTGAGCAGACCCTAAGCAGTACCATGAGAGTAGAGGGATGGTGGAGAAAACACATATGGAGGGCAACACAGAGTTGCAGCTTCTTTGGGGGACCCTAGACATCCCTGGCCGTGCAGTTTATGAAAGCCATGTAGCAGAAGTCACTTGAGTTTAGAAATAATGGTTCTGGAAATAAGTGGAGACCTCTGAGCTATAATCTTAAAAGGTGTGGAGAAACTTGTGAGAGGGGGCCCCGTCCTGACTCCAAACCTACCAAGTGTTGTTCCCGCTGCAGGAATAGCCTTAAATGAGCAAGGAATTAGTGTTCAGAGCTGGATGGCAAAAGCCAACATAGATCAACTTGAAGATGTATGGGCAATGAGAATACTAGATGTGAACCAGGGATTCAATGCTGTAATAGTAGGCACTTGAATAAGGATGGGGAAACTAGAGCCTTAACTCAGCATTCAAAAAGCTTGGTATTGACAGAGACATAGCCTCTCACTATGTAGTACGTTATTGTTCAACTTTTCATAATCTTTACAATTTCAGTAAAACATAACAAAAGCCCCAAAACATCCCATAATACAGTTCATAATTCTTATACCAGTCATAATAACAGTGCAGTGCTATGCAGGGATTATTCCCCTAACTTGTACAAAATTCCATGTTAATACAGTATGTTCATTGTATGCAGATCTTACTGTACCTAAAGTTTATGCAAGTAGTTTTCCTCCTGTACTCACCAGGACAGGCATCTACAGGGGGAAAAACCTGCCACAAGCAGGACCCACCAAGCTGACATAGTGTCATCAGATGATAAAGCTAACTGGTTCAGAACAGTCCAAAGTTCAATGTACTGGTTGCAAAGTTCACTGATGTTCATGTCATCATTTATTATGTTTGGTTTACATGTGCACTTGAGTATATATTGCTGTCCGAAGGGAAAAGGACCACTACTGGTAACTCGTGAAACATGCAGAAGGGGAGTGGGGGGAGGACACTGGGCAGATGATGGCAGAAGTACAAACAATCACCCACAATGTAAGAGAGATGGATCACCCCTGCAGCAGATAACAAACTCAAAAGATCCCAAGTGGGAGCAGTGTATTATTTCTCTTATCTAGATCACCCGCATCAGAGAGGGGTGGCCATATTAATAAATAAAAACATCCCCTTTGAGGTACAGGAGGTAAAGCAGGACCCTGAAGGCCACTTTATAAGAGTGAAGGGAAAGTACAAATCAGTTTCTTCCACACTGCTCAACATGTACACCCTTCCCCAAGCCAAAAAGGAGACATGGTTAAATTTCTAAAAGAGGTACTCCTGGTACAGGACCCAGAACCTGAGGTGTTGTACTTGTTAGGGGGACTTCAACAAGATTATTGACAAATCAGGACAAGGAGGTAGTGCCAGACACTCCAGACCTGGTAAATGCCTAAACAGGCTAGCTCCAGAAATAGGTTTGGTGGAAGTGTGGCAGTTCCTGCACCCAAAGGTGTGAGATTACACATGCTGGTCAGACCCCCAACGGGACTACTCTCGGCTGGACTACTTCCTTGTATCTAGCAACTGGTTCCACAGTGCAGAATGTTGTGAAAAAAGGCCAGTGGTCTTATTGAATCATGCACCTGTTACGTTGGATGTGATAGTGGAACCAGTTACCAAGACCCCCATAGTCTCAATGTTTCCTTCCTAAACATCACTGATTATAAAATGACATGGGTGCATTGAAGACTATGCAGCTCTCAACCAGATGGGGGCAATGATGATAACAAATTGGTGAGACAGCTTGAAGGAGGTCATTACATGCTGAATATCTAATACATTTCACTTCCAACCTCAAAAGACAAAAAATGAGAGAACAGCTGCAATTAGAAACACACACTTTCAACCTAGGAACAGAATAAGACTGCTTCAATGGAGAAGTCAAGAAAAAATGAAAGGTTTGCAAGAATAAGCTGAATAAGATAACAGTGTATTGTAGAACATTGTTTTGCATAGAATTCCATCCCTTTCAAAATGCTTTTGCACCACAGGTCAAAGGTTATGGAATGAGATTCTACCCTTCAGTGGCACAACAGCATTCTGAAACCTCTAGAGACTGCACAAGTCAGATTTGTTCTGAAAGCAAAAGAACCACAGCGTGCACATTTCACATAATACTATACACTACAGAAATAAAGGATGAGCAACTTTATGTACAACCAGTGTGTTCTGCTACCTTGGAGTTCTGATTCCCATGAACCTCTTCAGCTTTACTCTGAAGGTCAGAGGGAATCAGAAGTCTCTGTGATAGAACACACTGGTTGTACATAGTTGCCCATCCAGTATTCTCTATTCAGACAACCAAATTGAGAGGGCATTGTGCTAATCATGCATTGCTTTTACAAGGCAGGAAACAAGGCAGGCAGAATTCTTATGTGGTAGTTAAGGAAGGAGGCTGCAAACAGGGCAGTGTTCCACTTAAGTAAAAGGGGCAATGTGCTACATTTCAAATCTGATCCCAGTAGAACTGTACAATTATTTGGCTCTTATCAAAATCTTTACAGCCAGAACCAAACCCATTACTTCTACAAAAAACTGGATGCTTTCTTTAGTAAAATTAGTACCATGAAGCTGTCCAAAGAAGCCAAAGAAACTTTAGAAAGCCCAATTACTGTGGAAGAAATTGACAGTACCATCAGTAAATTGAAATCAGGTAAGGTGCCAGACCCTGACAGGCTGGCACCAGGATTTTATAAGGGATTAGTTGGTGAACTGATACCATACCTACAGCCCAGGTTCGAAGACGAACTGAACATCAACGGAACCTGAACTTCAAGTTTTTCACCATAACTGAACCAAACCAGAACTCCCTTTTTAAATAAAGTAAAGAACAGATCCAAATGAAAACCGGCATATTTTTCCATCAAGAACTGATGGTGTACTGAAAAGTTTATGGTGTCAGCTGTCTGTTGTCTTATAAACAGAATGTGCCCTTTCAGTGCTGTGACTGCATTATCTTGTGACCGCATCTGTCAAAATTGCGACTGATTTAAACATTGTCATTAAACATTGTAAGCTGCCTGTCCCTTTACATGAACCCTTTAATATACTTCTTATATTGCATACCATAAAGTCTTGAGCTCATGAACGCATCTGCTACAATCGCAATCATTGTAAGCATTGTTTCCTGTCCCTTTAAATGAGCCCATTCTTATTTACAGACACCAAACTTTTAGAAGTGTATCTGTGTTTCGTGTTTTTTGCATCCAATTTGATACCTCAGAATTTGTAGATTTTAGTGTTCTTCCTCAAAAGAGGGTTGCTTGTCATTCAGTTCAAGGGGAACTACAATCATGGAAGAACTGACCACATGACCGCATCTGCCAAAATCGCAATCAGCAATTAAATTACTCATGAAGCTGTTGCTGCTAAAAATAGAATGTGTCTGAAATAATCTGCATGCCATCATGCTTATGGTGCTTACCTGTTAAATGCATTCATTCTTCTACCCTCTGTCTGTACCGATCATTTGGTTAGCTCCGTATTGCCCTGGCTATATATTGTAGTACTGTAATGTAAACGCTGAAGTTACATTTTCATCAAATGTGATAATGGATTCAAATCGCACTCACATTGCCTTGTTGTCCTTATGTTCGGGTTTACTGCATATTAATCACTCATTCATTCATACCTCTTTACGCAGGTTGTTGAAACTCCATGATGGGGGATAATCCTTATAGAACAGACGCCAATTTGTGAGCAGATGATGTGATTCAACTTTACAAATTAAACAGATGTTATTTAGACTTCTTCACATTAACTCGAACTCGAACTAGAACCAAAAAATAAACCAAAAGCCTTGAACTAAACTGAACTAGAACCCAAACATGTAATTATTAAACAGAACTGAACCAAACCAGAACCCCACTCTGTAGAACCCGAACCGAACTAGAACCCCAAAAAAACCAAAAATAGGAGAACCCTGGCTCTAACCATATCTCTGCAGAGTGTACCAGGCAGGTCAAAAAAATGAGGGAGGCCGGCCCAGTGGCGCTGAGGATTGAGGCGCTGGACGCCACACCTCGCTCCATGCCAGCGACCTAGATTCGGTGACGGACTCAGGCCACCGGGGGTCGGCAGGGGGAGAAACAGGGATTGACAGCCCAGTGGTGGCTCTCCCTCTCTGGGAAGGGTGGTGTGTCTGCCCCGCTGCTAGATCATCCTCTCTCAGGGGAACCCAGGATTGGTGATGCAGTCGGGACACACAGTGGGAAGGGCAGCATCAGCCGAAAGCCCTGGGAGGAGTTGAGTCTTGACATATGCCTCCCAATTGGCTCTGCTAGAGTGCCGGTGACTGTGGGGTAGGGGCTCACTGAAACAGGAAAATGGACCCTGTTACTCCTAGGTGATGGCCCCTCTGCTCCATCGTTGTTCGGGAGAAGGTAAGGGGAGTCCTTTCCTAGCCCTGCCCAAGGGGTATACCGGATACCTACCGTAGATCTCTGAGTGGGGGGGGTCACTCTAGGAGCAGACTCCTGGGGCAATAAGGGGGCAATGTGAAGGATGAGGGGTTCTGATTGGGTGGAGGAACGGGGCGAGCAAGGCGAATAAAGAGAAGTAAAAAAAAAACAAAATGTTGGCAATATGCCCAGATCACATTAATTGCAAAACATGGGATGGACCCCATGTAGTGTGGGTCATACAACCCCATCTCCCTCCTAAATGTCAACCAAAAAATATTGCACCAAGTCTAGCTAACAGGTTGCAGGGTTGTGTGCAATCCCTAATTCACCCTGATCAGAACAGGATTTATAAGTGGCAGACTCATTCATACAACATCAGATGCCCATTGATCTCATTGTCTTGGCAAATTCAATCTTCAGACCTGGCCATTGTGGTGTTATGGATGCAGAGAAGGCTTTTGACCAGGTGAACTTGAGAGTCCTACATAGAACCTTGGAGAAGAGAGGCATGGGGGATCCTTTTCCAGACATGTATCCAAGCGTTTTATGCCTCCTCACAGGCAGTGGTGAAGGTAAATGGTATCCAGTCTAAATGCTTCTACCTAATTAGAGGCAGCAGACAGGGTTACTTCATCTCCCCACTGCTTTTTGCTCTGTGTATTGAACCATTGCCAGTAGTAGTGAGAAAGAACGGGGAAATCACAGGCATAAGCTGGGGACAGAAAGCAGAGTGTCTCTGTGCTGATGACTTCCTTTTCGTTTTGACCTCACCAGATACCTCCATACTGGCCTTACTAAATGAACTGGCACAGTATGGGAGATCTCTGGATATAAAATCAACTTCGACAAATCTGAAGCAATCAGACTGAGTGATAACTGTCCGACAAGTTCCAAAGACCCCTTACCCTTTAAGTGGAATCAAAATAATTTTGTGACTGGCAGTATAGACTAGAGGTAAGAGTAACAAGCTGTGAAGGAGCTTGGTGCATCCACCAGATCTAGGTTTGATTACCACAACCTCTATGTATACTGTGTGACTCTGAGCAAATCATAAAACTACCCCAGTACTCCCGGGTCACCCCTGTAAATGGGCCTTACCTGGTTACCAAAAGAATAAAAAAGATACCTTGGAGTGAGGATCTCATCCAAATTAACCTCCCTGTTCTCCCTCAATTATGGCAAACTAATGGGAGATGTAAAAGCAGACATGACCAGGTGGGATTTGCTTCCACTAAGTTTAGTGGGGCAGGATAGCTACTCTCACAAAGAATATTCTGACTTACTTCTTACTCCCATTCCAGGCCCTCCCAGTAAAAATCCCACAGGATTTTTGGGAAGACTGCAGAAACTTCCTTTGTGTTTGGTCTGGAGGCAGACAGAATGAACAAGAGACTTCTCACCCTTCCATGAGAACAAGAGGGACTGACCATGCCTGATTTTAAACTGTATTATATTGCCGTACAATTGGTGATGGTAGTAGCATGAACTAAACAGAGATTCAATACAGGATGTATGGAAATAGAAGCAAGCCAGGTTCTGCCTGTGTCCCTTTTTATCCTTCCGCATATTACCCTTGCATCAAGAATATGGTCTGAAATTGCCACCCTTGGACCAAACATACTCTTATGATACCTCTTAAAGCTAGAATAATTTCCAGTACTCCAAATCAAATAGGTCCCCTCACAAGTACAAAAGAAGACCCAGACTTCCACCCACCATGTATAGACCAGGGCTTTCGTATGTGGCACAGAGCCTCCTTGGTGAGATACAATTCTCTGATTCAAAACGGAGTACGTGTCCCCTTTTTAGTATTACAGGAGAAATACAGTCTCACTAGACAGAACCTGTTTAGGTTCCTCCAGGTGAGACCGCATCTTACATATAATAATCTAAAAAGAACTAATTAGAAATAACAGAGAATTAATATCTTTCCAAGATTTTCTATACTGAGAGGCCATGCTGATTGGTAGAAGGGGAACAATCTCCACAGCATATAAAGCATTACTTGGCACTAAACACACAGACATTTCTAATATTCATACAGGATGGGAGAAAGAAGCCCAGATAGAAATCACAGAAGAGCAGTCTAAGATGTTGGAAAGAGGATGGAAGGTCAGGAGTACCACCAGAAATGCATGTTGATATTCTTTCACACTCCCACACTAACCCACTATTTTGGCCGTGGTAGCTCTAACTTATGCTGGAGGGAGTGTGGGATCATAGGCACACATATATTTTGGAACTGCCAAATAGTCCAGCAATACAGGACACACATACACAGAATAATCTCAGAAATCACAATAAACTGGCTGCAAAAGTCAGCCCCATCCTGGATCCTGGACCGGGCAGGTAGATATCAACATGTCCCCCCCCACCATGGGTTGGGCTTGCATTATCTTGCCCCACGGATGTTGTCCTGCTAGCCCATTTCTCCCAACTGTTCACCGCTGCCAGTCCGGGTCCTGTGATGTCTCCCTCCTTGCTCCTGCCATCCCTGGGTGCTAATCCCGGGAGAGCATAGAAAAAGGGAAACTGCTGATTTGGTGGTTTGCAATCACCGCACAACCCTGCTCGAATATATGAGCTGCAGCAGCCGGCTTCCTTGTCACTAGCTCTACAGTGCTTAACAGTAAAGCTGCCCCGTGTCTCTCAGGGGGGTTTCCTCTGTCTGTGCTCCAGCAGCAGGGACTTCAGAGGCACATGTGGGGTCTGCAGGCACAAGGGCGGGGGAGGGATGAAAGAAATAAAACATTGCAGAAGCACTCTTAAGCACAAGTTTTTAAAGGGCAATACATCTCTAAGAGCAGCCATGGCTGCTACATGGACAGCCCTGCCTGCTGACTGGGGACACATTATATCGGAAGGTGTGACAGGCAGGGGGAGACTTTGCCATGCCCCACTCTGCCACTGGACAATATGGCAGCAGTGCAGCTAACAGACTATCGAGCAATTATCTAATAAAACAAATCAGTTTTGCTGCAGAGAGACTTTGAAAATGGGACACTATATAAACTGTTTAGCAGCCATATTTGCCACCTTTGACCCCTGCACAGCCAATCGGGATGCAAGGAGCCCAAGGACCTGCAGCAGTGGCTCCTAGGAAGGGGTGAGAATTGTGCTCTTGGTGCCCAAACGAACACTCAATCAGGCATCAAGGGGATCTAATGATTATTTAATTTTCAAGATGGACAACTATATTCAGCCAATCGGAAGCTGGAATTTCTCCTGCAACCCTGGGACAGTTTTTCAACTCAGGATAGTTGGTGGCAGAGGTGCTCTGAGTGCAGAAAAAGCCAGGTGTGAGTGACAGAAACTTTGTGAAGTTGGCCCACGGCTTCAAGTGGTGACTGCAGAGAGATCTGCTAAAATCTTCTATAGCCTGGGAGAGCCAGAAACCCAGATTCTGCTGAGCAGAGTTAATTTCTCACCCTGAAGAATAGCTCCTAGCTGTTACAGGGGCTGGGACTGTGTATCCAGAGTGCAGAGGGTTCCAGAGCTAGAGACCAGCCTGGAGAGAAGTCTGTTTGGGTCCTACAACCTGGAGAGCCAGCAAGCACTAACGGTTGCTGCCAAAGAGTGTGGAGCCCAGCCCCGACAGTGAATGTAGTGCTTGCCAGAAAGTGCAGAAAATCTGCCAAGAAGCTGTCTCTATTGCCCACAGAAAGTGAGAGACTGTCTGAACCCAAGTTGAGGAAGAAGCTCTACACCATTCTAGACCACCTGGGGAATCGCCCCAGCACTGCTGTTGGCCTGTCCTGCTCTTCATCTCCCCAGAGGTGTGCCAAACGTGGTCCTTGAGACTGGCCCAGCACAATGTCCAGCAGAAGGCATTCTGAAAGTGATAAGCTGTGAGAGCATGCAACCACCTGAAGGAAGAAAGCTCAGACTGTGCTCTCAATCCCCCAGGGGGCAAGCTGCAAGACGCCACTCTCAATCCCCCTAGTGTCTGCTGCTGCCATCAGGGACACCATTTCATTGCGGAGCTCATCTGTAATGACTGACCAGCTTCAGAGTATGAACTGCTGTGCTGCAAACCTGTAAGTACAGGCAGGGCCCGCCTGTCTGAGAAACATCCAGCTTCAGCAGTCTAAAGTTAAATTTGGTTTAAAGTTATACTTGTTTCACAGGGCCCCAACGCTGACCAACCTGCAGCAACATACAAGCCTGCAACGTTCCTGGGTACCCAGCTAGACTGCTAGGGGCACTGGTACCAGTGGGGAGGTGGGCTTATGTATTGCTGTTGGGGGTGGGCTCTATTACAACTGTTACTGTTTCCATTGTATGTTAAATTGCCAGATATTGCATTTCTAATCCCCTCTCCCCTATTAATAACACTGTTATTGCTGTTTAATACTGTGCATGAGCATATTATTAGGTACAGTCATTAACTGCATGCAGCATATAGTGTTAAGCTGGTTTATGGTAATCCATGTGTGGGGTGACTGGAAGAGGAGGTGGGTAGGTACAGCATCCGAGGGGGATGTACTACGCAAACATCTGGCCCACTGTATTTTACTCTGGGTGGAGGCACTGTACCCTTTTACTTTTATCTTGGGAAAGAACCCCCCAATCACCATCAGAACAGAGCCCAGGCCCCTCAGCCTGTTTTGTGGCCACCAGGCAGGGGTAGTAGCCTGTTGGTAACCAGTGCCCGAGTTACAAACAGAATGGAAACAAATCACTGCCATGTTGAGACTAACCCTAGAAAAACACCTAGAACTATGGTCTAGATGGGAGAGGATTTGGGAACGGATGGTATGGGGATCCTGAACAACCCCAAAGATCTGGCAGGGTAGTTTTAAGATTATACAGCTGGGAAAGTGATCTACACCCCCAAACTACAGGTGGCAATTCTGTTTCAGTGTGAGCTCCAACATCCCTATTAAATATTCAACTTCCTCAGAACATGCTAAGAATGACATAAGAATGAAACATACTGTATACAGCACATAAGTGCACAAATATTCTAATGGTTGTGTCATCATGCCATGGTTCTTACTATCAAAGTTAGTTGTTCAGAAGTCAGGTTTGTCTAAGGTTGCAGCTGTCTGAAATAAAAAACAAACAAACAATAAGCTCGGTCATAGTGCTAATTATAAGAAAAAGTCATTGTCTAAAAAAGAAGCCATATTACATGCAAGCAATAACACATGACAGGTGTGGGTTATCTCCTGATAGAGCATGCCCAGGTGCATTGTTAGGCACGAGGCACTTGGTGCGGTGCCTGTGCACCTGGCGTTTTATCAGGAGATAACCACATTTGGAGGTGTTATTGCGCTTATAAATGGGTCATTCAGTAAAAAAAAAAAAAATGATTAAAAAAATACAGAAAAAGTGCACATAAAAAGAATATATGATGATATGATTGAAAAAAGTAGTCCTTGTCATTTTATTGTAATGGACATGTTTTACTATAGAAGGTTGTGGTATCTGTCTGCCCCCCCCCCACACACACATATCAATCGCCAGTATATGTTTTTCCCCACATGTCTTATTTTAGCTGTGTTTTTGTATGCCTGAGGAAATACCCGTGATTTGTATTGCTAGGGGCGGGAACGAGCGTGTCCATGTCAGATACTGGTAGTTAGCGGCTGTTGTTCATAAGCGCTGCATGAGTGACGTATCAGAATCTGTTTTCTCCCGTCACAGTCACTCAGTTCTGCTTAAAATCCACCAGAATATATTTTTTTTATCTGAGTTGTCACTCGAGTCACTCGCTTGTTTTCTATGTTAAGGGGATGAAGATGGGACACCAGAGAAACAGTGGTACTGAAAAGGAGGAGCTGAGTTGAAAATGGAGGAAAAGCAAAGGTACAAGACAAGCTTTACACACACGAAAAGTTGCTTTGCTAAAATTTTGCCATGTGGGAGGGGGGCTGCTCGGGTGCTGGGGGTTCAGATGAATCACAAGTTAGTCATGGTTCTTCAACTGCTAGTTCCCACTACTCCATTGCTAAGTGTGTTACAGTGATTTTTTTTTGGTGTACAGTGGGCAGAGATCACTGATATGTTAGTGTTATGGGGCTGCAGAGAGAAAGTTAGTGCCGGCTGGCTATGATATCTCCTGGTAAGGAAACAGGTCTGAAGGGCTGTTAGCCAATCAGATTTCTTTATTTTAAAGACCCATTTTATAATGCACAATACAGGTGAAGGGATCCATGTCTTAATGTACTGACTATAATTACTGATGACCCCCTTTATCAAACTGTTAAGAAGACTCTCTCGGAAGCTGCGTTAACCCGAAAATGGGTTATTACAGCGTTCTGAGAACTTTCTTTCATCAGCACTATCCACCGTCTGTCTCTCAGTTGTATGGTGCCACATAATTGGCTCCCACTCTGTGTGTGTGTGCGGGCTGAATAGTATTACAAACATGGCTGCTCCAGTTTTCGCTTTCTGACCAGCAGAGCCACTACAGTTCAGTCCCCTCCACTCTTTATTATTTATGTTTTTTTAATTATTTATCTGATTAATCCTGCCTTTTCAAAATAATACAAATATCTGGTTGATCCCACTCTGCATCTGGATCGAGAGACAGTGGCCGTGGCTGACAGTTTTACAGTTTGTAAGTCTCTATGAGAGAGAAAGTGTGTGTGCGTGGTCTTATGCTGACAGTTTAAAATGCTGGGTTGTATCACAAGGGGTATAACCTCAACTAGGCAGGAGGTAATTCTGCCATTGTATAGATCACTATTAGATCTCACCTGGAGTACTGCATGTAGTACTGGCATCCATACCTGAATAGGGACATTAAATTATTGGAAGGGGTGCAGCGCAGAACAATAAAGATGATCCAGGGTCTGGGGAACTTACCATATGAAAGTAGGCTGAGGGAGTTGAGCATGTACACACTGGAGGAGAGGAGGGACGGGGGATATGATTGAGACCTTCAAGTACATGAGAGGAATAAACAGGACTGGTATGGAAGGAGTATTCAAAGCAGGGGCAGGGAAGGAGACTCGAGGCCATGATATGAGACTGGAGAGTGGAAGGGTCAGGAGGAAAATGAGAAGATACTTTTTTATTGAGAGGGCGGTGGCAGAGTGGAAAGCATTACCAGCGGAGATGGTAGCCTGTAGAACAGTGGGCTGCTTCAAGAGGGGCTGGGACAGGGCAAGAGGGAAGGTTAAGGGAGGGGGTTAGGAGGGAGGGGCAGCTGCAGAATAGGGCTGCTAGCTGCAAAATCAAGCAGACTCGATAGACCAAAAGGCCTTTTTCTGCTGGCAGTTTTGTATGTTCGAAAAAAAACCAAAAAAACCATGAAAGTCTGTATGAGTAGAGAGAGTGTGTGTGTGTGTGTGTGAGAGAGACTGTAAGTCAAGAGAAACTGAGCAGCAGGAATGACACTGACTGTCTGGGGAAACAGCCTTGAGAACTAACTACTTGCACCAGCAATTATAAAAAATAATAGATATGCAATGGTGTTCTTATGGATTTTATTTTTTTTTTTTATTTTTTTTTTTTTACACACACCCTCAGTGTTTGATGACTTCATAAACCTCTTGAGCTTCACTCTCTAGGTTTATGGGTCATCACACACCCTTGTGTGTGAAAAAAAAAACACCCATAACACACAGTTGCATATCCATTATTCTCTTTATAATATAGTGTTGACCTAGGCTGTATTGTGTTGAAACTTCTCAATAAAAATCGCTTTAAGAAAAAATAAATAAACCCATCAAATCAGATGAGTCTCTGAAAAGGTCATGGAGGCAGTGAAGGCCAAAAAGAAAGCCTTTATAAGGTACAATGAAAAAACGGGGAAAGGAATGGGACAATTATTAGGAAAAAAAACGAAAGGCCAAAAGGGCAGTCAAGATAGTAAAGGCAGACGCAGAACTGCGTACTGCACAGGAGGTAAGGGGAAGGGAAAACAGTTTTTTAGATATAAAAAAGAAACATGGAAGGGGGGCTGTCACACTAAAGAAGGGAGGGGCAGAGTAATAGGGAGGGTGGCAGAAAGCAGCCATACTGAACACCACTACTCACTATGGAGGACATCAGGCGTTTGCCAGAAAGCGGCAAAAAGGCAGCTGATAATAGGTTTCCCAGAAATAAGGCAGAATAAGAGTAAGAAAAGGGTTAGCAGCCCTGGAGGTAAACAAGGTCCCAGCCCAGATGAGATGTATCTCAGGGTACTAAGGGAACTGGCATCAGTGTTAGCCGAACCCCTGGTGGGGCTATTCAATACTTCTCTGCAGAAAGGTGTGTTTCCCAAGGACTGGAGAACGACAGACGTAGTTTCACACAAGGGAAGGGACAAGGAGCAGTCAGAAAACTATTGACTCATCAGTCTTACGCTGTAGGAAAACTGATGGAAACACTAGTCAAAGAAGACCCAGTAGAATGCTTGGAGAACAATGGGCTTTAGGATAGTAAACAGCACGGGTTTGTGGCAGGGAGGTCATGTCAGACCAACCTGACAGTATTCTTTGATTGGGTAACGAGGGCGGTTGACAAGGGGAATGCAGTAGACTTACTATACTTCAGCAAGGCATTTGATTTAGTGCCACACCAAAGCCTGCTGGAGACCATAGGGGATCTGTGTACACACAGCTAGTGAAACAGTAAAGTGGGTAGGGAGTTAGTTGGAGGGAAGGGAGTGGAGTTGTGCTAAATGGGGTCTGATCACTGGAAAGAGAGGTCACCAGCAAAGTACCACAGAAGTCTGTCCTGGGTCCAGTCCTTTTCAATATGTTCATCAGTGACATAGGAGAGTGAATCCAGGGCAGACTGTGTCTGTTCACAGATAATGCTAAACTCTGTGGTACAGTTGACAATGGAGAGGATAAACAAATTGCAGAGAGACCTGCAAAGGTGGAAAGTTTGAATTTCAGTTGCCAGACTTTGGACAATGTCAAGAAGTGCAAAGTGATGCACTTAGGGAATAAAAACCCCAGAACAGAGTATTGGATGGGAAAGGATCAGCTGGATACAACATCAGAGGAAAGTGACCTAGGAGAATTCATCGATGACTCCCTTAAACAAAGCAGCCTGTGTAACAAAGCCTTCAGCAAGGCTAACAAGATACGAGGCTGCCTTGGGAGAGGGTTCCACAGTAAGAAGGACAAAACCAGTAGCTGTCACACTCAAAAACTGAAGCCACGATTTACTGTGAATTTTAAAAATATGTTTTATTCAAAAATCAGAGTGTGCAGTGAGATAAGGTCTGTGAAGCCAAAACTGGCTGATACACCAAGTTGCTACAAGTTGAAATATTAGCCCCACTCACCAGGCAGCATCATCAACTGTGATTTTTATTTTCATATGAAAATAAAAGTTACATTTTAATATATACCGGGTGAGTGGGCCTGTGTTTTCCTATTTGCTCTTAGATTCTTAGTTGTCTTTATGGGTACTGGGCTACTCCCTGAATAAAGAGGTTTTTTTTCCATGGTTGACCGGGCTGGATTCTCTACGTAATACACCAGCTGCCCCAGAACTTTGAGAATAGTCTTCATCAGGGGGCAGCCTGACAAAGACTACTGTTGAGGTGCCGGGGCAACTAGTGATTTGGCCAATTTTTTGGTTCACATACAATGTCTTACTGCACACTTTGATTTTTGAATAAACAATATTTTTAAAATTCACAGTTAAGTTGTGACCTCAGTTTTTGAGTGTGGCAGCTACTTGTTTTGTCCTGTTTGGAGTTGGGTTGACATACCCACTACTGCATCAAGTTCCCTGTGTGATGCTTGGCCATCTGATTATGATTGTTCTATAACATTTGTAATATAAAAATGTAATGTGTGATTGTCTCCATAAGATTAGCTGGGCTATGGAGGTAATTAAAAGACTAGAGAGACTTAATTAAGGGTATCCAGTAATTAGAACTGATCCAGCTACCAGGATATAGGGCTTGTAAACTTTTATGATGTCTTAAAGGAAAAACATGTTCCCACCATGGTGCTAAAGTTATAAAAAAATTCATGTGCCTTGGGAACAGCAGCTGCTCAAGATCAGAGAAAATTTTAATTTAGGAGCCATATTTGGGAAATGAGGTTTTGCTGATGTCACCTTATTTAATATACCTTCTAATAGGACATCCTGTTTGTATATTTTTTATATTCTAAAAGAAGGAGCTAGATGACATCATGGAAGGGGTGTGTGAGAGAGTTTAAACTGAATACTGAGGCTGAACTTCGTGACATAACTTTGTGGGCTCTTAAGAAACAAAATCTAACTTAAGCACTGTAAAGAGGTAATACATTATATAGAAAATATCTAAATTTATTGTGGTAGGAGTTTGTCTGTAGTTTTCCTTGTTTTTCTTTATGTGAGTGTATGCTTTGTGATATAGTGTTCTGTGTTTACATTTTACATATTTTTATCCATTTTTAAGTAAACCTTTCATTTGAAAGCTACTGCCTGGGTCTTCCAAGTTATTTCTTTTGCATGCGACATATGGAGGGTTAAGACTGACAAAACTGCTCATAAGCTTGATGGTGTTACCAAACTGGGAAAAGGTAAGAATATACCTAAGGTCTTTTATAGAGTTTTAAGGGTTCATTTTTGGATACCTGGTTGGGTGCCCTTAGGCAAAAGATATCTGGCATCCCCCTGAAGAGCAGATTAACTGAGCCTGTACATTTGGGTATGCTAGCATAAGGTTCACAGTTTGGATCCCCCCAGAACCTGAGACTAAAGGTGATTCGGACCCACTAGCAGACAGGAGGGTTACCCTGTCTGTTACCTGTTCACAGTACTGTGCTCGGAGGTTGGCACTGTGGGAGCAGAGGGCCTGACCTGCTGAGTGTGTTTGTGACACCCTGCACCACCTGTGTGTGAGCGTTTTCTTGTTTTTTGTTCCACAGTAGGAAGCAGGAGGTACTGTTACTTCTGTATAGGTCACTGGTAAGACCACACCTAGAGTGCTGTGCCCAGTTCTGGAGTGCCCAGATAAAAAAGGACAGGGACAGACTAGAGATGGTATAATGCAGAGTGACCCAGAGGATTCAGGGCCAGGAAGGCTGATCCTAGGAGGATTGGGTAAAGGTACCAAATATGTAATCCCTCAAAACAAGATGAGAGAGGAGAATATGGCTAAGACCTTCAAGTTCAAGTTCCTGAAAGGAATAAACAAGGTGACCTGTAAACAGTTATTTAATAGGCACAGAAAAGCTAAGGCATGAGGTCACAAATGGAGGTTAATGTGGTGAGGGATTTAAAAAGAATGCAGGGAAGCATTATTTTACCAGAAGAGTGGTTTAGCCATGGAATGGACTGCCAGTAGAAAGACTGCTGCCTGAACCATAAGCAGCTTCAAACATTGCTGGGATAGAGCTAATGACATAGTAGATAACTCAGCAGGATGAGGAAGGTAGAAACACAGAGAACAAAAGGTGGAATAGGATAGGCGTAGACCCCACATAGACAATAGGACCCAGGGTATCATAGAGTAAAATAGGCAGATTAGATGAACCATCAGTCTTTTTCTGCCTTTGTTGTCTATGCTTCTAGGTTGCCTTGTTACCTGTATCACTAGTTTTCTCCTAGATAGACAGACAGACATAGAAACATAGAATGTGATGACATGCACTTGGCCCACCGATTCTGCACATTTTTCCCTGCCTATAGTATCACTGCAGATCCAATTTATCTCTGGCCCACTGACCCACCTTCCCTTTCCCTATGATTCGGTAAATCCAGCAACCCTGACTGCACTCCTGGAAGTGAGCACCGGATCCCATCAGCAGGTACAGCCACTGTTTATATCCATCCTTGCTGTTGGAGCCAGCCTACCTCGGTGGCTCCCGATTGGAGTGGCAATCCAGCTCCTGGACCCTGATTGACCCGCCAGTAACCACGGCTCAGCCAATTGGTACACCTTAGCCTGCTTTACTGACAGCTAAATCTTCCTTGATTTTTGGCATACAACTGTACGCTTTTTCCTAATTAGCACAGCCTGCCTATATCTGTATCTAGTCTTAACCTGCCTAGTATAGCCTGCCTTTATATCCTAGAGTAAATCTGCCTAGCATAGCCTGCCTGCATTTATAATTGTTATCCTAACTTTGCATAGCCACCCTGTATCTACTAGTATAACCCGTCTAGCATAGCTTGCTTGCATGAAACGTGATTATTCTGCCTACCACTATTTGGCAGTAATTCTGAAGTTTAATTTTGCCTAGCATAGCCTGCCTGAATACTATTTACCTAGCGCTGAAACTGTTTAGTTGACTGTCTCCCTTCTCTACCTGCACTCCCACTGTCCTACTACTACTGTCTCTGAGCTTTATCTAAATTTCTCTTCCTGCTTTCTCTGCATCCCCCCACAATCTCCAACTTCTCCTAGAAAAGCTTCCTTGAGTTACTGAACTTGACCCTTGGTGTCATACCCACCCCCTACTCAGGACTTAATCCTCTGCTCTGGCTACAATCACCATCTCGCTCCACTATTGTGTCTCGCTGCAACCTCGACCCTGCAACTCTTTTCTCAGACCCTTTGTTAATTTGCAGACATCTCCACCCCCCCCCCCACTGTCGGGCTGCCACCAGACTCCCACTCCTTTGTCACGCTACCTACTCCCATAATTAAGTGTGTCCTTTTGTCTATTCCTCCAGGGATTTGACAGCACCAGAGCGGCACACAAGCAGCTACCAGCGGACTGCAACGTCCTCTCCACGGCTACCACCCGGTAAATCCAGCAACCCTGAGCGCCCTCCTGGAAGTGAGCGCTGGATCCCATCAGTAGGTACAGTCACTGTTTTCATCCATCCTTGATCTTGGAGTTTGCCTACCTTGGCAGCTCCCGACTGGAGCAGCGATCCAGTTCCTGGACCCTGACTGGCCCGCCAGTAACCACGGCTCAGCCGACTGGTGCACCTTAGCCTGCTTTACTGACAGCTAAATCTTCCTTGATTTTTGGCATACAACTGTACGCTTTTTCTTCCCACCCCCCCCCCGCTCCCTCCCAGGCCTCCTTTAAATGCACTATTGCCCCTTCCTCTCTCGTGGATCTTCCATTTCATTGGTTCAAAGCGATCTTAACCCAACACCTATAGCTGTTCTAGCTGTAGCCTTCCACAGCTTTCCTCCGCTCAAGCTCTCTTCTTTCTTGGGGTATACAGATAATCTAGAACCTGCATCAGGATCCAAATTTCCTAATTGGCCCTCTGTTATACACCTTACTGAATTCCATACTACAGATATATTGCTCTGCATGGCTAAACCAACCATGCCGTCACAAGCTATCTGGCTAGCTATATTTGTACTAGCCTCTTTACTGCTCAACCGTAGTTTGCCCTACGACGACACCAGCGTGGTGCCTGACCCCAAACCGACCTACAGGGATGGGACACCAAACTCCATATCAGTGCCCAGCCTCCAAAAGTCTGTAGTCTTCCTGACCACAGGGTCTCAGTACCTGTCACTGCTGAGAAACTGCTATCTAATCCCACCACCTACCATAACCTCAGTCCCTTTTGCTTGCTGTTCTGCTCCTCAATCCCCCTACCATTGCCACTCATCTAGCTCCATCAAGCAACTCAAGCTCCTAGCTATCAGGATAGCCTGGTTACTACTGATGCTCTCAGGTAATATCCATCATAACTCTGGCCCTAGTAAAAGCGATGTTGGTAACAGCCATTTGATTTAAATCGCCTCTATCAACATCTGCAGCCTTCTGCCAAAATTTGACTTACTTCAAGCTTGGGTCACACAGCACAACCCAGTTGTCCTGTCCATAACAGAATCATGGCTTACACCTAGGACCCCAGGCAATCAAGTCCTGCTTCACGGGTACACCTCTTTCTGGCTCGATAGGCTAGAGAAAAGGGGAGTTGGCTACATAATATACTTAAAAAATCACCTTCAGGGCATAGCTCTCCCCCAATTAAAAGCAGGAAATAATGTGCAGATACTCTCGGTGAGGCTCACCCTAGGATCCCAGGGCAAGGGCCTTACATATGTCTCAGTATATATTCCCCCCCAAGGAGAACGCTGAGGGCTTTACAGTTCTTCATGAACACCTCGCCCACCTTCGATCCAATAATGAAGTAATTGTTCTGGGTGACTTCAACATCAACTGGTTATCAAGTGAGTCGGCCACCTTCAAGGATGCTACCTCCTCTATCAACTTCCATCAGCTAGTTGACCTTCCCACTCGTATAAATTATAGAACGGGAACCAGTACTCAGCTAGACTAGGTATTAACAAACCACCCAGAGCGGATCTCGGGTCTAAAAGTGCTCCCAGACTCCCTCAGTGTTCACTCGCCCATTATCTTCCACTGGTCGAACAAGGCCCCGAAACTCCCTGAGAAGGTAATTATATCCTGTGTGCTAAAAAGGGCCAGCTAAGCTCCTTCAGGCAACACCTTCATCAACTGAGCTGGGCCCCTGTACTAGCAACCAACAACGTCGACATGGTGCTGGATAAATTTATCAAAATTTTCAATGATGCCTGCTATATCTTCGCACCCATAAAAAAAGTCAGAGGAACTTATAAATCATGGGTTACCCCTCATCTCTTAGCTCTGATGCACACCAGAGATTAGCTATGGTATAAATACAATAGTTCTCGCACAACCAATGACATGCAGAACTATAAAGCGGCTTGTAATAACTGTACTCTCACAAACCGCCAGGCTAAAGCCAAATGTTCCAAGTCCGAGCTAAACTCCTCCTGGGGTGATGGACGTAGCTTCTGGAAAAATATCCACGCAATCACCGGGAAGCACGATACCTCTGAACCCACTTTGCTGACTTTCAAAGGGTCCATTACGCAAGACACTAAAACTTTCGCAGACATCTTTAACAAAGCCTTCACTGACCTCAATGCCATGCTCCCCCCCCCAACTGCCAAAGCCCTGAGAGTGAGCCTTCACAAAAACCCCCCGAATACATCCAACAAGTCATGCACCCCCCATTCTACCTTAGAGTAATATCCAAAGGGATGGTAAAAAATTACCTCTCCAAAATACTGGGGAGGTCCAGGCATAGTGCCGAAAGCCTCAACCTAAAACTAATCTCCCTGGTACTAGACGAGGTGCTAATACTGTTAACCAGAATCATCAACCTGTCCTTAACCTCAGGTATGTTCCCAAAGCGATGGAAAGCAGCAGTTGTTACCCCTGTCTTCAAAGCAGGTATTAAGACAAGTCATACCAACTACCACCCAATTTCAGTTCTTCCACTGATCTCAAAAGCCTTAGAGCAGATCGTCTACGATCAACTGGTAGAACACCTTGATAAATACCAGTTACAATGCCAACAGCAACATGGCTTCCATAAACTCCATAGTACTACTACCATGCTTTTGGAGTTCACGGGGTTCATTCACGATGCCTTCAATCAAGGGCACTTGGTGGGGCAACCTTTATCGACCTCACCAAGGCCTTTGATACAGTCAACAATGACCTCCTCCTGGTCCAGCTTGAAGCTATGGGGCTATCCCCAGATTCACTGTCCTGGTTCCGGAGCTACCTCTCAGGGCGTGTACAACGGGTAAAAATATCCAGTATACCCTCTCAGATTCACAGCAAGTGTCCACTGGTGTTCCCCAAGGATCCCCAGGTCGCTCCTGTAAAAAAGATTCCAGCTTAGTGTGCTATACCTGGTTAAACAACTAAATAAATAATAAAAAAAAAGGATCCATACTAGGCCCACTACTGTTTAGCATTTTCCTAAACAACCTCCCTCTAGTCTGTCAGCACACAATCCTTCTATACGCAGATGATGCAGTTATTTACACCAATCATACTGACCCTGCCTCCCTTGAACAAAGTCTTCAACAGGACTTCAACAACGTTGACGCCTGGTTTGATCAAGCTAAGCTGCTTGTCAACCATAAAAAAAAAACAAAGACCATGCTATTCACCCTCACCCATAACCGACACAAGACATCCAACATTAACATTCTTAGCAAACAAAACGTAGCCTTAGAAATGGTCCAAAGCTTCAAATTCCTGGGGTTCACCCTAGACAGCTCCCTTTCATTCTCCACCCACGTTGACAATGTCGCCTCATCAGCAAACTGGAAACTCGATCTACTATACAAGCACCATAACTGCCTCACTGAAAAAGTTCTTCAGCTTGCCTTCACCAGCTCAGTCTTCTCGACTATTGACTATGGTCTTCCCATATAGAGTGCGGCACCTGACAGCACCCTTAAATGGCTTGCCACTATGCTGAATAAAACCTGCAGGCTAGCACTAGGGGCTCCACGCCTCACCCATAGCTGTAATCTCTACCTGCAAACAGGGTGGCTAAACCTGACAGATAGGACCTGTAACCAAGTCTGTCTTCTTGCCAAAAAAGCTATTCTAGGCCTATTGCCACCTGGTAGCAATTCCCTCCTGCACCAGACTGAACCAACTAGGACTACCAGGGCATCGAACAAGCAATCCTTCAAGGTCCCCTTCTGGTGGACCTCTCAAGGCCAGAGATCCTTTGAATACAGGGCCCCACTATGACTCAGAGTGCTCCCTCCCACACTTCCTGCTATCGGCAAAATTGGCCTCTTCAAATCAGTACTCAAATCTCATCTGGTCAGCCAACAGATTTACTCCTGCTTCCCCTGATCTCCTCTCCCGGAAATCTGATGTGGAACTCCCCCGATCATTTGCAGCTATCAGCTGCCCAACCCACATTGCGCCGACCCTCACTCCCATTTCCCCCTGCTCCCCCCCCACTCCTGCCACCCAATCTATTTCATCAGGTCTTCAACCCACCTCACTACCCATTTTCTTCACTTTCTGCCACAACTACCCCTCCTTCACTTACCCGCCTATGACAAAGTGACCCCAAGCCTGAGGTTACTGCCATCCTTCTTGCCACCCCCTATCTTTACCCACCTCTCCTCTAACCAAGGTCAACTACATTGCTTAATCAACTTTTTTCCTTCCAAAAATTCTTTATCTTTTAGGTAATGTACAGTAGCTGCAATTATTATTCCTGTTATTGTGTTAATTTCCCTACAGCTTTCGCTGTCTCTTCACATTCCTGTATTGTACTGTGTATATCTGATTCTTTATGCCTGACGTGGAAGCTTTGTAAATGAGCGTGTAGCTCAAAGGTTGTAATCCTAGATTTCAATAAATAAATCAATCAATAAATAAATGATTCCCCTACATTTATTCCATGTATTCTGAACCCACCACTGTTTTTGGCCCCACCACCTCCAGTGGAAAACTGTTCCAGGGATCCACCACTCTTTCTGTGCAGACATACTTCCTCACATCTCTCCTGACTCTACCACTTCCAGTTTCGTATCATGCCCCCTTGTACTTGAGCACCTTTTATTTCTGAAAAATTCTTCCCTCTTGTACCATGTTTACTCCTGTGAGGTATTTAAAGGTCTCTATTATATCTCCACCTCTCTCTACCCGCTCTTCCAGGGTGTACATACTTAGGTCATTGAATCTCTCCGCATAGGGCTTGTGCTGTCTATGCCCTTTCTGAGATATGATCTCCCCAACTGGACACAGTACTCTGGTTGGGGTCTTACCAGCAATCTATACAGAGACAACACTACCTTCCTCTTTCTGCTGGAGATACCTCTCCCTATGCACACCAACATCCCATCTGCCTTGTCACATTGCCTGGTCACCTTTAGGTCATCTGATATGACCCGCCCAGGTCTCTTTCCTGCTTGGTGACTGTCAGTACCCCCGGCCCCCCATATTTTGTACTTTGCCCTGGGTTTCTGTATCCCAAGTGCATTATTTTGTACTTTATCACACTGAAACCCAGCTGCCATACTCTTGACCATTCCTCGAGTTCCTTAGGTCACTGCTCATCCCCCCCTTGGAGTGGTCACCCTATTGCAGAGTTTGGTGTCATCCGCAAAGTGGCAGATCTTCCCTTCCAGCTCCTCTTCAATGTCGCTTATAAAGACATTAAGAAGGAATGGTCCCAGTGCTGATCCCTGAGGCACCCCATTGGTCATCCTCATTTCCTCTGAGTGAACTCCATTTACCACCATCCTCTGCCACCTATCCCTTAACCAGTTTCTTACCAAGTTTATCACCTTTGGACCTCCTCCTAAGCTACCCAGCTTGCTTACCACTCTCCTATGTGGAATGGTGTTGAACGCCTTACTGAAATCTAAGTAGGCTACATCCACCGCTCCACCCTGATCTAGTTCCTTGGTCACCCAGTCAAAGAACTCCATCAAATTCATCTGACATGACCCCCTCCCCCATGAATCCATGCTGTCTTGGGTCCTGTACAATCAGTCACTAACTCACTGTGTGACACTGAGTATTAGAGTTTGACCTTGTGTTTCTTCCTTCCCAGCTGGAAAACTGGAGTAAAGCAGGACCAACTAAAAATGAGATAATGAAGCTCAGTTAAGCAATCCTGGGTAAATAATTTGTAAAGCAACTTTTTTCAGATATTAATAAACCATCTTTTCCTTTTAAATTTACAGTTTTTATCAGCTTTATTTTTTGGGAACCAGATAAGGCCAACTGGGCACATGGACCATTTATATGGGCCAGTGGGAGCAATGGGAAGTTTAAGTGACTTGTTCAGAATCAAACAGTATGCAACTGAAGGTTGTGAAACCCAAACTATGTCTGCTTGAGGTACCAAGCTCATTCACAGCTTGTAGCTCTAACCTCAAGGATATAATTCTGGTTCTGCATCTGGGTCTCTAAGCATGTATGTATCAGGAAGGAATGTTTATAATGTGTGAAATCAGTTTCTGTAATAGAAAGGTTTTCCTTATTTCCTTTTATCTGTCAATATCCTGTTTTGATATCATGCAAAGCACCTTGGGTATGAGTCTCAAAACTGTAGAGGAAGTGTCTGAACCTTGGACATGATTTGTGGTGATCTGCATCACAAAGTGACACAATGTGGGCTACATGGTGCTTAGCAGTAGGGGCCACTTGGATATACCGGTGATCTGGATTTAACACCCTGAGGCTAGAATGTCGGGATCGGAGGCCAGCAGGGTGAGCTACACAGCATCCCAAAGACACTCTCCTCTGAAGAGGATGGGCTGTGCCATGCCACCACAAGAGCAGTTCCTGATGATAGAGTGGCGGCATTTTTTGGCAGCATGCGTGACTATCCACCACCAGATGCCCACCCTAAGACACAGATACATGCACAAGCCCATTAGAAAGATAGGTGGTCTCCCAGAAAAATGGGAAAACACATCTGTCTGTGAGACTGAATAATGGCCCCCTGGAGACCCTCCCATGCTACTGGCCTAACTGCATATCATTTCCACCCCCTCAGTCATCACTTCTGGGCTGGGGAAGCTACTAGTCCTTGGAAGATCCTTGGAAGGGATATGCTGAACTTACTTGAGCAATGATCCACCTGAGGAAGTCTGGTTGCAAAAAGCAGCAACAGAGAATGAGGTGAGCAAGCACTGGGAGCTTCTCCAGGGCAGCCTGAAAAGGGTGGGCTGAGGAAGGTCAAGTGGAACATAAATGAAGATTTGAAAATCCTACCCTTTGGCTACAAACTATGATTTATGGTGTCAGTGCATCACCATGGGACCTAGTTCTGGTTTGGAGCTGGACAACAGCACCAAAAAAGGACTCAGTCCTCCCCTTCTCTCAGTGAATCCAAATCTGAGATCCTGCACGTCAGTCTTAACCTGTTACCTTGTCTTGCCTCTCTGGAACTCTATAACTATAGTCTGTCTCCTACAGTAAACTAAGCAGACTACAGCATTTGACATATCAGCAAGACACCAGAAGCCTGATGGGACAGCTCTACGCTATGTCCCACTATCACACTATGACATATACATCAGGGTTGCAACCTCGTAAGTCTTTCCCTGTACAGCTGTTGAGTCACTTCTGACCAAGCAGGGAAAGTGACAGGGAGAACATTTAAATTAGTTGTTGAGCCATGCTCACATGCTTGCAGCCCCCCCACACACACAGGGCCACATGTCACGTCTGCCCCACAGGCATGCTGCAAGGAACTAAAGATCTAACAGGGAACACTGTTGGATGAGAAACCACTGGTGCATGCAGATGACATAGGATGAGGACAGTGCTAGAAAGGGGAAATCCATTTGAAGTCATGGATTACAGTTCCACTTTCCCCATCACCACTCATGAAACCCTACTTCTCTCAACCAGTCTAAATCCAGTCCTGATGAGCTTGATCCTAAACTCCTCCATTTAAAAGCAAGGTTCTGTCCACATGCAGTGAGACTACTTTGTAATGAGACTGATCTGGTGGACATTTGGTTGAGAACTTCACTCATTTTTGCTCACTGCTTGGGGAGGCACTGTTCATGAGAAGCAGGAAGTAGAGTGGGAGCTGTAGTTCAGGAAGGTATCCTTATAGAACTAAAGGCCCAAACAGGGTCCGATATCTGACCTACTTTTTAGCAAGTATCTAATGCCACACTAGCCAGGCAGGAAGGAGAGCTACACATTGAATTTTAATTATTTCTTAAGAGTTTATTCAGCAGCACTAGCTCTGCAGTGTCACACAACTCGGGAGGTAACTTCCAGGTCACTTACAATATAATGCAAGCCCCGAGTGAGCGAGGTATAAAAGCAAGGTCCTGTTCACATGCAGTGAGACTACTTTGTAGTGAGACTGATCTGGCAGACATTTGGTTGAGAACTTCACTTATTTTTGCTCGCTATTTCTGGGAGGCACTGCTCATGAGAAGCAGGAAGTAGAGTAGGAGCTGTAGTTTGGGAAGGTATCCTTATAGAACTACAGGACCAAACAGGGACTGATATCTGAACTACTTTTTAGCAAGCATCTGATGTCACATTAGCCAGGCAGGAAGGAGGGCTACACATTGAATTTTAATTGTTTCTTAGAGATTATTCAGCAGCACTAGCTCTGTGGGGTCACACAACTTGGGAGGTTACTTCCAGGTCACTTACAATATAACTGCAAGCCCCGAGCAAGCGGGACAAGCATGCGTACAGAGACACGCGCGTGTCTAGTGTGGAAAGGGAAGATAGGGGTTCAGAAATCCCCATCCTGGGTAAGTAACTGCGAGCCATATTCACTAGGTAGCTACAGTAAGGGAACTTTTTCATTCATAGTTACAGCTCAGTGTTACTTATTAGACAAGATAAATATTAATGAAGGATTTGTTATCTTAAGCACAGGAGAAGTAGCCATGTTGTGCATCCTCTGTAACAGTTTTTCCATCTCTGTGAATAAAAGCCAGGATGGCATAAAATCAATCAATCAATCAAAATCTTTATTTATTCAGGCGAACATCATTGAGCATAGCTCATTTACAAGATGGACCTGAGTGGTCATAGCAATATAAGGTTACAAATTTTACACAAAAACATGGTACTGAATAAACACAAATACAATGATTTATGAATGAGACAGATAAACAAATATTTACATATATACAAGGCAAAATGACAATAAACCTAAATCATATTAAAAGGAAAGAAACAAACAGTATAGTAGGGATAAAGCTCGGGTAGTTGGACTTGGGTGGGCATTTTTGTATGAAGTAGGTTGGAGAACAAGCTACAAGAACGATAGAGGAATAGGGGGTAGCATAAAAGGGGTGGGGAAGGAGGGGTGTGAGAGGACTAGGCCTTATGGAAGCAGTTGCATGATTCTGGGAATAGACTAGTGTACAGTTTTTGAAGGATGTTAAAGGAATGAGGGTATCCAATTTCAAGGTCTTTTGAAGAGAATTCCAGATAAGTGCTAGGGAATAGCTGATTGCAGCCCTTCCATACCGGGTGCAGGTGATAGGAATCTTCAGCATGATGAGTTTATTGATCCTTAGGGTGTAAGGCCTGGATGTGACAGACCCAAACATTAACAATCTGGACAACTGACAGTAGCAACTCTCCCCCTATAATCCAGCAATGCGGGGCAAAGCATACCATCCCAGAAAATCCCAAAGGTTTAGTCACACAAGAACACCAGATAAGAGCTGATATTGGTGCAGAGCCCATAGACACCCACTACATCAGTACATGCTCTCAAATTGAGGTCCCCAGGCAGGTAATGGTCTTATGAGACTCCATCTTGAAGTACACAGATGGAATTATATGTCATAATGACAAGGCAAACCAGACAAGTTCTAGCTTTAGAGGGGCCAAGATAAAGGATATGGAGAATATGGCTAAAACATACTAAAAACTGTTGGCCCCAACCTGCTGATAGTGATACATGTAAGGACAAATGAAATCAGTTTCTCCACAACTGAGAATATAAAGGATGATTATATTTCTCTGGGTGATACATTAAAAGGGTTTGGAGCAGAGATTTGCATCTCAGAAATTCTTCCCATCCATAGGGCAAGAAAAATATAAAAATGGCAATGTTAAAGACAATCAACGAGTGGATAAGGAAATGGACCTTAAGGGAATCTCTATCTTGTTTAACCCATTGGGAACAGTTTTCCGATAACTAGTCTATATTGCTGGGACAGACTTCACCTCAGCAAAAGGGGAAACACTATTTTTGCCAGAACTATATCTAAATGCATCAATAATCATTTAAACTAATAAGTCAGAAGCAAGTGGGACATGATTTACCCCAATCAGTACATACCATTGTCAACAAAAACTCTAAAAGTGTTTTTTACAAATGCCAGAAGCTTAAACCAGGTAAAGAGGGGGAATTGCAATCCATTATACACCAGCATGAATTAGACATCATAGCCATCTGCGAAACATGGTGGTATGGTATTTCTGATTGGCATAATAACATCCCTGGTTTTTCCTTCTACAAAGAAACAGGTCTAGCAAAAAGTGTTGTGGAGTTTGCATGTATGTTAGAAATTCCTTAGAGGCAGCAGAGCATGTACTTAATTCTGACTTGATTGAATGGATATGTGTGCAGGTGAAATGTCATAATGGCAAAAATCTCATTATGGGAACATCTTATAGACCACCTTCCACGGACAAAATATATGATCAGGATTTGTGTTCTTTTAGTACCAATCTGGCAGAAAACGATAACATGGTCACAATTCCTGAAGTAGGCTGTTCCATGCATCCACCACCCTTTCTGTGAAAAAGAACTTCCTCACACTACACCATAATCGGCCTCCCTCTAATCTCATGCTGTGTCCTCTTGTCCTGCTGTTTTTCGTATCTTGAAACATGTTAAGACTGTTTCACCTTGTTTATGTCCCTAAGGTGTTTGAATGTTTCAATCATATCACCTCTCTCCCTCCTTTGCTTTAGGGTGTACATATTGAGTTCCATTAATCTGTCTTCATATGTTTTTTGATGCAGTCCCCTCACTGTGACTCCACCAAGGCCCTCTCTCTCCCCCCCTTTCCCTCTTCATTGCCTCTGTCCTCCTCCTTTCCTTTCCCCGACCAGTTTCGGTACTGAGCTTGTTTTCTCCCATGCCTTGCCTTCGGTTACTTTTCCTCCTAGAAGTCCTCACATCACAACCTGCACTGCGCACCCCTTTTTATAATCTGCTGTCCCTTCCCCTTCATCCTACCCCTTCCCTGTCCCCCCCATCCTTCCCCTACTACCCCTAGCGTATCCACAGAGTTGCCCTTGTGGTTCCTGATGGCTCACCCTTGCCTCAGTTGCCTTACATGCATCATAGTTGAGGAACTGATCTGCAACACTACTTGTTTGCACAGCTTGCTTGACTGTGTAATATTGTGGTTATCTGAATCTGCCCTACCTAACCCTACTATTGCTCATGCCCTTGCTGTTTATTCTAGTGCACTGTAATTGTATTATCTTTTTGTTTTTTTCTCTTGCATCATTGTTTGTTGTACATTCATTATTTCTTTTTATTGCTGTTCATGCCAATGCTGTTTTTCATTAATCAATCAATCAATCAAAACTTTATTTAACCAGGCAGATTCATCATTGAGCAAGCTAATTTTCAAGATGGTCCTGGCAGAAGGGAACAGAGCAAGGAATAATACAATTGGACTCTTAGTGCAGGCTGGTACATACAGTAAAAAAATAGCAACAACAACATCGGATAATACAGATTGTGCAGATTGTTAACAAATTAAATTAAGGGTACACCAATGTCTGGGGTGGATACTAAAGAAAGCAACAGAAGTAACAGGGTATGGTAAGAAGATTATATTACCAGTAAAACAAGAAGGCATGAACAGACGGACCAGGAGGGTCGCCTTTTGTGGGGAAAGATGGGGGTAGGGGGGTTTCAGGAGGAGAATGTCAACACTAGGGGAGAGATGACACGAACATAGTAAGGTGAGGGGGTAAGAAGAGTATACAGAGGGAGATGTGCAGAGAAGTGCTGGAGTTGTTAGTAAGTGCTAAGTAAATGGAGAGTAGGGCAGGGAGGCCAGTAAGAGAGTCACCTGTGGCAGGTACATATGACCTTCAGGATGCGTGTGATAGACAACTTAATGGTATGGGGACCCAACAGGGATGAGATCCTCAGCGTCTTTTGCATGTTGTTCCAAAGGAAAGGGAAGGAGAAACTGATAGAAGCCTTACCATACTGGGACCTTATTCTTGGCACCTTGAAGGATACAAGGGATGTGCTATATAGGCCATATGCTCCTGTTACGCGTACAAAGAGAGCAGAGATATAACCTGGTCGCTTATCGATTAAGGCCCTGTAGAACCACAGAAGGGCATTTTTTCGCCTCTTCAATGTAAGAGATGGCCAGGCGAGCTTTTGGTAGAGCAAGCAGTGGTGAGAACGACTGGACGTATTCTGAATAAATCACAAGGCACGGTGATAGAGGGTATCTAATTTACATAATACCTGATTTGAACAGTGACTATAAAGAATGTCTGCATAATCGAGCAGAGGAATAAAAGCTGCAAGGACCGGTGTCTTTCTGGCTTCTAATGTGAGGAGGTGTCTTGTGCGATAAAAGCTACCAAGACGTTGTCTTAGCTTTTTTGATAGCTCATTCAGATGTACTGCAAAATTAAGCCAGTTATCCAACCAGACACCCAGGTACTTAAACTTATCCATTGTTTCCAGAGGTTCACCTAATAGGGTGTAAATCAGGTGGTTCGATGGTGGCCCCTGGGTATGAGTGGCAAGTGGAGATAAGATCATTGCCTTGTTTTTTTTTTGCGTTAAGCAGTAGCTTGTGCTTTAGTAAATTGTGTTGGAGGGTGACAAAGTCGTGTTGTAGCTCATCATAAGCGATGTCCAGGGATGACTTAATAGTGTAGAGAACCATATCATCAGTGAATAGATGTATGTAGCCTGAGCGTATGTGACAGTCGATATGGTTTATGTATAAAGCGAATAGGATGGGGCCCAGGATGGAGCCTTGTGGCACACCCCAAGGAAGGGTTTTGAGCGGAGACAGTTCCCCTTGAGCTTTAATCTGTTGCAGTCTGTTGCAGAGATAACATTCAAACCACTTTAAGGCAGTATAGTCTAGGCCGAAACTGTTCAGGAAAAGCAGAATGCTATGATCCACGGTATCAAAGGCCTTACTAAGGTCCAGAAAGAGAGCATAGACGTGTTTTTTTGTATCCAAAGCATTTTGCCAGTCATTGGAGACTTTGGTGAGGGCAGTTATAGTGCTGTGCTTGGGCCTAAAACCTGATTGGGCTGGGTTCAGGAGGTTCTCGGATTCTAGATAATCCCTAAGTTGGTAATTGACAACTTTCTCCAGGATTTTTGACAGGGTAAGAAGCAGCGCAATATGATGGTAGTTGTTCAGGTCAGCTGGATCTCCAGACTTGAAAAGGGTAATGATGTGCACTGTTTTCCAAAGGGGAGGTAATTTACCCTGAATCAGGGAACTATTTAATAAGTGGGTGATTTGGGCAGTCAGATGATAAAAGCCTGTTTTCAAGAAAAGTGGTTCTATAAGATCAGCACCGCCACATTTTCTTGTGTCCAGAGATATTAGAAGGTCCTCCACCTGTTTGAATGTAACTGGTTGAAAGCAGAAGGAGTGTCTCGGGTTTGTGGCAATGTCAGAGGATAAGCCATCAGTGGCATTGCAGCAGACATTTAGCTGGCTGAGGGGTGAATCATCGAAAGCAAGGCTTGCTGTGGCAAAATGATTGTTGAGTTGTTCAAGAATGTCAGCTCTGGTCGTGTAAGAAATGTTACCTGCCACTATTCTAGCAGGCAGGGGGGAGGCTGGTGAGTGACCTTCAACCTCTTTAAGAATGTTCCAAAAATTGTCAGAGCAATTTTTGTTTTCTTCAAGGGCGGTCAGGAAATAACGTGATTTTTCTGCCCTTATCAACCTGGTGCAGGCATTCCTAGCCACCCGAAAGGCAAGCCAGTTGGCTTCTAACTTTGTTTTCCTGGCTCTTTTTCACAGTACATCCCTGTCACAGAGGGCTTTCTTCAAGGTAGGTGTGAACCAGTCAGGGGACCTTTTCTTTGTTTTGATCTTCCTAAGTGGAGCATGTTTATTTATCAGACCCACTAGTAGGTTTTGGAAAATATTGAAAGCCTCAGCAACAGAGGGGGCCAGATAGAAATTCTGCCAGTAGATGTTACCAAGGTCTGTCAAAAAGGCAGTCTGGCAGAAGATTTTTAGGCTTCTTTTTAGCTTGAAAGTAGAACCTCACATCACCACACATATAGGAGTTTTTCACAGTGACTTCAGTGATCACTCTGCCACTGCCTGTATTCTCTAGTCCCATAACAGTTATGGGACTGGAGAATACAGGCAGTGGCAGAGTGATCACTGAAGTCACTGTGAAAAACTCCTGTATGTGTGGTGATGTGTGGTTTACTAACAAGCATAAGATCCAGTAGGGTACTGTGACTGGGGTTTTTCTTGTTTGTTCGGATGTTCTCTGGTGTCATCTGGGTTAACCTGTGTACATCGCAGAACTCTTTAATCTTGTTACCACAGGCATTGTTCCAGTTCAGATTGAAATCTCCCATTATTATGCTTTCTAAGTTCACCTTATCCAGTATGGAGTATAGGTGTTCTAGAATGCCAAGCGTCGCAGAGGGTGGCCTATAACAGGCAGATATTAAGAGGGCTACTTCAAGTCAAAATCATTACTGTAAGTGTTGTATATTATCCTGTAGTTTGTACTTGTTCCACCCAGGTCCACCTCAAAAATGAGCTTCTCTCAATGGTGTCCACCTGGTTAAATAAAGATTTTGATTGATTGATTGAAGCTGGTTCCAGAGTGTTGGCAAGCAATAGCGAAAGGAGAAAGTCCAGAGGGGGTATTGCTAAAAGGGGATAAGGGGGCATGTAAAGAAGAGGACCATGTAAAAGCATCTATCCTAAATAGATACTTCTGCTCAGTATTTACTGAAGAGAAGGTATGGCAGGACCCACAGCTCAGCACCATGGACACAGGGGGGAGGGAGGTGTGCACTAGTCCCTTCACAAAAGAAAGGGTCCTATAAGAACTCAATAAGCTCAGGGTGGACAAGGCAATGGGACCTGATGGCATACATCCCAGGGTACTAAAGGAGTTAAGGATGGAACTAGCAGAGCCATTATCAGAACTGTTTAGTGAGTCTCTGAGCACAGGAGAGGTCCCAGAAGACTGGAGAAGGCTCATGTGATCCCACTCCACAAGTGTGCTAGCAGGGAGGAGGCAGGGAACTACAGACCAGTCAGTCTTACCTCAGTAGTGGGCAAGATTATGGAGGCACTCCTTAAGGAAAGGATAGTGTAACACCTAGAATCCATAGGAGCACAGGATCCAAGACAGCATGGGTTTACAAAAGGAAGGTCCTGTCAAACTAATCTCATAGATTTCTTTGAATGGGTAACCAGAGTGGTGGACCAAGGAGGAGCAGTTGATGTCGCCTACCTTTACTTCAGCAAAGCTTTCGATACTGTTCCACATAGAAGATTGATTAATAAGTTGGGTAGGCTCGGGGTGGGTCAGAAGTTGGTCAACTGGGTGGCAAACTGGATGACGGGCAGAAAACAGAGAGTGGTAGTAAATGGTATACAGTCAGAAGAGATGCAGGTCACAAGTGGGGTACCTCAGGGATCAGTCCTGGGGCCAGTCCTCTTCAATATATAAATTAGTGACATTGCAGATGGACTGGAGGGTAAGGTTTGTCTGTTTGCAGATGATACCAAGATTTGCAACAGAGTAGATGATCCAGATGGGTGGGCAGAATAAGAAGAGATCTGGATAAACAAGCAAAATGGTTGGAAGAGTGGCAATATGAGGTTTAACGCAAAGAATTGCAAGATCATGCACACAGGGAAGAGAAACCCTGAAGCCACCTACAGGCTGGGAGGAGAGTTGCTGGCAGTCACAAGGGAAGAAAGAGACTTGAGCATCATCATCACCGATGACCTGAAATCATCCAAGCAGACCACTAAAGCAGTAGGTAAGGCTAGGAGGATGTTGGGGTGTATTAGTAGGGGTATCACAAGTCTGAAGAGGGAGGTAATAATCCCTCTTTACAAGACACTGGTTAGGCCCCATCTGGAGTACTGCATGCAGTACTGGAGGCCACACCTTCACAAGGACATTAACCAAATTGAGGCAGTCCAGAGAAGGGCAACCAAAATGGTGCAGGGACTGCATCAGAAGACATATGAGGACAGATTAACGGAGCTCAATATGTATACCCTAGAGCAAAGGAGGGAGAGAGGTGATAGGATCGAGACATTCAAACACCGTAATGGCATTAACAAGGTGAAAAAGTCTAACATGTTTAAATATAAGAAAAATAGCAGGACAAGAGGACACAGCAAGAGATTAGAAGGAGGCCAATTAAGGGGGAATGCGAGGAAATTCTTTTTCACAGAAAGGGTGGTGGATGCATGGACCAGCCTACCTTAGGAAGTGGTGGCTATGAATACAGTGCAGGGCTTCAAACAGGCATGGGATAGGCATAAGGGAGCAATACAGATGAATATGAATAGATAGGCCACTGACAGAGCAAAGACCGATGCTACATTTATAAGGTAGAAAAAGAAATGGGCAGACTGGATGGGCCTTGCAGTCCTTATCTGCCGTCAACTTCTATATTTCTATGTTTAACTATCAGCAACAGTGCCAGGAAAATGCTGGAGCAAGTCTCTCTGTTTAAATACCTGGGTGTGACCCTTGAGTGCACCCTAGGGTACTCTAAACACATCGGTAGCACTGCAAAAACTCTGAATTCCCATATAGGATTTTTATATAAGGATAAGGACTGCTTTACTGCCAAAGCCCTAAACATTGCTATTCAGAGCTCTGTTATATCTATTATCGACTCTAGGCTTGTGATATACGGAGCAGCTACTGCACTCCAGTGCATAGCTATAGCCCTAAACAAGGCTTGTTGCCTCCTAACTTCAGCCCCTCACCTTTCCCACACTTGTGATATATGCGAGCAAGCAAACTGGCTCCAACTAACAAGCAGACTCAGGTACCAGACCTGCATCCTAGCTAAAATGTTCTTGCTCGATCTTCTGCCCCCTGGGGTTCAAAATATACTGACTCAACACTGTGTCTCCCGCTCAACCAGAAACTCGGAATTTTCAGTACCCCACTGCCGTACTACTCAAAGGCAATGTTTCTTCAATTCAAGAACCTCAAGTTGGTTTAATTTGCTCCCACGAGAAGTTACCAACCTTGCCTCCCTAGGCCCTTTTAAGCGCAAACTTCACCAGCACCTCTTTATCAGGGCTCCCTGTGATTGCTTCTCTTAATTTAATAGAGTCCTGCTTCCCACCCGCCTCCCCTTTGTCACCTCCCTCCCACCCCTCACACTTTCCACCCTTTCTCTCTTTTTGCTTATTCCTAATCTCCTCCTGCTTCTGCTTACATCTTCATCCCCTTCCCTACTCTCTGCCTTACCAGCCCCCCACTTTCTCCTTGCTCTCACTCCCAGATAATTTTTTTCTTTCCCACTCCACCACTACTCGTCACTTTTTCTTTTTTTCTTATTTATTTATTTATTTACCACCATCCCCTTGGCCTCCCCTTCCCCTTCCCTGATCCCCCTCTGACAATGCTCTCTGAGCCATGCTCTCTCCCCCACTACCCTTTCTCTCCTCATCATCAGCCTATTCTCTTGCCTCTGCTCCTGCTACTCTAGCCTTGACTCCCTGCATTATAGTGTATCATATCCTCTCATGAAAATGCCAATTACGTTATTTAGACAAAGCCATTGGCTGCTCAGTATTGTTCTCATATTACCATGTCTTTGTTACTTTATTTATTCTGTTTTCTTTTGTCTTTGATTGTACTCTATTTGTTCTGTTTTCCGACGTGGAACCTTTGTAAAACAGCCTAGGCTCAAAGGTGTACTCCGAAATCTCAATAAATAATTTAAAAAAAAATGTATTTGTGCAGCATGCTTTCACTTTAATTTGTTCCCAGTTTGTATTAACGACGTATTCATTTTTTCCTCTGTGTCTGCACTTTATGTTCTGTTTCATATAATGTACTGTATTATGTTTTTCTCTTTCCTCCAGTAACCATTCCCCTCGGTTACACCTCGAAACAAGCCTCAGTTCGGTGTGCCTCTCCTGGCTAGCAATTTTTCAGATAACTAATAAATAAATAAACAGATGGGCTGGGGTCGGGGAGGGACCACTGGATTGCAAGAAAGAAAAGGTGGACATCCTATAATTAAAACCTTCACCAGCTCTATGGCAGGTATAATGGTACAGGCTGGTTGAGTGGTCGGAAGACTATGACTGTACCACCATGTACTCAGAACACTGCATGGCTTAGCATCGTGCTGCTGCCTCTTGTGTAATGCACAGTCCTCTGTGGTTGTTGCATTTCAGGTGTTAGGGGTCAAAAACCTTGTTTGTGACCACTAACATCTAGCAAACATCATTTACATGACAGTTATTATTGGTGGTGAAATGGGGAGCCTGTTGCACTCCAGAATTTTGCCCCTCCCAGTTGTGACTGTGTATGGGGCCCCTGCTTCATGCAGAATGTCTGTAGAAATGCAGACACCACTGCATTGTAATCAAAGGACTGCTCCCAAATCTACATTCAGTTATTGGATCTGACTACCCAAACTTCTACAAAACCTGGAACAGCACACTTCTCAGCACTCCTTGAAAACTAAAGAATCTCCTCCCAAAAGAATACAAAAGATCCAGTGCTATAAACCAGTCAATCACAAGCACTATTAATCAGCTTTGCCTAGATATGAGTCACACCACAGCCTCTGTTCAACTCAAAAATATTGTACAGAAAAGTAATGCTTCCAGCCAGATGCTCAGTGTGCAAAAGAAATGATAACGTCAGCAGAATCTGTTCCCAACCCCATCCCCGGCCAACAGGAAATGAAAACAGAATAGGCGCCTTCACAGGATAAATGTCAGTGCTATGGAACCAAACAAAACAACTGTAAACAAAAAGATTGCCATCAAAATCTCAAACATCCTGTTACAATTATTAAAGCAAAAAATGTGATATTTTCCAAAGGACCTAAAGCAGCAGTATTTGTTAGTCACCATACAGTGTTACTCAGTAGTAATGTTTGTCTGAGAAAATATCAAGATACCCATTTTTCTTTTCATTTTTTTTCATTCCTGGACAAAGACACATGATTTTAAAGCTGTTTTTTTTTTAATTTCCCACTCCTGTGTCATGCATGCCATTAAAAAAATTAATATCTTGGTACAGTGCTGTGTTGTTTACCATCAGAAACATTTGGTAACACCATTCTAATACATCATACTGTATATATAGCATGTACTTTCAACAGGTGGCCTCAGCAGCAGAGATGTTTTAAAAACGGTAAGTGGCAGTCATCTTTAATGGTATCAGACATTAATTACAAAATCAGCTAAAAAACTGTTGTTTCAACAATATCTGAGAAAACTAAAAATACACTGAGGATTAATATAAGGATGCCAGAAATATATTTTTGCCATGAAAAAAACTTCTTTTTTTGCTAACAAATACTGCTGCTTCAATTTTTGCACACTCACCACTAAATAAAAACTGACAAGTTAAGCATACATAGAAACAGAAGGTGCTGGCAGATAAGAACCTCATGACTCACCAAGTCTGCCTGTTTTCTTTTTATCCTCCTGTGATACTGCAGACCCTGTTCTGCCTCCGTTCCCCCCCCTCCTTTTTTACTTCGAAGATCAAGCTGTGTCTGTCCCATGCTATCTTGAATCCCATAATTGTTTCTGACCCCACCACCTCCACCAGAAGGCTGTTCCACTCATCTACCACTCTTTCAGTGAAGAAGTGTTTCCTTACATCTCCTCTGAACCTCCCCCTTCTAATTTCATAGCGTGACCCCTAGTTCTTGAGCATCTTTTCCTTTAAAAAATGCTTCCTTCCTGTACCTTGTTTTTCCCTGTGAGGTTTTTGTAAGCTTCTAGCATAAGTTGGACAAATGTTACCAATGTTTTTGCTTAGCATCACTTCTCCTAGGAATATAAATTCAAAGAATTCATAGAAACATAGGAACATTGAAAGGTGACAGCAGAAGGAGACCAAAAGCCCAACAAGTCTACCCTTGTGATCCCGAGATCCTAGGTGATCCTGTGTCCTATCTGGTAGATTCCCTTGCAGATTTGATTCTAGCATACTCCTTATCCCAACCCCTTTTGAACGCTGATATGGTCCTAGCTTCTACCACCTCTGCAGGTAGTTTGTTCCATGGCTCCACAATCATTTGCCAGAAATAGTGCTTCCTAAGATCCCTCCTGAAACTCCAAACCCTAAGTTTCCATCCATGCCACCTTATGTTTGAGTTGGGAGCCTTTGTGAATAGTTTAGCATGGGGTACTGAATTTAAACACCTCATGAACTTAAAGGTTTCTATCATATCCCCCCTTTCTCTCCTACATTCAAGTGAGTACATGTTTAATGCCTCCAGCTGCCCCTTGCACGGCAGCCCCTGAAGCACCTTTGTCATTTTGGTTGCCTTTCTCTGAATGGTCTCTAACCTGTCCCTATCCTTCTTAAGGTATCGTCTCCAAAACTGTCTGCAGTGTTTCAAATGGGGTCTCACCACAGATCTGTACAGTGGAAGTAGCACCTCTGTGTGCCTACTGTCAGATCCTCTCCCTATGCATCCCAGCACTTTGTTGGCCCTACTATATGCAGCATTGCACTGGCTGGTTTGTTTAAGAGTGTCGCTAATAATAACTCCTAGATCGCTTTCCTCTTTTGAGTCACTGAGTTTAACCCCGTTTAACTAGTAGGTTTGTTCTAGGGTTATTCCTGCCAATATGCATCACTTTACACTTCTTGGAGTTAAACTTCGGCTGCCAAATACTAGACCATTGTTCTAACCTTTTAAAATAATTTTGTACAATTCTCACTGCTTCTTCATTGTCCACCCTTCCCTCTGATTTAGTGTTGTCCATGAACAGTACAATCTTGCACTGGATACCTACTCCTATGTTGCTGATGAACACATTAAACATGATTGGGCCTAAGACCAAGCCCTGTGGGACCCCACTCGTCACTTCTCCCTCCTCTGACATCTCCCCATTGACCACCATTCTTTGCCTCCTTCCATCCAACCAATTTCCCACCCACTTAACAATGCCGCTTGCTATGCCCAGATCTTCTAGCTTCTTCAGCAAGCATTTGTGTGGTACTGAAGCAAAGCTTTGCTGAAGTCAAAATAGAGGAGGTCCACTGACTAGCCACTATCCACTTCCCTAGATACCCAATCAAAGAAAGTAATCAGGTTTGTCTGGCACAACTTGCCTGCAATGAAACCGTGTTATTTGTCATCCTGTGGGCCATGCTTATCCAAGCAGTCTACTAGGTCTTGTTTAACCAGGGCCTCCATTTGCATTCCTAGACCTGATGTGAGGTTGACCGGCCTGTAATTACCAGCTTCTTCCCTGCTTCCACCCTTATGCAGAGGCAGCACGTCGGCTCATTTCCAGTCATTAGGTACAACTCCTGTATGAAGAGAATGGTTAAACAGGTGTGCTAAGGAGTCTGCTAGCTCACTCGCTAACTCTTTAATTATCCTCAGATGTATTCCATTTAAACCAGGAGATTTTTCGATTTGTTTACCAGTAGGTCTCAGACTCTGACTGCCTCAATTTATTCCGAGTTAGTGAGAACCACATCCAAGAGGTTGTTCTGCCTAGTAGGATCGGTGACTAACGGTGTGAGAAAGCAGTCCTGTAAGGCTTCTAACACCGATTGACTCCTTGATGATCTACCCACCGAGATGCCCCAGTCCACATCTGACATGTTACCATCCCCAACTACCACTAGTTCTCCTTTTAGTGACATTTCTTTGATTCCCTCGAAAAGCTCATTATCCTTGTCCTCCGCTTGGTTCGGAAGTCTATATACCACCCAACCTGGATTTTGTTTGTGAGGATGAACTAAGCTGAACTCACAGGGATTCCACTCCTTCTTTAAGGCTCATTTTACAGGATGTGGCCTCTATCCCCTCCTTAACATACAGTACAACCCCACTCCCTTGACACCTCTCCTGTCTTTCCTAAAGAGCGCGTACCCAAGGGCTGCGAGATCCCAGTCATTGTTATCAGATGCCTAGGTCTCTGTGACTGCCACAAGGAATTCGTTAGGCAGCAACAGATACAAGCCATGCCAGGTCTCCTGATGATGCACTAATACTGCAAAACTGGTCAAGGTGTCTGTACCATGAGCTGCGGGTGATTTTGGATTACTTGTATTATTTGCACTGAATAAAGCATATTTTGCACCTCTACTAGTGATGTCACTGTTTGTTGTTTTTTACCAGCAGGAGAGCACCAACAGGTAACCAGCATTTCCATTAAATGTTTGTGGGTCTATTGTGGGCCTATATCTGAAACCCACTGTGAAAACCCTGATCCCCTCCAATATAACCAAGTTGTTTTTTTTTTTGAGATGTGGTATGGCCTAGTGGTTACAGCACTGGCTTGGGAACCAGGAAGCAGCAGGTTCAAACCTATAGCCAAAATACTCACTGTGTGGCCTTGGGGCATATCACTTAATTTCTCATGTTTCAGAGGGTTGCTCAGATATCTGTTTAAAAAATGGATAACTTGAATAACAGACAAAAATTTGGGTTTTGGATTTTTAGATAAAGCTGCTAGAAATCTGAAATCTGAAGCACACTGAACTAATTTCTGTATAGTCTACTCTGCATTCATTTATGTAAAGCTTACTCTATCTATTACTGGTACACCCTCCCTATTGGCTAAATTAAGACGCCCCCCCCAACCCGGCACAAATCATCAGTCCCCCCAGTTCAAGAAAAAAAATCACCTAACACACACACAAGCCCCCACCTCTCATCTTCATAGCATCTAAAGACTGCAGCACATCCAAGTTGGGTGCTTGGATCATAAAACTGCTGCTGATATAAAGGTTGTTAGTAACTAACTGAATGAAATGATGTCCTTCTGCAATAGTAATAATACCTAGTTGTCTGACAGTCAGCCAGTCAGGTGTTCCTACCATAGTCGGACATTATTTTATTCATACTTACCAGAATGAAGACAAGTGCAAGACATGTTGCTCTGCCATGGGACCTGGCTGTTACTGAGCACCTGACAGATGCTGCAGGTTTTTTGGGGTGCCATAAGGAGGGGTAGGAGCTAGTGTGTGTGTTGGGTGTGGGGCTCTCTTCTGAATCAGGAGGAGGGGGTTGATAACTTATGCTGGGCGAGATGCAGCTTTTTTTGGGGGGACTTGAAGTAAGTTAACAATAATTTCATGTCAGCAGCAGTTTTACAATCCAAGTACCTGAATCATCGGTGTTGCAGTCTTAAAGTGCTAGGGGAGGAGGGATTTGGGAGCTACTGGATGTGTTGGGTGCTGGGTTCTCTTTTGAATCAGGGAGGATAACTTTTGCCAGGAGATTTAGCTTTATTTGAGGGGGCTTAAACTAAGTTAACAACAACAGTCACGTCAGCAGCAGTTTTCTGATTCAAGCACCCAACTCGGATGTCATGCAATCTTTAGGTAGTATGGGGGAGGAGACATTTAGGAGCTACTGGGTGGGATGCGTGGGGTGTTCTCCTTTGAATCAGGGGGAAGGGGCTGATAACTTGTGCCAGGGTTGGGGGTGCAGCTTTTGTTAGTGGAGACATTAAACTATGTTAACAACAACAGTCATATCAGCAGTATGTTTATGTTCTGAGCACCGAACTTGGATGTGTTTTTGCAATATTAAGAAACTGTTGGAGGGAGGGAAGTTGTATGTTACAGAGTGGCATGGTTGGGGGCCAGGGAGTCATTAATTGCAGAGAAATGGGGGAATATCATTCAGGGAATCAGGATACTTGGATATTAGGATTTCTGAATCCCACATCCAAGGCTAGATTGGATTTAGATATGCGTTATCCTAATACTCGACTATGCCAATTTAGATCAGATTTTGAAGTATCCAAGCAACCCTAAAATTTATCACCTAGTGCTATTGCCTGTCCAGCTGTGTAAATGGGCAGAAGCTGGAACCCAATGAAAACTGGATGTTGCATCTCAGCAGGACTGTCCTGGCTAACTGTATTGTAAAAGAAACAAGGTATACCACAGATCTTTCAACAAATAACAAACAAAAAAAATCAACCTGCTAGCTTCAGAAATGCTTCTGGTTATGTTGAACATTAAGGTCTTGTATAATTAGCAATATACAGTACCAAAACAAGAAGGAATCAAAGCAATAACATGGTATCCCTCAGTACCACTATAAGCAAGGGTTCCTGTTTTCAGTGTTTATTTTTTTTCCTAATTCCAGTGTTTATGTTTCAACATTTTCACACATTTTTAATTCTTAGAAAAACAGTGTTTTTCGGTTGTTTATAAACGAAAGTCTTAAAAATGAGATGACAATTATGTTTTCAAGTGTTTATTTTCCTTTTATTGTGACTCTTTGGCAAAAGATTAAAAGTCATGTTTAATGTTAATTTTTATTTTCAGAAGTACTGGTGCTATGATTCCAGGGAGAGTGGGGGGAAGGGGCAGCACCAGTGAACTAATTAGAGCTGCACACTCAAGCAGATAGACCATTATGGCCTGTTTCTGCTGGTAAAGGTTCTAGGTCATAACGGCCATTGCAGAATAGCAATCACCATTTGGGCAAGTGTACATAGCAAAAATGAATTACAGCGATGTACAATCGTAGCGAACAGCAAGGCGGCGACCAAAGTTACATGTATGTGGGAGGGCTGCACCCCTTGCATGCCCTTAGTTAAGCATATTCAACTCCGGGGGGGCAGGTGCATGAAACAAGACTGCCTGCCGGCACAAAAAAAAACAGGCCACGCCAGACCTGAACCCTGCACCCTCCAACTGATCACCCTCCCCACCATGCTAGCTGACCAGCCAGCAGCTACATGCCACCCTCCCTCCCACATACCTCCCCTTCCTTTTCAGCCCCCTCACATGTGTACACACGCATACACTTCCCGTTGCCCTACCTCACCCACACAGGTATCTGGTTGCTACCCTGCCAGGTAGCCCTCAACACAGGTGCCGTAACTGAGTCATTGCTTTTGTAAACACTCAATTGCGTTCACCGTGTTCACTGGATACCACTGGCAAATTTGTATGTTCACATAATTACAACTCTACTAGACCAAGTGCTTCGATTTACAGCTGAAATTTGTTATAATAAATCATACAATACATTATTAGTGAGTCCAAATGGATGGAAGTATCTAGCAGGGTCTACTGTGAACATAATGCAGTGAAGTGGAGTTTCATCTTGGCCATCAGCATCACAGAACAAGTTCTGACATGTATCCGTAATTAACCAGCAAACTCTGTGCTTTCCTGTTTTAACCTAATGCCTGAAGAAATGTCTGGTGGTGTTGTTTCAAGCATTATCTGTGAAAACCTACAACAGAATCCCTAACTATAAATCCCCCACACCCAGTCTTGATAACCATGTCACCCTATCTAAAATAGCACTCAAACAATACATGGCTTCGATGGAAGACTAGCCAACTTTCAGAGGATGCTGAACTTCACTCATGGAACACTGCAAAATATGACAAGACCTGGGCCCCCTTCAAGACATCTCCATGGGGTGTTCCTGTCCCCAATGAGGGTCAGCCTGCATAATCCAGCTCCCAGCCCCAAGGTGCACCAACATCAACATAGGACAGCAGTCTCCCCTTTTCATATTTACCATTCATCTGGAGATGTCCTTGTTCACCCCTTCCCTTGCTGTAGCATCAGCCTGCCATACAGGGTCCAACTGCAACCTATTACTCTGTCTGTCCATTGTCCTTTCCTGCACACAACATTGTCTGTACATCTGGACTACCTTGCCCCTTGGCCATAGGTTATAGCAGGATATTATTTGTGTTGCTGATACGTTAAGTTTTCTATCTTTTGTTTTTTAGTTCTGTGTAGTACTGTGTAGGCCACATACCCATACATGTGGAGGTTCTCTTATGATTAGTCACTTTCTGATAACATATCAAATCTGTATCCATGACTTCGCCGTGAAACCTTCTCCTGTACAAACAATCCTATTTAAGTTCTGTTTGTGCTGTAACACTGTATTGCGTAGTCTATTAGAAAATATTCCTGGAACTCTAACACACATACTGGCAACTTTATTTTTTCATCAGATGTGTTGGTTTTGGAAAGATTGATAGCATCCTTAAGTTCTGTTAAACTTTTCTGAAGTTAGACATATTCTGTTAACTAAATATGGGGAAAGGATAAGTGCATTAGCAAGTACAAAAAAATAATTAGAACTTGCTGAATGTCAACATTACATAAAATATCAGATGAGAGATGCTACAACCTCTTTTTTAGGCTTTAATTTGGGTATTACTTCCAATTTAGAGAGCTGGGAATATAAGCTGCATCACACCATTTAGGGAATGCAGGTATATAGACCTGAACCCTTCACAGTCCTATTTGCATTTTAAATTATTTTAGAATTTTCTTAAGATACTCTCAATACTTCTCATCTCTATAATAAACTGTTTTGCTCCTGTAGCAAGATGCATAATTCTTTCCCTGAATATGTATATTACAACTATCTTTTTGCTCTTAGCTCAGTGTGTATTAATATGTGATGTTGTAATGAAACATCTTGATACGTTATTTTGAAGTAGCACAGACTCATAATCCTCTGGACCTCTGATTCATAACTGTTTAAGAGGAAATAAGAAACAAAATATGCAAAACCAAATGTTTTCATTGCTAACCAGTTGTAAGATGAGTTAATTCAAGTTACTGCAGTGCACTAGTGTTATTTCTTATGTCATTTTGTTGCAGTGCAAACAGACTCATTGCTTCTTGGCCCCTGCCTCCCAATTTTTACGGTGAAAAACAAGAAACAAATTACTTATAGCCAGTTGTTCTTACTGTTAAGCTGTTGTAAGATGAAATAATTAATTATTTAAATGTTTTTCTGTTTAACTGAAATGTTGTATTAAGATTTTATTAATTCATGTTTTTATCTTTTGTAATGACTGGAAAAGTGGAACAATAAATTGAAACTGCTGTAACACTGTTGTTTTTTCCTCTTCAATAAAAATCATTAAATGAACAAGACAAAATAAAATGGGGATTACACATAAAAAGCAATTCTGCAGTTCAGCCTATACAGTACAGTCATGAAAACATGTATAAGCTATTACAATTTACTAGAAAGAATACATTATTTTAATTTTCAGTTTCCCTTTCCAGGGTTTATAACACATTTGGGGTTCTATCATGTAAACCTGGGTCCCTTTATGGGGGTGCCTCTCCAATATGTCGAAGGAGCCAACCTGGGAGTTAGGTGGTAAATGCTAGGCAATTAATTTAGTCATGCTGTGCTTCCACATGGGGACACTCCTTGAAATACTTGATGCCACTCAGGATGTCACCCGCTGGAAACATTAATATTACCTGTCTCACAGAATCCCATCACACAATGCAATGACCCAGCAGCTTAACAGTAAACAGTAGTTCACAGACGTAAAACACAAAGCAAAGGGTAGTATTTACTAGGTAGCAGGAACAAATCTCTGGAAAAGGAAGGGAAATTACTAAGTAAAACATTAGCAAAATAGGTGCAATCCTACAATACACTCTCCACTCTCTGTCAATCTAATGCCGTCCCAATCAACTGTTGCACTAGTAGTACTTTGTCCCAAATATTCCGCTCCATTAAGGGTTACTGGCTACTAACACTACTGAACTGGTTCAGGCCCAATGCTTGAACAGAAGAGTTATTTACCATGCTCAATGACTAAAATAATCACTACTTGCAATCCAAAACAAGGCCCGACAGCATTACTGCAGAGTTTCAGCCTGGGCTCTCCTAAACAGGCTCAATTCTGCCCAGAGTTTCCATGTCCCCAAAACCCTACCTTACTAAACAGTTGCAGGGCTCAGGCCCTGATTTGATGCTTTCAGTTTTCTGACTAAGGCAGCTCTTGGAAGTCCTCAGATGTTGTATACTACTCTTTCTGGTGTGCAACACTTCAGTTTGCATGTGGTCCCTCTACAGGGTCTCATAGTAGTCAATGCAGCATGAGTCATGCAGAAGTGAACTGTGGTAAGGTGCCTCTTTCTTTGATGGCTTTACCTCACGTGCAGACTTTGTTCTTCACTCTGAGTCAGGGACTTTACTCCTCCTCTTCGGCCTCATTGCCCAGAAGACTTCCTTTGATTGGATTGATAATTGGGTCCAGAAGATTTCACATGATCACTCTACTCTTTCTCAAAGTAGGAGTTCCAGCTGATACTTTCATAGAAACATAGACTTTGATGGCAGATAAGGACCACTTGGCCCACCCAGTCTGCCAATTTCCTTACTTACTGGATAAGCTGCAGATTCTAGTTAACCAACAGTCTACTTCCTGCCACCCCCCCACTACAAGTGCCTTGTGTCTGTCCCATGCATGTTTGAATTCCCACACTGTTTTAGCCCCAACAACCTCCCCAGGAAGGCAGTTCCACGCATCCACCACTCTCTCCCTGAAAAAAAATTTCTTCACATTACCCCTGAGCTGTCCCCCCTCTATCTTTAAATTGTGTCCCCTTGTTCTTACACATCTCTTTTTCTGAAAGATGCTACCCTCCTGGACTTTGTTGATTCCCTTAAGGTACTTGAACATTTCTATCATGTCCCGCTGTCCCTCCTTTCATCAAGGGTATACATATTAAGCTCTCTCAGTCTCTCTTCATATGGTTTCTGATGCAGACCCTGCACCATTTTAGTTGCCCTCCTCTGGACTGCTTCCATCCTGTTTATGTCCTTGCGTAGATGAGGTCTCCAAAACTGCACACAGTACTCCAGATGGGGTCTCACCAACTGTCTGTACAGAGGGATAACCACTTCCCTTTTTTCACTTGTGATGCCCCTTCCTATGCATCCCAGCATCCCCCTGGCTCTCCTTACTGACTTCTCACATTGCTTACCCACCTTTAGATCATCTGATATGACTACCCCAAGTCCCGTTTCATTTTTGTTATTGTTAGTACCTCCCCCGCTATTGTGTGCTCTTCTCCTGGGTTTTTGTTTCCCAGGTGCATTACTTTGCACTTCTTTGGATTGAATCTAAGTTACCATATGTCTGACCATTCCTCCAACCTTGCCAAGTCCCTTCTCATCCTTTCTACCCCCCCTTGTGTATCAACTCTGTTACAGATCTTTGGATCATCTGCAAAGAGGCATACCTTTCCCTTCAGACCCTCTGCAATGTCACCTATAAAGATGTTAAAGAGGACTGGACCCAGTACTGAGCCCTGAGGTACTCCACTAGTGACCCCTTTCTTGAATGTGTTCCACTCACTATTACCTTCATGTCCTGTTGTGCAGCCAGTTTGCAACCCAGGTTACCACCTGGGACCCTCCCAGCCTGGCTAAATTGATTATTAATCTTTGTGCAGGACTGTGTCAAATGCCTTGCTAAGTCTGGGTAGGCCTTATCCACAGCCCCTCCCTGGTCTATTACTTTGGTCACCCAGTCAAAGAAATCTATTAGATTCATCTGACATGACCTTCCTGCTGTAAATCCATGCTGCTTTGGGTCCTGTGCCCCGCTGGCCTCTAGGTACTCAACAATTCTTTCTTTCAGAAGTGATTCCATCATTTTTCCTAACACTGAGGTCAAACTTACAGGTCTGTAGTTTCCTGCTTCTGCCTTGCTCCCACTTTTGTGAAGGAAAATCACAACTGCCCTCCTCCAGTCCTCAGGTACTACCCCATCCTCCCATGATTTGTTAAAAAGTGTGGTCAGTGGTGTCACTAGGTCCTCCCTTAGTTCTTTTAGGATTTTGCGGTGAATCCCATCAGGCCCCACTGCTTTGTCCACCTTGAGTTTCAGGAGTTCTTTCAGGACTCTTTCTTCTGTAAATGGACTGGTGTCAACCCCCCTACCCAGAGTGCTTCTACTGTCTGGTTTAGGTAACTCCTCCTCATCTTCTTTTTTGAATACTGAGCAAAAGTATTCATTCAGTATCTCTGCCTTTTCATTGTCTCCCTCTGCCCACCCCTCTCCTTATTAATCTTCACTATTCCTCCCTTAACCTTTCTATGCTCCCTAATGTACCTATAAAGGTTTTATCGCCTTAACTTGAATTGGCTATTTTTCCTCAGTTTGGGCTTTTGCTATTCTGACTGCCTTCCCACTTCTTTCTGCTTTAATTGATACAGTTCCTGTCGTGCTCCTTCTCTGATGCCTTAAACTTTTGAATGCAGCCTTTTCTCCTTAACCTCCTGCCACCTCTTGAGAACCATAGTGTTTTCACTCCGCTTTGTTTTCTTTATCTGTTTCACACAAAGGCTTGTTGCCTCTATGATGGCAGTTTTGATTTTTCTCCATTGTTCTTCCACCCTCCTTTTTGGCCATTTGCTAGTGTATTCCTCAGGTATTCACCCATTTTGCCAAAGTCAGCCCTTCTAAAGTCCAGTATGCTTGTTTTTGTATGGCTTGTCTCCATGGTTGTGCTTATTGTGAAGGACACTGTGCAGTGGTCACTTGTTCCCAGATGTCTACTGACTTCTAAATTTGTGATCCTCTCTCCATTTGAGAGTACCAGGCCTAGTATTGCTCCCTCCCGAGTGGGTTCCAACACTAGCTGTCTAAGGCCTGCCCCCTGTAGGGCATCGAGAATGACCCTGCTCTTGGATGTGGCTGCAGTACATGTCATCCAGTTAACATCTGGCATATTCAGGTCCCCCATCAACAGTATCTCCCCTTTTTCAGCCATTTTGAGTATGTCCTCTATCATTTTCTTGTCCATTTCCTCCCCTTGAGATGGGGGTCTGTATACAACCCCTGTGCGGACTGTGATGCCATTCCCTATCTCCAAGGTGACCCAGAGTGCGTCTTGTCCTCCCCCTTTACTTTTTAGTTCTGTAGCTTTGATCCCTTCCCTTATGTATAGAGCTATTCCACATCCTCTTTTCCCCTCCCTGTCCCTTCTGTAGACTGTGTACCCTGGTATGTTGACATCCCAGTCATGGTTCCCCGTCTACCATGTTTCTGTGACTGCCACAATATCCAATTTTTCATCTTCCATCAAGGCTACTAGCTCAGGAAGCTTGTTTCCCAGACTATGGGCATTGGTACTCATTGCCTTCCATTTAATGTTGGCTTTATCCTTTTTTCCCCCATGCCTGCTCTTTTTGCCCTTGTCTATTTTTCCATTTACCCCTGTCTTGCCCTCTGTTGAGCACTGTACCTCAGTGTTTACCTCAATACCCGTCATGTTTTGTGGGGGGAGGCTTGAAATTTCCTGCCTCTTATTAGCACCTCCCCCCATGGCTAGTTTAAAAGCTTGCCAAGGAAGCATTTAAACCTGTCACTTAGGATCTTGGTTCCCTTCATGGACAGATGCATACCATCATGCCAGTACAGACCTTCATCTCTCCAGGTGTACCCCCAGTCCCCAATGAAGCCAAAGCCCTGTGCTCTGCACCAGTTTTGCAACCATTCATTAAACTGCATGGTGTGTAGTACCCTAGCCTCACCCTGCCACGACTGGCAGCACTCTGAGAAGGTAACCGTGCTTGCTACCTGTCTGAGGCCCCTCCCCAACTCCACAATTTCATCCTGCACTGCACTGATCCCATGCCTAGCTAGGTCATTTGTCCCAAGGTGGACAATGATATCAAGTTCCCTCTCCTGTGATGCTGCTTCTGCAATCCTGAGGATTAAACTTCTTGTCCTCAAGCCATGGCACCAGGCAGGCTGCTTCCTTCTCCTCTCCCTTCCCCAGGTCTGCCCCTCTAACAATTGAGTCCTCTATCAGGAGCTGTTTCCTTCCCCTGTGGTGTCCCTTGCCTTCTGTGGGTCTCCCTTGTGGGTGTCCTCAGCATTCTTCTTGGTCTCCACTGAGGGTGCCATCATGAGGAACCTTGCTCTGCCAGACTGGCATATGGTTTGTGTAGAGGTACAACTAGGGGGCCTTGCCTCTGTTCCACCACCCGCACCCTCCCAGAACCCACTGTGGTCCAACTACTCTTCATACTTGGCAGCCTCTGTGGCAGTGGTGCTCGTTGGGTGGGGAAGGCCTCCTTAGTCCTTGCCAGTTCAGCCTGGGGCAGCGCCTATTCCTGCAGAACAGTGCCTATTATGCAGGAATAGGCACTGTTCAATCTCTATCTCTGGTGGTTTGTAAAAATATCCTGAATCTGAGGTCTCTTAGGCAAATCTGCCAGACTGCTCCAAACAATAAACAGCCAAAAGATTGTAGGGTTCAAGTTCAGTTATAGTAACCAGTTCAGTGCATATAGCAATGTAAGCCATGAAGCACAAGTTAAGGGAACCATGACAACCCAAAAAACACTATAGCACAGACACAGAGCATTATGCTCTTAAAGAACAAACAAGACACAGCTTACCTTCACTGACATCTTCTCATTTATTGTGCATATAAAGTGCTTTAAAGAGCCCCTGACAGCATTAGGAGTACTTTGAAAGAAGTAAGATTTATATTCAAATCCATCCCATTTCTTGATTACTTCATATAATTTCAGTAATTAATTCCCCATTTTCTTTATTACTGAAAATAGTTGCATGAAAACAAAATCCCTGTCCCCTAGACTGTATCTACTCTGGCTGCTTCTCTACACATGACATCACAATCCACTGGTTATGACATCATAATTATCTCCAGAGTAACATATTTTGATATCATAAACACAATTATGATGGCAGGTGTAGGCAGGCAGCCACAGCTAAAAGGGCAGAGATACTGCATGCATGCAAATATTCTTAGTAATAAGGAAATAAGGGTGAGAATTACATAATAAAATATGAAATATAAGCTATATTTATGCCTGAATATTACATTTTTTTCAGAGTTGTCTCAACTGTGTCAGGAGCTCTTTAAAACTCAAAGCCAAAAAAGTGTTAGGTGCAAATGAAAATATAAGATGACCATCTTACATTGTTTCAATACCTTAAATCAACAAACACACTGGCACCACCAAGGTATGTCCGAAGCAGCTTTCATTACCAGCGGCTAAGTTAGCAGCATACGTGCACCCTCAGGTGCAACATACTTGTAAGAATCAGCTGATGTTTCACCACTAGGCTTCCTCAAAGCTCCATCAGACATCAGTGAAGGTAAGCTGTGTCTCGGTTTTTTCTTTAAGAGCATAGAGCTCTGAATCTGAGCTGTAGCATTTTTGGGGTAACTGTGGCTCCCTTAACTTTTGCTTCTGCTCCAGGAATTTCATTTTAATTTCATTTTTATTGGTTATACTGGAAAGGCATGTGAGCATTGCTGCCCATTTACGCAAGCGTCCAGTTACATACAACAATCATGAGACATGACATAGGCTAAAACATTTAACTTACAGTGAGGGTTAACACAATCATATTTAAAAAATCAGGACAATATAGACTAAAGGGCAAACCATGAACTAGCCTGAGTGAATTAAGAAATTCAAAGGTGACATTAAGCATTCAGTGAGGGTTTAACAATAATATAATATAACAGGGGGAAACCAATAATTTAAGTGCAGTCTAAAAACTAGCCTAGGTGGATTAACAATACTACAAGTGCTAGAAAGTGAGGGTATGTGCCAGAGGTGGATAACCAGAGGGTGAGGGGAAAAGAGTGCAGAAGGGGAGCCAGATTAGCAAGCAGGTGTAGGAGTAGGTGAGGGAGAAGTGTCTCCTGATACTGTGTTTGAATGCATTTGTAGAGGGACAGAGTTTTACTGTAGTTCTGGAGGGAGAGAGTTGAAGAGCTTGGGTCCCATAAAGGAGAGTGTTTTCTGGCCTTGAGTGGTCCAGCAGAAAGGAACAGTGAAAGAGAGAGTAGAAGACAGTCTAGTTGTCCTGGTGGTGGTAACTGTCTGGAAGAGAGAGGTGAGGCAATCAGGGAGCAGCCCGGGGGAGAGTTTGAAGAAGAAGGTGGGCCATTTTGTAGTTGAGGTGGGCCTCAAGAGAGGGCCGAGTGGTGAGCTTATAAAGGTCACAGTGGTGTGTGAGTTTAGGGAGACCAGAGGCAATGCGGATAGTGTTGTGGTAGGAGCTTCAAAGTCTGGAGAAATTTTTGATGGAGAGGCAGGGGAAGGAGACAAGTGAACCACTGTCAAAGATAGGAAGGATAAAGCTGGAAACTAAGAGGGATTTGGATTCCCTGTTAATGTAATGCTTGGTCCGTGAAGGATACTGAAGTGTTGGTGGGCTTTTTTGATTGTGAGGCTAGTGTGAACATCAAAATTGAGGTGGCTATCCAGGAGTAAGCCAAGGTGCTTGAATTCACTGACTCTTTCAGTGGAGTTACCAAGGTTGTTATAGAGGGAGAGGTCAAATCCTAGGGGTTTGCAGGGGCTGGAGAAAACCATGAACTTAGTTTTTTTGAGTTGAGTACAAGACCTTTGGATGTGAACCAGGTGTGAAGTCTGCTGAACTCGAATTGGAGTTTCTTAATGAGAGCAGTGGGACTTTTGTCCTGACAGAAAAGGGCTGCATCATCAGCATACAGAATGAGTTTGGAATGAGAAAGCGTAATTTGTGTCAGTTCTTGTAATATGCTGAGCCAATGCATTTGTTTTGTCTTTTTGTCAATGTCTCTGATGTATTCTCTAATCCTATTACAAAATTGTCTAATAGTCTTTCCTATGTAAAAGGCACCATAGTGGAAGGTAGCCAGGTATAAAACGGATCTAGTGCCACTTGTTATGAAATCTCTGATCTCATAAGTTTTACTGCTTCCCATGCTTGTAAATCTCTAATTTTTATTAGTAAATTTACAGCAATTGTAGAACCTGCATGGATGTGTTTCAGTTAAATTCCTTTGATTCCTGCTATTGTTCATACCTGCACCATGGTAACTGCTGGTAACAATGTTACCAATGTTAGTGTCTCTTTTATAGACCATTTTGAAACCATTTTTGACAGTTTGTTTCAATTTTTGATCTGCTTCCAAGAGATGCATTTTTTTTTTCATTATGTCTTAGACAAGGTGTGATTATGGAGAACAGGTAGTCACAAAGTTCAATTGCAGGTTTGTGGTTGCCACTATGTTACTATTGTAATTCAATAATTCCCTATTTGGTTTTTCCCATGCTGTTCTTTTTGCTTTTTTCTATGACACTGTCTGGGCAACCTCTAGTGGTTAGCCTGTTGACTACAAAGACTTGCAAATGGAAGTTAGTGAAATGGAACAGTGTGTACACACTACTAACTTGTTGCTGCAAACTCATGGAGGGAAGGGGAGTAATCGGGAAGACATATACAGTGAACCAGTCAAGGGCAGAGACAAAAGGAAGCAAAGATCCAGACAGGATACTGATTAAAATGAGGAAGCATTTGATGGAAATGAATGGTGCCTAGTGCAAAATGGCATCCCCCTCTCCACAAAAAAAAGAAGAAAGGAGGAAATTATTCCAGTTAGGTTGAGTAATACATTTGACCTACTATTAAACCATGGGGAGGATGACTGTGAATAAGGCTTAACAAATGAAGACAATGTTGCAGAAGAAGATATAAGTGGGGATAAAAGCTTAATGAAAGTACCTGACAGAGACATGGGGGTCAGGCTAAGAAAAGGTGGGGCCTTCTGCAAATTTACATAAGGTTACAGAAGTAAACAGTGCGGGTAATCTCTCACAAATGCATTCAAACAAAGATAGTATCACCCAAACACAAGCAATTATTCATAATAAGCCCCAGGAGCAAGATAAACAGGTCACACAATCAGGAAAAGCAAAAAAGAGGGATATTGCGGTATTACGGTATTGTAGAAACAAGAAAGAGACTACTATGTTGTGTTGCTTCTCAGGGGCAGGTATTCAGGATATTAGCAATAATTTACAGAGCTTACTAAAGGACAACTTGGACCTAATAATAGTACTACACATTGGCACTAATGATGTTAGAAGAATAGGGCTACTTGGGTTCCATGTGATATGAATGTGTCTTTAATAGTGACTCCCCATAACGGCAAGTGCTAAACGTTGGAAACAAAATTGGCGATCAGCATTACATTGAATACAAAATCGGCAATAATACAAATGCCAATATGACCTGCTTCTTAAGCAAGGGACTATGCCCCATACCCCTCAACTAAAGATTCTCAACTCCGGGGGGGGGCGGACATTGGAGGAGGTAGGCGAACATGAGAGCGGACGACCATTGCAGGAGGGACAACCCGTGGGTGGGGGAACAACCTGAGAGGATTGGGAGGACTGTCATAAAACTATAAACGTAAACCACAACACCCAGAAGTAAAAAAATTAAACACCTACATGCAGTCCTGAACCCGGTTCCATACACACCATTGGTGGTGACTCTAACTGCCATACCAGGCAACCAGCTCAGCAGCAACCCACTCAGTCCAGCTACTTAACCTCACACCTCTACACTTGCTAACCCCCTCACCTTCACTATTCTGTTGTGCCTACCTTGCTATTCGTGTACCTTAGCTATTCTCCCATAGTTGCTGTCTTTGCTGGCGCACAAATTGAGTCGCTCATTTTGAGTCACACAATTTGCTTCATCCATATCACTGGATACCAGCTACTTGATATTCAACAACATAAATTCTGCTGGTACCACTTGCAGGAAGAGCTAAAATGATAGAGATCAGAAGATTGAATGGATGGCTGCAGAGATGGTGTAGGAGGGAGGGTTTCTATTTCTCTGAAAAACTAGAGGAGATTTGATGAAAGTTATGACCTATATGCTGCAGATGGTTTACATCTTAATAGGCTAGGTTCAGACATTTTGGCAGAAAGAATAAATCAAATAATATGCAAACTATTAAACTGAAAGAAGAGGGGATGGGGGGTGGAGATAAACAAATTTCAAAAGAGGAAAAAAACACTAGTCATACATTTAGGGACCAGGAGATTTGGAAAACATTACTGATTAATGCCAGGAGTCTGAGAAACAAATTAAGCAGAAAACTATCATATACTCTTCATAATGAAAATATTACAATCTGTGCCATAACAGAAACTTGGTGGCAAAATGAAGAATGGGGATCACACATTGAGGGCTATCAGCTTTTCATAAGGGCAGAACACAAGGGGGGGGTAGCAATCTATATTGAGGAAGGTATAGAAGCATCATTAATAGAGAAATACAATAATAATCAGGATTTTGAACAAATATGGGTCAAATTAGTACTGTCATCTAATGATAAAATCATAGTTGGTGAATGTTACAAGGTCACTTTTCATATCAGTAAATAAAGCACCAATTTCCTTAACATAAATAAGGAACAAGACATGGGAAGTAAATTATTAATAATGTGGGATTTTTGGCTCCCATGCATTAATTGGACAGAAAAAAACAGCCACTACACCATGTGAAACTGAGTTTTTAGATATTTTAGACTCCCTCAATTTAGATAATTAAGTAACTGACAACACAAGAGGAGATCATCAAACGGATCTAGTATTGGGCAGTTTAGATTATGATATAAGGGACTGCACAGTTGGAGAACCTCTAGGGGGCAGCGATCATTGTATGGTACAGCACTCAGTTTACATCAAAAGAGTTAAACAATCGGGCTCAGCTATCATCAGATGTATCAGCATGGCCGATTATGCAGCTATTATTGAACATTTAAGAAAGTGGAATTAGAGGGAATAATTTTTGGGACTAGATGTTGAAAGAATGTGGACATTGTTTAAAACTAAATTGAATACTTGTGTATAGGATTTTATACCACATAGAAAGATACGAAACAGTAGTGGTGGCGCTCCAGTTTGGTTCACAAGAAATATAAAGAAATCTGTCAAGAAAAAAAAGGACTTACAAATTAGCTAAAATAAAAGGTATGTAAGATTCATGGGAGAATTGTAACTAGAAGGTGAAGGAATATAAAAATATAATAAAGCCAGTAAAAAGAGATCTGGAATATAAACTGGCATACAATTCAAAGGATAATAAAAACTCTTTGTACAGCTATATAAGTAGCCTTAGGAAAACAAAAGTTTGGGTTGGTCCAATAGATAAGCATAATTACCAGATAACAGATAGCAGTAGCATGACTGAAATATTTAATGAATTCTTCCTCAGTGTATACCAGAAGAGGGAAGATAACAAAATCATCAAGGGAGTTTCAAAGAAAACAAATTGCATCAACATTTCTGTTACTAATGTCGAGTGTAGACTACAACATTTACATCCCATCAAATCTCCAGGCCCTGATGGATTCCACACTAGACTCCTTAAGGAAACAGCTGAAGTAATAGCGGAACCTCTCACTGAGATTTTTCAAAACTCGTTAGATGAGGGTAAATTTGTAAATGTTTGGAGGGAGGCACATATTATGCCTATTTTTAAAAAGGGAGTTAGGACAGACTATAATAATTATAGACCAGTGAGCTTAACCTCTTCCATTGGTAAAATCTTGGAAGAAATAATAAAGGAAGAACTAGAGCACCATTTAATCATCACCGGCTCAGATGATTCATCATAGCACGACTTTGTAAAGAATAGATCCTGCCTGACTAACCTCCTGTATTTTTTCGAGCCAGTTAGTAGGGCGCTTGAGCATAATATACCAGTAGATGTACTTTAGCTCGATTTCTCCATGGTATTTGATATGGTACCCCACCTTGAATTAATTAATACATTGGAAGAAATAGGAATTAATAAAAACCTACTAAGCTGTGAAGCCTCATGGTTAAGCAATAGAAAGCAAAGAGAATGTATTAGGGATATTATTCCAAATGGGGCAAAGTGACATGCAGGGTTCCCCAGGGTTTGGTATTGGAACTGGTATTATTTAACATTTTTGTTTCCTCAGTGCAATGCTATAGCGATGCTTTGCTTTGTAAATTCATAGACACACTAAAATGGGAGCCATTGTCAACAATGATGATGATATAGAGACATTTCAAAATGAAATAAATGACATAGCAGTCAGGGCCAATCAACACAAACTTAGGTTTCATATGGATAAGTGTAAAGTTATGCATTTTGGAACCAGGAATAAAAAAGCCAAGTATTTTCTGGAGGGGAGAGAAATATCCTCTACTGAGGAAGAGAGGGATCTGGGTGTTCTTATCTCTAACAGGTTAACGTTTGATCTTTAGTGCAAAAGTGCAGTGAACAAAGGAAACAGAATATTGGGATGTACTGTATCAGTAGAAATAGCAGAAGCAGAGCTAAAGAGGTGGTAATGCCCTTGTACAGTTCACTGGTGAGACCACACATGGAGTATTGTGTGCAGCTGTGGCACCATATAAGAAAAGGGACATACAGAGATTGGAGAGTGTTCAGAAAAGAACTACCAAATTGGTTACCAAAACTGGACATTTGCCATATGAGGAGAAGTTGAAGGTTCTGGGCATGTATTCTTTGGAATACAAGCAGATGCATGGAGATCTTTTTCAAGTTTATAGGGCACACAATAATACGGACTTATGGGAATGTATAGGCTTGGAAGCAAAAGAACATTGTAGGGACACCAGGTGCCATGATTTTCCACTAAAAGGGGAAAAATATAAAAAGAATATAAGAGGGGCCTGGATAAATCAGAGAGTGGTCTCTACTTGGAATAGCTTTCCAAAACATGTAGTCCATAGTTATGATATGAAGCAATTCAAGGAAATATTGGATGCATATTTAATTAGCAAGGAAGGGAATAGCAGGTTATGTTTAATAGAAATTCAAGTCACTATGGCTAATGCTAATGGACTTGTAGTCATCCTATGATCCAAATTCCAGTGCTCTTCTATAGCAATTCTTATCAGCACTACAATTTTATCTTGTTCTATAGTATTGGCTCTTTGGGACATTTGTTTTAGAATGTATGGAATGGAATTGCTGAAGTGTAAAAAATAATTCCAGTCAGTAGATTTCCTATGTAGACAGTTATAATCTCACAGTTTTCTTTCTTGATTTCAATGTCCAGGAATGCTACATGTAAGAAGCCCCACTCACCAGTGTCTAGGGGTATGAGGTGGTAAAGTTCCATGTGGAGGGGGCACTCACAGCCGCAGAAACCACAAGATTTACACTTACCGGAATGCTGGCATTAGGATGCTCCAAAGCAGGGAGGGCCATCTTCTGGCACAGGTTTGCAATAAATTCATGTTAGCAGGAATAAACAGTCCCAATAAAAATAACTGAAGTACACACAAACTCCAACATTAAACAGAGAGTTCCCATTTAATTAACAAGCTTCATGATGCCATAAAAATACAGTCACTGTACATCAGGACCGGGGAGGTCCTCACATTGGGTTTAGTGGATACATTTTGTGGCCAAGATGACCACACTAATCCACAGGCTGCTTTCATTGGGCCACAGAGGCCACTGTCAAAACTGGGCAGTAGTAACTTCGGGGCCACAGGGCCCTCTAAATGGCAGCAGGCGATATCTTTCCCTCGCACTTTATATACCAAAACTAACTCTCTCTCTCTCCCCCCCCCCAGCTGGGACAAAACCTCCTCTACTTCCCAACCACTGGATCTCTGTACTGGCTGGCCATAGTGAGTGTCTCCACCCTGACACATAGGCATATGTCCCCACTGGCTGGCACCCTCCGGGGAGGCATACTGGATTCCAAGCTTTTGCATTTAGCCTCGACTTCCAAGAGATCCCACAGCTGAACTGGCTTTCCCAACACTGGAGCTGGCTCTCAGAAACACACAGGCATGCTGCAATCCATATAGATTTGCAGCCCCTGCAGCTGCAAGCAAGCAAGCAAATCTTTATTTATATAGCACTTTTCTAAAACAAAGGCGCTTTAACAAATAGAAAAGAATAAAACATAAAGGTAAGAATAACACCTACAGATGCATAAATTAATTAAAATTGTCTGGGAAGGCCATATTAAATAAATATGCCTTAAAATCCAACTTGAATCTCTCGACGGTCAGGCATTCTCTCAACCAACGAGGTGGAGAATTCCACAGGGTAGAGGCCGCAAAAGAAAAAGCATGAGCACCAGATGTCCTAAGACGTACCCTGCGAATCTCTAGCAATCCCTCATCGGCAGATCAGAGAAGGCGGAGGTGGCAGTAGGGAGTCGAGAGATCTTGCAGGTAGCTAGGTCCCTGTTCATGTAGGGCTTTAAAGGTCAGTAGACCAACCTTAATGGTGACCCGCCACTGTCAGGCAGCCAATATTGTCCATGCAGCACAGGCATTATATGTTTGGTTCTAAATGTTCCTGTCAATAGCCTGGCTGCCGCATTCTGCACTAGCTGCAAGCAGCAGATATCAACCACAGGAAGCCCTAGGTAGAGGGTATTGCACTAGTCAAGGCAGGCAGTGACGAAGGCATGAACCACTGTTGGTAGGTCATCTGGAGGAACCAGGTATTTCATCTGGGCAATGTTCCTCAGAGGGTAAAAAGAGTATTTGACAACTGCTGATACCTGAGATTTCAGGATCAGACCATCATCAAAAATAACACCCGGGGGGGAGCACTATGGAGTATGAAACTGGCAAGTTGCACTCAAATGCAGTTCTGCACAATTACAAGCTTTAATCGTTAAAAATCACAATTTGCTGTGGGTAAAAGTTCATTCTGAGCACAGCAGTGGATAGCTCAAGTTTTCCGGTGTCATGGGATATCAGATGGTCATGGGTCATAACCAAAAAGCAACTGGAATCAGACCTAAACATGCGGCAGCGATAACTGAACAGGCCACAAATTCCCCAATGACTATCGCTGGCGGACAGCCCCCTTGGAGAGCACTACAGGCCTCTATGCAAGCGATCGACTCCAAAATAGAGTCAATCATCCAACGCTTTGCAGAGCAAGAGTAAAACTGAAGGTAGTCAGTCAAACAGCAACAACTGTGGAGAAAATGGCTGTTCAAGCACAAACAGCAACATCTAAACGTGTGCAAGAAAATAATCAACTTCCGTACAGGTTAGAGGCACTGGAGAACTCTAATAGGGCATCGCATATTCATTTAATTGGTCTCCCTGAGGATAGTGAAGAAGAGGATCTTATTTTTTTTCACTATGTATGAATATACCACACCAGGCAAGAATTGAAGTCCTTAGAGAGTCCCTATATCGGGATTCCTTATATCCATCTAGTTTCACTGAATGTTTGTTAGTATTAACAGAGAAAGCATTAAATTTCAGTCTGTTCTACTTCTTGGGTAGAATATATTTGCACAGAAAGGGGACTGCCTTGGGTGTGGTGTTCATACCTAATTATGCTAACATTTACTTAGACAACTGGGAAAATGAAATCATATCGATGCCAAGTGTGACCCCCTTTTTTTTTTTTTTTTTTTTTTAGAAAATAGACCTATATAAATGCTACATTGATGATTTGTTTTTCATTTGGAAAGGGACAATAAATGAACTAGTTGATTTTACTGCATGTCTGGAAGACAGCAAAAACAATTTCAAGTTCACTGTATATGCTGATTTGTATAATATCACATTTGTTGACATTAAAATCAAGAAAGAAAACTGTGAGATTATAACTGATCTACCTAGGAAATCCACTGACCGGAATTCTTTTTTACACTTCAGTAGTTAACATCCCCTACATACAAAAACTAATGTCCCAAAGAGCCAATACTACTAGAAGACTAAATTGTAGTACTGACGAGACTTTCTATAGAAGAGCTCTGGAATTAGTCACTAGACTAACTGCTAGAGGTTACTGTGACATTGTCATAGAAAAAGCAAAAAGAGCAGCATGGGAAAACCATAAGGGAAATTGATGAATTACAATGGTAACACAGTGACAACTACGAACCTGAAATTGAACTTTGTGACTACCTATTCTTTATAACCACACCTTGTCCAAGACATTATAATAAAACATTGACATATCTTGGAAACAGACACAACATTGAAACCTACTGTCCAAAATGGTTTCAGAATGGTCTACAAAAGAGTCACTAACATTGGAGACAGTGTTACCCATGGTTACTATGGTACAGGTATGAACAATAGCAAGAATCAAAGGAATTTAAATGGAACACATCCATGCAGGAACTGCAACTGTTGTAAATTCATTAACAAAAACAAGACATTTACAGGCATAGGAAGCAATAAAACTTACGAGATCAGAGATTTCATGACATGTGGCACTAAAGCTGTTGTATACCTGGCTACCTGCCACTGTGGTGCCTTTTACATAGGAAATACTATTAGGCAATTTTGTAATAGGATTAAAGAGCACATCAGAACCACTGACAAAAAAGATAAAACAAATGCATTGGCTCAGCATATTATGAGAACTGACACATATCACACTTTCTCATTAAAGGTCTTATACAGAGTGTCCTTGGGACCACGAGGGGGAGGCTTGGATAAGAAACTGCTAAACCGGGAATGTTTCTGGCAGTAAAAAACTGGGTTCATTACAAAGTCATGGACTTAATGAACATTTGCAACTGTCGCGTTTCTTAACAGACTGACTACATGGATAGCCATATATACTTCTAATGAACCTGATGTGTAGATGTACAGTATATTAATCAGAAGTGACTTTTGATACTGCTGAACAAATATATAGCATTCGACTGCTTTATAATGCAATTCAGGTTTTCAGCGGGTTGCTCTTCTCGTTCAGCGATTATTTTTAATACGGTTCTTAATTAGTGGGATACCTCTACTTGCACATAAATGGGGTGCTGTTTCACAATTAACATTACTGTTGTGCACCCTCTCTTTTTTCCATTTCTATCCTTAACCCTTCCTACCCCTTCTCTTTCATCCTGTTTCCTATGCTGTTGCTCCTTCTATTACTGCACACTGCACTTTATATGTATTGACTTGTTTGTTTATAGGACTTATACATATGGAGCTGTATTTTCAAAAGGGTTGCACCATGCACAATAGGGTTGCACCTGCGCAAGTCCAAAATTGCGCCATTCTGCGATATTCAGCAGGAGGCAGTTGCGCCCCCAAGTCATGCTGAGCAACAGCGCAATGCTAATGAAGGCATGCTCAACCGGAGGGGGAGGAAACATGCATAAACTGCACAGCCCGATATTCAGCCGGGCTGTGCAGAGTTGTGCAGGCGCAACCCCCTACCTGCGCCTGCACAACTTTGAGCCCCCAAAAAAAGGATTAAGTCGAGGGCCATCCACAGGTGAGCTGCCACATTGCAGGCGCACACAGCACCTGCCACCTGTGTGGCCCTCCACTTGTTCCCTGTGCCCCCCTTCAGCCAGATCGCGGGCATAATGTGAAATCCACCCCCGACTGGCCCGATCACGGGCATAACATAATAACAACTCCTCCCCACTGGCCCGATTGCGGGCATAACATAAATGAACCCCCACTGGCCCGATCGCGGGCATAACATAAATGACCCTCCCCAACTGGCCCGATCACAGGCATAATGTGAATCCTCCCCCACTGGCCCTATTACGGCCAGAATGGAGTTCACCCCAAAGAGCAATATCCTGGTGGTCCAGTGGACATGAGCCCGATCACGGGCATAAGAGTCAAACCACCCCCAAGTCCAATTTCCCTGGTGGTCCAGTGGCCCTCCACCCACCCACCCGGAGCCCCACCACCCGCTCCCGCCGTCAGCGGTGAGCAAGCACCCCACCCACCTGCACGCCCCTGCCCGCCGACTGACTGCTGGGTGGGGGCGGCACACCCACTAGTTCAGGCAAAGAGCCAATGGGCATGCAGCCCATACTGTACAAGGCGGTCCAGATATGTAAATGAATTCATTCATTCACATATCTGGACTGCCTTTGTACGGTATGTGCTTGCCTGCATGCTCTTGCTCTGAACCAATGGGCGGTAGCTCCACCGAGCAGTCACTGGCGGGTGGCAGGGTGACAGGCAGGTGGGGTGCTGCTGCCCGCTGGCTGACGGGGGCAGGGCAGGGCTTCATGGGTGGTGGGTGGGGGCCACTGACCAACTAGGAAATTGACTTTGGGGTGGTTTGACTTTATGCCCGTGATCGGGCCAGTCCGAGGGGGTTCATTTATGTTATGCCCGTGATCGCCAGTCAGGGGGATTTACTCATGCCCGCGATCACGTAGGGCCGGTCCCCGATGGCTGCTGCCTGGCAGGGCGCCAGGCGCAAATCGCCGGGATCGGTGCACCTGTATGCTAATGGCATGCAAATGGGGCTGTAAGTAGATGCAAATGGCCCCCATGCACCTTGCATGAATTATGGCCCCATTTGCATGTCACTGCTGAATATCGAAATTTTACGCCCAGCTCAATGGAACTTAGCCACCACATCTGAATGCTCCACTCTGACCACTTGCAGTGGCGCAAGTTCCACTCGCCATGCACAGTGGCTTGTGGCTGGGGGCGATATTCAAAGGTTGCTCAATAAGCGCCAACTCCGTTGAATACTCGCTTGCCACAACCCAGTGCAACTTTTTTGAGCAGCGCAAGGGCTTGCACCACAGAATGGCGCAGTTTGAATATCCAGCCATGGTTTTTACATGGTCCCTGTGAGCAGCAATTAGATTTTTACATGGTCACTATGAGAAACCATTTTTTAATTCATACTGTCACTTTAAATGCCTTCATGTATAAGGCTACCTACATGCTCATGTTCACTAGCCTTAAAAAAAGTGCAAGAAGTGCAAAACTGTTGTCTGCATTGGAGAGGTCTGACATTCTGTCATTGGTTGATGTTTCTTGTCAGACACAGTAAAACAAACAACAAACAATTTCTTGTCAATAACCAATGTTTTTTGGAATTTGTGAGTGCTCAGCTTCGTGCCCTTAAACTGATTTGTTTTGCTATGCAACACCACTTGCATCTAGAAGTCATTGTTTTGGTGAGTGTTAGAAAAGGATCAGCCTAGATACTCCACTTTCTAAGCATATTAGTGTCTAGATGTTGGCTCCTGATTGGCTGGAAAGCCTCTCACAGTGTCTATGCAGACAGCATGCAGTATGCATGCTCTTGGCAAAAGCACACTTAGCTCCTGGCTCATTGCTGGGTGTGCCCTTGACTTCTAACCCATCCTCTCCGAGGATCAAGATGCAAAGGACATGGTTGCCACTATGTTTACTTTTTGTCCCCTGGTTTTCTCTCTTCAGCAGCTTACTGTTATTCTGCTTAAACACACTAGAGTGCTGTTTAAGTCCATTCCAAAACCCACCACCTCCTCTGGGGAGGAAATGGTTCACTTTCATGAGAATCTCCATAATTGCTTCTTCATTGGTGGCAACAGAGCTGCAACATTCAGCTCACTCAGTTGCAGAAGGATCATCAGTGATGTCACACAGCACCATTGCTCCCTCCTTCTGGCTAACTGCCTGATCCTCATTGTAAATCCTAGAATGGAGGAACACGAGGCAAAAAGGATGTTGACAGGTGCCGATGGTTCTCATGGTGCCCCTGAGGAGCCCAGCAGAGTAGGTCCTCAATTGTGGGGCCTGCAAACAAAAACGTCTGTATCAAAAGCATTTGCCTGTCTCCACCTGACCTCATAGGGCTTGTTTTATGCCTGGAGCTCACAATGACAACAGACTGCCATGTTACAAACTGCAGTTGTGAGGTCTGTTGGGAGCGGTCAGATGCTTTTTGAAAGACTCAGTAAAATATGCACTGAATTATCTGAAATATTTAACAGACCAGTGTAACAAACTTCTGCCCTGCTGACACAAGTCTGTCTCACTTGCACACACGAGAGTGACCAGAAACCTGGACAGCTCCTTGTACTTTAGTGCTACCACCACATGGGTGACCCACCAGGGTATCCTGATCTGTTTCTTGGCCCACTGCTGGCCACCACTCACTGCAGATAAGGTCTTACTTTTGACACAGGAACAACCATTCAGTCACTCCAAGGACTTCTCAACCCTCTGTATCAGATACAGGTTACTCTATACTTGGTAGTAGTGCTCTTTGGTAGCCTAACACTAGTTTGCTCAAAAGAAATGGATGTTACCTTTCCCATAAAACACTGCACAATAACAGAGAATATTAAATATAAAACATTTATTATTTAGACCACTAAATTGCAGAGTTTAGAGTAAAATACAAGAAGGATAAAACACATTAGGAAATGGAAAACATGCAGAATAGTGTATGGGTGGCCTACACAACAAGGCTATGTTTCCATTGAGGGTATCTAATGACATCATAGAGATTCTAAGAGTGAAGCTTGAGAGGTCTCCATGATGTCATCACATGCTCGAGAGGGAAACACAGCCTTAGATGTGTATGGGTATCCATACACTATTTTGTATAGTGTATGGTTTTCCTACACAAGTTTACTGTTACACAGTTTGTGTCTACCTGCTTCCACTCACTCCATCAGCTCACTTTGCGACAGCACAGCCCCTGACTATCCATCGCTCATCACTACAGCAGTTCAGCGGGCTCGAACGGGCATAAGAAGTCTCAGTCCACACAATAGGACACTATAAAAACTGATCATTTAATTATAGAAAGCAGATAAAAAGGACAAAAATGCCCCAAGTACATTCGAGTGGCAGCACCTCCTTACAAAAAATATCAGTTTCACGGCTGACTCAATGCTTTTTCACACAGTCCTTCATCAGAAGCTAATCCCAGTTGTTTAGGAAGAATACATCCTATTAAAGACCAGATCATACATAAAAAAACAGACAAAAAGGTTGTAAAGAATCTGATTGGCCTAAAAATTGCATTTAAAAGTCAACTTAAAACCATATCAAGACCACATGCTGACTGCTATCAATGAAAGGCATTCCAAGGTCAAATGTCACAGAACAGATAACTCCCTTCTATAAAGAACTCATAAAACATACATCAGATTCATTTTAAACTGTGCATGTGTGTGTTTGTGTACACATAAGGAACTGAATCCCACTGGCCTAAACTTGCATTTAAAAATCTACCTAAACAAGGATAAGGAAAACAGGTAAAGTCCCATCCAAAGGAAAGCATTTCAAGGTCAAAGTTGCAGAATGAATAACTCTTTATCTGAGAGAAAACACAGAACACACTAAATTCATAGGACCTTGCCAGTGTGCGTTAGCGAATACATTTGAAAACAGCTGTGATTTTAACCCCAAGTTAAAATAGGTTAAGAAATCATGGTATATAATGCTAAAAAGTCTTTTAAATAAGAAGTTACCATTATGTACAGCAATTAGTGGGCTTAAAGATAGGCGGCCTTTGTGTGAACAATAATTATTCACTAGCTGTTTTACAATTTCAAACAGTGTTAACCATATTAGGAGATGCATGTCTTCAGCCCTATGCTCAACTAGTCAATATTTTTCATGAATATTAAAACCTGTACTGCTCAACCATGACCCCTCTGCAATTTTGTACCCAATGCCAGGTGCTTGTGTATAATTAAAAATCAAACCTAACAAGGACTCCCTAGTCAGTGAGATACTGTAGCCTAATATGTCCACGTATCAAAATGTGTCGGTATATATCAAATATTCTGTATATACAATAACAGTTCTAGAAATGTAAGACAAAAACTAAGGGAATCTACCACTTGCCATCAGGCCTTACAACACCCCCTTTTTTTGTTAAAACCAATGTACTGATATCTAATTAGAAGGAATAATTTATCCATTATGTTTGCGAACATATAGCAATACCACAATGTACCCCTATTATATGTCCATTTACTAAATGGCAAGAATTTGTGCACATATAAGAAGCAAAGACTCCTTAGTAATTGAGCTACTGTTATGCTAATATGTCCATGTATCAACATGTGTCCATATGTGTGCCTTACCCCATAACACCACATCACCCCCTTCCCCACACCCACACCTTCACCTTTTTTTTGTGGTGAAACCAACGTATTGATAGCCAGTTAAAAGAGATCCAAGAGAGGCCAATGGGATTATTTACAACCTTTTTGCTTGTTTTTTTATGTATGATCTTGTCTTTAATCTGATATATTCTTCAAAAACAACTGCCATCATCTTCTGATGAAGGACTGTGTGTAGTCTAAACGCTTAAGCATCTGTTTTCTTTTGTAACATCTGTGTTGGTCTAATGAAATGTATCAAATCATCTTTTTTTTCTGGATTTTTTGTTACAAGGACCAATACAGCAACAATAATATTTTTGTGTCATTTTAGTAGAGAGTTACTCATTAACTTTAGTTTGATAGGAAAAGATGCCTGCAGATGCCCGGTAGTTGCCCTTGGCCTAACAACCCTTTGGAACAATGCCTTGTTAGAAATATAGATGAACAAATCCAACTCCGGTTGAATTACATTAACAATATCTTCATGACATGAGCAAATTTCAACAAGGAAATGCAGCATTCACACCCACAATTCTAAATCTGTTCTAGATACACAAAGTATGTAAGCTGACACATATACAGTGTAGAGTACAAAAATATATTTATTGGTGCTCAGGCCTGTATCCAAAACTTGGGAGCTGAATGTTGGGATTTTCAGAGATAAGGATGCAGCACTTGCATCTGTATTTCAGACATGTACTGCATCCAAACAAATGCACTGGGATGCTTGCAGATAATTTTCAAATGTTCCTGATGCATTTGCATCACTTGCTGCTTTTTATGGCAAAACATGATGCATATTGTAAATTTAGATGCATGTGTTATTTTCTGGGTGCACATTGCGGCAATCGCACTGAGAAGTTAGATCACCTTTTACATGGTATAACAGTCCAGGTGAATGCCGTGCACCTGTGTCCAAAAAGCAGATGCTGGTAGTTGAGAATTCCATCCCCACATGTCTCCTCACAAAAAAGCAGCATAGCACACTTGTCCGTCTCAGGCAGTCAGCATGGAGAGTATCCACTACAGATAGTAGACAGGAACTGACATTTTGCTCTTTTCCCAGAGAGTTTCATCAGAGCTGATGCACAAGTGGCCCTACCATATATGTATAGTGTGCATGAGTGAATAAACTGGCATACATTAATCTAGTGCTTAAAGGAATATACCCCACAAAGTGCAGTCAGTGCATTAAAAATATGTCACCTTCATCAATTCATTTATTGTTTGGCTTGAAAGCCGTCAACAATTTTAAAATACAAGTTACAGTAAAAAAAAAAAAAAATTACACACTTAAATAGTCATAGATCAAAATGACAAAATAAGTTCAAAATACTGTAAGTTTTAAAAGATATCAACACACACATGAAGAGCACCCTCCCAGGATAAAAACCCACATTAATTTATTAAAATGTGTGCTTATAGACATTCTTGGTTAGCGAATAGTCTTATTTTTTTATTTTATATTTTGCACAAAAATATTTGGCCAGTCTTTGTATAGACCATACATCATTTGTATGTATTAAAATACTGGTAAGAGTTATTAAATCTACATATTGTACAGAGAAGATAAGAAAGGTTTGAACCAGTAAGCTCTTTCTTTACTATACACATACAAGTCCATAAAATATGTGGTAGATCCTCTGTCCCACCAGCCGAGCAGGTACAGTTCTCTATTTCCCTAGGTAATTTTTTGTGTCTTACCTGTAAAACGTTACTTGGGAATCTTTAAAATTTTTATTTTACAAATAGATTCCTTATTTCAGGATCAGTCAAAAAATCTAGATAGAGTTTAAATCCTAAAAAATAATTATCCTGAGAAAACCATCTCGAGTAGGAAGATGATTCAATCATTTTTAAGTCTTCCTTACTCCAGGTATCAATTTGTTTGGTAATATATTTTTTTGTATTTACAGCTCAGCTTACTCCCTTTATTCATGTACTATAAGTCCTCAAGATAGATAATCTGTACCTGCTCAATAGGGAGACTATCTCAGTAAAGCAGAAGTATCCCCTATATCTCATTTCATACCAACTCATCTTTTCTTGTAGACACTGTGTAGTAAGGGTGGCTCTTGTAATATTTGTACATCTTAGCCAGAAATTAATTTTTCTTTCATCCGTTAAAACATTTCCATATAGTAACTGTGCTTGAAATTTTGCTTTAATAGCAGCAACTAAAGGTTATCGTCAAGCTGCCATATTTACCATTAAATCTGACTAGTCCCACAGTAGTTTTCTTCCAACTTTCCAAAAATCATATTTAAATGTGAATTCCACAAACAGTTGGCATCAAATACTATACCCAAGTATACATAGTTAGAAACTATCTCTATTTTTTGATGTCCTAGTATCTATTTTTTGATTTCCTAGTAGCCATTTTCCCTTATCAACTGAACACTTGCCACCAAATATGACAATCTTGGTCTTACTAAGGTTAATTTTTAATTTCAGTTCAGTAGATATTTTATATAATACATCTATTTTCTTTTGAAGTCTTGTTTAGTCAATGCAAATAATACAACATGGTCTGCATATGCAAGTGCAGCACACACTGATTGAGAAATCTTCAGAGAATCAGATGGAAAATTATTAAGTTCTTTAAGAAGTGCAATAATATACAGTGTGAAAAGGGTGGGAGCCAACACCCAGCCCTGTCTATCTTCTCTATTCATAGGGAAGGAAGAGGAGAGCTGCCCATTGGCCCCCAGCCTTACCGTAGACTTAGCCTCACTGTACAGTTTATATATAATATATACTACGTTTTTGTCAGTTCCTCTTTTTAGGAGCAGCTCCAAGAAGATTTTTGTTGAAATAGAATCAAAGGCTGCGGTACAGTCAGCAAATACCGTGTATAGCTTTTGTTTATGCAAAAAGATGTATTTTTCTAACAGGTGTCTCATTATGAATATATTATCTAATGTAGACAAATCTGATCTAAATCCTGCCTGGTGATCTGAAATACCACCTAATAATTTCACTTGTTTTCAAATCATACCGGTAATATTTTAGAAAATAATTTTAAGTTTACCTCTAGCAAATTTATGAGGCATTACATTGAGGGATCTGTAATGCTGCCCTTTTTGTGTATAGGAATAATATTTGCTTCATTCCATGCTACTGAGAATCTACTTTCCTCAATACATTTATCATACAAGATAGTCATCCCCCTACACTAGGTCTCAGTGCTTTATGCATTTTTAATGAGGTGATAGCAATACAGACTTCCTCAGTAGTTATGGGATGTATTTGAATATTATCAATACTCCTTCTGGGAAATGATCCATCTGCCTCCTGATCCCAGAAGAGCTTATTGAAGTACTCTGTCAATTTATCCTCTGTGATATACAATAGGTGTCTATTGATATTTTTGCCTGTTCCCTTTGCTACCTGTGTCCAGAAACTTTTACTGTCCCTGGTGCTTATAGCTCCCAGCATAATTTTCCACTGTCGTAAATAATATTATTTTTTTTCTTTCATAAGGGCTTTGTATCTACTTTTCTCCTTTTTAAGATTCTTTACAATATCTCTATTTAGATACTTCTTATAAGATTTATATAGTATATTCATTTTGCCTTTCTACAGTCCCTATCATACCACCCATTAGATGCACCACTTGTTTTTTGGGCTTTAAGGTAATTTCGAACTGATTTCTTATTTGTTCAAAGATGTTACTAAATCCCACCATAACTTGTTTCTAGCTATATCCCAATAAGTATTGTAGTTCACCATTTATGAAGAAAGCACAATCTGAGTTATCCGTAAATCAGATTTTTGTTGCCAGAGAATTTTTGTACAGCCTCTTATTTCAGTAAATGGAACTGCTTGCTCTTCTGCTTCCCATTTTTCAACAATATTCTTATTGCTAGATAAGATTATAGGAAAACAGTCACTCTCAGAGCATGTAAGAATACATAACTTTTTTCCAGACATCTAGGGCACCACACCATGAAGCCATATCAACGACAGAGAAGCCTTTAAAAGAAATGTGGGTCCATTCTCCTTCCTTGTCCCCCTTCAATCTGCCATTTAGAGGGTCTAGATTATGACTTTTCATTATGTCTGTTAATTTAACCCCAGCTGCATTAGTTTTTTGATCTTGATAGTCTATTATTAAACATTTCTGAGGCATTAGTGCAAACAAAAAAGAGTTATCAGACACCCCATCATAGTTGCCTATACTGGCATTGCAATCGCCTACTACCAATATCACATAATCTAGGAATTTTTGAATTATTTCTAATAGTTCATTGTTGAGCTCTACCCAAGTATTGCTCTGATAAAAATTCAAATTTTCTGGTGGTATGTAGCTATTTGTCATTATAAAGCTACACAGCCCTGTTTCTATAAGATTTATAATGAAGTCAAGCTTAATGTTTAGACAGTTTACTTTTTTAAAACAGCCCACTTTAATTAATGTAGCTTATCCTACAGAGCATCTACCAAATTTTCTGTACCCTTGAACCAGGATGTTGAAAAGTTTCATAGCCATTAATTGAAATAGCATCTTCTTTAGAGCGCCAAGTCTCTTGAAAGCATAACATTTCTGACCTCAATACTAGGTTTTTCAAGTCACTGTCTACCACTTTGTTACCCCATCTTGCAATATTCCATGACAGCAAGGATATACTAGAGTCTTGAGCAATATTATTGTAAATAGTGTCTGCCTAATTAGAAACATTCTGTGTATTTGATTGTCAATCAAAATACCCAGAAAGAGCTTGGAACCTACTGCTCAAGATCAAACTGTTAGTATCTTCCTTAGATCTAAGGATTTCAGGGTTTGCCCAAGTACCTAGTATATTAGAATCTACCACATGTAAACCCAATTTTCCCAAGAGATCACTTTTCTCCATGATACAGTTGGCCAAATCTCTGTTTTTTTATCAACAGGTCTACTTGGCTACTTAGGCCAGAACTTTTGGCCCTTATTCTATTTATTTTCCCCACTAGGACTTGAAGAAAATATTTAAGCAGATTATGTATGGCACTAGACAACTTAAACTCATTCTCATTTTCTAAAGGAGCCATGCCAGACAGACTTGTAAAAATGTTTTCATCATCAATTACTGCTTGCTCCTTACAAATATTAAAAGAATGTCTGTTTGGAAATGATACCACCACTTCTCTATTCTGTATGGCAAAACCTTTCAGCCAAACATAATTTGCTACCCTAGCTGAAGTGAAAAGTACAACAGTAATAGTAGCAGCTTCCAACTGACACTTCCTTACCTCACTAATATCTTCTACACCCAGTTCAATGTCCAGAATCGAACTCAATTTCTCTGTTGTACATAAGATTTGATTTCCCTTTTCCAATGTGATCCAGTCACTTGGGCCCATAAATCTCAGGGTTTTAAATAATTGATTAGCAGTTTTTTTCTTGGGACAATACTAACTGTAGAGAAAGCATTTATATAGGTTTTCTAGAAGTGTTATGTGTGTTAAACACAATGAGGTAAGTGCTGTGCATGTTCACAATGTTTTAACACTTTCATGAGCAAAACGCTAATCAATTTTTAGAGTTAAATAAAACCCTGACTCTAATCAGAGGGAGTGATAAATTCTTATTACCATTGGATGGACCTTTTTGATCATTCTGTGTTATAGAAAATAGCTCCTTCCTGTCCATCCTATTATCAAGAAATACCTCTCCACTACCTAATTCCATTCCCTGGTCCTGTGGTGCTTTGTTCCTGATTTGATGATTTAATTCTTTAACTTCCTTTTCCAAATTGCTTAGACAGGGGAGTAGTACAGTTTGAGATTGATTAATGACATTACAGCTTCCGATATCCTTACTCAAATCAGATGGAATACTTATTTGATTTTGGTTCACAGAAATGGTCATATCAACCAGACCAGCAGTATTCCCTAAACTGTCCTGTGTAATTAAGGTTTCTCCACTATGAACGCTATCTGTACCATTTGAGGGATTCATCTATTCCCCCTATTGGCTCATCTTTTTCCTCCTTTTGCCTTTTTTTTCTCTCTTGCTTTTCAGTTCTGGGCTATCTGGAATGTTTATCACATTAAAATCAGGCCTTTTACTACTAGATTATGTAGCTTGCTCTTCATGGATGGACTGGCTGTCTGCATTAATATATTTAGTGGGTTTTAAATTTTGCATACTCTCATCAAGCTTGAATCTATTTCTTGCCATGTCCTCCCTAAGAGTTCCAGTATACATTTATTGACCATTAACTGCTCCATAATGATAAGATAAGCACAATGCTGATTTCTTAAAAGTTGTATTAGGTCCTCACTTAGACAATTTGGTCTATACATTAGATTTTCCAATTCCCCCTGTATCTGATTCTTCTCAATATCTTTACCAATGCAACGGTTACAGCACTGATGATGATGATGATTCAGATGGCTTTCATACTGCTTCAGTGCAGTCAGTGCATTAAAAATACAGTGGCGTCCCCCATGATGAAACCCAATTCTGCAGCATTTTGCAGCACTCTGCAGAATGCTGCAGCAGACCTACTGAATAAAGCAATGTAATTTCAATGGCAATTAGTCCCGTTTGTCATTCAGGAAAATGTGGCACTGCCAGGATGAAGTGAATGCCACAGTTTCCTGTATGACAAAAGGGGACTAATTGCCATTGAAATTATATTACTTTATTCAGTAGGTTTGCGGCAGCATATTGCAGAGTGCTTTAAAAGTGGGTTTCTTCCTGGGGGATGCCACTGTATGTAAAAACATGTACACAATTTTCTTTGGATGACAGATAATTCAATATCCCACAATTCAACTATCACATATTGTAAGGTATAAATATAACCACACTAATATTTTACAGCACACATTTTTTTAGAAGCATTTAACAGGTCTGATAACATGATATATAATAATGGCAGAGACTGCATTCTGAAAGTCCAACTCTGGCTGAGTTACAGTAATGACATCTTCATGACATGGGCACAAGAAAGGCAAAACTTTAAAGCTCTTAGATTTTATTTTCTGTATTTAAATATGAAATAATGTAGGGGCTCCCTTACCTTTGTAGGAGTCTCGTGGCCATGAAATTTTTTTTTTTTTAAACACTACCTCACAGGAGAGGAGGGATCATATTTTGGCTCCTCAAAGGAGCCATCAGATCCCTATCATTCCCAGCATGCCTGCCTCACTCTCAAACACATTGTAACATGTAAACAGGGAGAGTTTGATGTATGAACCATTGAAGTAAATTGAGCTGTTTTGATTTACTTTTGTTTAAAAATCCAAGGCACCACTCAACATTCAAGGGCCTTGCTTCTAACAGTGTTATCCTTTTCTTACATTAGAAGACCATGTTCATGCCCCTTCTGATTTTTTTTACATGGAAAACAGCCTCCATTATATCAGCTGGTCTTTACAGCCCATATTTTCTAAAACTTTAACTACCTTGGCTTTTCTCTGTTACTTTTTCAATCATGTCAATATCTTTCACTTGATATGTTGACCAGAACTGCACAATGCATTGGAGGCAGGCCCTGACCAAGGTTCTGTATAAAGGCATTATAATACATATCAGAATCTGCTTATTTAGTTTCTCTTCATTCATGCCATGATTTCATTTGCCTTTCTAGCTGCTGTCTCAATTTGCTGCTTCCATTTAAAGTTGTAGTTGCATCAATACTCTCAGGTCTCTTTACTGCTTGGTGTCAGTAATCTACATTGAATTTAGGCACTGTTCTGCCTTCAAGTCCTTCTTTCCTAAGTGCACCACCTTGCATTTCTCAGTACTGCAGTTCATCATCCATTTCTCTGCCTACTTCCTCAGCCTGACAGATCCTTCTGCATTTCTATCTCCAACTGCTATGTAAACTGTCTTTCCCATTCTGGTATCACTGGCAAATTGGATGGTCCAGCTGATGGTGCACATTCATGGTCACTTGTATACTGAACAGTGTAGTCCCCAGACTTGACCTCTGTGTGACCCTGCTGATTTTCCATGTAAACAGTGCACGAACCATATCTGGGAGGCCAAACAATAGCCTAAAGGCAAGCTTAGACAGCTGTATGTAAATACAATATAATACTACTACTACTACCCATATCCTGGATATATCTATGCTGAGCATTCTAATGAACCTGGCCTTTATAAAATGTGATGGTGTCACCCTCATAGCAATTCAGACAGTCAAAGACTAAGCTGATGTTTTATATTCAGAAAAATACTGTATACAATAGATACACACATTCCTTAACCTGGCCTTTATGAAACTTGATGGTGTCACCTGCATAGCAATACAGACAGTCAAAGACTAAGCTGATATTTTATATTCAGAAAAATACTGTATACACCAGCTATGCACATTCAATACCCTGGTAATGTATTTCTTGGACTGAAAATGAACCAGAGACTGCAAGATTTAAAAGAGCACCAGGCTGGAGCTAAATTAAATCAATAAGGAGCAGTCTTAGTGGCATGAGCTAGTAGACGGTGTGGGAGGACCTGAGAATCAGAAACTAAGTCTGTTGATCTACTGGAATGGATCCTGTAAAGAGGAGCTTTTGTATAAATACTTTTGCTGTAAAAGAAGTAAAGGGTGTGAGATTTGTGGATGGGCAGTTTTGTAATTTGGAGAATGGCAGTTTACACTGTGTCAGCAATGGCAGAGAGCAGAGGATAACAGACATCAGGCGCTAAGCTTAAGCAATTAAGAAATGTATAGGTAAAAAGGGTGTCTAATTTAAGCTTAGGAGTCAGGATATTTTTACATTTAAAATGGCAAATAATCAGTGGTGGTTAATGGCATTCACTCAAATGATGGAAACGTGATCAGTGGGGTGAAGCAGGGCTCAGTACTGGGACTAGTACTCTTCAATGTCTTCATAAATGACATTGCAGAAGAACTTGAAGGGAATGTATGCATTTTTGCACATGATATCAAAATCTGTAATGAGGTGGACACTCAGGAGGGTGCAGAGAGAGTGCGCAAGGATCTTGAGAAACTCAAGAAGAGGTCAATAGCATGTTTTGGGGAGTTCAACACCAAAAATTGCAACATCGTTCATCTAGGGCATAGGAACCCAGGAACAGAGTATAGGATGGGAGGATGAGGTACTGACAGTCATTAAGCAAGAAAGGGGCCATGGGGTTATCATAACTGATTACCTCAATGCAGCAGGGCAGTGTACCAAAACAGTGGCTAGGGCTAGTGGGATGCTGAGGTGCATTTATTATTTACAGATTTAACCAGGAAATACATACTGAGCTTATAACAGCTTGTTTCCAGATGTGTCCTGGGGGAGAGGGAAGAAGGAGATAGCAATAATATCATGAATAAAAATACAATGATATAAAATTACAAGGATGATCATACATTTATATGCAATTTAGTAATGAAATGCATTAAAAAAAGAAATATAACAATCTATACATGCAAAGAAGGAAAAAAGTAGTGAAACAGAATGAACAGGGCAAAACTAGATAAGGGGAGTAAGAACAGACAGTTTCAGGAAGGATAATAGAAGTCATAATGAAGAGTCTTTAGGGAGGAAGGAGAAGAGGCAGAAAGAACAGAAAGGGAGAGCAAGTACCAAAGTCTAGAAATGCGGTAAGAAAAGGCAGATTTTCCAACAGTAGATCTTCTAGAAGGAAAAGAGAGAGAGAGAGAGAGAGAGAGAGAATGGGAAGAAGTGTTGGGAAGAGAGTAGGAAGGGGGGGGGGATAAGAGGAATGTGACATAAGAGGGAAGGGAGCCAAATCAGAATTTGGATAAAAAGGAGACACACTGAGAAAGGCTCCTAGCATTAAGAGAGGGGAGAGAAAGAGCTAAGTAAAGAAAGCAGTGTTGAGTACGAGGTGAGCAATCTAATGCAAAATGACAGAAGGAATGAAAAAGGGGGTCCACAGTCTGGCAAGGGAGGATTTAAGGGCACTACTGTAGACTAAGTCACCATAGTCAAATACAGGAAGGATAATTTTTAACACAATTTCTCAGGGGGCAGGGAGTGGAATATTCACTTTATTCCTGTGCAAAGCACCAAGCTTAGGGTGAAGCTTATGGTGAATTGCATCAGTATGCTCAGAGAAATTAAGATGCCAGTCAAGACAGACCCCAAGGTACTTAAAGGAGGAAGCATCATCAATCATAGCACCATCAAGGGTATTAAATACTGGGATAGAAGTAAATTCGGCTAGTCTCTGATGTGTGCCAAAAGTCATTGAGTCTGTTTTTTGTTTTGGGCATTAAGGGGCAGTTGGTTAAACTTGAACCAGTGCTGAACATTATCAAAATCTAACTATAGCTGGTAGATAAGTTTACAGAGGGAAGAACCAGATGCAAAATGAACTGTGTCATCAGGATACATATGAATAGAGATACACCACCGTTTGAAGGCCTGCAGAAGGGCTGAGGCATTAAGGGCCACTGGCTTTTTTTCTTTCAGGCATCTTGCCAAATAAACGAGCATCTACTTTAAACTTATTTATTTTGCTAATAACTTTATTTTATAACAAACACAAAAATACAATAAGCAATTACAACCCCCACCAATAACAAGAAACAACTACAAAATAGGTTACATTAAGTCACAGCAAGGTGGGAGGTAAAAAAAAAAAAAAGAAGAAGAAAAAAATGGGGGGAAAGCCCCATCCCCTCCATCTTACCCCCCCCTGCAGCTATTCCATATTGGTTATCTGGCAACCAGTCTTAATTAAACAGGTAAAAATTGAACCTATTCTGAACTAAGCTGTTAGATAAATCATAAGAGGGAGGAGGAGAAAGAAAAAGAAAAAAATGGAGTGTCTAAGCTCGGTCTATATTTGGCAATTAAAAGAGAAGGGAATACATAACAAAATATCTAAATAGGGCAAAAAAAAGACCCTAACCCCTTCTAGTAGCCATATCTGTCCTTCAAACCCTGGAAAAGGTTACCCCAGCATCCCTGAAACTTCCCTAGTGACTTGAAAAGGCTAGTTCCTGACCCTTTCGCATTCAGAGCATTCAAAACTCGTCCCACCATTCTTTAAAGGAAGGAACCTTGTCACTCTGCCAATGCCGAAGGATCAGCAACTTTGTCACTGAAGCAACCATAGCCATTTGGCATTTTTGAGATACTGATGGAATTTGAGTAAACCTCCCCAGTATGCAAACCTCAGGATTAAAGAAAGCTGAGATATCACAATAGGGGCTTATCCATTGCCTTACCGATTCCCAGAGCTTAACCACCTTGGGACAATCCCAAAGCTTATGATAAATAGTAGCCAATGAGTGACCACAATCTTTACACTCCGGGGAGCTGGATCTGTATATCCGAGAAAGTTTAGCCGGAGAAAGGTAAAGATTATGCAATATGTTGAACTGAATGCCTCTCAATCTATCTTGTTTGATATATGCATATATGACCGTCCAGACTCTTTCCCAGGTCTCGTCTGACCAGCCCAACGACAGATTCGTCTCCCAGTACTGGGGTACTGAGGAGGCCTTGGATACCGTCCTTGATAAGATTAACTTATATATTTTCGAGACCGAGTTTCCGGAGAGTGCCAAGTCTCTCAACTTCCTCAAAAATACCCAGCCTTCTTACTCCCCCATCACCCCTCAAAAAAGAGCAAATGCTACTTCGAATCTGGTACAGTTTCAACCGATCGCAGGGTTCGACTCCCAATTTCTCCGTCAAAACAGAAAGTGAGATAACTGAATCATATGAAACAAAGTCCTCAACTCTAGGTTTGAGGAGGAGGTTGCCTATAGAGCTCTTTATAGGTCGATTACCAATCAACAGGTTGGGATTCCTTAGAAGGGGTTGTGGTAGATCTCCCACATAGGAAATACCCAACAGTGAGTAGAGCTGATGCAGAGCCCTGATGTCCCACCCCAATGGGGTATTTCTTACTTTAGAAGGAATCTTAGACCAAGGGGTATATAAAAAAGATTCCAGATCTAAATTGACACTCTGAGCAATCGAATGATCCAGAATATACCCAGTGGAGGTAGTTTCTGTATCTATCGTCATTCATTGGGCCAATTTCGCAGTGAATAGCTAAATAGTAAGTGTAAAAGTCCGGTAGCTGCAAACCTCCTGACTTCGCTGACAGATAAGTTTCAATAAGACCTACGAGGGGTTTGCCTTTCCATAAAAAGTCTGAACAGGATTTGTAAAGTGGTTTGAAAAAGACTGGGAAGGTACACATTGAGGTTAAAAAGGGTAAAAATTCTTGGCAAAATCATCATTTTGATTGTGTTGGTTCTCCCCAAAAGTCAAGGAAGTTTGGTCCACCTTTCCAAATCTTCTTTAATAGACTTAAACAAAGGTTTAAAATTAAGGCTTGCCAGACTGGCGATCCTTCGAGATCTGAATACCTAAATAGGACAACGATTTGGGCTGCCATTGCAGGCCCAGGGAAGAAGACCAGCTACGCTGTAGATAAAAAGATAGCGGGAAAACCGTGGTTTTACTCTTATTTAACCTATATCCCAAAAAGGCACTGAAACAAGAAATTATTTGTAACAGGTGTGGAAGCGAACTTCTGCTGTGCCGAACATGAAGCAACAGATCATCAGCGAAGGCAGATAGCTTGTACTCGGACTCCCCTATAAAAACCCCTTGGACTTGAGTATCCTTCTTAATAGTCCTTATTAGAGGTTCTATATATAAATTAAATAAATACGGAGAAAGAGGGCAGCCCTGGCGCGTACCCCGCAACAAAGGAAAAGCAGCCGAGATAAGGTTGTTACATTGGATCCTTGCTGTTGGACAGGAATAAAGAACCCGAATATAGACCAGAAACTTTTCCGGGATACCAAATTTATCTAATACTTCAAACATAAAATCCCACTCCACCCTATCAAATGCCTTTTCTGCATCTAATGATACCAGAGATACTTCCAGTTCTGGACTCGTAGATGCAGAGATTAAGTAAAATAACTTCCTAAAATGATCCGCCGGCGAACGACCGGCCACAAATCCTGCCTGCTCTGGGCTCAGTAATCCAAGCCATGAAGCCTTCATCCTAGTAGCCAAAATCTTGGCGTAAATTTTAACATCAATATTTAACAAGGAAATAGGTCTATAATTACCTACAACATCTACTGGCTTCTCTGGCTTGGGTAGCAAGATTATCCTCGCCTCAAAGAGAGATCGGTCCTTAATCCCTTGCTCATACCAAAACAAGTAGAGTTGTTGCAACAAGGGCACCAGACGATCCTTAAACGTTTTAAAAAAGAGGGCTGTAAACCCATCTGGCCCAGGAGCCTTGTCCAACTTAATAGAAACATAGAAACATAGAAACATAGAAGTTGACGGCAGATAAGGACCGCAAGGCCCATCCAGTCTGCCCATTTCTTTTTCTACCTTATTAATGTGCCATTGGTCTTTGCTCTGTCAGTGACCTATCTATTCATAGTCATTTGTATTGCTCCCTCATGCCTATCCCATGCCTGTTTGAAGCCCTGCACTGTATTCATAGCCACCACTTCTTGTGGTAAGCCATTCCATGCATCTACCACCCTTTCTGTGAAAAAGAATTTCCTCACATTCCCCCTTAATCGGCCTCCCTCTAATCTCATGCTGTGTCCTCTTGTCCTGCTATTTTTCTTATATTTAAACATGTTAGACTCTTTCACCTTGTTTATGCCCTTAAGGTGTTTGAATGCCTCGATCATATCACCTCTCTCCCTCCTTTGCTCAAGGGTATACATATTGAGCTCCGTTAATCTGTCCTCATATGTCTTCTGATGCAGTCCCTGCACCATTTTGGCTGCCCTTCTCTGGACTGCCTCAATTTGGTTAATGTCCTTTTGAAGGTGTGGCCTCCAATACTGTATGCAGTACTCCAGATGGGGCCTAACCAATGTCTTGTACAGAGGGATTATTACCTCCCTCTTACGACTTGTGATACCCCTACTAATACACCCCAACACCCCCCTAGCCTTACCTACTGCTTTAGAGGTCTGCTTGGATGATTTCAGGTCATCAGTGATGATGATGCCCAAGTCTCTTTCTTCCTTTGTGACTGCTAGCAACTCCCCTCCCAGCCTATAAGTGGCTTCAGGGTTTCTCTTCCCTATGTGCATGATTTTGCACTTCTTTGCATTAAATCCCAGTTGCCACTCTTCTGACCATTCTGCTAGTTTATCCAGATCTCTTCTCATTCTGCCCACCCCATCTGGATCATCCACTCTGTTGCAGATCTTAGTGTCATCTGCAAACAGACAAGCCTTACCCTCTAGTCCATCTGCGAGGTCACTAATGAAGATGTTGAATAGGACTGGCCCCAGGACTGATCCCTGAGGTACCCCACTTGTGACTTGCATCTCTTCTGACTGTATACCATTTACCACACTCTCTGTTTTCTGCCAGTCAACCAATTTGCCACCCAGTTGACCAACTTCTGACCCAGCCCAGCCTACCTAGCTTATTTATCAATCTTCTATGTGGAACAGTGTCAAAAGCTTTGCTGAAGTCAAGGTAGGTGATATCAACTGCCCCTTGGTCCACCACTCTGGTTACCCAGTCGAAGAAATCTATGAGATTAGTTTGACAGGACCTTCCTTTTGTAAACCCATGCTGTCTTGGATCCTGTGCCCCTATGGATTCCAGGTGTTGCACTATCCTTTCCTTAAGGAGTGCCTCCATAATCTTGCCCACTACTGAGGTAAGACTGACCGGTCTGTAGTTCCCCGCCTCCTCTCTGCTACCACTCTTGTGGAGCGGGATCACATGAGCCCTTCTCCAGTCTTCTGGGACCTCTCCTGTGCTCAGAGACTCACTAAACAATTCTGCTAATGGCTCTGCTAGTTCCTCCTTTAGCTCCTTAAGTACCCTGGGATGTATGCCATCAGGTCCCATTGCCTTATCCACCCTGAGCTTAGCAAGCTCTTGTAGGACCCTTTCTTTTGTGAAGGGAGTAGTGCTCACCTCCCTCCCCCCTGTGTCCATGATGCTGAGCTGGGGCCCTGCCATACCTTCTCTTCAGTAAATACTGAGCAAAAGTATCTATTTAGGATAGATGCCTTACAGGGTCCTCCTCCTCACTTGCTCCCTTTTCTCCATTAAACAGCAATACCCCTCTGGACTTTCTCCTTTCACTAATGTATCTATAGAAAGTCTTGTTACCTTCTTTTACTGTTCATGATGTTTCCTCAGTTTGGGACTTTGCCTGCCTTACTGCCTTACCTGCTTCCCTTAGGGCAGTTTGGTATGCCTCCTATCTTCATCCGCTGTGTTCCCTTATATTTCCTGAAGGCCAGCCTTTTGGCTCTGACCTTTTCTGCTACTGTATTTGAGAACCAAAGTGGTTTCCTTCTTCTTTTGCACTTCCTTTTCTGTCTAACACAATGGGATGTTGCTTCAAGTATTGCATCCTTAATGCTTGCCCACTTTGCCTGTACCCCCTCACCTGTGTTTTTTTGCCAGGGCTAGCTTAACTCTGTTGGCCATCTTATCAAAGTCAGCTCCTCTGAAGTCCCATATTTTTGCCTTGGAATGGGATGATTTAGATGTAGTAGCCAATTGAACCATACCATGTGATGGTCACTGGCCCCAGGTGACCTTCTACCTGGAGATCTGTGATCCCTTCTTTGTTAGTCAGTACTAGATCTAGGATAGCCCTGTCTCTTGTGGGTTGCTGTACCAGTTGTTTGAGGCCCTCCCTGCAGGAATCCACTATGAGTCTAGTTCTGGCAGATGTTCCTGCTGGTATTGACCAATCTGTATCTGGCATGTTGAAGTCTCCCTATCAGAACCTCCCTTTAGCTGTCATGTTTTGTATATCTTCTAACAGTAATTGTCTATGTCCTCCGCCTGGTCTGGGGCCTGTAGACAACCCAGTTCTTATGGCTGTCCCATTTCCTGTTTCCAGGGTGACCCACAGTTCTTCTGGCTCCTTATGTGTATTCTGAATTTCTGTAGCTTTGATATTTTCATTAACATACAGGGCCACTCCTCCCCCTTTTGCACCTCGGTCTCTTCTGAACAATACATAGCCAGGTACTGAAGTCTCCCAAGTGTGGTTACTGGTAAACCACGCCTCAATAATTGCTACTATGTCCAGTTTAGCCTCTGACATTATTGCCTGCAGGTCTGGGATCTTATTTCCAGGCTGTGAGCATTTGTGTACATGATTTTCCATTGGCCAGATTTTGGTGTGTTAGTTGTTGGGTGAAGTTTGGCATTACCCTGTGCATCATATGGGAGACAAACCTTTTTCTTACCTGGTGATGCAAATGAGCAGCAAACACGCTGAATTCCTGTTTGACCACTAGCTGAGGGGAGGGTGTTCTTCCCATTTGACGGATGGGGTGCTGCACACTCTCCCCATTTGCTAGTTTAAATATTCTGCAAAGGCGTCAAACTTCTGCCCCAATGCACTGACTCCTCTTTAGTCAGATGCAGTCCATCAAATTTAAAGAACTTTCGCTCCCAGAACTGTTGCCAGTTCCCTACAAATCTGTGTCCTTTTTCCTGGCACACCAGTCCTTGAGCCACGTGTTTAGCTCTCCTATCTCCCTTCTCTGACCTGCAAATCCATCTGCTCCCTTCTCCCAGACTGGCAGGATCTCAGAAGGACATGCCAGATGAAATAGATGATAGTTTGTCACCAGCCTAGTCAGGTGTTCCTTGGTCTCACAACTGACTGGCTGGCAAGATCATAGTCCCTATGTGTACTAGGACATCAATGGTTTCTCCTGCTTTGTGAACAATTTTAGCACGGTCAGTGTCTCTCCATGCTGATGTACCTGGGAGACATCTGACCATCACCCTGGCTGGAGATGGGTATCAACTCCCGAATCATGGAGTCTCCTATGATCAAGTTTTTTGTTTCCTTTGTGCTTGTTTAGTTTTGGTTCCTGATTTGGGTGAGTATGGTTGTGCTAGCTCCTGTGCCACAGTGTCCTGCTCTGCAGTGTCTTCTGCCTCTTTATATGATTTCAGAGATAGAGGCAGATACCTGTTTGTAGTGTTTATATGGTTTTGGAGGTAATGTGTTGACAGCAGAGAGTGATGGGGCACCTGATTTGCTCCTCCCAACTACCTGCCAACCTCCTGGACCAACTACCCTCTGCGGTTGAGGTTTTCTGTTGGATGCTGGGGAAATGGCGGGTGATTCTTATAATGTATTTCCTCTTCAATATGAAATTTGAGGTGTGCAATCTCTGCCCATGCTGCCCGGAGCTGAGACCTAAGATCTCCAAAGGCCCAGCATGTAGGACAGTGTCTAAATCCTGTAAGACTGTCCTTCTGAAAATTGTTCCACAGTACCTGCAGTTAATGAAATCCATTCCAAATAAGTTGCTGGGTTTGTAACCTAGTCAGAGTAATTAGAAGGAAAAAAAGAAGGAAAAAAATGCAAGTAATTGTTTAATTGTGCTTTGTTTAACTTGTTATAACAAGTTAAATTACTAGTGCCCTGTAAATGAGATCACCTTGTGGAGGCCCCACTGATCCGCCCCTTTCTGCTCTGCCACAGGAAATGTCACAACTGTGGTACCTTATAAAAGGAGTGTAGTGGGGTGGTTGGGGATGGGGTGGGTGGCTGGGCCTTCCCCCGCCTGAAAAGAAGAACCACGACGAAAGAACAAGGAGGTAAGACAGAAACAATCAGTCAACAATAAATGCAGTAACCCTGAAAGCTTATCCTAATGTTAGATAAAACTGTAAAACCTGTAAAGCACCACCTGTAATAATTTCAGAGAAGATATACCCTGTAAGAAACACTTTGCTTCAGAGAAAAATAAAGCAGTAACAGAAGATATACCTTGCAAAAGAAATTTGAATCAGAAGATTACAGCAGTAATCTGTTAGCAAACACCTGTAGGCACACCTTGTAATAATGCAGAAGAAGGTATACCAGCAGCAACAATTTGAATCAAGAAAAAATATAAGCAATGAAATGTTAGCAACAAACAGTAGCAATCCCTGTGAGTAAAAATATAAAAACACCACCACACAGTAAATCTGCTTAGCCAAACTAAGTCTTAATCCTTCTCCCTTGCTCTGGCAAGTTTCTCTACTCTGCTTTTCAAGCAGTCTTAGAAGGAAAGAGCTCAGGTGAAGCTAGGTGCCTTGGCCAGCAAACCAAGTCTTCTACCTCCAAGATATCAACTAACCTGACTTTGTAACCCTTCTTTCTGTTGGAAATTACTGACAGTTTGCCAGCTCCACCCCCACATACACACCTAATCCTTTGGAAGAGCTGTGGGAGGAAAAGCAATTAGCTCCTTCAATGTGAGAAGGAGACTGAAACACCTCTGAGACAACAAACCTTTTCAACAAACAAGAATAAAATAAAACACAGTGTCAAACAGTAATTTTGCTTGCCCAATGATAAAAAGTCACAAACATTAGCTCCACCTGTAATACAGTAATTTCAGAGAAGATATACCTGTAAGAAACACTTTGCCCCAGAGAAAATAAAAGCAGTAACAGAAGATATACCTTGCAAAGACGATTTGAATCAGAAGATTACAGCAGTAATCTGTTAGCACACACCTGTAGGCACACCTTGTAATAATGCAGAAGAAGGTATACCAGCAACAACAATTTGAATCAGAGAAAATAAAGCAATGAAATGTTAGCAACAAACAGTAGCAATCCCTGTGAGTAAAAATATAAAAACACCACCACACAGTAAATCTGTTTAGCCAAACTAAGTCTTAATCCTTCTCCCTTGCTCTGGTAAGTTTCTCTACTCTGCCTTTCAAGCAGTCTTAGAAGGAAAGAGCTCAGGTGAAGCTAGGTGCCTTGGCCAGCAAACCAAGTCTTCTACCTCTTTAAAGAGCCGATAGTCTTAGAAATCTCTTCCTGTGAAATAGAAGCTTCCAGCATCTGCCATGAATCTTCCAGCATCTGCCTGAATTCCTCGGATATTTGGGGAAAGGAAATATTCGCTAAGAATTCTCTCATCTTACTTACATTCTCCGAGGAAGGCGGTATGCTGGAGTATAGGTTTTTATAAAAATCTAAGAAAATGTCTAATATGCCCTTAGGATCTGAGATTAGGTCGTTCGTCTGCGGATGCCTTAATGTGGCCACCCACTTAGCCGCAGCCCGTTGTTTCAACTGCCAGGCTAAAAGTTTGCCAGCTTACTGCCCTGTCCTATGTAGGAAGCCTTCAGTCTGGAAGCCAAGTTCTCCACCCCTTCCCGCAATGTACGTACATACCAGGCCCTGAGAGTAGCAAGCTCTTGTTCCTGGTCAGAGGACCTTGAGCCCTTCCCCATAGCGTCTAGGACCTTAATTTTATTTAGGCAATTAGTTAATAAATGTTTATTTTTTTTTTTTTACGAATTGATGCAAGCCTAATCAATTCACCCCTCCACACGGATTTCAAAGCCAACCATGTCTGGTCGGTTGCGCTAATTGACCCCCAATTGGCTGCAATAGAGTAGGATAGAAATGTTTGAAAACGATCTACCAGCTGGGGATCCTTGAGCAAGCCGTTGTTCAAAGACCAGGAATAGGACCTTAGTGGAGTGGATAATGGCAAACACCGGAATCTGATGGGAGAGTGATCTGAGATTATTCGAGTCAAAATGGTAACTTCCTCCACAAAAGACAAAATCCGTTGACAGACCAAAAAAAAATCAATCCGAGAATAGCTTTTGTGAATGGGAGAATAGAAAGTAAAGTCCCTGGTAGTAGGGTGACTCATTCTCCAGGGATCCATAAGGCCTAAAGAAGAAGTAAATTCCAACAGTGCCCTCTGAGACGGAGACTGATGTAGGGTTCTACACCACGAACAATCCAAACGGTTGGACTGCACCAGATTCCAATCTCCTCCCAGAATTAATGGCATATTTGAGAAAGGGGCTATAACCATGGCTAATTGAGTAAAAAAGGAGGTTGATTCTTGATTGGGACCATAAACAGACCCCAACACTAGACTAGCACCCCCCAGCTTACCTACAACAAGAACGTACCTACCTTCAGGATCGGAGATAACCTCTACTGGAGAAAAGGGGATCCCCTTAGCCACTAAGACGGCTACTCCCCGTTTACTTGGAGAGAATCCAGCCCCGAATACCGAGCCTACCCACTTTTTCTTAAAATAGTGGAGCTGATCCGGGAGCATGTGGGTTTCCTGGAGAAAAACTACTGAAGGGTCGAATTGTGCTAGATGATTTAGAATGATATACTTTTTTTTTTATTGTCTCTTCCCCCTTTTATATTCCACTAAATAATGTTCAGGTTGGTAGCCATATGGCAGCTGTATACCAAATATAACTCCAACTGGAAAGCTGCAAACCCTCCCCCCTAAAACCACCCCAAAAAAACCAAAACCCACGAAAGAGGCCCCCTTCATTAAGATTCCCCCCCATACCCAAACCACCCTATGTACCAAGCACCCGGCCCGAGGCCGACTCCAAGTCCACTGGCCCATGGCACGCCCTAAAGGCGGGGCCCCCTCCAAGAAAAGGACAATGTTTGCCATACCCATGTTACTTAAATAACCTTACAAAGCCCCTTAAGAAGGAAAATAACTATATGTCACTGCCATCCATACTATCTAAACTAACTACTCCCCCTTCCTAGCCTAGTGTAAAACTAAATCGTAGGCAACTCATGGACCCTAAGACCATCCTAACTCGAGGGGTCGGTGAGAAATCAAAAGGAAAGGAAATCCATGTTAAATGTTTAAAAGATGAACCCCCGCTCACTTTGCCCCTCATCAGCTGCAAACAAAAGAAAAAAAAAGAAAAACGAGGGCTATTTGGTTAAAAATAACATTGCATCGCTACCATAAGCCCCAAAAGCCATAAAGCCCAGTCCAATAAATGAATAACTTGAATGGCTAAATATAAATTCCAGCTTTAACTAAGTCAGGGGACCAGTCTAACATCTAACAATAAACAGAATAAATCCCGTCCCCTTACCCAGAACTTCTATAATTTAGATTAACATCAGGCTACCTGCCTTAAGTCAAATACAAATTGGAGCTCTTTGTATAAAACAGCAACAAAGAAAAAAAAATAGTGTCTTTAAATTGGACCCACAAGCAAAACCGATCGCACTATCAGCATCACTGCCATTAAATAGGGGTCTGGGTCCCTCTAGTGTCAATAAACTAAAATAGCTCCGTGGTGACCACTTTACCTCTAGGAGGCTCTTTTAAAATTAAACATAACAATCATTTAAGTCGACCCCCTATTGAGCCTCCTAACTGGCAGCATAAAAAAGAAAAAATTGAACCACAGGGGGAAGTGGAGAAACTCCCCAGAATCCCCAACAGAATCCATTTATTGTCCCACACAAACTCGATTGACTACAAAACAGTTCGCTTTCTCTTTAAAGCATTGAAGTGGATCCACGACTCCAGTCTTCCTCATCCTTTAGGGAATAGATCTGGCAAATAGTTTTTGAGTGCTTTTAGAGCCTCATCTGCCGACTCAAAGCGCTTAACTCCATCCTTTAATGTCACTTCAAGTTTGGCTGGGTAAAGCATGCGATGCTTAACCCCAGCAGCCCAGAGCTTAGAAGTAATGGGGTGAAAACAGGATCGGGCCATTCGAACCTTCAATGTCAAATCAGGGACCACTCAGATTTTCTTGCCCTCCCACAGTATAGGGGACAGTTTCTTAGCCTCCTTCAAAATATGCTCCCGATCTAAATAATTGAGGAGCTTGAAGATTATAGGCCTTGGGGGGTCTGTTGAAGGTGGTTTAGCCCTTAATGCTCGGTGGCCTCTCTCTATGACGTACTCGGGCCCATTAGGTGAAGGCCCTACCGTTTTCCTTAAAAACGTTTGAAGAAAGAGGATTGTATTGGGGCCCTCATCTCCCTCAGGCAGCCCCAGCAGAACGAGATTGTTGCGTCGATTTCTCCCCTCTAAGTCGTCTAGACGATCTTCCAGTTTAGATACTGCCCTCTTACATTCGACAATAGCTGGGCCATTTTTTTCTGAGCTCCGTTCCAGCGAGGAGATCCTGGCTTCGGCATCTGTTACCCGGCAAGCCAGTTGAGTCAGAGCGGGTTTGAAGTCTGCAACCTCTTCAATTAGTTTAAAGAGAGCCTCCTTTATTGTAGATAGCTCATCGTATATTCGAGACAGTGTTAGCTCGTCTTGTGGGGCCTCTGGTGAAGAACTACGTCAGGGCCGCTTAGCCTCGAGCTCCTGACCCGCTTCTTGCATCCTGCCAGGTAATCAGGAGAAGTATAACACTCAAGCACAGTCTCTAACCTTAGATTGTATATTTAGTGGAATATAAAAAATGCAAAAAAAAAAGCGATTAAACAGCGGAGAGGGGAGAGCCCCTGAGCAAGCTGCTATTCCTCTGGGCGCATCACGTGACTCCTCACTTTAAACTTATTTAAACTACGAGTGCCGAGCTTCATTTCTACTCATCTATATTTTGAGCTGGCTGCTCTGCTCAGGCACCACCATATCCTGTGTGCACCTTTCCTCATACTTTATATGAATAGACACAGATGAACAGACAGTGGGAGAGTCATCAAGGAACATAGATAAGAGACTAGGACCCAGGACAGACCCCTGAGGGACACCTAAGCTAATGGAAAGTGAAGGTGAGTTGGATTTTCCTATCCGGACTGCTTGAGATCTATCATCATTGTAAGAACAAAACCAGCTCACAGAAGAGTCAGAGAGACCGACAGCTTTAAGTTTGTCCAGAAGGAGGGGATGTGCCACAGTGCCAAAAGCTTTAAAAGATCAATAACAATGGCAGAAGTAATCAGACCTTGATCCATATCTGTAAGTATGGAGTCAGTGAGCTGAAGGAGCTAGGTGGAAGTGGAGAGGGATTTCCTAAAACCAGGCTGCAAGGGAATGAAAAAGGAGGAGTTATCAAGGAAGGAAGTGAGCTGAGATAGAACAATGTGTTCCTGTAACTTAGCCATGATGGGAAGGAGAGAAATTGGACAGAAGCTACCAAGAAAAGTGGGATTACCAACATTATGTATAGGTATGATAATAGTCTGTTTCCAGACATCAAGGACAGTAGCAAAAGAGAAGGAGAGATTTAGAAGTAACATATGGGCAAAGCTATGGCAAGTGCTGAGAGTAGGAGAAGTTTAGGTCACAGCCATCAGGGCTACATCCCATCAATGGATTAAGGGCAAGTAGAGCTTTTAGGAAAATGAAAGGGGAGAGGAAGGCAGTGAGAGAGAAGGAAGGGGGGTTGGGGAGGAGGGATAAGAGAAAGGGCACAAATAAAGTAGGAGTTAAAAGACATAGTAACTGCAGAAGGGTCAGAAATAAGGGAGTCACCAACCTTAAGAGTGGGAGGGGGGACTGGGTCTGAGGGGTGAAAAGGGAGTGAATAACCTTCCATAACTTGGAGGGGTTATTAATGTTGTTTTGGAGCACAGAACCAAAATACTCAGCCTTTGCAAGTATGACGGCTTTGGTACAAGGGTTGCGAAGGCATCTATAGTTGGCCAGAGAGGACTGTTAGCCAGTGATTTTAAAAGTATGCCAGGCAAGGTCTCGGGAGTAGAGACAAGTAAGTAACTTAACTGATAGCTAGAGAAGATGTGAACCCCGCACTTTTTTTTTTTCAGGTGTGCATGACTATCCCAAACAGCCAAGAATTTAGACTGAAAGTAATGTAGGGCAGAATTTATATTACTGCCCATTGAGATGGGGTACCAATAAATGGACCAAAGTTCAGCTAGAAGAGAGGCCAAGTCTAGTGATTTAAAAGACCTGAGAAATAGGAATATGGGGGGCTTTTGGGTGACGTAGCTTGTGCACACAGTAAACCATATGATGATCACCGAGTGCATCAGGATGGATATCTGCATCCTCTACATGGTGGGGATGGGAAGCAAGGACCCAGTCTAGCAGAGAGTGGTTTAGGGATTTGAAATTTAAATGAGTGGGATCAGAAATCAATTGGGTCAGATGCAGAAACTTATTTCTGAAAATGTATTAGCATTAGGGGAGAGCCAATTTTGATTAAAGTCACCGAGCATGAGTAGCTCACCACTCAAGGAGTTAGAACAGATCGAAGACAGAAGCTCAGTAATTGAAGTAGAGGATACACCAGGGTGGAAGTAAACACCAGCAATAAAGATGGGAAGGGAGAGTTTGAGGATCATCTTGTGGGAAGAGGGGAAGGAGGCAGATAGTACAATTGTACATGGTCACCTAGAGGAAATGTAAACTGCAACACCATTGCCCCTTTTGGAGCGATCTTGCTTGACTAGGGTGTAGCCAGGTATAGTTATAGCTGAATTCTGGACCTTAGAGGGGAGCCAGGTTTCATAAATAACTAGAACATCCAGCTGAAGATTAAACATGATAGGTGTTAGCTGGTCAATTTTTGGGAGGAGGCTACGGATGTTTAAGTGCGCCATCCTCAAACTCTGAGAAGTTGCAAAGGTGAAGGTATAATGGAGCCAGGACTGAATTCAATGTCACCTGCTAACAAGAGTAGTAGGCTGACAATGAGTTTAAAAGCACAGCTATTCTGCTTGAAAGAAAGGGGAGTAGAGCATGAGAATGAAGAAAAATAGGAAATGAAAAGGGGTAGAAGGTGCCAAAGAGTTTCAAGGTGAAGCCAAGGAGCAGGAAGGAATTGACACAAAGGTTGCCAGGGAAGTGGGAGAGAGGGACTGGGGGGGGGGAGAGTAGGTGAAGAGTACAGGGAAAAAGTAAGAAAGTAAATAGAGGAAGAAACAGCATAGGGAGAGGTATCTCCAGCAGGAGGAGGGAGGTGGTATTACCACTGTATTGCTCACTGACGAGACCCCACCTGGAGTGCTGTGTCCAGTTTTGGAAGTCACACCTCAGAAAAGACATACAGGGTGGAGGCAGTCTAGAGGAGGCAGGGATGGGCTAGCACTGAGCACTGTTGTTGTGAAGATTTACAAAAACTGAGAAAAACTTGTTTTAAATTGATTATCCTGCTCCAGAGTATGTTATTTCTTTAAATCCAATCCCAGGGGTGGGATGCCATGCTTTTTTGCTTGCAGTCCACAGAAGGGCAACTAAAAAGATGCTGAGGTTGCATGAGAAGCCCTATGAGGAAAGACTGAAGGATATAAACATGTACATCCTTGAGGAGAGTGGGAGGGGACATGACAGAGACCTACGAGTACATCATAGAGGTGAACAGGATGCAGGAGGGGAGTCTCTTTCAAATTAGAAACAGCACCAGGAACATGCAGTGAAAATGGAGATGGGAAGTTTAAGAGGAATGTAATGAAGGTAGTACTACGTCACTGAAAGGCTGGTAAACACCTGGAATGGAATTCCAGCAGAAGTGGTGAAGGCAAAACAGTGGGTAGCTTCAAGCATGCAGAAGACAGACATAGGGGAATATTAATTAATAGGCAGGAAGGGTTGTCTGACAACTTAGGGTCTGCAGAGACAGATTAATCAGGGTACCTCTGGCCAGACGTGATGGGCCAAGAGATCATTTTCTGTTGACAAACTATGTTTCTGTGCTTCTAATTAAAGACATCAACTAATCTGATTCAAGTTCAGTTCGTTTGCATCTGTATTCCACCCCCCCCACCCCCCACGGCACAAGGCTGAATACAGACAGTATTGTCTAGACTTTCTTTTCCACTGTAGTCTTGATTACAACTTGGGGGGGGCTGTTACTTTTATTCCTAATTTATGAGAGAATCACCAACTCCATCAAAATTCTTGAGTGTTGTAAATAATCTTCTCCATTCCTCATATTTGGTCTCAGAGATCACTAACCTCAAGTGTACCTCTCAAGTGATCACTGTCCTGAAATCCGTAACTAATACTTTGAATATCCAATTTGTTGAAGGATACTTGACCAATGCCCTCCCCCCCTTCTTGGTTATAACTCTTACCCCTCTTGGCTTCCCCCACAGTTCTGGTGTTTAATTTGCCTTCTCCAGCATCACCTCTCATCGGAGTTTCTCAGGGAGATGTCTGGCATCAAGCCAAGTTCTTGCTCTGGGTCTAATGGTATCCCCCCACCTTTCTTAAATAGGGTGCCCCTTGTATAGCTGCCACCCTGGCTCATAGTTTTAACTGTTCCCTTACCATGGGTATTTTTCCCTCACTCTAGAGGCATGCTACAGTAATCCCCCTGCACAACAGTGGCCCCACTGACTTCTCTGTGAACTACTGGCCTATCTTCCTACTACCTATTCTTTGCAAACTATTGGAGATATTGATTGCCAAACAGCTATCTGCCTACCTCTCTTAAACTCTTTCTTCTCAGAATACTAATCTGAGTTTCGTACAGCACATTACACATCTTCCTATTCTCAGATTAACCGATGCTATTCTTTCTAATAGGGATATGGGTCTACAAACTGGTGGTTTTTTTTTTTTTTTAAAGCGTTTGACACTGTTGACCAATCTGTTCTAAGTGAACTCAATACCTCTGGACTCACTTGCTCTTCCTTTTCTAGGTTCTCATCTTACCTCTCTGGCTACACTCATTCTGTTTCTGCTAGTCTAGCTTTATTTGATTGTAGGCAAATTACCATGGGGGTCCCACAAGGTTCTGTTCTAGGGACCCTCCTTTTTGCCATTTTTGTAAATGACTTGCCACAGTCTGTAAAATCCTGTAATATTCACACGTACACTGATGACATCATCCTTTATTCATCTGGGCGTGTCTTGCTGATACCTCAGTTGCCTTGCAGTTGGACATCAACACACTATCAAGTTGGTTTAATGCAATTTCTTTAGCTCTCAATCAGTTCAAAACTGTCTCCGTGCTCTTCAGCACCAACTGACGTCAAGCTGTTGTCCTGGCCCTATTAATACCTTGATCAGTGTCTTCTTATCCTCAGTGTCTGAATATAAATATTTCAGTGTAATTCTGGATAATTCCCTTGACTTTTGTCACATATCCAGACACTGGTTTACAAATCCTACAGGAAGCTTGGAGACCTCTATTAGGAGAGAGACTGCTTTTTCCTGGGTATGCGCAAATGCCTGGCTGAGCACTTAATCCTTCCAGTTACTGACTCTGGGGATGCGGTTTATGATGTCACCCTAAAATGGCAGTTAACAAAATTGGATACCCTGATTAATGCAGTCTGTATGTGTATTCTCTGAGCCCCTGCCTAGATGCATCATTTGACAATATATGACCATCTGGGCTGGCCTTCACTGTCTGACAAATGTGTACAACACCTTGCAGAAGCTCCCACATTACTTGTGCACCCTTCTTAACCCTGCTCCTCTGTCTGCACACCATCTCCTCTCCCATTTTGGTAACAGGTTCATTGTTCCATAGTACAGAGTGAATTCCCAGCTGCTTGCTTTTAGTTACAGACTCCCTCAGATATGGAACAACCTTACCCCAGGTAACTGCTAATCTATCAGTAGTGCCACTGCTAAACTACTTCTCAAAAATACAATTGTGCCCTACTGTGACTGTACCTGGTTGGCTGGTTAATTTTTACCTACTTGTCCAATTGCTGAACATGTCTGTAACGTGCTTGTAACCGCCTCTGAATTTGTTAAATATTGTATCTATATTGTATATTTTTGTTTTGCTGCATACTTGCCTCTCTTCCCCCCTTCCCCAAGTCACATATGTAAATGAGATTGTTTGTATATCTCTTTATGTCTGCCTGCTGAAACACTTAAAAAATAAATAACAATGAAAAATCCCATAGTGCCACTAATTTTAAAAACAAGTAAAATTTAAATCTGCAGAAGGAGCACTTTGCTGGTATTTTATTTTTAATCTAGCTTTTCACCATTTAAGGTCCATCCTCTTCACTGCCTCGGAATAGGATCTGGTAAGCAATGGGATCCACCATGGCATGGAGCATGAACGAGCCCTGGCTGCCATTCAGATGGCACTGTGGGTTTTCCCATTTTTCCTTTCCTCCATCCACCCACTAGATGGGGCTATCACCACAGTAGAGGCTGCAGTTGCTGCAACAGAGCTTCTGGGGGGGATGCATGTTCTGTGGCCCACCACAGGGATCACTGCAGTACTGGGTGTGGCACCACCCCGCACAACCTGGGAAGTGCTGCCATCAGCAGCACTATATCCCAGTTGGGCCACCTGCTCTGCCTGCCAAATCTGCTCCCAAATCTTGTTCACTGGTGCTGGACCAGGTGGCCTCTCCAGTAAGACTTTAAAAGACACAGCTGCTTTAGCCCATGCTGGCCCAAAACTCATGTAATGGGGAAAAAAAAGTGCCCTGTATGCATTTTGCAAAACTGGTTTGTAGCTGGCCATGTATTTTACAATTATAAATCATGCCATCTTTCTTGGCCAGTCAGGATTGTTTATTTCCTAAAATTCCAGGTACTCATAAGAGATACAGTAACTGTACATATAAACATAGATAAGATTACACTGAGTCCCTACCTCTCGGGATGGTGACCTGGCAGCCTAGCTCATAGTCATGCTGAAGACGATAAAATGCCACTTCCTGAAGTCGCACCCGCTCCAGCTCAGAAAGGCTCTGAATAGGCACTGGCTTCAGCTGCACACTTCGGCCAGACATACTGTTCCAGGTAAAGTCACCCTGCAATTAGGAAATAAAATTATTGAAAAAAAACAAGACATACAGGCAGTATCATATGAAAGATTTCATGTATAAAATTCAGTGAAAGCACTTCAATAGAAAATAACAGGATCAGATTTAAAACAGAAGTTATTTTGTTTAGAAGCTGCTGTATTTATTACAAACTAAACAGTAATAATTGCTATGACTGAAACTACACACAGTATCTATCTATCTGTATCTGTTTATGTTTCTAAGCCCAGTAATTGGTTACTGAAGAGTTGTTATCATTGGAATATGTGCCTGTTGATGCAGTGGTAGTGCTACTGCTCGCAATGCCAGTGACCATGGTTTCTGGAATGAGCCCAAGTTATCTAAGGACTAGCCATGGGAGGCGACTGAGCATCCCAGCAGACTCTCTACTCCTCGGGGAAGGAGGGCATCTTCTCCCGCTGTGTGACTGCCACCTGGCTAATCCCAAGTGGTGGTGCAGGCAGAGAGTGGAAGAGTAAAGGGGAGACGCCTTTCAACTCGAAGGGATGTTGCCATGCCTTATGTGCATGCAGCTGTTGGTGAGCTCCATGGGAGGAAACAAGAAAAACAGGAAAAAGCCATAGTGCAGCGGGATGAGGTATGCCAGTAGTCTCAGGCCCCGACACACAGACTGCTCACCCACCTCCAGCAAAATTGTTTGGGGGAGCCTGGCCAACTCCCCACATCTCACCTTGGAAGGGAAAGTCCAAGGTGACTGAGTTTGGGGTGACAGGGATGGCATGGGTGGGACTGGGAGGTTGCTGGTCAGTACTGATGGGGACAGCTGTGGGTGGGGCAGAATAAAGAATAAATTAAAAAACGATATGTGCAGTATAGTACATATTATTTAATTTTGAAAATGTGTGAAAGGCTCTCGGTAAATGTCTAAATAAATGAAACATCTCTTTATGCATCTACAAAACCTGCCTGTATGTCTATCAAGAGTCAGACTTGTTTCTACTGTTATATGCTATATCCCACAAGGGAAGCCTGCACTTATCAGTGTATGTAATAAATAAAATATTGAAACAAGTGGTAAAATGCTGCTATTAAGATATATTTATTGGAGTACTGTGTCAAACTTTTAAGTAATTCTTCCTATAGAAGTCCTTTTTGTTTTTAAAATAATCTTCCAGATCTGTTATTCATGATCTGGAGGAGGCAGAAGGTTGGATACTACATGGCTGAACCCCAACACGGGGTGGGGGAGTGCACGCAGGTTTAAAGCAAAAGCAAATGTAAGGTAAGTGGCAGGGATGTCGGGGGTGTGGTTGGGCTAGTCTGGGGGAAAGAGGCTAAGTCATCTGGGAAGTATAAAAATTAACATAAAAAACATAAGTGCTGGCCAGGAAAGGCACATTAAGCTGATTTGCTCATTTCCTGCATCCTGAAGGAAGGGGAGGGGGCAAGGGTAAGTAACAGTAAACAGTGAGTAGACATCAGTATAAATTAATGATGTTAAACAATGTGCAAAATTTAATTAGCAAAAATGTAGCAGTGATAAGGGTGTCAAACCACTGTAAAATGAGTCGATGCAACTATATATGTTCAGAAAGGGGGAGTTACATGGGGCATAGTGGAGTACAAGTACAAAATCAGTAAATAAGACAGCAAAACAGTGACCAAAAAAACTGCAAAATACAGCAGGGAATATGAAAAGCAGCATAAAGATGGAATAAAAACAGACTGGGAACCAGTTTTGATAAAAAAAAAAAAAAAAAAACTTCTATAGAAAACACAAGTTGCCAGGTTAAAGGCAGGTGTCATTGAAACGAATGACAGTTTCATTTGTTTGAGAAACATTTTTCCTGGTTTCTACCTATAATGTTTGTAAAGTCATCACAACTGTATACTAGTGTACTTTGTGCAAGGCTTACTGGTCCCTCACTTCCAATTTCAATGAACACAGTCTATTTTTTGCAGTTTTACCTTGTTCTTGCATTGTTTCCGAACTGTTCTGTGCTGCATGTTTTACTCTGTTCTTACACTATTTTAGAACTGTTCCATATTGCATGTATTTTACTTTATTTTGCACTGTTTTGGAACTGTTCCATACTGCATGTGTTTTACTTTATTGTGCACTATTTTGGAACTGCTCCATATTGCATGTATTTTGCTTTATTCTGCACTACTTTGGAACTGTTCCATATTGCATGTATTTTACTTTATTCCACACTATTTTGGAACTGTTCCATATTGCATATATTTTACTTTATTCTGCACTACTTTGGAACTGTTCCACATTGCATGTATTTTACTTTATTCCGCACTATTTTGGAACTGTTCCATATTGCATGTATTTGACTTTATTCTGCACTATTTTGGAACTGTTCCATATTGCATGTATTTTACTTTATTCTGCACTATTTTGGAACTGTTCCATATTGCATGCATTTTACTTTAATCCACACTGTTTTGGAACTGTTCCATATTGCATGTATTTTACTTTATTCTGCACTATTTTGGAACTGTTCCATATTGCATGCATTTTACTTTAATCCGCACTGTTTTGGAACTGTTCCATAATGCATGTATTTTACTTTATTCTGCACTATTTTGGAACTGTTCCATAATGCATGTATTTTACTTTATTCTGCACTATTTTGGAACTGCCATATTAGGTGTTTTACTCTGCTCTTGCACCAGTTTGGAACTGTACTGTTTTGCATATGTACCAATTTTTGGCTCACTTTTATTGTACCAAAATGCTTACTTCATACTTACTCATCACTGCTTATGAAGCAGATGTGAGGGCAGATACAGTAGACCTAGACTCCCTTCCAGTCTTGAGTTACTATATTTACTAACAAGCAATTATAAATTCTACCAATTTATCATCTGTTAAATATTCATAACGGAGTGGTTGATTTACTCCAGCTGTCTTTCCCTGCAGACTGAAAAGCATTAAGGTCAAGTGGTCAAATCACAGGCAGTTTTACTGACCACTGAAAGTTTATACCATGCATTATAAAATGGATGGTAAAAATCCTCAAATCTGATTGACCAACACCACATTCAATCAGAACAATATCTTAGTACATAATTCCAATGTGAAAGGAGGTCATGCCCCAAGTTAAAAAAATTAAAATGGATCCATTTCATAATCATTTCTTCTCAGCCATGACCTCATGCCTTTCAACACACCTGAGGCAGGATGATATCCCATGATATCACACACCTTGTCATGTATTATTACTTAAATAACAAACAACAGCATTAGTGACAAAGGTTACAGTCACAGTAAAAAGCCCCCCCAAAAATACACCGGATCAAGCAGCCCAAGGCTATTTCCATCACTATTTTCTACCAGGCTTGCCTTTGACCTAAACAATGATGATAATTATAGCCAATCACAGTAATGACTGAAACATGGCAGATAGTAGCTAAAGGCTGCCATAGTCAATGTACTAAACAACAGGTACTACCTTAAAAGAAATCAGAAGGGTGGGAAGAGAATTAAAAAAATACCTTTAAAACTAGAAAACATTTTCAAAGCGTAGGCCACAAAAATAAGGGAAGTAAAAAAAAAAAAAAGAGATAAAACAGACTGCCATGCCAGCTGCAGTACAATACCTGAATACCTGAACAAACCATTGTAATTTCCATCAGCTGATAAAACATCAAATTTCACAGAATGTTACAAGCACAAAAGTCATTTTCTGGTTGATTACTTACTTGTCTTATCTCACAGGTAAATGACATTAACATAAAAAATGATTCTGCTTGCACCTTCAAACATCTCCCTACTCAGTGTTATACTGTATGTTAATACGTACCCCAGAGCCACTCATTGCTGTAGAAGAGTGGTTTCACATACATTTGGCTGGCGCGAGAACAGCAAAGGAAGCTGAGCTGTTCTGGCTCAAGCTGAATGCAATTGAAACCACTCTAATACAGTAAAGCATGGTGATGTGGGCCATATTAGTATATTATTAATCAATCTTGATTAATAATGCATTATTTAAAAAAAAAAGTGCCCTGGAATATGCCCATTTCCAGGGCATCTGCTCGTGAGACACACTTCACAGAATAAAAGTGTCTCATGGGCAGAAGAAAGGAGCACTCCAATTGATCTGGAGCACTCCCTTTATCTATAATATGTTAATTAGGGATTTGGTTTTATGTAGTACCTTTCATACAAGGAGGGGAGAAAATGCTGTTGCCATTTCAGGCACACTTCAGTTAACAGATTAGAGAGAAAACAGACACAGCTTAAAGTGATTTACCAGTTCCCTTCAGAACAGTGGCAGTTGACATCAGCAGGACTCAAGTCTCATAATTCTCCAAAAACATTCCACTTTCTGGACATTCCTTTCTTTGTGACTGAAGACAGTTGCGTGAACACAGACTATTTGCGACTTAGAATCCCTCTGGTCCTTTTGCTCTGAAATAATAATCTTCTGCTTGTGACTGCAGGATAAGACTCATGTTGCTAGGTTATGATGTCATAAACTGAGGATTATGAATTCAAAGCAGTAATAAGCAACATGAACAGACGAAGTATAATGGGAAAGTATCCTGTGTTAATGAAGATGTCTTCAATAATAAAAGATAGACTGAAGATACCTAAGGGAATGCGTGAATGATGGTCCCATATGAAAAGAGATGAAATTGATGATGAAGGGGAAGAAGGTGGAGCAATGAAGTACTGGTGTTCAAACGGATGTTTTGAGCATGCAGTGCATACAGCACTTGGTGAAGGGGCAGATGTACATTGCCCACTGCCTCTGAACCCCGGACAATGCACCCTTCAATTCAGTGGGTCATCAGGCAACTACATGCACATGTGTTAGAATGCTTGTGCAACATAGGTTTTGATTGTTCACACTCTTTGTCTCATGACTAGGAAAACTACCCTTTTAGGCATCAAGATGCATGGTCACATGGCATAAGGCATACTCAAATAATTGAGGTTCCACCCCTAGGGATGTCACAGGGACTTGTTCCCCTCAGACTAAAGATACCTTAGGGAATGTACGAATGAAATTCCTGTCCAAAAGAGGACTAGCACACTAATAATTGATAACTGCACCATGCAAGCCCAAGTAAGTGGTGGAATTGTATCACCTTTGGCAAGCAGAAGAAGATGCCCTCCCCCTGTGGAGGAAACCGCTAAGGATCCACGGCCTTTAGTCACCATCACTCTGGGCTTACTGTTATTATTAGTAACTCTACAAAACAACATGCAAAGCAGGCTGTGAAACTTGAAAGATAACAAAATAAGAGCATCCTCAAGAGAACTACTCGGGGCTCTGTAGAGTATAAGTGAGACAAAACAATGTTCTTCTTCAAATAATTTTCTTAAACTGTATGTTGTTGACTCTTAATTGAGACTTCTACCCTCATGAATGTGCTACTGAGTGTGGTTCTGCAACTAAAGAAATGCCAACCAGGAATGAGATCTGGGGAATCATAATCTCAGATGACTTGAAGGTTAGTAAGCAGTGTGAGAAGGCAACATTGAAAGCCAACATAATGCTGGGCTGCATTGGGAGAGGAATCATGAGCAGGAGGTGAGAGGTGGTACTACAACAATATAGATTGCTGGTCAGGCCTCACCTAGAATACGGAGCCCAGTTCTGGAGGCCTCACCTCAGGAAGGACATTGACTGGGTGGAACAGTACAGACAAAGGCGACAAAATGACTCAGGGTCTGTAGTACATGTCCTACAAGAAAAGACTTAGGGAACTGCATATGTACTCCCTGGAGCAGAGAAGAGGGAGAGAGGACATGATTGAAATATTCAAGTACATAAAAGGTATTAACAAGGAACAGGCACAGGAACCTTTTCACTTCAAGAAGGGCTCTAGGACCAGGGGACATGACCTCAGGCTGCAAGGAGGGAGGTTCTCTACCAACACCAAGAAGTTTTTCTTCACAGAAAGAGTGGTGGATGCCTGGAACAGCCTGCCTCAAGAGGTTGTGGGGGGTCAACACTGTGGAGGGATTCAAGAATGCATGGGATAGACACAAGGGAGCCCTGACTACAAAGGGCAACAAGAATGTCAAAATAGGTCTAAAACAAATGGGCAGACTAGATGGACCTAGTAGTCTCCTTCTGCCATCAACTTCTATGTTTCTATGTAACCCATGATGACTCCTGCCTTGCTGGTGCCTTAGGCACCTTGCTCTGATCTCTAATGGAACACTGGAGATATAATGGATTCCCAAGGAGAGAAACAAGACTAAGGCACAGCTGCAGAATGGCTTGGCTAGACCCTCTCACTGCCTCATGGCTGAGACTACGCCCCTGCATGAGGTGCCATAGGGGTGGCTGTATTACTGGACAAATCCCTGTTAAAGTGGCACAACCCTGAAATGTCCAGAGGGACTCAGCTCAAGTTTACGATACACTGTGGATTCTGGCCTGTCATCACAGTGGTATTCCTACATCAATAAACCTGGAGCATTGGAGTGCTTGCTGTGGGGAGGGGGAAGATAGCTGTCCTCCTCCAGGGTGAGAGGAATCCTGGAATTTGCCTGACCCCTTTTGGTGGCTAGGGGTAATGATGTCGGGGAGTCCAGACTAGGGTGGAGAAGTGGCACACATCAACACACTGTACAAAACAGTGCACTGCGATGTCACGGACATCGCAGCTCAGCCATTCCTCTGAGAGACAGGAAACCAAGGAAAATGCTGCTGACTGTGAGAGTGACACCTCCCCATGCCCAGTTCTGGGCTTCTTCTGCCTTGGCCTGCAACCTCTTCTAAATTTGACCGCTGCTGTGGGTCAACCAGATCATGTAGGGAGTCAGCATGGGGCACAAGGTTACTCTGCCCAGAGGAGTGGACAAGCTAGGGCAGCGACCACCTGGCGGTGTGTTGAGGGTGACCCAGGAGCTCCAGGATTTCAGGTAGAGGGCCTCAGTGGGATGAGATGTGGAATTGCTGAAAAACACTTTGGAGATCCTGATCAGTGGAAGACAGCATGGAAAACAGAGTTCAACAACAAGATATATTGAGGACACATAGCTAAGACATGCAGTCAAGGAGAGGTAACAGCCACCTGTGGCAGGCAGGTGACAATTAAAGAGGGAGGACTGAAGCAATGATTGATAAATGAAAACTTCCTGAGGAATACTAAGTCCAGATGCATAAGGGCCCTTATCATGAGCAAAGCCCTGTAACTTGCATGGCATGAAGAACTATTGTTTGTGGAGTATGGAACTCTGCTGTTTATGGGGGCGTGGAGCCCATTAGTTTGCAGGGCACATAGCTATGTTGTTTGGGTGGCATGCAGCCTTGTTGTTTGAAGGGTAAGAAATCTTCTTGTTTGCAGGGAACAGCCTTTGCAAATTGTGGGGTATGGAGCACTTGTGTTTCCATGGTGCAGAGCCCTTGACATTTCCAGGTGTGGACCCCTTGTCATTTGCAGGGTGCAGAGCCATTGCCGTTTGCAGGGTGCAAAACCCTTGCTGTTTGCAGAGCATAAAGTGCTTACCATTTGGGTGTGTGTGGAGCCCTAGCACCTGTGGGGTGCTAAGCCCTTTTGTTTGTAGGGGGTAAAGCACAGATGTCTGGGGGGGAGGGGTGTCCAGGAAATTGCAGCACGAAGGAGACTATGCAAAGCCCTGTCATTACTGGGGCTATCAACCACTGACGACTGATGGGCATGGAGTCCAGAAATCTGCACCAAGTAGATGATGGACCCGAAAAACAAAAGAAGGCAGAGCATTAAAAAAAAAAAATAAACAGAAGCACTGGAGCAGCTGGTGAATGGATGAGAAAGGATACCAAGGGAAGTAACATAAGCAAAAAGCAGCCAACAGGATGATCAGTGCTAGCAGGGAAAACAACAGCAATGGGAGCAGGCAGCAGATCTAGAAAGGACCAGGAGTAGAAACAGCACAGGGTAACATCAGCAAGGACCCAACCGAGGAGGGAGGGCTGATAGAGGAAGCCCCACCACCCCAGGTAAAGCCCGTGGAGGTAGAGATGCAGAAGTGCCAGTCTGCTGAATGAGGAGTACCTGGGCCCAACAGCAAAGAACAGGAGAAAAAGAGTGCTCAGTGAGTAGGCTACAGGAGGAAGGTGTATGAGTGAAGGCAGGGAGTGCAGAAGGTCATGGCAGGGAGGAGCAGCAGGACCAGGAGAAGGCAGGGCAATGATGCCAAGGCAGCAGCCGCACCACTTTGGAAGTTGGGGAAAACAGCCCAAGGATGGAAGCAGAGCAAACCAGCCACAAATGAGGAGGTCCCATGATGAAGCCTTTTTAGTACTGATATGTAGGGGTGTTTCAGCTGTTTTGAGCACTGCTATCAAGTATCTATTTATGGTTTAATAAAAACCTTTTTAATAGAGCTTGTCTCAGTGTATGTGACAGTTCTGTCTTTTTGTACAAATGAGGAGGAAGAGGCAGAAGGACACGAGAAGGTGGGAGATTAAGTAAGAGTGCCTGCAGGAAGGCATAACAGCAACAAGAGGAAGAGCGGAAGAGCAGCAGCGAGGGAGAGAAGGAAGGAGGGCGCGAGGGTGCATAGGTAGTCAGGCTGCAGGGACAAAAATAAAAAAACAGCAGAAACAGTGTGTGTTACCCAGAAGATCAGGTAGCAGAAGGGGTGTTGACTACAGAATGAAGCTCCATATCCCAGAGGAGTGGCTGCAAAGCCCGAGCAGCATGCCAGCAACCAGCAGGGAGGAAAAACACAGCTGCATACAGGTGAGTGCATCATCAAGGAAGTACAAGCATATGAATGAATGCTTTGAGTATGCACTGCATATACTTATTTATTTATTTTTATTTATTTGTTCTAGGATTACAAATACCAAATACAGGTCAGAGAAGGTGAGGGTCTGCTGCCCCACTGAACACCTGGCAATTTGCCACTCATTCAGATACATAAAATAATCTAAAGTTGCTTACCTGAGCTAGTCTTAGTCCGACTAATAATTAGAATGTTGCATTCTTGCTAACAGTGTTACTTGAGTTTTTTAAATTTATGAATTCAGAATTTTGCACACCAAGCCCTTCACGTTTAGGTGAAATGCCTAGTTTTCAAAAGGGTCACGGGGAAACAGCTACAGCAGCAAAGGTTTCTTAACAGTTTTAGGGAGGCAGTATAGCACAGTGTTTAAGGCTCTGAGCTGCAAATCTGGTGACATCCAGCAGACCAGACCTGGGTTTGAATCCCACAGCTTCCACTTGCATACTGTGTAACCCTGAGCAGGTTATTTAACTTCCCTGTGCTCCCAGGTCACAGCTGTAAAAAAGCTTTCAGCATAGTGTGCTACTCCTAGTTAAACAACTAAAAACAAACAAAAAAAAGCCAGTTGCGATCTTAAATATATTTACTCATATATCAACAATACCCATTCTCACTAGGTTAAAAGTTGCAGTTAGGGGAGATTACAGTTAATAGGTGAGTAGGGTAGAGTATGGAGAGCACTTAGAACAGGGCGCATGGTGCTTCAATTAATAGCAGAGGTTTGTAGGGCAGCTGCAAGAATGTGGTTGTACATGGTATGCTTGAAAGAGTCTTTCATACAGAGTCTGAATAGCCATGTGCATGAATGAGGATTGAGTACTAGGAGCTTGGGACATTTACAGAGAATGATTTCTATCCAATGGTCTTGTTGGATCTTGGGATAAAGAAGAGGTTGATGGTTTCTGATCTTAGTGAGTAGGGCTGTCTGGCTTTGATTAATAAGTCATGTAAGGTGAGTAGAGCTGGTACACACCTGTGTAAACTGCAATATTCTACTTAAGGTTCAGCCTCGGTTCAGGTGAGAGCAGCCTGAGTGTGCAGTGGTGGGTACCTTTGTCACACCTGAAGGAAGACAACATAGGTTGTTGAAGGCTACAGTGGCCTTCTGGAGTGCTGTAATTGGTGCCGTCCTATAGAGTTCATGTCCACATTCTGGGGTAGAAGGGATTGTGGCAGTATCGGTGTCCTGGTGGTGTGTTGAGCAGCTTCTGACCCAGCAGACAGCATGAAGTTTCGAGGGTGGGGGTCCCGTAATGATCGTATTGATGTAGTCAATTAATTTCAGATTAGGGCCTAGCCATGCACCATGGTATTAAAATGACTGTACACACTCCAGCAGTGGACCAGAGTATAGTGCAATATGAAGAGAGTGTGAAAAAGTTCCTTTCCCACAGAAGACCATGAACTTTCATTTGGTGTTATTTAATAGAAAGTTATTTGTATTCATCTGATCTTGGTTTTTTTTTTTTAAATGAACTGTAGTGTTTTATAGAGGCCTCTGGAAGTTTTAGAATTTAGTGTCACCTGCATAGAAGTAGATGCTGATATCAAAGTTGGTTCAGCTCAAAAGGCTGGCAGTATAGCCTTGAGATTAGAGTAACGAGCTTTGAATGAGCTTGGTACATCATCAGACCAGGGTTTGATTCCCACAACCTCCATTTGCATACTGTGTGACTCTGAGCAAGTCACTTAACATCCTCAGTGTTCCCAAGTTGCCCCCGAAAACAGGCACTTGTGCCTCGTGGGCCTTACCTGGTTACCAGGGTCCTTAAAGAACTAAGAGAGGTGGTGGCTGAACCTCTGGCTATTCTGTTTAGCCAATCACTGGAAACAGGGGAGGTACCCAAAGACTGGAAGACAGCAGATGTAGTCCCCTTATAAAAAAGTGGGAACAAAGAGGAAACCGGGAACTACAGACCAGTCAGCCTCACCTCAGTAGTGGGGAAGATCATGGAAGCACTACTGAAGGAGAGATTGGTGGAACATCTGGTTGTCAATGGACTACAGGACCCAAGGCAGCATGGTTTCACCAGGGAAGGTCATGTCAGACCAACCTCGTTGAATTTTTGACTGGGTGACTAGGGAGGTGGATCGGGGAGGCAGTGGAAATGGCCTATATGGACTTCAGCAAGGCCTTTGACACTGTGCCACATGAAGACTATTACACAAACTGGGGAATATGGGTGTGGGCAGGACAGTAGTGTGGTGGGTAGGTAACTGGCTGGGTGGCAGGACACAGAGGGTGGTGGTAAGCGGCTGTCACTCACAGAGGAAGAGTGACCAGTTGGCTACCACAAGGATCAGTGCTGGAGTTCGGTGCTTATTCAACATCTTCATCAGTGACATTGCGCAGGACCTAGAAGGCAGAATTTCACTGTTCGCTGATGACACAAAGCTCTGTAACAGAGTAGACACACCAGAGGGTGTAGACAGAATGAGAAGCGACCTGCAGAAACTTGAAGAATGGTCAGGGTTTGGCAGTTGAAATTCAATGCAAAGAAGTGCAAGATAATGCATATGGGGCACAAAACCCTGACAATATATCAGTTGGGGGTGAGGATATAGCATGCACCAAGCAGGAAAGGGATCTTGGGGTTGTCATCTCTGATGACCTCAAGGTAGGGAAACAGTGTGACAAGGCAGCAGGTAAAGCAAATAGGATGCTGGGATGTATAGGCAGGGCATCACCAGCAGGAAAGGAGGTCATAATTCTGCTATACAAGACACTGTGGGAGGCCCCACCTGGAGTACAGTGTACAGTTCTGGAGACCATACCTACGTAAGAACATAGACAGGGTAGAGAAGGTTCAGAGGAGGGCAACAGAGATGGTGCATGGATTGCATCACAAGTCCCTATGAAGACAGGTTGAAGGAACTGAACATGTACCCCTGGAGGAGCGAGGGAGAGAGGGGATATGATAGAGACATACAAGTATCTTACAGGGAGGAACAGGGTGCAGGAAAACACTATTTTAAGCGAAAAAGATGTTCCAGGACTGAGGGCATGGGATGAAGTTGGAGGGAGGGACGATTCAGAGGAAACATGAGAAAGAATTTCTTCACAGAACGGGTGGTGGACAAGTGAAACACCCTGCCAGAGGAAGTGGTGGGGGCTGAAACAGTCACGGGATTTAAGAATGCATGGGATAGACATAAAGGAATTCTGGAGGTCGGGTAAGGGGCAACAGACTTCTAGGAAAACAAACTGAACTTACAAGCTCAAATGGGCAGACTGGGTGGGCCATAGGCCCTTATCTGCCGACACTGTCTATGTATCTATGTATCTATGTACCAAACATTAAAATAAATAAAAATTAAAGGAGGTCATTGATGAATAGGCTTAATAGAAGGGGGCTAAGGATGGAGACCTGAAGTAAGCCTAAGTTGATTGTTTTGCAGGGTGAGGCTTCACCACTAATTTTGATCAGTTGTGATCCTATTGGTTAAGTAGTCTTTGAAACAACTCACTGTATCAATACAGAGCCCCATCTGATTTAACTTGTGTATAAAAGAATGGTGTGGTTTACCATACTGGAGGTCTTTCTCAGGTCTGTAAAGATTGTTCTGTTCTAGTAGCCTGCCCCTAGGGCAGAGAAGAGGTTGTTTGTCATCATTACCAGTGCAGTGCAGGTTTAGTGCTGTGGGTGGAAGTCTAACTGTGTTTTGGTAAGTAAGCAACTTTCCAAATAGCTGGGATCTGACCAGTGTAGAGAAAGGGGCTAAACAGAGTAGCAGTACATGCTGCCATTTGGTCTGCAACAATTTTAAGCAGATGTGAGCTGAGAAAATGTCAAAGCCAGCACTTTTTGTGGTGTCTAGGCCTTTATGTTGTCAAAGGTTAGAGATGATTCTGTTGTTGTGCAGTTTGCCATGGTATAATGATGAGCTGAGGCAGTTGAAGGTTACAGGGTGGAGAATGGAGCATTCCTTGAGAAGGTCTAGCCTGATGGATGGCACACTGGCTCTGAAGTTGTTAACACCTTTGAACCCTTCTAGTTGGGTTTCAGGACGTGCCACAATACTGGGACAGCATTCCTCAAACTGTTCATGCCCTTCTACTTGCAAGAGATGTGGGGTGCTCTATTGTTGTTCCCCCTGATCTCTAATTAACTTTTGATGTGATGGATCATGGGCTTTTGATGTAGTGCCTTTAAGAATACAGGGGACTTACTGGAGCAACCTTGAAATGGTTTACAGCAAGTCATATCTGTTTGACATGACACAGGTGCTTGTGATGGGATATTTCACATCATGATCTGCTGCTGTTAGCAGCCACAGAGTTCTTCATGGGTCAGTTCTGTCCCCAATGGTTTTTGTGGTGTACTTCTTGCCATTGCTGTGGGTCATTAGACATTACAGCATGAGTTTTCACTGCTATGTATATGCTACTCAGCTATACCTGTCTTTTACACCAGATGAGCATGGTGCAGTTTCTGTTCTGGAGCAATGTCCTAAAGAAATTGCTGGCTGGATGGCATTCAGCTTACTGACAATCAGCCCTGCCAAAACAGAGTTGTTGCTGGTATAGCTATGTGTTCTGGGGTCAACAGGCTAGAGTTCCACCTTGGGGTTCCCTTTGCAATATGGTGTAACACTATCTGCTGTGGCTAGAATGAACAATCTGAAAGTCGTTGTGGACTCTCACCTGAGGTTTTAACATCATGTGTTCATCAAGGTCTGCAATGGATTTTTCCACCTCTGGAATATGTCCCATATTAAGCCTTATCTGGCACAAGAGGATCTGACAACTCTGGAACGTTGGTTTTGCGACCTCTGCTGTAATACTCTTTACCTATGCTATCTGGTGTGTTGTTACATCGCATACAGCTAGTGCAAAATACTGCAGCCAGGCTGATAACCAGGTGATCCTTTTCAGAACGTATCAGGCCTGTGCTCCAGCATTTGCACTTGCTCCTGACTAGGTGGTGCATAACCTTCAAGATTTCATTATTGACATACAAAGCCCAGCATGGTCTGGGTCCCAGCTATTTCAAAGATCTCTTGGTATGGTATACTCCTGGTTTGTGCACTCAGCTCCTCCAAGGGGCTGCTGTTGGTCACCCTAAAATCCTGGTTAAAGCAGTCAAGGGATAAAGCTTTCTTGGTGGGGGCCCCCGCTATTTGGAACTTACTTTCTTTACTTTTTAGAAGTTCTCCTTTGGTACAGGCTTTTAAGAAGGGGGCTGAAATCTGCTTTGTTTGCTCAGGCTTCCAGTACTGTTTATTTATTTATTTTACATTTCTTTCATTCTTCTGAATTAATTATATTCTACCTTTCCCTGGTTAATTCTAAACGTATTGTGTACTATGCCCAGAGCCCTTGGGATAGGGTGCCTTAAAAATGAAATTGCCTTGCCTATAATTTAGAAATAAATCAGGATGCTTACAGATGGCAGTAAGGACCTTTGTAATGTCTATTTATACATGAACCATCCAGGCTAAGCTCCTTCAGTTTTGAACACATTGATTTTCTACTAGTTGATTCTTATCTGACATCCACTTTGTGTGTCCTGATTGCTTAAATATACCTTCTCATGCCAAGGGGTGGCACAGAGAAAACCTAATAGGTGAGTCACATGTCACGAACATAAATTTATTTTTAGTTTTGATGACTGTCAACTCTGCCTCCAGAAACACTGTTTATAAATGATCTATGAAATGCTGAAGAGGTGAGGGAATCATTTTGCATATATTTATTTATTCACCATTCAGATTTACAACCTTTGAGTCAAAGACTCATTTACAAAGGCACCTCGTCAGAGGGAGGGGAGACAACATATAGATGGAGCAAAACAGTGGGGAACAATACAGGTGAGATACAAAAGAACATACAAAGCAAAGCATATACTTCCCTTTGTGTTTGAAAGCAGCAGAACAAATGTAGCAGTGGAAGGTTTAATTAGTGCAGGAAAAAGTCAGTCAAACTGAGTTTAAATAAATATAAAAACTATTCATTAGATGACCCTTAAAAAAAATAAAAGTTCAGTTTTCTTTTCTGGGTGGTCATTTGACACTTTGATGTAGCATTATTGCTATACTCAGAGTGTTATTACTGCCATTTTTTTCTTGGACAAAAACCCAAGCTGTATGAAGCGAACTCGTTTTTCATTTCACACTAGCAGATAGCCTAAGCTACAGCAGTGTCACCAGTCTCCAACTTGCAGATCCGAGCCGACATGTATTTTTTTTTCTTATTTACCTTGACAAGGTAACACCAAACTAATGTTAATAATGTCAACATTCTCCTGAAAGACTGAGACAGTGGGCCTATTTTTTACATGTTGCCACAATACAAGTGAATATTCAGACTGTTTAGAAAAAAGAAACCAACTAAGGTTTAAATGGAATAACATGAGACCAAAATGTGTTGAAAACCTTTACGTGCTAGATTGAGTGATAACAATCTGTTAGTAATAAATCTTACTTCATGCAGATTGCAACCTGCCTAGACATTATACTTATTTCAAAGAGTTTACTGCTTACTGAAAAAAAAGAAAAACACATTTGTTACAGAAAAAAACACTGTTAAAAAGGTAAGGGTTGCTGGCATAGTGACTCGGAGGTAATGTGATGCACTTCCACCAGGAGACAGATCAAGGTTCAGCAGCACTTTCAGGTCTCACTCAATGGGTAGGCAGAGTTAGACATGGCACATACACTGCAAGCTTTACACTAGAATTTCAGTGAGGGGTAACTGCCGTGCATCACTGTGTAGCACCCACTGTGCAGTACTGAGAAATGAGAGGACAGTGTGTGTGTGTGTGTGTGTGTGTGTGTGTGTGTGTGTGTGTACACATAACTTTATATATTTGTGTATATACATATATACAGTGTCTCGGGATAGTGCATGACAGAAGAGACTAAGTGCCATTAAAACTGCTTTGTTTCCTGCAGTAACTCTGCTGCACAATTATGTTGCATCCTGACGTGCCCAACTATACTGTATGTATATGCAAAAACACAAGGCGGAGGAAATGAAAAATTATCGTTCAAAGTCTCATCGGTCTTGGCAAATTGGTGATGTGATGTTCCTCAGGGTTACAACCCTAATACCCTGCCTAAGCCTCTAGCCTTGTGACCCAAGAACAAGCTATAGGTCTGAGGCATTGGCCCATGGATTGGCTACAGTACTTCAAGTTACAGGTTTAGAGCTGTGCACCATAACTCTGCTTCTCCACTTAGGGCCCACTGAATCAGTCATAACTTTCTTCATGGAGGACATCAGCCATACATTTCTTTGTGGAGGGCCAAACAGGAGATCGTTAATAACTGTTTTTGCTGGGCCCTGCATGAAATGGGACATTAATCAATAATTTTCTTCACAAAGCAAGACCTGCACAAATCAGTCATTGGCCCCAGACCTGTAGCTTGGCCTTTTCTCATGATGCCAGGGTCTGGAGAAGCAGGTGGGGATTAGGGTTGAAAATTCTGGGGACCAACACATAACTGGTTTGCCAAGAATCAGGAGACTTTGAACTCCAGTTTTTCATTTCTTTACTCTGTCCACTTTGTACTTTACAACCTTATTAGATGCATATGCAAGAAGTCTAGAAAATGAACTTTGGGACCTAGAGGCCCTCATGGCAGAGGCAGACCTCGTTTTTATGGCCACTACTGAATCGTGATGCACAGGAAACCATGAATGGGACATGGCCATAACAGGCTATACTCAGTTCAGGAAATATAGGGTGGGGAGGAAGGGAAGAGAAGTGATGCTGTATGTAAGGGAGGGTTTCAAAGCAACGGAGACAAAGGGAATGTAGGGGGAATGGAGAGGTTGGAGGTACTGCGGGTCACCTAGAAGACAACTATTCAAATTGGCATGATCTATAGTCCTCCAGCACAGGGGGAAGGCACTAGAGGAAGCCATTGGCACAATGGAGGAAAAGGGGGAAGTCAATGAAGGAAAAGGGGGAGGTACTGCTGGCGGGAGACTTCAGTCTGCTGGATGTAGATTGGATCCTCCCAGTTGCAGCTTCAGTTAGAAGCAAGAACAGCCTGAAGCAAGAAAATCCTGAACTCTCTGCAGGGCAAGTTTCTCAGGCAACTAGTCAGGGAGCCTCCTAGTGATAAGGCAACACTGGACCTGATGCTAACAGGATCAGTATTGCAGACATCGAAGCAGGAGTTGACCTGAGGACCAGTTATCACCGTACAGTGTTGTTCACCATAAGGATGGCAGTGGAAGCAAACTACACAAGGATGAGGGCCCTGTATCTCAGCAGGGCAGATATTAAAAAAATGGGTGCATACCTCAGGGAGAACCTAGCAGGAGGGATGACCTGTTGTGGGTGGGATGGGGGAACAATGGGCTAAGCTAAGGGATGGTATAATGAAGGGAATAAACCTCTGTGCAAAGGGATGGAGCAAAAACAAGAGGAAAAAGACTGCCATGGTTCTAAAAGGAAGTGGCTGGAAAGGTAAAGTCTAAAAGGGTAGCTTTCAGTAGGTATAAAGAGAAGCAGATGGAAGAGGACAGTGTGAGGTGTATCAGGAGATGCAGAGAGAGGCAGGGAAAGCAGTGAGGAGTGCAAAGGTGCAAACTGAGGAAAGAATAGCCCAAGAGGTAACAAAAGGGGACAAGACATCTTTTAGGTACATAAGTAAAGAGTAAAAGACTAGGGGAAGGATTGTGGGGTTAAGAAGGGCAGATGGGGACTGTGCAGAGGAAAATCGGGGAAAAGCAGACATCCTGAACAAATACCTCTGTTCAATCTTCATAGAGGAAGGGGAAGGGGATGGGCCACATAAAAGCAACAGGGGCACTGTAAAGGGGAGGTATACGTAAGTTCCATTATAGAGGACAGAGTCCTGAAGGGACTCACAAATCTGAAAGTGAATAAAGCTATGGGGTCAGATGGGGCACACCAATGGGTACTGAGGGAGCTCAGGGAAATACTGGCTGCACTTCTAACTGGCTGCACCTCTGACAGCCACTGTAAACAGGAGTGGTTCCAGATGACTGGAGGAGGGCAGATGTAGTCCTGCCTCACAAAATCAGTAGCAGGGAGGATGCTGGCAAGTATAGGCCAGTCAGCCTGACATCAGTGGCAGGGAAGCTAATAGTATCACTTCTAAGGAAAAGGATTATGGAGCACCTTAAATCCAGTGGGCTACAAGACCTGAGACAACATAGATTCATAGGGGAAGGTCATGTCAGACAAATCTAAAATATTTCTTTGATTAGATGACCAGGGAAATAGATATGTGTGGAGTGTTGGATGTGGTCTACCTAGATTTCAGTAAGGCTTTCAACACCATTCCACATAGGAGGCTTATAAGAAAAATGGGCAGGTTAGGGATGGATCCAAGATGATAAACTGGGTAACAAATTGGTTAAGGGATAGGAGACAGATGATGGTGGCAAATGGAGTTCACTCTAGGAAAGGGAACATGACCAGTAGGGTGTCACAGGGCTCAGTACTGGGACCAGTCCTCATTAATGTCTCTAAAAGTGACATTGCAGATGAGCTGAAAGGGAAGGCCTACCTCTTTACAGATGACACCAAAATCAGCAATAGAGTGGACACTTCAGAGCTGATGGAAAGGATGTGCAGACACCTGATAAAACTCCAGGAGTGGTCAAGGGCATGGCGGCTAGGTTTCAATATGAAAAAGTGCAAAATCACGCACTTAGGGCACAGAAACACAGAGGTGGAGTACAGTATGGGAGAAGAGATACTGACAGTCACCAAACAGGAAAGAGACCTAGGAGTAATCATATCTGATGATCACAAGGTGGTCAATCAGTACAACAATGCAATGCATAAGGCCAGTTGAATGCTGGTGCACAAGGAGGGGTATCACCAGAAGGAGGGAGGTGGTGTTGCCACTATATAGATCACTGATGTCCAATTCTGGAGAACACATCTCAGGAAGAGCATAGACAGAGTGAAGGCAGTCCATAGGAGGGCAGCTAAAATGTTGCAGGGTCTGTATCAGTAGTCCTATGAAGAGTACTGGACCTATCAAATGTGGAGACTGCACGTGCGACTGGGCTGGAGGAGGCAATGATGGCCTATAATAGGGCTGTCAGTGAGGCCTTTGACTCAATCGCACCCATCCATGTCCGACCACTGTCTACTTAGCGAAGGCCCCCTTGATTTCACGGGGAGCTGCAGAAGTTAAAGACAAAAGGTCAGAGGCTGGAGCAACGCTGAAGGAGATCTGGACTGATGGAGGACAAATTGGCCCTGAGGTCACATTATGGTGACTATCAGGGGGCAATCTCCTGAAACAAAGCAGATTTTTTGTCAAGGGAGATTGCTGTGGCAAAGAACAGACCAGCTGAGCTCTTCTGCATGTTGGATAGGCTATTACATCCAACCTGTCTCCACGTGGAAGGAGCAGGTTCATGCACAAGGTGCAAAGCGTTTGCTCTGTTCTTTGCCGACAAAGCGTCCTCTATCAGGACCAAGATCTCTTCCACTGCCACCCAAAGGCATTGTGCGGTTCAACCTGGGGCATGCCAGGATATTCCTCTTATGTGGGCAAAATTTGATCCAGTTGGAGGGGAGGACATGGATGACACAGTCTTGAGGCTGTGACCAACATGTTGCGATCTAGACCCAGGTCCAACCGGACTTTTTGGTCAGATGTGTGGACCCAATAGGACCTGTGGTTGCTGGGATGCTTGAGAGTGGGGTCTTTCCTGTGGCATTGAAGGAGACCTTGATTAGACCCCTATTTAAGAAACCCTCAATGGATCTGGCATGTCTCAGGAACTACAGGCTGGTCTCAAACCTCCCTTTTTTAGGGAAGGTTCTAGAGAAAATGGTGGCCATCTCGCTCGAGATGCATCTTACCTCCTCTGCTACTTAAGAGTGCTTCCAGTCTGGGTTTAGAGCCAGGCATAGCATAGAGACTGCCTTGGTGAGGGTGCTTAATGATCTCCTAGTGACGAGAGATGGTGGAGAATGTACCATCTTGGTCCTCCTTGATCTCTTGTTGGTGTTTGTCACCGTGGACCACAAGGTGCTGCTGGACCGACTAGTGAACTGGTGTGGACTAACCGGAACTGTCATCAACTGGTTTAGGTCCTTTCTCACGGATAGAGTAAAGAAAGGTGATGATGGGGTTAGCCTCATCTAGCCCAGTGCCTCTGTCATGTGGAGTTCCACAGGGATCAATCCTGTTACCCCTGTTGTTCACATGTACGTGTTGCCACTGGGAGACATCATTAGGTGGTATGGGCCGGGTTTTCATTGTTATGCTGATGATACCCAGCTATATTTGTCCTGTGCACCCGGTAACCAGATGGCGGTCTCTGTGGTTAACACCTGCCTGAAGAAGATCCAGAACTGGATGACTCACAGATGGCTATGACTCAATCCAGACAAGATGGAGGTACTAGTGGTGGATCCAGGCCATTGAGGTGGACAGGAGGATTCACCTGGACTTGTTCTGGGGGGTGTTCCCCTGGTCCCCTCCGTTCCGGTTAAGGATTTGGGCATGTTCGTCAACGATGGCCTGACACAATGTGCAGGTGTCGGCTGTCATCAAAAGCATTTTTTACCATCTGAAAAACATTGCCCATATCCGAGCCTTGATACCATATGATGACCTTACCACCCTGGTACGTGCCTTCATCGCATCCAGGTTTGACTACTGCAATGCCCTGTACCTGGGGCTATCTGAAGGCAATCTCTGTTGACTTCAGCTGGTGCAGAATGTGGCAGCTAGGCTGTTGACTGGTGTCTTGAGATCTGACCACATCATACCTGGCCTCCATGAACTGCACTGGCTGCTGTTGAAGTGGAGGATTGCCTTCAAGGTCAGTCTGCTGACCTATAAAGCCCTGCGGGGGGGGGGGGCAGCCTACCTGCAAGACCTCCTGGTTCCTCACTGCCCATCTTGGGCTCTCCGTTCCTTTGAGGGTTGCCTCCTTGTGGTTCCCAGGGCTAGGCTGCGGCATTCTGCGGACCGCTCTTTCTTGATTGCCGCACCAACCCTGTTCAACTTTTTACCAAGACATTTCAGGGAGGCACTCTTGGTGGAAACCTTTAAAAGAGATTTTAAAATGTTTCTGTTTAACCAAGCATTTGATTGAACTTATACTGAAATGGTCTGTTTTCTGCTTTATTATTTTATTGATTGGTTTACTGTTTTTATTGCTCTATTTGCGAGTTGTTTTAATATGATAGAATTGTATGTAGCTCTCTGCACTATGTTATGTTATGTTATGTTATATGTTATGTTATGTTATGTTATGTTATGTTATGTTATGTTGTGTTGTGTTGTGTTGTGTTGTGTTGTGTTGTGTTGTGTTGTGGTGTGGTGTGTTTTTAAATTTTGTTAAGCACTCTGAGCCTCCGGGGAAAAGCGCTATATCAATAAAGTTTCTATCTATCTTCAATCTATGAGAGACTGAAGGACCACAATATGTACACCCTGGAAGAGAGAAGAGTGAGGTGGATATGATAGATACCTAAAAATACCTCATGGGGGTCAATAGGTTACAGGAAGGGAGTCTTTTTCAGAGGGAAAATACACATGAGCAAGGTGACATGCAATGAAGTTGGAAGGGGTAAATTCAAGAGAGGTGTAAGGAAGTACTTCTTCACTCAAAGAGTGGGAAATGCCTGGGACATTCTTCCAGCGAAGATGGTGGCGACAAAAAAGGTGGTGAGCTTCAAGCATGCATTAGTGGGATGCAAGATGGGGAGCCAGAGATCGAGTTGGGTCTGAGGTGACAGTACAGGCAGGGGAAAAAAATGGGCAGATTGGATGGGCCATGCAGCTTTATCTGCCATGGAATTCTATGTTTCTATGAACTCAGTTTTTGTAGGGTCCCACGGCGCATGATTCCTATCTTGTTTTGCATTGGGCTCTTTATCTACACAGCAGTCCTCACTTTCTTTAGGGCTGGGGTTGCTTGGAATCTGCCAAATGGCATGGGATTCAGTGGATTCCAATCCACTTTTCAGAATTAGGACTGGATTTGCAGTCCAAAAATCTGAAATCCTAAACACTATCTTAAAAACTATTTTACATAGGCATTTGGGATTTAGGATCTCAAATCCAAACCCTAAAATCTGATTTTAAGCCCTTTTAGGATTTGAAACATAATCAAATTAGTATTTGGAAAATTGTAAAATCCTGAATCCTAAAATCAGACTGGAATCAGTCAATTATACACATCCCTATTAAGGACTTCAATTTTTCATAGCAAATTGACTGCTTTAAACATTTGATTTGTGTTGCACTTAGAAAATATTTCTTGCCCTTTTTTGCTTTTGTCTATAAAAAACGAAGTCCTAAAATGTGTCTACTATGCATGCATGTGGGCTTAGTTTTGTGTTTCTCATGTTTTGTACTTTTACCCATTACTTGGCTGTTTTGGCCTTTTTGACTCCAAATTTTAAGAGTGCCCAAGTTGCCACAACACCTTACATACGCATAAGTGTAACTTTGACAATGCACGTTAAATGTATTTTCCACAAAAAAAAAAAATGTGGATGTCAGATTTATAAGGTAACACTTAAGTGGTAGTGAGATGGAGTGGTTACTTGGCCACTTTGGAAATTTTGTGTGGAAGTTGACAAAAATTGTCAAATTAAAACTGTAAATAGAAAAAAAAATGACGAAAGCATAAAAAGGGGGCAGGAAATATTTTCTAAGTCCAACAACAAATCTGAGCCCAGTACTATTTCAATGCCAGTTGAGGCATCAAAATCAGCACTACAGCAGGAATCGGAATTTATTTTTTTCTTTTTGTTCTACTTTCTAATTATGTCCCCTTCCTCAGCCCCTCCACTCCTCAGGACCATCAGGCACCTCCCAATCCCCTCTTACCTCCTACCTCCATGTAGCTGTGGCTCTACCCCAGGCGGGGTCAGGGTGTGGGGGCCTTACCCCTGTACTGTCATGTCTGTGTTAGGCGGGGCATGCGTCGACGAGTCAGGGGATTCAGATGTACCGGTGCCATCTCTGTCGCAGCAGTGCTGGGGTCATAGAGGTTTCCCCATTCCATCCCCTGGGATGTATCATGCATTGAGCAAGGCACGTGCAGGCACACTATGCCTGCATTCCCACACCAATATCCTTGACACCCTCCCCCTTCCTGTTGTTCATCTCTAGCTGGACTGCCACCTGTGGTCACCCAGGTGGCAGTATTGCAGCGGATTGTGGAGCCTTTCCTCCCCCAAGGAGGTAAGCATCTTCTGGAACACACAGTGCCCCCCCCACCAGCCCCCAAATGACCTAAGCTCATTCCTGAACTCAGGTCACCAGTGTCGCAATTGGTAGTGCTACCGCTGTGCCAACGGGCCAGCCTAGGAATCTGAATTTCTGATCTGCATCTGACTAGGGACTTAAAAAAGCCTAACCATCCAGTAAATGCTGTGTTAACAATAAAAATTAAGATCCCAGTCTTTACATTTAGCTGCAATAAAGAAAGCCCTCCCCCTTCTCTCCTGAGGGGCTCTTCCAAGTGTGGACTCTTTACCTTACTGGTGGAGTCCTCCATTTGTTCCATATTGGTGGGTGGATAGGTGGTACTTGTGCTACTGCTGGCAGGCTCAGTCCAATGACCCATATTTTCAAAGACCCCTGCCCCTGTGCAAACTGCCATGCCCAGTGCTTCCCATAGCCAAAGACCATGCAAATTTATTTAATCCGGTCTCGGACTCTCACCCAACATTACAGGGCCAGACAGGCGTTTTAGTCAGCTCCAGCACTATGGTATCAACAAAACATTTCCCAATACTCTCTCCCAACCTTACTCTGTCCCTCATGAACTGTTAAACCCTTGCCTTTTGTCTTCCTCTCCTGAGAGTTCACGCCACAGGTCCCCCATGAGGCTCCTTGTGACCTAGAGAAGGAAGTGAGGAGTAGGTGACCGGCCAGAACAAAACCCTGTGGAGCCAATCAATGACATGTTTTTTCAGTTGGCAGCATCTGGCATAGTGGCTGTTACATGGTTTTGTTCTGGTCAGCCAGAGCCCTTAGTCACCATTAGTCCTACATACATAATTTGTCTAGGTCTGCCGACCTGCCAGTGGAGCAGTAGCCCTATTGCTCATGACACTGGCAACCCAAGTTCAGGGAACAAACCGGGGGATGCTAAAGGGCTGCGGGGGAAGGTGGATCGAATGGCCCTTACATGCTCTCCACCTCCGAGGGCTGGGGGTAGTGTCTCCAGTGCAGTTCTCCTGGGTAACCATGGGATATCCTGCCACCAGAGGTTAGGTAGTGGATGAGATGTATGCTGGAGGCATGGTGTTCTGACATCGCAGCATCACTGCCAACCATGCCTCCTAAAGTCAACCCAGGGCTGCCTCCTCAGACAATGAGCATGGCATCTGTCAGGGTTTTTGAGGAGGCCCCGCCTTGGGAGGAAGCCAGGGTGGAACACTGGGCAAAGTCCCGGGGTCACTGTTGATGGGAACAGGGTTTGGGGCAGGGCCAATGGGGAGGTGGACCAGGCAGTAAAGTACAGTAAGGCAAAGAAAAGAAAGTAATTTGTCTAGGTCACATTTACATGGAGGAAGTCCGACTCAAGGGACTACTAGTTGCATTGGTGAGGTGTGAACTAAGAAGGGAGGGTAATCAATCTCAGGTCAGGAGTCAGATTCGGGAGGGAATCAGGTTTCGGGAGTCAGGACCGGACTGGAGGAATAAAATGGAATTTGACAACCTTGCCTTCTCCACTTCAGCCATGGCACCAGTACCATCCCACCAGCATCTATCATGTGACAAAAGAATGGTGAACCCAGCTTTCTTGCATCCAGCCGTGACCCACTAGAACCAGAAGCTCACGTAGGGTAAGAACTGGAGCCAGCCTGGGACAGATAGGAGTGGAAAGGAGCTTTGTTGTAGCCAGGGGTCTTGTTTTTTACTGTTTACCAGGTAGGTAAGGAGATTTTACATGTAGTCGGAGGTGGATTCCAATTCCAGTCCTGTCACGGAATTACTGTAAGATATTTTTTGCCTTCAATGCCGAAAATCCTACTAAATAGTCTAAATCCAACAAATCCAATTCCACAGTTCCGAGCAACCCGAGGAAAAGGATGGTTGTGGGAGGGAAGGGAATCTATTCATATCAGCTTCATTAACAATAAAATATTAAACGGAATATCTCATATACACAGCTGCCACACAGTAGCATCTTAATAACTGTGTGCTTGTACTGCTAACAGATAACTTTTAAAGGGACACTGTCAACCCCCATAAGCCTCAGAGTTTCCCCAACTGTTAAAAATGCATTTTGTTATTGGACACATTCTGTAGAGACTACTGGTGTAGATGATAGTTGTACTAGTAGTAGTATTTATTTATTTGTGGTGCCCTTCCCCAGAGTTTCAGGGCACCAGTACATAACATTTGGTCAGATAGCTACAGTCAACACATACAGATCCATCACACTCTAAAAATAAATAACTAAAAGGGATCACAAGATGTTACGGATTCAGGTTCATTTTTTTGTCTTTTTAAAAGTGAAAAACAGACTGCCCACAATAATGGTGTGTTACCACACAAAAACATATTTCTTTATAGTCCTTGATCTACTCCCGGTGCATCTTTCATGGACTTGGGGACACTCACAGCACAGTCTAGACATACAAGAGGTATGGGGGGGGCACGATTACATACAAGAGGTATTGGGTGGGGGGCACTATTGCATCAGGAGCACAACTGCACTGTTTAGCGTTGTTCCTAAGGTTCAAAACGTATGTACTACAAGTATATCAAGTATTTGAAACAAAACAAGGTTGGGTATAATTATACCATTAGCATTCGTGTCAGTTCTACAAAGAAAGGAAGCAGATTAAACAACCAGTGACATCAATGAATTTTACAGAAGGTAAGCAATCATAAAATATGAGCCTTTAACTAGAAATACTCTGATGTAAAAAGGGTTGACAGCATGCTTTTAAGTGCACTGTTGTTTAGCCTAATGTGCTCACCTTACTATAACTGTCACTCTAGGAAAGCCTTTGCTGACACAGATCCAAAGCTTCATAAACACACTGTCTAGCAACCCCTGCCAGGGCTCTGTGCCATACCCCAGTTAGTGGTATTTGAGCATTAATCCGTCTGTCTTTCTCACCATCTCTTAAAAAAGAAATGCACCCCAGATTAGAAGTTGCACACAGCAAAGTAAGCCAGAACTGAAAGTACTGTAACAATGACAGAGCTTAATATTTATCATAATAAATATGGCCTTTTTACTTCCTGCAAAATGTATATAATATTAATTCTACTGATCAAAACAGGATCAGAAAACAGATAAACTGGCTATGATTCAAGAAATTCCTCTGCCTTTGTTTTGGGTGCTGTACACATCTTATACAGTCAGAACATCTTACAAAGTCAGAACATGAAGTGAAGTGGCTGTTGCAGCCCTGTAAATGTGTATATTGCAATTTCTCTTTAGAATATACCGTATTTTGAATCTTACTGTATATGTTGCCCTCCCCCAAAATAAGTGAAATCAGTCTAGATTTCCAAGGACCCACATGATAGCAAATGTTTTGTGCTCATGGTGTATGATCTGCACTAAAGAATGTTTGCTACAATGAGGCGCAATATCTCATTATCAGCACAGCACTAATGTGACGCCCCAAATAACACCAGGAAAAACTGGTGGTAGTTGATTCACTCGTAGCAGCATACAGAGTCTGGTGTGGAACCACATCATTATAGGATAGTGCTGAGTAGCAGGGTGGGGGCCCACTAAACTAACAGGGACTTGCATTTATTTCAGATGGCTTGGTGGCCCACTGGGCTACCAGGAAGAATGCTGGGGGACTGTGGAACACAATCTGGCAGTGGGCCAGAAGCATCCCACGGGTACTGTCTGGGGCAGAGCAGAGGAACATTTTGGCCATGTCCATACTAGGGACCAATTTTATTAAAAACATTTTATAAACCAGTCCCTAACACAGTTGTTGGAGCATCCACACTGCAATCCAACAACCGTGCTTGCCCGAGCAAGTTCCCAGGCATGATTGCGACCCCAGCTCAGTGGTGATGGGATACTCGCAATCTGGCATGGAAACAAATCACATCAAAAAGTACATTGCCCAAAATGGGAGCTCACTGGTAGTGCAGCAATAGCTGTTAAGAATCTTTGTTTTAAATCTTGCAGCCAAAAAAATAATGGATGGGTTGCCTTAACCCATGTTACAGCATGGGTTGCGTCCACACTGCTGTTAACACAAATTAAGGCAACCGTGTTTGTCTAAAACCATGCTAAATATTACTTCCCTAAGAGGGTTTTAGCACAGTTTTATAATGCAGTTGCAACATAGTTTTAACCGTGTTACAGTGTGTATGTAAACTGTGTTCCGGGGGCTATAAAATGGTTTAAGGCAGTCAAACAGTTTCAAGTTCCCGAGCGTGTGCAGGGACTTTGACACATGTGCCATCGTATGTATGTATGCATGTACATGGCACTACACCATCTCATACATACATACATATGTGTGGGGTAACATCTGGGAGCTTTAATTTGAACATGAGGATCTGTGCTTGGGGGGGGGGGGCTCTAATGCCCTTGCATAGATTTGTGGTTCTCAGAACAGTATTTTTATGTGCCTGCACAACAGGGTGCATTTTTCTGAATTATACAATTGCGGCTGAGAATTGGGCCCCCTGTGTCTTGCTCATGTTCAAGTAGGGGGTAATTGACTGGCTCTAGTGGGATTTGAACCTTAGTCTCTTTGTTCCCTAGCCTGTGCTCTAGCTGCAGACCATGCTACCACCAATCATTAACTTGTCATCTCATGGGTAGACCAGCAAAGGTCTAATGATTATTAGGGATGACGCCACTAGTTCAATGTAAGAGAACATAGTTACAATTGCTAAATCTTTTGCTTTCCCCCACAGCATCTAGAAACTCAACATAAGAAATGCTGTTCCTTACAGTTGAAAAACATTTGAGCACTTCAAACCCTGCCCCCCAACTAACACTTTATTTGCACTGATCTTATGACTTGGTCCCTTAGCATATGCTTCTAGTTAAATACCAAATTACTCTCCATGCACCAGATTAGCTACTGTGTTCTGCTGTTTGTGGGGACCATGGACTTCGTACACGTTGTCCACTGTCCTGGGGTCTGATTATGATTATTATTAATTGATAATGGTGTCCAACAGGAGTTAAACTAAGGGTATAATGACAGTCAGCTGCATAAGCACTCAAGAGCTGCTATCCCATGTAACCTAGTTCAAATGCAATGACCTTTTGTTAAATCCTAAGGGCCCAAATGTCAAACCCTTTCACACCCAGACATAGCAGAGATGGGGATAGTATACTGCCTTGCCTGCTCTGTTTTACATTTTCTATTGCCATGCAAATACTGTACCTCCAGCCCTCCCTATAATGAACCTGGAAGTGATAAATTAAAAAGGGGGGCACAGTAATAGAATAATATACAGTGTATAGTTACCCCCTATTGTGTATGGATTTCCATACACAGAATTTTCTTGTTAGGGAACAGTTCAAAGGTCACAAAAAGTTGTTATGGGATTGCTCTTATGTCAGAATGATACCACAACTTTTGCCTTTGAACCATGTGGCTGCACTATCCCCTCGTGCTGCAGCCTCTAGGGAAAATCTCTCACGATTCCCTCACAGTTCCCACAGAGTTACTTGCGCTTCTCTGACACATACTTGCAGTCTCGATTCCAACAAAATGCCCAAAATAACACACCATGTCAGCTGAGGTGTATTTCAAAGAGATGACAGGTAAAAATTTTATTACTGACTAGGAAAACCACTGTACACAGCGGAAGACTACTAGTGGTCTACAAATAGTCCCAAAGTGCCTCAGTCAGCAAGGCAAATCACGTCAACTCCACAAAATACCTATAGAAGTGTTAGACCTGATCCTACAGACTTTGTTTATAACCTGAAACACTAGGATGGGACAGTGTATAAGCCTGCTGCAGTTAGAGGTATACTAGGAAATATAGAAGGGCACTTTATAAAAAAACAAATATGGACATTCAATACATCATGGCAAGGACGCACCATTTAAAGAAACAGTCCTTATCATGACTGCTAAGCAAAAATACCGAAAGAAGCAGGAAAAATGCAACAAACCAAATAGTGCAGAACCCCTGAACAACACAGATATAGATCTCTAGTACTCCACTGGGACGCTAGATATGCACAACCCCGCTACTCTTATGTTGTTGTTTTTTTTTTTTTGGTAATATTGGACTGTATTTAACATTGAGAACAGCAGAGCAGTGCAGTTTGAAATGGGGTAGGGTTACCACATTTTAAGAAGCCCATAGTGGGACATTTCTTACTGAAACATGATTTTTCGCAGGATAGTACATAACCTCGACCAATGCAACAGACTTGTTTTCCTTATATAATTAGAATTAAGGCTACGTGTTCCCCTCATATGTCTCAGATTGTATTCCTCGGAGTGTGTTAGGCACCTACGCTCTAATTGCCCTCCAAGTTCCAAGGGTCAACACTCGTTTCAGCAAAGCTGCTAAGCTTGTCTTTACCCACATTGTGGAATGGTTTACAAAGGAACTTGAAGCTGAGCTGCCCTGTTAGCCTAAATATCTTCAAGGCACTCTATGATCGCTTCATGAAGTCACCTTGCAAATGTTTTCCTCACCGCTAGCCCACTAATTCTGCAACTCCCCCTTTCCATCCTGATGCTTGCCATGTTTCTACCCCTGGCTCTCACTCTTTCCCTATTAACTCTGCCTGCTGCACCCACCCTTCCCTGTCCACTCCAGCCTGGCTAAAGTCCCAGCCCATCCATAGTAGTGTCCCAATTATCTACCCCTCCTCCGTCATTATCATAATAAACAAGTACATGACAGCCATTGTCACTTTCTGTTGTTTTAGCCCAATTTTTCCCCCAATCATTGGTAATATATCAGGGTTTTACTTAACTCCAAAAATTGATTAGCGTTTTGCTCATAAAAGTGCTAAAACATTGTGAAAATGCATAGCACTTGCCTCACTGTGTTTAACAAACGTAACACTTCTAGAAAACCTATATAAATACTTTCTGTACAATTAGCATTGTCCCAAGAAAAAAACTGCTAATCAATTATTTAAAACCCTGTATATCCCTCCTCTTCTTTACCTCTCTAACCTGCCATCCCATACACAGCCTCTTTCCCTTACATGTGTAGTTTCTGGCTGCCTCACTCAAAAGATCTCTGCTTATAACCCCTGTATGCCTATAGTTGATTGTGCATCTGCTGACTTCTTCAATTGTAAAATAATGCTTTTTTTTATTTATTTCAACCTTGTACTGTACTGTATACACTGTATATACTTTTTCTTCCTTGTATATTATTGCTTTTTGTATACCTGCTTCTGTAGTGTACTTGGATTTATTCATGACCAGGTCCACCTTGCAAATGAGCCTTGCTCAATGGTGCCCGCCTGGATAAATAAAGATTTTGATTGATTGATTGATTGATAGTTTCTTAGTTGCTTCTATTGTTTTATATCATTTTAAAGTATTTTAGTTAAGGTATTGTAGTTTTCTAGAACATTTAGTGGAAATTTAGAGAATATTTTTTCTACTATAAAATCAGGACATTTAGCATTTTTCATGTTTTTTTGCAGGACACAGCTGCCCAACTCAGGACTGTCCTTTGAAAATCAGGACAGGTAGTAACGCTAAAATGGGGAGATTTGGTCCTAGTGAAGGATGGTGAAGAGCTGCAGTACTTCAAATACAATGAGAGGCAGACCAAAATGAGAACAGGAAAAAAAACCAGAGACATTCACCAGGGAAGCCTCAATATATACAAACAATACCAAAACTGACAGAGACCCAATATCAGCTTACTTGAAATATACCTCCCAAAGACCCAAATCCATGCTCCACTCAGATGCCCCCTTCTACCTAGTTCTGAATCTTAATTGTAAACCAGCTGTCTCCCTCTGGTATCAAAACATGATAGTTGGTGAAGACAAAATACGCTGAACAATGGGTCCATGAAAATTGTAGCCGGCATCACAGATGGAAAAAAAAATTCCCTATCACTCCACCAGAAAAATATCTATACAGACCCTGGTGGACAATAACGTGCCTCCAACTGAAGTGGCACATGTCTCGGGACATCAAAACATCCAAAGCACAAGTTCATACTCAGACTTGTCTGAGCAGAAACAACTCCACATTCAGAGCTCCAAAGGAAGCCACCATCACCAGTTCCTCAGGCAGGACATCTCATAATTGGACTGAGACTCTCATATCCTGTCCCTCAACACAGAAGCCCCCTTGAATACATGATTTCCATCCAGCTGTTTGGTCCAAAGTGCATCTTTCTACATGAACTGACCACGAACATCGGCCACTACCACCACTATACAGCAGAAAAGTGCCAAAGAATCACCGTGCCCCATGACAATTTAACAGATAGCAGCTAACCACATGTAGTACCCTTTTCCTCCCCATTTAAATCCAGTCAATATGCACAATCCACCCTGTTTACCAGCCCAATACACAGTTTACACAGTTACACAGCACCTGTCATGTGATAGGCTGTGCTGCAGTGGGGGGGGGGGGATGGCCAGGGACACGATTCATAACGGACTCCAATTCAACATATTTCTCTCTCTCTCAGCTCAGCTCTTGAAAGGGATAAATAAGGTTGATAAGGAGAATCTCTTTAAGTTGAGTGACAATCATAATACGATGGGGCAAAGTCTTAAGCTGGAGGGTGGGAGGTTTAAGAGAGCGGTCAGGAAGCACTTCATCACAGAGAGGGTAGTGGACACTTGGAATGCACTGCCCAAAGAGGTCAGTGGGCAGCATTAAGAGAGGCTGGGACAGGCATAGGGGGAAGGTAAGGATCATGGGTAGGGAGGATAGGAGGAGTGGGGAGGGAGAGCAGGGACATTAGCTCAAGCCGTGGACCCTGCAATATGAGCAGACTTGATAGATCAAATGGCATTCTTCTGCTGGCTTCTTCATATGTTCGTATGTAAATGTTGTGAGTCAAGACATCCCAGGTAAGTCCAAAATAACTGAACTCTTATCATTTTTTCAAATAAGCAATCTGTTAAAATTTCTGGTTTAAACCCTGTTTGTTCTTCCTGTTTAAATGAACAGCTTTAACGTGTGTTACCTGTTACCACACGTAATACAGACACTAACTAAAAAAAACCCACACATCTCAGTCTTTTTTTTCTCACTCTCTCTCGAACCATACACTATGTGAAATGGTATTTTAGAGACTGAAGCTTAATTCAAGTGTATTGTTGGCTTATTTTAAGCATCAGTATGTATAGGAATTACATGCTAGGGGTAGATGGCTTGTGAGGGATCCCAAGACAGCCAGAACTTTTTTCAGTAGGTTTACATGCCTGAAATAAATGGGCATTAGCTAATGCACCACACCTAACTTCAGCCTCAAATGGCAAGTGCAGCACTTTATTAAAAAGAAATAAATGGGTAAATGTGCATTGCAAGTGTACAAACAATTGTGTTGCACGGTACTGATGTATTGATTATATGCACTATTTTAGTATTTTGGTAATTGCTGTATTTTTTTTTTTTTTAATGTTACGACTGATCAAATAGACTTAAATAGTATATAAAGCAGTGGATAGGTGACCATCCACAACTAAGGCTGTGTTCCATCTTGGGAAGTGATGACATCATAGAGACCTCTCGAGCTTTGCTCTCAAGGTCTCTATGATGTCATTACTTCCTTCGAAGGAAACACAGACTTGTTGTGGATGTTCACTTATCCACTATTGTATATGTATTGTGGCACTAATATTAATTACACAGGGAATGTTGCGAAGATGTTATGACTGCTGAAGGTCAGGTGTAACATTAAGCAACCCATCCACGTGTAACTGCTGAAAATAAAAATAAAACATTTTGTAACTTCTTTTAAATGTTGTGGTACCAGTCAACATTGGGTCTGAATGGAGAAAATATGTTATTTAGTTTAAAAATGTTACTTTTGTATACTTTAATGTTTAACCAGTTTTACAGCTGCTTCAGGAGGAGGGTGCCTCTCACTTCCTGTATCAATAAGGAGTTGATACAGTATATTGCAGAGATGAGGCATTTCAGCTATAGCACTGGGGGCAGAGAAAGAGCCCTGAGGATATACAGTATATATATACAGTCACAAAGGCTTGTCATAATGACCACTTTAGTGACTGTCCCTCCCAAATGACCCATGTACTGTGCACACCACACACAGGGTCTCAACCTTTCCTTGCAGGGCCACTATACACATTGTGACTACTCAGGGAAAAGGGCAAGCAACCAGGCTAACGGCAGTTGCACAGTTTTGTAATACCACTGCCAGTAGAACTAATTGAGGCATGTAATAGAGGTGTCACAAAACAGTGGGGGCATGTACCTCATAGGAGCCAGCAAGGTATGGAGATCACTGGACTGTAAAAGACTCAAAACAATCAAATAGAATAACCTTTAAATTGATGGTCCTGACATACAGTATCGGGTGTTAAGGAGCACGGTGCAATTTTATTTACAGGAACTTGTGGTTCTGTTTATGCTCTCTAAAGTCCTAGACTCTAACCCAGTGAATTTCTTGACTGTTCAATGTAGTAACCAACTGTGTGGTAAAAGCTTTTTTATTACATTTGGTTCCCACAGAAACATAGAAGTTCATGGGAGATAAGGACCACAAGGTCCATCCAGTCTCCCCATTCTTTCTTCCTTATGAATGTGCCATAGGCCTTTACTCTGTCAATGGCCTATTTATTCATGCTCATCTTTATTGCTTCCTTATGCCTATACCATGCCTGTTTGAAGCTCTGCACTGTATTCATATCCATATCCACCACTTCCTGAGGTAGGCCGTTCCAAGCATCCACCACCCTTTCTGTGAAAAAGAACTTCCTTGCATTCCCCCTTAATCGGCCTTGCTCTAACCTCATGCTGTGTCCTCTTGTCCTGCTATTTTTCTTATATTGAAACATTTTAGACTCTTTCACCTTGTTAATGCCCTTGCTGTGTCAGAATGTTTTGATCATATCTGGAAAGGTCTAACTCATGCTGTAAGGTCTGTTGAGGCACTAATCATTTTCAAGTATTGGTTAAAAACATGTTTATTCCATTTCTGACTGCAGTCTTTTTATATGTTTTCTAACTGTTGCACAGTTTGCATTGCAACTTGTGAAATCTGTCAAATAAATGCTAAAATGAATAATAAGGTGACCTACGATTTCAACTGTACCATACATCCTCAGGCAGATGAGGAGGCTTGTCTTAATGTGTATTACTATAGAAAAGTAAGGGGCAGTCTTGATAGGCCCATATGCCAATTTCTGTCTATATGTTCTTATGTTTTTTTAAAAGAAACTCTTCAGATGCCACACTGTTCTTGACATAGGTGGCAACATTTTTCCCTGCTATTCTGGACTTACACCTTGCCTAAACACACAGTGTCAGTGGCTCAGTAGGTAGCACACTCGCCTCTGAGGCCGGGAGATCAGAGGGCTGTGGGTTCAGTTCCCACATCTGGCACTTGGGTTAATATCCCAGTACTGACACTGTAGTGCAGCATGAGAGGGGTGCTGCACTTCTGAGGTGCCGTCTTTCGGATGAGACGTTAAACCGAGGTCCCATCTGCCTGGATTGGTGGTAGTTCAGGTGGATGTTAAAGATCCCATGGCACTTATCGAAAAAGAGTAGGGGAATTTCCCCAGTGTCCTGGCTAAATTACCCTCATTCACTAAAAATACCACCAACAGCTTAATGTGGTTCAAGGTCAGTTGGCATTCATCTGTATCCCCCTTCCCCAGGTTGTGCCTGAAAATAGGCAGGATTTGTCTAGTGCACTTACCCGGTCAACAAAAGCTAATAATAATAAACTGACTTAAATGTTCCTCGCCTGCTCAAGGAATAAGAATTATCATGACAGCATAAAAGAGACGTTTCATTATACACAATAAAATGCCATAGTAACAATTAAGAATTCCTTTGTGAAACAACAGTGAGTGCTAAGAAAGGCCTGTGATGGCTGCAATGAGCCTGTGTCATCATCTGTTTGCCCTGCACAGTTCTGAAGGTGTTTTGCAGGGGGGGGGGGGCCTTTCTACACAAATTCAAACTTGAATCTTTATACAGTGTTTCTGAGAGGTTTTCGTTTTAGCCCATGAGAGGAGATTGATCTAAACCAACAGAGGAGGGGTGTAGAGCATTTCTTTCATATTCTTATTATGACTGTTGGGAGAGAATTTGAATCCGTAGGTCAGGAAGTAGACCATAATTAGTAAGAAAGTCACGTTCTCCTTTGCCTTTTCCTTTTGGCTCTTTCTTTATCTGACATACAGTTTGACTAAAATAAAATGTGATGATTTTCCACCAAATAACTACATTTGGATTATTATATGTTAAATAAACGTTTTAAGTCCACATTGTGCTCTGCTAATTATTTCATGGCAGTGTGGAACACGGTATTTGTTGGGATATGCTGACTTCCTCAATAGATATTTTCAAAAATCAATTCAGGCCTGACTTTTTGCTTTGCCATTTGGGGGTTCTGCCATTTGCAACACTTTAGACAGCTCTGATGATATATTTACATATTTTGTTGATATGTGTGTATAAATTGTCTTGATATGTTTAAATATTTTTTCATGTTTTCATTTCACAGACATGGTTATTACTGATTTGTAAAATATTTAATTTTCATACATTTACATGGTCTCAGTATTCCAGAAGCTGCAGTATTCTGAATTACTGAGTTTTCTGATTAAGTATTCTGAATACAATGTTTATATAATGTAAATATATATTCCAGTTTTCCAGTTAGTGTTGTGTTTATACATGTAACTTGATATTTTGAATAAGCCTGATTTTGGCAATGCTCAGAATGCTGTTCTGTAAGTGACTGTAGGCTTTTCTGCTGTACTTATAATGAACACTGACAATGCTTTGTTTATGTGGTCCAGTATTCACTACCATTTGGAATATGACTGAGAATCCCTGCTATGTTATTCTGAATACTGCCCCTGTATCATATCTGTCTGAATAACAGCACTGTGATTGTAACCTATGAATTTTCTATGTAGTTTGCTTATACAGTGTATTAGGTCATCTATTGTATTTGACCGAATAATTGTTCTCTCTGTTATAATGACTCTGACAATAAAGCTAGCAAATGTGTCCCACCTGGGTTACTGCTACAAAAGGAATGCCTATTCCAGCAAACAAAAACAGTAAATAAAATAAATCAATTCATATTTGGAATACCGCTGTTTATATGACTGGAGTATTTATTCTGAATACTTGATCTTTTTTTTTTTACTTTATCTTTTTATTGAAATTCAAGTATATAAGAAAGTACACATCTAATACAATAGAAGACTATCCTCCATGTAAGGTATAAAATATCACTTAACAAAACATAGTATTTAGGGTAAACATATTGGAGAAGCCTCATATGAATGTATTGATAATAAAACACAAACCTAGACAGGCTGCAAGTGGAGAGCAGAAAGGTTACAATCAATAGGGTATTCTAGGATCAGAAATAGCAACCATGTATGAAATACATGCTAGGGCAGGCTATGGCAAGGCATTCTGTAAATTGCAAAAAGTGATAAATGTGGTAATATGAACAATGTTCAGTAATGGAGAGGTGAAGATAAGAGAAAAGTGTGCAAGGAAAGAAAAAAGAGAGAAAAAGGCAAGGAAGAAGGGAAGGAGAGAGGGAGAAAACAGGGAAGAAGGGAAAAAAGAGGACAAATCTGTGCACAAAAGTTTCAAGAAAACCTAATCTGAGAGCAAAATAAGAAGGAGGGCTAAATATCCCTAGGAATTAGGGTCTAGAAGAACTAGTTCGATGTACTTGAAGTAATCCTGCCAACATCTGTCATATACAGTGAGTCAGTAATACTTGATCTTTTAATAGTACTAGTGGTCATGTAACACCCACAGCATTATGGAAGGGTGCTGTATAATTACAAGATCTCTCTCTCTCTCTCTCTCCTGTATAGCATTTTGTGTGGTAGTGGTAACAGTAAAATGGTATTTGGTCTATGTTTTGTAAAGGACAATGGATGTTTGTAGAGAAATAATTCTCTGCATCATGTCATGGACTCCCACTGTACAAGCTTTTGGTAGATAATTTGTTAGGAAGAGTGTGGGAGACCTTGCAGAGTTTCAAGTGTCCCACACACCACTTTAGGCATCCAAGTCTAAAAAATACCATATTTGTATAGAACTGATAGTTAGGAAAGCCGGTTACAAAATCTGTGATAAAATGGGGTATCGTTGGGTTCCCCTGTCTTCTGATTAACAGTATCAATCTACATACAGTGGTGTGGGCCCCTTAGCATGGAGCTAGTGGAAGCTCTGACTTCACATAAATGAGGCGTGTACTGCACATTTGTTGTAAACCTTCCCCAGAGTCAGATCTGAGTGCATTTAAGTCTTAAATGATGTCGTCATTTTTACTTATAACTACATACAAGCAAGTCTTGCCCTCCACACCCCCGCCATACACACATATATATTTGTGCCTGCACTGTACAGAGTCCATAATAACTCTTGTCAGTCAACACTAGGAATGTATCAGCAAGTGCAGTCACAGTACTGTAGGTCAGCCACAAAGCAAACCTTCTAAAATAGGTGCAAGTCTGACACTAACACCAGTAAAGGACTTTGAGGAGTCCACAGTGAAAAGCTACACACCATTAGTTCCTTGCAGAGATTCTGACAAATGAAACAAAGGCATGTGGAGAGTTTTATAAAGTGATATGTGTTTATATGTATTGTTGATGTGTCTCTTATGGTTGTAATAATGCATTCTTGAGTTCTTTGGGTGAGAGAACTGTAAAGTGAAGGTGAGCACTTCCAGCATACAAAGGACTTCAGAAGCAGGGATGTCATGCCAAGAAAAGTTTGGGGGGGGGCACACAATTAAAATGGAATCTGGTGAGGCACAAAGTTACACTTCTACAGCTCTTCCTTCATTCAGAAAGAAACACTCAAATGAAAATTTTTTTTGGGGGGAGGGTACATGCTCACACCCGATCCTATGGGCATGACAGCCCTGTTGAGAAGAAACTCTTATAACCACAAGAGACACAGAAACTGTACGTATAAATATACAATATTACAAATCATGCTGAAGATTTCTGTTTTAAAAAATGCAAATTGGATTTAAAATAAAACTTCTTGACTTTGTAGAAAATCTGTGAAACCCCAGTGTGGGTCAATGATCTATGCTAACTAAACTTAGAACTGTAGAATTTTAGAACAGTATGCACCTCTTGTGGAAAAAAAAGAGCACTTGGAATGTTTGGAAATAAACAATCCTGGCTGGACCCGAATGATGTCATGATTTATAATAATAATAAAGAGTCACTCCATGAATAAACATTCTACTACCTCAGGCTGAAAGGAAAGCTAATTTCTACTTTAGATTCTTACCAAAAGCAGAATTACATTTGGAGTATCTAACTTAAAGGGACTACCAAAAAAATTTCATGGACTATCAAAACTTTATGCACCCAGCATACAATATACTGACATTTGCCAATATGTAACAATATGGATACGGGCAAGTTCTACTGATTTATTTGAGTATAGACTCTATGAGATTCTGGACTCAACAAGACTAGCACAGGTGACTCCCCAGCAGACCTGTTCAATAAGTCCATAGAAATAGGTAAAGTTCCACTAGACTGGAGGGTTGCAGACATGGTCCCCATGTACAAAGCTGGGTTAGAAACAGTCCAGAAAACTGCAGGCTGATGAGCCTAACTGCTGACTGTAAATAAGCTGCTAGAAACTATAGTCAAGGAACAGGTAGATGACTTCAAGACACAGGGGCTGCAAGATAAAAGACAACATGGGTTTATATGTGGTGAATTTGAAACACAGAGGCTGCAAGATAAAAGACACCATGGACTTATGTAAGGTGAATGCCAGACACAGGGCCTGCAAGATAAAAGACAACATGGGTTTATATGGGCTGAATTCAAGACACAGAGGCTGCAAGATAAAATACAACATGGGTTTATACAGGGTAAATTCGGGACACGGGCTGCCAAGGTAAAAGACAGCATGGGTTTATATGGGGTGAATTCGAGGCATAGGGGCTGCAAGATAAAAGACAGCATGAGTTTATTTAAGGTGAATTCAAGACACAGGGCCTTCAAGATAAAAGACAGCATGGGTTTATATGGGGTTAATTCAAGACACAGGGACTGCAAGATAAAAAACAATATGAGTTAATGTAGGTCAGTCTTGTGTTTATTGGACTTATTTGATTTGGTGACAATATCAGGAAAGAAGCCAGATGCTATAATCCTTTACCTGGACTTCAGCAAGGCCATTGCTTCTGTACGACACAGAAGGGCTGGTAAAAAAAAAAATAAATAAATAAAATTGGGGCTAGAGGAAGACTGACTAGATGGATCAGGAACAAGTTGACACAGAGGGCAGTCCTCACTGGTGTATTCTCAAGAATGAGGGTAGTGACTGGTGGTGTTTCACAGGGACTGGTACTAGGCTCAACCCTCTTCAGAATCCTAATTAGCGAAATAGGGAAGGTCAGTCTTTTTGCAGATGACACCAAAATCTATGGGAGGGTGGACAGTATGGAGGAGGTTAAAGCAATGAAAAGGATGTAGAGAATCTAGTAAAGTGGTTTAACATTTGGCAGCTGAAGTTCAACACCAAAAAATGCAAGGTCAGCATAAATGCAGTAAGAACCCATAAACTGAGTATAGAATTGATGGGGTAAAAATTGAATATCTGAGGGAAGAGATTCAGGGGTAGAGTAGTAATTAGTGATAACATGAACTCCATGTCCTTTTGCAGTAAGCAATACAGTAAGGCAAACCGGATGCTGGGGTGTATCAGGCAGGGATTTACCAGTCCAGAAAGAAGGAGATCTTATTGTACAGGTCACTGGTGAGGCTACACCTTGAGTACTGTGTGTGGTTTTGGAAGCCACACCTAAGAAAATACAGGAACAGGCTGGAGACAATACAGCAAAGGGCAAGCAAGATGGTGCAAGGGCAGTGCAGGACTTATGAGAACTGGCTAGACAGCCTCTATATGTACTTCATGGAAGAAAAGAAGGAAATGGGGACAGTACAGAGACATACAAATACCTGCAGTAGTAGAACATGATGAACTCTGCAGAGCTGTTTTGACTGAACAAAAGTTCATCTACCAGAGGGTACAATTTAAGTCTTGTTGACGGCATCAAAAAAAGATTTTAGGAAGCACTTTTCACAGAGAAGGTACTCCGTAAGTGAAAAAGCCTAGCCAGTGCAGTGGTTAATGCAAAAAGGAAAAAATAATGCTTGGTTCAAAAATGACTGGGATGGTTGCAAAGAGATTAGTAACCAGGGAAAGGTGTGGAGGACTAGGATGATGTAGAGCAGAGGGAGAAAGCATCTCAGACTGGTTCCACTGCAGACTAGATGGACTCCCAAGTCTTTTTTCTATTCTTACCTTTATATGTTTCTATGAGATGTGACACATCATTTTTATGAGGGTCCTAGGGAGACAGCAGTCAGGCATATGTGATATTACAAAGTCACACTAAAACTGAGTGTAATAAAATCTGTGATATTACATTTTGCAACTAAATGAGACAAAAGTACTTTACAAATTAAGGAAGTAAAGGAATGGATTTTTGTGATGGATATGTAATACTTTTTTGTTGATGTCCAAGGTTGTCAGTGCATGCTGTATGTATTCAGGCAGTTTGTGCTAATTATCAGATGAATAGGTAAAGGCACATTTCCCATAGTCTTTCATTGAGCACTGTATTTTAGAGTGGATAGAGATAGAGGAGTGGAGGGAATTAGTTACTCTAGGTGGACGTGAAGATGGTGTTTAGGTAAGTCAGATGTGGTTCCTCATTATACACTGTGCAACCAGTATGGTAAATCTGTAAAGAACTCCTTATTAATGCATCTAGACATAGGAACGATGTGTCAAACAAACCTATTAACCTAATTTGTGTGGCAAGTAAAGTAATGGAATCCGTAGTCAAAGACATGTTATTAGACCACCTACATATTATAAGGTACAAAGATGACAAATAATGTGAATTCAAAAAGGGAAGGCCTTGGGTAACAAACCTGTTAAATGAATTACAGCTACTTTACAAGTTCAGCTTTTCATGATTCATTACCATGGTGGGGGGATAGAAGAAAAAATTACTTACCATAGTAATCTGTTTCTTTCAATGGAATCTTTACTGTATTCTGACATATGCAGTTAGCCTTCACAATTCAACTGCCCAGGAGAGAATGAGTTAAACGCATATGAAAAAGACAGCAGTATGCTTGATAGGGGTATGCCAGACGTCGTCATATTTCTTGACATGAGTAAAACCTGTGATACCATCCCCCATAGTGGTATCATTAAGAAATTACTTAACTAGAAGGTAAGAACCATATTATTAATTGGATTGCAGCATCACCAAAGATAGAACACATAGAGTTATCCTGAATGGGTTCCCTCAATTAAAGATGGTGTCCCTAGAGGTGTATGCACCTCAGGGGTCAATATAATGGCCAATCCTATTTTACATTTGATATGCATAAAAAGATACACAGCCTGCTTATCTAGTATGCAGACAATACCAAGACTAATAGACTGGCAGACATTCAGGGTGTTCCTAATATTCAAGAGGCTCTCAACACACTAATAATGTTGGCAAAGACAAAGACATGGGGCATGATATATAAGACAGGCAAATGTGCTGTCCTGCACATGGGACACAACAACCTGGAATCAAAATATTATCTAGGTGAAATAATAATTGCCCTAATAAAGACAGAAAGGGATTTGGGAGTAGAGATGGCTGAAGTGGATAAAATTTACTCCTCGAATTAATTTTCAAAGTTGGGAAAATTCATGATATATGACGTACTGATTTCGTGAAGTTTTGCAAGGTGAAGTTGCCCTTTTTTTAGGCAAATTCAATTAAATTCACCTAACTTCATCACCCTTACAGGCAAAGTTAGGCAAAGTTGTAAAGTGTGAATTTTGTAAAGTAATTTGCGAAGGCGAATTTTGCAGCTTCCCTGGCGAAGTAAAACTTTGCAACATCTCTATTTGGGAGTCATTATAGACAACGATCTAAAATATACTACACAATGTGATAAAGTAACTAAGAGATCAAGCAGAATCATGTACAATATTAAGAGAAGTATCTTCACTAGATGCAGACAAATGTGGGGAGGCATGTAAAGGGCTAATATTAGACCACATCTTAATTACACCTCCCAGTTTGAGCCCCATATTTGAAGACCAAAAGACCAATATTGACAAAGTTAAGCCTTACCGAAGGAAATTCACCAAGATTATGTGGGGTTAAACAATTTAGCATATCTAGAAACATTAAGTGAACTACATTTGTGTAGTCTGGAGACAGGAAGAACCAGAGGGGACCTCTTCCTTCTACATTACATATATAAAGATACAGATTTTATGGCAGAACTAAATCTAGAATTTAACAATACTGAGTTAAATCTAAGAGGGCGTAATAAAAGCTTAAAGAGGAGTATATTTAGAACACAGAACAGAAAATTGTACTGTACCCAAAAGGTGGTAAATGTTTGGAATACCTTACCCGAATATGTTGTAAACTGTGACTCTATGGTTTGCTTCAAGAAAGCACTTGACTTGACGTGTCTGAGGCAGATATCAGCACATATCACGTATTACCATTAAGCAGTGGAGAGTAGCCCAGATGGGATGTGCAGTCTCCTTCTACCCTGAAACTGCAGTCATAACATCAGAAGCTTGGTTCTATGCTCAGAAGAACTTGACTAGTCGAGTCATTAATAGAAGAAGCAAGACTGCATCCTGAATTTTCTGTACACTCTTCTCCCAAACCAACTGCAGGCAGTGTCCTGTTCATACAGTGTAATTCTGTGGCACTGATTCACAGCAGATTGCAACTCTATAGTTAAACATTAGAATGAGGATAAAAAATGCTGTACTACTCTTTTCTTGCATATATACCTAGGTTATTTCCCTGATAAAAAGTAGCCAACCTTGCATCTACTACAGGTAATAAAATATATGATGCGTATTTATATTATGGATTAGGATGTGATTTGCCTAAATCCCCATATATCTGAACTGATGTACTATACCTACTCTAAGGTGATACCATTTGTTCTTATGTTAACTCTACATATTACCATACTATTGTACATGTATATATTATTCTGTTAAAATGCCTCATATACAAACATACAAATGTTTCATGTATCAGGGTTTTAAATAACTGATTAGCACTTTTTTTCTTGGGACAATACTAACTGTACAGAAAGCACTTATGTAGGTTTTCTAGAAGTGTTATGTTTGTTAAACACAGTGAGGCAAGTGCTATGTATTTTTACAATATTTTAGAACTTTTATGAGCAAAACGCTAATCAATTTTTAGAGTTAAATAAAACCCTGTGTATAAACATATCTCTCTCTCTATGGCTGATTGCCAATTAATCAATTCTGACTCCAATATATAAGGACCTGAATATCATGGTTTTGGTTTCTGATGAACTTTGGATGAGTTTAGCCATTAAACCAAGCCTCCACCCTACTAACATCTAATCGAATATTATTGAGGATCAGGTGCAGAACGGAGGTGCCGCTACAATATCACAAACGCATGAAAAAAGCAATTAACAGAATTTGTTTGGCATTTTGCTCATCTGGAGGATACAAGGCATTAGTTCAACATTACTGTCTTACCCTACTGTCTGATTTATCTTCTTTTTTGAGCAAAAGCTGTTGAGGCACTTTTTGTGAGTATACTGTTCCAAGGCACTATATAGGCAGTATCAATGATATTAAAAATGTATGGTATGTGCAGAATTCAAAGCCTTGAGTGTATCAGCAGGTGTATGCCAGCTTGAACATGCTGTAATATCTTTAACTGTACTTTGTTTTTAAATCTGTAATGCACCCAGCCTTTGAATAAAGCTGAGTTTAAAAAAAAAAACACATGTATGATGGAGGGCAACACTGATTGTGGGAACAGACAGGCTTCATCAACAGAAGATCTTCAAGATATTAAAGATTTTTATCTCCACTCTCACATACATTTTTAGCATACCATGGGACGAATGCTCAAAATAATGAAGTCCAGTTTGCTGTAGCAGTTACAATTCCAAACTACAGAAGAAGTAAGGTAGCTGGACTTAGATGTTTCCTATAAACAATGCATATCTAAAGTTTACTGACTTTTTGAGCTATAAATAATGATAAATATAGTCCTGCTATATTGAGTCCTGTCAGAATGAAAGGGGAGTGAAGATTCACCCAGTAAGAATAACCTTTTCCCTGTGCCACAGATAGGCAGTCTATACAGTTCGCTGACTGCAAAATTAACAATCACAAGCAGGAAAACTAAACTCTGTACATCCATACCTAGGCTCCCCAAAAGGACAACATCACCAGAGTCTTATAATCTTCAAGCACGATCCCACAGCAAGTGATCCCTCAGCTTTACAACTAAAGAAACAGTACTAGAATGTTAATCAAACGGTAACACCCTATATGAGCGAGTATTATTGAACGACTCAATAATGCTGCTCATGTATAGGGTGACCATTCTATCAGAGTGTAGGATCCTGTATAACGAGTGTAGCACTGAGCTACCATGGTAATGAATCATGAAAAGCTGAACTTGTAAAGTAGCTGTAATTCATTTAACAGGTTTGTTACCCAAGGCCTTCCCTTTTTGAATTCACATTATTTGTCATCTTTGTACCTTATAATATGTAGGTGGTCTAATAACATGTCTTTGACTACGGATTCCATTACTTTACTTGCCACACAAATTAGGTTAATAGGTTTGTTTGACACATCATTCCTATGTCTAGATGCATTAATAAGGAGTTCTTTACAGATTTACCATACTGGTTGCACAGTGTATAATGAGGAACCACATCTGACTTACCTAAACACCATCTTCACGTCCACCTAAAGTAACTAATTCCCTCCACTCCTCTATCTCTATCCACTCTAAAATACAGTGCTCAATGAAAGACTATGGGAAATGTGCCTTTACCTATTCATCAGATAATTAGCACAAACTGCCTGAATACATACAGCATGCACTGACAATTACTATGACAGGATATAGGCAGGTGTGATGCCAAACCCTGCCAAGGTGGCTATTTGGCACAATGGCTAGAGCCACCACCTGTAAAGCCGGCAGACCTGGGTTTGGGTCCTACAGTAGACATCAAATATTCTATTTTTTAGTCCTCTCCCCCAGAGTTGATTATATAATATTCGGAGGGTGTGGGGTGCAGCCCTACTAAAAAAAGAAGCAATGTGATAAAGAGGGAAGGACCTAGGGGTAATGATAAAAGGGACCATGAACAACACTGTCCAGTGCAGGAGAGCAGCTGAAAAAGTGAACAAAATGCTGGGGTGCATAGTGAGGGGGTTTTCATCCAGGCACAGAGAGGTGATCTTGCCCCTCTACAGGTTGAAAGTAAGGCCACACTTAGAGTATTGTGTGCAGTTTTGGAGGCCATTCCAAAAACGTGATATCAGGCTATTGGAGGGAGTGCAGAGGAGGGCAACAAAGATGATATGTGGAATGGAGGGGAGAGACTATCAGAGCAGGCTGGGAGATCTGAATATGTACACTCTGGAGGATAGAAGGGATGGGGGGACATAATAGAGACATTCAAGTATCTGAGAGGAATCAATAAGGATGGGGCAGATGGGGTCTTTAAGCTAAGGAGGGGGAGGGACACCAGGGGGCATGGGCTAAGAATAGAGGGGGGAAGATTTAGGAGGGAAATGAGGAGACTATTTCACAGAGAGGGTGGTATCAAAATGGAATGCACAACCAGAATGGGTGGTATCTTGTAAATTTGTGAACAGCTTCAAAAGGTCATGGGACAAGGAATAGGGGAGAGTGAGGGTGGGGAAGGTGGGGATGGCAGTGGGATGACAAAGGGGAGCGGGTAGGGCAGCTGCAAACTAGCAGTGCTAGCTGCACACTTGAGCAGACTTAGATAGACCAGATGGTCTGTTTCTGCTGGCTTCAGGCAGTATTTGCGTCACTCCTAATCAAATAATAAACATTAGCCATTAATTTAAAATATATTTTTGAGAATATACGTAATTAAACATTGTAGCTTGTAGCTCCACATCAGGATTCAGGCTCACATCCCAAAATACTGGCACTCCTGTACAGTACTAGTAGGGTGCTATATCATCAGGTTGTGCCATCATTCAGAAGAGCCACTAAACCATGGTCCTTTTTACCCATTACTGATACTGCCTTGGTGGGTGTCCACATGCAAGTCAAAGAACCAGTGGAACTTTTCACAAGTGTCAGTGACCTTCCCTGGTGTCATGGCCATCATTTTCCTTCCCCCCAAAAATGGATCTGGTAACATTCCATGGCTAAGAGAGGGTGTTGATGAGTGTAATGGCTGCCACTACACAGCTGCATACACTGCGGTATCAGTGTTTTTAATTCTTATGAACAAATGAACATACAAAGCTGCCAGCAGATGGTTTGCTGACCACATGGTGAAACCCACATAGTGAAATCCCCCACAGCGACAATCTCAACAGGTTTCGAGATTGTTGCTGTAGGGCACCCGTGGGCAGAATTTCACCCTTTCGCAGATTTTCTCCTCCCTCCCTCTCTTGGAGATAATTTTGACTTGGAGTTAAGAATCCTTAAGAAGGGGGGAGCGCAGGGGGTGGAGCCCCCAGCATGGGGGTTTTGAGGGGCACAGACCCCGACATAAAACACACCGATGTCTGACTGGCGAAATTCTGCCTGTCAACATCAGGGATCTCACTATGCCGAACCTCGACAACACTGTTATAGAGTAGGCATAGGTAAACCCCAGCAGATATAGGCCACATGGTCTATTAAGTCTGTTCGAGTGTGCAGCTAGCCATCCCCTTACACTGCAGCTGCCCCTCCCCCCCGCCTACTGGCAACACTCCCCCCCACTTTGCCCCACCCCCCTCTTAAAACTGCCCACAGACTTACAGGAAACCACCTCTTCGGGCAGCGTGTTCCACATGGACACCACCCCTTCTGTGACAAAGTGCCTCCTCATCTCTCTCCTAAATCTTTCACCCTCCAGCCTCAGCTCATGCTACCTCATGTCTCTTCCATCCCTTCCTTCAACTTAAAAAATCTCCTCTGCACCAGTCTTGTTTATGCCCTTCATATATTTAAAGGTCTCTATCATATCCCCCCATCCCTCCTCTCTTCCAGGGAATACATGTTCCACTCATTCAGCTTCTCCTCATTGTGCTTGTCTTCCATTCCCTGGATATTCCTTGTTGCTCTGCGCTGTACCCCCCACCAGTAACCTAACATCCCTCCTCAAGTATGGGTGCCAGTACTGCATACAGTACTTCAGGTGCGGCCTCACCAACAAGCTGTACAGTGGCAGGATCAGCTCCCCTCTCCTTCTTGCAAAATGCTTTGGATACAGTATACAAACAAAGTGCTGTATTCATATAAATTGTTCTTAAAAATCAAAAAAGCTACAGGGATTTGAGAAAGTGATGCAACTCAAAATAAGTAAAGAAGGGGTATCTAGGAGCCAACCTCATGCTCACCTAAAGTAAGAGAGAAACTCTTAGAAGCAAAAGCACTCAGTCTCTACTATGTTTAGTAACTATAAATGAAACTATGTAAAATAATCTTACTGTTTGCATTATGGGTAGCAGCATGCAATCTCTTGAGTAGCACAGGCTGACAAAACTTCACCAGAAACAAATTACCTGAAACATATAGTTACAAGCCAGACACAGTAATAGAACAACTTGGATATTTCTCTCCCAATATCCTGTTCAGAATCCTACACACTGCTTTTCATTCAAGCTGCATGCTGCCTCTGTGCATACTAAGAGCCCTATATACACTGGTATGAGTGTAAAAGCCCTGTAAGCATTGGTAAGAGTGTGTACCAGGTCACAGCAATTTTGTGTCATCTAGCCAGCCCCCATGGGATGCGTGGGCTGGTAAGCATGACTCCTTCATGGCCTGATGTGTAACCACGTAGATCTATGCCAGGAGCAGGGCTGGAAAGGTGGCCTAGATGTAGGCAAAACCAGAGGCTTTCAATCAGAAACCCCAACTGGCACCAGAGTAGAACCCCTATTCTGCGGGAGCAGGGGATTATGGCACATTGTGACCTGCATATAAACTGCCAGGCCTCCTGCTATCCTGCACACAACTGTCGTTGTTCAGTGATTGGTGCCCTGCAACACACAGTCACCCACCAGTCCTCTGTGAAATGGACAGGGACTAGGGTCTGTGGCTGCAGGTTGATGTGTGGTTGTTTGAGCTCCAGTTACAGGTGGTGCACAGTCATTACAGCAGACCCCTGGCTGGCATGATGGAAAGTCACCCAGTGACACTGGCTTGGTGATGTGCAAAGGGCATTGTGCATACCACACTCCACATTCTCTCTGTGGGCATGTCTGCTTTCCATCCTCTGCTGAAGCCACCATGCATCTGTATGGGATCCCCGGCAGACAGCCCTGGGCAGGGGTGCTGAGTGGGTAAGAACTGTTCACGTACCCATGGATTTCCATACATCTGTGATGTACGTATCCTGTCCCTACATGCTGCCATATTAGGGCATATAGGGATGGAATACCTTTTGTGCACTGGGCACTTAATGTTTAATGTTGATAACAAATGAGAGCATCTGTGGCATGCCAGTAAGTACAGATGTACTGTATTTTCCATGAAGATATCAAAAACAGAGAAGTAATCTAATTTCTTTGAATTTGCACCAGGAGAGGCTAATAAGTACAGTGCATACCAAGGAAAAAAAAATTAGTGTGAAGAACATAGAAGACAGAACTTTGCAGCAACTAAGCAGAAAAAGAAAAGTAAACAGATCTGTGTATAGTGACACAGCTTTACATACAATTCCTCCACTTGAGATTACCATTTATAGCTCAGAAACTACAAGAAGTTTGCAACTTGTGCCCAGAAGATTAAACATAATACCCATATCATTGACCAAACTGGCCCACTGGTGTGGTGACACACCTGACACTGTCAGTCACTGCCCCCTTCTTCCACTGAGTTCTGATGCACCCATGGTCTACCAAAGTAGAGGAAAACTGAATCCAGACAGGAAACATTTTAACTAATTTCCCCCTCCCCCCCCACAAAGCTTTAGCATATAAAACTAATAATAAGCTGTACCTACCATCTAAAAACCACATAGTTACCATATGGGACAGCACAGGATGCATGAAAAATGTCTAAAGGAAGTATAGAGTCAGTTAAGGCTGTGGCTGAATTAGAAGGAGAATCAGGTCTATGAACATGCCTTAAGCATAATTCAGAAAGTGAGTTTGAGGAACATAGCACGATGATATTAAACACTGCACCGCTCTGATGTCACTGTAGTCAGTGATAGTACTCTGGCCTCTGGACACAAATTCATGGGTTCAAGTACCACTTTAGGGACTTGGCTGCAGTGCAGCACATTGGCACTTGGGAATGGCGCACTACTGGAGATGCCATCCTTCAGATAAGGCACGGAACTGAGATCCCTTTTGCCCATCTCTGGTGACTGTCCAGGTGGACGATAAAGATCCCAAGGCACTTTCTAAGGGAGAGGGGATTCTTGGTGTCCTCTCCAATATGGAAGGTTCTGTAATGTTTTTTCTAGGACTGGGTCAGTGTTGAGCAATGTCTAATGGTTTGTGTATTTTGTTTACATACAGTCTCATGTATTGGCATGTCAAGTGATTTGAGATGCTCCGTGTACGGAACATGCTCCTAACAACCAACTTCTTTCAATGTCATTCTATTGGTCAGCAGCACTGCATATAGCACTTGTTATTCTGAAGTACATCCAAAGCACACAATCCAAACAAGAAACCACTCAACAGCTTCAGAGTGCCAAGAGAGGGCATGTCTGTAAGTGAAAATATGAAACCTGACTGGTAGCTCTTATTTGGATGGCAGCCGTGACAAAAAATGTCAAGAGAGTGAGGATTCCTGATGAACTTCTTTTTACAAGAGCCACAGCAACTGCAGAATTATTTTGACTAGAAAAATAGATTAACATAGTAGGATCATGGATCATTGAGGATTTTATATGAATACATACAAGACTTTTTGTTTGCCTACCCATTTGGTGCATATCTGAGCAATGAGCTGTTGCTGGGCCACTAACACATTGCATATCAACTTTTAAGAGTTAATTTATAAAAATGAACCAAGGAAGAGTTGTACCATTTGGATTCTGCCATAACTGTTCTTACAAACAGGTGCACTGGTTCAGGCTACTGAAAATCTAATGTACAAAAAAGTACTCAATAAGCATCATATTAGTCAATCATTGTGATATCTGTCAGTAGCTGTGAAACAAAGTATATTGAAGGCCCCAACAGAAACAAACATGTGTTGGCTTTTCAGTCTACATCCATGCTGAAGATTTAACCCTTGCTGTGCCATGGACTGATGTATTGGTCCAGAATTCCTATACGTTCTAATTCTGTCTGTGACCTAAGGGTTGAAGGTAAAAGTGTGTTTGTTTTTGCTTTAATCCACAGTACACTTTATTTTAACGCTACAAGTGGATGCTTGTCTGAGGAATCTATCAGTGTTTGTAGCCGAGTGGTTTTGCCTGGTGTAAAAACAGTAATAAGGCATGCAAAAGGAAAAATAAAAACATTCTATATAGATATGTTTCAGACTGCTAAACAGTCCTTGCTTCCTCTGATATGCAAATAAGAAAACACACAAAGGAAGGGCCAATAAAAATAAGGAAAAAAGTGAAAATGAATATGGGGAAGAATGAGTATTTTATGACAGTTACAACTGCCTGCTGGCTGTACTAACAGTTTACTCAAGCACTGAGCAGGACATTGGTAAACTGCCATGCTAGAGTGATATATCATGGTAGTATCAGGATGTGAATATGTTCATTTCTGTTTCCTTTAAGGGTCTAATGTTAGGGATGGAAAAGAGGCCTACCGTTGAATATCAGCAATAAATGTTAGAGATGGAAAAGAGGTCTACCGTTGAATATCAGTAATATTAAATTCGACTAACGTGACCTTTCAGTTGTCCATAAATAACTGAATTGATTTATTTAAAGAAACAGTGTATGTTAGAGAGGAAAGTTTTGATTGTAGTTTTTCAGGCTTTTTATTGCCCCTCTTATCTGCTGCCTTGTTCAGACCCCCATTTTCAATCTGCTTTAGCACTTTCTTTTACATTTGAAATAATAAAAGGAGCATTCCTTTTACTATGTTTTGGTCCAGTTTTTCATTAGTATTCTCAGTTGTTTTTGAACATGCATTCTTTAGCTTCACGTTTGCTGTGACTAAAATGAACTAGCATGTAGCAAACTCTGCTTCCTGACCTTATGGGACAATGGATGCACAACAACCACTGAGAATGCTGATGAAAACCTGGTCTGAGCCCTATTAAAAGGAGCACTCTTTTTGTTATTTCAAATGAAAAAACAGTCTTACTAAAACAGACTCAAAAGGGGGAACAGGAGATATGCAAGGGCCTGACTTGAAATATGCAATTTATCTTGAAGTGTGAAGGGGTAGGGCCATAACTCATGAGTGGCAGAGCCACAAGTGAGTTATGAATGTCCTGCCCACTCACGAGTGTTGGTAAACTGCATATTTTAAGTCAGACCATTGCATTGTAAATTTATACAACATTGCTTTAACAGTCATAGCTTTTAAATAATCTGTTTGTGTGAAGATGTAACTGTTTGATTTCAGCTTCTAGTTTTAGTAGTGCACATGGCTATTGTGATGTCATCAGCATTGTGCAAGCTGCTCTCTGATTGGTTCAGTATTCCATGGTGATGTACCCAGCTTTGCTCGATGTTAACTGTGAATGACCTCAAAATGCAAGCTATCATGATACCTTGCAAAGTGGGTCCACAAATATAATTGTTCTGTGTCCTTTCGCTCCATGCCTGTTGCATAAAAAATGGTATCATACAAGACCGAAGAAAAGGGGAACCCTAAATAAAAAAAGTATAGGTCAAATTGTCCCATTGTAACATGCATTGCTGCTTTAAAAAGTTTTACCAGAAAGGCACACACTGAACTGTATCTTGTTTCCAGGTGTGACCTGGGGTAAGGGGAACATAGGGCATGCAACAGAATACAAGGGCAAATGGTACATATAAAACAAGCTAGCATGTAATGTGGTAGCCAAAACCTGTACTTAACAAGACTTCTAAGATAACTGGAAGGAAGATCTCACAATAAAAATGTGATTTCATTTGAGGTTTACAAAACTGACATGCACTCCATAGGATGTAATATTTCTGTTGTAAAGCACATTGTAACTATCAACTTTCTTGAGTCAGTAGCCTAGCGGCAGGTAACTCGGGTACAGGAGGGGACTCCGGCTGCCACTTCGGTATGCTGGCCAGGCTGCAGGCAGCTGCCCAGAGACAATAAACCACCACTGGTGAAGGCTTGTGGTGGATTCTGGAGCCACAATTACCTGTACAACATGGCCAGGGAATGTACTTCCTGCACAGGGACATGCAGTGTGTGTGCCAAGCTGATAACAGGCATGGCCCATGCCTCAGAGAACAGGGAGGAAAGGTGAAAACTGGACTGAAAAAACACACCCTACTACCATCTCCAGGATGGCTCTGGCCTGAACAAGGTATATCCCTTTTATCAGGGTACAGCACTAGTCAATGGAAAGGGCAGGTTATTTTATTTTATTTATTTAGCTTTTGTTTACCGGTAAGTGCGCTAGCCATAAAATGACTATTTTCAGGCATGACCCGGGAGAATACAGACATGCAGAAACTTAACAGGATAACAAATTATAAGTGCTTTACATACAATGAGTTAAAGAGGATACAATATATCTGAACATACCAAGTAGAGCGCTTTACATACAATGAGTTCAAGTGGATACAATATATCAGAGACATACAGAGTAGACCATTCATAAGTTCATAGGTGCCTACCTATGCAATGAATAGAGAGGACCTTGAACAATAAATTATCAGGTGACATGTCATATTAAAAGAACAAGGTACACAAAAACAAAAACAGGTAATACAAAAGGAAGAAATAACCATTGAGAGCAGGGAGTGTCATTAAGGAAAAGGTCGGTAAGTGAGGAAGAGGGGAGCAAGCCATGAAATTAGATTATATGAGTGTATGTAAGTGTAAGGGAGATGCCTGCAGTGCAAGATTGTATATGGGCAGGGAAAGGGAGCCGGGACAGGCTGAGGCAGTAGGAGGGTTATATAGAGGTTAGGAAATACTATTGTATGGCCAGAGACATCGGTCATTAGGTAGGGTGAAAGCAGGAACAGGTATCAGCAATCAGCAGATTCGAGCGCAGTTTTCTCTTGAATTCCAGATTACAACCCCCCCAAAACACAAGTGTCAAATCTTGCTCTGCGGAGTAAAACAGCCACTAACAACTTTTTGTAATTGCTGATGCATGAGAAAATTTTGCATGCTGACAGGGCAACAGATTAAGGAAGTTGTTCTTACCAGACTCGTTTGCATGAAGTTTCATGTTTCTTAAAAAGACACTGCTAACCTTGTTGAGGAAACAATAGGCCTTATTTTAAAAAGGAGTTTTAGTTGTCATAACTCTCAACTGTTATGCATTTTGCGTAGTGCTATGTCTTTTACATTCAAACTTAATCTTGCTCTGAGAAGATTTATTGATGTGCCTCTTGAAGCTATTTCTGGACACACAGGGCCATTTTTTCAAAGGGCCCTTAGACCAACACAAGGTGCATCAAACATCCATCTTGCGTTAGATCCGGGTGCACTAAACACTGTGTGCTGTATTTTGCAAGAAAAGCGTTCTCTGTGACAAAGTCCCCCAAAATGATGCAAGAGGTCTGCTGTGTCTCACATATTAGACATAGGATGAGAATAATGTAAACTGAGATATGATGCATGCAGTTAGAATTATGTAAGCTAAGTTAGAAATAAAACATATGGGGCCAGATATTCAAAACTTTGCGCCGGGCCAAAACCATTTGCGCAGATTTAGCGCAGGATTAGTGCAGGTCTGCTATATTCAAAAGGCCAAATAGCGCAGGCAAACTGCATTAGCACCGGGCAAAATTATAATGTATGCAAGGAGCAGACTGACATGAATACAGGCACAATGCTATATTCAGCGACTAGCGCCGCACAAAGTGGTTTTGTGCAACTTAGCGCGACACTTAGCACAGTGCACATTACCGCCCAGGAGAAGCTTGTCATAACCCTGGGCAATCAGCTTTGCGCAACACTGTGGCTTTGTGCGGTGTTTGCGTGGGTTTAGCACAACCCTAACAAATAAATATGACACACAGATAAAGCCAAACATAGAGGAAGCATGCTGCTAACTGATGGCATCACAATGCCATCATCTGCCACCAGTCCCACCCATGCCAGGCAGTAAGTGGTGACCTTGCCGCCAGTGGACAGCATGGCAGTGTGGCCATACAGCACACACCTGCAGACCACACTTCTGTGGACACCAACGGATGCCAGCACACACATGCAGCACTGCAGGCATGGAGGATATTGAGGGGAAAAGTGTATGGGTGGCAAGACTGTGCCACAGACCAGGTGTGGCCACAAGGCTGGGACACATCATGCAGTGCACATGGGCCAGTATTGGGAATACCCCAACACCAGTGTGCCTTTCAGATAATATATACCCCCGCCACATACCGCACAGCTGTACAACTGCCACAGCACACAAAGCCAGAAATGTACATGTCACTGTGAGCATCCCATGCCACAGGTGCAGCATCTGTGGGTCACACAACAGTGTAACAGTAATGTCCACTGTCAGTAAACACCTGCAGGTTGGGCCTCTCACTGTGTATAGTGCAGTCATCATCACTGCCCTACACACCATAGGCATTGCTGTGTCCACACACTACTGGCCCCCTTGCTACTGTAGTGTCTGCTGTGCACTGTAGCATGACCTACAGTGTGACAGCTGCATGCAGCACCACCACCACCATCTGTGCCTATGCTGTGTTGTCTCAGTACAGCTGCAGGCAGCAGCGCATGTGGAAGCAGTGTTCAAAACTGTATAATATTCCCCAAGCTGTTTGCGTAGCGCTAACATGTTTGTACGGGTTTAGCGCAGGGCTAAAAAGTTAGCCCCGAGCAAACTGCATGCAAATTAGGGTATAATAAAATGCTAATCTGGATGTTTGCCCACAGACTACCTAAGTAGGCTCATTTGCATGTCACTTTTAAATATGGCAAACTTTAGCACCGGGCAAACGTGTTTGCATCGGGCCAACGGTTTAGCCCTGTGCTAAACCCGCGCAAGCATATGAGCTCTGCGCTAACAGTTCGGGGAATATTTTACAGTTTTTCACACTGTACTTTCACATATGCTGCTGCCTGCAGCTGTACTGGGTCCACAAATTTGCTGGCACACACATTGGCCACATAGTTCATCTCTACCTACCTTCACATCGCTCTGCACTGTGTTGCTGTTGTGGTTTGCACTTCCTGGTTGCCATATTCAGAGCTGTCTTATTCAGGGCTAAGTTTGCCCTGCACTCCCAGCCCAGTTTGCCCGGCCTCATTCCCATGCTATATTCAGCAGCTGTTTGCCCCGGGCTATTCCTTTTGAATATGGCTTGTTTTGTGCTCTGGGCTAAGTTTGCCTGCCGGGCAGTGCTAATTTAGCCCCGGGGCAAAGTTTTGAATATCTGGCCCATGGTGTGAAAACAACACAAGCTGAGTCAGCAAATATAATGCATGGAGCAAAAATGATGCAAGCTGAGTCAAAAATACAATGCATGGAATGAGAACAGCACAAGCGGAGTCAAAAGTAACAGTGGATGAAATGGCCTCTGGAAGCAATATTTTACATGCTACAGTATTACGATGTCTACAATGCAGGACTCTTGCAGCAGAATGGCATTCATAATATGATAGTCAGGTATGCCCGCCTGCTCTAGGCTTCTGTATATGCTCTAGTGTCAGTCAGACCAGCTCTGGCAGGTCTAACAGTGATATGCATCTTCGGCACAATGATAGGACTTATATTCTTTGAAAATCCGCCATAAGGAGATGGTGCATCATTTCTGTGACACAGGCATGCCTTCTGACATGGGGCAGGTTTTTTTTTTTTTTTACACAAGCATGGCGCAAGTCAGTCTGGCACATGCAGACATGTTTATGATGCAAGCACCATTAGAAAATTGGAATTGACACAAGTTTTGATGCATCGTGCTCCTTGCTTTTTTTGGGGGGGGGACACAAGCACCATGTGACATTCTCTGACCTTTGAGAATCCATCCCACAAACTATTAAAAAATGAAACTAACTTGATAGAAACATTCCTTAGCTCTAAAAATATGGTACTGACTACTCTCAGACTTATTATTCTTTAAAGTAAGAAAGTGTGCACGTTCTGTCCAATTGCTTCATATTTTATAGACCAGTGTGATACATTTTAGTGCTGATAGGTTGGTTAGTAGCCCTGTGTTCCATATATACCTCAGACATTTGAGGCTATTTAGATAGTGTACTGGGATGCTTAGATCAGGTGCTATCCTTATCCACATGCTGTAATGTGTTTCTGTAAGCTTTGTTATCAGATCACCTGTATCTACTGAAGTGAGATTTAGCTGAAAATCTTCATATACATACAAATTCAGCCACTGTGATGCACCAGAGACTCCATCAATGTTTCAGCTACTTCGTAGTCTTCATCAGGATGACTCGAAAAAATGGTATGGTAATTATAGATGTGGCCACTATGCCCACTGAAAGCATACACACACTACTGACATTATTCAGCACCGTCAGAAAGGGAATATAATTGAATAACTGACAGACATTTGGATAATTTTAAAGATATGCTATTATGCTCTTGTTCAAAGGTCAATGTGGGCCAAATGAAGAGAGCCCTAAAGGGAAGAGCATAAAAAGGCAACTCACCTAACAAACGTTGCTCATGGCTAAGCATACTCATTTATTTAATCACAGGCCAGTGGTATGTCTTCTGATTTCTTGGATTAAAACATGTACAAATATCATGAAGTTGAGGTATATCTAGTTACCCTTATTACAGCATGATGCCTATTGGGTCAATAAACTAACAGCTTGAATCCAAGGGGGCTTTATGACTGTATTCTGTGACATGCTTTTTAAATAGAAAGTCCCCTCTCAGTCTTTTTTACTGTACACATGTATAGTATTTAGACATGAAAAATGACTCCCTCTTTTGCATTCACCTAATTTCATCCTAATTTAAATATATGAACATATAAAATTGCCAGCAGAAAAAGGCCTTATGGTCTATCAAATCTGCTCGATTGAGCAGCTAGCAACCTTTATACTGCAGCTGCTCCTCCCTCCCGTCCCCCCCCCAGCAACCCTCTCCCTTACCCTGTTCCATCTCCTTTTGAAGCAGCCCACTGTACTACAAGATACCATGTCCTCTGGTAATGCATTCCACACAGACACCACCCTCTCCATAAAAATGTGTCTCTTCATTTCCCTCCTTAACCTTCCCCCCTCCAATCTCAGATTGTGCTCTTGAGTGTTCCTCCCCCTCCATAATTGGAAAAGTCCCTCCATGCCCATTTTGTTTATTCCCTTCATGCACTTGAAGGTTTCTGTCATGTGCCCCCATCCCTCCTCTCCTCCAGGGAGTACATGTTCAACTCCCTCAACCTTCTCTCATAGGGTAAGTCCCCTAGCTCTAAATATAAATGAGATTGTTTCACTATGTTCTGCCCTGGGGTGAAAATCTGTTTTACTCTATTGCAAAGTTCATGACCCCACTCATGCAAGGCATCATGGGTGCTGATGATGCATATCTGCACAAGCCAGCAGGAAGTATATTCTTCATCTGCTCTGTTACATGTCTTATGAAGTCACAGTATTCTCTAAATAATGTTTTTCTAACTCAGATACACTTTAAACTACAGAAAAAGCAGGGCACTTACTATACCTTGAAAAGTTTGGATGGCCAACATAAGACAAGAACACAGGGACTGCAGAAGACAGCAACAGCAATGACTGATACAATATAACTACTGCAGTCTTTAGCTCTAAAACATCATAAAATTCCTGGCTGTCTTACATGAGTTGTGTCATGACCTTTGTAATGGAGTCAAGCAGGTTTTCACACCACAGTTAAGTAACTTCCTTTACATTTCAATCAAGATGAAATTAGGAGGGTGCAGTAGAGGCAATCATTGTTCATGCCTACAAACTACACAGGTATACAAGACAGGCTGAGGGAATCGTCCTTTTATGGTTGCTTGGTGTGAACCAGCAGACATCTTGTGGGCACTCAAAAATTTATCTACCAGAAGGAAGTCCAGAAGATAACCCACAGAGCTGTGGACTGCCCTACGCCACCGCCTGCCTGTCCAAGGAAATCCCCACAGAGATAGTATCACCAAATCAGATCACCATATGGCTCAAGAAAGTTAATAGTTACAATGTGCTTTACAACAGAAATATTACATCCTATGGAGTGCATGCCAGTTTTGTAAACCTCAAAGGAAAACATATTTTTATTGTGAGATATTCCTTCCAGTTATCTTAGAAGTCTTGTTAAGTACAGGTTTTGGCTACTACATTACGTGCTAACTTGTTTTATATGTACTGTTTGCCCTTGTATTCTGTTGCATGCCCTATGTTCCCCTTACCCCCAGGTCACACCTGGAAACAAGATACAGTTCAGTGTGTGCCTTTCTGGTAAAACTTTTTAAAGCAGCAGTGCATGTTATAATGGGACAATTTGACCTATACTTTTTATTTAGCATTCCCTTTTTCTCCAGTCTTGTATGATGCCCTTTTTTATGCAACAGGCATGGAGAGAAAGAACACAGAACAATTATATTTGTGGACCCACTTTGCAGGGCATCATGATATCTTGCATTTTGGGTCACTCACAATTAATATCTAGCAAAGCTGGGTACATCACCATGGAATACTGAACCAATCTGAGAGCAGCTTGCACAATGCTGATGACATCACAATTGCCATGTGCACTACTAAAACTAGAAGCTGAAATCAAACAGAAACAGTTACATCTTCACACAAACAGATGATTTAAAAGTTATAACTATTAAAGCAAGGTTGTGTAAATTTAAAATGCAATGGTCTGACTTAAAATATGCAGTTTGTCAACACTTGTGAAGGGGCAGGACATTCATAACTCACCCGTGGTGAAGCCACTCGTGAATTATGGTCCTACCCCTTCAAACTTCAAGATAAATTACATATTTCAAGTCAGGACCTTGCATATTTCCTATTTCACCCTTTGAAGTCTATTTTAGCAGACTATTTTTTCATCTGAAATAATAAAAAGAGTGCCCCTTTTAATAGGGCTCAGACCAGGTTTTTGTCAGCATTCTCAGTGGTTGTTGTGCATCCATTGTCCCATAAGGTCAGGAAGCAGAGTTTGCTACATGCTAGTTCATTTTAGTCACAGCAAACGTGAAGCTAAAGAATGCATGTTCAAAAACAACAGAGAATACTAATAAAAAACTGAACCAAAACATAGTAAAAGGAATGCTCATTTTATTATTTCAAATGTAAAAAGAAAGTGCTAAAGCAGATTCAAAATGGGGGGAAAATAGGGTATTGTACAAGGCAGTAGATAAGAGGGACAATACAAAAGCTTGAAAAACTATAATCAAAACTTTCCTCTCTGACATACACTACTGCTTTAAATAAATCAATTCAGTTATTTATGGACAACTGAAAGGTCACTCTAGCAGAAGTTAATATTACTGATATCCAGCGGTAGACTTCTTTTCCATCTCTAACATTTATTACTGATATTCAACTGTAGGCCTCTTTTCCTTCCCTAGCATTAGACCCTTGAAGGAAACAGAAATGGACATATTCACATCTTGATATTTCCACGATATATCTTTCTAACATGGCATTTTACCAGTATCCTGTTCAGTGCTTGAGTAAACTGTTAGTACAGGCAGCGGGCAGATGAACTGCCATAAAATACTCATTCTTCGCCATCTTCAGTTTAACTTTTTTCTTCTTATCTTTATTGGCCCTTCCTATATGTATTTTCTTACAGGTATATCAAAGGAAACAAGGACTGTTATCAGTCTGAAACATATCTATATAGAACATTTTTATTTTTCCTTTTGCATGCCTCATTACTGTTTTTACACCAGGCAAAACCACTTGGCTAGAAGCACTGGTAGATTCCTCAGACAAGCATCCATTTGTAGCTTTAAACTAAAGTGTGTTGTGGGTTAAAGCAAAAACAAACCCTTTTTTTCCTTTAACCCTTAGGCTGCTGACAGAATTAGAATGTATAAGACTTCTGGACTGATGCATCAGTCCACGGCACAGCAAGGGTTACATCTTCAGCATGGATGTAGACTGAAAGGCTAACACACATTTGTTTATGTTTGGGCCTACAGTACACTTTATTTCACAGCTACTGAAAGATATCAAAATGATTGACTAATATGATGCTTAATGAGTACTTTTTGTATGTTAGATTTTTAGTAGTCAGAACCAGTGCACCTGTTTGTAAACACAGTTATTGCAGAAACCAAATGGCACAACTCCTCCTTAGTTCATTTTTACAATTAAGTTAACCCTTAAAAGTAGATATGCAATGTGCCAGTGGCCCAGCACCGCTCATTACTCAAATGTCCTAGTGACCCGGGTTTGGGAGTGGACTCAGGTTCCTACGTCAGGAGGCAGGCCTTGCTGGGGGGTATACCGATGGCACAGTGATGCAAATACCACAAAGACCATCACAGTGACATTTTCGGCAGCTCACTGTGATGGTCTCCAGGTATTTGGACACTGCTGCCGCCAGGGTGTTTGCCCTCCTCCCTGAACTAACTCTGACTGGAGTTAGTAATCTTTAGTGCGCGGGGTGCAGGGGGCCGAGACTCCCCCACAGAAAACACTTGTTCTCCCAGCGACGGCACACCACCAGTTGGTGGTGTTGTGCTGTCGCTCTGCCGACAGTCGACAAATTTCTTGCTGCCACAGCATAGTGGAACCTTGCTGAGGTAGCTACCATGCAGGAGTGGGTCTCTGTCAGAAGAGGAATGGCTACTGGTTCCAGCACCTCAGTGCTCTTGTGGTTGGGCCAGGCAGCTTGCTTTCATCACAAGGACACTGTGTGTGTGTGTGTGTGTCTGCAAAGCCAAAAGAGGCACTGCTCATGCAGTGGGAGGGAGGGACTTCAGGCAGGGAAAAGCAAGGGGAAAAATCACATGCACCAAGCTGTCTAGTTTATGGTGGCCAGCGTCCTCAAGTCCCATTCATGTGAATCCCCACTGGCCACTGTGACGTAGACAGCCAGTTCTGAGTGCTGTATCATATTTTTTTTTATATAAAATGTATTAATGACTATCTCTGCTGAAAAATCTAATGCTCTAGGAGTGACCTTAACCCCCCCCCCCAAGTTTTCAACTGACAGATGCAAGCTAAGAGAAATGCTGACAACATGTGTATCACACACACTCAGTTTTTAGAGGCAATGTGTTACATGGAAGACTTTAATCAAGCAGCCTGTTTCTCTGAGTTAATTACAGACTTGTTTAAGTTAATTTTGTTAAGAGAGAAATCATAAACAAGGTTTATGAGTTAGAAGGAGAAGCTAGGATATTACATAGGGGTGTAAGGTTGTAAATGACCCTGTGAAGCCTGTGTGAGGGAGGGTACAGCATGAGATCAAAGAGGTGTCATTTGAAATTGAGTTATGCTAAAGTTGCAGAATTAATATTTTGAAATTGCATCATGTGGTTGTATAGAAACATATATTTTTTACATATGTTGACAGGGAGGAGCTAGATGACCTCTTGCAAAAGAGGTGGGCAAAACCAGCTTTTAAAGATTATTCTGTTTCACTACAGACACTCTTTTGCCTGACACTGACCAAGAAAACATCTGAGCACTGAAAACAGGTATTTAGAAAGCTAGACAAATCTAAATAGTGTTGTAGGAATTGCACTGTTTTAAATCTTGTTTTGTTTAAAGATATGTATGTCTTGTGATATAAGAGTTCTGTATTGTATGTTTTGACATATTATTATATATTTTAGTAAAAACTCTAATTTTAGAGCATACCTGGTCTGTCTTTGAATTGCTTTCTTTTGCTAAGAAATATTTATGGTTATAGCAGACAGCAGACATAAACTTGTATGGTGGTACCAAACTGGAAAGAGAAGCGTTTTAAATCTGAAGTCTTTATTAAAGTTTTAGGGTTCATTTCTGTATGCCTGGTTAGGTGCCCATAGGCAAAGATATCTGCCCCAAGACAGATATTTATTTATTTATTTAGTTGTGTAACCAGGTATAGCACACTAAGCTGAAAGCTTTTTTACAGGAGCGACCTGGGAGCACAAGGAGGTTAAGTGACTTGCTCAGGGTCACACAGTATGCAAGTGGAAGCTGTGGGATTCAAACCCAGGTCTGGTCTGCTGGATGTCACCAGATTTGCAGCTCAGAGCCTTAGACCACTGCGCTATACTGCTTCAAAATATATATAAAGATATATCTGAGCCTGTGCATTGGGTATGCTAGCAAGAGGTTAACAGTTTGAATCTCTCCAGAACTTGAGACCAAAGGTTGATCCAAACTCTCAAAAACAGACAAGAGGGTTACCTTGTCTGTTACACTGTTCATAAGACTGTGCTCAGAGGTTGGCACTTTGGGAGTTAAGGGCCTGAACTGTTGAGTGAATCTGTGACAGCCACGACAGTGGGAAGAGTGACCGGCAGTGCAAGACATGATGTGGTTGGATTTGGTGACGACACAGGAGCCAATCATCTAAATCATAAATATTAAAAAGTTGATACACAGTGTGGGCCAAGCACATATGTGTGAAACAGAATATCCTGATATCAAATCTCACCACAGTCACTGGTCTAGTGTGTGGCTTTGAGCAAGTCACTTAACCTCACTAAGTTTCAGAACAGCCAGCAGTAGAATAGGATAGAAGCAGGACCTCTACAGCAAATGGGACACTTTAGTCTCAGCCAGACTATTCTATGCAGCAAAATGACCAAAATAAAATTAACCTCACGATCAGTAAACATTTTTAGACCCTGGTCCTGGACCAGCTATCAGTGTGGAAGAAAATCTAATCCTTGCTGTTTTGTCTAATGTTCCATTAGTCAGACCCTGCATTTGACTGCTATATACAATAAGATAATTAACCGGAGATTAGTTATTAAGCATCACACAGTCAACTTTATCTGCCTTAATCTCCTTTAGCCAATCTGTGGCTGTCTAGTAAATCTACGGTGTCAGACCACAAGGGGTTCAGGCAGCTAATTCTTTAAATGTCACTGGGCATGTCAAAGTTAGTATTGGATGATAACAGATTTAGCTGACTCATGAGGAAGACCATTAAACAACACATTCCTGCCAATGGCACTGAAGTTATTACAACTTCCTTACTCAAGGAACAGATATGGTATCTAATAGCGATTAATAATATGTACATAAACACAGACATACTCCCTGAGGAACCAAATGGCAATGACATGTCATACTTGGCATGACAATTTCTGGAGACATCATTCAGAGAACAGCATTTGCACATATCCCAATACTGCAAAGCATCATGGGAAGCATATGCAAATCCTCATGAAAGAATTTGGACTGGCTCAGCTTTAAGCAGAACTAAATGGTGCCAAAAAACCTCACAATGCAACCAGCAAAGACTGATAACAGCAGACACAGATACATGTTTCATCTTTGTTAGGACTCATCAGTATGCTATATCTGTATCTCAGTCCAGATGCAGGGAGCCAGCCTACCTTAGGAGAGTCTTACTTGCTTGCGTCATGGGGAGCCCATAGTAGAGAACAGAAGAGAAGAACTACAAAAGACAAGAACCATGGAGCAAATGCCCTGAGGCAAGGGTTACCCTGAAGATTACTGGCCATACGGGCAAACGTCAAAGAGAAACACAATTGCACATATCCCAATAATGCAAAGCATCATGGGAAGCATATGTAAATCCCCATGAAAGAATTTGGACTGGCTCAACTTTAAGTAGAATTGCATGGTGCCAAACAGTCTCACAATGCAACCAACAAAGGCTGAGAACAGCAGACGTAGACACGTGTTTCATCCTTGTTAGGACTCATCAGTGTGCCGTATCTGTAACACAGCCCAGAGGAAGGCAGCCAGCCTGCTTCAGGAAGGTCTTACTTGTTTGGGTCATGGGGCGCCCGCAGTAGAGAAAAGAAGAAGTACAAAAGACAAGAACCCCAGAGCAAATGCCCTGAGGCAAGGGTTACCCTGGAAGGGTATTGTCCATACAGCCAAATTTCAAGGAAAAAATTGGCTGTATGGCCAATACCCTTCAGGGTAACCCCTGCCTCAAGACATTTGCTCTGGGGTTCTTGTCTTTTGTGCCACTTTTCTTTTCTATTATGGGCTCCCCATGACCCAAACAAGTAAGACCCTCCTAAGGCAGGCTGGATCCTGCCCTCTGGGCTGAGATACAGATATAGCACTTTGATGAGTCCTAACAAGGACAAAACATTTATCTGTATCTGCTGTTAATCAGTCTTTGCTGGTTGAATTGTGAGGCCTTTTGGCACCATGCAATTCTGCTTAAAGTTGAGCCAGCCCAAATTCATTCATGTGGATGTGCATGTGCTTAGCATGATGCTCTGCATTACTGGGGTAAGTGCAATTGTATTTCTCTTTGAAATTTGGCTGTATGACCAATACCCTTCCAGGGTAACCCTTCCCTCAGGTCATTTGCTCCAGGGTTCTTGGCTTTTGTAATTCAGAAAACAGATATTTGAGATCACAGGACAGGAGTTGTCTTCCTCATAAAATACCACATGCAGAATTCAAGCAGAAAATGTTTTTACAGCCAATCAAGTATTGTATGCATATATAAACATATACTATAGAGCAACCACATTTAAATTGAATGTTAAAAATAATGTCTTAGGATTGTTAACTGTTCTTTTCAGCTGTATTTACTCATGGTGCAAAAATATCAAATCACAGCTTAACTGCCAGATTTGGATTCATAACAGAGTTAAACAGACAGTGATAATAATCTTCCTGCTATGAAGCTTATTTTGAAAAAAGTGTAAAAGTACCATAGCCATAGAAGCAACAAATGATAAAGCCGCACATTATAAAAGCCCTACGGTACCTGTGGCAGTGCAACAGAAGCACCTTAATGGGAGGGGGAAGCAGCCGGATGCTGAGCAAGAATGCTTGCATGTCACTGCACCCTGGCCCCCTTGGTGAGAAAAGCAGGAGCTGGAGAAAAAAGTCTGGGAATGCCATTGCGCCAGCAACCCCCTCAGGCCCACACACAACTGACATGGGAGGCTACCCCCCCCCCCACTATCATGGTCCTGGGCATGTGCTGCATAACTGGTGAGTCCATGAAAAGGTTGGTGACAGGGGTGGAAGGGGGGTTGCCACTGGGTGAGATGCAGGAAGAGAAAGAGCTGAATGAAAAAAATACTCACACGCAGATATCATATCACACAAATAAAATAGCCAAAATGCTTATTTTCATATGAATCTGATGCATTTTTTACAGGCATCTTCTAAATTGTAAGAATTAGTTGTTTTTTTTTGTAAGATGGCAAAGGTACAAAGCTGTATATAAACAAAATAGTACTGGACATTTTTTTTTGTTGTTTTTTGATATGATAGATGCTTACAAAATCCATGAAGTGCTTACTTTAACTGCCCTTTGCATCGTTTTTTTAAATAAAAGATATGGGGACAGTGTGGAACACTGTAACACTCAGATGTCCCACATCTGAGCTCCAACAGAGAATTTAAACAAAGTTAATTTTATATAGACCTAACCCTACTAAACACAGAGAGACTTTGGCACTCAGCATAAACTTTCACAAAAGTAATAATTCAGCTATTACAATTTTCTAGGGAATACATTTATTCAATCTTCTATCTCCTTTTCCAGAAATTAAATACATTTTTGTAGTCTATACAAGAATTCTTGATAGGAAGTATTTCTCTGTCCCCAAGTTGCCTCAGAGTGCTGTTATTTATGATACTGTAGTGCTCACCATGGCAAGACTGCAATACCACAAACAGCAACTGTCCAATAAGTTGGATATAGTCAGATATAGTACTTTTTTAAGATCCCTTGAAATATATACTACATTATGTGAAATATACAGTAGATCAATAATAGTGCAAGTAAAACAAAGACCTAGACAACACCATAGTAAACATGACTGTTGTAAATCTAAGAGCGTTAAGTTTTTTATTTTAGTAGAAATGTTCTATTTTCAGTTAATCTTTTAATTGAAAATGTTCAATAAAGTACAGAACATACATAAACTGCAACAACGTAGCTATCCAGGTAAATGAGCAATACCTAGGCACTACAGTGTGAATCTGGAGTGGGACAATGACCTGTATGCATAGTATATTACAGGTCAAAGTAAAGAATAGACAAAGCAGTATACTAATTTAAGGCTAGACTGCAAACCCTTCCTCTGTGCTATACAACAGGAGCAGAGTACAAAAAGTAAGTCAGAGGTGGGCCTGTGGGTTCTGATAGAAGTGCTGGGGTGAGAGCACACCCTCCAAATGGACACGTATCAATGACTAGTGAAATGCAACTCTTGTAGCCTGTGAGTCGGTATATTCCCCCTGCCATTGTGTGTTATGACAGTGTGGGGAGTTTAAATATGGAAGCCAAACTGCCTGGTAGGAGGGCATGGTGTCAGCATTCTTATGGGAGATCCTTGCAAGGGCAGCCATCTGTCTTACAGCAGCCTGCCACTTCAAAGCTGTTGATATATCCAAGGGTCTCCATTTGCAAAAAAGTCTTTTAGCACCCCCCACACACACACACACACACACTGATACCAACTAATGGGCAGCTGGAGAAATATAGAAACATAGAATTTGATGGCAGATAAGGACCGCTTGTCCTATCTAGTCTGCCAATTTCCCTACCCAATAGATAAGTTACAGATCGTAGTTAACCAACAATCTATTTCCTCCTACCTCCCACTAGAATTGCCTTATGTCTGTCCCATGCATTCTTGAATTCCCCTACTGTTTCTGACTCCATGACTTCCTCAGGAAGGCCATTCCATGTATCCATGACCCTCTCCATGAAAAAAATACTTCCTCACATTACCTCGAGCTGTCCCCCCTGTATCTTGAAATTGTGCCCCTTGTTCTTGCTCATCTGTTTTTCTGAAAGATGCTACCCTCTTGGACTTTGTTGATTCCCTTAGAAACATAGAAGTTGACGGCAGATAAGGACCGCAAAGCCCATCCAGTCTGCCCATTTCTTTTTTTACCTTATGAATGTGCCATTGGCCTTTGCTCTGTCAATGGCCTATCTATTCATACTCATCTATATTGCTTCCTTATGGCTATCCCCATGCCTGTTTCAAGCCCTGCACTGGATTCATATCCACCACTTCCTGAGGTAGGCCGTTCCATGCATCCACCACCCTTTCTGTGAAAAAGAACTTCCTCACATTACACCTTATTTGGCCTCCCTCTAATCTCATGCTGTGTCTTCTAGTCCTGCTATTTTTCTTACATTGAAACATGTGAGACTCGTTCACCTTGTTAATGCCCTTAAGGTGTTTGAATGTTTCAATCATATCACCGCTCTCCCTCCTTTGCTCTAGGGTATACATTTTGAGCTCAGTTAATCTCTCCTGATATGTTTTCTGATGCAGTCCCTGCACCATTTTGGTTGCCCTTCTCTGGACTGCCTCAATTTGGTCAATGTCCTTGTGAAGGTATGGCCTCTAGTACTGCATGCAGTACTCCAGATGGGGCCTAACCGGTGTCTTGTAAAGAGGGATTATTATCGCCCTCTTCTGACTTGTGATACTCCTACTAATACACCCCAACATCCCTCTAGCCTTATCTACTGCTTTAGTGGTCTGCTTGGATGATTTCAGGTCATTGGTGAAGATGACGCCCCAAGTCTCTTTCTTCCCTTGTGACTGCCAGCAACTCCCTTCCCAGCCTATAGGTGGCTTCAGGGTTTCTCTTCCCTATGTGCATGATCTTGCACTTCTTTGTGTTAAACCCTAGTTGCCACTCTTCTGACCATTTTGCTAGTTTATCCAGATCTCTTCTCATTCTGCCCACCCCATCTGGATCATCTACTCTGTTGCAGATCTTGGTGCCATCTGCAAACAGACAAACCTTACCCTCCAGTCCATCTGTAATGTCACTGAGGTACTTGAAAGTTTCTATCATGTCCTCCCTCTGCCTCCTTTCCTCGAGGGTATACATATTAAGCTCCTTTAGTCTCTCTTCATATGTCTTCAGGTGCAGACCCTGCACCATTTTAGTTGCCCTCCTCTTGACAGCCTCCATCCTGTCTGTCCTTGCAGAGATGGGGTCTCCAGAACTGCATGCAGTACTCCAGATGGGGTCTCACCAACTGTCTTTACAGAGGGATAACAACTTCCTGTTTTATACTGGTGATGCCTCTCCCTATGCATCCCAGTATCCCCCCAGCCCTCCTTACTGCCCTCTCACATTGCTTGCCCACTTTTAGGTCATCTGATATGACTACCCCAGGTCCTTTTCCATTTTTGTTGTTAGTATCTCACCCCCCATTGTGTACTCTTCCCCTGTTTTTTGGTTTCCCAGGTGCATTACTTTGCACTTTGCATTGAATCTAAGCTGCCACACATTTGACAATTCCTCCAACCTTGCCAAATCCCTTCTCATCCTTTCAACCCACCTTGTGTATCGACCCTGTTGCAGATCTTTGTGTCGTCTACAAAGAGACATACTTATCCTTCCAGTCCCTCTGCAATGTCACTTATAAAAGACATTAGACAGGAATGATCCCAGTATTAAACCCTGCAATACCCCACTAGTAACCCCCCTTTCTTCAGAGTGGACTCCATTTACTATTAACCTCTGTGTCCTGTTGTCCAGCCATTTTTTTTACCTGGGCTACCACCTTGGGACCCACTTCAAGGCTGGCCAACTTGTATATTAATCTTTTGTGTGGGACTGTGTGAAATGCCTTGTTAAAGTCTAGGTAGGCTATGTCCACAGCCCCTCCCTGGTCTACTACTTTGGTCACCCAGTCAAAGTAATCTGTTAGATTCATCTGACATGACCTTCCCGCTGTGAATCCATGCTGCCTTGGGTCCTGTGCCCCAATGGCCTGTAGGTACTAAACAATTCTTTCCTTCAGAAGTGATTCCATCATTTTCCCTAACACTGAGGTCAAACTAACAGGTCTGTAGTTTCCTGCCTCTGCCTTGCTCCCAACTTTTGTGAAGTGGAATCACCTCTGCCCTCCTCCAGTCCTCAGGTACCACCCCATCCTCTAATGATTTGTTAAAGAGGGTAGTCAGTGGTGTCACTAGTTCTAACCTTAGTTCTTTTAGAATTCTTGGGTGAATCCTGTCAGGCCCCATTGCTTTGTTCACCTTCAGTTTTAAGAGTTCTTTCACAACTCTTTCTTCTGTGAATGGACTGGTATCGACCTCCGTATCCAGAGTGTTTCTATTGTTTGGTTTAGGTACCTCCCTCTCCTCTTCTTTTGTGAATACTGAGCAGAAGTATTCATTCAGTATCCCTGCTTTTTCACTGTCACCCTCTGCCTACATTCCCTCCCCTTTATTAAGCCTTAGCAAGTATTAAGTCCGAAGAGAGGCCCAAGAGCAGTAGTGGTGTATTCACAGAAATGTGCGGCTCACAAATGAATTTGCATGTGCTAATGATGCTGTTCCAGTAAGAAAAGATACTGTATGTCAGCAGTCCCATCGGATGTGAAGCAAGGTGCCCCCCCCCCCGGCCCAGGCTTTTGACATCTTCAACACTTGTCCTTGGGAATTAGGATGAGTTAGTACAACATGGCTGGTGTGCAGTACCACATAAGAATAGTCTTGTTTGGAATCAACCTGCTCCTCTCATCTTTGCAGGCCTTACAGGCCCTGAAGAGGCAGGCATTCCAGGTGGAGTCTGATACTGGCACCCGTACTCTTCTTCCCATGCTTTCCTGGCTGGCAGAGATGGGTCTGGGTATGAGCCTCTCAGCTGCTTATATAGGAAGCTGACTTGCTCATGTGGTAGTTTGTGACAGCAGATAATAACAAAAGTAGCCTGGACAGCTGCTGTATGCTGCAATCTAGCCATCTAAGGAGGGAGCGCACTGCAGAGTTGGCGGCATTGCCACAAACTTTGTTTGGGGATGTCACACTGATTTTGGAGAGCAGAGAAGACTTCCACATGTCTATGGTCAGTGGTGAGCACCTCACTCATAGTGTGTGCCCCTTATTGTTGGCAGCCTTTCCAGTGAAGGATGCTCCTCCAATTTTGAGTTTATCCCAGCCCCAATGTGGGATTAATTGGAGAGGGGTGGGATTAGTCTTCCTCCCAATACATAAGAGAGGAGCATGCAGCCAGTCTGCGAACATGAGGCAAAGAGCAGGGCTAGGTCAGCAGTTCATGTTAAAGGAGGCTAATGTTAGCAGGCTAGCAGCAGATGCTCTGTGTTCTCCAGAAGCTCTATCTTTGGCACATGAAGATTCACTGAATGGGAGCCCAATTGTTACTGCTATGAGATTAACATCCTCAGCCCAGGATTTTGGTTGAGCAAGACTGGTAGAAGTTTCATCTTGCAAACTTTTCTCCATTGCTGGAAGGTCTCCACTTTTCGGCAGGGTATAGGACTGCAGAGCAGTTCAGAGGGTTGGGGAGGGGGTGACTGAGGAAGCCGGTGACCCTCATCTGCCCACTATGACTCTGACTCCAGGAGTTGGGGTGTGATCCTTGCACTTCCCATCCACCAGCCTTTTTATTTTAGTTGCTATTTTTGCCTTGTTGCTTAATAACCAGCAGCCAAGGGTTAACGTCCACAAGTGGAGGTCTCAATGGGAGTCCATAGGCTGAGTAAGTGTGGCGCCTGTGCACCAGTCCATCATGGGTGGGGGTGGGGTCCATGGCATCTGTTGGGGAAGCACTTCTACTGCTTTTGTCATGATTCTTATATTTGCTTCAGTCTGTTCATGGGCAAAAGTTTATGTGCTATTCATGCTGTATTCATCTCTTCCTTTCTCCCCAGGTTGCACCTGGAAATGAGCCTTGGCCCAGTGTGCCTTTCCAGGTCAACAATTTCCAACTAAATAAATATAATAAATAAAAGGAAGTGGCTGTATAAATTTAGGTTTTATCTGCCAAAACAATAAAAGTTACAAAAACAATTTAAAAAGTGACTTTTATCTACAAAAACTGAAAATTCATTTTCTAACCCAATACACATTCTTCCTTAGCACCACACTGATGTAACAAAAGTGACAAATTGGCATCCATCTCAGGGCTCAAATTTTGCATTCGCTTGGTGTTTTAAGCACCTACAAAATTGCAAAATTGGAGATGGAATACACATTTCAGTCTGCTGGTACAGCACTGCAATTTGAATACCAGATTTTGTGGATTTGTTCTTTGCAATTCATGCAAAAGCACACGTAAGTGTACATAGTCTGAGACAATATATCAGATTTTGGATGGAATACCAAATTTAGAATTGAGGTATTCAGTGTTAAACACCAAATTTAAAACTAAATTTCAAGTCTAGCACCAACTTTTAGGAAAATCTAGTGATGTGCAAAAAACAGAAAACACCTGTGCCATGACAAAACCCAAATATCTTTTGTTGTACAGCCAGATATTACAAATAAAGGTTAAATACACAACCTGGAAAGCATGTAAAACAGATGGTCTAGTAGTTCAATAAGAACTTGTAACCCCTAGGTGGTGCTATCCCAAGGGCTACTACCCCTGCCTTCTTGGCTAGTAGCAGGTTGAGGGGCTTGAGTTCTGAAATGGGTGCCTCCACCCAGAGGTCAGGGTTGGTAGTGGTCAAGCCAACCTGGGCACAGCCCTCCGGGACACTGTAACCCCCCCCTTCACTTACTAGTGGCTGGAACAATACACAATAATCACTTTCCCAATATCCCTGATACACCACACAAGTACCCACACTGTTTGAACTTACCACCAGGGCTTTCCTCTGGCCTGGCCCTAGAACATTGCAGCTGGTTGGGGCCCTGTGATGGAAGAAAACAACATGCACAACACACACTATTTGTAATCCAGAGCCGGAGTGCTCAGTTCGTGAAAAGAAAACAACAAGACAAATCAGATGACACACTTTTAGATTAGGCTGTTGTTGCAGGGAGCTACCCTGATGATTATACATGATACCCAAGACTAGACACAGGCTGGACAAAAATCGAGACAGCAGGTGGTTAATCTGGAGTGCCTGGAGAAGCAGAGCCCACACAATTCTCTGAGGCGTCGTTCCTGTTCAGGCATGGAGCAGGGGGCTGATCCCCAGGCAGGTCTCTCATCAGTGGCTTTCTCTGTGCAGTGGGGTAGTCTGGAAGGGCCAGTGTGGCATGGCCCAGGCTGAATGGAGATGAATGCGGATTCAGTCCAATTAGGCTGGATAAAGCTTCCAGCAAGCAGAACACAATAGGGAACCAAATCACGACCCACTTTCAATACAGAGCACATTTACATGTAAAGGATTCTACGGTACCAGCAAGCAGAACACAGTTCACACAGTGGGGAATCAAATCACAACCCACTTTCAATTCACAGCACATTTACATGTAAGGAAATTCTACTGTACCAGGCAAACCGCTCTCCGGTCATGATCGCAAAGTCTCTGCACAAACCAGAGATTCAAAAGCAGCTGGAAATCCTGACAGGCTAATCGCATTCAGAAAATCTTTGGTCTTCTTCAGGTTAAAGCCTGGTCACAGTCCAGTGGCTTAAATAGTCCTCACAACTCGGATTCAGTCCGAATAAACTCTGTTTTCCATCTCAGGGACAGCAGGCAGACAGGCAGGCCAAAACTCAGCCCTTTCACAGTTCTCCCATGCAAAACTACACAGAACTGCTGCTCAAAATCACTTGAGCTATTACTTCTTCACTTCTCAGCTCAAAACTGAAACTAGCTGCAGCTGCCTGGGAAATTCCCCAAGAGCCAAAAGGTTTGGTTGGCTGATCCTCTTGTCAGTCACAACAAAGGCTCCCCCTTCAGGTGCAAAAAGCCCAAAACTACAATTCCTATAGATTTTGACTCCAGACAGTTCCTGTAGTCTGGTTCCATTTTAGGTCCCACTAGTACTGATTGGTCCAATTCACAGTCCAGACCAAGATAGTGGAGATAAACAAAACAGTCCTTACTGCAAAGAAGGCAGGTTAGACAAACTACATTATCATTATCACTCTAAATGATTTTCAGCAAGTAGTTACATCTTTCAACAGAGCTCCCTCTCAGATTACTTATGGCTGCAATCCAGGCAGCTCTTAAAGAGATGGTACACAGAGGCTAAACAGGCACTCTCTGGCAATCACATTTAAACTGCTAAAACACAGGACACCAGCCTGGCAGTGAGAATTTAGGCAAGCTTGAGGAAGACTTTTCAGGAACCCACATTTGTAGAGGGGTTACACCCTACCCTGCCTGGAGAAAACTTGACGTCCATGTCAAGTCTGTACCATCATGCATCAGCTAACATAAACTTATTACTTTACTATACATATTCACTACACTTCATGATACTATATCCATTCTGACAACACACTGTGCATATTTCACACAGGTAAATTGAACATTACTATACTGAATCAGGTAATAACTTCTTGTACCTTAAACAATACAAGAGGGGGCCCTTCCCTATCGGCTAACTTGGGGCTAGAGGGGGCAGGGGCACCATGGTGAGAGGGAAAGACAAGTAACCTGGAATTGGCTGTCAAGCTCAATTTGGGCAGTGAGCTTTGTGAGACATAAACACCTTTGTGCACCACACTGACAGGCAAATCCACTGGCCTCCAGGTAGAATCATAACTGAGGCATACTACTGGCTTGACAGCTCGGCCAGTCTTTCTGAGGGGGACAACTACAGTCTCTGTACTCTCAGCACTGGACTGAGGACTCTCATCACTTGTGAGGGGTGCCTCTGCCTGGGTGTGAACATCAAAACTTGGGGCACTGTCAGCTCCTTGCTCTGCAGGCTCTGCTTCTACAACAATTGACTCAATTTGTGAAGGCTCAGGCACAATCAAGCTTTGATGCACTGAAGGGGGGTGGTCAGCACTCTCATAGTGTTCTTCAAGTTCTGGTATGTCACCAGAAAAACAAACCCCCAACCCCTTCTTCAGGCAAATCATACAGTTCCACAATACACAGAGACTCAACATCTTCAGACGTGATACTTTGCACTTCACTTTCTGGGAGCATTGGCTCCAAGGACGAAGCTGAGGGTTAGGCAGTCCAGAAGGCCCAGCTTCATCCCCACAATTTATCAGGGGGTTACCTCGACACAGCTGACTCAGTTCATAAGAGGGGTAATAGGCATGGTCGTATTCACTTTCGTCAGAAGTGGACTGACAGTCGCTATCATTCTGGGCCTGCTGCGGAGGAAACCTTAAATCTGTGACCACTGGGGAAGGTTGAGTCTGTCTCTTTCTTGCAGCAGCACAAGTCACCGGCCCAGGGGGCTCAATTTCTAGAGGCTCAGCCACAATCATGACTTGGCCGATAGGTAGCAAGTGGTTACGGTGCATGGTCTTGACAGCTTTGGAGTTGTTCTCTGGGCGCACCTTGTACACAGGTAAATCATCCAACTTTCCAACTACTACATGGTTAAGATGGGGACAGTACCATTGAATCGGGATCCTTCTTTCACATGATCCCCACGGGTTCATCCTGGTCTACTTCCTTGGGTTTCTGTTGCAAATCATAGGCCCTTTTGATCAGAGCCAGAATTCTCAGGGCCCTCCCAGTCCATCGCCCTTGTTTCTCATGACAGAGTTGCGCCATTCTCCCAATCATATGGGCGTTTGTTCCAATTAACAGGGTGACCCCATCATACAGTCCAGTGGGGGGACACGCTAGGGCCAATGTCTCTACTCGCTCCTCTACACCCGTTACAGTTGCAGGAAAAGACAACCAGAGGCGGACATACCTTAGGTAGGGATAAGACTTGTCGCCCAGGCCCCACACATGTAGGCCTTCCAGGGATTGCAAAGGCACATCAGATAAGTGTTTGTTATACCAGTCCTGGAATACAATGGTCACTTGTGACCCACTGTCAAGCACAGCCCGAGGATGAATACCATTCACAGTCACCGCAGTCTCCAATGCAGGGCCTACTATTTTGGACCTGTCTGGAGAGGCAGTAGCAGAGGCCTGGACAGACAATTTAGCCACAAATAAATCTGAGTTAGGGTTTCTTGAACCCTCACTGTGGTCATTTCCAGCACCCCTTGGCCAATTATTTGCTTTTTAGGAGCTCCCATTGGAGTCTGTTTACTGCTCTTTCTAAGTCCTTCTGAGATCAGAATTCTCTTTTCATATGGCCGTCCTTTCCACAGTTGTGACAAATGATAGACTCCTGGGTCATCCTGGGAGAGAACATCGCATGAGGAACTGAAGCAGTACCAAGAGATTGGGGTCTAGTATCTGCTTGCAATGGTGAGAGTGGTGCAACGTGTCTTAACAGTTCCTTTAGAGTGGCAGTCAATCCAGTGATCTCAGCCTTGGAGCCACCCTCAGTAGCAGATGCCTGAAGGTGCACCCCCACCCCCATGGCAGTCACATCCTGAACGGGACCAGAATCTTGTTCCATGGGGGAAACCCTTGTAGAGGCACCCATCTTCAACTCTCGGACTCCCTTTAGTAGCTCATCTTTCCAATGCTGGTCCCAGGGCGGGAAGTCTTTTGCATTCTCAGAGTGCTCGTTAAGTGCCGACTTTTGCTCCTGAGCCTCACTTGGCTGATCACTCTCGGTCACTTGTGCAGCAGCAGCAGATATGGGTGCAATTCCCACATGGGGTTGCCTTTGCTCAACACCTGAATTTCTTTAGCTCGTCATAGGAGGGGGGCGATTCCAGTCGGGTGGGAAGGCGAAACTGAAGCAGTAACAATTCTGAAAATGGAGTAGACGTAAGGATCCAGTCCAGCCTAGTTCGATCTAATTCATTTGATGGCAAGCTACCCTTTCTGAGGCACTCTTGTAGCAGCTTTTCAAGCTGCGGTACATACACAGACAATGGCTCCCCTGGGTACTGCTGAGCGTTTCTTACTCTCCACTACAGATCCTCATCTTAATCTGGGCTCCCATACACATTTTCCAATGCATCAAGATAGTTCTGTTCAGTTGCTTGGGGTTATTGGCCCGCTTGCCATGGATGGTTGCCAGGGCAGGACCTCGGAGGCTGTCACTCAACCTCTTTCATTTCTCTGCTTCTGAGCATTGCCATTCAAGTACTAGAGGGGCAACATAGTCTATCCAGGTCTCCCAGTCATCCTGCCCCTGGGGGTGGGAAGGGTGCCCGAGAAGATTCTCAGCCTTCGGTAGGAGTCGTGGCTAATGGCAGGTATAGATATAGGGGCCAGCACTGGCACGGGCACAGAAGGTGGGGCAGCAACAGGTGCTGTAGTTGGAGGGGGTGTTGGGGAAGGGAAACCCCCAGGTGGCAGGAATAGTTTCTTAAAGTCCTCTACGGTTTTCCATTCCTCCAGCAACAACTTAGCAAATTTCTCCTCAAAAGTCTCAGATAATGGTGGGAGCTCATCCTCCCAAGGGTCTTTACTGTCTTTTGTTATCACTCTCCAGGCAGCTGGAACCCCTTCTGGGGCAACAATCTGTGACACTTTAGAGCTGTCCACGAGGTCACTACATTCTACCAAGGCTATGAAAGTTTGGGTGATCAAATCAGCCTGTCGACCCACCACCACAGGGTTTTTTAAACATTCAGCTTTGGAAAGTGCTCCCTCTACAGTGTCTTTACTGGTACCCAGGGGGATATCTAATATAAGTAGAGCATTTTGGGGGTCGATCTCCTGCCCAGTACACCACCCCACCAACCGGTGTACAGCCATTTCTACTGGGGTAGCCATTAATCTAACAATAATTCATAATTTTTGGCCACTAGAAAGCACGAAATCCAAGCAGTGAGCCTCCAAAATGTAACCCCTAGGTGGCGATATCCCAAGGGCTACTACACCTGCCTGCTCGGCTAGTAGCAGGTTAAGAGGCCTGAGTTCTGAAACGGGTGCCTCCACCCGGAGTTCAGGGTTGGTAGTGGTCAAGCTAACCTGGGCACAGCCCTCCAGGACACTGTAACCCCCCTCTTTCCTTACTAGTGGCCAGAACAATACACAATAATCACTTTCCCAATACCCCTGATACACCACACAAGTAACCACACTGTTTGCACTTACCACCAGGGCTTTCCTCTGGCCTGGCCCTGGGGGCCCCCTGTAAACAAGGTTATACACAGCAAATAACAGTAGTACAGTACTCTTGCACAAACTGGAACCACAGTCAGGGTAAATACAAAAAAGAGTTAGATCTGATTTATTTAAGGGGCTTGAACAAGGAAGAGGCGTAATCAGGTTAATTTGCTTAAAGGCTCTATCAATCAAACAGTTATGCATGCACTTCAGGATCCATAAACAGTCACACACTCTGGGTATCCAGATGAAGAATGGTGGGCTAGCCAGGAACGCTGCAGCTGGCTGGGACCCTGTGATGGAAGAAAACAACATGCACAACACACACCATTTGTAATCCGGAGCCGGAGGGCTCAGTTCATGAAAAGAAAACAACAAGACAATCAGATGACACATTTTTAGATTAGGCCGTTGTTGCAGGGCACTACCCTGATGACTACTCATGATACCCAAGACTGGACACAGGCTGGACGAAAACTGAGACAGCAGGTGGTTAATCTGGAGTGCCAGGAGAAGCAGGGCCCACAGGATTCGCTGAGGGGTCGTTCCTGTTCAAGCATGGAGCAGGGAGCTGATCCCCAGGCAGGTCTCTCATTGGTGGATTTCTCTGTACAGTGGGATAGTCTGGAAGGACCACCATGGAATGGCCCAGGCCGAATGGAGATGAACACGGATTCAGTCCGATTAGGCTGGATAAAGCTTCCAGCAAGCAGAATACAGTTCACACAGTGGGGAACCAAATCACGACCCACTTTCAATACACAGCACATTTACATGTAAGGGATTCTACGGTACCAGCAAGCAGACAATAGTTCACATAGTGGGGAACCAAATCACGACCCACTTTCAATGCACAGCACATTTACATATAAGGAAATTCTACAGTAGCAGGCAAACCACTCTCCGGTCAGGATTGCAAAGTCTCTGCACAAACCGGGGATTCAAAAGCAGCTGGAAATCCTGACAGGCCAATCGCATTCAGCAAATCTTCGATCTTCTTCAGGTTAAAACCCGGTCACAGTCCAGTGGCTTAAATATCGGATTCAGTCCGAATAAATTCTGTTTTCCCTCTCAGGGACAGCAGGCAGACAGGCAGGCAGGCGGGCCAAAACTCAGCCCTTTCACAGTTGTCCCATGCAAAACTACACAGAACTGCTGCTCAAAATCACTTGAGCTGTTACTTCTTCACTTCTCAGCTCAAAACTGAAACTAGCTGCAGCAGCCTGGGAAATTCCCCAAGATCCAAAAGGTTCGGTTGGCTGATCCTCCTGTTAGTCACAACAAAGGCTCCCCCTTCAGGTGCAAAAAGGCGCAAAAAGCCCCAAACTACAATTCCCACAGATTTTGACTCCAGACAGCTCCTGTAGTCCAGCTCCATTTTAGGTCCCACCAGTACTGATTGGTCCAATTCGCAGTCCAGGACCAAGATAGTAGAGATGAACAAAACAGTCCTTGTTGCAAAGAAGGCAGGTTAGACAAACTACATTATTATCACTCTAAATGATTTTCAGCCAATAGTTACATCTTTCAACAGAGCTCCCTCTCAGATTACTTATGACTGTACTCCAGGCAGCTCTTAAAGAGACGGTACACAGAGGCTAAACAGGCACTCTCTGGCAATCACATTTAAACTGCTAAAACGCAGGACACCAGCCTGGCAGTGAGCATTTAGGCAAGCTCGAGGAAGACTTTTTGGGAACCCCATTTGTATGGGGGTTACAAACTTATTACTGTACTGTATGTTTCTCAGCTAAGAGGTTTTTTTTTTATCATCAATTCAACTTTGCTTTACTAGCTTGTAACCTTTTATCTCTATAACCAGTATTTTATTTCCCAATGTCCTTCAAATGTTTACAGATCTACTGTTCATCAGTAAGCAGACAGTGGCTGACAACACTGGGCTCTGTGCATAAATCCTATGCACCACGTATCTGAGGTGTGTAGGTAACCCTATATGTGAATGCCATGTAGCAGTGGTCTGGCAGCATTGACTATTGGTGCACCAGTGAGTTGTGCACCAAATCTTCCAGCTGACTGTGCCACTCCATAACAGGGGTGGACTGGGTGTGTGTAAGGGGCATGCTTGCACTCCACACAATGCACAAAGATGCAGAGTACCATGCACTGGGGTGCGTGTGTTATGCATGTATCCCACATGCACACATAGGTTTGTGAATGGCACACATGAAGGGTAGTGTTCCTTACTGGTGCATGCCACCCAACAGACCCAGAGTATCTGTAATGTTCCACAGTGTACCACGGAAATATCCATGGCCCCTCTGACATGTGACATGCATGCCACATGGAGGAGCATAGATGCCCTGTATACAGTATGTCAGCCAGGTGTTGTACTGTCTCATTTGCAACAGGGTATGGTTATGTACACAACGTGGTGGTGTGTACACAGCATCCGGTACCGCTACTACAAAGTCCCTTACATGTGTCCCTGCACATGGGCAGTTGTCCCTGATATCCAATGCAATGTCTTTTGTGTCCATGGCTGGGGTTAGCAAGGTATGCCATGGTGGCATGGGCCACTAATGTGGCAGGTGACTGGCCAGCCCTGTGGTGGGAAAGTGTAGGGCAGCACATGGTGACATGGGGCAGGCATACTCGTGCCACTTGGGAAGGTGGTCCATAAATGCTCAGCGGCTGTGGTATGCTTATATGCTTGGTATACCCCCAACCCAATGCCTCATGAGACAGGGACAAGGCAGTGCAGCATCAGAGCCACTGATCCCACTGCAGGGACACATTGTACACATCTGTACCAGTCCCACTGCCAACCGAGTGCATGAGGGGCTCAGCGTATGATGCACGTACTGTTGTGGACCATATCTGTAACTGTACAAGTTGCCAGTATCTAGTTCTTGTGCTCCCCACTCATCTGTTAGGCCTTTACATGGGGTGGCGCCATGGTAGAGGCACAATCAGGGATGTCCCTGTACAGCAGGGGCTGTTGTGAGGTATGCTGCCCGGTGTCAGTGTGGCACCACTGGTGAGGCATGGCATGTGCCATCTCCCCAGGATGGCATGCTAGTGCTGTGTGTGCCTCGGTCCACCCATACAGTATGGCACTACTGTACTTCGCAGTCCAGGCTGCACAGCCATATGTATACCCATACTGGTCATGGGTGCTGACAGTGTCTCTGTCCATCTGTGGGGTTCCACCCCTTCCAATGCACCCCTGCATGGGTGCATAAGGGATCCACTCTGTGACCCAGGTCAGACATCTGACTGGATGCCCACCTGCATCCCACACTTCACCCCTGTGCAGCCCCGCTCAAGCAATGGGCAGCTGCATACCAGGGTCACAGACAGGTGGCCACTGATAGTGAATACTGGCCAGTGTGTACCTGTCCGCGGGTCTGGTGCTGCACAGGCATGGAGTCTATTGCACATACTCCACACCCCTTCATGCATAGGGGCCACTGTGATTATTTACAATTAACAAAGGTTAGGAAGCCTTCAGCTGATGATTTCAAATCAGCTCTGTGAATATGGAGAACAGACAGTTGTTAACTCTTTTCAGAAAAAGCAAGGAAATACAAAACCACCAGCTACATCAACAAATTCTACTGTACGTCAGCAGTCACAGAATATGTTTTTCACACTCAAGTTCATTTCAGGCCAAAGGGGATGAGCATAAAATGTAAAAAAAAGCACAATAAAATGTATTTATAATAAGAATGATATAATGGCAAGAAAGAATGCTGGGCTCTGATTGATCTCTCTGGGGCTGGACCCATGATGTTATCCCAGCACAACATCACAGATCTAGTCCCAGCACAGACATGACTGAATGACATCATATAAAAAAAAAAAAAAAATCACTGCACGTTTTTTTTTTTTTATAACATGACTGAGTGAGCAACTGAGTGAGTGGTTCTTCACCAGGACAGCGCATGCCTGGGTGTTTCCAATACTGTTCAGTCAACAAATTGCTCACTTTCATTTTCCTTTCACTTTTAAACATGATTTTTTTTTCCCCATTTAAAAGAAGAAGCCGCAGTCCCATTAGGCATTATACTGAGTGGTACTTGAAAGTGACAGCATGCAGCTGTCCCTTTCAGTTAATGACTTCACTACCTACCAGCTCCATCCCTCATCACTGCAACTGCAGCTCCCCCCACTCTACTCCTAATCACAAAAATGATGACTCTTCAAGTAAGAACCGACCAAACAAACAAAATAAACACTTCAAGCCATATTTTCCCTGCCATGTGTCCTGTTATGGGTGGGGGGATGACAGCAGCGAACAGTCAATAACCAGAGGTGGGGGGGGGGATAAAAGCTGATATTCCAGCTTTTCAATTTTAAAAAGCATTATTCATTTACAAAAGCTTCGATAGTAACAGAGACAGACAGTGTCCGGGACTGTGAGGCTGAAAGAACATGCACACAATCCATCTACTGGACACACAGACAGTTCCACCTAGTGGAGAAACAGAAAACAGGAACTTCTTTTGATTTAAAAATGCTTCCACACAGAAAAATCAAATAAAATGCTGTTTCAAAAACATACATTTTTTATTCTGTTTAAAAATGAACCATTGTATAATAGTAATAATGCACTCCAGGGTGGGTGTCATCCAGGATAACGTTAATTCTCAGGTGTTGAATGCACTCGGCCTGCGACCTCGTGCATCAACCACCTGAGGTGTGATGTTATCCAGCATGATACACACTCTGTTGAGAATTATTACTTAATTCAACCTACTTGTATGGGATCTGCAACATTTTTACCCACCTGCAAAGAACACAATTTGGCAGAAATTGTATTATGCACCTTTACTCAATCTTGGAAGTCCACTTATACCATGCAAGTTGCAGGCTGTTTTGTGACTATTTCTTTTCCATTTTTTCCACTGGGTCCCATCCCATTAGAGACACTGCCAAGTTGCCCCAATCAGGCACTGTGGCAGACCCATACTCCTGTAGCCTTCCATCATTTCTCTATCCTCTTATGGTACCCCAAAGGCTCCCTCTCCCTCATAATGGGGACAGTGTCCATGGCCAGGAAGATGAGGAGCTGGAGGCTTTTGGGGCCACCTGTAGGGCTGCACAGCATGGGGAGTCACACACATCCTCTTGTTCATCATCCAGCTACTCCTCCCCTTGTAATGCCCCTCCCTCTTCTTATGGTAGACTGCACCTTGACATGCTGGCCTGTGTCAAGGGTGAGGAAGATGGCATATGGTCACCAATGACATCATGCTTAACCCAAGATCCTGTCTCAGCAGGGCAGTTCCCCACGGAGTGTGAGAGAACTAAGAAGTGGGTCTGGGTCAGAAATCTGACTCAATCACATGTTAGCATATTATAAATCATAACATTATTCTCAGCCAGAAAGGAATGTTTATTGCTAAACACTAGATTCGCTTTTTTGTTCACCAGAGGTTGTTTCATTGAAACAGTTCTAAAATGCTAGTTTTAAGTTCAGTAAGCATAGTCCATTTCATCACATGGGTTTCTTTAATTTTCTTCTCAGATCCTTAGTGAGTCAGAACTGTGCAGCTCTGTTTGCAGTTATCTCACTTACAGAACTCAAGAATGTGCTCTTATAACCACAAGAGACACTGTAACAGCACATTAACACATATACAGTAATGTACAGTAGTACCCTAGCACCACCAAGCTAGGCTTGTAGCTGCAGAGTTATTCCTTTCTGTTTACAAATAGTAGACATATGTCTAACATCTTTGTTCCATAAAATAGATGATGTTTAGCAAGGAGAATAAGCCTCTGCGTGCATCAAGAAACAAACACCCCAATGTAATTTTGCATTTCTAGCATGATAATTCAAATGAAGCTTCACAAACAAACTAAAATTTGTCCACCATTTTGGTGATGATATTTGCATTTTCAACCAGAAGTTTTCATTCATAAGACACCTGCAGATGCTAAAATTTGGCACAGCTATCATATTACATATACAATAAATTAATCCCAAAACTAATATTTAATTTCATTGTCTTACAACTCATCTCGGTTTAAGGGAGCAAATCCTAAAACCACAGTCATCTTAAAATCCAGTCTGTATAGTCCAAATATATGAACATACAAAATTTGCCAGCAGATAAAGGCCTAGTGGTCTAACAAATCTGCTTGAATATGCAGCTAGCACCCCTTAATTTGCAGCTGCCCATCCCTCCCACCTTACCCTCCCTTGACCCCTTGCCCTGTCCCAGCCCTTTTGAAGCAGTCCACTGTTCTACAACTTTCAAATAATGGAAACTCCAAACTAGATGTATGCACCCCTATATGTGCATGTGTCTGTCAATCTGTTTTAGGGCACACTATAATTTTATTTTTAAATTCAGACTGAATGTTACATTTAAAATAACTTGCAGTAGGAACTGTAGCATTGACAATGTTTATTTGCCTCATCCATGGACTAAAGGAAGCATATGAATTAGTTTTCTGTAAATACTACTTGCCACTCATTGGTACAGCATATTGTACATACCGTAGGTTATTAATTGATATCTTACTGTAGAATGGTAGGCAAGGAGATGTGTCCAAATGGACTGTTCTGCATAGATTGGCCTTGCATAATCATTCTTTTTGAAAATTATGTATTTTTCAGAAATCTGAACTTCCCACAGCAGCATGGATATGTCAGTAGGTTTATAAGACAGAAAGTGAGAAAAATTTGCGCTGACAGCTAATCGCCTAGACATTTTCACAGGTTTCTTCTGACTCCACTTCATAAACAGCCTGAAAAAAGTATTTTAATTTTAGAAAATGCAATATTTTCATTTTTTGTACCCGTAGAGCCCAAACAGCAACATGCAGCAGTAAGACTACTCTGTATCTGATTTGCTTACATTAGACATAACTTCGGAAGTTATGCCACACAGGGCAAGCTATCTCAGTTTTTGTGGTGATAATAGATAAGCCCCTTCTGCTTCTGCAGTAGCATATTACAGGCAAACACCAAATAAGTATCAGCTACTCCACCATAAATTTATCCAGTAAACCAAGTCTAACAATAAGCAGCATACAGTTCTCACAAATGCACACTGCTTAGGATTATAACAGCAACAACACCATCAATGTGATTTGCTTACCCATTCACTAAACTGTGACTTGTCGTCAAAGTGCCCCACAACCTGATCGAGACTTAAAAAACAAGAACTCAAGTTTGACTGGAAAAAAATACAGTTGTCTTTATACGATATATCAAGTGTCAGAAATAGCCCAGCCGGAGCTGCGACTCCTAGGATGCCTGGTGTTGTCTGAGATCTCTCCTGCCATACCACTAATTCAGATTGGGACTTTTTTTCATTTGGTCTGTTTGACAGCAGCTGTGTCTCAAGCTACAACCTACTAAATATAACTGAAACAGGCTGTGGGCTTCTTTTTCCCTTTTTCACTTCTTCTGTAGCATATGTACGAAGTGGTTAAGAGGGTCTAGTGCAAAAACATGAACAGCTTCACTGACCACAGTTACCTCACAAGCCTGCCTTATTAGGAGCAGGCGAACGAAAGTCGGAAGCATCAAGTAACATCTCTCGGAGTAAGGCAAGGCACATTTACTGTTGCTTCAGCTTTTAAGGAATGTTTCTCCCCAGCATAAAGTAAAAATGTGTTTGTTCAGCAGTCCACTTGTTTTCATCACTGCACAATAAGCATTATGGTTGAAAGATGGTACAAGCTGTGTACTGCACTAGTCATGTTTTGCTAATATTTGATTGAGTGATCGATCAATCGATTACTTGATTGATTAATTGGTTTAAAAGGTTTACCAGGAAAAGCCTACTGAGCTGAGAAACAGTTCATTTTCAGAGGCATCCTGAGGAGGATGCAAGGGGAAAGGCATACAGAAAAAAAACATACACACACAGCAAAAGCAAAAACTTACAAGTAAGTAGCATAAAAAAGAAGATAAAGGCATATAATAATGTAGAGCACAATGTGATAGGGGCCCATTACAATAATTTGAATAAACAAGTGTAATGCAACAGAACAGAGATTCACAAGGGAATGCACTGGATAATGCAATCAGTGCAGTCATTGCAGACAGTGATATGCAGAGGTTGCAAACAGGGATAGGAGTCAAGTAAAATATAAAATAGTGCATGGGGAAGTGTGGTTAACGAGGATTTTATGTACACTCGAGGTGTGAGATGCCCAATAAATGCCCTCGGGGTTTATCTGGGCATCACACAAAGAGGGTGTGCATAGAATTTGAGCTCCCAGTACACTTCCCCGTGTTTTATTTTTTATATTTACTGGTGGTTAGCACTGTGCAAAGTGAGTTTGCGTGACACTGTGTGACTTTGAGCAGCTTTGCATGACACTGCGCAACATAGAACCATGGTTTATGGAACTCCGTAATTCACAAGTGTGAATTATGGAGTTTGCAAGCATCTGCCCATGGTGGTTTATTGTCCGTAACCAGTAAATATTAAATAATAATGAACGATGAATAAATCGTATACCTGTGGGCAGCAAGGACTTAACACATGTGGGGTGGTGGTGCAGATGCAGTTTCAGATATGGGTGGTGTGGTCATGGAGTGAGACATTCAAGCAAGAGAAGGAGGAAGCAGAGTGGCTAGAGAGGGGACTAGACTATTGACGTGAAAATCAGCATGAAAAGGCAGACTGACCTGCAATGGTTTTAGCCCATGGAACAGGGAAAGCGTGAGAGCCAGTAGAGCAGAGGGAGTAGAAAGAAGAAGGGTGGTCAAGAAAGGAGGGGGCTGAGGTTACAAAGGAGAGAAAAAAATCAGAACTTGCACATGAGGGAGGCATAATGACCCAGAAACTGCCTTCAAGAGAGGGGAGAAAGACAGCAGTAGAAGGAATAGTGATTGGTGCAGCAAACTATCTGCATAAATGAGACACTAAATGGTATGAAAGCAAGTCATAGAACTCCATCTCCCACAATACTAGGCAACAAATCTGTTTCTCAACCCAATTTGGACACCATGGTTATAACTCTAATTTGCAAATGGTGGAGCTGCAAAATGACCTGTTTGTGCCCATTATGCGTATCACCACCCAGTTGCACAATACGATGAGTGGTATTTGCACCAAAGTGCAAATCACAGATCCAGGTGTTAGCCAGTGGTTACAGCATCCATTAACACTAATGCTAGTGCTCACAGATGTCATACTGTGCAACTTTCACTATGCTACACTATAGCAGTAGCCCAACATCCCTGTCATAGATACCTCACAGTGTCCCACAGCAGCCCATCTCATTCTATGCACTACCTGCTTGTGACAGGGTTGGGTAAGACCCTGTCCCATGTGTTATGCAGTTAAAAGTAAGGATCTATTTTGTCCTTTCCTATTCTGCCACTTGTCTGCCTCTTGCCTGTCTGACTGCGCAATCAAGTTTTTCTTGTGGCACCCAGAACTGGCCACTCAGATGGTCCCATAATTTCCCCGATACCTTCTTTCCTTCACTTGCTGTTTCTATTCTTTCCTTCTCCACTTGCTTCTCTGTGGTTAAAAATGTGACTCTTTATGTGAAACTGGGATCCCTAGGTTTACAATATACAATTATATTGTTGAAATGATTGCAGAAAGCAATTTAGGTTCATTATAAAACTAACAATCTGGAACATAGGGGGTTGATCTTGAAATGCAGTTTGGCCTCCACAAGCTTATTTACAGAATTGTCAACGGGAAAACCAGTTCTGGGACAAAAAGTATTATTTTGTTTCACCCATTAAGACTAGCTGTGCTCTTCTGACTGGCCTCAGGAAGGAAACTGACAAAGTTAACTTACAACAATAGGATGCAGAATTTGAACTGTCAAGCAAAACATCATATATAAACAGAGAGATGCTTTTCCAAGAAGAGACTCAGGTGGAGGACTTTTGTTTGTATAGCCTTTATGAAGAGCTATATACTGTAGTACAATTTGATTTTTCTACTTTATTGCTATTGATAATTATGAAACACTACTTGTGAATTTTATAACTTCTTCTGGTCTGCCTGTACTTTCCTGACCTATGCCACTACTACACTACTGTTTAGTGGCATCCCACTCCTTTTCCCTCTCACAAAAGCTTTTGACACAGTTAACCAATTATTACTGGATACACTTCCAGTGCTAGGACTGTTTCCTGTCTCTGTCGGTTGGTTCAGAGAGTATCTATCGAGCAGAACTCAATGTGTCAAAATAGGCTCAGCCCAGTCCAGCTCTGGGAAGGTCTCACAAGGACAGTGTTGGGCAACCTGAGATGACTAGAGGGCTGCACATGCAGCCCTCATACATCCCCCTCAAGGACCACAAGACCCTCACAGTGCCCACTTTGCCTCAGCATCAAGCAGAAATTATACAATAGGATGCAATACACTTTATTTAAAGGACTGTAAACAGCATTAAATGTTATAAACAGCATGAAAGGATATAGGTTGTCCTGCAATAATCTGTATTGAATGACTGGAAGCAGCATTAAAAGTTATAAACAGCATTAAAAGTTACGTTATTAGATGTATAAGGGGGCTGCAGGTCAACCCAAGGGGGGGCCACAGGTTGCCCACCACTGTACTAGGGGTTCCCCAAGGGTCCATCCTATTTTTAAACACCCTACAAGAGACCTGTTCATCCAAAATCATACTCTACGCTGATGTTGCCATTGTCGTTAACGCAATCCTTAACTAGAGCAACTCACCATGAACATCCAAAACAGTTTCCATCAGCTGGAGGACTGGTTTAACAGATACAAACTATTGCTCAACTACAAAAAAAAAAAAACAAGACTATGTTGTTCACTAGCCAATATGTCAAAAAGAAAAAAACTCCAGCTGAACATATTTGATAAAATGAATGAGTCTGTTGAGCAAGTTCATATGTTTAGATATCTTGGAGTACATCTTGATGATACCTTCTCCTTCACCATTCACATAAACCATGTAGTCAAAAATGTTAATGCCAAGCTGAGCATTCTATACAGACACAGACATTACCTTACCCCTACAGCCCTGTGCCTTGCAATCACCAGCTCTGTTTTGTCTGTAATCGACTATGGGTTTATATTATATGGTAATATATAGTGCTGCCTCTGAAACTTCTCTTAAGCATGTTAAAACTGCTCTAAATAAAGCATGCCATCTTGTCCTGGGTGTGGATAAGCTCACCGATATGTGTAAACTGTAGGCCCAAACACAATGGCTCAATCTGATAGGGTGACTTAAGTACCAGGCCTGCCTCCTGGGAAAGAAGGCACTACTAGGCCACTTTCCCACTAGCCATCCTTAACATACTGCAGTTCTCTCAATCACAGCATTTCACCAGAGGCAATGCATGTAGCACACTCCAACCCCTTTTCAGGAGAACCACACTGGCACAATGGTCTTTTGCCTACAGAGCCCTGCAGTGGCTCCATGAGCTCCCTGCTGAACTAGCCAATGCTACAAACATTAACATATTTAAAAAGGAGTTAAAGTTCCACCTTGTCAACATTAGTGGCTGTGATTGCTTCTCTGAAATCTAATTCTGAATCTTCACACGTACAATTACTGTTCCTCTCTCTTTATCCTGCCAGGTTGTACCTCCCTCCACCCCATTGTCATGAAAAAATAAATAACAATACCCTTCTCCCGCTCCTAAGTTATCTTACATGTCATCTCTGCATTAAACCAGCTCCTCTCTTTCTGCCCACAATCCCATGCGCCTGAGCTCCACCTTGCCTACCTTACTATTAAGCTAATCACATGTGACAATCCCTAACGTTTCAGGGTGCTTGTGAGTACTTGAGCACTTATTTTGATGTTGACCACTGCTGTCATGTAACAAAATGATGACTATGTGATGTGTAATGGCTGAATATAATGTTCCCCAGCTGCTGTTTCCACTACTCATTTTCTTGTTGCACACTGTTGAGTTTATGTTGATTGATGTGTATATTATCTGATGTGGAACCTTTGTAAATGAGCCTCTAGCTCAAAGGTTGTTTCCGAATAATTAATAAATAAAAAATAAAGTGGGCTTTTGTGACCAGTGGCATCTCTTCCCACTCCCGAGGGAGAAGGAGGAGCAAGATGGCTGCATACTGAGCAGCAACTTGCAGAGGCTCTGGAAAGAACCTAGTGTTTTTCTTCCAGAAATCTGTCTTTGTTCTATAAATCTGCTACAGGAGAGGCAATTTGTGGTCTGTTGTCTTTGGAGTTTACTTAGTCCAGAGTTTGCGGAAATTTTAAATGTATTTTAACTTTATTAGCAAGGTGATAGGTGTAGGGCTTTTAGTAACTGGCAGGGAGCTTTTAGGTGAGTAAGCATGAGGAGGCAGCATCTTTATTTTATAGGGGAGGTAGAGAGCTATAAATTGTGTAACTTCTGCACTGGAGGAAACTGAAAAATCTGCCTGGACCTGCCATTTTGCTGGAAGAAACAAGATAATGTTCATGTGTAACTTGACTTGCATTTAATCTTTTGCAGGCTTGTGTCCGTGCCTCCCACTGCTCCTGAACTTGGTGTGGTGCTTTGAACAGAGCGGGCCTTCTGATTTTCATCTTGGACCCTTGTAGTTTGCAGTCCTGAGGACTTCGTCAGACACCCCTGTCTATGAAATGGGGGGGTGACTGTAAATTTTCTGGGTGAAGACCTCACTCTGAGGCTTTGTATTCGGGACTGGCTGCGTTGGACAGCTTGTTTACCGGTCTGGTTGGGGACTCACCAAATTTAAACCTCTTGCTGGTGTGAGGATTTGCAGTAATCTGTGAGAGGGGCATCCATTTCTCCTCTTCCTTGGCTTGGTGAGTTGTTTCATCTGTTTTCTGATTCTCTGCAAAAGAACTTTGCGGAGCTCTGGTGAGAGAGAGAGGCTCGCCAGGCTCATCACTTGGTTGGTAACTTTACCAGGGTTTGTTTCCTCCATCTTGACTGGCTGAATTGGACTTTGTCAGCCAATGAGTCGACCTCTCAGGAAGCCCAGAAGGTGGTTCTTTCCCCAAATTGGACCTGGTCTTGCCAGTGAGAGTAGGCAGACTGGTTTGGTATACGAGATCCTCCTCACTGAAAAAAGGACAAAACGCTGACTAAACCTTTCATTATCTCGGTGAGTGCTGGACATTTAGCACTCTTATTTCTTCTTCTGTAGCGAAAAGAAATGCCTGCCTTCCTTGTTATAAAGTTGCTATTTAGTAAATTGGGGTTATGGGGAGGGGCGAGGATTAGTATAAAGAAATTGAGGGGTGGTAGGTGGGTGACTTAAGCTGTTTCAGTAGTGTGTGTGTGTATTGGTGATGTCGTGTGTAGTACAGTGTATGTATTAGGTGTGTAGGTGAGTATGATTGGTTAGAATACTACAGTTCTTTTTTAACTAAAACATTGGATTCATGGAGCATTGTAGACAGGTCTATTTAAGTTGTCTGGGCTGTGCAAGGGACTAGGGCAGCCACGTATAGCCTTTGAGGCTTCCCTGCTATGTGACCTCCATCCCTTCACTGACCTCCCTGTTTCAACAATGCCAGCAAGGCACTGTCGTGAGGTCTGGATCCAGAGGAGCTGGTATAGTCGGCTGTGGCAGGGTGCAGTAGACTCGACGGAGGTGAGTGAGAGAGGGGTGGTTAGGTGCAGGAGACACCCTGGTTTTAGACAGGACCTGGAGAGAGAGGCCAGATGTGTTTGATTCCCTTCCTCAAGGGTCCCACCAGGCTGAGTGGGTAGATAGCCGGAAGGGCTGCAGCATCTACCATTCCACTTAGGGTGGTGCTTTGCAATGCCAGATTGATCAGAAACAAGACCGCAGTTATGGCGAACTTGACTTCCACAGTCAGTGTGGCTTGCATCATGGAGACCTGGGTGGAAGACAACGCCGGGTCACATTTGGAGGCAGCCATCCCCCCCCCCCCGGTACTCTGTAGTGCACTGAGCTAGTGTGAATGCTGGGGTTGGGGAGTGGCCCTCTGTTTAAAACCAATCTAGTAGTGGTGGTGTATTTCTTTGCTGTCTTTAATTGCTGCAAATATGCCCTGTTAAATCTGATTGACAGGAGCTAAACACAGGGGATAGTAGGGGGTGTGGAGTAGGAGGGGCATAAGGGGGAGGAAGCCCACCCTCAGCACGACAATTGTTTTGACTCATTTATTGATTTATTGGTTTATTTTCTTTTTTTAAAAAGAAAAAGTACCTAAGGATCAGTGGCAGGATTCTTAGGACAGTAAATTAATAAAAAGGGAACTAGGAGAGCTTCAGTAACAGACAAGTAGTGGAATAGCAGTATAATTGCAGTATAATGTGGGGAGTGGTGCAATGCAGTGGCTGTGGGGCAGCCATATTCAGGCAGACCTTCTGGACACTGAGGTGCTGCCCTATGTGCATGCATCTCTCTGGACTGCAGGATGAGGTACCCAGACTCAGACGGAGTAAACTGGGTCAGGAGTACCATCATCCCTATCCAGAGACCACCCAGTCCAATGCAACTGCCTCAAAGGATGCTGAGAACGAGGAGCACTTGGATGACAGTGGGCTCAGGGAGGGTTAGAGAAGTAGCAGAGGCACATCCCAGATCCTATTCCACTCAAGAACCTACATGCCACACTGGCAAATGGGGACAACCAAATAGAGGTACCCAGAGAAGTGGAAGGAAAGGATGTGGAGGTTAGCCAAGGAGATGACCTCAGCGGGGAAAGCAGTGGACCCCAGACGAGGAGGAAGCGAATCCTGGTGGGGGACTCCATCATAAGAGGGATCCAGCTAGGAACACAGGAGGGGGAGGACAGGGAGGAGAGGTGTCTACCAGGTGCCACGGCATGGAGGGATGGAAGGAAGATCCTGGGGATCACTGGGAAGGCAAGACAGGAGGGTGAGCTGGATGTCATTATTCACCTAGGTACTAATGACCTGGCAAATGGGGAGCCAAAGGAAGTTCAGGAAGAGTTTAGGAAATTGGGGAAGGGTCTCAAGCAAGTAGCTACTTCTGTCACTTTCTCAGAAGTACTACCTGCAAGAGGCAAGGGAGAGCATGGGGTGCATGTACCAGGAACTTTAACTCATGGTTGAAGAACTGATGCAGTGAGGAAGAGCTGGGATTCATTGGTGACTGGGGACCCACCTGGAGGGATGGAGGTTTGTTCAAGCCTGACGGCCTGCATCTATCCTGGAGGGGAAGCCAAGCACTCAATGATAAGTTTAAATGCAACATTGACAAGCATTTAAACTAGCAAATGGGGGTGGCAGGCCAGCAAGGAGGGTACCTACTTGCTCACCCCCCACAGCTAGCAGTGAAACCAGTGAACTGGAAGAGTGGCTATCTCTACAAAGCAGTGTGCAAAAGATGGAGATTAGCACCCAAGAGGTGGATAGGCAGAAAAAGGGCAAAATTCAGCAGAAGGGCAGACAGCAAGTAGAACCAGGGGATAAAGGACAGCCAAGGAAGGGGCTGGAGTAGAACAGCGAAACAGTCTAGGGAGGTCAAATCATGGAAAGTCATGTGTGCCAATGCCAGGAACCTTAGCAACAAGATGGAAGATCTGGAGGCTGTCATGGTGCAGTCAGACCTGATATTGTGGCCATCACTGAAACCTGTGTGAATGATAACCACGACTGGGAGTTGGCCATACCTGGCTACAACATATTCAGAAGAGACAGGGCAGGCAGGAAGGGAGGAAGAGTGGCACTGTATGTGAAAATGACATAAGGGCCACAGAGATCCAGGAGGAACAAAATGGGGAGAGATACTTGGTTAAGCTGGAAAGGAAAATGGGGCCAGCTATCCAGCACAGTGTGGTCTATAGACCACCAGCCCAGGAGGAAGAAACAGATAGGGAGTTGATGCTAGCCATCCAAAGGATAGCAGACAAGGGTGAGTAGTACTGGTTGAGACTTCAATATTCCAGACGTGGACTGGAGCATCCCAGCAGCAGCATCAACTAGGAGCAGATTTATCCTGGACTCCTTCAGGGTACCTTCCTCAAGCAACTGGTCATGGAACCAACTCGGCAGAAGGCAATACTGGACCTTGTGCTCACAAACAGGGACAGTGTGATGGGGTAACAGTGGGGGAGCACCTGGGAAACAGTGACCACCAGTCATTGTGGTTTGAAATCACAGAAAGAGCAGAACCAAACCACACAAAAACATGTATCCTGGATTTTAGGGGGGCAGACTCTGGGAAAATGGGGAGATACTTGAAAGAGGCATTAAGGGAAATTGGGAAGGAATCAGGGGTTGAGGAACAGTGGGCAGTATTTAAAATGGGGATTACAAGAGCAATAGAATTATGCATTAAGCAGGTTAGCAAGAGCAAAAGAAAGAGGAGACCATTATGGTTTTCCAAAGAGATAGCAAAGAAAATGAAAGCCAAAAAGATTGCATTCAGGCAATACAGAAAGACACAGGCAGAAGGGGATAGGGAGAAGTACCAGGAGAAGCAAAGGGAGGCAGAGAGGTCAGTAAGCGAAGCCAAAGCTCAGACAGAAGAACACATTGCAAAATCAGTGGGTAGAGGGGACAAAACCTTTTACAGGTACATAAGTGAAAAAAGAAAGGCAAAGGGAGGGATAGTGAGACTGAAGGGGAGGATGGGGCCATGGAGGATGACAACAGTAAAGCTGACATATTGAACAGGTATTTCTGCTCAGTCTTTACTGAGGAAAGAGGAGGGTAATGGGTCTGAAGGGAGTACAAGGGGTGAGAATGGTGCAGAAATGGACACAAGTCCTTTTACATGAGAAAGGGTCCTGAAGGAACTGGAAGTAATAAGAGTTGATAAAGCAATGGGGCCAGATGGGGTGCACCCCAGGGTCCTTAAAGAACTAAGGAGAGGTGGTGGCTGAACCTCTGGCTATCCTGTTTAGCTGATCACTGGAAACAGGGGAGGTACCCAAAGACTGGAGGACAGCAGATGTAGTCGCCTTATACAAAAGTGGGAACAAAGAGGAAGGGGGGAACTACAGACCAGTCAGCCCACCACGGTAGTGGGGAAGATCATGGAAGCACTACTGAAGGAGAGATTGGTGGAACATCTGGTTGTCAATGGACCACAGGACCCAAGGCAGCATAGTTTCACCAGGGTGAGGTGCGTCAGACCACCCCGTTGAATTTTTGACTGGGTGACTAGGAGGTGGATCAGGGAGGCAGTGACATGGCCTATCTGAGCTTCAGCAAGGCTTTGACACTGTGCCACATAGAAGACTATTACACAAACTGGGGAATATGGTTGTGGGCAGGACAGTAGTGGTGGGTAGGTAACTGGCTGGGCGCAGGACACAGAGGGTGGTGGTAAATGGCCGTCACTCCACAGAGGAAGAGTGACCAGTGGGGTACCACAGGGATCAGTGCTGGAACCGTCCTATTCAACATCTTCATCAGTGACAGTGCGCAGGACCTAGGAGGCAGAATTTCACTGTTCGCTGATGACACAAAGCTCTGTAACAGAGTAGACACACCAGAGGGTGTAGACAAAATGAGAAGGGACCTGCAGAAACTTGAAGAACGGTCAGGGGTTTGGCAGTTGAAATTCAATGCAAAGAAGTGCAAGATAATGCATATAGGGCACAAAAACCCTGGCACAAGATATCAGTTGGGGGTGAGGATATAGCATGCACCAAGCAGGAAAGGGATCTTGGTGGTTATCATTCTCTCTAGGGAAACAGTGTGACAAGGCAGCAGGTAAAGCAAATAGGATGCTGGGATGCATAGGCAGGGGCATCACCAGCAGGAAAAGGGAGGTCATAGTTCCACTATACAAGACAATAGTGAGGCCCCACCTGGAGTACAGTGTACAGTTCTGGAGACCTTACCTACGTAAGGACACAGACAGAGTAGAGAAGGTTCAGAGGAGGGCAACAATGATGGTACATGGATTGCATCACAAGTCCTATGAGGACAGGTTGAAGGAACTGAACACGACTCCTGGAGGAGAGGAGGAGAGATGGGATATGATAGAGACATACAAGTATCTTATAGGGAGGAACAGAGGGCAGGAATACACTATTTTAGTCGTAAAAGATGTTCCGGGACTAGAGGGCATGGGATGAAGTTGGAGGAGGACGATTCAGAGGAAACGTGAGGAAGAATTTCTTCACAGAATGGGTGGTGGACAAGTCGAACACCCTGCCAGAGGAAGTGGTGGGGGCTGAAACAATCACAGGATTTAAGAATGCATGGGATAGACATAAAGGAATTCTGGAGGTCAGGGGTTAGGGGCAACAGACTTCTAGGAAAACATAAACTGAACTTACAAGCTCAAATCGGCAGACTGGGCAGCCCATAGGCCCTTATCTGCCGACACTGTCTATGTATCTATGTAACCTTGGCTTCACTGTGCACCCAGTGGGAACTACCAGGTCCTTTGAATGTGTGGCAGTACATGGGGGTTTGGGTGCAAACTGCAGGATCTTCTTTATTTACCACCCTTCGGGGGCAGAGGAGAGTTCCTGCAGGAGGAGGTGGATCACATCATCGGTGAGGTATTGGAGTCCCCCAGATATTTTGTACTGGGGGACTTCAACGTCTGGGCCGATGACAAGTCTTCTAGGCTTGATTCCAACCTCCTCCAGATTATGTCATCTCTAGGCCTGACACAAGAGGTTACTTCCATGACTCACCACAGTGGGCATATGCTAGACCTGGTGTTCTTACCTGGGCTTGAGGTATGTAATCTCAAGATTGATCAGCTCGCTTGGTCTGATCATTGCATGGTGAGGTTCTCGTTTCTGGACCTCCCTCAAGGGCCCTCCCCCTGCTGAGATGGTCAGCTACCGCCTTTTCAGGGGAATGTCCCCACAGTGATTTCTCTTTTTTTTGTCAAATTGAATATACTTCATTAAAACCAATGAGAATCAAAAACAGACAAGAGTCATAACAAATCCTGAAAGTACAATGAAATAAAAAAAAAAAACAGAACCTGGTCCAGGAATGTACATTTTACAGAATTAACACAATCCTCCCCTTAAATCCCCCCCCCAACTCCCCTCCCATACCATACCACACCACCCACAATGCCACTGGAGATAACATAAATAACGAATCAGAGAGTTTAAGTCAATACACCCAGCTATATGGACACCAATCAACTGAGAAGGTGCTACTGGGAGCATAAAAAATGTGCTCAAACCATTACTAAAACACATAATGACTCCCAGATACAATTATACCTGTGTGTCTTGCCAGAGAGGCTAGCTATAAGGTGATCTGCTTGCAAGGCAAATAGCACCTTCCTGTACCATTCAAGGAATGGAGGTGAGTACCGGTCAAGTCAGTGCTGAAGGATGACCTTTTCCATACATGCTGAAATTAGGGCGATATGGAACCACTGGTTGCCAATCAAGGTATCAGTATAATCACCCAGGAGACGAATTTGAGGAAGGAAAGTGTCAGATAATCCCTGCATGGGGTCTAGGCGTGTTCTAATTGAAGTCCAAAAGGGGACTACAGTCTCACAGGACCGCAAGATATGAAACAGGGTACCAGGTTCCTTATCACATCTGGTACAGGATCCTGTGGGCAGTCTACATATTTTGTGCAATTTAACTAGGGTGCAATAAAGATTATGGATAATCTGAAATTGCATGAGCCGGTACATGTCCCACTTTATATATTTATATATAAATGCTTCTAGATTACAGGCCAGTTTTTTTTGGAATTGGTAGTCAGAAGAGCCTGACCCCAATAACAGAACCTGGGGCCTTCATCTGGTAGCCAGATATTCCTGCAAAGAATAAAAAAAGTATGAAATATGATGGGAGGTAGGAGCATTGTGGCAAAGGGGAAGAACAAAACTGCTTAGGGGGCTAAGCCATGGGCCACTACCAAAAAATTGTATGAGCATATGAGACAATTGAAGAAAACAGGAGGAAGAGGACCAGTGAACTAGGATGGAGGTCTCCTGAAAAGATAACAGTTTCTGATCACGAATAAGGTCCCCAGTCATGTCCACACCCATACCTGGCTAAAACCCTGCAGAAATCCCAAAGAGGGGTTGAGATATGTCTTTGTATGGCAGAATTTTAACTAGAGCATATAGCTGTGCATGGAGAGGGGATTTAAACATGGGTCAGACAGAAACACAGGCTGGGTAAAGCCAGCAATACAATGGAAGGGGAACAGAACAGTCAATAGGGCTTTTGCATTCCAAATTAGACAAGTAGAACTGGGCAGACCAGACATGCCTTTTTCTGCTGAGAATTTCTCTGTTTCTGTGATGTCAGCAGTGGAGGAACCAGGCTAGGGACTTAGGCAGCATGAACCACTTGATGCCAGGGATATGAGTCCGGTAGGTGGGAGATGACTAAGGCACTAATGCATCGAACCATGGACTCTGCACCTGGCAGAGCACTATGTCACTGGCACTGTGTCAAGCCTAGACCTCTAGGGGTGGCACATTCCAGCATTTTAGTAGTAGAAAGCCCTATTTACACCCAATAACATCTGGAGACAACATCTGCATTCTGACTGTGCCACCACGGAAAAGTTAAGTCAGGTCCCTATGTATGGCAGCTGTCAGTGGTGGTACAAGAGGATGTCACTTTGCAACCCCGACTTGTACCACCACAAACTGTGACTGTATACGGTGCCATAAGTGTCCTAGGTTCACAACCAGGATTCTTGACAGGATATACATTTGTCAGTATGTTGCAGCCCTGAAACACGCCACCAGGACTTCATGGCACACAAACCACTGTCTGGTGCACAAAGAGGACCCCACACTAACTGTGGGATTTATTTTGGGAGTCCTGATCTCCCAGTGGACCAAAGCTACTGAGTGCCCTGAAATCTAAATATTCTGATCGATGGCTCTGAAGCTGTTTAACGCAGCCACAGTCATTCGGTTTTCAGCTTCCAGATGGAGCTCGGTGTTCAAACAGTTTTCATTTAAAGTTTCAAACAAAAGGCAAATAATTCACAACTGAGATGAAACCTTGCCTGAATGTAAAGCCACATTATTTCATCAAACAATTAAATCATATTTTGAATTTCTTCACATGAAAGATTTAGGAAAAAAAGAAAAGCCTAAATAATAAAAGAATATTTGTTGTGATAACCAGTGCTTTGAGACATCCTTGTTATAGCTTCTACAATACAGTTCAAAAACACGTAAAGCTTTTTATAATAATATTAATGGAAGAACTTCAAGTTTCCTTGATGTGTAAAAAAGACTAAAAATTATGCAGAGATCAACATTGACTTCTGGTTATTCTGTATAAAAACTGTATATTTAAAAAACAAATTTCACAGAGTTTACATCAGAGAACTGAAATTAAGTTTAGCCACACAAAAATGGCAGGTTGCTGTTGCTTTATAAATCTTTGCAACATAATCGAAACAGATGGCACATTTTTTTTTAAAGGGGTTTTGAGTCCATGCTTTGACTGTAAACATATTTCTGTGTATGAAATGACTACACTGCATTTTTAATGAAAACATATGTTTATAAAATAGTGATCGAGCATTTTTCTTTTTATTAATCTTTTTTTCTCTCCTCTTTGCAGGCCTGTAAAACCTCCCCCATCCAGACCGGCCCACCCCTTCACTCGACATTCTCATGAACTTACCGGCATCCATCATATCTATTCGCATAGATTCCCAACCATGTGGTGGTGGCATGCCCCCAACTGTCACGCAAAGGATCTGATTCTACGGCAGGCAGCCACGTCACCAGTGTGAGGCCTACAGCGGGTCAATCCATCATGTTGCCCCCTGCCTGCACTTTTTCCTCCTTTTCCCCATCCCCTCTGAGACACCTGCCTGGGGATGTGACACAAGCATGCAAGTGACAGCATTATCTGCCAGGGTCTACCCCATCCACAGGGACCACTGCAGAGTGCACTACCACCTGTGGTCCCCCAAGTGGCAGTAGTGCACCGGAGCAGGCTGCCCTCTCTCCCTGGATGACAGTGTCCTCTGTGATGCTTGCTCCTCCTCCCAAGCTGGACCTTGATGACTTGAGCTCACTTCCGAACCTGAGACATTGACGTCACAGGTAATAGTGCTACCGCTGCACTGACGGGCTTCCTGATCGAACACTGTTTACATCAGAGGACCGCCAAGACAGTTTGCAAGAAGAGGAAACAAATTCACAACCGAGAAGAAACTTGGCCTCAATGTAAAGCCAAGTGATCATCAAACAATTTCTGGCCTAATTATTGGCCTATCATATTCTTCGATTTTTTACAGGAACAAGAGTAGTGCTGGGAAGACTAGATAGGGTTGGGAAGACAAGATGGACCAGTGGGCCTAATTCTGCTGTCACATTCCATGCTTTTATGTCTCTATGTTTCTAATGGTAATGGATGCAAGACCTCACGTACAGGCTGTAAATGGCAAGTTCTTATGTCTCTGCTGCCTCGCGTGCTTAAATTAAAGAAAACTGCTATAGACTGTCAGTGGCGCTAGAGCAGGTACAGGCAGATGGCAACTGAGAAGAAAGTATAACAAATAAAATGAAGCAAAAGTGTACACAGAAAACTGCAATGGCATCTCAGGGAATGCTCCCAGAACTCCTCAATACCATTACGGCCTGCTCATGAACACTGGGGTATACAGCACTTTATTTCTTAAAAAACTTACATTTCATGAACTTTTTCAGTATGCACAAATGCAAAATACTGAAAAATGGGCACATAAAATGCACCTGGGTAGTGGTTTTAATGATTTATTAAAGTTTTAGATATTTTAGGAATCTGACTGGCTCCTCTTGTGCCATGTTACATTTTTTGACTGCACCACTGTCCTCATGGAAGCAGCAGCGTTCATATGTAATAAACAGCTAGTGGTCTTGTGTGCATAACTGAGACAGGCATCATGTGCTACACTGGAATGGGCATTTATTATTTTACTGTGATACAACCAGGGCTTCAGATAAGATTTTTTGGGATGAGTACTTTACTCCTCATTTTAAAAGTGAAGCGAGTAAAACCAAATTCAGATGTGTACAAATCTCTGGACGCAGTGGAGTGAGGAGTACGTTTTTTAAAACAATGTCATTTTTTCTAGATAAGAATTGATCAGGTGCCAGCAATGCTCCAGCTAATGAAGACAGATGGGAGTAATTTGCTCACCAGTTTAAAATATAGTGGGTAAAACAAAACTGGGATGTGCACGAGTGTTCTAAATCTGGAAGAAACTGCTCCTTTTGAATCACCAGTTATATTATAAAGCACCATTCTATGAAGTGTGCAGCATTTATAAATGTTGGGTGAGTATCGGAACTCATTAAAAAAAAATTTCTGAAGAGTATTTCCTAAAATGAAGGGAGTAAAATAGGTCGGTACTCACCTTATCTGGAGCCCTGGATACAACATAGAAATACAATCATCAAGAAAACACAGGCATCCCTTGGAGACATTTAAAATTGGAGCACAGTTCTATAATAATATTATAGCCAGGGTGGTGAGAACATTTGTTTGCCAATTAATTTACATGGACAACCCAACACAGCTGCAACATATTGTTGTTAGTGGGATCCTGATTTTACCCAATGTGGCACTCAGGTACATTGAAGTCCAGAGAAGACAAGTGACCCATTCAAGGTGACCCAGTTAGCAGTTGTGATGAAATGCAAACCTAGGATCTACTGGTTTACAGTTCTCTGCCCTTACCGCTAGACTGCACTGCCTATCATAAAAAGCCCATTAGGGACGGTGAGCACGGACCCTTCAAACCAAGTGGAAATTTGTTTTCGCTCACTGTCATCATGTTTACATGTCGGGTAGAAATCAGATTTCTGAAGAACATATGAAAATTGCCAGCAGAAATTGGGCATCTAGGTCTTTCTAGTCTGCTCGAGTGTGCAGCTAACACCCTACTTTGCAGCTGCCCTCCTCCACCTTCCCAAATACCCCTTGCCCTCACCTTGTCCCATCCCCTCTTCATACTACCCACCATCCTACAGGATACCACCTCCTCCGGCAAAGAGTACCAAACTGACACTACTCTCTCTGTGAAAAAGTGCTTCCTCATTTCCCTCTTATACCTACCTCCTTCCAATCTAAGTCTATGCCCTTTCGTGTCCCTCTCCTTCCAGAGCTTGAATATCTCTTCAGTACCAGACTTATTTACTCCCTTTAAGTACTTAAAGGTCTCAGTCATATCCCCCCGATCTCTTCTCTCCTCCAGGGAATACATGTTCAATTTCCTCAATCTCTCCTCATAGGGCATATCCTGTGATTGCTGAATCAACTTTGTCGCCCTTCGTTTTACCCCCTCCAACAATTTCACATCTCTCTTCAGATAAGGGTGCCAGAATTTCACACAGTATTCCAGGTGCGGTCTGACTAGTGACTTGTATAGTGGCAGAATGACATCCCTGCTTCTGGAGGAGATTCCCCTCGCTATACAACCCAGCATTCAGTTGGCCTTCACTGCCACCCTCCTGCACTGCTCTGTATTGTTCATATTCGCCATTATCACCACTCCTAGATCCTTCTCCTCTTCAGTGGTACATAGCTGCATCCCCCCCAGTTGGTAACCCTTTCTAGAATACTTTGCACTTTTTCACATTAACCCCCAACTGCCATATCTCTGTCCATTCCGCCAGCTTAGTCAGATCATCCTGCAAATCATGCCAACCTTCTTTATCATCCACCACCACCCCCAGCTTGGTGTCATCAGCAAACAGACTGATTTTATTCTTGACACCATGCAAGATGTCCACAATGAAAATCCCAAACAGCACTGGCCCCAACACCGATCCCTGTGGCACCCCACTCGTCACAACTCTCGGAGATGAGAGTCCCCCCCCACTACTACTCTCTGCTGTCTGTCTTGTAGCCAGTTAACAATCCAATTAACCAATTTAGTACCCACCCCCAAATTGCTTAGCTTACCACCCAATCTCCCATAGGGAACTGAATCAAAGGCCTTGCTGAAGTCCAAATAAAAGACATCCACTGCATGACCCTTGTCCAGCTCCCTTGTAACCCAGTCATAATACTGTACTCAATAAAGTTAGTCAGACAGGAACTTCTGGAGATAAACCCCTGCTGATGAGCATCTTGGAGCCCACTGACATCCAAGAAGGAGACCAGCCTCTCCTTAAGTATTGTCTCCATCAACCTTCCCACAATAGATGTTAGGCTTTCCGGTCTGTAATTAGCCGGTTTATCCTTTGGACCACTTTCATAGAAAGGCCCCACATGGGCAATCCTCCAGTCTTGTGACACACACCCTGCTTTATGGAAGTATTGAATAGATCAGTCAGTGGTACAGCCAATACCTCCACCATTTCTTTAAGCACTCTTGGATGTATGCCATCCGAACCTGGTGCTTTATCCACCCTCAGAACCCTTGGATCGTCCAATACCCTGCCTCAGTAATTACACCATCTGTTAACTCCTCACCCTCCTTGCCTACCATCCCCACCCCCTTTGGAAGTAGTCCATCTTTCCCTTCGTGATCACAAAACAGAAGTACTCATTTAGAGCCTCTGCTTGTTCCACCCCACTTTCAGCCCACCACCCTTCCCTCCTGATCCTCACAATCTGGTCCTTACAGCTCCTTTTCTCCCATACATATCTAAAGAAGTCTTTTTCTTCTTCTTTGATGCCCCATGACAGCCTCTATTTCCTGGAAACTTTAACAACCCTTACTCCCCTGGTGACTACCCTGGACTTCTTCACATACTCATCCCAATCCTCCTTATTTCCTGATTTCCTGCATCTCCTGAATGCTGCTTTTTTAACCCTCACCATTTCTAAAATCTCCTTGCTCAACCAACTTGGTCTCTCAGCTCTTCCCTTTTTGCTCTTTACCTTAGCTAATGGCTCAGTGGCCTCCACTAGCCCCAGATTGATTCTTTTCCCACTTCTGGTTTGCATCCCATTGAGGATGAATTCCTTTCAGGTGACCCTCTACTATTTCCTTCATCATGCCAAAATCAGCAGTCAGAAGTCTGTCACCCTGGTCCCTGTACCCACTACCTCTCTACTCATGCTAATTGAGAACCACACTGAGTGGCGGTCTCCCCCAGCCAGTGGTTCTTCTAACCTCACCTCTCTAACAGCCTCCCCATTGGTCAATACTAGATCTATTATATTCCCCAACCTAGTAGGCTCAGTGACCAACTGTGCCAGGAAACAGTCCTGGAATACATCCAGGAGAATCTGCTCCCTAGCACTCGAGGTGGCTGTCGTACCCCAGTCCACCCCCAGAAGACTGAAATCCCCCACTATCACAGTGTTATCTCTTCCGCACAGTTTCCTGATTTGCCCTGCTAGTTACCTGTCAAGATCTCCCCTTGAGATGGTGGTCTATATAGTACTCCCAATCTAAGAATTATATTCTTTGCATCTCAGAATTCCATCCTCAAGGCCTCTGTCCTACGCCCTTTTTCCCTCTCACGCATTATCCCTTCCTTCACGTATATCGCCACTCCCCCCCCTTTCCCATTGTCTCTGTGCCTCCTATAAATCCTGTACCCTGGGATCAACAGATCCCAGTCCTGGTATTTGTCGGCCCACGTTTCTGTGATGGCTGCTATGTCTACCATGCCCTCCACTAAAAGAGTCTTTAGTTCAGCAGTTTTGTTCCATAGACTTCTTGCATTAAAGGAGGCTACCCTCCAAGAACTACCCCTACTATCTCCATACCATTTATTACCCTTCTTCTCCACCCCCACCCCGCGACCCTTCAATGACCCTTTCCCTGTTAAAATGGGAAAGAAATCAGATTCCCTTGAAATCTGGTTGAATTTTCTGTGAATTCAGTTCTAAATGAAAGCTATTCATTCGAAATGATGGTACAAGTTGCATGTGACATCAAAGCCCATATCTTAGTTTGATATATAAAGTAATACAGTGACATAAGCCACCAAATTAAGGGATTTGGAAAAGTAAATTAATGGCAGGGAGTTATACTGGTGGATGAGTAGAGGTGTACTGGGAAATAAATGTTACTAATGTGGACGGCTGCTTAAAAGCAAACTGCAGAGTAAAACACTTTTAAGTGAGTTTAATATGGAGAACGAATGCTTTGGTTTTGTTACTATATAAGGTATCATTAGGTGCACAGGCAATAGTAAGAGGTAGGCATCATCAGTGTTGGGACTTGGCATGAGCATAAATTACCATGCATGGGTCACTGGCTTTATTTAGGTTACAATGGGCTAAATTTTCAAAAGTAATAGCACAGTCGTATCTCTGCATTTGGAATCACATCTGTGGTAAAATGAGTGTATCAAAAATGTATAAAAACTTTGAAACATTTTGATGAGTTTGTGTCAGTTTACCTGCTTTATGGTAAAAACTAATTATACATGCATCATTCTCTGTACGCACAGTGCAGCAAATGCACAATGAAAGGCAAACCTTTTTTAAGTGCTCTAACATTCCTGTGTAATGTGTGGGACTGTGCCAGAAATGTGATGCAAATCCTTGAAAAGCTTTTGAAAATCCAGCCCAATGTTTTTATGTCTGATAGCCCAGTTGAGATTCATGCTCTTGTTCAGTGAGGCCATCTTTTTCCCTATTTTTACAGCTAGGTGAACTGAAGCACTGGAAGGTTACGTGACTTGCTCAGATTCCCACAGTGAGCAAGTGACTCTAGCTGGAGGTCAAGACGGGTCTCCTGGTCCTGAAATACAAAGAAAGTCTGCGTCCAGGGCAATGGCAGTGTGCCTCATCATAGACCTCAGAGGTAACACTGTATGATGGCCACTGTGAAATGTCAAGTCCTAGAGACTCTGGAGCATTTTGATGTTCACTAAGTATCATCCTGCTTCTTTGATCTTGCACTTTTATTGGCATGTTGTCCATTGCCATTTATGGAAAACCAAGGCTATATACAGTCAATACTCTATATGTGTGCCTTGTTTTTTCACAGTCCATGGGGGCAGGTGCAAACCACGTAGTTTTTGTCCCCTTGTTCCTGAGCCTGTGCTCTTGTCATTACACTGTGCTGCTTCTCAAAGCTTGTGGTGGTAAGACTCATACCACTGCCCTAGTCACTGGGCTTCTTACAACCAGCTATGGGCTGAATGTGGTTGTACAGCATCACAAGGGTCTCATTTGTGTTTGTCTTGCTGTGTATTGTGGTTTTGGTTGTGGTAAAAGTTTAGAAAGAATGTTGATATCAGCTCTTCCTCGCTTTTTGGATAGTTTTATAATTTTTGTGTCCTTTGTTCCTTTATTTACATCTGTGTTTCCTATTCAACTGTATTTTGCTATGTTAACATTTTTTTCATTCACTAACTCTTCTATTCTTATGTAAGCAGTTGAGGTGGTGGTGGCTGATAGCTATTCACCAGCCTCAGTCTAATCTCTCTTAGTTTATTCTCTCATCTCTCTCTCTCTCTCTCTTTTCTTCAGCCCTTCCAATCTGACCCCAACCTAGCCATGCCCAGCCCCCAGTATCCCTACACCCTGTGATCTCAAGTGCAGTAGGGCTCTAGAAGCACACCATGGTAACACAGTGCAGTAATTTAAAGAGCAGCTGATGAGCCGGCCCAGTGGTACTGAGGGTTGAGGCACTGGACACAACACCTCGCTCCATGCTGGCAGCCCGGGTTCGGGAATGGACTCAGGATGCCGGGGGTCTGCAGGGGAGGAGAGGGATTGAGCATCAGAGGGACTGCTCTCCCTCTCTGGGGTGGGGGGACTCCAGTTGTTGGCGTGCATCTGGCCCCTAGCAGAGGCTGAAGGTGGTGTGCCAATGCTGTGTGCAAGGGGGCTGAGCTGGGGTAGACACCGGAAGGAGCGCATGCGGATGCGTTCATGCTCCCTTCCATTGGCGTTATTGCATGCCTTACTCAGCGAAGGGAAGAACAGGGAAAAATGGTGACCCAGTCGTTGCGGCTTGATGGCCATCAATGGGGGTGCCTGGCTTTGGGGGGCATCACCAAGACTGGATCTGGACTTGGTGGGTGAGAAGTGGGTTCCCCACCACCCTGCCATGGGGGGCAAGCAATGGGGGTAAATGGTGAGGGCCCTATGGGAGCCTGAGCAGACCGGAACAGAAGATGCTAGGACCTAAAGGCCGACCGGGGAGCCAGGTAGGAGAAAAAGCATTAACAAAAAAATAATAAATAAAGAGCGCTGACACCATTAGGACAGCTTTAAGAAAACATAATGTTTAGACACAGTTCAGTTTATATTTCACATTAGTTCTGTATTTCTCCTCTCCATTATTTATACTGAGGCCATTTGCATGAAAACAGGATCTTTGCTCCTGAAGAGTGCATCTATTTCTGTTGGCTTTCTCCCTACTTAAGTTCATAATGCTCTGTTTATGACATCACAATTACACCTACGGAAACAGACTGTGATGTCACAACAGAGGATTATGACACGAAGTAGGTAGTAAGCTAAAGAGGCAGCTGAACTCTAAGGGATCCAGAGCATGCTTCCATGCAAATTTCTCAGTAATGAGTAATGGGGAGGAGAAATCTATCAAATACATATAGAATACAAGCTAAATTGTACCTAAATATTATGTTTTTCAAAGTTTTCTTTGAGGCATCAGCAGCTCTTTAAGGTTGGAAGGGATTATAGGCTCATCATGTCTACCCCCTGCATCACAACTGGTTGTAAATAATTATGTTGTGCAAGCAGGTAATAATGTAAAGGAGATCCCTGATCCTACTCCTTCCACACAAAATTGTACATACACTGAGGATTTAGTTACTGTTTGCCATGCACAAGGCTATCTCCTTTTTTACCAGATGGTGTTGCTGAATAACCTACTTGCCATGAGTCAACCTACTTAATTCTCCCTTCAGAATTATTTCTGCTTTTGCTATATCTCTTAGGGATATTCACGTAGCTGTTTGTTCTTCTGTTATCATGCAGCGGTTACACAAAGAGGGGTCAGAAATAATGCATGTTAGATGCATACAAATTTGCAGCCATTTTCAAATCACTAACCTGACTTGAGTTTAGTCCACCCTCTCTTCACATGTAGCAATTAGTGTGTGATAGTTCTGCTTTTTCATATCTCATGGCTTGCCGGATGCCCCCAATCTCCAACCTTCTCATGGACTTGAGGTTTGCTGACATACAAGGCCCCAAGTAGTCTGTGACCAGACTACTCAAAAGAGCTCCTGATTCCCAACCAACCAGTCCACCCTCTCCGATCCGCTGAAGCTGATCTGTTGGTGGTCCCCACATCAAGGCTTAGGTCACCGGGTGACAGAGCCTTTGGTGTGGCAGCCCCTATTATCTGGACTTCAGTCCATGATTATATTCATTTCAACAGCACAGCTGAAGCCTTCAAAGCCTCACTGAAAACTTTTATTTGATCAAGTTTTTAATCCGAAGTGATTTGTTCTTATGTTGGTCTGATTTGTATTTTATTGTTGCTTGGTTTTACTTTTTGTAAGCACTCAGAGCCCTTGCTGGATTGAACACTATCTAAATAAAATTTATATTGCCTTACCAGTTACAGTTATCCACTACTTACCCAGAACCATGTCAGTAGTGGATGGTCTGTAATGCTGATTGTGCATGGGGTGCCAGCACAAAGGCGGACCAGGTCATTTCTCTCCAGCTCCTGGTTTCTCCCCGAGGGTGCCAGTCTTCAATGATTTCTTGCATGCTTTGCATCCAGCAGCAGTCCCTTACCCTGCCTAGGTGATCCTGATGTGTTGCCACCTGGACTCCACCAGGTGGCTCTCAAATACGGTGGTGCTGCATCTCCACTCCCTGAAGAAGAGATGGACTCGAAATGCTCAGTCAGTCCTCACCAGCCAACCTGAAGTGACACGAGTCAATTCATGAACCCCGTTGCCAGTATGGCAAGCAGTACTGCTGCCTTACCAGGCTGGTAAATGTGTGGCACGTTTTTGCCCACCTCCCATTTGCCTGAATGTAGGTTCTTGGATACTCTGTAAATCTGGTATTACTGTCATTTTCTGTTGGAGATTTTGACCACTTTGTTGTCCTGAGTTCTGTCACTTTGATTGAATTATGTGCGACCCAAAACAAAACAAAATCAATTAAATAATAATACCTGAAATAGCAGGCTATACTTTCTGATTAATAACTGATGGTAGTTAAGCATATCATTATTTCTGAATTTATGCATATATTTTTGCTTAATTGTTTGATTTTATACATAAGCAGTAAGTCACAAGAGGGCAGCACTTCCTCCACATTAATGCATTCTCCAGGAGCTGAAGGCACCCAGTGCGTGCATTTATGCTCAAAAATGCATGACCTGGAGTGTTCATTACACTTATATAATGGGACAAGTGTGTGGAAGCAAAGAACCATAATGACAGGTTTGTATCTGTATACATTGTATAAATGTGTACAGATTTACTCCACTAGAAGAAAAAGTCCTTCTGACTGAATTGCTGCTGCAGTCCCTCCCCCCACACACATACAATGTGGTCCTGATTTTTGGTACAGCAACCCCACCCACTCATCAGAACTAGAGATGAGCAAAATCCACAAATTTTGTTCCGTGAAATATTTCACAGGTGTGAAATGCAAAATTCGCTGGCGAAATGCAGAATTTTCCCATGAACAGTGGAATTTCGCCACTCATGGGCGAAATTCCACATTTCACACCCACTAAATATTTTGCAGAATGCTCAAATTTCTCAAAATATTTCACACAGTGAAATTTGCGATTTCACCAGAGTTTCGCTGGAAAAATTACATTTTGCTGCATCTCTAATCTGAACATCACTCTCCCCACCTGTTTGTTTACAACTGCAGTAGCGCTGGGGCTTGTTTACAACTACTGTACCTGAGGGGTTCTTGTTTCGGTATCACTCTGTGGTTCATGCAAAGCATTACCAGGATGGGAAACAGCATTTGCAACTGTAATTTATACTGCATACAGGAGGATAATTGTATAGTGATGGAGACATTACCAGAATGTTACAACAAGCCACACAACAGTTTTTTTTTTCAGTTATAAAAAGACAAATACATTTACATGTTTCTAAACAACTTTTAATGATCATCCATGGTGGTGGTGTCAAAAAAATACTAAGGAACAAATGCCATGTCAATAGTTGTTTTTTTACGTTGTGTGCATAGTAAATATCCAAATGTTCTTTTTACTTTCTTTATGCATTGCCTCCAGCTTCTGCCCTTTCTTCAAAGCAACTATCCAGCCTAGTTGTCCCATCTCCCTACCTGCAGCCACTCCTCCATGTAGCCATGGTCAAACCCTCCTCAGGCAGAGACAGAGAGGGAAAAGAACACCTCTCTGAAGGCATTTTTACATCGCGCTTACTTGTAGAGCTCATTTTGTAATGTGCTCTGTTCTGCTTCCAGTCTTCCACTCCGGTGCTGTTTTACACACGTTGCCTTGCCTCGGTGCCTCTACCCTTCCAGGGTGTCAAGTGGCTGGGAAACAACAGTAAAACAAAAGTGTGTGGCACAATGAGGGGCAGGACATGATTACATGGCATGGCAGAATGAAAGAGGTGTCTACGAACCCAGAAAGGTAGGGGACGCGGTTTCAGCGAATGCGCACTTGGGTTCTGGAGCTGATTACCTACACACAACAGATAAGGCACTGTTTCAGCGGGTCTGTATCAGTCACTCCAATAAAGACCGCTGCATGTAAAAGCACCTTAAGGCTTTAAGTATTTGTCAGGAGCACAACAGGAGTCTGCACAGTGACAGAGTGTCCTGGTGTTTTTTTAACCCTGTGTTTATTGTTTTAACAAAAACAGTACACTAATTTTCTCATACAAGGCAATAACAGGTACATAAGCAAATACTTTAGAAATATGATATACACAACCTTCCCCTGTAATCATAGACAAAAGGGGGAAGGGGTAGACAAAATTCAAATAAAACCAAATATATAAGTCCAAAATACTAACCATCTCAGTGGCTTTGGAATGTCCATAAATAGGCAGAATTTATAGTAAAGTGTTATCTGCAGTCTGTGGATTGCTGTGTATCCATGTCTATAATTTTAAGTAAGAAACATGAGAAAAAAGTGCCTTTCTATAACACCTCTGCACAGCAAAAATACATGTTTTCAACAATACAAACTACAGGCATGTATTAAAGTAGAGCACAGAATTAATATTGAAGTTTAACAATTCAAACATGTAAACAGTTATAATAGTGATGGCCATCAGAAGCAGAACTTGATGCATCAATCCCACTCCCCAGATAGCAGAAAAAGTAGAGCTGGATTGAACCACCACGTGGAACTGAGCCGTCTACATTCACAAACCTTCCTCAGAAAAAAGAAATATCCAACAGTCTCTGCTAAGCTATGAGCAGGGAAGATAGCATTAAAGGGACACAATACAGTTGGAAAAAAAACCTTTAAGAACATAGAGAGGCAGTGACCCACAGTGTCTTGACTAATGTGTCTATTTATTATGCAAGGCCCCTAGAAGTAGTCATACAACACCAGGTTCATCCCCAATTTCTTCCTCCTCCACTTTGGCGGTGTCTTTTGCTGAACATTCTTCAAGTTTTTTTGAGCCACTGTTCTACTTCCTCAGGGTCTGTAAAGTGCCAGGATTTGCTACTATAAGTAATCCTCAATCAAGCTGACAGAAGATATGAATGGACCACCCCAAGTGCCTGAGGCCTTTGTCTGATCTCATCAAACCACTTGCATCTGGCCCAAGTTTGGAAGGACAAATCCGGAAAGAATTTTACATCCAGCTCATTGATGGAGAGTGGGTATGCCGCACGCGCTGCTGATATAAGTAGGTCTGGAATTTCAGCTCCGGATGCCTTTGCCAGCACAGTGCAAGGCTGATTTGTGTTAGCAGACTGCACTCTAGGGTTCAGTCAGTAGGCTCTCTGCAATGTACGCTAGTCAAAGTCCTCAGGCAGAGGAACAGAGGATTTCATCCAGTTCTTTAGAAAGTCCAACAAGTTCACTCCCTCTGCTCCCTCCGGTACATCAGCCAATCGGAGATTCCCTGCCTGAACTTTTATTTTCTAAAACTCTGGGTCTGCCACAGAGCTACATATTATTTTGCATGACAGTAATGACTGCAGCTTGTGTAGTGATAGATCGTTTGTCACTCTTCACAACTGTGCTGGTTAGTTCTTTAATGGCTGCATCATGTTTTTCCAGCTTAGATAATGTTTTCTCAATTTTTGTGTCCATGGATTCCATCATGGCTATCAGCTGGTGCCATGGCAGATTCTGTGTGGACTCAGACATAGTATCTACCTCATGGCTCTAATACTCTCCATCCTTCCCCAGTTTTTGTGCAGGAAATTTAGAAGTCCCTGGAACTTGATTCTTTAGTTTACCCATGTTGAATTTTATATTGTTAGAAAGCTAGTAACCTCAGAAATTCAATTCTGGTGAAGCAATACCAGTCTGTATGGTTTAAGTTTATGTTATATAATAAATTTACTGAACTGAAGTGCAGAGCAGGTAAGAAGAGCTTCCTGCCTGGAGATCACCTCTCTAGCACCCCCCCCCATACAGGAGTTTTTTTAGTCCAATTTCTGCCCTGCAGAACATCTTACTTGATGACATCCAGGATGGCATGTGCATCAAGAAATGCCCCAACCCCCCATGAATACTCTGACTATACTGCTGCCTGTAGTCACCCAGATGTCAGTACTGTAGAGCTGAGAAAGCAGTAGTACTAAACCTTTATTTTTATACAGGATAAATATAGTTCTATCTCATAACAGTGATCGCGGAATAGTGATTGCTGTTACGGCAAGTGTACATTGCTGAAAATGAATTTCGATTATGCACACTCGCAGCGAGCATAAAGAGGGCACCCGAGACCTATGTTTTTTGGTTTTTTTTTAATGTAGGGGGCAGCGCACCCCCCCACTAACGGATTCTCAACTCCGGGGCGGTGCACGGGAGGGGTGAAAAACCTGTAAAAATAAAAAGGCGCCTGCTGGCAAAAAAAAATAAAAAATGCAATGTGCCAGACCGAACCGTGCACCCTGCACCTCCCAAGTAACCACCCACCCCACCACTCTAGCAGTCCAGCTTTGCAGCTGCCTGCCACCCCCCTCCCACATACCTTCCCTTCCCTTTCTCCCCCGCATGTGTATATACATGTGTACTTTCCTTCGCCCTACCTCGCCCACCCAAGTATCCACTCACTACCCTGCCAGACAGCCCTGTACAGTGCCATGATTGAGTCACCCTTTTTGTAAGCACTTAATCGCGGTCACCTTGTACATGGTTGTGAAAGAGTGCTGTGTACCCCCCCCAAACTCCTGCCTATTTCTAGTGTATTAAGCCTACTGCAGTAGCACCTTTTGTCTTTCATTTCTGTCCTTTCTCCATACCTTCATTTCCCCTTTTTTCCAGGCAGGTCACCTGGGAAATAGGCCTCCTCTATCCCTTTATTCTTATTTCCATACCTTGGGCAGGCACCTGGAGATCCAGTACTCAGACCCTCCCCCCAAAAGAGGATACTGTTTGTAAGCTGGAACAGAGAAGCCAGAATCTCTGTTAGCTTGAGTCTGCCTTTGCACTTGAATAGGTTTGTAAAGGCAGAGGCATCAAAATTGCACTAGCAAGAGGTAGAAAACCCTCGCAGTGCATTTTTACAAACATACGATGTTGTGTAAGCAGTTTTCAGGTATTGCCATAATGCAGGAAAAAGAGTAAACACTATGAACACTGTGGCCCAATCCTGGACCATCTTATTTAGGGACTAAGACCTGCAAACACACCCAGTTATTGTGTCTGACTGACAGCTATATTTGTTTTATGGTTTATAAAAAGGCTTAGTTTTCCTAAGCGTAGCACAGAAGAATTGCAGTAGCTTGTTTGTTCAAGTACATCTGTGCTACACGACGGCTTGCTATGCTGAGCATTGAGCAGAAAGGTTGCAAAGCAGGAAATACTGAAATAAAAATCATGAGGAACTGCTAGACAAAGTGTACACAATTTTAGAACTTTTACCTGTTCCATACAGTGTTTCACTTCCTTTTGGTATTCATATGTCTCAGTTACAATAGAAAGCCAGGAATGTTGTAAAGGCCTAAGGTTTACCTTAACTGTTCCCCATTCTGGGAAGTTCTCTGTGGTGCTCAGTGTTCCTGCTGCTCCAGCTATGTCCTTAGGAGGCAGCCGGCCCACTGTTCACCCTAGAAATACTATAGACAGGTAAGGGGAGGGCTAACTCAGGCAATACGCTGTTTCTGTGTTAATATTGGGAATTATTGCATTTCAGGGATATGTATATACTTGAATAAAGATATGTAGACTTTCCCTGTATGTAAAAGTAAATAAATGTGTGTTGTAAAGGTTTTGCTTATGCAAGGTGTTTAAGAGGCAGAGCTAAAGGTGGTCACCTGATGGTTCCCAGGTATAAAACAGAGCTCATAGTGGTAACCCCTTCAGATTCAGTCTGGGATCAGCTAGTTACTGATCCGTGAGTGGAGGTCTGCGCCTATACAGACCTAGACTCCATTTGCTAAAGAGAGGTGATGATTGTTAGCTAGACCTCTATACAGCAGGAGTGGTTTTTTTTTCCATGTGTTTTCTTATCTTGCTGTTTATCAGTTCATTGTAATTTTGTCTTTTGCTTTCTCACCATCCTTTGAAGAAACTGAATAAATTAGTGGCTTGGTAATTGCCTTGCCACCATTGTTCTTCTGTGTCCAGTGTCTATCCATACACCCACACGCCACGACAATGGTATACTGATAAATACTGTTAGGGTGAACCCTGTTTACCAGTAGTCATGTGTAGGTTTGTTGCTACACATTTAACAAATAATTTACAGACTATAAAAACACATATTAATATGTTTAAATACATCATGGATATACTTTAAATAGTAGGTAGTACCGTACCCCCTAGTAGGTAATCACAATAAAGGAAGGGGGCATGGGGGGATAGAAGGACCAAGGAAAGGAGAGAGGCACAAAAAGATGTCAAGGAGCAATCAGGTAATGGGTTGCGCTGGAAGGCAGAGTCTTTGAATGTAAGGAGTCTGGCTCACAAGTCAGCAGATCTGCAGGCACTGATGGTAGAAGGTGAGATGGACATAGCTGCCATCACAGAGACATAGGCAACCCTGTACCATGAATGGGACCTCGAGATCCTTGGGTACCGAATGCACAGGAACGACAGAGGGAAGGGGAGGATGGTGGTGTGGCATTATCCATAAGGGAAGGGATAATATGCATCAGGGAGGAGGAAGAGGGCAAGACAGAAGCCTGAAGGGTAATGCTCCAGAGCACCAAAGGGAGAAGGATTCAAATAAGAGTCATGAACAGACTGCCTTCACAGGGCATGGAGTTGGACAAGGAAAGGTAGATGAGAGGAAACATCACCATAACAGGTGACTTCAATCTACCTGGAGTAGACTGGAGCACTCTGGCTACCTCCTGTTGCAGGGAAGAGGTCCTCCTGGATGCAATCCAGGAGTGCTTCCTGACACAGGGAGTCACAGAGCTAACTAGTGAGGAGGCCATACTGGACCTAGTGCTATCGCATGGTAAATGTTTCCATGAGGTAGAAGTGAGAAACCCATTTGTAGGCAGCGACTGCCTCATGGTGTGGTTTTATATCAACATGGGAAAAGAAGCAGCCAAGACCAAAATGAAAGTGGTAGACTTTAAGGGGGAAGACTTTGCTATGATGGGTGACATACTAGTTGGGCACCTTGCAAAGCTCAGACCAGAGATGGACATGGATCAGAAATGGTCCGTCATTAAGTTGGCGTCAAGTAAGGCACCAAACACATGCATGAGGTCTCATAAAAAGAACTCCAGAACCAAGAGACCTAGCTGGACTAACAGGAATGTGGCAGAGAAAGTGAGAGAAAAAAGGGTGGCCTTCCAGTAGTACAAATGTACTTTAAGGGAAGAGGACAGAGAGGTCTACACAGAGAATGTTTGAGTGGCAGGGTGAGCAGTCAGGGCAGCCAAAGCTGCAAAAGAACTAAGTCTGGCACAGCAGATCAAGGAAGGGGAAAAGGACTTGTTCAAGTATATAAAGGAGAGAAAAAGCAGTAGGGATGGGATTGTTAGGATTAAGAGGGAGGGAGGGAAGATGGGTAGAAAATAGTGAGGATCAGGCAGAGGCACTAAATGAGTACTTTAGCTCCGTCTTCACGACAGAAAAGGACAGGCCTATGCCACAGGGGAAAATTGGGGGAGATGTGGGGGTGAGGATGATTCTGATGGGGTGATCGGGCTTGACAGGATCGTACAGGGTCTTAGGAACCTTCCGGTGGACAAGGCACCTGGACCCGATGGAGTGCACTCGAGGGTCCTGAGGAAACTGGTGGAGATCCCAGCAACCCCCTTGGTGGACCTGTTTAACACTTTGCTGGAGAAGGGGTGTGTGCCACAGGACTGGAGGACAGCACACGTGGTGCCACTCCACAAGAGAGGTCCAGGACATGAGCCAGGTAACTACAGGCCAGTTAGCCTAACCTCCATTCTGAGTAAGTTAATGGAGACCATCCTAAAGTAAAGGCTGGTGACCTTCCTGGAGGTAAATGTTCTTCAGGATGATAGGTAGCATGGGTTTGTGAGGGGAAGATCCTGGCAAACAAACATTATATACTTTTTCGACTGGGTCACAAGGTCGTTGGACAGGGGCAGGCGGTGGATGTCCTATATCTGGACTTCAGCAAGGCATTCGATTCAGTGCCACATGGCAGGTTGATCAGCAAGCTGCGTGACCTGGGGACAAGCTGCTAGGGTGGGTGAAGAACTGGCTGCAAGACAGGAACCAGACAGCGGTGGTGTTGGGGGAACTATCCATACCTAGACCCGTAACCAACAGGGTTATGCAGGGCACAGTACTCGGACCACTTCTGTTCAACATCTTTACTGGTGACATAGCAGACAGGGTCAAAAGTAAGATCTGCCTATTTGCAGATGATACCAAGTTCTGTGGGAGGGTGGACATGGAGGAAGGGAGGCAGGAGCTCAGGAAAGATCTAGCTAGGCTAGAGAAATGGTCAGGCATCTGGCAGTTGGGATTCAATGCTAAGAAATGCAAGGTCATGCACCTGGGAGCTAGGAACCCAGGGCAAACTTCTGGCTGGGAGGTGTACAGGTGGCCATCTCAGAGAAGGAAAAGGATCTAGGAGTGTTGGTCAGGAGGAACATGAAATACTATGCAGTGCCGTAAGATGCTAGCCAAAGCAAATAAAATGCAGGTTGCATCGCCAGAGAAATGACATCTAAGGGGGGGGGGGAGTTATTCTGCCACTATACAGGTCACTTGTGAGACCACACGTGGAGTACTGTGTACAGTTCTGGTGCCCTTATCTGAGGAAAGATATCAAGCTACTGGAGGGGGTTCAGCAGAGGGTGACCATACTGATCCAGGGCATGGGGGACAAACCATATGAAGAGAAGCTATGGGAGCATAATATGTATTCCCTGGAGAATAGAAGGGAAAGGAAGGATATGATAGAAACCTTCAGGTACTAAAGGGTATAAACAGGATTGGAATGGAGGGCATCTTCAGTTTAAGAGGGAAGTGTACAACAAGGGAGCATAGCCTGAAATTGGTGGGATGTAGATTTAAGAAGGAATTGAAGAGTCACTTTTTCACTGCTGAAAGGGTGGTGTCAGGTGGAATGAGGTGTCGGAGGAGGTAGTATCAGTGAATATGGTGGCCAGTTTCGGGGGGTTGGAATAGGGTGAAAAAGAAAATTAGAATGTGAGAGTGGAAGGTGGGGAGAGGATGACTCCAGGAAGGAAAGGGTGGGGCAGCTCCAGAGAACTAGGCTGAGCTTCACACTTGAGCAGACTAGATAGACCAAGAAGGCCTATTTCTGCTGGCAAATTTGTGTGTTCGTATGTGCAGTTAACACACATTTTTAAATAATGCATTGGCATCTGGTCTGGAGTTTGTATTCTAGTGCTATACTAAGAGATTTGGTTATATGTAAAGTTTAATTGTATGTAACGTGAGAGCATTACCCTCTCTTCAGAGAAGATCATCCACTGGGATTCTCAAGCCTCCTCCTTTCCATGGCCCACCCCTTATGTTATGGGTTTGTTCACAAACCTGAATCACCATAATAATGAGTGACTGCCCCACTGCTTCACTAGGAGGTTGGCCCCAAATATTCCAAATTATAGTGATCACATATATAACCAGTAAGTCATGAGGGGGTGTGCATTAAAGGATTAACGTTGCATGACTCAGGGGTACAGGGAAAGCATAAGGCCAAAGATGGAGTGTCCGTACACCAAGTGCTATGTCAATCCTTCCATGCACACTCCAGAGTGGCTTATTGTGCTAATAAAATGGCTTGTTATATGTGATGAGGTTTTTCAGCCTTCGTAATGAGATCCAATTTCTGACTGTGCGTCATTAGCATTTTAATGCATGGTCAGGGGACAGCTGTTGTACAATGAGGTTTCTGGGTTTATCCTTGCCATTTTATAATGTGGGATACTGACCATGAGAAAAGCAATCTGATAGACAGGAAGCCCAACTGAGTTTTATAATGCCACAAACGCAGCACTGCCAAAATTCTTACACATGCATTCTGATTTTTTTTTTCCCCTAGTACCGGCTCTTTTTTTCTGCAGCTATGCTGCTCTGCTTTACTGTTTGAATCAATCAACACTGTTAAAGTGTAATACTTGTGGACACTAAAACCCTACTAAAAGGGTGGCTGGTGGCATTAGCCATTATTTTACTGACTCAGCTCTCAACCCTGACCTCAAAGGGTCATCTCCTCTGGTAGAGGTGTCAGAGGGCAGTCTTCTCCCTATGCAAGTCTAGCCCCAGACCTTTTCAGCAAAGATGGCTAATTGGATTAAGCTGTGTCAAAGTGTATACAAGCTGTGTGGGCAATGATGGGGCATGTGTGAAGATCACCAAATGATTTGGGATCTGAGTCAAATTCAAAGCTGGAGCTGTAGACGTGAAAGGCTTGTTGAGCCTTCATTTATTCAGGGTCAAATGTCGTAATACTCCAAATTAATTCTTCATGTCGAATTCCATGACTTCCTTGGGTGTTTCACAATGTTTTGGAATCTTTTTAAATAAATGGCACATTGTTTTGCATGAGAACCTCACAAAATTTGTACTGTGAAAACTGATCAAGATTTGTACGCACTGTCCTTGTGACCTACAGCACATTACTCCACTGTAGTGGTCAGTCACTTCCTTTCATCTTTGTAAATGTACTCAGCAGAGAAACAAACTTCCCAGGATTAAAAACTTTAACGATGGTTTTGAGTCCTTGCACTTAGAATGTGATCACATACTGTAGAGAATACTGTATGGGCAGCCATATAAAACAAGGACGTGTCTCCAGTGAGGGGTGAAATGATATCATAGACCTCAAAAGCGAAGCTCAAGAGAGTCCTATGGTGTCATTTAGCCCCGAGATGGAAACAGCAGCTTTGCATGTGTGGTTGCCTGTACATTATTTTGCATATTATATGTTTGCTTTGATTCATTTGCCTTCCTTATTACTCTGTTTTGAACGACCTAAACAGAAAATAGCAAACACCATACGGTTTTAAAAAAATATATGTGATTAAAATAATAGCTACATGGGCTGGCAACAATGTTAATAGTTAATTCTTTAACATACAGTTTACTTGGGGTGTTTTATTCTTGTTCATATCTTGGTTATGAGTATTCTGCAGTGTAGGTAAGCATTAGAAATCTTAATGGACAGGAAATATTATGCTGTTGTACCAAGGTAGTGACATAGCTACTGTGGTACAACAGCCTTCTGACATCATTACTGGGATACAACAGCATCTGGGAGTGTAAGGATTTCCACATGCAACACCACTGAACCATATACTATATGCTTTTTAGAAGCCCTGGCTGATATGAAATTGTCCGACAATGCATTCGGAATACTCTTAGACACTATGAGATACAGGTTATTTTATTTTAACTCCATTTCTGAAAAATATCTCTGAACAAGCATAAAACAAGAATAGACAAACAACTGATGTGACCATAAACATTTTCTACGGCAACATCCATTACAGGGGCCCTTTCGACCCCTTACAGACCAGTTTGGACCCTTTTAAACTGTTGTTATAAACACAGAGTACAAGCTTTTCAGAAAATCTTCAGGGGACCTGCATCATGATTCAAATGCAAGCTAGATTACCTAAAAAGTGGTCTAACTGGTATTTAAAACTGAAGCAGCTTACATGATGAAAATAACACCTGTGTTGTTTCTTCTGCCATAATCCATGGAAAATGCCACAACTCTGTCTGAACCTGTGAGAATAGCATCCAAAGGTTCAGACACACTTAGCATGATGCAGGTTGTCAGAAATCAAATGTTGTGCCTGCTTAATGCCTTCTAAAAATCCTGACCAGGATGCATTTCTGTGTTTGAGAGGTTTAACTTTTGAAATCTAATTTTTAGTGCCCTTCAGTACATTACCAGCACTGTTCGGATTGTGTTTGCCAGCACAGTTGACCTCTCTATTCATACTGATGCCATCTATAAATGTTCCTTCCAAAACTCGTCGCACTGCAAAAAATTCCTGTCTTCCACTCCCTGTCTGCCAGAAGACTGTTCCCTAAGACGATTCTCTCAGTGTTCGTCTATGCAGATGTGCACAGTACTGTCCCCAAATCTGCTTTGCTCATGCTAGATCCTCTTATTCCATTTCTTCTGCCACTTCCCCCTCAACTACAGGGTCATGATCAGGGGGAGCTAGATATGCAGCTGCAGTAGGGCGCGCACTGTCAGGGCAGCCACTGCCTCAGAGGGTAAAACTAAGAAAACCTTTTACTGTCACAGACAAACTTTTAACTTTATTTTTGTACATCGTTTATCTATTTCAAATTGGGGCTGTCAGCAGTGAGGTCTGTACTACATAGTCTAGTTCCAGTTTAATAGGGTGAGGGTGGGGGCTGTACAGAACAAAAAAGCAACAGGGCCCATTACTCAAAACATCTAATCTACATGCTTGTGTCCCCAGAAGAAGCAAGGACAAATTACACTGTTCAGTTCCTTGACAGTCCCAGTAAGGGGGGGGGATAGAAAAACTGCAGATGCTCAGCAGGACTTCTGCAAAAGAACCTACACTATAAATACTTTATATGCACTAATGGTTATTTTACACTTATTGGAAGGGAGGTAGAGCCCCACAAAATATTCAGCAAGGGAGCCCTTACAGTCACTGGTATAGCTCTACTCAGCTGTCCTTCCTGCACAATACTTCAGTTTTCTTTTTATTCTTTTATTATTATTCTGTGTTATCTTGTCTACCTGCTATAAAATTCTAGAACAACTCATCCCTACCAAACTATTGCATTAGTTGAGCACCCACAAGCTACTCTCAAATTATATCAATCAGGATTTAGACAGGGTCACACTACTACTCATGCAGCTGATAAAAGTTGTGACGACATTCTCATCTCTTTTGAAAATAAGGAGGTGTGCCCAGCTGTATTTCTCGACCCCACAAAAGTGTTTGCCACAAGCTGGCCCAGTGGTGCTGAGGCGCTGTAAAGTGCCTTACCTCACGCCATGCAAGTGACCCAAGTTTGGAAATGAGCTTAGGTAGCTGGGAGTCAGCAGGTGGTAGGCTGGGGGGGGCTAGGTGAGGATTAATAGGCAGCTCTCCTCTCCCGGACTGAGGTGGGAGGTTATCCCCTGTCTAGGCAGCCACCTGGTGGGGGTCAGGTGTCAGAGCAGATGGCTAGATGCTGATGTAGTCATTGGGAGGGTGGATGGGGAAGTGGGCCAGGAGCAAATGTGCGCCTCCATGTGCATGCCCCCACCATACTGTCACGACTCTGAATCGGGGAGAAAATGGGGTTAAAAATCATGCACCCCACCACCATATATGACCCCCCTGACACTTCCAGGTCCTGCTCCATATAGATCCCTGCTGGCCTGACAGTAGGGGAGTGGCTGATGAGCCTGGAGGTGCTTCTGCCCAGGGCCCACTGAAATGTGCAAGGTGGCAGTGGTGGGGCAGAAAGTTGCATAACAAAAAAAAAAAAAAGCATTTGACACCATTGGTCTAAATTTCCACCCACTTCTATAGTTCAGAAGATACATCTCAGGAATGTCCCAATGTGTTTGCACTGCTAACCTCATATCACATTTCTCTTCTATTATTAAAGGTGTACGACTGAGCTTAATGTTAGGGACGCTCCTATTTCTGCTCTACATCTATGACCTCCACAATTCAGTTGATAAAATCTTGATTCTGCTCTTTGCTGAAAATACTATTCTCTCCTCCAAATCTGTCAGAACTGCTATTGACCACCTTTAGCTAGACTTCACTAGGACAGGGTGCACCCTGCTGGATTTACGCTTATTACGCACTGCTAAAAAATATAATGGGTGTTTTTCTCCATAAGTACACAATGTGTCACTGGCTCTCCCACTCCTCTCCCGTCAACAACTGACAATATCTAGCATGATCGTGTTCCATGCAATAAATACTGTACCTAGGTATTTACCTACAGTAGACAGCATTATGTTTCAGCATTATATTAATTTCCTTGCTTCAACCTTAAAAATGAAGCAGTTTTTTTTTTCCAGATAGAAAACCTTGTTTAACCTTCAAGTTAAACAAACAGCTTGTATCAGCTCTTATTCTTTCCAATCTTGACTATGGTGAGGTCCTATACATAGCTGTCTCTAAACCTCACTCTCTCTCTCTCTCTCTCTCTCTCGACTGCATCACAGTACCCTTTGCATCATCACTGCACTCTTTACAGTCTTGTGGGTTAGTCATCCCTAGCAAACGGAAAACTCCACCACTGGTTTAGTTATAGCTACAAGATGCTGTAGGTAAAACACTTCCTCATTCCTAACTTAGCCAGTTACTCATACATTTAAACCCACACAGCACTGCTTTCATTCTGCCAGCTTGGTGTTGCTTAGTGAACTTAAATTCCTCTCTAAAGCTGGCTGCTCTTCAAAAGCCCATGTATAGTATTGACTCCTCACTACAGAGATCTTTGAAACTGCAAATATCAGTTACTGTGTTCAAATGCAAGTTACTGATCCACAATATCTTGTAAAATATTTTTGAATGTTTCAGATGAATACTGAATACCTTGTCCTGGCAACACATTTTTTTTTGTTTGTTTTTATTTTTTTATTACTCTTATTTTTTCATCTTCAGCGGAGCTGATCCCCACGATCTCCAGCCACCAACACCTGCACCCCCGGACCCAGTCATGCGCATGGGCCACACAAACCCACACCACAACCGTCCATTAGTGCTCTCGCACCCCAGCGAATACACCTCTCTCAGGTCCCGGGTGTGGCCATCAACTGCAGAGATCGCCCCCCGCTAGTTTCCTCTGTTTTCTTGTCCCCTTGGAGTGCAAGCATGCAATGATGTCAAGCACCATGTGCCAATGTCTGCCGCACTCCGCCCCTTGGTGGCACCACTCTAGTAGTGCATCCGGTCATCACCAAGGGCCGCTACAGAGCAGTGGCACCCTGGAACCCTCCCTGGGATAGGAGAGCTGTCCTCCGGACACTCAATCCTATCCCTCCCCAGCCAACCCCTGGCAACCCGGGCTCGCATCCAAACCTGGGTTGCCAGCGTGGTGCGAGGTGTGGTGTCCAGCACTTCAACCCTCAGTACCACTGGCCAGCCTTTGGCAACACATTTTTATTCTTAACCTATTTATTTGGTCACCTATTACTGTAACTACTTTTTTTTGTGAACTTTATTTATGCCCCTTTCTTCACTGGCCCAGTAGCACCGCTCTCCAGTGGGAACGGCCACTTGCTGGCTTTCTTCTGCTCGCCAAGATCCCCCCTGTCTTTTTCTGCCATGCCAGCATGCTCCTGTATCCTTGCCCCCAACTCACTGACTCCCCCGACTCTGAGTCCCTCCAAGGTGGGACCGCCAACTCCTCCAGCACTCTATCTATAATCTAGTGGGTGGCTGGAGGGAGGACAAGAGCCGGAGGCCAGCAGGGAGGATCTGGCACTGAGCATGGATGCCAGTCGAGTATCCCCACCTTCACCTTCCTGGGTGCCAGGGCTTTTCCTTCCTGTTTTCTCCATGAGGTGCGGAAGGTGCAATGACGTCCCACCCCCTTCCCACAGACGTCCACCATCACCTCTTCCCTTTCAAGTCCCCACCAGCATGCAGTGCTCCTGAACTCCACTGCGAGCCACTACAATTTGGGGAATCCCCAGTAACCCACCCCAGGAGAGGAGAGGAGAGCAGTCCTCTGGATGCTCGATCTTCTCTCCCCCACCAACCCCCAATGACCCGAGTTTGCTCCCAAACCCAGGTCACCGGCGTGGCGCAAGGTGTGGCATCCAGCCCCACAACCCTCAGCACCACCAGGCCAGATATACTATAACTACTTGCTGTAATTTTTCTCAACTGTACTGGATGCAACTGCAAATGAGACTTGTGCTTGCCTTGCTTTCCAATTAATACACTGCATTACAGTATGTTGTCAGTGTATGTTTAGATAGGATTTTAAACTGATTTCTTCTTCTGTAACCCCCTCCCTCCAGGTTACAACTGGAAATAAACTTCAGCTCAGTGTGCCTTTCTCAGTCACTAGTTTCTAACTAAATAAATAAATGCATATGCAGAGAACACAATTAATGCAAATTATAACATGGGTAGGCTGAGGGACTTTTCTGATTGGTAAAGGGCCCTCACCTGACCATGCAATAATGCACATTATTGGCACAGTTAGGGTTAAGAGGTCCCCCAGATCTGAGATCCTTTGGCAAATCTGCAGTTGTTCTGTAAGGGAAAATAATTTTTCAAAGGCAGCCATTTGCAATTGTCACTAGGGCACTGGCAGTATCTGTGCAGAACACAGAGTTGCCTTTGCAGAGTTATGGTAGCCTACGGAAGATGTGCAGCTTTTCCCTACCCAAGGACTCAGGTGTGCTGTAATCACAAAGGTAGGAATCTGACTTTCCCTGCCTGTTACTCTGCCCTTTTTCTCTTGTCCACCCCACCCACCCAACAGACCACTGGTTACCACACAGTGACTGCAGAGAGGGAGTGCTTGGGTAAAGTGAATGCTCCTCAGAGTGAGTGAGGGGGAGGGAGAGAGAGAGAGTAGGGAGTTGTAGTACTGTCCTGTGTATGCGTCCATTTATGTGTGTCTCGCACCCCTGCCCAGCTGGTGCAAGGCAGCAGCGGGAGAGCAGGAGCAGTGGTGCAGCAGATGGAAAGAGCCATCTACTAAGTAGTGTGGTAGTTGTAACTCTGCATACTGACATCTGGCAGTGTCAGTTCATGCGGGAACCTCGGTTCCTGCCCCCCCCAGCCGGCAGCTTCGTGCCTCACAATGCCCCCAAGGTGTGCGTTAATCCATATTATCAGCACACCCTGTTGTGAGTTAATGCTTACCTAATAGGGCATCTGTGTTTTGGTGTTCAAAATGGTGCCTTGTGTACTGTATGTTCTTTTTTTTTTTTTTTTTTTAAATTGGACCTCATTTAGAGGCATTAACAATGGAATTCACTTCTGAAGTTTAGACACTCTTCACCCCACTCCATTAGCTTAAAGAGCTGAAATTGATCAGTACAGTAACATTTATGAGGAAATGACAATGTAAGTTGAAAAAGAAAAACGAGAAAATATTTTTCACATTAGGTTATTTTTTTATTTGTATTTCATATGTTTTGTCTCATTTTTCTTATTCTGGTGATTGAGGTATCCTTAAATTGGCACATATTTTGACACAATTCTGGCTTCTCTAGCATCCTCCGATACTAATAAATAGTGAATAAGAGAAAATAAAAAAAGTGAACCCTGGGATCGCTAAAAATTCCTTTTTCAAAGATGTGTGTAATCTGAAAGACAGAAAGCAGTTCAATGGCTCCACTAGCTGAACAGTAAATCTTTTTGAAAATTTACATTTATTTGGATATCCCAAGACATCCCAACAATCCACGCATGCTCATTCCTGTTAATCATCATGCATGCTGCAGTCATGGTAACAAACTGTATGATAGAACAACTTACAAAATATCCTGGTGCCAGCAGATGCATCCCTCACTAAGGCTGGCTGTGTACCTGCTGCAGGGATTGTATAGGGGCACTTGAAAATGCAGCCCATAGAAAAAGATCTGTCCTCTTTATGCTTGATTTCACTGTTCCACTGGTCCTTCTTGGTCTGCCTGCCAAGTGCTCTTTGCTCTCAATCAGAATTGTTAATAGCAAGTAAGCAAACAAGCTGCCTTTTTAGATCCTATTATTATAATCTGTGTTTCTGTCATTGTGCAGCAGCTGCTGGGCCCTCCTTCCCAGAGTTATTAAAACCCTAATTAAAATCTGCATTAATCAGTCAGAGCACCTATGCAAGCCATTCAAAGTACTGTTTGCTTTTGACATGATTTTCACGGTAATAACCAAGTGAAAGAAGAAATAAACAATGCACTGTATGCTTCTGAAGCTCAAGGCTTTTCTGTTGAAAAAGCTGTACCACTAAACTGAGCATACTGCAGAGATTTTACAACAATGGCCTTGAAAGAGAATAGTGTGTGCATTAATATAAATGTGGCATGGTTCCATCAATGTAAACACCTTAGTGCAAAATACAAATTATACTTTCTAGTTGAAAGCTTTCTTAACAGCCTTATATGTTGTATGTACTGTAGAATCCACTGATACACAACCCAAACAGTACAACAGGCAAGTTACTAAGGGGGGCAAATTGTTGATGGTAACTTTTGCAATGATAGCAGCTTCAGACACTACTGTCCAGGGCCAAATGTTATCAAGTGACTAAGCAGTAAGGCTCTTTACCTGCTACCATTTCACGAAGCCATCCACTCCCCCTCCTACCCTTGGTATTAATAGGTACATTTCTTGGAAGAATCACCAGAGGCAAAAGCTTGGAACAGATATGGGGTAAACAGTCAACCACCCTTTCACCCACAAGAGTTGGTCCCTTCATTGACAGGGCTGAGACAATTTGGTAGGACAATATAGGAAAGTTTACACTGAACTCGTCCATGCAATATGAGACAAATGTAACAGCAAGAGGACTCTGTTTTCCAGTGATGTCAATGTGGAGCCTTCCATAATCATTCAATTTATTTATTTATTTATTTATTTTTTATTCTCTTTCCTTCAGACTGGCCCCATCATCCCTTGGTAACCTCTCATCCTGGTCACTACCCCCATCTATGGTTAATCTTGTACATGACACAGCTGAAACGGGACTTCATCTCCACTTACTTTTCCAAGTAAACAACATGGGTATTGACAAGGTCAAGCAGGTGGAGATATTTGATCTAGTGTCCTCCAGCAGGACATGGGACTGGACACGGAGACACGCCCTAAAGCTTAGAGGTGTTAGATTCAGGAGTAACGTTAGGAGGCACTTATTTTCCCAGAGGGTGGTGCACCAGTGGAGCTGTCAACTTGTGGAAATAGCAAATATGAAGAAAGTACCAACTTTCCAAGGTAAGCCAGACAAATTTCTGCCTAGCAAGAGAATTGCAGAGTACCCTCTGTAGTAGTGGGCACAGAATCCCTATAAATTAGCTGCACAGAATACTGATACATCCTTTTTAAGGTGGAGTGGACACTTGATGGACCTAAAGTCACATTCAACCATAAAGTGTTATGCTACTATGAAAATAAATCACACCAGAGTGGATTATTGTGCTTAGCAAATGGCTCGCTTAGAGTAGCGAGATGTATATTACAACTTCCAAAGTAGAAGGGAGGCCTCTCCCTACCTAAATTGTTGCATTATTACTTGGCAGCCCAGGCAGCAGGACTCATGACATGGGCCAAACAGAGAACTTCCTCCCAGTGGTACCTATTGGAAGATGCTGATTTGGGAGACAGACCTTTATTTACTTTGGCACTAATGGAGGCCACTTTGGATTACGAACGGGGCATACAAAATCGATGGGTCAGGCATGGACTGTATGTGCTTAGGAAGGTACGAAGGTTGCTAAGTACTCCAGGTGGGTTGGGCCTCCTCTCTTTCATTCGTTATGAGCCAGAGTTTTTTCTGCCAGTCTTGGACCCAGGATATGCAACTTGGGCAGCACGGGGAATTACTAGGTTTACACAATTTCTGGAAAGTGGTAGATGTATTACTTTTCAGAGAGCAAAAGGAAAGTTCCACTGGACACACACTGAATTCCTATGCTACATGCAGGTGAAACATTTTATCCACACTGAGGACCACATTTTTAGGCTGACACGTTCATATACAAGTTGAGAGGACTTCCTGTATGGCACAGTAACAAAAGCCGGACCGAGAAAATATATTTCTGCCATTTATAAGTTATTGCTCCAGCAGACGGATGACCCCTTATGAGTACACAAGAGGGCCTGGGAGAGGGAAACAAATATCACAATAACTGAAGCTGATTGGACACACACATTAAAATGGGGCTAGAAGGCAACCTTGACTCCAAGCTGGAGGAAATTTTTTTGGAAGGTCTTTATCCGATTTTTCCACACTCCCATGGTGACACAATCTTACAGTGCCTCTTCTGGGGCAAACTGCTGGAGAATGTGTGACCAAAGAGGCAACCACTGGCATGTTTTTTGGGGATGCCCAGAGCTGACAAACTTTTGGAAGGACATCCAATCAGCGATACGGCTATTACAGGAGTGACTCTCCCACTAACCTTTGAGGATTGGATCTTAGGGATACCCACGTTAACACACCAGAGGGGGGAGATAAGAAAGATTTTGGTAATCTTGATAGTCGTAGCATTAAAGTGCATTACTGGAAAATGGCTACTACATGAGTCACCCACCCTGGGACACTGGGTAAGGAAAGTCAATGACGTGTCATTGATGGAGTCTATGACTGCCAAACTCCATCTTAATTTTGAGAAACATGTAGAAAGGTGGCAGGGCTGGGATGTTTGGATACAGGGACAGGGTTAAATCAATAATAAAGTAGTTGGGGGGGGTTCAGGCGAATCGAGACACGGGAATGGACGGGAAGGTGGCTTGCCTCATTTGATGATATAGTAAAGTCATTGTAGCAGATTACAGTTTTGAAATCTATAGATAACTGAGTAGGGTAAAAACAGACATATGGGGGGGGGGGGATAATGTGTGCAATCCAACCAGCGGCCATATTTCTCAGGCCAATGTTAAGTGTTTGAGTTACAATCTTAGTTGTTCTCTCTCTCTCTAGTTTAAGAACTCTGGTCCTGAGTAGCCTTCCATGTTTCAAGGAGGCAACAAACAATGATACACAGAACTGCAGATCACAACTATTAGGTGGTGCATGTACTAACATACTAACATACTAAAATGCCAGCAGAATAGGCCTAATGGTCTTTTGTGTCTGCTCGTTTGGTCAGCCCCCACCCTGGAGCTGACCTTGCTGCCCCTCTTTCCGTCTCTGGCTTCTGCCTTCCCAGTCCCGTATATTCTCACTGCACTGGTTTTTGCCTCCAGAACCCTTCCCCTGTACCTGTCCCATCCCCCTCTTGAACCATTCCACCATTTCTGCCTCCACCAACCCCCTGGGCAGCACATTCCATGGCTCCACCACCCTCTCAGTGAAGTAGTATCTCCTCCTTTCTCCCCTGAAACCCCCCCCCCCCCTTCAGCTTCCACCCATGCCCCCATATATATGTGGGCTTTTCCACTTAAGAAATGGTGTAATTCCAGGATACACTGGACCTGATTTTCTGAATGCATTATATTGTAAGCTGTTTATCTTGTAAGTTAATGTGTTTTACAGCTGTGAAATTAACGGATGATGTAAAGCTGACTTAAAATAAAAGAAAATGGTTCACTGCTCTTTCATATTATATGTAAAGTGAAACATTTTTAATGATCTTTTCACATAAACAGTTTGTTTACACTTTAAATAACAAAATACGCGCATAAAATATTCCATGATTTTGTATGTAATGAGGCTTTTATTGCCCTGGTGATGAGATCTGGCACCTGACCATGCAGTGCTAGAAATTTAATCTAAACTGCACTGAAGTTAATGCAAGGTCATGTGAAGTCTTTCAGCCAATGACGTTTCCACATTTGTTCTTGCCATTTTAAAAGGTGTCTCACAAGACACACTCCTCTTCCAGGGAGGATGGGAGGGAGCCAGCATCCACTGCCCTACAACCACCTGGGTTACCATGGTGATGTGATTGGAGCTGTAACAGAAGAAGGGAGACAACAAGAGGCTCTAGTGTGTGTGCCATTCAGTAAGCTCCCAGTGCTTCCTAAGGGTAGGGATGGAAATTGAGGCAAATCCCACAGTGCAGCAGCATCATCCCAGCACTCTTGGGCCCGTGATGCTGACTGCTTGCCCCCCAACTGGACAGATCTTAACTGTCCCGCAGTAGTAAGCCAAATGCCCTACCACTGAGAGGTAAGTCTGTGGTAAAAGGAAATAGGGGGCCAAGAGACACAGAAGGTGAGATAGGCCTGGAACGTTGCCCTGCTGAGTAAAGCTGCTTCAGAGGGAAGGAGCAAAAACATGTTTTTTAGATGGCCATTGGGGAGCTGTTCCTCTGTTGGAGCAAGGAAATAGGGCAAGGCAAGGATGATACATTAGTGGATTAAAGTAAGGCTACCATCTCAGATCCATTAGTGATTTTCTGTCCCCCTCTGCTGGCTGGGAGGGACATAACCCATGGGACCAGACTAGACTGCTACTTGTGTGTATGCAGACAAATAAGGAATGAAGACAATACAGTAGGAAAAACAAGACTCCGGAGCCACTAAAACAGCAACCCTGCAGGTTGACTTCAAGCAGCAGTTCCTTTTTTGCTGTGCATGTGATCAGTCTTTAAAAGACATGGAATAATATGTCTTCTGCCAAATTCAAAGTATTCAATAAGAAAACATCTGGTACAGTATTCTGTTTACAGTAGACAATCTAAACATCAAAGCACTGTTGCAGCACAAAGCTCTGAATTGCATTCCCTATGATGATACCTAGGCTAGGGCTGTACTTTGGCATAATGGCATCCTGATTGTGGAACTTGTTCTACCAAATATCTACAACAGCTCCTAAGCTGAAGTCTTTAAGAAAGCCTTGTAATTGTATTTATTTACCCTGGCTTTTAGTGAGTTGTAATAATTTTTATGATTTCAATTGTGGTGACTAATTGTTTTATCTGGTTAATTATATGCTTTGTATTTGACATTATGAACTGGATCAAAAAATTCAAGGAAGCTGATTGGCTGAGAGGTATTTGAAGCTGGGAGTAAATCCTACTACATACCCATAGCTTCAGAAAGCCTCTGGCCATCAGCCTCCTCACTCTCAGCAAACTCCTCTGAGTGCAACCTTCCTACGTCCCTCACTGTGCTGCACAGAGCCCCACTAGAGTGCCTCCTGCAGTCCGGAGTGACTAAAACTTGAGACAGATGGTATTAAGAAAAAAAACCAAAAATAAAAGCACATGAAATCTTCACCACAGCCCCTGAGGACTACCACCGTAAACCTCACACTGACCCACCCACTTCTCTCCGCATGCCAACAGTGGGATTTCCCATACAAACAATCAACAGCAGCAGCCAGTGGCAGGAGCCCCTGGTGTGTATGTACTGGGCGGCTCTTCAAACCAAAAATAAAAAGGCAGAAAAGACTCCAAAACCAGCCATACCACATGTGTCTGTGTTTATTTTCTAAATAGTTCTTTTGGCTGGCAGCTTCACATTCCAACAACTGCCCCCGCCGAGTTACCGAATACCACCCCTTGCTCCTCCACCCACTAAAACGTTATTTAAATATTGTAGCGCTCACAGTTTAAACTGCCGTCGACTGCGGCATACAGAAAACCACTCTGCTCTCCACAGCACAATGCCGCAATGATGCCACCCCAACTGACAGAGAGCAACAGCCACTCACGAGCATGGAACCTTCCCCAAGTAACAGAATGGCTCTGTTCAACCAAACATCTGCCTGCTAACACAAAACAAATGGCAACTTCACAATTCCTCCTGCTGTCCCTCATACCAGATCTACTGTAGAAGGTGGTATTCACCACTGAACCAGACATCTAGGTCCACTTGAAAAGTACATCCCACTGCTCCAACCACCTACCATGACTTCTGGCCACCTCTACCATCAAGCACAAACAGTGCCACCTATTGGCCATAACAGATAATAAAGGAACTTTTTTTTCAAATGTAAATCTACATACAAAAATATAATAATTATGACAGTTTTGCCTTTTAAACATCTTTTTATATTTTAGCACATGTGGATACAATTCATAATAGCAATAATGCACTCCAGGGCATGGCATATCATGGGATATTGTCACTTCTTGGGGGCATGAGGCACTCAGCCACAACGCACCCGAGGCATGATGACATCCTATGATATAGCACACACTGTCGTGCATTATTTCTTAATTATACCACTGCTTGTTTTTATATGTTTGTGCGAAGCAGCCTGAGCCCCTGAGATGAGGCACTCTATAAAATAACAATTACAATACATTACCTTTCTCACAGAAGTCATAGAGGTCACGTGAGTTTTCAATATTTTATGAAAACACAAAGATTTTTGTTATTTTCCATGAGAATCCCATGATTCTTGGCCATTTCCATGAGAACAGCATGACTTTTAGTATTTTTCATGGAAACAACTTGTGTTTGTTTTCATATGACAAATTCATAATTTGGGGACTCACCACTGCAACATGATTGGTCCAAGTCAGCCCTAGTGTGGGATTCTGGGGCTTGCACCTGAGTCCTGATCTCCCATATGGCAGCTCAATATGCTGCCTTCTGCTACTGGACCAGACTAACAATGATTTTTTTTAACATTTAAATCTTTGGTGATATACTTATTTAAAAATATGTTAAAATAGAGATGCATTGTTTAACACATAATCAATCGAGTCATGACATTTTGTGACTTTTACTATGATTTCCATGACAGTGGCCATTTTGAGCATGACAACCATGATTTTTCTCTAAATGTTTTCATGGGGGAATAAATTACAGCCCTAGTGATGCCCTATTTCTATTCTTACTTGTCAGTTTTGAAAGTTTAACATGATCTTGCATCACTGTTAACATGAGATAAATGTAACAAAAAGGTTAACATAAAAGGCTACTGTTAATAGAAAATAAAACTCATGTTTCAACCAATAGATGCTCTGCAGGAAAGATTCATTAATAAAAACGTACACACTGTTCTTATCTACTTACTTACTAACTTTATTTTCTATTTTACGGATGCATTTACTTTCACCTTTTTGTTTTATTAGCTACTCATATAATGATGCAGCACTTCCTCCCCAGGACACATCTGGAATCGAGCGGTAGTCTGCTCAGTATGTCTTTCCTGGTAAAACCTTTAAATAAATAAATAAATAAATTGTTCAACAGCTCTATTAAAGAATCTAGGATAGGATTTACAACATTTTATACACAACAATAATGACAACACACATTCTTGTCCATGTCAGCTATGGTGTATTTGCTTACTTTATGTTATGTTACTCCTGTCTAGGCATCTAGGCACTTTCTTCTCAAAGCATCACCACTGTATTATCACAAGCATTTGCCAATGCTGAACGTTCACTTGCTAGTATTTGCAATGCAGGTGTTTGGTACTGGTACTGGCCCTGACAACCTGAAAGATCTTCTGTCCCCTTACTGCCCCGAGCGATTGCTCCGTTTGGCAGATGAGGGGTTGCTACAGATCTGAAGTGTTGTTTTAAAATCTTCAGGGGCCCGTGCATTCATGTACGCTGCCCCAGCCCTTTGGAATTCTCTACCCCATCGGCTTCGGGAGTGTGTGACCGTGGGGGGAAGGGGGAGGTTAAACAGGCACTGAAGACCTATTTCTAGAGCAGGGTATACTGTGACTGATAAGTTTAATCTCTGGATTGTATTATGTATGTATTATTGCTGTTTTATTCATTGTTTTAAGTTTTGTAATGCACTTTGATATTTGAAAGGTGCATAATAAAGATTATTATTATTATTCAGAGAAGTGCGCCGGGTCAGACTGGGAAGCAAAGGGCCCATCTGGTAATGGGACCCTGGAGGCCCTGGTACTGACCGCAGTATGCCCAGATTTTACCGACACTAGTATGCCCTGGCCTACAAACTGTAACCTGAATTTAACCATAAAATAACAGCATGCATTCCATTTGTAATATTGTATGACTTTGACACACTATGATATTAATTCTCACCACTTGATTCCAGTCTCTCGCCTCATACAATTTAAACCTATGCTCCAAATGGCCAAATGTGAGTGGGTGTCTCAGCGAGACAAAAAGCAAAATGCCAGCCAGCATAGTCCTCAACTCCCCCACAAACAGACATAGAAATGACAACATGGCAAGATTTACAATACAAAAAGTGTGAGTGAATTAATTTGCCTCACATGGGTTGTTTTACTTTAAGTTCCTTATCTGTCTACTCTGTGAGATACAAAATATATATTCACTTTTTTGGTATTTTTATTAGATAGACTCCACTCGACCACCCCAACCAAAATACAGGCTAGCACCTCAATTTTAACTTGTCCACATTACATTAGCAGCAAGTGTAGTAATACCTCCCCTTCCCCAGCCCCTGCCAGCACAATAAAAAAAATTCACCTTGTATAATTTGTATGTGGAGGTTGCCTGGACCAGACGTTTTACTTCACCCTGGCTTCTGGCTCAGCTTGTGGCTACAATCTAAAGGCCTTCATACTATAGTGATAATGGGAGGTCACATTTAGCATCAGATTTAAGTTCTACTCATCAATTATTACGTGAGACAGGCCAAGGAAATGTATGTAGCACCAGAATGGTATCTTCAGTTAAATAAATCTGCATACTGTACCAATTCACAAAAAAGTTACTTTTATGAGAATAAGGTACATATGTCCTTGTATTGACATTGTTGGGGCTGGCAGTATAGCCTAGAGGTTAGAGTAATGAGCTGTGAATGGGCTTGGTACATCTAGCAGCCCTTGGTTTGATTCCCACAGCCTCCACTTTCATACTGTGTGACTGAGCAAGTCACTTAAACCTCTCCAGTGCTCCCAGGTTGCCCCTGAAAACAGGCACTTGTACCTAGTGGGCATACTCGGTTACCAAAGACTAAAATAAATACAATAAATTGTTGATATTTGTAGTTTCAAGTCTGCTGCTACTTGCCTTCCCCCCTTCCCAACAGACATGCACATGGAGTCCAGTGAATGGTGTGAAGCATTAATACTTATTCAAGCTTATAATTCAGCTACATCAAAAATGGAAGCTCCTTGAAAATAGAACAAACAGGAATGTTAGAATCCAGATGCCATAAATCTGTTGATAATGGTGAGAAAATGTTGGATTTTTTTATAATTCAGAAATACGTTCCTGTGAGTTGCTGTACCAGGTCAGCAAATATCTTGACAGGTGCAAGAGATTAAAATGACTGCAATGAAGAATCTATTTTTTCCTTCTGCCCCGAGTGACTTCTGGAACTGAACTGAATGCTGTTCTGGGACATAATGGAATGCTGCAGTCCTGTCACAGTGTCCTGCTCAGAATAACTGCATTCACCTGGGCCCTTCGGTGGAATGTCCCTAAATGACCTAACTAGAGATTTAAGGTGTTTGTATTACAGCTGCTTTTTCATAGTAGCTCAGCTCCCACGTGCAGAGCTCACCACTGTAGCTGTTTCTACAAATGTGAGTTGTATGGTGTTGCAGGTGGCCTAGCAGATGCCCCTCCCTGACTTGATCCTGTCATATTTTTTATTAAAGTGCACCCTCCTTTCCAATCCCTCCCTCTGCTGCCTGCCTCCTACCACCTCAGTCATGATGCTGTATGGCTCAATATTTAAAATGCACCCTTCTTCCAAACCAACCCCTGTGCCAGATGGGTTACTTAAAATAAATACACCCCTTCCCACTGCCATCCTATGCTGCATCACTTCCACCAAGCAGGTGTTAGTATTTTATTTTAAAAAATCTCCTCATTCTTTACCTCTGGGCACTCCCTTCCTTGACCCACAATCCCACACATCAGAAAGTGGCACGGAGCCTTTACAGAAGGGCTGAAAATGTGTTACATTTTGGCTCTTCTCTACTATAATATCTCATAGCAGCCACACATGATAGGCTCTCCACACATCCAGCTCTGCCTATACAGCAAGGTTAGTGTAGGTTTAGGCCTGTGGTAGTCAAATGTCCTCTGCTGACTGCTCGACAGGCACAACATCTGCTGCCAGCCAGACTCCTGCTTACTTGCCCCAATGGATTAGCTCCCTCCTCAGCCTTTGCCTTGTCATCCTGATCAGCTACACAACTCAGTCCAGTGTCTACCTCTTATTTTATTTATTTATTTATTTAGACAGCAGTTTAGAAAACCTTTGAGCCATAGGCTCATTTACAAAGGTACCTTGTCAGAGTAAGACAAACAAAAATACACAGTATAACACAGTATAACAGTAACTTATGACAGCAATAAGTACATAGATACAAACAAGCTGGTACAGGTAGGATTGATGTGAACAATACCAGAGTTATGTTGTCCTTAGCAGCTTAGTAGTAAGCTTTGTCATAAGTATTGAGTACGGCTTTGACTAGTGGCAATTACAGCTTCGGGTGTTAAAGTGGTTCCGTAAGGACGTTTTGAAGCACGATATAGTTGGAGCTTCGGAGATGGAGGGGGGCAGTGTGTTGAACCAGGAGGGGGCCCTAAAGCTGAATGCTCTTTGGCCGTGAGAGGTCCTAGCTCTAGGGATAACAAGAGAGGTTTTCCCAGAGGTCCGAGTATGAACTAGTGGGACAGAGCGGCGGATGGTGGTGGTCAATCCTGGCGGGGATAGCCCAAGGAGGGTCTTTTTTGTAAGGGTACAGGTCAGATATTTGAGGCACTCATCAAGATCAAGTACCAGCGCTTTAGCGTACAGTAGACAAGTGTGTATTAGCCTATGTGCCCCAGTAATTAACCTGCAGGCCTTATTCAGAGTAGTGCGAATTTTATGGAGTACGGTCTGATCAGCAGCACCATACACCGGCAGTCCATAGTCCACTAGGGACAGGACAGAGGAGGTGACTGCAAGTTGAAGAGCCTCCGGGGGGAGGCAGTGTTTATACCGATGTAAGATGCCCAATTGGATATTAGTGGCAGTGGCAAGGGCAGCGATGTGTCCATGGAAGGAGAGAGAGGGGTCAAAATGGATCCCTAGGTATTTATAGGAGCAAACTTGTTTGAGTGGGAAAGAGGACCCAGAGTGAATGAGGAGTTTGAAGTTGCAGGACTTGTTTTGAGGATTAGTGAAGAACATGGTTTTTGGTTTTTTAAGATTCATCACCAATCTACGTTCCTTGAACCAGCTTCTGCAGCGAGTCCTGGAGGGCAATAGGGTTACGACTTGAGGAAAAGATGACTGCATCATCAGCGTACAATAGAATGTTCCCCGAGCAAGAGCGTGGAAGGGTGTTAAGGTAAAGGGAGAATAGTAAGGGGCCCAGAATGGAGCCCTGGGGAACCCCAGAAAAGACGGGACAGATGTCTGAGTAGGTCCCATTACTTTTTACATGCTGTGAGTGGTCAGACAGATAACTGGTGCACCAGGAGATAGGCCCAGCAGCAAAACCAGAGAGACTAAGGGCATCAAGAAGAAGGGGGTGGGAGGCAGTGTCGAAAGCTTTAGAGAGGTCAATGAAGACCGCACCAGCCAGAGAACCAGTGTCTAAGGAGGAGTGGAGAAAGTTGGAGAACTCTAGGAGGGCTGTGTTGGTACTGTGGCCTACTCTGAAGCCATGTTACTCAGGACATAGGACATTGTAGGTGGAGAGGTAGTCAGAGATTTGGGAGGCCACCACTTTTTTCAAGGCCTTGGAGAGAGGAGAGAGAATGGAGATTGGCCGATAGTTTCCAGCCACGGTCCTATCACCACCTTTAAAGATCGGGGTCCATGCTCCCGAGAAGCTCGAGCCAGACTCAAAGGGCATTGTGTGTGAATGGGAGCTTTCTGGCAGTGGGACACTTGTTACTGGTATTTGCACTGTGAGCAATTCAAAAAATCTGACCTACTTGCTGTGCCTGAGGACAGCACAGTGAGCACTAATACAATTCTGCTTTAGCAGACTCAGCTGTCCCATCTGTTTCCTTGCCTGCTGAGTGCAAAATAATGCTGGACATTTCCTGTGTGTGTTTCGGGGCTGGCTTCCCCTGTTGTTTGCACTAAACCTGCAGTGAGATTCACTGCATCATACCTGCTGGAGCAACCTGTAAATAGGTGATCTGACTGGCTGTAAAGGGCTTACCTCGTCACTTTAATATAATAAACAGCAGTTCCTTGAACACCCAACAGAACAGCAGGAAGGAGGTGTTTCAAAACCTTTATATAACATCTGGCGTTGGTAGAACACCCTAGACTTTCCAACATGTAAAAACAGGACTTAAAGCAAGGCTCTACCATGCTTTCCCTGCGTGAATGGTATTACATCGATTCACCATCAGACCGCAAGGCAAGGCATCATTGTCTTCCATTCTCTGGTGGTGAGTGTTCCTGCTTCAATGGAAGGGGTCAAAGAAAAAATGAACAAGGAGCTCTCAAGAATCTATTATGAATATGCACTACTGTGTCTAATGGGAGAAGAATATCCTCCCATTTCCAAACAACTGCCCCATACAGCATATGGGAGAGAGAATGCACTGGGCAGCAGCCGCCAATAAGTAAAGCGGCACAGCAGCTAATGCAGAAGCCTGGAAGGGAGGGCTCACAGGAACAAGGACCAGGGAGACTGTGTGTGGTGGGCAGCAGGAGCTGCAAAAAAAGCCACATCGCAGCTAATGTACAAGTCTTGGGGGGGTCAGAGGAGCGAGGACCGAGGGGGGAGAAAGAGAGTGAGGCAGGTGGCAGGAGCTGGCATAAGTAATGTCACACAGTGGCTAATGAAGAAGCTGGGGGGAAGGGATTTCAGAGGAACAAGGACCGGGGAGTGCATGCCCAGAGTTACAGCCACAGAAAGAAATAAAGCACTCTCCCATTGGAGCAGTTCATTTCTTTCAGCTACAGAACATGCCACGTCAGCAAGCAGAACTACTGTCATGACCAGAGTGCCTGATCATTGGAGTACGCTGCCAAGCCCATTGCAGTTTCAGCTGTTACTGACTCGGCAGAGGCACAACTCTAAAATGTCGTCAGTAGCAAGACGTTCCTTGTGCAAGTGCAAATGAACATAAAAGGGGTTTAATAAGCAATACTGCATCACATACAGTGGTAGTCATTCAAAAATTGACCTGTAGCATGGTACTGTGTGGTAACAGAATACATAGTATTCAAAGGCTATCGTGCTAACGCACCACTACCATGCGGTATACTGCGCTATCAGTCAAGTTTTGCGTGACTACTATTGTACTTGCTTTACAAGACAACATCTTCATGACAAAATCACTACACCCCACCCCCCACTTTAAAAGACTACAAGCCAGCCCAGTGGTGCAGAGGGTTGAGGTGCTGGGTGTCTAACCTCGAACCATGCCGGCGACCTGGGCTCAGGAATGGACTCGGGGTGCCAGGGGCTGTCAGGGAAGGAGAGGATTGAGTGCCGGAGGACTGCTCTCCTTTCCTGGGGTGGGTCGGGTGGGCATTCGCTCTGTATTGACCCGGTGGAGACCAAGGGCACAACAAGGGGTGACACAACAAGGGGGAACAAGAGAAGTGTGAAAATTGCATGCATACCATCTGGATGATGGCGGCCCCACCCCTGTGCATCCCAGCTGCGATGCCTCCAGGCTGCATTTCCACACCCCATAAAGATGTAAAAGAGTGCTACATGCACTCCAGTCTCCCCTTCCGATGCCCTGGTGGGTAAGGGGGCCCCCCGGCAAAGGAATATAGCCAGAATAATGGGGCATTGGAGCAGCTGGATGGCAGATCAGTGGGAGGTAACGGCAGGACTGGCCGCCCAAAGGAGAGGATGACAGCAGGTGTGTAGGAGGATATAACTTTAGATTATGCAAAAAAACAGTTGCAAATATGTTATGATTTTAAGAAGTTGTCTAATAACAACTCTGTGCCATTAATGGTCACTATCTGTGCTGCTAAGTAGTTGGTATGACCACTGCACACCACCAGCAACCCCACTGAGCTATACTCAATAGGGTCACATCTCCATGCTGCCCACAAAGCCTTGCAACCAGGTGTAAAAGTGGTGGCAATGCTATTGGCTTGCAGGATCATTCACAAAACCATAGCACCCCTGGCAAGTCAAGCCACAACCTCCAGCAGTGCCCTCAGAGTTACTACCTTGAAAATGAGCTGGTAATGATTTATGAACAAGGAAACCAGGAAAGCGATCTACAACGGGACAATATCACCCGCTATTTTCTACGGCGCGACCATGTTTCAAACACTGAGGCCAACAGAAAGACAGTGCCTTGGGACACTGTACCACAGGGTCAGCTGGTTTACAGCTGGGACGCAACAGATGGAGCATTACTGCAAGGTGCTTCAGGCCCTTGACTGGCCATCCCTCAAAGCCAGACTAGTTTATCCTTCCTTGTGCTTGGCTTTTAAACTACAGCAACCTGGGCTCACCCAAGTCTATGGGACCTGCTAGCCCCTAAAATAAACAGAAGATAGCTTAGGTCTACCTCGAAAGTTACTTGAAATACCCAGAGCCAAACCATCCCTTGGTCTTCGGTCTGCCAGAGCAGCTCTTCCCAAACTCTGTAACAACCTTCCGAGAGTGATACAGGGCTATACCTCTCCTGGGGGCTTTAAGAAAGCACTAAAATCACACCTAGACAGTGGGACTCTGTGCTGCTGCCTCAACTGAGGCCACCTGAAAGTTTCTCCGTAACAGGGGGATGGTCAGAATGGTTTCACAGTTTAAAGATGGGAAGGGGCACAAAGCAGAACAGAATATTACTGCAAGGGCACTTATCTAAGCTGTTTTTGTTGATCTGATTGTTTCTATCTAAATGTCTGGGTATTGTTTGGATTCTGTAGATGATGCAGAACATGCTGCAGTTGATGGTCTTATGCACTATGTAAACCTTGTTCCCGTTTGTATCAAAGCATTGGTTTTCTTTTCCCTTAGGTACATGTAACTAATCCCGGGTCACCCCTGAAAAAGGGACTGTCAAGGTTTCAGTGGGCCTACCTAGTTACCAAAATTTAAATAAAATAAACCTTGAGCAACTGAGAATGGGGATTCACTGTCTTAGTTTTACTTTTCATTTTCCTTTTTTAGCCCTTGGCATTCTGGAACAGACAGGAACTTCAGTTGCTTCCTATAGGAATTAGAGGCCACTTTGGAAAGGGAAGGTTTATATTGTTTTAACGGCATGAATCACTTTATAAAATACAAAAGCAAGTGCCGTTTTACTGTTGCTTCTCATAAATTTTTTTTTTTATAAGAAAGTGTTTTTTATGTAGGAAAGCAACAGTTTTTCCATGTTTTTGAATATAACTGAGCTACATGATACGTGTACTTGCAAGTTTAGGATACAACTATAGTTACAGACTTGTCAATCAGTGAATGGTAGATGAGGTCCTGCTCATTTTGTAATGGAAGTCGCTGTACTCGTGCAGGTTTATGAAACATACAGTAGCTCAAACACAGCAGCAGAATGTTGTTTTGAGTGCATTCATTCCATGAGCATAATGATATGTCACATGTAACAGACATGTCTAATTAAAAATAAAACATATATTAACTATATGAAAATGCTTAGACTACACATTCAGGATCTGGAGGTAAACACTGCCTAGCAGGCAAAGTAGGGCTGGAAGGATTATTAGGTTTTACAATAATGAAGGTTTTGGGCAGGTGTTCCCATACTTATGATTTGCAAGATAAATACAGACACATAAAGTGGCGTCAACTACCTATCATCTGGCACAGTATATAATATACAAATGGAAGTTTGCTTGGTACTGTTTTCAGAACAGCAATGCAGCATACAATGCTACACCTTCCCAAGTAATCTATGCCTGATTTTCAATAAACAGTATTAGAGTTCTTGGTTACACAGTAAACAAAAGGTCTCCCCTTCAAGTCAGCATATTAGAATTGCTTTGAAAAATTATGCCATGTTGAGTAATGCTGTGAACACGTCTACCTTGGGCAAAATTTCCCTACATTTTTCATGCTCAATAATCTAATTATTGTGCACTAAGCTGCATCTTACAGCACATGCAATAAAGCAGGACCATCACCAGATAAAAATATGTTTCCTTGCTGAAAATCCAGTGTAGTGTTCTGGCAATGAATTTAAAAGTTTACATTTAAAGTTATGGCAGTAATTGTATTATTAATTGCATGGGTGTCTCAATCAGAACAGAATTCTTTACATTCTATACTGTAGTTCCTTCATGTGCTGTACTGTGGACTATCATAGAGTGCCACTCAAAGCATTATGACAGGTAAATGCTTCATACCTGAGACCTTTATTCACCCCCACCCAGGTCATGTAATAAAACTTAAAAAACAAAAATTCTTCTTGTGTTGTTCATCCTGAATACATTTATTTTATCTATTTGAAAATTGGTAACCAGGAAGCACACTGAGCCAAGGTTCTTTTCAGGTGAGAGCTGGGGGACAGTGGGAAGATAGAAGCACGCATAGTACATAATAGCAATGAACAACATTTGGTATAAAAATACATTAGTACAGGATTAGAATAAAATACAAAAATCTGTATGTGAAGAGAATAAAATGCAGTACAGCTCAGTAACAATGCCTAGCAAATGCATATTCAGAAGTGGCAGCAATCCTTGGTGAATAAATTTGTATTTCACATAAAACCCTTTAGGCAGTGCTTATTTTCAAAGGGTTTAGCGTTGAGCACAACAAAAACCAATGTTACAGAGTTAGGTACACAGTGTACAGTGCAATTTCAGTACAATACAATAAAGAACAATACCATACAATACAAAACAGTACAATGCAATACAACCACACTGCATTGATGTGTCATCAGATACATAAGAGGCAATGACATCAAGTGTTGAGGGATGATGAGGATTAGTAAGATTGGTTACATTTGACAATAGTAAGCAGTTGATATGGCATAATGATGTCAGAACAATAATGTAATATAGTGAATAAGAACAATATTGACAACTGGCCAGTTGACCTGAGAGCGAGTTATTGCCTGACCTCGTAAAGGAGAGAGAAACTGTAGTGGTGTGGAAATTAACCCAGTGCAAGAGTGGGGACCTAGCTGGTTGCTGAACAGGATGGTTAAGGCACAGCATAGTTTCTGGAGGAAGGATGACAGGAACAGGTGGGAAAGGGTTAACTATCAACTGGTGCCTGAGCACGCCAGGGATGTATGTATGCATGGAAATATGTATACATTTTAAGTCTTTTTGCACAGATTTATCAGTCCTGTGCTCTTTTTGAGGGGGGGCAGGGGTGGTCAGCAGCAAATGAAGTATGTGCATTCAACCTAGGGTACTTAATAGATAATGTACTTCATTACCCAACTCCCTCTACCTAGGATTCTCTCTTGACAGTGACCTACTATGCATATATGCCTTAAGATCCCATGATCAAGCCATGTTATCTTCCAATAAATGCCACACTAACTTGGATGACCTTGCTTTCTCCTGCTACAAGCCAAAACTCTAGCACTCCCTCCTTTCAGACATATGTTGCAGTCCTATGCACTCCGTGTTCAGATCTAATCATTAGAAACATTCACTACTGAAATTTGCATGCCCTTGCGCTTAACAGTGTCATGCTCTATGGGTATTCAAGGGTGACGTAATACATTTCAGTGTTAACATGTAATTGCACCTGTTGATTCATATTATCCTGTACATGTGCAAATTTAATGCACATCCCTGCAGTGTATATGTGCTTTATCCAGTGATCTCACCAGTATTATGATTTGCCTATTCCTTGAACTGTTTTCTGAAATTGCTTGATATGTATTACACCTTCCCCGATGGTACTGTTGCTACTGTATTGTGTAATTTTGCCTGCTACTTATGTTTTAATCTCATCTATAGCCTTTGTAACCACCTAGATCATGCCTGAAACTAGGAAATTGCTTAGTGCACTTATCTGGTAAACAAAAACAAAATAAATCCCCACCCCTTTTTTGCAAATTATCTGGAAAACTATATTCTATCTAGTTTTTTATAAAAATCCAGTCATTAACTACTTTTTAAGATCAGGTCTTCAATTTTTATTTCATTACATCTTTTTATTTCTCGTAAACTTAAAAAATTTTTTTTTTTAATTCCAGAGTACTGTAGAAATGATCCTTTGTGATTAATCAGTGGCACAGCATTATTTTACAGTGCAAGGAGACCAACATATTCTATGATTTACATATCCAAAATAGTCAGCCTGAGACACAACATCTCATAGAAAGGTGATTCCTAGTTCTAACCAGTTGTACAGCTGGGGAGATGGAAGCAAATGGAGATAGTGTGACTTGCTGAAGGTTTCACATTGAGCCTGGAACTGTGGTGGGATTTTCTGGTCACAGTTTTGTACTCTAACCGTTATACTATACCTGCTGTCCTTCCATCCAACGGTGCCTGCACCTACCACCACCTTGCTGCAAATATAGTAGGCATACTGTACATCCTAATCCACAGCCTCGTCATCTCCTTCCTCAACAACTGTAACCATATTCACTCTGTTCTCACCAATAATCCTCTCTCCAGGCCCCAATGTATTGCAACTGTTGCTTTAGGTATCCTAACAAGAACATACAGATATGACCATATCATGGCAATCTGCATTGATCTCCAAGGGCTCACTATGCTCCCACAAATCCGAGTTAAACAGAAGCCTTATGAACAGTGGTCATCATAATTTGTAAGCCTAAGAAAATCTTTTTTAATCAATGTATTGGTCTCACCTTAGCAGTTCAGAGATATTAACTAAGTTTGTCCTATGGTAGGGTAAAACTGTGTCTAATTACACTGTAGTCAGGCACAGCTGATAAACCTGATGCCTTGATATGTACGGTAACTGGTATAAGTTGACATTCTACAGGAACTCTTGGACCTCTAGAGTCCCTGCCACCAAAGGTTCTTGGCTTTTGGCAACTGACTAGCTTGCCATGTTCTATAATATAAGTCTAATTACAGATAATAATCATGAGCTAAGGCAGCTTTTGATTGGCTACTCTGCCTGGCATTATTCTCTTAGAAATGCCCGGCACACATGTCATGTTCAGTTCATCACACACATCATGCTGTAGCTCCCAATATCAAACTTAGCTGTTTTCAGAATTGCAGCAGAATCCCAAAGTCCACCAACTCTTTTCAAGAGCAGTACCACAACAAAATGTAATGAATGAACAGCAACATTTTCAGCCATTCTGAACCACACCCATGCCGAACCACTCTGTTTACTCGACGCAAAGACTCTGCCTACCATTAGACTGGTGCGAAGACACTCCATACAGAAAAAAAAAATCCAGCAAGTAAATTCTATCACTTTTAACATTGCTAATTATTGTGATTAGACTTAATCATAATAATGACCTCACATCATGTAATTTCCTGGTGATTAATAACTGGTTAGGGGGCTTGGCCCTTGGCTGTGCTTAGGGTCATGCTTCCTCACCAGCCAGTCATTAATCACAAGGAAATGACCAACTGTTTGGTCATTATTGTTTAACTGCTTGATGTCATTCTCTTTCTAGCCTTTAAAAGGCAATACACCAGAGAGTCTTCATACCATAGTGATCTAAGCTTGTTTCACTCATCTTCCAGAATTTAAGATTAAGTCTGTCAAGGTGCTCATGAAGAAGTGGCTCCTGAATCAATAGCTTTTACTTCTTAGGCCATTCCTTTACTTTCTGGACAGAAGATTGGAGAAACATGGTTTCCTGGGCCGGTATGGTGCTATATAAGCTGCCTGACTGATCTATTAGGGGAACCGGCCTACAAGAAAGGGGGCAGGTGTAGAACATGGACCCTCTCCACAGAAAGGCAAGGACATCTATCCTCTAAGTTAAGGGCTAAAGCTCCCTCAAGCAGAACTTGTCTGTCCTATCTGGAGATGAACAGGAACATGTTCAGCTCACTGTGTGTCAAACTCTGGAATCAATCCTATGGAAGTATGAAAACTTGGATTCTGAGAAACGATGGAGATATTGTGGCATGGAGAAAGCTGACAACAGGCATATAATCTGACCATATAATAAGCTGGTAAAATATTGAGAGGAGCTTGTACAGGATACAAGAAAGTTTTTTTAGAATACAAATAGACACTAGTCGGTGACAAACATCTGTCACTTGAGAATCAGGTCTCAGCCATGGTCAAGGGCCGCTACAGTATTATCAATCTGAAAAATGTCAGCAGGCTGCACCCAGTTCTTAATTCCTCAGATTTGTGCACACTAGTTCATGCTTTTGTATCCTCAAGGTTTGATTACATAGAGGATAATGGCTGGGGATCGGGTGATAACCACACTGTAATCACCTCGAGTGTTTGCTAGGGCAGCATGGTAAACCTCGAGAGCGCAGCTCGAGAGGTTTACTGTAGCCCTAGCAACCACAAGAGGTGATTTCAGCATGGTTGTCACCCGATCCCCAGCCATCATCTTTTATAGTGTATGGTCAAAAAAACACTGTTTGCATTATATGTGTGAGACTTATGGAACTCCAGTGCATTCTTTTTTGTTATGCCACTGTTTGGAAGTTCCGAAGTGTGGTTGACACGTTTTAAAATTCTAAACAGTGCATAACAAATCTGTGTGACTGCTGATTATGGTGGTTAATAGGCACTTACCATACATTATAATACAACAATGCTCTGTACAAGGAATGCCTGGTTGGTCAAATCTGTCTGCAGCTGATCCAGAATACTGCAACAAAGGTTCTGATCTCTGTTTGAAGATCAGATTACAAAACTCCCTCACTCTGCATTTAAGGCTGGTTGCCTGTCAGGCAGTAGATAAATTACAACCCTTTTGCTACATTATAAACCCCTGAAGAGTATGGACACCCACTATTTTTGAGACTTCCTGGAGCCTTGGTAGGACAGACAGCTCCAGCTTGAAATCCCTGGGGGATAGCACCATTGCAGTCATGGATTCTTTATTTTGAAACCTTCTGCTGTTGATGTCTATGGACCATTTCTCTGAATATTTTTTAAGGCCATATTGAGAAAATAGCTGCTGATGTAGGCATATTTTATAGAATTTTGTTTGATGTTTTTCTAAACATACAGTCATCGCAATCTGTTTTATTCTAAAGCTGGCTGTTTGATGTTGTATGTTTTCCCCTTCTCCCTTTTTTGTTCCTATTTATCTAGTAGTGAGTATTACATACTGGTTAAGAGCACCGAGTTACAAACCTGGGGAACTGTGTTTGAATCCCACAGTTACCACTTGCATACTGTGTGACCACGAGCAAGTCATTTAACTTCTCTGTACTCCCAGGATGCACCAGGAAACAAACCTGTGTCTTTCCTGACCACAAACTATAAGAAAGAAAAAAGAAACTCAACAAGGAAGCCATCTTTCCACCCCAGAAGGCAAATGAATCTGCTATGATGCTCAGTTCTCCTCCTTGCATTGGATAAGCATAAGGGAATCTTAGGCAAGGGGGGTTAATTGCCTGGAGATCAAGTAGGATCTGTGGTGATTTAACGGAACTTGAGTTACTTTAGTTTTAACTTCTGGGTATATTTTATAGTTTTATTTTGGTTGTGTGTGTAAAGCAGTCAGACCCTCACTGGATTGTGCACTATGCAAATACAATTTGACTTGCCTTACTACAGGCAGGGAAAATGGGTAGACTAGGTGGGCCAAGACATCCTTATCTGCTGGTAAATTCTATGTTTTCTAGGGCACTCTAAGCACTGGGAGAATGCATTAATAAATAAATACTACTACTACTAAAATTTACTGGAAAATGTATTAATGGGAGCCTGTCCACAACATATTATAAATCTGGTTATTTTCACATTTAGCAAATGGTGCTAATTGGCCAAAATTGTGCAAATTTTATTTAGCACTAAATGATTAGTGACTAATTAATTTCTATAGAAAATGCTTAATTTTGGAAAATTAGTGCCATTTTATATTAGTGCAATTTTCACATTCAGTGAACATATTCTTACAGTGAAAATACCCCGTGTTACAGTAGATGTTCCTATTCTGATGACTGTAGCAAATAAATATGTTACTAGAGAGAGAGAGGCTTAAAAATTCCTTCCAACTAGGAAGTAATAGAGAGGCATGATGAGGAAGATTTATCAGATGGAGAAGCCAACCTAAACCGTGAGACTATAGAAGGATTTATTCATTTCAAATTGTTCACGCTCAGGAGAAGCAGACAGATAACAGTATGTCTCATTTTCAGCTGCAATCTGGGGGAGAGCAGATAGAGAAATCTGGTGGTGGGAAACAAAACCAAACAGTGCTGATATAGTGCAAAACAAATCAACATTCAGTGCTCACAGTGCAAAACAAATCAACATTCAATGCTCATAGTGCAAAACAAATCAACACTCAGTGCTCACAGTGCAAAACAAATCACCATTCAATGCTCATAGTGCAAAACAAATCAACATTTAGTGTTCACAGTGCAACATAAATCATCATTCAATGCTCATAGTGCTAAACAAATCAACATTCAATGGTCACAGTGCAAAATAAATCAACATTCAATGATCACAGTGCAAAATAAATCAACATTCAATGCTCATAGTGCAAAACAAATCAACATTTAGTGTTCACAGACAATGCTCGTAGTGCAAAACAAATCAACATTCAATGCTCACAGTGCCAAACAAATCAACATGCAGTGCTCAGTATCCTATTACAGTATAGTGGTGCAGTGCTACTGTGGTTAGGGTTGGCTAGGTACTTTTATGTTAAACCCTGAGTTCAGTCACTTATAGTTCTCCTGTCTTGTGACCTAGGGCCCTGAACATTGGCACAGAAATTTAGCAGTAAGATCTACAAACCCTGCAAATCTGGCAATGATCAGCCAGGTAATAGTTAAACTACAGTGTGTCAAAAACACATCAAATACTAGGATCAAGATGCTTTCCTAGGGAAAAGAAATAATGAAACATGGCAAAAGATTTGAAAAGCTTTGGGTCCTGCCACAAAGATGGTGTTTTTGGTGTATTTGGTATGACGTACTTTAAACAAGGAAACCTCAGTTATTTTACAGCAGTAATACAGGTCAGGCATTCACAGCAGCGTTTTATTGTGATTTTTCATGGCATGTTTTTAAGAACCCACTATCATTCATGAATATGAGACCACCTTTGTAACTACATCATGGGGCAAGTGACTGAATTGGGGCTGACACCAGTAGCCACTCACTGATGTTGGCAGACTTTGTTTTCATTATTTCTGACCATAAGAAACCATCTCCAGTATCAGCAAACATGTCTGGGAGTCAATCCCAAGTGGCTTGCTGGTGGTTAAACCCACTCCTTCCTTGACATGGGTTTGCCACTGTTACACCCTGTCTCTCCTTACCACCTCAAACCTGTCCTGCTCCTTTGGCTCACCTGATGCTTGCTCTTTGCACACACCTTGCTGCAAATTTACGGCGGATCAGTCTGCACTGTCTATCTGCCTTCCCACTCTGAGGATTAACCTCTTGGGCCACTGAGTTTCCATTTTTACAAATGGCCAATTCCATATTATGAAATCTGAAAATTCTTTTTTTTTTTATTCATAAACTTAAAACTCTGCATTTAAACATGCACTTTCATAAATAAGCCATTTCAGATGTTACAATTTACAGGAGAATACATATCTTTATTTTCAGTGTTCCTTTCCAAGATTTACAGCTCATCTTGGTAGTCCATCTAAAAAGTCTGTATAGAAAACATTTGTCTCTCCCGTTTACCTCACAGTGCCTTTGCTTATGACCTCATAATGCTCACCATGACAACAAGCTATGATGTCACAAACAGCAAGTGTGTGGTTAGCAGGGGCAAGTCAGATATACTTTGAAAGAATCAGTGAAATAACTGCTGCGTTTTCTACAAAATTTAGTAAAACAACAGCAGAGGAAAGTAAAAAAGGTAACTAGAAAACAGATTCAGGACATAACTGGTGTAAATCTAGTGTTTTTAAGATTTTATTATAATAGACAGTTGCATTTTAAGTACAAATCAGCATGATTTGCACTAATAAAGTAGCACAAAATTGAGGCATTTCGCACATTTAACCTCAACATCTTTTTCTCATCAGCTTCTGTCACCAATACCTGGAAACAGATTACTATCATCCCTCTTCCTAAGGGTATCATCCTTCCTCTCCTGGTAACTACCAGCCTATATCTCTCCTCCCCACCCTAGCTAAGCTCCAGGAACACCTTGTTCTCACATACCATTCCCCCTTATTTAACTGTTTTTCCTCCTTCTTCATTCCCTTTCAGTGTGGCTTCAGCAAGCCTCCTTTCACATCCAGCTCCCTCTTCTGGCTCACTGATTCAGTCGTTTCTGGGATAGACCGGGGCCATATCAGCTCTGCTATTTTTGCTGACATGGCAAAAGCTTCTGATGCTGTTGCCCACCCTCTCCTTCTGGACAGGCTTAAGGGAGCAAGCCTCTCTGACTCCCCTGTTAGATGGTTCCTCTCCTACCTTGGGGGTGGGTCACAAGCTGTGCAGATTGGAAACAAAGTATCCTCCTCCACTCCCAGTCTGTTCAGATGTACCCCAAGGGTCCGACCTTCCCTCTTTCTCTTTTCCATCTTCCTGAATGACTGACCCGCTCCTGTGCACCCATCCACATGTACACAGATAATACAGTGCTCTTTGCCTCTGGCCCTCTGCTCCAGACCTCACTGCTTGACTCCAGTGGGATTTTGACATCATCCAGCACTGGATTCAGTCAAACCAACTGTCTCTCAATACCAAAAAAATGGTCTCCATGACCTTTGGCTCCAGAAAGCTTTGGCTCCAAGCTCACCACCCTCCCCTCCTTCCTTACCCTCAAAGATACTACAGATGAGGATGTCCCTGCCTTTAGGTTCTGGCTGGACCACTATCTAGATTTCTCAATGCACATAGATGCCATCCAACTCATGCTCCACACCATACTTTGTGCGCTGTAGAGGAACAAAGTGAGTATACGACTCCCTGCTCACCAAGAGACTGTCTTGAAGATGACGATCCTACCACTCTTTGACTATTGCAACACTGTCCACAGCACTGCTCCCACATCCATCCTTTCCAGACTGGACCACCTTTTCACTCTTAATGTCATTTTGCTTGGCCTACCCTCTCATACCCACACTGCTTTCATTACTCCTCCCTGTCTCCACACTCCCTTGATGCTGGATGCCTCACCCACTTCATATCCAAATTCTGACTTGGCTTCCTCCTTCTGTACCTTCCCTCCCCCCACACACACACACACACACACACACACACACTTCCTACCCTCTGTGTAACACTGTCTCCTATTCCCTTTCCCTCCACCTAGGAAATCTTCTGCTGACCAAGCTGACTTCTCATATTGCTTCCCTAGACTCTGGTCTTCCCTTCCACTGTCCATCCTTTCTGCCTCTGCCCCCCACTTCCTTAAATCTCTTCCTCATGATTTCTCCACTCTTTTCTGCAACTACCCATGACCCCTGTTCCCAGCATTTGCCCTCCATCCTCCATCCACAGTTCGCCCTAGCCCTGTTGTTCTGTCTGACTGTCCCAGCTGAGTCTACTCTATCCCTATCCACTCTCCTCCAATCTGCTCTTGCAACATATCCACTCATATCCTGTGAGAATGTCTCCCGTTTGTCCCTAGACTTGGCATAAAAGTTGAAGAATCTTGTTTTGCTTATGCTGCCCCTAGGCTGTGGAACTTTATTCCTCCTGATATATGATCATGTGTTTCAGCATCCTCTTTTAAATATGTGTATTGTGAGCATCTCCTCAACTGCTCATATCCTCAGGAGTTCTTATGTGCATGTATAGATGCAGTAGAACCTTGATTATCCAAACTGCTTGGGTGACATAAGTTTAGTTTGGATAATGAGGAGTTCGTTAGTGAAGGAATTTGAATTGTCTGGTTTATGGGGTGTTGTTTTTTTTGTGCTTTTCCCACAAACTGCTTTCAAAACCTGCCAAAGCTCCCTCGTATGCTCTCCAGTCCTCCAGTAACAGTCATCACTCAGTCTTGCACACTGCCTACACTGAGTTGAACTGCATGTAAGAAACACTTGTCCACTTGCTAACCATTTTATTTCTTTTTGTAGCCAGATCCATGAAAGATGTAAAAAGCCAATTAACTGTCGAAACCAAAAGCAGGACGCTGGACCAGAAATGAGATTGCGACAATGAGAACACCTTTTTTTTTATAAGTTTAAAAGTTCTAGTTCTCTTCCTCCCATTATAATATCAGTACTGTGAAATCACTGACTGTGACATCACAGCTGCTTAGGAAGAGCTGCTAAGCAGCTGCCTGATCAGTCACATGTGATGCCACTGTCAGTGAGTTCATAGTGTTGATGATGTGGTGGGAGAAATAGAATTACAGTACAGTAGATATGTCAGCTGCCAGGCAGAGTACTAATCCACACATCAAGCACAATACTATTATGCAGACAATGTTCTAATGAGCAAAAGGAAACAGAAAACTACTTTTGGAAATAAGAAAAAAGTTACAACTGACTACTTATTAAAATTTGTAACATTTTCCTGTCTGCAACTACCCATGACCCCTGTTCCCAGCATTCGGCCTCCATCCTCCACCCACAGTTCCCCCAGCCCTGTTGTTCTGGCTGTCTGTCCCAGCCAAGTCTATTCTATTCCTATTCACTCTCCTCCAATCTGCTCTTGCAACATATCCACTCATATCCTGTGAGAATATCCCCTGTTTGTCCCTAGACTTGACACAAAAGTTGGGGAGTCTTGTTTTGCTTATGCTGTCCCTAGGCTGTGGAACTTTATTCCTCCTGATATATGATCATGTGTTTCAGCATCTTCTTTTAAATATATGTATAGTGAGTGTCTCCCCAAGACAGCTCACTGCTCATATCCTCAGGAGTTCTTATGTGCATGTATAGATACACATCATAGCACATTGTATATTGTATTATAATTCCTATGTTATTGATCATGTTGCTTCATGTGTTTGCATTATGTCCATGTGTTTGCTCGAATTCTTCAAATGTTTGTATCTATTAAAATCAGTATGATTTAACTTTGTGTATTGTGCCTGCAGACTGTCTGTGTCTGCCTGTATTCAGCTATGTAAAATTGTAACTCTGCCTCACATGTCCAATTTTGTTGTACTCTCCCATGTCATGCCTGAAAATTGGCATTTGATTATCTAATGTATCTACTTGGTCAACAAAAATTAAATAAATACCCAGTTTAAGGGGAATTCTTATATACTTCTAGGCTTCGACCTTAGGCTTCATGTTGTTCTGTACACTCCCTCTACAACATACTATATAGTCTTGCCTTGCACATCTGTAAGGTTTTGTACTTTTCACATTATTGTTGAACTAATTTTTCTGCTGCTACTGTATATGTATTTTTACTATGCATGTTACTTTGTCTTCCTCAACCTTATCCCCAGGATGCATCTGGAAATGAGCTGTTACCTGCTCAGTATGTGGTAAAACGTTTAAAATAAATAAATAAACTGGACACCAAATGTTGTTGCAAGTGTGGTGCAGACAGGGTTTGTCGTCTGAAAAATTGACTCTAAAAATGGAAAATTCAATTTTTAAAGAACCAGTGTACTGCCTATAACTAATATTTTTTAAGGCAGTCAACCCTTTTGTATCTGAGGTACTTTTTCTTTCCCCTTTGGTTAATTAGAAGATGTTTGACCTGATGTTTGTTGGTGTGATTTGTGCAACAGTAGTCTGCTTGACAGCTGACATTTCTAGTTCTCTTCCTCCCATTACAATATCAGTACTGTGAAATCACTGACTGTGACATCACAGCTGCTTAGGAAGAGCCACTAAGCAGCTGCCTGATCAGTCACATGTGATGCCACTGTCTGTATTCACAGTATTGATGTGGTGGGAGGAACAGAACTACAGTACAGTAGACATGTCAGCTGTCAGGCAGAGTACAAGTCCACACATCAAGCATATTATGCAGACAATGTTCTGATGAGCAAAAGGAAACAGAAAACTACTTTTGGAAATAAAAAGTTACAACTGACTACTTATTAAAATTTAATATATGGATCTTCAATTTAATAGGTCTGTAAAGCATGCAGAAAAAAAATCCAGTAATGCCATCAAAGGTTCAATGGTAATAGTATTGTCAATCATTGGTAATAGTTATGTCAATCACTGTTAATAGCATTGTTTTGTGGTGATAATAGTATTGTTGCAAGCTTCCGAAAATATAGCTTCTGCCCCCACATTGTAAGTGTGCCTCCTCATTGGCCACTTTTCCTGTGTGGGTGGGCAGAACAGTTTAAAAAACATGGCAGCCCTTCTCTCGCTTACCGAGAGCTTAACTCTGTCATCGTATGCCCTTGCTTTTTTAGTTTACTTTTTCCCCTCAGAAATGAAACTATCTGGTTGATCCTGCCATTCCGGTCCTGAAGAGCAGGTAGGATCTCAATTTAAAAAAAAAAACAGGCAGGGGCCGGAACCATCAATGAGTGCGCAGTGAACAGACAGCTGAACCCACAGCTGCAGAACAGCAGAAGGCCCACCAGTACAAAGTCAGTTCTCTCCACTGAAATGGTCGGAAAGCTGAATTGAAACAAACATCGCATCCATATATTAAAAAAAATAACCGATAGGTTTCTGTGTCCATTACCAGGGAGTACTGGCATCTCAAGGTTCTGGACACATTGGAACCTCTCGAGCTTTGATCTCGAGGTTCATGTGTCCACAACCTCTCAATGCTATTACTCCCTGGTAATAGACACAAACCTATCTGTTATTCTCTTTTTCTAACATTTTCCTGTCTGCTGTTTTATTTTCTACTAGCTCTTTAATCTCAATGTGTCCATTCTCATAGAAAAAAAGTAGCCCTAAACCTCTCTCCCTATACAAATCTTCCTTACTCCACTCTCTTAAAGGGAAGGTCTACTCATCCTTTTATTCTGTTTCCCTATGTGGTTAGTAGGCATGAACAATGATTCCCCTATTGCACCTTCACAATTTGATCAAGATTTAAAGGTAGATGAAGGTACCGTTACTTAAGCTTAGCATGAAAACCTGCTTGAGTCCATTGCAAAGGTCATGACCCAGCTCATGTAACGTATCCTGGAATTTTATCATGTTTTAGTGCCAAAGCCTGCAGTAGTTATACTGTATTAAGCAGTGATGTTGCTGTCCTCTGCAGTCCTTATGTTCTTGTCTTATGCTGGTCATAAAACTTTCAAGGTATAGTAAGTGCCCTGCTGTTTTTAGTAGTTTAAAATGTATCTGAGTTGGGAAAAAATGCCTTTTAGAGAATACCAGAACTTCACAGGACATGGAACAGAACTGAATGACAGTATAATTTCTGCTGGCTTGTGCAGGTATGCATCATCAGCTCCTATGATGCCTTGCATAAGTGGGGCCATGACCTTTACAGTGGAGACAAACAGGTTTTCACACCAGGGAAAAACGGAGTAAGGCAACCTCATTTATATTTAAATTAAGATGAAATTAGGAGGATGCAAGAGATTAAATCATTCTTCTACAAACTACACAGGTATACAGAAAATAAATTGAGAGGACCTTCTCTTTAAACCACTCTTTTAGGCACACTTTGCAAAACAGTTTGCCTGCAACTAGCCACATCCCTTTCTCATGAATACAGTTCCCTCCTGCTATGTTACCTGTCTATATCATGGCATGCCCTGCACCTCGTTAGTACAACTCTTTAGTGATTTATTTCAGATTACCTTTGTAACTTCTGTAAATCTGATATTGTTTTGTCACTGTTCTTGTGTATGTGCCAAACATTTAAAACTTTATTGTTTACTATATTTTCCCCCTTGTAACCCCTTCCCCAAGCTGGACTTGCAAACAAGTTTTAGTACAGTGTGCCTGTCCCATTCAACAGATATAACTAAACAAATTAAAATTCCCAGTGGCTCAATGGTGCTCTGTGCTGTTTCACAATTCCAACACTGGGAGCCCATTCACATTGGTAGGAAGTAATGCTTCAAACCTCCCTTTGCTCCCCACCTTCTATAAGTGGCACCAGGAGCCCACCCCACTCCCACTAAACCCATTCAATCTCTCCAAATGGATGTCAGCACAAGCACCTAAGACATATTATATATATATATATATATATACATATATATATATATATATATATATATATATATATATATATATATACATAGCCAGTTAGTATGCCTTTGAAACTGTTTCCTATAATTTAGTCAGCACACTTCAGATCAACATCCCAAATATGTTTATCTAAGCTTGCCTAAAATACATAAATTTAACATTTATCACAATGTCAAGCAGACTGTTCCACACATCCCTCACTTTTGTTCTGTTTCCTTTAAACTGACCTCCCTATAGCTGAAAGTCATGGCCCCTTCATACTTTATTAACTACAGAAGAACCTCATTTATCTGAACTTAATAGGAGACAGTGGTTTTGTTTGGATAAACGGGTGGTTCTGATAAGCGAGTTTGTATTGAAATAAATGGGGCCTATTTAAAAAATCTGCCTAAGTGTAGTGTATAAAGAAAAATGATTATTTTGATAAAAAAAATTTTTATTAACATAAAAACAAATGAAATAAAATAGAAAATTAAAGAAAATAGTCTGTGATAGCTTTCCGTTTTTTGGCTTCATTTCATTTACGAAGTGCTTTTTGCTTTAATTGTCTGAGCAGGAGTGTGTGCAGATAATCACACTCCCACTGACTCTCGAGCCAAACGATGCATGTCTCAAAGGCATCTGCAGCTTCTGAAGCAGCAGGTAGAGCGGGCAGGTTGTCTTCCAACTTGTCCTCGTCATTTGCTGTCTCAGTTTTAGTCAGTTCCTTGGATGCAATAGCCATGATATCCTGATCTGTGAGTTCCCCATACACCTCGTCCTCAGCATCAGCTTCTATTCAGTCTGCTATGTGTCCTTCCTGGATCTGTAGCTGTTTTGCCAGTAGTAACAGTCCATCGGTAGCTTCGTCCTGCTATTCCACGACAAGAAGCTCATGTTTCTTATGTCCCGGTGCAAACTTTTTTGATGATCTGGCAAGTGTTTTATTTTGGGGGGAAGGAGTTTCCAACTGCAGCCAGTCTCACCAGCATTGTAGATTTGCCCTGGAACAAGACCTTCATTTTCAGTAATGACAGCAAGATGGTCTCTGAAGGGAACAATTGAGTCACTAGCTGTAGATAGAAACTCACATGCAATCAACAACTGCTGAATTTCATGACGTGCTTTAAAATGCTGAACCCAACCCGAAGCTAGTAAGGAAAGTGTTATCTTCACTATTTAGATTTAGGTGAAATTACATCACCTTATGCTTAAGAATAGTTCCTGATATTGGTGTGCCATCAACTCGATTTTGCACAAACCATAGGTACAGCAACCTATCGAATTGTTCTTCTTTGCAAGTTTTCTTTGTCTTCTGCTTATCAGGACCAGATGCAGTCTCCATTGTTGGGGCATAAGCGAGTAGTTTGCCTCTTACCTTATGTAGATCAGACATGGTAGATTTACTGATCTCAAATCACTGAGCCACAACGATTGCCTTCTCTCCATTATCCAGGCAGTCCAGAATCCAGATCTTCTCTGCGATATCAAGGACACAGCATTTTCTCTTCCTGTTGCCCATTTGGATCTGCAACCAGCAGCCAGCTAACGTCAATCAGAAAACTAGAGGTACTGTAATTTAATGAACAAACAAACCTTAAGTATCTACTAATTTGACAGCTGTATTCAATTTAAGTACAGTGCTGTAATGTGCCTTGTTACCGATTCATGCTTTATGATTGCACTTTTAGTGAACTGAAACTGCCATGTGGGTGAAAGGAGATGGAAAAACAGGGGACACAACTCCGGTTTGGATAATCTGGAGGTTTGGAAAATTGGGGGTCGGTTAAGTGAGGTTGTACTGTATTCAAAATTCAAGTTTCAGGCACTACTTAAGTTCAGTATCATTCTTTAATTCATACTACATTATAAATACCCCATAACATCAATTTTCTTTCAGTTAAAAAGACCCTTCACTTATCTCCACATTTGGTAACCACTTGAATGGGGAATGGTCAGGAGTTTAAACTTGGGTCTATCCATGGCAGGAAGTTTTGAGATTACTGCAGCAACTGGATGACAGGAATTGTTGTGGACCTGATTCAATAAGCCCAGGGCTGTTACGAGTGGTGGCAGATGATATTGTGCAACCACTGACATAGTTATTTAATTTATCTTTAGATAAGTGGGTTGTCCTCCAAATTTGAAAGGAATCAATAGTAGTCCCCATTCTTAAAGCAGGGGATGGAACAAAAGTTGTTAATTGTAGGCCAATATCTCTGCTACCAATCATGGGTAAACTACTGGAAAAATGTGTGTTTGGACAGCTGATGTCTCACTTGGAGAAGAGTGGCATGTTGGCTGAACAACAACATGGCTTTCGAAGAGTCTTCAGTACTGCAATTGCCTTGGTTGGGTTGACAAGCACCACGCTGGATGACAGTGACAGGGGGCTGGTGATGGGCATGGTGTTCATCGACCTAACCAGGGCATTTAACTTGGTTAGTCATAAAATACTGTTGTTGAGATTGATAGCGTGTGGCATATCTAAGTCTAGCCTGAGGTGGTTCAGTAACCAAAATGTTAGGATTGGGGACATTAATTACATCAGAATCAAGGCAGGTAAAGACTGCAGTTCCCCAGGGTTCAGTACTTGGGCCATTGTTGTTTTCTACTTTTGTTAATGACATACCCAATGCATCAAATGGTACAAAATGCATTTTATATGCAGATGACACAGTTCTCTTCACTTCTGGCACCTCTGCGGGTGAAATTCAAACAGCTTTACAAGAAGATTATTCCAAACTAACACACTGGCTTTCTATAAGCAAATTAAAATTAAATGAGACTAAAACAAAGGTAATGGTGTTTGGAACATCACAGACATTGGCCAGAACTGGAATAGAACTGTGCATCGAAGGTGAAAACAATGTACTGATATCCAAAGTAGATACATTTAAATACCTAGGTGTTCATTGGGACCCCCACATTAAACTTACTGGGACATCTGGACATTATAGGTAAAACAAATCAATCAAAAGTTAGGTTTCCCTGTACAGGAATATCAACGCTTTGACAGATGAGGCTTGGCTACTTATTGCAAGGCAAATACTGTTACCAGTGTTAGATAATGCAGCCCCTTTATTTTTGGACAGGGTAGTTCTTTTCTGATGAAATACCAGCTTATACTGAACAGTATATGTAGATTTGGTCTGAGGGCCTCAGTTAGAACACAGCATTGTCTATTGTGTAATACGATGACCATTTACTTTCCAGAGCACAGAACTGAGTATAATACAGCAACTTTTGCCTTTTCAGTATATTATAGGGGGTCTCCTTATATCCTTAATGACAGGTTCTTAAAAACACACTGGGGCTTGCCAAACCAGGCATACTGAGGCTTCTTTATTCAATCCAAACTCACATAAATTGTCTCAGACTGAACAATCATTTACATGTTATGGCCCACAACTGTTAAACAAGTTATCATAAATCACCAAAAAAGCGAAAAGCATAAAGCATTTTAAAAAAATGCTTGTATCTCACTTTAGTCAAATAAAGCGCTGCTTCTGTGATAATATTTGATCTGTGCACTTTTTATTGTGTCCTTTATTGTATTATTTATTCTGTGTAAGTATGTCTTGTTTTTGTATTTAATATATTATTGTCCTGTGCTTTTATGTCAGGCATGACCGAAAAAGGGCTGTGCCCAGTCATCTTCCTAATGAAAAATAAAATGAATTAAATGAAATGAATAAATTACTGCTAAAGCAATATAAAAAAAAATACACACTCGCTGCATGTATTTTCTAAACTGTCCACAATAGCCAAGATTTAGGAAAAGCATGCAGTGAACATGTATTTCTTATATCACAGTTTAGAATAATATTTCCATACAATGTCCAGCCAAGGTGGTGAGAGGAGGATTTTTGCTGGAACCTGTCTGGTGTGAAAGACAGGAAAGGTCCACTGGAAGCCATGGACTCCTTGACACAAAGGTAGGGTGAGGGAGAAGGTGCCACTGGACACCAGGGACTCTTTGGCACAGGGGCAGTGTAAGGAATGAATTTGTCAGGGACGTGGTGAGGGACGGTTTCCACTATAAACTAAGGACTTCTTGGATTGGGGAACTGGAAGGAAGAGTCTGCCACTGGATGTCAGAAGCTCTTTGGCACAAGGCCAGGTAAGGGAGGTAATGACACTGGATGCCATGGACTATTTGGGTACAGAGACTGTGTGAGGGAAGGAGGGCCAATTGATTCCAGGGACTGCTTTGACTGGTACAGGGTGAGGGATGGGGTGCCACCTGATTCCAGAGACTGCATGGATAAGGGTAAAGTGAGGGAATAAGTGTCACTGGATGCTAGGAACTGCTTGGCACAGAGAGAGGGAAAGGCCTCTGGTCCCCTGGGATAGCTTGGCAAAAAATGGGGTGAGTGCAGGGTGTACCAGTGGACATCAGGGATTGCATGCCATTAAAAAGTATTGACTGGGATCATCAATACAAAGTAATACATATCTGTTATCGTGTGTTCTTTTAAAAATGTCAGGAAAAATGGCAGACATTACTATTTGTCCTGCCTCCCCCCCTCCCCCCGACTGAGGGAAATACCAAGCAATGTCCTACACATAGACAGACATACACATATTCCAGACACCAAGAGAAAGGACCCTAACACTACACAGTTCATGTTTGGTTCCAAGTCTTACAGTCTGTTTATTATGTAGTTGCTGTATTCACTGATAAACTGGTTAATGCATATGCTGACACTTCTTACACTGGGTTGCATTACAGTGACCGTGCAATGAGTTGCACTTTGTAAATCCTTTTTTCTTGGAAATGCAATTCTAGTCCATTACCATGCAATCTGTGGTTATAGCATTCTTTACATATTCTAACTTCTTGGAAAAAGCGGAGTTTAAAACAAAAAAGGCAGGAAATTAATTGTGCAAAAGTACTTTTATGCATCAGTTAGAGTTGAAGAACAAGGCCTTGAAAGTAGGATCATGCAGTGTTAGCATAAAAAGGACTTGGTGACTATGTAGTGTGGTGTTTCTTGTGGTTTTAATGATTGTTTGACACAGCTCTGACATTACTCTTACTGTGAGCAATGGCATTTCCTCAACTTCAGCACCCTCTCTCAAAGCATTGTTGTGTAAGTAAATGTATGTGTCTTGTATGGTATGGCCAAAGTTAGGGTACCAACAATATTGTACCAAGCAATCATTCAGACCCTGAGGAATACCACCCTTTCATCAAGAGTTGGGACTTTATTACCGTAACACCACAGCTCCCTACTTTGGGGCTTTGTGCTTCACCCCTGCCTAACACTGTAATATATCTTTCAGCAATGAATAGAACATGAATAAACCTGAGTATGGAATTAAACCAGACAGTTTGAGAGTAAAACAGAATATACATTTTCTTGTATAATAGCCAAGAAAAACAATTAGGTGAAATTGGCATACATGTGTAATATTAACATAATATAGTACTCAGCAGGTGAACGTCTGAGAGAAGTAGCAACTCAAAGAGTATTTGAGGGCCTTATGGTGTGGGTGGCTATCTGAGTAATGTCTCTGGGGAGATACTTACATATTTTAGCAAAATGATAGGAGAAGGCAGCCTGCACAGTCCATAGGGTATATACATGAAGATCTGAGAATATAGTTGGGATTGATGGCGTGGGTATATAGACATTAGAGGTAGTTAGGAAGCTTATTGCACAAATATTTTTCTGCTATGCTACCTAGATATTAGGAGCACTATCTTTTGAGAGGACCTGCTCAGATACATTTGACAGCAATGCAAAAAAGTTGTAAAACATGTTACTTTATAATGCTAGAGAGATTAGAAAACTTCTAATGGGTACGTTAGTGCATCTATGTACAGGACTTGGAACCAACTTCATTTTGGAGGAAAACGGGTACCATCAAGAACATATGGAGATGAGAAAAACACAAAGACATACTTGGAAATCAAAATGAAGAACAAATGACGAAAGTGAAAGCTACCATACGGCAAAACAAAATTTAATCAACAATGAAACACATATACAAAAAATACCTCCGTTTTTCTGCATGTTTTTCATTGCCGATTAAATTTTGTTTTGCCAGTGCATTCACTTTAAGCATTTGCTCATCAGTTTGGTGTCCAAGTACATCTTCGAGTTTTTCTTTTTCACCTGTTTTCAATATATGCCAGTGGTGGAACAGAGAGCTGTGCATTATTTCTACAGAGGCAGTGTAGCCTAGTAGTTAGAGCACAAAGCTGCGAACATAAGAGACTGGGGTTTGAATCTCACCACTGTTACTTACTGTGCAACAAAGAAAAAGTAATTTAACCTCACTGGGGGTTATGCACTATTGTGGACCAGTTGTATGCAAGAGGAGCATACCCAGCCCATTTTGCTCTGTACCCATGGACAGGTACACGGTGGCTGGCATTCACAATCACTGGACACCCCTGGGCACCTATGCTTGGCCCCACCATAGGATCACAGGGGGCAGATCAGAGGACACAGGCAGGCATCCAATTGGATGTTCATCCTGATCTGAAAGTAGAACCCCCATTCCATGTGCAGCAGGGGATAGTGGCATGGTGCAGGCCCCCAAATTTTAAAACATCAGACGATTGCTTGAATGTCTGCTCCCAGCCCTCCCTGCCTGACCAGAGAGCTGAAGCAGCATGGGGGTCCTGCTTTTGCTGCTGCTGGAGGGGGTACTCTGTGGGGCTGCATAACAGATATGGTAGGGTCTCTGCTGCCATATCTTGCACCCCTCTCATCCAGCACACTGCGCCTTTGTGAATGGCACAAAGTGTGGGCATGGCCCCAGACCCTACCCTTAGACCACCTGAGTGTGTAGTTACATGAATGGATGGCAGATCAAGTGCTAAAGAGGCATGCATCTTTTCCATGAATGCCACCAGGGGTCTGTGGGACCCCCACTGGGAGTCCATCAGATGCAGGCTAGCCTACGTACCACAGATCTCTGGCACTTAAGCATTACATCCCTTAATCCCTAAGGGCTAATGTGCATAACCTCCTTTCCATCACTCTCTCTCTCTCTCTTTCTGTCTCTTTTATGTAATATGCTGTCATGAGCAAGATACATTAATGGGTGGGGGGGAGACTTCAATGCTATCTTCAGACTTTTTTGGTTTTAAAGAAATTAAAAAAATGTAACTTCTGAACCGCTACAAATTGAAACATTCAAAGGCACAGAGAAACAGTTAATTACTAAAGGTATTTGGGGGTTATATTTGACAGCTCCTTAACCTACAAATGTCATAAAAATAAACTGTGCAAACAATGAATTCCATGATAGCTGCCTTACAAAGATCAGCTGATTATCTTATTAAGAAAGTAAGCCGACAGCTGCAATTTATTATTAATGCTAGTGTTCGAATATGATAGTGAGGTTTAAAGAGCAATAATCAAAATGCTGGATTAAATTTAAAACAAATTGCCTGATATGTGTTATCCTGTTGAAACAGATCACATTCTTCCAATACGTTATCCGATATGAATTGGCTTGACGCACATACAGTAGGTCAACCCATGATCCACTGCGAGATCTTCAGACCTACAAATGCAACAAATACACTTCCATAATCTGAGAAATGTTCCCCATTGTGGATTTATGCTCACCAAGGTAAAAATTCAATATGGGGGAATGAGACTACAATTTGACTCCACAAACGCATGGAATAAAATTCTACGAAAAAGAAGAGCAATTGAAACATCTAAAGCTTTCAAGACGAAGTCGGATCATGTGTTCATGAAAACTTGTCAATGTTTTAGATGAATTTCATTGTACTGTTACTACTGCCATTATCTGTGTACTTATATTGTTTGCTGTCTGCAGTGTAATAACCTTGCACCAACATGACAACTTTGTAACTAGGCTTGCCCTAATTAGTCTCATCCGGTACAAAAATTAAATGTTCTTTCTTATGATACTTCTCCTTACATATCCACTCTGATCTTCTTACTGCCCCCCCCCCCCCCTTAACCTAGCTCCTCTGTGTGCATCTAAAGGCTGATTTTAAGTGTACGTAACCTGTAGAAAGCATTGGGGTAACGTGAATACATAAAGTCTTCCTTTGCATTTAAAAACTGCACATCAGAAATTCTGTAACTGTGTTGTGGAAAAATAGAATTGCATCCTTACACACAGCAGCTTATCATATTGAGGAAATGTTACAATAATGTTATAGCAAGTACAGGTCTGAGACTTGTTGACTTTCAGCCATAATTATTGAAGATTTTAAAATAAAATAACTCTAGAAAACATCCTGTTTGAAACCATGTTGTTCCCTCAGTAGGTCTACTGGAGTGCAGTACAATGATGCACTGGCTGTGAAAGATTTACAACTGTACAACAAACTGAACCAGTGGACAATCTATGCCTTGTTCCCTAGGACAAACAAGAAATAGGTACATGCACGACAAAACAGACCATAACCTGTATTATGTAATATCACCTCCAAACATTCTGGCTAAAGTAAACTATCCTTGCACATTAGAAAATCCTGATTTAAAAAGAAGACATCCGCAGCTAATTATGAGATTGGTTGTCATCAAGAAGGAATGCTGAGAGACTTTTGCTGACTTTCTGGCTACTGGCATTGTTTCCTTACTGCTGATCTGCATTTTGTCTCACCCTCTGTACTCAAGGCAGGTACTGTAATTAATGTCTAACTTATAATACCAGCTTATCTTACTGTAGAGTCAGCTACTCTCATCTTAGAAAAATTGTTTGTCTCACAAATCTTAATTAAGAATGCCTTTTATCTTTATAATTACAAGCCATGTGAAACATATGAGGCTTCTTATCAAAGTATTTTCCTGTTGCCAGCTTTGGCTTTAAGCACTTACTAGGATAGAAGAAAAACTGATCATGAAAGTGTATTATGTCTTCTGCTGGTACTGAGAAATCCAACAGCTATAAAAACAGTTACAAAAATACCACGTTTGCATGATAGTAAAGAAAAGGGAAAAAAAAAAACCATGAAGTCCCGTCATCAACAGCCCTTCATCATGCATTTCCCCTACACAGAATATAGTTTCTCATAAAAATCAAGGCACTTTACTGACATTTTACTTCACTTTTCATTACAATCCCACTTAGCCGCTGCCAATGCACTCCTTCAGGCCAGTCTAGGAAGATGTCACTGTGTACTGTCTGATATGCCACCCCTTATCAAAGAAGAAACAAAAGCCACTAGGATCCATGTAGTCCAAGACTAGGCAGTATTGTTAGCATCCTAGGGAGATCTCTGCTGCTCACTGAACTGATCATCTGCCTCCAGGCTCCCTCTGGCACTCCACCATCCTGTGGCATCTTCGAAAATGGATGATGGCCGAGGAAGGCAGAGCTTTTATGAAATTGAGCTGATTAGCCTGAGAGGGACTCCCAGAAGCCATCATCCAGATTGGTGGATGAATATTTGTCCTTTGTTCTGGGGGTCCACCCACCTTCTATTGGGCACATGCACCCAGAGGCATCATGTAGGGGCATCCACCAGTATATGGTCCTCCATGCCACTAAGCACACACCACCAAAAATGCCAAGACTTGTTAATCAGTGATGCAGACCCTCTTAGGAGAATAATATTCAACGGGTGCTCTGATTTCCCTGCTGGCCTCCATACTTGATGGCACAGCTCAAGGTACAAACCCAGGCAACCGGCATGAATGTCAAGCCCACAGCTTAGCACCATGGAGCTGGTGTTAATACATTTTTGATCATGGGAAGAAACCCTCTGACCCCAGATTTTTTTTAAATGAAAGGATAAAGAACTCAATTTGGGAGATTATCTTTTAAGTAATGATGTTCCCACATGAGGCTAGGATTACTGCACCTTATCTGGGGCCTGATACAGCTGCAAACATTAAGTGGTGCTTAAGGTTCCCCATTACATCATCACACTGACTATACACAAAGCCAGTGACTTGAATACAGGAGTGGAGACCTCCCTGTGACAGTGGTGCTCAACATAATTAAGCTAATTGCATAGTCCTAATCTTAAGTAACACAAATGAGTTTGTGTCACTTAACATGGTGGAATGCGACAAGAACAGGGGTCTGTTGCTGGAATTGTGCCAGACACATGGGATATGCCATGAACCCAGCTCTGGTCAATGGCACTACTTCCATAGTCCTCTCCCCATGCGTCTTGCCCCTGATCTGATGATCTGCTGTGGGCCAAAGATGGCCCGAATTTTCCTGCAGTCTTCCAGGCAGGCTGGTACTGCCTGTTTTCCTTGTCTGTGTCTCAAACTGTAGTAAATGCAATAAGCAGAAACTGTAACTGGAGCTTGGTGTTAATTTCATTGGTGGTGAGTCCTCGACTACTTGTGTTGCAGCAAAATAAATCATAGTTCATTAACCCCCAGAAATCCACTGGTTCCACTCCTGTTCCAACCAGCATTCTCAGGCTGTCACCCAGAGCATCTTGTGATAAAACCTCCTTCGGCAATCCAGAAATATATGGGTTCCCCCTTACTCCTTCAACAGCAAACAGTCCCAGTTCCTCTACCAAGGATATAAGTGATCCGTCCAGAAATACAAAGCCACTCCCTTCCCCTGTCCTTTTTATACAAACAACATGACAACAGCTGCCACATAAACTGTGCATGTGCACCGACAATCAGTAGTCCACCTTGCACCCTACAGGATTCCCCCAGTCACCAAATTATGACTTAGCAACAGCACCATGCAGCCCAATGCTACTGCTCAGCCATCATGTGATGAAAGTGACTCTGAGTCATGGTCTGGCATGGACACCTTGGACAATACTGTTATGCTGTCACTAGAAAAAAAAAGTTGTTCATGGGAGTAGAGGGCAGGGAAAGGTACACCAACTCCATAACTGCACAAAAGCGAGTGGCACCACTGATAAAGCAGGTATAAGGGACAGTGCCAGTGAGGAGGATATGGAAGTGATCCTGTCAGAGCAGGGGAATGAGACTGAGGCAATACATGAAATCTAAAGCCAAGTCCTGTCCATATCCACCACAGCATGATCAGCCTCATAGAAGTGTGCCACCTGCTGTTGCTGCCCTGCCAGTCCTTCTCCAGTCACATCATCCCACTGTGGTTAAAAAAAAAGAAATCATGTTGCAATCATCACTTAGTTCCTCCTGAAGTACCCCACCATCACCACAACCACAAAAAGTCCACTGTACCTAACATACTAAAAGCCAGCAGAATAGGCCTAATGGTCTTTCATGTCTGCTCGGTAGCCAGCCCCTATTGGGCGCTAGCTCCTCCTCCCCCCCGGCCCCCGAGAGGGTCAACCGTTGCTTCAGTACACCCATGCATCTGTCCCACCCCCTCATGAAGCCCTCCACAGTGCCTTGCTCGACTAGACTCCCGGGCAATGCATTCCATGGCTCCACCACCCTCTAAGTGAAGCAATGCCTTCTACGTTCTCCCCTGTAGGTTCCCCCCTCCAACTTCCATTCATGCCCCCTGGTTGTTCCAACTTTCTTTAGCCTGAACATTTCCTTGGCTATGCCCCTGTTAATCCCTTTCACATATTTGAATACCTCAATCATGTCCCCCCCTGTCTTTCCTCTCCTCCAGCGAGTACAGCCCAAGGGTCTCCAGCCTTTCCTCATAGGTCTTATCACTCAGGCCCTGGATCATCCTGGTTGCCCTCCCTGGATCCTCTCCAACAGTGCTATGTCCTTCCTAAGGTGAGGCCTCCAGAACTGCACACAATACTCAAGAGGCGGCCTGACCAAGGCATTATACAGACATAGGATCACCTCGTTTCTCCTGGACGTTATTCCCCGGGCTATGCAGCCCAGTATCCTGTTTGCCTTTGCCGCTGATCTTCTGCAGTTTTCAGTGCTGTTCATTCTGGTATCTACCACCACCCCCATGTCCCTTTCACTCAATGTGGCTTGCAGTGAGACACCTCCCAGGGTGTATACATGACCTGGGTTTCTGGCTCCCAGATGCAACACCCTACACTTCCCCGGATTAAACCTCAGCCCCCAACCCCTTGACCAACCCTCCAGGGTATCCAGATCCCTCTGGACTGCCACCCTCGCTTCCTCCCCATCAGCCAATGCTCCTAGTTTTGAGTCATCCACGAAGAGGCTCATCCTACTCCTAACCTCCATCCCTATATCAGAGACATAGGCGTTGAACAGGAGTGGTCCTAGTACTGAACCTTGGGGCACCCCACTGAAGACCTTCCTAGGGGAGAAGGCTATCCCACCAACCTAAAAAAGGAAAAAATCCTGTACAGTGTGGAAATATTTTACACATGTCACTAAAAGTCCACTGTAAGCATCCTGCAATTAGTCTGATAGACAGATCATTCAGATCCAGTGAAGTCTACTTAAACTTTGGGAACCAGTGTTCTAGTTGATCACTTAAAATGTGAATATGGCATCCTCCTAATAGCCACATCCACTCTAAATCTCCAGTCAGGTCAGACAAGCCAGCAGCAGGGACTGTAGTGTCAGGTATGGGGAGCAGGGGGATAAGACAACTCATTCAAGCAACCCAGCCACCCTGGCAGCAGCCTGAGCCAACTGATGCTCCACAAGGAGCCCAACAACCAACCACAAGTCAGAGTCAGGCCCAGCAAATGCACCCCAGCATTGAGGCTGAATTTGCTGTTAAAAAAAGTCACTGCTAAGTCTTTATATGTCCAACCTAAACTGCCAGGCTGCCCGTTAATCCTCCACATTATATATTAATGATACAACTTACTGAATCACCCATATTATATACTAATGACACAACTTATTGAATCACCCATATTATATTCTAATGACAAAATTTACTGGAGAAAGGATGACTCTTGATCTTCAGCCATTGTCTATGGTGGACGAAATTCCTTTCAAGAACTCTTGCAGGAAGGGAATCCCAAATTTAAATAAAATAACATTAAAAGGAAAGAAAAAGAAACACAGAAGTCAACTGGTCCTACCCCTGAGTCCATCACTATAAGCTGGCTTCTCAGGTTGTCCAGAGCAGCTGGTGACAACACCACCCTGAGTGATCCAGGTGCACACTGATTTTCTCCTGGTCTTTCCAGTGCTGCCACTTTCAGGGACAGCTTATCTTGAGTCAAACATCTGAAAACAGCACATCCTCTTCCACATCATCCTCTCGCCAACACAAGTCATGTTTTCTCTTCATATAAAGACAAGATTAATAAAAATCAATAACAATGACGATTACATTAAAATAAAAAACATGGATGTTGACTGGTGGTTCGGAAAACAACACATCCTCTTCCACATCATCCTACCTCCACCACAAATCACAATTTCCTGGCAGATAAATATGTCTGTGGTACTTCTCTGTGATGTTGGCAGACAATTATCGTCTATATTTAAACCAAGACCAGCAAATGCAAGAAACGTGTTAAGTGAGATAGTAGAGGAAGAAGGCCAAGGAATGCCTGCAAAAATTAAACATTAAGAACATGCTGAAAAAGCTAAGAACCTTATGTATGATGCTTCTGCAGGAGTGACTAGTATTAGAAACTAAACAAAGTTACTATGTAAAAGTTGCTTTTTCATATGCAAGTTATGCATGAAAAGAGTCTCATGTTAAAATGCCTTTCTAATGTCTTCTACCTTTTTAGCATACATTTACTGAAACACCTTCATTTTGTTTGAATGCTACATACTCATGTAATGCCACAATTTTTAAGGCTCCTTGGCATAGCCAAAACCCAACTTTTTGTTACTGCAGTGGTGGGAGTGACCAAAACTTAAAATGGTGAATTGTTCAAAAATGACATAATGCATGTATGTGCAAATCTTCCAGCAGATCCGGGCTGTCGGGCAGAGATGCATCCTCTTTAGAGTGTGAGCAAAAAGAGACAGCCAGTGCAGCCGTGATCAGGGGCTACAGAATCCTCAGTTTCATGTGAGTTTTCCCTCTAAAGTAACAGGGATCATTTATAAAGTGAGATGGAATGAGGGAAGAGGTTGACTTGGCCCTAGGCTACAGGGATAGGTTTTGTGAGTGGCTTCATTTCCTAAGGCACATAAAAAACTTAGTAAACAGCACTGTCAATTCCCCCACAGTCCCACTTGAACACCAAAGGACATCAACATGCTAGATGTCCTCTAGACACCACAGCGGGAAATAGAAACCCAAGACAGAAAATAAGCTGCAGTATGTGTGAGGAAAATAAACATACTTTTCTAAATCCAATTGCAAACTGTGTGAAAGGCCTTTCGGCACCATGCAATTCTGCTTAAAGTTGGACCAGCATAACATTCTGTGGTGATTTGCATATGCAGCCCATGGTGCTTTGCATTGTGGGGGCATGTGTGATTTTGTATTTTCTTGAAACTTGGCTTCCCAGCCAAATGCCCTTTGGGGTAACCCTTGCCTCAGTGTTTACGCACGGAGGTTCTTTGTCTTTTAAATAGTTTTTTATTTTAATGGGTTCACCACAATATATCCCAGGCACACTGCCTTAGGGGTAGCTGGTCCATTCCACTGGGGTGTCAAACAGACGAGGCATACTGATGAGTCCTGGTAAGACGAAACACATGTCTATGTCTTCTGTTAGCACCCTTTGCAAACTGTGTGAAAGGCCTTTTGGCACCATGCAATTCTGCTTAAAGTTGGACCAGCATAACATTCTGTGGTGATTTGCATATGCAGCCCATGATGCTTTGCATTGTGGGGGCATGTGTGATTTTGTATTTTCTTGAAACTTGGCTTCCCAGCCAAATGCCCTTTGGGGTAACCCTTGCCTCAGTGTTTACGCACGGAGGTTCTTTGTCTTTTAAATAGTTTTTATTTTAATGGGTTCACCACAATATCCCAGGCACACTGCCTTAGGGTAGCTGGTCCATTCCACTGGGGTGTCAAACAGGCGAGGCATACTGATGAGTCCTGGTAGGACAAAACACGTGTCTATGTCTCTGTTAGCACCCTTTGCAAACTGTGTGAGAGGCCTTTCGGCACCATGCAATTCTGCTTAAAGTTGGACCAGCATAACATTCTGTGGTGATTTGCATATGCAGCCCATGATGCTTGCATTGTGGGGGCATGTGTGATTTTGTATTTTCTTGAAGCTTGGCTTCCCAGCCAAATGCCCTTTGGGGTAACCCTTGCCTCAGTGTTTACGCATGGAGGTTCTTTGTCTTTTATACTTTTCTAACTGCTTAAGCAACAAAGATGAGAAAACACCATAGAGGACTCATCAGTACCCCATAGGTGGATCAAAACATGTGGTAAAACCTAAATGTACAGGGTATCCAGTGATGATAGTGACTGAAAATGAGCGACTACAAAAATAGTGACTTATTTTCAGTGTTGTCATTTTAGGCTACCCTGCAAGGGTAGATGCACTAGCGAGGACAGGGGAGGGGAGAGATACGGAAGAGCATTTAGGTAGGGTGGTGTGCCTGCTGCAGCTGAGCCAGCCCTGTGGTGTGGTGGTGAGGGTGGCTGGCTCCGGTGCAGTAGGCACTGGGTTCGAGAAGGAGCAGGGGAAATAATTTTGCTGCTGCTTGCAGCTTACTTTTTTTTTCTATTCCCAGAGTGTTGCCCCCTCTTCAACATGCAGCCCCCCTGGAGCTGGTAATCCAAAATCAGGAAGGTGCAGCCCCTCCCCCACAAAAGCACTAAGTTTTTCCAGACGTGTGGTCACCGAGAAGTGCATATCGCTGATTTGCTTTTCAGTGATATGCACTCGCTGTAATAGCAATCACTGTTTTGCAATCGCTATTATGACATGGACCCTGTACAGTATGTATACATTTTGCATATGATCTTTAACATAACTAACTGTGGAGCCTTAAGAAGAATGCCCAAGTGGGGGGAAGATTTCACAGCTAAGGAGGGTTGTGAAGTTTTGCTTTTCCAGTAAATAGTTAGTGCAGTGCCTAACTTTGCACTATGCATCCTATTCACCAACAGTTTGCAGAGCAAAGTAAGATTAAAAAAAAAAAAAGGCTCAAAGGGCTTAAAAAAATAAGTTATCTTCCCCCACCCTCTCGAAGCACCCTATCCACCTCCTCCTCCTCCTCCTCTTTATTAACCAGTACTATAGCTTGAACTTAAATGATTTTTGTTTACAAACCATTGCAGTTGTTTGCTAAAAGGCCTATCAATCTGAGTCAATTGGCTGTGCCAGTGAAACAACAGGGTATAAACCTTGACGGTGTTCCACCGCCTTCTTGTGAGGGATGTAACTGGCCTAGAGTAAAGCCTTGCCATGCCACCAGGTCAAGACATTGGGATATTACTGAAATCCAAGGACAGAGACAAAGATCAAGAAAGAAACCACTTTGACAGCGAGTCATCGGGAGTTTCTGAGGATCCAGCCAGATGAGACTGCATCCTGTCTGCCATCTTGCCAGAGTCCTGCTGAGCGTTTTCCATCTCTGCAGCACAGTGGAAACTTCCAGTGACTTCCTCAAGGTCAAAAAAACATGAGTACCTCTGAGTTCAAGCTCTGAGGCCCTTGTTTCTTTCTGTTTACAGCTGGAACATTAGGAAACCTTTTTATTCTGGAACTGCTCTCATCAAATGCAATGAATAGTGTTTGTGCTCCAATGGGCCTCAACTCTATACTAGCCAATGTTTTTCACAATATGATACTTGTTGCACTAAGAGGACAGATCTCCCTTTATGGCTTTTGGGGTGTAAAGTTAGATGCACCCACAATTTGAGAGAACTACAACCAATTGGGGTAGTCCTTGTGGGTCTGATGTACTTGATTACAGATTTTTCATTGAGTATAAGATAGAATGCAGTAATATAGATGGCAGTCTTTTAAAAGCACATATGGCCTTACTTTGAAGTCCAAAAGAACTAGTGCTTACATGTAGCTAGTTGGTAAAAAAATGCTTTGTCAACATGGCAACTAGAACCATATGATTATTTTTAATTAAATACTTTATGCAGAATAATAACAGTGTAATGCGATGATATGATGGCTTACAAAAATTACAATTTAAGACGTTTTTCTAAGAGCTGATTGGCTGCTGTGTACATGGAACAGGGTTTAAATTCTATCCCACTTTTAGGAGTTTTCAAACAAACATCAAGACATCCAGAAACAAGAAGAAGAAGAAGAAGAAGAAACTGTGCAGACATTTTGCAAAGGTAATACCTTTCTTTGATACTGTGAAGCAAGATTTAGTCTCTAGGGACTTCTCTGGGGTTTTTACCTTGACTAGATAATGGTGGTGCTAAGGTCAAGACTGAATTACTAAGATGTGTAAAATCTAGACACACAAGGAGTTTTCTGCATGAAATATGCTGTACTAAAGACAAGCGGTAAAGTCTGTGAGATGATAACAAACAGGAGCCAAAGATTCTTTAAAGTTAAGTCAAAGATTAGAAGCTGAAGAACAATACAGTGTAGGACTAATCCTTCACATTTATAGGTTTCCATATATGCATTTGTGTACTGACATTTTGCAGAGAATGTTAAGTACTGTATAAGTTTAAATGAGTTAAAATGACAGGCATGGGCCACCCACCAAGCACTCAGCATAAGGAATGTAAGTAGTACACACCTATGCGGTAAAATTTAAATTGTTAATTGAATGTATCTTACACACCTACATTTGTAGTCTTCAGGAAGTTTATTTTAACAACATAAAACCTGTGTTTCAACACTAAAACTCACTGTCCATTTAAGGTAACCTACACTTTTCTTGTTTAGCTCCAAAATCGTATGCCTAACCCAACTATCTTTATTTCAGATACTACTCAGAAAATGAAGGCCTGGCTCCTCCTCGCATGCCTCCTGAGCTCATCATTTGCTGTGCCAGTAAGCATTTGCATGCCTTTATAATCCTTTTATTCTATCCAATCCAGTGCCATAAACCTACTCATTGCATAGTACCAGGGTCCAAAAATTGGCACAGAACCACTGGTCAAATGCTGGTAGATTTATATTGGGCCACACTGTACTAAACTAGCCCTCCTGGCTAGCATTTGAGGAGGCAAACTTTCAGTAAGTATATATATCAGGCCAGTGGAACGACTGTGGGACCAGTTGATTTTCTCATTTAGTGGCCGTGCTGGCTGGTGGCTGCAAAACTTCATTAAAAGTCCTGTATTGCAGTTTGCCTTTTATCTTATTACTGGCTTGAAATTAGCCTTTCAACTGTTAAAGAACTGAATGTGTAAAGAAATAACAGTGATCTGCTTTTCTTGGCCAAAAAAATCATGATGATCCCACTGGAGTAAGAAAACTGAACTTATGCTGAGAAAATGAAGAAACAAAATTTCATAGTTCCCTTTCCGAAGAACTTTTCTCACCATAGTCTCTAAAAGTTTTTTTTTCATTCCCATCAGAATTTTTTTTTTTCCCAAACCAACCATATTTAAAAATTCCAGTAGGAACTTTAGTCCCTTCGGTTTATGATGGTTCCATATCCTGTTGTGAATCTGAAAATGTAAGGAGTGATGGTGGCCAGTTAGCAAGCGAAATATACATTTTACTTTGTAATAGAGAAGTTTCTCCTTACAGTGATACCCCCTTACTTTTGGGACATAAAACTGAAGGCTAACATTTGAGAGTTATACCCTATCAATATAATCAGTAGATACAGAACTGATTTCCATTTTACATTTCCATTTTAGACCTTGATTTGGATTTCAGCATGTTCAATAGAGGATTTAAATAAAATTAAAGGACAGTCAATATGTTGCAGTCACTATTATAGCAGTAGGAAAGAGAGTGTGTGCTCCCTTTTAATTCTTGTATTTTACAACAATGTATCTGATGTTACTTAAAGAGCACCTTTTCAGGTGCACACACCAAAAACCTGGAAGGACTCTTACCTGCCAACAGCTACAATGGTCTCAAATCAGAATTGTTATATGTCCCTAATTTGGAAATGAAGAAATCATATTTTGGATCCTTGGAGCCAAGCTGTCAATCCCTTCTACTTCCTGATACTGACAGCTGCCCCCCACACTAACATGTTTTGTGATGACATTATATGGAGAGCATGGGGACATGCTTCATACACATTAATGGGGCTGTTTTTAAGCTCCACTCTTCATATTTTAGACAGCCATTTGGGGCAAATTAAGGCCATGGCTTAACTAACAAGGACCTTGTTAGCTGAACAGTGGCCTTGATTTATTCATGATGGCCATCTAAAATATGAAAAAGTGAGTTTACAAAATGGCCCCATTAATGTCTAAGGAGCACAGCCCATGCTCTCCATATAATGACATCATGAAATGTGCTAGTGTAAGGGGCTTCTGTCAGTGTCAGGAAGGGGAAGGGATTGGCAACTGGCTCTTATTAAAGTCAAATATGATCCATTCCCTTCCAAAATAGGAGCATATAAAAATTCTGATTTTGGCACCACTGCAACTGGAGGCAGGAAAGGGTCCTTCATGGTTCTTGGGGGCAATTTTAAAAAGAGCAGGAAAGGTGCTCGTTAAGGGAAAGTTTAGATAAAATGTCAGCTTCTGCCCTTTTATGAAATCTGGACTTCAACAGGAGATTTTGCATGTTTCAATGACACACAAAAAAAAGAAAACTAATGTCTCAGACATACAGTATCAGGATCAAAGACATTTTCCTATGCTCAAATTTGAAAAGCTTTATTAATACTCACAGAGAATGGCAAACAACAGCTTATAAATTCACAGTGTAAAAATGATTGCCTTTTTTTCATGATTACAGCTGCCACCTCTTGGACAGCATGCAAATCCTGGTGTTATCAACATAAGCTATGAGGTAAAATGTGCTCTTTTGTACAACTCTCATTAAGAATTAATCTTATATCTACTGGGGGTCCTTACATGATACAGAAAAAATGTCAGTCTTTAATTCAGTTTTCTTCTATACCTGTTTGGCACCTCCTCCTTCACAGTCAGCCGACTAGTCCACTTCTTAACTACTTCACAGCAACCAAGGTGCTATCTGTGGCTCAGTGCTACCCCAACAGTCTCTTCACCCCATAAAAAAGCCTCTTTGATGGGCCCCATGTGCCCTATATGCCCAGGCTTTGGAATCACAACTTTAAGAGTCATTGGAGGAGATGTCAGGGCCAACAGGCTGGAGCTGGAGTGTGTGGGGGATAAGCTACATCATCTGACAACCAACAGTTTTCCTCCAGTGTTCTGTCCCATCCTTTGCCCACTCATTTGAGGATGCTGTATGCCATGCTGTGAAGTGAGGAGACAGGTGTGTGTGTGGTCACCTATAGCATCCAAGGCCATCCAAAACTAACCACTGGGAGGCAATCAAGAAAAAAGAAGTCTGATACCTCCCAGTAGTCTAAGGGCACTGCTTTCACAGTGCTACAGTGATTCTATCCTCACAAAGCAGTGGAATGGGTTTCCCACTCTGGAGTGTGACATACTCTACAGGTGCCACTGAGCTGGGCAAATGTAACTCTTTATGTTCAAAACCCTATTTTCTATCCAGTCAGCTAGCACAATGGTAGCACTACAGCTTGCCATCTGGATGATTTTAGCTTGCACTCTGAGCCTGGGATATTGTATGCCAACCATTAAGGCAGGGTTCTGGTGTCTACCCTGGATGCCTACTACTTCGGCGAGGAAGGGCACCTCCTTCCATTGCACAAACACCTGTTGGCATCACTGGGAGAGGAGTATCTTGTGGGAAGGAATGGTGTGGAGTGGCATTACATCAGCATGAACCCACTCATTTGGCATGTGATGTGCAAGCATCACATGTTCAGAGCAGGGAAGTCAGGGGAGTTCTGAAGGAGGAGAGAGGCTCACTCATTCCTCTGATGGCTTTGGTAGACACAAGGCTAGGTCACTCCACAGGAATATGCCCTATGAGTGAGACTGGGGGGGGGGTTATGGTGAGAAAAATAAGGGGTGGACTTGGGACAGATGAAATTTCCTTGTCCCACCATATCCAGTTGGGCTGCCAGGTCTACCTTCTCCTCAGCAACTCCTCCGTCATGCATCCCAGGCGTGTTGATGAAAGTTTTCTACTATGGGGCATGGCCCCACTCCAAAGTCCTACGCATGAGGAACAAGCCACAGATGACCTGCCACAGGGCCCAAGTTAGTTATGACTGCAGGTAGAAATGGAGCATTAGATCCCAGGGGTTTCATGGGCAGGTAAGGGACACTGAAGGTGATGGAAGGAAGTTCCCAGGTCAGGCCTGGGTATGCTAGGAGAGAAAATACATAAAAAGACTATTTTCTGATCACATTTTGTAATACAAATTAACTTTATGGAAAATGAATTCAATTTGAAAATACCTCTTCCTAAATTGCTATTTACAATGGTTCTATTCAACAGGTTGTATACTTATGCTTAATTTATTTACTAAGTTATGAAATTCATAAAAATGTAACAGCATGAATCACAATCCTTTTTCAACAACAGAAACCTAACCATTTAGTATTTTTCCAAAATATAGAACAATACCATACTAAAGAATGCTGTATTATCCAGCAATATTTAGTCAGCCTGTTTCCTGGAAACAGGTGCATATAATGTGTCTGGCTACATCCCCATGCTGTGTTAAATACTGTAGTTTAGGAATGGCACTTGTGTGACTTTATGACAGAACCAATACAAAAAAGGCTTAAAACAAGCAGTGTAGTAATGATGTACTCAATAACATAATAGCAGAATCTGTTCATTTAGGATACAGTAAAATGGGTCAAGACTCATTTTCAATGACTTCCCACATGCACTTACAGAAACAGTTGCCAGGGTTACACATTAACAATTAGAATACAAGTAAAAATGCAAGATAACTATTATGACATCAAGGTGACAAGAAAGGTTGAATGTGTATACAGTTTACAGAGTAAATATTATAAACATTTGCAACAGTGTGAAGTATGGCTGTAAAGAGCACATGAAGCAATGCCTGTCTCAGAACAATAGTGTGCTACATCAGTGTGTTAGCAGCAAAAAAAAAGGGTCAGATTAAATCAATGCTGAAAATAGAAAATGAACTTAGAATCAATGTTCTGACTGTTAATTTTCTAATGGAATATTCTATTGTTTTAAACTTCGCTAAAGCTCTTCTTAGTGCAACACTCACTTCCTATAGACTAGACATTTTTATAGCAAATACTATAAATCGTTGTAGAAAACATTTTTTGAGCACTAAACATAACCTAGTAGTTGTTTTAATGCTTAATACCAGACGAAATTAGATTCCCAAATTGTTAGTATTATTGTGAGTCTTGAAACTCAGAGCCAAGACTCATCTACAGAGGGGTTCAATAGTGATCTAAATAAGAATTTCAACCCACAATGACAACTTTTAAAAGGCAGGCGTATATCTTCTAGGTTAAATTTTGCAGTGTGTATGCTCTCTGGTCTTCCCTTGGAGTATCACTGCACCCTGCAGTTGTAGCCAGCAAATTTAGGCTATAATTGAATAGAAAAGTGGCCAAGCCAAAGTAAATCCTTTGAAGCTCTATTCCTGCATATGTGCTTCAGTTCATGTTATTCTTACTCTTTCCTCCAAATCAAAGGATATAATACCTTTATACAATACTTGCTCTATATTATAACCTGTTTCATAACAGGAATCAACAACTAAGGATGAATTAAATGTTATTCATTCTAAACTAATTTTTCCAAATCTCCGTCATACATTCTATAAGTGTGTGCTCTCCCTCCTTTTCCGCTGTTGTCCCCATATGCCTGGTTGAACAAGATGATGCGACAGAATCAACAGGTAAGATAATTCTCAGTCATTATTTACTATCTATGCAATAAAGCATCCCATCATCATTTCATTCAAAGCACTCAGAATTGCTGTTAATCATAGCACAATTTTATTTCAAATGATGTAATAAACTAGTTCTCTTTAAATGTCTCTTTATAGTATTTTCCTTAAATACTACTGTGTATACAACCTGTAAGACCTCAAAAATGTATTTTTAGACATTCATTGCCTACTTAGTCTCCAAGGAACCTTCTAAAAATAACAGCATGTTTGGGGCCTGCATGTCATAGTCTCTTAAACTATATCATAATTAACGTTAACATTTTCTAAAAAGTCTTTCTGAAAATTAAAAATAACAGTTTGGCAAGGATATGAATATCAACCTTTCTTTGCAAAGAGTCACTTAGTTCTATATCCACTATAGGTAGGTAAGTTAAGGCAGACTAGGTGGGCCAAGTGTTATCCTTATCTGCTGACAACTTCTATGTCTTTGTGTTTCTAGATACGTGTACAGTAGTAGGCTGATGCGGATGCAGGTTAGATAGAAACAGATCAGAATGGATAGGCCTCTGTCTTTTCCTTCCTGAAATATTTCTGTTTCTATAATCCCTTCTATATATTCTATTTTCTCAGTCTCCCATTTAGAGTAAATTTAAATAAATAAATAAATAAATAAATGTATAACTGTCTCTCACATTCAAATGGAATAATGGAAGGATAGTCTACTATGTGAGTAGAAAAGGGTGTGTTTGTTCTTCACTGGAATATCCACTAGTATCTTTCGACTTTGAAGATTATAGATCTATAATTACTGATGACCCTATTTAACAACCAGATTAAGAGTACTGTCAAATGCCACAATAACCTGAAATCGGGTTATTACAGCATTCTGATTATGTAATACACCCGCACTAAGCCACGCAAAACCCATGCAAACTCGCAGAAAAACCCAGCAATTATAAAAATAGTGATAGCGCGTGCTTTTATGGATTTTTTTTAACATTACCTTGTGTGTGATGACTGTAAAAACCTCTCAAGCTTCGCTCTCAAGGTTGATGGGTCATCACACACCTCGAGTGTGTAAAAAAGGTCCATAACACACACTTGCCTATCTATTATTCTCTAGATAATTGTTTTCATATTATGCATATATCATTTTTATATTTTCTCAGACTGTGGACTTATTGTTGATATAATACGTTTTGTAAAAACAACAAGATTTAAAACATGTTTAAACTATTTTACCTTTTTATATATAACGATATAAAAGTTGTTGTAACACATTACAGTATATTGATTTATACAACAGGAGTGTACTGATAAATAGTACAAAAAAGTGTGATCTTGTCCCAGCATAAAGTTGGGTTATGTCACAACGCATACTGAACTAATCAGAGAGCAGCTTTCACAATGATGATGACATCACAATAGCCAGGTGCAGCCCTAAAGCAAAATCAAAGAAAATCAGTAACATTTTAATACAAACAGCAGATTAAAAATCTGTCATGAGTAAACAAATGCTGTACAAACTGAATATACAATGGGCTGACTCAAAATATGCAACAGTGTGCCTTCATGTGTGAAAGGCAGGACTATAACTCATGAGTGGCAGAACCACAAGAAAAAAAATTAAGTTTGCAGCCCTAACCATTCCAAAGGTAGCCCATTTTAAATAAATTGCCTCTCGAAAGGTCCACCTTTTGAGCTGTTGATGCTAGAAACAATTTTTTTGACTGTAAGCTCGCAATCAGCTCAGCATGAACAGACTGTATCAATATGGTTTTCATGTGTCAATACATGTCCATTTATGTTGATACAATATGATAGTAAAATATGTGTATAACAATGTGCTTTCAGTTTTCAAATACAGTACCGATATAATGTCTTTCAATATCCATAATGTGAGGTTAAAGCTATTTCATTATATTGCTACATAAATTATCATATTGATATAATACCTTTATGTATCAGTATTAAAAAACTGAGACCGTTCAAAAAAACTAATGTTTTTTCTCCTTTTTTGAACTTCGGTATCACATACTACACCTTATTAACCGTGTAGATTGTAACCTAATATTCATTCATCTTATGCCCTTAATCTTGTTGTGAACATTCCACTCTCTCATCTAGTAATGCCAACTCTTCCTTGCTTTTGCTGGAATACACTACTGTTAGAGCTCATTCTAACTCTGATGCCATCATGGCATTCCTCCAACATTTAAAGGCACTAATTTCATCAGAACACATAACATATTTCATGAAAATATTGGCATGAAATGGATGTTCAGTTAGCTGCATTCAGATGCATGAGAAATGAAGAAAAGGTAATTGAAGTACAGCAAAGCTAACAATTCATTTAATTCAATAATGACCTGAAATATGTCCCGTCATTCTGCATTCAACAGTACCCTGCCTTTGGATATGAACCAGTGCAGCCATGGCCGCAGCAACCTATGCATCCAATGCAGCCTGGACCTCAGCCAGCAATACCTCAGATGCCGGTAATGCCAGGAATGCCCCAGCAGCCAATGTTCCCAACATGGGTACAAGAGGTAGAACATGTAATGCCAGCACAACAACCGGCTCAACAACCAGGTCAACAACAACCTAATCAGCAAGAGCAGGAACTGGTAAGCACACAAATGTTGTTAACAAAACAATTTACTGAACGTAAGCATTGTAGAGTGTTACCTCCTTATCTGAGAGATACTATAACCACATACACCAACTCACAAAATATTAGGGGCAGATATCCAGAAGAACTGTCATGCAATTTGATTGTTTTTGGGAATTTTATAGCATTTCTTTGGAGCAGCAGTGGTGGTTCAGAATCCCCAAGAACAGCCCAAAGACTTCACCAAAATGAAAATCTACTTTGATGGACAGTTAAGTTAAAGGAATAAATCTGATCATCACATGGTAAAGGGTCTTGGTTGGCCCTACCTAAAATACTAAATGCAGTTTGGGAACACACAGTACAATAATAAAAAATAAAAAGATGCAAGAGAATTTGAAAATGTACTATAAAAAGATGATCAGGGGGTTAGATGATAAAACATGCAATAATATCCAGAAGGATCTTGAACTCTTCTCACTGAAATAGAGATGACTATGAAGGGATATGATTAAGGCATTAGAGATAAAATGGATCAGTCAAGGCTGTTTGCATTATTACATGACTGTAAAAAATGGGATACGAGTTTAAACTGAGAAGAGTAACATTCAGAAGGGATAAAGGGAAACATTTTGTGAAAGGGACAGTCTACCATGGGAGGTAGTAGAAATATGTATTTTGGATACAAAGGGTAGCATTTTCAAAAAGGATCCGTCCAAGAGGTACTTGCCACTATCTTCAAAACAGAAATGTGTCCAAGCAGATAACCTATCCACACCTCTCAAACTTTCTTTACCAAAATGTGTAAGAAGATGTGTGACAAATGAGCAAAATGTGTGACACAGCATCAGACATGTCACTGCAAGCTCAGAACAGTATGCCTACCAGTGCACTGATGTTCATAATGATTGTTGATAACTGAGAATAAGAAGTTATTATGAATTTCTGCTTTAAAGTCTCAGTGGGAAATGAGTAATATCACCTTCTCCATATGGGACAAATGATTTCAGAGAGGCAAAATGATTGATGTACCTCGTAATATGTGACAGTTGAGAGGTATGCACTAATCAGATGTTCACATTTTACAAAAAAAAATGTAGCTGTGGCAAAAACCAAATGTAAACCACATCTGCATCATTTTGTAACTGCAAAATTGTGACTTTTTGTCCCAAATGGATGCATCTTTTGGAAACAGCAGCAAATGACCAGCCCTGTGGTGTGGAGAACTGAGGCACTGGATGCCACAACTACTGCCATGTCAGCAACCCAGCTTCAGGAGCACATGTAGGTTGCTGGGGGTCAGCTGGGGCGAGAGAGGTCGAGTATCCAGTAGACTATTCTCCTCTCCCAAGGTGGGGAGAGATCGCTGCTCCACAGTCAGCTGCCATCAGGTGGAGGCCTGGGGTCAGAGTGACAAGAAAGGGTGGGAGCTGCCAGTTTGAAGCAGCACAGGTGTGCTGCCACATGACATGTGCTGATGTCTGTGCTGTGGCAAGGGTAAGGGAAAACAACAAGAAAAATGGCTGAGTGGGCTTGTGAAGCCCTGCCTGCTCCTCATTCACACCATCACCTGGATCCATCAGCCCCATATCTAGATGAGTGTCTCCAGGGAGGAGCAGATGGCCCTCCCACTGCTGCCATATCATTGGGGAGGAGAATCCAAGAGGATTCTGCAGGACCAAGTGAGTATCTTGGGGAGATGGTAGCCGACTGGGGAAGGCAGGGAGAGGGCTGATAATCTCCCTATCAGGCCAAGGAGGAAAAAGACCTATATGAAAAAGAAATAGCAGCAAGAATCTTCATACTTTTTCGGGCATGCACAGTTGCAGGCACAACATGCATCTGCATCTACCCTTATGAAAATCCTGCCCAATATCCTCAAGGTAAAAACAGATGAGAACTATGAAGAAACACACAATCCTGTATAACTTTTCTAGGACGGCTGGAAAGTGGACTATATGGGACAGTGGTCTTTCCCAGCCTCACAATTTTATTGTTTCTATGAACATTCTGTTGATGTCCCTAAAATCTGGGCAGCAAGGTTTTTGCCAAAAAAAGAGGAATGAAAATTTATGAATGTTTTGAATGTCTGCACGAGGTCTTTCTGTTATTGTTCAGTGAAAAGAGTAGTATTCTTGGCTGACACAGACTAAGTGCTGCCCAGTCTTCTTAAACAGTAAGAAACATGATATGATGGAATTCAGATTTTGTGGTTAGTTAAGCTTATCAGATTCACCCCATGACTTTGTTGGTACAGTACTATAACCACCAGGGCATACTAAAACTCTTTCAAAATGTCTTAACTCTGGACTCACCCCACACACCCTTTAAAGATTTACTCATTTTCTTCAGTTACAATGTAAGATCTGTTTTAAATTAGAAAAGAAATACAAATATACCATTTTGTTATTTTTACTTATGGTTACTAAAAAGTTCAGAGAGATAACTGTGACCCTTCCCACTACTTCCCTCACACAGCATTGCTTGCAGACAAATCCATCTTATGATGTGACATGAACTGTGAAGGTAGTCTTAGTATTATGAAGAACCTGTCCCAGTTCACTAAGCCATTGCGATTTTCTGGTTTTCCTCACCAAGGTCCCATGTTGCTTAATAGCAGAAGTACTTACAGAGCTTGAGGCAGTATAGCATAGTGGTCAATGGGCAAGGGCACTAAGTTGCAAACCTAGAGACATGGGTTTGAATCCCATCAGTCCCCAATTGCAAACTGTGGGACCCTAAGCAAGTCAATTAACTTCCTTGTGCTTCCAGATTGCACCTGGAAACAAGCTCTGGCTTAGTGTGCCTCTCCTGCTTAAACAATTTCCCCTTTCCCTAATGTGGGCTGGGTCTTGCAGGGTCTTAGACCCTGCAAAATGATTTGAGGAGGGTCTCACAGGGTCTCAAAGCAAGGCCCTTACTCCATGTTTGTTTCCACCTACCATGACTTCAAGAGGCAGTATGACCCTCAATTCCTTACAGACTTTTCATGTTTTGTGCTGCATTTTGATTTATTATTGAAAAAAACTGGATAATAATGAAAACGCAAATTCCATAGTATGATGGAAAAGAAGACCGCTCACTGTAACAGTCCACATATTTCTTTCTAATTATAACCCTTAGAGGCCTATCCTTTTTTTCTGCACCCTTTATGCAATGACTACCTACATCAAAGGTGTGGGTTCCCCAAGTGAATGCTTTCCGTTTCCAACACACTTTATAACAATTATCACCAACAGATGTGATAATGCATTTATCAGGCTCCAACAATGTTATGCTACACTGAGAAAGTCATGTAAAAAAAGCCCCATCACCCACACAGAAGTGTACAGCAGTGCTGCTCCCACTGACTTGCATAACTGAGTCCTATCCTATCCGTCAGTCAATGGTAACCTTGGAGAACAGGCTGTCCTGATGTACAGTGTACTGGTCATGGATCAGTGGGCAGAATATTTTTGGATCACTAAATGTTAAATACTTTTAGGAAGTTTTTTTTGTTTTTTTTTTTAAGTATTAAGATTGTTCCTTCTCTACATTTGCTCCCTTGTGAGAACTGTTCCCTGTTTTTGCCAAGACTTAAAATCAACACAATATCTGAATATGAGGATATTTGTAAAAAAAAAAACAAAAAAAAAAAAAACTAAAGAGTCTGTTCTTAATTTAAAGTGTACCTTTTAATGTTTTCTGTTCCAGGACTAGTCAACCCAGGAAAGTAAGAAATATCCAAAACTGTCCGGACGACTTATTTGCTTCCAAGAACACATGGTCTGACGCTGATCAGTGATATCTGCTTTTATTAACTGTTTACCTTTATGAACGCAATAGCTGGAAAAGAATTACTGAAAAATAATAAAGTTATGGAAATAAACACAATCGTATGGGTCTTTTGTTAAAAAATGTAATGTCTAATAGATGTGTGCTGCTGACTGAACTGTGAAAGAAATCAAGCTTCAGAGAGAATGTTATGGTTGACCACACCAGAAAAGAAACCTCAAAACAGCAGTATATGCAATACAACTGTGACTTTTGGGAAAATCCCAGTTTCAGAGCTATACTGCTTTCCTCAGAAAAAGCACTTTGCAGTAATCTGCCATACTTTGTGGTACCGTCTTTTTAAGGGGCCGAAACATACAGTACAGTATCCACTCATGATACTATATTGGATCGAGGGAAGAAATTTGCCTAGGATTAGGTCTTGGAAATGCAGCTATGGGAAGGGAATGATTTACAATTGATTGATTGAGGGCTGGCCTGTCGGTGCAGTGGTGGGGCTAATGCTCATGATGCAGGAGACTTAGGCCTCATCCACACTGCACCGCTCAGACACCATTACAACCGGGGAGCGGTGCAGTGTGTCCACACTGCTGTGGTGTCCGTTACAGGACCAGCACCGCCGGTCCACACTTCAGGAGCTGAGCAACCCTTATCGTGGCACCCGATCCCATAATGCAGCTTGCACTGCACTAGGGGACCGGTGCCACGTGTCCACACTACATCTGGTAACATTACTGAGGCGTAACTGGTTTCATAACCATTGTTGAAACCACCTCATATGTGGTTTCAACAACGGTTACCAAAATGCCTTCTGTAATATTATAGGTGTGAACGCAAACCGTTGCAGTAATGGTTTGGGCACTCTGTAACGTTACAGAGGGGTAGTGTGGACAGGGCCTTAGATTTGGAAGTGACCCCTTCTTGCCAATATTCAGCAAGTATTATCCATGTTCCTGACTGGGGTACAACAGTAGGTAATTTACCAACTGCTGAGTCATTCTGTCTCCATAATCTGCAGCATGCTGACGTCTTTTTCTTTGCAATGCTGTCTGATCACTTGGAATTGTTGAGTGTTTACAGTTTGTTTCAAAATGAACAAGAAGCCAGAACAGTCAAGTTAAAATTTTAAATGTTACAGCAGGTACCCAAACAAGACACTAACCTTGTTGTCTGGTATTTACATAAGAACATATGCAGAAGTCAGTGAAATAAGGCCATTTGGTCTATCTATTCTGCTCATATTGCAGGGTCCACAGCTTAAGCTACTGACCCTGCCCTCCTCCCCAATCCTCCCATCTTCTCCATCCCTTCCATGACCATTACATATGTCTATCCCAGCCTCTCTTGACACTACCCCATCTTCAATGAGACCACCTCTTCTGGCAGTGCATTCCAATTGGTCACCATCCTCTCTGTGAAGAAGTGCTTCCTAACCTACCTCCTAAACCTGCCCCCCAACTTAAGAGTGTGCCCCTCATGTTTTGGTTGCCACTTATCTTAAACAGACACTCCTTTTCCACCCTATTTATCCTCTTCAAGCACTAGAAGATCTCAAGCATGTCCATTCTTTCCTTCCTCTCCTCCAAGGAGTATATGTTCAGGGCCCCCAACCTCTCCTCATATATTTTACCCTGCTAACCTGTGATCATCTTCATTGCCCTTCTCTGGACCACCTCCAGCAAGCTAATCTCCCTTTGAAGGGGTGGGCACCAGTACTGCACACCATACTCTAGATGTGACCTCACCAGCAACCTGTACAAGGGCAGTATAACCTCCTCTTGCCTGCTGTTGATACCCCTGGCTATGCATCCAAACATCTTATTTGCTCTTGCTGCTGCCTTCTTGAATTGCATGGAGTGCTTTCAATCACTAGTGATCATCACTCATAGATCATTCTCCTCCTCTGTTGCAGATACCCATATCCCTCCAAGGTAGTACTGCATCCTGGGATTCCTGGTGCCAATGTGTACAACTTTGCATTCCTTGACACTGAATCCAAACTGCCAAATCCCAGACCACCTCTCAAGTCTTTCCAAATCCTTCTTTAGGTCCTGTATCCCTTTGACCATGTCCACTATCCCACAGAGCCTGTTGTTGTCCACAAAAAGGCACATTTTGCCCTTAATACTATCCGCAATGTCATCAATGAAGACAATGAAAAACATCAGTCCTAGCACCAAGCCCTGTGGAACTCCTCTTGTGAACTCCCTGGTGCTAGATAACTCTCCCCCATCACCACCTTCTGGGTCCTGTTCCCCAGCTTGGTTTCCACCCATCTGGTCATCTTCTCCCCAACCCCAAGATCCATCAACTTCCTGATCAATCTCCTGTGAGGTACAGAGTCACAGGCCTTGCTGACATCCAGGCAGAGGATGTCCACTGCTTGGGCCCAGTCTACCGGTTTGGTGACACATTCAAAGAAATCAATCAGATTCATTTGACAGGACCTCCCTGCCATAAACCCATGCTGCCTTTCATCCTGAAGACCATGATCATCTAGATACTCTACCACTCTTTCTATAAGTATCGTCTCCATGAGTTTGCATATGATTGAAGTCAGGCTGACTGGTCTATAATTCCCTGGGTCACCTTTGGGACTGCTCTTATGGAGAAGCACTACATGTGCCATTCTCCAGTCCTGTGATACCATGTCTGACTCCTGTGAACTATTGAACAGGCCCGCCAGTGACTCTGCAAACTCCTCTGCCAGTTAGTTACCTTAGCACCCTTGGGTGTACTCCACCCTGGCCTGGTACTTTATCTATTTCAATGCTAGCTGCCCTTTCCTCACTCTATCCCTCTCTACCATCACATCCATGCTCACCTAGCCCCCTGCTCCTCTTCTCCTCACTGTAGGCACCGGTCCATCTTTGTCCCAGTTGAAGATAAAACAGAAGTATTTGTTCGGTACCTCTGCTGTTTCCCCATTCTTCTCCACCCAGTCATCCCCATTCTGAAGCCTAACAATCCCATTCTTCTTGCCCCTTTTCTTGCTCATATAATGAAAAATATTTGGCTTTCCAAAGCTTAAAAATCCCATTCTTCTTGTCTATTTTGTCGCATATACAGTGAAACAATTTGGGCTTAATTCATATCTCATTTAAAATCTGATAACACAGTAACCCCTTTTGAAAATAACAGAAAGAAAAAGTGAATAAGAAAATATATTTGAAAGAAATACACATTTGGTGGTGGGGGACATGCACTGGACTCTGTTTGATTACTGATAGATGCCACACATCAGTAGCACCTGTAGAAATTAAGAAATTAAGGAAACTTAAAATTAAATGTGATTAAACTTAGTGAATGTGCAAAGGTTGAGCTTGCTATATCTAGATTTGTCTGTAGTATGAGCGGGGTGGAGCTGTTTGTCTATTGGAGTGTTACTTGGTACCCTGAAGGTGTTCGTCAGCCTAGCACCACTCGATGATATGCAGAACACCCACTTCCCCAACAGTGCATTGTAGGCTGTCAGCTGACATCATTTCAGAGATAAAAGCAGCAACATGCTTCATGTTAGGGAGGGGGAAACAAATGAATAGCTGGTACATTGCCTACTACTGTCACCAATCAAGGAACCGGCATCAAGAGGAAGGAAACTGCAACAAAAATGTCCCTTTTGGGGCTGGGGAAGGGTGAATGAAGCTATATTCGGGAACTCAATGATTATCTACTATCTTAAAAAAGAAACAAAAAACAATGTAGGTGCACACAAGTAGGAAAGACACTGCTGCATCCAAATTCTAAATGTCAGAGCATTTATTGATTAACTGCAAAATAACATATAGAACTCAAAGCATGCAGTAGCATCAGTGAAAACATATGTACAAGAGAGTTCCAGCCTAATGCCCAGGTGCTCTGAAGTGCTCTACCTCTTCACCTGTTGAAAAGTCACAATGTGCTCCCACTGTAACCCCCCCCTTGCAGAAATGTTTCAAAGAGGTTGTCTGTTCCCTTGATGATGGCAAAAATATAACGAGGACCAGTAGCATCAGTGAAAACATATGTACAAGAGAGTTCCAGCCTAATGCCCAGGTGCTCTGAGGTGCTCTACCTCTTCATCTGTTGAAAAGTAACAATGTGCTCCCACTGCAACCCCCCCCCATGCAGAAATGTTTCAAAGAGGTTGTCTGTCCCCTTGATGATGGCAAAAATATAACGAGGACCAGGACTAGATGGACAAGTGGTCTGACTCCTTGTTTCTCAGACTGAATGACTTGTAATCAAATGCAAGGTGCCACACTTAGGGAGGAGAACCACAGCTAGGATCCACTCCCCATGTGAAATTAATAATCAGATCACCACCTCAAAAATGATGCCTTGCTGCACAAGGATTTTAATACAAAAGCATATATTTATTAATAGTGACACTGACAGCATAATGACTAAGATCTCAGAAGGAGCAGTCTCCTTGAATGCAGCCGTGGGACTCCAGAGGTATGGACCAGGGCTCCACTTAGTCGATCCTGTCCCCCCCATTTTCCTTCCTTCCTTCCTTCCCTCCCTCTATTTCTCTTTCTCTTTCTCCAGGTTTGTCCAAATGATCCAGGTAACCTCTTTATTATTAAGATATATCCACTCAGTTTGAACAGCTTATGAGTAAATCTCCATGAGTGAGAACAGGTGACAAAGAGCATGGTAACAAACTCCAATACCACCATTTTGGTTACTTAAGGTATGTTACAGTTATTGGTTTTAATTCTGTTTTATTATAGTATAATTACTGGTGACCCCCAATATCAACCCATTTAAAAAGTCATAGCAACCTGCAGGTTGATATGAAAAGCCACACAAAGTCGAAGAAGCCACGCAAAACACCAGTAATTATATATTTTTTTACACACCTGAGGTACTGTATGTGATGACCCATAAACCTCGAGAGCAAAGCTCAAGAGGTTTACACAGTCATCACACACTGAGGGTATATATAAAAAAAAAATCTATAGCACACACTTGCTTATCCATTATTCTCTACAAAATTCATAGATTGATGGTTTTATGACACAGTTTAAGAATGTCATTCAAGGTCAGAAAAGAGCCAAAAATAGTATTAACATATTACATGGACAAAAAGAACAGTTACAATGCCCAGTTATCTCATTTTGGGAATCATACTAAATGATGTAATACTAATGAAATACATGGGCAAATGTTGCGGCCAAAAACAAAAGAGAGAAAAGAAAAACAAATGCTTGTAAACAAAGTTCTTATTCCTTTTCTTTTTGAATAAAGCTAAGTTTAAAAAAAGAGATCTAAGTCAGAACATACTGCCTGAAACATTCTGCAGCAACTGGTTTGCAATCTGAAGTGGCTACGTTGTAGCACAGAAATTGGAGTTCATTTACAAGAGAAGCTGTGTTTCACTATTTTATTAATTTACTGCTCTTGTACAGTAACTTATTTACTATAAATTAATCATATATTGTCATATGAGCTATGTATGTGCCATAATCTAGCACTGCAGTTTCTATTTAAATTATATCACATAATATGGGTTATCTATTTAACCAATTTAGAAATGCACTTTTAATGTTGGTGTGTAAATACGTTTTTGCACCTGCACTTTTGTTATGATCATTAATGGGGATGTGATGATTTGACTGTTTGCTTCACCAGATGCACAGCACTCATGTAAAATGGCATTGTTCCTTTAAACCCATGATTTTAGGACTGAGGTCATCACTCTTGTCAGGTGCCTTTGAGAAACCATCATAGATGCAAAAGGTGTAGCAAGATTGCTACCCTGATGACTGGTCTGGGACCAGCCTGGTCTGAGATCAGTTTCCAAGCAACCTGGTCTGAGACCAGTTTCAGAGCTGTCTGGCCTTAGACCAGTTTCCAAGCCACCTGATCTGAGACCAGTTTCTCCTTCCAGCAGAACTGGTCTGGGATCAGTTATTGTCAAATATGTGTCTAACCACAGGCTTGCTGGGCAGCGACCAACACAGTGTAGTGGTTAGTGCACTAGGCTGTGATCCTGAAAGTCTGGGTTTGAATCTCACTTTCCCCTAAACTTCTTTTGACCCCAAATTTCAGTGGTGTGGTGATCCATGATGGCGTGGAGTTGGTAACAGTAAATCTACACTAAAGGGAGCTGGTGCAGGAAAAAACATTAAGTACAAAAAAGAAAGCTCCTGTACAACAGTGAAACTGGCACCAGATCAGGTGGCTAGGAAACTGGTGTCAGACCAGCTTGGTTTCAGACCAGGTTACACAAAAACTGGTCTCTGACCAGTCTTCAGGGGAACAAACTTCCTGCAGACGATGCAAAACACATCAGAGAGCTTGTTCTGACTAATCTCACTTTTTAAACTGCCAGTGTCACAATTAATGAAAACGTGATTCTGTACTGATACCGTTTTGCAACAGAGCGTCACTTTCAAGGTGGTGAATGCCTGTTTATTTTTGCATTTTAATTCTGATTCTGTTTAACATAAGCACCCAGTTCCCTTTACAGCTTTTATTTTTTTAAAGACCTACACATAGTGTAGGTCTCCTATTGCTGAAGCCAAGAAGTCAAGGAAGAAAATGACCTGGCTGCCCTAATATAACAAACAATAGGTTAAAGAAAGAAAAGAAAAGAAAAACTCTGCCCAGCTCAGCCCACCTTGCCAAGAAGAAAGAAAATGTATATTAGGCAGGGGAGGCCCAAAACCAATCAAGGCTCTTGATAACCTGTGGACAGATTGGAATAACAGGCCTGTTATTTCAATCTGTTCATGGGTTAAAGAAAGATAAGCTCTACATGGACGGACATAGTCATTCACATGTTCAAGAGTACTGACAAGATAACTTGTCAAAGATGTGGGGAGGCTGTGAAGGAGGGACACATCGGGGAACCAAAGAGGAGACAGAGCCACTTTGACAGAGCCACTTTGAGTTCACCTCACACACCTAAGTATGCTCTCAGGCAACAAAATACAGGTTGGGTAATCTACAGACTATCAGGATGTGTGTGTGTGTGTGTGAGAGAGAGAGAGAGAAAGAGAGAACTGGCCCCTTGACAAAGGTAGTAAATAAGGGTAATGCTGTGAATTTACTCAGTTCACTCTGATCATCTGCTAGTTTCCCGATGCTGTTATCTCTGGGGAGTTCACCCCCTTCCCCAAACCAACTCTGACTCAGAGTTGGATATCTAAAGTGTTGGGGGAGTGGGGGTGAAGCCCCCTGCAAAAAACACACTTCTGTACAGCGATGGCACAATACCAGTTGGTGGCACTGTGCTGTCGCTGTAGTGACAGTTGATGAATTTCCTGTTGCTGTGGCAACATGGAACCGCAGTGCAGGTGGGTAATCTGAACCTGCCTGATATCAACTTGGACATTCCACCAGGCAGGTGCACCAGAAGTCAGGCTCTGTTGGATACTTTGTAGGACTGTTTGCTGGTGCAGATGGTTAAGGAATCCAATCGACAGGTGGTCATTCTCAGTTTAATACTTACCAGTTCAGAGATGGTGGGTGAAGTGAGGGTAGCGGAGCCCCTGGGGATGCCACCATAACTCCATTTGGTTCATGCTGGCTCTCAGAACAAGAATGCCTCCATCAAAAACTGAAATCCTGCATGTCAGAAGAACAGACTTCAACTGGATAAGTGAGCTGGTCCTAGACAAACTGACCAGGGTGGACAGCATCAGAGTTGTTCAAGTTCAAGTTTATCATAGGAAAACTCCATTGAGCAAGCTCATTCACAAGGAGGTCCTTTGACACAGACAGGCAGGTACAGATTGCATAATTGAAAAAAAAAAAAGTACAAATTCAAGTACAGAAATATGGGCAAGCATTAACATGTTGCGGAAAATGACAATGACATAGGAAAATGCAAGTACATACAAAGTGCTTGATTCGGAGTAAACAAGGCAGCTAATTTCCAGTTGATTAAGAGGAAGCAGTGGGCTAGGGCTAGAATAATGAGCTAGGATTTAGAAGCAGGTGCACACATCTTTTATTTTGGCTGCAGCTGCAGAGGACAGGTGGGGGGCAATCGGGGACCATTCTCGAGGCAACAAAGTCATCCATGAGAATTGTTACGAAACAGGTACAAGAGACCAATACTGTTGACAGGCAGGGACACAGACGCAGTGACTGCCAAGAAAAAGGCTTTCACCAGGTACAAGAAAATGCAAGGGAAAAGGAATGGGAAGAGTTTCAAATAAAAGCATAGGGAAGCAAAGAGGACTGTCAGCGAAGCAAATGCAGACACAGAGCTGCATACAGCAAATGAGGTCAAGGATGAGGAAAAAACAATTGTTCGGATATAGTAAGTAAAAAAGGAAGCAGGGAGGGAGTATCGTTAAGCTGCAGGGAGGGGTACTAAAGGAAGATGAAGAAAAAGCAGCTGCCCATAACGATCACTTCTGCTCTGTCTTCACAAGGGAAGACAGTGGGCTTCTACCTTAAAGTGGAATCGAGGCAGCTGTCAGGACCATTCCTGAAATGAGGCAGCCAGTATTTACCATAGATAGGGTCCAGAAGGGGCTTGAAGCCCTAAAGGTAGATAAAGCCTTTGGGCCAAATGGGATGCCCCAAGGGTACTCAAAGAATTGGCTGCAAAACTGACTGAACTCCTTGTAGGGCTATTCAATAGCTCAATTCAGACAGAGGTAGTTCGGAGAGTCTGGAAGGTAGTGGACATACTCCCACGTCACATGGTGGGGGGACACATGGATCAACCGGGAAAATACAGATCTTTCAGCCTTACCTCTGTAAGGGTAAACTGATGGAGTCACTGAGCAAAGAGGACCTTGTGGACTACCTAGAAAGCAATGATCTACAGGATAGTAAACAGCATGGGTTTGTGGCAGGGAGGTCTTGTCAGATGACCCTGACAGTTTCTTTAACTGGATAACAAAGGTAGTAGATAAGGGCCACACTGTGGATTTACTCTACTTTGATTTCAGTAAGGCTTTTGACAGGGTGCCACACAGATGATTGCTGAAGAGGAGGACCTGTGCACAGTTAGGGACATAGTTAGATGGGTAGGAAGCTGGTTGAAGGAGAGATAGCAGAAGGTGGTGGTAAATGGGGTCAAATTGGAAGAGATGGAGGTCACCAGCAGGGTGCCACAGGGATCTGTCCTGGGTCCTGTCTTCTTCAGTATGTTCATCAGTGACACTGAAGATGGCATTTGGGGCAAATTGTATCTCTTCGCACACAAGACAAATCACTGTGGTAGGGTAGATGGTGATGAATGGATCAGGGAGATGCAGGGGATCTACAAAGGCTAGAGAGGTGGTCAAAGATTTGGTAGTTAAAATTCAACACCAAAAATGCAAGGTTATGCACACAGGGGAAAAAAAGGGACAGAGTACTGAATGGGAGGGGTTAAACTGCACACTGCAGCAGAGGAAAGTGACCCAGGAGTCATCATTAGTGACTCCCACAAACAATCAAGGCAGTGTAACAAGGCCTACAGTAAGGCTAATAGGATGCTGTGGTGTATCAGAAGGGGTAGTGACAGCTGGAAACAGGAGGTACTACTACCTCTGTATGGGTCACTGGTAGGACTGCACCTGTAATACTATGCTCAGTTCTGTAGTCCTCACCAATGGAAGGACAGGGACAGGCTGAAGATGGTGCAATGCAGGATGAACAAAATGATTCAGGTCAAATATGCCAGATCTTATGAAGACTGTCTCAAGGCACTGAACATGCACTTACTGGAGACTAGGTGAGAGAGAGAGAGAGGATATGATATAGAACTTTACGTTCTAAAGGGGATAAACAAAGTAAACAGCAGGGTACTATTTCACAGGAGTACAGAATCAAGAACTTGAGGTCATGAGTGGAAACTGGTGCGGGGAAGGTTTAATATGGATAGAAACCTACACTTTGATAGCAGATAAGGACCGCTTGACCCACCCAGTCTGTCCATTTTCCTACGTATTGGATAAGCTGCAGATACTAGTTAACCAACACCAGCCTACTTCCTCCTATCCACCACTATAATTGCCTTATGTCTGTCCCATGCATTCTTGAATTTTCCCACTGTTTTTGACCCCATGACCTCCTCAGGAAGGCTTTTCCATGCATCCACCACCCTCTCTGTGAAAAAAATACTTCCTTACGTTGCCCCCTGAGCTGTCCCCCTCTATCTTCAAACTGTACCCCCTTGTTCTTGCACATCTCTTTTTCTGAAAGATGCTACCCTCTTGAACTTTGTTGATTCCCTTGAGGTACTTGGAAGTTTCTATCATACCCCCCTCCTTCATCGAAGGTATACATATTAAGCTTCTTTAGTCTCTCTCTTCGTATGGTTTCTGGTGCAGACCCTGCACCATTTTAGTTGCCCTCCTCTGGACTGCCTCCTTCCTGTCTATGTCCTTGTAGAGATGTGATCTCCAGAACTGTATGCAGTACTCCAGATGGGGTCTCACCAAATGTCTTTACAGAGGGATGACAACTTCCTGTTTTCTCTCCTTGTGTATTACAGTATACCCCAGCCCTCCTTACTGCCGTCTCACATTGCCTGCCAACCTATAGATCTTCTGATATGACTACCCCCAGGGATGTGAGGACATTCTATTTTACTAAAAGGGTGTTTAAGCTGTGGAACAGTCTGCCAGAGGAGGTGGTGGATGCCAAGATGGTGAATGGTTTTAAGCATAGCTGGAGCACAGTAAAAGGCTTGGTGGTTGCTCTCATATTGGTAGCATTGGGAGGGCGGGAGCAGGGAACTGGACCAGAAATGATAAAACTCTATATGGACAACAGGTCCTACGGCAGATAGGGAACTCCAAGCAGACTAGATGGAGCTTTGGTCTTTTTAAGCAGTCAATGTTTATGTTTCTATGACATGCCCTAAAGCTGAGAGGTGGCATATTCAGTGGTAATATTTGAAGACACGTATTTCTCCCATAGGTTGGTGAACCTATAGTACTGCCTACTAGCAGAAACAGAGCTTATGATGACAGCACAAGCCTTCAAGGTAAGCTAGAACAACTTCTTGCTTGCCAAGGGAATCACTGGCAACCCTGGGTAATACAGTGAGAAGGGAATCCCTATAAATTGGTACATGTTTTCACAGCTTACTTACTTCATCCCTACTTATTGGGCGGGGGGTGCAACATAATGGGCCTAGAGTCCTTTTCCACTTTCCACTTTAAGTTACTATATAACATTGTTACTGCATTGCATTTTGCCTGCCTTACAGCTACTTTTGTTGCAATTATAGCACACCTGTTCCCATGCTATGCTTGGCATGAAAAGCTGTGACAAGGGAATAGATCAGGGACATTTAGCATCCCTTCAGATAAATTGTTGAAAACAGCAGATTGCCTTCACATCACAGGTGCAGAGCTTTTCTCTCCACACCTGTAAGCTGCGAGACCCCTGCACACTCCTGACTTACTGAAAATCATACCCTGGGGTTCTGAAACTGAATATGTTTACAGTTTCAGTACACCGCTTGGTCCTGCAGAAAGCAACACTAATTAGCACTCATAGTATTTCATATCAGCACAAAAATACATAAATCCCCAAATGCAATGCATTATATAAGGGATAACACATAAGAATGTGTGCATTTGTAAGGGGATAATGCATGCCTCAGGTGGTTGTTGCAGCAATGACAGAAATTTCTTGGAAAATAATCATTTGATCACACCTTACAGATCCCAGTTTGATCACACAATACCAATCTGGTTTTAGGGTAGTGCAGGATACTTAATGAGCACTACTTTCCTATATTACTCCAACATCATAGCATTGGAAAGGCAAGAGAAAGTGGGAACATTGCTCCTGGATCTATCCAAAGGCTTTGACTGAATGGACCATGCAGTCATGACTGAGTGAAATTTTAATACCTACTTATATTTGTAACCCCTAGGTGGCGCTATCCCAAGGGCTACTACCCCTGCCTGCTTGGCTAGTAGCAGGTTAAGAGACCTGGGTAATGGAAGGGTTGTTAGTGGTCAAGCTAACCTGGGCACAGCCCTCCGGGAAACTGTAACCTCCCCTCTTTTCCTTCTAGTAGCCTGAACAATATACAATGATTACTTTCACGATGACCCTTATTCACCCTGCAATTACCCACACTGTTTGCACTTACCACCAGGGCTGTTTCCTCTAGCTTAACCCTGGGGACCCTCTGTAAAACAAGGTTAAGCAAAGCAAATAGCAACAGTACAATACTTTTGGCACAAACTGGAACCACAGTCAGGTTAAATTCAAACAAAGTTAAATCTGAGTTATTCAGGGGACTTGCACAAGAGAGGGGCGTAATCAGGTTGATTTGCTAAAAAGCTATATTAATCAGACAGTTATGCATGCAGTTCAGAGTTCCTACACAGTCACACACTCCGAGTACCCAGGTAGGAAAATGGTGGGCTAGCCAGGAATGCTGCAGCTGGTTGGGGCCCTATGATGGAAGAAAGCAACATGCACAACACACACTATTTGTAATCCGGAGCCGAAGGGCTCAGTTCATGAAAGAAAAGACAACAAGACAATCAGATGACCACACTTTTAGATTTAGCTGTTGTTGCAGGGAGCTACCCTGATGTTTACTCACGATACCCAATACTGGACACAGGCAGGATGAAATCGAGACTGCAGGCTGTTGAGCTGGAGTGCCCGGAGAAGCAGGTCCCACACGAATCAGCGAGGCATCATTCCTGTTCAAGGCATTGAGCAGGGGACTGATCCCCAAGCCAGTCTCTCGTCGATGACTTTCTCTGCATAGCAGGTATTCTGGATGGGCCAGTGTAGCAGGGCCCAGACAAACAGAAATGGATACAATTCAGTTTGTGGAGCTGGATATAGCCTCCAACAAGCAAAACACAGTTCAGACACACAGTGGGGAACCAAATTATGACCCACTGTAAGCACACAGCACATTCACATGCAAGGAAATTCCACTGTACCAAATAAATGGCTCCCTGGTCACAATTACAGAGTCTCTGCACAATCCGGGCGTTCAGAGGCAGCTGGAAGCCCTGACAGGCCAATTGCATTCAGCAAATCTTCAGTCTTCTTTAGGTTAAAGTCTGGTCACAATTCAGTGGCTTAATTCACTTTCCAAATTTGGATTCAGTCCGAAAAAAGCACAAGTTTCCTCTCAGGAACAGCAGGCAGGCAGGCATGCATGCAGGTCAAACTCAGGCCTTTCCACAGTTCTCTTGCGTGAATCCACTATGGATTTCTGCTCGAACTATCGAGCTGTTACTTCTTCACTTCCCAACTCAGGTTTAACTGAAACTGCAAGCAGTGTGGGACTTTCCCCAAGATCCAAAAAGTTTGGTTGGCTGATCTGTCTGCCAGTCACAACAAGGGCTCCCCCTCCAGGTTATTTTAGGAGTCAAAAGCCCAAAACTACAATTCCTACAGGTTTTGGCCCCACCAAGCCCCTGTAGGCAGGCTCCATTTTAGAGTCCCAGATGTACTGATTGGTCCGTTCTGACAGTCCAGGATCAAGATGATGAACAAACAGAACTGTCCATGCTGCAAAGAAGGCAGGTTAGACCAAACTACAATATTATTACTACTCTAACAAATGTTCTGCAAACAAGTATATCTTCTAACAGAGCTCCCTCTCAGATTAATTATGACTGCAATCCAGGCAGCTCTTAAAGAAATAGTACACAGAGGCTGTACAGGCACTCTCTAGCAATACATTTAAACTGCTAAAATGCAGGATCTGTCTGCCAGTCACAACAAGGGCTCCCCCTCCAGGTTATTTTATGCACCAAAAGCCCAAAACTACAATTCCTACAGATTTTGGCCCCACCAAGACCCTGTAGGCAGGCTCCATTTTAGGTCCCACCAGTACTGATTGGTGCAATTCACAGTCCTGGACCAAGATAGTAGAGATAAACAAAACAGTCCTCATTGCAAAGAAGGCAGGTAAGACAAACTACATTATTATTATCACTCTAAATGATTTTCAGCTAATAGTTACATCTTTTAACAGAGCTCCCTCTCAGATTAATTATGACTGCAATCCAGGCAGATCTTAAAGAGACAGTACACAGTGGCTATACAGGCACTCTCTAGCAATACATTTAAACTGCTAAAACGCAGGACACCAGTGTGGCAGTGAGCATTTAAGCAAGCTCAAGGAAGACTTTTCGGGAACCCCCATTTGTGGGGGGGGGGGGTTACATAATCTACTGTAATTTCAATCATATTTCACTAACCAACTGCAAATACAAAAAGTTCACAAATGTAATATCTAATCAGAATCAAAATCTGAAACAGAGGGCACATCAAAGATCTATTTGAGGCCTTTGTACCCACAAATAGCTGCACCAAGTACAGCACAGCCAACAAGACCACACAATCTGGATATACCAGAAATACCAGAAACTGAGACTTCAAGCACACATTGTCACAAAAAGAACAACTCAGGCTAGGGCTACATTTCAGTACATTTACTAATGATATTTAGCATAACAAGCATTTGTCAATGCCGAACGTTCGCTTGCAGGTATTTGCAGTGGTGTTTGGCATGTATGGTGCTTTAACCTAATGCCCTGTGCGATTGCTGGTATTTGACAATAAATTGTCAGCATGACATTTTTGTTACCCCCATTGTGCGCTATATAGGCGGAAACACGTTTTGGGCAGGATGTGAAAAATGACAGCTGTACTGCTCATGAGGAGGTGTGGTAAAATGGCAATGTTGAAAATCTAGAGGTGCAAATATTGAAAATTTGCAAGCGTCACGGCGTGCGTAGGAACTGCATAGCACGCAGCGGCATAAAACAGTCATTTTAGAATTTTTCACCAAATTTTCAACATAGCCATTTTAAGACCTCTGCTCATGAACAGTGTCACTGTGATTTTCTTAATGTGTCCCATACATTGATTTTGCACACCGACTGCACCATTGTGCGCTACATGGGCGGAAACACGTTTTGGGTGAGATGTGAAAAATGACAGCTGTACAGCTCATAGGAAGGTGTGATAAAATGACAATGTTGAAAATCTGGAGTGAAAATATTGAAAATTCACGAACTTACGAGCCTGCGTAGGAACTGCGCAACGCACGCTCGTAAAACAGTCATTTTTTGGAATTTTGCACCAGATTTTCAACATGGGGTTTTATGACCCCTTCTTGCAGATGATGTCACTGTCATGGCATTATTCGAGCCGAAGGTGATTTCGCGCGTGACTGCGCGGTGCCTGCGAAATCACCCGCTTCGGGCCGAATAACGCCATGACAGTGACATCACTTCATGAGAAGGTCCCAAAAACCCCATGTTGGAAATTTGGTGAAAAATTCCAAAATGACTGAGATATGCAATAAAGTTGAAACCCCCTATCTAGCCCATTATACAGCTTACCTGCATTTCCTCCAGTTAGTGAGTCGCCTTTGAAGAGTGCAGACGTGTTCCCGGGTCCACGAAGATCGTCGCGCCAGTCCGGAGGTAAGTATGGGGTGAGGGGGTGTGGGGAGGCTGGGTCGCGCCAGTGGGTGGAGTGCGGAGTTGTGGGAGGGCTGGGAGGCAGCGGGACACGTTTTATTTGGAGTTAAAAACGTGACATGGGACGTTTGCCACACTGGGTGGGCTCCCAGCATGGCAGAAGATGGTTGGGGGGCGAGGCCGCGACAGGGATTGGGGCACCCCGTCGGCTCAACAAAACACGAATGTTTGCCACGCTGGGGTGGGCTCCCAAGCGTGGCAGCAGAATAACAGGGGCCGTGGGCCGGCCAGAGTTAGGCACCCCCGTCGGCAAACAACATTTTGCCACGCTGGGGTGGGCCCCAGCGTGGTACCAAAGCTTTGGGGGTGGCGTGGCCAGCGGGGAGTGCATGGCGAGGGGGGGACGGCGGTGGTGCTCAGTATGGCAGCGGTGTTTTGCTTTGAAGCAGAGGAACACTGCTGTCATACAGAGCTCCTGCACCCATTGGTGCAGGACCGCCACGCCTGCTCAAGGGAGCAGTGCATTGGATGGGAGAAGCACACCCCCAAAGTGTGCTACTCTCCCAAAACGTTCCTTGAGCATGCGCGCAAGTGAACATAAAAACACAATGAAAATGCTAACTTACAAAGATGGCAGCAGCAGACACCAGATGCCAGCATTTCCCACCATTAAGTACACTTTTTCAAGACAGTTAGTGCCACATAGTGACACAGTCTATATAATGCAATGCTTAACCAGTTCTTTCAAAACTTTAAAGTGACATGCATACTATATAAATAACGTGACTACTCATATACAAAACCCAAATCCATAAAAATACAATATTTACAAAACAATTACTAGGAAGTACAATGCAGCCCGAGATATGATTATTGTTGCATAATTTCAGTGTGCAACAAACATAGGTGCAGTATTTTATAGCCACAAGCCTGCCTTCATTAAGTGTCCGTTTTAACAGCTGAGTCTTCTTGTTAAATCCCCATGTAGCATGCACATCTCCTGAGCACTTCTCTTCTTCACTTCCAGGTATCTACTTTGGGCCATCTACTATTTTTGGATTTTATTAATGCCCTGCCACAAAATATAATATAATCAGAACATTGGCTGTATGCAGATGACGCTGTATTAGTTGCAGTGGATAGTTCTACAGACAAAATTTAGGCTAAATTTCAAGAGAACATTGCCAGAATGCAATACTGGTTCATGAATTCTAATTTAGTTATGAACATAAAGAAAAACACAAACAATCTGTTTCCATGCTAACTCAAAGTAATTAATTACTACACACTTGCAAATCAAAACACAGAATGGGCGGTGTATAGAAATGATGGTTGTCTAAGTTACATATGACATTCTTTTGACTTATGAACATTATATCCTTCAATTGCACACACACAAAATAATAATTCCCATATGGGGGTGGTTGCATAAATCTTCTAGTTATTTAAGTCAATTTGCAATTGCAAACTGTGTACAGTACTAATTCCAGTACTGGATTATGGAGCAGTTTATTACGAATGTGCCTCAAATAAAGTACTTCAAAAACACAACAAAACTCAGAATAAAAATGGCTGTTTTATGTAATCTTACAAATCTGACATATGTTCCTGTAACACGCTGTCTGCCTTGGACTGGCTCTCTTTAGCTATGAGAGAAAAACAATAGCTTTCCCATTTATTCATCACAATTAAAACAGTAGCTCCCACACCACTAACAAATGTCCTGGACTAAAAAGAGCAACATACTCATAACCTAAGTGATGTTTCCTACCGAGGACTGAACATTCCTTAGACAAAAGCTCAGTATGGGCACATGACACTCCAGTTTAACTCATTCTGTCTTGGGTGGCCACTTTGGGTTGGGTTAAGCAATGGATGGTTCCGACACCACGTGGTGCTAGCAGTAAGAATGGGTTTAAATGCTGCAATGGCATGGAATAAATTGTAGCCTGGATTGAAAGCATGCTATGCTTGGATGTCTGGAGGCAGGCACAAGCCACAAATCAGGTAGTCCCTAACTTCATATCACTCATGCTGCACACCACACCAGACCTTTACAAATTTTAGGACAGAGATTGATCATATGTATGTGAGTATTTGTAAATATTTTAAATAATTCAGTTCAGTATGTGTGTTCTTATAGGAGAAAGGTGTGTTATTTGCAGCTAGTAATATTTTGTGTTTTAAAAATATAACAAAACAATGTTAACAGGAGGACTTTATAAGTAGGCATGCCCTAATTAGCCTTATCCTTAGAAAAATAAAACTTTACTTACTTTTATAAAGTGACATTGGGCTGGATTCAGGGATGAATACCTCAGGTACTTTATTGGTATTCATCCCACCAGTGTCGGCTAAACTCCATCAGATGCAGGATGGTGGCAGACAGTAACACTCATGGGTTCAGCGCTGCCTGCCACACTGGCAGCAGCTGTAAAAGCAAGGGTTCCCTTGAGGATGCACAGGAGCCCCACATGTAGGATAGGGTTGGCTGGTAGATATACTGGCAGAACATAGGAAGGAAAGTTTTCCACCAGCCCAGTTATGCAGCCGTACAGCTACTGCCCACCATGGCAGCAACCCAGGTTTGGAAGTGGACTGGGGTCACCTGGGAGCTGGTCGGAGGAAAGAATCAAGCATGCATGGGACCACTCTCTTCTGTTGAGGATAGTGGGTTCGCCTCTCCATTCATCGAGTGCCACCAAGTGGAGGCACTGTGGTGTGCAGCATGAGTGATATGAAGTTAGGGACTACCTGATTTGTGGCTTGTGCCTGCCTCCAGACATCCAAGCATAGCATGTAGCAGCAGAGTGGAGTAACAGGGCAGAAAACCACTGACTGCGAGGATTAGAGCCTGGCCTGCAGCAGGGCCTGCACCCACTGACTACGCACCTCCTCTATAATCTGGACAATGTGCCAGGATGAGTAGCCACCTCCCCATCCCAACCATGAGGGGTAATTCATGGGGGACCCTTGGAGGAGCAGGTAACACTCCGAGATGGTGGGATGACATAACAGGGTGGGCAGAGGCAGGATGGGGGTTGGTCAGCCATAGCAGCATAAATACTTGGATAAAAAAAGGAGAGATTTCCTTCATAGATTTTTGCCAGCACCAGTACTGCCTGGATGCCACCCATAAACCCCAGAGAACAACAGCAGTGTTCCTGACCACAGTGATGCCTGTAGCATAGGATCAAAAATCACAGGCGGTGAACAGGCATTAGGTTTACAGTGCCTGGACAGCTAAATCCTGCCATCCATATCACTGGAAGAGATATACATGACAACCCAAAACCCAACAGCCAGTGCCCATCAGACCAGCTGTGTCATCACTAAGGGACATAAAAAGGTTTGCAAAGGCACATGAATATTCATGTGCCCACACATAGCCCAATACTCATCTGCCTTAGCCCTACACTCTACCGTCAGGAACCATGTATCCAACGGTAGTGTGGCAGCACTTGGGTAGGCAGTACCACCAATGTTAAGGCAGGAAATCCTGAATCCAGTCAATTATTATATATGTGGTGTGAATTCATGTGGAAAACAGTTATCTGTTTCATTAAAACCTCTGTAATACACACTACAAAATTTGCTACACATTTCTTGTGGGATAGTGAAGAACCTCATTCAACTTATAAACATATTTACTAATCATATCCAACATTAAAATCTTTTCTAGAATTAATTCAATCTGCAATTTCTTGTATCATTGGTTTCTCTATGAATCTCCAGCCTCATCTGCTCTTGTTTTTCACCCCCTCCCAATACTAACAGATAAACATCAACATTATGTAGTGGGGATTATGAAAGCAATTATCCCCCCCCTATAAAAAAATAATCCAGAAAATAGGACTTTCACCAAGCAACCCAACGGACATTAAACAATAGACCAGTTTACAGGATGGAGATGAAAACAAACATCCTTCACAGCCGTCTACCTGCTTTTCAGAACAAATGCATTTCCCAGGTGCACAATACAGCATCATACCTCACTGTCCTAGCTTTCCTGCACGAAGCTCCCCTATTAAAGTCTTCATACATCCCAGAAACGGGGATGCATTGGGACATGCGAGTTCCCTTGCTGAGCAGCCCCACCCCTCAACCTCATATGACTTAACTCTGCATACTTAAAGATCAGTGAAACGTATTGTATTACAATACACAGTAAGCATGTTTCCCTGGTGTTTTCCAAATTTGTAATTCATGGTTTGGAACACTGAAACATAAATAATTCACAGTTCAGAACATGAATTCTTTTCTCTGCTGCCATAATCAGCGTTCTGCTCCAGCCAACCAAACCAATGTCTTGGAGCATGAGCTGATTCACCCGCAGTCACATAGCTGAACTAAACCACAGGGCATGAGCAGTTTCAACAACGACTGATTAAAAGTAAACACAACAGGCATACAAAGCATTACCTGCTCTGAAACCAAAAATTTAAAAAGGCACCAACTAACCTTTCACGTTGGAAAACATGCTTACTGTAATGTTAAGACCAACAACAAAACCTTTGTGAAGAACTTGCTGGAACTCCACACCTCATTAGCATGGTGGCATCATTAGGGCACCCACGCTTCACTGTTGTGCCAGTGATGTCACCACACTAACTTGGTGTGGAGTTACCAACTTGTTCTTAACTGTTAGGAGTTAGTTATTCTCTATGTATGAACTTACAAAGCGTACATTTGGTACATTGTTTTTTGGTTTTTGTCATCACATGGAAAAAGAAATCAAAAGTTTGGAAAATGGAAGAGAGATTTCTGACCATGTTGGTCAATCATTTTCATCGATTTTTTATTTTAATATTTGGTAACCGAGTAAGGAACCACTAGGCACAAGTGCCTGTTTTTAAGGGTGACCTGGGAGCACTGGGTGGTTAAGTGACTTGATCAGAGTCACACAGTATGCAAGTGCAGGTTGTGAGAATCAAACCAAGGTCTGGTCTGCTGGATGTACCAAGTCTGTTCACAGCTCGTTACTCTAGCCTCTAGGCTACACTGCTATCTGATACTCTCGCTCAATAATACAAGAATTCAGGCTGCTCTATGTTAAATACTTTTAAAAACATCACTTGGTTAGCAGAGCACTACAAACTTTCAAACTGGTGCCAAAATAAACTGCTTCCTGATTCTCTATGAAAAGCTTCAACTTTAATGTTATACAATATCTATGACCAACATCGGTTTACCTGAATTGGCACACTTTATCCCATGTTATTTTTCTTTGTAGCTCTATTTATTGTGAGTTATTTCTTTGCTTAACATACACAGTGCCCCGGGGTGAACAGATGTGGTGATGAGCGTCCATGTGTATTAACAAAACTGATCAAAACATTCTGGATGCATCCTTTCGGTTCTGCATGTTTCAATAATGCAGTGTATCATGCTTTGAATGATCACAGAGAACACAAAATGTATTTACTTTAATTTTCACCGTCAATGCATATCATTAATAAAATATTCATTATGTTAACAAACACAACGTTGAAATTCCCCACTGTAATGGCTAGCCCAATGGTGAGGCAGACTGAGGCACTGGATACCTCCCCACCTACCACAGCGATAGCATCAGATGGATGAACCGGCAACCTCAGTTCTAGAACAGAATAAGGTTGCTTGGGCCCAGCCAGAAGGAGGACTGAGTTCCCACCAACTGCTCTCCTTATTCAGGGAGGGGGACAGTGGAACATGTCACACTGCTACCACCCAGCAGAGGCTGGATGGTATGACAGGCATGTGCCCAGTTAACGGTCACCAATGAAGATGCCTGCAACATGCGCATGAGTCAGCATGTGAACAAGCAACATTGCGTGTGGCTCAGCCCTTAGTGGAAATGGGAGAATAGACAAAAAGGTACGTGTACTGGTCACCATTGTTGGTGATGCCAGTGTCTTCAGGTCTCAACCCATATGGACCCCCACCATTCCAGTGGCAGGTGGAGTGGTGGATGGAACTGGGGGTGCTATACATAAACTTGAAGCAGGCATATGGTGGCAGCTGGTATCCAAATAGCTACATGAAAAAAAAATTCCCCAATGTACTGTGTTTTGTCAATGCTGCTTTGAGCTTTAAGTGCTACAACATTCTATGGAATCTGCATGATGCCATTTATGTCACAATACTGTTTTCCTACCTCTAAAAGGGGGCAAACTGAGCTCCTCAGTATGCAGGAAATCAATTATGCCACTATAAGTTTATTACTAATTGCTTGTTTAAAAAAAAAAAAAAAATTCATAAGCCGTCCCACTGGCACAGTGGTAGAACGGCCGTTTGAGGTGCTGACGACTCAAGTTTGGGAGCAAACACAGGCTGCTGGAGGGTCAGCTGGGGGGAGGCTTTAGCATCTGGAGACTACTCCACTCCTCCAAGGAGTGGATGGCACAGAGCCCAGCAGTAGCCTGGGCCCTAGTGATGGCTGAAGGTTGGGCGCATGGACTATAAGAGAGAAGTGGTGGAGTGGTGGGTGTCTGATGCGCCACATAGGGAAACACGCATGGTGTCATTATTGATGCCATAGCATGCATGTTCTGTTGAGCCAATGGGAAAGGAGAAGAAATCAAGAAAGCTTTTGGTTCAGCAGGACAACTTCTGGCCACCCACAGAACCTGCCCCCATGACCAGGGAAGGCTGTGACACCGGATCCATTGGGGACTGGGGGACATACCACCTCCACTGGGGGATATAAGCCCTAGAGGAACACGTAGGCAGGGTAAGTTCTGGAGATGTCAGGGTGACGGGGCTGAAATGGCTGTAATGAAGAGGGCCACCTGATGCCCAGGGGATAGAAAGCACTAATGCAAAAAAAAAAAAAGAATTTGTAAAAGGCTAGTACAGAAATAAATGGAGAAAATGACTAAATATAAAATAATGCATGTGGTGGTATGTGTAATGAGAATATAATTACTGGCCAACATTTTTAATAGCTAAACAAATATGTTGTAGTTTTTGGTTACAACTGGTCATGTGCAACTGCTAGATGTCAGTCAAACCCACACTGCTGAAGTTGCCTCCCCAGCAACACAACTGCTTTTCATTTCAAACAGTCTCTCTCACAGATAGATGAATTTTTACAGTTTAACATGCAAGTTAAAGTTTACATATCTGAACTATGAGTTCCACAGTGAGTTTATACAACTGAATGGCCTCTATGTCTCTGAGCTTTTGCTCACAGATCAGTCTTGCTATTACAGGAAGGAGGCAGCTAATGACGCTCCAACACTTCCAACTAGAGAATAAGCAGACCGATACTTTATTAGAACTGCAGGGTCTAGAAGGTGGATTGGGACCTTCAGTCAGGATAAAAACAAAAACACAGTAGTTAGTCTGCTAGTCTGAGCTGAGAAAAGGGAGCTGATAATAATCCTTGCAGTTAGCTGGCTCAGGAGGATAGCTGTGAATTGGGGGTGTGGCTTAGGTAGAAGTAAAGCAGTTCTCTGCATTTAGACTTCCCTAGCTTTCTTACAAGAGCTTTATAAAAGGACCCCCTCCTAAGGTGTCCAGCACCTTTGTGTTCAGCAAGTGAGTAGAACAGCGAAGGAGTGGAACAGCAGTAAGACTGACATCGGCAGGTGCAGCAGGCACAGAGGAAACTCTGCTGGTCCAGTAAGGTATGGTAAGGTAGACTACCTGTGTACTGGTTGCTGCCTGTTTAAAAGAGTGTACTGTCAGTGGGATAGGGGAAAACAATGGTGTCAGATAGGGAAAGTAAGATCTACAAATGCCAAGCTAAGGGCAACTGAAATACACAGTAGGGTGGGAATAAAGGCAACACCCTATCTAGGGTAGGGGGAGGAAGTGAGTATAGGAAGCCAAATATCCTAAATTGCCAAGACACCAAATGAAAAAAGAGAATGAAGAAAAAACCCTGTCTAGGATAAGGGGTTGAACACAAACTCAGAAAGGGAAAAGTAAAGGGAAGCCAAGATGGGAATTAGTGATAAGGAAAGCCTACAGTTAATGGAAAGGCATTGAAGCAAAAAGTCAGAGGATAAACAAATGATCAGGCATGGGAGTAGTGCAGTGTAATGGGAGCTGGGCCACAATCTTCAGAGACACGTTCTGGAGACTGAGGTGTTACCCCATATGCAGGCACCTCTCTGGGCAGAGAACAGAGGTCGCTGGACTCTGGGCTGAACCACCTCACCCAGGGGCCACCTAGTTTGCCGTTGTTCCCTGAAAGGATGCCAGCAAGGTGGCAGAATGACTGAAGGCACCTGAAGCAGGAGTATGAGAGGAGGTGGGGGTCCTCAAGGGAGAAGGTCCAATGGAAGATGAGAGAGTCCCCCAGCCAAGAAGGAGGCATTTGCTAGAAGGAGACTCATTGCCAGGGTGACTGAGTTGGGGACGGGGAAGGGAGAGACAGGGTATTACAGTGCATTCCAGGTGCTTCACCGGGGAGAACTGGAAGGCGGATCTTGGAGCTCACCAGGGAGGAGAGAGGGAGTTGGATGTTGCTGTCCACTTGGAAATGAAAGATCTGGCAAGGAAAGCTGTAGGGGTAGTGCAGAATAGGTTTTAGGAGCGGGGGGGGCAGAAGCAGGTACAGTAGCTTGCACAGTGACCTTCAATGAAGTGCTACACCTGCATGGTCAGGGGAAGGCTAGAGAACACTGCACCAGGTTCTTCGCTGAGTGGCTGAAGGCATGGTGAATGGAGGAGGGCTTCAGCAACATTAGGGACTGGGGTCACACCTCGAGGGATAGAGGCATATACAAGGGAGACTGCCTCCATCCATCCAGGAGAGAAATGACAGTCCTGGGTGGAAGGTTTAAATGCTACTTTGATGAGCATTTAAACTAGCTGGAGGGGGGGGCAGAAAGACTGAGGGAGGCAGAAACTGCCCTCCCAGAGACTAGGGCAACAGGGAAGGTTAACTAAGGGAGAAGAAACTCCTTGGAGGCTGATGGAAGAGAAGGGTACGGTGGGCAAGTCTGGAGGAGGAACTTTAGTTGGAAAACAGGGGAAGGAGAGAAGACAGAAAGACAGTGTAACAGGGAAGGGCAGAACCTGGGAAACAGAGGGGGCAAGAGAGGGAAGCAGAAAAGGGAGGCAGGTTAGAGGGGCGGAGGTACAAAGAGAATGGAGAGCCATGCATACCAACACAAGGAGTCTGGGAAACAAAATTCCTGATCTTGAGGCAGTCTTTTTGCATGCAGACCTAGATCTGGTGGCCATAATGGAATCATGGTGCACAGACAACTATAGCTGGGAAGAGGCCATCCCAAGCTACACCATGTCTTGGTAGGACAGATCAGGGAGGGAGGGAGGCCGGGGTTGTTTTATATGTGAAGGAGGGTATAAGGGACATTGAGCTACAGGGGCAACAGGGGGACAATGAAGGGCTTCAGGTACTATGGGTCAGCCTAGAGACAGGGACGGGGCAGTTATCCACATGGGGGTGGTGTACAGGCCTCCAACAAAGGGTGATGATTTAGACAGAGTCCTGGGGAAGACATTAGCAAAATGGCTAGCGAGGGGGAAGTTTTGATAACGAGGGACTTTAATCTGCCAGTCGTAGATTGGGGCATTCTTGCTGCAGCTGCATAAAGAGGCAGGGCCATCCTCGACTCCATACAAGAGGCATTTCTCAGGTAGCCAGTTGTGGAACCCACTAAAGATGTGGCAGTGCTGGACCCGGTACTTAGAAACAGAGACAGCATTTCACATCACAGTGGGTAGTCACCTGGGTACAAGTGATCAACATACTCTGTGGTTTGGCATACAGAAAGGACAGAAAAAAACACGTACTAAGACAAGGGTCATGGACTTCAGGAGGGCAGATTTTAAAGAAATGGGAAACTGCCTCAGAGAATGCCTTAATGGAGGGAAGGCAGACAGGGTGGAGGCTCAATGAAGAAAACTTAAGGAGAGCATACCCCAGGCAACAGCATACTGTTTGAAGGAAATGAGCAAGGGAAAGAGGAGGAAGAGACTGCCATGGTTCTCTAAGGAGGTGGCAAAAGCAGTGAAGGAGAAGAAAACAGCATTTATAAAGTACAAGAAGACCCAGAAGGATGAAGACAAGCAGGTATATGCAGGAATGACAGTGGGGGTAGCTAAACCAATAACTGAGTAGAGGATAGCTAAGGAGGTCAATAAGGGGACAAGACCTTCTTCAGGTATGATGGGGAAAGAAGAAGACAAGGGAAACAACAGGGAAAATCAGGAGGGCAGGAGGGATTGAGCAGAGGAAGATCAAGAGAAAGCAGATATACTAAATAATTACTTCTGCTCTGACTTTATGTTAGAGAGTTGGGGGGATGGACCAGCATGCTGCAGTAACCAAGAGGGATGAGAGTGATTGGTCACAAGTCCATTCTTGGTTGAGAGGGTCTGGAAGGGACTGGAAGCCTTAACTCATTCACACCACAAGAGCTCTTTGAGACTTCTGCCACTTGTGCCCTGTATACTCTTAGCACTGCATCCTGGGCCTTTCTAAGCAAAATCAAGCTATAATCAGCATGCCACAAACAAATGTGAATACCTCTTGAACCGTAAGTGCTACACACAAAGTATGAGTGGCAAAGTTGTTCAGCACAATGTTATCTTTTGAATGGTGCTATGCAATCAGTTGTAATCAATTTAGTTTTTATTTTACACTAGCTGAAATACCAAACAGCTGATTTTTTTCTGATTTTTTTCAAGGTGCTTAGGTGATGCATGAGAGACAAATGTCAGCAATGCACACCATACCTTAAACAAATGCAAATAACTCCTAAAGTATATGTGGTAGACACAAAGTATCAGAGGCAAAATTACTCAGCACAAAATATCCTTTCTAATGGTGCTATGCAATCAATTGTAATCCATTTAGTTTTTATTTTATAGTAGCTGAAATACCAAACAACTGTTTTTTTTTCAGATTTATTCAAGGTGCTTAGGTGAGGCTTGAGAGACAAATGTTAGCCATGCACACCATACCTTAAACAAATATGAATAACTCTAAAGTATACATGATAGACACAAAGTATCTGCAGCAAAATTGTTCAGAGCAAAATTGCCTTTCTAACGGTGCTATGCATTAAATTCTAAGCAATTCGGTTTGTTTAATAGTTAGGTAAAAACTGCTGACTTCCTCAGACGTTTTGGGCCTGAGTGAAAGTCAGTTGAGTACGTCTACAGGCGTTATTGTCCTGAGGGGCTATGCTTTCAGACACCGCCTACAGACGTCTCTAGGCCTGAATGAGTTAAAGAAGAATAAGGTGATACGACTGGATGGAATTCATCCGAGGGTCCTAAAGAAACTGAGCACGGTGCTGGCTGCCCCTCTGGCAGCACTTTTTAGCACCTCAGTGGAGATGGGGAAGTTCCAGACAACTGGAAGAGAGACAATGTGATTCCTCTGCACAAACCTGGCAGCAGGGAGGATGCTGGCAACTATAGGCCAGTCAGTCTCACATCAGTGGTGGGGAAATTAATGGAGACACTACTGAAGGAGAGGCTTTTGGAGCACCTGGAGACAAAAAAGCTGCAGGAGCACTGGCAGCATGGTTTCACAAGTGGAAGGTCATCTTAAACTAATCTCATAGATTTCTCTGACTGAGTTACCAGGGAGGTGTATCAAGGGAGAGCAGTAGGTGTGGTGCATACAGTGGTGCAAGTGGTAGACAAGAAGTACAGGAACTCAGGCACTGGCAATTATGAAATGCAGAGAAAAGATCCTTAATCTAAAGAATAGCGGTGTCAAGATACAATTATCTAATTTGACACTAGTAGATTCAGTTAAAGATACTGAAGTATTTCTAGGTATATAGCATTGTTGTACAAGTCAAATGGTGTTATGGAAACCCTGATTGCAGATCACAGGTCCAGAAACTGTCACTATGTTGCTGGTTTAAGAATTTCAGTTTTAGTGTCGGTTGGAAGAAGTACAGGAACTCTGTTCCTCCTGCAAAAAAGATACAGGAACTGAGTTCCTGTGCATTCCTGTTCACTTTCATAACTGGGAGCATATCTAAACTTCAGTAATGCTTTCAACACTGTGCCACACAGGAGGATAGTTAAGAAACTAAGCAGGCTGGGGGGTGGGGGATAGCCACTCAGGTGATAGGAGAGTGACCACTGGGGTGCCACAGGGCTCAGTGTGACCAGTCCACTTCAATGTCTTCATAAGCAACACTGCAGGGGAGCTTGAGGGTATGGTGTGTCTTTTTGAGGATGATGCAAAAATTTGCAACAAGAATGACACTCAGGAAAGGGTGCAGAGAATGCAAAGGGATCTGAAGAAACTAGAGGAAAGGTCTTGGGATGGCAGCTGGGTTTCAATGCCAAAAAGTGCAAGGTTGTGCACTTAGGGCTGCAGAACCCAGGGGCTGTGTATCAGATAGGGGGGAGTGCAGCCTGCAGTCACCAAGCAAGAAATAGACCCAGCTGTCATCATATCTGGTGACCTCAAGGTATCTGAGCAGTGTGTCAAAGCAGTGGGAGAGGCAAGCAGGATGCTCGGGTGCATTGGGAAACAGATTTCTAGCAGGATGAGGGAGGTGGTGCTACTGTTGTATCGCTCACTGCTGAGGCCCCACCTGGAGTACTGTGTAAAGTTCTTGAGGCTGCACCTCCACAGCAACACTGAAAGTGTGGAGGTGGTACCGAGTAGGGCAACCAAAATGGTGAGAGGGCTGCACGAGAAGTCATGCAAGGAAAGGCTGCAGGAACTCAACATGCATTCCCCGGAAGGGAAGAGAAGAAAGCAAAAGGAGACATGATTGAAACCTGCAAATGCCTCACAAGAGTGAACACGGTGCAAGTGGAGGGTCTATTTCAGAGAAAGGAAGGCACTAGAGCAAGGGGGGCATGCAATGAAGCTAAGTGGGGAAGTTCAGGAGAGATGTGCAGAAATACTTCTTCATGGAATGGGTGGAACAGCCTGCCAGAGGAGGTAGTAGGGGTAAAGACTGTAGGTAGCTGTAAGCATGTGTGGGCCAGTAACAGGGGTCATGTTAGGTAGAGGAACGGGGGAGGGAGTGACACGAGACTAGGGGCAGACTGGATGGGCCTATAGGTCCTTTTCAGCTTACAAAATCTATGTTTGTATGTAAACGCTTCCTGTATTAAAAGTGCTGGACAATAATTATGAAAAACAAAACATGGGTAAGTAAATAATAGTTTATTTCTATTTTGGTGCCCAATCCTGGAGGCTCTGGGTACCATTACAGTCAAAGGCAAGGTTCAGACAGTACGAACAATATTCTTATAATTACCAAAACCAGATATATATAAAATCAGTTATAAATTGTCATAAAATGCCTTCTTAAAAAGATAGGTCTTCAGGCCACCTTTAAATGCCTCCACCTTTGGGGTCTCCCTTAAAGATCTTGGCAGCGAATTCCAGAGGGCCGGACTGGCCACTCTGAAGGAGCGATCCCTGGAAGTTTTCAGCCTGGCCCTCGGAATAGCCAGGAGGACATCGGTGGAGGAGCAGAGAGAATGTACCGGGACGGCTGGAGTTAGGAGATCAGACAGGTAACCAGGGCACAGGCCGTATAGGGCCTTATATGTGAGCAAGCCCATCTTGAAGATAATCCTCCACCCGACAGGTAGCCAGTGCAGATTCCGCAGGACCAAGGTCACATGGTACAACTTTAGTAGGTTGACCAGCAGCCTGGCCACCATGTTCTGCATTAGCTGCAGTCGGCAGAGGGTCCCTCCATTGACCCCTAAGTATAACGTGTTAAAGTAGTCCATCCTGGAGGTCACAAAAGTGTATACCACTGATGGCAAGTCTTCGGGAAGAATCAGGGGTTTAATTCAGATGATATTCCTTAGGTGGTAAAATCCACTTTTTATGACAGACAATACCTGGGCTTCCAGAGTCAATCTGTCATCAAAGATAACACACAGATTTTTCACCCTGGGAGAAGCCATCAACGGGGTGGATCCCAGGACCAAACCTGTTATCACCCAGAAAGCCTCCCTATCACACCATTGACCAGGCTCAATCACTAGTACTTCTGTCTTGTCAGGGTTCAGCCTCAGCCAGTAAGAGGACATCCAATACCGAATCTCAGACAGGCATTTATTTAGCACTTCAACTGCATTTCCAGTTTCAGGGGCAAATGACAAATACAGCTGGGTGTCATCTGCATAGATATGGAACCACAGACTGTATTGCCTAATGAGCTCTCCCGGGGCAGCATGTACACTGCTAACAACATCGGTGAAAGGATTGAGCCTTGAGGCACTTCACATGACAGGGGCTTGGAGGAAGAGGAGAAATTCCCCATCACCACTCTTTGCCTCCTGTCAGAGAGATAGGACTCAAACCATTTGATGACTGTTCCAGTGAGTTCACGATACACTCTAAGGTGATCCAATAGCACAATGTAGTATATGGTGTCAAATGCTGAGGAGAGATTGAGGAAAACGAGAACTGACCATTCTCCTCTATCCCTCACACTTGACCAGATCAACCACTGCGGGACAAATTTTGTCCCACTGGGGAGGTCCCAGCCCAAATGGAGGACACCCTGTCTGAGAAGAAAAGAGCAATCTTTTTGCACAACACAATCAAAAATGCTTTTTTCAGCTGTAGACAGACTGAAATAGCTGAGCTGGTCAATTCTTCCCAGTGGCAATCTCCCTGGACAGGAATTCTGCCTTCTTACGGTTGGTTGCCACCTGATTGTAATTATAGTGATTTCTCAAGGTCAGTCTGTCCTCCATGGACTGGGTCATCCACCAGCGATGCTACAACTTCCAACCCTTGGTCTTCATCTCTTTGAGAGCCCCATTAAGCCATTTGGGTCTCAAATGAGAAGACCTGGGTCATATACGGACCAGTGCGATGGCATCCAGTGCCTTGGTAACAGCCCCATTATAGGCTGCCACCGCCTCACTCATGCCAATCGCACAGGCAGTACTCATGTCAGAAAAAACTACTACCACCAAAAGTCCCTCTGGGGACAATCCCCTTAAAGGGTGATAGCAGATAATTTCAAAATGGGAGGTTTGAGACCGGCCTGTAATTGCTGAGGCAGTCCGGGTCCAGGGAGGTTTTTTTTCCAAAGGGGTCTTACCAAGGCCTCTTTCAAGGCCACTGGGAAGACTCCACTCCTCAAGGAACTGCAGACAACCCAGCAATCACAGGCCCAAATTGGTCCAAACAACCAACCAACCAATCAACAGTCTGGTTGGACCTGGGTCCAGTTCACACTGGGTTGGCCACAGCTTCAGGATTATTTTCACCACATCCTGCACCCCAACCAGCTCAAACTCATCCCAGGCAGAAGAGGTATTTTGACACTCTCCAGGCCGGTCCATGCATCCCCTTTGAGAGATACTCGAGGAGACCTCATCCCTGATAGAGGACACCTTGTCAGCAAAGAATACAGACAGTTCCTCGCACCTAGTGCTTGAACCTGCTCCCCCAACACAGAGACAGGCAGGATGTAATAGCCTATCCACTGTGCGTAAAAGCTGAGCTGGTCTGTTCCTCGCAGCAGCAATCTTTCTAGACAGATATTCTGCCTTCATATGAGAGATTGCCCCCGATAGTTGGTATAATGCAACCTCAGGGCCAACCTGTCCTCTGACAGGCCAGATCTCCTCCAGCATCTCTCTTACCTCCATCCCTTAGTCTTTAAACTCTGGAGATCACCATCAAACTAGGGAGGTCTCTGGCGAGTGGACAAGGGATGGACACGAATGGGTGCGATGGAATCGAAGGCCGCTGCAACCACCCCATTATAGGCAACCACCGCTTCCTCCGCTCCAGTCGCACAAGCCGCCCCAACACTTGATAGGTCCAGCACTGCTGACAGTCCCTTTGAGGAAACTCCTCTTAATGGGCAGTACCAGACCATCTCCACAGGGGGCAAGACCATCTAGGGGGGTGCCACCAAGCATGAACCTCATGGTGCTATGATCTGACCAAAATACAGGATCAACGCTGAGATCATTAATCTCTAAACCCAATGAAAATAACAAATCCAATGTGTGGCCACCCGAGTGCGTAGCTGTTGTTACTTTTTGTGACAGGCCCAGGGCCCTCATGCTTTCTAAAAAATCATTCCCAACACCCAAAAGTCTGCTGTCGACCCAGGCATTGAAGTCCCCAAGAATTAAACACCTGTGAGACTCCAGCACCAGACCGGCAATGAGCTCCTCAATCTCAGCAACAAAATCCCCAAACACTCCAGGGGGATAAAGCACAAGGACCCTGAAACCTGCCCCTACACTGGTGGCCACACACTCAAATGATCATGTATGACCTACAGGTAGCACTGTGAAGATCAGGCTGGTTTTGAAACATATGGCTAACCCCCCCCCACAATCCCCCCTCAGGTGGTGTATCACAGAATACCCAGATGGAATTGCCACCTCCAAAATGGGGGCTGCATTTTCATCCAACCAGGTCTCCGTGATGCAAGCCAGGTCAACCAAGGATATCAAGTCCACCATTATGGCAGTCTTATTCCTCATCGACCTGGCACTGCATAACACAACCCGAGTAGGATAAGGTGAGGCAGCTGAACCTGCTAACTGCACACCATCTACTGTGTAACCCTTGGGTATGGGAACTAAACATGGCAACCCCCTCTCCAGTTCCCATTTCGCCCCATGGCATCTCCTTGGCCTCACCACCCGAATCCCAGACACCTTGGCAGCCACTCGGGTATCACCACCACCACCCCACCCCTCCCCTTCCTCCAAGCTATTCCCAAGGCTCTACACCTCCTGTAGGCCACAGCTGGAAGTCCAGGAAGCTCAAAGGGACATAGGTCACAGAGGTAGCCCCCCCCCGAGTAGCTGCACCTTTCAAATCCCTGTCCCAGACACATGTTATGCAATTAATTAAAACAATCTCTTTAACTGAATATGAACAATTTAAACCCACACCTCCCACAATACAACCCTTAAACACACAACTATAAACCCTGTTTCCAATTACATTACAACACAACCTAAAATTATAACTAATTTAAAAATATATGTTGCCACACTCCAAATGAAAGATATCAACTCTAGGAACTCTCACTTCCCAGTTCATGTCCAAAAAATTCCACTAAAGCCAGACACTCTCACTGCCCCAAAACTTTGTGGTCATACAGTTTGCTTTTTATGGAAGACTAGTCACTCACAACACCCTCATTGAGTCTCTTAATAGCGAGTTATGAGGCCGAAGAGCTCCCACCTCTCCAGGAGACAGGCAAAAAGACTATTACCCTGGCCCTACCTCTCATGTAGGCCAGGAGAGAAAGTCAGCAGATAATAAAAAATAGTCATGATTTTAGAGGGCACTCTCACTGCCCACACCATTCATTGTGGACCCAACAAAAGAAAAGAAAAGGAGATCAGACCTTTTAGCAGCATTCACAGAAGTCCATTCCAACTTGTTTACCTTCACTCTAGTGGTGAAAAATAGCAGGACTAGGTAAAAAACATTTCCTCTGCGCAATCTTTCCCCAAGACGGCTGCTATCCCAGCCGAGTCAGGAATTTAGCAGGAACACTGGATCGAGTGATATGAGGGAGCCCCAACTGTATCCACCTGGAGGACGCCACCACAGAATCCTGTGACTGCAACTTTGGCCCCTGGCTATAGTCAGCCCACCAGCCTATTCTCCAGGAGGCCTAGGAGCAACAAGAACAACACTACCGACTCTTCAGTGTGTGGCATACCTGGGCTCTCCACATTGCTCCCTCTCTCTCTCTTACTTCTGAAGGGACAGCCTCTACCTCTGCCTACACTGTGCCGCTCACACTCACTTGTGCTGGGTTAGCTGGGTGCTCTGTGTCAATCCGTGGGTCTTGTTTGAGGGGGAAGAAGACGAGCATACCCTCAAACCAGCTGCCCTGCACAATTGTGTCTGTTAGGTTCCACTTGGAGGGGTGCCAGGAAATGGTACTGACATACAGTTTCCTTCTCTCGGTTACAATGAGACACATGCAGAGTATGTGTTTCCGTGACTGTAACTGATTTTTTATTCTTCTCTGCAATACACATGTGCAAACACATGGCTAGGAATCTCGCCTTCACACTGCTCACTTTGCTGCTCACTTTAGCAAGGAAAAAATTTGCTCCTTTGCAGAGCTGCTTGCTGCAGCTGCTGCTGTCAAGGAAGACCAATATCCATACACGAGGGGATGCAGCCTCCCACATTACAGATAAGTAGGTGAGGCACAGCAAGTGTGGATTACATAGAGAATTTAATCCACAGTCAGCTGATGCATTGCACCCAATCAGTTTCTCTGATGTCCTGAACCCATGTTACAAAAGTTCATAATCAGTAGGACCACTGAAAATCCTTAGATGTTTGAATCAAACTAGTCTGAATGAGTGGGAGTCATTACAAACAAAATGTTTGACCTCCCTGGCCTTGTCATCCCTCAACTGGCCAGCTTATTCATCCCTGATGAAACTGTCAAAATCAAGGGTAGACAGCTGAAACTACTGCTTATCATTCTAGCAGAGAAAAAAACGGCACTGACATGCCTGCAAACCTACAAAAGACAATTAGGAAGCAAGGCTTGCCTCCATTTATCAATTAGAGAGGCAAACTTAAATTAATTGATAAATCACATGTATTCCAGGAAATTTAACAGAAATGGGTGACATATAAATTAGATGTGGATACCACTTTTGTCCTTAAAATTTTCTTACAATGTATAAGTAACTGGTGCAGCTATATAATGTTTTATTTCAATGACTGGAATTCTGCCTGTATCTTTCTACTTACTGTAGACAGCCATGGAAAGTAACAAGCAAGTCTATGTTTGTTCTATCCACTCAGTGCTGTTCAGCTGTTTGTCATGTCTCCCTGTGGTATGTACTATAAATAAATAAATAAATATTAATATAAATAAATAACTGTAAATATAAATAAATATAAAAAAGATAAAATATTAAATATATAAAAAACTAGACTAAATATAACAAAAAACTAGTCTCAGTGAAAGTATGTTTACAAGGAAAAACGTACCCCACCACTTACAAACAGGCTTCATAGCACTCGATTTAGATGAATGGGATAATCTGCACCTTTTCTCCCACCCATTCTTTCAGTCTCTGTGGCAATAAAAAGTTTTCTGATAGACTATTTGTGGAGGGGTTGTGGGATAACAGATGGACCAGACACAGAACTTCAGGTTCAACACACAATCTCAGTGTGATGTTTATTTAAAACACAGGGGATAACCTTTAGCAAAGGCATATTTCTTCTTCAATACATCAGTTTGCAACAACATACTATGCATGTCCTTCCTCTGCACTTAGGCAGCACCTACTGATCTACTAATCTATCTCTTCAGTGGAAATTAATTCATTCCCTGTATTGGTCTTGTGTGTTTGGGTGATGGGGAGCTCAAAAAAGGAAAACCCTAGAACAAGCTAAAGACAAAGAACTTCAGTGCAGAAGCACTGAAGCAAGGGTTACCCCAAAGGGCATTGGTAATAAAGCCAAATTTCAAAGAAACACAACATCACACATACCCCATAATGCAAAGCATCATGGTATTTATATACAAATCACCATGACATTTTAGGCTGGTTCAGCTTAAAGCAGGAATGTATGGTGCCAAAGGGCCTTTCAGACAATCTGTAATTTATATGCATTTAAATAACACAATGGGGGGTTTCTGATATCTCTACCCCAGTAACTTAATTTTTATAATATAGTCCCCTAGTAACTTTTTACCTTTATCAAAAATACCTAGTGCCATGGTATTTTCAACATTTACAGGTTTCATACACATAAGGCATATACATCAAGGTATTTTATGACATAGTGCTATTGCATGCTAAATCCAACATCAAGGAACACAGCCTGTTGTGGTACATCAGCTCGGAGGCCACCACAATAACCTCCCTGTATGAGGACTTGAGAGGAAAAGGAAAATTAAAAAGGACACTGTAGCATTGTCAAGAAAGGGGAGGGGGTGCCCATAGGTGGCCAACCTTATGGACAAGAAATTGTAAAGGACAGATTAGGCTAAGAAACAGAAGAACTGTTCCAACAGGTTTAAGAAAAGGTCAATCCTCAAGAATGGCAGGATCTCCCTGTTGCACTGCTTCACCACAAATCAAATGTTAAATGCCTGCCGGCCTGGTGACGCTGAGGGTTGAGGTGCTGGTCACCACACCTCGCTCCATGCTGGTGACCTGGGTTCGGGAACAAGCCAGGGCCATCAGGGGTCGGCAGGGGGGGAGAAGGATTGAGCATCTGTAGGACTGCTCTCCTTCTCTGGGGAGAGGAGTGTACTGCTGCCGGTGCTCAGGTGGCCCCTGGCGACAGCTAGGGATCACTGAACATGGGTAGAATCTATGGGGCTCGTACTGTGGCAGGATGCCAGGATCAGGGGGCGCGCAGATGTGCGTGCACTCAGGTCCTTGGGCGTCACTGCACACCATAGACGACGGGGAGGGAGAACAGAGGAAAATACGGGCACCAGATGCGGCGGCTTGATGGCCGTCCCTAGTGAGGAAGACCAGTAGTCTCGGTGGATACGCGGCACTAGATCCTGTTCAGGGGGGTTGAGCTAGGGGAGAGAAGCTCCCCTCCACCCTGCCGTGGGGGGGGGTAAGCCGCAGGGGTAGCCGCAGGACTCACAAGGACCGCCGGATTCCCGGAGATGGCAGCCGGAGGCCTGAAGGGGGATGCCAGAAGCGGTAAGGTAGGCAGTCTGGTGGCTCAAGGAGGGAAAAAGTATACAGCAAAAAATGTTAAATGCCTAAGTGCATTTATGCATGGTCAGTGGATTTTGAAAACAAACCAGACAAGGATTCAAATGAAAGCAGTGTCACATTAAACCTCTCCCCACTTTGCACTGCATTGTTTTGGCCAACCCAAGTCTGAATGGCAAACTGTCAATATGTTTGAGAGTCTTTCATTAAAAATGTTTATAAATTTTACACAATGTGAGGCAAAAACTCAAAGAATGCAAGAAATTGCAGAACATGTTGTGACCAGAGTCATGTATTCTTTTGATTCATTTATTCTTTTCTAAATAAACATCTGCTTCAGGTACAAGCTGGCTAGCAGATCACATGATCAAGTAGTGTGTGACAGCTTATATTTGCCAGGGTAGAGGGTCTGATGTTCTCATGGGAAACTTAACATGAAAGCTAGGGAGAAGGCAATAAAGCAATAAACCCAGTAAGGAGTCCTTCCTGGAGATGTTCCCGTGTTGGACAAAGGATACAGGTGCATGTCATAATGTTAGCTAGGACCGAGGTGCTGAAGGGTGGGTGGAGACACACACACACACACACACACACACACACACACACACACACTCACTCTCTCTCAAAATGAGATGGGACAAAATGCAACTGCCACTTAAAGTGAGTGAGACCCCTTCCCACATGGAGTGAGAAATATATTGTGGTGCTGGAAGTAAGCATTTCCTCTCTTGGACCTGGTACAATTCGAAGTCAGAGCCCCGCAGCTAGAAGTCTGGCAAGAAAGATTAGGGGAAAGTATTTTCTTCAGCTAGTAACAGGTAAAGACATATGTTTTAGCTGAGAATAGCTCAGAGTTCTGCTGTACACTGTCTGTACAACCTGGTTTTATTTTCTTCTTCTTAGTAAATGTGCAATCCTTTTGTTTCCTGTAAATACATCTTGTTGTAAATACTCAGACTTTTAGTAAATATTCTATTTTTATAGAATCAGTGACTGCTTGTTTCATTTAAAGGGGTAATTCTACCATTTCTGCTGGACTCTGTTTGCAATCCACCTCTGAAGGGGCACTCTACCCACAGTTAGTATGTTGACCTTCGTGACCTTGAGCAAGAGGGAGGTAAAAAAACAGGTTTCCTGGTTCCTGTTGGTAAAAAAGGCATGGTGGAAGTGCTCTTAAAGTCCCTGGTGAGGGATTTGTGTCACACACATCTTTTTTTTGTTTTGAGGAGAATGGTGAAACTTGGAGACCATCTAGATTTTTCAGCAACAATATATTTCTAGCAAAAATGTCAAGATACTCATTTTCCTTTTTGTGTTCTTTCATTCTTGAACCAAGACATGGAATTTTCAAGTTTTTAAAAGATCCCACTTCTGTGCTTTGCCCGCTATGAAAAATGTAAAAATCCTGGTGTAGTGCTGTGCTGTTTACCATCAGAAACATGTGGCAGCACTACCCTTATACATCCATATTATGAATCTAGCATGTACATGGAACAGGTAACCTCAGCCCCTGGAGATGTGCAGAGCAGGAGAGCCGCTGATCAAATAGAATCTGGGGCTGCAGCAGTGAGTAGGGAAATGGGCAGACTAGGTGGGCTGTATGGTCCTTATCTGCCACCATATTCTATGTTTCTCAATGGAAGAGATTTTTAAAAGTTGTGAGTGACAGTCATCTTTAATGAAATGAGTCATTAATGACAAAAGTAGCCATAAAAGCTATTTTAAAAATATTTAAAAAAAAACAAAAAATACACTGAAGATGAATCTATGTTAGAAATATATTGTTGCTAAAAAACTATATGACGAAATGTTTTGCTGCCTAACACATACTGCTGCTTTGATCAAATAAAATGTATTTATTAATTTTATGATTACTGTTATATTTTTTGCACAGCTGGCTGTCCTGATTATTTGCCCACCGACAGTTCATGCCACAGCCTGCAGTAGCCCAGGGCACTTAGGTTTGGGCATAAAGTACATCTCTCAAACCTCTGGAATGGCCGCCTTCTCCCAGTATGTAGCACAGTCTTTTGAGTCCTTTGCCTTTCATTGTTTTAGCAGTGTAGCTTTTCGTGCCTGCCAATTGTCATTAGACAGAAAAAGTAAAAAAAAAAAAAATTTTCACTTCAAGGAACACTAATAAAGTAAAAACTGCAAGTCCTCTTCAACATTGTTGAAAACTCTGCAGATGCAAACTTCCAACAAGTTTATCAGACACAAAAAAGTGTTAACAAAAAGCAAAACATTCACTTTACTGAGTGCTACTAAAGGCGAAAATGAACAGCTGCCTGAAAAGTGTGCCCCTTTTTTTTGTCCCTTTGCCTGTCTTCCATCAGGATGGGGACCACCCAATACCATTCATCTATCCACCATTTTCCTACAGTACATGGCTTTAAGGTTGCCACCTGTCCAGTTTTAGACTGGATAATCCGGTTTTTAGGGTCCTTATCAAGTCATCCGGTTTTGCTTAACTGTAGTCCCTTATTTGGACCATTTTGAGCGCTCACATACAGACTGCACCATAGCCAGGTCATGCACACTATCTTAAAACTGACAGTATCAAATCATTCTCTGTTTTGGCTGCTTGTCCAGGTTATAGAGAAGTTCTGATGTCATACAGACCTTTGTCTGTTAAACCAGTCTGTCTAGGAGGTGTTAAGTATGGCCATTAAGATCATTAGCAGAAAATCATTCTAATCTTTTCCATTCAGAATTTTAACTATGGTTTTTAACTCCTGTGATAGGACACTATTTTTTATACCTTTATATGCTCTCCTGTGTTCCTTTTTGTTTGTCCGATAATCTGATATGTTTCAGACCCCATTGTTGTTAAATTATCTAATTTTTATTGCCTTTGTCACTTTATGGGTCCCTCTCTCCTCAGCAGCTACTGCTCTCATTTTCCTACTACCAAGACACACCATTACAGGCCTTTCAGATGTATAGCAGAGAATGGTGTGTCAACCTTGAGGAATCTCTTTTTTTTTTTTGCTGTCAATTTATGCGCCCTTGCTCTGGCCCCATCTCTGGAGGCAGCCCCCAGCCCTGTCCCCCGACATCCATCAGTCAGCACCAACTGATACCCCCAGGGCTTCCTCCCCCTGGTGGGGAACCCCAAACCCTGTCAGAGACCGGATCCAGTATGGCCGGCACCATGGCTATTCGGGGGTGGGACCTGTGAGGCGCCCTCCATCATCCTGCTGGATTAAATCTTTTCTCCTCCATTTTTGTACAGCTCCCTCAGAGGCGGAGCATGCAGTGACACCACCGCCGGTAGCATGCACTCTCCCATGCTTGTCCCAGTAGGCATATGTCCTGCCTCTGGCCCCACATCAGCAGTGTTGGTGAGCCGGCCCCAGCCTCTGCTAGGGGCCAGGTATGCACCAACTGCTGAGAGACCCCCCTCCTCAGAGAAGGAGAGCAGTTCTTGGGACTCGCAATCCTTCTCCTCCCCTGCCAGTGACCAACGCTCATTTCCGAACACTGGTCGCCAACGTGGCACAAGGTGTGGCATCCAGCATCTCAACCTTCAGCGCCACTGGGCCAGCACCTTGTGGAATATCTAAGAAATATGAAAAGAAACAGCAGTAGCTACTGTGGTAAAGTGAACACAATGTAAAATTGAGGGTAACACAAATACAGATGATTAATTTATCACAGTTGTGTTAAAGAATATCAGAATGCATGATTAACATGGAAAGGAAAAAGGGAGGATGTTTGGCAGAGGTTAGAGCCATAAGCTGTGAATGATCTTGAACATCTTGCAAACACAGTTTTTATTCCTACAGCCTCCACTTGCAAACTGTGTGACCCTGAGCAAATCACTTAACCTCCCTGTGCTGCCAGGTCACACCTAAAATGGGCCTTCTACCCAGTGGGCCTTACCTAATTATAAAAGAATAAAAATATGAAAAACAAAACAGAATAAAAATGATTTCAAAATGCTTTTGAAGTCTATGCTGACATTACACATGGCTTTAGAAGAGGAGCAATATACTCACCAGACATAAAAAGGGATGGGGCCAGGAGCAGAGTTTGGGGTGTGGTTTAATATCCATTTTTCACCTCATCTAAAAGGTGGCAACCCTACATGGCTTCCCACTTACCTACTAGGGCCTTCAGGGTCCCCCCGAGAAAATACATCTGGATCAACAGACAGCTTTGTGGAATAGAGTTCAACTGTACCGAGCTTCCCAAAATGCCTTCCATTCTAGTTTTTCACAAATATGTTGCAGAGTTCTGAAAAGATCTTCTCTCTCTCTCTCTCTCCCTCCCTCTCTCTCTCACACCCTTTTTCTCTCTTCTCCAGTCCAGCTGCCATTCTTTGCCCAAATATACTAGCTGATGACACAGACCCAGAAATGCCTCAGTAAGTTTCAATCACAGTTTGTGCCCCCACCTCAATGAACAGGGTCAGTTTCCTCTGAATACTGACTGAGTGAGTAGGGAACCTTGTTTAAGTTAATACATGTGTACAAAGAATACTTATTCATACCTATTTATGAGACAGGAGGGATGGACATGAGGGACTCAGAGGCTCTTCTGACCTTAAATTACTAGGCTAGTGTAGTACTGCTCCACAGAAACACTGCAGGGTAAATCTGCTACAGAGTCCCCATATTCCATACTGGGTACACTGGCCCCAAACCATTAAATGTAAGATATCCTGAATACCAAGCAAGGTATCAGAGCATCTGTGGGGGCTTACACTTCCACATGGGGTCTATCCGCCCAACCAATACTTGTGCCCTTCCAGCACTAATGAAGTGATGCTCCTTTAACCTAGCTCCATGACCAGGATGTACTTCTTCCTTCCTCCTCACCTTACTCTAATCCCTAAAAGAAATAAACACAGACCTGCAGGTGCCTATAGGGATATCCGTGAGGAAGAATTCCCTACCTCTCACTATCTTTTTCTATCTTCCAAAAATTCTGAGTGATCGTCCTACCTAATTCTTCACTGACAACCCAAGATCACAGTACAGGCCAGTTTTAAAGGGAAAATCCAGCCTTGGATGGCACAGAAATCCCCTGGACTCTGCCATCTATACTGCTTAACCTGATACTACAGGTAACCCTGAGGAGGTCTACATTTGTTCCACCAAACTCCAGCTGCCATAATCATTTTTGTCTCAGAGGCTCCATTCCTCCTTCTCACTCTGGATCCCAGGAGAATGCCAGGACCTGTCTATGCAGGCATCCACATCTCCTCCTTTGAGCCCACCGGAGGTCTCGTGGCATTTGGGGTTTCTTGTGAGAGACCCCCCCGCCTCAACTTCTTGGGGATTGGACAGGGTAAGGGGAGGGGGGAAGGGGCCAGCTGCAACGTGAAGTGGCTAGCTGCACTATCGAGCAGACTTGATAGACCGTGAGGCCTGTTTCTGCTGGCAGATTCGTATGTTCCTATGTTCCTCCTCTCTCTCTTAAATGTTCAAAGCTCTAGTCCTACTCTCTGAACCTTTTAACTAAATTCAGTCACATGGCCAAAACATTAGCTGTGCATGCAGGATGTAAGTGGCCAATGGAATACTGTATGTGATTAACTAAGTGGGATTTAACTTTGGTAACAAGATTTTAAACAGGATGCAACTTACAGGGTTTTCATATAGACTGCAGACAGTGGGGAGTGGGCTACTTTACTAATAAATTTAATTTCTATATTCAAAAAATTTGGGAGCTACAACAGCCTCATCTGTGATGCAGGACTCTTGCTGTCACAGCACTCAGCATAGAAATATGACAATGTGAACAGAGTCGCATTCATATTAAATCATTTATTATACCTGTAAATTCTATATTATTAATTTTAAAACAAATTGGCAGCTATCTGAACTGAAATATTATAAAAAAAAATTCTCCCACACAAAGGATTTGGATGGGCAGTGGCAACTCACTGTGGTGGGAGTAGGGGACTGTGATTCCTAAACTACTTTCTCTGGTTATGACTAGTGGCAGCTTTTTAGACATCTTGATAGCCTGGGATTGCCCACCGTATGGGCAGCAGTGTTTCCTAGCATTAAACAAATAACTGTTATCTGGTACAGACTCCAATTTTTATTCTATAATATTTCTTACTTTAAATAATATGTGCTGCTTAAGTATTGTGGCGCACAACAGGACCATTTTATAGCCTTACACAAATAACTGTTGTTTGGTACAGACAAACTTTTTTTTGTGTGTTCGAACAACAACAAATAAAGCTCAGTTCCAAAGCAGCTCACTTCAAATATCACAGATAAGATTGCCTGTGACTATTCGCAATTAATTGTCACCCAACACAGACCAGTAGAACAAAAAGCTGCACTGATACAAAACATTAAAAGTTTAAAGGGAACAGGAAATGTATGTTTATTGGAAGCAGTTACTAATGTTCCTAGTAACAGAAATAAACAGGCTCACCTCCAACGGAGCCATATTTAACTATACATGAATAAACGCTGATGTGTAAAACTGCGCTTTCTTTTCTACAGAGATTTTTATCACTGGTCTCTCCTGGCTGCCCCCTTCAGACCGGCCCCCCAGCCCTTTCACCCCAGTATCCTCGGGTCTTACCTTAGCCTACACCCTCTGCCACAGGGCTGCAGTGGTGCCCGGTCACTAGGTACGGAGCCTGCGGAGGGTCAGTCATCATCCGCATCCCAGGGTATTTTCCTCCATTTACTGCCCTTCCCATCCCCATCGCTGGGGAGCACATGCCAGATGTGCATGTGTAACCCCCCTACAAATGGGGGTTCACGAAAAGTCTTCCTTGAGCTTGCCTAAATGCTCACTACCAGGCTGGTGTTCTGTGTTTTAGTAGATTAAATATATTGCCAGAGAGTGCCTGTATATCCTCTGTGTACTGTTTCTTTAAGAGCTGCCTGAATTGTAGTCTTAATTAATCTAAAAGGGAGCTCTGTTAGAAGATGTGCTTGTTTGCTGATCATTTGTTAGAGTAGTAATAATATTGTGGTTTGTTCTAACCTGCCTTCTTTGTAGCAAGGACTGTTCTGTTTATCTCCTCCAACTTGGCCCGGGACTGTCAAAAAGGGGCCAATCAGTACTGTTGGGACTCTAAAATGGAGCCTGCCTACAGGGGCTTGGTGGGATCAAAACTCGTAGGAATTGTAGTTTTTGCATTTTGGTGCCTAAAATAACCTGGAGGGTGAGCCCTTGTTGTGACTGACAGACAGATCAGCCAACCAAACCTTTTGGATCTTGGGGGAATTCCCAAGCTGCTTGCTGCTAGTTTCAGTTCTGAGTTGGCAAGTGAAGCGATAACAGCTTGAATGATTCAAGCAGCAGTCCCAGCAGAGATTTGCATGGGAGAACTGTGGAAAGGCCTGGTTTTCACCTGCATGCCTGCCTGCTGTCCCTGAGAGGGAACTTGTGCCTTTTTCAGACAGAATCTGAACTTGGAGAGCGAAGTAAGCCACTGAATTGTGACCAGGCTCCTACCTGAAGGAGACCGAAGATTTGTTGAATGCGATCGGCCTGTCTGGACTTCCAGCCACCTCTGAACTTCCGGATTGTGCAGAGGCTCTGTAATTGCGACCGGAGAGCCTTTTGCCTGGTACAGGGGAATTTTCTTACATGTGAATGTGTTGTGTGCTTATAGTAGGTCGTGATTTGGTTCCCCACTGTGGTTTGAATTGTGTTCTGCTTGCTAGAAGCTGCATTAGAATTTCCTTACGTGTAAATGTGCTGTGTGCTGCTAGTGGGTCGCGATTTGGTTCCCCACTGTGGTTTGAACTGTATTCTGCTTGCTGGAAGCTGCATCCAGCCCCATGGACTGAATCCAAAATCATCTCCATTGGACCTGGGCCTTGCCACACTGGCCCAGCCCGACTACCCACTGCACAGAGAAAGCCATCGATGAAAGACCTGCCAGGGGATCAGCCCCCTGCTCAACACTTGAACAGGAATGATGCCTCGGTGATTCGTGTGGGCCCTACTTCTCTGGGCACTCCAGTTCAACAACCTGCAGTCTTGATTTTGTCCTGCCTGTGTCCAGTATTGGGTATTGTGAGTAGACATCAGGGTAGCTCCCTGCAACAACAGCTAAATCTAAATTGTTGTCGTTTGATTGTCTGGTTGCTTTTTCTTTCACGAACTGAGCCCTCTGGCTCCGGATTACAAATAGTGTGTGTTGCGCATGTTGCTTTCTTCTATCACAGGGCCCCAACCAGCTGCAACGCTCCTGGTTAGCCCATCGTCTCCCTACCTGGGTACCCAGAGGTGTGACTGTATGGGGACTTAAAGCGCTTGCATAACTGTTTGATTAACATAGCCTTCAAGCCAATCAACCTGATTACACCCCTTACTTGTTCAAGTCCCCTGAATAACTCAGATCTGACTTGTTTGCTGCATTTAACCTAACTGTGGTTCCAGTTTGTGCCAAGAGTACTGTGCTGTTGCTATTTACTGTGCATGACCTTGTTTTACAGAGGGTCCCCAGGGTCAAGCCAGAGGAACCAGCCTTGGTGGTAGCAAACAGTGGGTACTGGTATGGTGTACAAGGGGTACTGCAAAAGTGATTATCTTTTATTGCTCAGGCCACTAGAAGGGAAAAGAGAGGGGTTACAGAGTCCCGGAGGGCTGTGCCCAGGTTAGTTTGACCACTACCAACCCTGACCTCCAGGTGGAGGCACCCGTTTCAGAACTCAGGCCCCTTAAACTACTACTAGCTGAGCCGGCAGGGGTAGTAGCCCTTGGGATAGGGCCACCAAGGGGTTACACGTGCATGAAGGCACATACATGCCCACGGAAGTCCTGCAGCACCCTCCCTTCTCAAGTGCCCAACAGTCCCACGCTACCCTTGAGCCTCCACCTGGGGCAGTCATTTGGTGGGAACACCAGTCCCCCCTCCCCAGGAGAGGAGAGCAGTCTTCCAGAAGCTCGATGCTCTCCCTCCCCAGCCGACCCCCAATGGCCCGCTCGCACCGTGAACACGGGTCACCAGCATGGCAGGAGGTATGGCACTGATACCTCAGCCCTCCACGCCACTGAGCTGGCTGAAAAACTGTGCTTTCAACTGTTTTCTTTATATGGGCAACATTCTGCCTAGTTCTTGGAATATGTTAAGAGTTCATGTACAGAATGCTAAGCATGAGTTGTTTTTCTATCAGAACTGTGCTCAAAGTTTTGTTCACAAACCATGACATGGTTAAAATTCCACATCACTGGTTCTGTGGTGAGAACTGCAGCAGAATGCTGTCCATGGAAACAAAACAATAGAAAATACAATTTTTCACATCAGTTTTTATTCAGGTAGTTACAAATGGATCACTTAGGCTTAAGGATATCATTTCTGTAAATGGGAACGTTATGAACAGCTGCCAATTAGAAATTATTTCCTGTTCTCTTTAAATCATTTAGTAAAAGAACACTAAAACTGAAATACAACTTCCCCTTCCTCAACAGATTCAGCTCAGATGCACTGAGACAATAAGCACAGTTAAAGCAATCAAATCTGCAAAAATGTTTCCTGTCTGTATAAAAGCTATTCAAGTCACTTCTACAAGCTCTCAGCACTCAAACTGACAGACTGCAATCTGTTTTACTTACTGCTCTTGGCCCACTTCTTGTCATCGGCACTCGATTCCCTCAGGAGCTCTCAGGCACATCCAACCCCTGCATTCTCACACTCATGAGCACCCCTCCACAGAGGCAGGTGGGGTTGAGTGAAGGGATCTACCCCAAAATACTGTGGTTTGTCAAGCAGTGTTGCAGCAGAACTAAGGACCCAGAATTCACCCGAGTTCTTCGCTGCAGGTGCTGGGGTGATTCTCTCTTTTATTTCCTGTCTAAATTCTTTTTCTCCCAAGCAGGGTGGGTGCCATTTCAGACAGTCCCCTGTCCCAACTGCTACAGCTATCTCCAACCAGCTCCAAGGTTAGGGGCTGTATCATCTGCAGGTTACTCCCGGGGGCAGGGCCAGGAGAGGAAGGCCATCCCCCCCCCCCAGTTACACATGTAGATGTGCCCCAAACCCAGATCGGGCTTGTGGCTAGACAGACAGACAGGGCTTCATCAAGCTCTTCCTCCACTTTTTTCTCTGGTTCTTCCTGACGTGCCACAAACATGCGATAAGCATGATATGCAAGCTCCACCTCCATGGAGATGTCCTCTGTGCTCTGGACATGGGGTCTCCCATTGTATGTGAGTGCACGCGCCCCCACCTGGATTTCTCCAGGTGGTGATTAAGAGGCAGACCACAGAGTCCCCCCCCCCCTTCCCCGAGGGAGGAGAATTGTCCTCCGGAAGCCTGATCCTCCCTCCCCTGGCCAAACCTTGACTACCCGTGTCTATTCCCAAATACGGGTCATCAGCATGCAAGGAAATAAGGCACTTGCAGCGCCTCAGTCCTTCATGCCACTGGCCGGCTTGTTGGGTTGATTTTCCTAGTTTTCTCCCACTAATACAGGAGATTGCTAGGGTGAGGGCCTGCATGATAATGCACTTGGCTAACATACTCCCTCACATACTAGTCTATTTAATGCAATCCTGGACCTGTGGTCACCCAGGTGGCAGAAACCCTCCCTCCCTTGAGAAAAAAAGCATTCCCTAAAATGTTCAGTTCTCCTCCCTCAACCAGCCCTCCGGCTACCTAGGATTTCTCCTAAGCCCTGGTCACCAGAATCACGAGCTTTATCCCTACCACTGTGCCAGTGGTCCAGTCACCACCTAGATTTCTGTATGCAAGGGCAAAAATAAAAACTCTACTAAGATTCTCAGAACAAGCTGATAAAATAGGTAAAATACACTTGAACATTTACTTCAAATAAATCATTTCAGCCAAAGAATAGCTAGGTGCAACATAGACTATTGTATATGTAGTGAAATGATACTGGTGAGCGCTCACATGTTTAATAAGGGATTTTAAACATGATATACCTGCAGTGCAAACCAAGAACAGCAAACATTTAAACAAAAATATCCATCTTTTACGAGACCTTGATTATCTACCACAAAGCAGTTATCTGCATTTTTTTCTTGTATCAAAGTAGGCTGATAAGCAAGAAGTACAATTTTATGATGAGAGGCTGGGGATTCTGTTTGTTTTTTTATTGTCCAACATGAGGGGGAAAATCCTCTGAGACAGATTTTATAATGATTAGAGGGGAAACCTGAACACTGTTTGTGTAGGTTTCTGGACTGAGAAGTGCTTATTTATATTTCCACATGTTATTCAAGATTTACTTTTTGACACAGACCACACTTCTGGTGAACGATCTTTTTGCTGGCTACACAGTTTCAGTCATTTCCATTCATGAAGCCCTTTCCATTTGTTATTCAACCAGATGTGAATGATGAATGACACTGAACTCAAGCCACTAGAGGGGCTACCTCCTCTATTCCTGGACTAGCACTGAAGTCTAACATTTGCTTTACTGTTCATTGTTTCCTTTTTATATAGAATACTTTAGAACAAAAAAAAAAAAAAAAAATCAGGTTTTGCAATAACTTTAGTTATAAAGAACTGTTTCTGGGGATGCTTTAGATATTTTATTTGCTTATCAATCTGTTTATATTCCTTTTTTTGCAATTGTGGACACCTGTAGCCAAAGTTTTCTGTGTTACCTAAGTCGAATGCCTTAATGAGTTATCAACAGCCACAGAAAGGGCCAGGCACATTCGTAGAGTTTTCCTACTTACAATGCTATATCAACAGTGTGGGAAACTATGTAACCTACATACATTCAGTGTGTGTATATCACTAGCCATACTGCTATTGTGAAAACTTGTTTTTAGTGAAAAGCAATACACTAAGTTAAAAACATGAAGATCATGTATTTAATTCCTTTATTTTAAATGGAATGGAATAGAGCAGAACACAACCCAAGGGTAACTCCACTTCCGATTCACCCTGGTACATCCCAAGTACTGGTAAGGTTTGAGAAGCTGCAGAATGCTTTTAGAACACACGTATATTATGACTGAGGGAAGGCATAAAATGAAAGTCCGAACTGTGTTACTGTAATTTGAAATACAGGCAACAGGACATAAAGCAATGGCATAAAAGAGCAAATATTCTTCACTCAACTTGTCTTCATGTGCTACTGGAGCAAGAGACACTTGCCTGTGTTCTGCTCAGCTTTTTCTTCTTTTATTTTTTTCCAATTGTTTAACCAGGAGAGACACACTAAGCTGAAAGCTTGTTTACAGGTGTGACCTGGGAGCTCAGGGAAGTTAAGAGACTTGCTGAGGGTCACACAGTATGCAAGTGGGGGCTGTGGGATTCAAACCCAGTTCTCCAGATTTGCAGCTCAGAGCCTTAAACCACTGCGTTATACTGCCTGCCTTCATGAATATGTTCTGAGAGTATGAAATAGCACAGCATTGATTTAAGGCTGTTGCATTACAAGTGACCACATTTCCAGTCAATGTTACTTATGTATACTGCATTTGTGACTGTAAACTGACCAGAACTCAGCACTCACACCCACACACAGAAAAAACATTCAGTTCACATGCTGGTTTCTCTAACAGTGAAAGGCTCAGTCTCTGTGGAAAACAATCAAATCCACTGAGAAAACAGTGCTCAAAAAAGTTTCATGTTTCAGGCCCCCTCTGCTGGAGCATTGTCAAGAGGGATATAGCCTCATCTGGCTGTTGTTCATACAGCACTCAAACCACTATAAATTCAAATAAATTCAAATTAGCCACCATCAGTTTCTATTACAAGGTGCTGCCTCCCTTTTCTCAATACCAAAGCTTAGTGAAAAATAAACTGCTGTGTGAAACAAAAACAAAAGTTGGTTAACTACATAAGCGGTTATCTAATGCAATAAATTATTAGCAGCAATAGATATTAGAAAAACTTTAAAACAGAGCTTATAACATTCATATGAGAAACCCAGTAGGGATACTGTGCTCCAGTTTGTCTCCAAGCACATCCTGGGACTTCCCAGAGGAGGACCAGTATACAGTCACTACGGGCAACAAAGCCTGCGAAAAAAAAACCATAAGGTCCCAGACCATGCTGTTGTCGCCATTTTAGCTAGCCACAGTGATGCAGATGTATAGTCTTTGATAGCAAAGGTAAACAAGTAAGAGTTCAAAACTCACCATTCAGTTACAAAATTACATGGAGAACACAAGTCTGTAGATCTAGTTCAGCTGTCAACTAAGAAGGGGATCAGAGCACCATGAAAAATGTAGTTATTTAAAGAGGGAGTATGGTCACAAATTATTGGCATCAATAAATTCAGAATATGGTTCAACATAGCCCTAATCACCCTCATACCAAAACTGAGATCCCTAAGTTACTTTGTTTAAAAGTTACAAATCATTTTACAACCCTAAATTCTCTGCCTGTTCAAAAAAGCCAGTCTCAGGGAAGAGGTGCTGATGATGTCATCTCCTAAACTCACAGTCTAGCCCTCCCTGTCAGCAAGCTTATAGGACCTGCTACTTCAAAGTTTAAAAACTATGTGCAAATGGGTTTCTCCAGTTAAACAGGCAGCACCATTCAATAAACATTGCTTTGAAACCTATGTGTGTTTCAGGTTTTGTAACACAGTTGACAAATTCATATTGTTGTTTTTGGTGCTTTTTTGTTCTGGTCCTTTTCTCCTGGGTTGCTGGATGCTAAGTCACAGCACACTGCTGTGAGATTTGCAGACTGGATAACTCTGATGTGGTGAAAGGCTGTGATCATTCACACCTATCATTCAACTGAGGTGATTTCTCAGGATGGTACAAATCAATTATTCCATCAACCTGTAAATGGGGATGGGGAGGTAGTGCTGTTTTGAAACCTTACCAAGAGTTTCTATGCAGTAGCCAGCTCAATGCTTAATCACTCAATCACTCAATCAATCAATCAATCAATCAATATTTTATTCATCATCAAAGTATGAATGAATGGGATACTCAGTTGAGCTGAGCTCATTTTCTGTTTTCTCACTGACAGGCTGTTTATTACCTGAGCTATATCCAGGCTCATCTGCGTTGTACTCCACATTACAGTGATTGTTTTACCAGGGCTAACACTGCCACCCTAGTAGGAATTCACACATATAGGGCCCCTATTAAAACTTATTGTAAAGCAGACACTGACAAACAGCAATGCAGTTACCAACATTGCAACAATTGTAGCAATACAACTTCCAAACAGGCACTGCAGAGTAGCACTTCACATGGTATCAGCAGCCTGGAGGCATGCTGACTCAGCATCCTGCAACTCTGGAGAAAAGAGCCACGTCAAAACGGCAGTAATACAAATTTGTAAACTTTGTTACAAAACCTGAAACACTAAGGCCCTGTCCACACTGCACCGCTCAGACCCGGTAACGGATACAAACCATTACAGCCAGGGAGCCGTACAGTGTGTCCATACTGCGATGGTGTCCGGTACAGGACCTGTACTGCCGGTCCACACTGTGGGAGCCAGGCGACCATTACAGCAGCACCCAATCCCACAATGTAGTTTGCGCTGCGCTACGGGTACTGCAGGGGGTCCACATGTTCACACAGCCAGCAACAGTACAGCAGCGGATCCGGTTCCAAAACTGTTGTTGAAACCACCTCACGAGTGGTTTCTACAACAGTTACGGAAATGCCTCCTGTAACGTCACATGTGTAAATGCAAACCATTGCGGTAAAGGTTTGGGCCCCCTGTAACCTTACAGAGGGGTGGATCCAGTGTAGTATAGACAGGGCCATAGATTCTATAGCACTGTTTTTAGAATGGTGCTGCCTGTTTTACTTGTGAAAACCATTGCAGAATGATCTTTTAACTTTGGAGAAACAGATCCTATAAGCTTGATGACAGGGAGGGCTAGACTGTGAGTTCAGGAAATGACATCATCAGCAACTCTTCACTGAAATTGGCTTTTTTGAACAGGTAGTGAAATCAGGATTACAAAATAGTCCATAACTTTAAAACGAAGTAACACAGAAACCTAATGTTTGCTATGAGATTTATTGGGGGTATGCTTATTCTAATTCTGCAATGTAGCACTTTTGGCCAGAGTCCCTCTTTAAATCAGAATTTCAAAAGGACTTCTTTCTGATGAAAAGTAAATAATGGCATGGCTCAAAATAGTATGTAAGAACTATTCTCATCTGTTACAAATGAAGTTTTGGCTAGGATTTTCAATTCAACTGCTTTTCAGTTGCCAAGGTTGTGAACTTCCCAAGCACAGAGAACTGTCTTTTTTCATGGTCTGAATATTTTTAATCAACTTCCATCTTCAAGGGAAACCCTGCTGGCCCTCTCTTTTCTTAATCAGTCCAAAGCTAGCCCTGATGGCCTAGATTCTAGACTCCTCCGTCTTTCTGCTCCTCTGCTGCCTCCTCTCTCACTCACCTCTTAAACCTCTCCTTCACACTCTGCAGTGTCCATCAGGCTTAGAAGTTGACTAAAATTCTCCCCCTTCACAAAGGGGGTGATCCCTCATCCCTAGGCAACTCCTGTCCTATTCCCCTCCTCCCTTCTCTTGCAAAGTTGCAAGAGAAACTCTTCTACTCCTGGCCCTCTGACTTCCTTTACTCATCAAACTTCCTCTCCCCTTTCCAGTCTGGTTTTTGGAGGCATCATTCCACTGTCTCATCCCTGGTATGTGTTTCCATCTCCATCCATTCTCTCCGAGATGGATACTGGGCACATCATGGCTCCCATTTTTATCAGTCTCGCCAAACCTTTGATTTGGTGTCCTGCCCATTCCTTTTGGAAAAACTTAGTTCTGCTAAGTTCTGCTGACCTTTCAGCCTCTGCTGTTGCATGGTTTAACTCCTACCTCTCTGGCCACCAGCAGTCAGGTCAGGTCAGTGGCTTCCTGTCCCTGCCACTTCCAGTGCAGGCTGGAGTCCCTCAGGGCTCCATTCTGAGTCCCATCCTCTTTTCTATCTTCCTTAATGACGTCCCCTCCATCTGTGTCAACTCACATATTCCTATGTATGCCGACAACACAGTTCTTTATTACGCAGGCCCATTGACAGAGGCTGTGGAAGTCTCATTCCAGCAAGACTTCCAGAGTGTTCTACATTGGCTTCAGGCTAATCAACTCTAAGTCAACACCTAAAAAATAGTTTACCTATAGCGCTTCGACAGCGCTAGCGCTGACATCCCCCCACGACAGCTACAATGCCGACTGTCGGCACTATTGTAGCCACGGGATGTCGCAAGTTACAAATGGGGCTGCATCCCCAACCTCTTTGTGGGGGGCTCCACCCCCACACACACCACGGTCTCTAGGATTCTAACTCCAAGTCGGAGTTGGACTGGGGGCAAACACCCAGCGAAGTAGTCCTGATCGCTGCATGGACCACCACAGTGATGGGCGGATTTTGCCCAATTTCTGGTGCTGTGGTGGCCTTCATGGTTGGCGAGTCGCTGCAGTGATGGTATATGCAAAAAACAATGTCCATGACCTTTGGTTCCAGCCAGAAACTGGATAGGCTTGCTTCCTCCCTTCATTTTAAGGCTGTTTTAGGGCCACTTCTTTTTTCCATTTACATAAATAACCTGCCAACAGTCTGCAAACCAGTGCATACCCTCCTTTACGCTGATGACACTGTATTTTACACCTACAGCAATGAAACACTCAGCAATAACTTTGCAAGGCTGCAGGAGTGGTTCATTCAGGAAAAAGTGGGCTCAAACCTGCTGAAACCTCAGTCTGTAATATTGTTTGGGACCAGGCACAAACTAAACAATCTATCCCCTATGTTCGGCATCAAAGCAGAAAATGGCACTTCTCTGGAAAAGACTATGTCCTTCAAGTACCTTGGCATACACCTCAATCCTGCAATGTATTTGGAAATCCACCTCCAGCATACTACCACCATTCTTCAGTTGCGCTCACTCTGTAGGGTTTGCAAGTTCCAATCATCTGAAACTAGGATCCGAATAGCACATGAGTTTATCTTCTCCCCTCACTTAATTATGGCACAGTTGTCATCAATGCTATCAGCAAATCAGTACTACAAAAACAAAACATGGGGAGGGGACTACAAAAGGTCACAGTCTGAAATTGGCAGGAGGTGGTACAGAGGAGAGGTGAAGGGACATTATTTCACGGAAAGGGTGGTGGCACCCTGGAATGCACTTCCTGATTACCTGATAAAAATGGATACTGTGGGAGGTTTTAAGAGGGGTTGGGACAAGCACAGGGGCATGGTACAGATTGGGGGCAAAGTGAACATCAGAGTACGCAGGGAGGGTGTGTGTGGGGGGAAGGGATAAATAAGTGAGGTAAAGCAGCTACTATACCGCACCAGTGAGCTGTGTCGGGCAGATGTGATAGACTATTTAGCCTAATCCGCTGGCAACTATATATTTATGTACCTTAGGTATGTATCAACATAATTAACAACACAATGTGTACTGTTCTAGCACCATATTGGGTAGACCATAGGTGCTGTTTGGCCGTGATGGCATTGGGGGGGGCCTGTGCCATCCCTTCTGTGGTAAGAAACAACATGAGGGTTACTGTGGGAGGGACCCCTCATGAATAGGCACACCGGTCTTGCGGTTGCTATAGGGAGGGACCTCCAGAGTGGTGGTAAACTTACTGGGTCGCTGTGGAGAGGGACCCGAGTGAGATTGGGGAGGTTCTGTGATTGCCACCTCTACATCATAGGTCGCTATGGAGAGGGACCTGTGTGTAAACAAGGTGGGGAGGCTGTGGAAATGTGGTCCGTGTATAGAGGTCGCTGTGGGAGGGACCCATATATATATGCTGGAGGGAGCATTGGGCTTATCTGGGCTGTTCCCCCTTTCATTTGATCGTTCTTAACCCCCCCAGATGTTTGGATTTGTGAGGAAGGTGGGGCCCCTTCCGAGAAGCTGGCTCCCTTTGGTGAACGTGATAATGCCCTCCGGTGCGAGAGCATCTGGGGCCCTTAACCCCCCCCCCGAGGCCTTTGACCACGTGGCCGAACAAACAGTGAGCCAACGACCAGGCGCTATAGTCAAAGTGCAGATGTAAAACAAGAACAGGTGCTTCTAACCGCCTCAGGGACAGCGTGGGCAGTCGGTCGCTCGGTGAGAGGCTTCTCAACCCACCCCCCACCAGGAAAAACAAAGCCCTGGGGTTGCAGGAAGCGAGAGAGGAGTTTGACCTGCCTTCCACCTGAGTAGCTGCCTGAGAATGCGGGCCGTGTACTAGACTGCCCGACGTGAGGCCGCTGATGCCATTGCGGCTCCTTGAGGAAGTAGGGTAGCGAATCTTAACCCCCCCACTGGAAAAAGATGCCAGGCGTTTTGGCCTTCCAAAATCTAGCCCTAAGAGCTAGGGGCTAATGAGAGCATGGCCGTCCACGCAGCGGTGGGAGGGGCGGGCGTTGCGTGAGGAAAGCAGCGGTCAGAGCCTAAGCGGAGGTATGCTCATAGAGCGAGCAAAAACTTTTTTACCACAGGAGACCCCCACGGTGTAAGGCGCCTCCTGCCTGTCTACCACGGGGCTCCGGTAGAAGCGGCGAGAAGGCAGGCCATAGGCGGATGCCTTCCCTTTCATGCAGCCGAGCGATGCCCAGAGGGGGTTCAGGGGAGCACCAGGCTGCGCTACTGGCGAGGCGCGAATTCAAAAACTGAGAATCAGCGTTCTGCATACTCGAACCCACTATTGGGTCCCTCACATTTCCTCGAGAAACAAAAACGGTTGGGGCGCCTGTGATTAAGGACCCCTCTTAGCGACAGCAAGCAGACTGTAAGTTGTGCAGCAAAATACATGCTTAGAAAACTAGGAAAATTAAAAGCAACGATCAATATCCAGATCCACTGCAGGCTACCAGCTCTATCAGCAGGTTGGACTGCTCTTTTCCAATGAAGTTAAATCAACTAAATAAACTGGATCACACTTAAATAAAACTTAAGCAAGCTTAAAGCCACACAACTGGCTGTTCATACATTGTACACAATGTACTGCCTTTTTTATAGTGTAAAGCAATGCAGCACCTAGATTTCTTTTGTACCTAAAACACAATTCCTCTAGAAATTATAATCAGAGGCCTACCTTTCTGTGTGGAGAAAAACAGGGATCCTGGTGTGCTTGTTGCCTTATCAGATGCACAATTTGAACTGGAGAACAGGGGTTTCTGGGACCTGGATATGCTAGAAATTTGATCCTAGAGTCATGTGCATCACTAGCCTATCAGGTGGGCTAAAACTCATGAGGTAATGTCTGGAGTGCCATGGATGGTCAACCAATCACAATTTTATTTGCAAAATTCTGTAATAAGTATCTGAACCTTGATGTACTACCTCATATATCTGTGCTTTGCACCCAGGTCATGCCTGAAAAAGGCACTCGTTGCCAGTGCACTCGCCTGGTCAATAAAGTTTAATTAATTAATTAATTAATTTGCCAATTTACCATCCTGGATGGCTCCTCTCTTGATGTGTTTCATTCTTTCAAGCATTTCTGTGTGTGGCTTGAAAGCAGCCTTGACTTCTCCACCCACGTCAATGCCATCCATGCTGAGCCCCACCCCAAGCTTGGTGCCTTGTACTGATGCGAAGACTGCTTAACCCCATATGTCCTCCGGGAATTAGTTACAAAGATGGTGCTCCCAGTCTCTGACTATGCATATGTGGTTTATGACTCTGTCTCTTCCTCATCACTTGCCAGACTAGACACCCTGCTTAACACCTGCTGTCGTTTTGCCACAAACTCACCCCCTCGCACTGCATCACTGTGCTTCTTTCATCTCTAACTACTGATTTGAGGAAATGCCTCATATCTTTCTGCTCTCATCTCCCCTACTACATCCACCTCATACTCCCTTTGTTCCAGGAATCCCTGCTCCTTCTCCCTCCTTCACCCACCCAACTTCACTGGCCAATCTGCCTTCTCCTATCACCTTCCCTCACTCTGGAACCTCCTCCCCCTCCTCCGTCCGTCTCTCACCCTCCTTGACTTCCCTTAAACATCAGCTTAAACTCATGCCTTCCCCACTATGCATCTGTCAACTCCCCACCTGACCTGTTTTTCCCCTTCCCCCCAGTTCATGCCCCCCCCCCACCTCCCCGGGGTTGATTTTACATCATGTAATGTTCTTTGCACTGAGTGTTTCAATCCATTTGTTGATTGCATCTATAAATGTTTAGTGTATCATGCTCCAGACAGCAGCTGCATATGATGTGCCTTCTTACCATGTTTGCCCCATTTTTGTTCACACTTTACTTGTTGTATTGCTCAATCCTGTTGTTACTGGTTGATGGTATCCTTGCCCTCACCCTCAGTTTGCACCTGGAAATGAGACATGGCAAGTGCCTTTCCTGATTACTAAATTTTAAATTTATCAATAAATAAATAAGGGTCGGCCCAGTGGCGCTGAGGGTTGAGGCGCTGGATGCCACACCTCGCGCCACGACGGAGACCAGGGTTCGGGAAAGAGCCCGGGTTGCTGGGGGTCAGCAGGGGAGGGAGAGGATTGAGAGTCTGGAGGACAGCTCTCCTCCTCTGGGAGGGACAGGGGTCCCTGTTCGGCACTCGGCTGACCTCTGGTGGAAGCCGGAGACACAGCAAGCGCTGAGTGTAGTGAAGGGGGTGGGAGTGGCAGACGTTGGTGGCAATGCCTTGACATAAGAGCACCAGCCACTCCCCAGAACAGGAGAAAAATGCCCTTCAGCTCCAGCAGAGACGGAGCACCGGAACATGCCCATGATATGTGGCCACCCACCTGGCACCCGACCGACCGACGCTGCCACAGGAATTCAGGGTGTTGGGGCCCACCTCGTCCCTGCCCAGGGGGTAAACCGAGGCTACATGGGTGATGGAGGACTGACCAGGTAGGAGCAGACCACAGTGGGATGACTCCTAGATGCTCCCAAGGAGACCGGAGCTGAGGTGAGAAGGAGGAAAAAATAGAAAGGACAAAAAAAAAATCTTTAGTGCTGAGCTGTATCACTAATCTTTTAAAACACTATGAAAGTGTGTCAATTTGTACATTTTATGTGAATTGTTTAGTATTTGTTATTGTGTCTTTCCTGATTGCCCATGAAAATGGGTAGTTATCTGCTCACTGGGCCAACTAGCTTAACCAATAAATTACATGAAATCATTCTTTGAGTCATCGGTATCATTGGCACCTCCTGCTTGAAACTCGGTGGTACACCTGTCAACCCATTTCCTGGCATTGCGGAGGTCTCAGTAGTGAAACTTTTTATCTCCATATGAAATGTGAAGTCTCACTGATAAAAAGAGGAAGTACACAATACATGTCCACGAAGTTGCTGTCACACACCCTCAATTCAACATCATTCCCTCTTAGAGAAGGAGAGGTCAGGAAAGATGTGCATTGGACAATCGTCCTTGTGCAGTAGTTGCTGTCTTCTGGCAGCTCTGACCACTATCTTTCTAAACTCAGTTCCAGTACAGATGGCAAAGATGTTTGTGGAGCATTGAGTGAGGTACGTACATTCTGTACAGTCATCCTATAGGCCTTCTTTAGAAGAAGCTCGGTGCCCTTCTCATTCAGGTGTCAGTTTCAGAAGCCAGGCCAGCAAAAAGAATCAAATGTCCTCCCCCTCCACCTTTTCAGCAAGTCCAACAGTTCTAAGATTTGGGATGCAATTTGCATTTTCTAGGGCCTCAGGTCAGTACTGTAGTGGAGGGACGCGTTCTCCTGGGTCAACTTTGTTGCAGCAGCTATTGCTTGCATAGAGCGTGAATCAGCTGACTTGGCTGTGTCAGTAATCCTATTTATTTTAGCACTCTGTAACCTAAGCCTTTTTAAGAATGCTTTTTATTTTCTTGTCTGTGGACCAGATCATTGTCAGTACCACCTCTCATGGTAGTGCAGCGGGGCTCTCCAATGCCTTGCTAGGTCAACATTCAGTCCTACTGGTATACTGTATGTGCAGCAGTTTTCAATCCCACACTCACCACTGTTTTATTAGTGCAAACCATTTTTTGGTAGTCTAGTAGGAGACTCCAGTATCTATCAAAATACATGGAAGATAATACTGGTTTTAAAGTTTAAACCTGTAGTTAATATATTCGAAGTTGTCTAGGTTTGGAGCACTCTGGAGATGCATCTTACTCCAAAAGTGTCTCTTTAGTTCTCCTTCAGTTATTTATATTTTATTCCCACAAGCTCCTACTTTCAAAGCATATCTTTGTACATAGATAAGAAAAGGATCCCCCACACATACAAAGTCATTCACTGAGCATCTTTGTGTATATGTTGACCAACCCTCTGCCCACAAACAGTTTCCACGTTCCCTTTGCACTCCATGTGTAAGGGAAGCCTCTCAAAGTATTGGGCATTTTTAACATGGTACAAAGCACCTGCGTGAAATGCAGGAACCAGATTTGCTGAAAAGCATCAGGTGACTAAAAGTGAGTGGGTATTAATCCACCAGTAGAGCCCGCTTGCTAGTGCATGTTGCAGCAATAGACCCCGCTTGGTATTGTGAACGCGCAACATAGAGAGAGAGAGAGAGAGAGAGTGTATCTGTGCACATTTATTTCTGTAGCTATGTTTCGATGCCTGTAGATGGTGGTTGTTCTGCAACAGGGCAAGAATTGTTGGCGGTATCCAGTGGAGGCATCCAGCAGCTCGGGCAGTGTTAGAAACAGTACGGAAGCTCTGTATGTGCAGCAGTAAATGAAAAGTTAGTTACATACTGTAGCGATCAATGTTACTACACACACAGAAACAGGAAGAGAAATCAGTGTGTGTATGTGTGGTAATGTCACTCGCTACTTGTAAAAGTGTCCCATAATGCACCGCTGTAATCCAGCATCGGGATAGAAGCTGCAGGCACAAAGCACAGAAACTATCAGTGGAAATAACAAAAGGTAAATGTGGTTGTGTGTTTCAGACAGAAACCTTCTCGTGCTCTATCTATGTAAAAACAGCCCTAAATATATAAATAGTACTGTAGCGTGCAATGGGAACACGCACGTTTGTCGACCACGGCACTCTGTACCAACCAAGTAAATCCAAGATCATTTGGAAGAATAATTATTCATCTGTACGACTGTAGTGTACTATGAAGAGAAACAATTTTTCCATATTATCTGCCTTGCACTTGCCATGTTACAAGCGCATTAATCCCCTCCAGAGTCGGACTCTACCGGTGGATTATTGCCGCTGGGGTGAGTTGGAAGCACTTAGCCTGTGGCCTCGCTGCCCCCAAGCAGGTTACGCGACCACCAGTAGAGCCCTTCTCTGTCAGGGATTAATGCTTACATGAACTAGCATACCAAAGAAGCAGTCTGCAGGAGTAGTAGTGCAGAGGATCTGTAAAAGGACACTAGAAGGAGAAAACAAATACCCACATTGGTTGTTTTTTTTGTACATCGCTACAAATCACACCCATACTCTAAAGTTTCAATCCCAGTACGAGTTATCTGTGTGATTTCAACACATGCTCAAAAACAAAAGAATTTGGAAATTTCTTTACTCCTAGCATCACTTTTTATGGATCGTATGCACTGTTCTTCCTTTAAACTGCCTCTTTAGTATGCTACATTTGAGTGTACTAAAAACACCAATGCCTTGGAGTTCTGACTTATACTAGGGTTGATCACATAGGTCAAAATCCAGTCTGATAGTCGGATTAAAAACAATCCAAGTCTGAAATCTGAAATCTGTCTCTAAAAGAAAAAAGCCCTAAACACCCCTTCCCCACGCTACTCACACTCTGTGAGCACATTATTGTTATCTTCTGTAACAAAAACCTTCAGCATGTGATGCTTCTTTCCTTATAATACAAAACTCATCCCCCTACCAATGCCAAATTATGAACCTCCCACCTTCCCCCACCCTGGCACCATTCCATACCCCAAGGTTCAATAAACAACCACCCACACAATACCCCCTCTTGCCCCAACCTCTCTCTCCTCACCCCCAAACCCCCTAAATTGTAATGATACAAGATAATAAATTAGGATTTAGCCAAGCTGGCAGTTGGGTCTCATGGTACAGTGCTCAGCATGTGCTCATCTTCAGTCCCAAGTTTTAAATGACATGATAATGTACTCCAGCAGTAACACCTGAATGGCCACTTGACAGCCAGTTAGGTGTTTCTATAAGAGGACTTCATCATTTCAATCATAACTTGGGACCTAAGGCAAGCACACTCCACCAAGCAACCAGACTGCCCGCTCATATTAATCTAAATTTGTTTATCCTGTATCCTTTACAGTAGGGGGCTATTATGGGGAAGGAAGAAGTTATTAATACAAAGTGTGTTGGGAGGGTTGTTTAGTGAACCTGGGGTCTGGAATGCTGCCAGGGTAGGAGAAGGAGGTGGTGGGAGGCTTCTGATTTGGTGTGGGTGGAGTGACTTTTTTATTGTTAGGAAGCAAGCATCACATACTGTAGGTAAGAAACAAGCATCACGTACTGTAGGTAGGAAACAAGCATCACGTACTGTAGGTTTTTATTATAACAGATGACAACAATGTGCTCACAGGGGGATGGGGTAGGAGAGAGGGTGGAGGTTAGAAGATGGGAGTTAACATCTTGTGGTGGGGGATATTGCCCAGGGGTGGGGAAGTTTTTTTTTTTAACAGGTCATGTCAGATTCCAAATCAGGTTGGAGTTCTGTATGCAAATCCAATATGGAATACTAGTATTTAGGATTTAGGATTTTCAGCAGCTATATCTGAAAATCCAAAATCTGGGCTGAAATCCAAGATATCCATTTTCTGAAACAGATGTCCAAGCATCCCGACTTGGTTCATGGCTGAGACATTGACAGCACTGCACTGAACAGTTCCAACTTGATGAAATGTGTCTGTAGTTGATCATTCTCAGCCTATAGCTGATCAGATGTACAAGTCTGTTAAAAAGGCAATGTTGGTTCCGGTGAAGACTTATCAGCCTGCCTTACACAAAGGTTTGCATACCCATGCTGCCTTGCACTGGGACTGAGGTGTTATGAGTATGTGTGTGGTTTGAAGAATTGCACAAAAACAAACAAGAAAGAAACCACCAAAATTAGGTAAAGACAATAAACCCTACCAGGAAGACCCCCGCCCAGAAGTAATTTGATCAGAATGACAGACTTTCCTTGTTCCTGGTAGCTGACACGCACAAGCAAGAACAAAGTACCACTGATGCTGCCTGAAGCCACTATGGAGCCTGACATTTACTCACACTGAGCAGGCTAGAAACCATACACAGAAAAAAAGATTATGGTTGCAAACATGATCACACTCCTACAGGCCTCTCGTTATGTGCAACCTACTGGAACTGCAGCCTCTGTCATCCCATAGTCATAGCTTTGTATTTTCCTCTTGATACAAGTTATTCATTCGAACATACGAATGTGCCAGCAGAAACAGACCACCCAGTCTATCTACGTCTGCTCGACTGAGCACCTAGCACCCCTAGTCTGCAGCTGCCCCACCCCCCTTCCCTTTGTCATCCCACTGCCACCCCCACTCCCCCACCCTCACTCTCCCCTGCTCCTCGTCCCATGCCCTTTTAAAGCTGTTCACAGATTTACATGATATCACCCATTCTGGTAGTGCATTCCATTTTGCTACCGCCCTCTCTGTGAAATAGTGTCTCCTCATTTCCCTCCTAAATCTTCCCCTCTCTATTCTTAGCCCTTGCCCCCTGGTGTCCCTCCCCCTACTTAGCTTAAAGACCCTATCTGCCCTATCCTTATTGATTCCCCTCAGATACTTGAACATCTCTATCATGTCCCCCCTGCCATTCTATCCTCCAGGGTGTACATATTCAGGTCTCCCAGTCTGCTCTCATAGTCTCTCCCCTCCATTCCACATATAATCTTTGCTGCCCTCCTCTGCACCCCCTCCAGTAGCCTGATATCACACTTTCGGTATGGCCTCCAAATCTACACAAAGTACTCTAAGTGCGGCCTTACCAGCAACCTGTAGAGGGGCAAAATCACCTCTCTTTGCCTGGATGAAAAACCCCTCGCTATGCACCCCAACATTTTGTTCACTTTTGCAGCTGCTCTCCTGCACTGGGCAGTATTGTTCATGGTCCCTGTTACTATTACCCCAAGGTCCTTCTCCTCCTCCTCAGTGATCCCCAGCTTAACCCCACCCAGCCAGTATTCTCTCCTTGGGTGCTTCACCCTGAAGTGCATAACCTTACACTTCTTTGCTTTGAACCCCAACTGCCAACTCTATGATCACTCCTCTAGCTTGCTTAGGTCCTCCTGCTGCTGCTTCCATCCCTCCTCTCCATTCACCACTGCTCCCATTTTGTATCGTCTGCAAACAGATTTACCTCGCTTACCACCCCGAGTGCAATGTCTGATATGAAGAGCCCAGATAATACTGGTCCCAGCACAGAGCCCTGTGGCACCCCACTCGTCACCGGCTTTGGAGTTGAGAGCTCCCCTCCCACCACCACCCACTGCAGCCTCCCACTCCACCAGCTTGTAATCCAGTTCATCATTTTTGCCCCTAGACCAGTTAGCTTCCTCCCAAGCTGCCCATGAAGCACTGAATCGAATGCCTTGCTGAAGTCCAAGTAAAGAACATCCACCGCATGACCCTTATCCAGCTCACCTGTCATCCAGTCATAATATTGTATTAGGTTGGTTTGACAGGAATTCCCTGAAACAAACCCATGCTGCCTCACATCATGGAGGCCATTGTCCTCCAGGTATGACACCAGTCTTTCCTTTAGTATCATTTCCATGAGTTTGCACACTATGGAGGTGAGGCTTACTGGACGATAAATACCCAATTCATCCCTTGGTCCACTCTTGTGTAATGGCACTACAGGTGCCATCCTCCAGTCCAGTGGCACACATCCTGACTCCAGTGAGGAGCTGTACCTCTGCCATCTCCCTTAGCACTCTGGAGTGGATACCATCTGTCCCTGGGTCCTTGTCTACCCTCGGTGCCCTCAGTCCCTCTAGGACTCTACCTCCCTCAATCCTTCCATCTGTCACCTCCTCTCCCCGTCCCCACCCTCCCAGCCCACAATGGTAGCAGACCCTCCTTTTGTCCGTGAACACTGAGCAAAAGTATTCACTCAGTGCTTCTGCCTGTTCCTCCCCTTTTCTGTCCACTGCCCACCCTTTTTTATCCTCACTATTGTCCCCTTGTGCTTCTTTTTCTCCCTGATGTATTTGAAAAGTCCCCCCCTTAATTCCCTGTGCTAATCTCAGCTCCTGGGCCTTGGCTTCTCTCACTGTTCTTGTCGTCTCCCTGGACCATCTTGTATACTCCTCCCTGTCCTCTTCCTTCCCCATCCTCCTATACCCCTGGTGTGCCTCTCGTTTTGCCCTCACCAGCTCCACTACCTCGCTGTTCAACCAGCATGGTTTCATTGCTCTGCTCCTCTTACTATGTGTCTTGGTGCAGGCTTCCATTGCCTCTGTAATCCCACATTTAATAATATCCCATTTCTGCTCTGTGTCCATCTCCTGCCTTATGCCCACCAATTTCCCTTTCAGCACTTCCTGCATCCTCCCAAAGTCCGCCCCCCTGAAGTTTACCACCTGGGTTACTGAATTCTCTGGCTCCCTGCACATCACGATATTAAACCACACCATTTGGTGATCACTGTCATCTAGTGGGTCCTCCATCCTCATTTCCCTTACTGCCTCCCCATTCAACAATACTAGATCTAAAGTGTTCTTTAGCCTAGTAGGTCCACTGACCAACTGCATCAGGAGACCTTCCTGGATCATGTCCAAGAGCACTTGCTCCCTAACACTGGAGGTGACCAGAATGCTTCAGTCAACCCCCAGCAAGTTGAAATCCCCCACAATGACCACCTTCCCTTTTCTACATACCTTTCTGACTTGTCCTACTAATTCCCTGTCAAGCTCTTCAGACTGGGACGGTGGCCTGTATACCACCCCAAACTTCAGTTTCCTACCCCTTGAGTCTAGGAGCTGCTGCCAGATTGCCTCTGTTCTCCTTTCCTCCCCCTCGTCCCTTGTGCATTTGATCTCATCCCTCACTTTAAACTGCCCCCCCATGGTCTTTCCTGTATAATTTGTACCCTGGGATTCATTAGAGAAGATTCTTGCAGGAACTGTAGTCTAGCCAAATGCTGAAGTAGATCTTAGGTGGAACTGTAACATACAGATTCCTTAACTCATCAACTCCTCTACACTGCTCAGTCAAAACAGAACAAATCAAACTTACCAGGCAATAGTATAGCTGTAAAAAAAACAATCCAAATTAAATAACACCGAACCTTCTGACCTCATTATATTCCACAAAGAATTCTAATGGTGGTGGTTATAATTCAGTGAAATACAACCCCTACTTTTTTGACATTTCATAAAGTTTAATAAAAACTGTGACCACCCTGTCTAAACACCGAAATGATTTTTTTCTGTAGGCTTTAAGATATACATGCTTAGATTTCAACAGATGGCAAGCAACTGCAATGGTGTTTTATCACTGAACTTTAAATATATTTACAAGTCAGTCTACCTGCTTTCCAGGGCAGCAGCATTTTAAAGCTGTCTGGAAACAAAGGTAGAAAACTCTTGATATCTACTTGTGCAGCCACTGAATCATCCAGTGCAGCAGTATGTTTGAGAAGTGATGGAACAGCATTTAAAGGAACTCCTGTTTAGCTACTCAAAAATAATTCCTGATTCCACTTCTTTAAGTATGTTACTGCACCAAGAATTATTAATAATTAGCAAAACGGCAGAAAAAAACATTTTTTTTTTTGCATGTGCATAGAATGGGAAAACACTCTTTTGAAGGTACGAACATTGGTGTTACGAAATAGTTCCTTTTTTCTTTGTTACTGTCTTTTTATTATAAGATTTCTGAAGGCCTTGTACAATTACAAGAAACGTTGTTGTTCATACATAACATGCTTCTACCTATTATTTATCAGTGTCTCATTGAAATAGAGGCAGATCGATAGACCCCTCCCAAATACTTCAAAAAAGCTGAAGCAACTGCTACTCTTTGACAGAGCAAGAGGCAACTGGAAAATCCTTAATGGTATATCAGTGGAGATGTTCTGGGATACATAAACTAGATACACAGAAACTGTTGACAGAAAAAGGTCCCCTGATCCATCAAGTCTGCCCATTCCTCCTGTTGTTCAATGAGAGTGCCCTAGTGGCTATAGCTTCCATGCACTAGTAAACTACATCATGAACAAAATTAAAATATAGTACTGTACTGTGCAATACAGTACAACCGGGTCTGGCAAAGGTACCTCCTACAGTATAGCAAATAAAGTGATAGGAGGGTTAGAAGGATTTTTTTTTAACTTAGTTATTTCGAATTTAGGATTTATGCACCAGAACAGACTTACTGAGGTATAGCACCTAGTCTGCAAAACGCCCCTGGTGCAAGAACAGGATTAGAGCAGTAGTGACATCCAAGTTTATCACATTAATACAAAGTTAAGGCTGCCAACTCCAGGCAGTTACTGTATAAACTCCAGAAATGGAATACTAGCTATACGTGAAAGCCTACTCAAACTAAAATTCAAGTACCTAGCTGAAGCTCTCTGAACTGCTGCTGCTGTTGTTCTAGTCACAACCATCTTGCTGTGAATTTAAGTTATGAAAATGGGCTGGCTGAACAATGTAGGACTGCTCTGGCATGCTGCTAGCAACAACTAGTGGTGGCCCCCCCCCAGGTGACTGTGTTTGTGTGCTCAGTCCAGTGTGGTGGGAGGGCTTCTAATGGGGGGTGAAACTGCCACTTATTGGTGCAGGGTGATGGGGTGGTCTGTTTCCCATGCTCAATAATGCTCTGAAATGCTCTGAAATGCTGACCCCTCCCTTAGCACTGGCACTTCCTGACTGACATCCCTCACTCTGACTAGGAGGTGTTAGCTCTGAAAGGGAAAAGTGGGTCAGGGAACAAGCTGTGGTTATCTGGTGGCCATCAGGTAAGCTGAGGATGGTGAAGTATTGGTTGGACTACTAGGATGGGTACTTACGTGAGAAGAGGAAGAGCAGTTCAAACCTGATGGTAAGCACAATGCAGAAGATGAATAAAGAGATTAACTACACGATGTGCTGGAAAACATTAGGATGTTTTAATAGGAAAGTTGAAGACTCCAATGATGGGGCACAATGTAGGTTTAAATGTAAAGACTGATCATAGCAATTTATCTACTGTTATAAAATGGGTAGGGAAAATCTTACATTCTGACTGACCAAGAAGATTCCAAAGCCATGTGGTTTAGGTAAAGGAACCCATGACTTTGCACTACTTCCAGCAACCAGAATGCAGCACACTTAGATACGATCACCTGTTAAAAAAGTAAAGAAAATAATTTCTAGCAGCCATCTTGGTGTGGTATATATAACTACCTCTCCCATTTGCCATAACTTTAAAACAATATGCTTCTCACCACACTGCCACACAAAAACCTTGCTTCACATAGTAAATACACATTTCCTTCTTTAAGAAACACATTTAAACTGTGTATTCATCTGTAATCTCTTTTCTTCCCTTACTTTCTGTTCAAGTCCTTAAATCCTGCTCTCTCAATTAGATAGGACACTGAGTTCCACCAAATTAAGACTGTTTGAGCTCAGAGTACATTACCAGCACCCACCACTAAATCCCTGATTTTCTCTATTTGTTCATCACTGGTTTAGTCGTTTTTACTCAACGATTCCCGAGTAGTGTACTGTATTTAAAACGCAATCACAGCAACCGATGCTCACCAGTACATGCACATAGTCCCAACTGAGCACAAAAAGAGCACATAAAACCAAGCAACTGGTACTTCTTTGTGACCACTGCACAACCTAATCTGTACTCACACAGAGCTGGGTATAGTATTGTAGGCCTTGGGAGAGCCATTATGGATAACATTAAACATAAGAAAACAAGAAACTACCATCTTTATTTGCAATAGTTAATGTACCAGCCTTTCAGTTGAACAATGTGCACCTCTGTGTTGACTACAGGCTAACTAGAGATAGTGTTTGTGAAATATGCCCAGTGTTGCTATAAGTAAGCATCACTGAACGAGACTGGCAGCACTGTGCTGTACCAGTGCTATGACAAATGACAAACTGATGAGAGGACATGGCGATCTCAGCGAGTCAACATTTTACATGTTTTCAGAGGAGTGTTGGCACTTCAGTAAGAGCAGAGTTTTGATAATACCTATAATATATTAATATGTCGCCTGGAGCCACTCGTTGTGGCATAAGAGTGGTTTCATTTGTGTTCTGCTCAAGCCAGAACAGCTCAACTTCACTTCACTGTTCTCTCTCAAGCAGAATGCATGTGAAACCACTCTTCTTCAACATCAAGCGGCTCTGGAGGTCATACAATATTTATAAGAGAATGTCTCATGCACATACTGTAGTTCTAACATTCTGAAGTTCTGTGTTCAGTTGGATAGCCCATTTCCACTCACAGGGGTCTCTATACCTTTCCACAAAGTATAACATTTTGATTTTGAATTCAAGTTGCATACTTTTAAAAACAGAAATCTTTAACACAATTTATAATGTGCATATCTACAGCTCCTGTGTCTAAGTTTTCACAAAGTAAAACGCACTGATTTTATATTCAAGTTCCATATTTTTAAAACCGAAATCTTCAACACAATTTGTTATCTGTACATATGTGAGTGCCTGAGTATTATGGTTATAAAAGTTTCTTCTCAAGTCCTTTGTGTGCCAGACTTGCTCAGCATCACTTTACAGTTCCCTCACCCAAAGAACTTTAGAATGCACTCTCATAACCGTAAGAGACACAGTAACTGTGCATATAAACAAACAGTATAAGAATGATGGATTGTCTGTATCTGTGCATGCTGGAATTGTCATCTATGCTCTACTGTATTTTGAATTTTCTTGTGTTATGTATATTGTCTAATTGTTGCCTCGTGTGCCATTGTCATGCCTGAAAATGGTCCCTGGGATCAGTGTACTTACCTGGTTATCAAAGTCATAAATAAATAAATATAGATAATTTATGCTGTGTATGTCTGCATTTGAATGCGGTGTACGCATATAGTTCTATTACTTAATACTATCAAAAGAAATACACTGGCTTCTGGCACTTCTCTCTGCAGACAGAAAAAGCTTCAAATCATCTCAATATTCATCTTAATGGCATTGCATGTGTAATGAATGTTTTTGCATTTAAACAGGGTTGTCCTCCTTAGACCAGCTGGAAAGTAATAGCTCGTTTTCAGTGCGGTCTTGCTTTGATCTAATTTTATTGTAATGTATTGTTTATTGTTCGGATAAATACCTTTGAGCAAAACTCTTTTACAAAGGTTCCACGTCAAAGACACATTACAGACATTACATACAAATGAAACACGCATGGTACATCACGCTTGGTACAAGACACTCATTCTTCCCTTATACCAATGGTCAGTAAGTTACAGTAGAGCAGGCTATAACCAACAGTCAACAAAAATTGCATGCGCATAATAACAGGAAGAATAGGTGAGACAAGTAGCAGCCAAATGCTAGAGACCGGATGGTCAGAGTGGTCAGAGCGGGAAAGTTGGATGGAGTTTAAGGCAGGGGTAGCGGGAACACAGAGTCAATCATGAACCTGAGAGTTCAATTCCAGAGGGTGAGTGCAATCAAGAAGCTGAAGGGGGGCGGAGGAGGGGAACAGAGGGTTGACCAGAGGTGGAGTCGGTGGAGTGGGGGGGGGAGGATCAAAGAGAGTGGAGGAGAAAAGGAAGGTATTTACACAGGATTCCCCATCTGAGATGTTAAATCTCATTCTCAGTGGAGTCCTGCTTTTATTCATTTTTACAATGTATCTACCCAAAATGAATTCCCAGAAAACTGGCCATGCATAATCCAGTCTTTTTAAACATCCCCAGTTAATTTTCACTTAACAAATGATAGAGTGTCATTTCAAAAGCAGTACAATTATGAGATAAATAGGTGACTTTAAATCACTAGCAAATAACCAATCCAATGACCTACTAAACCTAACAACTGAACTAGAAAAAGAACAAAAGCAAACATTACTGTCATTAACCATTGCTTGTAATACAGGTTGTAGAAGTAATCCTGCTGACAAGGTGAACAGAACAGATAAAGAGCAACCATACAATAAACTGCAGAAAATGTTGTTTACAGATGACAAAAAAAGGTTTGAAGAGGGAAAACATGGTAAAAGTCCTGTTTACATGGCCGTTCGGTTCAGCGCTGCAGTCTGTGTTAGAACTCCCCCAACCTCCTGATTCTATTCCTGATTGAGTTTACATGGTTCTTCTCAGCACCGATGCAAGACTTGCGGGAGAGTGGCTGTGAGTTGGGGAAGGCACAGAGGAATGCTGTGTGGAAAAGTGCCTTCAATGCTGGAGCAAGTGAGTGGTACATCCTGTCCACATGGTTACTTACACAGCTCACTCTGGAATGCAGTCCCAATTCTGCAGCGTCTCAGGGAGAGGATTGCTGATTGATGTACCATGATGAGGTAAGTGTCTATATGGCGGTATTCGCACCGCGGCAACTCAAGAGATCAGGCTGCTGTGGTGCAAACTGCCCTAAAGTCTTAGCAACAGACTGAGCTAGTGTCATTTTCAGTTAAACCGAAGTCACTACTTTCACTTGACACTGTGTTCCACACATCTAGGGTTCCCCGCTCCTGGCAACAATTAAAAAGAAACCACAACATTGTTATTATTCATCACTGTTTTGCTCCTGTGTTGTCCACAGGGATCTCCTTGCAAACTATGTATTAACTAAATAAAAGAAATACAAAACAACAGTTACATTGTGGAAAACATGCCAAAATCATAAAGTCTGTGAAACTAATGCTTTTACAAACATCTTCAGGTTCATAGAAGCTTGTACCCTGCACAAAGTTGTAAGGAAAAGAACCTTTGGTCTACTGCACTACAATTAATTTTAACACTGTAGCTTTAGCATTGGCACTGACTACAATCATATGCAGCGATATTTTCTCAGTGTTACAATGCAATGCTCCCTCCACTGGAGGAGATCTGGAGTGGAACTGCACCTCAACTTGAAAGAATTTCCTGTACAGTAAGAAAAAGTCACTCTGCAAGTAAGAAGATCTGCAGCTTGCACACTAGCCAAATAAATACCACAAAAATGCAGCTGGCCCTCCGCAGCAATCCTTTGTAAATTTTACCAGTATGTAACAACATTCAGCACTAATTCTTGGACTATCACAGCTTTTTCTTCAATTAAGACAAGTCAAATACCACTAAAATATAGTTAATTAAAACAAAAAAAAAACAATGAACAGGCATGTCAAATACAGTTTATAGTTCTTTAGTAACAGTGATCCTCTTTGTATACTCAAGCCACTTAGTGTTATAAATTTCAACTGAAACAAATGTAAAAGTATTCTCTATGGAAATTCTGTGATCTCAAAGATGTAATAAAAATGATAAATATTTTAAGTAGTAATTTCCCAGGGATGGACTTTTCAACTCTACTCATAATTATTCATTAAAGAGCTGCTGACGCCTTAAAGAAAACTTTTACAAACATAATATTTAAGTACAATTCAGCTAGTATTTCATATGTATTCAGTAGACTTCTCCTCTACATTACATATTACTGAGAAATTTGCAGGGGAAACATGTTCTATATCCCCTAGAGTCCATCTGCCTCGTTTGCTTACTCCCTACTTCTTGTCATAGTCCTCTGTTGTGACATCACAATCTGTTGCCATGGGAGTAATTGTGATGTCACAAGTAGAGCATTATGGCCTCAGGTATGGAGAAAGCAATAGGAATAGATGAACTCTTCAGGAGCAAAGATCCCATTTCATGCAAATGGCCTCAGTAATAAATAATGGGGATCAGAAATACAGAACTAATGTGAAATACAAGCTGAACTGTGTCTAAATAATATGTTTTCTTACAGTTGTCTTAATGGCATCAGCTGCTCTTTAATGTAACTGGTAGCTAGCCCGGGGTTGGGGGTGGGGTGTTAGGCTGAACACCTGTGCGCCCAGGTTTGAGTCCCACTACCCACATGCACGGACTCACTTTGGGATGGTAAATCAGTTATGGAATGGGTGAAGGGTATGGGGTGAAGCTGAGCACCTGTGCTCCCAGGTTTCAGTCCCACTACTACCATGCATGGACCTGCTTTGTGATGGGAAGCCACTCGGGGGTGGGATGGGGGAGATGGAGTGGGCTGGGCACCTGTTCTCCCAGGTTTGAGTCCCTTCACTGCAGTGCGTAGACTCACTTGGTAATAGTTACTCAAGTTAGTCAGCCATGTCTGTTAAAGTGCCCTGACATGAACAAACCATTTTAAAAGAAAGACAATCACTGATCCAATGAGTTATACCCCTATCAGGTCAGTGGGTTTACCCTGTCAATACTAACATACTAATATACTAGCATACTAACATACTAAAATGCCAGCAGAATAGGCCTAACGGTCTTTCGCGTCTGCTTGTTTGGTCAGCCCCCACCCTGGGAGCTAATCTTGCTGCCCCCCTCGCCTTCTCTGGCTTCTCCCTTCCCAGTTCCAGATTTTCTTTCTGCATTGGATTTTGCTTCCAGAACCCTTCCCCTATACCTGTCCCACCCACTCTTGAATCCCTCCACTGTCTCTGCCTCCACCAGCCCCCTAGGCAGTGCATTCCATGGCTCCACCACCCTCTCAGTGAAGTAGCACCTCCTCCTTTCTCCCCTGAATCTTCCCCCCTCCAGCTTCCACCTATGCCCTCTAGTTGCCCTCCTCCTTCCTTCGAAGCACCCTGACTGCTCCTCCCCTATTTACCCCCTTCATGTACCTGAAGACCTCTATCATGTCCCCCCAGTCCCTTCTCTCTTCCAATGTGTACATATTTAGCTATTCGAGCCTCTCCTCATAGGTCCTGTCCCCCAAGCCCCAAATCATTTTGGTTGCCCTCCTCTGGACCCTCTCCAGGAGTTTAATGTCCCTCTTTTAGTGTGGCCTCCAAAACTGCATGCAGTACTCGAGGTGCGGCCTCACCAAGCAGTTATACAGAGGGAGTATCACTTCCCTCCTTCTGGAGGTGATCCCCCTAGCGATGCATCCCAGCATCCTGTTGGCCTTGGCTGCTGCTCTCCTACAAGTCTCCGAGTTGTTCATCTTGACATCCACCACTACCCCTAGGTCCCTCTCAGCCATCGAGACTTGTAGCATTCCCTCCCTCCAGGGTGTACACTTGGCCCAGGTTTCTGGCCCACAGGTGCAGTATCTTGCATTTCCCTGCATTGAACCTCAGCTTCCACTTTCTAGACCATTTTTCCAGAGCCTCCAGGTCCCCCTGTAGGGCCACCCTCCCCTCCTCCCCATCCACCACCGCCCCCAGTTTTGAGTCATCCGCAAAGAGACTCATCTCACTCCTACTATACTACTCTAGAAAATGATGAAAAGAATTCCATCTTTCTGGCTGGCTAAGAGATTTGTCTTGGTGGGCACTTATGAGACAACAATGCCTACCTAAAAGAAGTCCTTCTGCCAACCAGCCTTACTACCAAAAAAAATTACTGGGAACATAGAATTTTTAAAAATTGCTGGCTGCCATTTTTTCTCTTGCACACTAACAAGAGACAGCCCGCTTCCACAATTCCCTAAGATGCCTGCTGAAATGATAAACTGCCTCTATCCGTCATAAAAAAATATTTAATTTTGCAAAACTGTATGATTTAGCACTAATAAGAGCATCCCTAGTTCTGAGTGTTACTTCCACCCCCCTCATCTGGCTGCCCACTGTAATGCTGCATGCTGGCAGCGCATCACCACCTGCAGGAGAGAAAATATGAAGAAAGTGCCATGTCGAGTAAGCACTACAGTCTGGTGCTCGCTCTTCCCCCACTCACGTACTGCCATATCGCTAAACTAACCAAAATGTTCTTAGAGTCATTTCACATTAATTGTGAAGTTACAGTCATCCGTGAAAAAAAATTATACAAACAAAGGGGTGTTCTGAAGAGGAGGTGAATGCAGACGTAATGAAGCATTTGAGATATGGTGGAGGTTATTATTAAATGGTAAAAAAAATCACAGCTTCAGAAGGATGTTTATGTATCCGAAGATGACATGCTTTAGACCATTCTCAGCCGCTCTATCATCTAACATGGGGATGGGGTAGGGGGATAATAACCACAGTATGAAGACATACAGGGTCCCAACACCAGCACCCTCTACTGGCAACTGTGCCAGCTAAGAGACTGCATTACAATAAACACACTTTTCTACTAAATTGTATTTGTTTTATAATATTTGTCAAATATTGTAATTAAAATTTGATAGCTAACCTATTTCTAAGCATAATAATACCCTCCAGGGTGGGCGGTATGGGCTATACCCCCCCCTTCCAGGAGCAATAAGGCCCTCTGCCTGTGGAGACAGGCCTCATTATGCCCCTGGTTGGGGGAATAGCCCAATATCACCCATCCTGTCAGGTATCATTGCTTGCATAGAACTAATTCCAGTTACAGTAATATTGCTGCTCAGTGCCTCTGCTGGCTTTTTCAACAGATGAATGTTATTCTATATGCTATTTGTAACGTTGTTTCCTCAAATGTCTCTGTCTGGTATGTACTGGGGCCATAACCCCCAACTACTGTCCAGCTACTCAATCCACGCTGCACTGCTATTCAACTATGACTACCTAACAAATGCCTAGCCCAGCCTATTCCTCTCTGGACCTGCTGTTTTATTACTGTCTTCTTCTCCCTTATGTACTAGGGTGTTACCTGTCCTTTGCACCATTGCCTTTGCATCTGTTATATTGCATTGTATGTGTTGATCTATGTATTTATGTATGCAAATCCCAGGTCGCATGTGGAAACGAGCAGTTCACCGCTCTGTATGCCTCTCTGGTAAATCTCGTAAATAAATAAATAATAAATAAATGAGTCTACCCATGATAAAAAAACAACAAGAATCACCCAACATTACATTGGATTTTTAGCTAACAGGTTAAATCAAATTAGATCCTCTGGTAACTTCACAGAATGTACCTACACAGAATTCTTAAGCAGCAGTCCTTGTTATCAAAATATTTTTGTAGCTAGAAAAGCAGTCACTATGCATGAATGAAGCAACTGATAGAAGAATTTCACTCAATACGCTTTTTTTATTCAGATTATTCCTGAAGAATATCCTATTGTCAAATATCAGTTCTAACCTATTTTCTATTTCCAGTGCTCATTTAGGATAGCCCTTTAGTTCGATCTGTTGTCATAACTCTGATTACATTTTTGGTTCCCAAAGCATGAAATACAGTAACTTGCTAGGATCAATTTAAAACCAAATATGATTGTAATAAATAATGCACAGATTTATCAGATAATACAGACAGAAAGGCTAAGAACTCTAACTAAAATTAAGTCTGTGGAATCCTTGTTTGGTTTGACCAAACCACAATTATTACAGGAAAATCTCCTAGATTTAAGGCAAGGTAGTGAAAGTAAGGCATTTATTTTTATATAACGAAGGAATGAATGTATAGTCGCAGATCCTCGAGAAGTGCAAATCTACACTGGCTACTCCAGTCTTCAAAAGCAGAGACTGCACTAGCCTTGTCAAACACAGACCCATTTCTATTCTCCCCCGCAGATCCTAGGCCTTTTATAGAATAGTCTCTACCTCGAACAATACAGTGTCCAGTGTGTACAGCAGCAAGGCTTCTGGAGGCTGCACAGCACCAACATGGCATTGTTGGAATACCCCAACTACATGAACTTACGAAATTGCCAGCAGAAACAGGCCTCCCGGTCTATCGAGTTTGCTTGAGTGTGCAGCTAGCACCTCCCATCCCCCTCTTCCAAGTATCCCTTCCCCTTCCCCTGTCCCAACCTCTCTTGAAACTGCCCACCATCTTACAGGACGCTATCTCGTCTGGTAAGGTGTTCCATTTGTCCACCACTCTTTCAGTGAAAAAAAGCCTCCTCATCTCTCTCCTGAATCTTCCCCCCTTCAATCTCAGTCCATGCCCTCTCATGTCCCTCCCCCTTATCTGGAAAATCCCTTCTGTGTTGGTCTTGTTTATCCCCTTCAGATACTTAAAGGTCTCGCTCACAACCCCCCCATCCCTCCTCTCCTCCAGTGAATACATATTCATCTCTCCCAGCCTGTCCTCATAGAGCTTGCTCTCTAATCCCTGGATCATCTCTGTGGCTCTTCACTGCACCCCTCCAACAACCTGATGTCCTTCTTCAGAAATGGGCACCAGTACTGAACGCAGTACTCCAGGTGGGGCCTGACCAATGACCTATACAGGAGCAGGATAACCTCCCTCCTTCTGGAGGAGATCTCTCTAAAAATACACCACAGCATTTTATTGGCTTTTGCTGCTGCCTTACTGCACTGAGCAGAGTTGTTCATGCTCCCTGTAATGATCACTCCTAGGTCCTTCTCCTCTGTGGAGCTCCCCAGCTGTACTCATTCCAGTGATAATCCCTCTCCTGGTTCCTGGCTTTGAAGTGCAGAACCTTGCACTTCTTGGCATTGAACCCCAACTGCCATGTTTCTGCCCACTCCTGCGCTTAGTCAGGTCCTCCTGCAACCCTTTCCACCTCTCTGCATCATCGACCACAGCTCCCATCTTGGTATCATCTGCAAACAGATTGATCCTGCTCCAGATCCCATGTGAGATATCAGCACTAAAAATCCCAAACAGCACCAGTCCCAGTACTGATCCCTGTGGTACCCCAGTCATCACCCCCACTCTCGATGACAAGAGATCCTTCCCACCACTCCCTTTGCTGCCTTCTCTTTAGCCAATTTGTGATCCATTTCACCATTTTTGGTCCTGCCCCCACATATATTCCAGTTTCACCACAACCTCCCATGTGGTACTGAATCAAAGGCCTTGCTGAAGTCTAAATACAGGACATCCACTGCATGGATCTTGTCCAGTTCCCACATCACCCAGTCGTAGTACTCTACAAGGTTAGTCTAGCAGGATCTGTCCACTACAAACCCATGCTGTTGACAATCCTAGAGACCGTTTTCCTCCAAGAAGCTCACTAGCCTCTCTTTTAGGATGGTCTCCATGAGCTTTTCCATGATCAATGTGAGGCTCACTGTCCTATAGTTTCCCGGTTCATCCTTTGGGACACTTTTGTGGATGGGCACCACATGGGCCATTCTCCAGTCCTGTGGTATACATCCCGTGTCCAGGGAGGTATTGAACAGGTCCTTCCACCTGGATTCTTCCCACTCTGTTCCCATTGGCCCATACCAGGTCTAGAATCGATTTGTCCCTGGTTGGCTCATGCACCAGCTGAGTCAATCTCCCTGCAGGGATTCCAGGATGGCCATGCTTCTGGCTGAAGTAGCTGCCTGGGTGGTCCAATCCACATCCGGCATATTGAAATCTCCCCTCAACAGGATTTCGCCTTTAGCTGCCATGTCGTGAATTTCTTCCACTAGTACCATGTCCACTTCCTCCTTCTGTGCCGGAGAGCTGTAGATCACCCCTGTACATATTGCTGTGCCATTTTCTGGTTCAAGGGTGACCCACATTGCCTCGGCCTCCCCCTGTCTTCCCTGTACTTCTGTAGCCTTTATGCCTTCTCTGACGTACAGGGCCACTCCCCTCCCTTTTTACCTTCCCTGTCCCTTCTGAACAGTGTTTAGCCTGGTACATTGACATCCCAGCTGTGAGTAGCAGAATACCATGTCTCAGTTATTGCTGCTATGTCAAGGTCTGCATCCATCATCAAGGCTTCCATGTATACCTTAGGAAGTGGTGGATATGAATACAGTGCAGGGTTTCAAACAGGCATGGGATAGGCATAAGGGAGCAATATAGATGAGTATGAATAGATAGGCCACTGACCGAGTAAAGGCCTATGGCACATTCATAAGGTAGAAAAAAATGTGCAGACTGGATGGGCCTTGAGGTCCTTATCTGCTGACAACGTCTATGTTTCTATGTCTAGAACCTTATTTCCCAGACTGCGGGCATTTATGAACATGACCTTCCATATTTTACTCCCTGTCTTCCCTCTGTTCCTGTTTTCTCTACTTTGCCTCTTTCCACCGCCCTGGTATTCATGCTCATGTGCTCTTGCCCCACCTTATCTCCCCTTATAAAAGTTTCCCCTGCCTGCCCCTCACTTCTCGCTTGTGTTGTTCCTGTTGTTAATTTGTACTTTTGCATGTTCTTGCGGGGGGATGTTCCTAAGCCACCTGTCTCTCCTGGCTCTCCCCTCTTTCCAGTTTAAATGCTGTCTGCTGAAGCATTCCAACTTCTCACTAAGGACTGAGGTCCCCTTTCCAGACAGATGCAGGCCATCCTCCTGATACAAGCTCGCATCTGCCCAGGTTGGGCTCCAGTCCCCTATGAAGCCAAATCCTTCCCTTCCACACCAATCCTTCAACCAGGAGTTGAAGGTTTGGATGTAGAGTGCTCTGGACTCCCTCATGCCTTGGACAGGTAGCACCTCCTAGAATAACATAGAATGTGCTGCTCGTTTCAGGTCCTCTCCCAGCTTACTGAAATCCTCCTGAACTCTGGCTAACTCTCCCCTTTTCCTCACCAAGTCATTGGTCCACAGGTGGACAATGACATCCAGCAGCTTCCTCCTGGCTATCACCCTAGTGATCCTATGGATTCACTTCCCATCCCTCCATGCAGCACTTCCTGGGAGGCACTTGACCTCCCTCTCCCCCCTGCTAGTTGTCCCTAATTTCACACCCCATACAATAGAGTCCCCCACTAGGAGAAGCTCCCCCCCAAGGTCCTTTGCCCTCCTTCCCTGGGACTCCAGATTGGAGGTCCCAACCATCCTCCCTGGTCCCAGCTGTGGATGTCTGTAGGGGGCAGTCCCATTCCTCCAAAACAGCATAGGAGTTATTAAGCTGTATTGGTTGGGGGATGTATCTCTAACCCCTCCCCACTCTTCCTGAGCCCACTGTGGTCCAGTCATCCTTCTTCCTGGGCAACTTTTTAAGTTGATGCTGTGGAGCCAGTGGTCTCTGGGTAGGGGTGGATGCTGCCTGTAACCTGGCCACCTCTGCAAGGTGACAGGTAACCTCCTTCCTCAGCCCAGAGAGGTGCCTGTAGATAGGTCACCACCACATCCTCCAGAACATCTCCTTGAAGACTGCTGCTCCACAGCCACTGCACTGCACCACTCCTGTAGTGTCTGATGCGACCTGACCTGCAACATAACCTACATATGCCCTCTAGATGAACCCATAAGCTTCTCCCTTTCCTTGGTGTGGAACTTTCTGTGTGGTGTAGGAAGGTGTAACACTATGGGCCCACACCCTATTAAAAGAGGTCCAGCCCGTGGGTGGATGAGATTACCTTCTGGCTGAGTTTAGAAACAATCAGCCGAGGACCTCTTTACCTATGTTCACAGAGGACAAGACCCAACGAAAAAAGAAAAAAGAAAGAAAAGACAACAACAAAACAAACAAAAAAGAAACTGATCCCCCAAAATCCATTGAAATATGAGACCTGCCCTAAAGGTAACAGACTCAAACAAGTACAAACAGTTCCAAGCTTACCAGCAACTAAAGCCTTCACTGCTGTCCCTCCACAAATGTAGCAGCAACAGAAAGGTACATCTACCTGAACCAAACTAAGTCTGCTTCTGCAATACTCATATTTCAGTCCTGGTACTAGGTGGCCCACATTTCTCTGATGGCCGCAATGTCCACCCTCTCCACTGCTGTGAGAGCCTGTAACTCTGTTGTTCTACTTCTTCTTAGGCTTCTTGCATTCAGTGAGACCACCCTCCAGCCTGTCTCCCTCCCTTTCCCTACCCCTATTCTTCCTCCCTTACTCCTCCCTGTGCCACTTCCCCACTGCCTTTACTCATAACTGTGGGGGGGGGGGCGAACTCTCTAGGCTCCCCTTTCAGGACCCTTTTCCCATCAGTGGTCCCCCTTGCCATCCTCCCTAGTATAAATCATCCTTTGTTGATATATACCCCTCTTTTCCCCGTTTTAGTACTCCCTTCCCCTCCCTGCTCAAATGTAACCTGTCCCCTGCATATAGGTCACTATTGCCCCCGGTCCTGCCCCAGTCAGGCACTAATCCATATTCCCTGATATGGCACCAATCCCTCAGTCACTCATTGAACTCCTCTATCCTTTTTTTCCTCATTGTACTCACACATGGTACCGGAAGTACCTCAGAGAATGCCACCTCCTCACACTGCCTACCCAAATCCTCAAATCTCCCCTTTCCCACCTCTACCATCTCCCCCGTCAAGTCGTTTGTACCGACGTGCATTACTATGTGAGGTTTCTTCCTCCTCTTCCATGCACACTTGAGAAGTGCCTGCCCCGCCCTGCCTGCGGTCAGCCTGGAATAGCCTCGACCAAGATACGACTGTGTCTTTCTCCCCTTCTGCCCCATCTGACCCCTTTCAGTACAGAATCCCCCAGCACTAGTACCCCCATCTTCTTGTCCCACACCCCCCTCCTCCTGTTTTCACTGTCCACATGTCCAGAGTCCACACTACCCTGCTCCTTATTATCTCTATCTGCACCATTTGCGACTACTACATCTTCCCCCCATTTCTGCCTCTCCCTCTGCCTCTACCCTGCTCTTCCCCTCTCCCCTTTTTTCTTTACTGTCCTGACTTCTGGGCCTTCACTACCCTTCTCCTCCCCACTCAACAATCTCAATACCTCCCCTACCACCTTCAATGCCAACACTGCAAATCTATTATTTGCTACCCTCGCAGTTGTGCCCATCTTCTTCTTCCCCCTGCCCTGAGCCTTCCCTCCACTTACTGATCCTCTGTTCTCCTTACCCACATACCCCCCCTCCCTACATCCTCATGGGATTTAGCCATGCTGATCCTCCTCTGCTTCTCTCAGCTACTCCTCTCCAGTGTCCCTACTGCCCCAACCCTCCTCACCCTCTCCAGCTCCCTCCAGAGCCCCTGTACCTCCTCTTCCAGTCTGCTCAGCCTGTAACAAATTGGGCAACCCCCCCATTTCCATAGTATATTCATCCAAACAACTGCCCCACAATCATTGCACCCCACTATCCTCCCTGTGCCTGCCACCCTCACTCCATGGTGCCCCATTCCATCCTCTATTCGATGTCTCCAGCCACCCTTATTCATGCCCCTCCACCCCCGTGTGATCCCCCATAATGTCTCATTTTCCTTCCTGGCATTATTCACACTTAACTTAAACGTAACCTCAGTTTCTTATCACACAGTCTGTACAGTAATAGCTGGATACCATATGTGACCCTACTAGCTTGCTTCCAAGTCCTTCTTTACCCCCGTTGGTCCCTAGCTTGCTAGCTCAGTAACTCTAGTTAATACATTTATACATGACCTTGTCAGTTTCAGCTTTAAACTTTCAATTTTAAATATGCAGTTACCCCTCCTTAACCCAAACTTGTCAGTTTGACTTTCAAACTTGCAACTTTATAACATTTAAACCTTAAAAGACAACTAGTAAAAGCTTGAGTGTCTGGACTTTTCACTACCTATTTGCTTTAAGAGTTAGCTCATATGGGAAGTTTGCAGCTCCCCAAGCTTCTCCCTCACGGCATTCAAGCCCAACTGCAGTGACTTTTCAGTATTTAAGAAGGGCTAGTGGAGGGCGTGGGTTGTGGGGGGCTTTTTTCAATCCATCCAGCCACAGTCCTCAGACCATCTAATTTCAAAAACCACCAGCAAAATTTTCAAAAAAAAACTCAGAGATAAATAAACTCTCAAAGCCAAACTCACCTCATATTCAAACTCCCCTCTAACCTCTCCCTACAGCAACTATGTTCATGAGGCCCTTAACAATGGTGACCTCGTCAGACCTATATATATTGGCCTTACTGAGGCCTTCGACCTGGTCAACCATAAGCTCCTACTTAACAAACTCCTTGGCCTGGGTTTGTCACAGAATGCAACTGACTGGTTTCACAGTAATCTCACAGTTGCTTCCAGCATGTCAAGATCGATAAATCTTTGTCTGACACTAGTGGAATATCTACTGGTGTCCTTGGGCTCCACCTTGGGCCCACTCCCATTTGGCCTCTTCATAAACCAAGTGCCTGATGCCTGTCCAACAGCCAACACCTCTATGATGATGACGATGCTATCATCTGTTTCAAAAACCCTGACCTTGATAGCCTCACTGTTGCTCTCCAAAGGTCACTATAAAGCTGGTTCTCCAATAACGAACTAGTCCTAAATTACAAAAAACTAAGACCATGCTCTTCTCTAGCCTCCCACAGAAGAAGAAATTTCCAACCGTTGCATTCGAAATGGCCAGGGATAAAACCATGCACAGGTGGAGACCTTCAAATACTGTGGAGTAACACTGGATGACACCTTATCTTTAGCCCCCAATGTTGACAATCTGGTGGCCATAGTTAGCAGAAGACTGGGTACCCTGTACCATAACTGGAACAATCTCACTAGGAATGCTTGCTGTCTTATTGTGGCCAGCTCCATTCTGTCACTTACAGATTATGGCCTCCCCTGTCTATGCAGCTGCCTGTGACATGGTGCTAAACAGAGTAAAGCTGATCAGTAATCAGGCATGCCACTTTGTACTTGGTGCAGATAACCGCACTCATAGTTGTACCATTTACACACTCACTAACTGGCTACCTTCACCCTGGAGAATAAAGCTCCAGACCTGTTTGCTAGCCAAAAAGGTACTCTGGGCACAACACCCCCTACTTTAACAAATTGCTTCCATACATCTCCAACCAACACAATGCCAGAAACATAGCCAGGCATACCCTTAAGCAAGGCCCCTAGCATTCTGCGGCCGCAGAATTTTGCGCAGAACTTGCAATCTACTGCAGAACTTCTGCAGTGCCGCAGAATTCACTCTTCTTGCTGATTTTTATTAATATTTCCGTTTATCCATGGAATCTGATTCCCTTCCCCTCTTTTTATATCCAGAACCCCCCCTATATGCTCAGAATGTGATGCCATCATTGCTATAACATCATACATTAGCTAACGAAATGGCTGGATTCTGCAACAGAAATGAACAGTCACTTATATACCACAGCTCCCCCTGCCAGAGGTGGTGGCACAGCACATCATGCATGGTGATATTTGCTCAACCTGCACTACAGCCTAAATACAATTTTCAGTCTTACATTATTGCGCTAGGGCCAACTTAAACAAAACCTTGTCAACAGCATAGACTTGTTAAGTCCATACCTCACTTTGTACAAACCTATTTGTGCCTTTAAGGTATAGAGATGCCATCTAAAATGAATAACTGGTCAAATGAATTTAACTGTCATTTTTAAGAAAAATAAAGTAATTATGCTTTGAAAAGTGGAATATAATAATGTGTAGACCTGTTGAAAGACTAGACCTGTTAAATATATAATTGCACCGTATGCATTTTTGCCAGGGTTATTGATTACATATTGTCATTGGTTGATAGAATCACCTAAAAGTTAAGGAGAAATGTTGTGCGCAGGGACAGCTGTTGGGCCAGAGGGTAGCATGCTGTGTTTCCGTGCCGGCAACTCAGGTTCAGAGATTAGCTCTGGGAGCTGGCTGGGCAGCACAATGATTGGTGGAACACATTACTGCTCAGAGCCTGGGAAGGTATGGTGCAGTGTTCTGTCACATGGTGGACACATTGTGATGGGCTGGAGAACTCTATCTCACAATTGTTTCACATGCATGCCATGGCCTGATAGTGTTACACAGTGTGTCAGAGTAAGCAGATTGACATGAAATATGAGTTTTGCAATAACTCCTCTATTCAATTTCCAGTGGGACCTGTATGAATGAGGATGCAAGTTCATGGAAATAAAAAAAAAATATATATATATACGTACACACACACACATATACAGTATCTCTGTCTCTCTCACACACACACACACACACACACACACACACACACACACACTTGTATGTATGTTACAGATTGCATATAAATATATAAGTGATACACAGTGGGAACCTCATGAGTGGTGTAGAAAGCACATACAAATATTTAAGTGACAGACAGTGGAACCCTCATTAGTGAGATAGATAGCTTGCATATAGAAATGCCTTATTTATCACATAAGATCCCCTCTGTTATGCAACAGGCTAGGACCTTAAGGGAGAGACATTTGTTTTGCCTTTTTAGGCATAAAATTATTTTTATAAGTCTGCTATTTTTTGAACTAGTGTTACTGTGCTTTCCACCATCCTGATTGCTATAACCACTGCCATGAAAGTGAAGTCAGGATGACAAGCTGACACTGTGATGTGGTAGTTTGTTAGTGCCGCAGAACTTCCGCAGAAATTACAAACCACCGCCACAGAAGTTCTGCGGCAATTGGTAGTCTTGCTGCAGAACTTGGTCCCACTGTGCCGCAGAAAAGTAGGGGCCCTGCCCTTAAGCTTCCTTTATGACATACTCAGCTGGGCAAGTGGCCATTTGCTGTCAGGGCTGATAACTGAATGAATTAAATGCCTGACACTCTGCAGAATCTTTCCAAGATTTAATCTGTTTAACAGATCTTTGTGGTCTGCACTTGTAGTCAAATGCATTTGTAACTGTTAAATTGTTTCGTTCGGTTTCATTCTGTACATCTCCTGTAACTTTTTGTATACAACAATCTGTATGGATTTTGTATATAATTGTTCTGTCTTAAGTGCTTTGAGTCCAAACGAGAATCCTGCACACCAAAACACCATGAAGGAAATGAAATAGATACTTCAAGCAGTTAATTTACTGGTAGAAAAAGTGATAAACTGGTTTTAGGACAGGCAATAGCCCACAGTGCTTTGGCCAAACAAATCGGCCTTCATCAGGGGTTTTCAGCCCCTTTTGAAAATCCTCCACTGAGATCGAACACTTCATTTAATAAGGCAAGAAGTTCCACAGACAGGGATCCACCAGCAAACAGACTCTCTCTCCTAACATCTTTAGGCGAGCCCCCGGGATGACCAAAAACACAACCTCAGTGGAACAGAGGGGTCAGTCAGAAGCATGCCAGGTGAAGAAGTCTTTAAAGTAGTCCAGTCCAATCCATGCAGGGCTTTGTAAGTCAATAACAAGATCCTGAAGGTGGTGCACCACCTATCAGGCAGTCAGTGAAGCTGCCACAGCAGTGGTATTATATGGTCCAAGTAGGAAGAACAGGAGAGCATCCTTGCTGCCACATTCTGCACCAGCTGTAGGCAATGTACCAACCTCCCTGATAGCCTTAGGTAAAGAGTGTCACAGTAGTCAATTTTTAAAGTCACAAAGGCATGAAGCAGGGTCACCAGATTATTTGGACCTAGATAGGACTTGACCTGGGAGAGATATTCCTTAACTGGAAAAATTCACTGCGAACCATGGCAGACATATGGTGTACAAGTGTCAAATCAGAGTCTACAATGACTTCCAGATCTTTCACCTTATCCATATATACTAGGGGCACGTAATTCAGGGACGGGACCCTGACAGATGCCTGCCTAGCTGCCATGCCACAAGGACCTGGTTTCTTTAGTAACAATGCTGTCTTGGTTGGGTTTAAGCTCAGCCATCTATAAGCTATCCAATTAGCAATTTCCTGTAGGCATTGCTCCATCACTGAGACTGCTTTCTGGTTATCAGGTGTGAATGACAGGTATAGCTGAGTAACATTTGCATAGCACTGAAAACTCAAACCATATCATCTAGTGACCCATCCCAAAGGTAACATATACAGTACGAGTAACATGGGCAACAGAACCGACCCCTGCAGAACCCTGCAGCTAACCACTCTCGGCTGTGACGAGACTAGGTCCATCACAGCCTTTCTGCGATCTGCTGACAAGGAAGGACTCAAAGCACCTCAAAGTTGTTCCAGAAAGTCCACCATAGTCTACAAGGCATTCTATCTCCACCCCAGTGATCCATGGTGTCAAGTGCAAATGAGATATCCAGGAGAACAAGTATAGATTGCCCCCCCCCCCAATCTCTTACCAGAAACAGGTCATTCAACACCTTTGCGAGTGCAGTCTCAGTGTTCTGGTGTGGTCGGAAACCTGACTGAAATGGCTCATAGATGTCAAAATTCTCCAGGTGTGCCACAAGCTACACCACTGCTACCTTCTCAATCACCTTCCCTACAAAGGAAAGGTTTGAAACAGGTCTGTAATTCACCATCACTCCCGGGTCTTGTTATGGCTTCTTCAGAAGGGGTCTTCCCATTGCCTTTTTAAGGGCATTGGGAAAATACCCTTCCAAAAGGGAACACCAGACAAAGCTAGCAATTATCCGACCCAAGGCCTTGCAACAACCTACCACCAGCCACTTGGGCCCAGAGTCCAACTCACAGCAGGTAGAGCACAAACTTGAGCTCATACTGAGAATATCATCCATCAAAACCTGCTGAAACTCATCCCAAACCCACAGAGTGTCCTCCTGCCTCTCCACCGGATCACTGCCAGACCCTAACAGGTCATCTGGAAGAATACCTGCCCTCATGGAGAATGCTGTCAAGGAAGAATTGGCTGACCTTGTCAGCATTTTCCTGCAACAACTCCACCCCCCCACCACCCCCAGATCTAAGAAAGGCTGGATGAATCAGAGTGTCTACAGTGCGGAAGAGCTGGGCTGGCCTATTCCACAATGGATATTTTTAAAATACTTGGTTCACGTGGGATGGCAGTGTAATTTGAGATGGGGGAACAGGTCTGGAGGGGACATCAAGTTTCCTGTTGCATGGTAATGGCAGCATTGACCTTTGGCTGCAGCACAGTTGTGGTCTTGTTTTATTATACAGACAAGGAAGTTCATATAGCATCTTAGCCCAGATTACAGTGACAATGCAAAACAACCAGTTGCATAAGGATAACTGAACTCAATCTGTTTGTTTTGTAGTCCCCCTGTCTGTTGTTATGCAGTGTTTTGCTTCTGATCTCTCAAAATATATACATTCTAGTGAAATGTCCCACACAGAAACATGGTGAGACAGGAGATACTGTTTGAAAACCACCACAGATCAGACAAAATAAGTGTATCATAGTAGCCAAATAAAAGTGTTCATCACAGGGCAGATACTGAAATGCACTGTACATTTTTAGAATATGAGCAACGCAGGGACTACACCACATATACATAGGGCTGGGTGGAGAGTCCTTACTGCTAGTGGTGCCATGGCAGCATTGTTACATGGCTAGTCAGTAAATCCTGCCTGAAAAATGTCAGGTTTGTTGACCTGCACTGCAAATGTACTATAGCCGGGATGCAGCTAGTGATACAGGGCAGTGGTGTGAGCATGCTGAAGCAAGGGGACAGATGTCTCTATTAGTATACACACCGCATTCCCTGTTTGTGGATGTGTGACATGCAGGACAGTCTGGCCTGCAGTCTGGGTAATAGTACTGGAGTCAGAACATTTCCTGACTTTACCCAGGATAGGTGCACACCACTGGTGCATACAGCCCCCCCAACGGCACAGAATCCCACACCACTGGCAACTGTGTGCCCACAGTGCCATGTGACATCATGGGGGGGGGGCTGCCGGGCTGCAACACAGCTCATGAATATTTATGGGTCACCTACTTGATTCACAGCCTGAAAGCCTGCATACCATGGCAGGTGTGCAGTGCTCAGATTCGCAGTACAGGAAGGCCGGGCAATCCTGAATCCTGTCCATAGTAACATAGTAATCTATATCGTCTTTGAGTAGCTGTAAATGCCTCTTTTTAATTGATAATGTTTGCTTACCTGACTCATGAATTTTGCCATTTCATGTTCTAAATGTAATTGGTATGTTTGACCATATTGTTATGATGTCTACGTTAGTGTTTTGTATATTTGTATGACTTTTGGGCAATTTTTTCTGTACAAGCACAATGGATCCCCACTGCAAATCAGCCTTGGCTCAATAGGTTTAAACTTTGAATAAAAATAAAAAATTAAAATGAAAATAAGGTCATAATGGACTGTAGGTCCATCACTTTTACCTCCCCCTTCCCCACTTAATAAGCAGCAGGAATGAAAGAAGTATATAGTGAAGACAGGTGCCATCATATAGATTCCCTACCCTCGCTACTACTCAGTGATTTCCTTAGTAAGTATGTACTTTCAGCCGGGATCATTTTTACTATCTATTGGTCAACGGTATTGCCATCCCAACCCTGAAAACCAGAAAGGAATGTTGGAGGGGTCTGATCTAAGGCACATAGCTACCAAGAATGGAGGGGGCCTGGGAAAATTATACCACTCAGTAAATGACTTAATCCTTCATAAATGAAATTATTTCCAGATATGTACAGATCAGTCGATCGTATCAGACTGCCAGTGTTTCACAAATTAGCTCGTTGTTTCTTCAGGAAAAATACTAGTCTGATAATCAGAGATGAAGAATGTTTTCAAAGTCATAAGTCTGGACTTGATACTTTTTACATAAATCCCTAACCAAGTATTAATAAGCCACATTGATTTTTAATGGTTCAAAACATAAACAGTTTCTGGACACACCAAGACACTACATACTGTCACTGGCTGCCTATTTTCAGTCAGACCATACTGACACCTAAAACTCTTTGAAATCTCTCAGTTTTCATCTGAGTACTAAATGTGTCAGTGTCGGTGGCTGACAGTGGCTCTTTTGGTAGCATGCTTGCCAGTGGAGCTGGATATCAGAAGGTCATGGGTTCTAGTCTCATATCAGACACCTGGGGTAATACCCACAACTGAAACTGTTGTGCAGTACAAGGGATGTGCTGCACTGCTGAGGTGCTGTCCTTTGTATGAGATGTTAAACTGAGGTCTCTTCTGACCATCTATGATCACTATCCCATGATACTTTTCGAAGTGCCTGCCCTCTCCAGTCCCAATGGCCCGCTGGCCCTCTCAACTAGGGTAAAACTGCGTTGTCTGGATGTACCAACTGTCTGTTTCTGTTGACACTGTCTGTGTTTCTATGTAAGTCTCTCTCCAGTGTCATTACCATATCTTTGCACCTTTCGTCACTGAAACAAGGGACACAGACACTCAAAATGAGGGACAAGGTGGAACACTGGCCCTAAGACTGAGGGATACATCAATAAACATAAACATGCAAGCTCCAAACAGTGTGGAAACAACCAGTGCTTTTATTTGCTCAAAGTTTCAGTTTTGTTTGGGCATCATAGAATGTTGACAAATTCCTCTTTAACATCTGAGTTTACAGCATCTCGTCTATGTGGGCAGCACCATTTCAATGTGGGACAGCTGAGGGATAAGCACTTCTGGGAGGGTGGTAACATGAGGGACATCCCTTGTAATGAGGGACAGTTGAGAGGTATGGTTATGGCCAACATTCACCCATCAGTAAAACAGATCAATATAATTCATCCCACCCCCATGACATACCTGGAAGCAAGCTATCCCAGCTTAGTGTGTTTTTCCTGGTCAAAATTTACAAATTCATAAACGTAACCTGAATTTTTTTATAACTAATAATCTAACTCTGAAGGAGCTAGACAGACCCTTCAGTAACTCTAAATTTGCTCACATGTCTAAGGATATTTTTGTAACTACTGCAGCACACAAATTATTCATTGTCCTTACTACCCATAACAGACAATGTAATTAAATGACTACAGTCTATTTCAGTGATTATTTTATTGTTTTATCTTTTAAAGAGAAGTTCTGAAGAGTACAAAGACCCATCTGTGTTTTTCAGGCTCCACAGATCGAATGACTACTGGTGCCAAAATCATTTGAGTGGGCATAGTCTGTGTTTCTACCTTGCCATGTGGTCTTACAACGCTGCCCACTGAGCACAATATGCTTGACTGAGACTGAGCCTGCTGTGACTTCAGTCTCCTTCCCATGTCACATCAACCTTTAGGTGTGTGCTGCAATGACTTAGTAATCCATCCTGTGGTCTCAGGTGGGCCAGGGGAAGGGTCAGAGACATGATTACATCCCCCACTCCAAAATAAACTCCTTGGTTTAGCTCTACTGCACAGTGGCACTGGTCCATGCATGCACAAGACTGAATCCAGAGGAGCAGAGGAGGGGGGTTCCAAACTCCCTTTGACCATCAGTGTCAAGTGCTCTACACAGCTGAGGAGTGCCTATGAAAAATGTGCATACACACAGCATGGACAACAACACTAAGTCAGTCGGACTTGAAGCACAAACACAATGCAAGTCCAGCTGCATTTCAAACAAGTCATGGACCCAGCTAATCCATGACACCTATAACTCACATTCTTTCAGTTCACTAACTAGTCAAAGAACATATGTGGCAAAGCTGCTCGAAAGGGTAGTATTCTGCTCTTCCGCTTCCATAACCAGTCTTTCTCCAGGAAGGCAGTAAACTGTGCTTCCTCTTGATAAAACTATCTTTCTCCTTGAAACCACTTCTTATATTCTGCCCCAGTAATGGTGCGATTTTACAAGTTGACTGTCTTCCTGGAGAAAGGCAGGTTTTTGGAAAGAAAGTATAGACTATTTTAATCATATCAGCTAGTCAGGCGCATGCAGGTGTGTGAAGTGTTGAGTTGGGCCCTGCTTCAAACAGCCCCGTTGTGGGAGTAGGAAAATGGACTTACATTTGTTTGTCTGAAATGATGTTCAAGGACTTGATGTAGCTTTCTGTACCTAGTATTTCAACACTTTGAATAAAAAATGCACAGAACTTTGGTTCAATCTGATTGGTAATGTTACCTGATTACCTAAGCTTGTGCTGGTTCTGGAGAGGGGTTTCGCCTCACTTTTTAAGCATTAGCTTGCCTAATAGTTTGCTGCTGTTCTTCACTAGCCACATGGACTGGAAGGATCTCAGAAACAATCTCAATGGTTATCTTTCCTTTTAGGCACATCCTTCCTAGTTCCATGAATGACTGCCTTATATCCTCAGAACTGTTGCTTCTTATGTCATTCATGCTAACGTGGAATACAATGGCCTGCTCCCCTCCCCCCATCTTCTCTGCTTAGCCCTGGATAGCAATGTCTCACCCCGTTCTCTAGGCAGGTAAACCACCTCAATCAAGCTACCACCCTGGTCCAGCAATACCCCGCCTCCTTATCTCCATCTTTTTAAGAGAAGGCACTTAACTGCTTTTTGCTTTTCAAACTTTTAGAACCAGCCAGGCTTTATGATTTAAAAAAAATATATTTTTTTAAGAATAATTTCAGCCTATCTCTGGGGGTCATAATCATAGATGACTTGAAGGACACTAGGCAGATGGCAAGGGCGGTGGAAAAGGCCAGTGGGATGTTGGGGTGTATTGGAAGAGGACTCACAAGTCGAAGGAGGGAGGTTATAGTTCCACTGTACAAGACCCTGGTGAGACCTCACCCTGAATACTGTGTATTGTTCTGGAGATCACACCTTCGAAAGGACACTGACAAAATAAAGATGGTGCAGAGAAGGGTGACCAAAATGGTGAAGGGATTACACCACAAGCCTTACTAGGAGAAAGTGAGGGACCTCAATTTGTACATGCTGGAAAAAAGGAGGGAGAGAGGTGACATGACAGAAACATTCATGTACCTCAAGGGCATTAACAAGGTGGAAGGGAACAACATATTTCAGATTAATAGTAGTGCCAGGACAGGAGAAGATGACATGAGACTGAGGGGTGGCTGCATAAAGGGGAATGTCAGGAAGTTCTTTTTTATGGAAAGGGTGGAGGATGCATGGAATAGCCTGCCCCAGGAGGTGATGGCAGCCCATACAGTGGCGGGCTTCAAACATGAATGGGACAGAAATAGAGGAATAATAGAGATAGGAAGAAAAAGCTCAGCTAGGGTCACTGGATGCTTCATTAGGCAGCTTAAACGGGCACACTGGATGGCCTAGTGGTCCTTATCTGCCGACAGCATCTATGTATCTATGTAAAAGCAGTATGTATACAGCATGCAATCCAACTAAACAATGGACCCATATAACTGGTATGAAAGTCAGCCTGATATCTGTTGGCCTAACGAAGTCTTGCAAGCTAATGTTTTCTATAGACTGCATCTTTGTCTGGACTACAGTAGCTCGGCTACCCCTTTCTTTGTTCAGATTGCTTGTAGTCTTGACAAGGGATGCCTGCTTGGATAACTTCTTCTCAGCCTTATAAAGGTCTCTGCCTTGGTGAACTATAAATTATTAGTCTATGGACAGTTGAGGCTTCTGGTGTGGAATGCGGTACAGAATATCTAACTCTTCAGACTAAAAGGCTGTTACACAAAATTATCTCCTTTACAGTATATGGTTTGGACTGATTATGCATGAAAATCAGTAGCTGCTGCAATGTTGTTGTGCATGTTCTAAATGTTGTGTGCATGTTCTAAATGTTGTTGTGCATGTTCTAAAAGTTATTGTGCATGTTCTAAATGTTGTTGTGCATGTTCTAAAAGTTATTGTGCATGTTCTAAAAGTTATTGTGCACATTTCATAATGAATATTCATCAGTGCTGCTGCTCCTCGGCACCTTAGTGGAGCAAGCAGAGCTCTTCAAAAAAAAAACATGGCGGCATCACTTACCAAGCAGTTCACAAAGACGGTTTGGACACGGACTACCATAGACGGCCCCGTGTTTCCAAACTATACCAATTTTAATATTTTTGTTTTTAAATCAAGTCCATGAATCTTTGAAGGGTCAGACTGCAATGGGACTGCACCCATGGGCCCCACAGCAGACGGTGCTCTCGACAGCAACCAGGTCTGCGAACACAAGGTATGAAACATTGTAAAACATAAATGTTGAGAAATTTAACTTATTTTTTATATCTGGGGGAACCATATACTATACCAAATAATGTACAGATGCCCATACTCAACTCACCTTGTGTTTTCATCTGTTGAGATACGAGCATGGACCTCTTGAGCTTCGCTCTTGAGGTCCATACGCTGCTATTTCAACCCCTCAATGGAGTTCCTCTACAACCAGGGCAAGGAGTTTTATATCAACAGAATCACTCCCAAACCTAGTATTGCCAAGTGCCCTACTGATGTATTTCAAGATGTCTTTGACGAAAACAAGTTTAAAGGTGAATTTAGAGTACCCTGGTTCATAGCCTACCATCTGGGAGACTTCAGGACCGGGTTCCCTGCAAGGGGTAGGGGCAGGCTCAGTGGGGGATAATGGAACTGAGGTCAGTAAAGGCTGTGCTGAAGTAACTGGCAATTTTGGTGGCTCAAGGACCTCTCAACATAGAAACATAGAAATTGGGAGGAGATAAGGACCACCAGGCCCATCTAGTCTGCCCGTAAACACCCTATACTTGTATACGGCCTCTGGCCTCAACCTCCACTATGAGCAACTGAGTAATGATTTTAACTCTCTTGCCAGAGAGCTCTGAGAAATTTTCCCACAATCGTTTGCCATTGCTCCAGTTCTGGGTCTGCTGATCCTTATAGAAATCAGATTTTGCCTTTCTTTTTTTTAACATAGTTTGTTCACCAGCATCAAGATAAGCAGGGACTTCCTTCCACCCCAGCCAAATTTTGTCCTCATACCATTCTGCCAAGAACCTGCCACCTATCTTGTCGGGACTGCCAGCCCACCCATGACACACTGCTGTGCTGCCTCCCTGGCTTACCCCCAGGACCGGGTATGCCTTCAGCTCCGTGGCATTTCTTCCTCTACGTCCATCTGGCCACCCGCAGCGGAGGTGAGAACTGGTTGTGTCCCCAGCGGAAAATGGCTCAGTTCTGACACTGGACATGGTGGGCAGGCTGAGGATTCACTGTCCCTGACTGCCCCTCAATTTTCCCATTTTCTTTCAGCCTGCACACCCCTCTAGGAGCACAATTAGATTGGTGCACCAACAGAGCCGGTTCAGCCAATCCATGTGCTCACTCTGAGGGTCCCTCCCTGTTAGTTGATGAGCCCCTGCACTGCCACCCATGGTCACCCAGGTGACAGTAGTGCAGTGGACAGCAATACCCTCCCTCCCTCCCCAGAGGAGGAGAGCATCCTGTGGGATACTCGATCCTACCTAGTCCCAAATGGCCCTCCGATGGCCTGTGCTCATTCCTGAACCCGGGTCATCGGCGTCACGAGTGGTAGCTCTACTGCTACACTGGTGGCCGGCTTAGATTTAGCCTTTTTAATCATACTGATGCACTTATTGTGGGCTTCCTTGTACCTTTGCAGGTGGACAAAGGACCCTATTTCCCTGGCCAGTGCCCATAGATTGTCCCTATCCCTCATGCAGGCAAACAGTTCAGGGGTGATCCCTTTTGATGGTGTTCCTCTTACCTTGCATTTTTTAAAGAGTGCAAATTTATCACAGACATGTGCGAACTGAGAGACAAAGAATTCTAGGGCTGAGTCAATATAGGGAATGACATCTAAGAAGTTTCAATCAATTTGCGTCAAGTAAGATTTGAATTCAGGCACCTTCTTTTTGTTTAGGACTTGGGCTGACTGTGATCTGGGGGTGTAGCCTTGTCTGTTTAATTGCCCATAGACACTGCACTGGGGAGTGGTCACTTAGGGTATCTGGCAGAATTGGTGCATAACTAGTACCCAGTCAAGTAGCATCATGATGCCTGTTTTACAACTGATCCTGGTGTGCTCAGTGATAATTTGTGTGAGAAATAGGCTGTCCATCTTATCCCCATGACCTGTGCTAGACTTAGCATTCCAAGTGATGTTAAAGTCACCAGTAACAATGTATTCCCAGTTCTGACTTGAATTGCATGATCAGTGAGTCAATCATTGTATGCCTGGATTTTGCTTACCTGCTAGGATATGTACAGACAGGAAGACAAGAGATTTGTGACCTCACTCTATCGAAAGCTTCACTGCTTGGCATTTATTTTTTTATGTTATTTATACATATCGGAATTACAATACTTTGAGTCATGGACTCATTTCCAAAGGCTCCACATCAAGTATACGGAGACAAATCGTAAGAACTACATGGTTCCCAGAACATATGCATAACAACACGTTAGACACAACAATAGTAATGTGCAGTCAGGTTTGTCATAGCATCAGCAGTTATTCAAAAGTTGATATGCTGGCCTGTACATAGTGGTAGCTAGGCAATTAGAACAGTTATACAAGCAGTGCACAGGTGAGGTGATGTGAGGTGGTAGCTGTCTCAGGGAGACATTGTCACAGTACGATAAAACTAACTTCGGGACCAACAAGGTAGGTGGGAGGCTAACAGGCATGGGAACCTAACCGTTATGCACACCTACAGCTGCAGGTGGAAATATGTGGTTCCTGAGTGCAATTTTGAAAGGACCGATTTTAGGGAGGCTAGTGATAGCGGCGGGCACAGAGTTGAACCAGGAAGGTGCCCTGCAGCAAAAGGACTTCTGGGCGAGCAAGATCCTGACCCTAGGAACAAGGAGGGTGAACTTGGAGGCACTGCGGGTGGAGACAGAGGGAGTAGCAGGGTGGAGGGATGAGGTCACCCCAGGAGGGGAGAGACTGAGGAGTATTTTTTTAGTCAGGCAGGATTCATAGAGGAGCCGTTCCTCAAAATTGAGTACATTAGCAAAGGAGTAGAGTGAACAGATATGAGTGCATCTGTCTGCACTGGTCAGGACCCTGCAGGCCTTATTAATGGACATTTGGATCTTGCTGAGAGTGGTATTATCTGTGGCTGCATAGATTTTAAGGCCATAGTCCACAAGGGACAAGACCGAGAAGATGACAGCCAGATGGAGTGCTTCGGGAGGCAGACAGTCCTTATGGCAGTAAAGAAGGCCTTTCCTTACATTGGTGGCAGATATGAGGGTGCTGATGTTGGAGTGGAAGGTGAGGGCAGGATTGAATGTGATGCCCAGGTATTTGTATGATGACACTTGTTCAAGGGGGTGTAGAGAGCTGGAAAGTATCTGGAGGGGGGGAGTTTCTGACCCTGCTTTGTTGGTGGGTGAAATACATGGTTTGGTTGTTTTTTTTTTTAGATTAATTACCAGTCTGTGATCCATAAACCAGCGCTCAGTCTGGTTGAAGGAGTGCTGAAGGGAGATCTGAAGGGAGGTGGGGTTCAGGTGCAAAGCGACAAGGACCACGTAGTCCACATAGAGAAGGACCTTGCCAGTACAGGAGCTGGGGAGAGCATTAAAGGACAGGCTAAAGATAAGTGGGCCCAGAATGGAGCCCTGCGGGACAGGACTAGTGCTGGAGAGGGTACTGTGAATTTTGACGCATTGGGACCTGGAGGACAGGTAGCTAGTGAACCAGGAGTGGGGCCCTTGGGAGAAATTGAGTTGTAGAACAGAGTCAAGCGGGAGGGGTGACAGACCATATCAAAGGCCTTGGACAGGTTGATAAAGACAGCTCCAGCAAGGTGGCCTGAGTCCAGGAAGTTGGAGAACTCCAGAAGAGCCATGGTAGTGCTATGGCCCGAGCAGAAGCCAGGCTGCTGCATGCACATAAGATCATGAGTGGTCAAGTATTCAGTGAGTTGATCTGCCACTATTTTTTCTAAGGCTTTGGAGAGCGGGGGGGGGAGGATGGTGATCAGCCGATAGTTGCCAGAGGAGGAGCTGTCCCCACCTTTGAGTATTGGTGTGATGACCACCGTTTTCCAGGCAAAGGGAAATTGACCAAGACACAGAGAGCAATTGAGAAGGTCTGTGAGTGAGGCAAGCACTACATTAAGAACTTGGCAAAGGAGCCTAGTATCTAAGGGGTCATTACTGGGACTGATACCATTAAGGGCTTTAGTTAGATATGGCCTGGCTTCTTGCAGGGAGATAGTGCAAAGGTAGAAAGGGAGGCGGCAGAGGGTAGGCAGTTGTGAGGGAGGGGTTGGGTCAAAGATGTTGCTAGGGAGGAGTGTGCTGAGGTCAGAGAAAGCAGTGTTGAGTCAGTCAGCGATGTTTTGGGGGTCCATGGAGATGGAACCATTGATGGTAAGTTGGGATGGCGAGGGGAGTGTGTCTTCCCATTCAGTTCTTTTATATTGTCCCCAAACTTCTAAGCAGTCCTCCAGGAGGAGGCAAGAGCTGATCTGTAATATTCTGCCTTGGCCTTGCGAATGGCCCAGGTGCACCTGTTGCGCTCAGCATTATAGGCTTGTCTGTCTGCCAGTTTACCAGAGTCAACGGCTCTTTGACATAGGTTGTCTCTGAGTCTCAGCTGTTGAATGAGAGAAGGGGTGACCCATGGTGCATTGTGTTTCTTGGTTTGGGTCTTGGCAAGGGGGGCGAAAATGTCACAGGCCATGTTAAAGGAGCGAGTGAAGTAGTCGAGTGCAGCATCTATATTTGGGGCAGAGTTTATAGGGGAACAGTTCCAGAGGGCAAGGTACTGCCTGAGTTTATTGAGGTTACCGGTGTGAAGGCACCGACGGAGAACAGTCCTGGGCATAGGCTTGGGTAGAAGAGAGGACCATGTGAAGAGTACCGGGGAATGGTCACTGAGAGAGTTAGGAAGGACAGTGATATCCACAATTTTATGGCGGCAGTTGGTGAGGACAATGTCCAGTAGAGTGTGAGTGCCACTGGAGGGGTTGCACCTGGTTGGCTGGGAGATTAATTTAAGTCAAGGGCTGCAAAGGTGTCCTTGGCTTGGGATGCCGAGCTGGCGAGCCAGTTTGTATTGAGGTCCCCTAAAAGGATCTGCTCAGCCTTATGTGGCAGGTTGGAGAGGTATTCTGAGAGCGAGAGAATGGCTGAGGTTTGTTTCTGCAGGGGAACATAGGCCACTGTGATAATAAGCGGGGCTCTAGTTTGGTCAGGGGTGATTTTGAGGGAGATAGCTTGGGCACCATGATCCAGCTTGGGCGGAGGGAGGGCATGGCCCAGCAGGGTGTCATGCATATAGAGGGCGTATCCACCACCATGCTTACCCACTCTATCCTCCCTGAATAGAGTATAACCAGGGAAGGTGATGAAGGAGTCAGGAGTCGATTTAGAGAGCCAGGTTTCCACCAGTGTTAGCACATCGGGCTAGTGCTGTACAATCCAGCACTGGAGGGCACCTGATTTCTTCAGGAGGCTACAGATATTTATTTAGGCAATACTTAGGCCAGACACAGGGGATGTCCATGGCTGACTTGCTGAGAAAGGGCCAGGGTTGGGATGGATATTACCAGACAGCATGATGAGTAAGGAAATTACCCTGAAGAGGGCAAGATAATGTCTAGAGTTCGCTCCGGTATGATAAGAAGTGGACCTTGCAGGAAGAGCGCATGGGATTGGCATGGAACGGAGGGCAGGAATGGTAAGGTAGAGAGGGGGCCAGGGGGAGTTTAGGGAGGGACGATGGCAGGGGAATGTTAGTTGGCAGTGGGCGTGGAAGGGATGTAGGGGTGGTCAGAGTGGGGGGATAGCGAGGGTGAGGGGGTGCAGAGATGCTCAGAGGTGTCATTGTGGTGGGGGAATATATGGCACAGATGTGGAATGGAGAGCACCAGTAGCAGCAGCAAGGCCAGGCTGTGCAGATGAACAGAGCCGACCATGGTAGGTAGTGGGTGGAAGGCTTTAACAAGGTAGAATACTGACAAGTAGGCTTCCAGAAATGAGGCAGCCATTATGGTGCAGTAGTACGGCTATGGACTTTGGCGCAGAAGGTACCAGGTTCAAATCCCATGGAGGGGATGCTCCAAAAGCCTAGTCCTGAAGCCTGGAAGGCTGCAAGAACCACGCTGGGAGAGGGGTGCGGAAGGCAGAAAAGAGGGGTGCAACAGTAACTCCTACTGGCCACACAGGGGAGGTCTAGTGGATGGGAAGAAGGTGGTGGGTGGGAGGTTAAGTGATAATTGGATGGTGGTAGTGGACAAGATGAGGAGAGAATAGTGGAGACCAGGGGAAGCAGAATATGCAACCAGGGTAGAGTAACAGGCAGAGGAGCAGAGATGAAACAGGAGGATGGGGAGGCTGATCAGGGTGTAGCACCAAAGAGCGTACACCCTCTAGTGGGTGATCAGTATAAGCTGCTAATGGGAAAGTGGGGACTTAGCAATAGCAGCTACAGCAAATATCGTGATGGGGCAGTCCTTAAATTAAGGGACAACCTTGGGTGGGAGGGTGGCTGAGGCAGGTGGGGCAGTCAAGGCAAAGTGTTGATGTGCAAGCACCCCCTCCAGAGGATGCAGGGAGGCAGACATAGTTAATTTTAAGGCGTTGATCCTCCATGAGCCCCTAGGGAGAGCTTTCTGGCTTGTGTGGTCTATTCAAGAGGCTGAGGATCCCGAGGCCTATAATGGGAGGGTGCAACAAAGAAAATTAGTATGCAGTGGGAGGTACTGTGTGGTAACCAAAGAGAAACCTGAACTGAACATGCGCGAGATGCGGTGGATTCGGGAAGGCAGAGTGGGGGAGAAGAAAACAGAAACCAGCTGAAAATGACCAGAAATAACTAAGAACAGCAATGTCCTGCACCTCACAGGTACGCTAGCAGTTAAGGCAATGTTCAGGGCCCTGCACTCGCTAAACAAACATCCTTTGTCTAACTATGCTAGAATATACAGCAAAGCATGTTAAAACAGAGCAAACAATCATGAGCTTAAAACTAGGAGTCCCAAGTAGCTGTAGACACATCGTGGTCAGACCCCACGAGCTGGAACTAGCAGCCACAGCACATACCACAGTCCTAACAGTCTCAAAGCACCCCAGTGATAGTGCTAAAGTCTCCATGGCTGTCGCATGAAAACGCTGCTCCACATTTCTATCAGTCACTGTAGGAGGACATTGAAGAGTCAACACCCCCTCCAGAGGATGCAGGGAGGCAAAAGTAGTTACCTTTAAGGCTCCGATCCTCCATGAGCCCCTAGGGAGGACTTGCTGGCTTGTGTGGTCTGTGCAAGGGGCTGGGGACCCCGAGGCCTTTAAGGCTCTGATCTCTGTGAGCCCCTAGAGACAGCTTGCTGGCTTGTGTGGTCTGTGCGAGGGGCTGGGGATCCCAAGGCCATTAAGGCTCTGATCGTCAGTGAGCCCCTAGGGACAGCATTCACAGTCTCTGGTTAATTCTTTGATTATGATTTTAGAGGCTTGCAGGTTTGATCTGAAGTAGATAAGGCAACCCTCACCTTGCTTGCCTATTCAATCCTCCCTGAAGATACCAAAGCCAGGCAGTGAGATAGTGGCATTGGGTATTTGTGGTATGAGCCAAGTTTCAATTAAACAAATAATGTCTGGCTACACTTATTCAACCCAGGCTTTGGACTGGAAAAATTTAGGGAAGAGACTACTGATATTTAGGGAGACTATGTTAGAAGTCCTTGGCTACAGGTGGCATTCCCAGAGCTGCCAGCAGAGCCTGGGTTGGGGTAGACATTGCTGGACAGCAGGAGTAACATTATTGTAAGTTTTCTGGTGGCTCTGAGGTAATGCTTCAAACACAAGGTTTTACTCACAGAAAGGAGGGGCTGACGTGTGGCTCTGGAGACATGGCCATGTTGGGCAAACCTGTAGCACTCCCTAAATGTCACAAGGGTTAGTTGTCCACTGTAGGAGGCGTATGGTTAAGGGTCTCGGGTACTGTAGGGTTGTTCAGAGGAATCAATAGGCTTTGGTATCGGCATGGGACTAAGGGAGTATTAAATTAGAATAAATACAAATCCAAAAATGTTGCATACAGAGAATAAAGTGAGATACGGCTTCATATGAACATCTTACAAACGAATATGATGCAATGGCAGCAGCACCCGGAGAATAAAAACAATATTGTCAAAAAGGCAGAGGCCATGAATGGCAAGTTAATTATCTGAACTCGTAATAGATGGAGAGACTGAAGTGGTGTGGAAGTGAGACCAAGGCAGATGCAGGGGCCTAGCCAACTGCTTACCCAGAATGGCTACGGCTTGGCAAGGAAGGTGTCAGGAGGACAGATAACAGGAACAAGTGGAGAGTAGTTGAAGTTTCAAATGCTGCCTGAAGAAGCTAGGGAAGAAGAGAGGCAGAGGGAGGAGGGGAGTTGGTTCCAGAGTGAGGGAAGTCAATAAGAGAAAGCAGATTGCCCCACAGAGGAGCAGGGGTGAGAAGTGGCAAAAGTGCGATGGTCCCTGGAATGGAGAGAGCAGGAAGCCAGTGGGGGAGTTGGGAGAGAAGAAGGAGAAGTAAGAGGGAAGGGAACTGAATCAGTATTTGGATATAAAAGAGGTACAATGAGCCTGGTAACATGAAAACAGAGGGAGGATGGATAGGGGGCAATACAGTAAACAGGGGTAGGTGTGAGGGAGGGATTTAGTAGCAAAATGGCAGATGGAATTGTAGAGGTTGTCCAGTCTGATGAGGGAAGTGGTAGAGGTGGTGCCAGAGACCGCATCTGCATAGTCAAAGACAGGGAGTGCTGTTTTGGTAACTACATGGCGTGATGAGCAGTGTTTGTTGCAGTAGTGGGCACCAAGCTTGGGACAGACTTTTGCATGGATGGCACTGATGTAAGCTAAGAAGTCTAGCTTACTGTCAAGCCACACACCAAGATACTGGAAGGACTGAACTGCATCAAGACGCACACCACCCAGAGTACAAAACTGGGGGTCTGGTCAATTTCTGACTGGTAACAAAGGTCATGGACACTGTTTATTTAGTGTTGACTTTCAACTGGTTGGACTGGAACCAGTGCAGAATGTCATTGAAGTCCTGCTGTAGTACGTCTTCCACAGCTCCAGAGGATGGATCGAAGGTGAAGATGAATGTGTCACCTGCATACATGTGGATATGCAAGTTGGCACAGGTAAATGGGAGGTCATTCAGGAAAATGGGAAAAATGATGGGAAAAAGGATGGATCCCTGTGGTGCCCCAGCTTGGATAGAAAGTGAAGGTGCAAAAGCGCCTCCAACCTGTACCGATTGTTGTCTGCCAGTTAGATAGGAGCGGAACCAAGCAACAGCTGGAGCTGAGAGGCCATCAGAGCTCAGCTTGTCCAGGATGAATGGATGGGACATGAAATCGAAGCTTTAGAGAGATTGATGAATATAGTGGCCATAATGTGCCACTGATCCATCCCAGAGAAGATAGAGCAAGTGACACACAGCAGACAGGTGGAATGGTGCTTTCAGAAACAGGATTGGAAGGGTGAAAGGAAGTTGAAGAATGAAAGGAAGTCAAGGGCTCTAGAATGGATCAGTTTCCCTTGCAGCTTAGAGAGGCAGAGGAGGACGAAGATGGGATGGATGAGGGGTCACCCCTTTGTAAAGTGGAATAACTGGACAACTTCCAGGACTGAGGAAAAAGGAAATATTGAGTAGGTGAGTAAGGGAATCTGTAATGACAGGGGCTGAGAGGTGGAGAAGTTTGGGGTCCACACCATCAGGGCTGGACCTTGACTGGTTGAGGAAGGAGAGTGCAAGTAGGGTTTCCTGGATGCTGACAAGTGGGAAGCGGAAACCCAGTGATGGGTGGGGGGGGGACAAGAGGCAAAGAAGATGTGTCAGGAGGGGGAGAGGAAGGGAGGATGCAGGTTGCAAAGAACTCACTGAAATGAGCAGCAACAGAGGTGGGGTCGAACACAGGTGAATCAGTGACCACGAGGATTGGGGGGTCGGACTGGGCAGGGAGTCCAAAAGGGTGTGGATGACCTTCCAGAATTAAGCTGGGCAGTTAAGGTTTTTCTGAAAGCTGGCCTTCAAATTATGTAATTTCACAGCCTGCACAGCCTTTCTACAGCTGTTCCTCAGTGTCCTGTAAGATAAGGTCAGGAGAGGAGAGGAGTGGGATGATTTGGCCCATGTGAGGTCTCGGGACTTGCATAGATCAATGATTTCTGTGATAATTCAGGGGTGGTGGGAAGTTTTTACTCTGGATTTCCTGAGGGGGCGTGCTTGTCCTATATGGAGGAGAATTTTAGAGTGGAATAGCGCAAGGGCCACATCAATATCCAAAGCAGAGAGGATGGCTTAACAGTCTGTAGCAGTGATGTCACTCAGTAAAGCACTGATGTTTACCAACAGGAGAGACCTGAACCACATGTATTTTGGTGATGGGGGGATGCTGGATTTTCTGACAAGGAATGTCATGCAATCGCCACTAAATGAATCTGGCAAAGTATTCAGCAACAATACAGTGGGGGTTGGGGGCTGGGGGAGGTTAGAACCCAGTCCAAAAGGGTATGGTTGGTAGAGTGGAGATTGAACTGGGTGGGTTCTGAAATAACTTGGGACAAATTAGGGGACTCAATCCTATGAATGGTAGATTTGGAGAACAGAGAAAGCCAATATACATTGAAATCCCTGAGGAAGATGAGTTCACCTGTGGAAGAGTGAGAGGCAATTGAGGAAAGAAAATCAACAGGGGATGAATGTGAGTGAGATCTTAAGGATTTTTTACATGGAGCCCTTACTCAAAGAGCTGTGGTTTCCAACCGTTCACTCCACTCTGTCTGCGCTGCTGTGTTTTGGTTTCACATACAGCAGCCCTACAGCAGTCTCGTGGCTCTTCTGGCATTTTTGCTACCTTTCTGGCCAACCAAGAGCCTGAGACTTGCATGTGGGGCTGCATCGATGTGAGCACTGCACTGTAATTATACAGCAGCAGGATGCAGCACAAAATGGAAAACTGGAATGGCAAATCAAGGAAAGCAAGATACATCAGTATAGCAAATGCTACCCTTCAATGTAGTGCAGCTTGGCTTTACACAGCAAGCAAGGTAATGTTCTGGTTGCTCTGCCCCACGTGCAGAGGTGCAGAACAGATCATGTAAAAGGCTCTTTAGGGGATGCATGGACAGCCAAAATGAATATAGGTATGGAGGAGGGGAATGACAGCCTGACTAGGAGACGTTCATGGGAAGAGGGTGTGGCCTTCTGAAGGCCACAGTATATTAGATGCTCTGTTGGACATAAATGTCAACCACTCCTCCACATTTTCCCCTGTCCTACCTGAAAATATTGTAATCAGGAAGGGACAGGCTACAGCCAGCAGTCAGGGAGGAAAGCCATGACCCAGAGATACAAAGGACATCAGGAGAGCATAACTGAGCCAAGACAGTGAGGAGTTCAAGTTTTGGTAGGAAGTGCTTAGCATTTAGATGGAACACACTAAGCCCTTAGCAGGAGTAGATGATGGGGGTGCAGTTGGACTGCATGTCACCAGACAGGAGAAAAAGAAAATATTTTTTGTGTGGAAGGGGGAAGGGCAAACTGTCTACCCAAAGTATTACGCAATATAAACAACTTATTGAAAACAAACTAGTTTATGGTTCTGTTTATAACTTTGAACCAAAACACTGCATTATGAGGATGACAAGAGGCTACATTTTATGATACTTTCCAACATATGATTTGTTTTGGGAAGGCAAAAGATACAAAATAATAAATTATGCCAATTAAGGTCACGTTCCTTGGGCCAACGAAAACCCAACGGTTAAAGAACTATATTTACAGCATCAGGAGGAAAAACTGAAACCTCATCATTGCAGATGTGCTCGTAATAGGATTCCAGTGTATATGGATAATGTGACCCCGACTTTTATATTATAAATGATTAATGCAGTCTTCTTGGCTTTCAGAAAAGTGGAAACAATGACAGAGTGCCACATTTACTATCAGAGCAGAAATGCTCAGCTGACTGCAGTGTATTCCAAAGCAATTTGAACCTTTTTTGGAAACTCAGGAAGTATATGTCTTTTCCTTCTTCATTTTTATGATAACTGCGCACTTGAGAATGAAATGCCACTGGAGAGATTTCAGACTCAATTAGAAAGGTTTAATTTCAGACTCAATTAGAAAGGTTAAGTATTTCATTTTATGTCTTTATTAATGGATGAATTAAATTAATGTGTGCTTATGTCGCAATTTGTAACTGCACATGTTGGCAGTTAAATATATAAAACTAATTTCAAAAGTATTTTAGTTTTTGTCAACCAGGTAAGTTCATTAAGCTAAAGTTTTGTTTTCAAGAATGACCCGGGTACAGAAATAGAAAAACAATACAAGCAAAACACATTACAATAACACTGATATAAATACACACTAAAATACAGAAAACCTACAAAACATTTGTTTACACAAAATTTAAAACTAAAAGTAAACCATAAAATCAAATATGTCACAAGTAAAACTTGATAAAGTTTTTTTTTTTAAGATAACTTTAAAATTAAACTTAGTATAGAATTTGAGAATTTAATTTCAACAGGCAATACGTTACAAAAGTAAAGGCCAATATAAGAAAATGCTCTTTGCTCTGCCTAGTTTTTAAAAACAGTACAATATGTAAGTCCCTATCACGGGACAGAAGAGGACAAGTCATAGGAGCATACTGAAAAACTTATAAATTAAGCATTTTGGAAGGTAATTTTGCTAGTTATTATATATGACTTGATAAAAAAAAAAACAACATATAAACACCTTGAATTGGGACCCCCCCCCCCCCATTTCATATTACACTCTTGGGTGTCTTTTACCAGTGTGAATCGCCTTGCATTTCTCAGCACTGAAACCCAGCTGCCATATCTTTGACTAGCAATACCTACCCAGATCCTCCCCAAGTTCCCTTATCCCTTCCTCTGTGTCAACCTTTGCAGAGATCGTGATGTTGTCTGGAAATAGGCAGATCTTGCCCTTGGTGATTTCCCCATGTCACAAATAAGCCCACTGAAAGGGATCAGGCGCAATGCCGACCCCCAAAGTACTCTGCTTGTTATGTCCCTTCAGCACTCCTAGACTGTTGAGTATACAGTGCAAAACAATAGGCAGCAGTGCACAGAAAATGGGAGAGGTATCACCCATTGAAATAACAAAGCTCCAAAGGAAAAATGATTCTGTGCATTCAGACATAATGGGTAAAGCCCAATAGCTACAACTATATTTCAAGGAAGACTCCTCGTAAAGGCAATTGGATTTAGTCCCACTTAATGTGTGGAAACATGTAACTCTTGATCAAAAGTGCACAGAAAACAACATTTCATTATACCATTCACAGTTTTACACTGTCAATAAATATTTTCTAGAAAGTGCTTCAATTCCAGTTCAAATAAGAAAGATAGTGCACCTTAAGAAAGTCTGAAGCTAGACTAATTTGAAAGTAGCAATTTGCCCTTGAATATGGCTGTTACCTGAGCATAGTCCACTCCTAAGTGATGTCCCTTACCTCTAAAAACATCTCATTTACTACTATCCTTTGTGTTCGGCCCCTCTGCCACATCTATACCCACGTCACCAATTGTTCCTCGACCCCTAAGTCCCTTCACCATTTGACCAGCCTGCTGTTGGGGACCGAGTCAACGGCTTTACTGAAATCTAAGTACACTACACTGATTGTCCCTTATTGGCTGCTCTGGTCTCCCAGTTGAAAAAGTTAATCAGATCTATGGGTCAAGACCTTCTCCTCTTGTAAACCCATGTTGTGTGGGGTCCTACTGCCAATTTCCTCTAGGACCTCTACTAGTACCTCCCTTAGTGTAGACCTCATAAGCTTTCCCACTATAGAAGTCAAGATTACTAGTCTATAATTCCCTGGTTCATCCTTACTTCCACTCTTGTGTAATGGGACTACTGTATGTTTACTGTCATCTAGTCCCTAGGGACCATCTCTGTGTTCAGCAAGTAGTTAAATAAATCTGCAAGTGGTCCTATCAATACCTCTGCTACCACCTTAAGCAGTGTAAGGTGTCTACTACCCTTTAAGCTTTTCTAACACGCTGTTCCCTGTTATTGTGGCCATGCTACCTGAGCACTTGCTTGTCTGTCTTTCACGTTTAACCCCACATTCCAGTGGTGGCCCATCCTTCTTCCTAGTAATGCTTAAACAAAAATACGTGTTCAGTATATCTGCTTTCTCTTTGTCCCTCTCATCCAATCCTTCCTCCTCACTCTCCAGTCTCACAATATCCTCTTTAATGGGAGGGATTTAAGCCTGAGGTTCAATGGGCGGAGCAACTACGTCATTCCCCCATCAGGCTTATAAGGCCACTTATCCTGGGATTCTCCAGAATTCATTTTTCGTAGTGGCCAGAGGCGCCGCTTCCCCACCCCACTCTGCTGATTCCTGTTAGTTCTCATTTCTGTGGTCACCTCTGGCCATCCGTTTGTTTCCCCTCACTGTGCCTTGGTGGCTTAGCCACTTGTCTCTGGTGCCTGAGTTGCGCTCTGCTCTTTTCCCCACTCGCATCACTCATTCGGGTTCTCCCCATACCTCCTTTCTTTTACCGCTCATCCTCAGCCCCCCCTCACATTCCTGGATCTGATTTCACCTTCCTATTCTCCTGGTGACCTGCCACGATTCTACCTTTCCAGCCGCCACAACGTGATTGCTGGCTGTGCGAGTCCACATTCTCAAGACTTGCCGGCTCTCCGCATTCCTTCCGCCTCTGCATCGATGACTCAAACATCCTTGCCTGCCTTCCGGACGCCTCATCATCTGTCGCAGTCAACAGTGTATGCCGTTTCACAGACACTCCATGGCATTTAGTGTATAGCTGCTCTACTTTTGTCCATCACCCACCTGCATCCGGCCTTCCTGACTTCATGCCTCTCCTCAAATTAAGTTGTCCTGCAGAGCCTTTTTGCCATGGTGGACCGCTGCATCTTGCCCCGCTTCCAGTCCTTTCCCGTGACCGCCCCCTTCACCTCCTCCTCCCTGGCTCTGTCACACACTGTTTCAATGGCACCCATATGGGATACCTGTTCATGTTTTGGCAATGTTTCTCCAGTTCAGTGGGTTCATTTCATTGTCGTTCAGCTCACTTCTGTCTCTATCGCTTGTATTTAAGCTGCCCTGCAGTGGCCCAGCTTCACTTCTATCAAGCATTGGACTGCTGCTGACAGCAGGGGCATCCCTTCTGCATACTGGGCTCATTTATTCACAAGGCTCGAGGGAGATCAAAACGGAAGCCATCTGATAGCTTTCATCTATTCAATTAGTTTGTAAATGGTTAGTTTTAGCTTGGTCTCACTATTGCTGCCACTTCCATACCAGTCTAGCGTTGCTTGTACAGCGCTTTGGGATGCATTGTGTCTATCATGACTTCAGGGGATTTCATTGGGGCATGAAAGTGTCTGCCTGGGACATGCTGTTACTTTTCCCATTTCTTTATCTTCTAGTCCATGCAGTTTTCAAATGCTGTACTTTCCAACGTTTTCTGTTTCTGGAATGACTATGTCAGTGGAACCCCACCCTGTTCCTCATCCTGTCTATGCCCCATCCTTTCCTTTTTCACTTTGTCATGTGTGTCATGGTATCACCTACTGTGTTCTCTTTCCTACAGTCTGGAAATACTCACAGTCCCATTTTGTGCATTTCATGGGATGTGTACGTGGGGCCGTGTACGGCTTACGACTGCTTGAGTCTTCAGTTATCTGTGCCAATAGCCTTCATTTGGCTGTCTCTGGCCGCCTCCCTCTGGCCTGTGCTCGTTATTTCTTTTGGGCATCTAACTCATTGAATCTGATCTCAGGGTTTCATCATTCACATCGCATATTCACTCAGTCATTCCATCGTCTAGGCACGCCTATCATGACTCATGTGCCACCTCATCCAGCTCACCCTACTGCAGTTCTCATCGCATACTGGCTGGGTCCTATGCTACCCCATTGACCTCCCTACCGTCCTTTGTCCTTTCATATCTCGCTTTCCCGTACCAGCCTCCATGGCTTCAATCCATCATCGTACCTCGTCCATTTCCTAATTTTACCTTCCTCATCCTAGCGCCTTTTCTTGTACCAGCCATCATGGATTCACTCCATTCATAGCTTCACTCCTCTTCATATATCAGCCAGTTTTGCTCCTTGATCGCTTGAACTGAGCGTAGCCTCTGGTTCCAGCCATATCTCCTTGGCCTTGGACTCTACCTCCTTTCGAGGAGCCTACTTACTCACAACGCTCTGTCAAGTGTACTGCCTTCATACAAGTGCATTTTTCAAGTTCATTCCTGTTTCCTGTTATTCGCATTCCATACTGCCCCTCAAGGATTTACTCCAATTGAAGCCTGCACTCAATATTTCTTTGGGTGTACCTATCATGATTCCTATGCCGCCTCATCGACCTGCGGCCATCCTGTCGCATGTATCAGGTTCATGGCTCCAGTCATCATTCACTTATCCTCACCTCAAGGTTTATCTATTTACATCATTTTCTCAAACATTCCTATCATTGAATCCTATGCTATCTCATTGACTCTGACCTCAGGGTCTAATCGCTCCCATCGTATAATCAAGCCTGCCCTATCGGCCTCAGCATCTTCCTACTTACATTGCTCAATCAAGCATTCCTCTCATTGGGTCTTATGCTACCTCATCAACCTGCCGCCCTCCTGTGGTGATCATCATCATTGGTCTGAATCGCTCTACTCCTTCCCATCGACTACTCGAGCTTACCCCTCTCGGGTCCCTGTTACCTCATGTTCCTTCTTCAATCAGTGCTTTCATTCAGGGTTTTCCCCTATCCCATCATCTTCCCCATTCATATTCTTCTCTTTAATGGCATACATCCTTAAATCAAACATTGTCAGCCTGGATGGAAGGTGGCCTAGGCCTTGGATCCCAAGAGGTTTTCTCCTAAAAGGGTTTTTTCCTCTCCTCCATGCCAATGGTCATAATATTAGTTAGAGTCAGTGCTTTCTTAGGTTAGTTAGCTAGGTTCCGCTGTTTGACGGAGGTGGATGGTGGCCCCAGGTTTTCCCTCTCTCCTTAGAAAGTCCACCCTCAATCATCTTCTCAGAAATCATTCATTCATCATCCTCGCCTCTTCGATGCTTCACACATGATTGGGTATTCTTTTTGGGCTTCTTCCTAAGCTACCTTTAGCCGACGCAATCATTCTCATGGCACCTATGGGGGGGGGACCCTCCTCTAGGGTTCCTTGCATCATACTCATACAGGGTGGTATGTCCCATGGATAGAGAGGCGGAAAGCCACAAAAGTAAATCGAATCACACAAGCATCATCTCATGTCATCTATTGCATAAGCACAATTGAATGGGAAGGCTTTAAGCCAGAGGTTCAATGGGAGGAGCAACTACATCATTCCCTCATCAGGCTTATAAGGTCACTCATCCTGGGGTTCTCCAGGATTCATTTTCGTAGCCCACCATCCACCCCTCCTCCTCCAGCGGCTTGTCTCTCTTACCCGTGGGCATCTTCCTAAGCTACCTTTAGCCGACACAGTCATTCCTGCAGCACTTGTAAGAGGGGGGCCCTCCTCTAGGGTTCCTTACGTAATACCCCTACAGGGTGGTATGTCCCATGGATAGAGGCGGAAAGCCACAATAGTAAATCGAATCACACAAGCATCGTCTCATCTTATCTAGTTGCATAAGCACAATTGAACATTGTGTTACTCCTGGATGTACCTGAAGAATGCTTTTTCCCCTTGCTTCGCTACAATTGCAAGCCTGAACCCTGTTTCAGCCTTGAGATCTCTCACCTTCCTGTGGCTACCTTTTCTTGCCTTCAGATACATCTCTGTACCCTACCCCCTTTGGCTTCCTTTGTACTTCAGGAATACCCTCCTTTTGGCTCTTACCATAGTCTTTACTTCTGTTGTTAACCATAAGGACCCCTTGCCCTTTCTCCCTTTGACACCTTTCCAGTTTAGCTTTCTGCCACCTCAGTCGTTGCTTTTTTAAATTCTTCACATTTTTCCTCCACCCCTTCTACTGGTCCTATTCTCCATGTGCTTCTTTCTGACAACTCCCTCATCCTGTTGAAATCTGCCTTTTTAAATCCCATACCCTTTCTGTACCAGCCCCTTTAGCACTCCCTATCTTAACCTCCAGCACCACTGTTCTGTGGTCACTGGAACCAAGTGATTCCCAGACTTCTGCATTTCTACATCTCTACTACATTCCTGTACTGGAGAAGAATGAAATGGGTGAAACTGCACTCTTAACGAATAAAATTTAAAGAGGGGAAGGCACTACACAGCAGCTGTTCGATTTCATTGGTCAGACTGTCATCATTGCTACTCATTGTGTGACCCTGAGCAACTCATTTAACCTCCCAGTGCGCCATACTACCCAGCTATGGAAATGGGTGTAAGCAGGGCCCCAGCTGAAATGAGATACCCCAGCTGGGCTACCTGAGTAAATACACTGCAAAAATGAGTAAACGCAGAACCGCAGTGAAAACGAGACACTGTATCTCAGCTGGAGTATCTTGGTAAATGCACTGCAAAAATGGGCAAAAGCAGGCCCAAACTGGAAATGAAATGCTGCATCTAAGCTGAATTCTCCTGGGGAAAAACACTGTGAAGAAAAAAAAAAACTGTTGTCAATTGCTTATCTTTCCTTGTCCCCTGCCCCAAGCAGTGTGGCCTAATGGTTAGAATACTGTTAGGAACTGGGAAATCGCAGGTGCAATCCCTGCTGGCAAGAAATATTAATTGAGTATCCCTAAGCAAATCACTTAACCTCTCATTACTCCAGTCCACCCAGCTGCTAAAAACTGGTATAAGCAGGTCCCTACTGGAACTGTGATGTTGCAACATCCAGGGAAAAGAAACTGTAAAACAACAGAACCAAAACATGTCTGGCACACACTAGCTTTTCCCAGTGCCCCACTCACATGCAGTAACAATTAGTGGGTGAGAACTGCTGTGTATCAGGATATCACTGGTTTAAACTCTGCCACAGCCAATTATTCTGTGACCCAGAGCAAGTTACTGAAAACGAGATGTTGCATCTACACTGGACTGTCCTGGGTAAATATACTGTTAAAAATAAGTAAAAGCAGGACCCTCCAGAACCAAGATGTTGCATCTTTGCTGGACTTTCCTTAGTAAATAAATTGTGAAAAAGAATACATTAACCATTACTAACTAAGCATAGCAATTTAACTAATAATATGTGTTTAATCTGTGCTCCTTTACTTACTGAGCATAACAACTGCTTTCACGCAACATGCAAGAAAATATCAAGGCATTTACTGATAGAAACACAGAAAAACAGACAATGATGGAAGAAGAACGACTAAAAGTCCATCTGGTCTGCCACGAATTCCCTACCTGCCCCGGGACCTATTGTACATATGGGGTTTTATCTGTCCCAGTCCCCCGCTTTAACTGCCATTAGCAACAACACTAATGTGCATGCCCAGGGTCATGGGGGCTTCAGTTTTCAGTCAAGAATATAAATGGCTTAAAGGACTCAGTTTTACCTGGGCATAACTCTGCTGGGTACAGAAACAGATGACTACCAGGCACACTACTTGTTTTACATGGGGAAAAATTGCCCAGCTTGTTCATGAATGAGTGTACCCATGGCGATGTGCCATTTTATTCACATGGATGCACAAGAACAGTAGCCAGCTGGCATTCAGGTTGGGATGCTTAAAATGCATTTTTACATTTAAAAAAATACAAAACTGTTCCTTTTGTGGAAAAACAATGTTATATATTAAGAATTTGCAGACATGGAGCAGGCAACAGGGCAAATGCTAGCATATACAGTACTTTGAAAAGGGGCAAAAAAGCCAACAGTGTCCCTTTGATGCAGAGAGGAGCATGCATGACAACAACAGGTGCTACAATCCATGCTTGTTGGCATTTGAAAAGGGTCACAAAGAAGGGGGTCTCATCACATTTGTAACTAAGTACAACGATCTTTGTGTGGGAAAATAGGCCAGGTTGTAAAGAAAAACTGGTCAGTTCTCAAGACTGATGTTGGAACTGTCGGAGGTCATAGGTGAAATGCTCAGGGTCATATTTCATAGCCAATTTAGCCACAAGCAAGAGAGACAATTATCCTGGTTATCATCTTATGCAAAAAGATTATATGACTGCAAATGCTGTAACTATGTGCTTGTGCACAACCTGAAAATATTTTCAAACACCCCAACAGAAATAAAGAAGCAGAGGCCAGAGGGTTTATCAACAGTCTCTATCTCTAGAATGTACTTTGTGTCGACTGTTTCAATTGCAATAAGCTGTACATAGGGAGAATTGCTAGAATATTGAAAAAGAGAATACAGGAATCTCTCCGGGACATTGCGCATCAAAGACAAGACAGTCCTGTTGTTTTACATTTTGCATCTAAGCATAACTCTGACCCACAAGAAATAACGTTCATAGAGATTGAAAAAGTATGTTAGATCAGAAGAGCGGGCAATGTTTGGCACACTGTCCTGCAAAAGGAAAGTACAGATGGATTAATATTTTAGACAGTTTGAAGCCAGAACGACTAAATGAGAAACTGGATTACAAACTGTTCGTGTGAAGTGAAAACTATCTTCTGCTAGCAAACATAGTAATACAAAATATATTTTTGTCCTGTGATGATGACTACATTGTTCTTTTCTTATTCTGTTACTTACAAATTTCCATTTGTTTATTTTTTACAGAACATTGTGATGAAACCTTTACTTATGCCCACTCTTGGACTGCCTCTCCGTCTTTCCTCTCTAAATAGTCAGTAGCTGCATGTTCCTGAGTAAGGCAACCCACGGTGGAATAGTGACCCTTTTTTGAATGAAATGAATTAGTGAAAACTGGAGAATATGCCCAATATGTTGTGATCTGGATACTGATTGTCCAGTGTAACAGGATGCAGCATCATAATTGTCTAATACGCTTCTTTTTCCACCCTTTTCTTTCTTCCTTTCGCTCCCCCACCCCACCTGATCGGAATCCCATTTCTTACTTTATCCATTCCTATTCTAATTTCATAGCTATCCTTTTCATACCTCGTTCCTACCCCTCCTGGTTTTCTGCTGTCCTCTTCTTTCTTTATTTAACTCCACACACCTTCCAGTACCACCCATCCTTGTGTAACTGCAGCTTTGCAGAATGAGTTGATTATGTTCTGTCAGTTTTTAACACTCTCTGATCTGGTTTTGCAGTCACCTACTCCAGCTATGATTAGGATTCTTGTACTTTTTATTTAGCAAAATATGAGGATGCTAATACTTAAACATATATGCATGAATTACCAGAATATGATAATAATGAATTAATCCAAAGTAATAAATTTAATCTTTAGCAGTTCTCCTCATCCTATTCTAGAGCTGCTGTTGCAAGCTTTGTTTTGTCATACACAATGCATGTACCTTAAGAGTGTTTCATTTTCATTGGTGATTGGATGTCTGCTCATTTTAAACCGTGCACAGAACACCATGCTGCCCCAACGAAGCTGGGTGTCAAACTGGTTAAAGGGACTGTCAACCCACAGAGCCTCAATGTGTCTATAATTTTAAAAAACATTTTATGATTGCTCACATTCTGTGGAATTTGCTTATGTAGCTGGTAGTTTGTTTCAGATTCCTTTTTCCTTTTAAAAGTAAAAAGCAGTGGTACACCAGGTGTACCTGAAGCTGACTGCTCCCAAGGCCCGTGGGGGCTTGGCCCTCCCATCCCTTTTCACGTACTATGTTGCTCAACACATGAGTAAAGCAGCCATCTGGTTTAAACCAGATTCCCCTCTCAAACTGACACTTACTCGCCTATTTAGTTGCATATAGAGAGAAACCTGGCTCATAACTCAGCTTGTACTTTACTGGCCTTAGGTCGTATATGCCCCGCTCAGCTCCCCTGAGCACTCAGAGGATCTCCTTTGGCCTGGTCTCTCAAGGCCTTCCATCAAATGCAGGCCCATCTTTTGGTAACCTGGTACCATTCGCCCACTCAACCGCTTTTCAACAATCCTCGTTCTCAGATTGGTACCTGCCTATTCCCCCTTCATTTCTCCCTGAAATATGACATACCACATTGAACGATTTCCTTCAAGGAGATGACATAACCCCGTTTCCAGTTCTCTGGGATCAGTTTCATCTCCAACAGAAGGATATCTTTAAATTTTTCCAGCTTAAACACTCGATACTTGCCTTCTTGGGCCCTACACCCCTCAGAAGACCTTGTCACAGTGCTTACTACTGCAGGACAACCACATGCGGTCTCTGGTATTTATAAACACATACAGACTCTGGACCCGCATCTCCCAACAGGGGTTTGTTTTTATTGGGTACATGTTTAATCTCTTTCTACAGAAACTGAACTTTGGGGGAAGATTTGGAGAGGGATTTACAAATATATTAAGCAAGATAGACTACGTTTGATCCAATTTAATATTATGCATAATTTATATTATACCCTGGTCAGATTGCACAAAATTGGATACTTGGCTTCCCCTCTTTGTTCTCGCTGTAAACAAAGTCCTGGCACTCTCTACCACTTGCTCTGGACATGTCCTCACACCCAAGACTTTTGGACTGCAATCAAAGGTCTCTTGGACCCCCTTCTAGGTTTGGAACCATTATTTACCCCAGAATGCTGCTTGCTTTACTTCTTCCCGTGGGGCACACCTCGTATAAGGAAAGCTCATCTTACACTATTGACCTCAGTAGCAAAGCTCACAATGCTTCGACACTGGAAAGAGGATACTTTGCCCTCAGTTCTAGAATGGTACGGGAGGCGCTACTTGCTCTTCAGCTGGAGAAACATATAGCATCCATGCAATACAGGCCTCAGACCTTTAAGGGCACTTGGGAACCCCTCTTGATGCTGCTCTGTCTCTGGAGCCCATAACCCAGTGTCTTAACCTCGTTGTCAGTGCTTTTCTTTCCCCATATTCCCTGTGCAGAGATGGGGAGAGTAAGGGTTTGGGGGGGAGAGGCAGGTTTGGGGGGGAAGGCGGGTTTGTTTTAGGGTTTTTGTGTTTTGTGATATTGTACTAGTTTTATTTTCATTTCTTTGTACTTGTGTCTTATTACTGTCCTTTTGGGCAGCAGCATGGCTATTGTATCACATTATATCTTGTTATGCATGTATGCTGCCTTTAAAATTAATAAAGCATACTGAATTTGAAAAAAAAGCAAAAAGCAGACTGCCCACCATATTGGTGTTACCACATAAAAATGTGTTTGTTTACATTTCTTTATCAACTTCCACCACATCTTTCCTGGACTTAGGAACACCCTTAGCACAATCTAACCACTCACGATACAGTGGGAGGACAGGACACTATTGCATCACGAGTGACTGCACTGTTTGTTGATGTTCCTAATGTTGGAAGTATGCAATAAGAGCAATCAAGGATCTGAAACAAAACAAGACTGGGTATAATTACACCATTACCATGCATTTCACTTCTACTAAGGAAGGAAGGAAGCATATAAAGCAACCAACAACTTCGATGAATTATAGAGAAGGTAAGCAATCAAAAATTGTGGGGTTTCAACCTGAAATCAAATGATGCAAAAAGATTGAGAGTGTCACTTTAAGGGGCTGGTGATAAAGGGTGATGGTAAATGGTAGCCATTCAGGTGACAGCAGCATGAATAGTGGGGTGCCAGAGAGTTTGGTGCTGGGACTGGTCCTCTTCAATGTCTTCATAACTGATACTGCAGAGGAGCTTCAGAGGAAGGTACATCTCTTTGTGGATGATACAAAAATATGCAAAAGGATTGACACTCAAGAAGGGGTGGAGAGAATGCAAAGGGATCTGAGGAAACTAGAGGGAACGATCTATGGGTGGCAGTTGAGTTTCAATGCCAAACAATTAAAGGTTATGCACTTAGGACTGTGCAACCCAGGGGATGTGTATAAGATGGGGGGGTTCTCACAGTCACCAAGCAAGAAAGAGACGAAGGAGTCATCATATCTGATGACTTCAAGGTAGCTGGATAGTGTGACAAAGCAGTAGGAAAGGCTAATAGGATGTTGGAGTGCATTGGGAGAGGGATTTCTAACATGAAGAGGGAGGTGGCGCTGCTGTTGTATCGCTCACTGGTGAGTCCCCACCTGAAGTACTGTGTCCAGTTCTGGAGACCACACCTCCAGAAGGACATTGAAAGGGTTGAGGCAGTACAGAGGAGGGCAACCAAAATGGTGAGAGGGGTTGCACTAGAAGCCATATGAGAAAAGGCTACTGGAACTCAACATGTACTTCCTGAAAGAGAGGCAAGCCAGACGGGATATGTTTGAAACCTATAAGTACCTCACAGGAGTGAACAAGGTACAAGTGGAGGGTCTAGTTCAGTGAAAGAAGGTACTAGAACAAGGAGACATGCATTAAAGCTAAGGGGGGACGTTTAGGAGAGATGTGTGGAAATACATCTTCATGGAAAGGGTGGTGGATGACTGGAACAGTCTGCCACAGGATGTAGTGGGGAAAAAGCATGTATGGAATAGTCACAGGGGCGTATTAGGTAGAGGAACAGGCGGAAGGAGTGACACCTATGACCTACTAAGGTTAGAGGTGACAGAATAGACAGGGAAAAGGGGCAGACTGGATAGGCCTAAAGGTCTGTTTCTGCAGACAAAAATCTACATTTCGATGCTTCTATGATTCTAAGTTCATTGAGAGAAAAGCCCCAGAGGTATTGGGTCATGTTTCGTTTAATCAGACTTAGGGTATAACCAAATGCAGTGTTAGGCATAAGCAAACCAAATAGCCATTTTATGTGCCAGTACAGAAGGGGTACACTAAAGTAGAAAGTATAAGCAAAGATCAGCTTGAAAAGCTAAAAGTGGCAACAGAATAAAAAACTAAATTATTGTTAACACCCTTGTATTCACAGAATTTCTACCACTTTTTTGATGTGGGTTGGGGAGGAGAGACACTGTGGGAGTGGTGAAGTGGGTATCACAAGTACTTCTGCTTGGGTTGCCATTGGGTCTAAAACCAGTCCTAGGTGTACCTTGACAATAAAGGTTAATTCTAAACCTTTTATTACTTAAAACTGTCAGCTCTGTGCTGTTTTACAATCAAGAGTCTAGCTGATATACGTCATACAAGGTAACCTCATCTTCCAAACAGTGCTCAGTGCACCTGTACCTGAAAACAAGGGAAGGGAGGTAGGGGAGGAACCTGTACATAAGCCTGGAGGAATGAGTATGCCAACCGAACATCGACACCCCAGTGGCGAAATCTCTAACAGTGACAATTTTGACAGGTTTTGACATTTTTACTGTGAGGGACCTGAGGGCGAAATGTTGCCCTTTTGCTGATTTTGCCCCCTTCAAATCAACTCCGACTCGGGTTGATAATCTATACTGGGGTGGGGTGGGGGGTTTTGGGGACACAGCCCCGCAGAGAAACACACCAATGTCAGATGGGCTAAATTTCACCTGTTAACATTGGGGATCTTGCTATGCCGAACCTTGACAACAGTGTTGTCGAATCAGCATAGGAAAACTGGAGGAATGGCAGCAATGCTGAATGAATATTTCACTTCAGCATTCAACAAAGGGTCCCACAGGGAAGGTCTGTTCAGTGGGAGGTCCCACGGCATCAAGGGGAACCATGATGCAAAATGCAGACATCATACCTGCCCTAGTAGCTGACTACCTAGCAAACACCAAGCGTGGTGAAGCCCAAGGAGCAAATGGGATACACACCAGGATCACAGTGGAGCTAGAGGAACAATTTGTGGGGCTCTTCTATGGTAATCTTTCATAAGTCTGTCCATATAGCAGAAAACTGAAAAGTTATTAAGTACCTTTATGCTGTCATTTTGTTCATTTATTTTCCACCAAATGGCACTGAGTACACCTACATTCTTCTTTGCCATTTGTTGGTAGGGACTAACTACCACTCTGATGCAACACATCCCATCTTCAAGATATGGGCATGGTTTGATCCTAGCAACTATCAACTAATCAGGCTGACATCATAGCTGGGCAAGGTCCTGGAATCCATTATCACACACAGAATAATGTATCGCTAGGAGCAGACTTGATTAGCATAGTGTCCCTTTAGATTTTACACTACATGTTACTGCGTAGATGCTATTACAGCACAGCCTTGAATTTGTGTAGTGTGCATTGTGCAGCTATATCCCAAGGTGCTTCACAGAATTAGCAAATGCAGATAGGACTATACATGATCCCCCTGCACATTAACAACAACAAAACAAATAAATAAACAAACCAGAAATACACTAAGTACAAAAGTCAAAATACTGTAGATACCAGAGAAAACTATTGTATAGTGTCCCATTGCACAGAGTATGTATATGGATGTGTAACCCCCCTGCAAATGGGGGTTCCCAAAAGACTTCCAGGAGCTTGCTTGAATGCTCCAAGCCTGAATGGTGTTTGGCGTTTAAGCCATTTATCAGTGAGTGTTTTTAGAACCTATGGTACTGTCTCTTTAAGAGCTGTCTGCTTGCAGACATAATTAGTTTGTATGGGGGACTGTGTGTTTCTTGATTGAGTACCACCGAGCTGCTGCCAATTCACTCCATTTTGCAGTCACTAGGGTGCAAAGGAACCTATCTGAAAGATGTAACTGTTTGCCAGAAATCATTTAGAGTAATAATGAAATTACAGTTTGTCTAACTTGCTTTTGCAGTCAGAACTGTGTCTGCCTAGTTCCCCATTCTGGTTTTGAACTGCTGAACTGGACCAATCAGTGTGGGGTAAGCTAGCTCTAAAATGGTGCCTTGGACGAATCAGAACTTGGACTCATAATCTGAGCCAGCCACAAGAGGATTGTATGGGCAGTGACTCTGGGAGATATAGTTTAGACTTCGGCGCCTTTTTGGACCAACAGGAGCAGTCTATTGTGAGTGACAGCCAGTCCAGTCAAGAACTGGGAGGAACTCAAAGGAAGTGCCCGGTTTTGTCTGTTGGAGTTTGAGTTGAGCTCTGACAGTGAAGAAGGAAGGAGCCCTGTGCTTTTTCAGTGTGCAGTTTTAGTCGGGAAGCGTGTGTAAGGCCCAGAGTTCGGTCTGCAGCTTGTAACTGCTTGTTAGGACTGAATCCGTCCTGTGAAGAGAATCAAGGATATCTGAAGAGTAGAAACCAGGCTCACCCTGTAGAAGACTGGAGAAATTGCTGAATTGCACTCGGTCTGTCAGGAACTGAATCTGCTGTGTGTTCTCCTGGTATTGTGCAGTAATTGCGATCGGGATAGAGAAGCAGCCTGCCTGGTATAGTACTTTCTGTTTTACCATATAAATGTGTGAAGAGGCTTGTGTACCTCAAGTGAATCCTGCTGCCATTAAAGGACTTTTGCCTGTTACTGTTCACCATATAAATGTGTGAGGAGGCTTGGTTAGCTCAAGTGAATCCTGCTGCCATTAAAGGACTTTTTGCCTGTTGCAGTTTGCCATATAAATGTGTGAGGAGTCTCGTGGAGCTCAAGAGTAGCTCTTGCTGACATTGAAGGACCCTATCTTGTTTGGAGGTCGTGAGTACTAATTCAGGGTCGCCCCTGTTGAATTGCCACATTGAATCCAAATGGAATCACTGTACTGCTGACTGTTTAAACTAATTTTCTTTTCTCTTAGGGAAAGGGCCCCCACCAGCTGCCACGGTTTGACAGCCACTAGGGCTTGGGTACCCAGGGACAGTAACTGGTAGGGATAGGCCTGTGCACAGAGCCATAGGTAGATGAGTAAAGTGATAAGCTAATTAACCTGATTTCCCTGTCCTTGTTATATTCCCTAAATAAATCCGAGCTGCTTGTTTCAGCAAAGTTATACTGCCTGAGGTATTTGTCTATGTTAAAGTATTGTACTGTGATTGTTGCACTGTATCTTATTTTACAGGAGGTCCCAGTGCCTGAACCAGCCTGGGGGTAAGTGTATACTGTGAAGGTAATTCTGATGTGACTGTGTGGGCCACTGGTAGGAAGAAAGGGGATTGCAGTGTCCCAGAGGGCTGTGACCAAGTAAGTTTAACTATTGCAAACCCTGACCTCTGGGTGGAGGCACCCGCCATTGGATCCAGGCCCCTCTACCTGTTAGTGGCAAATCAGGCAGGGGTAGTAGCCCCTGGGATAGCGCCATCTAGGGGTTACATATGCAACTGTTAGTGTATATGTTATTTCCTTATTAAGGCTTCATTATCATTTTTTATAACATGGGCAAGGATGTATGCGTGATCTGATTGGCAGAGATTAATCTGGTGACTGTTACTTAATCTCTGTGAATCAGTCAGCTTTTTGTGCTGTGGTGATCAGTCTCCTGTTAAAAATACATACATCCTACCAAATCTTGTTAATGTGACATGAAACATTTTCTAACTGTAGCCATGTTGTTATTCCTGTGTAGCGAGAGTACATCTCATATGAGATTTCCCACCCATCCACCTGGTGGACACTGTAGTATTGGGCGATATCTGAAGATGTATGTGAGCCAGTAACTCAATACATAGTACATCTATATAATTGAACAGTAGCACTGTCATAATAGTGATCGTCGTCCTCCCCAGTTAGTCACACATAACACCATGAGAACACATCTACCGGACTGAGCCTCCTCATAACAAGCATAGCATAGTTTTTTTTTTTTTAATTATCATACTGGAGTGTTAGCGGCATCCATTGCAATCTTTTGTCAGACTGGTGAGAGAGATGTGTTGTGTGGCAGTTGAACGGTTTCCCCTCATCATCGCTGTGAATGGACTGTGTGATGCAGTGTATTGCAAAGAAATAATCCAAACCCCGAAAGAGAGAGACAGACTGACAAGTTGAAATCATGTCAAATTTATTGATGTGCCAGAGGGAGAACAAGGAACATTAGTAAATATGCTTCCGGGAGCACGGCACTGTGCAGGAAGAGAGAGTCAACAGGTAGCGGCCGGAGCATGCTGGAACAGAGACTCATTATAATACATGCAGAGTGTGTAAACGATCAGTGTTCGGCAGGTACCGTGACACACTGTGCAGGAATAGAGATTCTGCTGGTAACGGTGGGAGCTGCTGGAACAGAGACTCATTATAATACATGCAGAGTGTGTAAACGATCGGTGTTCGGCAGGTACCGTGACACACTGTGCAGGAATAGAGATTCTGCTGGTAACGGTGGGAGCTGCTGGAACAGAGACTCATTATAATACATGCAGAGTGTGTAAACGATCGGTGTTCGGCAGGTACCGTGACACACTGTGCAGGAACAGAGATTCTGCTGGTAACGGTGGGAGCTGCTGGAACAGAGACTCATTATAATACATGCAGAGTGTGTAAACGATCAGTGTTCGGCAGGTACCATGACACACTGTGCAGGAATAGAGATTCTGCTGGTAACGGTGGGAGCTGCTGGAACAGGGACTCATTATAATACATGCAGAGAGTGTAAACAATCGGTGATTGGCAGGTACCGTGACACACTGTGCAGGAATAGAGATTCTGCTGGTAACGGTGGGAGCTGCTGGAACAGAGACTCATTATAATACATGCAGAGTGTGTAAACGATCGGTGTTCAGCAGGTACCATGACACACTGTGCAGGAATAAAGATTCTGCTGGTAACGGTGGGAGCTGCTGGAACAGAGACTCATTATAATACATGCAGAGTGTGTAAACGATCGGTGTTCGGCAGGTACTGTGACACACTGTGCAGGAATAGAGATTCTGCTGGTAACGGTGGGAGCTGCTGGAACAGAGACCATTATAATATGCAGAGTGTGTAAACGATCGGTGTTCGCAGGCACTGTACACACTGTGCAGGAATAGAGATTCTGCTGGTAACGTGGGAATAGCTGGAACAGAGACTCATTATAATACATGCAGAGTGTGTAAACGATCGGTGTTCGGCAGGTACTGTGACACACTGTGCAGGAATAGAGATTCTGCTGGTAACGGTGGGAGCTGCTGGAACAGAGACTCATTATAATACATGCAGAGTGTGTAAATGATCGGTGTTCGGCAGGTACCATGACACACTGTGCAGGAATAGAGATTCTGCTGGTAACGGTGGGAGCTGCTGGAACAGGGACTCATTATAATACATGCAGAGTGTGTAAACAATCGGTGTTCGGCAGGTACCGTGACACACTGTGCAGGAATAGAGATTCTGCTGGTAACGGTGGGAGCTGCTGGAACAGAGACTCATTGTTGGACACGCAGACTGTGTAAACAATCTGTGCCTGGCAGGTACCGTGACGTTTCTGGCTTAATCTGGAGGTTGGGAGTGTGCAGTGGTAAAGCATCAGTATTTGGCAGGTATCATGACACTTCAGGCTGAATTTGGGGGTTCAGGGGTGCGCTTCAGTGTCAGCAGAGAATTGAGGGGTGGGGAAGCTGTGCACTCACACAGTGCAGTGTGAGTACATAATAGGATACAGTACCCTGCTGTCAGAAGAACAAAAAATTCCAGTTGCTCCTTGATTCTGTACTCTATGGCTTGTTCACCACAAACTTCTCTGTGTTGAACTATTTTAACTGTGGCAGAACACAGAAAAGTGTTGTGCTGCAGCCATAAATAGTGGAAGAAGACTAAATAGTTCCCACATTTTTTCCCTATTATTCCAAGAGTTTTTGTCTATTTGTCTCCACATTTTGCCCATGTTATAAGCGCAATAACCCACTCCAGGGTGTGCAGTTATTGGGGATTAATCAACACCCCATCTGCTGTGAGGACACTTGGCCTGCAGCCTCATGCCTCACAACATACCCAGGGTGTTGATTAATCCCCAGTAACCGCACACCCTGTCGTGGGTTATTGCTTACATAGAGGTTAGTGCCTGTCAACTAACAGCTGTGTAGTTGTCGTGTACTACCAGGCAAATGGCCAAAGCTGAGAAGGCAACTGCACCCTTTGTACTCCTGCATTAGAAAAGCAACTCAGTCAGGTGACTTGGGGAGGAGGGGTTTTAGGCTAATTCATACTTTCTAACCCCAACATGAAACGGTGTACCCAGGAGAAATACAGCTCAGGGCTACCACTTGCCAGTTTGGCAACAACCAGGGTTTATGAATGAGCCTGTGTCACTGGAGACCAGCTGTAAAGAGTACTGAGCATCCCACTGGACACTTTGCTCCTTTGAGGGAAGGGTTGCCGGCTTCTGCTTTGATACTGACACCTGGGTGACAACAGATGACAGTGCAGCTTGGAAGCCTGTGCTGGAGGAGAGGAAAGTGCCCGATGTCAGCAAGGGTGGCACGTTCCTTGTACACATTTGAGCCCTGATGTTCCAGCATAGTGGCATCCACAGGGGGTGAAGCACAAGGTGCAAAAACCTCAACTGCTGCTAGATGACACTGGCTCTGGCCAGAGGCCTGGGACCACTGACTGTGTCACTCTTTGTGTGCTGGCTGAAGATGACTTGAAGGGCCCTTTGGACAAGCCCAGAGAATGGATCCCCACTGTTAGAGGTAAGTCATGGGGGCATGTTGGGTGAGGCAGGTAAGATTCAGGGAAGGTGGATGATAGGTCAGTCCTGAAGGGGACGTGCTGCAGATGAAGGGGGGGAGGAGTTTGAAACAGGGCCAAAAAAGTAAAAACTAAATTCGCAGAAGCAAATCTGAAGCTGGCTCGCTGGCACGGCAGAAGTGCTTCCGTCTGCGGCACCAACGACTGGGGATTAGGAGCAGATGTCAGAGGTTCAGCCGGGTGGGGGGCTGAGCATCCCAGGGACTGCTTGCCTTCTCTGAGGGAGGGAGGGAACTTGCTACCCGGTGCCTACTGACCCCTCGAGTTGACAGGGGGTTAAGGCAGTCAGGGACCACACTGGGAGACTGTAGGGGCAGGGACTGGCAGACCTCTGCACGTCAGGTGTGGGAGCGTGCCTGATTGTGCACCGAGGTCATTGCACGACCAGCCCTGCCTTGGACAGGTGGGAAGCGGGAACACACAAGGGAAGACCCCTTCGGTGCTAGACTCATGATGCCCGGATCTTGGCATGTGCCGAGACCTAGCAGATACTGGGGGTGCCCCCCAACCCCACCCCACCCCCAGCATCTAAAGGCCAAAAATACAAACATAATAAAAATAAATAAGAAAAAGAAAAACCAAAGCAAATCTGAAAGTCATTTCAGGAGTCTGATGCAAAGCCAACTCCAGATGTCTTGGCATGGCACTGAGAATGACCATATGATTAATTTTTAATCCTTGGGACCAAAAACTCTTAAACTGAGTTTTAGATTAATGATACTCAAGTATTACTTAATTATTTGATTTGTTTGCAGAATTTCAAATGTTTAAACAACATAAAACACACATTTAGAATAGCAGGCAGATGTTTTTCATGAGAAATAATGTTTTTTTGGTTACTGAGATATGTAGTTTTCAAGTTAGAAAAAGTCTACTCTCTTGTCACACCCACCATGAACAAATTCAACATCTTGGTGTGGTGCTGTGCTGTTTATCATCCCAAACTTGTGCTAGCTCCTTTCTACTATATCAATAGAATGAATCAAATACATACTGTTCAGCAGAAAGTCACATCAACAAAAGGAATTTTTAAAACTGGATAATGGTGGCAGCAATAATTAAAAATTAGTAATAAAAGATATTTTTTTGTATCAGCTTAATTTAGAACCTTTACCATTTTTTCAAGTTTTGGACCAGGAAGACACACTAAGCCGAGGCTTGCTTCCAAGTGCATCCTAGGAGCACAGGGAAGTTAAGTGACTGCTCGTGGTTACACAGTACGCAATTGGTGGCTGTGAGATTCAAACCCAGTTCTCAAGGATTGCAGCTCAGTGTTCTTAACCACTACTCTATACTGCCTCATCACAGTGTTTGCAAAAATGTTAATTATACAATGGCAAGAACATTTCCTGCTCTCCTATTGGTCACTGCCCACCTTCAGAAATGATGTTATCTGAGTGTAACATTACTGTTTGAAGGTCTGGCAGCAAGAGGACCTAAGCAAACTGATACAACTCACTGTACCCCCTTCCCATTTCCCCTTGTCATTTTTGCATATCGATGGAGCCCTAAAGCCAAGAAATTGCAGTCCCTGATTACAGGCCCACACAACCAACTAAAAGTAACAAAAAAACAAAACCACAAATTAATTTTTTTCACACTGCAGCTACAACCAGCTTCTCAAACACTGAGTGCATGAACACCCACTTCACACTCCACTGTGAGCGCCTTTGGTTTAATTCCTGTTTTCCCGATCCCAAGGCACAAAAGTAGAATTCTTTTTAAAAACATCTGCTGCAAGTGGCTGATCACTTTTTCAGAACCGTGGGGAAGTCTGTGACCACCTGAATATCCCAAAGTGAAAGCAAAAGCCCCTGTGCAGTTCCCGCTCAGCCCAAACCCCAACTGCTGCTAGATGACGTTGGCTCTGGTCAGAGGCCTGGCACCACTGACATCCATTCCTCAGTTACACGTCTCACCAAAACAAAAGTATCCTGAAGATGTGGGGGGAAGGGGCAGTCTTTATGTACAGGAAGACAATAAAAGAGAGATAGGGTGGTGTGAGAGAGGGGGTGGCCAGAGAATCCCTGAGAGAAATCAACACAATCATAGAATGTCAGGATCACCATTTGGCCAGGGGGAAGAGATGAGACCCCTGTAATTTCTTGGCAACCCCTATGATGTTCATTGCAACCCCTAAGAACCCTTAAAACAAGGTTTCTTGAGCATTTGTTTATATAAAATGTGGTGGGTGGAGGAGCTTTGCAGTTTGCAACCCCTATACGATTCTGCTGAAATGATGCCTCTAATGAATATTTAGTTTCTACAAATTAGATCAGTAACTCAAAATACCTAAGCTTCAACAATAACAACAGATTGGGTAGGAACCGGGGGGCAAGGGGTGGCAGCCCCACACTTTTTTGTATGGCAAAACTAGTTTAGAAAAGTGCCCTTTTACCATTTTAAGTGCCCTTCTGATCCTCTGCCCCCCAAGCTTTTACTATCTTCCGCATCCTTGAAATGACCTGACTCAAAATATGCAGTTTAAATGTAAGAGGGAAGAACCAAAACTAACAAGCGGAGGAGCCAGGAGTGAGCTATGAAAGTCCTGCTCCTTCACAAAAGTGATGATAAACTGCATATTTTAACACAGACCACTGACTGCATCTTCAATTTGTGCAACACCACTTTTATAGCTATCACTTTTAAATCTTCTGTTTGGATGAAGATTTATCTGTTCCAATTTAATTTCTGCTGTATTCAGTGCTTCAAATGGCTAGTGTAACAACCCCCACCTTACAGTAAGAGGTGATGGTTGTTACTGTAAGTGGCCACTAGAGGGAGGGGTGCCTTGGCACTACCCTTTTAGTGGAGGAGCTGGTGTGGAGGAACTTAGGTAGTATAATCTAGGGTGTCCATGTGGTGCCAAATAGTTTGAGGGTTTAAGGGGCCGCAGTCTAAGTCTAGTGTGGACTGCTGCTTGAATTTGTCAAGACAGGAGGGGATGTCATATCCTAGGTGCATTCACTAGGCAGGTGCCCTCTGACATGGTCATGGGAAGATGCAGACATTGCAAAAAGGTGCTAGCAGCCTGAGACCCAGGTATGTGTCTGAAGGAGTAGGTACATGCTGTGCCCTACCAAGAGGCCAGCTGCAAGGCTCTGGCTAGAGGTTCAGGGGATCCTGCCGTTTCCTCCCACTTGGATAAGCATGTTCCATGCTGCACTCACAGCCTGATGCTGGCATAAGGTCAAGAATACCATGCTGTGGAGACGGTGACAAGGAATATTGTAGCAGAGGACCTTGGCTACCTGGCATGTCTCCTGCTCCATCTCATTTACAGTACTTTTGGGCCTGTGGTGGGTTCTTCCAAAGAATATCTTGGTGCATCCTGGAGGTGGGGTGACCTGGCAGCTGTATGCAGAGACCATACAACACGCCACTGCCTGGTGAAGCAATACTGCCAAGATAGAGTGACTATATGGTGGGAGACACCCTTTCTAGTACCATGTTAGGGAAGGGAATCACTGAAAGTCAGGACAGAACCTGCAGTCGGCCATCAGTACTAGGTGAAAACAGCGAGGAAAAAAATGGTGAGGACAAAACAGTGAAGGAAAATCAGCAGCAAGTAAAAGAGTGAGCAGCAATAATAGCAAGGGGTAGCAATGGCGAAACTGTGAGCAAAATAAGGCAGCCTGCCACACAAGACAAGCAGCAAAAAGACAGCAACACTATCCGGAGGGGGGTCAGGAGGGGGCAGTTTTATTAAACTGACTCTAGTGGGGGTGAAACTCAGGAGCGGGAGTCAGTCAGAGGGGCAGATTTATTAAACTGACTCTGGGGGTACATGCAGGAGCGGGACAGTCGGGAGCAGATTTAGTAAACTGACTCTAAGGGGTAACTTGAGGAGAGGAATAAATTGGGGGTGCAGATTAAGTATTATCACCCTGGAGGACAGAACTCGGGAGGCATGGAGGAAAACAAGAAAAAAACTAACAGTGCAGTGAGACTCGAACCCCAGTCAGCAGGCCGTAGCAAAGCCAGTCACAGACTGTGACTCTAACTTCTAAACTATAGTGCCAGAACCGTGAAGCAGCACATAGTCAGAAAGTTACAGTGCTCTGCATTACTCAGTGATACCACCTACATCACTGAAATACCATGTGTTGTAATTACCACTTGGCCGAAATGACATGTGCTGTTTTTCCTTCTCTGTTATTACTTCGCTCTTTTCACCTGATACCTTGGCCATCAGGGGAAGGGGTTGCAGGGACAGAGGTTGGTATAATTGCACTGCTCAGGTCTGGTGGGGAAATATCAGTCTGAGGGCCTGCTCTGTTTGAATGTGTTCACCCTGTGAGGTGAGCACCACACTGGCTTACCAAAAGATTTGTTTTTAGAAGCAAAGGGTTTGGGAGACAGCACCTGTAGGCAAGGTAGGAATCGGCACATAATGGGAATGGGAGGCCCCAGGCACAGTGATGCCAGCAAGGGATAACGAGTGTACAGCACTTTGCACCAAGTGTGAACTACTGGGAGAGAAATGTATTTGGTAAAGCAGTAGGCAGCCACACAGCTGACAGGCCTTAAGGTCAAAGGTTGGGAAAGGAATGTTGTTTTCCTCCCAATAGTTGGCGGTACCCTAACGAACCTGGTATGAAATGATGAGTTGTTGTCAATGGGCCGGTGACATTGTGCCTTGCATAAATAAACTTCATCAAATCAGCCTTGCCCTCCAGTAAATAATCAAGTACGCCAAGTCCAGCTGTGCAGTGTAGTTATCACACCCACCAAGAGGGGCCCATGGCCATCATCTCCTATGGACAATCAAGTAACCAGAGTGTTGAGTGCAAGGGGCTCCTAGTAAGAAGACCATTTATACCCCTAGACACAGGAGTGCCCTAGGCCATGCCCAACCCTGTCATGGGCAGTAATGCAGGTTGGCTGCCATACTGCTGGGGCTGGGGGTGGGGGTTGTACTATTGTGCTGTCATCAACACTGTGAATACTGCTCTCTGATTGGTCCAGTATTCCGTTGTGATGTACCCAACCTTGCTAGATATAAGTTGGGACATAACCCAAAATGCAAGCATTCATAATATCTGGCAAAATGGGTTTAAAATATCAGTTTTATTCTGTGCTACTCCTCTCTGTACCTTTTGTATAAAGAGATTTTTCACTGCACAGTACCTTGTAGTGATTGTTTCCCAATGCTGACAGAACAAAAATTTGCTATATGTAACTTGTCTAATTTTTTTCTTGTAGAAAAGTATATTTAGAAAGCTTATTTTTGTTTACAACTTTGTTTTTAGTGTTGTTTAAAGGTATTTCCAAAATTACAGGGTGGGGGCCCAATTCATGGCCAGCTGTTGAGACTGGTTAACATATGATAATTATTTGTCCTGTTGAGCGTGACTCTGAAACATATTTCATACTCTTCTCTACAGACAGGAAAACGAAAATACTGGGCCATCTGGATGGAAAATTCAACTGTCTGAAACGGCAGAGCTGACTATTTTTGGACATCTATGCATTACAGTATATCTACTGTGAGGAGGGAGATCAGGGTACATAGCTCCTCCTTAGAAGGTACAGAATAAAAGGTATCTGAGAACAAACTTCCAAAGGCATGTTCATTCTCCCACTCATGAGGGATACTTGCATAAGTTATCTGTGACTTTCCAGGCATGGCTTATTTAGTTTTCCAGCTTGTCTGTCTGTCTATCTAACTATCTCATCTATCTATATCAAAATACAATGTTAGTGCATCTATTACGGATGAAACCCGAAGCACACAAAGCAAGGGAAATGAATGATTAGATCTGGAAATCTTAAACCTTGGCAAATCAGTCATGTGATACAGGGTTGGCAATACCCTAATATTGGCACTCCCTATGCAAGCATCGCTGGGTCATTTACTTTGTGTGACAAGACACTGCTGATATTGTGGTAACACCACATCACTGATTTGCCATGATTCCAGAGACATCCAATCCTTATTTTTCATTTACTTACTTTGTACACTTTGTATTTCAACCCAAATAGATGCACTAACATAGTTCTTCTGCACTTGTTTCCTTAGTTTTTGAAAAAGATATCTAAAAGTATCTTCATAAAGGTGATCACTGCACCATGCCAACATATGCTGGCCACTCAAAAAGTAGCTGCATAATGACATTCATTGCAGCAGACATGTAGCCTTCTTTGTGACAGGCACTGTAGGTCACTCATGAAGCAGCTGAATAATAATGCTCACTGCAGCACACCTGTAACTTGCTTCACAAGTGGCCCTTTGGGTCACTCGTGGAGTCGCTGCATAAGAAAAATTCAGGATGTGGATGTCATAATGGCAGAGGTTAGCCTCGATTTGGTGGCCACAATAGAGTAATGTTGCACTGACCACCACGACTGGGACATGGCCATACTGGGCTACTCTGTTCAGGAGAGACAGGGCAGTGAGGAGGGGAGGAGGGGTTGTACTATATGTGAGTGAGGAAACCATGGCCATGGAGGTACCTGAACACCTGAAGAAAACAAAAGAGCAGGAGGTGCAGTGGGTCATCCTGAAGACAGGCTCTGGGGCAAGTATTCATACTGGGTTGGTGTACAGACTTCCAGCCCAGGGAGAAGAGTTGGGTAAGGTAGTTTTGGAAGCCATCATCAGAATGGCAAGTAAAGGAGAGGCGTTGCTAGTCGGAGACTTCAGTTTGCCAAATGTAGAGTGCAGTCTTCCAACTGTAGCTTCAGCAAGGAGCAGGTTCATCTCTGGCTCTCCACAAGGGGGTTTTCTTAGACAGTTTGTCAAAGAACTCACTAGGAATGGAGCAATACTAGACCAGTGCTTACAAACAGTGACAGCACTGCAAATGTCACAGTAGGCAGTCCTCTCAGTACCAGTGATCACTGTACAGTGTGGCTTAACAGACAGGAACAGAGACAAACCATACAAGGATGAGGGTCCTGGATTTTAGGAGAGCAGATTTTAAAGAAATGGGGGATTGCTTCAGAAACTACCTCATGGAAGGACCGCCTGGGAGTGGAAGAGGCACAGTGGGGAAAAGTAAGGGAGAGCACAATTATGCAACCAGTCACTGCATGAAGGAAGTGAGTAAAAGCAGAAGGAAGCAGCGACCACTATGGTTCTCTAGCAAAGTGGCCATTTTGATGAAGGAAAAAAAGTACCTCATTCAGGAAACATAAGGAAATGCAGAGAGATGACAACGGGTATTGTAAAACAGGGGAAGCAGGAAAGGTGGTGAGGGAAGCAAAGACAGAGGGAAGGATAGCCAATAGAGTAGCCAAAGGGGATACGACTTTCCTCAGATACATATGTGAGAAGGGGAAATAAAGGGGAGAGACAGTGAGGATTAGGAGAGTGGCAGGGGAGACTGCGAAGAACAGGACCAAGAGAAAGCTGACCTGAACAAGCACTTCTGCTCAGTCTTCAAGGTGGAGAGGGGGATGGACCACCAGGGAGCAGCAGGCACAGTGGAGAAAGGTAGAAATAAGTCCCATTTCTGAAGAAAGAATATTGAAGTGACTTGCAATTCTTAAGGTGGAAAAGGCTATGGGAGAGTGACCAGCAGGTTGCCACATGGCTCAGTACTGGGATCGGTACTCTTCAATGTCTTCATAAGTGACACTGCAGATGAACTGGAAGGGAAGCTATTCCTTTTTGCAGATGATACCAAAATCTGTAAAGGGTTGACACTCAGGAGGGGGTGAAGAGAATGTGCAAGAGTCTTGGGAAACTGAGGCATGGTCTTGAACATCTCAGTTGGGTTCAATGCCAAAAAGAGCAAAATTATTCAACTAGGACATAGGAACCCAGAAGCTGAGTATAGGATGTGGGGAGGTACTGACAGCAGAGTGCGAAATTCCTATACTTTAGGTGCCCCAGGGCAGGCACTATTGTGTCAGGACACCTAGTTCTGTTTAGTGCCTGCCCAATTGGGCACCTAAGGTATAGGTGCAGTGCAGACAGTGCAGAGCTCTGTTTTTTACATCCCTGCCCTGTGTTCTAGCTGTCTTTTTTTTTTTTTGCTGATGTCTTTTGGGTGCGGAGCGCCTGAGACAGACAATCGCATGCACAGCGCTGACAGTCATAGAAGTGGTGTCAGCTGACAGGCTCCTCTGGGATAGAGAAGACGAGCAGAAGATGAGCAGGCTGAAGTCCCCCTCCTTAGACTGGCAGCAGCTACAGACAGTCAAAACTGTTGAGGGGACCATCCGTCAGACTGGAGGCAGGCTGAAGCAGTCTGAAACAATCAGTGACTGCAGAGTGGTAGTTCATCTGCCCCCTTTAATCCATGTGCCTCAACGTCTACCACAAAGCGTGCCATTCTACTGCTCTACAGTTAGACATGTCATGCTGTGCAGCGCTGATCCTGTGAGAGTGCCATTAGACAGAGGATTCATTTGGATCACCGATCACGGTAAAACTTTTGTTTCTGTGCACAAATATAATGAAGAACTAAAAGCTCTTTTAAGAGCCCTTTACTGCTTTGGGGGTGTAAAAAGGGGAATGGGGAATGGCTTGTTAGGTAGGAGAGGAGGTGTGTGAGATTGTGAAAGTCTGCATCAGGAGGGAGGAGATTGGATTCGGCAACCACAAAAGAAATAACATTAAGTGTTTGGTCGTTTGGTGTCACTCAAGCAGGAGGATCAGTATTAGACCCTGTGAAAAGGGGGGGGGGACCAACATCTTTGCCACTTGGCTTTTATCGAGTACAGAGTTTGACAGAGAGGAAGGGGGTGGGGTGAGACTATTTCAATTTTCAGGCACTGAAACTTTAAGCTTTCAGCTCTGAGATAACTACTCTGAGCAAAAGTGTTGGCCTGCTGCATAAAATATTGATTATTAAGTGTACCACATTTCTGGGACCCCTAGCAACGGCTTCAGTCTCGACTTAGTCATTACTTTAGGTAACTAACCTACAGCAGAGTAGTGGGACTAGGAGACGGCCATTCCTAGTCAGACTGCAGTCTGCAGTTGTCTTTTTTTTCTTTCTAGTGAGTCACTGACTAGTTGCTGAGCTGAACTTGCAGGGAAAATCTTTATTCTCTCTGTCATTAAAATCTAGACTGTCTACTCTGTTTTGTTACCCTTACCTTACCTGCTATTAGCTACCTTATCTAATATAAAGAGCACTGTATAACCTCCTCGAGTTGAGTAAGGTAGTAGCTATTTGAAAAAAAGATTGTGAAGGGAGCAACAGCTACTGAAACATTGAAAATTAGGTAAACTTAGGGGCGGCATGTAAATAGCTTATTGGGCATGTACTTTTTCTTATTACATGCCCAAGTGGGCATGTACTTTTTTTCACGAATTGCACACCCTGACTGACGGTCACTAAGCAGGAAAGGGAGCTTCAGGTTATCATTAAGGATGACCTGAAAATGGCAGGACAGTGTGACAAAGTAGTGGGTAGGGATAGTATAATGCTGGGGTGCAAGGGGAAGGGTATCTTTGGCAGGAGGATGGAGGTGATGTTTCTACTGTATCACTCACTGGTGAGACCCCACTTGGGAATACTGTGTCCAGATTTGGACACAGCACCTCAGAATGGACATAGGCAGAATGGAGTCCATAAAGAGGAGGGCAACTAAGAAGGAGCAGGAGTACATAAGAAGCCCTATGAGGAGAGACTGAGGGATCTCAACACATACACCCTGGAAAAGAGGGGAAGAAGAGGGGACACAATAGAAACCTACATGTACTTCAAAGGAGTGAACAGGGTACAAGATGAGGGTTTCTTTCAAATGAGAAAGAGCACCAGGACCATGGGGCATGCAGTGAAACTGGAGAGGTGGAGGTGTAAGACAGAGATGTGAGGAGCACTACTTAGCTGAAGGGGTGGCAGATGCATGAGATAAACAGCCAGCAGAAGTGGTGGAGGCCAAAACAGTCTTCAAGCATGCATGGCCTAGATATAAGTGAATACTAGTAAATAGGCAGTGGGGAAGAAGGATCACCGGAGACATGTTAGGGTCTGTGGAGATAGATTAGACAAGGAACAGCTGGGCAGACTAGATGAGCCAAGTCATCCTTTTCTGTTGACATATTCTAGGTTTCTGTGTTGTGCATTGCACCAGACCTGTAGCTTGCTCTGAGCAATCCACAATCTTCAAACATTTCATTAATGAGGAATCTGGCAGGGTAATGACAAACACAAGATTGTTGTCGTCCATCAGCTTTGATGAAAATCTTGAAAAAAACAGCCCTGTTTAAATAAAATTCCATGCAGACCAGCATACTGCTTTACCGATCACTTCAACTGCATTTGTTATCAATGATAAAACTTTTTTTTTTAATCAACTGTTGCTGTACAATATGTCAAAAACAAAAGAAGCTCCATATGCCTTTTCTGAAACACCTCTGGAAGGATGTTCCCACATCTCACAATTTTAGGAAAGCAATATAGAAAATACAGATGCAGAGAATATTTTAAAAAACCCATGTCTGACATCTCAAGGGACTCTTGGGGGGAAAAAAAAGATACATAGAGGAGCTCATATGAATCCATTTTAAAAATAGATAGGTAGGATCTTTGGGTAATATTTAGGATATTTGGCTTTTAGGATAGTGGTCCTCAAATCTGATATCCTAAAATTCACCTTGGATGTTTGGCTCTCAGATTATTCGACATTCGAAATCCAAAATCCAGCTTCCTCATGCTGCAAGCAGGAAGTATAGGCATGTACTTCCTGACTGCAACCCTGACCCCTGCCCCCTCCCCCAGGGAAGTGATGGTAGTTTCCTTGTGGTGAAGGTGGTCATGGAATTCTACTCTGCAATTTTAACACATTTCTTGTGCCTTAGGACCTTGGAATACCTGTTGAAGTGTCTCCAACTGCTAATGCTATTGTTTTATTCTGTCCAGCCTGTCAAGTAAGACACTGAGCTTGATTCTCAAAGGTTGATGCAAGTCTTTCACAAGCCCTGCATCATGCCCTGTGCTTCCCCGAACACAGTGCCATACCATTTGCCCGATTTTTATAGGTTGTGTGCATTTGCAACACTTTACCCTTTTTGGTGGGGATATTAAATCAGCTTTATTGAGTTTAATAAAAGACTATACAACCATAACAAATAACAGGAACAATGATCATGACAGTTCTCCCCTACCCCCAACTCCCTTCCCCCCAACCCCTCCTCCCACTAATCTCCCCTCCGCCCATCCCCCTCCCCATGGCGGAGTGAATGAGAATCCTCCATTATACCTCTTGTAAATAAGAAAACCATTTTGTAGCTTGAATGAGGATCATGGGGGAATCTAAAAATTAGTGAAGGTATAGGGCATATAATTTACCCCATTTTTTGTTAAATACTGGCGTACAGTTTCAGCAACCAGTGATCATGTGCTCTGTTCTGAGGGAGGAGAGTTCTTGTAGCCATTCCTTGTGTTTAAGATTCAGCTGATCCAACCAATGTCTGAGCACTAATTTTTTAACTGCCAGGGAGATGAGTGCCATATGGTATCTCCACTCTCTAAGTGGTATCTGAGAGTAACCTCCAATTACACATATTTCAGGGGAGAAAAAGTCTTTCAGACCCAATAGGGGTTTGACGTGTTCCCGAATATGAGTCCACAGGGGAGATACCGTCTCACATGACCAAAATATATGTAGCAAAGTACCCATTTCTTTATTACATCTGGTGCACTTAGAGGAAGGGAGCTGGCCTACCCTTTCCAGTTTAACAGGAGTATAATACATATTGTTTAAAATGTGATATTGGGTAAGTCTCAGCCTGTCTTGTGCTAAATATGAATAAAGGTTCTTCCAGATGTGTAACCAATTAAAAGTATATTCTGGTAATAGTTGTTCCCATACCTTGGAACCTGAAGGAGACAGATCTTGGGTGGCCATAAAGAGAATAAGATATAACTTGGAGACCTCATGGGATACAGAAGCCAGATCTTGAAACTGATTGAGGAAATTGTTTAGTACTGAAGGTCCTGGACTTTGCCCAAATTGCTTCAAGATTAAGTGGCAAAGCTGGAAAGTTTTGAAGGTATAGATAGGGTTAAGTTGGAGTTTGGTCTTCAAGTCTGGTAAAGGGATAAGAACGTCCTGAGAATAAAAATCCACTACTGTAAACTTTTGTGATACAGGAAGCAATCTGGAGCTCAAGATTTTACCACCTATCTTGATGTTTAAGTTGTATAGGATAGGTTGTGTAGGATCTCTTTTGGGGCTGCCTTTCAGGTATGCACAAATTTGCGAAAAACTTTTAGTGAGTTCCCTATGAGTGAAGATCTCAATGCTTCTGGTAGCAATTTCCAAGAAGAAAATAGAATAGTACTTGGGGAGATGTTGTGGGATCCCATCAGCTGAGACTCTATTTCAAGCCATATTGGAATGTAAGTTTCTTCAGGTGGCCTTAAGGGAATTGATAACCATTTCCCAAGTTTATACAGATGACTAGCCCAGTAACATAACAAAATGTTTGGTAATCTGAGACCCCCGAGGCTCTTAGGTAGGCTTAGTTTTAGATAAGATCATCTTGGAAGATTTCCCAAGCCAGATAAAGACGGTGATAAGAGAGTGAATACGTTTGAAGAAGCTTATGGGAAGCCAGACATTGAGCATATTCAGTGGATAAAATAGTCTAGGGAGAATATTCATTTTAACCGTATTTATTCTGCCTAGCAGTGATAGTGGGAGATCCTTCCATCTTGCTAGATCTTGCTGTATGACACCCAATAGATTGTCCAGGTTGAGTTTTTGTAACAATACAGGGTCTGTGGTAAATGCAATCCCGAGGCATTTGATTGACTGTGGTGACCATTTCATACCAAAGAAATTAAAGTGTTGCTTACAGGTTAGGAGGTTGAGAGGGAAAATTTCAGTTTTATTAAGATTAAGTTTATAGTTGAAGTATCTGCTATACTGGTCAATTATCTGCAGAGCTCCACTAAGTGAGGAAGTGGGGTCAGAAAGGTGTAATAATACATCATCCACATAAACTGAAAGAGCCAGAGTTAGCGGACCAACTGGAATGCCCCGAACTGTGTCTGAGATTTTAAGTCACCTGATCAGAGGTTCTAGATATAAGTTAAATAAAAAAGGAGAAAGAGGACAGCCTTGGCAAGTACCAGTGTAAAGGGGGAATGAAGATGAAAAGACACTATTACAGTAGATCTTAGCAGATGGGGCAGAATAGATTATCTGTAACCATTGCAAGAAGGGAGTGGGGGAAGCCCATCTTCTGCAGGGTTAATCATAAAAAGGTCCAGTCCACCCAGTCAAATGCCTTCTCAGTGTCTAACGAGATCAAGGCCACAGGTACCACTGAGGAACCGGCAGCATGAAAGAGATGAGCAATTTTTTGTAAGTGATCAGCCGAGGATCATCCATGAACGAAACCGACCTGTTCCAGGCTGAGCAGCCCAGTCCAAACCCTTCTCATTCTGGTGGTTAAGATTTTGGTCAAAATCTTAATGTCGCAATTTAACAAAGATATGGGTCTATAACTAGATAGCTGTGTAGGGGATTTATCTGGTTTGAGAAGTAAAACAATAGTAGCTTGCAAAAGAGAAGGATCTAAGGAATCCGCTGACAAAATGAATTGATAAAGCTGAAGCAACAACAGTGAAAGTTCTTTGATGAAGGATTTATAGAAGTTTGACGGGAATCCGTCAGGGCCTGGGGCCTTGTCTGGAGCTAAACTAGAGATGCAGCTTCTACCTCCTCCAGAGATATGGGTTTGGAAAGGAGAGAACGGTGGAGATCTGATAGGCTGGGTAGAGGGACAAGATCTAAATAAGAATCTATCTTTTCTATTGTAGCAGGATTAGGTTGTTTGCTGTACAACTTAAGAATAAAATTGTTCAAAGACCGAGACAATATCTCTGGGATGTGTCTTTACAGTACCATCCGGGGCCATGATGGATGGTATTAGTTCCGAGGCTTCAAGCTTTTTTAGTCTGAGAGCAAGGAGTTTCCCCTGCTTTCTCTTCCTGTTCTATATATTTGAATTGAGTTCTGAGAATTGCATATTCAGTTTTTTCCTGTAGTAAAGTGAAACATTTGTCCCGCAGTGAGAGGAGTTTTGAAAGGGTATCTGACGAGGAAGCAGAGGACAGAGAGTATTCAAGGAAGCGTATTTGCCCTGATAGTTGAAGAATCTCCGATTCCTGGTGACATTTCCTAGCTGAAGCTATCCGGATAAATTCACCGCGTAAGAAACACTTTAATGCACACCAGATATAATCAAATCTCAAGATAGTATTCTGATTAATGGACATGAACGACTGAATTTGACCAGATATTTTATCAGTAATATGACTGTCCTTAAGAAGCTGGGTATTGAGTCTCCAAGAGGTACCTCTCAGTGAATTGGGTTACAGATTAATTGAGATCCATGCTGCTGCATGATCAGAGATGACAATAGAGTCTAAACTGGTGTTAATTAAGCCAGTGAGAAGTGAAGAACTAATTAGGACATAATCCAGTCTAGAAGACGTGTAGTGCACCATAGAGTAAAAGGAAAAAGAACGAGACTGGGGATTAAGAAATCGCCAAGGGTCACATAATCCTGTCAAATCCATTAAATCCTGTAATGTCCTTTGTGCTGGTGAGAGAGGTTTTAAATTATCAATAGATTTATCCATGTCCTGAGTGGGAGGCAAGTTCCAATCACCCCCCCTCCAACAATCAAGGACGTGGACAAATGTGGCGCCAGATTGTTAGCCATCTCCATAAAAAAAGCTGGGTTACCTCCCACTGGCCCATATATACTTCCAAAAATTAATTCCTTGCGATCAAGGGTACCTTTAATGAAAATGTATCACCCCAATGGGTCAAAAATAATTTGACTGACCTGTAGGGAGAGACTGCGATGTATTCGGAATGCAACTCTTCTCCTAGAGGTTGAATCCCCAGCAGCAAATACTTGGCCTACTCCCTGGAAGCACAGCTTATTGGCTTCACGGGTGAGGAGATGCGTTTTTTGCAAGAAAGAAATATGGCTACTATGTAAAGAAATATGTTGAAGAATTTGGTATTGTTTAAGTTGTTCCCTGGATCCTCTAACATTCCAAGTCGTAATTTTAATTAACTTACTAGCCATGAAATCACATGGAAATGCAGGAATACAAGGATCACATATTCAACAGTTTCCACTCTGCCCCCTCCCCCTGACCCCCTCCAAAACAAGTCCCCCCCCCAACAGCAACACAAAACAGGGGTCCCACTGTAATGTCCAAAAACACTGCTGAACAATTTGATTGTTCTCTTCTATGGTTCTCCCATTTGCCAGTAGCCCTATCCCAACCCTCCTCATCACCCCTCCCACTGTAACATAATCCAGTAATGATATCCCATCTTATCCCAATAAGGCCCCGCCCCCATCCCCTTCCTAACAAACCTATATACAGTAACCCTCCTGCCAGTTAGCAGATCCCCTGAAGTAAGCTGAAAGGTATCACAAGACAGTAGATCCCCAAAGACCCTGATTGCCCTTGCCGGACCAATTGTGGTTCCCAAATGTAACACAGTCAGAAGTGATGATTCTGCATAGCCGTGGTGGATATATGGGAACCTAAAAACCAGTGTAAGTAGCATTAACCCCTTTAGTTCTTGAGTTCCTAGCCATATTATCCTCTTACACCAACAAATTAGCAGCAATGCAATCAGGGCTGTCCCCCCAACATTCCAGTACATGATGCTCTTTATCAACTAGCCCTCTACTTCTCAGCCTCCCGCTCCCCCCCCACCATCAATCCCTAAACCAAAACATTAGTAAACATTAATCTGCAACTATCCAATGGTAGTAGCAAGTTTTGCTAAGAAGACAGTAAAGATCCAACCTGTTAACATAGCGCAGGCCTTCACACAGCACGTCTAGGTCCACAGAAAAGAGAATTAGGAGACTCGGGTTCACAGAAATAGGACGAGGATTCGAGCAGCAGAGATGTCAGGAAGAGATAGAATGGTTAGTACCCAGCAGGGCGAGAACAAGTGAGCAGGGAAGAATAGTACGGATTTAAGAGAAAATAGAGAAATATTTGGAGAGGCAAGAATGGGAACCCAGACAATCCGGTGAAGGTTTCAATTAAAATTAAACCCCTGCCCAGTGTTACCAGAACAAAATGAATAAATTTAAATTAGCAAATTGCTGAAGGGTGGGACTTGAGTAAGCGTCCCCCCCCCCCAATAACTAAGGATGGTCCGGTCTGGTGGGGAGCACAATAAGCAATGGACCAGTACTACAAACATTAAAGTTCCCATTCAGTAGCTCCCGGGTCATGTCCAAAAATAGTTATTGTTACGGCTAGCGCACCTACCCGGTAAACAAAAAACTAAATAAATAAAATTTAATAAAATTCTTAGTTCCTTATTACCCCTCACAGCCCAGCCCATTCTATCATGGTCGAGACCCTCTGCAAGATAGTCAGTCCTGTCAGCATGTCACAGGGCAGCTGGTTCAGGTAGGCTCAAATATCATCAATACAAAAAACACTAGTCTGAAGGAAAACAAGACCAAGACCAAGATCAGATCCAATACAGGGTATTCAAGTGACCTTGAAGAGGGAGGGCATCTTCGTGCTAAGATCCGACATGGCTTGGGGTGCAGTGTAATGAAAGCCAGACTCCATCGACAAGCACTTGCAAGCGGGCTGAGTAGGCCATTTTAAATTTCACGCCAGCCGCTATCAATTTATTCACCACTGGATGGAATGCAGCCCTTTTCTAGTGGGTTTCAAGGGGTAGGTCATGTGTGAAATTGAGCTTTTTGCCCTCCCGTAATATTGCTTGCAGCTCTTTAGTTTTCAACAGCACATGCTGCTTTTCCAGATAGTTCAAAAATGTTATTATAATTGGCCTCGGAGGAGCTGAATCGGAGTGGAGGCCTGAGGGACCAGTGGGCATGCTCAATCAAGTAGGTAGGATTATGGGGAAAGGGACTGACTATCTTCGTAAGCAACTTTGTATGAAAGTGATGGTAGACATACCTTCCTCGGCCTCAGGTAGGCCAAAAATTAAAATATTGTTTCTATGACTGCAGCCCTCCAGGTCCTCTGTTTTTAACTGTAATTTTGTGACTTGCTGTCTCAACTTGTGAAATTCGGGATCAGATCTTTCCCGCCAGGCCTCCAACAAGCTGGTATGAGCCTCGGAATCTGTAAGCCATCGGTTCATGTCTCCCATCTCCCCACGCATGGTTTTGAGTTCAGTTGCTATATCCATTAAGGCTTCTTTAAAAAGTTGCAGTTCTTGAAGGAATCGTTCTTTGGTGAGTGGTACTGCAGTTGTAGGGGCACCCAAATGTTTGGTGGAGGGCTGTAGTTGCAGCTTAGACTTTTTAGCCTGCTTTTCTAGCGTGACCTGTGGTGTGTGTCTTGGCAAGGCTGAATGCATTTCTGCCTCCATCACGGCATCCACAAGCTGATTGTGATGTGTCTTTTAACAAAAACAGGTAGGATAGGCAGTAGCAATAAGAATCCGACCTTTGTTGGTAGAATATCTCTGCAGATTACCATTGATTAAAATGGATTAATGAGGAGGGTAGCAGGAGCCCACAGAGAGAGCTGTCAGTGAGCCGAGCACATCACGTGATCTCCCCACGTTACCTGTTTTACAGTGGCTTGACCCAAATATTCGACACAAATCCCGTAAATAGGTCCCTGAAGTTAGAATAGCAAAAGTTGATCTAACTCAGGGCATGTAGCACACAGAATAAAGAATCCCGATTGCCATGTGTTCGGTGCACCCGGGGCTTACAGCAGTCTATCTCTGTTGAGAATCGAGCCCATAGTGTGTAGCATCAGCAAAAAACTAATTTTATTCAGTGAGGCCCTGCTTTGATCAGTGCTGCAGAAGACCCATGCACAGTCACATAGTAGTAGTAGTAATGAGTGAGCAAAAAACTTTGTATTTGCATGTAACTGTTATTTTTTCTTTATTTTGAATTCATCTTAATCATTTATGTGTGATATACTTTTGAATATTGTCCCAAAATCCATCCATTCTGCCTCTTCAGTGGAGAGCTCTAAATTAGAACTAAAGACCTGGCTGTTTAGACAGGCCTTTTCAGGAGCCTGATAGCTCTGACAACTTTGTAGCAATACACTTGAGCGTGATTTACAATCCTGTATTCGGATCTATAACCTGTTTTAAAGTATTATTTATTATTTGTACTGTACAGCGTTTGAAGCTCTGGAATGGAACTTTATAAATAAAGATCCTACCTTATCCTTAAAAAAAGTCTTAGTTATTGTCTTTTTTGTGTGCTTTTTTTTTTTAAAATGCTTTTTCGTGCCATCTGCTGCCATTCCTCGGCCTGGGTCATGGCCCCCTCTGCTCCCACTCCCACATTAGCCATGACTCCCTGATACTCCCTGTCTTACCCCCAGGGCAGGGTCGCTGCACTGGCTCAAGTGCTGCAAAGTCAGGATAGGTCAGGGAGCCGGACTGGGAGCTCATCGGAGTGGAGAGGCAGGCTTCATCCAGGCGGCAGGCAGCTGAATTTTCTCCCCTGTATGTGAGGGGCAGGGAAATGCATTGACAGCCAGCATTCGCCCCACCCCTCAAACTATGTTCTGGTGCCAGCTGCTACAGTGCCCCCGGCCTCCACCAGGGGTCTGTCAACAACTGGTCACACTCCCCTCCTTTCTCCCCGGAGAAGCACAGCAGTCCTTGGGACGCTCAATCCTTCTCCCCCAGCCAGCCCTCCGACATCTCTGGTATGCTCCTGAACCCAGGTCACTGGCGTTGCAAGCGGAAATCCAACCACTGTGCTGACCAGCCAGCTTTTGTGGCGTTCTGAATGCAGAACAATTTGCAACAAGGGGGTGTGGGGCTGGTTCCAATTTGCATTTGTGTGCAAAAACATTTTTTACACTTGCTATTTACTGAAGTATAGTAGACTGTATTACACTAATTTTGTTTACTACAAGGCTGACATGTTCTGTAAGTACAAATCCCAGATTATACAATGGGGTATGAAAATCCTGTAACCTCATTGGTCAAAACACATCACATGACCATTGTATATCCTGTAATAACCCACGGCTGAGAAATGGCATTTATAAAAAACATACTTAAACACATTTAAACTGTATTTTATACATGGGTCCCTTGTATAATCGCAATAAGGCACTCCAGAGTGTGGGGTATTGGGGGATTTACCCTCTTCTTGTGTGGTTAAGTCACTTGGCTGTGCCTCATGACACACCACACAAGGCATGGGTAAATCCTCCAATAACCCACAACCTGTCATGCCTTATTGCTTAAATTCCCTGCAGCTGACATTATAGCAGGAGTGCAACTGTGGTAGAATCAGTAGCCTGTAGTTCATAGTAGAACTTTTAAAAGGAATGATCAGATGTTTTCCGGTCCTGTTTTTCTCCCAGGGGCTAAGTACCATTCTCTGTGATTGTACTTGGCTCTGAGAAGACAGCGACCAGCAAACAAAAGACCAGAGCTTATAAAAGTTCTAACATGCACTGCAGGCTATGGAATCTTCCACTGCTGCAACCCTGCTCTGAAGTCTGCTGCAGTGATTCTGGGGATTTGTAGTTACAGGAAATACCAGCTTGGAAGTAAGCAAAATAAATTTGGTATAATCAACTATACTAAAGTAAACAGAAAAAAAATGTTTTTGCACACGAAGTGTAAATTGGGACCAGCACAATACTTGGGTGTGGAGCTCTTAGTGCTGACTTTTCCCTTTAAAAAACTGTTAATTTGGTGCATTAAGCTGTTTGCATTTATTGGGTATATCTAAAAATGTAATTCTCTGGTGACAATGAGGGTTCAGGATCCACCAGATGTGGCAGTGATGGGGCCCAAATATTTACAAATGAGGTGCATGCAGTTATGCTGACATGGTTGCAGGGGGCTCAAACCAAGTGGTGGGAAAGGGCAAGGGATGTGGAGGTTCAGGCAGAGGTGTTGGGGGGGGGCGGAGTTGCCACCCGGGGGGGTGCAAAACTCAAACTCAAGGTACTGCTGTTTACCCTGCTGCTGATGCACTTCCAACTGCTCAGTGTTCCCAAACCCATTATGAAAAAACACTGTGCAAAGTGTGATTGTGTCTGGATGTCTAGTTAGGGGGGCAGATTCAGGTGTTAGTGGTAATTCAGCAGCTACCATCACCACTACCACCAGAACTAGGGGTCCTAAACACAAAGCCCCATTGTCTGGGCCTGAGAAGCAGGCACTGTCCACACTCTGATCGTCCTCCTCCTCCTCCTCCTCCAGGAGTGTGCCTGCAGCAGACTCTTCTGCAATGGCACCCCCAGTCCCACCAGCTTCATCCACCCAAACTCCAAGGGAGGAGCTGTTTGTAGTGCAGAAATTCAAGAAGTCAGCCATTGTCACCCACACTGGGTGGACACTGTCTGGCATGCATGCTGTCCATGTCCATGTTGCTGTGTCCAATGCAGGTGACAGGTCTAAGGCAATTCCTGCTCAGTTGTAGATTGTAGCCACTCTGACCCAACCAAGTCCCTAGAGGAGGAGGGTACTGGGTTAGATCAGGTTGGTTGACACAAAGTGGTTGAACCTATGCTATTAGAAGTTGTACCAGATACAGGCTCAGGTGAGGAGGAGGGCACAGAAGAAGACATTTGACTTATTGAGGTTGAAGGGAAAGGTGATCACTCTGTCAATGACACTTCATATGTCCTTCCCTGAATTACCTTCTGATGATGATGGTTAAGAGGTGTCCTGTAATCAATAGAATGCAGAGAAGGCTGGAGGTAGTAAAGGGAAAAGTCCAGTAGCATCTGGTAAGGCATGAAGGAAAAAGGCTTCCAAGAAGCTGTTGGCTGCTGCTATGATAAAAGGTGGAGTGGCTTAACCAAAGAGCAAAGCTGGCATTGGCGGTGATGGGATGGCAGCAGTGAGTCTGGTTGTGACAGTAGTGCTGATAGGAGCAAAGTTCCCAAACATTTGAAGGGTTCTGGTGTTTCGACATAGTTTGAGGTGTGTATCTCTTACGCCAAGTATGCTTGGTGCCTGATCTGCCTTGTACAAATCAGCAAGGGGAGGGCACCATCTTATGGGACTTATGGTCTTTGCAACCACTTGTAAAGTCACCATATAAGTGATTGCACTGCAATGACTAGAGTCCCAGTGCATGAAGCAGGTCAGGCCAGGCAAAGTACTGGTACCAGCTTTTTGCACATCAAGACACCACCACCATCAGCTCCCACAGAGGTTCCAGCTGCGCCACAGTAGCAGCTGACACTGCAGCAGTGAGCAGAACATTCCATAGTTTCCACCCACTCACCCAAAGGCCAAAAAGATAAAGCACTGGTGGAACTGATGGTTCATAACATGCTGCCATTCTCCTTGGTCTCCAGTGAGGCACTCTACACATTTCTGCATGGGTGGAACCTCGGTACACAGTTCTGACCAGGCATTTTTTTTAACGCAAGTTGCATTGCCGAAACTGTAAAAAGCTGTGTGCGCTGAGGTTTCATGCAGGCTTAAGGAGTCTGCTATTCCACATGTCCTTATCATGATGGACATGTAGACAAGTGGACAGGTGGTTAGCTATATGACAGTGATGGCACATTGGGCATGCCTTTCATCAAGGATGTTGGCAGTAAGTCACCAGACTTCAGGCACCACGCAGCACTCTGCACAGCTAGGTTCAACAACATGCACACCTCTGAAAACCTGCTGCTCAAATTTGAGGAGCTGTTTGAGCAGTGGTTACAGGAAGTGTGGCCTGGAGCCTAACATCCTGGTGACTGACAATGCTACCAACATTCTGAGAACTGTTGATGACAACGGGTACACCCATGTGATGTGTCTCGCTCACTGTCTCCGTTTTGTGGTGGGGTCTCTACTGACAAAGAATCGGGTAATGGAAGATGTTGTGAGTACAGTGAAGGAAAGACCTGGCATGATATTAGGCGTCTTCAGGGAGAGAAGAGTCTGCTGGAACATGTGCTGATTGGAGAACTGCCCCACAAGGTGGAACTTAACTTACCATATGCTTCAGTGGTTCCAAAAACAAATGCTGGTAATTCATAAATACCTGCTCTGCAATAAGACTGGAGGAGCTGCTGTCCTGCCGGCACAGCAGTAGCGCTACTCCAGCAACCAGGGTTCAGGAAAAAGCACAGGTCATCAGAAGGCCAGCAGGGGAGATGAGCTGAATGTTTTGGAGGATGCTTTCCACACTGGGGAGGAAGGGGTTGGGACTCTGCTGCATTACAGCCACCTGGATGCCCACAGATGGTGGAGCTGTCAGATCCAAGGAAGTGGAAGGCAGGATGTTGATACTCACAGCACACAAGCAAGCACTGCATGTGCATGCATTTTGAGCTCAGCATAGTAGGGGCAGGGAAACTGAACTCCAGGAAAAATCCCCAACCATTGCAGGAGGGCGTCTGCCCCTCACCACAGACCCCACAACACTGACCATGACTCTCTCTCCACTTGTACCTACCAAGTCTCCATCCAGGACTAGGGTCCACTCCCAACGGCCTCATCCTGAGGGGCAAGCCAGGATGCATCGGAAAAGAGTTATGTCCCAGAGAAGGAAGGTAATGGGTCTGGGCGAGGGGTTCAGAACCAATGGGGTATGTTCAGTTAGTAGTGAAAAAATCAGTGGAGCAGAAGTTATGGTGTCTGCCACTAACTTGAGGGCTGTGCAGGCACTACTGATAATCTTGGAACTGTATGAAGCAGTGACTAAGGAAGTCAGTTCTACCTTGTCGTGCACAAGCATGATCTTGCCACAGGTCTTGTTCCTTCATTCCTTCTAGGAGCAGAAGCACAGCCAGCAGGGGCAAGCTGTCAGAGTGAGTGAGGATACAAAGTACCTGTCTGGCTCACTTTCTGCCATTCCTTCAGCACCACATCAAGAAAGTAGTGGATACACGCTCTATCTGTTCTCTATTAGACTCTGGGGACGTAGTATATGATGGTGTGAACTCCACCACTATGACTACTCTCTCCTCCCTATTCAATGCCTTGTGTAGGTTTGATCTGACCCCCTCCCAATACTCACCACTGCTCTACGCATAATGCACTAGGGAGAATACCTTCCTCTGAGAAGCACTCACAGCACACTGTCCTAGTGGAGGTTAGATGCTGGGTAGGTAGACTCCCAAGCTACCTCGTGGATCTGTTCATACTGGCAACAAACTGAACCTACTCCCTCAAGTCTGAGGACTGTTGCTGATTCCAGCCACCACGTTGCAGACATAATTTCAGGCAAGCCTCCATCACCTACAGGCTTCCCTTCATTTGGATCAGTCTTCCTATTGAAATCACCAGATCCCCTATGTACTCCTTATGAAAGGGAATAGCTTATCACTTCTCCTCTATTTCATGCTCCAGCTGCCCCTGCCTTCCATCCTATGGTTTCTTGCTAGTACATAGTGGGACCACTGCACTATGTTGTCCCTAGTTAAGGGTCTCAGTGTTACATCCTACACCTGCTATCAGGATGTGTATCTTCCTCTGTAACCCATGCCTACTCTCACAGTGCTTTGTTGTATTTAATGTACCTATTTTTAACAGTGGTTTGCAGGTATCTCCATCAACTACATGTTCCTCATGGTTTTCACCTTGCATATGGCACTGTATTCCAACTTGTATATTGTATTTTGTACTGATTCTGTATTTTAGACCCTTTGTGGTTCAATGTAATCTTCTCTTTGATCATCCTATTCCCCCTCTCCCCCCGGTCATAACTGAAAATTAGTCTCATGGACTCTGATTGCTTGCCTGGCAAAACATATTTAAATAAATAAATACATTTCTGCATCCAATGGCTGTTTAATGAGGACCAGTATGTGTTTTCCTATAAGCTGGATCCTTGTTTTAAAGGTTAGTTGGGGAACATTCTACCCCCTGAAAGTGATGGACTGGAGAGACGTCCTCAGGGTCAGGCTGCTGAGGCCAGCAATGAAGGGCATCAGTCTACAGACCTTGAGGGAGCAAATCTGCCAAGACACCGCAATGCAGACATTGAAGTAGTCAAGGAGGAAGAGAATGATGAGGACAACCACCAAGGGTCATCTGTGCTGGAGAGGATGTCCTCCATGAACCTCTCAACCACAGACAGCATCCATGCCCACCGAGAAAAAGGGATTTTGCCCAGCAGTCACATTAGCTACTCAGTTGGAGAAGTATTTCTGTGACTGCCTTTTACTGGCTGTAGGTACTGTCCCAATCATGCGCTGGAGCTCAAAGATGGGTGTGTGGCCATACCTATGCCAGCTTGCTCTGTATTACCTGATGTCCCCAGGTACAAGTGTCTTTTCAGAGCATGTGTTTTGTGCTGCCAGGTCTATTGTCAGGCCTAGCTACACTCGGCTTAATATGGGGAATGTAGAAATGCTGACTTTACTTAAGATAAACCTCCAGGATTTCAGAAAAACTCCGTCATGGCCCCTGGAGGTTTCATTTGATGTCTACTCATTTCACAAGATGGAAACCTGTCCCACACAGATGCGAGGATGAAGAGAAAGAGACAGTGTGGTACTGGGAAATGGCTGGATTGTGACAGCATTTCTTCTGTGTGCTTAACTGCCAAAGGTACCATAGACATCGTCTTATCTATCTACTCCCCCTACCCTGTGTCCCCGTCTCACTTGGCGCTTGGCATTCTGTACTGCCCAGACTCCCTCCTATTAACACTCACTGACAGCCCCTACAGTGAGTGTTTACATATCTAATCAGCAACCCATCCACTATTTTTCCAATTCTGTTGACTTGTGTTTATTTTTGTAATGTTTCATAATTGTATGTGTTCATGCGGGATAGATGGTATTTAATGTTATTGTCCATTATCAAATACTTTTTTTAACCCATTTCCTGTATAGTTTCTGTTTCTTGCTCCCAAGTTCTCAAGTTGCTCTTTTTGCAACTTCAAAACACTGTCATTGTGTTTGTTGGTGTGAACATTTGTTAAAAGAATCATATAAGATTATGTAAAAGAAAATAATGTGATTTTAGAAAGCCATATTTGCCTCATTTGAGCTTGCGTGACTTGTTTAATTGCATACTGTAGTAAGGCTCCTCCCTTCAGGAAGGAATGCATCATACATTTTCTTAGAACAAATGGATGACTGATCACTTCCAGTTCCTGGGGTTCTGGTTCTCAACCCCAATCAGACATTCTGCGACATCTAAACAGGCAGAGAATAGTGGCCATCTCCATCTATTTCTATGGGGGGGGTTTATGTTATTTTAAACTGTAATAATTGTGCTCATTCTTTAACAACCCCTTCAAGCTCCCTCATGAAGGCTTACCTAAACTGGAATAAAACAGTTCCCACATGAAAGCTTACCTAAACTGGACTGAAACAGAATGTCTGGATGCCTTAAATGACCCTGTCAACTCCCTTAGGCCTAAAACTGTCCCTAGTTTAAAAACACATTTTGATTACTCACATTCTATAGATACTACAGGTATAGTTGGTAGTTTGAGTCAGATCCCTTTTTTCTTTTTAAAAGTGAATAGACTGCCCATGAAAAGAAACTAAGGGGTTGGGGGTGGGGTACGCACATGTGTGTAAGGGTGACAGGTGTGTTCTGCCATTCCAGGGCAAGACCCCGGTGAGGGGACATCGGTTGACACTGACGCAGCGGAGGTCTCCCCAGTGTCCTTGACCCTGCAGGACGTGATGCCAGGAACCTCCAGTGACGGCTCCACTGCGGGAGGAAGCTGCCAGGTGAAGCGGCAGGGTGACCAGGCACCCCTGGTGAACCTCAGGAAGAGGAAGTCGAAGACAGCACAGATGGCAGACATACTTGGAGCGGTGCTGGAACCTACGCGTAGGATGATGCAAGAGCACCACAGGGGGCTGATGGACATGGAGAGGGAGCGGGCACGGGAGGAGAGGGCACTGGAGGAGCGCTTACGGAGACAGGAGGCAGAGCAGACAGAGCGGTTCTTCACACAGATAGTCCAGTTACTGGCCAGGCAATGCCAGCAGCCACCACCTACAGCCACACCGCAATGGCCGGGTGCCACCCCCATGGCACACACCACCACAGCCCCATCCCCCTGTGCCCTGTTCCCCCGTGGGTTGTGCCACCATGCCAGTGGCCACTGAGTACCACAGTGGCATGGCCGATCCTGCCATCGCCCACCCATCCACCGCTGGTGGACAGACAGGCTGCATGGCACAGGCAGCCTCCACCAGGATGTATCCCCCGGCTGTGCCAGCACCCCACAGGCGTGACCCCCCACTACAGGGTGCAGTGTCCATGGGTGGTGTCACTGCCTCCACCACCCAGCCGCCCACGTCCAAGACAACACCAGCTGGTGCCAGCATGGCACAGCTAAAATTTCACAGGTGTCATGCCAGCCACTGCTGGCCTGCACGCAGCACCCCAACCCCCGATGCATGGTGCCACTGCTTGGCACAGTGCTGCCCCCTTGGATCTCACAGCAGACATGCCCAGCTTCACACAGGACCTGTACAGCAATGAGTTCCAGTGGACAACCCTGTGATAACCCATGCAGCATGCAGGGGTTGGCTGACTGGTGTGTCCCGCCAGTTGCCACACGAGACTCCTCTTTTGATTCCCCCCTACTTTGGGGACGCCGCTGGGGTCCACCCAGTGACAACAGTGCCTGGTTCATGTTGGCACAGAGGTATGTGCGGCGCTGTGGCACTCAGTTGAACAGTGCAATTCTGGGTCGCACGCACTGTTGCAGGGCGTCTCTGCAACATGCTGTGTCAGGGGTTCCGATGCAGTATGGCCACACGGGTGCCTGGGTTAGGGCACCAGCTGTGCATGGTTATGTTTTTCATTGTTTCAGGTGGTGGTACAGTGGCCCACACGTAGGTTCCTTTGTAGGGTTGGTGTATGGTGCCGCCATTATGGTGGCCCGGCATTGTGTATTGCATTGTTTGTTCACATGACAGTGTCTGTTTTCTTTGGGGATATGTGGTGTTATGCAGCCATGCACATGGTACACTGCATGGCCATGCTACCGCTGCACATTGTTTACTTGTGTTAGTGCCACCAGAAGTCATGGCGGCGTTGGATTAAAGCTGTCTTGTGTCACCATACCGTGTTGCTGGTTTGCTTGGGCGGTGTGCATTCATGCGCACATTGCTTTCTGGGGCACATTGGGGCTTCCAGTTCCATGGATTGCTGGTGTGGGGGTCCTGGATGTGTGGCCTGGCTGCACAGTGTATGCTGGTGCATGCAGCTTGCATCCGGTGGCAGCGAGCCTTGGTTTGCCATTTCCTGGTGGTGCACCACATGCCTGTCTGTGGGACGCAGCGGGGTCCCTGTACCCAGCATGTGTTGGTGCGTCACTGCACGCCTTCATGCCATGTGTAGGGGCCTCCCCTCATTACGGTTCCACGCCTTCACCTGCTGCCCACCCTTGATCCCCCACAGGTGCACATGGGCACACATCGCTGTGGGATACCGAGGCATGTTGTGCCGCACTCAGTGTGCCCTGTGTAGACTGGCATCCGGGTGTTCATTCGGGTGGGTTTCTGTCTTCACAGCTGTCTTCCCCAGGTGCACCATGGGATGCACTCCACATTACAGGGGTTGGGTGCACTCACTGTTCACATCTCAATGTGGACAGGCTGTGTCGGTTCCAGACCGTCTTCACACCTGTTCCCTGGAAGAGTGGATACACTGTTACGTTTGCAGCCTGTAACGGTTTGGAACCATTTCAGCCCTGTTGGGTGCAGTGTGGACGGGGCCTGAGAGAGATTATCATGAGGACTAGAGCCTGTGAAAGCAGACTTTTTGGCCCTGTCCACACTACGCCTCTGTAACGTTACAGAGGGTGTAAAACATTACCGTAACAGGTCGCGTTTACACCTGTAACGTTACAGGAGGCGTTTTGTAACCGTTGTTGAAACCACATATGAGGTGGTTTCAACAACGGTTATGAAACCGGTCCCGCCCTGGTACCATTACCGTAGTGTGGACTGCTGGTAACGGTCCCTGCAGGGCAGCTGCAGCGCAGCGAGTTGCATTAGGATCGCTCGCTGTAACGGCCGCCCGGATCCTGATGTGTGGACCGGCAGTGCCGGTCCCGTAATGGACACCGCCGAGGTGTGGATACACTGCACCGCTCCTCGGCTGTAACGGATTGCATCCGTTACTGGGCGCAAGCAGTGTAGTGTGGACAGGGCCTTTAACTTCATTAACAGCTATGAAAACCTGCACTAGTCAAGACGGACAAATAGAAAGTTACCTGCACTAGCCCTGGTCAATTTACACTAGGGTTTGGGCTAGTAAAACAATGTTAAGATCTACCCCTGTGGTAGGAATACAGTGAGATCAAAAAAGGCAGCATTACTGCATTACTGAGGGCTGATATCAATTGAGGAGTAACAAGGTGTGCTGAGAAAGGGAAACAATCAGGCTGAAATTCTAATGAGGCAAAGCCCTCAGATGGGGGATGGAGGGTGTGGGGAGAGTGAGGGCAAATAGGTATAGGGTGAGGCAGTGGGGAGAGTGAAGGGGAGAGGGGTAAGGGGAGGTTAGAGGAGAGGAGAGACGAGCAAGTGGGGGGTTGCTTTAGGGATAGTAGGGAATGGGCATGGCCAAGGAGAGGAGGGAGCTGTTCCAAAGGGAAGGGTGCCGGTAAGAAAAGGCAGCCTGACCAGTGGTAGAGCAAGAGTGAGGGATCGAGTGGGAGTCTCTAGAGCAGAGGTCATAGAAAGAGGGAACTGAGGGTGAGAGTAGAGAGGATAGACAGGAGGGGAGTGAGGTGAACCAGTATTTGCCAATAAGAGAGGAGCAGAGGGAAATGCAGTACGTGGGTAAGGGGGCAATAGAAAGAATGGAATAAAGGAAGCAATTATGTTTACTGGGAGGAGAGCTAGTAGCAAAGCGACCTAAAGCATTACAGAGAGTGTCCAGCCTGGTGAGAGCAGAGGAAGGGGATGCACTGTAGACTACATCCACATAGTCAAAAATGGGGAGGATCATTTTGACAAGCAGGTCTTTGGAGATTTCAAGGGAGAGACAGTCCTTGTTTTGGTAGGGGATGTCTAGTTTGGGGCGTAGCTTTGAGTGTATAGCGTGCATGTGTGCTGAGAAGTCTAGGTTAATGTCAAGACACACACCAAGGTATTTATAAGTGTGGACTACCTCCAGTTGGGTACCATCAAGGGTGGAGAAGACAGGAAGAGGGGATAGCCTTGCTACCTTTTGGCTGGTGCTAAAAGTCATGGATACCATCTTCTTGGTATTTACTTTGAGCTGGTTGGCCCGGAACCAGCGTAGTACATTATGGACCCAGATGCATAGAGGACAGTGTCCTCAGCATACCTACGAATACAGGACAAGACACAGATGGAAAGAAGGTAATTTAGAAAAATAGAAACTAGTATGGGGCCCAGGATAGAGCTCTGGGGGACTCCAGTGAGAATGGGGGGGATAAGGCGCCACCCACCTGCACAGATTGCTGGCAGTTAATCAGGTAGGAGTGGAGCCACTGAACTGCAGGAGCGGCGTCATCATGCACTGTTGATGTATAAAAGATTATGATGCCACTAGGATTTCAGGTTTAGACAAACGACAAAATGAGATGAGGTCTATGGAGCAGTTATCTGATTTTCATGTTGAAGTATACAATTATTAAGAAAAAAAGGAGACTGATACCGAAAATATATTAAACTGTCCCCCTGCCCCCCCCACCTCTGTAAATGAGATTTATTCTTAGTCTCTGCATACTCACCTTGTAAAACATAGGCAATAAATAAAAATATTGGACAGCATTTACAAAACCCCAGAAATCCACCCGGGAAGTATTCCGAACTTGCACTGGAAAAATGGGCACGAATCCCACAGTTGTGTGCCAGATGTGTACAGATATCTGTGAACAGGCTGCAGACCTCTGGACACAACTGGGTGGGCATAGCATGCATCCAAAATGTGGACACCAGTGCACTGTCTACCCAATAAAAAATCCCATCCACTGTACGCAGTTTAAACTGATATGTGTCTAAACAGTACATTTTCTAAAGTAGCCCTTGAGATGTCAGGGGTTCTGTTAAAACAGCTGCAGATAGAAGGAGACCCTCTTTTTGTTCAAATTACATACAGGCTGGATCAATGTGGCACTAGCCAAGTAGCCACTTGCCACATCGGTAATTCAGGTTCCTGTCCCCATAACCTCTTTGTGGGCACATAGTGGCTGCTTCCAGTTGTTCACAGTTTGTAAAGCACTTCGGGAAGGTATACCTGTGCTTAGAAGATGGGCCCAGAAAATAAATGAATCTCACTGGTTGTGTGAGATTCATTTATTTTCCGATAAAGCCCACTTCAGAAAAAGAGCTTACTTGGGGTGCGCCATCTCTGAGAAAATCCTTGGGCACCCCGAATGTTAAGGAAAAGCTCCCACCATTTTACCCTGCTTGCCAAGAAAGCTCGAAAAAATAGTGGGTAGGCCATCATACTCCCCCCTACCCACAACCACACAAAAATGCCTTACTTGTGCAGAGCAAAGCAGTGTCCATCCACAGCAGCTCAACGCACAAACCAGAGACAGTGAGACCTGTGGCACTACACTACCAGTGGGACCGCAACCGAGCATGAGAGCAACAGTATTTTCTTGATTTCCCATACCACAGAAGGATGAGTAAAGCCACCACAGACTGCAGGCATAAAAACATGAAAGATTCACATAGTAATAAGTTGAAAAGTAAAATCAGCAGAAAGAAAGTGTAATAAAGCAATGCATTTTTATTTTAAATAAGACAGTAGCAAAATCCGACCTGGCAGTCCCGAGCGCAGCACGAGGTGGCAAGTCACACACACTTACTCCATACCCTCATTTAAAATGTAGGTTAACCACCAGTTTTAAAACAGAGAGCAGAGAGACCACTACATTACATAAATTGTCAGAGATGTCAGACTTCCAGGTATCATCTTTTAATAGCTTGCCAGAAAAAAACAGTAAAACATTTGTTCCCTGATGATGACAGTACAGTCCCTGAACAGGAACCACAAACCACCAAGAAAGCCAAGGCAACCTCCCATTTTGCCACAGTGAGTACATCAGAACTGAATAACATTGAGAGCCAGAGGGAAGAAATGAACACAAAGAAAAACACACAGTGGGCAAAGACAGTGTTTGCAGAGTGGGCTAGGAAGGAAAACATAACCGTTGACTGGGAAAATGACAGTTTTGATGTTATCAATTTTGTCACCTTTGCAAATTTTATGCCGTAACAAGAAACTGGTGCACAGTATTCAGTGTCAGGGTACTGCACTCTTCATGCAGGCATCAACCGGCATCTCCACTCTCCCGAAGAAGGACGGCACACCAGTATAATCTCAGAGCCCACGTACCACCCCAGCAACAACATCCTGACCTCAATACTGAAAAAACTTCGGAAGGAGAAACAAAGAATTTGATGGCAGATAAGGACCGCTTGGCCCACCCAGTCTGCCCATTTCCCTACCTAATGGACAAGCTGCAGATCCTAGTTAACCAGCAGCCTACTTCTTTCTACCCCCACCCCTAGAATTGCCTTATGACTGTCCCATGCATGCTTGAATTCAACCACTGTTTTTGACGCCACAACCTCCTCCAGAAGGCTGTTCCATGCATCCACAGCCCTCTCTATAGAAAAATACTTCCTTACATTACCTCTGAGCCCCCTCTATTTTCAAATTGTGCCCCTTGTTCTTGCACACCTCTTTTTGAAAGATGCTGCCTCTTGGACTTTGTAGATTCCCTTGAGGTACTTGAAAGTCTCTATCATGTCCCCCTCTCCTCCTTTCCTTGAGGCTATATGACAAGCTCCTTTAGTCTCTCTTTCATGTCTTCTGGTGCAGACCCTGCACCATTTTAGTTGCTCTCCTCTGGGCAGCTTCCATCCTGTCTATGTCCTTGCGGAGATTGGATTTCCAGAACTGCACGCAGTACTCCAGATGGGGTCTCACCAGCTGTCTGTACAGAGGGATAACAACTTCCTGTTTTGTACTGGTGATGCCTCTCCCTATGCATCCCAGTACCCCCCCAGCCCTCCTTACTGCCCTCTTACATTGCTTGCCCACCTTTAAGTCATCTGATATGACTACCCCCAGGTCCCTTTCCATTTTTGTTGTTGTTAGTATCTCACCCCCCATTGTGTACTCTTCCACTGAGTTTTTGTTTCCCAGGTGCATTACCTTGCACTTCTTAGCATTGAATCTAAGCTGCCAGCATTTGACCATTCCTCTAACCTTGCCAAGTCCCTTCTCATCCTTTCCACCCCTAACTGTGTATCAACTCTGTTGCAGATCTTTGTATCATCTGCAAAGAGACATATTTTTCTTCCAGTCCCTCTTCAATGTCGCTATAAAGACATTGAAGAGGACTGGTCCCACACTGAACCTTGCGGTACCCATTTTAGTAACCCCCTTCTTCAGAGTGGACTCCATTTATTATTACCTCTGTGTCCTATTATCCAGCCAATTCTTTACCCAGGCTATCATCTTGGGACCCACTCCCAGGCTGGCTAACTTGTATATTAATCTTTGTGTGGGACTGTGTCAAATGCCTTCTAAAAGTCTAGGTAGGCCATGTCCACAGCCCCTCCCTGGTCTACTACTTGGTCACCCAGTCAAAGAAATCTATTAGCTCGTCTGGCATGACCGTCCCGCCAGAATCCATGCTGCCTTGGGTCCTGTGCTCCTCTGGCCTCTAGGTACTCAAACAATTCTTTTCCTTCAGAAGTGATTCCATCATTTTCCCTATCATTGAGGTTAAACTAACAGGTCTGTAGTTTTCTGCTTCTGCCCTGCTCCCACTTTTGTGAAGGGAATCACATCTGCCTCCTCCAGTCCTCAGGTACCACCCCATCCTCCATGATTTGTTAAAGAGGGTAGTCAGTGGTGTCACTAGTTCTACCCTTAGTTCTTTTAGAATTCTGTGATGAATCCCATCAGGCCCCATTGCTTTGTCCACCTTCAGTTTTAAGAGTTCTTTCAGAACCCATTCTTCTGTAAATGGGATGGTATCAACTTCTGTATGCAGAGTGTTTCTATTGTTTATTTTAGGTACCTCCCCCTCTTCATTTGTAAATACTGAGCAAAAATATTTGTTTAGTATCTCTGCCTTTTCACAGCCACCCTCTGCCCACCCCCCTTCCCTTTATTAAGCCTCACTATCCCTCCCTTGGTCTTACCTCACTCTTGATGTACCTAAAAAGGTTTTATCCCTCTTAACTGAGTTGGTTATCTTTTCCTCGGTTCAGGCCTTTGCTGTTCTGACTGCCTTCCAGCTTCCTTTGCTTTAACTGATACAATTCTCTGTCCTGCTCCTTCTGTGATTCCTTGTACTTCCTGAACGCTTTCTTTTCTCTGAACCTCACTGCCACCTCCTTGAGAACCATAGTGGTTTTTACATCATTTAGTTTTGTTTATTTATGCACACAAAGGCTTGTAAACCTCTGTGATGGCAGTTTTATTATTCCCCATTGTTCTTCCACCCCTCCTTCCTGCCCATTTGCTAGTGCATTCCTTAGGCACTCACCCATTTTGGCAAAGTCAGCCCTCCTGAAGTCCAGTACTTTTGCCTTTGTATGACTTGACTCTATTGCTGTGTTTATTGTGAACTATACAGTTCGATGGTTGCTAGTTCCCAGATGGCTACCCACTTCTACATGTGTGATCCTCTCTCCATCTCCGTTTGAGGAACTAGGTCTAAGATTGCTCCCTCTCGAGTGGGTTCCAATGTTGTTGTCTAAGGCATGCCCCTGTAGGGCATCTAGAATAACCCTACTCTAGAAGTGGCTGCTGCAACTGCACTCCAGTTAACATCTGCATATTCAGATCACCCATCAGCAATATCTCCTTTTCTGCCATTCTAAGTATACTTTCTATCATTTCCTTGTCCATTTCCTCCCCCTGAGAGGGGGGTCTGTATACAACCCCTGTGCGGATTGTGGTGCCATTGCATGTCTCCAAATTGACCCACAGTGCTTCTTCTCCTCCCTGTTTACCCTTTTGTTCTGTTGCTTTGATTCCTTCCCTTATGTAGAGAGCTATTCCTCCTCCTCTCTTTACCCTCCCTGTCCCTCCTGTAGATAGTGTATCCTGGTATGTTTACGTCCCAGTCATGGTTCTGTGTGTACCATGTTTCTGTGACTGTCACGATATCCAGATGTTCCTCCTCCATCAAGGCCACTAATTCAGGAAGCTTGTTACCCAGACTACGGGCATTGGTACTCATTGCTCTCCATTTTTTGATGGCTTTACCTTCTGTAGCAGCATCCCCCATTGACCTTTCTACCTTGGTCTTTTTCTCATTTAGTACCCTGTTTTGTAGGAGGAGGCTGGGATTTTCCTGCTGCTTATCAGTGCCTCCCCCCTTGACTAGTTTAAAAGCTTGCCAATGAAGCATTTACACCGACTGCCCAAAAGACTTGTTCCCTTCCTGGACAGATGCAGACCATCCTGCCAGTATAGGCTGGTGTCCCTCCAGGTGGAACCCATCCCCAATGAAGCCAAACCCCTGTGCTCCACACCATTTTTTTCAACCATTCATTAAACTACGTGGTGCAAAGTACCCTCGCCTCACCCATGCCACTGACAGGCAGCACCTCTGAGAAGGATACTGTGTGTGCTACTTGTCTTAGGCCCCTCCCCAACTCTACAAAGTCCTTCTGCACTGCTCTAATCTCATGATGATCCAAGTCGTTTGTCCCTAGGTGGACACTGACGTCCAGCTCAGACTCCCGGGCAACTGTTCTCGTGATCCTAAGGATGCACTTCCTGTCCCTCCAAGCCATGGCTCCAGGCAGGCACCTTACTCAGTTTTCCTGCCCCCCAGTTCTATCCCCTAATAATTGAGTCCCCACCAGAAGCTGCTTCCTTTCCCTGTGGTGTCCTCTGCCTCCTTCCTGAGGACCTCCCTTGTGACAGTTGTCTGCAACCTCCTTAGTCTCCTCTGCGGGTGCATCCATAGGGGAACTATGCTCCCACAGAATGGTGTATGGATTGTGGAGTGGAACAACTGACTGGGTGTGCCTCTATTCCACCACCCTTACCCTCCCTGAGCCCACTGTGGTCTAACTGCTGTGCTTTCTTCGCAACCTCTGAGGTAGTGGTGGTGGCTCTGGTGCTCCCTGGATGGGGGAGGTTCTCTTACTATTGTCCAGTGCGGCCTGGGGGAAGGTTCCCTTACTACTGTCCAGTGTGGCCTGAAGACAGGCAACTTCCTCCCTCAGGGCAGAGAGTTGTCTGCAAACAGGGCAGCATCTCAGCCTCCAGAAAGACTCCCGGAAGACTGCTGCCCCACAGCCATTACATTGCACTACTCCCCACATGTCTGTCTACCTTCTTGTTTTTTTTTTTTTTTTTTGTGTGTGTGAGATTGGTTTGTTATATAGAAATATATATATTATATAATGTGCATGCTTATATTGTCAGTGCAGTATGCTAGAGAGGATATGACAGTGATACGAAGAAGGATGTTGCTGCCCACCACGCATCCATCACAGAAACTGACCTTAACAAACTAAGAGCTTCATCAGCGATGTCATTGGATACAGCAGAAGGATTGGTCAGGAAAGTGGTTTGACCTCCGGCTTCACATGGCCCACCGAGGAAGAGAAGGACTATGTGATCTATGGCCAGATTCATTTGCAGTCAAGACGATGAACATGGGGAAATGTATGTGACACTTTCCCACAATCCAACAACAAAGAACCACAAAAATCCACTAGAGGCTAACAAAGAAAATAGTCATGGTTTCATGTTTGAGGACCATGGAAACCCTCTGTGCCCTGTACTGTCCTTCACTAAGTATCTGCCAAAATTATCAGCGGATGCCCCTGCATTCTACTTTCATCCCAGGAAGCTACAGCAGACCTTACCTTGAGATCCAGAAGTGCTGGTACACAAAGGAACCGATGGGCAATAATTTCTTAGGAAATATGATGTCCAGACTGAGTAAAGAAGCACAGCTGTCTACAAGATATACCAATCACAGCCTCTGTTCAACAGCTGTGCAACTGCTAATGCAAGCAGGACTGTCAGCACGTGAAATCACCAGCGTTACTGGCCACAGATGTGAACCCAGTCTGCAGCACTACTGGTCAGCATCCATTGACAACAGAAGAAACTGGAGCACAACCCTAGAAGGATCCAACCAGCAGGTACAGCAGCAGCAAGCAGCAAATATGCCACCTGCAGGATCCAGAAATGTACTACAAGTTCAGGAACCAGCAGCATCCAGCACCGCAACCACTAACTTCAACCCAGTCAATTGCACCTTCAATGCTCCAACTATTTTTTTCTTTTATCGGCAGTTAGCACAGTGCAACTGCATAGTTTACTTTGCGCTTTATTTGTCTTACCCAGCCCCCCCCCTTTAAAAAGGGACTACTCTATCTCAAAAGCTGAAGAAATATGTTCTAAAAAGTTAAATTATTGTAACATTTAAAGCTTTAAACAACTGTGTCTGAGAGTTTTTTTCCATTTTCTAAGTGCAATAATACCCTCCACGGTGGATGGTATGGGATATACCAGACCTTCCAGGAGCTATAAGGCCCTCCACCTGTGGCGTCAGGCCTCATTACGCCTCTGGATGGTCCGGTATAGCCCTATACCGTCCACCCTGTTGGGTATTATTGCTTACATGGAAATCATAAAATCAAAATCCTCTCCTTTTCTAATTTAGCAATCATTCAGAGAAAGACTGCCAACCAGACTTTTGATGACTTTTATTTATTTATTCAGACGTTCTGCACAAAAGGATAACATAGAAGTCGATGGAAGATAAGGACCACAAGACCCATCCAGTCTGCCCATTATATTCCTATTTAGATTACAAGCCTAGCTTTTAAGAATGCCCGGAGGGGGTTGGGGGACACAGCAGCATGTGGTTTTTGAGTACCAAGGCTTGAGGTGACTTCATGATATTCATTTCACTCTCATCTAATCTGTGTTTTTCAAACTACAGTCTTCAAATAATGGAGTGCACCATCTAATTTCTCTCACTTACATCTAGATACCTAATACGTACAGAACAAATACAAAAGTCAAAACACAAGATAAGATCACTGTTCAGACCCCTAACATTCCCTCACTAGAGATGAAATTAATTTAAACTTCACTGGCAAAGTTAGTGCAATGTTACAAGGCTTCGGACTTTGGCCCACAACTTCACTCAGCAATATTTTTTCATAAAACACTGTTTTTAATGTTTACTTGCCCTGCCCACTGTTTAACCATTTCCCACATACCTCCCACCTCTTAGACCTTTAAAAGTAATTTCCCCCACTCCACCACCCTTTAGCACCCAACTCCCCCCCAAACACAAACACACATCCACACAGTCCCAGAAAAGTTCCTTAATGGCAAAGCATCTAATACCTAGACTTTGACAGCAGATAAGGACCACTTGGCCCACCTAGTCTGCTCATTTCCCTACCTACACGGTAAGCTGCAGATCCTAGTTAAAAAAACAGCCTATTTCTTCCTACCCCCCACAAGAATTGCCTTATATCTGTCCCATGCATTCTTGAATTCTCCCACAGTTTTAGACCCCACAACCTCCTCAGGAAGGCTGTTCCATGCGTCCATCCTTTCTGTGAAAAAATACTTTGTCACATTGCCCCTGAGCCCCCCCCCCATCTTCAAATTGTGTCCCCTTGTTCTTGCACATCTCTTTTTCTGAAAGATGCTACCCTCTTGGACTTTGTTGATTCCACTGAGGTACTCAAAAGTTTCTATCATGTGCCCCCCTCTCCCTCCTTTCCTCAAGGGTATACATATTAAGCTCCTTTAGTCTCTCCTCGTATGGCTTCTCTTGCAGACCCTGCAACATTTTAGTTGCCCTCCTCTGGACTGCCTTCATCTTGCCTATGTCCTTGCGGAGATGGGGTCTCCAGAACTGGACGCACTACTCCAGATGGGGTCTCACCAACTATTTGTACAGAGGGATAACAACTTCCTGTTTCCTGCTGGTGATGCCTCTCCCTATACATCCCAGTATCCCCCCAGACCTCCCTACTGCCTTCTCACATTGCATGTTAACCTTAAGGTAATCTGATATGATTACCTCCAGGTCCCTTTCCATTTTTGTTGTTGTCACTACCTCCCCTCCCTCCCCATTGTCTAATCTTCCCCTGGATTTTTGTTTCCCAGGTGCATTATTTTGCACTTCTCTGCATTGAATCCAAGCTGCCATACTTCTGACCCTTCCTCCAACCTTGCCAAGTCCTTTCTCATCCTTTCCACGTCTCCTTGTGGTATCAACCCTGTTGCAGATCTTTGTATCATCTGCAAAGAGGCATACTTTTCCTTCCAGTCCCTCTGCAATGTCACTTATAAAGACATTAAAAAGGACTGGACCCAGTACTGAACCCTGCGGTACCCCACTAGTAACCTCTTTTTCTTCAGTGTGGACTTCATTTACAATTACCTTCTGTGTCCTGTTGTCCAGCCAGTGTTTTACCCAGGCTACCACCCTTGGACCCACTCCTAGGCTGGTTAATTTAATTATGAATCTTTTTTGTGGGACTGTGTCAAATGCCTTGCTAAAGTCTAGGTAGGCCATGTCCACAGCCCCTCCCTGGTCTACTACTTTGGTCACCCAGTCAAAGAAATCTATTAGATTCATCTGACATGACTTTCCCGCTGTGAACCCATGCTGCCTTGGGTCCTCTGCCCCACTTTCCTCTAGGTACTCAACAATTCTTTCCTTCAGAAGTGATTCCATCACTTTCCCTACCACAGAGGTCAAACTGACAGGTCTGTAGTTTCCTGCCTCTGTCTTGCTCCCACTTTTGTGAAGGGGAATCACATCTACCTTACTCCAGTCCTCAGGTACCACACCATCCTCCCATGATTTGTTGAAAAGGGTAGTCAGTGGTGTCACTAGTTCTTCCCTTAATTCTTTTAGAATTCTGGGGTAAATTCCATCAGGCCCCATTGCTATGTCCACCTTCAGTTTTAGGAGTTCTTTCAGAACCATTTCTTCTGAGAAAGGACTGGGATCGACCCCCCCTCCCCCATCCAGAGTGCTTCTGTTAATTGAGTGCTTCTGTTAATAGTAAAATCCCTCTCTCCCACCTGTGCCACATTAGGTAACCACCCACCTCCAGCCACCCAGTCAATGCCCCAGACGATTACCTAAATCATGAGATTTTCTGCCCACAATACCCATCCTTTTACACCCCACCCCATTTCCTGTGAATATGAGAGGTCACTTAGGGTTTCTATTCTTGAATAAGTGATGCCCTAAAAAGTATTTAAAAAATTAAAACAGCACTCCAATGTTGGGAATAGAGCTTGGAATCAACAACAATTCAATGACAGAGTACCTATCACATGAGCTCCAGTATTCTGTGTGCTTTAGTCTACCACTGAAGTGGAACTCAAAGGACTCTTAAGTACTCTATGGAAAAGTTTAGCCTTTCAGACAATGCCCATGATTCTAAAAGGTAGAATCTTTGTCCAAACAAATTCACCTTGAGGGCAGACACACTTCTTTAACAGGAGGATTAATCTTTCAACTGTGACAAGTCTGCTGCCTAAACCTTAAAACAAACAGATTCACATGATGTAAGTCTACATACAAACTAACACTTGGAAACTACAAAACAGGTGGTCTCCACGTGAATATTTATGCAACTGGTAGTTATTTATCGTAGCGCTTTATACAGATGTCATAAACAATGTCACATCTGAACACTTTTTTTTTTACAAACACTGACAGAATATACTGTACCTTCTGCAGTACAAAAACAAACTACATCATTCATTCCTTAAGCAAGAAGTACCCAGCACCCTCATTCTGAAGCAAGTTCAGTTTACCGCACATGAAATGACCATTAGAAATGCCACGTCTTATAGCTTGCAGGCCTGATTTCCAGTGGCCCCCAAATCGCTGCAAATCATCTACTACCTGGAGACTGAAATCTCCTGCATTACAATTTTTTTTCTTGTCTCTCATTTTGCAACTGTAAGACTTCTGTGCCATCAGGGTCACCCTTCTAGGCTCCTTTACAAGCATAAGTAAGACTGTAACACTGCAGTACAGGACCACATACCAGCTCTCAGTGTGCCAGATTCTTCAGAGCCGGGCATCTGCAAAATATGGCTCTTGCCATTGGTACGGTGATGGTACAGCAAGGGAAAAGGCAGGGGATCTTTTTTAATGGTAAAACCAACATATTTGCATACAAATAGGAAAATGACTCTTGTGTTGGAATTTAACAGCATTTCACCCGCGGAAAAAGGCATTTTACAAAAATTTGGAACTTACTGGAACATTGTAATGTCCCAAGTTTGTTTCAAGAATGGCCAAGAATCGCATTTAGTAGGGCTCAAAATCTGGGGTAATTATTTACCCACAGTCATTATGTACCAGAAAAAATACACACGTACACATGGTTGCCAGAAAAACATATTGGCTGTTATCAATGTGGACACTGCACTGCATGCAGGCATGCATCACAGGGAAAACAGTTCAAACATCCAAACAGCCTGTAGTAGCCATCTGGGAGTCTGCCAGTTGCTCCACTCAGTTTGAGTTTATGTGGCTCATGTCCACTTACTATATTTATGTGGGATAAACCATCCATCAGGAGAAAGAGAGATCCTTAAAACACATTGGAGATATTAGAAATGTCAAATTGGATTCTGCTTTGGGCTTACATTTTAGAAATCACCATGACAGTGATCCACAATATGTGAAGTGCACTCTTATTGAACATGTGAAACCATTTCAGAGAAGAGGAGACAGAGTGAAAGCGCTCCTGAAAAAAAGAGTTGAGGTTGATCTTCATGTTGGATTCCATGTTACCCAAAGGACTACACAAGGAATTAGATCTGTCTACCTTTAGTATAGACACTATCATTGCTAAAGGCGACGAGGTGCCTTTGTACTGCGACGAGGTGCCTTTGTAAATGAGTCCCTGACTCAAAGGCTGTAAATCCGACTTTAAAAAAATAAATAAATAAATTTTGTGTTAGCATTATAACATGCATTGGCAGTATTCCTGATTTTTAGACTCACTTTTTCTAATGTATTCTATCATGGAGGTTTTGTTTAGTCTTTTGTGCTGTGTTTTGGTGGGTCTCATTGACTTTTTTAACTACTATACCAAGTTGCACAGAATTATCCATGTGAATGTCAGATGCATTTAGGTTTGTTTCATTTTGGCCTAAAATGACCTTGTAGGTTTTATGCAATCGCTTTTTACCAAAATTGGTGACCACGAGAATTCTTATGTGGTTTGGCTTCATAATATAATAATTCAATTAGAATTAATGAAACAAAGGAAATATAAACACACCAGGATCACAATTTGTGCCACTCGGTATCAAGTTCTTCAGCTACACTTAGTGATTTTTAACTCACATGTTTAGTTTTTTAGTTAAGTAAGTATTGCATATAAGAAATTATTTTTTCAAATATCTAATGTAGCTAAAATACACAAATGATAGTGCTACGCATACATATTTAAGTTGGTCACATGACTTTATTATGGCTTTTTTTTTTCTATTTAAGAATATCACTTTAAGGTTTTGAAATTCGGCGTGTACTTTGATGGTACTGAAGTCCATCTGTCTGTGACTCCCCCCCCCCTCGATGAAGATGGATTGTACCCCAGAAGCACTAGGGTTTGTTCCATGATGTTGATTTTGTAATAAAGTTTTAACAATCTTCAGTTTCTTCGTATAGCGCTGACTTTTTTGTGTTAGTAATTTACCTGCTGCTTGTACAGCTGCTCCAGTATACTGTTAAAAGGATGATTCAGATTTGAGTGACTCAGTCTCAACGCCTATGAGGAAAGCGACCCTGAAAGGGTAGCGACTGGAAAGTGCAGGGTGAAAGGAACAGTGACAGGATACAGGAAGGTATCCACATGGTATGTGAGGGGTGGTGAGAGGGGAAGCCACTGAGCTGGCCTAGTGATGCGGTGCTTAGGGAGGCTGGCTCTGGTGGGGAAGGTGCAGGTTTTGGGGCTGGGGGGTGGAGCAAAATATTTTGTGCTTTTCTGCGCTGGTGTCTTTTTTTTTTTTCTTCCTGGTTCTCCCCCTTCCCCGACATGCACCCCTCCCCAGGAGTTTGTTATTTTAGTAAGGGGGGGTGGGGCTGTTGGCCATTAGGGGCAAAGCCCCCAGATAAACAAGTTATAGTTGTGAATGTACCACCGCTCTTATTTTCGGCAATGTACATTCACTGTGTTATCTCATAGAACCAGCTGCTCCGGAGAACTCCAGGTAGCGAATGGTGCATTTTGTAGCCTCTGACTGCAGCCCATTTCAAAGAACCAAGGTTGTGCTGCACAGAGGGTGTGAGTGTGCCCCTTCTAAATAAACAGCTTCACAACAAGAAACCAGCAGCTCTTCTCACCTGTGGCCTTTCCTCCAGATGTTCAACCTAATCTGCTGGAACAGGCTGGTTCAGCATAAAGCAAAGGCACTGCATGACTGCACAGAGGTCAAATTTGTTACCTGCTCACCAAATGCAGGTTGAGTCTACACCGGCCAGTTGGAAGACTCCCTCCAAGCAGCCTGACTCATGTATCACATTTTTCGCACCCCGCTCTGCCTTCCAATTTTCAGAATATGCATTCCTAGATGCAGATCAATACTGGACATCTGCAAGGCTGTACTGCAATGAGCCCACAGCATCACTTTGATTTGCGAGTTAACAGCATGCCTCTTCCCACTGTTGTCACTAATGGTGTATATACTGTTGTTGTGTGATGTTTGCTGTTGTAAGGTTTCAATAAAGTTCATTTAATTAAAAAAAAGCTTGTCTCCTCCTAGTCATCCTGCATCATGGAATGCAGCACCCAAGGCATGATTAAAGCATCCCCCCAACTGTACTGTGATTTGGGTGGGGGGGTCAGGAAACAGATGAAGTTTTCAAGCCTTTAGTGTGGGTGTGTGTGTGTGTGTGTGTGTGTGTGTGTGTGTGCGTGCACAGGGGGGGTAGGGTGTACTGTTGCTTACTGATGTCAAGAGGTTGTTAACAACATTATAAACTTGCTGATTTCAGACAGTAATCACCCTCTCCCATACACTATAGTCCTGTTCATGACAGACAACAGGACAGTGATGACAAACGTTAAGCACCAAGGTGGTACTAGGAACCAAACTATGCTCAGAGAAACATTTCTGCTTCTGAAATAGGCAGAGAAGCATGTACAGTTCAACCCACAAGGATGAAATACTCTGATAGTGATGTAAGCTTCCTGCTTGAGAAACTTTGTTTACTGCCATTGGATTACATTGTTGTTGAGCAGGATGCTGCAAGATATCACTGGCAGAAACTGTATAACAGCACTTCATCGTGAGGTGCTTCACTGTAAATAACCTCTCAGTGGCATACACCCCTAACCAAAGCAACATCTGTGTCAGTCAGCTGTCATAGATGATCTACAAGATGGTAACTGAATTTTTCAGGTCCTGTACATGACACAAAAATTGCAGCCTAGCTTTCTTCGCCATCAGCAGCAGTAATATAGCCCCCATCCCTCTGATAGTGCCATTCCCCTATAGATCAAGGACAGTAAAACAAGCTATTTGTTCAGGTCCTTCATGACCCTAGCTCTGAGTCTCTGACATGTCACTATGCTTCAGTGTTGTGTTACATTATTATGTCTTGTCTATCCTTATAAAATTATGTAATTTCACAGACATGCCTAAGAAAGTAGTTGATGTTTGCTTAAGATAACGCAAGCGAACCTTTGTCTTATGTTATTTAATTAGAAAATATGTCATATACCTTGGTACATAACGTACTTCCATACTTGCACATAAACTTCAAAGCTTTTGTAACCCCCCTGCAAATGGGGGTTCCCAAAAGTCTTCCAGGAGCTTGCCTGAATGCTCCAAGTCTGAGCGGTGTTCGGCATCTGAGCTGTTTAAATGTGGTTCCAAGTGAGTGCTATTTGAGCCTCCACGTACAGTATCTTTAAGAGCTGTCTGCTTGCAGACTTAGTTTGTATGGGGGCGACTGTGTATTTTATGCTCGAATCCTGCCTGAGCTGCTGCCAATTTGCTCCGTTTCTGCCGTTGCTACATGTTCACAGGGAGCCTTGTTGAAAGATATAACTGTTTGCCAGAAATCATTTACAGTGACTGAGAAAATGCAGTTTGTCTAACCAGTCTTTATTTCAGCACAAACTATTTCAGTGTAGGTCTTTCATTTTGGTCCTGAATTGTGGACTTGGACCAATCAGGATGATAGGGAGGCCTTAAAATGGATCCTGTGGATGAATCGGAATTTGGACTCTCAGTTTTGAGCCAGCCACAAGGGGATTGTATGAGCAGTGACTCTGGGAAATGTAGTTTTGACCTTGGTGCCTTTTTTCACCAACAGAGGGAGTCTTATTGTGAGTGACAGCAGAACCAGCCAACAGAATGATGTGAGCTAAAGGAAATGCCCTGCTCTGTGACTGGAAAGATCAGATCAGTTGTGACAGAGTAAAGAGAGAAGGCGCTGTGCTTCTGCGGTGTATAGTTTGGCGCAGGAAGCACGTGTGAGGCCCTGAGGTTCGGCCTGCAGCCGTTGTAAGTGCCAGTTCAGACTGAATCCAATTGGTGAGGAGAAAGAAGGAAGTCTGAAGAGTGGAAACCAGGCTCACCCTGTAGAAGACTGGAGAAATTGTTGAATTGCGCTTGGTCTGTCAGGAACTGAAGCTGCTGTGTGTACTCCTGGGTAATTGCAATTGGGATCAAGGAACAACCTGCCTGGTATAGTACTTTCTTTTTACATATGAATGTGCATAGTGCTTGTGGGGAATTGCTACTTCCAATTCCATGTGCTGTGTGCTGTGTGTTGAAGCTGGAAGCAAACCCCAGCTTGTCTTGGACTAAATCTGGTTGCTATCAACTGCAGTGGGGTCCAGTCACAAGGATCTTGTCTTCATACCGTTGTTCTGGCAATCCAGAAGAACATCCACCACCCGGTCCTCAGCTTGGGTATTGTGAGTACAAATCAGGGTATTCCCCTGCAGCCTGTTTTCAATCACAAATGTGTCATCTAATTCTTGTTGTTTCACTGCTTCATGGACTGAGCCATCCAGCTCCGGATTACAGTTGGGTATTGTGCATATATTTTCTTCTACAGGGCCCTATCCATCTGCATCTGCCAGACAACCCCGGTCAATGGACCTGGCTAGCCCCTCCCCAACCTGGGTACCCAGAGTGTGACTTTTCAGACCCTGTAAGTGTGCACAGTACTGTGATTTAATGCCACCAATTAACCTGATTCCCCCTCCCGTGTGTTACTGCCCCCTAAATAAATCAGATTTGTTGTTGTTATACTATATACTGTCTGTTTTGTTTATACTTATGGAAACAGTATTGTGTTTTGCTGTGTATGTTGTTTATGTTGTTTAACCTTATTTTACAGGGGGTCCTCAGAGACGAACCTGCGAATCAGTCACAAGGGTAAGTGGTACCTTATGATTGGACAGTGTGTACATGTGGGGTATTGGTACTGTAACTCCTGTGTATCATGTGGGCCATTAGAGGGATTAGAAGGGGGTCTCAGTGTCCCAGAGGGCTGTGACCAAACTAGACCAACCATTACAAACCCTGACCTCTAGGTGGAGGAACCCGCCATAGAATCTAGGCCCCTCAACCTGTCAGTAGTCAAGCAGGCAGGGGTAGTAGCCCTTGGGATAGCACCACCTGGGGGTTACACTTTAATTGTAGCCTTGTATTTGCTTCTAATCATGAGGGTTCTAGAGACAGTTAGTTGTTGAAAGTGCTGTAGGTAAGAATTTTTTTTAATGCAAGAAAAATATTTTTATGTTGTGTAGTTGTAGTCCCACAGTTGGGGTTGTTAACATGTTAGTATACAAGTCTTAGTGTAATAGGACCCTATTAAGGACCTATGATAGGTCATTGAAAAGTTTAGTTTTTTTTAATATAATAATTCACCTGCTATGACATGTGTGGCTTCAAGCTACACTTACATCAATGGGTATAATAACCCCCCTAAAATATCATATCCATATCAAATGGTAAGGGGAAGGGAAGAAATCTATTTCAATTTATGTGCATATCAGTGCATATGTATTATGAACTGTTAATATGAATTCCTCCTTGCGTGGGATACGTTTTGTGCTTAGTTGGTGCACGAGCAAATAAAATGAAAATGAAAAGAAACAAAAAAACAGTGTTTCTTTCTGTGTGGGAAAGAGTGTGGGGGTGTGGAGAGAGCTGAAGATGACCAAATGTGTGTGTGTGGGGGGGGGGGGTCATGGGATTAGCTCTTGCCATCTGGGGATGGCTAGAGGGTTTTTACATTTTTTTTACTTTTTAGATTTATTTTCCTTCTCAAAGCTAAATAACATGAATTTTGAAAATTACTCCATATATGGTCCAGATTACTGAGTATTCAATTACTTGTGGTACTACATCCATAGGAATACGTAGGAATGTGATGGATGAAAAGGACTGCCAGGCCCACCCAGTCTGCCCAGTATGCCTACAATCTACTAGACTTCTGTTGTGCTCCCCCACCTTTGATGCAGCAACTCCTTGTGTTTATCCCAAGCCCTTTTGAAAACCCCCCACACTCTTCACCCCACTACTACCTGAGGCAGCCCATTCCAGTTGTCCACCACCGTCTCAGTGAAAAAAACTTCCTGCAATTACCCCTAAGGTGCCCCCCAAATCTGAAAGTCATGACTTTTCACCCTTGGCCACTCTTTCAACTGGTAAAGGTTCTTCACTGGTACCTTACTGATACCCTGGAAGTACTTAAAAGTCTCAATCATATCCCCCGTCTCCCTCCTCTATTCCAGAGAGTACATGCCCAGGTCCTTCAGGCTCCCTTCATATGGTAAGTGCTCCAGCCCCCTCACTATCTTTGTTGCCCTCCTCTGAACTCTCTCCACCCTCTTTACATCATTTTTGAGGTAGGACCTCCAAAATTGGACCCCATACACCAGGTGAGGCCTAACCAGTTGCATTTACAGGGGTACTATGACTTCCCTCTTCCTACTGGTGATCCCTCTCCTTACGCAACCTAGTGTTCTGCTTGCTCTTGCCACCACCCCTATGCACTGCCTCCCCATCTTCAGGTCATGTGATATGATGATGTCTAAATCCTTTTCTTCTTCCACTACCTGTAGGAGTCTACCTCCAAGTGAATACTCTGCTCTCCCATTCTTTTTGCCGAAGTGCATAATCTTACATTTATCTGTACTGAATGACAATTTCCACTCTTTGGCCCAATCCTGCAGCTTCTCCAGGTCCCTATGCATCATGTCCACCCCCTCTTATGATTCCACTCTATTCCCGACCTTTGGGTCATCCGCGAAGAGACTCATCCTCCCTTCCAGCCCCACCGCTATATCCCCTATAAAGATATTAAAAAGAAGAGGCCCCAGTAGCGAACCCTGGGGAACCCCACTGATGACATTTGACTACCCTGAGACTGCCCCATTTATCACCACTCTCTGCGTTCTTTTCTCCAGCCAGTTTCCAACCCACTTAATTACCACCTTCCCTAGTCCCAAGCAGGCCATTTTGTACAATAGTCTCCTGTGCGGTACCGAGTCGAACGCTTTTTTGAAATCAAGGTAGGACACATCCACTGAGCCCGCCTGATCCACTGCTCTAGTGACCCAGTCAAAAAACTCTGTTAAGTTTGTTTGACACGATCCGCCGTCTGTTAACTCATGCTGCCCTGGGTCTTGAAGACCATTTGCCTCAAGGTAACTTTTAATTCTGTTCCTGAGCAACCTCTCAATGAGCTTCCCAACCTCAGAAGTCAAGCTCACTGGCCTATCGTTGCCCAACTCCTCCTTTCCCCCACCTTTGTGTAGGGGAATTACATCTGCACACTTCCAATCCTTTGGTACTATACTTCCCCTGATTTTAAGGAGTTATTAAACAATTTCACCAGGGGACCAGCCAGCACCTCCCTCAGTTCCCTCAAGACCGTTCGATGCACCCAGTCAGGTTCCATGGCTTTATCAACCTTCAAGACCCGGAGCTCTCATAATACCTCCCCTTCCTGAAATGGGCTCACGTCCACTCCCTTTCCCATAGTTCCTGCTGCCCTTGAGCTGCCCCTTTCCCATTCTGCCTCCTTTGTGTCCCCCATCACCCTCTCCCCTACCCCGTTTTTCAGGCTGGGAATCCCCTTCTCTGTTTTCTTCTTTCTCCTATACACCTAAAGTAGGTCCTGTCCCCTTTCTTAACCGCATTGGCGGTGCTTTCCTCCATCCATGCCTTTGCTCCCCTGACCACTTGACCACTCTGCCCACCTCCTTCTGCCTAACCCGGTATGTCTCCCAATCCTCCCTCCCCTGCATCTTTTTGAACCTCAGAAAGGTTGTCCTCTTAGCCCTGATGCAACCCTCCACTTCCTTATTGTTCCACAGTGGTTTCCTTTTCCTCTTATTTTTGTTGACCCTCTTTGCATAGAGGAGCACTGCTTCCACTATGACCCCCTTTATGGTATCCCACATGTCCTGCACCCCCACCCCTTGCTGCCCCACAGCTTCCCAAGCCTTACTAACATAGTCCCCCATCTTCTCGAAATCTGCATGCCTGAAGTCGGTAACCTTCACCTTGGACCTATTTGGAGCTCTCACCATGTGGACCGTGAACCACACAGTGCTATGATCACTGGCGCCAAGGTTGTCCCCCCACCACCACTAGTTCCCCTACCCTGTCCCCATTGGTTAGTACCACATCTAACACCGCCCCTTCCCTAATCGATACCTGGACCAAATGTTTGAGAAGGACAACTTGAAGGGATTCCAGTATCTCCCTGCTTTTGGTGGATGCTTTTAAATTTATATGTGTTACTCATCAGCCCTAGAATTCACAAGCATTGGACCATAAACATATGCATTAATAGTAATAATTTGAAATGCAAAGCAACAATTATCAGTATATAATGACTTACACAGACAACTATTTCACAGATCATGAAAGGTGAAATTTACACTATCCTGTTTCCAATGTCCATGTACAAGATCAAAAGATCTACTAAATACACAAAAGCTTATGAATCCACTAAAAGGAAACCCAACCAACCCAACCAGGATTGTGACAACTCAGGCAAGTCATAAATCAACAAACATAAAATTAGAAAAAGCTCAGACCAGACAAAACAGGACCTGCATGGTAGAGCTAAGCAAAGCTTAAGAGGAGTAGGTACCAGAGAACTGGGGACTGCATTGGGCAAGGCAGATCACTAGACACCAATGAGTGTTCAAACTGGGATGAGTAGAAAGAGGGGGTGCCACTCCAAACCAAAAATGTTGAGAATGGTGGAGGTCTCTGCATTGGTACGTGACATGAGGGTTATTTCAGCACTAATGGGGAGTCTGGATTTGGTGATGAGAGTGTCTGCATTACTAACTAGGATGACAGCAGCAATAATGGGGGTATATGCTTCACTTGTGGGAGATGGTGCAGCTTGAGTGACGGCCAGGATCAGTTCATAGGAGACAACATTACTAGGTTCCAGAAATGCTTGCTACAAGACTGGAGTGGAGGGTAGCTGCTAACAGACACTAGGGAATGTTTGGAGCAAAAAGGGGGTGCATTTGTTGGGGAGATACAATGCAACAGCAGGGTTCAATCTTGGCATTATTTTACTAGCCAAGGGCATAATGCAAATCATCGCAGAACAGTGTGACTCTCCCCTGACTTTCCCAGTTGGGCCAGAGCATCTGCATGTATAGTAACCTCCTTCACCATCTCAGCCTGCTCACCCTCCCCACCCAATCATTCCCAGTTTCTGAACTTACCCTTGTAATTAAAAATGCAGCTATGAACTGTCCCTCATTGCATGCTCATCTTCATCTTGTCCATCTCAGCACTGGTTCTGGAAGCCAGTAAACTTTCTCATTAGTACTTTGTGCTATTGCATTCGGAGAATTTACATATTCGGGCTCGGTGGTGAAATGGACAGGATGAGGATCATCATCCTATGAAGGGAAGTTTATATCTGTATCTTTTTATTACTTGGGGCAACTTTAGGAACTGGAATAGACTGGGTGGAGAATGAGGCATGGATGAGATGGGTAGGGAGAGGGCTTTATGATATTTGTAGTGAAGGATCCAGGGGAAATGTTACCCAACTATACAGTTGTCCAGGCTGCAGAGTTTTGCAGTGTGTGTGTGTGTGTGTGCGTGTGTGTGTGTGTGTGTGTGCGTGCATGCATGCAAGAAGGGTGGTCTCAAACAAACAACATAGCTATTTTTTTAATACTCACTGATTCAGTGCAGATTTGGGTGGGGCAGTAATCTCATGGGTGCAGGGCTCTGTTGGTTCTCCATCTGAGCCTCAGGCCAGTGCAAATCTCAAAGGGCTAGTGTAAATGGGTGCAACTTCCCTGACTGGACCAGTGTGTAAGATAAGTGTGAACCCTGTACAGTGTTCTTTGTCTGAAGCAGACACTGGGAATGTTCATGGGCACTATCACCAATACTGTAGCATAAGCCTATGTCAGGATTGGGGATTTGCGCTCTGCAACACTTACATCGATCCCCCTGCAGTGCAAAACTGCAGTTGAGTATCACCATTTTGTGTGCTGGCACAATAGAGTGATAGTGTAGAGGAAATAAAAACATTTGGTGCCACCCATGAGTGCATGATTGAGGCTGCACAAAGATACCCTCCCTTGTACAACTTTTCTACTGAACATGAGCAACTTTCAGGGTCTTGAAACTCGGGCACCTAATTTCCATCTCAACCAACCTGCAGCAATATCCAACAATACCCAAGCCATCTGCATGGCAGACAGCTCCTACTAGACTGTCAGGCAGGCACATATCTTCATTTTAAATGTAAATTTAAATAACCAGAGTATAATATAAGTACACTGATCAATTAGCACAACAACAACTTCAAGAGCTCATTTGCTGCTTAGGCTCATTTTTTTAAATATACAGAAGAGTTTACTCATATTTGGCTGTGAAAGAAAGTATTCCATTCCACTCTTGCTTCACCAGATGTAGTGGGAATCCAAACCTCAAAATGATTCTGTTCAAAAGGAATGAAGTTAATGATTTCATTAAGGCTGTGTTGATCAAAACTGTACTCTCAGTTTCATCATCTGAATAAATCCCTTGTTATTATTGGGTCAATTTACCACTGCATGATACTGGTAAAAATATCTAGTCAAGACCATTGGATGCGCAGACTGAAATATTTAACATATTTGCCCAGGAAAGGGTACCAGTGAAGTTAGTTTTTGTGGGCTGTTTTTGTCATTTTTGTTTTCTTGATGTAGCCCAACTAAAACGCAACACTGCATTTTCACTGTGAGTGGATAAAAACATGGAGGCCCAGATATTCAAACTGCGCCAGTCTGAGGCGCAAGCCCCTACGCTGCTCAAAATAGTTGCGCAGGGGTGTGGCCGGGGTGATATTCAAAGGAGTTGCGCTGTTGAGCAACTCCTTTGAATATCACCCCCGAGCCACAGCACTTGCACATGGCGCAGTGGAACTTGCGCCACCGCAAGTTGCCAGAGTTGAGCATTAAACTGTGGCGGTATTAGTACCATTCGCTACGCGCAAATTTCCGATATTCAAAAAGGTGACATGCAAATGGGGCCATAATTTATGCAAGGCTAGGGTGGCCATTTGCATCTATTTATGGCCCCATTTGTAATGCCATTTGCATGTAGGTGCTCATCTCGGCAGGACCTGCTCCTGGCCACCCCTGCCAGGGCAGCAGCTGCCGGGGACCAGATGACAATGCAGCCCGATCAGGGCATCACAGTTACACATGGTTCCCCCACACACATCCCCACAGCCCGATCAAGGGCAGAACCTGTCATGAACTCCCCCAGTGCCCGATCGCGGCAGAACTCTGTATGAACCCCCCAGTGCCCGGGACAGGCAGAATGTAACCTCTCCCAACCCGACATAACTCCTGGTGGTCCAGGGTGGGACTGAAAGCTCGATCATGGGCAGAATGTCACAGCACAACCCCCCAAAACATCTCCCCTGAAATCTCTGTGTCCCCCCACCCACTCATGTAGTTTCTCCACCGCTGCCTCCACCCCGCGGGGCGGGCAACAGCATCTGGACTGTCATGCGGTATGGACTTACACGCCCATTGGCTGTACTCTGCACCAATGGGTGCGGCCTACCGACAGTCAGTCGGCGGTGGCGGGCGGCAGGCGGTGGATGCTGTCGCCCGGCCGCGGGGCGGTGGAGGGCTTCGTGGTGGGAGGGGACATGTATATGTTCTGCCCGCGATCGGGCTGGTGGAAGGCACAGGACCAAGTTGGGGGCCAGCCAGGGGTGGCAGCTGCTGTGTTGGCGCCTGCAATGTAGCAGCTCCACCTGGTGGGTGGCCTCTCAACCTAGTTTCTCTTTTTTTGGCTCGCTTTCAGCGCTGCCGCAGGTTGGGGTTGGCGCATGCAGTAAATTTCGCGCAACCCGACTGAACATCGGGTTGCGAGGTTATGCATGGATCCTCCCTCCTGTTGAGCACATGAACGGCCTGTATTGCTCTCTTGGCGCAACCTGTTGCCAGTGGCGTAACTGCCTCCTGCTGAATATCGCAGAATGGCGCATTTTGGACTTGAGCATGGCGCAACCCTTTTGAATATCTGGGCCGGAGAGTTTAAGAGACTTGCCCAAGATCCCACAAGTAGTCAGTGGAAATGGTGGGATCAATTTCAAAGCTGTGATCTCCTGTCTCGTGGTTCAGCATTCTAACCCAGCTGTACTCACTGAACTAAGAGGCCAGATTCCAGGGCTGACAAATTGCTCCAACAAGTGCCACATCAAGCAGCAGGTATCTAGTGGAAGACATTTTCTTTGCTATTTTGTCACCTTGATCTTTTCTGTCTCTGTACATTTTTCACCTCTCTGTGGTGTTTTGTGCTCTCGTTCCATCTCTCTCTCTCTCTCTCTCTGGTTTTCTGTTTCTGCTTTTACATTCTCAGCCAATACTTTTTTTCTATTTCTCTTAGCTTTTAATTTTGTTTCTGTGTTGTTTATTCCTCTCTCAGATCTGTATTCATCCTTCTTTTCGTTCCCCAATGTCAGTAGGAATACGAACATGTGAAGAAGCCAGCAGAATAAGTCTATTTGGTCTATCTAGTCTGCTTGTACTGCAGAGTCTACAGCTTAAGCTACTGACCCTGCCCTCCCTCCCTCCCCATCCTCCTATCCTTTCTATCCACCCCTCCTGTGACCCTTACTTTAAATTTATGTCTATCCCAGCATCTCTTGAAGCAGCCCACCATTTTCAATGAGACCACCTCTTTTGGCAGCACATTCCAAATGGCCACTACCCCCTCCATGAAGAAGTGCTTACTAACCTCCCTCCTAAACTTCCCCCTCCAACTTAAGCATGTGGCCCCCTCATGTTTTTGTTGCCACTTAGCTAAAAGAGACTCTCCTCCTTATCCACCCTATTTATCTCTTTCAAATACTGGAAGGTCTCAATCATGTCCCCTCTCTCCCTCTTCTTCTCCAGGAAGTACATGTTCAGAGCCCCCAACCTCTCTTCATATGCTCTACCCAGGACCCACTGTCACTTTCACTGCCCTCCTCTGGACCATCTACAGCAGGTTAATGTCCTTTTTAAGGTGTGGGCACTAGTACTGTACTACATACTTTAGATGTGGCCTCACTAGTGACCTGTACTAGGGCAGTATAACCTCCTCTTGCCTACTGCTGATCCCCCAGCTATACATCCCAACATCTTATTTGTCCTTGCTGCTGCTTTCCTGCACTGCGTGGCATGTTTCAGGTCACTAGTAATCATCACTACTAGGTCCTTCTCCTCCTTTGTTGCAGATACCTGGACCGCTCCCAGGTAGTACTCTGTTCTGGGATTCTTGGCTCCAATGTTCATAACTTTGCATTTCTTGGCAATGTATTGGAATAGTATTTGAAAAAACTTTGCTACCACTAGAAATGGTAGCAATAGTAGTAGTAGCTCTATTTATTTTTGACACCCTTCCCCAGATGCCAGCGGCACCTGTACAAGGAGGAAACAGCAGATGCTTAAATACTTAAATACATAACAATAAACAAACAATAAAAACTATAAAATTACAATCTATACCCCCAAAATAAACCAACAGCAAGACTACAAATAAATAAATAAGTTCCTCATAAATAACATAGTTCAGACGCTAAACCATTAAGTTATGCCAGACATCACTGACATTCTGAAAATTACTGGCAACGCACATTCAAACAGGAGATGGAGAGGAGTTGGTAGTGATTGTTTGACATCTTCAGAAAGTAAAACAAACAAAAATAATGTTACTTAACCATATTTGTATGGTGACAGAGAGAGTACTTTAGAATGACTGTAAGTGTGAGAAGGGGTTTCTAATCTAAAACATAAACTGTAATTTTGGGTGTTGTGTGGGGCCACAAAAGGGAGGGAGGTTAAACAGTAGAATAATCAAATGCTAGATACTATAAAAAGATGAAATATAGGCAACTAGGGTGAACTCAGCATCTGTTTACATCTCAGGGTTCTAAAGATTCTGAACACCTCTTGAGCTTTGCTTTCAAGGTCAATACTGTCTTCAAAGCCTCTTTGATGAAAACATAGTCTTGTGCATACCTGCCCATATTCTATATTATCTTCTGTTACTGCTTTATTTTTCTCTGTAGCAAAGTGTTTCTTACAGGGTATATCTTCTCTGAAACTATTACAGGTGGTGCTTTACAGGTTTTACAGTTTTATCTAACATTAGGATAAGCTTTCAGGGTTACTGCATTTGTTGTTGACTGATTGTTTCTGCTCTTACCTCCTTGTTCTTTCATCCGTGGTTCTTCTTTTTCGGCAGGGGAAGGGCCCAGCCACCCACCCCCATCCCCAACCACCCCACACTACACTGCTTTTATAGGGTACCACAGTTGTGACATTTCCTGTGGCAAAGCAGGAAGGGGTGGATCAGTGGGGCATCCACAAGGTGAGCTCGTTTACAGGGGCACTAGTAATTTAACTTGTTATAACAACTTATACGAAAACAAAACACAAAATCAAACCATTACTTGCATTTTCTTCCTTCTAATTACTCTGACCAGGTTATAAACCCAGCAACTTATCAGGAATGGATATCATTAACTGCAGGTACTGTGGAACACTTTTCAGAAGGACAGTCTTACAGGATTTAGGACACTGTCCTACATGCTGGGCCATTGGAGATCTTAGGGCTCATCTCCGGGCAGCATGGGCAAAGATTGCACGCCTCAAATTTCATATTCAAGAGGAAATACATTATAAGAACCACCCACCATTTCCCCAACATCCAACAGAAGAACCTCTGATCGCAGAGGGTAGTTGGTCCAGGAGATTGGCAGGTGGTTAGGAGGGGCAAACTGTGCCCCATCACTTTGTGCTCTCCAACATACTACCTCAAAACCATATAAACACTACAAACAGGTATCTGCCTCTATCTCTCGAAATCAAACAAAGGGCAAAGGACACTGCAGAGCAGGACACTGCAGCACAGGAGCTAGCACAACAAAACTCACCCAAATCAGGAACCAAAACAAAAAAAGCAAAAAGGAAATCCAAAAAACTTCTGATCATAGGAGACTCCATGATTCGGGGAGTTGATACCCATCTCCAGCCAGGGGTAATGGTCAGATGTCTCCCAGGTACATCAGCATGGAGAGACACTGACCGCATTGCTAAAATTGTTCACAAAGCAGGAGAAAATGTTGATGTCCTGGTACACATAGGGACTAATGATCTCGCCAGCCAGTCAGTTGTGGAGACCAAGGAACATCTGACCATGCTGGGTTAAAACTATCATCCATTTCGTCCAACATCTCCTTCTCTGAGATCCTTCCAGTCTGGAAGAGGGGAGCAAATGGACAGAAGGTCAGAGAAGGGGAGATAGGTGAGCTAAACATGTGGCTCAATGGTTGGTGCCAGGAAAAAGGACACAGATTTGTAGGGAACTGGCAACAGTTCTGGGAGCGAAAGTTCTTTAAATCTGATGGACTGCATCTGACTAAGGAGGGAGTCAGTGCATTGGGGCAGAAGTTTGATGTCTTTGCAGAATATTTAAACTAGCAAATGGGGAGAGGGGTGCAGCACCCCATACGTCGAATGGGAAGAACACCCCGTCCCCCTCAGCTAGTGGTCAAACAGGGATTCAGCATGTTTGCACTTCATTTGCATCACCAGGTAAGAAAAAAGGTCCATCTCCCCATACGACACACAGGAAATGCCAAACCTCACCCAACAACTAACACGCCGAAATCTGGCCAATGGAAAATCATGTACACAAATGCTCACAGCCTGGAAAATAAGATCCCAGACCTGCAGGCAATAATGTCAGAGTCTAAACTGGACATAGCAGCAATTAGTGATACGTGGTTTACCAGTAACCACACTTGGGAGACTTCAGTACCTGGCTATGTACTGTTCAGAAGAGACCAAGGTGCAGAAGGGGGACCCTGTATGTCAATGAAAATATCAAAGCTACAGAAATTCAGAATACACATAAGGAGCCAGAAGAACTGTGGGTCACCCTGGAAACAGGAAATGGGACAGCCATAAGAACTAGGGTTGTCTAGAGGCCCCCAGACCAGGGGGAGGATATATACACATTACTGTTAGAAGATATACAAAACATGCCAGCTAAAGGGGAGGTTCTGATAATGGGAGACTTCAACATGCCGGATACAGATTGGTCAATACCAGCAGGAACATCTGCCAGAACTAGACACATGGTGGATTCTCTGCATGGGGAGGGCCTCAAACAACTGGTACAACAACCCACAAGAGACAGGGCTATCCTAGATCTAGTACTGACTAACAGGGAAGGGATCACAGATCTCCAGGTAGAAGGTCACATGGGGGCCAGTGACCATCACATGGTACGGTTCAATTTGGCCACTACATCTAAATCATCCCATTCCAAGGCAAAAATAATGTTCAATTACTATAAACTACTGGTGTGATCCTGTTTGAGACAGAAGTCCATCTTCTTCCAAGTTGTGTACTGGGTGTGCTTTGAAACAACTGAGAAGCTGCGTGGGATATACTACTATACTGGACTAGATATCTGTAACTAATCTCTCTGTCTTGCTTACATCTGAGAGAAGTTTTCCTCACTTTTTCAGTGGTATTGCTTTGTGCTTAATTATTTTAGTTTTTAATTCAGGAAAGGGTTTTTCAAAACTACTCATCTTGTCAGCATCTTCAGAAGGGCTGAAATAACTGCATATTTTATTTTCCTTTGTGGCTAACAAACCACCAGGCTGTTTTGGGGCTGGAGAGGTTTACCTGTGTCTGACTTGGATGTCTGGATTTTTCTCTGTTTGATTAGCAGGGTACTTTCTCTGTCAAATTGTTGTGTAGGGTATCTTGTTGACAGGAAGGCACTCATCGCAGCGGTGGGTGAGAGCTTTTAGCTTATTGTTTTGTGAGGGCACAGTTTAGGCCCAACCTCTTCCCACCCTCACCCCACCCACCCTGGAAATAGTTCCTGTATACCTGAGGTTCTTGACATCATTTCTCAAGAGTGCAAGGTGCATATCACTGTCATATCCTTCTCTAGCACATTGCACTGACAATATAAGCATACACATTGCATAATATATATATATATTTCTATATAACCAATCACACCACACTAAGCAGCACACACACACACACACAAATACAAACAAACAAAAAAAGTAGATAAACATGGGGAGAAGTGAATGGCTGTGGGGCAGCAGTCTTCCGGGAGTCTTTCTGAGGCTGAGATGCTGCCATTTGCAGACAACTATCTGCCCTGAGGGAGGAAGTTGCCCTGCCTTCAGGCCGCACTGGACAGTAGTAAGGAAACCTTCCCCAGGCCACACTGGACAGTAGGAAGGAACCTCCCCATCCAGGGAGCACTAGCCGCCACCACCACCACCTCAGAGGTTATGAAGAAAGCACAGCAGTTGGACCACAGTGGGCTCAGGAGGGTGAGGATGAGTGGAACAGAGGCACACCCAGTCAATTGTTCCACTCCACAATCCATACACCATTCTGGGGGAGCATAGCTCCCCTATGGATGCACCCACAGAGAAGACTGATGACAACTGTCACAAGGGAGGCCCACAGGAAGGAGGCAGAGGACACCACAGGGAAAAGAAGCAGCTCCTGGTGGGGGACTTAATTATTAGGGGTATAGAACTGGGGGGAGCTGGGAAAATTGAAGTAAGGTGCCTGCCTGGTGCCATGGCTTGGAGAGACAGGAAGCGCATCCTCAGGATCACGAGAACAGCTGCAAGGGAGTCTGAGCTGGATGTAATTGTCCACCTAGGGACAAATGACTTGGCTCATCATGAGATTAGAGCAGTGCAGGAGGACACTGCAGAGTTGGGGAGGGGCCTAAGACAAGTAGCACACACAGCATCCTTCTCAGACGTGCTGCCTGTCCAAGGCATGGGGGAGGCGAGGGTAATTAGCACCATGCAGTTTAATGAATGGTTGAAAAAATGGTGCGGAGCACAGGGGTTTGGCTTCATTGGGGACTGGGGTTCCACCTGGAGGGACACCAGCCTATACTGGCAGGATGGTCTGCATCTGTCCAGGAAGGGAACAAGTCTTTTGAGCAATCGGTTTAAATGCTTCACTGGCAAGCTTTTAAACTACTTAAGGGTGGAGGCACTGACAAGCAGCAGGAAAATCCCAGCCTCTCCCTACAAAACAGGGTACTAAATGAGAAAAAGACCGAGGTAGAATGGTCAATGGGGGATGCTGCAACAGAAGGTAAAGCCATCAAAAAATGGAAAGCAATGAGTACCAATGCCCATAGTCTGGGTAACAAGCTTCCTGAATTAGTGGCCTTGATGGAGGAGGAACATCTGATATCGTGGCAGTCACAGAAACATGGTACACACAAAACCATGACTGGGACGAACATACCAGGATACACTATCTACAGGAGGGACAGGGAGGGTAAAGAGGAGGAGGAGTGTTCTTACATAAGGGAAGGAATAAAAGCAACAGAACAGAAGGGTAAACAGGGAGGAGAAGAAGCACTGTGGGTAAATTTGGAGACAGGCAATGGCACCACAATCCGCACAGGGTTAGAGCACAGACCTCTCTCAGGGGAGGAAATGGACAAGGAAATGATAGAAAGCATACTTAGAATGGCAGAAAAGGGGAGATATTGCTGATGGGTGATCTGAATATGCCAGATGTTAACTGGAGTGCAGTTGCAGCTGCCACTGAAGAGTGGAGTTATTCTAGATGCCCCACAGGGGCATGCCTTAGACAACTAGTACTGGAGCCCACTTGAGAGGGAGCAATATTAGACTTGATTCTCTCAAATGGAGATGGAGAGAGGATCACAGATGTAGAAGTGGTAGCCATCTGGGAACTAGTGACCATTGAACAGTATGGTTCACAATAAACACAGCAATAGAGTCAAGTCATACAAAGACAAAAGTACTGGACTTAGGAGGGCTGACTTTGCAAATGGGTGAGTGCCTATGAATGCACTAGCAAATGGGCAGGAAGGAGGGTGGAAGAACAATGGGAATAATAAAACTGCCATCACAGAGGTAACGAGCCTTGTGTAAAGCAAATAAACAAAACAAAACGATGTAAGAAACCACTATGGTTCTCAAAGGAAGTGGCAGTGAAGGTTCCAAGAGAAAAGAAAGCATTCAGGAAGTACAAGGAATCGTAGAAGGAGCAGGACAGAGAACTGTATCAGTTAAAGCAAAAGGAGGCTGGGAAGGCAGTCAGAACAGCAAAGGCCCAAACCGAGGAAAAGATAGCCAACTCAGTTAAGAAGGGGGATAAAACCTTTTATAGGTACATCAGGGAGCGAAGGAAGACCAAGGGAGGGATAGTGAGGCTTAATAAAGGGAGGGAGGGTGGGCAGAGGGAGATTGTGAAAAGGCAGAGATACTAAACAAATATTTTTGCTCAGTATTTACAAATGAAGAGGGGGAGGTACATAAAACAAACAGTAGAAACACTCTGGATACAGAAGTTGATACCAGCCCATTTACAGAAGAAAGGGTTCTGAAAGAACTCTTAAAACTGAAGGTGGACAAAGCAATGGGGCCTGATGGGATTCATCCTAGAATTCTAAAAAGAACTAAGGGAGAACTAGTGACACCACTGACTACTCTCTTTAACAAATCATGGAGGATGGGTGGTACCCGAGACTGGAGGAGGGCAGATGTGATTCCTTCACAAAAGTGGGAGCAAGGCAGAAGCAGGAAACTACAGACCTGTTAGTTTAACCTCAGTGATAGGGAAATGATGGAATCACTCTGAAGGAAAGAATTGTCAAGTATCTAGAGGTCAGAGGGCACAGGACCCTAGGCAGCATGGATTCACAGCAGAAGGTCATGCCAGACGAATCTGATAGATTTCTTTGACTGGGTGACCAAAGTAGTAGATCAGGGAGGGGCTGTGGACATGGCCTACCTAGACTTTAACAAGGCATTTGACACAGTCCCACACAAAGATTAATATACAAGTTAGCCCTGCCTGGGAGTGGGTCCCAAGATGACAGCCTGGGTAAAGAATTGGCAGGAGAATAGGACACAGAGAGTAATAGTAAATGGAGTCCACTCAGAAGAAAGGAGGGTTACTAGTGGGGCACTTAGGGTTCAGTATTAGGATCGTCCTCTTCAATGTCTTATAAGTGACATTGCAGAAGGACTGGAAGGAAAAGTATGTCTCTTTGCAGATGACACAAAGATCTGCAACAGAGTTGATGCACAGGGTGGGGTGGAAAGGATGAGAAGGGACTTGGCAAGGTTAGAGGAATGGTCAAATGTTTGGCAGCTTAGATTCAATGCTAAGAAGTGCAAGGTAATGCACCTGGGAAACAAAAACCCAAGGGAAGAGTACACAATGGGGGGTGAGATACTAACAACAACAAAAATGGAAAGGGACCTGGGGGTAGTCATATCAGATGACCTAAAGGTGGGCAAGCAATGTGAGAGGGCAGCAAGGAGGGCTGGGGGATGCTGGGATGCACAGGGAGAGGCATCACCAGTAGAAAACAGGAAGTTATTATCCCTCTGTACAGACAGCTGGTGAGATCCCATCTGAGTACTGTGTGCAGTTCTGGAGACCCAATCCCGCAAAGACATAGACAGGATGGAAGCTGTCCAGAGGAGGGCACTAAAATGGTGCAGGGTCTGCACTGGAAGACATATGAAGAGAGACAAAGGAGCTAATATGTGTAGCCCTCGAGGAAAGGAGGGAGAGGGGGACATGAAGAAATTTTCAAGTACCTCAGGGAATCAACAAAGTCCAAGAGGGTAGCATCTTTAAAAAAGAGGTGTGCAAGAACAAGAGGGCTGGTTGAAGATGGGGGGCAGCTCAGGTAATTTAAGGAAGTATTTTTTCACAGAGAGGTTGGGATGCATGGAGCAACCTTCAGAGGAGGTTGGGAGTCAAAATCAGTGGTGGAATTCAAGCATGCATAGGACAGTCATAAGGCAATTCTAGGGGGTGGGGGTAGGAAGAAGTAGGCTGCTGGTTAACTAGGATCTGCAGCTTATCCAGTAGGTAGGGAAATGGGCAGACTGGGTGGGCCAAGCGGTCCTTATCTGCCATCAAATTCTATGTTTCTATGACTTCAGAGGAGCTGACTTTGATAAGATGGCCAACAGAGTTAAGCTAGCCCTGGCAAAAAGAAACACAGGTGAGGGGATACAGGCAAAGTGGGCAGGCATTAAGGATGCAATACTTGAAGCAACATCCCATTGAGTTATACAGAAAAGGAAGTGCAAAAGAAGAAGGAAACCACTTTGGTTCTCAAATACAGTAGCAGAAAAGGTCAAAGACAAAAGGTTGGCCTTCAGGAAATATAAGGGAATACAACAGGATGAAGATAGGGAGGCATACCAAACTGCCCTAAGGGAAGCAGGGAAGGCAGTGACAGGCAAAGTCCCAAACTGAGGAAACACTAGCACGAACAGTAAAAGACGGTGACAAGACTTTCTATAGCTACATTAGTGAAAGGAGAAAGTCCAGAGGGGGTACTGCTAAGCTCAAAGGAGAAAAGGGGGCATGTGAGGAGGAGGACCAGGACCCTGTAAAAGCATCTATCCTAAATAGATACTTTTGCTCAGTATTTACTGAAGAGAAGGTAGGACAAGGCCCACAGCTCAGCACCATGGACATGGGGGGGGGGTGAGCACTATCCCCTTCACAAAAGAAAGGGTCCTACAAGAGCTCGCTAAGCTCAGGGTGGACAAGGCAATGGGACCTGATGGCATACATCCCACGGTACTTAAGGAGCTAATGGTGGAACTAGCAGAGCCATTAGCAGAACTGTTTAGTGAGTCTCTGAGCACAGGAGAGGTCCCAGAGGACTGGAGAAGGGCTCATGTGATCCTGCTCCACAAGAATGGTAGCAGGGAGGAGGCAGGGAACTACAGGCCAGTCAGTCTTACCTCAGTAGTGGGCAAGATTATGGTGGCACTCCTTAAGGAAAAGATAGTGCAACACCTGGAATCCATAGGGGCACAGGATCCAAGACAGCATGGGTTTACAAAAGGAAGGTCCTGTCAAACTAATCTCATAGATTTCTTTGACTGGGTAACCAGAGTGGTGGACCAAGGGGGAGCAGCTGATGTCGCCTACCTTGACTTCAGCAAAGCTTTCGACACTGTTCCACATAGAAGATTGATAAATAAGCTGGGTAGGCTCGGGGTGAGTCAGAAGTCAGTCAACTGGGTGACAAACTGGTTGACGGACAGAAAACAGAGTGTGGTGGTAAATGGTATACAGTCAGAAGAGATGCAAGTCATAAGTGGGGTACCTCAGGGATCAGTCCTGGGGACAGTCCTCTTCAATATCTTCATTAGTGACATTGCAGATGGACTAGAGGGTAAGGCTTGTCTGTTTACAGATGATACCAAGATCTGCAACACAGTAGATGATCCAGATGGGGTAGACAGAATGAGAAGAGATCTGGATAAACTAGCAAAATGGTCAGAAGAATGGCAACTGGGATTTAATGCAAAGAAGTGCAAGATCATGCACATAGGGAAGAGAAACCCTAAAGCCACTTATAGGCTGGGAGGGGAGTTGCTGGCAGTCACAAAGGAAGAAAGAGACTTGGGCATCATCATCACTGATGACCTGAAATCATCCAAGCAGACCTCTAAAGCAGTAGGTAAGGCTAGGGATGTTAGAATGTATTAGTAGGGTATCGTAAGTCGTAAGAAGGAGGTAATAATCCCTCTTTACAAGACACTGGTTAGGCCCCATCTGGAGTACTTGCAGCAGTACTGGAGGCCACACCTTCACAAGGACATTAACCAAATTGAGGCAGTCCAGAGAAGGGCAACCAAATGGGGCAGGGACTGCATCAGAAGACATATGAGGACAGATTAATGGAGCTCAATATGTATACCCTTGAGCAAAGGAGGAGAGAGAGTGATATGATCGAAACATTCAAACACCTTAAGGGCATTAACAAGGTGAAAGAGTCTAACATGTTTAAATATAAGAAAAATATCAGGACAAGAGGACACAGCATGAGAATAGAGGGAGGCCGATTAAGGGGGAATGTGAGGAAATTCTTTTTGTCAGAAAGAGTAGTGGATGCATGGAACGGCCTACCTCAGGAAGTGGTGGCTATGAATACAGTGCAGGGCTTCACACAGGCATGGGATAGGCATAAGGGAGCAATACAGATGAATATGGATAGATAGGTCATTGACAGTGTAAAGGTGTGTGGCACATTCATAAGGTAGAAAAAATGGGCAGACTGGATGGGCCTTGTGGTCCTTATCTGCTGTCAACCTCTATGTTTCTATGTTTCTAAACACAGAAAGTCATTATATGCTGAATCAGGGTACAAAAGGCCCTAAGGTTAGAGGAACGAGGTGTGAACGAGCTTGATACATCCAGCAGATCAGACCTGAGTTTGATTATCACAACCTCTACTTGCATACTGTGTGACTCTGAGCAAGTCTCTTAACCGCCCAGTGCTCCCAGGTCACCCCTGAAAAGAGGCACTTGTGCCTAGTGGGCCTTACCCGGTTACCACAGACTAAAATTAAAAAAATTAAAAAATGTTCTGAGTAAGAAAAATGGTAGGATTTCATACATCTGCTATCAGGATCTAAGATAATTCAGTTCTATGCAGTATCTAGATCATTGATACCTCTCTTCCATGCAGAATCCGACTAACAGCACTATGAAATCCTACTGACTTATTTACACATACTAAGTGTGCATTTGTACAATGACAGAACTATAGCACTCCAAGGGTTGGGTTACCTTTGTTAATCAAACCCTAGGGGCTTAAGACACTTGACTGAATTCCTAGACATTTTTAATCTACTGGCAATGTAATGGTTAACAGAAGGTAACTACATTCCTAGTAATGTCTTGAAGTTTAAATAAGATGATACTCAAACCACTTATAGACCAGATGATGCCTTTGGGAAAGCTTTTGAAGACAATATTTAGAGACAATTCAGCTTGTATGTCATACAGCTTCTATGGATTGCTCCTTCATATTATTTAATACTGAAGAAATTTTGATAGAAACAAGATCCTTATACTTTAGAGTTCATCTGCCTCTATAGCTTATTATCTACTTAAAATTATGTTGTTCTGTTGTGACGTCACAGTCTGTTGCCATGGAAATAACTGTGATGTCAAAAGCAGAATATTATGACATCAGATTGGAAGACGCAATAGGGGATGATGAACCCTCAAGGAACAACCATCCTGTTGGGCTGAGTTTTCACTGTTATGCAGATAATAGTCAGCTTTATATGTCTTTTGTACCCAAACAGGGTGGTGTAGTCTCTGTTTTTAACAACTGCCTCTCCGAGATTCAGGGTTGGATGATTGCCAACTGGCTGAAGTTGAATTCGGGCCAAACCGAGGTGCAGGTGTTGAACCCAGGCTGCCAAGGTGTGGGGTTGTCGACAGGCCTACCCTCTGGGCTTTGGCTCAGGGACGACCAGTTGCTTACCTTTGACTGGGTGCAAAATCTGGGCATTGTGTTTGACAGCAGCGTGACACTAAAATCTCAGGTATCTGCTGTCATTAAAACCTCTTTTTACCATCTGAGGGACATTGCTCAGATCAAGGGCCTAGTCCCACCTGGTGATCTTCCAATGTTGGTCCAGAGCTTTGTAATCTCATGCCTTGATTACTGCAATGCCCTATACCTGGGGCTACTGAGGGTTGATATTCGCTGATTGTAGTTAGTGCAGAATGTGGTGGCCAGGTTGTTTACTGGTTTATCAAGATCTTGCCATGTCACTTCTGTGCTCCGTGTCCTGCACTGGCTGCCTGTGCATTGGCAGATCGCCTTCAAGGTCAGGTTACTGACCTAAGTAGCCCTACACAGGCAGGGACCATGTTACTTGCAAGATCTTCTCCATCTCTACAGCCCCCTCCGCTCACTCCATTCCTCCAATGATGGAATGCTAGAGGTCCCCAGGGTTCGACTGAAGACCTCTAGAGCTCGCTCTTTTGAGGACCTGACCCTGTGGAATTCTCTACCTTACCGGATCAGAGAGTGCCTGACCAGCAAGTATTTTAAGTCTGCCCTATAAACGTAATTATTTTCTCTAGCATTCCCTGATGCAGGTGTGGATTATCCTACTGCAATCTTTTATTTTAGAACTAATGTTTTAAAAATTTTACATCTGTTGATTATACTGTTTTGACCTTTGTACAGTGCTATGATCTATTGGAACTGCACTTAAGAAATAAAGATTTGCTTGCGTCTATGCATATGACCTCAGTAATAAATAATGGGAATAAGATACTATATATAGAGCTAATGAGCAATATCAGCTGCTTTGTGTCCAAATATTATGTTTTTCTTATTTTTTTATTTATTGTTTTTCCTGCCCCCTTCTCTCCATCGTGGTGGTTCCCTTCCGAGTACCCTAGGCTATTGGTCCCCTAGTCCCTCCCCTGGTACCTCCTGGGTGAAGCCACCAGACATTCCTCCATCATGCCTCAGCCTATCCCCCCCAGGCGGGGAAGAGGGGGGTCCCCAATTCCCCCTCCAGTCCACTGTAGTGTGCATCAGGAAGTCCTAAGTGGTCTTTGTCGGGAGCCCGGTTGTAGGATCTGGAGCAGACGGGTCCCATCTATGACCACCGTGATGGCATATTTTTCCTGCGATCTGGTGCCCCCCTCATGGTGTCGGCATGCTAGGAGAGCCAAGGGGTGGAGCATGTGGCAACGTGCAGGTGCTCCAACTACCAGCCAACATCCTCCCTCCCACTTCTTGCCTGTCTCGCTGCACCTCCACCCGTGGTCACCTAGGTGGCAGTAGAGGGGCAGGACCTGCTGCAACCCACCCTTCCCAGAGGAGGAGAGTGGCATGTGGGCACTTGATCCTCCCCCCCCCCAGCCAGCCCTCCAGCAACCCGAGCCTGTTCCCGAACCTGGGTCGCTGGCGCCGTGAGCGGTAGCCCTACTGCTGCACCAGTGGGCCGGCTCTAAATATTATGTTTTTCAAAGTTCTTTTGACAGTGTTGGTGGTTCTTTAAGAAATTTTAAGTTCTTCATAAAAGGGGTATGGGAACCCAAGCAGTGACAGACATCTAGGCAAATTATATAGGCATCAAACCGGTAACTTGAAAGTTACTAAATGGAGCAGAATGAGATTTTCACAGTTTTTAGGATCATTCATCCTTACCATATTCTGAAAATAGCAGCCTGATATGTGCACTGATTCTGTAACTACAGAGATGTTGCTACTGTCTCATTGCAATGTATGAAAACTTTAGATCTTTAAATCTGGTATCTTGGCTTGAAACCTGTAACTCATAAAGTACTACTAGGATAAAAATGAACTTTACGAGATCTACAGGTACTGTGACTCCAACCAAATCCTAAAACTTACAGTCCACTCAGTGCGCACGTTCTGAAACCACAGGTCAGCAATTACTGACCAACTGCAATACATAAAAATGCTGTAAAATTTTTTAAACTGTTATCTAGGCATGCAACCTGAAACTCAAAATCTAGTAAACTGAGTATAATGAAAGCTTAAGTGTTTCTTTGGTGCTGTCAACCCTGCCAAATCCTGAAAAAATTGCAGCCTGATCTAAGCACCAGTTGTGTACCTACAGGTTGATCATTACTGACCCATCTGTAATACATTAAAATATCATATCTTTAAAACTGTTATTTTTACCAAGAAATTTGAAACTCAAAGATTATTATTTGGATCATAATGGAATGTTCAGGTCTTGTTGATTAAAATGGAACAATCAGGACCAAAGACCTCACACTCAAGTGTGTGTCTAGTTCCAGTGTGCACTTTGTGTGCAAACACATTTTGGTTTACTTACTCTTTGCTGTAGTATAGTAGGCTGTATCAGATTAATGTTGCTTAGTTCTAGGCTATCTTCTGTTACTACAAATCCTATAATCCCCTGGAGCTGACATTAGAGCAGTAGGTAGATGTAGGAGATTCCATAAACTGCAGTGCATGTTAGAGTTTATATAAGCTCTGATCTTTTGTTTGCTGGTCCCACTGTCCTCCCTGGGTTAAGTACAGTAACAGAGGACAGCACTTAGCCCCTGGAGATGAGCAAACCCAGAAGACATCTGATCAGAGATTATAAAATCTCTTACACGCACTGCAGGCTATTGAATCTCCCACTGTTGCCTACTGCTCTATTGTCAGGTGCAGTGGATTCTGGGATTTGTAGTAACTCACAAAGGACTGGTGCTGCAAAACCTGGTGCAGTGTAGGTGCAAACAAAAGGGGCAGCCAGCTCCCACACAAATCATAGCTGTAGGGAATTCTGGGATTTTGTAGTAACAGAAGTTGTCAACATAGAAGTAAATAAAATTAGTCTGATACAATCAACTATACCACAGTAAACAGTAAGTAAACCAAAATGTTTCTGCACGCGGAGTGCTTAGTGAGATTCACTTTAATGTGGGGCCCATTATGCTGACTGTTCCCCTTTAAAAATATAAGTTATGCACCGTAACTATACTATTAGTGGTATTCAGTTCACATCCACATAACCCACTCAAGGAAAAGGCAATGGCAAGAGCTAAGAGAAAAAGAAGCTTAGTGTCCAGACCATCAGGACTTGCACCTCTATGATAGTTAAGAGCAAGGGCCCTTTGGGAGGCAAGAGTGGTGGTGGGGGGGGGGAGAAAAGAATTAAGGGAGGAAAGCAAAGGAAGAAGAAGGGAGGTGGAGAGGTTCGTGGAGGAGGATATAAGTGAAAGATCACTGCTGGTGAAGTAGCTAAAGGAAGAGGCAAAGGCAGAAGAGACAGAGATGAGCTAGTTGATAACCTTGAGGACAGCAGTAGAAGACTGGGACAGAGGGCAGGAAAAGAGAGTGGATAACCTTCCATGACATGGAGGAATGATTAAGGTTATTCTGAAGTGTGGATGCAAAATACTCAGACTTTGCAAGCCTGGTGGCTTTGGTACAGGTGTTGCAAAGGTACCAATAATAGCCTAAAGTGGCCAGGGAGCCATTGATCTTACAGGAATGCCAGGCATGGTCTCTGGTACAGAAACATGCTAATAACTCAGCTGATATCCAAAGGAGCTGGAAACCCTAGACTCTGTTTTTTTCTAAGGGATGCATGGTGATCCATACTGCCATCAATTTGGCCTGAAAGGATTTGAGAGCAAAATTAATATTGGTGGTACAGAGATAAATGACCAGTCAATGGCCAAAAGGTTGGCTTGGAGGGAGGACAAGTCTAGTGTCCTGAAGAACTGGAGAGTTGAATTTAGAAGAGGCTTTAGGGCGGTGAATCTTACGCACATAGTACATCATATGATGGTCACCGAGGACATCAGGGAGGATACTTGCATCCATAATACGTTAGGGATAGGATGAGAGGATCCAGTCCATAAGTGAATGGATTAAGGAGTTACAGCTGAGGCATGTGGGATCACTAATTAACTGAGATAATTGAAGCGATTTTACATTTTGAGAAAATGTCTGCGCAGAGGGGGAGAGACAATTAATATTAGTCGCCATGGATGAGTAACTCCCTTGGATGAGTGAGAACAGAGAAAGGAAAGGAACTCAGTGACCAATCAGGGACATACCAGGGCAGCAGTAAACTCCAGCAATAAAGATGGTACAGAGAAAGGTGAGCAGCTCATATGAGGAGAGGAATGAGAAAGCAAGTAGATGCATAAATTGAATGTGAGTGGAGATGTAGTTTGCCACAGCAATGCCCCTCTTAGGGCAATCCTGCCTGGCTACGGTGTAACTAGGAATAATCACTGCAGAATCCTGAACCTTAAGGGAGAGCCCAGATTCAGAAATGATAAGTACATCCGGCTGGAGGTTGGCCATGAAGTTCTGTCATTGGTGTAATTTTGAGAGGAGGTTGCAGCTGTTTATATGAGTAGCCCTCAGTCCATTGGGAAGCTAAATGAATAAAACAGGAAAAGAGCCAGGATTTAGTTCAATGTCACCTGATACCAGAAGCAGCAGAGAGTCAAAGCACTTAATGAAACCAATAAGCTGTTTTGGTGGAGAGGAGGGTTAGGAGGAGAAGAGAGAAGGATAAGGGGATAGAAGAGACAGAATGAATCAAAGGGCCTCAAGGTGTAGCCAAGAAGTAGGTAGGAGATAGCACCCAGGATGACTGGGGAATGGGAAAGACAGGGGAGATAAGAGGAGGTGAGAGAAGGGGAAGAGTCGGGAGGGAAGTTATAAGAGAGTGGGGGGGAGAAGGAGCAGTGGAAGGGGGATGGGAGGAGAAAGAGGAGAGGAAGGAAAGTGTAAGTACAAGCATAGTGTAATGTAAGGAGACTACAGAGAGAGAAGGCTTGATCCAGACAAGGAACCAAAGCAAGAAGGAAGAGGGCCTAACCTAGCTAGGGATAGTAAGGGAGGATGAATCCTGATCCAGACAGGGAGGTGGAGGATGAAGCCTGATCCAGACAGGGAGGTGGAGGATGAAGCCTGATCCAGACAGGGAGGTGGAGGATGAAGCCTGATCCAGACTGGGAGGTGGAGGATGAAGCCTGATCCAGACAGGGAGGTTTCCAGCAATGTTTGCCTTAACTTAAGAAGGCTATGGGTGGTGACATCCTGACCCAGATAGGGAGATAAGGGGAATGAAGCCTTAACCAAAGTAGGGAGGCTACCAGGAATGTATAACTTATCTAGAGAAGGCTTTTGGTGGGAAGGCCTGATCCAATAGGGAGGCAAATAATAAGCACAGCAAATTATAAAGTGGACAGAAGGGAGACTAACTAATAGGTAAAAACCAACTGGGGAGGCTCAAACAGCAACAGGGATCATCCATAACACAAGCAGATATACAGATAAAGTACTGATAAAATAACAGTTACACCCAAAACAGAAGATTGTCTTGGCATGATTCATGCACGGGGTCAATAACTAGTACTAGTGATCCATTGTAATATGTGAAAACCATCATATAGTTTGCTGTGAAACCTATCAATCAAGAACTACTCAACAGATGAGGATGAAACGTTCAGGGTATACAGTAGATAGTTAAACAGCTACCAATCACTGGAAGTTTCATGTTGGACTCTTCACTTATCGCACAAAGCCTAGGCATACAAATACATGCAACTCAGTACAATACATAGAAGGCAAGAATGTTTTGTTACCTTGAAAATATTTAAAAGGTACACAATTTGGATTGTCAAAAGAGAGTATGGAACAGTATAGACTAGTAGACTAAAAAGTGTTACAATAATATTTAGCAGTTTTTGATGTAAAGTTGAGCAAAAATTGAAAGGAAAAGACAAACATTCCAAAAAAAACGACCCACAGAAGTACAAATACAGGGATCAAAAATGTGTCCCGGATGATTTTCAAACTTTAATATTTCAAAACTAACAGAAAGTTTTACTTTAACCATGACACAATGGCAGAATGATTAAAATGTACAAAATACTGACCCATTCACATACAAGCTCGGAAACTACCAACTGAACAACACTAAAGTTCTTCTGTGTGTGCATTACAATAACTCTAAAACCCCACTTTAACTAATCGTTCATGCACAAAAACACAATTTTTAAACTCTAAGGCCTTGTCCACACTATACCAGTAAAACAGTTCAGTAACGTTACAGAGGGCTTAAACCGTTACCGTAATGGTTTGCATTTACACTGGTAACGTTACAGAAGGTGTTTTTGGAACCGTTATAGAAACCTGTTGAGAGGTGGTTTCAACAACGGTTCCTGTAACGGTTGCAGTTCTGTAACGTTACTGGTGTGTATCTAAATGCTCCACCGTGTTGCCTCTAGTCCCCCACCATACCTGCATGCATTGCAGCACTGGTGTAATGCATGCAGGGGGCAAAGGCTACCAGGGCGTACCAACGGCAATGTGAGGCACGAGTGTAGGCTGCAATACTGGGCAGTCTCCATAGCAGGGTAACCCAACCTACAGCGGTATGCCCACCCCTGGAGTTACCCATGTGTCCCCACTTGACCTACCCCCCTGTCCTCATATGCCTCCCTGAGAGCCGCCTCCTGAAGTATCCATATACTGTCGGTGATGACGCCTTTCACTGTGACAGGCGCTGGGAGTACTCCGCCTGCCCATCAGAGCTGTGGCATCAATAGTACCTGTGGAATGGTGCCAGCAGTGCACACATACAGCGGTTGAGCTCCTGAGTGCATCATGTAACACTGATGCGGTGGTCAATAGATGTGTGGCACTGTGTACAGGGGAGTGGTGGAGTACACCGATGGCAGTAGTGGAGGGGCTGCCATCAGCCATTCGGCAGCAGTACCTGACCGGCTGTCATGCCCTGGTGCCCTACGCCTGTTGGACATGTTGCCATGTTACACACTCTCCCTCCCTCTCACAGCAGTCCTGTATCCACCATGCAGCCCCCCCCCCACGCGCTTTCTCCCTGTTGCCTCCTCACCATAGGTGTGTAACAGATCATTGCCATACTATATGTTGCACATTATGGCTTGTACAGATGCATACTACCCCATATGTATTTCGGGTGGGTGCCTCTCATCAAAGCTGTCCTCACCAGGTGCACCATGGGATATGCTCTGCTTCAACGGGGTTGGGACCACACATACTATCACACACAATGTGGACAGGCTGTACCGTTTTCAATCCTTTATCAAACTGTTCACTGGCAGTGTGGACACACTGTACCATTTACGGTCTGAAACGGTTTAGAACCGTTACACATTTCAAGTGGTGTAGTGTGGATGAGGCCTAAGGCCCTGGACACACTACAGAACTGTTTTGAAAACCATTTTTAAAACCAGTTTAGCCAAACCATTTCAGCGCAGCCACACTGCTCAGTAACTATTTTTTGATAATGGTTTAGTGTGGCCACACTGCTAGTGTTAAACCTGTCCTCCTTATAACTATTTTGTGTTAAGTCCAACACACAAAACTGTGCTTGCCGGTACACACTGCAGCTAGAACTGTTTTAGTTAAACCATTACAGCTTAAAACGTTTTTACTCCTGTCCAGACCTGTGAGTAAAACCATGCTAGCTCTAAAACATTTTTAAAAATGGTTTTAAGACTAGGTATCTAGCAGGGTTTAAAAAACACTTTTGTTAAAACATCTTAAGGGGCTTGTAGTCTGGCTGCAAACAGTGCTAGGGGGATTTAAAATGTTTGAAGGCACGTAAACCGTTTTAAGTTCTCCAGTGTGTCCAGGGCCTAAGTGTTTAAAAAACTAACAAACATTTAGATTCCCAACCCCCTGGAAAATATTTCCAGACTAAACTGCACTGCCACACCAACTTTTACAGTTAAATGTTTTACAGTTTTTTCTCCTCTAAATGAGGGCAAACATTTGGGCAAAAATTGGGGGACAAGTTCTGAATTTTGCTGGTTTATTTAACTGTACAACTCAGAAACAGCAAAAACGGTTCACATGAAATTGCCAGGGAATGTAACCAACACAAAACCATGAAAGTTTTATTTTAATCCAGCAAATTGTGCAAACAGCAAGCAAAAGACACGTTTAACATAGAACTAATGAGCAACCCTAAATAGACTGTTGTCTATACCTAGCATAAGGTGTTTGACAGCAGTAATCAAGACTGACAGATAGTGCCAGCTGTTTCTATGCCTGGCTTTCACTGTACTAACTAACCAGCTATTGATGTCTTTCCTTGAAATACCATGTGCCTACTAAGTTAATTTAATTGCCTTTATTGTTAAAATAATGTATTTTTTGTTTAAATTATTGCTTATGCTCCCTACTCGCTGGTGTTGCCCCTTTCCCATGGCCTCTACCCTACCCAATACCTGATTTTCTCTAGTATTTACCCTTCCCCCCACCTCAGGATTTACCCAGTACGGGAAAGCACGTGCTCTCCAGTGCAGGATCCTGGGTACTGTTGTAAGGAGGAGCACTCCTAACAAATTGACACAACAAAAGAAGGAAACAGCAGCACTCGTTGTCTAGTCAGGCCCTGGCACCAAGGGATGAAAATACACCACATGAAAATCTGTCTGTAGATTAATTTATTCACAAGAAAGACTTAGGTGACAATACAGTAACATAAACTGACACAGTGCAGGTGCCCTGGCACCACAGGATGAAAATACACCACACGAAAATCCATTTGTAGATAAATTTATTGACAGGAATTATAAACTTATGTGACAATGCAGTAACACAAACTGGCACAATGCAGGTGCCCTGGCACTTCGCTCAGACGGAGCTTTGTCAGGGGGCCAGTTGAGAGAAGCACTGGGGCACCTGTATTGTAATGGTTTGTGCTGCACTCTACTGCATTGTTACTTAAGTCCGTAATTCCTGTGAATACCTTTTCCAGTTCACTCCTGAAAAAGGGACGTAAATCTCAGTGAGTCAACTTCATTATCAAAATCCAATCAATCATCATCTACAGACAGATTTTCGTGTGGTGTATTTTTATCTCCTGCTGCCAGTACATCACTGGATGAAAAGTCATCTTATATTTATTCATTTCTGATCTCAGATTAACCATTTGAGCTCAGAGCTGTTTACATAGGTTCCACGTTAGTACATTTAGAACAAGTAGGTAATTATACAGAGGATTGAGACAAACAAGGCAACAGAATTAGAATGAGAACATTTAGGTACATTTGGTCTTTAAATAAAGGAATGCAAAAAATAGAGTGAAAACTAAAACTGGAATGGGTAAACACAGTCAGATACATACAGGAACAAACTACATAACTGTGTCCAACAGGGAGCCTGTTAGTTGTCAGCAACATGAGGGGGTTAGTGCATAGAAGTGCTGGAGACACGGGGTGGAGGGTTGAGCCCCAAGTGCAGGGTGTCCGAGAGAGAGAGAGAGAGAGAGAGAGAGAGAGAGATCTGTTTGGCAGAAGGTAGGAGATGCCTTTGCTAGGTGCTAGTGATGGCAGACACATTGAGATTCCTGTATCAAATGGTTCTTTAGGTTCTTTTTGAAGGTCCACAGAGTGGGCAGGCTAGTAATGTTCTCATGGAGAGAGCTGAACCACAACGGTGCCCAATAGGCAAAGGACCTTTGTCCTTGAGATGTCTGACATTTTGGAGTCAGGAAGGACTGCAGTTCTGAATTTCAGGTGGGCCTGGGATTAATGCTGGGAACTAGGAGTTGTTGGACCCCAGTCGGGAGCTGACCAAGGCAGATCTTTTTGGCCAGGAGGTAGGATTGATATTTTAAGCGACCAACAAGCATTAGCCAGTGAGTCTTTGCATAGGGATCACAGGTGTGGGTTAGTTAGTGTGCCCCTAAGGTGAGCCTGCAGGCAATGTTAAGGGCAGTTTTTATACGTCGGAGGGCAGTATCTGTGGCAGAGCCATATATTGGCAGTCCGTAATCCACTAGGGAACCCACTGAACTGTGGACTGCTATGCTGAGGGCTTCAGGGGTCAGGCTCTGCCTATAGCGGTAAAATAGCCCTAAGCATTTGTTGATTGTTTTAGCTGTGATGTCTATGTGGAGGGCATAGGAGAGCAAGCTGTCAAGAGTAATTCCGAGATATTTGAAGTGATGAACACTTTCGAGAGGAAGTGCTGCTGTTTCCTTGTTTTGCCCCCCAGATTTACCCCCAAGGCAGGGCTTAAATGTCTGGTGATACCAAGCATGGTGTTGGAGGACCTCCAGGACAGGGTGGCTGGTTGGCTGACCAGGGTCTAAGTGTTTCTCATCATCCTGTATTGTACCAAGGTGTTTTCCGTGTTTGTGTGCTCAGCCCCTGAGGTTGCCAGTGTGCTGAGGAGTCCAAAACAAGTGCACACTTAGTGCGGTTGTGCCTATTCTGGTCTGCGTCCTCCCCACCATTTGCTGTACCACCACTGCACTACCACCTGTGGCCCTCTAGGTGGTAGTATTGCAGCAGAGGCAGCAACCCTTCCACCATGGAGCTGGACAGCAGCTTCTGTGACAATCAGTCCTCCTCTTCCCGGCAGGCACTCATGACCCCAGGCTTGTTCCCAAATCAGGGTGGCTAGTGTCCCAAGCGGGAGCACTACTGTTGTGCCAAAGGGCCAGCAAGTCATTGTCTTCTTTGCAACTTATATGTTGCTGTGTCTTGCTGTTAGAAAGATGCCCCTGAAAACAAGGTGATACATGTATGTGGACCTATCTAGTATAAATCATAAAAAAATCAATCACTTAATTAAATTAATCAGAAGGGCAATTCATTTCTATCTAATTCAGAAAAAAATCTTACTGTTTATTTATTTTGAATAATCAGATTTACAACCTTTGAGTCAGAGACTCATTTACAAAGGTACCTCGTCGCAGGAAGGGTGGACAACAAGCAAGCGATGTTTAGACAGAGGTTACAATACAGGTGAATACAGGCATAGATAAACAAACACAATGTGTTATAATTATGCAGGAAGAGTCATACTCTGCAGTAGAACCTACCTCCTGGCCAAAAAGATCTGCCTTGGTCAGCACTAGAAGGAAGGCTGCCACTGCTATTTTCGGTAACAGCAGTAATGCTTAGAAACATAATCAAGTGAAGTGGACATGACACAGACAAAACAAAACCTGGGGTGGAGTGGGTGGTTAAGTTGGTTAACTCAAGTCATTTATCCAATGCCATTTCACATTATTTCTTGTGTACATGTCAAATTGTTCTACGGTATTATGTTTTTTTGGGAGGTGTGACGTTTTTCTACAAATTAGGGGAGGCCTGAGATTTTTTTTCCCATATCTTTGGGGAGGATCACAGTGACAGTTGAGAACTAATGTCCTAGAGACTATAGAAGCAGGAAAAAAAACTGTGAATCTCCATGGTGAGTCTATTGAGTTAGTACGCACGTGTTTTATCTGAATGCAAACAATGGCTGTAATATGAGACCGCTGCAGTTTACATGTTAAACTTGAAAGTGTTGTCATTAAAAACAAAGACCCATTCTACAGCTGTTAATTTACAGTGTGATTACTTTCTGTTGTACTTTGGAGGAATGCCATGATGAATGTTTTTCAAAAGGTGGCCTTTCGGTTCTGCCACTTGTGTTAAAATGAGCAGCGCTGTAAACAAGCTAATAAAACTTAACAAACGTATTCATTATGCTGACAGCCGTTTTTGTACTTACCCTAAGACCCTGTCTCATATTGTTTTTACAATAAGTTATACAAATAGTTTAAGAATGACTCCTAAAGACAAATTAGCATTATGTCAGTCAAGCAAAGATGAGAAGTATGATAAGGCTCCTTTTTGTTGGGCCACACGTGAACCAAAAATGGACTGGAGCAGAGGTGGCCCTGCTTCAAACTGCCACATTAAACAGACGGGATGTAGCTGAACACTGTTTTAAGCCTATCTCTGATAAAAGGCTACTTTTTCTTGGCATTGAGTTATTAAAAGTCTTTTATAATTGCCTTTGTTCTAACGTGCACTTGGTAGAAGGATAAAAAAAATGACTGGACCCTAACAACATTCTTCCACTTTCTTTTTGGTGTGTTCAATGCTTTTCACTGATTTGCACCTCTGGAGATGTCCGAGACACCTATATCCACAGGGGGTGGGGTGCTCTGAGTCAGTCTGTGGGAAAGGGAAGAATAACGTGATGGCACCCAAGGAGGGCAAGTCTATCAGGACAGTCTTACAGGTTGGGGACTCCATGATAAGAGGGGTAGAGAGGGTGGTGTTGGGGGGTGGCTGGACAGGAAGGGGATTGTCCGGTGCCTTCCTGGTGCATCAGCCATCTGGGATTTAGACAAGATAGGAAGGATGGTAGAAAAGAAGTTGATGGACCTGAGGGTGCTGGTTCATCTGAGTACCAATAATCTGGTGAAACAGTTGGTAGAGATGGTGAAACAGAACTTCATTAGACTAGGGGACGGATTAGCAGCACACTTAGCCTCCCTGACTATTTCTGAAGTCCTCCTTGTGTGGGGCAGGCAGGAGAAGCAGGATAGGAGTGAGGTAATCGAGGAGTTTTATGGGTGGCTTAAGGGATGGTGTCATGAGAAGGGGTACCACTTTGTGAGGGATTGGGAGAACTTTTGGGACAAGAGACTCTTCAGGGGTGATGGACTTCGCCTGACAAGACAGGGGGCCTATGTGCTGGGGCAGAAGTTTAACATCTATATCAGCTGTTTAAACTGACTGCAAGGGAGGGTAGGTCTAGTGGACCCATGGTGGCAGGTGAAAGGGTAGGGATCCTAGCTAGTACTCCCCCACATCTGGGTGCTAACAGCAGCACAGTGGGTAGAAGGAGAGCTGTGGCCCAAACCAAACTAGGTAAGAGGACATTACAGAGGGGGACACAAAGTGTGGAATCACCAGGAAAAACATGAGGAAGAAATGGCAAGGAAAGCACAAGGGTAGTAGTAAAATAGGATCGGGGGTCAGATGGAAGGGGGGCATGCCTTAATGCCAGGATCCTAGGTAACAAAATCAGTGAGCTCCAGGCACTGATGGCAGACACTGAGGTGAATGTTGTGGCCATCACAGAAACATGGGCTTTGGAAAATAATGACTGGGAACTGACGGTCCCTGGGTACTCATTGTTCAGGGGGAATACAGGAAAAGGCAGAGGGTGCGAGTAGCCTTTTTCATCAAGGATGGCATAGAGGCAGCAGAAGATGAATGCTTCAGGGACAGTAAGGGGGAGAAAGAGTCACTGTGGATGCAACTCACAGCAGCCTCAGTCAAGAAATTGCACTGGGGGTGATCTATAGAACTCCAGGGCAAGGGGAAGAGTATGGCAGACAGTTCATGGAAGAACTTGAAAGAGGAGTGGTAAAGAAGGAAGACGTAGTGGTGGTGAATGAACTGAACCTGCCAGACATCGATTAGGATGTTCCAGCTGCCAGGAGTACCAGAAGTCAGGTGTTGCTAGATATCTTCCAAAACTGCCTATTGAGCTGACTGCTATTCTAGATGAGGTGCTCATCAACTCGGAGGTCGTAGGAGCCGTGAGAAAAGATGAGCCATTGGGGAACAGTGACCATAACTCTACTTGGTTTGAACTGGCACTTGGGTCCAGAAACCCCAATCGAGAGCTGAAGTCCTTAATATTAAATACAAACATACAAAATTGCCAGCAGATACATGCCATTCGGTCTATCTAGTCTGCTGTGTGTGCAACACTTCAGTCCATTAGACTGCAGCTACCCCCCTCCCTCATATGCCCTCCTCCATCTCCCACCCTCTCCCAATTTGTACCCTCCCTTTGAATCTGTCCCACCCCCTCTTGAAGCCCCCAACATTCTGCAGTGATATGACTTCCTCTGGGACAGCGTTCCACCCTACCACCACCCTTTCTGTGAAATAGTGCCTCATTAGTTCCCTCTTGAACCTTCCCCCTTCAAACTTCATAGAGTGTCCCCTGGTTTCCCTTCCACCCTTCAGATTGAACATACATCTGGTGTCTGCTTTGTTCAAACTCTTCAGGTACTTGAAGGTCTCAATCATATCCCCTCTCTCCCTTCTTTCCTCCAGGGTATACATATTGAGCTTTCTCAGTCTCTTCTCATATGGTCTGTCCCCCAACCCCAGGATCATTTTTGTTGCCCTGCGCTGTACCCCCTCCAGTAGTTTGATGTCCCTTTTCAAGTAGGGGCACCAGAGCTGCATGCAGTACTCTAGGCGCAGTCTCACCAGAGACCTGTAGAAGGCAAGATGACCTCCCCACTCCTAGAAGTAAGCCCCCTTGCTATGCACCCTAGCGTCCTGTTTGCCTTTGCTGCTGCCTTCCTGCACTGAGCAGAGTGGTTCATCTCCCCAGTTACCAGCACTCTCAGATCCTTCTCCTCCTTGGATTTTGTTAATGAGACACCCTCCAGCCAGTAATTGTGTCCTGAGTTCTTGCCTCCTAAATGCATCACTTTGCACTTCTTGGCATTGAAACCAAGTTGCCAAGTGTGAGCCCATTACTCCAGTTTTGCCAAATCCTCCTGAAGTACTTTTGCCTCCCCCCATCTACCGCTACACAAATCTTTGTGTCATCTGCGAAGAGACGGATCTTGCTCTTAATCCCTATTGCAAAGTCAGCTATGAAAATGTTAAATAGAACCGGTCCAGCACTGAGCCCCGTGATACACCACTTGTTACTGCCTTGGGTTCAGATGCCACCCCCCCCCCCACTAATACCTTGTGCTGTCTACCCTGCAGCCAGTTCTCGACCCATCTGACCAGTTTCTTTTCTGCTCCCAGACTCTTCAACTTGCAGGTCAGCCTACCATGTGGCACCGAGTCAAAGGCCTTGCTGAAATCCAGGTAGAGGACATCCACCGCAAGTCCCCTGTCCACTGCCCTCATAACCCAGTCGTAAAAATAAACCAGGTTCGTCTGGCAGGATCTGCCCAAGACAAACCTGTGCTGCCTTCTGTCCTGGAGACTGTTATTTTCAAGAAATTGCACCAGTCTTTCCTTGAGGATTATCTCCATCAGTTTTCCCACAATTGCAGTAAGGCTCACCGGTCTATAATTCCCCAGTTCATCCTTGGGCCCACTCTTATGGAGAGGTACCACGTGTGCTTTCCTCCAGTCCCTGGGCATGCACCCCAAGTTCAGAGAGGTATTGAACAGGTCTGCCAATGGTCCTGAAAGTACCTCTGCCAACACTCTCAGCACCCTTGGGTGGACTCCATCTAGGCCAGGTGCCTTGTCCACCTTCAGGGATTTAAGGCCCTCCCTCTCCCTTTCCACTGTGAATTCCCCATCCATGGTTGCTTCTCCCCCACCCTCTCCCACCTCGCCCTTCTTCTGAGGTACAGGCCCATCCCTCTCCTTGGTGAAGACTGAACAGAAGTATTCATTAAGTACTTCTGCCTGCTCAGCCCCCTTTTCTACCCACTCACTTCCCCTCCTGATCCTAACAATTTGATCCTTGCTCTTCCTCTTCTCTTGATATATCTGAAGAAATCCTTTTCTCCTTCTTTGATCCCCCACGCTAACCTCTATTCCCTAACCGCCTTTGCTGCCCTTACCACTCTGCTCACTTCTCTGGATTTCTTCACATATTCTTCTATGTCTTCTGCCCTGTTGGATATCTTGTAGATTCAAAATGCATTCCTCTTTTCCCTCACCTTCTCAACAACCTCTCTACTCATCCAACTTGGTTTCTTGGTCCTGACTTTCTTGTTCTGGCTCTTGACACAAGTTTTAGTGACTTCAGCCAGTCCTGTCTTGATGACTGCCCATTTTTGTTTCGTGTCCATTTCTGGGTGGATGGTTGCCATATGACATTAAAGGCAGACTTCAGTAGGCTGAGGGAGCTGGTCAGGGAAATGTTAGGGGTGAACAACATAGGAGGGTTAGAAGTACAGATGTTTTGAAATAAAATTTTCACTGGCTAAATTCCTCTGAAATCAGCAGTTTCACTGCACGAAATATTTTGTGAAATTCTGCCGTTTCGTGAAATATTTTGCTGGGTGCAAACTTGTGAAATTCCCTGGTGAAATTTTGACCACGAGCGTGCACTTTTCACCTGCAGAAATTTCGTGATTTTCGCACTCATGTAAATATTTCATGAATGTGTGACTTTCACAAAACATTTTGTGTAACAAAATTTCACACAACAGTACTTAGAAGAGAGATGGGGACAATTAAGGGTTTTTTTCTTGAGGCATCTAATGTATGCATGAGAATTATAAATAAAAAGAACAGGTTCAAGAGACCATTATGGTTTACAAGGGTCAGGGAAGCAGAGAGAACCAAGAAAAAGGCCTTCTGTAAGTATAAAGAAAAGCAGGGGAGGAAGAATAGGGAGAATATTTTCTGAAAAATAGGGATGTAAAGAAAGTGGTTAAGGAAGCAAAAGCAGGCACAGAGCTGCATGCTGCAAAGGGGATCAATAGTGGAGAAAAACAGTTCTTCCGATATATGAGGGAGAAAAGGAAGGAGAAGGGAGAATCGTAAGGCAAGCTGGGGGTGCGGGGCAGTGACAGAGCAGGATGGGCAAAAGGCTGCCATCCTCAATGATTACTTTTGCTCAGTTTTCACTAGGGAGGATTGTGAGCCCTCTCCAGAGAGTGTTGTCAAGGCAGACACTATGGGGGTCCAGGAGATGAGGTAGCCACTATTTACAAGCATAATAGTCCAGAAAGGGCTCTCAGCCCTAAAGCTTCATAAGTCTTTGGGACCAGATGGGCTACATCTAAGACTACTCCAGGAACTGGCCAAACCCCTGGTAGGACTGTGCAACAGTTCACTGGGGACAGGGGTGGTTCAAAAGGATTGGAGGGTGGTAGACACAGTAGTTCACGCCATGGCTTGGGGGGGTCACGGAACAAACAAGGAACTACAGATCTGTCAGTCTTACCTCTACTGTAGAGAAGCTGATGGAGTCACTGGTCAAAGAGGACCCTGTTGACTACTTAGATAGCAACAGGATCAGGACAGTAAACAGCACAGATTCATGGCAGTGAAGTCTTGTTTTCTTTGACTGGCTGACAAAGGAACAGATAGGGGACATGCTGTGGAATTGCTCTACTTCAGCAAGACTTTTGACTCAGTGCCTCACAGATACTTGTTGAAGAAGATGGAGGATGCGGGTGTGTCTAAGGTCATAGTAAACTCTGTAGGTAACTGGCTAAAGGGGAGGCAGCAGGGGGTTGTGATCAACGACGTCAAATCAGAAGTGAAAGAGGTGACAAGCAGGATATCACAGGGATCTACACACTTAATGCTTACTAGTCCACTCCCCCTCTACCCCCATCTTCATTCCCCCCCTACGCACCTAATGCTTACTAGTCCACTCCCCCTCTACCCCATCTTCATTCCCCCACGCACCTAATGCTTACTAGTCCACCCTCTACCCCATCTTCATTCCCCCACGCACCTAATGCTTACTAGTCCACTCCCCTCTACCCCATCTTCATTCCCCCACGCACCTAATGCTTACTAGTCCACTCCCTCTACCCCATCTTCATTCCCCCACGCACCTAATGCTTACTAGTCCACCCCTCTACCCCCATCTTCATTCCCCCACGCACCTAATGCTTACTAGTCCACTCCCTCTACCCCATCTTCTCCCCACGCACTCTAATGCTTTCAGTCCACTCCTCTACCCCCATCTTCACTTTCCAACTTCTACTGTCAACTTGGTGCATCCAACTGCAGCTCAAGTTGTTACTGGCACTCAAGTTCTGTTCTGGCATACTAGTTCTGCTACTGGCACTTATGTAATTCATGTATTGCCTCGTTGTGTACCCATGATACGTTACCCTGTCCCTGATGTACATGCTCTGTATTGTTCTCCCTTGCCTTGTACATATGATATGTATACCCTGTCGTTGATGATCATTGTTCTGTACTGTTCTCCTTATGTAACAAGTTCAAATGTAATCCCTCCAAACCATGTACATTATCTGTATTGCACTATTGCTAAACTCAATTATTATATTATACCTGCCTCCTCTGTAACCCTTCCCCCCAGGTCGCACTGTGAGACGAGTATCTTTTTGCTCAGTGTGCCTTTCCTGGTAAAACATTTTCAATAAATAAATAAATCTGTCCTGGGTCCAGTCCTCTTCAATATGTTAATCAGTGACATTGGTGAGGGAATCTGGGGAAGGTTATATCTCTTTTCAGATGGCACTAAGCTCTGTGGGAGGGTGGATAGCAATGAAGGAATCAGGGACATGCACAGGGACTTACAAAAGCTAGAGGGGTGGTCCAAGGTTCAGCAGTTGAAATTCAATGCCAAGAAGTGCAAGGTAATGCACCTAGGGAACAAGAATCCCAGGAGAGAGTACTGAATGTGTGGATGAAACTTAGCACTACGACTGAGGAGCTGAACCTTGGAGTTATCATCACTGACTCCCTAAAACAACTGAGTCAGTGCAACAAGGTATATAGCAAAGGGAGTAGGATGCTGGTTATATCAGGAGGGATACTGATAGCAGAACAGAAGAGGTAATACTTCCCTTATATAGATCCTTAATGAGGCTACACCTGGAGTACTGAGCCCAGTTCAATAGTCCTCACCTCAGGAAAGATAGGACTAGCATGCAGACGGTGCAGCATAGGGTGATCAAAATGATTCAGGGCAAACAGGGCAGGTGCTATGAGAAGTATCTTCACACACTGAACGTGTACTCATTGAAGATCAAAGTGCAGAGGGGACATAAGATAATGACTTTCAAGTTCCTAAAAGGAATTAACAAAATGAACTGTGGGGAACTATTCATATGGACATGAGTGGAAACTAACAGGAAGGAGGTTCAGGAGGGACATGATGAGGTATTATTTTACAGAAAGGGTGGTGGAGCCATGGAACAGTCTACCAGCCAAAGTGGTAATTAGAAAAAAACGTTGGTGGTTTCAACCACAGCTGGGACAGAATGAAGGGTGTAGAGCTTGCTCAGGGTGGCAGAATATGGAAGGAGAATGAGGAGGTTGGGGAGGGCTAGGACCCTAGCGGGACAGTAGTTGCCAGGGCTAAATAGGGAATGTGGGCAGACTGGATGGACCATATGTCTTTTTCTGCCACCATTGTCTACGTTTATATGTTTCACCACAGTTTCTCTGAATGACAGAAACATTTTTTGTAAAGCAATGAGTGCTTGTTTTTTTTTCTTACCATTTATACAGATATAGTACTTTTTTTTTCCATATAGTGTTTATGTGTGGTTCATAGCTCAGTACTTATGTTACATACTGTAGAATGATGTAGATGGTTGTTGGATACAGAGGCCAGCTGGTAAGTAGACAATGATTGTGAGGTACTAGTAGTATGGAATGATTTGTGCTTAGGTACTTCAGCATGAACATGATCAAGTCAATGATTATAGCACGTATGAATCGGATAGTATGAGCAATGTGCTTGGATGCTTGAACTGAGAATCATTTGTTATTATTTGATGGTTTTGGCCTTTCTCTGTATCCCACCTGTAGGGGAGGAAGCTTAGTCTAGTATTATGAGACCCCCCAAAGAAATGATATCAACGATTGTTCTGTATCTGACTGCTAAAGGAGTCAAGCAGGAATACACCCTAATAATATGAGTAGATGATCACCTCCTCCAACTCCGGAGAGTGTGACCAGTAGCATGCAGGAGAGGGAAAAAAACCCTTGGGGGGAAACCTCTGAGGACCCATGGCTACTGATCTACCTGTCCTTCAGGGCATACTAAAGGAGAGTAATCCTAAATATTTTAATCGGCCTAGTCCGAACCTCGAAGCTGTAGAATCCAGTCAGAGAAATTGAGAACTGAAGACGTTATTGAATCGTGACACGTCAGGTGAATAAAGCAAGCATCCAAGTAGAAAACTCCAAGTTTGAGGATCCAGGAGCAGGTGGAAATGAAGTAGAGAGTTATCCAAAGTTGACATGAATTTGAGGTGATGAGGTGCAGATGGTGAAGCACTCCAGCAAGTAAAGATGACTTGCAGAGGAGATCCAGGCAGGCTTCGATGTGGGCAAGGCAGGATGAATTAGAAGCAGAATGACTTCCAGGTTTCAGCCAACAGAGGCTAGTATAATACATGGAGTGGTAGAATGTTAGGAACAAACAACAGACTGATTAATCCAGTTCTGGAAAGTACGATAGGAGTAGAGTATATTCTTAGAAGATGATATAGAAGGCCATGGCTGTAGAGTTGGGCTGGAATCATTGCAGCCATTGAGGGCAGTAATTCTGAGCGCTGGTGCAAGGTTAGGAAGCAGTTATGAAGTATGACAGGACAAGCCCAAATAAGGATGAGCGAGCAGAGTGCGCAACTTAAGATAAGTAGCAAGTAATGCATCAAGGTAGGTAGGTGAGAGGGAACAGAATGTGACAACTAGCCCCTCAGTGCAATGCACAGCTTAACTGACAGCTGGTGAGGTAAGTAGAGAGGCAGCTAATTCCGGGTAATGAGAAAGCGCAGCCAGACCTATGGAGGTCTGCTGGTAGTAATAGAGTGTGGCAGCTAATCCCTCGGTGATATGCGCAGCTTATCCATCAGCTGGTGAGGTATGTAGAGAGGCGACTAGCTCCAGGTAACATGAAACACAGCAAGACCTACAGAGGTCTGCTGGGAGGATAGAGTGAGGCAGATAGCCCCTGGTGAGATGCACAGCAGCAGGTGAGGCAAGGTTATGAGGACGGTACTAGCAAGGCAACTGGAGCTTCATACAGATCCAGATGATTGTGTGACAGTGTAGAGATATACGATGCAAACTAGAGGGATTGGTGAAACAATAGTCTGACAAGTCCTGAGTAGTAGAGTGAAAAATCCCAGATGGTGAAAACTGAAGAAGCTGGTTAAATGAAGTAACATAGTCACAGGCTCTGATAAGCCATAGAGCGAATATTAGGGTAGTGAAGGTCTTCAGAAGAAGCTCAACTAAGTGTCCTGGAAGAGTGCAGCAGTAGTAATTCCAGATGGTTAAGGTGGCAGGGCTGACGCATCCAACGAATAGATGAATGTCAAAATATCCGGCTGTGAGTCCATGGTGAAGGAGCTCCTAGGTTGGCTGACACGGCAGCAAGGAGGCATAGGATGGAATATGCGAATCACCAGGCACTGAGCTGGACGAGGCAGTCAGTCGTGGAGTAGAAGGAGTTGTAAGGCAGACTTATTAGAGTAGAGCAGTGCTGTGGACTGTGGGATCCTGAGAGCAAGGAAGGTAGATTTGAGAAACAGAAGCTAAGGATGAAAAAGGTAAGCAGTAAATGTACAAGACAGGTGGTTGCTATATGGTATCAGTAAAATACTGCAGGAATACACGGACCCGTACGTAGGAATGCATAACAGAGTAGTAGTAATAGATGGACAGCCACGTCCATAATTGGAAAGGCAAGCCCAAAGGCTAAGGTAAACTTATAGGAGAGTACGCAGATCCTGGAGACGATGTGCTCCTAATGAACAAGGGCGGCAGCAAAATGCAGTAGAAAGAGCTGAGTCAATGAGCTGGCAGTTCAACTATACATAGTAATCCTCAGCGCGCTGGAGTAAGTTAACAAGTGAGGCCTGAGCCATGAGATGGGATGGCAGAAGGGAGCTTGGCTGAGAGTCCAGGCAGGAATGGTAGTCGCAGGAATTTCAATGATTTGAAGCAGCATGGCGAGAAACATCTAGGGAAATGGACAGCGAATATCCTGAGAAATAGGCAAGATGAAATTCCTCAATGGAGGAAGGAGATTAGGAAGCACAACTGGAAGTAGGTATGAGCAGGTGACATGAAGGCTGCAGCAGCCAGACTCAAGGAGTGCGAGTGAATGCAAACTGTCCTGGTATAGCCTAATCTTGATGGAAGTCAGATGAGTAAGTGACACAGAATGACGGCTTCTGGCAGACGGAGGTCTGATGAGCAGTGTGCTGAACGCCAGATGGAGAAATGGTAGAGAGTACTACAGATATCTCAGACAAAGCAACCGGCAAGGCCCAGGTATGGGGGAGACGCGCAGCTGGAGTACATGTAGGTCAGCTGAGGAAATACGGAGAGCGCAGCAAGCTAGGCCCAACGAGGGCAGCAAACCACAAACTCATGTAGGGGCCAGTGAATGGAGCGAAACCAGACCCTTATAGGTTCCATGGGGAAGAGAGAAGCCAGGCAAGGCAATTGTAATACTGCAGAAGTACTGCGACCAAAGAAGCTGAGAGTAGCTCAAGCCAGCTGAAGGCAATTTAAAAGTGCCAGAAGGCAGGAGCAGTAGAAGTGGTGCTTGCCATCAACCTTAAGAATTGGATTGCATGTGCACTAAAGTATGAACATCTCAGATAGTGACAGAATAACAGCAGCACCCTCGGAGGTGAAGACAAGGAATTCCCTTTACATAAAGGAACAAAGTACGAACAATGTAATCAGGCTGAGTAGTACATGCAGGGTTTGAAGCCATCAAGCAGCAAACTGATGCAGCAATTTCTTTTCAAAAGTCTAGGGCTCCATAAGGACAGATGCACAAAACAAGTGCCATGCCTTAAGAAAAATAAAACAGCCCAAACACCCAGGTTAGAGTGGCACCCCACAAAGGTAAAGAAACAACCAAGCATCCAAGAATGGACAATAATGGAGATCCATAGAAACAGCGGTCCAGAGGCAGCGCAGCTAACATCGGCAGGAACACCACAGGCCGGTAAATGCCGGAATAAGCACACAGGGAAGCAGCAGGAGTCAGGAGTACAGTCGGGGAGGCATGCAGCACAGAAGGCTGCGCAAAGGGAAAAGGCCAAAAGCAATGGTATGTTCGTCACTGCCAGTGAAATGGCAACCCACAGTCAAACAGCCATTGCCTTACAGAGTATGTGCTGGTGAAGGCAGGCAGAAGGTAAGGCAACTTGCGGCACCAGCAGGAGTGGCAAACAGTCGCACAAGCAGCACAGAGAACCCACCGCATAGAGCAGCCAGGAGTGAGGCGGTGAGCAGAGGGGTGGCACACAGGCTGCAAGTGGAGGGCGATCAAGTGGAAAGCATCCAGTCCAGGATAAGTCGGAAGCAGAAGAGTGGAGCCAGTAGGAATGGTAACGAAACCGGGAGGCAGAGGTAGCACAGCACACCACCCACATAACAAGGAGCCCACAATGTGTCGGAGCCGAACAGACAAACTGAATGATGCCGTGAGGCTGGAACTCTACAGGCAAGGAAGGAGAGGTGGGGAGGAGGAGAGGAAGGGAAGGAAGCAAACGAGCAACAGTGGGAAAAACAAAGAAAGACAGGGAAAATGGGGGGGAGAAGCAGAAAGCAAAGAGAGGAATCCAGCCCTGGCGGCACTGAGTGAGTGCAGCGAGTGCGACTCGCTCTAAGCAGAGCAGAAATCTGCTGCTTGGTTTATGAAGGATGTGGGGGAGGAGGTCCTCCCCCACATAACCACGTGCTTGCGCCCTTCAGTTCTTCCTGACGGGGCACAGGAGCAGACTGGCAACAGTCCCCTCCTCGAGAGGACTCAGTTCAGCCCTGTTCCATTTCTGGAGCTTCATGTGCCTGCCCCAGTGCTCCTTTTCCATTTTTCTCCTGTTTCACCCCTTACATCCTTGAAGTCCCAGTGCAAGGTTGTTAATTGCATATGGAGGCGTGCACGTCACCTTAGCATGAACAGCCCCACTTCTGCCACACCTGGCCTAACACCAAGTCCTCCTCTTGATGCCTGCATTACCACTATGCCTCCACATGGTGGCAGTCGAAGGCCAGGTAGACTAACTTCCCTGATCTGGGAGAAGAGAGCTGCCAAGTGATGCTTGAGCATCACCCAGGCGCCCCAGCTGACTTCCGGCAACCCATGTTCACCATCGAACATGGGTCGCCAGTGTGGTAGGAGGTAAAGCAAAAGATGCCTCAGCCCTCCACCCCACTGGTCTGGCTCAGATATAGTACTTTTGATACAGCACATTCCTTGTGAGTGGAAGCTTCTACAAATCAGGGCAAGTCGACTGTAGCCACTTCTGCTGAATGAAGTAAATTCTGAAACTCCAAACTGTGACTCAAATCAGTGAAAACTGAAAGGGGCATTCCTGAATGAGTCTAATTAAACTCACACAGCAATCAATGACAGTTAACAAATATATTTTTGAATTCTAAAGTTTTTATAATAAAATCAGCCTAAAGAAGCAGATTATTAACAGGGTGAGATTAATCACTTTGAGGCCACCAACCTTTGAAATATGGTAGCCAATTTTTTTTTTTTTTTTGCAGTCAACATTTTTAACATGAGTGAAACAGCTTGCTCCTCTACTTACCAGATGGATATTTGTGCTTATCTGTGGGATATTTATTTCTCAAAAATTTGCACTTCTTTTGTCTGTGGAATTTATTCCATATTTTCTTGGACTTTTCCATGTCACAGGCCTTTTGTCTGTTTCACAGATATTTTTGCTGTTTCATTGAATTGTTTTCTATTTTGCAAACTTCTTTCACATTTATGAATTGTTTCCGATTTTGCTAAATTATATGCAGTCACTATACTGGTGCTATAAGCAAGAAAATGGAAGGCAACAGCAACTTTCTGATCCCATCTGGTAATCTGACTACTGGATTTGTCCCACCCTGATTACTACCAAAAAGGCACATTTTCACATGAGCATTTCATCTCCTAAGTAATTAACTTCAGTGACGAGAACTGATAATCTGAAGTTCTGCATGTGTGCTTATTTTAATGGTAGACAATTACTTATCAGACTTGGACATTATACATTAAGTATCATATACCATAAAATGATTGGCATTTCAATTAAATAATTACTTAGCATGCAGAGTGGCACTCTGTATACGTTCCCTTTACTTGTATGAACAGTTTATTTAGGTGTCAGCGTGGCTCAGTTGGTAGCACATCCGCCTCTGGACTAGAAGGTCGTGGGTTCTTGTCCCACACCGGGATTGGACTTCCACCTAAAAATTGCTGGCATCCGAGTGCAGTATTGGGGGGTGCTGTACTGCTGGGGTGTGCCGTCCTTCGGATGAGACGTTAAACCGAGGTCCCTTCTGCCCATCCTGGTGTTACCTTGGTGGGTGTCCAGGTGGAAGTAAAATAGCCGAGGGCACTCTTCGCAAAGAATAGGGAACATGCCCTATGTCCTGGCCAACATTCCCCTTTCCATAAACCGGTTCATGCAATTATCCAGGCTGTGTGTGGGTGATGATGTGCGATATGGCCGCCACCACACATTCAGTCACTTCACTACCAGTCTAGCATTGCTTATAAAGCGCTTTGGATATATGAAAAGCGCTATATAAATGCTGATTCTTCTTCTTCATGAAAGCTCATTAAAGCAGTTAATTCATCTTGCTTTTTCAAAGCAGCTTGAGGCTGAAATAGTTCATCACAACAGTACTCATGCAACAGTGGTAACATGTCATTCACCTACAGGCCACCTGATCTGCCTTCATGGTCAAGGACTCTCCCCTCCCTCTTGCCTATGGCCTTGGTTTACGAGCCTGCACTTTGGCATTCTGCCCTATCCTGCTGTCCAATACTTTACATTGGATATTGCCACTGTGCACTGGCTGGGTGAGAGGAGGATTGAGCATCCCAGAGGATGCATGCCTCCTCCAGGGTGGGAAGGCAGCCAGCTCTTGTGCATTACTGTCACCTGGGTGACCACAGGAAGCAGTGCTTTTATAGTGGCTCAACAGGTAGGGAGACATTGATGGTTGACTCACTTGGCACACTTGAGTGGGACGAGCCAGCACCACATCCTGAAAGTCAGCATCTCAGGGGACAGGGATAAAGGGATGGCGCAAAAAGCATCCAGCTGGGGACAGCATGACAGACCTGTTAGGTGTAGTGCAGCTTTAAGAAATGTTAGACAGTACAGCTTTAAGACATCAACTTCCTGTGAGTCTTCCTGTGTGTGTTGAGATCAGTTTTCTCCTTGTATCTAAGCTGAATGGAAGTAAACAGAAGGCCTAGATTTCTGTGTGATGTGATTTCCTTACTACCAAGACCCTGATGTGTTTAAGGTACTTATTTTCGGACACCAAATACAACAAACTGGCGACAAGGATGGTGAAAATTTTCATAGCTCCAGCTTTCTGAATTACACCATTTTGTGACTTTCTGCATTGGAAGCAGGTAAGTAATTTGGAACTGCACAGTATCATGGAACTTCAGCCAGATTTCAGATTTTTACAGGAACAGACTGTGATACATGGTCCAGATGGTTTGATCAGTGGTTATTACTTAATCCTGCCATAGAATCAGCAAATGATCAGCTACAGGGTGAGCTTATTCAAGCTGTTTTTTGTACTTTCTTGGGGAGTGAAATCTTCAGACTTTTATGCAGTCTGTGTGCACCGGACTGGCCAGAGGATTTGTCATATCAAGAGCTAAAGGCTAAATTGAATGCACAATACAGTTTAACAACTTTTCCAAGGGCTGAACGTTATAAATTCTACAGTTACCAGCAGAAACCAGGTCAGACATTACAATCTTATTTGGCTGAGATCAAACGCTTAGCTCTCATGTGTGAGTGGAGCAGGGAGCATCCTGAATCTAATTTAGCTGATACATTTGTTATGGGGTTGAATAATGAACACCGTATTCAGCAATTACTTTCTGTAAGTGTCAAGAAGTCTGCTGATGAACTTTTACAGTTGGCACAAATGTATGAGGCTGTAGAAAAGGAAGCACATGCTAAGATGAACACTAAAAATGAGGTACAAGTAACTGCAGTAAACCCCAAATATAAACAGCTTAAACCTAAGTCTAAACCACTGTTTTCAAAGAAAAATTCAACCACTCCACCCAAAATGCATGGCCAGTACAAATGTGCATCTTGTGGGTTGCCTCAGGATAGCAGTGACCAGTGCAAATTCAGAGAAGTTCACCATCATGCATGTAAACATCAGGGTCATATTGCTAAAGTTTGCAGAAGCAGGAGAACTGAAGTGATCAGTTCAGAGAGCACAGACAGTGCAGTAGTTCCTATTGCACCACAAATGCAGACTAAAGATGCTCCCCCTTTCTATGTGTTACTTCAATTGCCACAACTGAGGCGTCAGTTGCGTTTAATGGTAGACTCTGCTTCCCCAGTTACTGTTATTAACCATCAAACATGGTCTGATCTGGATAAGCCACCATTGTCTCCTTGTAATAAGTTGCTGCATATATCTGAAGGGCAACCAATTCAGCCACTGGACTCGTTTACCACTTTAGCATGCAGGACTGATTCTCCTAGTACACCTTTAACTTTCTGGTTTCAAAAAAGGGTGTCAACATTTTGGGCAGAGACGCTCAGGTTCTTCTAAACATTCATATTGATCCAGCAGATTTTGGCCTACTTGCTGTTCTTCAGGTACCACAAAGCAGAAATCCGCCAAAGCTTGGGGAGACTTTAGACATGTATCCAGAGTTGTGGAAAAGCCTAGGATGTTGCACAACAGCTAAAGCCAAGCTAGTTACAAAGCCTAATGCAGTCCCTATGTTTTGTAAACCACGGAAACTTCCTTTTGCCTTAAAACTGGTGGTTGGGGCTGAATTGGACAGACTGGAAAAAGCGGGTGTGCTGGAAAAGGTTTCGAGTTCAGATTGGGCTACTCCAATTATGTTGGTATCTAACCCTGGTGGTGATGTTCGAATATGTGGAGATTTTAACATGACACTTAATCCAGTACTTAGCACAGATGTATTTCCTTTACCCTTACCAGAGGAACTTTTTCACAGACTGAATGGTGGTGTGGGGTTCTCTAAACTGGACCTCGCTAATGCATACCTTCAAGAGGAGTTGGATACAGACTCTCAGAAACTGGTAGTGATTAATACACACCAAGGACTGTACAAGTACAAACGATTATGTTTTGGCCTTAGTTCTGCACTGGCTATTTTTCAAACAGTGATTTAGCAAACGTGAGTGATATACCAGGTGTTGCTTGTTATTTGGATGACATCGTCATGGGCAAGACAGAAGCAGAACATTTACTTAACTTACAAAAGACTTGAGAGATTACAACAGAGTGGATTCAGACTCAGGAGAGAAAAAATGTCAATTTTGTCAACCAAGTGTCACGTACTTAGGTCACACTATTGACAAAGACGGAATTCATCCGAATGATGAAAAGGTGGAAGCCATTGTGCACATGCCTGAACCACAGAATGTTTCAAGAGTTGTGCTCATGTATGGTGCACTACTATGACTGTTTCAAACCTGGCTTAGCCACTAAATTTGCTATCCTAAATGAACTGTTACACAAGGGTACTCCGTGGAAGTGGACCAAGGGCCACAGTAAGGCAATTCAAGCCATCAAGCTCTCTCTTAACCGATGTGAATAATTTAACTCATTATACCCCAACTTACCTATCTCATTGGCCTGTGATGCTAGTCCTGTGGGTATAGGAGCTGTCCTATTCCATGCAGATCCAGAAGGAGTGGAAAAGCCGATAGCCCATGTTTCATGTAAATTCACTGCAGCTGAAAGGAATTATGCCGAGATTCAAAGAGAGGCATTAGCAATTGTGTTTGGAGTCCAGAAATTTCGCCAATACTTGCTAGGTAGCAAATGTCACCTAAAGATTGATCACAAGCCACTAGTGACAATTTTCAGTCCAGAAAAAGGAATTCCAGAGACAGCTGCTAGCTGACTTCAATGACGGGCATTAATTTTGTCTGCCTATAATTTCCGAGGTTACATACCAACCAACGGATCAGCATGGAAATGCAGATGCCTTGTCAAGGTTACCAACATCCAGAGAAATGGAGTTAAATGTGGGACCTAAAGAGGAGCCATTAGAATGCCAGGTGGGGCCAGATAGTTTTCCAGTGCAATTCAAAGATATGCAGGACTCTACTGTTGTGTGTGCAATGGAGTTACAACGGTTAGATCAGCTTCCAGTACTAGCCAAGGACATTGCAAAAGTGACTAGTCAAGATGTAATTTTGAAACAAGTGTATCAGTACATGCTTGAGGGTTGGCTGCAAGCCACTACTTGTTCGGCAGAACTACAACCCTACTATACAAAGAGACAGCAGTTGTCCATTGAAGAGGGGTGTCTTCTATGGGGATTGCGTGTCACAGTACCCCAATGTTATCACTCAAATGTGTTGACTCTCTTGCATTTTGGTCATCCAGGCATTGCTAAAATGAAATCCATAGCCAGACTTCATGCATGGTGGCCTTCCATTGACAGAGACATATACCAGGTTGTGCAAAGATGCGAAGGTCATGCTGTATAAATGGGAAAGAGCTCCAGTTCACCATTGGGAACGACCTAAAAAACACTGGCAAAGGTTGCATATTGATTTCGCAGCACCTTATTCAAATTCCATGTGGTTACTCTTAACTAATGCTTATAGTAAATGGCCAGAAATTCATCAAATGTCTTCGACAACTACTGACAGTACCATTAAAGTGTTGAAATCTATCTTTGCTACCCATGGTTTTCCGCAAGTGATTGTCTCAGAAAACGGACCACAGTTCACGTCTGTTGAATTCCAAGCATTTTGCCAGCAACGTGGTATCTGCCATATTTTCTCACCACCCTACCATCCAAGTGCAAATGATGAAGCAGAATGCCTGGTTCAGACTTTTAAAAAGAGTATGGACAAAGCAAATCCTACTACACTGACGGCAATACAAATAGCCCTTTTGGACTTTCTTGCGATGTATCGAACACCACCACATTGTGTCACGGGAATATCTCCTGTAGAACTGTTGTTTGGATGTTAGATTCAAACTCAATTGGACTTTCTTCACCCCCTAGGTTATAAGTCAGAAACTGAAATGCTTCCTAACACCAGATCCTTCAAACCCAATGATCTTATGTGGGTCAGGATGTATGCAGGCCCAAAAAGAAGGATAAAAGGCGTGGTAGAAAAAAAGTTTGGAAATGTCATCTATAGTGTTCGACTGACTAACCAGAGGAGAATGAAATAAACATGTGGACCAGCTGTGTACTAGAATTGAGACAGAACAAAAAAGGGATACCCAGAGTCAGGATAGTTATCTAGCATTAATTGTTCCAGAACAAGAACAGGAAGAGATAGTGGAACCACAGCAATTGAGATAAGATGTGGCTGATGCTAATCAGATTCCAGTGCAACAGCCTTCAGTCCCACTACATCGTTCAGGATGTATAAGACGTCCACCAAAGAGAATGGACTTGTAGAGATATAACCTAATGACATAAACTAACTAAAAGGGACATTGCAGTAATAACTTTAATAGTTTCATATTACTTCTGAATTACTGACTTACGTACTTTCTAGCTAAGTTAGGAGAGATTGTTATGTGTAGTGCAGTTTTAAGAACTATTAGACAGTACAGCTTTAAGAAATCTACTTCCTGTAAGTCTTCCTGTGTGTTGAAATCAGTTTTCCCCTTGTATCTGAGCTGAATGGAAGTAAACAGAGAAGGCCTAGATTTCCGTGTGATGTGTTCTCCTTACTACCAAGACCCTGATGTGTTTAAGGTACTTATTTCTAGCCACCAAATAAAACAAGACCGAACCCTGAAGGTCATCCACTGGTGACATGACAGCCTCTCAAGAACTGGATCGTGTAATGAGACAGTTGAGGCCCTCCAACCTCATCGGGGATGAGTCGTGGAGACAGATGAGAATCCTAGTGGCTGAGCAGGGTGTCAGTCTGGAGAGGGGGTTACAGCCAGACAGGACAAGGATAAATAGGGTATAAAGAAATGCACAGCTCAGAATCGGATGTTCTTTTCTAAAACATGAGAAACTTGTCATATTGGACAGACCAGTTAATTCTAGCCTGACAAACTAATGGCACTTTCAAAATAAACAAAACTTCCAGTACACCCTTAGTTCATCACACAATGGGGGACAAAGTCTGCAGCTGTTATTACTGTTTCAGTTACACTGCTATACCTGTCCTTCCAGCACTCTCTTCGCATCCCCGCAAAGCGCCCCAACAGTCATCAGTTAATTACATTCATATCCTGACCTGACCAGACTGAGCAATGTCTGGTTTTAATGAAATGTGACAGACTTGGCTGAAATCCATTGGTAGTTTATTGCCCACTTACCTTCTCCATTCATCAGTCTTCATTAACATTAGTTTATATATGCAATGACAGTGTAAATACAAAGTCACAAGTAGTAAGAATATTTTGGATGACAAAGCAAATATTGTCACTACTGGTGCTTCAGTTAGAAGCCTCACAGTATTTCATTACAAGACTTTATTGTTCTTAGAATTTAAACTGCGACTTCCTTCAGACAGCAGTAGATCCAATTATTTTACCATACAAAACATAAGTAAAATATGGCATGGGCCCAATACAAATATGCCTGATATTTTCCTTGTGACCCATAAACCCTCTGATAGCACTCATCGCTTCACCACTTGTGATGTTATGGGGTCATGGACCACCTCTGCTATCTCTCTCACTTTCTATATACAATATGCAGTAGACTGACTCAAAATATGGTATCTGTCTTCAAGTTTGATGGGGCAGAACTATAACTCACAAGTGGCAGAGCTACATGTGAGCTATGAAAGTGCTGCCACTCAAAAGAGATAATTTGGGCTGGCTCTCTGACACAGCGGTAACACTACCGCTTGCAGCACTGATCACCCAAGTTCAGAAGCAAATTTGGGCATCGGAGGGTTAGCTGGGGTTAGGAGGACCAAGTACCCATAGGACTTCTCTCCTCCATCGGGGGCGGGGGGGCTGAACAGAGCCAGTGCTTGTCTGGCCCCTAGTGAAAGATGGAGGAAGGGCATCCCATGCCAGCATAACAGGGGGGCATGACAGACATCAACACATGTTGCATGGGAGCGTGTGTCAGGTATCATGATGTCACTGCATGCCACACCTCCCAGGGATCTTGAAGGGAGGCAAAAGCAGGTTAAAAAGCATGTTACAGCTTTTATAATCTCCAGTCAGATGTTTTCTGGTCCTGCTTTTCTCCAAAGACTAAGTACAGTCCTCTGTGACTAGTACAGTCCTCTGTGACTATACTTAGCCTAGGGAGGACAGCAGAACCAGCAAACTAAAGATAAGAGCTGATATAAACTCTAACATGCACTGCAGACTATTGAATCTCGCACTGCTGCCTACTGCTCAGATGTCAGCTGCAGGGGATTCTGGGATTTGTAGTAACAGAAGATGTCAGCCTAGGACTAAGCACAGATAGTCTGATAAAGTTTACTATACTAAAGTAAACAGAAACCAAACTAAAATGTTTTTGCACACAATGTGCACATGTGGGCCCTTTGTGATGACTGTTCACCTTTAAAGAGGTGTCTGAACAGTGAATTTGCAAAGACATTAACAGGGATACAAAAAAAAAAATATTTTAATTAAAACATGCCATCCTGGTTCTGAATGAGAATAAAAATATGAGCCGGAAACCCAGGTTCAAAGAAGAGCTACCCCAGCAGACGCTCTCTTACTCTGGGAAGTGAGGGCAACAGCTTCACTCTGCTAATAAACAAATCAAAATGAAAGAAAAAAACACTATGGTTCTCAAACGTAGTGGCGAGGAAGGTAAGGGAGAAAAAGACAGCATTCAGGAAGTATAAGGAAACACAGAAGGAGCAGGACAAAGAACTGTACCAGTTAAAGCAGAAGGAAGCAGGTAAGGCAGTCAGAATAGCAAAGGCCAAAACCGAGGAAAAGATAGCAACTCGGTTAAGAAGGGGGATAAAACCTTTTATAGGTACATTAGGGAGCAAAGAAAGACTAAGGCAGGGATACTGAGGCTGAATAAAGAGGAAGGTGGTTGGGCACATGCCTCTCAAGTGTCCCTGATTTTCAGGGACGTCCCTGATTTTGCCTCAAAATTTTACTCTATCCCTCCTAAAATTTGTGTTTTTGTGGCTAAACAGTGGGGGCTGTAAGCACAAAACAATGTCAAGCATTAAAGTTACAGACTTGTTCTTCTTTAGAAAATGCATTGTGCACTATGCCCCATATTCTACCAGCTTTCTGGGTGGATAGCTCTAATTTTGAAGATGTGTCCCTGATTTTGGTCCTTTGTCCCCGATTTTTTTAAGCCTTGTCCCTGATTTATGAGGCATGAGGTTGAAAGGTATGGTTGGGCAGACAGTGACAGTGAAAAAGCAGGGATACTGAACGAATACTTCTGCTTAGTATTCATAATGGAAAAGCAGGGGGAAATACCTAATCCAGTCAATAGAAGCACACTTGATAGGGGGGTTGATATTAGTCCTTTCACAGAAGAAAGGGTTCTGAAAGAACTCTTAAAACTGAAGGTGGATAAAGCAATGGGGCCTGATGGGATTCATCCCAGAATTCTAAAAGAACGAAGAGAAGAACTAGTAACACCACTGGCTACCCTTTTTAATAAATCATGGGAGGATGGTGGGGTACCTGAGGACTGAGGGAGGGCGGATGTGATTCCCCATCACAAAAGTGGGAGCAAGACAGAGGCAGGAAACTACAGACCTGTCAGTTTGACGCCAGTGGTAGGGAAAATGATGGAATCACTTCTGTAGGAAAGAACTGTTGAGTACCTAGAGGCCAGTGGGGCACAGGACACAAGGCAGCATGGATTCACAGCGGGAAGGTCATGTCAGACAAATCTAATTGATCTCTTTGACTGGGTGACCAAAGCAGTAGACCAGGGAGGGGCTGTGGACATGACCTACCTAGAATTTAGCAAGGCATTTTACACAGTCCCACACAAAAGATTAATAAATTAGCCAGCCTGGGAGTGGGTCCCAGGTGGTAGCCTGGGTAAAACACTGATTGGACAACAGGACACAGAGGGTAATAGTAAATGGAGTCCACAGTGAAGAAAGAAGGGTTACTAGTGGGGTACCGCAGGGTTCAGTACTGGGGATGGTCCTTTTTAATGTCTTTATAAGTGACATTGCAGAGGGACTGGAAGGGAAAGTATGTATCTTTGCAGATGACACAAAGATCTGCAACAGGGCTGATACACACGTGGGGTGGAAAGGATGAAAAGGGACTTGGCAAGGTTGGAGGAATGGTCAAATGTATGGCAGCTTAGATTCAATGCAAAGAAGTGCAAAGTAATGCACCTGGGAAACAAAAACCCAGGGGAAGAGTACACAGTGGGGGGGTGAGATACTGACAACAACAAAAATGGAAAGGGACCTGGGGGTAGTCATATCAGATGACCTAAAGGTGGGCCAGCAATGTGAGAAGGCAGTAAGGAGGGCTGGGGGGATACTGGGATGCATAGGTAGAGGCATCACCAGTAGAAAACAGGAAGTTGTTGGCCCTCTGTACAGACAGTTGGTAAGACCACATCTGGAGTACTGTGTACAGTTCTGGAGACTCCATCTCCGCAAAGACATAGACAGGGTGGAGGCTGTCCATAGGAGTGCAACCAAAATGATGCAGGGTCTGCATCAGAAGACATATGAAGAAAGACTAAAGGAACTAAAGATGTATAGCCTCGAAGAAAGGAGGGAGAGGGGGGACATGATAGAAACTTTGAAATACCTCAAGGGAATCAACAAAGTCCAAGAGGGTAGCATCTTTCAGAAAAAGAGATGTGCAAAAACAAGGGGGCACAATTTGAAGATAGAGGGGGGATGGCTCAGAGGTAATGTGAGGAAGTATTTCTTCACAGAGAGGGTTGTGGATACATGGAACAGCCTTCCTGAGGAGGTCGTAGAGTCAAAAACAGTGGGGGAATTCAAGAATGCATGGGACAGACATAAGGCAATTCTAGTGGGGGGTAGGAGGAAGTAGGCTGTTGGTTAACTAGACTCTGCAGCTTATCCGTTAGGTAGGGAAATGGGCAGACTAGGTGGGCCAAGCGGTCCTTATCTGCCTTCAAATTCTATGTTTCTAATGCCACATGTGGATTCTTAGGAAGCACTGAAGCTGGCAACTGCTCGAAGGGCAGAGGGGACAACACCTGACATCAGTGTGCACACATACACATGTGCACACCTGCCCTAGATTCCCAGTCAGCAGCATCCAGGAAAGAGGACCTGGGGAAAAATGGAAGAAAAATCACCGGTCCACACTTTGAGGAGGACTCATCATCTGCAGGCCCTACACTGCCTATCAAGGTGACAGTTTCCCTAGAGCTAGACCCTGAAGCAGCCTGTCAAGCCACGAAGCAGCAGTTCCTGCCAGGGAGGACAAGCCACAAAAAAAACAAAAAAAAAACAACCTGAGGTAGGTAAGTCCTGGAGAAAGGGGGAGATGAGGCTGGGTATCTGGTCCAAATCGGGCAGGTTGGGAGTTAGGAAAGATAAACACATAATGGGAAAATAAATAAACATCTTTCCCAAATTATTTTTAAAGAAAGCTATTCTCTATACAATCGCATACGTAAAGCTCACGTGTAAGGATTTTGTATTAAAACCAGAAGCAAATCTTATGTCATTTAAAAAAAAATAAATAATTTTTCTTCTTTTTCTTTATTATGTAAAAATTATTTTATATTTTCCACAATTGCTAAAAGGGACAACAATGTGACAGGCACAATTTTGAAAAGTATGGATTTTAAAACACGACTGTTTACATGTCTCTTGTCATACACCGCTGCTGCAGCATACACATTTTCATTCTAAAGATCTAAAAGGCCTAATTCAAATAGAATAATTTGTCTCCACTTTCTACTTTGTGCTTGGAAAGTGGAGATCCCCAAAGTGGGTGGGAGAGTGGCATAAATTCTCGGTTTTGGCCTGCTGCAGGAATTCCTTGCTGTTTTTTCAAGCCAGTGGATGAGCGGGAGGCTCCTGAACTGAGCCCCATACTTAAAGCTTAATAACATGTCCAGAGTTGCAGCTACAACAACGTGTCTGTCCCTAATTGATTAGCAGAGTCGCAGCTGTTTCTCTGCTGGGCCAAAGCAGTTAATCTGGCTCTCTTTGCTGGGCAGGAGCATCCACGGCCATGCCCCAAGTAATCATAACTTATTCCTGAAGAATGTAATTACTCCCTCCACCCTTGTGTAACTTGTTTCAAAATACCTAGGAGAAAATGACACTCTGGGAAGTGAACCTTTGAACTCTGACCCCTGATGGGAGAGCCACACTTCCAATCTCTCTCATAAACTCTCCAGTGCTGCATGCTTTCATTGTGCTAAAGTACAGTTGCCTAAATGAATCTGGTATATCTTTCTGATTTCTTCTACTTTTTACTGATACTTAGGTGCAGTGCCTTTTCTGGCATTACTGTTGCTTGACTACCTGCAGTTTTATGCTACATGGGAGGCAGTAAAGCCTAATGGTTTACATGCAAAGCTGTGAACCTGGAGACCCAAGTTTGAATCCCATCACCACTCACTTTATTCACTGTGTGACCTTTGTCTTTTCTTCACCATTCTCAATTTCCCTTGACCTCACTATACACACCTAATGGCTGCTGCCTACTGTTTATGGGCTGTAAAGCACTTTAAAACACAGCATAGTGAGTATGACAGGTGTTACAGTACATTCCACTTGTATGCAATTCGGATGTGTGCATATTTCGGTTGTATGCACAAAATCGCAATGTCCCAATTTTCATCCTGTACCTCCCATTATAAATCTTCCGTTTGTAGGCACTATTTTTTTCGGATATATGCACATATTTTGAGTCAGTTTGCTTCGTTTTCTAGGGAGACAGGGTGATAATTGGTGCTAATCGGTGAGATCAAGAGTGGAACACACTGCTAATAGGACCAATTAGCAGTTGCTGGGGTAACAAACAGCCTTCTCCTTATTGGGATTAAGGATTTCCAATCTGCTAATCGGTCTTCCTCCTCCGATGCAGGCATAGAAGACATGGCTCCTGTAATACCCACTGCATTCTCAGACACAGAACAGTTCCCTACCTATGCCCAGACTGATGCTGAGGAGCCAAAATTGGGAGCTGTCACTGAAAAGGACGTCTGCAGCTCGGTCCTCGGTACCCAAGGGTATCGGGAAATAACACCTCCGACATCAACTCGTTTGGAGGTGATCACCGCTAATGCTAGTAAGCAGACTTGATCTCATATTTAAAATTTACTGATTACCGGACTAGCGTTTCCTTTGATTTGGGGCATTTCATTAGGAGCAGAGTTGATTCATTACATGTACAAACACGAGTGGTCCTGAGGGTGTGCATACAAGCCGGAATCCACTGTATATTAATATAGGTTACCCACCAGTAACCATTGTTCTAATTGCAGTATACAGTTCACATCCACACTGCAGCAGTTCTGCTGGAGACAGCTGAGTCACTGGAAGTCTTCAAGCTAAGCTCCTCTCATCCTGTGGCTCAGCCCCATTATATCGGATCTTTAGCACGCTAGAAGCAAGGATCCAAGAGCCACATATACTTGGAAGGTCAGGTGGACTATGTGGATGTGAACTGTATACCGCTAGAAGAACCATTGTTACAGGTGAGTAACCCATAATTCTTTTTCCTTTTTTTTCCACATGTACCTTCTCCACCACCGCGGACCCGACAGGGGCTATGATCCCCTCCCTCAGAGGGATACATCCTCCAGCCTTCAGGATACCATGGGTCCTGCCAGGTCCCGGAAATTTCCATTTTCTCCCACACCTACATCTCTACAATGGGCGGGCAAGCCGTCTCCACCTCCATGGAGGCAGCCAATCACCTTGGATGTGAGCCAGCCCCTTGTGTGGCTGCATGCCTGTGCTGACCCCCAGCCACCGCTAGGTGCTGGCCAACAGCACGCAGCGCAAATCCCCCACCCCGAGGAAGGACAGCAGTCCTCTGGACACTCAATCCTTCCTCCCCTGGTCAACCCTGAGTGACCCAAATCTGTTCCTGAACCCGGGTCACCAGTGTGGTGTGGTGTCCAGTGCCTCAACCCTCAGTGCCCCCGGGATGGCTAGTAACCTGTAATCCTAACAATACAGTTCCCTATCCATGCTCTGGCAGACTCCTTGCAGCCCTCCAGGAGGAGGGGACAAGGTTTGCACCCCAATCTGGAAAACAGAGAATGGAGGATCGAGGACCCAAAAACAGCATCCAGATGACTCATGATGTCAGTGTTTTAATGGGAGATGAAGGTGTGGACTGTACTCCAGGCTGCAGCCCTCTAAATCTCTATAATGGAGATGTCCCTGGAAGCAGCCACTGAGGCAGTGGTATGTCTGATGGAAAGAGCCTTAAGCCCCTTGGGTGACTCCTTACTCGTCAGCGTATAGCAGAGATCGATGCAGGATGTAACCCACCTGGCAATCATCTACTTTGCTGCTGGTCTGCCTGGTGTGGCCTTTCCACCCCAGGACTGAAAAGGGTGCTGCCCAAGAAGGGGACATAAATCAGCTTATGCTGAGTATTCTCTGTGAAAGTGGACAGCCTCAACCAGGCCTTACAAGGCATGGAGACAGCCATAGGCATGGCATGGGCGTAGGAGTCACCCATGTCCAAAGCTGGCTGGAGGTGGTGTTTAGCCAATGATTGACCCTGGTCTCTGATAACCTTAATAGGCAGCTGCTTGTCAGCTGGAAGGTGCAGGAGAATGTCCTCTAATGCTGCAAACGGAATGGCCAAAATTTGCCATCATGACAATGATGCATGGTCAATTGGAAGTCCAAATCTGAGAACAAGCCCTCTAAGGAGGGGTGGCTGGAGAACCCAGAAATCATACCTGCTGGACAGCATACTTTTGGACCATATGGGTAGAGGGTGCCAAGCAAGATGCTAGATGCTGCAAGGAAGGAGGATGGCACCATCCACCTAAGTTACGTGCAAAATAATTCATTAGAAAAAAGTGCAAGTTACAATTCAAGCCCAATGGAAGATGCCACTGATCACAACAGGGTCCAACTGGTTTCATGCATGCACACTTCATCCGGAATGGACAGTCTGCAGCACTGTGGGTGCTTAAATAGGGTACATACTTCATGCAACAGTTACTAGGACAACAAAGCAAATAGTGTTAAAAACAACACATTAAAAATTCCTAAACTGCCACCAGCAAAAAAAATCCCACTACATCTGAAGAAATACTCAGCTAATAAACGACATAAATTATCATGCAAACATACGAACATACAAAATTGCCAGCAGATAAAGGCCATATGGTCTACCAAGTCTGCCTGAGTGTGCAGCTAGTCATCCCCTTACTTAGCAGCTGCCCTTCCCTTCCCGACCTTCATAACGGTGACCCTTCCCCTCACTTTGTCCCACCCCCACCAATTTGCAGGAAACCACGTCACTGGGCAGCGCATTCCACCTAGACACCACCCTTTCTGTGAAAAAGTGCCTCCTCATTTCTCTCCTGAATCTCCTACCCTCCAGTCTCAGACCATGCCCCCTTTGAGTTCCTCCCTCCTTTTAACTTAAAAATCCCTGTGTAACCCCCCTGCAAATGGGGGTTCCCAAAAGACTTCCAGGAGCTTGCTTGAATGCTCCAAGCCTGAATGGTGTTTGGCGTTTAAGCCATTTATCAGTGAGTGTTTTTAGAACCTCTGGTACTGTCTCTTTAAGAGCTGTCTGCTTGCAGACATAATTAGTTTGTATGGGGGACTGTGTGTTTCTTTGATTGAGTACCACTCAAGCTGCTGCCAATTCACCCCATTTTGCAGTCACTAGAGTGCAAAGGGAACCTGTCTGAAAGATGTAACTGATTGCCAGAAATCATTTACAGTAATAATAAAATTACAGTTTGTCTAACCTGCTTTCTTTGCAGTCAGAACTGTCTGCCTAGTTCCCATTCTGGTTTTGAACTGCTGAACTGGACCAATCAGTGTGGGGTAAACTAGCTCTAAAATGATGCCTTGGACGAATCAGAACTTGGGACTCATAATCTGAGCCAGCCACAAGAGGATTGTATGGGCAGTGACTCTGGGAGATGTAGTTTAGACTCGGTGCCTTTTGGACCAACAGCAGCAGAGTCTATTGTGAGTGACAGCCAATCCAGTCAAGAACTGGGAGGAACTCAAAGGAAGTGCCAGTTTTGTCTGTTGGGAGTTTCAGTTTGAGATCTGAAGTGAAGGGAAAGAAACCCTGTGCTCCTTCAGTGCACAGTTTCAGTCAAAAACGTGTGCAAGGCCCAGAGTTCCGGTCTACAACTTGTGTAACTGCTTGTTAGGACTGAATCCGTCCTGTGAAAAGAATCAAAGGATCTCTGAAGAGTAGAAACCAGGCTCACCCTGTAGAAGACTGAAGAAATTGTTGAATTACACTCGGTCTGTCAGGAACTGAATCTGCTGTGTGTTCTCCTGGTTATTGTGCAGTAATTGCGATTGGGATACAGATGCAGCCTGCCTGGTATAGTGCTTTCTTTACCATATAAATGTGTGAGAGTCTCTTGGAGATCAAAAGTAGCCCTGCTGACATTGAAGGACCATATCTTCTTTGGAGGTCGTGAGTACTAATTGGGTCGCTCCTGTTGAATTGCCACATTAAATCCAAATGGAATTACTGTACTGCTGACTGTTTAATTTTCCTTTTCTCTGTGTGAAAGGGCCCCTACCAGCTGCCACAGGTTTGGACTAGCCACTAGGGCCTGGGTACCCAGGACAGTAACTGGTAGGGATAGGCCTGTGCACAGAGCCATAGGTAGATAGTAAAGTGATAAGCTAATTAACCTGATTTCCCTGTCCTTGTTATATCCCCTAAATAAATCAGAGCTGTTTGTTTCAACAAAGTTATACTGGCTGAGGTATTTGTCTATGTTAAAGTACTGTACTGTGATTGTTGCACTGTATCTTATTTTACAGGATGTCCCGGTGCCTGAACCAGCCTTGGGGGTAAGTGTATACTGTGAAGGTAATTCTGCTATATTGTGTGGGCCACTAGTGGGAAGAAAGGGGGGTTGCAGTGTCCCAGAGGGCTGTGACCAAGTAAGTTTAACTATTGCAAACCCTGACCTCTGGGTGGAGGCACCCGCCATTGGATCCAGGCCCCTCAACCTGTTAGTGGCAAATCAGGCAGGGGTAGTAGCCCCTGGGATAGCGCCATCTAGGGGTTACACCTGCTGTACCAGTCTGGTTAATACCTTCACATATTTAAAGGTCTCTATCATATCTCACCTGTCCCTCCTTCCTCCAGGGAGTACATGTTCAGTGCCCTTAGCCTGTCCTCATAGGGTTTGTCCTCCAATCCCAGGATCATCCTTGTAGCTCTGCGCTGGACCCCCTCCAGTAATTTAACATACTTCCTTAAGTATTAGCACCAGTACTGTACGCAGTACTCCAGGTGCAGCCTCACCAATGACCCGTACAGTGGCAGGATTACCTCCCCTCTCCTGGAGGTGATACTTCCAGCAATACACCCCAGCACCTTACTGGCATTAGCTGTTGCTTTTCTGCACTGTGTTGAGTAGTTCATTTGTCTAGTTATTATCACCCCCAGATCTTTCTCCTCCTCTGTAGTGGCTATCTGCACCCCTCCCAACTGGTAACACCTCCTGAGGTTCCTTGCTCCCATGTGTATGACCTTGCACTTCTTTGCATTGAATCCCAGTTACCATGTGTCTGACCAGCACTCCAGTTTAGTCAGATCTTCCTGCAGCCCCTGCCACCCTACTGTGTCATTCACCACTGCCCCGATCTATGTGTCATCTGCAAAAAGACAAGCTTTGTTCTTAATGCCATGCGAGATGTCAGCAATTAATATGCCAAACAACACCGGAACCAGTACTGAGCCCTGTGGCACACCACTAGTCACAGCCCTTGGAGCTGAGTCCCCCTCCCACCACCACCCTCCGCTGCCTCCCCCACAACTAGTTCTTGACCCAATTCACCATCTTCATTCCTTTCCCCTAGTATCCCAACTTGCTAATCAGCCTCCCAAGTGGCACTGAATCAAAGGCCTTGCCGAAATCCAGATACAGGACATCCACCACCTAGCCCTTGTCAAATGCCCTAGTCACCCAGGCATAGTAGTCCACCAGGTTAGTCTAGCAGGATCTGCCAGAGACAAACCCATGTTGCTTTCTATCATGTAAACTATTCCCTTCTAGAAAGGTTACCAACCTCTCCTTAAGGATAATCTCCATTAACTTCACATATTAAGTATCAAATACTTAATAGGACATTAAAGTGCTAATGATACTGCAGTGGCTAATAGCCAATGACTAGTAGGCAAGATCAGTCCCAGAAATGTTTATTTTTGTTCAATTTCATAATTCCATCATTTTGACAGGTTTTTCATTATGTAATTCATTAAGGAGCAATACAGAACTATAAAGAATAATTTTTACAATAATTAGAAGACTGACAAAAGTAGCACTATCAGTAAAGACAAAATCTGCAGATTTTAAGGCTAAGTAAAGAAATAATGAAAAAAGTGAAACGAAAAAAGAAAAAAGAGGGGGAATAGGAGGAAAAAGACAATTTGGGATCCAGAAGGCATCTCTTGTTTGGCATGAATTGTGAGTAACTTGAACTTTCTTCTAATAAATTATTTTGTACGCAACTTTGGTGGATGGTGCCATTCTCCTTCTTTGCTGCAGTTAGTAATTGATATGTGGCACATCAGTTGCAGACTGGCTGCTCCTGTTTTCTTCCGAGGATGCTAGATGCTGCAAAAATTCCAGGGCCAGTCCCAAGATAGCCTCAGTCATGGAATCCCCCTGTCCAGTGTCAGTAAACAGGTATTTGGCCCACTTCTGACCCAGCTCTATGGGAACCTTCATGGACTCTGACATAAGTCAGACCAGAGCCCCAAATGATACCAGTCCATGGTCAGTGGTCCGGTCCTCAACCAATTTCTGGTCAAATGTACGAGTCCTGGTGGAGGCCATCGACAACTCACCTTTGGAGTCATTAGGTGATTCCTCTAAGATGGCCTTCAACTGCTTGCTGCCATGGACCAGCCTATCCTCATCCTGGGTGATCTCCAAAAAAAGTCAGCCTGGCAAGCTGCCTGTAGCGTAAGACTCCTTGGCCAGGGTTACAAACAAGGGCTGCAGTGGAGGTGGCTCCACCTGAAGAGGTGGAGAAGCAGATGCTGAGGACTGCTGATAAGCATGGAGCGGCATGGGAATGACCAACGAAGGCCAAGGGACCAAAGGCCCAAGAAGCAGAGCCCAACCCCTCCCAGCAATAGTCCAATGTTGCCAGAGGAGCTCCTCACAGCTTCAATGCATCTTTCACTGATAGCCTTCCTTGCCCAAGGATGTCAAGGAGTATTGACAGTGATACCTTCTGGTTGACGGGGATTGGTAGCCTGAGCGATTCCTCAACCTTGACCATCGATCTGAAGGTCACTATCTACAGGTGCCCTCCAGAGGGTCTGTGTAAACCACCTGCCTCAGCATGATATGCATGAGAGGCTTCAGAGGCATGAACACCAGCTGAGACCACTCCAGAGACAACTCAGACAAGGTACTGACTGAGTCTCATCCTCTTGAGTAAAGACAGGGAGCTGGGGTCTAGGAGATCAACTCTTTGTCAACCTCCTCCAAAAGCCAGTCAACAGGCACGAAAAAGATCTTAGCTGTCTGTTTGACCAGCGTCAAGGTTGACAGACCCGATGGAGTTACTGTGGAGCTCTCGACTGTACCCTCGACCGAAGGTAGCTTGACCAACACCAGGCGGTCAGGGGAGTCAAAGGAGTGGGTAGAACATGATCATTCCTGATCCCACTACCTGCAGTGACATTTTCTGTGTTCCCTGCTGCAGTGAGAAGGGCTCTACCTGAATGTCTGGAGGGCCAGACACATTTTCCTGAAGAGAAGGACCTGTGAAGTTGGCCCCACACAGGAACAGTGTAGAGACCAACGAGGAACACACCGCAGCCTACACTGCCTCTTCCTCCATGACTAGAAGCTGAGCAACTGACCTGGCCATGGTCGAGGCCTTCCTGTGGACTTTTGGCCTAACAAGGGCTAATCGAGCCTTCTGGTCTTCGTTGGATGAAGGTAGCATGGCCCGGCATAAACTGCATCCCTCAACCTAGTGAAAATTGCCAAGGCAATAAAGGCACATATTGTGTGGATTGGTGGCCGACACTTTCTGCCTGCAATAGGTGCAGAACTTAAAACCTGGTTGCTTGCTTTCCATCATCAATCATGATTGAAAAACAGAGCTGGAAGACAATGGAGCAACCGTAAAGTTGAATATATGCTCAAGCAGTCAAAAAAGTCACCTGAAAAATACTTGAAAAACTCAGATTCCTTCAATGCTGTGGAACTGTAAAGAAGGAGACCTGTCCCATCTAGCAAAAAGAAAGATGTGATGTCACAGGGTGGAGCCAGAGGATAACGGGGGGACCGAGGAGACTGGACAGGAAGGAGGGCAAAGGATGGTAGAGAGTGGAGGCTACTGGCAGACAGACAAACAGGCCTCCAAGGACCTCAGCAAGGGGGCTCACCTCACAGGAAGGGATCACTGGTAAGCAACTGGCTGGGGAGGATCCCAGTCTCAAATAGATACTTGCCATTGGTGGGCACCTTGGAGGAGGGGGCATCAGAAGTTGGGGAGGGACACAGTCAGCAATGGGGGGAAGGAGGAGGATGCAAATGAGGGGGAGGTTGGTGGCATGGGCACCAGGACTAATAGAGGTGCTAGAGACAGCATGGGAAGGGGAGCTGGGAGTAGGTAGTGTCAGGAAAGAGAGGATGAGGGGACAGTAAGGAGGGAGCACGGATCCCGGGGGAAAGGGACCAGCAGAAATTAAGTGTGGGTGAGCATAGTAAAAAGAATGATGAGGGAGTAGATGCAAGAGTCCCTGAAGGTCAGGAGGGGCCGCAAGTTAAAGGGAGTGCTGCTGGGACAGACCAGAGTGGAGTGGCAGGTGAGGGGAGCTAGGAAAAGAAAAATGGTCACACAGGAGAAATAGCTGAAATGGGGTGGGGGGAGGGTAAAGGCAGCTGATGGCAATCAAATTGCTGGTGCAGCCAGAGAAAATGGAGAGGTAGTGGGAGTGAGGTGGAGTGTGGCAGAGGAAGGATGACAGGCTCAAGGGGAACAAAGAGGTTAAAGTGCTCCTGCTGGGGGACTCCATGATCAGGGGTATTAAGTGGGAAGGGAGGAGTGAGGGGCAAGGCTGTGCTGTCAGGGTCAAGAGTATATCTGGCTTTACTGTGAACAAGGCCAAGCACTTGGCCTATGCCTTGGTGAAGGATTGTGGTACATCCCCTAACATATTAGTGCACTTAGGCACAAATGACATAGAGGGAAATAGTGTTGAGGAGATACAAGCAAGGTTCTGGGAGCTAGGCAGGGTGTGTCATGCTGTGGGGTGAACGGTCTCTTTCTTTGAGATTCTCCCAGTGCCCAGAGCTAGCACAGGAAACAAACTGAAAATCAGGGAGGTTAATGAATGGCTCAGAGCATGGTGTCTAACTAGGGGGCATGGGTCGGTGGGGGGTTGGGGGGAACTTGGGAGGACAAGGGGCTATATGCTAGGGATAGGCTCCACCTAAATTTTGGGGGAAGGAGGTTTTGTAACTAAAACTGACTGAGTTCATTGAAGCTAGGTGGGGTTTAAACTTGTGAAGGGGGTCTTGTGGCTGCTGCTAGCAGGCACATTGAGGGAGGACTTACCCTTCTCCCCCAGCGGCGGGGAGGGAGTGCCAAACCGGGGCACCCGACTGTGAATAAGGGAGCAGGTCCATGCAGTTAACTGGGGGATCTCAAGTTGTTTGGATGGATGAGGGCAAGGGGCAGGGATGCAGGGTGGTTCTGATTAATGCAAGAGTATGGGTAACAAGATGCCCGAACACCAGGCGATGCTAACTGAAGGGGAGGTGGATGTGGTGGCAGTCACTGAAATTTGGGACTTTCCTCAGCAAGATTGGGACCTAAACCGGTTAGGGTATACTGTGTTCAGGAAGGACAGGGCTGTGGGCAGGGGACATGGGGTAGCCCTCATCCTTAGGAATGGCATCAATATAGGCAGGGTGAAGGGGGCACAGAGAAACGTAGAGGCATTATAGGTTACCTTGCAGGTCCCTGGGGGTAAGATAGTAAACCTAGGGGTGTTTTATAGGCTGCCCTTGCAGGTGGAAGAACTTGAGGAGGGCCTGGTGGCGAATCTCAGGGACCACTGTGGTCAGGGGGAGAGTAGATGCTTGGTACTGGGTGATCTTAATATGCTGGGGGTTGATTGAGGAACCATGACATCCTCATCTACTAGGGAGCAGCACTTGCTGGATGTCTTCTAGGATGCATTCCTTTTCCCAGCTGGTGGCTGACCTGACAAGGGATGGTTGAATCCTGGATGTGGTCCTGTTGGATTGTGATCTGGTTAGGAACCTAGTGGTAGGGGACCCACTGGTGAGGAGTGATCATGCCGCAATCTGGTTTTCCTTAAACCTGGGAGGAGAGGAAACTGGCACTAAAACAGTGGTGGATGACTTTAGAGGTGCAGACTTTAAGGGTATGGAGGGGATCCTCAAGGGGCATTTCGAGAGGATCAGACTGGACATGGACACAGAAAGCAGATGGTAAATTATCAAAATGGGGCTCCTGGAAGCTACCAAGGCCTGCAAAAAAGCCAGACGAAAGTTTGGTAGAGCCAGAAATCCAAGCTGGCGGACCAGGGAGGACTAGGAGGTGGTGAGGGAGAAAAGAGCTGCTAATAGAAGATACAAGCGCTCACATGGGGTTGTGGACATAGAGGAGTATGATATGATATGATATCCAAAAAGGTAACCAGGGTGGTGAGATTGGCCAAGGTGAGGACAGAGCAGAGGCTAGCACAGGGGATCAGAAGCGGGGAAAAAGGGTTCTTTAGGTATAACAGGGAGAGAAGGAAAGTGAAGTAGCAGATTAGCAGACTGAGGTAAGGGAGAGGGTGGGCAGAGGAGGCCGGGGAGCAGGAGCAGACTGAGATCAGAGAGAGAGGGTGGGCAGAGGAGGCCGGGGAGCAGACGGAGGTACTTAACCAATACATTGCCTCGGTCTTCACTAGAGACAAAGGAGGGTCAACATTTTATGGAGGGAGGCGGGCCAGGAATGAGAATGGGGGGGAGGGCACAGATGTTGAAATTCTGGTTGGTAGGGTGAGGGAAGCCCTTAGGTCCCTGAAAACAGATAAGACACCAGGTCCGGATGGCCTTAACCCCAGGGTGCTAAAGGAGATGGTGGATGTCCTTGCTGCACCTCTGGCAAACCTTTTTATCTCCTCCCTTCAGACAGGGTAGGTGCCTCAGGATTGGAGGATGGCTCATGTTGTGCCTATCCACAAAGGCGGCTCACGGCATGAGCCGGCTAACTACAGGCCTGTCAGCCTAATGTCGGTAGTAGGCAAAATGATGGAGGTCATCTTGAAAGAAAGACTGGAGGTGTTTCTGGAAACGTGGGGCCATCTGTACGAGCACCAACATGGCTTCGTTCAGGGCAGATCATGTCAGACAAACCTTGTGGAGTTCTATGATTGAGTGACAAGGGCACCGGACCAGGGCAGGTCAGTGGATGTCCTCTTTCTAGATTTCAGCAAGGCGTTTGATTCAGTGCCACACCCTGGGTTGCTGGACAAGCTGGGGGGAATGGGGTGGGGGATAGGATGGATAGGTGGATACGAAACTGGCTAACTGGGTGGTTTCAGAAGGTAGTGGTTGTGGGGGTATTTTTGAAAGTTTCTCTTTTAACATGATTTATATTTTATTTATTTAAAACTGTATTTATGTCATTTTATTCTAATCGTGTTACTGCCTGTTCTCTTGTAATTTTCTGTAAGGCTCCCAGAGCCTCTGGGATTGGGCGCCATATAAATAAAATTTGCCTTGTTTTGCCATTAGTGAGGTCCCAGAAGGGTCAGTGCTGGGTCCACTCCTATTTAATGCTTACATCTCAGTCATCAGTTATGGTATCAGGAGTGAGATGAGCCTCTTTGCTGACAACTCGAAGCTGGGGGCGGTGGTGGATGGGGAGGAGGGTAGACGAACCCTACAGGGGGACCTGGAGACTCTGGAGAGGGGGTCTTGCACCTGAAAACTGAGGTTCAATCCCAAGAAATGTAGTGTCCTCCACTTGGGGCTTAGGAACCCAGCTCATGAGTATTTTTTGGGTGGGGAGAAGCTGCAGGTTTCGGGAGGGGAAAAGGATCTTGGGGTGGTAGTGGATGCTAAAATGAATAACTCAGAGCAGTGTAGGAGGGCTGTGGCGAAAGCAAATAAAATGCTTGGGTGCATCACCAGGGGGATAACCTTGAGGAGATGGACCGTGCTTTTCCTTCTGTATAATTGCCTGGTTAGACTGCATCTACAGTACTGTGTGCAGTGTTGGCACCATACCTGAAAAAGGACATTGCACTTCTGGAGAAGGTCCAGAGGAGAGCGATCAGGATGATACATGGTCTGGGGGAAAGATGCTATGAGGAGAGACCTGAGGTGCTCAACTTCTACTCTCTGGAGGAGAGGAGAGGAGAGGAGGGACAGAGAGGATATGATTGAGGTCTTTAAATATCCAAAGGGAGTAAATAGGGTCAGCCTAAATAGGGTGTTCCAGCTGGGGGGAGGGGACCACCAGGGGGGCACTCCATGAGGCTGATTGGTGGGAGGCTCATGGGGGAAGACTAGAAGACATTACTTCAGTGAGAGGGTGGTGGGCCCTTGGAATGCACTGCCTGCGGAACTGGTGCCTGTTAATACAGTGGAGGGATTCAAGAGGTGCTGGGACAGGTATAAGGGAGGGTTAAACTGAGTAATGCCAGATCTGGAGGTGTAACTCGATGGGGGGGTGGAGTCAGGGGAATTTACGGGGGGGGGGGCAGCAACAGTGCCCTAACAGGGTGCTGATTTTCGAGCAGACTCAATAGACCATTAGGCCTACACTGCTGGCATCTTAGTATGTTAGTATATACCACCCAGGTGGTGAAAGAAGCTTAGCTTGAAGACTTCCAGTAATTCCGCTGTCTCCAGCAGACCTGCCTAAATGTGGATAATAAACTGTAACTACATTGTTAGAAAAATCCAGTTCCTTTCCATATTTATGTGAATGTCCTCTGATATCCTGATTCCTGACCTAAATGAGATGTTACTGTACATCTCGCATGGCCTCGCTGCGTAAAAGAAATTAATAAATCCACAAACCACAGATTTGTTACCTCTGAAAATGTACCCTGCATTTTGTAAAATTAATCATTTAGTTAAAACATGGACTGAGGGACTCCTCAGCAATTCAGCAGGCACAGTAACTTCCAGGCATCAGAGTAAAACCCACTCTATAAAGTGGATGAACTAGTAGCACACAACCCTAGCATTCTGATTAACAATTACCTGATTATTCTACCGTAACAGCACTCATCACTGACCCAGCTCTTGCTGCTGTGGATAAATCTTCTAGGTACTATTAAATTTTGAAAAACATTACTTCAAAGATTTATCAAAAAATAAAGAATAGCCAAGCCTGTTTTGTTTCTTGGATAAGTGACTGCCATGTGGAATATACATTACATCTCACCGAACTGGGAGGGGAGAAATAAACATGGTACTAAGAAAGCACACCTTAGAGCCAAAAATGAAAGACTGAGAATTACCCACCCCGCCCTCCAGCAAAGCCACCCATTATACATAAGATGCCTGCAAAAAAGATAACATTTAAGACAGTAATCATCCCTGAGACATGCACTGAATGAGATCAGATTTAAGGTCCAATTATTAAGACATTACATGGTTTAGGTCCCAGACACCTCTGTTACATTCTGGTGCAATTAACACTCGGTATGCCCCTTCATTCAGAAGGCATGGGGATGCTTCTTCCTCAGATACTGTAGCAAGACTCTGCAGTGTTCACACGGTAAATAAACGAGCTTTTGTAGTGCCAGCCAACAATCCAGGAAACACTCTCCCTGCCTGGTTAAAATCTTCACTCTCAAGAGCAGCTTTCAAGGCTAGTCTGAAAATCTTTTTTTCATGATCTGGTTCCTGTTTAATGATGGCCTATTGTACCAAACTGGACCTTCAACATGTCCAACAGCTAGTGTTCATTAAGTCAGTAGTTGACTACATGTATGATCTGCCCACATAAACCAGGCTATAGCGTTCTTACTCCCTATTTTTAGATATGAAATAATACAGTTAGTGCTCCTTTTAATATTGTTCAGAGCTGGTTTTCATCAGTATACCCAGCTGTTTTTGAACACCTACTGCTCCATAAGGTCATGGTGGTGGACCTCTGCCTGCTGGATTGCATGCTAGTTCATTTTAGTCACAACAGAAATGACTTTAAATAATAGATGTACAAAAACAGGTGGGAACACTGATGAAAACCGTCTGCAAGCTAGATTAAAAGGAGCGTTCTTTTTATTATTACAGATGTGAAACAAAGTACAGCAGCCATAAATTGTGGAAAGAAGGGTATCATATAGACAAGTCGGTAGATAAATACCAATCAAAAACAGAAAACAAAAGTATAGGTAAAAATTGTCACCTGATTATTGCACTGTTGATATACTTGTTGTCATGCTTTATTACTTTTTTGTTACTGTTGACTCCGTTAAGTTTTCTTAGCACACCCACAGCTACAATCAAAATACCCTAACATCACATGCAATTACAATCCTCCAAAAAAACTCCTATCTTATGTGACTGTAGCATGCTTATACTGCTATTTTGCTACATCATTCAGCATGCAGTATTAGTGTCCCAATGAAGAATAATCACATGAGAAACTGTTCAGAAAAGTCACAAGTATTTCTTTACACGCTGCTAAAAGCTTGCACCTAGAGCCAGAACTCTGCATAACTGTCCCAAGTGAGAAAATGGCTTGCTGGCACCTGCTGCTGCTGCTGTTTAAATGTCATGAAAAGTCCTGATGAAGAATAACCACATGAGAAACTGTTCAGAAAAGTCACAACTATATCTTGATGTGCTACAAAAAGTGTGCATCTACAGCCAGAACTCTGCATAACTGTCCCAAGTGAGAAAATGGCTTGCTGGTGCCTGCTGCCGCTGCTGCTGTTTAAATGTCATGAAAAGTCCTGATAAAGAATAATTACATCAGAAATTGTTCAGAAAAGTCACAACTATTTCTTGACGCACTGCTAAAAGCACGCACCTATAGCCAGAACTCTGCATAACTGCCCCAAGTGAGAAAATGGCTTGCTGGCACCTGCTGCTGTTGCTGTTTAAATGTCATGAAAAGTCCCGATGAAGAATAATCACATGAGAAACTGGCACCTGCTGCTGCTGTTGTTGTCCTGCTGTTTTCTGCTGCTGCTGCTGATGTACAGTTTGTTGCTAAATGATGATAGCCACAGATGACCATGGGTTGAACTATAATTTGATGTTCTGGAAAATTCTTCTGCTGCGCTGACTGAAACATGCTGCCCTCTGTGTGTGTATTCATACCAACAATGGTAAGTTAGTGTACATGTCACTGTCATGTTTTTACAGAGACACTGCCATTTAATTTGTATTGAATCTTGTTTGTTGCTGAAAGTAGTCTGTCGTGTTGTTCCTTTGCAGGGGAATCATCATCATACATATTGAATGCTTCTCCTTCACCAGTGTGTTGGCCATGGTCACATTTACATGCCATACATATGTGCCGCTATTCAATGTGGTACTGTAAAAATTTAAATTTTTCCGGGGAAAGGGGGTACTGCTGTGAGTAAGTGAGTGAATTATAATCATTTCTCATTACTGTGCTTTTATTTTACATTCTCAGGTCACATCACACTGATTCACGACCATAGTGATGAAATCATGTTGCTGCCACACATTCGTTTCATCTGTGTCTGATTGTTGACTTTGGCTGTACGAACAATGTCAATCCATGAAAGGTAAGTATTTTTTTGTGGGTGGGGGGGGGGTTGCATGCATCATTTGGAAAGCAATTTTCATTAATATTTTTGTCTTCTTCCCAGGTCTTCAGTGTATCTAAACTGTTGTTCGTCTTCAGATAGGAGCATACCGCCAGTCCACAATACCTCGATGCTACCTGCAAACAGGTGAAGAAGAAATTATTCTGAGTTCATTCCCAGTACCCTATTCAGTATCAGTACCCTGAGGAGCTGTTACTGTATTTTGTTATATCCATCACCTGGCCTGTATGTCACTGCTGTTAAATACTTTACACCTGCGGAAAACAAGGGGAAAAGAAAAAAAGAAAGCAACCCTCGCAATCTTCAATGCCGGAGTTGTACCCACTTGGAAATTCTTTTTCCATGACTACATCAGCAATCTCAAGATACACCGTTTTACACCGCCACCAGGATGGTCTGCTTCACCTGCATTATTCAGCACCACCATCATTGTGACTGGATACAGACATAGATGTGATTGTCCTGTTTGGTATGTTGCACAAAAAAAAAGTTGAAGTGGTGTGATTCATGATCATGAAGATGAAGAACGTGATTTGTCTCGTGACTCGTGATTGTGACATGACATGAGTACAATGTTCACACTGAGATAATATGCACCACACACTGGTACTCTGGACTCTACTGGATCATTCAAAGTCATCCTCCTCCTCCTCATGCCTGTAGTAAACCTGCGGTGTTAATTCACAACTTTTACCTACATGCTACTTGCTGTTACCTGATGACTGACTGGCAGATTTTATTTCAGACACACTCACAGAATTTATTTCACTCACCACCTACTGTAAGGTCTTGTGACTCGTGATCGTGACATGACGTGAGTCATGATGAACTTCCCAGAACTGCACAATGTTTGTGCCGAGATAATATCTACAGGATTAAATAGGCCGGCTTCTTGTGAAGACAAAGATTCGAGTAGCGCATCCTACAGAATGTGAACACGAACAGAAACATCATACTAGACCAAGGATCTTGAGTGACGTGATATGATAACTGGGTGTACTCCAGACTTGATTCGTGATGAAACCAAAGATTTGAAAAAAAAAAACAGGGCTGGATCAAAAAAAGTTAAAGTGGTAGGATTCGTGATCATGAAGATGAAGAACATGATTTGTCTCGTGACTCGTGATCATGACATGACATGAGTTTAATGTTCGCACTAAGATAATATACACCACACCACTGGTACTCTGAACACTAATGGAACATTCAAAGTCATCTTCCTCATGCCTGTAGTAATCCTCCGGTGTTAATTCACAACTTTTACCTATGTAACCCCTAGATGGCGCTATCCCAAGGGCTACTACCCCTGCCTGATTTGCCACTAACAGGTTGAGGGGCCTGGATCCGATGGTGGGTGCCTCCACCCAGAGGTCAGGGTTAAGACAGTCTGATATGACTTGGTCACAGCCCCCTGGGTCACTGCAACCCCCCTTTCTTCCCACTAGTGGCCCACACAAATCAATCACAATACCCTTGCAATATACACTTACCCCCAGGATTGGTTCGGTCAGCGTGACTCTGGGGACTCCCTGTAAAACAAGATGATACAGTGCAAAAACCACAGTACAATACTTTAACATAAATGAATACCTCAGGCAGTGTAACTTTGCTGAAACAAACAGATCTGATTTATTTAGGGGGATATAACAAGGACAGGGGGAAATCAGGTAATTAGTTTAAATGCATTAATAATCACAGTACTGTGCACATATTTCAGAATCCCAAATGTCCCAAATGTCACTCTTACTGGGTACCCAGGCAATAAGAGGCTAGCCTATTTGGTGCAGCTGGTTGGGGCCCTGAAGATGGAAAATGCATGCACAATACCCAAATTGTAATCCGGAGCTGGTTGGCTCAGTTCATGAAGAAATACAAAACAAACAATTAGATGACACACTTGCAATTTGATAAACCGATGGCAGGGAGCTACCCTGCTTGTACTCACAGCCCAATACTGAAAACTGAATGGAAGGTAGGTTGTCCTGGATTGCCAAGAGGAACAGACCATGTGGGCAAGGTCCTTGTGACTGGACCCCAATGCAGTTTGGAGCAAATGGATGTAGTCTGGATTAAGCTGGGGTTTACTTCCAGCTTCATGCACTCAATTCACTGTACAGGGGATCTGAAACGCGAGTCCCCACAAGCACTACACACATTTATATGGAAAAGGAAAATACTATACCAGGCAGGCTGCTTCTCTATCCCGATCGCAATTACTGCACAACACCCGGGAGAACACACAGCAGATTAAGTTCCTGACAGACCAAGCGCAATTCAGCAATTTCTCCAGTCTTCTACAGGGTGAGCCTGGTTTCTACTCTTCAGATCTCCTTGATTCTCTCCACAGGTCAGATTCAGTCCGAACAAGCACTTGCACAAGCTGCAGACCGAAACTTGGGGCCTTACACGCGTTTCCCGACTAAAACTGCGCATCGAAGGAGCACAGGGCTCCTTTCCTCTTCACTGCCAGAGCTAAACTGAACTCTAGTAGACAAAACCGGGCACTTCCTTTGAGTTTCTCCCAGTTCTTGGCTGGATTGGCTGACACTCACAATAGACTCCCCCTGTTGGTGCAATAAGGCGCCGAAGTCCAAACTACATTTCCCAGAGTCACTGCCCATACAGTCCTCTTGTGGCTGGTTCAGATTACGAGTCCAAGTTCTGATTCGTCCACAGGCACCATTTTAGAGCTCCCTCAACCCACACTGATTGGTCCAGTTCAGCAGTTCAAAACTAGAATGGGGAACTAGGCAAACAGTTCTGATTGCAAAGAAAAGCAGGTTAGAACAAACTGCACTTTCATTATCATTTTAACAGGTTACAAGCAAACAATTACATCTTCTGAAAGAGCTCTCTCTGCCCATATAGTGACTGCAGAATGGAGTGATTTGCTCAGTGGCCCATATGAGGACTCAAGCAGGGAAACACACAGACCCCCCCCCCATTTCAAAGTAATTATCTGCAGGCAGGCAGACAGCTCTTAAAGAGACAGTACCAGAGGCTCTAAAAGCACTCACAGATAAATGGCTTAAACGCCAAACACCATTCAGGCTTGGAGCAATCAAGCAAGCTCCTGGAAGACTTCTGGGAACCCCCATTTACAGGGGGGGGGTTACACCTACATGGCTACTTGCTATTACTTGATGACTGGCTAGCAGATTTTATTTCAGACACACAATTTTATTTCACATACCACCTACGCTAAGGCTGATGCTGCAGGCACTGCTGCTACCCATGCAGATTCAGAGACCATGCCTGGCCTAACCCTCTCTGACACAGTACTTTTTCCCTTCAAGGATTTTTTCTTTTTTTTATTTATTCCACATGATGTGACTGAATGCCTTGCCCACAGAGCCAAAGCTTATACCCCACTGACTTATGTGGTGCATACACCTCAGTCAGAAACACCTTTACCAGACCGTGTCTTTGTGGGCATTTTTTTAGATTACACAGTCACCAAGAAAAGAAACATGTTTATTGCAAACAGTGATTTTTCTAGTTTTGTGGGTTGATAACAAATTCAAGAGAATTCCCAAGACAGCACAATGTACAAAATACTGCAATAGGTACGTTTCCTTATTATGTCTTTTTATTTCGGTTAAATGCTATAATATGCAGTGAGAGATAGTATTCGATCACAGTACTATGGGGAAAAAAACGATAGTGGTACAGTGACAACAGTTTCAACAGACTGAACACAGACAATTACCAGCAATGTTATATTTATTCAGTTTTTGGTGGATGGGAAGCCAAAAAACAACAGTGACTTCCAGATGGAAATTGAGTACGAAACATATAGTTGCACAGGCACAACAAGACCTTAACCAGTCTTCAGAAATCCAAAAGTGGAGCAACAATACCTTATATTGTGTGTGTGGGGGGGGGGCGCACATGGGCTAAGAAATTAACAGTACTGCTATTACAGTGGCACAATAAAATGCATCTGATTTGAAGGCACACACAGACCAAAGGTAATGTGCAGAAACTTTATCAGTTCAGTAAACTACAGCACAGTCTTTTAAACAAACTGAAAAATTTCACACCAGCACAGCAAACAGCAAAAACTGATAAAAACTTACTAGAAGTATTATTGTGTGTACCTGAATACAAAAATACGAAAACACTAGCCAACAGCAGTTGGAAAAACTGTCTTTCTCACTGTGAATCTTCCTTCTACAATTTACACCACAGATCCGCCCCTCCCCTGAAGCACACTTCTACAGTATCTGTCAGCAAAGAGACAAAATGTACTAAATTAACATTCAATATCACAAAATCAATAAATGCTCGATGATATAAACACACAAGGTTTCACTGCAATCAATGTACTAACTTTAGACACAACATTTTGTGGCAAAAAATGCATTTTTAAAGGTTTTTTGATGGTTTGATTCTCAGAGCTCTGACAGCAAACTTGTCTCCAGCTTTCCACTACACACACTACACTGAACTGAGGCTATGCAAGACAATATAGAGCCACGTTACCTTACATCTCATGAATCACTGCAAAATTTGCCTTAAAGAGCAAAAAAAAAAAAAGGTGAAGTAACACAAAGTCAATAGAGAACAATGGGAACCTCACGTTACTTCGAGATGCAAACTTATTCACTTCACTTTGCAGAATATTATGTGAAATTCAGTTCTACACATTCCCAGTACTGACACTGTGGTGCAGTAGTGCAGCATGAGAGGGGTGCTGCACTTCTGAGGTGCTATCTTTCGGATGGGACGTTAAACCGAGGTCCCATCTGTCTGGATTGGTGGTAGTTCAGGTGGATGTTAAAGATCCCATGGCACTTATTGAAAAGAGTAGGGGAACTTTATTAGGCAAGAAACACAACATCACACAAAAAGAAATATAACAGTTGAAGCAGAGTAAAATACAAAAGCATGTCTTAAGGTGTCAAAAAAAACAAACTAGAGAATTAAAAAAAGAAAAACCTTTCCATAAATAATTAACATAAGATGTAGAATATTTTTTCCCATCCTGAAACCGAATAGATTGTAATTCAGAAACAACAGCAGATAGAATAACATCAAAATCCATATGGAGTTGCTGCAACACAAAATAACAACGGGCTTGCCATAAATAATACTGTAAGAGAGCAAAAAAAACATTCAACATACTTCTATGGTATTGTTCCCATTCCTCAGAATAATCACCCAATACAAGGGTACAGTAAGAAATGGACCATAGGTGGGGGCAAATTCCAGTGCCTAGCCGCAAATTCCCAAAACCTCTGACTATCTGGACATTCAATAAAGAAATGAGACTGACTTTCTTCAACATTAATGCAATCATGTTTTAAACAATATCGATCAGTTACTGGTTTGTACTTTAGATTTCCTCTAACTCCTAAACGACCATGAGCAGAGATCCACATAATATCCCATATTTTAACCAGAATTCTATTGTCAGTCAATTTACTAAATGTATATTTCATATGGGATGGGGAGCAGGATGGAAAAAGTAATATTACTTTTTGCACATCATACACAATGAACTCATAGAAAGATTTCCTGGTTAAAGAATGCAATTTATGCAAGGGAATCTTCCATTGATACAATTTCTTTAAAGCAGAGATGCCATATTGTGGTATACCGTCTGATAATAAAACTCTAGGCGGAAGAAGAGACCATTTAAAAAAAAATATTTGTGCCATACAGATTTAACCCAGAATTGCCAAGGAAGAGAAGGTGCATGCCAAATGAATGAAAAAGAAGAAAATAAAAACACAGAATGAAAAAAATAACAGGATTTATCATATGTAATCCACCCTCTCTATATCTGAGGTACGTATATTCTCTCTTTACAGGGTTTAATCTATTGCCCCATAGCATCTGAAAAAAAATACTATAAATCCTAGTTTCCAAAGAAAGCGGAGGCGGAAAAAGGTGACTTAAATAAAGAAAAATGGGCAAAATAAATTTTTTTATAATTAAGACCCTTTTTTTTTTCCAAACTTCCAGTGTTTCCACTGATTGATTTTAGTTTCACCCAATCCTAACTGTTTTTCCCAATTATAAATTTCCATATTGTCTATCCCAAACCAGACACCCAATATTTTCTGAGGCCCAGGCACTAGGGAAATATCAAAACAATTAGATAAATCCGGAACTAACTGACCCATTTGCATAACAAAACTTTTGTTATATTAAGAGAGCACCAGAGTATCTACCAAACAAAAGAAAAACTCTAAAGCTTTTGCAAAGATGATGAATCTGCTAAAGAAGAGTGACGTCATCTGCAAAAGCAGTAACTTTTACCATTTCCAAGTTGGGAGAAGGAGCAATACCTGTAATAGAGGTGTCACAAATAATGTTTCTAATCACAGGATCCAGAATGAAAGTATATAATAAGGGGCTCAAGGGACATCCTTGTCTGACACCACGAGAAATCATAACTTTCTCACCTAATAAGCCATTCACTATAGGAACAGAAACTGCAGAATTATACAACTGAGAAATCCACTGTATGAAAACATCAGGAATTCCGTAAGCAGAAAGAACAAAATACAAATAAGAATGGCTGACTGCATCAAACGCTTTGGATTGATCTAAAGCTGCTATTAATTCTGATGAAGAAAAACTAGTTCTACATGCAAAAAGATCTCTAAGTAAAAACAGGTTATGTTGAATTTTCCTATTTTTTATTGCACACATTTGTGCAGGGTGAATTAAAATTCTAGCTAATTTCTCCAACCTATTATTCAAAATTTTGGATAAAATTTTATAGTCACTATTTAACAAACAGATCGGTCTCCAATTTGAAAGTAACGCTTTATCTCCTTTCTTATAAATAAAGGTCATTAAGGACATTGAAAATTCTTGGCAGGAGATCCCTGATGATAAATAATAATTAAACACAATGGGAAGAAAGAAACCCATATATTCTATACATTTTTGTAGAACTCATTAGGTATCCCATCTATGCCAGGGGAAGATCCGATCTTCAATTTTTTTATGACCTCAATCACCTCAGAGGATGAAATAGGTAGTCGTAAAGATTGGACCAGATCACTAGAAATATGGGGAAGAGAAGAAGAAACCGTACTTGGAAAGGAATCTGTAGGAAGTACCTGTGGAGATGAAAAATAATCCTGAATATAGTGCTGTACGACATGTAGCATACCTACATCAGTTGTAATGAGCTCATTAGTCGAGTTGAACAGACCAGTCATTGTAGTGTCCCTTAAGTGTGTTTTACATGCTTGAAAGGGATCAGCCATTGGAGAATTTTTGAAATTAAAGCGAAATTCCAAATCCAAAGATTTAGCTCTATTGTATTGGTATGTTTTCATTTGCTGTTTAATGTTCTTTATTTGGGAAAGAAAGGGGTCATGGTTTTTTGGAGGGAATGACATAAGCCTATATAATTGGTTTCTAAGAACCAAATATTTCCTGTATTCCTCCTGTACCTTTGTCTTACCCCAGGTCTGAAACAAATGTTTTACCTCAATTTTAACTTGTTTCCACCACTCATATGGGGATGAAAATAGAGTCAAAGTAGAGGACTTTGCAGCTAAGAAAAATTCCAGTTTAGAGAAATGAATAGGGTCTGATAAAAAAGAAGTATTTAGCCTCCATCGTGGTATACAAGAGTGCAATCTAGGAGGGAGATGCCGTAGAGATAGAGTACAAAATAATATGTGATGATCTGAGAATTCCACCGGAACTGCAACGAAAGACGAAATCTGAAAATAATGCGAGATAAAAAACATATCTATCCTAGTGGCAAATGCATGTCTGTGACAAGTGTTACCACCTGTAGGGTGTAAGCTACGAAAAGTGTCCGTAAGCCCAGCATCTGTTACAACCTCTAATAATGCATTTGAGTCACAGTAAACCTTTTTCCCATTTAATTTACGGAGTTGAATATCAAGGGAACAGTTAAAATCCCCTTCCCAAATCAAATGTTTCCTAGTAAATAGAAAGGGCTTAATCTCTGTAAATAAAGCAATACGGCCTGTTTTAGTCTGAGGGCTATAGACATTAATAAGACGAAAAAAATATTCTCCCCATAAACAATCTAATATAAGAGCTCTGCCAGGTGACAAATCAATAACCTTCGAGATTTTAAAGGAGGGATTACCAAACAATATAGCTACTCCATCTGCAGTTTCAGTACTAAAGGACCAAAAGATGGGCCACAAGTCCATTGTCTTTTAATCTTTTTCCTCAGAAATGGAAGAAACTCTGGTTTCTTGTAAAAATATAACATCTAACTTCAAGGATGTGAGATATGAAAATATGGATATCTGCCTATGAAGCGTTTTCAGGCTACACACATTAAAAAGAAAAACTTCAAAGAGGCCATGAGAATATTCAAGTACTATGCTTTTGACTCACTTTCCTTTTTTACCTTTTTTCCTTTCCTATCTTTGGTAAGCTCTGTAGATTTACTTTCTCTTCACAGTTATAATTTCAGAGAGATGGGAGGCCTCAGACTCTATGTCCGAGTCTCTAACCTCATCCTGAAGGGGGGAAAAGAAATTCTCAGTCACTACAGGACTAATCTGGGACTGCTTTGAGGATGCTCTAGTGAACCTCCTGCCTTTAACGGTTTCAAAAGGGGGTGGCATGGTAGAAACCTGAGCCTGTCTGTCTCCTGATTGAGGAGGGACCTGGTTCGTAGTAACCTGAGGGTCATTAACCACAGGTGAGACAGTTTTAACTGCATCTGGAAATGAGGGGGGTAAAACAGGTTCTTGCCTTTGGGGGGGGGAGAGACCTTTTCGCTCAGAGTTTGTAATTTGGATTGGGCCTTACGGAGCAAACCGTCCTGGTCTAAACCTTCAGAACAATTATGTCTAGCCCAAGGACACTGATGAAAAGCATGGCCTTTCTCTTCACAAAGGTTACATTGGAAGATGTTGGTACACATATCAACAGAATGCCTAAAACCCCCACATAAAGGACATTTCATCATGTCACAAACACTACTAATGTGAGTTCTGTCCCCACATTTGTAACACGCTTTAGGTTGCCCCCAATAGAAACAAACCCCTCTAGCCTTTCCCAAAAAGAAGCTATTTGGTAAATGAACAATCTCGGAATGAACTTATAACAGTTTTACTTTAAATTTCCATCCCCCTGTCCAAATGCCTTCTATGTCCAGAAGGGCTTCAGGTGGCCCCAATACCTCACATTTGGATTGCAACCATCGGTAAATATCGCTCACATTAACTCCCTCGTTTCTGAACATAATTGTGACAAACCTAATTAATGGTCTAGTTAAAGGGATTGCAAAAAAAGGTAGCCACACAGGATGATTTTTTTGGTTAGCATATTTGTCCCAAAATTTGTCGATAAGGGCAGTAGTTTGAAAACTAATATCAAAGGAATCCTCCCCAGACACATGTATGAGGGCATAAATATCCTTGGCACAAAAACCCATTGAAGCCTTCAAAAGTTGTTTAAAAATATAGTATCTATCAGGATGTTCTTTCAAACCACCTCTATATTTCAGACGCACAGCATTGCGACAAGGGGCTTGTTCCAATTTTGACTTAAATAAATCAGACATTGTTGGTTTGGGAGTGTGGCTTGCTAAAGGAGTAGTAGACCCAGCAATAACAGTGTCAGAGGTAGTAGTAGGCAGTTCAGTCACAAGTCCTCCTCTACCCTCCCTCGAAGTAGATGGCTGAGGGGAACGTTGAAAAACAGGATCAGGTGTCTTCATACCTGAAAGCGGAGTCCATTCTAAATCAGGAATCCAATCTCCCGGGTAATTTCTCTTCCAGCCGGCTTCCATAAGCGCCACTTCTTCCGACCAGTCCGTAGTACTGCTTTGGGTTCCTTCTTCCCGTAGCCCGAATTATTACTGCACTAAATGCGTCGTACGTGGTCCGACGCTATTTGCGTTCCTCCCGGAAACCATATCCTGCAAGGGCAGTTCCTGTTTCGGTAGTAGCGGCGTATCGAGTTCTCGGTTGAGCAAATCTCCATCACAGGGCAAACCAGAAACAGGAAAGGGCTCCGAAATGAAAGGCACCGCAGAAAGTGGACCAGAAGGCTTACTATCGTGAGTATCTGGCAACTGATGTAAATCTTGGGCATCGCGAAGCGGACTTGAAGTAACGTTGTCCCTTAGTGCAGTAACAGCAACAGAACTCTCTCTCCTGCATTCTTCCACCTCCTTCTCCATCCTGACCTCAGGAACGTCTGCCATGTCGGGTTCTGACGTCAGGCAGATTCCCCAGCAGCCAGTAGGGGAATTTCCCCGGCGTCCTGGCCAAATTTCCCTCATTCACTAAAAAAAAATACCACCAACAGCTTAATCTGATTCAAGGTCAGTTGGCATTCATCTATATCCCCCTCCCTCCAGGTCGTGCCTGAAAATAGGCAGTATTTGTCTAGTGCACTTGCTCGGTCAACAAAAACTAAATAAATAAATAAATAAATAATACTATGTGTTGCGAATTTTAGGCACTTCACCCACCTCTAGTCACTGTATGCACCCACCACCACTACCACCACAGCTACAGTTCTTTTTTTTTTTTTTAACTTTCTATTTTTCATCCTCACTCTACCACAGCACCTACTTTCTCTCGGGGACTCCCAATGCATCGTGCCTGCCCAGTCCCCGGGATATGAGCCCTTTACGCATCCGCCCTGCCATCGCCCTTGGATTACCCCCCCCCCCGAGTGGGGTGGGAGGCCTACCCCCAAGCCTCCTATCCATCTTCCAAGTTTTGGCTGGACTCATGTGACCCCTCTCCGGTCCCGTGATGCCGGGGGCCCGTCTCCAGGCACCGCTGTGGGTGATTTTCCGCTTTTCTGGGGAGTGGTGTGTGTCCGACATCAAGGCGTACCTGTCAACGTCCACCACTCCCAACCCTGTCTGTTTTTGCTCCGCACGCTTGCTGTACCTCTGGCCTCCACCAGAGGTCAGTCAAGCACCGAGATTGTGTCCCCCTCCCTCCTGGGAGAGGAGAGGAGAGCTGTCCTCCGGATGCTCGATCCTCTCCCTCCCCTGCCGACCCCCGATGGCCCAGGCTCATTCCCGAACCCGGGTCATTGGCGTTGCACAATGTGTGGCATCCATCACTTCAACCCTCAGCACCACCAGGCTGGCACTACATCTACAGTTCTTTGATGCCCTGAGGCTTCCCCCCACATACCAATATGCATAATGGACACTTTTATCTGATGGCTAGTGACCAAAGTAGTTGAAGGTTTGGAAAATGTGGACAATGCATAGTGACTGACAGAACTGGGGCTGCTGCCCACTGGAAAAGAAAAGAAGAAGGGGGGACATGCCTAAAGGATTCAAATATGTGAAAGGGATACTGCCATCAGAACAAATGCTGTCCTTCAGGATGCAAACGGATGAGAAACCAAGGGACACATTTCTCATTGAAATGCGGATTCAAGGAGAACATCAAGGAAAACTACTTTACAGAATAAGTGGCTGACGCTTGAAACAGACTTCCAGAACAGGTGGTACATTTACTGATACTGAAATGACCTTCAAGATAAAACTCGACAAGTACTTTGAGAAAACTTAGTGACAGTATTCCTACTGAGCTTGTAGGCTAGAAGAAAATGATGAACCAACTGCCTTCCTTCCTCCCAAAGCAGTATGTGTGTACGTATGTACATACGGTATGTATTTCTCGTGATGGTGAACTTGTGAATAGCTGCAGGACTGCAGCTCTCTTAGAAACATAGAATGTGTTGGAAGAAGGGGTCCTTCTGGTCCTTCTCGTTTACTAACATACTAATTGCCAGCAGATTAGGCCTTACGGTCTATCGAGTCTGCTCGAACCTCAGATCTCTAGTTGGGTACTGAGGCCCTCCCCCCCCCCACCGTGTTCCAGAAACCCCTATCATCCATCCCCCCCCTGGGCCAGGCCATCATCTGATACATCAGCTTTCTGTGTCTGTCCCACCCTCTCTTGAAGTCCTCCACTGTGGATCTCTGAACCAGCTCGCCAGGCAGCACGTTCCAAGGATCCACCACCCTCTCAGTGAAAAACCTCCTCCTCTTTTTCCCCCTCACCCTTCCACCTTCCAACTTCAAACCATGCCCTCTGGTGATACCTCCCTGCTTTAGTCTAAACATCCCCTCCGTGTTTACCCTATTTATTCCCTTGAGGTACTTGAAGACCTCAATCATGTCCCCCCCATCTCTCCTCTCCTCTCCTCCAATGAAAACAGGCAGACCTCCTCAAGTCTGTCCTCATACATCAAATCCCCTAGTCCTCGTATCTTAGTTGCTTGTTGTTTTTATTTTAAGGTTTTTCCAACCTCTTATACAGTAATTGATTTCAGACAGTATTTAACTTCTCCCTGCTGTCATTCACTCTTCACTTTGTTTTATCCAAAACAGGGATTTTAATAATCATTAAACAGAAAACATTGTTGAGTTTTCCTGTTTTCCTGTAAACAGCAAGCCAGCCTGTAAAACAAAACACTGTACAGAATGAGAATCTGTCATGCAGTTCTTTTGGGACTGACATTCTGTCAACCATGCAGACAGTTTAGGAGGCGAGAATTTGAACTTAAATTCTGTGGTGATGGTGAACTAGCATTTTATACACATAAAACTCTTAGGAGAGAAAAAAATTATGTGTAAAAGTTAGCTATACCTTTTATTTAACACATACTTACTAAGCTTTCAAAACCACTTAGGTTTTGTTTTTCAGGTGATGTGTAAATGTGTAAACCTGGTGTAACACCCCCAGAAATGGGAGTTCCCGAAAAGTCTTCTTGAGCTTGCCTAAATGCTCACTGCCAGGCTGGTGTCCTGCATTTTAGCAGTTTAAATGTGATTGCCAGAGAGTGCCTGTATAGCCTCTGTGTACTGTCTCTTTAAGAGCTGCCTGGATTGCAGTCATAAGTAGTCTGAGGGAGCACTGTTGAAAGATGTAACTATTTGCTGAAAATCATTTAGAGTGATAATGATAATGTAGTTTGTCTAACCTGCCTTCTTTGCAGCAAGGAGAGTTTTGTTTATCTCCACTATCTTGGTCCTGGACTGCCGAATTGGTCCAATCAGTTCTGGTGGGACCTAAAATGAAGTCGGACTACAGGAGCTGTCTGAAGTCAAAATCTGTAGGAACTGTAGTTTTGGGCTTTTGGCACCTTTTTGCACCTGAAGGGGGAGCCTTTGTTGTGAGTGACAGACAGATCAGCCAACCAAACCTTTTGGATTCTGGGGAAATTCCCAGGCTTGCTGGCAGTTGAGTCAGATCTAAGTTGGAAGCTGAAGAGGCAACAGCTTGAGACAGTCAAGCAACCATCTGAGTAGATTTGCGCGGGACAGCTGTGGAAAGGCCTGAGTTGTGGCCTGCATGTCTGCCTGCTGCCCCTGAGAGGGAGAGAAGAGAATTATTTCAGACTAAATCCAAGTTTGTGAGAATGAAGTAAGCCAGATTTTTTTACCAGGCTCATACCTGAAGAAGACCAAAGACTTTGCTGAATGTGATCGGCCTGTCAGGATTTCCAGCTGCTTTTGAATCCCCAGTTTGTGCAGAGACTTTGCGATCGTGACCGGAGAGCGGTTTGCCTGGTACAGTAGAATTTCCTTACATGTAAATGTGCTGTGAGTTGTTAGTGGGTCGTGATTTGGTTACCCACTGTGTGAACTGTGTTCTGCTTGCTGGAAGCTATATCCAGCCCAAAACGGACTGTATCCGAATTTGTCTCCATTTGGCCAGGGCCTTGCTACACTGGCCCAGCCAGACTACCGGCTGCACAGAGAAAGCCATCGACGAGAGATCTGCCTGGGGATCAGCACCCTGCTCCACGCTTGAACAGGAACAATGCTGCTGTGATTCGTGTGGGCCCTGCTTCTCCTGGCACTCCAAATCAACCACCTGCAGTCTCAATTTTCGTCGAGTCTGTGTCCAGTCTTGGGTATCATGAGTAATCATCAGGGTAGCTCCCTGCAACAACAGCCTAATCTAAAAGTGTGTCATCTGAATGTCTTGTTTTTTTTTTTTCATGAACTGAGCCTTCTGGCTCCAGATTACAAATAGTGTGTGTTGTGCATGTTGTTTTCTTCCATCACAGGGCCCCAACCAGCTGCAACGTTCCTGGCTAGCCCACCGTTCTCCATTTGGGTACCCAGAGTGTGTGACTGTTTATGGACCCTGAAGTGCATGCATAACTGTTTGACTGAAACAGCCTTTAAGCAAATTAACCTGATTACGCCCCTCCCTTGTTCAAGTCCCTTAAAGAAATCAGATCTAACTCTTTTTTTGCATTTACCATGACTGTGGTTACAGTTTGTGCAAGAGTACTATACTGCTGTTGTTTGCTGTGTATAATCTTGTTTTACAGGGGGTCCCCAGTGCTGAGCCAGAGGAAAGCCCTGGTGGTAAGTGCAAACAGTGTGTGTACTTGTGTGGTGAATCAGGGGTATTGTGAAAGTGATTATTGTGTATTGTACTGGCCACTAGTAAGGAAAGAGGGGGGTTACAGTATCCCAGAGGGCTGTACCCATTAACCACTACCAACCCTGACCTCCAGGTGAAGGCACCCATTACAGAACCTAGGCCCCTTAACCTGCTACTAGCCAAGCAGGCAGGGGTAGTAGCCCTTGGGATAGTGCCACCTAGGGGTTAAACTAGGTACAGGAAGCTCAAGTTATACAGAAACTAAGGGCTCACCAACCTACAGCATATGCAGATGACTTGATAGTTACTGTTTCAGCCCCCCAACCCTACCCCAATAACCATCCCAGTGTTTCTCTGGGTTGCTTCAGGACTTCTTCAGTCTATCTGGCCCAGGAATGTACAGAACCAATTATGTTACCATTCTAATTAGTGATTTATGTAGGCTGGAAATGTCTGTCTTCTATAAGGTAAAGTGGGATCATTCACTTGAGAATCCAGATTTTCTAGGGACATATCTTTGATCTGTACCCTCAGTTTCTCTCCTCTTTTTTCTGACCTCTATGAGGAGTTTATCTAATGGTGTATGAGGAGTATACCTGATGGTGTAAGCTAAACCTCTCCCTGGCTTGAAACTTCAAGGGCCTCAAGATGCTCTTGTCTGCTAAGCTGCTCTACATGGTGAGTCATCTCCCCAAAAACATGCTTCTGACATAGTTACATAAGATAGAAACTCTGTTCATTGACTTCCCGTGGGAAGGGAATCTTCATACCAGAGCCATCAAAAACAATAAACGTACCGCTGTGTGTGTGGGGGTCTCCTGTAGCTACGAAGGTATTAGCTCCTTTTCTAGGAGCCTGCATAGTTTGTTGATTATTGCTGCAACACTGAATCCTCACCTCTGTGGGTATGTACAGTATGATGCTGCAGGAGTTTTCCCTACATCCTGTTTATTTGCACCGAGTCCAACTACATTCTGGGGTAACCCCTGCACTCGGGCCTCACACACAGGTCAGGTGATGCCAAGGAACCTGCTCAAGAGCTTGTTTCTCCTCCTGAGCATGACCCCCTTATAGAGTAATACAATGATTTGTGCAGATGGGAAGGAATGAAACTGGTCTACCTGGAGTTCTCAGGGTTCCTCCTAGTAGAAGACCTGTGTGACTCTGACTTGTTCATTCTCTCCTTGTTTGATTTGCTACAACTTGTTTGTTTTCACCTGAGTAGGGACTTTTGGAGATAGGTTCATAGATTTTACAAGTTAGGGAGGTCATATGACCTTTTTATTAACTCGCCACTTTTCAGTGGTGAAACTCATATGTTTTTGTTTCCCATGTAATGATCGAATAATTTCTTGAACGTGTTCATGTTTTACTCCTAATTATGCTTTCTGGTAATGCATTTCAGGTAGTCATTACACTCTGACTGAACCATTTATTTCTTTTTGTAGTTTTATTTATTTCACCTCTCATTGCAGTGCAGAATGAGAAGTGTAAACAGACCTACAGTACAGGCCCTGTCCATACTAGCATTTTTAACATGTTTTAAACCATTTTAACTCTGTTAAAATGGTTTAAAAGTATTGCGTCCACACTGTAGTATTGGAAAACGTGCTACAATATGTGTTCAAAAAACTATGTTAAAATCCTGCTTGAGCAGGGTTCTAGCACAGTTTTAGACCAACACAGTTGCCTTAAGCCATGTTGACAGCAGTGTGGATGCAAACCATGCTGTAACAAAGTTTATGGCAACTGCCACCACATGTCAATCTCTGGTTTTGGACTGCCAGGAAGAAAGACTTATGAACATTGCACTGCTCGCAATGAGCTCCTGAGCTGAATGGTGTAATTCTTCACAGAATCCAGTGCAGCACCTGATCGTGGGCATCTTGGCATGCATTGCAGCACCCATAATGCTTTCTGGTACTAACACAATCATGCCTGGGAACCTGAGCAGGGCAAGCATGGTACTGGAGTGCAGTGTGGATGCTCTGACAGCCGTGCTCAAGCATGACTATTAAAATGTTTTTCATAATTCATGCCAGTGTGGACAGGGCAATAGAGTGTTCACTGAAACAGCAGTACCAGTGCTGTAGAGGAACAGGAGTGAAACAACCTTAGAAATGCTCCCCATTCTCATTTGCAGTACTGCTGTTCTTAGTTAAGTGGGGTCAATCAGCCATTATAATATGGGTTGGAAAAATCCTGTTCTCTGACTGGATGTTGTCATGGAAAAGATGTGCAGTTATGTACCAACAACCCCACTGTCCATATTTCTCTGGCACAGAAAAAACTTACAGAGCAAAATCACTGTTCCTGGAAGTAAAAGTAACTCAACACACTACCAGTTCTCTGGGCTTTCGTTGACAAAGTGCCATTTAATATGGACAACTTTCTGGAAGCAAAAACCAGTGCAGCGAGAATATCCGGGACTGGGAAAGGAGAAGCCAGAGAGGGAGAGGGGGGCAGCAAGGTCAGCTCCCAGGGTGGGGGCTGACCAAACGAGCAGACACGGAAGACCGTTAGGCCTATTCTACTGGCATTTTAGTATGTTTGTAACTTAACTGTATGGGGAAGTGTTGGCATTATAGTCTGTCTTTGTTTTTAATGCAGCTTTATTGAAAGTTAAGAATTCATTACATATTGCAAGAAAAAAAAATTAAGCGAATTGTGAGGTAACACATAATATATAAGAAAATTAATGGCATTTCATTGTACCCTGTGTTGTATCAGAACAATCAAACTCTAGCACTTCTGTGACTACCGTGTTGCAGAGCCTTCAGTTTTGAACAACTTCCAATGAAGCATGACAACTACAGGCGCCTTTACACACAGGTCTATGTAATGGAATAACTGTTAAGGAAACAGTATTCCGTTACATCCCTTGTGTGTAAAGTGCATTTGATTCGTTCCCTTGGTGAACGTTCATCCAAACCACAATCTCTGCTTCTTGCGGTTTGCACCAATGTGTTTCGTTTGATCTGGCTGTGTAAAACAGCCATTCCGGTAGCACTGCAGAAACTGCCATTAGAGCAGCAAACTCTGGGGGAGCCGAAACAAATGGAGGTGGGACTGGCCGGAATACTCGCAGGGTGTAAAAGGAAACCCGAACGCAACAGAGTACAACGGCGCCACACAGGTAACACTTATTTCATTTTACAAACCTGTGTGTAAAAGCGCCTTATATGTACTAGGGCAGAATAAAATTTAATTATACAAGCCAACAGTGGCTAAGAGAAAACATTATGAAAAAGTGCTTGGATATCTGTGAGGTCTTCAGTCTTTGTAGAGCAAAATCAAGCAAAATCAGTCTGGTGCCTTCAGGGGATCTATAGCATTGGGGACCTTTATTAAGACTTTAGACCTGATTCACCTTAGGACTGGATTCCATAGATAAATGGTAACTACTGGGCCTTAATATAGCCTTTCACGTAGACAAAAATAAGCATGTCCTAGAGAGCTGGACTACTCTTCACGAGTATTAAAATCCTCTTTTGTTTTCAACTTTTTTCCTGAGTGCAAGGATCAAAATACTAACATACTAAAATGCCAGCAGAATAGGCCTAACGGTCTTTCGAGTCTGCTCGATTGGTCAGCCCCCACCCTGGGTGCTGACCTTGCTGCCCCCCTCGTCTTCTCTGGCTTCTCCCTTCCCAGTTCCGGATATTCTTGCTGCACTGGATTTTGCTTCCAGAACCCTTCCCCTGTACCTGTCCCAGCCCCTCTTGAACCCCTTCACCATCTCTGCCTCCACCAGCCCCCTAGGCAGTGCATTCCATGGCTCCACCACCCTCTCAGTGAAGTAGCACCTCCTCCTTTCTCCCCTGAATCTTCCCCCCTCCAGCTTACACCCATGCCCTCTAGTGGCCCCCCTCCTCCTTCCTTCGAAGCACCCTGACTGTTCCTCCCCTATTTACCCTCTTCATGTACTTGAAGACCTCTATCATGTCCCCCCGGTCCCTTCTCTCTTCCAATATGTACATATTTAGCTCTTTTTCTATCAACTTTAAATTGATGTGTTTTTCCTTCTCCTACCTCAAGCGCCTAGGTTTGTGGAATGTGCTGGATTATATGACAAGTGTCTACTGTAAATTAGACAGGATAGAAGAAAATCACAATTTACTACCCCACAAACTACTACAACCACTTACTTAGACAATTATCCGCATTTTAGACATGCCTGTTGTAGTTTATACACATTTGAGAGACAGGAATGATAGCTTATCTGTATTTCAGACACACCCATGATAGTTTCTACACATCTAAGATACACTCATGATATTTTATCCACATTTAGTCCAAACAGAAAAAGGGGAAAACGCCTTCCATTTCAACTACCACATAACATTAAAAATCTTGGTTTTAAAACTCCTAATCATATAATAGTAATAACATTCAGATAGCTGGCATACTCATACTCAGAATAAACGGCTTCTGTGGTTGACTAAAATCCTCAGCTTTCAGCCTCAGGTGTTTAATCACTTATACCTTGGTAAACTCTGGTTTAACTGATTATCACTTAAAATAACCCACTGATAAGGTAAGAAAAGCACACGAGGAGTAGCACAGCTCCCCCCCTACACACACACACACACTTTTAACTGCTAAGAAAATGACACTTGCACCATTTTTGAACCATAATAGGAAACTGTTGCAAATGTGCTGACATTTCTGAAAATAGCATCCAAACTTTCTGACACATTTGGCAAGATGTCAAGGCTGCATCCAAAATTGGGAATTGAGCCTGTGTCATGCCCTTTGGGACTCCTGCCCATTATCCTTTAGAAACAATTGATTGTCCAATCTTAATCTGAGGACACAGATGTGTAATACAAAATGGAAAGCCTCGATTGTCCAAACTTATTCTGAGGACAGACGTGCAATACAAAATGGATTTGGTGCCTCTTAGTGTTCACAGTTGCTGTGCACTGTGTTGCTCACACAAATTTAATAAAAAATGGTCCCAATATGTCCAAACCTATTTTATTACAATGTTTAAACAGGCTGGAAGAGAGGAATGGTATTTACACTTTTTTATATGCCACTGAGGTATATTTGACAGTTATACTGTGACATTTACCTGATCCGCTGCATTTGTACTGTTTCCTCATTGCTAGCACTTTTGCCTGTCCAAATGGGTGTTCTATACTGTGCCTTGTAATTAATGTTTTATTTTGTGCCTTGTAATTAATGTTGCCTTAACCTGTTTCTTTATAAGCCTAATGTTAGCTGTTGACAATTGTAAGTCGCTATTCTACTCCATGACATTCTTATCTTCACTTCACAGCCTCTCCTCACTTAACCCCACTGCTGCTCTCCCCTTCTTCTGTTATATCCTCTTCCCCTTTTGCCACTCCCCACCAAACTCACCTTTACCTGTTCCTACCTCATCCATGCCCCTCCTAGTCCCCACCCTCCTGGCTGTGCTTAGTCACCTCTCTCCACCTACTACCCTTACTCCCACTGTTCACCGCACCCTCTTCCCTGCCCTGCTGTCTCTTGGTTCCACTGGCTCGGCTTGACTTTGACACTTTTGCCGCTATTGCCGTAACTCCTCCGCCTCTATCCCCCTCTCACCGGCATCCTCACTCTCGCCCTGCCGTCTATCAGTTCCACCAGCCCGGCTGTATTTTCCTACCTCCTACCGCTGTTGCTGCTACTGCCGCTCCCCTACCACCCTCTCTTCGCCTGCCGTCTTTCGGCCCATGGGCCCGGCCGCAGGTTGGCACTCTCACCCCGCTGTTGCCGTGATCTGACGCCCTGCACCTCCTTTCCACTTAATCTCCCTCCCATCCTTTTTGCAGTTTTCCCTCCTTGTGTCTTTTCTACTGATGCCTATCCTCTCTTATTTTCTGCCTTCTACTGTGCACATTTTGAGTATGTTCCATGATCAAGTGCTAAAGTATATTTTTGTTTACTAATGTATGTTACATTGCCATATGTATTTCTCTCTGCATTTTTTGTACTCGTTGTCTTAATAATTTGGCTGTACTCTTTGTGTGTTGTAATTGTACCTCCCGGGTCGTGCCTAAAAACAGTCACTTGCTGACTAGCGCACTTACCCGGTTAACAAAAACTAAATAAATAAATAAATAAATTTATTGCCTCTCTGGAATAGTACCATGCAAACAACTGGCCATGACGACTATGCTGCCCATACTGCCCAGAGCCAGACATGAAGGACAGAATGTGATGAATCATTCAGATTTTGAAACACACATTACAAACAAATTCTGTATATTTTATAGTGTTAGGCAAATTTAATTTATAAACAATTATTATACAACAGTTCTGCCTTTCTTAAAGAACACCTACAACATAATGTGCTATATACATATACCCAGCATTCTATCCACAAAGCCAAAATTCTGTGGTCAGGTTAGCCTGCATTAAATGGATACATCACCAACTACACCCGGACAAAAAAGTCATACTTCCCTATTCAGGTTACAAAGCATTATGTTGGTGCATAGTGTGAGGCCTCTGACTCGCATGTTCACATTAGTGTGTGAGCTAAACGATGAGCATTGGTAGTTAGGGGAAAGAAGACAGATGAGCACTGGAAGTTAGGGGGAAGGATATAAGAAAGCATGACTTATTTATTTCTTTTATTTATTTAGTTTTTGTTGACCGGGTAAGTGCACTAGCCAAAAAATGACTATTTTCAGGTACGACCCGGAAGAGTACAAGGGATTACATACAAGAAACATTTCAGAAGTGCATTACAATAATACATACAGCTTAGTTTATAACCATTTAAACAAGGATACAACAGCCGATCAATAACAGAAACAACAGCGAGCAGTACATGCAAACAATAACAAAAGCATATGCAACATAGTATAGGAGATATAGTCAATAAACAAATATTAGAATGGGTCACAGCACCAGCAATCAAAGTACATGTACATGTGTCAACACATATAGGATACAACTTAGCTCAGTGTGACACCTAGGAATTTCAAAAGAGGAAATAGCAGGAGGAGGGCTACTGTGAAATAAAGTAGAGTAAAAAAGGGGGAGGGAATTATAGAGGATAAGTATATGAGGAGGGGTGGAGGGAGGCCAAGGCAATGTCAAAAAGAGGACGAGGGCAGGAGTAAGATAAGAGGAAAGTGGAGAAGGGAAGGGGGTGAGAGGGTAGTTGTAAGGAGCAGGAGAGTTTTGAGAATTACGGCTATCAGGGCAAGGGTATGGCGGACCCCCAGACAAGTCAAGTAGGGTCAAAGCAAGTACAGGGTTCAGCCATTGATAGGTATCATCGGAACTCACTTTTGAAGTGACAGTGAGATGCAGATAGCCTTGCATTCCAAAGCAGAAGAGCAGCATATTTAAATGCCCCAGTGCCTTTAAAGGGGCCAGTATCTCCTAAAATGATATGTATGAAATAACTGAGTTTATATCTATTGTAAGTGTATAGTGAAGGTTTGTTCTGCATGGACTTTCGATCAGCTGAAACACTGTTGTACCACAGTTCAAAGGTCAAGGCATGCGGTTGTACTTTTCTGTGATACAACAAGGTTCCAGCTAATTAGAAATCCTCAAGGCAACTGGTATTTTTCATATCACTGCAATACGCACAGCAATCAGTTCAAGTTCTGAACCGAAACCGCCTGCCTGCTGTGGTAGCACCATAAAGACACTTTCTTTTTTTTTTTTCTTACATTGAAACTAGAAAAAGCACTTTACACTATAAAAAATACTGGTTGGGCAACCACATGCCCAACCAGCCTGAGCTGCAACCTCAGGCTTCTGATAACACTGACCACCTTGAGACTCACTCTCAAGGTCTGATGTAATCAGAACTCCCCTGTTGCAGCACAGACTGGTTGTGCATGACTGCCCAACCAGTATTCTCTATTTTAAATGTAATTCCTTCTAGGTTATTAGTTATGCTTTGTTTCTTGTCTTTCAAATATTTCCCATTAAAAGCACTTATTCTATTGTTTGAAAAACAATTGGACTGCCCTCAACTCTCCACATAATTGCTGAGTTTCTGACATCACAATCTGTTGCTATGGAGGGGACTCTGATGTCATAATACGTGATTTAGTAAGTCAGAAAATCTTGATGAAATCGTATATGTAACAGAGACTCTGCATGCCTGAGCAAGAGGAGCTGCTCCTTTAGCTCAGAACATTTGTTTTGGTAACTGGTGACCCTGTTTCAGTTGCTGGCTCATAAGAAACACTCGGTTGTGGATATATTCTGTGGTCGTTTTTTGGGGGGGAGGGTGAGTGAGTGGCTTTAGCTGCATAAGACTAGGCCACCACAGATGACCCATTAAAACATCAGACAATGTTACACAACAGCCTCTAGCAATGTGCAGTAAGATCTGGAATTCACTGCATTGCAATGATGTCATTTGACATCTGAACCACCCAGCCACACAGAAACTGAGCTCAAAAAAGAGTTCTGCTAATTGAGCCAGTCCAGTGGTATAGAGGGCTGAGGAGCTGTCAGTGAATTACCTCCTGTCTTGCGGGTGACCCGTTTTTGGTCACAAGTGGAAATGTTGGTGGGTCGAGGGAAGGATTGAGCGCCTGACGGCTGCTCTCCTTTCCTGGGGGGAGAAGGGGGGGACCTGCACACTCCACCGAACGACTACCATCTGGTGGAGGCCACATGGTATTGAAGGTCAAGGAGGGCAGTGGAAGGGTGGGCTGTGGGTACTTCATAGCTTGTGTGTGCCTCCACAAACACGCACTTACATGCATGTCCCAACATGCAGAAACGGGATGGAAACTGAAAAATCAGGGTTGGTGTGGGCTAAATGAAGCCCTGCCTGCCTCTGCCCCATGCTATTGACCGGCTCCTACTCCATCTGGATGTGTGTCACCAGGTGTGGGGAGGACTACCCTCCCCTTCCCAGCAACACCATCATACAGTTCTAAAATGGTACTTACCTTTAGACTGTAAAGCAGAAACACCCACCACTAAGGTTACTAAAAGGCCTGTATAGATAAAACAATAGCAGAATTTTAACCAGCACTTAAAAACAGCTTCTTTTTGGAAAAATGACTTACAGGCTCAGCGCAGTTCTCTCTGCCTCCTCAATCAGCTGGTTCCACTCCTACCTAGCGGACAGTTTGCAAAATGCCCTTATTAGAGATGTCTTTCCCCTCCATTCCCCATCTGCTCAGGCATCTACCAAGGATCTGTCTTGGACCCCATACTCTTCTCAATATGTTTAAATGACCTTCTCTCTGCCTGTTCCTCAGTGTCAATCCATGAGTATGCAGATTACACACTGCTGTTTGCTTCCAGCTCCACTGTTGTTGACCTTGCTGTCTCACTCAGCGTGGTTTCAATCCAACCTTCTGCCCCTCAATGCCAAGAAAACTGCTCCATGATCTTTGGCATATGGCAGAGGCTTGTCAGACTTTTTCCCCTCCTATCTTTCCATACTCTTGATGGTACTATGCTTGTTGATGTCCCCTCCTTCAAGTATTCTGGGGTCTGGCAAGACCAGCACCTCAAAATCTCAGCACACACTGATGTAATCCACTACCAGCTTCACCCCAAAGTGAGTGAGCTGTATAGAAACAAAGCCAGCATTGCCCTCCCTGCCTGGCGGGAGCTGGCCACAAAGATGAACCTTCCAATCTTTGACTACAGTGACACTGTCTATAGCACCACTCCCAAGTCCACCCTTGCAGAATTGGACCCCCGCTTCCACTCCTTCTGCCACTTTGCCTTGTACTGCCCCCTCCTTGTACACACCACTGCTCTCTCTACTACTCCCTCTCCCTCCCTTCCCTTCATGCCAGATGCCTTATATACTGTGCTACTTTCACCTTAAAATTCTGGTTTGTCTCCCTCCCACTACCTCTCTGCCTTCCTTCTCCCTCTTTCCCCTCTGGGAAACTGCTTTCCATTCCTCTTCCTCTCCCCCTGGCAAACTTCCATGGGGAAAGCAACTTTCTTGTATCATTTTCCTAAATTCTGGTCCTCCCTCTCCCGTCTATCCACTCAACCTGAATATTCAACTCCCTCAGATCCCAACTTTGTAATTTTTCCAACCCCTCCTGGAACTGTCTCTGACCCCTGACATTTATTTTCCCTCTTCCCATATTTCTGACCTCCCCTTGTTTCCTCCCAGCTATGAACAATCAGTTAATCTACCAGGTAATACTGTGCTCCTGAGTCTACCTCCTGCACTGACTTAGTTAGCTTACACTTTAGCAGTCTGTGTGGTGCTAATCCTGCTACTAGCTGGTATTTCTCCCTGTACTGTATAACACTTGTATCTTAATCTGCATTTGATCTCATCTTTATTGTTGTACTCCTGAATATTCAGCCTACAAACTGTGACTGTGCACTATTTATTTTTGCTTTAGTTTATTGTATACATTTTTACAGTGCTTATTTTTATTACTACCGGACTTATATCGCTGTATTTTCACTTGCATATCATACTAACATACTAAAATGCCAGCAAAATAGGCCTAACGGTCTTTCATGTCTGCTGATTTGGTCAGCCCCCACCCTGGGAGCTGACCTTGCTGCCTCCCTCACCTTCTCTGGCTTCTCCCTTCCCAGCTCCGGATATTCTCGCTGCACTGGATTTTGCTTCCAGAACCTTTACCCTGTACCTGTCCCACCCCCTCTTGAACCCCTCCACAGTCTCTGCCTCCACCAGCCCCCTGAACAGCGCATTCCATGGCTCCACCACCCTCTCAATGAAGTAGCACCTCCTCCTTTCTCCCCTGAATCTTCCCCCCTCCAGCTTCCACCCATGCCCTCTAGTTTCCCCCTCCTCCTTCCTTCGAAGCACCCTGACTGCCCTCCCTATTTACCCCTTCATGTACCTGAAGACCTCTATCATGTCCCCGGTCCCTTCTGTCTTCCAATGTGTATATATTTAGCTCTTCGAGCCTCTCCCCATAGGTCCTGTCCCCAAGCCCAAATCATTTTGGTTGCCCTCCTCTGGACCCTCTCCAGGAGTTTAATGTCCCTCTTTAAGTGTGGCCTCCAAAACTGCACGCAGTACTCAAGGTGTGGCCTCACCAAGCAGTTATACCGAGGGAGTATCACTTCCCTCCTTCTGGAGGTGATCCCCCTAGCGATGCATTCCAGCATCCTGCTGGCCTTGGCTGCTGCCCTCCTACAGTTCTCAGAGTTGTTCATTTTGACATCCACCACCACCGCCAGGTCCCTCTCAGCCATCGAGACTTGTAGCATTTCCCTCCTCAGGGTGTACACTTGGCCCGGGTTTCTGGCCTGCAGGTGAGGTACCTTGCATTTCCCTGCATTGAACCTCAGCTTCCACTTTCTAGAACATCTTTCCAGAGCCTCCAGGTCCCCCTGTAGGGCCACCCTCCCCACCTCCCCATCCACCACCACCCCCCAGTTTTGAGTCATCCGAAAAGAGACTCATCTCACTCCTGATACCTGTCCTTATATCAGCGATGTAGGCGTTGAACAGGAGGGGCCCAAGGACTGATCCCTGTGGGACCCCACTAATGACCCTCTTTGAGGCTGAGACTATCCCACCAACTACGACTCTCTGGGTCCGGTCCTGGAGCCAATTGTCTATCCATCTGATCATCTGGTTCCCCAACCCCATTTCTCCCAGCTTATCCAACAGGCCCTCGTGAGGAACAGAGTCAAATGCCTTGCTGAAGTCTAGAAGAGGACGTCTACTGGTCTACCCAGGTCCAAGGCACTCGTCACCCAGTCATAGAACTCCACTAGGTTTGTCTGACACAATTTCCCTGGGATGAATCCATGCTGTCTATCGTCCATGCACCCTGACTTTTCCAGGTCCCCCCTAGCCTCTCCTTGACAATGCCCTCCATCACCTTGCCCACCACCGATGTCAGGCTGACAGGACTGTAGTTCTCTGCCACCTCCCTTGATCCCCCCTTGTGGATAGGCACTATATGCGCCACCTTCCAGTCATGGGGCACCCACCCTATCCTCAGAGAGATGGTGAAAAGCTCCACCAGGGGTTTCGCCAGGACATCCGCAAGTTCCTTCAGCACTCTGGGATGTAATTTATCCGGCCCCGGTGCTTTCTCCATCTTAAGGGACCTGAGGGCTTCCTCTTTCTCTGTGTGATTTCCACCTCCGCTACCTCTTCTCCCTGTTTGGCCTTCCCTCCTGCAGTGATGCCCCCCAGACGGTCAATCGGGTAAGGGTCCCCCCTCCTCAGTATCACTGTCTCCTCCCATGTATGATGCAGCACTCCAATTTCCCTTGGTGAAAACTGAGGCGAAGTACTCATTTAGTACCTCAGCCTGCTCCCCCGGGTTTTGTTCCCATCTCTGCCCTGTTTTAATCCTGCTAATCTGCCCCTTCACCCTTCGTTTTTCCCCCAATGTATATAAGAACCCATTGTTCCCTCTCCTAATTTCCCTGGCCAGGTTCTGCTCCATCCTTGCCTTAGCCACCCTCACCACCCTAGTGGCCCTTCTAGCCATCAATTCGTACTCCCCTTGATCCCTTTCACTCCTTGAGCACTTGAATTGCCTATAGGCTGCCTTCTTTCCCCGCACCACCTCCTGGACCTCCTTAGTCCACCAGCAGGGATTTCGGCCCCACCGTGATTTCATCTTACTCTGGCACAGGTGCTGGTAGCATCCTGCACCTCTCCTGATTATTTCCCACCTACTGTCAGCGCCCATGTCTGACCCAATCACATCCAAATGCTCCCATGATCCTTCCCATTTCCTTAAAACTCTGAAGTCAGTTACCTCCGGCCTTTGTGCAGCCTTCACCCTTCTAGGTCCAAGAACCAGACCGTGGCATGGTCACTCCCTGCCAATGGGTCCCTTACCTCCAGGCCCCCAATCTGGTCACTGTCTGCCAGGACCACATCCAGTACCCGTGCCTCCCTAGTCAGTTCCCCCACCTGCTGAGTTAGGAACGTGTCTTGAAAGACATCCAACAACCTCTGTTCCCTGGCCACTGAGGATGTCATAGTCTCCCAGTCTATTCCTGGCATGTTTAAGTCCACCAACACCACCACCTTTCCCCTGCCCAATCTGCAGTGTCTCCCAACATCTGGCACCAGACTCTCCTCCAGCTCCTCCGCCAGCGCAAGGGGTCTATACACCACTCCTATTTTTACTCTCTTGCCCCCCACCTTGTTATCAAGGTGACCCAAATCGCCTCCACGGTTCCTCCGCCTCCTCTACTCCCCCTATGCCAATGCAGTTTTTGACTCATATTGCTACCCCTCCTCCCTCCCTCCCTCCCTGCTTCCTTAACATAGTGTAACACTCCAGATTCAGGTCCCAGTCGTGTCCTGCAGTGGCCCAGGTCTCAATGACCACTGCCACATCCACCGCTCCCTCAGTTAGCATCGCCTGGAGTTCAGGCATTTTATTGCCCAAGCTCCTGGCATTTAGCAGGACTACCTTCCACCTTTTCCCTATACTTCCATTTCCCCTTCTCGTGTTCCCATGGGGATTCCGTTTTCCTGGTCTGCACTTTACCAGTTGGCCTTTTCCTGCATTCCTCCAGCTCCCCAGGGGTGGAGACAGAGTCCCTCCTTTATTGGACCCCTCTTGACAACCTTTTCTCCCATCCCTCCCCCCTTTCACAAGTTTAAACCCCACTTTTCACCAATGAACCCCTCTATTTTCAACTTAAGGATTCTCCTCCCCTCCAAATTGAGATGGAGCCTATCTCTAGCAAACAGCTCCTTATCCTCCCAGGTCTCCCCCCAATCCTCCATCAACCCATACCCTCTGGCCTCACACCACTCCCTGAGCCACTGGTTTATCTCCCTAATCTTCCTTTTGTGTTCCCCACTAGCCCTTGGCACCGGCAGGATTTCCAAGAAGGAAATTGTGCACCCTATGTCATGACAGACCCTGGCAAGCTCCCTGAACCTTGCCTGTATCTCTAGGTCGCTATTTCCCTCAATGTCATTTGTACCCAGGTGGACCAGTATGTCCAGGGAACCCCCACAATCCTTTGCCAGCTGATATACCTCATGCTTGGCCCTGTGCACCATTAGTCCAGGGAAGCATTTTGTTCTAACTGGTCAGGCTTCCCCCTCCCTATCCCATTTGATACCCCTGATCATAGAACTCCAACAGGAGCACTCTGTCTGTCTTTCCTCCATTTCCCTTCCATGTCCCTCATCCTTTCTGCCGGCCCTCCACCCAGCCGGCTCCTTGTTCCTCCCCCTATCTGGGTGCCACATGCCACCCCCTCATTTACCCTGGCCACCCCCTCCTCTCCGATCCTATGCCTCTCCTCCTCCCGAGTATCATTCTGTGCCTTGCTAACTCCCCCCTCACTGCTCGCGACTGGTCCTTCTCCCCCATCCACTAAACTAGCCTGGCTCGTCCTCCCTTCCTTCCTGTCTCTGTTCAGTCCCTCCTTGCTTGTGCTCTCTTGGCCTAAACCCTTAGCTCCCTTTACTGTACCCTTCTTGTATTTCTGGCCCTTCTCCTTGCCCTTTCCTCCCAACTGGTCCTTCTCCTTGTGCTTTCCTCCCTCTTCCCCCTGCCCCTCCTGCTCTGATCCACTGCTCCCATTTTCCTGCATTCCAGGTTCCCCCCTGTTCCTCCTGCTATCCGGCCCCAGCCTCCTGCCCCCCACTCCCTTTCCATCTCTAACCACCCCTGTCATGGCTACATCACCCCCCTCATCCTCAGGCAGAAGAAGAGAATTGAAGTGGTTACTGAGCATAAGGTCTGGTCCACCTCCCCACCTTGCTTCCTTCTGTCTAGCCCCAGCCATCTGTCTACTTCCCTGAGAATGTTGTCCCTCTGTCCTCCCTTTGTGAGGGTCCCCAGTTACCTACCTGCTTCCTTGGTAGTGTCCTCCTTTTGGGTCCCCTCTGCCAGAGTCCCTATGTGACCCCAGAGTATTCTCCTGCACTTCTTTCCCTATGCCCCTGCCCCTAGTGCTTGGTGAAACCCCATGGGAGATCCCCTACCCTCTTCCACAACCATACCTCCCTCCTTCCCCCAGCTGTCTCCTAATCCCCGCAACCTCCTCCCTAAGCTGTGCCTGCTGGTAGCACACTGGGCAACCACCGAAATTCCAAGCCCAGTCCAGTATCATGGCTGCCCCACACCCTGTGCACCCCACCACCCTCCCAAAGATGCTGGCCCTAATGATGTGTGGTCCCATCTCCCTCCAAGTAGGTTTCCTTGGGTAAGCCACCATTCCCCACTAGTCCAAGATACACCCCTACTGACTAATCAGGTCACCCACTAATCCTAGATACAGTCCCACAGTAAACTGGTAACCCTGTTACTAGGTGCAGTACAACACAGTAAACTTATAAGGGAAGTGAACAACTCCCTAAGCTCCTCACTCCCAGCCTTTAAATCCAACCCCCAGTGGCTAGAACTACATGAGCTGCACCTGCAGCCTTTTCCTCCAATTGCAGGGCAGGTGTTCCCCTATAAATAAGCAGAGCTCTGGGGAGGGAGTGGTGGGGGAGGGTGGGATTAGGGCCTACACCCGACTCTTGAGAGAGTGTATGAGCCCTGTGTCTGCCCCTCCAGGCCCTGCAACCAAAGAAACAACCCCAAGCAAATCCTACCAAATAGGTTTTAAATCAGAAGAAATAGGCCTCCACCAGCACAGCCTGTTACACAGTGAAACATCCAACAAATGAGCCCACTTATAGCCACCAAACCAGTTTTCAAACTTCCAACAGCCCCAAAAACAATACCTTTCTAGCCCCTTAGAAGTAGTAAGAAAGAAAAGAAATAACCTTCTACCAAGTAAAATCCACAAGAAACCCTGTAACAACAACAACAAGCAGCTACTGTACTGAAACACATCTGATCCTGTCCCCTTCTAATTCCTTCTGAGAAGCCAAAGCAACTAATACCACATACCTGATTCAGCTTTGCCTCCAGTCAGTTAGCTGAGTGAGACCTGGCCAGACCATTAACACCCCTCCCCCACTATGCACTAACCTTTGCAGCTAGTGAAGTCAGCAAAAAAGGAATCAAAATTCAACTCAAAGCCCCCAAAATATGTTTGCTACCAAAGGAAACAGGTCTCCAATTCAATCAGCTTCACTAACAACACATCAAAATAGGCTTGAAATTAACAGATATAGGTCTCCAATTCAAATAACCAGCCCCAAGCAAATCCCACCAAATAGGTTTTAAATCAGAAGAACTAGGCCTCCACCAAGGCAGCCTGTTACACAGTGAAACACCCAACAAATAAGCCCACTTACAGCCACCAAACCAGTTTTCAAACTTCCAACAGCCCCAAAAACAATACCTTGCTAGCCCCTTAGAAGTAAGAAAGAAAAGAAATAACCTTCTACTAAGTAAAATCCACAAGAAACCCTGTAAAAACAACAAGAAGCAGCTACTGTACTGAAACACATCTGATCCTGTCCCCCTTCTAGTTCCTTCTCATGTACTGCATACTCTCATTCCACCACCCTCCCAGGATGCATCTAGAAACAAGGTGTTACCAGCTCTGTATAGCTCTCTGGTGAAACCACTGAAATACATAGATACATAAATATTGTATATACATACATAAATCTGTTCCATATTTTGTATTGCATCTATGTGCATGGGTTGTGCTTGTAAAATGACCTTTGTCGCAGTTTGCTTGCTTACCTGGAAAACTAAATAAACAGATAGACAGAGAGATATATTTCTCCTACACTGAAGAACAGTATCATACCATGAAAGCAGTAACTGGCAAACCACAGTCTAAAACAATGTGACTTACTTTATAGCACATATTCCAATTATCTGGTCAAAGGACCACTGATACCTCACAGACAATGGCAGTCTCCTTTCAAAGCATTTTCTTTCAACTCTGACATAGCAACAGTACAGGTTCCATGGAGTTTGTTAGTCTCATGCTGAGACAAGAACAAAATAAAGATACTGCAGTTACTCAAGTGAGCAGAGATAAGGCAGGAATAGACTATCTTGAGCATTAACACATCAACAAGTCCCATGATGCACTGCAGGAGTAGGTCATGACCTCTGTAATATAGCCAAGCAGGCTCTCATAGTAGGTCAAAATGGAATTCATTTAACTTTCTATCCCAATGAAATTAGGAGGATGCGGAATTGGCAATCCTTGTTAAAACAAACAGCATGTGCAGCTTTTATGAAAACAAAAAATAGTTCAGAAGACCTTCCCTTTAATGTAGATTTATGATGTAAAATGTTTAATGTAGGTACAGTGTTCTCTTCTATGTATGTACAGATAAAAACAAATGCTGTAAAACATGATAAAATCCATATGCACAAAACTCTGTTAAAATTACTGGTGAGCCAATTTATTTACTAGACTCTCACCACTTTCGAATGTCATAACAAGCAGCTGGTTATTACGGAACTGAACCCGGTTATTATGGCATGGGTGTCAGCCAAACTGAATGTGAAAGCCACCACTGAATCGTGCTGAAAGAAACAAATTGCCACAGAAAGGACACTGGCCATTTTTTTTTTAACACGCAGCACTAAACCAACCAGCAATTATAGAAAAAAAATATGGGGTGTTACATTATTAATTTTCTACACATCTATGGTGTGTAATACCATCACAAACCACTTGTACTTTGTACTTGTGACTTGTGGTTTATGTGATAATATACACATTGGGTGTGTAAAAAAAACTCATAATGTACAACACCCCATACACTATTCTCTATTTTATATGTAAAGCTAAACTGCTTTCTGAGAAAAAAAAATCTTAAGCAAATAAGAACAAAAGATGTTAAAATCTAAAAAAAAAATCACATGGTCAGATACCTCGACCTGTTACTGCTCGCTTATGTGTTACTTCCCCTCTCAATTTTGTTGTCTTAAAATTATTACCTTATATGTTGCTTTTGTGTAAGCAGGGATTATCCTGTCAAACAAAAGGATACAGGTTGATCATTCCATTATCTTTATTCCATTAGCTCAGCAGACAATGATAATCAACTGAAGAAAGGGACTAAATGTTTTATAAGCTTACACCAGACAGATGTAACACCTTGTTGAGCCAGATCATTTATTCTGCCCTGTAAGCCCCTTGAAGTGGTGGTATTCAGTAACTCTGCCATACAATTATTAGATTATATTAAATGGAAAGTGCCCTCAACCTATTTTCTGTATACCTGTCTAGTTTGTAGGCATAAACAATAATTCCCTCTCTTACATGCCCCCCCCCCTGCATTTTGTCCTAATGTAAATTTAAATAAAGTTGCTTCACTCTGTGCTGCCTTGGTGTGAAAACCTGTTTGATTCCACTATAAAGGTCATGACCTCACTCATGTAAGGCATCATGAGAGTTAAAGATGCGAACATACACAAGCTATCAGAAATGCTACTGTCATTCAGTTCTGTTGCATGTCTTCTGGTGTCTCTGTATTCTTGTCTTGTGCTGGCTAAAAAGCTTTTCAAGGTAGATTCCCTAATGTTTTCTGTTGTTTGAAGTGTGTCTGAGTTGGAATAAATGCAGTTGAAAGGATGCTGGTGGTTGTGACATTTTTATATTCAACTGATTAATTCAATTATGTGTTAGGAGCTCTTTGCTTACTCACTCAGCATAAAATCTCTTTGATGTGCAAATATATATTATCAACTCCCATGCTTCCTTTTATGAGCTGGGTCATGACCTTTGCAATGAAGTCAAATGGGTTTTCACACCAGGACAGAACAGAGTGAAGCAACTTCATTTAAATTTAAATTCAGATGCAATTAGGGGGGATGAAAGAGAGGGAATAATTGTTTATGCCTACAAACTCCACAGGCATACAGAGAAAAGGTTGAGGAGACTTAAGTTATTCAGTAACCTATATCTGTCCCCCCCCCAAAAAAAAAGATTTATTCTATATACTCATCTTGAAAAGCTTAAAATGCATACCAAAATGTTCACTTTTTAAAACACAATTGAAGGTTAACCAAATAAACTTGTTTGCTGCTCTGTGGCAGAAATATTGCTTTTAGAAATGGTATCTTAAAGAGCAACTGTCACGATCGAGGCAGGCAACCCATACTGTGAAGTTGCCTGCACCAGGAGTTATTTTATCAATATTTCACCTTTTGTATCCATTTTAAATAAAATTTAGAGCCTCTGTAAACTCTGGGTCCTAATACTGATCTAGCTGGCGAGTGCTGCTCCTATACACCCCTCCCCCTCCCCCCGTCTCCACGCTAGGATGGGTCTCTGCCTCCCCAGCTTCAGCCCTGCCTCCTTGACCACGTTTACTAGATGCCCCCTCCCATACCAAAATCCTGTCCTTACTGACCCTCTGCCCAACCTAACCTAACCTCTAGTGCCTCTGCACCTTACCTGCACTTGTAATCAACTAAAGTTGATGTCCATATGCTGTACAGTGTTTTAAATATCTAAGAAACTCTGTAACCGTTTCCTGATAGTTGTGCTGTTCAGTGTCTCAAATGTCCTAAAACCCTGTAATCTTCTTGATTGAATGCCTATACTCTGTTCACATGACATGGATCCTTTGTAAAAGAGCCTTGGCTCAAAGGTTATTTTCTGAATACCAAATAAATAAATAAATAATGATGCAATGTCAGGAACGGGGCTGCAGACACTCTATAGATACTGTAATAGGATCAGGGAGGGGGCACTGCCTAAAATGTACTTACATTATCTTAGTCAGCAGATATACATGTATGGGGCTAATATATAGCATATATTACAGCCCCATACATTTATACCTGCCAGCAAAGATAATGTAAGTACATTTTAGGAGGCGACCCCACATCGATCCTATTACAGTATCTATAAAGTGCCTGCAGCCCCGCTCCTGACATCATGCCATCAAATGACAGTTTTTAAGGGTGGGGCTGCAGCACTCGCCGGCCAGTTCGGCATTAGGAGCCGGAGTTTACTGGGGCTGTAACTTTTATTTCAAATGGAAACGAGGCAAATTATTGATAAAATAACTCCCGGGGCAGGCAGCTTCACAATATGGGTTGCCTGCCTCCTACCTCATACCATGACAGTTGCTCTTTAACAATGTGTATACTGAAAACACTGTCATAAAAGAAAGAACTCATAAAAAGCAGTATGGTAACATATAGATATGGAAAATGTGTTGTGGTATTCTGTTTTGAAAACATTTGCATACATGATTGTCTGTCTGTCTATCTATCTATTTGTCTATCTATCTATCTATCTATCTATCTATCTATCTATCTATCTATCTGTCTGTCTGTGTACTACCTGTCTAGCAACTGTGTAAGAAAAATATGGAGCTCTGATTAGCTGAAACACCAGTACAGCCATGTAATATATGTGCCCATAGTTACACACCTGCACTTCTTTCATGGTGCTAGCCTGTGTACTGCACTCAAGACATAAAATATCAGAACTAGAGCCAGTTCTTTCTTCTGCTAAATGCAGAGTCCTCACTGTTGGAATGATCTACAGCAGCCCACAACCTGTAAACTCACAGTCGAGCCAGTGGGAAATCACTGCTCCAGCATGTCACTCAGAGACTAGCTGTAAGTAAAAAAAAAAAAAATTTATCAGTATCATCCTTAGCTTCGACTTCTAAATTAAAAGAAACAAATATTTTTACTGTGTTGCACTTGTTCCTACAAGAAGCAATAGGAGTTTTCTGACTCACTTTTTCAATAAATTAACTCCCTGTCAAGTCTGTTTCTGTCCTGTTCCTCTTTCTGTGCTGCCAATGAAATGCTCGGTGAGTAAGGGAAGTGTTGGGGACACTGAGGGAGCCACACTTAAGTGGCTGGGACAGGAAATTTTTTTGTTGCTGTTAACACCAGTTCCAACATAAAATAAATTTTATTTTGACGTTTTAAGCTGTCTAAGAAAAATCACTTGCTGTGATTTTTCTTAAACATGTTATAAGTGCAATAAAACACACCAGGGAAGTGTGATTATGGTCAATAATCCACTTCTCTGTCAGGTGTTTAAATGTACTGTACTTGGAGCAAGCGCCAAGTGCCTAACAACAACAACCTCCAGAGGCATGTGATTTTTAAACCATAATCTCATACCCTGTCATGCATTATTATATATATATATATATATATATATATATATATATATATATTCCCCACTGCCTGCATGTCATGGCCCCTTCTCTACCTATTGGCAGGCAAACATCCAGGCCCATCTTCCAGGAACCTCTCCAATACTGTCATCCCATAGCTTGCCTCCTGCAGTGGGGTTGTGAGGGTGGTCATCGTCTCCCCACCACCCTCTGGTACCAGTGATCAGTTTGGGCTGAGTACTTCATGGTGTGAATCTGCAGTGTGTCAGTGGCCACCATACTGATGGAAGGCAGGCTTTGTCCATCAAGTTTTCTACCAGAATCCTTCATCAACCCTGAAGTTGGTGAAGCCACCATCTGTCTCACACAGCATAGAGCAATGTGGACATAAGCATCACCTCAAGATGGAGCAGGCTCCTTGGCATACCATGAGGGGGGCAATGCATTGCATGGTGCTGAGGTCTCCCCTCCTCAGGCTGACTTGAACTCTGTCAATGAAGCAGGTAACACTCGCACTGCTACCAAAGCCAGGTGGGGTGCAAACTCAAGTAGCCAACCAATATGAATTCCTCCACTGTGTAGAGTTGCACTCCAAGAAGTATGGGATGGCAGAAACAAAATGCTGCAAAAATATACTTCTTTAATCCAAATGAAAACCAGTACAGGGTAAGAGGAACACTCCAAACCAGATGCCCCTGTGCTTCAACCCCCCTAAGGAAGACCCAATTGTCAAAGCACATGCATATTTGGTTTGGAGTGTTCACCTTACCCTGTACTAATTTTCATTTGGATTAAAGAAGTATATTTTTGCAGCATTTTGTTTCTGCTGTCCCATTCTTCTTGGAGTGCAACTTTAGACAGCGGAGGAATTGATATGGCTTGCACTCTGGGCAACAGCACTCCCCGTTCCAGACACAACCAATCCATCTCTGAAGTAGAGTTGTGCAAAACTAGAAAATTTCATACAGTGAAATATTTTGCGTAATTAGTGCATTCCACAAAATATCTCGCTGGGTGAAATGCAAAATTTCGCCCAGGGTTGGTCGTGAAATTTCACCCCCAAGCAGGTGAAATTTTGCAACTGTGCTTGAAACTTCACCACCCGCAGTGAAATTTCTCTACCTGTGTGAGTAATTATGCCTCCCGCTACAAAATCTTATGGCCACTTGGCCAGTGGCCACTGGTCAAAGTTCTCCCTAGTGTCCAGTGGTCCTCCCCAAGCGATCACTGGCCATAATTACATTAAATAAGCCCCCCCCAAGTTACCCTGCCCCCTCCATTTGTTTAATTTAAAAAACAAAACAAAATTCACCCTCATCTCCCTGGTGAAACATAGAAACATAGACTTTGATGGCAGGTAAGGACCACTTGGCCCACCCAGTCTGCCCATTTCCCTACCCATTGGATAAGCTGCAGATTCTAGTTAACCAACAGCCTACTTCCTGCAGCCCCCCACTATAATTGCCTTATGTCTGTCCCATGCATCTTTGAATTCCCCCACTGTTTTAGACCCCACAGCCTCTCCAAGAAGGCAGTTCCATGCGTCCACCACTCTCTCTGTGAAAAAGAATTTCTTCACATTACCCCTGAGCTGTCCCCCCTCTAACTTTAAATTGTGCCCCCTTGTTCTTACACATCTCTTTCTCTGAAAGATGCTACCCTCCTGGACTTTGTTGATTCCCTTGAGGTACTTAGAAGTTTCTATCATGTCCCCCCGTCCCTCCTTTCATCAAGGGTATACATATTAAGCTCTCTTAATCTCTCTTCATATGGTTTCTGATGTAGACCCCGCACCATTTTAGTTGCCTCCTCTGGACTGCTTCCATCCTGTCTATGTCCTTGTGTAGATGAGGTCTCCAAAACTGCACGCAGTACTCCAGATGGGGTCTCACCAACTGTCTGTATAGAGGGATAACCACTTCCCTTTTTCTACTTGTGATGCCCCTCCCTATGCATCCCAGTATCCCTCTGGCTGTCCTTACTGACTTCTCACATTGCTTACCCACCTTTAGGTCATCTGATATGACTACATCCAGATCCCTTTCCATTACTGTTGTTGTTAGTACCTTCCCTGCTATTGTGTACTCTTCTCCTGGATTTTTATTTCCCAGGTGCATTACTTTGCACTTCTTTGCATTGAATCTAAGTTGCCATATGTCTGACCATTCCTCCAACCTTTCCAAGTCCCTTCTCATCCTTTCTACCCCCCCTTGTGTATCAACTATGTTACAGATCTTTGTGTCATCTGCAAAGAAGCATACTTTTCCTTCCAGACCCTCTGCAATGTCACCTATAAAGACATTAAAGTGTCTAGTGATCCCTCACCCCTGGCCGATCACCAGCTGCAATTACATTAAATAAGCCCCCTTCTAAGTTACCCTGGCCCCTCCATTTGTTTAATTAAAAAAAAATAATTCACCCTCATCTCCCTGGTGTCTAGTGGTCCCCCCACCCCAGCCGATCACCGGCCATAATTACATTAAATAAGCACCCCCCCAAGTTACCTTGCCTACTCCATTAGTTTAATTAAAAAAAAAAAAATCACCCTCATCTCCCTGGTGTCTAGTGGACCCCCTCCACCCCATCATTAGATAGCAGCAACCACCCAGCTCTCCCCCCAGTACCCCGATTAGGCCACCGGCACAACCCTCCACTCACCTCCATGGCTGGCGGCCCGACCAAGCGCCACTGAGTGCTTGAATTAATGAGTATGGTATGCACCCATTCATTCAAGCACTCAGTGGTACTTAGTCTGGCTGCGGCCATGGAAAATGCGTGGAAGGCTTTGCCAGTGGCCTGATCAGTATTGAGGAGCTAAGTGGTTGCTGCTATCTTATGAAGTGAAAATCACTAAACACCAAAGAGATGATGTGAATTTTTTTTCTTTAAATTAAACAAATGGAAGAGGCAGGAGTAACTAGAGGGCTATTTAATGTAATTACGGCATGTGGTCAGCCAGAGGTGATGGGACCACTAGACACCAGAGAGATGAGCTGAATTTTGAAATAAAAACAAATGGGGGCAGGGTAACTGTATGTGGGGTGGGGGTTCAATTTGCCAACTTGTGGTGGGCGGCAGTGGGTGAAATTGAGAAATTTTGCCGCAGTTTCGCATAACATTTTGCCCAGTGAAACTGCCTCGCGTCAATTTCACTGGCGAAATTTCATTTTGCTGCATCTCTACTCTGAAGTCCATTCCTGAGCCAGGGTTGCCAGTATCTGGGCCTTTGGGTGTCACTAGATGTCACTAGATACATTAGGAACAGAAAAGGCCGAAGCCCAAATATAATTCCTTAAAACAAGTCATAATACATCAAAGTACCCCCCCCCCCCGGTAGTATGTACTTATCCAAATGGTTTTTAAATGCTTGTTTACTGTTACTAATAATTATGTCCTCTGGTAATTTAATTCCAAAGATTACTAGTTCTTCGAGTAAAGAAATACTTTCTTTTATCAGTCTTGAACTTATTCGATCTAACTTGTAACGGGTGTCATCTGGTGATAGAGTTAATACCTTTATATTCAATTCCAAGTTCATTCATGAGTAAAGGATCACTCATAAGATCACAGAATAACAAAATGGCACGCTTGATTTATCCAGTCTCAAGACTATGTAATCCCATACATTGTTTTTGTATCCAGCTTTTGGCCCCCTGCCATCACCTGCTCCTGTCTTCAAGCCTGGACCCGACAATCTGCCTGCTCCATCTTCCCCTTCCCCACCATCGTGACTGCTGGTGATCCACATGGTGTGGGGCCCCAGAGTACAGGCCCTCATCATTAGTGGCATCAGGGAAACAAAGGCTCTTCCATTGTCTCCATCCTCCCCAGACACTGGCTTTCACAGAAGAAAGGGTTCTGAAAGAACTCCTAAAACTGAAGGTGAACAAAGCAATGGGGCCTGACGGGATCACTCCAGAATTCTAAAAGAACTAAGGGGAGAACTAGTGACACCACTGACTACCCTTTTTAACAAATCATGGAAGGATGGGGTGGTACTTAAGGACTGGAGGAGGGCAGATGTGATTCTCTTTCACAAAAGTGGGAGCAAAGCAGAGGCAGGAAACTACAGACCTGCTAGCTTGACATCAGTGATTGGGAAAATGCTGGAATCACTTCTGAAAGAAAGAATTGTTGAGTACCTAGAGGACAGCGGGGCACAGGACCCAATGCAGCATGGATTCATAGTGGGAAAGTCATGTCAGATGAATCTAATAGATTTCTTTGACTGGGTGACCAAAGTAGTAGATCAGGAAGGGGCTATGGACATGGCCTACCTAGATTTTAGCAAGGCATTTGACACAGTCCCACACAAAAGATTAATAAACAAATTAGCCAGCCTGGGAGTGGGTCCCAGGGTGGTAGCCTGGATAACAAATTGACTGGATAACAGGACACACAGGGTAATAGTAAACAGAGTCCACTCCAAAGAAAGGGGGGTTACTAGTGGGGTACCGCAGGGTTCAGTACTGGATCTGGTCCTTTTTAATGTTTTTATAAGTGACATTGCAGAGGGACTGGAAGGAAAAGTATGCCTCCTTGCAGATGACACAAAGATGTGCAACAGGGTTGATTCACAAGAGGGGGGTAGAGAAGATGAGAAGGGACTTGGCAATGTTGGAGGAATGGTCAAAAGTATGGCAGCATAGATTCAATGTAAAGAAGTGCAAAGTAATGCACCTGGGAAACAAAAACCCAAGGGAAGAGTACACAGGGGGGAGGGGAGAGGGATTAACGAGAAACAAAAATGGAAAGGGACCTGGTGGTAGTCATATCAGATGCCCTAAAGGTAAACAAGCAATGTGAGAAGGCAGTAAGGATGGCTGGGCAGATACTGGGATGTACTGGGAAAGGCATCACCAGTAGAAAAGAGGAAGTTGTTATCCCTCTGTACAGACAGTTGGTGAGACCCCATCTGGAGTACTGCGTGCAGTTCTAGAGACCCCATCTCTGCAAGGATGGATGGAGGCAGTCCAAAGGAGGGCAACTAAAATGGTGCAGGGTCTGCAACAGAAGCCATATGAAGAGAGACTAAAGGAGCTTACTATGTATACCCTTGAGGAAAGAAGGGAGAGGGGGGGACATGATAGAAACTTTCAAGTACCTCAAGGGAATCAACAAAGTCCAAGAGGGTAGCATCTTTCAGAAAAAGAGATGTGCAAGAACAAGGGGACACAATTTGAAGATACAGGGGGGATGGCTCAGGGGCACTGTGAGGAAGTATTTTTTTCACAGAAAGGGTGGTGGACTCATGGAATGGTCTTCCTGAGGAGGTTGTGGACTCACAAACAGTGGGGGAATTCAATAATCCATGGGACAGACATAAGACAATTCTGGTGGAGGGTAGGAAGAAGTAGGCTGTTGATTAACTAGGATCTGCAGCTTATCCAATAGGTTGGGAAATGGTCAGACTAGGTGGGCCAAGCGGTCCTTATCTGCTGTCAAAGTCTGTTTCTATGTTTCTGTAGCTCATTTTTTGGAAGCCTAGACACACATGCAGTAACACTCTGTAGAAGAGACAAACTTCTAGGCCCACCCCAGGGGTCACTGCAGCAATAGAACTACATCATCCACCCTCTTCAGATGGGAGTGCTACCAAGCGGCAGCACCATTCCTGCCCCCCTTGGCAGCCCGATCCAACGCCCGAATCTGCTCATGAACTTCGGTCCTTTGTGATCTAATTTCATAAATTTTTTATTTACGCAATAATGCATGACAGGGTGTGTGTTGTGCAGGGATAACATCACGCCTGGGGTGGTTGGGCATGAGGCCGCAGGCCGAGTGCATCCAATGCCCCAGACGTGACGTTATTCCAGCACAACACACACCCTAGAGTGCATTATTGCTATTATACAATGGCTCATTTTTAATAAGAAAAGAAAAAAAGAGGAAAAAGCATTTCTTTTATTTTTTTTCCCCCCATTTTTTGTGTGTGGAGCTATATGTTTTTTTAAAAAAAAAAGTCTGCTATATTTTTTGACCAGTAGGTGGAGCTGGTACCTGAATGATCAAGTCCTCAATGGCTTACCATTGTTTTATTGTTCTGTTGCTGTTATGTGTGACATCTGCGCCCTCGCCCCGTTCGTTTGTTAATTTGGGATGTATTTCAAGGTTTTTGTTTTTTTATTGTTTGAATTGTGTCTGTAAACCACTCTGCATCTGTGTTGGAGGACACAGTAGTTTGCAGCCACTGACAGTATTTCAGCACAGAAGACACTGAATCGCCATTTGTTGACACTGAAACGTTCTGCAGTGAGTACATATGGAGCACAGCAGGGGTGGAGGATTTCTGTTAGGGTTTATTTAAGCACAGAAAATAGATTTTGTTTTGAGGTTTCTTTTTGTCCGAACTCAGCAGCGTCCGTGAAATGCCTTATAGGTAGTTACTGTCTGCGAGGTTCACGGAAGCTGCTCTGAGGGGCATGGAACTGCAATCTTGAAAAGGAGTTGGTGAGGCAATTGACTTACGGGGACCAAGAGACTTTTACTAATTAATATATCAAAGTTAAGTCGCTTGGTCCCACTGCTTTGCCGGGGAGAAATCCTGACTAGTTATTTAGAGTTAAGCAGGGGAGTGTAAGGCTTGCACACGTGGCAGCGCGGTCACTCCTGTGTTGTCAGCGGCATCTGAGAATCCGCTCATACGAACTGTTTTATTGATGAAAAAATAAATAGCAGATTGCTGGCTGCTTTTCAGTGGTGATTTGGGGCCTAACACAAAACAGTCATGCAGTGAACAGTTGCGGGTTGGGGGGGCAGGAGGAATGAGTGTGAAGCTGATCCTTGTTTCCAGGGAGGAAACAGTAGGTGAGTCCATCACGGTCGTGGAGAAATTTGTTTTCACATTTGATGTCGTCTTTTGTGTGCTGGGACTAGACCCGTGATGTTGTACTGGGATAACATCATGGGTCCAGTCCTAGACTGACTAATCAGAGGCCAGTATTCTTTCTTGCCATTGTATAATAATATTTAAACTATACCTTAGATAAAACCTAAACATTCTACAATCAAGAGACATCTAAAATGGAAAACTTCTTTTTCTTTTCTTCAGTCTACAAATTGTTCACCCTAAATGACTTCAAACAGCCAGATTGATCATGCTGCCCCCAATATTCCCCCACATACCCTCCAACCATGTTGTGTACAGAACCAGCGAACCTGCTGATTACCTCTGAAGCATACCCACTCTGGGAAGATCCTCTAAGCTGGGGCTAACCCAAAGGAAATCATATGCCCACTGGCTCAGGAGGGGGAGCACAGAGCAGTGCGACGTAGTGCTGTGTGTGTGGGGGGTGGGTGGGGTGGGGCGCTGTCATTATGGTTAGTTGGGATTTACCACATTTTGTCCCTTTCATTTCCTCTGTGGCACTTTGTGCCATGCTGTACATTCATGTTGGCCTGCAGAGGAGCCAGCATCACATTGTTTCCTGCGACATCAAGGCTTCCTACACACCACAGGAAACACTGCTGAGCAATCAGTCTCAACTCTCCCATCCTGGGGTCTATTCACACTGTCTTCACCACATGCACAAGACCCCGCCAGCCCAGAGCAGATAACCACGGATTGAGATTTGAGCCCAGGTCTTTGTGCGTGGCAGTACAGCAGAGTGTGAGCCAGCTTCACTTGGCTGATTTGCACCTTGAGTTTTATAAAGAAGTGTCATTGCTACAGATTAATCCCACTGCTTTTGAAAAACTAAAATTTTGAGTTTAACTAAAGAGATCACAGGAAGCCAGGCTTAATTTCATTTCCATCTTTTCCATCAAAGTATGTCCCTTTAGCAACAGAATTCATCAGCTGCACTAATCTAAACAGTCTTTATAAATGATTCAGTGCTACCAGGGAAAGCCTTCTCACTATCTGATATGATGGAAGTTGTTTCCATTTCCCACAGAGCCAAGGATGACCAGAAAAGCTTCACTCTTTTAACTTACAGTTTAGACACCACTAGAGTCATCATATGTGATGTGTACTGCAGACAGCCAACTGTTTGCAGACTCCTGCTACACTGAACCAAGTGGCTCAGCTGTTTGTCATAAGATTAGTATGATATGAACAATTAATGTGATCCAACAAAGTAATGCAAGATGGTTTACAGTTTCTACAAACGTAAGAAGTAAACTCTTAGGAACTTATTAGGAGTTATCCAAGCAGGGCCACCTGAGGGCCCAGGAGGTGTAGCACTATGTGCTCCCATGCTGGCAACCCAAGTTTGGAGGTGAGCCCGAGAAGTCAGAAGGGTGGCCCCTCATGGGACACAGTGCAACTTCAAGGGAGCTGGGCAAGATCCACAGAGGAAGTAAGAGAAAGTACTACTGTAGCAGGATGAGTATCTGTTATTACTGACTTCTGTAATACAGTATGTTATTGCTTCGACTCATTGTATTGTTGTCTCTTCTAAGCAGGATCTCCATGTAAATCGGCATTGTTCAGTGAAGCGGCTTTGTTGGCAAAACAAATAAATACAAATCCTCTACCTGCTACAGTCCCCACACCACCAAAGGGATCCTGGCTCCATCATCTGGATGTTGCCACCAAGGGGTGGGAGCAGGGGTGTAGCCAGGCATTTCAGATTTGTACACCAACCTGCCACACTGCTACCCCCTCCCCTACTGTTGTTCATGCCTGCCCCACATGACTCGAGTCCAAGGTTCTTGACTCCAATCAGATGATTCCCACACTAGACCTGCTGTCTGTCTGCACTGCTAATATGGTGCTTGCTGCCCACTGGTAGGCGCCTCTAACTGCACCACTAGTCCAAAACCATGGCAGAAATTTCTTCTCTCTCCCCCACAGGTAGGCAGATTTGCTCCACTTGCCACTCCACATGAAGTCTTTTTCTTTTAGCTGGCTCTGAGTCTGTTCTTCTGTTTGCTTCTCCTCAGTTTTCTACTGCTTCTCTGGCTCCCAGTACAACTGAACTAATAGTTTGGCTTCTGACTTTGCTGGGGCATTTTAAACTCGCTGACCCAGCCTTGCCACACCCCCCTACCAGATGCCGCAGTCAATCACTATGCAGGCTGACCATGCAGACCTAATTGAGACCGTCAGCTTTAACGTCCATGGTCCACTCTGCCACCTCCCCCCAAACACAAAGCTGAAAGAGAAAAGAAAAAGTCTGCAAAGTCAAACAAAGGAATTTAAACACGAAGGACTAGAGCGGGCAGAGCAATGCTGACCAGCTTGTTTGCTACTCCCTCCTACTAAACTTGGTACGCCATGGCTTACTTGGAGTATCAGTAGCTACGCCATTGGGTGGGAGGATGTGCCTCATCTTCCATGCTTCAAAAAACCTCATCTACAAATAAACACATTTTTGGGACCAGACTGGGATTCACCCAAAGGTGCTGAGAGACTAGCTAGGCTTTGTTGTCACCCCATTGGAAAACTGTTCAACAGTTCCTTACAAATGGGTGAAGGTCTTTAAAACTGTAGGATAGCGGATGGGGTACCACTCACATCATGGGGGGAAGGGAGGGCCTTGGAAACGACGGATTAGTAAGCCAAGTTTCCATAGTGGGGAAGGTATTGGAAACTTCTCAATGAGTCCAGAGTGAATTTCCAGAAAACAAATGGTTTGCAGAATACAAGGCAGTATGGGGTTTCTGAAGAGCAGGTAGTGTAAGACAGACCTGATTATTTATTTATTTTTTAAGTTCAGTGATAAACATAGAAGACAGGGGCCAGGCTGTGGGTATCCTTTAACTGGATTTCAGTAAGGTCTTTGATTCTGTTCCATCCAAGAGGTTGATAAAAGAAAGTGGGGGTTTGGGACTAGGGAACTGGCAAAACAGCTGGACAGGGAACTAACTGAAGGGCAGGACGCAGAGGGTGGTAACAAACTATAACTTCTCTGGAGTAAAGGAAGTTAAAAGTGGCATACTGCAGTGGTCTGTTGTAGGTCTCAATCCCACCCTCTTCAGCATACACATCAGCAACACAAGTGAAGGGTTACAGGGTAAGGTGTGTCTCTTGTGAACAGCAACAAACTCTGCAAGTCAGTGAATAGCACAGAGGGTATACATACTGCAGGGTTCTTCCCAGATATTTAATAAATGTTATAAGAATTTCAGCAAAAGTCATTGATCAGTATGGGGGTTTGCCTTCCCCCAAAAGACTTTCGAAGCAATGAACACCTAATGGTGCATTCTGACACCAGATTTAATAGCACCATGTTGGAATAAGCGTGGATGCCAACACATTCACATATGACACAGTTTTTGTGACAGATACAGTACATTTTTGTTTCGAGTGCTAAGCAGGCATTAGACAGCTAAGACTTGCTGTCTTGTTTAACAAACCTAATGTGGCTATAACAGACGATCTCCAAGCCTTTGTGCCTTATCAATGCTGTATATAACTGTGATGCTATGAATCACAGCTTTACAATGCTGCAAAGCATCAGAATTTGAGAACAATGGGTCAGAGGATATTGGGCTGGATTCAGGAAACCATGCCTGAGTACAGTATTGTACGGCAATCCTAGCACTGCTGCAACCCCATCAGATACACACAAACAGCAGATGGTATCGAGCAGCACCAGGCACAGCATGAATCAGCTGTGGGGTGGCTCACTAATAGTCTCATACAAACATAGAAACATAGAATTTGATGGCAGATAAGGACCGCCTGGCCCACCCAGTCTGCCCATTTCCCTACCTGATGGATAAGCTTCAGATTCTAGTTAATCAACAGCTTACTTCCTCCTGCCCCCCACTAGAATTGCCTTATGCCTGTCCCATGCATTCTTGAATTCTCCCACTGTTCCTGACTCCATAACCTCCTCAGGAAGGCTGTTCCATGCATCCACAACTCTATCTGTGAAAAAATACTTTCTAACATTACTTCTGAGCCGTCCCCCTCTATCTTCAAATTGTGCCCCCTTGTTCTTGCACATCTATTCTTCTGAAAGACACTACCCTCTTGTACCTTGTTAATTCCCTTGAGATACTTGAAAGTTTCTATCATGTCCCCTCTCCCTCCTTTCCTCAAGGGTATACATATTAAGCTGCTTTAGTCTCTCCTCGTATGTCTTCTGGTGCAGACCTTGCACCATTTTGGTTGCCCTCCTCTGAACAGCCTCCACTCTGTCTATGTCTTTATGGAGATGGGGTCTCCAGAATTGCACGCAGTACTCCAGATGGGGTCTCACTAACTATCTGTAGAGAGGGATAACAACTTCCTGTTTTCTACTGTTGATGCCTCTCCCTATGCATCCCAGTATCCCCCCAGCCCTCCTTACTGCCTTCTCACATTGCTTGCCCACCTTTAGGTCATCTGATATAATTACTCCTAGGTCTCTTTCGATTTTTGTTGTTGTTATTAACTCACCCCCCATTGCGTACTCTGGGTTTTTGTTTTCCAGATGCATTACCTTGCACTTCTTTGCACTGAATCTGAGCTGCCATGTATTTGACTATTCCTCCAACCTTGCCAAGTCACTTTTCATTCTTTCCACCCCACCTTGTGTATCAACCAAGTTGCAGATCTTTGTGTCATCTGCAAAGAGGCATACCTTTCCTTCCAGGTGCTTTCCAATGTCACTTATAAAGATATTAAAGAGGACCGGTCCCAGTACCGAACCCTGCGGTACCCTGCTAGTTACCCTCCTTTCTTCACTGTGGACTCTGTTTACTGTTACCTTTTGCGTCCTGTTGTCCAGCCAGTTTTTTATCCAGGCTACCACCCTGGGACCCACTCCAAGGCTGGCTAACTTGTATATTAATCTTTTGTGTGAGACTGTGTCGAATGCCTTGCTAAAATCTAGGTAGGCCATATCCACAGCCCCTCCCTGGTCTACAACTTTGGTCACCCTGTCAAAGAAATCTATTAGGTTCGTCTGACATGACCTTCCTGCTGTGAAACCATGCTGCCTTGGGTCCTGTGCCCCACTGGCCTCTAGGTACTCAACAATTCTTTCCTTCAGAAGTGATTCCATCATTTTCCCTACCATTGAAGTCAAACTAACTGGTCTGTAGTTTCCTGCCTCTGCACTGCTCCCACTTTTGTGAAGTGGAATTACATTTGCCCTCCTCCAGTCCTCAGGTACGACTCCATCCTCCCATGATTTGTTAAAGAGAGTAGTCAGTGGTGTTACTAGTTCTACCCTTAGTTCTTTTAGTATTCTTGGGTGAATCCCATCAGGCCCCATTGCTTTGTCCACCTTCAGTTTTAAGCTGATATATAGTTATTCGTCCAGCTGGTTATGCTTCTGATTTCCTTTGACATTTAGCTTGTCGTGACAGCACAGCCAGACTGTATCCCACATTCTGGGTGGGATCCTACTGTTAGTCAGTTGGCGTAACTATCCATTATGTATCCTGGGTGAGACATGCTCGAATAGGGCTCAGAAAATTTGGTGTCTAAAATGAATTACACTACCTAGGCATATCCCTCAAAGGAGTAAGGGGAATTTCCTCAGTGTCCTGGCCAAATTTCCCCCATTCACTAAATTCAGACAGCTTAACCTGATTCAATTTTAGCTAGTTTCCATATGTACCTCCCCCCCCCCCCACCAATGTGGAAGAGGCTGAAAAAAGAGGGACAGTAAAAAAATCCAAGGGCAACACTGAAGACCTTTGAGGACAGATTGCAGAGCTCTAATATGTATTCTCTGGAGGCAAGAAGGAAGAGTGGGGAATATGATTTAGACCCACAAGTTTTTGCAGGGATACAGTAGGGTTGACCACTCTGAACTTTTTCATGTGAATAAGAAATCTACCACAAGGAGCCATAACCTTAAATTGGGGAGGGGATAATTCAAAAAGGCTGTGATGACGTTCTTCTTCGCAGAGAGAATGGTGGATAAGCATAATAGCTTGACTGTCTGTACTAGTCTTGACTATAGCACCATTGCTGGGTTCAAAACTGGATGCAGTGCTTTCAAACGGCTATTAAAAGGAAAAAAAGGAGGGGGTGGCTGATGGGTAGTTTCAAGGTAGGGATCCAGCAAAGACTGGATGGTTTCCATGGGCTGGATTGTCAGCCAGGTGTGGCATGTTTCACTCAGACTTGCTACAAGACAGACCACAGAAAGTGAGATGTGTCTTCTTGTCGCACATGTCGTAAATTGTGCACTTAAAATGACATGTGCATCAAATATCTGAAGCATGCATAAGTTTTACACACATAGATTGTGCAAAGTGTTGTAAGTGGGTCAGAACGTCTGAAAACAGCATGCAAACCATCTTATGCACTGACACGAATGAAGCTGTGGCAGTAATAACATAGAAACAAAGAATTTGCCGGCAGATAAGGACCACTTGGCCCACCCAGTCTGCCCATTTCCCTACCTAATGGATAAGCTGCAGATCCTAGTTAACCAGCAGCCAATTCCTTTCTACCCCAACCCCCTAGAATTACCTTATGACTGTCCCATACATGCTTGAATTCAACCACTGTTTTTGACTCCACAACCTCCTCTGAGCCGCCCCCCCCTCTATCTTCAAATTATGCCCCTTGTTCTTGCACACCTCTTTTTTGAAAGATGCTACCCTCTTGGACTTTGTTGATTCCTTGAGGTACTTGACAGTTTCTATCATGTCCCCCCTCCTTTCCTCAAGGCTATACATATTAAGCTCCTTTAGTATCTCTTCATATGTCTTCCGGTGCAGACCTTGCACCATTTTAGTTGCCCTCCTCTGGACAGCTTCCATCTTGTCTATGTCCTTGCAGAGATTGGGTCTCCAGAACTGCACACAGTACTCCAGATGGGGTCTCAGCAGTTGTCTGTACAGAGGGATAACAACTTCCTGTTTTCTACTGGTGATGCTTCTCCCTATGCATCCCAGTATCCCCCCAGCCCTCCTTACTGCCCTCTCACATTGCATGCCCACCTTTAAGTCATCTGATATGAATACCCCCAGGTCCCTTTCCATTTTTGTTGTTGTTAGCATCTCACACCCCACTGTGTATTCTTCCCCTGGGTTTTTGTTTCCCAGGTGCATTACCTTGCACTTCTTAGCATTGACTCTAAGCTGCCATACATTTGACCATCCTCTAACCTTGCCAAGTCCCTTCTCATCCTTTCCATCCCACCTTGTGCATCAACTCTGTTACAAATCTTTGTGTCATCTGCAAAGAGACATACTTTTCCTACCAGTCCCTCTGCAATTTCGCTTATAAAGACGTTGAAGAGGACCGGTCCTCATACTGAACCCTGCGGTACCCCACTAGTAACCCACCTTTCTTCAGAGTGGACTCCATTTACTATTACCCTCTGTGTCCTATTCTCTAGCCAATTCTTTACAGGCTCTCATCTTGGGACCCCTCCCAGTCTGGCTAACTTGTATATTAATCTTTTGTGTGGGACTGAGTCAAATGCCTTGCTAAAAGTCTAGGTAGGCCATGTCCACAGCCCCTCCCTGATCTACTACTTTAGTCACGCAGTCAAAGAAATCTATTAGATTCGTCTGGCATGACCTTCCCGCTATGAATCCATGCTGCCTTGGGTCCTGTGCCTCTGACCTCTAGGTACATGACAATTCTTTCCTTCAGAAGTGATTCCATCATTTTCCCTATCACTGAGGTTAAACTAACAGGTCTGTAGTTTCCTGTTTCTGCCCTGCTCCCACTTTTGTGAAGGGGAATCACATCTGCCCTCCTCCAGTCCTCAGGTACCACCCCATCCTCCCATGATTTGTTAAAGAGGGTAGTTAGTGGTGTCAACAGTTCTACCCTTAATTCTTTTAGAATTCTGGGATGAATCCCATCAGGCCCCATTGCTTTGTCCGCCTTCAGTTTTAAGAATTCTTTCAAAACCCTTTCTTCTCTAAATGGGCTGGTATCAACTTCTGTATCCAGAGTGTTTCTATTGTTTGTTTTAGGTACCTCCCCCTCTTCATTTGTAAATACTGAGCAAAAATATTTGTTTAGTATCTCTGCCTTTTCACCGTCACCCTCTGCCCACCCCCTCCCCTTTATTAAGCCTCACTATCCCTGCCTTGGTCTTCCTTCGCTCCCTGATGTACCAAAAAGGCTTTATCCCTTCTTAACTGAGTTGGCTATCTTTCCTCGTTCGGCCTTTGCTGTTCTGACTGCCTTCCCAGGTTCCTTTTGCTTTAACTGATACAATTCTCTGTCCTGCTCCTTCTGTGATTCCTTGTACTTTCTGAATGCTTCTTTTTCTCTTGAACCTTCACTGCCACCTCCTTTGAGAACCATAGTGGTTTTCTTGCTCGTTTTGTTTTTGTTTATTTACTTCACACAAAAGACATTACCTCTGTTGATGGCAGTTTTTATTATTCCCCATTGTTCTTCCACCCTCCTTCCTGCCCATTTGCTAGTGCATTCCTTAGGCACTCACCCATTTTGGCAAAGTGTCAGCCTCCTGAAGTCCAATACTTTTGCCTTGCATGGCTTGACTCTATTGCTGTGTTTATTGTAGAACCATACTGTTCGATGGTCGCTAGTTCCCAGATGGCTACCCACTTCTACATCTGTGATGCTCTCTCCATCTCCATTTGAGAGAACCACGTCTAAGATTGCTCCCTCTCGAATGGGTTCCAATACCAGTTGTCTAAGGCATGCCCCCTGTAGGACATCTTGAATAACCCCACTCTTAGAAGTGGCTGCTGCAACTGCACTCCAGTTAACATCTGGCATATTCAGATCACCCATCAGCAATATCTCCCCTTTTTCTGCCATTCTAAGTATACTTTCTATCATTTCCTTGTCTAGTTCCTCCCCCTGAGAGGGGGGTCTGTATACAACCCCTGTGCGGATTGTGGTGCCATTGCCTGCCTCCAAATTGACCCACAGTGCTTCTTCTCCTCCCTGTTTACCCTTTTGTTCTGTTGCTTTGATTCCTTCCCTTATGTAAAGAGCTACTCCTCCTCCTCCTCCTCTTTTACCCTCCCTGTCCCTCCTGCAGATAGTGTATCCTGGTATGTTTACGTCCCAGTCATGGTTCTGTGTGTACCATGTTTCTGTGACTGCCACGATATCCAGATGTTCCTCCTCCATCAAGGCCACTAATTCAGGAAGCTTGTTACCCAGACTACGGGCATTAGTACTCATTGCTCTCCATTTTTTGATGGCTTTACCTTCTGTAGCTGCATCCCCCACTGACCTTTCTACCTTGGTCTTTTTCTCATTTAGTACCCTGCTTTGTTGGGGGAGGCTGGGATTTTCCTGCTGCTTATCAGTGCCTCCCCCCTTGACTAGTTTAAAAGCTTGCCAATGAAGCCTTTAAACCGACAGCCCAAAAGACTTGTTCCCTTCCTGGACAGATGCAGACCATCCTGCCAGTATAGGCTGGCGTCCCTCCAGGTAGAACCCCATTCCCCAATGAAGTCAAACATCTGTGCTCCACATCATTTTTTCAACCATTCGTTAAACTGCATGGTGCAAAGTACCCTTGCCTCACCCATGCCACTGACAGGCAGCACCTCTGAGAAGGATACTGTGTGTGCTACTTGTCTTAGGCCCCTCCCCAACTCTATAAAGTCCTTCTGCACTGCTCTAATCTCATGATGAGTCAAGTCATTTGTCCCTAGGTGGACAATGACGTCCAGCTCAGACTCCTGTGCAACTGTTCTCGTGATCCTAAGGATGCGCTTCCTGTCCCTCCAGGCCATGCGCCAGGCAGGCACCTTACTTCAGTTTTCCCTGCTCCCCCCAGTTCTATCCCCTTAATAATTGAGTCCCCCACCAGGAGCTGCTTCCTTTCCCTGTAGTGCCCTCTGCCTCCTTCCTGAGGGCCTCCCTTGTGACTGTTATCTGCAACCTCCTTAGTCTCCTTTGAGGGTGCATCCATAGGGGAACTATGCTCCCCCAGAATGGTGTATGGATTGTGGAGTGGAACAGCTGACTGGGTGTGCCTCTGTTCCACCACCCTTACCCTCTCTGAGCCCACTGTGGTCCAACTGCCACAAGTGCTGCATACAGACCTCTTGATTTTATCTGCTTGTTCCTTTCTATGTTCCTATGGCCTGTATTCAAGAACATCACCTCCAGCACTAGAGTCACTTTACTTTTTATAGCCTGATTAAGTAATGTGCCATTGATCAACATGGGAGATTGCTAAATTAGGTTAGTTAAGGTCACGTAAAGTGGTATTAACGCTAGAGGTAATGTTCCCGAATATAGCCCTATGTTTTTTAAAATTGTGACTGTGTGTGGGTCCCCAGGTGACTTGTCCACTGTCACACAGCAAGGTGTGAAAAAAAAAAAAAGACACTTCCAAGTTTGACGGTGACCTGACCACTTGACCAATTTTTCTAGTGGTCCAAACTCCTGTATTGGTGACCTTTTTATGAAAGTGTGCAAAGTAGGCACTGAAAACCTAATGGCCATATGGTCATTTAAAGAGCCTCTGAAAAAGTCTGGTTTCCTTGACAGTTTCTGATGTTTAGATGCTGTTTTATCATGATGAGTACTGATTTAGTCAAAAACGTAGTGTTTAGCAGTTTGTGCAGCCTTGGTTCCTCATTCCCTGTCTGCCTTTACTTTTTCCCGCTGTTTGCCAATGCCTGCCATCCCGAAGAAAAGTGACATCATATGTAGATGGTTATCCTTGTGCCCATTACTGTACTGTACTTAGTGCACTGCTGCAGTCTCCTGGTCTAATTCAGCTTTACCAGCTTAGTTGTGTTCGTAAAGGGAGTACAGTGGAAGGGAAATTATTGAGCCACACTGAAAATGTGGGAGAAAAATCCCTATCATCCAAATGAACATTGTGATTAGAAGAAGCCTAGCCTCCCCCTTAGACCACATGTACGACCTCAGAAAATGTTACAGAAGCTGCCATCACCTTCAGTCTCCTACTGACACTGTGCTTGACTACTCCAAGAGGCTGCCCTTTCAGATGCTTAGTTCTATAGTGGACAACTGCGTCCAGCTGCCATCCTTCACCCATGCTCATAACAATCCTCTCAAACAGAAAGATTGGTTCCATAAACTCACAATTGCAGGAGTTAGTGCAGAGGAAAAACATCAGTCAATGTATGTGTTAACAGCATACAGCAGGAGTCTCCACCACCAATCCCCCTGGATGCCTATATATGCCTATATAACAAACTCTTTCTAGATCACTCCCAGTATCACAGGATTTGTAAGCCCTCCTTTCTGAGAAATGCTGTTCCAGTTTAATCCTCAACAAAAGAGTGCTTGCACTTATGAGGAAATTAATTGAAAACCTGCAGGTAGACTGACATCATGCAACAATGAGGCAATGCTTTAGACAATGAAGAAGTTACAGTGTTTTTTATTCCATAGACTCGCTCCCTATTTTCACTCCAAGATGAATAATGATTTCTTAAAAGCTGCATGTCAACTTCACAGCAGTGTTCAACTACACTGACTGTATGAAATATTTTCATTGTAAGGGGCACAATTTGCTGCATACAAAAACAAGGATACTGGACTTTAGAAGAGCTGACTTTGGCAAAATGGGTGAATACCTGAAAAAGGCACTAGCAAATGACCAAAAAGGAGGGGGTGGAAGAACAATGGAGAAAAATCAAAACTGCCATCATAGAGGCAACAAGCCTTTGTGTGAAGCAAATAAAGAAAACAAAGCGGAGTAAAAAAACACTATGGTTTTCAAACGAGGTGGCAGGGAAGGTTAAGGAGAAAAAGACTGCATTCATAAAGTATAAGGAATCACAGAAGGAGCATGACAGGGAACTGTATCAATTAAAACAGAAAGAAGTGGGGAAGGCAGTCAGACTAGCAAAGGCCCAAACTGAAGAAAAAATAGCCAACTCAGTTAAGAAGGGGGATAAAACCTTTTATATGTACATTAGGGAGCATAGAAAGGTTAAGGGAGGGATAGTGACGATTAATAAAGGAGAGGGGAGGTGGGCAGAGGGGGACAGTGAAAAGGCAGAGATTCTGAATGAATACTTTTGCTCAGTATTCACAAAAGAAGATGAGGAGGAGTTCCTAAACCAGACAATAGAAGCACTCTGGGTAGGGGGGTTGACACCAGTCTATTCACAGAAGAAAGAGTCCTGAAAGAACTCCTAAAACTCAAGGTGGACAAAGCAATGGAGGCCTGATGGGATTCACCCCAGAATCCTAAAAAGAACTAAGGTAGGACCTAGTGACACCACTGACCACGCTTTTTAACAGATCATGGCAGGATGGGGTGGTACCTGAGGACTGGAGGAGGGCAGATGTGATTCCCTTCACAAAAAGTGGAGCAAGGCAGAAGCGGAAACTATAGACCTGTAAGTTTGACCTCAGTGGTAGGGAAATGATGGAATCACTTCTGAAAGAAAGAATTGTTGAGTACCTAGAGGCCAGCGGGCTGGGACCCAAAGCAGCATGGATTTATAGCAGGAAGGTCATGTCAGACGAATCTAATTGATTTCTTCGACTGGGTGACCAAAGTAATAGACCAGGGAGGGGCTGTGGATATGGCCTACCTAGACTTTAGCAAGGCATGTGACACAGTCCGCACAAAAGATTAATAATCAGTTAGCCAGCCTGGGAGTGGGTCCCAGGGTGGTAGCCTGGTAGCAAACTGGCTGCACAACAGGACACAGAAGGTAATAATGAATGGAACACATTCCAAGAAGGGGTTACTAGTGGAGTACCTCAGGGCTCAGTGCTGGGTCCAGTCCTCTTTAACATCTTTATAGGTGACATTGCAGAGGGTCTGGAAAGGTATGCCTCTTTGCAGATGACACAAAGATCTGTAACAGAGTTGATACACAAGGGGGGGTAGAAAAGATGAGAAGGGACTTGGCAAAGTTGGAGGAATGGTCAGACATGTGGCAACTTAGATTTCAATACAAAGAAGTGCAAAGTAATGCACCTGGCAAACAAAAACCCAGGAGAAGAGTACACAATAGCAGGGGAGGTACTAACAACAACAGAAATGGAAAGGGACCCGAGGGTAGTCATATCAGATGACCTAAAGGTGGGTAAGCAATGTAAAAAGTCAGTAAAGAGAGCCAGGGGGATACCGGGATGCATAGGAAGGGGCATCACAAGTAGAAAAAGGGAAGTTGTTATCCCTCTGTACAGACAGTTAGTGAGACCCCATCTGAGTACTGCGTGCAGTTTGGAGACCTCATCTACACAAGGACATAGACAGGATGGAAGCAGTCCAGAGGAGGGCAACTAAAATGGTGCAGGGTCTGCAGCAAGCCATATGAAGAGAGACTGAGAGCTAATATGTATACTCCTTGATGAAAGGAGGGACAGGGGGACATGATAGAAACATTCAAGTACCTCAAGGGAATCAACAAAGTCCAGGAGGGTAGCATCTTTCAGAAAAAGAGATGTGTAAGAACAAGGGGGCACAATTTAAAGATAGAGGGGGGGACGACTCAGGGTAATGTGAGGAAATTTTTTTTCATGGAGAGAGTGGTGGATACATGGAACAGCCTTCCTGAGGAGGTCATTGGGTCTAAAACAGTGGGGGAATTCAAACATGTATGGGACAGACACAAGGCAATTATAGTTGGGGGTTGCAGGAAGTAGGCTGTTGGTTAACTAGAATCTGCAGCTTAACCAGTAGGTAGGGAAATGGGCAGACTGGGTGGGCCAAGTGGTCCTTATCTGCCGTCAAAGTCTATGTTTCTATGTTGTCAGAACCACTGCATATATTAGGGTGATGAAACTATGCTATAGCATACTGTATTATTACACTCTAACATACTAACATACTAAAATGCCAGCAGAATAGGCCTAATGGTCTTTCGTGTCTGCTCGTTTTGGTCAGCCCCCACCCTGGGAGCTGACCTTGCTGCCCCCCCTTGTCCTCTCTAGCTTCTTCCTTCCCAGTCCTGGATATTCCCACTGCACAGGACATTGCGTCCAGAACCCTCCCCCTGTACCTGTCCCACCCCCTCTTGAACCCCTCCACCGTCTCTGCCTCCACCAGCCCCCTGGGCAGTGCATTCCATGGCTCCACCACCCTCTCAGTGAAGTAGCACCTCCTCCTTTCCTGAATCTCCCCCTCCAGCTTCCACCCATGCCCTCTAGTTGCCCCCCTTCCTTGAGCACCTTGACTGCTTCTCCCTATTTAACCCTTCATGTACTTGAAGATCTCTATCATGTCCCCCAGTCCCTTCTCTCTTCCAATGTGCACATATTTAGCTCTTGAGCCTCTCCCCATAGGTCCTGTTCCCCAAGCCCCAAATCATTTTGGTTGCCCTCCTCTGGACCCTCTCCAGGAGTTCAATGTCCCTCTTTAAGTGTGGCCTCCAAAACTACATGCAGTACTCGAGGTGCGGCCTCACCTAGCAGTTATACAGGGGGAGTATCACTTCCCTCCTTTCTGGAGGTGATCTCCCTAGCGATGCATCCCAGCATCCTGTTGGCCTTGGCCGCTGCCCTCCTGCAAGTCTCAGAGTTGTTCATCTTGACATCCACCACCACCCCCAGGTCCCTCTCAGCCATTGAGACTTGTAGCATCCCCCCCCCCAACGGGTGTACTCTTGGCCCAGGTTTCTGGCTCCCAGATGCCCCGGGTGTACTCTTGGCCCAGGTTTCTGGCTCCCAGATGCAGTACCCTGCATTTCCCTGCATTAAACCTCAGCTTCCACTTCCTAGACCACCTTTCCAGAGCCTCCAGGTCCCCCTGTAGGGCCACCCTCCCCTCCTCCCCATCCACCACTGCCCCCAGTTTTGAGTCATCCGCAAAGAGACTCATCTCACTCCTGATACCCTTCCTTATGTCAGAGACATAGGCATTGAACAGGAGGGGCCCAAGGACTGATCCCTGAGGGACCCCACTAATGACCCTCCTTGGGGATAAGACTATCCCGCCAACCATGACCCTCTGGGTCTGGTCCTTGAGCCAATTGCCTATCCATCTGCTCATCTGGTTCCCCACCCCCATTTGTCCCAGCTTATTCAACAGGTCCCCACGAGGGACAGAGTCAAACGCCTTGCTGAAGTCAAGATAGAGGACGTCTACCAGTCTACCCAGGTCCAAGGCTCTCGTCACCCAGTCATAGAACTCCACAAGGTTTGTCTGACACAGTTTCCTTGGGACAAATCCATGCTGTCTATCATCCAGGCACCACGACTTTTCCAGGTCTCCCCCAGGCCCCCTCCTTGACAATGCCCTCCATCACCTTGCCCACTACCGATGTCAGGCTGATGGGTTTGTAGTTTCCTGCCACCTCCCTTGATCCCCGCTTGTGGATAGGCACTATATGCACCACCTTCCAGTCCTGGGGCACCCACCCTGTCCTCAGAGAGATGCTGAAAAGCTCCGCCAGGGGTTTCACCAGGACATCTCCCAGTTCCTTCAGCACTTAACTTCCTCATGCTCCCAGGTTGCACCTGCAAACAAGCTTTCAGCTTAGTGTGTCTCACCTGGTAAAATAATTTGTAAAAAACAAACAAACAAAAAAAACAGCTCTGGGATGTAATTTATCTGGCCCCGTGCTGTCTCCATCTTAAGGGACCTGAGGGCTTCCCTCACTCTTTCTGCCATGATTTCCACCTCCGCTACCTCGTCCCCCTGCCTTGCCTTCCCCCCTCCTGCCAGTGATGGCCCATCCTCTTCCCAGACCCGACGATCTATCAAGTGCCACTGTCCTGAATGTTAAACAGACACCATCACAGATCACAGATCACTAAGGCCTGGTCAACTAGACTCCTTCAGGCACCACCTAAAAGGGATTGACTGGTCCCCACTGGATAGAGTCAAGGACGGAAACCAAGCACTGGATTACTTCTGCAGTATTTTTACTAAAGCCTGTGACATCTTTGCTCCTTACAAAACAAAGAAAGCCAGAGGAATCCCCAACCCCTGGCTGTCCAGCCCTCTAACTGAACGCATGCGACTCAGAGATCACCTGTGGCATAGGGCCAAAGCCACCGGGAATCTAGCTGATTCCCAAGCGTATAAGGCAGCTAGAAATACCTGCACAAAACTCATACGTCTGGCTAAAGCAGCTTACTACAATGACCTCCTAGGAAAGACCTGGGGTAGAGGGAAGGAGTTCTGGGACTCTGTAAAATCTCTCATGGGTAGAGCCTCAAGGGCCCCACCGGACCTTATAGTTACCACGTCTGGTACATTGCAAGACCCAAAGGAAATTGCTGATGCTTTTAATGTTGTATTCACGGACTTCAGCAATATGTTGCCACCTGAATACCTGAATCACACCCTTGCAAGCCAGCTGCACAACCTCAACACTCCATCACCACAGGATAATGTTACCCCACCATTCTACTTCAGGCAAATCTCCACAGGTGAGACCATCAAATATATAAAACGGGTCCTTGGTAAGATCAGGATGGGAAGTGACATGATCAATATGAAGATGGTAGCACTCACATTAAACAAACTTGTGGCACCACTCACCAAGGTATTCAATGCCTCTCTAAGATCTGGCATCTTCTCTGACAGGTGGAAAGAGGCTCTAGTCACATCTGTTTTTAAATCAGGAGACAGCGCTAATTTAGCAAACTTCCGGCCCATCTCGATTTTACCCCCCCCCTTTCCAAAGCACTTGAAAGGGTGGTCTCAGAACAACTAACTGAGTACCTAGAAAAGCATAGCCTTCTCTGCTTGCAACAACATGGATTCCGACAAAACCACTCCACTGTCACCGCGCTAGTAGAGTACACCACTCAGCTTTATGGGGCCCTGGATAAAGGGATGGTGGTGGGGTCTATCTTCATAGACCTCACCAAGGCCTTTGACACAGTCAATCACCAACTGCTACTGAAATGTCTCCTCTCTACAGGATTGTCAATGGACTCTGTGGCCTGGTTCCATAGTTACCTAACCCATAGATCTCAACTGGTCAGGATTGGCAATATAATATCTGAGCCCAGGGAAGTAAACCTAGGGGTCCCGCAAGGTTCTATCCTCGGTCCTCTCTTATTCAGCCTCTTCATAAATGACATGCCTTCTACCTGTCCTGCACACTCCATACTCTATGCAGATGATGCTGTTATCTCCGTCCCAGGGAAAGACCTGGGATCAATTAGCTCTGAACTTCAGCACAATTTTCGTGCATTGGAATCCTGGTTCACCAAATAAACTGCTACTCAACTACAAAAAGACAAAGAGCATGCTCTTCAGCACCCCTACGAGCAAGATTCAAGGGTCCTCACTGCATATACTTAGTAGTGTAGGAGAAGTACTAGACCAAGTCAATACATTCAAGTACTTAGGGATTCACCTTGATGACACCCTCACCTTCACTGCCCATGCTGAGCAACTGGTAAAGACCACCAACATGAAGCTTGGCATCCTGTACAGACACCACACCTCAATGACACCAGCTGCCCTGAAACTTGTTACGTGCAGTTCAGTTCTCTCATCTGTGGATTATGGTCTTGTCATATATGGGGCAGGCACAGACACAGTGCTTAAAAGGGTCAAAACCATCTTCAACAAGGCCTGCCGCCTGGTCCTGGGAGTACAAAAAATGACTCACTCTTGTGACCTATACAAGGAAACTGTCTGGCTCCACTCTACCACAGACTCAATACCAGGCCTGCCTCCTTGCAAAAAGTCCCTGATGGGGTCCATGCCTAGGGCTACTTCAGTCCTCTTTGAGCCTGCACAACCATCTAAATGCACAAGGGTGCCTCCAGGACTGTTCTAACTGTTCCTTCAAGCGAACCACCCTTGGCCCAGAGCCCTCTCCTACTGTGGGCCTAAATGGTTAAATGATCTGCCTGCAGACCTTGCCAACTCCCAGACTTATACTTTAAAAATGGTCTTCGATCTCTTCTTGCCAGCAAATCTGACTGCTAGTGTTTCTGTTAACCCATGACCTCTGACAGCGGTTCTCACACCCATCAAATGCTACCCTCTCTCACTCCCACCCTCCTGTTCCACAACTGCCCACTTCCCCCTCCCACCTCCCACCACCTACTACCTCCCCTTGACAAAGCCTCACCTTGGCTGCTAAAACATGCATTTCTGCAGACTGGGAGCACCCCGTCTGAACTGTAACATGATTGTTAAACACTGTACTGCACTTAATTAGTGCTGCATTAATATGTTTCTCTGGAAGTGTGGTCCTGTTTCTCCTTACTTCTGGTACCCTGCTTAATGTTGTAACTGCACACTAATACCACTTGTTAGTTGATGTCTTTCTGTTCTGCAATGTTTCATCCCCTGTAAATGTCTTGTATTTCTTATTGACTTGGAGCCTTTGTAAACGAGCCCCCCGGCTCAAAGGTATTAATCCAAATTTGAAATAAATAAAAAAAAAACTGTGCATGCGTGTGTGTAAAGGGGGTGGGCAATGACATGCTCATCTGTGTTGGCACAACAAAATCTACAATAGCCACAATAAGACAAATGACCTAAGGCCAAACCACAAAAAGCCACATCGGGACTATTTAACTATACTTTAAGCTAATTATATAAGTTTTTAACTATCTAAACATGATATTTATGATCACAATAATATTTTAAAAAGGGAAACCCATTTTATAAGTGCAATAAGACACCCCAGGGTTGTGCATTAGACATTTCTAACACATGGCCAGGGGCTGAAGGTACTCAGCTTGCGAACGTGTGCCTCGCTATGCCCCTGACCATGCGTTAGAAATGTCTAATGCACACACCTTCGTGTCTTATTGTTTACATAAATTCTATATGGTGCTATAGTCCATTCACTACCAGTATTTAATCTAAGTACTGTACTTATGTAGAAACATTGAGAATGTTGACTTGTTTGATGTACTACAGCTAACAGAGGACCTTAACGAGCAATCTGCTTATATAATCACTGCCAGCACCACAGAGGACCAAGGCTATCCAGCATAATGCAGCCACTCCTTCAGTAAGGAAGCCACTCCATAAGCAGACAAGAACATTGAGTCCCTCCCCATGCCTCTGACAATCCTCTAACCTGAGTGCATTCCTCCCTGTGACACCCCCAGAAGGCAGCTGACCATCCCACTACCTTGGTATCCTACACCTACTGCCTCCTCCACCCCCCTAACAATTGAGTCTCATATTACTAATAATGTTTCAGCTGTCTCCTGGCTTTCAGACTCCAAGTGCATCTCGGGTGTCTCTCCATATGAAGAGATCTTGTACCCAAGAAGGCAACAGGTTCTGGTCCCTGTCATGGGATACCGTACCCTCCAGGTCACATGGAGGGGTCAACCAGTTCACTGTCTCCACACTGGGAGCTCCACTCCTGTCTGAGTGGACCCTTCACCCCACCTGACTACAATCCACCCAACAATCAGGCCCCTAGGCATCCTTTGGGGAAGAGGAGTTGTTCTGACCTCCTCCAAAGAAGGTTAAGTTCTGCCTTTACCATGACGAGTTCCGCAGCACCTGCTGCAATCCAACTGTACACCTGGCAGCACCACTGTCTCCAGAAGGCCTCCTTGAAGTTGGCTGCTTTGTAGGTGTTGCACTCCATCAAGCCCCCTTCCCCTTTATAGCTGTCCTCCCTCTGTTCCCTGCATGTTCCCTGCATCCACATGTATAGTTCTCCTAGATTCCTGCCTATTGCTACACACCTAGTTACTTACCATAGGTGCTTAAGCTGACTCCCTTACAAGGCCCCATTTTTCAGTTTACACCGGATAGGATTTCTCCAGGAGTCCTGTAGAACTAGCGATGGTCTACACCACTCTGCGGCTCACTCCATTTACTTGTCTCCTACTACGCAATTCACTTGTGAGTGATCAAGTGCCTCCAATAGTGCTATCAACCACAACGCTATTGGAGGCAGTATAGTGCTGTAGTTTAGGGCACTGATCTGCAAATCTGGAAACCTGGGTTTGAGTCCCACAGCCCTCACTTGCATACTGTGTGACCCTGAGCAAGTCACTTAAACTGGAAACAAGCTTTGGCTTAGTGTGCTTTTCCAGGTTAAACAATTTTCCCTTTCCCTTATCAACCTAATTAATACTTCAAAATGAAAAACAATACACACATTCCAGTACCAACTAACTCCCCCAGTTACCCAGACAATTAAAGTATAGCTACCGTAGTGAGAGACCTCAGCACCTTTTCTTCACCCCCGAGCAATGCCCCCTGCAGAGCTGATGTCTCTCTGCAGATGCTGTCCTCCTTCTCATGGTTCTTACTCATGGTTTTGCTCATGCCAAAAGTCACTTGCACATTGGGAGTGAGTTGACTGCAGGGACTGATTTGCCTATAGCAGAACCCACCCTTCATCTGCCCAGAATTCCATTCTTCCTTTTCATCTCTCTCTTAACCTTGGTCCCACACAAACAATTTGAAAACGAGGCTGTTTCTGCAGTACATCTATAAAGTTCATAAATGCCTCTCCCTCCCCTTACTTCAGTGCAGCTCTGCTTGCCCTGTGTGTTACTCTCTCTACTTTGGCTAGGAAACCAGTGAAACTATTTTAAACTCTGACTGGTAGGGTTGATTCACCTAGCACAAACCAAAGGAATCCTGTAAAGGGCACCACAGGAATCTGGGACCCTGGATGAAGTAAGAGAAAAACCCTTTCTATGCACATTACCTGCATTCTTCTGGGAGAATTAAAAATTTCCAGACATCACAACACTTGAGAGTACAGGTCATATTAAATCTGTAAGCTCCCTTGCTTATCTTTTCAGCCCAGAAAAAAGTGATTTACCTTAACAGTAGACATGCCTCGTCACTGTTTTGCTGGGTATTAGACCTGCAGTAGAGGTTATTTTTATTTATTTAATTTATTTATTTATTAAGTTCTTGGATTACAATACCTATGTGTCAGATATTCTTTTACATAGGTTCCACGTTGACTATTAACAAAACAATACATGCAGAGAGATAATGTGTTGCAATTGACATTGTGACACGCATATGAGTTACAATAATAGAAGGTTAACAGCAATTAAATACGTGAGGTAGTTACAACTTAAGGAGAGCCAGAAGGTGTCACTGTGCAAAAAATGAGGGTCAGGTACACGCAGCCAGAAGATGGCATTGTCAGATATAGGGATCGGCCAGTGATGTGGGATGTAGAGCCAGGAGCAGCCTTTGGAAATCATGAGGGGGTTCCGTTGTTCATGATGGCAGGGTAAGCAGAAGAATATCAAAAAGTGTGCAGACAGGAAGTAGTAGGGGAGGGGCAGATAAAGCTAGGAGGTGGGGGGTAGGCAGGGAATACAGGATTAAACAGACAGGTAGTCTTTAGCAGGGAGAGTGCAGATATAACAAAAGGGTGGGCAGATAGGTTGAGGAAAGGAAAGGAGGAGATGGGGTAAGAAAGGGAATGAGAGAAAGGGCAGGTAGGTTGGATGGAGGGCTAGACTTGAAAGTCACAACAGCTGCCTGTGATCAGGTGTTGTCTCAGACGGAATTTGAAAGGACCAGGCTTGGGTGCTTCGAGGATTTCGATTGAGAGCCCATTTAGCCAACTGAGCATGCGGAAGCTGAAGGATCATTGGGCCTGAGAGGTGCAGCAGAAAGGCACTTGGAAAGCATGTCTAAATGCACTCCTAGTGCTGTGAGCGTAGGGGTACGCGTGAGAAGGTCCAGGGAATTCGGAGGAGTTAGACCTAGGCTGATCTTCTTCGCATAATTTATTTATTTATTTCATCTAAACGTTTTACCAGGAAGGTCTACTAAGCTGACAAACAGCTAATTTCCAGAGGCTAGTTTGACTAGTTTAGTAATCTAACTAGCATGCATTCATTTCTAATAGCCAAGAGGTGGGGGAGATGGGACCTGTATAAAAGTCATAGCTTAAGTAACAAACAAGAAACAAATATTCAAACTAGGGCAAGCAGCAATAATAACACCATGAGTGACACTTAACATGAAAAAAAACACATAAGTAGATAGGTAGCTACTTGGGACTGAATTTTCAGACATTTGCTGCACTTTTTCAGCACAACTGCCCTACATGCAGCATGACAAACTAAAAAAAAGGTGTCCAACTTCGAACTACAAGTGTCCAAAGTTTGTCAACAAAATGACACATGCATCATTTTACTGCTATAAAGTGCAGAAATTAGCGTGAATGTGGTGCAAAAATTGACAACAGCTCACAAACACTGTAGAGCACTTGCATGATGCAAGCTGCACCTAAAATCTGGAACTCTGTACACTTTGAAAATCCAGCTGCTGCTCTTTTAAGATTCTCTTGGTGTGATCAGAGGGCATTCTGGGCCGTCATCTCAATGTTCTCTCGTTTCTAATTTTGGATTATGTCTATTCTCTCATAACTACGTTAAATTATGTTTATTTCCATCTGACCACATTTTAAAAGAATTTTTCCACTTCCCCCCACACAATTATTATTATCTAGCATGGTGTGCACTATAATTTGTTTTGATAAAATGCACAAAACACTGACGCTCGGTATGTTTACTGCATGACAGTTTGTAATAAAGTAGTTTATTTGCATAAAAAAATCGGTGCTAATTAAAAATCATGGTTACACTTTAAGTGTCCATTTCAATTTTTAATGGTGTCTTACATGTGAGGTGCCACTTCAGATCTACCTCGGCTTGAATCCTTAATCTGAATTACTGTATATAATGTATATACTGATACATTTTTTCTTACTTTCCTTTTCCTTTACAGTAAGCTAATATAATGTAAAAATGAAAGAAATAAACCACTTGCAATAAAATTTAATTAAAACAATACATAATTGGTACGAATCTCAAAAATTACCAATTCAGATTTTATTGCCCAATTCCATTTTCCTGCCTGTTTTTCCTTTTTCTCTGAAAATCATGGACTGTAGCTTTCTGCAGCATGATTGATGTCATATATGGTTGTAACTCTATATTACTTTGGTCCTTTATGCAGTAGTCTGGAACTCCAAGGTTCATATGTTCAAGAAAATATTCTTGAGAAACATTTATATTAGTTCTACAGTATAAAAGATATCCCGCAAACCAAGAAGTCTAGTTGGACCAATACTGTACAACAGCAAACATTTATTTTGAAACATTTATTGTAACAAAGACAATTTCTTGGGGTATAAATTACCAGCCTAAAAGTTAATCAATTTTCAACTCTGCAATTTAATCGACTTCATTCAGGCCCAACAAAAATGTTTCAGCCTACACACATATACATGCATACATACAGGCATGTGTGCATTTGTGCGCGCACACACACACACACACACACTTTAAATGAGTAAACAGAATTTAAACACAGTTGGCAAGTTTCTAGGGATTAATGATCTTGAGCAGTAAACCACACTTTGGACATTAAACAGTGACTTTCTATATGGGTGTCAATCCTGGAGACTATCACCACTATATGATGGCATTCACAGCATTTGCAAGGACTGATTTATTTCCAACAAAGAACCCACATTTCAAACCTCCATCTCTCATTGATATTGTTAAATAGGTAGGCTTTTAGTAGTTCAGATTTTTTACTGCTGCTTCTGCTACAATAAAAATGCAGCACCCATTGGTACTACTTGCAGCCACTGACATGTCACAGTACTTCCTGAAATTTCTATAATATCGCTGGAGAAACTCCAAGCCTGCCTGCCTACAGTACAGTACCACAGTAGAGCCACCAGAAAGTATTCCTTTACAAATACAGTATTATGAAATATATGGAAATATTCTGACAACTTGAGGGCTACATCTGTACTGTGCAGTAGCTGCTCATGTAGCTGTTTTTAACTTGATGGAATTCACAACTTTGTTCTACACAATGCAGAATACAATATGATGTTTCTGTAATCCTATAGTTTGAACTGGATGGAATTGTACTGGCAAGAAAATTGCCCCAAACTGCCCATTGTGCTTTCACGCAATTTCAAGAAATGTGTACCAAACGTTTTCAGTAAAAAAATGTTCAGTTTGGCTCACCTGTGGACCGTGCAGTGAAGTGAAAGTGAAAGTGTGCATTTCACGCACTGCATTGTGTGAAAATATGCAGTTTAATTAAATATGCACTAACATTTTTTGTGCAGTATTAAGCAATATTATCTCTGCTTTTAATCTGTTTCTTTATTGGTTTATATAAGTATTTTATGATGTATGTTGCTGTGAATTTGTTTATGTTTATTTGTTACTGATGTTTGGACTGCAAGGGCGCTCCGAGCTCTGGAAGGGCACTCAATAGAAAAATAAAGTGATGATGATGATGATGATGATGATGATGATGATGAAAATTGGCAAAGTGCACAATATTTGTAATTTTGCATTTTATAATTTTATAAGTACTGACTTTTTTATATAACACATAAAAGCAGCTTGTGCTAGATGTGAAAAAACAACACTGCTTTTTGGAATTCATTAAGGGAGCATCTTTGTTCCCATACTGCATCCCATGACCATTAGCTAACAATAACTTGGGTACAATAGTTTACTTTTAGCCTTATATTTTTACAGATCCAAAGCAAGTATGGCGCTTGCCCATTCCCCACCAACCCTAGATCAAGCACGACAGAGATCTGAAAAAGATCATTTTCTACAATTAGAGTTGGCAGCGAAAGGCAAGTGCAATTTTTTCTTCAGATCTTCAGAAAATAACTCCAGTATAAATGCACTGTTTTACCAAAGTTATTTTTAGCTAAGTCACACAATTCAGCTCACTTTATTGAACAGAAAACAGCAGTGCTGTTTCTTTCACAGCTAACATAAACTGCTGATTTCAAATGAACAATTCCACAAACAATGCACCAAAAATACACAAAGCACGCAATAGCTGGCCTTTTATATTGTAAGAGAACATTCATACTCTGCAATTTTTAAAGGGAGAATGTTTTGGATGCATCTTAAGGAAATGCTTTAATTTTCAAACAAAAAATAAACAGCTGGCTTCAGTGGGCCTCAGTTAATCTGCATTCCCTAACAAATGTAAATTTCTGGACCTTCCATTTCTTATTACTGAGCATATTGACATAAAACTAGCCTACCCCCGCCCACTGACTTTGGCTATCCTTCTGCTTTTCCTGCTCTTAACTCATTACCCTCTGTTTATGACATCTCAACCTGCTGAAGTGATACTTGTGTCAGAAGCAGAGGATGATAACTTCAGATTAGAGAAAGCAGTAGGGACAACTGAAGACTGTGGGACAAAGATCCTGGTTTCATGGAAATGTGTTCATTAAAAAAAAAAACAGGAATGTCCTGAAAGTTCCACATTTGTAAATGGTATGAAATGTGAGCCCTGCTAATGCTTACTGTATTGCTTGAGCAGCACACTGGCAAATCACATACACAAAACTGTAATTTTATACAAGATGCACAAAAGAAAGCAAAGTGTTCGATTATAGCAAAACCGATGTACTTTTAAAATGGAGTTTATTTTTTTTTACTGATTTTCTGAGATTTTGAAGATACCTTTTTCACATAGTATGCCATTGCCACCCATGATTCAGATGTTGAAGTTGCAATTTGTTTTGTAAAAAAAAGTTATTTTATTTATTTATTTAAGCTTAATCTGGTTCAAGGTCAGTTGGCATTCATCTGTATCCCCCTCCCCCGGGTCGTGCCTGAAAATAGGCAGGATTTGTCTAGTGCACTTACCCGGTCAACAAAAGCGAAATAAATAAATTTAAGAGTTTTACCAGGAAGGCGTACTGAGCAGAGTACTGCTCGATTCCAGACTCGTCCTGGGGGAAGGGGACATGGAGCATGCAAATAATAGTCACAGTAAAAATGTACAAGAAATGCTGGTTTTTATGTTTTACCATCACTTTGTTTCTACACGACCTCCAATTTTTGTGTGTGGCCACACCCCCAGAATGATGGCATGCAAGGGATATTTTTACATGCAGCAACAAGGAATTCTGGGTAAATTGTAAAGTTGACTTAAATGTTCATTAGTCAGAGGTGCAGTCCCTTACTTTGGTAGTGGTGACTGCAGTACAGCACCTGATATGTAGACTTATTTATTTATTTATTAATGTAAAAGTTTCACCAGGAACGACCTACTGAGCAGACAAGCTAGTTTCCAGATGCGTCCTGGGGTACAGAGGAAAGGGTACACAGTAGGTACATATGTAGCTAGGCATTGTAGGTACAATAAATAGCTGATTTTTTGTCTCCCTACTCTTATTTTGCTAGTGTGGATGTCTAAAATACCAAGACTAACCAACAGAGGTCTATTAAGGTTACCACCTTTTAAGAAGCCCAGAGTGGGACATTTCTTACTGAAATATGTTCTTTTACAGGACAATATATAACACTGATCAATGCAACAGACACGTTTTCTCAAAATAACCAGAATTAAGACTAAGTGTTGTAGTTTTTTGGTTGTTTCTATTGTTTCTTATCATTTTAAGGCATTTTAGTTAAGGTATTATAGTTTCTGCAACATTTAGAAGAAAGTCAGACAATATTTTTTTTTCTACTATAAAGTCAGGACATGCAGTATTTTTCATGTTTTTTTTTTTTTTTGTAAGACACAGCTGCTCGAATCAGAGCTATCCTGCAAAAATCAGGGGAAGTGGTAAACCTAACCATTTTGGTTGTTCCTTGGGGGTAGCTCGATTGACTACTAGGATTTTGGGATAGAAACTATTTTTAAATAATATACTGGTGCGTAGGATTTTGTGATAGTTAAACTATTTTTAAATAAGTTACTGGAGGTTAGTTAAAGTACTGTAAAGGGCAGTACTCACTAGGGTGGTGGAGCAGTGGTGTATTTGATTGTTTCTTTTTTTTTTTAAGTGTACTTTATTTAAGTTTCACTCAAAATAATTTTACATAAATTCCTGAGAAGTTACAGTGGTATCTAGAGAGATATCTCCAATTCCATTTTTCATATCAACTCTTACAGCTCAACTTATAATGAAGGGATTAACTAAAAAAAGGAAAAAAGCAACACAAAATACATCAAAATCACCAATCCACCCTTCCCCTACTCCCTCTTACTCCCCAGCCAAGTGCAATATCTAGCAGGCTAACTCAGTTCTGTCTCTGTCCATTCAATATAAAGAAGAGACAAGTAAAAGTATGCCAAAAAGGTGAGGGCAGTACTTCCTAAGATTTCCAGGTTGCCAGTGCAGCATCAAGAGGACCCCACAGGTCCAAGTAAGCAGCTCCTCTATGTCTTATATAAGCGATGTGTCTTTCTAATTGCAATGCCAATAACATTTCTCTATACCATTCTACAAGCGAGGTATTTGGCTCTCCTTCCAGTGTCGCATTATTATCAGTTTAACGTTCGCTGCCACCAAGGCGATGTGGGCTCTTCGCCGCACTGGAATTCCTGGGGGAAATAGATGTATTAAGCAGGCTTCCGGAGTAAGCAACGGCTGTAACCCAAGGAGGGGGTCCATCCCTTTTCCCACAGCTTGCCAAAAGGACTGGATTTTCGGGTATGTCCAAAGCATATGGAGCAACGTGCCCTCTGCCCTCTGCCCCCTGGCACCTTGTGCAGAGAGGCGAGGGGGTTAACCCACATTTATACGACTTTGTTGGCGTATAGTATAAATTGTGCAGTATATTAAACTGGATCATCCGGAGTCTATCCTGCTCAATAAATCTATAACAACCTTTCCAAATTCTCCTCCACACGCTCTACATCCTGTGTCAATTTAGCTCCTGCACCCAATGGTAGCATACGCCCTTGGGTAAAATGGGTCTAATGTTTGCAGTTTTATACACCCGGATACAGAGTGGGGTTGGGATGCAGCTTGAATTAACATCTACCTCTAGATCTTCTACTGTTTGGTCTATTGTATTCCTGTGAAGGTAAATTGCTTGCCTAACTTGGATATACTTGAACTTGTCTTGATCGGTATCTTATAGCGAGACTGGAGATAGGAGAATGGAACCAATTCCCCTTGCTGAAAAAAATCTATTGATCGTAGCTCTTTCAATGAGGCACAGAAGGAAGGCAGAATAGGCCTCCCTCCTATTTTGAAATGAGGGTTGCCTATAATCGGCTGCAGAGGCGACTGGTGCCAATTTAAGGAAAAGTGGCGTTGCATTTGATGTATTGCTCTAAGAGACCATCCAATTGGTGTGTTTCGAAGCTGCTTAGGAATATGGGAAGGCACAGTATACATGAAGGCTAATAGCGTATATTGGTATTTGGCTATCAAATATTTTTCTATCTCCACCCACAGAGGCACGTATCTGTCCGCACCTGACAGAACATCAGCTTGCAAATAGAATACCATCTTACTCAGATGTTGAGCACAGTAGTAAGCAAAAAAGGAAGGGGCCGCTAACCCACCCTGTACTTTAGGAGCCGTTAACTTATAATATGCTCTTCGGGTTTGCTTTCCCTTCCATATAAATTTATTTAGCATTTTCTGCACTTTGATAAACCAACGTTTGGGGAGATAAGGACATATCATTCCTAAGGGGTATAAGAGATGGGGCTGAATATTCATTTTTACCAGGCTAATTCTACCCCATAGGGAGATGGGTCGGCTTTCAAGATATGTGTCAGGGAACGCAAATTCTCTCTCGCCAGGTAGTTGATGTCTGTTGTTATTTTGACACCCAAATATAGAATTGACTTTGACTCCCAGGACAAGTTGTAGAGTGCCACCTGAGCCCGTGTGAGCCAACTATTCAATGGAAGAATCTTAGTTTTGGTGCAGTTTAGCTTATAGTATGATACTTTTGAAAAGGCATCAATTCCTTTTAACAAGACAGGGATAGTTTGCTGTGGTTCTTCAATATGCATAAGAATATCATCTGCATAGGCTGAAAGTGGGAATCTCTTCTCCCCCACCTGGATACCTACAATCCCCCGGAAATACAAGAGTCGCCGAATTAAAGGCTCTAAATAAAGGTTAAAAAGAAGCGGAGACAAAGGGCAGCCTTGTCTGGTACCCCTCCTAAGGGGAAATGGATTGGAGAGGATGCCGTTACTCCATACTCTGGCCATGGGGATGGTATATAATAATCGGATCCACTTGATGTATTCTTCAGGAACACCAAAATGAGCTAAGGTTTCAAAGAGGAAATCCCAGGAGACCCGATCAAAAGCCTTCTTGGCGTCTAAGGAGATCAAAGCAGATGGTTTGTTAGAGATATTTGCAACTGAGATAAGATGTAACAATTTTCTCAGATGGTCTCCTGAGGACCTTCCCTTCATAAAACCAACTTGCTCAGGGCCAACAAGCACACCCATAATAGGGGCTAACCTGTTGGCAAATATCTTGGCCAATATTTTAAAATCCGAATTTAACAAAGAAATAGGACGGTAATTTTCCGGATACATGGGGTCTTTTCCTGGCTTTGGAATGAGGGTAATTAGTGCTTCTGAGAAACTCTGCTCTGAAAAACCATTATCATACCAGTAATTATAGACTTCCTGTAATGTCGGTATTAAGACCCCACCACACCTTTTGTATAAATTGTTGGGCAGACCATCAGGGCCTGGAGACTTATCTGGGGCAACTGGTTGATAGCTTGGAGTATTTCCTCTGAAGAAATATAGCCGTTAAGTAACGAAGCTTGTGCTACTGATATTTTAGGGAGGTTTACCTCATCCAGATACTGGGCAATTTCTACCCGGGACGGGGAGGTGCTTGGGTCTTCTGAGTATAGAGCCTGGTAGTAAAATCCCAAGCCTTGGGCTATCTCTTTAGGATCTGTACACACTTGGTCATTCCCAGGGAAGTGCAGGCCTGAGATATAACTGACCGCCTCTGCTTGTCTCATTCTGTAGGCCAATAACCTTCCGGCTTTCTCACCAGATTCCAAATATTGTATTTTAGTGCATCTGAGGCCAGTTCTGCCCTTGCGCCTGAAAATCTGCATATTCTGCATATAGCCTGCTTAGTTTAATTTTTTGGGCCTCCGTTATTTGCGCGCATGGTACATTCTCCAGTTCCCGAATGGAGCTAAGCATTTCTGAGACATGGGCTCGATATTTAGATGCTCTGATAGTAGCTAATCTAATACACTCACCACGGAGCGCACACCTAAGGGAGGCCCAGATCATGTCCACTTTAGCAATTGTTCCCTTATTAGTTTCCTGGAAAAAGGTAATAAAGTCAGTTATATGTTTGAGGGTATCTATATTCTGTAGAAGTTGAGTGTTCAGGCTCCATATGGAGTCCTTTTTGACTCCAGGCCCTACCAGATAGGTGATAGCCACTGGGGAATGATCAGAGATCACCCTGGCATGGATATCCACTGTGAACCCCCGGGAGTGCAAAATCACTGATCAGGAAATAATCTATTCGAGAATAAGTACAATGTGGGGGAGAAAAAAAGGTATATTGCCGGTTGTTTGGATTTAAAACTCTCCACACATCCAGTAATCCAGCCGAGTCCATTAGTTCTTTAAGGGCTCTCTGGGTTGGGGTTAGATTACCCCTTTTAGAATCCGACCTGTCTATGTCAGATTGCATAGTAATATTCCAGTCCCCTCCTAGTAGTGTCACTTTTGTAGGTTCCCTCATTATCAGGTTAAGGAGGTGTGTAAAGAAACCAGGTGATTCCCGATTGGGTCCATATATAGCTCCCAAAAGCACTGATGCAGCTGCTAAATAACCATGAATCAAAATGCAGCCCTTCCGGATCCCAAAACTCCTTGCTCAGTCTGAAGGCTAGATTTTGCGATCAGGATAAAGACCCTCCCTTTGATGTGGAGGCCCCAGCTCCATAAACCTGTCCTACCCAACTCCTTTTCCATAGGTGTATATCCTCCCTTCTTGTGTGCGTTTCCTGTAAGCATTCTAGTGCTACCTTTAAATGACCTAGGTGCCTGAGAATGACCTGTCTCTTACATCTGTCGCGGCCCCCTTTAACATTCCATGTTACGCAGTTGTATGGTCCCCCCATAGGCTATTCAAAACCTCGGGAACGATTGTGTCTGTCTGCGTGAAATCTACTTAGGTTACCTTATGCCCTCATCTTACACCATTTATGCACTGGCTTTGCACTTGGCATACCCCCCTTCCAATACTGTAGACCGACATCTAGATCTACTCCCCTCCCCCAATCAATTACTACAATAACCCCTGATACCCCAGTTCTGTGCAACTGCTTCCTCATACACATACTGCCAGGTGATGTTACTTTGCCAATCTGGCTGAAGTCGTTGCCCCTCCCACGCCCCGTCCCCCCCCGACTCTTCCATATTTCTACCAGTCATCTGTAGGTACTATAACAATGATAAACGCTAAACTTCTAACCATCTATTATGTACATGCACAACACCCAAGAACCAGACCCACCTGTCAAGTATCATTCCCCCATATTTTAACACAGTTTACTGTGGATTTTACAAAATAACATATTAAATCAGGTTTAGACCAATTAGGCTTATGGATCATTTATCCGACCAAACGCGGCTTTCACCTGAAGCGCCACACTCATTATGATTAAATCAAAGTCCTCTCACCTTCCTGCAGGACAGAAATCGAGTTACAACTCCTGTCTATTTTAGTGGAGCTTAGGGCTTTCCTTTCAGTATTACTCACTCAATGGATGGCGCAGCCCTCAAAAAAAACAAACAAAAAAAAAAAAAACGTTATTTCTTTGGGGGAGGATGGAAATGAGAAAGAAAAAGTGTGGCCTACTGGGATTCGAACCTCAGATCTCTGGTATGCCATTCCAGCGCTCTAACCATTAAGCTACAGGCTCACTGATCAAAGCATCTGAGGAATTTCCTTACACCCACACACACATTCCTTTCTCTAGTGTTGCGCAATTATGCAACTAGGAACCAATGTTAGAAATACCACTTTCTCTCAGTGCAGTTTAACCCCTGCAAGGTATACATATTTTTTAAATCAAGGATGGAAATGAGAAAGGAAAAGTGTGGCCTACTGGGATTCGAACCTCAGATCTCTGGTATGCCGTTCCAGCGCTCTAACCATTAAGCTACAGGCTCACTGATCAAAGCGTCTGAGGAATTTCCTTACAGCCACACACACATTCCTTTCTCTAGTGTTTGGGGGAGGAGGGATGCAGGAATAAGGCAGAAATATTATTGTGTCCATTTCCTGACATCCTCTAATTATTGGACCTCCTCGTTTGTTCCACACAAGGCTCTGTGGCATCAGGCAATGTCATTATTCTTCGCTCTCCCTTGCCGGTGTGTGGACGATGCAGTTATAGTGGGATGCTTGAGAACCCTTCTGCTTCCTACACCACTCCTCATCCTCAGCATGCGATCCTAACTGTCCCAGGATCCATCCATACACATATTCAGAGTTATAAAAGTGGAAAGGAATAGAAGAAGGAGGCATACAGTACCGAGCGCACTTCTTTAACAAGCCAGATCCATCACCTTTATGTGCATTCTTGGTATTTTAAGTTAACTGTCCAGGGATTATTACACCTTCACACACTCCGTATGGGGCTATGCGACCCCTTTTTATAACCTCATTCGGCTACCTGTAGGAGGCATTTAAGCTTCATTTAAAAAGGTCTGGCAGCAGCGATCTAAGGTCTTTCTTGGCTTGGTCAGAGCTTTCGAAGAGTGCCATTGCTCGCTATGCTTAACCTGCAGAGTCGCTGGGTATTTTATCCGGAATGGTTTCCCCGCTGCTATTAATTTCACCACTATTGGGTGCAACTCCTGCCTCTTGACTCGGACTGAGTGTGGGAGATCTTGGGTGATCCTAAGCATTCTACCCTCCCACTTAATTTCCTTAAGTTCCTTGATTTTCATTAGTATATGTTGTTTGTCTAGGAAGTTGAGAAGCTTAAATATGAAGGGTCGAGGAGGCAAACCCACAGTTGGTGGGGGGCGCAGGGCATGATCTTATACGTTCCACTACATACGTGGAACCGTTGGGAGAAGGCCCACTATTTTTCACACAACTTTTGAATAAATTGAATCGGCATACTACTCTCCTCCCCTTCTGGGATGCCGATAATGACCAAATTATTTCTTCGGCTACGTCCCTCTAAGTCCTCCAATTTCTCCTCGAAACGCCGCATTCTCTTACTTGCTGCCATTATATCCTGTTCCATCTTTGCCTGCTTACTTTCCAGGGAAGTCACATGAACCTCGGAGTCCCCTACTCGGATAGTTAAGGCCGCAACTGAGGATTTAATTTGTTGTAAATCTTCCGCCATTGTTTCGATCCCCTCCTGTATCGGTCTCATTATTTCCAGGAACTTATCTTCCGATAAAGCAGGCTGCCCAGTCAAAGGCTTATGTGGATTCGCCGGCTGTTGCTTTGCCCGTTTTGCGGCCTTGTCTTTTTCCGGGCTTAGTGGAGGAGAATGCCGCGGTGGAGCTCGCTTCATATAAACCTCCATTTTGATCGCTTTGATGCACCCTGCAGGTAAGTTTTGATTCAAGCTAACACTATCAAGTATGATTGGTAGTCAAGATCAGACAATCCCTGAAGTTTTGAGCAATTAGAGTCGGGTGGAGAGCGGAGCCAATATGGAGTGCGTCCTACTCCCAGACCGTCATCACGTGACCGCCATCTGGTGTCATATCTGATTGTTTCTAACAGTCACCTGTGGTTGTGGACTACCCACCCCCCCTTCTCCACACCCCATCCCCCCAGGCATGGCATTTCCTTTATAGTCAAAGTTCCGACATCACTTCCTCAACAGGTCTTGGGGCAGAACTGTCATATTCTTAATAACTCATCACAGTGCATAAAGGGTAAGTACACACCACCAAAAAAAAAAATTGTATATATATTATAAGGGAGAGGAACATGTGGGGAGTGGTGCAATGCACTGGCTGTGGGGCAGCGGTTTTCCAGCAGACATTCCGGAAACTGCGTTGCTGTCCTATTTGCAGGCAACTGTCAGCTCTGAGGGAGGAAATTGCCCCCTCCAGGCTGAACTGGCAAGGACTAAGGAGGCCTCCCCCAACCAAAGAGTACCACTGCCACAACCACTGACTCAGAGGTTGCCAAGTATGAAGAGCAGTTGGACCACAGTGGGTTCTGGGAGGGTGCAGGTGGTGGAACAGAGGTAAAGCCCCCTAGTTGTACCTCTACACAAATCATACGCCAGTCTGGCAGAGCAAGGTTCCTCTATGATGGCACCCTCAGTGGAGACCAGGAAGAATGCTGAGGACATCCACAAGGAAGACCCACAAAAGGGTGACAAGGGACACCACAGGGGAAGGAAACAGCTTCTGATAGGGGACTCAATTGTTAGGGGTGTAGAACTGGGGAAGGAGAGAGAGAGTAAGGTGCCTGCCTGGTGCCATGGCTTGGAGGGACAAGAAGCGAATCCTCAGGATTGCAGAAGCAGCATCACAGGAGAGGGAACTAGATATCACTGTCCACCTTGGGATAAATTACCTAGCTAGGCATGGAATCAGTGCAGTGCAGGATGAATTTGTGGAGTTGGGGAGGGGCCTCAGACAGGTAGCAAGCATGGTTACCTTCTCAGAGGTGCTGCCAGTCCATGGCAGGGGTGAGGCTAGGGTACTGCACACCATGCAGTTTAATGAATGGTTGCAAAACTGGTGCAGAGCACAGGGCTTTGGCTTCATTGGGGACTGGGGGTACACCTCGAGAGATGAAGGTCTATACTGGCACAATGGTCTGCATCTGTCCACGAAGGGAACCAAGCTCCTAAGTGACAGGTTTAAATGCTTCCTTGGCAAGCTTTTAAACTTACCAAGGTGGGAGGTGCTGATAAGAGGCAGGAAATTTCAAACCTTCCCCCACAAAACATGGCAGGTAGTAAGGTAAACACTGAGGTACAGAGCTTAACAGAGGGTAGGGCAGGGGTAAATGGAAAAATAGACAAGGGCAATAAGAGCAGGGATGGGGGAAAAAAGGATAAAGCCAACATTAAATGGAGGGCAATGAGTACCAATGCCCGTAGTCTTGGAAACAAGCTTCCTGAGCTAGTAGCCCTGATGGAAGATGAACAATTGGATAGTGTGGCAGTCACGGAAACATGGTACACGGAGAACCATGACTGGGGTGTCAACATACTGGGGTACACAGTCTACAGAAGGGACAGGGAGGGTAAAAGAGGAGGTGGAGTAGCTCTCTACATAAGGGAAGGGATCAAAGCTACAGAACTAAAAAATAAAGGGGGATGACAAGAGACACTCTGGGTCACCTTGGAGACAGGGAATGGCATCACAGTCCGCACAGGGGTTGTATACAGACCCCCGTCTCAAGGGAAGGAAATGGACAAGAAAATGATAGAGGACATTCTCAAAATGGCTGAAAAAGGGGAGATACTGTTGATGGGAGACCTGAATCGCCAGATGTTAACTGGATGACATGTACTGTAGCCACATCCAAGAGCAGGTTCATTCTCGATGCCCTGCAGGGGGCAGGCCTTAGACAGCTAGTGGTGGAACCCACTCGGGAGGGAGCAATACTAGACCTGGTGCTCTCAAATGGAGAGAGGATCACACACTTAGAAGTCAGTAGACATCTGGGAACAAGTGGCCGCTGCACAGTGTGCTTCACAATAAGCACAACCATGGAGACAAGCCATACAAGAACGAGGATACTGGGCTTTAGAAGGGATGACTTTGGCAAAATGGGTGAATACCTGAGGAATGCACTAGCAAATGGCCAAAAAGGAGGGGTGGAAGAACAATGGAGAAAAATCAAAACTGCTATCATAGAGGCAACAAGCCTTTGTGTGAAACAAATAAAGAAAACAAAGTGGAGTGAAAAAACACTATGGTTTTCAAAAGAGGTGGCAGGGAAGGTTAAGGAGAAAAAGGCTGCATCCAAAAGTATAAGGAATCACAGAAGGAGCATGACGGGGAACTGTATCAATTAAAGCAGAAAGAAGTGGGGAAGGCAGTCAGAATAGCAAAGGCCCATACCGAGGAAAAAACAGCCAACTCAGTTAAGAAGGGGGATAAAACCTTTTATAGGTACATTAGGGAGCATAGAAAGGTTAAGGGAGGAATAGTGAAGATTAATAAAGGAGGGAGGTGGGCAGAGGAGACAGTGAAAAGGCAGAGATACTGAATGAATACTTTTGCTCAGTATTCACAAAGAAGATGAGGAGTAGTTACCTAAACCAGACAATAGAAGCACTCTGGGTAGGGGGGTTGACACCAGTCCATTTAGAGAAGAAAGAGTCCTGAATGAACTCCTAAAACTCAAGATGGACAAAGCAATGGGGCCTGATGGGATTAATCCCAGAATCCTAAAAGAACTAAGGGAAGACCTAGTGACACCACTGACCACACTTTTTAACAAATCATGGGAGGATGGGGTGGTACCTGAGGACTGGAGGAGGGCAGTGTGATTCCCCTTCACAAAAGTGGGAGCAAAGCAGAAGCAGGAAACTACAGACCTGTAAGTTTGACCTCAGTGGCAGGGAAAATGATGGAATCACTTCTGAAAGAAAGAACTGTTGAGTACCTAGATGCCAACGGGGCACAGGACCCAAAGCAGCATGGATTTACAGCAGGAAGGTCTTGTCAGATGAATCTAATTGATTTCTTTGACTGGGTGACCAAAGTAATAGACCAGGGAGGGGCTGTGGATATGGCCTACCTAGACTTTAGCAAGGCATTTGTCACAGTCCTGCACAAAAGACTAATAATTAAGTTAGCCAGCCTGGGAGTGGGTTCCAGGGTGGTAGCCTGGGTAGCAAACTGGCTGGACAACAGGACACTGAAGGTAATAGTGAATGGAACACATTCTGAAGAAAGGGGGGTTACTAATGGAGTACCTCAGGGCTCAGTACTGGGTCCAGTCCTCTTTAACATCTTTATAGGTGACATTGCAGAGGGTCTGAAGGGAAAGTTATATCTCTTTGCAGATGACACAAAGATCTGTAACAGAGTTGATACACAAGGGGGGGTGGAAAGGATGAGAAGGGACTTGGCAAGGTTGGAGGAATGGTCAGACACATGGCAACTTAGATTCAACGCAAAGAAGTGCAAAGTAATGCACCTGGGAAACAAAAACCCAGGAGAAGAGTACACAATAGCAGGGGAGGTACTAACAACAACAAAAATGGAAAGGGACTTTGGGGTAGTCATATCAGATGGCCTAAAGGTGGGTAAGCAATGTGAGAAGTCAGTAAGGAGAGCCAGGGGGATACTGGGATGCATAGGAAGGGGCATCACAAGTAGAAAAAGGGAAGTGGTTATCCCTCTGTACAGACAGTTGGTGAGACCCCATCTGGAATACTGTGTGCAGTTTTGGAGACCCCATCTACGCAAGGACATAGACAGGATGGAAGCAGTCCAGAGGAGGGCAACTAAAATGGTGCAGGGTCTGCATCAGAAACCATATAAGAGAGACTGAGAGAGCTAATATGTATACCCTTGATGAAAGGAGGGACAGGGGGACATGATAGAAACTTTCAAGTACCTCAAGGGAATCAACAAAGTCCAGGAGGGTAGCATCTTTCAGAAAAAGAGATGTGTAAGAACAAGGCGGCACAATTTAAAGATAGAGGGAGGACAGCTCAGGGGTAATGTGAGGAAATTTTTTTTCACGGAGAGAGTGATGGATGCATGGAATTGCCTTCCTGGGGAGGTTGTTGGGTCTAAAACAGTGGGGGAATTCAGACATGCATGGGACAGATGTAAGGCAATTGTAGTGGGGGTTGCAGGAAGTAGGCTGTTGGTTAACTAGAATCTGCAGCTTATCCAATAGGAAGGGAAATGGGTAGACTGGGTGGGCCAAGTGGTCCTTATCTGCTGTCAAAGTCTATGTTATGTTTCTAAGGTCACTGGTCATCACAACAGTGCTTAGAAACTTTGTTTCCCTTGTATGATGTCACAGTTGGGGGTTGCAGCACTGAGAAAAAAAGGGGCGGGTTATGCAAATGAAGCAAGAGCACAGAAATAAAAGCATTTTTCTCATGGAAAACAGCACTTTTTGTCAGTTTGACTGGTAGGAGATTAAATCACAACCCCTACAGGTTACTAATCCCATTTGCTATGGTAAAACTCAGAAAATCACTTTAAGGTGCATACATTTTTGTAAAGCATTGGTGCATTTCATGAAATTCTCACTCCGCATTAATGTAGTGTGAATTTCTGTATTCGTGCTGTGATTCTGTTGATGTATATGAGCATCCTGATTGGTGTGGAATGAAAAAAGATAGTTTCAGCCAAAGGTGGCTTTCTCTTTAATAGTTCTCTCTCTTTCCAAGTTAGCTTCCTAGTTCTCAGGCTCTGCTGAAGATTTATATTTGAAACATACAGACCTGCAAAATTGAAAACACACTAAGATAAGACCTGATGTACTATTTTGAGGAGTCACAGAGTCCTTCAGCCTCCCCATTTCTCACAGTCTGCAACTAATGACCCAAGGCAAAGCATCAAATCTGGGTGACTTCAAGCACTTTGTTTAATTATCTACAATCTGTCACTCTGGTCTGCCCAACCTTTCATCTTTTGTTGAACTTGGCACTGGGAAGGATAAAATATCCCAAGGTCCTGACCTATTACAAGCTTTCAAAGAAAACAAGAAAGTGTCTGAAAACCACAAAGATGTCCCTTAACTGGAGGAAACCAGCAAAGGAAATTTTAACAGCCAGAAGGAAAAACTCAAGTAATCTTGATCTCCGACAGGCATTACATAATGCTCAGCTATGTGCCTTGTGTCCAGCCCATCCCTTTCTCATTCCTTTCTGTGGACAGCTGTCATTTGACATGCTCCTGTCTCACAAATAATAATTGGAGAACACAGTGAAGATGGTCCCATTGTACTGCGATTTATACCAATACCTGTCAATATCCAAACGCTTGTTTTCACCACTAAAGCCTGATCAAACCAATTAGTTGTCCATGCCTCCCAAACTGCTTTTCTTTTCTCTTTCTTTATTTCTTTAATTTTTCATAACATCTGTCTCTTGTGGTAAGCCATTATCGCACTGAGATCACAGGGGAGGGGAACTCAGTGTGCCTGATAAACACATATCAGCCAGCCTCTTCCAGAAAATGCCGTACACACACAGATTCCCTTCCCCCACCATGGTCCTAGCATTCTTTGTGTTTACCGTGGGATTTAGACAGAACATAAACACAATCTTTTTTTTCAAAGAACAGAAACAATTTTGTCTTACTGTCTAGCTTTCTGGCAGGCACTATTGGTGTGCAAACTGCACAAAACTGGAAGAAAATGTGTAGTCAAATAAACTACGTAATGCTGTCTAAGGATAAGGCGTTTGCACTGAACATGTTTTTTTTCTAGATTCTTGTGCCTTGGAATGCCAAAGTACAATCCGCATGATCCATGTGCCACTGAGAATATCAAACAAAGCTTGACAGAAAGAGTGCACTTAAAAAGCCATTCAACAATACGAAATAAGTTGATTTGCAGGAAGAAACAGAACTTATTTCAGTTCTATAAATTCTGAGCACCCACTACATGGGGTGTTCAGCATGGGTTCAAGGGATGCAATCAGCCATTAGCAGAACCAGAATCTGAAGTAAGCAATAAGCCATGACAGGGTGTGTGTGTTAGACACTTTAACACATGGCTAGGAGGCGTAGCGAGGCACGAGGTCGCAGGCTGAGGGCGATCAGTCTCCTACCCATGTGTTAAAGTGTCTAACACACACCCTGGAGTGGCTTATTGTGCCTATGAAATGACTCAAAAAATTAGAGACATTAATAATCACATTACAATTGTTAAAATTAAAGATTTATCAATTTATTAAAAGGTGATAACCTTGTGCAGAGCAAAGTAGTCCCATATTTTTTTCTATTTTTTTCATGAAAGAACGTATGTGGGTGGGTGGAACAATAAAATGGACTGTTAAGTTCATCATTTTACAAGGCTGTCTGTAATTTGTTTTTAATTTCAAACTATGCAACTGTTAGTAAACACATTGTGCAGAAAAGAGTGAAACATGTACAGTCACTGTAACATTAGCACAATGTTATGACATGGGTATCATAACCAGGTGAAAGCTTCTTACAAAAGAAGCTTTCAGATCATTTCTCAAAGTAAACAGGAACACTGAATGAGTCATGCTGCAGTTTTTCGTTGTGACTAATGTGAACTGTGGCTGTGGGGACTGCTGATGCTGGCTTTCATCGGTGAGGTCCTGTTCTTTGTACTGCTGCAGCATTTTACCAACGGATATCAGTGTGGGGCAGAGCTGACTCAGAGGTTGCTTCAGGGATTGTATGCTTGGAGAAACTTTTTCTAGAGTTGACTTTTCTTGTTTTTGGTGCCAGGATATGACACCATTTCCTGTGGTCATCTGGCTTGGCACGCCAGTAGCTTTGCAGTCTTGCCTCATTTAAGTGGCCCGTGAGGCATATGATTTCCTGGCTCTCTAAGCCAGCATCCAAGAGAAGCTGGACAGCGGTCGCTCGCAATCAGTGATTTGTGTGCCACTGTGAGAGACCTGCTTCTTCACTGAGTCATGACACGAAGGTGGATAAATAATTTAGACCCACCAGCTCGTCTGAAAACCAGACCGGGAGGGAGTCAAGCGGAATTTGTGGAAGTCTCCAGGGGTGTAAATACAGGGCTTTCCACTCTGGAGGATGCTTGCTAAGGTAAAACTTAAAGCTCTGAACTGGGCAAAGTGGATTGCCCAGTTGGGCACACATAAAACCTTGGTGTCTAGATTTACGAGACTCTAGTGGATTGTTGTGGTTTTTTAGTATGCTCATTAAAACTGAACATTACACAAACTGCACCATTTTCATCAGTTTTCACTGAAAAATGCTCCAGTTTCAGTTGACAGAGCCCTTCCTGGACATGTCTGACCATATACAATTGAATATCTAACCATGCCTTTTTAACTAGGCCAGGCGCGGTCTGGGGAGAACAAATGTCTGAATGTCTAAGTTTTTCCAAGTCTGCTCTTATAAGGGGCTCATGGTGCTGCGATTTGTCTTGCTGGGACCTCCAGTACACTTTCATTTTTGCTGTAAATTCAGTATATCTGGATTGGAATTCAGGATCCCCGCATTAGGTTAATAGGCTGCCCCATGGCCGGTGACCCCAGGTGGTACTTCAGTGCAGCTCGAAGACCGCAGAAACTTAAGATAGCATACCTGACTCCTGCAGTCGTCCATGCCACTGCAAAAATTTTCTGAGGATTGTGTTCAGGTCTTCCTTTGAAATACAGCCCCAGTCAAGAACAGTATTTGTTGCCATTGCCCACTCATCGAAAACATGTAATGCCCATGAAGTTAATCTTTCCTTGTTCTTTTCATTTTTCTCCTGATCAAGACAATCAAGTTGACCAGCAGTGTAAGTGGAGAAACGCTTACTCACTGCGGCATTTGCGGACTCACTTTGACAAGTCAGGTTGCTGATTTGACAGGTGGAGCTGCTCGTTTGACAGGGTAAGCTGTTCATTTCACAGGCTGTGGGCAGCTCATCTGTAGGCTCATTTTCAGGATGCATTAGCTGTTCCAAATCCTCCTCAGGCAGGCTGATATTGAAGTTGGCTTCAGGAAGCAATGCCATTCTGACAAATTGGTAATACAGCCACTCGCACATGGTGAAAACAAGATGGCTGATTTTCAATTTGCTAACATTCTAACTCGCAGCTTTACCAGGATCAGTGCCCACTGAGCACCGCTGGTCCTTTTTCCTGTGCGAAAGAAGGAATATCACACAGGTATGGACCAATCAGATTGGTCAGATATTGATGTCCATTTCATAACTGCATTTCATACACATCTAATAATACAGGACTCTGGGTTCAGGTTCTTTGGATTCTCTGAACTTAGATACCTGAACCAATTTTAAGAGATTTATTTTATTAATTGTGACACATTTCTACCCAAAAGGCTGCCTGATGGCCCAGTGGGAGCACAATGTGCTCCCTTATGGGCTACTTGAGTTTGAGAATGAGCTCAGGAAGATGGTTAGCAGCCCAGGGCTGGGGAGGCACTGCTGCGTTGCAGTACTCCCAGCCTGTAGAAGGATGGCATTGGGATGTACCAACCTGTTGACCCTGTGCTGTGCAGGAAGCTTGCTCCGCCACAGGGGATGTCAGCAGCATGTTGAGGCTGGTGGTGGCCTGCGTCTGACATCAGGGGAGGTGGGCAGAGAGACAACCAGATGGCTGCTGGCAGGATGAGGTCCCCTGAAGTAGGCTCTGCACCCTGTACAGGGCTCTGGACTACCCATCTGGATTGTGTTTGGGGGTGCAGGACAAGGGTAGTCTCTGTGTTAATGGGTGACAGGGCTGGGTGGCTGGTATAAGGAAGGGGGTTGGAAGCATGGGGAATAAAAAAACCTTGATGAAAAAAAGATTCCTCCCCACAGATGTAAAATAAACTGCACACTTATTCTGCTGAACTTTGCTTGATATTCTCAAAGGCACATGGATCAAGGGGATTGTATGTTGGCATTCCAGTATAAAAGGCAAATAAAAATAGTTTGAGAGGCATGAACAACTAATTGGTTTGATCAGGTTTTAGTAGTGAAAACAAGAATCTGGATGCTGATGGGTATTGGTATAAATTACAGTACAACGCAACCGTCTTTACCATGTTCCCCAATTACCATGATTGAGAGAGGAGCATGTCAGATGACAGCTGTCCACAGAAATGAATCAAAAAGGGATGGGCTGGAAACACGACACATAGGCAAAGCATCAAATCTATATGTACTCAGCAACACTCAATATCTGACAGGTGAAATTTTGCCTGTCCACATTGTGGCTTCTGCCAAGCCACATTTCGACATCTCAGGCATCCTCTCATAGCCCTTTGAGCTAACAGTGCCTCTGACAGGGGACTACATGCCTCAACGGTGAGAAAAGCCTTCTGCCACACTCCCCGAGCCCTTGCTTGCATGTGTCCTCTCATAGCCCTTTGGGCTAACTGCGCCTCTGATGGGGGACTACACACCTCCATGGTGAGAAGAGCGTGCTGCCATACTCCCCGAGCCCTTGCTTGCAGGTGTCCTCTCATAGCCATTTGGGCTAACAGCACCTCTGACGGGGGACTACATGCCTCCATGGTGAGAAGAGACTGCTGCAAGACTCCCTGAGCCCTTGCTTGCAGGCATCCTCTCATAGCCCTTTGGGCTAACAGCACCTTCAATGGGGGACTACACACCTCAATGGTGAAAAGAGCCTGCTGCCACACTCCCCGAGCCCTTGCTTGCAGGTACGGCCTGGACAGCGTTCCAGGAACTCAAGGCTGCGTGGCTGTCTCTGTAAATTTTCTAAGGACAATTGCCTTTCTCTTGGGACAGCTCTTATCGGTCGCCTGTGGACCACAAGCTCCTTCTTTGGTTCCTCATCCTACCAGGCATTTTCAACTTCCTCCTGACTGGACTATGTCACTACCATCGGCTAGTTTAACCTTTTTTGTCCCCCAATCCAATATTGCCTCTGATTTCTGGACTGTTTTAATACTCAGTGCTGAATTTCTTCAGCTTAAAGTGTAATTTTACCTGTATTTTAAGTGTCTACTTTTCCATTTGCAGATTATACTGTAAAGCCACTAAAGGGCAACAAGACGTGTATGTTGCAATCCTCTTCCCACTGCTCTCCCCTAACACTTCTAGTCCTGGGTCCTTCATACCTAAAGCAAATTATCTATGTCCTAACATTCAGTGGTGTAATCTGAATCTATAAGTCTGTACAAAGCCTCTACTACCCTTCCCAGAATGGTTTCCATCTCCCTCCTACTCACACCTTCCTGGTTCTTACCCTTATCCCAGTCTCCCCCTCCACACCTATTCCCACTTCTCTCTCTCCGCTTCCCTTCCAGATACCGCCTTCATCCTGTCAATCACCCTCACAGCTCCTCTTGTAAATAGACTCCACTTTCCCTACTACCCTCCAGCTTCTCTGTTTTCCCTTCCTAGTCATTTTGCCTTTCTTCCATTTCCTTATCTCCTTCTCTCCACCCCTCCCTCACTTTTCCCCTCCCTCACGTATTTCCTATTCTAATTACAAAAGTTCTAAATTTCACTATTTCATCCTTGCCCTCCTCCTTCTTTCATCAGAGAACATCCACCCCAACCCTGGCCCTATTTCTTCTCCTACCCTTGCTCTTTACCCAAACAACATGTCTCCAAACCCCACTTCCACTACAACCCTTCCTAACGGGTTGAAGCTCATCCACCTGAACATCTGCAGCCTGCTACCTACAATCGACCTCCTACAAACTCATAATTTCACACATCCCTGACATCCTAATTAGTACCGAGACATGACTCAAAAAAAGCATCCCTGACAATGCCATCGCTATCCCTGGATGTTCCCATTCCAGACAAGATCAATTGGATCGAGGAGGGGGAGTGGCCATGCATATCCTGTCCTCACTGCAGTTTACTACCACCATGTCTACCACCATCCCAGCTATCTATGAAGCCCTTGTCACCCGCATTACCCTTCCTTTCTCAATCCCAGTCTTTGTGGCTGGCATCTATTGCTGCCCAAGCATTCATTCCTCGGTCATGACTGAACTCTTAGCCAACATCACCTCCCTCTTGCAATCTGGGGAACTGTTCATAATGGGTGACTTGAATCTAAATTGGTTGTCTCCCAAGTTAAACAAGCTACACAGTGATGACACTGCTCTAAACCTCAATCAACTTATACTTGAACCCACACGCCCTAATTCCAAAACACAAAACCACACCGTGCTTGACTGGGCACTTACAACCCACCTGTACTGCATCATTAAATCTGGTCTTCTCCCTGATGCCCTTAGTGATCACAACCCCAATTTCATTGTTGGTAAGGTCCATCGCCCCAAATTGCCCTCTAAAATCATACAGCTCTGGTCCTTTAAATCCATAGACCTTATCCCACTCAGCTCTGCACTTGCTTCCACTGACTGGACCTCCCTCTCTATTGCCATTTCTGTCAACCAAGTCCTTGACTATTTTAAGGATAAATTCACTGCCACCTGGAATGCCTTTGCTCCTTTCAGAAGGACCAGAGTCCATGGGCTTCACCTCCCCAGGATCACCCCAAGCTACTGGCATGCTTCCGGGAGCATGACCAGGCCTGGAGAAAACACAAATCTACTAAACATCCAAATGACTATGCCAAGTACAGAATGCTATGCAATTCATGTACTAAAGCTACTAAACTGGCTAAGTCTGATTATTTCCTTTTTTTTTTTGCAAATAACTTTATTTTATAACAAATAACCATACAATAGATAACCCCCACCCAAGGGGCAAAAACCCCTTTACAAACTTGCATACTGTAGATTATCATAAGTTGTTAGATATTAAAGGCAGAAATAAAGGGGGATGCCCTCCCAAACCCTCCCCAACACAACCCACCCTTCCCACTCCCCGACCCGCAGGCAGCATTCCTTTTAAACCAGAAAAAGAGAGAGAGAACTTGATAATATAGACCAGAGTAAGTAAGCAACCTCTACATTGGCTAACCAAGCAATACAAATTGCTTAGACCTTAAAACAAAAATGTGCGTCCTAAGTGTAAGCCAAAGGAAAGCGAATATACCTTTTGGTCCAGAATGTTCCCAGACATCAGTATAAGAAAGAGGAAATATGTTAGGCATGTCAAAATCAGTAGCATGTCCAAGAGGAGAAACCTTCCCCACTAATAACCATACTTGACCTTCAGACTCCTCGAAAGGTTATCCCAGTTCTTATTAAATTTTTCCTTGAATTGAGAAAATTTGCCACGGACCTCTCCGCATTTAAAGCACCAGAAACTCGTCCACCATTCCTTATAGGAAGGAGATCTATCAGTGTGCCAATAACGTAGAAGGAGGAGCTTAGTTACCAAAACCACCAGGGCCACTTGATATTTCTGAGCTACTGTAGGTATGTGAGAAAACTTACCAAAATACAGACATCGGCATTAAAGTAATCCAAAATATATTAGCATAGGGGCCTATCCATAGCTTCACTAACTCCCAAAGTTTAACTGCTTGAGGGCATTCCCATAATTTGTGATAAGTGGTACTAGCAGGGTTGCCACACATCTTGCATTCTGGGGAATTAAGGTTATATATTCGGGAGAGTTTAGCAGGGGAGAGATACAAATTATGCAGAAGATTAAACTGTAGACCCCTTAATCTATCTTGTTTGACATATACGTATAGGTCCGACCAAACCTTACACCAGTCTTCCTCAGACCAACCCAGCGAGAGGTTTGCCTCCCAATAATAGGGCATTGGGGAGATATTAATGTCTCTCTTAGCTATAATTGCTTTATATAATTTAGAGACTGGTTTGCTAGATAACGTCAAATCCCTCATTTTCCTTAAAAACTCCCCAGCTACATCTGATCCTTTGCCGGCCCTAGAAGGGAACTAATGCATCTATGAATCTGATACAAGCGTAATCGCTCGTGAGGGTTCCACCCAAGAGCACCTCCACACCAATACAGAGGCGAGATAACTGAACCTTCTGATGAAATCAGCTATCTTTGGTTTAAAGGAAGTTACCTCACATCTCCTTATCGACTGTTTCCGACCAAAGGTTAGGGTTCTTTAGGATGGGCTGCATTACATCTTTTGCATATGGGATACTCAGAAGCAGTATAGCTGGTGGAGGCCCTTATATCCCACCCACAGGAATCTCTTACTTTGGAGGGAACTTTAGACCACGGAATGTACAAACAGGCTTCAAGGTCTAGATTAACACTATGTGCTAACAACCAATCAAGCTTAAGCCCCTTCGAAGCTACTCCCCCGTCTGACACCCATAAGGCTGCCCTAGCAATGTGGTTGGCCAGATAGTAGATATAAAAATCTGGGATTTGCAAACCCCCTAGCATCCTTGAATGGGTGAGCTTGCTGTAGGCCCTGCGTGGAGGTTTCCCTTTCCATAAAAAATCGGTTCAATATTTGTAAATCGGGTTAAAGAAGGACCTGGGAAGGTATAGATTAAGGTTGTACAGAGGTAAATAATTTTGGTAGGATCATCATTTGATTGTATTTATTCTCCCCAGAAGGATAATGGAGCTTTGACCACCTTTCCAGGTTCTCCTTGACTGACCCCAGTAAAGGTTTAAAATTTAAATCTACCAGATCAGTTAAGTCTTGGAAATTTGAATTCCTAGGTACTGCAGGGACTTAGGCTGCCATTGTAAGCCCAAGGATGCACACAACTTTGTTGCAGGAAGGAGAGGCGGATGGACCATAGTTTTGCTTTTGTTCAAATTGTAACCCGAAATTTTACCAAGACCGAAATAATTTGAAACACCGGGAAGTGATTTCTGGGTGTTGCAGAGATGTAGAAATATATATCATCAGCAAAGCTGACAACTTATATTCAGACCTCCTATACAGATCCCTTGAACTTGCTTGTCATTATTAATAACCCTGATTAAAGGTTTCAAATACAAATTGAACAGATAGGGAGAGGGACATCCTGCGTGTGCCCCACAATAGAGGAAAAACCGATGAGATCAAGTTGTTGCATTGAATCCTTGCTGAGGACATGTATAGAGAACCGAATAAAGTCAAAAATTTCTCTGGAAAGCCAAATTTAGATAATACCTGAAACATAAAATTCCACTCCACTCTATCAAAGCTTTCTCTGCATCCAAGGACACCAGAGATGCTTCCATATCTGGGCTCGAGGATGCAGAGATTAAATAAAACAATTTTCTAAAATGGTCCCTGATGAACACCCATACGAAACCAACCTGTTCCAGACTCACTGGGTCCAACCACGAGTTTGATCTAGTGGCCAAAATCTGGCATAAATCTTAACATCGATGTTCAATAGTGAGATTGGCTATAGTTACCCACCAGATCTAATGGTTTACCCGGTTTAGGTAGTAAAATAATTCTCGCTTCAAAAAGGGATGGGTCTTTGACCCCGTGCTCCTGCCAAAAAGCAAAAAGTTGCTGTAATAATGGTACCAAAAGATCCTTGAATGACTTGAAGAAAAGGGCTGTAAAGCCATCCGGCCCGGGGCTTTATCTATCTTTAGGGCGTCAATAGCTTCCACGATCTCTTTTTGAGAGAAGGGAGCCGCCAGCCTCTGACTACTCTCTTCCGAGAGTGAAGGGAAAGGAACCCTTCCCAAAAACTCCCTTATCATAGTGTTCCTGTCCGAAGAAGGGGCACATTAGAGTATAGGTTTTGTAAAGTCAAAAGATTCCTAATATACCCTCTGGATCGGAAACTGTGGTGTTTGTCTCAGGTGTTTCAGCCCTGCCACACTCTTAGCTGTTGCTCTCTGCTTCAACTGCCAAGCAAGAATTTTTCCAGCTTTACTACCTTGTCCTATATATAAGGCCTTTAATGTAGAGGCTCAATTCTCAACTCCTTCCCGTAACGTGCCCGCATACCAGGCCCTGAGTGTGGCTAATTCTTGATCGTGACCGGTAGATCTCACATCAGCTCCCAGCAGCTCTAGAGCTCTAATTCTTTCTAACCAATTAGATAAAAGATGAGTCCTATTCTTTTTATGAACTGATGCTAGTCTAATTAGCTCGCCTCTCCACACGGCCTTCAGGGCCGACCATGTCTGGTCCACCGCATTGATAGAGCCCCAATTAGATGTAATTGCAAAGGACATAAAGGAGAGAAAGTGACCCAGCAATTTGGGATCCTTTAATAAAGAATCATTTAAAGACCATGAGTAAGATCTAGGTGGAGCAGACAGTGGACAGAATCGAAAACCTATGGGTGAGTGATCTGAGATTACCCGACTCTCTATAGTGACTTCAAAAATAAAGGAAAGAATCTGGTAACTAATCAGGAAAAAATCAATCCGGGAATAGCTTCTGTGTACAGGAGAATAGAAAGTAAATTCTTTGGCGGTGGGATTAAACATTCTCCACGGTCAATTAGACCCAAGGAGGAGGTTAATTCAGCAGCGCCCTCTGGGATGAAGACAGGCCTGCAGCTCTGCACTCACGAACGATCAATACGGTTGGACTGTACCTGATTCCAGTCTCCTCCTAAAATAACGGACTATCTGCAAGTGGAGCTATTAATACAGCCAGCTGGGTAAAGGAAGGTGACTCCTGATTTGGGCCATAAATAGACCCCAGTACTATACTGATTCCCCCCAGCTTCCCTGAGACTATAACATATATCTACCGTTGGGGTCAGAGAGGATCTCTGTGGGAAAAGAGGATTCCTTTTGCCACCAAAATGGCTACCCCTCTTTTGCTAGAGGAGATCCCTGCTCCAAAAACCTGACCAACCCACCTTTTTCTAAAATGATGGAGCTGCTCTTGAGGTGTATGAGTTTCTTGAAGAAAAACAATTGACAGATCCAGATCTGCCAGATGATTTAAAATAACATATTTTTTCTTGTTATCCTTCCCCCCTTTTATATTCCAAGAAATAATATTCAGGTTGCTAACCATATGGTATTTTAACAAAGGAAGATAAGATCATTTGGAAGCTGCCTGCACCCACCCTAGTATCCCCCACATACCACAACCCTAAAAAAAGACACCCAATGAAACCCTCCCCACACCCCATCCCAACCTCCCTAAGCACCAACCTCCCAGCCCACGGCCGACTCCATAACCACTGGACCATGGCGTGCACTGAGCGAGCCCCCTCCCCGACCAAATGAGGATAAGTATCACATTCCGAGAGCTTAGAGAAAAATTATGTGAACCCTGACTAAAGGTAACCCCTAAAGTACATTAACAGCAACCTTGAGAGAAAAAAACAATAGATCCACCCTGTAGTATCGGTTACACTTGTAGATACTAGGTGTCAGAATAACTCTCATTGAGGGGCAGGAGCGGCTGACACCATTGATATTACAGCAAATAGGTGCCCATTGCAAAAGCAAACCCGAGAAACCAGAACTTTGTGCAGCAGTTCCTAAAAGGAAATGTTTAAAGTCCTTCTATGTACCCAGTTGATATGTTACAAGTTATTATATCATAACGAATATTACCCATAACATAGGTATCCCAATGATACAAATCTCATACTGGGACTGGCCGAAAAATAAGTCACCCCCAAAAGTCCTGGATAATAACTAAAAGAGAAAAAAGAACTGAGGGCATGCAGTAACTCGCACATGTTTACAACGGTTGCCAGCCCTGTCAAGCGAGTAAAAAAAAAACATGTTATTAGGGCAACCCCTCTTTCCAAACATGCCATCCCTCCATATAAAATATATATCCCCCAGTTCTTAAACTATTAAATGTCCATAGAAGGGGTCCATATATAGCTACATCAAAGCAGCTTTAGCATGCTAAAGTAAAGCAATCTCTCCGTAATCCTTACGAATAGAAGGTGAGAAAAAAGCGTCCCGACTGTAGATCTATTCACCCCATTGGGAATAAGTCAGGCATCATCTTGCTAAGGTATTTTAAGGACTCCTCCGATTGTATCAAATCGCTTTGGCCCATCCTTAAGGGAGATTTCCAGCCTAGCCGGGTACAACATGCGGTGTTTGACTCCTGCGGCCCACAGTTTGGAAGTAATGGGTCGGAAGTTAGCTCTTGCCAGGCGTATCTTCAGCGTTAGATCAGGAACCACCAGAAGCTTCTTGCCCTCCCATAATATTGCAGGTAACTTCCTCGCCTCCTTCAAAATATGCTCCCGATCGAGGAAATTGAGGAGCTTGAAGATTAGAGGCCTGGGGGGGTCTGTCGAAGGTGGTTTTGCCTTAAGGCCGGTGGCCCTTTCAATTATGTATTCCGGCCCATTAGTCGAGGGCCGACTGTTTCTTTAAAATTTCTGCAAGAACAAAAATTGTATTGGTCTTCTTCTGCCCTCTGGAAGTCCTAAAAGGACCAAATTGTTGCAGCGATTCCTTCCTCTCGAGATCATCGGGAGCGGTCTTCTAATTTGGCCACCGCTCTCTTGCACTCGACCATGGCTGGGCCGGGTTTATCAGTGCTTCTTTCCAGCAACGAAATTAGGGGCTTGGTATCAGTGACTCTCCGAGCAAGCTGCGTTAATGCAGGTTTGAATTCTGCTAAGTCTTCTATTAGTTTAAAGAGGGCTTCCTTTATTGTTGAAAGTTAGCCATAAACCGGGTGAGGTTAATTAGTCCTGAGGATCTGGTGGGATGAGCTGCGCCTATAGGTTCGCCTCGAGCTCCTTGGAGTTTCTTCCATTCTCTCACCCGATCGCGAAAGGCATTAAATATAGTAGATCGCTGCTGTTAGAGTGGGTTTAACTCAGTAAACTGCGTTAGAATGTGAAAAATAAAGTAGATTGTAACACCGGAGCGGGGAGAGTCTCAGAGCAGCTGCTATTCCTCCAGGCGCATCACGTGACTCCCAAGTCCGATTATTTCAACTCCTCATTCCTGACTAACATTAACTCTCCATCTAAATTCTGGAGGGTGGTTCATGGCCTATTCTCTCCCCCCTCTCACCCTCCCCCCTTCAATTCTCAAAATAAATAACTCCCTAGTTTCCGACCCTGGCTCCGTGGTCAATGAATTTAATGCCTACTACACCTCGTGTGCCACATTTCTTCTAAATTCCCACTCCCCCTTGCCACCTACTAACTTCAGCCCTTCGCCTCAGCCAGTGCCTACCCCACCCCCTTTTTCCTTTTCTATCTCCTCTGGCAAAGCTCTTAGTGCTCTCCTATCCCTCAACCTCTCTAAAGGCCCCTCACCAGATGAGCTTGATCCTAAACTTCTCTACCTTTTTGCTCCTGCAATTGCTTATCCTATCTCCCTAATCCTTAACCTCTCCTTAATTTCTGCCCAAATACCCTCATCCTGGCAACACGCTGTAGTCCTTCATCTCCCCAAGGGTGGTGACACATCCACTCCTGGCAACTATTGCCCATTTCCCTCCATCCTACCCTTGCCAAACTTCAAGAATATTTAGTTCTCTCTCAACTATCACCCTTCCTCTCCAATTCCTCCTTCTTCACCCCCTTCTAATCTGGTTTTTGGAAGAACCACTCAACAACCACCTCCCTCCTCAGGCTTACTGACTCCATCCTTTCAGGAATGGATGATGGCCTGATCACCTTGGCCATCTTTGTTGACCTAGCCAAAGCTTCTACACTGTTTCCCATCCTCTGCTTCTTGATTCCCTCTCAGCTGGCTTTGCTCCATCAGCCACCAACTGGTTTAAATCCTACCTCACTGCCAGGACCCAATCGGTGAGAATCCTTGATTCCATCTCCCCTCCACTCCCCATCAATACTGGTGTCCCTCAGGGCTAAGTGCTTGGTCCTCTACTCTTCTCCATTTTCCTTAATGATCTTCCCACAGCCTGCTCATCCTCATTGATCCACATGTATGCTGACGATACTGTTTTATACAGTTCCGGCAAAAACCCTGCTGTTGTGGAAACCAGCTTACAGCATGACTTCAACCAAGTTCAGCTCTGGTTTGCTTCTCACCAGCTTTTTCTAAATGCCAAGAAGACAGTCTCAATGACCTATGGCACCAGGCAGAGACTCTCTAGGCTCCCAGCCCTACCCACCTTCCACACCCTTGACAGGACCATTCTGGAGGACACCTCCTCATTTAAATATCTGGGACTTTGGCTGGACCTGCACCTCAGCTTCTCTGTACATATTGATGCTATCCTTAAGAAACTGCACCCCAAGTTTGGTGCTTTATACAGGAATCATAGTTGCATCCCGCTGACTTCAAGGCGTGAAATTGTCCAGAAGATGATACTCCCCATCTTTGACTACTGTGACGTAGTCTATGGTGCTGCTCCCAAATCTCCCCTGACCAAGTTGGACACTCTCTTTAACTCCTTCTGTCACTTTGTTCTCAACTCCCCTTCCCGCTCCCACCACTGTGAACTCTATCACTCTCTAACCTTCCTTCCTCCCTCTGTCTCACAGACGCATCTCACACTGTGCCAAACTAACCTCAAAATTCTGGTTTGGAGTGGTCCCTTCCTATCTCTCATCCTCTCTCTCCACTCCACCTCCCACACCCACTCTCTCAGATCTAATGACGCCCGCACCTTGATGGTCCCTCGCTACTCCACCCTCATCGGTCAGGTTGGTTTCACCGATCGCTTCCCTAAAATCTGGAATTCCCTCCCCCCTGAAATACGACACTCCTCCTCCAACTACTCCCTTACCTCTGCCCTACACAATTACCTCTCCCTCAGCTGTTCCTGCTTTAACCTTCCTTAATACCTATCCCCAGTTTCTGCCTTCCTACTCTGACCCTCCCTGGCAGGGTTCTCAACATCCTGAAGGGGGAATCAGGAAATGGCTACCCCTTCTCCTCGCCCCCTCTCTTCTCCACTTGCCCTTCTGGGTCACCTGTGTGCACAACCTACTCCATCCTTTTTACTCCAACAGCACTTGCGTACTACCTTGAGCCTGCTCCTGGTACACTCATGCACTATAATGGTTCTGTAACATTATTACTGTTTTGTACGTTTATATGTTCTTTTGTACAATTTTGGACATGTATTGTAATTTACCCAATGTTCCACTACTGTTTATTGTACAATACCTTATGTTCCGACTGTTGCATAATCTTACAATGTTGTAGTGTTTGTACTACCCACATACTATTGTAACTGATCATCCTTCACAACCATATGTAACCCCCTCCCCCCAGGTCGCACCGTGAAATGAGCAACTTGTTGTTCAGTGTGCCCTCCTGGTGAAACATTTCAATAAATAAAATTAAAAATAAAACTTTGCTGTTGCTGTGACTTAGTGGAATCTTTTGTCGACACCAATTACAGCTCAGGCAAAATGACACCTGGCATTACAGCACCACACATTTTGGCTCCCAGTAGTTACAGCACCAAAGTACACTCCCAGGAAACAGTCAGCATTTGCGGTGGACATTGCCCCCCCCCACACCCCCAAAAGAAAATATAACCACCTCTGGGGAAGGCATGCCCCGGAGGAGGTAGAAACTGTGTGGGTACAAAAGGCGACATGAACGAGGGGTGATCTAAACTCAGTCCCTTGTTGAGGTGCCATAATTGCCATGGCAAAAATCAGTCAGCAACTTGATGGGCTATGGCCCTGTAGGGGTAGAAGATGTTATTATTTGTGGTGTTCAGCATTAACAAGATGATGATGATGATGATAGGAACACATCCCAGTTTTAGCCTTTGTGAACCTTAGTTTTTGTATAGTTTTTTTATCACTTTATAGTTGCTGGTTAATGGTTCTCTATTTTTCTTCAATAAAGATGTTAGTATAGAAAAAAAAACAAGATGATGACGATAAACAAAGTGAGATTTCAGGTGCCACTAGTTTGCCACTTTGTTTTCTTCCAAAATACTCCTAGAAGAACTCATGAATGACTACAGTCTCTCTGATTGTCTAACCACAATCTTCCTGGTCTTACTAACAGAGAAGCGCTTTCATAACCAGCCTATACCATTCTTTCCAGTGTGACATGCTTGTGTGAATAGTAGCAACAGCTCTACGTATATCTTGGATACCATGTCCAGTTTGTAAGCTGCAGTGTTTTACTAATGAAGATCTTGTATATGTACAGCAATATGGTTGATCTACTTACTTTGCTTTCTGGTTGTAGCACTGGGAAATTTTAATTTAAATACCTGTACATTTCCTTTCTCCAACTGCTGGTTGCAGGGCTTTAGAAGTCAGGACCACTTGGATCTTGCCACTTAGGCTTCCATAGAGGCAGTAAGTAGTCTTGCAGCACACGGGAGATAAGACCCACCTCCGGTGGATTGTGTCAGTCAGTCCACCTATCAGTAAAACTAGAAGTGTAATCTCAGAGAAACAACCAAGAAATAACATTAATGCTCAATAGCCCAGTATATAGACTGTAATATGTTGTAGCTTGGTAGCCAACTATGCACACTGCCAAAAGTTTTAGGTGGGATATAGCCTTGCAATCAGCAGTCAGAGAAAGAAAATGTACAGGTATTTACATTTCAATTTCTCCACCCTTGTGCTGGTCACAGGCTTTAAGACCATATAAAACAGCAATAAAACTAGTGTGCCCTAAGGTGGGAGTAAGACAGTCAGAATGCCAAATGTAAATAATGGCCTGTAAGACTAAATGGAGAAACAAAGACATTACTGAAGTGACTACATCCAACTTGTAAAACTTCATAAATGTGTGCAGACAAGACCAGGTGGCAGCTGCAACCACTGGTGCTGCATCCTAGAATGCAGTCCATGAGTGAACATGGCTCAAGTGAAGTGCACTTTTACTGGACCCAGTAGTTGAATTCCAGCTTGTCTATATGACAGGAATGATGGTTGATCGAATCCACCTGGCAACAGAGTCCTTAGATACCATATTGCCTTGATTTTGACTGGACTTGAGGACTGGAAGAGATGCACTCTTGCACAGTGGCTCTGTTCGTTTGAAGGACTTCTTTAAGACACCTCTAGGATCCAGAGTATGCAGTTCTTACTTCTTGTCATTCTTTGGCTTAGGGCAGACAGATGACAGAACAAGTTCTTGATTGCAATGGAAGGCAGAAGTAACTTTTGGCAAGAAACCCAGGTCTGTGTGTAATACTACAGAATCCTGTAGAAATATGGTATAAGGTTCTTTAGAGGACAGTGCCCCAATTTCGCTGATTCTTCTAGCCGAGATAACAACAATGACAAAAGTGACCTTCATCATAAGATAAGGAAGTGACGCCTCTCCCAGAGGTTCCACCGGGGCTTTTGCTAGAGGCTAAATGATCAGAATGGTGTGCCATGGAGGTACAATAGACTTCAAGGTCGACACCTGCAAAAATCATCTGATGTCATGGCGGGATCCAAATGACTCTCTGGATTCCATTAGTAGCAGAGTTCTCAAGAGGGCTTGTATCCTCAAGGTTGCTGGGTATAGCTGCTTATTGAAACATTCCTTGAGGAATTGAAGGAGAACTAGTCAGGATGCAGTCGGATTGCTTGCATTACTGGACCAGAGACAGAATAAAAACTTCTGCCGAATTCTGTAGTACACCTTTGAGGTTCATTGGCATCTGAAGTGCACCATCATCTCAATTACCTTTGAGGTGTATCCTCCTAAACTTTTTAGAGTTTCCCGCTTAGTCTCCAGGCCAAGAGGGGCAGATTATGAAGACCTGGATGAGTTCTGGGCCCTTGATGAAGAAGCTCCAGACTGATCTGAAATTTGAGTAGTGGATCCTTTGTCATGTGGATTAGATGTGGGAATGATGGTCGGCAGGGCCAGTATGGGCAGAACAAGATCTGCTCTGGTTTATCCTGCACTGCTTTGTAGAAGACGCTGGACAGAATGGGAATGGTAGGAAAAATGTACAGAGTCCATATTGATCCCAGTGGAGGGAGACAGCATGTCTTGCTAATGCTTGATCGTCCCTTATGACAGAACAGAAAAGCTGGACTTTTAGGAGGCAATAAGATCAACTGGGGGGGTCCCCAACATCAAGTTACCAGTTGAAAGGTGCTGTCTTTCAGTTCCTATTCTCCCAGCAGAATGTCTTTGTGGCTCAGCCAGTTCATCATGAAGTTATCCTGTCCCAGGATATAAGCTGTGGAGAAGCTTCAGAGGTGATTCTTGGCCCTGTGGAGTAATTGCAGTTTCCTGAAGCATGCAGCTGTTTCTGGTTCCCCCTTGCCAGTTAATGCATACCATTGTGGTCCTGTTGTCCCTGATGACTGGACATTTTTTTTTCTATGCTTCATGCTCCTTTTTCCTCCAGTTGCCCCTTCCAACCGCCCACCGCCCCCAGCTCCATCGTCATCCGGCTCTTCTGGAATTACCATACACTAGCGTCTTCTGTCACAGGACATTTGGTGTGTTCCCAGCCACCGGTGTGGCACCTGCGTTGGTCGGTCTTCATCCTGCCTCCAGGGGGTTCTTTTTCTGCCAGTTTTCTCCCCTTACTTTCCCCAGGGCCTCAGCCATTCATGGTCATGCATGCATGTGGAGGCACGCACCAACAGCAGCCCTATTTAGCCCACCAGACCTAGTGCCAACCCCCCCAGTACCTGATGCTACCATCAAGCCTCCACTCAGTGGCAGCCAAGAGCTGGGGAGGTCTACCTCCCCAATGCAGGAGAGGAGAGTTGCCTGACATCCACTCTATCCACTCCCAGCCCTCCTCTCCTGGCCGACCCACAGCAACCCATGCTCATTCCAAACACGGGCTGCCAGTATGGTGAGAGATAAGGGGTCCAGCACCTCAGCCCTCTGCACCACTGGGCCGGCTCAGGATTGGGATATTTTGATGGAGAATGGTGTCTTTGAATCTCTGTAAAGCTAAGTGTACTGCCACATTTCCAGTAGATTAATGCTGAGGCGTGATTCCAATAATGACCAAATGCACTGAGCTGTGAGTTGATTCATGTGGGCACCCCCCCTTCCCTAGCCTGGCATCAGTGGTGATTCCTATCTGCTGTGGATGGCCCACTGAGTGGCCCTTCATTATGCTCAACCTCTCGGACTGTAGACCTGTCCTATCTGGAGTTCCTCAAGGGTTCATCTTGGGCCCTCTTTTATTTAGCATTTTCTTCAACAACCTTCCTTACTCTTGCCAGGGTCACATCCTTTTATATGCTAATGATGCTGTCCTGTTTACCAGTGATCTAGAACCCAAGGTTCTTGAATCTAGGCTACAGAGTAATTTTGTAGCCATAGAAAGATAGATTCATAAGCACAAGTTAGCTATGAATTACAACAAGACTAAAACTATGCTGTTCTCCCAGCTCACAAAATAGGCACATAACTTACCCTCTTTCTATCACCAACAAAGAGGGCTCTCCCCTGGAGTTAGTTCAGCTTTTTAAATATCTGGGGATTACTACTGACAGTACGATGACCTATGCCTAGCACATTGACAACATTGCTAAGGCTGTTAACACCCGCATTGGGCTACTTTATAGGCATATGTTTGACCCCAGAGGCTCTTAATCTGACCATTCAAAGCTCTCTTGTCTCTTTTATTGATTACAGCTTACCAATTTGTGGATCAGCTACTGAAACAAACCCTTCACTGCATCATAGTTGCACTCAGCAAAGCATGCTGGCTCCTTACCAGCTCAGCCCATCTGTTCCATACCTGCGGCATGTACGCTCAGGCTAACTGACTCCAATTCAAGGGTAGACTCATGTACCAAACATGTTTACTGTCCAAAAAAGTAAGCTTAGGCAAAATGCCCCCAGGAGTGCAAAAGTGTATTACCCCCACTATCAACCACCATTGCACCAGAAGCTCTACTAGCCAGATTTTTAATATGCCCTGCTGTCGCACTTCTCTGGGACAAAGGTCCTTTGCCTACCGTGCCCTGCTAAGGATGAACTCGCTGCACCATGACATCACTTCAGCATCCACCTTGGGCTCCTTCAAGGTTAAAATTGAGCAACAGCTAGTTGCTGATGCCAGTTGTGACTGCTTCCAATAACCTTCCTTCTTGTGACCAGCACTTATTCTAACCTTATGCTATCTTGACCTTATGCATAACTGCTCTCAGCATGTAAATAACTGTTCTTAGATGCTAATCATGCTCCTTCACATTTCTTCTTGATCTCTTCCACTCTTTCCCTTCACCCCCTCTATGGCTTTCCCCCTATTCGCCCCCCCCATTATAACTCCTGAGCTCCCTTGCTCACTTTAAAATACTTTGTCCCATACCTTCTCACCTCTGATGAGGCCCCTGAGCTGATGCCATCCCTTACCTTGTTGATTATTAGATATTAGGCAGAGTCTGTTCTCATTTTCCTGTAAAAGGTCATTTCATAAGACCCCACCCCCTCTAATATGACTCTTTGAAGTCCAGGTTTTAATTAAATATGCACCATGGCATACACTGTACAATGCCACATGTACTGGAACTTCTGTAGTTATGCACTCTTGTAACGTCTTGTATAATTCCTTGTTTTGTTTGTTCTCCGTCTTATACTTTCCCAATATGGCATTGTTTGTCTGACGTGAAACCTATAAAATGAGCTTGTTCTCAAAGGTGTTATCTGAAATTTCAGTAAATAAATAAATAAACCTTGTGGTCCACCAACTAAGACTGTTCTTCATATGATGCAAGATCCTCACTTTGTGGTTCCTGCTGTTCCTATGGGGGTATCATTGTTTGAGGAGAATTGCTTGAGTAAGCGATATGGAAATCATGGCCCATGGTACTGTGTCTGCCAGTGAAACCATCATCCCCATGAGTTGCACAAACTGGGCTGGTAGTTGAGAGGCATGTTGAAATTTCTGAAGAAGTGGTTTGAATTGGAAGTGATGGTCCTGGACTTTGAACCTCAGATACTGCCCATGAGACTCCTGGACGGGAATGTGCAAGTGAGCATTCTGTAAGTCTATGGAGGCCAGGAAGTCTCCTCCCTGAACTTCCCTGATGCGGGATGAAAGGGTCTCCATCTTGAAGTACCTGTTGTAGACAAAGAAGGTGCAGAACTTTAAATATAATACTGGTCTGAAACACCCTGTGCATTTTGGAATAATAAAGAAGAGAAAGTACATGCCTCAGCTGAATGCTGTAAGGGGTACTGGTTCAATGGCTCCCTTCTGAGGCAAGTCTGTTGCTTGAAGCATCGCAAGTCACTTGGCAGGGTAAGAAGAGAATGGTGATGGAACGACAAGAGAAAATGGAGGTTTTGAGTTGAACTCATTGAGGTACCCCTTGCTCATAATGTCCAGGACCAGTTGGTCCATTATTAAATGAACCCATTCCCTAAGAAAAGTGAAAAGTCTGACTCTGATTCAGGGACAGGCCCAGAATGTCCAATCATGAAAATTTTTGTTTGAGTTTCTGGAGCCATGGTTGCCACTGCCTCCACCCTGCTTGTGTTGGTTGCCTGATCTGCTGTTAGATGACTGGCCACAAAAAGGCTTCTGGGATTGAGCAAACCTGTTTTTGTCTCTGGATTTTGACTACTGTGTGCAGATTTAGCAGTCTCCCTGGAGTCCTTTACTGCTTACTTAAGAGCTGTGCTGAACAAAAGGCTTTTTCTGTAAGAAGCATTGACAGGGTGGATTTTAGATGAAGCATCTGCCTGCCAGGCCAGTAACCAGAGACTTTGTTTTGCTGAGGGTTGGTAGAACACTGTTCTAGTGTCACAGTGGACAGCATGCTCCAAAACATCTGCTGAGCAAGCTGAAGTGAGGCACACAAGTTGCAATTGCTGAATCAGATCCTTGTTCTTCTCAGCATCCTCTGCCAGCTTGAGCACCAAGTTGGTATTCCAGGACACAGCGGCCCTGACTGAAAACAGCATAGCTACTGCCTCCTTCATGGAAGCTGCAGAGGTTTGAACGGCCTTTTCTAGAGAAGAGTCTATTTTCCCATGCACTATATCTTTGAGGGTGGCACCTCCGTCTGTCAGAATTATGGTCTGCTTTAGTTAGATACAAGATTATGGGGCTGATCTTAGGAAGGCTAAACCAAGTGTCCGACTGCTTCTTGTTGAACTGCAGCAGCTTGTTGACATGGCATGTTACCAGCCATGTCTTTTCCAAGCCCTGCTACTCCTCCTTACGCAGATCCTCTATGGCCAGTGGTATAGTGAATGAGGTTGTTGGCTTAGACGATCTGGATAACCTGAAAGACGGTTTGTCCTCTTTTAATTGGGATGTTACAAGGCTGATGTGTATCTCTGATAGGACTTTTTGATGAAGAAGTCAAGATCATCCATATCAAAGTGTCAGTGTCAGACTCTGGTTCTTCATCCAATAAACTACTGTGATGTTTTCCTTCCTCAGCAGACAGTGAATCCAAGTCGGAAGACAAAAGATCTTGCTCGCTTCTTCTTTCTCTTGTGATGATGGGAGCGGTGGTCCTCATCATCCATGTGATGCTGAGAGCAAGCATGTTTCATTTTCTTGTTGCAGTGATGTTCACGACAGTCCTCTTAGTCCTAAGAAGGTGAAAGGTGAAAGGGTGCTCTTCTTCGATGCTTTCTTATGAGTAGGTCATTGAGGAGAAGCAGGGGGCTGCAAATCAAAGCATGCTGAATCTAATGCAAATGCTTTGTTCAGCTTTGCAATTAGTTTTGATTCATTTTTTATTTCATTTAGTTTTTGTTGACCAGGTAAGTGCACCAGACAAATCCTGCCTATTTTCAGGCATGACCCGGGGGAGGGGGATACAGTTGAATGCCAACTGACCTTGAACCAGATTAAGCTGTTGGTGGTATTGTTTTGTGAATGGAGGAAATTTGGCCATTGCGCCGGGGAAATTCCCCTACTCTTTTCGAGAAGTGCCATGGGATCTTTAACATCCACCTGAACTACCACCAGAACAGGCAGATGGGACTCTGTTTAACGTCTCATCCGAAAGACGGCACCTCAGGAGTGCAGCACCCCCTTCATGCTGCACTACAGTGTTAGTATTGGGATATTAACCCAAGTGCCTGGTGTAGGGATAGAACCCACAGCCTACTGATCTCCCTGCCTCAGAGACGAGTGTGCTACCTGCTGAGCCACTGACACTGGGGCCAGCTGAAGCTGCGGCTGCTCCTCCACCTCCTGTGAACAACTGGATGTGGAGGGGTCCTCCTCTGCATGAGTAGCACTGGTGGAGGTTGCCGCAGACTCGCATTTGAGGTATAGGGAGACAGCAAAGATGGTCAACAGGGTTGATTCGCATTTTGTGCATTTTCTCTCCCTGGAGAATTTGTCAGAGGACTTGCTTTCTGACTTTTCTGCAGACATCGCTGTCAAAACTGTACAGAGTTCCTTGCCAAGTAAAGACATCTGTGGCTGGGGCTGGTACTCTAGCAGACTGTGGCACCAATCAAACTCCCAGACAGAACTGAAGGCCCTCAAGAAGGTCTAATGCTGTGTGGCTGAAGGTGCTGGCACTGCTATAATCAGCTCCTAGTTACAGAGCGCTAAGTAGAAATCCTCCAGACTGTGACTCATGCTAAGGGACGGGAATCTGATAGCGCTGCAGTCAGGCCCTTAGATAGAAATAGTTCAGCAGTTAAGACCGGACTCTAACAATGACTGTTCCCCTGCGCTGCAAAACTTCTAGATGCTTAAATAGTTATAACATGTCTCTGCCCGAAAATCTTCCAAATCCTAGTTGAATGATTTACTACCAGTCTCTGCCAGAAAATGATTCTCCCAGCAGTGAAAGAAGTCTGTGCTGCCCACTCAAGTTGCTGACTCGGAGCACTGAAACACAGATACATAGAACATAGAAACATAGAATCTGACAGCAGATAAGGAATGCTTGGCCCATCCAGTCTGCCAGTTTTCCCTATCTATCATCATCGCAGACCCTACTTGACCTACAGCTCTCTCCCTCACCCCCTTCCTTTCCACTATGATTCCCTTGTGCCTATCCAATACATTCTTAAACCTCACCACTGTTTTCATCCCTACCACTTCCAGTCAAAGGCTGATCCAGGAGTTCACCACTCTTTCAGTGAAGAAATACAGTACTTCCTCACAACACTCCTGAATCTTCCCCCTCCTGCTTCACAGCATGTCCCCTTGTTTATGGGCACCTTTTTTTCTGAAAAACAGTTCCCTCCTGTAACTTATTTACTACCATTTGGTATTTATAGGTCTCTATTGTATCCACCCCCCCCTCCTCTCTTTCAAGGTGTTCATACTGAGGTCCTTTAGTCTCTTCTCATAGGGCTTTTGATGCAGACCCTGCACCATTTTAGTTGCCCTTCTCTGGACTGCCTCCACTCTGTCTATATACTTCTGGAGATGTGGTCTCCAGAACTGGATATAGTACTCTAGGCAGGGTCTTACCAGTGATTTATACAGAGGCAACACCACATTCTTCTTTCTGGTGGGGATATTCCTCCCTATGCACCCCAGGATCTCACTAGCCCTCCTGACTGTCTTGTGGCACTGCCTGGCCACCTTTAGGTCATTAGTTATGATTACACCCAGGTCTCTTTCCTGCTTGGTAGTCATCAATGCCACTCCACCCATTTTGTACTCTGCTATTGGTTTTCTGTGCCCTCTGTGCCACAAGTAGGAAATAGCAAACACACTACTGAAATGGCCTCCTGACCTCTGGCAGGAGGTGAGATCGCAGCTGTCTGTTAAGGACTGCCCCCCAAGTCAGTACTTCCTGTACCGGGAAGACTGGAGCACCGTTGATCTGCTAATACCACAGGACAGCTCCTATGAGTGAATGGAAAACCCCTTCTCCAAAGTCAGTCCATGTGGTGTCCTGGAGTGTTCCTAGTGATGGTCAAAAAGCTATGTGATCTTCTTGGGTGGCAGATAAAGGTGAGAGGCTCTTCATGGGTGGCTCTGGGCCACTGGAACCATTGTGCTGCTGATCTGGAACTGCAGCAGCTCACAGGGGAGTTGCCAGGTTAAGCTACAGGGTTGCATGTGGTTAGCCCCTGCTGGCAGGTATCCAAGTGTAACCCCTAGATGGCGCTATCCCAGGGGCTACTACCCCTGCCTGATTTGCCACTAACAGGTTGAGGGGCCTGGATCCAATGGCGGGTGCCTCCACCCAGAGGTCAGGGTTTACAATAGTTAAACTAACTTGGTCACAGCCCTCTGGGACACTGCAACCCCCCTTTCTTCCCACTAGTGGCCCACACAATACATCAAAATTACCTTTACAGTATACACTTACCCCAGGACTGGTTCCGCACTGGGACCTCCTGTAAAATAAGATACAGTGCAACAATCACAGTACAGTACTTTAACATAGACAAATACCTCAGGCAGTATAACTTTGCTGAAACAAGCAGCTCTGATTTATTTAGGGGATATAACAAGGACAGGGGAAATCAGGTTAATTAGCTTATCACTCTACTCATCTACCTTATGGCTCTGTGCACAGGCCTATCCCTATCAGTTACTGTCCCTTGGGTACCCAAGCCCTAGTGGCTAGTCCAAACCGTGGCAGCTGGTAGGGCCCTTTCACACAGAGAAAAGGAGAATTAAACAGTCAGCAGTACAGTAATTCCATTTGGATTTAATGTGGCAATTCAACAGGAGCGACCTGAATTAGTACTCACGACCTCCAAATAAGATAGGGTCCTTCAATGTCAGCAGGGCTACTCTTGAGCTCCAAGAGACTCCTCACACATTTATATGGTAAACAGTCACAGGCAAAGTCACTTAATGGCAGCAGGATTCACTTGAGGTACACAAACCTCTTCACACATTTATATGGTAAAAGAAAGCACTATACCAGGCAGGCTGCATCTGTATCCCGATCGCAATTACTGCACAATACCGGGAGAACACACAGCAGATTCAGTTCCTGACAGACCGAGTGCAATTTTCAGCAATTCCTCCAGTCTTCTACAGGGTGAGCCTGGTTTCTACTCTTCAGATATCCTTTGATTCTCTTCACAGGACGGATTCAGTCCTAACAAGCTGCAGACCGGAACTCTGGACCTTACACATGTTTTTTGACTAAAACTGTGCACTGAAGGAGCACAGGGTTCCTTTCCCCTTCACTGCCAAAGCTCAACTGAAACTCCCAACAGACAAAACCGGGCACTTCCTTTGAGTTCCTCCCAGTTCTTGACTGGATTGGCTGTCACTCACAATAGACTGCTCCTGTTGGTCCAAAAAGGCGCCGAAGTCTAAACTACATCTCCCAGAGTCACTGCCCATACAATCCTCTTGTGGCTGGCTCAGATTATGAGTCCAAGTTCTGATTCGTCCAAGGCACCATTTTAGAGCTAGCTTACCCCACACTGATTGGTCCAGTTCAGTAGTTCAAAACCAGAATGGGGAACTAGGCAGACACAGTTCTGACTGCAAAGAAAGCAAGTTAGACAAACTGTAATTTCATTATTACTGTAAATGATTTCTGGCAAACAGTTACATCTTTCAGATAGGTTCCCTTTGCACTCCTAGTGACTGCAAAAATGGAGTGAATTGGCAGCAGCTCGAGTGGTACTCAAACAGAGAAGCACACAGTCCCCCATACAAACTAATTATGTCTGCAAGCAGACAGCTCTTAAAGAGACAGTACCAGAGGTTCTAAAAACACTCACTGATAAATGGCTTAAATGCCAAACACCATTCAGGCTTGGAGCATTCAAGCAAGCTCCTGGAAGTCTTTTGGGAACCCCCATTTGCAGGGGGGTTACACAAGCATGGTACAAAATAGAGCTGATCAAGGCGAAACCTCCCTAGCACCTTAAAGTATAGTGCACTGAAGCACTAACTGAGAATAGGAACAAAAACAAAACAATTAAAAGTTAAGAGAAAAATCCTGTTTCCCTGTCACAAAGTGGCAGGGCTGTGCTGTAAGCAGCCTGCTTTTGTGGGTGCTGCAAGTCTACGCCTGTCTCTACAGAAGCCTAAGAGGGAATATCCCAGGGGTCCTGAAGCCATGCTATCAGCACAACGAGGGAGAATAGTATTGTTCTGCCACCTCTTGCCCTGTCTCCCTGCTAGTCCAGTGGGTCTGTAACCCAAACCCCATATTCTTCACTAGTAGTGCAGTGGTAACCCCTCCCTAGCCCAGTTTACACATGCATCACATTTTCCAGTGGGTTCCACTGAGGCAGTCATAGCCAAGGGACAGTCACAGAGTTGGCTCATACAGTTTTGTCACAGTCCCCTGTGACTTGAGCATTAGGCCCACAATTTCTTATTATCGGTAGTTCCGACACACAGACTCACCGATTTTAATACTGCAAACAGTGAATACCGATGTTAGTGCTGGTCACACACCAAAAATAAAAGTAAAATGCCACAGACTATCAGCAACACCAGAGCAAGTGCAGAAGGCCCAGCAAATCAAAAAAGAAAAGCCAATGAAATACAGCATTAGTGTACATTTTAAGGTTGAAATGGCATCTCAAGGTTCTGGTAACAACTATAAACCACTTGTGCTTCGCACTTGCAGTTTATTAATGCCCCCAGAACCCATCAATGCCATTACAGCCTTATTATGTGAACTTGGTGTACTTTATTCCTTATACCACCATTGATCTTGCAATGCAGGCTGACACAGAATCATATTTTCAGCTATGTCTCATGCAAGACATGTCATCATGGTGAGCCAAGATAAATTTCTGCTTACTGGATCACCCCGAAGGCCCAGCATCAGCATGTTACATTGGCAAGCAGGTGACCTGTGTTCTGATATGAGCAAGGGACACTGCCACATAGGGAGGTACACCAGACAGCAGCAGCTACCACTTGGTAGTGCTACAGTCAGGTAGGATGGTACTGGGCAAAAGGTGCCATAGTGACCTGTCACAGTGTGTGAGAATAAACATCAGACGAGACAAATTTACAGTTTTAAAGCCATGAGCGGATGAACTGCCACCGCACAATTCATCGCGGATAATATGTGGCGGTCTACTGGTCACAAGGACTTAGAGATGCAAGACACTACATCGATATTTAATTAGGTCACAACCAAGAATGGTTGAAGTGAAATTGCCGAACTACGGACAAATAGTCACACCAATCATTTTTAACACTTTCAGCATTCCATCAATTACATCATAAGTATGTGCAAGAAAGCTGTCCACTCTGCAGCTCAGCGGGAAGGCAGAGAACAGCCAAGGAGAGAAGAAGGGGGAAGCAGGGAACCAGACAGTTGTACCCAACAACAGTGGTAACCTCCAAGTGTACCATTTTTCCAAGTACAATACCGCATTTTCTCACACTGGTACCGGATCCTGCCTAGCTCGTACCATGTACCGATGTTTATTCTGTGTCTCTGCTCAGTCAGTTGCTATGAATGCTGCCCCCCCCCCCGACACCTGACCTGGTGGTAATTACAGTGTTTGTCTGTAGATAATCCTCCAATTGGATCAAAGTGTTGTCTTGTTGCACTCTGAGCCAAGAAGCTGTGAGTGCATTGTGCCAATAATTTTACTGGCACAAACATTGCTGTTCTTGTCCAGATGGGACTTTGGACCGCATCTTTTCCTCAATTACGCTTTTTTTGTGAGTCTGCAATTTGGGGTGGATGATCTTGTTGAGTAACCGACTGGCTGGAGAGACACAAATCATCCCCTGGCCCCTAAACACTGCTGGCAGTGGCGGCAAGTGCTCATTGCTACACTAGAGAGCCCGGCATATTTAAAACAAGCAGTTGCATTAACATGCAACCCCTAGGTGGCACTATCCCACGAGCTACTACCCCTGCCTACTTGGCTAGTAGCAGGTTAAGGGGCCTAGGTTCCACAATGGGTGCCTCCATCAGTGGCCATCTGGTTCAAGCTGGCATGCGAAACTGGCCATGAAGGAAGTGAAGGTTTTTCGTCGCGTGCTAATTAAAAAAATATGTGCCAAAATGTCCGCGGCCTAAAATCTGTCAACGGAATGTCTTTTTGACATACAGACCGTGCCGTCTTAACCGTACCTATTAACACTGCAGTGTTTTGTCCGTATGCCATTTAAAACACATCGTGGTGTGATATTTATTTTTCAAAAGTTAGAAAAATAATAAATGAAAACAAAAAAATTGCAAAGAAATTTGCTACTTAACATCAGTAGTTTCTCACGTAATATAGTCCTGGATCTTAGAGCTCCTAAGATCTTTCTCATCTGTGTTCAACAGCTTGTCTGCGCAAACAGTAGAACCTCTACCCCTCTCTCAGGGCTGAGCCCCACTGGACTACACTGAAGTGAACTTAGTGGAGAGGTTTTATATCGTTTGGTGGGGTCACCTGACTGAGCCCTTTCTATTTATATGTCTGGACATGTTGTTTCAAAACCAAGGGGGGGTGGGGTTTGTTTCAGGGGGCTTCCTGGTTCAGTTAAAGGTACAGTGTATATCTCTCCACAGATATTGACTCTCTATATCTCTGGTTCACAGTGACTAAGCACTTTTATAAAGCATACCACATTCCTTTGTTCAGCCTCATACATATTACCTTATACAGTACTGTAACAGGTTTATAGTGTGAAGTTATGAAAATACCTTAAGGATTTCTTATAACTGTACTAATCATGACATTATCATTGTTTTATATGGCTTCTGAATCCTTTTTATTTAAAAAGGCTTTATTAACTGTATTTATTCCTATTTAAAAGAGCCTCCATGTTTTTTGTACACAAAATGCACTTATGCACTTTACACAATGCCTCTCCAGGTGTTTGGCATCATTCCAGGGACTGAATGGATGGAAATGGAAAGAGAATGAAAAGAGAGAACTAGTAGGAATTTTAGTGGGGATAGTAAAGAGCTACGCTAGGTGGCCAACCTAGAGTAGGGGGAAAAAGGAAGAAAAGCAGAGAGAAAGGCGTTGTTGCGCAACAGAAGTTTTGGTAGCTAGGAAATAAAGAGATAGAAAAGTGGTCCATCAGACACAGCTGAGGGTGTGGCCTAACTCCACCACATGACCCCTGCAATGGGTCAAGGGAGCTCGATCCCTCTGCACGATGTCCATCCATGCAGCCGTGGCACTGCAGAGCTCCATCCACACCAAGGTAAGGAGTGAGGAAGGGACAAAAAACAGGGAACAAACTTATACATTGTCTGGGGGTGATGATCACTAGTGACCTGAAGCACTCCACGCAGTGCAAGAAAGCATCAGCAAAGACAAGCAAGATGCCAGGATGCATATCAAGGGGGATCAGTAGTCGGAGAGAGGAGGTTATACTGCCCATGTACAGGTCACTGGTAAGTCCACATCTAGAGTATGGAGTTCAGTACTGGTGCCCACAACTCAAAAAGGACATTAACCTGCTGGAGAAGGTCCAGAGAAGGGCTACAAAGATGGTAGTGGGTCAGAAGGGTAAGGCACACGAGGAGAGGTTGAGGGCACTGAACAGGTACTCCCCGGAAGACAGGAGAGAGAGAAGGGACATGATTGGGACCTTCAAGTACTTGAAAGGGATTCATAAGGTTGATAGGGAGAGTCTGTTTAAGCTGAGTGGCAACCATAACATGTGGGGGCACAGTCTTAAGCTGGAGGGTGGGAGGTTTAGGAGGGAGGTCAGGAAGCACTTCTTCACAGAGAGGGTGGTGGAAACTTGGAATGCACTGCCGGAAGAGGTCATCCTATTGAAGACAGTGTGCAGCTTTAAGACAGGCTGGGATAGGCATAGGGGAAGATAAGGATCATGGATAGGGAGGATGGGAGGAGTGGGGAGGGAGGGCAGGGACAATAGCTCAGGCTGTGGACCCTGCAATATGAGCAGACTTGACAGACCAAATGGCCATCTTCTACTGAATTGTTCATATGCTCGTACATAAGCAGGAGGCTGGTAAGGACAGTGGTCTGGGGTTATATTCTGTTTTAACTGAAATATTTGAATAGTTTTGTAAGTGAAATTAGTTTTGTAAGTGAAATTAGTTCTATGTGTTAAAAATTATTACCTTGAGTTAGAACTGTTACTTGGGCTGTGATATTGTAACTTTGGAGGCTTGGGAACAGTTGTTTGGCAGTGATAATTAGAGTGAAACTTAAATGTGTTATTTGCCTGGTGTTAGGGGGAAGGGACATTAACAGGAATTACCTTGTCTTTAACAGGAATTACCTTGGCTTTCATTGTTCACTTGGGAACATAAGCAGGAGGCTGGTAAGGACAGAGGTCTGGGGTTATATTCTGTTTTAACTGAAATATTTGAATAGTTTTGTAAGTGAAATTAGTTCTATGTGTTAAAAATTATTACCTTGAGTTAGAACTGTTGCTTGGGCTGTGATATTGTAACTTTGGAGGCTTGGGAACAGTTGTTTGGCAGTGATAATTACAGTGAAATTTAAATGTGAAAAGCCACTGGGGGTTGGGATTGAAGGGCTGAGTATTTCTGTTTGGGACTGAAATTCGAAGCAACAGGAACTGGTGGGCCTGTGACATCATACGGTACCTGATGTCTGCATACACACACTGTTAGTGGGACTGAACACACACTGGACTGTATGTGTTTGTGAGACTTGGGAACTTTATTGGTGGGGTTGAAGTGGGTTTGTAAATAACTGCAGTCAGTATAGAGAGAGACTGTATGCCAGGGAAAGGGACTGAGAAAGGGGGGTGCCATTATAACAGAGGGGATAAACAGGGTGGCCATATTCCACCATGGCAGGCATCTTCGGAAGGGTTGTAGGCTGCACAGGCTGTGGGATGGCAAAATTTCAATTGGGCCTGGAGAGGAGGCTGCCCACTCTGTAGACAGCTATCTGTATCAGGAGGAGTATATTGGTTAAGAAGTAAACTGGGGAGCTGGGGGTGTCCAAGGATAAGGGTGTGGATATAGGCAGCAGAAGGGTGGGGCTGAGGGAGGCTGGGGCAGCGCTCTGAAATTACAGGATGTTATGTTACAGCAAGCAGGAGGGGGATATTGGGACAGAGGACCCTTAGATAGGGATGTTGACGCTAAGGGGAAAGCGCACGGGTGAACATTCTGAATACAAAGAGAGTGGAGGGGGAAGAGTCAGGAGGGGCTGTTGTGCGGAAGCCTAAAACAGCAGACTGTGGGAAGGGAGCTCCCAAGGTGAACAGAGCAAGAGGGGGAGAAGAAGAGGGGCAGTTTAGAGGTGCAGTCAGGGGAAACTCGGGTTACTTGATGGAGGCTGACATAGAGTGTCACAATAAATTTGAGCTACTAAGCAACCTAGAGGGGGAGAAAGGGGTTGGTGGAAATGAGGAAACTTATACAGAGGCTGGGGGGAAGGAGTTAGATACCCATAGGGCATCACAGACCTGCAATGGAAAGGATAGAAATAGTCCCAGAGGGAGAAGGAAACTTAAATGTTAAGCAATGGGGAGATGCAACATATTGCAGACATGAGGGAGGAGAGCATGACTGGAGAGAAACTGGGAGACAAGGAGGTGGAGAGACCCCCCTCAGCGGGGGTCGCACCGAGGATGGTGCCTTAGCTAAAGGGGACCCACAGAGAGCCCTGGAGGCAGGGGTACTATTACAAGGGGGGAGGATGGCGGTGTGAGGGAAGGGGAAACCATCAGGGCCAGGATAAATGGTTCGGATAAGAGAGGGTTAAAGGGGACACCTATTCAGAGGGAGTTTGAGATAAGTGAGCAAAATAACGAGGGAGGCAGAAAGGGGAGGGTGACAAGGGGGTCTCTAATAAGGCAGGAAGACTCCCATGGAATTGAGATCATGAATAAGGGGAAGGGGGCTGAGAGGGCATGAGTGGAGGTAACCATAAGGATGATGGCGGTGTTAAGGTTCTGGTATTGGGAGACTCGATGATTAGGGGTATCCAGTGAGAGGGACAGGGGGGTGGATGCCATAGCCAGGTGAAGGTAGTGAGTATCTCTGGGCTGACAGTGCACAGAGCAAAGTTCATGGTGTATGAAATGGTTAGGGATTGTGGATGGAAACCGGATTTCCTGGTGCATTTGGGAACTAACGATCTAGATGGAAATAGCATTTTGGAAATCCAAGCAAGGTTCCAAGAACTTGCCAGAGTCTGTCGGGATAATGGATGCAACATTTCCTTTTCGGATATATTGCCAGTACCAAAGACCTCAGTGGAGAAAAAAATGAAGCTCACAGAGGTTAAGACTGGCTCAGGAAGTGGGGTGAAGAGAGTGGGTTGGGGGTGTTACGGAACTGGAATGGAGTTTGGGAGGATAAGGGACTATATGCCAAGGACAGGCTTCGTCTTGCCCCATTAGGAAAGGAAGTCCTTAAACAGGGGATGGCTGACTACATTCAAGAAAGGTGGGGGTTTAAACTTGTGGGGAGAGGGATAAGGGAGGGCTGACCAGAATTCCTCTCCTCCAGATGAGGGAGTAGCCTTCAAGCCCAAGGGGGGACAGACTGGGGTGGAGGTTTCAGGAGGAGCAGAGGGAGGATGGAAGTATAAGGAATCTGGGTGGGGTTCAACAAAGAGGATCAGGGATAAGGGTGGGGTTGGTGTTAGTAAATGCAGGAGCTTGGGAAACAAGTTGCCAGAGTTCCAGGCCATGCTGTTGGGGGTGGATGTGGCGGCGGTCACGGAGACATGGGCCAACAGAAACCATGACTGGGACCTAAACGACGGGGTACACTATGCTTAGGAAGGATAGAAAGGAGGGCAGAGGGGGTGGAGTGGCTATGTTCATTAGAGATGACATAGAAATTGCTAGGGTAGAAGAGGCAGAGGGAAACGTGGAGGCCTTATGGGTCACCTTACGATCCCCAGCAGGAGATAAGGTCAAGCTGGGTGTAGTATATAGGCCCCCCAGGATGAGTGATGTTCTAGAGGATGGTTTGCTGGACAACATCATTGCCCAGTGTGGACCAAAAGGGGAAGGAGTGGTGTTGATGGGGGACCTTAATATGCCAGGTACAAACTGGGGAACCATGTCCTCTAAGGTGGCCAAGGAGCAGAGGTTGCTGGACGGCTTCTAGGATGTGTTCTTAACACAGCATGTGATGGAGCCCACAAGGGAAGGGCATGTCCTGGACGTGGTTCTGGCAGATGGGGATCTGGTAAGGGACATGGTTGTACAGGATCCCTTGACTGGGAGCGACCACAATACTGTCTGGTTTCAAATAAGCATGGGGGGAGGGGGGGGTGAGATCTAGGACACTGGCAGTGAACTTCAGGGGGGCAGACTTTGTGGGCATGGGAAACATTCTCAAGGATCACTTGAAGGGGATTACATCGATGACTAGTGTGGAAAGGAGATGGGAGGTCTTAAAACGGGGACTTCATGAGGCAGTCAGGATCTGCGCTAAGTTGAAACATAAGGGAGTAAGGTCACATAAACCATGCTGGTGGTCCAGTGAGGTACAGGTAGCAGTCAGAGAAAAGAAGGTGGCCTACAAAAAATATAAAACAACAAGAGGGGATAGGGATAAGGAAATGTACCATCTTGCATCTAGAAAAGTCACCCGTATGGTAAGGGGAGCAAAGTCCAGTAAAGAGCAGCGGCTGGCACAGGGGATACATGGAGGCGAAAAGGGGTTCTTCTGGTACATTGGGGAGTGGAGAAAACTAAGGGCCATCTCAGCAGATTGAGATCAGAAGGAGGGTGGGTGGAAGAGGCGAGGGACCAGGCAGAGGTATTTACAGTACTCCACCTCTGTGTTCACTAGGAGGGATGGGATATCTACAATGCAAGGCACGAAGGGGATAGAAGCGGCAGTAAGTGGGATCAGGGGAGCAACAGAAATGGAGCAAGAGGGAGGAAGAGGTACCCCAGGGGTGTCACATCTGGATAAGGATAAAAAGGCCAGTAAGGTGGAAGGGACGGATGATGCTATCTCTGCCAAAAGGGTGTAGTTAGCACTCAAGGACCTAAAGAAAGACAAATCTCCTGGGCCGGATGGCATTCATCCGAGATTACTATGGGAATTGGCGGACATACTGGCTGCACCCCTGGTGGAGCTCTTCAACAGGTCACTTGAGACAGGGAAGGTACCTAGGGATTGGCAAGAGGCACCTGTGGTGCCAATCCATAAAGGGGGGTCGAGGGAAGTACCAGGTAACTATAGACCCATCAGTTTGACCTCGGTGGTGGGAAAATTAATGGAGAGTATACTAAAGGAACGATTGGGGGTGTGCTTGAAGGAGGTGGGAGGTCTGGATAGTCGGCAACATGGGCTTGTGCCAGGTAGATCATGTCAAACCAATCTTGTGGAGTTCTACGAATTCGTAACATCAGAACTGGACAGGGGAAAGCCTGTGGATGTATTATTCTTGGACTTCAGCAAGGTGTTTGACTCTGTCCCCCACAATGGTCTGGTGGAGAAACTGATGGGGTTAGGAGTAGGCCCTTTGATGGTCAGATGGATTGAATCTGGCTAGCTGGATGCACCCAGAGAGTAGTGGTCTGTGGGAGCTCTACGAACCCTAGAGAGGTTGGTAGTGGGTACCAGGGGCTCGGTCCTGGGTCCGATCCTGTTTAATGCATACATATCGGACATCAGGGAGGGTATAGGTGTGAAATGAGTCTCTGTGGATGACTCCAAGATGGGAGCAGTAGTTGAGGGAGAAGAGGAGGTTGGCCTGCAAGGACCTGGACACCCTGGAAGCTGGGCTCACACATGGAAATTAAATCAATATCACCAAGTGCAAGGTGTTGCATCTTGGTCGGAAACCCTAAACACAGGTACACCCTGGGAGGGAGGCACTGGAGGCCTCAATAGGGAAAAAGACCTAGGGGTCATGGTGGATGCATGTATGAATAACTCTGAGCAGTGCAGGAGGCGGCTAGCAAGGCAAGCGGGATGTTGGGATGCATCGCAAGGGGATCACCTCTAGGAGCAAGGAAGTGATTCTGCCGCTGTACAATGGACTGGTTAGACCACACTTGAGTACTGTGCACAGTACTGGAGACCACCTTGAAGAGGGACATACAGCTCCTGGAGAGGGTACAGAGGGGGCAACTAAGATGATACGAGGGCTGGGGATTTGACATATGAGGACAGACTTGAGGAGCTCTGCCTGTTTTCATTGGAGGAGAGGAGAGACAGGGGGGACATGATTGAGGTCTTCAAGTAACTCAAGGGAATAAATAGGGTAAACATGGAGGGGATCTTTAGCCTAAAGCAGGGAGGTATCACCAGAGGGCATGGTTTGAAGTTAGGAGGTGGAAGGGTGAGGGGGGGAAGAGGGGGAGGTTTTTCACTGAGTGGGTGGTGGACCCTTGGAATGCACTGCCTGGCGAGCTGGTTCAGAGATCCACAATGGAGGGCTTCAAGAGAGGGTGGGACAGACACAGAAATTGGATGTATCAGATGATGGCCTGTCCCAGGGGGGTGGGGATGGATGATAGGGGTTTCTGGAGCACAAGGGATGGGAGGGCCTCGGCACCCAACTAAGGATCTAAGGTTCGAGCAGACTCGATAGACTGTAAGGCTTAATCTGCTGGCAAATAATATGTTAGTATGATGACTGGGTCCCTTTGTGATGATGGGTCCTAGCGCCAACAACCACTGGCTCCTGTCCACACAAGTAGACCACTTTAAGGGGGAGGGTGGCCTTTCCCTAGAGCCCCTGACATAAAGGGAATGCTATGGGGGGGATGTTGTCTGGAGTGGGACCTGGCACAAAGTGATCCAGACTGAAGCAAGGTATATCGGGGTGCTAGGGCAAACACCCTATCCCTGGGAGTATGGCTAGGATAAACACTATATTCCCTGGGAGTGCGGCTGGGATGAACATCTCTATAAAAAGATTATGCTTACCAAGATAATAATAGGGTACACTGTCTAGTAGGGAGGCTGGGGAATCCCTAAAAATTAGCACATGTCAGTACAGCATACATATATGTTTCTAACCCCCCCCTGCAAATGGGGGTTCCCAAAAGACTTCCAGGAGCTTGCTTGAATGCTCCAAGCCTGAATGTTGTTTGGCGTTTATGCCATTTATCAGTGAGTGTTTTTAGAACCTCTGGTACTGTCTCTTTAAGAGCTGTCTGCTTGCAGACATAATTAGTTTGTATGGGGACTGTGTGTTTCTTTGATTGAGTACCACTCGAGCTGCTGCCAATTCACTCCATTTTGCAGTCACTAGGAGTGCAAGGAAACCTATCTGAAAGATGTAACTGTTTGCCAGAAATCATTTAGAGTAATAATGAAATTACAGTTTGTCTAACCTGCTTTCTTTGCAGTCAGAACTGTGTCTGCCTAGTTCCCCATTCTGGTTTTGAACTGCTGAACTGGACCAATCAGTGTGGGTAAGCTAGCTCTAAATGGTGCCTTGGACGAAACAGAACTTGGACTCATAATCTGAGCCAGCCACAAGAGGATTGTATGGGCAGTGACTCTGGGAGATGTAGTTTAGACTTGGCCTTTTTGGACCAACAGGAGCAGTCTATTGTGAGTGACAGCCAATCCAGTCAAGAACTGGGAGGAACTCAAAGGAAGTGCCGGTTTGTTCTGTTGGAGTTTCGGTGGAGCTCTGGCAATGAAGAAGGAAGGAGCCTGTGCTTTTTCAGTGTGCAGTTTAGTCGGAAAGCTGTGTAAGGCCCAGAGTTCGGTCTGCAACGTGTAACTGCTTGTTAGGACTGAATCCGTCCTGTGAAGAGAATCAAAGGATATCTGAAGAGTAGAAACCAGGCTCACCCTGTAGAAGACTGGAGAAATTGCTGAATTGCACTCGGTCTGTCAGGAACTGAATCTGCTGTGTGTTCTCCGGGTATTGTGCAGTAATTGCGATCGGGATAGAGAAGCAGCCTGCCTGGTATAGTACTTGTTTTACCATATAAATGTGTGAAGAGGCTTGTGTACCTCAAGTGAATCCTGCTGCCATTAAAGGACTTTTGCCTGTTACTGTTCACCATATAAATGTGTGAGGAGGCTTGGTTAGCTCAAGTGAATCCTGCTGCCATTAAAGGACTTTTGCCTGTTGCAGTTTGCCATATAAATGTGTGAGGAGTCTCGTGGAGCTCAAGAGTAGCTCTGCTGACATTGAAGGACCCTATCTTGTTTGGAGGTGTGAGTACTAATTCAGGGTCGCTCCCTGTTGAATTGCCACATTGAATCCAAATGGAATCACTGTACTGCTGACTGTTTAAACTAATTTTTCTTCTCTGTGGGAAAGGGCCCTACCAGCTGCCACGGTTTGGACTAGCCACTAGGGCTTGGGTACCCAGGGACAGTAACTGGTAGGGATAGGCCTGTGCACAGAGCCATAGGTAGATGAGTAAAGTGATAAGCTAATTAACCTGATTTCCCCTGTCCTTGTTATATTCCCCTAAATAAATCCGAGCTGCTTGTTTCAGCAAAGTTATACTGCCTCAGGTATTTGTCTATGTTAAGTATTGTACTGTGATTGTTGCACTGTATCTTATTTTACAGGAGGTCCCAGTGCCTGAACCAGCCCTGGGGGTAAGTGTATACTGTGAAGGTAATTCTGATATATTGTGTGGGCCACTAGTGGGAAGAAAGGGGTTGCAGTGTCCCAGAGGGCTGTGACCAAGTAAGTTTAACTATTGCAAACCCTGACCTCTGGGTGGAGGCACCTCATTGGATCCAGGCCCCTCAACCTGTTAGTGGCAAATCAGGCAGGGGTAGTAGCCCCTGGGATAGCGCCATCTGGGGTTACATCTTGGAGGCTCACCGCTGGGATTGTGTGTCCTCTGGTGGCCATATTCTGAACCACTGTTAGAAAAAAATGGGTACCCGACAGAAGTGGCTGTGCACCGGCTGGTGGAGTGGTGTACTGGGGAGGAGATCGACCCCCAAATGCTATGCTTATACTGGACATCCCCTGGGTATCAATATGGACACTGTACAGGAGTACTTCCAAGGTGGAAAGTTTACAAAACCCTGTGGTGGTGGGTCGGCATGCTAATCTGCTCACCCACACTTTCCTGGCCTAGTAGAGTTTAAGGATCCCATAGATAGCTCCAAAGTGCCACAGACCATTACCCCAGAGGAGCCCTCACTGCCTGGAGAGTGATAACTAAGTACAGTAAAGACCGGGGGAATGAGCCCCACCACTGTCTGAAACTTTGAGGAGAAATTTGCTAAATGGTTGCTGGGGAAGGAAAACTGTGGAGGACTTGAAGAAACTATTCTTGCCACCTGGGGTGTTCCTCCCCAACACCCTCTCCGCTCCAGTACCCGTAATGGTGGCTGAACCAATGCAGACTCCTATTTCTGCACCTGCCATTAGTCACGACTCTTACCGAAGGTTGAGGATCTTCTCTGGCACCCTCCCACCCCCCAGGGGAGGATGACTGGGAGACCTGGATAGACTATGTTGCCCCAAGTGCTAGAATGGCAATGCTCGGAAGCAGCGAAGAGGGTTAGAGAGAGCCTCCGACTTCCTGCCCTGGCTACCATCCGTGCTAAGCGGGCCAGTAACCCTGAAGTGACTGCACAGGCCTATCTTGAGGCCTGGAGAATGTATGGGAGCCCAGATTCTGATGAGGATCTATGGTGGAGAGTAAAATGCACAACAGTACCAAGGGAGTTGTTGTCTGTGTATGTATCTCGGCTGGAAAAATTGTTGCAAGAATGCCTCAGAAAGGTAGTTTGCCAGCGATTGAACTGGACGAACCAGGCTGGACAGGATCTTAAGTCTGCCCCTTCTCAGAACTGCTGTTGCTTCAGTTACGCCTGGCAAATCGACTGGAATCCCACCCTCCTATGATGAGTTAATGAGAGAAATTCGAGGAGTTGAAAAAGGCGACCTCGGGAGGGACCTGCACCAATAGCTGCGGCTACGACCAGTGACTGAGGGGGCCCATCAAGTGAAGTTCAGGGGCAGAGGTTGGCAGTCAATGAGTGCTCTGACAAGGAAAAGATATGCATATCCACAATGGGGCAAACTGTTGAGAGAGATCGGAATTCAAAAACAGTCCTTTATGAAGGCCACGCCTGCAAGTCAGGGCCCTGACCTATCCGACTGCATCTGCTATGGGGCTGGGGTACCCACCATGTATCTCCTGCTGATAACAGCTCAAACTCAATTCCTTGACCATGGAAGTGGAGAAACTGATGAGATGTCTCCAAATGCTTATCACGCCGCAGACAGAGATGGCACCCAGGTTTCCAGTTAGTAATACCCCACCCTGGCTCCCAGTGTGGCGCCTCGGCCAGCTCAAACTCCAGAAAGTATGTTTTGCTATAATTGTGGGAAAGATGGGCACATGAAGGAATGCCGGTCCCAAAAGACACTGACAAAGTTGCATATAGGCTACAAGGAGAGCTTGGGAGAACAAATCAGTGGTTAAGAGGTGCACGAAATGATCCCAGTGAGGGCACCAAAATGCTAACTCACGTCTTTTGTGGCAAGGTCAGTTGCCCAGGCCCTCACTATCGCCTCCAGACTGGTCCAGAATAGTGGGTCCCTCCATGGAGACCACTGTAAAGGTGAATGGAGTGTCTACAAGAGCTGTATTAGACAGTGGCTCCCAAGTGACAATTATGTTCCAGGATTGGTATCAGAAGCATTTGTCAGATGTACCCTTACAACCATTAGAAGGACTGCATGTATGGGGTTAAGGAGAAGGCCTACCCTATTCCGGGTATATCCGACTTGGCTGTCTTTCCCACCTCCGTGGCTGGAGTGGCGAACAAGTAGAGACCCTAGCCTTAGTGTGTCCCCCACTGGACTGTATGATGGTGTCCTTTGTTGATTGGAACAAATGCTCATATGTTCGGAAGGCTGGCACAGTTGTGTTATGAAAAACAGGGTCAAAGACTAGTAGAGCTTTAAGAGTTCGGCTTTAATTAAGAAGGCCTATGAGGCACAGGAGATGCTGAAAAAATAGAACCAGAGGAACCAGTCGAATTGTATGGAAGAAGGATCCTGAGTCTCTGATCCTGGCGCCAAATGCCCAGTGTACCTTACAGGAGAGGTCCGTGATCAGAAAGGATGTTAAGAATAAAATATTAATGTTGGATGCACCAGGCGATGGAAAATTGCCAGAGGGACTGCTGGTCAAGCCTAGTATTTTGCCCGCTAGAGCCCATGCTTATGCCAGAAGGGTAATGGTCCAAATTCATAATGTGTCTGAAAGAGACATTCGAGTAAATAGAGGTTGCATCCTGGCTAATGTGCATTGTGCAGACACTGCAGTGCTACCCAGCAGCAAGAGTTTGAGGAAGAATGACAGAGTAACGCCTGACTTGTTTGATTTCGGCGACTCCCCGTTGCCAGCTGAATGGAAAGTGAGGATCAGTGAGAAGCTTGCCCAGAGAGACCAGGTGTTTTCTTTAAAGGAATGGGATGTAGGATGCGTGCAAGGAGCTGAGCACAATATCCGGCTGCATGACGAAAGACCATTTCGTGAGAGGTCTCGACGCCTGGCACCTGCTGATATAGATGATGTGAGACGGCATCTGCAACAGATGTTAGCTGCTGGTGTAATACAAGAATCCAGAAGCCCTTATGCTTCCCCCATTGTGGTAGTGAGGAAAAAGAATGGGACAGTAAGGATGTGCGTGGATTATCGCACCTTAAACGCGGACTATCCTGATCAGTACACAATGCCCGCATTCAGGATGCTTTGGACTGCCTAAGCGGGAGCAAGTGGTTCTCTGTGCTGGATCTCCGCGTGGGTACTACCAGATCCGATGGCCCCAGAGGACCGTGAGAAGACAGCCTTTATCTGTCCGCTTGCGCCTATGAATTCATGAGGATGCCTCACGAGTTTCAGGTGCCCCAGCCACTTTTCAACGATTGATGGAGGCGTGCAGTGGGGACATGAACTTACTAGAGTGCCTGGTATACCTAGATGATGTTATTGTGTTTGGCAGCTCACTGGAGGAACATGAGAGCAGATTATTTAAGGTATTGGACCGACTGGAGGACTTTGGCCTTGAACTGTCCATTGATAAGTGTCAATTCTTTCAAACATCAGTAAAGTATGTGGGACACATAGTATCCACCGAGGGAATAGAGACCGACCCAAGTAAAGTTGAGGCCTTGACCACCTGGCCACAGCCCAAAAATCTAAAAGAACTGCAAAGATTCCTGGGATTCTGTGGTTATTATCGGCGTTTCATCAAGGACTATTCAAGAGTGATCCGCCCTTTACTTAACCTTACTCAAGGGTATCCCCCAACCCACAAAAAATACCAAAAGTCAGCGTCCCTCAAGACTGAAAGAGTGTATTTTCATCCGAGTGAAGTATTTGGGGCCCGCTGGACTCCTGATTGTGAGACTGCTTTTCATGAGATCATATATCAACTTACCCATGCTCCAGTGCTGGCCTATGCGATCCAAGAAAACCTTACGTCCTGCACACTGATGCTAGCTTGCAAGGGTTGGGGGCTGTGTTGTACCAAGAGCACGAGAATGGCCTGAGACCAGTGGCCTTTGCCAGTAGAAGCCTGACCCCATCCGAAAAGAACTATCCTGTACATAAGTTAGAGTTCCTAGCTTTGAAGTGGGCTATTGTTGACCAATTCCATGAGTACTTGTATGGGGCTAAAATACTAGTAAAACTGACAATAATCCTTTGACCTATGTGCAGACTCTCAGCTAAGTTGGATGCCACTGGCCATAGGTGGCTTTCTGCATTATCTACATATGACTATGCTCTCGAATACCGAGCAGGTCTGAACCACATAGATGCTGATGCTCTCTCCCGGAGGCCTGTTCCCCAGAATGATTGGGTCCGATTGGCAGAACCTGACATTCGGGCACTCTGCCGGAAGTTTGACAGGGAGGAACAAATGTCCACGGACGCAGTGGACTGCATGGTGGATTGCTTGGGACCCTCTGAGAATTGCATACCTGCTGCTTATTGCCACTTTTCTGCAATAGACATTGGTGCACTGCCTCAGCTGGACAATGACAATATTCGGCGGGCTCAATCCCGCGATCCTATGATCAAATCAGCTTTAGAAGCCCTCTATGCAGGAAAAGATGTGTCCAAATTACGCTCCACTGATTTGAGAACTGCACTGTTATACAAAGAAGGTCCTAAGTTGAAACTGATCAATAAACTGTTATACAGAGAAACAGTAGACAGAGGGGGACAAGTAGACAAACAACAACTGGTGCTGCCCACTGCCTTTCGAGACTCAGTACTGAGGTCCTTGCACAACCACATGGGGCACCTTGGTATAGACAGAACACTTGACTTGGTGAGATCCAGATTCTATTGGCCTAAGATGGGGGCTGATGTGGAGCAACACATGCTAACTCCAAGTTACTTGTGTTGCCTCTAAGTATGGTGCCCTTGCCCCGTCCAGCCCCAAGGTAACTGATAGGGAAGGGCCCCCTCTCTTCAGGTTTCATGTACAAGAGGTAATAACTTGAGTTATGGTACAATGTGTATGTAATACTGTGTAAAGAGTGACGTACTGCAATGTTTCAGAAATGTGTTCTTGGTAAAATGATATATTGACTGATGATTACGTATGCGAGCCTAATGCAAATGTATATGGTTGCAGTTGAAACTTATGGGTACTTGCTAGCCCGAACGTCAAGCTTTCCCAAACCAGGAAGGTGTAACCCCTGCAAATGGGGTTCCCAAAAGACTTCCAGGAGCTTGCTTGAATGCTCCAAGCCTGAATGGTGTTTGGCGTTTAAGCCATTTATCAGTGAGTGTTTTAGAACCTCTGGTACTGTCTCTTTAAGAGCTGTCTGCTTGCAGACATAATTAGTGTATGTGGGGACTGTGTGTTTCTTTGATTGAGTACCACTCGAGCTGCTGCCAATTCACTCCATTTTTGCAGTCACTAGGAGTGCAAAGGGAACCTATCTGAAAGATGTAACTGTTTGCCAGAAATCATTTAGAGTAATAATGAAATTACAGTTTGTCTAACCTGCTTTCTTTGCAGTCAGAACTGTGTCTGCCTAGTTCCCCATTCTGGTTTTAAACTGCTGAACTGGACCAATCAGTGTGGGGTAAGCTAGCTCTAAAATGGTGCCTTGGACGAATCAGAACTTGGACTCATAATCTGAGCCAGCCACAAGAGGATTGTATGGGCAGTGACTCTGGGAGATGTAGTTTAGACTTTGGCGCCTTTTTGGACTAACAGGAGCAGTCTATTGTGAGTAACAGCCAATCCAGTCAAGAACTGGGAGGAACTCAAAGGAAGTGCCCGGTTTTGTCTGTTGGAGTTTCGGTGGAGCTCTCTGGCAGTGAAGAAGGAAGGAGCCCTGTGCTTTTTCAGTGTGCAGTTTTAGTCGGGAAACGTGTGTAAGGCCCAGAGTTCGGTCTGCAGCTTGTGTAACTGCTTGTTAGGACTGAATCCGTCCTGTGAAGAGAACCAAAGGATATCTGAAGAGTAGAAACCAGGCTCACCCTGTAGAAGACTGGAGAAATTGCTGAATTGCACTCGGTCTGTCAGGAACTGAATCTGCTGTGTTCTCCCCGGTATTGTGCAGTAATTGCGATCGGGATAGAGAAGCAGCTTGCCTGGTATAGTACTTTCTGTTTTACCATATAAATGTGTGAAGAGGCTTGTGTACCTCAAGTGAATCCTGCTGCCATTAAAGGACTTTTGCCTGTTACTGTTCACCATATAAATGTGTGAGGAGGCTTGGTTAGCTCAAGTGAATCCTGCTGCCATTAAGGACTTTTGCCTGTTGCAGTTTGCCATATAAATGTGTGAGGAGTCTCGTGGAGCTCAAGAGTAGCCCTGCTGACATTGAAGGACCCTATCTTGTTTGGAGGTCGTGAGTACTAATTCAGGGTCGCTCCCTGTTGAATTGCCACATTGAATCCAAATGGAATCACTGTACTGCTGACTGTTTAAACTAATTTTCTTTCTCTGTGGGAAAGGGCCCTACCAGCTGCCACGGTTTGGACTAGCCACTAGGGCTTTGGTACCCAGGGACAGTAACTGGTAGGGATAGGCCTGCACAGAGCCATAAATAGAGAGTAAAGTGATAAGCTAATTAACCTGATTTCCCCTGTCCTTGTTATATTCCCCTAAATAAATCCGAGCTGCTTGTTTCAGCAAAGTTATACTGCCTGGTGTTTGTCTATGTTAAAGTATTGTACTGTGATTATTGCACTGTATCTTATTTTACAGGAGGTCCCAGTGCCTGAACCAGCCCTGGGGGTAAGTGTATACTGTGAAGGTAATTCTGATATATTGTGTGGGCCACTAGTGGGAAGAAAGGGGGGTTGCAGTGTCCCAGAGGGCTGTGACCAAGTAAGTTTAACTATTGCAAACTCTGACCTCTGGGTGGAGGCACCCGCCATTGGATCCAGGCCCCTCAACCTGTTAGTGGCAAATCAGGCAGGGGTAGTAGCCCCTGGGATAGCGCCATCTAGGGGTTACATGTTGGTCCTGGGTTATTAAATGGGGAGGGGGGGTTGACAGACCTAGAGTACCGTCTGACCATAAATTACTGTGATACTACTCTTTTTTTTTTTTTTTTATTATTTGTTGATAACTGGATAAGGCCCACTGAGCACAAGGCTCATTTATAGGGGCAACCCGGGGGCACAGGGAAGTTGACTGACTTGCTGAGGGACAAGCAGTATGAAAGTGGAGATTCTGGTAATCAAACCCAGGTCTGCTGAAAATAACCAGCATGTTTACAGCCTAAATTATAAAAAAAATAAATAAAAAAAATTCAACTTTACTTAGTGATCATTTACTATAAACATGACATCAGTAGCAATTACTAGCAAACTTGGACTTAAAGGGAAACATCCACCTAAAATCGGGCCCAATCTCTGTATATGGCAAGGCCCGATTAGCATTTTCACAAATTTTAACTTGCACTGCCTTCATTTATTTTGAATTTATTTTGTTGATCCTGCATCCCTCCCACCGGCATTTTGAAAACAAGAACCCCTAGTCATGAGCCCATGACCTCCCGCGGCTATCCCAAGAATGACGTATGATGCAAGGGCAGCCATAGCGTGCATAGGGTCTCTGTATAGTCAGAGCTTTATTGTGCAGTTTGGAATGTACATGTCTTGGTGCTGCTATACCAGTCTTAGTATAGCACCAAACATACATTCCGCCAGCTGTTAAATGCTCTGACAACACACAACCCTATATCGCCCTGCCAGCTGCTCCCCGTGATCATACATCATTCTCAGGACAGCCGTGGAGGTTGTGACAAGCACTCGCTTGGGGCTCTTGTTTTCATAATGCCAGTGGGAGGGATGCAGAATCAACCAAATAAATTCAAAATATCTGAAGGCAGTGTTAGGTAAAAAAAAAAATCAATTTGCCAAAATGTTAATCAGACCCTGCCCCACACTGAGGTGAGGCCCGATTTGAGGTTGTCATTTCCCTTTAAACAGTGTCTTTTCTTTTCGTTTGCACCTTCCCTGGGCACCACACTTATCTGGAACCCACAAACCCTGCAACTTGCCAGACTCAGTGTCTGCTGCCACTCGCAACCTCTGGTCTCCTGCCTGTCTCAAACGACTCTCTGTACTGGAGTATCCCTTGTCCAGGGACTTCGGGTAGGTTCAGGAAAGAAATGTCTGGATGTAGGGCAATGGTTCCACTTGGGAGTTGTGGTGGTGCACCATAAGTGTGGTTGTATAGCCATGGGGGGAAGGGAGCAGAGAACCATCATACGACATGCCTTGTCAGAGGCCAGTTGTTTTCTGTTCTGGTCTCTCTCTCTCTCTCTCTCTCTCTCTCACCACCGACCACACTGCAGCTATGTTGATGGCCTAGGGGCACTGACTGATGCACCAGACAAGGCATCTCCAACATGCTACCATCAGGAGCTACTCTCAGTGGTGCACCGCTCCACCTCCCCATGTGTCATCACCCTCCCTGCCAGCTTCCACTCCTGTAGCCAAACGCTTAGGGCACAAACCCAGTTAGCCAGTGTTCCAAGAAGAGGCCCCACCACTAATCACCACAGAGTAGACTAAAGCGTTCCTTTAAAACTTGTTTAAATTAATCAGCAGTGGGTATCTTTTCTTGCTGTATTTGGGAAGTTTTTCCATAAACAGGTGCATAATACTAGAAAGACTTTTTAGCAGAGTTTAAATTGAATTTCAACAATGATAGTTATAATTTTCGGAAGACAGAAGAGAATAAACAAGATCATTGAGTTTAATAAATAGAAAAGTGATTAGTGTGCTCTTTTGTGAAGGATGTTAAAAATGTTTGCGAATGAGCTGTACACGTTTGACTTTAATGGAAAGAATACCGACATCTGAACACACAATACAATGGTAAGTTATTAACCAATGGTGAGTTAACCTTTGGGCATGAAGTACAAATCTACAAATCCATGTGTAGTTATAGGATGCAGTTCACCTGCTAAATTTAGATTCAGATGCCCTAGAACAGTATGCTACTGCAGCCTAGTACTGGCATTAAAATACAGAGATGAACAGCCTTCATTGCCTCACTAGAGAAACTGCTTTGGATGCAATACAAAGCATCAAGTTTTGTGATCACTGTGGTGACCAATTTAGAAATTCACTCATGGACAAGCTGATGGGGCAATGGTTTCAAATCCCAGCGAGAGGTACCACTATTTCTTTCTCAAACAAAATTGTCATTCAATGCCCAAAGGTGTGCTATACCCTACAGACTGGACAAAAAATGTTCTTAATGGTAAGTTAGTAGCCTCATACAGCTTTTCTCTCACTCTCTTTCACTCTCTCAGCCCCTCTTTCAAGAACATGAAACCAGGCCACCCACAGTTACGGCAACACTGTACGTAATCAGTCACCAGTCATTGTTTATGTTACATCTGATAATCTGGGCTTGAGGGAGCCAGCATAAATAACCAGAACAAGGATACAAGCATGCATGTAGTTCCCTAGCATACATCATCAACAGTGGACTGAAAACATAATGTACTTCTCATGATCCCTGTAGTGTTATATAGAAGACAAGCTATGGTATGATAGGGCAGTATTTTGTATTGAGGAGTTCTCCTAGTTTGAGCTAAGTCATCAGAACCCTGATATACAAAATAAAGCCCTACACTAAATATTGTTATTTATAATGCATAGGCATTTATTTTTGCTGGTTAAACCTAAGACTTCTAAAACTTCTAAACTGAAGAACAGAAATGGTCAGCATATGGTTTTAGATAACTACTAACTTACTACTTGCCAGCAGAAACAGGCCACACGGTCTATCAAGGCTGCTCAAGTGTGCAGCTAGCACCCCACTTTCTGCAGCTGCCCCTTCCCCCTCCCCCCTCCACCCCTACACAGATGAATGCTGACTTGACATTGAACCAGACTAAGTTGTTGGTGGTGTTTTTAGAGAATGGGAAATTTTGCAGGACAGGAAATTCCTACTGTTTTACCATAGCTTTTTCAGTATTTTCATTTATAGAAATCAAACATGCTAACATACTAAAATGCCAGCAGAATAGGCCTATCGGTCTTTCGCGTCTGCTTGTTTAGTCAGCCCCCACCCTGGGAACTGACCTTGCTGTCCCCCTCACCCTCTTGGGCTTCTCCCTTCCCAGCCCCGGATATTCTCGCTGCACTGGACTTTGCTTCCAGAACCCTTCCCCTGTAGCTGTCCCACCCCCTCTTGAACCCCTCCACCGTCTCTGCCTTAACCAGCTGCCCCGGCAGCACATTCCAGGGCTCCACCACCTCTCAGTGAAGTAGCACCTCCTCCTTTCTCCCTGAATCTCCCCCTCCAGCTTCCACCCATGCCCTCTAGTTGCCCCCCTTCCTTGAGCACCCTGACTTTCCTCCTATTTACCCCTCATGTACCTGAGGAGCCTCTTTCATGTCCCCCAGTCTCTTCTCTCTTCCAATGTGTACATATGTGTACAAATCTGACTGAACTTATCAAAGATAAAATGCTCCCATGGTTTAATTTTAGTTTTTCTTGGTTTTTGATATTGCTAGATAAATGGGGGTTACGTTTTTTAAATATTTCCATGCTTACACATACTAAGGGGGTTCCAGGGTATATCAAACCTTGTTTAACCAAACTGCGTCAGTGAAGGGTCACTTCACAACTACTGGACACTGTTCCAAGGAAAGCTTTTTATAACCATATCATTTCAGAAGTTTTATTTGAACAACAAATATTTCCAGAATGTTCAGTGACTAATATGCCAGAGACCTGCCTACAGCTCACAGATAAGAGAATTCCCAAACAAATGTGGGACGTAGTCTGGTTGTCCTGCCACAGAAGATTAGGTGTTCGTAATACTTTAAAACACAAAGCTTTAGAAGAAAGATGGTGCCCTAGACCTACATGCTGTCAGGTTTTAGAGACCCTGGAACATTTTCTTATAAAATGTCCCTTCGCTGAACAGGTATGACTTATTTTGCAAAATGTCTGGAACAACCCATATCTGAGTTCCATTACATATGAGACTTTGGTCCTCGGTATTTACCCCCATGGTTTTTGGAAATACAATAAGAGTACCCATAGGGTTATTTTTGCTGCCTATAAGTATTATATGTGGCAAGTTCGATGTATCCTTTTACTCCAACGGAAAGAGGTATCCCCAAAAAGGGTGGTTCAACAGTGTTTTTTTTTTTTTTACGTTCTTAATATGAACAAGAAAGTACTTTTTTCTCTAGAACAAAATTTCAAGGTCTGTAGAAAAATTGTGATTGGGTGAGGCAGGAGCTTGTTTAATATTATGGCAAACCGACTAGTTAGTCTTCTCTAGTTTTTTTTCTTCTTTTCTTTTCTCATTCAAGTTGAAAGGGGTCTGATTACATTTATTATATGTTTGTATTTGATTTGATTTTCACTGTTTTTTTTTTCTCTCCAGCAATTTTCACATAAGTTCCACTGTTTATTATTCTGTATACTGCACTGATCTGAAGTTGTTTGTATGATGTTACATTGATTGTTATGATTTTATTTTTATGTTTCTAAATAAAACATTTTATTATAGTGTTTTTTTTTTTCATAAAAATGTGCTGGATTTCCCCAGGCCTAGTATGGCTATGTGGACCCTATTTGCAAGGAAATGGCTTGACCCCCCTTTATCGGGTGTGGGGTAATCAGGGGACATTAAAGGCTCAGGTTAAAATGAATTGTGTTTTCTTTCGACCAGCTTTGGTGAAACTAAAGAAATGGAAATTGACACTACACATCACACAAATACAAACTAGTAAAACTGTGTATGATACAATACAGGCACAGGCGTATATTACTCACACTGATTTTAAAGATATTTCTCATAACTATCATTCTAGGGTGTTGGATTCATTGAAGGATCTATGTATCCCACCAAGGTTGTAGGATGTAATGTGGTTTTGTTCCCATGGAAGGATATTTGTAAAGGGGAATGCTAAGCATAAAAGTCAGGAAGAACGCATGTGTCCCAGAGTTAGTTGTATCACACAGGAAGAAACTATGAAGCATTTTCTTATTCAGTGTCCTTTTGTTCAGGAGATGTGGTCACAGTTGGCACAAAAATGGGCTAACTTATGTTGGCGGAATGTAACATATCAGGAAGTGGTTGGGGGCTTTAGTTTGGGGAGGATGGGGTTGGATGGTGGATTGATTTGGCTTATTTTTGCATTTATAAAGTTTATTTTATGGTAATCACGTTGCAAGTTTGTTTTACAACAGCTGTATCAGGATCCTGGAACTGTTATCTGTATTACTGAGCAGGAATTATTTAAACAGTGTGGTCCAGCTATTCAGACTGTGCCTGGCAGGGGTGCAAGCCTGGGCACAGCACAACTGGGATGCGCTGGGGCCAGGACCAGGTGATATTCAATGGTGATGCACCATGGCACAGCACCGTTGAATATGGCAAGGTCAGTGCCCATACAGTGCCTGTTGCAGTGGCACTACACCAGCGCAAGCCACAGAAAGGGAACACGGGGATGCGCCAGCACAGGTGCAGTTGCACTAGGTGCATCACCTGCAATATTCAGCAGCGGGCATGCAAATAAGGCCATAAAATATGCAAGGTACAAATGGGTCCATTTGCATGTCATTATGGCTCCATATGCATGCCTTGCACGGGGCAGGCCAGCGACTTGCGCCTGGCACCCTGCACAGCATGACGTGTACTGGGGGGATCCAAGGACATCCCCCACTCCAGAGCCACAATCACGTGGTATAACTTACTAAAGATAGCCCTGGTAGTCTAATGGCCCCCCTCCCAACCGATTCCCCGAAGACTGTATTGTGAGACAGTCCCTGGTAGTCTAGTGGCCCCTCCCCCACTCGATTCCCTGATGACTGTACTGTGAGACGTCCCGTGATCAGTGGCCCTTCCTCCCGTGTCTGTCGCGGAATAAGACCATTATCCATGTCCATGATCTAGTGCTACCCACCGCCTGTTGCAGCGATCGCGGTACAGTGCAATAACATGTCCTTGGTGATCAGTGGCACCCCACCCTCCACCCACACAGCACTCCTTGCCCACCCGCTCCCCATAATCGTGACGGCTGCAACTGCCGCATACCCCGGCCGCCCGAATGACAGATACAGTATGGGCTTGGGGCATACTGTTCTGAACAGTCCTAAATAGTGAATGAAGTCATTCACATATTCAGGACTGTCTAGTATGCTCTGCAAACCCATACTGTATCTGTCATTCGAGGGCGGCAGCGGCAGCGGTGGGTTGCAGCCAACCACCAGTGACGGGGGAGTGGGGGTAAGGGTGCAGTGTGAGGGAGGGTGGGAGCCACTGGATCACCAGGGATAGATGATATAGTACTGTACCACGATCATGGCAGCAGGCAGGGGGGTACCACTAGACTACCAGGGACATGGATAACGGTCTTATTCCAGCTACCGGGGACTTAGGAGGGAGGAAGGCCACTAGACTACCAGGGACAGTCTAACATTACAGTTCTTGGGGCATCGGAACTCGGGATGGGGGTCCATTGGACTACATGGGATATGTGTGTGCTTGTGGACGGTGTTCTGGGTAGGTGGGTGGCCACCCACAGCTGGCAGCTGCTGTGTTGTGCCCTGCAATACAGCGGCCCACCTGTGGGTGGCTGTGGGTTGTTCCCACTCCTCACGGGCTCAACTTTGAGCCCCCCAATGCGGCACACTGCAGGGTTGCACCAGCATATGTGCCGCACACCCAGGGCTGAATATCGGGATGTGCTGCATATGCATGGGCATGCCCCCTGCATCTGCGCCGAATACATTAACATTGCACCCTGGCGCATCGGAATTTGCGTTGTGCCTGGCTGCCTTTTCAATATCCTGCCAGGGCGCAATACGGGGTTGTGCCAGCACAACTCTGTTGCACCATTCGCAACCCCTTTGAATATACTGGCCGGTATGTTTGAGAAAGAACATATGTATCATGAAGTTTGGGCAATTCGATGGAACAATGTCCCGTTTATGAAAGATAAAATTGGATTAATTTTCTTTCCTTTTCATTTTTTCTTAGGAATATTAGAATATCTGTATGTTTTCTTTCTTAAGTTTCATTATTTGAAGTTATTGTATGATTTTTTGGTTTTGATTGTATATCGTTCAGTTTCTCAAATAAAATGTTCTCCTACTCTTGCAGTAGGGGGAACCTTTGTCCAGTTGCTGGTCGGCAAGATGGCCAACTGAGGAGAAGGGCGTGCAGGACCTGAGTCTGGAACGGAGAAATCTAGCTGCCAAGATACTATGGAGAAAGAAAAGACAAATATTGTGAACCCTGATACTGGGAATTTTTCAGTGGATGTTATGGATGATATGGACATCACACAATCCGAGACTATCCCAACAGTTCCTAAAGATTCTGCCTTTCCAGAGATACTGGACTTTCAAAGGCAAACAGCTGCAGCCTTGGTCTCTACTACTACTCTCAAATGTGACTGCCTGTGAGCTACTAGCAGGCAACAGGACCCAGTCCCTGCAAATACAATTTCGGAGATTAAGCAACGACAGAACACTGTTGAAACTTTTAGAAGCTGAAGAAGCAGCTCTGCACAGCCTGGAAAACATGGTGGGTAATATTCTGGAAACTAAATTGGAAGCCCAGCATACTAACCTTATGTGGTGTTCAACTCCAGGACATGCTACTAATTTGGATGTAACAGCCCAGAATTGGTGTCCAGAACACACATTACAAGCCGCCGGCTGGGAGAGAGCAGCCGATGGCATCACCTGGATTGCATCCTCTGTCCCAACAGCAAAAGAAACCCAGAATTTGGTTGTCGAACCTAAACAAGAACCTGCTATTTCCCCTTTACTGTATCCAGTCTGCTACTCAGATGTTGCGCCTCAGCAAGTTGCTGGAACGGTTGTCATGCCAACCCCACATGGCAGTCAGACTGAGACCACACCCAACGCTCAGTCCTCACAAACTCCAGTACAGCAGGCAAAGGGTCAGCCGCCACAAAAACAGTCTCAGATGGCTTTTGAACTTCATAACGATGTTCCTCATGAAACAGTAAGTGCCAACAGAGTTTCTGTTTCCACTCCTGTTGTTACTAAGTCTGAAAATCTTAAATTAAACACTGATGTGCTTGATAAAGCAGAGAGTTACAGAGATTGTAGGGAATCAAATACTTCCTTATACTTTGTGGGCAGAAATCATGGAAAACCATACAGTATCTGGAAACTTTAGCGCTTCTAGCCACCCCACCCCACGGGTGAGAAGGAGAAGCAACAGCATCCAAACAGACCTCCACCACGTACTTTTAAATTATCTGACCTTTTTACTAACCTTGGGGAACCAGCTAAAAGAAGGAATGCGGTATGCTTAAAATATAGAGGGGGCCTTGAGGAAACACCCAATAGAGCCTATGTTGCTAGATGTCTCTTAAAAGACACTATGCTGTTTACAGCAACTGAGGTATTTGCCCTTATTCATACCTCAGGGGACACCCAATTCTATATAAATTTTCAATCATCGTTTTTGCTGGACAGGCTCTGGTTAAAATATCAATCTCTTAAACACTCACCCATCTGGACCCCCTTTATAGTTATCCCTCTAACTAAACCCACTTGGAAAACTGTCAATATTTTGTTTAAAAATGAAGGTGTCAATATTTCATACATCCTGCACAGGGTTAAGCAACAGATGGAGGCAATAGAAAGACGCAACCATTCATGGATCCTGAAAACATATGGACTGGAGGGTGGCATACAAAGGTGAAACTCAAGAATACCGAGGTAGGTTTACAACATTTGCGTAGCAGCTTTTATATTGGCAGAGATAGAGGGTTTTGTTTTTATCCAGGCCAACCTAAAATGTGCCATAAGTGTGTATCCCTCTCTCATTCAAGTAATGCCTGTGACGTTCAAGTCTGTGACTTCTGTCTCGGAGTTGGTCATTCTCATTATTTTTGCCCTAATCCTCTTCGCTGCAACTTATGTGACGAAAAAGGACACTCATACAAAACATGTCCTTGGGCTGCACACAATAAAGATTCATACTACGACCAGGAAGAGATGGTTCTGGAAGCACAGAAACAGAGGGGATGAAAACCAATCTCTCATTCCTCAGCCGCCCCCACCTAAGAAAAAACAGGCAGAACCTGTTTTAGCAGAACCAGTCTTTGAACTTTCCACTGATCCTACATGTCCACCTCAGCAAAGCGAGGATACACCTCCACCAGAATACCCACAGGACGTGCCCCCACCAATCCCACAAGAGGAGTTTACTGTGGTTGGTGGCAAAAGAAAGCAAGAAATACAGCAACCTAAGCCAAAAATATCCAGAAGAGGCTCTATCAAAACAAGAAACAGACACATAGCACTTCAAAATAACACTGAGGATGATGGTGAAGATTCTGATTTTTCCTCCACTACCTCTTCCATGACAGAAGCCTTAGAAGGAGAGGTGGTATCAGGGACACCGGGTAAAAAAAGAAAAAAACTACAAAAGGACTCAAAAGAAAAGGATTTAACTTGAACATCTGTCTTGACATTTTCTAAACTAAATTTACTTTCTTTGAACGTGAGCAGTATCAGGAATATAAAAAGGAGACACTTATTATTTTCATCTTTACAATTAGCTGATGCCCATATTTTTTTCCTGCAAGATACCAGACATCGGACACAAAATGATATTTTCAACACACAAAGATCGTGGCCCTGGGGTATATCCTTATGGTCTATGGGGGAGGAAGCCTGCTATGAAGTATTCTTTTCAAATCCTTTAAAGTTGACATTATTAACGTTATGGATATCACACCAAGGAGACTGTTATTGCTAGATGTACTTTGGGGCACTAAATCTATGAGAATCGGCACTGTCTATGCCCCACAAACAAAAAGTGACCGCATAGAGCTTTTTAAAACTTTGCAACCTTATTTACATACAACAAGATTCACCGTACTAGGTGGTGATTTTAATTGCCCTTCAGATTTATAGGATAAAACGAGTACTACCAGCAAATTATATTGTGACACTAATACACTTAAAGTTATCCTACATACAGCAGATATGATTGATTCTTTTAGACAGGTTCATTTTTCAGGGGGTCACACCTATTTTAGAAGCATCATTTCAACAAGAATAGATTATATTTTCCTCTCCAAACGTGGGAGAGTCCAGCATGCTAGGACCCAGGCTAATGCTGTTTCTGATCATGTAGAACTACATGTACAGTTTCTTTGGATTTATCGCACACCCAAAAGATTGGGAAAAACTATTGGAAGTTAAATACTTCACTTTTGACTAATGACTTAATTAACCAAGAATGTATGGAATTACTGCATGTTAGGCTTTCCATGGTTGTCTGTTATGACACTATGTTAGATTGGTGGAGGACACTAAAAAATACATAAAACATTTTTTTTCTTACAAGGGGAAAACACATAGTAGACTAAATTACCTACATTACTTACAACTCAGAAATCAGCTTATTAAGCTTCTATCCCGACAGTCAACCTTGAAGCAATCATATAAAGATCAGATCGATTGTATTAAAGCTGAGACAAAACATTACCTTTATGACAGGGCCACAACTTTGCCAGCTGAACAAAGATTTGTAACTAGGTTACAAAAAGGGTCTACTGATATTTTTAAATACAATCAGGAGTTCAATAAAACAAAAACCATACAGGTTATTAAAACTACTCAGGGCACTTTGTTACAATAGAGTGATCAAATCTTACATTGTGTTGAGAAACATTATGAATCCTTTTTTACACCAGAACCTTCCAGTATTATAGGGATAGAGAGGAGTACAAGCTAATGGCCAGAAGGGTCACTAGGGTGGTGAGGGCGGCTAAGGCAAGGAAGGAGCAGAACCTGGCCAGGGAAATTAGGAGAGGGAATAAGGAGTTCTTCAGATACACTGGGGAAAAACGAAGGGTGAAGGGGCAGATTAGCAGGATTAAAACAGGGGAGGGATGGGCACAAGATCCAGGGGAGCAGGCTGAGGTACTAAATGAGTACTTCACCTCAGTTTTCACCAAGGAAAATGGGGAGAGGGGGCTGCATCATACATGAGAGGAGATGGTGAAACTGGGGGGCCCTTGCCAATCGTCGGGTCTGGGGAGAGGATGGGCCACCACTGGCAGGATGGGGGGAAGGCAAGGCAGGGGGATGAGGTAGTGGAGGTGGAAATCACAGCAGAGAGAGTGATGGAAGCCTTCAGGTCCCTTAAAACGGAGAAAGCACCGGGGCCAGATAAATTACATCCCAGAGTGCTGAAGGAACTGGCGGATGTCCTGGCGAAACCCCTGGCGGAGCTTTTCAGCATCTCTCTGAGGACAGGGTGGGTGCCCCAGGACTGGAAGGTAGTGCATATAGTGCCTATCCACAAGGGGGGGATCAAGGGAGGTGGCAGGGAACTACAGGCCCGTCAGCCCGATATCGGTGGTGGGCAAGGTGATGGAGGGCATTGTCAAGGAGAGGCTAGGGGGGACCTGGAAAAGTTGGGGTGCCTGGATGATAGACAGCATGGATTCATCTCAGGGAAATCGTGTCAGACAAACCTTGTGGAGTTCTATGACTGGGTGATGAGAGCCTTGGACCTGGGTAGACCGGTGGACATCCTCAATCTAGACTTCAGCAAGGTGTTTGACTCTGTTCCTCACGGGGGCCTGTTGAATAAGCTGGGAGATATGGGGGTAGGGAACCAGATGATCAGATGGATAAGCAATTGGCTCCAGGACCAGACCCAGAGTGTTGTGATTGGCAGTATAGTCTCATCCCCAAAGAGAGTCATTAGTGGAGTCCCTCAGGGATCAGTCCTTGGGCCCCTCCTGTTCAATGCCTATGTCTCTGATATAAGAAAGGGTATCAGGAGTGAGATGAGTCTCTTTGCAGATGACTCAAAACTGGGGGCAGTGGTGGATGGAGAGGAGGGGAGGGTGGCCCTACAGAGGGACCTGGAGGCACTGGAAAGGTGGTCTAGAAAGTGGAAGCTGAGGTTTAATGCAGGGAAATGCAAGGTACTGCATCTGGAAGCCAGATACCCGGGCCAAGAGTATACTCTGGGGGGAGGGGGGACATGCTACACGTCTTAATGGCTGAGAGGGACCTGGGAGTGGTGGTGGATGTCAAGATGAACAACTCTGACACTTGTAGGAGGGCAGCAGCCAAGGCCAACAGGATGCTGGGATGCATCACTAGGGGGATCACCTCCAGAAGGAGGGAAGTGATACTCCTCCTGTATAACTGCTTGGTGAGGCCGCACCTCAAGTACTGAGTGCAGTTTTGGAGGCCAGTTTTGGGCTTGGGGGACAGGACCTATGAGGAGAGACTCAAAGAGCTAAATATATACAGATTGGAAGAGAGAAGGGGCCGGGGGGACATGATAGAGGTCTTCAAGTACATGAAGGGGTTAAATAGGGGAGAAGCAGTCAAGGTGCTCTGAAGGAAGAGGGGGCAACTAGAGGGCATGGGTGGAAGTTGGAGGTGGGGAGATTCAGGAGAGAAAGGAGGAGGTGCTACTTCACTGAGAGGGTGGTGGAGCCATGGAATGCACTGCCCAGGGGGCTGGTGGAGGCAGAGACGGTGGAGGGGTTCAAGAGGGGGTGGGACAGGTACAGGGGAAGGGTTCTGGATGCAAAGTCCTGTGCAGTGGAAATATCCGGACTGGGAAGGGAGAAGCTAGAGAGGACGAGGGGGGCAGCAAGGTCAGCTCCCAGGGTGGAGGCTGACCAAACGAGCAGACACGAAAGACTGTTAGGCCTATTCTGCTGGCATTTTAGTATGTTAGTATTACACTGGAACATTTTTTTGAAAATGTACCACCTATCACCCTATCAGATTCTAAAATTACATTACTTACACAGTCAATAACTTTATTAGAAGTTGATGAAGCTATTCAAGCTCTCCCTTTACATAAAGTACCTGGGCATGATGGTATCAGTTCGGAATTTTATAAACTACATCGTAAGCTGGTTGGGGTCATGCTTACTGAATTGTTTAATGAAATATTAGAGATAAACTGCATCTCTAATGAATGGTTCCAAGCAATTATGATTCTACTATTTAAGAAAGGGGAAGCCTCGGATTTAAATAATTGGAGACCTATTTCCTTATTAAATTCAGATCAGAAAATCCTGACCAAAATTCTTACTAAACGTCTTAACATTATCACACCTAAGATCATCTCCAGGGTCCAGACCTGTTCCATTCCCACTAGAAACATTACTGATAATCTTATTCAAGTAAGAGAAATAATAGACAAATGTAATAATAATAGATGTTCTGATTGTTTGCTTTCCTTAGACCAAGAGAAAGCTTTTGATCGTGTATCCCATGAATTTATACCGTGCACTACGTCACCATGGAATACTTGAACAATTTATCTCCTCAATTAAATTATTAAATGACAATGCTTCTTTTAGGAAAATGGTTAACGGGTTTCAGGGTAAGGTAATTAAACAAACACAGGGGGTAAAACAAGGTAGCCCCTTAAGCCCCATACTTTACATTTTTGGGTTAGACATTCTTTTGCACAAAATCTCTCTGTCCCCAGACATTGTAGGTCTTTCAGTTCTGGATAATAGCCCCCCTATTAAAGTTTTAGCTTACGCTGATGATATTTGTTTCTTTTTAGCTGATTTACAATCATGTTTTAAAGTCCATCAGCTCCTCCAAGATTTTTCTTCGGCCTCTAGCGCCAAAATGAATCTACATAAAAGTAAAGCTCTACAGTTAGGGACTCCTATGCAACCGCCTGATACTATAGCCAGCATTCCCATAACTACCGGGGGCATTAAGCTGCTAGGCATTGTTTTTGGAATAACTGAGACTGAAAAAAACAATTGGGAGAATAAAATCACTATAGGGTTTACTCTTACAACAAAATGGAAAAATATGCAGATTTCCAAATGGAAATGGGTACTTTTGATTAAAACCTTACTGCTCCCCATTTTTTTTATATATTAGCGTAACCTTCCCCCTACCCAGGGGATTTAGAAACTAGACTTTATAGCCTCTTTTTCCAAGCCTTATGGGGAAGTAGGCTTAACCACATAAAATGTAATTACACCTATTTGTCATGTAAAAAAGGAGGTTTAGCTATGCTTAACCCTGTGGCTTTTTTTACTATAAATTTCATTTTTCAGAATATAAAGCCCTTATTATTGCCTCACACAAAAGATTGGCATATCTGGCTCCACACAGATTTGTATAAGTTGCTGGTCCTTTGGGATATGGGGAAAACACATTTTCACACCATTTGGAAAAAGACACTGTTTCTTCACATATGATAACTGCTTTTAAAAAGATTAAACAGTGGAACATCACCAAGGAAGAAGTTGTTTTATTTTCCAAAAAATAATTTTATCAGAATGTATTGCTAGGAAACTTCTGGGAGCATTTGGCATTTCCTCTAGGTACTCCCGACACCTCAGAATTTACACTTAAGTTACTGATAGAACCTAGATTACTCGACCACATGTAGGACACTATTTGGTTATCTTGCCATGGTAAATTGGGAGTCAGGAATACTCATAAACATAAACAGGTCAGTGAGTGATTTTGTCCCAGAGGTACTTGTAATGGGGTGTTAGAAATGCAAGAACATCTTTTTTAGAATGTCCTTATGTCATTAATTTTTGGCAACTGTTAGCTTTTACATATATACGCTTGAATATGCTATAATTGATTATAGCACCTTGGTTCTATGTGTTTACACAGGTTTTTGGTTAAGGTTTCACCCTAGCACGTTACAGGTTATTACAGGGGTTTTAAAGTATTATATTTGGTTATCTAGATGCAAATATGTCTTTCAGACTTACTGGACCCAGACAGAACTTCTACATTGTGTAAAAAAATAACTACGTGACTTATATAATCAGGACTTGATTCTTTTCTCTGAAAATGAAGCATCCTCTTTATGGAAGAACTGTGAAAATTGGTGGTACCACCCACCTTGATTTATATGCATTTTGCTGTAATTTGATGTTTTCCTTTGCCATTTGGGTTGTTTTTGGTTGTTTTTCATTTCACCACAGATTACTGACTGTATTTTTTGTATGTTTTCCTCCACTGATTGTCTATTGTAATCTTGTATAAGTTTTTTATGTCCTCAATAAAAACATCCCTACTTTTGTGGTAGGGGGTGCTGAGTTGCTCCGGTCGGCAGTATGGCTGATAGTAAGGAGGAGTGCGGTGGAGGAGACGGTAGTCCAGGAGCACGACTCCCTGATACAGTGAATTATATCTTTTGTATTTCCAAGGAAATACCTACAGAAAGTGAAGAAGTTTTTCCGATAGAAAGAATGGAGATTGCTGCAGAAGAGACTATTGCTGAAGGTGATAGTAATTTACCACAACAGTTTCCACTGAGACCAACAGCAGGTATTATGGCAATACATACTCAAGGGGTGCAGTCACCTGTGAAGAATGCAGCTGGCAGGGCTAGGCTACTTAACATGATTCAGGATTTAGATGCAAGGAACAGGAGAAGATCGACTACTGACAAGGACTTCAGTATGGCTATTTCCTCACCTGAAGAGTGAAAAGAGATGACCCAGATTGAGCACACTGCTGCGTGGTCACCTGAGAGGGCTCTTGCCGCAGCTGGATGGACACTCGCACCAGACGGAATACACTGGCTTCCAGGAGATGCACCAACGGTGGCTGAAATCCGTGCTCAAAATATGAAAACATCACTGATCAATCTAAAGACCAATGCTACAAGACAGAGGAGGTCAATAAACAAGGAGTGGCCTGTAGCAGTATGTCATGACTTGGAAAAGACACAAATTTGGGAAAAGAGACTGTAACACGAAAAATCACAGAACTAGAAGTTCCAACACAGGTACTGTTCATTCTTCTGCATGTTTTGATACAGCACAGAATCAAATAATGTTAAATTTACCTGATGTATGGGAGGGGGAAACTAGTGAGGAAAGGCCCAATACATCACAGAGAGATGGTAGTCCCAGGCAACCACGTATTGAAACAGAGTGATACCTCAGGGACTCTCCAGGAAACTCCCTCCACTTCATGGGCAGATTCTGTTGAAGTACAGCAAAGACAGAAGGGAGAAAGGCTGGCAACAGCAATGACTGGGCAGAGTTCAAACTGGAGCTCGGCTGCCCCTCTCCCCCCAGAACATAGTCTTTTCAGTCACAAACTAATACTAGACACCAGATGGCCGATTGTTTGCCAATTTAGGCAAACTACGATCCAGAAGGAATGCCATTAGACTAAGATATAAAGGAGGACTTGACCTACCACCTGACAGAATGTATGTGGCTAGGAAACTTTTAAAGGAATTTATGCAATTTTTGGCAGCTGACATCTTTGCATTAATTCATATATCTGGAGATACAATTTTTTGATATTAGTTTTAATACCCCTATTCAGCTTGAAAAGTTCTGTACAAAATACTCCTACTTGAAACAATCACCTCTATGGGCCCCTTTCGTGCAATTCCACTCACAAGACCATCAGTTAAAATCATTATTATACTTTTCAGAAATGAAGATGTACATGTCTGACACACTACCGAAGTATTGGATAGACCAGTGCCTATTCTGGACAGTGAAAACATATGGACAGGGGGCTGGAAAATTAAAGTTAAGCTGCGAATGACAGAGGAGGACCCTTCATATCACCCTAGCTGTTTTTATCTAGGTCTGGACAGAGGATTTTGCTTCTATCTGGGGCAGCCCAAAACATGCCACAAATGTGGATCTTTTTCCCACCTTAGTAATGCATGTGAAACCTTGATTTGTAACTTCTGCCTACAGACATTGGACACCCTAGCAACCAATGTAGAAACTCCCAAAAGTGTAACACGTGTGAAGAACATGGATATTTACTTCTTCCATGCTCATGAGCAGTCCATAATAAAGGAATCTTTTGGGATCAGGATGATACAGTCCATCAAGTACAAGAAAAACAATCTGGCCAGTTACAGTACTTGGGGGCAGACAAGGGGCAAAATCCTCTGGCAGTCTCAATTGATATATCTCCAGAGGATACTGAAGAAACCCTCACAGACCATTCCTCAAATACTCAGGACCAAGAAGGAGTTGAGAAGAATCAAAATACAACTTCAGCTACTGAAGAAGAGCATGCAGGACCCTCTGCAGAACTGAGTCAAACTATACAGATGCCCCCTCCCCCCCAAGCAGGAATACCAACTGGTCCGGGGGAAAAGAAGGTCTGCCAGAAACATACCTAAATCCAAACTTCCTCAGATTGACATTGTCCCTAATACTAATGAATATGCCGCCTTGAAACTTTCAGCAGAGGCAGAAGAGGATGACTCAGAGGCATCATCGGTGGCCTCCACTCAAAAAGAAACATCCGACATGGAAGGAGAGGAGGGGGACAGGCCTAAAGTGAGAAAAAAGACCAGAAAAAAGAAGCTTGAATATCTTTTTCCTCCTGACTAATTGCAAATGCCTAACTCTGCTGGGGATTGCCTCACAGTTAACTCTTTAAATACAAATGGTGTAAAAAATTACAAACACAGATGTATTACATTTCAGGCTCTACAAGAGGCACAAGCTGACATTTGCCTACTACAAGACAAAAGGTTATGTTCTGAGGCTGATATTTATCAAGTAAAAAATGCATGGGTCTGGGGCTCATCAGTATAGTCCCTGGGTGATGAAATTTGTTCAGGGGTAGGAATATTTTCCAGAGGTACCATACAACTTACAAAACGTATGGAAATTGAGCCTGGGAGAGCCTTATTTGTAGATGTAAAATATCAGTCACAGGATCTACGGGTAAGAGTAGTGCACGTACCACAAACAAAAAGGCTAGAGTTGAGTTATTCAAGCTAATTCAGCCACATTTACATACACATCGCAAAATTATTTTGGGAGGAGATTTTAATTGTCCACTAGCACTTACTGAAAAAACAGGATTAACCTCAAAATTGTTCTGTGATACTAACACCTTGAATCAAATCTTGAATACAGCAGAGTTAAGGGACACCTATAGGATTTTGCATAGAACAGGGGAACATACTTACCACCGGGGGTCACCATCATTACAAATTGACTACATATTTGTGTCCAAACAGTGGTTAATTCAGAAGGCTGAGACCACTCCCTCAGCTACTTTGGACCATTTAGAACTGAATGGGACACTGGGCCGGTTACATCAAAATAATATAGGACCTGGGTATTGGCATAATAATAATGAATTACTAAAAGATCCTGACATAATCAACAAGACAACAGAAAACCTTCTGGTCAGAGCTACGGTGGTAGCCTGGTAAGACTCAATCAGTGAATGGTGGGTGGATACAAAATCCATTATTTGCCATTTATTCCAGAGATGGTGAAAGCAAAAAGGGAAATCAGCTTACTTTCAATTTTTAAAACTAAGGAAACAACTTTATAAATTAATTACAGTACAAAATACTGATCACATAGACCATTCCACACAAATTCAGGCCATAAAAAATTATATGAAATCATATCTTTATAATAGATGAAAATCTTTGCAGATGGAACAATCGTCAGGAACTCAAGACACTAGAACCTCAGTAGATATATTTAAAGATTGCCAATCTAGGGTCAAAAAGAAAGCATGGGATGCTGTTAAAGATACCACAGGCAAAGTACATATGGATTTTGATAGCATTATGGATACAATTTATATTTACTTTCCACATTTGGGACCCCTATACATACAGGGGATGATTTAAAAACGTTTATAGCTGATTTAGGTGCCCCTATTTTTGGACCAAGCAGATATCTCTAGGTTAACAGACACTATCCAACCATGTGAAATTCAAGCAGCTATACAGAAACTAAAATTAAATACGGCTCCAGGCCCTGATGAGCTGAGCCCAAATTTTTATAATTCCAAGATGTTCTCATTCCACTAGTTTTGGAAACATATAATGACATTCATTGTAATATGCATATACCTGATCAGATGGCAAAAGCATTTTTAATTCTACTTTATAAAAAAGGTGATAGATTGGATATCAGTAATTGGAGACCAATTTCACTATTGAATATAGATTTCAAGTTACTGTTTATTAACTTGTGTACTTGCTTAAGCCATATGGTTAAACCGGTTATATCACCCTATAAAAATTGTGCAATTCCTGGGTGAACATTAAAAAATAACCTGATTTGTTTAAGGGAAATATTCTCAAAGGGGCACTTAGGGACCATACATGGATATGTAGTTACACTGGACCAGAAAAAGGCTTTTGACCGTATATCCCATACTATATTGTTCCAGATTTTAGCCTTTTATGGAATCCCACAACAGTTTCTATCGTGGTTAATTCTCTTATATGGACAAGCCCATTTTCATCCCCTTTTGAATGGCACAAAAGGTCCACGAGTTACAATTAAGAGAGAGTATAGACAGGCATGCCCTTTGAGCCCCCTGTTATACACCTTCTACATTGATATATTTATTAAGCATTTAGCAAAAAATAGGCATCTTAGAGGCATAATTCTTTCTACCCATACCCCGGCTCTTAAAGTAATGGCATATGCAGATGACCTATATCTTTTTCTAAGCACAGAGACTGAGGGAAACAAGGCTTATGAAGTTTTATCTGCATATTCAGAGGCTACAGGAGTCAGAATTAATTTTCATAAAAGCAAGGCACTGGTAATTGGACAATTAGACTGTACATCAGTAGTCAGGATTTGTAAAGTTCCAATAGTCCCTGAAGCAGTCTTTCATACTAACATACTAAAATGCCAGCAGAATAGGCCTAACGGTCTTTCATGTCTGCTTGTTTGTTCAGCCCCCACCCTGGAAGCTGACCTTACTGCCCCCCCCAGCTTCTCCCTTCCCAATCCCAGATATTTCTGCTGCACAGGACTTTGCCTCGAGAACCCTTCCGCTGTTCCTGTCCCAACCCCTCTTGAACCTCTCCACTATCTCTGCATCCTCCAGCCCCCTGGGCAGTGCATTTCATGGCTCCACCACCCTCTCAGTGAAGTAGCACCGCCTCCTTTCTCCCCTGAATCTCCCCCCCCTCCAGCTTCCACCCATGCCCTTTAGTTGCCATTCTAGGTATTACAGTTGGGCCTAAAGATATGGATAAAGTAAACTGGGAAATAAAACTTGCAATATGTGATAAACGTATAGGGGCATGGCAAATGTTGCAAATCACTAAATTGAAAAGGGTGTATCTAATAAAAAACTTTATAATTCCACTCTTATTATTTGTAAGCTCTATACCCCCCCCCAACACACGCAGTAATATTAGACCCTAGAATCTACAATACTTTCTTTAGAATAATTTGGGGGAGTTGCTTAAACCCAGTCAAAAGAATTACTACATATAGGTGCATAGCCCAAGGAGGCACAGGTATGATACAGCCGATAGTATTTTTCATTCCATATTCTTGTATGGGAACCTAGTACCTATTCTTAGGAATGAGACAAACACATGGATAGTCTGGGGACAGGAATGGTTTGAAAGCATTACGCCAATATGGTCATTAGACAAATGGACTTTTAAGTTAAATAGTATGATTGTTCCAGCTCATATTCTTCATTCCCTGCAAAGAATAAGACATTGGAAACTTACTATTAATGATTTATAAACTCTGTCTAGAAAGGTATTGTATCAACAGATTGTTTTGGATCATTTTACAGAGCAATTTAATTTTCCAAATGGTACGACACAAGTCATTTTGGTTATAACAAGACAACTGACAGATCTCAGAATTCCAACATTTTTGTGGGACACAACATTGCTTGCTTGCCATGGAAAATTGATTGTCAAAAATAACCACAAACATAAAAAAGTGAAAGAAAGGTACTGTCCTAGGGATATGTGCAAAATGGTTTTTGAGACACAGGAGCACCTTTTCTTCAAATGTCCCTTTATGATCACTTTTTGGAAGCTATTGGCTTTCACAATTCAGGGTATGACTTTTCGGCCCATGACATATGAAGTCCTTGTGCTAGGCATATATATGGGCCCATGGAATAAATACACATTACACTTAAGACTAATTTGTGGAGTGCTGAAATACCATATTTGGCAGGCAAGATGCTACTGGATATTACAACAGCAGTATATTTCACAACACAAACTCATAAAAATTATTATGGGTCAGATAAAACATAGTTAAGAAACTGATAAAAAGAAGGATTCTAGTCACACTGTACATACAGTAAATTATGGAAACACTGTATTGGGTGGATAAAATAATAAAAAAGGGAAATATGAAAAGGGGGAAAATAAATAATAGACACAGAAAAATATAATAAAGGGAAAATTTCTAGATACGGGAAAAGGGCAAGAAGACATAGGATGTCCATAGTCAGGCATCTGGAGTATAGTTTAAGTTACGATTGCTTAAGGTATGCTGTTGAAGTAAAAATTTCCCTAGTATTTTATAGGGACTAATGGAAAAATATACTGCCCCCTAGTATTGTTTGATTCTTTCACAATAAAAACTTCTCTTACTCTTTCCGATAAGTGCCATGGGATCTTTAACATCCGCTTGAATTACCATCAGAATAGGCAGATGGGACCTCGGTTTAACATGTCATCTGAAAGGTGACACCTCAGAAGTGCAGCACCCCCATGCTGCACTACAGTGTTAGTATTGGGATATTAACCCAAGTGCCAGGTGTGGGAATTGAACACACAGCCCTCTTACAACCCTCTGATCTCTTGGCCTCAGAGGCGAGTGTGCTACCTGCTAAGCCACTGACTCTAACTGAAGGATGTCATGGGACAGTCAACTGAAGAATAAGTTTTGGGTTCCTCAAGCACTATCACTGAAGACTTAGTAGTACCAGTTAAAGAGTCAGTATGTTTTCTAGTGCTTCTGTTAATTTCCCTGTCCATTGTCAAGCTGTTACTGGTGACATCCCTTTCCCAACATGACTACAGTACCTTTTCCCAACAGCCTGTACAGGTTGTTCTCTATGGAGGTGTCTGGAGTGGAGCATCTCCTCAGGTACACATAATCTGGGTTCGGTGAGTGGGACTCAGGAATATAGAATGGGGGGTTGGTACAGACAGTCACTAAGCATGAAATATACCTTGGGGTTATCATATCTGATAACCTCAAAGTGGCAGGGCAGTGTGACAAAGCAGTGGGTAGGACCACTGGGATGCTGGAAAGCACAGAGACAGGTATCTCCTGCACAAGGAGGATGGTGTTGTCACTGAATCACTCAATGGTTTGACCCCACCTAGAGTACTGTGTCCAGCTTTGGAGGCTGCACCTCAGGAAGGACATAGACAGGGTGGAGGCAGTCCAGAGGAGGGACACTAAAATGGTGCAGGGGCTGCACCAAAAGCCCTACAAGGTGAGACAGAGGAATCTCACCATGTACATCCTGGAAGAGAGGAGAGCGAGAAGCAACATGATAGAGATCTACAACTACCTCACAGTGGTGAACAGGGTGCAGAAGGGGAGTCTCTATCAAAGAAGAAAGAGTACCAGGATCAGAGGGAATACAATTAATCTGGAGCAGGGGAACGTTTAAGAGAGATGTGATAAAGTACAACTTCTCTGAAAGCATGGTAGATGCCTGGAACCAACAGCTAGCAAGCAAACAAATCTGTATTTCTTAGGTCAAAACAGTAAAATCAACAAATATAAAATTTTTAAAACATTAGTTCTAAAATAAAAGATTGCAGTAGGCTAATCCACACCTGCATCAGGGAATACTAGAGAAAATAAGTAGGTTTTTAGGGCAGACTTAAAACATTTGATAGTTAGGAACTCTGATCTGACAAGGTAGAAAGTTCCACAGGGTCAGGGCCACAAAAGTAAAAGAGCACACTCCAAAGGTCTTCAATCGAACCCTGCGTACCTCTAGCAATCCCTTATTGGAGGAACGGAGTGAGCAGAGGGGATAGTAGGGATGGAGAAGACTTTGCAAGTAACGTGGTCTCTGCCTGTGTAGGGCTTTATAGGTCAGTAACCCAACCTTGAAGGTGATCCGCCAATGCACAGGCAGCTAGTGCAGGCCGCAGGGCACAGGAGTGACCTGGAAAGATCCTGGTAAACCAGTCAACAATCTGGCTGCTGCATTCTGCACTAGCTGCAGTTGGCAGATATCAATCCCCAGTAGCCCCAGGTATAGGGCATTGCAGTAATCAAGGTGCAGGTTACAAAGGCGTGGACTAACACTGGAAGATCACCAGGTGGGACTAGGCGTTTGATCCAAGCGTTGTTCCTCAGATGGTAAAAAGAGGTTTTAACAACAGCAGACACCCGGGATTTTAGTGTCACACTGCTGTCGAACACAACACCCAGATTTCGCACCTGGTCTGAGGTAAGCAGCTGATCGCCCCTGAGCCAAAGCTCAGAGGACAGACCTGCCAAGGACCCCACGCCTTGACAGCCTGGGTTCACCACCAACACTTCGGTGTTGCCAGAATTCAATTTCAGCCAGTTGGCACTCATCCAACCCTGGATCTCGGAGAGGCAGCTGTTAAAAACTGAGACCGCACCACCCTATTTCGGTACAAAGGACATGTACAACTGAGTATCATCTGCATAGCAGTGAAAATGCAGCCCATACCATCTTATAATGTCTCCCAGCGGCAGCACATACACTGCAAACAACATGGGGACAGCACTGAGCCCTGCAGAACCCCATATGACAGGGGGAGAGGGGCCAAGGAATAAATTCTTGACACCACTCTTTGAGTCCTGCCAGTGAGAAACAATCAAAACCATCTGAGGACAGTACCAGACAGTCCACAGAGTATCCACAGGCACTCCAACAGCACCCCATGGTCTGCAGAGTCAAATGCTGCAGAGAGATCAAGGAGAACCAAGATGGAACAGCTCCCCTGATCCTTTGCGATCAGGAGATCATTAAGTACCTGAACCAGGGCAGTCTCGGTACTACGCCTCTTCCTAAACCCAGACTGGAGAGGATCATTGACTTCATGAGATGTTAAATGGTCATCCAGCTGCACTGCAACCACCTCTTCAATATCCTTGCACACAAAGGGCAAGTTAGAGACTGGTCTGTAGTTGGCTAGGCAGTCCAGGTTGAAGGAAGCTGTCTTCAGGGGGGTATTACTACCGCCTCCTTTGGGGGTCCGGAAACCCCCCTGAGTCTATCGAGCACCGAACAATCTCAACAAAGACTAAACCAATGGTTTCAATGCACCCCACTAGGAGGCACGTTGGTCCTGGGTCCAAACTACAGTTGCTTGGCCGCATACCCTGGATGACCCACACAGTGTCTGCAACTGCCACCTGGCCGAAGTTGTTCCAGACAGGCCAAGGGCCTGTAACCTCTTATTGACTACCAGAACACCCATTTGAGGGCCCCAAACGGATCTCGGACCTGATAGTGACAATCTTGTTGGCGAAGAATTGAGCAAACTCATCACACTTATCTTGTGAAAATGCTAAAGACAGGCTGGACTGGACAGCTTATCAACAGTCTGGAAGAGCTGAGCAGGTCGATTCCTCGCCGCACCAATCTCTTTGGACAGGAATTCTGCCTTCTTACAAGAGACTGCCGATTGATAGTCCTTGTGATGAGCTATCAGTTTAAGCTTATTAGCAACCAGGCCCAGTTTCCACCAGCACCGCTCCAACCCTTGACCCCTATGCCTCAACTCCTTCAAAGTCTCATTGAAACAAAGGACTCTTCGGACGAAGAGTGAGGGGTTGAACATGGACAGGAGTGAGGGTCTCAAGGGCACCTGTCACTGCCTAATTATAGGCTCATACCAGTTCCCCCAGATCCCCGCTTACACTCGGCATGCCTGATAGGTCCAGTACCACCATAAAACCACCTGGAGTCAGACCCCTTAAAGGGCGGTACTGGACCATATCTGTAGAATCAGGTCTATTGGGGGGGCCTCTAATCTGAACCCTATAGTGTGAAGGTCCGACCAACCGACTGGTTCCACCACCAAATTGGTGATCTTAATCCCTAGAAGAAAGACCAGATCCAATGAGTGTCCATGACTATGAGTAGCAGAACTAACTACCTGTGTAAGGCCCACTGAGCTCATCAGTTGGAGGAAGTCTTATCTAAAATGCAAGAGTTTATCATAGACCCAGGCGTTGAAATCCACCAGAATTATCCATCTAGGGGACTCCTAACAACAGGTTGCTGATTCCAATACTGGGCCAGCATTTTCATCCAACCAGGTCTTGGTGATGCAAGCCAGGTCAGTTGAACCAACAAGATTAGCGATAATCACTGTCTTGTTTTTGATTGATCTGGCATTGCACAACACTGCCTTAGTAGGATAAGTCACCGAGGTAGATTGAGCGACTTGCCCACTCAAGGTGGAGCCCTTGGGTATGAGAACCATACTAGCAGAATTGGTGGAGGTGAAAACAGTATGGTGCTTCAAGAATGTGTGGAATAGACATAAGGGAATATTAGTAAATAGGCAGGGAGGAGGAAGGGAGAGTCACCAGACACCAGTAAGGGCTTTGGAGACAGACAGTGATCATCTGGGCAAACTGAGCTAACCAAGCAGTCATTTTCTGCTGATAAATTCTATGCTTCTGTGTTTCCAACAGTGCCAGAGGCCATCAACCTAATAAAGTCAGAGGGATCTTCTCCCTGTCATCTCATCTTTGAGCAATGGATCAGTGTACTCATGCATGTGCCCTCTGCCCTCCTACCTCCAGCTAGTGCCATGCCTTGCCCCACTGTGGGCCTCATACACATGCAGTGTTTCCCCTCCCTGCAAGAGGGCAGGCTCTCTAGCCTGCCACAAAGGGTCACTGCAGAGGTAGGCTGCAGCCCCTCCCACCCTGGTCTGGGGTGCACTGCCAATGTCGGTACCTTCTCCAGCCTTGGCCACCTCAATGACACATGCTCATGAGTCTTCTCTTGAACAAGTTTTGCCCAACTAATGCTACAGTTAGGCCTCTGGGTAGCCAAGAGCCGAATCTTTGTGAAAGCATGGTTAAATTTAATTCAGTTACATTCAGGACAATAAAACACTGAGAAAGAGCTAATTTACAATGGAATTCTGTTAAATGTTTCGTTTACAATGGAATTCTGTTACATGTTTCATCTTATGGAACATGCAAACCTTGCATAATTTTCACTACAGTGAAAAATCCTGGGATTTTCATACAGCAGCACAATACTGTTTTCCTTTGTAGGGCTATTTATTTTTATTTTATTGTTATTTTATTTATATGTTTGCTCTTTGGGATAGCCTTAGAAGATAAAAACTACTAATTTAAGACAAGACAAACTGAATTAGCATGCTTGAGTGGAAAGAATGATTCATTTGACCTTGGGTTCCCAGAGGTTTCTGTTACTTAATTATTTTCCTCTTCATTATGATACAGTCTATAAAATCTATATGAATTCCCATTTAACCACTGCTATATGCATTGCACAATACTAGATGTGGTGGCTGTCTGGGTTGCATGATATGAAACTGAGGTTGTTTTTTTTTTGGTCTAACATTTCCCATGTTGCTATATAATCACAATGCACAGGCTCATCTAAGGCAATACACCATAATATTTATAGAGGGTTATTGTAATAGTGGCTCAGTGGTTATTACAGTAGTTATTGTGTGCTCTCTGTAACCAAAACTGAAATATTTTCTGCACAAAGACATAGTTTGAAAACTGCAATCCACATTAACACACAGATGAAATGTAGCATGAGGTTATCTTTTTATAACTAACAAAAAGTGTTTTAAAGTAGAACTCCATTCACCAGATGCTGACGCAAGCAAAGTGGAGTGATGCAGACTGCAACAGCTTTCTCAATTACATGCTCCGAATGTCCTGTGATATTATTCAAATAGCACTCTTTTGAACAAACCAAAACACTTGCCACCAAGTGGCTGGTCCTGCAATCAATTAAATGATCCTTCTGACAACAACACACTAATTATAGGTGTTGTAACTTTTCAACTGCTGGAAATTGTTTAAAACTGATACTTAAAAAAGCTGTTTTGACTACCCAAACGTATTATATGCAGCACCCTACGAGCAATTGCATCACTTTTCATAAACCTTTACTACAATCCTTCCTTCTTAAGCATTATATACTTAGTCTCCTTATACTTTCAGTTTTTTACTTCCCCAGTCCACCCCTTCCCCCTTGACCTACTATTGATCCCTCTTTGTCACGGCCTTTTCCACTCCTTCCCTTTCACCACCCCTGGCCACAACATTCTGTATACACTCCTTTCATCCCCCCTGTCACTGCTTCAGCCGGTATTTGCCTCCTACAAATCACTCCCTGTAGACATATCTTCCAGATGTCCATACAGCTCTTCACCCGAGTTTAAAAACTTTCTAATTCCCCTGACACATTTAACCTTCACCAAAAGTGCTAGTTTCTAAGTGTCCTCCACTAACAAGCTGGCTATTTGATGAATCATGCATATATGTAATATATATTTTTTCTTGTTATTAGCTGTTCAAAGCACTCTGTCTTGGAGTTGTTGTTTTGTATTCATTTGCTATCCTCTCAAAGTTGTGTATTCTCTGCATGTTATATGTCATACAAATTGTATCTTGACCTTACCAGGTCCATCTTGCAAATGAGCATTGCTCAATGATGTTCACCTGGATAAATAAAGATTTTGATTGATTGATTGATTGATATGAAGCCATTTATTGAAAAAGATAGTATACTTGAAAAATAATTCCATCTCAGGGGACTAAAGAAATTATAAGTCACTTACGCATTAGGCTTAGTTCAGGCAGAGGCTTGGCAAATCAGTGGTGGAGTCTTCTTTGGGGTTGTCAACCCTAATGCTCACCCCTCACCCGCAGCCCTCTGCCTCTAGCCTGAAGGACAAGATAAAGCTCCAAGCCAGTGCCTCATACTGATACACTCTTCAAATGTAGAGAAGTACATCTCACCACATGTTGCCAATACAATTTGTTATAGCTTTCTTCAAGCTGGGCCGGCAAAGGAGATCATGTGTTACATTGTTTGCAGGGAATGGGGTGCGCATTAGGATTGACAACCCCAAGGAAGACCCCATCACTGATTCACCAAAACTCCACAGATCCTTAACCTTAATATTTTTTTTCCCCTTTTGTTGCTTTAGTGTGGGGGTGGGGAGTTAGGGCTTGAAACCCTAACACCAAATTGCCCTACTTTTGTGGTGTTAAGTTACTGTAACTGGTGAATTAAAGTTTTTTGCAAAGAATTTCCTTTCTTTTTGAGATAGTGAAATCATGTCCTCATTCATGTAGGTCCCTTTGGAACCTGCGTGAACAGGTGCAGATATGCAGGACTCTTTGGGCCATGCACTGTGGGTAGACCCTGTCCGCGTTCAGAAGTACATGGCCTGGCATATTCACTCTTTACACATTCAGTACACATTCTCTCTTCACACATTCACTCTTCACATATTCCATACAAATTCAGTCTTTACATATTCACTTTTCAGACATTCATTACACATTCACTCTTCAGACATTCACTCTTCAGATGCTCTTTACACATTCACTCTTTTTTTTATTGTGACCCCAAGTTTTCGAGATAGTAATTTTATGACTGCCCTTATAAACATGACATGTATCATTTATAGTATATTGTCCAAAATGTCATTTTGCACAAGTGCAAAAAGACTTCTCGTCTAGGATTTAAAAAATGACACCTGTCACATGTATGAAGTGGTGTGGAAAAATGGGTATGCTGAAAGTTTGGAATCCAAATATTGAAAATTAGTGAACTTATGAGTGAACATTGAAATACTGCAACATTAACTCACAACCTGGGCATTTTACCATATTTGTACAACTAATTTTCAGCTAGCTTTTTTATTACCACACCTAATGAACCTGGTAGGTGAAAGTTTTCAAATCCATGGTGAAACATTATTCTGCACCACTGAAATGTCATTCTGCACCACAGGTGCAAAAACACAGCTTGGACAAGATTTGGACAATGACAGCTGTCACATTTATGAGGTGGTGAGAAAAAATTGCTAAGTTGAAAATTTGGGGTCAAAATATTTAAAATTACCAAAGTTACGAGAGGGTTTAGAAAATTTCAATGTGCGCCCATAACTTTGCCATTTTTACATATTTTTTACCTCAGATTTTCAGCATAGCCCTCTTATGACCCCACCTCATGAACAAGGGTAGTGAAAATGTTCAAAATCCCATCTGAAAAGTGATTTCACTAAGCGACTGTGAAATCATCATTTGGGCCTGATTTGCTTAATTCCACTACAATCAATCATGAAGTGGAGGGTGCACGCAGTACCATGCTATCATTTTGCATTTTAAAGTTATTCACATTTGTTCGATGAAAAAAGTGAAATAAAATTCACTTTTTGTTGTTCTTCAGCTAAGTATATAAAAAAATAAAAGTTACCCATAAATGAATCACCACTCATTTTGTAGATAGTAACGTGCTGAACAACGTTCGTGCTCACATTACCATGGTATCATTTTTCATTTTAAAGTTATTCGCATTGGCACACAGTTACTACTGCTACTGCAGCTGAATATGCAAATGAGTTCTGAATGAGCCAATCTCTACCTACTGTGTGGATAAATTTACCTACAGTGAGGATAAATGCAATATTTTCACTATAGGTCTGACCACCCTGGAGAATATCGAAAATATTTGCCTTTTTTTACCCTCAGAGGTAATCCCCCTAGTGATGCATCCCAGCATCCTGTTGACTTTGGCTGCTACTCTCCTACAAGTCTCAGAGCTGTTCATCTTGACATCCACCACCACTCCCAGGTCCCTTTCAGTCATCGAGACATGTATCATTCCCCCCCCCCCGGGTAAACACCTGGCCCAGGTTTCTGGCGCCCAGGTGCAGGACCCTGCATTTTCCTGCATTGAACCTCAGTCCACACAGCCTTGACCACCTCTCCAGAGCATCCAGGTCCCCTGCAGGGCCACCCACCCCTCCTCCCCACCCAGCTTTGAGTCGTCCGCAAAAAGACTCATTTCACTCCTGATGCCCCCCCCCTTATGTCCGAGACATAGGTGTTGAACAGGAGGGGTCATAGGACTGATCCCTGAGGGACCCCACTAATGACTCTTCTTGGAGATGAGACTACCCCCCCAACCACTACCCTCTGGGTACGTTCCAAGAGCTTATTACCTATCCATCTGATCATTTGTTTCCTCACCCCCATTTCCCCCAGCTTATCCAGCAGGCCCCATGAGGAACCAAGGCAAATGCCTTGCTGAAGTCAAGAAAGAGGACATCCACTGGCTTACCCTGGTCCAGGGCACTTGTCACCCAATCGTAGAACTCCATAAGGTCTGTCTGACACGATTTCCCTGGGACAAAACCATGCTGTCTATCGTCCAGGTACCCAGATTTTTCCAGTACCCCCCTAGTCTTTCCTTAATAATACCCTCCTTCACTTTGCCAACCAGATGTCAGGCTGATGGGCCTGTAGTTTCCCGCCTCCTCCCTTGATCCTCCCTTGTGGATAGGCATGATATATGCTACCCTCCAATCCTGGGGGACCCACCCCACCATCAATGAGATGTTGAAAAGCTCCACCAGGGGTTTCACCAGTATATCCGCCAGTTCCCTCAGTACCCTGGGATGTAATTCATCTGGCCCTGGTGCCTTCTCCATCCTAAGGGTCCTGAGGGCTTCCCTCACTCTCTCTACCTTGATTTCCACCTCCCCTTCCTCCCTCTTTGCCCCCTGTTCTGTTTCCCCCCTCCTGTCTGAGATGTCACCCCCCTCTCCCCAGGCCCGCCTGGACTCCCAGATCAGTAATGGACCCTTCCCCTTCTTAGCTACACAGCCTCGTCCCATGCATGATGCAGCCCCTCCATTCTCCCTTGTAAAGACTGATGTAAGGTACTCATTTAGTACCTTGGCCTGCTCCCTCAGGTCTTGTGCCCATCCCTCCCTTGTTCTAATCCTACTAATCTGCCCTATCACCCTCCTTTTTTCCCCAATGTATCTAAAGTCCCCCCTTGTTCCCCTTCCTGATTCCCCTGAAAAGGTTCTGGTCCTTCCTTGCCTTAGCTGACCTCAATATACACATAAATGAAAAAATAAAAATTATTGGGAACAGTGGATGGGAAATCTAGAGGGGAGAGGGGAGAAAGAAGTAGGCACCCCATCCAGTTAACAGACAGACAGACAAACAGTCAGATAGATAGATAGACAGACAAACAGACAGATAGATATATATATATATATATAGAGAGAGAGAGAGAGAGAGACAGATAGATACAGAGAGACAGAGAAAGAGACTGAGATAGGCAGACAGAACAGGGGATCAACGTCTCACTGGTCTCACTGCAGCCCACAGCAGAACTTCTAGTTGCGGCTGCAGAACTCAAGAAAGTCCTGCTGTTCTCATACAGACAATGCAGGTGAATGACTCCTGTCACTAAGCTGGGCACGGGATTTTGGGGTGCCCAGAAAAGGTATTTGTGGAAAGTTTAAAGAAAACAGCAGAATTCAGCTAAACAAGTCCCATTTAACTAGGTTCAGGTGTTTGTTTGTTTTTTAAAAAGAGATTTTTTTTTATGCATTTTCAATATTTGTGAGTTTAAAACAAGAAAATAATAGCGGCCGACATGATCAGTATTTTTGTCAGCACGAAAGTAAATCATCGAAATAAGCAGTTGTGATTTTTTTTACCAGTCGAGATGTAAGCCATGAATATATGCCATCACAATTATTTCTTTGTTTTTGTTTGTTTGTTTTTTACTGTTTGTGTCAGGACTTTAATCTAAAATCATTATAACTCTGGAACCATGTAATATTTTTTCATGCTACCTTCCAAAGGACAACCTTGGCATGGGTCCCTTCAAATTTCATGAAAAAATTCCACACCATCTAGGCTGTAGGTTAGAGCAAAATATACCCAATGTTAAGTATAAGGAAACCACGCATTATCTTTTTTTAATTTTTGACACTCCACATTTTAAAAACCAAACAAGATGCCATCACAAAACTTTTTATTTGTTCCTTTACTTTTATCTGACATGGAGCCTTTGCAAAAGAGTCTATGATTCAAAGTACTGTAATTCCGATTCTACTGAAATAAATAAAATAAAATAAAATACATCTTGAGACTGTGGCAGCCTGACTATGCATGCCAAATATTGGGCTATTTTGCAAACTATGTCAAAGTTATTAAGGTGCAAAAACTGAGGTTTAACATTAAACAGCCTTCTCAACCTTAACTATAGGGGTGCTACCATGCCCCTATAATTACGTGCTAAATTTATCAGTGTAGCCTAAGCCTGAATTATTCTATCATTGTTGCTCACCTGTATCTGCTCTATGTGACTGCCCTCTAGACCTCACCCATTCACAAACAAGATATTTCCTCTAAAGGGCCATATCCTAGCTAGCAAAATATTCTTGAATAAAGCAGTGATAATCCTGGGTCTTGTGCCCAGAATTGTGTGATAATTACTAGTTACCCTTGATAACAATCCAAGCTCAATTAGTGCTATTTAGTATTACACACTCCTCATTATACCTCAGTAGGCATAGCACAACTGAGTATATGCTCTTCACCTGCTACCAGTGAGCCACAAGGGGAATGACAGTTAGGATACCATGCTCCCTTACTCTCTTTCAGGTTTTGCTCTCTCTCTCTCTCTTCCTCTCTCTCTCTCTCTCCCACCCTCACAAAGCAGTTGCTATACTAATGCATTGACAATCACAACATAGAACAAACAGAAATCAATACTAGGCCCATCATCGCAGCGGTTGGATTTCAGTCTGCGATGCTGGTGACCTGAGTTCTGGAGCGGACCTGGGTTGCTGGAGGGCCGGCCAGGGTGAGAAGGTAGGAGCATCCAACAACAGCTCGTTTTCTCTGGGGGGGGAGGGAGGAGACATGGCCCGTTGTGCGTTGACTCCTGGCAGAGGCCAGCAGTACAGCAGCATGTTGGCACTCTGGACTTGATGGTCCTCGGATGTAGGTCAGAGGTTCGGCGAGTTCTGGGGCAGACGCAGGGGGAGGACACTGTGGACATATGCGCTTGCACCTGACATCAGGGCAATCACAACATCCATGAGGAAATGGGAAAAATGCCCTCCGGAGTCGGGAAGATAGAGTGCTGAGCCGGGTCCCAATCTTCCGCCGCCTGCCCAGCTGTCTCGGGGGGGCCTAATGAGACTTGAAGGCTCAGGGGTTGGCCCACCCCAACCCCACACAGGGGGGCAAACTGCAGCGAGATGGGGGACCCTGAGCAGTCAGGTAAGGTGGTGGTAGGGACAGGCTTAATTGGCACCTCCTGATGATGCGACTCCAGAGGAAGGGGGAAGATAAACTGCAACTGAAAAAAAGAAATCAGTACTGGGTACTGGAACTGTAAGGGTATTAATTGTTCACATTTAGGTTTAAAAGTTCTACATTTTAATCTTTTATAACACAGTTGCAAAAACCGAGTTTAACAGTTGGACTGAAACAAAAAGTGAATCAAGGAAAGCAAACTTCCTAGTTGCTCTTTCTTGCTGCATTTATTTCAGAAAGCGTTCAGTAAAAACCAATGCTTTGAGTAAAAAAAAAAAAAACAGGAACTGCTAAATAAAAAATAAGGTATTGTGGGTCACAACGCAGTAACTCATTTTCTTACACACCCTCAGTGTGTGATACCAGTATAAACCACTCAATCTTCAATCTTGTCTTTTACATGGCATCACAAACCTCGAGTTTGTAAAAAAAAAAATGTTACACACTGTAACGCATATATTATTCTCTGTGCAACACAGCTACTTATCCACTAAGCAACCAATTCACCCAGCTCCAGTCTTTCAACGTTAATGTGGTCAGTGTACCTATATTTTTATCGGATTTATTTTCTGGAACACCTGACAGATGTCTTCTTCAGTAAAGCACATTTTGTAATCACTGTTGACTATTTTAAGTGGAAAATTGCCAACAGACCTCAGCAGTGTGTTTAAGCTGGAAGTCTAAAACCTTATAGCACTTTGGCTAATTGTCTCCTCAACATTTTCACCAAATAAAAACTATTTGATAAATCTTAAAATATTACTGAAGTTTGATCTGCAGCCTGTGTAACTGCAGTTAAAATTTGGATTTATAAACACTGCTATAAACTATAAAACTGTTTATTAAAGCAATGTTTTCCAAATAATAGTTTATACACCTCCCCGTGATGTTTCATACCCTGTTTAATACAAATATTTTTCACCATTGCTGGACCAAGCGGTTCCATTAGGATTTAATTCCCCATGTTTCTTAAATTGGTATTCAGTTTGACTTTTTGTCACCTTATTTGTCTACCCTTGTAGTATGAAAAATGGCACCCTCAAGATACTAATCTGACAGTGGGAATTTACTAATTCACTGGCTCCAATAGTGGTTACAATGTCCAGAGATTCCACTGCTTAACCTTAATTCAAAATGGCCACCTCAGAGTGGGTGAGTTATGAGAAACTGAAGTTTTGTGGTTGAAGGTTATCAAGGTGAAGAGAAACTGCTGGGACTTTTTTTTTATCCTCCATTAAAGTGTGCGTCTATGCTATGAACAAGGAACAGAAACATGTCTTGACCACTGATCACATCTCTCTCTTTATTTTATAACATATTTTCCCAAGATTCCCCAGCTGGGATTCAACATCTCATTTTGGGTACTGCTTTCTGGCTGTTTTACCTATGAGAATCTCACCATTATGTGTAATCAATTATTATTAAATGTGTGGCTTCCACCTATACGCATACAAAAAGAACAAGCAGACACCTATACTGTATAAATAAACTACTCTACAAGTGCTGCCAAAAATCACTTTTTACAATTTACATATACGGGTCATAAAGTGCACAGATTTATTATCGTAACTCCCAAGCATTTGGAAGAAATTCCTTTACTTTATAAGTCAGCCTTACGGTTAAGTATTTACTGTACTTAATTGTCATATAGAAATCACTAAATAAGCCAAAAATATTTTTTTTTCCTATGGAGACGAGGATGCTTTGTTCAGTCTATCTTCTATCTAAAGAACTGCTAAGCTCTAAATGTGAACCCTTCCTTGAAATTATCAGTGTGACATATGTTGATGAACTAATAAAGTGATAAAACCTTGTAATTCTAAGAGCCTATGAATACCAGGACATTGGTATGCTCCTATAAACTCAGGACCATTCCAACTGCATACTGCCAATGTGGGAGTCAACAACTAGAATCACCTTGACAGTAGATGAGCTGTGTGATCCTTTTAATGTGCCCTAACACAGAACTTGGCAAGCTTTGTGAACTGGCATCACATTCATGCATGTGTGAATCTGGGGAAGCAAATTCTATCCTTGGCCCCAGAAAATATGAAAAACTAAAAGTATTGTCACAATAGATCTATGAACAAGAAATCACGAATATCAAAATAATCTATAAATACATGACCCTGGTGAGAAGCTGAAATTCACTGTATTGTGATCTTTAGCAGAGTGTTTCTATGGCGATCAGTCATATTATGTGCATAACGTACAATGCAAGCAGCCTAGCCATTGTTTCCCCCCAGAAAGCCTTGATTCTGTCTTTCTTCATTTGAATGCTTTTCATCAATACAAAAATCATGTACACTGCAAGTCCAAGAAGCATCTCATATTTTATCACTACAATTACCAACCTGATAAAAAGTAACACACAACCACATTTGAGGTTTCTTGTAATAAAGAAGTGGGTAGTCAGCTTATTGATATCACAGATAATATTTATACACAACCCATGGAAGAGTCGAAGCCAGAAACCCAGCAAGTGCAACAGTTACAGCCAAAGAAATAAAAGCAAGACATTTAGTTAAAAAAGAACTTGCATGAAGCCCCAGGTTACAAAGACCAGTTCCACATTAGTGTGATTGAGGCCTCACCTCTGTCTTGACATTTTGCAGACCCCATTCCATACATGGCTTAAATGGGCTCTATATTTTATACAATGGAGCATCCCTAAATTCCAAAGGGAATACAACACTGTTCTGTTACTTTGGTACAGGAAGGAGATTATGCACTGAAAAGAAAAAAAGCGTTTACATAATGTTTGAAACCTACAGTAAACATTTTTACAAATTCAAAAGAATGCTGTATTTATATGGTAGAAATCTTATCTGTCTTGAGCTTATCATCAAGCTATTGTAAACCAAAAATGTAAACAAAAAGTTTGCTTTCACACAAAACTGGTGATTTTGTATCATAGCGTGTTGCTTGCAATATCCGGAACACTTAACAAGCCACAAAAAGCTAAGTTTCATTTCGTTTTTTTTTTATCTGGTATAAAATGATATGTGGTATGCTGTTTAGAGGTTGAAACGTAAACTTGGGAACCAGGAGATCATGAATTCAAACCCCACTAGTGATAAATGATCACTGCATAACCTTGGTGAAGTCACTTAACCTCTCAGTGATCTAGTCCTCCAACTGCAGAAATGGAAAGAGGTAGTACTACACAGGGAATGAGATGCTGCATCTCAGCTGGACTATCCTTGGTAAATGAAGTATAAAAAAACCAAAATTACAGTATTCCTATACATCTTGAGGTTTCAAATAAGTTATATGCCCATGAGCAATTAGATGGGGATGTTTTCTATAACCAAAGATACCTCTATGGTTGCATATGCCAGCAATAAGACATGACGAGGTGTGGGTTATGGCCTGATAAGAGCACACCCCAGGTGCGTTGTGAGTCATAAGGCACTTTGCACCTGGGGCATGTTCTTATCAGGCCATAACACACACCTCAGAGTGTCTTACTGCGCTTATAAAATGGGCAAAACAAATCATGAGATGACACATGTAGTCAATGTTAAAGTTATTTCTTTCTTTTTTTACTATTTCTTTTTTTTTAAAATGTTGACATAAAATAGTCCCTTTTGCAATGTATTGCAATGAATGTTACAATGAGTAAAAACAGTTTCAAAGTCTTATGAACAGGTAAAACACAAGGAACAATGCATTTTTAACAAAAATCTTTTAAAATTCTAGCAGTTTAAACTTTTGAAGTTGAAGGATTGCATAGTTTAACAAGTTAATAGTTGAACGCAAAAAAATGCATGTTTGTAAACTTTTGCATGCAGGAAAACAGTTCATTGCCTCTAATGTATAACATCAACTGTAAATTAATCCATATCGTATGCATTCTTTAAACTACTTTGCTTGTTTTCTTTTTAGGTTTTCTTTGCTTTGTTATGGAGTAACGTTGCATTTTTTTGGGAGAGAAACGTCAGTCTTCTGTAATTTAAAGAGAATGGACTTATCTGCTGAAGTTGATGAACTCAACCTGCTCCATGTAACAGCTGGTCACTACGAAGGGCGTATTGGTAGTTTCTTTTGTGAGATTTTGTATGAGGGTCATGTTTTCTCGGTGGTCTTCCAGGTTTCGAGTTCCTGTTTCTGGTGTGACCTCTTGATTGGAGGATGTGCTTGTCGACAGAAGATCTGTGGTTCTGGTTGCACAGGATGTTGTTGCAGTAGCAGTACTTCCTGAAGTCGTGCAGCTTGCATTATTTTCTGGTTTTGGGTGGCTGGTTCATGGAAAGGATGGTGCTCCAGTGTTTCTGTTCATCTTCTGTTGCTGCCAATTATGAACGTAAGCTGCATTCGCTTTTGTGTACGGTCACCGCCATAATTTCATGGGCTTCTGATCCTGCTTCTGCCAGCAACTGCACATCAGTGGCTCGGACACTTACAGTTGGTATATCTGCAAGATAGGCCTGTTGCTGTGTTGATTTTAGCCATTAGGTTGGATAGGTAGTTTATGCCAAGTAGTTCTCGGCTGTACCAGATTTCTGCGGTCTCATACTCAAATGGTGCAATTCTCCTCTGGTGGCAGTAAAAAGTGGGTGGGTCAGGAGGCAGCTTGGATACGTATTTTTTAGAGGAGGCAACTGGGCATGATGGATTTCTAGGAAGGGCGTAAATAAAATCATGGCATTGTTGCTTTTGTGGGTCATACATTTTCTTGTGGTTTTTTGTAAACTTGTTGAAGGTTAGCATTATGAACTCTGTACCATCAGCTGTTGTTTTAATTACGGAACTGTCCGGTTTTAATTGCCATAGCCCTTCTAGGCCTCTGTAGGCCATGTATAACTGAATATCAAGCCACTCTTTATATAGTAGCCCTCTTGGGGTTTTAGGAGATAGTACTGTTGAGCTTTTTAGCAGTGCTAGGTCAAGCTTAGATATGGGTGGGTGGTGTTCTAATTTATCATTGCCCTGTCGTCTGTACCTTTTGCATACTGCTGTGAAAATATTGTTGGTTGCCTGCAAATCTGAGTCTGTATGTAGGCTGATGCCGGCACCACAAGCAGATGCCTTGCCACTGCTCCGGCAGGCCAGCACTCTCTGGACCATTCCTACAGCTTAGCCAGGTTGCCCTTCATTTTCTCCACCCCTTCCAGATTGTCTACCCTATTGTAGATCTTGGTGTCATCTGCAAAGAAGCATACTTTCCCGTCCAGCCCTTCTGCAATGTCACTGATGAAGATATTAAACAGTACTGGCCCCAGAACTGATCCCTGCAGTACCCCGCTGGTCACCTTCCCTATCTCTAATATGGTTCTATTTATCATCACACTCTGCATTCTATCCCTCACCCAATTTCTTTAGTATCCAAAGAGCTCTGCAGCATGTAAAGCCTCAAAGGGCAACAAGACAAGGAGGGAACATGAACATATCAGCAAAAAACACACAGCAACCCTCCAAAGCATAGGAGGGAGGGGGCTCTAACCAACAATATGTGCAGAATTCCTCGGACCGTATGAATCAAAGTTACTGAGAAAATAGTTGAAAAAATCCACTAGCCATGAGGTAAGCAAACTATGGAGTATACCAAAGGCACATGCCAAAATGGTGTAATGTTCTTTTAATTAAAGTGCAATACAAAAACAGCCATATGGTTCTGTGCAAAAAATGCAAAACAGCAGCTAAACAATTTATTGCACACAAAAAAATACTTTAGTAGTCCCAAACCACACACTGGAGCAGCAATGAAAAGAACCATAACACATAGTCTCAGTAAAGGTAGCGATAGAAGCAAGGCGTGTTACTTGCCACTTCCTGGGTAGAATCGGCTGACATGGTATGAACCGTACAAATTCAAGATTCCCCTTGTTGTCTTCAAAGCATTTCTTCACAGAAGCAAAAATAAAAATATGGCATACAAAATTGGGTAAACTTTTAACTCCAAACTTATAGCTCCAACAAACTTTCAACGAACGAAGCTACCTGTGGCTCACGCTACTACCAGCATAACCAATGACTTTTGAATGACTGCACGTTTACGTAACGACCCCTTCAGGTCATCATCAGAGCGACACTAGAAAGCTTAGTTTTCAGTGTGTGAAGCAGACTCTGATCAATGAAAAGCACTTTGCAAAATCCCAAAATAATAAGAAGCAGGAAAACGGTGCCCTTATTTAGTCTGATTTGCCATTTGTTTTATTTACTCCACTCATTATTATTACTAAAATGCGTTTATTAACAATTGGTATTCCGCCAGAATGACTTTGGGTACATGCTGTATAACAGCTGGTAGTAAACTCCAAGTACTGGCACTAGAGTAGATAAACCTGACTAATGGAACATTCTAAAACAATCTCTCAAGATTGATTACAGCTGTATATAAATATACATGTCACCCGCCATCCACCTGGAAATCAGTATTTCCCACAGAAATTGAGTGAGTGAGTGAGTGAATCACTATTCTGACAAAAGATATGAATTTTGTTTCTATCTAATGACAAAAACAAGACTCCAAACTAAACTGAAGCCTCCATACCCTATACTTAGGCCAGGTGAACTCTCGTACTGTACCTAAGCCATCTCACCTCAATAAATGAAAGTGTTGGGTTACTCAAAGGCAGGCACAGATGGACTAGCAGCTTGCTGACAGCCAACCTCAGTTTGACATGAACAGAACTGTTCTTAAGAGGCATCATGTACAGTATGTTTGCTGCAGCACCAGATCTAGGTTGCCATAGTTTGTGTTTGGACAGTCAACAAACACTTAAGTTAAAACATGTTATTGTCCTGGCAGGCTATATTGAATTAATGCATTTGTAGTCTTTGTAAAATCATGGTAATCTCTGATAGCAGAACACACTAAATTGTAGGTAACTAAAGTAATGCAAGCCTATACATCAAATGTATCTTGCAAGGTTAAAACGTATGTCTTCTGCAGTGTATGGAGTGCTTCTGTCACTCCTCATAAGAGAGTAGCTACCTACTCCTCTGGAAACAGGCAGAAGACAAAAGCCATGTTTACATGGCAGTAGTGCTGCAAATATGAAACCACAACAGCATGGTCCCGACCACTTGCCACCCACGGTCTGTCTCTCTATGCGGCCCCTCTCTGCACCGCTGCAATCTGTACTGGTAAGGGACCGTGCATTGCAGGGGAGTTGGACATCTGCTGGCTAAGAAAGGAGTTGTTGCAGTGCAGGCAGTCCACACTGTTACTTAAGCCATTGTAAGCTGCTCGCTGTTCTTGGTGTTTCCAACTTGCCAGAGAATCAAGGAACATCTTAGTGAGCAGCTCACCCTGATCGGGTACGTGTCCGCACAAACACACTTGCACTGGAGCAACCCGAGCGCACGGATTCCTCCAATGCAAATGTCACCATGTAAACACCGCTTAAAATGCCTTTGACATCCTATACATCCTATGTAGTTTCCCAAATGAGCCACAGTCTTCTCCAGCGCAACTTGTTCATTCAGATGTTTTTAGTCATTTGTCTGTGTGTTCTTCCTCCTTCCTTCTCTGTCCAATTTGCAGGAATTCTCAATGCCCAGTGGTCGGTGAGGTTTCCCTCAGGAGTGTGCCCTGCGATCAACAGCTGTCAGAACAAGAGTCAACAAGATTGCTGAGGAACCCCACAAGGACAGTGCATGCATCATTACTGCACTGCAGCCACCATGAAAGGAAGTTCACTGCCAACCCCACTTCCTCACACAGTTAATCCCCACCATGGACTGCTGCCTGGTAAGCAACAGAAACAGCTGCCCTGTTCCAGGGAGTGGCACTGCTCCTTAATGGTAGTGAACCTTTTCACAGCACAAAACAGCAGCACGAAAAGTCAGTCAAGATGGCAGCGTCAGGTAACACAGTCAATGCCAGAGGGGAGAAAGTGCTTGATGTGCCTTTCTCACCTTACTCCAGCAGTGCCAGGTTCTTTCTGCTCAACTTGTTTGAGGAACAATAACATAAATCCACAATTAGTATTAATAGCCAGGGCTTCAGGTGTAACTGCATTATAGAAGGAGCATGAGACACTGATTTGATTTTCATTGGTTGTCAGATACTATGGCTATCCTTAGCACTCACACAGTCCTGCTGTAAGCTGTATTCCTTCAGCGCACACAACCTGAGGCAGGAGCCCAGCAGTCAGAAGCCGAAGTCTGCAAATGGGTTTCCTCCTGTCCCTTCATTACGCTCACCCATTCTCTATTGTTATGGTCCTGATCCTCCTGTCTGAGCCCCCGCTGTCAGAGCCAACGAGTGTGCACCTCTGAACTGCTGTATGAATGCCATTCTTATTCTCCGGGGGTGTTCATCAGCAAGTGGCTTGAACCCTCCTGCAGCTTCCGAAATTTTGCCTCTGCAATTCCACTCGTAAGTGCAGACAGGCCAAGGAGAACATACCAAAGGTTGGAAACAATATCAAGTCTTCTGCCATCATGAGAATGGTGTCACATTGTTTATATATCTGGCAGATGAAAATACTGTTCTCAAATGAAGTGAGCTATAGTCCATCATATCTTGGCTAATTTATTTCCTTACTGGTTGTTTTTCTGAATGGAAATCAATTTACAGTTTATTTACCCAGCGCTGCCTGACAAGGATGCAGCATCTCATTTTCTGTTCATAGCTGAGAGGACTAAGGCACCAGAAGATCATGTGACCTCACTATGGTCACCCAGTAGATCAGTGATTGTGGTGAGAATTGAACCTGTGATCTGTTTCAGTAGAATGAAGACTGGACCACACTGCCTATGTGTTGTGCCTCAGTCACCCTGTACTCAAGAGACCATATGAAGTAGAATCCAAGCATTCCGTCAAGGATCAGGGTTTGGAAATACTGAAGGCAGAAAGTTTGTGTACCTCAGTGCAAACTAAGGAAAGTCCTTCCTTGAGAGAAGGTGGAATGGAAAGGAAGGAGAGCCTCTAAGCTATTAGACTGATATCATGCTGTTTCCCCTTGGAAAGTTGTGGCTCTGAGAACTAAGTAAGAGACAGTAGTGATGAAAACACAACTTAGTGTTGCATGTTAACACTGGTTGTGTAATAAGAACATTTTCTAAGCAATGCAATGCACCTTAGCACAAAGTAAATGTTATATTTCCATTGTTCTTTAAGGAAAATGTATATTGGAAAGCAAGGTTAGGATGCTTGAGTCCACATTTTCATAATAGACCTCCCCCCCCGACTCCCCAAGCTGATTTTCCAACTTTAAGCTTAAGACAGCATTTAACCAATAATTATAAAATCAGACTCAGGAATCCAGCCTTCTGATTGGCTAGGACTCATGTGAATAACGCACAGTATTCACTTAGGTCCCATGTCCCCGATACTTCTTGAAGCAGCAGCATGTGCACAGTAGGGAAAGTAAGCTACTTTTTATTTAAAAAATAAAAAAATGCCACAAAGTCACCACACTACATTACGTAATAGCATAAAGTCGACTCCATGGGGTCGGTTACTAATTGGTAATCTCACCCAAACATGGAATAATATCAGTCAAAGGCATGCATGGGGTGGGATTATATCCCATTCCCCCTGTTTTGCCTTACTGTTTATTTCTGATTCTTGATTAACTTACTACATTGTATTACAACATATCAGACTGTAGTGGCAACATTTTGTTTTACAAAGCCACGTATACCATTGTTACAGCGACGGTAAGACAGCAAAGACCAGTCCAGTGACAGAATCAGCTGTTCGCTGTACTGGTCCACTGTCTTACTGATGCCGCTGTCTCTGGGGAGTTTGCCCCCTCCCTGAAACAAGTCCAATTGGGAGTTGTTAATCTTTAGTGTGGGAGTAAAGGGGGGCAGAGCCCCCCTCACATATGGAATTGAAGGGATCGAAGCCCCCCCACAAAAAATACAACACTTGTGTTCCTGAATGGCACAATGCTGACTGTCAGCACTGTGCCATTGCTGTAATGGCATTCGACAAGATTCCTGTCGATGCGGCATAGTGGAATCACAAAGCCAGTAAAGAAAGGAGACAGTGAACTCTTCACTAGTAGTAGTAATCCTGTTGCAGAGGTCCAGCCGTAAGATGGCACAGATGGTGGTTACCAAGGTAAGGGACAAGAAGGAGGCAACACTAGGTGCAAAAGGGGGCTAGGAATAATACATTAAAAATAACATGCTTCTAAAGGCAGACAGCTTGGGAAAAATGAAAATACAAAGGATAAAGAATTACTTAACACAGTGTAAGGAGGCCACATGATCTAGTACATAGAACACTAACTTAGGAGCCAGAAGTCCACAGGCTCAAACTGCATCAGAACCAAATACTATGTGACCAGGAGCAAGTCACTTAACCTCCAAATGCTACCTGTCTACCTAGTTAATACTTAAATGGGTAGAAGGAGGGCACCACTTCAGATGGTGCATCTTGATCTTCTCAGCTGGGCCCCCCCTGGATTAATAAATAATAAAACAAAGATTACACACTTAGTTAACATTACTGTACCTAAGGCAACACAAACAAGAAAATAGCTGTCCTAAAAACACGTGACAAATGCAGAAAATGTCACTGGGGTGGGCTTTGTACTCTAGGGATATTAAAGACTTTGGGCTGGATTCTGAAACTGACATAGACCTAGTGTGCTAGTTCAGAGATCTTAACTAATTTTCAAAGTACTTTCTCAGAATAATAAATAACTCCTCTCAAGCAGTTTGTTTGGGTCACATCATTTCTTTCTCATTACAATTTGTATAACAGAAGGTATCAACCAAATGTATAACCCCCCCCCCCACACACACACACACACACACACACACACACTGCCCAGTGATATCTTATATTGCCTGGATTAATTTTCTTCCATAAAGTAATACTCTAAAATGTATGTACAGTCTCTAAAATAGACTGCAAGGTCTATGTACTTTATAGATCTCCAGCCTTATATAGTACAGCAGTAAATGACTGACAAGAATGACAAGGTATTTCCTGACAATTAAGGACCAGCTGGGGCAACCAAGGTTCCTGAGATGAAGCTCTACCTTGGGGCCTTTTATCATTTTGGTCATGAGTTTAACAAGAAATACTCTGGCTAGAGGTCACTAGGCTATTCCAGACCTTTAAGAAATTAGAAATGTTCTTTTGTCTTCTTTCTTCCAAGTTTTTCAGTCATTTCTGCTGCACTTCAGCTCCATTTCTCCCCAGGCTTCTTAGCCATCTACTTGCAGCCCGCTCCCCTTACCCAAAACAGGGGGAGGCTGACCGGAGCAACGTGCCCCTTGAAGAAAGGTAATAGTCCCTGAGGAGCTGCACTGAGGTGTGCTAGTGTTTGCCAACTGAAGCTGATTGTTTTTAGCTGCTAAAAATCTGTTTGCATTGCCCTATGTTGCAGTACTATCTTGTGTTGTTACTTTAAGGCTCTGTATGTGTTTTACATAGGATTTGCTAGTCTCAGGCTATGCCTTAATACTGTATTTACTTAGTTCTGCATTTAGTTGTTTTTACAGTGTTTCCAGCTAGGTAGTGTGGTCTTACCTGGCCATCTTGAATTTACTTTCCACCTTGCTCCCTCGGGTCCTTCTTCTTATACTCTGTGCATGCGCAGTACTCGTATACCATTCCACCCCACGCTTTTGTCCTTTTCCCACTTCAGGACCCTCTCCTTTGTTAAACCTTAATCACTGCAGTTTTGGGCTTCATATTCCTGTGCCGCAGCTCCTCCTTTCTCCATTTCTCCCCAGGCTGCTTAGCCATCTACTTGCAGCCTGCACCCCCTAAAGTAGGAGGCTGTCTGGAGCAAGGCAGCCCTTGAAGAAATGTAATAGTTCCTGAGGAGCTGAACTAAGGTGTGCTAGTCAGTTCCTTTATACATCCTTCCTGTCACGTGACACTTTTGTTTTAAAATCTCCCTACTTTCCCCTTTGCAGGTTATACAGACTCCCCACCAAGAGTCACTACAGAACCTTCCTTCCCTTGATTCCTGCTAATATCAGGTATTGAACCCACATCCTCCTGTTTCATTGACTGTGACCCTACCACAAGACCAAATAACAACCCTCAGGTTGTACTATTCCCAAAGTCAAATTTACCCTTCCTCCTCCCTTATACCTACTATAAAAAAAATTATCCCACTTTTATTCTTTCTGTCTGTAGTTGGGACTCAAACCCCAGACTCCTAGGTATGAAGGCAGCACCCAATCCACTACTCCAACTAACAGACCTCAATAAGACACTTCCTTAACTCCCTTCTCCTTTTATCAATGTAAAATAAATTGGATGTTGCTAGGTTAGTACCTCTAACCTTCATAGAGCTGGAACTTGAACACTGGACCCCTAGTCCCGAAGGCAGCTCCCATACCACTTCTCCAAACAGCAGTCCTCAGTAAGATCTATCCTTAAACTTCTCTTATCTACCCTCTCCTCTTTTTCACTGTTAAATAAATTGGATATTACTGGGTTAGAACCCTTCCTCTTCCCATATGCCTACTCTAAAAACATTATCCCACTTTTATTCCTTCTGTCTGTAGTTGGAACTTGAACCCCAGACCTGAAGGCAGCACCCAATCCACTACTCCAACTAGCAGACCTCAATAAGACCTACCTTAAACTTCTATCTCCCATCTCCCTCTTTTCACTGTTAAATAAATTGGATGTTGCTAGGTTAGTACCCCTAACCTCCAGGTAGCTGGGACATGAACCCCGGACCGCTTATCTTAAAGGCAGCACCCAATCCACTTCTCCAAATAGCAGTCCTTAATAAGATCTATCCTTAAACTTCTCTTATCTCCCCTCGCCTCATTATCACTGTTATATAAATAGGATGCTGCTGGGCTAGAAACCTTAACCTCCAGGTCCACAGTCTGTGTCTTTACCACTTGACCATCTACCTACTGTATCTCCTGATTCACCTTTTCATGACGTTAACCTTATTTTCTTCATCCTCCATAGCTCTGCCAAACATCCTGATTTCTTAGCTCTGTCTGTTCCCACCAGTTTAGAACCCTTAACTTCCAGGACCGCAGTCTGCGACATTACCACTACACCATCAGCCTGTCCTCTGCTTCCCCTTTCTATCTGTTTACCTCATCTTCAGCAGCCCCTATATCTTTGCTGAAAAACCTTATTGTTTACTTCTGGGTGTTCCCCTCAGCTTAGAATCCTTATCCTCCTGGTCCACAGTCTGTGACATTACCACTAGACCATCTATCTGTCCCTGATTCATTCCTTTTCACTTGAACCTTATCTTTTTCTTCCTCTTTATCTCTGCTAAAAACCTAAACTCTTAGCTCTGTCTGTTCCCCCCAGCAGCCTCAGCTTTTTGACTGACTCCCTTTCTCCCCCTTATTTCACTTGGCTTTGTCCTGTTTCCTTTAGGTAACAGGATTTGAACTCCACACCATCAGCTCCACAGGCCAGCACCCTACCCCAAGACAATCTAATCTTGTTCAGTGCTTACCTATTCCAAATTAGTTTCAAGTCTACCAACCATATACCCCAGGTTATGCCAACCTCCCCCCATTCCTATATCTTTACATACTGACATACTAAAATGCCAGCAGATGAGGCCTAACAGTCTTTCGAGCTTTACCAGCCATGATCCTCCAGTTACTACTTCCCATGGCATTGCTGCCATGCTCAACTAGGGATTCTGCCCCCATAGTTTTCCCATGGCACACTCCAACTATGACATATACAACCTGCTAACCACTCCCCTTAGTGCAGTGGGCCCCAGATTCCCCTGCATGCTTCATTACCCCAAGTCATCCCTCCTACTTCTCACTGGTGCTCCAAGGCACCCTGCCTTCTCCATTGTCCATTAGAGCACTCTCTCTTATTGCCATGACCTGTCTCCTTCGACTGACTTCCTCTCCCTCAAAGCCACTATCTCCTTTATCACGCTCTGGACAGACCCAGAAGAAGAAATAACTTGCTATAGCAAGATGTAGTTTGAAAAAGCTTATTCTGCTACTTCTCATCTGCTTGGGAAATGTGGATATTAATCCTGGACCCCCTAGCTCCCTTACCTCCGCCTCAGACTCTGCAGCCACCCAGGCCTAAAGATGATGTTAATTAACATGCAGAGTTTGCTAAATAAACTAGACCAGCTCCAAATATGGGTCTCCCACACCAAGCCAAATCTTATTATCATCATCATCACTGAATCCTGGCTTAAAAGCACTATTTCAGACCAGAAGATTTATCTCCCTGCCTACATGCTGTACAGAGCAGACAGGCCCATGGGGGCATTTATTCAAAAGAAAATTTAACATCACTGATATCCGTACCATGTCAAAGCCAAAAGAATTTGAACTCGTGTCCCTAAAAATCCACCTCCCTCATCAGAAGCCCTTAACATCATCTGTTGTTATAGAACCCCCGCTGGGGGCAATGATATAATCACAACCCTTAAATCCCTCATAGCCCACAACAACAATGAAACCATAATTCTAGGTGATCTAAACCTTGACTGGCTCCCCCCCAAAGCATGTGGGCTAAAAGGATTTTGCGATGAGCTTGGACCCTCCCAACTCATTACGGGGCCAGCTAGGATAAATACCAAAAATTGGGCAAGCAACTCTATCTTAAATGTCATCATTTCAAATGGTCCTCACAAAATCCTGCACCCCGCCATATTCCATAATGACTTGAGTGACCACAACATTGTAGTTTGCACCAGATCCCATGAAAAAGGTCCCTCCTGGTCCAAATTTATTACTAAGTGTAGCTTCTGGAAATTCACTGCTGATAATTATTTATCTGACCTCAGCCATATAAATTGGAAGCACCTCTATTTAGCCAAAACAGTGGATGAGGCCATCACTATCCTCAATGATAACTTACCACTGTTGGCAAACAAGCATGTCCCTTTCATCAGAACCAGAGTCCAGAATTTCTCCCACCTATAGTTTACACCATGCCTCAAAGCTGCTATAACCAACTGGGATAAACTTTGGGCCCATGCAAGGCACACTAAGTGCTAGACCGACTGGCAGGCTTTCAGAACTGCCAGGAATCATGTGTCAATTTAATATGCTCTGCCAAATCTAACTATTTCATTGAAACCCTCAAACAAGCCAATGGGAACTCAGCCAAGATCTGGCAGACTATAACATTGGTAGAAGGATGTAAGGCTGCCCCTTGTGTTCCAACCAAAATCTGTGCCAGTGGAGTCAAAACTGAAGACCGCAACCTTATCCTTGAAAAACTGAACTCCCATTTCGCCACTGCCGGGCTGGCATTTGATTCTTCTCCCTATGCAGGGCTATGCTGCCCCCTCGGACGCAATGCACTCTCGATTACCCTGTACCCTTCCACCTTCGCCCATGCCTTACAAGGAAGTGGAAGACCATCTTAGCAAAACTGATACCAAAAAAAGAGTGGAGCAGACAGGATTGAACCTTTTTCCTTAAACCAGGCCACTATTATCTTATTGCACCCATCCTTCACATTTTCAACCTGTCTATCTCCACTGTCACAGTCCCTTCCTACTGGAAATCTGCTCATATTCTGCCCCTCATCAAATCCAGTGACCCCTGCAATCTGAACAATTACAGGCCCATCACCATACTTCCAGTACTGTCCAAAATCCTCAAAAAACTAATCTATAGTCAACTAAAAGACCACCTTGAAAAATACTCCCTACTCAACCCAGCCCACTCTAGCTTTAGACAAAACCATAGCACTATCTCTTCTTTAGCAAATGCTACCAATGACTGGTTAACTGCTCATGATTCTGAACAAGTAACACGTGCCATTTTCTTAGATCTGAGTAAGGCGTTTGATACTGTTGACCACAACCTCACTCTTATTGGCCTTACAAATTTAGGTGCTACTGTTACTACAGTACAATGGTTCACCAGCTACCTCACAGGTAGATTCCAGAAAATTAAAGCGGATGGCCTTCTTTCAGACTCCCACCCCATCACAAGGGTCTATTCTAGGCCTTATACTATTTTTGATCTATATTAACACCCTGAACTCCAACATCCTTAAGTCCAATCTGCATTTCTTCGCAGATGAGACTGTACTGTATACATCCAAACCAACTTTGGCTGAAGTCTGTGATGAGCTTCAATCTGATTTCTTGCAGCTTGAATGAAATCTCATCAGTTCCAAACTTTTACTAAACACAAAAGAAAACAAAGGTAATGTTCTTCACTCATAACAGTAACCCCCCCAACTCCATCCTCACTAAGGCTACATACACATCTATTATGACAACCCTAGGTGAAACACTTGAAGTGGTAGATAAATTCAAATACCTAGGCATATGGCTTGATAGTAAACTGTCCTTCAATGCCCATATCGACAGCCTCACCAGCAAACTCAAAGCTAGACTAGGATTTTTCTTCAGAAATAGGGCGCTCTTTCCACCCAAGGTCAGATTTAGACTTGTTAAGGCCACGTTCTTACCTTGATTATGGCGATATAATATATAACTGCACCTTGGCAAGCAAGCTACACAAAATTGAAGTTTTGTTCTACTGTGCACTGCATTTTGTTACCAAGGCACCTTTTAGGATGCACCACTGCAACATGTACTAAGAAACTGGCTGGACGTCCCTCGCCACCAGGCGTCTGACTCATCTCAACACGTGGACGCTCAAAATACTATTAAATAAACTCCAGGAATACATCTCCTCTCTCATTCACATTTCTCACAGTACCTACTCCCTAAGAAAGTCAGCTTTCATCCTCCTGGACATACATATTCCCATGGCAAGAGCGCTATTTCCTATGCCCTGCCCGCAGCATGGAATAGCATACAGCCAATGTTTAAGGTAACTAGCCTTGTCTCAGTTAAATTTTTCAAAGCCCTAGCCGCAAAACATTTTAAGGTAGTATGTAATTTTCAGAGGGCTTAGCTCCCTGTTTCATCATCTCCATCCCTCCACCACCCACACTACACCCCTTTTCTACCCATCCCCTGCTTACCCCTTTCTCCTCCCTCTTCTCATATCCCTACAACCCCCTCTTCCCTTCCCTCCCACCTACCCTCCCCCATCCTCCCCACCATATTCTCTCCCTCTTCCCTGTTGTCCTTTGCCCTCCCCTTCCCCCTCTCCCCCTCCCGCTCCAACCCCTCCAGAACCTCATCTCTTTTATGAATATCTCCATACTCCACTCCCACCTCACCCCAGACACTCACGCACTTAATTATTTTCTTTTTCTACCTCCCTTCTCTTTCTATTTTTTTTTCAACCTGTCTCTCCATGGTTCCATAGTATGTATGCATGTCCCCTTTTTTCTCTCCCTACCTCTGGCCCATCCTGGTGCTTTACCCGTCCTTTACACTTTCATTCCCCTATGAATCAACCACTCATTCCACCCTATTCCAGTATGCTACACAAATGGGTTCCAGAAACCACCCCTCTGACTGTTGCTTGTCTTCATTGCTTGCTCTGTATTTTCCCTTCCCACTCTGTATTTAATCAGTTCACTACCATGCACTTTATTACTGTACTGTATGATTATAAGACCCTCCTGCTTTTTCCTGAGCATTGTACTTTATTGTACTTTTTATTGCTGTCATGCAACTGTTCTGTATTTTGCATCACCTGTAATTCTCTGTAATTATGTTCTTATGTATTGCATCTACCCTTGTTGTCTTTATGTATATGCCTATGTTATATGTAATCAGGACTTCCTTGTAAATGAGACTGCTCAGTGGAGCTTTTCATGCAATAAACTTAAACTTGAACTCAGCAGTATGTTCCCAGAGCACGTTTTCACCCCACCCACCCTGTCCAAAACATATAGGCAGACAAATGTTGGTGGGCAGCATTGTAAAGTGACTGGCTGTTTGCTGCCACAGTCATTTCTGCAGTGTTTAGGCTCCATCATTCCACTTGGTTTATTACGTTTATGTACTTGAGTTTTAGTGCTTGTGAGAGGCACCAGATTGACTACACTGGAGACTGAAACTCGCTGTTTCCCCCAAAAGAAGCATCATGGGAGTTCATCATGCAGGCTTGCCCACACTGTCCCATCAATGTGCCCATAAGCTATCCTGGAGGGACCCCTCTAGCAGGACAGAGGGTAGTATGGACTACATACTCATTCAATTCATGGACTTTCATGTAAGACTACCAGCAAGGGTGACTTCTGAGAATGTGTTTTATGATGTAAACATTTCTCCACTAGCAACTGGACCCGAGACTATCTCAGTCCATTTCACACAGACCACTGGATAACAATAACATATTCACTTGTCAGTGTCCGCCAGGGCCAGAATTAAGCCAAGCAAATGTAATACTACCCCCCTTAACATACGTACGTGCTCACAAAGTGAGCGACAAGAATTTACAGAGGGCCACTGCTTCTGACTGCTAGCTATAGCCCTTACTAGTCATGTAGCCCCTCCCTCCTTAGTGTCATCCAAATGCTGTTTTTAGGGGTGTGACTGCAGCGAGAGCTGAGCAGCTTTCACTAACACAGAAGTGAGATTGGGGCTAAGCTAAATTTCTTCTAAATCCCTGAATTAAAAAGTACAATGACAGGTCTCAAAGTGGCTAGCTTGAGGTTTCTCTTTGTTGACCCAACTGTATCATCTGGCTGTATCTCTGTTTTGTACATAACCTATAACCCAAGAAGCACCTTGCTGTGCTCTGGCCAAGGTTAAAGATACTTGTGATGTATCTCTTGTCCATGCTGTACTTGTATGCTTTTAAAAAAAACTCAGTAAACTGCAAATTTTTTAAAAAACTTTGTGTGATTTAGGTCCTCAGGCAGGTAACTTCTTGTCATGAGTGGACCGACCTGAGGTAATATAGGTGTCCGTTACTCTTTAAAGAGCTTTGGCAGTGGTGCAGCCAGGACCTGTCCCATCTCTTTTAGAACTTGTGGATGTAGTCTGTCCAGGCCCATCCTCTGAAGCTGCCTCTATATTGACATCCTCCCACAATGGCAAAGTCAGGCAGCAGCCCCTTGTCCTCAACAGTATACTAAACAGAAATACTGGTTCTGTCTGTTCACCTTCCTTTTATCGTCCTCCTCCTCCTCCTCTTCCCACCTCCTTCCTTCCTTCCTTAGTCTGACTATCCCCTCCTTGATTTTGTGCTTTTCCCATATGTAAGGAAAAACAGTTTTGTCCCCACCTTCGTCATTGTTTCTGCTATTCTCAATTCACATCTGACTTTGCCCTCCCACTATCTGGCTGTCTTCCTTCAATGTGTTAGGATTCATTACCCTATCCTTCTCCGCCAGTCTGGATTTGTATTTTTTTAAAGGCCTTCCTTTCTCCCTCTTCTCCCTCACAGCCTGTTGAAGTCTTTTGCTTTATGTAGCTTACAGTTACATTTAGGAGAAATCATTTCTTTATCATCTCGAGATTTTAAAAGGTTATTATGTTTTGTCATACATGTTTTTCTTTTCTAGTACAAGTAAATAAGGTTCTATTTGAAATGGTTCTTTTTTTGTGTGTGTGTGTTATCTTTTTTCCCCCTACATGCTACTGCTCTCAGCCACTCCTGCAGGCTGTGCAAAGGCACCTCTGATCCAGCCTGTTCCCGTGCCCCATCCCTCACATTTGCAGTCATCCCCAGGGTAACCTGGATGTAACTCTTCGCCGGGCGGGCCCCCCTCCTCTGAGGGAAGAGGCACCTGTGGGGCAGGCAAGCACACTACTTGGCCCTGGGGTACTGCTGAGGGACGGATGGCTCCTGGGACATTGGCTGCATCAGACTGCCAAGCGGCCATCATCTGGTCGAGTGTGGAGCCAGTTTCCATTTTTCTAGTGACGTTTTCTTTCCTGTGTTGCTTCTGCATTACCCTCGGTCTCCACCGGAGGTCACTGCAGAGCGCCACACTCCCACAGCCCTCCCAAGGAGAGGAGAGCAGTCTTCCAGACACTCAATCCTCTCCTCCCATGCCAACCCCCGGTGCCCCAAGTCTATTCCCAAACCCGGGTCGCCGGCGTTGGTCGAGGTAAGGTGCCAGTGCCTCAACCCTCTGCGTCATCGGGCCGGCCCAGAATGGTTCTTTGCATATGGCCATCCATGAACTATACTTAGAGGGACACTGTCAGCTGTTTCCTTACTTTTACTGGGAGTATCTCTAAATGTGCTTTCAGCAGTCCCTGAAGCCATACAGTATGCATAGCAGCAGTATTTTCTACCAAAAGTAATTTATTTATTTGAGAACATAGGACTTACAACCCTTGTCTTAGATTCATTTCCAAAGGCTCCACATCAAGTACAGAGTAAGAAACAATAACAAGATTGCAGTTGTAACAGTGGTTTACAAGAAGGTGTCATACAAGTGTGTATTCAGGTGACCAGTTGAGACACTTGTCCTATACATGTGGTAGCTAAATACAGTGGTTGAGGAACATCGTTACAATCATATAACAAGGTGCTGCTTCAGGGAGGCATTGTCATGCATTCCTATCACAGATATAAGCTACGATGCTGATATGTTAAACACAGGGCCTGTAAGCTTAAGAAGAGGAAGATTGGGTGCTGCCTCATTGGAGACATTGTCAATGGAAGGCTTGGTTCGGCCTCTAATGCTACAGCAGGGCCTTGGACTAGGCTTAGAGAGCACACTGGCAGTTGTGAGAGGCCACAATGTGCATTTTCAGAGTTGCCTTAAAGGAGCTAGTTTGGATATGGAGGTGATGGGGGGGAGTGCATTTTACCTGGAGGGGGCTCTGAAGCGGAAGGATCTTTGAGCTAATGTGATCTTAACCCTGGGTACCTTCCAAACATTCATGGTGGCAGTGCGAGTGGCCACTGAGAGGGTGGCTGAGAGAAGTGAAGCTGTAACTCCAGCGGGGGTCAAACCCAGGTGGATTTTTTTGGTAAGGAGACATGCCTGGTATTGAAGCCTTTCCTCTAGCATGAGAACATTGGCGATGAGGTAGAGGGTACAAGTATGCATTTGTTTGTCTGCACCGGAGTGGAGCCGACATGCTTTACTGATTGCCAGCTGAATTTTGTTCAGCGCAGTAGGGTCAGAGGCAGCCCATAGTTGACAAGTGACAGGACTGAGGAGGTGACTGCCAGATGGATGACTTCAGGCAGCAGGCAATCCTTATGACGGTATAAGAGGCCGATTCGGGCATTGGTGGCGGAGAAGAGTATTTTGATGTGCTCGTGGAACAAGAGGATGGTGTCAAAGGTGACGCCCAAGTATTTGTAGGTTTGGACCTGGTCCAGTGGAAGGAGTGAGCTGGAGAGGATCTTCAAGTGGTAGTCCTTAGCCCTGTTTTGACAGTGCATGAAGAGCATGGTTTTAGTCTTTTTTGATGTTTACAATTAGTCTCTGGTCAGTAAACCAGTTTTCAATTTGTTTGAAGGAGTCTTGGAGGGAGGGCTGGAGTGTAGAAGGGTCAGGGAAGGAGGCATATAGAACTGTGTCATCCACATAAAGGAGTACACTCCCAGAGCAGGAGCTGGGCAGGGCATTAAGATAAATGCTAAAGAGCAGAGGACCCAGTATGGAGCCCTGTGGGACCCCAGAGAGCACAGGTAGGGTGGTAGAGAGGGTGTTGTTAATTTTAACACACTGGGATCTAGAGGAGAGACAGCTGGAGAACCAGGAGAGGGGACCTTGGCCCTGTCCACACTACCCCTCTGTAATGTTACAGAGTGCCCAAACCGTTACTGCAACGGTTTGCATTTACACCTATAATGTTACAGAAGGCGTTTTCGTAACCGTTGTTGAAACCACATATGAGGAGGTTTCAACAACGGTTATGAAACTGATTACGCCTCGGTAACATTACCGGGCGTAGTGTGGATGCGTGGTACCGGTCCCCTAGCACAGCGCGAGCTGCATTGTGGGATTGGGTGCCACGGTAACGGTCGCCCGGCTCCCAAAGGGGGGACTGGTGGTGCCGGTCCTGTAACGGACACCGCGGCAGTGTGGACACACTGCACTGCTCCCCGGTTGTAAAGGTTTCTATCTGGTATGGGGTCTGAGCGGTGCAGTGTGGACGGGGCCCTTGTGATAACCCAATGTGCTGAAGTGTGTTCGAGAGGAGAGGGTGGGAGACCGTGTCAAAGGCCTTAGAGAGGTCAATGAAAATGGCACCGGCTAGGTGTCCTTTATCCAGAGCAGAGGGAACAGAATTAGAAAATTCCATAAGGACGGTAGTTATGCTGTGACCAGCTCTGAAACCATGTTGTTCCTTGCATAATTTGTGTGTGAGAAGGTACTCAGTGAGTTAGTCAGACAGGATTTTATCAAGGGCTTTAGAGAGTGGGGGGAGAATTGAGATGGGCCAGTAGTTGTTGGGGGAGAAGCAGTCACCACTTTTTAAGACAGGAGTTATTACTGCTGTTTTCCAGGAGGTTGGGAATTGTCCCAGGCACAAGTAGCGATTGAGAAGGTCTGTGAGTGGGGGGAGGATGGAGTCAAGAACCAGGTGAACAGTCTGCATGTCAAATGAGTCTTTACAGTCATTGGAGCTGCTAAGAGCTTTGGACAGGTAAGATTTAGCTTCTGGTGGGGTGATGACTCTGAGATAAAAGGGGGGGGCACTGGAGATTAGACACCAGGATAGGCTGTACAGGGTTAAAGAAGTTACTTGGGAGGACTGTGCTAAGGTCGGAAAAGGTTCAGTTGAGGCAGTTGGAGACGCACAAGGGGTATGTGGAGATGATGTCGTTAATGTTAAGTTGTGATGGGGAGGGTTCCAAGATTTCCCATTAGGTTCTTTAATGTTTAAATAATATTACACCCATGGGATATGTCTATGCATTTGTGCATGCCCAGTATCATAGCTCGAGTTTAAGACCGTGATTTTTCTAACTTTATGCACTCGCTTCATATCAGCTGGCACTTTCCCGAGTTCTGCTTTCTTTATACTGTTAAAAACATGTTTAGCTGAACTTGAGTACACTGAGCTGTGCACGAGCCTTCAGGCACTTCAGCGCCATTGAGAAATGTAACCATGCTTTGGGAACCGGCATGGTAAATACAAGTTGACTAGGAGGGTTTCTCTTCAGTGTAAAATTATTTAAACTAACTACTTTTGCTAGAAAACACTGCTGCTATGCATACTTTATGGCTTCAGGGACTGCTGCAGGCATTGAAGGTATGTTTAGGGATACCGCCAGTAAAAGTAAGTAAATGACTGACAGTGTCCCTTAAATCATTCTTATTCATACTGGATATTTATACTGGGTGATAGAAGAAGGCCAAATGCCCACCACATCTGTCTACCCACATTAGCAGGTCCAAATTAGCCCACCACTCAGTAGGTAGTTGTCTAGTCTGCCATTAAAGATATTGATATTATCACTTTTTATTATATTATTTGACGACTGATCCATAGCCTTACCACTTGTTGTGAGTGGGTACTGAATCTCTCTCTCTGCTAGTATAGTGTTCCAGTTTAATTTGATACTCATGCAATCGTAATCCTGAGTTGTTGTTTTTTTTTTTATTTCAATACCCAACTCAGACATCAGTTCATAATCATTTATTATTTTAAACATTATTAATAAATCATCCCTTACCTGTCTATGCTCTGAATGATACAACCCCAGGTGGGATAATCTGTCCTTGTTTATCATTTGCCCCACCCTCTGAATCAGCTTCGTCATCCTAGGCTGGACTCTCTCCAGACAATCTGTGTTCCTGTCTCATGTAGGGACTCCACAGTGGTGAACCATAGTCTAAACAGAGTCTAACAAAAGACTTGTACAGGGGTAATTTGTATTCCTACTTAGGAAGGTTCTTTTAATGCCATTTATAATATAATTTGCCCTTTCGATCAATTCAGTATAATGGCCACTAAAGTTCAATTCCCTGTCAATAAACATTCTGAAATTCTTTTCTGATGTTACCTTCTTAATTAAATTATTTAAGTAATAGCCCTGTCTATTGTTATGTTTTCCCAGTTGAAGAACTGAACATTTATCAATGTTAAAAAGCATACTGTTATTAATGGCCCATTTTTCTATTTTAACCAGGTCACTCATAAGTTTACTTCTATTTTTGACAGTATCAACAGGCCCCCCTAGTTTAAACATCGTCAGCAAACTTGATGGCCCAACTGTTAATATGTGTATGTAGACTGCTTATAAATAGCGAAAAAAGCACAGGGCCCAGAACTGAGCCCAGAGGGACCCTGCTGGTCACTCCTCCTCCTCAGAGTAAAAAAACCCTAATTCTCACTCTTTGTTTTCTATACTAACATACTAAAATGCCAGCAGAATAGGCCTAATGGTCTTTCGTGTCTGCTCATTTGGTCAGCCCCCATCCTGGGAGCTGACCTTGCTGCCCCCCTCATCCTCTCTGGCTTCTCCCTTCCCAGTCCTGGATATTCCCACTGCACAGGACTTTGCATCCAGAGCCCTTCCCCTGTACCTGTCCCACCCACTCTTGAACCCCTCCACCGTCTCTGCCTCCACCAGCCCACTGGGCAGCGCATTCCATGGCTCCACCACCCTCTCAGTGAAGTAGCACCTCCTCCTTTCTCTCCTGAATCTCCCGCCTCCAGCTTCCACCCATGCCCTCTAGTTGCCCCCCTCCTTCCTTCGGAGCACCTTGACTGCTTCTCCCCTATCTAAACCCTTCATGTACTTGAAGACCTCTATCATGTCCCACCAGTCCCTTCTCTCTTCCAATGTGTACATATTTAGCTCTTTGAGCCTCTCCCCATAGGTCCTGTCCCCCAAGCTCCAGATAATTTTGGTTGCCCTCCTCTGAACCCTCTTCAGGAGTTCAATGTCCTCTTTAAGTGTGGCCTCCAAAACTGCATGCAGTACTCGAGGTGCAGGCTCACCAAGCAGTTATATAGGGGAGTATCTTCCTTCTGGAGGTGATCCCCTAATGATGCATCCCAGCATCCTGTTGGCCTTGGCTGCTGCCCTCCTACAAGTCTCAGAGTTGTTCATCTTGACATCCACCACCACCCCCAAGTCCCTCTCAGCCATTGAGACTTGTAGCATCCCCCTTCCCCCAGGGTGTACTCTTGGCCCAGGTTTCTGGCTCCCAGATGCAGTACCTTGGATTTCCCTGCATTAAACCTCAGCTTCCACTTTCTAGACCACCTTTCCAGAGCCTCCAGGTCCCCCTGTAGGGCCACCCTCCCCTCCTCCCCATCCAGTACCGCCCCCAGTTTTGAGTCATCCACAAAGAGACTCATCTCACTCCTGATACCCTTACTTATGTCAGAGACATAGGCATTGAACAGGAGGGGCCCCAAGGGCTGATCCCTCCTGTATTGCACAACCAATTTTGTATCAGTAATAATTTTCTTATCTACCAGTAATATTTTCAGTTTTTTAAGCAGTACACAATGTGGCACCATATCAAAGGCCTTTTGATAGTCTAAAAACTGGAACATTATTGGATATATTTTCATTTACTTTTTCATAAAAAACATAGCTGATTAGTGATACATGCTCTGTTCTTTCTAAATCCGTGTTGTTTAGTATCATTGTGTTTATTTTTGGTGAGACTTTCTTCTAGCTATACTTTAATTAAAGTTTCTGCTATTTTATTTAATACCAATGTTACACTGATTGGTAGGTAGTTAGACATTATGTATTTCTCACCTTTGTTTGAAAATAGGAACCACTACTGCTGTTGTCCAATCTGGGGTATCACTCCAGTATTAAATGATACGTTGTATAAATGTGTCAATGAAGCTGCAATGTTATGTCTTCCGCCCCTTTTACATGATGGAATCTGCACCACAACAAGTGCTGCAGAGCAGCTGGAATGTTACCTCTTTTGCTGTGTACAGGGAACCCGCAGTGCATCCAAAATGAGTGCTCATTTATCAGGCATTCCCTGTTTTCCCGAGTTTGTTGTTGCGTTGCATTTTGGTGTTGCATGTTGCTATGTACTTGGTCAGCAGCAATTACATCGATCCCCGAGAGAGTCTTGTGTGACCCACCAGGATCCCCGGTGCTTGTCAATGATGCACTGTCTTATGCTGGGTCCCGATGTTTGTGCGAGCAGTATTGTGCCCGAGTTCAGCTACATATATTTTCTTATACTAGAAAGCAAACTGAACTCAGGCAAGTCCCCCTCTATCCTTTCTACCCAAATAGTCCTCGCCTGATTCACTGCTCTGGCAGGGTTCTTAGCATCCTGGAGTGGCCTAGTCTTAGGCAATTTCTTCCTTCCTTCCTTTCCCTTCATCCTTTCTTTTCTCTTTTCCCAACTTGTCCTTACCTTGTTCTGCCCCCTGGCAAAATTCTCAGCATCCTAGAGGGGTCCAGCACTGGGAAATGACTCTTCCTTCCCTCCCATTTCCCCTTCATCCTTTCTACCTAACTAGTCCTCGCCTGATTCTGCTCTCTGGCAAGGTTCTCAGCATCCTGAAGAGGCCTAGTCTTAGGCAAGTTTCTCCCACTCCTCCTCCTAACGTTTACCATCCCCTCTACTATCTCTACCCAACTTGTCCTTGCCTACTACTGCCCCTTATTCTAAGTCCTCACCTCATTCCGCCACTGGAAGCGATCTCCACACTCTGAAGAGGCCAGTTCAAGGTATGATTCATCTTTCCCTACTCTATCCCTTACCCCCACCTCTCTGCTGCCCCCTACCCCCCTGCACTTAAACAAAGAAATTAGTTCACATGAGCTAATAACTTGCACTTTTTGTTCGGTCTGAGGTACTCCCAGACTGCACTAACCCTGTGTTAACTTGCCCCTCACAACTGATTTTATGCTCACTTTGCTCCGATAATGTCCCCCCCACCATCTTTATCCTCTTCTTCCCCCAGCTGGTTTCCCCTGTCTACCTCTTTACCCTCCTTGATGCCCCCTCACTGCACTGCACCTCATTCATTTAATAATTGATAAATAATCTGCCTCTTAACTGTGATCCATTCCTGCAACGAGTTGGCTCCAAGGCTGCATTAAATTTCTGAACTATGTTCCTCAGATATGCCACATGTAATTAAATGCATATTCCACAGGTATGATATATTTAACTGTATGTTATATCATAAATGTGAATGTATGATTTATGACATTTTTTAACTGTATGTCTTCTTACAAATGTAATTGAATGTTTAATGTCTCGGACATGTTAAATGTTAAACTGTATGAGTAATTCTTCATTCAGTTGTACCCCCCCCCCCCGGTTGCACCGGGAGACAAGCAACTTGTTGTTCAGTGTGCCTTCCAGGTGAACCATTTCAATAAATAAATAAATAAAAATAAAAAGTAGGCAGAAACAGGAGCTAAAAATGCTTTAAAATCACTTGGAAAGTGGGACCGTGATTCTGGGCATGCGCCTATGCATACCCAATATTTATTTGTTAATTACTTAGTTCTGCAGCCCAGTGACATAAGTTGAGAGTAAGTCCATCATGGAAAGATTCACTGTAGGCTTCAGCTCAGCTGATGTCACTGGACCCAGCTTCACTGTAATCTCCAGCTCTGTTTAAGTCACTGGGTTCCAGAACTGCTAAGGATTTAACAAAAATGAATAATCGGTGCGAGAAAGGCTGAATTAAACAGGGACTCTAAATGAAGCAAAAACAGGACTACTGCAAAACAAACACACAAAACAATACACCAGGGTTGCTAAACAGACATCACATATGCTGAAAATAACAATATACATGCTAATAACAGAATTTATGTTTGCTTTAGCTAATATTTCAATACATGTTGTGTGACATTTGATGTTGCAGAATATTGTCACAGTTCTGCCCATACTGAAGAAGCAGGTGGTAATGGGGGTAGGCATAGGATTATTTTACAGAGTGTATTTTTTTTTTTCAAGAGGGACTACTTCAACCCCCAATTTCTGTGGCATATAATGTTGGTGATTTTAACCTGGCCTCAGTTACAGTCATGCTAGCACTGCTTGAGCTTCCTCCACAAAGACTATTAAATCATAAGAGCCCGTTTGCCCACCTTTGCTTATTGGATCATTCTGAGGTCACTAGCAGAGGATTATGACTTCTGAGTAAGAACAGCTATAGCAGCAGATGAAGACTAAAGGGCAAATAGTCAGTTTTCATTTAAAAGTCTTCAGCAATAAAGAATGCAATGTCCTAAAATTCAATTTCTAGCAGACGTTTAAGTGGTCTGAGTCCTGTTTATGCCAACAATATTTTTTCAACAAACTAGGAAATCACTTAAATTGTGCTATACTGACCAGTGCAGTAAAAGGCTAAATCCATTGAGCTGTCAAGTCCCTCAGCTTGATAAGACTTAAGGAAACTTAAGCTTGAGGAGAAACAGATTGTGTCAGGCCTCCAAATCATTAACCAATGTTATTCACAGCTGGCTTTAATTATTGTTCCTCCAGGCTTTTATTTTTCTTCAATGATTTTATGTTTGTCCTTCACAGTGTCACACGTACCTTTAGGTTGCTGGTCACAGCATTTTCTATGCTAAACATATGGAGTTCTGATTTACATAGCATTTAAGGAATTAACTCTAAGCTGGCCCAGCAATAAAGTACAGAACATTGTCTATTATTGTCTTCCTGTTAGAAACTGTGTTCAGGAAATGAAAATTGTAGCAGCACATAGATTTTCAATACAGTTATACAGCATGCAGATTTTCAAAACTAGCGTGCAGCAAGAAGATTATAACAAATACTCTATTACAACACAATGGATTTGCAAATAGTTGCACAGGAAAAAAATGTTGTGCAGCATGAATTTTTAAAATACCTGTTTCAAATATTTACGCAGCATGTAGATTATACAGAAAAAAAACTGTTAAAGACTACAGTGCAAACATTTTCATTTATAACCAAAGATGACTACTGCAATTAGAAATTGTTTATGATACATTGTGTGACTTACACTAACCTTCCCCTCACAAAAACTAATGCATCACAGATAACTTTCAAGTACTTAGAAAGTTATTTTACATTAAAGTTGTTTTTTTGTTCTGGAAGTGATAACACATAACAAGGTGCTCTGTTATGCAATGTTGTACAGTGAATACTTACTGTAAGCCAATCAGAATAAAGGGAAACCATCACTTAAAACCCACAAACTACATAGGTCCCCTTCCTTAGTCAATTATCCACATTTCAGCCGCACGTGCCTTTGATATTTTAGCCTCGTTTTTACGGCTGCAGTAGTCGGAGCCTGCAGATGTTTTGCATGTACAAAAGGAGTGATGTCATGTTTTCTGTCCGTGGAACTGACTGAAGGTGTAAATAGTCTCCTCTGCCTTACCCTCCTCCAAGAAATGTTTTCTGCCTTCAAATAAATACGTTTTCATGTTAGTCAATGGTTGCAGGGTACTATTTTCTTTCTTAAATGGGCGGTACAAGAACTGGAACCTGAGTAGTGGGAGGCAGCATTGTTTTTGGAGGGGGGGAGTAAGATCCGCCCCCACTTCCACCCGAGAAGCTCCTAAACATACACCCCCACCTTTTTTTTTAATCATGTGGGAGAGGCATGAGGTGGATCTATCATGTTGAAACAAGACACACTAGTTTGGGATCTGGACCAAGGAAGAGAACAAGTCTGTGGAGTCCCTGCATTTTATTAAGGACTAGGAGAACAGAAGATACTTAATGCCTTCAGATTGACTTAAAAACCCTTGGAACAAATGATTGTCAGAGCCACCTGATGTCTCAAAAGGTATATACTAAAAACATAAAGTTCAGCTTTTGGGATTAACAATATTTGCTTACCATGTTCAACAGATATATAGTTTGTCTTTTAAGTAGTTTCAAAACTTTGAAAGCATTGGTGTTAGTAATGCATTTATAAAATCCATTTTATTAATTGTCTTTACAGTTAATCATGCAGTTTCATGTGAGGGCACATTTTTGGGGGGAGGGGTTAAAATTATTTTAATCATGGGCACAGTACTTGGTAAACACACCCTTTGATTAAGTGTATTTTTTCCTTTAAGTTTGAGAAGTGGAGTTGCCTTGCACATATTATCCCATGGCCCTCAATAATTACAGGCCCATTTCCATCCTATCAGTTGTATCCAAGATGCTCGAAAAGTTAGTAAACTCACAATTAAGGGACTACCTGGATAACAATAACCTCCTAAATACAGCACAATCAGGATTTAGATCAAGGCATAGCACCATTTCGGCCCTAGCCAAAGTAACCAACGATTGGCAGATTGCTATGGATAAGAAGAACAGTACCTGTGCTGTGTTCCTGGATTTGAGCAAAGCATTTGACACAGTGGATCATGAATCATTAATCACCTCCCTTGGCTCACCAGGGTTGGATTCCCTTCACTCAATTGGTTCAAGTGCTATCTATCAGATAGGTCACAACTGGTAAAAATGGAAACTACCTATCCACCTTAAAACCACTGTTAAGAGGTGTACCGCAAGGCTCTATTCTTGGCCCCATCCTCTTTGCCATCTATATTAATAATATTGATGTTAACCTCACTCAATCCAACATCCATCTGTTTGCTGATGATACTGTGTTATATGTTAGCAATCCTTCATTATCTAAAGCCTGTGAACTGCTACAATCTGAATTTTCCATCCTACAACACAACCTACTGGATAAAAAACTACTTCTAAATGCCAAAAAAACAAAAGCTATGTTCTTTACCTCAAAGAGTTGCTCTGCCACTACCCCACCATCCACCACCCTACAACTAACCACCTTACTTGGAGAGAAGCTGGAATTCGTTGATAACTTCAAATACCTTGGAGTCTGGATTGATAACAAGCTTGACTATTCTGTCCATATTGAGGAGCTACTAAAGAAACTGAGACAAAGGCTTGGTTTATTTTTTAGAATAAAGCACTACCTCAACAGAGACTCCAAAAAAAGATTAATCCAGGCTTCATTCCTATCCCTCATTGACTATGCTGACTTTCTGTATGGACATTGTTCACTCCCCCTCTTAAATAAACTGGACACCCTATACCACAGGTCCATCAGATTCATTACTGACCTTCCTTCAGCACCCATCATTGCTCCTTTATAAGGCAGTTAACTGGACATCATTACAACACAGAAGAAATAGGAATGCTGCAATTTGATATTCAAAGCCTTATCAGGCAAGCTACCTACCTATATCTCAGACTGTTTTACTCAAATTACTTCTAGGCCACAACCTAAGGATCAGCAAAATTATCATTCTTAAGGTCCCCAATGTCTGCACCCAGTTTGGGAGGGCTGCTATCAGCTACTCACTAGCAATTGTTTGGAATTCATTCCAAAAAACCATGAAGCTAAATAACCTCCTACCCTTAATATCCTTCAAAAGATTATTCACCACCCTATTCCCAGAACTCTGCAACTGCTTCCACAAGGCCTAAACCCCAGCCCTACCTACCCCCCCTTTTTGTGCCCATTGCCTTCTGTCTCACAGATTAAAAGCTTTAATGTGCCTTGTACATATGTATATTGTTATATATTAGCACTTATGTCATTGTATTACTGTTTATGTTACCCCTGTCATTGTATTACTGCTTATGCTACCCTTGTCAATGTAATAACACTTGCACTTCTTGACCACTCAGGTCCATCTTGTAAATGAGCTATGCTCAATGATGTTCGCCTGATTAAATAAAGATTTTGATTGATTGATTGATTGATATTAAAAATACCAGCTGTAATTAACAACTACTTGTAGAAATAAAAGGCTGTTTTTTTTTCCTACTTTCTTTTCACTGATATAAACTGAACCAGGAAAAAAAGTAAGACTGGAACAACTATCAGAGCTGCCATCCCCACTGGACATGCCATTTATCACTCATTTAAAATAAAACTAATGTAGTTTCACATTTTTACTATGAGGAAAGCAAGAAGATGAACCAGCATGGTTAACAAATACATTCATTGACGCCTGTGAATGAGTGGGGAGGGGTAGTTTTTCTAACATTCCTGGTGGTTTTATACATCCTGGAACCTGTTATTCAGTTTTTTTTAATTGCATCTTGTCCCAGGCAATCTTCCCAGAGTGCAGTTTGCTCTGTTGTTTAATATCTCCAGTGGAGGCCAGCGTCTTGTTACATTGTCTTTTGTTTCAAATTAACCACAGACATCATGGCAGCCAAAGGAGACACACTTTGAGTCTTAGGGTATGTACAGCATAATTAATAAGTTTTCATATGCATAATCTTTCCATTCATGTTATTGCTAGATATACTGCAGCTAGCTTGGCTTGAGGAAGGGTGAACATGGTCAGGACCACTTAGCAGTTGAGATGCATATGCAGCAAATAAGTCCAGATGCGCTAACTGCCTGTTGAATAAGGAAGGGTTGCAGGAACCCAGAGAATGATTACGGGGGGGGGGCTGATGGTCATCAAAATGGAAAGGGATTTTGGGGTAATCATATTGGATGACCTAAAGGTGGCTAAACAATGTACCAAAGCTGTGAGGAGAGCCAGTAGAATGCTGTGATGCATAGGGAGAGGTATTACCAGCAGAAAGATGGAGGTGGTGATGTCACTGTGTAGATCACTGGTGAGGCCTCATTTGGAATATGGTGTCCAGTTCTGGAAGCCGCATTTCTGTCATGCAACTTTAAATCACAAATGGGTTAAATGGGTCTATTTTAAATTTCTGTCCCCTTCTCCTACTTCTCCCACTGGTTAGCCTTAAGGAACGCAACCAGAACATATCTTAGCTAGCATGATGAATGCACCTACACAAGCTGCTTCTCAGGCTACAGCACTGTCTTTTTAAAATGCTAACTTCTTGTTGAAACTATGGCATAATTTTTCCATCCACGTTATTGTTAGACATACGGTAGCTAGCTTGGCTTGAGGAAGGGTGAACATGGTCAGGACCCCTTAGCAATTGAGATGCATATGCAGCAAATACGTACAGATGTGCTAACTTACCCCATAACTGTTAAGTGTCACAGTTTACATTTTCTTCTTGAAATGCTTACTTTTGCATTTATGTTTATTTGAAAATATTTAATATTCTGACCATGTGGTTATGTCATGAACCATAACTGATCTCCAGCCTTAACCCCCCCACCACCACGCTCCAACTTGCATAGAAAATAGTGCTTGTAGACAAATCTAATCATTTTGCTGTTGTGTTCTGGCATGTTCTTGTGTGTGTGTGTGTGTGTTTGTGTTACTGAAGCAAGAAATGTACAGCTGTCATTTTTTGCATTCTGTTCAAAATGTGTTTTTGCACCTGTGGTGCCAAATGGCACAGTCGCTGTGCAAAATCTCCTTTCTGCTAATGAACTGATAGTTTCATTGTTCATGCGGTGGGGTCACAAAAAGCACATGCTGAAAACTTGGGAGTGAAAATACCAAGAAACACCGAGGGCATTAGGGTTTCTGATCATAACACCCTGCACTGTAGGGACTGACAAGCATTAGGGGTGTGACTTGGGATTGTCAACTGTAATGCTTATGCCATTCCACCCCCATCCCCACCCTGCAGCCAGTGACAGGTATCGAGGTGTGCCTTTGACGCTTCAGCCCCAAAGTTCACTCCATTCTCTTATACTGTACCAATTTCTGCATATTTCCTTATGGAATGGGGTGAGTGTAAAGTTTGAAAACCCCAAGGCACACCTCGACTTTTGTCTGCGTCTGCAGGGTAGGGTGAGGTGAAATGGTATGAGCGTTATGGGCAATGACCCAAAGGCACACCCCAATGCCTGTCTATGTCTGTGGGATGGGGGTTGTGTTGACGTCACTTCAATACTTCACTGCCATTCCTATTATGCCTGTCTGTGTGTCTCTCTCTCTATTTATATGTCTATGTAATTAATTACCTTTCTATTAATTGCATGTATTGCTATTTTTATCTATTTCTAAAAAAAAACTGCATATCAAATTTGCCTGCACTCTGAACACATACTTATAAAACTGTGCATATTTGTACTCCACTTCTGCATGAACTTCATACTTTCCTGATATTCCCATTATCACCAGCATAACTACCTTGCTGTTATCAAAAGCGACCCCCTCTGAAAGTTAATATCATATTTTCTCTAATAGTCTATCATCATTACACCTGACTTCCTGACATCAACACATTGCTTAAATATAACTTACATCACCCATGGACAAAAATCATGTTTCTCTTAAAAAAAATAAAAATAAAAAAAATAAAGGTGTAAATAATCCCAAGGCTGAACATATGCCAGCAATTACTTTTTCATGTACATCCACCTTCTGTACCATCATGGGGATTTGCATATGTTTTCCTTGATGCTTTGTATTATTGGGAAATGTGCAATTATGTTTTCTTTAAAATTTGGCTGTATGGCCAATATCATCCAGAATAACGCATACTTCAGTGGCATTTGCTCTGGGGCTCTTTTGTAAGCTTCCTATTCCTTCCATTAAAATGTACACCTCCATATATTTTCCTAATAATGTGTATGCCTTCCTTAGAACAGAAACTAAAACAAATCTTACTACTTACAAATCATTGTATTGTTTCTTCATACCTCCTTGACAATTCCACACAACTTCACTAACTTCATTATGCAGCCGTGGTGGATCTGACCAGAGTTTGTTAGATATGCCCACAATAGTGTGTCTACATGACAAAGGCATTTACCACTTCAAGAACCACAGTTCTATTAAAATCCTGTTTTCAAACATCCTAGTCAAATAACAGTAATTTGGCCCATGAATACTCTGAATAACAGGCTTCTACAGTTGAGTAAAAGCCTCAGCCTTATGTCTCAGGTGTTTAATCACCCACGCAAGTCAGTTATTCCTTCATACTGTATACTCCAGCTAACTGGATGTTATCACTTAAAAAAATGCATGTCCTGGGTAAGTGTGCCTCATGCTTTCAACCATCAAAGAAGTACAATTATTACAGCATAAATGCAAGTCTTGGTGTGCGTTATCCTGCCTATAAAATAGTAAAAAAGCCCCAAAAGCTCAAATAGAGACATTTCAACTGATCCATGTGGTTATGCTATAGAACATGGTCATGTGAATGGATTCTACAAATCATTTTACATGTTTTCATTTACCATTTGATATATAAGTGTAAGCAAGGTCCCCAAGCTAAAAGTGTTGCTACAGTGTGACTTGGATATTATCCAACACTAATTCTGCTTAAACCAGCTCTCTCTTAAATGCCCAAAACACTCTCCCCCACCTCTGGCATTAAGTAAATGTTAGAGAATCTGTAAATAAACCCAGTCTGCAAGATCACTGATGGTTCTCTTCTTAAAGATTTTCCCCACTTCATGTACCTGTGGTTGGATCAAAATCTTGATGTCTCCACCCACATCAGTGCCATACATAACAAACTCAACAACATGCCTAGCACACTACATTACAACCAAATCTGCTCTACCATGAGATCACCCTCAGAATTATTCTGCCAGGGCTGTCCTAGTGGCTCAGAGGTCATGCAGGCAACCCAGGTCAAGATGTGCACACAAATCTGCATGTCAGGAGGCAGCCAAGGCTGGGGGTAGTGACCTCATGGCAGTGTGCCTCAGTCAGGGAGGGAAAGCTATTTTCTCCTTATCAATCATTTTTGAAGAAGAAATGAACACCTCAAAAAATATTCTCTACATTTATTTACATTCCATGATTTAACAATTTCTAGTCCATAGGAAACTATGTGTGTTATGGTAAGAAAAGTCTGAGACAGGCTTGTGACAATAGAATATTCATGAAGAAGACTAATGGTTGAAACATCAATTCTAACGTAATTTTCTACTTTCAGAGTGCACGTAATATTAACTTTTTGTATCTTTTGGGGATGGATGATGTCGAGTTCCACCACAACATCACCCCCTGTTGCGGTGGGCCCAGGGACCTCTCTCCTGCTGCAGGGCAGTGCTGTGCATGCATGAGACTATCAAGCAGGATGTATTAACATCACCGTAGGAGAGAGGAAACCAAAAGAGGAACAACAAAATACAAGATGCGGGCTCCTGATTATGCCTGGCTCCTAATAACAGCAAAAATCAGATATGGATAGCCTTTGAGGGGATGACCCTCCCGCTAGAGCAGCTGCCATGAAGGGGAAGTTGTAGGGTTATTCAGATAGGTGCTGAACCTTGGGGAGGTGGGGTCACAGAGCCAGAACAGGGCATATCCCAGTGAACACTGTATACTCTTGAAGATGAGCATCACCAGGAGAAAATACTCCATAAGGAAACAAATCATCCTGCCAATGTTTAACTACATAGATGCGATCTACATGCTGCCCCCAAAACTGCCCTCAATAGACTGGACACCCATTGGCCAAGGATTTTCCATTTTCAAAAAAACCGCCAGTTGCACATGACAAGTTTTTAAATCCATTTTTTGTGTGGGATTTTTCCACAATACTGAAGGCAAATAAGCATGTTTTGTACACAAATGGGATGGGGGGTGGGGTTGCACAAAAAGTTGGTGAGAATTGGGGTTGCTTGCATTATGAAATTGTGCTAGTCGAGTTTTTCATGAAACAGTTGCTCCAAATACTGGTTTAAAAGGACAAATTTGGGGAGTGTTTCCTTGATTTTTTTCCGTTCGAACTGTAAACCCTTGTTCCTATATTCTTTTCTACTCCTTTTTCTGATTTCCTGTAAATATCCCACTTCTTACCCATTACTGCTCTGCGTACTTCAGCTGCACTCTCCTTTCCCCTGAGACTTGTGCGCTGTATCTCCTTTACTGCTCTTCTTTTCTTGTCAAATATAATGGTCACCTCTTTTCCTTTCTATGGTCCTTTTTGCCTCCTTTCCATCCTCCTACTCCCTCCGCTCCTCCCCCTACTGCTCTTCCTTTATACCTAACTGCAAAACCTCCATGAAAGTCAGTCTGCTTTCTCTGTCCACCTCCCTAATCTCTGAAGCAGCCTCCCTCTCCCTATTACTCTCTAGTCCTCCTCCCATTTTTTTCTTCTTCTTGTCCTCTTGTAACTCCTCTCCTCTGGAGAGTCCTTATGTCAGACACACTCAAAGCAGGACAGGCATGGGAGTTCTAAGGGAGGGCCTGGGCTCCTCCACCCCTTCAGGGGACCGAATAGGTAGAATGTTGGGCTTCTCCACACAAGCATACACTGATAGGAATAAGGGGTTATATTATAGGGCAGATAAATGCAGGGCTAAACCGGAAACCATGACCTGGACAGATTACACCCCTTTATCCTATAATGACTATCTGTCCTCCCTCTGGTCACTGTCTAGCTCATAGAATTTCATTGGATTATACAGAACAAAGCAGACGATTGTCCATTGAGCCCACTGTTATCACTAGTTATCATACCCTGTTAAATGCACAGCTAAAAGGTAATATGTCCTCCGTGGCCTGATCCCACCTCTGAGGTCGCACACTGCAGCTCCTACCTTGAAAAACAAAAGTAGAAAACACTGGAAATGCTGTCATTTCTTCCTTGAAAACAGCTGATAAAATGATGTCATTCTTGACTCAAACCTTAAGTTGGCCCCTCAAATACCTCATACCAGCAACTATTCCCCAGAACAAATGCTCCCTACATAAAGTGTTCTGCCATGTCAAATGAAACATTCTCTCTTCATTTCTATTACAAAAACAAGGTTACTATCATGTCAACACACATGCAGGCTGTGCACAGCAAGGGATAATTCATACTCCTGGGATTGAATCTGCAGTACCCTCCAGGCTGCAAAATCTCTCAGCTAATTCCTTGTACCTTCCTCGCACCAGGAGTGTGCATTCAATCACTGGCTCATGTTTTATCGCCCTGCACTTTACAGCCTGTTGTATATTATCCCCCTACTAATGTTAACTCCTTAGTATTCATTCAACATACTGGCCTATCTCATGAAGCCATTTCCCAGGGCCTCTGTACATCAACATTAACATCATTGTGTGTTACACTTACTAATTTGATTCTGCAATGTACCACTCAATAACATGGGAGATTACCAACACGTTAGAAAGGAAGGAATAAAGTGGCATTAATATGAGAGATAATAGTCATGGACAGAGGCCTAAGAGTTTTGTTTTACCTCATAATTGATGAAACATATTCTTCATCCTACTTTTTTTTTCTGTGTTCTTGTTGATTTACTCCACTCCTGATTCAGCATTGCCCTTTACGAGTGAAGTAAAACAACAGCACAGTGATGTAAAATCAAGTAATGGGAAAGTAACACTGCTGAAGTACTTCATGAATAGCAGGGGCAGAAAAAAGCTAAACTATAGCATGTTTCATGAATACCAAAGGGACATGAACACGGACCAAGGTGTGTAAAAGTCAAGTACAGATTTTATGTCAAAGCCAGATAGGTAATCATTTAAAGAGGTTCACAAGCCTTTGATAAAACAGAGGATGCCTTCTTCAGAAGTCAACAAGAGCCAGCGATTCTTTATGTTAATATAAAACCTAACTGATAATTCAGTGTGGCAGATCACTTCTGCTGTTTACTTGCAGGAGACAGCTGAGAATGCTAAGGAGTAAAACAGAAGGTAGGACAGTCAACACAGCAACTGCCTTTCATCGGCCAGCTTTTCCCTGTCTGGGAAGTGAACTGATATTTCACACCGCTAAAGAAGCATGTAACATGAGAGTTCAAATGCCAGAAAACAAATTCAGTCAAACACCACTAAGTAACATACTGCAAAACAAGAAGACAGTAAACCTACCCATGTAATGTAAACTGTAAACTTTTCAGCATTCAGCATTTGGGGGGGAAATGCTACAAGTCTCGATGGCTGAGAGGGACCTGGGGGTGGTGATGGATGTCAAGATGAACAACTCTGAGACTTGTAGGAGGGCAGCAGCCAAGGCCAACAGGATGCTGGGATGCATCGCTAGGGGGATCACCTCCAGAAGGAGGGAAGTGATACTCCCTCTGTATAACTGCTTGGTGAGGCGCACCTTGAGTACTGCGTGCAGTTTGGAGGCCACACTTAAAGCGGGACATTAACCTCCTGGAGAGGGTCCAGAGGAGGGCAACCAAAATGATTTGGGGCTTGGGGGACAGGACCTATGAGGAGAGACTCGAAGAGCTAAATATGTACACATTGGAAGAGAGAAGGGACCGGGGGACATGATAGAGGTCTTTAGGTACATGAAGAGGGTAAACAGGGAGGAACAGTCGGGGTGCTTGAAGGAAGGAGGAAGGGGCCACTAGAGGGCATGGGTGGAAGCTGGAGGGGAAGATTCAGGGAGAAAGGAGGAGGTGCTACTTCACTGAGAGGTGGTGGAGCCATGGAATGCACTGCCTAGGGGCTGGTGGAGGCAGAGACAGTGGAGGGTTCAAGAGGGGGTGGGACAGGTACAGGGGAAGGGTTCTGGAAGCAAAATCCAATGCAGCAAGAATATCCGGAACTGGGAAGGGAGAAGGCAGAGAAGGCGAGGGGGACAGCAAGGTCAGCACCCAGGTTGGGGACTGACCAAACGAGCAGACACGAAAGACCGTTAGGCCTATTCTGCTGGCATTTTAGTATGTTAGTATGTTAGTATTCTACTGCCAACGTGCATATCTAAGATTTTGTCAGCACTTGACAAATCACTTAACAGCAATCTGTGAATATCAATAGCAGGACAGCAAGAGATACCATTATCCAGCACCCTATAAAACCTTAACATGCCTGAACTGTCATACTGTACAATAATTTCAGTTTGCATATTGTGTATTCCATTCTTATACATAAATAGTTTCACTAAGGTCTCTACAGAAAAGTTTTTTTGGGGGGAGGATGGGGCTTTATTATTTTTTCTCTCCCCTAGTTCAGCATTGGCTTCCATAAGCCTTGCCTACCACCCACACAATTACCTGTCTTGGACTCCAGAGAACCCTGCTTACCTGTGCCATATGGAGCAAACAGTGCAACCAAGGGGTGCGTGGCCGGAACCCCTATATGTGCACAATGATTTTTTTTATTTTATTTTATTTATTTATTAAAGTTTCAGAGTTAACACCTTTGAGTCCCGGAGCTCTTTTACATTGGTTCCACGTCAAGTAAACATAGACGGATACAGTACAATGAAAAAAAATATATAATCGAGTTGACACACTTAGCACATTGTTACATACAATGAGAGCAGATAAGAACAATGAAATGCAGCCAAAGGCCTTGTCAGAGACAAAACAGCTAGCTATGGACATTAGTACAAGTGAGCATGTACAATTTTAGGTCCAGTGTGGTAATTGTTCCAGGTAACTCCGTCACCCATAGGATAGGGCTTACAGATAAGTTAAAGGAGAGGGAGGAAGGTTGGTAGGTGGCATAGAAGGGAGTCAGAGTGTGATAGGAGTAGGTGGGGAGTAGAGTAGTAAGGAGGTGATGACAACAGATGAGAGAGAAGAAGTAAGGAGGTGAAGGTACTGAAGGCAGGGAGGAGGTGGGGAGGAGGAGGGAGAGAGAAAGGATGCGGGGAGGAGGGAATGTGAAGATGTGTAGTAGTAGTAGTAGTAGGATTGGGGTGAGTCACCAGGTCATTAAGAAAGATGGGGGGGGAGGGGAAGGACAGTAAGGGGATCATTCGAGAGACAGGATGGCAGGGAGTGAAGGTGGCAGTTAAAGTTGAATGGAAGGTAGTGAGTTGAAAGTGGGTGTAGGGATGCGGTCAATGCTGAGTGCTATTTTGCAGGCGGGAAAAGGAGATTAATTAAAGCAAGCACAGCTGGATCTAGCCTGTAGAAGTTCACAAAGTTTGCACTTGAACGTACCCAAGTACCCAACATTGGAGATGTTGGCAGGCAGTGCGTTGAATTACTTAATTGCTCTGGCTGCGAAGCAGCGCTGACCATGTGAAGTTCAACAGTGGGGCACATGGAAAGTTTGGCTTTCTGAACTTCTGGTTTGGTGCGGGGATATTGGACTGTCTTAAGATTTCTCATACTCCAGGGGGCACAAGACCAAGAGAGGCCTTTTTAATGACGAGACAGGTCTAGTAAGAAATTCTGTCCTTCAACTGAAGCCAATTAGCCTGTGCAAAAATGTCACAGGTATGTGTCATTCGCACTGCACCAGTGAGGAGCCTGCAGGCCTTGTTGAGGGCAGTTGCTAAGCATTGAAGCATAGAATCAGTGGGCGATCCATTAATTATGAGCCCGTAATTGATGACAGAGAGTACTGAGCTTTGTATAGCCATATTAAGTGCTTTAGGTGTCAGATGGTGCTTATGCTTGTATAGGGGCCCAATTTGGGCGTTTGTGATCCTAGCGATGTTGTCAATATGGGTGGCATAAGACAACGTGCTGTCTAAGTTAACTCCCAGGTATTTAAAAGCACTTGTTTGCTCCAAAGCTATTTCTCATAGTAAGAATGCATGAATTTGGTGGCACTGGGGTTCTTAATGCTGGGCAGGTGAGAGGTGCAGGGCCAGAGCATGCCTGCATTATTCAAGGATGCATGAGATAAGCATAAGGATACCCTAGAGGGGGGAAGGAGAGGCTAAAGTCGAGGACCAAGTAGAGTCAGCAGCTGCTGATTCAGGTAGGGGAAACAGGCAGACTGGATGGGCCTAGCGGTCCTTATCTGTCAGTAAAGTCTGTGTTTCTATTATCTTGCCATGAGCTGGAAGGATTTTCTCCCTGTGTTGTCCCTCTCTGAGATGTTGGCCCATAAACACATGTCAGGTGAGCATGTCACAAACTCCATGCACCTTCCCTCCCACTGGTGTTGCTAACTGGTTTGCATCTAGTGGTGCTCCTGTAGTGGGAAAAAGTCTGCCACCTACCCAGCGGAGCTCTATAGAAAAGTCTGACTTTTGCTCATTAATAAATGTCTTGGCTTCTTTATACCCAGTGCTTTGAAATGAGGTATACAAACAGCTCCTGTCAGGGATTCCAAACCCTGAAAAAATAGAAAGGCATGTTGTTCGCTAGGTTGCAAAATATATTGGGGGAAGGTTCCTTGTTTGATGAGTCTTAAGTGAGTTTTAGAAAACAAATGGCAATAATTAGACATGACTTTTCACACAATTGTCCCCTCACAAAGTAATGTAGCTGACAGATTTATATGTGTGTGTGTGTGTGTGTGTGTGTGTGTGTGTGTGTTGTGTGTGTCTATCGATCTATCTGCCTATCAAATCAAATCATTCTTATTCATAAAAAGCCTTCCAATGATCAAGGCACCTGTACATTAAAATAAATAACCATCTCCACAAGTTAAAATACAATCCATAAAATCACAAACACATTTTGAAATACACTATCAACAAACATCCAGTAAATAGATCAAGGAGCAGTATACTCAAATTATTTCAGCACCTAAAATTCCTCTGGAAATGCCAGGCTAAACATATATATATATATAATAAGTGGGGAGTATTTTCTCCCATAGGGAAACCCAGATATAATTTGCCATTATAACCTTTGGGTTATAACGGCGAACATGCACAAGGTTTCCCGGACTCCAGGCATGCGCAAGCTTTAGCCTCCACTCTCCCCTTTCTCAGTGCTTTCTAGTTAGCTGCCAGTAGCACCCAGTGGTAAGTACAAAAAAACTCGCCTCTCATCACTGAAGGTCATGAATCCTTCCTTAAACAGATTCTCCTATGTTAAACCTTTAAAAAAAATGGAAAGTTTTCAGCAGCCACGGACGGTGGACCGCACTTCATCCGAACCGGACCATGGCTGAACACTGGTGTTGTGTGATGCATTTGTATTTTACATACTGCTGTAGCAAGAAAATGCTCCCCAGCAATTACATAAAATAAAACATGGGGTGGTGTGTAAAACTGGAATTTTACACACACCCGAGGTGTTGGAAGCTTGAATTTCCCTATATAGCATCCAACACCTCGGGTGTGTGTAAAATTCTCATTAAACATACCACCCGTGTATTATTCTATTTATATATATATATACACACACACATATACACACACACACACACACACACACACACACTCTCACATGGCCATATGCATGCAACAGGTGTGTGTTTTGTGAAGCCCCTGCACTTTTTCTACTGAGGGATGAGTGCAGAAATGCTGACTTATACTAAAACACAGTATTCACTGGGCAGACTTGGCAAAACACAAACAAGATTGATTTCCTCTGGAAACTGACTTTCCAAGCTTTTTTTTGTTAATTGATATTTTTGGGATGCTCAAGCCCCCTTGGTATCTCCACTCCCCACCCACTGCCTCCAGCGTCCCCAACGGAGGTACTCCCATCCTGACATTGGTTTGGCCCCCCCGGGCATGGAAGAGGGCAGGCTTATTCCTCCCCACCAATCAACCCTGGTGTTGGGCCACTCCATGTACCAGGCACCAGTGCCAGGCAAGGGAACAGTGCTATTCACTGTTTTTATTTATTTCTTCACTTACTTTTTCTCCCCCTTTGTCCCCTGGTTGGCTCCTTCTGCCCTGGCATCCTCCTCTTCCGGCCATCAGTCATCCTGCACCTATCTCTAATTTGGGCCACCACCTTGCTACCCCCATGGCTTACCCCCCATGGTAGGGTGGTGGGGAGCCCCCTAACTCCCACACCAGGACCGGATCCAGTACAGGTGGTGCCCTTCCAGAGATGGTGCATTATGTCAGACGGCCATCAAGCCGCTTGACCCAGGCTGCCCTTTTTCTATGTTCTTTTTGTGGCAGTGGAGCGTGCAGTGCCAACAGTGGGTGTGCTACATGAGCATCCACATGCAGCGTGCCCACCAGCTGCTCCACCTCCGTGCCCCACTGTACTGGGCTAGGCATGCCAACACCCAGCCTCTGCTAGGTGTCAGGCAATCGCCGGCCTCTGTTCCCCACCCTCCCTAGGAGAGGAGAGCTTTCCTTCAGATGTTCGATCCTCTCACACCCCAGCCGGCCCCCGATGACCTGCCTGCACTGTGAAACAGAGAAACAGAGAATTTGATGGCAGATAAGGACCACTTAGCCCACCTAGTCTGCCCATTTTCCTACCTAACAGATAAGCTGCAGATCCTAGTTAACCAACAGCTTACTTCCTCCTACCCCCCACTAGGACTGCCTTATGTCTGTCCCATGCATTCTTGAATTCCCCCACTGTTCTTGACTCCATGACCTCCTCAGGGAGGCTGTTTCATGCATCCACAACCCTCTCCATGAAAAAATACTTCCTCACATTACCTCAGAGCCGTCCCCCCTCTATCTTCAAATTGTGCCCCCTTGTTCTTGCACATCTCTTTTGCTGAAAGATACTACCCTCTTGGACTTTGTTGATTCCCTTGAGATACTTGAAAGTTTCTATCATGTCCCCTCTCTCCCTTATTTCCTCAAGGGTACACATATTAAGCTCCTTTAGACTTTCTTCGCATGTCTTCTGGTGCAGACTCTGCACCATTTTGGTTGCCCTCCTCTGGACAGCCTCCACTCTGTCAATGTATTTGCGGAGATGGGGTCTCCAGAACCGCACACAGTACTCCAGAAGAGGTCTCACCAACTGTCTGTACAGAGGGATAACAACTTCCTATTTTCTACTATTGATGCCTCTCCCTATGCATCCCAGTATCCCCCCCCCCAGCCTTCCTTACTGACTTCTCACATTGCTTGCCCACCTTTAGGTCATCTGATATAATTACCCCCAGGTTCCTTTCCATTTTTTCTGTTGTCAGTATCTCACCCCCCAAACACGGGTCGCTGGCATGGCAGGAGGCAAGGCATCGCTGCCTCAGCCTTCCACGCCACCGAGCCAGCTATTCACTGTTTTTAGGTTCATTTTACTCCCTTCCCCAAAAACAGCAGCATGCAATGGGGTCCAAGGAGATGGCACACGCAGATATGTGATGCCACTCCGGACCCCTGCCGATGTCCTCCCCTTCCACATGGCGCCCCCGAGCTGTACCTCAACTCGTGTGCACCCAGGTAGCGGTGTTACAGTGGGAGTGGCATCTTTCCCTCTCTGGAGGAAGACAGCATCCCTACAACACTCAGTCCTCCTCCCCCCAGCTGGCCCTCCAGCAATCCAGGCTCATTCCCGAACCCAGCTGACCAGCATCACAAGCGGTAGTGCTACCACCGTGCTGGGAGGCAGATTCGAATTTCCAAGCTTTTAAATAAAATCAAACTGTATGTTTCAAATTTAAATGCAAACTGGCCAGTGTGAATAGAAAGTTACATGTACCTACCTCTCATGTGTATGTACGTACATACGTACATACATACATACATGTGTGCATACATACAAATTGTACTTATGTAGAAATTTTACATACATATATACATACATAATGGGAGGGCTTTTAGCCTGAGGTTCGATGGGCAGAGCAACAACATCACTCCCCCATCGAGGTTAAAAGGTCACAACATCCTGGGCCTCACCAGAATTATCTTTCGTTGCCCACCACTCACCCCTCCTCCTCCAGTGGCTCGTCTCTCTTACCCATGGGCTTTTTCCTACCCTACCTTTAGTCGACGCATTCATTCCCGGCACCTGTAAGGGGGAAACCCTCTTCTAGGGTTCCTTGCATCTTACCCCTACAGGGTGGCATATCCCACGGATAGAGAGGCAGAAAGCCACAAAGCAAGTCAAGTTACACAAGCATCATCTCATATTATCTCATCCAGTTGCGTAAGCACATCAAAATACAGATTAATGTATCTCAAGGGATCTTAAGGAAATATGGGGGAGAATAAGGAAAGCATGGGAGGTGTGCTGACCTGTTCCAGTCAGATCTCACAGTGAGTTTGTGGAGATGGTGTGATTCAAACCTTGATAGCCTGAATCACAGCACTATTCTGTACTCTATTGCCAGTAGGCTGAGGCATTACTCATGGAATAATGTTCACTTTAATGACTGTTATTGTTCCATTGGCGAAGTAAGGTTAACAACAATAGAGATCAGCATCGGTTAGATGGAGAACTAGAGAAGAAAACCTGTTTGAGAGTTCAGTCCTCAGGAAAGTGAATTCATCATCTCTTTTAGGGTACAGGTAAGCCAGGGTCGGGGAGTATCATATGGTGAACATCACGTTCAGAAACATAAAATGGTCACTCTGAAACTTCTACAGAAAAAAACTAAAATATTTTGTAAAACTGGTGAACTTTATCAAAAAATGAAACCTGGAAATATACTGTAAATCAGAAGTTGTTTGTCAATACAGTCTGTCAAGAATTTATCCCCTGGGGTCTGGTGAGGGCAATGTGGAAGAAAGGCCATCCTGGGGCATGTAAACAAGTTGTGGATGACATCAGCATACCTGCAGTTGCCCACTGATATCCAGAGCACTTGGAGGGCCTGGAATGGAAGTCTATAGCCACAAAGCAAGGTCAGGTACCTAAGCGTGACACACCACCATGCCATTTACGGACACTATGACTTGAATGCTCTGCCCCCAAGGATCTTGCCCCATAGAACCACAGAGTGCTGGAGGGAATAGCTTTTCCAACTTAGTGCTGGAAAAGAGAGGACATCCCTTAGTAGACATGGTGATATAGGAGATGACTGTCCATCCCACGTCAGGAAGGTCAGGCATTCTGAGTAAGCCTACATCAGACTGTTCCATCAGGGAATGCATGTCAGGACAAGTTACAGTAGAAGAATCAGCATTTATATAGCAATTTTCATATACAATGTATCCCAAAGTGCTTTATGAGTAATGCTAGACTGGTAGTGAAGTGACTGAATGTATAGTGGCGGCCATACTGCACATCATCACCCACACACAGCTTGGACAATTGCATGAACCAGTTTATGGGAAGGGAAATAATGGCAAAGACACTGGGAATGTCCTCTACTCTCTGCGAAGAGCCCTGGGTTCTTTTACTTTCACCTCTGGATACCTACCAGGACAGCACCATTATGGGTAGACGGGACCTCGGTTTAATGTCTCATCTGAAGGACATCACACCCTAGTAATACAGCAACCCCCTAATTCTACACTCGGATGCCAGCATTTTAGGTGCAAGTCCAATCCCGGTGTGGGACGAGAACCACGACCTTCTGGTCCAGAGGCAGATGTGCTACCAACTGAGCCTGGCTGACACCTTACAGTAGTGTCAGCAGTGGTAAGCACACAGAGTAGTTTCCTCAGCAGGCCTGTTTGGATGCATGGACCAGGCTCTGGGTGCTGGATCAGAAAATGGGGGTATACAGAATTACTTCTCATTGCTATCTATAGCAAAACAGCATCAGCCATCCAGAATATTATGACAGAAATACTAACATACTAACATACTAAAATGCCAGCAGAATAGGCCCAATGGTCTCTCGAGCCTGCTCGATTTTCAGCACCCGCACTGAGGGCCGATTTTGGTGTCCCCCCTTCCCCTTGGGTTATACTGTCCCCAGTCCCAGATGTTCCAATTGTATTGTGCTTGGTCAGATTTACCCTCCCCCTGTACCTGTCCCATCCCCTCTTAAACCCATCCACAGTCTCCATCTCTACCAGCTCCCTGGGCAGTGCATTCCATGGCTCCACCACCCTTTCAGTGAAATAACATCTCCACTCTCCCCTCCCCTCTGAGCCTGCCCCTTCCAGCTTACACCCGTGACCTCTTGTTGCCCCACCCTCCTTCCTTTGGAGCACCCTGACTGGGCCTCCTTTATTGATCCCTTTCATGTACTTAAAGACCTCTATCATGTCCCCCTGTCCCTCCTCTCCTCCAGGGTGTACATGTCGAGCTCCTTGAGCCTCCCCTCATGGGTTCTCTCCCCAGGCCCCAGATCATTTTGGTTGCCCTCCTTTGGACCCTCTCTAGGAGTGTAATGTCCCTCTTTAAATGTGGTCTCCAAAATTGTATACAATACTCGAGGTGTTGCCTAACCAAGCAGTTGTACAATGGAAGGATCACTTCTGCCTTTCTGGAAGTAATCCCCCTGGTGGTGCATCCCAGCATCCTATTTGCCCTTGCCGCTGCCCTCATACAGGTCTCCAATTGTTCATTTTGACATCTACTACTACCCCAGGTCCCTCTCACCCTCCATGACTTGAATCATGTCTCCTCCCAGGGCATACCCCTGGTCTGGATTTCTGACTCCCAGGTGCAGAACATTGCACTTCCCCGCATTGAATTTTAATTTCCATTTTCCTGATCACCTTTCCAGAGCCTTCAGGTCCTCCTGCAAGGCCACCATCCCCTCCTCCCCATCCACCACTGCACCTAGCTTTGAGTCATCTGCAAAGAGACTCATCTCACTCCTGATCCCCCTCCTGATGTCTGAGATATAGGCATTAACCAGGAGTGGCCCCAGCACTGACCCCTGGGGAACCCCACTAGTAACCCACCTTGGGGATGAGGCTAACCCTCCAACCACCACCTTCTGAGTATGCTCAGAGAGCCAATTTCTTATCCATCTTAGCAACTGTCTCCCTACCCCCATTTCCTTCAGCTTAGCCAGCAGGCCACTGTGGGGTACCGAATCAAACGCCTTGCTAAAATCCAGAAAGAGGACTTCCACTGGCCTACCCTGGTCCTGGGCCCTTGTCACGCAGTCATAGAACTCAACAAGATTTGTCTGGCACGATCTTCCCCTGACAAAGCCATGCTGCCTATCGTCCAAGTACCCAGTTTGCTCCAGTAACCCCTCTAGCCTTTCCTTAACAATACCCTCCATCACCTTGCTGACCAGTACAATCAGTGCTCATTTAAGATTGTAAACTAACATTCTCTGAGCAACTGCCCCTATATAAATCACTTGTAAGACCCCACCTTGAGTACTGTGTACAGGTTTGGAGACCACATTTCAGAAAAGACATAGAGTGGAGGCGATCCAGAGGAAGGCTGCAAAAATGGTGCAGGGTCTGCATCAAAAGCCCTATGAGGAAAGACTGAAGAAGCTAAATATGTACACCCTGGGGGAGAGGAGGGAAGGATATGATAGAAACCTTTAAATACCTTACAGGGGTTAATAAGGTAAAAGAGGAAAGTATCTTTCGGAGGAAAAGATGCTGTACAACAAAGTGACATAATATGGAGCTGGAAGGGTGGGTAAATTCAGGAGGGATGTGAGAAAGTACTTCTTCACAGAAAGGGTGGTGGATACCTGGAACAGCCTTCCAGTGGAGGCAGTGGGGACAAAAACAGTAAACGGACTAAAAATGCCTGGGATAGGCACAAGGGAATCATGGGGGTAGGGTAGAGGGTATTATAACACTAAAAATAATAATACTGTATACCAAAAACGAAAAACACAATTGGGCAGACTAGGGGAGCCAAGCAGCCTTTATCTGCCATCACATTCTGTGTAACTAGTTATTACAAGCAATCCCTCAACCACTCCAACATATTAATTGTGAGCTAACTGTCATCAGACCAGGACCAGAAACCAGAAGGAATGCCCAGCAACATAACATTCAAACCCCTTCCCACCATGTGGACACAGGTCACCCTCAGAACACCATGGAACAATGTGATATGAATACATGGATCATACACTTGTAAATCGGACAATGTGGTTTACCCCATAAATGGGAACTGAAGCGCTCACAACTATTGGACTAAAAAAACTGTGGGCTCTTAGGCACTGGTTTACTTTATTTATTTATTTAAATGTTTTGTCCAAGAAAGGCACACAGAGCCCAAGCTCATTTTTCAGGTGTGACCTGGGGGAAGAGATTAACAATGTGTGAGAAATAAATAACAAACAGGAGAATCTGTCAGGAATTCAGGAGCAGTGCAGTGTTTGAATTACAGGGGGGCTTGCCAGGACTTAGCCCCGGTAGCTCTGACGTGAGCCCTTATGGGCCCCCCTGACTCACAAAGGTCATAATGTGTAATTCCAACACTGGAGCAGTGAATGAGGCACCTTGCCTCATGGGAGAGTAGAGAGAGGTTCAGGTAATGGGAACTATAGTGTGTGCAAGCCAGCAATTGAGGGAAAATAACAGAATGAATGGAAAGAGGATCTAGCCTGGCAAGTATACTCTGATGAGTGCAGACGACATCAGAATAGTTAAACACACTGGCCCCTATGCACTAATAGGGTGGGAATTACGAGCTGGAGGTGCGTATCCTGCCCACGTAGGTTCTCACCTGTGGAGAGGTGCACACATGCTGGTATGCACAATTGGCATCCACCTGCACATGGCTCCACTACCATGGCATGCAGGACCATGCAGGGTGGCAGTGGGTGGAGTAGCGGACATATACGGCATTTAATAGGATGCCCGTAGCTGGCCTGGAGTGGATCCCTCACGTGGAAAGGCATGGGTCCGGGTGCATGAACAACACACGTGTGCACCCAGACCCACATGTCTGTGCCCCTGGGCCAGCAGTCCTGTTGAATGACACCCTCCTCACACTACACAGACTCCCTTTCCGCATCCAGCTGCATTAACCACACACACACCCACTCCTGTGCCCCGTCATGTATGTGCAGTGCCCCCCCCAACCTGTACGTCCAGCACCCCAGGTACCACTGGCACCCACACCTTGAACACAGGCATGCCCCCCCAAATTGTGCACACCCCTCAATCAGCACTACATGCCAGAGCCACCCCCCAGCCTCTGCTCCATGTGCCCCAGGCCCGGTGGTCAGTATTACCCGCCTCCTCCGTGGCACCGACCCTCCCCCACCCAATCCTTTTGGTCGGTGCTGCAACTCAGACAGCCAGCCGCACAGCCCTCCACACAGCTCCTCAACCATCCAAGTGATGTTGGGAGCATGCTGCCTATATAGGCAGCACTCCAACATCACTTGGATGGTCTGCAGCCAGGAGGTGTGTGGAGCTCTATGGCTGAGCTTCAACAGTGGCACCATCAATGCAGCTACACGGGTGGGGAGGGTGTTGGTACTATGGGGAGATGCTATGGGTAGTCCTGTGTGGGGGGTGACCTAGTAGTCCTGTATGGGACGGGGTACAGGGGGTGCCACATTTGTAGTGTGTGTTTGGGGGGCAGACTACAAGTGACCAGGGCACAGCTGTGTGCTGGGGTGGGTGGCACTGGGCAACCTTTGGGAATGGCCAACGTGGTCTTGGTGGGGGAGTGGGCAATCCGCCTGGTCCTCACGGTGACTGGCTGTGTGCAATGGGTGCATTGGGGTCCTATAGCAGGTTCTCCCTGGAGTACCCTGCACCTTCCTCCGCATCCCTGAGGCCAGCATAACGTGCCTAAGTGCATAGCACGTAGTGCTGGGATGCCCCCAGCCCACCCCAGCACACTGCGATTCGTGGGCCCGGGGGATCGGGTTGATTGGGGATGTGTGCCCCGTTAATGCATCCTGCACAGGAGAGGCAATTGGTGTGGAGTGGCTACGCACCACAGATACGCAGCGCATAGCCATTCCCCCCATTCGTGCATAGGGCACACTATGAGGACCTCTGACCCAGTTGATTACACTAGAACATATGGACTATGATGCTCTGTTCATTTATTCTATACTGAGACATAATTTTAACTAATCTATTCTTTACTCTCGAGGCAGCACTGTATGCATCCTAATCTCCCCAAAGTCTAACTCTCTTTCTCTGTTTTAAATCCTTAACCTTTTTGTTTCTGAAAGCTGCAATGCAATGAAACTGGGCAAGCAAAATTAATCCAAACTTTTTTCTTTTACCATAAAAGATTTCAGGAATCTTGCAGTTTTATTTGGTGGTAACTTGTTCAAATTCTACCAACATTTGAGTACTTTATAAATGTGTTGATATTTTTTTTTTTTGTCAAGAAAAAATAGATGGTCGCCACATGTGGCAAAGAAATAGCATTGTAGACCTGTCAAGAGTTAATATAAAGAAACTCATGGTATATAACACAGGGCAATCCTAGAAAAGTAAAGAAAAGTAAAAGTTTAACAGGCATGCTGCAATTTTAAATAAACTTGAACTTACAGAAACATCTGCAGCTGCAATTACTAGCTGCATGTTGAATCAATAAATTGAGCTCACCGCCAACTCTCAAGTGCCTTCCACCCCCAACCACCAGTTCACTGAAAGGAAGTGGAGTGTCTGAAGTGGGGTATGGATGCCCATACACTAAAAAAGATAATGTATGGGCATCCATACACAGAAAGGCCAACGTTTTCATCTCAAGTTTTCTATGGCAAACAGGTAACCTCTTAAACTTTGTTCTCAAGGTTCCTGGTCATCACATAAGCCTCCCGATGCAGAAACTGGCTTGTTGTGTATGGCTGCTCATACATTATCCACCATGTTGGTCCAACAAAGGATATCGGTCTTCCAACGAATCCGGTTTTCAAAAGATCAGTATAGCTACAAACATTCATTAAAAAGAAAGTACAGTAATCTTGACTTCTTTTAAGCAGAGAGCTATAGTAATGCCATAAGACTTGCTGAGAAGAAAATCCTTTTCACTTTTGGTAAGCACTGACAGCAAAAAAAGAAGGAAATATTGGTATTAATTTTTTATCACCTGGAACTAAAACACAGGCATGCCCCACTCCCGAACTGTGCACACACCCTGACCAGTACTGCATACCAGGACCACACCCACTCAGTGCAATAGTGAGGACTGTGCTAATGCACTCACAGCTTTTTTGTATTGTACTCATTACAATAGGAAGCATTAAGTGTTTTAAGCACTGCCAGCCCAACAGAAAACCATGGCAACATAACCAAAAAGCACTTGCATTGTCACTAAGGCTAGATGAAATTATCGAATTCAGCTTTTGCATAATCTTCATGATATTCTGTGAATTTTGCTAAATTTCACAGCATTTCACAAAATTGTTCAAAATTCTTTATTTAATAACAAATCTGGCATTCATGCAGCGAGAGACCTGCATATAGACATGCTGACTTCCTGCAAAGAGTTCCAAATAAATGACAAGTTTCATGGCATTTGGCTAAGAAAGTTTGAACTTGTAGAGGCACAAAGTCTGGTAATCTATTTTTATTGCCAACTTTCCTGATGATATTCCTCTACTCACAACTTTTGGAGATATGTACCTTAAGATCTGTATGCTTAACATTCTTGGATTTTTCCATTCTTGGAAGTTACTTTGAAACTAATAAACGTGGAGAGATTTAGTTAAGTGCATTTTAAGTTACAGGAGTTTAAAATTACCGGGGGTAGGGAGGCAGGATCAACCAGATACGAAGGAAATTTTTCCAAAACTGTAAGTTTAAAAAATCATTTACTTTACGAAAAGGCTAATCGGACCATGCCTTGTACCGAGGCTTGGTCCGATTATAGCTGGACAGTTCCCTTTTTTGGAAGAACAGCTGTATGGGCCCACACCATATGCAAGGATACAGATAATTTAACCTGTTTTGGTTCTGTCAGTCTCTGCTAGATTCACGTACACATTTCAAGGCCGGAAAAATAACACAAAGCATGACAGGTATGCGGATCTTATGCTAGGATTTAACTATTATAAAGGAATTTATTTAGCATACTAAAGATGTAGAGCTGGATACACAGAGACATCAAAAACCTTTCGCTTGCTGGAAAACCCTGGCACAAGTGGGTTGCCACTTGCGGGGCCACATTTTTTTTCTACACCTGCAGTATTAACAAAGGGGGAGTTGGTCTATGATGGGTCCAAGATTTACAGCAGCTTGAGGGTGTTTTTTTCCCCCACAGCTGTGGCAAAATGTTACACCCAATGGGACGAGGTGTAACATCTACTGCAGCTGCAGTGGACTGAGAATACAAATCTTTGCAGCTGTGGAGATTTTGGTCTGCAACTGGATTTGCAGTGTGGGTCTTAGTCCCACATTGTTTTGTGAATCTGGACCCATAATTTTCAAGAAAAGGAGTATGAAAGGTCCATAACAAATGCAAAAAGGGGACAATTTCCAGCATGTTTAGTTCCTGTAAATCTTTCAAAGTCACATAATGTACATGTGTTCTAAGGCCTAAAACTCAGTGCAAAGCACATTCCAGCAGAGTTTGTGACCTGTTAAGACACTACCTGAACTATAATTCCCTTGAAACAACACAGAATTGAGTACCAGGGCACACAGAATCTTACACCTGAGAACACCTTGATGATGTCGCTGATGTGACTGAATGATTATTAGAGGAAAACTAAGGGGTACATTTCCTTCCACACCTTCTACTAACTGTGATCACAACAAGCCTGCCTGCTGCCACTACAATAAGCAGCTACAAAACAGTAGAGCAGCAAACCTTGTCTGGTGTCCTTGGAAAGGCAAATGTCAGTTAAGTAGACTAGTAATATAAATATATACTACACCCAAGGCACTAGAACCTATTTCTTATAATCAAAATCAGCTTATCTGAGGGCCGACATTATTTATGGTTTGTGCTATGACTGGATATTCCCACTGAACTTATTCAAAAGCTTTTCCTACAGCCAAGGATAATATAAAAGTTGAGATTACACATTGGTTGGTGCTTTAGATAATGATCAAAGGGCATCTAAGGTGCTAGTAGAAAGCTTTTTATATATAGAGTCAGCCTGATCTGGGGGATTAGAGTGGGACGCATCTTTTCCAGCCTAATTCCAAGTCTAAAAGCTAAGGTTTGAGCCAAGATTTAAAATCCACCTTTCAGAGTGACATTGACCAGTAAGACCATTCTTTAAAGGTACACGTTAAACCATTTTGGAATAATAATTTTTCTGACAAAATAACAACAATATATTTTTTGATTGCTGTTTCTAGAAGAATGTGTTGAAGATGTTGTTTCCATTCAATGGGTCCTATGCATGAACGTGCACAGTGGCTGTGCACCATGGATCTGCAGCCGCAGCCACTCGTGCCACTGCGCTCCTGGCAGGATGCACAACCAAATGCGCAGCCCTATGCACCTGATCCCTGCGCTAGACAGCAAAGCAACGGGTGGGCAGAGGGCATGCCAGCACTATGTGCCATGCACAGGCACAGTGTTACATACAGTACACACACCTATGCCAGGAAGAACCTGCCATAAGTCCCCTATGCAACCTGTCCCCACAACATATGAGCTACTAGAACGTCCCCATGGCAGGAGGGCACCCCACGCACACACAGACCAGGCCTGCCCCGACCAAGTACCCCCGAGGCTGATGTCCACACACACACACACATAGTGTTGTCCTGTCCCCCTGATGCAGTATCCCCATCCCAGTGCTGCACTGCGGTGCTCATGCAGCCTGCCTCCCCACACATGACCAGCAGTATGCCAGGTGCGATGCAGCATACCCCCCCCACCCCACACATGCCTGCGGCTGTCCTGTTCTGCATGGCCCCCCCAAGAAGAGGGTACTAGTCCCGGGTGGCACAAGTCCATCCCCCACACTGTCATGTAGTGCCCAGTGTACGCCCCAACCCTGTTCCACCCCACCCGCCAATTGTTCCCCACTCATTGCATCAGCAACCCCCACCCAATGACACATATTATCCTGCCGGTGCCACGGTCAGAGATGGTTAGCACAATGCCTCCACACACCTCCATGGCCACCGACCATCTGGACACACAGGGTGCAGAGCCGCTGTGTGCACACATATGTCAGACAGCCAGAGGCTGTGGAGCTGTGGGGAGGGCTGTGCCGCTGGTAATCTCTGACCATGGCACCAGCAGGATGGTACGTGGCATTGAGTGGGGGTTGCCGGTGCCATGGATGGGTGGTGGAGAAGCGATATGAGGTGTTACAGGGTCTGGGTATATGCATGACCTCTGTGTGTGTGGGGGGACTTGTGCTGCCTGGAACTGAGCCCTCATCGGGGGAGCCTCCACTGTATGGACGGGACAGTTGGTGGTGCTGATCATACTAGTGTGGTGGGCACTGCCACAGGCATCGATGTGGAGCATGCTGGCCTCTCGGGCTGATGGCATGGTGGTGCAGGTCTGCACTCCTGTGGGTGCTATTCATGCACCTGGACCCATGCCTGCCCACATAGGGAATTCACTCTGGGACCTGGGATGGGCTTCCTATTGGATACCTACTTGGGTCTGATACTCCACCCCCATCCACCCTGCGAGGTCCTGTGAGCTGGAGTGAGCAAGGCCATGGACAGGCAACAGCCGTTGACTATGGCCTGTGCACAACTGTCCGCAGGTGTGGAGCTATGGGGGCGGGTAATTTCTGCCCATTGGTGCATAGGCCCCAATATGCCTATACTTCCTTTTTCATATTAAAACACAAATATATCCTGTTGGTGTACTCATCCAAAACTTGTGGAGTTTTTTTCCCAAATTTCTGAACTCCTTCTACTGCACACAGTACTTTCTGATCTTTAAGAATGCACATACAGTCAGGAAAAGCATATAGACGCCAGTTTGTTGACACTGTGCTGTAAATACTGCTTGTAGTGCCAACAACAGGGGTTAAGGAATGATCTCAGGTTGTTAGGAGCTGGCTGCGGGAGAAGGATTGAGCATCCCAGAGGGCACTCTCCTCCAGTGGTGGGGGGTGGGGTGGGGCTCTACAGTGCTACCACCACTTGGTGACAATGGGTTGTGGTGCAGTCAAAGGAGTGTGCATTACAGAGTGGAGGTGGGTGCTGGCCACTGCAGCCCACGTGCTGCAAGAATGGCCACGATGGCACCTGCTTTGGAGATGGGAACAACTGAAAGGAACAAAAAACCTTCCTCCATGCAGAATGATTACCCACTGCACCAACATCTTGACTGACTTGGAAATCCTACAAAATAAGAACATGACACAACAACAACAAAAATTCCTTCTCTGTCTAACTGTCTTGTGTCTGTGGGCTGCAGAAGCATTCTGCAAAGATGTAGGACTGCTGAGCCGGGAAGGAGCTCCATTTTATATCAGACTAAAGGGGTACTTTCAATACATTTTAGTGCTGTGTGCACTTTATTAACGCACTGCACACTGTGTGCTGTAAAAAGCCTTAGAAAGGCATTTCTAAACAGAAAATCGTGTGCTTGTACAGTGCCAAAACTGGAAGTGCTGTGTGACGCAGCTTCTGGTTTTGGCCCTTGAATAGTCCCTTCTCCAGTGAACATCAACGAGTGCATACGCAGGTGACACAAGCAGAGGCGAGCATGTTTGCCTGTGTCTTTTGAAGACAAGGAGGTGAGAGACCCCCACCTTGACAGAAATATTATACAGTAAGTGAACTACTATACTGCTTTACTGAAAAAAGTAACCCTAGTAGGGATTTTCTAGAGTTGCAGAGAGGGTTCCATCATAAAATGTCAGAAATGTAATATGTACGGCTCAGCACTTACTCAAGAACAAAGTGGGTTCACCCATGTTGTAACGACAAACATATTGCCAATGCCGATTACGTCGTCGGCAACATGCCTCTCAGCATTACAACACCAGGCATTATATATACCTGCAACTGTTTTGCACTTTTGCACCTTGTTCAGCAGCTCTCTGTTGCCCTGTATTCCCTGCTGCTATTTTTGTATTTTGTATTTTCTGTAATCATCTGCAACCATTCTGTAACCACTGTCTCTAACTACTATGTTATTTGTTACTCAGTACACTGTTGTCTCTTTCTTATATATGACGTGGAACCTTTGTAAAGGAGTCTTTGACTCAAAGGTGTTATCCGATATTTATCAATCAATAAATAAATAAATATTTCCTGGGAGTTTCCACGACGAAGAGCCCTCCCAGGAAACAGTCATTTTTTGTGGGGGGCTTCACCCCCTGCATCCCCAAAATTAAATCCTCCAAGAGGGTAGAAACTGTGTGTCAGCAAAGGGCAACAGGAGTGAGGGGCGATCTAAAATCAAGATCGCCCCTTTCACTGTCACCATTGTTAAGGCACTGTAATTGCGGCAATAAAATTAAATAGCCATCTTTACTGTATACCAAATAAGTGACACATACATATGTCAGAAATGTATGAGCATAGGGAAGTTAACTCTTGAATTTAAAACTATAAAGAAGGAACTTGACAGTGCACTCAAAATAAATCAAATCGAAAATCAAATTTGTTCAGGAAAAGAGTGGAAGCCCCCCCCCCAAAAAATACAGTTAATACCTGAATGAGAATTCATGTTCTAGAGAGGATTTAGACATCGCTGATAATGACTGGTGCATAGTGAAATCTAAAGGCCACAAGCATAGAAATAAAATGCTAAGCTCTATGAAACATCAAATCAAGGGGCTCTACTATGCCGGTTCGACAACAATTCTGTCGACTGGCATCACAGCGTTGTAATTTATGTCGACCGCAAGTTGCGATCGTTATGAATCCTGATTGACTCATGGTCAGTGTTTCTATTGGGGGCTTCATCCCCAAACCCCTAATATGGGGACTGTGCCCCTGCACCTCATGTTTAATATAATCAACTCCGAGTCGGAGTTGATTCAGAGAGGGGGTTCAGGACCGGGAGACAGTGTGCCCCTGTCTCAGGTGCACCAATACAGTGACCTGTCGATGAACTGTCGATTTTGTCGGCAGCGATGTAGGTTGCTGTATTGGTGTTGCTGTCAGATGGGTATACCAAATCGAGGCATACTATTAACAACTAGATAAGATTCATTGACAAATAGCACCACTGTAGCAATGCCAATCACCCAAGCCACAGAACAATGACCTACCAGGCCAAATAACTCCAGGTAAAGACCACAACAAAAATGAATACAAGGAGACTTAATAATAAGATATACAGACACCTACATCACAAAAGGCTGATAAAGAAAATACCATGGTTCCATGCCTGCCTGAAGTGAGATTAAAAGATGTCAAATCCAGACTTAATAAACTTTTCAAATGTCTAGAACCCTCAGCAGCAGTAATTCTTCATGAAGGGACAAATGACACAAGACATGAACACAAAAAGATATATGTAATGAACTGCTTGATATGGGAAAAGAGCTAACATCAAAAGGATATAAAGCTGGAGTATCAGGCATCCTAACACAACCTAAAGCACACAATGAAAAAAAATGTATATAAGACTGGCAAACTGGTGCAAATTAATAGACACCTGGCAGACCTTTTTCCAAAAATATAATTTATTTTCACCCAACGGTCTACATTTAAGTTGGGTACTCAGCTACAAGGGAGCTCTTCAATAAAACATGAACGTCACTGTATTTAAACCAATATCTAAGGGGGAACAAGGGAACAAAAAGTCCATAACCATTGCCCCCAGTTGTACTCCTGCCTCCAAAAAGTATAGAATTGAAGGCAGGGGTCCCAAAATGTGGTAAGGAGAACTAATAAATACCAGAAGCATTGCAACTAAGATGGATGATTTGAGTGCAACAGCCCATATGAACGACTGCATTTACAGCACTAATGGAAACATGCTGGGACAAAGATACCAAATGGGGAAGAGAGATAGATGGTTATAAACTATATCACCTGGATGGACAGGGACAAAGGGGGGGGGGCAGTAGCTCTATATCTAAAAAGAACAGCTTAAGCTGGTGACCAACTATTGGAACCAGCTGCTGTTACAGGTAGGGAAAACGGGCAGACTGGATGGGCCAGGCGGTCCTTTTCTGCCAACAACTTCTATGTTTCTCTGTATAAATGCATTAGATATATTAAAGAAAATAAAACAAAATAACAAAATGAACACCAACTCAATCTGGGTAAAAATCATTCGTAATAATACAAAAAGTCTTACTACTGGAATCTGTTACAGACCACCAGGGGCAGATACTGAGCAATAGGCAGAAGCAGAGTGGAAAGGTTTATACTCCATTTGCCCTTGCTCATGAAGCCAAAGATGCCATATTAAGTGGGATAGTACACCAGCGCCATCCAACTGAATATAGGGCCTTGTCAGGGCAGAGCAAAGTTGAGTAGTGCTGCCCTGGCATAGATCTGGGCTGTATACAGCCCATACTGAAGTGTATGGGACTGCGCTCCCAGACCTGCTATTGCTGGGAGCTCCCAGTGTGATATTCAGCCATCACCATGCAAATACACCCACTGGGCATGCAAGGGGCTAAGAGGCAATATGCATGCCCACAATGGACTCATCTGCATGGGCAGTGGTGGTAGCTGTGTGCCCCTGCTGTGGTTGGTCGACTCATAAGGCATGGTGGAGACTGGCCCCCCACCCCATTCGCCCATCCCTGTAAATGTGTAGCTTTTCCATGGTGCTTAGTGGCACCCCCCTCCAATCCCCATCCCTATAAATGCTTAAATATTCCCTAGTGCCTACTGGTATTGTCCACCCTCCGATCCCATTCTGGTACTTTGTTAAGTATTCCCTGGTGTCTAGGGGCATCCCCCACCCTCCAGTCCCCATCCTTGTACTCCATTAAGTATTTCCTGTTGTCTAGTGGCACCACCCACCCTCTGATCCCCATCCCTGTACATGTATAAATATTCCCTGGTGTCTAGTGGCACCCCCTGCACTCCATCCCCATCCCCATACATGCTGAAATACTCCACAGGGTCTAGTGGCACCCCCCCCTCCAGGACCCATCCCTGTACTCCATGGTGTCTGGTGGAACCCCCGCCATCCAATCCCCCACCACAACAGGCAAGCTGTCTAGTAGCCCCCCCCGCACTCAGCAAACCACCCCACCACCCCCTTACCATGGTCGCTGGAGCCATGCAGATCCTGTACAGCAACCAACACAGCCCTCCTCTCACCATCTCAGTCAGTCACCATAAGGACTGACGGGGAGCATGCATCCTGTGTACTGTAAAAGGAGCATGCACACTGTAGACAGTAAGTGCACTCCCTTTACAGTACACAGGATGTGTGCTCCCTGTCAGTCCATACAGCGGCTGGCAGAGGTAGTAACCGGAGGGCTGTACAGGTCACCATATCAAGTTCCCGAGGCAATGGTGCCAGCATATACCATTATTTCTGTGAAATTTTGACATTGAAATCCAGTACAGTGACAACCTTGAAGTTGCCGCTGTACTGGACCTGATGCTGAAATTTCACTGATTTCAAGTGTCCCCCCCCCCCACCACCACACACATACACACACTTCAAACAAACTCTGACTTGGAGTTTGTTATGTTAAAGATTGGAGATGCCGGGGGCTTAAAGAAATCACTCAATGTTGGACAGTCAAAATTTCACCTGTTGACATTGTTACTGCCTCTGTTCTGTATTTTGACAACTTAGTTGTTGATGTGGCTTGGTGGAACCCAGCACCAGTGGTAATGCAGGATGGCAAGGTGGTTTACTCGGTGATAGCAGTATGTGGAGGGCCACTAGACAGCTTCCATGACATAGTAATGAGTGGAGGGTGCCACAAGACACCAAGGAATACTTAATGGAGTACTGGGATGGGGACTGGATGGCAAAGGGGTGCCACATGACACCATGGAATATTTAAACATGTACAGAGATGGGCTGGAGGATGGGGGATGCCGCTAGACACCTAGGACATCATTGCTTCAATGAGCCAGGGCAGGCAACAGAGGATGCAGTTGCTCTGCTACCACCAAGGCCTCACCCCCTGTTAAGTCAAGGTTTACAAAGGCAGGTGGCAGTTACCACCTGTACAAACCTCTCAATATCTTGCTGCACTCATATGCAGGGGATGACCCCTCTCATTTGCATGGGCACAGTGGGAACTTAGTGCTCGGGTGCCAACAGGTGTTGTCCATGCTGTGGTGGTGTGAGAATTTAGACCCTGCCCAAAAACCAAGTGCAAAACCTGGTTAGCACAACTTTACTGAAACAGAAACAGCTTGTGCCAGTGGAGAATCATTTATATTATGAGATTTTTAACATGAGTGGCACAGACTGAATTCAGTAAAAACGCTGTCATATCACAGGGCACATTTTTCATAAATACAGCGGAACAACTGTACATATGCCACTTTATCACTACACCAGCTAGGGGAAGGAATATTGTAGACCTGGTCATGTCAGCTTTCTACCTCACTGGTAGATTCCTGAACAATAAGCACCCCTTTAGGAACAAGCAAGCATAATACTATCTTTCTTAAAGGTGACCTGCAAATTAACTACAGGAGCCCGCTCCTCTCTCGCATACCTTTCTAAGCTGTGGCGGGAGTCCAAGGCTGCTATCAGTAATATTTTTGGAAAAATCTGTACATTTTACCAAACCGCCGAAACCTTTTGGCGAATACAAAAGTGCAGCCCAGGTCCCGATCCAGCGGGTGCAAGTTAACATGGGTATTCCACTCATATAGTGATGTTGCAAACACCACTACTCCCAATGGAGCAGCAGTGGGTGGGGGGCTTAATATTCTTATTTTATTGCTTTCATGGGGGTCTTGATGCCTAAATTAATACTTACAGCAATGACCCATTCTGGTGTTGCTGTAAGTATTAATGTAGACATCAAGTCCCCCGTGAAAGCAATAAAATAAGAATATTAAGCCTCCCTCCATTGCTGCTCCATTGGGAGCAGTGGTGTTTGCAATGTCACTAAATGGGTGGAATACTCATGTAAACTTGCACCTGCTCGATCAGGACCCGGGCGGCACTTCCATATTCACCAAAATGTTTTGGCAGTCTGGTAAAATGTACAGATTATTCCAAAATTTTTACTGATAGCAGCCTCAAACTCCCGCTGCAGCTTACAAAGGTATGTGGGGACGGGAGTGGACTCCTGTAGTTAATTTGCAGGTCACCTTTAAATAATGTAAAATTCACATAGTAGAATCACTGAACTGTAGCTGGAAAGCTAACTTTGTCATAAGTTTCTTTAAGTTGTTATTGTTTGTAAGTTGTGTTTTAAAATTGGCCTAACTCCTTAAGAACTTCTGGAAAGCCCTTCCACCCCTTGCATTAGCCTTTCTTAAATATGGAAGAGCCACTGTGGGTTGAGCTTAAAGGGTGGGAAGGAGGAGTTTAGGGAGTTGCAAACTTCCCCTGTGAGCAAACTCTTAAGGCTAATAGTCAGGTGGGGAAAAGTTCAGCCACTCAAATGTTGCAAGTTTAAAAGTCTGCATGCTGTATTGGGGGGATCGCCTCGGTATAGGTACTGGTAGCTCAAGAAACTGTAGAGCCACTGAGTTGGTAATTTGGCCTAGAAAAGATTACTGTGATGATTTGGAAGGGACCACATATCACTAGAGCAGGTATCTTTGGGCGGGTGGTTGAGTGCACAGCGTGTGGTGCGGCCATGATACTGGACTGGGCTTGGAAGTTTGGGGGATGCCCACTGTGCTACCAGCTGGCAAAGCTTAAGGAGGAGGTAGAGGGAATCCAAAGGCAGCTGGGGGTGCTGTGGGGGGGAGGATTGGAGAGGTAGGAGGCACGCGGTCACCTACATGGAAGCAGTAGGTGCTGGGGCCTCCCAAGCTGGGGGAGGAGTGAAGAGAGATGTTCACACTAGGGGAGGAGGGAAGAGGGGTACACAGGGGGCTCTAGGGTACCCTGGCAGGTGGGGCCCAAAAGGCAGAAATTTCCACAGCAGTAGGCAAGAGACTGGGAGTGTCCAATGGAAACCGAGAGGAGTGGTAGGGTCAGGGAGGGCACTGGGGGATGGGCTAAGGCTCATAAATTGCTTTAACCCTCTATGCCCATTGGTAGAAGAGGGGAGTGTGGGGGAGGAGGACGAGGAGGATGCTGCTGTTGAAGCTGGGACAAGGACGGATAGAAAGGGGGAAAGGGACAAGAGGCAAATGCACGATAGATGGGGTCCCAGACAGGATGGGGAAAGAAGGGTGGGGGGGGGAGAAGAAAAAGGAGGATCAGGGAAACAAGGAGGAGGCTGATGGTATGGAACAGGGGAGCATGACAGGCAGGAAGATGCAGGACGTAAATGGGATGATAGCGAGGAGAAAGCCAAGTAGGCAAATGGACAGGACGGATGGATGAGTAAGGAGTGGGGAAAGAGATACAGAGAAAGACACTCGACGGGAGGGATAAAGAAGGCAAGGACATGGGTAGAGGAGGTGACCAGGGACAACAGTGAAGGGGCAACCTTTGACACCCAGACTGTGGACAGTGACAGGAGCCCGTTGGGGGGAGAACCCAGACAAAGGGATGAGGAGGGACATGGAAGGAGGGGAAACCCGAGGGGGTGAACAGGGAAGCAAGGGGGAGGTTAGAGTACTGCTATTAGGGGACTCCATGATCAGAGGCATCCAGTGGGAGAGGCAGGGTGACATTAAAACCTGTCTGATCAGAACCAAATGCCACCCAGGTCTGACAGTGCACAAGGCCAAGCATGAGTTGTATTCACTGGCAAGGGAATGAGGGGGGACCCCGGACATTCTAGTACACTTGGAGACAAATGACATAAATGGTAATAGTGAGCTAGAAATTCAGGCAAGGTTCTGGGAGTTGGCCAGGGTATGTCTTTCCATAGGCTGTACGATCTCCTTTGCAGAAATTCTGCCGGTGCCAAGGGCTAGTGGGGAAAACAAGAGGAAGATTGGGGAGATAAATCAGTGGCTTAGGGAGTGGTGTAGGGAATTGGGGTATGGCCTGGTGGGGGACTGGGGGAGACCTGGAAGGATAAGGGGCTGCACGCTAGGTACAGGCACCACCTTAATTTGGAGGAGAAAGAAATCCTTAAGCTCAAACTAGCTGGGTTCATCAACGAAACGTGGGGTTTAAACTTGTGAAGGGGGAAGGGATCAAAAAAGGGGCAGTGCCAGCAGGTACAATAAATGAGGGACATGGTCTTCACTCCTCCAGTGGGCTAGGGAGATGTGGAAATGGGTCACCAGGTAGGATGCAGGAGCTCAGAAATGGGAGCTCGAGGAGGGAAAAGGGGTGGAGAGTGATCCTGATAAATGCCAGGAGCTTAGGAAATAAAATGCCTGAGCTCCAGACGATGCTAGTTGAAGGGGAGGTAGATGTGGCAGCAGTCACTGAGACCTGGGCCACTCAAGGGCACGAGTGGGACCTAAATCTGGAGGGCTATACTATGTTTAGAAAAGACAGGAGGGAGGGGTGGCGTAGCACTGTTAGTCAGAAATGGCATGAGTATTGGAGAGGTAGAGGAGGCAGAGGGGAACGTGAAGGCTACTGTATTTGGGTCACCTTGCTGATGCAGGGGGGTAAAAGAGTAAAGGTCGGAGTGGTGTACAGACCACCAGCACTGGCAAAGGTCCTGGAAGAAAGTTTAGTGGCAAATCTCAAGGGACACTGAGGATTGGGAAAGGGAAGGGTAATGATAATGGGGGACCTCAACATGCCAGGAACAGACTGGGGGACTATGATGTCACCAGTGGCCAAAGAGCAGAGGCTGCTGGATGTCTTCCAGGATGTATTTCTGACACAACAGGTGGGTGAGCCAACTAGGGAGGCCCAGACACTGGACGTGGTCATGGCGGACAGTGATTAGATTAGGGGCCTAGAGGTGAGAGACCCTTTGGCGGGGAGTGATCACGCCACAGTTTGGGTCTTCCTGGACCTGGGGGGGGGAGGAAAGCTGAACAAGGATGGTAGTAACCGACTTTATGGGTGCAGACTTCAGGGAGATGGGAAGGATCCTTAAAGATCGTCTGGACAGGATAAGGCCAGATATGGATGCTGACCGCAGGTGGCAGATCATTAGGAGGGGAATACAGGAGGTTACTAGATCCTGCGCAAGGGAAAGGCGTAAGTTCGGTAAGGCCAGAAAACCCTGCTGATGGACCGGAAGATACAGGAGGTGGTGATGGAAAAGAAGGCAGCCTATAGGCGCTTCAAGTGTTCAAGGAGTGAAAGGGATCAGGAGGAATATGAGCTGACAGCCAAGAGAGTCACCAGGGCAGTGAGAGCAGCTTAGGCAAACAAGGAGAGCAGTCCTTGGCCAGTGGGATCCAGAGGGGGGACAAGGGGTTCTTTAGATACATAGGGGAAAAAGGAAAGTAAGGGGGAAGATCAGCAAGATAAGGGTAGGGGATGGTTGGGCACAGGAGGCGGGGGAACAGGCAGAAGTCCTAAATGAGTACTTTGCCTAGGTGTTTACCAGGGGTGATGGAGGAACTATGTCTTGCGAGGGGAGCAGGGGCAAACTGGAGGAAGGGGTGGGACCAGTAGAGACCATGGGCCCTGACGGGTCTGGGGAAAGGGATTGGCCACCACAAACAGGTGGGGGGGCCAGCAGTGCAGGGTAAAAAGGGGGAAGACGTGGAGGCTGAAATCCCAGTAGAGAGAGTAAAGGAATCCCTCAGGTCCCTTCGGATAGAGAAAGCACCTGGGCCAGATAAGATACATCCCAGGGTGCTGAGGGAACTGGTGGATGTCCTGGCAGTCCCTCTAGTGGAGCTTTTCAATATCTCTCTGAAGACTGAGTGGGTGCCCCAAGACTGGAGGGTGGCCCATGTTGTGCCGATCTACAAGGGGGGGATCAAGAAAGGAGGCAGGAAATTACAGACCCGTTAGCCTGACATCAGTGGTTGGCAAGGTGATGGAAGGTATTGTCAAGAAAAGGCTAGGAGGTTCCTGGAGCAAACTGGGTACTTGGACGATAGGCAGCATGGCTTTGTCGCGGGAAGATCCTGCCAGACAAACCTTGTTGAGTTCTATGACTGGGTGATGAGGGCATTGGACCAGGGTAGGCCAGTGGACGTCCTCTTTCTGGATTTTAGCAAGGCGTTTGATTCAGTACCCCACAGTGGCCTGCTGACTAAGCTGAAGCAAATGGGGGTAGGGAGACAGTTGTTAAGATGGATAGGAAATTGGCTCTCTGAACATACTCAGAAGGTGGTGGTTGGAGGGTTAGCCTCACCCCCAAGATGGGTTACTAGTGGGGTTCCACAGGGGTCAGTGCTGGGGCCACTCCTATTCAATGTCTATGTCTCAGACATCAGGAAGGGGATCAGGAGTGAGATGAGTCTCTTTGCAGATGACTCAAAGCTGGGTGCTGTGGTGGATGAGGAGGAGGGCAGGGTGGCCTTGCAGGAGGACCTGGAGGCTCTGGAAAGGTGGTCGGGAAAATGGAAACTAAAATTCAGTGTGGGGAAGTGCAAGGTTCTGCACCTGGGAGTCAGAAATCCAGGCCAGGGCTATATCCTGGGAGGAGACATGATTCAAGTCACGGAGGGTGAGAGGGACCTGGGAGTAGTGGTAGATGTCAAAATGAACAACTCAGAGACCTGTAGGAGGGCAGCGGCAAGGGCAAATAGGATGCTGGGATGCATCGCCAGGGGGATTACCTCCAGAAAGGCAGAAGTGATCCTTCCATTGTACAACTGCATGGTTAGGCCACACCTCGAGTATTGTGTGCAGTTATGAAGACCACATTTAAAAAGGGACATTACACTCCTAGAGAGGGTCCAAAGGAGGGCAACCAAAATGATCTGGGGCCTGGGGGAGAGGACTTATGAGGAGAGGCTCAGGGAGCTCGACATGTACACCCTGGAAGAGAGGAGGGACAGGGGGGACATGATAGAGGTTTTTAAGTACATGAAAGAGATCAATAAAGGAGGCCCAGTCAGGGTGCTCCAAAGGAAGGAGGGTGGGGCAACGAGAGGTCACGGGTGTAAGCTGGAAGGGGGCAGGCTCAGAGGGGAGAGGAGGAGATGGTATTTCACTGAAAGGGTGGTAGAGCCATGGAATGCACTGCCCAGGGAGCTAGTAGAGGTGGAGACTGTGGACGGGTTTAAATGGGGATGGGACAGGTATGGGGGACAGTAAATCTGACCAGGCCCAGTACAGGTAGAACATCTGGGACTGGGGACAGTATAACCCAAGGGGGAGGGGGGGGACACCAAAATCGACCCTCAGTGCAGGTGCTGAAAATCGAGCATACTCAAGAGACCGTTAGGCCTATTCTCCCAGCATTTTAATATGTTAGTATATTAGTATCAATACAATAGGGCAGATAACAAAAGAATACAAGAAATAACAGGAAATATCAGATGGGCAGAAATGTTAAAAAAAAATCAGTTAGTGGAATGTGGCTAGCTTTAAAGGGCACCTTTTCTCCCTATTTTTACTCTTCAATTTCAACAAACAAGAGGCTCCCTTACCTGAACAGAAGTTCCTCCATACTAGTTTTAAAACATTATGATTTCCCCACTAAGGAAGGGATGGGATCATATTGTGCCACTTGATCAATTCCACTTCCTGACTCACCTATCCATCCCTGTGGTTCAACATTTTGTGATGTCACTTTAGGACCAGCGTGGAGATGTGCTCCGTGCAAGTCTACGAAGCGTCATTTTAAAAGCTATTTTCATGATTTTAATTGGACTTTTAGTGCAAATTGAAGCCAAATAACACTGGCTTTGATTTGTACCAAAAGTCCAATTAAAATCATGAAAATAGCTTTTAAAATTATGCTCCACAGACTTGCATGGAGCTCATCCCCACACTGGTTCTATAGTGAACGCTGGTTCTATAGTGACATCACAAATCATCGGAGCATGGGGACGGATTGGTCAGTTAGAAAGTGGAAGGGATCGAGCAGCTAGCCCCCACAGGGGCAAAATATGATCCCTTTACTTCCTTAGGAGACAAATCATAACATTTTAAAACTGGTATGGAGGAACTCCCATGCAGGTAAAGGAGCCTCCAGTTTGTTTTGTAACGCACCAAGAAAGGTGCTCTTTAAAACACCCAATGTTGAGTATTTGTAACAAATTAATTTCAAAACTCAAAAACTATAACTCAAAAGGACTCAAACCAAAATGGCTTACACGGCGAATTAGGAAATTACTAAACAAAAAGGACAAATCATAAAGAAAATAGTTAAACCAGAAAAAGCAAGAAACTTGGGCCAATTTCAAAAGTACAAAAACAATGCAAACTAGTAATAGGGAAAGTCAAACAGAAGAGGGACACTTCATAGGCACTGAATGAGAAAAAGGGTAACAGTAAAATATCTTTCAGCTATGTAAACTCATTAAAGAAATCAGACAATGGTATGTACCCAATAAAAACTCAGGATACCATTATCCCTTCAGCAATGGCTAAAAAAAGTAAACAATTACTTCATGTCTTCATGTCATTTTTTTTAAGTCTTCTTGCTGGGGCAGAGGTAGCAGTTGAAGTTTGAAAATATGGTGAGGTTCTGGAAAGCTAACGTTGTCATAACTTTCTGTAAGTTGTTATTGTTTGTAAATTGTGTTTTAAAATTGGCCAAACTCCTTAAGAACTTTCTGGAATAGAGGGACGCAAATCACAGAAACATAGAATTTGAAGGCAGATAAGGACCGCTTGGCCCACCCAGTCTGCCCATTTCCCTACCTAATGGATAAGCTGCAGATCCTAGTTAACCAGAAGCCTACTTCTTTCTACCCCCAACCCCTAGAATTATGACTATCCCATGCATGCTTGAATTCAACCACTGTTTTTGACTCCACAACCTTCTCCGGAAGGCCGTTCCATGCATCCACAACCCTCTGTGAAAAATACTTACATTACCTTCTGAGACACCCTCTTCAAATTGTGCCCCTTGTTCTTGCACACCTCTTTTTTTGAAAGATGCTACCCTCTTGGACTTTGTTGATTCCCCTGAGGTACTTGAAAGTTTCTATCATGTCCCACCTCTTCCTCCTTTCCTCGAGGATATACATATTAAGCTCCTTTAGTGTCTCTTCATATGTCTTCTGGTGCAGATCCTGCACCATTTTAGTTGCCCTCCTCTGGACAGCTTCCATCTTGTCTATGTCCTTGAGGAGAGTGGGTCACCAGAACTGCACACAGTACTCCAGATGGGGTCTCACCAGCTGTCTGTACAGAGGGATAACAACTTCCTGTTTTCTACTGGTGATGCCTCTCCCCCAGCTCTCCTTACTGCCCTCTCACTTTGCTTGCCCACCTTTAAGTCATCTAATATGACTACCCCCAGATCCCTTTCTATTTTTGTTGTTGTTAGTATCTCACCCCCATCCTTAAATCTTTCTGTGCTAGCTGCAGACTGTTCTTGTGGGGGAGGGTCTTCGGCCAGTAACACAGCCAGCCAATCAAGGTTGTTTGCATTTCAGTTAATCTCTGTTTAAAATTCTCACTGAGGCATTTTAGTCTTCTTGCTGGGGCAGAGGCATCAGTTGAAGTCTGAAAATGTGGTGAGGTTCTGGAAAGCTAACTTTGTCATACGTTTCTGTAAGTTGTTATTGTTTGTAAGTTGTGTTTTAAAATTGGTTCAACTCCTTAAGAACTTTCTGGAAAACCCTCTCACCCAGCCCTTGCATTAGCCTTTCTTAAATACTGAAGAGCCACTGGGGGTTGAGCTTAAAGGCTGGGACGGAGGAGTTTAGGGAGTTACAAACTTCCCCTGTGAGCAAACTCTTAAGACTAGTAGTCAAGTGGGGAAAGTTCAGCCACTCAAGTGTTGCAAGTTTAAAAGTCTTGGACTAGTGGGGAACATGGTGGCTCACCCAAGGAAACCTACTTGGAGGGGGATGGGACCACATGTCATTAGGGCCAGGATCTTTGGGAGGGTGGTCGGGTGCACAGGGTGTGGGGCAGCCATGATACTGGACTGGGCTTGGAAGTTCAGTGGTTGCCCAGTTTGCTACCAGCTGGCACAGCTTAGGGAGGAGGTTGAGGGGATTAGGAGACGGTTGGGGGAAGGGGGGAGGTATGGTTGGGGAATAGGGCAGGGGCTCTCCCACGGGGTTGCACCAAGCACTAGGGGCAGGGGCATAGAAAAAGGAGTGCAGGAGAGTACTCTGGGGTCACATAGGGACCCTGGCAGATGGAGCCCACAAGGAGGACACTACGAAGGAAGCAGGCAGGTAACTGAGAATCCTCGCAGATGGGGAACAAAGGGAGGACATTCTCAGGGAAGTAGGCAGATGGCTGGGGCAGGACAGAAGGAAGCAATGGAGGGAGGTGGATCAGACCTTAAGCTCAGTAACCGCTTCAATTCTCTTCTTCTTCTGCTTGAGGATGAGGGGGGTGATATAGCCATGACAGGGGCAGTTAGAGATGGAAAGGGAGTAGGGGCCAGGAGGCGGGGGCTGGATAGCAGGAGGAACATGGGAGAACTTGGAATGCAGGAAAACGGAGGGAGCAGGGGATCAGAGCAGGAGGATGAGGGGGTAGAGGGAGGAAAGTGCAAGGAAAAGGATCAGATGGGAGGAAAGGGCAAGGAGAAGAACCAGAACTACAAGGAGGATACAGTAAAGGGAGCTGAGGGTTTAGGCCAGGGGAGCACGACAAGCAAGGAGGGGCTGAACAGAGACAGGAAGGAAGGCAGGATGAGCCAGGCTAGTTTAGCAGATGGGGGGAAGGACCAGTCGTGAGCAGTAACAGTGGGGGTAGCGAGGTATAGAAAGATACTCAGGAGGATGAGAGGCAAAGGATCTGAGGAGAGGGGGTGGCCAGGGAAAATAAGGAGGGGATGGGAGGTGGCACCCAGAGAGGGGGAGGAGCAAGGAGCCAGCTTGGGGGAGGGGCCGGTAGAAAGGATGAGGGACATGGAAGGGAGGAAATGGAGGAAAGAGGCTGCTGAGTGCTTCTGTTGGGTAATTCCATGATCGGGGGATCAAATGGGATAGGAGGAGGGAGGAGGGAGAAGCCTGCCCAGTTAGAACAAAATGCTTCCCTGGACTAACGGTGCACATGGCCAAGTATGAGGTATATCAGCTGGCAAAGGATTGTGGAGGTTCCCTGGACATACTGGTCTGCCTGGGTACCAATGACACTGAGGGAAACAGTGAGCTAGAGATACAGGCAAGGTTCAGGGAGCTTGCCAGGGTCTGTCATGATATAGGATGCACAATTTCCTTCTCGGAAATCCTGCCGGTGCCAAGGGCTACTGGGGAACACAAGAGGAAGATCAGGGTGATAAACCAGTGGCTCAGGGAGTGGTGTGGGGCCAGTGGGCATGGGTTGATGGGGGATTGGGGGGAGACCTGGGAGGATAAGGGGCTGTATGCTAGAGATAGGCTCCATCCCAATTCAGAGGGGAAGGAAATCCTTAAGTTGAAAATCGAGGGGTTCATTGGTGAAAGGTGGGGCTTAAATTTGTGAAGGGGGGAGGGCTGGGAGAAAAGGCTGTTGAGGGGGGTCCGATAAAGGAGGGACTCTGTCTCCATCCCCCTGGGGAGCTGGAGGAATGCAGGAACAGGCCGACTGGTAAGGTGCAGACCACGGGAAGACAGAATCCCCACAGGAACACAAGCAGGGGAAATGGAAGTATAGGGAAAGGGTGGAAGGTAGTCCTGCTAAATGCTAGGAGCTTGGGCAATAAAATGCCTGAGCTCCAGGTGATGCTAACTGAGGGAGAGGTGGATGTGGCAGCAGTCACTGAGACCTGGGCCACCACAGGGCATGACTGGGACCTGAACCTGGAGGGTTACACCATGTTCAGGAAGGAAAGGGGGGAGGGAAGGGGAGGAGGGGTAGCAATAATAGTCAAAAACTGCATTGCCAAAGGAGGAGTGGAGGAGGCGGAGGGAACTGTGGAGGCGATTTGGGTCACCTTGATAACAAGGGGGGCAAGAGAGTAAAAATAGGAGTGGTGTATAGACCACCTGCGCTGGCGGATGAGCTGGAGGAGAGTCTGGTGACAGATGTTGGGAGACACTGCAGATTGGGAAGGGGAAGGGTGGTGGTGTTGGGGGACTTAAACATGCCAGGAACAGACTGCGAGACTATGACATCCTTGGTGGCCAGGGAATAGAGGTTGTTAGATGTCTTTCAGGACACGTTCCTAACTCAGCAGTGGGGGGAAGCGACCAGGGAGGGGCGGATGCTGGATGTGGTCCTGCCAGACAGTGACCAGATTGGGGGCCTGGAGGTAAGGGACCGGTTGGCGGGGAGCGACCATGTCACAGTCCGGTTCTGCCTGAACCTAGGAGGGGTAGAAGGCTGCACGAAAACAGAGGTAACTGACTTCAGGGGGGCGGGTTTCAAGGAAATGGGAAGGATCCTTAAGGAGCACTTGGATGGGATTGGGCCAGACATGGACACTGACAGTAGGTGGGAAATCATCAGGAGGGGGGTGCAGGATGCTACCAGCACCTGCGCAAGAGTAAGACGAAAATGCAGCAGGGCCCGAAAACCCTGCTGGTGGACCAGGGAGGCTCAGGAGGTGGTGACAGAAAAGAAGGCGGCCTATAGGTGTAACCCCTAGATGGCGCTATCCCAGGGGCTACTACCCCTGCCTGATTTGCCACTAACAGGTTGAGGGGCCTGGATCCAATGGCGGGTGCCTCCACCCAGAGGTCAGGGTCTGCAATAGTTAAACTTACTTGGTCACAGCCCTCTGGGACACTGCAAACCCCCTTTCTTCCCACTAGTGGCCCACACAATATATCAGAATTACCTTCACAGTATACACTTAACCCCAGGACTGGTTCCGCACTGGGACCTCCTGTGAAATAAGATACAGTGCAACAATCACAGTACAGTACTTTAACATAGACAAATACCTCAGGCAGTATAACTTTGCTGAAACAAGCAGCTCTGATTTATTTAGGGGACATAACAAGGACACAGGGAAATCAGGTTAATTAGCTTATAACTTACTCATCTACCTGATGGCTCTGTGCACAGGCCTATCCCTACCAGTTACTGTCCCTGGGTACCCAAGCCCTAGTGGCTAGTCCAAACCGTGGCAGCTGGTAGAGGGCCCTTTCACACAGAGAAAAGAAAATTAGTTTAAACAGTCAGCAGTACAGTGATTCCATTTGATTTAATGTGGCAATTCAACAGGAGGCGACCCTGAATTAGTACTCCGACCTCCAAACAAGATAGGGTCCTTCAATGTCAGCAGGGCTACTCTTGAGCTCCAAGAGACTCCACACATTTATATGGTAAACAGTCACAGGCAAAAGTCACTTAATGGCAGCAGGATTCACTTGAGGTACACAAGCCTCCTCACACATTTATATGGTAAAAGAAAGTACTATACCAGGCAGGCTGTTCTATCCCGATCATAATTACTGCACAATACCGGGAGAACACAAAGCAGATTCAGTTCCTGACAGACAGAGTGCAATTCAGCAATTTCTCCAGTCTCACAGGGTGAGCCTGGTTCTACTTCAAATATCCTTTGATTCTCTTCACAGGACGGATTCAGTCCTAACAAGCAGTTACACAAGCTGCAGACCGGAACTCTGGACCTTACACATGTTTTTTGACTAAAACTATGCACTGAAGGAGCACAGGGTTCCTTTCCCCTTCACTGCCAGAGCTAAACTGAAACTCTAACAGACAAAACCGGGCACTTCCTTTGAGTTCCTCCCAGTTCTTGACTGGATTGGCTGTCACTCACAATAGACTGCTGCTGTTGGTCCAAAAAGGCGCCGAAGTCTAAAACTACATCTCCCAGAGTCACTGCCCTACAATCCTCTTGTGGCTGGCTCAGATTATGAGTCCAAGTTCTGATTCATCAAGGCACCATTTTAGAGCTAGCTTACCCACACTGATTGGTCCAGTTCAGCAGTTCAAAACCAGAATGGGGAACTAGGCAGACACAGTTCTGACTGCAAAGAAAGCAGGTTAGACAAACTGTAATTTCATTATTACTCTAAATGATTTCTGGCAAACAGTTACATCTTTCAGATAGGTTCCTTTGCACTCTAGTGACTGCAAAATGGAGTGAATTGCAGCAGCTCAAGTGGTACTCAAACAGAGAAGCACACAGTCCCCCATACAACTAATTATGTCTGCAAGCAGACAGCTCTTAAAGAGACAGTACCAGAGGTTCTAAAACACTCACTGATAAATGGCTTAAACGCCAAACACCATTCAGGCTTGGAGCATTCAAGCAAGCTCCTGAAGTCTTTTGGGAACCCCCATTTGCGGGGGTTACACCCTTCCTGGCCTGGGAAGCTTGACGTCGCGTCAAGCAAGTACCCCATAAGTTTTAACTGCAACCATATACATTTGCATTAGGCTCACACATGTAATCGCTCAGTCAGTATATCATTTTACCAAGAACACATTTCTGAAACATTACAGTACGTCACTCTTTACATAGTATTACACACACATTGTACCATAACCAGTTATTACCTCTTGTACATGAAACCTGAAGAGGGGCCCTTCCTATTAGTTACCTTGGGGGCTGGATGGGGCAAGGGCACCATACTAGAGGGCAACACAAGTAACTTGGAGTTAGCACTGACGCTCAGTTTGGGCAATGAGCCGGGGACACATACACTCCTTTATGGACAACATTGAGAGGCAAGTCACAGGCCTCCCAAGTGAATCATAACTGAGGTGCACCACAGGCTTTACAGCTCGACCAGTCTTTCTAGGGGAACTGTTACAGTCTCTGCACTCTGAGCCTCATTTTCAGCATTGTCCTCACTTGTCAGGCGAGTCTCCCTGGGGGTAGAGAGGCTAGAACTTGGGGCACTTTCAGCTCCAGGAGTTACAGTTTCTGAGTACACAACATTTGGCTCGCATGGAGAGCTTTCAGACACTGGCAGTGGACTGTCAGGGCACTCAAAATACTCTTCTTGTTCGTGTATCACCAGTCTGCCCCAATCTATCATTTCCTCCTGAAAGCTCAAACAGTTCAACCATGCACAATGATTCCATTTCATCTGATCTGATGCTTTGCACTTCACTTTCTGGGACATTGGCTCCAGGGATGAAGCTGGGGCTTAGACAGTCCAGAAGGCCCAGCTCGTCTCCAGTATTGACTAGGGATTGCCCGAAATAATTGACTCAGTTTGTAAGAAGGATAGTATTCAAAGTCACTCTCACTTTCTTCTGATATGGACTGACAGTCATGCTCAACTGGGACTTGTGCAGGGGAACACTTTAACTCTGCTTCTGTAGGTGCAGACTTTTTGATCTTTTCTTAGCAGCAGCTCTAGTCACTGGTCCAGAGGGGCATCTTCTGGGGCTCAGACTCAATCAAGATTTGTCCAATGGGCAGTAAATGATTTCTATGCATTGTTTTACATCTTTTGAATTATTCTCAGGCCTTACTTTGTACACTGGCAGATCATCTAGTTTGCCCACTACAATGTGAGGGAGATGATGCCATCTGTCAGCAATCTTGTGTTTGCCATGCAGTCCCAGATTTCTTAGCAATACCGATCTCCCTCCTGGAGTTCCTGTGTTTTCACCTTTTATCATACCTTTCTTTGTTGGCCAGATTTCTTTTGGCAGCCATGGTTTGAGCCAGTTGGTACGCATGAGTTAGCTGGGCCTTTAACTTTGCACATACTGTAAATAGTTGTCAGCTTGAACCCCATCAGGAGAGACCCCAAAACACACATCTACCGGTAGTCGAGCTTCTCTTCCAAACATCAGGCGGTGGGGGAGAACCCAGTGGCATCACTTTGGTGCAGTTATAAGCATGTACCAGGGTGCTAATTTGTTGGCTCCATCTAGGCTTGTCCTTTGGGTGCAGGGTGCCCAGCATATCTCAGCAAAGTGCGGTTGAAACGTCTCAGGCTGTGGGTCCCCTGGGGGTGGTAAGGAGTGGTTCTGGACTTTCGCACTCCCCACAGAGAAAGCATCTCTTTGATGAGGACGACTCTCAAAGTCTCTCCTTGATCAGAATGGATTCTTTGTGGAGCCCCATAGTGAACAAAAGTTTTCTACAAGTACTTTGGCCACAGTGGATGCTTTCTGGTCTTTGGTGGGAAAGCTTGGGCATATCTCGTGAAATGGTCAGTGATCACCAGCACATTACTGATATTTCTTTGATCTGACTCCAAACTCAGAAAATCAATACAGACCAGCTCCATGGGTGCACTGGTGGTGATGTTAACAAGGGGCAGCCCTCTGGATAAAGCTTCCTCTGTAAGCAGCGACTACAAGTTGGAATTGTTGCTCCACATCAGCCCCATCTTAGGCCAATAGAATCTGGATCTCACCAAGTCAAGTGTTCTGTCTATACCAAGGTGCCCCATGTGGTTGTGCAAGGACCTCAGTACTGAGTCTCGAAAGGCAGTGGGCAGCACTAGTTGTTGTTTGTCTACTTGTCCCCTCTGTCTACTGTTTCTCTGTATAACAGTTTATTGATCAGTTTCAACTTAGGACCTTCTTTGTATAACAGTGCAGTTCTCAAATCAGTGGAGCGTAATTTGGACACATCTTTTCCTGCATAGAGGGCTTCTAAAGCTGCTTTGATCATGGGATCGCGGGATTGAGCCCGCCGAATACTGTCATTGTCCAGCTGAGGCAGTGCACCAATGTCTATTGCAGAAAAGTGGCAATAAGCAGCAGGTATGCAATTCTCAGAGGGTCCCAAGCAATCCACCATGCAGTCCACTGCGTCCGTGGACATTTGTTCCTCCCTGTCAAACTTCCGGCAGAGTGCCCGAATGTCAGGTTCTGCCAATCGGACCCAATCATTCTGGGGAACAGGCCTCCGGGAGAGAGCATCAGCATCTATGTGGTTCAGACCTGCTCGGTATTCGAGAGCATAGTCATATGTAGATAATGCAGAAAGCCACCTATGGCCAGTGGCATCCAACTTAGCTGAGGTCTGCACATAGATCAAAGGATTATTGTCAGTTTTTACTAGTATTTTAGCCCCATACAAGTACTCATGGAATTGGTCAACAATAGCCCACTTCAAAGCTAGGAACTCTAACTTATGTACAGGATAGTTTTTTCGGATGGGGTCAGGCTTCTACTGGCAAAGGCCACTGGTCTCAGGCCATTCTCGTGCTCTTGGTACAACACGGCCCCAACTCCTTGCAAGCTAGCATCATCATGTGCAGGGACGTAAGGTTTTCTTGGATCGGCATAGGCCAGCACTGGAGCATGGGTAAGTTGATAAATGATCTCATGAAAAGCAGTCTCACAATCAGGAGTCCAGCGGCCCCAAATACTTCACTGGACGAAATACACTCTTTCAGTCTTGAGGCGCTGACTTTTGGTATTTTTGTGGGTTGGGGATACCCTGAGTAAGGTTAAGTAAGCGGCGGATCACTCTTGAATAGTCTTTGATTAAACGATAATAACCACAGAATCCCAGGAATCTTTGCAGTTCTTTTAGATTTTGGGCTGTGGCCAGGTGGTCAAGGCCTCAACTTTACTTAGTCGGCTCATTCCCTCGGTGGATACTATGTGTCCCACATACTTTACTGATGTTTGAAAGAATTGACACTTATCAATGGACAGTTTAAGGCCAAAGTCCTCCAGTCGGTCCAATACCTTAAATAATCTGCTCTCATGTTCCTCCAGTGAGCTGCCAAACACAATAACATCATCTAGGTATACCAGGCACTCTAGTAAGTTCATGTCCCCCACTGCACGCTCCATCAATCGTTGAAAAGTGGCTGGGGCACCTGAAATCCCTTGAGGCATCCTCATGAATTCATAGAAGCCAAGCGGACAAATAAAGGCTGTCTTCTCACGGTCCTCTGGGGCCATCGGGATCTGGTAGTACCCACTGCGGAGATCCAGCACAGAGAACCACTTGCTCCCGTTTAGGCAGTCCAAAGCATCCTGAATGCGGGGCATTGTGTACTGATCAGGGATAGTCCGACGGCTTAAGGTGTGATAATCCACACACATCCTTACTGTTACATTCTTTTTCCTCACTACCACAATGGGGGAAGCATAAGGGCTTCTGGATTCTTGTATTACACCAGCAGTTAACATCTCTTGCAGATGCCGTCTCACATCATCTATGTCAGCAGGTGCCAGGCGTCGAGACCTCGCACGAAATGGTCTTTCGTCATGCAGCCGGATATTGTGCTCAGCTCCTTGCACGCATCCTACATCCCATTCCTTTAAAGAAAACACCTGGTCTCTCTGGGCAAGCTTCTCACTTATCCTCACTTTCCATTCAGCTGGCAGCGGGGAGTCGCCGAAATCAAACAAGTCAGGCGTTACTCTGTCATTCTTCCTTGAACTCTTGCTGCTGGGTAGCACTGCAGTGTCTGCACAATGCACATTAGCCAGGATGCAACCTCTATTTTCGAATGTCTCTTTCAGACACATTATGAACTTGGACCATTACCTTCTGGCATAAGCATGGGCTCTAGCGGCCAAATACTAAGCTTGACCAGCAGTCCCTCTGGCAATTTTCCATCGCCTGGTGCATCCAACATTAATATTTTATTCTTAACATCCTTTCTGATCGTGACCTCTCCTGTAAGGTACACTGGGCATTTGGCGCCAGGATCAGAGACTCAGGATCCTTCTTCCATACAATTCCGACCGGTTCCTCTGGTTCTCCTATTTTTCAGCATCTCTGTGCCTCATAGGCCTTCTTAATTAAAGCCAGAACTCTTAAAGCTCTACTAGTCTTTGACCCCTGTTTTCATAACACAACTGTGCCAGCCTTCCGAACATATGAGCATTGTTCCCAATCAACAAAGGGACACCATCATACAGTCCAGTGGGGACACACTAAGGCTAGGGTCTCTACTTGTTCAGCCACTCCAGCCACGGAGGTGGGAAAGACAGCCAAATTCGGATGTACCCGAATAGGGTGGCCTTCTCACTTAACCCCCATACATGCAGTCCTTCTAATGGTTGTAAGGGCACGCCTGACAAATGCTTCTGATACCAATCTTGGAACATAATTGTCACTTAGGAGCCACTGTCTACACAGCTCTTGTAGACACTCCATTCACCTTTACAGTGGTCTCCATGGAGGACCACTATTCTGGACCAGTCTGGAGGCGGTAGTGGGGCCTGGGCAACTGACCTTGCCACAAAGGACGTGAGTTAGCATTTTGGTGCCCTCACTGGGATCATTTTGTGCAACTCTTAACCACTGATTTGTTCTCCAAGCTCTCCTTGTAACCTATATGCAACTTAGTCAGTGTCTTTTGGGACCGGCATTCCCTCTTCATGTGCCCATCCTTCCCAGCACTATAGCAAAACACACTTTCTGGAGTTTGAGCTGGCCGAGGCGCCACACTGGGAGCCAGGGCGGGTACTACTAACTGGAAACCTTGGTGCCATCTCTGTCTGGCGAGTGATAAGCATTTGGAGACATCTGTCAGTTTCTCCACTTCCATGGTCAAGGAATTGAGTTTGAGCTGTTATCAGCAGGAGATACATGGGTGGGTACCCCACCCCATCAGCAGATGCAGTCGGATATAGGTCAGGCCTGCACTTGCAGGCGTGGCCTTCATAAAGGGACTGTTTTTGAATTCTCGATCTCTCTCAACAGTTCGCCCCATTATGACATATCTTTTTCCTTGTCAGAGCACTCATTGACTGTCAACCTCTGCCCTGAACTTCACTTGATGGGTCACCCTCAGTCACTCGGGTCGTAGCCACAGCTGTTGGTGCAGGTCCCTCCCGGTCGCTTTTCTCAACTCCTCAATTTCTCTCATTAACTCATCATAGGAGGGTGGGATTCCAGTCGATTGCCAGGCGAACTTGAAGCAACAGCAGTTCTGAGAAGGGGCAGACTTAAGGATTCTGTCCAGTCTGGTTCGGTCCAGTTCAATCACTGGCAAAATCACTTTTCTGAGACATTCTTGCAACAATTTTTCCAGCCGAGATACATACACAGACAACAACTCCTTGGTACTGTTGTGCATTTCTACTCTCCACCATAGGTCCTCATCAGAATCTGGGCTCCCATACACATTCTCCAAGGCCTCAAGATAGGCCTGTGCAGTCGCTTCAGGGTTGCCTGGCCGTTTAGCACGGATGGTAGCCAGGGCAGGACCTTGGAGGTTCTCACTTACCCTCTTTCACTTTTCGACTTCTGAGCATTGCCATTCTAGCACTTGGGGCAACATAGTCTATCCAGGTCTCCCAGTCATCCTCCCCTTGGGGGGTTGGGAGGGTGCCAGAGAAGATCCTCAACCTTCGGTAAAGTCGTGACTAATGGCAGGTGCAGAAATAGGAGTCTGCATTGGTTCAGCCACCATTACGGGTACTGGAGCGGGAGAGGGTGTTGGGGAGGAACACCCCAGGTGGCAAGAATAGTTTCTTCAAGTCCTCCACAGTTTTCCTTCCCCAGCAACCATTCAGCAAATTTCTCCTCAAAAGTTTCAGACAGTGGTGGGGCTCATTCCCCGGTCTTTACTGTACTTAGTTATCACTCTCCAGGCAGTGAGGCTCCCTCTGGGGTAATGGTCTGTGGCACTTTGGAGCTATCTATGGGATCCTTAAACTCTACTAGGGCCAGGAAAGTGTGGGTGAGCAGATTAGCATGCCGACCCACCACCACAGGGTTTTGTAAACCTTCCACCTTGGAAAGTATTCCCTGTACAGTGTCCGCTTTGATACCCAGGGGATGTCCAGGATAAGCATAGCATTTTGGGGTCAATCTCCTCCCCAGTACACCACCACCAGCGGTGCACAGCTACTTCTGTCGGGTACCCATTTTTTTTCTTAACAGTGGTTCGTAAATATGGCCACTAGAGGACACACAATCCCAGCGGTGAGCCTCCAAGATGTAACCCCTAGATGGCGCTATCCCAGGGCTACTACCCTGCCTGATTTGCCACTAACAGGTTGAGGGGCCTGGATCCAATGGCGGTGCCTCCACCCAGAGGTCAGGGTTTGCAATAGTTAAACTTACTTGGTCACAGCCCTCTGGGACACTGCAAACCCCTTTCTTCCCACTAGTGGCCCACACAATATATCAGAATTACCTTCACAGTATACACTTACCCCAGGACTGGTTCCGCACTGGGACCTCCTGTGAAATAAGATACAGTGCAACAATCACAGTACAGTACTTTAACATAGACAAATACCTCAGGCAGTATAACTTTGCTGAAACAAGCAGCTCTGATTTATTTAGGGGATATAACAAGGACAGGGGAAATCAGGTTAATTAGCTTATAACTTTACTCATCTACCTATGGCTCTGTGCATTAGGCCTATCCCTACCAGTTACTGTCCCTGGGTACCCAAGCCCTAGTGGCTAAGATCCAAACCGCGGCAGCTGGTAGGCCCTTTCACACAGAGAAAAGAAAATTAGTTTAAACAGTCAGCAGTACAGTGATTCCATTTGGATTTAATGTGGCAATTCAACAGGGAGCGACCCTGAATTAGTACTCACGACCTCCAAACAAGATAGGGTCCTTCAACGTCCAGCAGGGCTACTCTTGAGCTCCAAGAGACTCCTCACACATTTATATGGTAAACAGTCACAGGCAAAAGTCACTTAATGGCAGCAGGATTCACTTGAGGTACACAAGCCTCCTCACACATTTATATGGTAAAAGAAAGTACTATACCAGGCAGGCTGCTTCTCTATCCGATCGCAATTACTGCACAATACCGGGAGAACACAAAGCAGATTCAGTTCCTGACAGACAGAGTGCAATTCAGCAATTTCTCCAGTCTTCTACAGGGTGAGCCTGGTTTCCTCTTCAAATATCCTTTGATTCTCTTCACAGAGACGGACTCAGTCCTAACAAGCAGTTACACAAGCTGCAGACCGGAACTCTGGACCTTACACATGTTTTGACTAAAACTGTGCACTGAAGGAGCACAGGTTCCTTTCCCTTCACTGCCAGAGCTAAACTGAAACTCCAACAGACAAAACGGCACTTCCTTTGAGTTCCTCCCAGTTCTTGACTGGATTGGCTGTCACTCCAATAGACTGCTGCTGTTGGTCCAAAAAGGCGCAAGTCTAAACTACATCTCCCAGAGTCACTGCCCTACAATCCTCTTGTGGCTGGCTCAGATTATGAGTCCAAGTTCTGATTCGCCCAAGGCACCATTTTAGAGCTAGCTTACCCCAGACTGATTGGTCCAGTTCAGCAGTTCAAAACCAGAATGGGGAACTAGGCAGACACAGTTCTGACTGCAAAGAAAGCAGGTTAGACAAACAGTAATTTCATTATTACTGTAAATGATTTCTGGCAAACAGTTACATCTTTCAGATAGGTTCCCTTTGCACTCCTAGTGACTGCAAAAATGGAGTGAATTGGCAGCAGCTCGAGTGGTTCTCAAACAGAGAAGCACACAGTCCCCCCATACAAACTAATTATGTCTGCAAGCAGACAGCTCTTAAAGAGACAGTACCAGAGGCTCTAAAAACACTCACTGATAAATGGCTTAAACGCCAAACACCATTCAGGCTTGGAGCATTCAAGCAAGCTCCTGGAAGTCTTTTGGGAACCCCCATTTGCAGGGGGGTTACATAGGCAATTCAAGTGCTCAAGGAGTGAAAGGAACCAAGCAGAGTACGAGCTGATGGCCAGAAGGGCCACTAGGGTTGTGAGGGCGGCTAAGGCAAGGAAGGAGCAGAACCTGGCAAGGGAAATCAGGAGAGGGAACAAGAGGTTCTTTAGATACATTGGGGAAAAACAAAGGGTGAAGGGGCAGATTAGCAGGATTAAAACAGGGGAGGGATGGGCACAAGACCCGGGGGAGCAGGCTGAGGTATGAAATTAGTACTTTGCCTCAGTTTTCACCAAGGAAAATGGGGGAGCTGCATCATACATGGGAGGAGACGGTGAAACAGAGGAGGGGTGGGACCCTTACCGATCGGTGGGTCTGGAGAAGGGGGGGCATCACTGGCAGGTGGGGGAAGGCAAAGCAGGGGACGAGGTAGCGGAGGTGGAAATCATGGCAGAGAGAAAGTGTGGGAAGCCCTCAGGTCCCTTAAGATGGAGAAAGCACCAGGGCTGGATAAATTACATCCCAGAATGCTGAAGTAACTGACGGATGTCCTGGCGAAACCCCTTGCGGAGCTCTTCAGCATCTCTGAGGACAGGGTGGGTGCCCAAGGACTGGAAGGTGGCACATATAGTGCCTATCCACAAGGGGGATTTAGGGAGGTGGCAGGGAACTACAGGCCCATCAGCCTGACATCGGTGGTGGGCAAGGTGATGGAGGGCATTGTCAAGGAGAGACTGGGGGGACCTGGAAAAGCTGGGGTGCCTGGACGATAGACAGCATGGATTCGTCCCGGAGAAATCATGTCAGACAAACCTTGTGGACTTCTATGACTGGGTGACGAGTGCCTTGGACCTGAGTAGACCAGTGGACGTCCTCTTTCTTGACTTCAGCAAGGCATTTGACTCTGTTCCTCACGGAGGCTTGTTGGATAATCTGGGAGAAATGGGGGTGGGGATCCAGATGATCTGATGGATAGGCAATTGGCATTCTGGGCTCCAGAACTGGACCCAAAGGGTCATGGTTGGCGGGATAGTCTCATCCTCAAGGAGGGTCATTAGTGGAGTCCCTCAGGGATCATTCCTTGGGCCTCTCCTGTTCAACGCCTACGTCACTGACATAAGGGAGGGTATCAGGAGTGAGATGAGCCTCTTTGTGGATGACTCAAAACTGGAGGCGGTGGTGGATGGTGAGGAGGGGAGGGTGACCCTACAGGGGGACCTGGAGGCTCTGGAAAGGTGGTCTAGAAAGCAGAAGCTGAGGTTCAATGCAAAGAAGTGCAAGATACTGCACCTGGGAGCCAGAAACATGGGCCAAGTGTTCACGGGGGTGAGAATGCTACAAGTCTCTTTGGCAGAGAGGGACCTGGGGGTGGTGGTGGATGTCAAGATGAACAACTCAGAGACTTGTAGAAGGGCAGCAGCAAAGGCCAACAGGATGCTTGGATTCATCACTAGGGGGCTCACCTCCAGAAGGAAGGAAGTGATACTCCCACTGTATAACTGCTTGGTGATGCCGCACCTTGAGTACTGCGTGCAGTTTTGGAGGCCACCTTTAAAGAGGGACACTGAACTCCTGGAGAGGGTCCAGAGGAGGGCAACCAAAATGATTTGGGGCTTGGGGGATAAGACCTATGTGGAGAGGCTCGAAGACCTAAATATGTACACATTGGAAGAAAGAAGGGACCAGGGGTACATGACAGAGGTCTTCAGGTGCACTAAGGGGATAAATGGGGTAGGAGCAGTCAGGGTGCTCCAAAGGAAGGGGGGGGGCAACTAGAGGGCATGGGTGGAAGCTGGAGGGGGGGAGATTCAGGGGAGAAAGTAGGAGGTGCTACTTCACTGAGAGGGTGGAGGAGCCATTGAATGCGCTGCCCAGGGGGCTGGTGGAGGCAGAAACGGTGGAGGGGTTCAAGAGGGGGTGGGACAGGTACAGGGGAAGGGTTCTGGAAGCAAAAACCAGTGCAGTGAGAATATCCGGGACTGTGAAGGGAGAAGCCAGAGAGGGCGAGGGGGGCAGCAAGGTCAGCTCCCAGGGTGGGGGCTGACGAAACGAGCACACATTAAAGACCATTAGACCTATTCTGTTGGCATTTTAGTATGTTAGTATATATTTTGTGAGTTCAAAAACCTTTCAAATTAGTGACCATGATGAGGCACCAAAAATCCACATAACAGAAAACATAAATGATTTGAAAAATAACTCATCACCTGGCCCAGATAATAATTCAACAAAAATGCCAAAGATTATGGCAGATTATATCACCAGACCCTTACTAATTATTTTACAAACTTCTCTTGACACTGACTGCATACCAAATGACTGGAAGATAGCAGATGTCACCCCGATACATAAAAAAGAGAGTGAATATGAAATGTCAAATTATAGGCCCATCAGTTTAACATCAGTCCCAGGTAAAATTCTTAAAAGTATGATAAAAGACAATAAATAAACATAAGTATTAAAAATAGACCCAGAACGAAATGGTTTCACTTCTGGATGGTCACATACAAAATATTTACTAACATTATATCAGAAAACTAGTGCCAGTCTAGATAATAAAACATCATGTGATGTCATTTTTGGATTTCAAAAAAGCATTTGATTTGGTCTCACACTGAGCAGTCAATAATAAAGTGGAAACATACAAAATCAAGCTGATAGCTGATCACCTGGACAAACAACTGGCTAACAGGAAGACTGCCAAGGGTTAAAATACAAGGACACTCATCTGGTTATTGTCCCGTTACTAGTAGAGTGCCTCAGGGATCTGTACTGGGACCAGTCATTTTCAAATATTCATAGCTGATTCACCAAAAAATATATACAACTGGTCATCAAAATACATAGATGATCCCAAAATAGGAGGACCATATTGCACCACAAAACAGGTAGAATCCCGTCAACAGGACTTAAATACAATTTCTGACTGGGCAGAATACTGGGAAATGCAATTCAATCTAGAGAAGTGCAAAGTAATGCATCGAGGAGCAAATAACAACAAAGCTCATTATACTTTACGTCAAGCCATATTACAATAAACAACATTAGAAACAGGTTAAACATTACATCAAACTGTACTACAATAAACAACATTAGAAACAGGTTATACATTACATCAAACCGTACTACAATAAACAACATTAGAAATAGACCTCTGTGTCTTAGTGTCAGCGGACTTTAAACAACAGAAACAATGCAATACAATGAAATACTCAAAACATCTAATAATCAAAACATCTAATAAAATACAACAGTCAACTAAAAGAAATATTAAATCCAAAAACCGGGAAGTATTCTTCCCATCATACATTCCATATGTTAGACCACACCTCAACTATAAAAGTCAATTTTGGAACCCATACAGACAACACAACATACAACAAATTATACAACTGCAAAGAGCAACAATAACAAGTATAATTACAGTACAGAATAAGTGTTACAATGAAAGAATACATGATCTAAACTTAATGGGCAGGATTTTCAAAAGTCTTACATCGCTGCAAGCCCCTGATTTGCCAATTACATGGTGCATGGGGCTTGAGGTGATCTAAAGGGATTTTCTATCCCATGCAACTGCCGCACGTTAGACCAACTTTTTCTGGTCTAACTTGCAACAATACTGGGGGCCATTTTTACAGAGCTTGCACCAGATATTGGCGCAGGCTGCCATAATTTATGGAAACTGTCACAACTGGGCTCAAGATTGTAAAATCGGGCACAGTTGAGGTGAAGGGTTTGGCACACCGCCAGAACCTGTCCTGACCAATGTCACTCAAAACAAGGAGGAAGAGAGGAGATTTATTATTAATAAACATTATAATTCATGATATTGGAATTTCCTCTGATCTAAATCTGTAATACAAACAAAATCATAATGATACTAGGGGCCACCCACTTCAGTTAACAGCACATCATTTTAAAACCATAAGTCACAAATATTTATTTTACGTAAAGGGTAATTAACATGTGGAATTCCCTTTCAAAATATACAATAATAAGTAAGTCTCAAAATGAATTCCGAATAAGCCTACATAGATATATACTGAATGGACACAGACTGCAATACTATACTGTTAGGAGCTGTTTATGGGCAAACTGCCCTTTCAGCTCCAAGACCTGCACAGCATGAACAATAGTATGACTGTCCCCTTAAAGCAGCAGAACTTTACTAATTAATAAAAATGTTCTTCTTGTCAACTGTTGCATCAGATGAGTTTCACAACTAACAAGCACTTAGTCCTGTCTTACTAATTTTGCTTGCTGGTTTCTTTTTAATCATTATTTTTTTCTGATAATTTAACACAGACCCTTCCCAGGATCATAATATTAGTCAATTTGCTTTATAGCAGTATCTATGTTTTGGTTCATATGGTCATTGCGGTCTATTTGCTTCAGAGTAGTATCTATTTGCTAACTGTTTCACCATTCCTTCTGCCTGTATTATAAACTATGATGCTCAGTGTATACTGTATGAAGTTCTGCATGCTGTTACATTGCTATATATGTTTCCCGATATACCCCATCTCCAGTATACCTCTGGAAGCAAACTGTTTACAGCTCAGTAGGCCTTCCCTGGTAAACATCTGTCAATAAATAAATAATTCAGACAGAAAAGTAACAGATGAATTCTGTCATTGGCTGTTTTGCCTAATGCAACTGGCATGCACCACCCTTTCCCATGCCTGATGAGTGTTCATAGGTGCAAGCCATGTAAACAAAGGGAGGAAGAACACGAAATGGTATGGGGGCTGGCCATACTTACTTTGGATCCACACAATAACATATATGTTAAAAATCAAGGCATACAAATACCAGAAAACATTAAAAAGTCTTGTAACCCCTAGGTGGCGCTATCCCAAGGGCTACTACCCCTGCCTGTTTGACTACGGACAGGTTGAGGAGCCTTCAGGCAAGCTCCTGGAAGACTTTTGGGAACCCCCGTTTGCAGGGGGTTTACAGTCTTAAAAGTAAAATCAGATTGCTTTTCATCTACTGTCTATCCTCCTTGGACACCTGGGTGACTGCTTCAGCACCTGCCTCACTCCTGCACCACCAGCATTCGCCTCCCCTGAGACCTACCTCAACTCGGCACCCACAGAATATCTCTCCATGGCAAGGTAGAGAGGGCAGGGCCATCCTACCCCAAAGCAACCAGGACAGTGACGTGGATCCACAGTAAGAAAGCAGGGTGTCATGTAGCCCAGGCTCCATTTTTCCTCCTGTGGTTTCCTCTCACTACCCTCCCATCACCCTGTGATGGCAAGCACTGTCTCCACTAACCTTGACATCAGCAGCGTGCTCCGGGCATGTGCCATCTCTTGCAAGGAAGCAAGCTCCCAAGCTTACTGCAAGGGGCTGCTGCTGCACCGGAACCTGGCTGTTTCCTCCCTGGCTGGCTTGTGCACGCTCCCCTCGGGAGCACTCCCCAGTCTACCTGTCCAATGCCAGCAGACCCGAGCTCACTTCCAATTCCGAATTACTGCCATGGAAGACCACAGTGCTTCCACTGAGCCATTGGGCAGCCCCTAAAATCCTTTTAAACTACCAGGAAATGCAAACATCAAGGACATGATGAACACTTCCTGGTTAACTCATACGGAATATAATGCAGAGGGCACAGTAGTGTACAGTGCACTTGTACGTCTATGAAATTGAAATGCACCAGAAAACGTGGACAACAGAAAAGTTAATGCATTACTTATTATCAAATGTAATAGAGATGGTATTCTTTTCTGGCATTTAGCAGGACTGCAGACTTCTAAAGCTGCCAAGAAACCTCAGCAAATAATGTCTGGTTCCAATGAGTACCTACTGATACCAAGCGGTAAGAAAAGAACATAATTGAAACATGTCTATATACAGCATGTGCCCCTGTTACAAGGATTCAGATCTTTTAAGGAGTGAAGATTTCTATTTTATAACGTTTCTGGACTTATCTATTACTTTTCAGCTGGCACGGGCAGAAGGAGTTGGAAAATGTTCTCTTTTTGCAGATAAATCTATCAGATGTACAGCACATCATTTTTATGCTTGGACGTTCAAGAGTCTGCCCATCTGACACTGGATTAAAATAGGGCCTTATAAGCATGTTGCTGTATATTCAGTTTAAAATTACAAATATATTGTACACTGCAATTGAAACTATTTGCATATATGTAATTCTGCCTCTATGGATTCAACTTCATGTGTATTTAGGTTTCAGAGAAGATGCCTTTTTTTCTCAGCCATGTGGCAATAAACTGACATGGCATGTTTCTTCTTTGAATGAGATGGTTAATCCTACTGATATAGGAAATACATACGTATTTAATTGTTATTTAACTGTGCTGCAGATAAATTCTGTTCACTGTTATGTGGACTGAAAAAATATTGGTTTCTAGGGAAGTGAAAGTAACGTATAAGCACTGTTTGTGTTGCACCATGGATGCTAACAGCTAGTGTTCTTCTTTTAGATACTGACCCGGAAAAAGGCAGGAAATTCTGCTAGTGAGTTATGCAGCATTTACTATAATGACAACATTTCCTATTGTACTTGTTGTATCTATTAATCTTGATGAGGCCAGGCTTGACGCCAAACAGGAAACGTGACAGCCTATAAGCAATGCAGTGTGACTGAGTTTACTGTATGTGTATATCACATGAAATTTTATTTTTATTTATTTATTTAGCTTTTGTTGACCGGGTAAGTGCACTAGACAAATCCTGCCTATTTTCAGGCACGACCCGGGGGAGGGGGATACATATGAATGCCAACTGGCCTTGAACCAGATTAAGCTGTTGGTGGTATTTTTAGTGAATGAGGGAAATTTGGCTAGGACACCGGGGAAATTCCCCTACTCTTTGCAGGGTGGGGATCTTCCCATGAGACATCTGGACTCTGTCCAGTATGCCTCAGTCACCAGAGACGGCAGCAGCAACGAAAATGTGGAACACATAGAAGCCTCTTACCAGCATGGATACTACTCCTTCTGCAGTTATGGAAGTTTTTGAAGTCTGCAAAGCTGTGAGACGTCAACGGGATAGTTCCTTTGTAAGTAAGCATTATCAGAGACAGAGGATGGTTGCCGCGAGGCGGCATTCACAAAGTTAATTTCTTCATCGGAGGAGGAGAAAAAACGCAAACGACCAGAATCTGGACAGTTAGTCCCTTCAGTGTCGGTGAAAAAAAGCAGTGCACAGGCTGTAATCGGCCCCATGGAAATGACTGACGATAATCCTGGAAGCTCACAACTGGCAGACTCTTTCCCTTTCTTGGCGAGATTTTCTACTTGGGTCTCCAGATTTGGCTTTGGAGCGTGCAGGATGGGTCAAGAATCACTCCGACTTGGATCCCCGGGTTCGATTTGCATACCTGGCTCCACGATACAAGCGGAACGTTTGTGCAGTATCTGTGAGAATCGGAGGGACATTTTTCGCAGGCCGACCAGCAAATTGCATCACTTCCGCCTTCACCCTCAGGATCTGAAGACATAGTGCCGATGGAACAGTTTGTGGAGCCTTCTGAGCCTTTGCCTGCTGATAAAACGAACACTCTAGCAGACCACACTGCTACTCCTGGACATTCAAAACTTCTCACAGGTCAGTACTCAACTCAGGGGGAAGTGACTGTTAATTCTATCGCTAAAACGCTGACTGCTTCAGATGCTGACTCTGCTACAGCTAAACCAGCTAGTTATGCTTCTTTATTTAAAACGACAGAGGTACCAATGAGGAAAAGATTTCTGGCCCGAATTCATTACAGAGGGGGTATGGACCTCTCCTGATAGGAACTTTGTAGGGAAAGCCCTTATTATTGACTCATTAGGTCTCAGGCCTTCAGAAGTGTATGCCTTAATACACTCCTCAGGGGACTATAATTTTGATGTTTCCTTTCGCTCAGCCGCTTTGCTTGATAAATTTTGGTCAGCCTATTACACTGCCCGGACTGATACTGTTTGGAAATATTTTATAGTAGTTCCTATCACTAAGCCAACAGCCAAAATTGTTACTGTTCTTTTCAGAAATTAAGGTGTTAATGTGCTAGATATCTTGTATTGGCTAGAACAGCGTTGTTCTGTTATGGGTCATCCCCATGCAATAATTGATGACAATGGTTTCTGGACAGGGGGATGGAAATTTAATGTTCAGCTTAGAATTAACTAATCTGGCATTCAGCACTTGCCTAATTGTTTCTATTTAGGTAGGATCATGGAATTTTGTTTTACCCAGGGCAGCCTCGTTCTTGCTACAGATGTGAGTTTGTCACATTTGAGCTCAGATTGTACTCAATTAAAATGTACTTCTTGTGGCATGATAGGTCATACTGCCTTAGCTTGTACTACTTTCCTGTAATCTTTGCGGTGATCGCTCACGCTTTTGCACATTGCTCCTTGGGCAGCCCATAATACTTCGGATTATGTAGAGCATGATACTTATATAGCTAGGTCCTCTTCTACCAAGACACACTTTACCCAAAAACCTGTACAGCCTGATCACAACCATATTAAGTCCCATCCCTCTAAGGGTCTTCCTATACCTGATTTGCCCAAAAACTCTGCTCCCATATCTGTTTTAGATATCTCTGAGACTTCTGCCCCCCTTCTGGCTCTTAATACCTCTGAAACCTCAGAGTCCCTTAAACCACTTGGTGTTCCTGAAACAACAGAGCCTTCCATGACTGATGGGTTGGCCGCAATTTCAGATACAGTTTGCTATCATCTACGGGAGACCAGATAGCGAACTCAGAGGAAAGTTGGAATCCTCTTCTCCAGTAGCTCGCAGACTTCGCTCCACTAAGCAAGTTGACCCTGTTATTTCTTCCCTTATTCCAACATCTAATCCTTATGAGCCGTTACAAAGTTGGGGAGATACCATGGAAGAGGAAGAAGAAGAGTTGGGACACTCCTCTTCGACCCCCCCCCTTTGGCTACTCCTCTGTCGGCTGATATTGTTGATACTACTTCAAAGAAAAAAGCTGCAAGAATTAGAAAAAAGAAATGAAGGGGTTTTTCTGGCACTGGTTTATTTCAATCTTTTTATTTATGTCAGTAATAAGTTTAGCTAGCTTAAATGTGAACAGTATTAGGTCCAGATATAGCCGTCTTGCTACCTTTTCAGCCCTACATGGTTTGGCTTATGATGTATATTTTGCAAGACATTAGGTTATATACCACAGGGACATTGCACTAACCTCAAGAGACTGGAGTATAGGGTCCTCTTATTGGTCCGTGGGTCAGGTACTTTGTTCGCGTTGGTTATTGTTTTACATCTTCTACTTTCACTTTGCAAAAGACTGTAGAATTAGTCCCTGGTAGAGTTTTAATATTAGATCTTCTTTGGTATCAGTTACCTTACAGATTTATAAACCTCTATGCACCTCAACAAAACGGCCAAGATTCATATACTGAATCTTATTAAACCCTCTCTCCTTACAGATCGAACCATTTTATGGGAGGGATTTTAATACATGTTTAGAAGTCCCTTCTAACAGGAAGGCGTATTGTGACACTAATGCATTACGTACACTTATAGCAGACATGAATTTAGTGGATGTTTTAGCCCTCATTACTGCCGACTTTCATAAAAGGAAAGTTAAAAACGGTGATAGATTTCGGCTTTGCTCACATACTGTTGGGAAAATCAAAGGATTCATGTATACCAATGGCTGACTTCAGACCATCATCTCATTGGAATCCACATAGCACTAGAAGATATTTTACCACAAGGTCCAGGGGTTTGGAGGGTTAATTCATCACTGTTGTCACACTGCATTTCTTCAAAAATTTAAAGAATTACTTACGGACCGAGTTACTGTTACTATTTTATATGACTCTATGATAGATTGGTGGTCGATACAAAATCATATATAATATCATATTTTAAGTTTTATGCAAGAATGTTAGCAGACGCCAGAAATGATGCCTCTAACTGCTTACGTCAAGAATTACTGACATTAATTTCTGATTCTTATTTGTAGCACTGATTATACCGCTCGTATTAAAGAAGTTAAGACTGCCTTGGCTAAAGTACAATATGATCGACAACAGTCGATACTTTTTGAACAGAAATATAATATTACAGGGACTCAACGTCAATTTAACCCCTTTGACGCTTTTAGGGTGAAATTTTGTGGCAAACAAATATCCCAGTTGTCAAATGATCAGGGTCAGCTCATTCAAGGACAAGAAAAGATTATGAATCATGTGACACAATTTATAAAAAATACCTTTGAGACCCCTGCTAGCGAAGCGACTGATATGTCGCTTTTATTACAAATTATAGATACACCCACACTATCAAACTCTCAAACGCAAGAACTTATAAGACCTTTTTCTTTAGAAGAAGTCCAGAGGGTTATAACAGGCCTTAAAGATAAAGTGGCTCCAGGTTCCGATGGGCTCTCAGCAGAGATATATAAATTCTTATGGCATTTTATACCACATCAATTGTTAGAGGTATTTAATGCTTTTTTGCTAGAGGATCATTTAACAAATCAGATGTATGAGGGGCTTATGATATTTCTTTATAAAAAAGGGGACAGATCCCAATTGGGGAATTGGAGGCAAATTACATTGTTGAATACAGAATATAAAATTTTTGCAAAATTATTAGGTAATAGAATTGCGAAATATTTACCATCTATACTTTCGCCCTTTCAATATTGTTCAATCTCCGGTAGATCAATTAGGGATGCTTTATTGCTGCTAAGAGTTGTTTTCACAAGGCTCATGAGGTTTAAGTACACAGTTATTTGTTTAATTTCGATTTATCAAAAGCCTTTGATAGTATTTTCAAGAATTCATATGGTTAACACTTGCTAGTTATGGGTTCCGCAACCTTTTTATTAATTGGCTTATTCTATGTTATTCACTAGCCTATGTTCGACCTTATATTAATGGTAGACTCGGTAACCCTTGTTTTATACGTAGGGGTGTACGACAGGGATGCCCTTTAAGCCCTCTATTATTTGTCATTGCTCTAGACCCTATTATACGGTTCCTATACAAATCCCCAGGATTTTCTGGTGTCCTTGATGTTACTTCTACTTCACATAAAATTATTTGTTACGCAGATGACCTTTGTGTTTTTGTACCAAATACTACTGAAGGTTGTCTGTTATGTAAAGTGTTACCGATTTTTTTATCCATTATTGGATCTCGTTTAAATTTACAAAAAAGTGTATGTCTGAACTTATCTTCTACTTTATAGATTATTGATTCTATAGGGGTATTAAGTTGATAGATTCCCACATAAATTGTTAGGTGTCTACTTTGGCGTTTGGATCTAGCGCATATAATTGGGAATTGTGGTTATAAATAAGGGCAGGGAAAAAGCTAGCAGTTGGCACAAATGGTCACTAAGTAAGAAGAAGCATTTTTCTTAATTAAGACATGTTTATTACCCTTATTCTTACACATAGCTCATATTTTCCGATTCCTAAACTTTTTGTACCTCTCTACAACTTTTTCTCCTGTTTTGGGGCAGTCGTTTGAATCCTTAGTCGAATGTTTAATGCGCCCATACCGTCTAGGGGGTTTCTATGGTGCACTAATGGTGCTTTCTATTCACTTTTTTTCTCCACTAATTTGAAACCGGTAGTTCAGGATCTTTTGCAACCATGGGTTCCCTTAGTCCATATCTCTCTTAAAGAAATTCTTCGTGAATGGAATAGTGGTGTTTTTCTTCATAAAAATAAGAGACGGTATACTTTAACAACAGATTGGGGAATGGTCTTTGATATGTTGAAAACATGGCATGTTTCGACTGAGATGATTACAAAGCTTAACCGGAAACAACTATATAATGAAATTATAAAAACCCAATTTACAGTAGAGATATTTCCAGGATATACACCTTCTGAAAAAACGCAAATTGGAACCTGTTTAATGGATCCTCGAATTCCTAAAACAATGTGGGATATTGCTTGGTTGGGTGCACATGGTAGAATAGGTGTTCGGGATAACCATAAACATAAACAAATAGTAGATAGATTTTGTTTTTGAGAATCTTGTATAGGTGTTCCTGAAACAATGAATCATTTATATTTTTCTTGTCCTTTTATTCTACGGTTTTGGTTTCTATGGAAACGTCATTTTTGGAATAAGACTTGGTGTGAATGGGATCATAAAGCTTTATTTTGTGGTATATTTCCAAATTCTTGGGTTACTTATAATTCTAGCACTTTGAATATTATAGCGGTTGTAATATTATACTGGGTTTGGCAGTTTCGATGTTGGTTTCTGTTTCAGCAGCGTCATCTTACTCTGAGGATTCTTCCGAGGATACAGTCCTATATTACCCAATTTAAAGAAGGAGAACGAAAAATCCTCAAACGAAATATATAGGAACGATATTGGACTTCTTTCTGATGTTTCCATTTGATGTGTGTTTTTTCCTTTCTTTTCAGATTTAGACTGACTCTGAGTTCCTAGTTTTTTTGGTTTTGGAATTCTTTATTCACTGTATCTATTGTGTTTTCCTTTTTTTGATTGTACGTATTTGATATGTTTTGTTTTTAATAAACATAACCCCTACTCTTTTCGATAAGTGCCATGGGATCTTTAATATCCACCTGAACTACCACCAATCCAGGCAGATGTACCTTGCAAATTAACAAAGTATGCATATGCATTATGCAGTTTTAAATTTACAGATATTTTGTACACTGCCATTGAGAACACTGTATTTGCCTACACTCTAATTCTGCCTCTGTGAAGTGTGTTTCATGTGTATTAAGGTTTTAGAGGAGACCCTTTTTTTCACAGTCAAGCAGATGATACACTGATATTGTAAGTGATATATTCAGTTTTGTGCTAATGGCATTCTTTTTTAAATGGCATAGTTAATCCTACTGATGTTACAGAAAATACAGAATGGTGGCTCCCAACATCTTTATTCTCAAAGCTCCAGGGGTCTAAATAAGGCCATATTTTCAAAAACTATCCTCACATTTAGAACTTCTAATGGCAGTTCACTATAATTTTTAACGTGACTACGCAGGATAAGGCCTTCTGGCTAGAAGTTCATTATACAGTTGTACAGTGGTCCTGACTTCAAGATCAACCTCAGAACTCCCCCTCCCTGTGCTAGAGGAGAATGTATGTATCAGATGATGTGTTTGCTATCTGATGGTGGTGGCACAAATGGCCAAGTACCCCTGGCATAAGCATGACTTGGTGCTGGCTTCAAAGAAGGCCACTTACCTGTACCCCTGATTAGAGTAGGGAAAGACAGATCAGACTCACACCTTGCTCGAGTTTACTGCCTGGCTTGGCTCAGCCTGACCTCTTTAAGCAACTGCAGCCAAGGTCAAGCCAAGCCAGTTATCAACAAAGTAAACCTTTTTTGTCAGCCTGAGCAGTCAGTGTAGTGACTGAAACACTCCAACGTATATATAGAGAACTGCCTGCAGCAGTCGGGGCTTGGCTCCTGTTTTGGCTCAGAGTCAAGCCAGACCCTGACTCGCTATGGCTTAGCTCCATGTGAAAAATTCCTGGCTTGCCCACCTCTACCCCTGATATCTATGACGTGGTTGGTGGTCAGCAACACAGCTGAAAGACTGGATATAGGGACAAAGGGATATCAGGATAAAATGGCAGAATACCCTACAAATGGAGAACCAGGGAGCATCAGGAATACTATGACTCGCACTGTGTAAATTTCCTTTCCATCTAAATTCCTAGTGCTTTGTCTTTAATTCCGGATGGAGTTCTAGAAATGCATTTACTCCAGATAGATCAGGATTTCGTTTAATTCATGAACTCTTTTCTCTTTCTTGATAGCTCAGAATTTTGTAACAATAAAGGATTATGACATTTCACAGGAGCCAGTTTGGAGGCAAGGATTCTATAAGCATTTTTATTTTCCAGATCTGCAGAACAATTTTTAGGGCCCATGTTTTAGGTGAGCCTCCACAACAGAAATTTGCTGATGTTCGTCCCTTTTATGTCCCCCATTATCAACAACAGGTATCACTAGCATCACTGGATGAGTACCAGGTGCCACTACGAAACAAAACCAGGAACAAAAGCTACACAGGGACGGCAGCCTCACCAGGTATTAACTGTCGGAGAAATGTATTTGTGGGCAGGAAATATATGTAAATTGCACAGTGCAATAAACATGCAGACTCAGGAGCCAGCTAAGATGCCCCAATGTTTCGCCACACTCTTCACTTCCACTGTGGACCATTACCTGCTACCAATTATATCTGAATAACAACAATACTTGAATCCTGTGACCTTAACACAGTATGTGGCGAGTGTGCTGCCCCTGGGTAGCTTGCATTCTCCTTTACACTGGTGATGATCTTGAGAAGGTAATGGTGGTTTTAATTCTGTTGGTTGTTGCACTTGTTTCTCAGAAAGGGGTTGGTGGGGTTGCATTACTTCTTTTACAACACTTGATACTTGCTTGTCTAATCTCTGCTTTATTCACATGAAGCATTAACAGATACTTTCCTCCCCACCAAAGTGATGTTTTGTCTATAGACTGCACATTGAGCAAAACCTTAGCTCGGAGAATGTGTCTTGCAGACTTGGCTGAGAGCCACACAGACTGGCTAGATCTCACGACCAGTGAAAATGGCAAGGACAGAGCCTTTGAGGATCAGGGGCCAGTACACACATCCTTTTCTTCTTCTACCTTTTTATGTTTGCTTGCACGCATGTGCAAGAAACACAGTGCCATCATACGAGTTTTCCAGAGGTGTGTCAGCCTCTTCCAATTCAGTCAGTGTGTTTGCAGGTGCAGTCGCAGAGCGCTAATCACTGCTCCAGCTGTCTATGACAGCTGAAAATGCAGTGGCATACAGTTGAAAGGGAGAGCTCCGCTTGAGTGAGCAGAGTTCTCCCCCCCACACACACACATGTGCGCGCACACTGCATGCTCATGTGCCCCCTCCCCCACACTGTACGGCCGGCAGGGTGCCCAATCCCCGTTGGCTCCACTCCAAAGCATCAGGTGCCATGCTGGGAGCCCACCCCAGCATGGCAAATATGTTTATGGCCGACGGGGTGCCCATTCCCCGTCGGCTGCCGCCCCCACCACAAAGCATCCAGGTGCCACGCTGGAGCCCACCCAGCATGGAAAAAGTGTGCTTATGGCCGACAGGGGTGCCCAACCCCGTCGGCTCCACTGTCTCCCCATGCTGTCACCGCGAGGCTGCTCAATCCCCGTCGGCTCCACTGTCTTCCCACATGCAGGGTGCCACGCTGAGAGCCACCCCAAGCGTGGCAACAGACTGCCATAACGTGAAGTGCCCAATCCCCGTTGGCTCCGCCCCCCTCAGCCGTCCTTCTGCCAAGCTGGAAGCCCCACCCCAGCGTGGCAAGCGTCCCGCATCATCTGTTACAAAAAAAACCTGTAAAGAAAAAACAGTCCCTACGCAGTCTCCCTGCCCCCCACAACCCACCCACCCACTGCATCTGCCTCCTCACACCCCTCTCCGCCATACCCACCTCCGGAGTCTGGCGCGACGATCTCGGTGGACCGGAACACATCTGCACTCTTCAAGCCGACCGCCGAACTGAGGAAATGCCGGTAAGCTGTATAATGGGATAGATACGGTTTTTTCAACTTTGTTGTGTATCTCAGGCATTTTTTGGAATTTTTGCACCAAATTTTCAACATGGGGTTTTTGGGACCACTCCTCATGAATTCTTGCACTGTCATGGTGTTACTCGGGCCCGAAGGGTGATTTCGCAGCCACTGCACAAAATCACCTTTCTGGAATGATTAACGAAAAGACACTGCCAGTGTTCATAAGGTGGGCTCTCAAAAAGCCTATTTTGAAAATTTGGTGGAAAAATTCCTAAAAATGACTGTTTTATCAGCATGCGTTGCGCAGTTCCTACGCACGCTCGTAAGTTCGCGAATTTTCAATATTTTCACTCCAGATTTTCAACATTGCCATTTTACCACACCTTCTTATGAGCAGTACAGCTGTCATTTTTCACATCTCACCTAAAATGTGCTTTGCCCATGTAGCTTAATAAATGGCGCAGTCAGTGTGAAATCAATGTACGGACACATTAAGAAAATCACAGTGACACTGTTCATGAGCAGAGGTCTTAAAATGGCTATGTTCAAAATTTGGTGAAAAAATTCCTAAAATGACTGTTTTGACGGCTGCGTTGCGCCAGTTCCTGCAGCATGTAAGTTTCTTGAATTCAATATTTTCACTCCAGATTTTCAACATTGTCATTTTACCACACCTCCTTATGAGCAGTACAGTTGTCATTTTCACATCTCTGCACAACGTGTTTCTGCCCATATTAGCACAATATGGCAGTCGGTGTGCGAAATCAATATGTGGGACACGTTAAGAAAATCACAGTGACACTGGTCATGAGCAGAGGTGTTAAAATGGCTATGTTGAAAATTCGGTGAAAAAATTCCCAAAAATGACTGTTTTAGGAGCGCTCGTTGCGCAGTTCCTACACACGCCAGCAAGTTTGTGAATTTATAATATTTGCACACCAGATTCTCAACAGTGCCATTTTACCACACTTCCTTATGAGCAGTGTAGCTACCATTTTTCACATCTAGCCCAAAATGTGTTTCCGCACATGTAGTGCACAATGGTACAGTCAGTGTGCGAAAACAATGTTTGGGACAGATTAAGAAAATCACAGTGACACTGGTCATGAACAGAGGTCTTAAAATGGCTATGTTGAAAATTTGGTGACAAAACTCCATAAAATGACTGTGTTACGGTGAGCATTGGCGCAGTTTCCATGCACCGTAGGTTCATGAATTTGTAATATTTTCAGTCCAGATTTTCACCAGTGGCATTTTTCCACACCTCCTTATGAACAGTACAGCTGTCATTTTCCACAACATGGCCGAAATGTGTTTTCACACTTTCAGTGCAGAGATGCGTGGTCGCTGTGGGAAATCATTGTTCGGGACAGATAAAGAAAATCACACTGACACTGTTCATGATCGGAGGTCCCAAAATGCCTGTGTTAACAATCTGCTGTAAAAAAATCCCCAAACTAGTTACATTATGGGTGTGCGTTGCACAGTTTCTACGCACGCTCGTGACTTCACCAGTTTTTTTAAGATTTTCACAGCAGATTTTCAACATTGCCATTTTTTACACCTCCCCATGAACAGTACCGCTGTCATTTTTCACATCCTGTTCGGAATGTGTTTTTGCACCTGTGGTACCAAATGCCATAGTCGCTGTGCAAAAGCAGTTTTCGGCTAACAAACTGATATTGCCACTGTTCATGAGGTGGGGGTCACAAAAAAAACATGTTGAAAATTTGGAGAGAAAATACCAACGAATGCCTGAGGCATTAGGGTTTCCGACCATAACGCCCCACCCTGTAGAGTATGACAGGCATCAGGTGTGTGACTTGGGATTCTTGCCTGTCATGCTCATACCATTCCACCCCCACCCACACCCTGCAGCCAGTGAGAGGCATCAAGGTGTGGTGGTGGGCCTCAGACTCTTCAGGCCCAAACTTCACCCCATGCTCCTATACCGTACCCATCTGACCGTATTTCCTGATGGAATAGGGTGCGCATAAGGGCCAAAGACCCCAAGGCACACCGTGACACTTGTCAGTGTCTGCAGGGTAGGGTGTGGTGAAATGGCGTGGTCGTTATGCCTGATGACCCAAAGGCACACCCCAATGCCTGCCACTCTCTGCAGGGTGGTGGTGGGGTTGGCTTCAGTTCAATACTTCGCTGCCATTCCTATTATGCAGCTCTGTAATTTCTACACTACCAACGCCAGTGCCAGCAAGCAAACATTCGGCATTGACAAATGCTTGTTTGTGCTTGTTTTGGTAAGCTTGCAAATATGAATGACATGAGAGTTTGATAGGCTAGAAGCTGTCCAGGGAGCCAAGTCACTCTTAATTATGTCGAGAACATAATATTTCCTCCCCATTTTTATTCTCAAAAGGTCTGTGGGCCCATATTCCAAATTTGTTTGTCATCATTTGCCAGATTATTCATATTGTGGTAGTTGTGGTGGAGGTGGGGAGGATTTTAAAATGGAATTGCATTGAGGCCACATCACTTGCAACTCACTAGAGTTTTTTTTTTTTTTTTTTAATGCGTACTTTTAGAAAAGACCAGCTAGCAACCACAAATGAAAGAACTAGATTAGTTTAGCTACATCTCATTCTTCAACACTTTTTTTTAATTAAAACCACAATTTCTTTCCTTTGGGACAAAGAGCTCATCACAATAGCTTGTAATTGGTATTTCATGACAAAAGACATTTTAATTACAATGGAAAATAACATTTTGTGGCTTGCTTCTGTGGCAAAAAGGAATATAAATGAGGTATTTAGTTGTGTAACAAAAATATTTATGGCAGCAAAGGACCTCTTTGAAACCAGAAAGTAAATCTGGTACTGTAATGATGCACATATTCTTCAGGGACTCTGTCTGCAAACGGAAGTTTCTAAACACTATGCTACAGATACTTTCTGTTCACAATTTTTGAGTCAAAATATTTGGTTTCCATGGAAATGAAAGCAACTTACAAGAACTGTTTGTTTTCTACTTTGGATGATAAAAGCTAACTTTCTTCTTATAGATCCTAGCCCCGGATAAAGGCGAGAAATTCTGCTAGTGAGTTTTTCAGCATTTACTAAAATAGCAACATTTTTGAACCTATTAATCCTGATGAAGCCAAGACTGACTCCAAACCATAACAGTGACAGCCCCACAAGTAATGCAGTGTGACTGAGAGTTTGTTGTTTATGTAAATCACATTAAGTAAATGAACAAAAGAAACAGAATTTTAAGTAGAAATAAAATTTACTGCAGATTTCAAATTCCCTAAAGTACTTTGCTCCTATTTTTATCTGTGAAATTCCTCTTGAGAATGGATTCTCTCATTATTGCACTCCGCCTGCACTGACGATTGTCAGTCCCTCACTGTAGATGGATGGAATCGGAAAGTCATCTGAGGCTGTCATTTTGTTACTCTGAGCACAGCTTATATGCTGACTGTAAACCTTGCAGGACATCACTGTCTGTTTCAGCCAACTGGAACTGAAAATCAGTGGCTTTCCTAATCACCTTACTGAAAACTGCCACTGCTGGCTTTTGTATTCTGGTGATGGAACTGAAACAAATGTTGATTAAAATTCAGTTAAGGATGCTCGACTTAGTGGCCATCAGCGGGGCCTGGCCTGTTGCTAACCATGACAGGGATCTAGCAGTTCTGGGGTAAATCCTACTTAGGACAAACAGGGCAAGGGTAGAGGAGAGGGAGTAGCCATATACATTAGGGATGGAATAGAGGTGACACAGGGTGGGACTGTAAAGAAGGAGAGGGAGAGGGAAGTAGAATCAGTCTAGGTGTAGCTCACCACAGCTGTTGGTAAAAGGTTAGATTAGGCCTGGTCTAGACCACTGGGCAGAAAGAGGAAAGACAGAGAGAGTTAGTGGAAAAAATCAGAAGGGGAGCAGCAAAGGGGGATCTGACATCGGTAGAGGACCTGAACCCACTGGATACAGACTGGAATATCCTGGCAATTAAGAGCACCAGGAGTCAGGTACTGCTAGATATGCTTTAGGACGGTCTACTGATGCACCTGGCCAAGGATCCCACATGACAGGATGCCATAGTAGACATTGTACACACAAATTTAGAGATGGTTGGAGGGGTGACTGACTGTCAGGGACCATTACAGTCCGGTGACCACAGCAATGTGTGGGTCAAACTGACAAGGGAATACAGTGGACCCTCCATGAAGACAGTAGTTCTGGATCTCAACTGGGTGGGTTTGGGGATAGTTTAGTAACTGGTTTGGAAAGACTGGCAGGTGTAGACCAGATAAAGGGGGAAGAATTAAAACTGACTAGGATTAAGGGGGTACCCCTGGTGATGAATGAACTCTGTGCCATTAAAAGCTCCAAAAGGAACAAGTGCAAGAAGCCAATCTGGTTCTTGAAGGGGGTAAGAAATGCTGTAAGGGTGAAATGAAGGGTCTTCACTGAGTACAACACGAATAGGAAGAGGATGCCTGACAGGACTATTGGGTTAAACAAAAACGGGTAAAGGTGGAGGTCAGAAGGGCAAAGGCAGACATGGAGTTGCAGATCACAGAGGGAGTAAAAGGTGGGAGGAAATCATTTTTAGGAGTACAAAAAAAAGGTAAAAGAGGTGGGGATTGTTAGACTGGGGGGGTAGTAGAAGATGATGAGCAGAAAGCAAATGTGCTGAATAATTACCTCTGCTCAGTATTCATAGAAGAGGCCAATGGTCCTCTGCCAGAGGGTGGACCAAGGCTGCCACACAGGGGTTCATTAAAATGGGCAGTGCACAGACCTTAGAGGACAAAATACAAAAGAGAACAGAATCTCTCAGAATAGACAAGGTGCCAGACCCTGATGACCTGTACCCACGAGTACTTAGGAAATTGGCTGCAGAAGTGGCAGTACTCTTACCCTGTCTACTTAATGACTCATTGCAGTCCAGAGTGGTGCCAGCAAACTGAAGATCCCAATGTAGTCATTCTCCTCCAGAGGGAGGATACAGTATTAAAGGCAATACCTCCATCAGGTTAGCTGATGGAGATTATAGTCAAGGAGTATTTGTTTGACTGCAGGACAAAAAGCAGCGTGGGTTTTTGTCAGGAATGTTATGCCAGACCAACCTGATACTGTTATTTGATTAGGTCACTATGGCAGCTGATAGGGAAAAGTGGTAGGTTGCTCTACTCAACTTCAACAAAGCTGTTGACTCGATATCAGACTCAATGGTCCTTCAGTATCCTTCTGCCATCAAATGCTATATCTCTATGTTTCTAACAATGAAAACATCAATTTGACCATCCGAAGAGGACATGCAGCTCTAACAATCAGCTTGGCCCAGTGAACACCTTGTGGTTTTGTTGTAGTCATTACCACAGCAATACATACAGCAGCACTCCCTGACAAAAAACATATTTCCACTGGGGCTGTAGGGGACCCACATACATTGAAGAGAAGGCACTGAGGGCATAACATGAGAGAGAACCCTTGCTTACTACAAGGGACCATCACAACTAGAGGGTGGATATTGTATATAGAATAGTGGAAGGGTGCCCATCCACAACAAGGCTGTGTTTCCATCGAGGGTGTTGATGACATCATTCCCTCTCGAGGTCTCGCTGATGTCATCAACTGCCCAAGATGGAAACGCAGCCTTAGTTGTGGATGAGCAACCATCCACTGGTTTATATAGCATATGGTTCCCCTAGGTTTTGAAAACATCATTTTGTAAAGTTTCATACCTTGTTTTCATGGTCCTGCTTGATCCCAGTCCTCAATGGAGACATGCTGTGCTCCCAACCCCAGAGAGGTCACAGTCCTCACATCCGTTCTCTCTGATACTGACCATAAACAGTGGCAGTTAGTGTTAAAAATAACAAAATCTGACATATTTACAGTTTGGAAACACGGAGCCAAGTATGGCTGTTCATGTCCAAACTTTCTATCAAGCACGTACCCGTCTGCTCGTTTAGTGCTGCTGCTATTTTTTTCTGAAATTTTTGCGAGGAGTTCAGTTTTCACCAATGAGGTTGTAAGGCAAGGCTAAAAAGTTGTTATACTATCGATGTGATGTCAGAACGATAGTACAACAACTTTTCTGACCTTTGAACTGTCCTACAATAAGATTTGGAAAAAACACCATTTTCCATACACAATAAGCCCTAACCATATACTATATCGCCTTTTTATTTCACAACTGTTCAATTGTATGGCATGGCAGCTCAGCTGTCATATCACCTTCAAAAACTGGATTTCTGAATAGTTATTGTTTTCTGAAGCACGAGGAAAATTTGGTACTACTGACGGGAGTCCACCCCATATCCCCTTGTAGGTTTGCCATTTAACTCTTTAGCAGCTTGACCATCATTCTTAATTCAATTTTCTAACATCCAGAATTTTAGTGTGGGCCTTTTCCTTGCTCATTTCCAACCGGAACCACACTGTGCAATGATCACTCCCACTCAGAGGCTCCTTGACCTTTATATCCTAGACATGGTCCCAATTTGTCAGTACCAGATCAAGGATTGCCCCCTCCGTGGTGGGTTCTTTGATGCCGTGTCACAAATCCACTTTGCATTGCATCTAGGATCACCTGACTCTTTGTGCAGGTCATGGCCAGTACCCTCCAATCCACCTGGTTTTTTTCCTTTTGTAACCAGGTAAGGCCCACTAAGCACAAATGCTTGCTTGGGCAGATTAAATTCTCCCACTATTACCACCTCTGCCCACTATTACCACCTCTCCCTTCCCAGTAGCAGTCTTCATTTTGCAAGTTCAGTTCCCCATCTTATTCCTCTTCCTAGCTGGGTGGTTTGTAAACCACCCCCAAACTCACCTTCCTCACTCTAGTCAACAGTAACTGAATCCACATTGCATTCGCCTTCACCTCCTCTCACTCCTCCCTCATATAAGTTATACCATCCCTGATGTAAACTGCCACTCCTCCCTTTGTCCTACCTCCCTGTCCCTCCTGTATAATTTAAACCCAGGGATCAAGAGGTTCCATTCATGGATTGTGGCCCATCTCTCTATGACCACTGCAATGTCAACTCCACCAATGATGTCTGCAGGTCATCCATCTTGTTTACAAGACTTTGTGCATTCAGGAACACCACCTTTCACCTAGAGTCTGAGCCTCCTTCTCTTCCTGCCTATTATAGGGAGCTCCTGCTACTCTTGAGGACTGACCTTTTCTTAAATCTGTTGCAGCAGTTCTTCTATTTCTTAATCTATTCTATTCTTTACAATTTCTAGTCCATAAGGTTGGCCACCTATGGGCACCCCCTCCCCTTTCTTGACTATGCTATAGTGTCCTTTTAATTTTCCTTTTCCCTCTCAGGTCCTCATACAGGGAGGTTATTGTGGTGATCTCCGAGCATATGTAAAACAACAGGTTGTGTTTATCATTGTTGGATTTAGTATGTAATAGCACTACTATGTCATAAAATACCTTGATGTATTGTATATAGCTTATGTTTATGAAACCTGTAAATGTTGAAAATGCCATGGCACTAGGTGTTTTTGATAAAGGTAAAAAGTACTAGTTGACTATTATAAAGATTAAGTTAGTTGTGCTACTTAAAATGCATGTAAATTGCTGTAAGTTGAACAAGTCTGAAATGTCATGGTGATTTGCATATATCCCGTGATACTTTGCATTATGGAAGTATGTATGATGCTGTATTTCTTTGAAACTTGATTTGTTGCCAATGCCCTTTGGGGGTAACCCATGTTTCAGTGATTCTGCAATGAGGTTCTTTGTTTTTTCTTGTTTTTTTTTTTTTTTTTCTTTTTGAGCCCTCACTACCCAAGCAAATGGGGCCCATATAGAGATGAAGGGTTTTCACTGAAAAGTGGTTAGAGATCAGAGATTAGTGTCAGTAGGTGCTGGCTAAGTGCAGAGAAAGGACATTCATAGTCTGTTGCTGCAAACTGATGTACTGAAAAAGGAATATGCCATTGCTGAAGGTTATTTCTTGTATTTTGAATAAACATCACACAGAGATTGAGTGTTGAACTTGAAGTTCGGTGTCTGATCCATCTGTTATCCCACAACCCTTCCACACCGCCCATATGCCTTTCTCATTAGTTCCCTTTGCTTGTACCCCACCCTGTGCTGCTAACACCCTCTTTCCCCCTCTGCCCCTATCCTCCTGTCCCCCTCTACTGGTATGGGGGAGGTCTGCTGACCTTCTCCTCCTGGAAACATGAGGCCTGTAGACCCACTTGCCCCCCAACCCCACCCCAGTAGCTTAAATTAAATTTATGGTTTATATACCCCACCAGCTTGTCCCTGAGGACTCACAGCCCCCTTCTACTGAGGTGCAGTCTGTCCAGTACAAAAAGTGTTCTGCCCAACCGTGTCTCCTCCCAACCCCCAATACAGTTGCACTCTTCCTTCCTGCATCACTCCGTCAGCCAGTTGTTTATATAGATACATAGACACTGTCAGCAGATATGGGCCTATGGCCCACCCAGTCTGCCCATTTGAGCTTGAAAGTTTCCTTTATGTTTTTCTAGAAGTCTGTTGACCCTTACCCCGACCTCCAGAATTTCCTTATGTCTATCCCATGTACTCTTAAATCCCATGATTGTTTCAGCCCCTGCCACTTCCTCTGGCAGGGTATTCTACTTGTCCACTACCCTTTCTGTGAAGAAATTCTTCCTCACGTTTCCTCTGAATTGCCCACCCTCCAACTTCATCCCATGCCCTCTAGTCCTGGAGCATCTTTTTCACTGGAAAATAGTGTATTCCCACACCCTGTTTCTCCTTGTAAGGTGCTTGTATGTCTATCCTATACTCTTTCGCCCTCCTCTCCTCCAGGGAGTACATATTCAAGTCCTTCAGCCTGTCCTCATAGGACTTGTGATGCAATCCCTGTACCATCTTTGTTGCCCTCCTCTGAATCTTCTCTACCCTGTCTAAGTCCTTATATAGGTAAGGTCTCCAGAACTGTACACTGTACTCCAGGTAGGACCTCACTAGTGTCTTGTATAGTGGAATTACGACCTCCCTTTTCCTGCTGGTGATGCCTCTTCCTATGCATCCCAACATCCTATTTGCTTTACCTGCTGCCTTGTCACACTGTTTCACTACCTTGAGGTCATCAGAGATGATAACCCCAAGGTCCCTTTCCTACTTGGTGCATGCTATATCCTCACCCCCCAAATGATATGTTGTTCCAGGGCTTTTGCGCCCCATATGCATTATCTTGCACTTCTTTGAGTTGAATTTCAACTGCCAAACCCTTGACCATTCTTCAAGCTTCTGCAGGTCCCTGCTCATTCTGTCTACACCCTCTGGCATGTCCACTCTGTTACAGAGCTTCGAGTCATCAGCAAACAGGGAAATTCTGCCTTCTAGGTCTATGCAATGTCACTGATGAAGACGCTAAATAGGACCGGTCCCAGCACTGATCCTTCTTGAACCCCACTGGTCACTCTTCCCTCTGTGGAGTGATAGCCATTTACCACCACCCTGTGTCCTGCCACCCAGCCAATTACCCACCCACCGCACTACTGTCCTGCCCACTCCCATATTCCCCAGTTTGTTTAATGGCCTTCTATGTGGCACAGTGTCAAAAGCCTTGCTGATGTCCAGATAGGCCTCATACTGCCCTTCCCTGATCCACTGCCTTGTCACCTAGGCGAAACATTCAGTGAGGCTGGACTGGCATGACCTCCCCCTGGTGAAACTGTGCTGCCTTTGGTCCTGTAGTCTGTTGACAACCAGATGTTCCACCAATCTCTCCTTAAGTAGTGCCTCCATGATCTTCCCCACTGCCAAGGTCAGGCTGACTGGTCTGTAGTTCCCCACCTCCTCTTTGTTCCCGCTTTTGTATGAGGGGGAAATACATCTGCTGTCCTCCAGTCTCTGGGTACCGCTCCTGTTTCCAGTGATCGGCTAAACAGGATTGCCAGAGGTTCAGCCACCACCTCTATTAGTTCCTTTAGGACCCTGGGGTGCACCCCATCTGGCCCCATTACTGTATCGACTCTTATTCCTTCCAGTTTCTTTAGGACCCTTTCCCATGTAAAGGGGCTTGTGTCCATTTCTGTGCTGTTCCCACCTCTTGTACTCCATTCAGGACCATTACCCTCCTCTTCCTCAGTAAAGACTGAGCAGAAATATCTGTTCAGTATGTCAGCTTTACTGTTGTCATCCTCCTCATGGCCCTCATCCTTCCCCTTCAGTCTCACTATCCCTCCATTTGCCCTTCCTTTTTCACTTATGTACCTGTAAAAGGTTTTGTCCCCTGTACCCACTGATTTTGTAATGCACTCTTCTGCCTGAGCTTTGGCTTCCCTTATTGACCTCCCTGCCTCCTTTTGCTTCTCCTGGTACTTCTCCCTATCCCCTTCTGCCTGCATCTTTTTGTATTGCCTCAATGCAATCATTTTAGCTTTCACTTTCTCCGCTACCTCCTTGGAAAACCAAACCACTTTCCTTCCTGTATTTCAGTCCCCCTTCTTTCCCTAGTGAATACCCTTAACTATGTAGTTTCCCAGAATTATGACCCTTCAACCCCCTGTCGCTCTTTCCTTCTCTAACAAGCTTCTTCCACACTTATCTGCTTCCCCTCCATCACAGACACCACCCCTCTCTTATGCACCCTACGCCTGCTTGACTGACCCCCCCCACAGCCCCTACTCTCCCCTCCATTGGCCTCCCTAGCCCCCCAGACCCTTTCTTTCTGGTTACCTACACCTACCTTCTCATTCTCCTCATTTCCTGTCACCTTATTCCCTCCCTTCCATCCAACTCCAACTCCACCCTCCATGTAGCCTATGTATTTAACATTATTTGGCTGTCACAACTTAAAAAAAAATGTATCATTGGCCAGTCACCACATGATTTAGGCAACCTGAGGCTCACGCCCAAAGCCTGGGCTTTTGGAGGGTCAGCTGGGTAGAAGAGGACTGAATGTCAGAGGGACTGGTATCCTCTGGAGTGGGGGTGACATGGCAAATTACGTTAGCCTGCCTAAAGCAGTGGCTGGGCAGCAACACTCCTGGACTGCAACCTGAGGGATGGAGGAACAGCAGCCAGTCAGCGTACTATGTACAGGATCATGCGCAATGATATCATTAACAGCACTGCATGTTGCTTTACCATAACAGAGGAAATCAGAAGAAAGTCACCCTGGCTAGCAGGATGATTCCCTGACCCCTCAAAGGCCCTGTACTGGTGTCCTTGGCAAGGCTCCACTGGATCCTTGAAAGGGCAGGTAGTGCGAGGCTCCCTCCCACCCCACCAAGGGGGTGGGGGGCAATCCATGGGGAAAGAGGCTGGTAAGTAAAGAAGATGTTGGATGGGGCTGGGGGAAGACGGCTGGAGACTTTACAAAATTTAAGCATAAAACATGTATCAATAATATAATGAAAAAGCAGGTTTTTAATCATTTATTTATTTATTTAAATGTTTTACCAGGAAAGGCATACTGAGCAGAAAAACTTGTTTCCAGATGCATCCTGGGAGAGAAGGAATAGGGATGCGGGTAATGATATAAACAGGTAATGTCAAGTACAGTAATAAAATTACACATACAGTATAACATTTGCACATACAGTACACTGGTTGACAAGAGATAATGTTCAGATACAGACAAAGTTACAAAACAGAACAAGGATTGTGTGAGCTAAACATACCTTTACAAAATAGAAAGTTCTTGGGACAAAGTTTTTAACATTTAATAAGTGCTAGCAGTTTTGTGAAACCAGGAGGCAAAATTAAGGTGAGGGAGGGCTTTTAATATTATTTAATTAAGCACAAGTGCAGGCAGGGTGGAAAGTCCCTTAGGAGGGAGGAGAGGATTTTAGGTGAGGAAGCATGCCGGACAGGCTGGGGGAGAGAGTTCCATCTTTTTGGAAAGTGGTAGGAGAAAGCTGATTGGCCTGCTGTGGAGGATCTGTGAAGAAGGGTTAGGGTTCATGAGTCATGGTTTCTAAGGGAGTGACAGGGAGGTGGTTTGAGGGAAACTGAGGATGAGAGGTAAGAGGGGAGAGAGTGAAACCAGAATTGAGCAACAAAGGAGGCATAGAGAATATGACATCTGTCAGCTAGGGAGGGAAGGGAGTGAGACTGGTAGAGGTCGCAGTGATGGATGCGTGGAGGACTGTCAAGAGTAAAACGGCAGAAGGAATGAAAAAGAGAGTCCTCCCTAGTTAAGGAAGATTTGGGAGTGGCACTGTAGACTACATCACCGTAGTCAAATATAGGGAATATAATTTTCTTGATCAGAGCACGGCAAGCCTGCAATGGGATACATCCACGATTTCTGTATAGGGCACCCAGTTTGGGATGTAACATTCTGTGGAGGGCATTGATGTGTCCAGAGAAACTGAGGTTCTGATCAAGCCAGACCCCTAGATATCGAAAGAAGGATGTGTCCTTGAGCAAAGTCCCGTCAAGGGTGTGAAGGGGATAAGAGCCAAGAAATATTGTTGAAATCAACGTGAAGTCTAGCTGCAACATCAGCTGGGGAGGGTCCCGATGTGTACAGGACAGTGTTGTCAGCATACATGTGGAGAGAGGTGGAAAGACAGGCAGAGGGAAGGTCATTTAGGAAGATAGACAATAACAGCAGGCCCAGCACTGAGCCTTGGCAGACCCCTGTATTTATGGGAAGAGGAGGGGATGTTTTGTCAGTGATCCAAACAAATTGTGTTCTACCCACTAGGTAGGATTGGAACTAACAGGTAGCAGCATCTGAGAGCCCATCCACAGAGAGTCTGGTAAGCAGGAGGGGATGGGAGACAGTGTTGAATGCCTTGGCAAGGTCGACAAAGGTTGTGGAGGTAATATGTCCCTGATCCATGCCAGTAGGTACAAAGTCAGTGAGCCTAAGGAAGGAGGAAGTGATGGAGTGACATTTCTGGAAACCAGATGGGTAAGGGGTGAAGAAAGAGGATGAGTTAAGGTAGTAGGAGAGTTGGGATAGTACCAAGCACTCCTGAAGCTTAACAAGAGTGGGGAGTAGGAGATAGGACAGTAGTTACCAGTGGACATGGGATCACCACCTTTTGCAAGCGGGATTACAGTGGCATGTTTGCAGTCAGATGGGATAGAAGCAAGTGAGAAGGAGAGAGAGATTTAGCAGAGAGGCAAGAAGGATTGCAATAGCTGCAGCTGATAGATATAGGATTTTAGAATCAAGACCACAGGAGCATTTACCTTTTGTAGGGTTAAGGAAGAGAAGGGCTTTGAGAGCTTCGGCAGTGGAGATAGTAAAGGATAGTAAAGGAGAAAAAGGGGGGAGATGGGCAGTTTGAGAGAGAGGGTTCAGGGGGATAGTGAAGAGGTGGGAGATAAGGTAGAGAGCAAGGAGGATGTGCAGGAGGTGAAGAAGGTATTAAACTCAGAGGCTACAGGGAAGGGGTCAGAGAGGGTGATATTTTCCACTTTCAGAACTGGTGCAGGGGGTTGGGATGGGGGGGAGCAGGGATTGGACCACCTTCCAGAATTTGGATGGCTGGTTGATGTTTTTGTTAAAATTTGCTGTGAAGTAATCAGCCTTGGCTAGCCTAGTTTTCCTTGTGCAGACATTTCTTAGAGTCTGGTAAGTTTGGAAAGCAAGTGGAGAACTGGAGGATTTGTATGATTTCCACACCTGATCTCTGGCACATAGACATGCAGTAAGTTCAGCAGAGACCCAGGGGAGGTGGAAGCCATGCACTCAGGTCCGTTTTAGTGGGACACAGTGGTCCCAGAGAGAGAGGATTTTAAAATGGAAGTAGTGAAGAGCCGAGTCAATTGAGATAGCAAGGTGTATGGGGGACCAACCACAGTTTGATAGGATATTGAGTATTGGAGCTAGATCTAGAGATTTGTAGGAACAAAACATTAGGGTTTTCAGTGGGGTTTTAGGATGTGCATTTTCCAAACAATGTGGATTAGGTGGTGGTCACTAATGGAGTTGGGAAGGGTATCAACTGTGATTCTCCAATGAGGATAGGAGGTAAGAGCCCAGTAGATTAAGGAGTGGTTTTGCGATGTGGGGTTTAGTCATATAGGTTCACCTATTTGTTGTGTCAGATTTAAAGCAACTATTTCATTTCTGGTTTTGCTTTGGGAGGGGGGGGAGACAGGTTATGTTAAAGTCACCCAATATATGACGTTCACCTGTAGAGGAGTGAGATTGAAGGGTGGTTAGTAGTTCTTTGATAGAGGAGGGGGAGGGATTAGGGCAGCAATAAGCAGCAGCAATAAAGATAGGCAAGGCAAAAGGGAAGGAGATCTTTACCAGTAGTAGCTCATGAACTACAGGGAGGGACGTTTTGAGTATAGGGGTAAACTGAGTGGAAGAGGTAATATACATGGCAATGCCCCCAACTCTGGTAAAACGGTCCTGGTGGATGAGGGAGTAGCCAAGTATTGAGATAGTCTCATCAGTAATTTTAATATTTAGCCATGTTTTTGATATAATAAGGATGTCAGGGCTGAGGTCGAAGGCAAGGGGTTGAAGTAGGAAGGAGGCTCCTGATGTTTAGATGGGCAATCTTTAACCTGTTTGGAAGTTGTGAAGAGAGACGGGGAACTGGGCCTGTGCTGTGCTCTATATCACCAGATAGAAGAAGCAGTAAGGCTATCGTGATTTTTGTAGCAAGAGTGGTAGACTTCTTTGATAGGGTTGTGGGCACAATAGGTGAAGGTGGAGGGTGTGTGCTAATGTGAAAGTGGAAAGCCTGTGGGGGGGAGAATGATGGATCAGGTGTCCAGGGACTATGTGTCATGGTTGTGGAATGTGGAGGAGAGGTAGAGGGGGGGTGGGGATAGTGGGGGCCTCAGAGAAGGGGTTATTGATGTAGAAAATCAAGGGGGATATTGGGGGAGGATGATATGGAGATGAGGAAGGGAGGGAGGAAGTAGAGGGTTTTATAGAACATAGTTTGGAGTGTAGAAGTGGAGGACCCGGTGGGAGTGATCTACTTGGAGTGAGAAGTGAGGGAGAAAGGAGGGGGGGGCAGTGGCCACTAGTGGTGGAGAGCTATAAGATGTGAATGGAAAAGTGGGGAGATAGAAAATCCGCCCATATCACAAGACCTATATCACATGACCTAATCATGTGACTACAAATTACAGGATAACCCAGGGAGGGAGGGTGATGGGTTGGCGGGGCAGTTGCCATGATAGTGGAGCAGTTGCTTTGATAGCGGCGATGAGGTAACGCAGCCAGCTGCCTAGGAAGCTCAGGAGTGCTCCGCTGCTGAGTTGCTGCTGCATCTGCCTGTGCTTCTCCTAGGGTTTTAGGGCCGATGTCTGGCTTGCTGGATGGGTTAGTGGATTAAATTACTTGTGGGCTGCAAGATAAGAAAGGTAAGGGGTGTAAGGTGATATTTTGAGGAAGGAGTGAGACAAAGACAGAGGGTGGGAGGGAGGAGGTAGAGTTGAGGAAGGCATAAGTGAAAAAAATCAAGATATTTTCCTTGCATCCTGGGGCTTTATTCCCTGTAGCCAGTGTATCAAAAACAGGCAGTCTCCCCAAAAAGGCAGAAATAAAGGCAGGTTCATATAGTACAGAACAGTTATGTACCATAACAGTAGATCTTTAAGAGAATCTCTTTCATCAGGCCACACCTATAGAACTATAGCCGTCAGGCACTAGGACCACACGGAAACTTTTTGGAAGCAGTCCACTAGGGGCAGCCCATGATGACGTCGTACATCAGCTCTTCCTATATAAATGTGAGCTGCCCGCTCCCTCCTCAGCTCCCCGCTGGAGATCATGCTTGGAGGACCTCCCTGTAATGAACCAGAAGGGGAGCTATGGCTCTGCTGATCAGTTAAGGCAGAAAACAGTTGGCAAAGCCCTATGGAGAAGGAGCCCTCAGGATGTAGGGCATGGAGAATGGAACAGCATGGCCCGATGAAAGAGATTCTCTTGAAGATCTACTGTTATGGTAAGTACATAACTGTTCTGTCATCTTTGCAGACATCACTTCATCAGGCCACACCTACTGAACGAAAGTACCAATCAGTACTGAAAAGAAACAAGTTTGGGTGGCTGGAGCCTACAGGCCTAAGAAAGCAGGCCTTGAAGCACAGCTAGGCCCAAGCCTGCCCTTTTTCCTTGAGGCAATGTCCAGACTGTAACGTTTAGTGAAGTTCAAGTTTCAAGTTCAAGTTATTGGCAAGAAACTCCATTGAGCATGCTCATTTACAAGGAAGTCCTGTTAGGGCAACTGTTATCTAACAATGTTGACTACATAGTGTTGACATGTAATACAGATACCAACAATAGAAAACAATACAGTTACATTATGGAGACAGTAAAACAAAGGCATTCAATGCAGTTGAGATAATGAGGCAGTCCAACATTTGTATCAGACAACCAATGCAAAAACTACATCTAAACATTAATATTCTAATGGCAACCAGAGGCAGGCAGAAAGGAATGGTTAGGTAAGGACAAGTGCATACTGTACTAGCTTTATCAAGGCTGGATGTGCTACCTGAGATGGCAATGGCAATGGGACCTGAACTCCCCTGGATTGGCATGGTCAAGAGAATAAACTGGCCGGTGGATGGCTTGGTGAAGGTGTGGACAGTATTCCAGGTGGCAGCTGCACAAATTTCAGCAGCAGACACATTCCTGAAATAGGCAGCAGAAGAGGCCATGTTTCTAGTGGAATGACCAAGAATAATCGCAGGAAGTTCCTTCCCATATTTACTGTAACAGAACTTCACTGAGAGGGTGGTGGAGCCATGGAATGCACTACCTAGGGGGCTGGTGGAGGCAGAGACAGTGGAGGGGTTCAAGAGGGGGTGGGACAGGTACAGGGGAAGGGTTCAGGAAGCAAAATCCAATGCAGCAAGAATATCCGGAACTGGGAAGGAGAAAGCCCAGAGAAGCGAGGGACAGCAAGGTCAGCACCCAGGGTGGGGGGCTGACCAAATGGTGAACCACGAAGACCGTTAGGCCTATTCTGCTGGCATTTTAGTATGTTAGCATGTAAAATAATACAGCTGGCCAACCGTTTGGACAAGCACTATTCAGAAACAGGAGTGCACTCTTTCCCAGGAGCAAAGGAAGCGAAAAGCTGTGAGGACTTCCTGCAGTCCTTTGTATGGTGTATACAGTACCTGAGTATTCTATGTGCATCTAAAACAGAGCAATGCTTCCCCTGGATTGACATGCTCAGGAGAATAAACTGGCAGCTGGATGCTTTGATTCAAGGTAAACTCAGGCACCACCCTTGATAGAAACTTAGGACTGGTACGTAAGGACACCTTGTCTTTGTGAAAAATCAAATAAGGAGGCTCACACATTAGAGTCTGAAGCTCTGAAATTCTTCGGGCAGAAGTAATAGCAACCAATAATAATGCTTTCCCTGACAGAAAGTGTAGGCCGCAAGTTGCAGCTGGCTCAAAAGGAGCCAAAGTGAGCTTCTCTAACATAAAATTCATATCCCAAGTTGTGACAGGATTGCAAATAGGAGGTTTCAGGTGCAGAATGCCTCTCAAAAACATACAAACCACCTCCAGTTGAGCTACCATATTTATTTATTTATTTGTTTTTGTTAACCAGGTAAGCACAGTAGACGAGTGCCTATTTTCAGGTGCGACCCTGGAGGTTACAGTACAGAGAAACATGGTACATATACAGGGTAGCATACAGGCCCGCAACTACAAGTGGGCCAAATGGAATACAATACACAGGACATTGAATAGACAAAGAACAATCTCACCCACACACAGGTGGAGCCAGAGTAAACAGCATGTAGACAACAGTACATGGTCAGAGCAACAAACAAGAATACAACTACAGGCTCATTATGAAATAAGTTCACATTGTGGCAGGGTGAGGAGAACAACAAGTACAGGGGCTAGATGGAGGGAGGGCTGGATCCATGACACCCCATGTGGCAGTCGGGAAAATGGGCAGGGGGTGGCGAGATTTTGCAATAGGCAGCATTGAGCTAGAGGGCGGGAACCCAACCTGGAGGACCACCACGCAAGGCAAGCACGAGCTGCAGGGGAGTACTGCCCAATCCAGTGACAGGTCCCAGTGGACAGGTCTGGAGATAGCGAAGGGACCTTGGAGCCCAAGGGAGGGAGCTAGAAGGGAGGGATCCCAGACAGCATCGGGGGGGGGGAGGTGCTGACCAGAGGGGATGGTGGGGGCCAGGAACTGCTTGAGGGTGGGGAATAGGATGGCCACGAGAGCAAATAAGTGCGGGGGAGGAGAAGTGGTTGGGGCTGAAACCTACGAGGCGGAAGAGGTGATGTTTTGAAGCCGGAGTGGGAAGGGGTGGCTCGAACAGGAGCAGGGAGGGAGTTCCAGAATCTGGGGGCATAGGCGGAGAAGGCCCGATCCCTGGTGAGGGAGCAGGTCCTAGGGACCTTGCAAGTGAGAGTCGAGCTGGGCCTAAGCAGATAGGCCGGGGTGCAGTGTTGGAAGGGAAGGGCAAGTGCCGGGGGGCAAGCCGTATGGACTATGTTGTATACCAAGCTACCAAAGACAAAGGCTTGGTGCTTATCAGGGGGAAGCCACTCCAGCTGGGCATAGAGGGCACACCGATGCATAAGACGATGTGCAGAGAGGGCAAAACGACAGACATTGTTATATGCCGCGTCCCATTTTGCTAGGGAGGCATTCGGGACCAGTGCAAAGCCAACAAGCCCATAGTAGAGCGTAGGTAGGAGGATCCCCCTGGCTATGGCGAGCCAAGCAGCCGGGGTGAGGCAGTTCTTGGCCCTGTAGGCTAGGCCAAGCTTACAGTCTGACTCTTTGTAAATGTTCCGGAAATGCTCAGTGAAATCAAGCTGGGGGTCAAGGGTCACTCCTAGGTACCTAGCGGAGTTCAGGACAGGCAGGAGAGAGCCGTTCCCCCCCATTTGTGGTGATGGGGAAGGGGCAAGAAGCGATTTTGGACGCCGACCCGAATAACATGGCGTGGGTTTTGTCAAGATTTACGGTAAGCTTGCGTCCCATGAGCCAGTTCTGGATACGCCCAAAGTCGGAATTGAGTTGGGAGTTGATGGTAACAGGGTTCAGGGTGCTAGATAGTAATACCAGATCATCCGCATATAGAGTAGTAGACCTGAAGGTTGTAACTAAGGGGAGTTTGTTTACATAGAGGGAGAACAGAATGGGACCAAGAACGGACCCTTGGGGTACACCACATCTAACTGGGGAGAGGCCCGAAAGGGCATGGTTAAAACAGGTGTATTGTTGTCTCCCCCCAAGATAGCTGGTGAACCAGTCAAGAGCTCGGGGAGAGAAGCCTTGCCCAAGTAGGGTGGAGATAAGGAGATTATGGTCAACTCGGTCAAAGGCCTTAGAGAGGTCAACAAAGATGGCCCCAGTCAGTTTACCAGCATCTGTGGCGGCTCTGCCCTGGGAGGTGACCACGCGAGAGCGGTGGATATGCTATGCCCCTTCCTGAAGCCGTGCTGGGCAGGGGAGAGAACTGCATACTCCTGCAGGTAATGGGAGATTTGTCCAGCCACAGCTTTTTCAAGTAGCTTGCTGGTAGCAGGGAGTAAGGCAATGGGGCAGTAGTTATTTAACTCCTTGGGGTCGCCATGCTTAAACACCGGGACAACCTTGGCCACCTTCCATATATCAGGTACGATTCCAGAGGTGAGGGAAGAGTTAAAAATGTGGGTAATTGGCCGAGCAAGGTAGGACGCCCCTAGACTCAGAAGCTTAGGTTCTAGGTGATCATAACCCACCCCAGAGTGGTGTGAGAGCCCGGCTAGGAGAGTTTGAGTTTCTCTGGCAGAGACTTTCCTCAGGTAAAAAGGAGGCCAGGAGGAGGGGGGGTGGCCCTGAGGTTCCATGGAGGTGAAGGGAGGTGAGGGGTGGCCGGCAGTTCTGAGAACAGATGGTTGAACTCTGAGGCGATGGTCAGGGGGTTGTTGCAGTTGGCCCCTTCTAAGTTCATGTCAACGACCGAGTGCATGGCGGACACACCCACCATACTTTTGATGTTTTTCCAGAAACTCCGGGGGTTGTAGGCCGATTTGAGCAAAGCTGATTTACAGAACTCACTCTTGGCGGCACGTATAGTGGCCTTACAAGAGTTCCTGAGTCGTCGATATTCAAGGTGATCAAGTGGGTCACCGGAAATTTTGTAGTTGAGCCAGCACTTGTCTCTCTGCTTCATGAGAGCAAGTAGTCCACCATGCAGCCACTTGGTGACAGTGCTCCTCACCCTTCTTTTAGTGAGGGGAGCATGCTTATCCTGCAGGGGGATGAGAATCGATAGGAAGTGATCTAATGCAATGGTCGGGTTACTGGTACTAAGTACCCTGGCCAAGTCAGTACGACGTAGGTCATTCAGGTAGTCGTTTAGGATAAGTTTGGAATAATCCCTGACCTGAATCACTCTACTGGGAATTTTTTGGGCAGAGGATCCCCATACGCATTAGATGGGTGAGTGATCGGATATCACGTCCGGCAGAATACCAGATTGTAGGATTTTATCCGGACAGTTGCTAAGTAACCAGTCGATAAGCGAGCCCTTGTCCCCCCCGGGTGGAGATATGAGTGGGTCCGGAGATGGTCTGACAAAGGGCTAGGCCAGACAGAAGCGGCTCAATGAGCTTGATATTGGGCCCCAACCAGTTGAGGTTGAGATCCCCCAGGATAAGGACCTCATTAGACCCCACAGTGCCTTTTAAGTGGTCAAGCAGAAAGGAGAGTCCGGGTAAGCCGTCCTTGGGGGGATTGTAGGCACAGACCAGGTGCACCTTTTTGGAGTTACCGAGTAGCAACAGGAAGTGAATGAATTCACAACCTGTGGGGTTGGGCAGAGATAGGGATACCATGGATACATTTAGGTGCCCCCTGAAGTACAGGAGTACTCCCCAACGTTTGTTACAGTTCCTGTCCCGCCTGATGAGGCTGCAACCCGGACGGCACATGTGGTGTCAGGAATACCAGGCTTCAACCAGGTTTCCGTGAGTCCCAGAATGTCAGGCTCATACAGGTTCACCCAAGCAGTCAGTTCTGCCAGGTTATGGAGGATACTCCGGATATTTAGATGAGCTATTTTTATCCCTTTTTTCAGCAGCCAGGCAGGGGGCTGCTTGGGTGAGAGTGGGGGGGCTGGCTGCCCAGGGTAGAAGGGTGTGGAGACCGGCAGCACGGGAGGAGCCATGGTCTAGTACGACTAGGCTGCAGGGTAACCCTGGCTTGAGAGCAGTCCAGAGAAACCAATGAACGGAGCCCTTAGTAGAGGTGCAATTTCCAGCGAACCAAGGTATAGAAAAAGGGATCCTGACAGCGTCCAAGGAACTCCCGAGGAAGAGGGAGTCTAGGGAATGGCTAAGTACAGGGCAGGGATAGTAGCTAGGAGAGAAGACAGGGGACAGCTCAGGACCAGAGGTGTGGATCCTTATGTAGGCACACGGAGAGCCAAAGTTCTCATGTGGCATATAACATAATCAGAGAGGGAGAGCCTGGTTCACAATATATCAAAAGGATGTGTGAATAGAGAGTGCCTAGGAGTCACTCTGTGGGCAGGCTAGCAGGCACAACGCTTAGAGGCAGAGAGAGAAAGAGAGAGAGGTGGAGGGAGAGAGAGAAATAGCCCTCTAGTGGCAGGCAGCTATAGCCTGCAGATGGTAAACAGGGCTGATGGGATAAATCTGTGCACGTGATAGCAGCTATATATACCATGCACCACCAAGGGTGGTGGTGGGGGGTGATGGGGCAGCTGGCGAGCCGGGGGCTAGTGCTAAGTCACTGTCCTTGCTAGCACACACCTCATTAAAGGAGAGGGCAGCGTGGTCCGAGGACAAAGCGGGCGTATGTCACGCAGGGCGACCAGCCAAAGGACTCGGAGCACAGCCACTTTGTAGTAGACATATTGTTGGCAAAATAGACCATTCAGGAATGGTAGTTACCTGCTGCCGCCAACGGGAGAGACCACCGGGGGGGGGGAAGCAGCAGCGCGACCTGGAGCGGATTCCTCGGTCCCTGTGGGGAGAAGAAACAGAGCAGGATGAGCTAACTTAAATACCAAGGGGAGCGGGGCTGCTAAGCCACAGACTGTACTCTGATGGGTGCAGCTGGGGGGGGCTGTAGAAACAGACTGCCTGGACAGGGCTGGGGGGGCTGAGGGAGATTAATTAAAGTGGCTGACAATCAGACTACACATACAACTAAAATCAGGCTGTATAATATATTCAAAGCCAAGCTAGATAACCCTCAGCCTGTACAAGCAACCTAAGTTAGAACTGAACAATTACTAGGTGTACAATACAGTTCACAGTGGTGGGAAAAACAACAACATGCTGGTAAAAGCAGGCAGACGAAATGCAAACAAAATAACCTATCAGCACATGTGCGCCGGTATTTAAAGTCCTTAATTTAAGTCACTGTCCTTGCTAGCGCTCACACTCATTAAAGGAGAGGGCAGCGTGGTCCGTGGAGGACAAAGCGGGATGGAGCCACGGCAAGCCAGCCAAAGGACCTCCGAGCACAGCCACTGTAGTAGACGATGTTATTGTTGGCAAATTAGACCATTCAGGAACGGTAGTTACCTGCTGCCACCAACGGGAGAGAACCGCCTGGGGAGCAGCAGCGTGACATGGAGCGGATTCCTGGGGCCCTGCTTCCGCCAACAGGAAGAGAACCGCCTGGGGTGGGGGAGCAGCAGCGGCAATCTGGAGTGGATTCCTTGGGGCCTGCTGCCACCAACGGGAAGAGAACTCTGGTGGTGGGGAGCAGCGGCGACCTGGAGTGGATTCCTCGGGGCCCTGCTGCGCAACGGGAGAGAACCACCTTGGAGGGTGGGGGAGCAGCAGCAACCCCGAAAGGATTCCTCGGGCCTGCTGCCGCCAACGGAGAGAGAACCACCCCAGGGGTGGGGGGCAGCAGCGGCAACCTGGAGCAGATTCCTCGAGGCCCTGCTGCCGCCAACAGGGAGAGAACCACCGTGGGGGGGAGCAGCAGCGGCGACCTGGAGCGGATTCCTCGGGGCCCTGCTGCTGCCAACGGGGAGAGAACTGCCTCGGGGTGGGGGAGCATGGCAACCTGAGTGGATTCTCGGGCCCTGCTGCCGCCAACTGGAGAGAGAACCGCCCGGGGTGGGGAGAGTAGCGCAACCTGGAGCAGATTCCTTGGGCCCTGCTGCCGCCAACGGAGAGAACCACCTGGGGTGGGGGGCAGCAGCAGCGACCTGGAGCAGATTCCTCGAGAGGGCAGCGTGGTCCGCTGGAGGACAAAGCGGCGTGGCGTTTCACGGCAGGCGACCCAGCCAAAGAACCATCAATGGGCACATGGAAGGCAGAAATGACAGCCAAGTGCACCTTAATAGAAAAGTGTGGCAGACCTGCACCTGATCAGGACAGCAAATACTCTAGTACCTGGTTCACTGGACAGGTAAAAGGATCCAGTTGGTGAGAAGAGGGGAGGGAAGGGGAGGAGGGGTAGCAATAATAGTCAAAAACTGCATTACCATAGGAGGAGTGGAGGAGGCAGAGGGAACTGTGGAGGCAATTTGGCTCACCTTGATAACAAGGGGCAAGAGAGTAAAAATAGGAGTGGTGCATAGACTCCCTGCGCGGCGGAGGAGCTGGAGGAGAGTCTGGTGGCAGATGTTGGGAGACACTGCAGATTGGGAAGGGAAAGGGTGGTGGTGTTGGGGGACTTAAACATACCAGGAACAGACTGGGAGACTATGACATCCTCGGTGGCCAGGGAACAGAGGTCGTTGGATGTCTTTCAGGACGCGTTCCTAACTCAGCAGGTGGGGGAAGTGACCAGGGAGGCATGGATACTGGATGTGGTCCTGCCAGACAGTGACCAGACTGGGGACCTGGAGGTAAGGGACCCATTGCCAGGGAGCGACCATGTCACGGTCTGGTTCTGCCTTAACCTAGGAGGGGTAGAGGGCTGCACAAAGACGGAGGTAACTGACTACAGGGGGTGGATTTCAAGGAAATGGGAAGGATCCTTAAGGAGCACTTGGATGGGACTGGGCCAGACATGGACGCTGACAATAGGTGGGAAATCATCAGAAGGGGGGTGCAGGATGCTACCAGCACCTGCACAAGAGTAAGATGAAAATGTGGCAGGGCCCGAAAACTCTGCTGGTGGACCAGGGAGGTTCAGGAGGTGGTGAGGGGAAAGAAGGCGGCCTATAGGCAATTCAAGTGCTCAAGGAGTGAAACGGACCGAGGGGAGTACGAGCTGATGGCCAGAAGGGCCACTAGGGTGGTGAGGGCAGCTAAGGCAAGGAAGAAGCAGAACCTAGCCAGGGAAATTAGGGAGAGGAACAAGGGTTCTTTAGATACATTGGGGAGAAACGAAGGGTGAAGGGGCAGATTAGCAGGATTAAAACAGGGAGAGATGGGCCAAGACCCGGGAAGCAGGCTGAGGTACTAAATGAGTACTTCACCTCAGTTTTCACCAGGGAAAATGGGGTGCTGCATCATACATGGAGGAGACAGAGATAATGAGGGAGGCGGGGACCCTTACCGATCAGTGGGTCTGGGGGAGGGAGGCATCACTGGCAGGTGGGGAGGGCAAACAGGGGACAGGTACCGGAGGTGGAAACATGACTTTGACGGCAGATAAGGACTGCTTAGCTCACCTAGTCTGCCCATTTCCCTACCTACAGGATAGGCCGCAGATCCTAGTTAACCAACAGCCTATTTCTTCCTACCACCCACAAGAATTGCCTTATGTCTGTCCCATGCATCTTGTATTCTCACCACAGTTTTGACCCCACAACCTCCTAGGAAGGCTGTTCCATGCATCCACTACCCTCTCTGTGAAAAATACTTCCTCACATTACCTCTGAGCCTTCATCTTTAAATTGTGTCCCCTTGTTCTTGCATGTCTCTTTTCTGAAAGATGCTACCCTCTTGACTTTGTTGATTCCTACTGAGGTACTTAAAGTTTCTATCATGTCCCCTCCTTCTTTCCTCAAGGGTACACATATTAAGCTCCTTTAGTCTTTCCTCATACTACTTCCTTGCAGACCCTGCACCATTTTAGTTGCCCCCTCTGGACTGTCTATGTCCTTATGGAGATGGGGTCTCCAGAACTGGACGCAGTACTCCAGATGGGGTCTCACCAACTGTCTGTACAGAGGGATAACAACTTCCTGTTTTCTGCTGGTGATGCCTCTCCTATGCATCCCAGTACCCCAGCCCTCCCTACTGCCTTCTCACATTGCTTGCTAACCTTAAGGTCATCTGATATGATTACCCCCAGGTCCCTTTCCTTTTTTGTTGTTGTTACTACCCCCCCCATTGTGTAATCTTCCCCTGGGTTCTTGTTTTCCAGGTGCATTATTTTGCACTTCTTTGCACTGAATCCTAGCTGCCATACTTCTGACCATTCCTCCAACCTTTCCAAGTCCCTTCTCATCCTTTCCACACCTCCTTGTGTATCAACCCTGTTGCAGATCTTTGTGTCATCTGCAAAGAGGCATACTTTTCCTTGCATTCCCTCTGCAATGTCACTTATAAAGACATTAAAAAGGACTGCACCCAGTACTGAACCCTGCGGTACCCCACTAGCAACCCCTCTTTCTTCAGAGTGGACTCCAGTGGAAATCATGGAAGAGAGAGTGAGGGAAGCCCTCAGGTCCCTTAAGACGGAGAAATCACCAGAGCTGGATAAATTGCATCCCAGAGTGCTGAAGGAACTGGCAGATGTCCTGGTGAAAACCCTGGCAGAGCTCTTCAGCATCTCTCAGAGGTCAGGGTGGGTGCTCCAGGACTGGAAGGTGGCTCATATAGTGCCTATCCACAAGGGGGAAGATCAAGGGAGATGGCAGGGAACTACAGGTCTGTCAGTCTGACGTCGGTAGTGGGCAAGGTGATGGAGGGTATTGTCAAGGAGAGACTGGGGGGGACCTGGAAAAGTTGGGGTGCCTGGATGATAGACAGCATGGATTCATCCCAGGGAGATCGTATCAGACAAACCTTGTGGAGTTCTATGAATGGGTGATGAGTTCCTTGGACCTGGGTAGACCAGTGGACATCCTCTTTCTTGACTTCAGCAAGGCGTTTGACTCTGTTCCTCACGGAAGCCTGTTGGATAATCTGGGAGAAATGGGGGTTGGGAACCAGATGATCAGATGGATAGGAAATTGGCTCCAGAACTGGACCCAGAGGGTCATGGTTGGTGGGATAGTCTCATCCCAAGGAGGGTCATTAGTGGAGTCCCTCAGGGATCGGTTCTTGGGCCCCTCCTGTTCAACGCCTACGTCTCTGATATAAGGAGGGTATCAGGAGTGAGATGAGTTTCTTTGTGGATGACTCAAAACTGGGGGTGGTGGTGGATGGGGAGGAGGGGAGGGTGGCCCAACAGGGGGACCTAGAGGTCTGGAAAGGTGGTCCAGAAAGCAGAAGCTGAGGTTCAATGCAGGAAAATGCAACGTACTGCACCTGGAAGCCAGAAACCTGGGACAAGTGTACACCCTGGAGGGGGAAATGCTACAAGTCTCGATGGCTGAGAGAGACCTGAGGGTGGTGGTGGATGTCAAGATGAACAACTTCGAGACTTGTAGGAGGGCAGCAGCAAAGGCCAACAGGATGCTTGGATGCATCGCTAGGGGTCTCACCTCCAGAAGGAGGGAAGTGATACTCCCACTGTATAACTGCTTGGTGAGGCTACACCTCGACTACTGCATGCAGTTTTGGAGGCCACATTTAAAAAGGGACATTGAACTCCTGGAGAGGGTCCAGAGGAGGGCAACCAAAATGATTTGGGGCTTGGGGGATGGGACCTATGGGGAGAGGCTTGAAGAGCTAAATATGTACACATTGGAAGAGAGAAGGGACTGGGGGGACATGATAGAGATCTTCAGGTACATAAAGGGGGTAAATAGGGGAGGAGCAGTCAGGGTGTTCAAGGAAGGGGGCAACTAAAGGGCAAGGGTGGAAGCTGGAGTGGGAGATTCAGGGAGAAAGGGGAGGTGCTACTCACTGAGAGGGTGGTGGAGCCATGGAATGCACTGCCCAGGGGCTGGTGGAGGCAGAAACAGTGGAGGGTTCAAGGGGATGGGACAGGTACAGGGAAGGGTTCCTGAAGCAAAACCAGTGCAGCAAGAATATCTGGGACTGGGAAGGGAGAAGCCAGAGAGGAGGGAACAGCAAGGTCAGCTCCGAGGTGGGGGCTGACCAAGCGAGCAGACATGAAAGACCGTTAGGCCTATTCTGCTGGCATTTTAGTATGTTAGTATTTTAGAAGCGGCCCACAAAGTAAACTGCTTCCACTTCATAGAGTAAGTGGTTCTGGTGGAAGGCTTTCTGCAGCCTCCAAGACACCAGCCACCATTTGTGATACTTCAAACCTGGCAATGGCTATATCTTCAGGAGGCACGCATGAAAGTGGAGTGGCTTGAGGTCTGGATGGACTAGAATTCCCTGCTCCTGTGACAGAAGACACTGGTGTAACAGTAGAAAAGTACGGGAGGTTCCACCACCAGCTGCTGCAGTAAGGGAAACCAAATATGACGAGACCGCAGTGGGGTAATGAGTATCAGAGTTGCCCCCTCCATTTGAAGCTTGATTAGTACTCTCTGGATTAGACAGAAGGGAGAGAAGGCATACAAGAACCTCCCTTTTCAAGACAGGGACAATGTGTCTCACCAGAAACTCCAGGCCCTGGAGTGAGGGAGCAGAAAAGTGGCAGTTTTGCATTGGGTGGGGGAGTAAAAAGGTCCAGCTCTGGGCAACCCCACCTGATGAACAGGTCTTCTACGACCGAGGTCAGCAGTTCCCACTCGTGCATCTTGGACAATGACTGGCTTAGTCTGCCTGCCAAGACATTTTGAACCCCTGGAACATGTACTGCTGATGGTTCTAGACTGTGTTCCACAGCCCAATACCAATGCCTTCCTACACAGCCGATGAGTTCCCCCTTACTTGTTGATATAGTGCATCACATTACGTTGTCCATCTGAATTAACAGGGGACCCACGAAGCGATGAGACTGGAAGGCCTGTGGGCCATACAGAACAGCCATCATTTCTAGGATGTTTATGTGGAGGGTGCTCTCCCTTCATCAATGTCTCCTCTGTATGTTGAGGTCCCAGATGTGCCCCCAGCCCATCATGGGCTGGTGGGCATCCTGAGGTATCTGTAGTGAGGATTTGATGAGGAGAAGGAATCAGGAAAGGAAACCCTTTCAACAAATGGTTGGGTTCCATCCACCACTGAAGTATCTTTCGACAAGGGAGGTTACTAGAACTTTCTGTTCTAGGTCATCTGTACATTGGTCCCACTGGACCCTTAGTATCCATTAAGATCCTCATGTGCAGTCTGGCCAGTGGTACTGTGGTGACGCCACTGCCTTCAGGCCTAAGAGTTGCAGGGATGTCCTGGCTGTGACATACCTATTGTTGTAGACTATTTAGGCCTTTTCCGTCAGATGCTCTGCCCTGTCCTGTGGCAGGAAGGCTAGGTCTTGGGCTGTGTCCAGGTCTGCTCCTATGTACTGTAAGCACTGGCAAGGGGTCAATACTGACTTTGTTACAGTGATAGTAATCCCTACAGCATCGAACAGGTGTCACGTGCAGTCAAGGGTATGGGAAAGCTACTCCTTGGAGTGTGCTTTGAGAAGTCAGTGTCCAGGTATGAGAAGAAATACAGACCTTCCCTGTGAAGGGCTGCTGCCACAACTGCTAAACATTTGGTAAATACCCGTGGTGCAGATGACAAGCCAAAGGGCAATACCTTAAACTGGTAGAGTGCTCTCCAGAAATAGGAGTCTTAGGTGTTTCCTGTGAGCGGTGGAGATCTTGATGTGCAGGTAAGCATCTTGCATATTCAGAGAGCAAATCCAGTCCCCTGTTTGCAACAATGGAAACAGGCCTTGCAGTGTTACCATTCCAAACTTCTTGTATTCTACAAAAAAGTTAGGTCCCTGAGATCCAATATGGGTCTTAGGTCTCCTGTACATTTTTGAACTAGAAAGTACCAAGAACAGAACCCTGTGTTTCTTTGGTCCATGGGGACAGGTTCTATGGCCCTCTTCTGCATCACAGTGTGAATTTCCTCCAGAAGCAATGGTATGTGATCTGGATAGTAGTGGACATGCTTTGGCGGATGGTCTGGAGGTAGTTCCAGAAACTCTAGAGAATGGCCTTGTGCTATTATCTGCAGGTCTCAAGAATCTGAAGTTACTCTTCTCGACTGGTCCACATGAAGAGAAAGGTGATCCCCTATGTCCTCCCTGGTGGTATAGGGTGTGGGGGTTGCAGAGGAGTCAGGCAGAGCTGGTTGCTGCAGCTGCCGCCAGAGTGCCACTTCTAGGGGCTTTTCAGTGGGCACCTGAGGTGGAGCCTGGCAGGGCAAGGCTGTTGCTGTTCTCCAGTTGCCTGGCTGTCTATTTGTGGACCGGTGTCGGGTCATGGTCAGTCAAAAGGGTATCCTCTGTCTAGTCCATGTCTGGGTATGACAGAGGGAATGTCTTCAGGGTTCTGCCTGAGGCCTGTAAGTTGGAAAAAATATCTTGCACATCTGCTGCAAACAGTTTATATCTCCTGTAGGGTGCATTGGGGATGGACTGCTGCACACCATTAGCAAAGTCAGCCACTCTGAGCCAGAAGCGCCTGCTGAAGTAAATAGCAGAGACAGCTGCCCTAGCAGAGGTATCAGAGATATTGCAGGTGGAGCATATGAGATGCTGTCCTGAGTTGGCACCTGCAGACAGGGCATTCAGTATCTGCTGCTTGGCAGTACTCGCTGGTACTCTCCAGAGAGTATTCTGGTATTTAACCATGTGAGCTTGGTAATGTTCAATCCCCAGCCCTAGAGAAGTGGAAGCAAAGGTTCTATTACCCAAGACATTAAGCCTCCAGGATTCCTTGTCAGGAGAAAGGGAACTAAGGTGCTTTGGAACCTTAGTCCTGTCATGGGTCATGCTGATGACCACAGAATCCACCTTGGGCTGGCCTGCAAAAAAGGGTTTGCCTGAGGGGGCCTGGTACAGCTTATCTACCTTCCTTGGTATGGCAGGTATCATGTTAGGCCTGTGCCAGGCAGTCAAGATGGCATCCTCTAGGGCTGGCAGAAGGGGAGGAATAACTATGGGTGGAGTAACAGGCAGTTCTAAGAAGTCTGCTAAATTCTTTATTTTTTTATTTTTTTATTTAGAGATTCGGAAACAACCTTTGAGCATGAGCTCTTTTACAAAGTTTCCACATCATACAAACATAAAATACATGCACGAATCAGATACAAACAACAGACCAGTTACAAAGAAATGCAGGATTACCTCAGTATACACAAGAACAAAAAAGATAGCTTTCTACAAGTGACAAAGGGAGCAGGAGACTGGGCAGGTTCAGGGAGACTCCACCAGTCCGCTGGGCTTCAGCAGGTGTTGGAGGGGGCTAGAGCAGAGTAGAATTCAGGAAAAGCTCACTCCAGATGTGGTAGTATCAGGTCAGGGGAGGGTAAGGAGCAACCTCAAGCTAAGAGGCCTTGTCTAGCAGCAGGTAAGGCAGGGAGGAGGGGCATGGGGGACAGGATGTGCTGTAGGAGGGGCTAGTGGGCCACAAGTATTGGTGGAAAATAATGGAGAAGGGGGAGGGAAGGGAGAAGGGGAGAGGGGACATGGGATAGGAGGCTGGTCAAGGGATATAGACACAACCTTGGTCAGGCAGGGGGGAGACCCAGAGGGAAATTCTTAGTAATATCCTGCTCCTTTGCATCAAACCCCATTGTAGACAGACGTTCTTGCATTACTGTTATAAAGGAGGGGTCTTCAGATGGAGACCAGGTGGTGTAAACCACTAAGTCTTCATTCCCGGTAGAAACTGTGGAACTTGTTCTATCACAAGTGTCCACAAACCCCACTCCCTCTTCCTCCTCCTCATCCAGAATAAGCTTTTGGGTTATACCCTGGTCGCCGCTGAGAAGGTCTGGAGGATGCAGTGGGGAGTTGAAGAAGCCATTGATGGCCTGGAAGGTATCTGGCACATCAATCTGGCAGGCATCATCGCTGAGGTTTGTTGGTATACCCCATCGAGGAAAAGTTTGTCGATGGAGGAGGAGGTAACAGGCATTTAAGAATGTCCATAAAGGACGCAAGAACTGAATGAAAATCTGCACCCTTGTGTTCGATAGGACCACCGGTACATGTTGACAGGGGAGGCAAGGGCCCCAGTGTCAATTGTGACACCAGCCATAACAGGTCTGGAGGCATTAGAAGTTAACCCAGCCATGTCGACAGTCTGGGCAACAGGCTGCATTGCTGCCAGAGCAGTCGACGGTCCAGAGGAGGTCATATCTCAATGGATGGGCAACCTGGAATGCACAGGGATGGTCCTTCCCTTTTCTTTTTGTCTCTCCCTGTGCTTGTGGTGGTGAGACCTAGATGTTTTCTCCCAGGACTAGGAGCCTTCGAATCATAAGGAGTGGGTCGGCGATGTAGCGGGGTTTTTGTGGTGGAGCTTCTTCTCCATTTGTACTAAGCACTGTTTTAACAGATGCTTTTCTAAAGCACCTTTTCTGCGACACCAGGTGGCCGCGTTAGAGTCTTACAAACGCACTCACATCTTGACGTCAGTGGTCTGGGCCAAGACAACACATGCAGACATCGCCAAGTCTTTAGAACATGTTTTCTCACTGCACTGACAATATCTGAAGAGATTCGATGGCGACAGCTCTGGAGACGACATACACACCACTGAAAATCACTTTTAAAAGTGATTACTCTCAGAATAAAGAAAAATTATGATTTCAGCAATGGTGTTTCTGAGGGGGGGGTAATGAGAAAGTCAACAGTGGAAAAGAACTGAGGAGGGAAGAGGCCACCCATGTTTATATAGGAAGAGCTGATGTAAGATGTCATCGTGAGTGGTCCCTAGTGGACAGCTTGCAAAGTTTCCATGTGGTCCTAATGCCTTGTGGCTATAGTTCCATAGGTATGGCCTGATCAAAGAGATATCCTTGAAGGAGATTGATACATGCTGAATAGAATGATCACATGAAAACAGTATCAACTAAGCTGATTCTTAATGGTTAGACTCTCAAGCTTTCACTAAAAAATAAGTTTCTAGCCCCAACAGTTCCAAACTCTGACCCTTCAAAAGATATCTTCTTTAAAATGTGATATCTTCTGAACGATTAGGTACAAACTTCACTTTTCTAAATGAAAGCTTGTCAACTAAGTAGATTTATAAACATATAGTTTGAGAAACTGGCCAGATAAAAGTGATATATCTTTCAACAATCAAAGATATCACTATAATATAATACATCAAGAAAAAATATTGATATATTTTCTTGATCCATTATAACATAGTGACAGCAGCAAATTGTTCTGGGCAAATCTAAACGATAACATTGGGAAGGACCCTAAAATAGCACCAGCCATGCTAAATGTTGACAGCGTCCCTGCCTCGGAACCTCTGCTCATCGCTAACTCTCTGAACCTCACCTTCTCGGATCTCAGCAGTGTGTTTCCGATGAACTTCTTCAATATCCCTGCTCCAGGGGTCAATGAGAAGACCCCACCATGACCAAACTGGTCACTCTTCTGTTTCAAACTGGTCTCCGAAGCCACTGCTAGAAAATATCTTGAAAAAACCCTCAGTGAATCAAGGCACAGTGGGGACTCTCTGGACCTAAAATTTGTTTGACTAACACTAGACAAAGTACTTGGTCCACTGACAAAGAGAATTAATCTATCCCACTGCCACTCCAAATTCCCCCAAATCTGGAAAGCTGCCATGGTCACCCTGGTACACAAAAGTGGTGACCAGTCTCTTCAAAACAACTACAGGCCGATCGCAGTACTCCCCTCGCTCTCCAAGGCCCTTGAAAGGATTATGGCTGATCAGCTGGTGGAGTACTTCAATCAATATCAGCTCCTATGCCCAGAACAGCATGATTTCCGAGCTGGCAATAGCACTATCACAGCTTTCCTGGAATTTACCAGATTCATACATAGTGCTCTTGACAAACGGCACATTGTAGGGGCGGCCTTTGTTGTCATTATTTGTATTTCTGCTCCTCCTGTCGGCCACCCCATTCCGACTGACCCCCCCAGTCCCATCCCCCGGAATAGCCGGTGCCTACCTTATGCCAAGCCAGGGAAAGGAGCCTGAAGGGAGTCGGTCATCGTCCTGCTGCCACCGGCATTTTCTGCCTCTGGTTATCACCCAGGAGCCCCAGGAGTAGGTGCGCATGCTCCCTATGGCCCCAGTTATGGCTTCTTTCCCCCACCCCATGGCCTAATGCCCAGCCTCCTCTAAGCCCGTGCCACTCCTAGCCTCCACTATGGGTCACCATTGGCCGAGGGGGTGCCGCATCCCCTCCCCGGCGAGGAGAGCCTGCCTGCCGGCATCTAAATCCAGCTCCTCGCCTCCCCGCTGCTGACCTCCAATGACCCCGAGCTCATTCTCAACCCGTCGCTAAGCATGCTATGACGTATGGCGCCCAGCGCCAACCCTCAGCACCACCGGTCCAACTGTAGGGGTGGCCTTTGTTGACCTATCAAAGGCATTTGACATGGTCCATCATGCCCTCTTCCTTGAACAGCTCTCGGACATAGGGCCAGCCCTAGAAACCACAGCATGGTTTTGCAGCTACCTTAGCCTGCGATCACATTAAGTAAAGATCGGGGACATCCTATCAGAAAGTCGACTAGTCAGATCAGGGGTACCACAAGGATCCATACTCAGTCCATTTCTCTTCAGTGTTTTCCTAAACAACTTCCCAGCTGCTTGCAATATCCACATGCTCCTTTACGCAGATGATGCAGTGATCTTTACTAGCAACCTCGACCCCACACTTCTGTAATACGACCTCCAGAGTGACTTTGCAGCAGCTGAAAAATGGTTCAAAGAGCAAAAACTGGTCATGAACTATAAAAAGATCAAGACCATGCTCTGCCACTGCCTAAAACAAGCTAAAAAGCTATCCTCTGGCAATTCAGAATGACTCCGATAACACCCTGGAACTAGTCCCCCATTTCTAGTACCTGGGAATCACACTGGACACTGCCCTGTCTTACACACAGCACATTGACATCACAGCCAAAGCCGTTAACACCAGGATCAGTATCCTGTACAGACACAGACATTGCCTGACCTATGAAGCTCTGAACTTGGCAATTAACAGTTCACTCATCACTCTGACTGACTATGGCCTAGCTGTCTATGGCTTCGTTATTGACACAGCACTACAACATCTCTCAACAGCCTTAAACAAAGACTGTTCACTAATGCCCCAAAACTTACCCACTCCTGTGAGCTTTATGCACAATCGGGCTGGCTTCAACTGAAGGGCAGAATACTTTATCAAACCTCCCTACTCACAAAAAAAGGTCTCACTAAACTTACTTCCTCAAGGAGTACAGAGCCTTCTATCACCACCTGTACATGCCAAACACACAGGGAGCTCAACTACACAAGTATTCCATGTGCCCAGGTGCCGCACAACTATGGCCTAGCAATCCTTTGCTCACCGGGCCCCTCTGTGGACAAATGGTCTACCACCTGACATCGCTAGAGCCATAACCCTTGAGTCCTTTAAGCGCAAACTCCTTCAGTACCTCACCGACAACAGTACTGTAAGTGCTCCGCTAGTCTGTGCCACAACTTTAGTCTGCCTCAATACTTCCAATTCCTGGCCCACCAGGTTACGCTCTTTGCCCTAGCACTTGCCTCCCACCCTACTCCCTGGCTCTTTCTTTCTCTGCCCTCCCTATCCCAGCTCCCACTGCCCTTCCTACCTCACCCTAACAGTCTGCCTCTACCTCTCTCTCTTTTGCAGGATGCTGGCATACCATGAACAATGCCGTAGCACAATTCGTGAACTGCTTGTCATTGCAACCCATGTACAGTTGACTTTTTGGTACTCTGCATGTATACTTTACTGTAACTTTATTGTGTCTTCTTGTGTTAATGTATCTAACATGGAACCTCTCTACAAGCATCTGCTTACAGATGTCATCCAAGACTTCAATAAAAAAATATATATATCTTTCATTGTACAACTATTTCATGGGTTTTGAATGTTCAGCCTCAGTAGCAGTACTAACCATATTTAAATACAAATAACTTTAAAATGAGAAATAATAGCATGGGATTGTGAGCACAAAAGTTGTTCAGCACAAAAATATCTACAAAATGAGTAGTGCTTCATTTATAGACACCTTTTAGATTTTTTATACTCGGCAAAAAATGTTTTTTATAATCAGTTAAAAAAAGGCAGAACACTTTTTTTAACTTTTTTAATGAACAAATACGGATAACTTACAATGAAAAATGATGGCATGGTACTGTGAGCATTGAAGTTGTTCAGCACAAAAACAGCTATGAAATGAGTGTTTCATTTATAGATACCTTTTACGGATCTGGTCAGTCAAGTGTGCATATGAATAAGAACGTGGTAAAAACTGCAAAGAGAAAAGGGCCAAGGTGAAAACAGCTACAAGGAAATTATAACATGGACATTATAGCGCTATACTATACTGTAGCTGTTTTCAGTTAGGGCAAGCAAACGGAAAGTGTCATAGTGTGCTACTTCATCATGCTGCCAGCATGGTGTACTGGTTACAGTGAAAAGTTATGAATGCCTTGGACGACCTGTGGACCTGGGTTTGAATCTTACTCCTTCCTTGGAATTTTTTTTTTTGTGATGTTTGGAGCATTATCAAGGATATTTATTTTTAGTATGGGTGGTGAAGTCCCCGCATGGGGGATGCAGAGTGTGCAGCCCCCTGCATAACATTGTGGAACGGGTAGTGACCATGTTCAATTGCCCCCCACGAGCTAGTGACTCTCCCTCCTCCCAACGTTCTGCCCCCCCCCGAATAAATGGCCCCACTCCATTATTCTTATGTGTGTCTTTTGTTGTTCCTTGTCTGCTGGGGAGTGTGGTCTGAAGCTATATTTCACTGTAGCTGTTTTTCATTACAGCTGTTTTTTCCTCACGTTGTTTTCCCGATGTGGTTTTGTACCATGCTACTATTGTTTAGCACTGTTGACCTAGTCCCTTGCTTTTGTAGATACCTTTTAGATTTCTTTTTTATAATCAGAAAAAAATGGCAGAAAGTAAATTTTTTTTCACTTTGTGATGAACAAATGCAATAACTTTAATAATAAAGTACAGCATAGTTCTTTGAGTAACACAATTTGTTCAGTACAAAATATCTATAAAATGAAAGGAGTTTCATTTATAGATACCTTTTACTTTTTTATAATCAGCAAAATGGCAGCACATGCCATTTTTTTTACTCTTTTGGAAAACAAATGCCCCCACACCCAAAACAAACAAAAAAAGAATTGTACGTCAAACTTTTTCATTATGTACTGGCCATAAGCTGTGTGGCTCAATGTGTTAAACAGAAGTAGTAGCAGATCTTGGAAACCCCTTCTAAACAAGTACTGCAAGTGTAAACAAAGTCAAAAGTTAGCCACACATTTCAAAGTCACAGGCACTTTTGTAGACACTCCAAATCATGTTTATCCCAAAAGATATGTCTGTAAAAACAGACCATGACATGGTCTGATTGAAGATATCGTATTTATCATCATTCAAGGCCAATGATATTAAGATATCTCTCTCACGGCTTCACCACTCATGAGGTATCATATCATTAGCCTCTCATAAAGATAAATATGATATTTTAGTCAGGCCATGTCATAGCTCTATATATCAATAAGATATTACTACATCAACCATATACTAATGTAAAAAATATTTAACACATATCAAAAAATAAAGCCCACATCTACCTACATAGCATCCTTCTTGCGGCAGTGAAAAAAGAAACCACCCAGTTATGGCTCAAGCCGGAAAAAAACCCACTATACTGAGCTTGAAGGACACACTACTGGGTATCTACAAAATGAAGAAACTCATGGTGTACTTGCAAGAAGCAGAGAAAAAATATCAGAAGAACTGATGGAACCCATGGTTACATCATGTTGTGACATGCAGAATGCTTGTTATTCCTTAAATTCCTGATGAGTAAGCCTAGTGGTTCCTGGGGGTTTGGGTCCTCAGGATTCTTTTATCTAACTAAGAGCTGTACTATGGAAAACACAGTAACACAGAATTTGATGGCAGATAAGGCCCACTTGGCCCATCCAGTCACACTTTCCCTACATACTGTAATACCGTGAGACCTTACTTGATCTCTGACTTAGCCTCCTCCCTTCTGTAATGACTAAGGTTCCATCATGCCTGTCCTATGCATTCTTGAATCTCTCCAGCTTTTGCCCCCACCACCACCGCTGGAAGCCTGTTCCAGGAATCCACCACCTCTCTGTGAAGAAGTACTTTACATTTCCTCTGAGTCTACCCTCCACCTTCATATACGCCTCTTGTTCTTGAGCATCTTTTTTCTGAAAAAATGCTTCCTCTTGTACCTTATTTATACCTGTGACGTATTTGAAAGTCTCTATCATATCTCCCTTTCCCTTTTTTCCTTCATGGTGTATATGTTGAGGTCCTTTAGTCTTTCCTCGTATGGTCTCTGGTGCAGACCCTGCACCATTTTTGTTGCCCTCCTCTGGATTACCTCTATGCTGTCTATGTCCTTCTCGAGATGTGATCTCCAGAACTGGAAACAGTACTCTAGTTGATGTCTCACCAATGATTTATTCAGCGGTATCACCACCTCCCTCTTTCTGCTGGTGATGCCCCTCTTTATGCACCCTAGCATTCTACTGGCTCGCCCCACAGCCTTGTCACACTGTTTGGCCACATTTAGGTCATCACGTATGTTTACTCCCAGGTCTCTTTCCTGTTTGATCGTCATCAGTACCACCACCCCCCATCTTGTAGTTCCACTCCTGGGTTTCTATACCCTAAGTACATGATTTTGCACTTCTTCACATTCAAATTTAGTTGCCACATTCTTGACCACTTCTCAAGTTTTCCTAGATCCCCATTTATCCCCTGGAGTGTCTCCACCTACTGCAGATTTTAGAGTCATCTGCAAAAGGCACACCTTTCCTTCTAGTCCTTCTACAATGTCACTATTAGATAAAGAGGACCAGTCCCAGTACTGATCCTTACAGCACCCTGCTGGTCACCCTCCCTTCCTCTGAGTGAACTCCGCTTACCACCAGCCTCTGATGTCTGTCCTCAACCATTCCTTACCCAGTTTACCACTTTTGGCCCCACTCCCAAGCTGACACAGTGGTCCCAGAGAGGAGGATTTTAAATGGAAGTAGTGAAGAGCCGAGTCAATTGAGATAGCAAGGTGTATGGGGGACCAACCACAGTTTGATAGGATATTGAGTATTGGAGCTAGATCTAGAGATTTGTAGGAACAAAACATTAGGGTTTTCAGTGGGGTTTTAGGATGTATTTTCCAAACAATGTGGATTAGGTGGTGGTCACTAATGGAGTTGGGAAGGGTATCAACTGTGATTCTCCAATGAGGATAGGAGGTAAGAGCCCAGTAGATTAAGGAGTGGTTTTGCGATGTGGGGTTTAGTCGTATAGGTTCACCTATTTGTTGTGTCAGATTTAAAGCAACTATTTCATTTCTGGTTTTGCTTTGGGAGGGGGAGAGACAGGTTATGTTAAAGTCACCCAATATATGACGTTCACCTGTAGAGAGTGAGATTGAAGGGTGGTTAGTAGTTCTTTGATAGAGGAGGGGAGGATTAGGCAGCAATAAGCAGCAGCAATAAAGATAGGCAAGGCAAAAGGGAGGAGATCTTTACCAGTAGTAGCTCATGAACTACAGGGAGGGACGTTGAGTATAGGGTAAACTGAGTGGAAGAGGTAATATACATGGCAATGCCCCCAACTCTGGTAAAACGTCCTGGTGGATGAGGGAGTAGCTAGCATTGAGATAGTCTCATCAGTAATTTTAATATTTAGCCATGTTTTGATATAATAAGGATGTCAGGGCTGAGGTCAAGGCAAGGGGTTGAAGTAGGAAGGAGGCTCCTGATGTTTAGATGGGCAATCTTTAACCTGTTTGGAAGTTGTGAAGAGACACGGGGAACTGGGCCTGGGCTGTGCTCTATATCACCAGATAGAAGAAGCAGTAAGGCTATCAGGATTTTTGTAGCAAGAGTGGTAGACTTCTTTGATAGGGTTGTGGGGCATTAATTAGGTGAAGGTGGGAGGGTGTGTGCTAATGTGAAAGTGGAAAGCCGGTGGGGGGGGGGGAGAATGATGGATCAGGTGTCCAGGGACTAGTGTCATGGTTGTGGAATGTGGAGGAGAGGTAGAGGAGGGGTTGGGGATAGTGGAGGCCTCAGAGAAGGGGTTATTAAAGATGCAAGAAATCAGGGGATATTGGGGGAGGGATGATATGGAGATGAGGAAGGGGAGGGAGGAAGTAGAGGGTTTATAGAACATAGTTTGGAGTGTAGAAGTGGAGGACCCGGTGGGAGTGATCTACCTTGGAGTGAGAAGTGAGGGAGAAAGGAGGGGGCAGGCCACTAGTGGTGGAGAGCTATAAGATGTGAATGGAAAAGTGGGGAGATAGAAAATCCGCCCATATCACAAGACCTATATCACATGACCTAATCATGTGACTACAAATTACAGGATAACCCAGGGAGGGAGGGTGATGGGTTGGCGGGGCAGTTGCCATGATAGTGGAGCAGTTGCTTTGATAGCGGCGATGAGGTAACGCAGCCCAGCTGCCTAGGAAGCTCAGGAGTGCTCCGCTGCTGAGTTGCTGCTGCATCTGCTCTGTGCTTCTCCTAGGGTTTTTAGGCCGATGTCTGGCTTGCTGGATGGGTTAGGGTGGATTAAATTACTTGTGGGCTGCAAGATAAGAAAGGTAAGGGGGTGTAAGGTGATATTTTGAGGAAGGGAGTGAGACAAAGACAGAGGGTGGGAGGGAGAGGTAGAAGTTGAGGAAGGCATAAGTGAAAAAAAATCAAGATATTTTCCTTGCATCCTGGGGCTTCCCATTCCCTGTAGCCAGTGTATCAAAAACAGGCAGTCTCCCCAAAAAGGCAGAAATAAAGGCAGGTTCATATAGTACAGAACAGTTATGTACCATAACAGTAGATCTTTAAGAGAATCTCTTTCATCAGGCCACACCTATAGAACTATAGCCGTCAGGCACTAGGACCACACGGAAACTTTTTGGAAGCAGTCCACTAGGGGCAGCCCCATGATGACGCTCGACATCAGCTCTTTCCTATATAAATGTGAGCTGCCCGCCTCCCTCAGCTCCCCGCTGAGATCATGCTTGAGGACCTCCTGTAATGAACCAGAAGGGAGCTATGGCCTGCTGATCAGTTAAGGGTAGAAAACAGTTGGCAAAGCCCTATGGAGAAGGAGCCCTCAGGATGTAGGGCATGGAGAATGGAACAGCATGGCCCGATGAAAGAGATTCTCTTGAAGATCTACTGTTATGGTAAGTACATAACTGTTCTGTCATCTTTGCAGACATCACTTTCATCAGGCCACACCTACTGAACGAGTACCAATCAGTACTGAAAAAGAAACAAGTTTGGGTGGCTGGAGCCTACAGGCCTAAGAAAGCAGGCCTTGAAGCACAGCTAGGCCCAAGCCTGCCCTTTCTCCTTGAGGCAATGTCCAGACTGTAACGTTTAGTGAAGTTCAAGTTTCAAGTTCAAGTTATTGGCAAGAAACTCCATTGAGCATGCTCATTTACAAGGAAGTCCTGTTAGGGCAACTGTTATCTAACAATGTTGACTACATAGTGTTGACATGTAATACAGATACCAACAATAGAAAACAATACAGTTACATTATGGAGACAGTAAAACAAAGGCATTCAATGCAGTTGAGATAATGAGGCAGTCCAACATTTGTATCAGACAACCAATGCAAAAACTACATCTAAACATTAATATTCTAATGGCAACCAGAGGCAGGCAGAAAGGAATGGTTAGGTAAGGACAAGTGCATACTGTACTAGCTTTATCAAGGCTGGATGTGCTACCTGAGATGGCAATGGCAATGGGACCTGAACTCCCCTGGATTGGCATGGTCAAGAGAATAAACTGGCGGTGGATGGCTTGGTGAAGGTGTGGACAGTATTCCAGGTGGCAGCTGCACAAATTTCAGCAGCAGACACATTCCTGAAATAGGCAGCAGAAGAGGCCATGTTTCTAGTGGAATGACCAAGAATAATCGCAGGAAGTTCCTTCCCATATTTACTGTAACAGAACTTCACTGAGAGGGTGGTGGAGCCATGGAATGCACTACCTAGGGGGCTGGTGGAGGCAGAGACAGTGGAGGGGTTCAAGAGGGGGTGGGACAGGTACAGGGGAAGGGTTCAGGAAGCAAAATCCAATGCAGCAAGAATATCCGGAACTGGGAAGGGAGAAGCCAGAGAAGGCGAGGGGGACAGCAAGGTCAGCACCCAGGGTGGGGGCTGACCAAATGAGCAGACACGAAAGACCGTTAGGCCTATTCTGCTGGCATTTTAGTATGTTAGTATGTAAAATAATACAGCTGGCCAACCGTTTGGACAAGCACTATTCAGAAACAGGAGTGCACTCTTTCCCAGGAGCAAAGGAAGGGAAAAGCTGTGAGGACTTCCTGCAGTCCTTTGTATGGTGTATACAGTACCTGAGTATTCTATGTGCATCTAAAACAGAGCAATGCTTCCTGGATTGACATGCTCAGGAGAATAAACTGGCAGCTGGATGCTTTGATTCAAGGTAAACTCAGGCACCACCCTTGATAGAAACTTAGGACTGGTACGTAAGGACACCTTGTCTTTGTGAAAAAATCAAATAAGGAGGCTCACACATTAGAGTCTGAGCTCTGAAATTCTTCGGGCAGAAGTAATAGCAACCAATAATAATGCTTTCCATGACAGAAAGTGTAGGCCGCAAGTTGCAGCTGGCTCAAAAGGAGCCAAAGTGAGCTTCTCTAACATAAAATTCATATCCCAAGTTGTGACAGGATTGCAAATAGGAGGTTTCAGGTGCAGAATGCCTCTCAAAAACATACAAACCACCTCCAGTTGAGCTACCATATTTATTTATTTATTTGTTTTTGTTAACCAGGTAAGCACAGTAGACGAGTGCCTATTTTCAGGTGGCACCCTGGAGGTTACAGTACAGAGAAACATGAGCACATATACAGGGTAGCATACAGGCCCGCAACTACAAGTGGGCCAAATGGAATACAATACACAGGACATTGAATAGACAAAGAACAATCTCACCCACACACAGGTGGAGCCAGAGTAAACAGCATGTAGACAACAGTACATGGTCAGAGCAACAAACAAGAATACAACTACAGGCTCATTATGAAATAAGTTCACATTGTGGCAGGGGTGAGGAGAACAACAAGTACAGGGGGCTAGATGGAGGGAAGGGGCTGAATCCGCTGACACCCCATGTGGCAGTCGGGAAAATGGGCAGGGGGTGGCGAGATTTTGCAATGGGCAGCATTGAGCTAGAGGGCGAGGAACCCAACCTGGAGGACCACCACGGCAAGGCAAGCACGAGCTGCAGGGGAGTACTGCCCAATCCAGTGACAGGTCCCAGTGGACAGGTCTGGAGATAGCGAAGGGACCTTCGGGAGCCCCAAGGGAGGGAGCTAGAAGGGGAGGGGATCCCAGACAGCATCGGGGGAGGGCTGACCAGAGGGGATGGTGGGGGCCAGGAACTGCTTGAGGGTGGGGAATAGGATGGCCACGAGAGCAAATAAGTGCGGGGGAGGAGAAGTGGTTGGGGCTGAAACCTACGAGGCGGAAGAGGTGATGTTTTGAAGCCGGAGTGGGAAGGGGTGGCTCGAACAGGAGCAGGGAGGGAGTTCCAGAATCTGGGGGCATAGGCGGAGAAGGCCCGATCCCTGGTGAGGGAGCAGGTCCTAGGGACCTTGCAAGTGAGAGTCGAGCTGGGCCTAAGCAGATAGGCCGGGGTGCAGTGTTGGAAGGAAGGCAAGTGCCGGGGGGCAAGCCGTATGGACTATGTTGTATACCAAGCTACCAAAGACAAAGGCTTGGTGCTTATCAGGGGAAGCCACTCCAGCTGGGCATAGAGGGCACACCGATGCATAAGACGATGTGCAGAGAGGCAAAGCGACAGACATTGTTATATGCCGCCCCATTTTGCTAGGGAGGCATTCGGGACCAGTGCAAAGCCAACAAGCCCATAGTAGAGCGTAGGTAGGAGGATCCCCCTGGCTATGGCGAGCCAAGCAGCCGGGGTGAGGCAGTTCTTGGCCCTGTAGGCTAGGCCAAGCTTACAGTCTGACTCTTTGTAAATGTTCCGGAAATGCTCAGTGAAATCAAGCTGGGGGTCAAGGGTCACTCCTAGGTACCTAGCGGAGTTCAGGACAGGCAGGAGAGAGCCGTTCCCCCATTTTGGTGATGGGGAAGGGCAAGAAGCCGATTTTGACGCCGAATCTCGAATAACATGGCGTGGGTTTTGTCAAGATTTACGGTGCTTGGTCCCATGAGCCAGTTCTGACACGCCCAAAGTCGGAATTGAGTTGGGAGTTGATGGTAACAGGTTCAGGGTGCTAGAGTAATACCAGATCATCCGTGATATAGAGTAGTAGACCTGAAGGTTGTAACTAAGGGGAGTTTGTTTACATAGAGGAGAACAGAATGGGACCAAGAACGGACCCTTGGGGTACACCACATCTAACTGGGGAGAGGCCGAAGGGCATGGTTAAACAGGTGTTGTTGTCTCCCCAAGATAGCTGTGAACCAGTCAAGAGCTCGGGAGAGAAGCCTTGCCCAAGTAGGGTGGAGATAAGGAGATTATGGTCAACTCGGTCAAAGGCCTTAGAGAGGTCAACAAAGATGGCCCCAGTCAGTTTACCAGCATCTGTGGCGGCTCTGCCCTGGGAGGTGACCACGCGAGAGCGGTGGATATGCTATGCCCCTTCCTGAAGCCGTGCTGGGCAGGGGAGAGAACTGCATACTCCTGCAGGTAATGGGAGATTTGTCCAGCCACAGCTTTTCAAGTAGCTTGCTGGTAGCAGGGAGTAAGGCAATGGGGCAGTAGTTATTCACCCTCCTTGGGGTCGCCATGCTTAAACACCGGCGACCTTGGCCACCTTCCATATATCAGGTACTTATCTCAGAGGTGAGGGAAGAGTTAAAAATGTGGGGTAATTGGCCGAGCAAGGTAGGAGCCCCTAGACCTGAAGCTTAGGTTCTAGGTGATCATAACCCACCCCAGAGTGGTGTGAGAGCCCGGCTAGGAGAGTTTGAGTTTCTCTGGCAGAGACTTTCCTCAGGTAAAAAGGAGGCCAGGAGGAGGGGGGGTGGCCCTGAGGTTCCATGGAGGTGAAGGGAGGTGAGGGGTGGCCGGCAGTTCTGAGAACAGATGGTTGAACTCTGAGGCGATGGTCAGGGGGTTGTTGCAGTTGGCCCCTTCTAAGTTCATGTCAACGACCGAGTGCATGGCGGACACACCTACCATACTTTTGATGTTTTTCCAGAAACTCCGGGGTTGTGTTTCGATTTGAGCAAAGCTGATTTACAGAACTCACTCTTGGCGGCACGATAGTGGCCTTACAAGAGTTCCTGAGTCGCCGATATTCAAGGTGATCAAGTGGGTCACTGGAAATTTTGTAGTTGAGCCAGCACTTGTCTCTGCTTCATGAGAGCAAGTAGTCCACCATGCAGCCACTTGGTGACAGTGCTCCTCACCCTTCTTTTAGTGAGGGGAGCATGCTTATCCTGCAGGGGGATGAGAATCGATAGGAAGTGATCTAATGCAATGGTCGGGTTACTGGTACTAAGTACCCTGGCCAAGTCAGTACGACGGTGGTCATTCAGGTAGTCGTTTAGGATAAGTTTGGAATAATCCCTGACCTGAATCACTCTACTGGGAATTTTTTGGGCAGAGGATCCCCATACGCATTAGATGGGTGAGTGATCGGATATCACGTCCGCAGAATACCAGATTGTAGGATTTTATCCGACAGTTGCTAAGCAACCAGTCGATAAGCGAGCCTTGTCCTCTCGGTGGAGATATGAGTGGTCCGGAGATGGTCTGACAAAGGGCTGGGCCAGACAGAAGCGGCTCAATGAGCTTGATATTGGGCCCCAACCAGTTGAGGTTGAGATCCCCAGGATAAGGACCCCATTAGACCCCACAGTGCCTTTTAAGTGGTCAAGCAGAAAGGAGAGTCCGGGTAAGCCGTCCTTGGGGGGATTGTAGGCACAGACCAGGTGCACCTTTTTGGAGTTACCGAGTAGCAACAGGAAGTGAATGAATTCACAACCTGTGGGGTTGGGCAGAGATAGGGATACCATGGATACATTTAGGTGCCCCCTGAAGTACAGGAGTACTCCCCCCAACGTTTGTTACCAGTTCTGTCCCGCCTGATGAGGCTGTAACCCGGGACGGCACATGTGGTGTCAGGAATACCAGGCTTCAACCAGGTTTCCGTGAGTCCCAGAATGTCAGGCTCATACAGGTTCACCCAAGCAGTCAGTTCTGCCAGGTTATGGAGGATCGTTGATATTTAGATGAGCTATTTTTATCCCTTTTTCAGCAGCCAGGCAGGGGCTGCTTGGGTGAGTGGGGGGCTGGGTGCCCAGGGTAGAAGGGTGGAGACCGGCAGCACGAGAGGAGCCATGGTCTAGTACGACTAGGCTGCAGGGTAACCCTGGCTTGAGAGCAGTCCAGAGAAACCAATGAACGGAGCCCTTAGTAGAGGTGCATTTCCAGCGAACCAGGGTATAGAAAGAGGATCCTGACAGGGTCCAAGGAACTCCCGAGGAAGAGGGAGTCTAGGGAATGGCTAAGTACAGGGCAGGGATAGTAGCTAGGAGAGAAGACAGGGACAGCCTCAGGACCAGAGGTGGATCCTTATGTAGGCACACACGGAGAGCCAAAGTTCTCATGTGGCATATAACATAATCAGAGAGGAGAGCCTGGTTCACAATATATCAAAGGATGTGTGAATAGAGAGTGCCTAGGAGTCACTCTGTGGGCAGGCTAGCAGGCACAACGCTTAGAGGGAGAGAGAGAAAGAGAGAGAGGGGGAGAGAGAGAGAAATAGCCCTCTAGTGGCAGGCAGCTATAGCCTGCAGATGGTAAACAGGGCTGATGGGATAAATCTGTGCACGTGATAGCAGCTATATATACCATGCACCACCAAGGGTGGTGGTGGGGGGCGTTGGGGCAGCCGGCGAAGCCGGTGGGGCTAGTGCTAAGTCACTGTCCTTGCTAGCACCACCTCATTAAAGGAGAGGGCAGCGTGGTCCTGAGGACAAAGCGGGCGTATGTCACGCAGGGCGACCAGCCAAAGGACTCGGAGCACAGCCACTTTGTAGTAGACATATTGTTGGCAAAATAGACCATTCAGGAATGGTAGTTACCTGCTGCCGCCAACGGGGAGAGAACCGCCTCGGGGGGTGGGGGGAAGCAGCAGCGGCGACCTGGAGCGGATTCCTCGGGTCCTGTGGGGAGAAGAAACAGAGCAGGATGAGCTAACTTAAATACCAAGGGGAGCGGGGGCTGCTAAGCCACAGACTGTACTTGATGGGTGCAGCTGGGGGGGGCTGTAGAAACAGACTGCCTGGACAGGGCTGGGGGGGCTGAGGGAGATTAATTAAAGTGGCTGACAATCAGACTACACATACAACTAAAATCAGGCTGTATAATATATTCAAAGCCAAGCTAGATAACCCTCAGCCTGTACAAGCAACCTAAGTTAGAACTGAACAATTACTAGGTGTACAATACAGTTCACAGTGGTGGGAAAAACAACAAAATGCTGGTAAAAGCAGGCAGACGAAATGCAAACAAAATAACCTATCAGCACATGTGCGCCGGTATTTAAAGTCCTTAATTTAAGTCACTGTCCTTGCTAGCGCTCACACTCATTAAAGGAGAGGGCAGCGTGGTCCGTGGAGGACAAAGTGATGGGGCGTTTCACGGCAGGCAAGCCAGCCAAAGGACCCTCCGAGCACAGCCACTGTAGTAGACGATTGTTATTGTTGGCAAAATAGACCATTCAGGAACGGTAGTTACCTGCTGCCACCAACGGGAGAGAACCGCCTGGGGGAAGCAGCGGTGACATGGAGCGGATTCCTCGGGCCCTGCTTCCGCCAACAGGAAGAGAACCGCCTCGGGGTGGGGAGCAGCAGCGGCAATCTGGAGTGGATTCCTTGGGGCCCTGCTGCCACCAACGGGAAGAGAACTGCTGGTGGTGGGGAGCAGCGGCGACCTGGAGTGGATTCCCGGGGCCCTGCTGCGCTAACGGGAGAGAACCACCTTGAGGGTGGGGGAGCAGCAGCGCAACCCCGACAGGATTCCTCGGGCCTGCTGCCGCCAACGGAGAGAGAACCACCCCAGGGGTGGGGGGGCAGCGGCAACCTGGAGCAGATTCCTCGAGGCCCTGCTGCCGCCAACAGGGAGAGAACCACCGTGGGGAGCAGCAGCGCGACCTGGAGCGATTCCTCGGGGCCCTGCTGCTGCCAACGGAGAGAACTGCCTCGGGGTGGGGTGGCAGCTGCAACCTGGAGTGGATTCCTCGGCCCTGCTGCCGCCAACTGAGGAGAGAACCGCCTCGGGGTGGGGAGAGTAGCTGCAACCTGGAGCAGATTCCTTGGGCCCTGCTGCCGCCAACGGGAGAGAACCACCTCGGGGTGTGGGGGCAGCAGCAGCGACCTGGAGCAGATTCCTCGGAGAGGGCAGCGTGGTCCGCTGGAGGACAAAGCGGCGATGCCACGGCAGGCGACCCAGCCAAAGAACCACTCAATGGGCACATGGAAGGCAGAAATGACAGCCAAGTGCACCTTAATAGAAAGTGTGGCAGACCTGCACCTGATCAGGACAGCAAATACTCTAGTACCTGGTTCACTGGACAGGTAAAAGGATCCAGTTGGTGAGAAGAGGGAGGGAAGGGAGGAGGGTAGCAATAATAGTCAAAACTGCATTACCATAGGAGGAGGAGGAGGCAGAGGGAACTGTGGAGGCACTTGGCTCACCTTGATAACAAGGGGAAGAGAGTAAAATAGAGTGGTGCATAGACTCCCTGCGCTATGGGAGGAGCTGGAGGAGAGTCTGGTGGCAGATGTTGGGAGACACTGCAGATTGGGAAGGAAAGGTGGTGGTGTTGGGGACTTAAACATACCAGGAACAGACTGGGAGACTATGACATCCTCGGTGGCCAGGGAACAGAGGTCGTTGGATGTCTTTCAGGACGCTGCCCTAACTCAGCAGGTGGGGGAAGTGACCGAGGAGGCATGGATACTGGATGTGGTCCTGCCAGACAGTGACCAGACTGGGGACCTGGAGTAAGGACCCATTGCCAGGGAGCGACCATGTCACGGTCTGGTTCTGCCTTAACCTAGGAGGGGTAGAGGGCTGCACAAAGACGGAGGTAACTGACTACAGGGGGTGGATTTCAAGGAAATGGGAAGGATCCTTAAGGAGCACTTGGATGGGACTGGGCCAGACATGGACGCTGACAATAGGTGGGAAATCATCAGAAGGGGGTGCAGGATGCTACCAGCACCTGCACAAGAGTAAGATGAAAATGTGGCAGGGCCCGAAAACTCTGCTGGTGGACCAGGGAGGTTCAGGAGGTGGTGAGGGGAAAGAAGGCGGCCTATAGGCAATTCAAGTGCTCAAGGAGTGAAACGGACCGAGGGGAGTACGAGCTGATGGCCAGAAGGGCCACTAGGGTGGTGAGGGCAGCTAAGGCAAGGAAGAAGCAGAACCTAGCCAGGGAAATTAGGAGAGGGAACAAGGGGTTCTTTAGATACATTGGGGAAAAACGAAGGGTGAAGGGGCAGATTAGCAGGATTAAAACATGGGAGGGATGGGCACAATCCGGGGAGCAGGCTAGAAGTATGAATATGCTTCGCCTCAGTTTTCACCAAGGAAAATGGGGGGTCTGCATCATACATAGGAGGAGACGGTGAAACTGGGGACCCCACCGACCTGGCAGGTCCGAGGGCACCACTGGCAGGTGGGGGGCAAAGCAGGGGACGAGGTACCGGAGGTGGAAACATGACTTTGACGGCAGATAAGGACTGCTTAGCTCACCTAGTCTGCCCATTTCCCTACCTACAGGATAGGCCGCAGATCCTAGTTAACCAACAGCCTATTTCTTCCTACCCCCCACAAGAATTGCCTTATGTCTGTCCCATGCATTCTTGTATTCTCCCACAGTTTTAGACCCCACAACCTCCATGGGAAGGCTGTTCCATGCATCCACTACCCTCTCTGTGAAAAAATACTTCCTCACATTGCTCTCGGAACCGCCCCATCTTTAAATTGTGTCCCTTGTTCTTGCATGTCTCTTTTCTGAAAGATGCTACCTCTTTGGACTTTGTTGATTCCACTGAGGTACTTAAAAGTTTCTATCATGTCCCCCCCTCCCTTCTTTCCTCAAGGGTACACATATTAAGCTCCTTTAGTCTTTCCTCATACTACTTCTCTTGCAGACCCTGCACCATTTTAGTTGCCCTCCTCTGGACTGTCTATGTCCTTGCGGAGATGGGGTCTCCAGAACTGGACGCAGTACTCCAGATGGGGTCTCACCAACTGTCTGTACAGAGGGATAACAACTTCCTGTTTTCTGCTGGTGATGCCTCTCCCTATGCATCCCAGTGTACCCCCAGCCCTCCCTACTGCCTTCTCACATTGCTTGCTAACCTTAAGGTCATCTGATATGATTACCCCCAGGTCCCTTTCCTTTTTTGTTGTTGTTACTACCTCCCCCCATTGTGTAATCTTCCCTGGGTTCTTGTTTCCCAGGTGCATTATTTTGCACTTTTGCACTGAATCCTAGCTGCCATACTTGACCATTCCTCCAACCTTTCCAAGTCCCTTCTCATCCTTTCCACACCTCCTTGTGTATCAACCCTGTTGCAGATCTTTGTGTCATCTGCAAGAGGCATACTTTCTCTTGCATTCCCTCTGCAATGTCACTTATAAAGACATTAAAAAGGACTGCACCCAGTACTGAACCCTGCGGTACCCCACTAGCAACCCCTCTTTCTTCAGAGTGGACTCCAGTGGAAATCATGGAAGAGAGAGTGAGGGAAGCCCTCAGGTCCCTTAAGACGGAGAAATCACCAGAGCTGGATAAATTGCATCCCAGAGTGCTGAAGGAACTGGCAGATGTCCTGGTGAAAACCCTGGCAGAGCTCTTCAGCATCTCTCAGAGGTCAGGGTGGGTGCTCCAGGACTGGAAGGTGGCTCATAGTGCCTATCCACAAGGGGAAGATCAAGGAGATGGCAGGGAACCAGGTCTGTCAGTCTGACGTCGGTAGTGGGCAAGGTGATGGAGGGTATTGTCAAGGAGAGACTGGGGGGGACCTGGAAAAGTTGGGGTGCCTGGATGATAGACAGCATGGATTCATCCCAGGGAGATCGTATCAGACAAACCTTGTGGAGTTCTATGAATGGGTGATGAGTCCTGGACCTGGGTAGACCAGTGGACATCCTCTTTCTTGACTTCAGCAAGCCGTTTGACTCTGTTCCTCACGGAAGCCTGTTGGATAATCTGGGAGAAATGGGGGTGGGGAACCAGATGATCAGATGGATAGGAAATTGGCTCCAGAACTGGACCCAGAGGGTCATGGTTGGTGGGATAGTCTCATCCCAAGGAGGGTCATTAGTGGAGTCCCTCAGGGATCGGCCTGGGCCCCTCCTGTTCAACGCTCACGCCTCTGATATAAGGAGGGTATCAGGAGTGAGATGAGTTTCTTTGTGGATGACTCAAAACTGGGGTGGTGGTGGATGGGGAGGAGGGAGGGTGGCCCAACAGGGGGACCTAGAGGTCTGGAAAGGTGGTCCAGAAAGCAGAAGCTGAGGTTCAATGCAGGAAAATGCAACGTACTGCACCTGGAAGCCAGAAACCTGGGACAAGTGTACACCCTGAAGGGGGAAATGCTACAAGTCTCGATGGCTGAGAGAGACCTGAGGGTGGTGGTGGATGTCAAGATGAACAACTTCGAGACTTGTAGGAGGGCAGCAGCAAAGGCCAACAGGATGCTTGGATGCATCGCTAGGGGTCTCACCTCCAGAAGGAGGGAAGTGATACTCCCACTGTATAACTGCTTGGTGAGGCTACACCTCGACTACTGCATGCAGTTTTGGAGGCCACATTTAAAAAGGGACATTGAACTCCTGGAGAGGGTCCAGAGGAGGGCAACCAAAATGATTTGGGGCTTGGGGGATGGGACCTATGGGGAGAGGCTTGAAGAGCTAAATATGTACACATTGGAAGAGAGAAGGGACTGGGGGGACATGATAGAGATCTTCAGGTACATAAAGGGGGTAAATAGGGGAGGAGCAGTCAGGGTGTTCCGAAGGAAGGGGGGGGCAACTAAAGGGCAAGGGTGGAAGCTGGAGTGGGGAGATTCAGGGGAGAAAGGGGGAGGTGCTACTTCACTGAGAGGGTGGTGGAGCCATGGAATGCACTGCCCAGGGGGCTGGTGGAGGCAGAAACAGTGGAGGGGTTCAAGAGGGGATGGGACAGGTACAGGGGAAGGGTTCCTGAAGCAAAAACCAGTGCAGCAAGAATATCTGGGACTGGGAAGGGAGAAGCCAGAGAGGGAGAGGGGAACAGCAAGGTCAGCTCCGAGGGTGGGGGCTGACCAAACGAGCAGACATGAAAGACCGTTAGGCCTATTCTGCTGGCATTTTAGTATGTTAGTATTTTAGCAGCGGCCCACAAAGTAAACTGCTTCCACTTCATAGAGTAAGTGGTTCTGGTGGAAGGCTTTCTGCAGCCTCCAAGACACCAGCCACCATTTGTGATACTTCAAACCTGGCAATGGCTATATCTTCAGGAGGCACGCATGAAAGTGGAGTGGCTTGAGGTCTGGATGGACTAGAATTCCTGCCCTGTGACAGAAGACACTGGTGTAACAGTAGGAAAGTACGGAGGTTCCACCACCAGCTGCTGCAGTAAGGGAAACCAAATATGACGAGACCGCAGGGGTAATGAGTATCAGAGTTGCCCCTCCATTTGAAGCTTGATTAGTACTCTGGATTAGACAGAAGGGAGAGAAGGCATACAAGAACCTCCTTTCAAGACAGGGACAATGTGTCTCACCAGAAACTCCAGGCCCTGGAGTGAGGGAGCAGAAAAGTGGCAGTTTTGCATTGGGTGGGGAGTAAAAGGTCCAGCTCTGGGCAACCCCACCTGATGAACAGGTCTTCTACGACCGAGGTCAGCAGTTCCCACTGCATCTTGGACAATGACTGGCTTAGTCTGCCTGCCAAGACATTTTGAACCCCTGGAACATGTACTGCTGATGGTTCTAGACTGTGTTCCACAGCCCAATACCAATGCCTTCCTACACAGCCGATGAGTTCCCCCTTACTTGTTGATATAGTGCATCACATTACGTTGTCCATCTGAATTAACAGGGGACCCACGAAGCGATGAGACTGGAAGGCCTGTGGGCCATACAGAACAGCCATCATTTCTAGGATGTTTATGTGGAGGGTGCTCTCCCCTTTCATCAATGTCTCCTCTGTATGTTGAGGTCCCAGATGTGCCCCCCAGCCCATCATGGGCTGGTGGGCATCCCTGAGGTATCTGTAGTGAGGATTTGATGAGGAGAAGGAATCAGGAAAGGAAACCCTTTCAACAAATGGTTGGGTTCCATCCACCACTGAAGTATCTTTCTGACAAGGGAGGTTACTAGAACTTTCTGTTCTAGGTCATCTGTACATTGGTCCCACTGGACCCTTAGTATCCATTAAGATCCTCATGTGCAGTCTGGCCAGTGGTACTGTGGTGACGCTCACTGCCTTCAGGCCTAAGAGTTGCAGGGATGTCCTGGCTGTGACATACCTATTGTTGTAGACTATTTAGGCCTTTTCCGTCAGATGCTCTGCCCTGTCCTGTGGCAGGAAGGCTAGGTCTTGGGCTGTGTCCAGGTCTGCTCCTATGTACTGTAAGCACTGGCAAGGGGTCAATACTGACTTTGTTACAGTGATAGTAATCCCTACAGCATCGAACAGGTGTCACGTGCAGTCAAGGGTATGGGAAAGCTACTCCTTGGAGTGTGCTTTGAGAAGTCAGTGTCCAGGTATGAGAAGAAATACAGACCTTCCCTGTGAAGGGCTGCTGCCACAACTGCTAAACATTTGGTAAATACCCGTGGTGCAGATGACAAGCCAAAGGGCAATACCTTAAACTGGTAGAGTGCTTTCCAGAAATAGGAGTCTTAGGTGTTTCCTGTGAGCGGTGGAGATCTTGATGTGCAGGTAAGCATCTTGCATATTCAGAGAGCAAATCCAGTCCCCTGTTTGCAACAATGGAAACAGGCCTTGCAGTGTTACCATTCCAAACTTCTTGTATTCTACAAAAAAGTTAGGTCCCTGAGATCCAATATGGGTCTTAGGTCTCCTGTACATTTTGAACTAGAAAGTACCAAGAACAGAACCCTGTGTTTCTTTTGGTCCATGGGGACAGGTTCTATGGCCCTCTTCTGCATCACAGTGTGAATTTCCTCCAGAAGCAATGGTATGTGATCTGGATAGTAGTGGACATGCTTTGGCGGATGGTCTGGAGGTAGTTCCAGAAACTCTAGAGAATGGCCTTGTGCTATTATCTGCAGGTCTCAAGAATCTGAAGTTACTCTTCTCGACTGGTCCACATGAAGAGAAAGGTGATCCCCTATGTCCTCCCCTGGTGGTATAGGTTGTGGGGGGGGGGTTGCAGAAGGAGTCAGGCAGAGCTGGTTGCTGCAGCTGCCGCCAGAGTGCCACTTCTAGGGGCTTTTCAGTGGGCACCTGAGGTGGAGCCTGGCAGGGCAAGGCTGTTGCTGTTCTCCAGTTGCCTGGCTGTCTATTTGTGGACCGGTGTCGGGTCATGGTCAGTCAAAAGGGTATCCTCTGTCTAGTCCATGTCTGGGTATGACAGAGGGAATGTCTTCAGGGTTCTGCCTGAGGCCTGTAAGTTGGAAAAAATATCTTGCACATCTGCTGCAAACAGTTTATATCTCCTGTAGGGTGCATTGGGGATGGACTGCTGCACACCATTAGCAAAGTCAGCCACTCTGAGCCAGAAGCGCCTGCTGAAGTAAATAGCAGAGACAGCTGCCCTAGCAGAGGTATCAGAGATATTGCAGGTGGAGCATATGAGATGCTGTCCTGAGTTGGCACCTGCAGACAGGGCATTCAGTATCTGCTGCTTGCAGTACTGCTGGTACTCTCCAGAGAGTATTCTGGTATTTAACCATGTGAGCTTGGTAATGTTCAATCCCAGCCCTAGAGAAGTGGAAGCAAAGGTTCTATTACCCAAGACATTAAGCCTCCAGGATTCCTTGTCAGGAGAAAGGAACCAAGGTGCTTTGAACCTAGTCCTGTCATGGGTCATGCTGATGACCACAGAATCCACCTTGGGCTGGCCTGCAAAAAAGGGTTTGCCTGAGGGGCCTGGTACAGCTTATCTACCTTCCTTGGTATGGCAGGTATCATGTTAGGCCTGTGCCAGGCAGTCAAGATGGCATCCCTAGGCTGGCAGAAGGAGGAATAACTATGGGTGGAGTAACAGGCAGTTCTAAGAAGTCTGCTAAATTCTTTATTTTTATTTTTTATTTAGAGATTCGAAACAACCTTTGAGCATGAGCTCTTTACAAAGTTTCCACATCATACAAACATAAAATACATGCACGAATCAGATACAAACAACAGACCAGTTACAAAGAAATGCAGGATTACCTCAGTATACACAAGAACAAAAAGATAGCTTTCTACAAGTGACAAAGGAGCAGGAGACTGGGCAGGTTCAGGGAGACTCCACCAGTCCGCTGGGCTCAGCAGGTGTTGGAGGGGCTAGAGCAGAGTAAATTCAGGAAAAGCTCACTCCCAGATGTGGTAGTATCAGGTCAGGGGAGGTAAGGAGCAACCTCAAGCTAAGAGGCCTTGTCTAGCAGCAGGTAAGGCAGGAGGAGGGGCATGGGGGACAGGATGTGCTGTAGGAGGGGCTAGTGGGCCACAAGTATTGGTGGAAAATAATGGAGAAGGGGGAAGGGAGAAGGGAGAGGGACATGGGATAGGAGGCTGGTCAAGGGATATAGACACAACCTTGGTCAGGCAGGGGGGAGACCCAGAGGGAAATTCTTAGTAATATCCTGCTCCTTTGCATCAAACCCCATTGTAGACAGACGTTCTTGCATTACTGTTATAAAGGAGGGGTCTTCAGATGGAGACCAGGTGGTGTAAACCACTAAGTCTTCATTCTCGGTAGAAACTGTGGAACTTGTTCTATCACAAGTGTCCACAAACTCCACTCCCTCTTCCTCCTCCTCATCCAGAATAAGCTTTGGGTTATACTCCTGGTCGTCGTTGAGAAGGTCTGGAGGATGCAGTGGGGGAGTTGAAGAAGCCATTGATGGCCTGGAAGGTATCTGGCACATCAATCTGGCAGGCATCATCGCTGAGGTTTGTTGGTATACCCCATCGAGGAAAAGTTTGTCGATGGAGGAGGAGGTAACAGGCATTTAAGAATGTCCATAAAGGACGCAAGAACTGAATGAAAATCTGCACTTCTTGTGTTCGTAGGACCACGGTACATGTTGACAGGGGAGGCAAGGGCCTCAGTGTCAATTGTGACACCAGCCATAACAGGTCTGGAGGCATTAGAAGTTAACCCAGCCATGTCGACAGTCTGGGCAACAGGCTGCATTGCTGCCAGAGCAGTCGACGGTCCAGAGGAGGTCATATCTCAATGGATGGGCAACCTGGAATGCACAGGATGGTCCTTCCCTTTTCTTTTTGTCTCTCCTGTGCTTGTGGTGGTGAGACCTAGATGTTTTCTCCCAGGACTAGGGCCTTCGAATCATAAGGAGTGGGTCGGCGATGTAGCGGGGTTTTTGTGGTGGAGCTTCTTCTCCATTTGTACTAAGCACTGTTTTAACAGATGCTTTTCTAAAGCACCTTTTCTGCGACACCAGGTGGCCATGTTAGAGCCCTTACAAATCGACCACATCTTGACGTCGTGGTCTGGGCCAAGACAACACATGCAGACATCGTACAAGTCTTTAGAACATGTTTTCTCACTGCACTGACAATATCTGAAGAGATTCGATGGCGACAGCTCTGGAGACGACATACACACCACTGAAAATCACTTTTAAAAAGTGATTACTCTCAGAATAAAGAAAAAATTATGATTTCAGCAATGGTGTTTCTGAGGGGGGGGGGTGCAATGAGAAAAGTCAACAGTGGGAAAAGAACTGAGGAGGGAAGAGGCCACCCATGTTTATATAGGAAGAGCTGATGTAAGATGTCATCGTGAGTGGTCCCTAGTGGACAGCTTGCAAAAAGTTTCCATGTGGTCCTAATGCCTTGTGGCTATAGTTCCATAGGTATGGCCTGATCAAAGAGATATCCTTGAAGGAGATTGATACATGCTGAATAGAATGATCACATGAAAAACAGTATCAACTAAGCTGATTCTTAATGGCTAGACTCCCAAGCTTTCACTAAAAAAAATAAGTTTCTAGCCCCAACAGTTCCAAACTCTGACCCTTCAAAAGATATCTTCTTTAAAATGTGATATCTTCTGAACGATTAGGGTACAAACTTCACTTTTTCTAAATGAAAGCTTGTCAACTAAGTAGATTTATAAACATATAGTTTGAGAAACTGGCCAGATAAAAAGTGATATATCTTTCAACAATCAAAGATATCACTATAACATAATACATCAAGAAAAAATATTGATATATTTTCTTGATCCATTATAACATAGTGACAGCAGCAAATTGTTCTGGGCAAATCTAAACGATAACATTGGGAAGGACCCTAAAATAGCACCAGCCATGCTAAATGTTGACAGCGTCCCTGCCTCGAACCCTCTGCTCATCGCTAACTCTCTGAACCTCACCTTCTCGGATCTCAGCAGTGTGTTTCCGATGAACTTCTTCAATATCCCTGCTCCAGGGGTCAATGAGAAGACCCCACCATGACCAAACTGGTCACTCTTCTGTTTCAAACTGGTCTCCGAAGCCACTGCTAGAAAATATCTTGAAAAAACCCTCAGTGAATCAAGGCACAGTGGGGACTCTCTGGACCTAAAATTTGTTTGACTAACACTAGACAAAGTACTTGGTCCACTGACAAAGAGAATTAATCTATCCCACTGCCACTCCAAATTCCCCCAAATCTGGAAAGCTGCCATGGTCACCCTGGTACACAAAAGTGGTGACCAGTCTCTTCAAAACAACTACAGGCCGATCGCAGTACTCCCTCGCTCTCCAAGGCCCTTGAAAGGATTATGGCTGATCAGCTGGTGGAGTACTTCAATCAATATCAGCTCCTATGCCCAGAACAGCATGATTTCCGAGCTGGCACTAGCACTATCACAGCTTTCCTGGAATTTACCAGATTCATACATAGTGCTCTTTGACAACCGCACATTGTAGGCGGCCTTTGTTGTCATTATTTGTATTTCTGCTCCTCCTGTCGGCCACCCCATTCCGACTGACCCCCAGTCCCATCCTCGAATAGCCGGTGCCTACCTTATGCCAAGCCAGGAAAGGAGCCTGAAGGAGTCGTGTCATCGCCCTGCTGCCACCGGCATTTTCTGCCTCTGGTTATCACCCAGGAGCCCCAGGAGTAGGTGCGCATGCTCCTATGGCCCCAGTTATGGCTTCTTTCCCCCACCCCATGGCCTAATGCCCAGCCTCCTCTAAGCCCGTGCCACTCCTAGCCTCCACTAGGGGTCACCATTGGCCGAGGGGGTGCCGCATCCCCTCCCCGGCGAGGAGAGCCTGCCTGCCGGCATCTAAATCCAGCTCCGCCTTCCCCCCCCCCGCTGCTGACCTCCAATGACCCGAGCTCATTCCCGAACCCGGGTCGCAAGCATGCCATGACGTATGTCGCCCAGCGCCAACCCTCAGCACCACCGGTCCAACTGTAGGGGTGGCTTTGTTGACCTATCAAAGGCATTTGACATGGTCCATCATGCCCTCTTCCTTGAACAGCTCTTGGACATAGGGCCAGCCCTAGAAACCACAGCATGGTTTTGCAGCTACCTTAGCCTGCGATCACATTAAGTAAAGATCGGGACATCCTATCAGAAAGTCGACTAGTCAGATCAGGGTACCACAAGGATCCATACTCAGTCCATTTCTCTTCAGTGTTTTCCTAAACAACTTCCCAGCTGCTTGCAATATCCACATGCTCCTTACGCAGATGATGCAGTGATCTTTACTAGCAACCTCGACCCCACACTTCTGTAATACGACCTCCAGAGTGACTTTGCAGCAGCTGAAAAATGGTTCAAAGAGCAAAACTGGTCATGAACTATAAAAGATCAAGACCATGCTCTGCCACTGCCTAAAACAAGCTAAAAGCTATCCTCTGGCAATTCAGAATGACCCGATAACACCCTGGAACTAGTCCCCATTTCTAGTACCTGGGAATCACACTGACACTGCCCTGTCTTCCACACAGCACATTGACATCACAGCCAAAGCCGTTAACACCAGGATCAGTATCCTGTACAGACACAGACATTGCCTGACCTATGAAGCTCTGAACTTGGCAATTAACAGTTCACTCATCACTCTGACTGACTATGGCCTAGCTGTCTATGGCTCTGCTTATTGACACAGCACTACATCTCTCTCAACAGCCTTAAACAAAGACTGTTCACTAATGCCCCAAAACTTACCCACCCTGTGAGCTTATGCACAATCGGGCTGGCTTCAACTGAAGGGCAGAATACTTTATCAAACCTCCTACTCACAAAAAAGGTCTCACTAAACTTACTTCCTCAAGGAGTACAGAGCCTTCTATCACCACCTGTACATGCCAAACACACAGGGAGCTCAACTACACAAGTATTCCATGTGCCCAGGTGCCGCACAACTATGGCCTAGCAATCCTTTGCTCACCGGGCCCCTCTGTGGACAAATGGTCTACCACCTGACATCGCTAGAGCCATAACCCTTGAGTCCTTTAAGCGCAAACTCCTTCAGTACCTCACCGACAACAGTACTGTAAGTGCTCCCGCTAGTCTGTGCCCACAACTTTAGTCTGCCTCAATACTTCCAATTCCTGGCCCACCAGGTTACGTCTTTGCCCTAGCACTTGCCTCCCACCCCTACTCCCTGGCTCTTTTCTTTCCCTCTGCCCTCCCTATCCCAGCTCCCACTGCCCCTTCCTACCTCACCCTAACAGTCTGCCTCTACCTCTCTCTCTTTTGCAGGATGCTGGCATACCATGAACAATGCCGTAGCACAATTCGTGAACTGCTTGTCATTGCAACCCATGTACAGTTGACTTTTTGGTACTCTGCATGTATACTTTACTGTAACTTTATTGTGTCTTCTTGTGTTAATGTATCTAACATGGAACCTTCTCTACAAGCATCTGCTTACAGATGTCATCCAAGACTTCAATAAAAAATATATATATCTTTCATTGTACAACTATTTCATGGGTTTTGAAATGTTCAGCCTCAGTAGCAGTACTAACCATATTTAAATACAAATAACTTTAAATGAGAAATAATAGCATGGGATTGTGAGCACAAAAGTTGTTCAGCACAAAATATCTACAAAATGAGTAGTGCTTCATTTATAGACACCTTTTAGATTTTTATACTGCAAAAATGTTTTTATAATCAGTTAAAAAGGCAGAACACTTTTTTTAACTTTTTTAATGAACAAATACGGATAACTTACAATGAAAAATGATGGCATGGTACTGTGAGCATTGAAGTTGTTCAGCACAAAAACAGCTATGAAATGAGTGTTTCATTTATAGATACCTTTTACGGATCTGGTCAGTCAAGTGTGCATATGAATAAGAACGTGGTAAAAACTGCAAAGAGAAAAGGGCGAAGGTGAAAACAGCTACAAGGAAATTATAACATGGACATTATAGCGCTATACTATACTGTAGCTGTTTTCAGTTAGGCAAGCAAACGGAAAGTGTCATAGTGTGTTACTTCATCATGCTGCCAGCATGGTGTACTGGTTACAGTGAAAAGTTATGAATGCCTTGACGACCTGTGGACCTGGGTTTGAATCTACCCTTCCTTGAATTTTTTTTTTGTGATGTTTGGAGCATTATCAAGGATATTTATTTTTAGTATGGGTGGTGAAGTCCCCGCATGGGGGATGCAGAGTGTGCAGCCCCCTGCATAACATTGTGGAACGGGTAGTGACCATGTTCAATTGCCCCCCACGAGCTAGTGACTCTCCCTCCTCCCAACGTTCTGCCCCCCCCCGAATAAATGGCCCCACTCCATTATTCTTATGTGTGTCTTTTGTTGTTCCTTGTCTGCTGGGGAGTGGTCTGAAGCTATATTTCACTGTAGCTGTTTTCATTACAGCTGTTTTTTCCTCACGTTGTTTTCCCGATGTGGTTTTGTACCATGCTACTATTGTTTAGCACTGTTGACCTAGTCCCTTGCTTTTGTAGATACCTTTTAGATTTCTTTTTTATAATCAGAAAAAAATGGCAGAAAGTAAATTTTTTTTCACTTTTGTGATGAACAAATGCGAATAACTTTGAAATAATAAAGTACAGCATAGTTCTTTGAGTAACACAATTTGTTCAGTACAAAAATATCTATAAAATGAAAGGAGTTTCATTTATAGATACCTTTTACTTTTTTTATAATCAGCAAAAAATGGCAGCACATGCCATTTTTTTTACTCTTTGGAAAAACAAATGCCCCCACACCCAAAACAAACAAAAAAAGAATTATACGTCAAACTTTTTCATTATGTACTGGCCATAAGCTGTGTGGCTCAATGTGTTAAACAGAAGTAGTAGCAGATCTTGGAAACCCCTTCTAAACAAGTACTGCAAGTGTAAACAAAGTCAAAAGTTAGCCACACATTTCAAAGTCACAGGCACTTTTGTAGACACTCCAAATCATGTTTATCCTAAAAGATATGTTCGTATAATCAGACCATGACATGGTCTGATTGAAGATATCGTATTTATCATCATTCAAGGCCAATGATATTAAGATATCTCTCTCACGGCTTCACCACTCATGAGGTATCATATCATTAGCCTCTCATAAAGATAAATATGATATTTTTAGTCAGGCCATGTCATAGCTCCTATATATCAATAAGATATTACTACATCAACCATATACTAATGTAAAAAAAAAAATATTTAACACATATCAAAAAATAAAGCCCACATCTACCTACATAGCATCCTTCTTGCGGCAGTGAAAAAAGAAACCACCCAGTTATGGCTTAAGCCGGAAAAAAACCCACTATACTGAGCTTGAAGGACACACTACTGGGTATCTACAAAATGAAGAAACTCATGGTGTACTTGCAAGAAGCAGAGAAAAAATATCAGAAGAACTGATGGAACCCATGGTTACATCATGTTGTGACATGCAGAATGCTTGTTATTCCTTAAATTCCTGATGAGTAAGCCTAGTGGTTCCTGGGGGTTTGGGTCCTCAGGATTCCTTTATCTAACTAAGAGCTGTACTATGGAAACACAGTAACACAGAATTTGATGGCAGATAAGGCCCACTTGGCCCATCCAGTCACACTTTCCCTACATACTGTAATACCGTAGACCTTACTTGATCTCTGACTTAGCCTTCCCTCCCTTCTGTAATGACTAAGGTTCCATCATGCCTGTCCTATGCATTCTTGAATCTCGCCACAGCTTTTGCCCCCCCCCCACCACCTCCGCTGGAAGCCTGTTCCAGGAATCCACCACTCTCTCTGTGAAGAAGTACTTCCTTACATTTCCTCTGAGTCTACCCCCTCCACCTTCATAGCACGCCCTCTTGTTCTTGAGCATCTTTTTTTCTGAAAAATGCTTCCCTCTTGTACCTTATTTATACCTGTGACGTATTTGAAAGTCTCTATCATATCTCCCTTTCCCTTTTTTCCTTCATGGTGTATATGTTGAGGTCCTTTAGTCTTTCCTCGTATGGTCTCTGGTGCAGACCCTGCACCATTTTTGTTGCCCTCCTCTGGATTACCTCTATGCTGTCTATGTCCTTCTCTGAGATGTGATCTCCAGAACTGGAAACAGTACTTCAGTTGATGTCTCACCAATGATTTATTCAGCGTATCACCACCTCCTCTTTCTGCTGGTGATGCCCTCTTATGCACCCTAGCATTCTACTGGCTCGCCCCACAGCCTTGTCACACTGTTTGGCCACATTTAGGTCATCACGTATGTTTACTCCCAGGTCTCTTTCCTGTTTGATCGTCATCAGTACCACCACCCCCCATCTTGTAGTTCCACTCCTGGGTTTCTATACCCTAAGTACATGATTTTGCACTTCTTCACATTCAAATTTAGTTGCCACATTCTTGACCACTTCTCAAGTTTTCCTAGATCCCCATTTATCCCCCCCCCGGGAGTGTCTACCCTACTGCAGATTTTAGAGTCATCTGCAAAAAGGCACACCTTTCCTTCTAGTCCTTCTACAATGTCACTAATAGATAAAGAGGACCAGTCCCAGTACTGATCCTTACAGCACCCTGCTGGTCACCCTCCCTTCCTCTGAGTGAACTCCGTTTACCACCAGCCTCTGATGTCTGTCCCTCAACCAATTCCTTACCCAGTTTACCACTTTTGGCCCCACTCCCAAGCTGCCCAGCTTGTTAACTGGTCTCCTGTGTGGAACAGTGTCGATGGCCTTACTGAAATCTAGATAGGCCGCGCTGGCCTGCCGGTGCAGCGGTTGGAGTTCCGCTTGTGACGCCGGCGAACCAGGTTCGAGAATAAGCCCAGGTCGTCAGAGGCCAGCCGGGGAGAGGATGGAGCATCCCTAGGACTGCGCCTTTCTCCGGGAGTGTGGTCCTTTGCCGGTGAGAGGGTGACACCTAGCAGAAGCTGAGTGTATAACCTGAGACCGATACATAGTCAAGAGGGGAGGTACTGGGGTGGGACAGATGCTGGCATCATTGCATGTCTCTGCTCCAGCCAATGGGGGGACAAAAATCCCTCCTCACCAGACGTCTCCATGATGCCCTGCTTCCAGCTTCAATTAGCCGCCTGGCCACATACTCCCCAACCAGATACTAATACACGGCACCGATTTCTGCTGCAGCACCATGCTCCGCCTCCTGAGGGGCAAGCCAGGAGTAATCGGGGAGGAAAGCGTGGCTATTCGGGCAGTGGAAGCGTCAGGGGCACCGTGACCAGGGCGGATCCTGGACGGAAGGTGAGGGGGTCAAAAAGAGGGGGAAAAAAAAAAAAGAAATCTAGATAGGCCACATCCTCTGCTCCACCCTGATCTACTTCCTTGGTCACCCAGTCAAAGAAATCTATCAGATTTTTTTGACATTATTTCCCCCTGGTGAATCAATGCTGCCTCAGATTCTGTAAGTTGCTGGTATGAAAATATTCCCAAATCCTTTCCTTCTGTAGTGATTCCATAAATTTTTCCACCACCGAGGTCAGGTTGACTGGCCTATATGCAGGGCCCCTGGCATTCTGCGATTCCGCGACCGAGGTGATGGCCGCAGAATTGTTCACCACCCACAGAAATCACTGCTAGCCACAGATTCTGCTCAGTGCAGGTTTAAAATGGCCCATTGTGCAAAATGGCGGCCACACGCAAGGACAAATATGACTCAGTGACTCCTGTGAAAATGTAACAAAAGCACCCCCCCATCACATTAGTGCTGTTGACTAAATTTATTTTCTGATCATTTACTTGCTTTCAAGCCCACCAGCCGCTGTGTACTGGTTCAGTTGCTAGCGGCTGGTGGGTGGCAACCAAAATAAGCCTGTAATTTACAGATCCCTCCCTGCTACCAGTTTTGTGAAGTGGGACTACATCTGCTCTCCTCCAGTCCTCCGCTCCTCTTCCATCTCCAGTGAGTGGTTGAATGGACTGTCAGAGGTGCAGCCAGCACCTCTCTGAACTCCTTCAGTATCCTTGTGTAACCCCTAGATGGCGCTATCCCAAGGGCTACTACCCCTGCCTGATTTGCCACTAACAGGTTCAGGGGCCTGGATCCGATGGCGGGTGCCTCCACCCAGAGGTCAGGGATTGCAACAGTTAAACTAACTTGGTCACAGTCCTCTGGGACACTGCGACCCCCCCTTTCTTCCCACTAGTGGCCCACACAATGAATTACCTTCACAGTATACACTTACCCTCAGGACTGGTTCGGTCAGTGTGACTCCTGGGACTCCCTGTAAAACAAGATGATACAGTGCAAAAACCACAGTACAATACTTTAACATAGATGAATACTTCAGGCAGTGTAACTTTGCTGAAACAAACAGATCTGATTTATTTAGGGGGATATAACAAGGACTGGGGGAAAATCAGGTTAATTAAACGCATTAATAATCACAGTACTGTGCACATATTTCAGAATCCCAAATGTCCCTAATGTCACTCTTACTGGGTACCCAGGCAAAAAGAGGCTAGCCTATTTGGTGCAGCTGGTTGGGGCCCTGAAGATGGAAAATGCATCCACAATACCCAAATTGTAATCCGGAGCCGGTAGGCTCAGTTCGTGGAGAAAGAAAGGAAAAGTAATCAGATGGAACACTTGCAATTAGATGATGGCAGGAGCTACCCTGATTTGTACTTACAAATTCAATGCTGAAACTGAATGGAAGGCAGATTGTCCTGATTGCCAGGAGGAGCAGACCATGTGGACAAGGTCCTTGTGACTGGACCCCACGGCAGTTCAGTGCAAATGGATGTAGTCTGATTAAGTGAGTTTACTTGCAGCTTCATGCACTCAATTCACTGTACAGGGATTTGAGACGCGAGTCCCCACAAGCACTACACATTTATATAGAAAAGAAAGTACTATACCAGGCAGGCTGCTTCTCTATCCTCGATCGCCATTACTGCACAATACCCGGAGAACACACAGCCGATTCAGTTCCCAGACAGACCGAAGCCACATTCAGCAATTCTCCAGTCTTCTACAGGGTGAGCCTGGTTTCTACTCTTCAGATCTCCTTGATTCTCTTCACAGGTCGGATTCAGTCCAAACAAGCAGTTGCACAAGCTGCAGACCGAAACTTGGGGCCTTACACGTGTTTCCCAACTAAAACTGCGCACCAAAGGAGCACAGGGCTCCTTCCCTCTTCACCGCCAGAGCTAAACTGAAACTCCAGTAGACAAAGCCGGGCACTTCCTTAGAGTTCCTCCCAGTTCTTGGCTGGATTGGCTGTCACTCACAATAGACTCCCCCTGTTGGTTCAAAAAGGCGCTGAAGTCCAAACTACATTTCCCAGAGTCACTGCCCATACAATCCTCTTGTGGCTGGCTCAGATTACGAGTACAAGTTCTAATTCGTCCACAGGCATCATTTTAGAGCTCTCTTAACCCACACTGACTGGTCCAGTTCAGCAGTTCAAAACTAGAATGGGGAACTAGGCAAACACAGCCCTGACTGCAAAGAAAGGCAGGTTAGACAAAACAGTATTTTCATTATTACTCTAAATGATTTCTGGCAAACAGTTACATCTTTCAGATAGGTTCCCTTTGCACTCCTAGCGACTGCAAAAACGGAGCGAATTGGCAGCAGCTCGAGTGGGACTCAAGCAGGGAAACACACAGTCCCCCCATACAAACTAGTTATGTCTGCAAGCAGACAGCTCTTAAAGAGACAGTACCAGAGGCTCTAAAAACACTCACAGATAAATGGCTTAAACGCCAAACACCATTCAGGCTCGGAGCATTCAAGCAAGCTCCTGGAAGTCTTTTGGGAACCCCCATTTGTAGGGGGGTTACACTTGGATGTATCCCATCCAGCCCCATTGCCTTGTCTACTTTCAGATTTGCGAGTTCCTCCAGAACACTCTCTCCTCTGTAAATGCACTAGTGTCCACCTCCCTTCCTTTGATGCTCCTGTCCCTTAACTGTGGTCCCTCACCTACCCCTTTCTCCATGAACAATAAACAAAAATATTTGTTCAGAATGCCTGCTTTTTCCTGGTCCCTTCCACACACTCCTCCCCTTCCCTCCTTAGCGTTACAATACCTCCCTTGGTTTTTCTCCTTTCGCTTACTTATCTGAAAGATATCTTAACCCCTTTCTTTACTGCCTGTGCTATTTTCTCCTCCATTTGCACCTCTGCACTCCTGAATGCTTTCCCAGCCTCCCTCTGTGTCTCGTGATACACCTCCCTGTCCTCCTTCCTCTGTGTCTCCTTATATTTCCTGAATGCTAACTTTTTGGCCCTTACCTTCCAAGCTACCTCTTTTGAGAACCATGCCAGTCTCTTTTTCCTCTTGCTTTCACTTACTTGCCTGATGAAGAGGTTTGTTGCCTTCCCTATGGCCCCTTTTAGTGTTGCCCACTGTTCCTCCACTCCACCCTTGTCCTACTCCCCTGCCAGAGCATCACTGAGGCATTCCCCCATCTTTGCAAAGTCGGCCCTATACTAGACTACTAGAATGTATTGCCACTATGATCAGCATAAGAATGACCTGACCGGTACCAGTCTGTAACCCCTACTCTCTCTGCTGCATATTGTGAACATGTTTCCTTGCCTGCTGAACAAATCTTTTAACAAAAATTAACTTAAAAAAAAAGAGAAAAAGAAAAACAGTTCACTAAATTTTTGAACTTCTGCCATTTTTAAAAATATATTGTATCGACATGTAGCAACACAGGAGAATTGCATCATTAGGGTTTATAAATGTTGATCAGACCCACAGTTCAGATGTTAACAGTTTTCAAAATATAATTTCAAGCATTATAAAATATTATGAAAGATTATTTCTGAAAATGGTCAGAAGCTATTAGTTGTTGACCTGTATAAGAGTTAACACATTATTTTCAAGTGTAGTTAGTCCTTTAATATAGATTTGAGATCCAAGGGGCCCAGGTTCAAATCCCATTTGTGCCCTGAACAAGTTACTTATCCTCTCTGTGTTCTGCCCACCTACCAATAAAAATAAGTAAAAGCAGGCACCCATCAAAAATAAGCTACTGCATCTCAATTCATCTATCGTAGGTAAATAAATTGTTAAAAATAAATTAAAAGTGATAGAATTTGTAACTTGCACAGAAACCTGGGTGAGCTAGTGTGGACTTGAGCCAAGATAGAGCCAAAGAAGTGGCTCGGCTCGGCAGCAGTACAAAATGTAGAGCTGACCGTGAGTCGAGCCACAGTATTTAAAAACTCACCAGCGTCTTCAATCTGAGGTGGGGAAACAGAAATGTCAATCATTCTGCACTTGGCAGTGGCGTAAATTATGGGGGAGGCAGGTGGGGCAGGCTGCCCCCCCCCCCCCGGAGAAATCTGACTGGGACTTTTATTCTGTGCTTTTTTTTCTCTCTTTCTTCCTGACCTGGGTATTTGGGACGAGAGGTCGGGTTGGGGCAGGGAAGGTGCAAGCTTTTCCTTCAATTGTCCCAATTGGATGTGCCTGGCATTTTTTTAAACAGTGTCCCAATTGGCTGCTAGGACCATGATGCACCAATTGTCAGCCAATTGTAGTGGCCATACATGCGCACCACATGGAGCATTGCTGAAAGTAAACATGCCATAAAAAAGTACGTCTACTCCATTTTGTTTTCAGTTTTGTGAATCTCCTTCACTCACTCGCTCACACTTGTTATATCGGAGTCAGCCTGCGGTCCCATCCAAGGACTAAATTTAAAATAACAAACTCATCTGGGACTGACTGGACAGGGGTTACACCGGTTGCTGCTGGGCTAGGCTTTTTTTAATTTCTGGTGTAACCCCCTTACAAATGGGGGTTCCCAAAAAGTCTTCCTTGAGCCGGCCTAAATGTTCACTGTCAGGCTGGTGTCCTGCGTTTTAGCAGTTCAAAAGTATTGCCAGAGAGTGCCTATAAAGCCTCTGTGTACTGTCTCTTTAAGAGCTGCCTAGATTGCAGTCATAATTAATCTGGGAAGGGGGGCTGAGTGTTTCTATGCTCAAGTCCTGCCTGGGCTACCATATTATCGCTCCGTTCTGCCCTCGATGTCAGTGCAGAGGGAGCTCTGTTAGAAACTGTACTTATTTGCTGATTATCCATTAGGATAGTAATGATATTGTAGTTTGTCTAACCTGCCTTCTTTGCAGTATGGACCTTATGTATTGCACCACCAATTTGGTTTTGGACTGCCAGTCAGCACCAATCAGTACCTTTAAGGACTCTAAAATGGAGCCTGTCCCCAGGGGTCTTGTGAGAGCAAACTTCTGTAAGAATTGTGGTTTTTGCATTTTGGTGCCAAAACAGACCTGGAGGGGGAGCCCTTGAACTGACTGACAGATAGATCAGCCAACCGAACCTTTTGGATCCTGGAGAAAGTCCCAGGCTGCTTGCAGCTAGAGTCAGTCTGGATTGGGAAGTGAAAGTGGCAACAGCTTGAGTAATTCAAGCAGCAACCCCTGTGTAAGTCACGCAGGAGAACTGTGAAAGGGCTGAGTTTTGGCCTACCTGCTGTCCCTGAGAGGGAAAATAGAGCTTATTCAGACTGAATCCAAATTGTGACAGTGAGGTAAGCCACAGAATTGTGACCAGGCTTTAACCTGAAGAAGACCAAAGATTTGCTGAATGCGATTGGCCCGTCAGGATTTCCAGCCACCTTTGAACTCCCGGCTTGTGCAGAGAGCCTGTAATTGTGACCGGATAGCAATCTACCTGGTACAGTAGAATTTCTTACATGTAAATATGCTGTGTGCTGATAGTGGGTCATGATTTGGTTCCCCACTGTGTGTTGAACTGTGTTCTGCTCGCTGGAGGCTGCATACAGCTCCAACGGACTGAATCCGTTTCATCTCCCTTTGGCCTGGGCCTTGCCACACTGGCCCAGCCAGAATACCCACTGCTCAGAGAAAGCCATCGACGAGAGACCTGCCTGGGGATCAGCCCCCTGCTCAACACTTTGAACAGGAACGATGCCTCGGTGATTCATGTGGGCCCTGCTTCTCCTGGCACTCCAGCTCAACAACCTGCAGTCTTGATTTCGTCCTGCCTGTGTCCTGCATCGGGTATCTTGAGTAGACATCAGGGTAGCTCCCTGCAACAACAGCTAAATCTAAAGTGCTGTCATCTGATTGCTTTGTTGTCTTTTCTGTCATGAACTGAGCCCTCCGGCTCCGGATTACAAATAGTGTGCATTGTGCATTTTCACAGGGTCCCAACCAGCTGCGATGCCAGCCTATCCCAGGCAACAATCCTGGCTATCCCACCTTCCTCCTACCTGGGTACCCAGTGTGCGTGACTGTGTAGGGACTCTGAAGTGCATGCATGACTGTTTGATTGATATAGCCTTTAAGCAAATCAACTTGATTACGCCCCTCCCTTGTTCAAGTCCCCTGAATAGAACAGATCTAACTTTTTTTGCATTTAGCCTGATTGTGGTTCCAGTTTGTACCAAAAGTACTCTACTGTTACTATTTGCTGTGCATAACCTTGTTTTACAGGGGGTCTCCAGGGTCGAGCTAGAGGAATCAGCCCTAGTGGTAAGCGCAAACAGTGTGGGTAATTGCATGGTGAATAAGGGTCATTGTGAAGGTGATTATTGTACATTGCTCAGGCCACTAGAAGGGAAAGAGAGGGGTTACAGTGTGCCAGAAGGCTGTGCCCAGGTTAGCTTGATCACTAACAACCCTGACCTCTGGGAGAAGGCACCCGTTTCAGTGCCCAGGCTCCTTTACCTGTAACTAGCCATGCAGGCAGGGTTGGTAGCCCTTGGGATAGCGCCACCTAGGAGTTACACTTGCTTCCACCGCATTCTGCCAGCCAGAAGGACCAGAGTGGACATGGACAGTAGACACAGGACTCCCTCAGACAAGACAAGTATGAACCACCAGCTCCTACCAATTTGAAAAAAGCCACGCACTAATGGTAATTGTTATTAGCAGTCTGCGTTTTGTGTGCCACTGCCCACTGCAGCCCAGTAAAAATTAATTAGTTAATAGATGTATGTACTGTCCTCCAAAAAATTACATTTTCTTTCATTTTGGGACCTGAGCTTCACTTTTTAAGGAGGAAGCAAGGGAAGGGATTGGAACTTAATAAGGCACAGCAGACTCAGCAGATACTGCACTGCTGCTAGCTAGATTAGTTCCTTCTGGTTGCCGGGCCGGGGCCTGTGACAGAGTCATGTACTCAATATGGCAAACAGCCAAGCCAGCCTCTGCTGCTTGCCACATCGAATACAGTCATGACCCCGGCCTCAGCTCGGCCACCAGAGGAACTAGTCTAACTAGCAGCAGTGCGGTCTCTGCGGAGTGCAGAGCAGTCCTGTTTTGTCCACTCCTCCGGTCCTGGGCTGTCTGGTGGTGGGAGGGAATTAGAACTGTGTTTTGTTAGGCTTTCTCTCATCACTCCTCCAATTTTGCTATGCTGCTGCTTACCTGTGTTTAGTTGTGTGACTGGGTTAAGAAGAGTGCAGCTGAACCAACCTTCCAGCATACGGGCGGACTCTGGTTTGTCCACAGTTGCTGTTTTGATTAGCAAAAAAACAAAAAATAGCACTTTGCACCAGGCATCTAAGTGACTTTCACTGGTACAGGAAAGTTGTTGTTGTTGTTGTTGAATTTTGTTGACCCGATAAGCCAACCGGGCCTAGAAGTCCATTTTTCAGGGGCGACCGGGGGATACAGACAGTAAAACTACTGAATTTGAACCAGATTAAGTTGGCTGCACTCAAGTTAAAATGACTACTGTTAATAGCCATCCAAGAAATAAACTGCTTAGACTCCAGCAGCCCAAAGCAGCCCATCCCACTAGGAATGATTTGTGTTTTTTGACCTGAGTAAAAGGGCAGCTGAGCAGACTTTCCAGTGTACCAGGGCTGAATCTGGTTTGTGTTACACAATATTTTGATTACAGAAAAGGGGAATACAGCTCTTCACCACAGCCATCTGAATGCCTGCAAAGTGTTTGCATCTAGCTGAATGTTACTATGGATCCTGTGATTCTGGGGGGTTCACAGCACTGCACCATGTGCCTTTGGCTCTAGTTAGAAGTTGGAGCACTGATTTCTTTACTTTAAAATTGTTGTACTAGTTTGATCTTTTGTTACAAATGCTACACTCATGAGCTAAGAAAATAAGTGACTACTTGTGTTGGTGGTGAGCTGGCCATATGTTCGTGGAGGGATGGCCATGGGTTTGTGGAGAGCTGGCAATGGGGAGGAAGGGAGCTGGGGAGATGGGAGATAGATGTGATGGGGGCATGATGTGTGTCTAAGGGGAGCTGGAATAGGGAGCTAGCAGTATGTGTGGGGTTGGGGGTCGGGTGCTGGTCATGTGTGTCGGGAGATGAGCAGGCTGTTTGTGTATTGGGAGGAGCTGACCATTGGTATGTTTAGGGGGGCACTGGCTATGTGCTGGAAGCTGTAGATAACTGGTAAGACAAACCTTGTTGAACTAGGGAGCTGACACTGTCAGAGTGGGGGGAGGTGGTGGTGTTGGGGAAGCTGAGAGTGAGTGTGTAAGTAAAGTAAAGTAAAACTTTATTTCTTAAGTGCCTTTTAAGTACCAAGGCACTGTACAGTAAAATGAACAAATGATATATATTTTTTTTATTTAGTTGTTTAACCAGGTATAGCACACTAAGCTGAAAGCTTTTTTACAGGAGTGACATGGGAGCACAATATAATCAAATAATAAACATACTTGAAATTTTAAAAGCCTTCTGAAAAAGCCTGATAAAACAAATAAGTTTTGAGCTCAGATTTAAAACTCGAGATGGTCAGGCATTCCCTTAACCAACGAGTGTAGAGAATTCCACATGGTAGGGGCAGCATAGGAGAAAGCACGTGCCCCAGATGTTTTTAACCGAACCCTGGGAATCTCTAGCAATCCCTCATCAGCAGATCGGAGTGAGCAGGAGGAGCAGTAAGGATTAAAGAGATCTTGCAGATACCGGGGTCCCATTTCTCTTTTTCCTCCTTCCTGCCCCACAGAGCCTCATTCCCTCAGAAACGCCCATTAAGCCTGTCCCAGCCAGCACACACCTGCAACCTCTGGTCCCTCCATCGTGCAGCGGAAACCCCCTCGGGTGGGGTCAGGGTCAGGGAACCCCCAAATCTCTTAATCTTGTCAGGGTCCCAGGTCGCAGGCAGGCACTGGCACATCGGTGCCTGGCTCGGCGTTCCTTCACCTACAGCTCTGAGGGGATTTTTTTCCCCCATGTTCTCCCATGGGACGCTATGTGTGTGCATCAAGGCATCTGCTGGCAATCGTAGCGTCCCCTCCCTCCTTCCTTGAAGAAGCAGCCCCCGAGGCTGATTGGCTGCCGGCCTACGCCTGCAACTAATCATACCCCAGGAACACTGGCTTGCCGTCCCTTCCCCCAGCCTCCACCAGGAGTCACCATTCGCCGGCTAGAAGTCCCCCCACCCCGGAGAAGGCGAGTTGTCACCAGATGCTCCAGCCTATCTACCCCCGCCAACCTCGACGACCTGAGCTCGCCCCCGAACTTCGGGTTGTCATGCAGCGAGGTGGCATCCAGGGCCTCAACCTCAGCATCACCGGCCAGCCCTGGGGTCCCTGTTCATGTACAGCTTTATAGGTCAGTAACCCAACCTTGAAGGTGATCCACCACTGTACCAGCAGCCAGTGCAGTTTGCGCAGCACAGGCATAATATGACTAGTCCTGGATGTACCAGTCAAGAGCCTGGCCGCGGCATTCTGCACTAGCTGCAAGTTATGGATATCAACCCCCGGAAGCCCTAGGTAAAGGACATTGCAGTAATCAAGGTGGGTGGTTACAAAGGCGTGGACCAATGTAGAAAGGTCAGCCAGAGGAACTAGGTGTTTCACCTGGGTGATATTCCTAAGATGGTAAAAGGAAGATTTGACAACGGCAGACACCTGTGATTTCAGGGTCAAAACACGGTCACAAATATCGCCCAGGTTACACACCCGGTCTGAGATCATGAGCTGGACACCATCAAGCCATAAGCCTGAAGGGAGCCCAGCCCCAAGACCCACCTCCAAATGACCCGGGTCCATAACCAACACCTCGGTCTTATGTGGATTTAACCTCAGCCAGCTAGTGCTCATCCAATTCCTGACTTTGGCCAGACAGTTGTTAAGCACGGAGATCGCATCATCCTGTCTGGGAATAAAGGACATATACAGTTGGGTATCATCTGCATAGCAGTGAAAACCCAAACTGTATCACCTAATGATATCTCCTAATGGCAGCATATACACTGCGAACAACATGGTTGCCAATATGGAGCTGTGCGGCACCCCACAGGACAGGGGGAGAGCATCAGAGGAATAGATTCCAGTGACCATCCTCTGCAACCTGCCCATAAGGAAAGATCGAAACCAACTTAAGACTGTTGCAGACAGTCCACAGAGAAGCCGCAGACACTCCAAAAGCACACCACGGTCCACAGTGTCAAATGCTGCCAAGAGATCAAGAAGGACTAAGACAGTATGAGCCTTTTGATTTCTTGCAATTAGATCATTTAAAACCCGGACAAGGGCGGTCTCGGTGCTATGTCTTTTCCTAAACCCAGATTGGACAGCATCATAGACATGGTGGGTTGTAAGATGGTCATCCAGCTGCAATGCAACCACCTTCTCAATAACCTTACCCACAAAGGGTAGATTTGAGACAGGTCTATAGTTAGCTAAACAGTCTGGATCCAAGGAGGATTTTTTAAGGAGTGGTTGAATGACCGCCTCCTTGAGGAGATCAGGAAAGACCCCATGCTCCAAGGAACTCCAGACAATTTCAGCAAGGATCGGGCAGATAACATCTACGCAACCTACCAATAGTGGCGTAGGGACTGGATCCAAACTACAGCTGGTTGGTCGCAAAGTCTGGACAATCCTCACAATGTCCATGCATTCCGGCCAGCTAAAGTCAGACCACGTAGAATGGGCACTCGCCACCTCCCGCCAATCTCTACAATCCCTCATAGAGAGAGTTCGGCTGATACCCGACCTGATGCTGGCAACCTTATCTGTGAAGAATCGAGCAAGCTCATCACACTTCATTTGTGAAAAATGTCTTCCAGATTGAAAACAGACTGGATTGTACAGTCTGTCCACAGCCCGGAAGAGCTGAGCCGGTTGATTCCACGCAGCAGCAATCTCCCCACACAGGAATTCTGCCTTCTTAAGGGTGATTGCTGATTGATAGCCCTTATAATGATCCATCAATCTAAGCCTGTCAGCATACAGGCAGGATTTCCACCATGCTCTCTCTAGCCTTAGCCCCAGTGTGGGGTCTATGTGATAATGGCGAACGCCTAAAGGTGATCACCGTTATCACTCAGTCAGTGCCGAACACATTTCACGCACTCTGACAACCTAGCGCACCAGAACAATGGTGCCAGGACAGATTTTACTGCTTTCTGTGGGGGCTGGCGCACTACACCCTACTTAAGTGATTCTCAACCCAGGGGGTGCATGTCGGGGAGGGGATGAAAGCAGTTAAAAAAAAAAAGGTTCGGCTGGCCACAACAAAAATCGCACCAGTGCCTGGACCAAACCCAGTACCTCAGCCACCCCAGCCACTACCCAACCCACGACGCAGCTCGACCAGCAACCGCAGCACCACCCCCCTATAGCCTCTCCATCCCTTCCAGCCCACGCTTTCCGTGCTTGTTCCAACCCCCCATGCACGTACGTATAGCAACATCCTGTCGCCTAGTTCGTCCACCCCCTCATCCAGTCACCCTACCTTTCCATCTCAGTGAGTGGATTGCACCGGGAAAGAGTCACCGTAATGGACGGCACCCTTCCTCATGTGCTCACTTCATGGGTTACCATGCATGTGTATGTATCAGGAGCTGCCTGTGTCAAGGAGGGGAGCTGGGGGAGGAAGTTTTGCATGTGTGTGTGGGGTGGGGGATGCTGGCAATGTGTGGTGTGGGGAGGAGCTGGCTATATAGGAGGGTGAGCAGACCATGTGTGGTTCTGAGCAAGTCTGCATGGGGAACAGTCTTCCATTGTGTTGCTGGGCAAATCTGAGGGTCTCTTGCTTGTTACATGCCCCAGAGGGAAGTTTTCTGTGTATCCCTGAGCGAGACTGTGAGTTCTGTGTACATCACACACTGACCAGTGGCAAGCCCTGAGGGAATACAGAAATCAGCACAGTCCATTGTGTGTACCTGAGCAAGTCTGAGAGACTCCTGCTTGTTAAATTCCTAACAGCATGTTTTATGGAGGCAGTATAGTGTACTTGTTAAGGGCACTGAGCTGTGAACCTGGAGATCTGGGTTTGAATCCCATCAGTACCCAATTGCATACTGTGTGACCCTGAGCAAGTCACTTAACTTCCTTGTGCTCCAGGTCACACCTGGAAACAATCTGCATCTTAGTGTGCCTTTCCTGGTTAAACAATTTCCTCTTCCTTATGGGGTGGGGGTGGAAGGCACATAACATGATAATTTAACTTCTCTGCTCAGTATACACCTATGACCAGCAACAGGTTGGAAGGCTATGTGTCATTACTTGCGTTTTGTCCCAGAGCAAGGCTGAGAGCCTGTGAGTTCTGTGTGCCCCATAGCAAGCTTGCTATGAGGAACACATAAATCAACCCAACCTCTCCGAGTCCAACCTGCTTAGGGACACACACAGATGCAAACCACGCCTCCCCCAAACGTGCTCCTGATCAGTATTCCAGTTAGCACTGATATAAGCTGTAAGCTGCTAAAAGCACTTAATGAATCTGAATGTGTCATAATTATCATACCATGCATGTCATTCTGTCAGAGATCAATTTGACAGGCAAATATTCACATTTGCCTTATCCTTTGGCTCGGCTCGTGATTTGACTCTAAGAGTCAAGTCAGACCCTTGTCTCGGCTCTTCCTCAAAAAATTGAGGCTTACCCAGCTCTACTTGCGCATTTCGTGCCTGATGACTTTGCTGATTTATAATCATGCAGTGTGACCCAACTAGTATTATAAACATTAAAAACTGATTTTTTTTTTAAAGGCTTTCTACACTAAATCTAGATGAGAGCTGTCATATGGCGGGCTGCTATTTGCTGCCCTGTAAAATATTATAGGTCACCCATATTTTAGGAAAAAACATGTCAATTCTCTAATTTCTACCACATTAGGAATACATAGTGTAAGCATTAGAACATAAGGCCCTAAAGTAAACCTTCCGTGCAGCACAATGGTCTGATTACATAACCTGTTGAATCTTCCTAATGATCACAACACCTTTATATGCAATATACGCCACTTTATGCAACATGCACTGTAATCTGTAATCATGTATCAGTCTGTGTAACTGTTGTCCACCTTGGGCAGGACCCTGTTGTAAACAGGACTCCATGCTTAACAGGCTATCCTGTAAAAATGTATGCAAATAAATAACTACATGAATATGAAAGTATGCTACAGCAAGCCAGATAAATGTGTAACTTGGGCCGGATGCCACTGACTGACCCAACAACTCCTGAGGAAACTTATATTGTTCTAGTAAACGAAACCCCAGTCATGAAGCCTAGAGAAACTGAAGCTCACGTCAGCACATGGACCAAATTAATGTTTGCTCTCGAGGGGAATAATTTCCTTCAGCTTTCTAGATATACACTGCATGTTACTTTGAGATAAAGTTATTATAGCGCTAGAGGCTTAATGGGGTAAAAGTTATATCCAAAGGTTCACAGCTCCATAAATTACTGCTAGTTAAAAACACCATAAGCTCTGCTTGAAAATAATCCGCAGTTTGACCTCAATTTCTCCTTATCCAAAAAGCAGTAAAAATATAACAAGTGTTGCATTGGAGTGTAGCATAATGTTACACGGTTAGTAGTTAGGACACTGGCTTGGGAACAGGGAGATCACATGTTCAAACCCAACCAGAGCCAAATACTCAATGTATGCCTTGAACAAGTCACTTAACCTCCCAATGACTCCAGGCCACCACAACTGCAGAAATGGGTAGAACCAAGACCCCACTAGAAACAAGATGGTGCATCTCAACTGAGCTATCCTGGATAAATAAATTGCAAAATTAAAAAAAACTACAAAAATTGCATCCTGCTGATGGTAAAACCACCTCTGTTAACAGTTAGAACAGCAGCCTTTGCAGACTGAAACCACTGGAGGAAGCACTGTGAATACCCAGTGTGTACTGTTCAGTAGTGATTGTTTTCACCAGTCATTTGAACAGGCACATTTCCCCAAGAGATGCAAAAGGTAACAGGGGCAGGCACTGGCTGACATTTTAGTTCTTGTACAGGACACACATTTCCTCTAACCCCGTGGATGTCCTGATGCTTGATTTTAACTACGTAGTGTTGTGATTTGGAATGGCTTGTCAATAGATTGCTCCTACATCTGACAATGACGCCATTATATTTTTGTGCATGGCGTGATACCATTCAGAGCTGTATGACAATATATACTGAACCAAGTTAGCCATAAAAGAGACCCTTAATATGATTTTCTAACACTTTCACATGTGAAGGCCACAGAAGTAAGAACGTTGTGGGGTGGCTTGAGTGAGTAGAGAGGTACATCACACGGTTAGGAATAAGAGACAAATGAAGTCAGGAGATATCATTTTGCAAATTCATTCATAAATTTTACAACTTTATAAACTAAGCAATGGCAATTTGGGTAGTTCCTCACATAGCCAAGTGCCTACGTTGCCTAGCATTCCACTCATGAAGAACTATACTGAAATGCCATTTTATCACTTAATAATATTGTTTTATAATATTTAGAATCCTCCCACCCACTGTGCTGTCATCCCAGTAATTGCCACTGCCCTTTACTAAATGCTCAGCAGTCAGGATTTTATCATAGGCAAACACATCAACATTCTTTCATGCCATTATGGATACTTCATGGAACAGAGTGTACACGCTGTGCCTGGGAAGCACTTTTTCTTCTTTTACAGGTCTTGAAAACTGATTTTGAGGGATCTGTGGATGGAAGAGGGAGGTGGGGGGGCCGGGGGTTGGAGTTTAATTCAACATTTACAGTTGGTCTGGTCTATTTGGAGGAAGCAGAGGTGTGTTTTTTTTACAGGTGGATTGGGGAAGGGATTCATTATTTAGAGAGGATTCAGTAGGTGGTGAATTTTAGTGAGGGGAGGATTTTTCTGTACAGAGGGTGGCAGGGTGTGTTATCACAAAGTAAATAAATAGGGTTGATTACTGGGATGCCGGCACAGTGAGTGGCTGATTCTAAATAAAATAAAAGGTTTTTGTGTTTTTTTTAAATAAAAAAATAGTTTGGGGAAGTAGGTGTGGACATTGAACTTTGCAAAATCTTCATGAATTTCCCAACTTTGCACCAACTTCACGTGCAAATTAAAGCATCAACACATCTCTGTTACAGACGTGACATTTAGTTGCAATTACTCAAATTAGAATAGAATTTGTAAGCCAACTCCTTGGCACCAAGCAAATGTGTTCGCTCAACACACTTGTGACCTGGGTTCATGCCCCAAGCCTGGGTGTCAGGAGTGGAGTCTGGAAGAAAGGGAGTTTAGAGCATCCTTTGGATTCTTTCCTCCGTGGGGGTGGGGGTGGGCTCTGGACTACAGTTTGTCAGCCCTTGGGGGTGGCTTGGGTTGGCATTCTTGGCATCATGAGGCCCCAAAACGCAACCAAACACCCCCACCCCTAGCACGCTGCTGCAGCTGGCCCGTTGTGGGGGGAGGGTTGGCAGGTCAGGAGAAAAGGGGAAAATCCACCCTCAACCAAACAGGGTGAAGGCAGCTGGTCTGCATCGCCACAGTAGCCTGGAAATGCCCATGCTGACCATGTCATGCCCGGGATAAAAATTACATGCCTGCGGATGTTTCTCCTCCCCTGGTGCCCACTCCCACTGGGGGGGGGCCCCACCCTCACTGGGGGAGGGGCCCACCCAATGAAGGGTTACATCGGGTTACCCAGGGTCACGGCAATGGAGGGGAGGGGTGGCGGATGACAACAGAGCATGTGGCGGTGGTGGGACTTGGCAGACCAAAAGAGTGGCCAACTGGGGGCTTGGGGAGGAGCAAAAAAAAAAAACAATAGAATTTGTTTTTAAAAGCTACAGAACCAAGAAAAATCAGAAAATGTACACAAAACATTTTATTTTTTGAAGATGTCACACACGCCAATACCTACTGATCGGTCTTTAATTTTTCATCATCTCACAAACCCTATCCATTATTCTGCACAGTCCTACTGTACATTAGGAATATCCCTCTAACACACACACACACGCTCACGCGCGCGCAGACACACACACACACACACACTCCAACTCTATCAAGGTATCTCATTAAATATTCCATTTCACTGTTTCATTGACATCTGCATAAACTCTGTTAGATGCAAATACACAGTCAGAAATCTCATGCTACATAGGTCTTATGACCAGACCACCTAATCTCAGCCTTTAATTAAAGTATCATTGAAGCACAGAATTTGTTGACAGATAAGGGCCACTTTTCGATCTGAAAATATTTTGCATCTGAAAATTCTATATATATATTGCCACAGGCTTCTCCTATACAATTTGTTTTTCAGCACCAGCACACTGCAAACTATAGCAAACCATTTTACCCTGTGGCACTGGAACAGGATTGAAAGTAACTATTAACTACTGATCTCTAAAACGTTCCTAGCCAGCAATTCAAAGATCACATTATTAATTAGTTACAGTCCAATGCCTTGGTTTAAAGGTCAATTATAAAAAAGGCAACGAGTCATGTAATGTGATTAGTCAAATGTGATCACATGAACATGCATTATTTAGGCACAACAGCACAAGTGAGAACTATGCAACTAAAGTCTCAGCTTTGAAATTAAAATAAAAATGCCAGTGAAGCCTCTGAACAATAAAAAAAGACATGAAACCAGGAGGAGTCTGTCCATCCAAAGACAAAGAAACTTACTCGGTGACCCCACTACTCATGTGTATTCCTGCTTTTAATTACCTCTTAACGACCCTCCCTGTATATCCTCACTGCTACTACCTGTTTCTCAATTCACCTTTTCTATCCATTCATTTGCCTCCACTGCTTATATATATATATACACATATATACACATATATATACAGTTTTTCCACCGAGGAGCCTGGCAGGTGGCTCTGGTCCCTCCTTCTGAGGGACTCGGTCTCAGGCCTCACCTTTTCCTGCCCTGACTATCCCCGGTGATCCACTACAGACTGCCCTTCTGTGACAGGGCCGGGGCGAGGAATGCCAGCTTCCCCCCCTTCCCCGGAACAGAAATCCAGATTCCAGGTGTTGAGATGGGTGCTGGCAGGTCCATCATAGAGCCTGCCACCACCATTTTCCTGTCCCCCCCCCCCAGACTTGTACGTCAGCTCGGGCTTCCCAACTTGTATCTCCCTCCAGCCGTTGCTAGGGGGCGATCAGCGGGTGGGACAGCTATCCCTCCCTCCCTGAGAGAGGAGAGCAGTCCTTCGGATGCTCAATCCTTTCTCTCCCCTGCTGACCCCCAACGGACCGGGCTTGTTGCTGAACCCGGGTCGCCGGCATGGTGTGAGATGTGATGTCCAGCACCTCAACCCTCAGTGCCACTGGGCCGGCCATTGCCTCCACTGTTTTAAGTCATCACTACTGTATATTACTTTGTACAAGACATACTGGTCCCTTGCTACTGACCTTTTTGTATTATATCCTTGATCCGCCATCATCCAGAGATGTACCTTGATATCAGGGATATACCCCTGCTCAGTCTGTGGATGACCTGGAGATGATAGTGGGGTGTTGTCTATCATGTTTTTGCCCATGGTCCTTTCTCCTCATGGCGTGGACAGTGCCTTAGACTCCTGCAGACACGGCATACTGCCCCTGTGGAGAGAGCAAGCTCCCGATCTCATCTGCAGGGGTCACTGGTACTGTAATCTGCCGCCAGCCCTCCCAGGCCAAGGTGAGCTGCCAGCAACCTGGCCTGCATCCTAATGCAACAACCCGAGTCCACTCCAGAACCCAGGTCCACTGTGCGGCAGCATAATGCGCTGCTGAGGGGTCATCAGGCATTCCATTTTGTACTGTTTATTCTGTTTTTGAATTGTCCCATTTTGCACGTATTTGCTCCTGGCTACTGTTTACACTTTTTTTTATGTTACAATGCCTTTTTTTTTTATTTTGTTTTTGTTTTTGCTTTTTTGCTGCCTTGTTCAATTTCCCCCAGAACAAATCAAGAAATTAGATGTTCTTAGATCAGGATGCTTTTCTAGATTAAATATTTAAATAAATAAATAATTACAACATGACTAAGTGAATGGTCCAAGCAAGATTACGTACAAAAATGTAATTTATTTTATGTTGTAAGCAGTCACCACTTGTCCTACCAACATTTCCTAGAGTCCATCTAGCATTTCCTCAGGGTGGCTTGAGGGCACTGCATAACTACCTGGGACAATGTATGTTTATTACAACCTTGATTTGGTACCACACCCTCTTTGCACTGAGAACGTGTTATTCCACGTACTTCAAAGTACAGTACTAACATACTAACATACTATGAAGCCAACAGAATAGGCTCTATGGTCTATCAAGTCTGCTCAATGATCAGTGCCTATGCTGGGCACCGAATTTTAGCCCTCCCACCCACACAAGGACCCTATTTCCCAGCGGGACTCCTGGATGTACCCTCCCCCTGCACCAATCCCAGCCCTTCTTGAACTCATCCACCATAGCAGCAGCCACCAGCTCTCTGTGCAATGCATTCCAGGGCTCCACCACTCTCTCAGTGAAGCAGTGCCTCCTTGTTTCCCCCCCTCAACCTCCCCCCATCCAGCTTCATGGGGTGGCCCCTGGTGGCCCTCGGTTCCCTTAGCTGTAGGACTCCCTCAAGGTTTACACTATTGACCCCCCTTGAGACACTTGAAAACCCTCTATCATGTCCCCTGTCTCTTCTCTCCTCCAACGAGTATAGGTTGAGCTCCCCCAGTTGCTCATCATAGGGCATTTTCCCTAGACTCAGTACCATCCTAGTCGCTCTCCTCTGTACCCTCTCCAGTAACGCAATGTCCTTCTTTAAGTAGGGATGCCAAAACTGCACACAGTATTCAAGGTGTGGTCTAGCCAGATTATTGTACAGTGGAAGGGAGTACCTCACTACTCCTTGAGGTTATCCCCCTGGCTATGCACCCCAGCATTTTATTTGCTTGTGCCGCTGCCCTTCTGCATTGCTCTGAGTTGTTCATTTTGGCATCCACCACCACCCCAAGGTCTCTCTCTCCCCCCCTTGAAACCTGCAAAGTCTCCCCACCCCCAAGGTGTATGTATGAGTTGGGTAGAATACACATTCCTTTTCTCAGTTCTTTAGTAGGAAACATGTTTCTCAGTATATTTCCAATGGGGTATTGATTTTGACTAGGGTGTAGCACTTTCCTAGAAAAATGTAAAACTTTACCTCTTAAAATTCAAATTAGGTTTAAAGGTCTCCTGTTTGCTGCCCTAAAGGGGTAGCAGGTGCTACATCACAACACAGCTGGATTCACAGAGTTGTTCAAGTTAAGTGAACAGTTCATCCTGGGGGGGGGGCACAACAATCTCAAGCAGGAGGTAGAAAAATTAAAAAAGAACATCAGGATTTTTTTTACCACAGGGTGGGTGGTGGATGAATGGAATAGTCTAGTCTGCCCAGCAATTTGGTTACATTGCGTATTATACCCAGAGCTGTCTGCAATGGTGACTTCATCACGCTGCATGTCCATGGTCATGTTATGGCCTGATCTGAGCATGAATTTGAAAACACTTCCTTATCACAGATAAATTTCTTTTTTTTTTAACTCATTTATTGAGAAATTTTCCATTACGTAGAAAAGCAATGTCACCAGAGTCCAGTTCAGGTTTACCTCTATGTACAACAGCAAATATAATAAATTATATCAATTGATTGAACATTACAGCTCAGACTTCATCTCTTATTAATATGGTTCAATATCTATTTGATAACAAGAATCAGTAATACCCATGTTAACTACAGACATTCAACAAAACCACTTTTTTGACAATTAACACTGTCTTTTGTATCCCTTGGCAATTTATACATTTCTATGGTAGAAAAACCAGAATTAACCACTGCCTGATTCCTGAAAGAGAACCCAATGTTCCAAAATTCTTCCCCCTTTTCTTGGTGTCCATATAATTTATAAGTGAAAGATTCCATCCTGTAAATGTTGTTAGCTATGGAATATGAGGCCTACCTCATTGGGGGATCCCCACAGAGCCAAAGGCGAGTAATGGCTTTTATAGCTGCCAAAATTAAAATTCAGAGTGATTTCAGACTTGATCCCAGAACTCCCTCCCTAGGGATAGCCACCAGGACTAAGGATGAAGTTGAAAGATCTTGCTGGGAGAATATCTGGTTCAAATTAGTCCTATCTGCCTCCTAATACCTGACCAATTGAGGGCCTGACCACAAAATATGAGTGTGATTGGCTTTAGTTTCCACACACCTTCTTCAACAGCCAACTGCCTGAGGGTCCATGTATGATGCATGGAAAACCGGGGGTATAGAAGTAGCGGGACCTACATTTCCATGTGACGTCACTAGGAAACTGAGGCCATTACCCTGTAATTGGAAATGTGCTTCAGCTAAAGTTTTATGCTAATTGATTCCTGTAATTCTAAATTCCATCTATCAAGAATAACAGCTGAATATTCTATTGCAGTTAATTTTCAAATTCTACAAAAACAGCTTTAATCATGGAACTTGTGGTTACTGCTGAGACTGTAGCACCTGGAAGTGAATTCTGGCTCAGCGTGCCTTTCCTGTTTATCAAATTTTAAACAAAAATAAATAAAACAGATGGGTTCAAAACAAAATGGGATACCTTTAAGGGGTTTACTATGAACATGAGTGTTGTAGGAGACTGGGAAGACTGAGAGGAAGACTTATTTTGCGTAATACATTGCTGAGCATGAGGGCAGTGGGGTTTTTTTGTTACCTTTTTCATCCTGGTCCTGCTCCCCATATTCCTCAAGTGCACACCCAGCCCCAGCACACCCAAACTTTTGAAACACAGGCTTACCCCATGGAGTGGCACAGATCAGGGCAGGTCTCCTTCTTGCCGGAACAGCTAAGTATTGTGAAGGAGTATAGTGGGCTGTGGTTTTTTTAAGCTTAATGAGCATTAAGCTGCATGCCAGGGAATTCTTATTCACTTTTTATCCTTCCCCAGTGGACATCTGCATGCTGGGCCTCCAATGCCTGCACATGCGATCAGCTGCATAGCACTACATGGAGCTGGCAGGCATCCATCCTCCCTTTCAGCTATCCCTGCACTTCCACCTACTTCTGCCTGTGGTCAACTAGGTGGCAGTGCTGCATTAGGGACTGGCTTCCACACTCCTTGGAGAAGAAGTGTGTTCTCTGAGGTGCCTGTTTCTCTCCCCCCCCACCCGGCTGCCCAATGATACAGGCCTGGGGTGCAACCCCATGTCTCCATGAACGCCAACAGCAAACTCTGCCACCACATTGATGGTCCAGCTCATCCGGGCAGTCTTGCCACACTAATAGTCTTTTTCTATCCTTATTCTTCTATGTTTCTGTGTGACTATATACCCATTTTCACCCATGTTCACTGAAGTAGTTTTTATTTTTGCCATCACAATCATAGTCACCCTTCTTTTGCGGGGCAGCATCATATTGTCAGCATTTTGCTAGACATTTTGAATAAAGAGGGTTGATTTTTAGAGGGTCTTTGAACAGTTTTGAATGTTAGATTAACAGCATTTCAGAGGCTGGAAACGATGTCTGGGAAACATCTGTCACTTGTGTCAATCCCAGCCCATGAGGGGGAAGTTTCCTGCAAGCGGTTGTACATGGAAAGAAAATTAGTTATGTTTTTCATAGCACCTGTCATACAAACTGTTCACAAAGTGCTTTTTTTTTATTCTATCATTTGCCCTTGCCTCGGTCATTGATCTCTGCCCTGGTTACAGTGTCTCTTGAGCTTCCACCATCCATATCTGCCTGTGCTCTCCTGGTTACCCCTGGCTTGCCCCCCAGAGGGTGGGGTCACAGCACCATTCGAGCACCAGTGCCGTGATCCAACTGACTGGTTGGGAGAGCCAGCTGGGTGTCTAACTGAAACCCAGGGACAGGGCATCATGGAGACAGCCGGGCAGCATATTTTTTTTCCCCCTGTAAGCTGGGGCTGGGACGTGTAATGATGTCCTGCATCTGTCCCCCCCCCGCAAATATCTTGCTTGTGTCAGTGCATGGCGATGACCCAGCCTCCACCAGGTGTCACTCCTGCACTGCACACACACCACCCTCCCCCCCAGAGAAGGAGAGCAGCCCTGGGGACGCTCAATCCTTCTCACCCCGGCCAGCCCTCCAACGACCTGGATCCATTCCCGAACCCTGGTTGCCGGTGTCGCAAGCGGAAAACCAACTGGTGGGCCGGCCCCCACAAAGTGCTTTACAATCCAGGAGAAAGAGGGATGACAATGTTGCTGCCATTACGGCTCACAAACAAAACAGAAATTACAGAAAAGTTTAATACATGGAAGGTACAGTATGTGACTTGCTCAGGATTAGACTATGAGTGCATGGTGGCTGTTGGGTTCACTCATGAGTCTCCAGGTTCACAACTCTACTCCCTAACCACTAGATCTAACTGCCTCCCTAATGGGGTCACATGCTTCAAAGTCTGGCACTCTACTTATGTCACCTACCAAAAGAGTACCTTAGTTTGGATGCACGCCCATGCATACTGTATCTCATTGTAAAACTAGGCCCCTAAAACACTCAGGGTGGGATTTTAAATATGGCAGATGCTTAATCAAATGGATGTCATGCCAGCATCTACCAAAATACATCCAAGCAGCCCGGCTGCTATTTTCCAAAAGATACAGTAAATCCATTTGTTATGGACTGTACAATGTTCTAATTTTTCACGTTATTTTCTCGTTATGTATTATTTTCCACTGTTAGCTGCTATACCTGTTACTATGTAATGTTTTGCACTGATGCAATGTATTTGTCTAACTATCTGTTGTACTCTCACGGGTCGTGCCTGAAAATAGTAATTCTAAGGCTAACGCACTTACTCGGTTAACAAAGACTAAATAAATAAAATAAACAAAAAATCATGACTTGCAGTAAAACAAAATGACACAGCATATATTTTATTGACAGTTTATGCAGCAGTGATGCAGTCGACTGGAATATTACTATACATTCAGGAACATCTTCGATAAGAGTGGTCTACAACATTTGGTACACCATATAGGGGTTTCCTCTTTTCGCTTATTATAACATGGGCTTTATGCTACCATGAACTGGATCTGAAGTTATAAACCTCATAGCACATAGATCTCCTTACGTATAAGATGTCTGTGTTCTATAATCAAATATTTAAAATAATAAGAAAAGAGTAGCTAGAGTTGAAACAGCCTCTACACTAAATGATCTCTTAAAAAAAAAAATATACTGCCATACATTCATCCAGGCATGTATTTTTTTGTCCTAAAATTCAGAAGCTGTTACAGCATCTAACAAATGGTCTAATTATCTAAACTAATTTCTATTTCATAAAAAGTGGCAGATGCATCGCTGATGGATCATTTTGAAAATCCTATCCCATCTTTAGAAACTCACATGGCCTTTCCCAATTATGCCCACAAAAGTCAGGGTTAGAAGTAAGATCCTTGCAGTTGCACTAGGGTGCAAGGAATATCCACCCAAAAAGTAGGCTGCCCTTACAGGCTACAGTTCAAATTCAAAGTTCTGGGCCAACCAATCCACAAACACTGTGCATTTGCAAGGCATATCTAACCAAATGCCACTTCCTTAAAACTGAACCTAAAGTCCTCTTTACTGAAAATAAAATAAAGGTTTATCTGTTCATCCTCTGGAAGAAATGTGAATGGTTTTGAAGTATCCCTAACAAATGACTGAGTGGCATTAGTGCTTCATATGGCCAGGGCCTGCCTTAGCTAGGGGCAAACTGTGACCCTGCACCGGGGGCATACTTAAGCTTAAATTTATTAGAGATGAAAATGTTTACCAGCAAATGAACGTGGAAGACAGCCGGCTCTGTTACTGTTACAAAAGGTAACACCAGAAAAGTTAAGTTGTTTAACTTGTGTGCAAATCAGAGTATCAGAAGTGTGAATGTTACAAAAGGTGGGAGCAGCTTTGTTGCAATGGAAAATATTAGATTAAGTAAGTGTTAATTGTGTTAATGGTCATTCTTTTCACCTCCCAGGCTGGCTGCTTTCACAAACAAAGGGCTATATTGATAAGAGAACTTGTCTGAAACCTGGACATGTAGCTGAAACAATGAATGATATGACAAAATATGATTCAAAAGTATGTGAGCACTCAAAATGACTCAAATACCTGACCAGCACAGAGCAAAACTGAATCTCCTGATAGGGACCCCAAAAAACTGATCACCAGGTAAAAAAAACCTGACAGGTGGCAACCTTACTGATGTCTCATGATAATCCTCTCTATTCGCTCTCACTCAGTCACAGCCCCAGAAAAGTGGTGTTTAACTTGTTGCAAATCAGAGTATCAGAAGTGTGAGTGTCCAGTGATGATGTCCCTGTCCTTACAGAAATTAATACAGTAGTAGTACCGTAATTACTTAAGTTTTTGCTCCAGGCTCAGTCAGATTCCTTTCTAGTGGTGAAGTCAAATAATTCAATGCAGTCAACAGCACTAATTAAATGATGCTGGTTAAACTAGCAGACTTGGTACTGCTTTATTAATACAGGACAAGAGGGTTAGTTAGGTGTAAATGTTGGATGTGGTGGGGTGGCCACAGGGAATGAAGTGGTGGGGCCTGGCAGAGAGCTGCACAGGGCCCAGAATGGTTAAGGCTGGCCCTGCATATGGCACAACTCTTCAGTAAGAAACAGGCTGAGGCTTCCTACAGTGCATTCAGGGTCTCCCTATCTGGGCAGGAATCAGCACTCCAAATGACTTAACTGGTAAGGCAGCATTTTCCAAAGTTTTACACACAGATACGGTTATTGCACAGGCATCCATCCTGAAAACTATGAATTTATTCCTTTTCCCTCAAAATATTCTCTGATGGTGAAGCTACCAGGGGCTATACTGTGCACCCTGGGGTAATGAGCAGCATGGGGGCCACTTGATCATCCCAGTGGGTAGCCTACTGCACTCACATGCTGGTGCCCAGGTTAAGGAATAAGGGAACACTGGAAACTGAGCTGGTGGTGATTGAGGAGAGCTAGATTGCCACTTACCTCCTGTTTTATAGGATACCCTTCCCACTGCCATTTTGAGTCAACTTTAGCCTTTTATTAATTTTACATTTGAAAAATGAAAAGATGCAGTCCTTTTAATATAGCTCAGACAAGTTTTCATCAGCATTGTCTGCTGTTTTTAGCAAACCACTGCTTAACATCACTTTTCTTGTAACAACAGTAAACTAACGCACAGCAGATCACGTAATGGGCTCTCTGAAGTTATGGGCAATAAATGTATGGTATACCGTCGCTACAGCGACACCGATACAACGAACCCCCCACAGCGAAAACCCCAGCGTGTCTATATCAAGAGCAACAGGGGTTTTGCATTGAGACACTTTAGGGCAATGGGGGATAAATATCTAACTCCACTGTCTGTGCAATGTGGAGTTAGATATCTATAGTAGGGTGGATGTGCCCCCGCATTGTGCATTGTGGTGTTGCTGGTTAGTTCAGGGTCACATCACAGTCAGGGGTGTCGATGGGTTCCCGTCATAGTCGAGGACGTTGATATCTTTGTTGTCGCACCGGTGTCGTAGATCCTGGGTGTATAAAAACAGCTGAGAATAGTGATGAAAAATGGGTTGGAGTCATATTAAAAGGTGTACTCTGAAGTGCTAAAGCTGACTCAAAATGAGGAAAAAAATATAATGCAAGATGGCAGATAAGGGGCAATCTATAACAGAATAAAAAAGTATAGTGCTGCTTTAACCTCATCCTTTTTTTTTGCAGTATGTATTTGTTGGCAAACATTTTGTCATGTAGTTTCTTAGCAACTAACTACCATAAATTGTATTTTTGACATTTTTACACTCATCATCAGAATAGTTTGTTTCTCTACTATGTTTTTAATACAGATTTAACAATTTTATAAATAATGACTCAAGTTATTAAAGATGGCCACTGCTAGCACTTTTTTTTAAATCCCTTCTCTTTATGTTACGTTTTGACATTACATGCTGGATTCATTCTGTGTATCAGGAGGGGTTTAGCACACACTTCTGATGATAAACAGCACCTCACCACATGGAAATGTTAAATTTATTCATAGTGGGTGAGAGCAGGGACTTTTGAAAACCTCATATGTCAGTTCAGGAGTGAGATACAGTACAAGAAAGAGTAAAACTGATATACAGTGCTTTTTGACAGGTATACATTGTGACTAAAAACACTGTATGATGAAATGTTTTTCACTAACACTTACTGCTGCTTTAACACCCCTAAACTTCCCTTAACCAACCTCAGTCTCACTGAGCCTTTCTGTATTCCCTTAAGGGGAGCTGCCAACTGTTTATGGACTGTAAAGTGCTTTCAGCTACAGCGTACATAAAAAGGTCCTAAAAACAGCCTAATTCCTTTCCAGAATAAGTTTTTCTGGAACTGCTTATTGCACTTGTAATGTTTTTTGACGATGCAATTGACATGGAACCTTTGTGAATGAGCACTTGTGCTCAAAGTTACTCTCTGAAGTTTTCAATAAATTAACAGAAATACAAAAACAACCAAAAACATTGCTTTGCCTGTCTGCCTTAGATATTCTATCCCCCTCTCCATCCACCCAGCCCCCCTCTCTACTTTATCCTACCCACCCCACCCCCTCCTTACTCCCCCTTATCCTCCAACCCATCCTAAAAATTGACAAAACCTATTATGGCTGATTCTCAGTGTCAATCAATTGCACTCATCAGTTCTTGTAGCATGTTCTTTAAGATCTTATGTCTAATTGTTAAGCACATCTCTGACTGATGTCAGAAAGCCTATTACAATGTATAGTGTCACTGCTATCGTATTTCAGTCCTCAGTGTAGGTCTACTGTGTTACTCCAATGTGGAACCTTTATAAAAGAGCTTCCAGCTCAAAGATATTATAATCTGAGATCAATAATAAAATAAATACAAAACAGTAATACCTCCCCCCCAAGTGAAACAGTGATTGTTTTCCCATTTCAACCATTTGTCCACAGGTGCACGCACTGTCCACTGTCAGAGCACTGCAGTAGTTTTAAATATTTTGGTCATATGTTCCAGCAGCTATGCAAGTCAAAGGGAACACTGTAGTCCCTAATTTTGTTTTCCTCTTTGTGTAGTGTGTGTAACTGTTGGCCATAAGAGAGAGTCAGTATACCATTCTACCACTGTAAATATAATTTTCCTGAACAGTTTCTCAATTAGAAAATCATTCTGGGTGTGCAAATAAATATGGCTGCACTCTATGGTCTGACTGCTCTCCCCTCCCTGATATGCCCTGACCTGCTAGCATTCCACAGCAGGTGTCCACAGGGAGAGAAGTCGGGGGAATGGAAACACATGTTTCTTCCCTGCAACTCACTGCAAAGGTAAAAGATGGAGAACAAGGCTATGGTCTGTGCAGAGCTACAGAGCTGGAGTTATTCTTACTTATTTATTTTAATACACAGTGAAAACTGTAATTTATACAGCATCTTTAAATATTAACCATATCCCAAAATGCTTTAAATTGGTGTGACCAGTAAAAACAGAACTCAGTAGAAGAAAAGAAACTAACAAAAACGAATGTTACTTTAAGACTTGGACAGTAATATAGATAATTACTTAGTACTTTCCCCGCCTGACGACAATTCTTCTTACTTGATTATTATGCTCCGCCCCCATTGTTCTTGAACTGGTAGACAAAAAACAAACACAGATTTTGTTGTTTATATAGTTTAACAGTCTTAGCAGGATAGTGTACATGAGATTAGCAGAGATGACATTTATGCCACAAAGGGCTACTTGCATCTATAGCTGGTATATGCTGTTAGTTAACATTATTACCAAAAGCCGTCTGAAAGCGCGCGCTCGTGCACTGGCTCCAGTATGTATTCGATAGGTTTTAAGATCTAAGACAGCCCTGACTGCTATGCTGTTACTTTCCACATTACAATGGCTGTGGAATTTGCTAAGCCCTGCTGAGAAGATTCCCGACCAAGTCCTAACAGGGTGACAAAAAATGGACTAAGCACTATTCTGACAACCAGGATGTGGCATACCTAGATATTTATGCTTCCAAAAAAAAAAAAAAACTTCTTGCAGCCATGTTAGTACAAGAAAATAAACTTTTGTATACTTTAAAAATAAACTAGTTTTATAACCAAAATTGTAATAAGGTGGACACTCAGGAGGGGTGGAGAAAATGTGTAGGGACCTTGGGAAACTCAGGGAGTGGTGAAGAGCATGGCAGGTGGAGTTCAGTGTTAAAAAGTGCAAATTCCTGCACCTAGGGCATAGGAACCCAGGAGCTGAGTATAGGATGGGGGGGGGGGGGTGGTACTGACAGTCACTAAACTGGAAAGGAACCTTTAACCAGTCCTCTCCCACTCAGATTCACTATGCTCCTCCCCAAACCACTGCTCTTCCTGTCACTGTATCATGGGCTGTGTCTAGTTCTCCTGGTGCGGTTGGTGTTTGTACCAGGTGAAGAAATCTGTCAGTGGTCCATTATTAGACAGTGCTGCACGCACTCAGGATATCATGCTATGGGACAGGTCTACAGGGTAAGAAGAGGGACTGTGCTCAATGGTGGAGGTGAAGCTGATTGCAGTGATAGCTTTCTTTTTTGTTTCTCTATTTTGTTGTGGAAAACAGCGCAAAATTAATATAAGGAAGTGCATTTGGAGATTGTGGGAGGGCCTTTGGAGTGGGGCTGAACAAATATCTGTGCTATGGGTGGGAGGGATTTAAGTTATAAAAATGGAGTATTGACAAAATTCACTTTGGCCATGCCAAGCATGGGCAACTTGGACATGGCATGTGAAAGGATTCAAACTTAATGTGGTCATTTGTATGCTGGGACTTCGGCCATGATGTTGTGCTGGGATAACTTTACAGGTGAAGTTCTGGCTTACCAATCAGGTTTTAAGATTTATTCTTGCCATTGTATCATTTTGAGTATTTTCATGCTGGAAGTGGAGCTGGAGTACTTTTAAAACTGTATCATGTAGCACTATCACCACTCCGTTTGGTGGTGGGGAAAAATTGTGCCTGCAATGTTTTGACAAACTGTTAAGTGTGCAGTGATTTTAGAGTATTTCTGTTAAGTGGCTGGCTGGAACTTGATGCCTAGGTGTTGGAGAGATTTAGTCAGGCCCAGCCAGGCATTCTGGCCAATCAAATAGTAGGATTTGTGGTTCCCATGGTATAATAAATTGTTGCCACCCAGTTTGTGCTTAAAGATATACAATTTCTTATCTAGTGTACTTGTCTGGTCAACAAGTGGCAGAGAGGTGAGAGGTAGGAGGGCGGGAGGGGGTGAGCTATTTTTTGAGCAGACTAGATGGGCCAGGTGGTCTTTTTCTGCCAGTGGGATTCTACGAACAAAAAAAACTAAATTAATAAACAGCGTTAGCAATCCTCAAATTCTGCAAATACGTATCAACGAAGGAAGGCCACTTACAGTGGACCAGCATCAGCTTTTTACCACTATAGTATGTTGTGTTTTATTTTGCCTGCAGGAGGGAAAAATGGTTCTTCTATCTTGTTTGTAACTATAATCATGCCACCCAGTACACTGTCATTCTGGGCAGGAAATGAAACCACTCTGACAGCTTTGTCACATGTTGCAGCCTCTGTCACCACTGATCTAGGAAACAGCAGGGAAGTGACTTTACTGCTGAGACATGGGGCATATTGCTGGTCCTCTTAAAGGAGCCTACCAAAAACCAACAGCCTTCTTTGAAATTCAGTACAATAGTTGGAATTTCAACTGACATAGTGGGTGAAATCATACACATCATTATAAAAAAAAAGTTAGAAATTCGAAGCATGCCTTTAAAATAAGCATTTGTATATTTCGATAAAAGAGAATGCTTATAAAATATAGCAACAGTGTGGTTAGCACTGCAGCACTGAGTTTCTTGAAGGCAACCTGAACCATCCTACTCCGTTCTGTAAACGATTTCTTATATCATTCTGAATGGTTGCTGTGTTAAACACAATGGCAGTGTACTTTGTCTTGACATATTGAACACCATGTTCGTGCCCCCAAGCGGTGTTAATAACTGCAGGGATTCACAACTAAAAGTGATAAATGTACTGCCTATGAGCGGTCAGTTGGGCAACCCTGTCTCTATCCAAAGAGTTCTGTCTGATAGAAAGCATATCACTTATCACATACTTCTATATCACTGTCTGAAACACTTCCGTGTGTGTTCCGATAGCTTTAGCTAACAAAACCTTACTTGCTGTACAGTACCTTACTCCACTGCAGCACTGAGTTTCTTGAAAGGCAACCTGAATCAATCTGACTCATTTCGTTCTGTACACTACTTCCTATGCCATTCTCAATGGTTATTGTAGTAAACACAATCGCAACGTCGGTCTTGACATATCAAACACCACGTACATGTTTTTCCCCCTAAACCAGAAAGCGACGTTAATAATTCCAGGGATTCGCAACTACAGAGAAATTATTTTACTAATAGGGAAACGCTAGAAATTGCCTAATATCACCCTCCTTTCCAAAATACAATAAGTTGCCAAATAGGACTAGGAAACTCCAAGAAGTCTAGTCGCTCTTCGAAAAGGTGCCGCTGATGAGCGGCCAATTTACTGTTCCCTAAGTGTGTTCAAGGCACCAGTGTCTCTAGTCATGAGACATTAATTACTGTTTGACAGATAGCATTACTATCACTTGCTCCTTACTTTTATCTCATTGTCTGTCTGAGACACCTCCCTTCGTGTTCTGAGAACTTCAGCTAACAAAACGTTATTTGCTGTAGCTGTCCTTCCCGGACTCGGTTCGCCTGCTGCCCTGGAACATTTTTTACCAGCGCCGCAAAATAATATTGGTGCAGGCGGACCTGTGGCACTGTGGCCACTGACTGACGGGCGCTAGTTTCAGTAAAAATGCCAGAGGCTAACAAATAGAAATTTCTAATTTCTATCCAACCAACGACAATCAAACTCTGTACTTACTGTATACGAAAGGCGCTTTTCAAAAAACACAGAGTCTCCCATGGCCAAAGAGAGTTAACATCCACAACAGGTAAATGTCTTGGGACTGCAACCAAGACTGCAAGGTGCTGGTGCTGCTGCTGCTGCGATGCAGAGATCAGGTCCCGCACACAACTCCAAGACCTTCTGGGACATCTAGGAGCCCTGGGGCTGTAGCCAGTATCACCGTTTGGGACGGAAGCACCCTAACCCGCAGTAGCCCAGTGAGGGGCCAGGAAGTGTTGTGCTGTAGCGGGGAAGGGGGCGTCGGGCTGTGTGCTTGCTTTACTGATAGGAAGCGGACGCGACTGCCATCGTTGAGGCTGCAGCTCGTCTTCATTCACTGTACAGCTTACAGCTCTGACGGAGGAAGAGGCAGCAGACGCCGCCAGCAGCCCAGCTCAGGCAGCCCGCGCCAAGTAACTCCTAATGGGGAGGGACGGGGGGCCGGCGCAGGGCAGCGCGCACTGCCAGGGGACAGATCCCCCTTGGCTGAAAAAATCGCAATGACTGCCTTTACCCTTATCATCAAGCCCCGTAGGAAGTCTTTTTGAGTGCATTTGTAACTTTTGTGAAAAATTTGCATTGTATGTGTTGTTGTTATGAAATGTAACACGCATTTATATTGTTGACAATACCTAAGCAGTGCACTGGGGTACACAACACGGTACAATTAGAGATTATATTTTATACATTTTCTGCATTTATTTTCCTGTTTTTTTATTTTTTTTGCTTCATTACAAGGTATATTTACATCATGGAACAAGATCCTCTCCTTGATCTCTAGAGCTGACCAACCCTTGCTGTCATTTGCCAAAGTCAAAACAATCCTGTTTATGAATAACATAAGTATTCCACAGCCTCAGGCAGTGCTATCACACACTATGGAGTGTGGCTTCTGGAAAGGAGTAATCTGTGTAACCCCTAGGTGGCGCTATCCTTAGGGCTATTACCCCTGCCTGCTTGGCTAGTAGCAGGTTAAGGGGCCTGGGTACTGAAATGGGTGCTTCCACCTGGAGGTCAGGGTCGTTGGTGGTCAAGCTAACCTGTGCACAGCCCTCCGGAACACTGTAACCCCCCTCTTTCCCTTCTAGTGGCCTGAACAATATATAATAATCACTTTCACAATGACCCTTATTCACCATGCAATTACCCACACTGTTTGCACTTACCCCCAGGGCTGTTTCCACTAGTTCGACCCTGGGGACCCCCTGTAAAACAAGGTTATGCACAGCAAATAGCAACATTACAGTACTCTTGGCACAAATTGGAACCACAGTCAGGTCAAATGCAAAAAGAGTTAGATCTGATTTATTCAGGGGACTTAAACAAAGGAGGGGCATAAGCAGGTTGATTTGCTTAAAGGCTATTTCAGTCAGACAGTTATGCATGCATTTCAGAGTCCCTGCACAGTTCACGCACTCTGGGTAACCAGGTAGTAAGACGATGGGCTAGCCAGGAACGTTGCCTGGGGTAGGCCGGCTCGCAGCTGGTTGGAGTCCTGTGATGGAAGAAAGCAGCATGCACAACACACACTATTTGTAACCTGGAGCTGGAGGGCTCAGTTCATGACAGAAAAGACAACAAAGCAATCAGATGACAACACTGTAGATTTAGCTGTTGTTGCAGGGAGCTACCCTGATATTTACTCACGATACCCAATACGGGAGGAGACAGGCAGGACAAAATCGAGATAGCAGGTTGTTGAACTGGAGTGCCAGGAGAAGCAGGGCCTACACAAATCACCGTAGCTTCATTCCTGTTCAAAGCATGAGCAGGGGGCTGATCCCCAGGCAGGTCTTTCGTCAATGGCTTTCTCTGAGCAGTGAATAGTCTGGCTTGGTAAGTGTGGTAAAGCCCAGGCTAATGGAGACGAATACGGATTCAGTCCGTGGGAGCTGGATGCAACCTCCAGCAAGCAGAACACAGTTCAGTACACAGCGGGGAATCAAATCACGACCCACTAACAGCACACAGCACATTTACATGTAAAAAATTATACTGTACCAGGCAGTTTGCTATCTGGTCGCAATTACAGAGTCTGCACAAACCGGAATTTCAAAGGTGGCTGGAAATCCTGACAGGCCGATCGCATTCAGCAAATCTTCGGTCTTCTTCAGGTTAAAAGCTGGTCACAGTTCTGTGGCTTAAATCATCCTCACAATTCGGATTCAGTCCGAATAAACTTCAGTTTCCCTCTCAGGGACAGCAGTCAGGCAGAAAGGCAGGCCAAAACTCAACCCTTTTACAGTTCTCCTATGCAAATGACACAGGGGCTGCTGCTTGAATCATTCAAGCTGTTACCACTTTCACTTCCCAATTCAGACTGTCAGAACTGCAAAACAGTCTGGGACCTTTCACCGGAGTCCAAAAGGTTTGGTTGGCTGATCTGAGTGTCTGTCACAACAAGGGCTCCCCTTCCAGGTCTATCTTGGTGCCAAAATGCAAAAACTACAATTCCTACAGAATTTTGCTCCCACAAAGTCCCTGGGGACAGGTTCCATTTTAGAGTCCCCAAAGGTACTGATTGGCCCATTTCAGCAGTCTAGGACCAAACGTGGAAACAAACAGAACAGTCCATGCTGCAAAGAAGGCAGGTTAGAACAAACTACAATATTGTTACTACTCTAACAAATGATCAGCAAACAAGTACATCTTCTAACAGAGCTCCCTCTCAGATTAATTATGACTGCAATCCAGGCAGCTCTTAAAGAGACAGTACACAGAGGCTATACAGGCACTCTCTGGCAATACATTTAAACTGCTAAAATGTAGGACACAAGCCTGGCAGTTAGCATTTAAGCAAACTCAAGGAAGACATTTCAGGACCCCCCATTTGTAGGGGGGTTACATCTGCAAAAACAGATAACTGTAGTAGACAACAGGCCAGATTTTCAAAGAGCGTAGTAAGATGCACGGTGCTTGCCTCAAAAGTAATGAGGTAAGGACCACCATGTGCCAATGCTTGTGTCATTTCTGATTTTTTGATGGTGCCTACTTCAAATTCTGGGCTGCTTGCATCAAACTGGCCTGCACCATGCTTGCGTCAAAAAAGTATATGCACCATGTCAGAAGTAAACAAATGATGTACCGTCCCCCTATTTGGGAATTTCAAAGAATGTGGCCCTAATTTTGTCTTAGACATTGCATGCAGCTGTTAAATAAGCCATAGTTGGTCTAAGTGACACTAGAGCATATAAATAGGCCCACAAGCACATATGCAGAGTTGAGTCACAAGGGAGGCACCACAGCAGGAGCATAAGCCACAGAGTTGTTATGATAACATGTCACGTGCAACGGCCCTAATGGCCCTCATGTTGGCCCATGGTTGCAAGGAGGTGGAGACGAGACCAGCAGTGCCAGCCTGGAGGGAAACTTGGTGCGCTGTGATGTGCACATGTATGCATGGCATCGTGGGAACCTTTTTCCAGGCTTCTGTCAGGGCTTGGGGCCAGGGGAATGGAGATAGGTGCCACTAGCCCGAGGGGTGGGGGACTTGGCTCCACTTACACAGCCAGAGACACTGTTGTGTGCAATCCATACAGTCACTCTGGCTTCAGGTATGACTGTTGTTTACTGGTTTGTGTTGCTATGCAGGCCACTATGTTGGACTGCACAGGTGGGGGAACCCAGTTCAGGATTTGCAGTGGTGCTGTGGCACAAGGGCCCACAATCAGGAAGGAACCCATGGACCATGGCACTGTCGCTGTTATTTAATTTTGAGCTGTCAGGCTGGTCTTACAAGGAGATGGTCTGGAGCAGCCTCCCTAATGAATAGGCATCCACTGTCTGCCAGCTGCCACACCCCATGACAGCTTGTAAGTCACATTATGTGATCAGAGCACGATCACATGATGTGGAGAAGAAAGAGAGCAACAGTGCATGAGTCAAACATACACTCCTGCCAGCCAGCAACCACCATAGTCAGTGAGACTCATGAGAGCAAGCTCTCTTGGCCAGCACCTGTCTCTAGTCACTTCACTTGGAGGAGTGCAAAGTGCAATTGTGAAAGCCAAATTGACAAAAGGAATTTATTTAATTGTGCTGGACTGCAAAAAAAAAAAGAATCATTATTCCTGATGGATGGTCAGTCAGTCAGGTCTCCACTCAGTCTCAATGGAACACAGTCTTCTCTGGCTCTCTCTTGGCTTGGCCTCAGGCTTGATGCCTGGGTGGGTGGGGGTTGGGGAGAAGGAGAAGTGTAGCTTGCCTTCGGTGAGGTCGTAGGGTATGTGTCTGTGTGAGCAGCTCCCAAACAAAGTCCCCTCCTCACTCCAGTCCAGTCCAGTCCAGCTCCTGATCGACTAGCTTCATGGACCCTGGCAGTAGAACTAGCAGTTTTTGACTTCATGCCAGTGTGCAGTCTCAGTCTGCTGCCTGCAGGCAGATGGATTCTAATTTCTTTCTGTGTTTTGACTTTCTGGGCTCTATTTTTAAAAGGTTGGCATAGGGTATACAGAAGCCCTGCACCAATGGTGCAGCTGTGCTGAACACTTTGGCACACAGTGTGCCCTATTTTCGTAAGTCACGTGCCTTTGTGACACTACACCCTTTTTATGGTAACTTGCACCAAACACGTATGGTGCAGCCCTGTAAAAAGGCTGGTGAAGTTAGACCAGCAAAAGCTGGTCTAACTCTCCGCATGTGGTGCATGGAGGACTTGGGTTCTGAGAATCCCGATGTCGGCCCAGGGATCGCTGCAAGCTCCATGCATTTGTCGCACCCGGGGCTTGTGGCAGTGTAACTCGTATGAGAATAGAGCCTTCTCTGTCCAACCAAGGGTAAGCACCTGCTTGTGATTGCTGATAGTGTTGAAGTGTGTGTAATGGGTTTTGTTGCCTTGTTGCCAACATGGCAAGTCAAAGAGATGGGAAAAAAGCAAAATCAGACAAATCGGGGCTGGGCTTGACATTTAATCGAATAAGTTTCAGGAAATTTTTCTTTCTGCAGTTTCCGATTTTGCAACTGCAAGTGCAACCTGCAGAATCGCAAATCAGTAGATCACATTTAATAAGTCCTAATCCTGATTCCCGAAATATTTTTAGACATTTTGGCTGTGACTTGAGGAAATGGGGCTCATTAGTAATACAATTTTGTAATTATGGTTCGGTCAAGTCAACAAAGATGACCACAGGCCACCACAGGTCATTTCTAAAAGCCCTTCTTTGTGAGGTTAGTTTTTAACTGTACACACTAGAGTCATCATTTTATATGGATATATTAAGGTGCTAGCTGAGCTCCTACTTCTGATGAGAAACAACACAGCACCACACCACACTAACGTGTTACATTATTCATGGCTTGGTGGGTCGTAGGTGTGGAAATAAAGCAGGACCTTTTAAAAACAGTCAACTTCTTAAGTTATGTATCCATGGATTTTTTTTTGGTCTCCTGTTTCACAATCCCAAGCCTATAATGTATCATCCCATCATCCATCTCTGTGTACAGTATCTGCATCTGTAGTCTCCATGGACTTTGCTCCTTAAGGAGCCAGATTCTCAAGAAATTGCAAAGGCAGCGCAGAATTTTGTGTTGAGCTTTGCAGTTGCCCAGGTGTCCAAAAGTGCTATTCACAGTCGGATAATGCACCACGCTATCCAACTGTAAATAGGGGTAGTACAAGGCATCAGTAAACTTAGCACCGCCAGTGCTACCCCAGTAGCACTGCTCCAACATGCAGCCAGGAGCATGTGTCCACGAGGAATAGTGCAGGGGTGCTATTTCCAGTCCACAGAGGCAGCCATGCAGATGAGCCCATTGGACATTCAAGGCACAAGGTTGCCATTTGCATGTCCATTATAGGCTCATTTGCATAGTCTCCATAAGCAGTCACAGTCCCTGGTGGCTAGTGGTCCCTCACCCTACTGATTGCCATCCTGATCACCCAGTTATAATAAACGACATATGCCCTAGTGGTCAAGTGGTCCCTTCTCCTGCCGATCACCATCCCAATCACCCAGTTATAGTAAAATATATATGCCCTGGTGGTCTAGTGATCCCTTCCTCCACTGATCTCCATCCTGATCACATAGTTGTAGTAAAATATATATTCCCTGGTGGTCCCCCCCAAGATCACTGGCCCAATATCAATAACGATATCTGCTAGTGGTCTAATGTCCCCTTCCCACCAGTCACCGATCACCACCCGATAACAATACTTTAAGATATCCATGGTGGTCCAGTGGTCCCACTCCCACCTGAAGCCCAGCCAGAAAAAAGACGTGCTTATTGACACTGATGGACAGCTCAGAGTGAGCTGTCATTCAGTGAATGTGTACTGTATACAGTGTGCACTCATTGAGAGCTCAGTCGGCAGCCAGCCATGGTGATAGTAATAGTAACAGTTGTAGATCTTTTTATTAATATGCCATGAATAGGGATAACACTCAATTGAGCAGTGCTCATTATCAAGGAGGTCCCAAAGCAAAAAATGTGTCAGCTACATACATGGTGGAGGGAGGAGGGCTGTTCTGGTCACCAGCTTGAGTTCAGGATGGGGGAAGTGGGGTGGTGGGACAGTACCTGCCAGGGTGGAAGGTGGGAGGTGCACTAGACCAACAGGGAAGAAAAATTATTTAACTTACTGGGTCTCAGGCATAGGGAAGGAGGGTTAACTAGACTACCAGGAATATGATTACATGGTTATATTGACTATACAGGGGATTGGGATGGGGGGTTACACTGCACACCAAGGAATATGATGCAATGTCAGGCAGGTAATCGGTGGGGGGAGGGACCACTAGCCACATGGGAATACTATTACTATTTTGGGTAGGGCTTTGGGTGGGGGTGGGACCACTGAACCACCAGGGATACCTTAGAGTATTGTTAGTGTGTGACAATCAGTGACCGGCAGGGAGGGCACTAGACCACCAGTGAATTTCGTGATTGATATTGGGCCAGCAATCTGCAGGGGAAGGGGCCACTGGACCAGCAGGGAGTATATCTTGTACTATAACTAGGTGATTGGGATGGTGATCGGCAGGGAGAGGGACCACTAGACCACCAGGGTATATATGTATATTTTACTATAACTGGGTGATCGTGATGGCGATCGGGGGGGAGGGACCAGTGGACCACCAGGGAATATCAGCAGTTTATATCAGGCCAGCGATCGGTGATATGGGGACTCCACAGCACCTCTGCCAACCACTAAGATTGCATAGAATTAATGCAAGGTCTTGCTCGATGGTATTTTCTCCACGCAAGAGAACTCTACAAAAAGCCTTTGCAGGGAGAAAAAACTTTGTGAATGGGACTGGGCCAATATGCAGGTCTCCTTCCCCTCATTTGAATTGTGGACCCCTCTACACTTTGCCCCAGCATAAACCCGGTTTGTGCCCACATACAGGGTTTTTGTGAATACCACTTTGGTGCAAAACCTGGTTTATGCCATGCAAACTGGGTTTGTGGCGTGGTAAAGTTTTGTGAATCTGGCCCCAGATCTCTTACTTTGCCAGAGGATATGCCGGTGGGGATGGTTCTGTTGTGCCAAAACAAAACCAAAAAAGCTGTTTCAAGGAGAATAAAAATACAGCTGTGCTGTTTCCCATGAAAAATAGGAGCTAGTAGCACCTTCCTAATGTGACGATCACCATCTGCTTGTTATTATCTGTGGCCTGTCTGGTACAGACCTCAGGTGGTTTAACTCTTTCCTCACTGGCAGAACTCAGAGAGTGGTGTCAGGGATTTATTCCTCTGACCCAGTCTCTCTGTCATGTGTGGTCCCTCAGGGTACGGTATTGTCCCCCATGTTGTACGCAGTGTACGTACTGCCCCTCAAGTCCTCTTTTTATCATCTGAGGAACATCTTCAGGGTCAAGCACCTAGTTCAGTCCGGTGACCTTCCTACACTGGTCCAAGCCTTTGTGACCTCACACCTTGATTATTGCAACTCCCGCTATCTAGGGCTACCTGGGGTTGATATCCGCCACTTGCAGCTGGTGCAAAACGCTGCAGCCTGGTTGTTGACAGGAACTCTCCGGACTTGCCATAATCTCCCCAGTGCTGGGCAAACTGCACTGGCTGCCAGTTCAGTGGTGGTTCACCTTTAAAGTCAGACTTCTGACTTATAAAGCCCTACACAGACTGGGCCCGGACAACCTGAAAGAGCTTATGGTTCCTTACTGCCCCAGGCAATCACTCTGCTCGGCTGATGAGGGGTTGGTAGAGATTCCAAGAGTATTCTTAAAATCAACGGGGGGACCATGCATTCATGTACACGGCACCAGCCCTTTGGAATTATCTACCCTGTCAGCTCCAGGAGTGTGCGACTGTGGAGGGATTCAAACAGGCCTTAAAAATCTATCTATGGCACCAAGCCTACTTTGTCTGATTTTATTGAAGTTATGAATTTTATGACAATCTGTATTTAACTATATTTTACTGTACTTCATTTTATCTCTTATTGTTAAGGCTCCTTGACATTCTGAAAGGTGCGATGCAAATAAAGTTATTATTATTATTATTTGTATTATATTTTTGATATAAATATATGTTTAAACTTCTTCTTAGAAAAACAGGCCAAGCAGCAAAGCATCATGGAACATGGGATTTTGAACAGAAAAAAAGGGTCTATCTTTTTCCCTGGCCTAGTGGATAAACTAATTAAGAGATTCCTTCTGACACTTACCTGTCAGAAGCCAGTAGTATTAGCTATACACCAGGTTGTAACAGGTTGTAAAACAATTACTGCTTTGATCCTAGGAAACTGGCCATAACAGACTGCATTTTATGACCTATTAGGAGGACGGCAAATTCTGACAGAGACCTGTGAAAATCCTTACAGTTTAGAATGGTGTTTTGTAGGATGTTCTTCTGAAGATAAAAAGGATAATTCTGACATGTCATAATTCATGTTCTGTGGCTCACTAAAAAAATATTTATTTTTTTAAGTGGGATGTTTAGCAACATGCAGGTGTATGTGACTAATTCAGTATGCAGAAATGAGAGTGACCTCAAAGCCAGCATCACCACAGTGCTGTGACCTCACAAGCTGGGTGGGACCCTTTTCCACTCATGATATTGTCAAGGCTGAGGGAACATTGTATTCTTTTACTTTTGGACTCCTGAGAGGACACACTCTTGTTCCAACTTTGCAAGACTTGGCATACTTGTGTTTGGACTTTCAAGAGACACTTGTGTTCTGGACTCTTAAGAAGCACTTTTACCAAAATTAAATAATTTCAGCACCACTATTTACCAACTGAAACTGGGGTAGGATCAGTTACTCAGTAAAAAGGTGTTTGGTTTTGTAATTTCCATTTCTTGTATTTGAATGTACCATTAATGTTATATGTTCTGTGTTTTGTATTTTATGTACTATTTTTTTAATTAGTAAACTCTGTTTTTCTTGAAATCCTGCCTGAGCAATTTTCTCATTTTGAGTGTGAATGCTGAGACAGTGTTGATAATTCTGACAGAACTGTTAAAGTGCTTATAGTGTCACCATATGCAACAATATAAGAAAATACCTAGGTTGCAATTGAGTCAGAAGGGGGATTGTGAACCAGGTTGTGTTCCCACTGGGTTAAGTATTGCACTGCTTTCCCCAAAGAGAGTGTGATATTTGGACTTGTTATCTGGGTTTGCTAGCAAAAAAGGGTTCATATTTGACCCCAGGACTCGAGACTAGTAGTTGCTCAGACCCAAAACAGACAAGAGGGTGTCTGTGTTTGTCTCCTGTCCACATATTGCACTTTGATGCTGGGTACTGTGGCAGCAGAAGGCCTGACCCCTGGAGTGCATTTGTGACACCTAATACATCCATTATCCTATGAATCTAGTATGTACAGTCAAAAACTAAACACCTACCTCAAAGGATCAGTTTTAGAAATTACCTGCGGAGGCCTGTGCATGGCCATCTTTATCAACATGAGTCATTTACAAAATTAGTAATAAAAGCTGCTTTGTCAAATATTTGTGGAAAATTAAAATACAGTTGTGCTGTTTCACATCGGAGAAATAGGAGCTAGTAGCACCTTCCTGTATATCAATATGAATCTAGTATGTACAGCCAAAAGCTAACCTATCTCAAAGGAAGACCCGTGGTGGCTTCAGAGGCCTGTGTGTGGACATCTTTATCAACTTCAGTCATTATTTACAAAATTAGTAATAAAAGTTGTTTTAACAAATATCTGAGGAAAATAAAAATACAGTTGTGCTGTTTTCCAATGCCCTGAAAACAGGCACCTGTGCCTAGTGGGCCATACCTGGTTACCAAAGGTTAGTAAAAAAAATGCAGAAGGGGTGGAGTGGGGGGGCAACAAAATGTTTTGGAGACAGGGCACACAAAAAGTTAATCTGCTGCTCAGGGCACCCTTATGTTCTGTAGCCTGAAGAGATCCTGGTCCTCTTTCAGTTGTAGTGGTGCAGCATCTGTTGAAGGCCACCTTCTCCTTTGACCTCCATTTGAAATCACTATACCTCTTCCATTGTGCCTTTATTATGCACTTTACAGGGCCTACAGCATTAACCTTTGTGGCTGTTTCATCCCAGGCCTGAGTCCTGCAGCTTCTAGTCCCCACCTCTGGGTAGCAGCAGGGCAGGTTGGGCTTCCACCTCCTCTATTAGGATGTCAGGTTCTACCTCTGTTTCTTTCTTTATGTGGCTATGTTTGTCCACTTTTGCTTCCATCCTGTCTTATACCATTTCTTTTGATGCAGCTTCTGTTATTCTTGGCCAGTACATCAGATCTATAATGCAGCAGCTCTCTTGTGTCATTTCTGGGTAGTTAACCATGGTGGCATTTTTCTTTCAAAATACAGTGCACAAATATTCAAAGCACCCATTATTGATGCAAGAGGCTTTTTGATTCGGCTTGTGTCAGTCTAACAGCCTTTGAAAATCTGGGCCAAGGTTTCTGTTTTGTTCTAAAATAACTGAGTAATGTAGATTACAAGGAGAAAAAGAGCACATCATGGGCTGCATTTAAGAATGTAAGCTATACCACCCTAAGTAATGGCTGCCTGCTACTGTGGAATACAGAGCCCCATGTCCCGACAGTAGCAGGCAGTGCTAGACAGACTGTGAATAGGGCAGTAAGCAGGCGTATGTATATTCATGTAAATATAAAATTATAGATATTTGCATAATGCAAAGCCTTGTTGGAAGTATATGCAAATCACCACAAAATAATTTTAAGCTGGTTCTGATTTAAGAAAGAGGGTGTTGTGCCAAATGGCCTCTCACACTCTGCAAATGCTGAAAACAAAAGACACGGACATGTGGCCTTCACAGGACTCATCCGTGTGCCTTTTCTCTAACACCCCATGGAAAAGAACCACTCATAATTTGGTCTTACTGGTTTTAATCATGGTGAAGCCCAAAATAGGAAAGTAATATAAAAGTCAAACAACCGCAGGACAAAAGCACTGAGGCAAGGATTACCTGGAAAAGGCACTGGCATTAAAGCCTGGTTTTAAGGAAATTTGAAGTTACACATATCCCAATAATGCAAAGCATTGTGGGTAGTATATGAAAATCACCATGAAAGAGTTTAGACTGACTCTGTCATAAGCAAGAGAGTATGGTGCCAAATGGCCCCTTACACACACACTGCAAAAAGCTCAAAACAGAAGACACAGATACATGTTTCATCCTACACAGGATTTATCAGTGTGTCCATCAGCAACAGCCCTACGGAAGGATGAACCAGTCATAGTTTGGTCTTGCTAATTTGGGTTGTGGTGGAGCCGAAAATAGGAAAGCAATCTAAAAGTAAAGTAAAATCAACACAAAGGACTGAAGCAACTTTACCCAGAAAAAGCACTGGAAATAAAACTAGGTTTTAAGGAAATGTGAACTTACACAGAACCTCATAATGTATAATGCTGTATATTCAAGTGCCTATCTGCCAATTGTGAGAGTCACCATCTGATTATGTGATCAGCATGGCACCACAGAGTCGTGGGGTTGTGGGGGGACAGTGCATCACCGCAGTAGTACTATATGGCTGCTGGTACACAGATGTCACAGACAAAGTAGGCAAACTGCTTACCAATTGCCGTGTCTGCTGCCAGTCATCTCTGTTTACTGGCACTGCTATGCCCAGGGCCATCGGGATGTGTTTCAATGGGTTTTGCTGACAGTTACATCACATGTTTTTTCATTCATTGTTTTTGCCCCTTCCTCTCTCCAGTACCTGACTCCTCCAGAGCCCAAAGGCTCTATCCTTCTGGTCCCCATTTAACTGATGTGCCATCCTCCATGGAGCTACCATTTACCCCTCCCCAGACAGGGACAAGATGAGTGCATATACCGCCAAGTGCAAGTCATCAGCTTTTCATTTCTGCCTTAGAATTTGTGCCCCGCCCCCAGGATCATCTCTTCCTGTATGCAAGGTTCTGATGTGGAGTGCTTCTGATGAGTCTAGCAGTCCCAAGTGCCAGGATAGCTGCTACTCGTGTTGTAGGTAGCACACCACCTTGAACATTTGCCAGAAGCCCCGCCCCGCATTAGATGGGCTTGGCTGATGATGGAGGGATGGATACCACTGGAAATAAAAGTGGTATTCATTCTTAAATTCAGTACAATATAGCAAATACTTGCTGAACTGTACACACAATTATACAGTATAGTCAGTGTACGTGGAATGTTGTTCTGCATGAAAATCAATAGGGTTGTTGTGTTGCAGTAGTAATGAACTTAGAATGCCACCACACAACTGCCTTCCTCTAGACAACTGAGCGGAAACTGTTTTTTTTTTTAACTTAAACATACGGGAACAGCTGCAGTCACTAGCTACATGTTGAGTCAGTAATTTGAACCCACCACCAACCCTCAAGTGCCCTCCCCATCACCAGTTCAATGAAATGAAGTGGCTTGTCAGAAATGGGCATGGTTACCCATACTACTCCATAGAAGATATGAGCAGTCATCCAAAGACAAGCTTGTATCTTGTGATTTCTGTGGCTTGTTGAGTTTTGTATGGCAACTAGGGAACCTCTTGAGCTTCACATTTGAGGTTCTTGGTTGCCATATAAACTTCTCAGTGCAGAAACATAAAGGATTATGTATGGGCAGCTATACACAACAACCCTATGCCTGCATCGAGAGGTTTCTGTAGCAACCAGGAACCTCAATAGTGAAGCTCAAGTGGTTCCCTGGTTGACACTGAAAACCTGAGAAGACTCAGGCTTGTCTGTGTATGGATGCCCATACATTATTTTTATAGTGTGTGGGCATCCACGGCCATTTCAGACACTGCACTTCCTTTCTGTGAAGTGGCAGTTGGAGAGGGGAAAGAGGCACTTGTCGGTTGGTGGGTGCTCAAATTACTGATTCAGTGTGTGGCTAGGTACTCCAGCTGCAACTGTTCTGTAAGTTCAAATTAAAAAAACACTGCTTCCTACTCAGTTGACTAGAAGAAAGCAGCTGTGTGGCAGCATTCTAAGCTGATGTGCTGCAGTAGTGATGTCAACACTGCAGCACAGCAATTTATTGATGTCACTACTACAGCACAGCAGCCCCATTCTAGGCATGACTTTTCATGCAGAACAACATCCCACCACACACTACAGTGTACAGGCTTGTGTTTTTATGGCTGTCCATACATTATCAATTATGTTTTTCAAAGTTTTCACAAAAGTGACAATCTCAGGGCAGTGGTAACCTAAGTGTTTCAGTACAGACTTGCCCTCATAAGTTGGTCAGGTTTCCTCCCCTTCCCTCTCTTAACTTATGTGATACAGCTGTTTTGTGTTTCAGATCACTGCATTTTGTAAATTAATATGCTAATGATATTAAGTTGAGGGCTGTGTGTGTTGCTGCTGTCTTTTTATAAAAAAGAAAACTTAGCTTGAAGGTGTACTGAAGTTTGTTTGCCCCCTCCTTTACTTTTCACATTAGTTTTTTCTTTTAAAAAAGCATTTCACCATCAGTGTTCTTTAGTTTCACTTGAACTTCAGTTTTTCACAAACAAAAATTGATATTATAAACCTGATTCAGATGTTTTCCCTGCACATAAGAATGAGTATTGTGGGGCATGCCATCTCCCTTTAGCTCCCAAAGGCACCTCTAGCATTTTTCTGTTTCTGTGCAGAGTCACTGCAACCCTTATTCATGTTTCTGATAAAAATATATATCATAACTCTGTTCAAAGAAGGTTGTACAGAATGTACAGCATATTATTTGGAGAATTTTTCCAGTACCCTAACCATGTTTAACATTTCTTTTTCTAAGCACATTTGAAACTTCTACAAAACATACATCTAAACAGCTGTAAACTCAGACTTTCAACATAGAAATTTATAGTATTCTAATTGTTAAAACAAAATGAAACTTTGCTCAAACAAAGTTACTGGTCTCCATAGTTTTCCGAGCATGTATGTCCAAGTCTGATGATGTGTCTCACATTATGAGGGCCAGTGTCCCACATTATCTCACATATCAAGTTTCAGTATCCAAAATTTCAGTGACAAAAGGTTGAGAGGTACATACAAATGTCTAGGGGCCTGATTTTCAAAAGATCTGGCATGGTCCAGGGATGAAGTCCCTGTGCACAACTCATCAGTGTGGGGAAAAATCCTCACACCAGGAAAAATGCTGTTTTCATCATTCGTTTGTATGGGCAGCATTTTTTGTTTTTATTACACAGATGTTGCACCTGGCAATAGCAGACATAGCATCTGCACAAACAATTGTGCAGTCTGCCATAAAATGTGGAATTGGTTGCTAAAAGACAACCTTTTTGAAAATTGCGTGCATGCAGAAATAAATTGCAGTTGCGCAAGGGCGCCTGCATTGTACAAGTGTTTTTGCTACACATACATAGTTTTTTAACTTCTGAAAATCCAACCCTTGATATTTCCATCTCTAAGGTGCACCAGAGCCTCAGACCAGACAGCCTAATTCTATAGGCCACCAGTCCAATTGAACACTCTCACCCCAAACAGAGAGCATCTAGCTCCACCTACAACCTAAAAAACTGCTGTGCCATGAGTCTCACAGCTGTACCTGCTAAGAGTGGGCTTTTATTCCACTGCCTATGGACTTCACTATATACAGCCCAGGCAGCCAACTGGTCTGTCTAGAACTGTATGATACATAATGCACTGACCACTATTACTGTCATTCCCATCAGGGTGATTTACATTCCCCCCCACCCAACATGTTTCATTATGCTAACCTCTTTTATGCCCTAAGTTTCTTAGGCTAGCTGGTGTGGTAAATATTGTTGACAATGTATGTGTATTCCTGGACTTGTTCTGTATTGTAGTTTTGTCTTGTACCGATTTATTGTAATTTTTGGCATACATCGATTTTTAAAATTGTAAGCAAAAAATCAAACAATCTGATTGGCTAAAAAAGAGACTCAAAAATGTAGTTATTTGCCTATAATTGCACTCAAGAAATTCTTTCAAGCCAGCAGCCTGTGCAGTCGCACCACAAATCCATATCACTACACATCTCATGCCCCCTACCCACCACAAACTAAGCAGCATCATTTTGTTATGCTGAACCCCCTTTCTGAGCATGTTTTTACATAATGAAAAACACATCCTTACCGCCAAGTTGCTTACAGTACCATGTCCCCCCAACATCTCAGCATTATCTAGCAGCTAATATGTGCTTCACAGATTGTTACTTGCCTGCTTTTTCACTGTTCATGCACCACACTATGCACTAACCAGCCCCATACCATCACATCTCAAAATCCACTAACAAATCTCACAGCGCCAACATTTCTCATCAGTAATGTTATAAAAAAAAAAAAGCATTTGTCAATGCCAAATGTTTGCCACTTGCACTGCTGTTGTACAGGGTCCAGCTTGTACACATTGTTTCTATATATTTTCCTAAGAAAGACAAGATGTAATATGTAATTTTTTCCATACATTTTTTTATGCATTTTGGGATGAAGAACCCAAGGAGGAGTTACCAGCTAGGGTGAGTGCAGCTAGCCCAGACAGAGGAGGAGGAGAAGGATCTGGGTGTGCTCATTACAGGGTCAATGAACAACTCGGCACAATGTAGGAAGGCAGCTGCAAAGGCCAACAAAATGCTGGGTTATACTGCAAGGGGTATATCCTTGATGAGGGACGAGGTGATTCTGCCACTGTATAGGTCATTAGTTAGACCACACCTGGAGTACTGCGTGCAGTACTGGCATCTGTATCTGAAGAGGGACATTAAGTTACTGGAGGGGGTGCAGCACAGAGCAACAAAGATGATCAAGGGGCTGGGGGACTTATCATATGAGAGGAGGTTGAAGGAGTTGAACATCTACTCACTGGAGGAGAGGAGAGGCAGGGGGTGACATGATTGAAACCTTTAAATACATGAAAGGAATAAACAAGATGGGTACAGAGGGTCTGTTCAAAGTAAGGAGGGAGGGCCACCAGGGGCCATGATATGAGACTGGAGGCGAGGAAGGTTCAGGAGGAGATGAGGAGACACTTTTTACAGAGGGTGGTGGCTGGGTGGAGTCGTTACCTGCTAAAGTGGTATGCAGTAGAACAGTGGACTGCTTCAAACGAGGATGGGACAGGACAAGGGGGAGGGTTAATGAAGGGGGAAGAGTGGAAGGGAGGGGCAGCTGCAGAATAAGGGGTGCTAGCTGCACATTCGAGCAGACTTGATAGACCTCCAGGCCTTTATCTGCTGGCAAATTTCGTATGTTCATATGTTCGTAATTTGCAATGCAGTTCTCATTTTTCACAGTTTTACACTGCATCTACTCAGGATAAACTTACAGAACCTTAACACTCCACTCCAAGAAGCTTGCGCACGGTAAAGTTATACACAAAAGCTTCAGGATAAAATTGATAAACAGGATGAAAAGTTAAAACAGCAGAAGTTGGAAAAGTTTAAAAGGGACAAAAGGGATTACACAACAGGCAAAGCATTCAGTTGGAACAAAGAACACGGGGGGAATACATGGAGCAACATAACACAGAACAAGAATAATCAAGGAGGGATTTCAGGACAGCAGGGACAACAAGAACATTTGAGATCTATTTTGAAAAACAGAAATCATTCACCTTCATGTTATACTTGTAACAGTGCATCTGACAGTGAGACACAAGAAGATTTTTTAGAAGAAACAGATGAGGAGGAAATAAACGGGAGCCCCAGCCACTTACCTCACCCCTCCCAAACATCACCCAAGATTACAAGAGTGGTGAGATTTCAGCAACAACAGAAACAAAGAAGATTAAGAAAACAAGAAGTGGGAAGAGGAAAAGAAGACAACAAAGGATCAACAATGAAAGGGAACAAATCCCAGAAGAAGAAATAAATATGATTAATCTTTCAAGTAAGACATTAACAGATGCTAAAATTTCTCTTCTTCATAAAGGACTATCATTCGTCCCAACTAAGGATGTTTCAGAATTTGAGTTCTTTATTGACTTTAGAAGATTCACTAGAAATTTAAAATTTAAGGCTTTTGAGGGGAAATATAGAAACATGTGGTGGGGGGGAGCCTATGGCCATCAGAGTGAATGGATCAGAGTTTGTGGAGTTCTCTGCCCAGAGTGGATTACTAGAAAACCAGACACCTGTGGACATCGTTAAAAAGAGAGGAAATGAACACTATTGGGACACATACAATTGACTTAGGTGGATTCAGACCACCTTCTTTTTAACCCACCTATAATCAAAGAGTGGCTATTTTTAAAAGGGCTGTGAGGGGAAATTCAAAGAACTGTTCTCTGCTTCTACTGAAGGTACCTAGGGCCAATTCACGCTTTGGGAGAGCAGCCATAGGCTTTGTGTTGCCCTCACTCTGGAACAAACTACAGAAATCTATGAAACTGAGTCTCCCTGTTAGTCTTACCACCTTCAAGACCTTGTATGCCAAGGCTATTAATGAGCTATGCAGCTGTTTCCAGCGTGCTAGGGTGCCTACTGCTTACCTGCCCACTACATCTCCACCTAACCCAGCCACTTGATTGTCTCCACCTATACCCCCCTTTTTTCTGTTAATCCACTACCTTTCTTACCCTCAGACTCCTAACATAAATGTACCCAGCCCATCTACCATAGCACCCCCTCCTAGAACAGCCATGGTCCAGTACCCCTCCCCTCCATATCTACCACTTAAATTTGTATATGTCCTGACCAATGATATGCCGTGCTGTTTGAAAATGTTTTAATATGCTGGCTGTTTCAGAATATTTAAATTCCCCTTCTCATATCATTCTCTCTAACCTTGTTAACCCTATACCTGAAATACTTGCTATTGCTTTGTGTATTTGTTTTTCTATTTCTGTATAATTATGTCTATGTATTATCTATACATAAAAGTGTTATTCTTGACCTTGTGTAACACAGGCCCACCTTGTAAATGAGCCTGCTCAATGGTGTTCACCTGGATAAATAATGACTTGATTGATTGATTGAGTGGTCTCTCAAGAGGAGCAAGCCCAGCATAATTTAAGTAAGGAAGAAAGGGAGGCCCTAATGAAGCTACAAAATACTAAGAAATTAACAGTGAAAAAAGCTGATAAGGGGGGAGCAGTGGTTATCCTTGACACTAGTAAGTATATTGCAGAATGTAAAAGACAATACCTGGACACTTACTTCTATAAAGAGCTTAATGAGGATCCCACCACAGTTTTTAAAAAAGAGGTAGATGCTGTGTTATTGAAAGCACATTCTGAGGGTGTAATTTCTGATGACGCTTTGAATTTTCTAACTGTGCATAAGCCAATTAGGGCATGTTTTTACACCTTACTCAAGAGTCATAAAAATCTGGTAGAACCACCAGGAAGGCCAATAGTGTCAGGTATTGGTAGTTTATTAGAACTGTTGTCCCAACTTGTGGACGTCCATATCAAAGGGATAGTTAACTAGTTACCTTCATACCTTAAAGACACAACACATCTCTTGGGTATACTAGATGACATGGAGTTGGAGAAGGACTGTCATCTGGTATCCCTTGATTTCAAGGTGTTATACACCAATATTCACTGCCATGAGGGGTTGAAGGCACTCAGATTCTGGTTACAGACCAACACAGATTATGCTCTGGGATTGATTGACTTCTTGTGTGATTGTGCCTGCCTGGTCCTGAAAAGGAATGTTTTCTTGTTCCAAGATACTGTTTATTTGCAAACTAAAGGTACAGCTATGGGATCTACTTTTGTCCTGATTATGTAAATTTGTATCTAGGGTACTGGGAGAAAGTAACAGTCAGAAACCTGAGACCAACCCTTATTACCATAGGTTGGATCTTTGGAGGCACTTTATTGACAACATTTTTATTGTGTGGAAGCAGGAGGAGGCAGAACTTGTCGCATTTATAGGTTGGTTGGAAAGTACCAACCCTAATCTGAGATTCACAAGAAGTGTGAGTCAGGTAAAGGTGTGTTTCTTGGATCTGGAGATAGAAAAAAGGGAAGATGGTACAGTAAAAACGAACCTGTGCCGGAAACCCACAGATTGGAACACCCTGCTTTATGTGACCACCTGCCACCCCTAACACATTATTGAAAATATCCCAAAATCCCAGTACATGAGAGTGAAAAGTAATTGCAGCAGTGAGGAAGACTGTATAAGGAAAAATCGAGAACTAAGGGCTAGGTTTCAGAAAAGGGGCTACAAGCAGGAGTGTCTTGAAAAAGCGGAGCAGGCAGTGGGTCTAATGGAACAGAATGAACAGCTTGCCCCTAAGGAGAGGAATTCAGATTTAAACAGCTGTATGAATTTTGTTAGTACCTACAATAAAAGGTCCGCAGTGGTTAGACAGTTGTATTACAATACTGGGATATAATAGTCAGACCCCACCTTGAGGAGAGAGGTTGTAGGTCCACCCAGATTTAGCTACAAAAGAGATAAGAATCTGTCTGACCTCCTCATACACAGTTACCAACCCCACCCCTTAAAAATTAACTACTTGGCTGCCAAGTTGCCAAGTGATAACCACAAATGTGGACACTGCAAATATTGCAGTGTGACATAAAAAAATACCACTTTCACTAGTAGAAATGCTACTAAGGTGTTTGAAATCAAAAATTTAATCTCATGTGATTCGACATATGTGGTGTACCTGGCCCAGTGCAGTTGTGGGAGTTTTTATGTAGGAAAAACAAATGGACTTCTGAAGTTAAGGGTGGGGGAACATGTTAGAGCAATGCAACATGGGGAGGTCACTAACCCTCTAGCAGTACATATTCAAGAATCTCTAGAAAGAGAAAAAACATGAGTTTAAATCTGGTGGCATAGATAAAGTGACCCCAGGAAGACAGGGTGGGGATCTAGAAGCCCAGTCATTAGACAAAGCAGCAATGTGAGTCTTTCAATAGGGAGGGTATTTTTCACCAGGGTTAAATGATAGATTAGATATCATGCCCTACATTTGAAAACAAAGACAGAAACCTTAATTCAAAGTTTCCTCATGCAGTTATTGCTTTAGCAGAAGTGTTAAGGCCTTAAAATTATATGATTGATTAAATAATGCCCCCTTTTTTCACAATTTGAAAACAGGCCAGCCTGAGTGTATATAAAATATCATAGATTAGGGTGTTCCCCTTTTATAGCTTTATTCTTAGTGCTTAGTCTCCCTCTTGTTCTTTCCTGTAGGGTTTATCAAAGGTGATTCACTAGTTACAGTAGCCAGCTATAGAAGGCGGCATGCAAATTTTGAAAGTGACTCTGTTGAACCCATTGGAACCTATACAAAGTGCAAGTACAAAGTTTATTTCTCGAAAGGGTAGCAATCAGCTAATACCAAAAATTAATTAAATATATAATGTACTTATTTAATAAGCTGTCTGGAACTATTTAAGAGTGAATCTGTCCTTTCAGGATGTGCTTTGTTGTTTTTTTATTGTTATATAGTGTATAGTAAGGGGTTATTGTGTATAGAAATCAGAGCGTTCAGAAATGTTGTTGTGCCACAGTTCAAAAGTTCATGGAACGTGATTGTACCACAGTGTGCACAACAACATTTTGAAACGCTCTAGAGGTCCTCGCGCCGCTCTGAGCAGTGCCGCGGCACAGAACTCTCAGAGTAAACTGCCTAGTAGTGAACACTATGGCATCGTCGGCAGTCTTTTCAAAAGTAAAGGTCTCTGCTCTAAAATATATTTCCACACTTTGTAGGTAAGTTTTCCTAAAGTAAAACTACAAGTTGCTGAAATGCTCATCTCGCTTAGCGAGAAACCAGTCGCCATGTTTATTTTTTTTGAAACCCCATCCATATGGCAATTGGAGCCATTAGTAGTCCATCATTAGATGCTCCCTCCCCTAACAACTGCGCTAAGGGTCTGGTTACCACACAATTAAAATGAGCTGCCCAAACAGTATTTCATGTGTTTTTCCCCCCTCAAAAGAAAAATCTTTTTCCTTTTTTTTTCAATAGTGTAACTATACACTATAAAAAATACTGGATGGGCAACTGAATACACAACCTGTGTGTTGTGCCACCTCAGGGTTCTGATTCCTGGCGACCTCGAGAGCGAAGCCCATCCAGTATTCTCTATATTGTGAAGCACTCTAACATTAGCACTTTATAAGGTGCTTTACACCTTTAAATATTGTTCAGACACTTGATTGGTTCATACTGGTTTAAACGCAAAACTCCTGAGTTGACCAGTAACCCTTGATAAAGCCTGCAGGCGAAACCTGGTTAGGTGTTCTGTGTTCTGCGTCTGGTTTTGATTGTGGCTGTATATCTATGCATTTGGTGTATCTGCTGGTTTGCACATTAAAACATTTAACTGCTAGCCTGGTGCTGGTATACCCGGGATAGTAGAGGTGAGATGTGATATCTCATTTTTTTGTGTGGTCCTGCTTCTATAATGTATTTTTCCAGGACAGGTCATCTTAGATAAAACATCTCCTTTTCAGTGGGGTTCTGCTGTAGGGTCCTGCTTTTACACAGTTTTGCAATATATTTATCCAGGATAACCCAACTGAGATACAGTATCTCATTTTCAACAGGGTCATGCTGTGGCACATTTTTGTACTGTATTTATCCAGGACTGCGTGGCTCAGATGCTATCTTGTTTTCAGTGGGATCATGCTTTTCCCAGTTATTACATTGTTATTTATCCAGGACAGCACAGCTGATATGCAGTATCTCGTTTTTGATGGGGCACTGCTTTTATCCATGTTTATAATGTATTTACCGAGGATAGCGCAGCTGAAAGACAAGATGCATTTTCAGAGGGGTCCAGCTTTTACAAAGTATTTTTCCCAGAATCGAGCGGCATAGGTGCACAGTTCAATGGGGGCTCTGCAGTAGGGCCCTGCTTTTTTACATGTTTTTACTATATATTTACCAAGGAAAGACCCGATGAGATGCAGTATCTAATTTTCAGTGGTGTCCTGCTTTTACACATGTTTAGATTATATTTACCCTGAGTAGGCCAGCTGAGAGGCAATATTTAATTTTCAGTGGGCTCCCTCATTTTGACCTCACATTTCAAACAATCTTTTATGACCTGTTGTTGTGATCAAGACAGGTAACATTTTTTAAATCCCAATCAAAAGATGATTTTGCAGTGCAACTGGAAAAAACATGTTTTGGAGGGGGGTTTGAAAAAAAGACATCTGTCATGTTCATGAGGTGGGGTGACACAAGGGATATGTTGAACATTAGGGACCAAAATCTACAAAAATAAAGTTATTAATAAACATTGGAAAAATTCAGTGTTAGCATTTTTTTTTACATTTTGATCCCAAATTTTCAGCATAATCTTTTTATGACTCCATGTTATGATCAAGACAGGTGAATTTTTTTAAAATCCTGTCAGATAGGTGGTGTCTCAGAAGATAGCTTGTCCTGAGTCAAGTACCAGGGTGGTTAGAGCTGTGCTCTCAAATTGTAAGGTTTTCCAGTAAAATTATTGGAAATATACATCATGGTCTGACTTAATTTCTTATTTTGTCCTGTATGTGTCTGTACTTTGTTATTTGTGGTTTCACACAGGGACTGTAAAAAACATATTTCTAAAGGGATTTAAAAAATGACACCTGTCATGAGTAAACATTGAAAAAATCCTATGTTTCTGCATAATTTTTCTGTTTTTTGATATTCTGACCTCAAATTTTCAACATTGTCTTTTTATGACACCACTTTATGATTACTGCATATGCATATGGAACTTTATAAATCCCATTCAAAAGGTGACTTCAAGGAGCAAATGTGAAAACACGCTTCAAATGAGATTGGAAGAATGACACCTGTCATGTTCATGAGGTGGGGTAACAAGGGGGCTATTTTGAAAATTGATGGCCAAAATCTGCACGCATTGCAATGTTATGAGTAAACATTGAAAAAAGTTAATGTTTCTTTATAACTTAGTTGTTGCATGTCATTTTGACCCCAGATGTTTGACATCATCTTTTTATGACCTTTCCATCTGAACATGACAGGTGCAATTTATAAAATACTAGCTGAAATGTCATTTCATGCCACAAGTGCAAAAATATATTTTGGCCAGGATGTGAAAAACAACACCTGTCACATTCATGAGATGGCATGCAAAAATGGCAATGTTGAAAATGGTGGGTCAAAATATTGAAAATTACCAAATGTACGAGTGAGCACTGAAAAATGTAAATATACCTTCAATAATTTTTTTTTTTATTTTGACCCCAAATTTTCAACCCAATCTTTTTATGACTCCACCTCATGAACCTGGTAGGTAAAAATGTTCATATCCCACTTGAAAGGTGATTTCATGGAGCGACTGCAAAATCACTATTACGGATGGATTTGAAAAGTTTTACCTACCTTGTTCAGGAGGCAGTGTGCCAAACAGGCCACATTGAAAATATGTGGGAAAATACAAAAAAAAATGTCCAAGTTATGAGTACAAGTTCAAAATGCATTGAAATACATAGACCACAGCTTATCTGATTTCCACAGTTCCCAGTCTGACACTGAAGAGGGAAGACATCTCTCTATCCAGTCCAGGGAGGATTACTGGATTGTAGTCCAAGTACGATTATGGCATTGTATCCCCAGTAGGTAAGTAAGAGGTATGGTGGTGTGGGGTGGTGGGTGCTGAGTGGAGGAGTCAGGTGGTGGGAGGGTAATGGTGGCAGCAGACATCGACAGACCATTTTCTTTTATACAGGGTGTAAAATTAAAAAAATAAAATGACATCAAGGGGCAGTTTTCTTTTTGTCAGGTACTGACTCTGGGGATTCAGCACACAAGTGCTGAGTTCATATTGATGGGCATGGGAAGTGATAGGGAGGTGGGACTGATTTTTGGCAGAGGGTGGGATCTTTCAAAAAGAGGCATGGGCAGGGGAAGCAAATGGGGAGATGGGAGGGATACTCTGAAGAGGGTGAGATTATTTAAAAAGGGTACAGACCAGGCTCAGAAAGGGATAGGGAGTTGGGAGGGTTACTTGGTCGAGGGTGGGACTGTTTAAAAGGGACAAATGAAGGTTGAGCAGTGGTTATGTGCAGTCAGTTGTGTTACAGGAGTGATGAAGCTCAGGCTGTTCATGACACTGATCAGCTGCTTGCTGGGCGGCATCTTGCAGATCAAAGCAGAGAGTTGCCCTGTGATACAGGTGACTCTTTTCTTTGAACTTCATGAAGTTTCTGCCAGGCAAGCCCAGGAGAGTGTCCTGATCAGCCTGGCTGACAGTCTATCTGACACTGTCAAGCCCACTGCAGACTACCCTGCATTGGACTGACAGTGACACACATGTCAAATCCACTATCATAGCAATATGTTCGCTTTGTGCAAGTGTGAACATAAAAATGGAAGGAACTGTCAGATTTGAACCTTTTAAAATAATTCCTGGGAGACCAATTCAATGAGAACAGGTACAGATGATTGTTGATAAAGAGAAAAAGAGAGAAACTTATTTAAATGGGTGACTGTCCTATTTGGTCAGGTTCTCTCTTGTTTTCTGTGAACAGTCTTCTTCTTGCCTGTTTTCATTGAATTCATCTCCCAGGACTTATTTGGAAACAGTGATATATTGGAAAATAAATATAACAAAATTAGTTGATTTATTGAAAAGTTTCACCAGGAAGGCATGCTGAGCAAAATGCTCATTTCCAGATGCGTCCCGGGGGAAGGGGGAGGGGGATAAATCTGTACATTTACAATCACTAGTAGAAACTTTCAATATTTACAGTTTACATGTCATGTACATGAAGGTACTTATACATCGATAGCAAGCATTTACAGTATTTACATTTTACAGTTGCTAGCAAGGAAACTTGGTTCAATTGTGCTTACTCAACTGGATGAGATGTATGCTTGTGTGGCTTTGATACATTGTGGCTGTTCGCCTTTCTGTCCATGGAATATACCACCCTATAGGGGTACGATGCAAGGAACCTTAGAGGAGGAGGGTTTCCCCCATAGCCATGGGAATAATTCCCTTGGTTAAAGGCTGCTTAGGAAGAAGCCCACGGGAAAGAGAGACAAGCCACTGTAGGAGGAGAGGTGGATGGTGGGGCAACAAGAAATGTATTCTGGAACAGTCCAGGAGGAGTGGACTTTTAAGGCCTGATAGGGGAGTGAGGTTGTTGTGCTGCCCATTGAACCTCAGGCTTAAAGCCTTTCCATTCAATTGTGCTTATGCAACTGGATGAGATGTATGCTTGCGTGATTTTGATACATTGTGGCCATTTGCCTCTCTATCCATGGGATATACCATCCTGCAGGGGTTACAACACAAGGAACCCTAGAGAAGGGTTCCCCCCCATAGATGCCATGGGAATAATTCCCTTGGCTAAAGGTAGCTTAGGAAGAAGCCCAAAAAGAATACCCAAAAGCGTGTCAAGCACCGAAGAGGTAAGAAATCAAAAGAATTCTAGACCAGAAATAAATGTGACAAACATAGACAGGAAGGACATGAGAAGAATGATAGAAGGCTAGGACAGTGAATGAAAGGAAATCTGACAAGACGCAGAAGGGCAGCCTTCCTAAAGAGAGAGGGAACAGCCGGGCCACCATCCAACTCCATCCAACAGCAGAACCTAACTACTGAACCTATGAAAGCACTAACCCTGACTAATATTATGACCATTGGCATGGAAGAGAGGAGGGAAAAAAAAAACCTTTGAGGAGGAAACCTCTGGGGATCCAAGACCTAGGTCACCTTCCCTCCAGGCTGAAGGACATTTTGATTAGTGAAGGCTCAGCTACTGCAATTTAGAGTCAAAATCGAGGGAGGAGGAAAATATTCCAATTTAGAGGAAGCCCTCACTCTGTCCTTCTAAATGGACAGCTGTTGAGGGTTGTGAGTGATGTCTCTGCAACTAGACACTCAAAAGCAGGAGGGGAGAGAGAGAGAACTGCTGAGGCACTCAGCTGGTCTATGCAAGCCTACGAAACAGACCAGGTGAACCAGAAGTGGTCTTGGTGGAGAATAGCATAAAGGGTGCCTCCAAACCCACTTGGGCAGCCAAATGGACTCTGATGATGTGAGCCGCACCCCTCACAGCTGGAAGTCATAAATTCTACATCCAGAGATATCCCTGAGATGAGGGATGACTGAAGGTCCACCCATAGTGAAAACATTCCCGCTATGGACCAGGGAGAAGGACCCCGTTCAGAGCTTCCCATGGTCTACCTGCAGACTTCTTGGGTGTAGAGTGAGAATGTCAGCTACAGGCTAGCCCCAAGCCAAGGAGCAATGGACATGGAAGGCATGTCTTTGAGTGGAGAGCAGACCGATGAGGTAGCATTAGACCCAATGAGAGGTATGCTTGATTAATTGATGTGAATCAGTAAACCCTGAGGTTGGACTGAGTGAAGGAAAACCAGGCTAATGTCATGAGAAAGCTACCATCATTGTTAACTATGGAAGTGCATGCCAACTGGGTCCATTGAGAGCCAAATTAGGCATGGAGAAACGTACATGAAGGTAGGAGCGAGAGTGGCCGGGCAAAGTCGTCAGCTGACAGTGAGGTAGGCAGTACCAGGAGGACATCTGAATAGGTTTGACTAGAATGAGGGAATAGGGTCAGATGAGGAGACGCGTAGGCAGGGTGATATGCAGGAGGGACTATAAGGCAATGTGAATGAGTAGGGTATGGTGGTAGCAGGAGGGAATAGCAGGATGGCAGGATATGGTGGCTCCCAAAAGAAAGCAGAGGTCAAAGAAGGAGAGGAAAGGAGGGTGGAGGGAATGGGAGGAGGAGGGTGAGCGCCCACTATAGGGAGGAACGAGTGAAGGTGTGGGCACAGGCAGGAAGAAGTATAGAAAGCGCAGCATGGAGCAACCAAGAGCAAGGAATGGCAAAGGGGGGTATAGAGCATCAAAGAGGCGAGACGTGAGAACATATCAAAACCAGAATGGAAGGAGAGAGACAGAGATGGGAAGGGTACGACCTGTCAAACTCTGCAGGAAAAGAGAGAATTCATCAGTTAACCACTAAAACAGGAAATGATGGAAGGGTTGATACCTTTTATTGGACCAACAAATGTCTTGTACAAAGATGGAATAATACACAAGCTTTTGGGGCCTCACAGGTCCCTTCTTCAGGTGAATAGTAAAACTGAGCAACATAAGCAGTATATATATATATATGTATATACATACACACACTGTGGAGCAATTTAAAAAAAAAATAAATAGGAAGTGAAGTAGGAAAGTGATAAAAAGGGACTAGAGATAAAAAATCTATATAAGTCACTTAACCACTGCAACTCTGCAGTAAAAGGCAATGAGTTACAGAGAGCAACAGCAGAGACCTGAGAACCAGGAGATCCCAGGGCTGAATGCCACCAGAGCCACTAACTCACAGTGTGATCCTGCAGCAAGTTACACGACCAGTAATGTGATGTAGGAGTTGGGCAGCAGAATGCTTTGCTTCAGTGAAGAAAATGAGCCATGCAGATGTAAGTAATGTAAACTCAGTACAGCTAGGAAAGTCCAGCAGTGCCCTGCAAGAAAAAATGAAGATTCTCAGTGCCATGCCTTGCAATTGTCCAGAGACAGCAAGCGGGAACCAGGAGAGGTGCAACCAAGGGCTGCCAGAACCAGCGGAGGCAGAGGAAACAGAGTCATAAGAAGTGGCAAGCAGGGAGGAGCCAGGGAAGAAGGAGCGTGGGGGGGGGTGTCAAAGCGATGGCAAGCCATGGTGTGAGCAGCAGAAGTAAGAGGAGGAGCGAGGGAGAACAGAGCTGCAAGCCAGAGAAAGAACGGGGTGCGGAGAAGCAGGACTGAGGAGCAGACATGGTCGACAAGCTGTGCGAGGCAGGAAGAGGGAGTGAGGGGGGGTTCGTCCATTGGGAGCTGCACTATGGAATGAAAACAAAATGGTGGGGCAGAATGAGAAGAGAGAGGGAAAGTGAGATAGATAAACAGGGAACGAGCAGCAAAAAATGGCCGCTGCACAAGTGGCAGTCTGGGGAGAAAGGAGATGTGAGAGAGAGTGGCAGAGTCAGTGGGTGTAGGAGGGAGCGAGCCGTAAGACAGATGGCATTGTATAGGAGCGAAGTGGGCAGCCGGAGGCACCACCAACACATGAAAGATGAAAAAGATACAGGAAAACATGTGACAGGAATGAGGAACGGCACCTGTGGCTGCAACGAGAAACAAATCCTGGAACAGTCCAGGAGGAGTGGCCTTTTAAGGCCTGATGGGGAAGTGACATTGTTGCTCCACCCATTGAACCTCAGGCTTGAAGCCTTCCCATTAGCAACATTATGGTGAAATAGCATAGGATGTATATTATATATTCGAGAACATATGGAAGTTAAGTTACAGTCTATTTGTAGTGATGGCAGCAGTGAGGAGATATCAACCAGCGTGACTGAGAAATAGGAACTAAACAGAGAGAAATGCAATCAGATGGGATTTAGTAGTGAAAGAACTCGAGAGTACAGGAATGCGATGGTGGAGTACATTGGCCTGGGTAACTTAGGGACAGGTACAGGCTGGGGAGGTGTGTTGCTTAATTAGAGAGGAAAGAGAGGTGGGAGATGGTGTGTTGAGAATAGTGAGTGGGAGGGAGTTCTACAGTTTAGGTCAGCGATATAAGAAGGCAGATTGTCGAGCTGAAGTTGACATCTGGGGAGGGCTAGGAATCTGTGATTGGTGGAGTGGAGAGAACATCAGGGTAAGGGTGGGGGTTGTTAGTGTAGAGGTAAGGTAAGAGGGTAGGGACCCAAACCAGAATTTGGCCAGAAAACTAGCAGAGTGGATGAGATGTCTTGATTCCAGGGAGGGAGAGGGCTTTATAGAGATTGCAGTGATGGGTTAGAGGGGTGCAGGATAAAGTGAAATGAAAGAAAGAGTGAAAGAGGGTGTCCAGTCTGGTGAGGGTGGTCTTGGGGGCGGCACTATAGCCTATGTCAGCATAGTCAAAGGAGGGGAAGATCATTTTCTGTACAATGGTGCAGTGGGCCGGTATTGGAATGCAATTACGATTCCTATATAAAGCACCTAGTTTTGGGTGCAGTGTCTTTTGAACAGCATTCATGTGTACCGAAATGTCCAGGTACTGGTCTAGCCAGACTCCAAGATATCTGAAGAAAGTGACAGTCTTAAGGGGTGTACCATCCAATGTGTGAAAGGTAGTGGGGGGAGGGCTCTAGAGAGTCTCTGCCTAGTGCTGAAGGTCATGGAGACAGTTTTTGTTTTCTTTTAGGAACAGTTGATTGGACTTGAACCAAAGCTGGACCTTGTGAAAATCCTGCTGTAGTTTAGATGCAACTACTGACTATGTATCACCAGGGTGTAAAGGATGGTGTCATCTGCATACATATGTATATGTGTAGATGAGCATACAGCAGGTGGGTCATTTAGAAAGATGGAAAATAGGATTGGGCCTAGAACTGAGCCCTGTGGGACACCAGTATTGATGGGGGGGGGGGTGGAGAGTGAGGTGCCAATCTTGACAGATTGCATCCTATCTGCTAGGTAGGAGCAGAACCAGTCAGTGGCTGCTGTGGACAGACCAGTGGCTATAAGTTTGTGGAGGAGGAATTAAGGCCTTGGCCAGGTCTACAGATATCGCAGATGTGATCTGCCCCTGATCCATATCAGTGAGTATAGAGTCAGTAAGCCGAAGGAGGGAGGTAGTGGTAGAATGGGATTTAAGGAAGTCAGACTGGAAGGAAGTGAAGATGGAAGAGGAGTCAACATAGTGGGGAGTTGGGAAAGGGTAATGTGCTCCTGCAGTTTGGCAGGATTGGGAGTAGGGAGATTGGGTGAACTTTTCCAGGGTTGGAGGGGTCTCTGCCTTTAGGGATCGGGATGACAGTTGATAGTTTCCAAGTAGAAGGAAAAGAAGTAAGAGAGAATGATAGGTAGCATGATCGAGTTAATCTATTGCTGTGTGCTGACAGAAATTCCAAACGGCAGCACATGTTGAATGACGTCGAACTCCAGAGCACTACAGAGGGCTCCTGTTTCAGTGTCAGGTGGGAGTGGGGGGAGAGCTGGAGTACAAAACCGTGCCCTCATGACTACCAATGTCTTGCTGCTGCTGAGAAGTCTGAGGAGAGAACAAGTAAAAAGAAGGTAAGGGGGTCTCCACAGTGGGGGAGGGGTCAGATTATCAGACTCTCAACAGACACAATTCCTGCTCTAGGAGATGGGGGGTTAAAGGAAACAATAGTGATGATACAGAAGTCCTGGGATGGGGAAGATAGGCAATCATAAAATTGCACTGGCCAGAATAGCTTGGGGGGGAGGGCAGATATGTTCAATTAATATAGTGGTGCAGTTAGTATGGCCAGAGAGAATGGCCACAGTGTTAGTGAAAAGAAAGGAAACAGAAAGCGGGTGGGAGGGGAGACAAGCCACAGCTGGCAATGTAAGTTACTGCTTTAGAACACAGCGAGGTGCAGATTGAATGATACCGGTTGGCTCTTGAGGCGGGGGAGTACAGGAGTGCAGGGTGAGGAGAGAAAAGAAAAGACACTTTGGATGTACCTCAGAATGAGCAAGGAGGGAGTACAAGTGTTACTGAATAGTGAAGTCAGTAAGTGGGAGAGAAGACAGACCATATTTATTTATTTGGTTTTTGTTGACCGGGTAGGTGCGCTAGACAGCAAAGCTGCCTATTTTCAGGCATGACCCGGGAGATTACATACAATGGGGTGGAAAACAGCAACAAAATACAAAGAATAAATCAGATGTGACTACCATCTACATTCAAGGGACCCATACACCATCAGAGAGCATTTAAACATTTAAAACATTTGTCTGCATGTAAATTCATCTAACTAACGTGCATTTAAACCTTGAACAAGGGAATGCCTATTGTCTAGCAATTACAGCTCTACTTATACTCTAAACAACAGAAAAGGCTGCTGTAAGCTAGGTAAACAGTTAAAACATTTGTCTGTGCAGGCCTGGAGGTGCTGAGGGTTGAGGCACTGGATGCCACACCTCATGCCACTCCAGCGACCCGGGTTTGGGAATGACCTTGGGTCATCGGGGTGCCAGCACGGGGGAGGGGGAGGGATGGAGCAGCTCTCCTCTCTTGGGGTGGTTGTCGCCTCCCCCCCATAGTTCCACTGCCACCGGGTGGAGGTTCGGTGGCAGAGCAGGTGGGAGAGGGTGGCAAGTTGGGACGGTGCCTTGGAATGCAGCATGCGTGTGCGCCTGGGGAAGGGACAGATGAAAAAAGGGGAAAAACACTGGATAAAAACATAATGGAAAAAAAAAACATCTGTCTGTACAGTAACTTCATCTAACTAACGTGAATTCAAACCATGAACAAGGGGTTGCCTATTATCTAGCAAATACAGTCCTGCTTGTATGCTTAACAACAGAAAAAACTGCTGTAAGCTGGTTAAACAGCATTTATGCTTCCCAAAATAGTGGCCACTGCATGCTACATGACCTAGTATCGAGGCACACTGTGCATGCAGGAGAAGCCAGGACAAACGCATGATATACAACTGATAAGAACCATAGCATCAGAGCAGCAGGAGAGATATCTATGAACTGGAATGCATGCACACTACACTAGGTTCACCCTGCAAAAGTAAAATGCCATGACAAACAGCCTAGTGTACTATTAACTAGGTATAAAATGCTAGGAAGTGCTGCAAACAGTATTAGTGTGCACAGTCTGCAAACAGGATATTCTCCTATGCTCTGTGGAAGCATGATGGAGTTAATCTATTGCTGTGCGCCAACAGAAATTCCAAATGGCAGCACATGTAGAATGGCGCTGGACACCAGAGTAGTGTGAAGGGCTCAGTACCTGTTAAAGTCCTCCTGTTTTAGCATCGGGCTAGGGAGGGAGAGCTGTAGTACAAAACTGTGCCCTCACGACCGCCGAGTCTTGCTGCTGCTGAGAGTGGAGGAGCCTGTTAAAATCCTCCTGTTTCAGCATCGGGCTGTGGTGGGGGAGCTAGAGTACAAAATTGTGCCCTCACGACCATCGATGTCTTGCTGCTGCTGCTGCTGCTGCTGTGAGTGGAGGAGCCTGATAAAGTCCTCCTGTTTCAGCATCAGGCTGGGGAAGGGGGGAGAGCTAGAGTACAAAACTGTACCCTCACAACTGCCGACGTCTTGCTGCTGCTGCAGTAAGTGGAGGAGCCTGCTAAAGTGCTAAAGTCCTCCTGTTTCAGCACTGGGCTGAGGAGGAAGAGCTGGAGTACAAAACTGCACCCTCATGACCACCGACGTCTTGCTGCTGCTGCTGCTGCTGTGAGTGGAGGAGCCTGCTAAAGTGCTAAAGTCCTCCTGTTTCAGCACTGGGCTAGGGAGGAAGAGCTGGAGTACAAAACTGCATCCTCATGACCGCCGGTGACTTGCTGCTGCTGCTGTGAGTGGAGGAGCCTGATAAAGTCCTCCTGTTTCAGCATCGGGCAGGCGAGGGAGAGAGCTGTAGTACAAAACAGTGCCCTCATGACGACCGATATCTTGCTGCTGCTGAGACTGGAGGAGCCTGTTAAAGTTCTCCTGTTTCATCTTTGGGCTGGGGGGGCTATAGTACAAAACCGCGCCCTCACAACCGCTGATGTCTTGCTGCTGCTGAGAGTGTTTACAGTGGAAAAGGCTCAGAAGACAGCAGTTGCCAAGGGTAGCTTTAGAAGTCTAGAAGGTAGTTTTCTTAGTTTTCACTGGCAGGGCCTCCTAAGTCCTTTCTTTGATGCTGGACTGTCCTAGTCAGTCTTTCTGAACAGGGTTTTGGGTTGGTTTGATCCCCAGTTCACACTCCCAGTTTATTTTTGTTAGACAAGCAGTTGTTCTATCCTTGCTGGGTGTTGCTGTCACGTGGCAATGGGTCACACATGAACTCAGTCATGACTCAGCCTAGCCTCACCCTCACCCCGTGACCCACCAGGAGTGCAGCACAAAGATGCCTTTGGGTCAGGGACTCTGCCAGGTCAGGAGCAGCCCTCATAGTGTCTGCGCATGACTGGCGATCGGTGTAATTACCAATGAGCATCAAGCAGGAGGCAGGCTAATGCAGCAGTTGGATGTGGTGCAGTGAGACAGTGAGTGCAGTCACACAGTCAAACTGGCTGTTACTTCCTTAGCTTGCTTGCTATGACTTACTGATTCAGAAGTCTGAACAAATGGCCACCTGAAAGTGACTGGTCTCACTCACCGCTAAGTCACCTCACCTTCTGGGCCAACTGTCATGATGATCTTTTCAGGCTGGGGCAGGCAGCAGCTGGCAGTAGCAGTAGGCAGTGGTCTGGATCCAGGTTGATGGCAGTGGAAAACGCTGACAGACTGACTGAGAGAAATCAAGTGACACCAACGGAACCCAATCTAGGTCAGGATAAAGTAACAGACAAAAAAAAACAGAGGTGAGGAGCAGCCTAACAGTGTTCCATGTAGCAGCAGCTATGGAGAGGTCAGTTCTACCAAAGGCAGTGGCATGTAGGATAAGAACCAGAGGGCAGCAAACTGTATTTTTATATCTCACTGCTCTTTTTGAGAGTGCTAGTTAGGAAGGCACCACAACCAAACTTCAGTGTTTCCCCACAGACTTCGAAGAGGGAAAGAGTTAAGTGCGAAAAAAGGGAGGGAGTATTATTTTTTGGTGCCAGGGCTAGAGTTTTATTGTATAGAGATGATTGGACTCTGTTTGCAGTGTACAAGGCAACAAGTTGTATTACAACAACTGGGACTCAAGGTGTGTGGATGCATATGTGTGTGTGTGTGTGGGGGGGCACAGTCTGTTCATGACACAGATCAGCAGTGCCTGCTGGCAGCATAAGGCAGATCAAAGAAAAGAGCCACCCTGTGATTCAGGTGGCTCTTTTCTTTGAACTTCATGAAATTTCCAACCAGCAAGCCTAGAAGAGTTTCATGATCAGCCTTGGTGATTGCTGGTCTGACACAGTCATACCCACTGCAGACTGCCCTGCATTGAATCGGCAGTGACTCACATCTCAAATCCATTGCCATAACAACATATTTGCCTTGCACAAGTGTGAACATAAAAACAACAGTTCAACAGTTCCACATTTCTCTCACTGCCACTCCAGCATGTTCTCAAGAGCAAGACTGCAACATTGACAACTTTCAGGACCTACAGCAGCTCGACCAGGCAGCTCTGTCGCATTGTCAGTATAATGCTCTCTAAGCAGCCTATCATTATTTGCTGCCTCTGATCCAATAAAAACAAACAAAAATAAGAAGCCTTAGTTTATTTAGAAAAGAAATTTCAAAAACATAAAAAGGCACAGCACTGTACTATGTTTAGCTGTGTGTGTGTGTCTAACAAGAACTATAGTTTCATTTGAAATCAAATTACTGCAGTAAAGCAGGGTTTTCTTTCATAAAATCATGAACCAATTTTTGATTTTACATTTCATAAGATCCATTTTATAAATGCTAAAACACTTCAGGGATGTATAGTTAGGGTCAGTAATCACACTTCTCATGTGTCTAAAGGCACTCAAAGCAAGCACCTGCTATTTAACAAAAGACTCAAGAGATGTGTGATTATTGACCCATAATTACAGACTCTGGCATGTCCTGTTGCATGCTTATTGTACTGGTGTCCAGCTGCACCTTTGCAATGTTTAAACTGTGAAATGCATAACCCTTCCCCTAGGAGGAACACACCTGGAAATGACGATGTATGTCTCAGTGTGGCTTCCTGAATGAAAAAGTTTAAATAAATAAATAAACGTACAAAACATCCATCAAGAATTTACCATTTCACACATGGCCTATGAAACACATTATCATTCCTGTTCTGCATTTCAGAAGCCCACCCCCAAAACAAAATGCTCAGTCAAGTCAAATGTTAGGGCAACTTTTCAAAGTGTCTCTTGATTTGCTTTTTCTCTCCTACATAAAGATCCAGTGTTGGACGGGCCTGCAGTAAAAGTCATTTTACTGGTTGCTCATCACATGGGAAGCTCCACTGGTCATGTACAGGCAAGTATGCAGATCTTTATCCCACAGAAAAAAACAGTGGGAGCCCCACCTGTCATAACATAACTTCTGGGTATTGTTCACTGATGTCTGGAGCACAGGCAGTAGCACCCTCAGTCACTAATGCCACATATATAGTCCAACGGGCCTGCTGGTGCAATATAAAACATACTTGTCATCTGTCTTCTGCTCTGACATGCTGATTTTGACTTTGATGAAACATTGTCACTTGGTGATAATAACAATTACCTGTTTCTGTTCTCATTGTTTTCTCGCCACATTTTGATAATCCAGAGTGCCTTTTGTCTAGGTCTAATCCATTATCTGATGAGATACTTGCAATTTTGCTTATGAACAAAAAATAGTTTCTCAGAAATATTTAAAATACGTGAGTCAAATTTCTCAGTGTTATTGAGCACTACACACTACACAACACACAGCAAATTGCACTGAAGGGAACCAGAAGTGGGATGCAAAATGTTATGTGCAAGTGTTTATGGTTGACTAGGAGATGAATCTTTTTCTCCCAGCACAGGATCACATCCTCATAAGTCTGGAGGGCATATTCTTGGAAGATGGTGTTGCAATACTTTAAAACTTGAGTACAGTAATATAGGGCTGATCCATTGGTCCACCAGTAGAGCTACCACTCATGATGCTGACTACCCAAGTTTGGGACTGAACATAGTTCACTGAGCACCTACCAGGGGACGGAGGATCAAACATTCCAGAGAGACATCTCTCCTCAGTCTGGGTGGGAGACATGCTTGACTGCTACCTGGTTGAGGCCAGGTGGTAGTGCGAGCAACTGTAATGCAGGAAGGGACTGCCACCAGATGCCATGCACCACACCAGCACCCTGAGGAGAAAATCAGAGGAAAAATGCCCCAGTGTAATCTGGCAGCACCCCTACAACCCACATACAACTGATATGGCAAGCTGCGCACCACAACATGTGGTCCTGGGTAAGTGGTAGATGACTGGTAAGTCCACAAGAGATTGGAAAAAATACAGAATACAGAAAAAGTATTAACCACAGAAAATAGTATCTTGCTGGAGGCAATGTGGAGAATTAAGGACCCACCACCCACACTTTCTTGGGCTGCTCAAATAACCAAGGGGTTAGGGTTGCAAGTTTCCACAGACCTGCAGCAGTTGTTCTCAGAACCAGGTTCCCGTACCCTAACCTTGGTCCCACTACTTATTTACCCAGATGAGATCAGCCATAAGCAGCATAAACACCTCACAGGAGTAATATTTGCAGCTGTGGAAAAGGTAATTACTGTATTTTGGCTCCAACCTATAACACCAGCTACACCACAATGGCAGGAAGTAGTTACACAATTGTATAACATGGAAAATATCATGCGCAATACTGGATATAAAGGGGCTTTATTTAGAAACAGATGGAATGCATGAATATTGCACACAATGTTGCAAAGAAATGATTTTGTTCTGTAGGAACAGAATCCTGTCTGGGTTTGAGTGTCTCCCTGTTCATGGTCATGCTCGGCTACCATCTTGTCCCTGTGTCCTTGTCCTCTCTTTCTTATCCTTACTATAACTAATGGCTATAATGATTTAGCTTCACACTGAAGGTTGATATTATAGCTGAATGGAAACAATGCAAAATTACCTAGCATGTTAAAACTGGCTCACAGGATGGATTAGTGGCAAAGTGTACTTGCATATCACATTTCACTTTATTCCATTTCATTTCATTTTATTTATTTGTTTTATGCTGGTATGCATGTGAACAAGAATGCCCATTTTCACAAGTGACCAATTAGATTACATGTTACCAAATTAAATCTTGGATAGCACCAGTGAACACATGCTCGTTAATTGGTTCCATGTTAGTTAACAAGTACAGAGTGATACATAAACATTGAAATACGAGTGATTCGGTAGCAAATATACAAACACGTTACGGTACAACAATACAGATAAAGTTCATGGTTACACTATACTGAGGCATAGTGTATGCCTGCTTCAAAGGAGAGAAAAATCAGTAGAGTAGACAGCGGGAGGAGAAGGGGGAGAAGATGGAGAGGTAATGGTAAGAGGAAGGGGTGGGTGGGGTAGGAGGTGGAGGGGTACAGGTAGGGAAGAGAGGTGGGGGGATGTCAGCACCATGGGAAAGGATGGTAGGTCAGTGAAGTGCAAGATCGGGGCTACCCACTGAAACAGTGACAGGGTTAAGAGTGCTAGAGGGTAAGTGCAGACTATGGCAGTGGGATTATTGACTTGAGGTGGGATTTAGTGGGGGCAAGCACAGGTACCTGTGGTGAGAAGGTGTTGGCACAGTTTGTGTTTAAAAGAGCCAATCATTGCTGCATCACAGATGTCCTGAGGTAGCGCAGTTGTCCAGAGGGGGGGCCCAGTATGAGAAACCTCACTGAGCCAAGGTTTATTTATTTATTTATTAGCTTTTGGTAACCAGGTAAGTACGTTAGGCAACAATCCTGCCTATTTTCAGCACCGACCCGGGAGAGCACAGGACATTGGTTCACATATTACAGTAGTACAACTTAAATTCAAAGAAAACATAAGGTAACAATAATAATTTAGCATCATACACAGTGGATAGAACAACAAAACTGCTATGCAGGATACAATACACATTAAAAGCCATATTGTAGCAAGAAATGGGAGTAGGCCCGTACCACAGGCCGGCGGTCAAGTGTAGTTATGTTATAAGCATTTGCAGTGAAGAAGGGTGTGAAGGTGAGAGAACAGCGAGCTTTTAAAGACTCAGTGGGAGGCAGAATTTTTAACCTGTAGGGGGAGTGAGTTCGAGAACTTAGGTGTGAAGTATGAGAATGCCTGTTCGCCCATTTTTGTACTGCAAGGTCTGATTGAGAGCATAGGGACAGAGGAGGACCTGAGGGTACGGGTTTGGGAACTGGGAGTCAGCAAGTTTGCCAGGGAGTTCAGGTTAGGGGGTCTAGTTAGGGAGTCAATAAAGCATCCCAGGGAGTATGCCCGGAGATCCTTAGGTGACAGCCAGTTTAAACCGGAGTAGAGGAGGCAGTGATGAGTAAGGCGAGGGGCAGTTAAGGCAAATCTGCAGATATTGTTATAGGATGTGTCCCATTTACTGAGCACACTAGAGTTAGCAGAGTAAATGAGAGGTAGAGCATATTGGAGCTGAGGCAAAAGAACTCCCCTTGCTACAGATAATCTGGCTGAAGGTGTGAGGGAGTGGTGCACTCGGTAGGCACCACCAATTTTTGCATTAACAGCACGACAAACTGCGTTGACATGTAATGACAAGTCGAGGGAGGGATCAAGTGTGACCCCCAGGTATTTGAAGGAGGATGTGCTGGTGATAGAGGAGCCATCCTGGCAGCAAACCAAGAGCTTGGGAGCAGTGGAGGGAAGTTTTTTTGAAGAACCAAACAGCATGGCGTGTGTTTTGTCCAGGTTAAGATGTTGATGGCTGTTCGACAGCCATTGTTGAAGGACTTGAAAATCATTTGAGAGAGTGGAGTTGATGTCTTCTATCGATTTAGATCCCGAGTAGAGAACCAGGTTGCCGGCGTACATGAGAGTGCAGCTATGTCGGGAAGGGGAGGGAATATCATTTAGGAAAAGGGAGAAAAGGAGAGGTCCAAGAGTGGACCCCTGTGGGACGTCACGGGTGATCCTTTTGGGGGATGATAGGGCCTTGTGGAAAGCTACCACCTGAGTGCGATTGTCCAGGTAGCTACAGAACCATGATAGAGTGGGGTCAGAGGCTCCAACGGATTGGAGCTTCACCAGCATGAGTGGGTGATGAACCATGTCAACAGCTTTGGACAGGTCAATGAAAACAGCTCTGATGAGTAGGCCATTATCCATATTGCTTTTGATATCACTGGCGAGTTGGGTCAGAGCTGTGGGGGTGCTGTGTCCAGGCCTAAAGCCATGTTGGTAGGGGGTTTGAAGATTGAACTTGGTGAGGTGTTCGGAGAGCTGGCGGTGGACTACTTTTTCAAGAAGCTTACTGAGAGTGGGGAGGAGAGAAATATGTCGGTAGTTGGACATTAGTTTTACATCACCCTTTTTGTGAATTAGGATAGTTCTGGCTGTTTTCCAAGCAGATGGGACAGTGGAAGTGCTGATCGAAAGGTTGAAAAGCCTCGTGACTGACTTGGCCAGCCAGGGTGCAAACTGCCTGAGTATACCAGGATGGATGCCATCGGTCCCGTGCCAGATCTGGGTAGGGTGGTAAACACATACTTCATGGTACCTGGTCGGAGCTAATGCCAGGGTGGGTGGAGTGGGGGTCATAGAGGGAGCAGGAGGAAAATCAGCTTGGGACTTAGCCAGAGCTTCAGCAGGTAGCAAGGAAAAGAGAGAATTAAAAGCATTGGCAATGGTGAACGGGTTGTTACAGTGAACGCCTTGAATATTCATGTCCATTGCAGTCTGCGGCTTATCATTGCCAAGAATTTCCTTGATTAGGGCCCAGAACTTTTGAGGGTTGTCGGAAGAGGACTTTAGGAGGTTCCTATAATAGGTGCTTTTAGCCAGGCATATTTCTTTTTTGCAGTTGTTCCGCAAGGCTCTATAGGCTTCGAAGTTGGTGCGAAGATGAGAGACCTTCCACGCAGACCAAAGTTTGTCCCTGCATTTCAGTAGTTGAAGCAGAGGGTGCATGAGCCACTTGGTCACCTTCCCTGCCACCCTGCGTGTGGTGACGGGGATATGTTGGTTTTGCAGAGAAAGAAGGACGGAGTTGAAATAATCAGTTGCAAAGTTAATGTCCTCGGTTAGGTAGAGAGGAGACCAGTCAACCAAGCTTAGATCAGTTGTGAAAGCATCCATGCTTAGATGGGAAAGGTTTGGGAAGGTAACAATTTTAGATGGGAAATATGGGTTGGAGGTGTCCCAGACACAGTAAACTGGATAGTGATCATAGTGATGGTTGTGCAGCACCTTGGCACATAAAATACCTGAGAGGCAGCGCTTTTGATTTGCTTTGTGCTCCGAGAAGGGGTCAGTAGATTCTGTACTCCAGGTGGTAGAAGGTTTAAGGAGGCTTTTTTTGGCAAGGAGGCAGGTTTTGTACCTGATTCTTCCACTGAGCTGTAGCCAGCCAGCCATGGTATAGAGATCACAGGTGTGCGTGAATCTAGCAGCACCTGTGAGGAGACAGCAGGCTTTATTCGATGTGGTTGAGATGCAGTGGAAGGCTATGTCTGTTGCAGATCTGTAGATCACCAGCCCATAATCGATTAGTGAGATGATTGAGCTATTGATGGCAGTGCTCAGGGTTTCGTGTGTGAGACAGTGCCTGTGCCGATACAGGATCCCGATTCGATAAAGATATATAAACAATCACAAACATTAATACAGAATACAGAAAACAATTTTAACACTTACATATATACTGATTTTATCAAAATTCTAGCTTATTTTTAAAAAACGAAATCCTAGGCAACTCAGAGACATTAGTTGCTAAATTATTATAGGCTTTCGCTGACCTAGCTCTCAGGGAGTTCAAACCTTGTTTGGTAAACAACAGGAGAGGTTGTTTTGAATGTAAATTTACCCTGGGACCATGTGCCAAAGGCTTAACAAATGTCTCCACTTGCTCCTTTGGGAATTACAGATTCAATTCAGATTCTCTGACACCACAAGATCAGTTTCCAAGAAGACATACTGGCAAACCTAATTTTTTCGCATTGAACACAGAAACACATTGTGGGAATGTGACTCTATCAGGCCTTTGGAGGATGAGATGCATGGACACAGTCAGTTAATTCAGGTCTGGTAGTATAGGTAGGTGGACACTGCTGGGCCTTCCTTCCATATGTGTTGCCTTTTCCATGTGAAATTCAGGTTTAGTGCACTATTTGCCTATTAGTTTCAAAAGTTTATATGTTGAACAGTATTTTGGTTAGTTAACCTTCTGGATTTGACCCTAACTAATGCAGCTCCACTGAACTACAATACAAAAACGAAGCAAAGGTGTACTATTACATGAAGCCCATTCTATGCTGACAGGGCACGTGCAAATGTGCCACATGTGTGTGTGTAATATGTTTTATTGCTATGCTTTTAATACTCGGATTAGTGGAAGACTAATAATAAAGTCTGTTCTATTGCTTGCCAGCATTTTCTTAAAGGAAACCCAGTTTTTGTGGGCTGCAGAATACTTCCGTAAATCACATATAATTAAATAAGCTATTAAGTCTGAGATCAGGCCAGACTTGCAGGCCCTCTACTGTACAAAGTTGTTTTATGGAGGGTAGGGCTGAACCACAGTAAAAATGTATTGGCGTAGGATGCAGTTTTGTCCAGCTGCCTCTGGAGGTAATTGAGAATCAGTCCTCATGATACAGTTTTTATATGTTGATATTATTTCTTCTGTATCTATCTGAAATCCATTTTTGAGTATATTATCAATACCTGTTTTTTAGTTGTAATACAGTCAAGTAAATGCAAATACATTGAATCAATGCTATTGTTTCGTATCAACAAACTGTATCAGTACTTTTTTGGGGTAGTGAAGCATAAAATTACATGACAGTTTTAAATTAAAAATGTTATTTTTTTTTTCTAAATGTCGGTAATACTACATATTATTTAATTAGAAATTGTTTCGCTTGCAACTTAATCTTCATTTACTTATGCCCTTAATTGCATTTTGAATATTTCACTTCTCCTCTAGAGACCTTTACTCTTCCTTGTTTTGCCAAGGTAATTATATTTCTACTGTTTCAAATCATGCACGTTAAAGAATTGAATGCCAAAATAAATAAATGTATTTATATATTTGAAATTCCCATCAGTTATATGGCAGGATGGCCCAAGGGGATAAAGGACTATGTTTTTGTGGGGTCCCTTGCTATAAAAGGATATAACAAGTGCTTATATTGAACAGCACTTTACAACAGTATGCACAAGTGGATAAAAGGATAGAGAAATGCGAGTTACTTGTACAGTCTAAGACAGCTCATGGAAATAATAGAGATCAAGATCAAATACTCATAAGGCAGGTAGGCGATGATAGCCACTGTGTTGCGGGTTGTCACGTCTTCCCTTCATTCCTCTGAGGTGGGACTCCTCATGGTTCCACCCTCTCGACTGAAATCTTTGGGTGGCAGAGCTTTTTGTGCAGAGCTCTAGCTGTGCAGAACACACTTCCAGATTCGATTAGCAGAGCCCCCCTCTCTGGGACATTTTAAGAGTTTACTTAAAACCCATCTTTTTTAATCAAGTCTTTGGGACCTCCTAAAGTCTCTTAACTTTTTAACTATGCCTGGTATATTATGTTTTATAAAGTTTGTATATATTTTATGCATTGTTTAAATTGCTATCTGTATGGCATCTAGAGCCTCAGATAGGCACCTAACAAATAAATTTACTTTGTCTTACCTTGCGAATGCCTTTATGCACACAGGCATTACTTAGAGCAGATGGGGAGTTGGTTGTAGTGATCCACACACATCAGTAAATATTGGAGAATGACTAAAGGGGGAGGGGGTTCAGTTTACATGAATCTTTCAGCTGCCCGAGTAGCAGCCTTTGGAATGTCAGAAGGTCAGGGGTTTCTTACAGAGTGCATGTAGGACGTTCAGTTCTGTCTTCTCAGGACAGGAGATGTCAATGTATTGTGAAAGTGGACAGTCTTGTCGGGCTCACTGTAATGAGTCTGAGTAATATAACGCTTTAATGAAGGTTAGGGGTATAGTAGCCAACACCAATGAGTTAGGATCAATTATGTGAATTCCTGGCAGTTAATGACTGTCTCTGCAATCAAAGAAAGTGCTAGTGCAGAATCCTTTAAAGTAAGTCTTTCAAGGCTGGCCCAGTGGCATGTTGCAGCTGTATTTGTGGACCTCACCAAGGCCTTTGACTTTCGTCGATCATAGTCTGCTGCAGTATTCCTTGCCAGCTTTGACCTTTTCAAAGGATGTCGTAGATTGGTATTCTTGTCTTAATAATAGATTTCACAGAATAAGAACTGATGGAGTCCTTTCACAAAGTAACATCAGTGAGTGTGGGGTACCCCAAGGATCAATATTGGGCCCCTTAATATTTTCCATTTGTATGAATTTGGCCCCAGATGTGTGTCAGAAATTAACAAGACTTTATATGCAGATGACACCGTAGTCTTTAGCATCGGTTACCAACCATGGGATGCAGTTCAGACAGTGCAAGATGATTTTCTTCTGTTTCAAAAATGGTTGTTGTCCAGATGGATGTTACTGAATATAGAGAAAACTAAAACAATAATTTTTACAGGAATGAAATAAAAAATCAGAGTTAATTCAAATTGTTAATTTGAACAGAGAGATAGTTGAGCAAGTGAATAGTTCAAGTACTTAGGAATAACCCTAGATTCCAATTTAACTTTTGAACATCACATTAATAATACAATAAAACAATACATCAAAGATTGGGTGCATTATAGAGAGCCAAGTCTCTTTTGACTCCTGAATCAAAAAGGATCCTAACTCATAGTTTTTTTTTACTTAGCGTGCCTGATTACGGTTCCACTATTTATACAGCAACAAATGAAAAGGTTTTGTCAAACTATGCGTTACTTATTGCTCCCTTAGGTTTATGGCTAACTCACCATTCAGAATCCATCATTATGAGTTGTTTAAAAAGTTGGGGTGGCCATCCTTCGAAAATAGGGTAAAGACTAGAATGGATGTTTTACTCTTTAAAATTATTGATTGCATCCTCCCCAGTTCTGTCCAGTCCTTATTTCCCCATAATATTAATGTACAAGGTACAAGATCTCAGAGTAAGTTTGTATTTTGAATATCTTTATGTAAAAAAAAACTTTTGGACTAAAATATTTATAATATAGGGCTCCCTTTTTTACAACACAGTTCCTAACACTATTTCTAATTGTTACACTGTGGCCTCTTATAAAAAAAAGATTGCGGTTGGATACTGCAAATGGTTGTTCTTGTAATTTAAATTTATAAATGTCCTGTTCTTTAATATTGTTTATATTGTTTGTTTGTATGTAATAGTATGTTTTCTGTAAAAATGTGTCACTTGTGAAAATGGGCAGTAATGGTAATTTTGCTTACAAGTATAAAAATTAAAAAATGAAATTAAATGAAAATGGAGAGCTGAGTCTCCTAGCACCTTACCTCCTACACACCAGCAAGTGTCCCAAGTTCAGAATGGAATTGGGTTGTTCAGGGGCTGGCTGGGGAAGGGAGGACTGAACATCCCACTGGATGGTTCTTCACCCTCGGGGGTAGTGTGACCTGCTGCTTGCCTATCACCTGGAGGTGTCTAGGTGGTAGCACAGTTCAGGCATACAAGACAACCAAACATGGGTGTGTGAGGATGTCTTCATAGAGGTGGAGCTCATCTGTCATGCCACTGCACATGGAGGGGTTATGAGAGGCAACCAAAATAAGGCAGAAAAACACCTCTGGCTGCAGCATGATGTTTGGGCCTTTGCTGGCCTCACACCAACAACTAGGCACCCTGCCATGAGTCCTGCATGCAGAGGATGCCAGGCATGAAGGTAAGTCCTGGGGAAGTCAGGTAATGGGGCTCAGGTGACTGGACAAAAGGGGGCTGGCCAGAAGCGACACAGGAGGATAAAAATATTGGCTTTCAAAACAGTGCTTGTCCCCTACTGCATATACAGCTGTGTCACAAAAATGGCTTTAACTTCCCTGCCTGAATCCTCCCCTGGTGCAAACATGTTTAACTATAATAAGGGGTCAAAATCTGCAACAGTGGGTAGCTGATGGCTAACAGTACTGCTTGAAATATTGAAATATTAAAGCAGGAAGTTCATTTTCCCTCAGCTTCTGCAATACACGTATTATGACTGGTACACTATCTGCCATTAGATTTGCCATCTGTACCGTCAAGGAAAAGATTACCTGAACTCTTTTGACAACTAAAGAAAACCTCAGAGAAGTTTAAATAACACATTTTTAAAAATGGTTTTCATAATCGGTTTAAGCTGCTTAATGTTGTGGAAGACTAACATACCAACAAAGACAGTAGGTCAACAACATTGGATGTTTACAAAATCTTTCATGCTGATGATTTCCTGTTTGGGGAGTGGTTGGACTACAGATTCACCCTAGTGCAGCTTGGGGAATTAACTCTTTAAGAACTCTTCAAGTCTGCTGTTGCCACATGGAGTCTCAGTACTACAGTCCACCTGGAACATTCCCGGGAAAACCCAATGAGTCTGCACCAGTTGGGAGATCCAGTTTTTCAGAACACCATGCATGCAGACTTAATCAAGCCTGGGCAATGATAACAATGGAAACATGAGAACCAATGGACTCTTGAGTTCTCTGGATTATAAATAGAACTTACTCATGTTGTTCAGTGGTTTTGGTCTGCTGCTGTTTTAGCAATCACTAGTTATTGTCTGTGACCCTCAGGTTCTAGGCCTACTCATCTGGAGTAGATGTGAAACTGGAGTATTCTTCACTCATTGAGAAAAATTTCAACTGCAGTCACCTTGGAACTGCAAGCTAGGTGGATGGCAGATGCAGTGAAAAATGTAACTTTAATTTTATCTACTGCTGCTACTGTACTTTAATTACTGTTGCTACTGAGACATAGAGTTGTCTAGAATAATTATTTGATTTGCTTTCCTCAAGGTGAGGTCTCCAAAACAGAAGACATTGAGCTATGCCAATGACCATGTTGGGTACATCTAAGGGTGAGTATCCTCTGGGGCTAGACAGAACAGTGTTCTTAGCAGACTGATCTCTACTGCTACTTCACAGGGACTGACTGACCTAAGGGGAAGAATTGGCATGCCACCAGGTCAGAGGGATTTGAGGGCGCTTGTGCAGTCTTGTCAGAAGGAGAAGAGAGAGAAACTGAGAACAACCACTACCTCTGATGGAATTTAGTCTCAAGAGGATTAAGACCCTGAAAGAGACTGAAGTTCCATCTGCTGTCAATTGACCCAGCAAATTTGTTCATTCTTGTCAAGCAGCAGAGATGTCCAGTGACCACTTGTTCACCTTAGTCAACAGAACATGAGTAACTTAGAAGTTTAGACTCCAAAGGATTTCTTGTTAGCTAGGAGAGGGATGTTAGGAAACCTCCTTTCCAGTCATCGTAGCATCGGTATTAACCAATGCAGAAGTTAAGAGGCAGAATGTATCTGTATTTCTTTTATTTTTGAGGTGCCTTTAAATTCTGCAGTATGTGCTGTTTGGGACATGCTGCTTACAGACGCTATAGTAGCCTACTGTTCTCCACCAGGGTCTCTCAAATGATGAAGTATGCTTTTTCAGTCCTACTGTAAATAGAAACATTTTAGGTGTGTGTGGGTTCACCCTTGATTATATGCTCTTTCTATATACAATTTTAGAAAGCAGTAAGGGCCTGGTTTGAACTGCATGAATTCTAATGCCTTGTCCCAACACTCATATACTAATTAACCACCAGAGGTTGAATAGACTCACGTCTCAGAGCCATGTGTGAAGGTCATGTGTCAGAATGATGATCGTGAGGAGATAGCTAATCCCATCCTTGCCCTTCAAATGCTAGGTGCCCATCTTGACACTATTCTGACTGTGTATTGTAGCTTCACTGGCCTCAACCTCAAGCACACTCTATTGTGCACCTAAGTTGAACAAGTAAAGAGACGACCCAGAGGCCTGACCTCAGTCTGTAGCATGTAATGACAGCCTTCAAAAAGGAAACAGAGGAATCTTTTTCCCCTCAATCATCCTGATGTGCCATTACTTCTTAAGAGTGGCAACAGATTCACAATTCAGAATGGGCCTATGCACAGGATTGTATGTGGAACTACTGCTCCCCCCCAAAAAAAAAACAACTGGTACACCCATGGAAATTTTACAAAGCAATTTTTCAGTCCTTTCATAATGAGATGGTATACATAGGATTCTAAAGGACAGTAGCCTTATTGTAAAACCACTTCTGTTATCCCATAATGGCAAAAGAAGTTGAGAAACAATATAAGAACTGCACCAGGTGTGGGCAGAGCCCTTGCCCAAAAGGCATGCACCCTTGGTGAACATCACTATCAGTGGTCCATTTGAACTGGTGTGTATTGACTTCTTGTCCCATGAACCACACAGCAAGTTTGAAGTCAATATCTGTATGGTGACAGACCACTACACGTTTTGCACAGGATGTCCCATCAAGGACCAAAAAGCATCAGTGATGGCTAAGATTCTAACTGAGAAGTACTTGCAAGTACAACTTACTGTAGAAGCACTACAGTATTCTCAGAAGGATTTCTTATTATCGGGGCTGTGATTTTGAAAGCCAGCTTGTGGGAGAATATTTATCTTCATATTAAATTGAGAAGTTGAGGACCACCCCTTAGCACCCTCACGGTTATCTGCAATCTGAGCACATCAGTAGAACTCTTTTAAATATGTAGGGGGACTCTTGACCCAGCTCAAAAATTTAAGTGGTCTCAGAAAGTCTACTTTCTGGTTCATGAATATAATTGCACTTACAGTGATGCTGCTGGATTTTTTTTTAAAGTTTTACTTCAAGTTTGAGAGAGAGAGGCAATACAACCAGTTGATCTGTGTAGTGATGTGTCTACTGATGGAGCCTTACCTAAAACAGACCTGCACTGCAACCAGATGTTTGGTGGACAGTTGTAGGAGGCTTATAATCTAGCCACACAAGCCAGAAGGAAGACAAACTGTGCCAACAAAGCACAACATGATAAACATGTCTGAGGACAAGTATTGCAGGTTGAAGATTGTGCACTTGTGAGGAATTTGGATTTTCTTGGAAAACACAAAACTGATGACAGATGACTGTCTGACTCTTATGTCATCATGGAACAATTAAATGACCTTCCCATGTAGCACATCAAACAGTAGAATGAGAGAGATAGAGAGAGAGAGAGAGAGACTGTAATGACTGTATGTCAGAACCACCTGCTACTAATTTTGCAACTGATCCCAGATTTTGAAGCATCTGAGACACTGCCTACAGTAGAGTGACCAGCCACTTGAAGTCGTAAGCACTTACACCAAACAGTTGCTACTAATGGAAACAATATGGAAAGCTGAGATGAGGAGGAATTTGTGTACAGTCAGGTAATGTTAGATATTTCTCCTTCTTCTGATACAAAACCTGATCCTAGAGTACTTAATGATATCCGTACAATGACAGACACTGCTAGTAACATCCCCACTGCCACCTGGAATTCCAATACAGCTCTCTTTGTGCCAGGGGTACTGTCATCACTGGAAATGAACCTTGTCATTACAGAGGATGATGGAGAGACAGTGGAGAACATAAAGTTAGATGTCATGGAGGGTCCTGTTGCCCCTGTCCTTGTTCCTGTGCTAGACACAGAAGCAGGAGATGTGATTGGCCAGTCATCTTTGGAGGAGAAACCAGTTGTACCAAGACTGGAAGGTAAGTGCTGTGAAACCAATTATCAAGCTATTGTATGATTCTCCTGGTGCCTCCTCCAATACCCCTATCTATGTGGTACATAAGAGTGTTAACACTGGGCTAGAGTTTATTCTTACATCACCCAGTGTGTTGTCCTCTGTTTTAGGTTTGAAAGTGTATTTGCATATCTGCTTTGCTTGTTGTTGTTAACTGACATAACTGATTTATCCCTGAATAGTCAGGAAGCAGGTGTGTAACAACCTCTATCCTCACATGCTTTACAGGTTTCAGGAAAATGCTGGGACATTATTGGACTGTGTTTTGATAAGGACATCATATTAATTTCAGGAGCATAGTGTAATTCCCTCACATTTGGCTTCCTAGACTGTCCTTACTTTAACTTTTGCCTGGGTGCCTTCACCAAACAGTTGCTGCTGTTTTCTCCTGGTCTGTTTCTGCCCTGGACTGTTAGTTGCAGTGGCTAGAGCTGGAATAAAGCCTTGCCATTCTTCTCCATAGCACTGCTTCTGATGCAGTGATGGTGCAAGCGTGACAAGGGACCAGAATTGCACTTGTAGCCCCCAGGCAGAAAGTGTCACCACTGACATTGGCTTAATCAGCCAGAGCTGCCTCCCAAGGATGAACCCTGAATGTAAACAAGCTCCTGGGCAGTGTCACATTCTTCCCAGAATCCACTGCAGTGTGGTGACTGGTTTACAAGGAGCCAGTCAGCTGAACAGGCACAAAAATTACCAGGGCTGAAGTTACCTGTTGATTCATTAGCAGTGGTAAATGGGTGAATGACCCAGCAAATTGAGATATTGTGATGCAGACGCAGTTCCACCCACTCAGTGATTAAACCATTAGGGGCTGTTCAGCCAGTGCTTGTGAATCTCAATGGTTGTCCCTACTTAATTTCTATATTTGCAATGATTTTTAATAAATATTTACTAACATATACTGCTCTGAGTGTGCTTTTCTTTTTGTCTTCTTCAGAGTTGAGGTTGTGATTGGGAGAGCTTTGCCATTTTCAGAGAGAATTGGAACTGCTTTGGAGGTGAGAAGAGAGATAGATTTACCAGAGCTGAGTGTGAGAGCAGTCCAGAGTAGGGGAGATCAAAGTCCATGAAAAAACATTTAAAAAGTGCTGTGAAAACAGGAAACACGTCATACTGGACCTGTGGGGTCACTGCTGTTTTTCCACATTGTTGGCAGAACTACAATATAGTGAAATTTGACATGTAGTTCCTGTGTATATGGTGGAGGTAAGTTCTGAGTTTCCTGCATTAGGAAGATCAAAGTCTCCTTGTGAGGTGAATATTCAATGAGGCTGCAAAGGCATTTGTACTGCTCACGTCTCAGTATGCCCATCACATGCAATGACCAATATGTAAATACAAACTGTGATCCTGGTTCCTCTGTTAGCTTGCTTGTCAGCCTGTTGAGGGTGCAGCAGCCAGTTACATGACAGCACGTACATCTTTTTTTCTATATCAGGAATAGCAGACATGTCCCCAGTGGTGGCAACCCAGCACCAACTTCTGCTAGCCTTACCACTGATGCTGGTCCAGAGGATACGAATGGCCATTATCCTGGTGAGAACATGGTGTGTCTACCTATATTTCATCTCACTCACCTTCCTGACATCAGGCCTGTTGGCCTCACCAAATGCAACACAATATGCACATGCACAGCTGCTCGCAAGGGAGCAGGCTACCTGGCCCACCATGAGGGGATGCAGCACCCATGGTTCCTAAAGCCACCTTCCCTTGGTTCACTTGCACGGCCCTTGACAGCACTCCCCAGCCCTAGTGGCAGCAAGCCCAAATGCACAAATCCACTCTCATATCTGGGTTGTCAGCATTTTATTTATTTTCTTATCTATTTATTTCAAACTTTTTTTTAGTTTGTTTGTTTTTTGTTACCAGGAAACACAAACTGAGCTGGCAGAAGTTAATTTCTAGATGTGTCCTGGTGGGAGCCGGAAGGTGGGAAGTTACGCATATACAAACTATAAGGATACAAAAAATCAAGGTGAACAATTGAGCAAGTCATGCTTCTGTGTAGCAAATATACAATTTCATTAAATAAAATGCAGTAGAAGAACAATAGGCGGTGTGCAACATGGCAATACTGAATACGGGGAGGAAGGAAAGGTTGGGAGGAAATTTGGCAGGGGGGAGATGCATTAGTGTAAGTGATGGGAAAAAAGGGAGCAGGGGTGGAGGGCAGTGGGCAGCAGCCTAGGATCCAATATCAGGGGCAGCTACAAGAGTGAGTAGTGAAGTCACAGAGATGAGATTTCAGGGAGTGATGGGAAGGAGCACAGTGGATGGTAAGGAGAGAGAGCCTCAAAGTTTATGAAGCAGAAGGAGATTGCAGCTTGACCAGAAGAGGATGTAACTGGGGGAAGAGCAAGAGCAAGAACCAGAGTTGTGAAGGGACGAAGAAGTAGTGGGGGGTGAGGAGGGTGGCAATATAAGTGGGAGGGAGTTAAAACAGATTTTGGAGATAAAGGATGCAAAATGGACAAGGTGCCTGGCATCAAGGGAGGTGAGGGAGAGAGAGGAGTACAATGACCAGTGGTGGGTGAGAGGAGGACTGTGCAGGTTAAAGTAGCAGAAGGAGAAAAAGAGGGGTCCAGTGTGGCTAATGTGGACTTGCAGCACTATAAACAATCTCACCACAGTTAAAGATGGAGAGTATCATCTTTGAGATGATCTATCTGCCGACAGGAAGTGGAATACTCCCTTAATTCCTATAAAGTGACTCAAGTGTGGGGTGGTGCTTCTAGTGGATAACATCCACATGTGCTGAGAAACAGAGGTAATGGCCCCATCAGACCCTGAGATATTCAAAGGAGGAGACATCCTCAATTGCTGCATCATAAACAGTATGGAAGGAGGGGAGAGGGGTGAGCCTAACTAGCCTCTGCTTCATGCTAAAAGTCACAGAGACCATTTGCTTGGCATTGAAGGAAAGTGGGTTGGCCAAGAACTAGTACTGGATGTTGTTAAATTCCAGTTGGAGCCTGGCCATGGTGTCAGGGGCAGAGGAGCCATGTATACCATTATGTGGGTAACACAGTTGGGACACTGCAATTATGACACTGCAATCAGTTTGCTTGTCATACTGGTGAACTGGATTTTGTGGTGCTCAGCAGGGATGGCGCCATCTGGGTGTTGCAGCCCTTGCCCTATACACCTCTGACCTGGAGGTGATTATATTAAAGTATGGGGGTGCGGGGGCAAAGCCTGCGGGGAGTGCAGCCCCCCCCCACACTCAGCCACAGCATGCCCCAGAACATTGGGCTTGATGAGGGTTGAGTGGTGCAATTGCCAGATGTAATGTTCACTGTCAGCACTGTGTTGGCACCCTAATGACGCTTGTGATTGTTCTTGTCGCCATGACATGGTAGAACCGAGGAGCCAGAGGTATAGAGTACCAGGTCACTTGCACACATATGAATGGACACAGATGAACTGGCAACAGAGAGATTACACAGAAAAATGAAGAAAAGAAGGAAGAGCAAGACAGGAGGGACATGGCATGAAAGCACGACATTTTTCTGGACTAACAGGTAGCAACAGCAGTGCTCTTTATCCGGTTGCAAGAAAGGTTTGAATTCACAAAACTATAAGCACCTCATTAAAGTTCAGGTTCTGCAAAGTTTGCATTAATTAGCTCTGATCTGTGAAAGGACTTTGTGGAAGGTGGCACACAGTTCAAGCAGAAGACCTGCATCTCGTCCATGATGACAATGTGTGGTGTCCTGTTTAATTGCTAGCATTTTCTACTAGATGATTACCTTTCACTTTAGAAACCTTCTGTGAAACATAAGGGTCTGATGTACTACTCCCATGTAAATATGCATTTTCATATCACAATCTGTTCAGAGTAAACATCTGCATCAGTTCAATATCTGCATAGGCCACTAGAACTCCTGGAGCAGACATATCCTCTAATTTGCATGCAAGGGAATGCAATGTGTGGACATAAGTGCAGCAGGGATAGAGCATCAACAAGCAACAGAAGCACAAATGCTTATGGCCACCAGATCACCACTGAAGCCGATTTTTAAACAAATAGAAATCATCAAAGACATAAAAATATATAACACACATTACAAAAAGAAGGAAAACATGGGCCTACAGAAGAGGATTCAATTTACAATATTTTGTTATTTTGTTGCAATAAATATTTAAAACAAATATGTTAAAAAACAGCCCATAATATCCAGATACTTTTCATATTACTCAGTTTATTGAGACAAAGAAGGCATGAGCCCATCGTTTAAGTCTCCCAACATCTGGTGGGTAAATTAACCTGTTGTGGTATTCCAAGTAAGATATATATCCAACTTGGTTTTGAATGTTATGAAACCTTCAGCATCCACTACTTCTTGGGGTAGTAGGTTCCTGGCCCGAGCTGCCCTTATTGTGAAATAGTGATCTCTTTTAGTAGTGTTGGCTCTGGGAATAGTTAATGTTTTTACTGTGACTTCTTAAGTCAGATCTTTGGATTGCCTGGTGGAAGCCGTATTGTGCTGACAGGTCTGAGTCTTGCAAAATGTGCATAGTTGTAACAGGTAACCCCTATTTCTCCTATCAGCTAAGGAAGCTCCTAGCCAGTTAAGTTTAATCTTTCCTGATAGGTCATGTTTCTCAGTTTGGGAATTAGTTTGGTTGTTCTATGCTGCACCCTTTCCACAAGGTTAATATCCTGTTTTAGGTATGGGTTCCAAAAAGGGAATACAAAATCCAAGTGAAGTCTGATGTAGGCTCTGTACAAAGGCATGATACAGGCTTCACTTTTGTCAAAGCCCCTGGAATTCTGTGGTTCTGCACTTGCGGAATTTGCCACAGAATTTGCATCATGCCGCAGAATATATATAGTGCCACAGAATTCATTGTTTTTGGTGAATTTTCATATAAATATACTGTTTTTCCATAGTGTCAGCCTTTCTTTCCCATCTCGTTTATGCTGAAGCCCCTCCTCTATGCTCAGCATATGATGTCATCGATGACATCACATCATATTTATCCAATGACAGGACTGCATTCTGCCAGAGAAATGAATAAATCATGCAGCAGAAATCAGAAAATGCTGCCGTAGAAGTCAAGGAGCCCTGCCGAAGAAATCAGAAAATTCTGCCGCAGAACACCAGGGGCCCTGACTTTTATTTACAAATGTACATTTAACTTTGTTCAGTATAGTGTTAGCTGTAAAGCACACTTTTTTGCAGTGATCTGCTGATGATAACCTGTTGTTAATAATGTTTCTCAAATTATGCTCTTTATTTACTGATTGTAAGATTTTATTGTTTAAGCTATATGTGTACTTGTTTTTTTTTTTTACCAAAATGCAGCACCGAACATTAAGCTTGATTTAATCACATTTTGTTGGTCTTGGCCCATTGTTCCATGTGCATTAGATCCTGTGCCAGAGCTACATGTTTGGTTTATGTCTTCACATCTCCTCCCACTTTTGTATCATCTGCAAATTTAATCAGTGAATTTTTAATTTTTCCACTGATATCGTAAATAAAAAGATTAAACAACGTTGGTCCAAGGACTGATCCCTGCAGAACTCTGCTGCAAACTTCTCCAGGATCTGATAGTTGACCCCTGATCCTCACCCTCTGAGCTCTTCCCATAAGCCAATTGTTTATCCATCTCACTCATCTGTAATCCAGGCACAAATCTGTAAGTTTTTTAACCAATTCATAGTGTAGTGTCAAATTCCATGCCAAAGTCCAGCAATATGACATTGACTGGTGTATTAGCGCCAAGGCTTGAACTGACTTTATTGCAGAATGTATGTAGGTTCATGGTACATGACTAGCCAGTGGTGAATCCATGCTGGGCTTTGTCGTTAAAGAAGCAGTACTATCTATCCAGGAAGTGATGATTTGCATTGTTCTGTAGATCTACAGAAAATATGGCACCTGCCTATCTTTTACTGCTGCTGTCAACATGGCAGGAAGCAGAAATGTAAACAAAAACAAAGGGAAACTGAACGAATCATGGGGAATAGTACAATGTCAGTGGGAAAGATTACCAGGGAAATGCTCAACGGAGCACAGGCAATAAACTGACAAAAAAACACAATTTTTTTACATAGTACTGCTGCTTTAACACCTAGGTTACACAATTCAGACTCTAGCCTAGCCTTAAAGAGAAATGTCCATGTCGCACCGGGCCCCACCTCCGTATGAAGTGGAACCCGATTAGCAGTTTCATAAATATAGACTTTTTTTTACTTACTGCTCAAGATTTAATTTCAAATCCTATCTGGTTGATCCTGCACCCTCCCCACCGGCATTTTAAGTTTGGAAATCCCTCCCAGTATGCTCACAAGCACCCACAACTGTCCCCAGTATGATGTGTCTTGGGATCAGCTGGGGCACTTCTATGGCATTGCAGTACTGACATTACTTTCAGACAGCTCTGGTTTGGAGCCGACGTGTCTCCATGATAATGGAGACCAGGTGCAGACTGACAGGCACCCTAGCAGTCTGTACTTAGTCTTAGGGTTACCACCTTTTAAAAAGGCCAAAGTGGGACATTTCTTACTGAAATATGATTTTTCACAGAAGTGCAGTCTCGACCTATGCAACAGACTTGTTTTCTCTAAATAATCAGAATTAAGACTAAGTGTTGTCGTTTTTTAGCTGTTATTAGTGTTTCTTATCATTTTAAGGTATTTTAGTTAAGGTATTATGTTGTTTTGTAGCATTTAGAGGAAAGTCAGAAAATATTTTTTTTTGCTATAATCTCAGGACATGTGCTATTTTTCATGTTTTTCTGCAGGATACAGCTGCCCAAATCAGGACTGTCCTGCGAAAATAGGGACAGGTGGTAACCCTACTTATTCTCGGTATAACATGGACACACACAGGATCCAAACTAGAGCTATATGAAGCTATGGCAATACAGATAGCCTTCACTTCAGATAGCTCTGGTTTGGATCCTGCGTGTGTCCGTGTTATACTGAGACCAAGTACAGACTGCTAGGGTGCCTGTCAGTCTGCACCTGGTCTCCATTTATCATGGAGACACATCGGCTCCAAACTGGAGCTGTCTGAAAGTAATGCCAGTACTGCAATGCCATAGAAGTGCCCCAGCTGATCCCAAGACACGTCATACTGGGGACAGTTGTAGGTGCTTGTGAGCATACTGGAGGGGATTTCCAAACTTAAAATGCCGGCGGGGAGGGTGCAGGACTTACTAGATAGGATTTTAAATTAAATCTCAAGCAGGAAGTAAAAAAAAACTGTCTATATTTATGAAATTGTTAATCAGGCCCCACTTCATATGGAGGTGGGGCCTGGCGGGACGCTGATGTTTCCCTTTAACCAACCTTTCCAGTATTTTACAGCAAACCAGTGTCAGACTGATAGGTCTGTAATTATCAGCTGCACTCCTGCTGCCTTTTTTCAACATGGGCACCACAATAGATGTTTTCCAATCTGCTGGTTCTTCCCCGGTTGCTACTAATTTATTGAATAGAAGTGTCAATGGGAATGACAGAGCTTGTGATGTTTCTAGTAATAATCTAGGGTTAATGTTGTCCAGGCCTGGTGAGGAATTGCCCTTTAATTTGTTAATTGAGGATATAACTTACTGTTCTGTAAAGTCAGTGTAACTAACTCTCTATAATTTATCAGGGATATGTTCTGTTGTTTTTTTGTTAAACACTGAACAAAAGTGATCATTAAAAATGTTTGCAGTTACATTATCATCCTTTTTTTACAGAGTTGTTTACAATTAAAGAACTTACCTCCCTAGAGATATTTTGTGGCTGTTTATATATGAAAAGAAGGCCTTGTCATTGCCTTTAGTATGGGTTAACTTGAACTCAGTTTTATTCTTTTCAGACCTAATTAGTTTTTTTTTTAGCTTTTGCAGTTCTGACTTGTATGTACTGTAAGCCTCTTTGGTATTAACCTTCTTCATTCTGAAGTATGCTTTTTCTTTAATTTTAATCTGTTTTCTAATAGATCTAGTAAGCCATGGTGGAATCTGACCTCTTTTATTATACTTGTTCTTTTTTGGTATAAAACACGTTTCGAGTTCTAGGATTTTATTTTTTAGCTAATGGCAGCTTTCTTCTGTAGATAGGTTAGACATCTATTGTTCCCATGTGCAAGAGTTAAAGTCTTGTCTAATTTTATTGAAGTATGTCTTATTGTAGTCACTGATGCTATAGGAGTATTGTGTTTTATTTGGGCAGGAGTTGATATTGCACATGGCCATACAGTTGTTACTGCCCCTCAAAGGACTTTTAACAACAGCTTCTGACAATTGGTCTTCAATATTAGTAAGAATTAAATCAAGGGTGTTTTCCCTTCTTGTAGGGTTTGATACCAATGGACTAAGGCCTTAGGTCACGACTGTGTCTAAAAAGGATCTTTCCTGGTTGTTGGTGCCTGCTAATGTTTCCCAATTTATTCCAGCAAAATTAAAGTCTCCAGCAATAAATGTGTAACCTTTGTCAGATGTCATGATAATGTCTCCTAGCTGTGTCTCATTATAGTCAGATGTTGAGTTTGGCGGCATGTAACAGTTACCCAGAATAACATTAGGTCTATTTATCAATTCAGTTTGTATCCATAATATCTCCATTTGTTGGATATCCTGTGACTATAGTGAACCAATATGAGTGCCATACTCCTGGGCTACCCTAGAAGGGTGGCAGCCCTATACAAACTCAAGGGTAGTGAATGGTGACAGGAAGGGGGATAGCGAGGAGAAGCGAAGGGACAGGGAAGGGGTTTTGAAGTACTGGTGTGCCTTCTGCCACTGAGCTAGCCATGTGGTGTGGTGGTGGGGGTGGCTAGCTGTAGTGCAGTAGGTACAGGGTTCAGGACTGGGTGCGTAGAAATTTTTCCACTGCCTGAAGCTGCGGAACTTAATTTTTTTGTGAGTTATGGATTTTGCCCCTTCCCCGACATGCACCCCCCTGGAGTTGAGAATCTATATTCAGGGGAGTATGGGGGGAAAGCCCCCCATAAGAGGGGTGTGGGGAGGGCACAGCCCCCTTCCCGCAAAAACATTTTTTCATTTACCAGATGTCAGGTCGCCTGGAAAAGTTTATCGCCAATTTGCTTTTCAGTGATATACACTTGCCATAATAGCGATTGCTATTATGACATGGAACTATTTGTTGTTGTGTTGATTCTAATGAACAGAACTGATGGCAGTGTATATTGTTTTTTACATAGGTACAGACACCTCCTCCTTCTCTTTTGTCCTTTCTGTTATTGTAAAAACAGTTTATACCCATTTATTTCTCTATGCCATTTACTTGCATCATCCCACCAGGTCTCTATCACAGCCACTATGTCCAGTTTATCTCTCATCATTATTTCCTCTAACTCTGAGATCATTGTCATATTCAAACTTTGGGCATTGGTTATCATAATGCTGCATAGTTCTGATCTTAGCATAGATACACCTTTCTCCACATTCAGTTCAATTCCATTGAGCAAGCTCAGTTACAAGGCAAGTGTACAACAACAGGTTTACAAAATAAAAGGAACATAGTTTAAATAAGACAATGGGTTTCATACCTCACAATGTACAATCACAGTAAAAACAGGTCCTGGTGATAACGGAGCAGCAATGAGGCAATTTACATAATACAAAAATGCGACAATCTGTGGTAGGATGCATAAGACAATGGGTGTAGTACCAGGGCCAGCCTTAACCATTCTGGGCCCCTGTGCAGCCCCCTGCCAGGCTCCATGGCTCCATTCCCTGTGCCCCCCCACCACATCCAACATGTACACCTAACTAACCATCCTGTCCTGTATAAAAAAGCAGTACCAGGTCTGCTAGTTTAACCAGCATCTTTTAATTAGTGCCATGGACTGCACTGAATTATTTTACTTCACCACTGGAAATTAATCTGACTGGAGCAAGAACTTAAGTAAGTATGGTACTACTACCATATTCATAGAAACATAGAATTTGACAGCAGAGAAGGACCGCATGGCCCACTTAATCTGCCCATTTCCCTACCTAATGGATAAGCTGCAGATCCTAGTTAACCAATAGCTGGTCCATTCCACTGGGGTGCCAAACAGACGAGGCATACTGATGAGTCCTGGTAGGACGAAACACGTGTCTATGTCTTCTGTTAGCACCCTTTGCAAACTGTGTGAGAGGCCTTTCAGCACCATGCAATTCTGCTTAAAGTTGGACCAGCCTAACATTCTGTGGTGATTTGCATATGCAGCCCATGATGTTTTGCATTGTGGGGGCATGTGTGATTTTGTATTTCTTGAAACTTGGCTTCCAGCCAAATGCCCTTTAGGGTAACCTTGCCTCAGTGTTTGCGCACAGAGGTTCTTTGTCTTTTAAATAGTTTTTATTTTAATGGGTTCACAATATATCAAGGCACACTGCCTTAAGGGTAGCTGGTCCATTCCACTGGGGTGCCAAACAGGCGAGGCATACTGATGAGTCCTGGTAGAGAAGGACTGCGTGTCTATGTCTTCTGTTAGCACCTTTGCAAAATTGTGAGAGGCCTTTCGGCACCATGCAATTCTGCTTAAAGTTGGACCAGCCTAACATTCTGTGGTGATTTGCATATGCAGCCCATGATGTTTTGCATTGTGGGGGCATGTGTGATTTTGTATTTTCTTGAAACTTGGCTTCCCAGCCAAATGCCCTTTGGGGTAACCCTTGCCTCAGTGTTTGCGCACAGAGGTTCTATGTCTTTTAAATAGTTTTTTATTTTAATGGGTTCACCACAATATATCCAAGGCACACTGCCTTAAGGGTAGCTGGTCCATTCCACTGGGGTGCCAAACAGACGAGGCATACTGATGAGTCCTGGTAGGACGAAACACGTGTTTATGTCTTCTGTTAGCACCCTTTGCAAACTGTGTGAGAGGCCTTTCGGCACCATGCAATTCTGCTTAAAGTTGGACCAGCCTAACATTCTGTGGTGATTTGCATAAGCAGCCCATGATGTTTTGCATTGTGGGGGCATGTGTGATTTTGTATTTTCAATAGCCTACTTCCTCCTACTTCCTCCTACCTCCCACTAAAACTGCCTTATGTCTGTCCCATCCATTCTTGAATTCCTCCACTGTTTTTTGACCCTGTGACCTCCTCACGAAGGCTGTTCCATGCATCTACAACCCTCTCTGTGAAGAAATACATCCTCACATTACCTCTGAGACGTCCCCCCTCTATCATCAAATTGTGCACCCTTGTTCTTGCACATCTTTTTTTCTGAAAGATGCTACCCTCTTGGACTTTGCTGTCTCCCTTGAGGTATTTGAAAGTTTCTATCATGTCACCCTCTCCCTCCTTTCCTCGAGGCTATACATCTTAAGCTCCTTTAGTCTTTCTTCACATGTCTTCTGGTGCAGACCCTGCACCATTTTGGTTGCCCTCCTCTGGACAGCCTCCACCCTGTCTATGTCTTTGCGGAGATGGGGTCTCCAGAACTGTACACAGTACTCCAGATGTGGTCTTACCAACTGTCTGTACAGAGGGCCAACAACTTCCTGTTTCCTACTGGTGATGTCTCTCTCTATGCATCCCAGTATTCCCCAGCCCTCCTTACTGCCTTCTCACACTGCTGGCCCTACCCCCAGGTCCCTTTCCATTGTTGTTGTTTCAGTATCTAATCCCCCATTGTGTACTCTTCCCCTGGGTTTTTGTTTCCCAGGTGCATTACTTTGCACTTCTTTGCATTGAATCTAAGTTGCCATACATTTGACCATTCCTCCAACCTTGCCAAGTCCCTTTTCATCCTTTCCACCCCACCTTGTGTATCAACCCTGTTGCAGATCTTTGTGTCATCTGCAAAGAGACATACTTTCCCTTCTAGTCCCTCTGTAATGCCACTTATAAAGACATTAAAAAGGACCGGTCCCAGTGCTGAACCCTGCAGTACCCCACTAGTGACCCTTCTTTCGGCACTGTGGACTCAATTTACTATTACCCACTGTGTTCTGTTGTCCAGCCTGTGTTTTATCCAGGCTACCACCCTGGGACCCACTCCCAGGCTAGCTAATTTGTTTATTAATCTTTTGTGCAGTACTATGTCAAATGCCTTGCTAAAGTCTAGGTAGGCCATGTCCATAGCCCCTCCCTGGTCTACTACTTTGGTCACCAAGTCAAAGAAATCAATTAGATTTGTCTGACATGACCTTCCTGCTGTGAATCCATGCTGCCTTAGGTCCTGTGCCTCACTGGCCTCTAGGTACTCAACAATTCTTTCCTTCAGCGGTGATTTCATCATTTTCCCTACCACTGAGGTCAAACGGACAGGTCTGTAGTTTCCTGCCTCTGTCTTGCTCCCACTTTGGTGAAGGGGAATCACATCCACCCTCTTCCAGTCCTCAGGTACCACACCATCCTCCCATGATTTATTAAAAAGGGTAGTCAGTGGTGTTACTAGTTCTTCCCTTAGTTCTTTTAGAATTCTGGGGTGAATCCCATCAGGCCCCATTGCTTTATCCACCTTCAGTTTTAAGAGTTCTTTCAGAATCCTTTCTTCTATGAAAAGACTAATATCAACCTCCCCCCCCATCCACAATATTCATTTCTGTAAGGACAGGGGGATCATCACTGGACACTCACACTTCTGATACTCTGATTTGCAACAAGTTATCAGATGGCAGTATAGCCTAGAGGTTAGAGAAATTAGGTGTGAACGAGCTTAGTGCATCCAGCAGACTAGACCTGAGTTCAATTCTCACAACCTCCACTTACATACTGTGTGACTTTAAGCAAGCCACTTAACCACACAGTGCTCCCAGGTCCCCTTGAAAACAGGCACTTCTGCCTAGTGGGCCTTACCCGGTTACCAAAGACTAAAATAAAATAAAAAATAAACAACTTAACTTTCCTGGAGCTGTGAGTGAGAGCGAATAGAGAGGTTTATCATGGGACACCAGTAAGGTTGCCATCTGTCAGTTTTTTTTGCCTGGTGATCAGATTTTCAGGGTCCCTTTCAGGAAATCCAGATTTGCTCTGTGCTGGTCTGGTTTTTGAGCCATTTTGAGTGCTCACATACTTTTGAAACTTATTTTGTCATATCATTCATTGCTTCAGCTACATGTCCAGGTTTCAGTCAAGTTCTCTTATCAATATAGCCCTTTGTTTGTGAAAGCAGTCAACCTGGGAGGCGTAAAGAATGGCCATTAACACCATTGCACTTACTTAACCTAATGTTTTCCATTGCAGCAAAGCTGCCCCCACCTTTTGTAACAGTACCTGAGCCAGTTGTCTTCCACTTTCATTTGCTGGTACACATTTTCATCGCTAACAAAATTTAGACATAAAGTGTGGGCTCCCAAGGTGAAGGGGTACAGTTTGCACCTAGCTAAGGCCGGCCCTGTGTAGTACATCACAACATACTATCATAGTAAAAACAGGTCCTGGCAACAAGATAGTGCAATAATGAGGCAAATTACATGATGCAACAATGTGGCAATCTGTGGTAGGATGTAGAGAAGGCAAGGAATGCACCAGAGGGAGGGGACAGGATAGGAGTGAGTAAGGACATGAAATAGTCAGTTAATAGAGACAGTAATGCTACAGGAGCGGGTAGGGGACTTATGCAGTGACAGGATAACACATGAGTCAGGGCCAGAGGGGAAGGTTAGAGGGAAGTGGTGGGGGGGGGGAGAAGAGGGATTCAGACAGCTAAGCCCTCAGGCATTTGCAAGGATACGTGAAGAATCTTGAGGCAAGCGACTTGAAGAAACTAATAGTGACCAGGCCAGTGAGCTTGAGTACTGTTTGAATGCTCTTCCAAGCCACAGGGACAGGATGCAATATAGCTCCCTTGCTGAGGAAGGTTGTTGTTATGGGAATATACAGAAGGAGGAAGGAAGACTTACTAAGGGAATAAGCACAGTGCAAGATGTGGACGAGAGAGAAAATATAGTCTGGGAGTTTATTATTCAGTGCTTTGAGCATCCATGTGCCAAGGTGGAGCAGTCTTCTAGTGGCTAGGGACGTCAATTTAGCAGTAGAATATAGGTCACAGTGATGGGTCCTGGGGATGCGTTAGAAATAAAATGAAAGGCACGGTAGAAGAAGACAGCGAGCCTGAGGAAGCTGGTAGCTGAAGTGCAGTTGTATATTATATCACCATAGTCTAAGAGTGGGAGGAATGTTGCCTGGATGAGTCTGAGTCTGATCTCGGGTGGGAAGAGGGTTCTATGTCTAAAAAAGAAGCCTAATCTGACTTTAACCTTAGTGGAGAGATTATCAATGTGGGCACTGAAGAATAGTTTGTTGTCAGTCCAGACTCCTAGATATTTGAACTTGTTGACAACTTGAAGTGGTTCCCCTAGGGAAGTTTTGACAGTTGCAAGGTTGGACTTGGTCCAGATGGGAAGGGGGGGTTGTTGTTGTGGTGGAAGTGCATTACCTTAGTTTTCTTAGCATTGAGCAAAATGTTTGGCACAGGTAAGATTATGTTTGAGCTGAAGGAAGTCGGTTTGGAGCTCTTCATGGATATCAATAAGCGAGGGCTTGGAGGTGTAAAGTACAGTATTGTCTGTGAAGAAGTGCAGTTTTGAGTTAGTGGTATTGGAATTAAGGTTGTTGATGTAGATGGAGAAGAGGGTGGGGCTGAGTATGGACCCTTGGAGGGTCCCTCAAGTGATGGGAAGGGGGTTTAAAAGGAGACCATCTGCTTTTACTTGCTGAATGCACCCTGTGAGATAGCTGGAGAACCAACGGATTTTGTGGGCAGAGGAACCTAGGTTGGAGAGGCTGTGCAGGGATAGATTATGATCCACAGTGTTGAATGCTTTGCTCAGCTTGAGGAACACTGCCCTTGTTACTTGTCTGGAGTCCCAGGTGGAGAACCTGTCATTGGTGACTTTACCTAGGGCAGAGATAGTGCTATGGTTACATATGAAGCCTGATTGAGCAGGATTGAGGAGAGAGTGGGCTTCGATGTGGTATTTCAGCTTAAAGTATATAAGTTTTGCTAGGATTTTGGAGAGCACTGGTAGTATTAAGATCAGTCTATAGTTTTTTATGAGGGGTCACCAGATTTGAAGAGGGGCAGAATGTGGGCCACCTTCCAGCAGGCGGGGACAGAGGCCATTGAGACAGACATGTAGAAAATGTGGAGAATGGGGGCAGTGAACTAGTAATATCCAAGTTTAAGAATAAAGGTCTCTAGTCCATCAGAACCACCACCCTTCTTAGTGTCAAGTCTACGATGGTGGTCTTCAACATCCTTATATGTTATGGGAAGAAGTCAGAGGGGGTGCAGTGAAGGGGGTGCAGGAGGGGCAGTGGGGAGCAGGATAGCCCCGCATAGGGAGAGGAGTCAAATGCTAGCCTGGTGGTGGCAAAGTGAGAGTTTATGTTTTTCTAAAATAAGGCTGCAGTCTTCAAGAACATTTCTGCTCTCGATGATCTTGGAGAGGGATGGAGGGGGCATTGAATTTATGAAAGCTCCATTTGGTAGTGAATTTAGTGGGGGAGGGGCCCCTCTCCTGGGCCCTTGTGCACCCCACAATACCATGATCACTCAGGTTGTTGTGAAACACTACTGTGTTCAGGATATTTTTTTTATTTATTGAAATGTTTCACCAGGAAGGCACGCTGAGCAACAAGTTGCTCATCTTCCAGTGCGGCCTGGGGGGGTAGGAGAACATGAGGATAGTATATGAAGATTTGGTAAACAATAGATATACAATTTGATTGCTTTCAATAAAGTGAGCAGACTATACAGAAGTACTGAAAAGGAGGAATGCTAACAGGTATGAACTAGATGGATACAATGCTAACAGTCTTGAACTAGATAGATACGATAGCACAAATATTTGCAAATACTTGGTGGGTCATAGCTTTGTAGTTAGAAAATGGCTGGATAGAATACAAGGAGGTTGAACTAGGGCAAGACTGTGAGGAAAGACACAGATAGAACAAAATTTGCAAGGTGTAACAAAAAGTGCAAGGTTGACTATAAGTGCATTAGAGATTAGGGCCGGAGTTAGCCAATAACTACGGCTAGGAAGGGTGAGTGGATGGGTGGGTGTAGGCATATAGGCAGAGAACATGGGGGTGGAAAGTGGCAGATTTGGAGGAGGGGAAGGCAAGGGGTGGAGGAGAAGGGTCTGCCAGGGCCTGACCCCTCCAAAATGCTGGGGCCCTGCCTGCAACAGGCAGAGGTCAAGCACAAACAGGAGGAAAGTAGGTTGTAGGCAGTAGCAGTTAGAGCACATCATGAAGGAAGAGAGGGGGGAGAGAAGGATCTGCTGGGGCCTGGACCTTCCAGTATGCTGTGGACCCTGCCTGCACAAGGCAGAGGTAGAACACGACAGGAGGGAAGCAGGTTGTAGGCAGCAGAGGTAAAGCACGACAGGAGGAGAGTAGGCAGCGATGGGGAGTAGGCTTCAGAAGGACCAGGAGAGAGGGAGGTGGGAGAGAAAAGGAGCTGATACCCAACCCTTTCAGGAATGAATAGGGTGGGATTAGGATGCAAAGAAGGTATTTGCCTAGGTTCTGAACCTCTCCAGGATGCAGAGAACACTGCCAGGGGCCTAAGTCAAGCAGAAGCGAGTGGGTAGTGAGGGTAAGGTGGTGTACAGAGGAGGGAACAGGGGGGTGGAAGTAAGGTGGAAATGAAGGAGTGCTGGGGGAGGGTTTTGCACGAAAGAGGCAGGTGTGAAGCTGAAGCAGGCTCATAGGGGAACAAGTTAAGGAGGACTGTAGCAGAAGCAGTTAGCAGAGAGAAAGTTATATAAGGCAGAGGCAAGGTAGTGGGAGGAGGAGGAAGAGTGTCATACTTGAGATGGGAGGGAGTTATAGATTTTGGGGAAGTGATGGGAGAAGCCTAATTGGCTGATGAGGGTGGTACGACAGGGGACTAGCAGGGTTTGAGTGTTGGAGGATCTGAGGGAGTGGGAGGAAGGCGGGGGGGAGGGAAGGAGCATGAGAGGTAGGTAGGAAGGAAGTACACCAAGCCAAAGTTTGGAAGTTAGCTTGGCACAGTGAGCCAGGTGTCTGCTAGGAAGCCAGGGGAAGGACAGGGCATGGTAAAGGTCACAATGATGGGTTTGAAATGGAGCACCAAGAATGAATCAACAGAAGGAGTTGAAAAGAGAGTCCAGTTTGGTAAGGGGAAGATATAGGAGTGGCACCATAGACTACATCACAGTAGTCAAAAATAGGGAGGATCATCTTCTGGACAAGTTCTTGCCAGGCTGTAGGAGGGATTCAACTGCATTCCTGTGAAGGGCTACAAGCTTGGGGCGCAGTTTTTTCAGAATGGCATCAATGTGGCCAGAGAAGCTGAGGTGTTGGTCCAGCCAAACCCCAAGGTATCTGAAAAAGGAGTTGTCCTCAAGGATTGTCCCATTAAGGGTGTGGAGAAAGGGTAAGGGGGGAGCCTAGAGAGTCTCTGCCTAGTGCCGAAGGCCATGGAGACTATCTTTTTGGCATTTAGAAATAGCTCATGTGAGGCAAACCAGAGCTGAACCTGGTGGAAGTCATGCTGAAGAGCGGTTGCTACATCAAAGGTGGTTTTGCCACAGGTGAAAAAGATGATGTCATTATCATACATATGGATAGAAGAGGTGGGGGAGCAGACTGAGGGGAAGATCATTTAGGAAGATAAAGAGAAGATGGAGAAAAGGATGGTGCTGAGCACAGAGCCCTGTGGGACTCTTGTGGAGATTGGAATGGATGGAGAGATGGCATTCTGAATCCTGACTGACTATGTTCTGCCTGTGAGGTAAGCTCTAAACCAGGTATGAGCAGGAGTAGACAAACCAGCAGCCATAAGGGAGTCAAGAAGGAGGGCATGGGAGACTGAGTCGAAAGCCTTGGCGAGGTTGACAAAGATGGTAGAGGTGATGAGGCCATAGTCCAGGATTCAGTGAGCCTAAGGAGGGAGGTGGTAGTGGAGTGGTTCTTCTGGAAACCAGATTGGAACGGTGTGAAGAAGGAGTCAGCAAGAAAAGAAGTTAGCTGAGAGAGGACCAGGTGTTCTTGAAGCTTAGCAAGGGTGAGGAGGAAGGAGATTGGGTGATAGTTTGCAGGTGACGAAGGAGCACCACCCTTAGGGAGAGGGTGGACCACTGCATGTTTCCAGGGCATAGGGATTGAGGAGGTCATAAAAGAGAGATTTAGAATTAGAGAGGACAGGCAATAACAGGGTTAACAAGATGAGAAGTTTAGGGTCAAGGTCATCTGGAGATGAGCCTTTGGAGGGATTGAGAGAGAAAAGGGCCATTAGTGTCTCCTCAGGGGAGATAGGAGAGAATGTGGAAAGGGGGTGGCTACGGTGGGGTTGAGTGGTAGGAGAGGGAAAACGAGTGGAGGAGAGGCTTCAGAAGAGGTATTTTAGAAGGGTTGAGGCACAGGAGATATAGTAGGAGTTGAACTCCTGAGCCACTTTGCAAGGTTCAGACTCTAGAGTGTTGTTTATATTAAGTATGGGGTGGGGTGGAGGATGCAAGGGGGGGAATAGTGAGTGGACTACTTTCTAAAATTTGGAGGGGGAGTTTATGTTATTGAGGAAAGAGGATTTAAAATATTCAGATGTGGCAAGTCTGATTGCTTTAGTACAAGTGCTTCTTAGCCTGCGATAGTTAGTAAGGGCTGATGGAAGCTGAGGTGCCTTGTGTTTCCTCCACGCTTAAGGCAGGTCATTAATTCAGGGGTGATCCAGGGATGATGGATAACTTGGACTCTAGTGTGTCTGAATGGGGCATGGAAGCCCCAAGTATCTATAAGTTTGGCTTTTTAGTAAGTGAGGGCTTGGTAGATGGAAGTGGCAGATGCAATTGGGGACCAATCAGAATTGGATATATCATTGAGGAGAGGGTTTAAGTCAAGGGAACTGAAAGACTGGAGTTGCAGGATTTTATGTGGCAGTTTAGGTCTGTGGACCTTCCTGACCATGAAGATAGGGTATGATCGCTGATGGCATACGGGAGCATGCCAGACTTGATGACTCGGTGATGGTGGGAGGTGAGAACCCAGTATAACAGTGAGTGGTTTGGGGTTTTGTGATTTAGCCGGGTAGGCTCTTGAATGAGTTGGGAGAGATTTAGAACAGAGATATCACTTAGTGTCTTAGAAGTGGTTGATGACAGCCAGTTTAGATTTACATCACCTAATACATATAGCTCACCTTTGTGTGACACAGAAGCTATAGAGGTGATGAAGTCAATAGATTCAGAGGGCTTGATACCTGGGAACAGTAGATACCGGCAATGAAGATAGGGGAGGAGAAAGGCTGGGCAATATTTACTACCATCTTGTGGGGGGTGATTCGATAAGATGATGTCAAGGAGAGAGAGAGCTGTTGCCACAAATTCTAGAATTTTCCCTGGTAGGTTCTGTGATAAACTGGGAAAAGCCAACTTCATCGAATAATTCTTTTTAAGGCAAAGAAAAGACAGGCATTTGGTGGGCTCAAAATGAATTATGGCATCAAAAAACCTTTTGATCTGCCTAACAGAGTTATAGGTGCTCCTTCCAGGGAACAATGTGTTATTGATTTGTCCAGTACCATCTTATATGAAATAAGCCCTTACTGCTATGCCTTTATTTCATGCTGTGTAATGTCTGAACTATGCCTTTTGCTCTACACATTGTTGTTTTATCATGGTTGTTTTTAACTTGTACTGGACCTCACGGTTTTCTACAGCAGGACAGACTATTGTAAATTGGGTACTGGTACAACCAGGGTCTTAGCCTCTCTCCTGCCCTCCCAGCGATTTACTCCCCCGGGTTTGACCAGGATTGCTCGCCATGCTCATGTCCGGCAACGGATCCATGAGCCAGGCTCCGCTTCCCTATTTTACAGCCGCCAAAACAGTAAGACTGCCAATAATTCCCTCAAAACCCTGACTGTATGCAGCTCTCATGCTCATCAACAGATCCATGAGCCCCAGCGACTTGTCCCTACTCTCAGCTGCCCAAGCCGTTAGATTGCCGCAAACCCCTCTGAACCCTGACAGTGCGCAGCTCCCATGCCCAGCAACAGAACCATAAGCCCGGGTACTTATCCATACTTTTGGCTGCCGAAGCCGTAAGGCGCTGTAAAACCCCTCCGAACCCTGACTAATTTCGGCTGTCAAACCAGGGCACGGAATCATTAACGCGGCTACTTATCCCTACTTCCAGCCACTAAAGCCGTAAGTTTTGCCGATTAAACCACTAAACCCTGACAGCCGCGCTCCCATGCCCGTCATTGGGACCATGTGGCCAGCTGCTTCTCTCTGCTTCCAGCTGCAAAAGCCGTAAAATTTGCAAAGTCACTACCGTAACACCGTAAGTCCTTGCCCAGTTAGCCCTGACAGAACGCCGCTCTCATGCCTATCAACGGAACCAAGAGACCAGCTGCTTGTCCCTACCTCCAACCGTGAAAGCCATAAATTACCGCTACAGCCCAGACATGGACTAACCAGGATAGTCTCAGGGGCCCCCAGTAAGTCTGCTTTCAGAGACTGCCTGCCGTGTTTCGTGCCCAGGTACCAGTACCATGAGCCCGGCTGCATGATAGTACCCTGAGCCGCCTAAGCCGTAAGCCATTTCTGTGCTCTGAGCTGCTAATAGCAGTTCTCTCGGCGTGGTCCTAGCTTGCTCATTTCGGATCCTCAGGCCTCCTCCTCCACTCCGACTCCACCCCCTCTCCTGCTTCTTTATACTTCGTCTGCCTGGGACAAACGAATAGCTCTGTCCCTGCACCAGTACCCACTTTTGCCTTTTGCCTGCTATAAACTATTTCAGAACAATGTTTTATTCGTTGTACTTTGACTAGTGTCCACATTGTTATCCTAGCCTCATAGCTTTGCTCCACTGTCTTTACAATTGTACTGTTTATGTTTTCACTCTCAGTATGTTTTTTGTCTTGTACTCTCCCAGGCCGTGCCTGAAAATAGTCACCTGTTGGCTAGTGCACTTAGCTAGTAAACAAAAACTAAATAAATAAATGAAAACAAACTTCTAAGAAACATGTATGGCTGAAGCCTCTACATACTTGAAGTGCACTCATAAATTAGCATAGCAGCTTTTCTACATTCAATGTAACATTTTATTCAGTTTCACAAAGCACACTAGTTTTTTAAATGGGGGAGCAAATACAAAGCTAGCCCCCATTCACGATATGGTACACAGACTGATTTCAGAGCACACTTGATATAAAGCGCTATCTCAGTTCCTAAAAGTAGTTCGATTTAGAACAACGAGAGCAGCGGTAACATTGAATTTATACTTTACATATTATAGATGCAATTGATGAATTTTCTTGGCTCAATTGCCTAATCCATTGAAAATTATGTGCCGCGTCTCTTTACCAAATGAACTGAAGGAGAGACTTCTAGCAGTTAGCATAGACTTGAATTGAGTGCCATTGCTTCTTCCTTTGTGCTGCTTCCATCTCGGATGTTCACCTACATGGTGTTACCATGAAAATCAGCTGACGTTTCCAACGTATGACATCTTCATCAGAGCTAATGCCTCTATTACATTCATATGTATTTTTATACAATTGGTTAAAAATACACCTAAGTCAATATGGTGATAAAATCATTTAAAAATACCAGCTACGATGCATGACTTGGTGACAAAGTTAATTTATCTTGTTTTTCCTTTTTAATTCTTATTATTAAAGCAACCGCATAACAAACTCTGAAATTAAAACAAGGTCATATTTATTAATTCTCATGGGGTGGGATATCAGGGTTTTATTTAACTCTAAAAATTGATTAGCATTTTGTTCATAAAACTTCTAAAACACTGTGAAAATGCACAGCACTTGCCTCACTGTGTTTAACAAATATAGCACTTCTAGAAAACCTATATAAATGCTTTCTGTACAGTTGATATTGTCCCAGGAAAAAACTGCTAATCAATTATTTAAAACCCTGGATATTCAGACTGTGCCAGTCCGTGGCGCAAGCTTGGGCGCAGTGCAACTGGGATGCACCTGGTCGTTGACAGGATGATATTCAACGGAGCTGCGCCATGGCACAGCATCGTTGAATATCGCTCCTTGGCCACCTGCAGTGTGCATGGTGCAATGGCTCTGCGCCAGCACAAGTGGCCAGAGTGGAGCAGGGGGGATGCGCTAGCATAAGTGCCGTTGCGCTAGATGCATCAACCATGATATTCAAAAGTTCACATGCAAATGGGGCCATAATGCATGCAAGGCACAAATGGGGTCATTTACATGTCATTATGGCCCCATTTGCATGCAGATGTGCCGATCCCCAGCGACTTGCACCTGGCGCCCTTCCAGGCTGTAGCCATCGTGGACCGACGCCCCCTGCACAAGTGGAAAAGTGCCCCCACTGCCCGATCACAGGCATAGGGACTGTAAATGAATGTCCTATATCCCTGGTGGTCCAGTGGACTGCTTGCAGCCCAATCATGGGCAGAAGTACATTAATATAAACCCTCCCATATCTGTGGTGGTCCAGTGGACTGCTCACAGCCCGATCGCGGGCAGGAGTACATTAATATAAACCCTCCCATATCCCCAGTGGTCCAGTGGACCGCTAGCAGCCTGATCACGGGTGTCAGTAATAATATATGACAATCCAATCCATCCCTGGTGGTCCAGCGGTACCCCCTCCCACCCGTCCACTGAGTCTCACCACCTGCTTCCCCCCCCGCAGCAGCGGGCAACTCCCACCCACCAGCCACCCCGCCCGCCGACTGACTGTATGTTGAGCTGTATGCCCAGTGGTCCACTGTGGGCCAATGGGCATGCAGCCTGTACTGTACTACACAGTCCAGAAATGTGAATGGATCCATTCACATATCTTGTCTGTGTAGTAGGGTACAGTTAGGTGGTTATGGTTAGGATCACCACCTTTAAAACAAGAGGCCACAGCATCCTGAGCAAGAGCTATGCAAAAGAATGTCAGAGAAATAATCAGTGTGTAAAGAAGAAGGAAACAGTGACCTCTAGGGGTAGGTGGATATAACTTGCAAATGGGAAACTGGACACTTTCTTTTAGCTACATGTTTAAATAGCCCAACAGTTTAAGCAGTAAAATTTCATCAGTCTTAGCAAAAATAGAATTAAACCACCTTTCCCATTAAAATAAGTTCACAGAGAAAGGTAGATTTGCAGCAAGCCACAGAGTACAAGGCATAGAGAGAAAGGGCAATCGGCACATCAATGAAGCCATGAAATGGCCAATCAGGTTTAAGCCACAGAAGTGCCCTTAATTCAAAGTAAGGGAAGCTCTGCTGGTGTTCCAAGGTGGCTTCTGCAGTGGCAGAGGAGCTGAGGCATACCTGGGGTCCAGAGGATCCATCTGAAGGTCCGGGAAGGGGCAGCTGAAATGCTGGAAGTGCCACGGAAGAAAGGCAGCGTCCTTTCAGCCCAGTCAGAGGAAGGGCTGGGAAGACAGAGAAGAAAACATGGATTTTAGTATATACTTGAATACAGGCACAAATCAGAGGGGCGGGGAGGACAGTATCAGGAGACAGGGAATCAGGAGGGCTGGGGCAGGGCGTAATAAAAGAAATAGTGGGGTGGGTTAGCAAGGGGATGGAGTGAGAGGAATGAGAAGCAGCTGGGGTTGGGGGGTCTGCAGCTACCAAGAGGCTAGGAGAAGGATATCTCAGAGTTAGGAAAAAAGAGAAACAAGGCAAAAAATGGCAAAGCAAGATAAATAATATAGTATACCTGGTTTGTAACTTTCCCATGTTCCCCCTCAAAGTTAGTTTAAATTCTTAGTGGTAAATAAATTTATTTTCTTTCCTAATACCAAGTTCCCTCTTCTACTGAGGTGTAACCTATCGCAGCAAAAAGATTTGGGTCATTTTCATATGTTTCCCAATGCGCTATGCATGCTTGCCCATTTTGCAGAGACCACTTGCGTAGCCATTCATTTATCTGTTTTATTTTCTTGTTTTTTTTGTAGCCTGTCCTTGTTACTGGCAATATTTCTGATATGCAAATATTGCTTCCCTTGTCTTGTAACTTGGAGCATAAATTTATAAAATCATTCTTGATACCCTCTACATTCTGCTTTCCTACATCATTTGTACCAGCATGGATGACTACTTGTGGTTTGGGGTCTGACTTTTTTTTTTAATATATTGTCTAACATATTTGCAACATCCACAATCTGAGCTCCTCAGAAACTACAACATGATCTATTTTCTTTATCAGGTTCACATATTAATCTTTCAATGTACTTGATCCTCGAGTCACCCAGTACGTAAGTCTGCCTTGAGATGGGCGAGCTCGATTTTGTATCCATGGTGATAGGATGAGTGGGGGTCACAGTGATATTGGCAGGTCCTTCAACTGGAAGTTTTGTAGTGCCTGTAGGACTAACTACAACTGGTGATGGCTAGCTGCTGTAATGTTAGCAATGTTTTATGATGTACTCTTTGTGGGCTAAGAGTAATAACTATATACATAATACTTGTGTACTGTATTGCGTGATTCTTATTATCTGGTGTGGCCTCGTATCAGGTTAAGGAATGAATTTTCATCAAGGGGTAGGGCAGCACAATTAATGTCTGTGTTTGTGCAGTTTGTTTGTTGACCTGAACTATTAGCCTGACCTGCCCTTGGTATAGGTGGGAGGCTAACATCAAATGGCTGGGAGCAATTTTTTAGTGAAGGTTCAAAGCCCATTGCTCTGCTTCCTTTCTTAGGCTTTTATTTTGCTTCAACTGTTATCCAATCATCCCCATCCAGTGGCCCCTCCTGTATATCATCTTTGTGATTTCTTTTTTTAATTACAGAAGCAGGGCTGACGACCATGGCTTGGGTGTTTAAAGTAGCTGTACAGTTGTTTTGTGGATGAATGGTGGATGAGTTTGTATATTTTCTCTGTACTTAATTACTCTCTTCCCAGTTAGAGATGTGTTATTGATAGCTTTAATTTTGACTCCCATTTCTTGCTGATTTGTTTGTATTATTCCTATTTTTTTCTGAAAGGTACCATCATCATCATCATCATCATCATCATAATAGTAGTCAGTGGCTCAGTAGGTAGCATACTCGCCTCTGAGGCCGGGAGATCAGAGGGCTGTGGGTTCAGTTCCCACATCTGGCACTTGGGTTAATATCCCAGTACTGACACTGTAGTGCAGCATGAGAGGGGTGCTGCACTTCTGAGGTGCCGTCTTTTGGATGAGACGTTAAACCGAGGTCCCATCTGCCTGGATTGGTGGTAGTTCAGGTGGATGTTAAAGATCCCATGGCACTTTCGTTAAAAAGTAGGGGAATTTCCGCTGTCCTGGCCAAATTTCCCTCATTCACTAAAAATACCACCAACAGCTTAATCTGGTTCAAGGTCAGTTGGCATTCATCTGTATCCCCCTCCCCCGGGTCGTGCCTGAAAATAGGCAGGATTTGTCTAGTGCACTTACCCGGTTAACAAAAGCTAAATAAATAAAAATAAAAATCATCATCATCACTCTTTATTTATTTAACACCTTTCAAAAACCAAGGCACTGTACAATCATATAAAACATCAAGCATAAATATATAAATTAAACTGGGTAAGCCAGAGAAAATAAATACGTTTTCAGCACAGTTTTAAAACTATTGACAGTCAGGCATTCTCTTAACCGGCGAGGTAGAGAGCTCCACAGGGTCGGTGCCTCAAATAAAAAAGCGCGGGCCCCTGAAGTTTTCAATCAAACCCTGGGAACCTCTAGCAATCCCTCGTCGGTGGATCGGAGAGGATGACTGGGGGAGTAGGGAGTCAGGAGATCTTTCAGGTAGTTGGGTCCCTGTTCATGTAGGGCCTTGAAGGTAAGCAAGCCTACCTTATAGGTGATCTGCCACTGAACTGGCAGACAGTGCAGTTTGCGCAGCACAGGCGTAATATGACTGGTCCTAGAAGTGCCAGTCAACAGTCTGGCCACAGTGTTCTGCACCAGCTGCAGGCGGTGGATATCAACCCCAGGTAGCCCTAGGTAGAGGGTATTGCAATAGTCAAGATGGGTGGTAATGAAGACATGGACCAATGTTGGAAGGTCCCCCAAAGGAACCAGGTGTTTCACCCAGGTGATATTCCTCAGATGGTAAAATGATGATTTAACCACAGCCGACACCTGAAATTTCAGGGTCAGACCATCGTCAACAATAACACCCAGGTTTCACACCCGGTCTGAGGTAGTGAGCTGGACACCATCATCCACAGGTCTGACATGTGCCTAGCTTCAGAAGCTGCCCCCAGGTAACCTGGATCCTCAACCAACACCTCAGTCTTATCCGGATTCAACCTCAGCCAACTCGAATTCATCCAGTCTTTGATCTCAGAGAGGCAACTATTTAGCATAGAAATTGCATCAACCTGTCCAGGCACAAAGGACATATACAGCTGAGCATCATCTGCATAGCAGTGAAAACTCAAGCCGTATCATCTGATGATATCTCCCAATGGCAGCATATACACTGCAAAAAGCAAGAGTGCCAATATGGAGCCCTGTGGCACCCCTCAGGATAGGGGGAGGGCATCAGAGGAATAAATTCCAGTGACTACCCTCTGAGACCTACCTACAAGGAAAGATCGAAACCATTCGAGGACTCTACCCGACAGTCCAGAAAGGAACTGCAGAGTCTCCAAAAGCACCCCATGGTCCACAGTGTCAAAAGTTGCTGAGAGATCAAGAAGGACCAAGATGCTACAAGCCTTTCAATCTCTCACCATTAGGAGGTCATTAAGTACCCGAATAAGGGCCATTTTGGTGGTATGCCTCTTCCTAAAACTAGACTGGAGAACTTCATAGACATTGTGAGTCACAAGGTGATTGTCCAGCTGCAACGCAACCACCTTCTCAATAACCTTCCCCACAAAAGGAAGTTTAGAGACAGGTCGGTAGTTAGCTGGATTGTCAGGATCCAAGGAGGGCTTTTTAAGGAGTGGTTGAATAACTACCTCCTTTAGGGGGTCAGGAAAGACACCCCTCTCCAAGGATCTCCATACAATTTCAGCTAGGATCGGGCAGATAACATCTACACAACCCACTAATAGGGGAGTACGGCCCGGGAGTAGTAGTTTCAAATTGCAGCTCTGTTATAGTTTTACATTTGTCACATGTGAAATCATCCATTTGGATGCAGAGATCTATTAAATTATACATAGAGCATCCACCACATTTAAGTCCAACATCCCCATCCAGTGTTTTAATAATATCTGCCATACGGACACTTGTATGATTCAACTGCTTTTCCAAAAGAATAGTAGTGTTTTTTTTTTAATTTCTCTGTCTAGAATACTGAAGGAAAACACACACGGGCTGTCACACTTATGTTATTCTGCCTCCTTCCCTCCTTCCCTGCTGGACATGCTAGTCATGCACAACAACACGCGTGTCTCGGTGCATGGCACTGCGCACCCCCTCACTAGGGGTGAAACTTAAATAATCAGTGACCTGGAAGTCCCCTTGGGTCACATCCATTCACACAGTTATGTTAAGTGCTTTAAAATAATATTTAGAACTGTGTGTGCACTCTCATAGAGTATTGTGTGCCACTGAAAGCCGTGCTAGACTATAGACAGTAAAAATGTTGCCTGCTGAACACAGTAGTAGTTCATGGGGGCTTACCCATGAACTACAGAACCCCCTCCTGTTCCTGTGCCTAGTGTGCTACCACAGTCAAGGACCCCTTCCTGTACCAGCTTTTATCCTGTTCAGAACAAGGTACACAATCTAATAAAACAATAAAAGTAGTTGATCGCTGCTATAGTCTGCAGCACTGCTTTTGGCAGTCACACAGAGCACCTGAAGTAATGAAATAAACACCGTATTTGGATTTTAAATTTAAAAACAGGTGCTTACACCAACATGTGTATGTGCAGGTCTTGCAGCAGCTGTCAAACTCACTGCTGCTGGCTGGGACTCTGCTTACTGTACTCTGTCCCCTGACAAACTGAGCTCGGGAACAGATGACCATAAAATACACATGGCAATAAGCCAAGCCTGACTTACTGACAGCAATCAGACAAAAACCTGACTTCAAAAAACAAAATTACAAAACAGCGAGATGCTTATTTTACATGCAGGTTCAGAAGAGGAGACATCTGATGTTTCTTAGCTGAGCTGTGTAGTCTAAGGCATGAAACTTATTAGAAATGTTGCAATACAAAGAGAGTCTCAGACTACATAACTCAGTTAAGTGTTGTACAGTTACACACATCCTCTGTCCTTCCTCCACATCTACATTTTGAGAGAACATGAGTCTCATAACATACACACAGACACCTTTTGTGCATCCTTATGTGGAAGGGGGCAGTTGGTAGAGATGTGCAAAACTGGCAGACTTCATTTTGTGAATTAATTTGCAAAGCTTGCCTAGTTCATGAAGTGTGAAATGCCAACTTCACAAAGTTTTCAGCAGGAAAAGTGGCACTTTTCAAGCAAAGTCATATACATTTTCCAGCAAAGTTGCAATTTAGGCATTACATCACCTGAAAAAAAGTGCCACTACCCCAGTAAAACTCATTGCAAAGTTGACAGTTTGCAAAGTTTTTCATTAATGCAAATTTTGCAGCTTTACCAGTGAAATAAAACTGGGCAACATCTCTGGTGGTTTTGCAGCTTTACCAGTGAAATAAAACTGGGCAACATCTCTGGTGGTCAGACAAATACATTTTTATCTGCTTTGAAAACTTTAAACAGCAACTGTCCAGGTCAATGCAAGAAGTAATACGAACCCTCACCTGGGCAGAAGTCATATGCTGCATATAATCTTTTTTGTAGTAGCCCCTGTTTAGGAAGGGAAGGGAAGGGACTGTAATTTGGCTCCATGGAGCTGAGCTGCGCTGTTCCCTTCCACTTCCTAGTACCTTCTTGGACAGTGATCCGCCCCCGCGCTGTTCTGAACAGCCATCTAAACTGCCATAATTTAAGTTTAAAGTTCAACTTCACTGATTTCTATGGATCACGCCCCCACTCTGCCTGTATAGTGATATCACAAAACGCACTAGCGTGGGGTGAATCCTGGTGGCTCACTGTCTGAAGAGGCACTAGGAAGTGGAAGGGATCGGCGTGGCTTGGCTCCACGGAGCCAATATTATAATCCCTTCCCTTCCTAAACAGGGGCTACTACAAAGAAAATTATATTCATCATATGACTTCTGCCCAGGTGAGGGTTCATCTTGCTTCTTGGGGGGAATTTTCAAATTCAGCAAGAAAGCTGCTCTTTAAATTAGAAGTTCTGATAAGATTCTGATATTAACAGCAGTGCAGATGTTAGGAAGTCTCTTTGCTACCTCAAACTATTTCACTGTCCTTAACTAGAATGTAGTAATAGTCAGCACATTTTGAAATTACCTGTAGCTTAGTTTTTTCAAGTAAACTACAGTACAACATTATAACTAAGATATAAACCACACCAGTGGTGAAAAAATTGCGTAAATAAATTGTGCTCTTTTTGGATCAATATTTATTTTCACTTTTGTTTTTATTCATTGGTAACTGGGTAAGGCCCACTAGGCTCAGACCATTTTCAGGGTGATCTGACTTGCTCAGGGTCACACAGTATGCAGGTGGAGGTTATAGGAATCAAACACAGCTCATTAATCTAATCTCTGGGCTATACTGCCAACCCCCAAGAACACTATGAACACAATTCATTTCACTTAGAACATGTTACTAGTATCTCCACTTAGAATCTGGAAGAAGAACACAGAGAACAATAGGTTAGATAGAGAGTTTACAATGGAAAGAAAGGCAAAAATGAGGTAAAACACTAGTAAAACCATTACAACTGGTGTGATATATATAGAATGAAGTATGGGGTGGTGTATGTAATGAGAAGTTTATGCACCCCGAGGTGCTAGATGCTATAAACCCGAGGCAAGTCTGGTTTATTAAAACATCTAACACCAAGGGGGGCAGTGTAAACTTTGAGTTTACACATGTCACCCCATATTTTATTTTATATAATTGCTGGTTCTTGTTTTTTCACCTTAGTAATTATATAAAATAAAGAGTTTCGGTTTAGCTGCAGTCCAATTGTTTTTTTTCCTTCTCCGTGGTTGAGACAAGTCAGAGATGAAATTTACAATTTTTGCCTTTTTTTAAATTTAAATTAGCCGAGTTTCAGTATTTTCAGGCAGGATACTCTTTCGTTAGTTTTAAAAAAACTTACTGGGAAGTTGGAATGGTGGTGAGGCATCCAACTGTAAGCCATGTCATTGGCTATTAGAGAAGGTACAGAGATAAAGGGCGCATGTGCAGAGGAGGGGAAACCCAGCACATGTTTGCCGTTACAAACACTCCTTTATAATGGCAAATTATGCCATGAGTTTCCTTAGGGAAAAAACCAGAGCCAGTTATTATATATTGAATACATAACTGCAGTAGCATAACACATTTATCACCACACATCTGTGGTAAGACTTTCATAACTTACTTATGACTTTGCCACTCATGAGCAGGGCCACTGGAAAATTGCACCCAAATTTTTTTTGCAGAATCCACAATTTTCACCATTCTCCTCAAAAACTGACATGTTCAGCAATTTCTTGCTATTTTTGATTTTTTATATTGAACTGTGTAAAAAGTATTAACATTTATAATAAAATACTCTCAAATATACTGAACATTTTGCATGCAGACTTGGGTTCGGCAGAAACACTACTGTGCAAGGTAGGGCAAGGGTTTTATGTGACACTGATTTCTTTTGAATCCTTGTCTTGTTTGCTTTCAGAATCCACTGGCCAAGCACAAGTATCCTTAACATTTGATTTGTGTTGAAGCAGTCTATCAGAAAACATTTTGTTGCCACACAGACTGAAACAAAGTATGGGAGAAAAGGAGCATATTATGCCATTCACTTAAATGGGGAGCTAACTATGAAGTCTTTTTGTAAGTGGCAGGCAAGTTTTTCCCTGTGAGCATACTTTCAGTCAGACTAGTTTTGATTCAAACAGCTGAGGATTTTTGGATGGCTTTGCAGATTTTAAACTTGAATAAGCTAGTTGTTAAGAGTGATCTCACTCTTAGCAACTACCTCTTAGATGCTCACATGCAAAGATTATAATAAAAACCTGACTATAGTCTAAAAACAAGCTTATAAAACACAAAATGTATCTGAACACTTACCTTTAACTAAAAATCATTGCAGCTAGAGTAAAACAAAGGTAAATTACAGGGTACCCTGACTACTGTATGATGCAGTAAAAATATATTGGTATTTTTTTTTACATTTTTTGGTAACCGCGTAAGACACACTAGGCACAATTGCCTGTTTTCAGGTACACTCCAGGAGCACTGAGAAGATTAAGTGACTTGCTCAGAATCACACAGTATGCATGTGGAGGTTGTGGGTATCAAACCCAGGTCTGCTAGATGTCCACAGTTCATTCACAGTTTGTTACTGTAACCTCTAGGCTATACTGCCAGAGCCGATAAACTCCAGATTTAATGTTTAAATATGTGATTTCAAAAATAATGTACAGTACCTACAGTACAAATTATGAACATCAAACACTTTAACAATATTTTACTAAAACTCAATTATTCACCAGTCTATCTGCTTATTTTGTCTTGTACCAGCTGACAGGGCACTGTAAATAGCTGTTGATCGGGCTTCATTATTCTACATCCAGAAACAGAAACATTGTTTATTCTGGCTTTATTTAATATTGATTTGCTGTGGCTCACTTTATAGAATCTATTTAGCACTGTATGAGGCAGATGCTTTTAAATTCTGGAAGATAGACAATGCTTACGATAGCGTATCAGTTTAGTATTCTTTTTAGGAACATAAACTTTTCTTTATGTTTTAAACATATTCAGGTGTAAGTGTATTCATTTAGTAATTCATACTGACTAACATGTGCTGCAGAAAACATTAAAAGGTTTATTGTGAAGCACTCCGGGTCTATAGTAGAGTCCCCGCAATTTCTCACAATTTTTGCAAAACGCTCCTCAATTTTTGGTAACCTTTTCCTCAATTTTCCAGTGGCCCTGCTCATGAGTTATGGGCCTTACCACACTTACTATTGGAGATGAATGTGTTATTCCACTGCAATCCATTATATATTCCCTGTAGCTTAAATACCATACCATGCAATTATTTGGTATGCACAAGTATAAGTTTTATGTTTTAATTTTTTTGTAAAAGAATAAGCTAATCTTTTTTTTTATTCAGCAATGGTGACTATACTATCAAGGTGTACTAAAGTATTCTAAAGCACAGCAATCACAATTTATGGTCCATAAGTTACTTCATGAAAACATAATTGACAATATAACTACACAAAATGGTTATTAATGTATATTAGTATTAATATAAACCTGTGTAACACTTTTTATCTGAGCAAATAAAATGTGTTGGCTCCAACCAGCAATTGCTTGAAGGATACTGAATCTAAATCATAAATTGTAATAGGCAGCAATTACTAGATCTCATAACAATACATACAGAGTATAATTCATGGCTGAAATTTCAGGACTAGTCACCTTTAATTCCCAATGTTTAAACATTACTGCAGAGTGTTGGTTTATTTACCTCTACAAAGTCCTTACGATATAAAATATATAATAATGATATAAAATATATAATATAAAACACCATGCCATGAAATTATTCATCCAAAGCTAAACTCTTGGTTTGCTGCCAAACAATGTATCATTAAAATTTTCTACTTCTTCAGCGATGTACTATTATATTAAACAGAACTGCAACAGAAAAAAGTAGGTGCAGCCTGATAATATATTACAAATCATATGAGAGTGACCCTACTGCTTTGCTGAGATGTTGAAGGCAAAGTAAACAAAACAGTATCAGGTAAAGAAGCCATACAATGTTTCTTCTGATATACATCCATGGTAATTAGTTTCCCAGTTTCCCCTCATGTCTGCACCTGTAACTAACAGTTTTCCACCCCTACCCAACTCACTTCTTCCCCCTCCATTGCCTCTTCCTGCTCCTTTCCCCACTCCCTTCCTCACTCGGCCTTGCAACTCCTCCTATGAGTCATTCATGGGGTTACTCTGGTTGCATTGTGTCCTACTCTGTTAACTGTCTACTTCCTCGCCCTAGTCCCCTGTTCTGCTTGAATTGCTTGCTGACAATTTTGCACTGTTTGAACTACTTTCTACATTTATGTAATTATATATATTTGTAGAACCTTGCCTAAGCAACTTGTATTTATCTGCATCACTTGTTTTGCAACATCTGTACACACTGCATTTTGTGTATATAATGTATGTCTTGTATTATTTCTATATGCCTTTTTGTACATATATTGTGCTCCATGTTCTATTGTACAAGTGTCTCTGTACACTTATCTTACTTTATTTTGTATTCTGTGTAACTCCCCTTGTACCCTCCCCCGGGCTGCCCCTGAAAAGGGGACTTTTTGTCTTAGTGGGCTTATCCAGTTACCAAAATTCAAATAAATAAAATATAAATAATTAAATTTATTAATGGTGTACTGTTTTTACTGGCACTGTTTTTAAATTTGGAATCATGGATAGAATGCACCAGTAAGCAAAAAATTACTAGATATGTTTTTGGAGCTGAAGAGTCAGTTTGTTAACTTGCTCATTGCTGTTATTTCTCTTTACATCCCTACCCTAGGCCAGATGATTGGTATCATACTTGGCATGCTTTATTTTCTCCGTTGCCCAATGCATTTTCATTTATTAGTTTTCTAGTACACTGTCATACTCCTCTTTGTACTCATAACCAGACATGTTATTATACATTCCAAGGCCTGTAGTGTTGTATCAAATTTGACATCTTGTACAGTATCTTCACCTTTTCCTGTTGCATTATATCTCACCCCCTTGTATGTGCTATTGCACCTGGGTCTTCACTGAAAAAGGCACTTGTGCCTGTGTACTTACCCAGTCAACAAAGTTTAAATAAATAAAAAAATAAAATTTGTTTAGCAATACATTCAATTCTACAAGTACATGTAGGTATAAAGGTTTCGTGATGCTTATTTTTGGTATGTAGATTATCTAATTATGTGTTATTATAATATTTGGAGAGCTGTCACTTGTAACAGAAAGGTTACAGACTGATTTCCAGCATAAAACAAAGAATGTTTAAAATGTCAATTCACTAATTTTGAGAATTAGAGGAGCTCTGTATTTAAAATGTAAATGTGTACTCTGATGGCACATGCTAATAAGTTACATTAGCAATTAATGAATATAAATGGACAGCTCTGCTTCCAATTCTGAGGCAGTGTCAGTCTGCAGTTAAGAGTACAGAGCTTTAAACCAAAGGATTCAGATTGTGATCCCACCACCACCACTTACTCATGATACAACAAGGAAAAATTCACTTAAAGGGAAACTAAAGTCAAAATTAACAAAATAGTATGTTGTGCGGAGTTTTGATTTGTAGGTGTACTCCTAGTAAGTCCTTTCCTTTATTTGATGAAAGGATTTTTTTTTCTGAATTTGCTTGCTGGTTTTATCACCCATGGGAATCTCAGTGTTAGCATTTTTTTTTACTTTCTTTTTACCCACCTCCCCTCTCCCCAGGCTCTGGTTCTCTGGGAGTCCCCAATGGGGTCTTGCCCCTGCTTCCATCACCTACCTGTGCTGTCCAGGAACCCCCAAGTAGCCTTGATTCTACCCCCTGGGCGGGGATGAGGTGGAGCCCTTACACCCTGAGCTTTCTTGTCTATGTCGGGCTCCAGGATTGGCCTGACAGATGGGACCCATGAGGGGTCTGCTCTGGGGCTCCATCTACCTGGAGCCTGAAAGTGTTTTTCCGGTGTTTCTGTGGGCATTGCATGAACCCCTGATGTCAGGGCACATAGCGCCGATGTCTGCGACATCCTCCCCTTTCTGCATCTCAGCGCATGCTGTGCCCCAGACCTCCACCTGGGGCTAGACATCATCCCCCCCTGGAGAAGATGAGCTGTCCTTGGGACACTCAAGCCTTCTCCCCTGGCCAGCCCTCCAGCTCCCCGGGCTTGTTCCCGAACCCGGGTGGCTGGCGTCTCAAGCGGAAATCCAACTGCTGCACTGGCGGGCTGGCTTAGTGTTAGCATTTTTATAGATCTTCTTGTTCCTTCAGTGCCTCCTGTCCCATGTGACAGTGATGTGTCCAGGACCATTGATTCAGAGAGTAATAACTGCTGCAGCAGCAATCTACTTTTAGGAACCTGATATTCTGGCTTCAACTAAATGACTCTGTATAATCAACTCTTTCTGTTTCTAGGTACTGTATGTGTCAAGGTCTAACCAGCTGAAGTGAATGTTTTGTTTTTAAAGCTTTCCATTTCATCAAACTACACACAACCATTTAAAAAGCACACAAATCACCCACAGTTACAAATGTTATAACTGGTAAATAATCTACAGTAGCTGCTTTCTTACAGAGTAGCCCACTCAATTATCCCTCAAATTTTTTGCCATCTATAAACATAGCCTTCATTAGGGCTTCCTGGACAAGTAAGCATTAAGCCACAGCAAAGGAGGGTTCTACTAGGGAATTAATGCCTGGTTGGTGGGGGCATGAGTGCCTCCTACCACCCAACCAGGCATTAATTCCCTAGTAGAACCCTCCTTTGGAGTGCCTTAATGCGCTTGCAACATGGCAAGCACTGTTCAAAACATTGTGCAATAAATGACTATCTTAGGGTGCTATACAAATTAGGACAAACACTAATTTCTAGTTTGTAACATCATTTATGGTGTTTCTGTAATACAGCATTCAATAGGTAAAGTGCGCATATACGTTCCACGTACATACATTAATATAGTGTATTGTAGAACATTGTTCTGTATAAAAATCCATCCTTTTCAAAATGCTGTTGTACCACAGTTCAAAGGTCATAGAATGTGATTGTACCCTTCTGTGGTAGAACAGCATTCTTGAACCTCTAGAGGCTGCACAAGTCAGTTTCACTGTGAAAGAGAAAAAAACACAATGTGCACATTTCACTTAATACTATACACTATAAAAAATACAGGTTGAGCAACTTTATGTACATGCAATGTTTTCTGTCACCTCGGGGTTCTGATTCCCATGGACCTCTTGAGGTTTACTCTTGAGGTCAGAGGGAATCAGAACCCCTCTGTGGCAGAACACTTTGGTTGTGCATAGCTGCCCATACAGTATTCTCTATTTAGTGTTCAGAAATTGGTTTTTCCCTTATGCACAACTTGCACACCACTTTCTAGCATTCTTTCTGATACAAGATTAAACAAAAAAAATCTCTACCTTGATAAATACACTGTTTTGTGAACTCATACCCTTCAGTCTTCCTTGCCACTTGCTACTGCATTATGGGATAGTAGGAATATTTGCATATCTTTATATTTAAAAACATCCTGTAATACAGATATGCAAATATTTCCACTCTGCCCATAATGCATTACTGAAGGGAAAGAAAAAACAAAGGTAGTGACTTTGCACAACACTGTGTTTATTAAGATAGCTGCATTTGACATTTGGACTTCCTTAGTGTACAAAATATAATCCTGCTAACTGTTGCTTTCATTGCCGATTACTTATTTTGACATGCCAACTTGCATCGCAGTTCTGAAAACTGGTATACTCAGAATGAATTACTGAATAATGTTCTTCACAGAGGGACAGGGAGAAAGAGAAAGACAGAGTGATAGTTGCTCTCTTGCCTGTTTCTGTCTCTCTGTGTTCTCTTGTTTGTCTTTCTCTCCAATCCTGGAGTTCCGTGGGGAGGGTGGGTGGGAGTAAATGGAGTATACATGACAAAATATAGTGCAAAGGATGGCAAACAAAACAGAGACCACTTTTTAAATGTTGTGTCTCTGAAAACAGACAGTAGGACTTGAGGACTAGGGGAAACTTCACCACATTGAGGAGCTTTTTGTGTGTCTCTTGGTAGCGCCTCCTATAAGGAGCAACAGAGAAATGAGGAGGTTTTCATCTGTCTCTCGGTAGCACCACCTATAGGAAGGAAGTGACACAGAGGAAATGGCACAAAGGCATGTGGCAGAGACAATGATTCTTTCGTATCTCTGTCTGTGTCTCTGTTACTCAGTAAGCGTGCTCCCTATGACAAGTGGACATTACCAGGGAATTAATGCCTGCTTCATCTTGGGTCATGTGTTGTGTTTCCACCAATAGAAATAGTTCATTATAGCTGAACATTTACTGCCATGTTACAAGGAAAGTTATTTAAAATCACAGCTCTACTACTGTAAACTTGAGAGAAAAAAAAACAGCTCTTGTTAAATTAATGGTCCTGGACATATCACTGTCACATGGTACTGTAGGAATGAGAAGAGCCATAAAAAATGCTAACATGGAGATCCTGAGGGGTAATAAAACTAGCAATCACATGTTGGAAAACTCCCTTCAACAAACGAAGGGAAGGACTTAATAGGAATACACCTACTAATCAAAGCACTCATAACATATTTTTTTGTAAATTTTGTCTTTAGTTTTTCTTTAACATTCCTGTGCTTAATCTCTCTCAGTCACACACTCTGTCTGTCTCTCTGCATCGCTCATGCTCGCTTTCAATTTCCTTCTCACTCCTTCCTTCTCTGTACATAAACAGTGGTAGCTAATGAAATAAAAAGATTAAAAACTACTATCTTCACAACAATTAAGCATTAAGGCATAATCATGGACTGTGTTCCAATCAGTTAATCCAACCCTATGGGGATCTCATGAGATATGAGGTGAAACCGAGTGTCTTATTTCTCTAGGGCTTGAGTAATAAAGGTAACCCAACCATTGACGTTCCTTAATGCTGTTATAAACAGGGATGTACAAAGTTAGGAAACTTTGCAAAGTTTTCTGAGTTCACAAAGTGTGAAGTACAACTTTGCTATGTTTTTTGCATCATGAAGTGTCTACTTTGTTACGCTAAGACTACATCTAGTGGCACTATGCCAGTGAAGTCTCTGGCAAAGTGTCACTTTGCAAAGCTTTTTTGGTGCAAAGCAGCATATCACTTGTAATAGAACTACGTAAAATGTCTACCAAGGTTCAGTACTAGCACTTAAAAAAAAACAGTACAGGCCCCCCTGCCCTGTCTGGGTATGACTTTCATCCCCCCTTCCACCACATCAAATGATTTTAAGTCAAATCTGGTGAAAAGGAATAGATGGAATTATGGTAAAATTACCTCAGATCCAAAGTTATGGGTTAAATGGTAGGTTAGAAGAAATAATGTTAGAGTAAACAGCACAGACTTTGTCCATGGTAGCTCGTATAATTGGTCATTCCCAAAGCATATGACCAAGTGAAGCATGAATAGATTTACCACCTCCAATATAAACAGGCATTTAATATGCCCATCATTTCTAGTCTTGCAGGACTATAATTTTTTTATTTATTGAAAATATTGGAATTACAAACCTTTGAGTCAGAAACTCCTTTACAAAGAATCTGTGTCAGATAAGTGCAAGACAACTAAGTGTGCATACATACAATAAGAAGGATCTAAATAATTCAGTGTATTGATAAACAACTTATTGACACATGCAGTGAGACAATCGGTACAGATTAAACAAATAGTACATTCTACACAAGTATTTAGGCAAAATCAGGCCATGCAAGACCCGGTACAAAACGTTCAGAACTATAGTATTCAGCAATATGCCGAATTTAAGGGTAAAGGGAGAGGGTGTGGGTAGGTGATATAATAGTAGTGCAATATTTTAAATTGAACTAGACAGCCTTGTACGTCTTTATGGGATTTATGTGCAATAGATCATAATTTAGACCATGTGCCCTTGTGTGGATAAGTATATATTTAATTCAATTTCCCATTTAACATTAGTTTCTAAGAAAAAAAAGTTCCATGTCACTCAAATATCTATAGATAATACCCGAACCCTTAGTAAGGTTAAATAATGTATGGTAGAATGCTGTTAACCTTAGGAAATCATCATTTCCTAAGGTTGTTAACCTATCAATGTGACGTAGAAATGTTGTTAACCTATCGATGCTACGTCACATCGATAGGTTAACAACAGCGATTGGTCTGCACATGTGTGTGCTTTTTTTCAACGGGGAACCGATGGATGAAAGCAGCGGTTAGGGAAGGACTGAACGGCCACGGCGGTGACTATTTTTCAAAAAGTAAGCAGCCGTTTTACTGTTTACGTGGGACCATACACTATAAAAAATAATGTATGGTCCCTCTATCGGCAACCGGTCACTGTTAACCGTCTCAAGGTTGCCATGGCGACGTAAACCTCTCGAGCTTCACTCTCGTGGTCTACACGGTCGCCCTGGCAACCTCTCGACAGTTAACTGACTGGTTACCGATAGAGGACCATACATTATCCTCTATTTCATTTAAAGAACAGATAACACTCTGGGGATGCTGGAATGGAACAACTTGATGTTAATAATTAATTTATTCTCTTGTAAACTTTCTCTGATTTGGAGGTAAGTACATAATTCAAATGTATGTATGCCAAATTTATGCTTGATTCATTTAAATGAGCAAATGAATCCTGAACAAAAGTGTTTGTGTCTGCTGCAAAGAACTGGGTTACAGCCAGGCCAGAAAGGAGTACAAAGCAGCACTGAGGGGCTGCAAGACTAACGTTAAGGAATCCAAGGAGGGTCCGGAAAACAAGATTGCATTAAGAGTTGTGGACAACAATAAAACCCTTTTCTAATACATAAATGGAAGGATCAAGTGAAGGATTAGATTGAAATCCTGAAAAATGGGAAGGGGTGGGAACCTGAGAGAGCCAGGGTAGGGGCAGATTAAGGTAAAATGGGGACCTAGCCCCAAGAGAAATCTAGGGCCCCACCTCACAATGACAGTGCATCTTTGCCATGAAGGGACCCTGTCACAGACTGTAAGCACATTGGAAATCCATTTATACCCAAACTGTATTTCGTCCTGCAAAGTAAACAAACATGATCTAAAGGCTACCACTGCCCCCATGGCACTATCAGCCTGTCTATAGCTCTGTAGCCTTTTTGGTACTTTGCATCATTAAAATGTGATTTTGTGGGTGGTGTTAAAGATTGATCTTACCAACATTGTTTGTGAATTGCAATATAGTATTATTAAAGAACTTAGAAAATTTAGCTCCCTTTTTTCTTTTATTAATAAGTTTGATGATTATTTTCATGACACTCATCACCCCGACCATTGTGACCACAATTCAACCAGGACCCCCTACTAATTTTCCCTGATAGGAGAATTGAATTTAACAGTGATATATCTACTTCCAGTCAAGGAGCATCAACTTTGATTAAGTAATACGTTAGGTAGTATAGCCTAATGGCTAGAGTCCCATGCTGACAACTTGCAAAACATGTAGATTCAGAACACTTGGATTTGTAAACCACAACCTCTGTCTGCATACTGAGTGACCTACTGTAGGGCCTGGGCAAGTCACATAACATCACTTTGCTACTGAGAGGTACCTGAAACTTGGAACAGGCTCTTCTGGCTCTCCAATTCTTCCAATATGAATGATAGCAGCCCCCTCAAATGCACAAGATGAGGTAAGTAGTGGACAAACTACCACAAGATGCCCCCATTTAAGATTCATACCAGTCAATCTTCTGATCAGGGTCACCAATTGGGAGGGGCAAGGATATTTCTAGGCACTTCTTCCCATGTGGGATACCGGAGGGGTGGGAGACAAAGCAAAGGAAATGGGCCTATTTACACCTTAAAGGTCCACTTGGTCAGTGCCCCAAGAAGTTATCAGCTGTACTTAGCATCTGATCATGGAAGTGAAAGTCACATCACAGTTCAGACCCTGTCTTGCTCGGATTACTCAGCAGCAGAGTTCTAAAAAAAATGCAGCTCAGGCACAAAGGAAAAGGTATGTAGTAAATATATCTTAAAAATTGCTGGGGACCCCCTGGCAGGTGGGGGCCCTAAGCCTGGGCCTGTGTTACCTATACCTTAATCCATCCATGAACCAAGTATGATTGCTGAGATGCTGAATGAATATTTTGCATCTGTATTCACCACATGGTTCCTGGAGGGATGGGAGGCACTCATTAAGAGAACCCATGGTATCAGGAGTAGCCATGATGGAGGCTACAGACATCCCATCTGCCCTGGGAGTTGACTCCTGATGAATATCAGGCAAGACAAGTCCCAAGGTGCAGACAGGATCAAAGTAGAGCTAAAGGAACAATTGGTGGGTCTGCTTGTCTGCTTGCCGGAATCTTTTATGAGTCTATCCAGACAGGTGTAGTGGTAGAGGACTGGAAAAGGGCCAGTGTGGTCCCCATTTTCAAGAAAGAGGCATTGTGAATCCTGAGTAATATAGGCCAGTCAACCTGATGCAAGTGCTGGGCAAGGTCCTGGAAGCCATTATCAAGGAATGAATAATTCAGCATTTGGCTGAGGCCAGTGTTCTTGTCCTCTCTCCACATGAATTTATGAGGAACCAATCATGCCAAACCAACTGGGTCACTATCTTTGAAAGGGTGACCAGGGAGATGGACAGGGGTAGAACCATAGGTAAAATCTATTTGGTCTGTGGGTCATGACAAGCTTCTGGGCAAAGTACACCATTGTGGTACACACAAGACTTACTCAAAGTGGATTGCTAACTGCCATTGGCAGCAGGAAACACAGTTTTGTGATAGAAGGCACTACTCTGAGTAGTGTGGGGTAGTCAGCTGCACCCCTCAGGTCCTGGTACTGGGGCCACTACTGTTCAACAGTTTTTATCAGTGATCAGAAAGCTGGGGGTCTCCAGAATGCTGCTTATCTTTGGTGACTACATTAAGCTGGCCAGGGTAGTGGGCTCCCTTGGGAATGGGTGCAAACCTTTGGATGACCTGGAGAAACTGGGTGATTGATGGGACTCCTATAGTGTCAGAATTTATGCAGCCAAGTACACAGTGCAACACTAGGGAAGGGAAACAGTAGTATAACCTACAAACTGTGTGGGGCTCCTCTTGCTGTGGTGGAGAAGGAACAGAACCTGGGGGTCATAATAGAAAAGTGGATGCAGCATTGCAACCTGCATGTAGGCACTGTCAAGAAGACTGGCAGAATGTTGGACTGCATCAAGACCAGACGACCAGCAGGGTAGGGAAATTATCCTGCACCTTTACAAGGCCCTTGTCGTGCCCCACCTAGAGTATTGCATGCCTTTCTGGGTTCCCTAATAGAAAAAATGAAATACAGGCAGTCAAGAGGGTGCAAGGTAGGGTCACCAAAATGACCAAAGGTATAAAAGACAAAAGCTGTGAGGAGAGGCTGGTGACCCCTAACATGTTTATGTTAGAGAAAATGAGGCTGAAAGGGGACAAGCTCTCAGTTGTCTGCATACTCAAGGGTACCAATATGTTCAAGCAGCCAGATGTTTGATCTGGTGTCCTCCAACAGGATTTGTAGACATGTCCTAGAGCACAATGAGGGTAAATTTAGGGGTTAAAATTAAGAAGCACTTCTCCTAGAGGACGGTAATCCTATGGAATTGCCTTCAAGTGGAGACAGTGGACATGAAGACAGTACAGGTCTTCAAATGGTAATATTGGGCAACTTTCTGCTTACCAAATGGAATCGCTGGATACCATGGGTGGTAGAATGTGTAGGGGACTCCTTTTCTTTAGTACATGTTTACACAGCATACATTTTTATATCTACTTCTGAAGCAGGTAGAAGATATGACGGACTTTGAGTCCCTTCCACTCATAAATTACTATGTTACTAGGTTACAAACACCATCATAAGTGGGAAGAGGCATGTGAAAATTGGATATCAGGATCAGGAACATGCAAGCAGGTAAGGGTTGTTCAAAAGTGAGAGGAGAGAGTTGAAGTCGTGTAAGTACCCTATGACAGTAGTTAGCAAAGTATTTTGTATTTATTTTTGTCAGGTTCACAGACCCTATGCAATGTAGGCAGTAAGCAATGAATCAACCATGCAATTGCAAATTTTTCCAAAAATTTCCCCTTTTCTGTTGTGCCCAGTGAAGGATTTTTTAAGTTTATGACATTGTACACTGTCTTAATTTGTTAGTGCATGATTTCCTGTACAGTGTAATTGTCCTGTGCCTGTAACTGTATCACAGGATTCTTCAGCCACCATGTTACCTGTTTATTACATATGGAGGGGCTCCATTCTAATTCATAAAACTGTGGTGCAGAGTTTGTATTGCTATAGCATTGTGAGTGGAAATTCATGGCACTCACAAATGACATACACAGAAGGTTTACTTTGCACAGCAACATAGCAGTTGTGCCAAGTATCAAGAAAAGTGCAACTGCCGTCACAAAGGTGACCGTACATATTCAAATACAGTAAGTGCACAGTCCTCCAACTGGTACAAATGCTATACATAAAGCCAATATTCATGCCAAGATCCATAAAGTGCATCCCAGTAGTTTAGTACTAATAAACGCTGTTCTAAACCACCTTCACACACAAGTGCAAATACTTAAAGGACCATAGCTCCAAAAAGCACACAGGTATAAAATAGCAAGCAAATACACATACCAGGCTAGATGACAGTTTAAGGATGGGGGTTACAACTGCTGTAGCCTGTAACTCCATCTGCCCCTGTGATAGTTTTTATTAATAAAGATGTCAGTTATTTTGCAGTAATGTACAGTCAGCACTCAGATATCTGACCTCATCTGTTCCCATTCCTTAGATGGATATCTGAGTGTGACAGTTATCTGAGTGTAGATTTTATGACAAATTCAGCAAAATTAGCTCAGTATGTTACTAAAGAAAAAATGCATGGCAGGGTGTGTCGTGCTAGGATAACACCATGCCTGGGGGGGGGGTTGGGCACGAGGCCGCAGGCCAAGTGCGCCCAATGCCCCAGGCGTGGCATTATCCCAGCACAACACACACCCTGGAGTGCATTATTACTATTATACAATGGCTTGTTGTTATATATGAAATAAAGAAATAATTTTAAAGAATGCTTTTATTAGTGTGGAAAAGTATTTTTGTTTCTTAAGAGGAGATGCAAAAAAAGAGTATATCCTAGTGGTCCAAGAGGTCATGTACATTGGTTCACAGTACTGAGACTAGACCTGTGGCATTATGCTGGGATAATGCCATGGGTTCAGCCCCAAACTGACCAATCACAGTCCAAGATTCTTTCTTGCCATCTTATAATAAATGTCACTAAATGCATCAGGAACAAACAGGGCAATTGCCCACTAGTAGCTCCTCACATGTCCATGTAATAACTCATATTGCCCCCATTTTCAATGCATTTGACCACCACAGGGATGGAGAAATGAGTGTGCTGGATAAGTGAGAGGCAGAAAAATGACTGCTGACTGTAATCATGGACATTCCCAGTATATCTCTTAAAATAATTTTTTTACTAGGCAAGGCAATTTTATTTATATGGCCCACACCTTACAACATGAACAAACAGATTCCTGCCCCTGCCTCTCCCTTTGACCACTGCACACATTATTTTATGTAGAAGACAAAGAACCTCTTTGTCTTTTAAATAGTTTTTTATTTTAATGGGTTCACCGCAATATATCCAACGCACACTGCCTTAAGGGTAGCTGGTCCATTCCACTGGGGTGTCAAACAGACGAGGCATACTGATGAGTCCTGGTAGGACGAAACACGTGTCTATGTCTTCTGTTAGCACCCTTTGCAAACTGTATGAGAGGCCTTTCGGCACCATGCAATTCTGCTTAAAGTTGGACCAGCATAACATTCTGTGGTGATTTGCATATGCAGCCCATGATGCTTTGCATTGTGGGGGCATGTGTGATTTTTTTATTTTATGTATATGCATTAACCCTTTTAACATGTGCCACAGCCCCCACTGAATATTATGCACAGGCACAAACCTGAGACAAACAGGGTGCAATCACTTTGTCCACCAGGCAAAGTTTTGAATATCTGATCTCTGATTGTGAACTAAATAGTAATGAAGTTGTTGTAAAGTTTAATACTGACTATGCTGCATTTCACTTTATATGCAATATTGAGTTCTTATATGGAGCTACAGTATGATTGTAAACTTAACCCCTTTTAATCAGATATTGTTTGCATAGCATAGTTATTCATACCTACTTATGAAGTAAGTAAGTAAGTAAAATTTTATTTATATCAAGCGCCCTTCCCAAGCTCAGGGCACTTTTACAATAATTCAGATCACTTAAAATCACATTTCAGAATAATAAATCAAACAATCATACAATACACTTACTTACTATGTTCCGGCAAATGCTAGGGCAAAAAGGAAAGTCTTTAGTTGTTTTTTAAAACTTTCAACAGTTAGGCATTCTCATGTCCGATGAGGTAGAGAATTCCACAGGGTTGGTGCCATATAGGCAAAAAATCTTCCTCCAGACATCTTTAGACGTACCCTGGGAATCTCTAGCATCCCTCATCAGAGGAGCGAAGAGAATGGGCAGGACAGTAAGGCACCAAGAGCTCTTTCAGGTAGTGAGGTCCCAAATCATGTAGGGCCTTAAAGGTCAATAATGTGATTTTGAAAGTGATCCGCCACTGTATTGGCAGCCAGTGCAGATCACGCAGCACAGGTGTCATATGGCTAGATCGTGAAACTCCCATCAACAACCTGGCCGTCGCATTCTGCACAAGCTGCAAGCGGTGGATATCCACCCCCGGCAGCCCTAGATAGAGGGCATTGCAGTAATCAAAACGGCTGGTGACAGGCGTGGACCAAGATGGGAAGAACTTCCCATGGAACCAAATGTTTCACCTGGGCAATGTTCCTCACATGAGAAAAGGCAGATTTGACTATGGCTGACACCTGCATCTTCATAGTCAAGCTTTCATCAAAAATCATGCCAAGGTTACGCACTTGGCCAGAGGCAAGAAGCGGGGCTCCCCCAAGATATAAACCCAAGGGTTTCCCAGTCCAAGCCCCTGTTGTCCTCCCTCCAGGGTCCACAACCAACACCTCAGTTTTCCCTGAATTCAACCTAAGCCAACTAGCACTCATCAAATCCTGAATCTCCAGGAGTCAGTTGTTAAACATCGTGATGGAATCAAACTCCTGATCAGGCATAAAAGACAGGTAGAGCTGAGAATCATCAGCATAACAATGAAAACTCAGCCCATACCATCTTATAATGTCCCCCAATGGAAGCATATACACCGCGAATAACATAGGGGACAGCACTGACCGTGCGGTACCCCACAGGGCAGCCAATGAGGGGCTGAGGTGTAAATTCCAGACACCACTCTCTGAGATCTGCCCTCCAGAAAAGATTGAAACCAGCTGTGGACTGCTCCCCTCAGACCACAGAAAAGCCACAGGTGGTCGAGCAATACCCCATGATCCATAGTGTCAAATGCTGCAGAGAGATCCAGGAGAACCAAGATGGAATGGGTCCTCCAACCTCTTGCCATCAGGAGATCATTCAATACCCGAACAAGAGCTGTCTCTGTACTATGCCTTTTCCTGAAGCCGGATTGGAGAGGGTCATAGATATTGTGGTTGGACAAATGATCCTCCAGTTGCAGAGTGACCACCTTCTCAATAACCTACCCTACAAAAGGAAGATTAAAGACTGGTCTATAATTTGCTGGGCAGTCGGGGTCAAGAGAGGACTTTTTCAACAGGGGGCGTACTACCGCCTCCTTTAAGGGATCCGGAAAGATCCCTCTCTCTAATGACACCACCACTATCCCAGCCAAGACTGGGCTGATAACATCTACACACCCCACCACCAGGTGAGTAGGGCCTGGGTCCAACTTAGAGTAGGTAGGTTACAGAGTCTGGATGATCCTCACTATATCTATTACTGCTGGTAGTCTAAAGGTAGACCAGTACAACTGGGTGTTAGTACTACTCTATTGATCAGTGCAATGTCCAATAGAAGGACAGTGGTGGATCTCATCCCTGATGGTGGATACCTTGTCAGCAAAGAATTTCACAAACTCCTCACACTGTATCTGTGATAATGGTCTTCCAGTCTGGAGACAGACTGGATTGCACAGTTTGTCTATAGTCCGGAAGAGCTGGGATGGTCTATTCCTTGCTGCAGCAATTTCCCTGGACAGGAACTCTGCCTTCTTATGGGAAATTGCTGATTTGTAGAATTCATAATGTTCTAACAATTCAAGTCTATCCACCTCCAGTTGAGTTTTCCACCAGTGTCTTTCCAATCTTCGTCCCTTCCTCTTCCACTCACGGACCTCCCCATCAAACCAGGGAGCCCCTAAGTGAAGAGTATGGGGACAAACACGAATTGGAGCAATGACATCCAGGGCCTTAGTTACAGCCCTATTATAGGCTAAGACCAAACACCCTGGATTCATGCTATCCCTTGGAAAATCCGAGAAGTCCAGCTCCGTCATTAGGCCTTCTGAGGTAACCCCTCTTAAAGGACAGAACTGTACTAACTCCCTAGGGGCAGGCCTATTTCAGGGGGCCGCAAATCTAAACCTCAGGGTGTACGATCAGACAACCTCCACTATATGTACCTTGTTTTTCTATTTTTTTTCTTCTTATATATAAACTCAATAAACTTAAATTTCAAAAAATAAACCTCAGGGCGTGATGGTCAGACCATCCGACTGGCTTCACCTCCACATCAGTTACCTCCATACCCAGATGGAACCCCAAGTCCAATGTATGCCCCCCAATGGGTTGCAGAGGTAATTATCCATGACAGGCCCAATGAGTCCATCAATTGGAGGAGGTTTTGACCAAATGGCGAGAGTTCATCATCGACCCAGGCATTGAAATCCCCAAGGATTAACTGTCTGGGAGATTCCAGTACCATATCGTCGATGAAGTCCTCAACCTCCTTCAGGAACTCCCTCTTATCCCCTGGTGGGCGGTAGATAAGAAGGGTCCTGTAGCCTGCACCTGCACCCACTATGCACTCAAAGGAGTTGGTATCACTAACTGGCACTTCCCTGAGATCCAGATCTTGAAGGGGGGCAGATACAATGGCCCTAGAGTCCCTTCTGACTTTAAACTACTATGTTACTGGGCTCTAGTGGGTTGAACTAATGGAATGCTAATGGCAGGCAATACCAGGCTACTGGGTTACAATGAGATAGAAATGAGTACTCAGCTCAATTCAAATTGCTCTCTGCACTTTTTTTAACTAATTTGCATATTTGTCTTTGTGCATAGCACACCACCTGTCTGTGTAAACCATGAGCAAATGCAATTAGCACTTTGCCTTCGCTAGCATGCTTTTGCACAACCTTGATCACCTTATACAAAGTCCATTTTGTTAATTGCACCTGTTCTTCACATAGGCCTAACACAGTAACAAAAGTTGTCTAGTGATAGTAGGTCCATCATGTCCATACTTTTCATTATGAACAGACATGAGTAAGTGTGCTCTGCAAACATGTACAAATTTAAAGGGGCTGTGTACAGCACTGCATTAGCATGGCTGCATGTTTGCACCTGCAGTTTTCTCTTTGCATGGCTTTTCACTCTCCAACTGAGAACTGCATGTTGGGCTTTGTACTCCAGTCATGTCGTGACAAAGAACAGGTTCATATCATAAGTATCATAGGTTATACAGAGCTGTGTAGACAAAAGTCCTTTTGCTCGCCATTTCATTAATACCCCATAATCCTTTGTTTAAAAAGGTAATTGTCCAACTGTTTCTTAAAGATGTTCATATTTACACTGGTTACAATCTCCAAAGGTAACCTATTCCAGATTTCAGTCACCCTTAAGGTGAGCCAAGATTTCCTTTTATTAGTTCTAGGACATTCTACTATCAATTGGAGAGGATGAGCCCTAGTAATATATAGTGAATCTCTTAATTCCAGACCCAGAAGTTTCTACAATCCTGGGTCAGTGAACGATTTATAAATCATACACGTCTCCTTTTAATCACCTGAGCTCTAATGGATACAAGTCCAAAATGTTTAACCTTGTTTGGTAATCGTATCCTTTTGCTTCCAATATGCTACGGGTTGCCCTCCACTGGACTCTCTCCAATGCTGCTATCTCTGTCCTACCACCTGGTGACCAAAACTGTGCACAGTAATCTAAATGCAGTCTAACCAAAGATGTATATAATGGCAGCAGTACCTCTCTATTTTTACATGTTATATGTTTATTTATACAGTGCAGAATACAACTAGACTTCTTAATAACAGAATTACAATGTGTTTTAAATGTTAGATCATTTGTGATCATAATACCCATAATATCACTGTTGTCTTGGGCCTATTCCTAATCCAACTCCATCATAGCATTTTCTTCAGCCACCTGGCTGCAAGCTTATTAAAACCGAGTTTTGCATGTTATTCATGTCATGACAAACAATGATGAGCAGACTACCATTCTGTCCTAGATCTCTTCCATCTCAGTCATAGAATTATTCCGTCACCTGACTGCTGTTTAATTTGCAGATCAGACCATGACTTGTGAGGCTTGTAATATGTGTGTAGCACCAAGTACTATGCCAGCCTGCTTATTTTTCTTTTGGCAAGATGACTTTCCTTGTGGCCTGAGCTGTCTTGCACTGATTACTATAACATGAGTATCGAATCTGATGGATGAACACGAATACACATAGGGGATAATCTATAAATTTGAGGGAACTCTATTTTTGTGTTTGATCATTATTATGTTTTTTACACAAATAACTCAGGGTGGGTGGGAGAGATCCATATAAAAACTGGCATATCTATCAATTTTGTTCTCCCTCAACCAGCACTCTAATGTAGTGGTCTTTACTGTGGATGTGTGTATTGCTTTCATAAGCCATACACTCACTACGCTAATGAACAGCTAACATTTTTCAAGCCAAACTACCTCTGGCTGGAAGCTGCAATACTGAACATAGGATTTGCAAGAAAGCGAATTGTGCTCACAACAGAGGGAGGTGAACCTTGCAATTGTCTTTGGTTTGGAGCAGATATTCTGCAGGTGGAGGCTACTTCTAACTGAAAGGTGAAATAAGGAACTTAGAATTATCAGGAAAAGACAGTCTTTGTTACAATTCTTAAGATTTTCAGTGCAGGAAGAGTTTAAACCTTGGGCTAAGAATTTGTCATAAATCCTGAAATAAGTGCAGGTACAGGTTGTGTATTTGACCCAGACAAGTGCCCTAGGGGGTGGAAACTGTTTTTTGTGTTTATCTGTGTATGTTTTAAAAGGAAATTCCAGACTTTAGCAGGAAATGCTTACATCATAGCTACTTATCAGCCAATAGCTTTGGTAACAGACCTGAGAACAATTGTATTATAAGCAAGTGTTTTATAGCAAACTCATCAGAACAGCTAACATTTTTCAAGTCAAACTACCTCTGGCTGGAAGCTGCAATACTGAACATAGGATTTGCAAGAAAGCGAGTTGTGCTCACAACAGAGGGAGGTGAACCTTACAATTGTCTTTGATTTGGAGCAGATATTCTGCAGGTGGAGGCTACTTCTAACTGAAAGGTAAAATAAGGAACTTAGAATTATCAGGAAAAGACAGTCTTTGTTACAATTCTTAAGATTGTCAGTGCAGAAGAGTTTAAAGCACAGCTGCCTTATTTTGGGGCTGACTGCTTTCAGAGCACAAACCACCAGGCTGTTTTGGGGCTGGGGAGGTTTTACCTGTGTCTGACTTGGATGTCTGGATTTTTCTCTGTTTGATTAACAGGGTATTTTCTCTGTCAAATTGTTGTGTAGGGTATCTTGCTGACAGGAAGGCACTCATCGCAGCGGTGGGTCAGAGCTCTTAGCTGATTGTTTTGTGAGGGCACAGTTTAGGCCCAACCCCTTCCCACCCCTCACCCCACCCACTCCTGGAAATAGTTCCTTTATACCTGGGGTTCTGACATCATTTCCTCAAGAGTACAAGATGCATATCACTGTCATATCCTCTCTAGCACACTGCACTGACAATATAAGCATACACATTGTATAATATATATATATATATATTTCTATATAACAAACCAATCACACACACAAACATGCACACACACACACACAAAAAAGTAGATAAACATGTGGGGAGTAGTGCAATGTAATGGCTGTGGGACAGCAGTCTTCCGGGAGTCTTTCTGGAGGCTGAGGTGCTGCCCTATTTGCAGACAACTCTCTGCCCTCAGGGAGGAAGTTGCCCATCTTCAGGCCACACTGGACAGTAGTAAGGGAACCTTTCCCCAGGCCACACTGGATGGTAGGAAGGGAACCTCCCCCATGCAGGGAGCACCAGAGCCACCACCACTACCTCAGAGATTGCAAAGAAAGCACAGCAGTTGGACCACAGTGGGCTCAGGGAGGGTGAGGATGGTAGAATAGAGGCACACCCAGTCAGTTGTTCCACTCCACAAACCATACACCATTCTGGGGGAGCATAGCTCCCCTATGGATGCACCTGCAGAGGAGACTAAGGAGGCTGAGGACAACTATCACAAGGGAGGCCCACAGGAAGGAGGCAGAGGACACCACAAGGAAAGGAAGCAGCTCCTGGTGGGGGACTCAATTATTAGGGGGATAGAACTGGAGGGAGCAGGGAAAACTGAAGTAAGGTGCTTGCCTGGTGCCATGGCTTGGAGGGAGAGGAAGTGCATCCTCAGGATCACGAGAACAGCTGTACGGGAGTCTGAGCTGGATGTCATTGTCCACCTAGGGACAAATGACTTGGCTCAACATGAGATTAGAGCAGTGCAGAAGGACTTTGTAGAATTGGGAGGGCCTAAGACAAGTAGCACACACAGTATCCTTCTCAGAGGTGCTGCCTGTCAATGGCATGAGTGAGGTGAGGGTACTTTACACCATGCAGTTTAATGAATGGTTGAAAAAATGGTGTGGAGAACAGGGGTTTGGCTTCATTTGGGACTGGGGTTCCACCTGGAGGGACACCAGCCTATACTGGCAGGATGGTCTGCATCTGTCCAGGAAGGGAACAAGTCTTTTGAGCAATCAGTTTAAATGCTTCATTGGCAAGCTTTTAAACTAGTCAAGGGGAGGCACTGATAAGCAGCAGGAAAATCCCATCCTCTCCTACAAAACAGGGTACTAAATGAGAAAAGACCAAGTAGAAAGGTCAGTGGGGGATGCTGCAACAGAAGGTAAAACCATCAAAAAATGGAAAGCAATGAGTACCAATGCCCGTAGTCTGAGTAACAAGCTTCCTGAATTAGTGGCCTTGATGGAGGAGGAACATCTGGATATCATGGCAGTCACAGAAACATGGTACACACAAAACCATGACTGGGACGTAAACATACCAGGATACACTATCTACAGGAGGGACAGGGAGGGTAAAAGAGGAGGAGGAGTAGCTCTTTACATAAGGGAAGGAATCAAAGCAACAGAACAAAAGGGAAAACAGGGAGGAGAAGTAGCACTGTGGGTAAATTTGGAGACCAGCAATGGAACCACAATCCGCACAGGGGTTGTATACAGACCCCCTTCTCAGGGGGAGGAAATGGACAAGGAAATGATAGAAAGTATACTCAGAATGGCAGAAAAAGGGGAGATATTGCTGATGGGTGATCTGAATATGCCAGATGTTAACTGGAGTGCAGTTGCAGCAGCCACTGAAGAGTGGGGTTATTCTAGATGCCTACAGGGGCATGCCTTGACAACTAGTATTGAAGCCCACTTGAGAGGAGCAATCTTAGACCTGGTTCTCTCAAATGGAGATGAAGAGGATCACAGATGTAGAAGTGGGTAGCCATCTGGGAACTAGCGACCATCAAACAGTATGGTTCACAATAAACACAGCAATAGAGTCAAGTCATACAAAGGCAAAAGTACTGGACTTTAGGAGGGCTGACTTTGCCAAAATGGGTGAGTGCCTAAGGAATGCAAAGCAAATGGGCAGGAAGGAGGGTGGAAGAACAATGGGGAATAATAAAACTGCCATCACAGAGGTAACAAGCCTTTGTGTGAAGCAAATAGACAAAAGCAACGATGTAAGAAACCACTATGGTTCTCAAAGGAAGTGGCAGTGAAGGTTCAAGAGAAAAGAAAGCATTCAGGAAGTACAAGGAATCACAGAAGGAGCAGGACAGAGAACCGTATCAGTTAAAGCAAAGGAAGCTGGGAAGGCAGTCAGAACAGCAAAGGCCCAAACCAAGGAAAAGATAGCCAACTCAGTTAAGAAGGGGGATAAAACCTTTTATAGGTACATCAGGGAGCAAAGAAAGACCAAGGGAGGGATAGTGAGGCTTAATAAAGGGGAGGGTGGGCAGAGGGTGACTGTGAAAAGGCAGAGATACTAAACACATATTTTTGCTCAGTATTTACAAAGGAAGGGGGAGGTACCTAAAACAAACAGTAGACTCTGGATACAGAAGTTGATACCAGCCCATTTACAGAAGAAAGGGTTCTGAAAGAACTCTTAAAACTGAAGGTGGACAAAGCAATGGGGCCTGATGGGATTCATCCCAGAATTCTAAAGAACTAAGGGTAGAACTAGTGACACCTCACTACCCTCTTTAACAAATCATGGGAGGATGGGGTGGTACCGAGGACTGGAGGAGGGCAGATGTGATTCCCTTCACAAAAGTGGGAGCAAGGCAGAAGCAGGAAACTACAGACCTGTTAGTTTAACCTCAGTGGTAGGAAAATGATGGAATCACTTCTGAAGGAAAGAATTGTTGATTATCTAGAGGCCAGAGGGCTGGGACCCAAGGCAGCATGGATTCACAGCGGGAAGGTCATGCCAGACAGAATCTGATAGATTTCTTTGACTGGGTGACCAAAGTAGTAGATCAGGGAGGGCTGTGGACATGACCTACCTAGACTTTAGCAAGGCATTTGACACAGTCCCACACAAAGATTAATATACAAGTTAGCCAGCCTGGGAGTGGGTCCCAAGATGACAGCCTGGGTAAAGAATTGGCTGGAGAATAGGACACAGACAGTAATAGTAAATGGAGTCCACTCTGAAGAAGGGGGTTACTAGTGGGGTACACGAGGGTTCAGTATTAGGACCAGTCCTCTTCAGTGTCTTTATATCGACATTGCAGAGGGACTGGAAGGAAAAGTATGTCTCTTTGCAGATGACACAAGATCTGCAACAGAGTTGATGCACAAGGTGGGGTGGAAAGGATGAGAAGAGACTTGGCAAGGTTAGCGGAAGGTCAAATGTATGGCAGCTTAGATTCAATGCTAAGAAGTGCAAGGTAATGCACCTGGGAAACAAAAACCCAGGGGAAGAGTACACAATGGGGGGTGAGATACTAACAACAACAAAAATGGAAAGGGACCTGGGGTAGTCATATCAGATGACCTAAAGGTGGGCAAGCAATGTGAGAGGGCAGCAAGGAGGGCTGGGGGGATACTGGGATGCATAGGGAGAGGCATCACCAGTAGAAAACAGGAAGTTATTATCCCTCTGTACAGACAGCTGGTCAGACCCCATCTGGACTATTGCGTGCAGTTCTGGAGACCCAATCTCCGCAAAGACATAGACAGGATGGAAGCTGTCCAGAGGAGGGACTAAAATGGTGCAGGGTCTGCACCGGAAGACATATGAAGAGAGACTTAAGGAGCTTAATATGTATAGCCTCGAGGAAAGGAGGGAGAGGGGGGACATGATAGAAACTTTCAAGTACCTCAAGGGAATCAACAAAGTCCAAGAGGGTAGCATCTTACAAAACAAGAGGTGTGCAAGAACAAGGAGGCACAATTTGAAGATAGGGGAGGCAGCTCAGAGGTAATTTAAGGAAGTATTTTTTCACAGAGTGGGTTGTGGATGCATGGAACGGCCTTCTGGAGGAGGTTGTGGAGTCAAAAACAGTGGTGGACTTCAAGCATGCATGGGACAGTCATAAGGAAATTCTAGGGGATGGGGGCAGAAAGAAGTAGGCTGCTGGTTTACTAGGATCTCCAGCTTATCCATTAGGTAGGGAAATGGGCAGACTGGGTGGGCCAAGTAGTCCTTATCTGCTGTCAAATTCTATGTTTCTATGTTTCTATGTAATGCCTGTCTGCCTGTTTATTTCCCGGTCTTAATGAGTTGATTTACCATGTGACCTGTATTGTATGTACCATTATACACCTCTTCCATTGCCATGTGATCTCTGCTATCCTTTCTCTCAGGCGGCTAAGTATGACTGCAACACTACACTAACAACAGCATTCTCATACTATAGATATGGCTCTACCCCTGCCTGGGCTGTCTGCTTGCTTGCCTACAAGCCCTGGCCTGTGTTATCACCATGACAGCATGTACCTTTTTGGTACTTACCTCACAACACAATTTACTACCCATCACAAAAGCTTATTTAAGGCCCAGATGGCAAACACAGACAAAACCAGAATAACAGTCGATTACTTCAGTATAGGTCAAAGATTATCCTGAACATTTCACCCAAATAATAAACTTTTAAGAATCCAGTGCCCCGATGTGCTGCACAGAAAGACCTGCATTTTCATATATATTTTTTAGTTCTTACCTGTACTTAAAATTGGGGTAAGTAATTAGTTGACAAATTTCATCTAAAACATGTAAGCATGACATCGCTTTCAAGGTCACCCAATTTGCCATGTCTTAACTAGTAGCCTCATTTTGTTTTTATTTTTGTATTGTCTGGCACTAGGGTGGGCTACCAGCGTCTGAAACAGGATCACAGAGACACCAGCATACCACTGGGGATGCACTCCTGGTGGTCACATTCTCACTTTAAATTTAGAAATTGTCTTGCTGGGGGTTGACCTGGGGAAAGAGGATTGAGTGTCTGAAGGACTGGGGGGCATGCCTCTAACAATATGCATGATGCCTAGTGAAGGCTTGGTGTCACAGCAGCTGGGAGGCCTAGAAGGGTGTGAGATGCTGACAGATGCTTTGCTTTATTGCATGTCAACATTCTAGGGGCAGAAGAACTTGGAGGAAAATTCCTAGCCAAACAAGGTAGCCTCCTGCAGGCCTGTAATCACCAACTGGCCAAACACTTGAACCATTTATTTATATATTTATTTAGTTTTTGTTAACCGGGTTAGGTGCGCTAGCCAAAGCTGACTATTTTCAGGCATGACCCGGGAGAATACATACATAAAATGAGATGAGATTATACAAAATATAGTCTATAGTACAGGTACATAGTATATAGTGCAGGTAGGTTAGAATACAGATCAAGTCAGACAGTACTCGAGATAATACATATAGCTATGCAGAGAGAACAAAAGTGACATTAGTACATGCAAATAACTGAAACTGGGCTAAGTGGCAGCTATAAAGACATTTTATAGCAAAGCTTGTTTGGAAGTGCAGCAGTGTCTTGGGTGAAATAGGGTGGTTAGCTGTGAGGCATTAAGTGGGATCAAAGCATGTGCAGGGGTCCCGGGATAGGTGGCGATATAGTTCTTTTTTGAAGATTGGGTGGGAGTTAGCCTGCCTCAGGGCAGGAGGGAGGGAGTTCCAGGTGGTTGGGGTGGTGCAGTGAAATGCTCCAGAGCTTTTTGAAGTAAGTCACTTGGGTATGGTGAGTAGAAATTTGATTGCCGAGCGTATTCCTTGTGCAGGTGTCTGTGGTACAAGTAGAACTCCAAGGGAGGAGGGGGTTTGGTTATGGATTACAGAGTCCGTGAGGGTCCCTAGGGAGTATAGTCAGTAGGCAGTTGGGGAGAGCCAGCCTAGGTTGCTATACAATGTGCAGTGGTACTTGAGGCGATGGGAAGAGGAGGTATACCGACATATGTTGTTATATGCCACATCCCATTAATGGAGAGCAGTCTTATGGGCATTAGCAAAAGTGGAGACACCATATGTCTGCGCTGGAAGCAGAATACCCTTGGCAATTGCCAATTTGGCAGATGGTGTTAGCAGTTGACAAGTCTTATAGGTGATTCTAAGTTTGGCATTTGTTGCTTTACAGGTTGACTGGATGTGCAGACTGAAATCAAGGGATTTATCAAGAGCATGGTTAAGCCCCTCTGACCCCACCATAAGGGGCAAGTCATGGGGGAACAGCCATAAGTCCTACAGATGGTGGGTTATTTGGCAGGGTTTTTTCCAGATAGGGTCTTTCAAGAAGTATGGAGTGTCACAAATGCACTCAGCAGGTCAGGCCCTCTGCTCTCATGGTGCCAACCTCAGAGCGCAGTAATGTGAACAGGTAACAGACAGGGTAATCCTCCTGTCTGCTTTTGGGTCTGAATTGCCTTTGGTCTCAAGTTCTGGGGGGATTCAAACTGTGAACCTTATGCTAGCATACCCAAATGTACAGGCTCAGATGATATTCTCTTCGGGGGATGCAATATATCTTTTGCCTAAGGACACCTAACAAGGTATCCAAAATGAACCCTTAAAACTCTATAAAAGACCTTAGGTATGTTCTTACCTTTTCCCAGTTTTGTAACACCATCAAGCTTTTGAACAGTTTTTGTCAGTCTTAACCCTCTATACGTCACATGCAAAAAGAACTGACAGACACACCCAGGCAGTTTTTTGAAACAAAAGATACTTTACTACAAGATGATAAAAATAAGAAAAGTGTTTGTAAGAAAAATGTAAACACAGAACAATATACTGTATTATAGAGCATACAGTCACTTAAAATAACAAGGCAAAATAAAAAAAAAACTCCTACCACAATACAGTTAGACTTTTCCTAGCTAATGTATTACCTCTTTAAGTGCCTAAGTTAGATCACAGAGCTGTGTCTTTCTACAGTCCCAAGATGGAATATATCACAAAAAGCTCAGACATAGCATTAGTTTAAACTGTGTCTCTCCACACCCCTTCTATGAGTCATCTAGCTCCTCCTTTTAGAATATAAAAAAAAATACAAACATGATGTCCTATCAGGAGGTATTTTAAATAAGGTGACATAAGCAAAAACTCATTTCCAAAATTATGTCTTTTAATTCCCAGTTCTTTCTCCCAAGGCATTTCAAAGGGTTTTATAGCATTTTAACACCAGTTGATATTAAATGTTCTTTCTCTTAAGATGTTATAAAAGTTTTTGATTTTCATCCTCTGGCAGACTCATAAAGTCCCATTTTGTTTCCACTTCAAAGAAGCAACAGGTCATAAAAAGACGATCAAATGCAATGTCTCAAGAAAGTTAATTACATTACAGAGATCCCCTGGTTTAATATATATCCTGTCATTTCACTGAAACCTGGGGGGACCCATAGAAGCACTGTGACAATCACACACTATATTTTTATATAACAAATATCATCCAACAATCATAACCAGCTGGTCAAGCATCACATGGAGGATAAACACCAAGTGAGAAAAAAATTACAAATTGTCCAAACATAGACTGGAATCAGGATCAGGGACAGCAGCGGCATCCAGTGATCTTATCATTCTTTTTTTTTTTTGAAGTCACAAAACCAGGGGGTAGAACATGTGTTTTACAAATGTGTGAATACATTTTATACTTCTGAGTCTGAATTGTGACTGCTTTCTGTGGCAAGTGAAGATAAGATGTGAGATCACAGTTTCAGGCTGGTGTGTTAAAACACCTTATGAAAATAAGACTTATTACACTGCTCAAGCACGACCTAAAGCACTTTCCTTTATTTATAATGTCATTTTGTTTGTACTTTATGTTTATTGCATTTTCCAAAAAATACAAAAATCAGTACCAGCATAAGCCATGATCAAATGAAACTGAATGTTTCAGGTTTCAGTTCTGAGCTGATTTTTAGTTATTAGTGAGCAAATAAAATCCTCATTTTCATATTTTCCACGTGTTGGCCTATTTCTATCTTTAAAGTACTAAACTGATTTTTCCCCCACATTTTAAAAGGACCTTGCACAGAGAGTGTACGGGATAATTTTCAGATCCTCAAGCCAAAAGCTGAGTGAGTTACTTACAGACAAGAAGCAGGGGTTGGCATTAAAGTGCATATTCACTCCTAACTAAACTGATATGGTAACTATCACAGTTATTTAAAACATGTGTGCCTGAGTCAAACCTGTTACCTTGTAATGTGTTTAAATGATCTGGAAGAGAAAAATGGTCCTCTCCTAGTCAAGTGTTTTTCAATTGGTAGCACAGTTGATTCATTTTTATGGAGGTCCTGTATATAAATTTAAGAGACAAGCTCAGAGGGCTGTATTGATAACAGAGAACGCACAATACTTCAACTCATTGGAAACATATGAGGAAAAACTGGCAAAGGGCAAGATAAATGCTCAGAGGGCTGTATTGTTAACAGAGGAAAACCCAGTACTTTAAGTCATTATGAACATTTGAGAAAATTTAGGCTACAGTAGTACACAGCAAATGGGGTGTCCATGAAAATAGTGACACGTTCATGCATGTTTCAGCTGGGATCTGTCGAGTTATTACCCCTATTTTAACTAAGGTAAGAAGTAAAAAAAATTGGGAATAAAAATGTTGGAATATGCAGGCCCTTTCTGATCTACACTTGGGGGTGGGGTCGGGCAGTGGGTGGCGGGGCACTGAATTCTGGGGTAAGTGTATGTGTGGCTACCAACTCCCCGGCCCCTAACTAAAGTATATTTGCTAACCACATTTATTAAAAACTTATGATTGAGACTGCGTAGAACTTGTTACCTCGTAATGTTTTCCACAGACAATGAACCCTAGATGAGGAAAAATTATCCAGAAAATTTCTCACAGAGTGAATGTACACCAGATTACATTAAAAGAGACTTTTGTGGTTTCCAGCAAAAAAGTCACAGCAAAACTCAATCACGCAAAATTCCACACAAATTTTAAATTCAGGACTTTCCATTTGTTTATTATCACTGACAATGTTTTCATGAAAACTGGATCTCTTCCCATTAGCCTTGCTTTCTGTTGTGTATTTCTCCCATGAAGTCATAGTCCTTTATGGATGACATCACAGTATATTGCTGTGATAATTATTTCTGATACCACATGCAGAAGATTATGACTTCTGGCCATATAGCAACAGCAGGGGATGAAGTCTGAGGGGCAAAACAAACTGAGTGTTATGAAATCATATCATTTTTGTAACATTTATGAGATTTAAAGGGACACATTCATGGCCAGTAGCCAGCAGGGGTGTAACCAGGAATTTCAGATCTGCACACCAAGTGGACTCACTGCTACCCCCCCCCCGGGGTGTAGCCAGGCAATATACTAATGTACACCAGGACCATGTTTGTTGCCTCATTTGGCACAATAAATGCAACTTTTGTATCTCACGACAGTAGTTGTTGCTATGTATGGGTAAATACAAATGCCATGCATTGTTCCCTAAGACCCCCACATACCAGCCCAGAGCCTGTAAAGTTGTATTGTCCTTGGGATGCAAAGATAGTATTAGTGACCAGTCCTTCTAGTTTCGACTCCTATGAATAAAATTGCAGAAAGGTTCAGTATTTTCTTTGTTAGTTTTCATGGAAAAAGGAAGCAGTTCAGAGCCGATTTGCTACCCCCCCCTTAAATAAAATTGCACACCATGGAGTACTTGGAGTATGCCTGCCTACACCCATGGTAGCCAGTATAGTTTGAAAGCCAATTGAAAAGCTCTTTCAAATGAGGTACAGGGCACATCTGTAGCTGGATGCACTTCAGAGATGTAGACGACTGAGTCTGTTCAGCATTAATACTACATTACAACCATTTTTTAGAACAGTGTGATGTCATGGAGGAACAAACTGCTCGTAACTACACTGAGTCAAGCACAGTGTGTTCCCCGATGACATAACAGTGTTCTACGAATGGCTGCAATGTAGTATCAATATTGAAAAGTCTCAGTCATCTATATCTCTGGAGTGCTTCCAGCTACAGATGAGCACAATGCATCGACATCATTTAAAAGAGTTTTTCATGGACCTTCCAGCTATGACAACTACGGTGTATCAATGTTTTCCATTAAGTTCTGCTGTTGCCAATTGTAATTTTTTACAGAAAACTGGGAAGTCCTTTTCACCTCTGTCTGATGGTCATGTCAGGCACCATCTCAGCAACTGAAATGAAGATCTGAAAAATTATGATTTTTAGTATAAATAATTTGTTCAAAATTCAGGCCATTTGATAGTGAACCCTCCCCATTTTCTGGGCTAACTTCTTTCAAACAATGCATGAATGAAGACAGAGAGAGAGAGAGAGAGAGAGACTGAAAGAGAGTTCATCAAAACATACAAACTACCATATAAGGGACTTATGGTCTGTAAGCCTTGTAAATATAAACTCTCTGCCCCATGTTTGTCAGAAGTTAGGATATTATACACACCCAGATCTTGTTAAAATGTGGTCCTTAGGAACCAAGTATTTTGCACACTACAACAAATTTCTATTAATAGAAGTTACGGTGTTCAGAGGCAAAGAAACTGCAGCCTTATAGTAGAGCTGTGGCTTCAACTGAAAACCTTATATGGTAAAGAGATTTCTGTGTATTTCCATGTCAGAAGGGTTCAAATCTGATAACTTCAGTTTAGGTTTTCTCTTCCTTCCCGAACAGAACTTTGAACAACTAGCAGTATAATATTTCTTACTGATGTGGTACCTTGATGGTTGATAGCCCCCAGCAGTGCTGGAAATGGAAACAAAAATTCACTGGCCACGCTCCACAGCCACCACCTTTTACATAGAATAAAACATGCCTGACAGTGGTCTGAGGATATGTGTCCTCATTATATGTTGCATTTGTACACTTTACAAACCTGGTGCTCTGGTGTGGGACAGTATTCTGGAATGCTGGGTTCAATTCCCAGTAGGTTACATTCTTTCTCACCACAATTTGTGATCTCAAATTCCTTAGCAGTGACTAATACCACACCAAAAACATCTGTCATCTACACTTTACAAAGTCACTCTTATGCCTTTACGGGGTTCATTTTACACAGGAGAAATCCTTCCTCATTTTGTTCCTGGAACTGAGTTAGACTTTTGATTTCACTCCTGGAACTGAGTCCCCCCCCCACCCCACCCCACCTCCCCATTCCCATTTCTACCACTAGCACCCAAGCAACATATCTTTATCCTGGAACTAAAGCTTAGAATACATACTCCAACTGGTACTAGCTGGAAGACCCTTCCCCCAACACCACCTCCACCACCAGCAACAACAACAGAACACTATATCTGCTCTTAATTTTCAGTCCTGCAGAAAGAGAATAAAACTTTATTTTTTTAATAAATTAGCATTGATTTTTTTTTTACTTATTGACATTCTCACCAGAAAAACACACAGTTTTTAAACACTGCATCTTGTGATTTCACAGTGTCAAAAGGTTGGCACGTTTCTACACTGGCGCATATTTATCTAGCAAATTACATAATTCTATGGCTCTAGTCCAAACTGCTGCAATACAGATTATGGAAAAAATATGCTTTGTTGAAGGCAGTGGTTTTTTTCCTCCCCTCCTCCAACCAATTTTCTACAAATAACGTAGGTAAAGTAATATTTTTGACACAGTTTCATAAGCTTACTGCATTCAACAGACAGAAATAATAATATATTCTAACCTTACATGATTGTTAATAAACAAAAAAAAAAACAATCTTTTACATTCCCAAGTTCCTTTTGAGGAGACATTGAATACTCAGAAGTTATTTTCACAGCAGTGATCTTAAATGAGAGTTTTGTTTGCTTTTAAGGAGCTGGGGTTCATGGAATTTCCATCAGAGTGAAAGAAGATAGATGTACTGACCTCATGTCAGGAATGACTCCTATCTTACAGGGCAATCTGGCAAGTTCTGCAAAGACATGTTACTCTTTGGAGATATGAGTAGTGCTCTTCCCCCGGAAGAGGCTCCCTTCTGAAACTAAGTACAAATGCTCTTGGATGCAATGTTTTTTTTCCTTCTTTGGGGGAGTTACAGTCTTCTGTGTACATTGCCTGGTACATAGCAGCCACAGCACTGATATTCGTAAAACTAAAGAATTAAGTGCATATTAATTAAGAGCAGTTGGAAAATGCTTAAAAAAGAGTCTAAACTATGCACATGTTCTGTTTTTCCATCTTAGTTTTAAATTTGTATTTTGGCTTTTCCCTCACTCTGACCACTACTGATTACAGAGTAGAGCTGTGAAGCTGGAGACCCAAGTTTGAATCCCACCATTGCCACTTACTCACTCTGTGACCTTGAGCAAAGTAATTAACCTATCTGTGTGTAGAGCCCCTCCTGTGCTTTAACAGCATACACTCTTTGTAATAACCCTCTCTCTGTTAAAGAGGACATACACCATCTTTTGTTTTACATTTAATATAATTAGAACATTAGACAAGTGTGAAACCTGTCCAGTGCTCCCAATGTATCGTCTGTTTGCTTTAATATAGTCCTATTTTTTCTTTATTTATTGTCCATTTTTAATTTCTCCTGCTCAATATTCATTGTTTAGTTGCATATCTATTCTGAAACCCAGTGACATCAGTTGAACAGAAGTTCTACATGGAGAGCTTCAGTCCAGAATTTCATTCAACTGATGTCTCTGGATTCTGGAACTCATAAATATGTGTGTGTGTGTGTGTGTGTGTGTGTGTGTGTGTGTGTGTGTGTGGGTGGGGGAGCTTAAAAATGGAACCTAAATATAGCCAAAACTAGACTAATTCAAAATAAACACATGAATCAATACATTGTGGGTGTTAAACAGATTTAACACATGCCCACTTTTCTTGTTTTATTAAAAATGTAAAAATAAGTGCATTTTTCCTTTGGCATACTTGTGTGCATCTAATAGCTACTGCAGCTGTTCATGGCTTGAACATCACCTAAGGATACACTGTGTTTGAAAAGGTTATGTAAAATCAAAACCAGATCTATCTTTCTTCCCTTCTTTCTTTCTTACACTGAGCTTAAGCTCACTTCCAGGTTTGTCCTGGGAGCACATGAAGCTTAAGTGACTTGCTCAAGGTCACACAGTATGCAAGGGGAGGTTGTGCAAATCAAACCCAGGTCTACTGAATGTACTACACTTCTTCATAGCTCATTACTCTAACATCTGGGTGATACTGCCAACCTTCCTTCCTTCCTTCCTTCCTTCCTTCCTTCCTTCCTTCCTTCCATTACTGAAACTGACCTTAGTCAGCACAGCTACAAATAGTGGTCTCCTCTACACCATGTCAAGGCCTACTCATTAACTCAGCTGTATGGTGCTTTGTAGAGCTCCATCATCTTCTAATCCCTTCCCAAACAATGAGCACACACTCCTACAATGCAATGGCTCCCCAGTGGTGCAGTGAGAGAGAAACCCAAGGTCACTCCTAAACCTAGGTCTCCAGTATAGCAGCACAATTTTCTGGCATGAAGCCAACTTTCCTTTCACCGTGTGATTCATAGGAGGTCAATTCTAGCATTTACTATTAAAGCTGGCATTTTCTTCAGCAGAGGGGCAAGGTGTCATGGCAACACAGATTCACTTCCTTTGTATGTTCCAAAAATACATATGAGTCACAAATGTTTTAGAATCTTTCATTTTATGAGATTAACAGTTGTAATTGTCAGAAACAGGAGACCAACCATAAAGTGAGTGTGATTAGTGTTACAGTAGGAGAAATAAAAGAAACAGAAGTAACAATATTAGCCTTTTAAGTACTTTTTTAGACTAGATAGAAGGGAGAAGGACACAAAAACTTAACAAATTAACCTAGGGAAAGTACTGTATCTTTTTATTGAGCTCTATATCTGGATATCAGGGTAAAATCTTTTTGAGCGCTTGGAGCTGCTAGTAATGGGGGCATGCATTTGTCAGAACATATTTCCCCAGAGGCATCTCTGACAAAGCACATTGTACAATCCAAGCATTGATAAGAGCCAGCTGTAGATGATTCCAAAGCAAGAGGTCTTCAGTCATAGCCAAAGGCAACAGGGCTATCAGCTGTGAAACTAGCTGACCTGTAGATCACCAAAAGACAACAACCAGTTCACCAAAAGATAACAACAAAAAGAGCCAGTTCACCAATAGATAATAAAAGCACAAGCTAGAATCAGTTCATCAGTAGATAACAGCTAAAATAACCCATTCACCAACAGATAAATGCAAGAAGAGTCAGATAACACAGCACAATTAGCCTGTTCACCAATGGCTAATAAAACCACAAACAGTCAATTCACCAATAGACAACAACAGCACAAAATATAGTTCACCAACACACAGCAGCAGCACATATAACAGGTTCACCAACAGCTACCAAAACTGAAAAAAAAAGTAAATTCACGAGCAGATGACAAAACCACAAAAAGACAGTTCACTAACAGGTAAAAACTGCATAAACAGCCAAAAACAACAGATAACAGCACAAAGTGTCATGTCACCAACAGATAACAAAAACACAAATAGCCCAATTCAACAAAAAACAAGAAAATCACAAAGAGGCCATTCACCAAAAGATAACAACAGCACAAAGGGCCAGTTTTCCAACAGATAACAATAACACAAAGAGCCAGTTCACTAAAAAATGGCAACAGCACAGAGGCAGTTCAGTAACAGATAACAAAAAGAGCAAATTCACCAATGGCTAACAACAGAAAGAGACAGTTCACCAAAAGATAACAGCACAAAGAGCCATTTCACTAACAGGTAACAAAACCTCAAAGAGCCAATTCACCAACAGATAACACCTTGAGTATGTTCACCTGCAGATAACAACAGCACGAGCCAGTTCAACAACAGATAAAAACAGCACAAAGAGACAGTTCACCAACCAATAACAACATCTCAAAGAGCTAGTTCACTAACCAATAACAACAGTACAAAGAGTCAGTTCTCCAACAAATGACAAAATGAAGAGCCAGTTCTTCAACATAAGACAGCTCAAAGAGCCAGTTCACCAACAATTAACAACAGTACAAAAAGGCAGTTATCCAATACATAACAACAACACAAAGAGACAGTTCACCAAAAGATAACAGCACAAAGAGCCATTTCACTAACAGTTAACAAAACCTCAAACAGCCAATTCATCAACAGAAAACAGCACAATGATTAAGTTCAACTGCAGATAACAACAGCACAAGCCAGTTCAACAACGGATAAAAACAGCACAAAGAGCCAGTTTACCAACCAACAGCACAAACAGCTAGTTCTCCAACAGACAGCAACAATACAAAGTACCCGGTCTCCAGCAAATAACAACAGAACAAAGAGCCAGTTCACTAACTGATAACAAAACCACGAAGAGACAATTCACCAACATATAACACCAACACAAGGAGCTAGATCACTAACAGATAACATCAGCATGAAGAGTGAGTTCTTCAACAGATAACAGCACAAACAGCATCAAGTTTGCAGATGACCTGAAAGTGGGGGGTGTCTGCAGCACTGTGGAACACAAGTCAATACAGAGAGAGCTTAACAATATGTTTGTGTGGATCAATAGATGGTGCATGGCTCTAAACATCAATAAATGTGAGGTCATGCATCTAGGACAAAAAAATATTCAGCATGTATATCACCTGGGGAACAACACACTGTCGGCAACAACACTGGAAAAAGATCTGGGGGTGCTCATAACTGATGGCCTAAAATTTTCAAAACAAAGCAATTCAGTTATTGGTAGGGTAAATAAGATTCTGTCGGCTATAAGAATAAAAATCACCTCAAGAGATGCTAAGGTTCTCCTCCCGTTATATCGAGTCTATGTTAGACCATATATTGATTATTGCTCCCATCTCTGGTCACTCCATAAAAAGGGGACATACTGCATCTAGAAAAAGTCTAAGAAAAGTTTGCTAGGCAAGTAAAGGGCTTAAAAGACTTGTGTTATGAAAATGGATTAAAGTCTTTAAATCTTATGTCATTTGAAACAAGATGATACAGGGGGATCTGTTGTTTCTTTGGGATGTTATTAATGATTCTTTCCTCTTTATAGAAAAGGGATTTGCCTTTAAACAAGACACAAAGGTAACCAGAGGACACCCACTGCAACTACATAAATTTATGCATAATACAAACATCAGATGTTTCTATTTCTCACAGAGAGTAATAAAAGCATAGAACAATCTACCAATGGATATAATTGTTAGCGGAACTAAGTTAACATTCAATGATAGGCTGGACAGATGGATTTTGACCAAGGGGGAACTGTCACTACTAAAGGTTATTTGATGGGAACTTTCATGGGCATCTTGCCTTCAGTTCCCCAGCCAGTCACAGTATGAACTGCAATACGAAGAGCCAGTTCACCAACAGATAAAAACAGCACAAAGAGCCAGTTTACCAGCATATAACAACAGCACAGAGCCAATTCACCATTCGATAACAACAGCACAAAAAGCTGGTTCACCAAGAGATAACAGCATGAAGAGCCACTTCACTAACAGATAACAAAAGCATGAAGACCCAGATTTCCTACAGATAACAGCACAAAGAGCCAGTTCACCAACAGATAAAAACAGCACAAAGAGCCAGTTTACCAGCAGATAACAAAAGCACAGTCAGTTTACCAGCAGTTAACAAAGGTACAAAGAGCCAGTTCACCAACAGTTAACAAAAGCATCAAGAGACAGTTCTACAGATAACAGCATAGAAAACCAGTTCACCAACAGATAAAAACACGAAGAGCGAGTTCACCATCAGATAACAACAGCACAAAAATTTGGTTTACCAAGTGATAACAACAGCATGTAGAGCCAGTCTCGCATCAGATAACAGCAAAATAGATTGCACAGAAAACTGCACAAAGAGCCAATTCACCATCAAATAACATTACAAAGAACAAGTTCACCGATGGATTACAGGACAAAGAGCAAGTTCACCAACAGATTACAGCGGAAAGCAAGTTCAAAAGATTACAGCAGAAAAAAAAATTACTCACCTTAGTAATTATGTTTCTTCTAGCGGAGTCTTGCTGTATTCTGACAAGTGCAGTTAGCCCAAGCCTTTAAACTGCCCTGGAGAACAATGGGTTAACTTTTCTATGCAGGGCATAGAATGTTGATCTCGAGCTCGGTTGATGTTTCTGCCTGTTGTATTTTGAACTGCAACCATCAGATCTTTACAAGCAAAACTCACTAGGTGTTCTGTGTGGAAACTGTAAAATTTTTACTAGCCAACTGGCAGAAAAATAATCTTTTGGGTTTTCAAAGGAAGGCTCAAGTCAGGAAACCCAAAACACAAAAACCAATAAAATTGAAATAACATCTCACCCCATGAGTAACAGAGGGTGTAAGGGGGCACCCCTGGGGTGCCAACACTGTGCCTGCCCACCCACATCCCAAAATAAATCCAGGTTCTGAGAAGGGAGGTGGGGGGAGGTCAGAATACAGCAAGACTCCACTAGAAGAAACATAATTACTAAGGTGAGTAATTTTTTCTTCAAACAACAAGAAGTCTTGCTGTATTCTGACAAGTGCAGACTACCAAGCAGTACCTCCGTGGAGGAGGGACAGAACCTACTTTGGGAATAAGCTCTGAAAGTACTGCTGTGCCAAACCGAGCATCACTCCTAGCCTGGATATCCAGAGAGTAATTCTTGGTAAAGGTATGGACTGTTTTCCAGGTGGCTGCTTGACAAATTTCTAAGAGAGGGATATCCCTGGCAGCAGCCAGGGGAGCAGCTGTACCTCTTGTGGAATGAGACCTCAGGCCTGAGGGTGGAGTTTTTCCCAGTTTTTCATAGCAGAATTTATACAAGACACAATCCACCTGGCAACAGATCTCTTGGTGGCAGGTTTGCCCTTTCCCACTTCTCCATAAGTGAGGAACAACTGGAGGGGAGTCAAACCTGTGACCCTTGGTATGCTCTATGTAGTAGCTAAGGGCTCTTTTAACATCCAAACTGTGTAGCCTCCTCTCTCCTGAGGAAGAATGATCAGTGAAGAAAACAGGGAGAGACATAGACTGATTCAGGTGGAAATCTGAAACCACTTTAGGCAAGAACTTTCTGTTAGTTCTAAGGACAACTTTATCTCTGTGAAAAGAGATGAAATCAGGTTCCACTGACAGGGCTTGCAATTCGCTGATATGTCTAGCAGAAGTAATGGCTACCAAAAACACAGTTTTCCAAGTCAAGTACTTAAGCTCTGCTGAGGACAAAGGCTCAAAAGAGGGTTGCATAAGCTGAGCAATGCAAACATTAAGATCCCAAGCAGGAGCAGGATCCCTAAAGGGGGGATTGGTGTGAAGCAATCCCTTGAAAAACGTACAGAATACAGTGTGGGATGACAGTGAGGAAGACTTGCCTACTGACAGGAAAGCAGAAACAGCAGACAAGTGTACTCTGAGAGTAGCTGTTCTGAGGCCCAGGCTATTAAGATGGACCATATAATCCAGAACTGTAGGCAATTCAGCAGTATCTAGGGAGATATGCCTCTTGGAACACCAAATGCTGAATCTTCCATTTGGAGTTATAAGTCTTTCTGGTGGAAGGCTTTCAAGAAGCTTTGAGAATATCCAGAACTCCCTAAGACAGATGCAAATCTGCAAACTCTAACTCTTCAAGAGCCATACCTTGAGATTGAGAGACTGAAGATTGGGGTACCAAATCCTCCCCTGAGAGGAGGTTAACAGGTTGTAATTCCTGGGAAGAGACAGGGAAGATGGACTGCTAAGGACAGCAACAAGGGGTACCATGGCTGCCTGGCCCAATCTGGAGCAATCAGAATCATTTTGCAAGGTTGTGACCTTATCTTGACCAGAACTTTGAACAGGAGAGGAAAGGGGGGAAAAGCATACAGAAATTTCCCTTCCCAGTTCAGAATCAGAGCATCCAGGGGGACTGAGCCCAAGACTGGGGGTCTGCAACAAAAGAGAGGAAGTTGGTGATTGTCTGGGGCTGCAAAAAGATCTATCTCTGGAGTGCCCCATCTTGAGAAAATCACCTTCAACACCAGAGGATCCAGGGCCCATTCGTGATGGCCGTGAGATATTCTGCTCAGTGCATCGGCTAGGACATTGTCCTTCCATGGAAGGTGAATTGCTATCAGAGAGGGTTGCAGGGAATAAGCCAGGGACCAAAACTTCATTGCTTCTGTGCACAAGGCCATAGATCGAGTGCCTTCTTGCTTGTTGATGTACCACATGGTGGTGGTGTTGTCTGCTCTGACCTGAACCACCTTGTTCTGTACTGATTGGGAAAAAGCTTGCAGTGCCAGAAACACTGCCCTGAGTTCCAAGAGACTGATGTGTAGAAGAGATTCCTGAGGCGACCACAGTCCCTGGGTGGTGAGGTCCCCCAAATGGGCTCCTCAGCCCAGCAGGGAAGCATTTGTGGTAAGGACCACTGAATGAGACTAAGTGGCAAATGGAACTCCAAATTATCCTGATCCTGCCACCATTGCAGGGCTTGGATCAGAGTTTGAGTCACTGGGATTAGTTTGGTAAGGGAATCCTTTCTTTGGGACCAAAAAGCTCTTAAGTGGAACTGAAAGTCCCTCATCTGGAATCTTGCGCCTTGGACCACTGCTGTAGAAGCTGCCATGTGGCACAAGAGCTGCAAGGAAATGCCTTGCTGGTCAAGACACCTGAAGGCTGAATGAAGAAGCCAGTTCCATGAGAGCTCTTGCCCTTTCCAGGGGAAGGAAGACTCTTGCTTTTACCGTGTCCAGCTCTGCCCCTATGAAGGTGAGGAGCTGCACTGGTTCGAGAACTGACTTTGGTAGGTTGAGAAGAAATCTTAAAGAAGTGAGCACTTGCTGGGTCACTTGCAGGTCTGACTTGACTTGGTCTGGGGACTGGCCCACTATGAGCCAGTCATCCAAATATGGAAAAATGGAAATCTTTTGTCTTCTTAGGAAGGCAACAACTACTGCCAGGCACTATGTGAAACCCTTGGAGCTGAGGTTAGGCCAAAGGGCATTACTCTGAACTGATAGTGGTCTGAGGGCAACTCGAACCTGAGGTACTTTCTGTGGGAGCACCTGATGGGAATGTGAAAGTAGGCATCTTTGAGGTCCAGGGAGGCTAGCCAGTCCCTTGGCCTTAGAGAGGGAAGGATAATTCCCAGAGTTATCATCTTGAACTTTGGTTTTAAAAGATGTTTGTTCAGATATCTTAAGTCCAAGCTGGGTTGCCACTCTACTGTCTTTTTGGGGGTCAGGAAGTACCTGGAGTACAGTCCTTTGCCCCAGTATAGGATAGGTACTCTCTCTCTATTGCTCTTAAAGCTAGGAGAGAAGAAACCTCTGCCTCTAGGGCAAGGGTTCCCGAAAGATTTGCAGGTGGAAAAGATCTGGCTCTCATCTTTGGAAATTTTTTGAAGCTGAGAACCAGTCCCTGGCTTACTACTTCCAGGACCCACTTGTCTGATGTAATAGACATCCAGTCCTGGACAAAGTAAGCCAGCCTGCCCCCTACTGGGATAGGAGAGTTGACCCGGGCAGACTCATCAGGGTGTCTGCTTGGCAGGGGCTTTAGGCTGAGGGGTGGATGCAGGCCTGCTCATCCCCCTTCTGCCTCTCCCTCTGAAGAACCTCCTCTGAGAAAAGGAAGAAGAGGCCTGTGCTTGGTAAAAAGGTCTTTGAAAAGGCCTGCCCCTGCCCCTAGACTGCTGCCTTTGAGGAGCTGCCTGCCTTTCTTTGGCCTGAGCACTCCTGTAAGTGGTCCTGTGCTCATCCATTTTCTTCATGTAATTCTCTGTCTGCTCCCCAAACAGAGAATTACCCACTACAGGAAAATCCATGGCCTTAGCCTGGGTATCCTGTGAGAGGCTAGTACATCTGAGCCAAGCCATTCTCCGAAGAGCCACAGATGTAGCCATGACTCTTGAAGACACATCATTGGAGTCCACAGCAGCATGAAACTGAACTTTTGATGCTTCAATCCCATCTGCAGCCACCTCCTCCAGCTCCTTGGCAAGCTGGGGGTGGCCTGTTTAGCCAGTGCCAGTACAGTGTCCAACCTGGACTTCTGGTATCTGGCTGTATAGGCCATATAATTCGTCTGTCTGAGTCCCAAGGAAGATGCCATGTACTGCTTTTTTGCCATGGCATCAATCTTCCTGGAGTCCTTGTCTAGGGGGTGTGATGTCAAGGGAATGTTTACCTTATCACAGGCAGCAGCCTGTACAACCCCAACATGGCTGCATTGCTGATAAAGGAACTCCGTATCTGAGCCTGAAAGAGTATACCTCTTGTCCATTCTTCTATCCACAGGAGGTATGGAATTGGGAGACTTCAGAATTTTTTGTGTCTGTTTCCCAAAAGATTTGTGGAGGGGAATAGACAGTCTCCTGGACTCTGGAATGTCCATCATCTCTACATAGTCAGGCTCCTCCTGATCCTCCACTGTCTCCTCCATAGGAAGCTGGAGGGTCTCAGCCACCTTTCTGTAAAACATAATGTGGGACGGGGACTCAGAAAGCCTAGGAGGAGAAACACCTGAAGGTCTGTCTGGGGAGATATCTGGATCAATATGCACATCCAGACTTTCACCTTCACCATATTCATCTTCCAACTCTCCTTCTTCCTCCGGTTCATAAAATTCTTCCAGGGTATAATCGTGAACTGGGGGAACCGACTGAACTGAGCCCCTGCCAAAAGGTGCCGGATCAGTCGGAATCGGGTGAAGCGATTCCACAATACGAATCGCTTTGGCTATTTCTTCGGCGGTCGGAGTATGAGATTCTGGATCTGAACCGGACGATTTTTCTTTGCGTTTGTTTTTTGCCGGAACCGACCCCTCAAGATTGGATCTCCTTTTGCCCGAAGAAGTACCACCCTGGTCAGAGGGCACTCCTTCTTGTTTGGTCGGAACCGAACCGAGCTGGCCATCCAGGTCAGCGGACTTCTCGGCCTCCCTTTCCCTCAGTCTACCTAACCTCTTTTTAAGGGTAGATTTGGGAAAATTTTTACAAATTTAGCAGTCTGAATTGAGGTGGTCAAACCCCAGAAAATAAACACAGGTGGTGTGGGGATCGGCCTTAGCAAAGACCTCCCCACACTCACTGCAGTGTTAAAACCCAGTGGGCCCAGGTTTTTTTCTTGGGTTTCTCAGACATGGTCAACCTAACCAAACTTACCCTTTTATCGGCAACCACCAGGCAAGACTCACCTATCGGTTTCTGACCATAGAAACATAGACTTTGATGGCAGATAAGGACCGCTTGGCCCACCTAGTCTGCCCATTTCTCCTACCTACAGGATAGGCTGCAGATCCTAGTTAACCAACAGCCTATTTCTTCCTACCCCCCACAAGAACTGCCTTATGTCTGTCCCATGCATTCTTGAATTCTCCCACAGTTTTAAACCCCACAACCTCCTCAGGAAGGCTGTTCCATGCATCCACTACCCTCTCTATGAAAAAAGACTTCCTCACATTCACCCGGAACCCCCCCCCATCTTTAAATTGTGTCCCCTTGTTCTTGCACGTTTCTTTTTCTGAAAGATGCTACCCTCTTGGACTTTGCTGATTCCACTGAGGTGCTTAAAAGTTTCTATCATGTCCCCTCTCCCTTCTTTCCTCAAAGGTATACATATTAAGCTCCTTTAGTCTCTCCTCATACAGCTTCTCTTGCAGACCCTGCACCATTTTAGTTGCCCTCCTCTGAACTGCCTCTATCCTGTCTATGTCTTTGCGGAGATGGGGTCTCCAGAACTGGACACAGTACCCAGATGGGGTCTCACCAACTGTCTGTACAGAGGCATAACAACTTCCTGTTTTCTGCTGGTGATGCCTCTCCCTATGCATCCAGTATACCCCTGCCTCCCTACTGCCTTCTAACATTGCTGCTAACCTATGGTCATCTGATATGATTACCCCAGGTCCCTTTCCTTATTGTTGTTGTTACTACCTCCCCCATTGTGTAATCTTTCCTGGGTTCTTGTTTCCCAGGCTCATTATTTGCACTCTTTGCATTGAATCCTAGCTGCCATACTTCTGACCATTCCTCCAACCTTGCCAAGTCCCTTCTCATCCTTTCCACGGCTCCTTGTGTATCAACCCTGTTGCAGATCTTTGTGTCATCTGCAAAGAGGCATACTTTTCCTTCCAGTCCCTCTGCAATGTCACTTATAAAGACATTAAAAAGGACTGGACCCAGTACTGAACCCTGCGGTACCCCACTAGTAACACCTCTTTCTTCAGAGTGGACTCCATTTACAATTACCTTCTGTGTCCTGTTGTCCAGCCAATGTTTTACCCAGGCTACCAGCCTGGGACCCACTCCCAGGCTGGTTAATTTGACTATTAATCTTTTGTGTGGGACTGTATCAAATGCCTTGCTAAAGTCTAGGTAGGCCATGTCCACAGCCCCTCCCTGGTCTACTACTTTGGTCACCCAGTCAAAGAAATCTATTAGATTCGTCTGACATGACCTTCCAGCTGTGAACCCATGCTGCCTTGGGTCCTGTGCCCCACTGGCCTCAAGGTACTCAACAATTCTTTCCTTCAGAAGTGACTCCATCACTTTCCCTACCAGAGAGGTCAAACTGACAGGTCTGTAGTTTCCTGCCTCTGTCTTGGTCCCACTTTTGTGAAGGGGAATCACATCCGCCTTCCTCCAGTCCTCTGGTACCACACCATCCTCCCATGATTTATTAAAAAGTGTAGTCAGCGGTTTCACTAGTTCCCCCTTAATTCTTTTTAAATTCTGGGGTGAATTCCATCAGGCCCCATTGCTTTGTCCACCTTCAGTTTTAGGAGTTCTTGCAGAACTCTTTCTTCTGTGAAAGGGCTGGGATTGACCCCCCTATCAAGAGTGCTTCTGTTAATTGGATTAGGCACTTCCCCCTCGTCTTTTGTGAATACTGAGCAGAAATATTCGCTCAGTATCCCTGCTTTTTCACTGTCCCCCTCTGCCCACCCACCATTCATTCTATTCAGCCTCACTATCCCTCCCTTTGTCTTTCTACGCTCTCTGATGTACCTATAAAAGGTTTTATCCCCCTTCTTATCTGAGTTGGCTACATTTTCCTCAGTTTGGGCCTTTGCTATTCTGACTTCCCTCCCTGCTTCCTTCTGCCTTAACTGGTACAGCTCTCTGTCCTGCTCCTTCTGTGTTTCCTTATGCTTCCTGAATGCTATCTTTTTCTCCCTGACTTTTCCAGCCTCCTCTTTTGAGAACCATAGTGGTTTTTTATTTCATTTGATTTGTTTATTTGCTTCACACAAAAGCTTGTTGCCTCTGTGATGGCAGTTTTGATGATTCCCCATTGTTGCTCCACCCCTCCTTTTAGCCTGTTTGCTAGTGCTTTTCTGAGGCACTCTCCCATCTTGCCAAAGTCAGCCCTCTGGAAGTCCAGTACCCTCACTTTTGTATGGCTTGACTCTGTAGCTGAGTTTAACGTGAACCACACTGTTTGATGGTCACTTGTTCCCAGATGGCAACCCACTTCTAGATCTGAGATCCTCTCACTGCCCCCATTTGAGAGTATGAGGTCTAAGATTGCTCCCTCATGAGTGGGTTCTGAAACTAGTTGTCTGAGGCCTGCCACCTGTAGGGCATCGAGAATGGCCCTGCTCTTGGATGTGGCTGCAGCAAATGTGCTCCAGTTAACATCTGGCATATTCAGGTCTCCCATCAACAGTATCTCCCCTTTCTCTGCCATCCTAAGAATGCCTTCTATCATACCCTTATCCATTCCCTCCCCCTGATATGGGAGCCTGTACACAACCCCTGTGTGGATTGTGGTGCCCTTTCCAGTCTCCAAGGTGACCCACAGTGCCTCCTCTCCTCCCTGTTTACTCTTTTGTTCAGTTGCTTTTATCCCTTCCTTTACATAGAGAGCTACTCCTCCCCCTCTTCTCTCCTGCCTGTCTCTCCTGTAGGTTATGTACCCTGGTATGTTAACATCCCAGTCATGGTTCTCTGTACCATGTTTCTGTGACTGCTATGATATCCAGACATCCTCTTCCATCAAGGCCACCAGCTCAGGAGCTTGTTGCCCAGACTATGGGCATTGGTACTCATTACCCTCCATTTCCTGATGGCCTTACTCCTTTTGCCCCATGTCTGTCCTTCCTGCCTTGTCACTTTCCCCATTTACCCCTGCCCTTCTCCCTATCGCCACCTCTATGTTGGTGTCTACCGTACTTACAGTACTACCATGATTTTTTTTGGGGGGGCTAGGATTTCCCAGCTCCTTTCCAGTGCCTCCCCCCTTAGCTAGTTTAAATGCTTGCTGATGAAGCATCTAAACCTATCACCTAGGATCCTGGTTCCCCTCCTGGACAGATGCAGCCCATCATGCCAGTATAGGCTTGCATCACTCCAGGTGAACCCCCAGTCCCCAATGAAGCCAAATCCCTGAGCTCTGCACCAGTTTTTCAACCACTGATTGAATCCCATGGTGCAGAACACCCTAGCCTCTCCTATGCCATAGATGGGCAGCACCTCGGAAAAGGTTACCGTGTGTGCTATTTGTCTAAGGCCCCTCCCCAATTCCACAAACTCTTCCTGCACTGCTTTAATCCCTTTCTTAGCCAGGTCATTTGTCCTAGGTGGACAATGACATCCAGCTCCCTCCCCTGTGCAGCTGCTATGGCAATCCTGAGGATTCGCTCCCTGTCCCTCCAAGCCATGGCACTAGGCAGGCACCTTACCTCCCTCTCCCCTTCCTTCCCCAGTTCTACCTTCCTAACAATGGAGTCCCCCACCAGGAGTTGTTTCCTTCCCCTGTGGGGTCCCATGTCACCCTCCTGTGGGTCTCCTTTGTGGAGGTTCCCAGCATCCTCCTTGGTCTCCACTGCAGGTGCCTCCATAGAGAAACCACACTTTGCCAGAATGGCATCGGAATTGTGGAGAGGTACAACTGGAGGGATGCACCTCTGTTCCACCACCCTCACCCTCCCTGAGCCCACTGTGGTCCAACCGCTCCTCTTTCTTGGCAACCTCTGAGGCAACGGCAGTGGCACTGGTGGTCCCTGGATGGAGGAGGAGGTCCCACAAATCCTGGCCAACTCAGCCTGGAGATAAGCAACCTCCTCCCTCAGCCCAGAGAGGTGCCTGCAGATGGAACAACACTGCATCCTCCAGAATGTCTCCCAGAAGACTGCTGCTCCACAGCCACTGCACTGCACCACTCCCATCATGTCTTATTTCTGGCCCCTTATCTGTTATTTGGAATCCCTACTCTTTCCTGTTTTTTTTTTTCTCTTCTCTCTCTCTACTTACTTTCTGCCTCTGTGCTCTTTAAGCTCCTGATTGTCCTGTTCTGTGACAAGAATATCCTATATTTCTCAGTAGACCCCTGACTTGCTTAGAGGCAGGCCTCCTGCAGCTAGAGGGGGCCAGAGAGCTACTCTTGCCCTTCTAGGATGGTGGGTCTTTAGTGGCTCTGTGATCACTCACTTCCTGCTCCCAAACAGGAAGTTCCTGTTGTCAGTCAGATCCTGTGCCTATAAAGGTAGAACTAGCTTTGGACGGGAGGGTGGGCAATCACCTGAGATTTACACCTAGATAACTGTTCAGATAACCATTCAGTTCAGTTAACTCAGACAAACACACAATTTTTTTTTGGTTTTGTTTGTTAGTTTGTTTTTTTAACCTAAATTAAAGGTCCAAGAACAAGAGTTCTACTTATTTAGTCCCAGTAGAGCAGTCCAGTCACACAGCACTCCTTCCTCCTGGTGTCTTCTGCCAAGCTACTAGCAGAATCTTTCCAAGGCAATCTTTTAATTTAGCTTCATTCTAGCTAAGCCACTCCCCCTACTTACTAGATCTTTCTACAAGTAATTTAAACTTCACAGCTATCAAGCCCTTTCAATCACCTGAGATTTACACCCAGATAACTGTTCAGATAACCATTCAGTTCAGTTAACTCAGACAAACACACTATTTTTTTTGTTTTGTTTGTTAGTTTGTTTTTTTTTACCCTAAATTAAAGGTCCAAGTACAAGAGTTCGACTTCTTTAGTCCCAGTAGAGAAGTCCAGTCACACAGCACTCCTTCCTCCAGGTGTCTTCTGCCAAGCTACGCCATGTCACGGGTCTTGGAAAAAAAGTACTAAAACCCATTTTTTTTACAACCGATGCGGACTGGTAACCACACACTAAAGTAAGATACAAAAATTACCTGAAAGATCGGTTCAGCTGAACCAATCCACACTTTTTACAAGTTCCACACAGAAAACAGAACAAAACCTATCTAGTACTCACGGTACCACAGACAGAGACTTGAACCGACTATGCGGAAACTAAATTTCAGTAGAAAACAGACCGAAAACCGACACTTCAACCAACTTCGAACCGAGCTGCAGGAGAAATCTCCGGAGTGACTGTTCAGTGAGGCAGAGTAAAGAATCTGATGGTTGCAGTTCAAAATACAACAGGCAAAGACAGCAACTGAGCTCGAGATCAACATTCTATGCCCTGCATAGAAAAGTTAACCCATTGTTCTCCGGGGCAGTTTAAAGGCTGGGGCTAACTGCACTTGTCAGAATACAGCAATACTTCATGTTGTTTGAAAGAGCAAGCTCACCAACAGATAATAACAGCACAAAGAGCAAGTTCACTAACAGATTACAGCACAAAGAGCAAGTTCACCAACAGATAATAACAGCACAAAGAACAAGTTCTCCAACAGATAACAGCACAAAGAATTCATCAACAGATAACAACTGCACAATAAGTTAACCCAACAGATAGCAACAGCACAAAGAGTGAGTTAACCCAACAGATGACAAAAGTATAAATAACCAGTTCACCAACAGATCACACAGAGAGTTAATTCACCAACAGATCACAACAGCACAAAGAGCCAGTTCACCAAGAGATAACAATGCACAAAGCACCAGTTCACCACTGCTGGTGAGTTTGGTGAACTGGTTCTTTGTGCTGTTGTTATCTCTGACCTTCAATAAATTCACATTTGCTTTATACCTTTTTAGAGCACTAGTTTGTTTATCTGTACATGGGTGTGCACTGTATTTTCTTTGTCTACGACTTATTTATGTCTAGGACCTGCCATTTTTAGGGCAAGAGGATAAAGCCACTATTACAAGTAAAACCTTTGGGGCTATCAGTTCTGAGCCCAGATGTAGATCAGAGCCCACCATGCCAAGCATAAGAGGATAAAGTCAGTACCACGACTAAGGTTCCCATGGCTATGGGCCTGTCATTCAAAGAATAAGCAGATAAAGCCATAGCTGTAAGTAGAATCCCAAAGGCCTTTACTTGTGAACCCTCAGACTTAATAAGGGCACATTCAACAGAGGAGAGAGAGACTTGGAGGTTATCACCAGTGACAACCTAAAACCAAATGCTCAATGCTCAATGCAGTAAACCAGTATAATGAGATACACACGGAGAGGCATTGTGAGCCAAAGGAGGAAGGAGGTATTTCCTCTCTACAGGTCACCGGTGGGACCAGATCTGGGAGTACTGTGTTCAGTTTTGATCCCTCATTTGATAAGAGATAGGGCAAAGCCTGCAATCAGTCCAGAGGAGTCCTGCAAAGGTGATCAGCAGTCTTCAGGTTAGTTCATATGAGGAAAGGTTAAAGAGTTTGAACATGCCAGCTCATACAGAAGGAGAGATTGGTGGAACATCTAGTTGCCAACGGACTACAGGACCCAAGGCAGCATGGTTTCACTGGGTGGAGGTCATGCCAGACCAACCTCATTGAATTTTTTGACTGGGTGACAAGGGAGGTAGATCAGGGGAGGGAAGTGGACATGGCCTATCTGGACTTCAGCAAGGCCTTTGACTCTGTACCACATAGAAGGCTATTAAACAAATTGGGGAATATGGGAGTGGGCAGGACAGTTGGTAGGTAATTGGCTGGGTGGCAGGACACAGAGGGTGGTGGTAAATGGCTGTCACTCCACAGAGGGGATCAGTGCTGGGACTAGTCCTATTCAACGTCTTCATCAGTGACATTGTGCAGGACCTAGAAGGCAGAATTTTCCTGTTCACTGATGACACAAAGCATTGTATCAGAGTGGACATGCCAGAGGGTGTAGACAGAATGAGGAGGGACCTGCAGAAACTTGAAGAATGATCAAGGGTTTGGCAGTTGAAATTCAATGCAAAGAAGTGCAAGATAATGCATATGGGGCACAAATACCCTGGAACAACATATCAGTTGGGGGGTGAGGATATAGCATGCACCAAGCAGGAAAGGGAACTTGGGGTTATCATCTCTGATGATCTCAAGGTAGGGAAACAGTGCGAAAAGGCAGCAGGCAAAGCAAATAGGATGCTGGAATGCATAGGTTGGGGAATCACCTGCTGAAAAAGGGAGGTCATAATTCCACTATACAAGACACTAGTGAGGCCCCACCTGTAGTACAGTGTACAGTTCTGGAGACATTACCTACTTAAGGACATAGATAGGGTAGAGGCGGTTCAGAGGAGGGCAACAAAGATGGTACAGGGATTGCATCACAAGTCCTATGAGAACAGGCTGAAGGACTTGAATATGCACTCCCTGGAGGAGAGGATGGAGACAGGGGATATGATAGTGGCATACAAGTACCTTACAGGGAGGAACAGGGTGCAGGAATACACTATTTTCCAGTGAAAAAGATGTTCCAGGACTAGAGGGCATGGGATGAAGTTGGAGGGAGGGCGATTCAGAGGAACTGTGAGGAAGAATTTCTTTATAGAAAGGGCGGTGCACAAGTGGAACACCCTGCCAGAGGAAGTGGTGGGGGCTGAAACAATCACGAGATTTAAGAATGAATGGGCTAGACATAAGGGAATTCTGGAGGTCAGGGGCAAGGGCAACAGACTTCAAGAAAAGCAAAGTGAACTTACAAGCTCAAATGGGCAAACTGGGTGGGCCATAGGCCCTTATCTGCTGATAGTGTCCATGTATCTATGTATCCATGCAGTGGCAGGGCTGCTGCAAATAATGCTGGTGACCTGGGTTCATACCCTGAGATTGGATAATTGGAGGGTCGGTGAAGGGGGACGAGAGCACTGAATTTTCCAAAGGATGCTCTCCTTCCCCAGAGAGGGTTGGAGCATGGCACTGCTGCCACACTGCCAGCTGGGTGACCACAGACAGAAGTGCTGGTGAGGTTGAGAGAGGAGTGCAGACACTGGCTCCACTGAATGTGACATGTATGCTACATGCATGAGCATGCAATATATCCCTCACATGCAGGTATCAGCAGGGGAGGAACAAAAAAAGGATCAGTTCCCTAACCAGCACCATGACACCTGGTACATCCAGAGCCTGTGCAGCTCACTGCAAGCCCCCTACCTTTAAGTGTTCCTGTGAGAGGGAACCTGCCTCAATTGGGCCTCACCCTAGGGGTTAAGCCAGGGGGTTGGAAAGAGAGGGGGTGCAACTGGGAGGCAACAAAGTTAGATAGTTGCCTGAGCAGGTATGGGGAAGAAACACTGTTTTTAGTAACTGTAGCTGAAACTGGATTTTTGGAAAAACATTTTTTGTTGCACGCTTGTTTTAAAGATAGGTAGTCTCTATGAAAAATAATGTAACTTTTTCAAAAAGCATTTGCCCATTGTTGAAAATGTTATTTTGTTACACTTTTGTGTCAAAACACTTATCACAGTCAGAATATCTTTCTCATATCAGATGAGAATGTAATTTCAGGTGCAGTTTGCACGTTCCAGGGCTCACTTGGTAGAGTTCCACCAAGCCAGTTCAACAGTAAAAATAGCAATGGCCATCACAGTGACATCACACTGACAGCCCCTACGCAGACAGCCGACAGCACCGAAATACCACAACACCAAAAACAACCGCTTATCAAACACCACAGTTCGTCTATGAATGTGGGGGGCTCTGCACTCCCCATAAATTCTATAACAAACTCCACAGCACTCATACCATGGAGTAGGAAGGAAAGATCCACTACACAGAAGTAGCTTCTGGACCCGGGCACTGTCCATGAACTCCAGCAGCATTATCGCACAAATGAGCAAGCAACGACCCGGTCGACACTCCACTCCCAAATGCAACTCCACAACATAATGCCCCCACACAACCTAACCATCCAACCCACATATAGCCATCCCCACACCTACCCATCGAAGTAGAACACCTGTCAATGGCACAAACAGCTCGCGGACACTGCAATCACAGAACCTTCAGTTGCTGTAACTGTGTCACTGTTACAGCATCACTGTAGCAACGGGCATACCCCTTGGGAGATGGTGTGTGGAACCATAGTATACTGTGTATGTATCTGCCTGTTAAATGACCCACACACCACTGTATAAAGTCCTCATTTCTGAAAACAACCACCATAATTCAGCGTCTGGAACAGATATGGTTTTCCCATTTGCTGTACTGGTTTTCTATATCCTGCAGCTGTTCTCTACAGTGTGTATCTCTGCCAGCCTGATGCAGTTCAGCATGTATGTTTATGACTATGCCTGTGTGGGAGGGTCTTTCATTAAGTTCTTTAAAATACTCCCTTCCTCTCCCAAAGTTACAGTCTGTTCTCTTCCAAATGCATAATACCAAGGTGTAAAAAATCATCTTTCAGTTTGGTGGCTACATGGTCACTAAACCTACATTTGTAGTGGTCATGCAGCTCTGATGAAGGTGGGTTACACAGGCAATTTGACATTATAGCCACTTTGTATGCACACTTTACAAAGTTATGGTGGAATCCAATAGAAAGGCACAAAAGTGCATCTATTTAAGTTATACAGGGGTTTCACTCCAGTCTGCCCATTACAAAAGTGCAATGGGGGGTAAGGGACATGACAGGTGACTGGGGCTAGATTTTCCGTGACTATAGAGAGATTATTCTTATTTAAAATTAGAAATGTTTTTTTCCACAGTATTTTATTTCACTAACTTGTGTGATTCAGAAAACAATGCCATTGTACCTTCAATCCAGAAAGAAACTTTTGTGCATGAGTAGTGTAGTGGCAAAATCACAGCTGCATCAGGCACTCTGCAGAAAGTGAAAGTCCGGGCATCACATCAGCAGCTGTGGCGCTGGCCACCACACTGGTATTTTAATCATTTATAAAAAAAAGTTAATGTGTGGTGTGGGGAGGTTGGTAAGGACTTCCTTACCTTCCCCAACTCCCGTCTAAGAAAAGTGAAAGTTCGGGCATCCTGTCAGTGGCTGTAGCTCCAGTCACCAACAATTCTTTTAATTACCAATTAAAATGTGTATGTGGCAGACAAAGCAGGGCTGGGAAGGACTGCCTTACCTTCCCTGATCTCCATATTTTGGGGCAGACACTAAGTTTAAAAAGTGAAAGTGCCACCAGCAGGAGTCCCAAGCCAGCGGCTCCTGTGGCAGTGCATCAAAGGCTCTCTCTCAGTTTAAACTGAATGGCAGTTTTTTCCCTTGAGGCTAGTGCATGCTAGGGAGGCAGCGTGAGGGCTGGGTAGCAGCTCTTGTTGCTGATTGGTTATGCAGTTAAGCCCCTGATTCACATAACTAATCATTACTGCCCCCTTAGCCATTCAGTCAGGGGTTCCCCCAGGTTAGCCACACACCCCTCCTTTCAGCATAAAAGATGGCTGTCTGGAGGGTGTGGGGGCAGTGGAGGAGGAGGAGAGCTCCTGAGGAAGGAGCTTGTAAGGAGAGCTCTTAAAGTAGAACAGCAGCCTGATGGAGAAAGGGGCTCCTTGAAGGAGTAGGAGCAGCCAAAAGGAGAAAGGGTGCTTGAAAGAGAAGGAGCAGCTGGAAGAGGGGCTCAGGAGGATCCCTGAAGAAAACCCCATGAAGGAGCCCTGGGGAACCTGCAGGGGTAACTTGGAGAGCCCTGCCAGCCTGGTAGCCTTACTTTAAAAAGTGGGCTTAAAAGAGCTGTATCACTTGGCTTGGTAGTTGACTGTGTGCCCTCACAGGTACCTAGTAGGAGACTTGGCTAACAGGTTGGATAGCAGCGCAGCACCCATTTGGAGACTTGGCTAGCAGTGCAGCACCCCTTTTGAGACTTGGTTAGTGGTGCAGCACCCCTTTAGAGACTCAGCTAGAAGGTCGGCTAGTGGTGCAGCACCCCATTGAAGACTTAGCTAGCAGGTCAGCTAGTGGAGCAGCACCCCTTTGGACATTTGGCTAGCAGGTCAGCTAGTGGTGCAGCACCCTTTGGACACTCAGCTAGCAGGTTGGCTAGTGGCACAGCACCCTTTGGACACTCAGCTAGCAAGTTGGCTAGCAGTGGAGCAATCTTGGGAGACTCGGCTAGCAGCAGAGCAACCTTGGGACTCTCGGCTAGCAGGTTGGGTAGCAGAAGAACACCCTTTGAACACTCAGTTAGCAGGATGGCTAGCAGCAGACCTCATTTCAATGGCCTGTATCCATTTACCAAGCTTGCAGCAGTTCTTGGGATAGGTGTAGCACCTGGTGAGGATACATTGGGGTGGTGGTGTAGTGGTCACTGGTATTTAAGGTGCTAGAGTGAGCTAGTAATTCACCCTTGTCCTTGCCAATTGGCTACTGGGGCTAGAGCTTTAGGACAGTTCAGATCCCTCGCAAGAGCCCTTTTCAGGGCTGGTAACTGCCCACTGCCTCTAGCTTTGGTATCCAGTTTTTCCAGGCTGGTAGAGGTAGGATCATGCCCTTTTTGCTCCCTCCTATGAGCTTGGGGAGATGCCCTTTCTTGTTGCCCTTTACAGTGATTTATATTGCATAGGTTACAATAATAAGCCTCATACAGTGATTTGTATTGCATAGGTTACAGTAATAAGCCTTGTACGGTGATTTGTATTACAGAGGTTTCAGTAACAAGCCTCGTACAGTGATTTTTATTGCATAGCTTACGGTAATAAGCCTCGTACAGTGATTTGTATTCCATAGGTTACATAGAAACATAGAAACATAGAATCTGATGGCAGATAAGGACCGCTTGGCCCACCTAGTCTGCCCATTTCACTACCTAATGGATAAGCTGCAGATTCTAGTTAACCAACAGCCTACTTCCTCCTACCCCCCCCACTAGAATAGTTTTATGTCTGTCCCATGCATTCTTGAATTCCCCCACTGTTTTTGACTCTATGACCTCCTCAGGAAGGATGTTCCATGCATCTACAACCCTTTTTGTGAAGAAATACTTCCTCACATTACCTCTGATGCATCCCCCCTCTATCTTCAAATTGTGCCCCCTTGTTCTTGCAAATCTCTTTTTCTGAAAGATGCTACCCTCTTGGACTTTGTTGATTCCCTTGAGGTATTTGAAAGTTTCTATCATGTCCCCCTTCTCCCTCATTTCCTCGAGGCTATATATCTTAAGCGCGTTTAGTCTTTCTTCATATGTCTTCTGGTGCAAACCCTGCACCATTTTGGTTGTCCTCCTCTGGACAGCCTCCACCCTGTCTATGTCATTGCAGAGATGGGGTGTCCAGAACTGTACACAGTACTCCAGATGTGGTCTTACCCTCTGTCTGTACAGAGGGCCAACAACTTCCTGTTTTCTACTGGTGATGCCTTTCCCTATGCATCCCAGTATCCTTCCAGCCCTCCTTACTGCCTTCTCACATTGCTGGTCCACCTTTAGGTCATCTGATATGACTACCCTCAGGTCCCTTTCCATTTTTGTTGCTACCAGTATCTCACCCCCCATTGTGTACTCTTTCCCTGGCTTTTTGTTTCCCAGGTGCATTACTTTGCACTTCTTTGCATTGAATCTAAGCTGCCATACATTTGACCATTCCTTCAATCTTGTCAAGTCCCTTTTCATCCTTTCCACCCCACCTTGCGTATCAACCCTGTTGCAAATCTTTGTGTCATCTGCAAAGAAACATACTTTTCCTTCCATTCCCTCTGCAATGTCACTTATAAAGACATTAAAAAGGATCGGCCCCAGTGCTGAACCCTGTGGTGCCCCACTCGTAACCCCCCTTTCTTCACTATGGACTCCATTTACTATTACCCTCTGTGTCCTGTTGTCCAGCCAGTGTTTTACCCAGGCTACCACCCTGGGACTCACTCCCAGGCTGGCTAATTTGTTTATTAATCTTTTGTGTGGGACTGTGTCAAATGCCTTCCTAAAGTCTAGGTAGGCCATGTCCATAGCCCCTCCCTGGTCTACTACTTTAGTCACCCAGTCAAAGAAATCAATTAGATTTGTCTGACATGACCTTCCTGCTGTGAATCCATGCTGCCTTGGGACCTGTGCCCCACTGGCCTCTAGGTACTGAACAATTCTTTCCTTCAGAAGTGATTCCATAATTCTCCCTACCACTGAGGTCAAACTGACAGGTCTGTAGTTTCCTGCCTCTGTCTTGCTCCCACTGTTGTGAAGGGGAATCACATCCACCCTCCTCCAGTCCTCAGGTACCACACCATCCTCCCATGATTTATTAAAAAGGGTAGTCAGTGGAGTTACTAGTTCTTCCCTTAGTTCTTTTAGAATTCTGGGGTGAATCCCATCAGGCCCCATTGCTTTATCCTCCTTCAGTTTTAAGAGTTCTTTCAGAGCCCTTTCTTCTGTGAAAGGACTAATACCAACCCCCCTATCCAGAGTGCTTCTATTGACTAGATTAGGTATCTCCTCCTGCTCTTCCATTGTGAATACTGAGCAGAAGTATTCATTCAGTATCCCTGCTTTTTCACTGTCGCTCTCTGCCCAACCACCTTCCTCTTTATTCAGCCTCAGTATCCCTGCCTTAGTCTTTCTTTGCTCCCTAATGTACCTATAAAATGTTTTATCCCCCTTCTTAACTGAGTTGGCTATCTTTTCCTCGGCTTGGGCCTTTGATATTCTGACTGCCTTCGCCACTTCCTTCTGCTTTAACTGGTACAGTTCTCTGTCCTGCTCCTTCTGTGTTTCCTAATACTTCCTGAATGCTACCATTTTCTCTCTAACCTTCCCCGCCACTTCTTTTGAGAACCGTAATGGTTTTTTCTTTCATTTTGATTTATTTGCTTCACATAAAGGCTTTGTTGCCTCTATGATGGCAGTTTTGATGTTTCCCGTTTTCCTCCACCCCACCTTCTTGCCTGTTTGTTTTCTGAGGCACTCTCCCATTTTGACAAAATCAGCCCTCCTGAAGGTTACAGTAATAAGTCTCGTACAGTGATTTGTATTGCATAGGTTACAGTAATAAGCAGCGTACAGTGATTCTTATTGCTAAGATTACAGATACAAGCCCTGTACAGTGATTCTTAATGCTAAGATTACAGTTACAAGCCCCATACAGTGATTCTTACAGCTAGGATTACAGATACAAGTCTTGTACAGTGATTCTTATTGTTAAGATTACAGTCACAAGCCACGTACAGTGATTCTTATTGCCAAGATTACAGTTACAAGACCCATCCCATGATTTAATTGCTAGGATTACAGTTACAAGCTCCGTACAGTGATTCTTATTGTTTAGATTACAGTTAGAATCCTCATACAGTGATTTTATTTGCCATTACTGATTTAGTAACTGAAATTTTGTACCGCATTGCCCTTTTTCCTTCATCCTGTAAGTAAAGGCTATTTATTTGACTAAAAACTGTCTGAGTGGTTATTATTTTGTAGCAGATCTTGGTGCCCCTTGTTGGTCTGTTGCTCTGGGTGGTGGTAGTGGTATCTTTCATGGGGAATAGTGCCTCCCCCTTATTAAGGCACTTTTTCATTCCTGCCAGTGGCTGACTCTGCACCACATTTTGGGCACCCTGCTGTCGGGCCGAACAACCTGACATTGTCCCCTCAGTCAAGTTTAAGCCCACTACCTTTGGCTCAGGGTGGCGTCCCCTCAGACAGTTTAAGACTGCTACCTTTGGCTGAGGATGGAGCCACCAAGGAAGCCTCTTGGTGACATCAGCAGACAGGTATTAAAAAGACAAGTTTATTTATTAGTGGTAGTAGAAAAATAAATTTGTTACAGGATTGTCATGTGAAGGCCATATTTTACTGCTCTACAGCACCAGGATTATACAGTTCCTGTAGATGCACCACAACTTGCTGCCAACCTCCCTGGCTGATGAAGGCTGCTCTCCAGCAACAAACCTGACCTGGCTTTGCTCCTGGTGTGATGACCTGAATCTGCTGCTGAACCCTGGTGCCTGCATGGCAGTGCAATTTGCTGCCATTGTGCCACCAGAATGGCCCATACCCTTGTTCCATACTTTGGAAAGTCTAAGCTTAGTTTTGCAGTAGAGGTGATACTCATTCAAACAAACAGGCTCCTGGTACTGTGATCAGTTCCCAAGAGTAGTTCCACTGCACAGTAGCCTTGTCTTGGTTATGTATACTGTCTCTCAGCTTATATCGATTTTGTCCTTACCCCAAGTACCTGTTCTTTTCAGGTTAGAGTGAAGAGCTTCATTTTTCAGGAAATATTTTCTCATCTGGTATGAACAGCTCAAGAGTGGGAATTGTTGGTAAATTCTTGCTGCTGTGTAAAGTATCTATACAGTAACAGTACATGGTTACCCCTTGTTGTGCATGAATGTTCAGCTTAACTAAAAAGCTAATACTCCACATTTCAAAGGTTATAGAATGCTTTTGTTCCCTTCTGTGGTACAGCAGTTTTTTTTCAATTAGAATAGAAAATAGAAGCCACCTGCTATTTTACTTTCATTTTCCCCTCCCACATTTACAATAGAAATTAAAAGCCACCTGCTGTTTTACTTTCATTTTCTGCTCCCACAGTTACAATAGCAACTAAAAGCCACCTGCTGTTTTACTTTCATTTCCCCCTCCCACAGTTACAATAGAAACTAAAAGCCACCTGCTGTTTTACTTTCACTTCCCCTTCCCACAGTTACAATTGAAACTAAAAGCCACATGCTGTTTTACTTTCATTCCTTCCTCCCACGTGGAGCCCACATCCTCCCATAACACTTCTCACCAATAACACTCGTATCCAAATCTTCCTTTGTTTTGTCATTTTAGAAAACAGAAACCCACACTCACCTAGGTGGGTTTGCAGCAGTTGGGTGAGTTTCTACTTAAAAAAATAATAATCAAAGTAAACATTTCTTCAGAAGGAAAAAAACAGCATTTTTTTATGTTGTGTTTCGAATCATAGTCTATACAAAATAACTTATGGGAAACCATGCACAGCTCAGCTGTGTTTCCATCTTCTGATTCTGGTGACATCCCTGAACTCTCGAGCTTCACTCTCGAGGTCTGTACCCTGTCCTGATTCCCTGTCTGTTTTCACCCATTCCTGTACCCAGTCTACATCCCTTCATGGCTTTTCCTTTTTCTTTCCCTTGTCTTTGTCTATTTGTTAGCTTCAAATCAATTGACAATGTTATTCAGTCCTTGCTGAGTGTTCACCTTAATGCATGTATGCATTTTTTGAACAGTGGGATCTGTGTCTTTCAATCTATTTGTATAAATTGTAGGCACCTGTAAGTGATGTCAGCCTTGGAAAAGCATGTGTGGAATGAAATGTTGGCATACTTGTGGTTGCAAGCTGTTATAGTATATAGTAATAAAATTGCCTTTTTTGATATGCATTTTATATAGATGTGTGGCCTGATTAATTATCCTGGCTGTTTGTTTTTTTGTCAGAGTATTCTGCCCACTTTTTCATAACAGAATTCTATGCAGGAGCCTATCCAACATAAGACAGTTCTCTTAGTTGCTGGTTGGTACTGGGTCAATACAGTGCTACAACAGCACAGCAATAACTGCACTGTGTAAAGCGCTAAAGTATTCAGAGCAACAGGGGGATAACAGCAGTAGAGAATTACCACTACCCCTGTTACTCTGCGCTGACATATGGAAGGTATCAAGTTGTCATGTGTGTGGTGCCTGGTCAAGTCTTTCCCGTGCTGGAATGGCTAAGGCACCAGAACATGGCAGGGTTGGAAACCTGGGGCCATGGTTTGTTCCCTCCTGGTGTTCTGACTTTTTTTTTAATGTAATTTTTCCCTCTCCTAGAGTTTTGACCCATCCTGAAGTCCACACCCCTTCAGAGTTTGTTATTTAAGTGATAACATTCATCTCGTAGGAGTATATGAAGCAATAACCAGCTTCTGTAGATGATTAAATGCTGAGGTGAAGCCGAGGCGTTTAATCACCACAGAAGCTGGTTATTCGATATCTCTACGATGAGTTATTATATTATACAATAGGAGGTACAGATTTTTACGAAACTGGTAGTAAAAAACGAGCGATGGTACAGGTTGAAATTATGGTTTTAAAAGGAAAGCCATGATTCTGGGCATGCGCAGTAGTGCTGGAAGCGGGATGCGTACTCAGTCATGGTTTTAGTTTTGAAAGTCTGTTTTTGCAGCGTTAAGTATGCCGGTGTTGCTGACCTATTATGTGCTGAATATACAAAGTGGTCTCTGTGTCTGTGTAAATTCTGTCTCTGTGTCTCTGTCTTTCTGCCATGACCTGTGAACTTTAGGAACAAAATTATGTCTGTGTGCTCCTTTTGACTCAGTCTCCCCGGTACATCTGCTTTGGTAAGCCTGGCAGATTAGTACTGTTGAAAATGTAAACTGTGCATGTCAAACATAAAGATTTAAACAGATATAGTTGTTATTTATTACTGCTGCTGGCCAATTGTGAGCCAAATTGATGAACTTGTGTTTCTGTGCAATCTGTTTTGCCGTTGGTCACATGCATTGAGTTGGCGCACTTGAGCAGTAAAATCCTGTGTGGCTGTTCACTCCATGTCCGTCTGTCCCGTCGGTGTGATGTGGTAAAGATTTGCGATAAATATTGGTTGAGAAGTGAATAATAAAGTTCTTTGTATTGCACAAGCTGAACATGTGTTGGGGGTGTGTGAGTATGAGCAGATTTTAGATGGAACAGGTAGTGTGGGCAGCAGAGGAGACTGGATAACCTACTGTGGGCATGGTCATAGGTGAATAAACTACTCTGGGAAAATGATTAAACTACTGTGGGCATGGTCATAGGTGAATAAACTACTCTGGGCATTTTGGTGGTAGTTTGTGGGAGGATAACTGGCAGTTTTCTTGTGTTTTGATTGTCTGAGACTGACTACCTCTGGTATAATTAAATGTAACTCCCCACCAAATTTAGGGGACTTACCTTGAGTGTCTCCCTGGGCTCCTATGATGCCCACTGCCTAGCAGTCATCCAGAAGAAGACAAATCCATGTACAGTGATTTCCTGTTGTCCTGCGTGAGTGTGCAGAGCTATGCCCTCGTGCTGTCCCTTTAAGAAGCTCCAGTCAGTGTGGTATAGCGTGAATAGCCTGGCTGGGTCCGAGTATAGTGGAGCTCATGACCAACCAGGCAAAGCCCTAATTTACTCCAATCTGCAGTTGCTTGACAGAGCAGAAGGAGCCCCTTCATATACTGTAAATATTCACTTTTTAAGTCTTATTGTTACTAAATAAATAAGCTTTTATGTTTGCCAATCTATTCCTCCAGTATTGGAGCTGCCATCTTTGGTCTGGGACTCCAAGTTTGCACCAATCATAACTAATGGGTCCTCAAGGGGTCCTTATTTCAGTGTCTTGTGGGTAAAACTCTCAATTTTCCTTTTTGGTGCCTAAATTAACCACTGGGAGTGCTCAAATTGTGATTGACAAGTTAGGCAGCCAACCAGAATATAGAGATCCTGGTCTTCTGTGGGACTGTTTTTGTACAGAGTGCAGATGTGTTTAGCTTGAGCTACTGAGAGGGAGCTCCTATGTGGGCTGAGAGAAACTGTGGGGTAAAGGCCTGTTTGCCTCCCTGCTGGAGCTGAAAGAAACTCAGACTGCATAAAAGCAGACAGAAAGAGTCTTTTGCAGCAGTTGGGCTGGAAGTTCAGCTCAAGCCATCGAGAAGGAAGAAACGTCTGTGTGAGTTGAAACAATTTCGCAGATCTACGGCCCACTCTGCTGCCCTGCAAGGCCTCAAACTGCTGAAATGCAGAACTGGAAATGTAAGTCTTGTTGCCCTAAGTCCAGAGATGTTGACACTGGAGCAAATGTTTTTCCTGAAAAGACGGGATTTGACAAAACTGTAAGAAGATTTCTTGATCTAAGGACTCCAGCGCCAGCTGGAGCCACTAAATGTGGCATTTGTCTCTTACCCCAGTTGGGAAGAAAGGAGACCTGTTTCCCATTGTTCCTGTTGGCTCCTTAAGGCAGCTTGCAAGCTGCATGTTAAAAGACTTTGCCAATCTGTTCCTAAGCAAACTTCAACTACTGAGCCCATGCCTGCTTTGACCCTAAAAGACTGTTCCTGCACCAGATCCTCTTTAAATACTCCGACACTCTTTAAATAATTCGACACTGTTTAAATAATCCAACACTCTTTTGATACATCTCTTCCCCCTGGACCCACCCCTTCAAGTACTGCTGCCAACCTCTCTCTCTCTTAAAGGGACATCCTCTCTCTCTCTTAGGGGGAAAGACACCTGGACGCTGTCATGAGTTGCTCACCAACGCACACTAATTTTTTTGGTCCTACTTCTCCAGGTCTCTCTGGCTGGAGTGTATGAAGCAATGAATGTTGTAATTCCTTTCAGTGACCTGCCTTCACTCAGTAGCTCACAGACACCCAGATCTGTTACTATGGATAACCAGGATGCTAACCCGAAAAGCCCTTATTTGAGCTACTACCCCTCTAGCACAAAAAGCCTGACACCCATCACACCTGAGCTTGTTATGACCCTGATGTGCACCTATCCCACCTCCAAAGGCCATTTGAAACCTAACCTCACAAGCTGTAGACAATCTCGAACTTTAAGATCCTGGTGGAAGCATTACATTACTAGGATAATTATCATCCTCTTACTATTGTCTGGGAATGTCCATCCTAATCCTGGCCCTGCCATCTCTTATAAGCCATGGGCTATTAAAAATTGTATCTATTAACACAGGCAGCCTCCTACCAAAACTATCTCAATTCCAGGCTTCGGTTGCAATACATAATCCTGACATAATCTCACAGAAATGTGGCTATCGCCCAAGATACCGGATCCCAAGATACCGGATTCCTCAATCTCATTAGAAAGATATGCCATCTTACAAATGGACAGATTGGCCAAGCGAGGGGGTGGGTGTCTTGTCTATCTGAGCAATAACATCTATGGACAAGCCATGCCCAATAACACCAACGCTAAAGAAGCTCAAATACTTTCTATAAAACTCTCAGTTGGCCAACAATGTAAGACGCTGCTACTGACAACAGTCTACATACCCCCTGGAAAACAAGGACCTGGACTTAAGCTAATTTACAACCACTTCAGTAAGGCTAAACAGGGCTGGGAACAGGTTATCCTAGGGGACTTTAACACCAACTGGTTAGCACAGGAAACAGTAGCTGTTAGAGATAAAATACATGGCCTCTACCTTACACAGATCATCAATCAAACAACTAGGATGAATTACCGTACAGGTACCAGCACTCTTATTAACTGGCTTCTCACTACTTGCCCTGAGCATATAAAAAATGTCTCAGTACTACCAGACACTCTGAGTGACCACTCTCCAATAGTCTGCTCCTGGACTAACAAGGATCAAAAAGACCCCCTTCAGCACGCCAAAAAACACTCCTTGAGAAAAGGGCAGCTGGAAAACTTCAAAGGTACCTGAAAGGTGTGGACTGAACCCCCCTTAGATGAATGGATGCCAATCAGGCCCTTGATATTCTAATCATAACATTATTAAAGCCTGTGACCTATTTACCCCTGTCAGAACTTCTAAAATCAAAGGAGCTATTAACCCCTTGCTCAATGGCCCCTCATTGAGCAAATGAAACATCGGGACAACCTCTGGTACAAAGCGAGAGCGACTGGTAATCAGGCAGATTATACTGCGTACAAGACTGGCAGAAATAAATGTACCAGATTAATTAGGAATACTAAGGCCACCTATTACAGAGAACAATTGGAAAAATGTTAGGGTAATGGGAGGAGGTTTTGGAACAACATTAAAACCCTGATGGGAAAGTAATTCAGAGTATCACCAGATCTCATTGTCACTCCCTCAGGTCTGCTACAGCAACCTAAGGACCTAGCAAATGCCTTTAATCATGCCTTCGTGGACTTAAGCTCCATCCTACCCCAAGAATATCTTGACCCCAACTTTAATAGGAAGTCCAACGTTACCAACCCTCCCTCCACCCTAAAAGCCGGACAACCGCTCTTCCACTTCAAACAGATCACCAGGTCCCAAACTATCAAATATGTCAAAAGGGTCCTAGGCAAAACCAGAATGGGCAGTGACATGTTAGACATGAAGCTAATTATTCTTATGTTGGACAAACTTGCCTATCCTTTCACTAAGTTATTTAATATATCCCTTAGGACTGGTAAATTCACTGATAAATGGAAGACTGCCCTCATCACCCCGGTCTTCAGGAATGGCGACTGAACCAGTTTGGGTAAATATCCATTTTACAACCCCTCTCAAAAGCCCTAGAGAGAATTGTGTCAGATCAACTCATGGAATACCTGAACACCTGAACAAATATAATCTACTTTGCCCTCAGTAGCATGGGCTCCGAAAAGCCCACAGCACTCACTGACTTTACCACTCACCCATATGATGACTTTGACTCAGGAAACACGGCGGGGTCTATATTTATAGACCTCACCAAAGCTTTCAACACTGTCAGTCACCAAATCTTGCCCGACAACCTCTCGACTCTAGGCCTGTCCACAGATATTGATTCATGGTTCTCTAGCTACCTTTCCTACATATCTCAGTGTGTTAGGATAAGAGGGGTAACCTCTGAACCATGGAATGTAACTCTGGGGGTCCCACAAGTATCTATATTAGGGCTCTTACTCTTCAGCCTATTTATTAATTCACTCCCTAGCATCTGCCCAGCTAAGATGCTGCTCTGTGTAGATGATGCAATAATCTCTGTTCCAGGGAACCACCCATCAGAAATAATTACAACTCTACAAGATAGCTTTTCCAGGCTCGAGTCCTGGTTTTCTCATTTAACCGACTCCTATTAAACTATGAAAAAACTAAAATTATGCATTTCATTCATCAACACTCAAAAAAGAATGTTGACCCCCTGATCACATGAAGCCACAAAGGAGATGTCATTGAACAGGTCCCTCCTTTCAAATATCTGGGCATCCACATAGATGACACACTCTCTTTTACTTCCCATATTGACCACATAATAAAATCAGCTAATATTAAACTTGGGACCCTTTATCGTCACAGAAAAGCAATGACCATGGAGGCTCTCAACCTTGTCACTCAGAGCTCTACACTGACAATTATTGACTAAGGTCTAATCATATACAGTGCTGCCACTGAAACTGCGCTAAAATGTGTCAAACTACTCCTTAACAAGGCCTGTCTCATGCTAGGAGCTAATTATCTTACCCATACTTGTAACCTATATTCCTCCTCTGGTTGGCTCCCCCTTCAACTAAGGACCAGGTATCAAGCTTGCTTAATTGGTAAACAGTCCCTCGTAGGACTAGCACCTGACTCTATTGCATCTTTATTCCAGTGTAACTTAACCTCCAAAACTACTAGAAGATCAGTCAAGGGAGTATTACATGTCCCGTTTAAATGAACCTCTTTTGCCCAATGGTCACTTTCCTATTGTGGGCCCCAGTGGATGAACGACTTACCCCCTTCCATCCTACAACACAAAGGAATCAGCCCTTTTAAAAATGACTTTTATATCCTTCTGGCCGAAACCAACCACTGTGACTGCAATTCTTAACTGCAAGCTTCCCCAACCTGTTCCAGGTTTACTACACCTCTCTCACCCTACTCTTTTGCCACTCCCTATCCCCTATCATCCCAGTTGCCCTCTCTCTTGACAAAGCCATTTTCTGGCTGTTCCCTCCTCACTTCTCCCGGGTTCTCTTTACTTGTCTCCCCTACTGTCCTCCCACCTCCTATCCCCTATCACCCCATATGAACCCTTCTTTGACATTACTATTCCTGGCTGCTACCTCCCAACTTCTTGCACTTAGTAACATGTCTATTTGACAACAGCTTATTACTGTATATATGAATATCTGTTTGAAAATCTTGGTCTTCTGTACATTTGTTGTTTTGTTTTTTTGAGTTATTGTAACAGTTTTCCTAGTCAAAATCATTACTATTCATCTTGTATTGCTGTGTTTTACATCTATTGACTTGGAGTCTTTGTAAAAGAGCCATTTAGGTTCAAAGGTTGTAATTCCGAACCTGAAATAAATAAATAAATAAATAAATAAAGATCCAGCTACTGCTTGACGAGAGACTGGCCTTGGTGAGTCAGCCCTTGCGGAGAATCAAATTGCAGGTTGTGGTGACCTACAAGGAAAGGCCATGAAGCAGAGGTGAGTCATGTCAGCCCCAGTCCCCATCAGCATTGAGAAAAGCCTGGAATCCAGTGGTCTTCTGCCTGTCTGGGTGCAGTGAGTACAATCATGGTAGCCCCTGCAACAACCAAATAAATGCTTCTGTGTCATCTGATTTGCTTTATCAGTTTTCTTTGGTTTCTAACTGTGTTTACAGGGCATCTGGCCTGGGATTACAAATGCCTTATTGTTTGCAGGTGTTTTCATCTACTTAATAACACACTTCTTTCCATCAAGGGCCCCAACCAGCTGCAACGCCGGCCTACCCGCAGCAACCCTTCAGGCCTGCACCTAAATTCCACTCTGGATACCCAGCAGCTGCATAGACTGATTAATTCAGGGACAGATCAAATGTGAATTGTTTATCATCTGCCTAATTACAGTGTTGCAGCAATCATTAACCTAAGTTCACGCCCCTTCCTTGTTCAAGTCCCCCTTAATAGAGCTGATTTATTATTTGATGTTAAGTTGGGCTGTGAGCATACTATTACCCAGTGTTCAGTTACTGAGTCATTCCAAAGGTACTGTGCAAAAGCATTGTTGTTGCAGGAAGCTGTTTTCTTATCAGGTGCACTGTGTATATGTTAAAAGTCCAGACCCTGTTGGTAAGTGTGACATTTTATTAGTGCTCACCACTAATTGTATGTGGACTGCTATATATGGTAATTGTTATGTCTATGGTATAAGGTCACTAGTCAGGGATGTGGGAGAGTATAGCTTCCCAGAGGGCTGTACTAGTTTAGCAAGTAACCCATATAACCATTACTCTGGTTGAAGACACCAAAATCTTAGTTCTACTGTTGGTAAGCAAACCACAGTACCCCTTACTTCCGAACCCAGGCCCCTCAACCTACAGCCAGAGAAGCAGGCGGGGTAGTGGCCCTTGGTATGTGGGCACCCAGCATCACGCCAGTTGGGTGGTGTGGGGGCAAAGCCCATAAGAAAAAGAAAGTCCCATAATTTTCAATGAGGTGCGCTGTTTGCGTTGCAGTCAGTATTTTTCCCAACCTTATTTTGGGGCACACTGTGTTGCTTGCGTCATTTATTGCAGTGCTGTTTTAGTTGATGGCATAATGACCCCATACTGTGCTACTTTACCCTTTCCCACTTCATCATAAGTAATAAAAAACTGAGTGCAGTTGGACCTGACATCTTTTGTGCAGTCCAGATAGTTACTTAGTGCCCTGTTTGCATAAAGGCAGTAAAGGTTTTTGTTCCCCTAGACAGGATTCTTCAGTGAAAAGCACAAGGAGGTCAACTGACTGTTTCAAGTGGAGTTCTGACACCACCTTGTCACAGAGTGTGGGAATGATAACACAATCCAGAATTTCAGATGCAGAACACACCGGAGTGTGATATTTATTTTCTTTAAAAGTTCAAAAATGATAAACGAAAATAAGAAAAAAATCAAATGAAATGCTACTACTTCAGGTAGATTTCACACAGTCCTGGATCTATACAATTCCTTAGATCTCTTACTTCTACATTCATATTGGACCGACTCCCTTCGTAGGACCTCCTTCTACCAACATCAAGGCTCATCTGATCTATCTCTCCACTAGTAGAGGGTTTTATTCTCTCAGGCTGGGGTCACCTGACCTGACCCTTTGCTAATACAACAGGATATCTATTTTTTTGTTTACAGACTAAGTCAGGATGACCCACAATAATAACAAGGACTGATTATACTTTAGATAATGTGAAAGAATGAAATGCATTTTTATCCTGAAGAACAATACAGGGTCACGTATAGATAATGGGGCATTAGTGAGAGCTTAGCCCCTCCCCTTTTCTGTGAGTGACAGACACTATCATATAACAAGCAATTGTCAATGCCGAATGTTTGCTTGCTGATATTAGCATTGGAAGTACAGGAGTTAGACAGATGTAGACTAGGAATGGCAGTGAAGTACGGAACTCACACCAACCCCACCTTCACCCTGCGGAGATGGACAGGCATTGGGGTGTGCCTTTGGGTCATTGCCCATAACACTCAAGCCATGTCACCTCACCCTATCCTGCAGACACTGACAAGTGTTGAGATGTGCCTTGGGGTGTTTGGCTTTACAGTCACCCCATTCCATAAGGACATATGCTGAAATGGGTGCAGTATAGGAGAATGGGGTGAACGCTGGGGCCGAAGAGTACAAGGCACACCTCGATGCCTGTCACTGGCTTCAGGGTGGGGGTGGGGGTGGAATGGCATGAGCATTACAGCCAGCTATCCAAAGGCACACACCTGATGCCTGTCAGTCTGTACAGGGTGGAATGTTATGGTTAGAAACCCTAATGCCCCAGGTGTTTGTTAGTTTTGCACTACAAATTTTCAACATGGCCTTTTTGTGACCCCACCTCATGAAATCATTTGGGATCTCTGCTCATGAACAGTGGCACTGTGATTTTGTGAATCTGCTCGGAACGTTGATTTCCCACAGTGACTGCATCATTCTGCACCAGATGTGCGAAAACACAGTTCAGGCAGGATGTGAAAAATAACAGCTGCACCATTCATAGGGAGGTATGAAGAGATGGCAGTGTTGAAAAGCTGAAGTGAAAATATTAAAAGTGCTCAAACTTATGAGCGTACATGGAAACTGTGCAATGCCTGCTCATAACACAGTCATTTAGTGGAATTATTTCACCAAATTTTCAACACAGGCATTTTGTGACTCTGCTCATGAACAATGCCACTATGCTTTTCTTAATCTGTCCTGAACATTGATTTCCCACAGTGACCGCGCCATTATGCTCCAGATGTGCAAAAACACATTTCGGGCAGGATGTGAAAAATGACAACTGTACTGTTGATAAGGAGGTGTGCAAAAATGACAATGTTGAAAATTTTCCAGAAAATATTACAAATTCTCGAGACATAGAGTGCATGGACTGCGCCAATGCGCTCATGTATGATAGTCATTTATGGACTTTTGTCACCAAATTTTCAACATAGGCATTTTGGGACCTCTGCTTATGAACAGTGTCACTGTGATTTTCTTAATCTGTTCCAAACACTGATTTCCCACAGTGACTGAGCTATTGTGCACCGGATGTGCGAAAACACATTTTGGCCAGAATGTGAAAAATGACAGCTATACTGTTCATAAGGAGGTATGAAAAAATGGGAATGTTGAAAATCTGGAGTGAAAATATTACAAATTTGCAAAGTTACAAATGTGCATGGAAACTGCGCAATGCACACTCGTAAAACAATCATTTTTTGGAATTTTTTCACCAAATTTGCAGTATAGGCTTTTTGGGGGCCCACCTCATGAACAGGGATACTGTCATTTCATTAATCGGTCCCAAAAGATGATTCTGCTCAGTGACCACAAAATCACCTTTTGGGGCCGAATAACCAGATGACAGTGACTGAATTCATGAGGTGGGGTCCCAAGAACCCCATGTTGAAAATTTGGTGTCAAAATTTGCAAAAATAGCCAAGATATTCACCTAAGTTGAAAAAAAAACAAAACATTTATGCCATTAGCTTACCGGCATTTCTTCAGTTTGTGGTCAGCTTTAAAGAGTGCAAACGTGTTCCCGCTCCACCAAAGATCATTGTGCCAGGCTCCAGAGGTAAGTATGGGGTGAGGGGGATGTGGGGAGGTCGGGTGCACAGAGGGTGGGTACAAGTTGGGGAAGGGGGCACTGGAGACAACAAGAGACTTTTTTTTTTCTTTTGCAGGTTAAAAAAAATAACATCATGGGAAGGTTTTTCCTTTACAGGTTTGTTTTTGGTACACTGGGATGGGCTCCCAGTGTGCCACCTGTATTTTTTGGGGAGGGGGACTGAAGCCAAGGGGGACTGGGTCCCCCGCTGGCACAGAAAACAGATCTGTGTTTGTGGGGGTGCATGGTGCCGAGGGGGATTAGGCGCCCTCTCAGCATACAAAACTATTACACGGGACATTATGCCGATGGGGATTGGGCTCCCCTGTTGGCAAATGAACTGGGGAGGGGGCATGTCAACAGGGGGATTGGGCACCCCCATCAGCTTCCATGGAGATTGTGAGAGGAGGCAGGTGACAGCCACTGCCATGTTTATTGAAATGGGACACCAGACAAGGCAAGCTGTGATTCACCGCTGGAATCGGGGACTGCCCTTGCAGCAAGAACAGCTGATTGTTAAATGACGGGGTGCTCCCTGATTACAGCGGTGAATTTCTTTCAAGTTGGTGGCACGCTGCAATACTGCTATCATTGACAGCATGGTCCACTATTGGCGTCACAGAGACCAACCCAAAAAAGCACTGACGACATTGGCCACAACACTGCCGCATCTCCACAACCCAATACTCCAGCAAGCTGCCACAACACGTTTCTTGCACATGCATGCAAGCAAACATAAAAATGGACTAGAGAGGGTGCTGCCCCACCATAAAGAAAGCTTAGATGTCTCCTGGATACAGGTAAGGTCAGTCCATCTTAGCATTTGGCCAGTGCTATTTTCTTTATAAAAATGAAAATATATTCAGTACCCTTTTTATTTTAAAACCCATTTTAATAACTTCACTTATTGTAACAGGGTTCATATTGGCCACCTTTTGTGCACCATTCCTTTGCCTTTTTATTTATGCTGCTATTACATAGAGGGACCATATCAGCTCTTCTCCCATCCTCCGGAACCATACTTGTTTCCAGTGAGCTGTTGAATAAGGCTGTCAGTGAGGCAGATAGTACCTCCTTGAGTTATTTTAGAACCCTTAAGTGCATCTCATCAGGTCCCATGGCTTTGTCCTCCTTTAGAGCTGTGAATCCCTTCCAAACTTTTTCCTATGAAAATGAACTGTTGTCTGCTTCCCAGTTCTGAAGGTGTTCCCCACCGTTCCTGCTACTCCCTGGTGCTGCATCCTCACCAATCTCCACTATGAAGACTGAGCAGAAGTACCTGTTTATGACGTCTGCTTTTTCAAGCAATAGGAATTGATCAATGAGATACCTTTAAAATGGCATCTATCCACTGGAGTGTGCTACCTCAGAGATGGAACTTAATGTAAATTACAGAATTTAGAATACAACTTCAAACTCTGCACTGTAGCCATGCTCCCCTCCTGTTCAAACCTCAAATTTGTTTCTCTGCAGATGACAGCAGTCTCCACAAACCCAGCTCTAGTCTTCTGGTCAACAACTTTTATTACTTTTACTTTTCATTTGTTGTTTCTGTTTATAAGTGTGGACTCTCTGAAATGTCTGCACCAGGGTTATCAGACTAGCCAAAAAAGAGTATTTCTCTACCACCTCCCAGGAGAACCTCAACATTCAAATTCTGGAAAGTAGTCCATGCCCCGTTCTCTCCCCACTGCCCAGTCCCCTCCTCCTAAAAGTAGGCGATATCACTATTTCTGACCCTCCCCCATAGCTATAGAATTTAACATCTTCGCCATCTGTGCTTTCACCCTTCTTGCATCCTGCCTCCATCAGTTCCTCCTCTGCCCGCTCCTTCCACTCTCACCTCCTCTCCTAACTGTTTCTCATTCTCTCCGGTCTCCCCAGCTGACACCCTAAAAGCTCCTCTGGCCCTTAACCCTCATAAAGACAAAAGCCTGGATGGGCTTGACCCTGAGCTCCTGCATCCATTGGCCCACACCATTGCACTTCATTTCTCCTACCTACTGAATCTCTCCTTTATACTTGCCAGTGTCCTTGCAGACTGGAAGCTTGCCACAGTCATCCACCACCCTGGGGGGGGCGACTCATTAAATCCACGTAACTTCTGCCCAATATCTCTACTCCCAATCCTTACAAAACTCTAAGAGCACCTGGTGCTGGCTCAGCTTTCCCCTTTCTTAGACTCTTCTTCCTCCTTCTTCTCCCCCTTCCAGTCTGGTTTCTGTAAGGCCCACTCCACCACTACCTCCCTCCTCTGGCTCACTGACTCTATTTTCTCTGACATGGATCGGGCCGCATCACCTCTGTCATCTTTGTCAACATGGCCACTTTGCCAAAGCCTTTGATACTGTTGCCCACACCCTCCTCCTCAACAAACTTGCAGGAGCTGGTCTCTCCAAGTCTGCCACTAACTGGTTGTGTTCCTGTCTCTTGGGTAGGTCCCAATTAGTCAGGATAGGCAACTCCCTCTCCCCCCTCTCCCCATCAACACAGGAGTCCCTCAAGGTTCCATGGTCAGTCTGATTCTCTTCTCGATATTTCTGAACAACTTACCTACTACCTGCCCTACAGCCGATATCCATATGTATGCTGATTATACTGTTTTGTATACCTTCGTTACGGCCCCCTCAGATGTAATCTAACTTCCCAGCAGCCTTCCAGTAATGTCAGCACGGCTTTTGCACAAATCAACTGTTCCTCAATGCCAAAAGACAGTCTGTATGACTTTTCTTTTCGGCAAAGGCTTGCCAGGCTTACAACCATCCCCTCCTTATACACCCTTGAGGGGTCCCTTTTAGACGATGTTTTCTCCTTTAAATAACTCAGGCTTTTGCTTGACAGGAACCTCAACTTCACTGGACATGTGGATGCTATCCATATAAAGCTACATCCCAAACTTGGCGCTCTATGCAGACACTGTAGCTGCACCTCCCACTCCCTGGCCTGACGTGAGATCATTCAGAAAATGATCCTCCCAATATTTGACTTTGGTGACATAGTTTACAGTGTTGCTATTAAGTTCACCCTCACCGGACTGGGCCCCCTATTTAACTCCTTCAGTAGCTTTGCTCTAAACTGCCCACCACATACATATCACCGTGACTTCTACTCTGCCTTCTCCTTCCCATCTCTAGGGGTCTGATGCCTTGCCCATAGTGCCTTATTAGTTGGGAAGTTCTGGCTTCGCTCCCTTCCACCCTGCCTATATATCCTCCTTTCCACCCCTCCTGCTCCTAACTACACACTCTGCAACTCCCCCTACTGGACCCTCACCCTCCCTGCTCGAACTTCCACTTCTGGACAGGATGCCTTCTCCTATCATTTCCCAAATATCTGGAACTGTCTACCTTTAGATGTCCACTCTGCTGCATCAACGAACTCATCATATCTTCTCTGAAACTACATTTCTTCATCCTGCAATTGCTTCTGACCCACATGCTCTTCCCTACTATTTAATTTCGGTCACTACTTTCTACCTCCCCCTCCTACCCCCCATTATCCTACCCACCCTTATCCTAACACTCTCTTTTTTATTTCCCCTTTCATAAAATTTCTCTTCCTACCCCTCTACTCCCCCTCCTTCCCCATGTTACTGGCCCAGTGGATGTCATGCTGTCCTCAACCCAGTGTGGGGCTTCACTCCAGAGTGTTACAGTTTACCCTTCCTCTATTAATTAGTAAAATGCTCGACATACATAGCCTGACTGTTTTCTGTTATGTCATTATTGTAACTGTTTTATTAGTGAACTTTTGTATAGTTTCACCCTCCATGTTCTAGTTTTGCATTTTGATTGATATTTATGTTTAGCTCATTGCATATTTGATCTTGTATGGTAATTGTATCCCATTTCCCCTTCCCCCAGGATATATATGGGAATGAGCTATTTCGGTTCAGTATATTCCTCCTAGTAAAATTTTCAAATAAATAAGTAAATTTTTTTAAATACTCTGGTTTATTTAGGGTGTTTATTTTAATAAATTGTTAAATTATGCAGTTTATCTGGTTCATGATTGGTTCCTAGAATGTGGAGAAGGCCACTTGATAATACGGTTCACATTTGATGGAATCAACTGCATTTTAGATTTTAAAAAAACTTAACTACAGACTTTTTTTATAGATTTCAAGTGGTTTTATCATTTTTTTCTGAAATGCAGACGTTGTTTTACCCTGTCTGCCAAGTTGTGATTCCTATGTATTGTGATGATTGTTTTATTCTTAACATTTCTGTAGAAATATTATGCAAAAAATATGTCTTTGATTACCTCATTTTGACTGGGAACCATTTATTTATCAGTGTTTGGCATGACTGATAGACCTAAAAAGTGAACAGGACCTAGCAGTTTTAAGACTTGTACGAAGTGTTTTCTGTTCCTGGCAAAGGCAGACTGCTTCAAGCTTTGTCCAAAGTGGGTGGGTCCAGACTATGATTTTATTAATTGTGAATTTGTAAATATTTTGCCATAAAACACAAAAGAAAAAGGCTTTATAAAGAGAAGAATTTGTGGCTTCTCAGTCTGCCTCCAGACATCTCTGGGTTTCAATAGGTGCCAAAAGTTTGCAGTTCCACCAACATTTTAATATTATATTAATGTTTTGATTTATTTTTTCCTTAAGGAAAAAAGGATGACTGCCACATTTGGCTAAGAAATATCATTATAGCTCCAGGGTTCCACCAAGCTGCATCGGCAGCCAAGTTGTCGAAATATGGCATAACGACACCAACAATGTCGGCAGGCAAAATTTCGCCTATCAGACATAGAGTGTTTTTTTTTTGCACCTCCTGCACCCCCAATTTTAATATAACAAACTCCAAGTCGGAGTTTGTTCGAATGGGATAAAATACCAGTGAAATATGCAAAATGTCACCATTGGGTCCATTACAATGAGAACCTTGAAGTTGTCACTATAATGGATTTCAATATCAAAAGTTTGATATTTCTATGGTATATGTAGTTTCAGTAAGGTTTAGACTTAAGAAATTAACAAAAATCCATGGTGTGTAGTTCAGGAAGTACCTAGAAAATTAGATTTGACAGGTATGCACATATTTTTATTAATAGTAGCTGAGACTAGCATTTGAAAAAATATTTTTCATTGCACTACTGCTGTAATGTACTGACTTTATGTAATTGCTTGTTAGTTTTCTCATTCTAAAACTATTTGTAATAGCTGTGTCTGTCCTGTAGGGCATTTCAGTAGCTGCCACCTCTCAGCATAGACACTCCCGCAGGGTATCTCTTGATCTGAATCCCACCAGAGCCACTGCCCACACAGTACAGCACATCTTACCAAAGGGCAAATGACTGAAATCTCTCTGTCACAGCAGAGAACACTTCACTTTAAAAACAAAATATGGTAACAGTAGCCTTCTCTTCAGAAACGGAAACACAGTTTTTGTCAGTTATAACCCAGTTATCTGTACCTCAAATGACTCAGACACAGAAACATGAACTATATAAAAAAATATATTTTAATACTTCCAGATATTTGCACATATGACATAGAATACTACACTAACACTATGGAGGACAGTAATTCTACTGAGATAAAAAGAAAATGTAAAAACACACAGAAAAATCTTACTATACTTCCAAAGTTTTCCAGAGTAGAAAGAGCTTACCATGCTGGACACCTTGATGAATCAGGACAGACTTTATCCTTAGATGTTAACTATTCAGAGACCCAAACCTAACTAACTTGTCTTTCACAGAACTCAGGTTAACAAGATTCCAAAACCAGTCTCCACTCACCCTCAGTACACATGTTCTATGACATCACTTCTAGGCCACATTTTTGTGTCTTGAGAGCTGGGTTCTCTTGGGAAAATGGTCTGGTCTGGACTTCAGGGGATTGTGTATTTCAAAGGACATTTTTCTTGTCCTGCCTCCTGTCTTGCACAGCAGGAGTCACTGCTTCAGTCATTAGCCAGGGCCCTTCACTTAACATGAAAAAGTTGTTTTTGGTTTTGAAGCATGAAAGGGCTGTTTTGGCTTTTCACTCTCTTATTAACTGGCCAGGGATTCCTGTAGTACAGGACAAAGAGATTGTAATCACTAACCAAGGTCATCTGGCATGTCTCTGGTAACTAATTTTATCTCATTTCACCTCACAGATCCATTCAAACTTATCAATACAACCAGAAGGAAATGGAAAAAAAAATACAGTACAAAATGATATGGCAAGTTGTTAAATTATGCCATAGATAAAATTGAGGCATTGGCTCCTCTCTTTGTTCTTGCGGCAGTATCAGTTCCATTTCTGCTGTGGCATCCTACCTCTGTGTCATCCATATTAGGCCTTCTGTTGGGAGTGTGCATGTGTGTGTGTGTGTAAGTGTGGGTGTGCCAGAAGCATTATGCAGAATTTTGAATTTTTGATTTCCGTGATAATCATTATACTTTTAGTGCTGATCACGAGAAGTTCTGTCTTACTGTAGCATGCCTTAAGGTACCTTGAGTCAATTGTGGGGATATAGCTCAGAGGCTGAGCATGTGCAAGGCCCTGGATATATTCTTGTGCATCTCCAAGCAGCAACTTTTGCTATTAAGACAGTGTTCGCCTTCTTAAGCCTGGACAAATCTATGCTTGCCATGGAATCACAAGGCATTCTGGGTAATAGAGTGAGTAAAGAATCCCTATACATTGGTACATGTTTGCATAGCATACTTATTTCATCCCTGCTAAAGAAGTGAGGGGAAGGGGGACATGATAGACCTAAAGTCCCTTCCAACCTTAAATTACTATGTCACTGGTGGGCCCAATGGTGCTGAGGGTTGAGGTGCTGGACGCCACACCTCACACCACACCGGAAACCCAAATTTAGGAACGGACTCGGGTCACTTGGTGGTCGGCCGGGGTGAGGAAGAATCGAGCATCCGCCGACAGCTCTCCTTCCTCAGTGGTGGGGGGACACAGCATCGTGCTATAGACTGACACCCAGCAGAAGCTGGGGGTCAGCACAGGTGCAGTGTTCAGAAGAGGGATGGACCCATGCACAGGGTGTAAGACTGCCTCTGCAGAGGTGGAGACAGTCACCCTGTCCATTGCACATGCGTGGGTTGGGGGAGAAAAATCAGAGGAAAAAGATGAAGCAGGTGGGCACCTTGATGGCTGGCTGCCTCGCGCTGACCCCCAGTGACCTAGATGTTGGCTTCTGAGGGTGGGGGGAACACCGGCGCCCCTCACCACCAGCCCTTTCACAAGGGGGTAACCCATGGGGGATGGCCAGGTGGGATGGGTACAGGAGGTGCCTGGCCAAAGAGATGAGTCCCCTCCGATGGAGGGGCCAGAGCCACCTGCATACTCCACAGAAGAGCAAAAAGTACATATAGAAAAAGAAAATGACTATGTTACTCTGCCACTAAGCTAACACTGGAAATAATGGAGTTGCCACAGTATGCATGCAGTATCTTACTTGCTGCAGTAATCTGAAGTAGTGGGGGACTTTTTTATGGTCAGCAGTGCATGTTTGGGGTTTGGCTGAATTCTTCCAATAGAATTATGCAGAATGTTGAATTTTTGTATTCCATGGTAAACAATCATGCCTTCTAGTGAATGTGGAGAAAGACAAAAAAACAAGACTTGGGGGCAGACCCTAAGTGCTTTAAAAAAAAATCCTGTCATTCTTAAAAACACATGCATTAGAACCAGGGATGGGTCAACCTGCTCAGGAGAAATCACATTCTATGACACAAATTCTGGACTTCCAGCTGCACATAGCTAGTCATAATGTGGTACTATTTAATTGATTGGTGGATACACCACATCATTACTTATTGCATGTTTGATAATAAATATTAAATTATAATTTATTTATTTTATGATTTAGTGTTTTTATTTTACAGAGGAATCCATTTGATAATTGAAATAAGCTCTCCAGGCCATGGGTCACAGTGAAATTACCCACTTCTTGTGTAGTTTAAGGCAGCAGTGCAACAAAATTGAGCAATAAATTTGTTACTACCTTGTTTTCACTATAAAAGATTTCAGGGGCCCGATATTCAAATTCACACAAAGTGGAGTGCAAACATATGCGCTGTGCCTTGCAATTGCCCAGGTACCCAAAGATGCTACAGTTAGTTGAATAATGCACCGGCACTATTCAACTCAATATAGGGCCATGTCAGCCCAGTGCTAGGCCACTTAGCCTTGCCCCGACAGGCCTCCCAAACTACAATGCCAGAATGGATAGCACTGGAGTGGTAGTTGCAGTATTCAAAGGAACCCATACAAATGACGCCATTGGGCATGTAAGGTGCTAAGGGGCAATTTCCATGCCCATTATGGGCTCATTTTCATAGGTAGCAAGGCAGGTTAGCTTAGTGCTTCCCCCCCCAAATGCCCAATCCCTGACATGTAGATATCCCTGGTGGTAGTGGTTCCCCCTCCCTCTGATCGCTGGGCCATACTGTAAAAAAATATATATCCCTGGTGGTATTGGTCCCCCCTCCCTCTGATTGCCGGCCTGTACAGTAAAACAAAATGTATCCCTGGTGCTAGTGGTCACCCCCACTGCTGATCACTGGTCTGTTCTGTGTAAAACAATATCCCTGGTACTAGTGGTTCCCCCTCTAACCAACTGCTGGCCCTTACTGTAAAAAAAAATATCTTTGGTGCTTGTGGTCCCCCCCCCGATAGCCATCCCATTATGTACAAAACAATATCCCTGGTGATAGTGATCCACCCCAACCGAGCACTGGACTGTACTGTGATAACATGAAATCCCTGGCATTCAGTGCCCCCGCACAGCAACAAACCCTCCTGTCACCTTCCCAGTCCCCTCAGTGCCACAGGTGCATATGACAACTGGTACAGCCCTCCTTACACCTCCTCAGCTGGCGCTGTATGTCCTGGCTGACAGCCACCTCTTATTTATAGGATAGGGTGACATGCCCTGTCCAATAAATATGGGACGTGCTCCATGTCTGGACATACAATGGCCAGCTGAGGAGGTGTTTGTATATACAGTACATATATATATATATATTTTTTACAGTAGGGCTGGCAATTGGTGAGGGAGGGACCACAAGCACCAGGGAGTTTTAGTTGTACATTAGGGGCTGGCAATTGGTGGGAGGTGCCAGAGAACAGAGGGGGCGGTTATGCTTTCCCAGCAGCCAACTGGCTAGGTGGCTGCATTACCTCTGGCACCCACTAGGGTTGCCTGGAATTAAGTCAGAGTTTTGCTTGGAGGTATTTGCATTGCGCAGATGTTCTGTGCTAAACCCTTTTGTGCAGCGCAAAGCCGCTGAATATGGAGTAGCGCAGTTATTCATGGCCATGCCCCTCTCTTGCCCACACACATACATTCTGTTTTGCATGGGCACTAACCCTCTTTGCCAGGCAACAGCGCCTTTTGAATATCAGGATACAGCGTAAACCCTGGTTTGCATGGGTAAAGACCCATTAGCATCTGAGCAAACGTTTGAATACTGGGCCCCAGGTATCTTCCAGTTTTATTTCCTGGTAAACTTTTCTAGTTTCACCAAAATGAGAGTATTTTATAAATGTTTTACTTTATTTTTTTCTCAAGAAAAAAGATGGCTGCCACATTTGGCTTAGAAATACCATTGTAAACCTGGTAAGGATTAGGTCCGAGAAAAAATTATGATGCACAGCATAGGAGGTACCTTGAACATGAAGCACGGGCAATTACTGCAGCTGCCCATGTGCTGTCATACCTTAAGTAATATAGCACTGTGGTGATTGATAGAGAAGTAGAGTCCATCTTGTGTGCCCCCCCCCACCACATTGCAGAAACTATACCAAATCTGCCTTTGGACATAATCAGACTTACCAGTCAGAATGCTACCTCTACTCATGCTGTGTAGCCCTCATATACATACAGATATGGTTAACCTTTCATGTTCCAATCCATTTGACTTCAGTCATGTTCTAATCCATTTGATTTCAGTCATGTTCTAATCCATTTGATTTCAGTCATGTTCTAATCTAATCCATTTGATTTCAATCCAGAATGTCTTTTCAACTAAAAGAAAAAATGTTCTTATACTTAAACCTCTCAGAAAAATGTTCTGACCCTCCATAACAGTATTTTTCTCCCCAACCCCCAAAAGTTATTTTATCACATGCCAGACATTTGGAGCCATGGTTCAGGGAATCAGGGGTGTTTTATAAATTTCAACACATGTATTGCATTTTGATCTGTTCAAAACCAATTGTAAGGCTTTTTGATTCCATTTTCTTCCAAATTGAAAACAGGCACATTTCCAGGGTTTGCCATCCTTGTACAAAACATGACAGGATTTGCAGTCACATTATGTGGCTTTCCATGTAACTGTATTTGTTTGTTGGGGAATTTGGGATGACTTGCAAGAAGGATGGTCATTTTCAGGATGCACAAGTTAGCATCTCTCTGCAATATCCTGTACTGCAGTACTCTGTCTGCCAGCACAGATATTCCTGGCTGTCTACCATGATGTCTTCCTGTCTCTACTGAGGCCATTCTTTCCCATAAAACCTGCCAGCACATATCTAGTTATTGGAGTGCAGCCTTTTTCATTGAACTTGTGATAATATATTTATGAAGGCTGTTCCATGTGTAATCTGTCAAAAGGTTACTGGGTACAGCGAAAGCTCTGCAAGAGGCCTCAATAATGAGAAGGTACTGTAAAGGGGAATGAGTCACCACTCTGTCTTTCAGTTGCTTTTTGGAAATAGTGGTGCAGGGTGAAATTCTCAAAAGTAAACAGTATAGTGCATACCACGATTGGCAGAGGCACCGACTCTCAGGGCTTATATTGCTGGAAGTAGTTATACAGTATCTGCTTAAAGCAGTAGTGCGTGTTAGTGGTGAACATTTTGACTTATACTTTCTCATTCTGTTATAGCTTGCCCCTCATCTCCTGTCTTGTATAACTTCTCAGGAGAGACATAGGCAGGTGGAAGCAGTACAGAGAAGGGCAACCAAAATGGTGCATGCACTGCACCAGAAGGGTATGCAGACAGAAGGGTGAAACCCCACTGGTGAAATCCCCCACAGCAACATTTTCGACAAGTTTAAAAAATGTCGCTGAGGGGAACCCTCCAGCGAAATTTCGCCCTTTTGCTGAGTTTCGCCCCCCCTTTGAGTTAACTCTGACTCGAAATTTTGCCTGTGAACATCGGGGATGTCTCTATGCTGAATATTGACAACAATGTTGTCGCGTTGGCATAGGTAAACCCACCAGAAGCCCTACAAGGAAAGACTCAGGGAGTTAAATATGTACTTTCTAGAAGAAAGTAGGGAAAGGGGAGACATGATAGAAACATTCAAATACCTCAAAGATATCAATAGGGTACAGGAAGATGGCATCTTGCACAAAGAGATGCTGAAGGGCAAGGGGACATGATATGAAGCTGGAGGGGGGAGACTTGGAGGGGGATGTGAGGAAATACTTCTTTACAGAAAGGATGGTGGATGTCTGGAACAGTCTCCTAACAGAGGGGGTGGGTGCAGAAATTATAGCATGTATCAAACATGCATGGGATAGACACAAGGGGACCCTGGTAACAGGGCTGATGGGGAGGCTGGAGATCAATTAGGGTCTCCGGTAGTATAGTAGGTAAGGACCTTAGGGCAGACTAGTTGGGCCAGAAGGTCTTTTTCTGCCAAAAGCTTCTATGTTTCTATGTAATTTGTTTGCCCAATTGTGAGTCTGCTTTAGACCTTTTTTGACAATGAAATAATAAAAGGAGCACTCCATTTAGTATAGCTTGGTACAGGTTTCATTGGTAGTCTCTGTTTTTGAACACCCATTGTTTAACATCTCTTCGCTTGTTACTAAAATGAACTAGGGTGAGCAGACAGTGCTCCCTGATAGCAAGGGAAATGAGGTGTACTAAAACAACAGACAATAATGATGAAAACCTGGTCTGAGCCATATTTAAAGGAGTGTTCCTTTTAATGTTTTAAATGTAAAAAAAAATTGTGACTGCAGACTCAAAATGGAGAAATAAGGATGTTATACAATTTGGGAGATAAGGGGCAATCCAAAATACTGTATTCAAAGATCACATTGTACTTGCTTGAATGTATTTCATCTACTAATTGTATGAATATCAGTTTATTGTATTGTTTTGTCTTTTCTCTGATCAGGTCATCCATGAAAATGGGCATGTATCGAACCTTGTTAACAAATTTAAATTAAAAAAGTAGGTCAAGATATTCACTTTAACTTGTACTGCTGCTTTATATCCTGGGTACAGAATTTATTTACTGTCTGTTTTTATTTTGTTCCCCCCTGCCAAGCCTGGACAACCCAGACCACCATGGCTACACCCTTTCTTCAGCTGGGTCAGTACGCAGGTACCTGCACGCCAAAGTTCAGTTCCATAAAGCTACATCAAACAGGGCAAACCTGACTCCTTCAGTCTCTCACAGATCACACTTAATTTTGTGCTGAAATTCGTAATTCTGATTCTCAGTCCATGAACTTACGAGCCAGGTGACATCGAGATGTGGACAGAGAATCAAGCAGCAGCTCAACAAGCAGCACTGGCAGAGAGTCAGGAGAATGTTGCTAGACTCAAAGTCATTTTGGCAAGGAGTTGTGAGACCATCTCTCCTGCTCTAGGCCCTGACCACCTAGTCAGACACTGCTACCTCAAAGGTTACCAGAAGGAAGGAGCAGTTGGACTATGATGGGCTCAAGGAGGGCAAGGATGATAGAATCAGGAAAGCTGGGGGATCAGGAAATGGCCACCCTACTCATTCAGTGCCTCTAAGAAACTCCTACACCATTCTGGTGGAGTGGGGCTGCCATGAAATGGTGCCCAACATGGTAGACAATGAGGATGTGGTGGACTGCCCAAATGGAGTACCCGGGGGGGGGAGACCCCCAGAGAAGGAGGAGGCAACTTTTAGTAGGGGACTGTATAGTTAGGGGATAAAGTTGGGGGAAGGAAAGGGGATAGAGAGGGAGGGTGGAAGGAAAGGGGGATAGGGAGGGAGGTTACGTGCCTACCTGGCACAACTGCTCGGAGGGACGGAAAGCATATCCACTGGATTGCAAGAGTGATAGGAAGAGGGAGCTAGATGTCATTGTCACCTGGATACAAATGACCTAGCTCAGAAAGGGACTGGGTCAGTGCAGGAGCAGTTTAGGGAGCTGGGAAAGGATCCTAGGCAGGTAGCATGCACTGTAGTCTTTACAGGAGTGCTGCCTGTCTACAACATGGGCAAGGAGAGGGAGCTCTGCACTATGGCCTTCAATTCATGGTTGAAAGAAGGGTGCAGAGAAGAGGGGTATGGCTACATAGGGGACTGGGTCTCCACCTGGAGGGATCAGAATTTGTACCAAGGGGATGATCTGTATCCATCCAGGAGGGGAATGGCAGTCCTCAGTGGATGGTTTAAGTGCTACTTTGATGGACATTGAAACTAGTCAAAGTGGGGGTGGCAGAATGCAAAGGGGTGGCAGAAACTGCCCACCCCACACACAGGCTGAGATGGAAGGTTAGAGAATTTCTGAGAGAAATGATTCCCACCAAAATGAAGGACAACTAAGGATGCAAGGGATCAACATGGGGGGAGGGGGGAAGAGAAGCAGGCAGCATGAAAAGCAGAGGAAGGGGGAACAACTAGAGAACATGAACAAGGGACACAAGTAGGACTAACAATATCTGTACAGCCATGTGTGTCAATGCTAGAAGTCTGGGAAATAAGATACCGAACCTGGAGACCACTATGGTAGAAGCAGGGCTGGATATTATGACCATCATCGAAACATGGTGCACTAACAAACATGACTGATAAATGGGCATACCTAGGTACACAATGTTTAGAAGAGACAGAGTAGGAAGGAAAGGTGGGGGAGTGGTGCTTTATGTTAAAGAAAACATCATAGCGACAGAGATACAGGGAATTTAGGGGGAAAAGGTGTTATGGGTCAACCTTGAGTCGGGAAACTGAGCCATCATTTGGACTGGAGTGACTTAAAGGCCTCTGGCACAGGGAGAGAGCTTAGACAAAGAGATGTTGGAAAACATTGACAAAATGGCTAAGAAGGGGGAAGTGGTGCTGGTGGGGGACTTTAATCTGCCAGATACAGAGATGAGTCTATGTACTGCAATGTCAGCTAGAAGCAGGAACATCTTGTACTCCCTGCAGGGGGCATTTCTCAGGCAGCTGGTCAGTGAACCCACTTGGGGAGGGTCAGTATTGGACCTAGTATTCACAAATGGGAACAGTGTGGAGGATGTTATAGTGGGAAGTCATCTGGGGACCAGTGACCATTGCACAGTATTGTTTAATATAAGAACAACAACAGAAACCAGCTGCACAAGGGTAGGGGTCCTGGATTTCAGAAGGGATGACTTTACAAAAATGGGGGACTGCCTCTCAAATTACCTGGTTGGGGGAAATGTTGGGAGGGGGAAGGCAAGTGTGCCAGTTTAAAAGAGAGCACAGTAATGGCAACAAACTTTTATGTCAGGCAAATAAGCAAAGGTAGAAGGAGGAGACCATTACGGTTCTCAAGGGCAGTGGAAGAAAAAGTAAGAGCAAAACCAGTGGCATTCAGAAGGTATAAGGAGACCCAGAGAGAGGAAGACAGATGAGTGTATCTGTGGAAACAGAGGGAAGCAACAAGGCAGTAAGGACATCAAAAGTGCAAGCTAAAGAAAGAATAGCCCAGTCAGTATTGAAGGGGGAAAATATAATTTTAAGGTATATCAGCAAGAAAAGGTAGACCAAGGGAGGGATTGCACATCTAAAAAGGGAAGGAGGGAGCTGTACTGAGGAGAATCAAGAAAAGGCAAACATCTTAAACAAATATTTCAGTTTAGTGTTCACAGTTGAGGGGAAAGGGGAGGGACCAAGAGCTTGGAGGGAAGGGAAGTGGACACCAGTCAGAGGAGAGGGTCAGGAAAGCACTCACTTATCTGAGGGTGGACAAAGCCATGGGGGCAGATGGGGTGCATCCAAGAGTGCTAAAGGAACTCAGGGAGGTGCTAGCTGCACCCCTGACAGACATGTTTAACAATTCAATGGAGACTGGCGTGGTCCTGGAAGACTGGAGAATGGTGGATGTAGGACCACTTCACAAATGGGGTAGCAAAAAGGAGGCAGGAAACTACAGGCCTGTCAGCCTGACATCTGTAGTGGGGAAATTGATGGAGGTGCTATTAAAGGAAAGAATTGTGGAACAACTGGAATCCCATGGACTGCAGGACCCGAGGCAGCATGACTTTACAGAGGGGAGGTCATGCCAGACAAATCTGATAGATTTTGTTTGACTGGGTAACCAAGGTGTTGGATTAGTGAGGGGCGGTGGACGTGACCTACCTGGACTTCAGCAAGGCCTTTCACACCATTCCACATACAAGGCTAGTAAACAAGTTGGGTAACATGGGGGTGTGCAAAAAGGTGGTAACCTTGGTAAGAAACTGGTTAGGAGATAGGAGGCAGAGTTTAGTGGAAAATGGAGTTCACTCTGAGGAGGGGAGAGTGAACAGCGGGGTACCGTAGGGGTCAGTACTGGGGCCAGTCCTCTTTACTGTCTTTGTTAGTGACATAATAGAGGAACTGGAAGAGAAGGTCTGCCTCTTTGCGGATGACACCAAGATCTGCAACAGTGTGGACACATAGGAGGGGTGCAAAGGATGGAGAGGGATTTAAAATGACTGGAAGAGTGATACAGAATTGTCCGTTAAGGTTTAATACAAAAAAAAGTAAAATAATGCACTTGGGTCATAGATACCCGGGGGGGGTTGCAGTAAAAAATAGGTGAGAAACACTGGCAATGACCAAGCAGGAAAGATACCTCAGAGTAATCATATTGGATCACCTGAAGGTTTTTTTTTTTTTAGTTTATTGGTCTAGGAATTAATACCTTTGAGTCAAGGCTCTTTTACAAAGGTTCCACGTCACATAGTACCTAAAAAACAAGACATGTAATAACAAAAATGTTCCATAACAAAATTGTTCAGCAATTTACAAAGGCAGTAATAAATCAATAATTATTATTTCAAGAAAGAAAGATACTCAGAGGCATTTTAGGAAAGATAAGGAGGGAAAAGCAGGAGGAGACAGAGGAAGAAAGAGAAGAAAGAGAGAAAAAGAAAGAGACTCAGTAGCAGACAGGACCAGTTAGTGGTACTCCGGGTGTCTTTGTCAAATGACGGACCATGGTGAGGGATGGACAATGGAGGGATAAGCCTTTAGTCAAAGCAGTCACAGGAGCTGGAGGCAGAGAGGTGAGCGTAGAGCATGGATTTGAAAGCTCCCAGTGATGTGGAGGATAGAGTAGGTAAGCTAAGGGCATTTGTACTAGTAGGGGCCCGGTAGGCAGACGATCTTTGTCCCTGAGTAGTCCGGAATCTGGGGACCTGAAAAGGTTGGTGCTCAGATCTTCTGGTGGGACGTGTGCCATTATTCAGACAGAGTAGGTCTTGGATACACGGTGGAGTCAGTCCCAGGATTGATTTTTTTGCCATCAAGCAGGTGAGATACATGAGGCGATTGGAGAGTTGTAACCAGGCAGTGGCTAGACAATGCAACAAAGTGACTGGGAGAGCCAATGGAATGCTGGAGTGCATAGGTAGGAGTATTACCAGCAGAAAGAGGGAAGTGGTGTTGCCACTTTATATGTCCTTGGTAAGACCCTACCTGGAGTACTGTCATCAAAAGTCCTATGAGGAATGACTAAGGGAACTAAACATGTGAGGTACTCCCTGGAGGAGAGGAGGAATGGGGGGATATGATCAAGACCTTTAAATACTTCATGGGAGTGAATAAGTTACAAGTAGGAGTTTTTTTTGGGAGGAAAACATCATCTAGAATAAGGGGTCACAGTATGAAGCTGGGGGGGGTAGGTTCAGGAGAGATGTGGAGGAAATACTTCTTCATAGAAAGGGTGGTGGATGCCTGGAATAGTCTTTCAGTAAAAGTAGCAGGGTGAAAACAGTGGTGGGATTCAAAAAGTCTGGGATAAGCACAAGGAAATCATAAGGGAAAGATAGAGGGTGGAAGAGAAAGTGCCATAGACATGAAAAGGTCTACAGTGTAAGCAATGCAACAAAGAAAAGGGGCAGACTGGATAGAGCAAGTGGCCCTTATCTGCTGTCAGTTTCTATGTTTTATGTTTCATAACATGCAAAATCCCACCCACAACATGGTGTTACAGAGCTTGATTTACTGGATTTGTAGGACGAAAGAAGATGCATGGCCCATCAAGATTGTCCCCCCACAAGTGTGGGACATTAGCTTAAAGGATAGTTTTTACATAACCAGTTATCAAGATTTAGTTTGAAGGTTCAAAGTTAGAACAGTTTACTAAGTCTTTAGGTAATGAATTCTAGCCTTTAGCTGCTCTAATGCTAAAGAAATTATCTCGCTTATTGGTGTTAGCCCAGTTGATGACCAATTGCTTATTATGTTGCCTTCTGGCTATGCATTTAGTGGAAAGTGATAAGCCACACTGAGCCTTTAAGATCGGTGATTTTAGGATTTTAAATGTAAACAAGATGTCTCCTCTATGTCTTCTAAGGTGCAGGGGTAAGAGATCAGGGGCCTTCAACCTAGAGTTATAATTCATAGAAGATAGTTTGGGGATCATTTTTGTGAGTCTCCTCTGGATCTGTTCTAGTCTATCAATGTATTTCCTGAGGTAAGGGTTCCAAAAAGGGGAACCATAGTCTAGGTGAGGTCATATGTATGTCCTATACAAGGGAATAAGGCAGTTCTCAGATTTGCTAATAAAGTTTTTTTTTTTATTTGCTTTAAAATGATGCTGGATGTGCGAGCTACTTTATTACAATTGGTAGAGGAAGACAGTTTATTGTTGATTAGGATACCTATGTCCCATTCACTGGTAGAAGTCTGTAGAAGTAGGTTGTTAAGATAATGCTTGTTTAGTGGATTGTTTTTACCTAGGTGAAGAACTGTACATTTCTCAATGTTGAATATCATGGAATTTAATGTTGCCCATGATTCAATAGTTCTTAAATCTTTTTCTAGTGATAATATACTAGAACGATTGTCCACTCTACCACCAAGTTTGGTATCATCGGCAAATTCTGAAATGAAATTACTGGGACTAATAGACATATCACTAATGAAAATATTGAAGAGAGTAGGACCAAGCACAGACCCCTGAGATACACCACTTGTTACACGTCCAGTTTTAGATTTTGAGCAATTTACTCTTACAGTTTGTGTTCTGTTTGTGAGCCACCTAGAGGTCCAATTAACTAAATAGGTAGAAAAACCTAGGGAGTGAAGTTTGGTTATAAGTTTAAAGTGACATACTTTATCAAATGTTTTACTGTAGTCAAGTAAAATATCATCGGTAGGAGTATTATAATCAAGGAGTATACTGATGTTATTATAAAAGGATATGAAGTTGATAGTATATGAATGCCCAGTTTTAAACCCATGTTGTGAATAGTCATTGATGTCCAGCTTACAGATTTCTTGATCTAACCATTCTTTAATTAGGCGTTCCATAACTGTCCCTATAGTCGATGTCAGACTAATAGGTCGATAGTTGCGGACCTCAGACGTGTTGCCTTTTTTATAGATTGGTGTCACAATGGCTTGGCACCAATCATCAGGAATTTCACATTCTGTTAGGGATAGTTAAATAGTAATGTTAATGGAAGATTCAATTCATAGGAGATTTCTTTAAGAAATTTGGACTGGATACTATCGGGACCTGAGCTTATGGATTTGTTTATGAAGGATAAGGCTTTACTAAACTCTTCTTGTGAGAACTGTATGGGTGGAAGATTACTAATATATGGGGAGGAGTTGGATCATTTTTTATAAAATACAGAGCACAAATATTTATTAAAGTGATTTGCTACTTCAAGATCGGAATTTGAAATAGATCCATTAATGCATATAGGTCCAACTGATCTGATATTCCCATTTTTGCTACTACTATAAGAAAACAATGATTTTTTTATTATCTTTAGAGTGTGTTAGGTTAAATTGTAGTCTGAACGTGTATTTTTTTATCATTTTCTTTACAGCTTTGACCACAGTTTTTTAATGTAACAAGGTGGTGGGACTTGGGGATGCTTTGGGTTTTTTAAACCTTTTTTCTTTAATTCAAATCTGTTTACGTATAGAGTTAGTGAACCAGATGGGGATTTTACCCTTTTTGTTGTATTTAATTTTGTTTGGAACATATTTGTGTTCCAAAGAGAAAATTATGTTTTTTTAATTTATCCCATGCACTATTTATTGTTGAGTCACTGAAGGATTTCTCCCAGTTATACTTGTGAAGTGCTTCATTAATCTTTACAAAATTTGCTTTGCTATAGTCCTTGTAAGTTGTGTTATTGGTTAGAGGTGTTGGTTTGACATTGATACTAAAGAAAATAGAATTATGGTCACTGTTAGCTATAGGACCCTTAATTTGGGTATCAGAAAATCTGTACTCAGCGTTAGTAATGACCAGGTCAAGTATGTTTTTTTCCCCGGTGGGAAAGCGGACTAACTATTCCAGACCAGAATCAGTAATCAGTGTAGTGTAGGCTTTTTCTTGTTCAGTTTTACCAATGACGGTCTCCCAATTGATGTTAGGCAAATTAAAATCACCCATTATTAGGATATCTCCTTTGTCAACCATTTGAGAGATTGAGTCAATTAAATTATGGGTGTATAGTAAGTCAGCCGATGGGGGTCTGTAGCAAACACCAATGGTAAGTTTAGGGTGACCCTTAAGTTAGATGTAGACCCAAATAGATTCTGTATTAGTGGTGGAGGGAACCTTGTGAGAGGGGATGTCATCATGAACATAGAGACAGGCACTCCCACCACTTTTAATGTCTCTATCCTTGTGATAGAGTTTAAAATTGGGAATTTCCTTAATCCAGTCTGATGATTAATCCCACCGAGTTTCTGTAACTGCTATAATGCTCAAGTTATGAAGAATGCAATCTGCTTCAAGCTCTGACATTTTGAGATTATTTAGTGATCTAGCATTAAAAATGAGGATGTTACATATTGAACTGTGCTGTTTAATGTTATCTGAAGTAAGAGAATTGGGAACATTCCCTTTCTTCCCAATCCATTTAGTTTAAATGTGTAGGAGAATGCAAGCTATTTATTGTAGATGCCAATGATTTTCCCAAAGGGACACTTCCCCTTCTGCTGAGGTGCAGACCGTCCCAGTAGAAGAGGGAGTTTCTATCACAGAAGTTTTCCCAGTGTGTGATACAATGGATGTATTGCTTCAGACACCATTTTCTCAACCGCACAATAATTTTTATTTTATTTGTAATGTCTGAGGTAGCCCTGGGTACTGGGAGAGTTTCAGAAAAACACATTGTGCAACCCTTTTCATCTAGTAGATTGTTTAAGGCAACAAAGTCCTGTTTTAGTTGTAGTAAATTAGTGCGATTAATGTCGTTGGTGCCCGCATGGATTACTACTAGAGGTTGGTGCCAGCATCCAATAGAATGTTATTTAACATTCCAGTAATATCAGACACCTTTGCTCCTCTAAAACTAGAACAAGATTGATGTGATTTATCAGGGCTGCAAATGGTTCTGTCAATGTGCTTAGCGATGGAGTCGCACAGAACAAGGACCTGATGATGGTGGGTAATGGGGACTTGACTATCATTAATTTCCATTGGAACTGAATTTAATGAAGTAGTGTTGGGAGTGGGACTAGGTTTTATAGACGATTTTGCCTTATTTGATTGAATTCCTTGATGCTGGGACATAGGCGGTTCAATATCTAAATATAAAGAACTAGGAAGTAACAGTGGTGGAGTGGTTATCAGTGAAGTGGGGACAGCTAGATTGGTTTCTTTTTTTTATACTTCAAATTTTATTCAATTCAAGTTTACATGGCTGGACTACAGTTTCAAACAATATTCATTCACCTTTTCTAATGGATCTATATCTCATTACTAGATTTAAATAAAAAAACATTCTGGGAACTGGACAGATACATTATATGCCTTACAGTCTCTGTATCAGTTAAAGCCTTTTGTGTCCATTTTTCTTGAAGGAATGTTTGTTCCTGTGTTACCTCTTTTCACAAGGGAAGCTAGGTTGGTTTCAATTGATTCCTCCCACTTTATAGCACTGCATCCAATCTCTGCCAGCCATTTTGGAAAGCTGATCTGTAGGGACTAGGCAGGCTTCTGAAACTTTGTTAACCTGAACTGCCTGAGTACTCCAGGAAGCAAATATGAGCTAAAGGTCAGACACAGTGTAGCAGGCCTATGCTCTAAAGCAGGAAACATAAAGAAAGGTGAGAACCAAACTAGTGAGATAACTATTAAAGCAGAAAGCTTCTAGACCAAAGGGGACCTGAAAAAGTGTCCCTCGTAGCCGCAAAATGTTGGTCGGCCCTTTTAGGTGTCACAGTTATGTCTTACTGAAATCATAATAAAAAAGTGCAAAAAAAATCAATGACAAAGCAAAGCAGAACTGTTCCAGAACTTTATTTAGTAAAAGTGAAAAAGCACAACACGAATTATGATTTTTTTAATTAATTTTAATGTTTTACATATTTAACACTTTATGTTGTCGACATCAGAAAATGTTTAACTCAACAGTCATTTTAAATAATTAATATTGATGACGCAACATTAGCATAAAGATAAAGTCCACTATAGTTGGGGGGATCCGAGCGCATTAATAGAAACAATAGTTAAAGCTAAATTTAAATCTTGAGTGGGTATGCCACAAGCTTAAGATGCCATTAACCCTTAAAGAAAAACTGTTATTTGTTCAACCCTCTGGTGACCAAAATCATAATGTAATGTTATTTTTATGATTAGAAAAATCAACAGTCAGGATTTCATCGAAATTGCATCTATTCCTCAACTCCGTTCTCCAAAGACGGCATCTCTTCCTCAATATGGGTCAGTTCTTGCTGCTCTTCATCTTTTTTGATTATTTTCTTCACCATAATGTAAGACTTAAGTTGATCAGGATCAAAGAAAAGTCGAGTTTCTTCTCCACAAGTAAGAAGGCACTTAGCCGGATAAAGAACCTTGATAGTAACACCAATTCCCTTCAACTCCTCTTTATACTGTAAAAACTGTTTTATTCTCTTTAATGTTACTGGGGAAATGTCCAGAAAAATATGGCAAATAGTCTGTTTGTAATGTAAGGCACCAATTTTCTGTGCTGTATTTAGTACCAAATCTCGATCCATAACAAATGCCAGAGAGAAAATAATAGTAGATTTGGGTCCTGATTTATAAGTGAACACATGAGTTTGTGTCTGGGCCTGAGTAAAAACGGCAGTAGAATCCAGAGAAAGCAGTTCAAAACTGACATCTTGGGAAGAAATGTTCTGTTGAGCCATATCTGGAATTTTGCTCATAGGAGCTTGAAAAGCTCTTGTCATAAAAGATAAATTTAACTGGGGAAGATTTAAGACAGTCACAAACAGGTCATTCAAAAAATCCATTAACGAAGGGAATACCCTATCATAAGAATTAGGCACCCCAATTAACCGCAAATTCTTATAGTGCATGGTGTTCTCTAGTGTTTCAGTTTTTCTCTGCAAAGCAATTATTGCCCTTAGATTTGCAGTGGTTAGGGTTTCATTTGTAAGGGATTTTTGCTGTACCTTATTCATTTCTTTCTTTCTTTAAGGTCTCTTGAGTATCTTGAATTTTAGCCATTTCTACTTTAATTGTCTTAATTTCTTTATTGAGACCTTCAGATTGAGTAATCAATAAGTCTAGTTTTTTGTCAAAAATGGTCAAAAAGGAGAAGAATCCAGTAAAGGAAGCCAGCGCTTCTTTTAAGTTTATAAAGTCAACTTTGGTCGGGATAGCAGGCATCTGACGGTAAGTTTGCTTTGTACTCCCCTCATCGGAAACAGAGTCTCATACAGAACTCTCCAGGCTGACCCCTTTGGCCTGCCATTCAGCAGTACCATTTTTTTTCTTTGGAGTCTTCTTTCTAGTCACCACAGTCACCATAGCAGGAGAAATATCAGCCTGGACCTCACAGGATTTAATAGAATCAGAACAGACAGATAGATTGTGTGTTACCAAAGCAGTAGCTGAATTGAGACAGTAAGATAAGGGATCCGAACTATTGGTTTTATTTTCATTCACCTGAGCCCCAGGATACATTGTAATAAGCTGCTTAATTGTCTCCAGGTCAGTGTTAAACGGAGCTGCCACTGAGCCCATAATGGCAATCAACCTGGGATCCAAGACATTGATTAGAAAGCGGTCTAATGGTCCTTTGGAAGCAGGCGTATCCAAATCTGAGGAAGATGAGTCTTTCTTCATCTTCTGCTGAGTAGTTTTCAAAAAATCCTTGGTTTGTTTAGACATACGCACTGATGCTGACTTTTTTCATTTTACAAGGACTAAAAACTCTTGAAAACTTAGGACCTGGGAGAGTGCTCTTTAGCATGGCTACATGTCCTCCGCCATCTTGGATCCACCAAAAAGAAGAAGCTCATGAATTACAACGTTTTTGACTACAAGTACTTCTCGTAGGAGGCCACTGTTGGAGTGCTGGGCTGGGTGAGCATCTTCTGAGCTCTGTAAAGCTGAACCCAGCCAGTGTGGTTAAGGGAAGTCTAAGCCAGGGTTAGGCCTCCAGGATCTGGTGGTCTATTTTGAAACCAGCCCATCAGTTCTTGTGATAGCTGGAGCAGCCCTTATGTTATGAAACAGAGCTACACAGCAGAAATATATTACTCCTAAATGTGTCACATACTGTACCAGTGGAATGGGCAGCCTGGGTTCTGAACCTGACAGTGGCTTTTACATTGCAAACTACCTAAAACAGAATGTTCATGACAGGGACATTTTAGAAGTACCTTTTCTAAAACATCAAGGTTACAAAATGCATTTGAAATGTTTTTAATCAGACAGCACTGTTATCTTATGTAAAAAAATGTTACAAGAATTTTAACTTCTGTATCATAGTGACAAATGCATATCAATAAAATCATTTACTATTACATTTACTATGACATACATACTTTGTATGGGATTCAAGCCTGGGTCTCGGGTATGGCATGCAGAGAATTTCCCACTGTGGTCCCAGCTTTCCAAGATGTAGTCAAACACCTCATCTACTATGAAATATTTGGTGAGAGTGTGTATACAAAATGTAAGGTTCTGCAAGGATGTGAACTCCAGGGTCCGGATTCTCAACTCCACAACTCCAGTTGTGTACCAAAATCTCTGCAGCTGTGGAGACTGGTATTCTCATCTGCCACAGCAGCAGAAGATGTTACAGCTGGTCCCACCAGGCCTATACTGGCACAATGGTCTGCATCTGTCCAGGAGGGGAACCAGGATCCTAGGTGATAGGTTTAAATGCTTCATTGGCAAACATTTAAATTAGCCAAGGGGGGAGGCACTGAAAAGGAGCAGGGAAATCCTAGCCTCCCCCCAAAAATCAGGGTAGTTAGTGAGGTAAACACCAAGATAAAGAAGTCGATAAGGAGAAGGGCTGGGGTAAATGGAGAAAAAGGCAAAGGCAGTAAGGACAGGGATGGGGCAAAAAGGGGTAAGGCCATCAAAAAATGGAGGGTAGTGAGTACCAATGCCTGTAGTCTAGGTAACAAGCTCCCTGAACTGGTGGCCTTGATGGAAGAGGGATGCCTGGATATCGTGGCAGTCACAGAAACATTGTACACAGAGAATTATGACTGGGATATTAACATACAAGGGTACACAATCTACAGGAGGGATAGGGTGGGTAGAAGAGGGGGAGGAGTAGCTCTCGATGTAAGGGAAGAGACCAAAGTAATGGAACAAAAGGGTAAACGGAGGAGAGGAGGCTCTGTGGATCACCCTGGAGACTGTAAATGGCACCACAATCCACACAAGGGTTGTATACAGACCCCTGTCTCAGGGGGAGGAAATGGACAAGGAAATGATAGAAGACATCCTTAGGATGGCAGAGAGAGGGGAGATATTGTTGATGGGGGACCTGAATATGCCAGATATTAACTGGAGCACCTTTGCTGCAGCCACACCCAAGAGCAGGGTCATTCTTGATGCCCTACAGGGGGCATGCCTCAGACAGCTAGTGTTGGAACCCACTCAGGAGGGAGCAATGTTAGATCTGGTACACTCAAACAAGGACAGAAAGAGGATCTCAGCTCTAGAAGTGGGTAGCCATCTGGGAACAAGTGACCACCAAACAGTTCACGATAAACTCAGCCAGAGTCAAGCCATACAAAAGTAAGAGTACTGGAATTTAGGAGGGCTGACTTTGTCAAAATGGAAGCATGCCTCAGAAAAGCACTAGCAAACAGGCAAGAAGGAGGGGCAGAGAAACAATGGGTAAACATCAAAATTGCCATCACAGAGGCAACAAGCCTTTGTGTGAAGCAAATAAACAAATCAAAACAAAAGAAAAAAAACACTATGGTTCTCAAAAAAGGTGGTGGGGAAGTTTAGGGAGAAAAAGATTGCATTCAGAAAGTATAAGGAAACACAGAAGGAGCAGGACAAAGAACTGTACCAGTTAAAGCAGAAGGAAGTGGGGAAGGCAGTCAGAATAGCAAAGGCCCAAACCAAGGAAAAATAGTCAACTTGGTTAAGAAGGGGATAAAGCCTTTATAGGTACATTAGAAAGTGAAGAAAGACAAAGGGAGGGATAGTGAGGCTTAATAAAGGGAGGGTGGTGGGCAGAGAGGATAGTGAAAAGCAGGGATACTGAACAAATACTTCTGCCCAGTATTCACAAAAGAAGAGGAGGGGGAGGTACCTAATCCAATCAAGAGAAAGCACTCTGGATAGGGGAGTCAATATCAGTTCTTTCACAGAAGAAAGGGTTCTGAAAGAACTCCTAAAACTGAAGATAGACAAAGCAATGGGGCCTGATGGGATTCACCCCAGAAATCTAAAAGAATTAAGGGGAGAACTAGTGACACCACTGACTACCCTTTTTAACAAATCATGGGAGGATGGTGTGGTACCTGAGAACTGGAGGAGGGCAGATGTGATTCCCCTTCACAAAAGTGGGAGCAAGACAGAGGCAGAAAACTACAGACCTGTCAGTTTGACCTCAGTGGTAGGGAAAATGATGGAATCACTTCAGAAGGAAAGAATTATTGAGAACCTAGAGGCTAGTGGGGCACAGGATCCAAGGCAGTATGGATTCACAGCGGGAAAGTCATGTCAGATGAATCTAATCAATTTCTTTGACTGGGTGACCAAAGTAGTAGACCAGGGAGTGGCTGTGGACATGGTCTACCTAGACTTTTACCAAAGGCATTTGACACAGTCCCACACAAAAGATTAATAAATAAATTATCCAGTCTGGGAGTGGGTCCCAAGGTGGTTGCCTCAATAAAACATTGGCTGGACAACAGGACACAGAGGGTAATAGTAAACGGAGTCCACTCTGAAGAAAGGGGGATTACTAGTGGGGTACCACAGGGTTCAGTACTGGGTCCTGTCCTTTTTAATGTCTTTATAAGTGACATTGCAGAGGGACTGTAAGGAAAAGTATGTCTCTTTGCAGACATCACAAAGATCTGCAACAGTGTTGATACACAAGGGGGGTGGAAAGGATGAGAAGGGACTTGGCAAGGTTGGAGGAATGGTCAGAAGTATGGCAGCTTAGATTCAATGTAAAGAAGTCCAAAGTAATGCACCTGGGAAACAAAAACCCAGGAGAAGAGTACACAATGGGGGTAGTAACAACAACAAAATGGAAAGGGACCTGGGGGTAGTCATATCAGATGACCTAAAGGTTAGCAAGCAATGTGAGAAGGCAGTAGGGATGGCTGGGGGGATACTAGGATGTATAGGGAGAGGCATCACCAGTAGAAAACAAGAAGTTGTTATCCCTCTGTACAGACAGTTGGTGAGACCCCATCTGGAATACTGCGTGACGTTCTGGAGACCCCATCTCTGCAAGGACATAGACTGAATGGAGGCAATCCAGAGGAGGGCAACTAAAATGATGCAGGATCTGCAAAATAAGCTATATGAAGAGAGACTAAAAGAGCTTAATATGTATACCCTTGAGGAAAGGAGGAAGCGGGGGGACATGATAGAAGCATTCAAGCACCTCAAAGGAATCAACAAAGTCCAAGAGGGTAGCATCTTTCAGAAAAAGAGATGTGCAAGAATAAGGGGACACAATTTGAAGATAGAGGGGGGATGGCTCAGGGGCAATGATAGGAAGTATTTTTTCACAGAGAGTGTGGTGGATGCATGGAACGGCCTTCCTGAGGAGATTGTGGGGTCAAAAATAGTGGGGGAATTCAATACTGCATGGGACAGACATAAGGCAATTCTTGTGGGAGGGTAGGAAGAAATAGGCTGTTGGATAACTAGGATCTGCAGCTTATTCAATAGGCAGAGAAATGGGCAGACTAGGTGGGCCAAGCAGTCCTTATCTGCCAGCAAAGTCTATGTTTCTATGTTTTCACAGCTGCAGGGAAAAAACACCTCAAGGCACTTGTACATAATTAATGAAAACAAATCAATAAATAAACAAATACAACTAATTAAAACCATAAATACAGCAGATTAAAATTCATAATAACAACAGCAGTGTTAAAATTCAGAGTACACTAGGCTAAAAAGATGTGCTTTCAAAGCCACTTTAAAGCTTTGGACGGTCAGGCAATCTCACACCCGACCAGGTAGAGAATTCCACAGGGTGGGGGCCATGAAACTGAAAGTCCTAGCCCCAGATGTCTTTAAACAGACCCTGGGAATGTCTAGCAATCCCTCATCAGTGGATCGGAGAGGGCGGGACAGTAGGGATGAAGGAGATCTTGCAGGTAAACAGGTCCCTGGTCGTCTAGGGTCTTATAGGTCAGCAAATTGACCTTGAAGGTAATCCGCACTGTACTGGCAGCCAGTGCAGTCCATGGAGCACAGGTGTTATATGACTGGTCCTAGAAGTACAAGTCAGCAGCCTGGCTGCAGCATTCTGCACTAACTGCAGGCAGCGGATATCAACCCCCGGTGGCCCAAGGTAGAGGGCATTGCAGTAGTCAAGGCAGAAGGGAATGAAGGTGTGGACCAAAGTTGGAAGATCGTCAGAAGGAACCAGTTGCTTCACCTGGGTGACATTCCTCAGATGGTAAAAAGAGGTTTTAACAACTGCTGACACCTGAAATGTAAGGGTCAAACAGTCATCAAACATAACGCCCAGGTTCCACACCCAGTCTGAGGTAGTTAGCAGAACACCCCCAAGCCATAGACCTGAAGGTGATCCAACCAACAAACCCACCTCCCAGTGACCTGGGTCCACAACCAACACCTCAGTTTTTTCCAGGTTTAACCGCAGCCAACTCACATTAGTCCAATCCTGGATCTAATGGCAAGACAGTTGTTAAATACCGAAACAGTATCATCCCGGCCAGGCACAAAAGACATGTACAGCTGAGTATCATCTGCATAGCAGTGAAAACTCAAGCCATACCACCTGATAATTGCTCTCAATGGCAGCATGTACACCGCAAACAACATGGGTGCCAGAATGAAGCCCTGTGGCACCCCGTAGGATGGGGGAGTGATGCCAAGGAAAAAATCCCAGACACCACTCTTTGAGTCCTACCCTCGAGGAAAGATCTAAACCATCTGAGGACCATACCAGACAGTCCGCAAATGAACTGCAGGTGCTTCAACAGCACACCATGGTCTACAGTGTCAAATGCTGCAGAGAGATCAAGAAGGAACAAGATGGAATAGGTCCTTCGATCTCTTGCTATTAAGAGGTCATTTAGTGCCTGGACAAGAGCCGTCTCGACTGGAGAGAATCATAGACATTGTGGCTGGTCAAATGATCATCCAGCTGTGACACAACCATCTTCTCAATAACCTTACTCACAAAGGGCAGGTTAGAGACAGGCCTGTAGTTGGTCAGATAGTCTGAGTCCAAGGAGAGCTTTTTAAGAAGGGGACAAACCACGGCCTCCTTCAGGGAATCAGGGAAGATCCCCCTCTCCAAAGACAAGACTATCTTTAAAAGGACTGGGCCGATTTAACCACACAGCTCTCCAGGAGATGTGTGGGGCCTGGGTTCAAACTACAGTTGGTCGAACACAATGACTGGATGACCATCACAATGTCACTGATTGTGGGGAGGCTGAAGTCACACCACACAAACTGGGCATCCGACATCTCCTGCCAACCACCGCAGCTCCCATTAGAGAGGGTCAAACAGATGCCAGACCTGATTGTGGCAACCTTATCTGAAAAGAATCTCACAAACTCCTCACAACGTTCTTGAGAAAAGGCATTTCCAGGCTGAAGACAGATTGGATTGCACAATCTGTCCACAGTCCGGAAAAGCTGAACTGGTTGATTCTGTGCAGCAGCAATTCCCTGGACAGGAATTCTGCCTTCTTATGGGTAAGTGCTGATTGACAGACCCCATAGTGGTCCATCAAACTAAGTCTGTCGCACTCCAGGCCCGACTTCCACCAACATCTCTCTCTAGCCTTTGTCATAAACCGGCTTCACTTTTGAGAATATTATAGCTGTGGGAGAAACTGCAGTTCCGCAAGTGGCAATCCAATTGTGTTGAGTTTTTCCTGCAGCTACGGGATTTTTCTGAGCTTTGAGAATCTGGCCCCATGTCTTTTGTCTTTTGTTTACTAACCTGCTGATATAAGCACTGTGCTATGAAGTTAAATAGAAGAAGATGCTAGTTCCTTTGGTGTAGATGTTAAGTCAGACTCCTAGGGAGCAGGCAAACCCACACTTTGTGTTTTGAGTCCAGGGATGGTTTAAAAACAGCTCCTTTGACTGAGCAAACATATCAGAGAAACAAGTGCATTTTATTTCAGCACCATGGGGGCAAAATTTCAGTGCAGGTATAAGAAACTAGCAAATGCACCAACAGAGACACTGTAGGCCCCAGCTGACTCTTGTATCAATCCATTTAAATAGATTGCTAGAATTTAGACTCAGATTTGTATATCAGAAAGATGGAAAGATTTATTTTAATAATATGAAATCCTCCTTTAGCCTGCTCTGCTGTGTGTTACTTTTGCTCTGATGGAGGTGGGCATAGCCCAGGTAACTCCTGTGCCTTGGGAAATTTGATGGCATGGCTTGCCAGGAAAACCCTTGCAAATATTATGATGCACACAGCCCTTTCCTCCTTTTGCTTTAGCCCTTAGAAACAGATGGGATGTCCACAAATAATCATATAGCACACCAGAATGAGAGTTCATATATGCTGTCTTTTATCAAGGGGATTGGGATTTAAAGGTTGTTTATATATGTACACACAGTACTTTTTATTCTGTTAAGGGCACTTCCCTAATTACAGTTCATGATATTTGTTCATTTCACATGTAAGTGCTCTTCAACAAGCAGAGGCTGGTTACAATTAAGATGTCAGGGTGTGACTTTCAAGTTCCTTATTATTTTCAGCACCAAATGCACTGCCCAAAAAACACTGATGTATGCTCCTTCATGGGATGCCCACCCAGGAAATTTACTGTTGTCATCCCATGCCATGCCGCCTATATCATTCTCATTACTACTCCTGCTGCCTGCTTCAGGGTATCCAAACTGATGGCTGACCAGCCAAAAAACCCACCAATATAACCCAAAAGGGCAGAACCACCAAAACGCTGAGCACTCACCAGAGTATATGTCAATGATTTTATTAAGTTATCTTGTGCAATTATAGTTATTTGCTGCAAAGTGCTATGCAAAAAGATGGATAAAGTGCCAAATCTTACGTGCAAAATAAAATAATCCTGCATGAAAACATTTCTAACAAGTACCAACAATGCATAGAGGGTACTCACATTTTCACAGCATGGTAGCAATAGTAGTAAGATGTGACAAGAAAAACAGCAGCTTCCACTTATAAGCAAACACTGACCATCAACCAGTCCCAAGATAACCCAAAAGGACAGTCCTGACATGCAGGTGACCCACGATCTTGTCTCTACAAAGGTGCATCTACATTAGGTAACCACCATTCATCACATCTCCTCCAAAGAGCTCCAACCTGTTCAGGCCCTGCTACATACATGGCTGCTGAATCCCTTTCAGACACACCAGAAAAGCCTGTCAAACTACCCAAGCCCCATCTCACAGACAGAAAGGGCCTGCCAAGGAGTTCTGTACCACTCTGAACCTGGCACCTTGCCACTGAGTCCTATTCAGCAGATCCCTTCTGACCCTCAGTGGTAAATCAGAAGCACAGTGGAGTGCCCATGCCACCCCAACCCTTGCATTCTGCCACTGAGCCAGATTTGATAGGCCTGCTCCAGCCATCTACTCCAAAAGTCAAGTATGAGATGCAGTTAAGGGTGGTGCATGAGAAAAGGGGTTGGCTAAGTCATAATAGTAAACCACCATCTCCACAGAAAAATGTCTCATGCACTATGATACTGTAGGTAATGCTAATAAGAAAATTACTTGCAAAACTGGGCTGACCATGCAGCAGATGTCAGACTAGATAAAGATCCAAATCTAATCTGATATTGTATATAATGTAGACATTTGACTATATGCACTGACAATCCAATAGGTAGGGAACTGGGCAGACTAGGTGGGCCAAGTGGTCTTTATCTGCCATCAAAGTCTATGTTTCTATGGTTTACCATCCTGGGAGTTATGCCTCCTAATTTTCTTTTTACAATTGTATGTACAGTGTTATCTGACACTATTTGCTATTGCATTCCTTGACTCTAAATTGTTTGAAAATAGGCTCTGCCTAAATGGTTTTATGTGAAATAAAAATGAAATGATTGAAATAGAAATGAAAGTGTGGAGAGGCTTTATTAACGACTGCTGTTTGTTCTTTTTTTCTCACTCAAAGGTTCATGTGCAAAAAAAAGTATTCGCAGTTATGCCATACTGGAGGCTTAGATGCAGGAAAGTGTGACATATACAAATTGTTCAGTTGCAGACAGCAAAACAGTCTCTATAGTCTCAGCGTCCAAATGGCTCTAAATTCTTGTTATAAAGTGCTTGTACATAAAGTGCATAGACATAGGGCAAAGGTGCATACCACAACATAGAGTGCTCAAACAGCATCACCAGTGTTGTGGTCCAACCTGCTCCTCACACTACAGCGCTTCACTCCTCTCCAGAGCCATCCCAGGGCCCATACCTGCACCTGCCAGAACCGGGTATATAAGCTACCTAGTGCTTTCAACCACATTTTGGTGAATGATTTAGCCAGGGAACCACCCCACCAAGCCAATCCTATCAAAATCTCCTCTTACTGTACATCTCAAAATCCCTAACTTCTCCTCGCCTGCAGAGAAACAAAATGATTTGTGCCCTGCCACCCAGTGCTTTGATGGACACATTAGTAACACCCCAGGTCCTTTCCTGTAGAAATGGTTGTTACAGATATAGTTATTTATGTATGTTCTACCCATTTTGGGACCCTAAGGTGGTTAACAGATTGTTAATCTAACCCCTGGTCAGCCCTTACTGCTTAAATACATTTTATTTTTATACTGGTTCTTCTCGACAAAGTCTGTGTTTACTTACCATATCAGAACCTTTCCAGACAACTTCAGTCTGGGAATAAAGACATAACAGTAAAGAATTCTGAGTCATTTTCTTGAAATTCACTGTCTGATCAAAAGTGAAATATTTAGATTAAAGGTTTCAGTCTAAGATTTTAATAACCCATATCAGTTTGATGGTGTAAAGCAGATGATGAATGACTGGAGGTCACCTAGACCCCCAGAAGCTTTGGTGTTTTAGATGCAGTGAAATGCAATATAAGTATTTTCCTGGCATGTTTAATGATATTATAATTGTTTTTTTTGGGGGGGGGCATTAACAAAATAAATCTCAATGCACACCCAATTTTCCTTAGATTTTATGTTTTGCTCTTGGTTTCACTGATCAAGAAATAAAACTCTGGTGCTTTTATTTTGGTTCTCCCAAATACTTCTCCATGTCCTGACGTGGTATTGCTATTTCTCTGTGTCCTGATGTGGTATTGTTATTTCTGGTATCCCAAAAAGAATGTTACACCACTTTCCCATGCCTTGGGTTCTAGCCCTCTGTAGCAAACCCAGTGCAAGTATAAAAATAGATGGTACTTTAACTCTTTTTAGATAAGGAGAGGTGTGAGACAAGAATACCTTCTCATACCACAGAGATATAGCAACATACAAAATGCTGACAAAAAGCTGTCCAATGGTCCAGCCAGTCTGTCCACCCTGCCTTACTGCCCTATGTAGGCCCTAGTAGCCATTTTCACAGAGCACTGATCCCTTGGCAGATGCTATTTGAAATGATGATAAAATAAAGAGCGTAATCCTCAAAGGGGAGAAAACAGAACTATCATCATATGTTGATGATAAACTATTGAACTGTGGTGAACCTTTAAGTCATTTTCCACTGTAGAAGCAGATGTTTTAAATAGCAGTTCTAAATTATGTTACTATTCCATCTCTGCATGCTTTCTGATTATCCTAGTGCGCATGTCTGAGGCATACACATGATGTAAGTACCATTTTAGAATTGTATGATGGGGTTTATGTCCCTTGCTCAGATCTTCCATTGTTGGCACAATGCATCCATGTTCTATTACAGAACTCTGTTGTTGAGAGGGACATAAGCTACATCATACAGCTCAAAATGGCATTTAACGCCAGAGTTTAATTTGAAAACACCCACTCTGTTTACTGAAAGGCCAGTATAGATGCAACAATGATAAAATTGGAACAAGTATTTAAAAAGCAACTTCTACTGGAATAAAATGACATTCAGTTTCAGCACAGTTCTCCTTTAAAGATATCTGATTAATGACATGCCAGAGGTTCTTAACACTTAATAAAATTATGAGAAAGCATCAGGGGTTAAAGTGAACACTGGTAAATCTGAAGTTATACTACTGGAGGGGTGTATCGACACCTGAGCTCCAATGAGCTGCTGTATTCTTCCAAAATGGGCAAATGTGGATTTCAGATGTCTGGGAGTTTGGAAATCACCAGATCTGCAGAAACAATTAAATTTCAGTTATGATAAATTACTCAGTTAACTACAAAATGACTGAAAAAAGTGGAAGGATCTTCCTCTCTTAATTTTGAGTAAGGCTGAAATCCTTAACATTTTCAAGCATTTGTACAAATAGTACTTTCTTGACCTTTGTATAGATAACAGTGATCTGAAATGTAATTGTTCACTCACTTATAGTTATCTGTACCTCTGCATTGTTTGTGTAAAGCTCAGTTCACCCGTGGAAATGGGCTTTGTCCCAAATGGACTCCACCTGGTTAACAAAGTCTAAATCAATAAATAAATACCATGCATCCTTTCCTGGCTCATTTTCCTGTTTTCCAAGCTACCCACGCATATCCCCAAGACAGCGTGGTAAGCCTTAAATTACAGTGTCCAACTTCATATGGGCATGACAGAGATCAAGGCTGCGATGGGGAATTCTGACTAAATCAGAGAGACGGGAGGGCTGAAAGTACCTGACTTCAAGAGTAACAATTCACCCTATTGACTGCAACACTTGGTAACACATATATGAGGGGAAAGAGCCCAGCTGGAAATGGCTTGAAAAAGGGGTATTTTCAAATAGGCAAAACACCCCTTACAAGAACTGATACAAAAACTCTGGCAAATGTTGCCAATCTCTGCGTTAAAGTGAGCTTATCCACTTGGAGGAATATGATTAAATGACTTGCTGTCAAAAATCTTTAATACACTATCCATAATTACTTCTATTACTGCCCATCCAGATTTCAATCCAGGAAGAGCTTACCCTATCTTCAGCAGACCTGCCAAGTTGAGCATGAAATGGTTGGGGCACATACTTGCACTTGGTAATATGAAACCTTTTACACAATTGCAGTTGGAATTTAATCACCCCAACAGGGTCTCTTACTATTACCTACAAATTAGGCTCTAATTAAAACAGAGCCTCACAGGGAACTGTTAAAGTAGCCTCTAAACAAAGGTCTAGTAATCTTAGGGGGAATAATAATGCTATCAAAGAAACACCAAAGGGGTTTCAAAATTATATTCCTGCTATCAAAGATTCAGTCCAGATGTACATGAGGGTATTAAGCAGAAATGTACCATGGTAGCTGACTTAGATCAAGATAATATAGACCATGAAACAAAGTTGAAGGTGGCTACTAAAACTACACCATCGGGACTTCCGGTGATGTCACATACCTAGATGGCAGCCTGAAGCAGAGCTCTGAAGCCCTGGGTGAAATAACTTTCCAAATTGATTGCCACTGACGATCTGCCACTTACAAGCCATTCAGCAAGGTGATATCTCTGATACCTACGCTATGGGGAAAACTAAAAAAATTAACTTATTCCAACACTAGAAAGAGATCTAATGCTCCAATGTAAACGCGGGCCACTAGTCCTACCTTGTCCCAGTACTCGGCACTAACAATATCGGCCGATGAGGAAGAAGAATCAGGCTTGGACACTGCTTCTAATTTTATCAAGTCAGACGGGCATCATATGCTCAAAATCCTGCACCGAACTGACACCAAAATAACAGGCCTGCAAAAAGATTTTAAAAAGTTGGAGACTCGTACCACGGCCATGGAATCTCAGCTTGAAACTGTACAGAGTGAACACATGGCTTTCGTCCGCTCTCTTGCATACTTGCATAAACAGGAGAAAGACCTGACTCTTCAGGCCAAAGATGCTGAGGTGAGAGCCAGAAGAAATAACATAAGAGTTTTTGGCATTCCAGAAGGTGCGGAGCAGGACAATATGTAAGATTACCTCAACTGCTGGCTATGCAAGGAATTACCACTCAAGGAAGACTTCCTGTTGAAGATTGAGAGAGTGGATAGGGCGGTTGCCCCTAGACCTAAACAGGGTGCCCCCTAGATATATTATTATTAAGTTCCTGTGATTTCCCACAAAAGAAAAAATCTTACTTATGGCCTGGAGCAAAAAGGACTTAAATCTAGACAGGCAAAAAGTTTACATCGACCAGGTCTATCCACCCTTGATTTTAGCTAAAAGGAAGAAAGTACTAATGGTGGTCAAAGTGCTGAGAGAAAAAGGGCTCAAAGCTTTCCTCAGATACCCCTCGAGGCTCTGGGTCCAAGATAAAGAAGGTGTGCATAATTATGAGTCTCTACTGGCAGCATCTCCACTACTGGAATTGCTGAGGATCTCTGACACTAAGGAAGAGCAGGCAGAACAGAAGATCGAGGACTTACTGTGGTCCATTGCACCGGGAGGCAGGCGGGTGGCTAGGCGGAGAGTCAACTCCCTGCTCCCTCTACATGCAGATATTGCAAGATGGATTCAGCCTAAAACAGCAGCAACCTGATCTGAGAAACTCTGTTTCTGCCAGCAATGGTTGCGGTGAGATTTACTTCCCTGCGGTGGTCCTCCTTTACTCAGGAGGCCCAATGATTATAAACTGTTATCCTACAGAATCAAGATGACTGCATGGGTCAAGGGAGAACCTATTCATCATTGGGGGATGTTCCTGCAGAACTTTCAGAACAACAGAATGTCCTTGGTGTGCATGGACACTTCCTGTCCCTCGAGGATAGATGCCAATTGTTAATTCTTAACCTAGAGTTTTGAATTTATAAGTCCTAAACAACCTATGCAAGTCAATCAATCAATCAATCAATCAAAATCTTTATTTATCCAGGTGGACATCATTGAGCAAAGCTCATTTGCAAGATGGACCTGGGGATAACAGGGTCAGGTACACAAGGAAGATCATTACATATAAAAATATATGAGCACACATACACAGATATATATACATTATATACAATATACAATTTACATATATAAACAGAGGCAATGATGATAAATAGGGTTGAATACCTGCATGGCATATTACAAGAGAACCATATATAGTTGCAAGTGATAAGTGATGGTCATTGACATGATAGCAAATTGTGGGAGAATTATATCCTGGTGGCAGCCCCAAAATGCAGTTATAGTTCTGGCGCCTAACTTAGGGACAAATTTAGAGACTGCCGGACAGATCAGTGGTGAGCAGGGAAGGGAAGAACCAGGTGGGGGGGTCAGGACCCAAAAAAGTGTATAATGTTAGGATCCCAGGGTCACTTTTCAAGAGTCAGGGTAAGGAAGTAAAAAGGTGGTAGGAGGGCTGGGATATGGACTGGGTTGCCAATGAAGACTAAGATGGGTATTAGGTACTTTGAGTGGTAGGAGTATGTCACTGAACTATGAAAACATATAGGAGGACAAAGGTAGGAAAGAGATCCACAGGATGAGTGAGATTACAAGGGATAGAGAGTTAGAAGTAGGTAGGATAGAAGAACTTATGCTGGGGCCAAGGAAAGCAGTTGCAGGGTTCCTTGATGAGATGAGAATAAAGGGTCTTGAAGGTAGAGATACTGACTGGAGTACTCAGCTTCAATGTTTTCTGAAGCTTGTTCCAAAGAGAGGGCAACACGGTGCTTATAGCCGCTCTACCAAAGCGAGACTTGACTTGCGGGACTCACAATGAGATGGATGTAAGGCTTCTCAGGGCATATTTGCCTATCTGGTTTAAAGGGAGGCAGTCAGCAATATATTGTGGAAGTTTGTTTGAAATTGCTTTCAGTGTCCATAGGGCAGCATTTCTGTTCCATATGTACTGGAGGGAAGACCAGCCCACGGCTGTATATAGGGAGCAGTGGTGGGTAGAAAAGGGGAGGCCTGAGATGAATCTCAGAGCTCTATGGTACAGCGTGTCCAGTTTTATGGGACTGGAGGCAGGACATTGACGGTACAGGAAATCCGCATAGTCTACCAGAGAGAGGAACATTGTTTGGACCAGATGTACTTTAGAATCTTTTGTTGGAAAGTGGCTGATCCTAAAGAAAAGACCCAATCTTTGTTGTAGTTGTTTTAGAAGCTCCTCTACATGGTCTATGTAGGATAGCCTATGATCCAGCCACACTCCCAGGTATTTGAATTTATTGACGAATTCCAATTTTTCTCTGAGAATTGTAGAAATTTGCGGTATTAAACCTGCATAAGCCAGGTTCACTGTATGTACCAGCGCAGAGAAAAGCATGGTTTTGGTTTTCTTGGCATTAAGTAAAAGCTTTTTGTTTAGGATCTGGTTTTGTAATAAGTTGAATTCGGCTTGCAGGTCACTGCATGCAGCTTCTGGGGTTGGGCAGCTTAAGTAGAGCACTGTATCATCTGCGAACAGATGGATGTTGGCCCTGGTTATACAGTCATCAATGTTGTTGATGTAGATGGCAAACAATAAGGGACCTAATATAGATCCCTGGGGACCCCTCTCAGGAGAGGTTTGAAAGTTGAGAACTCACCTTTGGCCTTCATATGCTGGAGACGGTCAGAGAGATAGCTATTAAACCACTGCAAGGACAGTGAGTCCAACCTTATTGCACGCAGAGGAGAGAAGCAGTCTATGGTCGATGGTGTCGAAGGCCTTGCTTAAATATAAAAAGACAGCGCAAACATAGTTCCTAATGTCCAATTCTCTTTGCCAATCATCAGCCACCTTTGCAAGCTCTGTAATAGTACTATGTTTTGCTCTGAAACCTGATTGAACTGGATTTAGAAGATTCATAGATTCTAGGTATAGTCGCAACTGATTGCTTACAATTTTTTCCAGTAGTTTTGCCAGTACTGGAAGAATTGAAATTGGCCTGTAGTTATTTAGATCACTAGGGTCCCCTGATTTAAATAGAGGAATGACATGTACTGTTTTCTATATTGATGGGATATGCCCTAGGGACAGGGACAGGTTAAATAGGTGCATTATAGGTACGCTAACACCTGCTGTGCCACTTTTAGGAAATAAGGGTCAATCGTGTCAGCGCCAGCGCTTTTTCCAGTGTCCAGCTTCAGCATCAAATCTTCAACTTCTTTGAGTGAGGCAGGAGTCAGGGAGAATCTTGAGTCAATGACATGGGGCTCCATTTCTTCATCTCAAATCTGTTGCGTAGTAGGTTAGCAGGTGAGTTGTCAAATGCTAGGCCTGCGGTCGCGAAATGATTATTGATGGAGTCCAATACTTCCAGTTTATTGCTAATTATATAATTGCCAGAGATGATCTTGTCCAGAAGAAAGTTTCCAGGCATATGTCCAGACAGCTCTTTGAAGGTTTTCCAGAATTTAGTTGGATTCTTGGAGGCAGCGTCAGATTCAGAGTGGTAATAGGCAGCTTTTGTTTCTCTGACCAATTTTGTACAACAGTTTCTTGCCCTTTTAAACTGGCTCCAGTCCAAGTGGTTCTGAGATTTTCGTGCTTTTTTCCATAACTTATCTCTCTCTAACAGGGCAGATTTTAGTTCTGTGTAAACCAATGGCATGTTTTGTTTGATAAACGAGCTTTAATAATCGGAGCATATTTATTTAAGGCCCCTAAGAGGATTTCGTTGAAAATGTCATAAGCTGATTGTGCTGTTTTTGCCAGGCAGAAATCTAGCCAATGCATGGAGTGTTTTAGATCGTAGATATAGGCTGGTAAATCAAAATTGTGTCTAGATCTCTTAGCTGAGAACTTTGGTGGAGGTGAAAGTTTGCTGAATGATCTTACACCAGCTGTGAAGCAGTGATCGCTTATGTCACTGAAGAAAATGCCAGCGTGGGAGAAAAGATGCAGTTTACTCACTAAGATAACGTCAAGCAAAGAGCTATTGTCAGGATTCTTTTTGTTAATACGCATAGGTTCATTGATTAGTTGCGTAAATCCATGCATATCACAAAAGGATGAAAGAGGTGTTGAGGAGTTAGATAGCCAGTCTAGGTTGAGGTCTCCAATAATAATTGTTTCTAGTGACTCTTGCCCAATGAAGGTGTTGATATGAGAGAATATCTGAAGACTGGCTGAGGGAGGTCTGTAGCAACCTATTATACGCAGAGACAAGGTAGGTGAGATTGCAACCTTGAGTGATAGACATTCAAACTCATTTACGATTGTTGTTGAGTCGAGACGTGTTCTGAATTTATCCTTGACGTAAATGGCTATCCCTCCTCTGGAGTGCCTGTCTGCTCTAAATAGTAGATAATTTGGGATATTGATCTCTCTATCAGGGGTAGTTGGTCTAATTGTTGTTGTCTTCTCCCAAATTCAGGAAGACGAACTTGTGAGGGCGCTTTTTTTCCTTTTTCACACACAAATCCACAGACAATCTTCTCTTTTTGTGATCAAACTTCTGTTTATTATTTAAAACGTGGCAATCCTCAACGTTTCACCAAGTGTCTTGGCTTTATCAAGAGATGCCTTCATTAGCTTCATAAAGTCCTTCAGTATTAATTATGCCATTTGCATGAAATTCTGATCCTGTTCAATTCTCAATCATAGCTTTAACCATATGGTAAGTCCTTTTATACAATATCAGATGTTTGTGTCTTCATATCCCTTTTATAACGTATCTTGTACTGTTGCGCTAAACTTTCTGCCAGACCATATGTTATAGCTTGTCCGTTCTTTATAATGCCCTCTTCCAGCACGCCACGATTCTTTTGGACTTACCATATGGTTAAACCTATGATTGAGAATTGAACAGGATCAGAATTTCATGCAAATGGCATAATTAATACTGAACGGCTTTATGAAGCTAATGAAGGCATCTCTTGATAAAGCCAAGACACTTGGTGAAATGTTGAGGATTGCCACGTTTTAAATAATAAACAGAAGTTTGATCACAAAAAGAGAAGATTGTCTGTGGATTTGTGTGTGAAAAAGGAAAAAAAGCGCCCTCACAAGTTCGTCTTCCTGAATTTGGGAGAAGACAACAACAATAGTACATACACATCGGAGAGGCAGCTACTCAACATTGAATATTGAATATGGACATTTATCCATTACCTGTGGGACTGTTTTGTTTGTTTGCGTAGTTGGTCTAAGCCAGGTTTCAGAGATCACTAATATATCTGGTATGGTATGATTGACCCACACCTGGATCAAAGAAATCTTTTTTAATAGGCTGCATACATTGACATGCAGAAAGCTCAGACCTTTGATGTTAGCTAGGTCAGCAGGTGATGTAATAGCATTTGGGGTCCCAGGATTGAGCTCTTCGTTATCTGAGCATATTAGTAGAAGAAGCAATAACTTTTTTATGGCTGCAAGTGTTAGATTCAACATTCTAATCTTACTTCATTTGAGTCGGGTGGCATCTTGGATTGGTGAATCTACCCATATATGGTTCTTCTGGTATAATCTAGCATAGATTAACAATTTGACGGTAAAGGTCATTGCAGAATTGTCTTTAGGCAGGACAGGTACCATGGATTGCATGGATACATCAGTTCTAGTCCCATCAATGACAGTACACCAAGAATGATACTGCAAAAGTGGTAGGATATATATACATAGGAAGCCCTGGGGACAGAATGGTAGCAACTCATAGACTCCAGACGCCATTTGCTGGGGAACCTGATCTCTGCCAAATGGTATGACGAGGAGAAGGAGTGCCCAGAAAAAAATAGTCTGAACAGCCCACATGGTTCCCAGAAGAGGTTTAAAATCAGGATTATCAAGGATGAGGTATCACCTACAACTAGAAAGAGATGCTCACTTTAGAGTTCTATAGATGAAGGGCAGAGAGATAATAACAGGGGATGTTATGTCAAATGATAGGATATGAAACATGAGAAGGCATGGTTATGGAAAGGGGCGTGGGTGAGGTATATAAAAATAAGAGTCCAACTGGGGGAAGGGTGGGTGGGGGAGAAAAGTTGCGGTTTTAGTTGTACCTTGTGCTGCTTCAAGTCCGCTGCTGTGGAAACAGGCGGCGGCTAAGGGAGCGCCGACCGCCCTCTGGCCGGGAGATCCTCGGCTGAGAGCTGAGAGCCCTGGTGGCTGTTCTTCGGCAGTGGGGAGAAAGGGAGACACACTTATTTTTTAAAGCCTGCAGAAGACAAACGGGTCAACAGCACAGGCAGGGGGTCCAAGTAAGAAAAATAAAAGCAAGAGATTTAGCTTGGCACCAGGCATCTACCACGACTGCAAAACAGAAGGGCTGTGATTACTAGCTCCTTCTTGGGGAATTACAGGTCAAATAATGGCAGCATTGACACCATTTTTGTTCTAAACAGTGAAACCATCTAACAAGCATATAACTAAACATCCAGAAGCTTTTAAAACAGATGCGGCAGGAGAAAATACAAATAAAGATGAGCTGCTGTCCCGGGGACCAATCAAAAATGGAGCCCAAATGGCATTCGCGTTCCGATTGGTTGTGGCTTTAGCCGCACCTTGTGCTGTTTTGAGTCTGCTCCTGTGGAAGCAGGCGGCAGCTAAGGGAGCACTGACCATCCTTCTTATCTAATGTTGTTTTCCTCAATTTAAAATTAATGAAAAAGGGGCTTTATATCGCTGGGTTGGCTATAGTCAAATTACTGATGTAATACCGAGACTGCCTCTTATTTACAGAGGGGTAGAGGGAATTTAGCAAGGTACTGTCCCCCACTAACTCGGGGCACTTGTGGAACTAATTCCAACTACTGAACTACATGAGTTAATAGCCTTAGTTGATATTTGTTAGCTATTTACTCAAATTGTTAGATCTGCAGGGGGGATGTTAATGGAGATGGAACTCCTACCTCCCTCCTGGTTAACTTGAATTTTCCTTTTATCTTTATTACACCTAAGAGGTTAAAGGATGTACAGGGTTTGTTGGGTGAGAGGTGAGCTATGACTTTTGGACTTTAAGCATTATAGTTTATAACATATAGAAAGGGGCTTTGTTTTTTTGGTTCCCCCCTCCCAAAATAGGTGATAGAGACTGGTGAAGTGACACGGGACAGCTGGCTTGGATTCTTATTATTTCCACTAATCTTTTACCCCGTAAACTCTGAGGGATTTAATCTTTATTAAGGAAAGGGACTTTTTTTTTTCTGTCCCATTTATTTTATATTTGTCTTTCTTCCAGTCCCCAAAACATATAACGGGCTGTTCTTCACATAGTGTCACACCCGGGGCTCTCCACTCAGGCTTCCAAGTGCACTTTTTTATTTATTTTATTTTAGTCTTTGGTAACCGGGTAAGGCCCACTAAGCACAAGTGCCAGTTTTCAGGGGTGACCTGGGAGCACTGGGTGGTTAAGTGACTTGCTCAGAGTCATGCAGTATGCAAGTGGATGTTGTGAGAATCAAACCCAGGTGTGGTCTGCTGGATGTACCAAGCTCGTTCACAGCTCGTTACTCTAACCTCAAGGCTATACTGCCGCACTGGAGTGTCTTTGAGAGGAGAAGGAGTGGATTTGCTGGCAAAGGCTGGAGATCTTACCCTTGGCACTAAGAGTGCTTTACTCCTCACAACCAAGTAAATTTGGAGGGGGTTAATTCAACCTCCAAGGCCCATTCCTTGTTGATTGGGCCACTATGGAGGTGGCAGAGTATCTGACCGCACCCCATTGGGTGGATAGTAGAGTTCCTTCAACCCACCTCAAACAGTTTGGTCCCCAGTTGGGACATTTTAGTTTAATGTTTTTATGTGTTTTTGCCTATGTGCACTATAGATGGTTAGCGGGGAGGGGATTGGGGGTGGGAGTGGTGGGAGAGGGCAATGTACTAAGGAACTTTCAGACTGGATATGGCCTCTCTTAAAGAGTGTTCCACAAATGTAAACAGTATTAACAATGTTGTTAAAAGAGCCAGAATTTTACAAGAACTATGTAGGGTAAATTGTGACATTGCGTGCATACAAGAGACAAAGTTATCAAGGGTGGAGCATGGCAAACTGCGAAGATCATGGGTGGGGATGTTTTTTTCTGACTCACACCCTCACTCTTCCAAGTCAGGCATGGCTATATTAATAAAAAGGAGACTCCCGTACAAAGTTAAAAATGTGCAGGTGGAGGGCACTGGATGACTGGTCTTGCTAACTGGTGAGTTTCAGGGGCGGCCTCTTCATATAATTTCAGTATATGCATCTACATCTCCATCAGGAGTCTTTTTAAGATCACTATTCCATACTATCTCAAACTTACCAGAAGGTAAATTAGCAATGGCTGGAGACTAGAACTGTGTGGAGAACCACATCCTGGACAAAAAAAAAAACTTGCTGTAAGGGAGAAATGGGCAGTTTTAAATTAATTAGGACCTTGATCTCTGAGCTGGGGATGGTTGATCTATGGCTGCTACAAAACCCTAAGGGGAAAGACTTTACTTTTTATTCAACAGCTACAAACTCTTACTCTAGGAAAGATCGAATCTATACCCATAAAAAGTGGGCATATTGTTTCCAGGAGGTGGTGATCCAGCCGGTCACTTTCTCTGATCATGCTTTCACACAGGTGATGGCTCAATGAGAATTTGAGGTTAAGAAGGACAATTGGAGATTTGACCTGGGTATGTTGCAGGATAAGGCCTTCGTGGAATCTCTGAGAGAGAAGATTTAATATTATTTAATGGAAAACCGTGAAGAGGACTCTTCACTCAAATTCACATGAGATGGCCTGTAGGCGGTTTTAAGGGGTGACATTATCAGTCACTCTGCTTATCAAAATAAACTGCACCAGTTTAAAATTAACAAATCTCTAGAGGAAATCAAAAAATTAGAGAAAGAGCACAAAAAAACAAGAGGTAGCTCATTACTGCCTAAGCTTCAGGAAAGCAAGGGTAACATATAATACACTGGTGCTACACTGAACGGTAAATGCCCTACAGGTCATTAAACAGAAATATTATGAGACAGGAGAGAGAGTAGGCAGATTGCTGGCCCTGTGCTTGAAAAATCAAGAAATGGACAGATTTATTCTCAGGATTTGTAGAAGAATGGAACTTGGGAAAATGGCCTCACACCCCACTCAAATTGCAAAGGATATGTAGAGTTCTATGCTAAATTATATACTAAGGAAAGGGACCCAGATCATATTCAAAAGGTTATAGATTTTTTAGAAAGGGTAGAACTACCTTCTTTAACAGTTATCCAAAAGGAATCATTAGAAGCATCCTTTACAGAGGAAGAGATCCAGTCGGTCATAAAATCTCTTAATACTGGCAAAGCCCCAGGCCCAGATGGATTTATGGCTGAATTTTTTAAACACCTCACACTAGATCTTGCTCTCATTTTGACTAAAGTTTATAATGACACACACAATGAGGGGGCCACCCTGGACTCCTGGGGGGTAGCCATGATTACTGTAATTCCCAAACCTGGGAAAGATCCGCTGGAATACTCCTGTTACTGACCTATATCCCTCCTTAATCAGGATACAGAAATCTTCACCAGGCTCCTTAGCTTGCGCCTTCAATGGCTGATCCCCTCCCTTGTACACCTAGATCAAACAGGATTCATTCCAGGGTGTCACATCTGAGATAACATCTGTCTCCTCCTGAACACCCTATCAGCCTCTAAGTTTTTTCCACCTCATACTTTGAACACAGCAATCTCACTTGATGCAGAGAAGGTGTTCGATCGCCTAGACTGGATATTCTTAGACCACACTCTTAAAAAATTTGGCTTTTGAGACAAGTTCAGGAGCTGAATTGGAAATATGTATAGGGATCCCTGGGTGCAGGTGAAGGTAGCGGAATTATGTTAGATAGGTTTACAATAGAATGGGGAAGTAGGCAGGGCTGCCCACTCTCTCCCCCCTCCTATTTGTTCTTAGTATGGAGCCCCTAGAGGCCCTCATCTGACAATCCGAAAACTACCATGGTATCAAAGTAGGGGGGACAGAACTTTGCATATCTTTATATGCAGACGATACCCTACTGTATGTGACAGATCCAGTAACCTCAGCCCATGTGCAGGACTCTATTCTACATGATTTTGGTAAAGTAGCCGGATTTAAGATCAATGAAACCGAAACAGAAATGCTTCCCATTGGACCAGCTAATCATGGACCACTCCCAACTGTAGGTCAATTTAAGTGGGTGAGAGAGGGTTTTAAATATCTGGGTATTTGGATCCCCATAACCTTAATAAGCTATACCTGAAAAATCTCTTCAGGCTGTTACAAACTAGTCAAGCAGACCTTAATTGCCAGAATAAACTTCCATTATCACTCTCAGGTCGAATTGAATGTGTAAGAATGAATGTTCTGCCCCCGTTTCTCTTTTTATTTACTGCTTTACCCATAAGACCCTCTGCCCCTTCTGGAGAAATCTTAAAACCTCAATTTCTAAATTTATCTGGGCAAGTAAACCTCCTAGGATTAAATGATATAGTCTATCAAAAGGGGAATTAGGATTACCAGATTTTTTTAAATATTTTTGGGCAGCGCAATTAAAAGCCTTGTTACCATTAGTGGCTACAGAAGAAACCCCTCTCTGGCTAGAACTGGAAAAACCTCTCGCTTCATGTGCAAAAACAGCTGATTTAATTTTCATGAATAAAGTTGGGCTGCACAAATTTACCATAGGTAACCCTTGGTCGGCTGTCCTGAAACATATCTGGCTAACAATGTGTAGTAAATTTGGGTTAAATCTGAAATTGAGGACATTGACCCCTATAAGAGCCTGTATAGACTTTATTCCCTTTCAGATGGACATGGGTTTCCATAGATGGGCAAGTCATGGTCTACACTTTGTAGGTCAATTTTTTGATGGTGGCATATTTAAGTCTTACCACCAACTAGCTAGAGAATTCCATCTTCCACTCCATTATCTCTTTAGGTTTTTCCAAATCAGACATTTCTTGTTGGGTAAGGATAAAGAAAATCTAATAGCAGAGGGGAGTAACCCATTCCTAGAGTACCTTCTTTCATTGATTTCCCAGGAGGGACAGAGAGGCTTGGTTTCAAAGATCACAGCTTTTCTTTCATCTTTGGAGCCCACCCCCCTGGAAAATCTGAAAGAGAAGTGGCATTTAGATGCTGGAATCCAGCTAGAGGAAAAGGAATGGGTACAGATCTGGAGGGGAGTTCATTCCATGATGGCATCCTCCTTCTGGAGAGAATTAGATGGCAGGTGGTGATGAGATACTTTTGCACCCCCAAGATCACTAAACATTATGGTGCAGGGCCCTCTGACCTTTGCTGGAGGGAATGCCAGGAGAAGGGTACGCACACACATATTTTTTGGACATGCCCCAAGCTGAGAAACATCTGGAACTCTATAATTAAAGTGGTGGGGCATATATTTGACACTCTGCTACAGTTGGAACCCCAGTTCTGGTTGTTTGGATTACCCCCCTCCCCAGGGATTAAAACAAAAGCCCAGAAATATTTATTCTACATTATGGTGGCTTCGGCCCTTAAAACTATCACCCAGAAATGGCTCTTCCCACATCCCCCCACCCTAAACTCTTGGTACTCCCTATATAATAACATACTGGAGATGGAGGAAATTACAGCCAAACTGAGACTTCTTAAAAAAAAATTTACTGCTAGATTGTTGCCTTTCTTCCATTACCAAGCAGAAAAAAGAAAGTAGAAATATTCTGGAAATTCTAGCAGATCACAGTCAGGTTGGGAATACTGATGGGAGGGGAAGAACTGATCTGGTCCGATATCTTCGGAATTTGGTTGCATGACCATGGCTCCCCCAGCCGTACCCTCCCCTTCACAGCATTCCCTTCATATACAGGTTCAGATACACGGTTATATTTGATGTATTCTTTTTCTCTGCTGGTACCACTCAGTGATGCACTTACTGTTTCTTAGTGTTTTGTTTGTTATGTTTGTCTTGTTCAGGCCATGTTTGTTGGTGGTTGATTCCATCTCTACACACTGGACATCATATTAACAGAATGGATCAAGGGCTTTGAAACAGCTACCCTGGATGTTACCAGGAGATAGTAGTTAGGACTACATTAAGCATCTTAATACTAATTTGGATGTTCTCTGTGGGATATAGGAATTAGTACGTATAATAAGGAACTGAGAGATGGATGTATTATTGTTTTCTCTTTCTCCTTTATACCTTATCTGCCAATTTATATGGTAAAATCTTCAATAAAATTATGATTTAAAAAAAACAAACAAAAAACTACAACATCAGGTAATGTTTTACGGAAACCTTGTCATCTCAAAGTATTTTGGGCCATCATATACTGTACTAACAAATGTCTGAAGAAATGTTCCCAAACAGACAACTATTTAAGTGTGTTCTAAGGGATGCTATAAACTATAAAAGTCCTTTTGGTCAGAAGTGTCTAAGCTCATTATGGAAACCATTTTTGAAATGAAACACTTTTGATTAGGAGTGGCTCACCTGAGATGCTAGGAAGAAGCCTCTTGCTCATACAATATGTTCATTGTAGCAGCCTCAAAGGCAATAACTCAAATACAGTACATCTTAGCTAAGATTCTTTAACATCAATCAATGAGTGCCTGTTCATGTATGTAAAACAATATACGAGAGAGTGCAAATTACTGCACATCTGAATTTTTAAAAGATAAATTTGTGTATGTTTGGCTTCCATTTCCTGAGGTGCTGAAATGCAGGGATAGTACCTCGATGCGGGATAGCATGCCCGATATCTTCCTGTGACAAATGTATCCCACTGCAAAAATAAACAAGATTTCTTGCTTTTGCAGTAGAGGACCCCCCTTTTTTTAAGTCAATACCAATTATTTGTGTTTTTGGATGGGGGTAACTTATACGCATTATGAATCTGGCAGTTGTGCCCTGGCACCACCTGACTGAATTGGACCTGTTGTGTTTAACCAAAGGGCGCAGTTGCCTTAACCCTTTGTTTAAATACTGTAGTTCATCAAGTGGTCACATTAGGAAGAGAGCCACAGTGACAAAGCAGGGAGTGAAAGAAAAGTTGCATGAATGTGAATGTAATTTTTGTAATATTAAAAAATGTGTAGTCACCTCTGCTGCTATTTTGTTGGGTTAATATACACACTGCTTCCATATTCATTGATGTCAACATTCTGCACCACACAGAGCACAATATCAATATATTAACATGCCTCTTTTAAATGGTAGTACAATCTTTCTGGCACTGGCACAGTGTCCCCCAGAAGTGGCAGATCAGGTAGAGTAAAAGCTCAAAGTGCATCAATAAGAGCAATAAATCCCACAGAACAAAACATAGAAGCCTCAATATATACAGCACACCCTGGAGGAGAGGAGGGAGATAGGGGACATGACCGTGACCTACAAGTACTTCATGGGAATTGACAGGCTACAGGTGGGGAGCCTGTTTCAAATGGAAAAATGCAAGAGAACAAGAGGGCATGCACTGAAAGTAGAACGGGATTTAAGAGAGATGTGAGGAAATACTACTTCACTGAAAGAGTGTTGGACACCTGGAACAGCCTGTCACAAGAGGTAGTAGAGGCAAAAACTGTTTGGGGGGATTCAGACATGCACGGGCTAGGCATAAGGAAATACTAGTGAATAAAAAGGGTGGGTGGAAGGTCACAGAATACTAGTTAGGGTCTGCTGGGACAGACAGGGAAAAATCGGGCAGACTGGTTGGGCCAAGTGGTCCTTTTCTGCTGAAACATTCTATGTTTCTATATCAGTTTCTCTGTGGCTTGTAGCTAGATGGTCCATCTTATCCCAAAACATGATCTTTAAAAATACACTATGACTTAGTGGGCCTAGAGTGTGAGAGGCTGAGTAAAGATGGTACATTTTCTGGAATGGGAGGACTGAGAACCTGAATAGGTAGTTGAGGGGTGTTACCTGGGTAGCTACAGTGGTCCTTGACATGCCTCAGATACAGCATTCAGAAAGTGGAAAGGTTAAGGGTTAGCTGGATGGAGGTTAATTCGTTTGTTAGTTGTTAAGGAGTAACGGATTGACAATGATTGGGTTGATATGGCATCACTTACAGAGGTGTGTACACCAGTGAAAATGCCTGCAGGGAGTAGGGCTCAACTAGTCACATTTGCTGTGTTATTTATTTCAAAGTTTTAATCAGGATGGCACACTAAATTAGACAGCTCATTACAGGTGAGTCCTAAGAGGGAGGGAGGGATGGGAAACAACAAGGAGGGAGTTGTTACAAGGTAAGAGTACAAGAAGAAGAAGAAGAATCAGTACTTATATAGCACTTTTCATATACACTGTACCCCAAAGTGCTTTACAAGCAGTACTAGACTGGTAGTGAAGTGACTGAACATGTAGCGGCAGCCATTTTGCACACCAACACCCACACACAGTCTTGGACAATTGCATGAACTGGTTTTATGGGAAGGGGAATACTGGCCAGGACATGGGGGAAAGTCACCTACTCTACCAGCAGAGGGCTTGACTTCCTGCAGAGTGGAGGAGCTCAGTTTGGAGCCGTACAGCAGTGGAGGAGGAAGTGCTGAAGTGGCAGAGTGAGTAAGATGGCCACTCTACCTGTGCAGCAGGAAGACATGGATGTCTCTGAGGTGGGGGAGTCGACCTCTTCCCCTATCCTCCAACAACAAGAGGTCATGGCTGAGAATGATGTTTTTGCAGTAGATCTGGACTTTTTGGATGATGAGATTTTTCTTTCCATGGAGGATTTATCCAACTCAGAAGGCAAGCAGATGACTACCCAGAACAGTGAGGGTCAGAGTCCACAAAAAGGTACAGAAACTATGAGTAAAGCTGAATTAATGGAATGTATGATGGCAGAAGAAAAGTGCTTTTTACGAAAGAGAGAGCTCTTTAAGGAGCAGATGTACGGCTAGCTGAAAGTGAAATTGTTGATAAGGCAGCAACACAGAGTGACAGCCAAGGCCCAGATATACATGACACAGCACTCTCTGTTTTGTCTAATGCTATGACAGAGAAAGCACCTGTAACAAAGGTAATTGTTCCTCCTGTTGTAACTGATAATGTGGCTGGCAGTTCTGAGTGCGATGGTAATCTGTGCTGAAAGTCAGAAGGAGAAAAGGGTGGTGAAAACCTAGCTGTGCATAAAAATGACTGTACTGTGGAGTGTGAAGAGCACGTAGACTCAAAAACTGAAAGCGCTAACACTATGAATGGGCAGGGAGTTCATCCCAATGAAACAACTGAGGCTGTCAATTATCAAACTAATCCCCATTTTCAGGAAGGGGTAACAGTATTTTCCTTTGTGGGTTAAAAATGACCCAAAACGTCAAAGAAAGGACATGTCTAAAGAAAAAAGAAATGCAGTGACACTGGCAAAAAGGAACATTGAGAGAACTGACTCAGTAGTAGTTGCTACCAATCAGAACTCAAGTCAAACTTTGGGAAATATTATGACGGCTACAGCAACTATAAAAATGGCCTTTTCATTCCCACAGACACAAACAGAGACTATCTGGACCCTGGGGTCGGCCTTACAATCAGCTGGGTGGAAACAGAACACATCAGGTGTTTGGGTATCCGATCCTGCGTGGGACATTTTAACCCCCATGTCACAAAACATACCAAACTGGCGCCGGCCCATCGGCTGTGGGGATTTTGCCTGAGGCGCGGTGACCCGGGTTTGGGAACGACCCGAGTCGTCGGAGGGTTGGCTGGGGAGAAGGATAGAGCGTCCATTGGCAGCCTCCTTCTCCGGGGTGGTGACGACAGCACCCGAGCGCAGAGACCCTTGCAGTAGCGGAGGCTGGGGCACCACGCTGCCGCCACCACGCCAGGTGGAGGCAGGGCAGATGCTGGTGTCATTGCACGTCCCCGCCTCCAAGGGGAGAAAAACCAAGGAGGAAAATCAGTAGGAGGGGTGGTCCTCCGTCTAGATGAAGCATCCCCGGAGGCTTCGATTCACCCCTGCCGCAGCACTCCCAACCAGATACTGGTTCCACGGCACCAGGGAACTGGGGTTGTGGCCCCGCCCTCCAGGGGGAAAGCCGGGGGTGACCGGGAGTGGCGGCAATGGGCAGATGGTGGAAGCCCCGGGGGCCGTGACCAGGCGGATGGAAGACGGAGGATCCCCACAAAAAAAAAAAAAAACATACCAAACTGGCAACCAGTAGGAAAACTTAATGCATCTGGGATAAATGGCAAAATAAATAGTGCTAATGATCCCTCCCTAGAGAAAACAGGAGTATTGGTACACACATAAATGATCTCTCCCATGCAGGTAACACAGAAAGTATCTGGCAAGGAAAATGAGAATGATTCTTTGAAGAACCCCATGGAAGGTTCTACAAACATAAAGTTAAATGAACAGCCAGATTATGGAACCTTGCCTCCTCAGAAACCATTTTTATCTGAACTTTTTAAGAAATCAAGAAAAGAAGCAGCACCACGTCGCAACGCGTTGCGAATTAGGTATAAAGGTGGTCTGGACACATGCCCAGACAGACATTATGTGGGAAAATTGCTTTTGAAAGACTCTAAAATTTACTCCTAGAGAGGTGTATGCATTTATTAATATCTCGGGGGAGGATAACTATGACATTAGTTTTCGCTCTGCATATGCCCTTGACCTATTTTGGGAAAGGTACAATCAGGTTAAGTTTTCCCCCACATGGACCCCTTTCTTAGTGAGTCCATTAACAAAACCACTAATTAAATATGTTACAGTGATGTTCAGAAATGAGGTGGTCCATGTGGAGGATATAACCTATTGGCTGAGTCAGAAATGTAACATCCTCAGTGAACCAGAAGTGATATTAGACAGTGAATGTTTTTGGATGGGGGGGTTGAAATACAAAGTGAAACTAAGACAAACAGATGCTGGTATAGAACATATCCCTAACTCTTTTATGTTGGGGAGAGATGGGGTGTGTGTTTCTATGCTGGCCAGCCACGAGCATGCTACAAATATGGCTCAAGAACACTTGTCCAGCATATGTGATGTACCAAGATGTGACAATTGTGGGGAAACAGGGCACATAACTCTACAATGTGCAAATCATACAAAATGTGAGCTTTATGAAGAGTATGGACATGTTTATGCAGAATGTCCATGGGCAGCAAAGAATAAGACCCAAGTAACAAGCCAAGAACTTTTAATTCAGCAGGCTTAGGATGCAGCTATGACCCCAACAGAAACCAAGGAAACACCCTTTGAACCCCCCCAACCTCAGCAGATGAGGTTAAACAAGAGGGAGCCTCACCTTCAGACTGAAGGCAAAATGTTCCCATACCAGGTACCTTACAGCCAGTATGTTACACTGATCAGGATGGGTAAAGGAAAACAGACCAAGGAAACCAAGTATTTGATGTTCCTCTACAAATCCCTAGGAGATCAACTAGGAGTACAAAACCTCCCAAATGTAATTAACCTGCTAAAACTAAGGGGCAAACTGAAACTAAAAATTCCTTTTCAGTTTTTTCCCCAGGGGGAAGACATGGAAAGTGAACATGAGGAGTCAGACACCCAACATCCAGATACGGGGGATCCTGGTAAAATAGAGATATTAGAAAATTACAAAATTAAAAAGAAAAAGAAAAGGAGGAAGATAACCTAAACTCAGACAAAATCCTTAATAAATGCAGGATATCAAGGTAGGATCTGTGAATGTTCACAGCTTGATGAACCCCAATAAAAGTCATACAATCTTTCAATTCATTAAACAAGCTCAGTTAATTGTTTGTTTTGTACAGGAAACCTGGATGTACACCATAGAACAGGTCAGGCTTTACCAGAATGAATGGACCACCAGTCCGTCTTTTTGGTCCTTTGGGCTAGATAAGGCAGACGGCCTTGGTATATTGTTTTCATCATTTTCATTTTCAGTGACCAAACTAATCGATCTTATCCCAGGATGAATATTAATTATAGATGGTTATTTTGGAAATAATGAGTATAGGTTTATAAATGTGTATTGGCCCCAATCAAAGGCTGATAGAGTGACTCTGTTGCAGACTGTACAGCCATATCTTGTCACATTGAAATATATAATTTTTGGGGGTGATTTTAATTGTGAACTCCCAGATCTCTCTAGAGGTAAAGAAAAGAAAACATACTGTGATTCTATAGCACTCAGGAAATGTATAGTAACAGCAGATTTGAGGGAGTGTAAGATTAATCCTACAGAAGGATCACAGTATACCTATAATAGGGGTAAGTATTTTACCACAATTGATTATTTCTTCATATCTAAAACTTTACCTATTCCCAAATATTCTATAACACCGGTTGCATTTTCTGACCACTATTTTTTTACAAATTAGTTTCCAAGGCACTAAAAAAAATATGTCACAAAAAAAATAGAGGAAAATGAACGTGGGAGTTTTAACTGATGAAATAGTGAAGGCGGAAGTTTACAAATGATTATGGGCAAGAACATCAGTGAGCTTTTTATATCAAGATCTGGGGATTTGGTGGGAGGATATTAAAAAGGATATTATTAAACTTTTTCAACACCCTGGGAAGAAAAGAGGGACAGAAAACTTTTTTAAGTATTTAAAACTAAGACAACAATTGCAATATTTATATTCAGTGGCTTCCACATCACGGAAGGATTTTTCTTCACAAATAGAACAAATAAAGATGGACATGAAAACATATCAGTATGATAGAGCTCAGACAGTGAGAGCCATGCTTCAATATGGAACACAAAAGATCCCTATGAAGCATGTAAAAACAGGAAAGATAAAACCACTATGGAAGCATTAATGAATGAAGCAGATAACTTAAAAACCTCTCTTGCAGGGATGTCTGACATAATCCATGCACTTATTAAATCACAAGAGATGTTCCCCTTCCACCACCCTAAGGTTGAAGCTTTCCCACAATACTTTAAGGACATCCAAATCCCTAAATTTCTGGAAATCTCAGAGAACATGGTAAAATCTATCTCACCCTTAGAAATTGAACTGGTATTTAAAAGCCTAAAGCCAGGGGTATCCCCAGGACCGGATGGAATTCCCTATGAAGTCTATAAAACCTTTGCAAAAGAACTGATAATTTGTCTTACAGTGGTCTTTAATTTTTTTCTCTCGAATCTCACATAGCCTCATTCATTTACAGAAGGATTAGTAATGTTCATTTATAAGAAGGGAGACAAATATAATATACAAAACTGGCGTCCTATTTCTATTTTAAACTCAGGTTTTAAGATTTTGGCACAAATCCTGAATAATAGGCTAAAACATTTAACAACCTTAGTTATCTCCCCAATGCAATTTTGTGGTATACCAGGATGGAAAATACAACATGCCCTTATGATAATAAGAGATACAATAGAGTGTTCAGAAATTCAGAGTAAACTTCACTGTATCTTATCTTTAGATAAAAAAAAAGCTTATGACAGAGTTCAGCACTCTTTTCTTTTTTTTTGTATTGCAACACTATGGTGTACCAAATAAATATATCAAGTGGATAAAATTACTATATTCTACAGTGACAATTTATCCAATAATATTAAACCAGGTAACACAGGGTATGAAAATGACAGCAGGGGTGAGGCAGGGCTGCCCCCTAAGCCCCTTATTGTATATATTTTCACTGGACCCACTAATTAGGAAAATGAACAACCTTTCTCTTTGGCAAGGTATTTCAGATGGAGACCCAGCAGGGAATCTTAGAACTTTACCTTATGCGGATGACATTTGCTTATTTTTCTCAGACATATAGCACTTGACAATGGTTTTAAAAGAAATGAAAAACTTTACTGCGGTGTCTAATGCAGAGTTAAACTTCAATAAATGTAAAGGGTTACTAGTTGGTCCAGGGGAATCTTCTGAGTTTGAATATAATGGTATTTCTATTTCAAATGAACCGTTAAAAATTTTAGGGGTGGTTTTTGGACCACAAAACTTGGCCACACATAACTGGGAGATAGTACTGAGTCAGATAGAAGCAAAAGTCATGAGATGGAAATCATCGAAGTTATCTAAACTGAAAAGGATTCAAATAATAAAACAATTTCTGATCCCGGGGCTACTATATATATCTATGATATATCCCCACCCCCCACCCCACTGATACTGGAAACCACATTACATAATTGTTTTTTTTAAATGTTGTAGGGTTCAAGATTGAAGCCAGTGAAAAGGTGCTTTACGTACCTCCTGAGAGAGAAAGGGGGGTTAGGGATGGTGGATCCCATTGTTTTCTTTCATTCAATCTTTTCCCAGACTATTAAAATAGGGTTGTTCCTGGTAAAGTCATTAGAAGGAAGATGGATCAAACAAACCATTGGACAGTACTTTTCTCACTGGGAGTCAGATCCTCCCACATTACATAAAAAGCTTCAAATACCACTGTTTTTTAAACCTGCAGTGCAAAAACTACGTAAATGGAAAATGGCTATTAATGATATTAAGGAAAATACAGCAAAACAACTGTATGTGGTCATTGTATCTTCTATTCATCCAATAGACCCTGTTTTTAAGAATTGTCTGCCAGAGAATAATAGTTTGGTTATTGCTCAACTAAAACAAGAACCCCCATATGGGAAATTCTAAGGTTATCCATGTTTGGTCACCTAAACATAAGAGGGAACCTAAAACATAAATCAATCGAAGAAAGGAATTGTCCTTATAATAAATGCATAGGAAAGGAAGAAATGATGCACCATTTTTTATTTGATTGTTCTTTTGCATCTGCCGTATGGGAGGAATTAGCAATAAGATGGAATATGGTATGGTTAAATCAACTATATTAAGAGTCTCTGATTTTAGGTTTGTATCCTTCTACGTTAAACAAATTTCACACTGAAACCCTGGTGGTTTTCCTTTGCATTTTTAAATTTTATTTGTGGCAGGCCAGGTGCCAGTGGATGATTTATCAGAGATTAATGACCTGTGACACATATGCAGTTTTAATGGGTTAATCAATGAGGCAGGTATTTCATAAAGATAAGGCAATATATAATTCATTAAAAGTTCAAAGATGGTGGAAAGGATTTTCTGTATTTATTAAATGTAAATAATGATTTGTTCCCCAGGTTTTGCAGTATAAAATACATGGTAGTAACTTTTTTCCCCCCAAATGGATTTCTGTATTTCACATGTAAGATGACACATCTTGAATATTTTGTATTGTTTCTTTTGCTCCTTTTGCCATTATATGATTTGTAAGCTGTGTTAAGATTTCACACATTTTTCAGTATGATGCAATACAGTTTTTTGGTTTTGTTGTTTATAATGTTATTTCAATAAAAATTCCCCCACTCTTTGTGAAAAGTGCCTTTGGTTCTTTTACTTCCACCTGGACACCCAGCAGGAACAGCACCAGGATGGGTAGAAGGGACCTCGATTTAATGTCTCATCCAAAGAAACGGCACAACCCAACAGTACAATATTCCCCGATACTGCACTCGGGTGCCAGCATTTAGGTATGAGACCAATCCCAGTATGGGACTAGAACCCATGACCGTCTGGCCCAGAGGTGGATGTGCTACCAAGTGAGCCATGCTGACAAAATAATATTTGCACAAAGACAATAAGCAATACAGTATCACAGTAAACAGTCAGTGACTTGTGGACATATCTGAAAGTGGGCACCACAAGGAAGAGGGTACAATTGCATGCATACAATTAGAAATAGTTACAGTAAGGAGTGATATACAGTATCATGTAATGGTGGGCAGGTGCAGAATCTGAACAAATTTCAAACATATTTTGCAGTCAAATGGTTAAACACCTGTTTGGGGGGTGGGGGGGGGACGTTAATCACTGGGAGGTTTAGTGACTTGCTTAGAGTCACATACTGACTAGTCCCTGTGATGGGATTCCAATTTACTGTAGGTCTCCATGTGCACAGATCAGGACTCTAAAAACTACTCTAGCATAAACAGCTCCCTCAAAACTCGTGCTCCAGTTAGCTGGGAATGCAATGAAGAGCCAATCCTTTGTTTGTGTCAATGCTATCAGATTATAATTACTGGTACCATAAATATCAACTGGATTACTATTTTGTTAAAGATGCGTATAACTGGATTTCTGGTTATTATGCTCCAAAGGCAATAATAACCTGAAATCCAGTTGATATGACATTCCCCAAAGAAAAGACTTTAAAACTGCTGCATTCCATTGTTTCACAAAAAAGTAATTCAACTGCAGTATTTTCATCTGTGTTTTATCTATGTACAATTCAATTTCTTCAAAAATAGAACTGCACTCCAGCTAAAATATGTCTTTTTCTTTCAAGCTGCTAGAAATACAGTCTAAACCTCCACACTAGCAATTATAAAAAATAAAGGCTAGGTAATTCTGAAGTTATGGATTTTTTTTCACACAGCCTCGGTGTGTGATGACCTCATAAACCTCTCGAGCATCAGGTTTATCGGCCATCACACATCTTGAGTGTGAAAAAACAATCCATAACACACACTTCCCTATTCATTATTCTCCATATATTAGAGTTATTGTAACTCACAATTACAATAACTCAAAGGTCATTTAAATAAATACAATTCTGAAACATAACAGTTAAAAAAGCTAAAAGCACTGCGATGTCACAAATACAAGACTGATATCACAGTGACAGGAAGAAAGCATATGTGTAAATACTAATGTGCCAATAATTTGTAATAAGGGAAGGGAAATTTAAAGTTAGCAAATGGGCATTATTTATTTTTTTATTTTACTGTGAAGGCTAAAACTCTCTAGGTATAGGACTTTCTCAAACCTCACATGCTTGATTTAAAACACTACAGCAGTAAGTGGTAATGGCTAGCTCTCTTAAAAAAAACAAAACCCGAACAATATAACAGATGAATCTGCAGTATGCAGCTGTTTCTTTCCTGAGACAAAGAACCTCCGTGCATAAACACTGAGGCAAGGGTTACCCCAAAGGGCATTTGGCTGGGAAGCCAAGTTTCAAGAAAATACAAAATCACACATGCCCCCACAATGCAAAGCATCATGGGCTGCATATGAAAATCACCACAGAATGTTATGCTGGTCCAACTTTAAGCAGAATTGCATGGTGCCGAAAGGCCTCTCACACAGTTTGCAAAGGGTGCTAACAGGGTGCTTTCCTGATTGCTCTACTTTATTATAACTCTGTATTTGTACCTCTTGTTTATTTTTCCTTCTCTATCCACCTCAACAATTGGAGCAGCAACATGTGGGTGGAGAAACAGCTGTTTTCACAGCTGACATCAATTGCCCTGTATAGGTGTATTCACACTACCCGATCTGCACTGTTGCAAGTGGTGAATATGAGTTGCAGTGGTGCAGATCCGATAATGTAAACAGGTTGCTGACAGTTGTAGGTCACTCCATTGCAGTGCAGAGCAAACAGTAGCCTCATTCACACGGCAATAAGTTTTGATCGCCGCCATGTTGAATGTTGAGGCCATTCTGTCTGAAACGCTGTGGAACAGCATTCAGACTGCATAGCTCCAGAGTGCTGTGGATGTTCTGAGAGAAGTTCCGCCATTTGGGAGAGGGGTTCTGGTAGAGGGGGTGCAGCTAAATGACTGCAGTGCCAAAAGGCAGTCAATTGCTTTTTACCACCCGAGTTCAGCTAAAGCTTGTGTTGGGCAATAGAAACACTGCTGACCTTGGGAAAGTGGTTCTTTTAGCAGACTGAGGTCTATAACTTGGAGAAAATATGGTCTCAAGAGTCAAGCCATGACACTGGGCATGTGGACATGCATATGCGCATGCCCAGTGTTACGGCTCAACTCTGAGACCGTGTTTTTCTGTAAGATATAGCCCTCAGTCTGCAATAAGAACCACTTCTCCAAGTTCAACTGTGTATCTTTTGCCAAAAACAACCTTTTGCTGAACCCGGGTGGTAAAAAACATTTGACATGCTGCCGAAACAAACCCAGATGCAGGCTGGGAAAAGCCTGTCATGACATTGTTGGTGATGCCAGGCTATTCAGACAGCTGCAGAAATGGCACAGAATACCCGCACCACTACTGCAAACCCAAGAAAATCTTGGATCTCTGCATATATAAAGAAAACAACCGTCTGTTCACTAAACTGTACAGAATAAATACAGACAAAAATGTTCTACTACATGCCTCAAGTTTTCACAAGAAGGAAACAATAACTACTATCTCATATGGATATATGGTCCAGTTGAAACAGAACTGTACACAAAAATAATTGATCAAAAATTGGAAAAGTTCAGTCGCAATTTGAATGATTATAATGATGGCAAAGTATACCCCTGGAGGAAAACGACAAATTACAATCAACCTTTAAGTTATTGTTTGACTCTTATAGTAGCCTGGATGGAGATAGAAAACATAGGAAGGAGGATTATTTTTTAGGATGGGGGAACTACAGAGGCAGAGGCCAAGATGGAGGATGATACAGGGAGAAAGGCCAATGAAACAGAAATCCAAGAAGAGAACAAACAGGAACACAACAGAAAGAGACAAAAAAAGAAAATGAACATGAACTAGGGACCACATATTCAAAGGAGATGCGCTGCCCAAAACGGAGATGCATGGCGCATCTCAGAAATTGCACAGATGTGTGATATTAGAAAGGGAGAGATGTGGCACGCATTTCCGAATGTGCTATTGTGCAGAAATAATGTATGTGGTGCAAAAAAAGGGGGCAGGTATGTGAATATGCCACACATCCATATATTCAGCCAAAATGTGCTGTGCATCAACCGCACATCTCAGAAGTGTGCTGTGCAAAGTTTGGCACACAAAAGGATGGCCTAAATCAGCCAGCCACCCACAGAAAGGCCATGTAACTGCAGACAGACAATCCTGAGACAGCCCTTGGAGTTGCACCAGGATGTGCTCTAGGCACCCATACACAGCAGTCATGCCAGGACGGAAGTACCCAAAACCACAGGTGCCGGCACACCATGAGCACCTCCCAGAGAGCCATCCCCCACATTGCACTTAAGATGTAGACACCCAGCTTCCACATACCAGTGTTTTCTGGTGCCCCCCTTGCACACTAGAGGAGCAGATGGACACACTGCAGCACATGAACTGGGGGCCATGGCCTGCAGGGCACCACCCCGGTGGTGGCATGCACCCAGGGTGACGTGTGGGGCAAAGATGCCCAGGTAGCCTGGTGGTATGAGTGGCAGCCTGGCATGGGCCAGGGACTGAACTGTGGCACACACCCATGGTGGTATACTATAGGTGCTGCACACAGGTGGGACCCACCCACTTGGGTACTTGGTCACCCTCTGCACACTGCCATTACTTGCAGTTATCACCATGTTCCTCTCATACAGGGGTGTGTGGGGCACTGCAGGTGACAGTATGCTGCATACAGAGCTGGTGTATCACATGCATGTAGCATACTGATCAGACTGTGTCACCCTGTGCCCTCCCCTGTTGCTTGTCCAGGTGGGCTCCTGTGGCCACTGTCCAGGTGGGCCACTGTGCTGTAGTCTGACCCTATACATGGCTATGGGTAATAGCACTGTACCCAGGCCAATGCAGTCCACCCACCCACCCACACACAAACATTCTGTCACACCTGCCTGCAAGGCTGCAGTACCTCCTGTTCACCTTTGTGGGGTTGTGAAGCAGCTCTGGGGTGTGCAAATGGCCTGAATACATACTAGTAATGAGCAGTGCATGTGGGGAATGGGCTTGGAATGTATAATGAGACCATATGCATATCCCAGCAGAATATTGCAATTTTGCACACCACGCATGTGGCTGCCTATTGTGCATTTCCCAATGCTCCGCATAGGGCTCAGGTCACCTGCTGCACTGCACATTTCCCACTGCACAATTGCTCATATTTGGGATATTCAGCTGGACATGTGTGATCGCATCTCACAGTGCATCTTCTGAATATATCATTATTTTGCACCAGCGCATCTCAGTTGCGCGGCGTAGGCACTTGCATGATGCGGCCTGGGACTTTTGAATATAGGGCCCTAGAAGAAGAAGGCAGGGTCACTATAGGACAGAGGGAAGCTGTGAAGCTCCAAAAAAAAAACAAAGTTTTCAATTTATCCACTAAGGAGTTAACAGACATTGAAATAAAAGTTCTAAACCAGGGACTTTTTGACATCATGAAAAACCCAATATGTTTAACCTTAAAAACAAATCTGCAGTGTTTTTAAAGAATGTTAACATTAAAATAATATTTCACTACAGTGGAAGATAAGACAAATCCCAGCAAAGCAGAAAAGGAACAAACTCTGACAAGAAATCTAGAATACAGAGGCACCTTCCTCCCACCAGGAACTTTTACAACAAACATGATGACCTACATGGAAAAGATGTAGATAGACTTGAAAAAAATCAGGCGGACAGGAGGTCAAACTAAAATCTGAGCACTGAGGAATTTGCAGCTGTGAGACAATTGGAAAATAACACAGAAATTGTAAAAAAAAAAAACAGAAAGGGCAGATAGTTGTAAACGACTACATTATTTATTTATTTATTGATAAATATCGGATAACACCTTTGAGTCAAAGACTCTTTTACAAAGGTTCCATGTCATATATAAGGAGAGACAAGATTGTACAGAGTAACAAGTAACATAGTAGTTAAACACAGTGGTTACAGAATGGTTGCAGATGATTACAGAAAATACAAAAAATACAAAAAAAACAGCAGCTGGGAATAAAGGTTGCAGGTATATGCATAGCATTTCAGGGCGATGGCGCTAGCCATGCTCACATATTATTATGTATCATGTATCACGTATCATGTATTAAGTATACAGATGAATGCCAGAGATAATTAACAAATCCATAGAACTACCAAGAAGCAAAACAGAGCGCAACAGAAGAAGTACAAAAACAAATAATTGCACTACTGGATGAGGGATTAAATAAAAAAAAATCACGGAATAGGAAAGAAAAGCCTTGTTTAGATTTTTTTCAATTATGCCCATTTTCTACACCCTGCCCAAGATCCAAAAGGACCTAGAGGGCCCATCAGGTAGACCAATCGTGGCAGGGACAGGGTCTGCCCTATGGGTAGTCTCGGCTCTTGTGGATTACCATGTACATCCCCTGGTCACCAACACTTGCATCTACCTAATGGACACTAAAAACACTGCAGAGGTCCTGGAAACATTAAATAGGCAGAACATGACCTCAGAATCTAGCATACTGGTTACCTCGATGTGAAGGACGTTTATATTAGTATACCACAGGATGTCAGAAATGAAGCTTTGAACTTTGCACTAGCAAAGGTAACAGCAGAAGATGTCCCACCTAGCACATACTGTGGGTATAATTACTATTAATTGATTTACCTCTGTGGATGTTTTAAATGAAGGTATCTAGTACCTTGTACCTACTTGTTTTTGTGGTAAATTCTGAGATGACAGATGTCACTTAGACGTGGAGTACCATTAAAAGCTGTTTATTTCAACACACATAGTTAACAGGTAACATATTTCAACACTTAAACAACATAACGTTTGTTAGGACATTCTATCCAGACTTTTGTCTGGTTTGTGCACCGTAAATCATTTCACGGTTTCTTTACTATGTAGGTATAAGGCCTAGTGCTCCTTTTTCTGGAAGTACGGCTAGGTAATATTCTTCCTAGAATTAACCGTTACTATTCAGTATACAATTGTTTGTTACTAATAACCTTTTGCTAGAATTTAAAACAATATTTCACTGCAGTATTCTATGTATCTATTTCTAGAACTAGGATTCTCAAAAGACACAGTCAGTAAGCACCTTTAAACCAGTAAAGGTATATTTATATATATACTTCACCAATTTTTCAAAAGAGTCTTTTGTCTCCCTTTCATCTTGGAGATTTTCAAGTATGTTAGATGGCTGTGTGAAGAAGCTTTCTTCCTGGCTCTCTGAGTTCTTTTTCTCCTCGAGGCTTGCAAAATAGAAAATGACAGTCATACAATTTTCAGTGTCTCTTACATTATGGCATACACTAAAGGTCTTTGTAGCTTCAGTAGAGTAATAGTTCTTTCAGAGTCAGTAGTAGTAGCATAGATGTGAGATCTCTTCCAGTGATGAAACATAGATTCAGAAGACAGTTAGTTGATGATCATGAATTGTTGGTTCAGGGAGACGTCTTACATAAGTCAAATACTTCCTTCAGAAATGTCTTATGATGTTCTTGTTCTCCAAAAGTATTATGAGCTTATGAGATAGTATAATCATATTTGGACAAAGACTTATCCATTCAGAAGTCTATAGCCTACGTGTGGAGATATTAATATTTATCAGACATTTGGTCAATTGAACAGTCTGTTGCACTTTTGACCGGGGGTCCACGAGGTGGCAATTAATAGACTTTTAACCACAAGACCTTCCAATGTATGTTCAAAATGAAGACTTATCTCATTGTGGTTGTATGGTATGATAGTCTGATAGCAGATGGTTCCCTGTTAAGAGGGGCCAGTTCCTTGTTGGAGGGTCCAGATTTTTCAGACATGTGGTAACATCTTATGGGATGATTTAGTTATACAATAACTGCTGAGTTTTGATTTTAAAATATTTTTGGGCTGTCAGCAAGTGCATTGCATAATGTCAAAGTTGAATGAATCTGTTCCATAGACATTTTTAAAATGTCCTTTTAGCAAACTTAAAGCATTTTGATTCAAGATAAAATGTCCATAATTTGTTGATGCTGGTAGGTCCATATACCTGTGTCAAGCACTTGCAGGTCTGCTTGGTTAAAGACTTAAAACCAATGTATTTTATGATCAGTTCTTTCAATATACCTTTATGGCATCGGAGATTAAGCTGGATATTCTTTATAGACTTTGGCAGGGTCTGGTGACTTATGGCTACTATTGGACTTACAATACTTGACAAAAATAGCCACCCTAGTACTAACCAAAAAACATTTCCATTTTGAAAATAAATATTTTTGGAAAACAAACGTTATGGCAATGGAGTCCTCTATGGCCTCGGATATGCATGTCTATTTATGGACAGGTTTGAGCAGGAATTCATCAGTAATCAAGAAAACAACATGCAGTCTGACAAAATAACATTGTGGAGAAGATTTATGGATTATTTAATTTGCATGTGGCAAGGAACACCAGATGACTTGAATGATATTTTGAATATCTAATCTCATGCATAGAATATTTGAAGTTTGTTATGCCATGGGACAAGAACTCTATAAACGTCTTCGATCTCTGCTTATATATTTATATATAAACTGTCTTTGCAGTAAACTGTACAGTACAGGAAAAATATGGACATAAATGTTCTACTACATTCCTCATGTTTTCACAAAAAGGAAACGTTAACTAATATCTTGTATGGCTAGATGATCTGGGTGAAACTGAACTGTACAAAAAATGAGGAATATTGTGATGCAGAAAATCATTTAGAAAGAAGATTCTGTGAAAGAAGGTGCTCAGAAAATGTAATTGAAAGAGCAAGGGAAAAATGTGACATGAAGTACAGACAAGCACTGCTTGCATAAAGCAGAGAACAAAGACAGGACAACAAAATTACGCTACCTATAGACTTTAGTGATGGTTTTGGACAGATACAGTAATATAGTGTTTAAGCACTGGTCATTACTGCAAACTAACCAACAAGGGCAGAAACATTTAAGGAAAAACCCCTAGTCACAGCGAAAACTGTGAAAAACCTAGGTAGTAGAATCACCCACTCATTCCACAAAACACCTGCACAAAAAGTAGCCTTTTTCCCAGATTCAAGTCTCATAGAAGGTTTCTGTCCACTATGACTAATTCAGAATTGCACAAGAAAAACTAAGGGTGTGCATAATCCTTATAAAAATGAAGAGATCCAAATAAAGGAATTCATGACATGCCAAGAAGAATAAGTGATCTAAATGATCAAATGCCCATGCAATACAGCCTATGTAGGGAAAACATTAAGAACTGTGAGGCAGAGAATTAATGAGCACCAAAGTCTCATTGAGAGGGAAGACATTAGTTCTGATCTTGCATAGTATTTTAAACTAGCAAAACATAATATTACTAGTTCATGTTTTGTGAGATTAGAATGGGTTGATTCCCTGCCAAGAGGGAGCGATGTCAACAGAGTGCTTCTTAAAAGGGAAGCCTACTGGATCATTAGATTTGAGACACTACACCCCAAATACAGACTGAATGAAGTGGTAGAGTAGGTGGATTTCTTATAATTGGAAATGTATTTTGTATGAGATAAAATCCTTTCAGGATCCTGTGGATAAGTAACTGTAATAGTACTGCCAACATTTGTAAGGGTACAATGATGGTATGCACCAATGAAGTATAATATGGGGTTGGTCTCTGTGACTCCAACTGTGGCCCAGCTAACCACTGTGTCAGTTCCTAACACAGTGACCACTTTATAAGTATTCTCAGTCCCTAGCACCACTCTTTTGGGCCAGGAGTAAGGGTTGACCATCATTTGGCTAACTCCAGTTTCCTGATACAGCATTTCTTGTTGTCTGAATTGCAGTACTCATGTAATTATTCTTTGTACACCTGAACACAAAAGGGAGTTCCTATTTACTGTTAACAAGTAACATATTTTGCACTGCAATATATTGAAAGCCATAAGTGGAGCTTCGAAATACAAAACAAGAAAATATTTAAATTAGATATTTCATTTTGGAGGGGTTGCTTTAATGAATTGATAATATTCACCCATGGGGTAAGTGATCCAGGGGCTAGCACAGAAGGTGGAAATAACCACACTAAGTGTGTGAAAATGACTACTGATTATGTACAAATACTGGAGAATGTTCTCTGTAAGCTCAAAAGTTAGTGTGGTTTTAACTACATTGCACATGTATGCGGCTTTGGGAAGGTGCTTGGCAAAGCCAGCGCCCCACTAGTCTGATAAACACCAGAAGGCAAAGTAAGAGGCTCAGCATAAAATCATATGCTAAGGCAGAGTTGTTTTATAGCAAAAAAATATAAAGGTTGCCTCTGTGATTTTATTTTCTCCAAGGAATGGGGACAGAAAATGGAGAATTAACAAGAGCTGAAAGAAAGTGCCGAATCAGTGATATGAGTTAGTATACTACTTTGACTAAGAGAAAAAGTTAACTATGGCATAGTTTGTTGCAGTCTAAAAAAATATAGAGAATAGAAGAAGAGACTAAATGTAAGGTATGTACTAACATACAGCAAATTAACTGATTAAATGTACTATGTTTTCAGTACCTACAGAAGGTATCTATAAACTGAAAATTGTTACTTTTCTATGTATTATGAGCTTTTAGAAAATGGGCTTTTTATTTCCTGGCACCTGATTGGCTGGTACCCTTGCCAAAGGGGTATATTAACTTTCAATAGATGCCCAGGAAATAAAAAGTACCAGCTCCACTGCCCCTTCACACACCCAGGTATCCCTGTGCCCACCCTGCTTCCTCACTGGCTGAAAACACCGAAATCAATTTAAAATTACTGCCATTTTTATTCTCTCGCTTAGTGAGAGAAACTGGCCCCAGTTACTCTGTACTTCACTACCAGCTGCCGGACAATACTCACACACACCCTCAGCTGGAATTATCTTTGTTTTTTATTTATTTAATTATATTGCCCTCTTGTACCCTCTTATGCAGTGCTCCCTGATTCTCGATACCACAACTCTGTGAGAACCGACTGCACTCTCCCTCCTTCCTCCTCCAGCCGTCCGCTCTCTCACTCTGGAAAATGAAAGTGCTAGGCATTTGTAGTGGACAGCCAAACCAGGCAGCACCTCCCGCCAGTGAGAGAAGTGCTCCCCCCAATCTCTCTTAGTTTTTTAATAATTTAAAATACATAGTAGGCACACATATGAAAATATGAAAAGCAAAGCTGTCAGACTGATCAGCTTCACAGAACCACCTACCATCAGTGCAGTTTTCAAATGTTCAGCGCATGCCTCTCCCTGGCTGCTTTACCCAACTGCCACCACGACAATAGTGCGGTGTACAACTTACCGCGATTGGTGATCGTGTGCTCCATTAACAGGTGCAGTAGAGGTTTTCATCTGTTTTTTCTTTGTCCTTCATTCCCCTCTCACTTCTACTGACAGGACTTTGGAAAAAAAAAATTCACCAATGGGATGGCAGAAATAAAACAAGCAAGAAAGGGACAGGCTAATGGGGGAGGGGGGCTGCAACAGCACCGTACTAGACGTAGAGGGACTGCTTTACCCAAAAAGGAGAAAAATTGAATCGTAGTCAATTTTATAGAATCACCTTAGATTTTTTTGTAATCCTATAAAAAATGACATAATCCATTTTCTAAGTTTTATAATACCCTCCTGGGTGGGCAGTATAGGCAATACCTGACCTTCCAGGGGCTACTCATCATGCCCCTGGGCTGTCCAGTATTGCTCAATACTGCCCATCCTGTCGAGTATTATTGCTTGTTTAACAGGAGCTAGGAAGAGAAAGGTGACTGGTCTAAAGGGTCAATATTGTAAATGTGATGTGTGAATAACACAAAGAACATGCTGGTATATAAATAATTGAATTATTTTGTGTATGTAATCAATTAATGTGAATGAATTAATCCATATAACAATAAGAACACAAATGGTGTAGATTCAGGTACATGTACTAACTCACGTAACATAACAACAGCAGTTTAGCTATGAACTGCACAATTAACAGATTTACATTTAACTATTATTTTTATTTCAGTATTGAATTTATTAAGATCTTAATTTATGTATGCCTCAATGTGAACATGCATCAGCTCAGTTACAATATATTCCCTGTACAATATTGTTATACGCAGATGTGATAACTGCAGGCATTTATAAATTCAGTTTTATTTTGAATTAACTGTCATTGGCATATGCATTTTCAAGTTGTTGCTCTCCTTATTTTCTTCATGTAATGTCCTGTTGGCCTACCATTTTTATTGGTTTATTTTCTATATAAACTGAGATTTGGTCAGACCCAAACCCTTGAACTGTGCGTGGTGAACTGAATGAAGAATTATAAGAGTTCTCCATCATTAGGCACAGCACCAGCTATAGAAAAGCTAGGCAGAACACTGCATTATGGAAAGAATATGTCCAGTTTTACTTTCACTCAGATGCAAGATGGCTGCCAGACTTGATGTTCTGTTACTCAGAGTTCCGTTCATGCCATGAAAAACTTTTTGGATTATGGGTGTGAGTAGTGCTATAACTTTGAAAGGAAGAGAACCGTACAAAACATTTCTAGAGGTAATTTGGGAGATTATACTACCGGACCTGCAAAGCTAGAAATCAGATAACTTCATGTTTTTATTCACAGCCGGCTTCTCGGTGACCGAACCTGCTTTTGTAAAGTAAGTGGGAATTAGTGCTAGGGGGTCAGAGAGTAGCTAGGCTGCCAAGTGAGGCAGTGGTAGGAATTTTAGTTTTGCTATTTTTTTTTTTTGTAAGGTCAGGAGTTTCCAGTTACAGTGCTGACATTTCTTCTCTTTTATTTCCCTTCTCTGTTAACCCTGTGTCTGGCAGTGAAACTGGTACCTGTATTCAGGGTCAAGCTCATCCTGGCTTGGAGTGGCATGGATTGGAGCTGCAGGGAGAGACAGCTGTAATCCTGGTTGCCTGGCAGTAAGAGCCACAAGGGAGGAGATTGCAATCATTGGTAGGATTCAGCTGGAGGACTGACTGACTTGGTCCTGGAGAGTGCTTCTGGCTGAGTGAGGCCAGTGCTGCATGGCTGGGTGGCCTGCCTAGACCAGCCTGCAGGGATTGCAGTGGATCAGCTGTGATTGCTGAGTGGCAGTCAAGAACCACTGTTTGATTCTCTGTGAAACTGGGACTTACTTCCGCGGCTGCCATTGCATATCTGATCTCTGAACTCTGGTCATGATTTCCTGACTGAGGAACTACCGGTGGAGGTGCAGCCTGGACACTGGGACCATAGCAGGAGGCTGTGGGTGGTGAGAACCCACAGGTTCATGTTTTTCTCTTTCTTCTCCTGAATAACTAGTTGTTTTATTGCTTGGGCTGCTGCAAGAGAGCAGCAAATAGCTCTCTTGTTCAGTTGTTGCCAAATTTGCTTTCTTTTCTGGTGAGAGCAGAGAAAAACGTAATCCTATAGACTAACAGTATTGACTAACAAAGTTAAAAAAACAACTGTAATGTCATCTGTTTTGTGGGCACCTTTAACTGGAATTTTATTTTTGATTGTGTTATTTTTGAGTTCTCCTGTGCTGTCTGTTTATATTGTTTGTTAATCTGCTAGGTTTTTGGTGGCTTTGGGCAGTGTGATCAGCTGAGTGCAGTTTAGGTGAATGTTGTAGTGAGTGAGAATTGATTTAGCTTGTTTTATTAGTTAGTATCAGTACTTTGAAGTGTTTGCTTTGCGACTTGGGTGTATATTTTATCAGTATTATTTAATCTGTTTGGTTTTTGGGTGGGTTAAGTATCACTCCGGGTGTGATAGGGTATGAAACTTGTATTTAGTAAGTGAGTGTGTGTGCGTATGTTTCTTCGGGAGGGCAGTTCCGGAACTTTAGTTGTTGTTGGGGTTTGGGATTATTTATTTTATTTTGGAGGGGTTGGATAATTCTTTATTTTATGCTTGCTGGGGGCTTAGTATGTTGAGATCTGATAGGCTCATCTACTCCAGTGACTACTTCAGACAGTCATGTCCTTTTGGAGGACCTCCACTACTTCTTTTTGCAGAGGTTCTCAGCTGCTGCAGGAGATTGGGGACCCCTTGATGGTGGGGCAACACGTGCAGTGTAGGTCCCAAGTGTGGTATGAGGATTGGGGGGGGGGAGGGGGAGACTGTGGTGGCAGGATTCAGGAGATGCCCAGGGAGGCTATGGATCTGAGTCTGTCTGGCTTCCCTCCCCAGGGCCCCAGCCCATATCATAGAGCAAGAAGTAATTTGTTCAGCCAGCACTTCTCCCCTTCAGGCCATTCTTTGTAAAACAAGGTCACTGACGAATGAAACAGCAGTGATGAAAAGCTTTACAATGGATTCTTCAGCTGACCTTGTTTTCATCACAGATATTTGGTTGGGTGATAACTCTGGACCTGTTCTGGAGGCATCAGTCCCACCAGGTTATTCTATGGTGCATTGCCCAAGGAGGGATCGCAGAGGGGGTGGAGTGGCCATTTGCTTTAAATCCACTTAGGGACTCACTGAACTCCCCATATAAACTTTCAGGTCCTTTGAATATGTGACAGTTAGATGCACTGTGGATGTTACTGGCAAGATCATTCTCATATACTGCCCTCCAAGGTGTGGGAGTGATTTCTTTCATGAGTTGGCAGACTTCATGGTCAAGCAGATGTTGGATGCATGCAGATTGTTATTGCTGAGGGACTTCAATGCTTGGTCAATGATGAGTTCTTTATTTTGGACAACAATTCCTCCAGTTGATGTCTTCACTGGGACTAGCACAGGCAGTTGCCTGTGGAATGCATCTATATGGCCCCACTCTGGACCTGATCTTAGTGTAGTCAAGGATGATCCAGTCAGTTGGTCGGATCATCATGTGGCATCATTCCTTTGTGTGGTCCCCTGTTTCAATACCTCTTCTGTGGAGATTGTCTGGTACTGTCTGAAACATAACTTGGAGCCTTGCAAGTTCCAGGACATACTAGACATCTTGGGTATGATACTTGCTTGTGCTCAGGGAGCTGTGAAGGCCATGGAGTATTATAATACAGTTCTCAGTTCTCACAACCGCCTTAGATTCCCTGGCACCTTTTCATCCCTTGATGTCTTGTTGTAGTGCACCATGGTATTGTGATGAGCTGCATTGGTTGAAGTTTAAGGGACAGAAGTTGAAACATTCTTGGAGAAGGTCACGGTCTGGGGAGGACAGATTGGCATTGAAAACTCACTGCAGTGAGTATCAGTGGGAAATTGACATGAAAAAGACAGAGTTCCTGTGAAAGTCGATTGCCACATGGAAGAATCAGCCAGCTCAGCTCATTTGTACAGTAGATAGACTGCTAAATCCTCCCTGTCTATGATCCATTAGAGTCCTTTCAGTAGATAAGTGCAAGGAGTTTGGTAAATTCTTCTTTGACAAGGTGTTCTCCATTAGATCTGGTATCTCTTCAATGTCATGGGCTGGTGGCGGTCCACCTTCCAGTAATGTAGATATGTCTACCTGGAGTGAAGTTTGGCCAGTTTTGTTGGATGAGGTGCTTCGGGTGATCTCTAGTTTGCATCCCATATGCTGTATACTGGACCAGGCACAAACTTGTCTGCTTTAGGGGTGCAGTAAATTCCTGAGCTCAGTGATCACTCAGATCATCAGTGGCTCCTTGAGGGATGGTAGCTTTTCCATCTGCTCTGAAAATAGTGATGGTTAGACCCTTCCTAAAAAGCCTGCCTTGGACCTTGATGGTCTGGTGAATTTAGGACCTGTTTCAGACCTTCCCTTTTTGGGGAAGATTATTGAGAAGGTGACCAACCAATTTGTGGATCATGGAGAATTATAACATCTGTGAACCTTTCCAGCTGTTTTTTTTATCCCCCATCATCTCTTCCTGGTAAGGGATTGAGGATTTTGTTCCATATTGGTCCTTCTTGATCTCGCATCATCATTTGACACAGTCAACCACTGGGTGCTGCTTGATCACCTCCGGACCTATGTGGGCCTCACCAGCACTGTTTTGTGCTGGTTCAAGTCTTACATAACTGGGAGAATGCAGCAGGTTGCCCTAGGTAATTCCATCTGTGGGGATTCAGCACTCTCCAGTGTGGTTCATCAAGGTTCAATCCTTGCTCCTGTGTTGTTTTCTGTGTACCTGTTACCCTTGGGGAAATCATTAGATGGTATGGGATTGAGTTTCATTGCTATGCGGATGATACTCAGCCGTACCTTTCTTGCTTTCCCAGTGAGGATGATGTGTCTTCTGTGCTAGGTCGATGTCTTACTGAGATAAATGACTGGATGGCCTCAAATTGGTTATGTCTCAATCCAGGAAGAGGTAATGTTGATCAAGCTGAATCAACGGGGTACAGCAGCGATGGGAGATGTGGTAGCCCTTCCTGTGTTGGGAGGTCGACCTCTTGTAGTGGTTGATGCAGTTAAGTATCTTGGGGTCATTCTGGACTGCAGGCTTATACTATTTTTATTTTATTTATTGTATAATTGGATTTACAACCTTTGAGCCAGCGGCTCGTTTACAAAGGTACCTTGTCACAGAGAGGACACACATGGTTAACATAATTTACAGAGTACAGTCAAGACAGAGTAACAGATTTTTGCATGTTTACAGAATACAGACATACAGAGTCAACATAGTTTTACATAGGTTGCATGAACAGAGATACATAGTATTACATACAGTTGTTTGAACACATGTGTAGATAAATAAACATTTCAAGTAGTACCAGTAGGTACTGGTGGAGGAGAGAGGGGCCCGGTGGGGATTGGTGGGGTGGGTGGGTGTTCAGCCCAGTAGGCCATGTCAATAGTGCCAGAAGAACAGCAGAGTATCTTTTAGTGACAGGTGCAGCAGCGGGTGTTGAACAGCAGGTCTCGTTCTAGACCTAGACCGGCAGATGTTGGTGGAGGTCCAAACTGACTTTTATCATTTTTGAAACATCACCAGGATCAAACCACGTCCGACTCCTGCTGACCTGGTGATGATTGTCCATGCTTTTGTTACCTCTACATTGGACTACTGCAACACTCTATACTTAGGGCTATCTGGAGACTTAATGTGATGCCTGCAACTGGTCCAGAATACTGCAGTTTGGCTGGTGATGGGAACTTCTTGGAGGGATCACATCACACCGATCCTGCATGCACTGCACTGGTTGCCATTGTGGTAGTGCATAACCTTCAAGACATGCTTGTTAAAATACAAGGCCCTGCGTGGTTTGGACTACTTGAGAAAGAGATATTGGTTTCTTGTCTCCCATTCTGACCCCTCTGCACCACCGATGCTGTCCTACTTGCTGTTCCCTTATCCTGGTTAAGACAATCTGGGGACAGAGTTTTGGGAGTAGCAGCTCCAGTGTTATGGAACCTCCTTGCAGGGAGTATCCAGTTTGCTGGCATGGTGGAAGCCTTTAAGAGATCACTTAAAACTCATCTATTTGAGCAGGGCTTCCCCAACTAGCAAGCGTTCAGATGCATAATAGTCTAGGTATTTTAATGGCTGTGATGTATTGATTTTATTATGTTTTTATCTTTATGGGATATTATAGTTTTATAATTTTAAATTATGTACAGTGCCCTGAGCCCTTAGGAAAGGGCACTTAATAAATAAAACTCCTTGCTTTGCCTTAATTTATGTGCATGTTCTCTCACTGTTTTCTTTGGAAAAGGAAACACACAAATCACACACAAAGTGCTGCTGAACAGGTCCTATGGTTTATGGTTCACAGTTTATTTCAAGTTGTTCTCCCTTCCACCCCCCAAAGAAAAAACAGGTATAATATCGACTGTACAGTACTACAGTGGCATTATAATATACACACCATGAAATCAAGTATAACAATTAAAGGGAATGCATTTTTGAAGAAATTTTGTTAAATGTGTATTCCTTAAACTCATTTTGAGAATTTTAATGCTACTGTTTCTCCCAAGAAGAGACCATTTCTCTTTGTGTCATTACACCACAGTTGTCCTACAGTATATCAAATGTTGCGGAGGGTGCTTGCAGCATCGCAAATGAGATTGCTGCCCAATACAGTAAATCTGATAGACATTTGGAAGCAGGCTGCTAAAAGACTTTGGTGACACAAAAAGCCAAAGCCTCTTTTGCTGCTTGGAGACTATAGTGAAGTATTTGGAGTAGCACTACATACAGTCCTCCTTTCTCCATGCCTTGGCTGTGGCTGCTCCTTGTAAATGAAGCATTAATCATACCTCACTTTGTTCATTCACTTAACTAGAGGTTGTTCAGTTTCTTCAGACATTCTTAGCGATACTGTAGCATGAACCTTTAATATCAACATTATCAACACTAACTTCTGAAAGCCAGCACTAAACCATTCAAAATATGATTTCTTTGAAGTAATTACTAATCATTTGGCAGTCTTTCTGTGTGTGTGCCTCCTAAAGTTTGTTCAGATTACTCAGAACACCAGTAACTGACTTACTGAAATAAGTGTCTGAACAGTGCACTCTCTCTTTCTCTGTTTTTCTTTAAGTATGCTCACTAATACAAAATTCATATGGGCAGCCACATTAAGAACTACAATACAGTTATTTAGTGCACTGCTATATATAGTAAATAGGGTCCTCTACAGTTTCTATAGAAAATAATAACTCTCCTATTACACTAGGGGTTACTAGGATTCTTATGATCATTTGCACTAAAGGGTTAGTGTTGTAGCCTGTTTCTGAAATGTAAATTGTGCTTCTGTAGTTGTAACTTTTGTTCTAGCGAGAGGGCACCATTTCTATGCTGAGTACACCCTGTGCTAATTGGGTCAGCACTGTCCACAGCCTTCTGCCTGCCCACCTGGGGGCATATAAAAAGGGGTGCTGTGTCTTACCAACAGCAATGCTCTGGAGGGGCTATAGTGTTCCAATATGAGAGCCCATGGGTCTCAGACACCCATGGGTGACATGTTCTGGCTGCAACCAGCCAAAGAGGGCTTGTTGGCTCAGGACTGTGGCAGGATACTGGGTCCAGAGTGGCATGCACTCTTTTTGGTTGTGTAGCTCTGGCGCCATGTATCCACATGGGCTGCTACCCATGCCTTGCAAGCCTGACCAAGATTAAGGGGCCTGGCTTCCCATTTTGTTGTTACTGGGGATTCTTTCCCAAGAAGAGCAAATAAAAAGCATGGTGCCTACACCCAGAGTATAATTTAAGTGGGTTAGAGTTTCACCAGTACAACCCCCTGGGATGCTATACCTACCAACCCACCTCCCCATACAGTCACCTCAACACATGGACTTGCCATAACCAAAACCCCCAAATTCAACAATTTGCATTTGATGGCTTAGGCTAATAATATGCTCATGAGTCAGAATTCTTCCAAAATAGTAAACCATTCTTTTATTTACATGGGGAGGGTTAGGAAAGGATAGAATGGAATAGAGGTTAAGCATTTTCACTTGCACTTAGTTTTGTTTTAAGCAATCGTATCCCTTTCAATCTAAACCACATTTTAATGATTGCAACCCCCCAACCCTTTGATGATTCAGAATGTCCTTTCTGACTAACTGGCTGCAGACATTACTTATTACACTGCCCCAACTGGTACCAGTTCAGAATAACCCCCAACACTCCCTCTATCCCTGGGTACCCAGTAAGCTGTTAGGTTGCAGGCTTGTGGGGCAGCTGATGGCTGGCTTTGGTGTACTTACTTTAACTTAACTTTAACTTTTCCTTATTGCTTATTTTAAACTTTACCATGCCATTGGGCATAGCTTGGATATAACTATTTACAACCCCCAGGTTGCAAGACAATTTTTGCCTTTAGTCACGGTTCCGCTGACACTCTCTAGTGGCATGGTGACTGTGCCTCTGGGGATGAAGGAACAGCAGAACTTGAAGATCTGGATTGGAAGAGTCTTGAGATGTGGAGCAAGCACTCTGCAGCTTGGATCTTCTGACTTGATTGAAGGTCTAGTAGCTTGTCCCCTTCAGCCTGTTTCCAGGGCCAATGCAGAGCATGAATGCAAGGCTTTCCAGGCCACAAGGGAACCCAGACCCAGGAGTGATCCCATGATCTGGCTCCCCACTGGATGAGAGTGCCCTAGCACTCAGGCATGCACCCATGGCCCCCTGTGGCCCAGTTAGCCCCACTTGATAGGTGTTGGCTGGTTTCCTACCTGGCTTCAGGTGCAGATGGGTGGATACTCAGTCTCTTTTTTGGCTATACATGAAGATGTAGATGTCTGAAGGTTTAGGCCCCTCCAACCATGTGACAGACCTTCTTCAACCACGCTACCCTCGTGGCAGTCATGGCCCTCTGACCACCCATCACAGTCTCTGGTTTCCCACTGAGCACACCATCTCAGTGGGGTTTGGGCATTCACCTTGGGCTCCTCTGAGGACCCTGAACATGCCACAGACCAAAACCCTTCATATTCTTTTCCTCACCATGCAGGTGCTAATAGACACCAAAGAGGATCTTTATTAAATCTTTTCAAGCTACCTGGTTTTACTGGCCAAACCTCCGCGTGTTAGGGAGACTCCCATACCAAGTGTCCAAACCAAGACCAGTCCTTTTTCTGAAATCAGATTTCCAAAGCCATAGCCATTTCAGTAAACCTCTTTTTTTCCTTGCTTCTCACCATTCAGGTGCAGAATAAAACAGACGTTTCTCTCCAAAACCTTTATTCAAGACCTTCACCGCTGTGGTGCAACTCTTTTCCAGACCCATTTTCAGCTCTCTCTGCTGAATTGTGTACCCAGACTCCTTGATCCAAGCTTTCTCCAATATGGGAAAAGGCAGACCCACTGGCCCTGGGGGACAGGCAGCTGGCAACCCCCAGGCAGGCCTTTCCCAAACCTTGCAGCCCCATGTTACATCTGAAAGGCTTGGAGCCCTCCCTCCCTCTGTAGTGGCTCCCACTGAACTGACTCCAGAACCAACAGTTAATTTCCTTTTGGGAGCTCTCTGCAGCTCCTGATTGGCTGATAAGCTTGTCCTTTCCCCAAATTAATAAGCACTAATGTTCTTTGATGCCTGATTGGTGGTGAGAAAGAGCACCAAGTATTTCCCCAGCTTCCCCCAATAAATCCTTTAGTAGTCCCACAATCCTTGGCAGCAATCCTGGCTCTCCTATTGGCTGAAACAATATCCCCACTTTCATGCCCTGGTGCAGCCAGCAGAATCACTTTTAATTCCATTTGACCCAAAGTCTGTTAGCAGTCCCTGTGCCCTGTAAAGCAACTGCACAATCTAACATTCACAGTCAGCACTTTTCTCATTGCTGCTGCCATTTCAAACTGTCCCCAGGCAGCCCATTCATATTCCCACTGCTGTTCATTCAAGTCCCCTTCACAGTCCTTTTTCAGCCAGAATAAATGTATTTGTAACATGGCAAAAATGAAAGTGCTGAAATTCAGCATTTCTACTGGTTAATTAATAGTAGCCAGCCATGCATTAATTCCTGAGTAATGCACAGTTGGCCTTGTAGTACTGTGTACAACCACCAAAAATTCAGTAGCAATAGTCTTTCCCACCAACCCGCCTAGCAGGCCATCATTGTGAGAGTGAAATTCAGAAATGACTGAGTAAAAACCAGAATGGAAGAATTGCACAGTTACCGTCTCGATCTGTGGAGTTATGGGGATCAGCAGATAGGTAGACAGTTATTATGGTAGAGAAACAAATGAAAAAGTAACATCTCCCACAATCGCCACTATGAAGAAACAGTTCTGCAAATCCAAAAATGTCCAGGTCAGTGAGAAAGCTCAGTATTTTGGACAGAGCAGCAGTAAAAGCAAAAGGCACATTAACCTCTCTGCTAAAGACCTAGACGAGCTTGAATGAAAGAAAAACGAGCCCAACATGCATACAGATACCTCTTGGGCTCTTAACATATTTACAGATTGGCTAAAGGGAATAAATACAGAAGTAGATTTTGCCACCATACCAACTGAAGAGCTAGCGCAACCTTTGAGGCACTTCTATGGCTCCATGCATACTGCTGATTGAAAGCAGTATAACATTAGCTCTTATATCAGACTGCAGGCTGTCATTAAACAGCATATCAATAGTGTGGAAATTAACCAGAAAATAAAAATAAACATCACTATTGACTCCAAATTCAAAGCAGCAAATAATGTTTTCATAGCCGTTCTGAAGGAGTATCATCTAGCCAGACAAGATACAACCATACACCATCCCTGTATTTCAGATGCAGATCTGCATTGCATCTGCCACTTTGATAAATTGAACCTAGAGTCTGCATACCGCCTAGTATGCAGTCTCTTGTTGGAGCTGAAATTAGGCCTTGCTTGCAGAGGTAGAGAAGGACTTGCAAAACTAAAGCAGGAGTCATTCTGTATAAAGACCAATGACAGTGGCAGAGAGTATGTAGCTGTCATGTTTACTGAGGCAACCAAAAACCCTAACTCAGCTACTGAAGCTAATCAAGATGCTCTCTGAGGCATTGCATTTGCTCACCCAGATAGTGAAAATTGTCCAGTTGCTTTATTTAAAGAATATATAGTTCGCTGTTCCCCAAATCCCCCATCCTTTTTTCTACATCCTCTAAAAGCTCCACAGCACATACTTAATGAAAAACAATGCTGATATGGAATGCAGCCAATGGGACAGAACTATCTTGGCAACATGATGGCACAGTTCTCAAATGATGTCCAGCTGAGCCAAAGATATACGAATCATAGTATTAGAAGTATGGTTGTATGCTTATTATCTGAGGCTGGGCAGGTATCAAGAGAGATAATGTTGGTGACCAGACATTGATGTGAAACAAGTCTTAAGAACTATTGTTCTCCTTCTACAACTGCTAGATTGAAGTGGTCGTCTAGCCTGCCAAAGTCTGTATCAAAATCAACACCAAGCAGTAGTAGCACTTCAGTCACGACATCAAGTTGCAGTCATAACCCAGAATCATCATCATCACTTGCAAGTTATCAGTGGTAGCACCTCAAATAGTACAGAATCATCAAGTATTCCTACTACCAGTAGCAGCACATCAAGCAGCACAGTTATCGAAGCAGCACCCACTTCCAGGGTCATACCTTCTCAAAACAGCAGCCCGTTTAACCTCAGTCCGGTAACCAAAGCAATACCCATTTCCAGTATCATACCTCCTCAAAACAGCAGCTTGTTTAACCTCAGTCATTTTACAATTCATGGGGCTGTAAACTTTAATTACTATGGTGCCCCTGAGAAGGTTTGCAATGTGAAATGTTGAGATGGGAAAGTAGAGAAATTATTCAAAATCATTGTTTCACAGCATAAGAATAGATTGTATTAAAACATTATAAATATTATATTATTAAAATGTTAACATACAGCTGTTATTCATAGTTCACAATCAGAGAAATGTTAAAACATGAACAAAGTTTTCAGACTGCTGTGTAAGTTAGTAAAGCAGTGCATAAGCGTACCTTTACATAGCCTTTTGCTTATATTGTAGCTCAATGAGGAAAGTTGTTGTTTTAGAAATAATTACTGAAATATTGTGCATTTACTACTGTTTACAGCACCAGGTGAATCCATCCTCTATGGAAATCCTGCTGACATTTCCCGTCCCACAATGCATTACTGCAGTTGCAAAAAACGTTCACAGCATTCCTCAAGGACCGCAGAGAACCTCATGTAGGTGTTATAAAATGTGTAAGTTCATTAATAGAAACAGAAAATCAATAGTATTTAAAGTGCATGTAATAAAAAATAAGATGTACCACCCACAATATATGTTACAATATTTGTATCATTCTAAGCATACGTTAAAATGAAACATTAAAAAGCTATCATTGTCTGTCTGTTGTTTTCAGGTATATAATTACTAAATCACATATATATAACAGAGCTTGCCATGTTACAAGTGCATTACAGCACTCCAAAGGATGGTTCTATTGTGGAATTACTGCATGGTTGGGTGGTTGGTGGTCAACCAGTCTTTAATTCCCCAGAGGAACTATACTTTGTTGTGCCTTAATGCTTACTTATTTAATTACTGCCCCTCAGACTTGCAGTATCCCCTTTACCCTTTCATGCCTCTGCACCCTTCAATGGTGATTGTGGAGGACTATGGACAAGTCGTGTATCTATATTTAGGCTAGCATATTTACAGTAAGTTGTACACTTTCAACACCCCCCAGGGAAAAAAAAATTTATTTGGTAAATAGTAGCGTGTGAAGTTGAAGATAAATGTGGTCATGCTTTCATTAGAGGCACTCCACCCTCCCCCCCCCCGGTGCTCTGAGTAACACTTCATAATATTGCTGAGTATGCCGATGAATTTATGTTGTTACTGCGGGGGGTGGAGTGTCCCCACTGAATGTATAGCACGAACACTTCCTTGATTTTTGTCTTTTGTGTTTTTATTTTTATGGGTTTCTTTTTTTTTAACAGGGGGATGTGGGGGAGGAGCCCCCCAACTGAAAGCATGGCATGTATTCAGTAAGCCACATAGAGAATGAAATGGAGTCCAGCAGGGTTGCAGCTCTGAAAGTGAACTGTACTGTAATGCAGAACATATATATCTAATTCACCCAAAACACCCATCCTACCCCTGACCAGTCCTCAGACTATTGTGAAGGACTATGCACATGGTATATGTTAATTTGTGCACATGCAGAACATATACACACATATATATATATATATATATATATATATATAATCCAGTAGGACGCCGTCATTAGCGCATTCAATTTGCTACTCTGCTTAACATGCATATCTATTGACTTTGATGTATTGTGAGTATGCCTGTGCACAAATTAACTTGCACCCTGTCCATAGCCCTCCACAATCAGCCCTTCAACATTTTTAATTAGTTCTCGGCCTGTTGCTGCAGCCAAAATATACTACCCTCAGGCAGCTGGCAAGCTCCTTTTTAATAGTCCTCCCAGCCTCATTATTATTCATGAGGTGGCTCCCGTTCTTGAGCGCTATTAGAACTCTTAAAAAGAAAAAACACTTTTGCATCTCCTACTGTGCCTCCTCTGGGTCTCTGGTCCCAGTTTAGCTTAACAGGGGGACCGGGACCACCGAAGAGGCATTCGTACAGCTGCAACAATGACTGAAAACAGCAATGTGTTACTTCTGACTGCACTGTACTGCAAAAGCAGGTCGGTGGCTCTGCGCTTCACTTCTCTGGCCCCCTACTGATAAAAAAAAAAAAAAATATGGAGCCAGATGGAGAATCCAAGGGCAAACAGGACTTTGGGCTAGAGCAGGGACACAGCAGGGGACAATGGAGAACAGGGCAGCCCTGTGGGGTAAGAGGTAAGCCCCCATCAGGGAAGTTACAGTTGGATCCCTGGAGGCTCACATTCCAGTCGATGTCTGAAGTTGGAGACAGTAAGGGCCTGTTGGTGGTCCACCCTCAAGAAGAGCTGTATAATGGTTTTCATTCCAAATGTCCTTGTTCAGCAAATAAAGATAACCTGCAATTTTCTTGTCACCTGGCTTCTGTGAGGAGGAGCAGAGTCCAGAAGCTAAACCGAAAAAACCTGAGAATCTGTGCAAGACCAGATGAAGTGGAGCTATGACATCAAAACCTGAGAGAAGGGGTGAGGTGAGGTGTTGTGAGATAGGTAACCCTCATAACTGTGTCCACTGGCACTGAGAACCCTTAGGTCCGTGTAGGAGAAAGGCACTGGAGCTGTTTCTGTCTTAGAACTGGGGGTGCCTGTGGCCTGGTGCCAAGGCCTACTATCTAGGAGGGTATACCCATCACTGATGTCACATCCTTGGAATAGAGTTAGTGTAACCATTGTGCCTTTGAGGGCATTGGTACATCCTGTGGTCAGTTCCCATGCAGCTGTGAGGGGACTCATATGAAATGCATATATGTTGAAATACTGTTTAATCTGTACCCTCTGCTTTTTGGCTCAGGATCTGTAAATTCAGGTATTTGGGCCATTGGTGGGGTTGCAGTTAGGGCTCTGATTGTGTCCCTTTACTTACTGGAGTCATGTAGTACACTATGTAAATAAAAGTCTATTGTTCTGTAGGCAAAGTTGCTGCATCAAGCTTTGTGCCGTGTCCCATTTCATTGCTGTAATATAGAACTGGAAACAGAGTTTGAGCCAAAGTGAAATATGCTTCTAATAAGTTGCTGCTTAGTTGATATGTTCCTGAGTTGCCTTGCTGTGATCTGTGCATAGCCGGTGTCAGTGAAATCTATTCTTTGACCAACCAAAGGTGGCTCTGGGGAGCTGTTGTGCCAGTGGGCCCGGTGCCTTAAGTGAGTGAAGAATGTTATGAAGAAGCACCCCTGCAGGAAATGGAGGTGGAGATGCTGGCTATTCAGGCTGAGAGTGCCATCGGAGGCTCCCCATGCTGTAGCATGGCCATGCACTTCTAACAGAGTGATGCACGAACTTATATAGGTACCACCTCAGTGGTCACACATGGTGGACATAAGGCAGCCAGACCAGGAACTGCCAGTGTAGCTAGGGCTAGCTCTTGGCAAGATGTTACTATCTAGACATCATTAGACTCTGGAGTCGCTCCTGGACTCCACTGTCCAGGGGATGGTAAGGGCAGGTAATGGGGTGCTGGGAGTAGAAAACAAAATCACTGTTTTTAGGCATTCATCTTCTGCTCTGTTGATGGTGTTGTCAGAAATATTTATGTATTTATTAAAAAAGTTTCACCAGAAAAGCATACTGAGCTGCAGATAGCTTATTTCTAGATGCCTCCTGGGTGAGGAGGAAAGTGGACATAACAAGGTACAGAAGGTAGCCAAGATTTTCTAACCAGTACAAATAAAGACAAGATAGTTGCAAATGAGTAGGAAATGATACAATAGGAAATACAAGTGCAAGAAGGTAACGAAAGCATATCAGTGAAAATTGTAAAAACTGCTCACGGAAAAGTCATAAAAAAATATTTATTTATGTATGTATTCATTTGTTTAGTTTTTGTTAACCAGGAAAGAAGGACTAGTCAATTCTGCTTATTTTAAGTCTAGTCCTAGGGAAGGGGGCAGATACTGATGGACACTAACTAAAATTGAACCAGATTAAGCTGTTGGTCGTGTTTTTAGTGAAATAGGGAAATTTAGCCAGGACATGGAAAATGTCCCTACATATCCTGTGTGGGGGGGGCGTAGCATGCTTCCTGTTAGACGATGGAGGAGCCTGAGAAAGGGAGAAGCATGGCCACTTGCATATTTATACCTAATGTGCCTGAACCAGCATTGATCATAGCTGATAGCCAACAATCTACAGAATATGAGATTATGGTAGAAACAGAAAACAGCACAGCAGTACCTGAGCATTCAGTGGTCATGAACCTGAAAATATAACAGGATACAGTGGGCAGAACCCAGGTGTCTGTCCCTTGTCAGGGACACAAAGTCAGGTATTCACAGGTGGTCCAAGCAGAACAGGCAGAATTTTGCTTGGACCTGTAAGTCCAGCAGAAACTAATGGCTGAAGAACGAGAGAAATGCCATGACCAGAAGCTGTTTCACAGGAAATCAGCAAGTAGCACTTCAGTAGAATATTCATTAGGTACTACGGTAACTTCAGAGACTCCCAGTCTGTCTACACTTACGGCCACACCAGCAGGTCTCCCCAGACTCGGGCCTGTCAAGACTGTTCAGAGCTGTCAGTTGGATCAGCAGAAGTTGGGCAGCATCTCTGATCCTTGCGGTCAGTGCTTGTCAGCACACAGAGAAGGAAGCGCTAGCAGTGGTCTTGTTACAGGGGCTGAAGATATGATGTCGATATGGTGAGGATTCAGGCTGGTAGGACAAAAAAGCCTGGTAGCTTGGGCTGGGACCAAGGAGTGTTTGTGTCTCCAAGGAAACTTCTGGGACTGGACTCTGGCTACCATGATGACTGTGGACAAAAAAAAAAGCCATTGTACAGTCCAAACCTCAGAGGAAGAGACTGGAGTTGGCAGTTTCCAGCCCAGATAAAGCTCCTTCACTTAACTACTAGATTGCATGGAGGTACCTCCTTTGGTAGCCGGATGAACTGTTTCAGACTGAAGGTGCAGCCTCTTTGGATGTTTTCACGATGGGACCCATGTCATGTGCAGGGAATGGCACTTCCACTTTTGCTACTGCCAGTAAGACTTTTTACCTGATGATCCTGCAAGCTTTGTTTTTGCCTCTGAGACTCTACTCTCTAAGCAGAAAGGGAAGGAGGAGCTACTGTTCTGGAACTTCCTGCAACAAGTGACAATGTGGTATCCAACTGTGCAACTGAGAAGAATACCTCTCAGCAACTAAAAAGTTCTGATCCAAATGAAACAGTCCCGGTTTTGGCTGCTACTGTTTCACCCTCTGTTCTTGCTACTAATGCTCCCCCTCCCGCTTCCTTGCACCTGCAACCCAGTCCTGCAACCCTTTCAGCTGTGGATTCCATCCCTTGCAGGCAGAAAGGGATTCCAAGTGATATCACTGCCAGAGTTTCGACCAGCTGGTATGCCTCAAATGACACTACCCCTCGCTCTTTGCCAAGAAATCCTGAGGAGCAGAATGAGAGACCTTCCACAAGAAATGAAGACCCTAGCAGGGACTCAAACATCTTAGCACTGGTCAGAAAAGATACTCAGTCGACTTCTTTTTCTCTTTGCCTGAACATGCAAAAAGACACAATGTGGTCTGACTCAGGTATCGTGGTGGTATGGAGGAGGTACCGGATAGGACCTTTATAACATGATAACCTTTGAAAGATAGTATGGGTTTCTTGGCTACTGAAATTTATGATTTAATCCATTCTGTGGGGATGTAATATATATGAAGTAAATTTAAAAAAAACCGGAAGGTTTAGAGCATTTCTGATCTAAGTACCACAAACTTAAAAATACCCCACTATAGGCCATTTTCAAAGCACACATTTAAGGAATCCTGCATTTAAGACTTTTAGAATGTTATTTAAAAAAAACAGGGTGAGGATAATGGATGTGTTGTACTGTTTAAAGCATCATTGCAAGGTCCTGGGTAACCCAGAGCCTATTCTCAATTCTGTGAGAACATATGGACAAGAGGCTGGCGTCTAAGGGTATGGTTACCTCTACAGGATGGGGGCCTCCAACATATATTTAGTTGCTTTTACTTGGGCAAAGACTGAGTGGTTATTTATTTATTTATTTATTGTTTTACCAGGAGCAGCCTATGACATGCTACAGATGCTGGTCTCAGATGCATCTGAGTAGTGTGTGTGTGACGCTGTTCACTGAAGGCTCTGTACTGAGTTGGTACACCTCAGCATGCACTGCCAAAACAAGCTAAAGTGCAGTCTTTGTGAAGAGTATGGTCATCCATACAGATCATGTTCATGGGTGTTGCACAACAAAGGTGATTCCATGGATTGGGCAAAACAGAAATATTATGTGAACAGGGTGCAGAGATCAGGTCCCAGATGTAATCCATACAGGCCCTCAAGACCCTGTTACTGACCAAAGCACCTGAGCCAGACCCCTCCCTCTTTCTGCTTCCAAAGAGGACCAAGTGGGAGGTGTTCTCTGTACTACAATGGTTCCACCTGAGGGACATAGCCACCCCAGGATATAGGACCTTAAGAAACTGCAGGAGAAGGTGGATCCTGGTACCACGAGGGACTCACCTGATCCTGCCTGAGAGGTAGTGGATCCTCCACCCTCTCATATAACCCCCAGCGGATCAAGAGCGCATAAATATAGAAGTGCAGATGCCTGTTCCCCTGATACCCAGGTCTCTAACCAGGAGATGCACCCCCCTCCACCCAGGTTACCAAAAACCTCCAGAGAATTACACAAAGGAGATGCCTCAAGGGCAGCCAAAACCTAAAGTTGAGAAACATGATCGTATGCCTTTGGAAATCAAATCTGAGATTCTTACTGAGATTAAATAATGGGGGGATACGGGGGAAGAAGTCGGATTCTTACTCCATGTTTTGCTCCCAGCCTGATGCCTCCTCTGATATGAAAGGTGTGAATAATGCACCAAAGGGGGAAATGCATCAAAAAAGGGAAACGTAGATCAAGGGCAGTGAAGGGGAGTGAAAAGAAAAAATAATAAGAGTGGGGCTTGTGTGTTTCTCTTCTCTTATCTTTTGCGATGGATTGTACTTCAGGTTCAAATTTTCAGATTGCCACCATGAATGCAAACAGCCTTTTGAGCCTTTCTCATAGAAACACCACATATGGGATTCTGAGGGAATTAAATGCCAATATTTCCTTTCTCCAGGACACCAGGCTGCGATCTCAATCTGATAGTGAGTGAGTTGGGAGATCCCAGACAAAGGTACCATTTTGTTTGGTCACTGGGTGAGGATAAATGCTTGTGTAAGCCCCCCAAATGGGCTTACCTGTAAGGGCTATGGCCCCCACTCCCTCACCGCTGTCCCTGGCAGTGGTCCTAGTGGGATTTTGGCCAGCCGGCCCCATTGGTGCTCTGCGGCTGCGACTGTGGCAGTCCTGTGACCCCAGCTCATTATCTGAGAGAGGCTGAGGTACAATTGTGTTTCATACCTCCTGGCGTAATAAATTTCATTTTACAGGTCCTGGGAGCTGCCGGGAGGCAGGGCCAGCTAAATGTAAACAAATATGGTGGTCCACGCACTACTAGGCATGCACAGCCACCAGGAGTGAAAAAATAAAAGCAGCCATGGCTCCATTTGTGGTTTGTGCATTTGGCCACTATTAACGTATGTCCCCAGCTCTAGGAAAATTAAGAAAGCTTGGGACTGAGTGGAATAGAAACCGGAAAGCCTTTGGTTTAGAAGGGAACTGTTTTTCAGCCCTTTTCAGGGCATATGTGTTAAATAGTATGGATGGGATTGTTTTGGGCTAAGGTACACAAAGATGGCAGCCCCCGTCAGGGCCAGCCTTAACCATTCTGGGCTGCTGTGCAGCTCTCTGCCGGGCCCCACTACTCCATTCCCTGTGCCCCCCATCCAACATTTACACCTAACCCTCCTGTCCTGTATTAACAAAGCAGTACTATTTCTGCTAGTTTAACAAGCATCTTTTAATTAGTGCCATTGGCTGCATTGAATTATTTTACTTTATCATTGGAAATGAATCTGACTGAGCCTGGAGCAAGAACTTAAGGAAGTACGGTACTACTACTGTATACATTTCTGTAAGGACAGGGACATCATCACTGGACACTCACACCATTGATAATCTGATTTGCAAACAAGTTAAACAACTCAACTTTTCTGGAGCTGTGAGTGTGAGAGAATAGAGAGGATTATCATGGGACACCAGTTAGGTTGCCACCTGTCAATTTTTTTACATGGTGATCAAGTTTTCAGGGGCCCTATCAGGAAATCCAGTTTTGCTCTGTGTTGGTCAGGTTTTTTAGCCATTTTAAGTTCTCATATACTTTTGAAACAGATTTAGTCATATAATTCTACACATCCAGGTTTCAAACAAGTTCTCTTGTCAACATGGCCCTTTGTTTGTGAAAGCAGTCAACCTGGGAGGTGTAAAGTATGACCATTAACACCACTAGCACTTACTTAACCTAATATTTTCCACTTCAGCAAAGCTGCCCCCACCTTTTGTAACAGTAACAGAACCAGTTGTCTTCCACTTTCATTTGCTGGTAAACATTTTCATCTCTAACAAAATGTAGGCATAAAGTATGCGCCCTCAAGGTGCAGGGGCACAGTTTGCACCTAGCTAAGGCCGGCCCTGGCCCCCATGGGACTACAAAATCAAGGGGACTGCTGGGTAAAGGTGAAGGGGCATTGAATTTGTCCAGGACTGTAGCAGCCAATTGGTGGAGGGCTGGGGAAAAGAGTATAAACAGGACTGGTGGTAGCCCGCCAAAAAGAGAGAGAGAGCAGCCAGAGTGGAAGTAGAGAGAAGATATGTAGGCTTTCCAGCCCAGAACTGCACTCAGGCCCCCACGGCCTAACCTATCCAGCCACTGGCAAGAACAACAATATATTAAGCTCAGAGGTTTGCAGTCAGAAACAAGAGAAAGGATTTGGAGTGTGCTGCAGACAACTAGGAGGTGGAGTCAGAAGGAAAGACAGAGAGAGAGAGAGAGAGAGAGAGAGAGCTGAAAGCTGCAGTGAGAACTGGAAAATTGTGCATGAGTGTGCTGCCTGATGATGTTCTGAGACTGAAACTTTTTACAACAAGACTGAGCCATCGTGTCCCCCCCCCGGAGGGGTAATTCTGGGAGTACAAATTCCAGCATGGGGAGAGTCTGAGTGGTGCTGTACCAGGGACTGAGAAAGGGCCAGAATTTCTGTGAACAGAGAAACTAAGTGCAAGAGAGCAGGGTCAAGAGACTCTATAAAAGCCTAGCTGTAACTATTCACTCAGAGTGTGCAACAGAGAGGTCTAGGGGACCATGTTTCAGTAATCCCTGAACTGAAGAAGAGGAAGCAGATGAGCAGCCGAAGACATTGAGAGGCCTGCCTGGTGGAAACTGTCTACAAAGGCCTCCAGGTGAAGTTGGCAAGCCAGACAGGGGTAGAACAGCTTCTTCAATTTTCCAGCTCCCTAGTTCTGCAGCCTCATGGCTACATCACCCAGATACCTCCATGGTACCATGCCACTGACAAACTGACTGCATCTCAGCCGGCTGAGACCCCCCTTACTTGTGTACCTCTGAACTGTATGATCCCCAGGCTGCAGCTTTGGGGAGTCTTTATCAGCTTGCTAGCTAGAGAGTTTACCAGGGGTAAGGCCTGGGCTGGATTGTTCCAAGTAAAAGCTGTGCCTAGGTTATTGGTTAACGTTAAACCTCTTCAAAGCCATCTGGGCCCATAGAAAGACTCTGTGCCTGCATCACCATCTAGTGAAGTACCCACAACATCAAAGGACATTCTAGGGTGCACCCTAAGGTGAGAGGCAAGGTTATTGTGTGGGGGGTTATAGTGGTCAAAGTGGTTGCGTTGTTACTATTTTCATGTTCTTCTTCCTCCAAATAAATCTTGCTATTGTTTGCATGTTAATTCTTGTGCCTCTGACTTTCTGGTTCCTAGTTACTGTGTGTGGGAGGAATTGCTATTGTGTGGGGGGAAGTGTACTAGGGCAGATATTGTTATTTCCTGGGGGGTGGTAACCTGTTGCCTGTCAACAGGTATGCTCTGCCACTGCCCCAGGTGGAGGCACCACGCAAACCTATTGTCCAGTTATGGAACCCAGGCCTGACCCCTCAGAGGTGTGTACCTGGTGGACCTGAGGGTCCTGGAACAGCCAAGGTGAGTCAAAGGGCTGTTACTCTTGTGTGTTGGCATTCTGGCATATGGATACAAGGCGGAGAAGCTTTTGGAGTTAATTTCTGGGGTGGGCTGTCCTGTAAGATGTGTGTTTTCAGTCCATAGACTTTAGATTAATGAATATCTATGGGCCCCAGACCATGGTGGCAAAGTTTGAACTGTTTCTTCTTGTCCAGCCCTGTTTGTTTACAATAAAAGGTGTCCGTTATGGTACCATGCCACTGACAAATTGACTGCATCTCAGCCGGCTAAGACCCCCCTTACTTGTGTACCTCTGAACTGTATGTACCCCAGGCTGCAGCTTTGGGGAGTCTTTATCAGCTAGCTAGCTAGAGAGTTTACCAGGGGTAAGGCCTGCGCTGGATTGTTCCAAGTAAAAGCTGTGCCCAGGTCATTGGTTAAAGTTAAACCTCTTCTTAGCCATCTGGGCCCATAGAAAGACTCTGTGCCTGCATCACCATCTAGTGAGGTACCCACAACATCAAAGGACATTCTAGGGTGCACCCTAAGGTGAGAGGCAAGGTTATTGTGTGGGGGTTATAGTGGTCAAAGTGGTTGCGTTGTTACTATTTTCGTGTTCTTCTTCCTCCAAATAAATCTTGCTATTGTTTGCATGTTAATTCTTGTGCCTCTGACTTTCTGGTTCCTAGTTACTGTGTGTGGGAGGAATTGCTATTGTGTGGGGGGAAGTGTACTAGGGCAGATATTGTTATTTCCTGGGGGGTGGTAACCTGTTGCCTGTCAACAGGTATGCTCTGCCACTGCCCCAGGTGGAGGCACCATGCAAATCTATTGTCCAGTTATGGAACCCAGGCCTGGCCCCTCAGAGGTGTGTACCTGGTGGACCTGAGGGCCCTGGAACAGCCAAGGTGAGTCAAAGGGCTGTTACTCTTGTGTGCTGGCATTCTGGCATATGGATACAAGGCGGAGAAGCTTTTGGAGTTAATTTCTGGGGTGGGCTGTCCTGTAAGATGTGTGTTTTCAGTCCATAGACTTTAGATTAATGAATATCTATGGGCCCCAGACCATGGTGGCAAAGTTTGAACTGTTTCTTCTTGTCCAGCCCTATTTGTTTACAATAAAAGGTGTCCTTTGTGGCGGCAACTTCAATTGTGGCTTGACTACAGGGGTGCCTTGGACAGCAAAATTATCAGTGATATGACCTGTCTAAAAAAATGTTATCACTCAGGCTAACCCGATAGATGCAGTTCTTGTTAACCATATGCCTGGAGAACATATATTTTATGAAGGATCCTTATCCACTTGGACTAGCTTTCACTTTCTGTCCTCGCACTGCAAATCACAGCAACACATACTATCCCACTAGAAACATCGGTCCTTAAACTTCTAATGGTCATGGCAGGACCATCTACTGCCCCCTCGTGTCCAGGCCTATGGCACATGAACACCTCCCTTTTACAGAACACCTCTATTTGCATGAAACTTAGAGTTGGTAGAGCCACAAAAATCTTGATTTAATATGTTTGACTCCCCTTTAGAGTGGTGGAGAGAACCTTAAAAAAGAACTCCAAGATTTTATCACGGTGCATTCTAAATGTCTGGAAAAGGAAAAAACAACACATAGATATTTAAGAGATGTAGACCTTATGAATCAGTTTGAAAAATTATTGTCCCTTACCCAAAGCACAAAGGGTAATTATACCACCCAAATATGGAACATCAAAAAAGAAATGCCCAAGTACAATATGACAGAATGATAAGCCTGATACAAAAGCAAAGATTTGGAACCCAGGGGAAGAAATTTCACACAGATCCATTTACAGACTGCATGCATAGGGTAGACAATAGAAATATAACTGAAGTTATTGACCAGGGTAAAAAGTGACAGCCACTCAAGATATTTTGGGATTTGTCTCTAATCATGTGAACTCCACCATTGGTGAGCCTGCAAGGCTGCCACAGGATGGCAGAATCTCTTGGAGTACCTAGTGATTCCTGAACTACCAAATAATAATCTTTGATCTTTTACAAAAACCCATACAGGTGGAGGAAGTTAGAGAGACCATTGTCTCCCTCTCTTCCAATATGGCTCCAGGATAGGATGGGCTTTCTGGGGAGATTTATAAGTACAGTTGAAGCCGCTTAAATGGGATGGCTCCGTGGCAACAAATCGTCCTGTTTAAGCTGCCGTCCTGATTAAAAGAAGCTGTTTTTTTTTTCATTCAATTATCAGTCACCTCAACCCCCCCCCCACCACCCACCAACACAGAAAATACAAATGAAGAGTGAACTGGCACACAACAACAACAACACACAATTGTGAAAAACAGCTATTTTTGGATTGTGTGTTTGTTGTGCTGTTTGCAGTTAAAAGGTATCTTTATTTATACAGCCATACTTTTCAGTATATATTTTTTGGCTGTTGCTGTTCATGGTTCCTCATTGAAATTTCAAGCAAGGATTTTGTCAGTTGAGGCAAAGTAATCAGTAATTTTACTTTGCCTCTTCTCCGATTCGAGCTGGTGATACACAACTGTTTTCAGCTCGAAGATCTGCTCCCAGAAATGCATCTGGTTGTTTGTAAACACCAGTCTCTAAGTGAGCTGGCATGTAGAAGAGCTTCCGCACTCATGACATTTACTGGGGGAGTGTCATCGTCGTCATCTGGACATTTCTACGTGGACACATTGCCGTCATGTAATGAAGAGCAAATGTCATCCAGGGAAAGCTCTCCTTACGTGACCTCCTTATCATTGACCCCCCACAAAGGCCTGAAACTCTTCTTGGGATATCCCATCAGGGACCGGGACATCAGCTAGTGGATCATCTGCTCTGGGTTCTTCTGATTGCTCAGGTGTGTTCAGGCTGTCAGCTGGTACATTACTTTTCAGCTAAAATCCTGCTTTTTGAAAGCAGTTCACGATTGTGGATTCCTTGACAGTGGCCCATGCCTTGGCCATCATGTAGACTGCATCTAACTAATTTACAGAGTTTGCAATCTCAGTGGCCAAGGCAGAGGAGCCACTTTCAATGACACCTACAACATGCGCTGCGAACAGGGAATGGTAATGACCCTTGAAATTCCGAATCACCCCCATGTCCATGGGTTGGATAAGACTGGTGGTGTTGGGGGGATGGAATACGATTTTGATCTGGCTAAATTTGTCAACAAATGTTGTAGGATGAGCGCTGCAGTTGTCGACAAAAAGTAGCACTCTCCTGCGGCACCTTTGCAGCTTGTTGTTCCATGTTGAGAGCCACACATTGAACAGAGCTGCAGTAATCCAATCGTTGGCTAAGTTGTGGTAAGTGACCGGGAGAGAAGCAAGGTCCTTAGGTAGACATTTGGGATTCTTGCTTTTCCTGATAACTAAAAGAGGCAACTTTTCAGACTCGTCCACGTTTGAACAGCACAGGAGGGAAATACAATCTTTGGACTTCTGCCCTCCTATAAGCTCTGCAGCTTTGTGTGTATACCTGTGATAAAATACCCCAGTTCCATCTGCATTTAAGATGTTAACTGGCGGGTACTCAGCTAGCAGACCAGGGAGCACATTGTTAATCCTCAGAGATGCAGAGGCCGTTCACCCTGCTTGCGCTTCCACACTATGCTGTTACAGGTCTTCCACCACATGAGCCAGCCATCTGTTGCCTCAAAGTTAACATGGCAAAGATGTTTGACAATCTCTTCAGCCTTCTGCTTCAGTACAGGGCCAGTGAGTCATGCACCTCTACTGACGGCATGATTAAACCAGGCCAGTAAGCCATCCTCAATCTCACAGTCCTTGCATTCCCTTTTTTTTACGGCTGGGGTTGCAGTTTTGTTGCCACTCAGCAATAAGAGACCCTCAGTTTTTGATTATCATCCCGGCCTGGCTCTTGGAAATTCCAAACTGCTTTGCAGTCTTGGCCAGAGAGGAGTTCAGTAGTTGAAGGCATTCCAGCACTTTAATGTTATCCACCAGAGGGAGGTCTGTTCTTTTAGAGGACACCATCTAAGCAGCAATAAACAAACCAACAGTTTAACAACTGAGAACAAAGTGCAGTTCACAGTGACCATTTATATAATAAGGTGTTAACCATTAATGATGATCGTAACAGAAACAGCTGGCAGAGAATCGTCCCATTTAAGCAACTCACAGGTCCCAATTAAAGGGAATGGGCATACATTGAATAACATGGGATGGAAATCAGTGTCTGGAGAATCATCCGCTTTAAGCGGCCATCCTCTTTAAGCGGGTCCTCTTAAAGTGGCACTGATTGTACTTACAAGATAGTCTGGTGCAAGAATTGATGGAGGTTTATAGAATTATCCTGATGGAAGGAAGGCTGAGCATGAGTATGGACAAATGGATTTTAATTTATTTATTCAAGAAAGAAAATAGGAATGATATTGGGAACTGGAGGACTATTAGTCTTGCCAACACAAATGTGAACATTCTGTCCAAAATTTTGGCCTCATGGCTGACAAGAGCTGCATCCTTTGTGATTAGCTCCTTCCAGGCTTGTTCTGTGTCAGACAGATATATGCATGCCAGCTTATTACTATTGCAGAAAGTAGTAGAAATGGACAAAATGGGACAGAAAAAAGATTTTCTTCTATTCTGGACCAGAGGAAAGCATTTGATGCTGTGTCACACAAATTTTTGTTTTTAGATTTGAAGAAATATGGTATCCCGACTAGTTTTATATCTTGGGTCCAGTATCTTTACAACAATGCTTTTATTACTCCTCTTACCAATGGTTGGGAAGGGAAAACCTGCATGGTTAACAGGGGGGTCCCAAAAGGCTGCCCCCTGAGCCCGGTTTTACACCTTTGTTTCTCAAACTGCCCTGTGAATGCTTAACCTAGATCCTGAAGTGAGGTCTAGAGATACTGCCTTGGGCCCGGTTCCCACAATTTTGGTCCGTGTAGATGATGCCTTTTCATTGGTTAATGACACAGAAGCGGGGGACAGTGATTTCTGTTGTCCATGAGTTTTCTGTACCTTTAGGTGGTGCTAGCTTGAATTTATCCAAAAGCATTGCCCTCCCCTTAGTTGACCACTGAGTTGCTTCCAGATAATATTTCTGGCATTGCAGACTCTATAGACCTATCCAAATTCTGGGGGTCTAATTTGGACTTTCAGATATGGCATATCTAAACTGGATGAATAAAATGGCTAAGGCTGAGCAAATTAATCACACTCTGGAATGAGCATGCTATGTCAAAAAGGAAACGTGTGTATATGGTCAAGTCTTTTCTTGCTCCGCTTTTTCTTTTTTATAAGGTATGTGTTCCCCCTGCCTGTGCACCTTGAGTCAAAATTGTATGGGATATTTTTTTCATTTATTATGGGGCAGCCACCTGAACTCTGTTAAAAGAAGTCATACAGATTTTAAGGAGAGTGGGCTCTGTATGTTAAATGCTGTGGTTTCCTTTTTCAGCATTTTTGTTTCTTTCAATATTTGGGGGCATACTACTGAGAAAACATTGGCTCCTTTTATGCTTCCACCTGCAGACCTCTTCTAGCATCCTAGTTAGCAGGTATTTTGAAAGTCATGCAGAAAGGGACATGATCTATACCTGGTTATTTACTGGTCACCTCTAGGGAGATGAGCAAGTGAAAAAGTATTGCCTCATCATCTACAGAATGGGTGAAGCAAACAGCTATACACTTTCGTTGTCAGCTCACAGTTTCATACAGATCCTGGGTATGCGCCATTACCACACCTCACATCGTGACTGATTGTTGAACAGCTTCTAGATAAAAGAACTCTGGCTAGGATGTGGGATGCGGTGTGCTTGTTGCTGCATGGATGTCTGCAAGTCAGAGGTAATTGCAAGCCTAAGAGCATAGCAAACAGGGTGGTTTTAAGACCTGACTCTGTGTTTGTAGAAGAATCTATGCATTATCAGTTTTCTGAGTGCTCATATATTACCAGTTTCTGGAATACACTAGGGACTAGATGAGGAGAACCCTTTCCTTGCCGTATGTCTTATGAAGCCCTGATGCTTGGAAAAATATCCCCGCTTATCTCTTATCTTTGAAGGCCGTAAGAGTATGCTTTTTGTCATTTTGGCATGTCTAAATGGGTTATTTATTTGGCAGATTTATTGTCAGTGTGTCATACATCAAAAAGAAATACCCTTACAGATTCTCAGCAACAAGGCAGAGGGTGAAGCAGAGCTATACAAGTGACTGAGTTTAAATCCTTGCCTTGGCAACATTTTTGTTGGCTCTCTGGTCCAATTGTAAACTTTTAATAGTGGGAACAACAAGCCTGTGAGTATTTCTAAAGAAACATATATTAATTTTGGTTTCTTGGCCTCTTGTTTCTTTATTTGATTTTATGTTTTATTTTCTTTATACATGCATGTTGGTAATGTAGTTGATTGAGATATAAAGCTTGTATTATAATTGTTTTGTTTGTGTGTTGCTATTTTCAGAATAAAGAATACTCTTACTCTTTTCAGTGGAGAGAACCCTTGTCCACGTGAGCATCATGGTGGATGCTGAAGAGGACAAAGATGGAGGTGGAGGGAATCCTGCAATCATTTTTCAAATGGAATGTGAATTACCATAGATTTCTGAAGTAGCTGCTGAAATGTAATGTGTGTTACCTGTAGTACATAATATTGTCTAAATGGAGAGCATAACTCCCAACCAAGGAGATGTAGCTGGAACCAAGCGAGGAAGTGATGATGGGGATGAGAAAGCATGGAGCTATTCAGACACGCCTTCAATGGACTTAGAAATGGAAGTGCAGCTGCTAGAGATGAGACGAGCAACCAAAAGTGTCACCTCCTTCTGCTTTTATTTGGGAAGGATGAATAGACTGCCAAGTATCAATGCTGGTAATGCTGAGCAACAGCCAAAGAAAGATGATTAACTTGAGAGAGCCCATGGATGGCCAACTGATGATACAAAGTGGATAGTGTGGCAGCAGACCTGCAACATCAGCACACTTCTAGTGCTGCCCATAGTTAGGGATTGCAGTGGAGCTGCCTGTCACTGACTCCGCCCACTCAGCCTTTGTAGGTTTGATCCCTAGAAGTGGCCCTGGTGGCGACTGGATGGGACAGATCAGTGGGTGATGTGACGTCGCAGGCCAGCACTGCACCTACAGCAGCAGAGACAATGGCAGCTACAAAAATGATACAGAGACCACAGTTTTCTACTAACATAGCTATCCCAGCCCCCATCACTAAACAGACATCAAGATCAGCATCTGTAGTCTGTGCAGAGGTAATTATAGTCTCTGATTATCAAACAGAGCAGTATGTGGACCAGAATGAGGAAATACATGCAGGTATCATGGACATAAATGTACTTGAGCTCACTGAGGAATCTAGTCTCACAGAACAGCCTTGTTTTATGGTCATGGATGGTAAAGTCCCTGCAAGTACATCCCAGGACCTTCTTTCTGTCATGGAAGATGTCCAGGAGCTCCATAAGTAGGATGGATAAGGAGAACTGATTCCTGGCAACACCAGTACTCCGGAGGAGATGGAAGACCAAGAAGAGGCAATGCAAGACCAGGTAGATGCAGCAAAAACTTTCAAGAAAGCTATTCCAGATACCTCAGGATATGGCATAAGGGGACTTGGGGACAGCCGGTCAGGGTAATGGTCCGCAGGTCAGAGTAAACCATGGCTGTGCAGGTCTCCTCCAGGTAAAAGGAGGGTAGAGTGTTCCTGAAGTGATTCCTCATAATGGATCCAGGGAGAAGAGGCAGGAGCCTGCTATGATTGTACCCCCCCCTTCTGATACACAAGACCAAATGAATCCCAAACTGGCCAGTGTGAGACTAATATGGCCCAGACACCACCACCCCTTATGGCTGACCTGTTCAATAGCAAGGATGAACCAGTCCTAAAAAGTAATGTAGTGAGGCTAAAATACAAGGGCAGCCTTACAGATGTGCCTGACTGAGTCCATATTTCAGGAAACTTCCTTAAACACTCAATGTCCTTTTTTTGCCTCCGAGATCTATACCTTCATCCACTAGGTGGGGGACACTATATATGAAAACTCTGCCTTACTTAACTGATTCTGGTGTAAATAGCAGGCACTGAAAGACACCCCATTATGGTTTCCATTTTTAGCAATACCATTAACAAAGCCAGCCATTAAAACTGCTACAGTATTATTGAAGAACAGAGGGAGACAAAGAAGGCAGGTAGGGAGGCAAAAGCAGACACAGAGCTGCATATAAAGGAGGGGGTCAAGAGTAAAGAAAAACAGTTCTTCAGGTATAGTAGTGAAAAAAGGAAGAAAGGAGGTGGGGCTTGTGAGGCTAACAGAGGGTGATAGCGTGATTGAGATGGACAGGTAAATGGCTGCTGTCCTCAATGATTACTTTTGCTCAGTTTTCACTAGGGGGGATGGTGGGCCCTTGCCAAAGAGTGGCATCAAAGCGGCCATTAAGGGGTCCTGGAGATGAGGCAGCCAACATTACTATCAAAATCATCCTGAAAGGGTTGGCAGCCCTGAAAATTGATAAGGCCCTAGGACCAGATGGCATGCATCTGATGATACTCATGGAATTGGCAGCAGAACTGACTGATTCCCTTGTTGGTCTATTCAGCAATTCTCTAAGGACAAGGGTGGTTCATAAGGATTGGAGGGTGGTGGACATAGTTTCACTCCATGGGACAAGGAACAAGCAGGAACCTAAAGACCTGTCAGTCTTACCTTTAGTGTAGGTAAATTGATGGAGTCACTGGTCAAAGAGGATTTTGTGGACTACATGTAGGACAGCGGTATCCAGGATAGTAAGCAGCATGGATTTGTGGCAGGGAGGTCGTCAGGCTAACCTAATAGTTTTCTTTGGCTAAGTGATGAGGCATTGGATAGGGTCCATGCTGTGGATTTGCTCTACTTTGACTTCAGCAAGGATTTCAACCTGGTACCCCTCCGATGCTTACTGAAGAAAATGGAGGATCTGGGTGCAGTTATGGTCATAGTAAACTAGGTAAGTAACTGGCTAAAGGGGAGGCGCAGAGAATAGTGATCAACAGGGTTAAATCAGACAAGAGGGAGGTCACGAGCAGGGTTTCACAGAGATCTGTCCTGGGTCCAGTCCTCTTCAACATGTTCAACAGTGACATTGGTGAGGGGATCCAGGGCAGGCTGTGTCCTTTTGTAGATGACACTAAACTCCATCTGAGGATGGATAGTGATGAAGGAATAACAGAAATGTAAAGAAAGTTGCAAACATTAGAGGGGTGGTCTGGGGTTTGGCAGTTGAAATTCAAAGCCAAAAAGTGCAAGGTTATGCATCTAGGGGCACAAGAACACTGAGACAGAGTACTGGATTGGAGGGATGAGACTCAGTACCACAGCTGAGGAACAAGACCTTGAAGTTATCATTAGTCACTCCGTAAAGCAATTGAGTCAGTTCAACAAGGCTTTTAGCAAGGCAAATAGGATGCTTGAATATATTGGGAGGGGTACTGATAACAGAATAAAATATTTCCCCTATATAGATCCTTGCTGAGGCTATACCTGGAGTACCATGCCCAGTTCTGGGGTCCTCACCGAAGGAAGTATAGGGATAAGCTTGAGGTAAAGTGCAGGGTAACAAAAACAGTTCAGGGCCAGCAGAGCATGTCCTATGAGGAGTACCTCAAAGCACTGAGCATGTATGCGCTAGAGACTAGACGGGAGAAGGGAGATATGATAGAGATCTTCATATTCCTGAAAGGAATTAACAGGATGAACTGTGGGGAACTATTTAACTTGAATACCAGCTCGCAGTCACATGGTCACGAGTGGAAGTTAACAGGAGGGAGGTTCGGAAATATTATTTTACAGAAAGGGTGGTGGAGCCATGGAACAGGTTGCCAGCCGAGGTGGTGGCTATGAAAACTGTTAATGGTTTTAAGCATGGCTGGGAGAGAATGAAGGGTATAATGGTTGCTCTGTGCATCAGAACTGGGAAGGAGAATGGAGGGTGGTCAGGAGGACTAGGACCCTGGAGGAACAGTAGGTCCCAGGGCTAAATATGGAACTCAGGCACATTGGAGGGACGTTTGACCTTATCTACCATCATTTACTATGTTTCTGTTTCTTTGGTATTAAAGACATTTGCAGGAAATCTGACTCTGCTCCATAGACTTCATTTGTCCCTGCTGCTTTACATGCTGTGAAGTTAAAATTATCTACTTTGACATCACAAACAGTTACAATAGAAATGTTTCTAATGTCACAGGCAGAATGATGTGCCTTCGAGGCAGGAGCTGCAACAGGAAACAGTATAAATGGCTAAAAGACTGTTTTCATGCAAAATGTCATCTGTAATAAAACAAGGAATGTTCAGAAATTCTGATTTGGAGAGAATTTTGTGTAATTGAGTTCTGCTTATGCCAACAATTAATTGTTTGCTGAAAATCAGAAAATCCCTTTAAAATCATTTTCAGCTATTACAATATAAGACCTATGCAAGGAAATGGTTAATGCATTTAAACTAGACTTTTTTGTCGTTCTGAATCCCCATATTAGATCTGCCTTCCATTATGAACAAGACTGGTTCATAAAAATGGAGTTCTTGGAAACTGGAATCAAAACAAGATGTTTTCTTAAACAAATGCAGTTTCATGCTTTCCTCAAAGCTGAATGTAGGGTATGCCAGAAAAACGAACTCTCCTGTGGGCCCATCTGCAGTAAAACAACGGTGTCCTACATTTGATAGAGTACAGGACCACACTTACCTCCTGCCAGAAAATTAATAGCTCTACTATAGGAAAGGATCTTATTTTACAATGAGTTCATCGGTGAAGAATGCAGCTAAAATGTCTGCCACCAAGGTATAAGCTGCTGTGGCTGATTAATCCAGCACTAAGCTGACATCTCCTACACATTTCACTAAAAAGGCAAAAAAATGTGACTGAAGAAAGTCTGTGAAAGACAGGCGCCCACTCCTTTATTGGCATATTTTGGACTGAGGGAAGCTGAAAGTTAGCCATTTTCTTTTCTTTTTGTCATTTAAGAAAGAGAATCTGGATCAAAAACAAGTTTATGTCATACAGAGAGAGGTTGGAAGACCTCAATATGTATATGTTGAAAGATAGGGGAGGGGGTGGACATGACAGAGATGTTAAAGTAACTCAGTGGGATAGACAAGAAGGACATCAGGGAGTTGTTCACACTTAGTAGGAACACTGGACACCAAGAGAAACTCCATGAAAATGGTGGGGGGAGGTTCAGGGAAGGAAAAGGGAAAGGGAACACTGTTTAACCAGGAGTAGCACACTAAGCCGAAGCTTGTTTCCAGATGCTACCTGAGAGCACAAGGAAGTTAAGTGACTTGCTCAGGATCACACAGTATGCACCTAGGTGGCTGTGGGTTTCAAACCCAGGTCTCCAAATCTGCAGCTCAGAGCCTTAACTCACTGCGCTATACTGCCTTCTGAAGCAGAAACAGAAACAGAACTTGTCGGTAGAAAAGGACTGCTTGTCCCACATCATCTGCCCTGATGTTTCCTGCCTTATCTGTCTCCGCTGACCCTAAATGGTCTCCGGTGACCCCCCTCCTCCCTACCTATTTTCAAATATACTATGTTCATCCTACACATGATTGAAGCCCCTCACTGTTTTCACCTCCACCATTTCCACCAGCAGTCTGTTCCAGATGTCTACCACCCTTTCAGTAAAGAAGTATTTCCTCACATCTCACTTAAATTTCCCCCCTCTAGCTTCATCCTATGCTCTCTGATCCTGGTGCTCATACTCATTTGAAAGACACTATGCTCCTGCACCTTGTTCACCCTGTGAGGTATTCGTAGTTCTCTATCATGTCACTTCTTGCTCTTCTCTCTTTTCTCTTTTTTAGGGTACACATTCTGAGTACCTCAGGCTCTCCTTGTAACAGTACACATGCAACCCCAGCATCATTTTAAATTCCCTCCTCTGAACTGTTTCCACCCAGTTTATGTCCTTTCTCATGTGTGGCCTCCAAATATGTACACAGTACTCCAGGTCAGGTCTCACCAGTAAGTGATACAGTGGCAACACCACCTCTCTCCTGCTGATGGAGATACCCTTCCCTATGCACCCCAGCATCCCACTGCAACCCACTGCTTTGCCACACTACCTTGCAACTTTGAGATCATTAGATATGATAACTCCAAGGTCCTGCTCCTGTTTAGTGACTGTCAGTAACCTCCCATCGTATACTCAGCTCCTGGGTTCCAATGCCCTAGATGCATGATTTTGCACTTTTTGGCAGTGAACCCCAACAGACATGCTCTTGACCACCCCTTGAATTCCCAGAGATCCCTGCACATTCTGTACACCCCCTCCTGAGTGTGCACCCTATTACAAATTTTGGTAGTATCTGCAAGAAGTCATGCCTTCTCTTCCAGTTCTTCTGCAATGTCATTTATGAAGACGCTGCAGAGGACCAGTCCCAGTACTGAGCCCTGTGGCACCCATCTGATCACTCTGACAAATTAATTATGCTAGAGATTTTGAACTAGCTAGATCATGGGTTAGAGTCTGCCATAAATCAGCAGTTTCCAGTTGGGGATATGCTTCTTCTACTCTACTTTCAATCTCGATAGCATTGAGCTAGGCTGTTTTTTCTGTATGACCTCTATCTTTTCAAACATGTTTATTTTTATTTGTGTAGAAATACTGTATTCCCTGTAGTCTTAGCTGGGAATTATCCTACAACATTTGTGAATATCATGAAGTATTAAATGTTATTTTTTTAAATACGTTATGCTTTCTGTGACTGAACCATTTCAGGTATGGATAACCAGGGGTAACTTGGTAAGTCTTTGATCTGTTTCCGAAGAAACAGGCAACAGTTACCATATCTAATGCAAAGTGTTCTCAGCTGTGACAAAAGGGTTGGTTCATGTGTCCTTTGGGAAGAGTGCTGTACTGTGTGAACAGAGGCTTTAGTGGGATTTGGACCTGGAAACACCCTGGTGAGAGCCACGCTTAGTGGTGGCGGCATACAAAGGTAACCCTTTAAGGTGTTGAAAACTAGTAACAGTGCAGACTGAGTTCTAGGAGAGAACCCATCTGTAACACATTTTGATAGTAATGTATGCACTCCATATGTGCTGTACAAGAGTAATAAATGAAACTATCATTTATGGCTCTATGGGCATTTTTGTTTACAACACAGCTGACTTGGAAAATTGGTGAAAAGTGTTGCAATTAGAGATGTATGAAAAATACAACACATTCTTTAAGGCTGTTGGAAAATTGCCAAAATAGCACAAAGTCTAGCTGTGGCACAATTCAGTAGTACACTAGGCCTTATACTATTTGAGGCAATAAGAAGTCCAGCCCCAGGATAACTTCACAAGTCAGTGACACTGTATACTGTATTCACAGGTGGTGACATTCAGCATGACTGGGAAACAACATAGTGCTGCAGGGATAAGTATGTAAACAGGAATCACTGGAAGATTGGATTGAGCTGACAGGGCAAGAAGACTGAAAGGAAGCTGGTAGCAAGTAGTATTCTGGAGCAGGTGCAGAAACAATAATGTACTTAGTAGCATAGTAACTTAATGTTGGAAAGGACTCTAGTCCATTTTGTCCATACCTACTTCATAAGCAGGTATTAATAAGTATGCTTTGCAAATATGTAGCAACTTGCAGGGCTTCATTAGTCTACATAATACCCAGGGTATCCAGTGATTACACTAGTAAACAGAAACTGATCCAGGCTTACCGTGGAGCCCTGTACTTTCTTCATGTCCACTGTCTCCACTGGTGGGCTTCTGCATATGTGCCTGACCCTCTAGAAGAAAAAGTGCTTCCTAACGTTACCCTTAAAGTTACCAGCTCTGAGCATCAGGGTAGGCTCCTGTATCCTTCTGAAGGATACCAAATCAAACATCTCTATCTTTTCAGTCCTATCGTACCCTTGAGTATGCAGAAACTGAGATCATGCCGTTCCTCAGCCTCCATTTGTCTGCCAGCCTCTCCTCATAGCTTTTGCCTTTCATGCTCCAAATCATTTTGTTAGCCTTGCCCTGTACCCTGCTGGCTGTCCTTTCTGTATTAATGAGCCTAGAACTGCACAGAGCATGCCAGGCAGGGTCTGACCAAGCCTTGTAAAGAAGTGAGTCAACTTCCTCTGTCCTGTTGATTTTCCTCTTTTGATGCATCCCCAGCTTCTGCCAGCCCTCTTGACAGTAACATACTGCTTGCCATGTTTATCCCCTCATCTTTTATGAATGCTGTGTCCTTTTACTTCTCTACTGCAGCATGAGGAGACATAGGTTCTTCCTCTGATTTTCCTTCCCAAGTGTAGCAGCTTGTATTTAGCCACTCTACAGTGAATTTTGAGGCTCCATGAGTTTGATCAATCACCCAGCTTGTTCGGGTCCTCCTGACATTTGTCCTCATCCCCAAAGGAGTTCAACACCCTGGCCAGCTTAGTTTCATCAGCAAACTGAAGCAGCATGCTGAAGACCCCAGCTTTTAGACTGATGATTAAAATGTCAAAAAGCAGATGTTCATGAGTACCCCATTTCATTCAAACTTAGTGCCTGTCCACCACAACCCTCTCCTTGTTGTCCATGCCCAACCCGATTAGTAATCCACCCTGTGTATGCCTCCTGAATACCATAGTGGTGTACAGCACTTTGCCCAGAACCTTGCCCTATGCCACAGTGTCAAAGACCCTGTTGAAGCCCAGACAGACTATTTTGCAGATGGATGAATGCTACTCAGAGACATGTGGTGCCATCAGTAAACTGTATGAGTGGATTAAACAACAATCAGGCACTCACCACACAAAGCAAAACCACAGTATTGATTTACTGCAAAACCACAGTATTGATTTACTGAATGGATACAAAAACCTTCTGTATTGGACAGGGAGAAAAAAACAGCAATTACAAAATTAAAAGTGTTTGGGTGCCCCCCCGAAGACCCAACATTCTGTGCATCTGCCTGCACTTTTTTATGTTTGCTTGTGTGCACGTGTAAGAAACATAGTGCCACCATACGACTTTTTGGGGGTGTGCCACCTGCTCTGCCAATGCCCTGATCAATTTTGCAGGCGCGACCACACTGCACCAATGAATGGCTGAGCTGTCTATGACAGCAGTTCAGATGCAGTGGCCTGCAGTTGAAAGAAAACCACTGTGCCAGCCTTGTGGCGCTGACGTTTGAGGTGCTGGATGCCACACCTAGCACTGTGCCTGTGACCCGGGTTCAGGAATGGACTTGGGTCACCGGGGACTGGTGGAGGAAGGAAGGATTGAGCATCCTGTGACAGTTCTCCTTCCTTTGGGGTGGGTGAGGGATATGCACCGCACTGCAGTGACACTCAGTGGAGGCTGGGTGTTTGGCAGGGTGCAGGCATCTACATGGGGGAGGAGCTGGCGGACGTCTACATGTTCTTGCGCTGATGTCAGTGCATGTCTGGCTCCTCAGTGGATAAAATAAAGAAATGCAGAGCTGCCGGCTGCCTTCATGATGCCAGCCCTTGGCTCCTCAGCCTCCAGGGTGGCCCTGCCTTGCCCCATCCCCATTGACCGTGGAGCCAATTGAGAGGGGTCAGTTCCATGGCCCTGCCCAGGGGAGGGTAAGCCAGGGGGTCGCAAGGTATGGGTGCACCTGATCTGGAGGTGGGAGCAAGGGTCCATGACTCGATGGATCTCAGGCAGCCAGCAGCCATCCAAAAAAAAAGAAAACCACTGCTGCAATCAGTGGTGACAATGTCTATGCAATTTGCATATTGATGTCAAGTGGCGGCTGTCACCGCTGCCTCTCAGTCCCCATGAAAGCCAATGGGGGTGCCCAATCCCCCTGTCAGCATGCCCCCTCCCCAGTTCATTTGCCAATAGGGTAGCCCAATCCCTGTTGGCATAATGTCCCTGCAGTTGTTTTAAATGAATATAGTGATGACTATCACTGTCTGCCTCTCACAGTCCCCTTGAAAGCTGATGGAGATGCCCAATCCTTCTGTCAGCATGCCCCTCCCAAGTAAATTTGCTGATGGGGGAGCCCAGTCCCCGTAGGCATAATGCTCCCCCCATTTGTTGTGTGCCGAATGTGATGCCCAATCCCCCTCGGCTCATGTGCCCCCCCAAACACTTTGTGCTGACAGAGTGCCCAATCCCGTCCGGCTACAGCCCCCCCAACAAACACACAGGTGGCATGCTGCTAGCCCACCCCAGCATACCAAACCACCTGTGAAAAGAGAAACCTTCCTGTGTTGTTGTCCCCCCATAAAAAGAAGAAAATGTCCCTCGTTGTGTCCGGTGCCCTTCCTCCAACCTTCACCCACCCTCTCGCGCACCCCACCACCCCACACCCCCTCCATCCCCATACTTACCTCTGGAGCCCAGCGCAACGATCTTTGGTGGACCGGGAACACATATGCACTCTTCAAAGCCAACCACGAACTGAAGAAATGCCGGTAAGCTGTATAATGGAATAAATGTATTTTTTCCAACTTATGTGGATATTGCATCCATTTTCACAAATTTTGGCACCACATTTTCAACATGGGAGTATTGGGACCCCATGAGTGTCATCTGGTTATTCGGTCCCGAAAGGTGATTTCACTGTCACTGTGTGGAATCACCTTTTGGGACTGATTAACGAAATGGCAGTGTCATTGTTCATGAGGAGGGCTCCCAAAAAGCCTATGTTGCAAATTTGGTGAAAAAATTTCAAAAAAAAGATTGTGTTATGAGCATGCCTTGTGCAGTTTCCATGCACACTCGTAACTTCACGAATTTGTAATATTTTCACTCCAGATTTTCAACATTGGCATTTTTTTACACCTCCTTTTGAAGAGTAGAGCTGTCATTTTTCACATCCTGCCCAAAATGTGTTTTTGCACTTCTGGCTCAGAATAGTGAGGTTGCTGTGGGAAATCTGTGTTTGGGACAGATTAAGAAAATCACAGTGACACTGTTCATGAGTGGAGGTCCTAAAATGCCTATGTTGAAAATTTGGTGACAAAAGTCCATAAAATGACTATGTTATGGGAGTGCATTGTGCAGCTTCCACGCACACACTCATAACTTTGAGAATGTGTAATATTTTCACTCAAAATTTTCAACATTGTCAATTTTGCACACCTCCTTATAAACAGTACAGCTGTCATTTTTTAAATCCTGCCCAAATGTGTTTTTGCACATCTGGTGCACAATGGTCACTGCGGGACTTCAACGTCTGGAACAGATTAAGAAAATCATAGTGACAGTGTTCATGAGCAGAGGTCACAAAATGCCTAAGTTGAAAATTTGGTGAAATAATTCCACTAAATGACTGTGTTATGAGCGTACATTGCACAGTTTCCACGTATGCTCGTAAGTTCGAGCATTTTAAATATTTTCACTCCAGCTTTTCAACATTGCTATCTCTTCATACCTCTCTATGAATGGTACAGCTGTAATTTTTCACATCCTGCTCGATTTGTGTTTTTCCACATCTGGCGCAGAATGGCGCGGTCACCATGGGAAATCAACATTCGGGACAGATTAACAAAATCGCAGTGCCACTGTTCATGAGCAGAGGTCCCAAATGCTTTCATGAGGTGCTGAATGTTGTCTTGCTGGCATTGTCTTTGGTAGTGCAGGAGTTAGAGAGATGCATACTAGGAATGGCAATGAAGTATGGAACTGACACCAACCCCACCCCACCTTGACAGACATTGAGGTGTGCCTTTGTGTCATCGGCCAAAACGCTCATGCCATTTCACCTCACCCTACCCTGCAGACTCTGACAAGTGTCGTGTTTTGCTTGAGATTGTCGGGCCTTATGCTCACCCCATTCCATAAGGAAATATGTTGAGATGGGTGCAGTGTAGGAGAATGGGGTGAACTTTGGGGCCGAAGAGTCCAAGGCACACCTTGATGCCTGTCGCTGGCTGCAGGGTGGAGGTGGGGGTGGAATGGCATAAGCATTACAACCACCAATCCAAAGTCACACCCCTGATGCCTGTCAGTCTCTACAGAAATCCTAATGCCCTGGGCATTTGTTGGTATTTGCACTCCAAATTTTCAACATTGGGCTTTTTGTGACCCCCACCTCATGAAAGCATTTGGGACCTCCGCTCATGAACAGTGGCACTGTGAGTTTTGTTAGTCTCTTCCGAACATTGATTTTCCACAGTGACAGCACCATTCTGCACCAGATGCTTGAAAACACATTTTGGGCAGGATGTGAAAGATGACAGCTATACCATTCATACGGAAGTGTGAAGAAATGGCAGTGTTGAAAATCTGGAGTGAAAATATTAAAAATTCTTGAAGTTATGAGTGTGCGTGGAAACTGCGCAATGCACCCTTGTAACAGAGCCATTTTTTTTGGAATTTTTTCACCAAATTTTCAACATAGGCATTTTGGGACCTCAGCTCATGAACAGTGTCACTGTGATTTTCTTAATCTGTCCCAAACATTGATTTAGTATAGACAGTTGGTAGAAATCAAGCCACTCACCAAATGTGTAAAATGTTTATAAAATTATTTATTAAATTATTTTTCTTCTGTCTTCTGAATTCACAAATAACATTGATATAGTATCAACATAATTCTTAAATGTTTCGGACACTGTCCTTCTTCAGTAAGATTGTGCTGTATCTGTTATAAATAAAAAATAAAAATATCTTCCACAACGTATCATATCACTTTATAAATTAAATATAATCATTATCATAAAAAACAGGGACTATCCCTCACCATACATCCATTCCAACTTCTTTCTTTTTGTCTTATTATATTTTCATGTTCAAATTGCCATGCCTGTCAAAAACAGGTCACTCATTTTACTGACAGAAAGCATCCCACCAGTGCATTCAATTTCCTTAGCCATTATTAGATCATTATTAACCTGTTAAATTGTGTCAACCATCCAAACTCATTATTTGTACCATACTGTTTGATTAGAATCCCTTTGTTTATACATACATGATACTGTACACATTTTTTTATATATTCAAAAGTTCTCTTTAAATTTCATTATTTAACTGTTTGAGCAGGAAAATGATGTTATCCACTTTATCTTTTTATTGAAAAATGTCAAATAGATAAACATACAAGCAATACAAATATAGAGTGTCCTCCATATAAGGCACCAAGCAGATTATATAGAATAGTATACATACAGATAAAAGGGTGTCAAAATATTTAAATTAAGTATAGGCTACAACCAAAGGGAGGGAGACAAGGATTACCGGAGAATAATACATGAAAAATATACAGTGCATATCAGCATTGGTTTAAAAAGAAAATATTTATCAAATGTGAAGGATAATAAACATCAAATAAGGTTAAGCCTACTTATATTTGCAAAAACCAGTGCGAAAGAGGTTGCAATAACTGTACCATAATAGGAGGATATAATATAAAAAGGGAAAAAGACAGAGAGAAGAAGAGAGAGAGAGCAGAGAGAGAGAGAAAAATAGAAAAAGAAGAAAGCGGAGGAATAGAAGATAACTGTGCATGATTACTAATGGAAGAAATCTAGATAGTCTATTAAGGATTACAAATGGTGGAAGAATCAATGTATGAGAAGTAATCCTGCCAACATCTATCATATACAGGGAGTCGGTTATGGGAAAGATGGGAAAGTCGATCTAATGATGCATACTGAGATAGGTTTTGAAGAACATTTGAAAGAATTGGAACATGGGTAGATCTCCAATTCATGAGAATCAAATGTTTAACAAGAAGGAAAAGTATATTAAGCCATCAGAAATGTGCATGTGAGAGGGTAACATTGTTAGAAACAAATAAACCTAACAAAAAGAGTTTAGGGTCTAGTGGAATTTGTTGTCTGATAACTCTAGAGGCAAACAACTGAACCTTATGCCACAGCTTATTAATAGTGGTACATGATCATAGAATGTGAAGAATGTCACCATTAGGCGTGTTGCAACGCCAGCATTGATTATTTTTCAATAATTCCATATGATGCAGCACAGAAGGAGTTCTGTACTAAGAATATAGGATTTTAATTTGTATTAAGGAACTACATGCATCTTTAAAAGTATTATGAGAAAGATGCCAGCAGTTACGCCATTGTGAATCGCTAATATTATAGTTAAGAAGGGTACTCCATTTATTTTTGGCAGATATAGTTTGCTCTGGCAAGCAATCTATAATATCTCTGTAGATGGAACTATTCCATTTTGCTGATAGGTTAATCCAGTGTGATATGTAATGGTCCTGTAGTGTAAATCTATGAGTGCAACAAGAAAAGGAACTAAAAGCATTTCAGATTTGAAGATATTTCCTAAAGTCTTGCTTGGGAAGGTTCCAGATATTCCGAAGGTCTGAAAAGGTTTTTTAGAGCTAAGAAGTTTGAGTCTAGAATATCCCCTAAGAAAAGTATATCTTTGTTTCTCCAGGATCGGCAGAAAATTGCTTGATTCTCTAGATCAAGTAGTGGATTACCCCAAAGAGGGGTATAGAATCAAGGTGTTGGGTTAGATTTTAGGAATTTGTGAATTAGTTTCCAATAAAAAACAGAAGATGAGATAATAGGATGTGATTTTAGTTTAGAGGGAAGGGGACTGAAGATAAAGGAAGTGGGAACTCCACCAGGGCATGATGCAGATTCCATTGTAACCCAAAGTGGAGTTAGAGAAGATGATTTATGGAACCACTTAATGGTTTGGGCAGCTCTGAAGGCCCAAAAGTAAGCAGAGAACCAGGGGAGTCCAAAGCCTCCCTTTTTCCAATGAGTACGAAGTTTAATATGGCTAAATCTCGGAGATTTACCCTCCCATATAAAGTTACCAATCAATTTATAAATTTTTGCTAAAAAACTGACAGGTAAAGTTAGGGGTATATTGGCAACTAGATAAAGGATCTTAGGAGAAATGGACTTCTTGATTGCGGCTAATTTCCCCATAAAGGAAAGATTGAGAAGTTTCCATCAGTCCAAGATGGTACGAATGTTATCAATTAAGGGGTTAAAGTTAGCATCCCAAGTTTTTTTCAAGTTTCGGGTAATTTTGATTCCTAGATAGGTTATACCTTGAGGTGACCAATGAAAACCAAGAGGTAGGTTCCTAAAAGGCTTACAAAGGTCATTGAGAGGTAAAACTTCTGAGTTTCCATAATTCAGAGCAAGGCCTGAAATACTAGTAAAAATGTTAAGTAACTTGACTAATAAGGGACCGGCTTCATTAAAATTTTCTAATAAAATTAAAAGATCATCTGCATAAGAAAGATAAGCATATCTAGAATTGCCAATAGGTATGCCCTTATTATCAACAGATTGGTGTAAACTGGCAGTTAGGGGTTCCATAGCTAGTATGAACAAAGAAGGTGACAAAGGACATCCTTGTCTTGTTCCTCTCGCCAGTTGGAAGGAAGAGGAAAGAACAGAGTTAGTAAGGACTTTTGCAGTAGGTGATGTATATAATAATTTAATCCAGGAGCAAAATGTGTGGGAGAAACCAAAACAAGTTAAAACCTGGAAAAGGTAGTTCCAGTTTAGGGAGTCAAAGGTCTTTTCAAAATCAATAGCTATGGCTGATGTGGGAGAATTAAGAGATTTGGCTTTATGGATTAAATTAAATAGAGAATGTAGATGGTCTGCGCCTGATCTGTTATTGATAAACCCAGCTTGTAAACAGTGAGATAACTTGGGAATCAAGGGTTCAAGGCGAGATGATAGTAGTTTAGCAAATAACTTTCCATCAGTGTTTAATAAAGAGATTGGCCTATAATTTGCAGGAAGAGAAGGGTTTTTGTCTTTCTTGGGAATTAAAGTTAAAAATTGCTTCAGTGCAGGATGGGAGAAGTTTACCTTTATCAGTGGCTTCTTGAAAGAGTTTGAAAAGGATCGGACACAGAGTGTCAGAAAGCAATTTATACAAGTCTACTGGAAAACCATCTCCCACAGGGGATTTACCAGACTTCAGGTAAGATAAAGCTTGCTGAATTTCTTCCAGAGAAAAAGGTTCATCTAAAGAGTTTGATTCAAAGGTGGAAAGATGAGGCAAATGTAGATTATTTAAAAACTGCTGTATGTGTAAGGTAGAGGTGGGGTTTAAATTGGAATATAATGACTGATAAAAGGATTTCATAATATGGTTCATAGAAAGGCTATCAGTGTGTATTGTACCTTGATGGTCTTTAAGACTTAAAATATGTCGTACCATCTGCTGAGCTTTAAGTTGGTAAGAAAGAAGCTTCCCATTTTTATCTCCCTGCTCCCAAAATCTATGTTTCAGTTTAAACAGAGCCAGTTCAGTCTTATGGGAAATCAGTTTGTTTATTTTAATCCTTAATTGGAGAATTTCAAGATGAAGTTTGGAAGTAGGATTATACAAGTTGGAATTGAAATATTGGGCCTTTTTGGATTTAAGGGATTTTTCAAGATCAGCTAGTTGTTGTTCTCTTAATCTTTTCGTGTGGGCAGCGTAGCTGATTATTTTTCCACGAATAGTGGCTTTAAGTGCATCCCAAACAGTGCTCATAGAAGTATCAGATGGATTATTATGAGAGAGAAATTTTTTAATCTGAGATTTGATCATAGGTATGAAGTCAGGATCTTTAAGAAGAAGAGGGTCGAGACGACAAAAAGAAGATTTTGATTGTGGGGGACCCCATAGGAAGTGCAGTTTAACTGGAGAATGATTCGAGATTACCATAGGCAAGATAGAAGAGTCAATGTTTTTTTCAATTATGTTCTGAGAGGTCAACCAGTAGTCAATTCTAATATATTTCTTATGTAGTGAAGAATGAAAGGTGAAATCTCGGTCACGAGGGTGAAAGAGCCGCCAGATGTCTGAGAGGCCCAAATCTTTCATTAATAATGAGAGGGCTTTAATACTTCTGGGGTGGGTATCTATGGAAGTGTTACTTCTGTCCATACTAGGTTCTAGGGCCAAATTAAGATCCCCTCCTAAGATTATTGGGGTATTGTCCGCATTGTTGGATAATACCTGCTGTGCTAAATTATGAAAAAACTCTGGGGAATCAGTGTTGGGTGCATAGATATTAACAAGCATAAGGGGGCTGGAAGGGGTATTTAGTTTAACAATTACCCATCTACCTTCTGCATCTGAAATGGAGTTTATAAGAGACCACTTAAGGTTTTTATGGATAAGTATAGCGACACCTCTGTTTTTCGAGGTGAAGGATGAATGATAGATTTGACCAGCCCAGTCTTTCTTAAATCTAGTTACATCCTCTACTAACAAATTAGTTTCCTGAAGGAAAGCAATGTTAGCTTTATGTTTTTTAAGATAAGAAAGAATTTGCTTTCACTTACAGGGAGAATTAAGTCCCTTCACATTCCAAGTATATAAAATTAGATTCTTCATGGTATTGTTACTGAAGAAAAAGGACAGTTATTGGACTAGTGAGGGACATAATGATAAAATAGAGGATGGCTCAGGAGATAAAAAAGAGTAACTCTGTATATGTAAAGAGAGGCAGGATCACTTAAGTTGACAAAATAAGATATAAAGAATATAGTCAGCACAGGTAAGTTCTTATGAAAGGGGTAAATAGAAGAAGAAGAGAGACACATTATTAATCAACCACAATATTAATACGCTAATAAACTAAGAGTATTTCTAAGGTACCAGTGAGATAAGAGTCGGCTAACTAGCCAAAGGACTCTCTCTCGCTACACACCGGGGTGCTGGTAGAGGAAGGGACCCAGAGGGACCTTCAACAAGAATAACAAGTATTGGTCAGATACTAGGTCTAAACCTAATAGTACTACAGAATCAATATATATCGAACAAGCTAGATCAAAATTTAGCTATATCCTATAAGGCAGGGAATTGTACTATCCTCAGCTAATAAAAGGCTAATATAGTATATAAAAAGACAAACAAAGATCAGTATATGAATATAAAAACAGGTAATAGCAATGTTGATAAAGGTGCCAGCTTCTATTTGCTGGAAGTCTGAACATATTAACTGAGAAACCAGTGTTATATTAAATGATTGATTCAGGGGAACCGAACACTTTAGTAGTATTATTTGCATAAAACTCTTCAGTTGGCAAGTTATTAAACTTAATCACAGATTAGAGAGTCACAATTTGGAGGAGAATATAGTTCCAGGATAAATATTTAGAAGTTTGAGCAATGAGAAAAAAATATATATACATATATGCTTAGACCCTTGCACCTGGAGTCAAATATACAGCAGGAAATATAAGGAATAAATCCAGCTTTGGAGCTAGCTATAAGTAAAGACAAATCTAACAGTATGATCTAATTCCCTTTACTCAAAAATTGCCCATCAGTTAGATATATGGGGTGACTAGGCCTAATTAATAGGTCTAGTGAGCCCCATATTAGAAAGGAGGTATAGCAAAGAAACCTTTTTAAATAGTAGGGCTTTGAGTAAAAATAGGATATAAAAGAGAAAATATAATTAGTGCTTTTTGTAACAGTGCCCCAAATATAGCCGGCAGGTATAATAATAATGTGGGTATTGTATTCCAGGAAAAGGCGGAAAAAACAATGGGGAGGTATGGTGTAGAACAGACAGAATACTTAAGAGGAGTACCACATATTCCAGTTATATAACCTTCAAAAAATAGAGTAATAAAGTACTCAAATGCTTATACTGCTAGAGTACGTTAAAGTAAAACAGGTACTGGGGTATAAAAGTAAAAAGTGAAAGAGGTAATGTAGCCTGGAGCTATAATCTAAGCAACTATCCAAACAAAGAGGACAGAGAAAGTAGTAAACAACTAGCTTGCCAGATGTAATTAAATCAGCCAGATATTCTCTAAAAAAAAAAAAACTAAAAAAACTGAGGGAGTTAAATGAAAATAATATAGTATCAAGGTTCCACTGAAGGAAAACCAACAGGCAGGTTTTAAATCAAAAATGATGTTGTCAAGGCTATCAACAATGTACAGCCTTTCACAGTCACAACCAGCTGAAAGTGAAGTAAGTAGTTTGTGAAGGCAGCATGATGCGTAGCCTGACAACAAGAACTGTTTCTCAAGCAAACAGTCTCCTGGATAAAACAAACCAGGAGAGAGTAGATCTATTCTGAAATGAGCAGAGCATAGATCAGGTCACCATTCCTTTGAGTAGCATAGTGGAACTGTTGAAGTTTTTCCTTTTCGTCTTCGCCCTGCGTTTCATTTTGGGAGGTTCTAGCGGTGTAAGGGGAGAGCCTGTGGTAGTTTCAGCCCAAGAGGAGTCAGCAGATAAGTTGCCTGGTGGTAGAGCACCTGAATTAGGGGAAGGATCCTCTGTGATCTGCATTGATAAGTTCTCCAGTGAGGCATGCATATCCTCAGCCAATAGGGCAAATTTATTATTCAGAGGGATGGGAGATTTAGCTTACAGGTAGGAGGGTAATGCTTGAGGAGGTTTAGGAGAATCTTCACTTATGTTGCAGGAGCAGACAGATGTATGGGACCCAGATATGAGTTTTCCTTGCAGCCTACTTGAATGTCTGGGAGGTGGAACAGGTGGAACCACATTACGTAGGAGTGTTAGTTCAGCGAAGCTTCCTCCTCGTTCTTGCACAGCAGTGTCTTCCCTCCGAGTGGACTCCAAAATGCAGACCGGACTGTCTTTCTCATTTGGGTTTCCCAAGGTGAGAGAGCTTAAATTAGTACCAAGATAGTTAGCTAAAGCATCGGGGGAGCTGAAATCTTTGAATGTAGAACCAAGAAAGAGGAGCATTACTGAGGGGTAACATACCGCAAACTTTATGCCTTTGTGATGAAGTATTTGTTTCAAAGAATGATACTTTTTCCGTTTGGCTATAAGCTCCCTTGAGAAGTCTCTATATATGAAGATTTTATGTTCTTGCCAGTATAATGACCCCATTTCTCTAGCATATTTTAATATTAGCTCAGTGTGTGCATGATTCAGAAAACGGACAATGATTGGTCTAGGCTGTAGATTGTGTTGTGGTCTTGGCCCCAGCGTACGATGGGATCTTTCAATGGTTAGAGCTAGATCGGGGGTAACTTTAAGAGTGCTGCTAAAACATGTAAAAGGAGCGCGGTTGTATCTCCCATCCTGGCACCTTCTGGAAAGCCGAAAAAATGTAAGTTATTCCTTCTATTGCGATTCTCTATATCATCAGTTTTAGATTGCAGATCTCTTATTGTACGGTCCTGAATTCGAATTGTAGCCTGAAGCTCGTGGATAGATGTTGTGTTTTGAACTGTTGAGTTCTCAGTGACAGATATTCTCTGGTTTAAAGATTCCAATGTAGCTGAGTTTTGATGAGTAGTTTCTTTTAAATCATTAATATCTGCTAATAACTTGGAGAACATCACCTCCACTCTGGCAAGAGAGTTAGATTGTAACTGCTGGCCAGCCACAGTATTGAGCAGTAAGGCCTGGTAATTAGCAAAGGTAGTGTGTCCAAACAGAGGTAAAAAGGCTCAAAATGACTTGCAGAATTTGCAAAACAAGAAGTATGCAGGATGATCTTAGGAGCTGGCACCGAAAAATGAACTGGTAGAGGGTGGACGAGGATAGATTACCTCTTCCCTTGCAGAAGGAAAGGATTAAGCTGCCATCTTCTGTCTAGCCAAACCACGCCTCCCCCGGAAAATGATGTAAAACAATGTCAAAAAGTCTCCAAATCACTATTTCATTTCAATCTACTTATTTAAAGTGCAACTAACTCCACAACTTCTTTTAACAGTTCCCTTAAACATTTTTAAACTCATAAACTCTCTCTGCAGTGAAAAGACACACGTCATGCCTCAAGACATCTAATCCGTTTAAACTTTTGATAAAAACCCAGTTTCTCACTATTTTCTCCACTATCAAAACATTTGGTCCATTTATATTCACAATATTTCTCCCTGCTTGTTCTGTCAGGACATATATTTCATTTTTTTAAAGGGTTCAAATATACCTGTCTGTGTACTCACAAAGGTATCCCTTTTCAATTTCTGAAAAACAGTATCAGGTATTTATTTTACTCCTACATATTAAATCAGCACCCAGATTAAATGTGCTTGTTCAGAGTGTTAAGGTAAAGTCAAAGGCTTACTTACTTACTTAGTATAATTATATACATTTATTTAAGAATATCACAGACGCACCAACTCCTGTCTTTGTTTCTTATAAAGGAGTTGTAAATGTTTGGCATCTTGCACATTGTTAAATACAGACATTGATTTCCCACAGTGAACGCACCACTGCTCACCAGATGTGCGAAAACACATTTTGGCAAGGATGTGAAAAATGACAGCTGTACTGTTCATAAGGAGGTGTGAAAAAATGGCAATGTTAAAAATTTGGAATGAAAATATTAAAAATTCTCGAAGTTAAGAGTGTGCATGGAAACTGCGCAATGCACACCGCTAACACATTCATTTTTTGGAATTGTTTCACCAAATTTGCAACTTAGGCTTTTTGGGAGCCCACCTCATGAACAGTGGCACTGTCATTTCATTAATCAGTTCCAAAAGGTGATTCCGTGCAGTGACCGGGAAATCACCTTTCGGGATCGAATAACGAAATGACAGTGACTGATTTCATGAGGTGGGGTCCAAAGAACTTCATGTTGAATATTTGGAGCCAAAAGTAAAAAACATGGCTGAGATATTCAACTAAGTTAAACCCCCCTCCCCAGTGATGCCATTATACAGCTTACCAGCATTTCTTCAGTTAGCGGTCGTCTTTGAAGATTGCAGACGTGTTCCCACTCCAGCAGAGATTACGGCGCTGGACCTCCGGAGGTAAATATGGGGTGAGGAGGGTATGGGGAGGTGGGATGCTCAGAGGGTGGGTGCAGGTTGGGGAGGGGGGCACTCCAGACTCAGTGACAGATTGTTTTCTTTTTTTCAGCAACGGACATCGCGGGAAGGTTTTCTTTGTTTACAGGTGAAATAAAGCAACTCTTGGGCACAATGGAGTGGGCTCCCAGTGTGCCCCATGACTTTGGGGGGGTTATGTTGGGCACACTGGGTGGGCTTCCAGTGTGGCACACAATGGGGGTGGGGTGGGGGCGAACATGCCAACGCTGTGGCTTCAGAACACATGAAGCACACTGGGGTGGACTCCCAGTGTGCCATACAGTCTTGAGGGGGGGTTATAAACCTGCTGACAGGGGGATTGGGTACCCCCATATTTGACTTTCTAAAGATTGTGAGAGGTGGACGGCAATAGCCACTGCCATGTTTATTGAAATGTTTCAGCAGGCAAGGCATGCCCTGCAATGACAGGTTGCTCCCTCATTGCAGCAGCAAATTTCTTTCAAGTTGGTGTCACGCTTCTCAACTGCTGTCATAGACAGTGTGCTCATTTATTGGTGCCACAGAGACAAGCCCAAAAAAGCAGTGGCGGCATTGGCCACAACATTACCGCACCTTCACAACCTGCTACTCCAGAAAGCTGCCACAAAATGTTGCTTGCGCTTTGCGTGCAAGATGACATAAAAAGGAGACAGCTTGACTTGATCATTTAGGTTTGGCCAAGAGAGTGGCCCCAGAGGGTATATCCAGAAGGTGTCCCTCCTGGCTGGGTTCTGTTCCAAGAGTCCACCACATTTTGCTTCTGTAAGGTTTTCTGATGCCCAGAACAAAATGGCTTTTGAACCTCTGGTTTCCCACTATTCAAGACATGGGCTGGAGGAAGGTGATCAGGATAGCTTGCCATGGTTGGTTCCTAATAAAGTCATGCTGAGAGGGGCAAGAACCTTGGCTTTAACCAAGTTCTCCATTATTCTGTCCTTAATCATGGTGTGCAGGACCATGCTCAGCGCTGATATCATGTTGACAGCTCTGTAGTTGCTGGGGTGCAACCTTGCTCCCTTCTTGAAGATAGAAACCACACAGACCATTTTCCAGTCCTCCAGCACCACACCTGTCAAGATAAACTATTTCAAGATTTCTGTGTGTGACCCCACCAATTGCTCTCTTCACTCCAGTATGATTCTAGGGTATATCGAGTCCACCCCATGGGATGTGCCTGACTTGATCCTCACCAGGTAATCAGCTACCAGTGTATGCACACATGTGTGTGTGTGTGTCTCTTCCTCTGGCTGCAGTATGGCTACTTCTAGTGCCATGGACCTTACCAATGAGCCCCCAGTTGGCTGAACATCTAAGTATTCATTCAGCATCTCAACCACCACCCTGGCTTTCTCATGGGTTTTCCCAAGGTACTCTTACCTTCAGAGGTTTGATCCCCTCCTTCACCTTCCTTCTTCTATTTAAGTACTAGAACAGTGTTTTGGTGTTGTATGCTGGTCCTTCTGCCATTCTAGTTTTCAGTCCCATCTTAGCCTTGTATTCCCTGAGTGCTTGTTTAATACTCTTCTCTGGTCTGGAGGCAACCCATCTCTTCCAAGTGGTCAACTACTTTAATGTTATTCAGCATCAGTTTCCTTTGGTCTTTGTTAGGTGGTAAGGAGCTCATTTTGGCCCTTTTCTCTTTATTGCTTACATGGATATATAACAGAATTAAGCATTTTTATATCTGGTCCATAGGACATTGCTTGTTCTGTATTCAGACTGACAAAAGTTCTGACATCCCATCAGAAGCTATGGAGGAATTCAAGGATCTTTGCCAAAATGACAAAATACTACAGAGTGCTTATACAGTAAGCGAAACACTTCCAAATGGCTGTCTGTTTAAAATGGGGTCTATTCACAAAAGTGTAGATTGCCTATACACAGCATATGTGAGGTGCATAGGCAACCATAAGTTGAAATGCCATGCAACAGGGGTCCAACAAACTCCCAGCAACATTCACAGCAGGTGTGCAAGCCCCTTGCACATACGAGTCCCTGTGCTCCCATGCTGCTACACGCCAGGGGTGGTTTGGGGGCATGCAAGGGAGTGTGCTCACACTCTGCACTGTTCTGAAAGGTGAAGAGGGCTGGGACTGGGGGCACAAGTAACATGAGGGGGGACCCTGATGTAATGTTTACATGCCCCCCCAACAAATTCCCACTGGTTGCTGTGGCAACGGGAACCCCCTCCACACTGCGGTAACAACCCACGGGGCTGGCAGGGAGGGCTGGGGGCAGATATTCAGGCATTCACCCATTGCTGTCAACTCACCAGGTCTGTAGCCTCCCATCATCCCCTGCACGTATGCAGCAGGGGATCCATTTTAGGACCCAGGATGGGCATCCAATTGGATGCCCACCTGTGTCCCACGATCCACTCCCATGCAGCTGAGCTCCACACCCATGCAGCTGCACACCACAGAGGTGTAGACAGTAGCTAGTGATGGTGAGTACTGGCTGGTGTGTTCCTGTCTCGGAGTATGAAGCTGCATGGGCTCTGTATGCACAAATTGCATATATAACCCACACTTTCATGAATAGAGCCTAATATGATGATGAGGCTTGAAAAAATGTACCCATGTTTTATATTTCCACTGAATTAGGCAGCACACTAATATAAAAAACTCTTAAGATTTGACTGCTGCCAACAAGGCTGGTCTAGATTTTAATGTGGTTTTATAAAATGGCAAGAAAAAAATCTAGAAATTTCATTGGCCAAGAGACAGCACTGGCGTGCATTAAATCTCTATAAACCCACAGTAAGTGCTGAATCTCATTCCCCCCTCAAAAAAAAAACAACTACTTAGAGCCATTTTGTAAGTGTAATAAGATGTCAAGGGTGTACATCATAGGATTATAATGTAATTTCCAGGGGCATAAGGATGCTTGGCCTATGGCCTCGTGCCTTACTATACCTCTGGAGTATGCAATAAAATCCTATAATACACACCCTGTTGTGGCTTATTACATAAATGTTTGTTAATCTTTGTGCATTTTCTTGTTTAGTATTGTGTGTAGATATTTTATTTATTTAGTTATTGTGTTTGGAGGACCTTTGAGCACAAGTGTCCTTTTCCAAAGGTGTCCAAGTCGGGCAGGTCCCCCCCAAAAAACCCCAAAAAATTACATAGCAGATAACAACAAGCATCGCAGTTTACAAGTAACAAAGTCAAAGTTAAGGACAATAAACATGCAACACAACAGCAACATCTGCAGAGAATAACTATATGAGTCAGGTTACAGAAGCAGGGAAGCAGCAAGATTCAAAGTGCAGGGAAAAGTTGCACGAACACTTGCATGATTGCCATGAGGTTGTAGACACCACTCAACTTACAGTTAAGTTTCTGGAGAAAGCTGACAGAGCCTTGGTCCATGAAGGCTAGAAAGATGGGGGGATATGTTAGCATAACTGTTACTGTAAGGGAGTACATTATTGTATGTTTTTAAATTTTCGTAGCAGGCTTTACTGTCTTATTAGAGTCAGTGTTGCAATTCTGGTTATTTGAGGTCATACCTCTCAATCTCTCAGCACCAAAATTCATAGCACTGGCCTTTAAAATTCAGAGCAAATGGTCAAAATGTGTAGCACTTTCTTATTTTAAAGAATGATGTGTCTGCAGATAGTGAGCCCTATATATTAAGTGTTAAGGAATGTTTCTGTCAATTTAGTTCAATGATTTAATAGTTTGTGTCTAGAAATAGCTCTAAAATTATTAAGCACATTAGCTAACCTTTGTGGAGCAAGGGTAAATTTCAGTGTAGAAATCATAGCGTATGCAAAATTATAGCAGTTGAGAAGTATGTTTCAGGCCACATTTACCCTCACACTTTTACAGTTTTATTTTATACAGTGCCCACAAGGGAGTGGTTTGATGCAGAATCACTGCTTTTAACTAACACTCCATAGATCATACCCAGTGATTGAACAGACCCCCATCTAGCACCAGATAATTACAATTTAAACCCCCACCTCACACCAGCAGATATATCATCTACATTTGCTTGCGCGAGGTGTGGCGTCCAGCGCCTCAACCCACAGTTCCACCAGGCGGCCCTGGTTTAAGAGTTACTTGACAGACAACTCACAGTAGGTGCAAATAACACATTATCTCTGACCTGCAGCCCCTCCGATCTGGTGTTCTGCAGGGCTCTATTCTAGAGCCTCTACTATTTAGCATCTTCATTAACAATCTCCCTCAGGCCTGCCAACAAAGGCTCCTTCTATATGTGGATGATGCCATCATTTTTACTAGTAACCCTGACCCACAGCAACTGAAACATCAATTACAACAAAGCTTTAATGAAGTTGAGGACTGGTTCAACATTCACAAACTGGTCCTCAACTACAAGAAAACTAAAGTCATGATGTTCAGCAGTACACGTAGCAAGCATAAATCCATACCACTTTCCATCAGAAACTGTCTGGGAGCACCTCTCGGACAAATCCAATATTTTAAATACCTGGGGTAACCTTGGACTGCTCCCTCTCATTTGCCCAGCATATTGACAATGTTGCATGAGCCGTCAACATCAAGATTGGTCTGCTTCATCAACATAAATGTTGTCTGACACCTGAAGCCCTCAATGCTGCAATTCACAGCTCTGTCATATCAATTGTTGCATATGGCTTAGTTATTTATGTCACGGCTACTACCATTTCACTCCATAGAATATCTGTGGCTTTAAATGGGGCCTGCAGACTTCTTACTGGCACTGCACGCCTCACCCATATATGTGACCTTTATGTTCAATCTGGATGGCTTCAGCATAGTGGAAGGATACAATACCAAACCGCTTATTAGTCAAAAAAGCACTTCTTGGCCTCCTGCCTCCAGGAACCACAACCCTCCTCAACCCTCACTGCAGCTGTCAGCATACTATAAGCTCTGCCTTCCCATTCCTCCATGTTCCACGATGCCAGACTTTCCAAGGTCAGTGCTCTTTTGCCTACAGAGGACCACTGTGGTTCAATGCACTAAACAAAGAAATCTCAACCCAATCAAAACTAGGGCCTTTCAAACATTTGCTCCATCAGGATCTCATGGCTAATGGCTCCTGTGACTGCTACACCTAAGTGCCACCTTCTGTGGGTGCAGCCAACCTATTGTTCCCTCACTTCCACCCGATAACTGCAGTGCCTTCCTACCCTTGCCCACCCTCCCTCCAGCCCTGCTTCCCCTTCCCCTCTTACCCCTACCCCTACCCCCTACTATAACTGTTAACCAGCCTCCTGCCTCAACCTTGTGTACCTCATCCCTATCTTTTCAGGTTTTGACAAGGCCTTTGGGCTGCACTGTTTCTAGATCACTTACTTTGCTTTCTTCCCCTCTCAATCTAATTGATTTTTATTCAGAGTATGTAAATATTGCTGACTGATTTTCTGTAACATTGTCTTACCCCTTGCATGTTTGTTCTCCCTTCCCCACTGATGTGGAACCTTTGTAAATGAGCCACCTTGTGCTCAAAGGTATTGTAATCCATGACTGAATGAATAAATAAATAAATAAATAAAGATCTGTGTTGAAGCAGCCTATGTAAGTTGTCACAAAGACAGAAAGAAGTACTACAGTCAAAATTTGCAAAAACATATGTTGGGCAGAGTGTTTTGATGAGTGTGTTTAGTTCTGGTATGTTCTTCCCTTTTTTTTGCTATTAGGTAGGTTTGCCACCTACCCTTTTTTTCTGGATGATCTGATTTTCAGGTTTCTTCTCCGGTCCTCCAGTTTTCCTCATGCTCAGTCCAGTAATCCAAGGCTAGCACAATCATGTGCAATCCCCCCATTTTTCAAAATTAGCCACGCACTCTCCTTCTGCCACCAATCACCATTCCAGATGTAAATGTCTTGATCAGCTTCTTCCAGCAGGTGGCTGCAAGCAGCATCTGATGTCATTCAGACAGTGATGCTGGCTTACAAAGCTGGCTATTGAGGAGCCTCTATTTTCATTGCCAGTCAACAGAGTTAGGCAACATGCTCAGTGATCACAAGGTCAGTTTTCTTTCTGGGTTCATGGTTCTCTCTCTGGTCAGGCTAGCCTGGGAGAAGTCAGAAAGGACAGATGTCATGGTGGGGGGGAGGTCCAGGTAGAAAATCAAGCCCTGTCTACTTGTGCGGTGGGATGTGGGACATGGGAAAGCAACAACAGTATCAACATTTAGTTAGACTTTCTTAAAGTGATTAATTAACATTGCATTTATAGTAACAATATTTAAAATGAAAGAAAGACCCTAAAGTCTAAGGTTGCATAGGTTGCATAAAGTAAGCTACTTTACGTAACCTTAGACTTTGGGGGTCTTTCTTTCATTTTAAATATTATTACCATAAATGTATTGTTAATTAAAAATATCAGAGCAGAAGATTGCTTCCATTTCATATTTTTTTTGTTAAATAATGCACACACATATTGGTTTTATGAATGTGAGACATTTGAAGGGGTGCAGTTTGCAAGAAAGGGGTGTAGCTAACTAAAAGTTGCGGGGCTTTGGTAGTCTGATTTTTCTCTGACTCAAAGGTGGCAACTGTTACTTTCTTTCTCAAGTTGCCTAATAGTTTTATTGCATCTCCTACTAGTTTTATGGCCTCTGGGGATCTCCATATTACCATGGTTTATTGCTTTTCTTTTTCCAGTTCCTCCTGTCCCATGTGACAGTGATGCATCCAGTACCATAGATTTACCAAGTACTTATTCAGTGGGCACTGAAGGCTACATTTACAACTTACTTATCATTTGAGGTCTAACTGAGTGGGCATTCTGTAAGAAAACATCTAGACTGTTTACTAATTAAAGCATTGATGAGCTATGGTGATTTATGTGCTTTTTGTGACTGGGTGTAGTTTGACGAAAGTAAAATCTTGAAAGAGAACATCTCCTCAACCTATTTTATTTTTATTTTTATTTTTTTATTTATTTGTATGTTCGGAAACAACCTTTGAGTAAGAACTCTTTTACAAAGGTTCCACATCATGAACACAAAACATACACTTCAGACATGTTTTCATTTATAGAACAAAAGAGTTACACGCATGTAATTTCTACAGATACACAACTTCTTCCAGAGGGATGTCAAAGGTACAAAATGCAGAAGATAAAAGTAAAACATGAGTAAGGCTACAATGCGGTGTTCATAAAGTGCAGCCCTGGGGGAGCCTTGTCTGGTATAGCACCGAGAGAGATGAAAGATCACAGCATAAGTAACAGTGGGGGGGGGAAGAGAGGTAAATAGATATAGGAGAGAGAGAGAGATAGAGTGGAATAGAATGTGTGGGAGAGGGCTTGGGGGGAGAGAGAGAGAGGAGAGGGGAGGGAGAGAGAGAGAGACAGGGAGAGATGGAGAGCAGTAGAGAGAGAGGGAGAGAGAGAAGAAGAGGAGAAGTGTGGGATAGAGAGGGGTAGAAAGATATAATAGTAGTGGTGTTACCAACCCCGCAGGAGTGTGAGTAAATGGAGGGGGATCTAGAGGAGAGGGGGTAACACAGATGGAGGAGGTCAGTGACTGAGGGATAGTGGACTGGGTTAAGGGGCTAAGGGGATATCCTAGGGTGCAGAGATGAGATGTACTTAGATGGATATCAGGATCAGCCCATGCATTCACAAACGCTCTTGCTTAACATAAACTAATTCAGTTCAGATTTAAAGGTCGGGAGGTTAGCAGAGTTAAGTGTGGCTGCTTGGATCTTCTGTGTACCTGTGTAGTTTGTAGGCATGAACAATGATTGCCTCTCTTGTATCCCCCTAATTTCATCCTAATTTAAATATAAAGGAGGTTGTTCACTCTGCTCTGCCTTGGTGTCTAAACCTGTTTGTCTCCATTGCAAAGATCATGAATCCACTCATGCAAGGCATCATGGGAGTTGAAGTTGTGTACCTGCACAAAATAACAGAAGTTATACTCTCATTCATTTCTGTTACATGTCTTGTGAAGTCCCTGTATTCTTTAACAGCATTTTGTTCTAACTCAGATACATTTTGAACTACAGAAAATAGTATGGCACTTACTGTACCTTGAAAAGATTCATGGCCAGCATAAGACAAGAATATGGAGACTGAAGAGGACAGCAACTGCACTGACTAATACAGTATAACTACAGCAGGCGTTAGCACTAAAACATCATAAAATTCTAGGATGCCTTACAAGAGTCAGGTATTGACCTTTGCAATGAACTTGAGCAGATTTTCACACCCGACTTAAGTATCTTTATTTATATTTAAATACCTGATGAAATCAGCAGGGTGTAATAGAGGCATTCATTGTTCATCCATATTTACTATACAAGTAAACAGAATAAAAGGCTGATGGCTCCTTCCCTTTAAAAGCAAGCATTTACTCCTGCTGGATAGGCCTAGACAAATAGATAGAAAACAAAAATGTTGAATTTTGAGTAATTTAGCTGAGGCCAGAACATCAGGGTCCTTCCTTTTATAAGCAAACATTTACTCCTGCTGGATACACCAAGACAAATGTATATAAAAAAAATGTTGAAATTTGGGTTCTTTAGCTGAGACAAGAACATCAGGGTCCTTCACTTTAAAAGCAAAACATTTACTCCTGCTGGATACACCTAGACAAATGTATAGAAAACACAAATGTTGAATTTTGGGTCCTTTAGCTGAGGCCAGAACATCAGGGTCCTTCCCTTTAAAAGCAAAACATATACTCCAGCTGGATAGACCTAGACAAATGTATAGAACACAAAAATGTTGAATTACAGTTACTGTTTTTGGCCGAGACCAGAACATCAGGCTTCCATCTTCAGATTACTGCTGCAATACGTTCACTCACTGAATCAGTGGTGCATCACTAGCAGCACATGAGACAGGATGCACTCTAGGACAAAGAAAAACAATAAACCATTCTAACATGGAGATCCCCAGAGGCCATAAAAATAGTGAACAAATTTAGAAAAAAAAAACAACTAATATCAGAAAAAAGGAATAACACACCAGGACAAAATACACAGACCAAAACACTCTGCACAACATATGTTTTTGCAAATTTTGACTGTACTACTCCTTTAAAGAAAGGGTGGCAGTAAAGATATAAATTGTGCCATTTACTCACAGTAAATGGGGTGCTAACAACAAAAATTTTTGTAAGTGAAAGGGTAAGTTTTTCCTTCTGTTCATTTCATTCTGAAATGATCTTGATGCAAACAGCGAGGATTTAGGATGGCCCTGCTGATTCTAAACTTGAATGTATCTCTGAGGGAGTTCAGCAGTGGTCCCTCCCTTAACAACCTGCCACCATTTACATATTCACATGTAATAAATGTAATGAAAGACTTGACTAAAAACAATCTGTTAAAACAGATAAATATATTTAAATGCTGTATTTTCCTTAAAATAGACAAAAATAATTGCAGCCAAAGTAAAACAACGTGTATTACAAACTACTGTATGATGCAGGGAATGATGTACTGCATTTGTATTTATTTTGTGATAAACATTTTCAATTAGGCACTTACAAAATATGTGGCTTCTGAATCTATTTTATACTGATGAGCTGTGGATCACTAAATGAAATCTAGTATGATAAGCACCACATGAGGCTGATGGTTTTAGAGTTTAGAAAGTATGGTACATATTGATAAATTGTAACCATACAAACGTCTTCAAATTGTTAGCATATTTAAGAGACTGTATATATTTATCAATTTAAGTTGGCCAATATGTGCTTTACAAAACAAGAAATGATATATTGTGGAGCACTGGGGAGCACTGGTAATGTATGATACAATTCTATTTCCCCCCAATTGTTGCAAAAGACTCACTGCATTTTTGGGAAACCTTCTTCAACAAATTTTCAGTGGCCCTGGTAATAATGTAGCTTTCAGTCAGCCACCCTCCATTAAACACGTGTTGACAGAATTAAGTCCCCCACTTCCCTGCATGGCCAGGACTGCATTGCATTTATGGATATAATGCCGATCCCACTTAGCATCCCCCATGACACACACAGTAGTTGATTTCAGCAGGCAGATGACTGGCTGACTTCGCTCATTTCCCTTGCTTCAGCTGTGACAGTCATACAGTGTTACTTGACCCGTCCCTTCCGAAAACATTCATCCTTACCATTACACAGCCAGCCTTGCTGGTAAAATCAATTAAATAAAAATCAGTGAGCAGGAAAACACCACTACACCATTGGAGAGAACCAGCCCTGGTGGTGCTTTTAAATATATATGACACATACGCTTCACTCCAAAATAGAAACATAGAAACATAGAAGTTGGTGGCAGATAAGGACCATCAAGGCCTATCCAGTCTGCCCATTTTTTTTCTACCTTAAGAATGTGCCATCTACTTTTGCTCTGTCAATGGCCTATCTATTCTTACTCATCTGTATTGCTCCCTTGTGCCTATCCCATGCCTGTTTGAAGCTCTGCACTGTATTCATATCCACCACTTCCTGAGGTAGGCTGTTCCATGCATCCACCACCCTTTCTGTGAAAAAAAACTTCTTCACATTACCCCTTAACAGGTCTCCCTCTAATCTCATGCTGTGTCCTCTTGTCCTGCTATTATTCTTATATTAAAACATGTTAGACTCTTTCACCTTGTTAATGCCCTTAAAGTGTTTGAATGTTTCGATCATATTACCTCTCTCCCTCCTTTGCTCTAGGGTATACATATTGAGCTCCGTTAATCTGTCCTCATATGTTTTCTGATGCAATCCCTGCACCATTTTGGTTGTCTTTCACTGGACTGCCTCAATTTGGTTAATGTCTTTCTGAAGGTGTGCCCTCCAGTACTGCATGCAGTATTCCAGATGGGGCCTAACCAGTGTCTCTTAAAGAGGGATTATTACCTCCCTCTTTCGACTTGTGATACCCCAACTAATAAGCCCCAACATTTCCCTAGCCTTACCTACTGCTTTAGTGATCTGCTTGGATGATTTCAGGTCATCTGTGATGATGATGCCCAAGTCTCTTTCTTCCCTTGTGACTGCCAGCAACTTCCCTCCCAGCCTATAGGTCGCTTCAGGGTTTCTCTTCCTTATGTGCATGACCTTGCACTTCTTTGCATTAAACCCCAGTTGCCTCTCTTCCAAACATTTTGCCAGTTTATCCAGATCTCTTCTCATTCTGCCCACCCCATCTGGATCATCTATTCTGTTGCAGATCTCAGTGTCATCTGCAAACCGACAAACCTTACCCTACAGTCCATCTGCAATGTCACTGATGAAGATATTGAAGAGGATGGGCCCCAGGACTGATCCCTGAGGTACCCCACATGTGACTTGCATCTCTTCTGACTGTATACCATTTACCACCACTCTATGTTTTCTGTCTGTCAACCAGTTTGCCACCCAGTTGACCAACTTCTGACCCACCCCAAGCCTACCCAGCTTATTAATCAATCTTCTATGTGGAGCAGTAGTGAAAGCTTTGCTGAAGTCAAGGTAGGTGACATCAACTGCTCCCCCTTGGTCCACCACTCTGGTTACCCAGTCAAAGAAATCTATGAGATTAGTTTGACAGGACCTTCCTGTTGTAAACCCATGCTGTCTTGGATCCTGTGCTCCTATGGATTCCAGGTGTTGCACTATCCTTTCCTTAAGGAGTGCCTCCATAATCTTGCCCACTACTGAGGTAAGACTGACTGGTCTGTAGTTTTCTGCCTCCTCCCTGCTACCACTCTTGTGGAGCGGGATCACATGAGACCTTCTCTTGTCTTCTGGGACTACTCCTGCTCAGAGACTCACTAAACAGTTCTGATAATGGGCCTGCTAGTTCTACCCTTAGCTCCTTTAGTACCCTGGGATGTATGCCATCAGGTTCTATTGCCTTGTCCACCATGAACTTATCAAGCTCTTGTAGGACCCTTTCTTTTGTGAAGGAACCAGCGCATACCTCCCACCCACCCCCGTGTCCATGGTGCTGAGCTGTGGGTCCTACCCTACCTTCTCTTCAGTAAATACTGAGCAGAAGCATCTATTTAGGATAGATGCTTTTACATGGTCCTCCTCCTCACATGCCCCCTTATCCCCTTTGATCTTAGCAATATCCCTGCTGGACTTTTTCCTTTCACTAATGTATCTACAGAATGTCTTGTCACCTTCTTTTACTGTTCGTGCTAGTGTTTCCTCGGTTTGGGCCTTTGCCTGCCTTACTGCCTTCCCTGCTTCTCTTAGGGAAGTTTGGTATGCCTCCCTATCTTCATCCAGCTGGGTTCCTTTATTTCCTGAAGGCCAGCTTTTTGGCTCTGACCTTTTCTGCTACTGTTTTGAGAACCAAAGTGCTTTCCATCTTCTTTTGCACTTTTTTTTCTCTCTAACACAATGGGATGTTGCTTCAAGTATTGCATCCTTAATGCTTGCCCACTTTGCCTGTACCCCCTTACCTGTATTTCTTTTTGCCAGGGCTAGCTTAACTCTGTTGGCCATTGTAACAAGGTCAGCTCCTCTGAAGTCCCATATTTTTGCCTTGGAATGGGATGATTTAGTTCTAGTGGCCAAATTGAACCATAATATGTGATGGCCACTGGCCCCCAAGTGACCTTCCACCTGGAGATCTGTGATCCTTTCCCTGTTAGTCAGTACTAGATCTAGGATAGCCCTGTCTCTTGTGAGTTGTTGTACCAGTTGTTCGAGGCCCTCCCTCTGCAGGGAATCCACTATGTGTCTAGTTCTGGCAGATGTTCCTGCTGGTATTGACTAATCTGTATCTGGCATGTTGAAGTCTCCCATTATCAGAACCTCCCCTTTAGCTGTCATGTTTTGTATATCTTCTAACGGTAATGTGTCTATGTCCTCCCCCTGGTCTGGAGTCCTGTAGACAACCCCAGTCCATGTGACTGTCCCATTTTCTGTTTCCAGGGTGACCCACAGTTCTTCTGGCTCCTTATATGTATTCTGAATTTCTGTAGCTTTGATATTTTCATTGACTTAAATGGTCACTCAACCCCCCACATTTTTGCACCTCAGTCTCTTCTGAACAGTACATAGCCAGGTACTGAAGTTTCCTAAGTGTGGTTACTGGTAAACCATGTCTCACTAATGACTGCCATGTCCAGCTGTGACAGCTACTAGAAACAGGAGCCAAGTATTGTTAATTATGCCCATTTTTCAGTTTGCGCATGTGTATCAAACTTCTTGGGATGAGTGACTTTTGAGAGGTGTGACACTGTCTGTCCAATGCAGAGTGCTCTGCAAGGGTCTCGACAATATCACATCAATCATGAGCCAGGCTGATCGCAACACTGTTTTGAATGAAGTGGTCTGCACTTGAAAAGAAAAAGCCGCACCAATCATGTGGTGACTTTTTCCTTTCATCTGCAGGTCACCATGCAGCAAACAGCTGTTTGTGTCCCAATCAGCCTGGCTGACATCTCTTCCCCCCGCCACTCCACCGGTCCCTTCCTGGAAGGTGGGAGGAGGCGCTTTCCTCCCCTGCCTCCTCCACTTCCCGCTGATTCCTGTTGCTCCTCATCTCCCACCCATGCAGAGTAGACCACAGCCTAAGCTCTGTACGGACTGGGAGTATACAGTGCCCGAAGGCAGTTTCACTTTAAGTGTGATCATACTAGCAGATTCCCCCCCACCTACCAACATCAGGGTGCTCAATCCTCATGTCAGCATGTATCCTCCCATCCCCTTTAATGTGGCACACTGGGAGTCCACCCCAGTGTGCCAAAAAACTCCCTCTGATGTTTCCAACACCGAGATGCCCACTCCCAGTGTCGAATGCGCCACCCCTCCCATTCCCCTATATTCTTAGCCAACCCTGAGGTGACCAATCCCAGGTTGGCATTGATCCCCCTCCTAGTACTCTGGTGCACTGGAAGCCCACCCTAGTGTGCCAAAATCTGTGTTATTAATATTTTACCTTTAAAAAAGAAAACAGTCCCAGGAGTTTTTTTTCCAAAAACCTGACAAAAAAAGAAAACAGTCCCTCATTGTTCCCAGCGGCCCTCCTCCCCCAACCCGCACCCTCCCTATGTGCACCCCACCTCCCTGCACCCCCCTCACACATAATTACCTCCGGAGGTTGGGAACAGTGATCTTCTATGGATCGTGAACACATCTGTACTCTTCAAAAGCCGACCACAAACTGAAGAAAATCATTGTAAGCCCTATAATGGCAATCAATGGGGGGGTTCAACTTAGGTTGATCAGCATAGCTTGCCATGATTGGTTCCTAATAAAGCCATGCTGAGAGGGGCAAGAACCTTGGCTTTAACCAAGTCCTCCATTATTCAGTCCTTAATCATGGTGTGCAGGACCATGCTCAGCATTGATATCATGTTGATGGCCCTGTAGTTGCTGGGGTGCAACCTTGCTCCCTTCTTGAAGACAGAAATCACACAGACTATTTTCCAGTTCTCCAGCACCACACCTGTCAAGATGATCTATTTCAAGATTTCTGTGTGTGACCCCACCAATTGCTCTCTTCACTCCAGTATGTTCCTAGGGTATATCAAGTCCACCCCATGGGATGTGCCTGACTTGATCCTTACCAGGTAATCAGCTACCAGTGTATGCATGTGTGTGTGTGTGTGTGTGTGTGTGTGTGTGTGTGTGTGTTGTGTCTTCCTCTGGCTGCATTATGGCTACTTCTAGTGCCATGGACCTTACCAGTGAGCCCCCCCCAGTTGGTTGAACATCTAAGTATTCATTCAGCATCTCAACCACCACCCTGGCTTTCTCATGGGTTTTCCCACTGTTCTCTTACCTTCAAAGGCTTGATCCCCTCCTTCACCTTCCTTCTTCTATTTAAGTACTAGAACGGTGTTTTGGTGTTGTATGCTGGTTCTTCTGCTATTCTAGTTTTCAGTCCCATCTTAGCTTTGTTAATTCTAGCCTTGCATTCCCTGAGCGCTTGTTTAATACTCTTCTCTGGTCTGGAGGCAACCCATCTCTTCCAAGTGGTCAATGACTTTAATTTTATTCAGCATCAGTTTCCTTTGGTCCTTGTTAGGTGGGAAGGAGTACATTTTGGCCCTTTTCTCTTTATTGCTTACATGGATACATAACCAAATTAAGCATTTTTATATCTGGTCCATAGGACATTGCTTGTTCTGTATTCAGACTGACAAAAGTTCTGACATCCCATCAGAAGCTATGGAGGTATTCAAGGATTTTTGCCAAAATGACAAAACACTACAGAGTGCTTATACAGTAAATGAAACACTTCCAAATGGCTGTCTGTTCAAAATGGGGTCTATTCACAAAAGTGCAAATTGCCTACACGCAGCATATGTGAGGCACATAGGCAACCCTAAGTTGAAGTGCCATGCAACAGGGATCCAGCAGACTCCCAGCAGCATTCACAGCAGGTGTGCAAGCCCCTTGCACACACGAGTCACTGTGCTCCCGTGCAGCTACATGCCAGGGGTGGTTTGGGGGCATGCAAGGGAGTGTGCTCACACTCTGCGCTATTCACAAAGGTAAAGAGGGCTGGGTCTGGGGACACAAGTAACATGAGGGGGGACCCTGATGTAATGTTTACATGCCCCCTCAACAAATTCCCACTGGTCACTGTGGCAATGGAAACCCCCTCCACACTGCGGTAACAAACCATGGGGCTGGCAGGAATGGCTGAGGGCAGACATTCAGGCATTCACCCATCGTTGTCAACTCACCAGGTCTGCAGCCTCCCATCATCCCCTGCACGTATGCAGCAGGAGATCCACTTTAGGACTCAGGATAGGCATCCAATTGGATGCTCACTTTCGTCCCACGATCCACTCCCATGCAGCTGAGCTCTACCCCCACGGAGCTGCACACTAGAGAGGTATAGATAGGTGGCTAGTGATGGTGAGTACTGGCTGGTGTGTTCCTGTCTCAGAGTATGAAGCTGCATGGGCTCTGTATGCATGAATTGCATATATAACCCACACTTTCATTAATAGAGCCTAATATGATGATGAGACTTGAAAAAATGTACCCATGTTTTATATTTCCACTGAATTAGGCAGCACACTAGTATAAAAAAACTCTTAAGATTTGACTGCTGCCAACAAAGCTGGTCTAGATTTTAATGCGGTTTTATAAAATGGCAAGAAAAAATCTAGAAATTTCATTGGCCGAGAGACAGCACCAGAGTGCATTAAATCTCTATAAACCCACAGTAAGTGCTGAATCTCATCCCCCCCCCCAAAAAAAACTACTTAGAACCATTTTGTAAGTGAAAGAAGACGTCCAGGGTGTACATCATAAGATTATAATGCAATTCCCAAGGGCATAAGGATGCTTGGCCCATGGCCTTGTGCCTTACTACGCCTCTGGAGCATGCAATAAAATCCTATAATGCACACCCTGTTGTGGCATATTACATAAATGTTTGTTAATCTTTGTGCTTTTTTTGTTTAGTATTGTGTGTAGATATTTATTTATTTAGTTATTGTGTTTGGAGGACCCTTGAGCACAAGTGTCCTTTTCCAAAGGTGTCCAAGTTGGGCAGGTTCCCCAAAAAAGCCCCCCAATAATTACATAGCACGTAACAACAAGCATCACAGTTTACAAGTAACAAAGTCAAAGTTAAGGACAATAAACATGCAACACAACAGCAACATCTGCAGAAAACAGCTATATGAGTCAGGTTACAGAAGTAGGGAAGCAGCAAGATTCAAAGTGCAGGGAAAAGTTGCAAGAACACTTGCATGACTGCCATGAGGTTGTAGATACCACTCAACTTACAGTTAAGTTTCTGGAGAAAGCTGACAGAGCCTTGGTCCATGAAGGCTAGAAAGGTGGGGGGATATGTTAGCATAACTGTTATTGTAAGGGAGTACATTATTGTATGTTTTTAAATTTTCGTAGCAGGCTTTACTGTCTTATTAGAGTCAGTGTTGCAATTCTGGTTATTTGAGGTCATACCTCTCAATCTCTCAGCACCAAAATTCATCGCACTGGCCTTTAAAATTCAGAGCAAATGGTCAAAATGTGTAGCACTTTCTTATTTTAAAGAATGATGTGTCTGCAGATAGTGAGCCCTATATATTAAGTGTTAAGGAATGTTTCTGTCAATTTAGTTCAATGACTTAATAGTTTGTGTCTAGAAATAGCTCTAAAATTATTAAGCACATTAGCTAACCTTTGTGGAGCAAGGGTAAATTTCAGTGTAGAAATCATAGCGTATGCAAAATTATAGGAGTTGAGAGGTATGTTTCAGGCCACATTTATCCTCACACTTTTACAGTTTTATTTTATACAGTGCCCACAAGGGAGTGGTTTGATGCAGAAGTACTGCTTTTAACTAACACTCCATAGATCATACCCAGTGATTGAACAGACCCCCATCTAGTACCAGATAATTACAATTTAAGCCGCCACCCCACCCCAGCAGATATGTCATCAACATTTGTTCAACTCCATTTCCTGGATTGTAGAGTGTTCTGTTTTATTGTCAGGGACACTCGAAAACTGCACCCACAATTTTATTGTAAAATCCACAGTTTTCACCATTCTCCACAATATTTTCACAATTTCTTGCAATCATTGGAGTTTTTCCAAAATTGTGTAAAAAAGATTACAATTTTCAAAGAAGAACTCAACTATACTAACAGATATACTGATACTATAACATGCAGACTTGGGTTTGGTCAAAATAATACAGTGGGGTATTCTAAGGGGTAATGTTGGATGCTGCTCTCATGAAATCCACTGCCTGGTTTGGTTTCAAAATCCTCTAGTTAAGGGTGTGTACATTAACTGCTTAAGGTCTGAATCTAGAAGATCTGAATATAAGACCCTGGTCACACCTCCTTTTTATTTTAGAAAGGTGTCACTGCTAACTGCCAATAAGTACTTAAGCAAAGCTCAAGGGAGAACAAGATTCAGTGGTGACTCACTGGATCTTAAATTTGTTGCTGTCACCCTAGACAAATTACTGGAACCCCTCACAAAGATTCTCAACCTCTCACTTCAACTGGCACAATTCCCCCATATCTGGAAATCAGCCCTTGCCACCCCAGTACACAAAAATGGTGATCGAGCCCTACATGCAAACTACAAGCCCATTTCTATCCTACCACCTTTATCTAAAATGCTCCAGTGTATAGTGGCCAACCAACTAGTTGATTACTTTGAGAAATACGCAATCCAATGCCTGCAACAACATCTGTTCCGTAAGGGTCACAGCACCACCACAGCTCTGTTGGAATTCACTGGTTTCATACATAAATCTCTAGACCATGGCGAACTAGTGGGTGTGGCCTTCATAGACCTAACAAAGGCTTTTGATACTGTTCACCATACTCCACTTCTTCACCAGCTGTCTTCCATTTGCCTCTCCTCCAATGCACTGCCCTGGTTTAAGAGTTTTTTTGTTTTTGTTTTTTGTATCATCTGTTTCTGCGCCATCCAATGAGGAACTCTCTCAGGCATCCACCATTGCCCCAAGCTCTACCTCCTTGCCTGAGACATCTCCATCTCCTGGCACCAGCCAGGCGATCACTCCAGTTCTCAGCTCCCTGAGGTAGGGCCATCCTTTCCACCCAGGGCACTCTATCTAGAATTAGGCATGCCAGGCTGGGCTCGGCCTGGGAGCGGAGGATGACCAGCAGTTGGAGTGTGGCTATGGGGGTAGTTGTGCCATCGCCTATCCCCATGGAAAGGGATTTTCTGCATGGTGGTTGCCCTCTGGTAGTGTAGCGTGCAATGATGTCAGCGCATGGCTGTCCTGCTAATGTCTGCCACACTCCCACCCCTTCTGATCTGGCTGGTGATCCTGCAATACCCCGATCTCCATCAGGAATTGCCAGGACACTGAGCAGCCCCTGGATCCCTCCCAGGTAGAGGAGATCAGTCCTGTGGATGCTCCATCCTCTCCCTCCCCTGCTGATCCCCAGCTCCCTTAGTCCGTCCCCGAACCCAAGTTGTCAGCATGGCACGAGGTGTGGCATCCAGCACCTCAACCCTCAGTGCCACCAGGCCGGCCCTGGTTTAAGAGTTACTTGACAGATCACTCACAGCAGGTGCAAATATCACGTTATCTCTGACCTGCAGCCCCTCCAATCTGGTGTTCTGCAGGGCTCTATTCTAGGGCCTCTACTATTTAGCATCTTCATTAACAATCTCCCTCAGGTCTGTCAACAAAGGATCCTTCTATATGTGGATGATGCCATCATTTTTACTAGTAACCCTGATCCACAGCAACTGAAACATCAATTACAACAAAGCTTTAATGAACTTGAGGACTGGTTCAACATTCACAAACTGGTCCTTAACTACAAGAAAACTAAAGTCATGATGTTCAGCAGTGCATGTAGCAAGCATAAATCCATACCACTTTCCATCAGAAACTGTCTGGGAGTACCTCTCGAACAAATCCAATATTTTAAATACCTAGGGGTAACCTTGGACTGCTCCCTCTCATTTGCCCAGCATATTGACAATGTTGCACGGGCCGTCAACATCAAGATTGGTCTGCTTCATCAACATAAATGTTGTCTGACACCTGAAGCCCTCAATGCTGCAATTCACAGCTTTTCATATCAATTGTTGACTATGGCTTAGTTATTTATGGCACGGCTACTACCATTTCACTCCATAGAATATCTGTGGCTTTAAATGGGGCCTGCCGACTTCTTACTGGCACTGCACACCTCACCCATATATGTGACCTTTATGTTCAATCTGGATGGCTTCAGCTTAGTGGAAGGATACAATACCAAGCCGCTTATTAGTCAAAAAAGCACTTCTTGGCCTCCTGCCTCCAGGAACCACAACCCTCCTCAACCCTCACTGCAGCTGTCAGCTATGCGAATCTCTGACTTCCTAATCCTCCATGTTCCACGATGCCGGACTTTCCAAGGTCAACACTCATTTGCCTGCAGAGGACCACTGTGGTTCAACGCACTAAACAAAGAAATCTCAACCCAATCAAAACTAGGGCCTTTCAAACATTTGCTCTATCAGAATCTCATGGCTAATGGCTCCTGTGACTGCTACACCTAAGTGCCACCTTCTGTGGGTGCGGCCAACCTATTGTTCCCTTACTTCCACCCGCTAACTGCAGTGCCTTCCTACCCTTGACCACCCTCCCTCCAGCCCTGCTTCCCCTTCCCCTCTTACCCCTACCTACCCCCACTATAACTGTTAACCAGCCTCCTGACTCAACCTTGTGTACCTCATCCCTATCTTTTCAGGTTTTGACAAGGCCTTTGGGCTGCACTGTTTCTAGGTCACTTACTTTGCTTTCTTCCACTCTCAATCTAATTGATTTTTTTTCAGAGTATGTAAATATTGCTGACTGATTTTCTGTAACATTGTCTTACCCTTTGTGTGTTTGTTCTCCCTTCCCCACTGATGTGGAACCTTTGTAAATGAGCCACCTTGTGCTCAAAGGTATTGTAATCCGAGACTGAATAAATAAAGATCTGTGTTGAAGCAGCCTATGTAAGTTGTCACAAAGACAAAAAAAAGGAGTACTACAGTCAAAATCTGCAAAAAACATATGTTGGGCAGAGTACTTTGATGAGTGTGTTTAGTCCTGGTATGTTCTTTCCTTTTTTTTGCTATTAGGTAGGGTTGCCACCTACCCTTTATTTCTGGATGATCTGATTTTCAGGTGTCTTCTCTGGTCCTCCGGTTTTCCTCATGCTCAGTCCAGTAATCCAAGGCTATCACAATCATGTGCAATCCCCTCATTTTTTTAAATTAACCATGCACTCTCTTTCTGCCACCAATCACCATTCCAGATGTAAATGTCTTGATCAGCTTCTTCTAGTAGGTGGCTGCAAGCAGCATCTGATGTCATTCAGACAGTGATGCTGGCTTACAAAGCTGGCTATTGAGGAGCCTCTATTTTCATTGCCAGTCAACAGAGTTAGGCAACATGCTCAGTGATCACAAGGTCAGTTTTCTTTCTGGGTTCATGGTTCTCTCTCTGGTCAGGCTAGCCTGGGAGAAGTCAGAAAGGACAGATGTCATGGTGGGGGGAGGTCCAGGTAGAAAATCAAGCCCTGTCTGCTTGTGCGGTGGGATGTGGGACATGGGAAAGCAACAACAGTATCAACATTTAGTTAGACTTTCTTAAAGTGATTAATTAACATTGCATTTATAGTAATATCTATTTAAAATGAAAGAAAGACCCCAAAGTCTAGGTTGCATGGTTGCATAAAGTAAATTACTTTATGTAACCTTAGACTTTGGGTGTCTTTCTTTCATTTTAAATATTATTACTATAAATACACTGTTAATTAAAAATATCAGAGCAGAAGATTGCTTCCATTTCATATTTTTTTTGTTAAACAATGCACACAGATAGTGTTTTATGAATGTGAGATATTTGAAGGGGTGCAGTTTGCAAGAAAGGGGTGTAGCTAACTAAAAGTTGCGGGGCTTTGGTAGTCTGATTTTTCTCTGACTCAAAGGTGGCAACTGTTACTTTCTTTTCTCAAGTTGCCTAATAGTTTTATTGCATCTCCTACTAGTTTTATGGCCTCTGGGGATCTCCATATTACCATGGTTTATTGCTTTTCTTTTTCCAGTTCCTCCTGTCCCATGTGACAGTGATGCATCCAGTACCATAGATTTACCAAGTACTTATTCAGTGGGCACTGAAGGCTACATTTACAACTTACTTATCATTTGAGGTCTAACTGAGTGGGCATTCTGTAAGAAAACATCTAGAGTGTTTACTAATTAAAGCATTGATGAGCTATGGTGATTTATGTGCTTTTTGTGACTGGGTGAAGTTTGATGAAAGTAAAATCTTGAAAGGGAACATCCCCTCAACCTATTTTATTTTAATTTTTTTATTTATTTGTATATTCGGAAACAACCTTTACGTAAGAACTCTTTTACAAAGGTTCCACACCATGAACACAAAACATACACTTCAGACATGTTTTCATTTATAGAACAAAAGGATTACAAGCATGTAATTTCTACAGACACACAAATTCTTCCAGAGGGATGTCAAAGGTACAAAATGCAGAAGATACAAGTAAAATATGAGTAAGGCTACAATGAGGTGTTCATAAAGTGCAGCCCTGGAGGAGCCTTGTCTGGTATACACCAGAGAGATGAAGATCACAGCATAAGTAACAGTGGGGAGAGATAATTAGTAGATATAGAGGGGAGAGAGAGAGAGAGAGATAGAGGTGGAATAAAATGTGGAGAGGGCTTGGGGAGAGAGAGAGAGAGGGGATGGAGGAGGGAGAGAGAGAGAGAGACAGGAGAGAAGGAGAGAGAGAGGGAGGTAGAGGGGGCGAGGGAGAGAGAGAGAAGAAGAGAGGAAGTGTGGGATAGAGAGGGGTAGAAAGATGTAATAGTAGTGGTGTTACCAACCCTGGAGGAGTGTGAGTAAATGGAGGGGGATCTAGAGGAGAGGGGGTAGCACAGATGGAGGAGGTCAGTGACTGAGGGATAGTGGTCTGGGTTAAGGGGCTAAGGGGATATCCTAGGGTGCAGAGATGAGATGTACTTAGATGGATATCAGGATCAGCCCATGCATTCACAAACACTCTTGCTTAACATAAACTGATTCAGTTCAGATTTAAAGGTCGGGAGGTTAGCAGAGTTAAGTGTGGCTGCTGGGATCTTCTATGTACCTGTATAGTTTGTAGGCATGAACGATGATTGCCTCTCTTGTATCCCCCTAATTTCATCCTAATTTAAATATAAAGGAGGTTGTTCACTCTGTTCTGCCTTGGTGTGTAAACCTGTTTGTCTCCATTGCAAAGATCATGAATCCACTCATGCAAGGCATCATGGGAGTTGAAGTTGTTTACCTGCACAAGATAACAGAAGTTGTACTCTCATTCATTTCTGTTACATGTCTTGTGAAGTCCCTGTATTCTTTAAAAGCATTTTTTTCTAACTCAGATACATTTTGAACTACAGAAAATAATATGGCATTTACTGTACCTTGAAAAGATTCATGGCCAGCATAAGACAAGAACATGGAGACTGAAGAGGACAGCAACTGCACTGACTAATACAGTATAACTACTGCAGGCATTAGCACTAAAACATCATAAAATTCTAGGATGCCTTACAAGAGTCAGGCCATGACCTTTGCAATGAACCTGAGCAGATTTTCACACCCGACTTAAGTATCTTCATTTATATTTAAATCCCTGATGAAATCAGCAGGGTGTAATAGAGGCATTCATTGTTCATCCATATTTACTATACAAGTAAACAGAATAAAAGGCTGATGGCTCCTTCCCTTTAAAACCAAACATTTACTCCTGCTGGATAGGCCTAGACAAATAGATAGAAAACAAAAATGTTGAATTTTGAGTAATTTAGCTGAGGCCAGAACATCAGGGTCCTTCCCTTTATAAGCAAACATTTACTCCTGCTGGATACACCAAGACAAATGTATATAAAAAAAAATGTTGAATTTTGGGTCCTTTAGCTGAGGCCAGAACATCAGGATCCTTCCCTTTAAAAGCAAAACATATACTCCTGCAGGATAGACCTAGACAAATGTATAGAACACAAAAATGTTGAATTACAGTTGCTGTATTTAGCCGAGACCAGAACATCATCTTCAGATTACTGCTGCACTACGTTTCCTTACTGAATCAGTAGTCCCGGATGCATCACTAGCACATGAGACAGAATGCACTCTAGAATAAAGAAAAGCAATATTTATGGTTATGGTGGTGGACCCTGGTCGCAGGGCTGAGGGTTTGGGGATAGGGTCCCCCTCTGGATTAGTTCTTGGGGTAGACCAGATCCCCACCTCTGAACGGGTGCGTAACCTGGGTGTGGAGCTTGACACTGGCTTGACCCTTTGTTATCAGGTGTCTGCAGTAGTCAAGACTTCATTTTTCCATCTCAGAAACATCTCCAGGATTAGGCACCTGGTTCCACCAGGCGATTTGTCGGTTTTGGTCCACGCCTTTGTGACATCATGTCTTGATTATTGCAACTCCGTATACCTAGGGCTTGCTGGGGTTGAAATCCACCACTTGCAGCTAGTGCAGAATGCTGCAGCACGTTTGTTGACTGGGGTGTCTAGAAGATCTCATATCACCCCTGTGCTGTGCACTCTGCACTAGCTGCCTATACAGTGGCGGATCACCTTTAAAGTGAGTCTTTTGACCTACAAAGCTCTACACGGGTTAGGTCCCGACTACCTGAAAGAGCTTCTGGTGCCTTACACCCCTCTGAGACAGCTTCGCTCGGCTGACGAGGGGTTGCTGGAGATTCTGAGGGTGAATTTGAAGTCCTCTGGAGCCCGTGCTTTTGGATTTGTGGCTCCCACCGTTTGGAATTCTCTGCCCCACAAGCTCCGAGAAAGTACAACTGTGGATAGGTTTAAGAAGGCCTTAAAATCATTCTTATGGATTCAGGCTTTCCCTGTTGTATTTTAAATCGTTTTTATTTATTTATCTGTTGTATTGTTATTGCTTGTTTGGTTACGATAAATGTATGAAGTTTGTACAGCGCCTTGAAATATTTGAAAGGCGATTAATCAAATAATTTTTATTATTATTATTATTATTTTATTAAACCATTCTAACATGGAGATCCCCAAAGGCCATAAAAATACTGAGCAAATTTAGAAAAAAAAACAACTAATATCAGAAAAAAGGAATGACACACCAGGACAAAATACACAGACCAAAACACTCTGCACAACATATGGTTTTGCAAATTTTGACTGTACTACTCCTTTAAAGAACGGGTGGCAGTAAGATATAAATTGTGCCATTTACTTGCAGTAAATGGGGTGCTAACAACAAAAATGCTTGTAAGTGAAAGGGTAAGTTTTTCCTTCTGTTCATTTCATTCTGAAATGATCTTGATTCAAACGGCGAGGATTTAGGATGGCCCTGCTGATTCTAAACTTGAATGTATCTCTGAGGGAGTTCAGCAACCTGCCACCATTTACATATTCACATGTAATAAATGTCATGAAAGACTTGACTAAAAACAATCTGTTAAAACAGATAAATATATTTAAATGCTGTATTTTCCTTAAAATAGACAAAAATAATTGCAGCCAAAGTAAAACAATGTGTATTACAAACTACTGTATGATGCAGGGAACGATGTCCTGCATTTGTATTTATTTTGTGATAAACATTTTCAATTAGACACTTACAAAATATGTGGCTTCCAAATCTATTTTATACTGACGAGCTGTGGATCACTAAATGAAATCTAGTATGGTAAGCACTGCATGAGGCTGATGGTTTTAGAGTTTAGAAAGTATGGTACATATTAATAAATTTTAACAATACAAACGTCTTCAAATTGTTAGCATATTTAAGAGACTGTATATATTTATCAATTTAAGTTGGCCAATATGTGCTTCACAAGAAATGATATATTGTGGAGTACTGGGGAGCACTGGTAATGTATAATACAATTCTATTTCCCTCCAATTGTTGCAAAAGACTCACTGCATTTTTGGGAAACCTTCTTCAACAAATTTTCAGTGGCCCTGGTTATAATGTAGGGTTCAGTCAGCCACCCTCCATTAAACACGTGTTGACAGAATTAAGTCCCCCACTTCCCTGCATGGCCAGGACTGCATTGCATTTATGGATACAGTGCTGATCCCACTTAGCATCCCCCATGACACAGTAGTTGATTTCAGCAGGCAGATGACTGGCTGACTCAGCTCATTTCCCTTGCTTCAGCTGTGGCAGTCATACAGTGTTACTCTTCCCCTTCCCCTCCGAAAACATTCATCCTTACCATTACATGGCCAGCTTTACTGGTAAAATCAATTAAATAAAAATCAGCGAGCAGGAAAACACTACTACACCACTGGTGGTGCTTTTAAATATATATGACACATACACTTCACTCCAAAATAGAAACATAGAAACATAGGAGTTGGTGGCAGATAAGGACCATCAAGGCTTATCCAGTCGGCCCATTTTTTTTTCTACCTTAAGAATGTGCCATCGGCTTTTGCTCTGTCAATGGCCTATCTATTCATACTCATCTGTATTGCTCCCTTATGCCTATCCCATACCTGTTTGAAGCCCTGCACGTATTCATATTCACCACTTCCTGAGGTAGGCCGTTCCATGCATCCACCACTCTTTCTGTGAAAAAGAACTTCCTCACATTACCCCTTAATCGGTCTCCCTCTAATTTCATGCTGTGTCCTCTTGTCCTGCGATTATTCTTATATTAAAACATGTTAGACTCTTTCACCTTGTTAATGCCCTTAAGGTGTTTGAATGTTTAGATCATATCACCTCTCTCCCTCCTTTGCTCTAGGGTATACATATTGAGCTCCGTTAATCTGTCCTCATATGTTTTCTGATGCAGTCCCTGCACCATTTTGGTTGTCTTTCACTGGACTGCCTCAATTTGGTTAATGTCTTTCTGAAGGTGTGCCCTCCAGTACTGCATGCAGTACTCCAGATGGGGCCTATCCAGTGTCTCATAAAGAGGGATTATTACCTCCCTCTTTCGACTTGTGATACCCCTACTAATAAACCCCAACATCCCCCTAGCCTTACCTACTGCTTTAGTGATCTGCTTGGATGATTTCAAGTTATCTGTGATGATGATGCCCAAGTCTCTTTCTTCCCTTGTGTCTGCCAACAACTTCCCTCCCAGCCTATAGGTTGCTTCAGGGTTTCTCTTCCCTATGTGCATGATCTTGCACTTCTTTGCATTAAACCCCAGTTGCCACGCTTCCAACCATTTTGCCAGTTTATCCAGATCTCATCTCATTCTGCCCACCCCATCTGGATCATCTATTCTGTTGCAGATCTCAGTGTCATCTGCAAACAGACAAACCTTACCCTCCAGTCCATCTGCAATGTCACTGATGAAGATATTGAAGAGGATTTGCCCCAGGACTGATCCCTGAAGTACCCCACATGTGACTTGCATCTCTTCTGACTGTATACCATTTACCACCACTCTCTGTTTTCTGCCTGTCAACCAGTTTGCCACCCAGTTGACCAACTTCTGACCCACCACAAGCCTACCCAGCTTATTAATCAATCTTCTATGTGGAACAGTAGTGAAAGCTTTGCTGAAGTCAAGGTAGGCAACATCAACTGCTCCCCCTTGGTCCACCACTCTGGTTACCCAGTCATAGAAATCTATGAGATTAGTTTGACAGGACCTTCCTGTTGCTAAACCCATGCTGTCTTGGATCCTGTGCTCCTATGGATTCCAGGTGTTGCACTATCCTTTCCTTAAGTAGTACCTCCATAATCTTGCCCATTACTGAGGTAAGACTGACTGGTCTGTAGTTCCCTGCCTCCTCCCTGTTACCACTCTTGTGGACCAGGATCACATGAGCCCTTCTCTAGTCTTCTGGGACTACTCCTGCTCAGAGACTCACTAAACAGTTTTGATAATGGGTCTGCTAGTTCTACCCTTAGCTCCTTTAGTACCCTGGGATGTATGCCATCAGGTCCTATTGCCTTGTCCACCCTGAACTTATCAAGCCCTTGTAGGACCCTTTCTTTTGTGAATGGACTAGTGCACACCTCCCACCCACCCCCATGTCCATTGTGCTGAGCTGTGGGTCCTACCCTACCTTCTCTTTGGTAAATACTGAGCAGAAGTATCTATTTAGGATAGATGCTTTTAAATGGTCCTCCTCCTCACATGCCCCCCTATCCCCTTTGATCTTAACAATATCCCCGCTGGACTTTTTCCTTTCACTAATGTATCTACAGAAAGTCTTGTCATGTTCTTTTACTGTTCGTGCTAGTGTTTCCTCGGTTTGGGCCTTTGCCTGCCTTACTGCCTTCCCTGCTTCCCTTAGGGAAGTTTGGTATGCCTCCCTATCTTCATCCAGCTGTGTTCCCTTATATTTCCTGAAGGCCAGCTTTTTGGCTCTGACCTTTTCTGCTACTGTTTTGAGAACCAAAGTGGTTTCCTTCTTCTTTCACTTCCCATTCTTCTAACACAATGGATGTTGCTTCAAGTATTGCATCCTTAATGCTTGCCCACTTGCCTGTACCCCTAACCTGTATTTCTTTTTGCCAGGGCTAGCTTAACTCTGTTGGCCATCTTATCAAAGTCAGCTCCTCTGAAGTCCCATATTTTTGCCTTGGAATGGGATGATTTTGTTCTAGTGGCCAAATTGAACCATACCATGTGATGGCCACTGGCCCCCAAGTGACCTTCAACCTGGAGATCTGTGATCCTTTCCCTGTTAGTCAGTACTAGAGCTAGGATAGCACTGTCTCTGGTGGGTTGTTGTACCAGTTGTTCGAGGCCCTCCCACCCTCTGCAGGGAATCCACTATGTGTCTAGTTCTGGGAGATGTTCCTGCTGGTATTGACCAATCTGTATCTGGTAAGTTGAAGTCTCCCATTATCAGAACCTCCACTTTAGCTGTCATGTTTTGTATATCTTCTAACAGTAATGTGTCTATGTCCTCCCCCTGGTCTGGAGGCCTGTAGACAACCCCAGTCCATGTGACTGTCCCATTTCCTGTTTCCAGGGTGACCCACAGTTCTTCTGGCTCCTTATATGTATTCTGAATTTCTGTAGTTTGTATATTTTCATTGATATAAAGGGCCACTCAACCCCCCACTTTTGCACCTCAGTCTCTTCTGAACAGTACATAGCCAGGTACTGAAGTTTCTCAAGTGTGGTTACTGGTAAACCATGTCTCACTAATGGCTTCTATGTCCAACTGTGACAGCTACTAGAAACAGCAGTCAAGTATTGTTAATTATGCCCATTTTTCAGTTTACGTATGCGTGTCAAACTTCTTGGGATGAGTGATTTTTGAGAGGTGTGACACTGTCTGTCCAATGCAGAGTGCTCTGCAAGGGTCTCGACAGTATCACACCAATCATGAGCCAGGCTGATGATGACACTGTTTTGCCTGAAGTGGTCTGCACTTGAAAAGAAAAAGCCGCACCAATCATGTGGTGACTTTTTCCTTTCATCTGCAGGTCACCATGCAGCAAACAGCTGTTTGGGTTCTGATCAGCCTGGCTGACATCTCTGCCCCCCCTGCCACTCCACCGGTCCCTTCCTGGAAGGTGGGAGGAGGCGCTTTCCTCCCCTGCCTCCTCCACTTCCCGCTGACTCCTTTTGCTCCTCATCTCCCACCCATGCAAAGTAGACCACAGCCTAAGCTCTGTACGGGCTGGGAGTTTACAGTGCCCGAAGGCAGTTTCACTTTAAGCGTGATCATACTAGCAGATTCCCCCCCACCTACCAACATTGGGGTGCTCAATCCTCATGTCAGCATGTATCTCCCATCCCTTTAATGTGGCACACTGGGAGTCCACCCCAGTGTGCCAAAAAACTCCCTCTGATGTTTCCAACACCGAGATGCCCACTCCCAGTGTCGAATGCGCCACCCCTCCCATTCCCCTATATTCTTAGCCAACCCTGAGGTGACCAATCCCAGGTTGGCATTGATCCCCCTCCTAGTACTCTGGTGCACTGGAAGCCCACCCTAGTGTGCCAAAATCTGTGTTATTAATATTTTACCTTTAAAAAGAAAACAGTCCCAGGAGTTTTTTTTCAAAACCTGACAAAAAGAAAACAGTCCTCATCGTCCCGCCGCCTCCCCCCAACCCACACCCTCCTTATGTGCACCCCACCTCCTTGCACCCACTCACACATAATTACCTCGGAGGTTGGGAACAGTGATCTTCTATGGATTGTGAACACATCTGTACTCTTCAAAAGCCGACCACAAACTGAAGAAAATCATGGTAAGCCCTATAATGGCAATCAATGGTGGGGGATTCAACTTAGGTTGATATCTCATCCAATTTTTGGAGTTTGGGTTCCAAATTTTCAACATGGGGTTCTTGGGACCCCTCCTTATGAACACTGTCACTGTCATTCTGTTTCTTGGTCCTGAAAGGTGATTTTGCGGTTGCTGTGTGGAATCACCTTTCGGGACCAGTTAACAAAATGACAGTGCCACTGTTCATAAGGTGGGGTCCTAAAAAGCCCTTGTTGCAAATTTGGTGAAAATACTCCCAAAAATGACTGCATTATGAGCGTCCATTGCACAGTTTCTACGCATGCTTGTAACTTCATCAATTTTTAATATTTTCACTCCACATTTGCAACACTGACATTTTTTCACACCCTCTTATGAACCATGTAGCTGTCATTTTTTGTATCCTTCCTGAAATGTGTTTTTGCACCTGTGGTGCAGAATGGCACGGTTGCTGTGCAAAATCAACTTTTGGGACAGATTAATGAAATCCCAGTGCCACTGCTCATGAGGGGATGTCCCAAAAAAGCCATGTTAAAAATTTGGTGAAAACATTCCAGAAAATGACCGAGTTATGAGTGTACATTGCACAGTTTCTATGCACACTCTTAACTTCACCACTTTTTCATATTTTCAGTCCAAATTTTCAACATTGCAATTTCTTCACACCTCCTCATGAACAGTACAGCTCTCATTTTTTACATCCTGCCCAAAATGTGTTTTCACACCTGTGGCACTGAATGGCACACTCACTGTGTGAAATCACCTTTTGGGATTGAGTAACAAAATGATACTGCTACCATTCATCATGTGGCGTCCCAAAAGCCCATGTTGAAAATTTGGAGCAAAAATACCAACAAAAGCCCAGGGCATTAAGGTTTCCTACTGTAATGCCCACACTGTACAGACTGACTGGTGTTGCGGGTGTGACTTGGGGTCATCAGCCGTAATGCTCAACCCATTCCATCCCCACCCCCACCTTGCTGACACTGACAGGCATTGAGATATGCCATGGTGTCTTTGGCCCTAATATTCACCCCATTCTCTTATACTGCACCCATCTCAGCTTATTTCCTTATGGAATGTGGGTGAGCGTAAGGGCCAAAGACCTCAAAGCACACTGCGACACTGGTCAGTGTCTGCAGGGTGGGGTGAGGTAGAATGGAGTGAGTATTATGGCTAACGACTCAAAGACACCCCCCCAATCCCTGTCAGTCTCTGCAGGGTGGAGTGGGGGTTGGCGTTACTTCAATACTTCATTGTCATTCCTATTATGCATCTCTCTAACTCCTGCACTACCAAGATCAGCAAGCACACATTCGGCACTGACAAATGCTTGTTTTCCTAATGAAGTGAACCAGTGCTGGAAGAACATAAGACATTTTTGTTGAGAGTGATGCCTTAAAATGCAAGGCAGATGAATATACACAGAAAAATATTGGAGACATGTACAACAGCAATACCAACAGTGAACTTTCAGCACTGACAAATGCTTATTTCAATTTATTTTCCTAGGGCAGCCCAACTGAGATGCAACATATTGGGGTTCTGTTTCTAGCCAGATTACAACTAGAAAGACTGAAACACATAAGCATTAAGTGACACTGTCAGTAAATGTTGGAGCCAGAAGGTGATTTTCTAAATACAGGAAAAGACAGGAACTAGGACTGGATAAGAGAGAGAGAGATTTGAAAGAAATGAACAGTTGGGTATCATCTCTATAGAAGTGATATCAGAAGTTGAAGCATGAGTCAGTGTAGCCCAGGTGGAAGAAGTCAATTGATGTAGCCCCGCCCCAAACATAGGTGCCTCTCTTATGGGCTCCTGTGGGCTGCTTCCACATCTGGACAATCTCCTTCACTACCTTCTCATCCCCCAATACCAGGACTTGCAGTGGGGTGATTGGGCAAGCAGTAACTGGATGGATCTCTGTCAAGGGAAGGTAGGGTATCCAGTGGCATCCTGCAGGGGTCAGTACTGAGAACTATCCACTTTAACATCTTTATAGGAGACCTTGCAAATGATTTGAAAGGGTAAGTTTGCCTGTTCCATTGCTGCACATACTAAATTCCTGCATTCATATTTCAAAAAGCTAGTGACTATGCAAATGAATGGGTATTTAGGTACTTATGAATTGATGGCTACTCAACAACATGGCTTTCGTAAGTACCATGGGATGGGTACTGCCTTGGCCGGGTTTACAGACACCGTCCTCTGTGGCTTTGAGAAAGGTTGGATGACAGGGGCAGTGTTTGTGGACCTAACCGAGGCTTTTGATTTAGTCGATCATGATTTAGCCTGTTTTCAAACTGTTGGAGATTGGGTTTTCAGAAGCAGTTGTCTCTTGGGTTTGCAATTACTTGAGAGATAGCAGTCAGTATGTTCCAATTGGATCTGTTGCCTCAGATGTATCCTCAATTCATTGTGGGGTCCCACAGGGGTTCATTTTGTGCCCTCTGTTATTTTCCAGTTTTGTTAATTCTTTGCCCAGGACTTGTAATCATAGCAGGACTTATTTGTATGCTGATGATTTAATTATCTTCACTTAATCTTGGTCTGTGTCTGAGTTATCAAATGTTTTGAATATTGGTTTGGAGCTGTGTGTTCTTGGTTGTCTGGAAATGCTGTGGTTCTAAACTCGGGGAAAAACTAAGGTTATGTTGTTTGTTATGCCGCTAATGCTTGAGGACAACCCAAGGCTTGTTATATCTGATCAACAAGGCCTACAGCTTGAGCAGGTGTCCCAATACAGATATCTAGGTGTGGTCTTGGATTCTTTATCTTTAGCTATTCAGGTGCAGTCTGTTACCAAAATCAATAATAAGAAAATAGGGGTACTGTCTAAATTTATCTCCCATTTTTCTCTAGACACTAGGAGAGCCATTGCTTCTGGATCCATCCTCCCTCCTTTTGAGTATGCCTCTAGTCTTTATGTTAATATTGGGCATAAAGAGATGCATGCTCTGACAGTTGCTTATAATAATATCTGCAGGTCTATATTAGCTTCTCCAAGTCAGATACACCATTGTTAATTATACTCTACATTGGGTTGGCTTTCCCCTGTTCTTAGGATTGAATTTTCAGTGGGATGTGCAGTGTTCAAAAGTCTTTACTATGGAACGTCTTTTCCCTTGTCAAAGTTAGTCTCCCTTAGAAATGTGTTGCCCAGTATGAGATCTGCCCAAGGTCCTGTACTTAATGTTCCCCATCACAGATTAAAGACTGGGTTGTGAGCCTTCTCTGTGGCTGCTCTTATCTATAGGAATAATCTCCCAGTTGATATTAGAGCTGTTTCTTCTGTGGCTAGCTTCAAACTGAAGTTAAAGCAATGTTTAATGTCTTTGTTAAATTGAAATTTTTATTTGTGATTTTGTTTCATTGTATAAATGTTGTATGTTTTATTTTTCTATGTATACTCTGGGTCGGATCTGAAAAGGGACCCGGTTAAAAAAAAAAAAATCCACTTAAGAAGGCTTAAGCACTTAATCACACTCAAACAAAGTCTGCCTACCCCCAAAGTGACCCTCGAAAGGGACCTATAGCTAGACACAGAAAGAAATTAAAAAAACCCTATTTTGTTGTTACAGTTGGGTATAATATCTGACACTGTTATTGTGTGTGGGGCGGTACTGCATGTTTAGGGAATCCATGGTATTTTCTTGGGGGTAAAAGCATTGAATGCCAGTTGGTTTTCTAGCCCCTACTTCCTCAGGTGGAGGCACCACTTTATTTTTGTTTATATCTAGTTATCCTACAACAGCAAAAACCCTAGTTGTCCCTCTCAGAGGAGTGGGAGGAGGAGGACATCAAGGGCCCAGGGCTTACATGTAGAAGAATAATGGACCAAAAATGGAACTTCATAGGATACTATAGATTAGAGCCGGGGAAGGGGAGGAAGAAGAAACACCACCAGAGACAACCTAACATCTCTATTTTTAAATCTTCATCATGGTAGTATTTAACCACGTAACAAGTACACCTGATATACATTACTTTGTAAGACAATCACTCTAAAAGTGCTAATTCAGTTCCACTGCAAACATTGGTTTTGAATCTGTTGTAACTATTGCTAATTGTACACTGTGCTTTTTCATCTCACTTATGGGATTATTTGCATTTTGGTCAGTTTCTGCCTAGAAATGGGGCATCTGCCCTTGATAGCATTCTCCACTCCAAGTGGAAGAATCTGTGGCAAGCTGTCAGATGCACATAGATTCATACACTTTCTACCCATGTAGCTCAGGTAAATGATGTAGACATATTTTTCTTCTTTCCTTTTAGTTCTGAACAGCTGGGGCTCCAGGCATGAGAAGCCATTTGTCATTTTGTGGGATCCCTAGACTAAAGGTGTGATTAGCAACACCCAGAAAAGAAGATGGATTAGCAAGAGGAATCCCAAAATAAAATCACAGAGAGAGAGAGAGAGAGAGAGAGAGAGATGTTTCAAATAGCCTCCATTTAAAGTGAAGAGCCACATGCTTGCTAACATAAAGAGTCATAAAGGTGTATATATATATATATATATATATATATATATATATATATATATATATATAAATGTTTATGTATATAATAGTGGTGTGGTAGCACCACTGTAGTTAGGGCTGAGTAGGTAGTTTATTGTTAAACCTCAAATTTTACACATTAATAACTTTGCAACCATTCAACGGATTTGCACAAAATTTGGTATGCGCTGTTCTGTGAGGTAGGTCTCTTGATGTACCACGTTTTATCTTCATCAGATTTGCAGATTTCATGCTTTGCATAGTGAAAAGCTGTAAAAGTCCCTTTTTTGCCTGTTTTGGCTGTTTTTCCCTCATCACGCTGTGACCACACTGCTCGGACGTTTGGCCTGAAATGTTCAGGGTAGAAAGAGCTTGCCCCAAAGAACAAGCCACCAAAAATATTAGTCCATTACAAAGTTATTTAATTTTGAAATTTTGAGTTCTGAGCATGCTAAGTTCAATCTTTTGGATAGCTGCACGGTGTGAAAAGGGGTTTAGGGCTCACAAAAAGGGATTTTAACAGCTTGTGAAAAGGGATTCATTAAATCCCTCTTCATGAGAAAACATTCCCTCTTTGCGAGCTGCCATCTTGTTTTCATTTTTCCAGTACAAACAAAATGTTATAACTTTACCCAGGGATGTCTTCTGGAGACACCAAATTATGTATTTTGTTCATGTGGATGTCCTTTACAGTTCTCTGTCTTTGATTTACTTTACTGTGGCCCCAGAATGTTTATTTTAGATTTTTTAAATCTCTTTTTGGGAATCACTTCCGATTGTGAAAAGGGATTTTGACACCTTGCAAAAATGGAATTTCATTTCATGAAAAGGGATTACCCACAGGACCATCTGGCCTGACAACTCCAATCCCTTTTTGTTAGGTGTCAAAATCCCTTTTCGCAAGCTGATTCTCTTTTCACGAGGTGTCATAATCTGGATTTGTGAGACCAGATGGCCCTGCTGGAAATCCAAAAGAGATTTTGATACCTCGCAAAAAGGGATTTGGCTCATGAAAAAGGATTTTGACAGCTCACGAAAAAGGATTTCTAAAGTTTACTGTTTCTTTGCCACTTCACTGCAAAGAAACAGTTTGGCATTTCGGACTGAAATTTTCCAGAAAGAAAGGGCTTGCCCTACAGATGTGACTTTTGCTGGTTTGGTGATAAAATTTACATTGGTTCCACACTTATAACATTTTGAAATTTGGAAATTTCCCATAGGATAACATTTCGGTGCCTATATCTTGAAAATGGCTCGAGATATGGATTTTTTCCTAAACACAGCTTAGCACACCTATAGGCATGCTAAGCATGCATACAGGTTGCCAGGCCATGATTACAACTGTGGTGGAATTTTTTCCAATGTTGCTATGGTTACTGAGCTATTCCGCCATTTGCATCACAAGGGTTACTTGGAATATCTGCAAGTCAACGCCATGTCTCTACACTTGTGGGTAGGATATGGATACCATTTTACAGTAATGGGAGTGCAGAGCCCTCCATTATGCAGTACTGCTCCCACAGGGAGATGATAGTTCATTACAATGTCTCTACACTTATGGACACATGGGAGTGCCGGGCCCTATGGGCCCTGCACTCTCACAAATGGATATAATTTTGGAGTGATGGGAGCATGATGGGAGTGCAGGACTTGGAGAGCCCTGCACTCCCACAAGGAGATGCAACCATAACATACTATAGACTGATGGGAGCACAGGGCCCACAAACATATAAGGGTAAGAGTACACTTTCTCAAAAAGTATGGAAATTCATTGTAAAAAACTTTGTTAATGCATCAGTTAGGGTTGAAGCAACAAAGGTAGGGAAATGAGGCATTAGGGTTTTGAACCTTAACACCCCACCCCTACCGCCCCACCCTGCCCCCACCTTCCACACACCAACAGACATCGGGGTGTACCTTGGGGTTGTTGGACCTAATTCTCAGCACATTGCATTCTTGTAGGCTCCTCTGTACATCTGGAGGAAAGAAGTTCTGAAACAGCATCTGACAACCATAATGCAGGTAAGTCATACCTCTTAGGGTGTACATACAAGGTGGTATATTGGCATCAGACCAGAAAGGAAAGCCTGATCAGCTGGTTCCCTGGTAAAATTGTCCATGGTGACAACATAACAGTTTTGCAGAAAAGACTTTGGAGTATGGTCAACCATCACATATTCGGTCCAATTGACTGTTCATTCATTAGGATTTTAATTACCTTAGTTGGAACATGCATTTACATGCTCTTACAGGAGCATTTTTCAAAACATATAGCAGATATTTATTAGTTGGGTATCTCTATATAGAAACATAGAATCTGATGGAAGATAAGGACTGCTTGGCCCACCTAGTCTGCCCATTTTCCTACCTAATGGATAAGCTGCAGATCCTAGTTAACCAACAGCCTACTTCCTCCTACCCCCCACTAGAACTGCCTTATGTCTGTCCCATGCATTCTTGAATTCCCCCACTGTTTTTGACTCTATGTTCTCCTCAGGAAGGCTGTTCCATGCATCTACAACCCACTCTGTGAAGAAATACTTCCTCACATTGCCTCTGAGATGTCCCTCTCTATCTTCAAATTGTGCCCCCTTGTTCTTGCCCATCTCTTTTTCTGAAAGATGCTACCCTCTTGGAATTTGTTGATTCCCTTGAGGTATTTGAAAGTTTCTATCATGTCCCCCCTCTCCCTCCTTTCCTTGAGGCTATACATCTTAAGCTCCTTTAATCCCACCAGACCCCATTGCTTTATCCACCTTCAGTTTTAAGAGTTCTTTCAGAGCTCTTTCTTCTGTGAAAGGACTAATATCAACCCCCTATCCAGAGTGCTTCTATTGACTTGATTAGTTATCACCCCCTGCTCTTCCATTGTGAATATTGAGCAGAAGTATTCGTTCAGTATCCCTGCTTTTTCACTGTCGCTCTCTGCCCAACCACCTTCCTCTTTATTCAGCCTCAGTATCTCTGCCTTAGTCTTTCTTGGCTCCCTAATGTACCTATAAAAGGTTTTATCCCCCTTCTTAACTGAGTTGGCTATCTTTTCCTCGGTTGGGCCTTTGCTATTCTGACTGCCTTTCCTGCTTCCTTCTGCTTTAACTGGTACAGTTCTCTGTCCTGCTCCTTCTGTGTTTCCTTATACTTTCTGAATGATGTATTTTTCTCCCTAACCTTCCCCGCCACTTCTTTTGAGAACCATAGTGTTTTTTTTCCTAAGTATCTTTGCATAAAGAGTGTAATTCTCGATACACCTTATTTGATTCATGTAGAGTCTGAACCTATTCCTTTAAATATGTATGTTTTATAATAGGGAACACTGTATATTTATTGTATTTTATGCAACTGTATAACTATATACTTTCATAGTAATATGTTGAACAATTTCATTTTTGTTTTGCCTTGTAATGGCATTGCTGAACAATAAAAACTGTCATTGATGAGCTGTCACATACTGATGAACTGCAGCTAGAATTTGTCACAATATGAGTGAAGAAAACACAGGGATAAAGCCAGTTACAGGAGCCTGTTAGCAAAACAGCAACATGACACAATAATATAAAAAGCCGACAGTGTCTGTTCTTTAGGATTTGTGTGGTTCAAAAGGAGTGACACCAAAAGGGTCACTTAAGCAGACTTAGCACAGGCATTGGGCAGGGATGGGAAGGGGCAAATTATCAGTTACAGAGACAAGACCAGGAGTCCAGGAGAGATCACATCAACTGGCACAGAAGAGGCAGGAGCAGACAAGAGGGAGTCTGCATTATGAGGCCTCAAAGGCAGTGGAACTGGAGAGAATGAAATTTCAATAACATTTTGAGCTGGAGAAAATTAAGATGTTGTGAGACACAAAGTGAGAAGAAATATAAGATAGGAACTGGTAAATAGGGATGAAGGAACTGGAACAGACAGAAAAGGCACAAGAGCTTCAGCATCAGCTGGAACATGCAAAGCTGAGAATGTAAGACCTGTTGTGTAGTGGCACAAGTGAGTCAGCTTCAGGTTCTTTGTGTACCAAATTTAAAAATAGTTTAATAGCACCACTAAATCATAACAGAGAAATGTTTTAAGGTCATTTGAGAAATTGTGTATACAATCTAAACTTGGAGCTGACACTTGGGCTACTCACCTTTACCACTGCTCACAGGTAAAGCATTACAACCTTATGCCAGCTTAAGTGATGAGCACTCTAGTTCATATCAACTGCTAAAGGATAATATTCTAAAAATTTACAGACTGACACCAGAGAATTAGAGGCAGAAGCTAAAAATACAAGAAAGCAACATGATGCTAGCTATGCTGAATTCTCTGTTGAAATGTGCATGGATTTTGATTACTGAGTGGTAGGATCTGGGGCAAATTATTTTGAGAAGTTCTGTGGGCTTGTGCTTCTGGAGCAGTTTTTAAAAATTTCCCTGAGAAGCGCAGGTACTAGCTGCATGACAGGTCACCACAAACCCTGAATTAGGCTACAGAGTGGGCTAACTTGTATTCGGCAGGGAGACCTAAGACAAAATGACTAGGAGGGGGTGAGACTCAAGCCTACTGGGGCACAGACCATTAACTGAAAAACACCCAGCAATGCAGAAATGCCACTGCTCCAACTGGATCTGGGAGAGAGACCTTAATCCAGGCATGTGAGCAACAGCAAACTGCTCTGGTGGATGCCCTCCATACAATTCTATGCCATATACAGGCATGCATAAGATGTTGGTAAACAGTACCTCAGCTACAGGCCTTCATGATGTTGGTGCATGCCTGTTATTATATATACATTCACTGGTCTAAAAGTGTCTTAAAGACAGATAATCAGAGAGAAAATTAGACATACTCGGTTCAGAGCTGAGTTACAAACTGTCAAGAAACAGGACCCAGTGTTGTTAACCATCTTATCAGTGCAGAGCATTTGGATGGCACACATCTAGTTGGAACCAACCCCTGTGCATAATCAATAAACACATTATTTTTCAACAATATCTTCTATGTGTGGATTGAATTCCATACTCCAGGCAACAATACCACTCACTAAAGACATGGCTACTGAAGGCAGGCTTGCACATACAGAGGGGGAAAGTTTTGAGACAGTGTCCAACAGTCTTAAAGAGCAATTATCTGCCTATTCACTTACATGTGTACCTTTCAGATTGAATGTCACTTGGGACGTTAGTACTGCTGAATTTAGTTCAGATATTGTTTTTTTTTTTGCTACTAAAAATATGACATTTGTATAGCCCACTCACCCACTCCACTAGGCTGTCAGACAGGAAGTGATGTTAATTAACTGGAGAACTAACCTTTCCAAACTAGCCTCTGGAAATCAGCTATTTCTTAGTTCAGTAGCCCTTCTTGATAAAACTGTCAAATACATAAATCAGTCAATCAATACATACATATGTACATGCATAAATACATACGTGAATAACACAGACTCTATTTCAGTGCTAATGTGCAGTAAAACGGAACTGGAATAAGTCACATTTTCTGGGCTAAAAAGAAAAGCAGGGGCTGTAATTATGTTGTGGGATCTAACGGATACAATCTAACCTGCATTTCCAAAGGTTTTGAATGACGCTCTATGTTTATGGATGTGGAAATTTGTATCTTGCTTCAAACTCCTGTTTTTAAGTCTCTACAGCAAGACGACTATTAGCAGGTATGAGAATCTTCAGCTAATATAATGTAGATGAGGTAAGTATGAAGAAAGTGCATGGGGGTGGCTGCACTACAGAAGAATACAAATGTTCTAGCAACACAACATGTTTTGAGAGGACAGAGAAGTAACTGTAACCTCCCTGGATAGCAACAGAATCCATTCCAGAACTAACTGACAGTTTAAAAACTAGTATCTGGTGGGAAGAAGGCAGCATCAACAAGGTACCCTAAAAAATGCAAAAGGTAAAATTAGTTCAAAAGTAAGGTTAGCAAGTAAGGAGAACTGATAAACAGCACTGAAGTCCAGATTTCCAATTATACTAAGAAACGGGAGCACCTGGATTCTGTTACTTTAAAATCAGTTTGTAGCAACATTTTGGCAAGGAAACTGGCAATAAAAAGTAATTTATCAATTCATTGTACTCAACTATGCAGCACTGGAGCTCAGTTTCACTGTTAGCTATTTCTCTAGCTGACATCACTTCCTGTCTAACAGCCCAACTTTGCAGAAATCAGAGGGAAGGGGAGAGCAGTACAAGAATCATATTTTAAGAAACAAGAGAAAAAACAGTATTTAAACTTTGGTCAGCAGTAGTAACATCATGAGCTGCACTCCACCTGAAAAGTGACCCAATTAGTAATGTAACAACCCCCTGCTGCCAGTAGAGGGTGAGAGGTTGGTTACTAGAATGCCAGTCCCAAGCATACTAACAACACCTCTGACTACAGAGCCCAGTGGGTAGAGCTTAGAGCACAATAAGGATTAGACTGGGGTACAGGGGGCCCACCTGGCAAATCAATAGGGGAAGGCCCAGGTGGACACACTCATATCAGTACTCCACTTAAATTTGATACCCTAGCTTTATGCTTGCATCATACATTTACTTATGGGGCCCCAAATACCACAATTAATTAGAAAAAAAGAAGATAAATGCAAAGATTTTCAGATTTCAGGAAGTGGGCAAGTACCAAAAGAAAGGGGCCCACCTGGAAATGTTCAGGTATCCTGGTTGATCAGTCTGACTCTGAGCACCGGTATGAAGGGTGAAAGAATGCACTCAAAGAGACTTGCCTCTGGTTGCTTGCCAGACTGCTTGAGGTAGCAAGTGCCTTACACAGCAGAGCTATTGATGGATCCAGCTTTTGAGACAAACTCATCTTGATGCTGTGTCACCTAGTAGCTTCCGGGGACAGGCTCATGACAGCAGTGGAGATCCCAGGGAAGGGATCTGGGGGCATTTAGTGTAGCTCACTGTTTAATCCTGAGCATATGTAGCAGACCATCAGGAGGGTGTGGGGACTCTGAGGGGCTTCCCATCAAGGGAAGTCATTGGCAGCTTAGCATCTTAGGAAAGATCCCATAGAAGATGGGGGTGTTCACCTTTTGGGGAGGCATTTACGATCCTGTGCCTGAGAGATGATGTCAGCCAAGCTGCTCCTGGAGAGAGATGTGGTGAGAGAGACTGAGCTGTGGACTAACTTAGGAGACATGCCTACACTGAATACAGGAGATTCCATGCTGGGAAGGGTACCAGAGCTTCTGCCTCTGCCACAGGGGCTGGGGTGATTGCCGACCAGTGCCAAAAGGCAGGCTGGAGCACATGCTGCCACACTGTGACCAGCACACCTACTAAAGAGTGTGAAGAAGCTGATGTGAGAGTCCCTGGTCAGGGGTGACCTCAGGGTTCCAGGGGAGAGACTGACCTGACTTGAAGTGGCAGTTGCCCTCAGGACCAGGGTACCCCAGATGACATCAGCGACCAGAAGTTAAACAGTAAAATCCAGGCAGCAGCGATGGCTCTTGTTCTACCTGCTGACCAGACATTACACTGTCACAGTCTGTGTGAACAATGTGAAAAACCCAAAGTGTGTACCCTAGTAGAAGAAACTTATTAAGTGACACATAGTAGAACAGGCTCTGACCCAAGGTATAAGCTCACCCGCTGGTCTGTGAAAAGAGGAATAAAATGGGGTCATGTGACTCCAAATGTACGGTATCAATTTTACAAAGAGACACTAAGGTTTTGACTCAAGTCCCAAGACTGGATTGAACCTGTCTCTGCAGTGCTAACCAGAAGAGCTTTTGCAGACTAGGTTTCTGGGTGTATAACTGAATGTATAGCAGTAAAGCATGACTACTGTTTAAACCACCTTTACATTATGATATTTTCATTCAGAACAGAGGTCCAAGCTGAACTCGCCCCCATAACTGTGAAGATGAGTACAGTGTGTGTCTGATGTGTGGGGAACCCTCTGGCAAGTGGTAAGCATATTGCCTTATACCAAGGCACATATGATCACTTTGGGCTATGCCCAGCCCCAGCTAACACAAAGAAACATAGAAACAGAGAATTTGACGGCAGATAAAGCCCGCTTGGCCTGCCAAGTCTGCCCATTTTTCCTTTGAGGGTTATCATATTGTGCCAGTCTCAGCTGAAAGGACATTACAGCAGCAGCAGGCTGGGTAGGCCAAGAAGGGGTTGCAGTAGATACTTGCTCTTTAGTGCAGGTAAGCTAAACCCCCTGAGGGTGTGCCCATAGGGTGGCATATGGACAGCAGGCCTTAGAAGAAAGCCTGTTAGTTGGTCCTCTGTCAAAAATATTCCACTGTGGCATTATAACAGTGTTGTGCTTAGGACTTCAAAGTTAGCATGCCCATCACAGAATCAATCGATCAATATTAAGGAACCATACACACGATGCATGTATTGTATATAGTGTGCCAATGAGCATATCAGTGTGAGAATACTGAGAGGACTGATATAACAGTTGGGAATGAGGAAGACAAAGATAAAGAAGGCAGTACAACAGCAGTGGCACTCAAGTCAGCACTAAGTGAGGGTGAGTGGCAGGGAGAGGGTGAAGCCAACTACTGGTGTTCCTGAACCCTTGGGGTCTAGAGATCTGGCAGTGAGAAACAGCATGGCAGGAACTCATTTATATGCCTGGCCAGGCCCATGTGGCTGGGGTGGAGTGAGGCAGAGAAGCAAAGGGAGATGCCCTTGCCCAGATACCAACTCCAGGGTCCAAGAGGAGGAAGAAATAGAATCAGTCTTTGCTGGTCTGCTCCAAGAATAACCACTTAGGTTTTGCTAGCAAGGATATGCACTTTCGTTTACAACCTCATCTTAATTTTAAATATTTATTTCAAGTTTTAATCTTAGTTTAGAGATATTTGACATGGGTCAGAACCCAGAGTTATGGACCGTAAGAGGAAAGCTAAAGCCAGACAGTCATTGTGCTGCCACAGTCAAGAAAGCAAATGCAATGCTGGGATGTATTTGGGGTTAATGGGCAGGTCAAAGGAGGCAATCCTCTAGGCCTTCAGTGAACCACAAAGTGAGTGCTGTGTTTAATTTTGGTCACCCCAGGACAGAAAGTATATGGAACAGGTTGAGACAGTTTACCACAGGGTCACCAAGATGATTTTGGCTTTGGAGATGATTGGTAATACTGAAACTATTTAGCTACAAAAGGGAAAGCTGAGAGTAGACATGATCACAGTTTTCTTAATACTAAAGTGGATAGACAGGGCACAGCATACACAAGATTAAGTGGGCATGAGCAAGCAGAACAAGAGGGCATGCCCTCAAGCTGGTGGGATAGAATTAGGGGAAACATTAGAAGGCATTACTTTAACCAGAAAATAGTTAACATGTGAATAGCCTACCAGCGAGGCTCTGAAAGCTAACACTATTTAGGCTTTCAAAGCAGGACTAGACATATTCCCGAGGGAGAATTGCATTGATGGTTACACAGCATGAGTTGAGGGTAACATTCAAGCTGTTAAGCTTGTATGTTATTGTCCATACTCAGATTGGGTATAGTTACTGCCATGTGGCAAAAGGGGTCGAAAAGATGGACCCAAAATCCCTTCCAACATCACAATCCTTTGTTACTGTGTTAGAGTGGAAATCTTCGAATGGTGAAAGGAGTGAGGCTTCACTTCCCTAGTCAATCATAACTAAGTTCTACATCAAATCAACTGGGTGTTGCAGGGCAGTTGGACAGGGAGCAGAATATAGTAAATAGCTGGAACAAAGATGTACTGTGCAATTACTTTATACATATGCTTTGAACTTTTTGCTACTGATATGACTTTTGGCTTCATAGCATTATGAGGTGGCAGTGGCAGTGGCTCAGTAGGTAGCACACTCGCCTCTGAGGCCGGGAGATCAGAGGGCTGTGGGTTCAGTTCCCACATCTGGCACTTGGGTTAATATCCCAGTACTGACACTGTAGTGCAGCATGAGAGGGGTGCTGCACTTCTGAGGTACCGTCTTTTGGATGAAACGTTAAACCGAGGTCCCATCTGCCTGGATTGGTGGTAGTTCAGGTGGATGTTAAAGATCCCATGGCACTTATCGAAAAGAGTAGGAGAATTTCCCGTGTCCTGGCCAAATTTCCCTCATTCACTCAAAATACCACCAACAGCTTAATCTGGTTCAAGGTCAGTTGGCATTCATCTGTATCCCCCTCCCCCGGGTTATGCCTGAAAATAGGCAGGATTTGTCTAGTGCACTTACCCGGTCAACAAAAACTAAATAAATAAATAAGGTGATCCAGCCAAGCTCTCTCTATTCCAAGGATAGATACTAGAAATACAAAGGATAATACGGTTATGCTGTTTGTCTCTTTATAATTCTGCTTAAAATGTTAAGATATAGTTTATAAATGTTTTATTGATCTGGTGGTCAGTGCATGGACACATTAAAATGATCACTAACCATCAGCTGGATAATAGCCTGCCTGTCCCTTATTCCCCCAGGTCATCACTGGATCTGCTGGATCCTCATGTGGTAGAGGGAGGAGCCTAGTGCAAGATGAAAGTTGCTGTGGTGCCAAGGGTGGTGACTAAGGTGAATGACTGGAGTGCGTACAGTATAGGAGTGGGAGTTGGCTAGATTCAGAATATACTGCTGTCCAACACTCCATGGGAAAACAAGAAAAAAAACAAAAACACTGGCCTAAAAAATAGCAGTTTACTGGCCGCTTTAAGTAAGGTTTCTTTGAATATCTATTGCTAGTTATGCATAGCTACAATTATTTAAGTTTTGGAAACCTGACATGTTACCTTCATGGCATTTTGATCACAGTCTAAGCAGGTTAAACTGAATCGTGCACAGATTGTGGCACTTTCTACTCCACGGAAACAGCATTGATCATGTCCCCAGTTGTCTTACAAGCCATTACAGCTGATTGCAAGTGAAATACTGTTAACATCTTTATTCAGCAAATCGGTTGGCCCAATAAAATATATCGCTCTTTCTCAAGAACGCTAGTATTCCAAGGGCTAACGCAGCTACAGACTTTGCTTTCTTTCCAACACGTAAGACATACATAGCACTGTAACATAAATACTGCCCTTCTTGGTTCACTACTGCATCCTAACTGCTTTTACAGGGTGCTGGTACAGACTTGCATAAGGTCCCAACTAAGTGTGTGCTGTTAAAACATACTTTTCTCAAGAATTCAAGTGCTGCACAAATAGCCAGTTGGTGCATTCCTTATGCTTTCAGTATCCCTTTGTGACATGTAAGTATGATTCTGCCTGTTCTTTGTGCTCCAGCATTGCTTTTGTGCTGCTATGCAAACTACTAGATGCTGCACAAAAAGCAATTCCCAGTGTAGAGAGTGGTGAGCAAACTATGATACAACTCCTAGCATCACTGTTTATGTAATAAACACAATTTACACTGCAAAAACTGTTCAAATATGCTTCCTAGGTTACATAATGCTGTAAGGTCAGAGGAGACACTAGGACCAGCAAGTCCCCCCCCCACCGATTCATAAGACATTGGGCCAGATTTTCAAATGGCAGAGAATGACGCAAGGTGCTTGTGCCAAACAAATTACGTAAGGAGCAAGCTCCATCAAGGAAATGATGCAAGGAGCAAGCTGTGCCGTAACGTGCATCAATTCTGATTTTATACTGGTGCTTGCATTAAAAACAGGTCTGCGTGTTCTAGACTGGCTTGTGCCATGTTTACATCAAAACAATGGCTGTGCCATGTCGCAAAGGGGAGCAGCATCAAAAAACGATGCACGCTCTCCTTATTTGAGATTTTCAAACCATGAAGGTCCTGGCAGTGTTTAAGCTGGTCGAATGGACACTAGAGTATAGAAGGAGGTCCACAGCAGGCAGGCAGACAGACCTGAGTATGTTACTACAAATGGAATTCTGATGAACAAGGACTGCACTGTGTACAACATAATGCTTTGTCATGTACTGTAGCATGTAAAACATTGCTTCCAAACACAAGCCCATGCATCACTCATCTGTACTGTAATGTTAGTGCTATGACTGGACTGGAGAGGGTAAATTATACAGAAGTGTGGTTATAGAGCCAAACGTCCCCTTCAGGACCAGTTTAGGGCATTTCAGGGGTTAAAATGCCATTGTCCAGAGCATTTCTGCCATGGTATTTTTTGACTCAGCTTCCATCATTCTCACCCCATGCATTGTCTTTTTGACACAGCTTCCTTCATTCTCACCCCATGCATCATATTTTTGATGCAGTGGACTTCTTGCATTATTTTCAGAGACTTTGCCACAGTAAAATGCTTTTCTTGCAGAATACAGCACACAGTATTTTATGCACCTGGATTTGACGCAAGGCAGATGTTTGATGTATCTTATATTGCTCTAAGGGACCTTTGAAAATCTGGTCCCTTGTGTGATTTTTAATCCCCCATGGCCACGTCAACATAAATTTGACAAACATTTCCACAAAAATTTTCTCACTGCGAAGTGGAAAACAAAAATGTGTACTTTTATACTTATTTGACTGTTTCCATGTAGGTAAACTAAGAAAAACAGGATGATTTCTGTAAGTAGGACCTTGAGTCCTAGTGGCATTGTCCTGTATACAAATAATGTTTTACCTACCGACAGATTTTGGTAGCAGAAAAACCCTTTTTCACAATTTAACTAACTATACCATTAGATAAGCCCTTAATCTGTACCTGTGTTGTCTCCAGGAATGCTGTTTGACTGCATCTTGAGGTTACTATGGCATCACTCTCATGGCCCTATGATATCATAACCACCTCTCCATGGAAACAGCCTTGTTGTGCACGGTTTCCCATATACTGTTCTATATATTGCTGATGATGCACTAGCTAGCGCACAATGTGTATGTCAGTACTTTCTTCCTGACATGTAGCTGCCATCCCCTGGGACCCCCTTGTAAAGGAGAGGCTGAACCTCTAAGGGCTATATCTCAGGGAGAAAACTCCACTAAAAAATGTAACACCCTCCCCAAATCCGGTTCTGTTAATTGCACACATTCTTCCTCTGTGTAGGGCTTGGCTCCCGGCATGTTATGTTTTATGGGGTTAAAAGGCCCTTGACGGGAACAGAGGAGTTCTGAGACTGAGTTCCAGAGACCTAGAGCCCAGAGGAGTCTAGAGTGAGTGATCCATCTTATGGTGCTAGCTGTGACTGGTCTTGGAAGCCTGCCAGGCTCAGGAGGTGGTAATATGGATCCTGATTCAGTGGTATGGCATACAGTAGGTCTTTTGTTGGGACCAGTCTCCAGTGAGCCCTCTGTGGAGTGAGAACACCAAGAAGCATGGTGAAACGCATGGTATAGGTGTTCCACTCAAGGGGTTTACCTGGATGTCTGTGCCACTGTCCTACTTTTGAAATCCCACAGGAATATGATTACCTACCTGGTAAGCTGAAAGGGGTAACAGTAACATCTTGAACATACATCTATGGGGTGAGTGTGTGAAGCAGGAAAGTTGAGAGGTACTGGGTTGTAGGCTGCTCTTAAAACATACTCGGTCTGGAGCTGGTGTCATGCTACATCCTGCCTGCGATGGCATGCAGGATGGACCAATAAGCCTAGGGTACCCTAAAAGAAATGTGCTGTGGATTCTGTGAAGCCAGAAGCTTTATACCATTTCCCAGTCTCCAGTGGAAGAGGGAAGCACTGACTATTTAAGACAGAAGGTAGAAGAAAGCTTTACTTTGTGTCAACACTTGAGTCCTGCTGAGTGCCACTGCTGTTTATCACTATGCTGCAGTTATGCAGCCCAAATGGTACAGTGATTTTGATGGAGAACAGTCAGCTGTAAGAGCCTCACAACCTAAGTGTGGGGCTGGTCCTAGTTTGTGCTTTGTGTGCAAAACCTTTTTTTTTTACTTAGTGTTTAACGCAGTATAGCAGATTGCATCAGGTGATGCTGCTGACATCCCAGCTGACATTTTTTGCAAACAGAAATCCCAGAATCACCTGCAGCTGGTGTCAGAACTGGGTTCTAGCAGTGGGAAATTAAATGGCCTGCAGTGCATGTTACAGTTCTTTTGAAGCTTTGATCCTTTGTTTGCTGGTCCCACTGTTCTCAAGGGGCTAAGTGCAGTCACAGAGGACTGCACTTAGCCCTGGGAGAATAGTAGGACTGGCAAACATCTGGCCTTAGCTTATTAAAGCCCTAACATGCACACTGTACAGTGTTGGAATTACACTTTACGAGCTTTGGGAGCTAGGGGGAACCATAGTGGTTGTTAATAATTGTTAAGTATTTATGTTTCAAACGTGAAGAGTCCAGATAACATCGCTACTAAATTGCTGAAGTTCACAGCACCATGTATTGCACACCCACTGGCCTATTTATTTAATTAATCACTTGTAATAAAAAAATACCCTGAGGGTTGGAAATTAGTTAGAATTGTCCCAGTCCATAAAGGAAGTTCAAGGATGGAGATTGAATAGTTTTAGACCTATCTCCTTGCTTTCTCAAGTTTCTAAAATAATGGAAAAGTTGGTATCTAGATAGCTGAAGAGTTATTTGGAGGAGGGGGGAAGAATTGTTGAACAAGTACCAGTCTGGCTTCTGATCAAAGCACAGTATTCAGGCAGCATTGTTAGCCATGGTGTGGGATACCCAGATGGGTCTGGACAGGAGGAACTCTGTGGGAGCCATTTTTATCGATCTATCTAAGGCTTTTGACACCTTGAACCATGATGTCCTCCTGTCCACGCTCAGGGATTTGGGTATATTAGGGTCAGAAAAAAAATGGTTTAGCTCCTCTCTTACCAGTAGTGGTGAATTTAAATCCACAGTTATCCCAATTAAGGTGGGGGTACCTCAAGGTTCCATTTTTGGTCCCTTACTTTTTAACATTTATATAAATGAAATAAAATTGAGTGATCCTGAAATCAGATATCACATATACGCCGATGATACTTTGATATATGTGGAGGGCAATTCCCTGGACGGCATTAATACTAAGCTTCAGCTTGATTTCTCTGAGCTGTAGACACTTTTGGATTCCCTGAACTTGATTTTAAATGTAAAGAAAACATAAGTGGTGCATTCTAGGGGTCCCACAACACCATACCTACCTTTAGATATCAGAACCAAGAAGGGAGAGAAAGTACAACAAGTAACTAGCTATAAATACCTAGGGGTGTGGCTGGATTGTAGATTAAAATGGGACATGCATTTGGATTGTCTATTGGGAAATCTTAGTAGAAACTGGGAATGCCCTACAAATTAAAGCATTATACAACCAAGGAGATGAGATGCAGGATTGTGGAAACCATGGTTCTACTGGTGTTAGACTATGGGGACTTGGTGCATGGGGGGACCTTGGGGATGGAGCTGACAAGGCTGGATGTGATGTATAACAAGCTTGCTCACTTCATCCTCGACACACCCCCAGGAACACCCACCATTGCGACTTGTATAGAGCTCTAAACTGGTGGTGTTTGGAGGATAGGAGAAATTTACACTCAGCAGTTGTTATGGTTAAAATAAGAAGGAAACAAATGTCCAGTTATATCTTGAATATGTTTGTACTTAAGGAACAAAGAAAGGGTTTAAGATCCTCTCATGGTGTACAATATACCATCAGAAAGTGCAATATAGTTGTGGGTAGAACATCTCCTGTATGTAAGGGTCCCAGAATTTGAAACACACTTCCCTTGGTAATAAGAGATGAGGATGCCCCCATTAACCCAAGGTTGATAAAGAATTGGTTTACAGAGTTCATACATAGATTAAAAATTTGTTGTAAGTAATAGTTAAGGGGGGGACTATTCCTCTTTAAAGGAGCAAATTGTATACTGTAAATTGTGAATCTAGCTCAGGCACTTTAAAGTAAATATGTGGGAACTATAATGAGAATGGAAATTTTGATGTAGTGCTTTTATTTTTGGGGAGGATTATGTATTATTATAACTGGATGAACAAATATTTTTAGTATTATTGGATGAACAAAATTGTCATTATTGTTTTGTGTTCTATGCATAGTTATTTGTGTGTATGTTGTCTACTCTGCAAATGACCCACTTTGGGGCACTGCACATCATTTGTTAATGTTGTTGGATTTTATACTATGATGTTTATTCAATTGTAAAATGTTGTTTATTTATAATTGTATTAGATTTTAGGTCAGAGTCTGCAGGCTACCTAACGAGGTGGTGGTTCCTGGACACAATCATCTCCATCTTCGCACTGCTGAGGAGTACTGGAGGCAGTCCACTGCATGGGTGCAACAGTATTGTTTCCTTTGGCCTCTGGGATGGCAGGGAATGGGTCAGAGTTCATATGGAAGCCCACTAATGAACATGCCTGTCAGAAGGTAGCGGAGTCTCTACAGCATACTGTATTCCTATCTGCAGACAGCCAAAAGAAAAGTAGCAAGTTTGGGAAATGGGGTAAAAGGTGACTTTGGGTAAGTGTGGGCACAGGACAAACCTGCAGATCTATTAGCCAGTCAGATGGCCGGACTTAAAGAAAGCCCCCTAACAGAGGAGTCAGTAGGATTTTATACAGGGGTGGTTGGTGTTCCTGGCGAGTGGAGTTAAGGCTGATTTGGTCAAATGTTTTGAAGCCAAAGAAAAGCTTTGCTTTCAGGCTATGGTCTGACTACACCTTTGCCTTAATTGTGAGACAGACAATGAGGAGTTAAGGATGTGAGTGAGGGCAGCAGAGAAGTGCTAAGAGAGAGAAAGGCTGGCAGAGTTGTCTGGGGTGCCTGTCTTGGACTCCAACAGCGAGCATGGATCACAGATTGTGATCACCTGTGGCAGCAGCTGCAGAAAACTGTGCAGCTTGCACTTGAAAGAGTGAGTGTGGATTGCCTTGGGCTACACTCAGCCCAGTCAGTCGGGTGTGTTCCACAGCCAGGCCTCACACAGACTGAGGAGGAAAAAAATCCCCTTTGAAAGGTTGTGAAAAATCTAAGACAATTGAGACATCTGCTGAATATCCCACACCCACAACCAACTGGAAGATGCTGTGAGGCTGCCCCAGTTGATCCAGAACCAGCTCCAATACAGTGAGAGAAAGAGATTCCTTTTGCCATAGCTGCTGTGTCTTACAGAGGCTACTGCTTTTTTTTCCTGACTCTTTTTTCATATGAAGAAATACTTTTTTGTGAGCTTTATTCGTTCATACAAAGATGGATGCCCTCATACAAAAAAAAGAATTTGCCCTTAGTTTTTTTTTCTGATTCTTTTTTCATATGAAGAGATCCTTTTTCATGAGCTTTTTTCATGTATGTGAAAAATGATGCCCTCATACGAAAAAATAATTTTGACTTAGTTTTTTTCCCATATTTGACTTTCAACAAGCCATAACTCCCTCACTATTTGGACTTAAGGGGCAGTCTATATATCAAAACAAAGGTCTTAATGAATACTGCAAGCATAACACATAATCCTCCCAAATGCCTGGAACAACTGGTTCCACCATGCTGAAGTGACACAGAGAACAGCAACCATCAGTACAGCGATGGCACAATGCTGCCAACTGGTGTTATGCCATTGCTGGAGAAATGTGTGTTTTCTGTGGGGCGCTTTGCCCCTCACCCCCCCCACACAGGATTATCAACTCTGAGTTGGAGTCAGTTCGGGGAGGGGGCAAACACCCCAGAGGCAGCATAGTTGGGAACATAGCGGACCATCACAGTGAACTGCTGAAAATGTTGCTGTGATGGCGTTTGCTGTATTCCCATCCTGCTGTTGCGATGTGATACCGGAGCAACTAAGGGTATTCCTATGTCCAAGAGGCCTTATACTGAATGAGCAAAAGGCTGGCTGTATTTTGTGTGAGCAGGAGCCTATGGAGGATCTTGAAGACAGTATCACCAAGTGAGTCATAAGTAGGTTGGTGACAGTGTGAATCTGTAAGATGGTTCACAATGACTGCGTAGGGTGTCTTGGGATGCGTTGTAATACATACATGTACTTTTTCTAAATGTTGCTGAATTCATCTGCATGCACCAATTCTGTACCTGCTTATGGGGGTGTAGATGCCCCAAATATTATTTTGTTTATACCATGAATAATGGAGTCCTGGGTAACTTGGGACATAATTATCACTTGACCTGTTCATTGTTGTATTACTCACTCCTATGTAGGTATTTACTTCACCTGTAACTATGTTTTGACCTCTCTGTGGGGTCCTGTTTTCTTGGACTTGGTTATACCTGTCTTCTCCTCTGTAAACTTGTTCCGTTGTTGTTTTGTACACTCCTGGGTCATGCTTGAAAATAGGCAGGTCTTTTGCCTAATGTATTTACCTGGTTACCAAAAGATAATACATAAAAATAAACATTACCAAGTAGTTTCCCTATTTGTGGTATTTATGGAAAAATATTTAGGTTAAAAAACACCAACAAAAAATATTTCTGTTCCTCTTTAGGTGGCCATCTCTCTTTCCACTACAGTGATTTCCAACCTTCATTATTTTCCCAGAATCCTTTTTGGAAAATATTTTGCCAGCTCCTGATACTGTGCAGGAGCTGAAACTTTCTTTGTATCATTCCTAGAGATGGGTGAAGTGGACTCAATTTGTTCATGGTGGAACGGAGTGAAAGCGACTCTGGAGTGTTCCGCAACGTGAAGGAGTACTGCGATATTGGAATGCGAAGTCCATTGAAAACAATGACTTCACATCGCCTTCCCAAACCACTACTCCACTACTTTAAGGCAAAGTACATTGAAAACAATGTACTTTGCCTTGTTTTTAAGCTCCAAAGGTGAATTTTGCAGTGATTCATGGGATTTCAAGTCACATAGGCTCTAGATTGTTCTGCACAGCCTCAGTTTGGGATAGTGTGTGTAGGAAGTTGTAGGAGACAATCTGCTCTGAGAGCTCTCTGTAATTCAAACATTCTAAAAGCTGTTACAAAAGCCTTTTTGAGTCTTTTTTTTTTGCTGAAACTTTAGTTAATCGATTATAGGAAACCCTCCTGTGCTCATATCATCGAGCGTTTATTGTTTGTGTATGGATTTTGAATGTTAATGTACAACATTCCATCTGTGTACTGAGAGACAGTGGAAGTGTACTTTTGGGGGGTGTATCTGTGGTGTAGGTAGATTAACTTGGAGAAAAAGACAGTGCTTTCTGTTTTGGTGATATTTTTCTTGTATAACTGTTAATGTACACACAGTAATATTTTCAATAATTCTTGCCTTTTTTTGCTGATTGTTGTGGTGCAGCAGTGCATAATTTTAGTTTGTTTAAAATATGTGGTTATATTACTGAAGTTTTCAATTTGCTACACATTACTTAGTGTGTGTGTGAGTATGTGTGTGACGTGTGTCATCAAATCAGACACCTTTTATTGTGCCACATAATTTCAACAATGTGAACCTACTATCCACTGCAGCTGTGTAATTTTTGTACTTTTTGTGGTATCTTTACTGGTACTGCATTAGTGACTCTTACTGCAGCAGTGCAGTACACTGCCCCCCGCGCCCGCCCCAACCGTAAATATATTGTTTTCCAGATTTGAATTTCTGATGGTGAGCACTGGTTAGGTGTTATGCCTTTGCATCTGCATCTCTTCAGTGTGCAGCACAATCTTAATCTGTCTGTACATTTGCATCTCTTTCGGGCCCCATCTCCATCTCTAACTTAAGTCACAGTTGTTTCTTTGGCTTCCCTTCAGAGTACTGGACAGGTGTGGTGCATAATTCAGCATGAACATTGTACTCATTAATATGCGTTTTTAAGTTGGGACCACCATCAGGAGTCACTCGTAATACAAATCACTTTCTTCATCATCACGGTCACAAATGCAGTCACAAATTACAATTTACGATCACGTCACGAATCACAACAGTAATTTTTTTTTACTAGTTACTTAAATGTATTGTAAGTCTGTTTTGTAGTATCTCTCCATGCTTCACCACCCCACCACTGTACTCATTAATGAATGTTTTTAAGTCAGGGAGTTTTGTGCCACACCTCATCGGGGCCCGGGGAAGTACAGCCGTAGGCATTTGCGTTTCTTTATCATCACGGTCATAGATGCAGTCACAAATCACGATTTACGATTACATCATGAATCACAACATTAATATTTTTACTAGTTATTTGGATATATTTTGTAAGCCTGTTTTGTAGTATCTCTCCAGGCTTCACCACCCCGCCATTGTACTCATTAATAAGTGTTTTTAAGTCAGGAGTTGGACGGTGTCTGCAGTATATACACAGACTGGAAAGAAAAGTGCACCCATGCAGTTTAGCACAGTGTACTTCCACTGCTCAGAATACATATGGAAGACAACAAAAAAGGGCATAATTGCATACAAGGGTCAGGGATGGTACAGGAATACATTTATAACACAGCAAGGAAGTGTGGGGGCACATGGTGTGAGGAAAATCATATGGGATCCCATGGTGATCCAGCAGCAGTTCCAGCATGGACATAATTTGCAACTGATGTCCTCTCTGTAAGAAAAATAAAATTTTCAGAAAGAACAAATTAAGTAAAAAAGAGTACAGAGAGAAAAGACAAAAAAATGTAGCTTTTAAAAAAGCTGTTGGGTCTAAATCAAAGTTTAAATCTCCTCCTCCTCCTCGCTCTGATCTCAAAGTATCAGCAGTCACAAAACACACTCCTCTCTCTCTCCGTCTGCACAGGAGAAAGAAAAAGTGTCTGCTTGTATGATTCACTTTCTTCCTACCTAGCTAAAGAGCATGTGACTTACAGTACTGTAAGCCATGTGATGTGTGAGGGGGCTGCCAAATCTGAAACACCAAGTGGATCACTTAGAATCATAATGAGGAATGTGAAGTCCATTAAAAACAATGGCTTCGCCTTACTTAGCATTGCCATTCCACCTTAACATGAAGTGGTAATGACAAGGCGGAGTGAGCACTTTGCATTGCCCACTCCATGTAGCGGAGTGGCAACATGAAGTGCCCACTTTGCATTCACTTAACTAGTGGAATTTAAATTTGCTGCATCTCTAATCATTCCCTCTCCCTAACTCCCCCCAAAAAAAAAAATTAAGATGCACTGGAGCTGGCAAATTCAGATTTTTCAGAAAATGCCTCTGGGAAAATTTAGAATGGTGGGGAATCAGTGCAGTGGGGAAGAAGGTGGCCAAGGAACAAATCCTGGCCACCTGGGGTGGGATAGACATTTCTAAAAAAAAAAAAAAATAATAATAAAATGTTTTATTACGCATCCCTGAATGCCTGAGTACCCTGCAATAAATAGCCAAGTGTCTGGGGTGCAAAGTATTTGATAAAAAATTTCTTGCACAGTCCTACCACTTAATGTAATGTTGTTTTCCCATCTACAACGTGCAGCATACACTCAGACTGGTAAGGCAGAGAGTTTAAAGAGGCGGTAAGAAAAAGCAGAAATGAATACATGGGAGTTAAGAAATGTTTGGTGAAAACAGGAGAGTGAGGTGTAGAAGGAGGGAAGGAATATTAAACCACAGACATCCAAAGATCATTTTATCAATTGGGCTGTGCAATTTGAATGTGATGCTGTCAATATCTGAAACAGGTCCAAAATCTAAGAGTCCAAGGTATTAGGCCTGGGTTGTTCCTATTTTTTATCAGTCTCTAAATAATACATTTAATTACAAGTAGATAAATCTTATTTTAATTTCAGAATAGAACGTGAAAACCAAAATCAACCAATACAGCACTAGGAATAAGGCCAGAAATGCATTCAAGCCTCCTTTCCAGCGTACTCAGCTGGATTTGCTACCAGGCCACTAACTGGATAAACAAACTGCCTGATACTCTGCTGAATCTCCACAAGATTAATCAGCTTAACAGAGCTTTGTGGTCTGCCACCGAAGTCCAGTGCAATTATAAGCATTAAACTGTTGTATTTGGTTTCTCTCTGTACATATCCTATAATTTTTTTATACAATGATTTGTATAGATTTTTTTTCAAAACTGGGTGTAATTGTTCTTTGTTAAGTGCATTTCCTCTGGAACTGCTTATTGTACTTGTAATGTTTTGTGTGATTATGTATGGAACTTTTGTAAATGAGCACTTGTGCTCAAAGGTAATCTTCAAAGTTTTCAATAAATAAATAACACACACCACTGGCACAGTGGCTCAGTGGGAGCATTACCGCCCACCAATCCAGTGACTTGGGTTCAGGAACAGACTCTGGGTTGCTGGGGGTCGGCTGATGGGAGAGGACTGAGGGTCTAAGGGACTGCTGTCATCTCCTGGGGAAGGGAGGCTCACTGCTCTGCTACTGACTGCCACTGGGTGGAGGTCTGGTGGCAGTGCAGGCATGAGTGAGGTGAAGGGTGTGAGCAGCAGGTCTGGTGCATCATGTGTGTACCTCCACACAGCATGCACAGATGTTTGCACCCTGGCAGAGAGAACTGGGGAGAGCAGAGGAAATATGGTGGAGTTGTCAAGAATGAAGCCCTACCAACCTTCCCCTTGCCCACTCCACCACCCAGGACTCCCAGCCTCCAAACTGGATGTGGGTGTTTAGGAGGAAGATTGCCCTTGCCTCTTGGCCCCACCATGGGGGGGGGGTTGATCAGTCAGGAAATCCATAGGCCTGGTAAGTCCTAGGGATGGTGTCTGCCAGTTGCAGAAGGTGGGGATAGGTCTAAAAGTCGCTCACACCAGCCATGAAGGATAAACACTTACTGAAAAAAAAAAAGGAGACACACACACACACAGGCTCTCTCTCTCTCTCTCTCTCTCTCTCACTCACTGTAAATCTGGAACTTTAGTGGTTTGCCTTTTGCATGCAGATTTCTTTTTTCTCTGATGGTGACTGACCTACAAATGAAGCAAAATAAGCTGAATAGACTGCGGAGCCTCAAAGTAAATGCTGATAGATTTAAGGTCACCAGTTGCAGTAAGAAGTCCAAATTCTCATGGTACATAGGTAGAGACAAGTTCAGCTTCCATTTGCGTTGTTACAACCTATTATATGGACCAGTAGTCTGAATAGAAAACATGGAGCTTGCATCAAAAAATAATGCACAAATACACTATTTTATGATGCATATACCAGTTTTTGATGCGAGCTGCCACACGGTGTGGAAGCTGTCACAAAAACTTGGAACCCTTTGTAATGGGGCTCATGTTTTGGGCAACATTTGGCAGACACAGGTCGAAAACACATTTGTGTGTATCAGCCAGCCCCTTTTTAAAATCTCCCCAATTGATTTGCTTGTCACATAGTCTGTGGCAGTGGTGGGATTCATACCTATGCTTCTGGATTGAAAGATCTGTGCACTAATGTATAGGCTACCCTGTCTCTGTCTCCTTTCCTTTTCTTTTTCTTTTCTTTCATTATACCTAGTTTATTTGGGGGGAGGATCGAAGGTCAAGAATCTTGCCGTCAGCTTTCTGCATCATGATAATCTGGAAAACACTTATGCCGACTTGCTCAAAGTAAATAAAAAAATAAATATATAAACAAATAAATAGATGAAAACTAGCAGATGTTCTCAAGGGCCAACAGAGTTGTAAGGTTGTGGCATTAGAGTAAAGGAGTTCACTTGTTGTGTACCTTACTACAATAAATAAATATCCTGTATGTGTTAATGGGCAGGGAGCTGAGGTCTTCCTCGACAGCCCATCTTACTCGGGCGGTGTTATGCAATGCCAGATCTATTAAAAAAAAGACAGCTATTATAGCTGATCTTGTTAAAACAGTAGATCTGGCTTGCATCACCGAGACCTGACTGGACAATAATGCAGGCTCTATATTGGTCTCTGCTGTTCTGGCCAGGTACTCGGTGATATACTGCACGAGGCTGGATCGTAGGGGTGGGGGTGTTGCCATCATATTTAGGATGGAATTGTACCTTGTGGATTTGCCAGTGGGGTCCACCAGATCCTTCGAGTGTATCCTGGGTAAGGGTGTAGTGTGCGGGATACTCCTCATTTACCGTCCACCTGGTGATGGTGAAGAATTCCTGCAGGAGATCACGGACTTCATCATCAACGTGGCACTGGAGTCCCCCAGATGGTTAATTCTGGGGGACTTCAATGCCTGGGTCGACGATGAGCTCTCACAATTCAGTCAGAATCTCCTCCAGCTAATGACTGTGCTGGGCCTTACACAGGTAGTTACCTCCTCAACCCATACGGGGGGGTCACTCGCTGGATCTGGTATTCCTCCTGGGGATGGAGATAACTGCTTTGGGGGTGGAACCAGTCAGTTGGTCTGACCATCACACCATAGGGTTCAGTTTCAAGACCCCCCAAAAGGACCTGCCCCTACAGAGATGGTCCAGTACTGCCCTTTAAGGGGTCTTACCCCAGAAGGTCTGCTGGTGGTGCTGGACCTATCAGGTTTGTCAGGTGAATGCATGAGTCCATGGGGATCTCATACTGGCCTATAATAGAGTGGTGGGAGAGGCTCTGGACAAGATTGCTCCAGTTTGTGCTTGACCGCTCACTCTTCTCTCAAGGACCCCTTGGTTTGATGGTTCCTTGAAGGAGTTGAGGAGAGTTGGTCGAAGGTTAGAGAAAGCATGGCAGAAGTTGGACCTGGATGCTGACATGCTTAGATTAATAGAACATTATAAGGGCCATCAATCAGAAATTACCAGTAAAAAGGCATAATTCCTGTCCAGGGAGATTTCTGCTGCATGGAATCGACTGGCTCAGCTGTTCCGGACTGTGGACAGACTGTGCAATTCAGTCTGTCTCCAGCCTGGAAGGGCATTTTCTCCGACTAAATGCGAGGTGTTTGTGTGATTCTTTGCGGATAAGGTTGCCAGCATCCGGTCTGGCATTGGCCCAACTCTCCCTATGAGGGACTACAGAGGTCAGCGAGAGGTGATGAACACTCGGTCTGTCTGGGCAGACTTTAGCTGGCCAGAATTCATAGACATTGTGCATGATCGTCGAAACATTGCGCCCAACCAGCTGTAGTTTGGATCCAAGCCCTACACCCCTATTAGTGGGCTGTGTAGATGTCATCTGCCCGATCCTAGCTAAAATTGTCTGGGATTCTTGGAGATGGGTGTCTTTCCAGATCCCTTTAAGGAGGCAGTTGTATGACCACTCCTAAAAAAAAAAACATCCTTGAACCCAGACTGCCCAGCTAACTAGAGGCCTGTCTCTAACCTTCCTTTTGCTGGGAAGGTTATTGAGAAGGTGGTTGCATTGCAACTGGATGATCACCTTGTGACCCACAATGTCTATGATGCTCTCCAGTCTGGATTTTGGAAGGGACATAGTACCGAGACTACACTTGTCTGGTTATTGAGTGACCTCTTAATAGCAAGGGATCAAAAGGCAGGTACCATCTTGGTCCTTCTTAATCTCTCCACAGCATTTGACACTGTGGATCATGGTGTGCTATTGGAGTTCCTGCGGTGTCTCTGTGGACTGTCAGGGACAGTCCTAGAATGGTTTTGATCTTTCCTCATGGGCAGGTTTCAGAGAGTGATCACCAGAATTTATTCCTCTGATGCCCTTTCCCTGTCCTGTGGGGTCTCGCAGGGCTTTATACTGGTGCCCATGTTGTTTGCAGTGTATATGCTGCCATTAGGAGATATCACTAGGTAATACGGTTTGAGTTTTCACTGCTATGCAGAGGATACTCAACTGCATCTGTCCTCTATACCCGAACAAGGGGATGCAGTCTCTGTGTTTAACAACTGTCTCACCAAGATCAAGGACTGGATGAGCACCAGCTGGCTGAGACTGAACCCTGACAAGACCGAAGTGTTGGTTGTGGACCCTGGTCATCCGGGGGTGGGTTTGGGGGCTGGGCAGGCATCGGGCATATGGCTCAACAGCATCCAGCTTACTTCCTCTGACCAGGTACATACCTTGGATGTTATTTTTGATGATGGCTTGACCCTGAACCCTCAGGTGTCTGCTGTTGTCAAATCCTCTTTCTACCATCTGAGGAACATCTCCCGAGTGAAACACCTGATTCCTCTGGATGACCTTCCGATATTGGTCCATGTCTTCATCGCCACCCACCTTGACTACTGCAATGCCCTCTACCTGGGGCTTCCTAGGGATGATATCCACTGCTTGCAGCTAGTGCAGAATGTGGCAGCCAGGCTATTGACTGGTACGTCTAGGACCAGCCATATTACGCCTGTGCTGCGCCGACTGCACTGGCTGCCTGTTCAGTGGTGGATCACCTTTGAGGTTGGTCTTCTGATCTTTAAAGCCCTACATGAACTGGGACCCAGCTGTCTGCAAGATCTCTTGATTCCCTACCGCCCACTCTGCCCTCCCCGATCCACCAATGAGGGATTGCTAGAGATTCCCAGGGTACGTTTGAAGACATCTGGTGTTCGTGCTTTTTCTTTTGTAGCCCCTACCCTGTGGAATTTTCTACCTCGTTGGTTGAGAGAATGCCTGACTGTCGAGAGATTTAGGTCAGAATTTAAGACCTATCTTTTTCAGATGGCCTTCCCAGATGATTTTAATTAGTTTACATATCTGAATTTTATTAATTTATTTGTTTTATGGTTTTACTTGTAAAGCGCCTTGGTTTCAACAAAGGCACTATATAAATAAAGTTTGCTTTGCTTTACTTTGCTATTTATGTTCTAGTTTCTTTTTTATAATGGAAGTTTTATCAGCACATAAAAAATGGACAAACATGATGCACAGTGCAAGTAGCAATAAAACGTAACATAAACAGCAGACTGGATGGGCCTGGCAGTCCTTAACTGCTGACAGATCCTATGAATCTATGAAGTAAATAAGATAATAGGGCAGCATTTATTGAGAACCTAAAGTATACGTGGATTGGCATGTGGTTACACATGGACAAGAGGCAGTGTGAGGAGACAGTGGACCTACAACCATTCATGAGCAAGCCACTGGGGAGTTGATGACTATGGGTGCATTTGGTAGCAAAACTGACCCCATGACTCTTTTACCTTTTGATAAGGATCCTGCGATCTTGTGAGCCACCCTTTGGAAGGATGCCTCTGTGGATATCTGATGTGACCATATTTTGATCCCCAGAGTGTGTCTATCTTTCCAGAGAGACTGCACTGCTAGGGAGGTACAGTAACAAAGTACTTTGGCTGTTATGAGGGGGCTGGTTAGTGTCTCAACTTGGACAAAACAAAGCAGCTGCAGGAGACTGATATAGTCACATGGAAAAAGCATTCATCTAAACATCCAAGGCCAGAGTGCAGCCCCCTTGGAGTATTCCCGTAGCATGTAAAGCAAGCCTGAGGAAGAGCTCAATCTCTGAGGTGCCCATTTAGTATGGTAAACTCTGTGTAATATGTCATATAAAAAATCATTAACACCAAATTGTGAAGAACAAGCTGGTTCACACACCTAGTGGGTGATGTGACATCATTTGGCACGAGAGTGATGCTCAAGTGTCTCAGTGATGTCACAGCACCCATGAGGTGCGTTAACCTGTGTGTTCTTAACACTATGGTGTTTTTTTTATTTTTTATAATCCAAACATTTGCATGATTTTAGGCGCCTGATGTGAACTGGTTGAAAGAGAGGTGAATGATATCATCAAAATGGTGAGATATTGTTCCTCGATGTTGCTGCAGTTTTTAATGCTGCAGACTGTGTTGGTAAGGGAGTGATTTCAAATGTGAAAATATAGTTTAACTGAGCACACAGTTCTAATTAGCACAGGTGTGATTGCAGCTGAGCTCGCACTCAAGGTTCAAAGTTATAGTAAACATTCTGAAAAAGTGGTTCTGAACAAACAACTAGTTTTTCAAGTCATGGAAAAAACATGCTGTGTATTGTATTAAAGTGTATGGGTACCTTTTGTTGTGCATGGATTTACATCCTAGCTAAAAATCTGCTGTAGCACAGTTCAGGGGTCATAGAATGCCACTGTACCCTTCTGTAGTACAACAACATTTTTAATTAGAAAATGGGCCTAAAAAATACTGTATGCTGACTGACTGAAAGCCCCATCCAGGCACACATTTATTTGTCTACAAAATCCAGTGAAAAACAAGTACCAGCAGGCACTGGCAACTTACTTACAGATATACTTGTGCCAGGTTCCATTTTAAAACTAACTGGCAGCCATTTGTTTCCCCTACCTCAGTGAGTGAGACTCCCATGGTCACCAACCACTGTTAACAACTTCTTTTTTTAACATCCCATACCACCTACAGAAATCCAATTCATCAGTAAAACACAATGAATAAAGAAATCTTTTTTTTTTCTTTTTTTTATTAACAAAACTGCTATCATAGAGTCTGTTACCGTTTCCCGACTTGGCCACTCTGAGTTTATTGCCGTGCACACCCATAGCTCCCTGCTGACAGTCTGCAAAAGTAACCTTAATTTGGATTTTAAAAAAAGTAACCTTAACGGTAAGATCCCTCACATTCTCCATGTTGTTTGAGCATTTTGGGTACTGTTTCTGTGGGATGCTGGCCACATGCCCACTTTCTGTTCTGCTGTTACCTGCAAGCGTGTCAACCACACTGCCATGCTTCCATGGTCAACTGCCCCCAGCCCAAACAAACTACTTTTCTTTTCCTTTTTTCTTTTTTTTATTTTGTTTTATTTGGGTCTAGGATTGCAATTACCTTTGAGCCCAAGGCTCTTTTACAAAGGTTCCATGTCACATGTTACAAAGGACTACACAGGTTGCAAAATAGATCATTTGGGTTGAATTAGAGGACACAACAAAGACAATGCATAAGAAAGAGAGGAAGGAGTATAGGAGTTATAGGAAGGGGGGAGGGTAGGAGGAAAAAATGAGAAGGGGCGTTAGCAGGGGGTCAGAGAAGGGGCAGGGAGGAGAATAGAGTTTGGGCAGGGGGATAGTGAGGGGGAGGCATGGAGGGGTGCTAAGCAGCCAAGGCAGCATTTTCAGGGGCATAAGTGCGGGAGAGAAAGGGGGCCCTGTGGGGGCAAGTGCGGTAGGCCAAGGGCCCTGCAACGGTGAGCACAGGAGGAGAGGTGCTGAAATTGTTAGCCATGGCAATCGCAGGTGCTGGAGGCAACAAGGGTGTTACAGAGCCTGGATTTAAAAGCACTGAGTCTGGTGGTAGTGAAGCTGTAAGGCTGGCTGCCTACCTGCTTTCTCTGCTACCATTACCCACCAGTGCATCAGCTCACACTGCCATGCAGCCCAAACAAACTACAACTCCCATGGAACTGTGGGGTAGCTAAACTTGACCAGCTCGCTGCATGGGAACAGGGACTGGTATTAACTCACCTATCACCTCTGCACACTGGTACACAGTGGTGGTGGGGGAGTGGGAACATGGACAAGTATTAATGTGTTTAGTGTGAAGAAAATGAACAGGAGTAAAATAGGGTCTCCTAAACAGGAGTGTCCTCTACTGGCAAGTACAACAGTAGAGGGACTACTTTACAAGAAAATGTATTTTTATTCTTTTTTTTTTAACATTTATTAAACTTGTTTTTAATCTTTTATTTAATTTTATTAAAAATGTTACTTATGACACATTTTCTAAGTGCAATAACGCCCTCCAGCGTGGGTAGCATGGGCTATACTAGACCTTCCAGGGGCTATAAGGCCCTCTGCCTGCAGTGTCGGGCCTCATTTCACACCTGGTGGTCTGGTATAGCACAATACCTCCCACCCTGTTGGGTATTATTGCTTACTTAGAATAGATACTCATGCCACCTGCTGTTTCACTCCCCCCCCACAACACACACATAGCACCCATACATTCTCCTTACACAAACTCTTGTTTCATCATTTTAAAAAACAGAACCATACTTCTCATAATAGGTGGTTCTGAGCAGATGGTGAGTTCTTTTTTATAATTAAATTTTATTATGAAACTAATAACCAGTACAAAGAACAAATTAGATAATGACTCACAAATGCAAAACTTGTCGAGGATTAAAAAGGAAACAGAGAAATCCTTAAAATTGTATGTAATAACATCAAGACTAGTATAATCTCTACATCTATAACCAAGCAAATAACATAAAATAATGTATGTAAGATTAAACGAAATATACCAAGCCATTTTAACCAGAAGGTCAAGGCTAAATATCCTAGAAAAATGGGATTATCCCCATTATGCTAAAAAAAAAAAGAGAAAAAAAATGGCAGGATATAACCCCATAGGGGTATTTAAACATTGATACTACCAGAGTCAGCTAAGCTGCAGGTGCCTCCCAAAGGGACCGTATCCAAATAGAGGTGGAAAAAGAAACACAACTTTATTAATTTAAGGAACAAAACTAGGATCCGTTTGAAGTTTGTAAATAACCCATGGGCCCCAAGTCTCCTTGAAAGTATGAAGACTGCTGAATTGCTTACACATAGCTTTTTCAAGACCATAAATAAAATCAACAACTTCTATCCAATGTTGTAATGTTGGGGGCTGTGACTTAAACTAAAATTTGGCAAGGGCCTCTTAGCACAGACCACAAAGATCAATAGCAAAGTCCTAGCAGTTTGCTAGGCATACTGAGCAGACTGAGTGGGCCTGATGGTCCTTTATTGCCAACAAGTTTTATGTAATAACAACTTTATTTGACATGGTCAAAGAGGCAAAGTGGCCTGTGGAATATGCATTAAAACCAGTAAAGGTGTAAGAGAAAGATTGGGGTCAAATAACTGGACAATAACTTGAGAAACTGAAGTCCAAAATAGCTGTATATGCAGGCAAGCCCAGAAAATATGTACATGATCCGCCATATTCTCTCCATATAACCACCAGCATCTTCCTGCAAAGGGACCCTCATATCCTCATATCATGCTATGCAAGCTGAAGTAAAAAAAAAAAGTGTTCTACATTTCTATGCAAATTCTTTTAGGTAAGGAGTTATAGATAAAGTATATGTTACCAAGGCATAGTTCTCCTAATTCACAGGGTCATATTGTACATTTAGATCTGTAATCCGTTTAACTGAAACAGATGCAGTTGATTCAGCTGTCTGGGAATGAAATATTGAGTAGAGAGTACCTATCAAATTATCTTGGGAACTCCCCTTTTGATTAGAAATTAATAAAGTTGTCAAGGGAGAAATGGTGTCTGAGTCTGAGGCGGCAAGGTTCGTAAATAAGTATGGAGCTGAAGATACTGTATCTATAATGGTCTGTGGGTGGTAAACTGTACTTTGTTGGAAGATCCGCAAATATACAAAGTCTGCTGGAGTCCAAAATCTGATGATAAAATATAAGCCCTGCCTGAGCCCAGCAGTGAAGAAAGTTATCTGTTTTAATAAGGGGATTCTGCTGAACCCAGGCTAGGGCAGTTAAATAGACTCATTCCTATCTGAGATGGTGCCACTGGAGGATATGCCAAATTCATAAAACCTCTCTGGTAAAACAGGAATAGTGAGATAATGGGAAATAATTAGGGGAGGCATAAAATGCCCTCCCAACAGCACTTATGCCTAAATTTACCTGAAGTTTGAACAATTACTTATTTTGTAACCCTGCTTTTATCTGTATGCCTAAACTTTATCTGCATCTTGAAATATTGTTCAATTGTAACCCAGCTATCATCTGTTTTCTCTCTGTAACCTGCTGTAACTCTACTTTCTGATACTGTACTGTATCCAGGGTAGCCCCTGAAAAAGGGACCTTCGGGGCTCAGTGGACCTACCCGGTCACCAAAATTCAATAAATAAATAAATAAATTAATGTTAATCATTCAAAGCAAACTCAATATCTTTCCAGCGTGAACAATAAGATGAATTGGTCCACAGGCAAAAAATATGAAAATGACAAGCCTCAGCATACCACTTAAAATTAAGAAAACCAATACTGCCTTTCAACGGAGGTAGATACAGGACAGCAGCCCGAACTCTTGGTTAAAGACCTCTCCAGAGGAAGCAAAGGATTAGCCATTGCCATTTGTGGATGTAAAAAGTATGAGGCAAAAGGGGGAGAGTCTGGCAAAAAGAATAATATTCTAGAGTGTTTTTTGTTTTAATAATAAAAAATGAAACCCATGATTTCTTGGCAAGAAAAAAAGCTGTTTTTTTGTTAAATTCTATATTTCAAATCATATACTATACAAAATAATACATGGACAACCATGCACAACAAGACTGTGTTTCTGTTTTGGGGTTTTGATGATATCCAAGACCTCTCGAGCTTTACTCTCGCGCTCCCTATGTTGTGATCAGAACCCCTCAATGTGAAAACAGCTTTGTTGTACATGACTGTCCATGCATTATTCTCTATGTATTGTAATAATCAGAGTCAACTGCCTACAACCTTGCCACTTTGGAGCTTGATCCCATCAAATTTCAGAAGCTAGGCAGGGTTAGGCCTGGTCAGTAGTAGGTTGGGAGAGATACTGCAGTAAGTGGTGTTAGTAGCTCTGCAGGGGGCACTCTCTCCTTGGTTAAAAAGAATCATACCAATACCTCAGCATGGCATTTAGGGGACACTGTGCTGTTGAAGGTGCTATCTCTCAGATGAGATACTAAATTGGGGCCCTGTCTGCTTGTTATGGTACTTGTTCTGGTGGATGTTTAATATCCCATGGTGCTTCTATAAAAGAGTAGAGGAATTCCTCCAGTGTCATGACCAAATTTCCCTGATTAACACAAATCAATAACAGCTTAACCTGTTTGAATAAATATAGAAACATAGAAACTGATGGCAGATAAGGGCTGCTTGGCCCATCCAGTTTGTTCTTTTTTGTTGTGCTGCTTTTGTGAGGTAGGACTACATCCTCTCCTCTGGGAACACACCAGTAAACTGTTAAATAAGTCTGACAAGGGGGCAGCCAGCACCTCACCGAGTTCCTTCAGCACTCTTGGATGCACCCTGTCTGGCCCCATGGCTTTGTCCGCTCTCAGATTAGCGAGTGCTTTCCTGACCTTCTTCTATGAAAAGGGACTGGTGTCCACTTCCCTCTGCTCCAGGTTCTTGGTGCTTATTTGTGGTCCCTCCCCCTCCCTTTCTACTGTGAACACTCAACAAAAGTATTTGTTTAAGATGTTTGCCTTTTCTTGGTCCTCCTCTGTATAGTCCCCCCTCCTCCTTTTTTAACCACACAATCCCTCCCTTTGTCTTCCTTTTCTCAATTATGTATCTTCCAATTTCCATCTGTATCTCCCTTTCTCCAGCAAAAGACTGACAACAGAAGGAAGCAACATGTTTTGTCAGCAGCAACAATGCTGACCTCCCCCACAGTGATGGCACAATACCGACGCAGGTATTGTGCCGCCCGTTCAATGGGTGTTTTCTGTGGGGGGCTGCACTCCCCACACCCCCCATGTGGCGGGCTCTGCCCCCCAGCACCCCCTGGACTTTAGAATTCCAACTCCAGGTCAGAGTTGATCCAGGAAGGGGGCGGAACACTGGGGGAAGGCAAAACAAGGAAAAAGGACCATTACCACAGATATAGCCATAATGGTCTTTTTTTTTCTGTTCACTCCATCAGTGTCGCCGTAAAGGGTGCACTGACAATGAAAGTGTTTCCAGACCTCCTTTCCTGGTTAACAAAAATTAACTAGTTAAAAAGTCAGCCAGCTCTAGTTGCATTATTGGGCTGTCCATTTTCCTGGCTCTCCATTTCTCAGAAAGTGGGGCTTGCAGCTGCAGATAATTTTAGGGATAGGTGGTGGGGGGCAACTGGTATCCAGTAATTGGTTGTAATATTTAAAAACTATATGCTTTTCTCCTGAAAGTGTGTGCAAGATCTCAACTGCTTTAGAGGGTAAGGATACAGTATGATATACTGAAGTCCTGTTCAGGGTTGAAAACAACGTCTGATATAAAAGTAGATCTATTGTTGGGATTAAGGGAGATCAATTAGTTCAATAAACAGTCACACATTCTAGTATCTTTGCAACTGTGAAAGCTCTTCCTCCACACCTTCACTTTTAGCACAAAATATATCGGAGTGGACTGCATATTATTCCCAGAGGTGCAAATGAGCAGAAGCATACAGGAATTTAGGTACAGCTGTAAAAAATGTCAAACTCAGTTCTAGGGAAAGAGAAGGGATGGAATCCTTCCTTTGTGTGAGCAGGAAAAGTATTTTTTTAGTAACTAAAAGAACTAGTAGCACAAAAAATAACTGGCAGAAAATGGTAGTAATTTTTAAAAGTAGTAGCTTAATACTTTTTTTATTTCTGAAGTGTTTTTTTCTTTTTCTATGTGCACATTAGATGGTTTTCTACCTAATAGTACTGGGTGTGATGTGAAAAGCAGTGCTTTACCTGAAAGCAGAATTGTCTAGTTCTGTTCCTGCCACTACATCATCAGCATGTGACCTGACTCATTGTTACAACACAAGCCCTGCTGCCCGATTGGTGCATTTGTCGTATGTTACCAATCATGCAGCAGGCGATTGTCTCTACTTGGTTACCAGTGATGTCACAGTCAGCGAAATCACAATGCTGATCATGAATAGGGAGGAATAAAATTGACTGTGTGTCTCCAGGCAAAGTGGTGTTGTGTACTAGAAAATCATCTAATTAACAATACAAAAAAAAAAAATGTAGATATAAAAATAGATTGCTGACCACTTCTGAAAGTTATTATTAATTCCAGGCAGTACACTAGCTTTTTAATGCCAAAATATTTCAAATGCGTAAAACAAAGTCAAAAGGTATAGAACATTATGAAAAAGCATGCCCCAGACATCCTTTATAGGTCTTCTGTTTCCTGCATCAAAAGTGGTGGGTTCCATTTCACTTCCTCTCCTCCGTATTTCTTCCATTCATGTCTGCCTCTACAACCCCCTCCCACCAGCTTTTTCATAATTTTTTTTTTACATACATGGGGCTGGATATTCAAAGAGGTTGCGCCATGCGCAAATGGGTTGTGCCTGCGCAAGTCCGAAATTGCGCCATTCTGCCATATTCAGCAGGAGGCAGTTGCGTCCCCAAGTCAAGCTGAGCAACAGTGCAATGCTAATGAAGGCATGCTGAACCGGAGGGGGAGGAACCATGCATAAACTGCACAGCCCGGTATTCAGCAGGCTGTGCAGAGTGTGCAATTTCAACCCCAACCTGCGCCTGCACAACTTTGAGCCAAAAAAAAGTGCGCGAGGCCACCCACAGGTGAGCCGCCACATTGCAGGTGCAACACAGCAGCTGCCACCTGTGGGTGGCCCTCAACCTACTCCTTGTCCCCCTGCAGCCCAATCGCGGGCAAATAGTAACCCCCACCCCCGACTGGCCCGATCGCGGCATAAGTTTAAATATCCCCTCGACTGGCCCGATCGCGGGTATAGTGAAATAACCCCCCACCAGCCCGATCGCGGCAGAGAAAGAGTTCAACCCCCAAGAACATATCCCTGGTGGTCCAGTGGACCTTGAAGCCTGATCGCAGGCAGAAATGAGTTCAACCTCCAAGGACCACCACCCTGGTGATCTAGTGGCTCTCCACCCCACCTACCTACAGAGTTCATCACCCCACCCCCCATCAGCCGGCGGGCTGCAGCATCCCGATTTCAGTTCAGTCACCCGCCGCCTCGCCGAGCTGACTGCTCGTAGCTGCACCATTGGTCAGAGCAAGAGCCAATGGGCAGCAGTCTATATTGTAGTAGAATCCAGATATGTGAATGAATTCATCTGCATATCTGGACTGTCTTAGTATAGTATGGCTGTACACCCCATAGGCTCTGCCTGAACCACCGGGCGCAGGGCCCCACCGCAGTCGTTCTCAGCGGGCGGCAGGCGGGTGGATGCTGCCACCACCGCTGACGGGGAGCGGGTGGTGGGGCCTGTGGGTGGGTGGGGGGCCACTAGATCACCAGGGTAGGTGGTCCTTGGGGGTTTGAACTAATTTCTGTCCGCGACCGGCTTCGAGGTCCACTGACCACCAGGGATATGTTCTTGGGGGTTTGAACCTCATTTCTGCCTGCGATCGGGCTTAGAGGTCCACTGACCACCAGGATATGTTCTTGGGGTTGAACTCATTTCTGCCTGCGATTGGGCTGGTGGGGTGGGTTTTTATTTCATTTATGCCCGCGATCGGGCCAGTCGGGGTGGGGGATGTTTAAACTTATGCCCGCGATCGGGCCAGTCGGAGGGTGGGGATGTTTAAACTTATGCCCGCGATCGGGCTGCAGGGGCGCTGGCCTCGACGCTGCTGCTCGAGCGGGCTGCAGGCGCAAGTCCTCAGGGATCGCGCGACCTGCATGCTAATGGAATGCAATGAAGAATAGATGCAAATGGCCCCCCTGCACCTTGCATGAATTATGGCCCATTTGCATGTCACCTTTGAATATCAGAAATTTGCGTGATGGCGCAATGGTACTGTGCCACCGCATCTTGAATGCTCCTCTGACCACTTGAGGTGGTGCAAGTTCCACTCTTGCCATGTACAGTGGCTGTGGCCGGGGTGATATTCAAGGGGTTGCTCAATGGCACAACTCCATTGAATATCGCCCCGGCCACACCCCTGCTCAACTATTTTGTGCAGCGCGAGGGCTTGCGCCACAAAATAGTGCAGTTTGAATATCCAGCCCATAATGCACTGCTAGTCCAGCTGAGATGCAATATCTATGCTTCAGTGGGGTCCTACTTCCACCCATTTCTGCAGCTGGGTGGACCAGAGCACTGAGAGGTTAAGGGACTTGCTCAAGGTCACACAGCAAATAATTGGCTCTAGGTTTGAATCTTTGTTCTGCTGGTTCCCAGGCCAGGGCTCTAACTGCTAGACCACACTGTCCCAGTGCTTATTGGTTAAACTACATTTGTTGACTGTTCTCATGTCACTATGAAGGGATTTTAAGGAACCAACAAAACAATCCCTGCTGCACCTGATGTTTATTGTTTGGGATCTGCTTTTGTGATAATACTTATCTATGACCAAAGCATTTTAACAAGTCAGATTATTCATGTTTCTCCTAGAACCTAAATTGGAGCAAGATTACCTTTCCTAACAACATCCTATAGAAAACTGACTCCATGACAAACACTTGAATTTCTTCTTTTTTAGGAATTAAAGTTCTGTTGTGAACACAGATTATCGCAGGAAATCATTTTCACACTCTGGAAATGACTTTCTCATGGCTCATTTCAACATGCAGGCACAAAGGAAACCAGTGGAACCAGTGCTAGGCCAGACAGATCCAGTCACTAGTACAGTTGGATAAGCACCACTGAGTACAACAACACCTCATAATAGCAATAGCAGCAGCTGCAGTGGCAATATTCGTTTAAGAAAAGTGTCTCTTGCATAGTATGAGGCTTCAACAGACTGCTTTTATAATGAGACTGGGGTGCATGCTGACATGGTCAGTAATGGTCTTGATATAATTATGTCTCCATCTTTCCTGCATTCTGCCCCATAAATGAGTACAGCAGCAGTATGGATTAATCTTTCTTTTTTATGGTGAGGTAGAAGATGTTTAAAAGAGATGGACACTGTGTAACACAATCATGATTCTTTTTTAATTTATATTTTTCTCTCTTCACCATTCAGCCTTGCATCAGGATTGACCACATGCCACCCAAATATTATTTATTATTCTTTTATTTATTTAGTTTTTGTTGACTGGGAAAGGAGGGCAAGGCAATTCTGCCTAGTTTCAATCTGATCGGGGAGGTGGGGGGTTACAGATGGAAGGCAACTCATATTGAACTAGATTAAGCTGTTAATGGTATTTTCAAGGAATGGGAGAAATTTGGCCAGGAAACTGGGGAAATTCCCCTGCTGTCTGAAATAACACATAAAGATTTTAGGGATTGAATTTGAGGAAGGGGATATAGCCTTAAGTAATTGGACAGAGGTTTTAGAGTGGTGTGATTAAAAAAGTAAGAATCTGGAAAGGCTGGAAAGTATCTAAATTGATAATAGTTTTCATTTTAAAACAATACATTATACCTCAGCTGTTAAACATAGGGTAGGGGAGTCCACTGCCAATGATATTGGAAACAAAGATACTCAGGGCCCAATTCCAAAAGCAACTAGACTGACGCAAGGTGCTTGAGTCATACAGCAACGATGCAATCTGCACCTTGCATCAGAAATTGCGGCAATCCCTATTCTAAAACATGGTCTGCACCAGAATGGAAAGCCGCTGTGGCAAACAGGCACTGCGCCACTCTTGCAATCCACATCAGGGTATGCCAGGTCACAAGGGGACTTGCACCATGGCGGAGCTGCAACATCCCATTTTTTGGCATTCTGAAAACCCCACTGTGGCCATAGCAAGGGGACCAAATTAGACCAGCCAGGAGGTGTTCTACACCCCTTGCGCCATTGTCCCACAAGATGGGGAACTGGTAAGGGGGCTCCCTATGTGGGGTCCAAAGGAAGAAGGGACAGGGGAGTGCTTTAAGTGTGTTGGGGAGCAGGTGGGCATGCAGAGGGGGGGACTGGGCACCCCATGGGGGGGTGCCATTATTATAATTGATTATGTGCAATCACCATAATAGTTATATGAATGGCACCCGCGCTGGGTGCCCGATCATCCCCGGCTTGCCCATTTGCCTCCAAAGCTCCCCATCGCAGCGCCCATGCCCCTTTCTGCCCTGGACCCTCTGTTTCTTCCTTTATGTATTACGCCAGATGGGGGGAGCAAGATCTCTGTGTCATGTCCCGGGGGTGTACCAATTGTTTGGCGCTAACCTGCGAGTATGGCAACTCCTGGGTTTTTGGCACAGGCACCCTGGATTTTACAGAATCAAGTGCAAGGTCCCTTATGCTCCCAGAGTGCACCACAGCCCTAGATCACTGAAACTTGCAGCAATCTAAGAGCTCTTTTGGAATCGGGCCCCCAGTATTGTTTTCCAAATGTTTTGGGGAAGTTGCCTGTACCTGAGAAAAAGAGAATTTACAAATCTACCAAAGAAAAAAGGTGGGGTTGGTATGATCAACCCAGTAGTATTTCTCCATACATTGTTTTGGACAGGGATTTTGAAAATTGCTAAACAACAGAGAATGATCAATAGTCCACAAATAGATAAAAGGGACCTTAGAGATATATCTAACCATTGGATAGAACAACGACTGAAAAATTCACTGTGATTGAATAGCCCACCCTATATAGTACCCACAATCAAGAAACTGTTTCTGTGGAAAATATAGAAATCTTCACCAGTAGTACAGAACAGGAAACAACTGTATAATACAGTACTAGCAAAAATAGGACCACAAGAACCTGACTTTAAATTCTGCAAACCAGAAAAAAGATCCTTGGCTATCAATTATTTGAGTGCAGGATACCATGTCAGATGTGGGACAGTACAAGCCACTTAATCGGGATGCGGATAAACGGAATGTCTGCATTATTGGAACATCCCACCAGGAACTGATTAAGTGGCTATGTAACTCTATGGCAACCACAGCTGCTTAAAGGAGACACCCCTGGAATTACCAGCCACTCAGCTGGGATGGACAAAGACGTTAGGGGAAAGTATGCCCCTCTCAAAGTCCTTTAATTGTCTCTCTAATCCCCATTTTTACACCTAAAAAGGTAAGAATTTCTTTTTCCCACTGCTCTCCCTGTTCCCAATTGCTGTGTCTGACACCCAAGATTAATGTTTCTTCCCCTAGGTGAGACTAAAGTGTCACATTGACTCACTCTTTTTTTATTTCTCCATCCTCTGTTGTCTGTGTCTTGCTTCTCTCTCTTCTATCTCTGGCAGCTCCTTCCTCATGCCATTCTCGCTTTGCTCATAAGCTTACATTTTGCAGTTCAATTCTGCATGTTAATCTGAACCTGTGCATTAGTCAGGTGCTGTCTTTGTAGAGAGAAGCAACGAGAGTGAGAAGCGAGAGAGAGGCAGCCTTACTGTTGGATTCACTGAGTGATCTCCGGACTAATGCATAGGTCACAGGACAGAGGCATAAAATAAAGAGAGTAACACTGAATGCTGAACAGGGAAGGCAAGTAAACAGCTGTTACCTTACTGTAGGTTTTGTTACTACACTCGCTGAGTGGTCTCCTGACTAATGTGTAACTTGGAGGACGGAGACATAAAAAGAGAGTACGCTGAACAGGGAACGCAAGTAAACAGCTGGCTCTATAAATGAAATCACTGCAAACTTGCACTTCTGATAAAAGGGACAGCTGCTTAAATGGGATGAAAGGGCTGCCACCAGGCCTTCCCTTAAGCAGCTTCTACCGTACTATGGCTCTGCATGTATGGGAAACTACATGTACGAGGTAATGATAGACATAAACCTATAGATGAAATTGCATGCCCATACCCTGAAAGCCAGACACAGGAAGAAACTGTAGAACATTTCCTATTAGAATGCCTCTATACAATAAACATATGGGAATTCCTAGCTAACAAATGGAAGCTAGCATGGTTAAAAAATGTGTATTACAAAATTCTGGTTTTTGGAAGAGTTCCCTGTAACACTGTGGAAATATAATAAAACACACATTGATAGTATTTTTTGCATGCTTAAAGTTCTATCCGTGGCAGGCAAGATGCAGATCTGTGCTACAACAGCAAAGAATGTCATTCATTTCAGTAAGCAGATTGTGTGACGCAGCATATAAAGAAGCATATGGAAATGATTTTAAATATAATTCCTGACATGAAGTACAGGAGATGTGGAATGGAGTCGCTATCAACTGTTAAAATAGAGGGTATAGGGGAACAATACAGTGTATTTTTTTTGTTGTGTTTGATTGGAGAGATTAGGTACGCTGGTTAAGAGAACCAATATGAACAGTTTTTTGTATGTAACTATATAAGTCCATTTTTTTTTCATTTGTTTTCCTTTTCTGGCCTTATAATGAGTTGTTTAATTGAAGTTTTAGTGGTTTGATGAGTATGATTGCAATTGTTCTGTTTTTCAATAAAATTCCGTTGCTCTTTTCAAGAAGTGCCACTGGATCTTTAATGTTCAGACTAAATCTGAAGTATATTCAAATGTCTGTGAAGCAGACCTACCTAAATGCGATACAGTTTATAACATTATACACAGGTTTGCCTCACAGTCCAGTCGATTGACACATCATTATGACTTATATAGTAAACTCAACTGGTTATCGCCAAAAGACAAAATATTGTTTGAAATGGGGGTTATATGTTTAGAGTACAAAACTCAGGTAAGCCACAATGTCTTAGACAACTTTTTTATGCCCCATGAACTGTCAGGTCTGAAATCCATAGATCTGCTGATTCTGAAATGTTGGTATTGCCATTTGCTAAGGCTAAATAGGAACATAAATCCTTTTCTTATACAGGCCCAAAAAAACTGGAATGTCTTTCCTCTAGACAATCAAAGGTCAAGGACAAAAGCTCAGTTTAAAAGTTAATTAAAACAACATCTAATTGCACAATCCAGATGCCATTGTTTTCTGACAACCTTATTTTAGTATTACTATCATCTTTGTGCAGGTATGCTGACAGAAATGGGATTTGATTAGTTAATTGCTTATGTCTGTGAAACTATTTTCTGTTCTTCATATTCTCACCAGAGTGCTTCTGCTTGGCATACTAACTAAAACACTGGTAACTCTGCATCACTAGAAGGCTATGCTTCTGCATAGGGTGATAAATCTCAGAGATGCATGAGGTGGATATACACACACACACACACACACACACACACACTCACACACACACACAGATTTTAAGGTGATTGGAGCATTTGAATAAAACTGAGTACAGACTTGACCTGGTTGGACACACACTCACACTGTAAGTTTTAAGCTGAATGGCGCAATTGAACACAAATTTGTCACAGAATTTAAAATGTTTGGTGGGTTCAAAAAATAACCTAGCCAGAGAGTTTCACCATTAGGCTATAAATTCAGAGGTTTAATTACTGACAAGGCTGTTTGTGTGTCTTCTGGCCTTAAGCCATGAACTTCTGAAGAAGGACTGGTTGGTCCAAAAGCTAGAGCACTTTGTTCTTGTTGTTACATCTATGTTGGTCCATTAAAAGGTATCAAATCATTTGCTTCTGGATCTATTCTGGCCTTAAGGAACAGTCATGGTAAGAACAGAGCCTGCATTCCATCTAGCAATGTGTAGGAGACCTAAGAGATAGATTAGGTATCAAGTTCTCTCTGAGCTTAGCTGAGAGGCAAGTTATAGTGTTAGAATAACTTAGTCTGTAGTATTTTCCTTTCTAACATCTGTTATTCAACACCATTTATTTGTTTTACTGTAAATGCACATTTTCTCAATTGTACTGTATATATCCTGTTATTGTAAACACTGATTTCTGCAGTAAAGAATCTATTTACATTGAAGCAGTGACTGTGGCATATTTGCAAATGTAACTACATTATTTTCACTGGCAAAGAGAAAACTCTGTTTAGCATCCATCAGACGAGGAACATTCTACCAGATTTGAACTGTGTAACTGTGTTGACCTTCCCCAGCCTTACGCAGGGAAGAGCTGATGTCCTGGGAGGGACCCAGGTGGTGGCAGCTGAAAGAAAAGATGCAGACAGCTCTCTAGAAGCTGATACAGCCCTGAAGAGAGAGTTAATTGCAAATACTATCATTTATTTTATGACTGTATATATTCTGTATATAATTTTGTGTAATTTTATTGCAGCATGAAGTGTTTTCTGTATATTTTTGTACTGTGCTTTTCTGTTCTTGTCAAACCTGAAAATAAGCCCTAGGCCTAGCATGGCTTAGCCGGTTAACAAGAACTAAAGAAATAAATGTCCACTTGAACAATCCTCAGTAAAGGCCAAAGTAACCTTGGTTTAGCATCTCATCCAAAAGACGGCACCTCATTAATGTAGCACCCACCTCATGCTGCACTACAGTGTCAGTATTGGGATTCACCCCCAGTTACTGGTATGAGGATGAGACCCACCACCTTTCAATCTGCAAGCCTCAGAGGTGAGTGTGCAGCCTGCTGAGCCACTGACACTGTTGCAATAACCCAGTTCCCTATCCCTATTTAGTAAAGATCCTGTGGAGGTCTCAGTTCTCCAACTACTGGTGCTGGCACCCCAATGGTTGCCATTTTTCTCAATTGTTCTTCCATATTTCCCAGGGAAGAGTATCCAAAACAACTTAATTCACATGAAAGAAGTATTGGAAAAAGGTGTACCGGGGGGGGGATTTAGAAGGTTTATTTGCTAATTTTAGACCAAGAAAAGGCCTTTGATCCCATATCACATGACTATTTATTGGCAGTTTTGATAACATACAGTGTACCAGATCATTTTATCCATATAATACCCAGGTTACATAAGAATACTACATTTTTGCCATTGGGTAACAGCTGGATTGGGGCATGATGCAAGATTAAAAAAGGGCTGCACAAGAGCTGTCCTGTCAGTCCATTATCATATATCTTTAGCTTCCATCGTATTTTAAGACTTATTAAAAACCAACAAGCAATTGAATCTATTTCTTTAAAAAAATTGTTCAAAAGCTGTTAAAACCATAAGTTATGTGAATGATATGGTATGATTTTAATAATACAATATCAAGCTTCAGGAATATGGGCCATAGCAGAAACAGAAACACTGACAAACATAACAGGAACCTGATTAAACCAAGACAAAAGCACTGGCTTAGCTATGGGAGGTTTAGCAGCTGTAAACATAACAACTACTAGAGATCAGATAGACATCCTGGATATGCAATTTGGCTACAGTGATAGGGCTATAAAAATTGGTAAATAAAACTCAATTGCAGAGAATAAAATAGTCAAATGGAAGAACTGGCCTATGACCAAAAAAGAAAAGTGTTTATTTAATTAAACCTTTAATGGTTCCGGTACTTCTGTACATTTCTTATATCCCCCCGCCCCATAGTATACAAGCACAGATTTATGGGATATTCTTCCAGCTATTGTGGGGTAGTAGGCTAAATCCCATAAAAAGATGTCATACCTATAAATCCTTAAAGAGCAACTATCTATTATAATAAAAAGCCCCAATACTCTAGATATACACCAATTAAGTTCTAACTTTTTTGTTTTCTAGTTACTTGTTAGTTTTCTTACTTTTTCCTGCTGTTTGTCTACTAAATATTGTAGATAATACAGTACTTATTTCACTGAATCTTTCAAAAAGAATCTGTCTCTCCTCTGCTAACCACACAATTGCTGTTTGTGATTATCAGTCTCTTGTCATGGTGTGCACTATGATGTCATAAACAAAGGCACTGTGAGGTGAACAGGGGAGAGGCAAATGTTTTCAAATGTTTCCTCTACAGACATTTTAGATGGATTATCAAGATGTGCTGTCAGTCTTTGAAAAGAACATTGAAACTAAAAAGTTGTATTGTTTTTCTCAGAAGAAGCCAGAAGGGGAAGGAAACATATTCAACTCAGTGCTTTACAGTAACTGGTAATTGCTATTTTTCTTTTAAACTTAGATTGTGGGCTTTTAGTGACACTGTAATTTGTTTGCTGTCTTTACTTAGAATTGTTTTTGGGCTGTTGAAAATTTAAAACATAGTGGTGGTGTATTTCTTTGCTGTCTTTAATTGCTGCAAATTTAGTCTTGGCTTGTCTGACTTGCCCTGTAGTTTGGGTGAGGGGTGTTAATTGTCTGGCCTCTGACCTCAGCTACGTGATAACTGGAGGTGGGGCTTAGTCAGAGTTGAGGTAGCAAGTGAGTTTTGTTTTCTCAGAAGAAGCCAGAAGGGGAAGGAAACATATTCATCTCAGTGCTTTACAGTAACTGGTAATTGCTATTTTTCTTTTAAACTTAGATTGTGGGCTTTTAGTGACACTGTAATTTATTTGCTGTCTTTACTTAGAATTGTTTTTGGGCTGTTGAAAATTTAAAACATAGTGGTGGTGTATTTCTTTGCTGTCTTTAATTGCTGCAAATTTTCGCCCCCCTTCCCCTTCCCCCAACTCTTAGTTATATGCCCTGTTAAATCTGATTGACAGGAGCTAAACACAGGGGATAGTAAGGGGTGTGGAGTAGGAGGGGCATAAGGGAGAAGAATCCCACCCTCAGCACAAGTGTTTTGACTCATTTATTTATTTATTGGTTTATTTTCTTTTTTTAAAAAGAAAAGTATCTGAGGATCAGTGGCAGGATTTTTAGGACAGTAAATTAATAAAAAGGGAACTAGGAGAGCTTCAGTAACAGACAAGTAGTGGAATAGCAGTATAACTGCAGTATAATGTGGGGAGTGGTGCAATGCAGTGGCTGTGGGGCAGCCATATTCAGGCAGACCTTCTGGACACTGAGGTGCTGCCCTATCTGCATGCATCTCTCTGGACTGTGGGATGAGGTAGCCAGACTCAGAGTGGAAGTAAACTGGGTAAGGAGTACCATCACCCCTATCTAGAGACCACCCAGTCCAATGCAACTGCCTCAAAGGATGCTGAGAACGAGGAGCACTTGGGTGACAGTGGGCTCAGGGAGGGTTAGAGCGGTCAGACAGAGGCACATCCCAGATTCTATTCCACTCAAGAACTCATATGCCGCACTGGCAAATGGGGACAACCAAATAGAGGTACCCAGAGAAGTGGAAGGAAAGGATGTGGAGGTTAGCCAAGGAGGTGACCCCAGCAGGGAGAGCAGTGGACCCAAGAGGAGGAGGAAGCAAATCCTGGTGGGGGACCTCCATCATAAGAGGGATCCAGCTAGGAACACAGGAGGGGGAGGACAGGGAGGTGAGGTGCCTACCAGGTGCCACGGCATGGAGGGATGGAAGGAAGATCCTGGGGATCACTGGGAAGGCAAGACGGGAGGGTGAGCTGGATGTCATTATCCACCTAGGTACTAATGACCTGGCAAATGGGGAGCCAGAGGAAGTTCAGGAAGAGTTTAAGAAATTGGGGAGGGGTCTCAAGCAAGTAGCTACTTCTGTCACTTTTTCAGAAGTACTACCTGTGAGAGGCAAGGGAGAGCATAGGGGTGCATGCATCAGGAACTTTAACTGATGGCTGAAGAACTGGTGCTGTGAGGAAGGGTTTGGATTCACTGGTAATTGGGGACCCACCTGGAGGGATGGAGGTTTGTTCAAGCCTGATGGCCTGCATCCATCCTGGAGGGGAATCCAAGCACTCAATGATAAGTTTAAATGCTACATTGACAAGCATTTAATCTAGCAAAGGGGGGTGGCAGGCCAGCAAGGAGGGTACCTACTTGCTCACCCCCCACAGCTAGCAGTGGAACCAGTGAACTGGAGGACTGGCTATCTCTACAAAGCAGTGTGCAAAAGATGGAGATTAGCACCCAAGAGGTGGATAGGCAGAAAAGGGGCAACATTCAGCAGAAGGGCAGACAGCAAGGAGAACCAGGGATAAAGAACAACCAAGGAAGGGGCTGGAGTAGAACAGCGAAACAGTCTAGGGAGATCAAATCATGGAAAGCCATGTGTGCCAATGCCAGGAGCCTTAGCAACAAGATAGAAGATCTGGAGGCTGTCATGGTGCAGTCAGACCTGGACATTGTGGCCATCACTGAAACCTGGTGTAATGATAACCACGACTGGGAGATGGCCATACCTGGCTACAACATATTCAGAAGAGACAGGGCAGGTAGGAAGGGAGGAGGAGTGGTACTGTATGTGAAAAATGACATAAGGGCCACAGAGATCCAGGAGGAGCAAATTGGGGGAGAGATACTGTGGGTTAAGCTGGAAAGGAAAATGGGGCCAGCCATCCGCACAGGTGTGGTCTATAGACCACCAGCCCAGGAGGAAGAAACAGATAGGGAGCTGATGCTAGCCATCCAAAGGATGGCAGACAAGGGTGAGGTAGTACTGGTTGAGACTTCAATATTCCAGACGTGGACTGAAGCATCCCAGCAGCAGCATCAACTAGGAGCAGATTTATCCTGGACTCCTGGGTGCCTCCTCAAGCAACTGATCATGGAACCAACTCGGCAGAAGGCAATACTGGGCCTTGTGCTCACAAACAGGGACAGTGTGATAGGGGTAACAGCGGGGGAGCAGCTAGGGAACAGTGACCACCAGTCATTGTGGTTTGAAATTACAGAAAGAGCAGAACCAAACCACACAAAAACATGTATCCTGGATTTTAGGGGGCAGACTTAGGGAAAATGGGGAGATACTTGAAAGAGGCATTAAGGGGAATGGAGCAGGAATCAGGAGTTGAGGAACAGTGAGCAGTATTTAAAATGGGGATTACAAGAGCAGCAGAATTATGCATTAAGCAGGTTAGCAAGAGGAAAAGGAAGAGGAGACCATTATGGTTTTCCAAAGAGGTAGCAAAGAAAGTGAAAGCCAAAAAGACTGCATTCAGGCAATACAAAAAGACACAGGCAGAAGGGGATAGGGAGAAGTACCAGGAGAAGCAAAGGGAGGCAGGGAGGTCAGTAAGGGAAGCAAAAGCTCAGACAGAAGAACACATTACAAAATCAGTGGGTAGAGGGACAAAACCTTTTACAGGTACATGAGTGAAAAAGAAAGACAAAGGAGGGATAGTGAGACTGAAGGGGAGGATGGGGCGCATGGAGGATGACAACAGTAATGCTGACATATTGAACAGGTATTTCTGCTCAGTCTTTACTGAGGAAGAGGAGGGTAATGGGTCTGAAGGGAGTACAAGGGGTGAGAATGGTGCAGAAATGGATACAAGTCCCTTTACATGAAAAAGGGTACTGAAGGAACTGGAAGTAATAAGAGTTGATAAAGCAATTGGACCAGATGGGGTGCACCCCAGGATCCTTAAAGAACTAAGAGAGGTGGTGGCTGAAACTCTGGCTATCCTGTTTAGCCAATCACTGGAAACAGGAGGTACCCAAAGACTGGAGGATAGCAGATGTAGTCCCTTATACAAAAAGTGGGAACAAAGAGGAAGCGGGAACTACAGACCAGTCAGCCTCACCCGGTAGTGGGAAGATCATGGAAGCACTGCTGAAGGAGAGCGGTGGAACATCTGGTTGTCAATGGACTACAGGACCCAAGCAGCATGGTTTCATCAGGGGAGACATGTCAGACCAACCTCTGAATTTTTGACTGGGTGACTAGGGAGGTGGATCAGAGGAGGGCAGTGGACATGGCCTATCTGGACTTAGCAAGGCCTTTGACACTGTGCCACATAGAAGACTATTACACAAACTGGGGAATATGGGTGTGGGCAGGACAGTAGTGTGGTGGGTAGGTAACTGGCTGGGCGGCAGGACACAGAGGGTGGTGGTAAATGGCTGTCACTCCACAGAGGAAGAATGACCAGTGGGGTACCACAGGGATCAGTGCTGGGACCGGTCCTATTCAACATCTTCATCAGTGACATTCATAGGGCCTAGAAGGCAGAATTTCACTGTTCACTGATGACACAAAGCTCTGTAACAGAGTAGACACACCAGAGGGTTTAGACAGAATGAGAAGGACCTGCAGAAACTTGAGGAATGGTCAGGGGTTTGGCAGTTGAAATACAATGCAAAGAAGTGCAAGATAATGCTTATGGGGCACAAAAATCCTGGCACAATATATCAGTTGGGGGGTGAGGATATAGCATGCACCAAGCAGGAAAGGGATCTTGGGGTTATCATCTCTGATGACCTCAAGGTAGGGGAAACAGTGTGACAAGGCAGCAGATAAAGCAAATAGGATGCTGGGATGCATAGGCAGGGGCATCACCAGCAGGAAAAGGGAGGTCATAATTCCACTATACAAAACACTAGTGAGACCCCACCTGGAGTACAGTGTACAGTTCTGGAGACCTTACCTATTAAGGACATAGACAGGGTAGAGAAGGTTCAGAGGAGGGCAACAAAGATGGTACATGGATTGCATCACAAGTCCTATGAGGACAGGTTGAAGGAACTGAATATGTACTCCCTGGAGGAGAGGAGGAAGAGAGGGGATATGATAGAGACATACAAGTATCTTACAGGGAGGAACAGGGTGCAGGAATACACTATTTTTAAGTGAAAAGATGTTCCAGGACTAGAGGCATGGGATGAAGTTGGAGGAGGGCGATTCAGAGGAAAGCGTGAGGAAGAATTTCTTCACAGAATGGGTGGTGGACAAGTGGAACACCCTGCCTGAGGAAGTGGTGGGGGCTGAAACAATCACGGGATTTAAGAATGCATGGGATAAACATAAAGGAATTCTGGAGGTCAGGGGTAAGGGGCAACAGACTTCTAGGAAAACATAAACTGAACTTACAAGCTCAAATGGGCAGACTGGGTGGGCCATAGGCCCTTATCTGCCGACACTGTCTATGTATCTATGTATCTATGTCTATCAAATTGTAACAGCTGAAACACCTTATTTATGAAAGCACATGATGAAGTGTAGAGTTACACTTTAAAAGGAGGAGGACTAGGGCTGGTGAATCCTATGGTTTTCTTTTTTAAGTATTTTCTTTGTATCTAATGTGGCACCAGCTGTGCAAAGGAAAAATAGTTTGGACTACTCTTTTTTCAAGAATGGTGCACCCCTATAATCCTTCTCTGGAGGAGGGGAAAAATTAGATTTCTCGAAACAGGTTTATGGGGCTCCATCTCCTTTCATAAAGGAATGTTTCAGTAGACTCAGACATTGCAAACTCACTTTGGCACAAACTGAATCTTTGACCAGGAACAAGCTCTATGCCTTAATCATGACGACTTTCTTTCCTGAAGACCCGGTTTTTGCAAGAAGCTTACAGGTACCAGAAAATATCATTTTAACAGCCCTAAACAACTCAAGAATCCCAGCCAAAATGTGGGGACACAATTTGGATATGTAGCCATGAACACCACAATATCAAAGACCATCAAAAATACAACACGGTTTCAGAAAGATGACAGGAATACATCACAAAACCTGAAACCATACAACATTTTTTTATTATTTTTATTGTTCCTTCATTGAAAACATTTACCCCATTTTGGCAGAAAATTGAAAGAACCAAGCTTTGCACACATGATATATGATGAACTAGTCTTTGGACATTTAGGTAAAGAATGGGGGAGATGGCACACTGGGACTCTTCAAGTCATACTAGCATGCATAAAATGGTCTGTCTAACAGACCAGATGTCAGTGGCTTTTGCAACAGAAGAATGTAACCATATTAGATAAATTTCATTAAGTCCATCAAGAACTTTTACTGATATATCAAAAAGAAGTAAAAAAGCTGGCACAAATGGCTATGTAAATGGAACAAGAAGTTTATTGCGATCCATAAAAGAAACCATAGTAAAAACACCCCAACGCTTTGAACCTCCCTGTTCTTCCTTCTGGAAAGGGGTACATTTGTTAGGGACATAAAAGGGCAGGCCTGATTGTATCACCAGTACAGGATACATAAAGGATAACCTGAATAACCATGTATTTTGTACTGTTTTCTTTGATATATTCCAGCTTGAAGTTTCTAAATATGTAAGGGCGGGAATGAATTGTTGTGTGTTATTTTTGAAATCTGTATCTGTTTTTGATTTTTCAATACAAAATGTACCACTTCTTTTTTAAGAAGTGCCATGAGATCTTTAGCACCCACCCGAACAACCACCAGACCAGGCAGACAGGACCTCGGTTAATTGCTTCATTCGAAAGAAAGCCCCTCAGCAGTGCAGCACCCCTTCATGCTGCACTACAGTGTCAGTATTGAGATTTATTCCAAATTCCTTGTGGGGGTAGAACCCACAGCCTTCCAATCTTGTAGCCTCAGAGGCAAATGTGCAACCTGCTGAGCTACTGACACTGTCACAATAACCCATTTCCCTACTCCCACTTAGTGAGGATCCTGTGGGGGCCTAGGGTATAAGAGTACTGGTGTTGTCACCCTGATGGCTGCCATTTCCCTCTAGTGTTTCTTTCATGTTTCCTCTTGCCCCCTCTGCCTACCAGCACCATGCTAGTAGCAGTGCCCTATAACTTAGCATGTACACAGCTTGCCCCTACCAAGGAGCAAGCTCTCTGACCCACAGCTAGAGTCGCTGCAGTGGCAGAATGTGCCCCCCCCCCTCCAGCTGGGACATTTCTACCAGCTATAGTGCTCATCCTGTCCTGGCCACCTGATACAAGTGTTCCAACTCTCAAGCACCCTGGCAGCACTAATGATTCCCTTGAACACTGAACTGCAGAAGGTCAGATGATCAGATGTCTCTCAGTACCCTGAAATTTGTATTTAATACTGCTTAAAAAGAGCATTTTAATAATTACAATTTCTTTACTGAGGAATTAACTAAATTGTTATACTAGTTCCGATATCATGAAGTCATTCAATATCACGTTATTCACATCAGAAACAAAACCTCTGTGAGATGCATAACTTTTCATCTACACAGTGTCATCTTCTGCAGAATAAAACACTGGAAAACAGGTATGCAAACTTAAGAAATTAATATTTATTTTCAATTGTCCAGATCTACTATAAACAGCCTTCCCTTGTGTACCCTGGCACACCCTGTTTGGATTATTACTGCCTGTATTCCCACCCCATCCCACCCCAGAGACTAAGCTCTACTGAGGAAGTGCTCAGAGTATAGGCATACCATAGGTTGGGATCATAGTAACAGAGTAATTTAAGGTTAGAGTGGACTCCGTGTCCATCAGATCTGAGTCCACCTCTCCACCCACCTAATAAGCAGGGATTCATAAGTATGCTGTGGAAACATGTAGTAATTTATAGTAACTGGCTGAAGACATAGCTTTTTGGTAGTTGTCCCAGCTCTTTAGAATGGTCTCCCATGGGGTGTCCAGATGTTTTGCATCCTAGCCCATGTTAGAAGTCATGTGAAGGCTGTTCTTTCTAAAGAAATGTATCTGAATTGGACTAACTTCCTTTTACACACTTAGCAAATGTTTTCAAATGCCTTGGGAGTTTGAAAATGTTCTTTATAAATAACAGTTTTCTTCCTACTCCTCATTCCTGGGATGTGTGCTGAACAGTTTAGTAGATCTGAATGTTGGAGGAGATTTTCTGATCCTATGTTTCTAAACCTAAGACAGTGATGAGCAGGGATATATGTGCAAGCTGTTTAGGAGCAAGTGATTATTGGATCTTCAGAATCAAACCAATAATCTCTGGCTCTCAGCTGTCTCTTAAGAATTGTGGCATACCTCTGCAGCACCTGTACCAACATTTGCTAGTAGTAGCAAGGTTGCAACCACACTCCAAACATTTCACAGCAGTTGCCTGCCAGTGCTGGCTTAAGTTTAGTGCGGATGTGCTAAACCCAAACCACAAGAAATGACTAAGCAAAAACATATGGTTGTTCAGTTCTTTTTATTGGGGAAGGGGGGCTCCAAATATTTGTGGATCAAAGACTACTTTGGGTGAATTTGATTTGGGGGACATTCAAAATCTGTAAATCATGTTCTCAGAACCAAGCTATCCAAAAATCTAAATCAATAATCCTAACATCACCTCCAGGGTTGCCTGTGCTCTTTTGGGCTGGATTTGTTGGTCCCAGCATATATTTCATTGAAGTCAATGCGTGATGAAGCCTTTTCAGTTGCAGACCACATATATTGGAACAGCTAGCCATTATCATTGCAACGGGCACTTTCAGAAAGAAGCCCTGCTTAAACAGTTGAAAAACTCATTCATTCTGCAACGCATTTCTTTAAATATAACACAATAGGTTATGTTTTCCTCCCCCTCCCCGCTTCTTGATGCCATTTTGGGCGTTTCAGTACTGCTGTTTTGCTAACCTGTTTGTTTAGGTGTGAGTGCAAGCCTTTTGGAACGTTTGGAGAAATGCCATGTACAGGAAATTCCATTCATTTTAGAGATGCTATCATTTTACCAGTGACCGTCCTTGACCTCAGATGGTAACCATCTTTTGGTTTGAAAACTAAGATTCGGAAACATGTTGCAGATATTGCAGGAACCAATAGCTATCTATCCTGCATCACTGTCATCTGAACATAAAAATATAGAATCGTGAGCAGGTGATATACGATGTGGGAATATGGGCGTGATGAGTCTCAATGCCAGAACACAAGTGGAATATTAATGACCAGCAATTACAATATCCACAAATGGATGGGCAATACATGGATGTCTCCCCACTCACAAACTCTTTTACAGACTGGATAGTATATCACTTATCTAGGTTGGTTGTTTTTGTTGATTGGTAAAGCAGGCCTAAGAAATGTTTTTGTGGTTCAACTTCAATCAGGGCTATACATACAAACATATGAATGTGCCAGCAGAAACAGACCACCCAGTCTATCTAAGTCTGCTCAAGTGTGCAGCTAGCATCCCTAGTTTTCAGCTACCCCCCCTTTGTCATCCCACTGCCTCCCCCCACCCTCACTCTCCCCTGTTCCATGCCCTTTAAAGCTGTTCACAGATTTACACGATACCACCCATTCTGGTAGTGCATTCCATTTTGCTACTATCCTCTCTGTGAAACAGAGTCTCCTCATTTCCCTCTTAAATCTTCCCCCTCTAGTCTTAGCCCCTGCCCCCAGGTGTCCCTCACCTTCCTTAGCTTAAAGACCCATCTGCCTGATCCCTATTGATTCCCCTCAGATACTTGAATGTCTTATCATGTCCCTCCTGTCCCTGCTATCCTCCAGGGTGTACATATTCAGGTCTCCCTGCCTGCTCTCATAGTCTCTCCCCTCCATTCCACATATAATCTTTATTGCCCTCCTCTGCACCCCTTCCAATAGCCTGATATCATGCTTCAGGTATGGCCTCCAAAACTGCACATAATACTCCAAGGGTGGCCTTACCAGTGACCTGTACAGGGGCAAGATCACCTCACTTCTCCTGGAAGAAAACCCCCTTGCTATGCACCCCAGCATTCTGTTAATTTTCGAGCCTCTCTCCTGCACTGGGCAGTATTGTTCATGGTCCCTGTTACCATTACCCCTAGGTCCTTCTCCCCCTCAGTGATCCACAGCTTAACCCCTCCTCCCCCAGCCAGTATTCTCTCCTTGGGTTCTTCGCCTCAAAGTGCATAACCTTACACTTCTTTGCATTGAACCCAGCTACCTCCTCTCTGACCACTTCTCTAGCTTGTTTAGGTCCCCCTGCAACTGCTTCCATTCCTCCCCTCCAGTCACCATTGCTCCCATTTGGGTGTCATCTGTAAACAATCTTATCTTGCTCACCACCCCTTGCACAATGTCTGATATGAAGAGCCCAAATAATATTGGTCCCAGCACAGAGCCCTGTGGCACCCTGCTCATCACCAGCTTCAGAGCTGAGAGGTCCCCTCCCACCACCACCACCTGTTGAAGTCTCCCACTCAGTCACCTTGTAATCCAGTTCATCATTTTTGCCCCTACCCCCACATCAGTTAGCATCCCCCTAAGTTGCCCATAAGGCACCATATCGAAGGCCTTGCTGAAGTCCAAGTAATGAACATCCACCGCATGACCCTCATCCAGCACACCTGTCACCCAGTCATAATATTGTATCAGGTTGGTTTGACAAGACTTCCCCTAAATGAACGCATGCTGCCTCACATCCTGGAAGCCATTGTCTTCCAGATACAACACCAGTCTTTCCTTTAGTATCATTTCCATGAGTTTGCACACTATGGAAGTGAAACTTACCGGATGATAATTACCCGGTTCATCCTTTGGTCCACTATTGTGTAACGGCACTACATGTGCCATCCTCCAGTTCAGTGGCACACATCCCGACTCCAGTGAGGTGCTGTACAGATCAGCCAGCGGCTCCATCAACACCTCTGCCATCTCCCTCAGCACCCTGGGGTGTATCCCATCCGGCCCTGGTGCCTTGTTTACCCTCAGTGCCCTCAATACAGTCAGTGCTGAATGATACTCAGCTGGGTTAAGCTGTTGGTGGGTTAGTGAATGGGGGAGATTTGGCAAGGACACTGGGGAAGTGCCTTTTGATTGCGGAAAAAGTCTGTCTCATATGAGGATTTACTAACATTTGTCCTTACAGTATTAGGGAAGGTTGCCCACAGTGATCAAATACATTACTCTAAAAGGAAGTATACAAAGTTGTGGTGTGCAATCCCAAATTATATCCTAGCTGCATAAGGAACTGGCACTTTATAGGGTATATAATATTTGTTTTAGAACTTTTTTCATTTCTGTCATGATGTATTTACTGTAATTTATATGTCTGGTTGAAATATTTTCTTTTTCTTTTTTGGTTTCCTTTTTGTATCAAATACCTAGTTAGGGTATTTTCCTTTTTTTCTGTTGTTATTTCTAAACTTTGACTTTTATGCTTATATTTTTGCATATTTTGACTTTCTTGTTCTGTTTGAATTATGATTTTATGTTGTTTTATTATGTTTTTATTCTCCTTAATAAAAATTGCCCCTACTCATTTTGAGCAGTGCTATGGGATCTTTAATGTCTACTTGAAAAACAACAGGACAGATAGATTGGATCTCTGCTAAATGTCTCTCCCGAAACTATAACACTGTGCTTCCTAAGACCATGTTTGTGGATTGCTAAATTTACTTAAAAATTGCAGAGCTACTAACAACACTTCATATATCACCCAGCGTCTACTGAAGGTATCCCATCTGACCACAGACTGGGCCCACCCCTGCTTAGCTTCTCCGGTCTGGATCAGGCTCCAAGCTTGTAAGGTTGCAGGCAATCAACACAATTTTGTATGTAAATGGACTGAGCTTCACAACACTTAATTCCTGCCTCTAAAGATTATGAAAAAGCTTTCCAAATATATGAAAAATCCTTGATTTTTTTTTCTAATTACCCTTTCGGTGATCTGTAGTCTTTTTTGATACATTCAACAAACTCAGATATTACCTTTTATATAAAGCAATTCGGTCTGAGTCCTTTTCTCTCTAATCCTGTTGTTTACAGCTTGCACTTGCACTTACAAATGGTTTACTAGCTGTAGTAGTCATTGAAAGATACTGAGCAGTGAAGATGGATCTGCTGCAGTCTTTTTAGAAACAGGTGCAGGCAGTAAACATAAAGTGACTGGGTCCATACATGGCCTGAGGCATTGTCAATGGCAGTGGAAATCTTTAAATCATATAAATTGTTCCTCAGGACATCAAGTCTACTAAGAGAAGAAATCTGCCCCTTGTTTTAAAATGCTGGAACCACTTAACTGGTATAATAAGGCATACTTATTTATTTATTTAAAAGTTGATAACCAGGAAAGGCACACTGAACTGGGGCTTGATTCCAGATCCGGCCAGGGGAAAAGAATGGGAACAAGATACAATATTACACAGAGTGCAATATTACACCAAAAAACAATATTACACAGAAGTACACAGAACTACAGATTTACACTGCATTGAGAATTGATACAGTAGCGAGCAGTAAAAGAAAATCGCACAAGAACAGGAAATGGTACGGGACGGATGGTACAGCAGTTCGTAGGATGTAGAAGCAATTTATATGGAGCAGGCTACAGTAAAGATAAGCTTTGGGAAGGAAGGTTACCACACAGAGATAAGAGCTGATGTTGGCATGAGTACAGGGGATGTGGGGTGAGGGGGAAGGAAAGGGAAGGCAAGGAGCTGGAGGCCAATGGTCGGGGGGGTGACAGAGGCAGGGAGGGAGGAGAAGGTGCCTGAAGTAGTTTTTGATAGACACTGCTGCTGGCAGACCACGAATAGCAAGAGGAAGTGAACTCCACAAGGTGGGAAGCCGGTGGGTGAAGGCTTGCTTCCCTGCGAGAGAATGTGGGGTAGCGAAGGAGCAGGAGCATGTGTCGTGGGAGTGTAAGGCATAGCCAGAGTGGGGGCAGGGGCCAGTAGGAAGGAGAGACAGGAGAGAAGAGTATTAAACCAGAATTTGGCAATGATGACTGCACAGTGAGCGAGTCAGCGATTTGCTAGGAAGGGGAAGGAAACCGTCTGGTAAAGGTGTCAGTGATGCATGCGGTACAGGAGATTGGTGGCGAAGTAGCAGAAGGCATGGAACAAGAGGTCAAGCTTGGGTAGGGAGGATTGGGGGGCTAAGCTTTAAACCACATCAGCATAGTCGAAGGAAGGGAGGATAAGCTTGGCTGTAATGTCTTTCCTGACAGGAAGGGAGAGACAGTGTTTATGCCTATGTAACATGCCTAATTTGGGGCTGAGCTTGTTATGAATTGAGTCGAGGTACAGGATAAAATCTAGTTTAGGGTCAAGCCAAACTCCCAGGTACTTGTAGCTGTAACAATCTTCAATTAGATTCATCTTTTTGCAGGATGATATTTTAATTTCATTGCAATTGCAAGCAAAACAACCAGTGTCAGTGACTGAGTAGGTAGCATGTTTGCCACAGGAGTTGGAAGATCAGAAGGTTGTGGGTTCTATCTGTACACCAGGTACTTGGGGTAATATAAGGGGGGAAACTGCACACACACAGGTCATGGTCTGGGTGGAAACCAAAGATCCAGATCCCATGGCGCTTGTTGAAGAAGACAGGAAAGTATGGATGGTGCCATGGCCAACATTAACCCACCAATAAAACAGGTCCATGTAACCCCCCCCCCACCCCGGATGAAACCTGAAACAAGCTATAGTATGCCTTTCCTGGTTAAAAAAATATAAATGAATAAAGCAAATATTGGCTGGCACCATGAACAACTGGTTGTGTGCCATAACTGCTGATGTCTGAAATAATTTGTGAGATGGTATATGGCCATGGTTGAGTCAAGGATGGGTATGCGGTGACATGTACACACAAAGGCACACTAATATATATGTGCACAGAAACAATTATACACACAAACATCAACACACACACACACACACACACACACAAACATACACATAGCAACATGATGGTGGTGGCTCCAGGGAGAACTCTGGGGACCACGATCAGTATCTTCTCTTGTGCCAAGACTGCGACAATGTTTCTTTGTAAGTCAGCCTAAACCATCAATGTGATGATCTTGCTGATTTAAGGTGTGACCCATAAAGTCTCCCAGACATGTGTAAATCACGTAGATCTGAGGTGCCTCCCTTCACGTTCTCTGATGTCAGTGCACATTTTATCATTATGTCCTATGACCCCAGCCCCCCGGAGCCATGAATGGAGTGTTGTAGAATGGAATATTGAATGTTTAAATGTTTATTTATGTGATTTTTATGTACAAGCACTTTGGCTTTGGAAAAATGCTTTTTAGAAATAAAGGATTGATTGATTGAGAAAATAAAGGATTGTGAGGTGGGGTCATGGGTGGGTCCGGGTTTGGTGCCATGATGGAAACCAGGCATCTAGCTGAATGCCCAGGTCAGATGCATAGTGGATCCTGTGATATACACAGAGCAGGAACTGGTAGGATATGGCAATCCCCATGGGGGCTGTCACATCCCTATTGGGAACACTGACCGATTTTGTTTCCTGCCAGACAGTATCAGTTTGATCCCTAGCCAACAATAAAGGCTCAGAAGGCTGCAGGCATGGTGAGTGGATGCCAGTCTGGTCTCAGTTACAGTCCAGCAGCAGGGTAGAGAGGGGTGCATGAGTGCTATGGCAGCCACTTGGACTGTGTAGCCTGCACCCCCTCTGCTGCCTCTCTACTCCACAAAGATGTGTCTCAGAATTGAGTACTAACACATTTTCCCTGCCTCCAATGTGGCTGCCCATGTAGCTTCATGTGTGGCATGAGATCGGGTGTGGAGCAGGTGTGGGCAGTGTTTCAATCTGGCTATCCATGCAACTACACGAACAGAGTGAGCCGATACTTTACGTGGTTCAACACCTGGTGAAGCGTTCACTTCGCCAGGCACAGAATACACTAGGTGTCACTTTGATGTAAAAGAGTCCATATGCGTAGTTCCTAACACAGGTAGAAGACTCATAGATAGGGATGTAAGTTTGTCATGGTAGTCGTACACATCATCACTGCAGAGAGACAGGGTAAAAATCCTTGACAGAGGCTGAGCAATAAATGGTGCGGCAAGTTTGAGGAGTTTAGGTTCAATCCCATCAGAGCCTACACTAGTATTGTCAGGGATGGTATTTAGCAGGCCCTGGATGTCAGATTTTGATACTGCCTTAAAACAGAAGGTGAATTATGGTAAATCCGGAAGCGGCTGCTCACCTGGAAGAAAAAAGATTATTATAGCTAGGGGTAGCTAGGGGTACAAATGCTTAAATTTGTAAATCTAATTAGACATCAGTTACACCCCCAGAGTATTTGTATTCCAATAAACATAAACAATAAATTTATTGTAAGAAACTATGACACCAATTCAATATTACACAACTTCATTGGAGCACCTGGGGTGTGTGGGGGTGGGGAGCACCCCCACAGAAAGAATAATATCACTGACTATTTAAAAGCATACTAAAAAAAATTAAAAAAACAATATTACACAACTTCTTTGGGCACGGGGGGAGGTGGGAGCACCCCCACAGAAAGAGTTATATCAGTGATTATTAACCCCCCTCCACAAAAAAAAGATTCCCTGCTCCCACTTTTGTGAAGGGGAATCACATCTGCCCTCCTCCAGTCCTCAAGTACCACCCCATCCTCCCATGATTTGTTAAAGAGGGTAGTCAGTGGTGTCACTAGTTCTACCCTTAGTTCATTTAGAATTCTGGGATGAATCCCATCAGGCCCCATTGCTTTGTCCACCTTCAGTTTTAAGAGTTCTTTCAGAACCCTTTCTTCTGTAAATGTGCTGGTATCAACTTCTGTATCCAGAGTGTTTCTATTGTTTGTTTTAGGTGCCTCCCCCTCTTCATTTGTAAATACTGAGCAAAAATATTTGTTTAGTATCTCTGCCTTTTCACCGTCACCCTCTGCCCACCCCTCCCTTTATTAAGCCTCACTATCCCTCCTTAGTCTTCCTTAGCTCCCTGATGTACCTAAAAGGTTTATCCCCCTTCTTAAATGAGTTGGCTATCTTTTCTTCGGTTTGGGCCTTTGCTGTTCTGGCTGCCTTCCCAGCTTCCTTTTGCTTTAACTGATACAATTCTCTGTCCTGCTCCTTCTGTGATTCCTTGTACTTTCTGAATGCTTTCTTTTTCTCTTGAACCTTCACTGCCACTTCCTTTGAGAACCATAGTGGTTTTTTACATCGTTTTGTTTTGTTTATTTGCTTCACACAAAGGCTTGTTACCCCTGTGATGGCAGTGTTTATTATTCCCCATTGTTCTTCCACCCCTCCTTCCTGCCCATTTGCTAGTCCATTCCTTAGGCACTCACCCATTTTGGCAAAGTCAGCCCTCCTGAAGACCAGTACTTTTGCCTTTGTATGGCTTGACTCTATTGCTGTGTTTATTGTGAACCATACTGTTCGATGGTCACTAGTTCCCAGATGGCTACCCACTTCTACATCTGTGATCCTCTCTCCATCTCCATTTGAGAGAACCAGGTCTAAGATTGCTCCCTCTCGAGTGTCTCTTCTGACCCTCAGTCCACTGTGAAGCTCCTCAATTGCCAATCTGATTTCAATTGAATTTCTCTGGATTCTCAAGCATTGACACAGGGAGATCTTAGAAGGAAAAAGTGGAGGGGGGCTGGAGGCAAAATAGGGTCTGCAGTGTCAAAGTAAGGACAGAGAGGAAAAAATGGCAGACTGGGTGGGTCATGAGGCCTTTATCTGCCAACACCTTCTATGTTTCTATGTAACAAAAACCCAGGGGAAGAGTACACAATGGGGGGTGAGATACTAACAACAACAAAAATGGAAAGGGACCTGGGGGTAGTCATATCAGATGACGTAAAGGTGGGCAAGCAATGTGAGAGGGCAGTAAGGAGGGCTGGGGGATACTGGGATGCATAGGGAGAGGCATCACCAGTAGAAAACAGGAAGTTGTTATCCCTCTGTACAGACAGCTGGTGAGACCCCATCTGGAGCACTGCGTGCAGTTCTGGAGACCCAATCTCTGCAAGGACATAGACAAGATGGAAGCTGTCCAGAGGAGGGCAACTAAAATGGTACAGAGTCTGCACCAGAAAACATATGAAGAGAGACTAAAGGAGCTTAATATGTATAGCCTCGAGGAAAGGAGGGAGAGGGGGGACATGATAGAAACTTTCAAGTACCTCAAGGGAATCAACAAAGTCCAAGAGGGTAGCATCTTTCAAAAAAAGAGGTGTGCAAGAACAAGGGGGCACAATTTGAAGATAGAGGTGGGGGGCAGCTCAGAGGTAATGTAAAGAAGTATTTTTCACAGAGAGGTTCTGGATGCATGGAACGGCCTTCCGGAGGAGGTTGTGGAGTCAAAAACAGTGGTCGAATTTAAGCATGCATGGGACAGTCATAAGGCAATTCTAGGGGTTGGGGGTAGAAAGAAGTAGGCTGTTGGTTAACTAGGATCTGCAGCTTATCCATTAGGTAGGGAAATGGGCAGACTGGGTGGGCCAAGAGGTCCTTATCTGCCGTCAAATTCTATGTTTCTACAGTCAGAGAGGTGAGAGGGGCCCAGCTGCTAGCGGGGATGGGAGGCCCTGGCAGAGGCAACAAATATGATCATCTGTCACACATTTAAGTAGGACTCAGTGATGTACAATGAACTGCACTGCATTTCTACCTGCTTGTACATAGCCTATTTATATTTTTTGTGCTTCAGTTAATAATATGCAAAAAAGAGCCCTCCATGGCCCTGCATGGCACTCTTATACCTGGTCGAGTGGTGGCACTGTAACCTGAAATCCATATTCAGGATATGCTTGCAACATCTGGGGCATCAATGATCCCTTCAGAGCACTCTACTATGGGTCCTAACATATGGCCAACCATCAAACAGCCCCCAAAGGCACCCTTGCATTATCTGCAATGGAGTAATGGTGGTGGCATACACATTCTAAAATGCATCAAAATACCCCCAACATGCACCAGAAAGCATGAAAAATCCTACAGCTTCTGGGGGCCTAGGCAGCCACCAGACCCCAGCCTTTTACAATTGCCCTGAACACCCATTGCATGCCTTGCTAAAAAAGTCACCACATGCCACTGGTATTCCTTTACTTTTTCTTCTCTGGGCTAGCTCAGTCACCTCTTTTCCTTGTAGCACACTGCTGTACTAGTACTTGAGTGCACACTGTGGAGTTCCACACTGTACACATGTGTTCCCATAGACAGTAGGTTGCAATAGTTTATTGATGAAGATATTTAAGAGCTCCTATTGCATATTACAGTATACAAGGATGCATGTGTACAGTGCGCAACTTCTCAGCTCTCTGATCAACTACTGACAGATGGGCATGCTATATGGGCAAAGGGGGGTTACTAAGCTAGTCCAGAAAAAAAGGACTACTGAATTTGCTGCCAATCAGCCCCCCAATCAACTATTTGTGATTAGTGGGGCAAAGATGCTTCAGGGACTTTTGCTCCAAAAGGTGCAGATAGGTGAGGGGTATGGGTGTAACTACTCTGGGGATGAGGGGGATCTAGTCTCCCCCAACATTTTAAGCCCTGAAAAGTGGCAAATGGAATTGGCATGAGAGGCTCAATAGATCCATGTCCCTCCCAACTTTTCCGCAGTGGTTGCACTCATGGCAGGGGGAAGCTTTGAGCCACTTCTGAGTGAAGGTACCTGACAAGTCAGCCATGGTCAGGGTTGCTTGTTTTAATCAAATGGGTTCTGCACACTTTTACTTTGGAGAGCCCAAAAAATTCCAACTGTCAAGCCTTGCTGCCAGGAGTGTTGTGAAGCTATACATTGCTGGTGAATTGTTAGTAAAGTGCCAAAATACACATGCACATCTCCAGCACTGTATATTATGTATCACTATTTGCTGAGTACTCTGTTTTTGTTGTATCACTGCCTATTTCATGATATCAATAGTTTGTAACCTTATGATGATGATGCACACATTTTTTGTTACTGTGTGCTGTGTGTCACTTGTTCCTGCTATTAGTTTGTGATTCTGTCAGGTCATGCCTGAAAATAACATTGTATGTGCTTAGTGTATCTTACCCACTATGAAAAATAAATTAATAAATTTACAGCCTTGAAGGTCTTGTTGAAGTCCCAGTCCCCAACCATCTCATAGCATTCCATCCCATCCTCTTCTTAACAAGCTCCAACTAGCATCTTGATGAACCCTCCCCCACCCACACAACAGCAACCAATCCCACACCACCATTGTAAGAAAAATAATCAATAACACATCCCTTCTTCAATAGCTCAACAACACCAGATCTCACCCCACCCGTAACTCCAGCCAAAAAAGACAATGACACGTCCCCTCTCCCACCCACTCAATGCCCAGGAGGAGGGACCTGCAGAAGCTTGAAGAATGATCAAGGGTTTGGCAGTTGAAATTCAATGCAAAGAAGTGCAAGATAATGCATATGGGGCACAAAAACCTTGTAACAACATATCAGTTCGGGGGTGAGGATATAGCATGCACTAAGCAGGAAAGGAACCTTGTGGTTATCATCTCTGGTGACGTCAAGGTAGGGAAACATTGCGACAAGGCAGCAGGTAAAGCAAATAGGATGCTGGGATGCATAGGTGGGGCATCACCAGCAGGAAAAGGGAGGTCATAATTCTACAATACAAGACACTAGTGAGGCCCCACCTGGAGTACAGTGTACAGTTCTGGAGACCTTACCAATGTAAGGACATAGACAGGGTAGAGAAGGTTCAGAGGAGGGCAACAAAGATGGTACATGGATTGCATCACAAGTCCTATGAGGACAGGCTGAAAGACTTGAATATGTACTCCTTGGAGGAGAGGAGGGAGCGAGGGGATATGATAGAGACATACAAGTACCTTACAAGGAGGAACAGGGTGCAGGAATACACTATTTTTCAGCAAAAAATATGTTCCAGGACTAAAGGGCATGGGATGAAGTTGGAGGGAGGGCGATTCAGAGGAAACATGAGGAAGAATTTTGTTACAGAAAGGGTGGTGGACAAGTGGAACACCCTGCCAGAGGAAGTGGTGGGGGCTGAAACAATCATGGGATTTAAGAATGCATAGGATAGACATAAAGGAATTCTGGAGGTCAGGGGTAAGGGGCAACAGACTTCTAGAAAAATGTAAAGGGAACTTACAAGCTCAAATGGGCAGACTGGGTGGGCCATAGGCCCATATCTGCTGACAGTGTCTATGTATCTATGTATCCATATATCTCTGTACCCAGTACCATGCCACCAAACAAAAGGATACATGAACTGTTACAGAGAAAGGGGCAGTGACTGTCACTGACTCTCCTCTCTCTACCTTGTTCAGCCACCCAGATGATATTAAAATCCTCCCAGAATCATGAGAGCTGGTAGGTGGCTCCACAACACATTATAGCAAAATACTGTAAAATAGAAACTGATTGGGTGGGGATAGGAAGTGGATTCTGACTCAAATATAATCAGACTAGTGAGATGCATGGGGCTTGTGGCAGTTGATATTGTAAGTTCATTGAAGCTTACAGGGAAACCAGCACACTTATGAAGAGGGAGGTGAGTGGGGAACAAAATGGGGGGGGGTCACCACTGGAGGCAAATGGCAGTGCAGTTAAATGACTACAGTAGTAGAGTTCATCAGGATGCAATGTAGAATACTGCAGAGTTAGAGCAGGAAACAGTGCAGTTTTAATGGCTGTTATTCCCATTTGTCATGTAGGAATCTGTGACAATGCATTGCATTCTGGCGGGCTCCGCTGTACATAAATAAATACACTTAGTTGCACCTGTACAGTATGAGTTCAGAGGAGGCCATTGTGACCACACTGCCTTGATTAAGTTCACTTATCAGGTGAGTAAGGCCATGAGCAATGGCAGCTTGACTGGTGTTATTTTTGTGGACTTGAGAAAGGCTTTTGACCTGGTTGCCCATGACCTCTTGCTCTACAAGTTATATTGACTTAGTATCATTATAAATTCTTTTAACTGGTTTCAGAACTACCCCTCTGGTAGGTCCCAGCAAGTCTATATTGATAATATTGTCTTTGACTGTCCCCAAGTCACTAATGGCGTCCCTCAGGGTCAATTTTCCTTTGTTATTATCTATTTTATCAATAATATCCCTGATTCTATCAATTCTTATCAATTATAGCAATTCATTACTGTATGATGATGACTAACTCTTTATCACAGCTCTAAGTCCCTTAATCTTATATCTACATGCTTGAATCAGAATTTTTAGTCCATGCAGGAATGGTTTTTGAGCAGTAAGCTCTTAATGCCTGAAACAGGATTTGTAGTCCATGCAGGAATGGCTTTTGAGAAGTAAGGTCATACTCTGCTGTAATTATAACAAATCAGTGCTGTTTGGAATTGGATCCTGTCCCAGACCCCTGAAGCTAAACTCTATCCTGGATAGTGATGGGCGAAGTGGCCCCAATTCGCTCTGCAGAGTGATTTGTGGTGAGAAGCGAATTATGCGGAGTGCTCCATAACAGTGGAGTACTTTGAGTTATTAATGAGTAACGCCAAGTCCATTGAAAACAATGATTTTGCATTACTCCACCTTCCCAAACCACTACTCCACCAATTCTTAAGGTGAAGTACATTGAAAACAATGTACTTCACCTTACTTCACCTTGTTTTTAAGCTCCAAAGGCGAATTTTGCAGTGTTTCATGGGGTTTCAGGTCACATGGGCTCTAGATTGTTCTGCACAGCCTCAGTTTGGGATAGTGTGTGTAGGAAGCTGTAGGAGACAATCTGCTCTGAGAGCTCTCTGCAACTCAAACCTTCAAAAAGCTGTTAAAAAAGCCTTTTTGAGTCATTTTTTTTGCTGAAACTTTAGTTCGTCGATTATAGGAAACCCTCCTGTGCTCATATCATCGAGCGTTTATTGTTTGTGTATGGATTTTGAATGTTAATGTACAACATTCAGTCTGTGTACTGAGAGACAGTGGAAGTGTGCTTTGGGAGAGGGGTGTATCTGTGGTGTAGGTAGATTAACTTGGAGAAAAAGACAGTGCTTTCTGTTTTGCTGATATTTTTCTTGTATAACTGTGTTAATGTACACACAGTAATATTTTCAATATTTCTTGCCATTTTTTTGCTGATTGTTGTGGTGCAGCAGTGCATAATTTTAGTTTGTTTAAAATATGTGGTTATATTACTGAAGTTTTCGATTTGCATGCATTATTTAGTGTGTGTGTGAGTATGTGTGTGACGCATGTCATCAAATCAGACCCCTTTTATTGTGCCACACAATAATTTCAGCAATGTAAAGCTGTTATCATCTGCTGCTATGTGATTTTTGTACTTCTTTGTGGTATCTTTATTGGTACTAGTACTAGTGACTGTTACTGCCGCAGTGCATAATTTTAGTCTGTTTAAAAAATATGTAGTTATATTACTGAAGTTTTCAATTTGCTATGCATTCCTTGGTGTGTGTGTGTGTGTGTGTGTGTGTGTGTGTGTGTGTGTGTGTGTGTGTGTATGTGTGTGACACGTGTCATCAAATCAGACACCTTTTATTGTGCCACATAATAATTTCAGCAACGTGAAGCTGCTATCCACTGCAGCTGTGTGATTTTTGTACTTCTTTGTGGTATCTTTACTGGTACTAGTACTAGTGACTGTTATTGCAGCTGTGCATTACATTGCCCCCTCCCGCGGCCCGCCCCAACCGGTAAAGGTATTCTTTTCCAGATTTGAATTTCTGATGGTGAGCACTGGTTAGGTGTTGTGCCTTTGTGTCTCCATCTCTTCAGTGCACAGTGCAATCTTAATCTGTCTGTGCATTTGCATCTCTTTAGGGCCCAATCTCCATCTGTAACTTAAGCCACAGTTGTTTCTTTGACTTCCCTTCAGAGTACTGGACAGGTGTGGTGTTTAATTCTGCATGAACACTGTACTCATTTATATGCGTTTTTAAGTCAGGACCATCTCACGAGTCACTCGTGATGCAAATCACGTTCTTCATCATCATGGTCACAAATGCAGTCACAAATCACGATTCACAATCATTCACATTACGAATCACAACATTAATTTTTCTCTAGTTACTTGGATGTATTGTAAGCCTGTTTTGTAGTATCTCTCCAGGCTTCACCACCCCACCATTGTACTCATTGATACATGTTTTTAAGTCTGGGAGTTTTCAGCTACAGCTCATCAGGGAAGTACAGCTATAGGTGGTAGGCATTCATGTTTCTTCATCATCACGGTCACAAATGCAGTCACAAATCATGATTCATAATCATTCACATTACGGATCACAACATTAATTTTTTTTCTAGTTACTTAGATGTATTGTAAGCCTGTTCTGTAGTATCTCTCCAGGCTTCACCACCCCACCACTGTACTCATTGACATGTGTTTTTAAGTCCGGGAGTTTTAAGCTACAGCTCATCGGGGAAGTACAGCTGTAGGCGGTAGGCATTCATGTTTCTTCATCATCATGGTCACAAATGCAGTCACAAATCACGATTCACGATCACGTCACAAATCACATTATTAATTTTTTTTAATAGTTACTTGGATGTATTGTAAGCCTGTTTTATAGTATCTCTCCATGCTTCACCACCCCACCATTGTACTCATTAATGTTTGTTTTTAAGTTAGGGAGTTGGATGGTGTCTGCAGTACATACACAGATTGGAAAGAAGACTGAATGCACACATACAGTTTAGTACAGTATACTTGCACTGGTCAGAATACAAAGTGTCACACATATGGAAGACAACAAAAAAGGGCTTAATTACATACTAGGGTCAGGGATGGTGTAGGAATACATTCTATAACACAGCAAGAAAGGCGTGGGGGGGCACATGGTGTGAGGAAAAAATAAAATAATGTGGGATCCCATGGTGATCCAGCAGCAGTTCCAGCATGGACATAATTTGCAACTGATGTTCCTCTATGTGATCCAGCCACTGCTCCATAACACTCAACCTCTCATTGTTATCCTCAACAGCACTCCAGAGAACTGCCAAGTCAGCCTGTGTTACATGCAGTTCTCTGGGGTCCACACGTTCTACAGGCTGACCTGCTGGTGGTGGTGGTGGTGGAGGTGCTGGTGGAGCAGCAGGTGCTGCTGTGGCCCTCCTCTTCTTAGGGATGCCGCAATGCACAGCTGCACCCTCTGCAACAGAATGGCCAGCAGGTGCAGGCATGGTCCATTCTGTGGCAGCCTGCCACTCCAGCTGCTGGTGATTGAGCATATGGGTACACTGGTCCTCAGTCCCCAGGTGAGTCCCCCAGGGGTCATGGCACACCTCCACCTCACATAGGTGGCACTTCACCACACTGCTGTCCCCCCACACAGTAAAAAAAACTGCCAAACAATGGAGGTGCGGGGAGGACCAGGCACAGGCAGGGGATGGCCAGATGAACTGGCAGCCGGCTGGTCACAGTGCTGAACAGGGATGGGATCCACACCTGGGCCCAGGGGAATAGGCACATCCTGCTCCACAGAACCTGGACTTGGTGGTGGTGGTGGTGGTTCAACTGCTTCAGAGTCAGGACAGGAGGCGGGCGCTAGTCCTGCTTTTGGGGGGGGACACTCACAAGTATAGAGCGGTCCAACAACAATGGGTGCCCATGCCCTACACACATGTGCACGGTACGATGCTTACCACTACCATGCTCTCCCAGAGCTGCTCCCACCCCAGACATTCCCTCACCCTGGTCCATCTCGCCTACTGAGCTCCCTCAGTCTGAGCAATTACTACTCACACTGTCACACAACACACACACACATATAGTCACGCAGACAAACAACTACTTATAAAGGTAAGAAAAATAAAATTTATAGAAAGAACAAATTAAGTAAAAAAGAGTACAGAAAAGACAAAAAAAATGTAGCTTTTAAAAAAGCTGTTGGGCTAAATCAAAGTTTAAATCTCCTCCTCGCTCTGATCTCAATGAATCAGCAGTCACAAAACACACTACTCTCTCTCTGTCTGCACAGGAGAAAGTAAAAGTGTCTGCTTGTATGACTCACTTTCTTCCTGCCTTGTTAAAGAGCATGTGACTTACAGTACTACAAGCCATGTGATGTGCGGGGGGGGCTGCCAAATCTGAAACACCAAGTGGATCACTTAGAATCATAATGAGGAACGCACAGTCCATTAAAAACAATGACTTCACCTTACTTCGCATTGCCATTCCACCTTAACATGAGGTGGTAATGAAAAGGAGGAGTGAGCACTTTGTATTGCTCACTCCACGTAGTGGATTGCCAAAGCAAAGTGCCCACTTCGCGTTCACTTCGTCAGTGGAATTTAAATTCGCTGCATCTCTAATCCTGGATAGCACAGATCTGGATGGTGTCCCTCTTGAACAAGTAGATGACTTTCAGTATTTGGCTGTTATGGTAGTCCCCATCCATCCTATCTGGTAATATTGCTTATGTCTGTAAACTCACCAATCAGAACTTTGAGGCTGCATATAGGCAAAATGATTACCTTACTGCTAAGGCATGCCTAGCTATTGCCAATAACTGCCTATTCCCTCTTTTTTTTATACTATATGTTTATATATTTTCATAAAAAAAAGTGTTCTATATACATCAAATCAAAACTGTATAGAGATACATTGATTAAATGCTCTAGGTTACAGGTCCCATAATACATTCTGGACATATAAGGTTACAAATAAAAGTACACATTTAAACGTGTTACAGTATATTCAGCAGTGACAATACAAAGATGCAATACATTGTTAAGCTGCATTAAACAGGGCTTTAAATAAGGAAGGAAAAGAAAAAGTCCCCAACTTTATTCTCTAAGCAGAGGCCAAAAATGTTTATGGGAATCTCTAAGACAAGTCTTATACTTCATTCGCCTTTGTGTGCAAAGGCTGTAATCCAGTAATCAAAACCATTGGCTAAAACTAGGGTACAAAATTAGGGTCTAGGGATGAAATATACAGAATCCATTTCTGCCATCTAAGTTCAAATGATGGCCATCTGTCTGAGCATCTTGCAATAAGTCTTTCTAATATATAAATTTCCCCAACTACTGCATGCCAAGCCTGAACAGTAGAGGGAGCTCGTTGACCCCAATGTCTGGTTACAGTTTTTTTAGCTGCCAAAATGTACAGTAGGTAGTTAATAAAGATCCTCTGGATAAGGGAAGATCTTCTGGTGGGACTGAAATAAGAACCAGTTCGAGGATCAGTACTGCTTCTGCCCCTACCAGTTCTGATAAGGCCTCGGAGATATCCCTCCAGAACCCTGCTAATTGAGGGCATGCCCAGAAAATATGAGCCTGGTCAGCCAGGGGCTCCCCACATTCCCCTGATGCTCCAGGTGAGAACCTGACTAATTTTGTTGGAGTATGAAAGTATCAGCTCCTTGTCTTCCATGCAAATTCTCACCAGTAGGGGGTGCCCAGGATACCCACTGAGAATTTAGTATACTTTTCCCAATTCTCCCCTGAAATTGGGATCAGAAACTCCCTATTCCAAACTGCTAAAATACCTTGAGTCGGATGTCGAGATAGCTCTTGTATACTCCTATAAAGTAAGCCAATAAAATGGGGCCAGAGCTGCCCTCTTCTAGTGGTCATAGCTAGGGTGAACAATAGGGATGGGGGGTTAGGAAGCACACTATAGTTCCCACCCTTCTGCTCTATACTTTCCCTCAGTTGCATGTACACCGGGAGATCATGCTGTAGGATGTTGAAGGTCTCCTGAAGTTTGTGGAAAGAGAGAACCCTCGTAGCATCCATTATGATGAAGATAAAGGATAAGCCTCCTTGCTGCCAGCGGGTCAATGTAATTTCTAGCTCTGGGGAGGGGGACTGGACTATCAAATTCAACAAGTTAAGATAGAAACAAACTGGTCCCAGCTCAACAGAGTGGGTAAGTCTATGCCAAGTGTCTAAGTTAGATTGAGTGCTGTAAGCATAAGTAGGTTTCCTCTTGGCGGGGAGGTAAAGGGAGTATAGAAGGTCTGGGCTGTCCTGTACCTTATTTAAAGCAAGTTCCAGAATCTTCCAGTGTATATTATATGCTGGGTTACTCCAATTAAAAACTCTATCCATAACAGTAGCATATGCATATTTCTGAAGATCTGGCAGATTCAGACCTCCCCCATTCTTAGGGAGCTTCAATGTGGACCACTTAATCCATGCTTTTTTACCAGCCCAGACAAATCTAGCTAGAGATTTGTTCCAGGATGGAAAGTATATTGGGTCTGGCAGAATTGGTATGGTTTGGAAGAGATATAACACACGGGGCAGAATATTCATCCTAATAAGGTCAACTCTGGAATATAAGGGTAGGTGGAGCTAAGACCACTGATGCAGATTGGATTCTATTTTTTGTGTGAGGGGTTCATAGTTTACCAGGGTAAGAGGTAAAGCTGACATGGTAAATATATGCCTAAATATTTCATTTTGGTACTATTCCAACATAGGGGCAACCGGATCTTTAAAGTCTGTGAGGGAGTAAAATGAAACGGCAGGACCTCCATTTTAGAGGAATTTATTTTGTATCCCGAGAACTGGGAAAATTGGTATAATACCTCCCAGATTGCCAGAATGGAAGATTCAGGATCTGCTACTGATAATAAAATATCGTCAACATATAAAGCCAATTTCCACATCTGGTTACCCACTTGAGTTCCTGATACCCTAACCGAGTTCCTGAGCATCATAGCCAGGGGCTCAATATAAATAGCTAATAGCAACAGAGATATGGGACAGCTCTGTCTAGTGACTCATTCCAATGTAATGGGGGATGTGATGTAATACCTCCATTGAGTTTTATATATGCCTTCGGATACGAGTAAAGCTGCTCCAGCCATTTAACAAATTCTCCAGGGAAGACAAAGGAGGTCAGAACCCCCTACAAAAACCTCCAAGAGACCCTATCAAAGGCCTTGTACACATCTAAACTTACAAGGGCTGAGGGAGTGGCTGTTTTAATCATATGGTCCGTTAAATGAACTGTTCTCTGGACAATATCTGCAGTCTGGCACATCCGAAGAAAGCCAGCCTGATCGGAATGGATAGGCTTGGTAACATAGTTTTTAACTGGTGTGCCCAGACTGCCATATAAAATTTACAGTCACTATTTAACACTGAGATAGGCCTATAGGAATCAAGGGAAAGTGGGACTTTTCCTGGTTTCAAAATGGCAGATATGGCTGCATAAGACCATGAAGCGGGGGGGGGTGCTCCCTTCTGTACCTCCAAGAAGGCTCGTCTCATAAGCTGGAGCAGCTTAGGAAGAAATGTTTTGTACCATTCAGCTCCAAAACCATCTGGGCCTGGGCTTTTTAGAGTTTTAGAATGACCAATGACTGTCTGGATTTCTGTAGGGGGGGGGGCTTGATAGAAACTTTCAAATACCTCAAGGGAATCAACAAAGTCCAAGAGGGTAGCATCCTTCAGAAAAAGATATGTGCAAAAACAAGTGGGCACAATTTGAAGATAGAGGGGGGACGACTCAGAGGTAATATGAGGAAGTATTTCTTCACAGAGAGGGTTGTGGATACATGAAACAGCCTTCCTGAGTAGGTCGTAGAGTCAAAAACAGTGGGGGAATTCAAGAATGCATGGGACAGACATAAGGCAATTCTAGTGGGGGGTAGGAGGAAGTAGGCTGTTGGTTAACTAAGATCTCAGCTTATCCATTAGGTAGGGAAATGGGCAGACTAGGTGGGCCAAGCGGTCCTTATCTGCCATCAAATTCTATGTTTCTATGTTTCTAGAGGAGATAGGGCTCAGCAGAGAGGTCCATTGGGACCTAGTAAGCTGAGGGAAGTTAAGAGGTGACAAAAAATCATGAATAGCTTCCGGGGATGGAGGAGTAGGGTCTGAGTACAGTGTTGTATAGTACTGCTGGAATGCTTTCATGATATTAGATGCTTGAGGGAAGATAGTCCCGGACTGGGGATCACAGATCTGTGTGATTGCTATGGAGTGCTTAAACCCTCTAGTTCTTTTATCCAAATTTCTAGTGCCCTTGGGACCACCCTCATAGTAAAAATGTTTAAGGTATAAGAGGGACGGCTGTGTCTTATAATCTAAGATACATTGCAGTTCCGATTGAACCTGTCTAAACTTGGCTCGAGAGACCTGCTCTCCTCAAGCCCGTTTTCCCTGTAATTCCTGTAAGGTAGTCTGAAGGAGTTTGTATCTGGATTCTCTTTGTTTGTGCTGTCTAGAGAGTAGGAAATAATCTCTCCTCTTATCACCACCTTCAGGGTATCCCAAAGGAGAGTGGCTGAAACTGTTGGGCCAGAATTCTCCTCAAGGATTTGAGTGATACGGTCAGCCATTTTAGATTTAAATTAAGCATCTTTCAATAAAGAAAGATTCAATCTCCATAAAGATGTTTTCCGAGATTTACCTAAATCCACCTTTATTAGGAGGGGTACATGGTCAGAAAGGAGGCAGACCTCCAATGAAATATCCTGTATTCTATCTAGGAATTTCATGGAGGTAAAAAAATGGTCAATCCTAGTGGGGGTGTGATGTCTATGCAAAAAAAATGTGTGACCTTCTAAAGAAGGGAAAAAATTTGCCAAGTATCTGTAAGACCCAACTTGAGAATCTGAGTTTTAAAAAGTTTTGAGTGGGGGTAAATCTATGTTATTTAGGGGGGGAGGAGGAGGAGTCTTTCTGTGAAGACAAAATCAAATTAAAGTCTCCTCCAATCAACATTAGTCCCTTTTGTAACTCCAGCAAATTATTTAGAAATTGTCTGAGAAGCAGAGGGGAGGCACCAGGTGGTAAGTATACATTAGCCAGTGTAATCTCACTCTCAGACATCCAGCCCTGTACAATTACAAAATGCCCATTTTGGTCTGAATATTCCTTTTCCTTAATGAATGGATTGGTGGTAGGCATTAAAATTGCCGCACCTCTCCTCTTCCCAGTTTTGCTAGAGGAAGAAAAGGACTATGTATCTGCCCCCCACAGAGAGTTTGGCATGTTCGCTCTGCGATAAGTGTATCTCCTGTAAATAAACACAGTCCACTTTCTGCCTATGTAGGTACTGTTGCAGCCTGGCCGACTTTATAGGGTGGTTAATACCATTAATATTTAATGATAACATCCTCATCAGTTCTACTGCCATATTGAATTTCTGTAGAGCGAGGTGCCCCTGACCATTGCAGCTCCTCCCCTCCTGAATATGAAGTCCACCATTAATAAAAGATTAAAGTGTATCAATGACAGATCTATAGGAGTTAGTGATGTAGACAGCCAGATCTGAGTGCTGTATCAAATTTTTTATTACATATAAAAAAATGTGATAGAAAGGTCAGTTTTAGGAAACTACTGTCTTACTGGAACTGCCACATCAAGACCCCCCAGGGATAAGTTCGAAGGACAGGTATTTTAAACTGCAGATATCTGGGGTGCAATTATCTGGTCAATTTTGCTTTTATCCCAGGAGATGAAATTAGCCATTCAGAATGTCCTCAGGGAAATCCTTGGATCTGCACTAGATGTCCTGAGAGAAAGGACACTGGCCAATGTCATGAATAACTTTCCAGGAAACCAGCATTTCATCAAAGAGGCCTTTGAGGTGTAGATTCCAAGGCCCAGATGGGATTAAAAATGCAAATACACTTTTGCTTTGAATACAGTGACTTAGATCAAAGAAACTTTTGAGATGTATGTGTAGCAGAGCACAAACTGGTTTGGTCTGGTTAACCTGAAGAAGGAAAGGCAGTGAGGTCACCTATTATGTTTTTTTAAATATTTTATTTGGACATCCTGTGAGATAAAATATAGATGTTGTTACACCAAGGTGGAGTTATGTGACCTCAGAAAGGGCCGTCTCAGAACTGTGTTTAATTGCTATAAGAACCTTGACAGGCACACACAAGACAATATTTCTGACTGAGAGAAGAGAGACCATCAAAGTACTGAAGTAAAGACCTTAGACAGGATTAGTCTGAAGTTATTAATTGTAGGAACTGCACTTTTGCCTGTTTGTTTTAAGGCTGTATGTGTTGGCATATATATATATATATTTGTTCTGTATTTATTGTTGTGTTTTGATATTTTAAAGTAAAGAGATATTTTTACAACGGAAACTGTCTGGAGTGCCTTGACATTTCTTTTATTTTAAGTGGAGCTTTTAAAGGTTATAAGTAACATTGTATATGAGCTTATTGATATACCAAACTGGAAAATGGATAGAGTACTCTAAAGTATTGCATAGAGTTCTAAGGGTTCATTTGAAAGACCTGGTTGGGTGCCCATAGGTAAAGATATCTGGCCCCCGAAGACAGAATTATCTGAGCCTGATAATTGGGTACACTAACAAGAGGTTATCAGTTTGAATTCCTCCAGAGTTTGAGACTAAAGTGACTTGAACCCATAAAACAGGCAAGAGGGTCACCTTGTTCTGTTCACTGTACACAAATCATACGCTCAGAGGCTGGCATTTTGGGAGTAGAGGGCTGACCGGCTGAGCGAGTTTGTGACAGTTAATACCATTAATATTTAATGATAATATCCTTGTCAGTTCTACTGCCATATTGAATTTCTATAGAGCAAGGTGCCCTTGACCATTGCAGCTCCTCCCCTCTTGAATATGAAGCCCACCATTAATAAAAGATTAAAGTGTATCAATGACTTATCTATAGGAGTTATAAGTGGAGAATTTCCATTAAAAGGATCTCATCTTGTTACCAATCTATGACCCTGTAACATAAAAAGAATATCACTGCTGTCCAAAAAAATCAAAGCTGTGTCTCAGAATCACAGAAAAACCAAATAAACAGCACCGTTAACCCAGGTGCATAGAACAAGGCAAACTGTCTGGGTACAAACCTTCCCAGTAATGAACAATAACAAACATCGATAAAATTTACAGAATTTTAACTCTCGTAATGAAAGTTTACATTTTCTTAAGTGAAGGACTTCCAAATGTGGGGAGAGAATCCAAGAACTTCAGAACCCCAAGGGAGCACGCTCCTGGTGCATCTGAACTCCCCCTAAAAGTGAAGGGAATCCCATGACAGCCTTGTGAGGGGCCTTTGAGGAATCAGTATTCTGTTCCCCTTTAAGTAAGGACAACTGAATTAAGGGCAAAAGTAATAAATTCCAAAAGGAAATTTTGGGTAAACTCCCTGTCAGCAACACATAGCCAGAGATCTACATCCTTCCCTTCTCCCCGGTTGTTCTGAGTTTGCATTTTTAGAAATTAGAAACCAGTAAGAAGGGGGAAAAACTAAGCTAGCACCCTGGGGGTTGTAATAATAACCAAAGTAGCAGTAACTCTTGCCAGACAGATATCTTTTGACCAGCATAAAATGTTCAGTGTGAAAGTCAGTTCTGTCGATAAGTGGGGGAGAATGACTCTCTACTCCACAGGCAGTCCGACCAAAGCTCGGGGTAGCCCATTAACATAGAGGGCCCACTACAGGCCCAAAGTCGGATCAGTACAGAGACAGACCCAAAGCACTCCAGTCAGAAGTGCACCTCCCTCCCCAAAATTACCCCACCAGCCAATGCAAATATCTCAAACCTTTCAAATAAATGTTTTAGGTGTTCCCATTATTCAAATCTCTCCGGTATACAGCAAGGGCATTTTTAACTGCGCCAAAGTCCCATTGTTTCCCTCCCTGCTTGCCCAATCTAGTTTGCCAACTTGCTGGGCATTGTTCCAGGCCTGGGGGACCAGAACTACAATCCAGAAAATGCAAGCCCATTTTAGTAAGTTCTTCATTCGCCTCCTGGGCCATGGAAAATTCCCATTTACCTGAAGGCAGAAGCACAATCAGTCGGGACGGGTATGGGGTAGTAAATTTATGCCCTACAGCTTTAAGGACTGGGAACAGGTGCAGATAGGTGAGTCACAGCTGCATTGTTTTAGGCACATAATCATGGTCAAAATATATGCGGGTTTGGCCATAAAAGACTTTTTGGTGTTTCCAAGCAGTGAGCAAGATATGTTCTTTTGTGGCATAACTATTGAAATGAAGGATTATTGACCTCGGAGGAAGATTAGGGGAGGAAGACTTTGGCGCCAAGGTGCGCTGCACTCTCTCCAATTGTAAGTTGAAATCCTATGATAGTTCCAAAGCAGTATGCAGTAGAGTCTCTGTAAAGTCCTTAATGTTAGCAGCCTCTGAATATTCAGGTAAACAATAGATCCTAATGCTCTTGTGACGTACTCTATTCTCTAAATCTTCTTGTAGGTCTACTATTTGCTCTTGTGCTTCTCTGAGCTGTTGCACGGCCTGCTCCAACTCGTCCACCCTGTTCTTCGTAGCAGTCCCCAGTCTCTCCTGGTCATCCACACATTGTTCGAGCTGCATAACATCTCTGTGTAGTTTGCTATATATCTCCTTGATTTCGGCCTGAAAAGTAGGAATCTTTTGATAAATTAGGTCTAACTTGGTCTTTTTTGCTGTAGCTTTCAGTTACTTATGCATGGTTTTAACAGATGCTTGTTTAGTAACAGTAGGATCGCAGTAGTCTGAAGCAGCTGAGGCCTCTGATTTGGATCTGTTGGCGATCTCCTTCATCGTAATTTCTCCCAATTCTCAGCCAGTCCCCTTTGATAGTAAGTACTCTCTGCTGATTCTCTAAAGTAAAAGTTTGCAGAAAGATCAGAAAATTGCAGCTGGAGAAGATTTTTAAAACCGGGGGAAGCACGGGCTCTCGTTCTATGCTGCCATTACTCAGGAGGCGGAACCGGAAGTCCCCTATTACCTCTTCTTGATTATTACGCCTCAATCTATTTAATTCCTCCACAACAGATCTAAAGTGGTTAAATATGGCCTATAATAATATTTGCCAATATGTCTTGCTTGTCCACTTTAAAAAACATGACTGTGATCTATATCCAGTCTTCAGTGGCTACCCCCTGATGTTAGGTGAGTTTATTTCTTAGGGTGCTTGTTTTACAAAACTCATTATCTAAATAACTCTCCATTAGCTGAACTTTTTTTTAAAAGAACAGTCCTAATGCACAAAGTGGTCCCACCAACCTCGTCGAGAACTACAGATCAATATCAATATTATGCCCTATTGCAAAAATTCAGGAGTGAATCTTATACAATCAGTTATGCTCCTTCCTAGAACAAAATGATGCCCTCACCATCCATGAACATGGTTTTTGGAAGGCACATGGGACTGAATCAGCTCTTTTGAGAGCCACCTCAGACATATTTCATGCCATGGATCAATGCTGGGCCACATGAGCCATATTCATTGATCTTACGAAGGCCTTTGGTCTTGTGAACCACTCACTCCTCATCTCCAAGCTCCGACATCTAGGCCTTGATATCAGTTCTCTCTCATGGGTCTCTAACTATTTACCCAATTGATCAAACTGTGTCAAATGGGCCGGTGCCTATTCCTCCATATCTCCCATCAATGATGGGATCCCCCAGGGTTCAATCCTTGGGCCTCTATTATTCTCCATCTTTGTCAGTGAACTGCTGTTGAACTGCAGGGGGGTCAGTTCAGCTCTATGCTGACAATGTCATACTATACAGATCCAGGAGAGATGCCTCCTCCATTAAGTCAGAATTGGAAAAAGACTTCCAGCTGCTAGAAGACTGGTTCAAGGGGAACTTGCTGATATTGAACACAAAGAAAACTAAAACCATGTTGTTCTGTCATACCTCCTATGATATCACTTCCCAGCCCCCCCCCCGTAGTCCATACCTCCTCTGGCATGCCTCTTGAAGGGGTACGCTCCTTCAAATATCTGGGTATGACCTTTGACAAGCTTTTATCCTTTAAAACATATGTAACTAATGTTATTAAGGAAATAAATCAAAAATTAGGCCTTTTATACTGTACTGCCCCATACCTCACACCTCATGCTAGGAAGACTATTGCCTTGGCTACCCTTCTTCCCAGCCTATTCTACAGGGCCCCCATAACTCACTCTGTCAAGCCCTTTTTTCTGGCCAAACTCAAGCAGGCCTATCATTGAGTTGCACATGTTGTTGCCAAGGCACCAGCATGGGCCTATCACTGCGATATGCTCAACACCATAGGTTGGCTAGTCTTTGCGGCCAAAATGGACTTCCCTGTGCTGTGTACGGTCTTCAAACTCATCCACCTTCCTTTGCCACCCATCCTCTCCTATCTCCTTACATTGAAACCCTCCCATAGGACACTCAGATCCTCCCACCTCCCTATCTTAACCATACCCCAAACCTGTCTAGCCATTGGTAAGAGATCCTTCTCCTCACCTCACCAGCACCACAAAAATGGAACAACCTCCCTCACAGCCTTCTCTCGTGCTTATCTCTTCCCCTGTTCAAGAGGTGCTTCAAAGAAATCTTCTTTCCTCCTCCCATTTGTAACTGTATCTAATCCTCACCTGTCTATCTGTGTCTACTTCCCCTCCCTCCCCCTCTCTATCTCTTCTCGCTGTCCTCTACCTGATACTTGATCCTCACCACTCCTCCCCCCTCTCCTGACTTCACCTTTTCTCCACTGTACTATAATTAGGGGTGTAAGTTTGTCATGGATGAGGTTTTAATGACTCATTGTTTGTTCACGAAATCATTAGTTAACAGTAGTAAATGCTGTGGCACTGTCATCATTGCTACATTCTGATGACACTAGTGAAAGTCATGGAAGTCCTGAATAAAGATCAAACGTCATGGAATCAATGACGTGTATGACTGCCATGACAAACTTACATCCCTAACTATAATGTATGTATAATCTGTAAACTGCTTTAATGTCCTAATGTTAGCCATGCATAAGCACCCAAATAAGGATTGTTATGTAATTGATGACACACTGATTTATTTCCCTGTCCTCACTGGACTATCACAATTGTATTTTCACACTTGTTCCTGTTTTACCTTCTGTTATGTGTTATTTTAGTCAGTATATTTGGAATGCCTCTATTCCCCAGGTCGCCCCTGAAAAAGGGACTTATCTGTCCCAGTGGGCCCACCCGGTCATCAAAATTCAAATAAACAAATAAATTAAGACCCTAAGATCTGCTGATCAATATTTGCTTGGGCAGCCTCTTACTACCTTAGCTATGGGCCAGAGGTCATTCTCTTATTCTCCTCCAATGCTATGGACAAGTTTTCCTACCTTGTATAAAAGAAGTTTGCATAACTACCTATCAAAATGATTCTTCCTGTCAATGTACCACTTGACTGTTGCTATGTAACAGTACCTCAACTGTTAAGCAACTGCTGATGCCTCACACTATGTAGTTTTTACCTGAATGTGTCTTAACTTTCTATGCACTTGTCATTTTATAGAGGCTCAAGTCATGCCAGTAAAAGGACCTCTGGTTCAGTGCACTTACCCAGTCACAAATGGCAATCAATAGAATCAATAAAACAATAGAAATGACAATGGGGCCTGTCTCCACCCATGGAAGCAGGGCACTCCAAAGCATGGGCCCCCCCATTTTCCATGGTTTAGTGATCCTGTACTCCACCTTGTAGTAAGCTGACAGAGGGACAGCTGACAATGGGTTGCCTGATGGGCAAGCAGTCATAGTAGAAAGCGGTAGTGCAGCAAATAGGAGGAGGCTGAAATGAAGCTTGAGCACAGTACCATCAACAGATAGACACAATGGGCCAATGCACAAATGGGCAAGAATTATACACAATGAGCATGTATCCCACTCGTGTAGCTCAGAGGCCCCGGACTGGTGCAGGGTGCATGGTATTCACTACCGCATGCACCCACAGGGCATCCATTCGATTCAGGCAACTGGACTCACATGGCCATTCTCCTTCCCCATAGTCATACTAACATAGTAAGAAGCCAGCAGATTAGGCCCTATGGTCTATTGAGTCTGCTTGATGATCAGTGCCTTCCCAGGGCACCATTTTTAGCCCCCCCTCCCTACAAGGTCCCCCATTCTCCAGCGGGGCTCTGGGATGCACTCTCCCCCTATACCTATCCCAGCCTTTGTTGAACCCCTCCACAGTTGCAGCAGCCACCAACTCTCTAGGCAGTGCAATCCAGGGCTCCAGCACCCTGTCAGTGAAGTAGTGTCTCCTTGTTTCCCCCCTCAGCCTCCCCCTGGCTAGCTTCATTGAGTGTCCCCTGGTGGCCCCTACCTCCATCAGCTAAAAGCACCCTCTCAAGGCTTACCCAATTCATTCCTTTGAGATATTTGAAGACCTCTGTCATATCCCCCATTCCTTCTCTCCTCCAGCGAGTACAGGTTGTGGTCCTCCAGTCTCTTCTCATAGGGCCTTTTCCCTAGCCCAAGTATCATCCTGGTTGCCCTCCTCTGTATCCTCTCCAGTACAGCAGTGTCCCTCTTTAAGTAGGGATGCCAAAACTGCACGCAGTATTCAAGGTGTTGTCTAACCAGGCAATTGTACAGCAGGAGGAGCACCACTCAACCACTTGGGGTTATCCCCCTGGCTATGCACCCCAGCCTTTTATTTGCTTGGGCTGCAGCCCTTCTACACTGCTCTGAGTTATTCATTTTGGCATGCACCGCCACCCCGAGGTCCTTCTGTCCCCTAGAAACCTGCAAGGTGTATTCATGGGTTGAGTTTGTGGTCCCCAGGTGCAGTATCCTACATTTCCTAGCATTAAACTTTAGCTTCCAGGTTCATGACCACTTTCCCAGAGTCTCCAGGTCCTCCTGGAGAGCCGGCTTATCCTCTTCCCCTTCCACCACTGCCCACAGCTTCGAGTCATTGGCAAAGAGGCTCATCCCACTCCTGATACCGCTTCTGATGTCTGAGATATAGGCATTAAACAGGAGTGGGCCTAGTACCGACCCCTGTTGGACTGCGCTAATGACTCTCCTGGAGGATGAGACCTCCTCTACACCCTCACCCTCTGTTCATGCCCCATTAGCCAGTTTCCTATCCACCTGACCATCTGCCCCCCTCCCCCATATCCTCCAGCTTCCCCAGCAACCCAGGATGTGGCACCAAGTCAAGTGCCCCACTGAAGTCCAGAAAGAGGACATCCACTGGCCTGCCCTGCTCCAGCACACTCATCACTCCCTCATAAAACGCCACCAAATTGGTCTAATACGATCTGCCCTTAATAAAGCCATGCTGGTGATCATCTAGGTGACTGTGTGCCTTCAGAAGCCCCTCCAGCCTCTCCTTCAGAATGACCTCCATCACTTTACCCAGTACTGATGTCAGGCTAACTGGCCTATAGTTTTCCGGCTCCTCTCGCGAGCCACTCTTGTGTATAGACATGATATGGGCCATCCTCCAGTCATGAGGCATCCACCCTGACTGCAGGGAGGAGTTATAAAGGTCCACCAGGGATACGGCCAGGGTATCAGCCAACTCCTTAAGCACCCTGGGATGGATCCTATCTGGGCCCGGTGCTTTATCCCCTCTTAGGGCTTTGAGGGCTTCCCACACCCTCCCACTAGGGATTTCAACATCCATTTCCCCCACTTCATCTGCTGGTCCCCCTTCCCTCTCCCCTTGCTGTGCCACCCCCCAATCCTCCTTGGTAAAGATCGAGGCAAAAAAGTAATTTAGTACCTCCTCCTCCTCCACCCAACCACTCCCCATCCTCAGCCTACTAATCTGCCCCTTCCCTTTTCTTCTTTCCCTGATATACCTGAAGAACCCTTCCCCCACTTCTAATTCCCTGTGCCAATCTCAGTTCCGCCCCCACTTTGGCCCACCTCACCACCCTGGTGACCCTCCTAGCTACCTTATCATACTCCCCCTTGGATATAGCCCCCCGAGAATGTTTGTATTGGCTATAAGCAGCCTTTTTTCCCTCACCGCATCCTGGATCTCCCTTGCCCACCAGCACGGCCTCTTAGCTTTGTCGCACTTGCATCTCTCCTTTGTGCAGACCTTGGTAGCCTCCAGGAGCCCCTTTTTAATAGTTTTCCACTGGGTCTCCACACCCATGCTTGGCCTGATCTCATCTAGGTAGCCCCTAAGGATCTGCTCCATCCCCTCGAAGTCCGCCCCTCTAAATTGGGCTGGCAGTATAGCCTAGAGGTTAGAGGAACGAGGTGTGAACGAGCTTGGTACATCCAGCAGACCAGACCTGAGTTTGATTCTCATAACCTCCACTTGCATACTGTGTGACTCTGAGCAAGTCACTTAACCTCCCAGTGCTCCCAGGTCACCTGTGAAAACAGGCAATTGTGCTGAGTGGGCCTTACCCGGTTACCAAAGACTAAAATAAAAAAAAAAATAAATAAAAATAAATAAATAAAATCCACCATTGTCGCAGAAGCATCCCCCACCACATGAATGCCCCAGCCCCGCATAAGCATTATATGCCCCCAACCCCTCAACACAATTGTGCCCGGTCCCCAGAAATGCAAGATGTGCCACCCCACCCCAGCACAAGATGGCCCCGACCCCATGTGCACAATACACCCCCCAACACACTGCCGCTCCATCCCTGTAAAATGGCAAGGCTACCATCATGTATTCTGTACATGTGTAATCCCTTCCCCCACGCATGCACTGTGGTGCCCTGGTGCACATATCGGTGACCCTGACCTGGTACCCCTGCATAAACATTGGTGGCCTGTGGTCCCCCACCTACCGGTGGCACCAACAACCCCTCCAATCCCCACACCTGACTGTCAGTGCTGCTGTGCAGGACAGCCAGTGGCACATTCCATCGCATACCTCCTCAGCCACCAGCCATCCAACTGATGCTGGGAGTGCGCTGTCTATTTAGAGCAGCACATTCCCAGAATCAGTTGGACAGCCAGCAGCCAAGGAGGTGTGCAGTGGGATGTAGAATCTGGTAGAGGTCCAACAGGTCATAGCAATATGGACACTGCTGGACAGCCAGCAGCACATCCCATGGTGGGAACCCATTTGTCTCCACCAGGTTTTAGTCATGAGGGTCTGTCCAACTTGGGCCTGGGGCAGGCATAGATCTCTAGAGGAGCAAATGGCTCAGAAGCAGTATGCCTCATCTGACATTCTCACCAATTGGCCATCATGCCGTGGGCATCACAGGCTATGATGGTGTATATTCTCCACAACAGCCAGGTAGCTTCCTGGTTGCCATTACAACATAGGTATAGCCAATGAGCATGCTGGCTGTCTAATCCATCAGGTACAAGTCCACTGTCAAGGCCCCAAGGTACTGTAAAATGAATATCTATTAATTTGCTTTAAAGGATTCATCCTGCCATTCTACTACTGAGTAGAGGGAAGCCATCCTGATGAGCTTCTTGGTCAATGTCTGCCTATGGAACCATAGTATTTCATGAAGTTAGCAGGCCTTGATGAAAAGTGCCTCAGAGTTGTGTTTGCTTGAGGCCGCAGATAAAATGGCAGAGTGTGACCTGATGCTTTGATCTCTGTTCTTCTGCAAGGTGACATCAACTCTTTCTCTGGTGGGGCTGCACTAATAGATGTGCTTTAAGCAAATATGTTTTTGTCTGGACATACTGAAATCAGACTATGCTTGCCTGAGACACCGTTAAAGATCGACAAAGCTAGCCCTAATTAGGAACTTTTACAACTGACTTGGTATGTATGTATGTACAATGGCTAGCCCTAATTAGGAACTTTTACAACTGACTCAGTATGTATGTATGTACAATGACTAGCCCTAATTAAGAACTTTTACAACTGACTCGGTATGTATGTATGTACAATGACTAGCTCTAATTAGGAACTTTTACAACTGACTTGGTATGTATGTACAATGACACTTCTCTGTGACTGATCTCACTGAGCTTGTTACCATCAAATTACCAGATTCACCTGAAGGGTGCTTTACCTGTTGTTAATAAATGTTGAGGCTGCAAATTGTGTTTCACTTAACCATGTCTTTGTTTACATCATTCAATTAAAAGCAGGCACCAAGCTTGTATTAGTGAGGGAGGAAAGAGAAGATCACTGAGAAGCCACAGCTGAAATGGAAAATTGCCACACAGAGCCACCTGACACAACAAGCTTCAACCCTTCCCTGCTAGGCTGAAGGGTACCCTGTATCACACAACACCCTGACCCTGGAGCAACCTTGCCAATTTGCAGTGTACAAGGGTTACACTAGGATTTTGTTTTTATAGTTAAGCTAGCTACATCATTGCTCTACTAATTCAAGCAGTCACATGATAGTACTACTCAAATGTAGTGTTTAAATGTTTTGAAAGTATGGACAATATATTTCCTTTTGCTGTAAAAGAAATCCTGCTATAGTTGTCATATCCTGAGCTGGGGGCTCTCGCAACATGTTCGTATTTGTTTTCCTGAGTTGGCAGGAAGATTGGGTGCATTATAAAAGTCAATCACTTAGCCTCCAGTGAACCTCCAGGTGGACACTAAATTGTATTTATTTAAGTATTTTACTAATTGGGTAGAGCATAAGACAGAAAGACTATTCCAGGCTTGATATGCACAATACACATATTACCTTGTAACACATGATGTGCTGCCAAGAACAGCAAAGTGGCATCAAGGGGGAGAGTGATGGTCGGTATCGTACCACCACAATGACTTTTTTTACAGCAAACACCACAACAGTGACAAAATCTTGCAAGGTCGCTGTGGTGGTCCACTGTACAGCATCGCTGTGATTCCCAGCATTTCGCCCCAACCCCGAAGCAACTCCAACTTGGAGTTGGTTATTTAGAGATGGGGGTGGGGTGTGAAACACTTTATCTCAATGGGAACAATGTCAATGGTCCGCATTGTTCCCGTCACTGTCAGGGATGTCGACAACATTGTTGTGGATATTTTGACGCGGAACCATGATGGTCCCCCTGGAAAAAGGATGAAGAAGGGTGACTCCTGGAGTAAACAAACAGTTTTAAAATGTTGACTGATCAGATGCTGCTTAGATACAGTTGATGACAGATCAGTCTCTTACTTACCCTTGATAGAACAGATTTGCTTTCTAAGGTGCTAAGTGGAAAATGGTGAGTTGCGGCACCTCTGTTATCTTCCACTGATAGTATTTAATAGAAATGTAGTCATCTTCTGGGTTATTTAAGACTCTTTTGCATGCTTGGACATGAAAAACATTTGCTACTGCTGCCAGGGCCAACACTGCCATGGCAGTGACTGGACTGAGAATTGCCAGATCTACTGATTGGTCTCACTGGATGTTAGGGTGCATCTGTATGGGAATGACTCAGGTATAATCCATTGCTTGGATTATTTGCTTTGTGTAATTCTGGATGTTTGTAGAGACTACCCTTGGTACTGCAGAACAACAGCCATGTTGCTGTGCTTTGACCTGCCCTACCACAGTGACAGGATTGAGTGGGGACAGAACAGCCAATAAGGATGGTTTGCTGGCTTTGGGAGAAACAGAGGGTCATGGACTACATGATGACTTAATTAATTTAGGTGCCTTTGCTGCAGCCAATTGCCTATAGTGTGACATACCTCTAGGACTGCCCATACTGACTGGCATCCTAAATGGACCAATTGGATTTGCTGTTCCCCCATAAAGTGCAGAGGCTGAATGGTCCTCAAGACAGATCTGGGAGAGATCTCCTTGGAGTTGGTGGCCTGCAAACTGAGCTATAATAGACGGTTTCTGGAAGGATGAGATAGGCTGTGTCTGCAGGGATAAACTAAGATGGTTTGCATATAGTTTTCCTGCTGGATTAAAAGGAAGCATTTTATGCTAGCCAGTATGTTGCTGATGGTAAGCATCAGCAGCAAGAAGCCAGATGAATAAATAGGAAGGGGAACTGCTACGGGATCTGTCATTGGGTATCATAGTCTGGTGCCAGACGATTACCACCAAGAAGGTCTGGATGTCTGGACACAGGGGTTGGTGTGGATTCGGCACAGTCTGAGCAGCTGGTGGATAGCTGCATCTCTGATCTGCATTGCCTGCATGGATACACTGGGACCAGGAAAAAGCAGGAGAAAGTGAAAACAAGAAACTGAGAAGATGGGTAGGATACCTGAGAGGTATTACTTCCAGTTACACCCCAAAGCCCTGCATATGAAGGAAGATATGTAATCACTGGAGTCATAAGTAAAATCAGGGCTTGCCCCTGCTACTAGGAATTGCACAAAAAGTTAGGGAATGATTTACTAGATTTGGCCAGCCAGCAGGGTCATTGCAAATACCTCTGTTGAGCTTTTGCCATATTTCAGTTTCATGTCCTTTGTGTTTAACTATGTAGACTGAGCATTCCTGTTATTTGATTTAAAGCGCATGAATGCCAGCCAGCCATGTGTGACACAAGTAGGCATACACTGTTTCCACATTTGGGTACCTAGCAACCTGTATGGGTGCTCCGTACTGGTGGGAAGGGTAACAGCCCTGTACCAGTATGAGAGGGTAGTGTCTCCAGCACGGGAGAGCAAAGGAATCAGAACTATATTTTGCATTGTGGTGTGTTGGCAGACTGCATTTGAGGACTATGCCTGGGAGGGTATTTTTCACTTTCAGTGATAACTTAGTGAAATGTTTGATTTGGTCATGCAAATAGCGGGCACTGTTATTCTGCTGTGCCTACACAGGGCATTTAATGATCAGCCTCTCATAACTTCCTCATACTGCTATTTAATCCCTTTCTTACCCTTAGGGTTTGCTGCCTTAATAAAGCTGTGTATAATGCTTGCATTCAGTTGTCTGCTGCAATCTTCTTAAAACTACAGTAAGTGCATGCTTATTGAGGATTGTACTGCTCTTATGTGGGTCCACAGATAGAGTGACTGCAGTGGAGAGGAGGTAGGTACAGGATCCCAGGGGATTGTCCACTGTTTCATCAGGCTCACTATTCTCTTTCTCTAGGTGAAGGCACCTTGCTACTTTCATACTATCAATGGATGCATTCCCCCTCACTAATTAAGGGAGATCTTACAAGTGCAAGAGCCATCTTGGCATCTAAGGCAATCTGGTGGCTAGTAGGGTTGTTGGGGCCCACATCTTGAAGGCTTCTGGGAGGGTACCCACCTTACAAAAAACTAATGTTATACTGTACAATCTACAATATATATCAACAGAGTAGGTAGATAAACAAACCAAAAACCTGAAGTGCTCAGATCACAGTATATAAATGCATTTTGTCTTTCCTTGCTGGAGATCTGTGTGTATGTTTGATTTGCAGGTCAGATGTCACATGGGAAATGGGTTTGCTTTTTTAACAGTCACTTGTCAGTTAAATGAAAGCTTCATAAAACTGCTAACTTAGAATCTGGCCTAACTAGAGTTCACTGGTTAAAATGAATGAATGAATGAATGAATGAATGAATGAGAACGAATACTAATTTTATATTTTTATCCCAGAAATAGGTTAAGATCAAGTATAGTAGTATTTGTAGATTAGCATCATCCATGTGATACCTCCCTCTTTTCACAGGAGACTCCTGGTTTTTTGACTGAACTCCATCCCTCCCTCCCTCCCGGGAAATAAAATCTCCTGCTTAAGTAAAACTCTGTCCAAAATATCGACTTATGTTTTTTTTTTGGCAGATAAAGAAACATAAAAAGTAAATTAATGATGAACAATGTAAGTGCTAACTTTGTACAGCTAGTTGTTGATTCTTTTTAGTGCTTATTCTTGACAAAATGAAATATATTAAATGTTTTTAAATGCTTTTTTCCTTATTTTTTGACACCATTTAAGGATGAACTTATGACGTTACAGCATCTGCCTACTAGCAGGCTCATCTCCCTACTAATTTGACCCAAATCTCCTCTTACAAGCTGGACATATCACATATGTGGCATGGCCAAAGAAGGACATTGCACTGTATCTCTCCATGTTTGATTTGGTTTGCCAAAACAAGGAATACTTCAGCTGCGACTGTCATTGATCCTTATTTGTAACTACAAGAAGGAAAAACAAACAGTGAGCAAACCAAAACAGAAATAGAAAGGCAGTGTGGTCAACTGCACATGGAAGGAATGGGCTGTTCATAGGTACTAGAGGCTGCAAGGTTGGTATTTAAGGAGGTAGAATTTTTGCACATTGCATTAAGAAAAAACTGGTGAAAGGTTGGGTGTGAATATATATTATTAATATGTTTCTATGATCTTGGAACTGTCAACAGAAATTATAAACCTAAGATTATCATAAATGCAATACTTGGAATATAAGTACTTGTTACAATCATCATGTATGCACATGGTTCTTGTGGTCGTGGGTTTATATGTCTGTAACTGCTTGTTCACACATCTGCTAAATGTACTGATTTTTGTGTTTGCCTGCAAAAATTTGAAAATAAAGTTTAAAAAAAAAAATTAGGAACTAGAATACAGGTGTATACTTAATTTCATATATAAAACAATTGATCAGTATGAACTTAAAGTGCCAAAAGATTTAATACGTATCCATGAAAGATTCAAGTTCTAAAACTGTATATTTATTTACAGCCCCCAGAAGAAGCCTATAAAGGCAAAATGTTAGGGCTTTGAAATAAACTATACATAAAATAAGATTTGTGTTGTATTGGTTCTTCTGGCCTACAGCAGCCCACACGGCAAGTGTACTCACAACTGTTGAAGAAGTGTTTGGATATGGGTTGAGGATGACCGGTAGAAGGCAGACATAATAGAGTAATATTTCTTCACAGACTTCACAGTTGAAAAAGGAAGGCCACAGCCAGAAAGTAGCATTAAAGTTGGGAAGGAGACCAAGATGGTGATGGGACCATAACTGAGGACAGAGTGCTCAAGGATGTGAGGGTGCTGAAGATGGAAAAAGTCAGCATGGCCTGATGGGTTGCAGCCACTAGTGCTCAGAGAGGTGGTACATGATCTGGTAGCACCCTTTACAGACCTATTCAACTGCTTGCCAGTGACAGGCATGATACATATGTAATGGAGGGTGGCAGATGTTGTGCCATTGCATAAGAATGGGGATCAGGGGATACCGGAGCAACTACTGAGTGACATCAATCGTAGGGAAGCTTCAGGAAAGTATTAGCAAGGAGCAGTTGGTAGACATCCAGGAAAATCTTGTATTCAGGTCAGTAAACAGTGGCTTCATGAAAGTGAGGTCCTACCAAACAAACCTCATAGTATTCTTCAACATAGTATTGCAGCAGTGGACAATGACCAGGCATGGACATCTTCTATCTTAACTTCTACAAGGCCTTTGATTCATTGCCCTATGGGCATCTTGTGAAGACACTGGATACACTTAGGGACAGGGGAAGACAAAACAAGATTGGTGGAAAACTGGTTGGTGGGAAGAACACAAAGGGTAGTGCTAAACAGAAGGCACTCTGCAGTTAGGAGGGTGATCAGTGAGGTTCCCCAGGAGCTCTTTAATCCGTTTCTATGTGATATTGGTGAAGTGTTACAGGGCAAAATGTGTTTCTTTGCTGACAATACTAAGATACTGTATGTGGCAGCATGGGCAGTGAGTAAACGGTTAGGGACATGAAAGAAAGCCTAGAAAAACTGGAAATGTGGTTAAAGACCTGAAAACTCAAATTTGATGCCAAAAATTGCAAGGTCATGCACATGGAAAAAAGACCAAAAACACAGTATTGGATGGGAGGTGTCAGGTTAGAACAGACCTCAGAGGAAAGGGATATGCAGATTACCATAAGTGACAGCAAATTTTTCTCAATATTTAGAAGACAGGGGAGATCATAGTAAGCTGATATACTAACATACTATGAAGCCAGCAGAATAGGCCCTATGGTCTATCGAGTCTGCTCGATGGTTAGTGCCTATGCCAGGCATTGATTTTTAGCCTTCCCTCACTCCCACCCACACAAGGGCCCCTATTTCCCAGTGGGGCTCCTGGATTTACCCAACCCCCTGCACCTATCCCAGCCCTTCTTGAACTCCTCCACCATAGCAGCAGCCAACATCTCTCTGGGCAATGCATTCCAGGGCTCTACCACTCTATATCATGGACAAGAAATGATCTGAGAGTGTGACCACTAATGCACATGAACAGAGTCCCAGCTTGAACTGTCAAATCAAGATTTCTTCATGTTACAGTACTCATTATCACTTTAAAGAGAGTTTAGAAGGCTTAGATGACTGCCAACTTTTTATGAATGCTACCATCTTGCCTTGTATTAAAACTGACATACTTGTGCAGACATAAGTTTACTGGTGGCTCAGAACCATTCTGACAACATGACTGCACATCTTGGTCTGATGGCGGCTAAACAGGTGGGTTGCTCTTATAAGGATTTTAGCTGTGAACTGCCTTCTCGGCTGTAGGTGAATAACACAGAGGAAGCACTGTGGCAACTCCTGTCCCCACAGGTAATTTTACTGTGCTAGGTTTAAAACTGTTTCAGTTTTAAAACTTTACCAATCTGGATGCTATCAGTGTTCGTCAGTCTTATAATGTTATAGACAGACTGTTACTTTATAAGAACGCCAGTGTGGACAGGGTCTAAAGAGCAACATTCCCATAGTCACTTTGTGTCCTTTTCTCCCCAAATGTTGTTGGTTGGCTACCTGATTTAACGTGCTCTCACACTATATTTGTTTTACTATTTCTTTACCTAGGATAATCCAAAAAAAGTGTAGTATCTTGTTTTTAAGGGCAGTCTTGCTTCTATTCAATTTTATAGCTGTAAGGACTGAAATAAAGGAAGGTCAAGTGACTTGTTCAAAGGAACACAGTGAGCCAATGTTTGGTGGGATTCAGATCTATAATCTCCTTTTTTTGTTGTACTGACTGTAGAATCTGAAGTCCATTTAAAACACTCTGAGTGAGCATACCAGAGAGGCAGTTTGCAGGGAAAGCAGAATGTGGGATCCATGAAAGGATGCTAGGAGAGAAGAAATGTCCACAGACGGGAACTGTTGAGTACATAGGACAACTTCCTTCAAACGTCTGTAAATTGCAATATCAGTTTTCTCTTTAAACTGAATTTTGGAGGGCTGTAGTAAACATTATGGAAAATCAGGAACACAGTGTTTCAAATAAGAGACCTATGTGACCTGAAAGCTTGGGTATGGTGAATTATACGTTGGTTCAATAGATGATATTATTTACTTTGTCTAAAGCATTGCTGTAATTGTTCTCTCTCCAGAACAAATGACATATGTTTATTTATTCGGACTAGGCATGCCACTCTCACCTAACCCACGCACACCATGTTTTCATGAAAAATAAGGTAGTTCTTGGGTTTTATATTTTAAGTTCTGTTCTGCTTTCCTTCTTGTAAAATACTTGTATTTGAGACAAAGGACGTGGAAGTAACTCAGAGAGTGGATGCAAACTATGGTAGCATGAATATGGCCAAGAAGCAGCCAACCAACATCTCATAAATAAATGCAATAGCCATAAGTGTATCTATCAAACCAATTCTCCATAGTGATCATCAGTCTCTAACCACATGCTCACGAACTGTTAGGAGATCAAAGTGAAAGGAAAACAAAAACAAAGGATGAATAAAAACAATTTGATTATCTTCTAAACTACTACATTTGTTGCCTGCTAAAAGCAATGAGAGGTTTACAAAGGTTTCTTTTGTAAGGCTGAAATGTTTGTCAGCTAGCATGTAACTTACCTATTTATATGCATGCAGTCATATAACAGTTTCCATGTAAGAAGTGACTCTGTGACTAACTTTACAGCTGTTTTGAGGCACTAGGGGGCAGTGACCTTTCAAATCTGTTTCAATAATGCCATTGTACTCTACAGGCAGCAGATAATTTCAGTGTCACAAAGCTTATTTGCATTATGTACAGGTCTAACTGATTTGCTTATTCACTTTAACTGAGTGGAAATTTATGCTCAAGCAGGCTATGATATATTACTTATTAACCTATTCGATGCAGAAGGTCATGTTTTCTGTCATACAGAAGACTACACACGCATGCAAGTGCACAGACTTGCATGCACACACACACACACACACACACATGCACACAAAGAACACACTGTCAACTGTAATTATACTGAAGTGAGAAATAGAATGCTTCTCTCTATAGGGAAAATAAGGGAAACATTAGAAAGCATTATTTCACATGGACTGCAGCAAAAGAGTAAGCAGGACTTTGGACACTGAGAGCTCTATTCACAAAGCCTCAGATTAACGCAAGGTGCCTGCACCAAACTTAAATGGTGTAAGTGGCACCTTGCATCAGATACTGCCCCCTTAGCAATTCATAAAGGCAGCCTGCATCAACCACAGGCTGCCTGCCCCAAATGGGGCTTGTGCCACCCATGCACCCAGAAATGGGCTGCAACATGGGAATAGGGGCTTGCAACAGATGCAGGCTGCAGTTGCTTCACAAGTGGGATTCACAAAACTCACTCAGAGGGCAAATTTCTAGATTCATAGATTCAGCGATATGTGTTGGCAGAAAAGGACCATCCTGGCCCATTGAGTCTGCCCTTACTCCCCTCTACTTGCCCCCCCTCCAAGATTCCACCCCTCCTCCCCTTCACAATCCCTTGTGCTTGCCCCAGGCCTTCTTGAAACCCTCCACTGTACTGGCCCCTCACCACCTTCTCTGGCAGTCTGTTCCAGGGCTCAACCACTCTCTCTGTGAAATAATACTTCCCAACGTTTCCCCTAAACCTTCAACCCTCCAATCTCAATCCATGTCCCCTAGTTCTTGTATCTACCTTCCCAGCAAACAAGTTCTCCCCAACTTTATTAATCCCCTTCACATACTTAAATGTTTTGATCATGTTCCCTCTCTCCCTTCTTGACTCCAGAAGATACAAATCCAGCTCCTTCAACCTCTCCTCATATGACTTCCCACTTAGCCCTTGCGCCATTTTAGTGGCCCTTCTCTGCACCCTTTCCATGCCATCTATATCTTTCTGTAGATGGGGTCTCCAGACCTGTACCCCATACTCCAGGTGTGGCCTAACCATGGCGCTGTAGAGTGACATCAGCACCTCCCTTCTTCTGCTGGTTAACCCCCTTCCTATGCATGCCAGCCTCCTGTTAGCTTTGCCCACTGCCTTGCTGCACTGGGTCCCCACCCTAAGGTCATCAGTGATTATAACTCCTAGATCCTTCTCCTGCCTGGTTGTGGCCATTATCTCCCCTACTAGTGTGGACATGGCATTTGGATTCCTCCTCCTCAAGTGCATCATTGTGCATTTCCTGACATTGAACTTTAGCTGCCATGTTTCCAACCACCCTTCTAATAATTTTAGATCCTTCTTCATTGCCTCCACAACCCCCGGGGTGTCCACCCTGTTGTTGAGTTTTGTATTGTCCGCAAAAAGGCAGACCTTCCCCATAAGCCCCTCTGCTATGTCACTGACATAGATGTTAAACAGAATGGGCCCCAACACCGACCACTGGGAGAACCCACTCATAACCTTTGTCTCCCCAGAGTGCACCCCATTGACCACCACCCTTTGGTTTCTACCCATCAGCCAGCTCTCCACCCATCTTGTTATTTTCTGCCCCACCCCCAGACTCCCCAACATACTGACCAGTCTTTTGTGGGGCACCATGTTGAAGGCCTTCCCAAAGTACAGGTAGACCACATCCACTGCCCCACCCTGATCAACCACCCATGTCACCTCATCAAATAATTTGATCAGGTTTGTCTGACATGACCAACCCCGAGTGAAGCAATGCTGCCTAATGTCTTGCAGCCCCAGTCAGGGCTGGTCTAAGGGTACTTAGAAATTCACTCTCTGGGTGAGATGAGCACTGTGTGGCAATGTGCCGTGGACCCCTGTCCCTGCCTCAATCTTCCCTTCTGAATATAAAATAAATCCCTGGTAGTCTCGTGCCCCCCCCGGTCCCCAATATCACCTGTCAGTACAATCTATAATAATTCTCCTGTCCTGGTGGTCTAGTGGTCCTCCCTCCTAGATCCCTGATATCACCTGTTTTTATAATATTTATTAATTGTCCCTGTCCTGATGGTCTAGTGGCCCCCCACCCTTGCAGGTAGTGCCCACCACCCTGCTCACCCCCAAATCTGAAATGCAGCTGGTGATTGGCATAGCCCACCCTCATCTCTGCAGCTGGCTGCTGGATTGAACTGTCAGTGAGCACCTACTGTATAGTGTATGCGCTCATGATCATTCATGAGCACATGCACACATACAGAGATGCTCACTGACAGTTCTGTTCTGGCGGCTGACCACAGAAGTGAGGGCTCTGCGTTGCCAGCTGCATTTTGGATGGGGGGAGTGGGGTGGTGGCTTCAAACTGCAAGGGTGGGGGGCAATTAGGCCACCAGGACAAGGACAATTAATAAATATTTTACTAAGAAGTGATATCAGGGGATCAGGGAGGTGGGACCACAAGACCACCAGGACAAGACATTAATAAATAGTTTACTAATGGGTGCTATTGGGGGATTTGGTATGGGGATCACTAGACCACCAGGATGGGGACATTATTAAATATTTTACTAATGGGTGCTATAAGGGGATCGGGTGGGGGGGACCACTAGACTATCAAGATGGGGAAATTAATATATATTTTACTAATGGATGCTATCAGTGATCAGGTAGGGAGGGCCACTAGACCACCAGGGAAGGGGACAAGGATGCTTACCTTTGCTGCAGGAGCTTGTGGCACACCCCTCCCATGTGCAGGGTGTTTATTGCATGGGAGTGGTTGTCAGATGTGTGGCGATTAGACGAGGGACCCCCTCCTGTACCTGAACATGGTGCAGGGTCTCCTGGCTAGGTACGAGTGCAAGCTGCTGTTTGCAGCAGCTTACTCTGATCTAAACCCCTTTTGTGAATTGGGCACTGAAAGTCCGAGCATGGTTGATAGAGAAGGATGAGGATAATGGCTTGCTATGTTAAGGCAGAGTTATAAAATAGGTAGAGAAAATTCTATGTTCTGATTGGCTGGCATCTACATCTTAGATCTATTTAATGCTCAGGTAAAAAAGAGGTGGCAGTCAGGACACAGCAGACTTACTGTAGCAATGCCTTTTCAAATTATTGAATACCAATACAAATTTGGCTTTCATCTGTACTCATGAATAAATCATGTTGGCCTTAAAAATAAAAAACTTCCTCAAAATAAAAACAAACTGATTGAATGTTTATTTTCTTTTATTTTCCCCTGTTCTTTCCTTCTATTTTCTCCTCATTGAACACATACACATATTTTAAAAGTGAAGTAATGACTCACAGTTTTGTTTTTGGAGCCTCAATGTGACCATCTCCGCCCCGCCCCACACTCAATCTTTACCTGCCTACCAATGGCATCTTCTTTGCTACTTACTCTACCACACAAAAAAATAATCCTTGGCTTTATAGAGGCCTTTTGTTGTGTGTGTTTTTGTGGGGACGGGTGAACATTCAGTCAGCAAAATTCTGCAGAAGTCTGAATTCCTGAATTACATGATAAAACATATTCCTTCTATTGAATTTGTGGACAGGCAGATGTTCGTCAGCTGCTGATGGGCTGCTATTTGCTAGTTATTTTTAAAAAAGAGAAATACTTCTTTTAATAAAAAAAGTTGGCATTTTTCTGCTTTTTGAAATGTCTGTTTATCCATTTTTCCAAGTACAATAAGACAATTTGGGGTGCATGCAGTATATTGATATAATGACAAGTCCGGGAGATATAGGCACTCCACCCATGGTGTCCTGCCTCACTACACCCTTGGGCATGCAGGCGCAGCTATGTCAGCATAATGTATGCTCCATCATGTCTTATTCCTAATTTGGTCAATGTTTCATTCCAAATGGCACATCAATGTTAGAGTTAAGGTTTCTTGGGAAGCCATATCAATTTCTTATTGTTTCACTGTTTCACCTGCTGCCTTGAAAACACTGTGTCATGGTCTGTTTATGGTACTTGCAAAACATTTCATGCTTAATGGACACTTAAAACACCGACATTCAGTTTAAAGAAATCATCCACACAAAATTAAAGAGCTGCAGAAAGCAGTGTGAAAATACAACTGAAGTAATTTCTTACTTTACTTGAAGTGATTAAATCACATTTTTGGCACATTCAGGCTTAGTAAAGAAATTGCCTCCTGTTTTAGAATTGTTGCTTCAGAATGACCTTATAACTGTTGCTGACACCCTATGTAGTAGTTCTATGGAGTGGGAGAGTTCTAGCTGTATTACTGTACCCCTATGGTACGGTGTTACTTTTCTGTTACTTGGCCCTATTAGTGTAATTAATGATGCACATCAATACTTATTTGCACACTCCCATGTATATTAAGCTGCTTGTAATCCCATTCCTCTTCCTCCAGGGCACACCTGAAAATGAGTTTAGCTCAAGGTACTTTCCAGGCCAAATATTTCACATCAATACATAAACAAGATCTGAATCAAGACAGACCAATTTCGGGCCCTTCCTGCCCTCTCCAAGGTTCACTTGCAGCTGACTGACCATCTCAGTCTCCACAGTCTGCTCCCTCATGTGCAAAGTGACTCCAAAAAAGGGCATTTCACTGTATCTGCATTGCTCAAAGTCACCAGTGATCTCCACAAAGCCATGGATGATGGTCTACTCACTGGACCATCTTTATGGACCTCTCCATGGGATTCAACTTGATAGATCATGCAATACTCCTACTCTAGCCCCAGACACTGAGTCTCAGAAAGCCATCACATGGTTCAAAAATTACTTGAGTAACCAAACACAGCTAGTGTTCATACAAGGCATTAACTCAGACTTTGCTGTTTGAAATATTAGGGTTCACCATTGCTCAATCCTTGGCCCTCTGCTGTTCTCCATTTTTGTTAATGACCACCTGAAGCACAGTGGAAAGTGTCATCTACACATATATGCAGATGAACCCATTCTCTACTACAGTGCAATGGCAATGTCTGAGGCTAATTCAGTACTCCAAGCTGATTTCAATACAACCTCCTCCTGGGTCATCAAAAAATGCCTATTCATAAAGGCAACCAAGACTAAGTCTATGGTGTCTGGATCCCAGATCTTGCTGACTCTATATGTAAGGTTGGTTCTTACTTGAATTTTAAATTGTACTTTTGTAGTTACTTGTCTGATATGTTTTTACAGATGATGCATTTTATAGTAGTATGTTTTGTGTTATACTTTACTGTTTGTAACCTGATGTATTATGTGCCTCAACCTAAGTCTAGACCGAAAAAGGACCCTTGGTCCATTGCTACTCCCCAGTAAACAAATTATAAAAATAAATAAAAATAAACTTGTTTAGTTGGCTGGCATGCTGGCACAGTGGTAGCAATGCTGCTTTTGATGCTGACCACTCAGGTTTGGAAGTGAGCCTGGGCATCGGAGGGCCATCCGGTGGGAGAAGGACTGCTCTCCTCCTCTGGGGGGGAGGGGGGAAGTTCCTGGTGCTTGTCTGAGCCCTGGTGGAGGCCAGATGTCCAACAGCTAACACAAGAAGTTGCTGGAGGTGAGGCAGACATCAGTGTTTGTGCCTCTGATGTCATTACATGTCCTCCCTCCCATGCAGAAAATAGAAAAACTGGGGCCATGCAGGATGCTACCCATCTCATGTCACAGGTCCCGTACCACTGACCCATGGCACCTCCGGCACCATATCATGTCATCCAACAGAAGGAAGGTCCCCCTTCTGAAGGCCCTGCCCTGGTGGCAAGCCAGGGTGTAACTCCAGGCTGGGTAAGTCCTGGGTCAGGGGATGATGGGGCTGGGTGCAGGGTGGGGCTGATGGGGGCCGGTCCCTTGGGGGATAAAGTAAAGTAAATTAAAAAAGATATAATAATAAACTTGTTTAGTTGATCCACTTGCAATGATAACGTCATACAGTAACATATCAATGTATTCAAATATCTAGGAATTGGACTTAATGTATCACTTACATACAGTAGGCACATTGATCACATCTAAAAAAACCATAGGGCCCAGCTCAACATTCTCTACAGGGCTAAACACTGTCTTAGTGTTGACATGAGGAAGCAGGTAGTCTCTCACTTCCTGCTCCACTCCATTAACTATGGAGAATCATATATGGTTGTGCAAACAAAATCAATCTGCTTCATGGATTGTTTGTTCAATAAGTTGTGCGGGTTCATTGTCTCCTGTAGAGAGGGCTGTATGACTAGTATAACTGGACAAGTCCCTCAAGCAGTCATGACTACCACTGGCTTCCTTTGTTGTACAGCTGTACACATGGAAAAGCCCTTGATTCTCCCCTAGCCCTCCTCACACCGTCAAGCAGTGCCTTCTCACTCCAGTCAACAACAGCACTTACCTTCTCAGTCCCCAGGATGAAATGTGAATTTGGTAGAACGGCCTTTGCATTTGCAGCACCAGAAACCAGAAACAAACTCCCTTTTAAACTGAAGAATGCTTCCAGCTTGCAAGTGTTCAAGTCCAGTCTTTCCAGTTGTCTTAGAACTCCCTGTATTTGTTTTGGCCTAGAATCACCATCTCACTGACCATGACCATGTTGCATAACAGTTCTCATGCTCTTTGTTTACTGTAACCCCACTTTTTTTAGTCTACTTTGATTCCTGTCTGCATGTACTTACCTTTACGGTTTTTCTTTCCTGTGTATCTTTTAGACTGTACAGTTACTATTCCTGCTGAACTATGTTAACCTGTTGACTGCTGCTATCCTCCCTGTGACACCCTTGAAAATGAGATGCTTCCTCTCATGGGGTTATCCCAGGTGGAGTACTAAGAAAGAAAGAAAGAAAGAAAGAAAATAAATTCTGTTTTCACTTTAAGTAAAGTAAGTAATGGCTCCAATAGTATTTTCAGGCTATTTTCTACACCTCTTTTATTTGGTATCGGTTATTTTATACACTAAGTTTCAGCAGTGTACATGTTGTTTTTTTTAATTATGTGGGCACTGATGGAAATGGGAAGGGGGTTACCTGATCGGAACATTGATCGGGGAATGAAAGCAAAAGTCTGACTCAGTCCCAGCAGTAAAATGGGGAAGGACTGCTCCTGTGTACATTGTACCCTCCTCAGGCATAACACTTACTAAATATAATGTAACAATGCACAAGTAATGAGGAATCATATTACAAGACCCGCTGCTGGGTATGTTTGATCCAACATCAGAGCTAGTTCCTCCAGTGAATATTATCAACTTAACAGCATTGGATGTTGAAATAAGTTTATTGAATTTGCAATAGTAGATTTTTGATAGACAGACAGATGTTTAGGTATAAAGTGCTTTTTCTGAATGCTAAAGGATCTGTATGCTGAATACAATGCATAGTAAGGCACAGCAGTTTGATTCAATTAAGCAATAATGCACAAAAGGGTGTGTGTTTTGCTGGGATAACATCACACTGTGGGTGGTTAAAGCACAAGGCCACAGGATGAGTGCATTCAACAGCTGAGAAGTGACACTACCCAGCATAACACACCTCCCTTGAGTGCATTATTGCTATTATACAGTAGCTCATTTGTGATTTTCACTTTATTTGTAGTGTAAAAGTATGTGAAGGAAAAAAGTTCTTCTGTTTTGGCCAATAGGTGGTGTGGTAAGTGTATTTTTGTGTCTGCACACTCTCCCACTCCCTCTTTGTTACTGGCAACTGCAGCTTGGTTACTCTAGCTTTGTTCTCCATTCTAGTCCCTTGTCAATTGTTAGTTGTGACCTGGATGAGGATTTGCTATCTGTTCTGAGTGGGGCCATGAGAGGGAGGAAAGTGTATAAGTTAATGAAGCCTTCGGTTTGGGGAGTACAGTGAGTGCTGCTGTACACATGCTTACTCTCTGTTACAGCGTGATGGACTGAAAAATTTAAAATGGTTTGGAGACATTGAATAGCCAGCAGTAATTAAAATAAAACAAGCATTTGTCAATGCTGAATGTTGGCTTGCTGGCATTGGCATTGGTAGTGCAGGAGTTAGAAATGCAAAATAGGAATGGCAGTGAAGTACTGAAGTAACTCCGACCCCTCCATCACCACAGAGACTGAAAGGCATTGGGAGCATGGCTTTAGGTTGGCCATAATGCTGATGCCATTCCAACTCAGCAACCCTGCAGAGAGTGACAGGTGTTTAGGTGTGCATTGGGGTATTCGGCCTTTATGCTCACCCCATTCCATAAGGAAATAAGCTGAGATGGGTGCAATATAGGAGAATGGGGTGAACGTTAGGGTGACAGAACTCAAGGCACACCTCAATACCTGTCAGTGACTGTAGGTTGGGGATGGGGGTAGAATTCTGTGAACATTATGGCCGATGAACCCAAGTTATGTCCCCAATGCCTGTCAGTCTCTACAGGGTGGGTGTATGATTGGAAGTCTTAATGTTCCAGGTGTTTGTTAGTATTTTCACTCCAGATTTTCAACAGTGGCTTTTTGGGAACCCATCTCATGAACAGTGACACTATCATTTCGTTACTCAATCCAGAAAGGTGATTTTGCACGGCAACTGTGCCATTGGGAGCCACAGGTGCGGAAACACATTTTGGGCAGGATGCAAAAAATGACAGCTGTACTGTTCATGAGGAGGTATAAAAAAATGGCAATGTAGAAAATCTGGAGAGAAAATATGAAAAATTTGCAAAGTCACAAGCGTGTGTATATACTGTGCAATGCATGCCCGTAATGTGGTCATTTTTGGATTTTTATTTACCAAATTTTCAACATGGGCATTTTGGGACCTCTCCTCATGAATAGTGGCACTGTGATTTTGTTACTGTGTCCCAAAAGTTGATTTCATACAGCAGCCATGCCCATTGTGCGCCACAGCTGCGAAAACACATTTTGGGCACGATGTGAAAAATGGCAGCTATACTGTTCATAAGGAGGTGTGAAAAATGGCAATGTTGAAAATCCGGAGTGAAAATATTAAAACTTCGCGAAGTTACGAGCATGTGTGAAAACTGCGCAATGCACACTTCATATTATAGTCATTTTTTGATTCTTTTTCACCAAATTTGCAACATAGTTTTTTAGAACCCACCATGAACAGTGGCACTGTCATATTGTTTGTCAGTCCCAAAAGGTGATTCTGTGCAGTGACCGCAAAATCACCTTTTGGGACCAAATAACAAAATGACAGTGGCTGATTTCATGAGGTGGGGTCCCAGGAATCCACTGTTAAAAATTTGGAGCCAAAAGTAAAAAAAATGGCTGAGATATCCACCTAAGTTGAAAAACTCCCATTTATGCCATTGTATAGCTTACCAGCATTTCTTCAGTTCGCGGTCGTCTTTGAAGCTTGCTGATGTGTTCCTGCTCCACTGAAGATTGCCGCACTGACCTCCGGAGGTAAGTATGGGGTGAGGGGTGTGTGGGAGGTGGGGTGCACAGAGGGTTGGTGCGGGTTGGGGGAGGGGGAGCCTTGGACAATGAGCTACCTTCTTGTTTTGCAGGAAAAACAAAAACTTCTGGGAAGGTTTTGCTTTACAGGTGACAATAAGACATTTGGGCATACAGGGGTGGGCTCCCAGTGTGCCACCTAGGTTTTTGTTTTGGAGGAGGACCGGAGCTGACAGGGATTGGGCACCCCATCAGCAAACAAAACGTGCCTGTGTTGGGCACCCCCATCGGCAGAGAAATAAAACTGGGGGGCATTATGCTGATGGGATTGGGCACCCCCATCGGCAAACAAACAAACTGAACTGTGGAGGGGGCATGCTGACAGGGGGACTGGGCAAGCCTGAAGTTGGCTTTATAGGGGTTGCATGATGTAGACGGTGAGAGCCGCCATGTTTATTGAAATGTTTCACCAGGAATGGCACGTTATGGAGGCGTGTCAGATCTGCCGCTGCAGTGATGAGCCTGTCTCTCATTGCAGCGGTGGATTTCTTTCAAGTTGGTGGTACTCTCCGAAACTGCGGTCATCGGCAGCATGCTCACTGGTTGGCGGCTGAGGGACACACTGACTAAAGCATCCTCTGGATTTGCCACAACACTGACACACCTTTGAAAGTGCTAGTACAGTGCTACTACCACAAAATGTTGCTTGTGCGTGTGTGCACGCCTGCATAATGATTGTTCAACTTTGTGACTGACCTCCAACTGTAAGAATCAGAAGCCAGAGTGGAGCAAGAGATGAGCATGCGATCAGTTAAGTTGCCAAGTGAGTGTCATTTAAAAAAATGTGGTTTGACTTGGCAATGCTTTTACCATTGACATGTGGTCTGTCAACAGTGCCAAGAAGGCTGGGTAGAAACCTGATTGGGCGGAGAGTGTGAGGTTGTATGGCACAATTGTAGCATGGTAGGAAAATGTGTGGACTGATTCATTTAATCAGTCTTACATGTGAGATGGTCCTGTGGCTGCTGGACCTTGATACAGTGATGCTGTGCTGGGATAACATCACTGATCAAGGAAGTCACTGACCAATTAGAAGTCTAGAAACCCTTTCTGTTACTGTATAATATGATTTATAAAATGGGAGGGCAAAATCCTAGCTACTAATTGGTGGAGGCAGGCTGGCACCCATATATTTACCTCAGCATAATGAGCATTAATCAAAATACCAGCGGGATTTGGAATTTGGCCAATTCACATACAGAATGATGATCCACTTCACTCATTCCTCACTGCCATCACAAGCATGGCTGCCACCTCTACTATCCAAAAGCCTTCAACAATGCCCTAAAACATAAAACTCTCTCACATTTTAAACAGTAAATACATTATTATTCATTATTTTGTCTCATGATCTCCTCCGGACACACATAAACATATTTAAAACTGTACCATTCACAGATTTAATTCCTGGTGTCTCTTTGGTGACCATAAAAAAACATCTACCCTTACAAGCTTACCAGAGCAATCTATGCTGCTTACCCTTCTATAGACAAAATTGAGACCACAGCTCCATATATCGCTTTTGTCGTGTGTTGGGGATTTGAAAGAGGAATTCTGCCGAAGTTTGAATTCCTGTATTCCATAATAAACATTTCATCCATTGAATGGCTGGAAAGAAAGATGACTGACAGGTGAGGAAGGATAACTTTTTAATATTTACGTTTAACAAAAGAAAATACCTGTTTGTTTTTTTATAACAGTTGGCATTTCTTTGTTTTTTAAATTGTTTCTCAGTTTATCAATTTTATAAGTGCAATACGACACTCCAGGGTATGGGTTAGGCTAGAGAAGATCCCTTCCATGGGCTGTCTGGCCCTCCTCCTGCTCGGCTGGGCCTCACTATGCCCCTGGGCTGTCATTTAGGTCAGTCTAACCCACACCCTGTTGTGTCTTAATGCATAAATGCCTAAGATGTCAATCAGAACAAAAGTCATAGTAGCAGCAGTAGTAAATTATGTTTATTTTGGTATAAACCCAATTAAGATAAGCTCATTTTGAATGGGGATCATTGCCATTCATTTCACATTGCAAAAATCATACGAACTAAGATTTAGATCAGAAGTCATAGTAATAGTAGCAGTAAATTATTTTATTTTGATATAAACCCAATTGAAATAAATTAATTTTCAAAGGGGATCAAAGATAAACACTGATCAATACATAGAGTAATGCTAATAAAACCATAACAATAAAACTATAATAAAAACAAATTCAATGTTAACATTTTTATAAAAGGCAAGATCTTTCTCTTTAGTAGATAATTAAATCACAACATAGTTATGCCTCTCAAGTGTAACTCTTTGGGGCTATGGTCTTTATTTTACTAACTCAATTTCAGTTTGTCACAAAAAGCGAGAGCAAAGGAAGGATTATGGAGAGAACAACTGGTGCAGTATATTAGTATGGTTTATGAGGCACAATGAGGCTTTATGCGTACTGAGTTAGCAGTTTGCAAGGCAAAGGCTATATTGGAAGCCCTGCCATTTGTGAGTAAAATCCTGTTTGCGGCATCTACTGAACTCATAGAGTTAGGGCTGAGGCAAGAATGCAAAGAACAGAGCAATATAGGAAGCAATGCGTTCTTGCAAATTACCTGTTGCACCCACAATAGCTTCTGCCTTCAATACTTTCTTCACTAGCTGTGCAGCGCCTTTCCTATCCAATCACCCGCCTACCTTATCCACACCATGTACCCCACTGAAATCTCTGAACTCCACACACGCCCCCAGTTTCTCCTTCCATTCATTAACCCCGGCCGAAGTGCTGCCAGTACTGACTTCACTCAACCCCAACAAAGGTAAATGTCCATCAGGCCTGGACGCCAAATTGTTTCACTTATCTGCTCTTGCCATAGCTGCTCCATTAGCTGATCTTCTCAACCTTTCCTTCTCCATGGCCAAAATCCCAGCTGCTTGGAAGCATGCAACCGTTATCCCCCTCCCTAAGGGCGGAGACCCCTTTAGGCCGGGTAATTACCACCCCATCTCCCTTCCTCCAATTCTGGCTAAAATTCAGGAACACCTCGCACTTGCCCAACTTTCCCAGTTCCTAGACACAACCACTTTCTTCACCCCATATCAGTCTGGTTTCCGAAAGTCTCACTCTACCATCACCTCCCTATTAAGAATCACCGATGACATCCTTTCTGGAATGGACAAAGGGTATATCACCTCGGACATTTTCATTGACCTGGCCAAGGCTTTCGATACCATCTCCCACCCTAAGCTACCTGCAAAACTAAATGGTGATGGCCTCTTATGCCATGCCACTAGCTGGTTTCATGCCTACCTGGTAGGCAAAAATCAATCGGTGAAAATTGGCCCTCACATATCTTCCCCCCTACCAGTCACTATGGGGGTCCCCGAAGGCTCAATCCTGGTCCCTCTGCTTTTTTCAATATTCCTAAATGACCTCCCACAGGCCTACACACTATCATCTATCCAAATGTACGCGGACGACACCGTACTGTACGCCTCCGGCCCTTCTACTGGAGAGGTGTCCACTGTTCTTCAGCGGGATTTCAATGCCATACAGAATTGGTTCCTGTCCAACTAGCTATCCTAAATATGAAAAAAAGTCACACTCATCTTCGGGTTGCATTCGGACTCTCCCGTCTAGCTTCACGCCCCTCATTCCTTACCTTAGATGGGGCCCCCCTTGAGTCCTGCACCTCACTCAGATACCTGGGAGTCTGGCTTGACCAATACCTGGATTTCTCCACCCATATCGAATCATTACACAATAAGTTGTACCTGAAACTTGGTGCTCTATATCGCAATAAGGATTGCATGCCCAAATAGGTCTGGAGGGAAATTGTTCAAAAAATGATTCTCCCTATACTTGACTATGGCGACGTGGTATATGGTGCCACACCCTTGTCTAACCTGGCCAGCCTGGACACACTTTTCCACTCCTTCTGTCACTTCGTCCTGGATTGCCCACCAATGACCCACCACTGTGTTCTGAACAGGGACCTAGCCCTGCCTTCACTCACGACCCGCAGACAGATCCAGTAGTCCAGAGTTATCGCCAAATTCTGGTCACAGACCCTTCCCCCTTATCTCGATTCATCCATATCGGCTCAGCCTTCCCCTGCCTACTCACTCAGAAGCACTGACTCCAGGCTTCTTCAAGTCCTTTTCATGCATACCTCCAAGGGCCAATCAGCTTTCAAATATTGCATGCCCAAACTATGGAATGACTTGCTTGCTGACATCAGGCGCTCCACGAACCCCAGACGTCTTAACCCACTCCTTTACGCACACTTCCCCGCCACATGCACATGCTTTCAGTAGCCATAAGCACAAGCCGCTGGTTCCTGCTAACCAGTAGACATGCCAAATCTCAGCTGCTACACTGTAGGGTCCTAAAGGTTACTTGTTGTTCTGTTCTCTGTTGTTTGTGAAAATGTACAATTTATGAAAAAGTGTCCTCTATGTCAGCTGTTCTTCAGCTCTCTGGCTGTAAATTCTGTACACTATTGTAATTATCTATACTGTATGTAATAATCAACATCTGTACACTATTGTAATTATCTGTACTGTATGTAATAATCATCATATGTTCCCCAATCCCCCCATATCCCCCAGGTCGCGTCTGGAAACGAGTGGTGCTCCGCTCAGTACGCCTGCCTGGTTAAACTCGTAAATAAATAAATAAAGAGGGAATGCTAGAAGCAAACCTTACTAAGTATAGGATACTCCCATCCTGCTTTTGTCAGGACAGTGCTGGTTTAGAGGGGGGCTGTGTCCTGCCAAAAAAAAAAAAAGAGGAAAAATGCAAAATCTCCTGATTTTAAGCTTCAGGATGTATTTTCTTTCTTTCCTGTGGAAGTTGCAGAAAACTAAAGATACTTTAAATAAAATTCCTTAAAATGAAAAGAAATAATGCAAACAATGAAGAAACAAAAACACTTTATCTTAGTTGTGATTATTTAAAGAAAAGAAGTCTGTTGTGTTCGAGGGTATATTATCCTGAGAAAAATCATGTTTCATAGGAAATGTCCTGAGTTACCTCAAGTCTTAAATGAGTACTACTGTCAAAATTTGCAAAAACATATGTTGCGCAGAGTGTTTGTATTTGTGTGTGTAGTCCAGCTGTGTCCTTCCCTTATTTTACTGTTAGGAGTTTTTTCTAAATTAGCCTGCTTGTTTTATAAGTAGTTTTATGGGCCCCTGGGGATCTCCATCTTAGCACGGTTCATTGCTCTTCATTTTCCTACAATGCCTCATGTCTCATATGACACCGATGCATCCCAGACCACCAATTCAGCAAGGACTAGAGATAGGAGCTTGATGTTCTGGCCTCCAATAAATAACTCTATTTTAATATTTTTATTTTCTATGTGTGTGTGTCATGTCTAACTAGCAGTAGTAAATGTTTTGCTTTTAAAACTTGTCATTTCATCAATGTATACACAGCCATAAAAGCACACAAATTACCCCAGATCATCAATGCTATCAGTACAAATGCTAGCTGTTTTCTTATAAAATAACCCACTAAGTTAGCACTCAAGTATTTGCTAACTGTAAATGTAGCCTTTAGTGCTTAATGGATAACCAAAGTTACTTAAAATCATAGCTCTGCTTTCATAAAATTGACTCTAAACCAGTACTGCTGAATCTATGGTCCCGGATACATCACTGTCACATGGGACAGGAGGCATTGTATGAAGAAGAAGAGCAATCCCCAGGGGTAATAAAACTACCATAAAACTTTCAAATGGCTGCAGGGCCCTTGCAAGCACAATCTTCACTACAAAAAGCATATGTAAGTACTGCATGCACAAACCACTGCATTGCTGTGACACTCTCCAGAGGTGCTGTAATTAAGTGAAAATGGAGGCCACAGTGGAAATTAGCGCTATAGCTGATAACTCACTGGGTGACTTTGAGAAGGGCACTTGACTTGCCAATGAAACATTCTTGCATGGCGGCTTCTTGTCCATAGTGATTGGTAGCCATAAACATACATACACAGAACTACCTGGCTAGTGACGGGTGACCTAAACACCCTCATGCAACAGATCACTACATACACTCCCTGCACTATTGCTACTTCCAACCCCTGTATTGTTTGGTCTGTTTCCTAACATAGCATATAGGCATCATTCATCATAGGAGGGTTGGGGTCCTTTTACTTAGATGCTAAATGCTAATAAAATGAAGTTAATGAGATGCAAAAACCCTATTTGTTCCTTTCATGATGAGTGAATTCATTTGCATTTTAAGTTCCCATACAGGGAATTTCTGGAGAGATGTAAATACATTTGTGAACAGGGATGTCATGCCAAGAGAATCACTGAGGGTCACACAATTAAGAATTAATCCACGGGAAACACTAAAGTACCATTTTACAGTCTCCCTGAATCCACAAATGCACTACTTGCATGACACTTTGGGGGTCTCCTGCCCCCCCCCGGGCCTATGGGTATGAGTGCCCTACATGTGAGAAGTCAGTAAGGAGAGCCAGGGGGATACTGGGATGCATAGGGAGGGGCATCACAAGTAGAAAAAGGGAAGTGGTTATCCCTCTATACAGACAGTTGGTGAGACCCCATCTGGAGTACTGCATGCAGTTTTGGAGACCTCATCTACGCAAGGACATAGACAGGATGGAAGCAGTCCAGAGGAGGGCAACTAAAATGGTGCAGGGTCTACATCAGAAACCATATGAAGAGAGAGTGAGAGAGCTTAATATGTATACCCTTGATGAAAGGAGGGACGTGGGGACATGATAGAAACTTTTAAGTACCTCAAGGAAATCAACAAAGTCCAGGAGGGTAGCATCTTTCAGAAAAGAGCTGTGTAAGAACAAGGGGCACAATTTAAAGTTAGAGGGGGCGCTCAGGGTAACGTGAGGAAATTCTTTTCACGGAGAGAGTGGTGGATGCATGGAACCGCCTTCCTGGAGAGGTTGTGGGGTCTAAAACAGTGGGGGAATTCAAACATGCATGGGACAGACATAAGGCAGTTATAGTGGGGGGTTGCAGGAAGTAGGCTGTTGGTTAACTAGAATCTGCAGCTTATCCAATAGGTAGGGAAATGGGCAGACTGGGTGGGCCAAGTGGTCCTTATCTGCCATCAAAGTCTATGTTTCTATGTTTGTAAGGCATGAACAAATTTTGTACTTTGCAGCTGTGCCCCTGAGGTGAGGGGTTGTTACTTTGCCAGGCTATTATGCTTTGTAACTTATTCCTGTATCACATCTGTAATATTCTTATGAGGACAGACAAATACAGATGAAGGGGCCTGCTTCTCAGGGTCTATCTTTATTCCAGCTGAGGAGAATGGCTACAGTACATGGACAAAGGCTACCATGGCTATAGACTGGACAGTACAAGAACTACTAGAACAGCTAATTGCCCACTCCAGGACTACAAGTAATATGGCTGTCCTAATGCCTCCTTTATGGATAATTACACCATCTACTCACTCATCCACTTGTAATGAACACGCCTAATTAACAATTACATCCTACCTCCAGGGCTAAAGTAGACTGTTCAGATGCCGACAAGTTCTGGGGATTTATTCTGCCCCTTTGATTGGTACTTGTTGTTACTACACAATCCTGTTCAGTGCCATCACAAACATTCCATTTACAAATCAAATCTCTGTAGTTCTTTTAGCTATCTCAGTAGGTATCCTTTGTGTGGGATAGCAGCTGCAGCTGGAACAGAAACTCTGTCAGCAGCCACTGCAGGACCTGGGGGAGTCACTGGAGCAAAGGCAGGGGTGAAATCTTCATTGTAATTCTGTTATAGAAGGACATCCTCAGCAGGCACTGACAATGGAATCTTAATTAAACACAGAAACATAGAAAAATAGATTTTGTCAGCAGAAAAGGACCTTTAGTTCCATCCAGTCTGCCCCTTCTCCCTGCCTATTCCATCACCACTGACCCTAGTTGGTCATAGGTGTTACTTCCTCCCTCTGTTCCTCTACCTAATATGCCTCTGTGCCCATCCCAGGCATACTTGAAGCTCCCCATAGTCTTTGACCCTGCTACCTCCTCTGTCAGGCTGTTCCAGTCATCCACCACCCTTTCCATGAAGAAATATTTCTGCACATCTCTCCTAAGGAGAGGCAAACACTGCAGAGGGGGTCCAATGTATGATATTCAGGGAGAGGCAGCATTGGTGTGGTATGGACTAGGAGATGCGTGGGGAGGAAATGGAATCAGAAATGGGGACTGCCATGTCTGGTTCCCCTCCCTAGGTTCCACCAAGTCACAGTGACAACAAAGTTGTCGACAGATTTTACATTTTACATTGCCAACATTTTGCCAATGGTGATCGCACAGCAAGTTTGTAGACGAATTGCAGCGTGACAGGATACTTTAGACTGTTTGCGGGGCCCCCACACCACCCACGCAGGGGCCCTGCACCTCTCCATATATATATATATATATATATATATAAAATCAACTCCTGGGGGGACTGATTACTTGGGAGAGCGGCCAACACCAGGAGTCACTGTATCATACAGCATTCCAACAACCCGTTCAAGACTGTGGATGTCGAACGTGTTGTTGTCGATCTGTTGGTTTCACTGTTGGGGGTTCAATGTTCCAACAGTATACCCCATCCCCAAGGCACTGCCTAATTTCAGTAAGCAGATAGTGGTCCATCCTGCCAGCACTACTTTTCCTCTTCGGACTGTTTTTTGCAACACAAGATCACTGAGGAATAAGACAGAGCAATGGAGAGCTTCATCACCGATTCCTCAGCTGATTTTGCTTGCATTATGGAGACCTGGTTGGGTGATGACTATGGACCTGTTCTGGGACCATCTGTCCCACATGGTTTCTCCAATGTGCATTGCCTGAGGAGGGATTGCAGAGGGAGTGGGGTGGTCATCTGTTTTTGATCCACTCTGGAACTCACTGCACTCTTCCTGAGAACCATCAGGTCCTCTGATTGTGTGGTGGCTAGATGTGATTTAGGTGTTAGTGGCAGGATTATTTTCATCTACTGATCTCTGGGTAGTGGGAGTGATTTTCTACAGGAGTTAGCGGACTTCATTGTCAGGCAGGTATTGAAAGCCTCCAGCCTGTTTGTGCTGGGGGGATTTCTCTGCCTGGGTTGACAATGAATCCTCACAATTTGGACAGGAACTCTTTCAGTGGGACTAACATCACTGGGACTAACATAGGCTGTTGCATCTGAAACCCATCAGCATAGCCACATGTTGGATGTGATCTTCTCATTGGGACTTGGCATTAATGTGGTGAAGGCTGATTTGGTCTTTTGGTTGGACCATCATGCAGTGTTGTTCCAGTGTGGGGTCCTCTGTTTAAAAAACCCTTCTGTGGAGATCACCTGGTACTGTCCGAAACATAACTTGGAGCCTTGCAAACTCCAGGAGGTACTGGATGTCTCTGGTATATCCTAACCTGTGCACAGGGTCCTGAGGAGACCACGGAGCACTATAATACAGTTCTTATGGCCTCCTTAGACTCATTTGCATCTTACCATGTTTGTCCCTTGACACCCTAATGTAGTTCACTGGAGTAAATAAAATGAAAAGTGTACTGCACAACACAGAGTATTTGATGGCAGAAGGTGCAATATTTACAAACTTACAGAAACTCACAGTGTCCAAAAGTGACAAGCGCAGTGTAAATAACAGAGGCTATCAGGCTGTGCAAGGAGCAAAAAGTTGCACAAGTACAAAAAAGTTGTGTTACAGTCAGACCTGGTTAAACTATACACATTTGTGTTTGACAATTTTGTTACATAATACAAATCTACGTAGTAACCAGACAGTGATAATAAAGAGGTCAATAGCCCAACAGAAAATCTGTATGCAGTGTTTTTCATTCAGATAAACAGACATATGGATTAACAAGGCATGGATTAACCAGGTCTGAGTGTAATAGTTAAAAAAACAAAAATTAATCTTTTACAGTGGAGCTCAACTGAATTCAACACAATTCTGCAGCATTCTGCAGTAGAGTTACTGCAGAAAACAAGGCAATTCCAATGGCAGTTAATTCCTTTTGTCATGTAGGAATCTGTGACACTGCATTGCACCCCAGCAGGCTCCGCTGTTAAGCTGTGGAAACAAGTAAGTAGTGGTACAAATCTGCAAAAAAATCATTAAAGTACTGCGACAGTGTGGAAGTGCAGCAGTGGCCAGAGAACATCATGTGCCAGCAAAAACCTGTGTGAGTAGCTAGTGGCAGGACTAGAGTAAGGAAAGAGATGCAGATAAAAAGAGAGGAAAGTGGGGTCAAGGGGTGAATAGGGAGAGGAAGATGATTTCGGAGAGTAGGAAAGCAGAGATGAAAGGAGAACTCACCAATGGGTGTTCCTCAGCAATGGATATGGAAAGAGTGAGCATTTAACTTTTTTTGTATTTTCATTTTGTTTTTGTTGACCAGGAAAACAGGGCTAGGTAATCTGGCCATTTTAGTCTTGTCCCCGGGGGGGGGGGGGATACAGATGGAAAACAACTGAAACTGGATCACAAATTGAGCTGTTGATGCTATTACTAGTGAAATGAGTGAAGGGAGCATGATGATTTCGCCACTGACATGGCCTTGGAGTCGCCCAGACTGATGGTTCTGGGTGACTTCAATGCCCGGGTCAATGACGAATCTTCGCTTTTTGGTCAACATTTCCTCCAGGTGATGACATCTCTGGGCTTTACACAGGTTGCTTCCTTAGCTACACACAAGGGAGGTCACTCTCTTGACCTGGTCTTCCTCCCGGGGATCGAGGCCTCCGATCTGGTGGTGGAACCAGTCGGTTGGTCCGATCACTAATCAGTTGGGTTCAATTTTGAGGCCCCCCTGGGTAGGTCGGCCCCAATGGAGTTGGTCAGGTACCGCCCTTTGCGGGATGTGGTCCCTGAAGACCTGATGGCAGTTATTGACCTCTCATTGGACAAGTCTTGCACTGATCCTGAGCAGTTGGTAGTGGCCTATAATGGGGCCATATTGGCAGCCCTCAATCAGATTGCACCTGTCCGTGTTCGCCCCCTTCTGCATCACCCCGGAGCCCCGTGGTTTGATGGAGCTCTGAGAGAGTTGTGGAGGTTGGGGCATAGGTTAGAGCATCATTGGAGGAAGACTGCCACTGATGCCGACCACCGTATTTTGCAAGAGCATTATAAACTCTACCAAACAGAAATTTCCCATAAGAAGGCAGAATTTCTGTCCAGAGAAATTTCTGTTGCACGGAATCGACCGGCCCAACTCTTCAGAACTGTTGACAGACTGTGCAACCCAGTCTGTCAGCAGCTCCGTCGAGTTTTTACACACTGATTGTGATGAGATCACTCGCTTCTTTGTGAATAAGGTTGAAGACATCAGGAGGGAGTGCCACCAACCAATGGTTTAAATAAATTAATAAATAAAAGCTTTTTATTTAAGGTAAGAAGTGACAAGAGAAAACAACAAGATTTATAAGAATTTTGACTCGTGGAAATTTATATAGAAGAAAAGGGTTTTAAATACAGACTTTGCTTATTGTTGAGGTATGTGAGCAGTTATGGGGTTTCAAGTTATAAATACAAAAGTGAAGCATTTTGCACTTTAACCTAGCAGATGTCTATGCTGCCACCACATGAAACTGGTTGTCTGTTTTTTGTACATTTTCAGGAAGTGCTAAGTCACAGGAAAAGTTTTGATGCTTTTGATGTTTAAGTATAACAGACAACAGAATGATTCAGGGTGAATCGAATTTAATTCCTTAAAAGAAAGAAGAAAAAAACAATTCCTAAGATTTTCTGAAAATTAAATATTTAAGTATGATAAAAAATATGTGCTTTATGTTAAAACAGATGATTAATCCCCGTGAACAGAGAAGCAAAACATAGGGGAATGTAGAAAATAAAAGAAAATGAAGTATATTCAGCTGGTCAAGTGAATTCGTTCAGCTCAAAAAGCTTTAGCTCCCTGCACAGTAAGTTGCTTTTTCTTGAAACATAGTAATTCACCTTCAAAGGAGCATTTTGAAAAAAGTTCAACCATTTCCCAGTTGTTGTGTATTTTTTTATAGACCATGTGGCCTGTTTCTGCTGGCAAATTTGTATGTTCATATGGAAAGAATGAGAAGAGACCTAGGCAAGTTGGAGGAGTGGTCCAAAGTGTGGCAGCTTAAATTCAATACAAACAAGTGCAAAGTCATGCACTTGGGGCACAGGAATCCTGGAGAGGAATACAAGATGGGGGGCAATACTAACAACAACAAAACTAGAAAGAGACCGGGGGGTAATTATAATGGACGACCTGAAAGTAGCCAAGCAATATGAGAAGGCAGTGGGGAGGGCCAGAGGGATTATGGGGTCCACAGGGAGAGGCATCACCAGTAGAAAACAAAAGGTGGTGATGCCACTGTACAGACAATTGGTAAGTCCATATCTGGAATACTGTATTCAGTTCTGGAGACATCCCCAGAAGGACACAGACAGAATGGAAGCGGTACAAAGAAGGGCAACAGAAATGGTGAAAGGAATGCATCAGAAAATATATGAGGAAAGACTGAAACACCTCAATATGTATACTCTTGAGGAAAGGAGGGAGAGAGGGGATATGATAGAGAAATTCAAGTACCTCAAGGGACTAAACAGGATTCAGGATTGCAGCATCTTTCAGAAAAAGAGAAGTGCAAGAACAGGGGGTCACAGTATGAGGCTGGGGGGGGAGACTCAGGGGTAACATGAGGAAGTATTTTTTCACAGAAAAGGTGGTGGATGTATGGAACAGCCTCCCTGCAGCGCTTGTAGGGGCAAAAACAACAGGTGAATTCAAGAATGCATGGAATAGAAAGAAGGCAACCATGGGGTAGGAAAGAGAAGGTAAGCTGCAGATCAGTTAGGATCTGGAGCTTTAGTAGGTAGGGAAATGGGTAGACTAGGTGGCCCAGATGGTCCTTATATACCAACAAATTCTATGTTTCTGTGAGAGATGACAGATAGGAGTGGATGACAGCAAGCCAGTACTGAACTAGGAAGCAGAGCAGTGAGAGAGACATATCAGGCTTCAAGGGAGGGGAGGGGAGAGAGAGATGTTAAGATACTGGGAAGAGTGAAAGGTAAGAGGCAGGGAAATTAGGGCAAAATTACTGATTTAGGGTTGAGTTTTACAGGAACATAGCATAAAATAACCATGACTTTTTGTGATCTCTAATTAAGTGGGATAGAAGGGTATTTAATTGAGACTGACACCTTCAGGAAACCAGTATCTGTTAATACACTTTTGTGTGCAGATAGTTCACACCCAAAACATATGATTAATTCAGTACCATATGGGCAAGTCCTGCATGTTTGTAAGAACTGTTCCACCAATGAGGCTTATACTAAACAAGCAGACAAACTGTACAATACGTTTTCGGCACGCAGTTGCAATCCTGAAGTCCTAAACAGAGCTCATGATAAGACGTTCCAAATGCTGGTCTATCAGTACCCAAGCCAGAAAACAGGGATTTTGATCATGAAAGGGTTAATTTCATTACAGATTACAATGCAGTGACTCCACAGATAGCTGGTATTTAAAAAAAGCAAAACATTGGCACATACGCATAGCTGACCCAATTTTACAGGGTATTGTAGACACCCAACCTCAGGTAGTTCATAGAAGAAATGGGAATTTTAAAGATCAGCTGGTTAGGAGTCATCTTGAAAGAAAAACTAAAAACAACACAACACCCATTTTTTTTTACTGTCCCCCTGTGGCAATTGTTCAACATGCCATTATTCAATGCAAGGTAAAGTTTTCATGAGTCGTGCAAATCAGGTTACATATGAAATTTGCCACTTACTGACATGTCGAATGGAATACATAATATAAGCACTATGGTGCACCTTCCCCTTATTATATATAGGAAGAACTGTTTGTCCCATGAAAGACAGAATTTATTTTATTTATTTATGTTTTTGGTAACCGGGTGAGCAAATTGATCCAAAGGACCATTTTCAATTGCGACCCGGGCCGTACAGTGGCACAGACAATAGGTACAAGTCATAATACAGTAGGTATATATAATACAGTGAGTACAGTAGTGTCAGAAACAGTGATACATAAACATCATATCTTAAAAATAGGGGTTAAGGACATAAAATACTTGAACATATACATTCAATTACATCTGGTAGGCCTGATACCCCTGTGGGACAACATTGGTATGCTAAACACAAAGAGGACTCAACTTACATTGTTTTAAGGTCATGGGTATTGACCATATTCCTGTTCACATTAGATGTGGTGACCATCTAAAAAACTACTCAAAAGAGAAAGACACTTAATTTATACTACGGGTACCTTAACAACCGATGGGATTTCTGCCTGCATTTAACTTAAGTTTGATTTTAATTCCAGGAGAACTTTATGGTAGACTTATAATGTAGCTTTATAATACAGTTGTCCTTTAAATCTCCTTTGAATTGCTGCATATATATGAAATTATTTCTGTGTCTTTGTCTTTTTATTTAGGTTCCTTAGAATAGGAAGATATGCATAGTTTGAAGAACAAGTGATCGGTTCATCTTCTTGTGTACCTTCCCCTTCCTTTCTTCCACCCTGAGAAAGAACTTTTGTAGTTCAAAGCGTCAGCGCTGAGGTACTTGTTTGTGTTGTTGTTACAGCTAATCCACTAAATTAACTACAATTGAGCACTGTACATTGGTTTGGGAGCATTTCTTTGAAACAGTGGATAGCGCACTTTTTTTTTTTGAAGTTCTACATAATGACAGAAGGCATGGAAAAGGGGTCCATTCTGGCCAGAGTAGATTTGGGGATAGCACTGTAAATCACATCAACATAGTCAAACACCGGCATAGTCAGCTTGAGTGACAACTCGCATCAGACCATGAGTACCATGCAAGATTTGTTGAGGTACAGTGTATCTAGTGTGGGGCAGAGTTTTTAATGCAGGACATTGCTGTAAGGGGAGAAGCTGAGGTTCTTGTCCTGCCACACACGGAGATCCTTGAAGAGAGGCACAACTCCAAGATGGGCACCATTTAAGGTTTTGAAAACTGGTGTGCATTGGAGTCTTGGTAACCCACTGCTCTGTGAAAAAAGTCATAGAGACAGTGTTGATGGCGTTAAGCAAGAGTTTATAAGAGTGGAACCAGCAGTGGACCTTGTCAAAGTCCTGCTGAAACAACAATTCCAGCTCAGGGACTGATGCAGGGAGTATTGTGTCATCTATTTATTTATTTATTTAAAACTTTAACCAGGAAGTACATACAGAGCTGATCACAGCTCATTTCCAGGTGAGTCCTGGGGGAGAGGGGAGGGTGGGATATTTAACAATATAATAATAAGATAAATATAAAATAAGTAAAACATAGAAACATAGACTTTGACGGCAGATAAGGACCGCTTGGCCCACCTAGTCTGCCCATTTCTCTACCTAGAGGATAAGCTGCAGATCCTATTTAACCAACAGCCTATTTCTTTCTACACCTCACAAAAATTGCCTTATGTCTGTCCCATGCATTCTTGAATTCTCCCACAGTTTTAGACCCCACAATCTCCTCAGGAAGGCTGTTCCATGCGTCCACCACCCTCTCTGTGAAAAAATACTTCCTCACGTTGCCCCTGAAGTTAAAGAGTAAATGAAGGCAAAACTATAGAATTAAACAACTCTCAATATATACAAAAAAAAAACAGAATATCAAGAGAGGGCAGGACTAGAGAATAGAGGAAAGAGGAGGGGTCAAAGGCAGCTGCAAGAAAGACAACAAAAGTCAGAAAGAAGAGACTTTAGGGAGAAGAAGAGGCAGAACAGATAGAAAAAGGAAGGGAGGACCAAAGTTTAGGAAAGTGGTAAGAAAAAGCAGGTTGATCAACAATAGATGTTCTAGCAGGGATAATAAGTGAATGGAAAGTATTGTTGTGAAGAGGGTAGGAGGAAGAAAGGTGAGGGGAAAGAAGGATTTTGAGATAAGAAGGAAGGGTGCCAAACCAGAATTTGGACAAGAAAGAGATACAATGGGAAAGGTGCCTAGCGTCAAAAGAAGGCAAAGAAAGAGCTGAGTACAGAAAGCAGTGGTGAGTATGATAGGGACAATCTAAAGCAAAGTGACAGAAAGAATGAAAAAGGGGTCTAGTCTGGCAAGGGAGGTTTTAGGGGCACTACGGTAGACAATAGTCAACAATTGGAAGTATAAATTTTAGTACAATTTCTCAGCAGGCAAGGAGCAGAATATGGTACCCCATCAATTGAGTGCTACCAGAATAGCGCCACACTATATGGCACTAGTCTGGTAGGCGCTCACATGGACAGCGAGTAGTGTTTTACAGCACTAGCTGTAAGCATTCCCCTGCTCAATGTCTGTGGTTCTGTACACAGGACAAGGGCTGCAGGGAACAGGAGGCTGTCTGAGCTGCTCCTGTGGCATGGAGGGCTAGAGCACGGAGCAGCTCAATCAGTGGCAATGGAGACCAGGGTTCTAATTCTGGTCTGCCATTTTTTTGCATATTGGGACTTAGTTTTTTTTTACATGGGGCTGTGGAAACAGTATCCCATGGCCCCATGAATTTTAACTTTCCCCGGGATCCGCTCCCCTCAGAGTGAGAATCCTAGAGATGGGGGGGTGGTAGGGTGAGCCTCCCACATTGGGGGTGGGAGGAAGTAAGCCACCGGAAAAAAATACGGTGCTGTTTTTACCACATGCACCATACCAATGCTATTATTGTCAGCACTGTTTGGACCTAGTGCCGCGGAATACTGATTTTTTCCTGTACAAAGCACCAAGCTTAGGATGAAGCTTATGGTGAATTACATCAATGTGTACAGAGAAATCAAGATGCTGGTCAAGGTGACCCCAAGGTACTTAAAAGAGGAGACAACCTCAAATATAGAACCATCAAGGGTTTTAAATAGGGGAGGAGAAATAAGTTTGGTAAGACTATGCTGGGTACTGAATGTCACAAAGACAGATTTTTTGGCATTAAGCGACAGTTGGTTTACCTTGAATAAAAGCTAAATGTTGTGAAAATCTATTCTGGCAGTAAGGGCATGGGGAGAGGTGCCAGAAGCAAAAAGAACTGTGTTATCAGCATACATATGAATGGACATGGAAGAACAGACAGAGGGAAGGTCATTTAGGAATATAAAAGAATAGGACCCAGGACAGACCCTTGAGGGTTGCCTGAGCTAATGGGGAGAGAAAGTGAAATGGATTTACCCATCTGGACGGCTTGAGATCTGCCCTTAAGGTATGAATAAAATCAGCTGACTGAAGAGTCAGAAAGACCTGTAGCTTTAAGTTTGTCCAGTAGAAAGGATGTGCCACAGTGTCAAAAGCTTTAGCAAGATCAACAAAAATGGCAGAAGTCATCAGTCCTTTATCCATGCCTGTAAGTAAGGAATCGGTGAGCCGACGGAGGGAGGTAGAAGTGGAGTGGGATTTGCTAAAGCCAGACTTGTAGGGGGTGAAAAATGAGGAATTGTCAAGAAAGGAAGTAAGCTGAGATAGAACAATATGTTCCTGTAACTTACCCAGATTAGGAAGGAGAGATATTGGATGAAGGTTACCAGGAGAAGTGGGATCACCACCTTTGTGAATGGGTATGGCAGTATCCTATCCTGTTTCCAGACATCAGGAACAGTAGAAGAGGAGAAGGAGAGATTTAGAAGTAAAGTAATGGGAAGAGCAATGGCAGATGCAGAGTGAAGGAGAAGTTCAGGATCAAGACCATCAAGACTATGTCCTTTTAATGGATTAAGGAAAAGCAGGGCCTTTAGTAAACAGCAGGAGTGACAGGCAAGAAGGAGAAAAAAGGAGGAGAGGAAGGCAGAGGGAGGGAAAGAGGAGGGAAGGAAGAGGAAGAGATAAGAGAAAGGGCACAGGTAGTAGAGTAGGAATTAAAAGAGCCTCTGAGGAATTATAAGAGCATCTGTGTGCACATGGTTCTGTGATGAGACGCAGACTGCGGGGAGGCCATTTGAAAAAGTAGAAAAGAGGATGGGGTCAAGAATGGAGCCCTGAGAGACACCAGGCATGATGGGCAGGAGGAAGGATATAGCACTGCCAACCTGGTGCCAATCTAAAAGGCAGGAATGGAACCACACTACTGCAAGGTCAGACAGTCCTCTCCCAGCCCCTTAACTTATCCAGTAGAAGGGAATAGGCCACTGTATTGACTGCCTTCACCAAATCGATGAAAAAAAATCACTGTTTCTTTTCACCCTGGTCCATACTGTTCAAAATGGAGTCAGTGACCCGAAGTAGGGAGGAGACAGAAGAGTGTTGTGTGGAAAAATCACTAGAAAAGTGCAAGAAAGGAAGAGTCTCAATCACATTTGTTAGCAGGAAAGTTTTCCTCTGTAGGCATGCATGCAGTTTGGGGGCACCCTATGGTGGTGTTAAGAACCCTCCATCAGTTTCTGCTCACATTAAGGAGCTACTGTCAGGTCATTAGTGTATGTGGTCACATGGTTCCTTTGTGAGTGGACCTGCTGTTTGCCCAGTGCCTTCTCCTCTTGTGTTGGGGCTAGGGGTGATATACAAACCTGTTTTGCACTTAATGCACTTGCTTCAATATACTCACTACTTGCTCCAATATATTCACTTCTAGAGTTACTCACTATTTTGCAGTCATATTCACACTTTGCAGCTGGGTTAGGGCTTGTTTCCTACATACTGCCAAAAAAGTACTGCATCAATCTCTCATTCTAAACTGGGATACTTTGTTTTTTTTATTTTATGTTATGTATCTATTTTTTAGCAAGAGGTAGACTAGATCAAGTGATCTCTTTTCAGCCATGCGTGGGCATAAAATGCAGACATCACACAAGAATGAAACCTCAAATTTATACATTTTAAAAAGTACAGGTTGCAGTTTTCGTTTTGCTTATTTGAAGATTATTCCTTTCAATTTCACTTTTTAATGTATTTTTTTAATAATCTTTTTATTTGAATTTCAGAAATACAATTCAAACAAGTACAAACAGACTTACAAGCACAGCCAACCACTTAAACATACAGATGCAATCAGTCACGTACAATTAATCTTAATATATACCCCTGAAATCATAACAGTGCATTATGTCATATTATCTTACTGCATTATATAGCATATGCAATGTCATGGGGTCCTGACAGATACTACTATCCATTTCTCCGGCTACATTTAATACTCTACATCCTCCCTGGGTAGGTTTAGCCAATGGATCTATTCCCTTTTAGTGTATTGCCAAGTTCTTTTACCCCAAACCCGTCTTCAATGCTGGGAACCTCCACAAAGGAGACCCACAGGAGGGTGGCAGGGGACCCTGCAGGGGAAGGAAACAACTCCTGGTGGGGGACTCCATTGTTAGGAAGGTAGAACTGGGCAAGGAAGGGGAGAGGGAGGTAAGGTGCCTGCCTGGCGCCATGGCTTGAGGGACAGGAGCGAATCCTCAGGATTGCCAGAGCAGCTGCACAGGGGAGGGAGCTGGATGTTATTGTCCACCTAGGGACAAATGACCTGGCTAAGAAAGGGATTAGAGAAGTGCAGGAAGAGTTTGTGGAATTGGGGAGGGGCCTTAGTCAAGTAGCATGCAAGGCAACCTCCTCGGAGGTGCTACCCATCTATGGCATAGGAGAGGCTAGGGTGTTCCGTACCATGGGATTCAATCAGTGGTTGAAAAACTGGTGTGGAGCTCAGGGATTTGGCTTCATTGGGGACTGGGGGTCCACCTGGAGGTGTCAAGCCTATACTGGCATGATGGGCTGCATCTGTCCGGGAGGGAACCAGGATCCTAGGTGATAGGTTTAATGCTTCATTGGCAAGCTTTTAAACCAGCCAAGGGGAGGCACTGAAAGGAGTGTGAAACTCGAGCCCCCAAACAATCACGGTAGTAAGTGTGGCAAACACCAACATGGAGGTATTGATAGGGAGAAAGGCAGTGGTAAATGGAGAAAGCGAAAGGCAAGAAGGACAGAGATGGGGCAAAAAGGGGTAAGGCTATCAGAAATGGAGGGTAATGAGTACCAATGCCCAGAGTCTGGGCAACAAGCTCCCTGAGCTGGTGGCCTTAATGGAAGAGGGATGCCTGGATATCGTAGCAGTCACAGAAACATGGTACACAGAGAACCATAACTGGGATGTTAACATACCAGGGCACATAACCTACAGGAGAGACAGGCAGGGAGAAGGGGGAGTAGCTCTCTATGTAAAGGAAGGGATAAAAGCAACTGAACAAAAGAGTAAACAGGGAGGGAGGAGGCACTGTGGGTCACCTTGGAGACTAGAAAGGGCACCATAATCCCCACAGGGGTTGTGTACAGACCCCATGTCAGGGGAAGGAATGGACAAGGATATGATGGAAGGCATTCTTAGAATGGCAGAGAAAGGGGAGATACTGTTGATGGGAGACCTAAATATGCCAGATGTTAACTGGAGCACATTTTCTGCAGCCACATCCAAGAGCAGGGCCATTCTTGACACCCTACATGTGGCAGGCATTAGACAGCTAGTTTCGGAACCCACTCGTGAGGGAGCAATCTTAGACCTCATACTCTCAAATGGGGGCAGTGAGAGGATCTCAGATCTAGAAGTGGGTTGCCATCTGGGGACAAGTGACCATCAAACAGTGTGGTTCACGTTAAACTCAGCTACAGAGTCAAGCTATACAAAGTGAGGGTACTGGACTTTAGGAGGGCTGACTTTGGCAAGATGGGAGAGTGCCTCAGAAAAGCACTAGCAAACAGGCTAGAAGGAGGTGTGAGCAACAATGGGGAATTATCAAACTGCCATCACAGAGGCAACAAGCCTTTGTGTGAAGCAACAAACAAATCAAAATGAAAGAAAAGCCACTATGGTTCTCAAGAGAGGTGGCTGTGAAAAGTCAGGAAGAAAAAAGATAGCATTCTGGAAGTATAAGGAAACACAGAAGGAGCAGGACAGAGAGCTGTACCAGTTAAGGCAGAAAGAAGCAGGAAGGGAAGTCAGAATAGCAAAGGCCCAAACTGAGGAAAAGATAGCCAACTCAGTTAAGAAGGGGGATAAAACCTTTTATAGGTACATCAGCGAGCGTAGAAAGACAAAGGGAGGTATAGTGAGGCTGAATAGAATGAACGGTGGGTGGGCAGAGGGGGACAGTGAAAAAGCAGGAATACTGAACGAATATTTCTGCTCAGTATTCACAAAAGAGGAGAGGGAAGTGCCTAATCCAGTTAACAGAAGCTCTCTTGATAGGGGGGTCGATCCCAGTCCTTTCACAGAAGAAAGGGTTCTGCAAGAACTCCTAAAACTGAAGGTGGACAAAGCAATGGGTCCTGATGGAATTCACCCAGAATTCTAAAAGAATTAAGGAAGGAACTAGTGAAACCACTGGCTACTCTTTTTAATAAATCATGGGAGGATGGTGTGGTACCCGAGGACTGGAGGAAGGCGGATGTGATTCCCCTTCACAAAAGTGGGACCAAGGCAGGGCAGGAAACTACAGACCTGTCAGTCTGACCTCTATGGTAGGGAAAGTGATGGAGTCACTTCTGAAGGAAAGAATAGTTGAGTACCTAGAGGTCAGTGGAGCACATGATCCAAGGCAGCATGGGTTCACAGTGGGAAGGTCATGTCAGACGAATCTAATAGATTTCTTTGACTGGGTGACCAAAGCAGTAGACCAGGGAGGGGCTGTGGACATGGCCTACCTAGACTTTAGCAAGGCATTTGACACAGTCCCACACAAAAGATTATTAGTCAAATTAACCAGCCTGGGAGTGGGTCCCAGGTGGTAGCCTAAGTAAACATTGGCTGGACAACAGGACACAGAAGGTAATTGTAAATGGAGTCCACTCTGAAGAAAGGCGGTTACTAGTGGGATGTACCGTATAACTAGATATGGGTCCAGTCCTTTTAATGTCTTCATCAGTGACATTGCAGAGGAGTCTGGAAGGAAAGTATGCCTTTTGCAGATGACACAAAGATCTGCAACAGGGTTGATACACAGGGCGTGGAAAGGATGAAAAGGGACTTGGCAAGGTTGGAGAATGGTCAGACGATGGCAGCTAGGATTCAATGCAAAAAGTGCAAATAATGCACCTGGGAAACAAGAACCAGGGAAGAATACACAATGGGTGGGGAGGTAGTAACAACAATAAAACAGGAAAGGGACCTGGGGGTAATCATATCAGATGACCTTAAGGTTAGCAAGCAATGTGAGAAGGCAGTAGGGAGGGCCGGGGTATACTGGGATGTATAGGGAGAGGAATCAGCAGTAGAAAACAGGAAGTTGTTATCCCTCTGTACAGACAGTTGGTGAGACCCCATCTGGAATACTGTGTCCAGTTCTGGAGACCCCATCTCCGCAAGGACATAGACAGGATAGAGGCAGTCCAGAGGAGGGCAACTAAAATGGTGCAGGGTCTGCAAGAGAAGCCATATGAGGAGAGACTAAAGGAGCTTAATATGTATACCCTTGAGGAAAGAAGGAGAGGGGGGGACATGATAGTAGAAACTTTCAAGTACCTCAAGAGAATCAACAAAGTCCAAGAGGGTAGCATCTTTCAGAAAAGAGACTTGCAAGAACAAGGGGACACAATTTAAAGATAGAAGGAGGCAGTTCAGGGGAATGTGAGGAAGTATTATTTCACAGAGAGGGTAGTGGATACATGGAACAGCCTTCCTGAGGAAGTTGTGGGGTCTAAAACTGTGGGAGAATTCAAGAATGCATGGGACAGACATAAGGCAATTCTTGTGGGGGGCAGAAAGATATAGGCTGTTGGTTAACTAGGAACTGCGGCCTATCCTGTAGGTAGGGAAATGGGCAGACTAGATGAGCCTAGCGGTCCTTATCTGCCGTCAAAGTCTATGTTCAACATTATTTCCTCTGCTATGCTCAGAGAAGACAGGAAGGGGGTCCATTCCCTTATAAATGACTCCTCTCTGTCTCGAACCACCATTATTAACCTTTCTAATGCCAAGGTACGCATCGTTAATTGATGCCAGTGGAGCACCGTGGGCTTTATGTTGGAAACCCATGTGTTCTGGATGCAGTGACAGACTAACACTAATAGTGTTCTCATCCATCTTGGAAGGGGGTTTCACTCTTCTTCTTCTTCTACCACCACCCCAAATAAACATGTGAGTGGGTCTCTCTGTAACGTCATACCTGCCATCTGAGACACCTCCCCTATTATTTCTTCCCCAAAATTCACCAGAACTGGACAAGTCCAGAAACAGTGCATATAGGTGCCCCTGTCTTTCTCACACCTCCCATACATCGGGGATACTAAAAGTTGTGCCTTATGCACAATGGCCAGGGGATAGTACAGCCTATGCAAGAACTTATAAAAGGCCTCTTTGAATTTATTGCATACCATAATTCCTTCCGATATAAGAAGAGCCACACTCCAATTCTCCTCATCTATACCCTGCCCCAAGTCTCTTTCCCACAGTGCTTTTGTATTTCCTGTCTTATCAGATAACCCTTGTTTACCCTGCTTAGCAGCCTTCCCCAAAAACCCCTTGGGTTCCATTTTAGCATGATATATCAACTGCTGTACTGGGTCCAATTGAAACCGGGTCCGATTTTCCCTATCTAATTTCCCCGCATAAGCCCAAACCCGCATATATCGGTACATATGCCGATCTATCAGCTTTACACTCTGTTTTAATTTGTCAAATGTACATAGTTCACCTTTGTCCACCAAATGTCCCACACTGTTTACCCACTTTTCCTCCCATTCCTGGAAACCCCCCATCCTCCAATCCAGGCAAATAAAAAGGGTTCCCTGCCACAGGAAGCAGCATAGTCTCCCCTTATCCCAACAATTTCAGCCTCTTAAACCAGCCCCATGCCTCCAAGACCGCTTCTATTAATGGATTACAATTCCCCACTGCTCTATACGCCCTTAAGTTTTTGCTATGTATATATGCTGAGAGTCTCCCTGGGGTATCCTTCTGCTCCAGACTCACCCAGCTAGCCACTTTCAGCCGGTGCACCCAATCTGCCACACACCTTTGTTGTATTGCCAAATAATAATCTTCAAGGTCTGGGAAGTTGAGCCCCTCCTTCCCCTCTCAACTTTAAGGTGTTGTAAGTTAATTTTCGGCTTTTTCCCCTGCCATATAAATTCCAAGAACATTTTCTCAAGCCTTTTAATGTCCCTCTTAGTCAGACCCAAGTGCAGCATCTGCATTGGATACAAAATCCTGGGAAGGATATTCATTTTAATCAAATTTATCCGGCCCAACCAGGAAATTGGGAGCTGCACCCACCTCCTGAGGTCGGCCATAATAGTTCTTATTAGGGGAAGGTAGTTTAAAGAGTAGAGAGAACCCAAGCCACGCCCTACCCTTACCCCCAAGTATATAAACCCTTTCTGCACCATTTTTAACCCTAATTGCTCCATTGCCCTGTCTCCCTCAGGGAGGCACATCAGTTCCGATTTTTCCAAGTTAATCTTATATCCTGAAAAACTGGCAAATTTCTCTATCAGAGACAACAATGGGGGTAGAGATGTCTGTGGGTTTCGGACAAACAATAACATGTCATCCGCGTATAAAGCCACTTTATGCACAGAGTCTCTCACCCCCCCATCCTCTCCACCTGCTCATGCTGGTGTATTGCCACTGCCAAGGGTTCGATCACCAATGCAAACAGAATGGGTGATGGGGACACCCCTGCCTCGTCCTTCTTCCCAAGCTGAACTGTTCTGAGAGGCTCCCATTAACCATGATTCTCACCCTAGGACTTTCATACATAGCCCTCACCCATCCCACATAAGATTCACCCAGACCAAACCGGGCCATCACCTGAAATAAATACTCCCATTCAACCCTATCAAACACTTTTTCCGCATCCATAGTTACAATGCCCACCTTCTCCTTCCCCTGATTGGCCCTCCATATTACATTAAGTAATCTGCACATATTATGATATGATTGGTAGCCTTTAATAAACCTGGTTTGATCTAGGTGAATCAAGTCCAGTAGGACCCCCTCCAGTCTGGTGGCCAAGACTTTTGCAAGGATTTTAATATCATAGTTCAGCAGGTATATGGGTCTGTATGCAGCACATTCCCTGTCATCTTTACCCAGCTTGGGTATGAGGCAGATGGTAGCCTCGTAAAAGTATCTCCAGATCCTCCTCCTTCTGCATGAGTTTGCACATTGCCTCCGCCATTTGTCCCCCCAACAATTTATAATACTCCACAGGGAAGCCATCTGGATCACTTACTTTTCCCTGGTGCAATTTCTGAATTGCCCCCAAGATTTCTGCTCTAGTAATGGGCTGCTCCAATAATTCCCGTTGTGACTCTGAGACGTCGGGCAGGTGTACGTCCCTCAGGAAGTCTTGTATTTCTCCCTCTTTTCCCTTATGCTCTGCTGTATATACTTTCTCATAGAAGGATGTAAAACATCTCCCTATCTCCTTTGTGTTTGTACATAGCTGCCCTTCCCTGTTTCTTACCCCAAAAATATGCGTTACCGCCCTACCGCCTTTCATTAATGGCACCAAGAGCAGATTAGGTTTATTCCCCCATTCGTATATCTGACGTTGTCAATGAAACCAAGTTATCCCTGCCTCCTTCCTGAGCATCACATTCAGGGCTTCTCTTGCCATTGCTAATAACCTGGCCAGTTCTCCCCTTTCACCTCCCATCTCTCTTTTTTACAAGCTTTTCAACTGCTTCTCCAACTACTCCCTTTTTGCTTGGTTCTGTTTCTTAACTCTGGCCATATATGCTATTATGGCCCCCTCATGAACGCCTTCCCCGCCTCCCAAAAAAACACCTTAGGTACCTCAGCATTTTTATTAGTTTCAACATAGAATCGCCATTGTTCTTCCACATATTCTTTAAACTCCACATGTTTTACCATATATGTGGGGAACTTCCATTGTGGGGGCCCTTCTCTACATCTATCACTCTGTAACTTTAGGATCACCATGGCGTGGTCTGAAATATGGATAGGGTTATGTGAAACATCTCGGATCCTATTACACCAATTCCGTGGTATGTATATATAATCAATTCGGGACCAGGTCTTGTGTGGATTGGAATAGAATGTATATTCTCTGGCTCCTGGATTAACCGTATGCCACCCATCTACCATATCCAGGTCTGCTAGCTCTATTTGCCACTGAGCCATAGCTTCAGCTGTTCTCCCCTTCTCCTCTGAGTGATCCATACCGGCATCCATTGTCTAATTAAAATCCCCACCCAAGATCAATCCAGGGAATTGTTCCCCTATTAGCAAATCCAGTAAAGACGTAAAAAATTGCGGTTCATATACCACTGGGGCATAGACACACCCAAAAGTAACCTGTTCCCACTCAAGGTTCCAGAAATAAAGATATACCTCCCCACATCCGGGTCTTTCACTATCCTTTTCCCTTCAAAAGGAAGGTTTCTGTGCAATAAAATTGCCACCTCACACTTGTGAGAGGAATAAGATCCAGAGTAACACTTCTCTACCCAGGTCTGAACTAATTTGGCATGCTCCACCTCTGTGAGGTGAGTTTCATGCATTAGAGCCACCTGAGCCCCCACCCTTTTAAGTGTAATCAAAAGTGAGGCTGTCTTCACTGGATTTGCTATGCCCTTGACATTCCATGATACAACACTTAAGATTTGTGTATTAGCCATATTCAGATCCTTGGTTTCCCCTATGTCCATCGCCCTGTAACCACCAAACCACCCTTCTCAACCTTTCTATGTTATCTAACCAAACCCTCTGACCCCATGTGCACTGTCCATCCATCTCCTCATACACGTCTATAATTGCATCTGTAAAAATACAAACAACTATTAACATAATAACTTGAACTCTCCTTTCCCTCCTACCCCAATTCAAATCCTGTTTTAATTTGTCATATACCTCCTTTCCCTCATTTCTCTTCCAGTCCCCTTCCCCATCCAGCAGTTCCCTTTTCTCATATCTCCCTCTCCCCCCTCATTTTCTCTATTCCAATATCTCTTACCCCTTCCCATAAATTTCCTTTACCCCTTTCCCTTTTATATTCCACTCCTTCTCCTTATACTTGCCCAACCTTCTTCTCTCAGTTATTCCCCCGACATTAATCTCCATTTCAGTGTGAGTGTCATTTAATCTCTACTAGTGGACAATAGTACCCCGTCACCCCCCCTACAGCTGAACTGCCCAATGGGCATTACCCCATTTACTTACCTTTTTCTTTAGTTACACATGGTACCATACCCTCAGTTTTCCTTCCCTCCAGCCAATTGCATCCACTTTTCCCTTTTGTTTCTTCCTTATACTCAAATATTCTCCTTACTATGCTACTTTACCTCTATGATGTTCCTCCCCCCGTTTACCCATATTGCAACCCTGAACCCCCAGCCATCCCATCATGAGACTCAATAACGCAGCTGTGCCGCATTCTCAAAGTCCATAGTCTTATCAATGCGCTGCACTGTAAAGTGTCCCCCTCCCCAGAGTGTCGGCCCAGAGAGAACAGGCCGCGCCTTAAACACACATTCAGTGCCCACTCTCCCACCGCCACACCCTGACAGGGAACCAAGACACTCCCCTCTACAAAGCGACTTCATCATCTACGACGAAGCCCCTCCATTCAGTCTCTTGTACTGTCTCTAGTGGGCACTTAGCAGCTTTATTCTTTCCTACTTTCCACAAAACGAACGGCTACTTCATGATTCACAGGATGAGGAAATTAAACATTTTAACTCCAGTACAATATACCCACATGTCCCTCCGAACAGCTGTAGGCCCATGCCCACATGTAAACAGTAAAATCCAAGGGAGGCAAGGAACAGGCCAGCCCTCTGAATCTTAACTCCAATAACTCTTGAAAAGCTTAACTGGCAGTAAACCACAACAAGAAAAAGATAACTCAGCCATTCCGTCTCCTCTTCAGCCCACTTTCTTCTTGATGTTTCTCACAAATTCCTCAGCCCTCTCCACTTCCCAAAATGAAAAGGTCACTCCCTCATGCTGAATTTTTAGAGTAGCAGGATACACCAGAAAGTTCTCCACCTTCAGCCCTCTTAACTGCGCCATAATGACATTGAACATTTTCCTCTTTTTAAGCAGACAAGCTGAATAATCCTGCGATAGGAATAGGCGAGTGCCTTCATAATTAAGCATGCCCTTCGCTCTGTATGCCTTTAATATCATCTCCCGATCTTGAAAGTGGGGGAATCTCATGATGATCTGCCTCGGGGGCTGATCTGCTGGAGGCCGTGGCTCTCTCCATCTTGATTTTCCCCTTTTGAGGCTGTAGCCTCAATAACTCCAGCAATATTCTGCTGCAAATGTTCAGAGCTCCCTCTCCTTCTCGACCTTCTGGCAGTCCCCTGAGATGCAAATTGAGGCATCTCTGGTGAGTCTCTTGATAGTCATATGCTTCCTTAAATTCTTCCAACTCTTTTTGCAAGGCCATCACTTGTCCTGGGACTGGCAGTAATTCGTCCTCTAAACGGGAGATTCTCTCTTCGGTCTCCGCTATCCTATTGCCCTGCTGGGTTTGTTGTTCTAACACTTCCTGTAAAAGGGAGTCTAATTTACTTTCCAATTTTATCAGCTGAGTTTCCAGAGCCGCTATAACTTGGCCCATGAGCTCCCGACCAAGCGCGGTAACCTCCGCAGCGGAAAGCGAGACTAGGCCTGCATTCTCTCCTGGGCCACCAGCCACTACCTTCTTAGACATTTTTCCAGTATCCATTGACTTCTGACTGGATTGGGAGCCAAATACTCATCCATTGCCCCTTCCAATACTTCTTTTTGCTACCTATAGACTGCTTTGAGGTTTTTAAACACTTAATATTACTTTTATTTTTGGCTGCAGGCACGGAGCGACATGAAGACGCATCTGTCAAGTTAGCTGCTCATCAGCGCCCCCTTTTTATGGTTTTTAAAGCAGCAGTGCAAGGAACAGTGGTCAGAAAAAAAACAGCATTTATTTACTGGTTCGTCTGATGCATTAAGTCTCCCGGTAACAGGCCATGTTACTGTTGTAGATGTAAAAGCAACTGTGACAGTGTTATAATAAAGAAATTAATATGAATTTGTGCAAATTAAATAGCCATTCACCATGTTTGTTTACCTACTCACTTCCCACAATGCTACTGTGTGTGCCTGCTGTTGCTGTTACGTGCGCTCTCCTGTGCAGTCAGTGGAAAAAAATGAAAATTAATTTACATATGCATCCTACCTGGCATGTACCCTTGCTGCTAAATGCAGTCACAAAAAAAAACACCTACAGCAGCCAGATGGACATTTGCATTCATGGTTATTGTTCTCTGTGTACAGTGCTCCTTTGCTATAACAAATTAAATGGGAGCCATAACATGATTCATTATGGCTCCCCAGTTCATTACATTGAGGAACAACAACGTTTATGCCTCCATCTGCGTCTATGGCTATCCGTCCACTTCCCCGACTCCATGTCGCTTAGGTCATTCAGTAGTTGTATAACATTGCTATAAAGTCTTTTTTTGCAGTACAATATTTATTTACTTAGCTGGTACTGAGCTTAGCGAAGAGATGAATGAGCAAGCACTAGTGAATGAGAGGTTTCTTTTATGGTGCTCAGACAGCTGCCAACTGCTCACACAGCTCAGACTGCATTTAAAAAGAAAGATCAACCCACCAGTGGACTGTGACAGTTTAATCTTCAAGGGGTCTTAGCTGTTTTACCTACTCATCTGACACCCACCTTACCAACATTCACTGCTACTGCTTTCCCCGGCCGCTCAGAGTCATATTCACCAAAGAACATACACCGCTGATACTGCTGATACTGCTGTAACTACAGACTGATCCTGGCAATATGCACATTCTCATAAACCAGGCTTTCTTTCTTTTTTTTTTTCTTTTCTAGAATAATTCTGCTACTAGTGTACAAAAGTGACAAAATGAAGTGTACTTACAGCATAATGGGATGCTGTACTGTGACCGGAACTCAACCGTGTCTCACTTCTGCGTTCTTAGTCACTCACTTTACACACTTTGCAGAAAACAGCTGACTGATCCCCAAGTGAATGTACAATATGTCCCCTGTATTTATAACTTGCACTATGTGTTTCTTATTCCGTTATTCTGGTTGCTTTACAGTAACAGCTTTGTGGCACTGAGTAGTACTGCTGCCTGCTGCCCAGTGTCCATTTCTCAGTCTCCTCTGGAGACTCCCCTGCCAGCAACTGGGAATTTGGACTGCCAAGTCATCAAACGGGTGGAGTAGAACATTATACCCTGACTGTTTCATAATAATTGTTGTTTAGTAATAGGGACACGAAATGTTAGCCTACACTCACAACAGCCACACTAGTGGAAATTTCTCTTGCTGTCTCTGAGTAACATCAGTTTGGGATTCCTGATCAGTGGGGGGGAGTTGACAGGTGGTGATCCTGCAAGGAGCTGAGGAGTACTGTGAATGTGATAATGTATATTTTTATTTTTGATTCATGGTCAAAAATCACATCAAAGCAGAAGCTAACACAAAACTCATTTAGGTACTGAACTAGACATAAAGCTACTACTCAGGGAAACTTCAGCCTCCATTCCTTCTGGTGTACACAGCTCAATATGAATTTGAATGTGCACAGAGAGCCACATGAAAACAAACCAAAGCATTATGTGTAACTAAAGTTTCATTATGGTTATCATTGCTACATGCAAAATAACCATAATGCACTCTGATTTACGATGTCGATCCTGGTGAGAGTCTGTGCTGATCGGGAGGTTAGTTAAACCAAAAAAAAGGAACAAATAAACCTTTACAAAATCAAAAGTATTGCTAGTCAACATTATTTATATGTCTAAACAGCATTACACAACAAATTGCAACTACATGTTCATTGCACTGCTGCTTTAAATTGCCTATGATCCAGAGAGGTGGTAAAAAAATATAAAAGGATCAATATTGCAAACAATGCCCATGTACTATATGATGGCTGATAAAAATCACTTATTTTCCAAAGTTGTTTATGTACAGTAGGCTCCATTTAAGTTTGTTCATATGTATTAGAAAACAGAACTAATCTTTAAATTCCCCTGTATTTCATTTAAAGAGATGCAAGATGTTTTGAACTTTAAACATTTTTGTTAACATAGATATGTGTACTTAACTGCTGCCAAAAACCTTTAAGTGTGTTTGCATTTGCAAAATGTTTTTGCTTCCGTGGGGCTTCTGAAGAATTCTGATCCACTTGCCATATATCACCTTAAATAATCTGCTGCGAAATGTACGGTTAGGAAAGGCTGCCTATATAAACTAGGGTGTAGTGGTGCATTCCGGGGTTTGTCTTACCTCAGGCCACAGGAGGGATCTGCTGGGCATTTACACTAGAACTTAAAACTGCAGTTGGGGGAGGGGAATGTTCAGTTGCTAGGTGTAACAGTACAAAATGGGTAAAAAATGTTCCCACATTTGAACAGCCACTTGACAACACAATGCACAAAGCTTGGCATACATCATAAGAGAAGGACTGGGAGTAAGCTGGATTGCAAATCATGGATCCAGAAGTTCGAACATGATAGAGTTTGATTGAACACAACAAAACAAAAGGGTGCTCTCAATGAAGCAGTCACTGGTAATCAGAAAAACTGGGCATTCGCCAACCATTTAACATAGGACTCCACCGCCTGAAATATAGGCCATAAATGTATTTAAAAACATCTATTTCAGACCCACAGAATGATATGTGCACACCTTATGCGTTTTGGATTATACTGTATAATCCTTTGTCAAAAGCTAATGCATCAGTGACAAAATACTCTATATGTAGTTAAAGACTGACAAAAATATGACGTCACATTTCATCTTTAAATTGATAGGTACAAAGTGATAAGAACAATAAAACCACAGCATCAAATTGCCTTATTTCAAAACTGGTTATGCACAGTCACTTTATTGACAAAAAAGCTCCGACTCGGCTAGAGCAGAAAAAGGGTTGTGTCCGCTGTTAAAATTGCATGTGCTGCAACTATGTTAAGAACTGTAGTACCTTTATGAGTATAAATATGAAAACCAGTTTTGAAATAAGGCAGTTCACTACATGAACTACAGTGGGGGTCATTTACCTAGCCCAATGCTCGTGTAATGCATTTTACGTCAGAAAACTGACTCAGACTTTTAAACAGAGACTGGGTGAGCACATGAGGGCTATAGAAGATGGGGACTTGCTATATGCAACAGCAGCCCATGTTGTGGAAGCCACTGATAAACAAAATCACTGGTTCTGTCTCATGATTATCGAGAAGGTCAGCTTAAACTCGAGAGGTTCTACTCAAAAGAGAAGTCTTCTGGATTATCAAACTACGAGCCACCCAAAAAAACAGGTCTTAATACAGGTTTTGAATTACGGCCTTATCTGGAGAAAAAGTGATTATGTACGTCTGCTGGCTTTTAAATTCTGTTTTAGTGTGCAGTAAGCTGTGGGGGACAAAATTTGATTAGTCATCACTTACACCAATGCTGAAATTTCTAGCAAGAAATGTCTTCATAAGCATTGCAATAACATGGATGTATTTTAAGGAATTTAAACCTTACACGCTTCATGAATATTTTACCCTCTGTCTTTTTTGTTATGTTATACTCCCCCCCTTCCTCTTTGGAGTTTTGTCTTAGCCCTAGTTTAATTAAATTTTTTGCAATTTGCATGCGTTAATTGATAGATTACATTTGATGTTGTGATTTTATTGTTCTTATTCACTTTGTACCTATCATTTTAAAGATGAAATGTGACGTCATATCTTTGTCAGTCTTTAGCTACATCTAGAGTAGTTTGTCACTGATGCATTAGCTTTTGATAAAGGATTGTATAATCCAAAATGCATAAGTCATGCACAGACCATTCTGTGGGTCTGAAATGGATGGGTTTTTTTTTGAATATTCTGTTTATTAAAAATTTTCTTTTACATACAATACACATATAACATACAACAACAAATGACTACAAGAACAAACAGACTAATAAATAGATGCAATTGGATGTGTGTTCTATTACAGGCCATTGTAGATGTACAAGCACTAATAATTACATAAACAGAAAAAGGGAGTCCTACTTCAATCCATTCAAAATAATAATAATATTAATAATAATGCCCTTCAATTTATATTAACATTTGTATTAACGTTTATATATGCAGTCCTGTGCGGAGCATCATATTTTCAGAGACACTCAAGGATGCAAAGAAGGGTGACCATTCTTTCAGGAAAGCCTCCTCCCTGTCCCTGACTAACTGTGTAAGCCTTTCCAGTGCCTTTCCAGTGCCAGGGAGCGTAGGGTCATCCTCTGCCACTCAGTCACCATAGGCCTAATCCCCGAAACCCAGGTATTCTGGATGAAGTGCTGGGCCAATACAAACAGGACTCTCATCCATCTGGGTAATGGTAGCCACTCCTCCTCACCTTTTACTGTCTCAACCCCAAATAGACATACCACGGGGTCTCGGGGCAGTTGCCCTCTGGTCATCCTATTTACCTCTTGGACTACCTCCTCCCAAAACTTGACCAGCAGTGGAAGTAGGTACCCATCCCCCTGTTACACCTCCGGCACTGCTGGGATACAGCAGGGTGTGCTCTGTGAACTGCCACTGGGGGTCAGTATATTCTATGCAGAAATTTATAAAAGGCCTGCTTAAACTTATTACATACCATTATCCCCTCAGCATACCTAAAGCTATTTTCCAGTTCTCCTCTGATATTTGCTATCCTAGATCCCCCTCCCATAGGGCTTTTGTAGCATCAGTTAAATCTGGCAGGTTTTGCTTGCCATGTTTCACCACCATCCCTATGAATCCTTTCAGGTCTTTCTTAGCTTGATATACCATCTGCTCCACCATGTTTGGTTGCATCCCTCCCCAATCCCCCTTTCCCATCTTTACTGCAAACGCTTTCACTTGCAGGAATCTAAATAATTGGGATGTTCCTAGCCTCAGGTCTTGCCTAACCCTGTCAAATGTATAATGCTCTCCTTTCTCTAGCAAGACACCCACACAGACGACTCCTCCCCTTTCCCATTCCAGGAATCCCCCATCCTCCATCCCAGGCAGAAAAAAGGGGTTCCTCACTATCGGTAATAATACAGTCTCCCTCCGCGCCAGTCCTTTCCACTGCCAAAGATGATCCCATGCCTCCAGTGTTTCTCTAACCAGAGGGTTATCATTCCCCAACTCCCTATAGGCCCGGAGTCCCTTACTATGCAGGTAGGCCGTAAGTCTCCCTGAGATCCCCCACTGTTCCAGCTCTACCCAACTTGCCACTACCAGCCTATGGACCCAATGAGCTATCCCTCTAAGCTGCACCGCCATGTAGTAGATGCCCAAGTCTGGAAAGTTAACCCCCCCCCTTAGTCCTATCTGCTTTAAGCCATTTTAAACTAATTCTGAGCTTCTTACTCTGCCAGATGAAGTCTGAGAACCCTTTCTCTATTCTTTTCACATCCCCCATCATTAACCTCACCTGCAACATTTGCATAGGGTACAGGATGCAGGGAAGGATATTCATTTTTATCAGGTTGATCCTCCCTATCCATGAAACAGGGAGTTGCATCCATCTTTTAGGTCTGCAAGGATCATCTTAATCATAGGGTGGTAGTTTAACTTGTATAACTCTTCCCATCTCTGCCCTATCCTTACCCCTAAATACTCAAAATCAGTCTGAACCACCTTAAATCCCATTTGCTGTACTTCTGGGCCAACATCCGGGAATCCCATGACTTCAGATTTCCTGACATTGATCTTATATCCTCAGAAACTTGCAAACCTCTCAATGATAGACATCAAATGCCCCATGGACCTATGCAGGTCTCCCAGGAACAGTAGCATATCGTCGGGACATATCATAATTTTATGCCTCCACTTCCCCAATTCCTACTACCTTTATGTTGGCATATCACCATCGCCAGAGGTTCAATCGCCAGGACAAACAAGAGGGGAGACAGCGGACACCCCTGTCTCGTGCCTCTCCCGAACCCAAATTTGTCCGACAAGCACCCATTTACTATGACACGTGCATTAGGCCTAAGGTACATAGCCCTAATCCAGCCTATGAAAGAGTCACCCAGACCAAACCGGGCCATCACTTCAAATAGGTAGTCCCATTCCACCCTATCAAATGCTTTTTCAGCGTCAAGGGAGATCACGCCCATTCTCTCTCGGGTCCGGCCTGCCCTCCATAGGACATTAAGTAATCTTCGCACATTGTGATAAGACTGCCGTCCCCTAATGAACCCGGTCTGGTCTGGTTGAATCAACTCCGGGAGAATATTCTCCAATCTGGTAGCCAAGGCCTTGGCCAGGATTTTTAGATACATGTTAAGCAGAGAAATGGGGCGATAAGCTGCGCAGTCCAGCTCATCTTGTCCTGCCTTATGTATTAAACAGATGTCCGCATCGTAGCACGAGTCAGGTAACACCGGGATCTCCTCCTCCCTCCCTCCCCAAACACCCTACTCAGTACTCCGGCCAACTGGCCCCCCAAGATTCTGTAGCACTCGACGGGGAACCCGTCTGGACCACTGGCCTTGCCTTGCTGCAGCTTCTGAATAGCCCTTAAAATTTCCGCTTTGGAGATAGGTTGTCCCAGCAGTTCCCTCTGCTCCTCCGTAGCCCTCTGTAAGGTCACTCCATCCAAAAATTCCCGTATGCAGTCCTCCTTCCCAGTGTGTTCAGTCCTATATAACCACTCATAAAATCTACTAAAACAGTCCGCTATTTCCTTCGAGCTATTGCAGACCCGCCCCTCCATGTCCCTAACCCTCAGTAAGCATGTTGAGCACCTGCCGCCTCTCATCAGCCTCACCAGCATGGGCCCTGGCTTGTTGCCCAACTCAAAGACCCTTCTCGGGAAAAAGAACCATGCTTTCCCCGCCTCATCCCTCAGCAATGTGTTGAGAGCTTCCCTCGCCATTATTAGCTTCCCCACCTTCTCCTCCATGACCCGCTTCTCCAGCTCCTTCACTTGCCTCTCTAACTCCTCCCTTTTACACCTGTTCTGATTCTTGATTTTGGCTACATAGGCTATTATATAGCCCCCCTCATATAGGCTTTCCCTGCTTCCCAGAAAATAGTACTGGAGATCCCCTGTGTAGAATTTGTCTCCTCATACAGCTTCCACTGTTCCACTAAATAGCCCCTAAAAGTCTGGTCTTTAATTAGGTACGTGGGGAATTTCCAGGTTGAGGGCCTGTCTTCAGATACCCTACCCGTCAACTTCAGCTTACCCATAGCATGATCTGAAACAAAGATAGAGCTGTGAGACATCTCCCTTATCCTACCAACCCAGCACCTGGAAAGATAGATGTAATCCAAGCAGGACCAGGTCTTGTGGGGGTTAGAATAAAAAGTGTATTCCCTTGCCCTGGGGTTAACCGCCCTCCAGCCATCTACCAAATCAAAATCTGCTACCCCAATCCGCCACAGATTCATGGCCTCTGAGACTCGTCCCTTCCCTTCGGAATGGTCCACGTGTGCGTCCATAGTCCAATTAAAATCCCCTCCCATGATAAGCCCAGGGAACTGCTCCCTGACTAACAAGCCCAGCAAAGAGGAGTAGAATTGTGGCTCATACACCGCCGGGGCATATACACAACCAAACGTGAGTGTCTCCCCTTGCAACAAGCCCGTAACAAAAATATACCCGCCCTCTTTTGGGTCTCACACCACTCTTTTAACCTCAAAAGCAGGTTTTTATGGAAGAGTATCGTGACACCTCTCTTGTGAGAGGAATAGGAGGCAGCATAACACTTCCCCACCCAGTTCCGCTCTAACTTCGCATGTTCTGAATCTGTCAGGTGGGTTTCGTGCAGCAATGCCACCTGCGCCCTCCCCCCTTTTTAAAGCAGTCAAAAGTGTTGTCCTCTTCACTGGGCTTGCTATACCTTTTACATTCCAGGAAATAACATTGAGGTTCACAGCACCAACCATATATCCCAATACATCCTTCCAATTTCCTGCCTATTTCCACCAACCATTTCCCTGTACACATCCATTTTACCAAAGCATTTTTTGAGTAGGCTTGTAGAGTGTCTTTGTTTTCCACACGGTCGATTGCATCTAAAAGTAACACAACTATCTTAACAATAGTAACAATCCTATCTATGATAACATTTTTAACTTTGTGAACTTGATAAACTGCCCCTTCCCTAACTCCCTTCCACTCCCCCTTCCTTACCTACCCTACTCACATCCCACCTCATCCCGCATTAACCTAAAAGTTGCCGAAGGCCCTTCGTGCCACATACCCCAGGAACCAATCAGCAGCATATCCCCAACCAGTGGCTCCATAATAATTCCCAAATTCTTCGTCCATATAATGCCAGAACCACCCTGAGCCTCTCCTCCACGCACCTTCGCCCGGTCATCCCCTCTCCCCTCCACACACCCCTACATTCCCCGACCCCCCTCCAGAACTCCCCTCCCTTCCAGCCCAACCTAGCTTCACACCTGTGCATGGGTGTTGCCCCTGGCCCAGCACTATTCAGTATTCCATCTCCCACAACGGGGGCCCGAGGAGGATCGCGAGGCAATGCAAAAGCCAGGCCCCGTCTGCCCTCCTCCATGCAGAATCTGCTCTCGGTCCTGCCCCACAGCTGGATCATTGTCCGCCTCCCCCCTATTCCATCTCACCATGTTATTACCCACCAGGGCTACCTGAATTACCCATGGAGGCTCAGCCACTCCCGGGAGCCCCCCCTCCAAACCAGAAGATTTGAGACAGGAGCCCACCAGAGTAACCCATCCCACCCTTTGGATCCAGTAATCCCCCCCCCTGCTTCCCACCTCCCCCCAACAGCACATACCGGAGAAAGGGAAGAAACCCTCCATCCATCCTCCTCACTCTCTATATCTCCTCTCGAGGTGCGCTCCCGTGAGAAGAGCGCATCACCATAATTAAACAAAGAGGGCAGATTTAACTCCTCCCCATTCCCTTTCCCTGCTATTGAGCCAACAGGCTCCACACTTTTCCCTTTATTTTGTACCACTGCTCCATATCTTCTACAGAGCGGGAAAAAGCAACAGTAAGCAAATAAATGAAATAAGGAGGCACTGAGGATGCGAGGGCTAGGCTGCGCCATCAAATGGCACGCGCTAAGCCCGCCCCCACCCCTACCTTATGGGAACCGGGTATCCAAATTGAAGGCCTCATGCTCCACGGCCCCATCCTCAATCCTCAATGAACACTCCCGGGGCATATGAGGAGAGGAGGGCCTAAGGGAGGAAAAAAAAAACAGTGAGGTGCCAATACAGCCAGTCCCAGTCTCTCAGAGTCCGACTAGTTTCATCGCCCTCAGGGCCAACGATTGCCCCCTTTTGTTCCACAGCTTCCCACAAGGATGAACAGCAATAACAAAAACAGTTTGAATGTAGTAAATTCCAGAAAGTAACACGATCCAACAGGGGTACAAGGCATAAGAAGGCTCCTTTATGGCCCAGTCATCCAGCTCCTAGCAATTCTTCCCACTAGCCTTTCAGCTCACTTTCCTCTTCAGGGCCTTCATGAATTCCTCTGCTTTCTCTAGGCTCCCAAAAGGAGAAGGTCACCCCTTTGTGTTTAATTTTGAGCGTGGCAGGATACACTAGGAAGTTTTCGATCTTCATGCCTCTCAGCTGGGCCATAAGCCCATTGAATGCCTTCCTTTTCTTCAGGAGACACGGCGAGTAATCCTGCGAGAGGAATAAACGATTGCCCTCATAACTCAAAGAGCCCTTTGCACAATAAGCTTTCAGGATCACCTCTCGGTCTTGAAAATTGTGAAACCTCATGATGATCTGGCGGGGTGGTTGATCAGCTGACGGGCATGGCAAAACTGCGTGGTGGGCCCGTTCCAACTTCACTCAACCGTGCTCTGTGCTAAGGCCCAGCAGCTCAGGTAGAATCCTACTACAGAAGTCCAGGGCATCGCTCCCCTCTTGCCCCTCAGGAAGCCCTCTCAGACGCAGGTTAAATCGCCTATGGTAGTTCTCTTGGTAATCATAGGCCTCCTTGAATTCCTCCAATTCCTTTTGAAGGGCTCTAACTTGCCCAGGCACTGTCAGCATCTCATCCTCTAGCTTCAACAGTCTTTCCTCTGCCTCTGCCAGCCTGGCACTTTGCTGTGTTTGCTGCTCAAGGACCTCCTGAAGCTTGCAGTCTAATTTGTCTTCCAGCTTGATTAGGTGCAGTTCAAGCACCGCGATTACCTGGCCCATCAACTCCTTCCCCAGCGCCATGACTTCAGCTGCTGAAAGTGAAACCAGGTGCGAATTCTCACCCACGGGGACTGGCACACACTTCTTCCCCGCTTTCCCTGTCGCCCACTGGTTCTTGAATGGGATGGGGGTCAGGAATTTATCCATATTGCTTTCTTGCACCCAGCAACAATATTTTTAGCCGCTTAGGGATAACTTTTACTGAATTTTACCATTAATCAAAGGCTGCGTGGACGGAGCGAATGAGAAACGCAACTGCTCAGTTAGCTGCTCATTGGCGCCCCCCCCCCCAAAATAGATGTTTTTAAATAAATTTATGGAGTACATTTTCAGGCTGGGGAGTCCTATTTTAAACGGTTGGTGAGTGCCCAATTTTTGTGATCACCTGTATTTTGATCGAGATTGGGGTCATACAGTGGTGCATTCTGACATCCCTCCCAAAAGTGTCCCCACACACTCAGTCTGCCATCACAGAACCGGGCGCTGAGGGTCACAGAAGTCTGCACAATCCATGGCTGTGCAACAGACTCACTTTAACTTTTATCAAGAATCAAATAAGTTCTTGATGTCTAGTGGGCCTCCTTCCCTCCCTTTGCCCAGACAGTCCTCTCTCTGTCACTCCTGGTATCTGTCCTTTTGTATCTTTGTAGGGAAATGGTTCTGGAGGATGGGGAAAAAATTACTACTAATCTGCCACAAAGGAGGCAAATTGGGTAACAAGTCCATTAATTCTTTAGATCAGTCAGAGATGTTCCACAAAGCTGTCAGTGATGGTGCTCCTTTTATATTTTAACCCTAACTGACAAAAGACAGAGTTTTGAAAACAATTCAGTTTCTGCCAGTAGTATGTGGTTTGGGAGGTCTGTGGCTATGGGCTTGGAATAGTTGTGGCAGATAAGAGGGGATGAAAATATGTACAGTATAAGGATATGGGTAGAGGAGTAATTTCAATGCATATTACGATGCTGTAACATTTATAAACCTATACCTTTTTATGCCAGTTTAGATCACCCTTTTTATCTCCGGTCTTGTAAGATGCCTATTTTTTCTGCTTTGAGTCTGTTGTTTCCCTGCTTTGATTCTGGTGTTTCCCTGTTTTGATTCTGTTGTTTCCCTGCTTTGATTCTGTTGTTTCCCTGCTTTGATTCTTGTGTTCCCTGTTTTGATTCTGTTGTTTCCCTGCTTTGATTCTGTTGTTTTTTCTGCTTTGATTCTGTTGTTTCCCTGCTTTGATTCTGTTGTTTCCCTGCTTTGATTCTGGTTTGGCAATTTTTTTAGATCTGAAGTAAATGAAAGAAGTGCGCTTATTATTATGGCTATCACCAGTTTTTCATCAATATCTCGTTGTTTTTGTCTGTTGTTTAACATCACTTTTCTTGTCATTAATGGTGAACTAGCATGCAATAGACAATACTCCCTGACCTTCTGGGACAATGGGTGTTCAAGAACAGCTGAGGAAACTGATGGGAATTTGGGGATACCCTATTCGAAGAAACACTCTCTTTAATTATTTGAAATCTAAAAAACAGTGCAAAATCCAATTCAAAATATGGGGAAATTGGTTTCTTACAAAGACAGGAGATAAGGTACAATCTACTAGGCAATATGCTGTATATTTGCAAAAAATATCTAAATGACATGTACTGCTGTATGAATGCAGAATGAAACAAACTCATGTGTTTCTTGTTAGCATGCCCAGCTCATCTTACTCTTCTGAGTCCAAGAAACTGTTTCCCAAAAAGACTTCAGAAAGAACAAATTGCTAACCCAGTTCCTACCTACTCACCATGGTGGTTGAAAGCAATCTAAAGATAGACAGGGTTACGTGGTGGACGTGACAGAGGTGGTCTTGTTTCACAGGTGGTCTAAATTTAACCAGTTCAGTAAAAGACTTGTGTATATTCTCACAGCACTATAACAACAATAATTATAGGGAAGTGTGTTCTTTTAAAACAGTTTTGTTTCCTAAGGGATGGCATCATCTAGACAGCATAATGCTAGGTCTTTATGTTAGTCTGAAAAGGAAACTATGGACAGGGAGGAGAGTTCAGATTCTTCAGGTATGGCAGCCAGACATAAATGAACTCTCCAGACAGCCCTTGGTTAAACAAGTGCTCCATTTACAGCAATTGTCAGCTCTCTGACCTCTGAAGTATAGTATGCTGAGCCTTGAATGGCACTGATAAATTCAAAGGCTAAGGCCATCAGTGATGTAGATCAGTTTCCCAGTGCATTATCTACTTCCTGGCTGTCTCTTCTTTGCTTCTGTATCCTGGAGACTGCAATAATCATACTTCTTCACCGACAACAAATTACAGGACATTTCACCAGTTAGTGTCTCCAAGCCATACCTAAAAGCTGCAATCAGTTCCAGTCTGTGCTACTGAGAGTGTTTGCGGGGGATAGGGTGGAGCAGGAGGTCAGCGAGATGACAAGAACAACAATTCCAAACACTCCAGCATTACTAAATTACATACTTCTAAATGATCTTGTCAACATATGCTTCAGTTTTTGGAACAGAAGAGCTCAGCTACCCCATAGAGATTTAGCTTCTAGTTCAGGAAATATTGCCAACTTGAACACTGGTCTTCTTAACAGGAAACTGGTAACTGCACTGTGGAGTACCAAACAGCTCAAACACATCGACTGACTGCATTTAAAGAATACTAAACCATAGTGTAGTGTACAACATAAGGAATAGCACATGCCAGGGGGTCTGGTTGTGCTCAGACATGCAGACACTTCTAGTGCATTGAAAAGCACTTGGTGCAGTCGAGTGTTTTCAACCACCAGACATGTTAGTACATTTAGCACAATGGGACAGCTTAAATTTTGCTATTTCACTTACAGAATAGTTATAGCATTTAAAAAACACATATTTAATGAAAACTCCACCATGAAAACTGAGGGGTCCAGTTGTGCTGTGATAACTGGGCAGTCACAGATGTTCTTGGCCAATAGGATCATTAGGATATCTTCACTTAATTTATAAAAAGGTATAATTTCAAGAGACATTACTAGATTTTAACATTGCTATACAATTTGTGTGATGCACCTAGACATTTTGAGTAACCCAACTGAAAATGCAAGTGTTTTCAATATCTAGCCCTGTTTTTCACTTAGATGAAGTCATACTTATAAGAACACTGTCAGCTTTTAGGGGGATTTTGTATTCAGGGCATGCTGATAGTACCTGATATCAATATTTTTATATGGAGATGTATATTGGGCCCCTGATTTTCATAAAGGTATATCCTTGCTATAAAATGTATACAACTACTAGTATGAGCAGTCCAACCTTCTGGCAGCCACTGTCACAGCGTTGCTGAGTGCGTTCATAAGCTCAACATAGCACATGAGGTGAAGGTCAACTCATGCATGCATGGGATCTTCACTTTTTAGGTGATAGCAGCTAAGCTTATTTCTTGAAAGTACATTGTTTTCCTTGTCACTGCTGAACCTCCCCAAGTTTAATCTGTTTCAGAGCTCTTTGCAGTCTGCCTTTGCAGTTCATTGCAATTGTAACAGATAAAACAGTTTCATCAGTTTCTCTCTGTACATAATCTGGGACTTTTTATACATTGATCTCTATGGATTTCTTTTTTTCAAAACTGTTTGTAATTATTCTGTTTTAAGTGCTTTGAGCCTTACTTGACTGCATTTTATCTGAAACTGCTTATTGTATGTGTAATTTTTTTTCGTGACCATGTATTTGATGTGGAACCTTTGTAAATGAGCATTTGTGCTTAAAGGTAATCTCTGATATTTTCAATAAATAAGTAAAATAAAGACTGAGCAGAAGTACCAGTTCAGAATGTCAGCTTTTTCCTGATCCTCCTTTGTGCAGTCACCATCTGCCATCCTCCTTATTCTCACTATCCCTCCCCTTGCCTTCCTCTTTTTACATATGTAACTGAAGAAAGTCTTGTCTTCTTTTGCCACCCCTTTGGCTATCCTTTTCTCTGCTTGCACCCTTGTTTGCCTCACTACCCTCCCTGCTTCCCTCCGTTATTCCTGGTACCCAGTCCTATCCTCCACCCTCTGTATTTCTTTGTACCTCCTGAATGCCTAATGTTTTTCCTTCACTTTTTGGCTACTTCTCTAGAGTACCGTAGTGGCCTTTTTGTCCTCCTACTTTTGCTCACTTCTTTCACACAGTGGCTGGTTTCCATTACTGTGCCTTCCCTTACCTTTTCCACTGTTCTTCTACCCCATCCCAGCAATCCCCCGCTAGGCTACTTCTGAGGCAGTCTTCCATTTCTTTGAAATCTACCTTCCTCAAGTCCAGGACTGTCGTCCTTGTGAAGTTTACCTCTGTATCCATCTTATTGTTGAACTACACTGTATAGTGATCATTGGTCCCCAAGGGACTGCCCACTGTGATGTCTGCAATGCTGTCTCCTTTACTGAGCACCAGGTCCAGTATTGCCTCGTCCCTAGTGAGTTTGTTGACTAGATGCCTGAGAAATGTCATCTGCAGAGTCTAGGATTGCCCTACTTCTAGCCAAAGCTGCAGCTGGAATGCTCCAATCCACATTTGGGAGACTGAAGTCCCCAACCAGCACCTCCTCATGCTTGTTTGCCATCCAGGTGAGAATTTCCCCTGGTGCCTTATCCAAAATCCTCCCCCTGTGCTGGAGGTCTGTATATCACCCCAGTGTGAACAGCAGCCCCAGCGCTTATCTTCAGGGTGACCCACAGCACCTCCAGCCCTTCCTTTACCACTAGGTTCCCTTGAACTTCCACAGCCCTGATTCTCTCACTGACATCCAGCACAACTCTTCCTACCCTTCTCCCTTCACTATCTCTTCTGAACTAAGAGTAGCCTGTTACGGTCATATCCAGGTCTGCTTCCATCAGATGACCTCCCGATCTGGAATTTTATTTCCTAGATTCCTTGCACTGAAACACATGGCTCTCCTAACCTTGCTTCCTCCCTGGCTATGACCCCCTTTTCTCCTCCTCCCCCCTTCTTCCTGTGATACTTCTCGAGACTCGTTCTTACTCCCCATCCTTCATTGTTCTTTCAGTTTCCTGTCCTCTCTACCCTTCTCTTTCTACATCCTTTGTTCTTACCCCTTTATCTTCCACCTTGTCTATACCCCTTCATCCTGTGTCCCTGCCCTGAGAGATGCAAAATGAGCAAACTTTATCCACATCTTAGCAAAATCAATGTATTCAAATCCATAGATTCAGACCTACTCCACATTAAACTCAAAAAGCTGAACTGGGACAAATGTATGTTCCTCCCAAAGGTAGAATCTGCATAAGCATACTTCACAGCAGAAATTAAGGAAGTCTGTGAGAAATTACATCTAAAAATCTTGTGACAGTGTGTGGACCTATTAGTAAATGCTCTCCCACCTATTAAATCAACCACAACATCAATATCCACCTGTATGTAAACGATTCTGTGATGTATACCAAAGTCAGTAGCACCTGCAACCTCATTGAAACACTTTAGGTGTCTTCAGCAAGACTTAGTCAAAACCTAAATATCACATAAACTAAAGTTTTAGTCCTCAACAGAAAAATATCCAGCTAACATACTTTCCAAATCTTATATTGTGGCCACCAACAGGCAATTGTACAGCCCATTCATTTAATATACAGATGAGGAACTTGACTCCAGTTAGGTAATTAGTATGTCAGTTAGGTAATTAGTATGTCAATTTATTAGTGAAAATATACACAAATGCCACCAAATAAGGATGTGGGCCTTGCTAGGGTGCAGTATGACATGTGTATCCAGAAAACAAGATAATCAGTTGGGTTCAGTATAGCTCACGTCAATCAAGTGTTGCTAACCAGTGTGGTTGTATGGTGTGGAGTGATGGGAACTGAGGAGTCCACACCCATCTCCCTGATAGATCATCGAGAGGAGTCAGCTCCTGGTTGACACTGTCTTTAACTGAGAGAAACAAAGGTACTGTGACAGAGGAGTTTCTTTAGGTACACTGATCTGTGGCTAGACCCACAACTAAACATTGCTGTCTACATAATGAAAATAATTAGAGCATCTCTTCATAAAAGCCACATACAGCATATGAGGCTGTCTAAATCCCAACACCAGAAGCCTAGTTTTGCTGCAGTTCCTTTTACCTGCCTTGGAATATGGCAGCAAAATATAGAGACCAATTCAAGCCACCTCATTACAGAACATCACAGTAATGTACAAAGACATGTGCAGGTTGGCCTTAGGCTACAGCAGAAATCACTGCCAGCTGTGCAACATCCTTGAATTCCTACCTCCAGACAAGAGGAGAGAACTTGAGGGGGAAGTCCCATTAACAATTTAAAAAAAACAAAACAATGTAGTCTGTAGGCTGGAACAATGAATGCCTCTATCACACCCTCTAAATTTCATCTGAATTTTAATTACTAAACTCGATTCTGTGCTACTGTTAAAACCTGCTTGGCTCCATTGCAGAGGTCATGACCCTACTCTTGCAATGCATCATGGGACTTGCTGATGCTTTAGAGTGCAAGGTGCTGTAGTTCTGCTTCATCTTTGCAGTGTCTTTTCTTTTTTGTTTGCTCATATTGCCTAACAAGCTCTATGGAAACTGCTGTTTTCTGTGGTTGACATGTTTCAGATTTGAAAATAAGTGCTTAGAAAAGAGACCATTGTCAGTGAAGTGTAAATTGTCCTTTGACAGCTTAATTGGTGTAACAACTTGCTATATCACTTTGTACTGTAGTTATTTTTTATTTCCTTCTAACTGTATTGCTACATTTGAATAGATCTATGAGGGAACTGAGATAAAGTTAGTTGCCAGAGGCATGCCAGATGACTCTGGAAAGTGATTAAAATCTATTTGTCCTGTACCACAGGACCCCCTGGCTAGATAAATGAAGCGCTAAAAGCCCCCTCCCCAAAAAAACTTTTATGTTTGTGAGAAGCCCTGGCTATCAACTGATACAGCCACCCCAGCTGGGGCAGCTAGCACTCAGAACAATGGGAAGGTTTATGTATCCACAAAAATCTAAGAGTCTGGTGTGAACCAGTTTTCCAGATGGGAGGTTTTCCAGGACACAAAGGAAGTGATGAATCTATGATGTCAGAGTGACACACTGGATGATGTGTCATGGAAGTGTCAGCAGAAGGGTTTTGAGGACTTTCCAGACCTAAAAAAGTTAGTTAGGTCTGGGACTCTGAATAGTTAATATCTAAGGTTTGAGTGTGCCCTAATTCACCAAGGGTCCTGTATGCTAAGCTCTTTCTTCCTTGTGAAAGTTACAAAGTGCAGTATGACTCTTTTCTGTGTTTTCTTTCCGCTGTGTGTAAAACAGTTTATTTTTACCTCTGTAGAAGTACTGTTTCTCATAGTCATTGTGTAGTATCCTGTATTATATGTGTAAATGTCTTGACATATAAAAATATTATTTTTATATACTTCATGTTTCAGTGACCAGTTCCTTTGAGGTACAGATGACTGGGTTGTAAATGACAAAAACTGTATTCCCACCTTTAAAGAGAAAGCTGCAGTTACCATATTTAGTTTCTAAAGTAAGGCATTCTCAGCTGTGACAGAGAGGTATGGATCATTTGCCCTTTGGCAAGGAGTGCTGTACTGTGTGAGCAGTGGCTCTGGTGGGATTCAGACCTAGAGGTATCCAAAGAAAGTGTCTAGGCTGAGTGGTGACAGCCACTGAAGTACCCTTGCAGGCATCTGAAGGGTTGAGAAAGCTGATAACAGTGTACAGGCTGAGTCTGGGAGTGGTCAGTCTGCCACAACTGGAGTATGTGCTGCAAGATCTTGGTTTCTGCTTGAGCATGCTGTCTATGAAAAACGCAAGTCACTTTGTTTGCATGGACTTTACCTACTACTGTGGTCTCAGTATGGAGCTGTTGTTCAGTGTAGGAGACAGGTATTTATTTTTTCTGGGTAAGCACACTGTGACAAAATCCCATTCACAGAAGCAAACGATGCAGACATGTGCGCTACAAAATATGTAGCAGTTATTGCAAAAAATAGTAGCAAATTGCTAGAATATTTCAAATGGCATACAGTCAGGCATTTTACAGTGGTCCACCACAATCTCCTGTGGTCCAGAAATTTTGATCTACTGACCCGATGACAAGCAGTTTTGTCAGCTATCAATTGATCCCTGAATAATGTGACACACAAAAATAATGAAATCTGTGTTGTATGGGTGTTTGGATATGGGGCATGGGCGGCTGTAGTATCATGAGGCATTTTTGCTTATCTGGGGCCGGTGTGGGGTCCTATGTGGCCATGTGATGGATCCCAAGGTTAATGGCCTTGGGATAGGCAGGGGTTTCCTTTCTTTTTATATTTTCAGGCACAAACAATTCACACACATATATGTGCTTGGAGAGAGGGCATGGAATTCAGGGCAATGCCAATGCTGTGCCACATGATTGTTCAAATCCTGAGAAACACTTTGCTACAGGCTCAACAAGTCCCAGTTGACTATTTTTACCCTACTATTGCACTTCCTTACCTTTGTGGCATTAAGGGGCAACTCTAACTTATGCCTAGACATAGCTTTTTTTACATTGAACGCCATTACTTTTTAAAAAGGATGTTTTTAAATAAGCAATATGCATTACTTTGTACTGACAACGCAAGCACATTTTTTTAATATACATTTTTTCCTGCACATCCAGAGGGGTGGATCTTCAGCCCAGTCTATTGCCACCCATACTGGCTTCCTACCACCCCAGCCACCTACCTGGTCAATTGGTTTCCCCACGAGCTTCCCCCTCATGGCAGGGCTGGGAAAAGAGGGACGTCCTCCCTGCCATTCAACACATCTGAGGCGCACTAGCGAGGAGACTGGGTGGCAGCACAGGCATGAAGCAACTGTGCTGAGATTCATTAAGCCCCTCTGATGGCACTTTCATGGTTTTCTCCCGCCCCACTGGGGAGCATTGTACTTGTGCGAGGAGATGCACCTGTTTGATGTGTCTCCACAATTCCCTTCTGAATGTGCCTCACTAGTGCAGCTCTACCTCAAGGCCTCCACCTCGGGGAAGCCTAGGCCAAGCCAACATGCCCCACCTCCCCAGGACAGGAGAGCAGTCCCACGGACACTCAATCCTTTCCCTCACTGGCCAACCCACGATGACCAAAGTCCATTCCCAAACCCAGGTCACCAATGTGGGAACACATAAGGTGCTAGGCACTTGAACCCTCTTCTCCACTGGGCTGGCTAATGCTAGCCCTTTTAATGGCAAGCACTATTTGGTCACAATGCCATTTCCTACCATTACTCCCACCCTATGCTAAACAGTACCAGTAGTACATTATCATGTCCAGCTTCATACCACTGCAGTGCCAAGCAGTCTGTGGTGTCAACTGGCAGGCCTCTCACCCCTCCCCTACACCAACCATTCCCAAGGGTCCAGTTACATCCCTACTCTCGCACCCTCCTTCATGTCTAGGAGTACCTCTGGTGTCCAGTGACATTCCCCAGAATACCTAGCACCCAGTGGTCCCATGCACACACCCTCCTCCATGTCCAAGCATTCCTAGAATCCAGTGCTACTCTCTCCTCCCAAACCTTGACCCATGTCCAAATATTCCTGTCATCCAGCGGTACCCACTTCCCACATCTTGCCTCATATCAATTTATCTTTGGCATTTAGCAGCACCTTTTCACACACTCTACTCCATGTCTAAGTATCCCTGCATCCAGTAGGACCTGCCCAAACTCAACAAGATACCCCCCCATTTGATACTGGTTGAACGCCCAATCACAGAGACAGAAAAAGTAATCAAAAAAATGTAACTTCCCTTTCCCCATCCATTAGCACCTATACCTCTCTCTTTACAACTCAGAGTCATATAACCCCTTCCCCCAGCCCACTAGGACCCCAATCCAACTTTTCTCCTCCATGCCGCCAGTAATTAAAAGAAAAGACAGACTCAAACTGGTGCAGTCCTCCTCTCACCTCCTCATCTGACCACCACCTGAATGAATGAAATGGTGATCAGCTGTTTAATTGTAGTTGCATTCATTCAGATGGCAGCCAGCTGAGAAGGAGAGAGGAAGGCTGCGGGTGTTGCTATCTATTTTTCTTTTAATCTTTTGTTGGCATGAGAAGGAGAGTTGGATTGGGGAGCAAGTGGGCTGGGAGGAAGGGAGCTATATGACTTGGTGATGGTGAGGGGACAAAAGGAAGGTATGGGTGCTAGTGGGTAGGAGAAGGGAAATTCCTTTCTTTTAATTGTTTATCTGACACCAAGGTTTAGCAACCATCATCTAAAACCCATGAGGCAGGCATCTTATGCAGCACCAGTGGCGGAATCCTGCTGTCCGCAAATTTCTTACTTTTATTTTGTTTTGTTACTGTCTTTAAAGGAACTGGGTGGGAGAATGACACAATACTGGCAGCAAGGATGGTCTCCTGACTGCCAGTCATTGGAGTAATGGAATGGTTGCTTTATTATTAGCTCCAGAGCCCTAATAATGGCAATTCATATATATCTGACTGCTCTGCATATGTCAGAGGCAGTGACATGTAAATTGTCTTTGTTTTTCCAAAAGTTACTATTTTTCACATATTTGCCCACCTGTCGTGAAACAAAACCACTAAAATAAAATGTCACTAAAATTGATGGATCATAGGAGCCCGTGTGAGTATACATTCTTTTGAAAATCCAGATGGATGACCATTTACTACCAAATTCTGCTGACCCAAACTGGTCAGGGCTGAAATGGGAGAGTAATGACGGAGACACTGATTGGTGCATCCCCCAAAGTTTGGGGGATTTTTTGATGTAGATAAATTATGGCTAGGTCTGGGGCCCATGCTCCCTGAGATGCCAGTATGAATTTGTGCCATAAATTTATATGCAAGATAAGGCAGGGAGGACACTGTCACAAGACACAATGGATTGGGTCACATGCTGTTGTGCCTTCCAAGGTGCTGGAGAGCATTTACATTTAAGGTAAGGTTACTGGGGACTTTTGTGGAGGGTGAGAGACAGTGTACATGCTCGGGTCCCAGGACTGTCAAAGGAATATCTCCATAAAGAATATTCCCAAATATGGAAGTCCCAAATTTGAATATGAATATTATGACCTATGTACACTCCTGCATCAAACTCATCTACTGAAAGTTTTCAAATATGTAGTGAAACTATTGTAACTACTGTATACTTTCACAGCAAAAGTGTTGTCAAATTACAGTATATAGCAATATTCAGAGATGCCTCAGTTGCCATTGTGAATGTGGCAAGATAAGGGTTGGTGCAATACTGTGTTAAGAGTACATCATAGAAACTTGTACAAAGCAATAACAGCTTTGAGAGTGAGAAAGACTAGACAACCCATAAATGTTCATTCCTGTCTTCTCATTAAAATAGCCCATTCATGGTCTAAAGGGGTTGACAGTATGGGTCAGTACACTGACTCATGGCACTACTACGTTATTTTTTCTTCTCAGTCTTGTGATCAACTATACACTCTGGTCAGGCAAAGAACTTCACCCAGTTGCCTGGCATGATATGTCATATAACCATTTCTGTAGGCTGCCCTTCCACTGGGGGGGGGGGGGGAGAACGGTGCTTTGCTCTATTATTGAGATCCTTACACATCCAGGACACATGCAATTATGTTCTGATGTTACGTACATGCTTGTATCATGACTACTTGTGAAATATGCAATTACACCAATACAAAGTGACAATACATTATGTTACAGTATTGCAAATAGTATTACCTGTCTGGTGTGAGTGGGGTGGGGGAGGTTGGGGTCTCAGACTCTGAATCATAAACAAACTATCTGATCTTGCTCTTATTTGTTTTATTTAATTGTATCTTCTTGTACAACTAGGGGTGAAGGATTAATTGATACAGCCTCCCAACTGTACTAAACAAGCATTTGTTAATGTTGAATGTTTGCTTGCTGATATTAGCATTGGATGCGCAGGAGTTAGACAGATGCAGAATAGGAGTGGCTGTGAAGTACTGAACTCACGCCAGTCCCACCTCCACTCTGCAGAGATGGACAGGCATTGGGGTGTGCCTGTGGGTCGTTGCCCATAATTCTCATAGCATTTCACCTTACCCTATCCTGTAGATGCCAACAAGTGTTGAGGTGTGCCTTGGGGTGTTTGTCTTCACAGACACCCCATTTCACAAGGACATACACTGAAATGGGTGAAGTACAGGAGAATGGGGTGAAGTCTGGGGCTGAAGAGTGCAAGGCACTCCTCGATGCCTGTCACTGGCTTCAGGTTTGGGGTGGGATGGCATGAGTATTACAGCCGGTGATCCAAAGTTACACCTCTGATGCCTGTCAGTCTGTACAGGGTGTGACGTTATGGTTAGAAACCCTAACACCCCGGGCATGTGTTGGTATTTGCACTACAAATTTTCAACATGGCCTTTTTGTGACCTCCACCTCATGAAAGCATTTGAGACCTCTTCTCATGAACAGTGGCAGTGTGATTTTGTTAATGCGTCCTGAACTTTGAGTTCCCACAGCGACCGTGCCATTCTGTGCCAGATGTGCGAAAACACAGATCAGGCAAGATGAGAAGAATGACAGCTGTACCATCCATAAGGAGGTTTGAAGAGATGGCAATGTTGAAAATCTGTAGTGAAAATATTAAAAATGCTCGAAGTTCTGAGCGTACATGGAAACTGTGCAACACATGCTTCTACCGCAGTCATTTAGTGGAATTATTTCACCAATTTTCAACATAGGCATTTTGTGACCTCTGTTCATGAACACTGCCACTATGATTTTCTTAATCTGTTTGAAACATTAATTTCCCACAGTGACTGCGCCATCGTGCGCCAGATGTGCAAATGCATATTTTGGGCAGGATATGAAAAATGACAGCTGCACTGTTCATAAGGAGGTGCGGCAAAATGCCAGTGTTGAAAATCTGAAGTGAAAATATTACAAATTTGTGCGCTTCCGTGCATAAGTGGAAACTGCGCAACATGCTTGTAACACAGTCATTTTATGGACATTTGTCACCAAATTTTCAACATAGGCATTTTAGGTTCTCTACTCATGAACAGTGTCACTATGATTTTCTTAATGTGTCCCAAACACTGATTTCCCACAGCGACTACGCTATTCTGCGCCAGGAAGTGCGAAGACACATTTCGGTCAGGATGTGAAAAATGACAGCTGTACTGTTCATAAGGAGGTGTGGAAAAGTGCCAATGTTGAAAATCTGGAATGAAAATATTACAAATTCATGAAGGTACAAGCATGCGTGGAAACTGCACAATGCACACTCATAAAACAGTCATTTTTTGGATTTTTTTCTGCCAAATTTGCAACATAGGCTTTTTGAGAGCCCACCTCATGAACACTGGCACTGTTGTTTCATTACTCAGTCCTGAAAGGTGATTCCACGCAGTGACCAAAAAATCACCTTTTAGGACGGAATAATGCCATGACAGTGGCTGAATTCATGAGGAGGGTTCCCAATAACCCCATGTTGAAAATTTGGTGCCAAAATTCCCAACAATGCCTGAGATATGCATCAAAGTTGGAAAACCCCTATTTATGCCATTATGCAGCTTTCTGGCATTTCTTCAGTTCGCGGTCAACTTTGAAGAGTGCAGATGTGTTCCCGGTCCACCAAAGATCGTCGTGCTGGGCTCCAGAGGTAAGTATGGGGTGAGGGTGGGGTGGGGTGGAGGAACAGTGTGCAGAGGGTGGGGCGTGGGTTTTGGGAGGGGCCATCAAACTCAACGAGGGACCATTTTCTGTTCTACAGGTTTAAAAAAAAACAAACATTGCAGGTTTTTTTTTTTTAGGGACACTGATGGGCTCCCAGCATGCCACCTGAGTGTTTTTTGGGGGTTCTGTAGCCAACGGGATTGGGCACCCCTGACGGAACATACAGGGGGGGACAGTCGAGGGGGATTGGGCACTCCCCTCAGCACACAACAAATTAGGGGGTACATTATACAGATGGTGAGTGGGCTCCCCATTGGCAAATTGAACTGGGAAGGGGGAGACTGAAGCCGATGGGGATTGGGACCCCCATCAGCAAATAAAGACTATTGGGGGGTGCATGATGCCAAGGATTGGGCACCCCCTCGACACACAACAAATGGGGGAAGGGGTTACAGTATGCTGATGGGGAGTGGGCTCTCCTGTCGGCAAATGAACTGGGCTGTCGACGGCAAGGTACCACCCTGCAATGACGGGTCACTTCATCATTGCCGCAGCAGATTTGTTTCAAGGTGGTGGCACACTGGCTGAACTAGTGTCAGCAGCAGCATGCCACCGCATTGAGGAGAGCGGGCCAAGCCTCAAAAGGCACTGGGGTGATTGGCCCCCACAGTGCTGCACCTCCAAAATCCTGCTTCTCTCGTAAGCTGTAATGAAATGTTTTTTGGTCTTGCGCACAGCTGACAACACTGTGCTTGCAAGAATCCAGCTCTCTATTAACAAGGCCTGCAGGCTAATGTTGGGAGCCCCTAGGCGCACCCATAAGTGCCTGCTGTACTCCACCACCAACTTGCTCAACCTTGAAGAAAGACTCCACTTCCAAACCTGCCTTCTTGTAAAAAAGACCCTGCAAGGGCTCCCCCCCTGGGGTTGCCACCTTCCTGCAGCATGCCTGCCCCTCAGTCTCCATCCACAGCACTGTCAAAACCTTCCTTATTGTCCCCAGGGTAAGGACCTCTATGGCCCAGAGATCCTTTTGCTATTGGGCTCCCTACTGGTTCAATTCCTTCCCAGCCAATATAGCTGACTCCACTAAGCATGGTCCTTTCAAGGTCTCCCTCAGAAGCCATCTGACAAGCACTCGCTGCTGCAACTGCACATAATCCCCCACCTGCCCCTTACTGTCACCCCAAGGCTGGGTCTGCCCTGTCTACTTTTGCTGTATATACCTGGGGTCTCATGCAACATCTGCTGACTAATATAATAAAATATCTCTGGTTGCTACCTGACGTGGTACTCGTGTACCTATATTATGACATCTGTGATCTACCTATTACCAAGCGTGTACCACCAGTGAATGCCTGTAACACTGGTTGCTTTTTTAATCTAACTGTTATGTACTGTACTGTTTGTTTGCTGTGATGTACTGCTCTCTTGACAAAATGCCTTTGTAAATGAGTCTATGACTGAAAGATCTGTAAACCAATGATCTAATAAATAAATAAATAAAAATAAAAAACAAAGTAAAATATAAAGGCTTATGCAGAGGCATGTATGAGCTATGTAGGCTTTATCCTATAATGCTCCTTTTTAATTGTAGTACATACGTTTTTCCCCATGTGTTATGTAATTGTCTACTCATGTTTTGAATTCTTTTTGGTTTTCACTTATTACAGTTTCTGTAGGTAATGCACGTCAAGAGTTCACAGCTCTTTCTGTGAAAAAGTGTCCTCTCTTTGTTGTTCTGAATTTTTTGTTCATTTATTCGCAGTGGTGTCCTCTAGTTGCTGTGCTTTATTGTTTGTACTCGGGCCCAGATATTCAAAAGAGTTGAGCCATGCACAATAGGGTTGTGCCTGCGCAAGTCTGAAATTGTGCCATTCTGCGATATTCAGCAGGAGGCAGTTGCGCCCCCGAAATCATGCTGAGAAACAGTGCAATGATAATGAAGGCATGTGCAACCAAAGGGGGAGGAACCATGCATAAATGGCACAGTGCGATATTCAACGACTTGTGCCATGCGCAATAGGGGAGCAAGCGGAAGTTGTGCCATAGCGGAAATGAGCCAAAATAAAAAGGAGCAAGGGAGAAGTGCAAGAATGCTACAGGGAAGCCACATGTGGCAGAACCCTAGGCAGACAGACAGGGCAGAAGGGACAAACAGGGCAGGCCATGGAAAGGGCACTCTGAACACCCAGACACAGGGAAGGTATGAGGAGCCACAGCTAGTGCAGAAGGGGGAAGTGCCACACAGCACAGAGGTCACCACAGGCAGGTGTTCCCGGTGCAGGGGAAGTAGCAGGGAGGACAGTGGGGGGAATACAGCAACAGCTGCCGGGGGGGTGAACACAAGCCAGGGACATGGCCAGTGCCACCTTCCAGATGGAGGCCGTTATGAGGGGGGTGAGAAGGCGGGCGGCAGGGGGGCGTGGCTGTGGAAGGGCCCGTCGGCGGTATGCCCCCAACAGGCAGTACCAAGCCCGCACCAGCTTTGAGCTGTACACTGATACTGAGCTTATGGGCTGTTACCGCCTGAATAGGGCAATTCTGAGGTGGCTCTGTGAGCTGTGCAGTGATGTGATGCAGGCACCCACACGACGGAGCCATGTCCTGTCAGTGGAGACTAAAGTAACAGCCTGCATGTGCTTGCTCACCACGGGTACCTTCCAGAGGCCAACTGGGGACACCACAGGCATAACCCAGTCGGCCACGTCACACCACCTCACCCAATTCCTCAGTGTACTGCTGCCACATGCTGTGGATTACATCCATTTCCCTAGCACAGTGGTGGAGCGCACAGCAAACATACAGGAGTTCCACAGGGTAGCACGTTTGCCTGGCGTGCTAGGGGCAATAGACTGCACCCATGTGGCCATACGCACACCACCTGGCCCCGAGGGCCCACATACATTATTCGCAAGGACTATGCCAGCATCAACTGCCAGGGTGGTGTGCGATGCCAGGGACGATAATCAATGTCTGTGCCACGCACCCTGGGGGAGCACACGATGTCTTCATCTGGCACCAGTCAGCACTGTGCCACAGATTCGAGAGTGGGGACATCCCCATTGGACACCTAGTGGGTGAGTATGCAAACCACATGGACAATCATAGGGCCTGGGGGGGCATGGCCAGAGGCGACATGGGTAGGGGCCCACATGGCCTGGGGCAGGGTGATGCTGATCACCAAACTAACCTCCGCTCTCTACACACAGGTGACAGTGGATACCCACTCCGTCCCTGGCTGCTCACACCCTACCGGTGGCCTGTGACCCCATCACAGCAACGCTAATGAGGCACACGCCATCACCGTAATGTCATCGAGCGGTGTTCGGATGCCAGCGCATTTCGCTGTTTGGACACCTCCGTGGTGCCCTTACAGTACAGCCCCTCAAAGGCCTGTGGGCTATTCCTGGCCTGTTGCATCCTGCACAACATGGCCAACGAATGTGGGATAGCCGTACAGGTTAAAGAGGGGGACAGCGATGGTGACGATGAGGACACCGGTGACGATGGTGATGGGCAGCCCCCCTTGGCCGACAGGACCCCCGACTGATCTGGCTGGCACAGCTGCACCGGGACACCATCACGGAGAAGCACTTCAGCCAACCCAGGTATGTCATGGGGCTATGTGCAACCACCAGTGGCTAAGGCACAACCCACAAACACGCATGGACACACACCAGGGGTGCATGCCATCAAGGGAAGTGGCAGAGCACAGAAGCACACACACAACCAGGGATGGGTGTGGATTAACATGCCACATGGACAGACACACACACACGCACACACACACAAAACGCAACCATCATGCAGAGAGGGCAGGAGGCACACTGACCCAGAATGCCAACGCTAGCAACACACATGTCCACAGGCCACCACGCCCACAGCCTGTCCATGTGCGTGTGTCAGATGCTGAGCACCATTGCACATTGGTGTACAGCGCAATGCAGGCATCATCATGCACACGCAACTGGGACAGCAGCCAGGAGGGTGTGCAGGTGGACTGTGTGGCCACGTGCAGGGCCAGGTACCCACCCGTGCATTGCCCACTGAAACACACAATGCACACAGGGCAGCACCAGACAGTAGCCACGCTGGGAGACAGGTCAGTCACACGACACAGTGCCCTGGCCGCCACGGATGCATGGGTGGCCCCACCGAGACACGCCAGCACTGACAGACTGACCACTGGCCTCATGGGGTGGCACCGATGGTCCCCCAGGGGTTCCACTGCGTGAATGCGACCTTGCTCGCACAGGGGTCTGCAGCACACCGAACATGCCTGCGCCAGGAGTGCTGGGATGCCCACAGCTGAACCCGGTATCGACAGGGTTGGAGTCGCACAACGCCAGGAATGGGGGATGGACAGTGCACTGCGTGGTGTCTGCGATGCAGGGGCACCTGACTGTGTGCCCATTGTGGCCATGACAGCAGTGAATGCCTGTGTATGCCTGTCAATGGCAGCGGTCACATCCTCCCGCAAATGGTCCATCCCTGCCAGGATCAGAGTGGTGTCTGTGCTGCGATGCTCCTCTGCCCACTCCAGAGCCACACACAGTGCATCCACAGACGTCGCAAGCCGCATCTGCTGCTGGACTGATGCTTGCAGTAGGTGGGGTGTGCTCGTCCAAGAGGTCATCTGCCTCCTTGGCATCCTGTCCCTCAGGGTGTGCATGGCTATGATGATCAGCACCCCTTGAGGGTGGGTGCTGCACACCAGGAACAGGTCTGGGCATGTCCACAGGCGGTGCACAGATGCTGCCGCTGAACCCTGTACCCCCAAGCCCATTGGCCGACTGCTGATGCTGCCCCTCCAGCTGCTGCTCCCCAGGGCTCATTGGTGCCGCTGCAGTGGCCGCAACAGTCCCTCTGTCCTGAACAGACACCAGTGCTGCTCCACTGGTGCTGACAGGCACAGGCTGGGACTGTGCTGACATGCAGGCCTCCACGGCAGCACCACCCACAGCCATGGGCACGAATTGCCCTGCTGTGTGGCCATCCCGTGGCACACACGTGTCACTGCCCATGATGTTAGCGTCATCATCACCGGTGACAGACTCTGCATCAGTCACAGTCACAGCATGCTGGCATCCGTGGACGCCAGCACGCTGGGACACAGGCAGGACTTCCTCCACACCTGTTACAATGACATCAGTGTGGACAGCCAGGCGGCCCCACTGTCACAATGATCCACGTATACCTGTGGTGGTGGATGGGCCCTCCTCCAACTCCAGCTGACTGTCCTCAGTGGACAGGCCCACCACCGCTGACCCATGCAGATGCTCAGGATCTGTAAGGGAAAGCAAAGTCACGTTACTGCATGTGACCTACCCTACCCCCCCCCATAAACAGACCATGACTTACCATGCAGTGATGGGTCACCACCCGTCTGGAAGCCACCACCTGGAACACCCTCAATGGCACTGCACTGCATGCTTCCAGCAAGCCTCTCCTCCTGTGGGGTCAGCTGTACCATCTCCAGCTGTCCCCCACCTGTTGCAGCACGTGCTGCCCTGATGGCAGCCACCTTCTCCTTTATCCTCCTCCTGTCTGTGCCCATCTATTTCTTACACTCCTGCATGGAGCACTGGTGGCTGCCATGCAGGTTCACAGCACGTGCCACCTCCTCCCATGCAGCAGCATGGGAGCAGGCCTCCCACCATCCACTGAGAAGTGGCTCCTGATCAGGTGGGCCTCAAACAGGGCTTGGTTTCAGCTTTAGTGAAGTTAGGCCTCCTCCTCCTCCCACCACTGTGTTCCTCCTCTCCAACAACCTGCTCGGTCATTATGTAGCCTGTAAGAATGGCAGTTGTTATCTGTGACTGTGCAGTCCCATGCATGTCCCTAAATCCACAGTCCACACTCCCAAACAGCATGCAACTCATCAATAGACTGCAGTAACCGACCATGGCCACTGCAGCACAATGTCGCACTTTTATAGCGCAACCCATGCAAATGAGGCGAGGAGCAACTTTAAGTAGATGCAAATTGCAGTGCTGCGCCATTGAATGGCTGATTAGATGATTTGCATATGATGGCTGAATATTGCACTGTTGCGCATTGCGCAATTGTGTTGAAAATGCTGAGCCAATGGCGCAGTTCTGTGACATGTGTAGTACACACCTCACTGCGCATGCCCAGGTTGCAGACACAGGCGTCTGCCATGCTGATGATGTGCTGTGTGCAGTAGGCAATGCAGGGCATGGTCACCATTGTGCCAGTGGTGCTATAGCGATGGTCACTACATGGCACTGTGGCACTGGGCCATCATAGGTGCAATGGGCCAACTGCGAGGTAGACCACTATGGCGCTGGCACACAGGCAGCCAATCGCGCTACATGCATTGTGTTCCAATGGCGCTATGCGTGTCCATGCGCCAGAGACCCTTGACCCTGTGCCCGACCTTTGTCCCCTAGGCGCCATGCATCAGGCATGGGTGCACCTCTATCGCGCTGTTCAGTGACAGCATGATGGGGAATGGCAGTGCTGTACCACGCAGCATCTGCACGTGGGGAGCCACGCTGCACAGTGCCATATTGCCAACTAGAAAACAGAGAATGGTACGCAGAAGTGTAGCCCAGTGGTCTGCTATTGAACTGGCCAACCTAGTGGCCATTGTGGAGCCACACCATGGGCCTCTGTTCGGGGAGGCGCCCCTGGACAGGGCCAGGACCCAGTTGTGGCAGGAGGTGGCCACTGCCCTTGAGGAGGCCACTGGATGGGGGAGGAGTGCAGAGCAGTACAGGCACTGATACGAAGACCTGCGGCGGAGGGAGCCAGAGCTACTGGCATGCCTGCGGGCATGTGCCAGGAGGGGCATGGTGCCACAGCCAGGTAGGGGTTCTGTCAACACACTTTTATTGTCCATATGGGTAACAGTGTTGTATGTGTCCAGCACATAGGGGAGGGACCGTCCGGGTTTGGCTGTGGTGGTGTTCACAGGGTGTGGGGTGGTTGGGTCTGACTGGGTGGGAGGGCACACACCTGGGGACAGGGGGACTTTGCTACAAGGTTGTACTGATGTTCCTCTCTCCATGTTTGCCCCACAGACCCGGAGGAATGCCGCCGTGCATGGGAAGAGCAGAGGCGGGTGGAGCATGGTGCAGCCAGGTGGAGCGAGGGCCCTCACCGCCCACTTGACCAGCCCGATGAAGGTGAGTGCCATACATCCATGATTACTATTGCATGCTGTGTGACAGGGTGGGCAGTGGGGCATGGCCACCATCCATCGACACCACTGCCATGGACGCAACTTGTTACAGTCAACACTGTCTAGTGGCAATGCATGTCTGGGAGTGCGTCAATGGTTGTCCATGCGTGCATGAGGTACATGGTTGTGCCACTGCCTTTGCACCACATAGCCATGTCACTAAACAGCCACAGTGGTGCTGTGCATGACTTGGCCGGTGGGTGTGTGCAGTGTTCCGCATGGCTGTATGCACCTGGGTGGGCAGGTCCTGTGGACGTGATCACTGCGGGTGGTCACACACCATCACAGAGGTATGTCCCACGGCCATATGCCATGCACAGTGGGCGGGATGTATGGGGTTGTGCATTCACACCTATTGACTGTGCTCCCTTGTCCTAGGTACCCACCAGCTACATGAAATCCGGGAGGCACTGCAGGAGATATTGTTGGTGGCAAGGGCGTCGCTGGACATCCTGCAATGCATAGACGAAACCGGGGTCCTGAGGAGGCACAGGTCCTGGAGGAGTCAGTGAGGGGAGAGGCGTTCCCGGTAGGAATACATCGGTCCCAGTATTCCCCTACTCCCCCGGATCCACCCTCACACCCCTCCTTTCCCGTCTCATTTGTCCACCCCTGCCCTCTACCCATCTCTGCCCTCTACCCACCCTCACCTTGTTTGTTCCCCCCAACCTTGTATATAGTTCATATGTAATATTGTATATAGTTCGTAATATTGTATATAGTTGATTGTTATATATTTTTTCAATACATTTAATTTTGATATGAATACTGTGGTGGTCTCTGATTTGCAGCGGGCTATAGGTGCTCAGCTGCAGTGGTGTGCATGGCATCAGGGGTGGTGCGGTCATGGGTATGTGTGTGTGTCCATGTGGAGGTGACTATGGTGTGGGGGTAGCTATCAGTCGGTGTCTGTGGTGTGTGGGTTGTGCCCTGTGCACTGGATGACTGTGTGCAGTGGTCCATGGTGCGTGCTCTGTGTTCATGGCCTGTGCAGCTGACACACATGCATATCTGTGACCTGCACGGTCCGCTGGCATGTCAGTGGTGGCAGTCCCTGCAGGGTAGCCACTGTACCCGTCACATTGCTGGGTTGCCTCCTGTCACTGGTGTGGTGCATGCCTGCCTCGGGTGGCACTGTGGGCACCACAGTTGTTGTCCCACCTCCATACTGTGCTTTGTGTGTGTTGCAGGGGATGTGCCCCACTGTCTGTGACTTGTGCTCCGGGCGACTGATGGTGGTGTACGGGTCCACAGTGCCTGAGCAGGGTGACTGGCACTCCAGTGCCATGGTGGACTGTGGGTTGTGTGTACACAGTTTACATGGGCCCACACTGGGGGCTTGGTTGCCCCACCACTGCATCCCTGTGTTGTGCCCTTGGGTATGGGTGGGTGTCTGTCCATACACTGTGTGGCATCCGGTGTGATGCATGCTTCCACGCACCACTGTGGGTGTCTGTGCTGGCTGTTGTGGCCAGTGGTGGGTCGGGGTGTGTCATTGGACTACTGTGCAGGGTGCTGTACCACTGGTGGTGGTGTCAAGAGCACGCCCTGTCCCATGTGAGGTACCTCATGTGCCGAAGCATGGTTGGTCTCTCAGCAGTACCTCGGGAGGACTGTGCATGGTGGCACTGTGTCTGCCATTGTTGCATTGTTGTGTGCTGCCACCCACTGATGGGTGCTCTCGTGGGGGCTGGCTTGCATGGTTCTGTGGTGCACAGGGTTGCAGTGTCACAGTGGGGGTGGTGGCATGCTTGGGGTTTCCTGCAGTGGTGGTCACTGCTCATGGGGAGTGTCTGGGGGTCACGGTGCAGGGTGTGCTCTGCATTGGGATAGTGTGGCACGGGTGGTCATCCCTCCTTGTGTGCCAGTCACAGCTTGCGGTAGGTGTGATGGGGCACCATGGCCCAGCTATGGGTTGTTTGCTTGTCCCCATGGGCCAGTGGTTATTCCAGCCCTCCCCCAGTTGTGCAGTGCATGGGGTGTGTGGGGATGATGTCTGTTCTGCTGTGTGTTCCTGTGCCCATCTGTGGCATGGGTGGTGGGCCCCTACCTCCCTGGTTGTGCAGTTACATTGCTCTGCTGCTGGGGGGCGTCCCTGGTTGAGCTATGGCGCCTCTGGACTGCTCAGCTGAACATCCCTTGTTGCGCCATGGCGCATCAGATCTGCTCAGCCTCTCCTACCTAGTTGCACTATGGCGGAGGTGGTGCGATATTCAGTCGTTGGCTGTAGGCGCAGTTTGGCCTGCTCCGTTTTTGAATATCCCGTCTCTTACGCATGGGCACAATAGACTTGCGCTTGCTCCTGCTATTGCGCACTTTTTGGGTGCAGTTTGAATATCTGGGCCTCTATGTTTAGTTCTACTATTTGATAAGGATCTTACATAATGTCATATAATATAATTATTATTGCCCTTCAGTCTACATTGTTCTAGCATCATTAAATTAAACTGAGATAATCTGTGTATGTTAAGTGTTTAATATTATAAATTTGCTTAGTTGCTTTCCTCTGTATCTTTTCTAAAGCATTTACAGAATTTGTCTTCTTTTACATGGGCACCCAATGGGGGTTGCAAGCTCCAGGTCTGGCTTCACATAGGCTCTAGATAGAGGGAGTAATATGTTCTGATGTTTTGATTTAATGACACCAAACCATAGACAAGACCAGAGGAGAATCAGTCTCACCCTGGGTCTTCCTCTTTTTGCTTAAATTTGCCTAAAAATCATTTTGACCCCTTTTATTATCACCTGAGATATTCTCTCTTCCATTTGCACCTTTGTGCTCCTTGCTACTGTCTTTTCAGATGCTAGTGTGTTCACAGAGAGACCTGCGTTGAGCTGTGGTGGCAGCCTTCTTCTGTGCAAAGCCACTGAGGGGTTGAAATCCCTGAAAGTCAAAGGGTCCTGTACTGTAACTATAAGTAAAACTTGGGGTTCTCTCCCATTCCTGAGAGACTTTTGACTGACAAAAGTGCTGCCCAGCTTCTGGAATAGCCAGGTTTTGCCCTCCCCTGAGGGAATTCCTGCCTTATTGGACAATTTCACCTTAGAAACTGTTGAATGACAGTTTAAATACTCAAATGGTGCCTTCACAGTGAGGAATTTGTTTGGAAAAGAGTTGCCTGCCCTCTGTCCAGAACTGGAACTACACTTGCTTCTGTTTGAGACATGAGGAGAAAACCTTTCAGAGTTGTAGAAATTTTACTGAGCTGTTTCACAATTTTGAGGACATACCTTGTCCTGTAAAAGACTTTGTGAACTTGGGAGTTTGGTAATAGGGGAGCTCAGTGTTGCCCATCCCCAGGACAAGTGAACCCAACATTGTTCATTTTCTGGAAAAGAATGGAAATGGGTAAATTGTGAGCCCAGCATTGCTCACACTAATTCTGGACAAACTATGTTCTGTTTCCATAGTCCAGAAGCAGGATAGACTGAAACCCTGTTTCTTGCACCCTCTAAGGAAGGGGAAGAACTGAACAATTTGGACTTGTAGTAAATCACTACTGTGGATTTGTGGACTTTGTTGTACCTTTCATTACCTGCAGCCCCAGTGGGCAATTGTCTGTTAGTACATTGTGTCAAAATAAAACCTATTACTAGGCTCTAGTTCTGTTGCAGACATTCATAAGTTCATAGGTATTTTACAAGTTAGGAGGCCGATGACCCATAGTAACTCACCACTTGTTCAGTAGTAGTACTTACATTTTTCAGTGCCCATATAATCACTTAAGGATTTCTTGAATGCTTCCATGGTACTACTTGTTACAAGATGTTCAGGAAAGGAGTTCCAAATGGAGAGCACCCTTTGTTTGTGCCATTTACTTCTCTTTACAGTGTTTATAACACCTGCTTGTACCTTGCTTTCACCTACCTGGGTGATGGAGTCCGGCTAGCTGCAAGGAAAGTTAGATACAAGGCTGGCAGATATCAATTGGGGTTATAAAATTCTAACCATAAATAACAGAAGCAGAAATCTCAAGTTAGAGGCAAGTTTATTTAGCAATCTGAGAATTACTGTTGCTTTTTTGTTTACTTCAGCAACGGCTGAATGACTGGAAAAATGGCTGTGCAGCCTAAACAGTAGCATAACATTTGCACAAAACAAGTATCAGTGTTTTCTTTCCCATGACAAAAAATCTAACTTGGTTGCAACACACATTTTAAACCCAAACACCAGATAAACAGTAAAATGCCCTGTCCAATATCCCAGTTGGTTTAAGTCCTCTTGTAATTGTTGTGACACTTGCTCGTTATTTACTATGGCCCCGATTTTGCTGAGTGGACTTTGTGTTCTAATGGTGTCCCAAGTACCATGACACACCCTGGTTCCCAGTAAAAGTACAAATGTTTTTTGTGCTCCCTTCCTCTCAAAGATTGTGCCAGGTAAACATCCTAGCCAGGACAGTGTCAGGGCTGTCTAGTGCCAAATGCCAAAGGTAATGCAGCAAAGGGGTTACAATGGGATACACAATTACCCAACTCAAATTACTCAATTCATCTTTGAGTTAAGGGGCAGGACCATAACTCATGAAGGGCAAAGCAAGGAATGTGTTATGTAAATTCTGCTTACTCACAAGTGAAGATTCATTGTGTAATTTTAGCACAGGCCATTGTTGTATTCAAGTTATACAACAAAAGCTTAAAGTTGTAACTGTTAGAAGTTAAAAAATATATTTAATTACAGTCATAACTTGACTACTGCAACTCCCTTTACCTTGGGTTACTGGGGGTTGATATCCGCCGCTTGCAGCTACTGCAGAATGTGGCAGCCAGGCTATTGACTGGTTCTTCTAGGACCAGTTATATAATGCCTGTGCTCCGCAGACTGCACTGGCTGCCAGTATGCTGGCGGATCACCTTCAAGGTTGGTTGCTGACCTATAAGGCCCTACATGATCAGGGACCTGGTTACCTGAAAGATCTCCTTCATCCCTACTGTCCCTCCCGCTCACTCTGATCCACTGATGAGGGATTGCTAGAGATTCCCAGGGTTTGTTTAAAGACATCTGGGGCCAGATCTTTTAGTTTTATGGCCCCAACCCTGTGGAATTCTCTACCTTGTCAGGTACGAGACTGCCCGACTGTCCAAAGCTTTAAGGGAGCATTAAAAACATTTCTTTTTAGCCGAGCATACAATGATTTTTAATGTGGCTGCCATGGAATTTTATTTATGGTTTAAATTATTTATTGATTTGTTTTATTATGTTATGTACAGGCGCCTTGGTTTTGGAAAGGCACCTTTTATAAATAAAGTTTGATGATGATGATGATGATGATGATGATAACCTTTCTAGGAGCAGTGGGTAGTCCACTCACTTATTCTTGGCAAGTTTTGGAGATGGTGACTCTCTAATTCATTGGTGGATTGGTTGCACTCCTACCTCTCTGGCCAGCTAGAGCTGGTCCAAGTTGGTGACACCTTGACCTCCCTCCCTCTTGCTATCCACTCTGGAGATCTGCGAAGGCTCTGTCTTGGCTCCATTCTCCTCTCAATTTTTCTAAATGACCTGCCACTGTCTGTGTTGATACAAACATCCTCACATATGCTGATGGTACCATACTGTCTGCCACTGGTGCCTTGGCCAGTGATCTGGAATTGTCACAGCAGTGTGTGTTTTAAACAATGTCCAGCACTGGTTCCAGTCACATCTGCTAATAGTTAATGCTAAGAAAATGGCTTCCATTTCCTTTGGCTCTGGTCAAAAGCTTGTTAGACTGGCCCCTCCCTGCCTAATTTTGAAAACACTGAATGGATCCCCATTTGATGAAGTTTCTTATTTCAGCAACTTCAGTGTGTGGCTGGATTGAAGTTTAGACTTCTCTATCCAGATCAATGTCACCCATAAAAGGCTCCACCCCAAAGATGGCACTCTTTATTGCAGCACGTCAATGCCTATTCTTCCCTATCTGTCATGAGATACTCCTTAAGATGGTTCTTCCAGTGTCTGACTATGCGAATATAGTCCACAAAGTTGCCCTGAATTCCACCCTTGCTAGACCAAGCCCTCTTTTCCATGGTTTCTGACATTTTGTTACTAACTGTAGTCCCTCCCCTCATTCATCACTGCTCACGCTACACTAACCTGTCTCTCCCTCTGTCTCCCTCTAGTTATGACCAGGCATCTCTCTCATGGCTCCTCTTTTCTCTTCAGATTCTTACTGGTTCTCCTCCCTTCCTTCTTATCTATCTTAGCTTATCTCCCACTCTCTTCTGTCCACCTACCAACTCCACTGACTTGATCATTTGCTCTCCCTTGCTGCAGAATAATTGTGGTTTCTCCTTCTGCCTTTCTTCTCTCTGAAATAAGCTACCTCCCTGAACTCTGCTGCTCCTCCTCTTACCACATGCTCAAATGTCCCTAACAACTCATTTTACACCCTCCTGTTTCTTCTTCTATTTTTCTCTGGTCACCCAGTGCACTTTTTAGAGTTTGCTGTATTGTTAACCCCTCTTTGGCCACCCAGTATCACTCTAGTTGCTTTGTGCCTTGTTTATAATGTAAATTATCTTTATGTACCATGCTTCTATTATTGTTCATCCTGTAGGTCTGTACCATTTTCCACATGTTTTATATCTACTGTATGTATAGTTATTTTGTTTTTATCTATATGATGTATTTACCTATTACCAGGGTCATACCTGGAAAGTCTTGACTAAGTGTGCCTTTCCTACTCACCAATTTCTGAAAAACAAATTACAATAAATTAAAATTAGCTAACTGTGCGAATATTTAACTTTCTTTTTGATGCCAGCAGTAGGCATCATGGCTGGACAGTGTTATTATAATGTCATCAGCATTGTGAAAGCTGCTCTCGGATTGTTTTTTGAGAAACGCTCCAGTTGTAGAATGTGCTAGATATGGTTGGGACTGTGAACTCTTCATATCTGATTGAAAAGGGTCACTACAGCTGGGTACCAATGCACTTATTAACACAGTAATAAGGGATTATGAAGCACAGAAGGATGATGTCACTAATGACATCATAGCAAAAGAGGTTGTAGTAGTAGTACAGTTTAAAGAGAATCCAGAGTATTCAGCATATGAAAAAAGCTTAAAGAAAGGGAAGAGAGTAAGATAAAGCAAGACGTACTAAATTTAAGAGGGACAGACAGGACTACCTACATGACTGAGTTTGGGATTGGAATAAAAATACAGGACAGTCCACTAGGAATCATAGATGGTCCAGAGGGAGAAGTCATCAAGGGAGATCAATAAGGTCCATACTCAAACATAGAAGCTCTTCACCAAATTACAATACAAGTGGATCTGAATCTGATTACCCTTTATCTGAGGAAGGACTGAGACTAGATCAACAACACTTGGACAGAGTGGTCCCATTCCAGGAATCTCATCAGGAACAAAGGATACTGAGGGACAGGCAACAGGGACATCAGTCCAGCAGCACAAGAAGACCAGGAAAGGTGGCCAGAGGCACACAAAGGGGATGTAGAAAGTGGGGAAGAATCCCTGAACAGATTGTTATTAACATCTCACATATCGAATTGAACGAAGATCAAACATCAGTGTTACAGAAGGGATTATACTTCATCTACACTCAAGACTCTAACCCATTTGAACTCTTTGTTGACCTTCACAGGTTTGTTTGCAACCTGAACCTGAAAGCACATTTTCAGAGACCTAAGATGTGCAGTGACAACACCACCAACCTGGACCCTTCACAGAAGGAATCTGACCTGGTGCCCGAGGTACAGGCAAGACTATTTAAGCCCCTCCCTCCAGTTTCATGCCACCTCAGAATGAGACAGTAGTAGTCTTTCAAAAACTTTGTGAGAAACAGTTTAAATCTTTACTGGAAGAAACTGGAAGACCGTACTTTGTGAACAGTACAGGGAGAGAGTCAGAAGCTTTGAAAAGTTTGGAACAAAACAAAGAAATAACTAACAAGCCAGTGGACAAGGGTGGATCGGTGGTAGTGATGTCAACAGATAAGTATATTAAAGAATTTTATAGACAACTACAGAAGGTCAATTTCTATAGTCCACTGCCATCTGTCCCAACCCCTGGCTTTAAAACTGATATTGACTCCTTCCTGTATGATGCTGAGTGTGGGGGTATCATTGATCAGGGGAGTGTAAATTTCTTACCGTTACCAATCCCATAAAAGTTTGTATTTATGTGCTTCCCAAGGTACATAAAGATCTCCAGAATCTCCCTGGCTGGCCCATTGTAGCAGGCATCGGATCATTGGTGGAACCACTCTCCAAGTATGTTGACACACATATAAAAGGCTATGTGCAAACGCTGCCTTCATATGTCAGGGATACAACCCAGATACTGGAGGTAGTAGGTGACATGCAGATTGAAAGAAGAGTGGCATTTGGTGTCATTAGACATCGAACTGCTATATACCAATATCCCTCATGAGGTTGGATTGGCAGCCTTAGAATACTAGTTTGACCAAGATGAAACACTGGATGTTGGAAAACAGAGATTTTTGATGGGGTGTGCTGAAAATGTGCTTATCAAGAATTAATTACTTTTCCAGGACCAGTTCTATTTGCAACTCGAGGGCATGGTGATTGGAGAAACGTTTGCCCCCAACTGTGCCAACCTCTGTCTGGGGCTATGGGAAACAGAAACAGTCTATGATGTCCAGAACAATCCTTTTTTTGATAGGATTGATATCTGGTATAATTTTATAGATGATATTTTTATGGTGTTGCATGGCAGTTGGGAGGAACTGAATGAATTTACTCAGTTCCTGGAGGACAGTAACCCCAATCTCATATTATCCATACAGAGTGATTCCTATTGTGTCTCCTTCCTACATCTAATGATCTATAAAAATGAAGACGATACCCTGTGGACTGATCTATTTCAAAAGCAGACAGACAGGAACTCTGTTACTGGCCACCCACTGTCACCCATGCCATATGATGAAGAACATTCCCAAGCCCAAATGCTAAGAGTGCAAAGGAACTGCAGTGAGATGTATGACTTTGTAGAAAATGGTCTTGAAGTGTGTGACAGGTTCAGAGCTAGGGGATACACTCAAGAGAATGTGGTACACACATTTGGTGCAGTTTCAGAAGCAAATAGGAAAACCATACTGGCTAACAGAGTCCCACAACAACAGGAGTCAAGGCTTAACTTTGTCACAAAATATTCCAAACACAGTAAGGGGATTGAAAGGATTATAAACCAGAACTAACATGTACTGTATTAGAGGCACAACCCTTGTTAAGGGAAACAGTTAAGAACAAACCAAGGATGGTGTACAAAAGGGGCCTGAATCTAAGGGACAAACAAGTACAAAGTTATCAACCACCCATGACTCCAGTGAATGCACAAATCACCCATCCCCTTCCCCTGGCACACACCCTTGTGGTAACTGCAAGTTTTGCAGCTCTCTCATTAGGGACAATACATTCACCAGCTGAAAAAGTGATAAAGATTTTGAGACAAGGGATTTTATCAACTGTGTGTCTGAATATGTGGTATACATGGCCACATGCTAGTGTGGTGCCTTTTATGTGGGAAAAACCACTAGGTCTTTGAAAACTAGAGTGGGAGAACACCTGAGATCAATAGCCCATGAAGACACAAGAAGTCCACTTGCTATACATTGCAGGAATAGTAGACTAAGGAATGTCATGCACATACCTCTCAACATCTTGCCTCATGAATCAGGGACAAGGCTTAACAAAATCAGGGACAAAGACCCCAAATCAGGGACACATATTAAAAACTGGTACTATTCAGTCAGAAAGCTGATACGATAAAGTGATTTGTGTTAAGATGCATTTTTTGAAGAAGAACAAGTCTGTTACTTTAATGTTTGACATTATTTTGTGCTTTTAATCCCCACTGTTCTGTCACAAAAACACAAATTTTACGAGGGACAGCGGAAAATTTTGAGGCAAAATCAGGGACAGTTGAGAGGTATGGTCATGCATACCTTTAAATTTTGTGGCCTGGAAAAAGTTAAACTTGGTCTGGGGTGGGTGGGGGCAATCTAGAAGATAAGTTATCTGAAAGGGAAACTTTTTGGATTTTTACATTGGGTGCTTTGCATCCACCAGGTCTGAACAATAAAACAGACTTTATGCCCTGCCTTAGAAAATAATATTCAGCATACCATACCCCTAGTATGACTTACTTGCATGAAGGGCATTGCCCATCACAATTAATGTGTTGTAGACATTTGCAGTGATATTTAGGAATTTCAAATATTTTTGCTCAGTATTGTTATAAAATGTTGCTAGAAGCTAGAGATCTTACTTTATATTGTTTTTTTCTCCTCTAGGATTGGATAGGATGGCCTCAGCTGCCACCAGTTACCTATCTATGGATGCCTTCTAGTAATAAGTAACAAAACTGACTCATTTGTCTCCTTCCCAGGCTATACCTTATACCGGGAGGACCGAGTAGGCAAACGAGGGGGAGGCTGTGCAATCTACACCAGGGACACAATACCTGGACATGCACTCCCCACCCCTACCCTCATAAATGGGGCCCAGGCCCTTAACCTCAGACTCACCCCAGACCCCTCTAGGAGCCCTCTCTATCTCACCACAGCCTACGTTCCCCCAAAGAACCAGCACCCAGCCCTGATATCTTTAACGGACTACCTAGCCACCCTCCCACCATAAGGCAGAACAAGTCCCAGTGGGGGACCTTAATGTAAATTGGCTCAGCACCTCCTCATCCACCACCAGAGACTCATTTGCGGCCCAAGATCTGACACAACTCGTCACCCAGCCCACGAGACTTAACCCTAAGAGTGGTACCAGCACCCTGCTGGATGTTATTATAACTAACCGACCCCATAAAATCCAAAACATCCAGGTCCTCCCGGACTCCCTGAGTGACCACTCCCCTATCCTATTCCACTGGGTAGCCCCCAATCCCAAGCCCAAAGCCCAGACCACCCTCCGCAGGCGCCTCCGCCCTGGTGGGCTGAAGAAACTTAAGGCACTCCTCACCCAGATAGACTGGTCCCCCATTCAGCAGGCAACCAACATTGATACTGCCCTCACCTTTTTCACCCACACCTTCAACATGGCCTGTGATCTTTGCACCTTAACCAAAACCCGTCCAAAAAGGAACGCACCCTGCTAGCCCGCCCTCCCACAATTACTTAGAAACTGGGATAACTCTGGCACCTGCCACTGAAACAGGTCGTCTGTCTGATAGGCAAGCATACAATGCAGCCCGAAATAAATGCTCATGGGCCATCAGGAAAGCCAAGGCAGACCATTACCAGGCCTCCCTTACCTCCTCCTGGGGCTCAGCCCGGACCTTCTGGGATAATATAGCAACTCAATGGTAAAGCTTGCTCCCTACCCCATCCCAGCTCACTAGAAATAGCACAACCTCCACCGAGCCTGCCACCATAGCTAACTGGTTCAACACCACTTTCACTGACCTTAGCTCAGTCCTCCTAAGTAATTTCTTTGACCTCCCCAGCCAAACTCCCCTGTCCTCCAGCACCCCAGCTTCCTCCTGCGAAGATTTCACCCGGAAGCCAGACCCATCCTAATCAAAGCTCTCAATGGCAAAAATCCTGGCAGTGACTCACTGGACCCCAGCATCCTCAGGCTGGTGCTAGATGAAGTCCTTGCACCTCTCACAAGCCTAATTAACCAGTCACTCTGCCTGGGACAATTCCCACAGCTTGAAAACAGCCATTATCAGACCTATTCATAAAGGAGGCGACAGGTCATCGCCAACAACCACCGCCAATCTCCATCCTCCCCTCCCTCTCTAAAGCCCTGAGAAAGTGGTGGCCATTCAAATCACTGATTATCTGGCTAAGCATAACATCTTATGCCCAGAGCAACATGGCTTCCATGCGGGTCACAGTACCAGCACTGCCCTTATTGAATTCTCCAACTTCCTACACCTCCTTGGATACCAGCTCCCTAGCTGGTGCAGTGTTCATTGACCTCTCAAAGGCTTTCGACACTGTCTCCCATCCACTGCTGCTGAATGCACTCTGCCTCACTGGTCTCTCGCTGGCCCCTGGCATGGTGTGCTAGCTATCTTGACACTCGATCCCAGTGTGTCAAGATTAATAGCACACTCTCCGACACCCGTCCCATTCTCTCTGGGGTCCCCCAAGGCTCCATCCTGGGCCCCCTTCTCTTCTCGCTGTATCTGAACACCCTGCCCAGTGCATGCTCTGGCAAAATTCTGCTGTATGCAGACGACGCTGTCCTTTTTGCCACCCACCGTAATCCCATCTCCCTACAGGACTCCTACAGCAGTCTTTCAACAGTGCCGAGGCTTGGTTTAAGGGCGCAGACTGTCATCAATCTTAAGAAACCAAAACTATGCTCTTTTCACACCCCCAAAACAAAGCTAGCAACCACCCACTCCATATCCTTCCAAGCACCAACCAACCACTGGAACAAGTCTGCTCCTACAAATACCTTGGGGTTACCCTTGATTCAGCCCTCACATTTCACAACCACATCGACGCCCTAACATCCGCTCACCAACACACGGCTTGGCATCCTATTCCGCTCTAAACCTACCTTCCACCAAATGCTCTCCGCTAGCTGTTACATCATCCGCTTCTGTCCCCTTGTAGACTATGGTCTACCAGTATATGGTGCTGCCGACACCACTGCACTCAACAAAATTCACCTAACCTGAATAAAGCATGCAGATTGATTACTGGTGCCCCCAGGCTCCACACACCTGTCAGCTATATGTCGATGCTAACCTGCTTACACCTGGATGAAGCGGCTCGATACCAGACCTGTCTCCTCACCAAAAAACCTACTCGGGCTCTCCCCTGGGGTAACGGCATCCATCCACCAGAGCCCTCCCACCATTGCAACGGTCTTCCTACAAGACCACTCTAAAGGTCTCCAGAACAAGAACCAGCCGTGGCCAGAGGTCCTTCAGCTATAGAGCCCCAACCTGGTTTAACTCTCTCCCTGCCACCATCACCAATGCCATCACCATCTCCACATTCAAAACCGCACATCGGAACCACATCTTCAGCACTCGTAACTGCTTCTGTCTCTGAACATAGCCTCCACCTCTTTCTCTTGACAATGCCCCCCGGGCAGCTCTCCACCCTACCATCCCCTCCACCACTTCCCTGTACACCATGCCTAGGTTTAACCTGGCCAGTGCCAGCTGTTTTCAATGTTTATCTACCAGAATGCTCACTTGATACCGACTTGTGTAATACCTGTTATCAATTACATGTACCCTGTACCCAATTGTATTTGTCTGACCACTATGTGACGTGGCACCTCTGGTGAATGCCTATTGATTTTTTGCAAATCTTTGCTATGTAACCGAAACGCAATGTATGTCTTTATGTGACGAAGTACCTTTGGAAACGAGCCTCTGGCTCAAAGGTTGTAAACTGATTCTTAAATAAATAAATAAATAAACTGTATATACTACCATAGTAAGAATGTCAAGTTGTAAACATATACCTGTTTTTTAAACTGTGTGTTTTTTTTCTTTTTGTAGAGTTTAGGCATGTTGAAAACACATATAGAATTAGGATTATTACTGAGTGACACATAGCAGGAGCACTATTTATTAATGTGCACTATTAATTGTGTATGAGAACTGTTTGGGGTAAAACTCAATGCACATGTGAATTATTTCAGCACTGGTCACTTTAAATTTCTGCCTATTTAACAAGCAGTATGTGATCATCAATCCCACCCCCTGATGATGTAGTGAATATGAAACTAGTTGGGGTTTCATTGATTTTGTGGAGTTACATGGCGTTTGCTCCTTTTAAAGCTTTTTTTGTGTGCTTTATTTAATAAAATAGTATTTATTCAACTATTCAGCTGAGGAGTGTGGCTTCTTGAAATAGTTGTATGATTTTGGCTGCAGCTCACACCCTCTTAAGCAGTAGAGCTGCTTTTGTTACCATGCTGTTGTGACATACGCAACCTATAAAATAAATGGCTGCGACATGTGCATCTTACAAAATAAACAACTGTGACATATACAACAACAGCTGAAACAATTCTTGAAGTATAGTCCTCTTTCAGGTAGTTAGGCAGGGTAATGCCAACCTTTTGTTCACTAAGATCATGTACCAGGGACCTCTCTCTGGTTTTGCAGTGATATCAACAACATTGATGGCAGAGACTAAACGTTGAAAAAATGAAAGTCATATCATTTTTAAGTAATTATTTAGACTGTGGCAACCAGACCAAACTATTGATAACATCTGTGTAAATTCTAAGTGTGTAGAGCAGACCTTGATTATGTGTTCTTTTTAAGGGGAGCAGGTCTACCTTTTGTTTATTAATTTAAGTGCTTCCGTCTTGGACTCAAGAAACAAATGTTGACTGGCACTGTGCTATTACCATAACAGGCTTCCTCTCCAGTTCAAAGGAAGTGGTCGCTTTGTTTGCACATCAAATACAGCCAACTTATCATTCTTTATATGCTCCTGATTTAGCAGAAAATAAACATGAAACAAACTTTAAATTTTTGCATTCTGTTTTCTTGGGAGTAGTTAGCCGTATTTGGAGACAAACATCAACAAGTTGCACCTTTCATTTAAATGAAACAGCCATGATAATCCAAACTGCTGTGCAAACCTTGCTTAGACCTGAGAGAAATGATGTGCAGGCCAGTCAGGTGACTGTAATTTAAATATACTCAAAAGAGTAAGGAATGTTAATGAGGCAGATATTTTCCTGCAAACAAAATCAAGCAGATTGCTATTAAGGCTTGAGATGTGAACATACGTACCAGTGTGCCCCTGCAGTGTTGGGTGTAGACAATGTTTTTCCTGAGTGATGAAGAAGCTAGTTACTGGGCAGGGAGCTATGTTGTTATCCAAGATGAAAATGATCTGCTGTCCATCCAAAAGAGAAAGAGCAGTGATAAATAGATGCTGAAGAGTTGATAGTCTAAATCTCACAGCAAATGCTGATGTGTGGCACAAATATCTTTGAGGCAAAAGCTGAGAATATATAGTGAAAACTGAAAAAATAAAAATGAGAAAATACAGTACTTGCATCCTGAACCAAGACATCAAGAGTCGAGGCAGGTAGGGGAGGACTGAGTGCACAATTGGATGCTCTACTTCTCAATGTGGGGAGGGGGAGGGCAGGGGATTATCACCAAGTGTGGGTTTAGGATAACACAATTTCAGGCAGATCACAAGCCAGGTGCATAAAAAAATGCATGGTTGCATTTATCATTTTATTTTCATCATGTAAAATGTACAGAAAGCAAAATGGTAATTCAGACAACTGCTTAGCTTCAACAGTTTCTAAGGCTTTTCTTCAGTCTATCATGAATCAAACAGTGTGAAAGCACACACTACCAGGAGGTCTTCCATCTTCCTCAGTCAGTATTCAACTGATCACCCTATTTATCTTATCTCAGCACTGAGGTAGGGCTTTATATAAGCTCACTAGAAGTTGTAAAAAAACAATTTCCTCTGCCTTTTGATTAACAGAAGACATAACATAAAACTAGCCACTAGGGGCCACTGTTGCACCATGGAGAACAGTTATTTGGCACCTGAAGTACATTACGTAACTTGTTTACAACATTGTTAAAGATCAGACCCGAGGTCAGAGCATTCTGTGCTCTCTTAAACTCTCCTGCAGGGTCATATTACCTCATGCTGTCTGCTGCAAAATACATCTTAGAAGGGGGCTGCTAACATCTAGAAAAAGCAGACACAAATTTTTGTTATTCTTCTATTAAAACTGCCCTCTTAGTTTTGCTTTATGGCCAAAGACCAGAGAAGAAAACAATATGCAAGTTCAATATTCTTTGAGGGTTTTGCTGGTTTCAATTTATCCTAGGGGTGTCCACTATCACAGGGGGTTACCCTGTCACACATCCCCCTGCATAAGATGGTAACCATCCTATGGTTGTCCAAATCTCAACTAACACCCTGGAAGGGTGTGGAGCTTTGGCCCACTGTCACCGGAAGCTCTGACTCAGGGTCACTTTCACAATTATCTTTTCCATCATTATACAAATACCATGAGACTATTTACAAGTTTACTACATTAGTAAACTACAAAGCATTACATACACCATGAGAAAGAGCTACTAACGGCAGTTTTATGCCATCTACTGACTTTCTCTGACCAGATACACTTGAATGGCCGGACAATCCAGCACCCAGTAGAACTGCCTTCGGGGGGAGAACTACCTTGCTCCATCCCCACTTAGACATTTAAAGGTAGGCTAGTAACATACCATGCTGTATGACTAACAGCCTGTCCCTAATCTCTGGGTTGCATATCAAATCATTTACACTACTAATGGTGTTGGCCACCACCTTGTCCTTCTGTTCTATGTGGGAGTCTCCCCCTCCTCCAAGGGTGCCATCTCTTACTCTTCATCATCTGGGTTACTCCTCCTACATCACTATCAAGGGTCGCTATCTGTCTGCTCCAATAACAGGTCTTATAGTATGCTTCCACCTGCTTGTACATGCCTGGCCAACAGAAATACAGGGTTAGTCTAGCCAAAACCTTCCCATGGCTCACATGCCCGAGTGACTGGAGTGTGCATCCTCCATCATCTTTTTCCTATATGCCACGGGCACCACCACCTGGGCATCCACTTGCTTCATCCGGAGGTTGGGCCTCATATGATATGGAACTTCCTTCCTAAGTACATACCACCATAACCTGTTCCCCTTGCCACCATTAATGTGTCTCCCATCTTTGATTTTTACATACTCTGTTAACTGGGTAACTTTAGGATCTCCCACCTGCAACTTTCCCAAGTCAATATCAGGAAAACTATAATTTTTTATGAGAGGAAATTCAAAACATGCAAAAGTCCCTTTAGCCAAAATGGCTTCTTCCATCTTACTTGAACTCTTCTCCTCAAGTATCACATTACCAGTCAAAGTCTTACCTGGGGTCTCCTCTTCTTGTTCGCTGTCCTCCACCGAATAGCAGCCCAGAAAAATGGGCAACAACGGGATCTCCACAAACATTGGTCGCAAATGCTCCATCAGGGGGGGTTCTCCTCCACCAGAGCCCATGGATCCTGCCCCACTGATTCTTCATCAACATCCTCCGAGTGGGACCTCTTGAGTAGCTCCTGGCATCTGCACTCTGCCTCTCTTTGGCGTCAATCAGCCTCCGGTCATCGCCCACTCATCCAGTGAAGAAGCCATATCAGGGTCTCCATTTAGCCATTGGGTCCATCTCATCCCATCCATGGTGCCTCGCCCAGGTCACCATCTCCATCAGGCACTGTCCTCACCTCACTTGGCGCCATGCACCTCTGCTATGTATCCTAGGTATCAGGTCTGGTACCAACTGACTGAACTCCCCCTTGTTACCTCAGACATTCAGTCGGATCCCACTTCTGCTGACACCATATGTCACCAGACATGGGTTTAGGATAACACAATTTCAGGCTGACCACAAGTCAGGTGCATAAAAAATGCATGGTTGCATTTTTCATTTTATTTTCATCAAGTAAAATATACAGAAAGCAAAATGGTAATTCAGACAACTGCTTAGCTTCAACAGTTTCTAAGGCCACTGTTGCACCACAGAGAACAGTTATTTGGCACTTGGAGAACATTACATGACTTGTTTACAACATTGTTAAAGGTCAGACCCGAGGTCAGAACATATTGTGCTCTCCTAAACTCTCCTGCAGGGTCATATTACCTCATGCTGTCTGCTGCAAAATACATCTCAGAAGGGAGCTGCTAACATCTAGAAAAGGCAGACACACACTTTTGTTATTCTTCTATTAAAACTGCCCTCTTAGTTTTGTTTTATGGACCTGAGAAGAAAACAGTATACAAGTTCAATATTCTTTGAGGGTTTTGCTGGTTTCACTTTATTCCAGGGGTGTCCACTATCACAGGGATATGTCAGTATATACAACTGCTTGGTTGTTTCCTAGAGACAGCATGACTCTTCAGTGTGTGATTGCGTGTGTGTTTGTGTGTGGAGGGGACTCTGGTCAATGCTGATCCTCAGAGGAGCACAATGACCAATACTAATGTCTTATAAATACACATCAACTGTACAATATTTATAAGCAATAACATGCTCCTAGTTGTCTGGTCATGCAGAAATATATGTGTGCCTTAGGTGTGACATCAAGTCATAAGCTGAAGTCAAATGCTTTCAACCACCCAACCACTGAAGAAATCCATGTATTGCTACATGACCAGACAGCTTGAAGGGTGTCACTGCACTTACAAAAGAGCCCCAAAAGACTAACAATTATGAATATTCAGTTGCAAGAGCTATCCTGAAATCACTGCACACCCTTGGGTAATTCTTAACCAATTAGATTGTCTTTTTTTATTTATATAAACTGTATCTATATACTATATTTTTTATGTCGGATCCTCAACAAATGTAGATTAACGCTTACAGGACTTGGCATATTAGGTAAATGTTATTGGAATATCTTGTCTTTTTTTAATGATCTATACTTACTGCATACAGATGAGAAATCCTAAGCAAAATCCTAGATCAGCAAAAGGATTAGAAAGTGTACTACCCAAATTTAAAACAGAAATGGCAAGAAACCACTTTAATTACAATAGGCCTGCTATTTGGAATAAACTACCAATTAGCCTAAAACCCAACATCAAGAAATTACAGGTGGGATTAATAAAATCAATAGTGATAAAAGTGAATATGATAGTATAAGGGTAAAGTTCTATTATGTATTTGTAAAATGTCTTAAAGAGCTACTGACGCCAAAAAGAAAACTCTGAAAAACATAATAATTAGGCACAATCCAGCTTGCGTTCCATATGTGTTCTATATATTTCTCTTCCATGTTATTTATTACTGAGTAAATTTGCATGAGTACATGATACTTAGCCTTTACATCTTAACTGCTTCTCTAGCTTACTCTCTACTTCAAGTCATAATGCTCCATTGTGACATCACAATCTGTTGCCATGTGGGTAACTGTGAGGCTACAAGCAGGGCATTATGAACTCACATAGGGAGAAAGCAACAGAAATAGATAAACTCGTCAGAAGCAAAAATCCTATTTTCATGCAAATTACTTCAGTAATAAAAAATGGGCAGGAAGAATACAAAACTAATGTGAAATACAAGCTGAGCTGTATTTAAAGACTACGTTAAAGACTATGTTGATTGAATCTTAAATGTAATGTTTTCTTAAAGTTCTCATGAAGGTGTCAGCTGCTGTTTAAAGATTTTATATCTGTCTGGTTGTAAGATGTGACAATGTCCAGGTTACTGTATTGATGTTGTATACTAGTGAGTACTTGACAACTATTCAATCTATGAATGTTCCTAAGTGGTTAATGTAAGAGTAACTGGAACTTTGCTGATGGACCTCACTATAAATGATATTTGGCTCAGTTGAGTTATGCAATTCATTTGTACATGAATACAAGTTTTACTACTACTACAATTTACTGATGCTGTACACACCTCACACAATTAATAAACATAAGTTATAAAAAAAAAGAAGCTCAGAACACTGTAAAAATAAATGTGTGTGCTCTAGTCTGCAAGGTTTGCTGCTCCTCTTTGCTCAGCCTGAATCATTATGAATTTTTGCTTAAAAAATCTTAGTGTGGAACATGGATCGGTGTGTTCTCTATATGGGTGGCAGTGGGTTGCTAAGTGGTGAATGAGAGCCTAAACCTTGTACTTTGTACTTTGAGTCCAGTAAGAGGTATTGCCATTCAGCGACCTCTGTGAAATAAGTTGTAGAGTACTGACTCCACTGCAAGCCATCTCACATTGGCCACAGAACAGCCAAGACCAACCAAGGTCTGTTGAATAACAGTGACCTTGAGGTGACAGAAAGCATAGGAGCCAATCCACAAATGGCTGTCCAAACTGCTCTGCATCCTAATGTTACCCCACAGCATACAGTATCTCATGAGAGGCATTCACTTACTCTGGTGACTCCAGTTCAAAGCAAGAGTTTTGTATGGTGGCAGGGGTGACATGAGTGGTGGAGCAGGCTGGACAATGGTCAGTCTAGCAGAAGCCTGGATCAACTGGCAAGTGGATTCCTAGATCACCATCAGCAGGGGATTTTGAGATACTACAGTGTGGCTAGGACTGCCATATCCCTTTTACAGCTAGACATATTGAAAAAAAAAAAAACTAGCCCAAAGCCCCTTCCGTGGGTTCCATGCATAGGTATAGGGAAATGTGTGTGGGAGGCCAATTGGGGCCCTGAATGATATACAGTTCACAACAGGGGAACAGAGACATTATGTAAGAGGATCACCTTCCTACAAAATATCTGGGACCTCCCATTTTTGAAGCTATTCATGCCTTTGAGTATGATCATGCCCCTGCCTGCCTTCTGATCTGACTACACCTGCAGTTCAGGTGGCACAGAAGGATTTGATCAAAGGGCCCTTGACTATGGGATGGTAGGTGGTTTTTGGATACTACGCAGTGCTTTGCATGTGCATGGGGCACTTTGCAGTGTAAAGCAGATCTATGCTCTGATGTAAGACTTTCTGGATGGGGCTTAAAAATGTTTTGACGTCTGTTATCACTCTCCTTTTCTAACATTTGTATCAGTTTCAGCAACCCATGCTGTACACATCATGTAGCTAAACAGAGGACTCTAACTCTTGTTCTGTCAGTCTTGCATGAACACTACAAAAATATCAGAAAAGTGGTAAGCGAACAACAAAATCCCAACTCCTATAAAGACACCCTATTTGCACATAAAGTAGGGTGCGAAATAGAGCATGCCTGTCTACCCTGGCTAGGTGTTTTGACTCATTTGCTAGTAAATCTATAAATCTCAAGCAATAAAGGCCTGTGGCAGAAATGAATTTGCTGCAACACATCACTGGGACATGTGCATATTGGGTAATATGTTCCAGTTGAAAGCATGTTACAGGCTTGAGAACAATTTTTATGAGGCATACAATACATAAAGCAAATGCTACAAAGTTCCTAGAGAAATATCAGAAAAGGGAAAACGTCTATTTATAGGCCAACTCTGGACTGGAACACCATAGTGTCTGGTGTCAGATCAGCACATCTCTTGGCAGCTTAGCTTTTATCCTAAAACAGAAACTCTCTATTAAACATAGTTGTTCCTGTATTCTGTCAAGCACTTTATAAGCGTAATAATTATAAATAAATTCTTAAGTATCTGTTGCTCAGCTGTACCCTGTAATGCTTCCACATGGGTCATCATTGCCGTTATATCTAATCTTATTGAGTTGTCCTTATATTATTCTCTTACTGTCTACCATTTAACTTCTTTATTTAGTTTTTGTTGACTGGATAAGTAAACTAGACAAGATGCTGCCTATTTTCAGGCATGATCCGGGAGGTTACAGAACAATGGAAAATATCAGAACAACAGACAGTAAACAATACAGTATAGAGAACATCACTTGTGTGCAATACAGTTCCAGGAGGCAATAGGTACAAAACATGATATTTTGAGAATGGTCAGGGAAAAAGAGTTCAGATAACCACAGTGCAGGAGAAAACTGAGTGTAATTACACAACCAGTAGAAGTTCTGAGGGGGGACACAGGCTCTCAAAGGAGTTCGAAACTTGTGGGGAAAGAAAAAGGCAGTGGTGCAGAAGCAGTAAAGAGAATTGGGAGTCCGTTACACGTGCAGACGTTGGAGTTGAACTTGTGAAGTGCTTGCTTGAAACGGAAGTGGGACTGTGTAACTCTGAGGTAGGGTGGGAGGGCATTCCAGACTCAGGGTGTGAAGGTGGCAAAGGCCTGTTCACCCATTTCGGTGGAACATCTAGGGACTGTCAGGAGAGACTGGCTGCATGCAACTTTAGTACTGCTATCCCAGTGACCCCATGTAAATGAGAAGCTACACCTCAAGGGATATATTTATTAAGTCTCATTGCAACACGGCAGTAATACTGTGCCTGTGATCCCGTGCTCCGATAGGTGTAGGAGGGTCACGAGACGGCAGCCGAAGCGGGCATTAAGCCAGCTTATATGCCGTGCCCGCTTCGGCAGTACCGTTAGCAGCCAGACCCCCTGCCTAGCAGCACTGGGCGCGATGTGCAAGGGAGACGAGGAGTGGCAGGACCGGCACTTGTGATGCTCCAGTGCTGCGGCAGACAGAGAGCACATGGGGGGGATATACCTCGGTGCACAGTATGCTCAGAGGTGGAGCGTGCACAGTGAAAGGGTATGCAACCAAGCGCGGTGAATTTTTCTCTTGCAGGCACGGGCACAATGGACGCCTGGGTGGACGATCAGTGGTGCATGGCATGGTAAATTTGTTCTACGGAACTGCGCCGCCGCTGATCCTACCCACAGGTGCCCGTTGAGAGCAGCAAACTGAAGACCAAGCTGGCCACCATACTACAGAGAGCACCTGCAGCACAACCCATACGGACGAGAATCCTAGAAGGACCCGGAAATAACATCGACCGAGATCCACCGCGCGACGGCAGCAGTCGTGAGAGCCGTTAAAATGTGCATTGCAGACCTCCCAGCATGGATAATAGAGCAATACCCGCATGGAACTCTGCACAACATGACAGAACTGTTATCTGTCCCTTTCTGCGACAGTAGACGAGCAGTCTCACTTGAGCACATTAGTATGTATGTATGTAACGTGTGGTACACGGCTTTGTGATATTCTATTACAATATGTTAAAATTCGCACGCCTCCGCCTCGTACTGTATTGGTGTCACAGTGGTCCCCCTTGACATCCCTTCAGCAAGCATCAGGCCGTGTTACAAGTGCATTAAGCCACTCCGTCGGTGTGCTCTAATGCGATTGATGTATGGGGGGGGCGGGTGGTAGCCCTCGGCCCTGGGCCTCGGGCACGCACCGCCCCCCCATGCATCAATCCAGCATTAGACCACACCTCCGTCGTGACTCAATGCTTACTTAAGTGATGAGAGTTCCAATTAGAAACATTCCCCAAATAGCTTGCAGAAAGTAACAAAACTGCCATATCCTTGGTCAGTGATTCATATGCTAAAATATAGGTGCTTGCAAACTCCCCTCTTAACTCCCCCACACTTTTTTGACCACTCACCCCCTTCATGTTCCTATTCCTGATCTGCACCCCACCCTGCAAATTCACTGCCTTTCAGGTTTCCAGCTATATCACCCAGAGAGGCCAAGACCTATATCACCAGTGTCCTGGGTAAGAGCCACCACAGTGGAGACTCCCTGAATTTAAAGCTCCTCCACCTCTCCCTCGATGCTGTCATAGTCCCCTTCACTAAAATCCTTAACTGCTCCCTCTGTTCAGGGGAGTTCTCCACCCTCTAGAAGCATGCTGTCATCACCCCTCTGCTAAAGGCTGGTGAATGCACCTCCTCCTCCTCTAACTACTGGCCCATCTCTAATTTGTCCCATCTCTCCAAGGCCCTTGAAAAAATAGTAGCCGACCAACTCACTGAACCCCTATCAAAATATGACCTCCTGTGTCCCGAGCAGCATGGGTTCCATAGGAGCCACAGCACAACCTCAGCCCTACTTGAATATACCTCCTATATTCACAAAGCCCTTGATCAGGGGCACTAAGTTAGGTAGGTCAGTCTACATCGACCTAACTAAGGCCTTTGATACTGTTCATCATGCTCTTCTCCTTAAATCCCTACTCTCCATGGGGCTGTCATATGATACCACATCCTGGTTTGAAAGCTATTTAACGAACAGGTCACACCATGTTAAAATTGATTCCACCCTCTCCTCCTGCCTCCCAGTACAGTCTGAAGTCACTCAAGGCTCCATCCTGGGTCCTCTTCTTTTCAGTCTTTTTCTAAACTCCTTGCCTAGGGCCTGTTCTGGTTGGTTACTTCTTTATGCCAACGATGCTGTCATTTACTGGAATAACCCTCAGCCTCTACCCCTGCAGGATGCCCTCCAGAAGTTTTTCACTGAAGCCGAAGTCTGGTTTACGGACCACAGGCTCATATTAAACTATAAAAAGATGAAAACGATGATTTTTGCCAACCACCAAAACCCATACAATGGCTCTTAATTATTAGTCCACACCTACCAAGGTTCCCCTCTTGAGCAAGTCAACTCTTTTAAATACCTGGGCATCACCCTCAACTCCTCCTTCACCTATCATTCCCATATCCACCTCCTCTGTTCTACTATCATTTCCAGAATTGGCCTCCCCCTGAAGTGCTTCACCTCGCTGTGTCAGCCTCGGTCCTCTCCGTGCTGGATTACATGATTGTGTTTTATGACTCAGTAGACAATAATGTTCTTGGTCGCATAAGGACAGCTCTTAACAAAGCCTGTCATCTGGTGACTGGTTGTGACAGAATGACCCACACCTGTGAGCTCTACAGTCGTTCAGACTGGCTAAACTTTGAATGCCACCTTAAATATCACACTTGACTCACTGCAAAAAAAATTCAGTGGAAACTCACCCCGCCTAGCCTGCCATGTTTCACCCAGCCCTCCCTCCCCCAGAGAGTCTCTAGGAGTACAGCTAATGCCCCCTGTCTGGTCCCCCATAGCAGGACCCCCTAGGTCAAAGAGACTTTTATTATAGAGCCCCCTCCTGGCTAAATGGCCTACCAGTTGCTCTTTTTACCTGCCTCAAGGTTTTTCTCACTAATAACCCACTTGTGATTGTCCTTAGTACGATGTTTTATCTGCTATATATTTACTTCATTGTATTATATGCATTATATCACTAAATCTCCCTGACTCATTTTTTTGTTTTTTCTATGTTTGTACAATTGCCTTATTCCTTTATTTTTGCTACATCCGATGCTGGGCTGTCTCTGCCCTCAGTATGTAATCCTTTAATTCTGTTATGTTACTTTCCCCTTCCCAGATATGATTTTCTTTGCTTGATTGTTAGTGTTGTACCTTTTTTAGCTCACCCTTTGTGTCTTCATTTCTATACCATGTTAACTGATGAGGAGCTTTTTCAAAAGAGTCTTTGACTCAAAGGGTTGTAATTCTGATTTCCCAATAAATAAATAAATGGTCAGTTACATGCAGGACCATGTTGAGTGATATGAGAGAGACAATGATTTAAGTCATTCCTCTGTACAGTATACAGTTTCTGTGACTTATAAAGATATAATAAAATTCTCATTTGTGATTATGGTCTTAACAGTTACTTTGTTATTGCAAAACAGCATTTTCAAAACAAGAAGTTGACAGCTGTACAGCTAGGAGGATGTCCCCACATGCAATAACCATAGATACAGGGTAACTTAGTAACATAGTAATTTAAGTTAGGAAGGGATTCTGGGTCTATCATGCCCGCACCACTTCACAAGCAGGGACCCAAAAGTATGCTGTATAAGCATATGCCAATATATATGGATTCCCTGCCCTGTGTACTAGCCAGGGTACCTACCCAGTGATAGAAACATAGAAAAATAGAAACTGATGATAGCAGATAAGGGCTGCTTCGCCCACCCAGTCTGCCCATTTCATAGAATCATAGAACTCTTGTCAGCAGAAAAGGACCCCACAGCCCATCCAGTCTGTCCCCCCACCGGAAGATCTTTTCCCTCCATTCCAAGACTTCCCCTTGCCAGTTAGGCCCATATACTTATCCCAGGCTCTTTTGAACTTGTCTACTGTATCCACACCCGCCACCCATTCCGGCAGTCTGTTCCATGGCTGCACCACCCTCTCAGTAAAGAACCTCCCCCTGATGTCCCCTCTGAATGTTCCCCCCTCTAGTTTGTAGATATGCTCTCTAGTGGAATTGTTCCTACTCATTCTAAAGATGCTGTTAGCCTTTACCCTGCTTATGTCCTTCAAGTACTTGAATGTCTCCACCATATCCCCCCTCTCCCTCCTCTCCTCCAGAGTATACAGGCCCAGCTCCTCTAGCTTCTTCTCATATGACATCCCATGCAGCCCCCTCACCATCTTGGTTGCTCTTCTCTGGACCCTTTGCAGCCTGTCCTTGTCTCCTTCCAGGTATGGCCTCCAGAACTGGACCCCATATTCCATGTGTGGTCTGACCATTGTTTTGTACAGTGGCAGGATTACCTCCCTCCACCTGCTTGTGAATCCCCTCCCTATGCATGCCAGCATTTGGAGCACCTTTCCTGTTGCTCTGTCACAATGGCTTCTGACTTTCAGGTTGTCTGAATTAGTGATCCCCAGATCCCTTTCCTGTTCTGTTACCTCCAGTTCCTTCTCCCCCCCCAAGCCGGTATTTATTTTGCCTTTGGGTTATTATGCCCTATATGCATAAATCTGCACTTTTTTTGTATTAAACTGCAGCTGCCACTTTTTTGACCACTCCTCCAGCCTAGCCAGATCCTCTCTCATATCCTCCACTCCCCCCCCACCATAACAACCCTATTACTGCATACCTTCATGTTGTCAGCAAACAATTTCTGTTTTTGTTACCATATTTTTTGCCACATACCTTGCTTGATCACCAGCTGTTTCTCATCCCCCTTCCTTACCCTTTGATTCCCTTGTGTCTATCGCAGACATTTTTGAACCCCACCACTGTTCTTGCCCCCACCACTTCCACTGGATGACTTTTCCAGGAGTCCACCACTTTTCTTTGAAGAAGTACTTCCTCACATCCCTCTTGAATCTTCCCTCTTCTAGCTTCAACATATGCCCCTTAGTTCTAGAGCACCTTTTTTTCTGAAAAAATACACCCCTCCTTGACCGTATGTACCTGTGTGAGGTATTTAAAGGCCTCAATTTTATTCATCTCTCCCTCTTCTCTTCCAGAGTGCACATATTGAAGTCCTTTAGCCTCTCCTCGTAGGGTTTTTGATGCAGGCGCTGCACCATTTTGGTTGCCATCCTCTGGACCACCTCCACTCTGTCTGTGTCCATCATTAGATGTGGTCTCCACCTGGACAGAGTACTCAAGGTGGAGTCTTACCAGTGATCGATATAGGGGCAACACCACCACCTTCTTTCTGCTGGTGATTCCCCTTCTAATGCACCCTAGCAGCCCACTAGCCCTCCCGACTGCCTTCTTGCACTGCCTGGACACCTTTAGTTCATCTGATATGATTACCCTGGTCTCTTTCCTGCTCGGTCGTTGTCAATAATACTCCACCCATTTTATACTCCATCACCGGGTTTCTGTGCCTCAACTGCATTATTTTGCATTTTTTTGCAATACAATCCAGCCACCATACCCTTGACCACTCTTCTAGTTTTCTCAATTCTTTGCTCATCCCCCCCACCACCAGAGTATCCATCCTGTTGCAGATCTTGGTGTCACCCACAAAGAGGCTGACTTTCCCTTCCAGCTTATTTGCTGTGTCACTGATAAAGACAATGAAGAGGACCAGTTCTAGCACTGAACCTGAGGTGCCACTGTTAATCACCCTCCCTTCCTCAGAGCAAACTCTATTTACCATTACCCTCTGTCCCCTATCCACTAACCAATTTCTTACCCAGTTTACCACCATGTTACCCATCCCTAAGTTACCAGTTTGCTTACTAGTCTCCTATGTGGAATAGTGTCAAAAGCCTTTCTGAACTCTAGGTAGGCCATATCCCACTGCTTCTCCCTGATCTAACTCCTTCGTCACTCAGTCAAAAAAATGCATCAGATTTGTTTGGGATGACCTCCCCCCCCCCCATGAATCCATGCTGCTTCAGATCTTGTAGCTTGTTGGATCCATGATATTCCACAATCCATTCCTTTAGCAGTGTTTCCATTAATTTCCCCACCACTGATGCCAGGCTGACAGGACAAAAATTGCCAGTCTCCTACTTACTGTCACTTCTGTGAAGTGGGACTGCATCTGCCCTCCTCTAGTCCTCCAGGGCCACTCAGGTGATCTGTTAAATAGGACTGTCAGTTGTGCAGCCAGTACCTCCCTGAGCTTCCTCAACACCCTTGGATGCACCATGTCTGGCTCCATAGCTTTGTCCATGTTCAGATTCATGAGTGCTTTCAGGACTTTCTCTTCTGAAAAAGGACTAGTGTCCATTTTAGTTCCATCAAAGCTCCTGTTGCTTTTTGTACGGTCACTCCCCTTCTGCTGTGAACACTGCACAGAAGTATTTGTTCAAGATATCTGCCTTTTCCTGGTCACCACCTGTACAGTTCTTCCTCTTTTAACCTTACAATCCCTCCCTTTGTCTTCCATTTTTTTACTTAGTACCTAAAACACGTCTTATCTCCTATTCTTACTGGCTGGGCTATTCTTTCTTCAGTTTGTGCTTTTGTGCTCCTTACTATTTTCCCTGCTCCTGTCTATTTCTCCAATACTCCTTCCTATCCTCCCCCCTTTTGCATCTCCTTCTACTGTCTTAATACAACCCTTTTAGCCTTCATCTTTTCTGCCACCTCCTTCAAGAACCATAGCGATCTCCTCTTTCTCTTGTTTTTGCTCACTTGCCTGACACAGAGGTTTGTTGCATTTACTATGCCTCCTTTTAGTTTAGCCCACTGTTCTTCCACTCTCCCTCAGATAATCCTCTCTCCTGGGTCATCCCTGAGGTATTTACCCATCTTTATAAAATCTGCCCCTCTGAAGTTCAGAACCCTCACTCATGTGTGGTTTGATTCCAGGGCCATCCTATGTTGAACTATACTGTACGGTGATCACTGGTCCCCAGGTGGCTTCCCACCCTGACATCTGCAACACTATCCCTATTAGTGAGAACCTGGTTTAGTATTTCCCCATCACAAGTGGGTTCACTGACTAGTTGCTTGAGGGATGCCCCCTGCAGAGAGTCTAAGATGCCTCTGCTTCAGGCTAACACAGCAGTTTGGAGGCTCCAATCTACACCTGGCACATTGAAGTCCCCTGCCAACAGCACCTCCCCCTTTTCAGCCATTTTGGCAATTGCTTCCAGCAGTACCCGATCTCCTACCCCTGTGCCGGAGGTCTGTAGATCATGGCTGTGTGAATGTGGCTTCATTCTCTGACTTGACTGTGACCCACAGTACCTCTGCCTTCCCTGAACTCCCCGTACCTCCATTGCTTTTATGCTTTACTTCACATGAACACCACACCCCTACTTTTTCTTACCACCCTGTGCTTCCTGAATAATGTGCAGCCTGGTATGGCCATTTCCCAGTCATGGTTGTCAGTACACGATGACTCGGCAATGGCCACAATATACAGGTCAGCCTCTGCCTTGATGGCCTCTAGGTCTGGAATCTTATTTCCTAAACTTCTGGCATTAGCACATGTGGCCTTCCAGATTTTGTTAGCACTTTGCTTGTTGCCCCGGCCCCAACCTCTTTCTTGGTGCCTTCTCTTTCTCCTTCCTCTTTTTAATACTTCTGTTCCCCCCTTTCCCCTTTACTATCACCCTGCTTCTTTGATTAACTTGCACCCAGAGCGGGTACCTCTCCTGTCAGGATCTCCGTACTGTCTACATCAGCCATTGGATGGGGACAGTTTCTGCCTCCTCAATTTCTTCCACCACCACTCTGTTAGTTTAAAAGTTTATTGAAATAACATTTAAACCATCTACTGAGGTAAGCAGATATTTTTCCAGGCTTACCTTAAAGACCAGAAATGGAGAAAATAAAAATGGCAAGCATTAGCAAAGAGTCTGAGTTAAGCTTACATTAAGCAGCAGTTCATGTTAGTCACAGAAACAAGGCACAGTGATTTATGATTCAGTAAGAAAATGTAGTCTCCCTTACCGAATTGCATTACTGTAAAAATAACTAAGGTAAATTGCTTATCTTTACTTGTTAGTGCCTATTATCAACCGCTGGCACAACCTCAAACACTCCATTATTCACAAGTGTGAATAACGGAGTTACGTTAGCCACCTTTCTAAAAATAGACTGCAATACACATATGCACTTGTCCAGCAGCCTGTCCTTGTGCTGGCCATTCCCTTGTGCTCCCTCAGGGAAACAGCCAGCGTGAAGCACAGCCTTCTCAGAGCTTGGGCCTGCCCCTTTCCACAGGGCTAAGTCATTTAACAAAACGCAGACTCACTGCCCCAGACTGGGATTCAGAGAAACTGTATCAGGAGGTAGGAGGTTCTGGTAGAGGAAGGGAATCTTTCTTGCAGGCAGGCACAGGATGTCTGGGGGCCTTGAAGGGCTTCCAACACTGCTGGGTGGCTCCTCTTCTTCTTGCTCACTCTCTCTCTCTGATGTGGCTTCAGGGGGCACCGCCACCACCAAGGGATCGGAACTTTTACTTAAAATTAAAAAAAGGGTCTGGAAAATGGAGATCTGATGGCCTCTAATGACCCACTGCTCTCATGACTGCTGCCGAACAAACTAGGGGATCAGAGATGGAGCACAGGCATGCAGCACAAACAGGATGCCTTACTTGACTGGTAAGTTTACTTCACGTCCCTGTCGCTTGTTACGTACTCCCACTTCCTCTCCTGGTTCTTGTGCAAAAAAATCCAGTAAAGATAAAATACAAAACATGAATAAGTGAGGTTTAATAGGGATTTTATGTACACACTTGGTGTATGATGCCCATATAAAACCCTTGGGCTTCACCCTCAGGGTTTTTGGGGCCTTGCACATCTTGGGTGTGTATAAAATATAGGATATAGTATGGGTCTCGGTGTGTAATGAGAATTTACACACACCTGAGGGGCTTATGCGTAGCATCAAACCCGGTGTGTGTGAAAGTCGGTTACTGGGACCATATTACAACTATATAATTGTTGGGCTTCTCTTTTCGCCTCAGCAATTATATAAAATAAAAAAAGACTGCTGTGCCGCCAGTCAGATTACCTCGGCGCGTGAGGTCCGCTTTCACTTTATTTAACATATATTGTCGTGGGGGTCCATCCAGTAGCAGTGTGGAACATCTGAAGTTATTTTAAAAATTACTTACTGCTGAGTGTCTGTGGCAGTTTCTCTCCATGGTGGGTTTGCATATGGGGAACAGTTTTCTGTTCGGGAAGGACACAGCGAGCGAGGAGTTTGAGCATGTGCAGTGTGGGGAAAACTGTGCACGTGTTTGCCGTTATAAACACTCCTTTATAATGGCAAATTACGCCATGGTTTCCCAATGGGAAAAAGGGAAGCCCATTAATTATATCCCCATAAACCACACTTCCTGCATTATTCTATATGCATTATTCTATATTTAAGACATCTATTGCAATGCCATAAATCAGTGGGAGCAGACCAGCACCTCTTTTCTTTGGATCTGCAGAAAATAGCAGTCTGCAATCTTTCCTCCTAATTTGACAAGCTTTCACTAACTTAAAGAACCAGTTCCAGTAGGCCTTAGAAAACTGGCACTGCTGTTATTGATTCAGTAAGGCAGTGTCTAGACTTCCTTACTGGATTGTTGGAGGGGGAAGTTAAGCACCTTCTTTTCTTTTTATCTGAAAAAATAAATAAGGTAAAAAGGAACAGTTTTTATTTAGCTATTATTAGTCTACAGTAGCATATATCTGAAAAGTATTTGCTTGTACCCCATAGATGAGACCTTGGAAGGGACCCAAGTCATCTTCTCCAGCAGTATGGTGAAATTATGGAAGACCCTACCAGCAGAGGCAGTGGACGTTCCATTTCAGTTAATTTTTTATACTGGTGGGCAAGATGAGCTACACAGCCCTTTTTCACACGTGAACAGTTATACATAGCTGTACAAAGTAAAGAACAGACAATTCAATAATAAACATAGAGTACAATAGTAGACAAAGAAACAACTAGGTAATGCAAAATTAAGGTGATTAGGAACAACTGCAGTGAAAAATTGTCAGTAACAAACATTCCACAGTCCCACCTCTGGGAGACAAGCCATTACTTCTGAAATACATACTACTGCATGCTATTAATAGCTAAAGGAAAACAGTTTATTTTTACCTTAGTTATTTTTTCAGTATGAAGACAGCATGGATCTAAATGGCAAGCCTGAACAGCTTTCTGCTTACAAGAGGGATCAGTGGGTACACTGGGTTAGAAGACAAGAGTTGGTTCTCTGCTCTGTGCATGACATTTTTTTCTTGTCTGTTGAGTTGCCATTGTTCTTAGATTTATAGTGGCACTCCATGGGATGAGCAGCACATTCTTATATGTTGTTTCTATCCTGGCTAGTACAGTGAGAGGAGCAGGGGTTGAACAGGAAATGTTTAGGAGGTGGAACTGTAATCTCTGCATTTGTAGGAGGTAGAACTAACATTTGTAGGAGGTGGAACTTTCCAATAGTATTCAATGGAGAAAGGTGTCAGAGGAGGTGGGAATGAGTTCCTGTGAGTTTCTGCCCACATTATAAATCATTATTTATAAAACGTGGGAAAGGGGCAGACCTGATAGACATAAAGTTCCTTCTGATCTTAAATATTATGTTACTATGACCCTGGATCCAACCACAATCCATCTGCCTGGCCCCAATCCCCAAAATACTAAAACAAAAAAAAATGTCCCCTGGTGTCATGTTATATCCCACTAAATCTCTCAGGCACCTAGAGGCACCCCACACTCATGTTTAGACAACAACCCCCAGAAAGCAACTGGTATAGCCCTCCTCTCACCACGAATGTGATTAAACATAGTGCTAACAAATAGTGCAAGCCACGGTTTGTATGGAAAGGCTCATTTTACAATGCCAACATTTGTAGTATGATAAATGTTTAGTCTGATTTTTAGCCAGCTGTACAAGGTTACAGGAGAGCTATGCTAGTTGACATCTTAGGTGAGGGTTAAAACTGGGGTGGAGCTGCTACTGAACACCAGGATGTCCAAGGAATGGGATGTGGGAATAGGAAGAAGGATGCCACAAGACACCACAGAGTGCTTGGCATGGAATGGAAAGAGAAATGTGCTGTTTGACACCAGGGTACATTTGGCATGAGACAATGAGAGCGAGGGGGTCCCACTGGACACCTTGCAAATCTTGGTTTGCAATGAGGAGAGGGGAGAAGGTGTGCCACTGGATACCAGTGAGTGCTTTGAATGGGACAAGAGAGACAGAGATAAAAAAGACATACAATGAGGAAAAGAGAGAGAGAGAGAGAGAGAGAGGCTGCCACGTAGGTGGGGGAGAGTTATCTTATATTTGCTTTACATCCTGAGATCAAGAATGGACTGAACACATGGAAATGTATTGCAAAAAACTATGTTGAGAAAGATACCATTAAGCTTTGTGGACTAAGCACAAAACATTTTTAAGTTCAGTGTTTTCAATATCCCTATCTGCACCAATGCTCTGTTAGGAAAGGTTTCATAGTTAATTGGTGAAAATATTTCTCATTTTAAAAATATCTATGCACTTTGCTTCTACAAATTCTTTTGGCTACCTACTCCATAGGTTCATCACCCTTTGAGAAACTTCCCACTTATCTGGCCTCAGATATTGCCTCCTGTTCTATCAGCCTTAGTTTGTGCCCCCTTGTCCAGTTAACCTCAGTTTGTGCCCCTTGTTCTATTAGTCTTAGTTTGTGCTAGCTTGTTCTGTTAACCTCAATTTGTGCCCCCTGTTCTATTAGTCTTAGTTTGTGCTAGCTTGTTCTGTTAACCTCAGTTTGTGCTCCCTTTTCCCATTAGCCTCAGTTACTTCTCCCTTGTTATATTTATTTGTTCAGGAAATCAGAATTACACCCCTTTGAGTTATAGACTCATTTCCAAAGGCTTCATGTCAGAATAAAACATAGACATTCATACATTATATTAGTAGATTATATTAGTGTAAGTTTGTGCCACCTTGTCCTGTTAAGCTCAGTTTGTGCTCTTTTGTTCTGTTAGCCTCAGTTTCTGCCCCCTTGTCCAATTAGTCACAGTCTGTGCCACCTTGACCTATTAGCCTCAGTTTCTGCCTCCTTGTTCTATTAGTCTCAGTTGGTGTCCCCTTGTTCTACTAGTCTAGGTTTGTGCCCCCTTGTTCTATTAGCCTCAGGACACACCACCTTGTTCTATTAGTCTCAGTACATGGCCCTTGTTCTATTAGACTCAGTACATGCCCCCTTGTTCTATTAGTCTCAGTACATGTCCCCTTGTTCTATTAGTCTCATTCCATGCCCCCTTGTTCTATTAGCCTCAGTAAATGCCCACTTCTTCTATTAGTCTCAGTACATGCCCCTTCTTCTTTTAGCCTCAGTAAATGCCCCCTTCTTCTATTAGTCTCAGTACATGCCCCTTCTTCTTTTAGCCTCAGTAAATGCCCCCCTCTTCTATTAGTCTCAGTACATGCCCCTTCTTCTTTAGCCTCAGTAAATGCCCCCTGTTCTGTTAGTCTCAGTACATGCCATCTTGTTCTATTAGTCTCAGTACATGGCCCCTTGTTCTATTAGTCTCATTACATGCCCCGTTGTTCTATTAGTCTCATTACATGCCCCATTGTTCTATTAGCCTCAGTATATGGCCCTTGTTCTATTAGTCTCAGTACATGCCCCCTTGTTCTATTAGTCTCAGAACATGCTCCCTTGTTCTATTAGCCTCAGTACATGGCCCCTTGTTCTATTAGTCTCAGTAAATGCCCTTTGTTCTGTTAGTCTCAGTACATGCCCCTTGTTCTATTAGTCTCAGTATATGCCCCTTGTTCTATTAGCCTCAGTACATGCCCCTTGTTCTATTAGTCTCATTACATGCCCCCTTGTTCTACTAGCCTCAGTAAATTCCCCCTTCTTCTATTAGTCTCAGTACATGCCCTTTCTTCTATTAGCCTCAGTAAATGCCCCCTTGTTATATTAGTCTCAGTACATGCCCCTTTGTTCTGTTAGTCTCAGTACATGCCCCCTTGTTCTATTAGTCTAAGTATATGCCCCCTTGTTCTATTAGTCTCATTACATGCCTCCTTATTCTATTAATCTCAGAACATGCTCCCTTGTTCTATTAGCCTCAGTACTTGGACCCTTGTTCTATTAGTCTCAGTACATGCCCTTGTTCTATTAGTCTCAGTACATGCCCCATTGTTCTATTAGTCTCAGTACATGCCCACTTGTTCTATTAGCCTCAGTACATGCCCCCTTGTTCTATTAGTCTCATTGCATGCCCCCTTGTTCTACTAGCCTCAGTAATTTCCCCCATCTTCTATTAGTCTCAGTACATGCCCTTTCTTCTATTAGCCTCAGTAAATGCCCCCTTGTTCTATTAGTCTCAGTACATGCCCACTTGTTCTATTAGTCTCAGTATATGCCCCCTTGTTCTATTAGTCTCATTACATGCCCCATTGTTCTATTAATCTCAGAACATGCTCCCTTGTTCTATTAGCCTCAGTATATGCCCCCTATTCTATTGGTCACAGTCTGTGCCACCTTGACCTATTAGCCTCAGTTTCTGCCTCCTTGTTCTATTAGTCTCAGTTTGTGCCCCCTTGTTCTATTAGCCGCAGTACATGGCACCTTGTTCTATTAGTCTCAGTACATGGCCCCTTGTTCTATTAGTCTCAGAACATGCCCCCTTCTTCAATTAGCCTCAGTACATGCCCCCTTGTTCTATTAGCCTCAGTACATGCCCCCTTGTTCCATTAGCCTCAGAATATGCCCCCTTGTTCTATTAGTCGCATTACATGCCCCCTTGTTTTATTAATCTCAGAACATGCCCCCTTGATCTATTAGCCTCAGTACATGCCCCCTTGTTCTATTAGTCACAGTCTGTGCCAACTTCACCTACTAGCCTCAGTTTCTGCCTCCTTGTTCTATTAGTCTCAGTTTGTGTCCCCTTGTTCTATTAGTCTAGGTTTGTGCCCCCTTGTTCTATTAGACTCAGTACATGCCCCCTTGTTCTGTTAGTCTCAGTACATGTCCCCTTGTTCTATTAGTCTCAGTACATGCCCCTTGTTCTATTAGCCTCAGGACACATCACCTTGTTCTGTTAGTCTCATTACATGCCCCGTTGTTCTATTAGTCTCAGCACATGCCCCCTTGTTCTATTAATCTCAATATATGTCCCCTTGTTCTATTAGTCTCATTCCATGCCCCTTGTTCTATTAGCCTCAGTAAATGCCCCCTTCTTCTATTAGTCTCAGTACATGCCCCTTATTCTACTAGCCTCAGTAAATGCCCCCTTGTTCTATTAGTCTTAGTACATGCCCCCTTATTCTATTAGTCTCAGAACATGCTCCCTTGTTCTATTAACCTCAGTACATGGCCCCTTGTTCTATTAGTCTCAGTGCATGTCCGCTTGTTCTATTAGTCTCAGTACATGCCCCCTTGTTCTATTAGTCTCATTACATGCCCCCTTGTTCTATTAATCTCAGAACATGCTCCCTTGTTCTATTAGCAACAGTACATGACCCCTTGTTCTAATAGTCACAGTCTGTGCCACCTTGACCTACTAGCCTCAGTTTCAGCCTCCTTGTTCTATTAGTCTCAGTTTGTGCCCCCTTGTTCTATTAGCCTCAGTACATGCCCCCTTGTTCTGTTAGTCTCAGTACATGTCCCCTTGTTCTATTAGTCTCAGAACATGCTCCCTTGTTCTATTAGCCTCAGTACATGGCCCTTGTTCTGTTAGTCTCAGTAAATGCCCCTTTGTTCTGTTAGTCTCAGTACATGCCCCCTTGTTCTATTAGTCTCAGTATATGCCCCTTGTTCTATTAGCCTCAGTACATGCCCCCTTGTTCTATTAGTCTCATTACATGCCCCCTTGTTCTACTAGCCTCAGTAAATTCTCCCTTCTTCTATTAGTCTCAGTACATGCCCTTTCTTCTATTAGCCTCAGTAAATGCCCCTTGTTATATTAGTCTCAGTACATGCCCTTTGTTCTGTTAGTCTCAGTACATGCCCCTTGTTCTATTAGTCTACAGTACATGCCCCCTTATTCTATTAGTCTCGTTGTCCTCCTTATTCTAATAATCTCAGAACATGCTCCCTTGTTCTATTAGCCTCAGTACTGGACCCTTGTTCTATTAGTCTTAGTACATGTCCCTTTTTCTATTAGTCTCAGTACATGCCCCATTGTTCTATTAGTCTCAGTACATGCCCACTTGTTCTATTAGCCTCAGTACATGCCCCCTTGTTCTATTAGTCTCATTGCATGCCCCCTTGTTCTACTAGCCTCAGTAAATTCCCCCATCTTCTATTAGTCTCAGTACATGCCCTTTCTTCTATTAGCCTCAGTAAATGCCCCCTTGTTCTATTAGTCTCAGTACATGCCCACTTGTTCTATTAGTCTCAGTACATGCCCCCTTGTTCTATTAGTCTCATTACATGCCCCATTGTTCTATTAAGTCTCAGAACATGCCCCTTGTTCTATTAGCCTCAGTACATGGCCCCTTGTTCTATTAGTCTCAGTGCATGTCGCTTGTTCTATTAGTCTCAGTACATGCCCCCTTGTTCTATTAGTCTCAGTACATGCCCCCTTCTTCTATTAGCCTCAGTACATGCCCCCTTGTTCTATTAGCCTCAGTACATGCCCCCTTGATCTATTAGCCTCAGAATATGCCCCCTTGTTCTATTAGTCTCATTACATGCCCCCTTGTTCTATTAATCTCAGAACATGCTCCCTTGTTCTATTAGCAACAGTACATGACCCCTTGTTCTACTAGTCACAGTCTGTGCCACCTTGACCTACTAGCCTCAGTTTCAGCCTCCTTGTTCTATTAGTCTCAGTTTGTGCCCCCTTGTTCTATTAGCCTCAGTACATGCCCCCTTGTTCTGTTAGTCTCAGTACATGTCCCTTGTTCTATTAGTCTCAGAACATGCTCCCTTGTTCTATTAGCCTCAGTACATGGCCCCTTGTTCTGTTGGTCTCAGTAAATGCCCTTTGTTCTGTTGGTCTCAGTGCATGCCCCTTGTTCTATTAGTCTCCAGTATGCCCTTGTTCTATTAGCCTCAGTACATGCCCCTTGTTCTATTGGTCTCATTACATGCCCCTTGTTCTACTAGCCTCAGTAAATTCCCTTCTTCCTATTAGTCTCAGTACATGCCCTTTCTTCTATTAGCCTCAGTAAATGCCCCTTGTTGTAGATCTCAGTACCGCCCCTTTGTTCTGTTGGTCTCAGTACATGCCCCTTGTTCTATTAGTCTAAGTATGTGCCCTTGTTCTATTAGTCTCATTACATGCCTCCTTATTCTATTAATCTCAGAACATGCTCCCTTGTTCTATTAGCCTCAATCTTGGACCTTGTTCTATTAGTCTCAGTACATGTCCCTTGTTCTATTAGTCTCAGTACATGCCCATTGTTCTATGAGTCTCAGTACATGCCACTTGTTCTATTAGCCTCAGTACATGCCCCCTTGTTCTATTAGTCTCACTGCATGCCCCTTGTTCTACTAGCCTCAATAAATTCCCCATCTTCTATTAGTCTCAGTACATGCCTTTTTAGTCTCATCACATGCCCTGTTGTTCTATTAGTCTCAGTACATGCCCCTTGTTCTATTAGCCTCAGTACATGTCCCTTGTTCTATTAGTCTCAGTACATGCCCCTTGTTCTATTAGTCTCAGTACATGCCCCGTTGTTCTATTAGCCTCAGTACATGGCCCTTGTTCTATTAGTCTCATTACATGCCCTTGTTCTGTTAGTCTCATTACATGCCCGTTGTTCTATTAGCCTCAGTACATGGCCCCTTGTTCTATTAGTCTCATTACATGCCCCGTTGTTCTATTAGTCTCATTTCATGCCCTGTTGTTCTATTAGCCTCAGTACATTCCCCTTGTTCTATTAGCCTCAGTACATGGCCCCTTGTTCTATTAGCCTCAGTACATGGCCGCTTGTTCTATTAGTCTCATTACATGCCCCTTGTTCTATTAGTCTCATCACATGCCCTGTTGTTCTATTAGCCTCAGTACATGCCCCCTTGCTCTATTAGCCTCAGTACATGGCCCCTTGTTCTATTAGCCTCAGTACATGGCCCTTGTTCTATTAGTCTCAGTACATGCCCCGTTGTTCTATTAGCCTCAGTACATGGCCCTTGTTCTATTAGTCTCATTACATGCCCCGTTGTTCTATTAGTCTCATTACATGCCCCGTTGTTCTATTAGCCTCAGTACATGCCCCTTGTTCTATTAGCCTCAGTACATTGCCCTTTTTCTATTAGCCTCAGTACATGGCCCTTGTTCTATTAGTCTGATTACATGCCCCGTTGTTCTATTAGCCTCAGTACATGCCCGTTGTTCTATTAGCCTCAGTACATGCCCCTTGTTCTATTAGCCTCAGTACATGGCCCCTTGTTCTATTAGTCTCAGTACATGCCCCGTTGTTCTATTAGCCTCAGTACATGCTTGTCCTAGTTGTCTCATTACATGCCCCCTTGTTCTATTAGTCTCTTTACATGCCCCGTTGTTCTATTAGTCTCAGTATATGCTCCCTTGTTCTGTTAGTCTCATTACATGCCCCTTTGTTCTATTTGCCTCAGTACATGGCCCCTTGTTCTATTAGTCTCATTACATGCCCGTTGTTCTATTAGTCTCAGTATATGCCCCCTTGTTCTATTAGTCTCATTACATGCCCGTTGTTCTATTAGTCTCATTACATGCCCTGTTGTTCTATTAGTCTCAGTATATGCCCCCTTGTTCTATTAGTCTCATTTCATGACCCGTTGTTCTATTAGCCTCAGTTCATGCCCCTTGTTCTATTAGTCTCATTACATGCCCTGTTGTTCTATTAGTCTCAGTACATGCCCTTTTTTCTATTAGTCTCTTTCATGCCCGTTGTTCTATTAGCCTCCAGTACATAGCCCCATTGTTGTATTAACCTCAGTACATGGCCCCTTGTTCTATTAGTCTCAGTACATGCCCTTTGTTTTATTATTCTCATTACATGCCCCGTTGTTCTATTAGCCTCAGTGCATGTCACCTTGTACTATTAGTCTGAGTTTTATCCCTCATTCTATTAGCCTCAGTTTTTGCCCCCTTATTTTATAAGTCTGTTTGTGCCATCTTGTTCTTTTACCCTCAATACATTCCCCCTTGATATACACATCTCAGTACATACCCCCTTGTTCTTAGTCTCAATTCGTGCCCCATTGTTCTTTTAGCCTCATTTAATGCCCCAGTTATGTTAGTCGCTGTTTGGGACCCTCATTTTTTATTAACCTCATTTGGTTCCTCCTTGTTTTATTAACCTCAGCTTGTGTCCCATCACATCTATTAGCCTCAGTACATGCCCCCATGTTTTTTTAATCTCAGTTTATATTCCCTTGTTTTATTAGTCTCAGTTTGTATTCCCTTGTTCTATTAGTCTCTGTTTGTGCTCTCTTATTCTATTAGCCTTAGTTTGTGCCCTTTGTGCTATTAGCCTCCGTCTGTGTCCTCTTGCTCGATAAGTTTCACTTTGTGTTCCCTTGTTCTATTAGCCACAGTTTGTGCCCCCTTATGCTATTATCCTCAGTGTGTCTCCCATTGTTCTATTAGCATCAGTTTCTGCCCCTTGTTCTATTAGCCACAGTTTGTGCCCCCTTATACTATTATCCTTAGTGTGTCTCCCATTGTTCTATTAGCATCAGTTTCTGCACCTTGTTCTATTAGCCACAGTGTGTGCCCATTGTTCTATTAGTCTCAGTACATGCCCCTTTGTTCTATTAGCTTCAGTACATGTCCCCTTGTTCTATAAGCCTCAGTACATGCAACCTTGTTCTATTAGCCTCAGTACATGGCCCCTTTTCCTAATAGCCTCCAGTACATGCCCCCTTGTTCTATTAGTCTCAGTACATGTCCCGTTCTTCTATTAGCCTCAGTGCATGGCCCCTTGTTCTGTTAGTCTCATTACATGCCCCCTTGTTCTATAAGTCTCATCAAATGCCCTGTTGTTCTATTAGCCTCAGTACATGCCCCTTGTTCTATTAGCCTCAGTTTCTTGCCCTTCTTCTATATGTCTCAGTTTGTGCCCCTTGTTCCATTAGCCTCAGTACATGCCCTTGTTATTTAAGTTTCAGTACATGCCCCTTGTTCTATTAGCCTCAGTTTGTGCCCCTTGTTCTATTAGCCTCATTTTGCCCCGTTGTTCTATTAGCCACAGTTTATACCACCTTACTCTATTCGTCTCAGTTTGTGCTACCTTGTCCAGTTAACCTCAGTTTGTGCCCCTTGTTCTATTAGTCTCAGTTTGTGCCCCCTCATTCTATTAGCCTCAGTGCATGCTCCTTTGTTCAATTAGTCTCAGTAAATGCCACATTGCTCTATTAACCTCAGTACATGCCCCCTTGTTATATTAGTCTCAGTACATGCCCCCTTGTTCTATTAGTCTCAATACATGCCCTCTTGTTCTATTACATGCCACATTGATCTATTAGCCTCAGTGCATTACCCCTTGCTCTATTAGTCTCAGTACATGCCTCCTTGTGCTATTAGCCTCAGTACATGCCCCCATGTTCTATTAGTCTCAGAACATGCCACCTTGTTCTATTAGCCTCAGTACATGCCCCCATGTTCTATTAGGCTCAGAACATGCCACCTTGTTCTATTAGTCTCAGTACATGCCTCCTTGTGCTATTAGCTTTAGTATATGCCTCCTTGTTCTATTAGCTTCAGTACATGCCCCCTTGTTCTATTAGCCTCTGTACATGCCTCCTTGTTCTTTTAGTCTCAGTACATGCCCCTTGTTCTGCTTTAGTCTCCAGTACATTCCCCTTGTTCTGTTAGCCTCAGAGACACCACCTTGTTCTATTAGCTTCAGTACATGTTCCTTTGTTCATTAGCCTCAGTACATGCCCCTTGTTCTATTAGCCTCAGTCAGTACCCCTTGTTCTATTAGACTCAGTACATGACCTCCTTGTTCTAATAGTCTCAGTACATGCCCTCTTGTTCTATTAGCCTCAGTACATGCCCTTGTTTTATTAGCTTCAGTACATGCCCCATTGTTGTATTAGCCTCAGTACATGCCCCTTGTTTTTAATCTCAGTACATGCCCCTTGTTCTGTTAGTTTCATTTGTACCCCCTTGTTCTATTAGCCTCAGTATATGCCCCTTGTCCTGTTATCTTTGCTTTGTACCCCCTTATTCTATTAGTTTCAGTATATGCCCCTTGTTCTGTTAGCCTCAGTACATGTCCTTGTTCTATTAGCTTCAGTCATGCCCCTTGTTATGTGACTCAGTACATCCCCTTGTTTTATTACTCTCAGTACACCCCCTTGTTCCATTAGCCTCAGTACATGGCCCCTTGTTCTATTAGCTCAGTACATGGCCCCTTGTTCTATTTGTCTCAGTACATGCCCCGTTGTTCTATTAGCCTCAGTACATGCCCCCTTGTTCTGTTAGTCTCATTACATGCCCCCTTGTTCTATTAGTCTCAGTACATGCCCCTTGTTCTATTAGCCTCAGTACATGGCCCTTGTTCTATTAGTCTCATTACATGCCCCGTTGTTCTATTAGTCTCATTACATGCCCTGTTGTTCTATTAGCCTCACGTTCATCCCCTTGTTCTATTAGCCTCAGTACATGCCCCTTGTTCTATTAGCCTCAGTACATGGCCCCTTGTTCTATTAGTCTCATTACATGCCCTTGTTCTATTAGTCTCATCACATGCCCTGTTGTTCTATTAGCCTCAGTACATGCCCCTTTGTTCTATTAGCCTCAGTACATGGCCCCTTGTTCTATTAGCCTCAGTACATGGCCCCTTGTTCTATTAGTCTCAGTACATGCCCCGTTGTTCTATTAGCCTCAGTACATGCCCCTTGTTCTATTAGTCTCATTACATGCCCCCTTGTTCTATTAGTCTCATTACATGCCCCTTGTTCTATTAGCCTCAGTACATGCCCCCTTGTTCTATTAGCCTCAGTACATTGCCCCTTGTTCTATTAGCCTCAGTACATGCCCCTTGTTCTATTAGTCTCATTACATGCCCCTTTGTTCTATTAGCCTCAGTACATGCCCCGTTGTTCTATTAGCCTCAGTACATGCCCCTTGTTCTATTAGCCTCAGTACATGCCCCTTGTTCTATTAGTCTCATTACATGCCCCGTTGTTCTATTAGCCTCAGTACATGCCCCTTGTTCTATTAGCCTCAGTACATACCCCTTGTTCTATTAGCCTCAGTACATAGCCCCTTGTTCTATTAGTCTCATTACATGCCCCTTGTTCTATTAGCCTCAGTACATGCCCCTTGTTCTATTAGTCTCAGTACATGGCCCCTTGTTCTATTAGCCTCAGTACATGCCCCGTTGTTCTATTAGTCTCAGTACATGGCCCTTGTTCTATTAGTCTCATTACATGCCCGTTGTTCTATTAGTCTCAGTACATGCCCTTGTTCTATTAGTCTCAGTACATGCCCCGTTGTTCTATTAGCCTCAGTACATGCCCCTTGTTCTATTAGTCTCATTACATGCCCGTTGTTCTATTAGTCTCATTACATGCCCCTTGTTCTATTAGTCTCATTACAGGCCCGTTGTTCTATTAGCCTCATTTCATGCCCCTTGTTCTATTAGCCTCAGTACATGGCCCCTTGTTCTATTAGTCTCAGTACATGCCCCTTGTTCTATTAGTCTCAGTACATGCCCCTTGTTCTATTAGCCTCAGTACATGCCCCTTGTTCTATTAGTCTCATTACATGCCCCGTTGTTCTATTAGTCTCAGTACATGCCCGTTGTTCTATTAGCCTCAGTACATGCCCCTTGTTCTATTAGTCTCAGTACATGCCCCTTGTTCTGTAGTCTCATTACATGCCCCATTGTTCTATTAGCCTCAGTACATGCCCCTTGTTCTATTAGCCTCAGTACATGGCCCCTTGTTCTATTAGCCTCAGTACATGGCCCTTTGTTCTATTAGCCTCAGTACATGGCCCTTGTTCTATTAGTCTCATTACATGCCCCTTGTTCTATTAGTCTCAGTACATGCCCGTTGTTCTATTAGCCTCAGTACATGCCCCCTTGTTCTATTAGCCTCAGTACATGGCCCCTTGTTCTATTAGTCTCAGTACATGCCCCTTGTTCTATTAGTCTCAGTACATGCCCCGTTGTTCTATTAGTCTCAGTACATGCCCCTTGTTCTATTAGTCTCAGTACATGCCCTTGTTCTATTAGTCTCAGTACATGCCCCTTGTTCTATTAGCCTCAGTACATGGCCCCTTGTTCTATTAGTCTCATTACATGCCCTTTGTTCTATTAGTCTCATTACATGCCCCGTTGTTCTATTAGCCTCAGTACATGGCCCTTGTTCTATTAGTCTCATTACATGCCCCGTTGTTCTGTTAGTCTCATTACATGCCCCGTTGTTCTATTAGCCTCAGTACATGCCCCTTGTTCTATTAGTCTCATTACATGCCCCGTTGTTTATTAGTCTCAGTCATGCCCGTTGTTCTATTAGCCTCAGTACATACCCGTTGTTCTATTAGCTCATACATGCCCCTTGTTCTATTAGCCTCAGTACAGGCCCCTTGTTCTATTAGTCTCATTACATGCCCCTTGTTCTGTTAGTCATACATCACACATGGCCTTTTGTTCTATTAGTCTCAGTACATGCGTTGTTCTATTAGCCTCAGTACATGGCCCCTTGTTCTATTAGTCTCATTACATGCCCCGTTGTTCTTTTAGTCTCATTACATGCCCCGTTGTTCTATTAGCCTCAGTACTTGCCCCTTGTTCTATTAGCCTCAGTACATTGCCCCTTTTTCTATTAGCCTCAGTACATGCCCCCTTGTTCTATTAGTCTAGTTACATGCCCCGTTGTTCTATTGCCTCAGTACATGCCCGTTGTTCTATTAGCCTCAGTACATGGCCCTTGTTCTATTAGCCTCATTACATGCCCCTTGTTCTATTAGTCTCATTACATGCCCCGTTGTTCTATTAGCCTCAGTACATGCCCCTTGTTCTATTAGCCTCAGTACATGGCCCTTGTATTAGTCTCAGTACATGCCCATTGTTCCTCAATAGCCTCAGTACATGGCCTTGTTCCTAATTGTCTCTTTACATGCCCTTGTTCTATTAGTCTCTTTACATGCCCGCTGTTCTATTAGTCTCAGTATATGCTCCCTTGTTCTGTTAGTCTCATTACATGCCCTTTGTTCTATTTGCCTCAGTACATGGCCCTTGTTCTGTGGTCTCATTACATGCCCGTTGTTCTATAGTCTCAGTATATGCCCCTTGTTCTATTAGTCTCATTACATGCCCCATTGTTCTATTAGTCTCATTACATGTGCCCTGTTGTTCTATTAGTCTCAGTATATGCCCCTTATTTCTATTAGTCTCATTTCATGCCCGTTGTTCTATTAGCCTCAGTTCATGCCCCTTGTTCTATTAGTCTCATTACATGCCCGTTGTTCTATTAGTCTCAGTACATGCCCCTTTTTCTATTAGTCTCTTTACATGCCCGTTGTTCTATTAGCCTCAGTACATGGCCCCATTGTTGTATTAACCTCAGTACATTGCTTGTTCTATTAGTCTCAGTACATGCCCATTTGTTTTATTATTCTCATTACATGCCCCTTTGTTCTATTAGCCTCAGTGCATGTCACCTTGTACTATTAGTCTGAGTTTTACTCCCTCATTCTATTAGCCTCAGTTTTTGCCCCCTTATTTTATAAGTCTGTTTGTGCCATCTTGTTCTTTTACCCTCAATACATTCCCCCTTGATATACACATCTCAGTACATACCCCCTTGTTCTTAGTCTCAATTCGTGCCCCATTGTTCTTTTAGCCTCATTTAATGCCCCAGTTATGTTAGTCGCTGTTTGGGACCCTCATTTTTTAATAACCTCATTTGGTTCCTCCTTGTTTTATTAACCTCAGCTTGTGTCCCATCACATCTATTAACCTCAGTACATGCCCCCATGTTTTTTTAATCTCAGTTTATATTCCCTTGTTTTATTAGTCTCAGTTTGTATTCCCTTGTTCTATTAGTCTCTGTTTGTGCTCTCTTATTCTATTAGCCTTAGTTTGTGCCCTTTGTGCTATTAGCCTCCGTCTGTGTCCTCTTGCTCGATAAGTTTCACTTTGTGTTCCCTTGTTCTATTAGCCACAGTTTGTGCCCCCTTATGCTATTATCCTCAGTGTGTCTCCCATTGTTCTATTAGCATCAGTTTCTGCCCCTTGTTCTATTAGCCACAGTTTGTGCCCCCTTATACTATTATCCTTAGTGTGTCTCCCATTGTTCTATTAGCATCAGTTTCTGCACCTTGTTCTATTAGCCACAGTGTGTGCCCATTGTTCTATTAGTCTCAGTACATGCCCCTTTGTTCCATTAGCTTCAGTACATGTCCCCTTGTTCTATAAGCCTCAGTACATGCAACCTTGTTCTATTAGTCTCAGTACATGTCTCCTTGTGCTGTCTGCTTTAGTACATCCCCTTGATCTATCAGTACATGCCCTTGTTCTATGCTTCAATACTTGCCCCTTGCTGTGTTAACCTCATTACATACCCCTTGTTCTATTAGCCTCAGTTTCTTCCCCCTTCTTCTATATTGTCTCAGTTTGTGCCCCTTGTTCTAATAGCCTCAGTACATGCCCTTGTTATTTAAGTTTCAGTACATGCCCCCTTGTTCTATTAGCCTCAGTTTGTGCCCTTGTTCCTATTAGCCTCAGTTTTTGCCCCTTGTTCTATTAGCCACAGTTTATACCACCTTACTCTATTCGTCTCAGTTTGTGCTACCTTGTCCAGTTAACCTCAGTTTGTGCCCTTGTTCTATAGTCTCAGTTTGTGCCCCTCATTCTATTAGCCTCAGTGCATGCTCCTTTGTTCTATTAGTCTCAGTAAATGCCACATTGCTCTATTAACCTCAGTACATGCCCCCTTGTTCTATTAGTCTCAGTACATGCCCCTTGTTCTATTAGTCTCATACATGCCCTCTTGTTCTATACATGCCACATTGATTCTATTAGCCTCAGTGCATTACCCTTGCTCTATTAGTCTCAGTACATGCCTCCTTGTGCTATTAGCCTCAGTACATGCCCCATGTTCTAGTAGTCTCAGAACATGCCACCTTGTTCTATTAGCCTCAGTACATGCCCCCATGTTCTATTAGGCTCAGAACTACCACCTTGTTCTATTAGTCTCAGTACATGCCTCCTTGTGCTATTAGCTTTAGTATATAGCCTCCTTGTTCTATTAGCTTCAGTACATGCCCCCTTGTTCTATTAGCCTCAGTACATGCCTCCTTGTTCTTTTAGTCTCAGTACATGCCCCCTTGTTCTGCTAGTCTCCGTACATTCCCCCTTGTTCTGTTAGCCTCAGGACACACCACCTTGTTCTATTAGCTTCAGTACATGTTCCTTTGTTCAGTTAGCCTCAGTACATGCCCCCTTGTTCTATTAGCCTCAGTACGTGCCCCCTTGTTCTATTAGAATCAGTACATGCCCCCTTGTTGTATTAGCTTCAGTACGTGCCCCCTTGTTCTATTAGCCTCAGTACATGCCCCCTTGTTTTATTAGCTTCAGTACATGCCCCATTGTTGTATTAGCCTCAGTACATGCCCCCTTGTTTTTTTAATCTCAGTACATGTCCCCTTGTTCTATTAGTTTCAGCACATGCCCCCTTGTTCTATTAGCCTCAGTATATGCCCCCTTGTCCTGTTATCTTTAGCGCATGCCCCCTTGTTCTATTAGTTTCAGTATATGCCCCCTTGTTCTGTTAGCCTCAGTACATGTCCCCTTGTTCTATTAGCTTCAGTACATGCCCCCTTGTTGTATTAGCCTCAGTACATGCCCCCTTGTTTTATTACTCTCAGTACATGCCCCCTTGTTCTATTAGTTTCAGCACATGCCCCCTTATTCTATTAGCCTCAGTATATGCCCCCTTGTCCTGTTATCTTCAGCACATGCCCCTTGTTCTGTTAGCTTCAGTATATGCCCCCTTGTTCTATTAGCTTCAGTATATGCCCCCTTGTTCTATTAGTCTCAGTACATGCCTCCTTGTTCTAATAGCTTCAGTACATGCCCCTTGTTCTATTAGCCTCAGAACATGCCACCTTATTCTATTAAGCCTCAGTACATGCCTCCTTGTTCTATTAGCCAGTACATGCCCTCTTGTTCTATTAGCTCAGTTCATCCCCTTGATTCTATTAGCCTCAGTACATGCCCCCTTTCTATTAGCATCAGTACATGCCCCCTTTTTCTATTAGCCTCAGTACATGCACCCTTGTTCTATTAGTCTGAGTACATGCCCTCTTGTTCTATTAGTTTCAGTACATGCCCCCTTGTTCTACTAGTCTTAGTACATGCCCCCTTGCTGTATTAGATTCAACATATGCCCCCTTGTTCTATTAGCCTCAGTATATGCCCCATTGTTCTATTATCCTCAGTATATGCCCCCTTTTTTGTTAGCTTCAGTACATGCCCCCTTTTCTATTAGCCTCAGTGCATGCCCCCCTTGTTCTATTCACTCTGTTTCTTGCCCCTTGTTCTATAAGCCCTCAGTTTGTGCCTCCTTGTTCAAATAGCCTCAGTACCTGCTCCCTTGTTCTATTAATCACAGTTTGCACCCCCTTGTTCTATTAGTCTTAGTACATGACCCCTTGTTCTATTAGCCTCAGTATATGCCCTCTTTTCCATTAGCCTCAGTACATGCTCCCTTGCTCTGTTAGCCTCAGTATATGCCCCCTTGTTCTACTAGCCTCAGTTTCTGTCCATTGTCCTATTAGCCTCATTTAATGTCCCAGTTATATTAGCTGCTGTTTGAGCTCCCCATGTTTCATTGGTCTCATTTTGTTCCTCCTTGTTTTATTAACCGCAATTTGTGCCACATTTTTTCAGTTAACCTCAAGTTTGTGTCCCTTCATTTCTATTGTCCTCAGTAGCTGCCCCTTGTTCTTTTAGTTTCAGTCTGTATTCTCTTGTTCTATTAATCTCAGTTTGCCCCCTTGTTCTATTAGCCTTAATTCATGCCCCTTTGTCCTATTAAAGTTTATTTCCCCTTGCTCTATAAGCCTCTGCTTGTGTTCCCTTGTTCTATTGGCCTAGGTGTATGCACCCTTGTGTTATTAGCCTCAGTTTATGCCCCCTTGTTCTATTAGTCTCAGTTTTTGCCATCTTGTCCTATTAGCCTCAGTTTGTGCCCCTGTTGTATTAGCTGCTGTTTGAGCCCCCATGTTCCATTAACCTCATTTTGTTGCTCCTTGTTTTATTAACCTCAGTTTGTGCCTCCTTTTCTGTTAACCTCAGTTTGCCCTCCCTTGTTCTATGAGCCTCGGATTGTGCCCTATTGTTTGATTTGCCTTAGTTTGTGCCCTTGTTTAATTAGTCTCAGTTTTGCCCTTGTTCCATTTGCCTTAGTTTGTGCCCCTTGTTCAGGTAATAACAGTTTGTGCTCCTTGTTATGTAATACTCCAGTTTGTGCCCTTGTTCTATTAGCCACAGTTTGTGCCCTCGTTCTATTAGTCTCAGTGTGTGCCCCTATTTTTTCTATTAGCCTCAGTTTGTAACCCTTGTCCTATTAGCCTCAATTAGTGTCCCTGTTATAGTAGCCACTGTTTGAGCCTACCATGTTCCATTAACCTCATTCTGTTGCTCCTTGCTTTATTAACCTCGGTCTGTGCCCCCTTTTTCTGTTAACCTCAGTTTGTCCCCCCTCTTCTTGTTCTATAAGCCTCAGTTTGTGGCCCCTTGTTGTACTAGCATCAGTTTGTGCCCACTTGTTCTCTTAGTCACAGTTTTTGCCCCTTGTTCTATTACACTCAGTTTGTGCCTCATTTTTAGGGTTGCTGCAGATGCAGTCATGCAGACCTCTTGCAATGAAAAAAGGACTCAGCATTCCTTGCATTCTTTGTGACCTAACAACCTGTTAGATTTGCACCACAGTTGCCTCCGTGTCCATGGAGCACTCCACTTGCACTGCACTATTTTTTATTATACCAAAAAATCAGCACCATCCTGATCGCGAAACTGGTGATTGGGCATCCCCAGTATCACTCTTATGTTTCTGGGGATGTGGAGTGGTGGGTGCTGAGAGGTAGGATGGGTTGTGGGAATAGCTTAATTTTAAAGAAAAAAACAAACGCTGGTCATGGCCACAACCGCATTGACCGTAATGTGACTACTAGAACAAGCACAGTTCGCGCTCAGTGGCCATCTTGGCCATAGTGGAGGTGTGCTATATTCCACCATGACCACTGAAAAATAGTTATAAATTATTGGTATCCTTCCACCTGACCTCCTCTCAGCACCCCCAAAAAAACATACGAGTGATGCTGGGGTGCCCAATCCAATGTCAGAAACATACCAGTGACACTGGTGGTCCCTAACGCCCCAGTGTCAGGATCTTTTTTTTTTATAAAAGATATCTCCCATAAACCCCTCTAATCACCCCACCCCCACTCCAGAAAGTATAGTTGCACTGGGGTTGCCAACTCCAGTGCAGGAATCCACTCATTTTAGTTTTTGTTTTAAACCTGTAAAAAGCCATCCATCAAAGTCTTTTGTAGTTGGTAGATTACCCCACCTGACCTTCCCATTCAACACCCAGCACCTGACTCTCCCCTAAGCCCTAACTTATTGATTGGGAGTCCAATGCCGTAATCCTTTCTGGACCGCAGACACACCTTCACTTTTCAAAGCCGGACCATGAACTGAAGAAACAGGTATGTGATTCAATGTATTTCAATGGGATTTTGAACTTAGTGGCATAAATTGGGGCATTTTTACATATTTTTTGACCAAATTTTTAACAAGCCTTTTCTGGGACCCCCCACCTCATGAACAATTGAACTGACATTAGGCAAATCTGTCCCAAAAGGTGATTTTGTGGTCCCTGCTTGAAATCACCTTTCTGGCATGAGCTGAAAATTTTCTCCTGCTCTTGTTCATGAGGTGGGGTCATAAGAAGGATATGTTGAAAATTTGGTGGAAAATATAAAACAATACAGTTATGAGCCTACATTGAATTTGTGAATGAACAGCTCATAACTGGTAATTTCAATATTTGTACCTCAAATTTACAACATAGTCATATCTTTACAGCACCTCATAAATATGACAGCTTTCATTTTACAAATACTGGCCAAAATATATATTTTTTTTACATCCCGAAAGGTAATTTCACAGTCTGTGTGTGAAATCACTTTTCAGGCAGGAGTTGAAAGTTTTCTCTTCCCTTGTTCATGAGGTGGGGTCATAAGAATGCTGTGTTGAAAATTTGGTGTAAAAATCTTAAAAAAACAATAAAGTTATGAACCTGCATTGAATTTTGCAAACACAGCCTCACAACTTTGATAACTTTCAATATTTTTATGCAGAAATAGATTAGTTGCCATTTTGGTCCTTAAAGAACTGATCCAGAAGCAAATGGTTTGATACCTTTTATTGGACCAACATAGATGTTACAAAAAGAAAACAATGTCTAAGCTTTCAGATGAACCAAGTCCTTCTTTGGAGACTTATGACAATTGTTCAGAGAGTCACAATCTATTAACACCCAGATCATACATAAAAAAAACAGAAAAAATTCTCATTGGTTAGAAGTACCTATTTCAAAAAATCACAAATTTAAATGGCATGAATAGCATCAATAGAGACAAACCAAGCTCTCTGCACTAGAATGAATGCACACAGACATACTGTACCATTAAAATGAAGATGACTGACAAACCAGAGGGGCAACACTTGTCTCAGATTGACCACTCAATCTCGGACATGTCAGTAATGGTCTTAAAAGGTTTTTAAAAAAATACACAACAGAGACGGACTTTTAAGATTAAGCTTATTTTACTTTTCACTATGGTAGCAGATGGCATGATTACTGATTTGGGTTTCATGACACACTACCCCACTTAAACTTACTCAGACTTTTACTTCATAGGATGGACATTTAACAGGACATTAGTGTGTTCTGTTTTTTTTTCAGAGTCCTTTTTAACTGGTTATCAATATGTTGGTTTGTCACCAAATATACGTGTGTGGGGAGGGGGTTGGAGAGGTTGGGTTATCTTGTGTGAGTGTGTATGAGAGGGGAGTTTACTGTGTGGGGGTATTTTCTGTGTGTTTTTTGAGGGGTTTGAAGGATGTTTTTTGTGGGGATGGTGCTGTGTGTGGGGGTGAGGGATTGGGATTTGCTTATATATTTAGGAGGCTTATATTCGGGTACATGTCATAATTATGCTACAGGATGTTAGGACTCTTGGCTCACACACATAGTGAATATACACTTTTTTTTCTAGTTATCTTTTCCGGGGAGTTTAATTCCATGGGGGGTTTATATAGATTCTTAAGACTTTTTGTACATCTAGTTAATTGATTATATACTGACTCATTATTGAACTTTGAACATTTAAGGATGCATGAACTCATTTTCTATGTGGTCCTTGTGAGATTTATTTTTTGTAATTTTTTTATTTGGCAATAATACTGACAATTGATATTATCTTGTTCAAAATATTGTTACAACACTGTAGGTTTTAATGTTTATGAAGTGTGTTAACTGGTTGAAAATATAGTTTAGAAAATATCTCCAGATTAGTTTAGTTCTGTATGAATGTTTTAAACAGTTATTCATACAAGGTACAGTTTTCTTATTCCCCTCTTATTACCATACATATATTTCTGTTGTATACTATCATGTTTTAACTTGGACACTTTTGGTATTAAATCTAAGGGTCTTGCTTTTAATTTTGAATGCATTCTCCTAACACACACATTCATTAATAATTTCAGTTATAGACTTTGCCGGCTTGAGTGTTCAGCTTATCTATGGGTTTGACCTTGAAAAGATTCTCAGTAATAGCAAGCTAAAGGGATGCTATTCATTCCATTTAAATGTGTGATTTTTTGAAATAGGTACTTCTAACCAATGAGAATTTTTTCTGGATTTTTTTATGTATGATCTGGGTGTTAATAGATTGTGACTGTTAGAGCAATTGTCATAAGTCTCCGAGGAAGGACTTGGTTGGTCTGAAAGCTTAGACATTGTTTTCTTTTTGTAACATCTATGTTGATCCAATAAAAGGTACAAAATCATTTGCTTCTGAATATTTTTACCCCAAATTTACAACATAGCCTTTTCTTCACAGCACCTCATGAATGTGACAGCTGTCATTTTTTAGATCCTGGCCAAAATATATTTTTTTTTTACATCCCAAAAAGTGATTTCACAGTCCCTGTGTGAAATCACCTTTTGGGTATTATTTTTCTCTCCTCCAGAGCTCCGGCTACTACCCCCGCCCTCCATTGTTCCCCCCAGCGCCATCCCCGGACATCAGACCCCCTCCCTTGTGCACCCCACGACTTACCCTTCGTGGCAGGGTGGTGGGGAGTGACTCAACCCACCCCAACAGATCCATGCCAGGGAGGCGCCTTTCCAGGAATGGCACCGCGGGGGAACAACTTCGTGCTGCTGGGCTCACTTTTTCACTGTTTTCCTCCGGCGGGTCATGGCGTGCAATGACACCAGCGACTGGGTGCACGCACACTCCCGTGCGTGCCCCAATCAAGCGTCTGCCACGTCCCGGCCCCCATAGCTTGCAGCTACATGCTGTCAATCACCCAGCTTCTGCTAGGGGTCAGGCAAGCCCCGGCCGCCCAAACCCCTCCCCGAGATGGAGAGCAGTCCCTTGATGCTCAATCCATCTCTCCCCGCGCTGACCCATGGCAACCCATGCCCGTTCGAACACGGTTGCGGCGTGGCGCAAGGTGTGGTGACCAGTGTCTCAACCCTCAGCGCCACGGGCTGGCTGAAATCACCTTTGGGCAGGAGTTGAAAATTTTCTCTGCCCTTGTTCATGAGGTGGGGTCATAAGAAGACGATGTTGAAACTTTGGTGTAAAAATATTAAAAAACAATAACCTTCTGAGACTACATTGGATTTTGCAAACACAGGCTCATAATGTTGGTAATTTTCAGTATATTTACCCCTAATTTACAACATATTCATACCTTTACAGCACCTCATGAATGTGGCAGCTGTTATTTTACAAATCCTGGCCAAAATGTTTTTTACATCCCGAAAGGTGATTTTGCGGTCCCAGTATGACATCATCTTTCGAGCAGGAGTTGAAAAAGTTCTCTGCCCTTGTACATGAGGCAGGGTCATAAGAATGTCATGTTGAAAATTTGGTGTACAAATATTAACAAACAATAAAGTTATAAGCCTATGTTCAATTTTGCAAACACAGGCTCATAACTTTGGTAATATTCGATATTTTACCCCCACATTTACAACATAGCCAGATCTTTATAGTATCTCATGAATGTGACATCTGTCATTTTTCAAATCCTGGCCAAGATGTTTTTTTTATATCCTGAAAGGTGATTTTGTGGTCCCTGCACAAAATCACCTTTCAGACAGGAGTTGGAAATCTTCTCTGACCTTATTCATTAGATGGGTCATAAGAAGGCTATGTTTTAAATTTGGTGTACAAATATTAAAAAAAATATAATATGTTATGAGGCTATGTTGATTTTTGCAAATGCAGGCTCATAACTTTGTTAACATTCAATATTGTTACCCCAAATTTTCAACATAGCCATTTCTTCATAGCACTTCATGAATGTGACAGCTGTCATTTTTCAGCTCCTGCCCAAAATGTGTTTTTGCATCCTGAAAGTTGATTTCTGATCCCTGCATGAAATCACTTTTAGGCCAGGAGTTGAACATTTGCTTTGCCCTTTTCATGGGGCAGGGCCACAACAATGCTATGTTGAAAATTTGGTGTACAAATATTATAAACAACAAATTTAGAAGCCTATATTACATTTTGCTAATGAAGGCTCATAATTTTGGTAATTTTCAATATTTATTACACCCCATTCCTTGCCTGCAGCCCTATCAGCTCTGGCCAGAGTTTGTTCTATTAGCCTTAGTTTGTCCCCTTGTTCTATAAGCCTCAGTTTGTTTCCCCTTGTTCTATTAGCCACAGTTTGTGCCCCATTTTTCTATTAGTCTCAGTTTGTGTTCCCTTGTCCTGTTAGTCTCAGTTTGTGTCCCCTTGTTCTATTAGAATCAGTTTGGGCCCCTTTGTTCTGTCAGCCTCAGTCTGTGCCCCTCTTTGTATTAGTCTCAGTCTGTGCCCCTTTGTTCTATAAGTCTCTCTTTGTACCGCCTTGCTCTATTAGTCTCAGTTTGTGCCCTCTTGTACTACTGATCTCAATTTGTGTCCTTTTGTTCTATTAGTCTCAGTCAGTGCCCCTTTTTTTGTTATGCACAGTTTGTGCCCCTTGCTCTATTAGCTTCAGTCTGTGCTCTAATGTTCTAGTAGGCTCTTTTTGTGCCCGCTTCTTGTATGAGTCTCATTTTCTGCCCTTTTGTTCTATTAGTCAAAGTTTGTGACCCCTTGTTCTATAGGTTTAAGTTTGTGCTGCCTGTTTTATAAGACTGAGTCTGTGCCCCTTGCTCTTTTAGCCCCAGTTTGTGTCCCCTGACTCAATTAGCCTCAGTTCATACCCTTTTGTTCTATTAGTCTCACTGTATGCCCCTTGGTGTAGTAGTCTCATGGGTATACCCCTTGTTAAATTAGTGTAATGTTGTGCCCCTTGTTCCATTAGACAAAGTTTTTGCCCCCTTGTTCTATTAGTCTCAGTCTGTGCCACTTTTTCCGGTTAGACACAGTTTCTACCCCCTTGTTCTATTAACCACAGTTTGTGTCCCTTGTTCTGTCAGACACAGTTTGTGTCCCTTTGTTCTAGTAGCCTCAGTTTGTGTCCTGTCATTCAAAAAGCCTCAGTGTGAGTCTCTTGTTCTAGCTGTCTGTTTCTGCCATTTGTTCTATTAGCCTCAGTTTCTGCTCCCTTACTCTATGAGTCTCAGTTTGTGTTCCTTGTTCTGTTAGCCTCAGTTTGTGTCACCTTGTTGTGCCCCTTTGTCATATTAACCTCAACTTTTGCCCCCTCATTCTGTTTACCTGATTCTGCCTCCTTGTTGCATGAGCCTCAGTTTGGGCTCCCTTAACATAGAAACATAGAATTTGACAGCAGATAAGGACCGCTTGGCCCACCTAGTCTGCCCATTTTCCTACCTGATGGATAAGCTGCAGATCTTAGTTAACCAACAGCCTACTTCCTCCTACTCCCCCCACTAGGACTGCCTTATGTCTGTCCCATGCATTCTTGAATTCCCCACTGTTCTTGACTCCACAACCTCCTCAGGAAGGCTATTCCATGCATTCACAACCCTCTCTGTGAAAAAATACTTCCTCACATTACCTCTGAGCCGTCCCCCTCTATCTTCAAATTGGGCCCCTTGTTCTTGCACACCTCTTTTCTGAAAGATACTACCCTCTTGAACATTATTGATTACCTTGAGGCGCAGGGTTTCTATCCATTTCCCTCTCTAATTTCCTCAAGGGTATACATATTAAGCCCTTAGTCTCGCTTCATATGTCTTCTGGTGCGACCTGTACCATTTTGGTTGTCTCCTCTGGACAGCCTCCACTCTGTCTATGTCTTTGTGGAGATGGGTTCTCCAGAACTGCACACAGTACTCCAGATGGGGTCCCACCAACTGTCTGTACAGAGGGATAACAACTTTATGTTTTCTACTGTTGATGCCTCTTCCTATGCATCCCAATATCCCTCAGCCTTCCTTACTGCCTTCTCACATTGCTTGCCACCTTTAGATCATCTGATATAATTACCCCCAGGTCCCTTTCCATTTTTATTGTTGTCAGTACCTTATTCTAGTAGCCTCAGTTTATGCCCCTTGTTCTATCAGCCTTAGCCTGTGCCACTGTGTTCTGCTAGCTTCAGCTTGTGGCCACTTGTTATGTTAGCCTTAGGATATTTTCCAGTTCAGATATTCCCTAAATCATTTCAGTTTTGTCTCTGGCATAATAAAGGTAGGATTGCCTTCTTTGAGTTTTCAGTGCCACGCTACAGCTATTCCACTTTTTCTTCTACCCCTCTCACCCATTTCTCTGATAGTGATAATATATTTAATCAACTCCTTCATATCTCTGCAGAGTGCCTTTAAAGATTTCAGATGCTATCACTTAAGTCATTGAACATCGAAGTAGAGCAGGAACTGCATAATTTTCCTGCTTCAATATTTTTTTTCTTTTCCAAGGAGTGTGTTTGGTTTGTTGAATCAAAATGTATGTAGCCCTATTAAACATTGTACAAAGTTATGTTACCTTTTAATAGACCAACCAAAAAGTTTCAGTTCACAAGCTTTTGGGCCTATACAAGGCCTTGTTCCCTGTATCCTGCCTTCACCTGAAAAAGGGCTAATGAAGTCTTGAAAACTTGTGTACAAAAACTTTTTTATTGGTCCAATAAAAGGTATCATATCTTCTACTTTGTCTATCTTTTTGTAGGAGTATTAACCACAAGTTTGTCTGGCTACCCACTGAATAAGACATCTCTTTCTCCTTCCCAGATTTATTACACGCTGCATGTGTTCCCATTTCCTTCAACAGTTGTACCCTTCTCATGGTTTCTCTTATATTAGTCAGCATTTGTACTCAAGTAAAATTCAGGATATGCCTTTACCAGCTTTACCAAGTACTGGTTTCCTTGCTAATATCTGCAGACATGTCACAAATAACTGACTGGCCAGAGTTTAAGCAAGTGCCAGTGTATAGACCCCTTGGATCCAAAGCTTCTCCATCTTACTTTACATCCCATCTGTATCCCAGTTGCTGCCACTGTTAAACCTATTCTTTTACTTCAGGTGAGATGATATCCATCTGAAAGTGTGCAAGTATTGTTTCTTTCCATGGGGGGGTTGCAAACAAGACCTATACTGATATAGACACATATCCATCCTCCCTGCTTACTCCAAGGTTCTTGAGATGTGCTTCCATTTATAGTTAACTTGTTATCTTAACCAGCACTGCCTTCTCTCATCCTTGCAATCAAGCTTAAGGAAGAGGCATTCCACTATCTTCACCCTGCTCAGTGTTACTAGTTAATGTGCACTAAACCTTGGAAAATGGTCTTCTCATAATGGTGATACATAGCTCTCTCCAAGGCCTTTGATTTGGTTCATCAATTTCTTTTCTAAGAGAAACTTAGGACTCTAAGTCCCACAACTTAGATATCTAGGTCTCAGCCTAACATCGATTAAGTGGTTCAAAATCTACCTGAGCGAATGCACCTAATTAGTGTCAGTACAATGTACTAACTTGGTTTTAGCTAATATTAAGGTGGAAATACTACATGGCTCTATCCTCCATTCTCTACTATTCTCCATTACTGTAAAGGAGCTCCCAAAGCACTTCCTCACTTCTCCTAAATATATCCCTCCACCCACTTGCATTCATGGTACATGCAGATCTATGCAGATCCTTGTGTTCAGACAATTTTTGATAATCTATTCTGTTGATCCTCTAGGTATTTATGTGTTTCTATCATATCTGCATCTGCACCATCCCATCTTGCCTCAAATGAGTATTTGTTCAGGACAGGCTAACGTTCCACACAAGGCCTTTTCTGCATACATGGAATCATTTCCTGTGTACTGTTCTTCAGATGAACTCTCTCATTCTTTACATAACGGCCTCAAAATGCACACTGTACTTTAGGTCTGGCCTTAAAAGTGATCTGTAGAGGGTAGGATCACCTCTTGCCTTTTGCTGGTGAAGCTTTTGCCAATGCAGTCAAGTATGCTGTTGACCTTAGTATGCTGTATGTCTTATGGAACTGGCCTGATGTGTTAAGGTGTACAGTATATATCTTTGTTATTACATGTTTGTCACTTTTTACCATTGTAAATTTTCACAGTATGTAAATACTGTACCTTACATCATTTGAATTTTCTGTATTGTACTTTGCACTTGTCACTTTATTTGATATTATATTTTACATTTGTCACATTTTGTTTGCTGTAATTTCTAGCCACCTTGTAACCCTTGAAATGAGTTTTGGCTCAGTAAGCCTTTTCTCTAAACATATTTTAAATGGATAAAGTAATAATTACCCAAGGTCCCTTTCCATTGTTTTTTGCACAGTCTGACACCTACTAATCAATACTTTGATCTGGGGTTCTGTTTTCCAATATACATAACCTGGCATTTTTGCATTGAATTTGAGCTGCTAAACCATGGACCATTTCTTTAGCCTCTGTAGGACCCTTTTCATTGCCATAATCCCCTTATCCAAGTTCACCCACCAACACATTTTGTGTCATGTGCAAATAAATGAATCTTTCCTAGTATACCCTCTTCAAGTCACAACTGAACATTTTGAAGAGTACCACTCCCAAAACTGAACCTTGATTCATCCCACTTGTCACCTTCTTGGCCCCTAAATTGAGTTTCATTGACCAAGGTCTGAGGCACCACTACCATTTACCATCAGTAGTATATTTCAATATCACACTAGATGGAAACCGCATTGAGAAAATTAATATTTTTAAATATTTGTATGGCATGATACCTCCCATTCATAATACAAGCACATAGATCACATCTTAGTTACTGTGGGACCTAAGCTTAGCTTTTCAAAAGGACCAAATGTTGCTTCAGTGTGCATTTGAAAAGGCAGGAGGTCTCTCACTTTCTGCTCCTGATCACCAACTATGGGGACATCATATACAAATCAGTGAACAAATGTACTCTTCTAGCCCCAGACCATCTGTATAACAGTCTGTAGCATATGTTTGGTCATTTTGCCAGTGTGGAACAGTGGAATCAAAATTACATAGTAGCAGCACTCTGGCGTCACAACCTGATAGTACTATCAAATGTGTGATCACATCACCAGTACAGCAGTATGGGATCCAGCATTCTTTACATTCCTAGTGCTCATCACAAGCCACCATGTGAAACAGGCCAAAGCCTAATCTTCCAACAGCACTCACAATTTCACTTCAGGTGACAATGTACATCTATCTGTGGCTGCAGAGCACAAATATATGCCTTGGTCCTGTACCTAGCACAATTACATTTCATGGCACGGGGTCATAATGTCGCAAGACATTATGCCACATGCATATATTGTGCTACCAAAACAGCACGATATATTAAATGCAGCAAAAGTCTATATTTATGCGCAGGAATTGAGCCCAGTCCCAAACGCTCTGCCTGCTTCTGTCCCTGCCAGTTGCTCATCCTTTTGAGCCATGGTAGCTGCTCAGCAGAAGCCCATCCCAACAGAGGTAATATCCTCTGCCTCTGACAGTGACAGGGTGCAGTACTGCCCACAGAACAATTCATGGTATTGCACCCTCTTGCTATCCTATACTGCGCTTGTACAGTTTTGGGGTTTTGTAAATGCGCTATCAAGTGTATGACTTTTTTGACAGTATGCATTTCACATGCAACTTGATTTCCTCTATTTTAGACATAAACACATAGCACAATAGCACTAACTCTCTGCTACTTTGCACAATTCCTTCCCATAAAATTGGCTACAGATTGTTCTCATTTTTAAATTAAGCGTTTACATTAAGTGAATTCTTATTCTCTTTTTAAAAATTGTCTTGAAACCATGTATTACAAAAAACAATGAGTAGTGAGCCAGGATTACTCAGATATAATTGCATCAAGAAGTTCTGGTAACATGATTTAACCACATAAGCTTTGTTTTGTGGTTATCATGTTACCACAACCTCTTAACACAATTACAGCTTTTTTATATATGGTTCTCAATATATTATTCTATTTATGCAGGTTTATACTCATATGTGACTTGATCATCCAGCACTGTACTCTCTAACAAGCTGAGCTGGATAAGTCCCTCAGGCAGGCATGACTATCACTGGTTCTCTGCTATACAGCTGTGTATGCAGGAGAGACCCGGCTTATAGGATAGAAGAGGATAGGAGAGGATAGGATAGGATAGGATAGGAACTTTATTTGTATAGCACTCCTTCCCAGAGGCTCAGAGTGCTTAACAATAATAAAAACATACATATCATACATATTCAAAGTGACATACCACACAGACACAGACCATTCTGTCTATCCTACTCTCAATAATAAACAATATTCCAGTAAAACATATTAATAATGTATAAAACCATAATCTCAAATATGAAATACTAGTCAGTAGTGTAATAAATGTCATATGTCAGCAGGTGATAATGATAGTAATAAAATCAGATTGAGCAGCCCACTCAAAGAGCAGCATTTTAGGCCACTTTTAAAGTCTTTCACGAAGGGCCTCCCGAGATGTTGGGGTAACAAGTTCCACAGGGTCAGCATGGCAACTGAGACGCCGGTCCCCCAATTGCTGCAACCTAGCCCTGGGAACCATCAGGAGGCAACTCTTGGAGAAACGGAGAGCCCAAGATGAGTGATGAGGAATCAGAAGGTCTTGCAGATAGGCCAATCCTCCCAGTTATCTCTTAACTTACAACTTGCTTTGTCCAGTTTTATGCAATTGAGCAATATCTACCTGCTCCACTCATCTGCAGTGCCCAACTTCCTTCTCAACTTCCAGAATGAAGTGTGATTCTGATCGAAAGGCCTTTGCATATTCTGCCACAGATTGCTGGATTAACCATCTTCCCAATTTTGGAATGCCTCCAGCCTACAAGCATTCCAAACCAGTCTTTGCACCACCTAAGAACCTCTTGTACCTATTTTGGTTCAGCGTCACCAAGGACATCTTGCCAAGAGAATTATTGACCATGCCCCATTATAGTACATGATACGTTTATGGCCCAAATTTAATTATTGCTGTTATTGCACCTATGTTATCATGTAATGAATGATGTTTCAGATTTTATTTACTTTTACACTGTATTCCTACCTTATATGTTTATATTGCATGTAACTGCCCTTCTGCCCTGCTAAGTTCTACTGCTGCCAACCATAGTCCTCTCCAGGACCCACATGAGTATGTATCTGCCCTTCTGCCATGCTAAACTCTACTGCTGCCTACCATAGTCCTCTCCAGGACCCACATGAGTATGTAACTGCTTTTCTGCTATGCTGAGTTCTGCTGCTGCCTACTGTAGTCCTCTCTGGGACCCACACCAGTATGTAACTGCTTTTCTGCCATGCTAAGTTCTACTGCTGCCTACTGTCTTCCTCTCTGGGAACTACATGAGTATGTAACTGTTTTTCCTACCATGCTAAGTTCAACTGCTGCCTACCACAATCCTCTCTGGGATGCACATGAGTATGTAACCACTTTTCTGCCATGCTAAGCTCTACTGCTGCCTACCGAAGTCCACTCTGGGACCCACGTGAAAATGAGATGCTGCATCTCAATGGGTCATCAATAAATAAATATTCATTGCAAAAAACTTGGTTAATGCATCAGTTATGATTGATAGTACAGTGACAAAAGTTTGGAAATCCAGTGTTAGGGTGCCCACCCCTAATATGCCCCCCCCACCCTTCACACACCAACAAGCGTCGTGTGTGCCATGGGATTGTCAGGCCTAACTCTCACCCCGTACCATGTGCAAACAAGCTGACATGTTGCAGTATAGGAGAATGGGGTGAGAGTTAGGCTATTGCATGCCTGATTCCTGTTGGTGTGTGAAGGGTGGGATGGTGAGGGTGGGGTGGCAGGGGTGGGCACCCTAACATCGAATTTCCAAACTTTTGTTGCTGTGCTATCAATCCTAACTGATGCATTAATGGATTTTTTTGCAATGAATTTCCCTTCTTTTTGAGATAGTATAATAGTGTCCTGCGCTCCAATCCTGCAAAGTTATGCACATGCATAGAATAAATGTAATGGACACATGTAACTCAGACATTTTCAGGAATGTTTTTACCCAAATTGGCAAAGTTACAAGTGTGTGTAGAAACTGCACAACACACGCCTGTAACATGGCCATTTTTTTAAATTTTTTTACTAAATGTTTAACATGGGCTTTTTGATACCTCCCCTCATGAACACAGGAACTGTGATTTCGTTAATCCATCCTAAAAGTTGATTTTGCACAGCGACCATGCCATTCTGCACCACAGATGTGAAAATGCATTTAGGGCATGCTGTGAGGAACGACAACTGTACTGTTCATGAGGAGGCATGAAAAATGTCAATGTAGAAACCTGGACTGAAAATATTAAAATTGGCAAAGTTACAGTGTGCATAGAAACTGCACAGGTATGCATTGTAACACAGTCATTTTCTGGAATTTTGCACCAGGCTTTTAACATGGGTTTTTGGGAACCCACCTCATTAACAAAGGCAATTCTCATTTCATTAATCAGTCCTTAGTGCGATTCTGCATGCAGGGGCATGGGGAATATTGAGGTTGCAAGACATAATGCAGCATGGCACTATCACGCTTGCGCGATTAATGCCATGAGGCATCATGTCTTTTCTGTGGGGGCTACACCCCATTATGGGGCTGCACCCTGGACCCCCCCCCCAATAAAGATTCTCAACTTCGGGGGGGGTCCAACTCGGAGAGCACACCGGTCCGGGTTTAGCCATAATGCCATACGCTATTAAGCGTGCAACATTATGACCTGGTATGTTATGTGCAGCAACCTCAAAATCACCTTTCAGGTCTGATTAATGAGATGGCAGTGTCAGTGTTCATGAGGTGAGGTTCCAAGAACCCCATGTTGAAAATTTGGGTTCAAAACTCCTAAAATGGCTGAGATATAAGTTGAAAACCCCATTGACTGTTATCATTGTATTTTACCTTGATTCTTCAGCTTGCAGTTCACCTTTGAAGAGTGCAGACATGTCCCTGTCCAGAGAAGATGACAGCGTCAGACTTCTGGAGGTAAGGAGGGATAAGGGAGGTGGGTTCACAAAGGGAGGGTGGGGATGGGGGAGGAATGGGGAGACAAATGAGGGACCGTTTCCTTCTTTCAGGTATATATATATATATAAAAACAGACATTGGGGACAGTTTTCTTTTTACAAATGTTTAAAGTACAAATTCAATTTTGGGACACTGGGAGTGGGCTAGCCAGTGTCCCTGAGTACTGGGGGGGGGGTTACAAATGCCTAGGGATGTAAGTTTGTCAAGGATGAGGTTTTAATGATTTATTATTTGTTCATGAAATCATTAGTAAACAGTAGTAAATGTTGTGGCACTGTCATCATTGCTACATTATGATGACACTAGTGAAAGCCGTGGAAGTCCTGAATAAAGATCAAACGTCATGGAATCAATGACGTGTATGACTGCCATGACAAACTTACATCCCTACAAATGCTGATACAGGAATTGGGCACCCCGATGTTGGCTAATAAAATATTACAAGGGTCTGGCGTGAGGGAACCAACAACTGGATGGGGGGGATATGAATGCCAACACAGGGATTGGGCACCCTGATGTCGGCAAATAAAATATAACAAGGGGCTGTTGCGGGGGAACCAGCAACGGAGGATGAAGGGTGGGATATTTCACAGAGGAAGGTTGCAGGAAGGGTTCTGTGTCAGAGGGCAGAGGGTGGGACTGCACACAAGGGAGAGACAGGAGGGCTGTTTGGTAACTACAAATATGCCTCGGCCCCTTTGGAGCAGAAAGGATCAAAATATCCTTTGTTTAGGTAAACACCAGCAGGTGTTCACCTAAACCAGGAGCGGAAGCGATCCTGTCCTTAGAAAAATAATGGTCAGAAATGGTTTTGACCTTTTCAAATGGGCCACATTTAAGAAATGTTGCAAATTTGCAAAAGTTTTGCAAATGGACTTTCACAAATTTGTGACACTTCTAACGGCTGAAGTGTAAAAACATATTTCTGGCCATTATTTTTAAAATCTAATGGCGGGATCATGTTCCTCGGCCCCCGATTAGGTAAACACAACTGTTAGTGTTTACCAAGGAGCACTATGTTTGGAATAACAGCATTTTTTTCTGCCTCGCTAAGTTAAACAAGATGGTGGCTGCACGACACTACAGAGGCTATATGCGACAGTAAAATGTAGTGGTGGCAGCTTTCAAGAGGCATATATATGTTTTCCCAGAACAGAGTAATATTTTTTCACCACATTTTCAAAAGGCACATCAGTGACCCAACTGCAACTTCCCTGAGAATTTCAGACCAGATGGACAAACCGTTTGGGCTGTAGCGCCCCACCATAGAAATAGGCAAAATCCCCATTTTTGTGCATTTTTTAACACTCCACAGCTCCACAACCACACATCCAACCATAACGCAACTAGTAAGATCCAGAGACCTATGGCATCAGACCATGCATACAATATTTCAGGCACATCCGTCATATGGTTGCAAAGTTATTAAAGTGCAAACTTTTGGGTTTAACATAGAAGTGGCTAGGCAACACTAACTATAGCTGCACTACCATGCAGCTATAATTATTTCTGAGATCAACTTGATTTCCACTTTTGGTTGGCTACGTCTAAATCATGCTTCTAAGCATCTTCACACAAGCTCTCCAGTCTTAGTCTGCCTAACAGCTTAAAAACACTTTGTAGCTACAGTACCTAATCTTTTAGGTCTGCAGGAGAAGCTCCTTTCCAACAGTGAAACTCAGTTGTAGCACAGAAACATATAAAACCATAGAAGCTGACAATAACAAGAGACTGTACAACCCATCAAGTCAGCCTAGCTCTACTTAAGATCAGAAGTGATGGCTTTATTGGCCATTCATTCCCCTTATCACCCACTCCACTCCACTCCTCCCTCTGCCTTTACCAGTCCCATTTGTCTGCCCCACCAGTGTCTGAATCCTTCCACTGATGTAGCACATACAACTTCCTTTGGTAGTTTATTACACCTCTCTACTACCCTTTCTGTAAGAGAACATTTCCTGACCTCCTTCTTAATATCTCTCCCTCCTGCCAGCTTCATTGACTTCCCTTGGCACCTGTGTTTCCACCTAGTGTGAGCGATTCTCTGTTGTTCATGTTCTTTAGTCCATGAGGTACTTGAATATCTCTATTTTACCTCTCTCTTCTTGTCTCCAGGGTGTATATGTTGAGATCCTCCAATCTCTCCCAGTAGGACTTCCCTTATTGTCCCTGAATCATTTATCTTACCCTCCCCTGCTCTGCCTCTACACTATCCCTGCCATTTCTGAAATGTGGGATACAGAACTGCGAATAGCGTATCACCACTTTTTGTTGACACCCCGACGGCAAAACATGGAAAAAGACCATTACGGCGACAGTCATGGTAATAGTCCTTTTTCCATTTTTTGCCTTCCCCCAGTGTTCAGCCCCTCCCTGGACCAACTCCAACCTGGAGTTGGAATCCCAGAGTCTGGGGGGCACAGCCCCCCACAGAAAACACCCATGCAAGAGGTGGCACAATACCTGCATCGGTATAGTGCCATCACTGTGGGGAAGGTTGGCATTCTCGACGATGAGAAAACTTGATGCTTCCATGAATAATATTCCAAGTGTGTCCAAAGCAGCGATCTGAACAGAGGCAGGATCACTTCCTTTCTCCTACTGCTGATTCTCCTTCATATGTTTTGAAGCATTCTATTTGCCCTCCCAACAGGCATTTTGCGGTAGGCAAGGTTTTCAAGTTGTCCATAATTAACACACCCAAGTCCCTTTTCTCTGTCGTTCTCTGAACCTCTACTTCCCACATTCTGTATTCTGTTCTTGATGCCCATTCAGTATTGGAATTACAGGAGTGCTTGCCAGGGCACACATCACTGCCATTAAATTACAATGGGCAAAGGGGACTCAGTTTAAACATAAGACTCTTATGGGACCTCCCTAACTCCCAAAGTTCATAAAGTGTAATTCAAACACTGATGTGCATTACCTTGCACTTTTCATTAAATGGTCTCATTTTCACATTGCATTAAATGTCAACAGTTATAATCCATCTTTTCATACCCTAGGCAACACCTAAAAACTGTTAGTAGGATGCACCACTTATTACCCAAGGCTGCTACTGCAGCCTACCTAACATCATCATCTCCTCCTCTGTGACCTTCCATCGCACAAACTAATATTATATGGGGACTTTAACATTGATTGGTTATCCAGTAACAAAAGAACAGCCCACTCCACCTTGGCTGATGCTAATCTAACTCAACACATTACCGAACCCATAAGAAGGAATAGTGGAATGGGATACCACTCCCTGTTAGACTGGATACTATCCAGCTGTGCTCACAGAATAACTGCCTCAGGAGTATTACCTGACAGCATCAGTAACCACTCAGCAGTCTACTGTATCTGGAGGAATAATTCCCCTAACCCCGTCCCAAAATTGTAGAATCCCGTAATATGTCTTCCTTAAATCTAGCATCCTTCTTCAACTCCCTCAGTAATGTAAATTGTGACCCAATATGCACCCTGCCTACTATTGACCAAGCCCTGAATACCTAATCATCACTGTCACTGCTATAATTAACAGCCATGCACCACTACCTGACATATAGATCCAAAGGTGCCAGAGCCCCATGGTGACAAAAGATATAAAGAACCTTATGTCCAAACGTGATGTAGCCTGGAAAACGATAAGATGACTGGTCTCTCCTCAGACTGGCATGCATATAGACTGCTTTGAAATTCCTGTAAGTCTAAAGTAACCCATGCAAAGAGGACCTAGTATCCGTACAATACAAACATAAAAACTCAGTAACCCCAAAGAATTCTAGGCACAGATAAATTCCCTCCTTAAAGGTACAACTTCTACCTACCTATTCCAATTCACTTTCAGCAAACAACAAAGTACTTTCAGACCCAGCATCAATAGCTGAGGCTTTCAACAACTTCTTCACTGACCTCAGCAACTATGTATCTCACTTCACTACCTACCAAGACAAACAACCCACTCCAGCCATGAATCCCTATAGGACCACATCATTGCAATTCCACATCAAACTAGCCACCTGAAAGAGGTTCTCAGACTGCTCCAAAACCTCAAGGAACATGGCTCTCCTAGCCATGACACATTCGAGCCTAGGTTCTTAAAATGAGGAGCAACAGCACTTGCAGTGCCAGTTAGAAACCTGATTGATAGATCCTTTCTCAAAGGAAATGTACCCTCAGAATGGAAAATGGTACTAGTAACTCCACTCCACAATGGGGGATCAGCCACACTTGTCAAAAATTACAGGCCAATCTCAGTTCTCCGCCACTTTGCAAAGATTCAAGAAATAATTCTTTATAACCAATTGCAAGACTACATTGAACATCACCAACTCCTGTCACCCTGCCAACACGGATTTCACAAAAATTACAGTACCCTCTCTGCACTCATTAAAGTCACCTCAGAGATTTACCATGCCTCTGACCTTAGACTATTAATGGGAGCTATCTTTGTTGACCTCACCAAGGCTTTCGACCTGGTAAACCATGTTGATTAATCTTTCACATCCTGGCTCCATGACTACCTATCTGGTCACACCCAAAGTGTCAAATGGGGTAATTGTCAATCCCTTTTCAGACAGATTACCCATGGAGTCCCCTAGGGATCTATCCTGGGCCCCCTAGTCTTCTTGATATTCATCGATGAGCTGCCTAGCTTCTGAGGTGAGGCATCTGTTCAACTTTATGCAGATAATACCATACTATATCATTCCTCTTCTGATACCCAATGGCTTAATCAGCACCTGGAATCCGACTTCCACAGTTAGAAGCTTGGTTCCTCAAAAATAACTTACTATTAAACACAAAAAAATGATACCTATGCTTTTCCATCTCCTCTCCTATAAAATGTCTCTTAATATTGAACTTACCATCCACTCCAGTAATGGGGAACCCCTTGAAATGGTACTTTCCTTTAAATACCTGGGAATCTTGCTTGATCCCAACTTCTTCTGTGAGGCCCATGTCCACAAATGTGCCACAACTATTCACCAAAAGATTGATCTGCTATACCGTATTCATCCCATACTATCGACTACTTCCTGTCTTAAGATTGCCACAGTACTGCCTCACTTCTGTCTCTGCTATCTTACGGGGCTCCACTATTCTTATCAATAGGCCTCTCCCACAAACAAACTGAAACAACTATATCATATGATTGGATGCTTTGCTCTTGGAGCATCCCTCTGTCAACACCACTGCTCTGTACTATCATCTCTGGGCTGGCTACACTGCAAACACAAATTTCAATACTCCTCACTTTGCCTTTCCTATAAGCTCACACATCTCTACACTCCACCTAGCCTTTCTAACATCATAGTACAAAAAACAGTCCAGACGGTCTCTCCACTCTACTACTCTTTCACTACTAGACATACCTAAAACTCGTCTATCTGCAGGCAGAAGATCCTTTGCCTATGCTGCCCCCTCAGCTTGGAACTCCTTTCTCCCATCTATCCTCTCCTGTTCTACCCTTCCTGACTTCAAACTTGCCTTGCATAACTACCTCACTGCCTCAGGAACCTGTACCTGCCTCACCTTGACTAACAGATTACTGCTCTCATCCCTGTCTCCTAAAACTCTAAAGCTTATTTCTCCTATCCTCAACAACCATTGCATTGGACATTCTTACAGATAATATATTGTATTAGTTGTTATGTTAATTCTAGACTTAGTATAGCTCTGTGCCTTCATGCATAGAAACATAGAGGTTGATGGCAGATAAGGACTGCAAGGCCCATCCAGTCTGCCCATTTTTTCTACCTTATGAATGTGCCACACACCTTTACACTGTCAATGACCTATCTATCCATATTCATCTGTATTGCTCCCTTATGCCTATCCCATGCCTGTTTGAAGCCCTGCACTGTATTCATCGCCACCACTTCCTGAGGTAGGCTGTTCCATGCATCTACCACTCTTTCTGTGAAAAAGAATTTCCTCACATTCCCCCTTAATCTGACTCCTCTATTCTGATGCTGTGTCCTCTTGTCCTGCTATTTTCTTATATTTAAACATTTTAGACTCTTTCACATTGTTAATGCCCTTAAGTTGTTTGAATGTTTTGATCATATCACCTCTCTCCCTCCTTTGCTCAAGGTTATACACATTGAGCTCCGTTAATCTGTCCTCATATGTCTTCTGATGCAGTCCCTGCACCATTTTGGTTGGCCTTCTCTGGACTGCCTCAATTTGGTTAATGTCCTTGTGAAGGTGTGACCTCCAGTACTGCACACAGTACTCTAGATGGGGCCTAACCAGTGTGCTGTAAAGAGGGACTATTACCTCCCTCTTACAACTTGTGATTCCCCTACTAATGCACCCTAACATCCCCCTAGCCTTACCTACTGCTTTAGTGGTTTGCTTGGATGATTTCAGGTCATCGGTGATGATGATGCCCAAGTCTCTTTCTTCCTTTGTGACTGCCAGCAACTCCCGTCCCAGCCTATAGGTGACTTCAGGGTTTCTCTTCCCTATGTGCATGATCTTGCACTTCTTTGCATTAAATCCCAGTTGCCACTCTTCTGACCATTTTGCTAGTTTATCCAGATCTCTTCTCATTCTGCCCACCCCATCTGGATCATCTACTTTGTTGCAGATCTTGGTGTCATCTGCAAACAGACAAGCTTTACCCTCTAGTCCATCTGCAATGTCACTAATGAAGATATTGAAGAGGACTGGCCTCAGAACTGATCCTGAGGAATTCCACTTGTGACTTGCATCTCTTCTGACTGTATACCATTTACCACCACTCTCTGTTTCTGTCCATCAACCAGTTTGCCACCCATTGAATGTTGTAAAGTACTTGTCATTTGTACCCTCCCGGGTTGCCCTGAAAAAGGGACTGCATGGTCTCAGTGGGCCTACCGGTTACCAAAATTCAAATAAATAAATTTGTCTAGTCTCTCTTGAGTCTTCCTCATGGCCCTAACCATCTCCTTGCTGTCCACTCTTCCTAGATCTTTGTGTCATCTGTGAAGGGCTGATGTTCCCTAAATCACTACACTAATGTCACAGATTCAGATGTTAAAGAGGACTAGTCCCAACACTGATCCTTGTGACACCCCACTGGGGACCTAGCCTATCTTTGAGTACTCTCTGAAGGCAATCCTCTGGGTTTTCCTACTTAGCTGATTCCTTACCCACCCTGCAGTCTTAATCACTACCCTGAGATCATAGCTGTTTTTCACCAGTCATCCACTTGAGACAGAATCCAAGGCTTTACTAAAGTTCAGGTACAATATGTCAACTTCCTGACCCTCATCTACTGCCTTCTTCACTCAGTCAATGAAATTGACCAGGTTTATCTGACATGACCTCCCTCCTATGACCCCATGCTGCCTAATGTCCTGAAGACCATTTGCCTCCAGGAAACCCATCAGCCTGTCATTTGTTATGGCCTCCAATAACTTCCCTGCTATAGATATCAGACTGACGGTACATAGTTTTGGTTAATTTTCTCTTCCACTCCAGTGCAGGGGCATCACATCTGCTGCCCTTCAGTCTCATGGTACCATCCCTGTTTCCAAGGGCAGTTCGATGTGCTTACACAACTGAATGAGATAATATGAGATAATGCTTGTGTAACCTGAGTTTTCTTTGTGGCTTTCCACTTCTCTATCCATGGGATATACCACCCTGTAGGAGTACGATGCAAGGAACCTTAGAGGAGGATTCCCTCTCTACAGGTACTGGGAATGAATGCGTCAGCTAAAGGTAGGGTAGGAAGAAGCCCAAAAACAATACCTAAAGATGTTAAGCATCGAAGAGGGGAGGATGATGAATAATTTCTGAGAAGAGAAGGGCTAACTTCTTAAGGAGAGAGGGGAAAGCTGAGGCCACCATCCTTCTCCATCCAACAGCGGAACCTAACTAAATAATGAGAAGAAATCACTAACTCTGACTAATTTTATGACTATTGGCATGGAGGAGAGGAAAAACCTCCTTTGAGGAGGAAACCTCTGGGGATCCAAGGCCTAGGTCGCCTTCCCTCCAGGCTGACAACGTTTGATTTGAGGACATATGTCAGTAAAGATAATAGTTCACAGATGAGGAATATAAGGAAGGAAGATGATGATGGGATAGGGAAAAACCCCAGAGAAGCACAGAGAAATGAAGTAGCAGGGCCCCAAGGAGGATATACTTGAGTAATCGATGGGAGATAGTATATCAGAGGAGCAAGGGTGGGAGGAAGTAGATCCATGTACAAGTCGGAGGAGCAAGGGGTACCCAGATGTGCTCATGAGGAGATTCCAGAGCTTGACTGAGCGATGCGAGGGAGTAGTTACTGAGGTTGAAGAGGCATACTTGATAGGCGACATAAAAGTTATGGTGGTAATGCCCAAAAAGAATATCAATAATGGGGCCATAGAGGAGTGAATCCTGGCTAGTCAGAACAGAATAGGAAGAGGAGACAGGACTGAACTTGAAAATGAACTGGTACAAAGGAAGGAAAAGGAAGGAGGCTCCTTGAAAGGAGGTAAATGTAGAGGCCAAGAAGGAGATCCAGAACCAGAGGCAACTCAGGCTAAACAATCGAGAACAAACTGGATGAGGTATAATGAGGAGGAGCAAAATGGATGATGAAGGATGAGTAGAGAGGCTAACAACGGCATGAAGCCATGATGGCTGGTACTAGAAGGTGCTAGGACAAGGAAGGTAAATTAGGAATGAAAGAGGTACAAAGAGGATTGAAGCCATGGAGGCTGGTACAGGAAAGTGAGATATGAAAGGACAAAGGATGGAGGAGGTCAATGGGGTAGCATAGGATCCAGCTGATACAGGAGCAGAACAGCAGGAAGGCGATCTGAATGAGTGGCATCAGAAATGGAATCAGAACTGTAATAGGTGAGAGTAGGATGAGGCTGGACAGAGCCCACCAGAGCTTGAGGCCATGAAGGCTGGCCTGTAGGCCAGACTGATGCAGTCTATGCATGGTAGGATAGGGGAACCCCAAGAGAAACACACAGGTGTAGCAGAGGAGTAGGAGGATGAGACAGATGAGGGAACACAGGAGCAAATGAACCATGATAGGCATGACCAAAGAAAGTACAATAGCAGGCCAGATAGAGCAAGAGGAGAAGGCAGACATGGCAGGAAACCACGAGAACATATTGAGGGAAGAGGATACTGAAACGTCGTGGAAATGTCGCCATCCAGAGGCAATAAGAGGTCATACCACACACGGAAACATATGAATGTGCCAGCAGAAACATGCCCATCAGCTGCAATGAAACATTGCAAAGCGCAATAATTCGCACACACAAAGATACCCCAGCACCACAGAGGGCTACTGATGTCCTGAAAATAGTATAGCTGCCTCAGGACGCATAAAATGAGAAATCATGAAACTAGGGAAAGAAAACAGCCCTAATCACAAACCATGGTGGGCCCCACCAGTCCTAGACACGCAATGCAGTACAATAAATGCTCCGCATGCAGGCCACTTACCATGAGTTGTTAAAGAGGGCACTAGGAGTGCCAATACTGAGAGATTGAGAGGTAGCCAGGACAGCAGAGGCAGACACAGGCTTTTTTTCTCAGCAGAAAAAGTGCCTTTAATTATCAGGGTTTACTCTGACTCTTGGAATGCACACGGGTAACATTAACAGCCTGACTGGTGATGAAACTGAAGAAATTCAATTGGTAAGCTTAAGCAGCACAGAAGATTTGAGCAAATGGCCAGAAGGTGTAGCACAGGAACAAGAAACAGGAATACCTCCACAAACGCACCATATAGTAGAGACAATAAATGGGTCTAGCCACATAGCTCAATGAGGAAGGAACCTGTGCATCGAGAAACAGCAGGAAACTCACGGAGAAATGGCAGAATTGAGGGGAAAATCAGAGTGATGCGATAGTCAGAGCAGGTGAGAGGTATGAATAAAAATCAGAGGAGCCATGAATGAAAAGAATGAGGCAAAAAATGGAGCAAAATGAGAAGCGGAGCACACCAAAGGCAGCAAGTGAAAGAACATGATGGCCCTGGAGTGGAGCCAGCAGCACATGAGAGAGTGAAGGGACGATGCAGAAAGAAGGAGCGGCAAGCAGGACAGAGCTATGAGGGAGAAAATCAGCTGAGGTAGGGGGAGGCAAGAGATGGGGAAAAACATGGCTGAAGCCAGGAAAAAAACAGCAGTGAGGCAGGCTCAGGGAGTGGCGTGGATGACAGGCAAGGAGTGAAGGTGAACAGAGGATACAAGGATACGGGAGGGAGCGAGGAGGAGAACAGACAAAAGCCACGAGCGAGCGGCAACGGAGGGTGTACCAAACAAAAAAAAGAAAAAAAGAGCGAGGATGAGATGACAGACAGGAATGAGCAGCATAAAAGAGGCACTGCATGAGTGGCAGGTGGGGAGGGGGAGGAGCTGAGAGAGAGCGCCGCATAGCCACTGGCAAAGGAAGCAAAACAGCTGCAAGCGGCAAACAAACGGAGAGGAAGGGGGAGCCCATATGATGGCTGCCGAACAGCGGTAGCAAAGGAGCCCACAAGAAGCGAGAGGCTGAGGGAAGCGGCAAACCAAAGAACGAGGGAGAAAAGGCAATGTGCCAGGAGAGTGAGCCAGAGGCGACCGTAGGGAAAGGAGAATAAGGCTGAGCTGGGGTTGATGAACAGCGCCGCTTCCGGCTGCAACAAAAAAGAATCCTGGCAAAGCCCAGGATGTAGTGACCTTTTAAGCTCAATGGGGGAGTGACGTAGTTGCTCCGCCCATCGAACCTCAGGCTTAAAGCCCTCCCATTAAAGAGATCTCCCAGTGGTGTAGCCAGACCTTGCACCATTTTTTTCAGTACCTGTGGATGTAACCTGTCCAGGACCATTGATTTACCATCATCAAATAAGTTGACTGTTTTTCAAATTACATGCTAGGAAGTGATCCTGAGGTATTCCTGTATCTGTTTCAACAATTCTTATGTTTGCTTGTGCATGCAGTGCACAAGAAACATATTGAGACAGTACACCATTGCAGAGGTGTGGCAGTGTTGTGGCCAGTGCAGCGGTCACTTTAATGGGCGCTTCCCTCGGCCACCAATTAATGCTGAAGCTGCCGATGATGGCAGTTTCAGAGTGAGTGCCACACTTGAAAGAAATCTGCTGCTGCAATCAGGGGCAGTTTCGTCATTGCAGCGGCAGTCCCCCCTCCCTCCCAACCAGGCACACGCAGGACAAAAAATTTAAATGTTAGCTCCCTCTCACTGCTGCTGCCCACCCGCACCCTTTATTCTCCATCCCCTGCCAACACTGGGGTGCTCAATCCCTGTGTCAGCATGTATTTCCCTTCCCCATTAATGTGGCACACTGAGACCCCACTCCAGTGTGCTATAAATACTTTGATGTTTCCGACACTAGGATGCCTACTCCCAATGTCAGATGCACCACCCTCCCAATGCCCCTGTGTTCTCAGCCCACTTTGGGGTGCCCAATCCCCAGGTCAGCATTGATCCCCCAGTACTCTGGCACACTGAGAGCCCACCCCAGTGTGCGAAAATCAGTTTAGTTAATATCTCACCTGTAGAAAAGAAAACAGCCCACAATGTCTTTTTTTTAAACCTGAAAAAAAGAAAACAGCCCTAATCATTCCTGCCAGCCCCTCCATAACTCTTCCCCTCCTTCTGTACCTACTTCCCCGCACCCCCTCACCCATACTTACCTCCAGAGATTGGCAGCAGTGATCTTCTGTGGACCAGGAACACGTCTGCACACTTCAAAAGACCAACCGGAACTGAAGAAATGCGGTAACCCTATAATGGCAGTCAGTGGGGGTTTGAACTTAGGTTGATAGCTCATCCAATTTTTGGAGTTTTGGTCCCAAATTTTCAACATGGGGTTCTTGGGACCCCACTTTGAGAACACAGCCACTGTCATTTTGTTTCTCTGTCCCAAAAGGTGATTTAGCAGTCTCTATGCGGAATCACCTTTTGGGACCAATTAACGAAATTACAGTGCCACTGTTCATGAAGTGGGGTCCCAAAAAGCCCTTGTTACAAATCTGGTTAAAAAAATCCCCAAAATGACTGTATTACAAGTGTCTGTTACGCAGTTTCTATGCACACTCTTAACTTCATCAGTTTTCAATATTTTCTCTCCAAATTTCCAACATTGCCATTTTTTACACCCCCTTATGAGCAATATAGCTGTCATTTTTTACATCCTTCCTGATATGTGTTTTTGCACCTATGGCGCAGTCGCTGTGCAAAACCAACTTTTGGGACAGTTTAATAAAATCCCAGTGCCACCGTTCATGAGGAGAGGGCTCAAAAAGGCCATGTTGAAAATTTGGTGAAAACATTCAAAAAAATGACTGTGTACCAAGTGTACATTGCACAGTTTCTATGCACACTTGTAACTTTGCCACTTTTTCATATTTTCACTCCAGATTTTCAACACTGCCATTTCTTCACACCTCCTCATGAACAGTATAGCTGTCATTTTTCACATCCTGCCCAAAATATGTTTTCGCACCTGTGGCACCAAATGGCACACTTGCTGCGTGAGATCACCTTTTGGGATTGAGTAATGAAATGATACTGCCACTGTTCATGAGGTGGGATCCCAAATAGCCCATGTTGAAAATCTGGAGCCAAAATAGCAACAAACACTCGGGGCATTAGGGTTTCCAACCGTAATGCTCACCCTGTACAAACTGACAGGTGTCGGGGTGTGACTTGTGGTCATCGGCAGTAATGCTCATGCCATTCCACCCCCCACCCTGCAGCCACTGACAGGCATCAAGGTGTGCCTTGGGGTCTTGGTCCTAACATCACCCCATTCCCTACTGCACCCATCTCAGCTTATTTCCTTATGAATGGGATGGTTATGGCCAAAGACCTCAAGGTGCACTGTGATACCTGTCAGTGTCTGCAGGAGTGGGGTGAGGTGGAATGGCATGAGTGTTATGGCGATGACCAAAGGACGCCTAACACCTGTCCACTGTCTGTGGGGGGGGGTAGGAGACAGTGTTACTTCAATAAACCAGTTTTGGTTTGAAGATAGAGGGGAATGGCTCAGGGCAATGTGAGGAAGTATTTTTTCACAGAGAGGGTGATGTACACATGGAATGGCCTTCTTGAGGAGATCATGGGGTCAAAAACAGTGGAAATTCAAGAAAGCATGGGTAATTCTTGTGGGAGTAGGAAGAAATAGGCTGTTGGTTAACTAGAATCTGCAGCTTATCCAGTAGGTTAGAAATGGGCAGACTAGGTAGGCCAAGCGGTCCTCATCTGTCGTCAAAGTCTATGTTTCTAATACTTCACTGCCATTCCTATTACGATCTCTCTAACTCCTGCACTACCAATCCCAATATCAGCAAGCACACATTTGGCACTGACAAATGCTTGTATATTACGTTCGAACCCAGGAAGGGACAGGGAGATTCTAAGCATGGAATGAAAAGAGTCTCTTACACTATGCTTTGCTGTGACTTCCTTGCTGGTAACGATACAGGAGATCAAACATGCTAACTTCAAGTGACTTATGCTGGATAACAGTTTTGTCAGTGTACCCCAGTTTCATCCCAGCATTTGATACATATCAAGGCTCTCTTGAATCAAACTCCTGAATGACTCCTGATAGCTGGTAGCTGACAGCTATGGCTGCTGCTGCAGTTGTTCCTGTGACTGATTTTGCCATCTCAGGAATTGTGACTTGTAGGAAGAGGTGCAAGAAGGCCCCTTTTTATGTTTGCTTGCACGCATGTGCAAGAAACATAGTGTCATCATCTGAGTTTTTGGAGGTGTGGCATCCTGTCTTCCAATTCAGTCAGTGTGTTTGCAGGTGCAGCCACAGTTCACCAATGAATGCTGCAGCTGTCTATGACAGCAGTTGAAAATGCAGTGCCGTACAGTTGAAAGGGAGAGCTATGCTTCAGTGAGCAGCGATAAGATATCACATGCTCATGCACGCCTCCACACATACACGCATATTGCATGTTCATCGTCCCCCACGTACACACTGTATGGCCAACAGGGGTGCCTAATTCCCTGTCAGTTCTGCTGCATCTCCCCAACACAGTTCCAGGTGCCCGCGCTGGGAGCCCACCTCAGCATGGCAAAATTCTATGGCCTACGGGAATGCACCAATCCTCCATCGGCTCCACTGTTTACCCTCCCCCCGCCAACTACCAGGTGCCACGCTGGGAGCCCACCCCAGCGTGGCAAGAATCCGTATGGCTGACGGGGGTGCCCAATGCTCCTGTCGGTTCCATCGCTCCCCTAAACAGTTTTTCCAGCTGCCACGCTTGGGAGCCCATCCCAGTGTGGCACAAGTCCCTCATCGTCCTCCTAAAAAGAAAAGCACCTGAAAAGAAATAACCTTCCCTCTCTGACTGTCCGACCCCCCCTCCCCACACGTGCCCACCCTCTGCACAGCCCACCTTCCCACACCCGCACCTCATCCCATACTTACCTCCGGAGTCCGGCGCAATGATCTTCGGTGGACCGGGAACATGTCTGCTCTCTTCAAAGCTGACCGCGAACTGAGGAAATGCTGGTAAGCTGTATAATGTGATAAATAGGGTTTTTTCAACTTTGATGCATATCTCAGGCATTTTTGGGCATTTGTTCACCAAATTTTCAACATGGGGTTTTTGGAACCCCTCCTCATGAATTCTGTCACTGTCATTTTGTTAATCAGGCCCGAAAGGTGATTTCTCGGTCACTGCATGGAACCACCTTTCAGGACTGATTTACAAAATGACAGTATCTGATTCATGAGGTAGGCTTCAAATCCTTATGTTAAAATTTGAAGAAAATTTCAAAATGACTGTTTTGCAAGGATGCGTTGCGCTGTTCCTACGCACGCTCGTAAGTTCACAAATTTTCAATATTTTCACTCCAGATTTTCAACATTGCCATTTTACCACACCTCCTTATGAGCAGTATAGCTGTCATTTTGCACATCTCACCCAAAATGTGTTTTCACATATGCGCACAATGGCTCACTCGTGACTGAAATCAATGTTGGGGACAGATTAAGAAAATCACAGTGACACTGTTCATGAGCAGAGGTGTTAAAATGGATAGGTTAAAATTTGGTGAAAAAGTCCATAAAATGACAGTGTTACTAGCAACCATTACTGGTTCCACGAACCTCGTAGTTCATGGATTTCTAATATTTTCAGTCCAGATTTCACCTGGCATTTTCCACACTTCCTTATGAGCAGTACAGCTGTCATTTTTCACACCATGGTTGAAATGTGTTTTCACCCTTCCAGTGCAGAAATGCGTAGTCACTGTTGGAAATCACTGTGTGGGATAGATTAAGAAAATCACAGTGACACTGTTCATGAGCAGAGGTTCCAAAATCCCTGTGTTGACAATCTGCTGTAAAAAAATTCCCAAACTAATTGCATTATGGGTGTGCGTTGCACATTTTCTACACATGCTCATGACTTCACCAGTTTTTTAATATTTTCACTGCAGGTTTTCAACATTGCCTTTTTTCACCTCCCCATGAACAGTACAGCTGTCATTTTTCACATCTTGTTCAAAATGTGTTTTCACACCTCTAGTGCCAAATGACGGAGTCGCTGTGCAAAATCAGCTTTCTGCAACGAACTGATATTGCCACTGTTCATAAGGTGGGGTCACAAAAACCCATGTTGAAAATTTGAATGAAATGCTAACGAACGCCTGGAAGCGTTAAGGTTTCTGACCATAACGCCCTCACCTCTACAAATTGAAAGGCATCAGGGTGTGACTGGAATTCTCACCTGTAATGCTCATACCATTCCACACCCTGCAGCCACTGACAGGCATCAAGGTGTGCCTTGGACTCTTCGGCCCCAAAGTTCACCCCATTTTCCTATACAGCACCCATCTTACCATATTTCCTGATGGAATGGGGTGAGCATAAGGGCCAAAGACCCCAAGGCACACCATGACACTTGTCGGTGTCTGCAGGGTAGGGTGTGGTGAAATGGCGTGGCCGTTATGCCTGATGACCCAAAGGCACACCCCAATGCCTGTCAGTCTCTGCAGGGTGGTGGCGGGGTTGGCTTCAGTTCAATACTTCACTGCCATTCCTATTATGTAGCTCTCTAACTCCTACACTACCAATGCCAATGCCAGCAAGCAAACATTTGGCATTGACAAATGCTTGTTAATCCTACTGCTGGATTGTGAGGAACAAGGTCTTTATTACATTGCTGTGTTAGGGACACATCTGGAAATGAGCATTTCCAGCTCAGTATATCTTCCTGGTGAAACTTTTAACTAACTAACTAACTAAATAAAAATGTGCCATTGGAAAAGAAATAATTATCAACTCCCTGAGGATAAATTCAGAAGATACGTGATTCAGCAGTGCAGCTATCTACAGTTATTCCAAGCTGTTTATAAAATGTGTCCAGAGATCTGAGAGGCAATATGGTCTAGGGCTTAGTGCACTAGCTTGTGAACCAGGTGATCACAGGGTCAAACCTTACCAGAGTCAAATATTCACTGTTTGACCTTAAGCAAGTCACTTAGGGCCAGATATTCAAAGCAGATCGCCGGGCACAAATCCGTTGTGCTGGATTAGCACCGAATTTGCGCCCGACTGCAATATTCAAAAGGACATTTAGCACCAGTGCTAGGTGTTAGCATCAACGCTAAATAATAATGTATGCAGGGGAGGGACTGAGGGGATGGGCCCTGAATGCCGGCACACCGGCATATTCAAAGTCTAACACGCTTCTGAGCGTACGCGCGACCTGTAACGCGCTAAATACCACCAATGAAAAGCTGGCGGTAATGCAGCAGTGCCCACACACACACACACACACACACACACACACACACACACACACACATGAATCCCAACCCCTGTTGTCCGTAAAGTAAAGATGATACCCTGGTAGTTTAGTGGTCCCCCCACCCCCAAAGCACAGCTCCGACCCGTAGAAATTAAGATAAATATAATTTCCCTGGTAGGCTAGTAACCTCCCACCCTGAACGTCTCCTCTCCCCACTGAAAATCAAATATATATATTTTCTCTGGTAGTCTAGTGGTTTCCCCACTTGGCAGTGACACCCCAGCTCATCCAATCAGACTCCAGTACAGAGCCGGCAACCAGCTCAGCTCTCCTCTCACCACCATGGCTGGCCACCGACTGAGGTACAAATAGGTGCTACTTCATTACAGTAGCTCTCATTTGTACCTCAGTCGGCAACCGGCAGTGGTGGTGAGCGAGCTGAGCGGTCGCCAGCTCCGTTCTGGAATCTGATTGGGATGGGCGCACTGCCAGGTGGGGAACCACTAGACTACCAGGAAAATATAAATATTTAATTTTCAACGGGGATGGGAGCCATGCTTGGGGGTGGGAGACCACTAGACTACCAGGGAAACAAGTGATTTTTATTTCAACTGGGGTTGGGATACATGTTGGGGTGGAGGGACCACTGAGACTATCAGGGAAACAAATTAGTTTTATTTAAAACAGGGTCGGGAAATGCTGGGGTGGGGGTGGGGGACCACTGGACTACCAGGAATGGAACCAACATACATGGGAACAGGGACCATGATGGCTGAGAAGGGCTGCCTGGCCCAGCCTGTCTGCCCAGGTCCCTCTATACTGGATGGCTGCACTGCACAGCCCAGTGACCCTACAGCTGACATCCCCACACCCCCAGCAGGTTTGCCTTATGCCTGCCCCATGCATACCTGTGTTCCACCCTCACCTGCTGTTGGTGTGGGGTGGGGCATCATCCAGGGCACATGTGGCCACTGGTAGTGTGTGTCTATAGCTATATATAAAGGGGATACATGATGGGTGACTGTGAAATATGGAAAATATTTGCACAAGTGCAGAGTGAACTGTGACAACATCACGAGAGCCGAAGGCATGAGTGATATTAGTGCAGTTCACTCTGCACGAGTGCAAATGTTTGCCATATTCCATAAGTCGCACATCATGTATGCGATTTATACAATAGGGCCAGTATCCTTTGGGAACATTTGTTTCTGTGTTTTCTCCCTGTTTACTCTGTTTTTTTATTTTGGTAACTGGATAAGTTTTTAAGGGGACCTGGGAGCACTGTGCAGTTAAGTGATTTGTTCAGAGTCACACAGTATTGAAATGGAAGTTGTGAGAATCAAACACTGGTCTGGGCTGCTGGATGTAGGAATTTTGTTCATTGCTTGTTACTCTAAACTCTAGGCTATACTGACAGCACTGTTTGTGTGTGGTCTGAGTGTGTGTAAGTGTTTCTGAATGGGCTGAGACTGTTAGACACTATGAGAAACAGGTGCATGTGATTTGCAATGATAATTGTGTTACCTGCAGCTAGGAGTGAGAAACAGACTGGGCTGGATATTCAAACTGCGCCATTCTGAGGTGCAAGCCCTTGCGCTGCGCAAAATAGTTGCGCTGGGGTGTGGCCCAGGCGATATTCAAAGGAGTTGCGCTATTGAGCAACTCCTTTGAATATCACCCCCCAGCCACAGCCACTGTGCATGGCGCAGTGGAACTTGCGCCACCGACAAGTGGTCAGAGTGGAGCATTCAATTTGCGGTGGCGCAAGTACCATTGCGCCATGCGCAAATTTCCGATATTCAAAGGTGACATGCAGATGGGGCCATAATTCATGCAAGGCACGGGGGCCATTTGCATCTATTTTATGGCCCATTTGCATGCCATTAGCATGCGGGTGCACCCGATCCCGAGGACTTGCGCCTGGCGCCCTGCCAAGAGCAGCAGCCATTGGGGAACAACGCCCCCTGCAGCCCGATCGCGGGCAAAATAGTAAATAATCCCCCCACCCCACCCCACTGGGCCGATCGTGGGCAAAATAGTAAATAATCCCCCCACCTCCCCCACTGGCCCGATCGCGGGCAAAATAGTAAATAATCCCCCACCCACCCACTGGCCGATTGCGGGCAAAATAGTAAATAATCCCCCACCCCCACTGGCCCGATCGCGGGCAAAAGCATTAATCTCCCCCTCCCGACTATCCGTCGCGGGCAGCAAAGTCCCAAACTTATTCCTGGTGGTCCAGTGGACGATAAGCCAGATCGCGGGCTGCATAGATGTAAAATAACCCCACCCCGAACTTATCCCTGGTGGTCCAGTGGACCGATAAACCCGATCGCGGGCTGCATAGATGTAAAATAACCCCTCCGCCCCAAGACCATATCCCTGGTGATCTCGTGTCCCCCACCCCACCCCACCCCGAGCCCCACCACCCCGCTCCCCCGCGGCTGGCGGCGGCAGCATCCACCCGCCTGCCCGCCCGCCGCCCGCCGACTGACTGCCCAGTAGGCTGCACACCCATTGGTGCAGAGCAAGAGCCAATGGTCGTGCAGCCCATACCGCATAAGACAGTCCAGATTTGTGAATGAATCTACATATATATCTAAATATATCTATATATCTCTCTATATATATCTATGTATAAAAATATATAGTGTATATATATATATATATATATATATACACACACTGTATATATATGTAGATCATTATGTACTGCTTGCAGTGCTGCATAGGTATGTTGTATGCACTGCTTGCACCTGCCAGCACACAGTTCCTACTGCTTCCAGCCTGTGTTTCTATTCTGACCAACAGGGGATGCTGTGGGCATGCCTTGGCCTGCAGCATCCAGCCTGTACTTAAATTCCAACCAAAAGGGGGAGCTTTGTGCTCCATGCAGTAGCTCTGGGCAAACTGCATGGTAATGTATGCTAAGCAGCACTTAATGAGATGCAAATGTACCTGTTTGCCCACGGATTACCCAAGTAGGCTCATTTGCATGGGAGCTTTCAATATAACTCCGTTTGCCCCCCGGCTAACCAGTTTGCACCAGGCTAATGTGTTAGAACTGTGCAATCAGGTTAGCCCCGGGCAAACCTCACTTCAGCAGAGCACAGTACTGCAGTGTGTGGCTTACATTGTTGTTTGCAGTCATACCTCTCAATCGTCCCTGATTTTCAGAGACAACCCTGATTTTACCTCAATGTTTTACTCTGTCCCTCCTAAACATTGTGTTTCCATGACTAAACAGTGGGGGTTGTAAGCATACAATAATATCAGACATTAATATTACAGACGTGTTCTTGCTTAGAAAATGCATTTTACACTACACCACTTATTCTACTAGCTTCCTGAGTGAATATCATCAATTCTTAAGATGTGTCCCTGATTTTAAACCTTTGTCCCTGATTGTTTTAAGCCTTGTCCCTGATTTATGAGGCAGGAGGTTGAGAGGTGTGTTTGCAGTAGATGTGAGACATCTCTGTGCAATCACACACAATGTTTTCCCCCTGCAACACTGACTTGCTACAGAGTCTAATGAGCTGCAGCTGCAGTTTGCATATCCCTGTTGCTATATTCAGTGCTGTCTTATTCCTGGACTATATTTGCCATCCACTCCCAGACCAGTTTGCCCGGCTTCCTTAGACTGCTATATTCAGCAGGATTAGCACCGGGCTATTTTCTTTTGAATATAGCTTGCTTTGTGCTCTGGGCTAAGTTTGCCTGCTGGGCAGTGCTAATTTAGCCCCAGGGCAAAGTTTTGAATATCTGTCCCGTATCTCTCATCGTTCCATCCCACCTAGCCGCAGAAGTGCATAGAGACATGTCTGCACTGAAAATAAGATGCAGTATATCAATAGGGCTATTCTGGGTAAATATGCTGTAAAATAAAATTAAAATCTTCAACTCACTGTCTGGAGAGTCTGAAACACAGTTGTAGAAGGGCTTTCCCTATATCTATGTTCCAGGGAGAGCCCTTTCTACATCAGTCCTGAACTGAGGTCATGCAATATCAGGGCACAAGTAAATTAAAAACAAACATCCAGGAAGTGTGCATATCGATGATATGTGCATGAGTGGAAATCAGACAGTTTCAGGGTTGACCTAGTAAATATCTAATTAGAATGGTGATGTTTGAGTACATTTTTAGTAAGATACAATAGTCTTGCATCCAAGGATCCCATGTATTTTACAAGTTTTGGCCAAGAAAGACATACTAAACTGAGGCTTGTTTCCAGGTGCATACAGACAGCACAGGGAAGTTAAGTGACTTGCTTATGGTCACGCAGTATGCAAGTGGTGGCTGAGGATTCAAACCCTATTCTCCAGGTTTGCAGCTCAGTGCACCTAACGACTGCACTATGCTGCCTCCCAAATATCTGAGAATCTGAAGTGTATCTGACAACTTGAAATTTAGGAAGCTGTACAATTTCACACAATGGATGACAGTTCTCCCCTTTAGGGCCACAACATATTGTGTACATATACAAAGAAATTTCAGTTCCATGCCGTATGGGTTGAAATTAACTTCCTCTGGATTAAGCTCAGCGCATGCCCATCCTCACCACACTACAGCCTTCACAATTTGCCTCCACTACCCCAAAGGAAAATCAGTATAGGAGGGTGGCAAACAGTGGGTAAACATTCGTCTAACATTGCTAAACAAACCCCACAAGTGCAAAGAGCAATGACCATTACAATACACACTACCAACAGACTCGCACCACTCCAGCATATACCAATCACCAATCCAATTGATAAAACTGAACCTAACTCATACACAAGAAGACAAATTACACACACCTATTAACGTCACAGTAAAAAGGCTACCAAAATATTCCTTGTAATCCTGGGGGACTCTACGATAAGTGGTGTAGAATCTCACCTACAAAGGAATCAAACCAGGGTTACAGTTTGATGCCTACCAGGGGCATCATCATGGAGAGACAAGGAACCCATAGAAAAGATTGCATGCAACAACGGCACAAACACGCACGTCCTAGTCCACCTAGGAACTAGCGACCTTGCAAGTCACTCAGTGGAGGAGACTAAACAAAATCTCACCGCACTAGGAGACAGGCTGACTTCCATTACATCTAGATTATCCTTCTCTGAAATTCTGCCTGTCTGGGAGAAGGGGAACAGCAGGCAAAAAGTAAGAGACAAGGAAATCACAGAGCTAAACATCTGGCTGAAAGACTGGTGATGGACAAAAGACCATCATTATGTAGGGGACTGGAAGGACTTCTGGGAATGGAAGTTCTTTAAATATGATGGCCTACACCTTACAAAGCATAAAGTCATGCACTGGGCCAGAAATTTGATGTCTTTCATAGTTGTTTAAACTAGGAAAACAGGAGAGGGCATTAGGCATTGCTTTTAAACATTGCATCGAAGCTAATGCCCCTCCCATCACCTATCAGCAACTTGGTCTTTCGTCCGGACAGAGAACCCAATAACATATCACCAGGACAGAGTAAAGATCTGACTGCACTAGCAAACCAGTGCAACATCCAAACCAGTCCAACCTCAGAGAGCGTATCTTGAAATGTCAGTAGAATAAAACAAGTATGGCATGCAATGTGCATCAGTACTTGTAGCCTATCCAATAAAATCCCAGACCTCACCACTGTAATGACCAAGGCTCAACTAGAGTGGGTAACAGTGACAGAGATGTAGTTCAAGGAGAACCACACCTGGGATGTTGCAATACCAGACTACACTCTGTTTAGGAGGGACCAAAATAGAAAAAGGGCAGAGATATGGCACTCTGTCATGGATGAAATAAATGCCACTGAGATCCGTGGTACTAGCAACAATACTGAGTCCCTATGGGTAACCCTCAGCACAGGAGATAAAACCCCATTACAGGTGGGAATAATTTACAGACCCCATTACAAGAAATAAAAAGGGATAAGGTGCTTCTTGAAACAATTCTTACGATGGCTGACACAGGTGAGCTACTGCTTGAAGAAGACTTCGGTCTGCTTGATGTGAACTGGGTCTCCTACACAGCCTCATCAGAAAAGAACAAGGACTTCCTCATTGCTCTGTAAGAGGTAGGTCTAACACAGCTAGTAGATTCACCAACAAGGGAAGATGCAGTCCTAGACCCTGTGCTAATAAACATCACAAGGATATCTGATGTTTAAGTAGGAATCAATCTGGGCTCCAATGATCACAGATCAATAAGGTTTGCAGTCAACAGACAAGAATTCACCAGCCACAATAGACTAAAAAATCCTCAACTTAAAAAATGCAAACTTCAACAAGATGCGCGTCAGCCTTTTCAAGCCTGTATGAAAACATAGAAGATGGAGACATTGAGGAGAGATGGACAGTATTGAAGACATCTTTAAACATTGTCACAGCAGAATACTCAAAGGTAATCAGTAAAACCAAAGAGGAAGAAAAAATCTCTCTGGTTTATGAAAGAGGTGGCATTGAAAATAAAAGAAAAGAGAAAAGCCTTCAGACAGTATAAAGAAACAAAGAAAGACAGTGATAGGTAAGGATAAAGGACCAAGCTCAAAGAGGCTGAGAAGGCTGCATATTTCCAAGGCCAATTTTTTCTGATTTGAGCTGACCTGGAGGCCTTGAGTGTTTTATATATCCTAAATAGACCCAGCATTTATTCCTTAAATTTAAATTTAATTTCTTGAGTGATCCCTTGGATGGTCTCCCCTCATCTATGGATTTGCACTTTACCTATTTCTTCTTTTAATTGTATATGAAACATGAAACATAGAATTTGATGGCAGATAAGGACCACTTGGCCCACCCAGTCTGCCATTTCCTACCTAATGGATAAGCTGCAGATCCTAGTTAACCAGCAGCCTACTTCTTCCTACCCCCACCCCCAAAAATTGCCTTATGACTGTCCCATGCATGCTTGAATTCCACCACTGTTTTTGACTCCACAACCTCCTCTGGAAGGCTGTTCCATGCATCCACAACCCTCTCTGTGAAAAAATACTTCCTTAAATTACCTCTGAGCCACCCCCTTCTATCTTCAAATTGTGCCCCCTTGTTCTTGCACACCTCTTTTTTTGAAAGATGCTACCCTCTTGGACTTTGTTGATTCCCTTGAGGTACTTGAAAGTTTCTATCATGTCCCCCCTCTCCCTCCTTTCCTCGAGGCTAAACATATTCAAGCTTCTTAAGTCTCTCTTCATATGTCTTCCGGTGCAGACCCTGCACCATTTTAGTGCCCTCCTCTGGACAGCCTCCATCCTGTCTATGTCTTTGCGGAGATGGGTCTCCAGGGCACTGCAGTACTCAGATGGGGTCTCACCAACTGTCTGTACAGAGGGATAATAACTTCCTGTTTTCTACTGGTGATGCCTCTCCTATGCATCCCAGTATCCCCAACCCTCCTTGCTGCCCTCTCACATTGCTTGCCCACCTTTAGGTCATCTGATATGACTACCCCAGGTCCCTTTCCATTTTGTTGTTGTTAGTATCTCACCCCCATTGTGTACTCTTCCCTGGGTTTTGTTTCCCAGGTGCATTGCACTTCTTAGCATTGAATCTAAGCTGCCATACATTTGACCATTCCTCTAACCTTGCCAAGTCCCTTTTCATCCTTTCCACCCCACCTTGTGCATCAACTCTGTAGCAGATCTTTGTGTCATCTGCCAAGAGACATACTTTCCTTCCAGTCCCTCTGCAATGTTGCTTATAAAGACATTGAAAGGACCAGTCTAATACTGAACCCTGTGGTACCCACTAGTAACCCCCTTTCTTCAGAGCGGACTCCATTTACTATTAATCTCTGTGTCCTATTCTCCAGCCAATTCTTTACCCAGGCTGTCATCTTGGGACCCACTCCCAGGCTGGCTAACTTGTATATTAATCTTTGTGTGGGACTGTGTCAAATACCTTGCTAAAAGTCTAGGTAGGCCATGTCCACAGCCCCTCCTGATCTACTACTTTGGTCACCCAGTCAAGAAATCTATCAGATTTGTCTGGCATGACCTTCCCGCTGTGAATCCATGCTGCCTTGGGTCCTGAGCCCCTCTGGCTTCTAGATACTCAACAGTTCTTTCCTTCAGAAGTGATTCCATCATTTTCCCTACCACTGAGGTTAAACTAACAGGTTTGTAGTTTTCTGTTTTTGCCTTGCTCCCACTATTGTGAAGGGGAATCACATCTGCCCTTCTCCAGTCCTCGGGTACCACCCCATCCTCCCATGATTTGTTAAAGAGGGTAGTCAGTGGTGTCACTAGTTCTACCCTTAGTTCTTTTAAATTCTGGGATGAATCCCATCAGGCCCCATTGCTTTGTCCACCTTCAGTTTTAAGAGTTCTTTCAGAACCCTTTCTTCTGTAAATCGGCTGGTATCAACTTCTGTATCAGAGTGTTTCTACTGTTTGTTTTAGGTGCCTCCCCACTTCCTTTGTAAATACTGAGCAAAATATGTGTTTAGTATCTCTGCCTTTCACAGTCACCCTCTGCCCACCCTCCCTCCTCTTTATTAAGCCTCACTACCCTCCCTTGGTCTTCCTTCACTCCTGATGTACCTATAAAGGTTTTATCCCCTTCTTAACTGAGTTGGCTATCTTTTCCTCGGTTTGGGCCTTTGCTGTTCTGACTGCCTTCCCAGCTTCCTTTTGCTTTAACTGATACAGTTCTCTGTCCTGCTCCTTCTATGATTCCTTGTACTTCCTAGATGCTTTCTTTTCTCTTGAACCTTCACTGCCACTTCCTTTGAGAACCATAGTGGTTTCTTACATCGTTTTGTTTTGTTTGCTTGTTTCACACAAGGCTTGTTACCTCTGTGATGGCAGTTTTATTATTCCCATTGTTATCACCCCTCCTTCCTGCCAGTTTGCTAGTGCATTCCTTGGGCACGCACCCATTTTGGCAAAGTCAGCCCTCCTAAAGTCCAGTACTTTTGCCTTTGTGTGGCTTGACTCTATTGCTGTGTTTATTGTGAACCATACTGTTCGATGGTCGCTAGTTCCCAGATGGCTACCCACTTCTACATCTGTGATCCTCTCTTCATCTCCATTTGAGAGAACCAGGTCTAAGATTGTTCCCTCTTGAGTGGGCTCCAATAGTAGTTGTCTAAGGCATGCCCCCTGTAGGGCATCTAGAATAACTCCACTCTTTGAAGTGGCTGCTGCAACTGTACTCCAGTTAACATCTGGCATATTCAGATCACCCATCAGCAATATCTCCCTTTTTCTGCCATTCTAAGTATTCTTCCATCATTTCCTTGTCCATTTCCTCCCCCTGAGAAGGGTCTGTATCTAACCCTGTGCAGATTGTGGTGCCATTGCGGTTTGAAATTTACCCACAGTGCTACTTCTCCTCCCTGTTTTCCCTTTTGTTCTGTTGCTTTGATTCCTTCCCTTATGTAAGAGCTACTCCTCCTCCTCTTTTACCCTCCTGTCCCTCCTGTAGATAGTGTATCCTGTTATGTTTATGTCCCAGTCATGGTTTTGTGTGTACCATGTTTCTGTGACTGCCACGATATCCAGATGTTCCTCCTCCATCAAGGCCACTAATTCAGGAAGCTTGTTACTTAGACTATGGGCATTGGTACTCATTGCTCTCCATTTTTTGATGGCTTTACCTTCTTTTGCAGCATCCCCCACTGACCTGTCTACCTCAGTCTTTTTCTCATTTAGTACCCTGTTTTGTATGGAGAGGCTGGGATTTTTCTGCTGCTTATCAGTGCCTCTCCCTTTGACTAGTTTAAAAGCTTGCCAATGAGCATTTAAACCGATTGCTCAAAGACTTGTTCCTTCCGGACAGATGCAGACCATTCTGCCAGTATAGGCTAGTGTCCCTCCAGGTGGAACCCCAGTCCCCAATGAGCCAAATCCCTGTGCTCCACACATTTTTCAACCATTCATTAAACTGCATGGTGCAAGTACCCTCGCCTCACTCATGCCATTGACAGGCAGCACCTCAGAGAAGGATATTGTGTGTGCTACTTGTCTTAGGCCCTCCCAATTCTACAAAGTCCTTCTGCACTGCTCTAATCTCATGATTAGCCAAGTCATTTGTCCCTAGGTGAACAATGACATCCAGCTCGAACTCCCGTGCAGCTGTTCTCGTGATCCTGAGAATGCACTTCCTGTCTCTCCAAGCCATGGCACCAGGCAGGCACCTCACTTCAGTTTTCCCTGCTCCCCCTAGTTCTATCCCCCTAATAATTGAGTCCCCCACCAGGAGCTGCTTCCTTTCCTTGTGGTGTCCTCTGCTTCCTTCCTTCCTGTGAGCCTCCCTTGTGACAGTTGTCCTCAGCCTCCTTAGTCTCCTCTGTGGGAGCATCCATAGGGGAGCTATGCTCCCCCAGAATGGTGTATGGATTGTGGTGTGGAACAACTGACTGGGTGTGCCTCTGTTCCACCATCCTCACCCTCCCTGAACCCACTGTGGTCCAACTGCTGTGCTTTCTTCACAACCTCTGAGGTAGTGGTGGTGGCTCTGGTGCTCCCTGGATGGGAGAGGTTCCCTTCCTACCATCCAGTGTGGCCCGGGGGAAGGTCCCCTTACTACTGTCCAGTGTGGCCTGAAGACGGGCAACTTCCTCCCTCAGGGCAGAGAGTTGTCTGCAAATAGGGCAGCATCTCAGCCTCCAGAAAGACTCCTGGAAGACTGCTGCCCACAGCCATTACATTTTACTCCCCCACATTTTTTTTTGTGTGTGTGTGTGATTGGTTTGTAATATGAATATATATATATATATATATATATATATATTATACAATGTGTATGCTTATATTGTCAGTGCAGTGTGCTAGAGAGGATATGACAGTGATATGCACCTTTCACTCTTCAGGAAATTATGTCAGAACCCCAGGTATAAAGGAACTATTTCCAGGGGTGGGTGGGGTGAGGGATTGGAAGGGGTTGGGCCTAAACTGTGCCCTCACAAAACAATCAGCTAAAAGCTCTGACCCACTGCTGCAATGAGTGCCTTCCTGTCAGCAAGATGCCCTACATAACAATTTGACAGAGAAAATACCCTGCTAATCAAACAGAGAAAATCCACATCCAAGTCAGACACAAGTAAACCTCCCCAGCCCCAAAACAGGCCTGAGTGGTTTGGCTCTGAAAGCTGTCAGCCCCAAAATAAGTCAGCTGTGCTTTAAACTCTTCCTGCACTGAAAATGTTAAGAATTGTAACAAAGAAATGTAAACCTAGATCCATCTCCCTCTGTTGCTTGAAAGACTGTCTTTTCCTGTTTCACACTGCAGGTTTTTCTATGGCAACTCCTTAATCACAGTAACTTATTTAAATATAGTTTAACTATCACAAACTCCTACGCACCAGTAAATTATTTAAAAATAGTTTCTGTCCAAAAATCCTAGTAGTCAATCCAGCTACCCCCAAGGGACAACCACAATGCAGTATTCAAACACTTGTGAAGTTACTTCCAAGATAAGCAGAGTTTGCAAGCTCCTTTTCCAACTCCTCAGCCACCTGTAATTTATTTAAAAATAGTTTAACTGTCAGAAAATCTTAGTAGACAACCTAGCTACCTCCAAGGATCTACCCAAATGCAGTATTTAAATCCTTCTGAAGTTACTAACAAGATAAACAGAGTTTGCAAGCTCCTTCTTGGTTAAACACTAAATAAATATGTGAATAAAAAGCAATTACCAAGGGTAGTTGGTTTCACCTACCACAGAATTAAGCAAAAGTGCACGTTTGTTGCAGATATCAAGTGCAATATAAAATTTCTCACACAGCTCACAGCTGAATATTGATGGTTGCTAAGATTGTAAAATGTTTAGAAGCATAACTTATATGTATAAATATGGAATTATTATCATTATGTCACTATACATGTAATGCCTTTGTGTACTATCCTTCCCCTGTGAAACAATAAATAAACAGTAAAAAAAAAAAAAAGGCAGAGAAGGCAATCAGGGTAGCCAAAGCACAAATTGAAGAAAAAATTGCAACAGAAATTAAAAAGGGCAACAGGTATATCTGGGAAAAAAGACAGTCCTGGGGGGGAATAGTCAGATAGCCAGACTAAGAAACAAGGAAGGACAGCAGATGGAGGATGATGTACAGAAAGCAGAAGTATTAAATGAATACTTTTGCTCCGCTTTTACAAGAGAACAGAATGGTAATGGTCCAACACTAGCTATGGATCTCCATATCCAGGAAGCAGACACAAGCCCTTTTACAAAAGAAAGGGTCCTAGAAGAATTAAATAAATTGAAGACAGACAAAGCTATGGGACCAGATGGAATTCATCCTTGGGTATTGAAAGAGCTTAGGGAAGAATGCTGGCGTGTAGAGTGCACACTGGGAAGTGGTGCTCAGAAACCAACACAAATTAGCTCACCAAAGGTTTCAATCACACATATACCTCATAAAGAGGGACGCCAAAACAGTTTCCATTTCAAAAAGAATTTATTGCAGACAACTCATCATAAAGTCCCACCTGATATGCTTCGAATCATAGTCCTTTATCAAGGCCTTTTAATAAAGGACTACAGTCTGAAACATGTCAGGTGGGACTTTATGATGAGTTGTCTACAATAAATTCTTTTGAGAATGTTGTTGGTGTCCCTCTTTATAGTATATGTGTGCTTGACACCTTTGGTGAGCTAAGCTAAGGAGGAACTCAGCACTCCACTGGCTGAACTCTTTAATAAATCACTGGAGAGCAGACAGGTTCCAGAAGACTAGAAAAAGTTCACTGTGGTACCCTTGCACAAGAGCAGAACCAAGGAAGAGGCAGACAACTACCGCCCTGTCAGCCTCACCTCAACGGTGGGGAAAAATATGGAATTGTTACTAAAGGAAAGGATAGTGGCATACCTGAAAACCAGTGGGAGGCTAGACTATAAACAGCATAGCTTCACAACTGGTAGGTCATGCCAGACAAACATGATAGAATTCTTTGACTGGGTGACAAAAGTAGTAGACCAAGGTGGGGGAGCAGATCTTGTATATCTAGACTTTAGTAAGGCCTTTGATTCTATCCCTCACAGGAAGCTTATTAACAAAGTGGGAAATGTAGGTGTAGGAGAGAAAATTGTAAATTGAGTGAGAAACTGGCTTCAGGGGAGGACCCAGAATGATGTAGTGAATGACACTCTGTTGAGAGAGGAGTTGGTGACCAGTGGGATTCCACAGGGTTTGGTGCTTGGACCAGTCCTCTTCAACATATTCATGAGTGACATTGCAGATGGATTGGAGGGGAAAGTATGCCTGTTTGCAGATGACACCAAGCTCTGCAACAGGGTGGGCACACAGGAAGGGGCAATAGTGATGGAATTGGACCTAACTAAACTGGAAGAATGGTCCAGAACTTGCCGGTTGACGTTCAACGCCAAAAAGCATATGGTCATGCACCTAGGGAAAAGAAACCCAGGAAAGAATTACTATCTGGGGAAAATAATTAGCCATCACAAACCTAGAACGGGACTTAGGGGTCATGGTATCCAATAACCTAAATGTAGGGAGGCAATGTGAGAAGGTGGCATAGAAAGCCAGTAGCATCTTTGGTTGCATTAGAAGAGGGATCACAAGCAGAAAGTGTTAAGTGATAATCCCACTTTACAGATCCTTGGTGAGGCCACACCTGGAATACTGTGTCCAGTTCTGGAGACCCCACCTTAAAAAGGACATAGACCATCTGGAAACTGTGTAAAGAAGAGCTATGAAGATGGTTCAGGACCTCCACCATGAACCCTATGAGACACGACTTAAAGAATTAAACATGTACAGCCTGGAACAGAGGAGAAACAGAGGAGAAATGATAGAAACTTTTAGATACCTGAAGGGTATCAACTCAATGCAGAATGAGAAGACCTTCCAAGAAAATAAGGAGGTACGTACTAGAGACCACATTAGATGTGTAACAGGAGGGAGATTTTGGAGCAAAATTAGGAAGTTTTTCTTCACTGAAAGGGTGGAGGAGCAGTGGAACAGTTTGCTGCAGGAAGTTGTGGATGCCAAGACAGTTTAAGGCATTCAAAATATCTTGGGAGAGACATAGTGGAATATTGAAATAAGGAATATACTTGGGAAGTAAGGCAAATAATGGGCAGACTAGATGAATCATGTGGTCCTCATCTGCTGTCATGTTTTTAGGTTTATGTGTTCTTCAGATTTTAAAAGTTAAACAATTCAAAAATGGAAGTTTCTGGATATGATTCATAATTGCCAGGAATCCATTGCACATAAAATGTGTATCCCAAGAGTTGCACATCCTGGTTGAATAAGTAGAGAGTGGATAGAAAATCCCTAAAATGTGGTATGTGTTCATACAGCATACATATTTTATTCCTGCTTATGAAGAGGGCAGGTGTGGACATGATGGACCTAGAGTCCTTTGCAAACTTATGCTACTATGTTAATGTATTACTATGTTAATGTATTATACAGGCATGGTAATGCCTTTATATTAGGGTTGATGACAGTGTTTAATGTTAAAGGATTCCTTTCCACTCCTCCCTCCCCCCTCTTCAATATAAACAACAGCTATATTACTGATTACCTCAGTGTTGCTACTGAATTTAATTCATACTTCACCTCTTGTGCCTCCACTTTCCTATCCTCCTTACCATCTGCTATGCCAGATGCCCCCTCCACCTCTCCATGCACACTGCCCCAGTCTACTTGTTTCTCTTTCACTAAAATTGCCCCTTCTAACACCATGGATGCCCTGCACACCCTAAACCCATCCAAAGGCGGTTCACCTGTTGGCTTGGAGCCTAAGCTGCTATATCTCAGCTATGGCTATCACTGCCCCACTGGCTGACCTCTGCAACCTCTCATTTGAAATGGCAGCCATCCCACCTGTTTGAAGCATGCCATTGTTCTTCCTTTACCTATGGGCGGTGATCCTTCCTTACCGGGGAACTACCATCCCATATCCCACCTTCCCACCCTTGCCAAATGGCAAGAACACTTGATTTATTGCCCAACTCTCTTCTTATCTCTCTAACTCCAACTTTTTCACTCCCTTCCAATCTGGTTTTCAGAAAAACCACTCCACCACCACCATCACCACCTCTCTGATTAGGCTTACTGACTCCATCCTCTCAGGGATGGACAGTGATCAAATCACGTCTGCCATTTTTGTAGACCTAGACAAGGCTTTGACATGGTTTCCCACACCCTACTACTAAACTCCCATTCCTCAGCATGTCTGACTGACTCTGCCACTAACTGGTTCAGAGCCTACCTTGTAGGTCAGACCCAGTCAGTCAAAATCGCTGACTCCACATCCCCCCCCAATCAACACTGGTGTCACTCAAGGGTCTGTGTTGGGTCCTATACTTTTCTCCATATTTTTTAATGACCTACTATCTGTCTGTACATCAACCTCAATACATATATGCCAGATGACATAGTCCTGTACACCTCCGCACAGTCCCCGCTGATGTTGCAAACAGGCGTCAGCAGGATTTCAACAATGTTCAGCACTGGTTTTGCTCTCATCAACTTTTTCTAAATGCCAAGAAGACAGTCTCCATGATCTTTGGCACTAGGCAGAACTCTCAGGCTCCCTCCTGCCCTCCTTCCATACCATTGACAGGACAGTCCTTGAGGATACTTCCTTATTCAGATATCTGGGTGTTTGGCTTGACCAACATCTCACCTTCTCTGGTGATGTGGACACCATCCTGAAAAAGCTGCACCCCAAGCTTGGTGCTCTATACAGGAACCGGAACTGCCTCCCTCCCCTGGCTAGTAGCGAACTTGTCCAGAAGATGATCCTTCCTATTTTTTGACTACTGTGATGTAGTCTACAGTGTCACACCCCAGACCTCCTTAGCCAGATTGGATACCCTCTTCAACTCCTTCTGTCACTTTGCTCTGGACTCTTCTTCTCTCACCCACCACTGTCAGCTCTACCACTCCCTGGCATTTCCCTCACTATAAAAATAGACACCTCCATCATTGTGCTAAATTTGTCTCTAAATTCTGGTTTGGATTGCTCCCATCCTATCTCACCTCCTCTCTATCAGTGCTCCCTCACTCCCTCTGCCCATTCACTTAGATCGTATGACTTCCGTTCCTTGGTTGTCCCTCACTGGTCTACCACTGTAGGCCAGGCTTCTTTCTCAAATCACTTCCCAAAACTATGGAATTCACTTCCCCACCAGATTCTCCACTCTGCCTCCCCCCCCATAACTTCAGCCCTACATAATTTCCTATCTGTGAATTGTACCTGCAATTAACCTACCTGGTATTCCTGACCTGTTCCCCAGCCTCTATCAATGGTATCCAGTGAACACAGCTTCCACAATTGAGCACCATACAAAAATGGTGACTCAATTCTGACACCTGTGTTCCAGGGCTACCTGGCAGGGTAGTGCCCAGATACCAGGGTGGGCGAGGTATGGTGAGAGGAAGCTATGCATGTACGTGCACGTACAAGCATGGGGAGAGAGGAAGGGGATGGAATATATGTTGGAGGGGGTGTAGTGGGCAGCTAGCGAACTGGTCCACTAGCATGGTGGGGAAGGTCATCGGTTGGGAGGTGTAGGGTGCATGGTTCAGGTTCAGCGTGGCATATTTTTTTGGGCTGGCTTTTTCTTTTTTAAAGTATTTCATATGCCCCAACATGCACCCCCCTGGAGTTGAGAATCCTTTAGTCAGGGGGTGTGTGATCTCAGGTGCCTTCTTCCCAGTCACCGCTAGTGTGCATTGCCAAAATTCATTTTTGGTGAGGTACACTTGCCGTTATAACAAAACCTCTATCAATATATTAACTATTCTGAATTATAGCTCCCTTCCAGCCCCACTACTTTCTCTCTGTGCAGAGATCCCTACCTGTCCATTCCTTTGGGTTATCTATAACTACCAATATAACTATGACTTTAGGTTCCTATCAATCTACTACTATCATTATATCTATAACCTTGATTGGTATTCATCTGCTCCCTCACAGCCTCGCTTACCTTTCCACTCTGCTGTTACACTCTATCCATCCCTTCCTTTTGGGCTAAATGGTACCATCATCATGAATTTAAGGTGGTATCCAAAATGTAATGCACTTGACCTGTCCATTGTGACCTCTGGATACAATTGTACTCTTATGCCACACTATATATGTTCTTTCTGTTATTTGCCATTCACTGCTGCCAGTAGTGTTGTAATAATGTTTGCTGTTGTATGTATGCATGTATGTATATCCATTGCCCTTTCCCCAGAATGCACCATGAGATGAGCAACTTGTTGTTCAGTGTGCCTTTCCTAGTGAAACGTTTCAATAAATAAATAGAGGGCAATTTTGGACCTTAATGTAACTTTGTAATGGTTGAACTGATTTCTATAAAATGTGGCACACATAATCATCCTGAATAGGTGTTTGCATGTGGTAAATTGTGTCTCAGTAGCTTAAGCCTTGTCTGAGATATAGAGTGTCGAAAATAAAGATGGTTTGGGGGTTTTGGCACTTTTTTGTCCACCTGTATCTCAGAAGTGGCTTTAGCTTCTTGGTTGAAATGTTCAGGGTAGAAAGCTCTGGCCTCACAAGTGTGCCTTTTGAAGGTTTGTGGAAAAAAATTAATCTGTTCAAAGTTATTCCATTTGCATATCTCATTATTTTCTATGGGAAAAATAGAGGTTTAGCAACACCAAGGGTCCCATGTCATAGGAGCAGCTGTGATGTGGATTCTAGGTCAAACACATTATGCTGCTGGTATTTGTTTCTCCACTTAGTGAGAGAAACAAATGAATCTACACTTTGATTGTGGAAACTAGGAAGCCCCTCCCAGTGTCCACAAATTATTTTGTGTATCCCCAACACTGTGGGACACTGGGAGTCCACTCCCAGTGTCCACAAATAATTATATAGTTTTAACCTAAAAAAAAAGAAAACTGTCCATTGACGTACTTGCCAACATTGGGGTGCCCAATCCCTGTGTCGGCATTTTCAGCACCCTTCCCAGCCATATGGGACACTGGGAAACCCACTCCCAGTGTCCTGTAAATTAAAAATTAATGTATTGCTGACATTGGGGTGCCCAATCCCCATGTCAGCATTTACATCCCTCCCTCAGTGGCAGTGTGGGACACTGGGGAGCCCACCTCCAATGTACTGAAACAGTTATGTCCCTGTAAAAATGAAAACCATCCCCCATCTTTTTTTTTTACAAAAACCTTGTAAAGGAAAAATGGTCCCTCATAATCTCCCCTACCCACCTCACCATCCCAACCCTTCCTCTGCACACCCATCTTCCCTCACCTCCCCTTACCCCCAACTTACCGCCGGAGGTCAGGTGCTGTCATCTAAAAACTGAGATGAGTAAAAACATGAATTATATATGATAGATGTTGATATATGCGTGGTTACTGAGACATGGTATAGTGAAGGAGACAGGGGAGCTAGCATCCAGAGTTATCATATGTATAATAAAAATATAAAAAAAACAACAAAAGGGGAGGATTGCAGTGTATATAAAATATAAGATATAAACACAGGACATAACACCTCTCAATATTATGCAGGGAGATGAAGAACTGCTATTGGTCAGAATTTGTCTACATAATAGTGACATAACTATGGGTGTTGCATATAGATCGCCCAATCTCATTTCAAAAGAATGTAGTAACTTTTTGGCCTTGATTGAATAATTTGAGGTTGAAGGTGAATATATTCTATTTGAAGATTTTAATTTCCCTTCAATAAACTGGGAACGTTTGGATGAGACTGCACCAATGGAAAATTGGTTTATGGAAATCACTATCCAAAATAATTTAGAACAGATGGTAATAGGAAAGACTAGGGGAAATAATACATTAGATTTAGTCCTCACTAATCGATCAAAAAGGGTTAAAGAGCTTAAAATATTAGATCCTCTCTCAGATTGTGACCATAATATGATTAATTTTAAAATAAATAACCAATGGAATTCAGTTAAGGGAATAACTACTTTCAAGTGTTTTAGTAGAGCAGGCTGTAGAGCAATGAAAAATTACCTTAGCAATTGGGATTGGGAAAGCTAATTCATTAACAAAGGAATGCATGACATCTGAGACAGTCTTAAGATAAGATTAGACCACTGTGTACATAATTATGAACCAATTATCAAAAAATACCAAAAAAGGGTAGAATACTAGTATAGTTCGTTAAGAATATAAAATAAAAATATAAACAGAAAGAAAAGACTATATACTAAACATAAAAGATCAACGACAGTAAGTAATTGGACTAAATATTAAAAACAAGCAAGAAAATGTAAAAACATCATAGTCCAAAATAAAGCCAAAGAGGAAATTAGATTGGTCTCTAGTGTTAAAGATAATAAAAAAATGTTCTTTGACTATATGAACTCCATGACAGGCAACTAGTGAGGGACTGACCCCCTTAAAATAGAGGAGAGATTGATCAGTGAAGAGGTAGAACTAGCCACCGAGTTTAATAATTGCTTTTTGACAACCTACCAGCCTAGAGAACATAAGGTGGAAGATATAACAATAGGGTATGAAGAAAGATCAGAGCTCAGGATCTCCAGTATGGATGTCATTAACAAAATAAAAAAACTCAAAATCTGCAGATCTACTGGACCTGATGAGATTCACCCACTTCTATTAAAAGAACTTGCAAATGAACTTGCTGGTCCCATTGCCAAACTCTTCTCAGCCTCTATCAATGAAGGGGACGCAATAGATGAATGGAGAGAAGCCACAGTCACACCAATATTTAAAAAGGTGATAGACATGAAGTGTCTAATTATCATTCTATAAGTCTGACCTCGGTCCTTGGCAAACTATTAAAGGAAATCCTGCAAGATCATATAACTAGTCATATTAGAGAACAGGATCATGTAGATATTACCCAACATGGGTTTACTCAGGAATGGTCATGTTTTACAGCACAATTACATTTTTATGAAAATGTGAGTTCAGCATTGGACAAGGGGCTACCTGTCGATATAGTCTACCTTGACTACTCTAAAGCTTTTGATCAAGTCTGTCATCAAACGTTAATTCAAAATCTTAGAGATATAAAACTGCACCAGAAAGTAATCTCTTGGATAGATGCTTGATTGTGTAATAGAAGGCAGAGAGTTGGAACTGCGGGATATTATTCAGAATGGGGTGATGTCTCTAGTGGGATCTCACATGGATCCATGTTGGGACCCACTTTATTTAAGATAGTTATCTCTATAATGCAAACCTCCAAACATTCATGGTTGAGTAAGTATGCTGATGACAGCAAAGTAGGGGCCATCATACTCAACAATGAATGTATAAATTATCTCCAGCAAGATCTGGAACAGTTGGAAAAGTGTGCACAACTGCAAAAATTAAGATTCAACATAGATAAGTGCAAGGTTATGCACCTTGGAAGAAACAATTCAATGGCACAGTATACTTTAAATAAGGTTACTCTTAAAGAAACAGAGAATGAAAGAGACCTGGGTGTTATTGTAGCAAAAGATTTGTCATAGATACATAGACAGTGTCGGCAGATAAGGGCCTATGGCCCACCCAGTCTGACAATTTGAGCTTGTAAGTTCAGTTTATGTTTTCCTAGAGGTCTGTTGCCCCTTACCCCTGACCTCCAGAATTCCTTTCTGTCTATCCCATGCATTCTTAAATCCCATGATAGTTTCAGCCCCCACCACTTACTCTGGCAGGGTGTTCCACTTGTCCACCACCTGTTCTGTGAAGAAATTCTTCCCCTCGTTTCCTCTGAATCATCCTCCCTCCAACTTCATCCCATGCCCTCTAGTGCTGGAACATCTTTTTCACTTAAAAATAGTGTATTCCTGCACCCTGTTCCTCCCTGTAAGATACTTGTATGTCTCTATCATATCCCCTCTCTCCCTCCTCTCCTCCAGGGAGTACATGTTCAGTTCCTTCAACCTGTCCTCATAGGACTTGTGATGCAATCCATGCACCATCTTTGTTGCCCTCCTCTGATCCTTCTCTACCCTGTCTATGTCCTTACGTGGGTATGGTCTCCAGAACTACACTGTACCCAGGTGGGGCCTCACTAGTGTCTTGTATAGTGGAATTATGACCTCCTTTTCCTGCTGGTGATGCCCCTGCCTATGCATCCCAGCATCCTATTTGCTTTATCTGCTGCCTTGTCACACTGTTTTCCTACCTTGAGGTCATCAGAGATGATAACCCCAAGATCCCTTTCCTGCTTGGTGCATGCTATATCCTCACCCCAACTGATATTTTGTGCCAGGGTTTTGTGCCCCATATGCATTATCTTGCACTTCTTTGCATTGAATTTTAACTGCCAAACCCCTGACCATTCTTCAAGTTTCTGCAGTCCCTTCTCATTCTGTCTACACCCTCTGGTGTGTCTACTCTATTACAAAGCTTTGTGTCATCAGCGAACAGTGAAATTCTGCCTTCTAGGTCTTGCGCAATGTCACCGATGAAGATGTTGAATAGGACGTCCCAGCACTGATTGCTGTGGTACCCCACTGGTCACTCTTCCCTCTGTGAATTGACAGCCATTTACCACCACCCTCTGTGTCCTGCCTCCCAGCCAGTTACCTACCCACCACACTACTGTCCTGCCCACACACATATTCCCCAGTTTGTGTAATAGTCTTCTATGTGGCACAGGTTCAAAGACCTTGCTGAAGTCCAGAAGGCCATGTCCACTGCCCTCCCCTGATCCACCTCCCTAGTCACCCAGTCAAAAAACTCAACGAGGTTGGTCTGACATGACCCCCCCCCCAGTGAAACCATGTTGCCTTGGGTCCTGTAGTCCATTGACAACCAGATGTTCCACCAATCTCTCCTTTTAGTACGTATACCAGAAATCTGGTCAAAAATGTAATAGAATACAGAGATGTATTCTAAGACATGTAAAGAGTAGGCAACCTGAGGTTATAGTACCATTGTTTTCAACACTAGTGAGACCACATCTTGAATACTGCTCTGCCTTCTGTGCCCCTCAGAGTAGAAAGGGATAGAGGCTCATAGAGGAGTGCAAAGAAGAGTAACAAAAAAAAACAAAAAACATTGCACAGACAAAACACATGAAGAAAGACTGAATAGCCTTGGATTGTATTCAGTGCAGTACAGAAGGCTAAGGGGAGATGTATGCATGATTTTTAGGGCAATAAACAGTGAGGCAGTGAAGGAAAGCATTGGATTAACATGGATAACAGTACATAGAACAACTAGGTCTCATAGTTTATAGTTAAAAGGAGAAGTGTCAAATACCAGCAAAAGAACTAAGTGGTTTTCACGAAGAACTATACCTACATGGAACGCGTTACCAGGATGGGTTGTAACGTGTGAAACCATGGAGGCCTTTAAACTAGCTCTGGATAGACCACATGGATAAAGTACATTTAATTACATCCATTAGCAATAGTGGCAAGTTTTTCTATAGATCCATGACCTCAAAACTTGTATCACTTCTATGAATCTTCTCTGGACCAGGACACATCTCCACTCTTAAAGCTGAACCATGAACTGAAGAATAAGTGAGTGCCATAAAATGGTAGTCAATGGCATTTTGAACTTATGATGATATCTAGGCCATTTTAGGAATGTTGGCACCAAATTCCAACATGGTCTTTTGGGACCCACCTCATGAACACACTGGCACTGTCATTTCCTTACTTGGTCCCGAAAAGTGATTTCACGGTCAATGTGGAATCACCTTTCGAGACGATCAATGAAATGATAGTGCCAGTGTTCATAATTAGTCTCAAAAAGTCCATGTTGAAAATTTGGTGAAAGAATTTTTAAAAATGGATGCTTTATGATCGTGTGTTGTGCAGTTTCTACGTAGGTGCATAGCTTTGGTAATTTACAATATTTTGACTCCAAATTTTCAACATTGCCATTTTTTCACACCACCTCTTTGACAGTACAGCTGTCATTCTTCACATCCTGCCCAAAACATGACTACACATGTGTGGTGCACAATGGCACAGTCACATGCGCAAAATCTTCTTTTAGCACCAGTCAACGAAATGACAGTGGCAATGTTCATGAGGTGGGATCCCAAAAGGCTGTGTTTAAAGTCTGGTAAAAAAACTTCTAACAATGGCCGATGTATGAGCGGTCATTGAAAATAATTTACACATGCATATAACTTTGGATATTTTTCACATTTTCTCTCCAAACTTTCAACATAGCCGTTATATCACACCACCTCATGAACAGTATAGCTGTCATTTTTCATATCCTACCCAAAACATGTTTTCACACCTGTGGTGCGGAACGGTATCTTCCCATGGATTTCAACATTTTTACCTATGGGGTTCATGAGGTGAGGTGATAAGAAGACTATAATTAAAATTTGGGGTCAAAATATGAAAAAATGACAAAGTTATGCCCATTCATTGCAATTATGGTATGCATGCTTGTAACTGCAGTTCTTATCTAATAAGGGTCACAACTTCATCGAGTTCTCCCAGATCCAATAAGGATACAAAAAGAAATCTGAAAACATAAGGTAATTCATTGCAAAATATGACGTTTAATGCACCATTAGGATTAAACAATTAAAAGTAAGGAAATGCAAATATAGGGCTCCCAAGCATAAGGAAAGACTCCCACTGCACATGAAGGAGCAGCCATGAGGGGAACCTAGGCTTCCCAGCCCCTACATCCCACCCAAACACTTGGATTCCAATCATAAGACCCCACCCCCACCCTGCATGCAGGAAGAGGTGTGATTGGTGTACCTTGGTGTTTCGAACCCTAATGCTCACCCCATTCTTTTATTCCTATACCCATGTTACTTACTTAGTCTTGGAATTGGGTGGGCATTGGGGTTCAAAAATCAAATACACCATTCCCCTCTGTTCCTGCATGCAGAAATGAAATAGTCTATGATGAAGCTTGAGGTGTGGTAGGGTATTTGGGTTGGGAAGCCTAAGTTGCCCTCATACCTGCTCCTGCATGTGCAGTGGGAGTGGGAACTTACACTTGGGAACCCTAAGTTTGCATTTCCCTACTTTTAATCGTTCAACCCTAATGGTGCATTAAACATGTTTTTTTGCAGTGATTGTAAATAAATCTGAAACCTGATACTGTATTCTTGTATTAATCCCTTGTAAATGGGAGTGGAAGAAGTACTTTTGGGGGGAATGTGAGATTAGTGCTAGAGAAAATTTAAATTATGCCTGCAAAATAGGGTAGAATTGATGTTTTTGCATTCATGCAATTTTCACAGAATTGCACAATAGTTTATGAATTCAGAAACAATGCATCTTATTCAAATTGCATGTATTTAAAACCCATTCTGTAACAAATGCATAATTTGGAACTTAATTGTATAAAATCTATAAAACTGTGTTCCCCTCATACAACATGTGATGTTTTTAAACTCCATTTTGTACAAAATAAAACTTTCTAATATTGTTATCCAAATTATACATTTTATAAAATCTGGGCTTAAAAATGCACAATTTGGGATTCTGATGTGCAAAATAATTGAAAGTGCTCCGTTGTCTAAATTGCACTTTTTTAAATGTAGGTTTATAAAAGTGAGCAGCTTGGAATTTTATGTGCAGAACATGTGAATGTGAACATTGTCACATACATACTTTTTCTAAAATAAGCACAACTTAGTTATGCAGATTTACACACCTTAAACATATATGCAAAATACATTAATGTGCACAGTTACTATATGCACTTCATGATATGTGCATGAAACAAAATGTTTCAATCTGACCCAGCTCTTAGTAAGAACCATCTTGTCTTACTCTGTATAGTATGATGAACAACTGTTAATGAGCAACTATGCCCTTCAGCATGTGCTTTCATAAACATAGTGCTTCAGATATTAACATTTACTACAGAATACAAGTTTTAATTTTCCTTTCCAGAGTGTACAAAATCTATTGGCAGTTTACCCGATACATCTGTATGAAAAGCCTTTGCCTGTCCCCAACTGACCTCAGAGTGCAGCTGGAAATATCGTACTGCTTACCATAAAAACAGACTATGGTGTCACAATCAAAAATCATGGGGTTAGTTGGGGACAGTTAGATGCTTTTGAAAGGTTCAAGGAAATATGAACTGCATTATATAAAATAATTAGACCAACAAGTGCAGAAAATAAAAAAGAACTAGCAAACATTAAACTTAAGCATAATTGTTGTAAGTCTAATCTTTCTAAGCTTTTTATTTTAGTTGAGATCCACTCTATAATATTCCATTTGCACTCATGTTCGACATTTAGAGAACTCCCATACCCTGTCTATTTCTTCACCTGTAATGAAAGAACCTGAACGACCCGCCCCCACAAAAAAAATTATTTGGACTCCATGGTTATAGGATTAATATCACGAGAAAATGAATGAATGTTACCAAAAGGTTTCCTTCCTCTTCCTGAATATTTAGAAATACTATTCTGTGTTTCCAGCCCTCACTGGTACCCTGCAGTAACTCTGTGAGTAATTGATATGCTCATTAAAATGCTCTAGGCATTCCTCTTAAGGTTACTTAATGGAAACTGTATGAGAAGAATTTATTTGTGTAAGAACAGCAGCTAATAGATTCATATCACTAGGCAGAAACACTTAGCTGTCCCAAAGCTGCTAAAAGCATACCTGTTGCTGCCCTCAGCAATGTATCTACTTGTTAGATGTACACTGTCAGTGCGGGGCACTGAAATGAGAAGAGAGCAGGCCAGAATGCAGCCTGACGCTTGCTCTAAATGTAGTCAAGGAAAATAATCAATGCCATTTTTCCTTGGTGGAGGGGGTGAGGGGAATTAATGTTATGCTATATAAGATACTGAAGGGTTGAAAAGACAGAGACTTTCAGAAATGCAAAATTTTTTAACCACAACAATACAACATACCATTGCACATTTTATGCAGTTACATTTAAAAACAAGCATTGGTCAATGCTGAATGTTGTCTTGCTGACACTGGCACTAGCAGTGCAGGAGTTAGAGAGATGCATAATAGGAAAGGCAGTGAAGTATGGAACTGACGCCAACTCCACCCACCCTGCAGAGACTGACAGGCATTGAGATGTGCCTTTGGGTCATCAGCCATATTGCTCATGCCATTTCACCTCACCCTACCCTGCAGACTCCGACAAGTGTTATGTTGTGCCTTGGGTCTTTAGGCCCTTACGCACACCCATTACATAAGGAAATATGTGATTTGGGTGCAGTACAGGAGAATGGGTTGAACTTTGGGATCAAAGAGTCCAAGGCACACCTTGATGCCATTTAAATACAATTGCATAGATACAAAGTTCAAAAAGTTTTTATTGATCGGTTACAAACCATTTGAATATTCAGAAGTGGTATACAAAAGTAAATTCATAGAAATACAAGAATAAATAACAGTATAAAATCGTCATACAAGATACTTCTAATTTTCTCCATTTGGCATCCGAACTAGAAGTTTTTCTTTAATTACTACATATTAGTTTACTCATAGCCAACTCAGGTAAAATATTTCTTATATGTCACTATCACAATATTTTGTGCTTAAGTATCAACACAACTGCTTATTTTTACAGAGTTCTTATTCATACAATACTTCATTAGTGAGGATAACACATTCATAAATGTACTGTTTTCAAGAAGGAACAACTTTCTCAGAATATACCCATTATTTACAGTTAATAAGAATGTTAACATGTCTTCGGGGGGGCAGAGACCAGCCAAGATACACCCAGGTACTTTTCGGTTGTCTTGTATATAGAGGACAAATTAAGATGATGTTTTTTGCATCATCTTCCATATATCTACCACATCTACTATAAGGAGAGTTTACATTTTCCCTCTTCTGTCTGTAGTAAATATAATTAGCTTTGTAGGTCTAAAATCTAAATTGAGTTATTAATCTCCTTTTTGAAGGATCTGATAGGTTTTTTTTGCAGTTAAATTTTTTATTGTGTTATAGAGACATGGCATATATCTCAATACATATATGAGCATTACACTCCATTCAGACTTTACATATTGTAATATAGTGAGTTATTCACAGTTAATTCACAATACCCAGAAGGGAATGAAAGAAATCACAGATTTGATGTGGGACTGGGTTGGTTACTTACATGAAGGGATGCTGGGGGGGGGATCCCATAAGCCATACACTATTAATGGCAGGGGGTGGAAGGAATATGAGGCCTGGTCATCCATCAAGGTGGCTTTAACATATCCTTACCCAGAAGATTTATGGAATTGGGGGTGAGTTCTGAAAATAATGCATGAACAGATCCCATTTGTCCGAGAAAGGCTGCATGATGCCTTAGCCAAATGAGTCAGCTTAGAAAAGATAGCCAGATTAGCCATGGTTACCAGCTAAGCCATGAGTGAGGTACCTCTGTAGTCTCCATCTGCACAGCAATGGCCGTTTTGCCTTCCACTGAGGCTTGTACAAGCCATGCTAAATGGGGGGCTCGATGGTTTGTATTCAGTGGTAGGAAGCCCCAGGATCAAAAGCTAGAGGAGGTAGGGACCTTTTGTCCCAAGATATGGAAGCAACGTGTAAGTATTTCAGACCAGAAAGGATGAATGGGGCCACATTGCCATAATATATGAAGTAAGTCAAGTCAAGTCATGTTTATTTAAAAGACACCAATCCCAAAGGCTCTGGCACCACACAAAAAGTTTATAGCATTTCATACCATATAAATACATAAAAAGAATAAAACACATATACATAGTCAAAATTAAACCCCAAAAGCTTGCATAAATATATAGGTCTTAAGGCAAACCTTAAAGGTAGTTAAACTGGGGGCCTCCCTAACTGCAGCTGGCAAAGAAATCCAAAAAGCGGGGGCGACAACACTGTATGCTCGATCGCCCGCAGATTTTAACCTCGCTCTTGGAACAGTTAGGAGGTCAGCACTAGAGGAGCAGAAATTACGGGAAGAGGAGGAAGGTACCAGGAGAGCTAACAGGTAACCAGGGCCCTGTCTGTGTAGGGCCTTATAGGTGAGAAACCCCACCTTGAAGAGCACTCTCCACCTGACAGGCAGCCAGTGCAGTTCGCGCAACACGGGTGTAATGTGACAAAATTTACTCTGCCCAGTTAAAAGCCAGGCAGCAGCATTCTGCACGAGCTGCAGTCTGCGGAGAGAACCCCCAGAGATCCTGAGATAGAGGGCATTACAGTAGTCAAGCCTAGAAGTGACTAAGGCATGTATCAAGGTAGGGAGGTCCAGAGACAGAACAAGGGGCTTAATCCTGGCAATGTTTCAAAGATGGAAAAAACAGGAATGAACCACGGAAGAGATCAGAACCTCCATGGACAAATTCCTGTTAAACATCATGCCAAGATTTCGCACCTAAGGGGAGGCCATCAATGGCCATGATCCCTAGCACAAGGCCAGTTGCAGAGTCAGAGGCCATTCCATCACGAACTCTGTTACGACTCCACTACCAATACCTCAATCTTATCAGGGTTCAGTCGAGATCAACTGGAGGCCATCCAGTCACTAATCTCAGCCAGACAGATATTCAACACATCTACTGCGCTGGGTGTTCCTGGGGCAAAAGATATATATAGCTGAGTATCATCAGCATAGCAATGAAAACTCAGACCATACTTTCTAATGATGCCCCCAGCGGCCAGCATATATACTACGAACAACATTGGGGACAACACCGAACCATGAGGACTCACACAAAGAGACTGGGTGTTGATGAGAAATTTCCCATCACAACCGCTGTCTCCTATTTGTGAGAAGGACTCAAACCACTTGATGACAGTACCAGTGAGTCCACATAATTCCCTCAGGCGGAGAAGCAACACACAATGGTCCACAGTATCAAATGCTGAAGAGAGATCAAGGAGAACAAGAATTGTCTTGTCTCCTCGGTCTCTAGCCCTGAGGAGGTAATTTTGCACCTGAACTAACGCAGTTTCAGTGCTATACCTGGCCTGAAAAGCCGACTGGAAGGGATCATATAACTCGTGAGTCATGAGATGTTCCTCCAACTGAAGCAAAACCACCTTCTCAACAATCTTCCCCAGAAATGGGAGATTAGAGATAGGACGGTAATTTGCCCTGACCTCCGGGTCCAAAGAAGATTTCTTTAAAGGGGTCTAACCAGAGCCTCCTTCAAGGCATCCGGAAAGACACCCTGACTTAAGGAGCACCGGACAATCCGGGCAAACACCGGGCCAACAGAGTTAATGCATCTCATTAAGAAATGTGTTGGCACTGGGTCCAGTTCACAAAACGTATGCTTCAGGTTGACCGCCACCTCAATAACCTCACAGTACTCCACTGGCTTAAACTCTCCCCAACTAGGCGGAGTGCACTCAGTACATGACTGGCAACCACTGACAGCAATGGTATTGCTGGCTGAAGAAACCTCCCGCCGGATCAAAGACACCCTGTCCGAGAGAAAATGAGCAAAATCCTCATAATCCTCATTAGAGGAAACTCTTCCGGACTGAAGACAGAGAGGATGAAGAAGTCTGTCGACAGTCCGGAAGAGCAAGACTGGTTGGTTTCTCCCAGCAGCAATCTCCTGAGACAAAAATAATGTCTTCTTTCGGTTGACTGCCTCCTGATATGCACAATAATGCACACACAGGACCAGTTTGTCCGTCTCCAGAGCGGGATTTCCTCCAGCAGTGCTCCAATCTCCGACCCATCTTCTTCATTTCCCTGAGATCTCCATCATACCATGGAGACCTCAAGTCAAGTTCTGGGTCAGTACGGATAAGTCGAGGGAGTTGATGGTGTCGGATAGCACCTTATTATAGGTATCCACACCGATGCCAACAGCTCCGACGATACACCACTCTAAACTAGATAGATCAGCTGCGTCATAAAACCCTCAGGGTAAGATTACCTAAAGGGTGGCAGCGGATCATCTCAGCAGGGAGAAACTTATGGCAGGAGCCCCAAGCATGAACCTCACCGTGCTGTGATCAGACCAAAATACTTGATTAATCATGAGATCCAAAATCTCAATCCCTAGTGAGAACACCAGGTCCAGTGTGTGGCCATCCCGATGGGTAGGTGCATCAACAAACTGCAAAAGCCCTAATAAGGACATATTCTGCAGAAATTCGCTGATACATCTTTGAGTTTTGTCCTCAGCCCAGACATTGAAGTCCCCCAGAAAAACACATCTAGGGGAGTCCAACGTCTCGCTGGCAACAAACTCGGCAAATTCCTGCAGGAAACCCCCCACCGGGCCAGGAGGGCGATAGATGAGGAGGATCCTGCAGCCAATGCCGAGTCCTCCACGGATGGCCACACACTCAAACAAACCCGGGGTTCCCACCAGGTGCACGGTGAAGGTCATGCTAGATTTAAAACAAATGGCTACACCGCTGCCCCTGTGATTTCCTCTGGGGCAGTGCATAACGGTATAACCTGGGGGGACTGCAGCCTCAAAAACAGGGCCGGCATCATCTCCCACCCAGGTCTCCGTTATGCAAGCCAGGTCGACTGAAGAAATCAAGGTGGCAATAATTGCCGTCTTGTTTCTAATCGACCTGGCATTGCACAGTACCGCCGACAGAGGTATAGCAGGTGGTGTAGCCCCTCGGGTTACCTGAACACTTGGTCTGGTGGTTTCCCTGGAAATGGGCACCAACCACGTCTGGCATCACCTGGGTGCCCTAAATAAACCAGGGCATCTCCTCGATCCAACCACCTCTATCCTACCTTCAACCCGCTCCTGGTCAGCCCACAGCTCGCAAGCCAAACAGTCCTAACAATCCCACTTCCTGCATACGCCTGTATAACATCAGACACAGGAAAAGGGATAAAGGGAGCAAAGCATGCAGCTGTGCCTTCCATAAGTAGTCCTAACCTCCACAGGTTGCCCTCAGACCCCTACATTCCTAGTTTGAAATAAAATAACAAACAGGCTTTAATTTAGACTAATTAAATCAAATTTAAACGTTCTAACTTAAAAACCTAACACAGTCTAAAACATAGAAACACAGACTTTGACGGCAGATAAGGACCACTTGGCCCACCCAGTCTGCCCATTTCCCTACCTACTGGATAAGCTGCAGATTCTAGTTAACCAACAGCCTATTTCCTGCAACCCCCCCACTATAATTGCCTTATGTCTGTCCCATGCATGTTTGAATTCCTCCACTGTTTTAGACCCCACAACCTCTCCAGGAAGGTGGTTCCATCGCGTCCACCACTCTCTCCATGAAAAAGAATTTCCTCACATTACCCTGAGCTGTCCCCTCTAACTTTAAAATTGTGCCCCTTGTTCTTACATCTCTTTTCTGAAAGATGCTACCCTCCTGGACTTTGTTGATTCCCTTGAGGTACTTAAAAGTTTCTGTCATGTCCCCTGTCCCTCCTTTCATCAAGGGTGTACATATTAGCTCTCTCAGTTTCTCTTCATGTGGTTTCTGATGTAGACCCTGCACCATTTTAGTTGCCCTCCTCTGGACTGCTTCCATCCTGTCTATGTCCTTGCATAGATAAGTCTCCAAACTGCACGCAGTACTCCAGATGGGGTCTCACCAACTGTCTGTATAGAGGATAACCACTTCCTTTTTCTACTTGTGATGCCCCTCCTATGCATCCCAGTATCCCCTGGCTTTCCCTACTGACTTCTCACATTGCATACCCACCTTTAGGTCATCTGATATGACTACACCCAGATCCCTTTCCATTATTGTTGTTGTTAGTACCTCCTGCTATTGTGTACTCTTCTCCTGGATTTTTATTTCCCAGGTGCATTACTTTGCACTTCTTTGCATTGAATCTAAGTTACCATATGTCTGACCATTCCTCCAACCTTGCCAAGTCCCTTCTCATCCTTTCTACCCCCTTGTGTATCAACTCTGTTACAGATCTTTGTGTCATCCATAGAGGCATACCTTTCCTTTCAGACCCTCTGCAATGTCACCTATAAAGACGTTAAAGAGGACTGGACCCAGTACTGAGCCCTGAGGTACTCCACTAGTAACCCCTTTCTTCAGAATGTGTTCCATTCACTATTACCTTCTGTGTCCTGTTGTGCAGCCAGTTTCTACTCCAGGCTACCACCCTGGGACCCACTCCCAGGCTGGCTAACTTGATTATTAATCTTTGTGCGAGACTGTGTCAAATGCCTTGCTAAAATCTAGGTAGGCCATATCCACAGCCCCTCCCTGGTCTATTACTTTGGTCACCCAGTCAAAGAAATCAATTAGATTTGTCTGACATGACCTTCCTGCTGTGAATCCATGCTGCTTTGGGTCCAGTGCCCCGCTGGCCTCTAGGTACTCAACAATTCTTTCTTTCAGAAGTGATTCCATCATTTTCCCCACCACTGAGGTCAAACTAACAGGTCTGTAGTTTCCTGCTTCTGCCTTGCTCCCACTTTTGTGAAGGGGAATCACATCTGCCCTCCTCCAGTCCTCAGGTACCATCCCATCTTCCCATGATTTGTTAAAAAGTGTGGTTAGTGGTGTCACTAGGTCCTCCCTTAGCTCTTTTAGGATTCTAGGGTGAATCCCGTCAGGCCCCATTGCTTTGTCCACCTTGAGTTTTAGAAGTTCTTTCAGTATTCTTTCTTCTTTAAATAGACTGGTATCAACTCCACTATCCAGAGTGCTTCTACTGTTTGGTTTAGGTAACTCCTCCTCTTCTTCTTTTGTGATACTGAGCAAAAGTATTCATTCATTATCTCTGCCTTTTCACTGTCTCCCTCTGCCCACCTCCCCTTCCCTCTCCTTTATTAATCTTCCCTATCCCTCTCTTAACCTTTCTATGTTTCCTAATGTACCTATAAAAGGTTTTATCCCCCTTCTTAACTGAGTTGGCTATCCTTTCCTCGGTTTGGGCCTTTGCTTTTCTGACTGCCTTCCCCACTTCTTTCTGCTTTAATTGATACAGTTCCCTGTGGTGCTCCGTCTGTGATTCCTTATACTTTTTGAATGCAGCCTTTTTCTCCTTAACCTTCCTTGACACTTCTTTTGAGAGCCATAGTGGTTTTTATTCCGCTTTGTTTTCTTTATTTGTTTCACACAAGGCTTGTTGCCTCCATGATGGCAGTTTGATTTTCTCCATTGTTCTTCCAACCTCCTTTCTGGCCATTTGCTAATGCATTCCTCAGGTATTCACCCATTTTGCCAAAGTCAGCCCTTCTAAAGTCCAGTATCCTTGTATTTGTATGACTTGTCTCCATGGTTGTGTTTATTGTAAGCACACTGTGCAGTGGTCGCTTGTTCCCAGGTGTCTACTGACTTCTAAATTTGTGATCTCTCTCCATTTGAGAGTACCAGGTCTAATATTGCTCCCTCCTGAGTGGGTTCCACCACTAGCTGTCTAAGGCATGCTCCCTGTAGGGCATTGAGAATGACCCTGCTCTTGGATGTGGCTGCAGTCCAAGTTGCCCAGTTAACATCTGGCATATTCAGGTCCCCCATCAACAGTATCTCTCCTTTTTCAGCCATTTTGAGAATGCCCTCTATCATTTTCTTGTCCATTTCCTCCCCTTGAGACGGGGTCTGTATACAACCCCTGTGCGGATTGTGATGCCATTCCCTGTCTCCAATGTGACCCATAGTTCCTCTTGTCCTTCCCCTTTACCTTTTAGTTCTGTTACTTTGATCCCTTCCCTTATGTAGAGAGCTACTCCACCTCCTCTTTTACCCTCCCTGTCCCTTCTCTAGATTGTGTACCCTGGTATGTTGACAACCCAGTCATGGTTCTCCGTGTACCATGTTTCTGTGACTGCCACAATATCCCAGTGTTCCACTTCCATCAGGGCTACAGCTCTGGAAGCTTGTTTCCCAGACTACGGGCATTGGTACTCATTGCCCTCCATTTAATGTTGGCTTTATCCTTTTTTACCCCATCCCTGCTGTTATTGCCCTTGTCCATTTTTCCATTTACCCCTGTCCTGCCCTCTGTCAAGCTCTGTGCCTCAGTGTTTACCCTACTACCTGCCATGCTTTGCGGGGGGAGGCTTGAACTTTCCTGTTTCCTATCAGCACCTCCCCCCTTGCCTAGTTTAACAGCTTGCCAAGCAAGCCTTTAAACCTGTCACCTAGGAGCGTGTTTCCCTTCCTGGACAGATGCAGACCATCATGCCAGTATAGACCTTCATCTCTCCAGGTGTACCCCAGTCCCCAATGAAGCCAAAGCCCTGTGCTCTGCACCAGTTTGCAACCATTCATAACCCTCAGTAAGCAGCTCTGCTTCCCAACTTTCACTACAAGCCAAAATAATTCTAGCACCGAAAAGTGGCAACGTACATCACACACGTCAGGAGGCTATGAAGGCGCCTTTATGCAGAAACTCCTCCCAACCTCGCAGCAAAACGAGTTCCCTCCCACTCCTCCAATATCAGCCGAAACCAGGCAGTTTAACACAGCCTCTCACACTGTGGTTCTGCCAGATCAGGGCGAATAGGGGAGAGGGCAGTCAAAATCAGGTAGGGAAAATTCAAGTCTTATCTGCAAATGGATACAGTTCCAGCCGCTAACGAGCGGCACTCCACCAGAAGCCAAACTCGCAAAACACTGCCGCTTACGAGCGGTACAAAACAATGCTCCACACTACTTAGCAAGTAAGTCTGCTTCTGCCACATTACATCTCCAGCACACATCGTTCGTAAGTAAATTCATTTTCATTAGTATTACTGGGGTATGGTACCAAAGGTGTCTTATTTTATTTTGAATAAAGAAACTTCTGGGGTCTCCACAGGCTTTTTTTGCTATTAACCAGCTACTCTGCCAGGAATCCTCACTAAAAGGAAGATTCAGCATACGCTGCCATCTTGCTTTGGCAGGTAGGGATGGATCTGGTAAGGATCCCCTCATGAACTTATAAATACGGCCGGCCAGACCTTTCTGTGATTTTAGCCAGCTGTCTAAAGGCAATTTGTTTTGCATGGCTTTGCCATCATATTGGCATATCACACATGTACACCCTCTTTTAAGCCAGGATGAATAAACATGTCTCGTTTGAAGATATCTCCAAAAATCACTTGGGCCCAGATTATATTTCCCTTTCAAGAAAGTGAAGCTGTCTAGGGTGTGGCCATCCCCCATTAGTATATCTTGTAGTGTATTAATCTGCTTCCCCTTCCAGCCCTCCCAGTAAAGGGGTTTATGGTCAATGGTCCAGCCAGGGTTATTCCATAGAGGAAGGTGCTTCCCCAGATTCAAACAGGTCTTACTTATGGCCCCCACTTGATGTCAGGCTTTGTGAGCTGCTTTTATTGTAATCCAATAATTACATTTGGAGGGGAGGAGGTTGCCCAGGTACCCAACTAGATGGATCCCATGCAAGGCATTCCTCTCAATTGACTCCCAAGCTGGTAAGTTGGTGGTATTTCCCCGAAGCAGTTTACATATATACATAGTGTTGAAATGCAGAAGGCACCACCCACCCTTATTCCAAAGGCTTGGAGTTTGGCTGTACTACACCTCGGGGTTTTATTGTCCCACAGGAAGGTCCATAGTAGATTGTCCAATAATTGAAACCATTTCTTTGGAATCTCAATTAGTAGATGGGATAGTATATAGAACACCCTCGGGGCAATCATCATTTTAGTTGCTGCCACTTTCTCTGGGAGAGACAGGTTCAACTGTTTCTGCCTTTGAGTTTCTACCTTAAGGCTATCAATTAAGGGAGAAAAGTTAGTCTCTGGTAGGGAAGTCGCATTGGTATTTACCCTAATGCCTAGATACTTAATACCCGCCTTAGCACTAACTAAGCCTACTGCTGAGATATCTTTGGATGAAAGCTGCCTATTTAGGGGGAGTACTTCTGTTTTACCTTGATTAACCCTGAGGCCTGAAATGTTTGAAAAGGATTGCAATAAATTCACAATGTATCCAGCGCTGGCATGAAAATCGTCAGTTAGAATGAGACACTTATCAGCATATAACAGTGCATGATACGAATCGGGGCCTACCCGTATGCCTTTAATATTTGGATGTTCCCTCAGAGCACTAGCCAGGGCTTCTATAACCAGCACAAACAACATCGGGGAGAGGGGACATCCCTGCCTAGTACCCCGGTGCAATTTGAATGGTTCTGAGAGTGTATTATTAGTTAGCAGTCTGGCCATAGGAGACGTATAAAGAGTTTTAACCCATCCCCTGAACACATCCCCAAAGCTATAGTGCTGCAGCATCATAAGGAGAAAGTCCCACTCTACTGAATCAAAGGCCTTCTTGAAATCCACCGATATAGCAGCTGCTGGAGTAGGGTTTTTTTCTGCCTTCTGTACAAGGGAGATTAAAGATCTAATGTGATCAGTACTGCCACTTGTGAAGTGTGAATCAAACAGGGAAGGACTTTCTCTAACCTGGCTGCTAACACCTTTGCTAGAATTTTGGTATCGGCGTTAATCAACGAAATGGGTCTATAGCTTGTAGGCAGGGTGTGATTTTTGCCTTCCTTTGGAAGGACTGTGATAATCGCCTCCCTAAGGGTAGTGGGGAGAATCCTCTGTACCCGAGCTTCCTGTAACATATCCCTCGGGGGGTGAGATACTATCTCTGGTATGACCTTATGAAAACCAACAGAGAACCCATCTCCCCTGGGACTTTCTTAGGGCCATCTTTTGAATTGCCTCCTTGATTTCTTGTATCTCTATGGTCATCTCTAATTGTTCTCTCTGGGCATCTGTAAGCCTAGTAAGCTTTGTACCTGCTATAAAATTCTCAGATTTGGTCTTGTCCCAGGTAGTGTGGGGCTGTACAAGGTTTTTAGAAAGATAGAATAAGTTGGTTAATGACCTCTGATTTACTATGTTTTCCCCCTTATTGTCCCGTAATTGGGCTATATGCCTCTCGGCTTGTGGTTTTTTTAGACGGAATGCTAGAAGTTTCCCAGATTTTTCCCCTCCTGCCCAATATTTATGTTTTAGTCTTAATATTTGAAGTTTCACTTTTCTAGAAGCTAGCATATTCAATTTCATTCATAGGATCAGGAGGTCATGCAGCAGGTCTGGGTTTTGGAGATTAGTGGGATCCTTCTTATACAGGCCTTCTTTCTCTCCCAATGCCCTCTCCAGCTCCCTGGTTTCATTTTCTCTCTGCTTCCTACGGTAGGCAGCATAGCTAATAATGTAACCTCTAATCGTAGCTTTAAAAGCCTCCCAAATGGCTGCTACAGATGCAGACCCTTGTGGATTGTCAGAGAAAAAGGTTTTTACCTCCTCCTTAAGCCACTCCTTAAAGTCTGTCTCCTGCAACAATAATGGGTCTAGCCTCCAACTAACTGACTTGGTAGTGGAGACAAAAGGTCCCATTGCTAATGTCAATAGGGCGTGATCTGAGATATACAGGGGGGCTATTGTGACATCCAGCACCTTGCTTATAAGGTTTGGAGAAGTAAACCAGTAGTCGATCCTACTTGCAACTTGTTTAGCTTCAGAGAAATATGTATAGTCCCTCTCAACTGCGTGGGCTACCCTCTATATGTCTGCAGTTTATGCAGAGAGAGCATATCCTTTAAAGCCCTAATGGATTGGGGGTGTGCATCCGGCTTGGAGTTAGATCTATCCAGGAGGGAATCCATTGTCAGATTAAATCTCCCCAGAAGAATGTCCACCTCCCCTGCTGCCATCTCCAACAGATCTTGTAAGAATTTGTGAAAGACATCGGGGGTGTCCTCATTTGGGGCGTAAATGTTAGCTAGTAATATATCTCCTGTGGGGGTACTTACTTTAGCTAAGACCCATCTTCCCCCTTTATCAGCCCTTTGTTCCTGCAAAGTCCATTTTAGGTTTTTGTGGCACAGTATAACTACCCCACCAAAACTAAAGTTTTATTGGCCACACTGTGGGCCTCCCAGCCCAACCATTCCCGACTTAGTTTTTGAACTTCCATATGATTTAGCTTAGTTTCCTGTAAGAAGGCTATCTGAGATCTCAGGAATTTAAGTCTGGAAAGTACTTGCTTATGTTTAATGGGCGAGTTTAGGCCCCTCACATTCCAGGAGGTAGCCGTCACCATATCTTCACCTGCCGTGATGCATGTCAATCAGTAATGCCCGAGGCCCCTGCCTAAGTAGAAGGAAACCAAGTAATCTGCTTACAGGAAGCTTATCCTTAGAATCATCCCCTAATCCCTTCCCTGTCTGTCCCTTGTAATTTTGCAAACCCCACATAAACTACGGATCAGTCCACATATTGACGCTCTACTCTCTATAATGAATTTTGTTTTTACCTCTCTTTATACCATTCTCCTTGTACCACACCTTTGCCTAAGAGGCTGTCCCTATATGACCTGACTACTGCAGGTGGATGTGGTCCATGATCAAGAGAACCTCTCCTGAGCGCGGGGCCTGGCAATTTACCAGGAACCACCAATTTGCCTATTATCAGATAATGTAACCAACTCTGCTACTTGACCAAGTAGGGCCCTGTGAACCCTGCTAATCTAACATTAAAAGAAACATCAGGTTTGAAAGCAGCAATCATTAAACCTTTAAACTGAGAAACTGATAACATGATAAAACAGTTAAAACACTTCGAATCAGAGATAATCCCCATTTATAACCACTAGGGGGGAATGCGCACTCTCCAATGGAGTGAACCCTAAAAGCTCTGTAAAAGAAAACTTTGCACTATCTCTCTCTCTCTCCTGCTTATACATAGAAACATAGACTTTGACGGCAGAAAAGGACCACTTAGCCCACCTAGTATCCAGGAAGCAGCCTTCCAGGCAAAATTTATACAGGGAAAAAAAAGGAAAAAAAAACCCTGCCTCCTGACCATTTTAAACCTAGCATGATACAAATCAGTGGTATACTCAAAGCTCTTGAAATAGCTTTAACCACCGATTTTTGCCACCTAGGTCAAGGAAGGAGAAACCCCTGTCTTGCTTGCGCTACCACATGGTGAGACCAGACGGGAGCTATCGAGCTTAAAACAGGCTAACACAGGCATGCCACCTCCCCAAGGTGGGCGGGGTGACATCTTACCATTAGAGCAACTGGTGAGGGAAACAAGATTTTTCATATTACCAGAGCTTAACTAGTAATAACCACTTTAAGCCATCTGGCAGAGGAAGCCGGGCAGGCCCCAAATATTGCCTCCACGCCATAACCAGCCATATCATAACATTCCCTGGTCGGGTGCCTGACTATCAGGGAAACCTGGACCCAGTAAGATTGCAGGTGAGAGGGAGGGAAGGGGAGAATAACTCAGCCCCTCCACAGCCATTCGAAAACTAGCAGTCTGGGCAGAAATAAAAAATAGTCGGGACCCCTCAGTCATCTTGGCCAACAGCTCCCCATCACATTAGGCCCAGTCTTTACAATGCAGGGCCCAGTCTGTAAGCAGACTCTGGTCCATAAGATCTTCTGGCATCAGGCAGTCCAAGTTCCTTGCTAAATCCAGGGCTTGCGCCACAAGGTCCCCCAAGGGTTCATATCTATTGGACACCTTAACTGGCGTGGCAGCTGGGAAGATCGTGCTGTCATCTGACAGGATTTGTAATTTCTGGCGGCTCCTTGATCTGTTCTTCTTGGCCATAGATTTTTTACTTGGGTTATCTCTTCCAGGCTTCCTCGAGCGACCCCGTTGAACTCTCTGCCAGGCTCCCTCTGGTTCTGTGTCTTTCAGTGCAGTACTAGTTGCTAAATCCATGGATATCGGGGAGTTCTCCTTGTTCAGTCTATTAGTACTGCTTGAGGGTTGCGGGGATTTGTTCATGCCCCTGCCTGATATTTGTATGTTTTGCAGAAAGTGTTCCACATCTCCAGGGTTGCTAAACATGCGAAATACACCATTATACTGGACTCTTAGCTGTGCAGGATATCTGAGCAAGGTGGGAATACCTAATTTGTAAAGTTGCTCTCTCACCTCTGCGTATGCTCTTCTCCGCCTTGCAAGCTCCTGAGAGTAATCTTGGTAAGGCAGGATGGAGCATCCCTGCCATGTCAGTGTTTTTAGATCTCTGGCCAGGCGGAGGTAGGGCTCCTTCACCGGATACTGTAGAAATTTGCACAAAATGGGGTGAGGGTGCTACCCTGGTTTAGGTTTGGGAGCAAGTGTGTGGTGAGCTCGCTCAAGCTCTGATGGGGCCTCGAGCTCCAGCCCTAGCATCACTGGCAATGGATCCTCCAGAAAAGATATCATGTCCCTGCCCTCCATGCCTTCTGGAATGCCCACAATTCTGATGTTCTGTCTCCAGGCTCTATTTTCGATGGCATCCACTTTAGAAAGTAAGTACTGAATCTGTCCATGATGTTCCCTCAGGCACCTGTCATGCTGGGATATTTACTCAGCTTGCTGCTTTATGTCCTTTTCAGAGCCCTCCACCCAAAGAACTAACAGCCACAGCTCCTCATTTATTTGTGTAGATGACTGCTTTAGTTCTGTAGTATCTTTCAAAACTTTGCTTAATATCGCTGACATATTTGCAATGTCTTGGCCATGCTATTAGAGGTGTTGGAGGTGGCCATTCCTCTCGCTGTTGTCTCCCAATTGCTGCTTGTTCACCGTGGGTCAGGGTGGGGACTCCTAAACTTGGGTGGCACTAAAATCATGGCCTGTAGTGAGTGTGAGACGCAGCTGGGCCTGGGCTGTTAGACACGGCGTTGACTCCGAGTTCTGCCACCGATTTCAACAAAAAACAGCTTATTTAAAAGCTCTGGTATTCCGATGTCGAAAGCTTACTTTTTGGAGAGCCGAACTCCCGACTGGATGTCATGGAGGGGCTGATAGGGGTTCACAGGGTGTCTCCTGCAAGAATTAGTGGCCCACCACGTTGTCTGCCAGGCTCCGCCCCCAAAGGATCTAATAGTTTTAACACATATGGTTCCGTCCCATGGTCTTGCTTAATATAATTATACCACCTAAATAATTTTCAATTATTTAATTTCTGCTTCATGTCTGATCTCTCTGTATCTCGGAGTCTATTTTTGATCAGGTTGGTAATTTCTTCTCCTGGGTATAGATAAATATCCCACATGATATGGCCCAAACCATTGAGAAACATAAGGTTTTTAATTTTCTTAATTGATGTTGCCTTGAAACCCGAGGAGGAATAAGCAATCTCTTCTTCCATACATCATCTTGGTAATCTTGTTTCTTCCAGACAAAGTGTTTTAATAACAGCTATTATTTGTCTTTCTGCTACTAAGGTGGTAATTGAGAATTGTCCTGTTTCAAGTTTAAGGATTACCTCAGGGACTAACTGCGAAGTCATAAGAACATATCTGATTAGTTTGTTCATAATCACCTGTAACCTTTTTAAACATGAGAAACCCCAAACTTCTGCTACATAAAGCAGACTTGACTTTATTTTGGTGTTGAGTACCTTCCTTATATCTTTTGCAGAAGTTCGACCCATTTTAGCATTAAAGATTTTAAATGCATTAAATGCTGCTTTCATTTTATTACAGATCATATTTACATAATTAGTCCATTTGAGGTTTTCTGAAAATCTAACTCCCAGATAGTCATAAGATTTTACCTGCTCCACCTTCTCTGTATTAATCCATTTTGGGTATTTTTTCCTAATCTGATTTCCAAACACTACAAGTTTAGTTTTAGTTATATTAATTTTTAATTGATGTTCTTTACACAAATCATTTAAGTGATCATGTTTTCTTTGGAGTCCAAGGGTTGAAGTTGATATCAACACTAGATCATCAGCATATGCTAAACAATCTACCCTGATGTTACCTACCTACTTTAGGAGTGTGAATATCAGGATGTTGCAACTTAATAAGTATCTCATTGATATAAATATTAAATAGGGTTGGAGTCAAAAGGCAACCCTGTTGTACCCCTATATTAGTACAAAAAAGTGAAGTTGTATTACCTAAGTGATCATATTGGACCTTGCCCAAGTATGGTTATGTAGTCTTATAAGAACACTCAATAAGTTGGGGCAAATGCCGAATTTATACAGTTTTTCCCAGAGGATGCATCTACTTATACTGTCCATCGCAGATGTAAAATCTATGAAGCAGCACTACAGTTTTCCCTTTTTAATTTGAACATACTTCCAAGCTATATATTGTAGAACATAACAATGTTGAATAGTGGATCTTGATTTCCTTAAACTATTTTGGGTTTCATGCAGAATAGCGTTCTTTTCCACCCAGTCATTTAGCCTATTGAGAATAATTCTTGTACATAATTTTTGTGATATATCAATAAGGCTAATTGGCCTGTACATCTTAGGATTGTTTGGGTTTTCTTTTTTATATATGGAATAAATGATAGATCCCTGCCAGCTATTTGGTGGATCGTGACCCTGTACTATAGAATTAAATGCCTTATACTGTATAGTATAGGATTCCACCAGTCAATGAAGTTTATATATATATATATATATATATATATATATATATATATATATATATATCTCCAATAATCTTATCGGGTCCTGGAGCTTTATTAGTCTTCAGTCTTAATATTGACCGTTGTTATCTCTTCTGGGGTTATATATAGGAAGTGGGACAGTGCAGATTTTCATATTTATACTCTTTAGCTAAGTGGTCTTTCTCAACTGAAAAATAAAGTTCTATAAAATACACTTTCCATATATCTGGGAGAATGTGTGCTTTGATCTTTGTAAGGTGTCTGTTGTAGCCCTGGCTCACCAGTCTCAGAATTTCTTAGTATTTTTATTTATTGTACCTTTCCTGAGTTTTCCCCAAAGCGTTTTTGCATGACGGGATTTCTCTTGGTCCAAGATTTTTTTGTAGTTCTTTCTTTCTTCATTAATATTAATAAACTTCTGTATTTTCTCAGCCACATTTTGAATCTTACATTTCATACATTTCCTTAAAACTTTGGTTAGTTCTATTTTGGCTTTCCTATATCTAAGATTAAACCAACTTTTACCTGTTGTTACTTTGGTTACCATTTTGTTTGCTATACAATGTGGTTTAATTAAAATGTTAATATTCTGCCATTTATCTAAAAAAGTGTTGTAGTCAGTTTCAAGTATAATTAATTCATTGGTTTAATTAAAATGTTAATATTCTGCCATTTATCTAAAAAAAGTGTTGTAGTCAGTTTCAAGTATAATGCAGGATCATAATTCCATCATCATTGTTCCATATAGTAAATTATCCCACAAAATCGATATTGCTAGGGGTCCATTGTATCCTTTTTTGATTTATAATTTCAACATCTTCCCTGCTGATTTGATCAAATTTCCTTTTGGTCATTTGATCCATTTGTATTATTAGACACACTGGATTATGAGCAGACTCCACTCTATCCAAAACCACAAAATTGTATGTAAATCTAATTGCTTCAATGTTTCTCCATACTAAATCTATTGTAGATGCACCCTTTGGGCTACTATAAGTTATTTCACCTGATTTTTCTCCTGGCGTTTGTCCATTTAGTAACAGAAAGTTCTTGCCTGTCAGTTGAGAAGCCAATAGCCTTCCTTTGTTGTTTGTCCTTAAATATTTTACAACTGTTTTATTGCTAATTCTAGGATTAAGCTCTGGAATAATAGAGTTGAAATCAGTGTTATTTAGGTCAGGTGATATCCTTGCATTAAAATTGTCTAATAGAATGATTGGCAGGTCAGGATCTGTATCCATAATAGATCTTAGGAAATGATTACGTTGAGATATGAGTTTGTCTAGTTGTTTATTAGATGGCTGTAAGTACAGATTAGCTATTATTAGCTTATTTTGAATACTAGCCTCTTCTATTTGAAATCGCGAGAATGTTATCGTAGTTATTATATTCTTTGTTAATAGTGTAATTTAAGTCTGTTTTAAGTATATAGATAAACCTTCCATTTCCTTCAGACTTTTAATCTAAAGGCCGATTTAGATACATTTTAAATATCCAGGCAATCTAGGAGCTTCCTTGATTGTGCACCAAGTTTCCTGTAGACATAAAATGTCATAGGTCTGCAGGAACTGGGTAACTTCTGGATCCACGTGCTTTAGGTGAATCCCTCTATGTTCCAAGACAATATCTTTAGTTCTTATTTTCTAAAGTGAAGAGTCTTCCCTAATTCTGTTATGCTTTAGTCACTGATTATTATCCAGTATCTCATATCTAATTGTGGGAACTAAATCATCTGCTCTTTTTAAGTAATCTTCTTTTCTGCTAGATTTGTTTACGCTAACTACATCCAAAACATTTCCTAATTTGGAGTCATTCCATTCCTCCATTGACATAACATATATCCCAATCACATCCAATGCCTTTGCTTGATTCAGTACATTATTTGCAATCCTGCAATTTTTTAAAGTTATATCTATCTGTGAGGTGTTATTTGCATTTGTATATTTTAATATATTCTATGGCTTTTTCTGAAATGATCATATGTGTTATTCTAGTAAGGAAAGCTGTAATTTCCCTTTAATATATCCTAAGGTATACTGTTCTTTAGTTTCCCATCCAAATACTGTTATAATCTTGTTATTTTACTCATTTTCTCCTATTACACTCTGTGTTGTCTTGTAAGCAAAGCCCTCAGATTCTTTTTGATTGGGATTAGTCTTTCCTCCTTGGGTTTCGATATTATTGTTATCCCTTGTATTATCAATGTCTTTCCTTGGTTTTTCATACCTCTGGATTTATTTGGGTGGGCACAATCTGGGCTGGCATCAAAACAATGCCCATGAGATTTAATATTTTTTGTTGGCTCCATATGGTGTCCACCACTGATCCCAGTTTAGTATACAGTAATACACACTCCTTACATGCTGCATTTGGGGGTCTTATAATATCTATTTTATCATCTGCATTTTTTACATGAAGAGTATGTAGTACTATGTTCCTTAGGTTTTCACTTATTTCTTCATGTAGTTTATTTAACCCATAAATTTCCCTGAGGTATTCAATTTCTGTACCTTCAAAATCAAAAAAACTTGTTCATGTTATCAGACCTTTTATATCCAAACTCTTTGTGGTTTTGTGGTATAAAGATTATTACTGGGTGCCATCTGGCTGGTCTCAGACCCCCATCCAGCTCGAAAATTCCCCCATCCTTATCTGATATTTTATTGTCCATTTCTGAATGCCTGTCTTTAAGTAATGGGTATAGCGTCTTGATTTCCTTATCTATCATAATTTCTCCTTCTTCCCTTACTCTTACTACCAACTCCTTTTCCTCAACATTCTGAGAAGAATGCTTTATTATAATACCCTTTGGCAACCTTCCTGTATCATTCCTTGGTTTACCTTTATTTTGTTTTATGGCTTTATGATGGTTTCTAGTATCTCCTGAGATCTTCTGTTTACATTCTTTCTTGTCCTTTGCTCCTCCATGGTTTTGTAGCTTACACATACAAGTTTGATTTTTATCAAAAGGGGGAGGCAAGTTCACTTGAACAGCCTTGTTCTCTCCCACTACCCCATCTTTAGTTTCCCCTGTGATCGCTATAGATACAGCATGATTGCTTAGTACGAGTGTTGTCTTTATCTAATTTATCCAGTATAATCCTGTTGAGGAATAAGTGGTTTTTGATGTTGTCTATCTCATCCTAATTACTACAAGATTCTCCAAAATTACCACATTGGCAAAATAGGGATTCTTTATAAATTCTAGGAGCTGTTTAGACAGGGAACTGGATGAACCAAAGTTGCCATTGCCTGTAAAGTGTTCTTGATCATAAGTAATATCATTTTTGACACTTGTATTCTCCTACAAGTGCTACATTCCCATGGGTTCTCTCTAAATTCTTTAGACTGCCAATAACTTTACTTAAGTTTTGTGCAATGAGTTTCATTTCTCCCCTTTAGAAGTTATATTTACATTTTCTCCATCCTTCTGAGTCATTAAATTTGGTGACCTTACATCTTTGCTTTCACTATATATGGTCACCGGATTGTAATTCTGTTGTTTTTCAGGAAAAACAGCAGTTATCTCTCTATCACTGCTATACTGATTGTAGGTTTCTAAACTGCTTTCCTGTAAGTCCTATGTGAAGAATGGTCAGTGGGAAAGTAAAACTCAAAGGATTCATAAGAAATCCACCCATATGAATCTATAGAGGTTCCTTCAAGAGAGGATACAGAAACCAGATTATTTATTATATCTTGACTATCTTTACTATGTCTACTAGGAGGTGTACTTTGCATACTATGTATGTTAGCTGTATTCTGACTATCTCCATTGAAACTCCTCTCTATCTCATTTCTTTTTTTACTCCCAAGTACTGGTTGACGTGGAGTACTTGTTAGTGTGCAATTATTATAAGATATAATGGGTTGTTTAATATCTCTCTGCCATAATTCTGTAAGTTTAAGTTGAAGGGGATCACTTAACTTTTCCTCAGCAAATCCCATTCTTTCTTTACCCTCTTTACTTATATTTAGATTTGACCTTTTCTGATGAGTTTTTTTTATTCTTTTTATCTATTTTAATTTTGTTATCCTTGTTTGTAATTAATTTCCCACTCCTAGTTTGCACCATCTAAATATATATATATATATATATATATATATATATATATATATATATATATATATTAGCTAGTGCTCACCCTCTGTATATAAAGAGACTGGCTTTTATACTTCCAGAGGTATTATTTCACCTTAGTTGAGTGCAGAACAAAAGGTCAACAGAAGCAATAATTTATGTTGGATTTGTTTATCAAGCAAACATGCAAATCAATTCCTTAAGTTATCACTGATTTATCTTGTTGCTACCATGCAATACAGAATGCACAATATGCAAACAGCACCTGTTATTAACTTGCTGGTAAAACTGAACAAAACTATTATTTAATTGCAGGTCACCTTATTAGAATAACAGCATCAATAAGATAAAATAGCTGCCAGTCCTATTAATAGGCTCAAGTATCAATCAATAATATTTATCAAAATATGGGCCACAAAATGCAAATACAGAGTGCAACAGCAGATATAGTCAGATATAATCAGATATAGTCAGATATAGTCAGTACAAAGTGCAACAACACATATAGTCAGTGCAACAACACATGTAATCACTGCAAAAATTCAATATTTTGAAAAACTACAATCTGTAAAATTGTCTAGTCAAGCTAGACCAGATCTAAAAGGTTTTTTCAGCTTACTTCCATAATATAACTCTTCTTCAGTCTATTTTGCATCTTGTTCCACGTAATCTCCTGTTGTTTATCTCCTCTATAGTAGTCCATGCATCATTGTATAGTCATGATCACAGTTTTTATTTTCCTTTAGTCTTCCTTTAAACAGTTAGGTCTTATGCTTCAAATGTTGGGGGTGTAACTCTGAGTATTACAAGATGACAGAATGACAGAAAAATAGCAGTTCTAATGAAACCCTGCTGATCTTTTGGGTTCTGCTCTTGAGAATATCAAATATCTGTGCTCTCTTAATTCTTTCTCACCAGACAATACAAGTCACTAAAATAATAAAATATAAATTAGGAGCTTATGACTATAAAGGAGAATAAGAAATTTCCACGCTTGTAGATTTCTGAGTGAATATTGTACACTGAATTAAGTATCTGTGCTCTTTTAATTCTTTCTCGCCAAACAATACAGGCCACTAAGATAATAAAATATAAATTAGGAGCTTATGAGTGTAAAAGAAAATAAGAAATTCCTGCCTGCTTATAAATTTCTGAGTATATAGCTAAATGCAGCATTTCAGTAACGCAGAAAAACCGAGCATGCAAGCTTGAACTAGAGTAATTATTTATTTTAGTTTATTTCAACTTACTTGCTGTTTAGCTGTTTAGCTCGGTATGCTTTCCCAAATTCTTAGTTCCAAAGGAAATTTATTCACTGTGGTGGAACGAGTAAGGGTGAAACAAATAAGGTGAACACGGTTTCTGGGTGCCTCACTAGCTATCACTAGGGTTTCGCTAACAGCTCCTAAAACAGGCAAATGCTGTCAAATAATATGAAAATAACCCAAAGATAGCCCCCTCAGTGACTCCTTCTCCCACTCCTCTGCTTCCACTCTCTGCTGTAATCTGCGATGACCTTAGCTGGACAACTCTGAATAGATTACAAAAAACTGGTGTGTGGGTTTTTATATATGAGGTTCCTCATGCGGTACTGAATCAATCTAATCAGAATATAATCAGAGATGATCTGATCCCAATTAGCAAAGCTATGTTTTTAAAAGATGGGGTAAGTGATTGTCAGTTAGATTATGTCTAACTCTAGGGTTTGAGTAATTAAGTTTAATAGGCTCCCAAACCTGCTCTTCACCTCTGTTCACCTCTGTTTTTTAAGATAAAATAAATAAAGTAAGATGAAACAGAACCACCTCCTGTTTTGCCTTGGTTTTGCCTCAGTACAGCTGTTTAGCCATTCAGGTGAACTAAAAAGAATCTTAATGACAAAGTATATGAAATGGCAAAGTATATGAAAATTTACAGCTGAAAAAGCACTTGCAGCCCAACAACGCAGGGGAACTAAAGGAAATGAACAGTAACAATAAAATAAAAGTATACCACGGTATCTCACATACAAAAGCATAAAAAGCATGAAAAGCATAAAAAGCTTAAGGTTTAAAAGTTTAAATTAAGAGTTTAAGAGTTTAGACATAACAAATTTCTAGATCTCTAAATCTCCTGTTCTTAGCGCAGAACATCGAAGTCTAAATTATTAATTATTGATTACTAATTTTACTAGTTTTAGATTCAAATTCAGTTCAGTTCTAGTTCCAGTTCTGCACTGAGATAGCCACCAAATAAAGCAGGATATCAGGGGTTGAAGCAAAAATATTGCTTTTCAGGGGAACCTCTTCTTAGAGCTTCTTCTGCGGTTGTCCAGTGACCATTCTGTCTCCAGCAGGCTCACAAACCCCAATTTCAATTCCAAACTCTTTTTGAGGAGGGAGGGTATCCCCCTCACTGCCAGCCACCACTGCCTTGCTTACTATTCACCATCAGTTCTTGTATCTCAAGGGCTGCAGCTGGCTCCTGCAGAAACAAAATGAAAACTCTAGGTGGGGACCCTGAAGTGGAGCATATAAGATTTTTGGAAAGAGAGCTTATGCTAATGCAACGGTGGCATATCTTTTATTAGAATAAAACTGGCAAAGCTATCTTGCTTCTTTGTCTTCCTCCACAAGACAGAGAGTGTTGTGCAGCATAACCTCCTCCTTCAACCTCTGGATCAGTATCTCTACATATATACAGATATCTGTCACTGGCTGCAGGGTGGAAGTGGGGGTGGAATGGCATGAGCAATACAGCTGACAATCCAAAGCCACACCACGGACACCTGTCAGTCTCTACAGGGAGGAACATTATGGTTAGAAACCCTAACGCCCCAGACATTATTTGCATTTGCACTCCAAATATTTAACATGGGCTTTTTGTGACCCCACCTCAAGAAAGCGTTTGGGACCTCCACTCATGGACAATGGCACTGTGATTTTGCTAATCTGTCATGAACGTTGATTTCTCAGAGTGACTGCACCATTCTGCACCAGATGTGCAAAAACACATTTCACAAAGGATATGAAAAGTGACAGCAGTACCATCCATAAGGAAGTGAGAAGAAATTGCAATGTTGAAAATCTGGAGTAAAAAAATTAGAAATTCTCAGTTACGAGCGTGCATGGAAACTGCACAATGCACACTCATAGTACAGTCATTTTGTGGAATGTTTTCACCAGATTTTCAACATAGGCATTTTGGGACCTCTGCTCATGAACAGTTTTACTGTGATTTTCTTAATCTGTCCCGAACATTGATTTCCCACAGCGGCCAAGCCATTGTGTGCCAGATGTGCGAAAACACATTTTGGGAAGGATGTGAAAAATAACAGCTGTACTATTCATAAGAAGGAGTGGAAAAATGGCAATGCTGAAAATCTGGAGTGAAAACATGAATTCTTGAACTTACAAGTGTGCATGGAAACTGCGCAATGTACGTTTGTAACACAGTAATGTTTTGGGAATTTGTTCACCAAATTTGCAACATAGGTTTTTTGGGAGCCCACTTCATGAACAGTGACACTGTCATTACATTAAACAGTCTTGAAAAGGGATTCCACGCAGTGACCATGAAATCACCTTTCGGGACAGAATAACAAAATGTCAGTGACTGAGTTCATGAGGTGGGGTCCCAAGAACCCCATATTGAAAATTTGGAGGCAAAAGTCACAAAAATGGCCAAGATAGCCACCTAAGTTGAACCCCCCCCCCCCATTGAAGCCATTATACAGCTTACTGTGATTTTCTTTAGTTTGCAGTTAGCTTTTGAAGAGTCCAGACGTGTCCCACTCCACTGAACATCATTGCACTGGTCTCGGAGGTAAGTATGGGGTGATTGGGGTGCAGGAGTGGTGTGCCGAGAAGGTGCAGTTGGGGGAGGGGGGCGTTGGACCACAAGGGACCATTTTCTGTTTTACAGGGAACAAAAAAAAAAAAACAGGATGTCGCGGGAAGGTTTTTTGTTTACAGGTTTGCTTTGGACACACTGGGGTGGGCTCCCAGTGTGCCACCTATGTTCTTTGGGGAGGGGAGACTGAAGCCAATGGGGATTGGGCCCCTGTCAGCAAAAAATGTGTGTCTGTGTTTGGTGGGGGCATTAAGCCATGGGAGATTGGGCTCCCCCTCGGCAAACAACTAAAACAAGGGGACATTATGCTGATGGGGATTGGGCTCCCCTTTCAGCAGATGAACTGGGGAGCATGCCAACAGAGGGATAGGGCACCCCAATGTTGGCTTCAGGAGACTGTAGCAGGTGGATGGCGAGAGTTGCTGCAATGTTTATTGAAATGTATCAGCAGGCAAGGCACACCCTGCAATGACGAGGCACTCCTTCATTGCAGCAGTGAAATAGTTTCAAGTTGGTGACACGCTTCTAACCAGCTGTATAGACAGCGTGTTCATTCATTGGTGCCACAGAGACCAGCCAAAGAAAGCTGTGCGCCACTGGTGCTAACATGGTCACACCTCCACAACCTGCTACTCCAGCAAGCCATCACAAAATGTTGCTTGTGCTGCATGTGCAAGACAACAGAAGAAATGGTCAGCCTAGTGGGCTGAAACTATGGTTGCCACATTGGCGACCAGGGTTTAGGTTAACCAAGGTTGCTCCAGGGGAATGGGGGGCAGTTGGGGAAGAAAGACAGAGTTCATAGAGACAACTCTCCTCCTTTGAATAGGGGTGGCAATGCATATCATTGCTTTGCTGCCACCTAGTGGAGGCTAGGTGGTATAACAGTGACTGCTTCTTCAATCCATATGCCGACACCATGGTATGTGTGTGCCTCAGGAATGGGGCAAAAACAAGATGGAAAAAATTACATCAGCCAGGAGGACACCTGCCAGCCCACCACAGACTCCGTATCACCTTCTTGGTATTGGCCTGAACCAGGTAAGTCCTGGAAAGGATGGGTGATGAGTCTGGGATGACCGGGGGCTAAAGGAGGGTTGGTGATGACAAATGAGAACAAACAAAGGGTAAACAACTTAAAAAATAAGTAGAAAATATATTTTTTAATGAAAAAAAGAATAATAATAATGGAAATAGGTTGTAATAGAATAGGAACCAATATTGAGTGAAATAAGTATAAAATTGTGAGATTAATTCTAAATTAGGTTGGTTGGAACATACTCAAGGTCTGGTTGGCAGAGCTACAGTAATGAAAGAGCATGTTACCAATTTACCCTGAGGAGAGCAGGAGTTCCTGCCAAAGATTTGTTGATAGTATACAAATCTATATATAGATCTGTTTTAGATTATTGTTGCCAGTTATGGCATTCCTGTTTGACAAAACAACATACACAGATTAATTAGGAAGTATTTGGAGATGGGTAATATATATAATTTACTGCCACAGTGTTGATGTGGTGAAAGTAATGAAGAACAGAATTCAAACCCTAAGCAAAGGAATGTGGATGTTTGTGTAGTAAACTGTTTCTGAAATTCAAAATCCTAATCATTGCTTGAATAATGTTTTGACCCTAAGATGTAAACATAGTGGCGAAGACCCATAGGGAACCGCAGTAAGACATGGAAAAGGTTTTAACAGTTGAACTTTAAAACATGTTGAGACAAACTGAGAATTCTTTCAGCCCCCTAACCTCACTCCCCTTCCAGATTGTAAACAGGATCCATGTGTTTGCCATTTTATGTAATTGTTATATACATGTTCTTTTAAGCCAATGCACAGGGTGGGTAAGATATTTTTTCAATTTTAAGTTATTTGTGTTGTTGCTTTTTTTGCAGAACTTGTACTGTAATTAACGTCAACCATTCCAGTTGCAATTTGTTCAAGAAAATAAAAAAGAAATCAATATAGTGCACACAGTGCTGGAAATGGCAATTAGCTCAAATTCAAGGTTTAAATTAAATCAGTGTTATGTGGCATAATGTTGGTTATTTGTAAATGATCTGATGACTCTCAATACGACAAAATTAACATTGATTCATAGTCCACGATAACCTGCCTGGCAACTCAGAATTGCCTGTACACTAATTCTTCAAGAATTCTTGAACAGAATATAAAAGAAATGCAATACTACTACAAGCTCCAATTTGCCCAGTAGCAGCAGAAGAAATACTTATATTCAAAACTGAACACAGGGTCTGCCCAATGGTCCAGGGGGTAGCCCTGTTCACTCCAAAGCTGGCAACCTGGGTTCAGAAGCAAGCCCATGAAGCAGGTCAAGCTGGGAAAGTATTGCTGGGTGGCAGTGCTCCCAGCCAGAGAGGGAGGGCATCATGGTCCACCACATCAGTGACCCCCTGTAGTGGGTCAGGGAGCTTGCATCTCCTGCAGAGGCATGCTGCTTGCGTGCAAGATCTGATAGGACAGGCTCGGCTTCAGGCTGGTGGGTGGGGCAAGGGAGAAAACTGAGAAAAAAAGACCCACTTGCAGAATGAAACTCCTGTGTGCTGCAGCCCCCATACCATCAACTAAGCCCTGGCCCCGTGGATCCAGAGCCAGGTAAGTCCCAGAGATGCTGTGTGATGGGGCTGAGTGGGTGGAGATTGAGAGGGGCCAGCGGAGAAGAGGGCATAAAGATTCCCTGAAAACATAGTTTAAAAATAACAATTATGGATGGGATACAAAGGGATAAGGTAAACTTCTAATGTTATGAGGCACACACTCCATAACGGATTTTGCCTGCATGGCAGGAACTGGTGGCTCACTTGGTCTTGGTTTCCCTGGGGCTTTTCCTTTCCCTGCCTAGCTCCTTATAATTAATTGATTTTTATTTATATCTACTGACCTGACGCACGCAGCCTTATGCTCTATATTTGTTCTGGCTGCTGCTGCCCTTGCTATCCTTGTCAGCCACTGGTCTGCTCCACAGCCTACAAAGCCAGACCCTCAGTGACCCAGTGTTGAAGCCTCATGAGGTCATCCCATTGTGGTGGGTCTGAGGTCAATTGAGGCATCCCAGCCCAGGAGGGACATCCACTGTGGTGCCAGTCACTGAGTAGGAGGTGTGGGCAGGTGCCAGGACTGTGACATGGGCAGGCACCAGTCATCATTTGCAGTGTGGGAAGGAAAAGCAAACACAAAATAGTTCAATCTCTGGAGAAGACAGACCTTGCTGTATCCAGGCCACACACTACCACCTGGGATGCTGCCTGATGATTTGTAAGTCATGGGAGTACATCCCCTACCCTGTACTGCATGGGGAATAATCAAGTCTCCATGGAGACCGCATTTGAGTAAAGGATACAGGGATCAGATACACCATTGGGGCTCAGAGTGAGACTGGAGCTAGAGACAAGAAGGAGTATAAAAAAGAAAAAAAGGAACCTAAACCTTGCTGTTTACATTTTGTAATATAATTGGGAATGTGAGGAGAAAGAATCTATCTAATAACCCCAGTGTATTTTTTTCATGTGTCATTTTTAAAATAGGTAGAATCCATTGCACCCCCCCCACCCCGAAAAACTGCTCCAGGAAGACTGCACATCATCTTAACATAATTATTTTAATACTAACTCTTTTTCTTGATTTAATTTCCCTTATTAATTCAGCTTTTTTTCCTGCCCACTTTTTAATTTTTAATTACTTATCAGTTTCCAGAATCCAGTGACTTCAGCTGAGCAGAATTTCTGCACAGAAAACTTCACTTGGCATTTTCCTTCAGCTGATGTTGCTGGGTTCAGAAACTCATGAGAAATTTAAAATGAGTATTGGGCAAGAACAAAGCAACATAAAAAGGGACCCTCAACAAGGAAAAAGTAGAACTATGAGTCCAAGAAAAGGTATGCCCTGCAAAATATTTGTTTTTTTCCTGCAAAACCAACAAGTGGAACAGTAAACAGAAGTATTCTTTTCAACCTTTTGACACTGAAATGAGGAACACAGACACTCAGAATGAGGGACACTGTAGGATACTGACCTTCAAAATGAGGGACACATCATCAAACATAAAGATGTAAGCTAAAACTCCATGGAAACCAGTGTTTTACTTGCTCAAAGTTTAACTTTTGCTTGAGGATCATAAAATGTTATTTGATATGTCTGCTGTAAAGTCTGAATTTACAGCATCTCCTTTAGGTGAACAGCATCTTTTATATGAGAGTCAGACATAGGACAGAGCACATCTGAGGGGTAAAATGAGGGACGTCCATCATAACTGGGGACAGTTGAGAGGTGTGCTGAGGAGAGTGATATATTATAAAACAGAAATAGAAATGTTTCTGTTCCCTTTAATATTCATTGCCCGTTTCCAATTAATTTACAAAGGATAAGTAGTAATAGTGGTGTTCCAGTCAAGGTGAATCTATCAAAAAAGGATATTCAGGATACATATGCTGAACACTGTAGTTATTATCCTCCCCAAATAATCAGGCTACTGACAGCATATAGGCCCACATTGTATAATGATATGAATAATCAGGATCTTTACACTGGATAGTTGCTATCCTCCTAGGGTAATTAGAATAGTTTCACTGGAAGCTGCTCTATCCTCCCAGGATAATCAGGATAGCCATGATACCTAGTTACTATCCTTCATGAACAATTGTGTTCCACTGAATTGCTGCTACTCTCACTGGATAATTAGGATATAGTATATGGTTATCCTTTGTTATGTACAAAAATCAGCCTGCTCAAAATCCTTGTTAAGCACATTCTAAACTGTTATGCACATTCTAAAGTGTTGTTGTGCACATTCCGAACAGTTGTTATGCACAGTTCAAAGGCCATACAATTTTAAATTTCTCATTTATTCTACACCTAGCTACTTACTAACCACTCAGTGCTCAAAGTCATATCTTTTACCTTTCAAAAGTCTGGAAATTTGATTTTGTTATGTGAGTAGAACAATGAAATGGCAATATTTTTTGTTTTCACTTTATTGGGGGTCTGTCACTCTAGTGTAAAAACCATATACTATTAAAAATAAAAATATGGTGTTCTTACGAACTTGACATGTGTTTCCATCTGGGGTTGAGATGACTGCATGGACCTCTCAAGCTTCACTCTTTAGGTTCATATACTGTCATCTTAACCCCTTGATGGAAAGACAGCCTTGTTGTGTATAGTTGCCCATACATTATTCTCTATATAGTATTAGTCTCTATATTTATAACAGATAGTTGAGAATGGTGAGATGAGAGCAGCCCCTTTTTTCTGAATGGAGAAGAGTGTAGATTTTAGGAATGTTGTAATGCATAAATTACAGGAACAGTGAGGAGCCAGATTTAAAATATTGTAAGAAGCACCCATTTAAGGATGAATAAGGGGTACAACTTTTTGGAATAGTGAGGGGAACAAGTTCTGATAATGACAAGGTATGCACATTTTTGGATGGGCCAAGGGGCTCAGTGAAGGAATGCCCATATCAGACAGGGTAAATAGTGACATGTTTTAGAGGGGCAATGAAACCAAATTTTAAGTGAAGCACAAATTTCATTAGGGTGTAAAGGTTCAGTTTTGGAAGGAGCAAGGACACACATTTGAGGAAGAGCATTGCTTTTTAGTAAGTAAAACATTTCTTAAAGAGTTAAAGGTGCACCACACAAATTTCTGGAGGTGCACATTTCGGAGGGGTATTGAGTGCACATTTTGGAGGAGCAAGGTGGAAATGTTTGATAAGGGTAAGGGATGTGAATTTTGAAAGGGTAACAGTTTTGTTGCAGATGGCTATAGAATCCCAATAAATAAGCTATAAGAATGGGAGGTTACTTGGGGATGGGAACCTGCAAAAGACAATAGCTGTTTGCTCAAATCATTAAATATAACATATGGCAATGGTCAGACAAAACAAATATTCTCACAAGCACTTCATAAGCAGTGTAGCAAAAATGTATCAGCCATGATCATTTCATTAACTCAGCATTATGCACATATAATAAACTAAAGTATTGTACTGCACAACAGAAAGCAGAAATGATAGTATGCACACTCTGGTGCTGTTAAGCAGCAAGAAAGGATGGATGTCATCAGCTAATAATACTCAAATAACTCCTACTTTACAGTTAACTGACATTACAGCAAGTCAGCTGAAACTTTTTAAAATAATGCTATAATTAGGGAGGTCTTCCTTCCTTCCTTCCTTCCTTCCTTCTCTCTCTCTTAAAATGAAGTGACCAGGATAGGCACACTGAGTGGGGCCACATTTCCCAATGGGACATGCCACTGGCCTCAACTGTATGTCACTGTGTGTATATATATATGAAAAAGTATTTGACATCAATAATTAGTATAAGAAAATCTAAATATGTTCACAAATTGTCTTGATTTGTTTTTACAGAAGTTTTGTGTTAAAATAGTGTATGTATAATATTATTATATTGATGAAGTATATTTACACTATATCGAGAAACTGAAACTACTTCTTTCTGACAAAATAACAGAAAGTGATGAATAATTTATTTATTTTGTTAAAGTGCATTTTCAGTATAACAATACATTGTCTACCTGATTTCAAGATTTCATACAAGAAAAACATATTTTTCCATCCCTAACAATTCAAACATTTGGCCTTTTTTACAGAAATTTTCTGAAGAAATGGTTTACTTTTAATCTGTTAGGTCTAGAAATGTGATTTTTTAATTAAAGTGTGGAATCATTTATTTTTTATTTTTATTTAGCTTTTGTTGACCAGGTAAGTGCACTAGACAAATCCTGCCTATTTTCAGGCACGACCCGGGGGAGGGGGATACAGATGAATGCCAACTGACCTTGAACCAGATTAAGCTGTCGGTGGTATTTTTTTAGTGAATGAGGAAATTTGGCAGGACACCGGGAAATTCCTACTTTTCGATAAGTGCCATGGGATCTTTAACATCCACCTGAACTACCACCAATCCAGGCAGATGGGACCTCGGTTTAACCGCCTCATCCGAAGACGATTATCATCATGTTGATATGGTTATATTGTATTGATGCACTTTGAATGTATTGATACACTGGAAATGCCCTCTTAATACACTGGTGTGCCAATGCATTCTCCCCCCATGAAGTCTATACAGCTCTCACTGCCCTTAACCCAGACAAAACCAGCCCTGACGGTCTCCACCCTAGGTTTCTCCATATCTCCGCTCTGCTATAGCTGCTCCTGTAGCCCACATCCTTAACCTCTCCCTCTCAACCTCTGCAGTCCCTAAAGCCTGGACATTTGCTAAGGTGTTACCTCTCCATAAGGGTGGTGACCCTTCTACCCCCGGGAACTAACGGCCCATCTCTCTCTTCCCATCTCTTGCCAACCCCCAGGAGTCATCATTCATTCCAGGCTGTCTGAGTACCTTGCCTCCAACAACTCTCTCTTGCCCATGCAGTCTGGTTTTAGGAAACAACATGCTACCATCTCCTCTTTGCTGCAGGTCACTGACTTTATTTACTTAGCAATGGACCAGAGTCATATTACAGCCGCCATTTTCATAGACTTGGCAAAGGCATTCAATTCAGTCTTCCACACCCTCCTGCAACAAAAAGTAAAATCTTCTGGCCTCGCTGAGCCAACTGTTAACTGGTTCCACTCCTAGCTACATGATAGGCAGCAATCTGTTTATACTGGCGATGCACTTTCTTCCCCACTTCCTATCCTTACTGGGGTCCCCCAAAACTCTGTCCTTGGTCCCATCTTTTTTCTGTATTCATAATGACCTCCCATCCATCTGCTGTACCTCCAGTATGCATATGTATGCGGACAATACCATCATCCTTACTTCTGGTCCCTCTACTGTCAGTGTGCAATCCCTCCAGCAAGACTTCAACAGAGTGCAGACTTGGTTCCAGTCAAACCAACTGAAATTCAATACAAAAAGAACATTGCCATGATGTTTGGCTCTATAAAGAAAGTGGCTTCCTCCAGTCTACCCCAGTTTTCCCTACTTTGGACATCTCCCTTTAGAGACGGTCTCAGCTTTTAAATACCTTGGGGTCTGGCTGGATTACCACATAAGATTTCACAACCCATAGACTCCATCTGTACCAAATTCCCACCAAAGCTTGCAGTCTTCTATTGCCACAAAGATAGTCTCCTCTCTGGTATTTAAAATGATTCTACCCATCATTGACTATGCCAATGTGGTTTATGGCACCGCACCAGCTTCATCTCTCTCAAAGACTGGACACTCTCCTTAACTCTTTCTGCCATTTCGCTACTGCCACCCTCCCTCACTCATACTAACTTCTATTCTGCTCTCTCTCTATCTTGCACCTCTGTCTTACAGAAGGATGGTTCACTGTGCCTCCCTTGTTGCTAAGTTCTGGTTTGGGACTCTCCCCCCTCCCAACACCTCTCCTCCCTCTTCTCTCAGGCAACCACTCCAACATACTCCCTATGTCACAGAGACCCTTGTATACCTTCTCTATCCCTCACCCTCATTCTGCTGCTGGCCAATCTGCTTTCTCCTATCGTCTCATGCTTCCCTCTGATATTCGCCTATCCTCCTCTTTCTTCTCTGTCAAAAGACCTCAGACTTCTCAACTCACCACATTGCTCACAGTGCTTTCAAATCCCTCCACTACCTGAACAACCTCCTCCTCAGTAGGGTGAGCATCGTAGTTAGAAACATAGAAACAAAGAATTTGATCGCAGCTAAGGACTGCATGGCCCACCTAGTCTGCCCATTTCCCTACCGAATGGATAAGCTGCAGATCCTAGTTAACCAACAGCCTACTTCTTCCTACCCACCCCACTAGAATTGCTTTATGTCTGTCCCATACATTCTTGAATTCCCCCTCTATTTTTGACTCCACTACCTCCTCAAGAAGGCTGTTCCATGTATCCACAACCCTCTCCATGAAAAAATACTGCCTCATGTTTCCTCTGAGCCGTCCCCCCTCTATCTTCAAATTGTGCCCCCTTGTTCTTGCACATCTCTTTTTCTGAAAGATGCTACCTCTTGGACTTTGTTGATTCCCTTGAGGTACTTGAAAGTTTCTATCATGTCCCCCTTCTCCTCCTTTCCTTGAGGGTATACATATTAAGCTCCTTTAATCTCTCTTCATATGTCTTCTGGTGCAGACCCTGCACCATTTTAGTTGCCCTCCTCTGGACAGCCTCCATCCTGTCTATGTTCTTGTGGAGATGGGGTCTCCAGAACTGCACATAATAGTCCAGATGGGGTCTCACCAGCTGTCTGTACAGAGGGATAACAACTTCCTGTTTTCTATTGGTGATGCCTCTCCCTATGCATCCCAGTATCCCACCAGCCCTCCTTAGTGCCTTCTCTCATTGCTTGCCCACTTTTAGGTCATCTGGTATGACTACCCCCAGGTACCTTTCCATTTTCGTTGTTGTTAGTATCTCACTCCCCTTTGTGTACTCTTCCCCTGGGTTTTTGTTTCCCAGGTGCATTACTTTGCACTTATTTGCATTGAATCTAAGCTGCCATACATTTTACCATTCCTCCAACCTTGCCAAGTCCCTTCTTATGCTTTCCACCCCACCTTCTGTATCGACCCTGTTGCAGATCCTTGTGTCATCTGTAAAGAGACATACTTTTCCTTCCAGTCCCTCCGCAATGTCACTTATAAAAGAATTAAAGAGGACCGGTCCCAGTACAGAACCCTGCGGTACTCCACTAGTAACCCCCCTTTCTTCAGAGGACTCACACAATTACCCTCTGCATCCTGTTGTCCAGCCAATGTTTTACCCAGGCTACCACTTTAGGACCCATCTCAGACTGTTTCATTTGTATATTAATCTTTTGTGTGGACTGTGTCAAATGCCTTGCTAAAGTCTAGTTAGGCCATGTCCACAGCCCCTTCCTGGTCTACTACTTTGGTCACCCGGTCACTGAAATCTATTAGATTCATCTGACACAACCTTCCCACTGTGAGTCCATGCTGCCTAGGGTCCTGTGCCCTGCTTCATTCTAGATTCTCAACAAATCTTTCCTTCAGAAGTGATTCCTTCATTTTCCCTACCACTGAGGTCAAACTAACAGGTCTATAGTTTCCTGCCTCTGCCTTGCTCTCACTTTTGTGAAGTGGAATCACATCCACCCTCCTCCAGTCCTCAGGTACCACCCCATCCACCCATGATTTGTTAAAGATGGTAGTCAGTGGTGTCACTAGTTCTACCCTTAGTTCCTTTAGAATTCTTGGGTGAATCCCGTCAGGCTCCATTGCTTTGTCCACCTTCAGTTTTAAGAGTTCTTTCAGAACCCTTTCTTCTGTGAATGGACTGGTATCAACCCCCTATACAGAGTGTTTCTATTGTTTGGTTTAGGTTCCTTCCCCTCCTCTTCTTTTGTGAATATTGAGCAGAAGTATTCATTCAGTATCCCTGCTTTTTCACTGTTACCCTCTGCCCACATTCCCTCCACTTTATTAAGCCTAAGTATCCCTCTCTTGGTCTTTCTTGGCTCCCTAATGCACCTATAAAAGGTTTTAGCCCCCTTCTTAATAGAGTTGACTATCTTTTCCTCAGTTTGGGCCTTTGCTATTCGGACTACCTTCTCTGCCTCCTTCTGCTTTAACTGATATAGTTCTCTGTCCTGCTCCTTCTGTGTTTCCTTATACTTCCTGAATGCTATCCTTTCTCCTTAACCTCCGTGCCACCTCTTTTAAGAACCATAGTGGCTTTTTCCTTCATTTTGTTTTGTTGATTTGCTTTACACAAAGGCTTGTTGCCTTTGTGATGGCAGTTTTAATTTTGCCTCATTGTTCTTCCACCCCTCCTTCTTGCCTATTTGATAGTGCTTTTCTAAGGCACTCTCCCATTTTGCCAAAGTCAGTCCACTTAAAGTCCAGCACTCTTGCTTTTGTATGGCTGGACTCTACAGCTGTGTTTATTGTGAACCACACTGTTTGGTGGTCACTTGTTCCCAGATTGCCACCCACTTATAAATCTGAGATACTCTCTCCATCCCCATTTGAAAGTACCTGGTCTAAGATTGCTCCCTCCTGAGTGGGTTCCAACACTAGCTGTCTGAGGCATGCCCCTGTCATTGAGAATGACCCGCCTTTGATGTGGCTGCAGTAAAGGTGCTCCAGTTAACATCTGGTATATTCAGGTCCCCCATGAACAATATATGTCCTTTTTCTGACATTCTAAGGATTCCTTCTATCATTTCCTTGTCCATTGCCTCCTGAGATGGGGGTCTGTAAACAACCTCTTTGTGAATTGTTATGCCATTTCCTGTCTCCAGGGTGACCCACAGTGCCTCCTCCCATCTCTGTTTACCCATTAATTTGTTGCTTTGATTCCTTCCCTATGCAGAGAGCTACCTCTTCCTTTTATACCCTCTGTCCCTCCTGTAGATTGTGTACTATGGTATGTTGGCATCCCAGTCATGGTTCTCTGTGTACCATGTTTCTGTGACTGCCACGATATCCAGGCATCACTCTTCCATCAAGGCCACTAGTTCAGGGAGCTTGTTACCCAGACTACGTGCATTGGTACTCATCGCCTCCATTTTTGATGGCCTTATCCCTTTAGGCCCATCCCGTCCTTACTGTCTTTGCCTTTTTCTGGATTTCCACTTGTTTTGATCCCTATTGACTCTCTACCTTTGTGTCTACTTCACTAACTACCCTGTTTTGTGGGGGGGAGCTGATTTCCTGCTTCTCTTCAGTGCTCCTCCCTTGGCTAGTTTAAATGCTTGCCAATGAAGCATTTAAACCTATCACCTAGTATCCTGGTTCCTCCTGGACAGATGTAGACCATCACACCAGTATAGCCCTGTATCCCTCCAGGTGGACCCCCAGTCCACAATGAAGCCAAATCCCTGAGCTCCACACCAATCTTTCAACCAGTCATTGAATCCCATGGTGCAGGGTACCCTAGCCTCACCCATGCTATAGACAGGTGGCACTTCTGAGAAAGTTACCACATGTGCCACTTGTCTAAGGCCACTCCCCAACTCCACAAACTCCTGCTGCACTGCTCTGATCCCATTCCCAGCCAGGTCATTTGTCTCTAGGTGGGCAATGACATCCAGCTCCCTCCCCTGTGCAGCTGCTCCCACAATCCTGAGGATTTGCTTCATGTCCCTCCAAGCCATGGAACCAGGCAGGCACCTTACCTCCCTCTCCCTTCCTCCCCAATTCTGCCCCCCCAATAACTGAGTCCCCACCAGGAGTTGTTTTTCCCTGTGGGGTCCCATGCCACCCTGTGGGTCTCCATTGGAGGTTCCAGCATCCTCCTTTGTCTCTCACTGTGGGTGCCTCCAGAGAGGAGCCACACTCTGCTAGAATGGCAATCATTGTGAAGAGGAACAACTGAAGGGATGCACCTCTGTTCCACCACCTCATCCTCTCTAAGCCCACCATGGTCCAACTGCTCTTCTTTCGTGGCAAAATCTGAGGAAGTGGTGGTGACCTGGGTGGTCCCTGGTTGGGGAGGAGGTTTCTGAATCCTCACCAGGTCAGCATGGCAGTGTGTGTGCCTTTAAAGATATGAACAGGTGTATGTCTTGCTAACTTTGGGAAGTTACCTCTCCCAACTCCCCCTCTCTCCAGTGCAGGGTAGAGTGCCCTGCCCTTAGTCTGCATTTCAAACGTAATTATCTTTCCTGAAATGGTTTAGCAGTGGTACCTGTATTGTGTTTATATTCCTGTATTTTGAATCTACCTTACCATAACTAGATTTGTGTACTGTGTACTCTCATTGTTTTGTATTACTGTTTTATTCATATGTTACCCTTTCCCAGGGTCGAACCTGGAAATGAGTCTTGCCTCATTGTGCCTTTCCTGGTTCCAAATTTTAAATAAAAATAAATAAATAATAAAATGCATTTCCACTATATTGACAAAAAGTGCTTTAAGTATCTCAGTATAGTAAAAATATAGAAAAAGATTTGTGTTGTGCCCATGCTGTTCACTAAGCTGCTGCTTTAGTAAAGGCAATACTTTTTGCATAAGCTTATGCATTTGGTCTCTTTATTGGTGGTGTGTAGGTGAGTGCCATGACTGTGTTTACATATAGTAAAATTATACTTCTACTACGTCAGTAAAGTAAGTAGACATTTACACTATATTAACAGAAAAGACTTTAAAAAAACTTAAAATACTAGTTTAACATTTCGGTACATATAGACACAAAACAAAAAGCAATTATATGATTTTTGTTATGAGAAAGTGTTTCCAAAGTGACCTAATTGCAAAATCTTCATTTCTCCTTTTGGCAACCCCAAAATGTTCCCATGTGAAAGCAGTAAAACACAGTAATAAAAAAAGAAAAAAAAAATAATTTCTTTGACTAAACCATGGTAGTCATTATCGTTGTTAACAAATGTTTGCACTACTTCTTATCTATGTAACTTTATTGAAGGTTGCTTTTCTGATTTCAATGATACTAACTGAGAGAGACTGCTCACCCTGATACTGTTCCACCAATCTGCATCAAATCCTTTTGAAGAATTCTGGGTATATTGTACAACTGCTGTAAGTCATGTGATTGATAATATAAAAATTCATATTTTGCTTTTTTGCATGCAAAAAGGCAATTTTCACATAGAAAAAAACATTTTCACAAGATAATGTTACACTTGGCAAACATGCACAAGCCAATTTTGTACAGCCCTAAACAGTACCATTAACACATATTTTCATTCTCCAGTGGAGTGAAAAGACAACATTGTATACTTTAACTGCCTGATGTGACGAAAAATATTATCACAACAAAAATAAATGGCGAGACCCACCAGTGGGTTGTATACTGGCTCTGATGTAAATATCTGCTACATCTTAATAATCTTCATAACACGGGGAGACTACATCAGAGTAACTGGATGGACTTAAATTCCCAGAAAAAAACACAGTTAAAATACTTACTTCTAGTAACTTGTGCACTTGTCTTTAAACTGACTTTCACAGACTGACTGTACTAAAATGTTTCTCCAGGTGATGGATTCACAGACATCAAGATAGCTATGTGATAGCAATGAACTGCTCTGTACCTATTTTTTATGTCAATAATTCATTTTTTATCATGTCTGAACATAACTCTTGAACAGACAGAACCATGATTTATAACCTAGAACTATGCAGACTATGAGGAAGAAAAATAGTCCAATGTCATATGACACATACCAGTACCAATATCTTTTTAGCTTGGGTGGGGGAATTGTTGAGAAAAATGCCATATTCCTTTTGCCCATTCTAGAAACAATACACTCTCTGCTGTAAGAAAAAGCTATAAAATCCTGCTTTGTTATTTTGTAATAGTGTATACTTGTTTTATAACTCAATTCTTACTTACTTAAATGGAACAGTCAGCACAAAGGGCCCCACACTGTAGAGTGGGGCTGGTCCAACGTGGATTGCACCATGTTGGTGCAAAATCCCAAAGGCCGACTGTCATGACAGTGACACCAAAATGCTGATGACAACCTTGTCATCTGGCAACTGTGCCACCTGACTGCCATGTCACCCAAAGCACCCAAGGCACATCAAAGCTGTTTGAAAAGGGGGTTTTGCCCCCTGCACCTCTTAAAACATTAATATAATCACCTCCCGGGGGAGGTTATCAGGGAGGAAGGGAGAGCAACACTTGTGTGGCACTCTGGGTGTATGGTCTACAACAACAGGTTCCCCCACTGTGAGTGTCAAACTGGTTGCACACATCGATGGATGTGACTGTAATGCAGTAGCACCGGTGATGGGATACCCCTAATATGCACTTTGTGGGTAAAATATTTTGCTTTACTTACTGTGTACTGTAGTATAGTAGATTATATCAAACTAATTTTTCTTAGTTGTAGGCTGCCATCTTCTTTTACTACAAATCCCAGAATCCCTTGTAGCTGCCACCAGAGCAGTAAGCAGCAATGGGAAAGTCAATAGCCTGCAGTGCATGTTAAAGCTTTTATTAACTCCAAGCATATGTTTTCTGGGTGTACTTTTCTACTGTGGCTAAGTACAGTCTTCTGTGACTTACATAACCCATGGAATACAATGAGACCAGCAAACAAAAGATCAGAGCTTACATAAACTCTACCATGCACTGCAGGCTATTGAATCTTCCCACTGCTGCCTACTGCTCTGATGTTATCTGCAGGGGATTCTGGGATTTGTAGTAACAGAAGAAGTCAACCTAGAACTAAGCAAAATTAGGGTGATACAGTCTACTATACTATGGATAACAGTAAGTAAACCAAACATTGTTTCCACACAAAGTGAGTATTGGGACCAGCCCGTAAGTGTGGGGACCCTTGTTGGTGACTAATCCCCTTTAACAGTCATCAGTAATTGCATTTATACCAGACAAATGGCTGGACAGTGAGAGATGGGGGTTGAGGGTGGGTGGGCTGTGTAACTCACATGGAAAGAGAGAAAGAGAGAGTTTAGGACTGGTGGATATATCTATTTTTCCAAGGGCTAGCAGTCTTGTTAATGGGTAGCACTTTCTCCAAAATGTGTAAAATACTCAATTTTGAAACTTGAAAAGCTACTGTTTATAGGTATAAGGGAATAGCAGGTGCAGGATCCACTAGTGTTTGCTGAGACATGCAGAAACCAAAGAACTTCTAGTTATTGAAAACTTCGGAGATTACCTTTGAGCACAAGTGACCATTTACAAAATTCTACGTCAAATATATAATCACAAAAAAAAAATACAAGTGCAATAAGCAGTTCCAGAGGAAATGCAGTCTAGTCAAGCTCAAAACACTTAAGACAGAACAATTACATACAGTTTTGAAAAAATCCATATAGATAATTGTATAAAAAGTCACAGAATACGTACAGAGAGAAACTGAATAAAACAGTTTGACAGTTACAATTGCATTGGACTGCAAGGGAGGAACACAAAGATCTCTTAAAGTGAATACTGTTGGTCAGATTCAGCAGTGTACAGGCAGTACATTTGACCAGTTGGTGGCACTAACAGCAAATGACCTCTTGCTCAGCTGAGTACATCAGAAAGGAGGCTTAAGGGCATCTCTGGCCATGTTTCTGATGTTGTATTGGTTGGGGATGATGGAGAAGCAATTTGTTAAAGCAGGAGTGTTAGGCCCAGAAGTGACTTTGTTAGCAACAGGTCTGAGCTTTATTCAAAGCTTGGCCCTTTTAAGTTTAAACTCCGCCAACACCTAATTGCACTTAGTAGCTGTGACTGTCCTCCTAAGATATCCTTGCATTATGCCCTATCTAGCCCATTCCCTTTAACTTTCTAATTCCACTTCTACTAACTAGCTACCCTGTGCCCACCTCTTTCCTTGGAACTGGTAGTCCAAACCCTGCCTACCTCCCATGCACTTCCCTCCTACACCCTACACCTCTCCCCAACTTCTCCCTTATCAACCTCTTAACATCTTCCTTATTAACTTTTCTCCCCCACACAAGTTTAATTTGACAAAGTCACCTACTGACTGCTATGTTACTTGTTTCTGAATTCACTGACCTTTGCAGCCATTATAGTGTTATGCTTGTGCAACTGTTTTGGTTTGGTTTTGGCCATTCACACTCTGTATTCCAGAGGAATTACCACCCTGTAGGGTTATGAAAGGTGAGGAACCCTAGGAGAGGATTCCACCCCTAGAGGTGCCACGGGATGATTTCTGTGACTAAAGGTACCTTAGGAATCCCCCTAAGAAAAGAGTGCTGCTGCAGGGGGAGGATGGTGGGGCAAAGAAAAAAATGCTTCACAATGAGGCTGAGAGGAACTGCTTATAGCTGGAGGAAGTGGGAGTGGCTGGCTGCTCAGCCACCAAGCTCCAGGCAAAGCCATTCAAATTCACTGACCTATGCAGCCAGTATAGTGTCATGCTTGTGCAACTGTGTTACTTTGGTTTTGGCTGTTCGAGCACTCTATTCCAGAGGAATTACCACCCTGTAGGGTTACGAAAGGCAAGGAACCCTCAGAGAGGGTTCCACCCCTAGAGGTGCCACGGGATGATTCCTGTGACTAAAGGTACCTTAGGAATCCCCAAATGAAATGTATAATCATCTCCAAAGAAGGAGGCAACACAAAGCATATGAGCAAGCAGTAACTGTATCATAGGAGCAGTAACTGTAATGAAGTAGTAGAGAAGCATAGGCAGTTTGATAATGCAATGTGATGCTCAGTTGGATAATGTAATGACTTCCCAGGTTTATGTAGCATGATACTGATGGTTTGTGTTGAGATTAGGGGATCCCCTAAGGAGAGTGGGAATCGCAGGACATCCTCCATCTCCATCCAACAGCGGAACCTACCTAAGGAAACTAGGGGAAACAACTATGCTAACTAAGTGTTATGACTTGAGGCAATGAAGGAGAGGAAAATACCCTATGAGGAGGAAATCTCTGGGGACCCAAGGCCTAGGTCACCTTCCTTCCAGGTTTGGGACAGTTTATTTAGTGACAGCTCTGCAGCTGCAATTTGGAAAACCCAATTAAAGGGAGATGGAAAATATTCCAATTTGGAGGAAGGCTCTCACTCAAACCCTCTAGCAGGAACACCGTGGAAGATTGTGAGAAAACTCTGCAACAATATGTGCAGCTAAGGCACAGGAGGAGAGCAACAACTGCTGAGGCAATCACCTGGCATACCAGCCCTAAACTCAAACCAGGTGAACCAGAGGCAGTCATAGGAGAATGTGGTGAAGGTGCCTTGCTAGGAAACCAATAAAGTCAATGGCTAACCATTATAGTGGAACACCAGAGCCAAAGGAAATCATCGTAACCACCCTTCACTGCTAGTCTTAAATTCTACACCAGGAGCTGCTGTCATGTAGCAGGCAGCAAAGCCAAGCCCAGGGCAAGGACATTCCCAGCTATGGGCCAGGTGAGAAGGATCCCACCCCAAGCTGGACACACTCAAGATGCAGGCTAAATGTAGAGCAAGACTGTCAACTGCAGGAACCCTGCACTAGACAGAATGGCTGACATGCCCCAGAATTGATTGAGAGCAGAAAAGCTGGTGAACTGAATGAGCACAGTGTGCTAAGATCGTAATGAGTATTGTGTGCTGAGATCTTGCAAGGTCGAATGCAGATTGAGTGCAGCAGAATCCCAGAGGCTGAAACTGAGGGGATGGCAGTAGGCATGAAGCAATGGTTTACGTAACCAAGGAGCAACAGCTGCATAAGCAAGTTGGACCTGCAAGTAGGTCAGTAAACAGAGTGGTAATAAGTGGACCTGCACGTAGGTCTGCATAACGTAGGGCAAAACAGCACTGAATAGTGGGGCAAGCCAGCCAGGCATTTCAAAGCCAAATTAAGGTGACAAACTCTGAGGATTTTGGTGGTGAAGACAGGATTTAGAACAGAAATAATTAGCCACATTGGCCATGACCCTCCAAACACCTCCCAGTCCGCACCATAGGACAAAGAAGGAAGCAATGGAAGGGACAAGAACCACATGCAAATATAAAAGCTAATTTAATAGCCACAGCAGGAACTTTAGCTAACCTCAGAGTAGAACAAGGTAATAGCAATGGGAGTAAATAAAGCAGTAGCAGGAAGCAATTAGGCCTGTGCAGCAGTAGTGAAAACAATTGAGTACACTGAGTTGTAACTGCAATAAACAAAATAAAAAGGAGGTACAATGGTCTAAAAGCACTGTCACCAGGCAGTGCAATGAGACTGCTGTAATGAGGTACTGTAATTAGAACAAGCATGAGTGAGCTGTATAGCTAGGTTCAAGTGAATCTGAGTCAGGTGAAAGTAATCGAGTATGCAGCATGGAGTAGCTATAGTTGAGCTGAAACACACAGATCAGTTTGCAGGTGCAGTGCAAGTAATTTGAGTTGTGAGTAACTGAAAGCAAGCAATATGAGTTTTGGAGTAGCAGTATGATAGGAGCTTAGAAACAAAGCCCACCCCAAAAGGAAGGAAGCACACACAGCCCAAGACAAAATGCAAACCAGAAGCAGGAAAATAAACACAGAAGCCCAGAAGAGACAAGCACGAGCAGCAAGGTTGGGGGGCACAGGCCCCAGCCAGCCAGGGAGGCCCAACCAGCTCAGAGGACAAACCGACAGAGCCTTTGGCTGCAAAGAAAAAATGATTCACAATGAGGCTGAGAGGAACCGCTTATATAGCTCAGGAAGTGAGAGTAGCTGGCTGCTTGGCCACCAAACTCCAGGCAAAACCTTTCCAATTATTGAGTTGTGCCTTACATGTTAACATACTTGTAATGATATTGCAATGTAATCTTCCTTGCTCTTGTATTCTGACATATGTTCTTCTTTTTCTACACTCATTTCGTATTATGTCAAATATATGTACTTTTTTGACATGGAACTTTCAAAAAGAACCTTTGGTTCAAAGGTGTTTGTAATCCTAGAGATCAATAAATAAATAAGTATTCTGCTAGGTAAAGATAGCCAGTTAGTGTGTATGTAAAGGGTACAACTCAGACTGTAGCTATCTGAAACAAATACCTTGTATTCTTCCCTTCTCCCTCTCTGAAGCCAGATGCTTTACCTACTGTGTCTCCTTTATCTCCAAATTTTGGTTTGACTCTCTCCCTCAGATCTAACCTCTGTCCTCTCCTCCCCATTCGTCCTCATACTCACTTCCTAATACTTGCCCTCACTTTGTTCTCCTCAAGTGAAATCTACTGCTGGCTAGGGCTGTCATTCCCATTTCATTTGCCTTAATCTTGAAGCCTACTCTTCTATTCACTCTGCTTCTTCCTTTCCTACTCTTAAAGCTCTCTCCAAGAGTTCCCTACTCACTCCTGCAGTTGATTCTGATATTGGGTTTGCTTCTTACCTGCAACTTACCTAATTCTCTGTCCTTCAGCTATTACCCACTTTCACAGTATCAGTCATTCCCCTAGTTTTTATTTTATTACATTGATAACTGTATAATTGTTCTTTTGTTCAGTTCCATAGTTTATTGCTTAGTAACTTAGTTTTGTCAATTTATTCTTAGGCATAATTGTCCTGTTTATTTTTTGTTACTTATTTCATTCTATGTATTTTTATGTTCTGTATTTTTGTATCTGTGCCCTCTTTCTCTTCCTTGGGGCGTGTATGGAAATGAGATGTTACCAGGTATGTCTTTCCTGGTAAAACCATTGAAAAAACTAAAACAATGACTAACTTGATAAGTACAAAGCAGCATGCCTTATTACAAGTCAGCTTTACTCTGTTTAGCACCGTGTCACATGCAGCTGCATAGATAAGGATGCCATAATCTGTAAGTGACAGAATGGAGCTGGCCACAAAAAGATGCCCAGCACTCCCAGTGAGATTGTTCCAGTTATGGTACAGGGCACCCAGTCTTCTGTTAACTCTAGCCAACAGACTGCCAACATGGGGGAGCAAATGATAAGGTATAATCCAAGAGTTACTGCAAAGTATTTGAAGGGCTCCACCTGTTCAAGGTTTTGTTCCTGGCCATTTTGGTTTACAAAGGGTGGAACTTTCCTCTTGTGTGGGAGGCTAGAGCATGTTTTTTTTTTGTTTGTTTGTTTTTTTGTAACTGAGGACCAGTTTGTTGTTGGAGAATCAGCTTTCTAGTGTCCAGAAGTTGCTTTGGAGAGTGGTGGCAGGGCTGTCAAGGTTGGGGTTTTTGGAATAGATGACAGCATCATTAGCATAGAAGAGCAGACATGCTGTCTGACAGACATCAGGCAGTTGATTTATGAAGAGATCAAACAGGAGTGGTCCTAAGATGGAGTCTTGTGGAGCACCAGTAGTTACTCCTCTAGTATTGGACACAGATTATTATTATTGATCTTCATACACTGGGAGAGATAGGTTAGATAGCTGTGGAACCAGTCAACTGTGTTCTGTGACAAACCCAGGCCAAGGACTTTGTTAAGAAGGGGCTTATAGTTGGCCAGGTTGAAGGCCTTCGTAAGGTTGACATACAGTATATAGCACTGATGAGGTCACCATTGTCATGGGACTCATGAACATAGTGTATTCCAAAAGAGCAGTGTTGGTGCTGTGGAGCTTCTAGAAGCCATGCTGCTATACACACTGGACACTGTAGTTTTCAAGGTATGTGACAAGTTGATCAGAAACTATTCTCTCAATGGCCTTGGATGGGGAGAGAATAAAATGGGTCTATAATTGCGAGGCTAGTACTGTCTCCACTTTTGAAAATTGGTGTAATGAGTGTGGATTCACACTTCTCAGGGAACTGCAAGTAACACAGGAAAAGTAAAAATTCTAGAGATGGAATGGGAAATTTTCTCAACTGACAGGGCAAGAAGTGTCATATCAATCAAATCACTCCAACACCTCGCTTTGACAAGTAATCTACTGATGTATTTCAAGGTGTCTTTGACTGAAACAGCCTTAAAGTAGAATTTTGGGTACCCTGCGTTCAGGGCCACAATTTGGGAGGCTTCAGGACTGGGTTCCCTACAGAGGGTTTGGGGCACGCCAGTGGGGATGACTTAATTGAGATTAGTAAAGGCTTTGTTAAAGTAATTGGCAATTTTGCGGATCAAGCACCTCTCAACCTCCACTATGAACATTTGAGGAGTGATTTTAACTCCCCTACCAAGGAGCTCTGAGATGTTGTTCTAGAATATTTTACCATTGCTCCAATTCGGAGTCTGCTGGTTTTTACAGGAGTCAGGTTTGGCCTTTCCAATCATACTGGTGCACTTATTGTAGACTTCCTTGTACCTTAGCAGGTGGACAAGGGATGCAGGCAAGGAGTTTGGAGGTGATCCATCTGTACTGTGTTCTCTTGCCTTGCATTTTTTAAAGGGTGCAATGTTATCACTGGCATGTGTGAACTTGCAGGCAAAGAATTCTATTCCTGAGTTAATGTCAGGAATGACATCTAAGAAGCTCCAACAAATTTGCACCAATGAGTAAGATTTGAATTGCCAGCCTGCTGGTGTGTAGGGCTGAGGCACTGGGCACCTTACCTCCTGCCATGCCAGTGACCCATGTTCACATGCTAACTTGGGTTGTCAGGGGTCAGGTGGGGAGGGAAAGGATCGAGCATCTGGAGGACTACTGTCTTCTCCCAGTGTGGGTGACTTGTCATTCCTGCTGAATGACTGCCACCAGTTGGAGGCCTGGTGACAGTGCAGGTCTGGGACTGCAATGATGGGAGGGTGCTGTGAGACTCTGCAGTGTGTATGCACCTCCACACACACACACACACTGATGTGCATGCCCCAGCAGTAACGAGGAGGGTAGGAGAAAATGGAAAAGCAGGGTGCTAGCAGGTGCCAGGATGCCCTGAACAGACTAAGTCGAGCGCTTTCAAGTGGGAGAGCCAACGTCTTGCCTGCTATCCCCCCTAGGGGAAAAAAGTTATTTAGGGAAAAAAATGTAAGATTTGAATTTAGGCACCTTCATTTTGCTTGGGATTCAGCTGTCTGATTTGGGGGGGGGGTGCCTTATCTGTTTAACTGCCCATACACACCACTCCGCGAAGTGGTTACTTAGGGTATCTGGCAGAACTTTGACAACTTTAACCCTATCAGGGTGTATATGTATCTAGTATCAGTCAAGAAGCATCATTGTGTCTGTTTTATAATTGATCCTGGGGTGCTCGATGACCACTTTTTGTTTTAAAATAGGCTGGATATTTTATCCCTATGACCTGTGCTGGACTTAGCATTCCAATTGATGTTAAATTCACCAGTAACAACGTATTCCCAGTTCTGACTGAGTTGTATGAAGTAGTGAGTAAGTGACTCTGTGCCCGTATTTCTGTTTACCTGGTGGGATATATACAGTATTTGTAGATTAGTTCTGTCATTACATCTGTTTCGGACACCTGCTCTTCTTCCAATTGTTTTTCTGATATGCTACCTCAGTGTACCAGTGTTACCACAGTTCCAAATGCCTGGGGCCCCATACCACAGTTGCCAAAATTATGGCAGCACTAAATGGGGTAAACAGGCACCCACAGTGATACCACACTTTTTAGGTGCTACACAAAGCTATAGCACTATTGCCATGGTGTAGAGTCCCTCTTGTGACTGTGTCACACAGCAGTACTAATTGCAAATCAGCTGATCCAGATGTTAGTGGGTGCAAACAGGGTTTGTGCCCAGTAACATAAAGATTTGCAACAGTCACAGGGGTCAGGGCATGGTGTGGTGCAATGGAAACCTGGAGCCCTGGGCCCATGTCACAACCACTATAGCTGGCCACATTTCTCTTGCCCCTTACCTTATGCCCAATTCTGGGCTAGTGTTAGTGTTGCTGCACTAATTACTGGTTGTCCAGGGGCTCCCCATCAAGTTCAAAATATTTTTCTTGTCCCTGGTGTCTACTGGAATCTCCCTCCTAGCCTGGTTCCCATATATCTTTAATCCACCTCTGCCTTCTGTAATTTTCATTCCAGCTCACAAGCCAGTGCCCCCCCCCCCAGTAGAATTTATTTAACAATTTCCAAAGTTGGGCACTCACTACCTCTTCAAAGATACCAGTCTTCAAGTTTAAAGCTCCTTGTACATTTATTAAAATGACAATCCATGATGGGGCAGCTGCTGAATAGGGAGCTAACTGCAATATCAAGCAGCTCGGATAGACCAGGATGGCCTTTTGCTGCTGGCAACTGTCGTTTGTTCGTATGTTTGTATGTTTGTACAGGCATGATGGACTGCAGACAATGGCTTTGTCTGCCTGACGCATTTCAGACAATTCAGTCCTTTATCAAAGGCTTTGATAAAGGGCTGAATTGTTCAAAATGCGTCAGGTGGGCAAAGCCATTGTCTGCAGTCCATCATGTCTGTATTTTAATGCCATGGATTGTCATTTTAATAAATGTACAACAGAGCTTGACACTTGAATAGTGGTGTTCATCTCTTTGAAGAGGTGGTGAATGTCCTACTTTGTAAATTGTGTTTCATATTTGTGGCAGGAGCACCTCCATCTCAATGTGAACTCTTCTGTGTGGGATAGAATGTATTTTAGTAGTTCTGCAGTGATAGGGCACTGTGGCTTGCTACTGGGGACATGAGGACTGATGACCAGCTCAGTATGGCTCTTCAGTCCATTAACATGCCAGTCCCACATTTCCATTGCTGCCTCCTCCCATTCTCTGGAAAGTCACAATGTACTTAGTGATGGTCACACCAGGAAAAGCATAATGTTACAGGACACAAAACAGATAATTGTTGCCAAGTGGTCTCTGCCATCACTTTGTGTTTGTAAACTGCAGTTAGTGTGGGGCTCTGATTTCCACAAGTATTTAACCTGTTCTAGTTTTTATAAACCTATATCTTCAAAGACAGAACAATGAGCCAGTGAAACATTTTATGAACAAACCCATTATCCTCAAATGGTGAAGTGCAAAACAGCAAGAAATCCACTGTAACATGAGCCGGAAGAAGCACCTAAGAAACAGAAGCACCCATGTTCGAATGATTAGTGCAACACTAACTGGGTTAGCACTGCACCAACTGTGAATAGCCCCAGCAGTCATGGCAGGGGCCATATTCAGAGGCACCCAGTGTGCCACACAAACCTGACAGCACTACCATGCAAACTATACAGCTGTGCCTATGCAACTGAAGGATCCCTCATGCATAAAGGGCAGAGCAGTATATTCAAAAGTTTCAGCAGTGCTAAACAGCCACCACTGCAGCACTGTTTAATATTGCTTGAACTCTACCTTAACTTGCCACACTGACTGTAACTCCCCTCCACCGATCACCCATGCTCTTCACTGTGAGTGCCTGTTCCCTGGTGTCTAGTGGTCCCCCCCCCCGGATCGCCCATCCTGGGCTTTTAAAATATTTATACCCTGCTGCCTAGTGGCACCACTCCTGATTGCCTCTACTGATGTTTTAAAATATCCATTCCCTGATGCCTAGTTCACAAGACCACAAGAGGGGGGTTGCCCTTTCAACTGGGAATGGACGATGGGGGGGGTGGTGAGGAGTCTACTAGACCCAGGGGAGTTACCCATAGAGGTAACATATATAGTAGAGGGTGGACTCTAATGGCTCAGTTGAAGTCGCACGTCCACCATATTAGAGGAGGGTTGAGGTGCCGGTAGATAACGGGAGCCTTGCTGGAAACTTAAGATAACAGCACCGGCACACTGTTTTTTACAAAAATTGAGTAATGCACTGGTTATACAAGCAAAGGACAAAGGAGCATACCTTGTTTTACTCACCACAATGTGTGTCTGCTTCATCACTTCCCTGCTGTCAAAGGTGCTTGTTACCCAACCAGATCAGCACATTTCTATTAAAACAGTGTGCCAGTGCTGTTATCTTACATTTCCAGCAGAATTTCCATTATCTACTGGCACCTCAACCCTCCTCTAATATGGCAGGTGCACGGCTTCAACTGAGCCATTGAAGTCCACCCTCTAGCCCTCTCTAATATATATTTGACCTCCATGGTTGCACTGTCAACCTGGAATGGGCAATTGGGGGTTGGGTAGGGGACAAGGTACCAGGGAATAGATGTTAAAAAAAACACAGCATGAGTGATTGGGGGAGGTACCACTAGACACCGGGGAATGACTATTGCACAAGCCCAGCATGGGTACTACAAGGCTATGTGGCATGCTAATGAGCCCATAATGGCCATGCTAATGGCCTCTTAGTGCTTTGTATGTCCAAAGGACTCATTAGCATACTAGGGCTGAATATAGCCCACAGGGGCCCTGGAGCTATCCTGTTTGGGTAGTGCTATCTCTAGTGGGCTCCCCTGTGGGCCATATTCAGCAGTGGGCTGTGTCTGTGCAGTGCATAGTCACTATGCACTGCTCCAGCCAGCTCCATAGTCAGACAATTAGGACACTCCAGTCAGAGTGTGCTTAACTGAATAATGCAAAGGGTCGGCCATGCGTTATTTGTCATGCAGCCCTACTAGCAGTGCAGCACTAACAAACAACTCTGAATATGGGAGCCATAATGTTCAGCTCAGCATAAGAAAATGGGAAGGGGCAAAGAGAGTTTATACAATGACACTGAGAAATAAATTGCTAAATATATGCATTTATTTTACAACTGGAGTGAAAAGAATCCTTTACTTCCACTCCAAGAGTGTCACAATTAATATTGCAAGGGCAGCAAATTGTCTGAGTGATCTACCTGAAACACTTTTTGCTATTTTGCTATGCCTACTTTGAAGCAATTTAAAAGTTCATTACATGCACCGCTTCTCGAACAAGTCAGCTGTAATCATAGATGACTGATCTGTACTTTCTCTGTTCTGTATTATGTACTATATGTGGTCCTATTTTAATTACTCTGTACCTAATCAGTCCTGATGTGGAACATTTGAGAAAGGGCACTTGTTGCTCAAAGATATTTCCTAACAACAATAAAATAAAGTAGTATTGCCCACTCCAGGAACATCATCGGATTTCAGAACAACTGTTAGAATTCTTAAATGATGGAAGTTCTTACCGCTTATTGAGAATATTTGGAATATTTTATTAATTTGAATGAGTTCTTTAGAATGTGCTCATTTGAATGTTCATGGCCACAGTGGATTGATCCACTGTAAAAGGAAAAAAGTCCAGAATCAAAAAATACTAGGAACTGAGAACTATGATCCACATTGCTACAAAGACATAGTCATCGTTTAAATGACAGATGCCATGGGCTGGATAAAAATATTACATTGATTTTTATTTGTAGTGTTTGACCTCCATAGACCTCCGCTCATGGTTCTGCTACTCATGAGGTCAGAACATGCAGATAAAAATAAATGTGATATTTTTAGGCAGCCTATGGCATTATGAATAAATATAGTAGGGCAGGGGAGTTTGAGTTCTAGTTCTGGGTTAGGGCAGCACCAATAACGAGAGGAGCTGTCTTAGCCCTAGAGCTGGACTGGGGACACTAGCTGAGCCTGGAGTGGTGGCAGTACTCCAAGTTTGGGGTGGGGCACAGATGCCCAGTTTGGTTCCATTTTAAGAGGAGTGCCAGAATCAAAGCCGTTGAGAGTATGACCCTGCAACAAAGGAGACTGGGAGCCAGGGTCAACATCTGTCAAGGAAACTGGTATGTGGGCCATGAGACACAGTGCTTGCTTTCCAGAAGATATCTAAAGTTCCACACCATAGATGCTCGCTTCATCAGTAAGCAGAGCAAATGTAAACAGACTGCCTTGTGTATTACTAGCTTTGACTGCAGCAATCACAGTGAAATGAAGCTCTTGCAGGAACTAAGGAGACAGTTGGCTGAATGACTTACTCCTCATGGCCTTTCTCCAGGAGTTTTGGTATCTGATAATGGTGCTAACATTTTATGTTCTGGATGGAGGATATGTGCACATACAGTATCTTGCATTGTTTATACACTCTGCTTTATAGTACATGATTAAAAAAACTATTTGAGGACACAGAAGTGTTAAGAATACATTGAGAGCTGCATGCAAAATATGTGGACATTTTAGTCATTCAGCCAAAGCATGTAAAACATTGTGGCAGCTGCAAAAGGACAGTAACTTTCCATAACATCAACTAAGGCAGGAGGTGGTTACCAAGAAGAAGTACATGTTTTGCACAGTACAATGACTTCATAAGCACTTTAAAGCAGTGCATCAGTACACTATGGAGCACTTAATAAGGCATTGGGACCTGTGTTCCCCTAAGGTGTGTGATTAGTGCCAAGACAGCAGTCAGAAATAACCCGCACACAGCTTTAGTAGTAGAGCACAAAGCAGTTGACAGGGTCCTCATGTTCATGAAGTAGTGACTACAGCCATCACCAAAGATTTAAGACTCAGACAGCAGGACATGAAAGTGAATGGGATAGAAACATTGTATGCCCACCTCTGAGGCCACAACTCATTAACTTTAATAAGCCAGCAGTTAACAAGCCAGACATCTCGCCCTTGTTCTACTTATTGAACAATGGAACCGCTCTGCAAAATTCCAACCAATCGGCTTTGCAGTTACAGTAATGTTTTTGGCTTGACACCTCTTTTCAGTAAGACAGTACTTGATAAAGAACAGTACTCCCCTGCTGTTCACAGAAATGGCATGTTTTATTTGTTCGGTAGATTCCCCCCAACAAAGTAATGCGAGAGATTCTCTGACATAGGGTGTATATTATATTATTTGAGTTTCAACATTGCACAACTTCAGTGTAATCTGCCTCCTCCCAAGCAGCGCCTCACATACAAAATGTGTTTATAATGGATTTAAAACTCACCATTGAAAGCGTGTACATTTTTTTCGGTACAAGACTGTACATATGTTTAGAGAGATGAAATTGCACTTTTTAAAACAGGGTCTCACATTATACACACATTTGAGATTCAATGAATCAGTGCTTTGTAAAGGTTGCCCATGTTGGCTACATCAGGATAGTAATTCTAAAATGGACAACAAGAAATAGTAGTGCAACAAATGTCCTTTCATTTAATTTCTAGAATTCAGACTGCTCTTAGTATGGCTCCAGAATGGAAGAGAATTACAATCTCCTCAATGCACCTCCTCTCTCATATCACACTGACTCACTCACTACATTGCAAAAATCATTTTAAACCCCCCCACTGAGCGTGACAATACCCAGCATAGTTATTGTAAACCATACCTAGGGTAAATGACATCACATACAATTTTGCATGCACCCATCAAAGATTGCATTGCTAAGTACTGCTTTAAGAAGCTGTCCAACCCAGAGTACCACATTGCCATAACAGTATTAAATGATGTACTTTTGGAGTTGGCAGAGTTGTCTAAGATGTTTCAGAAAGTGGTCTAACAAGTTGAAGCTGTACAGATTGCTAGGGCAAAATAAAAAGTTCAGAAGCCAGTATCTGGGTGAAACTGTCTACTGGAGCCCACCAGTAAAACTGCTTTTGGCTAATTGCACAGCTGAAGTAAGCACAATAGCAATTTTGCAATTCATCGGTCTGTTATGTGACCATCTGGACAGCTGATTTCTGCAGGTGAACTTTCTGACTGATCTGCCTTTGATTTTGCAGCAATGCCATATTGCAGCTTTGAGTTTGGCTTATCAAGTATTGAGAGACTGTACAGCAAATACCAGGACTATTTATTTTCATCAGTGGACCAAGCAGAAATTGTTAGCCAGTACAATGACTTCAAATTTATAGTTGCTGAAAAAATAAAGGGAGTATCATTAAAATACTTTACTGACATGATCCACTTTGCTTTGACTAATATGCAGTACTGCATGGTGGCTAAACTTAGTGATGTATGCGCTACATTCCAAGCTAAACATGAAGCTATCATGTATAGAGGTTCCTACACAGTCTATTAATTCCCCAGAAGAGATTCTCCATAGGGAGGTGCAGAGTGAGAAGGCTACGATAGCACAGAGAAAAATCTTGGGAGCGATAGAGGATCACGTACTGAAGCAGAGAGAAGTATGGCAGAGTAAGACCATAACTGTCTTTGGGTGGAAGGTTTCACTCAAGGATTCTCATAGAAAAGTTAGGGAAGATTTGTTGCTGCTCTTGGAGAGAGCATTAGGATTTTATATCTCCAGAAACATGGTGGAGTCCATAAAGTTATATGGAGACCCTGAGCCCACAACACAGATTGATATTACATTTAAAAATCCTCATACAGCTAGCAGCTTGTTTTCTGGCCAGCAAGCTGGATTGTTTGGAAATACATTTAGTTAACATGTTAGACTTGGGTGAAGTCTTTCATGGTTTAAATAGACTAAGGATAGTCCAGAATCAATCTTAGCGACAGATAACCTCCGATTGACTTTGGAAACCTAATTGACACTGATGCCTACCGCGCTGACAATTATTATTGATTCAGCCTGACAAATGCAGCCTGTAGATAATATCAAACAATGAACTCGAATGCCAGCTAGATTTGGATAAGGAGCTGGGGATCAAGATGTGGATGCCCTTTCTATACTTTCATGGAATATTGAGAGCATCCATCTTAAAATAATTGACTCTGAAATAGTGAGATTTCTGTATAATTTGATATTATTGGACTGCAAGAAACATGGTGTACAGAGCATGTAAATCCCAAGTTGTCTGGATATTCTATCTTTACTCTGCCAGCAACTAAAGATAAAAAATTTGAAGGTTTAAAGGGGTATTTCCTTTTTTATCAAAACTTTGTTAAATTTTCAGATCACTAACATTTCTACCAAGTCAGAGGGTATTTTGGATCTAATGATTAGCAAGGGACAAGAGAAGATCATCTCTGCAATATATACTTGCCCCTGCATAATCAGCTACTGATCCTGCTGACCTTTTCATATAGGATCTGAAAATGGTACCACTAATTGTCAGATAAGAGTATACCTTGTCCTATAATTATTTTGGGAGACTTTAATGCCAGAATTCCTTCTCATTTCTTGGAGGATGTACATTCAGATATGATCCATACAATATCTATAATTAATCCAAATATCTCATATACTAGGACTGCTGAGGATCTAAAAATCTAACCTCAGAGGTAAGGAATTGCTAGCGGGCTTAGCCAGTAGAAATTTCTGTATTTTAAATGGTAGAACTCAAGTCGACCTAGTTGGATCCTTACTGTGTAAAGGACCTACTGGCTCTTCAACCCCTGACCAGGTTTGGACCAATTTGGAAGCAGTAAAGCTGATCCAAAAGTTAGAGGTCATGGATAGATTGGAATCAGCACACTGTGCTATTGTATTTAACATCAAATGCCCTTTTGGGACTTTAGGGAGTGAGGCACAACAGGAAGAGAGTCTGGAAGTCATAAACAAGAGAAGGATTGGATGGGAGCCGATTCATCAAGCTAGTTTCAAAGAAATTGTTAGTACAGGAGTCTTAGGTAATATTCACGAGTTGGTCCTGGACAAAAGTAAGGCCTTTAATATTTTGGAGAATTGGGAAACTTCTTTACTTGGACCTAGATGTAAAACAACGTACCATCCTAGGTCCCTGTATAAAAAGTCTTAGTTTAATTCGGTATGCCCACAGGCAAAGAAAGAGTTTGGAGGAAAACTAAGACAGCATAAGAAGAAAAGAAATAAGTCTGCAGCAGATTTTGAATTGCTAAAGACTGAAAGAGAAAAATATAGGAAAATTCTTGAACGGGAGAGACAAACATACTCAGGACTTTGGGAAAAACTGAGGCAGGCTGTTTTGGATAGGGATGGAAGGCGATTTTGGAATATTGCTGCCCAGTGATATAATAGATATGCCAATAAGACTGAAGCCTATATTACACCTGAAGTCTGGGCATCTCACTTCCCCAAGCTCTATTATTCTCATGAAGAGCAGGAGACACCTGATTCTTTCAAAATACAGGAGGATGACATTTTTTTCCAAGACCTATCTTGATCACAGAGGATGAAATCCGGATGGTACTGATTGGCCTTAAGGCAAATAAAGCACCAGGGCCAGATGGGGTCCTAGGTGAGCTCTATAAGGTTTTTACCAACTGATGGATTCCTTTTCTTCTTTTACTGTTTAATGGCCTGGTTTAAGGGTACTCTTACGCTGCCAGTTGGGCAGGTAGTGTTATCTTCCCAATTTTTTAAAAAGAGGATCTGAATGTGCCAAGGATGTATAGGCCTATTAGTTTTATAGATGTTTCACAGAAGATTTTGTCTAGGATAATTTTGGGCACATTGCTGTCATGGGTCAAGGAGAACTCAGTATCAAATGAGGCACAGAACGGTTTGTGGAAGGACTGTTCTACAGTACAACACTATTATGTGCTTCAGCACCTGAGCTGGAAGGATATTAAAGTGAGAAAAAACAGATTATATTGCTGTTTTGTGGACTTCTCCTCGACCTTCGACAGCATTAGTAGAAAAATCTTTGTGCTACATTAAGGGATCTGAAGTTGAGGCCACTACTTGATGTTATTAATTGACTCTATGAAAATATGTGGGCAAGAGTCCAGTATAATCAATATGGTCATCTAACTGATAGATTTGAGACAAATGTGGGGGACAGACAGGTGTGTATTTTGGCCCCCACTCTATTTAACATCTACATTAATATAGTCTTGGATCAGCTAGGTAACCCAGATTTCCATACTGCAAAAATTAATGATCAAAGGATTGAATGTTTAGCACATGCAGATGATTTAGTCTTGCTCTTTACTTCAGTCCTAGGTCTTAAAAAACTGGCTCATTTGAATCTCTCTGTTCTCAAAGGAAACTAAAAGTTAATCTCGGCAAGACCAACATTGTAGTTTTTGGCTCTCAAACCAAGAATGCGGTAGGCTTTAGGATAAACGGTAACCATATATACACTGTTAAGTGTTATGACTATTTAGGTGCCCATTTTGCCTATAGCCTATCTTGGACCAAACATTTGGAGGCTATTCAATTTAAAATGGGATCTTCTGTAAATGCCCTAAAAATATTTAACAGAAGATGGGGAAGTCATCGTGAGCGGGTATTAAGAGCTGTTAATTCCAGAATAAGAACGATCATGTTATATGCCTCTGAAGTATGTGGTTATACTAAGGTTAGAGAATTAGAAATAATTCTGAATAAACTCTATAGATACATCTTAATATTTTAAATTGAACTCCAAGCTGTATTCTTGCCTTGGAGGTAGGACAACTTTCCTTGACTTCTCTCATCTGTGAATGACAGATTCTCTTTCTGTTGAAACTTTTCCTTTGCCCCTACAAAGATATCCCAGAATGTGTAGTGGAAGCATCAAATTGGCCAGCATGGGATATGTACATCCCTTTATTCAACTTATTGAGGAAACAATGCCGACTGGATTGGGCCACATCTTATACAAAATTTACAGAGACCATTTGAGGAGATTAGGCAGGATGTCAAATTGAGGCTTATTGACTTAAGACAAATTCTTTCTTGTTCAACTCTCCAAGCTTAAGCTATATACATTTTATAAAAAAAGTAAAGATTTCATGGGGATATGAGCCATAGCTCTTTTTAACCTGTCCTAAAACAAAGAAGAATCTATACAAGATTTGGAACTGAAAACTATAATTCTCAATGCATTCATTTTAGACAAAAGAGAGGGGTACTTTTTCCATATTGTAAATGTGGAGTGGGGACTATAGATAATTTCAAACATGTGGTACTCTTGTGTCCTAGGTATGAATCAACCAGAAAATAACTGCTGGGGGATATCGGCCTCCCCCTGGAGGATCTTTTGGAATATTTGTTTACTATGAAAGAGAAGAACATAGAAGAGATCTTTGCAAGATTCTTCATCTCAACTCATTTGTAAAGTTTATTAAGGGGACTTCAAGCTCTATGGAGGTATTTTTTGTGTAAAAAGATACTCTGTTAAATTGAATTGCACTGTAAAGATATTTAAGTTCCTTGTTGATTTATTTATTGTCTATTTATATTTACTATGTATTTTGTCCTGATTTTAGTATATTGTAACTGCTTTATGGAACAATAAATTGTACTACTACTACTACTACATTCCAAGCTTCTAGTGCTGACCGTGAAAGAGGCTTCAGCTTCATGAACTGCATTAAGAGCAAACAAAGAAATCACTTGGAAGAAAGCCATTTAGATATGCTGATGAGAACAAAATTGTTTTTAACATCTGGTGGAAAAATGGATCTTAATAAAATATAAGTCCACTGGAAGAATGGGAAAGACAGGAGAGAAAAAGAGTAAATGTTGATTTCTTAGCAAATGCATCATCAGCAGCACCCTTTAGAAGCATGCAAGACTCTTTAAAATGTACATAGTATACACATATTTCTAGTTCATACTGTAATGGCGCAATGCACATCCAAGCTCGACTGTGTCAGAATGTATATTTATACTTTGCATTGAGTATTTGAGTGTTTGGTTATATTTTCTACTGTTTACTGGTAATAAATATATCACTTGTTTGGGCCACCCAATTTGAGCACATCAATCAATTTTTGTACAAAGTGTCATACACACATATCAGTCACCCATCCACAGAGACTAAAAATTAGAAGGAACATTGATTGGGACGTGTCACTCAATTTGAGCTAGTGGACCCTGATGGTATAGTCATGCCAGGTTCTTCACCTGTCTGAGGATGCCACTGAGGAAAGAGTGCAGACAATGCCAGGCTGAGTCTACTAATCCCCCTGGTAGTACTTTTTAAGAATAAACTACAAAAAGAGAATACAACATTTCTTAAGGAAGATACTGCTGTTGCGCTTGGTGAAAAGATAACTACAATAGACTCCTGGAAATGGACCCCAGAATGTCAGTGATGGTAGAATCAGAACATTATGTTCTGGCCACGATGTTGGACCCTTAATTTAAGGCCAGTCTGGCTTTTGTACTCCCCTCTGGCATCACGGACATCAACAGGTGTAAAGATTTACTCTTTGAAAAAGTGCTGGCTGAAATTATGGATACTATTTCCTAACTTGTTGAGCATACGCACTCCTAAATCTCACTCCCAGCAGAAACATCTAATCAAAAAGCTGAAGATGGTGGCATTTGGTCAGGTCTACATGCTATTGATAGTGGCAGTACCGGTAGTTCTTCCAGTGTTAGCCAATGTCATACTGCTAACATTATGATCAAACACTATCTTATAGACCCTAGGAACTCTGCATATGGGTTGCCTGTTTTAAATATTAGCAAAGTAAAAAAAAAAAAGATCTGGCAAGCATTCAAAAAAATAGACATTTTATTATTAAGTTGCCCTCTGACCAATGTCTACTCTGAAAGAATCTTCGCACAACTGGTAGAGTTGGGCCTGATTGGTTCAACTGTTTGTTGTCTGAAAATGTGTATTATAAAATGGGTAGGAAATTTACTGCATCCTGATTGATCAGAGCCATCACCAGCTATGTATTTACAGAGCAACATTCCTGCAGCTGGTATTTTTTTGGCAATCAGGATACCATGCATTCCACATATCCATACCTTTGAAAACATTTCTGGCAACCATTTTAGTGATGTAAAATGTACTGAACACCCACTACATGCCCTAATATATATAAAAACATGTTTTACACTTATCTTCTCTCCCCGCACTCAGCTAACAAACTGAACTTTCATTCAAAAAACATAAAAATCCAGTATCTGACCTCAGGTTCTGTTTCCTTTAAAGAAAGTTTTTCATAGGCCTTCAATTCTCAGCTCCCATGCTGCTTGCCTCTCAAAGCAGGTATGCACTACATCCCCTTTCACCTGCAGGCCAGCCAGCTTGCTTGTTCGATCTCTGTTCATCCCCTCCCAATCAGAAATGCACTCATATACTGCCAACACAAACACACTTCCATTGAAACCAGGATTAAAGAAAAGATGTTTTATGATCGTGACCACTAAATGACTTTCATAAAGTCACTCAGATGCTCACTCATGCCACCATACTCCCTGCAAGGATGATCACAATGACATGCTCACCCATGCTGACATACTCACCCACTAAAAGCCAATGGCTTTCCCAGTGGCTTTACCTAACATGCTCAGTCACTAACTGCTGGCATTACAAAACACTAGCGGTGCTAGAAGGGGACAGTAGTAGCATGGGCTGTACAAAGAGAAAGTTGGTGGAAGGTGTGTAGCCTAACTTATGAGGCATTTCCTCAATACAATATAAACAATACAGGTGCCCTCTACTGACAACTAAGGACTTCTACACTAGAAATATATTACATTTCATGTAAAGAGCAAAGTCCTTTACATTAAAAACCAACAAAACTATTGGTCCATCGGTGCAGCAGTTGAGCAGGGTTTGGGAATGGACTCGGGTTGCTGGAGGGCCAGCTGGGGCGGGCAGGAATGAGCATCCAGGGACAGTTCGTCTTCTCCGGGGGGAAGGTGGGGTTGAGAGTCGGTGCCTGTTGGCTGCTGGCAGAGGCTGGGAGCACAGTAGGGCTTCAGGTCTCAGAGCACTAGGGGAGTGGTGGATGTCGGCATATGCCTTGACGACTGTGGCACGCCACTCCCCCCCCGGGAGAAAACCAGGAATACAGCTCCCTGTCTGGCTGGATGATGATCTCCAGCTCCTGCTGCCAGCTAGCCCCACGACTGACCTGCCTCAGTGACACCTGGGCCAATTAAGAGTGTGCTGACCTCCCACCGGTGCCTTCCCTCTCAGAGAAGGGGGACCACATGTCTGGCGGGACATGCCGGGTTACGGAGGGGGCCAAAGTATGAGGCAAGGGCTGGCGTCAGGTAGGCAGGCAGATGGAGGATCCAGAAGACCCAAGGAGTGGTTAGACAGGGAGAGGTAGGGCGATAAAACAAACAAAAAAAAAACCCTCACTTTTAAAAGCTTTTGGATCTTTCTTTTCCTTTATTTTTCTTAACCTTTTTAAACTTGTGGGAGACATTTTTATAAGAGCCATAAGTCATTCTGGGGTGTGGATTGTGTGTCTCATAAATATACTCCCCAGGTGCTGAATGCACTCAGTGCAAGCGCCTCATGCCTCATTACGCACCCTAGTTGTGTGTTTATCAGACAACAACACACATATCAACATGGCTTATTGCTTACACATCTTGCATTTGTGAAAGTAAACCTTGGTCTCTTTGCAAACTGCAATGGTTCTCTACAAAGTCATTTTGATATCAGTGATGCTGCTGAGCCAATATGTGTTTATTTGGTAATTGTGCACTGGGGATAGTTTGCTGATGTATGTAAGGTGAAGGGGAGGAAAAAAAATTCCAGGAAAAATGAAAAAGGAAGAAATCATGTGGTCATATAAAAGGCAATTGACTAAGAAGAACAAAGAGGCTGTTAGTCTAATTTCTTCTATAAAAAAAAAGATGGGGGGGGGATTGGCTTCTATTTGGAATATAGGAGGGACTCCTATGCTGAAAAAAGAAGCACTGAAGCCAGCTTCAACTAAGTAAACTGAAAATAAGGCCTATGAGAAAGATGCAGAGAGCAAAGCAGAGGAGACCTTGGTACCCACTAGTTTCTTTTTGGTTTGTAGAGTATATGGTAACTTTTTCAAAAAGTGTTTTGCAAATGCAATGCATCTAGATCAAGTGCATAAGTAGATACTCAACAGTGAAAGAAAAAAGTAGTGGCCTATTAGCTAACCCCTCTAAAACTATAGAGAGCCATGTGTGTAAGTTACTGCTGATAGTGAACAGAGGTGTGAAGGGGCTCCCATTGTTTTCTAGGAAGACAAGAACACCCTGTTAGTAAAACCTAGCTAGCTTGCTTTCATAAACAGATTATATGGTACCAAATGTGGCTAGCAAATTACTTAATTTAATTGCAATATTTTTTTGATTGGCCCTAAATTTAAAGTGACTCTGTCAACCCTTTCTGCATTATACTATTTTAGTTGAACATCTATATTTTACGATGGTTACCTTCTCTAAAACTCAGTGGTGTTGTTGATTGTTTAATCTACCTCTTGTCTTAGCAGAAAAAAAACATGCTAAGCTGTAATTATTCTCAACCTTCTTTTGTTCCAAAACCTTGCTCTACTTTTACTGCATACTTCAGGAATATTAGAAACACCCCAAACAGAGCAGCCACTCGTGATGCAATAGTCTTCTCTCTTCCCACTGCACCTTGAGTGCCTAAACTGTGTGGGAGGTGTTCCCAAGTCCAGAAGATGCAGTGGGAGTTGATTATGGAATGTAAACAAACATATTTTGGTGTGGTAACACCAGTATGGTGGGCAATCTGTCTTTCACTTTTAAAAAGAAAAAAAGGAATCAGAATCAAACTACTAGCTACATCAGTACAGTCTATAGTATGTGAACAAGGGTCTATGTGATGATGGCGGGCGCCAAAGGCGATCACTGTTATCGCCAGTCAGAGTGCTGAACACATTTCGGCACTCCTGACAATCAATGCACCAGCACAATGGTGCCAGGACATCAGCGCCCGACCCCCTACTTAAGGATTCTCAACTCCAGGGGGTGCATGTCAGGATGAAAGCAGTAAATAAAAGGTTCGGGCCGGTGCAATATAAATCGCACCAGCACCCAGACCAACCGCACCAGCCACCCAGCCACTAGCCAATCCCCAACACCATGATGCAGTTCAACTGACAACCACAGCACCACCCTACAGCCTCTCCACCACCTCCCAGCCCATGCTCGCGATGCCGCTCCGGCCCCCCAGCGGCGTGCGGTATGGCAACATCCTGTCACCTGGATTCTTACCCCTCATCCGGTCGCCTACCTTTCATCGCCATGAGTGGATTGCATTGGGAAGGTGTTTAGCTGTAACAGACAGCACCCTTCCTCATGCTCCCACTTCATGGGTTACCTGTGAACAATCATAAAATGTGTTTTTAACTTAGGGACAGCTTCAGGCCTAAGGGGGGGTTGACAGTCTCCCTTTATCCTGTGAGTCATGTTTCTTTCCACATACTACCATTTGGCTGCTTGCTTTGCATGTCTGTCGAAACAAAGAATTATTAAATGGCAGGATATGATGTCTCTCACACAGTATAGTCTGCGCTCTTCTGCTGCTATCCATTTACATTCCATGGTATTTTTCTTCTGATAATATCTTTTTTCCATCACTAATACTGTACATGTAAACTCAGAGCAAGCAAATCCAAATCCTTTGCAAAACTGAATCAAAACTTATCTTGGATTTGGAAAATCCCAAACCAAGTCCAAATCTACCCATTGTCCATTGCTACTATTAATGCATAGAGAAAATCCACAGTATCCACAAATGTTTTGGACATAGCATGGTACATTATATTCAAGATGGATTTTCAGATTACAATGCTCATTAGTTTCACACAGTAAAAATGCTTAAAAACCCACTAATCTCTATATGCTCCTGCCAGTGGGGTACAGTTGTGAAACAAAACCCCCTTATCCCTACATGTTCCTGCTAGTTGAGCACATTTGTGAAGCAACTGGGGTCCAGTGGATGTGGTACCTGATTGAGAATAGAGAGATCACAGGCACAGACCACATGATCAGTAGCGGATCTAGGGGATTTTAGAGGGTGCAGGTGCACCCCCCATTGTAACTTACGTGCTTGATGCCGCTGCATTTCACTTTCCTGAAGAAGTCTAATATATTGATTGTAAGAACATATACATTCAAAACTATAGATTTATGTTTATAATTTCAGTCAAAAATATCATGAAAAAGATAGTATAAAAGATTTTTAGAATTATAAAAAGTTGCTTATCAAGTACGCACACCACCACAGCACCCCCCATTGTAAAATCCTGGATCAGCTACTGCACATGATCAGCTGTTTTACTATGTGAGCAAGTGCAGGAGCAGATTCATTCACTAGAAGGTGGTCGGCTGTGGATGAGGGGTGGGTTGTGTTAGTTGCCTTCATCGCTGCTGGGGGACATCTTTTAAAAGAAAAATTGGGTACTGGGGGAAGAGGGTGGAAGGAAGGTGCTGCTAGGGTTGGGGATGGGGGGAATATTAATTTTGATTTACAACAAGTGTTGAAGATGGCAGTAGGCAATGGAGGCAGACAGCCTGTGCCAGTCACCCTGCGTAGGAGTTTTTGTGGGTGCTGGGGCAGGGAGGGTGGCATTGGGATTGCAGCAGAGGGGGATGGGTTGTATTTTAAAGGATTGTGGTGGGAGGAGGGTGGGGGCTGGTTTTTTTTTCTTTCTTTTTTTCACAGGCACACAAATAACAAATACAAGTAATGACTACCTGAATATTTGGGAACCCAAATATAAATACTCTGCTGATATTTGAACTAGGTATTTGCACACCCCTACTAACTACACTTCAGCAGGCATGATACCTGAACCCCTAGATATCCTCCATAATAACATAGATGCATAATCAGCTATGGAGCGATAAGGGTTATCATCCATCTCATCTGACCTGAATTAAATTTACCGCCTAAGTTAACAAGCTCCCTACCCATACAGCAATGCATGTAAGCTGTTCCACCAATCCGCCACCAGTTAAGCAAAGAAATGCTTCTTTGCATCATTTTTTGAATCTAACCAATAACCCTTACATATTTTTAAGAATTGGCACACATTACGTATGAGCCATATTCGTGTTTAAGTTCTACCCCCTTTCACAAATTGATATGGGGAGGAGGTTATGCACATGTACCCAAAGCTACATACCAAGCCTTCCTTACTCTATTTTTTTTCCACAGTAAGGCTTTCAGAATAGGACCCATAGGCTGTATTTTAGCTCATTCTCAAAGGAAAAGTTCTGTGCTGTAATTACACAGCTCTACGCATACTATGCAAGCAATAAAACATAACAGAGCAGACTTTAGGCTGCGATAAATGTATACCCAGGGGCATAATGAGTGGTGGAGAGCCTTACAGCCCTAGAAGTATATTTAGTGGGGTTTATATGATAATGGCTATTGCAGAAAGGTGATCACCATTAGGGTGAATGTACATCGGCGAAAATCCATTTCATCAATGTACACTCCTGGAGCACGGCAAAAAGGCACCAGGAACTTGAATTATTTTGTTTATGGGGGGGCTGAGCCCCCACACCCCCATACTAAAGATTCTCAACTCCAAGGGGGTACATGTTGAGGGGAGGGTGACAATTAAAAATATGAAAATCCTTGGACCGGTGCAAAAACCCAACATGCCCAGCACCAAACCTGGCACCCTTCCAACCATAGCCTGCCACGAACCCACCATGCCACATCACATGGCCAGCTCAGCAACCCACCATCATGCTACACCTCACAAACCCTCCCTTCCCTTCCACCCATTGTATGGCAAGCTCGCTCCGCCCCATGCGCATATACTGTAAAGCGACAGGATGTCGCTATACTCATATTTGCCCCCTCCCCGTTCACAAGCCCTGAGAACAGGCGCCACTATTGAGTCACTCTTTTTGTAAGCGCTCAATAGCAGTCACCCTTCTCACAGGATACCCATTTAGCTCAGTCTAAAGTCCACTCTGGAGTACCTTATTGTTCTTATAAAATGGGGTTTGTGTTTCATTTTTAAGACATTTCATAACAAACATTAAAATATGTTTTACAATTTACTACTAGTTTTACAGTGTTATACTAAATTTAATATTATTAAGAAAATTGTTCCTCTTCTGTTTGTCACCAACATACGCTGGTGCTGAATATAGTGTGGGCAGTGGTGTACTGGCCTTTATTGTGCTTTGTATTATAGCGGAGCTCAGGCTGTATGCAACGATGGCGGTTGCATGTTGGCAGTGTGACCTGCATCTGCGACTGAGTAGTACATGTCTGGTGTGTGGAGTGGTGTGAAGTTTTCAAGCTGCCTCTGACTGAAGCCTTACTGGTATGGTAGGTACTATGGCTGATCGAGCAATGGAAGTGGGGTGTGGTTTAACAGTAGGAGAGGGAGGCTCAGTTGTATGTCCAGTTAGGAAGCAGGAATGCTTTAAAAATAAATAGCTCAGAGAAAACACACCAGAAAGTATATACAGGCAGGAGTTTTTACTGAGAACAAAGCACTTGACTGTACTGTGAATGGTGTGGGTATGTATTTGTGCATAAGTGGAGGGGAGGGCTGGTATGCATGGATAAGAAATTGAGGATACTTCAAATTTAAAGTGTCTACTGGCGAACATGAATACAGTTGGCATATTAGCAGGCTGGAACTGGTACCTTTTTACAGGGTTATTTGCTGAGATACAAGTATGGGTTCTAGGCAGTCTCAGCCAGTAAGGATCTTGATTTTCTCTCCTTTTTTTATGAAAATTAATACATATGTTGTGGGGTGTCTCTTCTGGCATAAGAGAGTTATAGTTGTGTGGTATGAGTAAGAGGATTATAAAGGAAAGCTGAGTGGTTCAGGCTGCCCAAACCTCATCCAAAGACACTCATACCGTAGGAGACACTCCACAGAGGAAGTATTAACTTATAAATTGCTCAATTAGCTAAAATGATCATGCTCTGAGCACTTCACTCTTAATGTTCCTGCATGAAAGACCACTATACATGGGTGCTGATTAGCTGAAATCGCTTCAGGAATTTCTAAAATCACTTACAGTACACGTCTGCAATGCGATGAGTTCAGCAGAGCTGTTGATGCCCTCTGAATGGCTTTGTGTGGACAAGACTTGGAGCACCATAGAGTTGTTGTGGGCATTTTTGTGTACTGCAGTTGTTGGGAATAAAAATGCTGTATATGTTTTGCAGCCATGAATGGGTGCTCTCCACCACCTGTAGAGATGCAGGCCGCTGTTGGGTCATTTATTTATTTATTTTATTTATTTGTACATCGGTTTACAACCTTTGAGCCAGAGGCTCATTTCCAAAGGTATCTCGTCACACTGAGGACAAATACATAACAAACTTTGGTTACAGCATATGGGTTACATAGTTAGCAAGCATATGTGATTACAGCAGTTAAATAGATAAGCCAGTTTAGTTACACAGTTACATTCTTGCACGATGGTAAGAGCATGCAGATGGGTAAATAGAAGTTCAATCAGCAACGGGTAAGGATTAAAAGGGGAGTGGTGTGGATGTAGCCCAGCAGGCATTGTCAGGGCACAGAGAGCTATGCCTCGATTATAGACAGGTGCAGCTACGCATATTAAGTAGTTGGTTTCGAGGTGCGGTTTTGAATTTAGAGATCGTGGGGACATCCGAGATGGGGGCAGGGAGCAAGTTATACCAGGATGGGGCTCTATAGCAGAAGGACCTCTGTCCAAGGGAGGTCCTAGATCTTGGGACCAGAAAAGTGGCCTTGCCGGAGGTCCATGTACAGATCAACGGTTGGGCTTGGTGGAGGGAGGCTGTCAGCCTGGGTGGGGATAACCTGAGAAGAGTTTTTTTTGTTTTCAGGCAGGTTTGGTATTGTAGACATTCATCTAGGTTCAGCAGTATTGCCATGTCATAGAGCTGGCACGAATGCATGAGCCTGGGGGCCCCAGTGATTAGCCTGCATGCCTTATTTAGGATGATGCGAATTTTATTGAGGGTGGTCGTGTTAGCAGCATCGTATACTGGTAGGCCATAGTCAACAAGGGATAATATAGAGGATGTAACTGCTAGACGGATGGCAATGGGGAGACAGTTTTTATAGTGGTATAAGATACCTAGCCGCACATTAGTGGCTGAAGCAAGGGCATCTATGTGGGTGTGGTAGGTGAGGGCTGAGTCAAAGAAGACCCCAAGGTACTTGTAGGAGTGGACTTGCTCTAGAGGTTGTTTGGAGCAGGGGAGGATATGGAGTGGGAATTTGCTGGCTTTGTTTTTGGGGTGGGCAAAGAGCATTGTTTTTGTTTTTTGAGATTAATGACCAGTCTGTGCTCTTTAAACCAGATTTCAGCATCATTATAGGATAATTGTAGGGAGTCCTGGAGGGAGATAGGGTTTCGGTGAGTGGCAAAGATGACGGCGTCATCTGCATACAGCAAAATTTTTCCTGTGCATACACTGGGCAGGGTGTTAAGGTAGAGTGAGAAGAGTATGGGTCCCAGGATGGAGCCCTGAGGAACCCCTGAGCGGATGGGATAATTTTTGGAAAGTGTCTCATTTATTCTGACACATTGGGAGCGGGCAGATAGGTAGCTGGTACACCAGGCGAGAGGCCCAGCAGAGAAGCCAGTGTGGCAGGGGGCATCCAGCAGGAGAGGGTGGGAGACAGTGTCAAAAGCCTTTGAGAGGTCAATAAACACTGCCCCGGCTAGGGAGCCAGAGTCCAGCGAGGAGTGCAGGAAAGTTGAAAATTCAATTAGTGCAGTGCCGGTACTGTGTCCTGCGTGGAAACTGTGCTGTTCAGGGCAGAGGATGTTGTGTTTGGACAGATATTCAGTAATTTGCATGGCAACCAGCTTGTATAGGGCTTTGGAGAGGGGTGGGAGTATGGAGATAGGATGGTAGTTCCCGGCACAGGACCTGTCACCCCCTTTGTGAATGGGAGTAACAATGGCAGTTTTCCATGCAGTTGGGAATTGCCCCAGGCAGAGGGATTTGTTGAGAAGGCTGGTGAGTAGGGCAAGGACCTGATCCAGTACCAGACGGAGAATGCTGGGGTCCAGGGAGCCGTTGCCGGGACAATTTCTCTTAATGCTCTGACCAGGTGGGGTCTGGCTTCCTGGGCAGTTACCCCACGAGGTAGAAGCTAGGTGTTGGAGGACTGGGGCAGGTAGGGTGGTGGGTCAAAGAAATTACTGGGGAGGACAGAGCTAAGGTCCGTAAAGGATGTGTTAAGGTAGTTTGCAATGTTTGCTGGATCCGTAACGGTAGTGTCGTCAATGGTGATCTGGGATGGGGGAAGGGAGCGTGCTTCCATTTAATTGTTTGACATTATCCCAGAAAGTCCGGGCACACCCCCAGGAGGAGGTGAGCGTGGCCTGGTAGTGGTCAGCCTTGGCTTTTCGGATGGCCCAAGTGCACTTATTCTGTGCAGCACTGTAGGCCTGTCTGTCAGCCATCCGGCCTGATTCTGTGGCAAGGTACCATAGGTTATCCCTAAGCCTGAGCAATTGTAATAGGGCAGGAGTGATCCAGGGCACTTTATGTTTTTTGGTTCGGGCAGCCATGAAGGGTGCGAAGAGGTCACAGGCTTTGTTAAAGGTTTGGGAAAAGAAGGCAAGGGTAGTATCTATGTCAGGAGTGTGGTGAATGGGGGACCAGTTTCCCCCATTTTCATGGATCACAGGTTGGTGGATGTAGTCTGCAGAAGGGGTGAGCAGGAGTATGAGTGATTATTTTAAAGTTAAAAATAAATCTTTATGGATTGAGCTGGTTCTGGGGAGGGCACAGAGAGAGAGAGTGAGTGGGAGGTACATTGACTTTAAAAAAGACAGCATCAGGTATGGGCTGGTTGAAGGAAGGGAATGCACAGATGGGAGTCAGTAGGAGTATATTTTGCAAATTAAATTTTTCAAGGGGGCTGTAGATGGAGCCAAGCCACTCACACGATTCCACATCTCCCATGTAGAAACACAGAAACAGATAATCTTATGGAAGATAAGAACCACTTGGCCCACCTAGTCTGCCCATTTCCCTACCTAATGGATAAGCTGCAGATCATAGTTAACCAGCAGCCAACTTCTTCCTACGCCCCACTAGAATTGCCTTATGTCTGTCCCATGCATTATTGAATTCCCCCACTGTTTTTGAGTCTATGACCTCCTCAGGAAGGCTGTTTCATGCATCTACAACCCTCTCTGTAAAGAAACACTTCCTCACATTACCTCTGAGCCATGCCCCCTCTATCTTCAAATTGTGCCCCCTTGTTCTTGCACATCTCTTTTTCTGAAAGATGCTACCCTCTAGGACTTTGTTGATTCCCTTGAGGTATTTGAAAGTTTCTATCATGTGCCCCCCCCCACCTCCTTTCCTTGAGGCTATACATCATAAAATACTTTAGTCTTTCTTCATATGTCTTCTGATGCAGACCCTGCAACATTTTGGTTGCCCTCCTCTGGACAGCCTCCACCCTGTCTATGTCTTTGCAGAGATGGGGGTCTCCAGAACTGTACATAGTACTCCAGATGTGGTCTTACCAACTGTCTGTACAGAGGGACAACAACTTCCTGTTTTCTACTGGTGATGCCTCTCCCTATGCAACCCAGTTTCCCCCTAGCCCTCCTTACTGCCTTCTCACATTGCTTACTCACCTTTAGGTCATCTGCTATGACTACCCCCAGGTCCCTTTCCATTTTTGTTGTTGTCAGTATCTCATCCCCAATTGCGTAATCTTCCCCTTGGTTTTTGTTTCCCAGGTGCATTACTTTGCACTTCTTTGCATTCAAACTAAGCTGCTGTACATTTGACCATTCCTTCAACCTTGCGAAGTCCTTTTTCATTTTTTCATCCTTTCCACCCCACCTTGCATATCAATCCTGTTGCAGATCTTTGTGTCATCTGCAAAGAGACATACTTTTCTTCAGTCCCTCTGCAATGTCACTTATATAGACATTAAAAAGGACCAGCCCCAGTACTGAACCCTGTGGTACCCCAGTAGTAACCCTCCTTTCTTCACTGTGGACTCCATCTAGTATTACCCTCTGTGTCCTGTTGTCCAGCCAGCGTTTTACCCAGGCTACCACCCTGGGACCCACTCCCAGGCTGGCTAATTTGTTTATTAATCTTTGTGTGGGACTGTGTCAAATGCCTTGCTAAAGTCTAGGTAGACCATGTCCACAGCCCTTCCTTGGTCTACTACTTTGGTCACCCAGCAAAAGAAATCAATTAGATTTGTCTCGCATGACCTTCTCGCTGAGAATCCATGCTGCCTTGGGTGCTGTGTCCCACTGGCCTCTAGGTACTCAACAATTCTTTCCTTCAGAAGTGATTCCATCATTTTCCCTACCACTGAGGTCAAACTGACAGGTCTGTAGTTTCCTGCCTCTGTCTTGCTCCCATGTTTGTGAAGGGGAATCTTCCCCTGGGTTTTTGTTTCCCAGGTGCATTACTTTGCACTTCTTTGCATTCAAACTAAGCTGCTGTACATTTGACCATTTCTCCAACCTTGCCAAGTCCTTTTTAATTTTTTCATCCTTTCCACCCCACCTTGCATATCAACCCTGTTGCAGATCTTTGTGTCATCTGCAAAGAGACATACTTTTCCTTCCAGTCCCTCTGCAATGTCACTTACATAGACATTAAAAAGGACTGGCCCCAGTACTGAACCCTGTGGTACCCCAGTAGTAACCCTCCTTTCTTCACTGTGGACTCCATTTAGTATTACCCTCTGTGTCCTGTTGTCCAGCCAGTGTTTTACCCTGGCTACCACCCTGGGACCCACTCCCAGGCTGGCTAATTTGTTTACTAATCTTTGTGTGGGACTGTGTCTAATGCCTTGCTAAAGTCTAGGTAGACCATGTCCACAGCCCTTCCTTGGTCTACTACTTTGGTCACCCAGCCAAAGAAATCAATTAGATTTGTCTCACATGACCTTTCCGCTGTGAATCCATGCTGCCTTGGGTCCTGTGTCCCACTGGCCTCTAGGTACTCAACAGTTCTTTCCTTCAGAAGTGATTCCATCATTTTCCCTACCACTGAGGTCAAACTGACAGGTCTGTAGTTTCCTGCCTCTGTCTTGCTCCCATGTTTGTGAAGGGGAATCACACCTGCCCTCCTCCAGTCCTCAGGTACCACACCACCAGTCACAGAAACATGGTACCCTCCCATGATTTATTAAAAAGGGTAGTCAGTGGTGTTACTAGTTCTTCCCTTAGTTTTTTTAGAATTCTGGAGTGAATCCCATCAGGCCCCATTGCTTTATTCACCTTCAGTTTTAGGAGTTCTTTCAGAACCCTTTCTTCTGTGAAAGGACTAATATCAACCCCCTATCCAGAGTGCTTCTATTGACTGGATTAGGTATCTCCCCCTGCTCTTCCATTGTGAATACTGAGCAGAAGTATTCTTTCAGTAACCCTGCTTTTTCACTGTCACTCTCTGCCCAACCACCCTCCTCTTTATTCAGCCTCAGTATCCCTGCCTTAGTCTTTTTTTGCTCCCTAATGTACCTATAAAAGGTTTTATTCCCCTTCTTAACCGAGTTGGCTATCCTTTCCTTGGTTTGGGCCTTTGCTATTCTGACTGCCATCTCCGCTTCCTTCTGCTTTAACTGGTACAGTTCTCTGTCCTGCTCCTTCTCTGTTTCCTTATACTTCCTGAATGCTATCTTTTTCTCCCTAACCTTCCCCGCCATGTCTTTTGAGAACCATAGTGGTTTTCTCTTTCATTTTGATTTGTTTATTTGCCTCATACAAAGGCTTGTTGTATCTGTGATGGCAGTTTTGATGTTTCCCCATTGTTGCTCCACCCCACCTTCTTGCCTGTTTGCTAGTGCTTTTCTGAGGCACTCTCCCATTTTGACAAAATCCACCCTCCTGAAGTCCAGTCCCTTCACTTTTGTATGACTTGACTCTACAGCTAAGTTTATCATGAACCACACTGTGTGGTGGTCACTTGTTCCCAGATGGCTACCCACTTCTAGATCTGAGATCCTCTCTCTGTCCCCATTTCAGAGTATCAGGTCTAAGATTGCTCCCTCCCGAGTGAGTTCCAAAACTTGCTGTCTGAGGCATGCACCCTGTAGGTCATCAAGAATGGCCCTGCTCTTGGATGTGGCTGCAGCAAAGGTGCTCTCGTTAACATATGGCATATTCATGTCCCCCATCAGCAATATCTCCCCCTTTCTCTGCCATCCTAAGGATGCCTTCTATCATTTTTTTGTCCATTTCCTCTCCCTGAGATGGTAGTCTGTATACAACCCCTGTGCGGACTGTGGTGCCATTTCCAGTCTCCAGGGTGATCCACAGTGCTTCCTCTCCTCCCTGTTGATTTACTGACAATATCGCTCAACTAATATAGCGTGTGTCATGATGTCGCCTACATAATCGCGCGTAGCTACATTAGCGCTACAACAATTCAGCGCGTTAGCAACAATAGCGAGCTACTGTAGTGCAAGCTAGTGAGCAAAATAAAATACAATTTTACTTACATCAGTATTATGTGGGAACACAGCAGCAATAGCCATGTATGGGGAACGATGGTGAATGATGTCTAGTGCACACCAATCTATGTCCTACAACAAGACTCTTCCCCCTTCCCATTTCTTTAGTTCCTTCCTGTCCTCTACTGTACTATCCCACGCTATTCCATGCTCGAAAGATCACACAGTTGCTTGTTTGCTTGTTTTCAGGTAATCTTTATTTATTTAGACAAACTAATTTTGAATTCATCAGCACACAAGTGATGGGCAAGTGGGCAAGTGGGGGACAACAGTGGTTTAGCAACTTTACTGCACTTCATGCCTGTAACTGAAAGTTGTAGGCTATGCTGTGCAGATATTCAACCCTGGGACGAAACTCATATTCAGAAACAATCACAGAAATACGCTTTGCAGTATCTTTGTACTTTTTCTTGGTTTCTGTGACAGCAGTTCCTGCAATGAGTTGCTTGATCAACATTGTGCTCAAATGTTGCTCCTCCTTAAGGCATTGCAGAAACTTCCAAATTGAAGGATGCGTTCCACTGACAAAATGATTAAACTTGAGGTGCCATGCTTCTACTGAGTTAGTTGTTCGAGGTATGCCGTCCTTGACTGCTTCAAAACAGTTCCATATTTTTATGTCGAACACTGGTCGTCTGCGCCCCCCTCTTGCCAATGGTCTCCCCAACCATGTGTCTTTAAAATAGTCCATGATAGGTGTGAGTAAGTCACCATTAGTTAGGAAAAAGTCCATAGTGTGTATCTCTTGAAATGATGAAATTACAACAGGTGGGGGAACATGTGCAAGAGCAGGAAGGAGACACATGTGTAAGGCAAACCCTGGGTCAGAAATATACTGAGCACAGACAGCACTATGCTCCTGCACTTTTCGCCAGTATGCCTGGCACATGTGAAAGAAGCAGCCCCTGATTTTGGCAGTAGGAAAAGTATTTTTATACGCTTTGATTGCAGCTAGTTCAAAGTCAAGCAGAATGGTATTGGGACGCAAGCCAGGGCACAGATTAAGAAGCTCTGTAAAGATACGGTTATATGAAACCGCAGTACGGTTTGCCATTAGTATGTACACCATGGGTACGGCTGAGTTATTTTGTATGGCATGAATTCTATACAGTTGTTGAAATATGTGAGGACAGCACTTGAATGTGCCAACTGCAAACCAATGCTTGCTGTTTTTCAAATGCAGCAAGTCCTGAGATGTTGAAAAAAGTAGGATTCTGTCTTGGGTCGGACCAGAATCAAATAAAAGAACTTTTTCATTTTTCTGGGTAACACACAGTTCAGGCGTCAGGATAAGCAATGCTGCATCACAGGGGTCAGGAGGAGGGCATGCAGCAGTCCTGCGAGTTCTCCGTACCGTGCATTTTATCAAGGAAATTGCTGGGAGCTGGGATGCTACAGATGGTGACATTTCGGCAACTGCACCGGCAACAATATGGTGCGTTGTCTCAGTGCTTGTGGCAGCTCATTCTTTCATTCCTGCCATTGCTTTCTTGATACAAACCACTGCAGGATCTGGGACATGATTATGTTCACCTATTGTCTTTAAAACAACATCACCATTAAGGTGAAGCCTTGTGATGCAATGGCCTTTATCATATTCCAGACACTTGTAGTAGGACTTTGAAGGTGTTGATCTTTCTCGTTGGTATAGAAACCCATTTAGAAGAGCAAGTTCACCACCCTTCTGACTTCTGACAAAGCAAGCATTCTCTGACATTTTCAGCACTTTTGCTGGTCGAATCTAGAATTGCACTTTTGCTGTGAACCTTTATTAGTTTCAAACTTAGCATGCTAGATGGCAGCATTGTTTACTGGCTCTTCTGATTCTGATGAAGTAACGATGAGGATATGAAAATTGTGTGATGGCAGTTATGGATGTTTATTTTGCTTTAAAAAAACACACTGGCCAATAGCTGATACATTGGTAAATGGACTGTATTAGTGTATTTAGGTAGCCAGCAAATGTTTTCTGCTGAAGGCAAGGCTTATCAATATTTGTTTAATGGTATAGTGCAGACCCCCATACTTTAATTATTTTAGGGGGCTGGAAGGCAGCATTGAAATTTAGGTAGCCAGCAAATGTCTTCTGCTGAAATTAGTGTATTAGTGTATTTAGGTAGCCAGCAAATGTTTTCTGCTGAAGGCAAGACTTATCAATATTTGTTTAATGGCATAGTGCAGACTCCCGCACTTTCATTATTTTACGGGGGGGGGGCTGGGGCTGGAAGGCAGCATTGAATGTTTTTTGCTGAAAGCAAGACTTATATCTTGTTTAATGGTATAGTACAGTTTATCAGATGGCAGCATTGTGCTATTATTTACTGCGACTTTATGTGATAGCGCTTTTTTAGCAAGTACTATTATGTATGCACTATAATGAGTCACGCTATTGCAGTTGCATGATTTTAATCATATACCCTTCCTGTTTACCCTTTAGTTCTGTTTCTTTGATCCCTTCCATTACATAGACAGCTACTACTCCTCCTCCTCCTCCTCTTCTACCCTCTCTGTCCCTCCTGTAGATTGTGTACTCTGGTATGTTGCCATCCCAGTAATGGTTCTCTAAGTACCATGTTTCTGTGACTGCCATGATATCCAGGCAACTGTCTTCCATCAAGTCTACCATTTCAGGGAGCTATTTACCTAGACTACGGGCATTGGTACTCATTACCCTCCATTTTTTTATGGCCTTATTCCTTTTTGCCCCATCTATGTCCTTGCTGCCTTTGTCTTTTTCTTCATTTACCCCTGCCTTTCTCCCTCTCAACTGCTATATCTTGGTGTTTACCTCATAAACTGCTCTGATTTTTTTTTGGGGCTAGGATTTCCCTTCTCCTTTTCAGTGCCTCCCTCCTTGGCTAGTTTTAATGCTTGCCAATGAAGCATTTAAACCTGTCACCTAGGATCCTGGTTCCCCTCCTGGACAGATGCAGACCATCGTGCCATTATAGGCCTGCATCCCTCCAGGTGGAGTCCCAGTCCTCAATGAAGCCAAATCCCTGAGCTCTGCACCAGTTTTTCAACCAGTGATTGAATTCCCTAGCCTCATCCATGCCACAGACAGATAGCACTTCCGAGAAAGCTACCGTGTGTGCTACTTGTCTAAGGCCCCTCCACAACTCCACAAACTCCTGTTACACTGCTCTGATCCCATTCTCAGCCAGGTAATTTGTCCCTAGGTGGATAATGACATCCAGCTCACTCCCCCTTGCAGCTATTCCCATGTTCCTGAGAATTCATTTTCTGTCCCTCCAAGCCATGGCACTGGGCAGGCACCTTACCTCCCTTACCCCTCCTTCCCCCAGTTCTACCCCCTAACAATTGAGTCCCCCACCAGGAGCTGTTTCCTTCCCCTGTGGGGTCCTGTGCCACTCTCCTGTGGATCTCAATTGTGGAGGTTCCCAGCATCCTCCTTGGTTTCCACTGCAGGTGCCTCCATAAAGGAACCATGCTCTGTCAGAGTGGCAAATGAATTGTGGAAAGGCACAACTTGGGGGATACACCTCTGTTAAACCACCCTCACCCTCCCTGAGCCCACCATGGTCTAACCACATCTCTTTCTTGGCAACCTCTGAAGTAGTGGCAGTGGCCTGGGTGGTCCCTGGGTTGGGGAGCAGGTTTCCAAAATCCTCACCAGGTCAGCATGGAGACAAGCAACCTCCTTCCTCAGACCAGAGAGGTGTCTGCAAGTAGGACAGCAACGCAGTCTCCAGAATGTCTCCCAGAAGACTGCTGCTCCACAGCCAGTGCATCACACCACTCCCCACATGTCTGTCTCCCCTTCCTGTTTTAGATGTTTTCCTTTTTTTTTTTTTTATTGTTCTTGTTTTAGTGTGGGCAAGCTTGTGAGTGCCTCTGCCCTTGTTCAGTGTGCTGTGCCTTTAAGGATATGAACAGGTGTATGTTGTTAGCAATTATGGGGAAGTGATGTCAGAACCCCTGATATAAAGGAAGTTATGTGCTTGGGGTGGGTGGGGTGAGAGGCAGGGTGGGTGGGGGTAAACCTGTATCCTCCAGAAACAATCAACTACAACTCTGATCCTCCATCCCGTTGGAGTGCCTTCCTTCCTTTCAGACACCTATTTCACAGAAGTTAAGAAACAGGTCTCGCCACAAATGACTGCAAATATCTCCCAGCTAGAGTTCATCCCTGGGAAATAAAAGTTAAACTAGGAAAAGCTAACCCCAAAAACAGAGAATCAAAACTACTTATGTACACAGGCCCAAAAATTAATAATTCAATTCAGTGTAGTCTATTAAATTACCTCCTTTATTTAAGGAAGCTTTTGGCTGCTCTCTCTCTCTCTCTCTCTCGGCAGCAGTGTGGACACACTGGCATTCACTGCAAAGGTAATGACAATACAACTTCTGTCTCCTCTCACTGGCAAACAACAGTATCATGCAATTAATTTACAGTAATTATCTTCCTTGACTTTATATTAGGGCTCCATGAACTCCCATTTGATGAGGGGGCAGACTTTCACACTTACTTGTAAACTTTTCACTTGAGGCTGGAAAAACCTCCTGCATATGACAGAAGGGGATCCGAATTTTGTACCCTGAACTGAAGAAGAAGGCATCGCATGGGGGAAGGGGCGATTAGGCCAAGGGAATGACTGGGCTCAAAGGTGTGGTGGGACTGGTCCTTGGTACCAAACCATGATCAAGGAGTCAGGTATCTAAAACCAAATGCAAAGTTGTTGTTTGTGTCCCTCCCTGGGGTTGCACCTTCCCCTCCATTTTTGCCCATCTGGCAGCATCATGCATGAGAACTTCAGCACACAGACTCTCTTTAACACAATGATTTAATATAGAGGAGTGGACGACTTCCCCACACACTGTACCTAAGGGGAGATCCCTGATTCCCAGGGGAATATACTTATGTTGAACTAAGGGGATGGGTAACTATATGTGAAATGTTTTTGGCTCCTTTAATGTATCAACTGCAATTAATGTATCGACTGCACTGCTTGACAGCTTGTACCATGTGTTTAGCACAGATCCTTATTAAACATTTTATTAACAAAAAAAGAGACTGGAAAACAGCTTGTACCATGTGTTGTGCAGATCCTTAGTAACCATTTTATCAACAGAAAAACGACTGGAAAAATCTACTTTATTGTCTACATTTTGAGTAAACTCTGGCAAATGTGTGTGCTGCTGAAAAAAGAGAAAAATTCAAGACATTTGAGTTAGGAAAGACTGTGAAATTCACTTAGCTTACAGCTACAGTCTATGCAAAGAAAAAAATGAGACTTCCAGAAACTTACTGACAGAGCTTTGCCAAGCTTGCCTTTTTTTTTTTTGAATTACAGTACCTTCTATGGAGAGAATTGTAATTCTAGTCTTAGAAGGTGCTTATATTGCTTATAAGTGAGACCTACCCCACTTGGACATGGATGATCAAAAAAACATACAGTATTGCTGATACATAAAATATATGTATGTAATAGATAACCCACTCTTAGGTGTGTGGTCACGCTCTGATATATGCACACCTTGGTGTGCGTTGTACGCACAAAGCCTCAGGCTGAGTGCGTCAACCACTCAAGGCATGTGTATATCAGAGTGCGACTGCACACCTGTGAGTGGGTTATCTATCTTATAAAATGGCAAAATTGTTTTGGAGGGGGGTAAAAGTACAGGTGGGAGGTTGTGCTCTGATATATGCACAGTCATGTAATGTGTTTTATATAATCAGAACACTTGATTTGGAGAATATCATCATCTCCATTTGATATGTATATATATATATATATAGATATATGACTTCAATATGCATGCATTTTTTAAATATGTCTCCCACTTAGTAACTACTTTTGCTTGTTTTAAATTTAGACTCAACATCACTTTTTTAGTACCTCTGTGTGCAGATGTTTTTAGCTCTTATTTTCTGTTGCATAGGTTTTGTTTCATAATGAAGATATATTACCTATCTGACTGTTGCATGCTATTCTTGTACCACTTTGTAGCTGGTGTGTCTTAAAACAGGCCTTTGGTCTAGCGGACTTACCTGGGTAACAAAATATTATATAAATAAATAAAAGTTATAATTAAATTTATTTCCTTTTTTTTCTTCCTATTGGCTATTCATTTAACCTTAAGTGTTGGAACATTTTGAAGGAATGGGATGGGAATTTTGTTGAGTAATCAGTGTCTCAAAAGTCCAAGTAAAAGAAAGTCAGCACAAATAAAATCAAGTACTAAGAGAAATGAAGTGAAGAAACTAAATGTGTGGATACTGATCTTGTATACATCAAAAAAGGAAAACTGTTTAACAAAGGTAGTTGAAAATAAATGTTATACAAAGTCTTCACCTGGAAGCAAGAATCACTAAAGCTACACAAGATTCTACAAACAAGAAATGATTTGACTACATAGAAAGCTAGATGTCTTTTTTGTAACAGTGGTGTCAGTTGCATTATGAAGATATGTGAAATGGGCCTTTTTAGAAAAAAGCATGTGGATGCTAAATGGGCTTCAAGAACATTAGCATGAGTAAAACCACTGAAAACATAGTGACCACAGAGCATTAACACCAGTGTTGCTGTATTCAAGCATTCATGGCAATTTAGAAAGATTATCTAGTCTAGAGGTTTTAGCACTGTCCTATCAGCTAGGAGATTACTGGATTGACTCCCACCATTGCTGCTGCCTCACCATATTTTTATTTTTTTATTTATTTAGTTTTTGTTGACCAGGTAAGTGCACTAGACAAATCCTGCCTATTTTCAGGCACGACCCGGGGGAGGGGGATACAGATGAATGCCAACTGACCTTGAACCAGATTAAGCTGTTGGTGGTATTTTTTAGTGAATGAGGGAAATTTGGCCAGGACACCGGGGAAATTCCCCTACTCTTTTCGATAAGTGCCATGGGATCTTTAACATCCACCTGAACTACCACCAATCCAGGCAGATGGGACCTCGGTTTAACGTCTCAACCGAAAGACGGCACCTCAGAAGTGCAGCACCCCTCTCATGCTGCACTGCAGTGTCAGTACTGGGATATTAACCCAAGTGCCAGATGTATGACTGAGCAAGCCACTTGACCTTCCAGTGCTTCATCCCTCCCACATATCAGATTCTGGGCAGAGGAAGGACCCCACTGCAGATGAGATGATACATATCAGTGGTGCAATCCTGGGGAAGCTAATTGCATGTAATCTAAATATTGTTTCCATTTTGAGCTTCTGAAGCAAGTACAGGGGTATGAGTCTGGTGTGAGAAAGCCAGGGAGCCAGGAAATTGAATTACAGATGATAAATGAGCATGCCAATGAAGGCCAAAAGGAGGATGTTAGAAGCAAGCCTGGAGAAATGAATGAGTAATCACAGAGCATGGGGACTGATGGACACTTCAGCACCAGGCAGATAACGTTGAGGACTGAGTGTTTGTTAATGACAGATATTGAAAAAGAAATAGGCCATACATGACTGCCTTGATGACATCACAGTAGAACTGTACTGTGAACTGAGTATATATATATATATATATATATATATATAAGCACAAATGCCAGTGGAACGAACAGTGCATCAGATGTAGAAAATATTGGATAGGCAACTATCCACAACCACTGTGTTCTGCTACAGAGGGGATCTGATTCCCTCTGACCTCAAGAGTGAAGCTTGAGAGGTCTGTGGGACTCAGAACCCCAAGGTGGCAAAACACACTGGTTGTGCATAAAGTTGCTCATCCTGTATTTTATATAGTGTACAGTATTGTGTGAAATGTGTGCAAGTCAGTTCTTTCACTTTCAAGATGAAACTGACTCATGCAGTCTCCAGAGGTTTCAGAATGCTGTTGTACCACAGAAGGGCACAATCACATTCCATGACCTTTGAACTATGTTGCAACAGCATTTTGAAAGGGATGGAATTCTGTACAGAACAACATTCTGCTATACACCATAATCTGATATTTTCAGTTAGCATCTCTCACACCCTCAGATCCTGCCCAGAGAGAAACAGGAGATGGCTGCCAATCTGTCAGTCCAAGTTTGTGAACTGAGTGACTGAATGATGGCTGTCATGAATTCTGCTGTGGAGTTTCAGTTACTTTGAAGCAGTGATAATTTGGTGGTACAGTTGAAACATGTAGACTGCATATTTTAATAACAAAGGTATGCCATCATTCTTCTAACTTATAGGGTATTTGTCAAGCTGATGTGTATACACCAAGAGCATCCTCCCTAAATTCCCAGGCCTCTGTGTTTTTTGGAGGGAACAGGACATAGACAGGGAGAAGCACAGAATGCACTGAAAAGGCTGTAAAAGACATTAAAGGACATCATATGGGATTTGTATAGGGTGCAAGAGAGAGACGCTTGAGTGCCCTCATGATGTCATCACACTAATGATGTGTGGAATTACCAGCAAGTTCTGAACGGTGAGGATTTTTTTTATTTTGTATAATACAATATGCCTGTTTCCCAATGTGAACGTTTTTAACTCTATGCGGTTATTTTGTTTCCATGTAGTCTTTCAGGAGGTAATACTGCTTGTGGTGACTTTGTAGTATTGAGGTGTCATTTTAAAACTGCTCGTGAGCTGAACTGTGCTTCAACTGTGTGAAGCAGCATGCACTCCAATCCATCAGTCTGACTGTTTGGGAGAGATGCTGATTAGGTCTGCTGAGCTGATAAAAAACTCATGTTCTAAACTGTGAATTAATTTTTGTAACGTTCTAAACCATGGAGTATTAGGTTTTGAAAATATTAGGGAAACAAACTTATTGAGTATTATAATGTTATATTATGCTCACTTTTTAAATAGTATGTATTATGTGGCTAATACAGAGAGTAATACATAGGTGGTGGGTGGGTCGTGTAACCAGAATTTTACACACACCCAAGGCCTGGGATGATACATAAACCCCAGGAGCAAAGCTCAAGAAGTTGACAAAAGCATCCCAAACCAAGGGTGTGAGTACATTTTTGTTTACACACAACCACCCATGTCTTGTTTTTCATAATTACTAGAAAACATTTTTAATTACTGTAGCAGTTGTTTGACTACTGCTCATGCCACTCACAGTACGAGCTTGATTGACAGGGAGTGATTACAATTGCCCTGTTGTAATGCATAATTACAACTGGGCATTGTAATGCATTTTCACAAAATGTTTATACGAGTATTAGAAATGTGCAGTAGTAATTATAGTATGATTACTAGTATTACACAATTGTGCTTTGTTAAGAGCAAACTTAAAATGATGGTTTTCTAATGTTAGAAGACTTTGTGCTGCTCTTTAATATATTTGATTTGCTACCCACGATACTACAATGTATAAAGTGACTTAGATGAGTTTCTTGATTATAAAAGTACTGTACGATGTCAGATAAAAAGTATTGTACCTTGTTGTTCTGTCATTTACCTTAACTAGGTACTAGTGAGCATGCTCAGATGTGTTTCACTGGGGAAACACCTTTTGCGCTTATCAAGCAAAAACATTTATTAATGACAGTTTTGTCATCTTTTCTATTGTGATGTGTAAGTTGCAAAACATGGCGCTGGCAGTGGAGATGTTGGTGGCACTTTGGTGCTTCAATGGTATGTAGATTTGCATATATCATGAACTGTTTTCCATTTATTTTTTGATAGATGAACACAATATATTAGGGTCAGACAAAGTGGTGTGTGACCACACAACATTACCCAGGCTTTGTTTGTTGTAGCTGGATAAAATAAGGAGTCTCTGAACATTTTTTTGGATTACTGGAGTGAACGCCACCTGTTTGTTTTTTTCACCATGGAATGATGTAAGTATATGATGTAAGTAGAATACAGAAAAGACACTGAAGAGACTGAGAGGATACAGTACAGGGCAACTAAGCCAATTAGAATCCCTGAGGGCAGGAGACATTGGATATACTAAATTATTTAGCCAAGAGAGAGGAAGGCTGACAGGGAACATGATCGCAGTGCTCCAAATAATAAATGGTATGGATAGGGTCATGTATACACTTCACAGATATTTGTATTGCTGAGTGCTAGTAGAACTAGAGGACATGCACCCTGATTGGGAGGGGGGGACAGGATAAGGAGAAACGTTGCCTGGCGCATTTAAATTATGTCTGATGCTGCCTATTGTGTGCCTGATGTATTCCTGTATCTGCAATAAAACTTTTAAATACAAACAAATGACCAAGATCCTGGACTGGGTATCATTGAGCTGGCTAAGACTTAACTCTGACAAGACTGAAGTGATAGTTGTTAAGCTGGGCCGAAGGGGTACAGTGGCAGCTGCAGCGAAAGGGAGACGGGGCATTGACTGCATTCCTCTAGGCTCTTGGTTGCCTCTAAGGTAAGAAATCTGGGTGTCTGTCTAAAAGAGGGACTGCCACTTGAGGCTCAGGTGTCTGCAGTAGTCTGGAGTGGCTTTTACCATCTGGGGAATGTTAGTCAGATTAGATTCTTCATCTTCCCTGGAGACCTGGCGATGCTGCTACATGCATTTGTGATGTCTGGTCTTAACTGTTGCAATGCGGTGTACCTTGGGGTCAGTGGAGGCATGCTGCACCACCTGCAGTTGGTGCAGAAAGCAGCATTCAGACTGCTGACTGGGCTTTCAACAATGTGTTATGCATTCCCAGTACTGCATGAACTGTACTGGCTGCCGGTATAAAGTGGTGAATCTCCTTCAAAGGTGGTTTGCTAACTTATAAGGCCCTACACAGATTGAGTGATGGATTTCCTGCACCCTTGTGTCTCTTCACGCTCATGTAGCTCAGCTGAGGTGGGTTTCTTTGCAGTGCCAAGGGCTAAGTTAAAAACCTCAGGGCCTTCAAGGTGGTTGACCTGATACTATGGAACACACATCCAAAGGTCCTTAGGGAGGCCCCCCTCAGTGGAGGACTTTAAGAGCAGTCTAAAGACTTACTTATTCAGTCAAGCCTTTTTGGAGTAACATATTCTGCATTTCACTGGCATCCCAGTTAAATAATACCTGTTAACAGTTTTATGCTGAACTATCTATTGCTGTATTTATTTATGCTGAACTATCTATTGATGTATTTACTTATGCTGAACTATCTATTGATGTATTTATTTATGCTGGACTATCTATTGATGTATTTATTTATGCTGAACTATCTATTGAAAAATGCTGGACTATCTATTGATGTATTTACTTATGCTGGACTATTTATTGATGTATTTATTTATGTTGAACTATCTATCGATGTATTTACTTATGCTGGGCTATCTATTGATACATTTATGTATGCTGAACTATCTATTGATGCATTGACTTATGCTGAACTATCTATTGATGTATTTATTTATGCTGGACTATCTATTGATATATTTACTTATGCTGGACTATCTATTGATGCATTTACTTATGCTGGACTATCTATTGATGTATGTATTTATCCTGAACTATCTATTGATGCATTTAGTTATGCTGGACTATCTATTGATGTATTTATTTATGCTGGACTATCTATTGATGCATTTATTAATGCTGGACTATCTATTGATGTATTTATTTATGCTGAACTATCTATGGATGCATTGACTTATGCTGAACTATCTATTGATGTATTTATCTATGCTGAACTATCTATTGATGTATTGACTTATGCCGAACTATCTATTGATATATTTACTTATGCTGAACTATCTATTGATGTATTTACTTATGCTGGACTATCTATTAATTATTTATGCTGGACTATCTATTGATGTATTTATTTATGCTGGACTATCTATTGATACATTTATTTATGCTGAACTATCTATTGATGCATTGACTTATGCTGAACTATCTATTGATATATTTATTTATGCTGAACTATCTATTGATGTATTTACTTATGCTGAACTATCTATTGATGTATTTACTTATGCTAGACTATCGATTATTTATGCTGAACTATCTATTGATGCATTTATTTATGCTGTCTCTAGTTTATATTTGATGCTATATTACTCCTGCACTCTATGTAAGGTACCCTGCACCTCTTGAGAAGGATGCTGAATACAAATAGCATTACTACTACTACTACTAAAATATTACTTCACACTGCCGCTGGTTAATATGTGGAAGGGCCTACTTGGTGAGGTTGTAAAAGCTAGCACTCTCAGGTATTAAAAGCAGGGCTAAATAGATTCCTTTGAAAAAGTGTCATGGAGGGTTGTATGGCACGAGTAGTGGTGGTAGTCTGGCTGAGATCTGGATGTGTGTCAATAGTCGCACTTGGTATAGTCACTGTCTTGTGGTAGAAGGGGCAGACAAGATAAACCCTTCCATCACCACACTACTGTATTACTAAGGCATGACGCAAATTAACAGGTTATTTACCAGCAGTATAACATGAATTGTGATAATTATCCATTCATCTGAATGTATATCTAAAAGGTAGGTCTAAATTATTACATCAATTTTTCTATACCTTGACTGAAGGAGGACCCGACCCTCCTAAATAAATGTATTATTTTTTTTAACAATAGAATCAACTGTTAAAATGTAAATTACCTTCTGATGAAGAGCATGAAGGCAGTGACCTGCATGAAGATGGCAACTCCAGACCCACCTCCCTTCTCCCTGTCCTGTCTAAATTATTGAATGACATTGTTTACTTGAACTTCCAGGAAACTTCCTATTTAAACAGCTCTGATTTCTTCAGTACCTTTCAATCAGGGTTCAGAGCAAACCCCTCCACAATGTCATCTTTTCTGCAGTGGCAGAGCCAGGTTTGGGAGCCCAGGGGGACCATTCAGTCAATCATGGGCTCCACAATGGGCACTAAACAGTGAATAAAGATGGTCGCTGGGCTCCACTACTCACACTTGGGCTGCCAGGAGGGGTGACTGCCTCCCCAGCCCCCCTCTAGCTCCACCACTGCTTTACTCAAGCCCACAGACCCCATCCAAGCATTCATGATCCAGAACTACTAGCCAGAGCAGTTTTCATTGATCTGGCCAAAGCCTTTGACACTGTGAGCCACTCATCAAACTAGTATCAGCAGGGCTTTCCCAGTGTCAAGTAAGTGGTTTGAGGATTATCTCTCTGAATACACCCAAGTTATCCATATCTTAAATGTGCTGTCTCCATTACACAGTGCACAAGTCTGCAAGTGTGCTACATATGCAAATACTGGGGAACTGCCTGCCCCTACCAGAAATTTTTTTGGGGTATGTGCACTACTTAAGTTCTTGCCTAGGCTGAGCTCTAGTCAACAAAGAAGGTCTGGTGTGAACCCTTACTGACACTTTCTAAACTAGCCTATAATCAAGTTTTTTTTATATATATATTTTATGTAACTCATTTCTTCTTATCATAATTTAAAGGGACACTGTCAACCTTTTTTTGCATCATATTATAACAAGTTGAAAACCCACATTTTATGATTGATTTTATGATTGTTTACCTCCTCTAAAATTCATTGGTGTTGCTGGTGGTTCAATCTGCCTCCTTTCTTAGTAGAACTGAAATGCATGGTAGTTGTGTAATTATACCCAATCTTGCATTGTTTCAAATCCTTGATCTACTCTTATTACTCACTTCCTGAATATTAGGAACACCCCCACAAGCAGTGCAGCCACCCATGATATGAACATACAAAAATGGCAGCAGATGTAGGCCATATGGTCTATTGAGTCTGCTCGATTGCTCAGCTCACAGTTTAAACTACTGCAGCTGTCCCCCCATCCCCTGCCCATGGTCTGAAATAGCACCCCCCTTCTGCCATCACCTCTTCCCCAGCTTCCCTGCAGTTCTGACCTTGCCTTTGACCCTGTCCCACCCCCTCTTAAAACTGCCCTCCTGATTTCAAAGACACCACCTCCTCAGGTAGGCAAGAAGCAGTACAGCACAGTGGTTTAAGGCTCTGAGCTATAAACCTGGAGACCTGGGTTTGAATCCCACAGCCCCCACTTGCATACTGTATGACACTGAGCAAGTCACTTAACTTCCTTGTGCTCCTAGATCACACCTGTAAACAAGATTCAGCTTAGTGTGTCTCTCCTGGTAAAAAAAACCAAAAAGGTACCGCATTCCACCTTGCCACCATCCTTTCTGTGAAGTAATGCCTCCACTTTTACCTCTTGAACCTTGCACCCTCCAGTTTCAGACTGTGTCCACTTGTGATCCCCCTCTTTAATCTAAACATGCCCTCATTACTTACTTTATTCATGCCCTTTAAGTATTTAAAGGTCTCAGTCATATCCCCTCTCTCCATTCTATCCTTCAGGGAATACATGTTCAGTGCCCCGAGTCTTTTCTCATATGTTTTTCCCCCATCCCAAGGATCATCTTAGTCAGCCTGTGCTGGAACCCCTCCAGTAGCCTGATGTCCTTCTTTAAACAGGGGCATCAGAACTGCACACAGTACTCCAAGTGAGGCCTCACCAGTGACCTGCATGTTAGTGGAATGACTTCTTCCCTCCTTAAGTTGCTTCCCCTGGCAATGCACCCCAGCATCCTATTAGCTTTGGCCACCACCTTCCTACACTGTGCTGAGTGATGAATGTCCTGAGACTAATACCCCCAGATCCTTCTCCTCCACTGAAATGGATAACTGCCCCCCCAAGCTGGTAGCAATTCCAAGGGTTCCTGGCTCCCAAGTGCATGACTCTGCACTTCTTAGTGTTGAATCCCAGCTGCCATGTGTCTAACCAGCGCTCAGGTCTTGCCAAATCCTTTTGAAGTAGCTGCCCCCCTTCCACACTATCCACCTCTGCACCAGTCTTTGTCTTGTCTGCAAATAGGCTGATCTTACTACTAATTCCCTTTGATATGTCATCTATGAAGATGTTAAAAAGCACTGGTTTAAATACTGAGCCTTGTGGGATCCCACTGGTTACAGCCCTGGGAACTGAGAGTTCTCCCCCTACAACCACTCTCTGCTTTCTATCCTGCAGCCAGTTCCTAAGACAACCCACCATTTTCTCCCCAGCTCCCAGGTTTCTTAGCTTACCAGTCAACCTTCCCTGTGGCAATGAGTCAAAGGACTTGCTGAAGTCCAGATACAAGACATCTGCAGCATGACCTCTGTCGAGTGCCTTTGCCACCCAATCGATAAAGTCAACCAGGTTAATTTGGCAAGATCTTCCCGAGACAAACCTGTGTTGCCCATTGTCCTGGAGACCATTCTCCTCCAGAAAGATCACCAACCTCTCTTTAAACATAGTCTCCATTAGCTTCCCCATGGTGGATGTAAGCTTACTGGCCTGTAATTACCCAGTTTGTCCTTGGGCCCACTCTTATGGAAGGTACCACATGTGCCATCCTCCAGTCCTGGAGCACGCACCCAGTCACTAGGGAGGTGTTGAACAAGTCTGCCATAGGTCCTACCAGGACTTTTGCCAACACCTTCAGGACCCTTGGATGCATGCCATCCAGTCCTGTCACCTTATCTACTCGCAGGAACCTAAGGCCTTCCAACACCCTGCTCACTGGGATCTCCCCATCCATTACCCCCAATCCCCCCATGCCCACCCCTCCTTTCCCCTTGGGTAAAGGCCCATCCCTCTCCCTGGTAAACACTGAACAGAAGTACTCATTGAGTGCTTCCTCCTGCTCCGCCCCCTTTCTGCCCACCCTCCATCTTTCTTAATCCTGACAATCTGCTCTTTGCACTTCCTTTTCTCCACTATGTACCTGAAGAAATCATTTTCCCCATCGCTAATCCCCTAAGCAGGCCTTAGCTCCCTTGAAGCCTTGGCTACCCTGACAACTCTGCTCACCTCTCTGGATTTCCTCATGTACTCCTCCCTATCCTCCTGTCTGATGCAATAGTCTCCTCTGCTCCTACAGCATCCTGAGTGGGGGTGTTCCTAAATCCAGGAAAAGTGCAGTGGGAGTTGATTAAACTTGTAAACAACCCCATTTTGGTGTGGTAACACCAGTATGGTGGGCAGTCTGTTTTTAACTTTAAAAAAAGGAATCAGAATCAAACTACTGTACCAACCACATCACATCAGCAATTCTACAAAAAACATATGATCGTAAAATGTTTTTTTTTTAAACTAGGAACAGTTTGAGGCCTAAAATGGTTGACAGTGTCCCTTTAAACAGTGATTCTTAGTTAACAGATCTTAGCTGAAATTTGTATAAGCCCAACCATCACTTCACAGTGACACCCCCCCCCCTTCCCACTTTGGTCAGGTTCAACAGTATTCTATATTAATTACTGTAGTTACCTGACTGATATGAGTTGAGTTCCAACCATGGCTAGGTAAAGCAGTTTAATCATATTTTAGAGTGTTCCTAGTGAGTGGCTGATCAGAATCAACAAACTACCCCAACTGCCCTGTACATGAAGGGTTTTCTCATTCCTTCCTCTTATCACACTTTAAACTGGGGTTCTTAACAACATCAGTTGAGATTTGCAAAGCCTAACCAATAACCACTACTTCATGGTGATCCCCTTTGATTAGGTCCTATACAATTCCGTATTCATTTCTGTAGTTACCTCCTTTTTTGCACAATGAATCCAGGAAAGGGTTGCCCAGTGAACTGCCAAATCACCTATCAGAGGACCTTGGGAATGCCATTCCGCTGAGACCACTGCAAAGAGAAATACTCAAGGCAAGTAGTTTTCTGTTTATGCCCCCATGCTAGACTTAACTTTTTATAAAGGACACTGGCTCACATTTGCTTTCATACAGTGCCCCCACCCACCAGCAGGAAGCAGAGCCTACAGCAGTGCCTAATTGCATGGGCTCCCCCTAACTTCATATACTATGTTCAGCTCTATGATGGGCCAAGAAGGTGCTACCAGCTCCCACCCCAGCTTCAAACTCAGGGAAAGCCACATGTGAAGTGAGAGCAAGGACACTCAGGGACATTGTGTCCACCCAGCTGCCTCACAGGACATGCCAGGTACATCAGTAGAGATTTCCCTCAGTCCACATGGACCAGTATGAGACTGCTAGCATTGATGTCAATGGAGAAGTCAGTGGCCTGGAGTATGGTCCCCTCTGTGTTACCTCCTGAGTTCCCTGTTGCACCCTCACAACAGATAACAGGACCAGAAAGAGCCTTAGTACAAAATGAATTGCCAAGATCATCAGAACAATATGAACCACCAAAAACAGCACCAGATGTTAAAAAGGAGCCTGACCTAATTGTGGAGAAAGTGACCACTAAGTTGGTTGAGTGGCTGACACCATTCTTATTGATACCCACAGGGTGTTGGGAGGGGAGTTCATTGTTGCTGTACACTCCCCTCCACGTGATGTTGCCTTTATGTGAAAGAAAGTTACTGAATGGTGGCACAAACCTTGGATGCCCTGTAGAAATGGTGAAAAGTGCCAACTGCCCAAGCTGAGTAAAGCAGACAGGGTTGTCAAGAGGAAGGTCAGAGACAGAGTCTGGGTAGTGCTTCATGCACATGCTCAGCTGATTTTAGCAGAATATGGTGGGGCCTGAGAGTGGGTCCTTCTTCAGGAGACTAAGCATTCCCTTGTAGGAGGGGGCAAGGCAGTGCATGAACAGTACAAAGAGGAGAGTGACAAAAGAGTTGAGAAAGCAGTACATACCTGGGAGATGGGGCCTAGACTCCGAATGCATGAACCTGTTTACACCAACATGGAGTGGCTGCAGAATGGCCACTACATCACTGTGCCCTGTCCATATGGGATCACCTTGATGAAGCTGTATCATCACCACTATACCTGAAGTGGAGGTGGAGGAGAACTGGCTGGTTGCAACAGCAGAGCCACCAATGTAAGCATGCTCTGAAAACTGTAGTGCAGTTTCTTTTCTGTGTTCTCCTTTTAGAAGGAACATGTTTACCAGATTTCAAGATGGGGGGTCCACCAGCTCAGCTGTTCCTGTGCCCATTCCCTCATTAGGGATGAAGGTGTTCCCAGTTCCAGATGTCATCAAGGTGAATGAAAGAAAAGAAAAGAAAAGAAAAGAAAAGAAAAGAAAAGAAAAGAAAAATCATAACAAATGGTGCACACATTTATACATGCAGCAGGGCACACTACAGAGACAGCTTTGGACTAGCACTCAGATCTCCTTAGGGAGAACATACAGTGAAGCTTGCCAGGATGAAATCCAATTCTGCAGCACTCTGCAGCATGCTGCAGGAGAGCTAATGTGGAAAACAATGTAATTTCAATGGCAATTAGTTCCTTTTGTCATGCAGGAAACTATGACTTTCACTTCATCCTGGCAGTATCAAATTTTCCTGCTTGACAAAAGGCATTAATTCCCCTTGAAATTACATTGTTTCCTGTAATAACTCTACTGCAGCATACTGCAGAATGCTGTAGAAGTGGGGTTCATTCTGGTGAGCTTCACTGTACCTTATGGAAGCATGACACACTGTATTTGTGAAATATTTCTGAGTTTAACACCATATTTAGCCACCTCTAAGTTTTATAACCTCTAGTTTTGTAAAAGAAATGTTTGAGTCATATAATATTTGGTGTGGAATATTAATTTTGATGCAGGGGAGTAGAGCCAAAGAACAATTAAAGGAAAACTACACCCTCATATCTTCTAAATGTTATTTGTTTCCCTGTTAATAGACAACTCTTTTCATGTAGCTGTTAAGGATGTATGCAAATGCTTTAATCTGTTTTTACAGTTCATACTAGGCCCTGTGACTGCCCTAGGAGTCTCCATTTCATGGTTGTTGAAATCACATTTTCCCTGAGAGCTGCATTAGCATATGAGAACATGATGCCAGATCACCCATTTATACCATGTATCTACATGCTGAAAGAACAAATGCCCTTCAAAAACTCTCTAGAAACTCATAAACTGAGTGAAATTTAAAGGGAAAAAAGCCTGCATTATAACTCAGATAGTTGCAAAGCTCACTGAAGGTAAATGTGGTGTTTTACATCTTTTTGCAGCTTGTTTCTTTTAAGACTAATTAAGCAGGCAGGCATACTGGGGAGTTTAAAGGGTGATTACACATCATGTTCTCATATACTAAGTACGAACTGTAAAAACAGACTAAAGCATTTGCATATATCCTTAAACAGCTACACGAAAAGAGTTGTCTACTGACATGGAAACAAATAACATTTAGAAGATATGAGGGTGTAGTTTTCCTTTAAACAGTCCACTATATGACGAGTATGAAATACAAGAAAGGAAATGAGAATACAATATATGTGCAGACTTTTCTTTCTAGATGAATCTCAGAAAAGAGGATTGTGTTATGTATTTTCACATACAGTGGAGTTGGTATTTCTGCCTAAGTCTGTGTGTAAGGTAGGTTGCAGGTTGCCCTGCAACCTACCTTACACCCTATAGAAGGGCCCTATGTAAACACTGTATATACTGTATCTGTAGAGGGCAGCACCACATGTGCATAGGGGTCCCTGTAATGCTGAGATCCTAAGAGCAAGCCTCATGTGTTTTGAGTCCCAAAAATATATGTGTGAGAAGGTATGCCATTGTTTTAGTGCAAATATTACAGCGACCTGTCATTTACACTGACAAAACTGCAAATTGCTGTGGATCGCTGTAATGATCCCACTACAGCAAGACAGGACCCCGGCACAGCTTTCTCAAGTCTTGTGCAGGTGCAAAGTAATGTACCTGGGAAACAAAAACCCAGGGGAAGAGTATACAATGGGGGGAGGTAGTAACAACAACGACAATGGAAAGGGACCTGGGGGTAGTCATCTCAGATGACCTAAAGGATAGCAAGCAATGTGAGAAGGCAGTAGGGATGGCTGGGAGGATACTGGGATGTATAGGGAGAGGCATCACCAGTAGAAAACAGGAAGTTGTTATCCCTCTGTGCAGACAGTTGGTGAGACCCCATCTGGAGTACTGGGTGCAGTTCTGGAGACCCCATCTCTGCAAGGACATATATAGGATGGAGGAAGTCCAGAGGAGGGCAACTAAAATGGTGCAGGGTCTGCAACAGAAGCCATATGAAGAGATTAAAGGAGCTTAATATGTATGCCCTTGAGGAAAGCAGGGTGAGGGGGGACATGATATGAACTTTTAAGTACTCAGGGGAATCAACAAAGTCCAAGAGGGGAGCATCTTTCAGAAAAAGAGATGTACAAGAACAAGGGGACACAATCTGACGATAGAGAGTGGTCAGCTCAGGGGCAATGTGAGGAAGCATTTTTTCACAGAAAGGGTGGTGGACACATGGAACAGCCTTCCTGAGGAGGTTGTGGGGTCAAAAACATAGGGGAATTCAAGAATGCATGGGACAGACATAAGGCGATTCTTGTGGGGGTAGCAAGAAATAGGCTGATGGTTAACTAGGATCTGAAGCTTATCCAGTAGGTAAGGAAATGGGCAGACTAGTTGGGCCAAGCGGTCCTTATCTGCTGTCAAAGTCTATGTTTCTATGTGCCCCCTCCCTGAAACACCTCCACCATGGAGGTGATCATATTAAAGTCTGGGGGGTGCAGGGGGCACATCCCCCCGCAGAAAACAAACTGGGATTACTGACGGCACAATGCGAACCGCGATCACAGTTGGCATTTGTGCTGTTGCTGTGAAGCCAGTCAACAGGTTTGCTGTCGAACCAGTGTGGTGGAACCATGTGAGAAACATCGGAGGCTCCACACCTCACGAGGCTGGGTCCATAATTAAGCATTTGGGGAACTGGCTACAGTAGTCAGACAATTTCAGTATCAAGGCATCTAGCTAGGCCCTAACCTAAATTTCTCAGTCCATGTAGACCACTTGGTGACCAAACTCCACCCTAAGTTGTGTGCACTCTGTAGAAACAAAAACTGGCTGCACAATTTGATAGGAGTGAAACTGTCTCCAAAATGATTCTACCCTCCACTGACTAATGGGACATCATATATAAGTCAGCATCTGCCTCCCAACTATCTAGACTTAACACCTTTTAACATTTCTTCTGTATGTTTGCCCCAAGCTGCCACTCAAAAATGCAACACTGTAACCTGTACAGCAAATTAGGTTGACCCTCCCTGAACACCTGAGAAGTTTCCCTTGGGGTATCCTTCTTGTCCAAGACCAGAATGATGAGCTTCTCAGTTATCTTGCTGTCCTAATATTTATCCCTGTTGCAATTGTCAGAATATACACTCCAGACACCAGGGGCAAGATACTTCCAGCTTCCAGGATGCAAGGTTGCACAGGTCAATCAGTCTTTTCGTATAGGGTTCATAAGCAATGGAATTCTCCCAAACAAACTCATAGAAGCCAGTTCCACCTACATTTTCAAGCAACTGGTGCATGCTGACACTGTGCACAGGTGTTCATTCTGGCCCATCTTCTCTTCATTGCATATCCTGTCTACTGCAAATCCTGCTTTAACATCATATCTCATGCCTAGCACCCTGGAAACCTATGCTTCCTGTGTGAAACAACTATGTTAAAACCACTTGACCAGACTCTGGTAGCAGGACCCAGGCCAAAGGAGTGGGACAGAGTTGAGTGATGAGATAAAGCTAACAAAACTTAGTATTTATAATATCCAGTGTTCTCCTTACTCAACATATTAGTTAACTTTTTCTGTGTGATGCAAAATCCAGGAATCCTGCATAGCAGTTCATCTGTGTTCCAATGTCAGGCCTTTATTTTTGCCAAAAATGGGATATGGCAGTAACACGTGCTTTTGTTTGGAAAGCAGCAAGTAGTGGAATGTCTTATGAATCATAAACAGTGTAGTTCTCCAACTGTTATTATAATCAAAAACACATAGTTACTGTGGTTTGATACAGGTTCTGCTGAAGCAGTCTGGCCTGTTTACAGTTCAGTGCATGAGACATTAAGGTTCACCTGTGTCCTGTTTTTCGGCTCATTGTATTGCTTGCCTGTTAAGTTGCATTTCTTCCCCCTGTTAAGAGTATGTTAATGTCAGATGTGTGGTAGACCAATAACATGCAGATTATAAAGGGATGACAAGGTCCTAAGTAATAACTCATCCCCATGATGAAATCAAATTTGGCACCCTTTCCGCATCAGATTGCCACAATACACAAGACTTTACGTAGTTCTTTTTTTGTTTGCGTTGGATACCATGACAAAGAATTAGTAACAGTGAAAACATTTACAGTAAGCATAGCCTTATGTTTCTAAATGTTAGCACAATGCCAAAGAAGCCAGCACATAAGCACTAATGTACTCATAAGTCACCCTGCAACTGCAACAAATGGTACTATATGTATACAATACAATGTGTTACCTAAACTGTCAAGATGAGTTCTACTGCTGTTTAAAATGCAATGTTCTGTGTTACATAAACAAATCATTTGTAAGTCGAGGAATTAAACAACACTTTCAGAAAACAGAGCAAGGCGCCTGGACAGAGTTGGGTTAGTGAGGGGGTATGGATTTAAAGACAATGTCTGGTGGGTGGACCCGACTCAGCAGCTGGGATTTACCTACTGCATATTGTTCTCCCATCATGGACTGGGGGGGTCATGGTGTGAGGTGTGGCACACTAGCCACTAACTGTTTTTTGCCAATGATGTACATGAGTGATGCTGGGTAGAGTGCAGTAGAGGATCAGTTCACAGCTTATTGATCCAATGGATCAATGAGTCTTGAACGGATCCTGTGCTGCAGTCTACAATGCATCACTCATTGATGTCACACTCAGTAAACATCTCTCCCCCTCCGTGTGCCTCAGAGGCTTTTGGTGGTGCTGCCCCAAAAGCCAGGATTAGATTCTTGCCCCCCATCATGAACTGGGGATTAGGGAAAGTAAATACTACAAAGACCTACAATGTGTGACTGGGACGGTCAGGTTTGGGAGGGTCATCAATAGGTCAGATATGTTACATTGTCCCTTCTGGGCATTGGATCTGTTGCCCCTCCTCACTGATAGGTGGTAGTGGGAAGAAAACCTTTGCAGGACCTGCAGCCTCATTGATAATGATTTTAACTAAAACAAAAAAAAGCAGTAAACTGATTGCATTTTATTTCCTGTAGCCAGGGAAAACAGCATGGCTAGTACCCCTAAGTATAATCTTGCTCAGGAGGATCAATCAGGGGCTTTTGCTGTGTTATAGCAACACCTCTGGAGGGACTAGTGTGCTCATCATTTGTTTGTACCTTATCCATAGTATGGGACTGGGGTGGGGCTTTAAAAACAATATTGCATGGGGCCATTTAATACTTTCAATCTTTAGGAGGACAAAGGGATGCAGGCAGGAGATGACTTGAGGGGGTTGGAGGTGGGGTGGATGGTGAACATGGGATTAGCCTATCAACTGGTGAGAAGGTGGTGTTTGCAGCTATATAATGAAGTTTCACTGAATGCTTCTGAATTTCTGAGTGTCCAAATGAAGAGCTTTGGTGAATATTAGCCTGATGGTGCAGTGTGCAGTATTTGCACACCCATAATACAGACATGCAACCTTGCATGTAAAGTATGTTTTCTTTATAATAAAAAAAGAAAAGAATCTGGGGTCCCTGTCAATTAGTTAACCTTACCTCTGAGTTCCCTGTCTCACAAATCAGGGCAAAGGCTTACACGCATTAAGGACAAATTACCTTAATCTGGCAGTACAGCCTACAGGTTTGAGTATCAAGCTGTGAATGAGTTTGGTACATCCTGCAGACCTTGGTTTGATTCCCACAGCCTTCACTTGCATACTGTGTGACTCTGAGCAAGTCACTTAACCTCCCCAGTGCTCTTGGGTTGCCCCTGAAAACTGGCAGTTATGCCTAGTGGGCTTTACCTGATTACCAAAGACTAAAATAAAATCATGGGGCACCATTTTACATATAGTAATATCAACTTCTGAATGTACTGCAATATAGGACTTATTCTTGAAAGTTATTTTTTTCTGAAGGAGAATAAGACTGTAACACTGTCTGGCATGCTTTGTTTATTTAACATGCAGGTGTTTCCTCTGAGTGGAGTAGGGTGGGGGTGGGGCTACATTGAAAAAAAAAAAACAGAGTGTAACAGAGGGATTCCAGAACAGTGATACAAGTCATTACATAAGGCATGGATGAAGCAAATCAGTCCTGAAGATACCAGTACAAAACAATAAAGAAAAAAAAAAAGAGAACAAGCAGGAAATGCAAAGCAGTAAAATAAAAAACTGTTGGTCTTCTGGGACAGTTATACAATCTGAGGCAAGTAAGACATAATTTCTTCAAATTCCTTCAGTGACATAAATGGCAACTTCAGGAAGGGCCAAAGAAAGTTTAATGCAAAACAGGGACATCCCTGAATATTATGGAAGTTTTGAAAGGGTGCATGCAGTTCACTTAGAAGCTGAAAAGCCAGTGAAATGGGTTGAAGCAAACTCATCAAAACAGGACTTGCTAGGGGGAGTGTGTACAGTATTAGAAAAGACAAGCAGACCATCCACGGCAGAGGGCTCCCTCAAGTGGTAGTAGATTAAACCTGCACTATGTAAAGAAAGCTCACCAGCAGTTTCTATAAAAAAGTTTCCATCTAATTTAAACAAACAAAAAAAAGATAATCACAGATCACGGAGGCATCACTGTGAAAAAAGGCATTAAAACTTGCATTATAGCAAAACAAAATTCTACCAGTAGTACATTCATTCATTTTTATTTAAAACGAGAGCATATGGACAATAAATGCCCAAGTTCATAGGTAACTGTAGTCAGTACAAATAACAGAGAGTATACAATACAACACAACATATACAGACAGTACAATTCACAGTGCAAGAATCACATTTTCATACATAGAGTACCATTAGTGCCAATTACAAATGCCTGTAACACCAATAACATTTCTTAAAGAGCTCCTGACATAGTTGAGACAACTTTGAAAATGTGTAATATTCAGACATAACTGTGGCTTATATTTTGCATTTTATTCTGTAATTCTCACCATTATTTCCTTATTCTAGGGGTGTTTGCATCAATACAGTATCTCTGCTCTTTGTACTCTGGCTGCCTGCCTACACCTGACATCATAATTCGGTTTATGACATCAAAATATGTTGCTGTGGAGATAATTATGGTGTCATAAACAGGCAATTGTGTTGCCATATGTAGAGAAGCAGCCAGAGTAGATAGAGTCTAGGAAACAGGGATCTTGTTTTCATGCAACTGTTTTCAGTAATAAAGAAAATGGGGAATTAATTATTGAAAATATGTGAAGTACTAAAGAACAAGGGATGGAGCTGAATATAAATCTTACTGTTTTCAAAATTTTGCTAATGCTGTCAGTGGCTCTTTAAAGCTGTAGCAAAAGATTTGTAACCAGCCAATGTTTCTATGGACAAAGGTAAGGAATTCCATAAAGTGCTAATTCTATGATAGAAAGCTGTTTGCCCAAATCTTTGAACACTTTGGTAATTTTACAGTACATGTATGTGATCTATAGATCAGGTTTTAACATTTGACAATGCTGGTCTTTCTAACTATAATCTTAATCTGGCTCATTTACCATCTTCCAGGCCCAACACACCATTTGTTGATTTATTCTTTGTTGCAAAGCATAGCGCTTTGATACACTGCATAAACAAAACAAACATGTCATTCTAAAGGTAAATCAAATATAATGTATGGGGAGACCTTATTATTAACTGAAATCAAGCAGATTACAACCTTGTTATGCCATTGTTATGACATCACTCTGTTGTTAACCCTTCTTAAGTATGTCACATCAATAGTATAACAAAATGGAATGCTCACAACAATCAATGTTCTAGCAAAACAGAATGCTCACAACAATCAATGTTCTGTAAAGTAATTCAGTCTGCGATTGCACAACCTTGGTAGCCCATACACTATAAAATATAATGTATGGTTTTTGGTTAACAACCACTCCGAAAACACTTCTTGAGGTTGCCATGACATCTGAAAACCTCTCGAGCTGCGCTCTCGAGGTTTACAATGTCACGGCAACCTCTCAATGTGTTTACAGTGTGGTTATTAACCAAAGACCATACATTATCCTCTATGCAAACTTACAGGCTTTGTTGAGTAACAGCGCCATCTCTACAACAAAAAATTACTGGCAGATAAGTAAATTACTAGGCCATAGTCAATAATGGAGAGAATATGAGTTTGAACAATAAGTTTTTTTTTTTATTAAGCCTGTTGGTGACACTGCATAGTCACTATGTTTTGTGGCAGTTTTGCGATTGATGCACTTTACACACATGCATCCATCATTCTGTCTATCTATCTATCTCTCTTTCAGATTCCAGGCCTACAGAATCTATGTGTGATATCTCTTGTCAGTCACTGATTCACACTACAGTACCCCTTGTATAACAAGAAGGAAACAACTGCGGGTGCCCAGAGCTCCCTGCAACACACAGTTAGATTGGGTGGCATTCTCAGTAGCAGACCACAAACTAGGGATGCCCTCCCAGTTGCAGCATGCCTTATCTCTATGGATTAACCTCTTTCTGAAGCTTATGGTAACTGACTAATTTAGGAATGCTTCAGCCTGTCTTATCTTTTATATGTAAGCCCTCAACTACAGAAGATAGATGAGCAGGTTGTTGCTCCAATCTCCTCCAAACTCCTGGTGAGTAGCGGGGAGTCAGAGTGTAATTGTGATCTATAAACAAAGGTACTTGTGGGTAAATGCCTGGTATTCAATGGCTACTGTCATTTTTGTGATCCCCTGACCCATAAGATCAGCTAATCCTAAGGTAAAGCTGCCTAAAGTCCTCCGAAGGAAGGGTGAGACAGTGATTTCTGCTGACTTTTCTGGACCTATAAGGGACCACAGTGAGTGTGTAACTGGTTGTGGACCTGTGGAGGGCTGCCTCTGAAATGTTGCTATATAAGTGAAGCTGTGTTGAAATCTGGCAGATCTGGAAGGGATCTCAGGAGATAGGACCTGCTGTCCTGGGAGAGAGTCCATGCTGTGCCATTCTGGTCCTTGCATCTGGGAGATGAATTCGAAGGAAGCAGCTCAACTGGTGAGAAGCAGAGTGGCATTTCTGTGCTGGCTAGCATAAGTGATACTGTTGAACAGGCAATGTGTAGCACGGAAATCAAATTCCAGGGCTGCTCATCCAGGCTCCCTAGCAGGCACTATGGATAGATGCTGGGCTGCTGCTGCTTTGAGCTGGGACGTGTTTATCAATCTAGGGCTTCATCAGTCAAGGAAGGAGAGAAGGGAAGAGTCAGCCAAACCTCCAGAAGGAGTCTGAGATGCCAGTATATGAGAGAAGAAGAGCTGGCTGAACCTTAGGAAGCAGATCGAGAAACCAGCACCAGAGAGAGGTGATATAAGTCTAAAAATGGAGCCTGACTGTTGCAGAGGCCAATAGCACTAGGAGGAGCAATCCAGCTGGGGAATGGAGCATAAAATCTGGGCTAAAAAATATTAATGTTTGGATCTCTATGCAAGTTGGCCATCAGGCCGGATTACAAATATTCAGTGTTCTGAAGTCTCACAGCCATTTTAGCAGTTGCATGGCCATTGGGTTGTGGGGCAATAATTGATCAAGCTGTTCATTAATTGGAAGGCACCACCACCAGCCAACCTGCAGCAACATCACCAGGCCTGCGTGCTTCATCCTTTGATACCTAGGGACAGTTTAAACTGGGGCTTCCATGAGGTTTACAGGGGAAATTATGGAACCAGGTGGCAGAAGACAACAGCCTACTGTACAGGAGGACCCATCATTTGATTGTCCTTTAAATTGTGGTGTGAGAATGCTGGCCGACCAGCACAGCAGTAGCGCTACCGCTTGCGACCTGGTTCGGGAATGAGCCTTGAAGCTGGAAGGCCTGCCGGGGAGCTTGAGTGTCAGATGGAGAGCTTGCTTCCCCTGGGAGGGAGGGGATGTCAGCCCGGTGCTGGTCTGACCTCTGGTGGAGGCCACAGGCACAGCAGCTCAATGCCACACAGATGGGATTTGTGCAGCAGGACGACAGCGTATGTGCCTAGATGCCATGGCGCAACCACATCTCCAGAAGCTACAGGGGAAAAACTGGGACCTGGCAGAGCACCACCAGCAGAGGACGTGAGGCCACAATGGGAGGCCTGATGAAACAAAAAGGATTTGGGAGTTTCCTCCACCCCAACCTTGCCTGGGAGGCATATCCAAGGCTACATGGGGATGCCTGACCAGTGGATCGTGGGTCAAGCTGGGTTTGTGGAAGCTCTGCAGAGTTCCAGGGGAATAAATAGCAAGGTAAAAAAAAAGGGGTGCGGGGAAAACAAAGTGCTACAGCTACCCCTGGCAGGGTGTTGTTAAAGGCAGCCAGAAAGGAGACTGTCACGTACAGTATGCCCTGCAAGCCCATATTGTACCTGTCATTGCAGGCAGCCAGGTGGTGTGGGTGGGTTGCAGCCACTCACTGACGATGGGGACCGGTGGGCAAGGGGTCCTGTGTGGGTGGGAGGGTGGGGCTGCCACTGGATCACCAGGGTCTGATGTTACGGTGCTTTACCAGTGATTGGGGAATCAGGAGGGAGGGGGTCCACTGGACTACCAGGGAATTAATATTTCTACATTTACCAGTGATCAGGGAATCAGGAGGGAAGGGGGTCCACTGGACTACCAGGGAATTAATATTTCTACATTTACTGGCGATCGGGCAATCAGGAGGGAGGGGGGTCCACTAGACTACCAGAGAATTATATAGTCTACATTTACCAGTGGTCGGGCAATCGGGAGGGTGGGACATCCATTAGACCACCAGGGAATGATTTATTCTACATTTACCAGCAATCAGGAGGGTGGGGGTACCATTCGACTACCAGGAAGATGTGGGTGCTTGTGGACGGTGTTCTGGGTGGGCGGGTGGCCACCCACGACTGGCAGTTGTTGTGTTGCACCCTGCAATATGGCAGCCCACCTGTGGGTGGCCAGTGGTTGTTCCAACATTTCACAGGCTCAGCTTTGAGTCTCCCTATGCGACGCAATGCAGGGTTGTGCCAGCATATGCGCCGCACATCCCGGGCTGAATATCGGGATGTGCCACATATGCATGGGCACGCCCCCTGCATTTGCGCCGCATACATTATCATTGCAATTCTCAGTGCATCGGGATTGGCGCCTGCACCAGGCAGCCTTCTTAATATCCCAATGGGCGAATGTTTTGTGCCGGGCAACTTTGTTGCACCATGCCCAACCCCTTTGAATATCCGGGCCATTGTATTTAACTGTCTGCATACCTGATTCGGAATCCTTTGAAAATAGCGACTTGCCTGAAGCATTTTATATAACTAAAAACAAAACTAAATAGCAAAATGTCATATTTTCTTTTCCAAATTTATGGTTTGAAAATCAAAGTGGCTACCACTTCTTGAGCTTGAGCAGTGCAAAAAAGTTAAGTATGAACCCTGTAACCCCCAGAAATGCACAATAAAGCTGGAAGTAATATTATAAGGCCTATAAAATGGGTAGAGAAAATCCAAGCTACTGATGCCTTAGACAGGCCGTCATCAGGGCATTTATCTCAGCATCTGCATACCATAATGCCATCTGAGGAAAATGTACCAGTGTCGGCCTGCTCCTCGCTCATCACCTAAAATATCACACTGCCAGTATAAAATCCACATTTTCAAAAATATATAATGTTCTCCCACCCAAACTTGTTAGCAAACCAAGGTGAAGAAAGCTTGTCTACTGCTGTTCATTCATGAATAGGTGAAGAAAGCTTGTCTACCACTGTTCATTCACCAAGAGTCAATCAAATTTCTATATTGCTAAATTTTCTAGTAGTGTCAATACTGTGTTTGTGATGCAGTAGCAGAAAAAACATGATCTAGTGCAACCCCACAGCCCAAGCTGCTTGGGTTAAAGAATTTACCTATCACCCAGTTTGTAATTGCAACAAGATGTGATAGGGTGGCCCATGTGCTGAGATAACCACCCTTCCAGGGGATGTAAGACCGTCTGCTGTCGTTGGGTCTTACAACTCCCTTAGGCAGCCAGTTAGCCAGTTATCTCTACATAAGGTCCACCACCACTCTGTCATGTATTATTGCATGCTGGATTATGAAAGACCCATTCCACACCAACTCACCAAAACCTTTCCCCTTATTTCATAACTTCTGAATCTTCTCCCACCATCCCATGTTTTAGACAGGATACAAAAATCCAAAGTCAGGTGCACCACTTCCAATACCTTCTTGTATGCTTAAGTGGTTTATAAAGAGTTAATAGAGCCCATGTGGTGTGTCTTATGGTACGAGGCAATCAGACTCCTCTCTTGAGGTTCAGGCAGCAGCCAGAACTACTCTGCCACGCTTTGTGCACCTCTCACCCAAACCCCAGGATCGCAGCCTCTTCTACCATAAGAGACACCCCACAGAGGCCCCAATATTTACAGTATCCAGACCATCATGTTTTGCAATTTAAGTTTTGTAGCTCATTGTAGACTGATTTTTCAGCAGCAATGAGTTGAAGAGAGGGGCCAGCCAGCAAGATAGTACAAATATTTTTTAAAATTTTTTAGGCAACCTGCTAAGGTCCACTAGGCACAAGTGCCTATTTTTAGAGGTGACCTGGGAGCACTGGCGGAGGTTAAGTGACTTGCTCAGTCACATAGTATGCAAGTGGAGGTTGTGGGAATCAAACCCAGCTGAGCTGAAGTTACCAAACTCTTTCACAGCCCATTACTCTAACTTCTAGGCTAGACTATACTGCCGCATTGTAAATTTCTAAATATAGTAAGCTACTAAAGAGTATACAAACATTTTTTTAAATGTCACAAGTCTTGCTGAACTCAAATCTATATCCTGCTCTTAGGTAGTAACTGAAAAGTACTAATTCACTACAAATGCCACAAACAAATAACCTTATTCCTGGGAAAAAAACAAAGTAGGCAGAATTACCTAGTCCTCCTTTCACACAGACACAGACTTTGTTGGCAGATTAGGACTGGTTGGTCTACCTTGCCTGCCCACTGTGTCCCTGTGGATGCTACCACAGACCCTATCTGATCTCTGACTACTTATACCCCCCCTGCTGACTGCTGCCCCTGCCCCCCCACATGGTTGAAGCCTACCACTTCCCCAGTCAAGCAAAACTACATAGAAAAACTAGCTTTGGCTCAGTGAGTGTTGTTAACAAAAATGCAATTACTGACTTACCCCTAATAATATGCTCATGAGACAAAATGTAAAATATCAATAAACTGTTTATTGGGGAATATTCACAAGGGATAGAGGGATGCAGAACAAAACTGTTTTTTGCAGAAACTTGTCAACTCTGGTTGTAGGACCGAACTTAAGTGCCTGACTAGGCTTGGCTAGTTAAACACTTTAAAACGGCAGTAAATGTAGCAGTGACTGTAACAGTGACAGTAGCAGTAATAGATGACAGTGCAGTGCCCATCTCCACTAGACAAAATCCATCAGTATCAAATAACACTGCAAACCTTTTAGTATTACCAGCCCACCTGTACTGGGGGCACTACCCACTGGTGCCTTTTTAACCTTTAAACCTTAAATGGAGCTCCCAGTACTTCACTGCATACCCAACCATAGGAACTGTGCAGGTCTGGTGACATTGCAGCTGATTGTCTGGCAGTGGTGCACTTTAAAATGAACAGAACAGTCAAACCCCAAAAATCCCACAGGCCATGCAATTGCTTAAATGGCCAAACTCCAAATGAGGTATTTGTAGCTCCTGAACCATTGGCCAAATATGAAAATTATGTACCTACCATAATTATGATCTTTCTGTGTGTCTTTACCATTCATCACTGTTGGGTACTTGGCCGGAGGTCAGGACCCCGCGAGCTTTTTTTTTTTTTAGGTAGGTGGGCTGGCAGCCATCGGTGCCACCCTCAAAGCCAATGCACTGCTGGCGCCATGGGTTGGCTGTTAGGCTGTGTCAACTCCACCTGCCTGCCAGTTCTGAGTCGCCGGAGAGGTAAGAGGAAGGGAGTGGAGGGTGGGACAAGGAAGTCCAAGGGATAGAAAAAGGAAAAGATATATGAACCAAAAGGAGAAATAATGACTGAGAGGACAGAAAGGGAGAAGAGTAGGAAACTAAAGGGATTGGCAGGGGCCACAATCTCTGGAAAAGGAAAAGGGAGGTAGGCTGGGCAAAGAATTTAGGAAGAGAGGGAAGAAGGTTAACACATCCTAGACCCTGGTCCGTCTCCAGATTGTATAGGAACTGCAAGGAGTAGCCAAAGGCTTTCTGCCAGAATTCAAGGCACAGAATAGCTGGCAAACACTCCAGATAAGCAGAGTCAACTATTCTGGAAGAAGGACAGGGTACAGAGAATTAACACCCTCTCAAGGAAAGATTATTGGTGAAAAAAAGGGAATTTTTTTTTATATAAATAAGGAGAAATAGGTTGGATGGGAACAGGGAGGAGGAGAGAAAGGAGGGCAACTGTCAACTCCCACCTCACAGGGGTGGAGCCAAAGCACTGGAGAAGGAGTGCTCCCACTGTCCACTCTCCTGGGAACATTATCCCCCTGTGTGCCCCTGTTTTACCCCACTCCTAAGAAAGGAGAGGGGGGAAGGATTGGCACAGAGAAGAGGGACCCAGAGACTGAGGCTCCAGGGGGATGGAGGGTGGGATCGTAGGTATGTAATTTTCATATCTTATCTGTGTCAATCTTCACCATTCATCACTGTTGGGTGAGTACCAAGCCCCCCCCGAAGGGTGTTTCTTTTACACCCTAAGGGACAAAGTCCCCAGCTCTCAGTGGGTGACACACTAAGAGGGAGAACCTTCAGGGCCTGGAGAGGCCTGAGAGTGGGGAGAGTGAGACAGGGTCCACCCAGAGGGAGGAGGGAGAAGAAAGTTGCCCCGACAAGTGCCATCTCACTCTAAGGGAGAAGAGAGAGGTTCTCTTGTGAATGGAGTTAATCACCCTACGCCGAGCCAAGGGTGACAACTAGGAAAGATGCAGCCATGCCATCCGCCTAGTGCAGATCACTGTCCCTATGACCCTGGTAGCGACCTCATTGGCATCATAGGATGCCCGCGCTTGGTGCCTTGCTAGCTCCAGGCCATACACAGAGAGTGCAATGGCTTGTCTAGTTTGCTCCGTATCAGGCAATGAGGCCAGGAGCTGACTTAGCCTGGACCACAAGAACCTGTTGTAGGCTGCATAGTGGGCCTGATGTGCAGAAATGGAAAGCAATAACTGTGCCAAGTAGAAAGTCCTCCTACACCAGAAGTCAAAATCTGAGGAGTCTTGATCTGGGGGCGGTCACGGTGAAGGGCGTGAAGCCCATCAGGAGTATCCAACTGCATCAATCTGGACTGCAGATGAGGCATGGAACCTGGAGACTCCGGGATGTGCAACACCTCTGGCTTGGATCCCTTGGGGCAGGAACTCTGGAGAAGGGCCTCTGCCAGGAATGCAATGATGCTTCCTGAAAGGGAGCAGGCCAGGGCGGCACCACAAGGGTGGCCTCACCAAAATCACCTAGAAATGTGTGTGCTGAGTGCTCAGGATTGCTAATAGTGGCAGGTGTGAGGTGCAAGTCCTCCAACATCCTCACAAGGAAGCGCTGATACTCAGCGAGATCAGCAGCTGGAGAGATGTGGACAGAAGGTTCCTCTCCCCCAGAAGAGTGGGATGAGGAGCTGGAGGGCACCAGCTGTTCAGGGGTGGCTGCCTGGGAGGAGGTTGAGAAACCTGACTGTCCATCACCCTAACGTAAGCTGGGAACTGAGCATCCACCACTCTGAACTGCTCCCAGGAGAGAGGCCCACTAGGACCAAGGATGCCTGGGAGCACAGGAGAATGTGGCAGAGGAATGGGGACAAAGCCGAGAAGAGATGTCGGCTAACCTCAGCCTGGGGTTAAGGAGAGGACCGGGAGTATCTGTGGAAGAAGGTGCCCCAGAAGACACCACAGCCAACAGCTGAACAACCATTTCGGTACTGCCTTGGCTGCACCTGGAAGAATCCCCCCGTTAGGCGACCGGGGCCATATAGGTCCAGAAGGATGGTCCCCTACCTCAAAAGAATGGGCCTCTCTCAAAGAGACCGAGGAGGAAGAGCAGAGATCTGCACTACAGCTTCTTCCAGAGCCTGGGTGGACCCCCCAAAAAGGCCACTATGCTGACCCCATGCCCTTGACCCCTCAGAGTCCAAAAGAGCCCTCCAGTTTGAGAGGGCCAGCCTAGGTAGCTGACAGCTCTGGGCAGCATATGAAGGAGCTATCCAGGGCACACCATAGGTGGGGGTATCACTACTGAGGGGTCAGTGAACCCACCAAGACCAGGCTGCAGAGCAATGGTGGCCTGCAACACTGCCTGCTGGTCAGCACCCCTGACCCCAGTCTCAGTAGTCACTGACCCTATCTAAGAAGGGGGCTGACTCTGGCTTGTCAAGGAGACTACTGGGCTGCCACCTCAACAGCCAACCCCAAAGGGTCAGACTGTCTGTTTGACTCAGAGCTCGACTCCACCTTCGAGGAGGTAGAGGCCGAGGCCCTGTGCCAAACCTTAGGAGGGTGCCCACTGCCATCTTTGCCAAAGGGGCCAGAAACCAAAGACGTGCCTGGGCCAGTACCAGTGCTCCCCCTACAGTACTGCAGCAGAATCTGCAGGGGGCACTGCTCCAGCCCGAACAGGAGCTCCAGAGTTGGGACCAACCATGCCGCCATCCGGCCCCACGATGCCACAAGCAGCACCAAGGAAGAAGACGGCACCGATGATGGCCCCGGCAGCTCCATCGGCGGTGAGGACTGCACCGCCCACCTCCACAGCACTGCAAACTGTGCCGAGGGCAGAGGTGGTACCAACAGTGCCGCCCAGCTCCACAGCTCCATGAATGACACTGAGGGCAGAGGTGGCACTGATGGCAGAATCCAATGGCCCCACGGCGCTGAGCCCCAAGGACATGGCACCGTGCTCAACCTCGGCATCGAGGACGGTACGAGGTGAAACATGGACAAAGACAGTGCTGTAGCAGTTCCCACGGTGCCGCTAGCAGTGCTGGAAGTGCTGCAACGCTCCTGACAGCTACAGCACCACGCCGATAAGTCGGCACTGATGAAGGCTCTGTCAGGGCCCACTGTGCCGTGAACGGCACCAAGGCCTGCAATGGCGCCGACCAATGGTGTCGAGTATGGCGCTGACCCAGGCCTTGCAAACTGCGGCTCTGACACCGGGGGAGCCTTCACCCCCGAAGGGGCGAGTGCCATGGCGGCGCCTCCTGCCCGCCCCTGAAAGGAGCAGGATGGGCCTCCTGCGCCGCAGAAGGAGCCTTGGCAATGGCTAGGCTACTAATAGCTGAGGCTCCCTCCTCCTTGGTCCATGTAGAACTGGGAGGGGACCTGGAGGAAGGGCAGAGGGTGTGGCTTGGCCTGATGAGTGCACGCCTGACCCCCGAAGTCGGCGGAGCTCACCCCACTTTCCATGAGCATTGTTCAATGACCCGGCGGTCCAGGGAGAAACAGGAACCACACAAATCCATGTCATGAAGTGGGCCAAGACACGAAAGACACCGATCGTGCTGGTCGGTGACGGAATACTTTCGGCCGCATGGGCACCGTCGCATGGGGGGGGCTGACCTGTCCTAGAAGTTTTCTTGCCCTCCGACCAAGACATGACTTACAGAGAAAAAACACTAAAAACAGACTTGATGGCGCAGAAATATAAAGAAATGGAAATATCTTACCAGGCGACATCGAGTATGGCAATGCAGAACCGGCAGGAACCAACGGACTTTGGCACTGAAGTAAATAAAGAGACAGTGTCAAAGGTTTTTCCGCATCAAACTAGGCCTCTAGCAGCAGCTTCACATGAGGTGTGACCTCTACGGTGGGAGACGAAGAACTGGCAGGCAGGCGGAGTTGACGCAGCCTAACGGCCAACCCGCAAGCACCACACAGTGCGTCGGCCTCAAGGGCGGCACCGATGGTGCATCGGCTCCATCTACCTAAAAAAAAAAAAAAAAGATACCGTGGGGTCCTGACCTCCTACCAAATACCCAACAGTGATGAATGGTGAAGATTGACACAGAAAAGATTGGTATATTTGGTGGCAAAACTGTGTACAGACTTTCTATTTGCAGGGCAAGCCCTGAGAGTACTCATGGTTCTGATGTACCAGGTCCCTTGTAAATTAGTGCTCTTTCTTTCATTTCTGCAGCTGGAGGTCCTCTTGGGTTTTGGATTCAGTTGTGCAATTGGGGGAGGGCAGCTAGAAGATGCAGGTCTCAGGTACTGTATGTGTTGTAGATTGGGCTATTTGTGTTCACAGTCATCTGGAACTCTCTGGTTCCCTTTCCCTCTTCTGCAGAACAGATCAGTCTAAGGATCAGGCGCCCCACACCACACAAACATGTCTAGGCTTCTGGATTCTGGTGCATATGCAAGTTAGTACCTGGCAGTAATACTAACCAGCCCTTCTCCCAGAATGTCTGCAGGATTGATGTAGGGATTTCTCTCACCGTTGTCTCAATGCAAGCTTTCTCACACAGTCTCTGGTGCCCACAAGCTGGTAGTTAGAACACACTTACTGGATCAGCAAGCGATTTGCCTGCTTTCACAGGACAAACTGGTGTCCTTCTGACACAATCAGAAATAGTTCAGATTATGTACTTTCAAGGCTGTAAAAACCTATGTAGTCTTAAAGCGGGACCAAGGAGCATGATGTCATATTTCCAATCAGATTGTACCGAAAATATGTCCTCTTAAAGGAGAACTGTCATCTACATGATTTCTTAATGTCTGAAAGCCCATAAGAAGCTAATTTGAGTGAGCCATTATGTTTATCTGTGAGTCTTTGCAGTGCAGAGTTATTCATATGAAAATCAGCCTGTAATTAAGGGCTGGTGCAGCCATGTGTTTTAGGCTCCTGACAGGAAATGATGTCACCGAGGGACTTGGCCCTCCTTTGACTGTAGATGATCAAACATGTTAAATAGGAAATCGTCTATTTTATTAGGTGTGTTTTACAGTGTTATTACAACACTTTCTACATTTATAATAATTGTTTTGTATGTGCATTGAAACTAGTGAGTTATCACCTTTACATTTCAAACTGTAATATGTATTGTAATGTTGTAATATATAATGTAATGTTTATTTCTACAGTACTAAGTGGACCAGGGTGCCCATCCCTGGTACCAGTTTTCTTGAACCCCCTCCCCTTCAGGTTGCCTCCCCCTTCCCTTACTATACATGGCAGCACTGGGGTGCCCACACCCAGTGCTGCTGAAGATCATTCCAACACTGTGTCCAATCCCAAATGTTGGCTTGGGTCCTCCTAAAATAAAAAAAAACTGTCCCCGTTGATATGTGTGTGTGTGTATATATATATATATATATATTCTTTGCAAAAAACTTAGTTAATGTATCAGGGTTGTTTCCACAGTGACAAAAATGTGGAAATTCAATGCTAGGGTTAAAAACCCTAACACCACCTGCCCTAACCCCCTCTCCACACAACAACAGGCATTGGGGTGTTCATTGGGGTCATCAGCCTAACTCTCACCCCATTCCATTTGTAAGTAAGGTGAGGTATTGTAGTATAGGAGAACAGGGTGAGAGTTAGGTGCAACAACCCTAATGAACACCCAACGCCTGCTGTTGTGTGGAGGGTGTAGGGCAGGTGGTGTTAGGGTTGGTAACCCTAACATTGAATTTTCACACTTTTGTGGCTGTGGAAACACTAACTGATGCATTAATGAAGTTTTTTGCAAAGAATTTCCTTACATTTTGAAAAAGTGTAATATAAATAGTAAATGGTATGTGCTGGAGGGAGCATGGGGCCCCACCAAGCTGCTCATTTGTGCATAATGATATGCGTCTGTAGGAGCACAGGCCCTCCTGGCACTGCGCTCCCACTCACACATAACTACAGTGCCATACAGCAGCTCTATAGGGAAAGGAACCCTTGTAACACTAATTTTCCAATATCTCAGCAACCGTAGCAGCTAGGAAAAAAATTCCAGTGTTGTTGCAATCATGACAGTGAGACTGCCATGTGAGACGGATGAAATCCATCTCTCGCATCATTTCTGAGATACAGGCACTGCAGAGCACTGTGGGTGCTAACTTTGAGGGCATGAAACTGGCCTAAAGACAGAAAATGAGCCATTGGAATACTAATTTCTAAATATCTCAGTAACTGTACAATGTAGAAAAAAATTCAAAATTCATGGTATTCATGACTTTCCATCCTACTTCTGTATGACTAAGAATTTTTGCAATGAAAAATCCATATCTCGAACTGTTTTCAAGATACAGGCGCTGAAAGGCATCATGGGCGCTGCAATGTCATCGTATGGGAACATTTCTCAACTGCGAAATGCTGCAACTATGGGCTCGTTGAATGTTTTGGGACCAAGCCACCAAAAGACACATCTGTGGGATCAGGGCTTGCCACCCTGAACATTTCAGGCCAAGAGCACAATCCACCTTGCCACAATGAAGTGACAAAGAAAACAATACATTAGAAAATGTGTTTGTGCAGTGTTATTGTGATTAATGTTTTCGTGGCACTCCTGTTTCTATAATGGGAATGTTGCATGCACAGAAAAATGTTGTTGAGGTCACCTTTTTTTTTGATCGTGAATGTTTGTGCGGCAACAAAAAATGTTGCCGCTATCAGAAAACAGCAAAATGGTGCAAAAAGTTTGAAAAGCACATTTCCAGACCAGCTGTTGAAAAACTAATGCTAGTGTTATGTCTTCAGGGCCCGATTAGGTAAACACAACTGTTGGTATTTACCAAAGGGCATTATTTTTTGAGTTACAATGTTTTGTGTCTCTCACTAACTGAAAACAAGATGGCAGAAGCATGAAAACAAATTCAGGGAGCACGACAACAAAAATGTGATCGCAAAAGCTTTCTCAATGCACATATACATTTTTCTATAGGCTATAATGGGACATGAAAAAATGGAATAACTTTTGAATGGCGCAATATGTTTTCATCAAATCTTCAAAAGGCACCAGTTCAACTGAGGCCACATGTAGACAAACATATTTGAATCCACTTAAGTGCATTCTTCAGTCCATTATAGCTTACCGGAAAAATGCACTAAAGTTGGCACTTTTACATGTTTTGAATGCCGTACAGTTCCACAACCGTACATCCAACCAGAATGAAACTTTCCAGATCCAGAGATATGTGGTTGGTGGTTGAGCATGCAGAATTACAGGCAAATCAGACAAACGGTTTCAAAGTTATTAAAGTGCAAACTTTGAGGTTTAACATAGAAGTGGACTGTTCAACCCTAACTATACTGGCCCTACTGGGCTGCTATATAATATATATATATATATTATAGTGGCACAGTAGTGCCACTATAGTTCAGGTTGCATAGCCATTTCTATGTTAAACCTAAAATTTTGCACTTTAATAACTTTTGAACCATTTGTCTGATTTGCCTGAAATTGTGAATGTACGAAGATTTATCATAGATCTCTGGATGTGGAAATTTTTGTGTAGATGGAATGTATGGGTGCGGAATCGTAGTGTCCTCAAAAAGTGAAAAATCACCAACTTTGTGTTTTCTTTGTCCACCCATAATGCACTGAAGAATGCATTTGAGTGGGTTCAAATTGGGTTGTCTTCATGGCTCCTGACTAGCAGTGGAACCTTTTGAAGATTGTATGTAAAAATCTTATTCTGTTCAAAAGTTATAGCATTTTTAGTGTCCCATTATAGCCTATGGGACAATTTAACGTGCAGCTCAAAAATTGTTGCAATCTTATTTTTTTGTGTTGAGCTTGCCAAAAAATAGTGTCATGCTGCTGCCATCTTGTTTTCAGTTAGCGAGACAGAAAAAACAATATAACTCAAAAAATACTGCACTTTTCAACACACTAACCACTGGGTTTACCTAATTGGGCCCTGAGGAACAGGAATCTGGCATTATTTTTTCACCAGCTGGTCTGGAAATGTGGTTTTCAGATTTGTTGCACTATTTTGCCATTTTTTGATCATGGCACAACAATATGCACGATCATAAAAAATATAACCACAACACTATTTTATATGTTTGCAGTTATATTCCCATTATACAGATAGGAGTGTCGCAATCATATTTTAATGATTGTGGTACCACTGCAAGACCACATCTTTTAAAATGCTGTTTTCTTTGTCACTTTATTGCAGCAAGCTGGATTGTGATATTGACCTAAATTTTTCAGGGTTGCAAGCCCTAGTGCAACAGATGTGACTTTTAGTGGTTTGGTTTGAAAATGTTCAACAGGCCCATAGTTACAGCATTCCAAAGTTCTGAATTTTCCCCACAGGATAACATTGTGATAGTTGTTTTCTTTGTCACTTCATTGTGGCAACATGAATTGTGCTATTAGCCTGAAATTTTCATGGTGGCAAGCCCTACTGTCACAGATGTGCCTTTTGGTGGTTTGGTACTACAACATTGAACAAGGCCATAGTTACACCATTCTGAACTTCACCAGTTTCTCCATAGGATAACATTGCGGTGGTGGTTTTTCTTTGTCCCTTCACTGTGGCAAGGTGGACTGCAATATTGCCATGAATGTTTCAGGATAGAAAGACCTAGTCCCACAGGTGTGCCTTTTGGTGGTTTGCTACAAAAACATTCAACAGGGCCATAGTTACAGCATTCCAAAGTTCAGAAATTTTCCTATAGGATAACATTGCAGCACCCGTGATACCTTTTGGGGCCCGTATCTCGAAAATGGTTTGAGATGGGGACTTTTCATCACAAAAGTACAAAACTAGGTTACAAAGCCCTGAAACCCCTGAAATTTGAATTTTTATTCTAACTTGTACGGTTCCTGAGATATTTGCAAAGTAGTGTTCCAATTGGTCATTTTCATGTGAGTGGGCCACTATTATGCCTTCACAGTTAGCACTCACATTGCGTTATGATGCCTGTATCTCAGAAGCGATGTGACATACAGATTCGATTGACTTTATGTTGCGACAACTACTCACTGTCATGATTACAACCACACTTCTATTTGTTTTCTACCTCCTACGGTTCCTGAGATATGGGTAACTTACTGTTACAAAGGCTCCTTGCCTTAGAGGGCTGTGGTATGGCTCTATAGGTATGTGTAAGTGGGAGTGAGGGCCCGGAGGGCCCTCGCTCCCACACACACATACCATTATGCACAACTGCACGGCTTGGTCCCACCAAGCTGGCCTTTTCTAGTACTACTTACATTACACTTTTATAAAAAGAAAGGAAATTCTTTGCAAAAACTTTGTTAATGCATCGGGGTTGTTTCTACACTGACAAAAGTGCAGAAATTCCACATTAGGATTACCACCACACCACCCCACCCCCACACCCCCTCCTCAAAACCCTAACTGTGCATTCTCCCCCAACCCCACCCCCCACACATACACACAACACACATGCAACCTTGTATAACCCTACACCGCTCCGGCACATCTGTGAGCACAATAATCACAGCACTGGACTACTTTCACATAATACTATGTAATAGCCAAACAAATACAGAATAAATGACCTTATACTGTTAGCTCAGTGTGATGACACATTACTGCTGGCATATATTCTTAATACAATTACAATTATTCTGTACACATTTTCAAAATATTGATTTATATGTGTCATATTCCAACAACTGGGTCACTGCAAGTATCGTCACTACCACATAGGCATGTGGTAGCAGCACAGATACACTTCACACATTCACAGTACTTTGCCCATACTGCTCTGATGGCAAACTACAACAACACATCTTGTTATGCTGCTGCGTTACCTGCAAACACTCATTAACTGTATTTTATGGTTACCTTTGCATGTTACAACTGTTGCCTTTACATCTTTCTTGTAAACTAGGCTACAAAACATCACTTTGATTACTACCGCTGTTTGCTACTAGGACTAACTCACTGCATAACAAAACACAATGCAAACAACCAAGGACTGTTGTAAGGCTCACAGGCACTGTCATTTCTAATACACTATATGTGTGTGTAACATCCGCGTGTCTGTGTACCCCCAAGGCACTATGATGGCTGCACAACTCATCAACTTGGTGTACTGTGATGATGCCTGTGTCTTCTGGAATGTTTACAGACTTGTCTGTCACTTCTGTTACCTGATCCTGCTTGTCCCTGCTTGCTTGCCTTGCCCCTTGACTTGCTTCCATGTGTGGGGGTTGGGGTTGGGGAAATGCGCAGTTAGGGTTTTGAGGAGGGGGTGTGGAGGTGGGGTGGTAATCCTAACGTGGAATTTCCACACTTTTGTTGGTGTGGTAACAACCCTAACTGATGCATTAATGAAGTTTTTTCAAAGAACATATATATATTTTTTTTTTCAGTTTAACCTGAAAAAAAGAAGCTGGCCTGGTGGCACTGAGGGTTGAGGCACTGGATGCCATACCTCATGCCATGCCGGTGACCCAAGTTTGGGAACGAGCTCAGGCACCAGGGGTTGGCAGGGGAGGGAGAGGATTGAACATCTGAGGACTGCTCTCCTCTCCCTGGGGAGGGATCCAGGGTTTCTCTGACACTTTGGGGACCCTGGTGGTGACCAGAGGCACAGCAAGCATGGAGCAACACAGGGGAAGAACACAGCAGACATCTTTGGCTCAGCCATGCAGACGTCATTGCACGCCTGTGCTCCTGTGGAAAGTATAGAAGAAAAATCCCCGTGCCTGGATAGATGTCAGCTCCCTTCAGTGCCATACTGCCACATGTCAATTCCAGACCTTGCCTCTGCCCCCTCTGCCCTTCCACCACCTTGGCCGGTGAACTAGATTATAGATAGAGAGCTGGAGTGGTGGCGGCCCTACCTCAAGGGGCTCAGAGCTGGGGGGTCTCCTGGTTGAAGGCAGCTACCCTCTGAGGAGGCAAGGGACCAGGAGAGCAGTAGAGCAGTTGGTGAGTAGGAGCAGCTTGACAGAGTTCCTGGATTGTGGAGTATAAATAAAGTCAACAAAAAAAAAAAACTGAAAAAAGAAAAGAGTTCTTTGGTGATCTGACCCCCTAAGGCCTCCACACACACACAACCCTGACCCCCCCACACTCAGCACCCACCTCCCAATCCCACCCATACATCCTCACTCATCTGAGCATGTCCAATGACACAGATCCACTCTGCAACTGAAGACACGCCTTGCTGCTGAAACTGGTGACTGCAATATAAGAGAGTAAAGTAAGTCTGGTTTAATGCATTTCAATGGGGACTGAACATTTATTGATTACTTTGTTATTTTTTCATATTTTCACACCAAATTTTCAACATGGCCTTTCTGAGATCCCACCTCATGAACAAGTGCAGTTAAATTATTCAAATCTGACACAACAGGTGATTTCATGGTCACTGCGTGAAATCACCTTTCCAACAGGATTTGAACATATTCTCCACCCTCATTCATAAAGTGGATCATAAGAAGGCTAGTCTAAAATTCAGGAAAAAATATTTAAAAAAAACAACAAAGTTATAAGCATACATTGAAGGTTTGCAATGCATGCTAATAACTGGTAATTTTCAATATTTTGAAACCCAAATTTTCAATATAGCCAATTTTTCACACCAACTCATGAATGTGACAGCTATCATTTTTCAAATCCTGGCCAAACTGTTTTTTCGCACTTGTAGCATGAAATGATGTTTCAGCTGGGATTTGAAGATGTTTACCTACTCGGTTCATAAGATGGGATCATAAGAAGGCTTGTTGGAAATCTCAGATCAAAATATTAAAAAAACAACAAAGTTAAAGTACACTGTTTTTTTTTTTTTTACACACATTCATAACATTGGTAATTTTTGACATCCATCACTGCACTTTCATAGGTGGACACAGTTTTCCCTTGGGCATCTGCATCTGTTCATACAAGTCTCATGAATAAAGATACAGTTCCACTATCTCAGGAAGAATGGAAATCTTTGCAAAAATGGCATTAAGTCACTAGTTAGGGTTCAATTTAATGCAAACAGAAGTAGGGAAACATGGTCTTAGGGTTTCTGACTTTAACTCCCCCTCCCACCCCCCAAGCAGCAAAAGAGAAAAACACAATAGGGCTTTGAGTCTCCTCAGTCTTGTTGAATCAGTGATGGGGTCTTCCTTGAGGATGTCAACCCTCACACTCACCCCTCTTCCAGCACTTAGCCTCCTGTCTGAAGCACTAGGTACAGCTCCAAGCCAGTGCCTCATTGTGATACACTCTTCAAAGGCAGAGAAGTATGTCTCACCACCTGTCTCCAACAAAATCTGTTGTAGCTTTCTTCATGCAGGGCCCACAGATCTGAACTTGTTTGCTCAGGTGAGAGGGTGAGCATTAGGTAATGTTTTTTTTCCCTTTTGCTGCTTGGGGTGGGGAGTTAGAGCTGGGAAACCCTAACACTACATTTCCCTACTTTTGTACCCTAACTGGTGTACTAATGCAGTTTTCTGCAAAGAATATAAATATACAGTATACACTGGGAATGCATATATGCTGAACTAGAAAAAAATGCTGTTGACAATTAAAATTTGCAACAGCTCATGAAACAAAGGTCTATATTCAGTCCATTATTTTTAATATCCCAAAGATGAATAAGTCTGAGCTCAAAAGCTAGCCTTTCCTGTGTATATTTGAAGTTTCCCATGAGAACCAGGACAGAGAGGTCGGAGATGGAGTGATTGGACTATGAGAAATGCCATCCCACAGGTGTTTCAGTATTTATGGTGTGCCTGTGTGAGTTCATTTGGGTTTGAATGGTTTGCCTGATTTCCCCCCACATGCCTTTATGTGGGCACTTCTTGCACACAGGACGTAATCGACAATGTTCTGGGATCCACAAGTATAACTCTGCTGCATCTTGAATTGCTTGTTTTGTGGGGTGTTGATAAAGTCTAAAGTGGAAATATGCTCACATGTTTTACATTTAGGAAATTGCATGGTTTAGTGCCTGTTAGTGTTCTGTCATTTTGGTCAGGTATATGTTTGTTCCTAACAATCAGGTTGGATAATTTAGGTGACTGTTTGAAAGACAGTAAGAGCGGTTCCTGAAAAACGCATTTTAGGGTGTCATCTTTACTGAATATTGGTTGTAGGTCTTTAATAATTTGTTGTGTAGGATCCAGATCTGGGTTGTATGTAATAACCAAGGGTGTCTGGTTGGTGGTGGTCTTTTTTTATATTGTTGTAGTTGTTCTCTTGGCATAAGCATGATACATTCCACAGCTCTGTCAATTTCTGTGGAGGAGTGCCCCAGTTCAGTAAATGTGTTTTTCAGTGGAACAAGGGCCATGATTATGATTGCCACAAGCTCTGGGTGTGCTAAAGATATGGTGCACCAGGCTAGTGGCAATCTAAAGGGATTTTCTATCTGTTGCAGTAATGACACTTGCTAGATCTTCTTTTTGTGGTCTAGTTTGCATCAATAATGGGGACTATTTTAACTGAGCTTTCACCGGAGATTTAGCACAAGCTGCCATTAAGCAGATAAAAAGTCGTAACTGCACCCAAGATTGTAAAATTTGGTGCAGTTGCAGCAAATGGGAAGGACACAGCTGCTGCAATGAAAGAGTTTGACATGGAGCTTGATGTAAGCCCTGTGCCTTTAAAAAGCTGGCCCCTGGTGTTTATCTCTGTCTCCCTCACTGGAACAGATTTGATAGTATCAAAGTGCTTGGCTGTACATTTCATACTATTATGAAAAATTATTAAGGACCTACAACCAATATTCAGAAAAGATGACACCCTGAAATGTATTTTCCAGGAACCACCTTTACTGTCTTTCAAACAACCTTCTAACGTATCCAACCTGATTGGCAGGAGCAAGTGTATACCTGACTAAAACAACAGAACACTAGGAGGCACTAAACCATGCAATGTCCTAAATGTAAAACATCCAGCTGTCCACATACAGGCATGTGGTGGAAACTAGACAACCCCTTTGAATCCAAATTAACTCACAAACACCCACCATAAAGGAGAAAAAGTCTAAAACACCAGAGGAATAGCATTTCTCTCAGTCTGATCACTATACAGTATCTCTGACATGTTTGTCCTGGTTCTCAAAGGACATTTCAAAATTACACAAGAATGGTGAACTTCGGAGTCAATAATAGATATGGACTTAATGAAGAATTGTTTTGGACTGCCTTTTAAAAGACCATATAATTGCTCTGGACTTTGATTTTTGTAAACAAATATCTTTAGTATGGCAATATCAACAGGCAATGCCATGCTAATTTATATCAGAGCTGTCTATTTTTACAATTGTTAATGTAATTATTGCAGTTATTATTGTAATGTAACAATGTCTAGCATTGGTTCTGAGATAATCAATTATCCCTCAATGTTAAGGAAAAAGTCTCTATGGCTTTTTGCACCAGGCAGACTTGTTACAGTACTTCTGCTTCTTTCCTTTCATACTCTTAATGGTGTGACTACTGAAGATGTCTCCTCCTTCAAGTACATGTGAGTCTGGTTAGACTGCCACCTAGATTTTTCTGTCCATGTGGATGTGATCCACAAGAAGCATAACCCCAAGCTTGGGGCACTATACAGAAATAAGAGAAGCATTACACTTCCTGCACCCAGACAAATCCTCACTAAGATGATTTTGTCCATTTTCAACTATGGAGGTATTGTTTATAGTGATGCTCCAAAGACTACTTTAGCTAGATTGGATCCTCTCGTTTACTACTCCTGTCAGTTTGCTCTTGATAAGCCCATGCATACTCATCATTGGACTTTATATTCTTCCCTCTCCCTCTCCTCTCATGATGCCAGGCACTTCAACCACTCTGTCTCCAAATTTTGGTCTGGCTCTTTCCGCTTGTAGCTGTTGCACCCACCCCCAGCGCTGCCGCTGGCCACAGCAAAGCTGTGCTTGCCCCTTCTCCATACCATCCCAGCTGCATGGATAAGAGGAGGAGGTGGGGGGTGACCACCCGGGCACTCACCCTGGTATCCTATCAGAGTCACTGTACAGAGTTACCAGAATCTATGCACCTTGCGGGGCAGGGGATCCATTAGTGGATCAGGAATGGACATCCTATTGGCTGCCTGCCAATGTCCGCAGATCCACCCTCTCACCCTAGCATGCCGGGGGGGTCCATGGACGGGAGGCTCATGGTGGCTGGTGATCGTAAATGCCAGCCACCATGCACCTGTCCGCAGGTGCGGAGCCGCATGGGTGGGGTACACATGTTTCGAGCATGTAACTGCCCCTTAGTGAATTGTGGCCAATGGGTTTACTCTTTCACTTGTAACTTACCTAATCCTCTGACCTTCAGCACTTCCCCACTCCCCAGTATCAGTCATTCGCTTTGTTTCTTTTTTTGTTAAGTTGATAACTGTTTGATTGTTCTTTTGTTCAGTTCCATAATTTTATTGCATGGAAATTTACTGATAGTTAGTTTATTCTTAAGTATGATTTTCCTGTTTATTTTGATATCTTTTTTTTCATTCTATGTATTATATATTCTGTATTTTGTACCTGTTATCTTTCCCTCTCTTCCCCTCCCCACAGGACACATCTGAAAATAAGCTGAAACCAGCTCAGTATGTCTTTCCTAGTAGAACCTTTGAAATAAATAAATAACTGTATAAGGATTTTTATTTGTGACTGTTATCTGCCCATGTATTCCAAATTCACCAGCAGCCAATATATACCTCTTGCTCTGAACCCTGACCACTATTCGATAATTTCATTCCTGGTATTAGAATCAGAAAGTGCTATTACCACAAGAGCAGGGAGGGTACTAGGTGCCACCTGGTGTCAGACCCACTTCAGGTTATTAGCTTCCCCTGATGAGGATGGGGCAGTGAACCACATCACACACCCATGATCAGTGTATGATGTCATGATACATCCACATCACAACTCTACCTCACTCCTTGCTCAAGTCTGTTTAGAAGGAGATGTTGCACTTGCATGAATGAATGGCGCTCACAGAATTCTTAAATGCAAGGAGTATGTAAACTCCATCAAAGAGGGTATACTGGATGGCTTTTGTTTAAAATAAAATGAAATATCAAAAAGTGATGCATCAATGGTACTAAACATGGTTTTTAACAGAACCAGCATCTTAATAAAGCATATGTAATGCAACATGTTCATGAAGCACAAACAAAAGCTGCCAGAAAAGGTAAAGAATTAAAAAGATGTATTCTTTACAAGTGAGGTACTGTTCGATTTGGGTTACAAATCATGGTAAAACCATGAATGGTTAGCAACATTTTATTATTTTATTGTAGACAAAAGTTATGTCAAAAAGCCAAGCCAGTATTAGAAATGAATTATTGGAACCAACAGCTTAGTTCTCCTGAGATTCTAAGAAACATATACACACACACAAAAAAACCTTTTTCATCACAATTTGTGAAGAGCTATAATAATGCTTTTTACTTTCTTTTGTGAGTTTTAGAATATTTTGCCACTTACTTTGAAAAAAGACAAGGGAGTCCAAAACATCAGTGGTTAAAAACTAAAATTAATGTGGCAAATAATGAAGATGAAATGAACTAATCTGGAAAGAAAAAAAACATACAAGGAACTTTTTTTTTTTTCCAAAAGAAGTTTGTTTTTCTTCACTAGCAGTGGCGGGTAGGGACTATATATTTCAGTCTTTCCTTGAACTGTGTGGAAACCAATATCAAGCTTGTGAGATAAATCAGGGAAGGAACAACAGCACTTTTTTTAATTCTTGAGAAACAATTAACTAAAAAAAATCAAAACTCAATACTTAAAGCTGTCAGACCTGAGCAATCATGTAAAGAGATATACTAGTAAAAAACAATAAAAACAGTAAGGTCAAATTTTTCCCACGCTATGTTGTATGACTACTTCAAATAAATAGAACAAGGTAATAACTGAAATGCTGGGAATGAGGAAATAGTTTCCTAAAAGGTTTATACAGAACCGGTTCCAAATAATGTTGGCAGATCCCATTACAGTACTCGTTTTGAGGATTAACTCTGTAACTCATATGCTTCTTACTCTTGTGACTATTTGTAGTCATGCCCAGAATGTCTCTCTTCCTGGATACACCCTCTTTAGGCTTGACTGGCTTGGGAAAAGGGGTGGGGTTGTGCAATATATGTTAAAGACACCCTAAATGGTCTAACCCTCCCACAAGTGACCCCAGTTAATAACTCTCAGGCCCTTGCTGTCAAAAGTTTCCTTGGACAACATGGTAGGCCGCTTATCATAATGTCTGTTTACACGCCCACCCCCAACCCCAGGACAAGATATTTGGATTTAATATGGTCCTTGAATATCTGAAATTCCTCCCCCATCATACAGAAATAGTGATCATGGGTGATTTCAATGTTAACTGGCTTGACCCAGAAGCTGACCTTTTCAAAGACTCCATTGCAGCCCTTGATATAACCCAAATGGTCACCACCCCAACATGAGTCAGTCATAGGACTGGCAATAGCTCCCTATTGGACCTGATCCTCACCACCTATCCAAATAGAATCACCAGCACCCTAACTCTCCATAACTCACTGAGTGATCACTCCCCAGTAATGTGCTTCTGGTCAAATAAAGTGCTCAAACCTCCAGCCAAAATAGTCTACAAACATGTCCTCAAAAATGGCAAATTAGCAAACTTCCAATCATACCTCACTAAGTATGACTGGTCCCCTCTGTACACATCCAATAACATGGTACTTGCCCTGAACTACTTTATCACCCCATTCAACAAGGTATGTGACCTGTTTGCCCCTCTCTGCAAAAGTAAAACTAACAGTCAATTTAACCCATGGAACACCTCAGCCTTATTAAGCATGATGAAACATAGGGATACTATGGCACCACACAAATGCCAATGGAAAACACGTTGACATCCAAAACTACAGAGCTGCACAAAATGTGTGCACCCAAGAAGTGCACCGGGCCAAAATTGAACATTATAAAAAGTGAACTCACTAACTCTTGGGGAGCTAGCAGGAACTTCTGGGAGAAGATTAAAGATCTGACAGGCAATCCCAATAAAATGTCTCTGACAATGCTTGTGGTTAATGACGCATCCATTCAAGATCACAATTGTATAGCGGACACTTTCAATTACATTTTCACCGATCTCAGTGGCGTTCTTCCCCCTGACTTCTTTACTGAACCTGACACATCAGAAAGAGCTCACACAGCTACCCCCACCAATATCCCTCCCTTTTATTTTCGGTGTGTCACAATCACTGAGTCCAAAAGCTACCTCCAAAAAGTACTAGGCAAATCCAGGTTTAGCAGTGACACACTGGATCTTAAACTTCTAAACCTCTCACTTGATTTTGTACTTAAACCACTATCCAGACTCCTAAACCTATCTCTGTCCATTTGTCAATTCCCTCAGCAATGGAAAGCAGCCATTGTCACACCCATTCACAAAAGTGGTGACAGGGCACAGCATAACAACTATCACCCAATATCCAGCCTTCCCCCATCTCTAAAGTCCTTGAACATATTGTTTCGGACCAATTAACAGAATACCTTGACAAATATTATATTCAATGACTACAACAACACAGCTTTAGAAAAGCCCATAGTACAACCACCACCCTTCTTGAATACACTGACCACATTTATAAAGCCCTGGACTGAGGCCACCTAGTTGGGTCAATTTACATTGATCTCACAAAGGCATTTGATACCGTTAATCGCTCCCTGCTCCTTCACTCTCTTTCTCTCTCTCTCTCTCTCTCTGCCCTTGGCTTTTCGCATTAGAGGTCACCAGCTGGTTCAAAAGTTACCTAGGTTGTAGAACCCAACAGGTGAAAATTTACAAAGATAGGTACAGTGATGGACAACACAGAGGGCTGGCTAGGAATGCAGGAAGACCTGGATAGACTTGTACAATGGTTGGACACATGGCAGCTGGGTTTCAACATAAAAGAAGTGCAAGGTTATGTACTTGGGGTCAGGAGCTGTAAGTTTAGCTACAAAATGGCAAGGCAAGGCAAAATTTATTTAAAAACACCCAATCCCAGAGTCTCTGGCTGCTGTACATACAAATAAACACATCTTCAAAGTAATACCAAAAAAAAAAATAATAATACACTTAAAAAAACAGAGAAAGTGCAGAATAATGACACATCATATATACATCATACACACTCTATCAAAAATTAATAATTTAGTCCTGAAATGCCTGGGAGAATAGGAGGGCCTTAAGGCAGGCCTTGAATACCTCCAAGGTAGGGGCCCCCTAACCCCAAGGGACAGCGAATTCCAAAGGATGGCGGCGGCAACACTAAAAGCTCTGTCGCCAGCCAATCTCAGCCTCATCCAAGGAATGACCAGGGGGCCCCTACAGGAGGAATGGAGGGGGCAGACAGAGGGGGCAGGTACAAGGAGGTCTAACAGATAATCAGGGCCCTGCCTGTGTAGGGCCTTATAGGTGAGAAGACTCACCTTAAAAAGGATCCTCCACCTAACCAGCAGCCAGTGCAGCTTACGCGGTACCGGTGTAATATGGAAACATTTTTGCTGCCCAGTAAGTAACCGGGCAGCTGCATTCTGCAGTAGCTGCAGTCTGCAGAGAGCCCCTCCTGTGACCCTGAGGTACAGCGCATTACAGTAGTCAAGCCTTGATGTAACTAAGGCATGTATCAAGGTGGGGCGGTCCAGAGGCGGAACAAGGGGCTTTATCCTGGCAGCATTTCTGAGATGGAAAAAACAGGAGCAGACCATGGAGGATATTTGTGCTTCCATAGTCAAATTCCGATCCAGAATGACACCAAGAGTATGCACCCATTATGCAAAATGGTGTGAATACAGTTGGGCACTACAGAGAAGGAGGAGGAGAAGGATATTGGGGTATTAATAACAGGACAAATGAATAATTTGGCACAGTGCATGAAGGCAGCAGCTAAATCTAACAGGATGTTGGGGTGCATCACCGGGGAATCGCCTCAAGGAGGAGAGAGGTTATCCTGCCTCTGTACAGATCACTGGTCAGACTGAACCTGGAGTACTGTGTGCAGTTCTGGTGTCCCTTTCTAAAGAAGGATATTAGGCTGCTGGAGGGAGTCCAATGCAGCGCAACAAAGATGTTAATAGATATGGAGGGGAAACCCTACAAGGAAAGACTGAGAGAGCTTAAGACGTACTCCCTGGAAGAGAGGAGAGCTAGAGGGGATATGATCGAGACCTTCAAATATATGAAGGACATAAACAGGGTCAGCACAGAGGAGATGTTTAGATTAAAGGGAGGGAGGGAGGTCTACTAGGGGGCATAGTCTGAGACTAGAGGGAGGCAAGTTCAGGAGAGAGCTGAGAAAACACTACTTCACAGAGAGGGTGATGGCAGGGTGGGAAGCACTTCCCAAAGAGGTGGTGTCTCTGAAATTGGTGAACAGCTTTAAGAGGAGGTGGGATAAGATCAGGGGGAGGAAGATAAGATCAGGGGGAGGGAAAATGGGAAATTGGGAAGGGGGGAAGCTTTGGAGTAAACTCAGATAGCTGCACACTTGAGCAGACTTAATAGACCTAAGGGCCTGTATCTGCTGGCATTTTTGTATGTTCATATGTTCATTAAATCTGTGACACCCTCTCCAACAGCCATCCTGTGTGTTCTGTGGTCCTGTAGTGTTCCATTATTAGACCCTACCTTTTAGTCTTTTCATTAATGACCTCCTGCATGTCTGCAAAAATAATATGGTCCTATATGCAGATGATGTTGTCCATTTCTCAGCCAACACACATCCACTCCCTCTGTCCAGTGATCTACAATCTAATTTCAACTCAGCTGTAACCTGGTTTGGTCAATGCAAACTTCTCATGAATTACAAAAAAACAAAGGTATTGCTTTTTTCTAACTCCCATAACAGACATAAAATCACTATCTTAACCATCTGGAACAACCAAAATCAGTCCCTTGAACAAGTAATGGAATTCAAGTACCTTGACATCACCCTCAATACCGGTCTCTCCTACAACCTGCACATCAGCCAAATTGCCAAGGTAGTACACTCTAGACTTGGGATTCTTTATAAGCATTGCCACTGTCTAACTCTTGAGGCCTTGAGACTGGTGTTAACCAGCTCGATCCTTTTGATCATAGATTAAGGCCTTGTCATATATGGTGCTGCCACTGCCACCACTCTTAAAAGACTTAACAATCACCCTGAATAAATCCTGCTGACTTGTTTCCAGTGCCAACAGGCAAACCCACATCTGTGAACTCTATGAATGTACCACTTGGCTCCACCTCAAGGGCAGAGTCACTTACCAGACCTGTCTGCTGTTGCTAAAAAGATCAGCCAAGACCTCATTCCCCCAGCCACAGAAACTTTTCTCACAGTGGCAACTACCCTTCGTTGTACATGCCAGACCTCCAGACTGACATACCTAGTCCCTTACTGCTGGACCTCACAAGCTCAGCGGATCTTCAGCTATAGAATGCCCACATAGCTCAATGGTCTACCTCCAGATGTCGCTGATGTGGGAAAGCCTGACCCCTTCAAATCCAAACTGCATCACTACCTCCTTGCCCAAAGTAAATGTGACTGCAGCACCTAGACTTAGGAACTTTCTCTACCCCCTTTTCTCTCTCCCTGTCTCATCCCCCCATCTCCTTACTTGGCCACCCATCATCTTCCCCTAACCTCTCTGATGCAACTCATGTAACAGTCTGCCCTTCTTTTCCTCCCTTCCTTTTTCAGTCCATCCACATCTTAGTAAACTCCCTTTCCCTGCCCACCTACCTCTCTCTTAGGTGGTTTTGATTTAAAGTGTTTCCTTGCCCTCAACCCTCTTTTTTTCTTTCTTCCCCACTCACCCTATATAGTCAACTCTTCTCTACACTAGCGGCACTTATTAAGACTAAGGTAATTTTGATGGCTATTCTAATCCTCACCTGTTTGTTTTAATTGATTCTTGTCTCATGCTAACACCACTTTTAACCTTTGAGTTACTTATAACTACAAATGACTTTGTAACTTCATTGTAATGTCACCAATGTTGTATTCTATTGTACCTTTCACTGTATGATGCGGAGCCTTTGCAAAAGAACCCCTGGTTCAAAAGTATTTTGTAATCCTAGTATTTCAATAAATAAATAAATAAAAACTGAAAAATTTCATTTTTTGAGTGGACTGATGCAGGAGAGATTGGTTTTCTCAAGTCTTGGGATATATCCATCCATCCAGTTCACTTATCAGATAGGCCTGCAGCCATGAGAAAGCATTCTAGAGGTAGGATTTTCAAGTTCAAGTTTATTGCTGGAAAAAACTCCATTGAGCAATCTCATTCACAAGGAGGTCCTGATACATATATACAGAAAAGGCAGAGACTACATACAAACAGTAATTGCTTAGTGCATGCTTAAAGTGCTCAACAGGAAGCAGTGCATCCAATCGCCTAACAGGTCTGCTAGTCCCAATATTTAGGACCATCGTAAACAGATGGGCCAAGACAACTCAGGTTTTAGCAGCAGCTACACACATCTTTTATTTTTGCATTAGATAGAAATTTGAAAAGGCTAGGTGATACTAGCATGGGGAACTTCAGGGATATTTGTAACTGGTTCCAGATGGTGAGGAGGGTGACTGAGAAGGCAAGTTTGTCCAGATTGGTGCGGGTATATGGGACCTTTAATGCTATGAAGTCTAAGTTCCTAAGTGAGTAGACACTATGGGCAGTCTGAATAAGGGAGGTTAGGTAACTAGGTAGTTTGTGGAGAAGGAGTTTTATGGTCCAGGTACCGGCGTGGAGCATACGGCTGGTAGTGAGCGATGTCCAGCCTACGGTTGAATATAAGTTACAGTGATGCATCTGAATCAGGGAATTTGAAATGAAATGCAAGGCCCGGTGGTAAAAGATTACCAAGTTCCTTAGATTTGAAGTTGTAGATGATGTGTAAGTGATTTCCCCATAGTCAAGTAGCGGGAGGAATGTGGCTTGTACTAGCCTCGTTCTAATGTCTAGAGGGAAGAATGTTCTGTTTCAGAACAGAAAGCCAAGGCATATTTTTAACCTTCTGGCAAGGTCATCTATATGTTCTGAGAAGGTGAGCTTATTGTCAATCCAGAACCTGAGATATTTGAACTTCCGGGTGACTTCGAGGGGTTCGCCTAGAGATGTAACTAGAAATTCTTTCGGGAGGGTGGAAGTGAGTGAGGGCACCATATTGGGAGAGAAGATCATAGCTTTGTTTTTTTTTAGCATTAAGGAGAAGTCTGGCATTAATGAGGTTAGTTTTGAGTTGGACAAAGTCCGCTTGCAGGGTCTCCCTGACCTTGGATAGAGATGTTTCAGAAGTATAGAGAACTGTGTCATCGGCAAAGAAGTGGAGTTTCGATTGGGTTATATGCCAGTCGAGTTCATCAACGGATATGGAGAAGAGGATAGAACCTAATATAGAGCCTTGTGGAACTCCCTCTAGTGATTGGCAGGGGGCCAAAGAACATACCATTGGCTTTAATTTTTTGCATCCTCCCTGAAAGATAACTGTTAAACCACTGTATGGTCATTGGAGTAGCACCTATATTGGCAAGGCTGTGATTGATTAAGGAGTGGTCTACTGTGTTGAATGCCTTGCTTAGGTCTAAGAAGACAGCCCCCGTGAACTTCTTAGAATCCATTGCAGTAATCCAGTCATTGGTCACTTTAGCGAGGGCAGTAACAGTACTGTGGCTGGAATGGAAACCAGATTGAACTGGGTTCAGGAGGGAGTGAGAAGGTTTCCATATGCTGCTTTGGTTGTGCATAGATCAGTTTTTCAAAGACTTTGGAGAGGATTGGAGGGGTCGAAATGGGTCTGTAATTATTTAGGTCACAAAGGTCACCTGATTTAAAAAGCGGAAGGATCTGGTCTAGTTTCCAGCATGACGGGATGACAGAGGAAGAAATAGAAAGATTGAAAATGTGGAGGATGGGGGCAGTGACATGGGGGGATCCGAATTTTAAGAAGAGTGGATCGATACAATCATTTCCTGCACTATTTTGGTGTCTAGCTTGATAAGGCACCTTCCACTTCTTTAAAGCTGATAGGGAGGAGCCAAAAAGGGCAGCTTGACGCTGATATGTCAGGGTCTGAATTAGCCTGTCTCTTCACTTGTGCCACATAGGGAGATGAATCAAATGCCAGCCCAGCTGGTGGCAAAGTGAGAGTTAAATTCTTCTAAGATTTGGCTACTAACTTCAATGGTCACATTGTTTTTAATGATTTTAGAAGGTAAGGGTGAGGCCACCGGTTTACCTTTGATTGACTTCAAGGTCTTCCAAATTTTCTGTGCATACCCCTTGGTCTGTTCTAGCGTGGACACATGGAAATTGGCTTTGACAGACTGGATAAGCTTGACACAGGCATTTCTTGAGGTTTGAAAAGCCTGTCAGTCTACCGGACTCTTGGTGTGCCTCATCTTTGCCCATAGCTTGTCACGCTCGGAGAAGGCAGACTTGAGCTCTGGGGAGAACCAGGGGTGAGAGAACTTCCGCATCCTGATTTTAATGAGCGGTGCATGTTTATTTACTATATGGTTGAGATTCTCATTTAGGACTGTGACAGCCTCATCTGGAGTTGTGGCGAGGTATAGGCTCTGCCACCTAATCTTACTAAGGTCACTTAAGAAGTTTGCAGTTAGAAATTTTCTGAAAGACCATTTAGTTATGAACTTGGTCTGAGTCTGTGCTTTTGCTTGAGACCTAGTACAGACTACTATTCCGTGGTCGCTCATGTCATTGTGAAATACTGCTGTACCGAGGAGTTTGTTAGGGTGAGTAGTAAGAATAAGGTCAAGAATGGAGCTATTTGAAATGGTAACCTTATTAGTCCTAGTTGGTTCGGTCACTAGTTGGGTAAATCCCAATTCATCACAGAGTGATTTGAGGGTTTAAGATTTGTGTGTGAGTCAGTTAAGGTTAAAGTCCCCAAGGATTAAAACTTCGGTATTCACAGAGGCGGTTAAGGATTTCAAGGTCTCCAAGATTTCTGTGCCACCATTAGGGGGCCTATAATCACCTATGATTGTAATACATTCATTGGATGGTAGGTATAGTTTTAAGGAGATTATTTCATATTCCTTGTGCTTAGTGCTGCAAAGCATTTCACTAAGTGAGAATTTAGTTTTTACATACTGTGTATAGCTACTCCCCCTCCACTGGATACCCTATCTGCTCTGTACAGATTGTAACCCAGGAGAGAGACTTGTTGATCCAGGTTTGATTTTTTTAACCAGGATTCCGTGATGACAATGAGATCAAGCTTTGTGTGAAGGGCCCAAACTTGCAACTGGTCAATTTTTTTTGTAAGGCTTAATATATTGACTAACATTATTTTAAGGCCTGAGGTTGATGCATACTCTGTTGGTGAACTAAACAATGAGCAAGGGCCTGGATTTACCTCGACACTGCCTGAGCAGAGTAGGAGCAGGAGGAATACTTTTTGAAGCGTGTAAGTGAAATACCTAAGCTCTTTATTCCTTAAGCAACGTTTGTTAGGATCTGGAGATGTAGGCATGACGTTGCCAGAGGGCTTTAGTGAGAAGTGGCTCTGCATGTAAAGTAAGGGGAGTGCAGAAGCCATGAATGGAGATGGGAGCAGCCGGTTTGAGGACACTGGCGAGAAGACGGGGGGGGGGGGTAGTTGGGTAAGGTAAGGTGCAACAGCAAGTGTCTTGAGTGGCAAGATATAGTAGATCAGGTATTATTTCAGAGGCTGGCTCCTTGATGGTGTACAGAGTAGGAGGTACACAGCAGCAGAACAGTAGGAAGCTGAGAGCATAGTAAGCCATAGTTTGTGTAAAAAAAAAAAGGGGGTGGTAACAAGTAAGAGTGCCTACAAGTCAGAACCTTTCCAGGGCGAAGGGAGGAGCCCTAGGGATAGGTCCAAGTATTACCCAATGGGAGAGGAGAGATTCTAATTGAAGCAGGGCTAGAGTGTATTTAATGGGGGCCTGGGAGGGTGGGGTGGGAGAAACCCAGAGGGTAAAGCAAAGTCCTTTTCTCAGAGGAAAGTTGAATTGTAACACCTCGGCTCCTGACCAATGGGCGCTCAGCAAAAGGCGCTCGGCTTCCGATAGGCTGGTGGAGGTGCCATACCTTGTAAGGTTGAATCCGGGCTGGGCGGCTTGGTCAGCGGCCTTAAACTGGCTGGCCCAACGCTAGCTGGTGTGTGAGCCGGTGGAGCGAGCGCTTCCCGGGTCATGGGGGTGCTGCTGAGGGAAGGAGAAAAAACACGTTTTAAAGGCAGCTAGGTACTGCAAGGTCACATAGCACAGGGCAGCAAATTAACAAGACAAAGGGAATATTTAGCTTGGGTGCCACAAAGGCAGGGGCAGTTTAACAGTCTAATTTAACTTAACTGGGCTGTAATCACTTGCTAACAGTAGCTTGTTTCACAATAACTGTATTTTCTACAACAATTACACTTTAAACAAGAAGCCTGGACTGGTAAAAATGTTCCAATTTTAACCCAGAGAGTAAAGCAAAGTCCTTTTCTCAGAGAATAGTTTGAATTGCAAGACCTCGGCTCCTGACCAATCGGAGCCACTCAGCGAAAAGGCGCTGCGCTCCAATAGGCAGATGGTGGTGCTGTACCTTGTAGGGAGTTGAATCTGGGTGTTTGGTTGGCGGCCTTGAAATCGCCGGCCATTCTAAATATTTCCCACTCAACTCAAATTTTCCCTGGTGTCCTGGCAGAAACTGTAGGAGTAAAAAGTCAAAAATATTAAAATTGTCACTCCTAGCAAACAAATACAGCAGGATGCATTTTTTATATGAACTATTAGAAATGCAGCTGCCTCTTCTGCCCATATAGTTGTATCCAATTTTTACACATGAACTACAGAAGAAGAGGAATGACAGAAATTGAAATATTTTTTATTCTTTTTTTTCTATGACATGTCTCTCTGACACAGCTTCTCTGCACCTCCTTCATGAACGTCAATTATTAACTGGGTTCGGGGGAGGTCACTAATTAGCCTGGATCATATCTGCTAGACACCCCCAGCAAGGTAAAGGTTCAAGTGGGGGCTAAAATAAAAAAAGTGTACTAAGTGAATGGGTGGTGGCGGTCAGGCTACCGTGGGGGAATCTGCTTGTAAAGCTGCTGTCAGCTCCTGATACAGTGCCAGGAGTGACAATTTTTATATTTTTGACTTTTTACTCCTACAGTTTCTGCTCAGGGCACCAGGGAAAGGTTGAGTTGAGTGGCAAATGTTTAGAATGGGCTGGGAAAGTAGCCAGGAGATTAGTCCTGCCCACCAGGAAAAGAAGATAAGGTTATTTTATGTTTTTCCCCCCCACCACATCCAACCTGAGTACCTAATAACAGATACCAAATACCCAAATATTTGGGGATCTGAAAATAATATTCTTCCCAAACATTTAGGATGAGGTATTTACACATCACTCATATGCACTAGGTAACTGACATTAAAAAGCATGGTGCCCAACCTAGGGTATTCCTACAAGTCCTTGGGAAATACCATATGGCACTAAGGCTGTGCCCCCCCCCACTGAAAATAATATATACCTGACCCACACGACACCACCCCACAGTGCAATGTGACACATTGACCAGTACAAATACAATAGCACACCTAATGTAAAATGCAAAAATTTGTAAACAGTTTTTAGAAGGGTGAGTAAGGACACGGGAGTTGGAAAGGATGGCAAAGAAGGCAATACCAGCTAATTAAATGAAACTCTACTTCAGCTCACTACCCACTGACAGTCCTACTGACAATGGCTGAATTTTTTCCCTCCAAAGACCTTTGAGAGCTCCCTTGTTTATGTTGGGTGGCTACCACACCATGGGGTGTACGTGGCAGGCCCAATAAGATGATATGAGTAGATGAGGCAGCTGGTTGGCATGCACTTTGAAACAAAAAAATTAATTAAATGTATCTCTATTTGCAATCTACATGGAAAAACAAAGGCAAAAAGCTTAACACAGAGCTTCTACCTGGGCTTCCTAAAAACAAAGGCATAGTCCTAGTACAGAGCTTCCAGCACCCCTAGGCCCTAATTATCTAATACACCAGTTGCAGTGCAGAAACTCTGATCATTATTCTGTTTAGTCAGGGCTCAAAGCATGCAGAAATAACTGCTGGGTCAAGGGGGGTCATATTTAGAGAAGATAGATGTATGGGAATCTATTATGGAAGTTCTTATTTACCTGTAGTGTAGAATTTGCCTTTTCAGACTTCAGCCAGTATTTTATTAAGCAAAAAAGGTCTGTCATACAACATCAAGACATTGTAGGACACTGAAGGATAAAGGAACAGCCAGAATCAGACTGTGTTGTTGAGAGTCCACCTGGAAAGATGGTATTGGAGGCCCACCTGGAAAATGGATTGATGTGCCCAGGACTGTCATGCTCACATTATCATTACACTTTACTTTGGTATACAGGGTGTAGTTTTGCATTTTGTGTTTACTTACAGTGGCCAGAAAACCCCATAAATTTAGACAATAGTTGATGGATGGGTTTTTTTGTAATTAGAATGTGGGGAGGAGGGGCCTACTTGGAAATTTCCAGGTATGCATGTGGACCAGTCCGACACTGGGAGCAGCCATATGGAAGACAGAAAGGAACTTGAAAAAGTAAAACAAAATGAAGATGTCAGAACTCCATATCTTTTCAAACTGCCCTCTTGAAGTCATTGGAAAGTGAAACAGAATGAGTGCTTTTGCATGAAACCCTGTAAGACCCTCCCTCAAATCACTTATATTTTTTGACAGGTCTCAGAACCTGTCAGATCAGCATATTTGAATCCCTATTTGGTAGTCTGTAGTGTGCAGATACAGATCCCGCTGAGTCTTGGAAGATGGATGCAGTTGTCACAAGTGCAGCAGCTATGATATACTAGAATCTGGCACTCATATCAAGTGTCCCTCTTCTCCACATTATCCCCTACACAAACTCTCCGCAGCCCAGATCCTCCAGTGCATTTCCCCTCAGCAAGGCAACATAGGGACTGTCCTAACTGCACTTGCACTCTGATCAATGACTAAAATTTGTGTCTGTCTCTGTCTTTCTGTCTCTCTCTCCATCTCTCTCTCTCTCCCTCTCCCTTTCTCTCTCTCTCTTCCTGGAAGCCTCTTAACTGTTACTTCTACAAGAAGGCTGAAGCAGAACTCTGTCAATTGGGTATAGGCTTCAACAGTATCTGTTGCAGATCATTGGCAATTTCCCTTCATGAGGAAACTATGGGCAGCTTGTTCAATTCCAAACAAATGCCTCTTCTAGACAATTCTAAAATCGAACTGCTTGTGCTTGACTGTCTGGATGTGTATACTCTATCTGGTCTACCAATGTCTCAGGGGCACCTGGCAGTACATCTGTCCCTCACAAGATTTGAGCAATAACTTTCTTTCATAGACATTGAAACACTGGATCTCTTTACACTCAGAATCTGGGCTCTGCTCTTTGGATTTGGAGATGTATTAAGGATGTAATGAGTGAGAATCAGAACTGTATCAAACAGGATATGGAGCTGAACGGCATAAGCTGTAATAACTTCCAGTGCAGCAGTTCCACAGTGTACCCCCTTAGTAAGTGTAGTAAGTTCAAACAAAGTTTAATTCCGGTGCTGATATTGGCTCATACAATGTAAACTCAGAAAAATCAGCCACACAAATCAAGCTTTCATACTTCTTCTGCAAGTTTGTTCACATCCATCTATATTAGCTTGACATATCGCACAAATTGGGCTTTATCAGAGAAATGGCCCTCTGACAGCAATACTTTTCTTTAAAAATGTTTCATTCAGCTGTATCTGAGCTCTTGTGACTATGTATGAGGTTTCTAAAGTGCCCCTTCCCATTAGCTGTATAAGACTGAATTTAGAAAATGTTTACCACTGGAAAATTCCTGCTCCTGTTCATGATCATACCTAACACCTGGTCTTTTTGTCATGTTTAGATTGTTCTCTGAACCTAAAGCTATGCATTCTGGGTATACCCAGCATTTTATTTGTAAGGGCCATGCACCCCCCTCTGTGTCTAGGGATATTATGGAGGCACGTCTCATTCAGAAGTGCACACACTTTACACCATGAAACATGGTGTCTCTGCTTTACCTCTGCCACCATGGGCCATGACAAATAGGGAACCAATACACATTTCTGGGGCAACACAAACTGTGAGACATATGCACAAACTGAATGTCAATACTTGGAACTGGGATCAAGCAGGATATATGTTATTGAGCTGTTATGGTATAACACAGCCTTGATGGGCATCACCCTCACCTTCCTTAGTTCTTCATAAGCTGTCATCAACATCATCATAATCAATTACATCCAGAGTCTGCTCCCTTGGATTGAAGGGGCTGGCTGGCTGGTGATGTGACCTCCCCCAAAAGACTCTATACTAGGAAATGTATGAGAGCTATTTAAATAAAGTTAAGGAGGGATGCAGCTGTCATATAAGGTTCATGACCTTTAAGGTTGTTGATGCTACTCACAGTGAGAAACTGATATGGAGTTAACAGTATGAAAAAGGCTAAGGAGGTAACACAGTGGGCCAGTTTAAATGAAGGAGAAACCATGAAAGCTTTCCCTTTTGGATTTATTGTGTCATAAAATAAAGAACTATATGGAATTGATTAATATGGTGTTCACCCTTACATCTTTCTAATACCATTTAGATCAGTCAATTGGGTGACCCACAACTTAAGGAGTGATTTTCTTTTATAGAAGGAAGCACAACTTGAGCACCTTATAAGTACTGTTGAGCTCCAATACTCCCATGTGCCATTAGGTTACTCGATCTTTCACTTCTTACAGGTAGGACATCTTCCAAGTCCTCCTCCTATCCTCTGATGTTCTTCTGGGGGCTTCTGCTCCAGGACTCTCACTGGATCACTAGCCTCCAGTGACATCACCAGAGGGGAACAGTGCCACCCAAATCCAATGACCCTGTGACCATCCCTAAGCCTGCAGGTCCCCTTGGCTTTATCACAGCTGGAGAGTCTGGACTTTTCCTCTTTCACTCGGATCTTCTTAGGACTACTTCTTCTTCTCTTCTCCCCCCTCAGACCCACAGCTTGCCTTCCCCTCTTGTAGGGCAAAGGAGGAAGGGTAGAGCCATGTATATTAATGGTAAAGTTTCCCACTTCAGGTTGACAGGACGCTCTAGGCATAAACTCCAGACACTCTGGCCCGGGAGTTTCAAAAGTTTATGAATGCTGCAAGCGCTGGGTGCACTGAATATATGGCACATGGAGTTTGTAGCATTCTCCCAGTGGCACTTGGGATTTTCTATCCCACATGCTGATTGCTGTGAGTTAGACCAGCTTTTTGCTGATCTCGCTTGCATCAGTCCTGGGTACCCTTTTTATGGGGCTTATTGCAAATCATTGGTGCAGCCTGCTGTAAAGTGGGTAAACTGTTGCAGCTGCACATAGAAACATAGAAACATAGACTTTGACGGCAGATAAGGACCGCTTAGCCCATCTAATCTGCCCATTTCCCTACCTACAGGATAGGCCGCAGATCCTAGTTAACCAACAGCCTATTTATTCCTACCCCCCACAAGAATTGCCTTATGTCTGTCCCATGCATTCTTGAATTCTCCCACAGTTTTAGACCCCACAACCTGCTCAGGAAGGCTGTTCCATGCATCCACTAACATAGAAACATAGAAACATAGAATTTGACGGCAGATAAGGACCGCTTGGTCCACCCAGTCTGCCCATTTCCCTACCTACTGGATAAGCTGCAGATCCTAGTTAACCAGCAGCCTACGTCTTCCTACCCCCAACCCCCTAGAATGGCCTTAAGACTGTCCCATACATGCTTGAATTCCACCACTGATTTTGACTCCACAACCTCCTCCGGAAGGCCATTCCATGCATCCACAACCCTCTCTGTGAAAAAATACTTCCTTAAATTACCTCTGAGCCGCCCCCCCCGTCTTCAAATTGTGCCCTCCTTTTCTTGCTCACCTCTTTTTGAAAGATGCTACCCTCTTGGACTTTGTTGATTCCCTTGAGGTACTTGAACATTTCTATCATGTTCCCCCTCTCCCTCCTTTCCTCGAGGCTATACATATTAAGATCCTTGTCTCTCTTCATATGTCTTCTGGTGCAGACCCTGCACCATTTTAGTTGCCCTCCTGTGGACAGCTTCCATCCTGTCTATGTCTTTGTGGAGATTGGGTCTCCAGAACTGCACCTGACCTCCTAAAATCAGGCAATGTTGCAACAAAGGTGTTTGGCGCAGCTGCACCAAAATAATGGCGTGGATACAGGGCTTGATGCAAGCCCTGCATCCTCCTTGGAAAATCCAGCCCCTTGTCTCCAAGTGGGGGCCCACTAGGGAACTTCTCTCAGGGTCCTTGAGCTGGATGAAGAGAGGGTGGTTTCATATTATTTCCTTATTTGTACTTATTTAAATCAATATGTAATGACTGTATTACTCTTATGTATTAGTTTTTGTAATTCTGCAATTGTGGTGACACTTCCTTACATCTCAGCTTGTTTCTACCGGAACATGGTCACTCCTTTTAACATATTGTAACCTCCCAGGTTGTGCCTGAAAATAGACAATTTCATATCTAACGCACATACCTGGTCACTAAATATTTTCTGTTTTATCCTGAAAAGTAGAAAACTGTCCATCAATGTATTTTGCATTCCAAGCTCAACCCACCAACCTGCTACTCATCCCAACCTGACCCCCCACTCAACACCTACCACCCCACACCCTCACTCATCTCGAAATGGTCCACCACCACTCTGCTGCAAAACATATCCTTCTCTTTTGATGGCTACTGGGAACTGAAGGAACAGTAAGTGTGGTCAATGTATTTTTAATGTGTTTTGAACTTTTACTCATAACTTTGTCATTTATTAATATTTTTGCACCAAATTTTCACAAAGCTTTTTTGGGTCCCCACCTTATGAACAAGGTAGGTGAAACCTTTGAAATATGGATTGAAAGATGATTTTGCAGTCATTATGCAAAACTCTCTTGGGCAGGTTTTGAAAATTTGAATCTACCAGGTTCATGAAGTGGGGTTATAAGAAGCCTATGTTGAACATTTGGAGAAAAATATGGTAAAATGACCAAGTTATGAGTGGACATTGAAATATTTCAGCGCTCACTCATAACTCTGCTATTTTTCTATATTTTTCCACCAACCTTTCAACATGACCATTTTGGGACCCAACCTCATGAACAAGGCAGCTGACATTTTTAACAGCTGACCCAAAAGGCAGCCTCCTTGGTGTTTTCAATATAAATTGGCTCGCCTCTGATATCGGATCCAGCAAGGATGCTATCCTAGCAGCCAACCTAACGCAGATGGTCAACTCCCTGACTAGAAAAAACTACAAGACTGGAACTTGCACTCTTATTGACTGGATACTTACTAGTCACCCGGACCGGATAAAAAACACTACTGTTCTCTAGGACTCTCTCAGTGACCACTCCCCTGTGATCTGTACCTGGACAAATAAATTCCTTAAACCACCCCCAAAACCATCTCAAGTAGAGTGCTACCACATGGAAATCTCACTAAACTCAGGACCTGTCTCCTACAACAAGACTGGTCCCCAATCTACAAGACGTTAGATGTTGACGTTGCCCTAGAATACTTTATCACAACTTTCAACACTGCCTGTGACACTTACGCACCATTAAAAAAGCGTAAAATCAAAGCTCTCTCTAATCTTTGGCTCATGGCCAAACTACTGGCTCAACTCAAAGCTCGTGAGCATCTCTGGGCCATAGCCAGGGCCACAGGCTCCTTGACAGACATACAGAAGAACAAACAGGCACACAACCTATGCACCTCGCAAATCAGGCAAATGAAGAGCTCCTATTTCAAAAATGCCCTAGCAACCACCTGGGGTGATAGGAGATTTTTCAGGGACAACATCCGAAATATTACGGGCAAGCAGTCCAAATCCTGTCCTACGACAATGAATGCTGATGGCTCCACTACCCTTGACCCAAAGGTTATGGCTGGTGCACTAAATAAAACCTTCACAGTCCTCAGTGGGGTTCTCCCGCCAGACTTCTTCTCGGACTTGACCTTGCCAAAACTCGCATCCCACATCACCTCACCTGACCAACCGCTATTTCATTTTAAAATAGTTAAGGCACATGAAGCCTACAAATATATAAAAAAGGCTTGCTGTAAATCCAGAACAAGCAGTGACACTATTGATCTAAAAATTCTGTCTCTCACCTTGGAAGAAGTGATCAACCTCTCACCAAAATTCTCAATCTCTCTCTCTGCCTAAGTCAATTTCCCAGCAAATGGAAGCCTGCTATAGTTACACCAGTGCTCAAAGGGGGTGACAAATCCACACCAGGGAACTATCGACCTATATCAATACTTCCACCCCTCTCCCAAGCCCTTGAACACATCATGGCTGACCAACACTCAGACTACCTGCAAAAGTATAATTTACTCTGCATGCAACAACAAGGATTTAGGAAAGGGCACAGTACATCAATGGCCCTACTAGATTTCTTAGGAGAAGTTCACAATGCCATGGACAAGGGATACCAAACCGGAGCTGTTTTCATTGACCTCACAAAAGCCTTTGATACTGTTCACCATGGCTTACTAATCTCACTACTGCTCAATATTGGGCTAGCTGAAGGACCAGGTGCCTGGGTTAAAAGTAACCTGGCACAACGCACACAAGCAGTAAAAATCTCTGATGTTCTCTCTGACTCTAAACCGGTCCTGTCAGGTGTCCCTCAGGGATCAATCCTAGGCCCTCTCCTTTTTAGCCTATTCCTAAACTCTCTCCCTGAATCCTGCCCAGAAAAAATAATCCTATATGCTGATGACGCTGTAATTCTCTCCTCTCATAAGAATCCCAAACCACTACATCAGAGCCTGCAACTTGCCTTCTCTTGTGTAGGAAAGTGGTTCCTTGATCACAAGCTGGTCCTAAATCACAAAAAAACAAAAACCATGCTTTTCGCCAGTCATCAAAACAGAAAAAGACATATTCCACTCACAATAAAAACTTCCCCTTGAAATACACTTGAACAAGTGAATACATTCAAATACCTTGGCATCACTTTTGATCAAGGTCTTACCTTTGCAACCCACATTGTTAACATAGCGAAAACAGTGAACCAACGCATTGGAATACTGTTCAAGAACCGTCAATTCTTTAACCAAGCTGCCCTGAGGATTGCTAGACTATGGCCTAATTATCTATGGCTCTGCCACTACCACTGCACTAAGGTGCATCTCAACAGCCCTAAACAAGGCCTGTTGACTCCTCATTGGAGTGCAGAGATGGATCCACACCTATGAGCTCTACACGGAAACTGGCTGGTTACAACTCTCTAATCGCCTAAGGTATCTCACATGCTTGATGGCAAAAAAATCAATCTTGGGACTCACCCCCCGAGTATCCAAGATCTACTCTGCCTGAATAATGGCACTCATCCCACCAGAAGATCTGAGCACCAACCTTTTCAGGTCCACAGGCTGGACTGCTCAGGGACAAAGATCATTTGCCTATCATGCCCCTACCTGGTACAATGCCCTTAGCTTATCCACTCTATCCTCCACATCACTGGGAACTTTCAAATCTATGCTTTACGCTCACCTCACAGCCTCCAGCTCCTGTGACTGCTTTGATTAAAGACTCTACCCTCTGACTGCACTTACAGCTGTCCATCACTCGCCACGACCCCTCACTTGACAAAGACACTCGGAGTACCATTAACTGGTCCTGTCTGCCACTGAGATTTTTTCTCCCTCTATCTCCTCCTACTTTTCCCTCCTTATCTTCTCCTTAAATGCCTGAGTGTCTTTCTTTCTTGTAAATGAATTATTACTGACTTTATTGCAGCCTTTGTAAATTGCTGACCATTTGTTGCAACATGTCTTGTTGTTATGTACTTTTATGATGTGGAACCTTTGTAAAAGAGCCTTGGCTCAAAGGTATTAATTCCTAGAACAATAAACTAAACTAAACTAAAAGGCAATTTTCCACTCACTTCAGGAAATACCTTTCAGGATGGATTTGAAAAATCTCCCGTCCCAGGTTCATGAAGTGGGGTCATAAAAAGACTAAGTTGAAAATCTGGGGACAGAATCTTAAAAAAAACACCAGTGCTATGAAGGAATGGTGAAATTTTTCAGCATTCACTCACAACTTCAGTAATTTCCAATATTTTGACCCCACATTTTCAACATAGTCACACAACGTCATGAATGTTCAAGGTGTCATTGTTTAAATCCTGCCTAAAATATGTTTTTGCAATTGTGGTGCAAAATGTTGTTTCAGATAGTACTTTATAAATGACACCTGTCTTGTTCGGAAGGGGGGGTGGTCATAAAAGAACTATGTTAAAAATTTGGGAACGAAATGTAAAAAACAAATGTATGTAGAAATGTCATCAGCAAAGCCAGCCATTGGCCCAGTGGGTAGTGTCTTGTGTCCCCATGCTGGTGACTTCAGTTCAGAATGAGCTCTGGGAGCCAGCTGGGCAGCATAAGAATGGGAGCCAACACTGTTGTGTATCAGCACTCCAAGCCTTGGAAGTTATTTTGCAGTTTTCTGTCACACAGGCAATACCTTGTGATGGGCTGGGGAGTCTTCCTCATAAGGGGTTGCTGTGCATGTCATGGCCTACTTTTGTAATTAATTACCCATGTCATTAAACATGACCACCACTCGCAATTTCTAAAAACCTCCTCCCTTGATCTTACCTGTTCAACATACATGCTACAGTAGATTCATACTCTGTATGTAATAGGATGATGTCATCACATATTTGTAATGGTAAACACCACAGCACTGTACCAATCTCTTTCATTTTTACATAGTGCCCATGGCAGGAAACTGGAAACTTCTAAAACCTTCAAAATCCTTTATATTTGTTTAGAAATTAAAGTACACCATTACTACTCACTAACTCATAGAAACATAGAAACATAGAATTTGATGGCAGATAAGGACCACTTGGCCCACCTAGTCTGCTCATTTTCCTACCTAACAGATAAGCTGCAGATCCTGGTTAACCAACAGCTTACTTCCTCCTACCCCCCCCCACTAGGACTGCCTTATGTCTGTCCCATGCGTTCTTGAATTCCTCCACTATTCTTGACTCCATGACCTCTTCAGGGAGGCTGTTCCATGCATCCACAACCCTCTCTGTGAAAAAATACTTTCTCACATTACCTCTGAGCCGTCCCCCCTCTATCTTCAAATTGTGCCCCCTTGTTCTTGCACATCTCTTTTTCTGAAAGATGCTACCCTCTTGGACTTTGTTGATTCCCTTGAGGTACTTGAAAGTTTCTATCATGTCCCCTCTCTCCCTCTTTTCCTCAAGGGTATACATATTAAGCTCCTTTAGTCTTTCTTCGTATGTCTTCTGGTGCAGACCCTGCACCATTTTGGTTGCCCTCCTCTGGACAGCCTCCACTCTGTCTATGTCTTTGCGGAGATGGGGTCTCCAGAACACAGTACTCCAGATGGGGTCTCACCAACTGTCTGTACAGAGGGATAACAACTTCCTGTTTTCTACTATTGATGCCTCTTCCTATGCATCCCAGTATCCCCCAGCCTTCCTTACTGCCTTCTCACATTGCTTGCCCACCTTTAGGTCATCTGATATAATTACCCCCAGTCCTTTCCATTTTTACTGTTGTCAGTATCTCACCCCCCCATTGTGTACGCTTCCCCAGGGTTTTTGTTTCCCATGTGCATTACCTTGCACTTCTTTGCATTGAATCTGAACTGCCATCCATTTGACCATTCCTCCAACCTTGCCAAACCCCTTCTCATCCTTTTCACTCCATCTTGTGTATCAACCCTGTTGCAGATCATTGTGTCGTCTGCAAAGAGACATACTTCTCCTTCCAGTTCCTCTGCAATGTCACTTATAAAGACATTAAAAAGGACCAGTCCCAGTACTGAACCCTGCGGTACCCTGCTAGTAACCCTCCTTTCTTCACTGTGTACTCCATTTACTACTACCCTTTGCGTCCTGTTGTCTATCCAATTTTTTATCCAGGCTACCACCTTGGGACCCACTCCAAGGCTGGCTAACTTGTGTATTAATCTTTTGTGTGGGACTGTATCAAATGCCTTGCTAAAATCTAGGTAGGCCATGTCCACAGCCCCTCCCTGGTCTACTACTTTGGTCACCCAGTCAAAGAAATCTATTAGATTCGTCTGACACAACCTTCCCATCGTGAATCCATGCTGCCTTGGGTCCTGTGCCCCACTGGCCTCTAGGTACTCAACAGTTCTTTCCTTCAGAAGTGATTCCATCATTTTCCCTACCACTGAGGTCAAACTAACTGGTCTGTAGTTTCCTGCATCTGTCCTGTTCCCACTTTTGTGAAGAGGAATCACATCTGCCCTCCTCCAGTCCTCAGGTACCACCCCATCCTCCCATGATTTGTTAAAGAGAGTAGTCAGTGGTGTCACTAGTTCTACCCTTAGTTCTTTTAGAATCCTTGGGTGAATCCCATCAGGCCCCATTGCTTTGTCCACCTTCAATTTTATTAGTTCTTTCAGAACCCTTTCTTCTGTAAATGGACTTGTATCGACCGCCATCTTCAGAGTGTTTCTCTTGTTTGGTTTAGGTACCTCCCCTTCCTCTTCTTTTGTGAATACTGAGCAGAAATATTCGTTCAGTATCCCTGCTTTTTCACTGTCACCCTCTACCCACATTCCCTTCCCTTTATTAAGCCTCAGTATCCTCCTTTGTCTTTCTTCGCTCCCTAATGTACCTATAAAAGGTCTTATCCCCCTTCTTAACAGAATTGGCTATCCTTTCCTCGGTTTGGGCCTTTGCTATTCTGACTGCCTTCCCAGCCTCTTTCTGCTTTAACTGATAAAGTTCTCTGTCCTGCTCCTTCTGTGTTTCCTTATATTTCCTGAATATTTCCTGAATGCTGTCCTTTTCTCCTTAACCTTCCCTGCCACCTCTTTTGAGAACCATTGCGTTTTTTTTCCTTCGTTGTGTTTTATTGATTTGCTTTACACAAAGGCTTGTTGCCTCTGTGATGGCTGTTTTGATTACTCTCCATTGTTCCTCCACTCCTCCTTCTTGCCTGTTTGCTAGTGCTTTTCTGAGGCACTCTTATTTTCCCAAAGTCAGCCCTCCTAAAGTCCAGCACTCTTGCTTTTGTATGGCTTGATTGTATGGCTGTGTTTATCGTGAACCACACTGTTTGGTGGTCGCTTGTTCCCAGATGGCTACCCACTTCTACGACTCCACTGCAAGTTCTCTCTTACTACAGTACTACTCTGCCTTCATCATTCTGTCCAATCCAAAACCTACCTGACACAACATGCAAGCAAACATTTGGCACTGACATATGCTTGCTCTCTTTTTGAAGTTCCAGCTGCTTTGTAGACACCCTAAGCTGCTTTAAATGTTTATTCCTGTCCATGCCCCTGACCTTCGAGCCAGGACACACTATTGCTGTTGCAGGCACACAGCGATCCCTCACTTGTGGCAGGAGAGTCATGGCCTCCCTTATGCTCACCAGTATGCTTTTCGAAGTCGATGACCTTGCCCAAACCAGCTGCCTCCTTGACACTGGCTGGTCCCCTGCACCCAAATCCTGGTATGGTCACTGGGTGAAGGTCAACAGTTAAGTGGATGGCAGTGTGGGCAGAGCCTTGAGGAGCCCAAAGGTAGCCCCCCAACTGGTGGAGCTACAGTTTCATACAGAATTTGATTTCAGACAGAAAAAATGAACCTCAACAGACAATTACTATCCTGACCAAAACACAGATTCAGGAGAGTCACTATAAAAAGAAAAAGCGGAACAGAGAGAGATACCGGCAGCTGCTACATATTTACAGTACTTTGTTTGCAGTTAATTGACACATGTTAAGGTGCACTAGTCCATATGTTATGCACCTGTAGCTTTTTTCAAAATAACATGATAAAGCATGGCTTTGAAGTTACATGACAAGGTTGGGAAGCCACATCACCACTTATCAAACATCAAAGGCCCCAGCATATTAAGTGATATATAAATGGATTGGGAAACTCGAAAATAATTATTATTTCTTTTTGGTTTACTGCTAGTTCCAACAGTGCCACCTGGCTGCACTGTAGGTTTGTCAGAGAATCTCACTACTGGTTAATTCTTTGCTAGCTACATTTAGACAACCAGAACTGCAATGTTCATATGCACCAAAAATAGAAAATGATGTTGCAGCACAAATATCTGTTTCAGAGGCACTGCATGCACAGTATGTGAGAATCACCCATTTCAATCAAAATCTTCTCGTAACCCACCAATGCTGGGGAGTTACCTTTAGGTTTGGTTACTAGCCAATCTCACCTAATGGCACAGGAAGTATTTGGAAGCACAGTGTATAAAAGTTTGGGGCACCAGAACTCAGGGCTTCCTATCAGTCCATCCATTTGCAGGATGGCATACAGTAGATTGCCAATGTGTTTGAGGAGTACTGAAGGAACAAGGTTTCTAAGCAGTCCTGCAGGGCACATACAATAGAGAGTTTAGGAGAATGGAACTGATACTCTACAGAGAGGGGTAGATCCCTGCTGGTTACAACTGGTAGTGTTGCTGAGGCATTCTTCATACATTTTCAAGTAGGCAGGCATGGATCACCAGGGAGCAAAGGCCATTGTTCTGAGGTAATCACTTCACTTGTGCATCAGCCAACTGGCCATTAATTTGTCATGGTCTTCCCTGGCCATGACAAGAGACTCTTTGCATTATGCTCTGTAGTCAACTGGTAGTCACTGGAACTGTACCTATCTCTTGAGCTTGGAGCATGTCAAACCTAAGACCCTTATTCCAGGATTGTGGTGCAGATGAAATTTGATATGTTTACGTTTTATTGATCATTACAAAAAGGAGCAGACTGATAACTTTGGGGAAAACAAATCTTCTGAAAGGGAGTAAACAATTTATTAAATTCCAGGGCTAAAATTGGAAGTCAAAGTACTAAAGCAGAGGATGGTACTTGTGTAGATATTTTAAACAAAACTTTTGTTAACCTAGATAGGTATGTAATAGATTTATCTAATGTTACTGATATAGGGATTCTCGAGAGTCTAAATAGTCCTAATTTTTATTTAAGATATGCACTTTCCTCATGAAGTTCCTAAACTCCTGCTAAACCTGGATGTGACTATGAACCCTGGTTATGACAATATAAATGTAAGATTTTTAAAGTCAGCGACTAAGAAGCTACAGTACAATATCTATGCCTTTAGCTAAACTCTTTAATCTATCTTTTCAGCTTCAGAGGTCTCTGTTCACTGGGAAATAGCATACATGGTTCCAGTTCATAAATGGGATCCTACAAACAGCTGGGGATCTATAGACAAGCATCCCATTGACAAGCAAAATAAAGGAAAAATTATAACATAAACAATTGCTGGAATACTTGGAAACACACAGGGTCTTATATCCAGCCCAGCATGGCTTCAGTAGTGGAATGTAGTACCACTGCTGCCTTGGTCAGGTTTACGCATGACCTGCACCTGAATATGTGAGAGGACTGTTCACAAGGGTGGTGTTCATGGACCTGACCAAGGTATTCGACATGGTGGATCATTCCCTTCTGGGGCTACCCTTATGGAAATATGTGTGCTGTGTACATGCAGAATGCATGCCACATGCTTAACTGAGCAATGTTTGCTTGAGGTTCACATACAGTACACAAAGTGAACCTATGCGAACCAGGTCTAAAAGCAAATAAGGTTCACATGCTGTACGCTTATTTATTTATTTATTTAACAGACTTTAGGATTACAACATTTGAGTCAGGGACTCAGTTACAAAGGTTCAGCATCAGGAAAAACTAACATAAACAATACATATAGACACAGAATGGCAGCTAAAGGTTACAGTTTTTTTAGGTATACAATATTGCAGAATCAAGATCAGCTATACATTGCATAGAATGTGTTACTGAGAGCTGTATTTTACAGTTTTCAAGAGAACAATAAGTTTGCTAATGGAGGGAGTAACAGGTTTGATATTTACAGCTAAGTAGAGAATTAGACAGATATCTTGTGAGTGCAGCCAAAGTAGGCATTGTTAATAGGTAATGTTTGGTAGCCCTATCGGTCGGAGCTCAGTGGCAGGGTGGTCCCGTGAGATGATAGATAGAGGACCCAGCATTAGCTGGTACATTGGCAGTGCCGTAGGCAAGAATGTGCTCTTTGAGGGCTGACTGGAAAGGTCCTAATTTGGAGATGGAGGAGACATTGGAGACGAGTTCATTGTACCAGGCTGGGGTCCTGTGTGGGAATGACCTTTGGGCTAAGGAGGTTCTAACCCTTGGGATGGACCACACCTGTCAGTTGGCACTGCGGGTGTTCACTGAAGTGTGGGAGGATAAGAGAGAGGCAGAAATCCCCAAGGGGGTAAGCCACAGGTGTATTTTCTTTGTGAGGAGACATGTTTGATAAAATAGCCTTTCATTCAGGGTGAAGAGATTTGTCAGGGCATATAGGGTACAGGTATGGATACACTTGTCTGCCCTGGAGAGGAGTCTGCATGCTTTGTTTATGGCAAGGTGGATTTTTTTAATGGCTGTGGGTCAGCAGCTGAGTAGATAGTGAGCCCATAATTGACTAGTGAGAGGACTGAGGAGGTGACAGCTAGATTAACGGCTTCTGGAGGAAGGCAATCCTTGTGCCGATACAATAGACCTATACAGACATTTATGGCTGATGATAGAGTGTCATGTGTGAATGGAAGGAGAGGCTGGACTTAAATGTAAGGCCCAAGTATTTATATGTATGGACCTGTTCTAGAGGAAGGAGAGACTGGGAGAGGATTGTTAGCTGAGCATTCTTGGCCTTATTCAGTCAGTGGGCAAAGAACATGGTCTTTGTCTTTTTTACATTGACCACAAGTCTTTGGTCTATGAATCAGTTTTCAATCTGGTTAAATGCGTGTTGGAGGGAGGACTACAATACTGTGAGATCTGGGTGCGAGGCAAAAAGAACCACATCATCTGCATAGAGTAGTAGGTTGCTGGAGCAGGAATTGATCAAGGTGTTTAGGTAGATGCTGAATAATACAGGGCCAAAGATGGAGCCCTGGGGAACCCCAGAGCAGACTGGCAGGGTGGTTGAGAGGTTGTTGTTTAGTCTGATACATTGTGATCTAGTTGTGAGGTAACTGGCAAACCAGGTGACGAGTCCTTGGGACAGACCTATGTGGTGGAGTGTGCTTAAGAGTAAGGGGTTGGAGACTGTATCAAAGGTCTTTGATAGGTCGATGAAACATAGAAACACAGAAACATAGACATTGACAGCAGATAAGGACCGCTTGGCCCATCTAGTCTGCCCATCTCCCTACCTACAGGATAGGCCGCAGATCCTAGTTAACCAACAGCCTATTTCTTCCTACCCCCCACAAGAATTGCCTTATGTCTGTCCCATGCATTCTTGAATTCTCCCACAGGTTTAGACCTCACAACCTCCTCAGGAAGGCTGTTCCATGCATCCACTACCATCTCTGTGAAACAATACTTCCTCACATTGCCCCTGAACCACCCCTTCTATCTTTAAATTGTGTCTCCTTGTTCTTGCACATCTCTTTTTCTGAAAGATGCTACCCTCTTGGACTTTGTTGATTCCACTGAGGTACTTAAAAGTTTCTATCATGTCCCCCCTCTCCCTTCTTTCCTCAAGGGTATACATATCAAGCTCCTTTAGTCTCTCCTCATACGGCTTCTCTTGCAGACCCTGCACCATTTTAGTTGCCCTCCTCTGGACTGTCTCTATCCTGTCTATGTCCTTGCAGAGATGGGGTCTCCAGAACTGGATGCATTACTCCAGATGGGGTCTCACCAACTGTCTGTACAGAGGGATAACAACTTCCTGTTTTCTGCTGCTGATGCCTCTCCCTATGCATCCCAGTATATCCCCAGCCCTCCCTACTGCCTTCTTTTTTTTTAAAGCCTTCTTTATTGTCATTTTTGTTTTTCCACTGATCGTTTGACAAACATACACAAACGCCCAGGTTACCCCCTGGCCTCACACCCCAAAACTGAGTGAGGAAACTATGTAAAGCCATTAACTATATACATACACGGCTGCCTTGCACTACCCTCAATCACCCTCTCCATATCTATATTCGATAACAATATGTAGGACAACCTCTGCCTAGAGTAGTACATCTATATTTCAGGGTTTAGAACTCAGGTTTACTCTGCGTAGCTATAAACCATGCTTCACTGAACAGTAGCCCTTAGGGTAGTGCCCTGCAGCTGCATCCCTAGGGAAAGGAGAGAGTCCACGCCCCCCACCCACACTTAGCAGACTCTGTGGGTTCCTATAACATATCCGAATAATATCCGGAGTTATTAGGAGTAATCCAATAGGACCCACTCCAGTTATAGCATCTACTCCCTGTCTATAGGTCTTTAACTACGTACCATCAGTCAGACAGGCCTGTGCCTGGGAGAATTTAGACTGCAACGTATAGACCGCCTCCAAGGTCCTCCATCTCTTATCATAGATTCCTTTTCATCCATTTCGAAACATTTGTCTTCTAAGCCTACTCAGTGTTTTCAGCAAATCTCCTACCCACTGATCATATGAATAAATCAGATCATTTTTCCAGTGCTTCAAGACAAATGCTTTAACTAAAGAGGGCATTAGAGAAATATGACCTTTAATAAGTGTACTCGGAATAATAGTCATGTCCCCCAACACACAGATCTTTGGAACAATAAAGTCTTTATAGTTCACCACGGGGTCCATATTGTGTCTAATTTGCTCCCAAACTGGACAGATTTTAGAACAGTGCCACATGACATGGAATAAGTCCCCTGGGTTTGCACCACACCTAAAACATAGGTCTGTCTGTCTGAGACCCCTAGCACATAGCTTAGCAGGGGTATAGTATATATTAGAAACTACAAAAAACTGCATGATCTTATATTTAGGAATAGGAATAAACCTACTACTCCTCCAAACCTCTTTCCAGTCAGGCCCCTGGAGATAATGTCCTTTTTATTTTCCCAATATGAAACTTTTACAATAGTATCTCCTTCCAGAAAATCTAATAGTAGCTTATAAATCCTAGACAGGGGTCTTCTGGAATAGTCAACATCTTTAATGCAGTCCCACGTGAACGAGGGGTCCTGGCCTCCAATCCTCCCTTTCTCCATTCTGTGTATCATATTAGTAACCTGTATTTTCTTAAAGAAGTTGATTTTCTTACAGTGCTCAGGAAAGACTACCTTATCCCCTCTTAAGAAATCTGCCCATTTCAAGTTAAGCAATTGAGTGGCCCAGTGCCTCCTAATTATCTGCCCCCCAATGAGCATATTTGGGTTACCCAAAACAGGCTGCTCCCTAGAGCCCTTCTGGGCTTTCCTTTGATTTGGGGACAAGAAAGCCCACCTGGCTGACAGTGACTTATAGATTGGGGTTTGCTTTCCTCCCTCTGGTAAATCTACTGGACTGAAAAACAGTACTGCTTCTGGGCAAATTTCCAACTCTTTAAGGATCTGTCTCTCGACCTGTAACCAAGTTGGGATATATCCCCCCTCCTCCACCAATCTAGCCCATTGCCCCATTATCCCTAATTGTCCAGCTACATAGTACAGATGTAAGTCCAGAACTTTAAGACCTCCCATATTATAGGGTAGTCATAATATATTATACTTTCTCCTAGGGGGTTTAGCATTCCATAAAAAGTTGGAAATAAGCTTTTGCACTTTGATAAACCAGCATTTTGGAACGTTATATGGGGATAAATGTATTGGGTACAAAAGTCTAGGTAATAGGTTCATTTTAATCAAACCTAGTCTCACTGTCCAGTTTAGAGTGAGTTTATTCCATCTGACCATATCCGTTTTAATTACCGACAATATCTTACCTAGGTTTGCTTCGAGACCCTCATCCTCGTTGGTTGTGATCCAAATGCCTAAGTATTTGATCTTTTTCGGGGACCACTTCAATTGCAGAGGTTCGAAGTCCACCTTGTAAGTGAATACAGTGAGGGGGAGAACCTGTGTCTTACTCAGGTTTAGCTTGTAATTCGATACCCTGGAAAATCTCTCAATTATCTCTAATGCCCTCTTGAAGCTCTTTGCTGATTCCTGAAGGTGTAGCAAGATGTCATCTGCAAAGACAGAAATTTTCATTTCTGTCTCTCCAACGACAATCCCCCTGTATCACCGAGACCATCTGGATCGCCCTTAGAAGGGGTTCCAAATAGATGTTAAATAGAATTGGTGATAGGGGACATCCCTGTCTGGTCCCATTATCCAGACAGATTTCTTTTGACAAATAGCCATTACATAGAACCCTAGCCGTGGGAGCAGTGTATACATTTTTTATGCCTCTAAGAAGGCCCTCCGGGAATCCCATAGTTCTCATAGTTGCAAATAGGAAATTATGAGAAACCCTATCGGAAGGCCTTCTCGGCATCTAATGCAATTAACGCCATGGGTAAGTTAGAGTTCGAGGCCTTATGTAATATATGCTGGAGTTTCCTAAGTGCATCATGAGCCCCTCTACCTGACATAAACCCTATTTGTTCTTGATTAATTAGCCTAGGGGCAATTTTCAAAATTCTATTGGCCAATATCTTCGTCAACAACTTCAGGTCCTGATTCATCAGGTCAATAGGTCTATAACTCCCAGGGTATTCTTTGGGCTTGTCCAGCTTTGGGATGAGTGTGATATAGGCCTGATACAGCGGCGGGTGTGGAACCCCTTCTTGCATAATATTTGAAAATAATTCCTTCAACAGAGGCAATATAGTTGTAGCATGAGTTTTATAAAATTGTGCCGTTAGACCATCAGGTCCCGGTGTCTTACCTTTCGGGAGTGAATTGATTACCTCCAATATTTCTGAATCCAAAATAGGGGCAGCTAGCCACTGAGCTTGTTCTGGGTCCAATTTTGGAAGAGATATACCTCAAAAATCCATAATATCTCCTCTGACCGAAACACCCCCTGATAAATCTCCGCGAAGTAGGCCGCGAAGGCATCAGCCATTTTCTGGGGCTCTGTTATTATTTCCCCCTGGAAGCTTATAATTGGAATCACATGAGCCTCCCATTCTTTTATTCTATTTGCCAAAAGCCTTCCAGGAGTATTCCCCTGCATTAGATAATTAGCCTGAATCTTTTCTGCCCACTGATCCAACTTACCATAGAGAATGCTTGCGTCTCTTCTCTTAATTCCTTAAGCTCTAGGTCCAGCCCCTCAGAATTACCCTCTAAGGGAGCCAGAGAGTCGATAGCACCCAGAATAAACTCTTCCCTCTCCTTCTCATACTGTTCCTTCTAGCCGTGAACCTCTGGGCTAAACCTGAGTATAAAACTTTACAGGTGGGCCATCTTAATCTCGTGTCTGATAGTGTTGGAATTTGGGTCTGAATGATCTCCACTAATGCCTGCTCTAATCTCGGTAATATATTTTCATCTACTAATAAAGAATTGTCGAGTCTCCATCTGTATGGTTTCCTTGGGAGAGTTTCCATCATCCAGGTCAATGGGACTGGAGAGTGGTCAGATAATATTCTAGTATGAGTGATCAGCTCCCTCACCCCCTGGATTGCTTCTTTATTAACAAAAACAAATTGATTCTTAAATGAGTTTTGTGTGCCCCCGAGTAGAAAGTCATGGTGTGGTCACCTTTGCTACATACCCTAATTGGGTCCACCAGCACTGCCACCTCCAGGAGTTTGGCCACAGCTACCTGTGCAGTAGATGGAGGCCGCACTGAAGAGGGCTTTTTATCCACTCTATTATTAGAGCAAAGGTTCCAGTCTCCTGCTAGGATTAGAGGATGGGGTGAAAATAGGGCTATATCCACTTCCACTGAAGCAAAAAAGTCTGGGTTAGGTGGTGTGGGAGCATATATAGAGGCGATCGATATTAATTTATCCATAATGGTCCCCGTGACATAGATCCCTCGATAGTCTTCCCTAGTTTTAACCTGCAGGACCATAAACGGACAGTCTTTTCCAATCAGGACCGCTACCCCCCCCGAGGCTTTAGCATTTCCATCTCCAAAAACCTGTCCAACCCACAGTTTCTTTAAGAGACCCAGCTCGTCCTTTAATAGATGGGTCTCCTGCAAAGCAACGATTTGAGCTCCCAGCTGGTGAATATGTTTTAATATCACCATTCTCTTCCTTCTCCCTCTGAGGCCTTTAACATTCCAAGTGATAATTTTAATATTGATCATGCAATTTTGTTAATACCCCTGCTTCTCGCTCCATCAGAATCTGCCTTATGATATATGTAGGTCGTGGACTCTCTCCCCTCCCTCTCCCAATAATCCCACCACCCCCCCCAAATCTCTGATCCTTCGATCGTCCTCCTAACCAAATAGATACGTAGATGAGCCATCTACTGAGCGGACCCCCAGATCATCCAAATCCTTACCACCAACTCTATATCTACTTAATTCCCTTAAATGTACGCCCTTCCCTCCCTACTGCCTTCTCACATTGCTTGGTAACCTTAAGGTCATCTGGCTAACCTTAAGGTCATCTGATATGATTACCCCCAGGTCCCTTTCCTTTTTTGTTGTTGTTACTACCTCCCCCCCATTGTGTATTCTTCCCTGGGTTCTTGTTTCCCAGGTGCATTATTTTGCACTTCTTTGCATTGAATCCTAGCTGCTATACTTCTGACCATTCCTCCAACCTTGCCAAGTCCCTTCTCATCCTTTCCACACCTCCTTGTGTATCAACCCTGCTGCAGATCTTTGTGTCATCTGCAAAAAGGCATACTTTTCCTTCCAGTCCCTCTGCAATGTCACTGATGAAGACATTAAAAAGGACTGGACCCAATACTGAACCCTGCGGTACCCCACTAGTAACCCCTCTTTCTTCAGAGTGGAATCCATTTACAATTACCTGTTATCCTGTTGTGCAGCCAATGTTTTACCCAGGCTACCACCCTGGGACCCACTCCCAGGCTGGTTAATTTGACTATTAATCTTTGTGTGGGACTGTGTCAAATGCCTTGCTAAAGTCTAGGTAGGCCATGTCCACAGCCCTCCCGGTCTACTACTTTGGTCACCCAGTCAAAGAAATCTATTAGATTCATCTGACATGACCTTCCGCTGTGAACCCATGCCCCTTGGGTCCTGTGCCCCACTGGCCTCTAGGTACTCAACTATTCTTTCCTTGAAGTGACTCCATCACTTTCCCTACCACAGAGGTCAGACTGACAGATCTGTAGTTTCCTGCCTCTGTCTGGGTCCCACTTTTGTGAAGGGAATCACATCCGCCTTCCTCCAGTCCTTGGGTACCACACATCCTCCCATGATTTATTAAAAGAGTAGCCAGTGGTTTCACTAGTTCCCTCCTTAATTCTTTTAGAATTCTGGGGTGAATTCCATCAGGACCCATTGCTTTGTCCACCTTCAGTTTTAGGAGTTCTTGCAGAACCCTTTCTTCTGTGAAAGGACTGGGATCGACCCCCTATCAAGAGTGCTTCTGTTAATTGGATTAGGCACTTCCCCCTCCTCTTTTGTAAATACTGAGCAGAAATATTCATTCAGTATCCCTGCTTTTTCACTGTACCTCTCTGCCCACCCACCGTTCATTCTATTCAGCCTCACTATCCCTCCGTGAAAACTGCTCCAGCTAGGTGTTTTCTATCCAGGTCAGAGTGAATAAAATTAGAGAACTTAGTGAGAGCCATAATTGTACTGTGCCCAGATCTGAAGCCATGCTGCTCACTGCAAAGTAGGTTATGAGCAAACAGGTACTCAGTGAGTTGGGTGGCTATAATTTTTTCGAGAACTTTCGAGAGTGGTGGGAGAATGGATATGAGACGGTAGTTATTGGGGGAGGTGCTGTCACCACTCTTCAATATTGGGGTGACTGTGGCAGTCTTCCAGGCTGTGGGGAACTGCACCAGAGTTAGGGAGCAGTTAATGAGGTCAGTCAGTGGGGAGAGGACTGTATCCAGTACTAGATGTAGGATTCTCAAATCGAAAGAGTCTTTACAATAATAAGAACCACTGAGTGCTTTAATGAGAAAAGGCCTTGCCCCATTCATAGAGATCACTCTGGGATGGAAGTGGGGACGCTGGGTGTTAGGGGGCGGAGTTGTAGGAGTGGGGTCAAAGAAGTTATTTGGGAGTACTGCACTAAGGTCAGAGAATGAAGAGTTGAAGCAGTTGGTGATAGGGACATTGTTGACAGTTAGTGGAGGGAGAGCCGGGATTTGCCATTGAGTTCTTTGATATTGTCCCAGAACAACGAAGCATTCCCCCAGGAGGAGGCAAGGGTCATTTTGTAGTAGCCCGATTTGGCCTGTTTAATGGCCCAAGTGCATCTGTTACGAGCTGCTTTATAGGCTTGCCTGTCTGCCTGTGTGCCAGATGTGGCTGCTTTATGCCAGAGATCATCTCTGTGCTTTAGCTGTTGGAGCAGTGCAGGCATGACCCAGGGGGCATTACGTTTCTTGGATTACACTTTTGCTAGTGGGGCATAGATGTCACATGCTTTATTAAAAGAACAGGTGAAATAATCAAGGGCTTCATCTATAGTAGGGGCCCAGGAGATGGGGGGACCAGTCCCATTGAGTTAAATATTTTCTTAGTTTTGTGAGGCCTCCGGGTCAGAGACAATGGCGGACAATATAGTTTGGTTTGGATTTCTGCTAAAGACATGACCAGGAAAAGAGGATGGGTGAGTGATCACTTAGGGAGTCTGGAAGGACCACCAGGTCAGAGGTTCTGTAGGGACGGTTGGTGAGGAGAAGGTCGATCAGGGTGCTAGAGCAATTAGTGGGGTTCACCCTGGTAAGTTGGCTGATCAGCTGGGTCAGGTCCAGTGCAGCGAAGGTGTCCTTGGCATGGGAAGTCAAACTGGCAAGCCAGTTCACATTAAAGTATCCAACTATGATGTTTTCAGTTTTGGTGCAGGGGGGGAGATGGCGATGTAGTTAGCAAGGGATTGTATAGCAGGATCTTGGTTTCTTGGGGGTACATATGCAGCAGTAAGAATTACAGGAGCTCTGGAGGGATCTGGAGTAAGTTCTAATGATAAGGCTTGGGCCCACGGTCTAATGGAGGTATTGGAAGGGGCATGGCATATCATGGAGGCACAGACATACACAGCACACACCCTCCACCATGTTTGCCCATTCTGTCTGCTCTGTGAAAGATGAAGACAGAGAGGGCAACCCAAGAGTCAGGTGTATTTTTGGGGAGCCAGATTTCTGTCAGTGCTAGCACATCTAGCTGATGTTGCAGTATCCAGCAATGGAGACCTGCTGTCTTCTGGTTAAGCTGCAAATGTTCATTGCAGCTATTCTAAACCCGTGGTGTGATAGGCTAGGGCGGGACAAGATGGGGCCCGGGTTAGGATGAACATTTCCCGAAATTAGTAGGAGTATGGCAAAGACTCTGAGAAGAGCAAAAGATTATTGCCTTATTGTCAAGGACAGCTGACACCTACTTATAGTGCAGGTTATAGAAGGTATGGCCAGGGTGATAAGGATTGGAAAAGATAGGAATGTGTCCCGGCATGGAGGTTGATGGTGGCACATGACTGCAGGGAGATATGTAGGGGGAGATCGGGAATGCATGAGAGGTAATGGCAGTGTGGGTGGCAGTCGGTGATGGTTCGTGGAAGTGGGAGATGTGGGAAGAAGACCCTTGAGGGGAGGGCTAAGAGGTCCGAGAAGTAGGATAGTAAGAGCGATCAGTAGGAGCCTGGGTGGTCCGCGTGACAATGGGTGCCCAGCAAGTGGCGATAAGGGGGCAGTGGCCCAGTGTCGGTATGAGGGGGGTACTCCGATACCCATAATTGTGGTGGTCTCTATGGCACAGCAATAGGGTGACTGACTATGGTTTGTTAGGGTGTAGAAATTTGCTTTAGTGAAGAAGGACCCAGGATGAGAAGTGCTTAGCGGAGAGCAGTGGGAAGAGGAATGCAACCTCCAAGAGTTGTTGCCCTCTAGTGACTTTGCAGTATAATTTGCAAATGGAAAAGTAGAAAGCAGTTCTTGTATTAAAAAAGAAACAGTTCAGGAATGGTACAGTCAAGAGCCAATAAGAGAAAGGGGATAGTGTTATGCCTAATCAGAGCTCAGGAGCAGTAGTAGAGCAGCCAAATGGCCTGAAAGGCAAAAAGTGCCAAATTCAATCCGGTTGATAGCCGTGGGCTGCTCTTCCAAATGTGTATCTGGTTGTAGGCTGAGAGGCAGGTGGGTCAGTGCAGAACAGCCATTGGGTTCAGTGCAGCTCCTGTGGCTTGCAGGAGGAAGCAGTCACCTGTACTGGACAGGATGCCTGGTTGTAGGCCGAGAGGCAGGCGGGTCAGCGCAGAGCAGCTGTTGGGTTCAGAGCAGCTCTTGCGGCTTTCAGGAGGAGACAGTCACCCGTACTGGATAGGATGCCTGGTTGCAGGCTGAGAGGCAGGTGGGTCAGCGCAGGACAGCTATTGGGTTCAGAGCAGCTTGCAGGAAATAAGTACGTAAACAAATTAAAATATAAGGAGTGGAATTTGGTAGAATTGCATCTTGGTTCAAAGAAAGCAGACAGGTAGTAAATCAAAAGAAAACTAAAAATGGAAATTACGTACTTACCGAAATTACTGATCTTTTTGAACAGTCTCCATCACACATTCACACTAGTGGGATAGCACCAGAGGTGCTAGGACCAAGTGGGAGCCTAAAATTTTCTGAAGGGTCGGTGCCAAGACAAGACCACGCATGTGCGGTGCCTCGAGACTAACTTGCTCCTGTGTAGGCTATCTCGGCATCTATCCTCCAACCGCCTCAGTACCTTTTCAACGAGGTGGTGCAGCGTAACTAATGAGAATAACTCAGCCTGAGTTTCTGGGCCTGAGAGGGCCCAGATGGCCTTTGCAAGAAAGTTCAAAGAATAATGTCCTCACAGTCTGAACCATAGGACCATGAAGACTAGGAAAGAAAATGGGTGAACCCAGGGGATGGTGGGTGGGCATGTGAATGAGTGATGGAGACTATCCAAGAAGATCAATAATTATGGCAAATACGTAATTTTCTTGTCTTCCTGGACTAAGTCTCCATCACTCATTCACACTAGTGGGAGAGTACCGAGCTAAAACCAACAACCCTGAGTAGGGTGGTAGGAGATAGGGTTCACTCAGAAAGGACAGCCAAGGACTGTCCTGCTAGTAAAAAGAGCTGTCTTGTAAAGAACAACTAGAACATAGTGCCTACAAGATAAGCACTTGAATTGTAACTCGCCACTTTGCAGACAACTGCAATGGACGCAAAATGAAAGTCTGCCAGGAAGCCACAACCACTGTAGGAGAGCAGCAAGAACCTGGCCTCACAATTTGGTCTAGGACTAAAATTAATAGTGTCAAAGACATGTACTGATGTAACGTAAAGGGACCTCAGGAACTGAAAGATTTGGAGGTAAAGTCTACTGGTTCAGGGTAGACCGGAAAGTGCAGATGGAAACCCCCACTATCAAGTATGGCTGCCCTGTAAACAACAGGTCCAGGAGCACTTGAACCCCTTACTTGGTGAGAAAAGGGGTCCCGGTGAGGTTAGCCCATCAAGGAGAACGGTCTCCACTTAGTCACAGGAACCTTCCTGATGGAAGGCCAAGCATGACTTAGAAGCCTCTCGTGGTTGTCTAGTAGAACCAGATCCTACCCACTGCAGATTCCAAGGGAATCATCCTGCCCCTGTTTGAACAACTGTAGTAGCAGTCTGTGAACTCAGGGAAGAATGGAAAAAGTGTACAGGAGGACGTGTCCACTGTGGGAAAAAAAACATTCTGATAGAAAAAAAAAAACGGGCTGGATTTCTAAGACAAATAGATGCAGATGTGCATCAAGGAGGGACACAGCAGAACCAAGTTAAGGCTAACCCATTTGTTTAAGTGACTGAAAAAGGCAGTTACTCAATGGGGTGAGGCGCTACCCACTCTTGCCTCACTGAAGGGAGTAGGAAAGGATTCTAGTTTGTTTGCTGAAAAACAAACATCATAGCTCCATCACGCACTTGAAGAGGATAGCTTCGTGAGCGACTGACATGGACCAGTGTGCAGGAATCGAAGGTGTGAATATTTGAGAAGCTACCTCATAAAAAAGACCTATCTGACCTTCCGTCAAGAAGGAGAAAATCATCTGTTAAGTTAAGCAAGCAAGGAAGTAGGAACCTGAGTTCCGACTCGGTGGAGAGTCGCTTCTGCTGCTGCAAGGCTCTGCTCCAGAGAAGAAAGCCTGATAAAAAGAAAGGGGAATTAACAGACTAGGCAGTTGCCTAGGTCTAGGAAATGTCTCTGAATGAGAGAAATCACTCTTAGAGAAAGAGATGACCCATACCACTGCCAGATTGGACTCCCCCTAGGGGAAGAAGAAGTCAGGTACTCTTTACCATACTCTGGAGACGAGCGCCTCAGGGACTGAGGTGGAACCTGACCAGATTCAAAAAGGGGGGAATCGGGTAATTTCAGCTAGTGCTGTGATAAAAATTATCTTTTTTTTTTAGTCTGAGCCTAACAAGACTTTCAGGCTGCTATTTCGCAAGAATTGTCTTGATACAAAATGACGAAAATGTTCTCCATCTGAGTGCAGAACGAGCCTGAGCGTCCATACTGAAATCATGACCGGACTAATAATCTCAGCTGGAGAGATATTAACCACCTGTGCCGAAGAAGCTACCAAAGGGGCAATATCACAAGGGGGCTATATGCCCCTATCAAAGGAGCGGAAGAGCCAGAGTGGCTCCCTACCATTAAATTAGAATGTTCCACAGAGTGTAACTGTCTTGACAATTGAAAAAGTCTAGAAGCAGAAGTGTATGGTCCACAGATGCAGAGTGAAATACTATAGTTGACCCCATTACTGAGGAACTACTCAAAAGATTTTCCATCATGGACTCTGATGATAGAGAGGACGTGCCCTTCAATATATAAAATGAGTCGTCCGATGTATTACTGACCAGAAAGACAGGGAAAGACCCATCTAGATGCACTTCTACCCTGGAAGGACCTCCAAGAGAGGTCTAGGAAAGAGCCACTAGGACTCCGCCATCAGGAAGGATGTCGAGGAGCGTGGTACCACGTAGGAAGCTGAGAAAGTGCTGAGCAGAATGAGATTCCACTGGCAGAGCAGTACAGCAGAGTTCCATCAGCAGAAAACCGCTGGATGACACAAGATCCCACATAGACCACCACTCACTAAGATGTGTGGAAAAAATAATCCGCCGAACAGGAGTTCATTCTGCAATGAGCACCCTGCCACAAGTTCTGTGGAGAGGAAGTTCGAAAAAGAAAAATGTGTCACTAATTCTGCCATACAGCACCCACTAGCACCTGTGTGACACCAGCATCACTCATGGCACAGGCGGGCACCAATCAGTGCTTATACCAACCTGGGTGATACCTGAGGGCAGCCACGAGCAGTACCTGCAGACACCCCCGGCACCCATGTAGCAATGGCACCTGAGGACACCCCAGACACCCATGGCACCATGACACCCATGGCACCATGGTACCCATGGCAAGAATGGCTCCCAAGGGCACCAGTGGCACCCATTGGCACCTGTGGTACCCATGGCACCCGTGGGTAATCACGGCACTACCTGTGGTACCCACAGGTGCTCTTGGCATGACCAATGGCACTCATAGCACTTGCGGGTGCCTGTGGCACCACCCACGGGTGGATGGCACATGTCCGCTGGTGCATGGTGCCACCTGCAAGTATCCAGCACCACCCGCAGGTGCCCAGCATCACCCGAGGGTGCCTGGCACCACTCGCGGTTGCCCAGAACCACCCACAGGTGCACAGCACCCCCTAGACACCCACGGCACCACAGACAGCACCGATAACCAATGGCAGCAACAACAGCATCCACGACACTGCACAGAGTGATGGCACCGACCCATGGTGCTGACTAAGGCACGGCGCCGACCAAGACACCGAATCTCGGCGCCGACCAAGGTACCAAGCCCCGGCTCCTAGGCATGGTGCCGACCAAGGCACCGAGCCACGGCACCGAACCACAGCGCCAAAGGAAATGCCAATGGAAATCCTGAGATGGGGAGAAGGAAAAAGGTGGTGTCCATGCCGGCCCCTGCATGGAAAAGGGAGAGTGGGGTAGGCACGAGGAGTTGACATGATGGCAAAGGCACCAAGAGGGCACCTCGCTCATTGTGATCCAATCAACCCGGCTCCGGTCCAACAGCTCCGAGGCCTGGAGGTCCTGAAATCAGGAACGGAACCAGGAAAACTGAAAAGTCAAATCCCCTGCTCCATAGCAGCGGCCCAGAGGTGAAACTGCCCACTGGCGACTCCAACGAGGACAGAGATGGAGCTCAGAGTCAAGAATGCAGCCATTAGGAGTGGGGCCAAGAGGAACCCACCAAAGTTGTTCAGGTCCCTCGCCCCTCCCGACGAGCAATACTCGTGCAGACATACCAACGTGCAACCTCAAGTGGCACCGATTCTTCTTCCCCCAGCGAGGAAGAGGAGCTCGAGGTTAAGCAAAGCCGGATCCCCAGAACTGCTAGATTTGTGCTTCAGAGGACTGTCTTCCCTCCCGAGCACAGGACTGTCCGTAGTTAGACCCCCCGCTGTTAATTAAAGGCGGCACACCGGACACAGCCCCTCTGCCATAAAAACTTTCAAACAAAGTCCTCCTTCCGTCACCGCTACCATCTAAGGACAACTCCATTGATGGCAGGAAAGAATTTATTTTTCTTCTTCATAATCTTCTTCTTGTTTGTAAAATAAGAAATTACTACTTTAAATACTAAATTAAATGTTAAAAGCTGCTGTCGTATAGACAAAAACTTAGACTCTGGCAGATGAGCGATGTCGACAACCAAGCGCACTCAACGGCGGGAGAAAAGGAACTGAGGCTGTTGGAGGGTTGACGCTGAGATAGCCTACACAGGCGAGAGCCAGTCTCGCAGTGCTGCACATGCATGGTCCTGTCTCGGCGCCGACCCTTCAGAAAATATTAGGTTCCTGCTTGGTCCTAGCGCCTCCAGCATTATCCCACTAGTGTGAATGAGTGATGGAGACTTAGTCCAAGAAGATCTACACTTTTTAGCCCTACACAGTAACCCCCCCCCTCAAAATAACATCATGAATTTCCATGTTTAAACAAGTGGTGGTAACATAGTTCAAGTACCCGGGGGTGTACCTGGACTCCCAACTCTCTTATGATTTCCATGTTAACCATATTTTGAAGCTTGCAGGAGGAGGCAGTCACCCACACTGGACAGGTTTGACATGTGTGCAGCAGGTAAGCTGATGTGAACATCTTCTAAAGATCACACCAGGTTTGCATGTTGCATGCTTGACATGAGTGCAGCAGTTAAGCTGATGGGAACATCATTAAAAATCACATCAAGTTCAGAAGCTGCTTGCTTGTCATATGTGCAGCAGGTAAGCTGGTGCAAATCTCATCTAAAAAACACATCAGTTTCTATTTTTTATACCACTGCTAGCAATTAGAGCCATTAAAATACATTGCCATTGAGTTCACATTACAATTAGGTACACTCATTAATTCTGATCCTTTTACAAGTTATTTAAGGGGTTTTGATTTTTGTCATTAAATTGCTATTAATTTGTGAAGCATTGTTTGCTTACTACATTAAATGCCTAGGATATACTCAGCCAACATCCCTCATTCCAGATGTGCGAAGAGGGGCCTCTGTGTTGTGAAGCCTGACCTCTTTGCATAAGGGGCTGTGCAAATCCCCTTATGCATATTTAGTGCTACAAATTTGTTTCTTCATGACTGTTTCAGCTCATTTACTGTCCCTTTGTCATTCTGTATGGAGCATGTACACTATGGCCAAGCACTCTTTGTGCTGAGTAGGGTCTTGGAAGCATGCACCATAACTCACATTTTGTCACTGAAATGAGGGACATGGAAAGTCAAAATGAGGGACAATGAGGGACACTAGCATACATGATGATCAGGACACATCCTGAAACATGGAGATACAGTACTTCAGAACACAGTGGAAACCATTGTATTTACTTGTACCGATATTAGCACATGAGAATGAATTTCTACAATAAAGCAGGGGTGCCATTTAGATAGGACAGAGAGGAGCAGTTGTCCCCCAGCCCCGCATTTGTGCCTAGGTTGTTCTTATGGTGTGGAAATAATGGCATTACATTTGATACATAGATGTTGATGGCAGATTTGGATTTAATCTTTTGCACAATAAGTGCCCCCTGGCCTGTGTACGCGCACACTGCAGGTGCACTTCTGACTCAACTGTGTCTGCATTGTGTTATCCACTCTCTCTCCACCTATTAGCAGTGGCACCATCACATGTGACGTGGAGGAGCTCCAGCCAAGCAAGAGTACATGAGTCATGTGAGTGCGACACTGTCTTTCCCACCACAGAGTAGACAGGCTGCACACTACAGCTTGGAGGACTCAATAAGCACTGAACTCTCAACAGTAGTGTTGTGGAGCTATATTTTTGTTGGTCTACTCTTGAATCACCATCTCCCCTGATGGCTGAAGGGCAGAGGGTGAGCTAGAAGCCAACTCGAGACTAGGCTGCCTACATACTCTACTAGGCTCGCTTCGCAAAAAAACAGCACAGACCCCCACAGCAGCAAGCTAGGCCTAGCAGCAGTGGTGACAGTGGTGTGGACAGCCATCATAGGCCTTGATCAGTGCACTGTGGCAGCAGCCAAGCAAGAAGCAATCAACACAGGATGGGTCAGTTCAGTTGGTGAGGTGACTTGGTCGCAGACCATGTTGGGGACCTGGGATGGTTGGTTCCAGCATCCAGCTTTGGCAGAAAGACAGAGGAGAGAAGGAGCAGACTGAAAACTGAAAACTGGGTGGGTGGCAGACTGGGTCAGGCTGCAGGTTCTGACCAGATGGCTGGGTAAGTAAAAGTAAATCATTTTTTTACACGGGGATGTAGGAAGGAGGAAGGACTGAAATACTGATGTTTTTCATGTCTCTTCACCTTTGGGCAACTTCATGATCCATATGGGATGGGTATTGAATGGAATGGAGTCAGGGAGAGAAACTGGGACAACTTTTTTGGGGGGATGGTAGGACATCAGCCAGGAAAAAAATTGGTTAGTAACTGGGTGAGTTTAAGCCCAAATCAGATGCACTGCTCCAGGGTATAGACAGATGAATCTTACATATTTGAATTTTTCTGATTTGCATATCACTTTTCAGTCACATCAAATAAGTTTCACATTTTAGAGACATTCAAGACATTATAGAGCTTGCCACCTAGGGGCTAACTAACACCTGGCCTCCACTGGCTGTTGGCTCTTCCCTGCTGAAATCAGAAATTGTGCCCCTGTCATAAAGTCTAAATTTAAAGGACATCCTCTGTGTGAGCAGCATGTTTTCCATGAGGGATGGATGAGGGGCAGAGCAGATTTCAGGGGTAAAATGAGGGTCATTCCTTTCATTCAGGGCTAGTTGAACAGTATGGTATGCACAGATTATTGGAGCCCCACTATAGTCAAGCTTATGCCCCCACCCCAGTGAAGCTGACATCCACATCCCCATGATCAGCCACATTATGACATAGGGCAAAGGAGACTGCAGGGCGTGCACCATTGAAATGAATGGAGATATTTTTTATTACTATTTTAAATTATTGATTGAGAGTTGGAAATTAATGAAGGCCACCACTCGACTAACAACAAGGGCCTCCAACTCACCATCATAATGTATAAAATAGCAATAAAAAAATAATTCATTTCAAGGTGATATGTCCCAGCACTCTTACCCATTGGCATCATCTCTTAAAGACTCCTGCTTCTGGCTCTCTAGTACTCAAGTAAGAGATTTTTAACATATGTCTATGCTCGGTGGGTTGTCTGTAGCAGCATGACTGCACCTGCTACAGTGTGTGTGCATGGGGGGAGGGGCTGGCCATGTGGTGAATGGGCATCAAGTTATTGCTGCTTTTGTGTTTGTCACTTAACATCTGTTTGCATGGAAGCATTCCAAACTATGGAGAGAAAATAGTAGGAGTACAGGCCAGATGGAAATAATTAAGTTGTTTTGTGGGTAATTGTGTGTATTAGGGATGGGAAGAGCCTCATGTGTTTTTCCATTGGTATATGTGCTATAGTTCAGCTGTGTAGCTCAGATGAAGGGGGACAAAAAAACTAAAAAATGTAACAGTGTCTATAAGCATGCCACATGTGTGCAGATGAATTCAGATTTGTATTGAATCACAAGTGAGCCATATGTGTGCAAGCATCATGTCTTAGTAGTTAAAGGCACTGAACTGCAAACCAGGAGACTTGGAGGCCTGAAGACCTGGGTTTGAATCTCATTAACCCCCACTTGTACAGCATGTAGTGTGATCCTGAGCAAACCACTTAACTTTTATGTGTGCAGTTAACAGTGACCATTTGTTTTTTGCATGCATGTCACATGCATGAAGTCTGTTCCAATTTAACATAAAAAGCATGCTTTCCACACCTGCTTGCTGCAAGCATGCCACATGCACGTAATTGGTTCCAATTTAACATTTAAATTATGTTTTCAGCATGCATATTACATGGGTAGTTTATGCGACGCAGCATGAAAATATTTCATATGATTACTTCTGTAAGGGAAGGCTGGCATGATTAGGGTTGGGTGCTCAGTGGTTGGATGGATTGTCTAACTGACAGGAAAACAGACCGTTAAGGTGAATGGTGCATTATCTACAACAACACCTGCGACTTATGGGATTCTACAGGGATCCATATATGGACCCTGCTATTTTCATTATTTATAAACAATCTGTCTATAGTCTGTATTCATTCTAAAATTATTCTGTATGCAGATGATGTGGTACTGTATTCTGTAAATAAGAATGTAAACAAATTAAAATATAAGGAAGTGGAATTTAGTAGAAAGCAGACAGGTAGTAATTCAAAAGAAAACTGAAAATTAAAACTACACTTTTAGCCCTGCACAGTACCCCCAAACAATATCACCATGAATTTCCAAGTTACAACAAGTGGTGGTAACATAGTTCAAGCACCCGGGGGTGTACCTGGACTCCCACCTCTCTTATGATTTCTATGTTAACCATATTTTGAAGCAATTCAATAAAAATACTGGGAGCTTTGTATGGTATTAGTGGCCTCCTTACAGATGACACTGGAAAAGATTGCTCAGAACTGTCTGTTGCCATCAATTGAATACCAAAGTTTTGTCTGGGGGGAGGAATAACTGGTAAAATACAAAAACCCATAATAATGTATAATGCAGTCTGAAAGGTCACTTTGCAAGTGAAATAAATTCAAACACCACGGTGAAATGTATAGAAAATTAATGGGGTTATCACCAATGGATTGAGACATGTTTGTTATTGGTAGTCTGATTTCAAAATAATATCAATGAGAAATAGCGGACCTGTATCTGAAATGGTAAAATTCATTAGTGTGGAACATAGATTGTGATCATCAAATGTACCAACTGCTCCCTTTATGCAAACTGTTGATATTCCACCCATTTTCAGGCAAGCCAAAAGAAAAAATTACTCACCTTAGTAATTGCTTTTCTTCTCATGGAGTCTTGCTATAATTGGGACTTATTGCAGTTAGCCACTGCACTTGAACTGCCCGAGAGGAAGAGTTAACTCCAGAGAATCTGAGTTTGTAGAGCTATACCAAACTCTATCTGGGCAGTTTCAAAATGAAACTGTCAGATCTTTGAAGCTAACACTAAGCAACAAGTCTGTGTGGAAAGCTCTACACTAGCCAAATGGCTACCTACTAGTAGTAATAACAACAATATAAACAACAATAGGAACAACAATAACAATAAAAAGAATGAATAATGGTATTATGTTTTCCCCTGACAAGCACTATTGGACCCCTTCCCCACAGACTCAAGTCCAGGAAGGGGCCAACAAATCACTCAACACAGAAAACCCTAGTTCCCTAACCCTAAATAAAGAGGTGAAGGGAAGAACTACAATGGCATGACACAGTGCTTGCACTAATTTGCCACCCCACCCCAGTAGAAGTTCTGAGAGGGGCAGGTTGGGGGTGGTCCTAATAGCAAGACTCCATGAGAAGAAAAGCAATTACTAAGGTGAGTAATTTTTCTTCAAACACCAATGAAGTCTTGCTATATTAGGACTTATTGCAGATTACACAGCAGTACCTCCATGGAGGAGGGTCAAAACCTACTTAGGAAATAGGCTCTGAAGCACAGCTGTGCAAAAAGCGAGCATCTCCTGGACAGAAATCCAGGGAATAATACTTGTAAAAGTGTGAACTGTCTTCCAAGTAACAGCTCGACAGATTTCCAGAATGGGAATATCTCTAGCAGCCGCTAGATATGCAGCTGTACACCTGGTGGAGTGAGCCCTCAGTCCTGAGGGGGCTCTCCTACCTAGTCTTTGATAACAAAATGGATACAAGAGACAATCCATCTTGCAATTGTCCTCTTAGTGGCAGGTTCCTTTGCCAACCTCGCCTAGGTAAGGAAGAGTTGGAGGATTGAACCTGTGACCCTTAGTGCGTTACAAATAGTAGCATAATGCTCTTTTGACGTCCAAGCTGTGCAGTCTCCTCTCACCTGAGGAAGAATGCTCAGTGAAAAATCCTGGGAGAGAGATGGGTTGGTTCAGGTGGAAACCTGAAACCATTAGGACAAACCCTGTGTTAGTCCTAGGGACTGTCTTATCCCTGTGGGAGAAAAATCTTCTTCCACTGCCAGGGCCTGTAGTTCACTTTTGCATCTGGCAGAAGTGAAACCACCAGAAAAAACATTTTCCAAGTGAGAAGCTTGAGCTCTGCTGGGGACAGAGGGTCCAAGGGTTTGCATTAACTGAGCAATGCAAACATTCAGGCTCCATGCAGGAGCTGGTTCCCGAAAAGGAGAGGTTGGTGTGAAGCAACCCCTTAAAAACTGGAAAACACAGGTTGAGAAGAAAAGGAAGCAGGCTTCCCTGCTTGCAGAAAAACAGAGACAGCTGCCAGAGGAACCCTTAAGGTAGCTGGCCCAAGACCTAAGGAATTTAAAATGGACCAAAAGTCCAGAAAATGGGCAGATAAGCAGACTGTGGTATTATCTGCTTCTCAGCACTCAGACTGAAAACCTGTTCCACTTAGAATTGTAAGTGGCCCAGTGAAAAAGCTTCCTTGAAGCCTTTAAAATATCCGCGACACCTTGAAAAGGTAAATCAGCAATTCTAACTCCTCAAGAGCTGCCTTGAGAAGGAGGAATTTGAGGTTCGATACCACACTCTCCCTTGTGCAAAGGCCAGTAAGTCGTGGACTCTGGGCAAGCTCAGGGTAGAAGGTGGACTGTCAAGGACAGAGACAATGGGTACCAGGGCTGTCTGGCCCAGTTTGGAACAATCAGAATCGCTTTGCAGGGCTGAGATCTGATTTTACTAGTACCCTGAAAGAAAGGGAAAAAGGAGGAAAGGTGTACAGAAACTTCCCTTTCCAATCCAAGTGAAAAGCGTCCAGGGTGGCTGATCCCAGCACTGGAGGCCTCAACAAAACAGAGAAAGTTAGTGGTTATCTGGGGCTGCGAAAAGATCTATCTGAAAATGAACCCCATCTGGCAAGGACTGAACCCAGCACCTGAGGATTCAGAGCCCAATCGTGATGGCCCTGAGAATCCTGCTGAGGGCATCTGCCAGGGCATTGTCCTTCCCTGGGAGGTGAACTGCTATCAGGGAGGTGTTCAGGAGTAAGCCAGAGACCACCACTTCATTGCTTGGTGCACAAGGCTGATGACCGAGTGCCCCCTGCCTGTTGATATACCACATTATTGTGGTGTTGTCTGTCTGACTTGAACTACCTTGTTCTGAACAGAAGCTGAAAACTCCTAAGAGCTAGAAGACAGCTCTGAGTTCCAAAAATTGATGTGGAGCAGAGATTCCTAGGAGACCACACTCCCTCGTGGACAGGTCGCCTAGCAGAGCTCCTCACCCTAACACAGGAGCATCCGTGGTGAGGGAATGAGGAGGACCCTAGTTTTAGATTGCTTTGATCCTGCCACCAGTGTAAGGCCAGGATCAGGGATTGGTCACTAGAACCAATTTGGAAGGAATCCTCCTTTGGGACCAATAGGCCCTCAGATGGAACTAAATGTCCCTCATCTGGAATCTTGCTCCCTGCACTACAGCTGTGGAAGCAGCCATGTGCCCTAGTAGTTGTAGCAAATGCTATGCTGGTCAAGAGACCATAGAGTAATGGAAGATGCCAGGGCAAAGAGACTGCCTACCCTTTCAGGGGAGAAATGCCCTGGCTAACTTTGTGTTCAACTCTGCCCCTATGAAAGTTAGTACCTGAACTGGTTCGAGAACTGACTTTGGTAAATTCAGCAGGAATCCCAGAAAGGTGAGAAGCTGCTGGGTGACTTGCAAGTGGGATTTTACTTGATCTGGAGACTGACCCACTAGAGCCAGTCATCCAGGAAAGGAAACAAAGCAATCCTTGCCTTCTTAAAAGAGCCACTACCACAGCTAGAATTTCAATACCCTTGCGCAGAGATAAGGCCGAAGGGCATTGCCCTGAACTGGTAGTGGCCTGAGGGTAACCTGAGGTACTTTTGGTGAGAAGGCCTGATCAAAACATGAAAAATAGGCATCCTTGAGGTCCAGGAAAGCTAGCCAGTCCCTGGCCTCAGCCAGAGTTAACATTTTAACTTTGTTTTCAAAAGATGCTTGTTCAGGTACCTTAAATCTGAGATGGGCCGCCAATCTCCTGCCTTCTATAGGGTAAGTATCATGAGTACAGCCCTTGCCCCGGTGGCAAGGAGGGACCCTCTACTGCTTTGCAGTTCAGAGGAGAAAAACCTCTGCTCCCAGCCAGGGAATCAGAAGGATTTGCAGGTGGACCTGTCTGGCTCTCATCTTTGGAAACTGTTTGAAGCTGAGAACCAGACCTATTACTTCCAGAACCCACTTGTCCGAGTTAGGGACACCCAATTCTGGCTGAAATAAAACCAACCTGCCCACTGGTATGGGAATCGGCCCTGGGCACCCCATCAGGTGCCTGCTTGGCAAATAGTCTTAGGCTAAGGGGAGGGCGGTTCTTGCAGTCTATCTCTGCCTCTGAAGAGACCCCTCTGGCGAAAGCAGAGAGGCCTGAGCCTCTACCTGGGCACTTTGTAGGTAATCATCCCTGTTTTTCATATAGCTTTCTGTTTGTTCCTCAAACAGAGAATTACCACAACAAAAACAAATCCATAGACTTTGACAGAGTATCTCGGGACAGATTAGTGCATCTGAGCCATGCCAACCTCACGAAGCTACAGAAGTGGTCATGACCCTAGAGAAAACAAGATTAACACCAACAGCAGTATGAACTTGAACTTAGAGGCTTCAGTGCCATTAGCAGCCACCTGTTCCAACTCCGCTAGCCAGCTGGCCATGGGCCTGCTTGGCTAACTGCAATACTGCGCCCCACCTAGATTTCAAATCTAGCCACATAAGCCAAACAACTTGCCTGTCTGAGTCCCACAGAAGCTGCCATATACTGTTTCTTGTCATGGCATCAATCCTCCTGGAATCCTATTCAGGAGGATGTGAAGACCAGGGAACTAGCCTTGACACAGGCTGCAGCTTGTACCACACCTACATGACTACACTGCTCAGTGAGGAAGTCTGTAACAGAGCCTGACGAAATACACCTTCTGTCCATTTTTTATCTTACAGGAGGACAGAAAGAGAATCTTATAAAATCTTTGTTGTTTACTTCCTAAATGACTTATGCAAAGGAAAGACAACCTCCTAGCCCATCATTCCTACATAATCAGGCTCCTTTACTCATCCATAGCCTCCTCTAAAGGAAGCTGGGGGATTCTGCAAGCTTTTTGTAAACATAAACTGAAAAAGGACTCAGACAGAAAAGGAGGAGATTCTAAAGGTCTGTCTGGAGAAAATGTCAGCTTAAGTGGAGCACGTCCAGACCCTACCAGCCACACATGTATTGATCAAATTTCCTCCTCCCACTCCTGTGGTTCATAACAATTCCTCAACATCATAAACCTGAACCACTGGAACTGAGCAGGCCACCTTTTACCAACTGTAGATGGTTAGACAGGACCTAGAAACAGTGACTGGACAATCTGTATGAAGCTTAACTACTTCTGCAGCAGTTGGAGAGACAATCTTGGACTCCAAACCTACTGATTTCTCTGTCATATTCATTTTTTTTTTTTTAAACTGGTTCCTCTGAACCATCCTTTTGCCAGGAAGTCTAGCCCTGGTCAGAGGGCACTCCCTCTGGTCCAGTGGGTACTGGACGGGCTGGCCATCGGGTCCAGCAGCGGACTTTTGGCCAATAGTTCCTGAGGCCCCCTATCTCTCTTTCAGGGTGGCTGCAGAGAAATTTTAAACACCTGGCAGTCTGACAGAGGTGGTCAGCCCTCAGACAATAAACACAGTGGTGTGTGGGTCAGCCTGGCAAGGCTTCCCCACAGCATCACAGTGTTGAAACAGTGGGCCGGTTTTCTTTTGGGTTTCTCAGACGCAATGCCAGCCTAACCAAAACTTGCCCTTTTGTAGCGTGCCAGAACAAGACACCCTTATCGGTTCTTAACCGTTTCACGGTATTTGAAAAACCCTATTTAAAATCAAGGTTTTTAGAACCAATAAGAACCGGGTACCGACTCTAAAAGCCAAAACTTTAAAGCGTTAAAATAAGCAAACTGATCGGTTCAAAACCGAACCGATAACTAAATTCCACACAGACTTTACATTTTGTACTTACAGTTTACCAGATAGAGCTTTAACCGAAATGCGGTAAAATAATTACTTTTTGCCGGTTCAAATGAACCGAAAATACTCGCTTGAACGAGAAATGAACCGAGCTGAAGGAGCTGATCTCCGGAGCGACTGTTCAGTGAAGCGGAGTAAAGAATCTGACAGTTTCATTTGAAACTGCCCAGATAGAGCTTTGGTATAGCGCCCTCGCGCTTTAGAACTCCAGATTCTCTGGAGTTAACTCTTTCCTCTCCAGGGCAGTTCAAGTGCAGTGGCTAACTGCAATAAGTCCTAATATAGCAAGACTTCATGGTGTTTGAACAATAGCTTATTTTAAGGTACTTTACAAACAACATCTGTCTAACAATATTGGTTGTCGTTCTTGTTTCTAATGTGCTATAATTTGCTATTCAGATATAATGGCCGAGCCACCCTTCTGTGTCTAGGGGAATATTATGGCATCTCATCCAGGAGAGCAGCTGCCTTACACCATGAAATACCAGTACTGCACCAACACTAGTCACCTTGCCATCATGGGTCAGTGGCAATGGTGATCAGGGGCACCTTAAAACCATACTCTGGGGCACCATTAACATGAGACCACACACAAACTATACTGTCCAAATCAGAGTTGGGAGCAAGCACAGTGGTGTTCATTTAATAGCTGCTCAGGTGGTACACAACTCTCTGGGCATTTCCATAGCCATTAATCTTTTTCTTCACTGGTACTTGCACACACTATATTACAACTTCTTCCTTGAGCCATCCCCTACGCATACATCACATCATATGTTTCTGGGGCTTTCACATAACTTCCCAAACTCTAATGTGCATACTATTCTACTGCTGCTGCTGCTTTACACTGGACTGATGGTTCCCAGCTTCTTGTGGGGCCCATTGCCTACCCACAGCTATGCTGCTTCCAGGCTCACCCCCCTGAATTAAAGGGATATAATTACATGTTGCAACCATGTACTGGGTGTCTTTCAACCCTACATATCCGCAATCTCCTTTGCAGGGCTCCTGGAGCCCTGGTACTCCCAAGACCATTTGTGTGGTGGCACACTCCCCAGGCAGACCAAGCACTAACCTGGGAGGCAAGGTGTGCTGGTACGTGCCTCACTGTCCCCAGTAGGACCACTATGGAAAGTGTATCAGCATATGGTATCACTACTGAGTACATAAAGCATGGTTGGTCCAGCCATTTGTGTCTACATCTGACACTCCACAGCTAGTGGCCCAAACAGCAGACTACCATGTGTGGCCCCTCACATGGGGTCTTAAAGACCCCAAATCATGGCCCCCACCTACCTGATGCAATTTCATTTGGCTATCTGCCGGGGGTTAACTATGAACTGCCTAGGACTTTCCACATTAAGCATTGCTCCAGCAAGGTTAACTTACAGTTTTGTTCTGAACATAGACTGACTTCTCTTAATTTCCTCTACTGCTGAGAGTAAACCTGCAAGCAGGACAGTAACGTCTCTTGAAGAGTGGCCCACCACTGTCCCAATGGTGTCTTTCAGGGCTGAAGGTCTCCACTCCTCTTGAGGTGAGTTCCCTAAGGCCACCATTGCTCCAGCAGCTACTGATGGTCTTCTCTTGAGACCAGGCACAAGGAGACCAGTGCCTTCTGATCCCAGGGACCCTGTCGCCATCCCAGGGACTGCAGGCTACCAAGGCTAAGTTGCAGCCAGAGAGGCTGAACAGCTTCTGTTCCTCTCTCTCTGTCTCTTCACCTAGGAAAGTGAAGCACAGACTGCCTTGGCGCATGCCCCTTATATAGGATTTTGTGGGAAGGGCAGAACTATGCATATTCATGTTCTAGTTTCCCACTTTTAGCTGAGTCAGGCCACACACAGCATGAACATCCAGACATCCTGCCTCCGTGCAATTTCCCCCAGAGAACAGCTGCCTGGGTCTTCAAGGGCTCTCTGGTAACCTGTCATATTGACTTTGCTGCTACTGGAAACTGTTATTGCATTATCATCACTAAGAACTGTAAAGTGCAATATTCACTGTTAACTTCCAATCTAAGCTGTGGTTTGCTTGGTCGTATTTAAGTGATATGGGTCACCCCTTTGTACATATATGTGTACATATATGGCCACTGCTATGGATGGTGTCAGTGGGTTGGAACACTGCTCAGTAGGGTCTGATGCATGCTCTTCAGTTGAAGTTGGACCCAGAGGTTCTGTTTCCTGTGTAAAGGATAGAGCATAGAGGTACCATTTTTTGATGCTAGTTTAATGCTAAAGAGATTCCTAAGTTTGAGGCTGCAGTGGTTGAAGAAAATGAATTGTCTTTCTTGCTGCAAAACCATGTTCTACTAGAATGAAAACCACATTTTATTGACTGTGCTGCTACTGGAAACTACTATTGCATTATCTTCACCAAGAACTGCAAGGTATATGTTTGGCTTGAACCATCCCTTACAGAAATAATTATATGAACTGTTTTCATGCTGCACACATAAAACTACCTACATGATATTCATGCTGCAAACATGATTTAAATGATAAATTGGAACCAATTGCATGCATGTGGCATGCGTGCAGCACACAAGTGTGGAAAGCATGCCTTTATGTTACATTGGAACCGACTGCATGCATGTTGCATGTGTGCAAAAAGCAAGTGGTCAAGTGATGACTGAATACATAAAAGTGAAGTGACTTGCTCAGGATCACACAATATACAACTGGGCTTGATGAGATTCAAACCCAGGTCTTCAGGCCTCCTTGTTTGCAGTTCAGTACCTTTAACCACTAAGCTCTACTGCCTGCATATATATGGCTCACTTGTACGTCATTACAAATCTGCATACATCTGAACGCATGCAGCATGCTTATAGCCTCTGTTATACTTTTTAGTTTTCTTGTCCCTCCTCATCTCAGCTGCACAGGTGAACAGCAGCATACATACACATGTGGTTCTTCCCACCCCAATACACACTTACCCACAAAATTGCTTAACTACTTCTGTCTGGCTTGTACTACTACTATTTTCTCTCCATAGTTTTGAATGCTTCCATGCAAACAGATTTTAAGAAGCAAACACACCGACCCACATGGCCAGTCCCCACAAACACACAAACACACACATTATATTGGGTGCGGCCACGCTGCTACAGAAAACCCACCAAGTATAGATATAAATCGAGAGTCTCTTACCTGAGTACTAGGGTGCCAAAGATAGGAGTCATTAATAGATGATGTCCATGGGTCAGAGTGCTGGGGTGTAGAAACATAGAAGTTGATGGCAGATAAGGACTGCAAGGCCCATCCAGTCTGACCATTTATTTTTCTACCTTACAAATGCGCCATTGTCCTTTGCTGTCAGTGGCCTATCTATTCATACTCATCTGTATTGCTCCCTTATGCCTATCCCATGCCTGTTTGAAGCCCTGCACTGTAGTCATAGCCACCACTTCCTGAGGTAGGCTGTTCCATGCATCCACCACCCTTTCTGTGAAAAAGAACTTCCTCACATTACTCCTTAATTGGCCTCCCTCTAATCTCATGCTGTGTCCTCTTGTCCTACTATTTTTCTTATATTGAAACATGTTAGACTCTTTCACCTTGTTAATGCCCTTAAGGTGTTTGAATGTTTCGATCATATCACCTCTCTCCCTCCTAGTTGTCTAGCTAACTACCAGCCTATCTCTAACCTGCCTTTTGTCGGTAAGGTTATTGGAAAGGTGGTTGCGTTGTAATTGGATGATCATCTTACAACTCACAATGTCTATGATACTCTCCAATCCAGTTTTAGAAAGAAGCATAGCACAGAAACTGCCCTTGTCCGGGTGTTGAATGATCTCCTAATGGCCAGAGATCGAAAGGCACGTACCATTCTTGTCCTTCTCAGTCTCTCTGCTGCATTTGACACTGTAGACCATGGTGTGCTGTTGGAGTGCCTGTGGATCTATTGTGGGCTGTCTGGAACAGTCCCCAAATGGTTCCAGTCTTACCTCATGGACAGGTCTCAGAGAGTTGCCACTGGAATTTATTCCTCTGGCACTCACTCCCTGCCTTGTGGGGTACCACAGGGTTCCATTCTAGCCCTCATGTTGTTTGTAGTGTATATGCTGCCATTGGGAGATATCATCAGGCGATACAGTCTGGGTTTTCACTGCTATGCAGACGATACTCAGCTGTATTTGTCTTTTCCGCCCCGGGCAAGATGATGCTCTCTCCATGCTAAATAACTGTCTTACTGAAATCAGATTTTGGATAAGTTCCAGCTGGCTGAGACTGAATCTGGATAAGACTGAGGTGTTGGTAATGGACCCAGGTCTTTTGGGGTGGGTTTGGGAGCTGGACAACCATCAGGCTTATTGCTCGGTGGTATGTCGCTCGCTACCTCTCATCAGGTATGTAACCTGGGCATTATTTTTGATGATGGTCTGACCTTAAAATCTCAGGTATCAGCTGTCATCAAATCCTCTTTTCACCATCTGAGGAATATCGCCCTGGTGAAACATCTGGTTCCACCAGGTGATCTTCCAGCATTGGTCCATGCCTTTATCACTGCCTGTCTTGATTACTGCAATTCCCTCTACCTAGGGCTACCTGGGGTTGATATCCACCACCTGCAGCTGGTGCAGAGAGCAGTGGCCAGGCTTTTGACTGGGACTTCTAGATCCAGCCATATTACACCTGTGCTCCGTGAACTGCACTGGCTGCCTGTTAGGTGTCAGATTGCCTATAAGGTTGGTTTACTAACCTTTTAAGCCCTACGTGATCAGGGACCCGGCTACCTGAAAGATCTCTTGGTACCCTATTGCCCCCTCCGTCCTCTCCACTCCACCAGTGAGGGATTGCTGGAGATTCCCAGGGTTCAATTAAAAACATCAGGATCTCATGCTTTTGCTTTTTCAGCACCAACCCTGTGGAATTCTCTACCTCGCTGGTTAAGAGAATGTCCAACCGTCGAGAGATTTAAAATGGAGCTAAAGATGTATTTATTTAGTTTAGCTTATCCTAGTTATGGTTAATTTATTTATGTCTGTTTTTAAAATTTTTATGTATGTATGATCTCTTTGTACAGTGCCTTGGTTTTCAAAGGCACTTTAAAAATAAAGATAATTTGATTTGATTTTGCTCTAGGGTATACATATTGAGCTTCATTAATCTGTTCTCATATGTCTTCTGATGCAGTCCCTGCACCATTTTGGTTGCCCTTCTCTGGACTGCCTCAATTTGGTTAATGTCCTTGTGAAGGTGTGGCCTCCAGCACTGCACATAGTTCTCCAGATGGGGCCTAACCAGTGTCTTGTAAACATGGATCATGACCTCCCTCTAACGACTTGTGATACCCCGACTAATACACCCTAACATCCCCCTAGCCTTACCTACTGCTTTAGAGGTCTGCTTGGATGATTTCAGGTAATCGGTGATGATGATGACGCCCAAGTCTCTTTCTTCCTTTGTGACTGCCAGCAACTCCCCTCCCAGTCTATAGGTAGCTTCAGGGTTTCTCTTCCTTATGTGTATGATCTTGCACTTCTTTGCATTAAATCCCAGTTGCCACTCTTCCGACCATTTTGCTAGTTTATCCAGATCTCTTCTCATTCTGCCCACCCCATCTGGATCATCTACTCTGTTGCAGATCTTGGTGTCATCTGCAAACAGACAAGCCTTACCCTCTAGTCTATCTGCAATGTCACTGATGAAGATATTGAAGAGGACTGGCCCCAGGACTGATCCCTAAGGTACCCTACTTGTGACTTGCATCTCTTCTGACTACATACCATTTACCACCACTCTCTGTTTTCTGCCTGTCAACCAGTTTGCCACCCAGTTGACCAACTTCTGACCCGCCTTGAGCCTACCCAGCTTGTTTATCAATCTTCTATGTGGAACAGTGTTGAAAGGTTTGCTGAAGTCAAGGTAGGCAACATCAGCTGCTCCCCCTTGGTCCATCACTCTGGTTACCCAGTCAAAGAAATCTAGGAGATTAGTTTGACAGGACCTTCCTTTTGTAAACCCATGCTGTATTGGATCCTGCACCCCTATGGATTCCAGGTGTTGCACTATCCTTTCCTTAAGGAATGCCTCCATAATTTTGCCCACTACTGAGGTAAGAGTGACTGGTCTGTAGTTCCCTGCCTCCTTCCTGTTACCACTCTTGTGGAGCTGGATCACATGAGCCCTTCTCCAGTCTTCTGGGACCTATCCCATGCTCAGAGACTCACTACTCACTAAACAGTTCTGCTAATGGTGTACTCCCTTGAAATGAATGGAGTTATTTTTTATTACTATTTTAGACATTATGATGGTAAAGTGCAGAATAATGAAGGCTGCTGTTCTACAACAAGGCCCCTGTTAGTCATGCGATGGCCTTCATAAATCTACAACTCTCCATCAATGATGTATAAAATAGTAATAAAAAAAAACACCCTCATTCATTTCAATGGGGCACGCCCCTGCACTCTCCCTTGCCCTATGTCATAATGTGCCTGAGCATGAGGATGTGAAGGTCAGCTTCATAAGAGGGGTGTATAAGCTTGACTGTAGTGGGGCTCCAACAGTCTATGCATAACATACCGCTCAACTGTTACTGAATGCAAGGGACAGTCCTCATTTTACCCCTGAAAACTGCTCTGCCTCTCATCCGTCCCTCATGGAAAACATGTTGCTCACACAGAGGATGTCCTGTAAGTTTAGACTTTATGGCAGGGGTGCCATTTCAGATTTCAGCAGGGGGATCCAACAACCAGTGGAGATCGGGTGCTAGTTCACCCCTACGTGGCAATCTTTGGAATATCTGGAATGTGCCTAAAACGTAAAACTTATTTGTTGTGAGTTTAATGTTCTTCTTTCTTATCACCTGCCCTTTTGTCCCTCTTATGAGTTAGTTTAAATAACTTAATAGATGATGTCTTAGTTTTTTTCTGAAATATCTTTCCCCCTTGAAAACTCAGATGAAGGCAATCCTTTGCATATTTTTCCCTCTTGCCCCAGAGGTTATCCTAATTTGTAAGAAAGCCCATGCATTCCTTACTGCATGTGGATCTCAACCACACATTCCTTATTCTAATGTGACTGTGAAATCCCTGTACATTATTGCTGGATCTGCATGTCTGTTGCTATAATGTATATCGGTTGGTTGTATGTATTAATGCTGTACCTGACTCTGAACCCTTTGCATGTAGGCACCTGAGTAAAGGAATCTTTGAGTAATAAATAAACCACTAAATAACTAACTAAATAAATAAATAATAAAAAATATAATCAATAAATCTTTATAGAATATTCGATAACAACTATTCATTTCCATCTAATGCTGATGTTTTAGTGGTTTGTTCCATATTAACAACATTAACCATATCCCCTTTCCTCATTTGTTTCCAAAAGTGCAACTCTATTATTTATTTGCAGATACATATGTGGTTGCATTTTCATTTGGCACGAAAAAAGCTCTGCCTATGTCCCACTTTTGCCCCTCTAGAGGATCATACTGTCATCAATTCCTGAACATCATCTATTGATGTGTCATTTATTTCCCTACTCCTCTTCCTTGATTCACCCTCCTTCTGAGTACTACTTTCTGGTTTATTAATTCCCATTATCGTGTTGTCTATAAAGTTCTCAAGTTCTCATAAACTTTGCACATTAATTGTTTATGCAGATGAACCAGAAGTGCTGCTGGTTGGGACTTCTGGTTTTGTGATTTCCATAAAAAACATTTAATCACTCTAAAACCCCTTCAAACTCCTGTTTCACAGCTTTAAATGGCTAATCCAGGGTACATAACTCTCAATAACTTCTCTATTTTAAACACAGTGCTCCAAAGTTTATTAAACCAATGGTAGGTTTTCAACCAACCCACAGTGCTTGACCTTACAGACAGAGAGACTATGAGAGATAGAGAGCGAGGGGGGGGGGGGTCAGGTGATCAATTGTTTTGACTTTTTGCTTTTGAGGTTAAAAATAATAAAAGGTACATACAAATAACCCTTTTCAGGTAAAAAATGGCAGTTAGAGCTCTGCCTTCACACATCTGAGATCCTACTGAAAGACGCTTGCTAGGCTTCAACTGTTTATGCAGGAGAACCAGAAGTGCAATTGGTCAGGACATCAGGTTTTGTTATTTCTATAAAAATAATTTAATCACTGTAAAAAAAACCTCCAAACTGCTGCTTCACAGCTCAAAATGGCTAATATAGGGCATTGAACCCTCAATAAGTGCTGTTTTTAACAATGGACTTCCCTAGCTTACCAGATCAATGACAGGTCCTTCATGCACCCACAGTGCTTAGCTGGCCCCACAGAGAGACCAGAAGAGACAGAGAGAGGGAATGGGGACATGGGATAATTTTTTGGAGCTTTTTTTGCATCTGTAGTTTAAACTAATAAAAGGTACACACACACATATAAGCCTTTTCAGGTAAAAGATTGCAGTTAGAGCTTTGCTATCACACACCCCTAACTCCCACTCGGTGCTGAACTTGAGAATCTATTCCATTGGTCATTGCAATTGCATGTTTTATTCTGTATTATATATTGTATCTGCCTCTTTGCACAACAATTAACTTTTTATTTATTTCATTGCACTCTATTGTTCAGAGTTGTTCTGTTTTCCCTAGCTCAGTATGTCTTTCCTGGTAAAATGTTGAAGTAAATAAATAAATGATTCCATATGTGTGTGTGTATATGTGTGTGTGTGTGTGTGTGTGTGTGTGTGTGTGTGTGTGTGCTGCTGCTGTCCCCTACCTCTTGTGACTGAGGCTGCCACCATATTTTTCATCTAGTGCCTCTAGGGTGGTTTTGGCTTTACTACACTTGCTGTTTTGCTTATCGTGCTCTGCTTTCGTTGTAATTGTCAAGTTTGTCAGCTGCAATTATGTCATTCTGTCTTATATTGTGGCATTACCATTGTTCTGTATTATCATGTTGCCACTTTGCTTATTGTATTTTACTCTTCCAGGTTGTGCCTGAAAATAATATATCAATATGTTTAGTGCACTTATCTGGTGAACAAAATACAAATGACTAAATCTAGACTCTGCAGACAGAGTGGATGTCTTTGTTTGCAGCTGTTATTGCAGTTAATGGTGACAGGCTTCTCACTAATTCCAGTCCTATAGACCCAGGATTCCATTTCCCCAAAATAGAAATGCATTTACAGTTTGCTGCCTCCTGGTGGGCAAACTGTCACTGCTCAAAAATTCCCTAGACTGGGGAGGGTGGCTTATACATGGAACCCTTCAAATGTTCTGGACCTATCTGTCTGCCAGGAGCTCCACTTGTAAATGTAATTCTGGCCCTTGGCTATCTTTATCATTGTGTAACAGCTGCCCCATAAAATCTAACACCTATTGGTGACAGGGTGCAATTTGTTGTACTCTGAACTGTATTATTCATAGTTCTCCAGTTTGTCTGAAGGTGTACTGACTTAAAATAAATATGAGGACTGCCCTTGTGATTCATCAGTGATATAGTATGCTGCTGTGTAATCCAGGTACTGGCACCTCACTGAGCCAGCAAGGATATCCAGATCACTGACAAGCTGTAAAATATAAGTCTTTACGTGACTACACCCCACAGGGTTTTCTGACACGCTGGTCCTCCATCCCTCATACAAGATTGACAAGACCCCTTTGTTTAACTGAAAACCCTGGCCACTGAAACACTTGTCCAACACATGGGAGACAAGGGGGACATTCTCAATTATCAACCTTTCTGAAGTGTGTTAAGGAGTTGCTGAAGCAATAGCTTATTTATTTATTATTTATTTGAAATATCGGATTTACAACCTTTGAGCCAGACGGCTCATTTACAAAGGTACCTTGTCACATGGAGGACAATAAAACAAGCATTTGTCAATGCCGAATGTTGTTTGCCTCTATGTGCTGTTTAGGTATTTGGAAGTCATTGGAGTGCAAATATTGAAAATTTGCGAACTTACGAGCCTGCGTAGGAACTGCGCAACGCACGCTCGTAAAACAGTCATTTTTAGGAATTTTTTCACCAAATTTTCAACATAGCCATTTTAAGACCTCTGCTCATGAACAGTGTCACTGTGATTTTCTTAATTTGTCCCATACATTGATTTCGCACACCGACTGTGCCATTCTGCGCTACCTGGGCAGAAACACATTTTGGGTGAGATGTGAAAAATGACAGCTGTACTACTCATAAGAAGGTGTGATAAAATGGCAATGTTGAAAATCTGGAGTGAAAATATTGAAATTTCGTGAACTTACGAGCCTGCGTAGGAACTGCACAACGCACGCTCGTAAAACAGTCATTTTTTGGAATTTTGCACCAAATTTTCAACATGGGGTTTTTGGGACCCCTTCTCATGAGTGATGTCACTGTCATGGTGGTATTCAGGCCCGAAGGGTGATTTCGCAGTCACTGCGAAATCACCCGCCGAGACCCAGCGTGACAGTGACATCACTTCATGAAAGGAAACCAAAACCCATGTTGAAATCTGGTGCAAAATTCACAAATGTATTGAGATATGCAACAAGTTGAAACCCCTATGTAACCCATTATACAGCTTACGGCATTTCCTCAGTTCACGTTGGCTTTGAAGAGTGCAGGCGTGTTCCCGGTCCACGAAGATCGTCGTGCCAGAGTCCGGAGGTAAGTATGGGGTGAGGGGCATGGGGAGAGCTGGGTGCGCAGTGGGTGGGTCCGAGTTGTGGGAGGGGTCAGGAGGCGCTCAGTGGACCGTTTTCGTTTTCAGGTTAAAACAAAAAAGAGCGTCGTGGAGCGGTTTGCTGCAGCTGGGGTGGGCTCCCAGCATGGCACAAGGACTTTGGGGGCGTTCAGCCGGCGGGGGATTGGGCACCCCGTCGGCCAAAGGACTCACTGCCATGCTGGGGTGTGCTCCCAGCGTGGCACACCTAACTGGTGAGACGGCGACAGCAGCTCAGCCGGTGGGGATTGGGCACCCCGCCGGCTATGCAGTGATGAGTGGGCGCGATGCCTGCGTGTGGGGGAGCTATGCTAGTGGGCTTCTTATCTGCTCACTGGCGTAGCTCCCCTGTAATGCCACTGCATTTTGGAGCGTGTCACAGACTGCTCCAAAATGCACTGGCTTACAGGGGCCGCGCCTGCCAGCACACTGCCTGAATTGGAGGAGGAGGTGACACACCTCCGAAATCTCCGATGATGGCACTATGTTTCTTGCACATGCGTGCAAGCAACATAAACAGACAGTACAATTTACAAAGGAACTATCCGTCATGTATGGGTTACAGACATTGTTTACAGACATTATATACAGTTTTTGATACAGGTATTTACATAAGCATAGTAGAAAAACATTTTTAACATGAGCGAGCATCCTTTACAGTATAGTCCATCATATTCATGGACCAGACATTGCTGTAAGAGGTTGCAGTCCGTAATGGACTTTGGCAGATAATAGCTAGATGAAAGGAGGCAAATATCTTTCAGGGATTGCTTTAAACAGCAACTTTTGTTACAATTGCCTGGTAGCTCTTGCTACTGAATAGTCACATGACCCGGTGACATCCAGGCTCCACAGCATATAAACAGCTGCCCTGAGCGAGTGGCTTCATTACCCTGCTCAATTACTGTGTGACTGCTACATGCAGTGTGACAGCCTTGATGGGGGAGAGCTTCTGTGTGATTTTTATTATTTTAACTGTAGCGTTCTGGAGCAGTGAATGAAACATATCACCAGCAGACAGTAGCTAATTGTTGGAGGGAGGTGATGAAGCCTGTGGATTTGTAGGTATTGTAGTTCCACCAAGCTAACTGTGGAACTACACTGCCATCTGATGGCTACACTAAACTACACAGGAAAGCATGTTAAGGAGTTGCTGAAGCAATAGCTAGGTGAAAGGAGGCAAATCACCTTTCAGTGAATGCATTAAACAGAAACTTTAGTTACAATTGCCTGGTAGCTCTCACTACTGAATAGTCACATGACCTGGTGATGTCTGGGCTCAACAGCATATAAAGAGCTGCCCCAAGTGAGCAGGGTGAGCTCAGTTGGTGAAAGAGTGTGGTCACCGTGCATTGAGACACGCACCGAGGCATAGCGTGTGTCAAGCGTGTCAAGCGGGTTAGGTGGTTTGAGAGGACACCTATCTTGTGAGTATCACTGTTTTTACCAAAATGTTATAGAATCATGGGTTCCAACACAGACAGAGAAACAATAAGGAGTATGCTAACATCCATGTGCATGGAAGGAAAGCTTGCACAGTGTACAAAGTGTAATATGTATACTGAAAATATTCACCAGCCACTGGAGGGCTTTGAGTGTAATAAATGTCTATTGTATGAAACATCCCTGTACAAACTTAGTAATGTTCAGGCAGAACTATGTAACCTGAAAGACATTATGAAAATTGAGATAGAAAGTGGTCTGCAAAACAAAAGCCATGAAAACCAAAACCCCCAACCAATGGTACAAGGCCCCAAAAAAAGGGTCAGAGATGAAAGTCAACAGGAATTGGAGCCAGCTGAACCCTCTACTAGCTGTAACAAAAAAGTAAACATGAGCAAAATTGCAGTACCCAGTGGTGTGCAGTAGATAAGGGAAAAGGTTTTAAAAAAGGATGAAGGGCGTTATCTACAAATGAAATACAAATTAAGAATAGATACAACATTTTGGCAAACATTGATCCCCAGGAACCCCATATCATCCCATCAAACAATGAAGAAGTAGACCTAATAGTTCTAGGTGACCCCATCATAAGAAAGTGTGATACTACCATATGTAATAAAAATAAAGAAAGGCGGATGGTTCTATGCTACCCCTGTGCTAGAACAGAAGATATACAGAAAATTATTCCAAAAGTTGTGAAGAAATCAAGCAAGCAAATAGTCGCAATACACGTAGACACAAATGATGTCGGTTATGTACACGAAAAGGACATATGTCAAAATTTAATTGGTACTGCCAGAGAAATTAAAAATTAAGGTGCAAAAGCACTCGTGTCTGGCCTCCTACCAGTTCCAAGGGCAGGGCAAGAAAAAAACAGGACAATCAAGAGAATAAACACAAGACTGGAAAATTGGTGTAAAATATACATAGATACATAGACACTGTTGGCAGATAAGGGCCTATGGCCCACCCAGTCTGCCCATTTGAGCTTGTAAGTTCCCTTTATGTTTTTCTAGAAGTCTGTTGCCCCTTACCCCTGACCTTCAGATGTCCCTTATGTCTATCCCATGCATTCTTAAATCCCATGATTGGTTCAGCCCCCACCACTTCCTCTGGCAGGGTGTTCCACTTGCCCACCACCCTTTCTGTGAAGAAATTCTTCCTCATGTTTCCTCTGAATCACCCTCCCTCCAGCTTCATCACATGCCCTCTAGTCCTGGAACATGTTTTTTGCCGGAAAATAGTGTATTCCTGCACCCTGTTCCTCTCTGTAAGGTACTTGTATGATCTCTATCATATCTCCTCTCTCCCTCCTCTCCTCCAGGGAGTACATATTCAAGTCCTTCAGCCTGTCCTCATAGGACTTGTGATGCAATCCCTGTACCATCTTTGTTGCCCTCCTCTGAACCTTCGCTACCCTGTCTATGTCCTTACATAGATAAGGTTTCCAGAACTGTACACTGTACTCCAGGTGGGGCCTCACTAGTGTCTTGTATAGTGGAATTATGACCTCCCTTTTCCTGCTGGTGATGCCACTGCTTATGCATCCCAGCATCCTATTTGGTTTACCTGCTGCCTTGTCACACTGTTTCCCTACCTTGAGGTCATCAGAGATGATAATCCCAAGGTCCCTTTCCTGCTTGGTGCATGCTATATCCTCATCCCCCAACTGATATGTTGTTCCAGGGTATTTGTGCCCCATATGCATTATCTTGCACTTTGTTGCACTGAATTTCAACTGCCAAACTCTTGACCATTCTTCAAGCTTCTGCAGGTCACTCCTCATTCTGTCTATACCCTCTGGCATGTCTACTCTGTTACAGAGCTTTGTGTCATCCGCAAACAGGGACATTCTGCCTTCTAGGTCCAGTGCAAAATGTCATTGATGAAGACGTTGAATAGGACTGGTCCCAGTACTGATCCCTGTGGTACCTCACTCATCACTCTTTCCTCTATGGAGTGACTGCCATTTACCATCACCCTCTTTGTCCTGCTGCACAGCCAATTACCTACACACCGCACTACTGTCCTACCCACTCCCATATTCCCCAGTTGTTTTAATAGCCTTCTATGTGGCACAGTGTCAAAGGCCTTGCTGACATTCAGATAGGCCACATCCACTGCCCTCCCCTGATTCACCTCCCTTGTCACCAAGTTGAAAAATTCGATGAGGTTGGTCTGGCATGATCTCCCCCCAGTGAAACCATGTTGCCTTTGGTCCTGTAGTCCATTGGCAACCAGATGTTCTACCAATCTCCCCTTCAGTAGTGCTTTCATGATCTTTCCCACTACCGAGGTCAGGATGACTGGTCTGTAGTTCCCTGCTTCCTCTTTGTTCCCACTTCTGTATAAGGGTACTACATCTGCTGTCCTTCAGTCTTTGGGTACCTCCCCTGTTTCCAGTGATCGGCTAAACAGGATTGGCAGAGGTTCAGCCACCACCTCTCTTAGTTCCTTTAGGACCCTGGGGTGCACCCCATCTGGCCTCATTGTTTTATCAACTCTTATTCCTTCCAGTTCCTTTAGGACCCTTTCCTGTGTAAAGGGACTTGTGTCCATTTCTGTGCCATTCCCACCTCTTGTACTCCCTTCAGGCCCATTACTCTCCTCTTCCTTAGTAAAGACTGAGCAGAAATATCTCTTCAGTATGTCAGCTTTACTGTTATCATCCTTCATGCAGCCCCCATCCTCCACCTTCAGTCTCAATGTTCCTCCCTTTGCCCTTCTTTTTTCATTTATGTACTTGTAAAAGGTAAAAGAGAGGACATAGACTACATAAATTCCTGGAACACTTTCAACTATTCCTATGGCCTCTATAGTCTTGATGGTTTACAATTAAATAACAACAGGGCAATGGTTTTAGGTAATCTGATAAAAACCAAAATGGAAACTGTCACTTTAAACTGATCAAGTGGGGCAGAGGGTCAGTAAACTAAATGGCAAACAATCAAAAACATCTAGACCTTGTAATAATAAAATAAACTTCATATTAAGTAATGTAAGAAGTTTGAGAAATAAGTTTATAGAATGTGAAAGTACCCTACATTCAGATAATATTGACGTCACCCTTCTAACTGAAACTTGGTGGGAGAATGGTGACAATTGGGCCAAAAACATCAATGGCTACAATCTGGTCAGACATGCTAGATTAAACAGAAAAGGAGGTGGAGTCTCTATTTATGCATCAAATAGTTTGAACACTATAAATGTATCATCTAAAATAAAGAGTACTGAACATAATACAGAAACTATGTGGATAAAGAAAACAAATAACAACAACAACACAGATTTCATCTTAGGTTTGTGTTATAGACCCCTGACACTTCTAATGAAATAAACCAGGTAATTATAGATAAAATCCTAAGGGCTGTAGATATGGGTAGAGTAATTATAGCTGGTAATTTTAACTATCCAGGTATTGACTGGACAGAGACTATAACTACCACAAGACAGAGTAAAGACCTTATAGAAATGTGTTTAGAACATAGTCTTACACAACATCTTATTATACAAACAAGGTTAAATAACTTTTTAGATCTCGTATTATCAATAGAAGATATTATTATCACAGACTGTACTGTCACGGTCCAATATGCAACAGCGGTCATGCAACAGTATCCTTTATGCATGAATATCACCATCAAATAACAAAAGGATGTACCAAAGTTTATCTTTACAAAATAGCTAACATAGAAGGGATAGTGGCTGATTTACAAAACACAGACTGGGTCATGGTACTGGAAAACAAATCAGTCAATGAAGGATGGGAATACATAAAACAAACTATAATATCTGTAACTAACAAACATGTCAAAAGCATAAACAAATATAATCATAAGGGCATGAAATCAAAATGGATTACAAATAGTATACTGAAGTTAATTAAGAAGAAAAACAAAGCAAATGGTGTGTATAAACAAGATATTTCTGAATCAAACTGATGCAATTTTAAAGAGATACAAAAAAGTGCAAAAATAAAATCAATAAGGCGAAAAGAAATATGAACAAAAACTAGCCTGTACAGCAAATAAACCTAATAATAAATACTTCTATAGCTATATAAATTCATTAAAAAACAATAAAATAGAATCAACGACAATCATCGACAATGATGAGTATATAACTGAGCTGCACAGATGGCAAATTTATTCAATACTTATTTTTTGTTCAGTATTTGACACACAAAAGCCTATTCCAAAGGGCATAGAAAATTCCATGGTAGGAAAACATAACTTTAAGACAGAAGATATTGTAAAAATCATTGAAAAATTAAAACCACATTGCGTACCTGAATTAGACAACGTAACACCGTCAATGTTAAAAATGATGAAAAATTACAACTGTATACCCCTTAAAATGATATATGAAAAATCATTAAACAATAGCTCATTACCAGAAGACTGCAAAAAGTCTAAAGTAACACATATCTTTAAAAATGGCAGTAAGCCAAATAAAAACAACTATAGGCCAATAAGCCTGCTATCAGACCTATGTAGATTCTTAGAGACTCTAATTAAACATTTAACTACAGTTATTAAAAATTCCCTACTTTGACATTAATCAACACAGATTTAAAAGTGGATGGTCATGTACTACAAATTTAATATGCTTCTATGATCATAAAGTAAAAGTCTTGATAAAGTAATCCCAACAGATGTTATATTATTGGACTTCAGTTGAGCCTTCAACTCTGTACCACACTGGGCTATCCATGCGAAGCTTGTTAATTATAACATTGATGAGTTTATAATTAGATGGATTGACGCATGGCTGAGTAATAGATCTCAAAGGGTATCCATAAAAGGGCATCTATCAGCAGAGGGTAATATCACCAGTGGAGTACCACAGGGATCAGTTCTTGGTCCAGTCATTTTTCAAATATTTATAGCTGATATGGATGAGAACATAATCTACTTAGCAAAGTATGTAAATGATGCCAAACTAGGGGGTCCATGTCATACTTCTGAACACATAGCCTCGCTGCAGAATGGCACTGACAATATACAGTTGCAGTCTAAGGACTGATGTGCTGCACACTCAAGCAGACTAGGTAGACCACAAGGCCTGTATCTGCTGGCAATTTCGTATGTTCGTATGTTTGTATATAGCCTTGTGGACCACAAAATTGGGGATGATCCTACATTTTGATAAATGTTGTGTCTTACATTTTGCAAAAAAACACTGGTTATAATTATACTCTATATAATCAAATAATACAGGAAAAAAGGTAGGCAAATATCTTGAAATTTTAATCTATAATAATTTAGACTCAAAAGAACATCACACAGCTATGGTAGCAAGAGCAAACAATACTCAAAGACCAATAAAGAGAAACATTAAGAGCAGATCTAAAGAGGTGCTGATGCCTTTGTTTTTTCTTATGTACGACCACAATTAGATTTCAGCAGTCACATTTGGAGTCTGTATATTAAAAAAGAGATTTTTCAAATTGAAAGAATTCAGTGAAGGTTTACCAAGACTATTAGAAATTTAACAAATTTACAATAGGCTATAGGTCACGTGGGGCAGAGCTCCTAATGGCAGCTTAATCCACAGCTCTCCCCTCTCAAGCAGCTGATTCATATATATACCGACTTCGGGAAGAATATTTTTAACGTTCTCTTTGCCTACCACAGTTCTCTATAAGCCAGCATCACCTTCTAGCGGCGTTAGGTGATTTTCTAAACTACTTACATGAGTGCGGTGAAGACTATGGAGGCCGAGATGAAGTCCGTCGGGGCCAGGCACACGCCACCGAGTACTCCAGAGAAAGCGGCCAAAAAGTCAAGAACCCTGCCTATGGGTTCGGGTGCTAAATCTGGTTTTTCTAATACCTCCTCCAGCCCACTCACAGAGGATCGGTTCCTCCAGGAGCCGATTCTGTTTCGTGAAACTCTACAGGACATCTCTTCAGAGCTAAGGTCCATGCGCAGCGACCTTGCTTCTCTAACTACCCGAGTAGGCGACTCGGAGGCTCGTACCAACTCCTTGGAGACTTGGAAGGCCAAGTGTGAACCCGAGATTGTAACGCTTAGGCAACAAATCGCTAAACTAAAACTAAAAACAGAGGATCTTGAGGGACGTAGCAGGAGGAACAATATACTGGTTCTGGGTTTACCAGAAGTGGAGGAAGGGCCAGATATCCTGTCTTTTGTGCAAAAGCTCCTGACCAAGATTGTTGGTCCCTCGCCTATCAATCCCTCCTACCACATTGAGTGAGCTCATAGATCCCTGAAGCCTAAACCTCCACCCGGCTCCTCTCCCAGACCCATATTAATCAAGCTGCTCAGCTACCTTGAAAGGCAACATATTTTGAGCAAAGTCAAAAGTCTACAAGCGGTCCTGTGGGAGAATCATACTTTGAGAATCACTCAAGACCTACCACTTGAAACCCAACTGAGGAGATGAGAATTCCACCCGATAGTGACCAAGCTGATTGCTGCTGGGTTTAAGTTCCGCATGAACTACCCGGCCAGGCTGCAAGTCCAACTCGACAATGTCTGGCACGCCTTCGAGAATCCGGATCGAGCCAAAAGGGAACTTTCCCAGAGACTTCCTGACTTATTTAAATCTGGCTGACTGATGTATATCAAAACTAGTGTAAAGATTGCTTACCTCTGTTGAGCGATTTTGCGCTGTTTGCTTGCCTGCAATACTGTTTATTTGAGAGGTGGGATGGGGCTGGCTGGCCTTCCGCGGGGGTTGGGGCAGTGTTGCTTGTCTGGGTAGGGTCGCGGCCTAGGTTTTTTATGTCTGAGGCTCTGCTTCATGGCCCGAGGAGGGGGGGATAGGACTCTTAATTCTGCTTTTGGTTTCTGGCGGATAGTTTTGCCAACGGACCGGCTGGGTCCCTACCAGTTTCCCTTCCCCTTCCTCTTCCGTGCTAGGTGATGGCCAGCTCGTGTGCATGGAGTTTTGTTTTTCTTTTTTGCTCCTGATTCCGACACATACTGGTTGGAGCGACTGCTGCAGTGGCCAGCTGGCGTATTCCTTTCCCATCATGGTGATGTATTCCAAGTTATGATAGAACTGCTTAGTATTTTGTAGTCGTGCACTTTGAAGTTTTGTATTTTGGAGGATTGTTTACCGAATGTTGGTTATGATAATGACTCTGTTTAGCAATTACCTTTGGCTGGGGGGTGGGCGGACTGGTGAGCCTCGAGATGCTGTCTCGTCAACCTGAACTGGGACAGCAGTACCCTGGTTCTTGTTTCATCTCTGCCCTATGATGCACTTTGTCACCGGGGCATCAAGCAGGAATTCCTATAGTTAGAAGTGGGTTTGTTAGTCCTGGGGACCGATCCTTTCCAGGATACATAATTGGTACCTCATGTTTCTCTGACTTTAAAGGGATGGGTTGTAAATAGTTTCTAGGTGATCACAGTGTTATTCATAGTTTTGTCATTTGGGTGTGGGTAGGGGGTATGTTTTAATTTTTAGTCCAGTCATCTCTAGGAATTGTCTCTCTGGTTTGAGAGCTCTCAGTGCTCAGTTTCAATTAAGTTTGTTGGTGACTTGTTCATTCTCTGTGGGTTATTTTATTAGGGGGCTTGGGGAGGGAGGGTGCCTCGGAGAGTTTCAATCCCTATGGTTTTTATTATTGTTGGGCAAACTTGGTGTAATCCTCATATTACTATCTGCACTGGAGGGACTGAAGTTCCTATGTCCTGTTCATCCTTGTATTATTTAGTATGGCGTCGAGATTGATTAAATTTGCAAGTTGGAATGTTAGAGGCATTAATGATCCTCTTAAGAGACAGCAGGTGTTTCTGAATTGCTCCCTTCTAAATGTGGACATAGTTTTCATGCAGGAAACCCACTTGGCTGCCTCAGAGGCCAAGAAACTATGAAGGCTGGGGTTCTCCCAAATTTTCACTGCCTCCGGCTCGCAAGCTAGTAAGGGGGTAGCAATAATAATTAAACATCACGTCAGATTTGTAGCAGTTGACAGTATTACTGACCATGAGGGTAGATATGTATTGGTCAAGGGCCAGCTTGATAATAGTAGTGTGATACTAGGGGCGATTTACGCCCCAGTAGGTGGTGACCCGTCCTTCTTAATGTCCCTAGCAGATAACCTGAGCAGATTTCTGCCTTCCCTTCTCATCCTAGGGGGCGACTGGAATGTGGCTCCCTCTAGTGAATTAGACAAAACTTTTAGACTGATAAAACCGTTGTCCCCTGCGCAACATGCCCTTTCTGATTTCACAAACCTGCTGGGTGTGACCCCTTGCGTCTCCTTAACCCTGACAATCGACTCTATTCCTTCTACTCCCAGGTACACCAAACTTGGTCAAGAATTGACTATATTTTAATTAGATCTTCTTTAATGAGCTGTATCCATCAAGTAGGTATTGGACCAATAGTCATCTCGGACCACTTCCTGGTTTGGGTCAAGGTTTCCCTTGGTATTCAGGGACAAAGGGACACATCTTGGAAACTTAATACGCAAATCCTGAAGGAAGATCATACAGTTTCTCAAATTAAGGACACGATCCTTTCGTACTTCAACCTGAATCAGGGATCTGTACACCGAGAGGACATATTGTGGTGCTCCTTCAAATGTTTCATCAGACAGGAACTCATTAAGATTGCTGCCACTAGGAAAAAGGTAAGGGAGTCCAAAATTAATTCACTATCTAGTCTGCTGAGGGCAGCCAAAGACAACCTTCTCTCTTCCAATTCCCCAGCTAACCTAATGGCTCTTATTAAACTCAGAAACGAATACAACGACCTGACTCGGGGAAAAAGCTGAATATGCATTGTTTAAGACTAGGACTAGATATATTGATCAGGGTGAAAAGCCGGGTCGAATGCTAGCTCTGAGGCTGAAAGAAATGGAGAGTTCTCGTATAATCCCGGCTCTCAAATCTCAGGACGGCACCACTAAGACGCTACCCAGGGAGATTGCCCAAATTTTTGAGTCCTTCTATACTGACATTTATAGTAAGAGTTCCACGCCATCGCATTCTCAGCAGATAGAGCACTTCCTAGATGGAATCAAACTCTCTTCCCTCCAGATATACCACTGTGACGTGTTGTCAGCTCCCATTACTCTAGGTGAAGTAGAAGAGGCAATCAATGATTTACCATTAGGAAAAGCCCCCGGGCCAGATGGTTTTCCCTCGAATTTTTATAAGGTTTTTTGTAAAGAGCTATCCCCTTTACTGCTTAAGCTATACGAATATATGTTCTCTGCGGAAGTGATAGACCCCTCTCTCTTAGAAGTGACAATAATTTTAATCCCTAAACCTGAGAAACCCTTAATAGATCCTGCCAGCTACCACCCAATATCGCTCTTAAATTATGATATCAAAATCTTATCTAAAATTCTATCGCTCAGAATTAAAAAGATTTGGCAGTACTTGTTGAGCCCGGAACAGGATGGCTTCGTCCAGGGTAGATCATCCACTGACCATTTGAGAACCTTAGCCCACATCTTTCAAGCGGCCCACACCTTGCTAGATCCCATGGTCCTAGTTGCTCATGATGCAGAAAAAGCCTTTGATCGAGTGAATTGGGACTTTCTGTGGGCCACTCTGAAGAGAATGAGCTTTCCTGACTCTTTTATTCATATGATTATGGCAATATACAAATCCCCCTCAGCAAAAGTTTACTGCAACGGGGTTTTTTCTTCCAGATTTCCTTTATGTGCTGGCACTCGTCAAGGGTGTCCCCTTTCCCCCTACCTCTTCAACCTATATTTGGAACCTCTGCTTGTTAGTATTAAAAGTTCATCATGAATCATAGGTTGTACCATTGCCCAATCTCCCCTGACTGTTTCAGTTTTTGCAGATGATATCCTGCTATACCTTACCAAACCCAAAACATCTTTAACACAAGTACTAAAAATTATTGACCATTTTGGTCAGGTTTCTAACTATAGGTTGAATGTTTCTAAATCGGTTATTTTTCCGTTAAACTCTTTTACTTTTAAATCGGATTTCACACGGTTTGGTATGCAATGGTCCCCAGTTTCATTTAAATACTTGGGTATACATGTGGCCAGAGAGGTGGAAACGGTCAAGAAACTTAATTTAGATAATACTGTAACGAGAATTCAGAGGGACTTGGACCGATGGCAAAAATTGCCACTAACCATTTGGGGGCGAATCAATATCGTTAAAATGAACATCTTACCCTGGTTATTTTACCCCCTGAATCACCTTAATATATGGCTACCCAAGCAATTTTTCAGTCAAGTAAATTCAATGCTATCCAACTTTGTTTGGAAGGGGAAACAACCTCGTAGAGCCTTTCTTAAACTCACCGCACCTAGAGACAAGGGTGGTCTTCGACAACCCAATCTCTTGCTATACTACTGGGCTAATCACCTAAATAGAATAGGTAAGTGGTCCACCACACAGTCAACCATGCCTCTACCAATTTGGCTACAGCTTGAACTAAGCTTATTGGACCAGTTCAACTTGAGCCCCCACGTTTTTTGGCACCCGTTCTCCACGTTACCCCCAGCCATCCAAGACTCCACTATCGATCTCTCTATTAGAATTCTTTCTCAATGTTGGAATTTTTTCAACATATCCCGACCAAGGATTCAGCACAACCTCTCATGTTAAATCCTAATATCAAAATTGGAGGTAGGTAGTTAACCTCTGAGTGGCTTCCACAGTTACACAACTTACAGGTGGAGTCTCTGTATGAGCAAGGCACACTCCTTAAGTCGGACAGAATCTTAACGTCCCTTAACATCCCCCAGAAGCATATTTTCAAAGTTTATCAATTGAGACACCTCATCCTCAAAATTCTTGGTCCGGTTCACTTCCCCTCCAAAATAAGGCCATTCCTAGAGAAAACACAGGAGGCGGCCGGTATGCGTGGAGGTATATCCAACATATACAACAAATTGCTAGATGACCTTTTCCCGGATTCCCTGGAGGGTTCCAAAATCTGGTCACTTTCTAGCTTGAGTTCCCTCTTTCATGGGATTCAATCTGGAAGGATGTGTATCGTTACTTATCCCAAGACAATCATAGATTGACCCAATATTATATTTTAAATAATCTCTACTATACTCCAGTTAAGTTGGTCAAATTTGGCAAGCTTAAGTCGAGTATATGTTCGAGATGTAGAGCCGCTGAAGGGAACTTGTTGCATATCCTTTGGGAATGCGATAGAGTGGCACCTTTATGGATCATAGTAAGAGACAGTTTAGATCCACTTTTAGGGCTCAAAGATCTATTCACCTTAGAAATATGTATCTTGGGTGTTTACTTGAGCATTTTGGTGAAGGAACATAGATATCACATGGCTCTCATCTCAATAGTTATCAAAAAGCTGGTCCTCAGGCATTGGATGGATCAGGATATCATTACCTATCAGGAATGGCTTAAGGAGATGTCCCACTGTTTCAATACCGAGAAACTTATAGCTAGCTCTAGACATAATCTGGAGTCTTTTAATCAGAAATGGGGTAAATTAAATGCGCTCTACCTAACGTAGCCCAGACACTGGTAGTACCTTAGGTAACTGCTGTTGCATTGATACATACAGCGTTATCAGCTCCCAACCACAGTCCTCCCTCCTTAGTGACCCGACATCTCCTTCAGCTATGAAACTCTCCGGGCGACGGGGTGGTGGATGGGGAGGGGAGGGGTGATATTGGGGTTGTATTTTGTATTTTTATTGTCCCTGTCTATTTCAATGTGATTGTACACATTTACATGTACTTTATCCTGGACTTGGGTACTGTACGATCAGACAACCCCCACTATATGTACCTTGTTTTTCTCTCTCTTTTTTTTTTGTTCTTCTTATATATAAACTCAATAAACTTAAATTTCAAAAAAACAAAAACAAATTTACAATAAGAAGAGAGACTTAAAAACTTAGGCTTGTATAGCTTAGAGTTAAGAAGGCAGAGAGGTTGACGGGCAGAAAACAGACAGTGGTGATAAACGGTATACAGTCAGAAGAGATGCAAGTCACAAGTAGGGTACCTCAGGGATCAGTCCTGGGGCCAGTCCTCTTCAATATCTTCAACAGTGACATTGCAGATGGACTGGAGGGTAAGGTTTGTATGTTTGCAGATGACACCAAGATTTGCAACAGAGTAGATGATCCAAATGGGGTGGGTAGAATGAGAAGAGATCTGGATAAACTAGCAAAAATGGTCAGAAGAGTGGCAACTGAGGTTTAACACAAAGAAGTGCAAGATCATGCACACAGGGAAGAGAAACCCTGAAGCCACCTATAGGCTGAGAGGGGAGTTGCTGGCAATCACAAGGGAAGAAAGAGACTTGGGCGTCATCATCACCGATGACCTGAAATCATCCAAGCAGATGACTAAAGCAGTAGGTATTGCTAGAGGGATGTTGGTATGTATTAGTAGGGGTATCACAAGTCAGAAGATGGAGGTAATAATCCCTCTTTACAAGACACTGGCTAGGCCCCATCTGGAGTACTGTGTGCAGTACTGGAGGCCACAATTTCACAAAGGCATTAACCAAATTGAGGCAGTCCAGAGAAGGGCAACCAAAATGGTGCAGAGACTGCATCAGAAAACATATGAGGACAGATTAACGGAGCTCAATATGTATATCCTAGAGCAAAGGAGGGAGAGAGGTGATATGATTGAAACATTCAAACTCCTTAAGGGCATTAACAAGGTGAAAGAGTATAACATGTTTCAATATAAGAAAAATAGCAGGACAAGAGGACACAGCATGAGATTAGAGGGAGGACGATTAAGCGGTAATGTGAGGAAGTTCTTTTTCACAGAAAGGGTGGTGGATGCATGGAACGGCCTACCTCAGGAAGCGGTGGATATGAATACAGTGCAGTGCTTCAAACAGGCATGGGATAGGCATAAGGGAGCAATACAGATGGGTATGAATAGATAGGCCATTGACAGGGCATTGGCCAATGGCATATTCATAAGGTAGAAAAAGAAATGGGCAAACTGGATGGGTCTTGTGGTCCTTATCTGTCGTCAACTTCTATGTTTCTATATATGAAGACAGTATAGGCTTTAAAACTAAATTAGGTGAAATTTCCTTCTCCCACACTGCAGCTAGGTTCTGGAACTCCATTCTAGATATAATCCAGCAGTGTCATTCTAGCCAGGCCTTCTGAAGGGGCTACCACTCCTACCTGTTTACATCAGCAGTGTGTTCCTGCCGCTAGATGGTATACACTTCTTTTTTGGCTTCCTTGTATTGTGTTTTGATTTTAGTTCCTTGTTGCCACCAGCCTTTTAATTTTTTTCTTAAACTAGTTGGGTCGAACGTACATTGCTTTGTACAATTGTTTTCATCCTCACCAATGTTCACTTTGTACTGTACTTGTCTTGGATTTTTGTAAATGACTATTGCTGTAGTTCTATGCTCTATTATATCATCTGCATTTTTTTGTAAATTTATACTTTGTATCATGTGCCATGCTGTGGATTTTTGTTTATACTTTGCTCTCTTGTACAAATCACTGCATAATAATAAATGTATGACTGCAACCTCCTGGGTCATGTCTGAAAATGGGCAAATCTTTGTCTAGTGCACTAACCTTGTCAACAAAAATGACCTAAATAAATAATCTTCCTCACTTGTCGAGAACAGCCAGTCAAGTTCCATTCTGTCTCTGCTGAGTAGGCTTCTTGAAAAAACTGTCTTTGCACACTTTCTGTCCTATGTAAAGCAACATAATCTTCTCACTTCAGAGCAGTATGGTTTCAGTAAGTAACACAGCACTAATACTGACCTAATCACTTTTACTGACCATACCCAGTCAGCTATGATGATGACAAACTCACAGGCATAGTATTTGTGGATCAGACATAAGTGTTTGATACTGTGGACTACACTCTCCTAATAACTAAACTACCACATCTTTGTATATGCACTAAAGCCACCTCCTGGACTGATAATTATAAATCCCAGTGTGTTTCACTTGAAAACAAACTCTCTTTTACTCAGCCCATAATGTACAGAGTACTACAAGGATCTATTCCAGGCCCTCTCCTCTTCTCGTCTCCTTATTTATCAACAACTTCGCTCAAGCCTGCAACAACTGTAACACTCTCCAGTATGGCAATGATCTCATCATTTTCCATAGCTCAAAGTTACTGGCTAATCTCTCTCAGAATTTGAATGGCAATTTTCCATCATCCAAAGTTGGATTATGTTTCTCCCATTTACTCACAAGCCACAACAAAACACATCTCCTGGCTAAACACAATTTACAACACCATATGCCAATTTGCCTTATTTCACTCTTTTTAGAACACACCACTGTGACCTTTACAGTAACCTTGTCTGACTCTCTCCACAGGTGTGCAGGGAATTCACCCTCTGCTGCTTGACTGATAAGAAAAAAGTACTCACCATAGTAATGTTGTTTCTTCTAACGGAGTCTTGCTGTATTCTAACTATGTGCAGTTAGCCTCAGCACTTGAACTGCTCCAGAGAGGAAAGGGTTAACTCTATGCCAAGGCATAGAACATTGAGCTTGAGCTCAGTTTTCAGACCTCTGTTCCTGGTACTCCTCAGTGTAACCATCAGATTCTTACGAGCACTATGCTTACTAACTATTTAGATGAAATTGTTTTTAAAATTTTTTGCCAAAAGGCAATAAACATATTTTTAAGGTCCAAAAGACTCAAGTCGAGAACCCTAAAAAGAACCCAAGCAGGTAGTAAAACTTAACAATATATATTTAAAATAATAACAATAAAAACCTCATCCTAAGAAGAGGTAGCCCAAGCACACCTCTGGGATGCAGCACTGCACCTGCCAACCTACATCCCAAAACAACTAGGTTCCAGGAGAGGAGGCAGGGAGGGAGGGAGGTTAGAATACAGCAAGTCTCCATTAGAAGAAACATTGCTATGGTAAGTAAATTTTTCTTCAAACAACATGAAGTCTTGCTGTATTCTGACTATATGCAGACTACCAAGCAGTACCCCCTTGGAGGAGGGAAGGAGTTACAGATCCTATTTTGGGAACAGGATCTGCAGCACTGCTGTGCCAAACTTGGCATCACTTCTTGACTGGGTGTCAAGAGAATAATGCTTGGTAAATGTGTGAACAGTTTTCCAGGTGGCTGCTTTACAGATTTCCACTAAGAGTATGTCTCTAGCTGCTGTAACTGAAGCAGCTGTACCTCTCATGGAGTGAGCCCTCGGGCCTGAGGGTGGCTCTTTCTCCAACTTTGAACAGCAGAACTGGATACAGGAGACAATCCTCCTGGCAATAGTTCTCTTAGTGGCACGTTTACCTTTTCCCACTTCTCCATAAGCGAGAAACAGCTGTGAACAGTCATTTCTATGGGCCTTAGTGTGTTCTATATAATAACTAAGGGCCCTCTTTACATCAAGACTGTGTAGTCTTCTCTCCCCAGAAGAAAAATGGTCAGTGAAAAATACAGGCAGTGACATAGACTGGTTCAAATGAAAGTCTGATACCATCTTGGGGAGGAACTTTCTGTTTGTTCGAAGGACCACCTTATCCCTGTGAAATGAAATGAAATGAAATAAGGTACCACTAATAAAGCCTTTAATTTACTGATTCTCCTGGCAGAGGTAATGGCTACCAGGAACACAGTTTTCCAAGTCAAGTATTTTAGCTCAGCTGAAGATAATGGTTCAAAGGGGGCTGCATAAGCTGTGCAATACAGATATTCAGATCCAAAACAGGAGTAGGCTCCCTAAAGGGAGGATTGATATGAACCAGACCTTTGAAAAATTTCTTAAAAACTGGATGAGAAGCTAAGGAAGAGCCCTTCCCAGCTGAAAGAAAGGCAGAGATGGCTGCCAAATGCACTCTGAGAGTGGCAGGCCTGAGGTCTAAACTGTTAAGATGCATCAAATAGTCCAAAGCAGTGGCAATGTCAGCTGAATCTGGCAGAATATGCCTCTGAGAACGTCAGAAACCAAATCTCTTCCATTTGGAATTGTAAGTTTTTATAGTGGAAGATTTTCTACTAACCTTAAGAATGTCCAAGACTGATTGGGAAATAAGCAGGTTTGCATATTCTAGCTCCTCAAGAGCCAAGCTTTGATTCTGAGAGTCTTATGGTTGGGATTCTGTATCCTCCCCTGTGAGGAGGTGAGGAGATTGTACTATCTGGGAAGACACAGTGGAATTGTTGCAGACATGGACATTAGTAGGGGGTACCATGACTGCCTGGGCCAGTCTGGAGCCACTAGGATCACTGTGCAAGGCTGAGATCTGATCTTGACCAGAACTCTGACTATCAGAGGAAAAGGAGGAAAAGCATACATGAACCTGCTTGTCCAATCCAATAGGAGAGCATATTGGGGAACAAACCCCAAAAGAGGGGGTCTGCAGCAGAATAGAGGAAGCTGGTGATTGTCTGGGGCTACAGAGAGGTCTATCTCTGGAGTGCCCCACCTCTTGAAAGTGACTTGAAGAATTAGAGGATTCAGGGCCCATTTGTGGTGACCTTGAGAAATCCTGCTGAGAGCATCTGCTAGTACATTGTCCTTCCCTGGAAGATGCATAGCTATCAGGGAACTTGAAGGGAATAAGCTAGTGACCATATTTTCATTTGGTGCACAAGGCCGAGGAATGAGTGCCCCCCCGCTTGTTGATGTACCACATGGTTGTGGTATTTTCTGTCCTGATCTGCACCACTTTCCCCTGAATTGTGTTTGAGAATGTCTGAAGTGCTAGAAAGACAGCCCTGAGTTTGAGAAGATTTATGTGCAGGAGAAACTCCTGCTGAGACCATGTTCCCTGAACAGTGAGCTGGTCCAGATGTGCTACCCATCCCAGTAGGGAAGCATCTGTGGCGAGAATCACTGTAGGAACCTGACTGAAGAAAGGGACACCTTGCCTAAGATTGTCCTCCTCCAACCACAACTGGAGAGCCTGAACCAGAGTTTGAGACACTGGAACTAACTTGGAGAGAAGGTCTTTTTTTCTGAGACCAAAAAGATTTTAGATGAAACTGAATATCTCTCATTTGAAATCTTGTCCCTTGCACTACTACAGTGGAAGCTGCTATGCGGCCTAGCAACTGTAAGAAGTGCCTGGCTGGTTGAGACACTAGTGGATGAAAAGAGGAAGCCAAGGTGATGAGGGACTGTGCCCTTGAAAGAGGAAGAAAGGCCTTTGCCTGGACAGTGTCCAGTTCCACCCCTATAAATGTGAGAAGCTGGGCTGGTACCAGAACAGACTTTTCTAGATTTAGGATGAATCCCTAAGGAGTCCAGAAGCTTTTGCATGACCCCTAGAGCTGACTTGACTTGGTCTGAGGACTGAACCACTATGAGCCAGTCATCCAGGTAAGGGAACAGTAAGATGCCTTGTCTCCTGAGAAAGGCTACCACTACTGCCAGACACTTGGTGAACACCCTTGGAGCAGATGTTAGGCCAAAAGACATTACTCTGAACTGTTAGTGACCTGAGGGCAACTCGAACCTGAGATACTTTCTGTGGGAATGTCTGATAGGTATGTGGAAATAGGCATCCTTCAGATCCAAGGAGGCTAGTCAGTCTCCTGGTCGCAGAGAGGGAAGCATTATTCTCAGAGTCACCATTTTGAACTTTGGCTTTAGTATATGTTTGTTTAGGTATCTTAGATGTAGGATGGGTTGCCACTCCCCTGTCTTTTTTGGGGTAAGAAAGTATCCGGAATACAGTCCTTTTCCCCTGTGATAAAGAAGTACCTTCTCTACTGCTTGTAGAAGTAGTAGAGAGGAGACTTCTGCCTCTAAGGTCTTTGTCTCCAAGGGAGAGGGAGGACCGAAAGTCTTTGCTCTCATTTTTGGGAACCTTTTGAAACTGAGAGCAAGTCCCTGGCTCACTACTTCCAGGACCCATTTGTCTGAAGTAATAGACTTCCAGGCCTGGAAATAGTGAGCCAACCTGCCCCCTACTGGAACTGAGGAGGCGACCCTGACTGACACCTCAGGGTGTCTGTTTGGCAGGGGGCTTAGACTGAGTGGAGGATGGAGTCCTGGTCACCCCCCTTCTGCCTCTTCCCTTAAATAACTCCCTCTGCTGGAAAGAAGAGGAGGACTAGGCTTGGTTAAAAGGCCTGCCCCTGCCATCCCTAGATTGCTGCTTCTGAGGAGTGACCTGCTTTTCCTTGGCTGCAGCACTCCTGTAGGTGGTCCTGTATTCATCCATCTTTTTCATGCAAGCCTCTGTTTGCTCCCCAAACAAAGAATTACCCATGACAGGAAAATCCATGGCCTTGGTCTGGGTATCCTGTGATAGACTGGTACATCTGAGCCAAGCAAATCTCCACAGGGAGACAGATGTAGCCATAACGCTGGAATGTACATCATTCGAGTCAACAGCAGCATGAAACTGGATCTTTGATGCCTAAATACCATCCACAGCCACCTGCTCCAGCTCCTTGGCCAGCTGGGGAGAGGCATTCTTAGCCAGCTCCAGAACCACATCCCACATAGATTTCTGGTATCTGGCTGTATATGCCATGTAAGTAGCTTGTCTGAGCCCCAAAGGGGATGCCAAGTACTGTTTATTTGCCATGACATCCACTTTCCTGGAATCCTTATCTGGGGGTGAGATGCCAGGGGAATGTTAGCCTTGTCACAGGCTGCAGCTTGCACTACCCCAACATGGCTGCAATCATTTGTAAGGAATTCCATCCCAGCACCTGACAAAGTGTACCTTCTGTCCATCTTTTTATCCATAGGGGGTATGGATGTTGGAAACTGAAGAATTTTTTTGTGTCTGTTTCCCCAGGGATTTATGCAGAGAGATAGACACCCTTTTTGACTCTGGGACATCCATCATCTCAACATAGTCAGGCTCCTCCTGATCCTTTTCAGCCTCTTCCACTGGGAGCTGAAGAGTATCAGCCACTTTCTTGTAGAACAAGAAATGGGAGGGGGACTCAGAAAGTCTGGGAGGAGACACATTAGAAGGCCTGTCTGGGGAGATGTCAGGCTCTACTGGCTCATCTAGGCCTTCATAATCCTCTTCTTCATAATCTTCTGCTCCTTCTCAATCGCCATCATAAAATGCTTCAGGATCATATTCAGAAACAGAAGTTTCTGACCGAACCGATCGTCTGTGAGTCGGTGTTGGTTCAGTCGGAACCGGGCAAAGCGATTATATAATAGTAATCACTTTAGCTATTTCTTCAGTGGTTGGAACATGGGGACCAGGATCCAAACCAGCTGACTTGTGCTTTTTCTTAGATGGAGCCGATTCCACAGAATCAGCTCTCCTTTTGCCCTAGGAGGTATCGCCCAGGTCAGTGGGCACCCCCTCGGGTTAGGTCAGAACCTAACCGGGCTAGCCATCCGGGTCAGCGGACTTCTCGGTCTCCCTTTCCTTCAGCCTACTTAAACGTTTATCTAAAGTGGCTTTGGGAATGTTTTTGCAAATCTGGCAGTCTTTCTTGAGGTGGTCAAACCCCAGACAATAAACACAGACGAGGTGGGGATCAGCCTTAGCAAAGTCTGCCCCATACTCAGTGCAGTGCTGAAACCCAGTGGGACCGTTTTTCTTTTTGGGTTTCTCAGACATGCCAGTAAAATAATAAGCTACCCTTACCAGTGTTTGAGTCAGGCAACTACAAACCTATTGGTTCCAACCATGTCATGGGTCGGTTAAAAAAAACAAAGAAAATGTTGTTTTTTTTTTTAGGATCAGATAGGTACCGGGAAGCACAGTACAAAAGGTAGAAAAATACAAAGAAAAACCAATACAGAATTTGTTCCAGTTCCCAACCGGACTGACTGGGAAGAAACCGAACAAAAAACAATTTCTACCAACAAAACTCTAACTACCTACTAAATACACTTACTGTACCATAGACAGAAATCTGAATACTGAAAAAATAAGAAAACGGTTGACAAACCGACTGATTTTTATTTGAACTGAAGCAAAGGAGAAGATCTCCGGAGCGACTTCACAGTTAGGTGGAGTAAAGAATCTGATGGTTACACTGAGGAGTACCAGGGACAGAGATTTGAAAACCAAGCTCGAGCTCAACATTCTATGCCTTGGCATAGAGTTAACCCTTTCCTCTCCAGAGCAGTTCAAGTGCTGGGGCTAACTGCATTTAGTCAGAATACAGCAAGACTTCATGTTGTTTGAAGTCACTACACACCCCAATCTCTCGCCTAGTCAAGGTTTCTAAGGCACAAAACAAATCCAGGTGACCTGCACTCTTCTAGTTGCCTTCTGCTTGAAGTACCATAGGAAAATTCTAACGTGGGCAAACTAGCTGACTCTTCTGCTGGCTCAACCCACTTGATCGCCCTTCCAGTGGGATTTATAGCTGCCCGCTTCCACCCCCTCTTTAAATCATAACTTGTAGGTCTTGAGTGCATCTCACTGCAACTGTGCAGCTTAAGATACTAGCTACTGTCTTGCAAAGTTTATATATGCTATTATAGCACCTCTTGTAATCACTATGCAATATTAGCACAGCAGTGCATTATTTTATTTATGTTTATTTGGAAGTACACCTTTGAGCACATGTACTCGTTTAAAAAGGTTCCACACCATTCGCCACGGCATTCTTATAAAACAAATTGTTTAAATCATGTGTTTATGTGTCACTTTATTGAAAGTGTATCCTTTTTTACTTTATTTTTATATGTGTTTTTGATTACTGTTAAAAATATTTTTATATGTGTTGTCAGTTACTCTTAGAATGTATTTTCCAGCTTCTTTATAACTATGTTTCACTTATCGACACCTTTTTCTTTACCTGCCTAAGCCTAAGTTACTCCTGATAAAGGTCCCTTGGAAAAGTATACTTACCCAGTCAACAACAAAAAAATAAAAATAAATAACGAAATCAATCAATCAACCAATCAATGTAAGCCTGTGCGAATTCCTGATTATCAAGGGAATCACAGAGTACTGTCAGTAGCTGAGTGGGTGGAGAATGCCAATAATTTAGCACATGTTTGCATAGCATATTTTTTGGTCCCTGCTTCTGAAGTGGGGGGACAAGATGGACCTAGAGTATTATTTGACCTTTAATTACTATACTTGGTTCTATACTTGGTAGTTGAGGTGGAATAAGACAGATCTGTTAATTGCATCCATCCCCCACTTCTCAGTGGTAATAGTGACCAGTAAACCCCAGATTTATGTACACATTCAAGTTGGCTTTGAATGCCTCCTGTTTTGTTGACTATGTAGATTCTTCAGAGTAATTATGTAGCCCTCCTTCTCCCTGCTGTCTAGGGGTATGCTGATGTTACAGTCCATGGGGAGAGGGGACCACAACTGGAAATGCAAAAGGTGACTAACCTTTTGTTCTTCGGAACCGGGGTGCATCTTCATCCATGAGGCGCTGGGCTAGGGAGCAAACTGATTACTGGCACAATCAAACACCACAAATCTGAATACATTTCAAACTAGTTAAGAACAAGCAGGATCCCTTAATTCTGAACTTGATTAAATATAACTTGATTCTAGCTGATTATGTTGCTTGAGCAATGCACCCTCTGAGGAAAGGTTAGGGTATCAGGGCCTGGGGGGGGGGGATCCACAATCTCAGAGTCCATGCATTATCTATATATATTCACTGTCCTTTTAAAATGCATCTAATTTACTAAAAATGACCCATTTCATAATCACAATAAGGCACTCCAGGGGGTGCGTTATGGTGGGCTAATGGTCCTTCTTGGGTGGTGAAAGCACTCCGCTTTGCATCGTGCTTCAAACCACATGAGGTGGGCCATTATCATATCATAATGCACCCTCTGTCATGCCTTATTTCTTAATTCACTGTTCTTTTTAAAACTCGCCATCCTCGGCAAGCATCCAGGACATCTACCAGTCACACCCCAGAACCCATGACTGGAGGGGTATGTGTACTCCCCTCCCACCCCAGGCACAGGGAAGCTTAAGGCTGCCTCACCGCAAAGGTGGTAAACTCTCTTCCTAGAAGAAAATGGGGCCCCTTGAGCTCGATGCCCCTAATGCATTTCAAGCTCCCCTGGCTGCCTACCCCCCCAGGTTCTCAGGCAGGTTTGCCCTAGCCCCTATGAATGAAGCTCCAGGTCTTTCCCTGGTCACTCACCTCACCCCAACCCCCAGGCTATCAGGAATGGGGACCCAGTGAATGGCACCCCAGGTCTTCACAACATTGAATCCAAAACCCTGCCAACATGGATCCTGACTCTAACAACTCCCTCTCTACACACTACCTGAGTTCCCAGGACTAACATACACAGATTTGCCCTATTCTTTTCTCCCAATTTTTTCACCTTTCCCCATGATCAGATTTGATACACCAAAACAGGGCTACTGGTTCAATGGGACTCAAATTAGATATTACATTATTCCAACATCTCTTTTTCTCTTAACAGGCATGTAGCATTGAACAGTTATTATCATCTTTGATCAAACAAGCACACATTAATCAGCAGCACATAACTATAAATCTCTGTTGCTATACAACTGGAGATACATTCAGTGCAAATATCACATTCCCAAAATCTTAATTGTGTCCACAGCCAATTGGGCTAGTCCACTGTATCAAAATAACACAAAGGAATAGTCTCACCCATCTGTAGGTCTCCAGTGGGTGTCTCAATGTGTAACATCTCTAGACGACTTCACACGTCCATGTCCTCGACACCATGCTTCCTCTCTTTGGTCAAAGTAGTACCGCCAGTCTGGTTTGGTACATGGGTGTCCAAAAGAATCTTTGCCCTCCTTGCTGTACCTGCTTCTCACCCTACCCAGATCTTGAACCAACACATAGTGATTCATCAGGGTCAGTCCCTCATATGTGCTGCTTTCACATATCTCTTTTGCAACTCACTGGGCATCTTGCAAGGCTATAGTGGAGCTGAAAGCATCCAGGCCATGCTGTCGATAGATCTTCTGCAAAATAACTTGCTGTACCCAGTCCTTTCTCTTCAGCTCAGTAGTATCCCAGAGCATCTCCAGCAGATAGTGGTAGTTATTCTGGGGGTACATTTGCTTGATTTGCCTCCTTACTATTTTCTCTGCCTGGGACCATTCTGGAATGCTCTTTATAGTGGTTGGGAGGCTTTTCCCAATGAAGCCACACACCTTCCCAATACTGCTGCTCCTGATGATCTCTCTCTAGCTCTCTTTTGGTTTTAGGGGACACATCAGGAGGAGGATCCCCCGCTGCAAGAGTGCCACTGACTAACTCTCTGAAGTGGTATCTCTAAATGATCCCTCTTCCCACACTGCCCCCTCTTCCACATCAGGTTTCTCAACCTTGATCACTGATTTCTTGCTGCCTATCGTGTCAGAGTCTTGACCCAAGGGTGAAGGACTAGAGATATTGCCAGCTTCAGAATCAACAGGAGGTGTACCAGAGGGGGCAGATGGATTGGGGTAGGTTCCAACTTTTCTTCAGACACAGCAGCCTCCAATTCTTGGCCCACAGAGGGATGACAAAAAATGCCACTCCCATCCTCCTGCAACAGTCTCCCTTGGATCTGTGGATGGTGCAGATGGGCTCTCCCACTTTGGGAACCCAACTGGAGGTAGTAGGCTGTAGGCTCGCTGCCTCACCTCATGGCACCAAATGCATACAGGAGTATGCTGTACCTCTGGGCCCTTATATCTACATAGAGCGTATTCCTGAAAAGGGGCTGATTTTTCCACTATCTCACACAGCCATCTGAATAACATTTTTGGTACTTTAACATCCATCTCTGGGGGTTTCTCCACCATCTTGGGCATTTGGTTTAACTTGTGCACTCTGCAACAACAGTAGTGAGACAAATTATCACTTTCCAATACCAATTCACTGACTCAATCTTCCTGTCTCCCCACCTGTACTCTGTGCCATCTCAACATACCAAAATCAATTGACTGCACTAATTTCTTGTTCTAAGCCTCCTCACTTCTGACTAGAAGAATTGGGCAAGAGTTCTTTCTGTGATGCAGTCCACTGAAAGTCCGGGTGCACTGACCAGGTCACCCAAAAGTACACAAAGTACACAGGGGGACACGTTATTTGCAATACTAGAAAATAATTTAGGTGGCACTGTGAATTAGATGCTCTCTCTTTGTTGACCCCAGAGCTCCTCTGCACAAACATGCCCCAGCAGAACACCAGCAGTCTTCAGTCATGCCTCCTTTTTGCACCGCAGCCCAATCCACTTCATGAGTGCAGTATATGACCCCTCCATTTATATACTCCTCAAATGTCCTGGCCACAGGCTCCCCTTCTTCCAGCCCAACAAGGCGTGAAATTCCACAACTTGCCAGCACCATTTTTCAATCACCATTCTAACAGCAAAAGTTCAGAAACAGTCCATAACTTCACCCAGCCACCTTTGCGGAGTGATTCTGCTGCTGAAAGACACCCCAAATCCGGGATGAGCACCCACTTGTAGCCAATCTCCTCCCTGGTGCATAGGGGTATGCTGATGTTACAGTTTGTGCAGAGAGGGGATCACAACGGGAACTGCAAAAGGTGACTTATGTCATGTGCTTCGGTACTGTGGTGCACTTTCATCCAAGAGGTGCTGGGCTATGGAGCAAACTGGTTAGTAGCACAATCAAACACTGCAAATGTGAATAAATTCTCAAACTAGCAATGAACAAACAGGATCCTTTAATTCTGAACTTCATTAAATATAACTTGATTCCAGCTGTTGCTCGAGGAATACCACCTCTGGTGAAAGGATAGGGCACAAGGACCTGGAGGTCCATAGTCTCAATGTCCATGCATTGTCCATATATTCACTATCCATGATTCACACTGATGATTATTTGAAGTACTATATAAGACATCTTGTAATTACTTCTCTCTTTGCTCTTTATCTATACACTACAGGCAGCATCACACTATATATCCATCAATCACATATTTCACTAGCATTCCCCATGGGCTAAATTCTCTCAGGCAGGATCCCATTTACATATTCAGGTACATGGCCCTCAGATCTCTGTTTCAGGATGTCATCTCCCACTCATTCCACTGACTTCCCCTCAGTGTCAATAACCCCAACCTCCACAGTTACTTTAAACTCTATTTGGGCAGCATATGCCCACAGGAATCATCCTGCTCGATGGTCCCCAATGGCTAGCTGCTCACTCAGCTTCAAGCCTTCATTAGTTTCACCAGCTCAGGAATGGTGGTGTTTCACACCACAGATGTGAAGTCCACATCCATCTCCCCATCTGGATCCCACATTCTCTACTCTTTGTGAGTTTGAATCTCCACGACTGCCACAGGCATCTCACTTACCCCCCCCCCAAAAGGGTCTCTAAGAATGTGACCACTACCATGCCTTTGAGGGGTGTGAGATAGGCCTCTCCTATATGTGAAAATGACAGGCTCCTGCAGAAGTGGGTAATCAGCCCCACTCCCGCATCTAGACCGACCAATTCAGCCCATGCTCTCTCACACAGGCCACACAGGACCCCCCCACAGCACTCCCAACCAATGGTTGACAGCCCCCTGAGAGGAAAGGAAAATTAACCCCTTATGAGAAGGGATCACTGTTTCATGACGACCCAATGCATGCCCCTTGTCCCCATGAGGGATATTACAATTAGATTATCAAAAGTAGTAATTTCAGCATGTTTTGTTTTTCCAAGCCTACTAAGCAGACTCTAGAAGGCTGTTTGTTCTGTGGCCAGTTCATTTAATACTTCAAAATACTGTATCTTGACAGGTGCTGGCATTCACTAGGAGCTGGATGGCAAGAGGAGGACTGAGTATGCATTTTGATGCTATGCTCCTTCTGGGAGAAAGGGAGTCAGATTCCACTTCTCTCTGGTGGGAAAGGATGTAAAGGAGTCAGTGTCTGAGGTGGAATATTGTTTGGGTAGATACTTCCTTCCTTTTCTTACCCACTCCATCTCATTCTCTGACACCCTCCACTCTTCTGATAATTGTTCTTTTCACAGCTCATACTGGAAATACGTAGCAGACCAGCTTCAGCCTGTCTTCTCCAACCACATTCCAGCACAGTGGAATCCCTCTGTCTCCCTATCTGACTCTCAACCTCTCTGCACTCCCTCAAACCACTCCTGTTGGCTCATTTCTCAAAATCATGCACCTAGCTTTCCTTCATCTCCAGCAATACAATAACTTCAACCATTCCTTGCAGCACCTGGTCTACCTAAGAGACCATTTGGCAGGTCTATGTACTATATTACAGTTTGTAAATTTGCACACTGTACCCATGGTATCGGTACTTGAAATCTACCTTGCTATTTTAATTTATTTAATATTTTATCTGATGTCAATGCCTTGTTATTTTACTGTTTACTGCATTCTCCACTGAGTGCCAGCCTAGTTCTTTTGTAAATAATGTATTTCACAGATGTTTGCATAATAGTTTGCACCATGTTTGTATTGTTTCATTTTTCTCTAATTTACTCCTCACACTTTATTTTGTGTATACCTGCTGTTGTGACTCTATTGTTTTCTGTTTCACTCCCAGTTGTTATCCCTCCCCTGGGTCACATCTAGAAATGAGCTTCAGCTCAGGGTACCTAGTCGCTCACCAAATGTTAAATAAATAAATACAGTATGTTGATATTTTCAAAGGGATGTCTGGATGTATTCACTCAATGAAGGGAAAAAAAATAGAGATGCAGGGTGAGTGGATGAAGATCACTCCCCACACATCCCAGTATGCCATTCCACTAAGGAATTCTGCTTGCTGGCTCTGCCACTGCATGTCCCTCTCATGTTAGATTCAGATCACCAGATTGGATTGGTACTGTCCCTGGGATTAGGGATGGTGATGGCATTGACTAGTTAAAGGGGAAGTCTCCCATAGTTCCACACCAATATGTTCCCAGCTCCTTACATGTAACTGTTGTGTGCCTCCTCCAGTTGCCAGCAGTCCTATTGCTGTCCAGATCTAGATTATAAATAAAAATATACAGCCCCCAAAAGTTATCAATGTGTTTGTCCTCCATTTTACCATCAATGTTGCTGGAGGATGATGTCATCTGAGCAACAGATGATGGTGCTGCACTAAATGCAGTTCCACCAGTAGACCAAACCCACAATGTTTGATTCCTCACTTGAGTAATGGAGGAACCCTTTAAGTGTTGTGCACATCCTGAAGTGCAGGTCTAATAGGGACTAGGACCATGTGAGTGTGATGCAGCACCGATTTGAGGTATATATAGTATTAACATAAGGAAGTGCCTGTGTGTGTTGTGTTACTGTTTCTGTTAGCACAAACAGTTTACCCAATAAATGACTCTGGGTACAACAAGAGTTTTAAGTGGTATTATGCAGCTCTTTAGAAACTGTGATGGCCCCTCAGGTCCATGACTTTAAAGGTGCCCAATTCCCATTATAAATCATTAGCAGTGTTGTGAGACTATAGCACTTCACTTTCAAGGTACTAAAGATAAGCTGTGGCAGCCCCCCTTCCCCATTTTGTAATGCCAGTATTTGAATTAGGATGTCCCTCACAAATCAGATGCTACACCTCAGCTGTTGTAGGTAAAGAAACTAATCAGTCTCTGTTTGTAGTGCTCTGTATTTGCTTAGCTCAGTCCTCCCATGTCATATGCATTCTGTGTCTTGGTATTTCCAGTCAGAAACTCAGATTTAAGGAGCATTTGCAATGTAAAACAATACACTTTATAAAGTAAATGATCTAGCTCTCCACTTTCAGGCTGCTGAAAGGGGATGTGTATAAGTCAGTCTTGTGTGATCCTTTGGTAAACTGCCCAGGCTCATCTTGTAACAAATCTTCTCAAGGGTGTTCAGCTGGTTCAATACAGAGTGACTGATTGACTACTCGATTGATTGATTGGTTGGTTGATTGACTGATTCAGTCTACTGCTTTCCACAACATGTTACAACTGTCTCACAGAGAGAAAATGAGCAGTACAGAGAAACAGCTTTTGTTTCCTGTGAATGCAATATTATTAGATATATTATTTGCTCTACACATACAATATTAAGGCTAAAAGTACTACTCCTTGTGTGAGTTGCATGACAGAACTGCCTTAAACCATTGCAAACTTAAACTATAATCAGGCTAGACAGCATTGATACCCTTATGTTTTGTTCTGCACTGTTGCAGCAGTGACATCAAGGAATGGGAGGGGCTGTATTACAAGTAACTCATTTGCATGTAAATGGAGGCTTGCATGACATTTTACTACCTTGTGTCAGAGCCTCAAACTCTAGATATGTGTTGCAACAGAAGAAATGGCTGATCTCTTATTGACATATGTACAGTACTTGATGTAATGTATAATAAATACATCAGATATATTCAAATCATAAATATACAGGAGTCTTCTCCTTTAAGGGTGGTACAGATTCCAGGTAATGGGGATGGACATTGGTGAACTGCAGTATGAGAAAGAAGGAGGTCTTGCATAGGACACATGAGAAAGAGATCACAATATAAAAGGAAGTCACTATATTAAGAACCTTTTATCACGTGCATTTTGCATATGCACTTGTCTAAAACTATATTTACTGGCAGCACTACAGCTAGTAAAGAAAGCTAAGAAGTGAATGTGCAGATTCAAGATGGTAGTTGTCATATTGCCACTATTATAAATTCTTTTGAGCACACATCCTGATTTTCTAGTCTACTATATAGCTTTTATTCCCAGTTTCATACACACCATTTGTAAAACAGTAGCCTAGGTTTGTACGTGTATCTGTCCACAGTAGCCATGCCATTCAAATGCTAGCCACCTAGGCACACATGCACATTTAGGCTATGGAATTCACATTCCCTGACCCCGTCCGAATGAATTTGTTTAATGGTTTGGTGCACATCCTCTCCTGACCCCTAGTGGATGATTTTAAGGGGAAGTAGTAACTCCAAATAATCTGACTGGCCCAACTGCCCTTCTCCCACAGTGTGCAAACAGGAAGGAGGTGCAAAGCAGTTACACCAGTGATGATGTTAGGCAAACTGGTGAAACAGTTTACCTAATGTCATCAATGATGTAACTACTCCACTCTCAGTCAGTGTGATCAATATTGTAACTACTCTACTCTCACATTCTCATCTCACAGTTCTTATATCAGAGTCAGTGCACTGTGGGACAGGGATGAGATGACTGAGCTGAAATATTTTAAGACACTACTGCCCCCCCCTACTGAATTACTAGGACAGGGTTGAAGGCATCAAGTAAACAAATAATTTTTATGACTGAAGAGTTATGCTAGATAGGGGGATTTGAACCTAGTTTTTATATAAATTGTGCACAGGTATTCAGCTAGTTTCATATAATATTACATATAAGTCTGTAGGCTTCAATGCAATATCTTTTTTCTGTTTACAAGCTGTCATTACACTATGTCTATCTGAATAAAAGTACATGTTTAATAATAATACCATGACTGAATTAGTGGTCTGTGTTCACATTCACAGATTCCGTTTTTGCTGCAAGTTGTTATTTTGAAAGTAGTTATACAATATCTTAGTTTATATGAGAATTTACTTTAATGAGACCTACTTATACGGTATGTCCTCATTGTCACTGGAAAACAAGCTAAGTAAGAATGTCATGTGAGATACAATAATACCTCATCTCCATGTGTCCTGGCATGGTAGTGCCCCTAAAGTAGGGTTGAATAGGCAGTTTAATGTTAAACTGAAAGTAGAAAAGGGCACTTTAAGTACATGACATGTTCTTCCTACACTGAAACTATAAGGCAACAGCAAAGGAATGCACCAGTCACAACTTCAGTGCTTTTTAAAATGCTTTATTCTCATGCATCTAAAGTGCAAATAAGTTCACTTCCTATGAGATCCCATTGGAGACACCAAGCTGTGGCTCACCATCCTCCAGCCAGTTTTGCACATTTGTGCATCATCAGGTAGTGGGCCTTATAGCAAGTGTGTACGTCCTGATATTTACACCTTAATAAGGTGTCTGTCCCTCAACGAAATAACCTGGAATTTGTCATGCATATAGTTGATGCCAGGGTCTCTGGAGCCTATAAATTTAGAAAAAGCAATTTCAGTGGTGTATTTTGCATTTATTTATTTGAAAATTTTAAACCGTGAAAGGCACTCTGAGCCAGGACTCATTTCCAGGTGTGACATGGAGAAGGGGGGAATAGGAATACAGTGTTACAAAATAAAAAAATGTCAAAAAATACAATAGCAATAGCAACAATATAAATTGCAAGGTAAGGTACAGAGCATTCAGATGATCAAACCAAGACACACAGAGCCATAAAATTAGCTTACAAGGCAGTGCTCCCTATGGACAGGTGCTATATAAAGTTTAAGGTGCATGAAGAAAAAGGTGATGGTGCTTGAGCAGTGCAGAAGAGTCAAAACAGTCAGCTATGGTCAACTGGTAAGTGACTAGAAATCATGGAGGGTGCAGGTGGGAGCTAGAGGGAGGGTCAGAAGTGGGGGGTCAGGTGGAGAGTGTGTAGAAACAGATGGGAGCAGGGAAAAGTCTTAGCTGGTGTCTAAGGGCTAGGAGAGGTGGAGGGACAAAGGGAGCAGGTTCCAGAAAGAGGGGGATGATAGGAGAAGGAAGACTGCCCAGCAGATGAGTGAGGGTGGGGAAGGGAGAAGGTGTGAGTGTCCCTCTAGTGAAGGCACTAGAAGGAAGAGGGGATAGGAAAGTGGGCAGGTAAGCAGAGAGGGAGCCAATTTTAAAGTTCTAAAATGATGAATACTCTATAAAATATGGAAATTAAGACTCTGTTGTTGCTCATCATTTGCACAAAAAAAGCTGGAAGCTGAAATTGAAACTTTTAGGGTCAATATAATTTGGCCCAAGGATGATTCCTTGAAAGGTGGTGTAACCAAAAGATGTATAGTTTTTAAATTTCAATATTAAGAAAATAAACTTCTGCTTTCCCTCATGCACGAAACATTCTGCAAGTGGATGTCTGCTACTACAGCCCCTTGAACAGCAGCACAGCTACTGAAAGAATGCAAAAACTTTCCTTCACTAATAAGCCTGACACTAATCACACATGTCCATCCTCTCTGTTCTCCATCTTGCCCACTAATCGCTCATGTCCTGCAATGCTGTTCCAAGCCTCTCTTGCCAAATGTTGATCTCCATGCAGTGGCCATCCTACACATGCTGCTGCTCCATATGTCCTCCCAGACCAAACTAGAAGAAACCCAATGGTTGCTTCTAGGAGTGAAGCATGGATGTCTACTCACCCCCTCCTCCTTTAAATCTGTTCATAAATTACCAACCATAAAAGCTGAGTGAATGTAACATCCTGTCATCAAATATAATGGGGAAACATCCCATCACTAATATACGCAGATGACATGGTGGTTCTTTCCTTGTCTTCAACTGGGTTAACTAAGAAACTTAAAAAATTAGGAACTTATAGTAATGATTTTAAGCTAAAATGAACAGAATCAAAAGCAAGGCCTTAGTGTTTGGGGAAAAATAAGAACAATATCAACTGGACAATAGAAGGAGAGGTGCTGGAAACAGTTAGAACTTTTTGCTATTTTGGACTCCATTTTTCAGATAATAACAATTGAGCTACCCATCAAAGAAGTGCTGTATGCAAACTTAATCAGGTCAAGGGGGAATTTTAAGGTTTATAGTAGTAAAAACAATGGTGCCTCCTCATTGCACCCTGTAGTGAAAGTCATCAAAATGGAGATGAACAGTACTGTTCTTTATACGATGAACGTATGGGGTATAGGTCACCGAGATAAAATCAAGTGGCCATTCTCAGCACTGCATACAAGTTAATTCCAGGTCCCTAGATCAGTACCAGCTAACATTTTCCACACAGAATTAAGAAGAATGACCTCGGAAGCTTTCACAGCTAGAACAATGCTGGGTTATTGGATAAAGGGTATGAATCAAAAGGAAGATAAAATTGCATCATTACGTTTTAAGAAAAAAAGGGAGTGTGGTTAGGAAGAGCAACGATCTTGCCATGGCCGAACTGCATACAACAGAAACTAACTGATTTAAAATGTGAACAATTATAGACAGAATTTTTGAGGTATAAAAATAAAAGGTATGTCCCACTTGCATAGGAAAAAATAAGGAACAGAGGAGCATAGATGGACTTGGAAAGGATGAGACAATTTAAAATGAGTCTGTTTGTTAACAATGTGAATAACCACATGATTGAACCCTATGTTTTGCTTTTCCAAGAAAGAAGTGATAGAAAGCTACTGATTAGGTTTCATCTGGGATTGTTCACCTCAAAAAGTCTTATAGCCTGATGAGAAAACAAAGAAATTTTAACGCAGAACTTGACTGCGATTGTGGCCTACACATGCCTGAATATGTAATGCATTTTGTCCTATGTTTCCCAAACTATGCGGACTTAAGAAATGAGCTTCTGAGCCAATATTTGGAAGATGACCTATTTGACAAAAAAAAAATTACTAAAAGATCTATTAAATACAGAACTGAAACTGTATTAAAACACATGCTGGGTTACCCGAAATCTGTTAGTCCTATGCTAGTCAACATATATGAACATATGTAATAATTGCACTGTAAAATATAACTTTCATGTAATTACTCAGTATTCATCAAATCTAGAAAGGTAACAGTACATATAAACACAGCTGTTTAAAATCATTAATTGACCATTTTGTTCACCAGGGTTTGAGATTATGGACTTTTTTCCGGAAGAAGGGGTGTAGATAAACACATTCAAACCACTCAAAACTATTTCCATGTACTCCATAGCTGCCTATGATTTATTATTCATATATTATATAAATATCATATGGCCAGAGCCAACAATTAATAGCAACCACTTTCTACACATTCTAATTCATAGAAAGCCATGATTTATGAGATTTATTTCAGTTAAATTCATTCTAAAATCTATGCACTAACTTAGCCCTCCACACTGTTCTTATTCCCAAAACAAAACTCAACAACCATGTCTTTTGTGACTGCTAAACAAAGTTCTGATTGGACATAGTATTCTAGGTCCTCAGTGGGGAAGAATCAAGAGGGCATTAGAGGCAGAAAATCTAGTGTGTTATGCCTCTAACTGTCCCCAACTGACTGCAAAATTGTTGTTTCTGACACAGTCTGTTTACACCTATGCACTATGATGTTAAAAAAGGCACTAAGGTCAGTTGACAAAGTCAAAATAGTAGAGAACACTTTTTATAACAATTCTTAAACAGGCTACAAAAATGTGTTATAATCACTAGAAAAGTAAATTGAAAGTTAAAAGAAAGTATTCTCTACTGAACTGTAATAACAGAAACATGTTTATAAACATGCATGCAGAGATGCAGAATTCATCTTTACACAGAAAAAGCTAAATGCTAGTTTTGCCTCACTTGCTGAGAGGTCCAAATTATGTTATAAATTGACTTCTCTTACTTATACCTGGATAACCATAATGTACATTGCTGTTCTAACTGACAAGTTAAAATGGTGAACACGAGACAGCTGAGATCTGTCAGTCATGTGCCAGTAGCGTAAGCTTGCTCTGTAAACCCCTGACCACCACAACCACTATGGGAACTGAAATGACAAACACAAGGAAAATGCTGCCCACAACTTTATTAGGTCCCAGACTACAGTGTTGGCAGCAAAGCTGGGACTAGACTTTGAGGACCCTGAGGCAAATAACATCTTTCCCAGCCCACTGTGAAGCAGCAGGGCACAGAAGCAAGAAACATTTGGCACCAGGCCAGTGCAGGAAAATAAACTGGAGCAGAGGTCAGTAAAGTCACAATTATAAAGATACAGTATGTATAAAGCATGTATAATGTTTTCTTAACACACACCAGGAGTGTGTGATGTCTTGATAAACCCCTCAAGCTTTGCTCTTTTTGGGTGTTTGAGGCATCACACACTCAGGTGCTTGTAAAAAAACATTACACATCCCTATGCATACTTTATCTTCTACAGTTGCAATGTTGTACTGAATAACTGCACAGTAACACAAACCAAATAATCTTGTGCATGATGTCCAGTTTGTGCAAGGTGCCTGGAATCAGCCAGCCCTGCACACTGATTTGCATACCCATGATGCCTTTTACTGAGACTGAGGCTTTGCAGTATGTGTTTGGTTGGGGAGTTGCACAAAAACAAAGCCATATAAACTAATTCATTATAGACAAAATGAGGTAAATGCAATCTGCCTGCAATGGGTATTCCACAGAAGTAACTGAAGTTGGATTAATTTCAATAAATGGCTCCTAACTATTGACTGGCGTTGAATATGCTGTAACTAACTCTGTATGAGTATCTAAAGAAACGTTCACATCCAACCATAAACCTAAGTGTTTAAATTCACCTACATAGTGAGACAAAAGAGTTTGTGTTACTGAGTGTCAGTGGCTCAGTATGTAGCATACTTGCCTCTGCATCTGGAAGATCATATTGTTGTGGGTTCTAGACCCACACCAGGCACTTGGGGTAATACCTATAAATGACACTACAGTAAATTATGAAGAGGGTGCTGCACTGGTGAGGTGAAATCCTTTGGGTGAGGCATTAAACTGAGGACCTTTCTGCCCATCTCTGGTCACTGTCCATGTGGACGTAAAGGATCTGATGGCACTTATGAAGAAGAGATGGGGAGTTTCTCCTTTTCAGTGCCAGCATTCCCTGTCAAAAAAAGTAGGTCCATGCAACCCACCCAGGATGTACCTGGAAACAAGCTTCCATAGCTTATTGGACCTTTCCTGACCAACAATTACAAGTAAATAAATGTTTGACAAGGATCAATTTGGATACCATTAAAACAGTTTTTGCTATTACAGCTAATAAATGTTGACCAGATCAGTCTGTTAATGACTAGGAAGCACATCAATGCTAGCTGGCCTAATAAAGAAGCTCTGAAAAATGATTTATAAACATTACTAGCTATCATTCAGGAATATGTGGGGCTTAAAGGGACACTGAAAATCTCCTTAGGCCTCAAAGTGTCTTTAGTTTAAAAAGCATGTTATAGTTGCTCTCATTGCTTAGACAGTGCTATTTTAGCTGGTAGTTTGATCCTGCTTCCTTTTTCTTTTTAAAACTGAGAAACAATATGCCCACTATACTGGTATTATCACACAAAAATGTGTTTGTTTGTAGTCTTTCATCTATTCCCACTACACCTTTCATTGACTTGGGAACACCCCAACACAGTCTAGCTACTCATGATGTAGCGGTAGGCAAGAAGAATATTGCACCATGAGTTGTTGCACTGTTTGTTATGTTCAGAAAGCATGCAATAAGAGTAAGCCAATTATCTGAACAATTGCACACTTAACATGCATTTCATTTCTACTTAGAAAGGATGGAGACAAAGCAACCAGCAACACCAATGAATTTTTGAAAATGTAAGCAATCATAAAATTTATTTTTTTAGCCAGAAAAGATGTGACAAAAAGTATTGACTAAATCCCTTTAAGGGCAGTAGCAGGCAAAACTGACCCATCATGACTACCCCCACGTCTCAGTGTTAGTTATCATGGAACAACCATTATAGATTAATTTGACAATTTTATTTTTAAAAATTGTAATATTAGAACTTAGCAGACTTCATTGTATAAGGATGCTGTTGCAAATTAACCTATGACTCAAGTGGCTGTAAAATCGCCTGTTTATTATTGCTCTAGGGTTTATAGGTAGGGACCCTGGTTTTCCATTTTTACCAGTAACACTGGTAACAATCATGGAATCCTGCTTGGTTTGCGGATTTTGAATTCTTGTACTGGTGCCTCACGGAAATTGCATGTCACTGCACAGAATCTCTAAGATTTCAGCATCTTTTTTAATTTGTTTTAATTTTCTTTTTCTACGTCCCCTTCTCACAACATCAATCTCCACTTTTCAGAGATCCCTAGACTGAGTATCCCTTAGCTTCACCCCCAGGTAATGCTCATGAGCTCCTGTGGTCCTGCCCCTATCCTGCCTGGATTGTACCCCCAGGTGGGAAGGGAAGGTAACACAGGTCACCCCTCCACATTCCCTTAGTGTGTGTCGGGCAGCTCAGTGGCTCCCTCATGGAGCCTGGTTATGAAGTCTGGGGCACCTGGGTCCCTTCTGCCAGTGGCCAATGTGGGGTGATTATTCCTGGTTTTCTGGTCTCTGTTCCTGAGGGCACTGGCACTAGAGGAGATCCAAGGAGGTAGGTCACATAGAAACATGCCACTGCTCCAGATCCTGGTGGGTATAGGCAGGCATACTCCAAGCACTCCATGGTGTGCAATTTTATTTAAGAGGGGTAGCAAATAGACTCTGAACTGCTTTCTTTTTCCATGAAAACTAACAAAGAAAATACTGAACCTTTCTATAATTTTATTCATAGGAGTCGAAACTAGAAGGACTGGTCACTAATACTCTCTTTGCATCCCCAGGACAATATAACTTTACCGGCTCTGAGCTGGTATGTGGGTGTCTTAGGGAACAATGCATAGCAACAACCATTGTTATGAGATACAAAAGTTGCATTTATTGTGCCAAAAGAGTCAACAAACACGGTGCTGGTGTGCATTTGTATATTGTCTGGCTACACCCCAGGGGAGGTAGCTCACCCTGACAAGGGGGGGTAGCAGTGAGTCCACTTGGTGTGCAGATCTGAAATCTCTGGCTACACCCTGCTAGCATCCTCCCCTCCTGATCACTCTGCAGCACCATTGCATCACCACCCATGGTCACACAGGTGGTGGTAAAGTAGCAGGACCTGCAGCCCACCCTCCCTGGAGGAGGAGAGCAGTCCCCCAGGTGTTCGATCCTACTCCCTTGGCCAGACCTCCAGCAACCCGAGTTCGCTTCTGACCCTGGGTCACTGGCATTGCAAGCAATAGTGCTACTGTAGCGCCAGCAGGCTGATCCTGATTTCAGCATCTTAAAATGAATGCTGCTGTGCTTTGCATTCTTTCTGCTTTGCTGCATATAGAGTCAGTAAGAAAATTACCTGCACTGCTTTGTTGTGATCAGCCATTCAGTTTAACCACCCATGCCTAGTGGTTAGAGTAACAAACAGTGAATGAACTGGGTACATCCAGCAGACTTGGGTTTGATTCCCACAACCTCCACTTGCATACTGTGTGACTCCAAGCAAGCCACTTAACCTCCCCAGTGCTTCTAGGTCACTCCTGGAAACAGACAGTTCTGCCTAGTGGGCCTTACCTGCTTTACAAAGAATATAAAAAAAAATACCAATATATGTTTACTACATCATAGAATAGTAGTCAGGGTACCATGTAATTTACCTGAGTTTTACTTGTGCTGCAATGATATTGCATAGGTAAAGATAAATGTTCATATACATTTTATGTGTTTTATAAGCTTGTTTTTAGATTTTAGTCAGGTTTTTATTGTATTCTTTGCATATAAGCATCTAGGTTGTAGATCGCTAAACACAGGATCACTGTTACCAACTAGCTTATTCAAGTTTATAATCAGTAGGGCCAATCAAAATCCTCAGTTGTTTGAATGAAAACTAGTCTGAATGAAAGTATGTTCACAAAGAAGAAACTGCTTTACTACTTATGGAAAGACTTCACAGTTAGCATCCCATTTAGGTGAATTGGATAATTTGCACCTTTTCTCCCATCTGCTGTTTCAGTCTCATTGACAACAGAAAGTTTTTTGATAAACTGTTTCAACAAAAAGCAAATGTTAAGTATTTAAGTGTACCTATGTTTGGTCAGTGGATTTTTGAAAGCACAGTCAATGATGTACAGAAGGTAAGACCCCAGGGGCTGTATGATACTGGTGGGCAGAGTAGTGCTCAATTCACATCTGAACAAAGACATGAAAACTGGGAGACACCCTTTTCATGGACACCAAGTAAAAAAAAAAGCATCCACATGTCTGGGAGATGCATAAATCCATTTGAACATCCTCCACTAATCACTTGTGAGTTTTTTAGGTGAAGACACTTTATTTCAAAGAAGCAAATTCAAGCAGTTTTTTTTTTGCTCTTCCTACCCCCCTGGCAATTCACTCCTTCAGGCCTGCCAAGGCCCCCTACCACCGCTGATGAGTCCTGACCACCATCCACTGTCCCTTACTGCTCTGCTACCAGGCGACCCAAAGTAACCCTTCATTGAGTGGGCCCCTACCCCTGTCGGAGGCTACCAGTGGAGGAGAATTGTCCTAAAGAGCTTCCTGTGTATCCTGGGCATGGCAGGGGTCAGAACGGATACATATCTGGGGCTTCCTGCTTACAGAGGGACCAACAGCTGTCCTTCGGTTGGTCAGTGGGTGTTTTCCCATTTTCTTGGGAGTGTGACAGGCCACATGATGTCAAGGCACAAGCCGACGTCCATCACGCTCCCTCCTGCAGTGAGGGCTGACATGTTGTTGTGCGTCTGGCCTCCACCAGGGGCCAGCAAATGCTGAGCAGTGAACCCACCCTCCCTCATAGGTGAAGGTGAGTGGTCGTTGGACACTCAAGCCTTCACCCACCAGCTGGCCCTCCAACACCCAAGTCTGTTCGCTAACCCTGGTCAGCGGTGTCACAGGCAGAAATCCAATTCAGGCAGTTAAATTATAGATAGGAAAAAACAAAGGTAGTCCACCTTAGCGGTGATGGTTCAGATTAATTCACATCTGAATTCTAACAAGCAAAGAGACCAAGTCATTTGTAACTTGTGCATGTGGGATGTGGGTGTTGAAGAAAGAGGATCATAGTGCAGTCACTACTGCCATCATCTCAGAGGGATGTGGACTGCATTGTTGCTACCGCCATCACACCGAAGGGGTGGGGGCTGTAGTGCTTCTGCCTCACCACTAGTGAATGGAGAATGTAGTACTGCTGCTGTCCCACCTGAGGGATGGGGGCCGTAGTGCTGATACTGCCATCACACCTGAGGAATGGTGAAGGTAGTACTGCTGCCATCACACCTAAGGGATGGGGGCCACAGTGCTGCTGCTTTTGTCACACCTGAGGGAGGGAGGTCATAGTGCTGTTGCCGCTGCCATCACACCAGAGGGATGGGGGCTATAGTGCTTTGTTGGTAATGCCATCACACCTTAGGGATGGGGCCATAGTACTGTTTCCATCACACCTTTGGGGGGGGCTGTAGTGTTGCTGCCGCCATCACATCTTGTACCTAAAGTAACTTTAAATTGGTACAAGGATGGAAGGATGTGCAATAGTGGAGGTCAAAACTTCTAAAATGCAAGTTAGCAGAATTAAAAATTGTTAAATAAAGAACACCAAACCAAACACCAGTAAAACCAGATTTTGGCTTAGCAGACACCGGTGACAATATCGTTTTTTACAATACGCAAAACGGAATATGCCCTTTCTCAATCCTGGTAAACCAGTGTCCCTGTTATGGGGCATTACACATCTCGGTGTGCATAACATCCTTGTTATTCACACTTTCTCATGTTTTATTTTTTATAATAACTGGTTCCTTTGATTTTTATTTTTTTTATTTTAGAATTTTTTCAAAAGGTGCTTTACCAAATTTCGTTATACCCAGGTGATTGTACACATATGTGTATAATCAAACTCCATCATACACAGGTGATTATGCAGATATGTGTACAATCAAGCTCTGTTATGCACATATGTGTATAACCACCTATGTATAATGGAGTTTGACAGCTTCTGCCCACAATTGATAATCATCACTAACCAGTTATTATAATAATAGCAATACATTAACTGATTGCCATTAATATTTAATATGAGAGATGAACAAACAATATGTAAAGGCTGCTTTCCTGGAGAAAAGTGATAGGAACAACAAGGGTCACATCTCAGTTGACTATCAAGGCAAACAAGCAGCCCCAGGGAATTGGAGGAGCTGTGGTGATCAGTACTCAAGAACAATAATCATTCATGATATGTTCAACAAGTTAAAATATTGCTGAAACAGTAATTGTGCACAAATCATTACCTTTATCTGAGGGTACACAGAATAAAGTTTTTTTTTTTATTTGTACATTTGTTAGACATATTTCTCAAGTGTCATTGTCGTTCACTATTGAAGCATTAGAACAGCAGATAAACTCTATGTCACTCAATGTTGTAGATACAATATAAGGACTAATGTATGGGTGACCATACACAACAAACCTGTGCTTCCACTGATGGGTAGAGATATGGACACTGAGAGCAAAGCTCATGAGGTCCATGCTGTTATCACAACCCTGAGAGGGACACACAGGGTGAGTTGTGTATGGTCGCCCATATTTTATTTTATTTTTTTAACAGTATATGGTTTAGTTTCTTGATTCAGTATGGATTTTTCTCTTTGCGACATTTCTTTAGAGAGAACTGCTGCAGCTGTCAGGTTTTAGTGTTGTGTGTGTGACTATAGCAGAGTGAGTGAATTAAAGTGAAAGCAGAAGCAGTGAAGTTGTGGTAGTCAGTGTGAGAAAGTCAGGTGCACTGATTATAGAATGTGCACAGTAACATCTTTAGAACATACACAGCAATTTTTTGACTATGCACAGCATGCTTTTTGAAATGGTTGAATTCCATACACAATATGCCCTACCCATATACTATTAAAATATTGTAACCTTCGTCTAATGCCAAATGATACAGTAGGCCATATTTCTATTGGCAGATTGCTGCAAATCATTGGGGCCAGTAGCATGAATGCAAATTGACTGACACAAAATTGACCATTCCAGGGAATTACTAAGAAGTTGCTCTCTGCAGAGTATAATGGTCTTGGTGGTGGTAAATCAGGTCATTGAGGTAGCGAGCAATCTGAAACACACTTTTTGTGATCTGAACCCAGCGCCAACACATTTCTTGATGAGATGCGTCGATGCTGTAGGCCCAGTGTTTGCCTAGATTATCCAGTGTTCCCTGTCAGCTGGGGTCTTCCCTGATGCCTTGAATAAGGTGTTGGTGAGACCAGTCCTCAAGAAACCATCCTTGGACCCGGAGGTCATGGTAAATTACCATCCCATCTCCAACATCCCATTTATGGTGAAGATTGTGGAGAAGGTAATGGCACTTCACTTGGAGGAGCACTTGTAACCCATGAGTTATATGAACCCCTCCAGTCAGGGTTTCGGGAGAAGCATAGCACAGAAACTATGCTTATTCAAATGCAGAATTATATCCTCAGGGCCAGAGATCAAGAGGAAAGGACAATTCTTGTTCTCCTCGATCTCTCCTCAGCATTTGACACTGTGGAATATTGTGTGTTGCTTGACTGCCTTAGGGAATTCTGTGGGCTCACTGGTACTGTCATCTGCTGGTTTGTCATTTCTAACCAACAGGAGGCAAAGGGTTGTGATGGGGAATTTCTCCTCCACCTCTAGTCTCCAGTTGTGCAGAATCCCCCAGGGTTTGGTCTTGTCCCCAATGTTGTTCGCAGTGTACATGCTGCTCCTGGGGGGATCATTAGGAAGTATGGTCTGGGGTTTCATTGCTATGCTGATGATACCCAGCTACTTGTCCTTTGCCCCAGGAACATTCAACGCAGCATACATGCCTAACAGCTGCCTTGCCGAGATCAATGACTGGATGGCCTCCAGCTGATTGTGGCTGAACCCCGATAAGACAGAGGTATTGGTGGTGGAGTTTAACAGAGTGCAGGATAGGATGGCCTCTGGCACAGAGATTGGATTTGTTCTGGTATCTGTCCATTGAAGGCTTCCTCTATGGAATCTTGGTGTCACTCTGGGCAGTGGATTGATGATGGAGTCACAGGTATCTTCCACTGCCCGTCCCTGTTTTTTTAATCTCAGGAATGTTGCCAGGAAAAAGCCCCTTGTGCCACCTCAGGACCTCCCCACTTTGATACATGCCTTGGTGACATCAAGACTTGACTACTGCAATGTGTCCTACCTCAGGGTCATGGGAGGATCTCTCTGCAGACTGCAGCTGGTGCAGAACGCAGCTGCCATGTTGCTTATGGGACAGCCTAAATACTGTCATATTACATTGGCACTGCATGAGCTGCACTGGCTGCCTGTCAGGTGGAGGATCCTCTTTTAGATGGGTCTTCTCACCTACAAGGCCCTACATGTCCAGGGACCTGGTTACCTGATGGACCTTCTTACATCGGCTATCTCAGTCCATCCCCTCTGCTTCTCCTGTAGGGGCCTACTGACAATTCCAAGGATGAGGCTAAAAATGGCTGGTGACAGGGCTTTTAATGTCGCTATCCCCATCCTGCGGAATTCACTGCCCTTTGGGGAGGACCCATCATTGGAGGTATTCAAGGCCCTCCTCATGGCCCTCCTGTTCACCCAGGCTTTTACTGACCTGGTCCTTTAAGTGAGATCATGATGCTATGGTCTCGATCTCAGTCCTTGGCCACCCTATTTTACCATCCTTTAGATAAATTTATCTTATTTTATTATTTATGGAAATTAATGCTGAAATGATATTTATTTGAAGCTTAGCTGTGTTCATTTATTTGTGTAATTTATCTGTCTGTACAGAGCCCAGAGCCTCCGCGATTGGACATCTTTTTAAATAAAATTTGCCTTGCCTGGCCTTATGAAAACACATGATTCTACAAGTATACTGGAGCAGTATGCCGTGAAGCAGAAAAGATGAGAACTATTAGCTAAAATGCAGAGCTACTAGACAATGAAGGTTGTGGAACAGCAGCATTTATTTTTTAATTTATTTAGTCTTTGACAACCAGGTAAGGGCACTAGACACAAACTTGCCTATTTTCAGGCACAAGCTGTGAGGTCACAATATGGTAAAAAGAGTGATGAGTTATATTACAAACAAGCAAGTAGAGAATTAGCATGATGATTACAAAGCTACAAAAATGTATACATTAGAGTAATACTTGCAAACAGATTTAAATAAGTACAAGACAATAGTAAAATGCTAGGTATCATACTGCAGGCCTATAACAAGGCCGTGATGAGGGCTCCGGATTCCATAACTCCAGTTCTCGTTCAACCTTGCTCCCTCACTCCACGGTCCCCATGGTTTGACGGGGCCTAGAGGGAGATGAGGAGGGTTGGGAGATGGTTGGAGCAGTGCTGGTGGAAATCTGGCCTTGATGCTGACAGGCTTAGGCTGATGTCACATTATGCAGACTATCCATCAGTGATCTCCCACAAGAAGGCAGAGTTCCTGTTCGGGGAGATTACTGCTGCACAGAATTGGCTGGCTCAGCTCTTCAGAACTGCAGATAGGCTGTGCAATCCAACCTGTCTGCAGCTTCAGAGGGCTTTGTCACAGGAGAAGTGTGACAAGTTTGCTTGCTTCTTTGCAAATAAAGTTGCTGACATCAGATCAGAGATCTGGGCAGTGCATTCCAATGGGGGTGGCGGTGATCGGCAGGAGGCCATGATGCCTCAGACTAGTTGCCCAAAAACTCATACTTAACTACAAGAAAACTAAGGCTGTCTTCTTCTTTCACCACCAGAATAAGCATAATGGTGCCCCACTGCTAATCTGCAACCATCATAACTCCTACCTTGATTAAGTTAACTCCTTTAAATATCTCGGAGTCACACTTGTCTTGGCCCTTACCTTCCATGAACCTATCCACCTACTTAGTGCCACTATAAACACTAGAATTGGACTCCTGTACTGCCATAGATGCTGTCTGCCCCTGATGTGCTTCACCTTGCTATCTCTTATGCTGTCCTCTCACTAGTGGACTATGGGATTACTATGTGTGGAGTCACTGATCAAACTGCCCTCCGTAGGATTAAAGTGTCACTGAACAAAGCCTGTCGACTTGTCACAAGCTGTGACAAGTGCATCCATACTTGTGATCTCTACAGTCTGTCTAATTGGCTAAATTTTGATGGTAGATTAAAATATCAGACCTGCCTGCTCGCCAAAAATATCTCGTCTGGCCATTCTCCTCCTGGGCTTCTGAATTTCCTTCAAACTTCCTTCTTACAATGATCAGCTAGAAGTTCATCTAAGGCCTCCATGATGGTTCCCCGCTGTAGGAACTCCCTTGGACAGCGAGCCTTCTATTATAGGGCTCCTCTCTGGTTAAACTCCCTACTGGCTGCCACCTCATCAGTACCCAAACTTGGCCCATTTAAAACTCTTCTTAGGGAACACATCCTCTCCTCCAGCTCCTGTGATTGCTTTTAACTTTCCTTCATGCTTAATCTCAATTTCCTCTACTTTAGCTCTCCCACCTCCATCTCTTTTGTCCCCTCCCCTCCCTCCCCATACCACCTCCCCCCCCCATTTGTACACCAGACCTTCTACCTTCTCCTGCTCCCAGCCCTTTCTGGTGCTATTTACATAATTGCTGCCTTGTTCTCATTTGTCTGAATATATAACTGTGTTTAACTGACCTTGAATAGTATTTATCCTGTATAATTATTGTTTTGCCACTTTTGTACCAAAAATGCTTGTCATCCTCTATATCATTGTTTTGTACCTCCCATATGTGGAGCCTTTGCAAAAGAGTCTCTGATTCAAAGGTTTGTAATTCTGATTCTTTAATAAATAAATAAATAACCTGCCTCCAAACCTCAAATATAAATTGTTTAGTGGTGTTTTGTTGAATTTTTTTTAATAGTGGGTTGTTTTCAGTGGCACTTGTGGTTTTGGTATGCCATCAGGAGCAGTTTTAGTCTACAGTGCAGCAGAGTTACTTATTGTTGACTGGACTGTGAGTCAGAGGCTGCATATCATTTTTAATTGTGTGTGTGTGGGATGGTCACAAGATCAAAATTGTAGCTCACACTTGCAGTTTGCGGAAGATTGAGGGACGTGGAGAAAGTTGAGGTCAGGGGAATTTGTTGGGAGTGAGGAGGCTAGTGGATGGAGGTTTTTTGAAGCCATGATTATGCAGTGAAACCATGAGTATGTAGTCAGATATAATCACGGCTTCAAAGACCTCTCAGCCAATCAGCTCCTTCATTTCCACAGCCTGTTCATAATTAAGCACACGTAGATAGGGGAGTATCATGAATCATGCCTTGGGTGGTTGGGCACAAGGCCGCAGGCTGAGTGCGCCCAACCACCCAAGAAGTGATGATATCTCATGATATACCACACACTGGAGTGCACTATTGCTATTATGAACTAGATTTAAATTTAAAAAAAAAAAAAGAAACAGATTTTAAAATGTTTTCTAAATGAGTTTTTGGGTGGTGTAGATAAAATAGTTCTCAGACAGTAGGTGGCACTATTATACTGGCAGTTGATAGCAGAGGTGGGGCTGTTGTGTCAGTGTGAACTCATCCCTCCCCCACATCTCACCCGGATGTGAACTGTGGTTAGGTTCCTGTTTATTTCTCATAGCAAGAGGCGTGCAATGGATTTGTTTTTGGTTGAAGCTTATTGTTTTTTTACAATGAAGATTATAATGCCATGCACTGAAATGGTGCGCCGATGCCATGAATCAGCATGGAGAAGATAGTTCAGAGGAATGCAGCTGGGGTGAGAGAATAGACAGTACGGTAGTAAGGCATTGCATAGAGGAGTCTGAAGCGGATGTGCAGTCCTCTGAACAGGTAGTGCTTTTAATCTTTGGCCATGAGTGGCTGTTGTGTTATTCCAGTCAGGTGTCACTGCTTTGTTTTTTGGTTATGGAGGAAAAAAAAAAGACTCACTCATTGCTACCACTCACATACTGCTGCTGTTGAAACTACAAGTGAGGAGTTACTGACCACAACTTCAGGGCAGCTGCTCCTTGCGATCGGATTTATTTGTTGTATTTTTTTAATTGTATGTTGAAATCTGTGGTTGGAATATATAGGAGGGCATGTTCTGTGTTGGTAGAGTTTTGTGAAGCATGCTGAGGGACCTGGGGAATGGTACTTTTGGAGGAATTGCTTGTCAGTGAGGATGCTGGTGGCTGGTGTTTTTTTGAAGCCGTGAGTATGTAGTCAGATATCATCATGACTTCAAAGACCTCTTGGCCAATCAGCTTCCTTCATTCTTTTAATCCAGTTCTTAATTTATTGTAGATCATTTAGGGTGGTATGCCCAACCGAGAGTGACACCATTACAGCGAACACGTCAATGCCAACACATTGACAGTTCACTGTAATGGTCCGCCTGAGACCCTGGCACTCTGTCTCCCAGTCCTGCACCCCCTCACCAAATCAACTCCAACTTGGAGTTGATTATATTTAGTATGGGGGGGTGGGGGCCGAGCCCCCCAGTAGAAAAACTTCTGGGGTCTCCAGTCAGATTTATGTCAACTGCAACTTGCTGTCGATATAAATCCATCACTGTGATGACAGTTGACAACATAGTTGTTGAACCGGCATCGTGGAGCCATTTAGGATAGCATAAGGTAGGAGCTTAGAGTAGTCCCTAAATTGAATTTGTTAGAGTGGAACAACTGCCATTATTATACACTGTAATTTTGTGGGTTCAGTTTTTAACTGTGTTAGATTGAATTTACTTAATTGCGACCCATATCTCTTCACTTTACCACCTAACCAGTTCAAGTTGTATCTCCTAGTAGGAGAGATTTACTATTCTTTGTGGATGTTCCTAAATGTTTGGTAACAGAGGTAAAGCCACTGTGTTCGCTTGTAGGGGGATTGTGTAAGTAAACAAAGTGGAGCTTATTACATTGCCTATCAATAACAGTATGACACCATTAAGAGTGAGTCAGGAGTTGAAGATTGAACTAATTCAATTAGGTTCACGTGTGACTACAGTGTACCAGAATCCCATCACCTTTTTTAGGGGTAGAGTGGTCAAATGTGATCAAATTAAATCCAGAGATGGAGCACACTAAATGTAGAGCAGACAGTTTTAACCAGGATTCTGTGACCTATAATATATGAGGCTAGAAAATGTAACCCAGGACCTCCATTTCTATGTTATTAGATAGCAAGCTATATACTGTATATTAGGGTGGGCACCTTTGAGTCATCTCATTTTATGCCACTTAAGTGTAACTGTAAAGGTTGCAGCAGGGACAGAAGGGTCAGGATTAGCCTCAATATCCTCTGGTAACAGAAGGGTTGGTGAAGCCACATTAAGCTCATATAGGCAGGCTAGTACATATAGTGTCTGGTTGGGTACCCAAACAGACACAGTGTTTCAGATTATCAGTAATCAGAATTATGACTTTAGAAAGGAGTAACAGAGAAGGATCTATAGTATATCATGGGATACCGTCAATTTTATATAACTTCCTTTCACTTTGGATTATTATTTTATATTTATTCTTGTATGCTTAATCAATATTTGTGTGTGCTTGTTAACATTCTGGTTCAATATGTGTTAAACAATGTTGTATGTAATGTCTACCTGTCCATGGAGAACAAATATACATTTCTGTTCACAACTTATCCATGAAATTGTTTGCTTAAACAGGATAACTTTGCAAAACAGGGCCTTATAGTCCTAAAAGTTTTCTCCTGTCAAAAAATAAAGGTTTTCATCTATCTGTCTAACGCTGTTACTCAGTAAGGCATTAGATATGGAGAAGTCAGCTTATTTATGCATTCACACTCTTGGCTGTTGCAGATATAGAGTCTGTGAACAGAAGGGTCCTAGAGTGATGAGAACTGAACAGATAGAGATTCTAAATCCAGCCATAGTAAGGTTAATGCAGTAACCCTAGTATATGGTCCAGTTCAAGGGGTTATGAGGGGTGGAAGATTGATGGTCCTGCCCCCCTCCTCCTTACACTCACTCCTCCAAGGACTTCATTCAATGACTCTCTGAGCTTTTATGAAGGTGCTCCCTGCCTACAATTGGGAGAAGAAGAAGGCATGCTACACCACGTCCTTCAACTCATGGTTGAAGGAATAGTGTAGAGAAGGGGTATGGCAACACAGGGAACTGTGGGCCCACCTGGGAGATTAAAAGCCTATACAGAGGTGATGGCCTGCATCCATCCAGGAGGGGATCCACAATTCTCAGTGAATGGTTTAAACATTTCTTTGATGAACATTTAAACTAGCTGAGAAGGGGGTGGAAGTAAAGGGGGAGACAGAAACTGCCCCCCCCCGGCTGGCCTGGTGGTGCTGAGGGTTGAGGTGCTGGATGCCATGCCTCATGCCGCACTGACAAACCAAGTTCGGGAGCGAGCTCGGGAGACGGGGGTCGGCAGAGGAGGGAGACAGATTGAGTGCCCACTGGGCAGCTCTCTTCTCCGGGTGGGAGGGTTAGGGATGCCCAGTGCTCTGGTGACCCCCAGTGGACACCAGAGGCACCATAGAGCCACCGGGCTGTACATATGAGTGTGGCTGATGCAGTCAGGGTTGCCATGCACCGTGGCGTTAGACATGCACCATGTGGGGGGGAGGGGGGATCTCGGGGTTACCACAAGAAATACACCTCCAGCCCTGGATAGGCGACGGCCTTGCCAGTGCCACTGCCACATGCCCAATGCTGGTTCCCCTACCACTGCCCCCCACGGTCTCCCCGGGTTGTCCTCCCCCGATCTGGGGAACTGTAATGAACTTGAAGATGGCAGGGGAACACAGTGGCCGGTAGAGCAAGCTGGTGAGTGCAGTGGCCTGAGAGAGTTCCAGGCTGGAGGGTTACAAATAGAATTGAAAAAAAAAAGAAACTGCCCCCCACAGGCTGAGACAGAATGTAGAGAGATCCCAAGGGGTGAGAGTCCCACAACAGTACAAGTTAATCAAGGGAGTAAGGGGTTAGCAAAGGAGAAAGGGTGGAAACAAAGCAGTTAGAAGAGAAGAGGGTGGAAGGGGGAACATAAGGAAAAAGGGGGAAGCAATAAGAAAAGAGGCAACAAAATCTGGAAGGCCATGTATACCAATGCTAGAAGTATGGGAAATAAGATCCCGGACCTAGAGGCCATCATGGTGTTGCCCGACCTGGATATTGTGGCCATTACCAAGTCATGGTGCACTGACAGCCATGACTGGGACACGTGTAAAGCACTGGTTCTTATTCACTGATGGTGTAGTGGTGCTTGGGTAAGGAGAGGTAGGAGACAAACCCAGAGAATGGAAAAGGTTTAATAGGTGCAAAGCATCAGTGAGGACAGGCAATTGCACAGCTGTTTACCCTAGCACTCTGTTTTCTATACTTCTATCACTCAATCACTATATAATGCTTATCACACCATAATTCTATACTCTAGAATAATACCAGGACTCTATGCTTATCACGCGATACTCCTATACTTTATAATGATACTACAACTCTATGCTTGTCACCCTATACTCCTATACTCTATAAATATACTACTGGTTTCTTATTACTCTTCATCTTTCTATGCTCTACAATAATACTACAGCTCTCTTATCACTCCATAGTCCTATGCTCTATAATAGCACTACAACTTTCTTATTACTCTATAATCCTATACTCTATGACAGCATGACCAGCATAGATCAAAAGTCAGAGCTTGTGTCTGCCAAGGATTGAGTGAGGTGGTTACCAGTGTGCTTTGTTGGTCAGCTTAGCTGAATTGGGAGAAATGAAAGGCAAAAAGTACAAAAATGCACAAGAGACCCAAACAACTGTAAAGCTTCCTGGTTGAAACAGGACTCCAAGGAAAATAAGATGCAGAAGATGCTGAAGAACCTCTGGGATGATGCCAGATCCCAGGAAACAAAATACAGAACAGACTGAAGAACCTCTGGGCTGATGCAGGATCCCAGGAAATGAGATGTAGAACAAACTGAAGAACCTCTGGGCCGATGCAGGATCCCAGGAAGTGAAATTCAGACCAAACTGAAGAACCTCTAGACTGATGCAGGATCCCAGGAGAACAAACTGCAGAAGAAACTGAAGAACCTCCTGGCTATGTCGGCCCGTTGCTGTTCAGGGTTGAGGTGCTGGACACCACGCCTCACACCACGCTGGTGACCCGGGTTCAGAAGCAGATTCAGTCATTGGGGATCGGCCAGGGGGAGGAGGATTGAACATCCCTGTGACTGCTGTCCTCCTCCGGGGAGGGTGGTACAGGCTCCTGGTGGTAACTAGCGGGTAGCACATATCGCTGTTTACCAGTGGGGGCGGTACGGGCAGACATCCGACATGTGGCATGTGGGAGTGCATGCCGCAGTGTCCTTGGCATCACTGCTTGCCTGAACAGTGGGGAAAACCATGGGAAAAAAATGTATGGCTGAATCTTTTGGCACATTTGAGGATACACCTGTGGTGCTGCCCCGGACACTCCAGGAGCTCCCTCTGGTCCTGACCCCTTGGTCTTCTGCGTTTGGGGTGCCCATGATGTGGCCTGAGAGAAGGAGAAGGAAGAGGTGCAGTTCAGTCTCAGTGCCCGGTGCAGGAGCTGCCAGTGGGTCAGATTCGGGGGCACCATAGGAACACCCCTCAGCAGAGGAGGTAAGGCCAGGGATAAATAAAGAAAAAAAAAAAAAAGAAGAACCTCTGGGTTGATGCAGGATCCCAGGAAATCAAAATGCAGAAGAAAGTGAAGAACCTCTGGCCAATGCAAGACACACAAGAATTCAGGCAATTCCTTTCTGACAGAACACACAGTTCGGGAGACAATTGCTGGTTGCATGGCACAGTGCACACAGTTCAGAGTAGCCATAGGGTTCAGGACACATTAACAGGATTACTGCCACCCTAATTCGCCCTGTTGGTGGGGAAACATATAGACCCCTCACACAGGCATTTGGGTTTGATGGGGCCCCTCAGGGGACCCAAATGCCTGCGGACCCTATTGGCTGTGGGTAATCTGTCCAGCTGACTCACTATAGGTTCCATGTTCACTGTCCCTCCCTGACTTAGGGAGCTACTGGGCAGTTACTAGGTCAATAGCCCGTAGCTAGGGCTGGGCTACTTTGCTGCTGGGGTGGCTACCTGGCTAGCCCACTCCCTTGCCATTGCTCCTAGCTGAACCTGACACTGCAAGCATACTTCAATATGGAAGTATTTTCCACCTTTCAAATATTAGCCTTAATTTGGCTATTGGTGGCCATTTGGCTACTGGCCACCATTGTCACTCGGGGCACTCTCTGTTTTGATCTGGGGCTTGTTTTCTCCAAATTGGCCCACTAGGTACTGATATCAGAATGAATAACAACAGAACATCTTTGGGCTAATAAGCCTCCCTGCCACTAGCCCAACTGACTAGCTTGGCTATCACTTTAACTTTGGTTTGCTTTATTTACAAAATTAAGCTTTTGGGCTACTTGGCCTCTTTTCTACTAACCCACCTGGCTAAATTTGGGTGAACACTGGGGCTTTGTCTGCCTATGCCCCTGGCTGGAATCCTTTTGCTGTCCCTTTAAATCTAGGGCCTGACTTGCCCTAAGCACCTTTGCTGGAGCTCATTTTAGTAAATGAATAAATTAGAATAGATTCACCCTTGGTGGGTACTTTGTTCTTAGGCCTTGCCCTGCCCCACTAATGACTGCCCCATCATGCACCCTCTGGAGCAGAAATAAACTTTTATTCAATTCTTAATATTGACCAGTTCTAGCGCTCAGCACCTACCACATGGTACTGCCGCCAACACATCGCCCCAGCCCGGGGAGAAGTAACTGGTGGTAGGAGGCAGGAGAAGATGTGCTGGCTGGCACTGGCTGCAGGCAATGGGCAGTCTTCCCTGGGGTCTTGACGTGGCCCAACACTCCACCAAGATGCCAGCTCTTCACTGAGGACGCGGCCCCACTTGTAGGTACCACTGATGAGAGGCTGGACTTTCACTTTTAAATAAAATAAAAAATGCTGCTGCACAGAGCCTGCACCACAATCAGCCAACTGCCACCACTTCAGGGAGACCCACTGTGATACTCCAGACCACCACAAATTTGCTGAGAGCCACCGCAACTCTACAGGGAACAGCTGCAACGCCACAGGCATGAGAGTAGGACTGCATGTACTAATTACCATTTAATTGTTACCTCCCTGTATCATCTCTTTCCCTTTTGGCCAAAACACTTCCTTTCTTCTTGGGTTTCTTCGTCGGGACACCTAGAAGTGCTCCCCTGACCACACTGTACAATGGCCAATGAATTCTTCTCCTGTTGTTTTTCTGGACTGGCCAGAACACAGCAAGGGACCCAAGGCAGCAGGGGAGTACCCATTGAGCTTCCCGGCTGGTCACTTTAATCATAGAGCAGTGTCTTCACTCCTGGCTGTCTTGAGCTCCACTCCACATTTTTTTTTTTTTTAAAGAAAACAACAGGCTGCCAGTTCCAAATGGAACTCTCCCCTCAAGACACTCCACAATGATGAAGGGGTGAACACTCCCGAGCTGGGAGTTCCATTTCTTCTTTGCTGACCTGAGCTGGCCAGGTTGGGAACCTGCTTTGGAGCATTATGCATGGTCATACCGGGCTGTACAATGTTCAGAATGGACAGGGTAGGAAAGAATGTAGGAGGAGTGGTGCTTTATGTGAAGAAAAACATAAAAGCAACAGAATGGGGGGGGGGCAAAAGTGCTGTTGGTCACTGCTGAGTCAGGAAATGGAACCACTGTTACAACAGGTGTGATCTACGGGCCTCCAACAGAGGAGGAGGACTTGGACAAAGAAATGTTAGAAACAACTTCAGTCTGCTATATATAGATAACAGCCTCCCTGCTGCAGCTTTGGTTAGAAGCAGGGACATCTTAGAATCACTGTAGGGGGCACTCCTCAGGCACCTAGTCAGTGAACCCACTTGTGATGGGGCAATACTGCACCAGGTGCTTACTAACAGGGATAGTGTTGCAGACATCAAAGTGGGAAGCCATGTGGGGACCAGTGATCATCATACAGTGAAGCTGGTTATAAGAACAGCTGTGGAATCCAATTATAGAAGGGTGACAGTCCTGGGCTTTAGAAGGGCTGATTTTACAAACATGGGTGAATGCCTCAGGAATGACCTGGCAGGAGGAGATATACTTGGAGGGGTGGAGAAAAAGTGGGCCACACTAAAACAGGGCAAAAAACCTTTGTGTCAAGCAGGTAAGCAAAAGTAAAAGAAAGAGATCACTATGGTACTCAAAGGAAGTAGCAGAAACGATGAAGGCTAAGTGAGTAGCATTCAGAAGGTACAAGGAGACCCAGAGAGAGGAGAATAGGGAAATGTATCGGGGAAAACAGAGGGAAGCAAGTAAAGCAGTAAGGAGCGCAAAGGTGCAAACTGAGGGAAGAATAGCTCAGGGATTATCAAAAAGGGACAAGACTTTTTTAGGTATATTACAAAAAAAGGAAGACAAAGGGAAGGACTGCATGGCTAAAGAAGGAGAAGGTGACTGTACAGAAGAGGATGAAGAAAGATCAAACATCTTAAATACTTCTGCTCAGTGTTAACAGTAGATGTGTACACACAAAGGTATCAGGAACTTTGCTGAGAGGGAAATGGACAGTAGTCTGTTTTCTGAGGAGACAGTCCAGAAAAGACTCGCTAACCTGAAGGTGGACAAAGCTATGGGGCCAGATGGAGTACATCTAAGGATGCTGAGGGAACTCAGAGAGGTACTAGTTGCACCTCTAACAGACCTATTTAACAGATCACTTCAGAACAGCGTGGTCCCATGGGACTGGAGAACGGAAGATGTAGTCCCACTTCAGAAAAGTTGTAGCAAGGAAGAGGCAGGCAATTGTAGACCTGTCAGCCTGACATAATTGGTGGGTAGTTTATGGAAACACTACTAAAGGAAAGGACTGTGGAATATCTTGTACTCAAAGGATTACACCAAGCTCTGTGGGAGAGTGGACACAGCTGAAGGCATACAGAACCTACAGGAAGATCTGGAAAAGTTGGGGAGGTGGTCCAGGATCTGGCAGCTTGGCTTCAATGCCAAGAAATGCAAAGTTGTGCATATTGGAGCCAAGAATACTAGGACAGAGTTCCACCTGGGTGGAGTCTGAGTATCTGCATCAGAGGAGGAGAAGGACCTGGGAGTTATGATCTCTAGTGACCCAAAACACTCCACACAGTGCAAGAAAGCGGCAGCAAAGGCAAACAAGATGCGGGGATGCATATCTAGGGGGATCAGTAGTAGGAGAGAGGAGGTTATACTGCCCTTGTACAGGTAACTAGTAAGACCGCATTTAGAGTATGTAGTTCAGTACTAGTGCCCACACCTCAAAAAGGACATTGACCTGCTGTAAAAGGTCCAGAGAAGAGCTACAAAGATGATAGCCAGTCAGCAGGGTAAGGCATATGAGGAGAGGTTGAGAACACTGAACATGTACTCCCTGGAAGACAAGAGAGAGAGAGAGAGAGAGAGAGAGGGAATATGACTGGGACCTTCAAGTACTTAAAAGGGATAAATAAGGTTGATAAGGAGAATCTCTTTAAACTGAGTGACAACCATAACATGAGGGGGCACAGTCCTAAGATGGAGGTTGGAAGGTTTAGGAGAGAGGTCAGGAAGCACTTTTTCACAGAGAGGGTGGTGGACACTTGGAATGCACTGCTGGAAGAGGTAATCTCATTGAAGACAGTTGGCAGCTTTAAGAGAGACTGGGATAGGCATAGGGGGGAAGGTAAAGATCATTGGTAGGTAGGATGGGATGAGTGGTGAGGGAGGGCAGGGACATTAGGTCAAGCTGTGGACCCTGCAATATGACCAGACTTAATAGACCAAATGGCCTTCTTCTGCTGACTTCTTTGTATGTTCATATGTATGTTTGTATGATTATGGGATCCAAGGCAGCATGGTTTCACAGGGGGAAGGTTATATCATACAAATCTGATAGATTTCTTTGACTGGGTGACCATTGAGTTGGATCATGGAGGACCAGTGGATGTGGCCTACCTAGATTTCAGTAATGCTTTTGACTCTGTTCCACATAGGACACTGGTAAGCAAGTTGGGTAACTTGGGTGTATGTAATAAGGTGGTAATCTGGGATAGGGCACAGAGGGTAGTGGTAAATGGAGTTCGCTCTGAGGAAAGGAGTGTGACCACCAGGGTACCTCAGGGATCAGCACTGGGACCGGTCCTCTTCAATGTTTTTAAAGTGACACAGTGGCGGAACTAGAAGGGAGGGTCTGCCTCTTTGTGGATGACACCAAGATCTACAATAGAGTGGACACACTGGGGTGGTGGAAAGTATGGGCAGGGATATAAAAAGACTGGAAGAGTGGCAAGGGTAGGGCAGCTGGGTTGCAAAAAAAAAGTATAAAATAATACACTTAAGCTGTAGAAACCCAAGGAAGGAGTACAAAATGAGTGGAGTAATACTGACAAAGACCAAGCAGGAAATAGACCTGGGGTAATCATATTGGATGAAATGAAGGTGGTCAGGCAGTATGATAAGGCAGTTGGAAGGTTTAGTGGGATGCTGGGGTGCATAGGAAGTGGTACCTCCAGCAGGAAGAGGGTGGTGGTACTGCCCCTAAAGATTACTGATAAGACCCCACCTTGCATACTGTGTCCAGTTCTGCGGACCACATCTCAGCAAGAACATAGACAGAGTTGAAGCTGTCGAGAGGAGGGCTACCAAAATGGTGCAGGGTCAGTTTCACAAGCCCTATGAGGAGAGGTTGAAGGAACTTAATATGAACACCCTGGAGGAGAGCAGGGAGAGGAGAAATATGATAGAAACCTTTAAATACATCATGGGGGTAAATAAGGTAGAGGAGGGAGGTATTTTTCAGAGAAAAATGTGCTCTACAGCAAGGGGACATGATATGAAACTGGAGGGGGAGTAAATTCAGGAGGGATGTGAGGAGGTATTTCTTCACAGAAAAAGTGGTGGACACTTGTAACAGCCTTGCAGCAGAAGTAATGGGGACACAAAAGTGGTGGGATTCAAAAAATGCCTGGCACAGTAACAAGGCAATCATAGGGGCAAGAAAGTGGAGGGGGAGAGATTGCACTGAAGATAAGTAAGGTCTGCAGCAAAAAATGAAGGCTAACATAAATGGGCAGACTGGGTGGGCCCTTATCTTCTGTCACATTCTGTGTTTCTATGTTTCTATGTATGAGTGTAAGATATGCAGATAATACAACTGGCTAATAATAAGATAATAGTAGGCAGTTGTGTGTTAAATGGTATGATAAGGTAAGCTACCACATTCATGCACTGATAAGGTGTAGATACTACAGCAACAGTACAATTGTATTTATAGAAAAACTGCTTACATTTCATTACTTACAGAATGGAGCAGAAAATATGGGCTATATGACAAGTCATGTTGGTCATGTCGCTGCATGACAACTCCTCTCAGACTCTTAGCTCCAGTGTGAATCAGCACCCTGCACAATTTTTCCTGACAATTTGACACCAGCATAAATATACAAAACAAACTCATCCAAGGATGAACTGTTCAGGGTGGCAATTCACACTGCAGGTAGGAGTCTGGGGCAATGTGCTGCACAGTGAGATGACCCAGATGACTTGACGTGTCCCCAAATATATGAGGAAAGAAAACTATATAGATGAAGCCAGCCCAGTGGCACTGCGAGTTGAGGCACTAGATGCCACACCTCGCACCACACCAGTGACCCAGGGTTGGGAGCAACCTCGGGCCGCCGAGGGTCGACAGGGGGGAAGGGGGATGAAGCATCTGATGGACTGTTCTCCTTTCCTGGGGAAGGGAGGGTTGTCATTTTTGTCCTTGGCTAATTCCTGGTGGAGGCCGGGGGACAGCGTCGGAGTCTGGTAGACACAGGAGCATGAATATGTGGCTTACGCTTGCCTCCACATGTGCTCATTCACACTGTGAGGGGGAAGGGGTGTATGGGGCAAAAGCAAAAATGGAAATGGCAGATTCCATGATGGCATGGATGCTCCCAGTTGCCAGCTTGATGGCTTCTGGGTTGTGCTTTGTAGTGGGGGGGGATCCTCCCTCCGGCCCTGCCACGGGGTGGGGGGAGGGAATCCATGGGAGTACTTGCCAGAATGGGACTGGGTCAGGGATGGCTGGGTTCAGAAGATGAGCCCTCCAAGGGGAGGCCATAGCTGCTTGCCAGTTCCTCGAGGCAGAAAAACAGATGATGGAAAAAAAAAGAAAACAATATAGAGGACTCACTTCTGGGGGTGCAGCATCTCCTGCTGACTGTCACCCAAAGTGTGATATGCTTATGCTTCTGCTGTTGTGCTCTAGCCCACTATGCAGAGGCCTTCTTGAAGTGACTCTCCTTTTAAAGTCCTGAGAGAGATTCTGCTTTTTCTTCCCTGATGCCTGGCTGGGGGGTTGGGGTTATGTGACCAGAACCTGCCAGTCCAGTCAAAGAAGTCCTTGGAGAAGTAAGTGTAAAGAGGAAGGGGAGCACCACCAAGCTTCCACCCCTCATAACTCATTGAACAATACCAAGACATTCAAAAGATATGGACCCCCTGACTGAGAGTATGCCTTTCCCTTCCTTCCCCACCACCCAATTAGTGAGTGGGGGGCACATAACCAGAACCTCCTGTTCAAGTCATTAAAGTCCTTAGATGATTGAGTAGAAGTTGGAGTGGAAGTGGAAGCACCAGCAAGCTCCCACTCCTCATAGCCCCTTGAGAGCTTGGCACACCTCCTAGTACATTCTTGCATCATGATTGTCTGAAGATGAATCTGGCTGCCCAGTTTTGAACCATTTGCAGAGGGTGACTCATAGATTCTAGGAGACCTCACAGCAAGGAGTTGCAATATGCTGACCACAAGAATGCAAGAGCAAGAATAAATGGTTCTGTGACATCTTGACACAAGAAAGTCTATCCTAGCAATGTCAAGAAGTAGGTGGCAACAGGTTTTTGCAACCACTACAACATGAATGGAAAATTCAGCTCTGACTCAGATAGCACAGCAAAATATTTGACTTAAGTTCCTGAGCAAATCTCATAATTGTTAGTCAAAAAAATCTCGTAAATTTCAATCAAAATCAAAACAAACTCCCCATTAGATTATAACTAGTCCATCTAAATCTGGTCTCATAAATGACATTCACAATGAAAGACAATAGAAACTGCAGTGCTGTTTTACAGAATATCTCCAGTACAGCAGTTTTCAACTGAACTAGTACAAGGTCTTGGCAGTCATTTTGTATCACTAAAATGAGAGGAATTTTTATAGCAAAAATGATTGAAGATCTGCATTCCTCTGAATACTTTCCTCAAGTAAATAGACTCATTACATATTTCAAAAGTTCTTAAAAGGTACTCTTCAAATTGTAAACTACAGGATATAGTTTAAACTTGATTCTCATAAAAGCTTTTTTCTAATTTTGTGTCAATAATGAAACATTCATGAGAAAATCATCTCACTAACTGGGTTATTATATGGGTCCTTGGGTATGACATATATTGAAAGTTTACTCACTCCCCTGCCTCCTCCATGGCTGGTCACATGTTGCATTCATTGAGCTCTTAAGTCCCTCTAGTGTGGTTACAGCATGGCCAATGGGCTGGGGTGGGGCATTCTGGGTGGTACATAGTCAGACAGTGTCTTCTAATAAGAAGCCCTAATTTAAGCAAAACTACAGCCATGCTGTGCATGGACTGGGTGAAAGGAGTGTGGCCTACGAGAACTGTGCAATATGTCAGTCAATATCACCCCTCCTGTTCCTTCCAGAGGAGCCATTTGAGAGATTTTTGGAAAAGAAAATAAGGCTATTACCAACCAACTTTTAGGTCTCCAATTGTCCCTATTTTTAAGAAAAATATGTTATAAGATTGGTCAACTTTGGTAGAATTTGCAGATTTAGCTGGTTGTTTTGTAGCTGCTGCTTTTTCTTAATACAAGTGAAAAAATGATTTCCATTATATCAGTGTCACCACACAAAAACATGTTTTTTTTACAGTCCTTGATTTATTTCCATGGCATACTTCCTGAAAGTAGGCAACCACGCATTCAGTTTAGCCCCTCATGATGCAGTGGAAGGAGACTAGTGTATCATAAGTAGTTGGACTTAGTGTGGATGTTACAAAAGTTCAGGAAGGATACAGTGAGACAGAGAACAAAACAAGTTGTGGTATGATTACAAAAGCTGTTTTCTCAGCTTTTATTAAGAAAAAGGAAGCAGATAAACGCAACCACTTACATTAACAAATTCTAGATCAGGTGAACAGTCATAAAATGTGTTTTGTAAACCAACACCAGCATGAGGCTAAAGGGCTTTACAGTGTCCCTTTAAGTTCAAGGCATCTTATACCCTCCCCATAAAAGTTGAGTCTTCAGTTTCACAATGTGCCTAGTCCACCACCAGTCCTGACTGGGAAATCCGAGGACAAGAATACATTTGAATCACCCATGTGCCAGTGTAGAAATAGTTACTACATTACTGGGCTAGTAGCAAGTGAATGCATGTTTAATTATAGCACAAATGTTTTCCACATTGACTAACAAACCTTGTGATTCTGAGGAAGACTTCAATGAGGAAAGATGTAATTACATTTCCTCTGAGGAAAAGGATAAGGGTTGTTATCCAAGAAGATGCTGAAATAAAGAATCAGTGGTCTCCCAGCTTCCTTCACAGGAAAGGAGACTTGTGTTGATGTTTATGTCCATTTCTAGGGGAGGAACATTATTTTTTAGGTTTGAGGACCTGAAGCTTTGTTCATCCTTGTAGGCCAAGAAATTCAAAGTCTAACAAGTGCTTCCACATAGAGGAGTGGACTCGATTTGTTCTAGAATTACCATGTCTCTACAGTCATGGTGTCTCAAGAATGGCAAGAATGCAAACTCAACTATTCCAGGTAATAGTCCAAAGTCTGAGTGGGATTCAACATTTGGTGTTTCTCATACTGGTGAAGATTCAGAAGCCTTGGGGTCCTAGACCCATGTGACAAGCTATAGGGTGACTTGTAGTTTTTTTTCTTTACTCTCTTTGCATTCCTAGACAGTATTCTGCTGCACCTTCTCTAAGCATGCCTGTCAGAAAGAGCAGAGACAGTACTTGTGGCCTGTACTGTAGTATGTTGTCACAAGAACCACAATGTAAGTAAGTAAGTAAAATCTATTTGTTAAGCACCTAATCCCGGAGGCTCTGGTGATTGATGGTCAATGGTGATCCTTTAGGGTGGGATCTCATTTGGACAGAACATAATGCCAGTCAAGTTCAACATGTTTAGAGTGATCATTGTTCCCCAATGTAAAGAGGATGCTTAGAAGGCAGCAAAAGCACCCCCTGTTGATGGGCAAAAGACATGTCAGAAACAGTGGAATAAGAAAGAATTACATGGAAGAAAAGTGACCCATTGCTGCCAGTGAGTGTTTTGTTTCTGTGGAGTCAAAAACAAAAGGGGTGGGTAGAAACTGTGCAACGATTTATGTTTTTTCCTAACAGTTGACTTTATGGTCATAAGTCAATTCGTGTAATTCCAGGAGTGAAACTCAACTGTAAGTGCTGAACTGGAGATCATAAGGTAATCAGGAAGCTGTAATACTGTGTGAGGGAAGAATGGGAATGACGTACTCCACCATAAGTTTATACAGTTTAGTATAACTTATTTACTGAAGGACAGTCATCCTGTAGTTAAAAGCCTGCTTCGTTTTACTTACTGCATTATTGTATACAAACTGTAGTGCTGTTATGTCTATAATTATTTTCTTAGGAACACATTCATTAGATTAAGATTTATTCTAAGATTAAGCTCAAACCTAAGCACTTTTTTAAATGCTTGTGGGAACCAAAGCAAAAATCACGGAATGATTCAATACTTTCCATTAATCCTATGTACTTTCCTTTATAGATTCAATTAAATGAAACAGAATACAGAGCTACTGCAAATATGTTGAGCAGTTCACATTAACTAACTTCAGAGAAATATTCCTGGAATTTAACAACTGAGTATGATATATTAAAGTGATTTAAAGAAAGGTGTTGGCAGCAGCTTGTGAGCATTGCCTCAGCTGCTCTAGGTGAAACATGGCATCATTTTACATCTTAATGGTTGTAAAAAGGATAGTCAAATAAACTATTAGGTTTATAAATGCAGCAATGGATTATATCAAATGTGCTATGCTGACAAATGAGCCTTAACATATGAGTATGATGCATTTTGTCACATCATCAGATACATTTGTAAAATGCTGCATAAATCATTTACAGTGGTACAGAAACAAATCATACATTGACATATATGGTTCCATTTTAGGTAATGGTTTTCCCTCAGAACCTCATGGAGAGCAAAATGTTGCCTTGATAGTCACCTGGAGCAATTAGTCAACTATATATACAAATGTCTTCCTGCACAAACTTGGAAACTTTAACAGTGCTAGTTAATCTGTCAGTTATTTATTGCCCTGGACTGACTTCTCAGAACGACAGCCAGTAAGCTAATTTCTATCAGTGCCTATAAAATGAAGATCTCTCTGCTTTCCTTCACATTAATTTTGTCCCCTTCTATACTCAGAACATGGAAATATGGCCCCAGCAGGCCTTCATTACAGCTCAAACTGCACCACGGTCTTTGTTCACTGTTCTGCATTTTGATTTGTAAATTTCTTGGCACTACATTTTACTGCTACAGAAAACAGCTTATTATACACTAATAGTAATATAATGCTCTTATTGTGACCCAGCAACATATATGCATCCATATGGCAAACTCACCCTTGATGCTAATAGAAAATATTAAACCAAAGCCCTGCCTGTAACTACATAATATCATTTTTGACTATCTGAGACAACAGCAAACTCATACTCCTTGGCTTATCATCATTCTCTTTTAGTTTTAGATGTAATCATGTTAATAACGTTTACCCAAATGGGATATACTGTACAGAAACAAACACTATTTTCCCTACCAGCTCATTCTTAGATTGTTTTCAGAATAATCTTCCCTAAATTTGTCTATGGTGATGTGATCTATGGTGCTGCCCCCAAACCCACCCTGGTCTTGCTGGACCCCCTTTTCCATTCTTGTTGCCATTTCAACCCAGGCTGTCCTGCCACGTACCCTGTACCCACTACTGTTCTCTTTATTCTTAACTTTCATTTGCTTACCCTTGTCAGCAGGAACCTCTATCACTCTATTGTCTTTTTAGTCAAATACTGGCTCTCCCTGCTTCCCTGCTACATTATCTCTCCTCCCTCCTCTTTTCCGTCTCCTCCAATCCTGGTTCCTCAAGAACTCTGACTCTCACTCCTTTCTTCTACCTTTCTTCAGTACTTCTACTTGTCAAGCCTCTTTGTTTTCCCATAGACACCCCTGCTCCAGCCCCATAGGGATCCAGTCGATTCCCTGATGCATCATTGCCCGGCACATATTTTCCCTGACTGCATTTCCCCCGACAGACACACTATCCTGCCTTAAAACTGTCCGTTTTAAAACTGGATGAGAAATGGATAGCAGCTCCAACACAGCACCAAAAACTATTGAAAAATGGATTTCGGCTCCACACTGCATTTTCACACAATGATACATTATCGTTATTAGAGCTTACCTGAGAGTTCCACCACTTCAGTTGAGTATGTAGTCAAACTTCTAACAATTTAAAAACAAACTTTATTAAGAGAATTGTTAAAATCCATGCTGTAGCATGTTTCACCCGCAAGCTACGCTATGCTACTGCAATCAACGCTCGTTGTTCAAGGGTCAAAAGTTGAAAAGTTCCTGCCGCATTAAGGGAACAGCATCATATTACCAAATTATGAGCTATGCCATGAACACAGTTCTTAGCAGACTGCCGATCAATGTCTGCAACGATATTGCTAATCTGCTCCTCTCTTTTCAGGTATTTTTTTTTTTATTGGCTACTTAGGCATGCCACGGTTGATTTTCTCTGTAGTGCTCTCAGTCACTAATTGTTTGTTGTACAGCTCCTCTACAAACCTGTGTACATCAACATGCAAGGCACCCACCAATGTGCCTAGGCATCTGTGCCAAGCCTCCACCTTATTCTGAGTCTGTGGGACACAGCCAAGCATCTGGTTATGGACAGACCAGAATTCAGGGGGATACAGTGGCAATGCTCTAACCACTGTGTTATTCCTCATTCTGCACCTTATCCTGCCCAGAAGATAAGTCTCCTCAAACCACTCTATTACATCCTCTGTTCCAGAAGGCATGTCCCTCTTTAGTTCCTCAAAACGTCTGGAATTTTGTTTGGAGGAAGAAAGGCAAGTGCCACCAGCTGGCGCATTAAAAGGCTAAATTCTGGCTCGCTTCCATACTTATTAGCCAGATCACAACCTTGTAACTTTCACCACACAATTTGGCCCAAGTGGAATAGACAGCCTTTGCTTTCTGTGTCAGGGAACTCTGTCTTGCAGGCATTAATTGTAGCCTGCTCAAAATCGGTAATAATATATTTGGGTGAAAGAGTGAGACTAGGCTCATCTGCCATGTCTTGCAGGTCTTGGAACATGTGTAAGTAACAGTCCTGTGATTATGAAGACATCAAACAGTATGCTAATGGCAGTATCTGACACGTATCTCGTGCACCCACAGGCACATGTATTGAGTATAGTTGTCAAAATAGGTTTGGCACAATTCTAAAAGTGCAATCCATTATCCAATACAGGGCTGAGCTTTTCAATATTTGTCTTGGTAGTGAACAGGAATATTTTTTCAGATCCACATGTTGATTCATGGGCAAGAAAAAATTGTCCATTAATTTTACTGAATTCAGGTGGTATCTGGACAGTTTCTAGTGTTTTTGGCTCTGGTATGTGATTTTGAAGCCTGGCATGTTTGACAATCTGACATAGTGAATGCTTTCCAGGCATGTTGTGTCTAATTTCTTGAGGAACCTTTGAAAGCTCATTTTGAATTAACTGTGCCGGGGTATCATGTGTTGTCTGGGCCCGGTGCTTTACTGATGCTACAACTGTAGCTAAAGGGGCATCACTAGTGTTTGGTGCATGTTGGTGCTCTGTGGTACTCCTAAGATGATGTTGTCCATCAAACAAGAACTGTAGATGGTCTACTGTGGCAACCTTCAGACTTATGGTGCTGACAGCACCAATAATACAAATCTCCCCGGTTTCGCTCCTTCATGTAAAGATAGCTGCCAATGCTGAGCTTACTATGATCTGTCTTGTTTCTCCAGTCCCTACCTTGGTCAAATTGCCAGTCTAGCATGGGCCAGACCATAAACTACCTCAACATTACCTACTACCTCAGAGGCTATTTCTTTTCTTCCCCAGCCCCTCTGTATTGCTGACACCCTCCAGAGTCCCATGATGCTGTGCCACTCATGCTGAAAAGCATAGACTTTTTTTTCCCATATATATTTTAACTCCTTCGGCCACAGCAGGGTAGCTCCCTTCAGCTTGCTTCAACCACCCCAACCCATCATCCATAATCTCCTCAGCTTACTTGTTGATGTAGTACCCACATGGATTGTCCCCCTGTGGCTGGGTCAGAAAAGGGAGGACCATCCTCCCCTCTGTAGCACAATCCAGTAGTCACCACACATGTGATAGATATTGGCATGGTGCGTGGACGTCATAATACCCTGCCATGTCAACTTTTTCCACCTGTTTCCTTCCTGGCCCCAGGTCATGGCAACAGTGAGCCCATGTGCATGGAGGTGTGCATGCTCTCCTGGCCCACTGCCCCTTCCACCCGCCTGACATCACATCAGCCTCTGAGCATCTGTGCTCTGATACCCAGCTGCCTGTAGATGTCAGCTAAGACAGGGATGGCTTGGGAGTCCTCCCTGGGAGAGAACAGCTGCCTGGTGGTTTGCTCAATCCTGCTCCCACCAGAGTGGGTGGTTCTATTTGCACACCATCCTCTTGATGAAGAAATGCTTCCTCACATCCTTCTTAAATTGGACTCCCACTAGCTTCAGGTTGTGCTCTCATGTGATGTTGTCCTCACTGAGCCTAAACATCTCTTGGCTGTCCACTCTATATATATATACTTCAGGTACATGAAGGTTTTGATCATGTCCCCCTCTCAATTCTAACTCCCAAGGAGTACTTTCTAAGGTCCTTTATCCTCTCCTCTACTCCTTGAACTTTCCCTGCTGTTGCTGGATTATTTCGGTCACTGTCCTCTGAACTGACTCCAGATGGTCCCTATCCTTTTTCAGGTGTGGACTCCATGACTGCACCCAGTACCCCAGGTGTGGCCTAACCAATTACATGAACAGGAGCAGACTTGCATCCCTCTTCCTACTTGAGAAGGGCCCCCAGTGCACCCCAGCATCCTGTTCACATTGCTGTATGCCCTATCACAGTGTACTGATGTCTGATGACTGTTAGTGATTATGAATCTCAAGTCCCTCTCCATGGTAGTTTGCACCAGGCATACTGCCTCCATCCAGTAGTCAGTTTTTGGATTTCTTCTCCCAAGTGCACAACCTTGCAATTTTTGGCACTGAATTTTTGCTGCAATGTTCTAGACCATTTCTCCAATTTTGTGAGGTCTTCTTTAAGTTCCCTTGTGCCTTTCTCACTGTCCACCTTGCCACAAACCTTAGGGTTATCCATGAACAAACACATTCTGTCCTGTATGCCCTTTCCAATATCCCAAATGGACATATTGAAGAGCACCAAGCACAGGACCAGCCCTTGAGGTACACCGCTCGCCAGCATCCTGACACCTGAGTTGGACCCATTTATGACCACTCTATTGATTCTGCTTGAAGTCAATTCCCCACCCATTGCTTTAGCCCATCACCAACTCCCAGATCCCTAGATTCTTGAACAACCTATTATGGGTCACTGAGTCAAAGGCTTTGCTGAAGTCCAGGTACAGGACAGCCAGTGTCTTGCCCATGTCCAGTTCCTGTGATGCACCACTGGAGAATTCACTGAGGTTTGTCTGACATGACCTGCCCTCCACAAAACCATGCTGTTTGCTGTCCTGGAGCCCCTGTGCCTGCAGGAAGTCGAACATCTGTTCATGTATTATTGATTCCAGGAGCTTTCCCAGTATTGTTAGGCTTACCAGCCTGCAGTTCATGGTCCTTCCCCAATCCCTGATCTTGTGCAAGAGTATGTCAGTTATCCCCTAACCGTTGGAGACCATGCCTGTGTCCAAGGAACAAGTGAATAGGTCTACCAGGGATGGTGACAGAGAGCATGTGCTATCACCCTTGGCACAAGAGGGCGCAGTCTATCCAGCCTTGGGAATTTCTCCATTTTTAACCTCATTAATCCCTTGAGCACCATCTCCTCCATGACAGTACCTATGGAATAACTCAGCCTATCTCGTGCCTGGATGCAGCAGCCTGGAAGTGGGCTACCTGGCTTAGACATGAAAACCAAGAAGTATCTCATCCTTTTGTTCATTACTTGCCACCAAAGATTTGTCACTTTCCAGTCTCTCGCTGTACCCTTTTTACCCTTCCTTCTTTCCTTTATGTAACAAAAGAATGCCTTGTTAATATCTCAAATCACCTCTCAATTCTGAGCTCTGCATTTGCATTCGCTTTCTTCACTGTTCTGCTCATCTTTCTAGCAAGGCTGAGGTAAGCCTCCCTACTAGCCTCTGACTGAGAAGCACAGAAATATAGAAACATGGGATATTTTAGCAGAAAAAGGCCATTGGTCCATTCAGTCTGCACTGTTTCAATCTGTCATATCCTGGGACCTAAAGTCTAGTTGGGGTCATTGTTCTCACATCCCCGCCCTACCCCCTGCTTCACTGCTTTCCCGCATGTAACTACGAATCTTTTATTTGGTCTCAACTATGTTTGTAACTATTAATGGTTCTTGTACTCACCAACTCTGCCGGTATAAAATAAAACTTGCTCACACCCCTCCTGAACCTCCCCACCACCAGCTTCCACTCATGTCCATGTGCTCTAGATTCACCTGTCTTGTTGAATATTTTCCCGCCATCTACCTTATTCATTCCTTTCAGGAACTTGAAAGTCTGTCATATCATCACTCTCCCTTTTGGCCTCCAGTAAGTACAGGTTTAGGGCCTTAAGCCAATCCTTATAGGCTCTGTCATGCTGGCCTTGAATCATTCTGGCTACCCTGTGCAGTACCATTTCTAGCCTGTCTTTGTCTTTTCTTAGGTGGGGTCTCCAGTACTGAGAACATTATTCCAGATATGGCCTCATCAGTTATGTACAGAGAGGCAATATTACCTCATTCCTCCTTCTTTAAACCCCCTCCCAATACTTCCCAACATCCTGGTGCCTTTGCTGTAGGCCTTGGTACATTGGATATATTGTTTTAGGGAGTTGCTTATGATGTTTCTCATATCCCCTTCTCCAGTGGTAGTCTTCAGCTTAATCACCTCCATCCAATATTCCTTCTTGGGGTTCTTTGTTAATATTTGCATCACCTTGTACCTTTTAGCATTGAATTTCAACTGCCAAAGTTTGGTCCACCTCTCTAATCTTGGCAGATCCTTCTGTAACTCCCTAACCCCTTTTTTACTGTCTATCCTGCCACAGAGCTTAGTGTCATCAGTGAAGAGACACATCTTGGTTTGTATTCCTTCTCCTACAGTATGTCATTGAAGAACATATTTTAAAGGACTGGCCCCAGAACTGAACCCTGTGACACCTCACTTGTGACTTGTTTACCACCACCCTCTTTTGTCTCTCCCCTAGCAGCTTTCCACTCTTCTAACTAGATATTGCCAGGGGTAGCACATGAGGTGGGTGCCTGAATCACGACGCCATCTGAAATGGCAACACGATATGCGTGAAAGCCTGAAAGGCAAGGGGGCAGGGAAGGCGACCGAATGTGGTGGGGTGGGTGACCCTAGCAACAGGATGTCACTACGTGTACACGATGTGCGTGGGGGAGAGCGAGCATGGTGAGCTTGGCCTGGGAGGGGGTGGAGGGGATGTAGGGGTGGTGCTGCGGTAGGCTTCCGAGCTGCACCACAGCATCAGTGGTTGGCCTCTACTTGAAGTGCTGGGGTTCCGGGTTTGGGTCTGGGTCCTGGTGCTACTGTGCTTTTCTTGCGCCCAGCCCAAAACCTTATTGTTTGCACCCCCACCGACATGCACCCCCCTGGAGTTGAGAATCCTTAAGTAGGGTGGTGCGGGGGGGCACAGGCCCCCCAGAAAGCAAGTATTTTCAGTCCCGGCGGCCGTTTTTCCATGTCTTGAGGAGGTTGTCAGGGTGCGTAAATTGTTTTGCCACCTGACATCGCCTTCTCCATGGTTGCCCATCTCACACAGAACCTTGCCAGGCTTTAATGGAGGATCGCAGACCAGACAGCATGGCAATTTTGCAAACATGGGCTGCACCTAACAACAAACACCAAAGAACTGAGCATCTTGGATCAAACCTTTTCAATACAGTCTTCAGTGCCATTGGAAAAGGAATACAAGGGAGTTTACGTGAGATGACTTGAACTCCCTCCTAGCTTTCACTGCCTGCCTGACCTGCATGGAGAACCAAGTGGTCCTTCTCTGCCTTCACTCCTTTCTTACTTGTCTAAGACAATCTTTCGTTACCTCCATAAACCTTTCCTTAATTAACTCCCACTTCCTCTTTATTTCCTCCAACTGATGGTATAATTCAAGTTTAGCCCTAAATTCTCTCTCCATCATCTGGAAGTCTGCTTTTCAAATGTTCAGCACTGAGGCTCTGGTTACATGTATGTATTTTTAAAGTGCTAAGTCAAACCATATTGTGAAATGATCGCTTTCACCAAGTGGTTCATCTACTGAGAGTCACCCAACACCTTTGCAATTGGAGAAAACACAACAGCAACACTCTGAGTTGAAGGCACATAAAGTGAAAAATACAAAATCCCAAAAAGGTATGCAAAAACCGAAAGTTTAATCCACCAAGGATCCACACAGCACTAAGCACCAGGCTTTGCATCATGGACTTAATACTTGGCCAGGGTAATTGGTCAGGACTAGATCCAAGATGTTGCATTCTTTGGTGTGTTCCTCTACATGCTGGGTCAGAAAGCAGTAATGAAGGATGTCCAGTAAACTAGACTCTTAGTGCTTCTAATTGCTGTGATGTGCTAGTTGACATCAGGTGTGTTTACATTGCCCGCCAGAACCAGTCCCCCCCAACCGCCTTCTTTATTTCAGCCCCCAGTTATTCATCCTCACTCCGGAAAATAGGCTGCTCCTCCCCTGTACTTGAATGGTTTAGGAGCTAACTGACAAACAGGTCCCAGGCTGTTAAATTCAACTCAGCCATCTCCTCCACTGTGGTTACGAACATCGGAGTGCCCCAAGACTCCATTCTGGGTCCTCTTCTATTCACTGTATTCATCAACAACCTCCCTGATGAAATACCTGCCTGTTCCTCGCTCCTCTATGCAGATGACTTAGTTATCTATACCAGCTCACCCAATGTAGAGCACATTAACACATCGCTGAATAGAGCCTACTACAGTGTCCAGCATTGGTTAAACTCTCACACTTTATTCTGAATTCCAAAACTAATGCCATGTTACTTGGCACCACTCAAAAGCTCCGAATGTGTACCACTCCCATGAGCATCCTTGATTTAAATGGATATCCTCTGCAGGTGGTTACCTCCTTTCGCTACCTGGGCATCCTACTAGATCAATCGCTTGATTTAAACCTTCACATCCAACCCACTTGCAAAAATGTTAGCTGCAAGTTGGGAGCAGCCTACAGAACAAGCTATATGCTTACCTCCTCTGCAAAGCTTGCCATAGCCAGGGGGATCCTACTACCAATGCCACTCACTGTGCACCTATACTCATCTCTCAGCCCATAAATCAAGGCGCTGCACAAATGGGATGTTACATACACAACATATGCCATACGCCGCACAATCCCCACGACTTCAACATCACTGCCAGCTATATACTGACCTTGGGTGGCTCTCCCCCTCGGCCGTCAGGAGCTACTTCTTGGCCTGTCTAAATGACTCTATCCTTAGACAAAGTCAGCCTGCTGTGCTTGCAAAGCTCCTTCTTCCTGCGATTCCAAACCGCACACTCAGATCTGCTGACAAAGACCTGCTGGATATTCCCCGCTGCCGCACCAACAAAGGAACTGGCTCCTTCCAACATGCAGCCCCTTAGTTGTGGAACCAGCTCCCACTGGACCTCAGGCATGCACCCTCGCATCCTTCTTTCAAGCATGGACTGAGACTACACCTGGCCACCTTAGCTCTATGCACCTGCTTTGATCCTACCTGATCCTGAATCTTCCCTGCCTCTTCTCCCCAACCCCTACTACTGTTCTCCAAAATCCAACCCCTCTCTCCAAGCTAACCTAACTTTATCCTCAAATATAATTATAAATATGTTTTGTGAATGTTTGCACTTACTTACTACTACCTACATTACTTTTCATTATGTATTGTTTTTATCCTCTGCGCTACCTGGGCATTGTCTAAACCTGCTACAGGTGGATGTTGGTACAGTAAGGTCACTCCTCCTTCCCTCCTCTTGTCTACCTTTTCCACAGGATGTCCACAGCCAGGGACTGCCACCGGCTTTTATGCCCAGCCTCGGAACCACGAGCCCGGCTGTACCTACCTGCCTCCCTACGCTAAAGCCGGACTTCGCTCGCTTTCCTCCCGTCCCACCCCACTTCTTCATCCCTGATAGTGGGGCCATGAACCTGCGTCCCCTAGTCTGCCGCCAGGATGTCTCTGGCATCTTTTCTCTTACTTTCCCTGGGTACCCTGGTGCCGTTCGGGCTGACTGCTGCTGGCTGCCAGTTTACGGCTCCTTTCCACCCTTCCTCCCAACTATTCTTGCTTCTGGGTGCTTTATCTGTCTCCACCTATATGGTCTCCCCCCTTCTGATACATACTGGCCGACTACTTCTCCCTCTTTTCATGTTGCCTGCACCCCTCCCTTCACTCCACATCATCCTGCCTGGTTGGGGAACCACAAACCCGGCAATCTCCATATGCTTTCCCCTAAACTCCCTTCCTTGCTCGCCACTTGTACCAACACTCCCCTGAAACACCTCCTTGCTCATGGCCTCCTGCTCACTGCTTAGTATAGCCTAAATCATGTTAGACTAGCTGGAACCGCCTTTATGTGTCCGGAATATACTCTGTATGGTTGTTGCCTCAATTTGTAATGTTGCTTCCATGTGTTATGCTGTATTGTACTCTCCCGGGTAGTACCTGAAAATAGTCACCTGCTGGCTAGGGCACCTACCCGGTAAACAAAAACTAAATAAATAAATCCAGCTTTTCAGTGTGGGTGTAGACCACAACCATATGGGCCAGTCTCCTTTTCTCAGGAGCTAGGTGTACCCTAAGACTGTTTCCCTCCACACCCTATCTTACTGTCCTCAGGAGCCTTGATATCCTCTCAGGCATACTGGGGAAACCCCTCATTACCCCTCGCACTATCCATTGTGAAAAAAAAAACATAGCCTGGGACTGTGAGGTCCTAGTTCTTGTTAGGTGTAACCCATATTTTTGTAATTGCCATGATGTCTGGCCTGCCTTCCTCCACTGAAGCCTGCAGATTGCCCATTTTGTTGCCTAAACTTCTAGCATTCATGCTTAGTACTGTCCAGGCCTGCTGCCTACCAGCTCTCTTTTGCTGATTGTCCACACTAGTGACAGTTGTACACCTTACAGTTTGCCTCACTGCATCACATCCCATACTCTCAAGGTCATCCCACTTTCTGTTTGTTTACCCACCCTTACCTATGTACTATCACTACCCTCCTTGATCTGGGAAGCTGTTGCCAGTTCACTCACTAATTGTTAGCCCATGGAGGTCACTGGCAGAAGACTCCCACTCAGCTAGTTTAAATGCCCTGACACATAGGTCTCAAAGTTCTGTCCCAAAGCTCTGGACCCCACCCTGGTAGGATGAAGGCTGTCAAGTCTGAGCAGCCTTCGTTCACCCCAGAAGCTTCCCAGTCTTCTAGGATGTGAAATCCCTTTGCAGCACACCAGCCTTTGGCCAGATGTTGCATTTAAAAATATTGTGCTTCCTATCCTCCTAGGCACTGTGAGTACCTCCAAGAAGGTCACAGTGTTAGTCAGACTTCTAAGCTAGCTTCAAGGGCCTTGAAGCTATCTTTGACAATTTTCCAATCCCTCCCAGCCAGGTCATTCATACCCACATGGGCAATAATGTCTGGCTTCCATCCCACATCTCAGACCACTTTCCTGCTCCCTGTTCCTATTTTGAATCTTTGCTGCTGTCATCTCTGGGTGGCGATGGACCATCCTACCCTTCTAGTCTCAAGCCCAGACCATGAGCTCCATACCTCTTACAATGGAGTCCCCAGTATGAGCACTGTCATCTGACAACTTCTGTTCACCCTCACTCACCATCAGTTTTTCTATGTTTGGAGTCCAGGCTGCAGCCAGTTCAGAATGTAATACTGCTAGCTTCCTGCATACTGGACAGCCTCCACACCTCTGATGTTTTTCCCTTAGGACTGTGGCTCCACAGGTGTTGTGTAGCTGACTAAGGCCACCCCATACCTGTCAACTGTCCCTGATTTTCAGGGATGTCCCTGATTGTGCCTCAAACTTTTCTACTGTCCCTCATAAAATTTGTGTTTTTGTGACTGAACAGTGGGGTTTAAAAGCACAAAATAATGTCAAACATTAAAGTTGCAGACTTGTCCATCTTCAGAAAATATGCATCTTAACACTAATCCCCTTATTCTATCAGTTTTCTAAGTGAATAGTACCAGTTTTTAAGATGTGTCCCTGATTGTGGGTCTTTGTCCCTGATTATTTTAAGCCTAGTCCCTGATTTGTGAGAAACGAGGTTGAGCGGTATGGGCCACCCCCCTCCCAAGTCTCCCTCTCTGACCCATGTCTCTGTTTGCAGTAGGGCCTCACATCAAACCCTGGTATGTAGTTAAATAACCTGACGTCCCTACTCTTACTATTTGGAATTGGTACTAGTGCATAGCCTATTAGTATGCCTACCCCAGATTGGAAGTGGTTGCCTTTGTGAAGCTACACACTCCCTGCCACCTAGTACTACTGTTGGGCCTATCCCAAATAGGAAGTAATGGCCATTATGGATTTACACACTCCCTTCCTCCCAGTTCTACAATTAGGCCTACCCCTGATTGCGACTAGTGGTCACTGTGGATTTATACACTCCTTGCCTTCTGGTACCACAGAGCTTAGTCCACCTTAGACAGGGACAAGGAGTAGCATCCTAGTGGATTTATCCTCTTATATGCTGTGCTAGAGGTTCTGGTGTACTTCTGGTACTCACCTTTTCAGAGCTTACCTGTACTACATAGTCCTTACAGGCAGGGCCCCTGTGTAAATGCAGACTCCTTGTTGATGCTCTGTAGAAGCCACTTCCTGCTCCATGACCCACCAGCTCAAGGATCCTGAAAGCTCTGGGGTCACTAGCCCTCTGGGCTGGGCTGAAGTATCCAATTGAATGCTAACAGTCACGTGAATGTTCATCACAATGGTGTCACTCATGGACACCTCAACCCTTCTCTCTCCCAGGATACCTGCACCTACCCCCCACAACCCATTCCTCAATACACACACACATACACACACACACACACACACACACGTCACAGCAGAATTCTGTAAATTTAAACTACACCACATGTGGAGGGAAAAGGCAGCCCAACACAATTCAAACCCTGCAGCTATGTTTACCTGGGTTCGGTGACCCCTTGTCTCCCCAGTCCTGACTAAGCACAAACCCCTTTGCTCTTACCTTACATGGCCTACATTGAAATGTCGCTAACCGTCATGTGGCTGTCCCTCACAACAGTGTTGCTGACAGTGGCACTGCTCCTGCCCCTAAACTCCCTCTCTCTCTCTCTCCTCTCTCCTCTCTCCTCTCCCCTCCCCCTCTCTCTCACTCGCTCTCTCTCACCCTCTCTCTCTCTCAATCCAGAGTGTAGTTTGCAGATATTTAGACAATTTTGTTTTTGGTGTCCCTCAGTGGCTATCTTTTTTGCCACATACTGTTCCAGCTTTAATGAGTGTACAGCACCTTGTTACACTATGTTGTATATCTATAGCACTACACACTGTGTCATGCTCTGCTGCACCTTGTGTACTGTTTTGTGGCTCTAACTGCTGAGTGAAACTATTTGCTCTTTGTTTACTGATGTTTTATCTATTGTGCTATATCATTATGTACAGTTGAACCTTGCATAATGTTTCAACTTCAAGAAAAAGTCACGGCACTCTCCACACCATAAACAAAAGGCTGGAGTTAGATATATCAAACTTCCAGCCTTTAATTCTTAACAGCAGAAAGAATACAGCCCTTTCAGGTTCAGGAATCAGAAAACAGACAGCTTCCTGTGTTTCACCCAATCCTGGGTTTTATCGAAGACTCTGACTCTGGCCTTTTGTTTATGTGTGTGGAGAGTGCTGTGACTTTTTCTTGGAGTTGAGTAAATGTGTCACTGAGCAGCCCCATACCCTTGTGCATCTCTATTTTTGTTTATCTTGTATAATGTTTGCTGTCATTATAGAGGATTGTTATTTTTGTAATGCTCCCTGTTCCCTTTCCAGCTTTGGCATAGTGTGTCTTTCATGGTCACCAAATTCGAAATAACTAACTAAATAAATAAAGTAAATAATGTTACACTGAGCCATGTTTCTTTTTAATCCAAGTCTTCACCATTATTTTTAGTGAGTAACTGACTGAGTTTATTTATTTTACCAGAAAAGTACCATTGAGTTCACACTTTTACATAGGCATTCTGGATAACATCCATAAAATTTAATTTCAGTATATATATACATTTAAAAAATGTGGTGCACCCAGAATCTGAAGACATTCCAAATATATCCAGCACTCTAAGAGTTAAAATACAGTTAAACACTAAAAGAAAAAAAAAACAGACACATATTCAAGGATAAATAGCATGTTTTTTTGTTAAATGGGAAAGGATGACTAGGAATACTTCCTGTTTTCAGCTGTGTCCTGGGTTGGGGAGGAGGATACAGATGCAAACCATTGATACTGACCCATGTTAAGTGGTCTGCATGATCCCAAGTTCTTGGTTTTACCATCTTGGCTATCTTGACAAACATTTCACAAGCAACTCAATTATCATCAATACAGGACACACACAATCTCCCCAGTCCCTTGGTTGTTATTTTATAGGGTCCCGTGTATCGTCTGTTGACAATTATTTTGTTGCAGTGTCTCACCATTTGGAATATTTTCAGTTTCAGGACTTGTTTCTTTCTTAAAGATTTTGCTCACTGTGCTTGAAGTTACACCAACTTCTTCTATGCACAATAATCTCCAACAAAATCAGGAGTCAGGACCCACTATGTGGGTATATATGATGCACAGATACCCAAGAAACATTTTGATTTGGTGCTGAAATATTGAGCAGAATCTTCCAGTTACAAAAGTTGACAAAACATTTTAATATTCACAAAGTGAGCAAAATACTGCAAATTAAAACTCATATTTCCTAAACAAAATGGTGCCCACTCGATGCAATCAGCTGCATCCCCGAGTAGTTTTGTTGTACTTGCACGTTTGTCAGGGTCCTAGTAACAGGCCTGGCAGAGTTACTTGAAATAATCTTCCACATACTGTAGGTGTCACCATGGCTCATTTGGTAGTGGATTCACCCCTAGGCCAGAAGGCCATGAGTTCTAGTCCTAGGTGGGACTTGGACTCATACCACTCATACCATAAACTCTGGTAGTACCAGGGAACACTGCACTGTTGAGGTGTGCCATCCTTTGGGTGAAACGTTAAACCAAGGTCCCTTCTGCCCATCTCTTGTTCTGTCCTGGTGAGTGTCCAGGTTTAAGAAAAATAACTTAAAGGGATGCTGTCAACCCCCAAAGCCTCAAATGGTCTCTATCTAAGAAGACAAAAAAAAACACGTTATGATAGGTCTATTCTGTAGAGACTATTGATGTAGCTGGATGTTTCATTTTAATTATTTATTGCTTTATAATAACTGACTTTCGTTTTTTTTCCCCATAGGAAAACCAGATTGTAATTTTCTCATTATAACCAGCTGGTTATAATGACAAACACATACCCAGTTTGCCTAGCTTGGTGCATGTGCCAGCTGCAATCTTCCTGTTCTCTGCACCATCCCCTGCCATCCTGTTCCTCAACGCTCTACAGTTCGCCAACAGTAGGAGTCAATGGTAAGTGTTTCTTTTTACCAAAAATATGACTTGGCACAATGAATGTTTATTTTCAATTAGAAATAAAAAAAGTAAACACTGCGTTATGTCAGAAGATGCTATGGACCGTACTGAAACCCCCAACAGTCCACGGCTCGACTCCACAGAGCTATATATTTATTTTGCGTAATTATGGGCAAAAAAATGAACCCTCAGCAATTATATATAATAAGATGGCTAGGTCGTTAAACCTGATTTTACAGACTTTCACAGTGGGATGTTTTAATAAACCCTTCAAGCTTCGCTTTCAGGGTTTATGTGGCATCCCACACCTAGGGGGTCTGTAAAATCCTCATTATAACCACCTACCCATCCATTATTCTCTATATAAAAGTGAAAAGCAGACTGCCTATCATAGTGATGTTGCTACATAAAAACATGTTTGCTTACAGTCCTTGATCAACTATCATTGCATGTTTACTGGACTTGGGAACACCCATAACACAGTCTAGCCACTCATGATGCAGTGGGTGGAGATAAGACTATTGCCTCATGATTGGCTATACTGTTTGAGTGTGTTTTTAATGTTCAGGAAGTATGCAGTATGAGTAGATCAAAGATTTGAAATAAAACATTGTTGGATATAATCACATCATTAGCATACATTTCAGTTCTACTACGAAAGGAGATAGATAAAGTAAACAGCAACACCAATGAATTTTAGAGAAGGTAAGCAATCATAAAATGTGGGTTTTCAATTTGAAATAATATGATGCAAAAAGAGTTGGCAGTTTACCTTTAAGGCACTTTCATAAGGGGAATTAACTGAAACAAATCGCAACAAAAATGGCAACTTAAATACATAACGAATGCAGTCCAAGTAATGTCATATTCTGGTAGCCATCATCAAAGCAAAACAAACCCACAAAACAGACATACAGTAACTGGTGTAATAATAAAATTACATGCTCTGAGACATCTGACAAGGCAAAAAATAATGTGGTGGAACTTCCATGGAATATGGAAAAATGTCTCAGAACCGTGCTATCCCTTTAACCAGAAGTGATCCTTCGACAATTGGAACATGATGTTTGGAATTGACACCTAGGTAGTTTGGTACATTCTTTGTTACACAGACTCTTCAGGAAACAAGTAATTTGATCTATCACAGCTTTGGGCATTATATACTTCGTCAGACCTAAATAACTAACTGTTATAATTAGACCTACCATAAATAAAATTGACATGTAGTGAATATTAATCTCAGTGTACTCTTATACATAAAAATCCCTACCAATCCCAAAATCCCTAACATTACTTCAGAATATGACATGCTGCAAAGACTGAACATATCCATATCCTTCCTACAAGGTACCAGAAAGTTTTGACGAAGGGAAAAAGCAAAGTAAATGACCTTGGGCTTCTAATTCTTGTATACAAGAGGGTCTAGAACCCACTGTTTCTTCAATTTTCTTGTGCTTAAAAGAGTTTTTTATTCCATGTCTCCCATAAATACACAACCAAGTGTTATCTCACATAGATTGTGGCTGTCTTTTATCTACTAGATGTTGAAAGATGTCAGATTCCTAACCACCTGGGCACTGAAGAATAGTCTGCCAGAGGGACTACGGACTGTAGTACAGAGGCATACAAATGTTTCCTGGAGTGGGAAACTACACTGTCAGGTAAAACCTTCCATGATGTCTTTTTGAAATGATGATCTAATAAAATGAGAATTTTGAGTTTCATTGGTAATACCAAGTAAATGCAGTATATCTCTTTCCCAGTTTGCCAAAATGAGAGAGAGACATTCAGTAACCAAAGAGGCCCAAACAGTGCCAGTCCCACGCAATAAAGACATGGCATTCAAATGTGCAAATAAGCAACGAAAAAAAATCCCACAGGATTTATCATCCTGCCCCCCACCCCCTTCCCTTGTGCATAGTCATGATACACAGTGTTTCTTTTGATGGGGTTGAGACAGCTATCCCAGAAGCCACAGAAAAACACATTATATACCTTAGCTTCAAGTGATGTTGGAGGTGGAAACACATGAGTTAAATGGAAAAAAATAGGCAGTATCAAGGTTGTTAGAAGATCGATACACTTTTTCATAGAAAGTACTCTATTTTTTGAAATTGAGACTCTGTGAACGGCTGGGTCAACAATTTTTGACTGATTAGTAAGCACAGGGTCTGAGTCTCCCCTTGTAATTCCTAGACTTTTGGTTGGGGTGGATGATAATGGGCTGTCTCCTATGTTAGGAAATGTACAGATATGTGCTGCAAAACTATGGTGGATCTTTTGCCACAGTTCAAGTGAGCCCCTGTCACAGCTAAAGATGATGAGACTACTGTGACCAAATTTTTGGCAGAGCTCTGTTCTTTTACACATACACACACACACACACACACACACACACACACACACACAAGTCAGATACATATGCCAATGCCTTTAGTGGGAATAAAAGTGATGCACTTAAACCGAAGATGTTAGATGTTTCCTGAACCTTTTGAAGCATAGGGTCAATGGCAAACATGTGCAGAAATGGACTGAGAGGACAACTGTGTCTTACTCTCCTCAGGACTTGTACTTGATCACCAGCCCACCCATTAACATGAGGTATTACATAACGCTCTATACAATGCAGCTATCCAGTCAATAAATATTCTTGGAATACCATATTTCTCTAGTAGCTTGAAAAGATAAGTATGAACCACAGGGTCATAGGCTTTTTCCTGAGCTAATGAAAGTAGATAGATATCCTGATATCAAACCCTCTTTGCCTTTCTGCAATACTTCCTTCAAAATAACAAGATTGCCAAAAAATGACTTGTTAGGGATAGCGAGGTCTATGAAGGAGACACAACATTAGCAGTGATTTTAGCCTTCTGGACATTTTAGAGAGGATCTTTTGGTTAGTGATTAACAAACTTAGAGGTCTCTAATTGCTCAAGTCAGTTTATCATCCCTTTTATATGTAAAAAAATAAATAAAATGGCTTGAGTCATGAATTCAGGTAGCGAGCCAGTGCTCAGTATTTCATTATAAAGAACATACGAACATAAGAAAACACCAGCAGATACAGGCCTAATGGTCTATCTAGTCTGCTCGATTGTGCAGATAGCCCTTCCCCTTGCAGCTGCCCATCCCTTCCCTCTTCATAATTACCCCCCTCTCACTCTGTCCCATCCCCTCTTAAAGCCATCTACCATGCTACAGGCTACTACCTCCTCAGGCACAGCATGCCACCTGTCCACCACCATCTCTGTGAAATGCTGTCTCCTGACTTCCCTCCTGAATCTTCCCCCCTCCAATCTCAGCTGGTGCCCCCTCGTGACCCTTCCCTTCTGGTCTGGAAAATCCCTTCTGTACTAGTCTTGATTATCCCCTTTAGTAATTTAAAGGTTTTGATCATGTCTCCCTATCCCTCCTCTCCTCCAGGGAATACATGTTCAGCTCACCCAGCCTCTCCTCATAGGAGTATCCCTCTAATCCCTGGATCATCTTTGTCACCCTACGTTGTACACCCCCAGCAATCTGATGTCCTTCTTCAGGAATGGGCACCAGAACTGCATGCAGTATTCCAGGTGCAGCCTGACCAGTGACCTGTAGAGGAGCAGGATCACCTCCTTATTTCTAGAGGAAATTCCCCTCGATATGCACCCCCGCATTCTGTTGGCTTTTGCTGCTGTCTTTCTGTACTGAGCCGAGTTATTTATACTCCCCCTTATGAGCACCCCAAGATCCTTCTCCTCCTCTGTTCATTCCAGCTGTAACCCCCCCCCCAACTGGTAGCTCGTCCCCTGGTTCTTCTCACCGTGCAAAACCTTGCACTTTGTGGTGTTAAGCCCCAACTGCCATGCCTACAACCATTCCTGTAGCCTGGTCAGGTCCTCCTGCAGCCCACTCCACCCTTCAATGTCATCCACCACTGCTCCCATCTTTGTGTCTGCGAAGAGACTGATCTTGCTCTGGACCCTGCGGGAGATATCAGCAATGAAATTCCTGAACAGCACCAGTCCCAGCACTGATCCCTGCGGCATCCCACTCGTCACATCCCTCTGCGTTGAGAGTTCCCCCACCACCACCACCACCCTTTGCTGCCTCCCCTTCAGCCAACTGATGATCCAGTTTACCATCTTTGTTCCCACCTCAATATATTCCAGCTTCCTCCCCAGCCTCCCATGTGGCACGGGATCAAAGACCTTGCTGAAATCCAAATACAGGACATCCACTGTTGGCCTTTCTCCAATTCCCTTGTTACCCAGTCTTAGTAATTAATTAGGTTTGTCTGGCAGGATCTTCCTGAGACAAACCCATGCTGCTCACTTTCATGGAGACCATTGTTCTCCAAAAAGGTCACCAGTCAGCCTGTCATTTAGGATCATCTCCATCAGTTTACCCACAACTGATGTGAGGCTCACTGGTCAGTAGTTGCCTGGTTCGTCCTTGGGTCCAGTCTTATGAATGGGTACCACATGGACCATCCTCCAATCCAGTGGCACACACCCTGTGTCCAAGGAGGTATTGAACAGGTCAGACAATGGTTCTGCCAGGATCTCAGCTAGTTCCTTAAGTACCCTAGGGTGAGTGTCATCTGGATGGTGCCATATCCCACCTCAGTGCCCTTAATCCTTTCAGCACCCTATCCTCTGTGATCCCTGTATTAGTCACCTCCTCCATCCCCTCCTTGTCCACTCCTCCTCTCCCTGGAGGTGCCAGTCCCTCTCTTTCCTTTGTAAACACCAAGCAGAAGTAATCATTTAGTGCCTCTGCCTGGCCCTCCACCTTCTCCACCCATCCCCAGTCCTTTTTTATCCTCACTATCTGATCTTTGTGTTTTCACCTTTCACTGATGTATCTGAAGAAGTCCTTCTTTCTGTTCTTAATGCCCTGTGCCAATCTCTTCTCGCTAGAAGCCTTGGTCACTCTGACCAGCCTGGTAACCTCTCTGGACTTCTTCTTATACATCTCCCTGTTGTCCTCCCCTCCCAATCTCTTCAGTCCCTGAAATGCCTTTTTTTGGCCCTCACTCCTTCGTGGCCTACTGCGTCAGCCAGCTTGGTTTTTTTGCCCTCACTTTCTTACTCCTTGTTCTGGTACATGTCCCAATAGCCTCCACCAGCCCTTTCTTAATAATAATACATTTTTGGCTAGCATCTATGCATGGTTTGATACCCGCCAGATGCCTGCCCACAATATCTCCCATCCTTTTAAAGTCTGCCCCCTTAAAATTAATCACCCTGGTCCTTGTACCTCCTGATTCACTATCCATATTGAGCATGAAGGTGGTCACTCTCAGCCAGAGGGTCCTCCACCTCCAGATCCCTTACAGCCTCCCCGTTTGACAGTGCTAGGTCTAGAGTCCTATCCAATCTAGTTGGCTCCCAGACTAACTGCACCAGGAAGTTTCCTGTAAGGCCTCTAAAATGACCCTCTCCTTTGCACTTGTGGTGGTTTGGGAGCGCCAATCCACCCCCAGTAGACTGAAATCCCCCACCACCACAGTATTCCCTTTCCTACACACCTTTCTGATTCGCTTAGCTAACTCCCTATCCAATTTGTCCCCTTGGACTGGTGGCCTGTACACCACCCCCATCCTCAATGTCCTCCCTTTTAAGTCTTGAAGCTGCAACCATAGGGCCTCCATTCTGCTTCCCTCTCCCTCCTCCCTTATGCACCTTATCCCCTCCCGTACATATATTGCCATGCCCCCCCTTCCCCTTAGCCCTGCCTTTCCTATATAACCTATAACCTGGGACCATCAAATCCCAATCTTGGTACTGGGTGGCCCACGTTTCTGTGATGGCCACAATGTCCACCCTCCCTACTGCCAAGAGAGCCTGTAATTCTGCTGATTTATTACCAAAGCTTCTTGCATTCAGAGAGACCACCCTCCAACCTGACTCTGCCCCCTTCCCTCTCTGGAATACCCCCCTTAATCCCCCTCATGCCTCTGTTCCAAGTACCTCCCTGCTAGCCTGGGGGGGGTAAGCTCATTTGGTTCCCCTCTCTGGGATCCCTGCCACCATCTGTCCAGGCGCCTCCCCACCATAGTTTAAATCTACCGAGCTATGTATTACCCTATCCTCTGCTTTAATACCTCCTTCCACTCCCTGCTTAAATGTAGCCTGTCCCCTGCATAAAGTTCATTGTTGTCCCAGAGTCTGTCCCAGCCCCCTACCAACCCATATCCCCTGGAGCAACACCATTCCCTCAGTCATATGTTAAACTCTCCAATCCTTACCTTCCTCGCCGTGCTAGCGCGGGGTACTGGAAACACCTCTGAGCAGGCCACCGATTCCACCAGTTCCCCACACAGCCTGCCCAGATCATAAAACCTCTCCCTCACAACTTTCACCATCTCCCCTGCCAGGTTATTGGTACCCACATGCACCACGACATGTGGTTTCCTCCTACCCCCCCAACACACTTAAGAATTGACTGCCCCACCCTGCCTGCAGTTAAGCCAGGTATGGACTCCACCTAGATGCGACTATGCCGTTGCCCCTTACTGCCCCATCTTATACCGCTTCAGTACTGAATCCCCAGCACTAATACCCATCCCTCACCAATCCTCATACCCCCACCCTTTCAACTTGGAGATTACTGCTAGATTCTGCCTCAGCTGAAACCCTCCCTTTCCCTCCTATGGATCTCCCCCCTCCACTCCAGACATATCCCTGCTCCCCTCAGTGCTCCCCCACACTCCTCCTCCCTTGGGCTCCCCCACCCCCTCTGCTAAGTCTGTCCTATTCACCTCACTAGCCTTGCTCCGCTCCCATTTACCCTTACTTTCTCTTTCTATCCTTCCAGCTGTGCCCATCCTCCCTTACCACTACCACCATCCTCTGCCAGCCTCCTGTCCTCCTGTGCCAATCCCTCATTGCCCCTTGCCTACCCCCTCCTGGAGATCCCTCACCTCCCCTTCCTCCTCCACTGTTGGCAGCACCACAAACCTATTACCTGTCCACTCCACAGTGTTGGGTGTGGGATCCTTCTTCCAGCCCCTACCCCCCATGCTGCATCACACTTTAGTATTGCGCCTCGCCCCCTCCCCAACCCATCTCCTGAACCATTGTAACACCCTTGTGGTATCCCCCTGCTGCTCCCCATCCCAGCAACCTTCCCTCTCCCTTCAACCTCCTTCCCACCTCAGCAACACTCCCCCAACCTCCTCAATTATCCACCAAGCCACTGCACTTCATCCTCGAGTCTCCTCAGCCTGTTACCGAATGGACACACTCCTAGCTTCCACAATACATTCATCCAGACTGCCACCCCACAATCATTGCAGCACACTATTCTGCCTCCATAGGCCCCTCTAGCATCATTCAGCCTCCTGTTTCCCCCTCCTCTGCTGTCCCCATCCTTCCCCACTAATGCCTCTCCATCCCCTAGTGAGTCCTTCCCTGCCTCCCTCCATCCATCTGCTCACCGCGATGTCTCCTTTATTCCTGAAATACCCTCCAGAACGTAGTCCTTCTTGTCTCTTGTGTCCCTAGCAAACCCCTGCCCTGCTTTCTTCAAAGAGAAACAAGGTCATGATCCAGTACGCCTAAAAAAAATTATAACATTCCAATGTAAGTCATTCAGACCTGGGGGCTGTCTCTTTTCCAAGTGAGTGCACAACCTCCTGGACCTCAAGTAGCATGACTGGGTCTACTAAATCAGCGAACATACTTTGGAGTATGCCTGGAATATATATCCCCAAAAAAGGCCCCGAAAAAAGGATTCAATCTGCTCTGCTGCTGGAATTATAGGGAAAAAGATTGTGTACATGGGCATGGACCTCTTTCATAATGCTTTTCAAATCAGCAAGGAGTACCCTCTCACAGAAGAGATAACACCAGGAAGTAAGGGCCTATGTATCCTGCTAGCACAACTTTTGAATATGTTCAGTTGTTGTTTACTGCCTTAGGTACTCTACTGGGCTTCCTGTTTAGTGATTTTGCTGTCATATTAAAATTGTTTCATTCATCTTTCAGTTTTTTATTTGGTCAATTACATTAATTTGCTCCTGAAATATCACTAAAATAACCTTCTGCAACTGATGCCTTAAAGTGACGTATTTAAAGTATCTATCTCTAGCCCTATCCTTACCCTGTTTAGAAAAAAAATAGTTTAAAGTCTAATTCTAACACTTCGAACCACTCTGAGCGACTATCATAGGCATATTGCACTGACACTTGGGTCTGGTATAATTTTTTTCCACCTTAACTGAATCGGGGGAGGGGGGAGCAATTACAAACAAGTGTCACATGGTCTGATGATTCTGATGCTATTGTTGAGGCTCTATATATCTTAATGTTTTGGGACAAAAATAAAACATCAGTCCTAGTGGATAGAACTCCATGCATATAAGTCTTACCGCCCTGGAGATTATCAGATTTGTAGGTATTCTGTAGACCAGCAGGGATAATCATTTCATTTTAAAAATTTGTATCGCTGTATAGTTTGGTAATTGTACCTCTCCTATCTGCAAATCACAGCTCACAATTGAAGTTTCCTCCTAAAATGACTAATTTATGAGTATGGAGGAATGTTTGGGTTCACCATTGTCTGGGGGCATGAATATTACTTAAACAATACTGCTGGTTTAGGAAGATGTTTAGTAGCACAACGCTACCTGAGAATATGTCAACAACTTTATTTTATTTATTCATTTATTTATAATAAATAAATAAAATAAATAAATGTCTTAATCCTGATATTCTGCAGGAATAATACATTACCTGGAAGGGTGTCAAGCAGATAAAAGATTGGCAGGCGTTTGTGATAACTCTTGATATTGTAAACATCAAGAAGCACCACATTTAATGAAGTCCGCACTCGAATGGGAGGTGGGAGGGCTTAACAAGGTAATTTAGAAAAGATCTTGTGCTTGCCCTTGGACATTTGGCAGCTTAAGTCTTAGGTTGGGATAACTCTTGCTTGGAGATATACTCCTTAATAGAGGATGCCAGTGATAAATCCTCTGAGTTACCATCATCATCCTCTGTGTCCCCTCAGTTTTAATTTTACTTTGTAAGATGAACCTATTTTAAGTAAATCCTGGGGGGTGGGGGAGGGGTTGTTGACTTTAGTTTCTGCTTGTGTAGTCTCCCTCTTTTTTGCCCTGTTACTGGTGTCATTTCTTTTTCTACAAGAGAAGAGCATGTCAATCAGAGAATCCTCCAGCCTTTCAGCCATAGCCTCTGGATCTCCTTGCAGTTCTATGTTAGTGCTATCCCCTTTTCTCAGAGCTTTATCTTCAGGGTCACCATGAGGGGAACCTTGCAAAATGGGTGAGATAGAATGTGAAGTGATGTGAAGCTACCACCTGGGCCAGTTAATGTACATGTGTAGAGGCCCTGTCAGGCACATCTATTGTTGCTGTGCCTGTGTGGGTGCTTCCTGTTGCTAAGGAGTTGCTGTGACAGCGGCTGAGGAATTTCCATTTGGGAGTAAAGATCTGTTGACCTATCCCAGACCTTAGTCTTGTACATTGTGATATCCTCTTGAGCTCTAAAATTCTCCCCCATTTTATTGTGAGCTGCCATGGGTACTGCACGTGGGAGTGCCCTACCTTCTCACACAGGCTGTGCTTAAATTGCTTACAGCACTGTAAACTGATGTGCCAATAATCCATCCATCCACAGGTTACAGCATGGGTGGTCACAAACAGAACTTAAGTGGGTTCTGGCCTTGGCATTTGTGGCATGTTCTGGGTGAGCCAGGGTTAAAACATAGGCTTCTGCCTCTGCTAATATAAAAACTGCAAGGTAGATGTCTTACATCAGTGTTATATTGATACAGTTTTACCTTAACTTTCCACCCTCTGTCTGCACTGGTTCACTACCCAGGATAAGAACTGGCCAGGTGAGAGTTTAATACCTTTGACACAACCAATACATGACATCATTGATATTGACACCCTTATTTCAAAATAATATGGAAATTATTTTAATAGTGGGCTTAGTAAGTGGAATTGCTGCAGGTAGTAACCATAGAGAAGAATCTTTCTGTTGTTCACATTTAACCCAGATTGTTTTCCAGTGCAGTGATGGTTTTAAAGCTGATGTCATACACTGGCTGTGCTACCACATTTATGAAGACGTACAGATCAGTCGCCAAAACAAAAATGGTATCCCTTAATAAATTTCTAATTACATATACCCTGTCTGGAGGACCATCTGAACCTCTATTATAACGCAATTTAACAGCATTCCTTCACTGAGCATGCTCACTGTGAGCTGTAAACAAGTCAGTTATTCAAAACCTGCCTGTTGGTCTCCAGTTGGAGGTGGTCTTTCTCCTTCCTCCTGACCCCTCCCCAATCAGTGCTGGACAACCCCTCTGTGGTGTAATTATTTGCAGTGCCCTTTTGAGGCTCTGATGGCCCAACAGATTCAATATCATTAGTCACAATTGGAATATCCATGCTATTATTCATACAGTTCCAATCTTTGGAATTTATGTCTCAGGGATTAATGCAGAAACAATAGACTGTTGTGCATTAACTGGGAGGGTGTGAAGGTGGAATGAAGGTTGGAGGAATAAGAAAAAAATAAAGATGGGAATCTTCTGGTTCAGATTCACTATTAGATGTATAAGTTGACGAATTATTTCTGTTCCTTAGGATGGATCTGGGGGCCTGGTAGGCATTCTGCTAACATGGTTGGGGATACCATCCCCTTCTGTTTGGTCCTGATTTTCTGGGTTGTCCTGATGACTTATTCCAGTCAAAAACTCTATTAAACTGGTAGTCCTTTCAGTCCCTCTCAAATCTATAGAGTTTGCCTTTCTTGATTTTGTTATCCACCCTTTGTACATTCTCCTTTAATTTCTTTTCAAATGTCCCAAATTCAGGATTATCTTTATACTCCAATACCGCAACTTCCTTAACCTCAATATCCCCCTTTACCTCCTCTTGTTGTGCTATATAATCTGTAATAATGGTCTGCATTAACGTATCCATCCCTATTTGGTGTGAATTTTGCCAGTCTTTTATAAAAATATCACATTCCCATCCCTATCCCGGGTTCTTTATGACTCTTAACCCTACTTTTAAATATGCTTCTAGAGTGATCTTGTCCCAATAATGTCTTCTGCCCCTAATAATTGCTCTTTCAAATAAAATAACTGCAGTTTTAATATTGGGTAGTACCTCTTGTGTCCAACCCCACTCATTTGGAGTAGCAGCAGTAGTGGTTCCTTCTGTTGCAGTGGTGGTAAACAAGTCATGTTCCCCTGCTTCCATAAAGACTCGTGAAGAAAAATATCCAGAAGTTGCTCCCAGGTTGATGTCCCCGAATGAAGTAGTGGACATCACCGGTTTATATACCACAGGTTTGTAAAGAATTAACAGAGGAACAAACAGGGCTGTAATCCAAGGTATACACAGAAGCTGTAACGAGTTTGCCAAGTGGGTATAGTCATATTCCTCAACCTTGCATCCACAAGAACACATGCAGTCTATTTAAAAGGAAAAAGACAATCACAATGTGGCAAAAATACACGCTTGTAATCTCCCAACTTCCTTCCCCATTCCTCAGTTTCAGCTGTGAAATGAGTGGATCTATGCGGTGTCTCCTTGCGTCTCCTCATAGTGATTTTGTGTAGCAAGAACCCCAGCAAGCGTGTAAAAAAACAAACAGCCTAGACGTATGATAGAGAATATTTCCAGGGCCCAGATGTTAACAGCAAGAAGAAATTGTTCATCTGATGCAGATTTTTTGGTTCATAGTATGGATATGTGTACACGATACAGAGACAGGGGCTATAACTATGGTCTCGTCCAAAATGCATTTGAAGAGGTACTAGATACCCTAAGGGACAGGGGAAGGCTCTTAAAGAGAAAAGCAAGTGCATGCAGCTTGTAACAAACTATACAAGACAGTCTAGTAGCATTCAAGATGTTATCTTTCAGAATTGGAACATCTTGCAAAATGAACCCCTCCTCAAAGAACACATAGAGAAAAAAAAAAGATTTTGTACTGTAGAGGTAGAAATCCGAAGGACATTCTTGTCAATAGCTATCACCCTAAAGTAGTCAGTGAAATTATAGAAGATGGCACTTGGCTGCCACCACTTCCACATGACAACTTTCCTTGTGGTAGATGCAAATAATGTCCTGATTTGCTGAGAATGACACATTCAGTACATGTAATAGTATTAAAATGTACAAAATGTGAGATTTTTAACTGTTTCACAGTGAATATGATTTACTTGGCTACATGCACATGTGGAGTATTTTATGTGGGGCAGACATCACAATCATTCACAATGCGGATGGGGGAGCACAACAGAGCTGTAGTGGAAGGGGACCCAAAGAATGCATTAGCCCAACATGTGAAAAATGTTGGAACAGGGGTGCGTAAGTTTAAACTCTGTGCCATAGAAAAAGTCAAACCAGGACCCAGAGGTGGGGATTTGAAAAACAAATTAGCATACAGAGAATCCTTTTGGATTTACACACTGGGGGTCATGACACCCCCAGGTCTTAATGACAGGATGGAACTAATGGCTCACATTAAAAACAGGAACAAATAATTGACATTAAGAGTTATGCATGTTAAAATAATGTTCTTGCCCCATTTTGTATCTTTGTAATTGCACTTAGTATAAAACATGCTCTTTTTAGAAGTTGTTGATCACCATAAGCTACATAGGAGTAACAACTTTTTATTTTTATTGTTCCTTCCGTACAGATGGCATTTTTTGAATACCTGGGTACCTTAAGCACCTGGAAATATAGCTCAACAGCTATGTCAGGACTCATGAGAACGGACTCCCTCAGTCCCTTGAGTTTGCTTTTTATTTACCTTGATACTTACTGTTTAGAATGTTAAGTATATATTCAACAGCCTTTTTGTTTCCCTGCTTTGTATGAATACAACTATAGAAACTTTTCCCCCCTTTTTTCTTTTTCAGCTTTCTTAAGCCTAACATGAAAAAATATGTATGTGTTTTAATGATTTCATAAAAGAATATATCACTGCTTAATATGATATTAACAGAACAGTGAGGATGTCTCACTCAACAAGTGAATATAGTATACATAATTAATTTTTTATGTCTAGAGATAAAATCTTATAGTCTTTGTTTGATTTAGGGTTGCACTCAAACTGATTTGATGATGCTCTTTGACATTTTTTAATCACACTTTGGTAAATGGAGTGTTGTATCTTTAAGGTAATCTGTATTTAAATGTTGTAACTCTGTTGACTTGTCACCTCCTGATGACACACCTGCCTGTGCGAAACTGGTAGAGGTTTACTGGTCAGTCGTTGCTGTTGGTGTCCTATGTATAAAATAAACTTTTTACGTGTCTATTTGCAAAAGAACCTGGAGTAGTGCTGGAACTTTTCTTTTGTCAAAGGCTGTTTCTCAGCACTTTATCCGAATGTGTGTGTTTTAACTAAAGCTGTTAATTTTGTCTTAGATGTCAGATGTTACGTGATGTATATTTTTTCTGTTATTTGTGGGTCACATCCGTAAATGGAATTCATTCCAGTATGGTTTACCCATTAAGCAAATAAACAAACAAATAAACAAACTGCTATCAGCCTGGACTGTGGGAAATGAAACAGAGAGTCAAGATAAATGGGTTTTATCTTTAGTAAAGAGGATGTAACAAGTGGGGCACTTTAGGGTTCTGTAATGGGTCCAACTGTGTTAATAGTTACATAAAAGGCCTTAGGGATGGTATAGTAAATTGGGTAATAGTAAAACTGAGTAATCAGTTTTGCAGAAAATACCAAACGTTATGGGATAGTAAAAACTAGATGGAAATAAATGGGAGACAGAGTGATTTTAATAGGGTAGATAGTTGGCAGACAAGTGGAATATTAAATTCTGTATAGAAACATGCAAAGTTTTGTGACTGGGGAGGAGAAATCCTTTATTACCTAAACAGAGTGATATACTATGTTAGATCGAAACTCGGTATGTCGACGCTTAACATACCAAGTTTATGATCCCGAAATGAAAAATCCCACATGACTTGGATGCCCGACAATACAATGTTGGGCATCCTGCTACAACAAACACCTCAATACTGCCTCCCATGTGGGGGGCTTCACCCCTCACCCCCCCCCATAACTAATATAAGAAACCTCGAGGGAGAGTGGACCTCGGAGTAAAAATATATTAGTTATGGGGCAATATTACAAAAAGCTATGTAGCACAGACCAGAACTGAAGCCTCCCAGGGTACGTTGGCTGAGCTGCCAGTGGTTTAGCCCTCCACACCACCTGGGCAGCTCAGCCAGCTTCCAGATCTGATGCTGCTTTCAGGGGGTAAGGTAGCAACTCATCACATCCGTTACCTTACTCCCTCCCGTAACACCACTGGGCATGAAGACAGCGGGATTTACACTGTCAGGATACTACACCTGTTGGGCAATACTGCCTGGGCAGGTGAGTGTCAGGATAAAGAGCTGCGGGATGTCATAAGGATACCAAACAGAGAACTACTCAGACAACTACTAAGAGAGATAAGGAGTGAAGGGATTTGGGGGTAAAGAATAAGGGACATAAAACAGGGATGTCATTTGCCGGGAAACAGTCTAAAAAAGCTAAGAAAGTATTGGGTTATACTTGGAGAAAGTTTGCCAGCAGATCAAGAGAGGTTACAACATACTTTACAGAGCATATGTTATCTCTCCATTGGTATTGCTATCATTTCTGGGTGCCACATCAGAGGAAGGACATTGCTAGAACTGAGAAGGTCCAGTGCAAAGCAATTTGGATAATAGGAGGGCTGCAGGATAAACTTATGAGAACAGGTTGGAGAGTTTAGGAATGTTACATATGGAGAGCAGGAGGGTGAGAGGAGACTTGGTTACATGATATAGGTTAACACAAGATCGGGAGGTGAAAATGAGCATGGTATTGTAATTGAAAGGAGGTGAAGTTATAACTAGAGGAAACAGGTGACAGATCCAAAGAGAACAGTTCAAAGGGAACACTAGGAAATACTTCTACACATAGATGGTAAGGGAGAGTGGAATGGGTTACCAGAGGCTATGGTATATGCTACAAGCTTACACTAATTCAAGGATGGTGTGGGCAGGCACATGAGGGAGGTAAATCTGAATAGTTACTACAATTGAGAAGTGTAGGACAGTCTAAATGGGAATGCTTGAGAATGTCCATCAGTTACTGCTAGAGATGCAGTAAATGTTAACTTCAACAGTAAAGTCATGGTGAAGTGAGCAACTTCACATTACACAAAACATAGTATACTTTTTGGCATTAAGCCATGTATTACTAATTGCAACTTTGTCATTGAAACCAGTAAAAAATAAAATAACATTTTCCTTAAAACTGGAACCCTACTTCCTCCCAACCACGTAGATATCCATCTCCTTACCCCCAAGTGAGCTCACAAACATTGATTAACTTTAGGTCTGCGAACTTCAGTAGGATGATGTGTATACTTGAGGACAGGCTGAAAGGCATTTGGAGGTTAGAGGGGTTGGAGAGTAAGTAGACAGAAAATAAGAGTGCTCTACTAGAAGTGACACAAGAGTGTCTAAAATATGTTAAACAGATAAGAAGCACAGGAAACCATTCTGGTCCAACAAACAGATGAGGGCAGAAATTGTGGCTATAAAGAAAGCATTTAGGGTCTACAAAGGGGATCAGATCGAGGCAAACACAGGGGAATACAAAATAAAATTAGAGATTACCAAGAAACCAAGACTAAGAAGAGAAGCCAGGGCTAAAACAGAACTCCATATAGCAGAGGGGGTGAAGGTTAATAATAACCAAAGCTAATCAGAGAAACAAAGGCTAATCAGAGAAGCCAAGGCTAAAACAGAACTCCATGTAGTAGACAGGGTGAAGGTTAATAATAACCTTATATAAGTGCATCTGGGAAAAGGACAGATGAGAGAAAGCATTGAGAAAATGAGGAAGGAGGAGGTTAGTGTGGTGGATAAGAGGGGTAACGCATATAATCTGAATGAATATTTCATTTCTGTGTTTATGATTCCTTGGGCCATATACCCAAGAGTGAAATCGAACTTGGGTTTAGCTAGGAACAAAAACTTGAAGTTGGTGTATTGGTACTATAAATAGGATGCTAAAGGGGCTGCTAAACCTTAAAGTAAAAAAATCCAGTGAGCTGGCTGGGATACACACAAGGGTGCTTACTGAGACAGGATTGGCTCAGGAAGTTCCCCTAGTGGAGCTGTTACCTAAGTCCCAAGTAATGGGTGAGGTTCCATTGGACTGGAGGGTTGTTGACATGGTGTCTTTCTACAAGGGTAGGGATAGAGAGACACTTCAGGTAACTAAAGGCCAGTAAGCCTGAGCTCCATAGTAGTTAAGTGGGCAGAAAGCAGTCAAGGAACATATGGCAGAATTTCTCAGGGCACATGGGTTGCAGGATAATAGACAGCATAAGTTTATGAGGGGTAGGTAGGTAGTTAGATTGTGCCAGACATATTTAACAAACTTTTTTGATTTAATGGCAAGGGTGGTATCAAAGGGCTGGCAGTGGGCATCCACTACTTGGACTTCAGCAAGGCTTTTGATTTTGTACCATACAGAAGTCTTGTAAAAAAGTGAATCAACAGGGGTGAGGAGAAGCAGCAGCAGCAACACATGGACTCATTTGACAAATATGACCCCAAGTCCTCATGCTTTTATATCATCAACCAACTTGTCAGCTGCATTTGCACAATGCCATCATCACTGCAGAGCCTACCACCAGCATTACTGTTTTTATCACCGTCATCATGTCTGGACTATTTAGGAACATAGAAATATATATGATGTTGGCAGAAAAAGACCATCAGACCATCCAGGCTGCCCTGTTCAACCCTATGCTAATCAATTAATCAATCAATCAATCTTTATTTTACCAGGTGAGACACCATTGAGTAGAACTCATTTACAAGGTGGACCTGGGTAGGTTCACAGGGAATATCAAGAATACAAGCAAATTCAAAAAAAAAGCAAATTCATAAAAATACAAGAAAGTACATGAAAATGAAACATGATTGAACATAATATGTGCCGGATACAAACAAAAGTGTAAGTAAGCTGGGACCTAATGTCTAGGTGGGGTTTATGTCTTCACTCCCCCCCCCCTTTTCCTGTGCCTTATTGCTACCCCACTGGGTAACTATTAATCCCTTAACTCTGTCCCAGTCATACTTCAAACCACTGATGGGTTTTCCACCCATCGTATCAGCTGTCAGGCTATTCTATAACTCAGCCACCTTCTCTGTAAAGTAAAACTTTCTCACGTCCCTCCTGAATCTCTTCCCATCAGCTTTCACGCATGTCCTTGTGTTTTTGAGTCACCACCCCGATGAGTAGTCCCTCACAGTTTGCCATATTTATTCCTTTCAAGATTTTTTAGGTCTCTGTCATGTCTCCTCTTTCCCTTCAGGCCTCCTGTGAGTACATGTTTAGTGTTACAAGCCATTCCTCATAGTATCTGTCCAGTTGACCTGGAATCATTTTGGTTACACTATGCGGCATGGTCTCCAGACATCCTTCATCTTTCCTCAGATGGGGACTCCAGAACTGTTCAGAGTATTCAAGTTGCAGCCTCACCAGTGCTCTGTACAGAGGTAGCATTACTTCTTACTATTAGAGATATTATACCCCCTCCTTCTCCTGTAGCGATCTACTTTATATTAAAAATAAAACATGACAAATTATTATAAACAAAAATATACTAACTACGCTTTAAATGTATTCTACAATCTTGTTCAATAATTCTCTCATAAGTACTATGTATAGGGCAATATGCTTTACCTAAATTGACTTTGCTTTGTGTGTTGATGCAGTTTTTGTTGTATTACAGTATATACAGTATAATTTAAAAATCAGTGGGGTCTGTAGTCACAAGTTAAGTGTGTTGTAGACTCCATCACATCATCATAAGCAGAAACATTTTAGCGTTTATTTTATACCCCCTATTTGCAGTCTGTCATATCTCCATGCCAATTACAACATTGTATAATTGAAATGTGCAACCTGAATTCATGATGTCCACCCAGTGGAAAGGGCCCTGAAACAAAGCCAAACCAAATTTGCCACTGGCAACCTCTCTGACCACTTTAGCACTCCAAGGATAACAAACATTTCTCAATGCTGAATGTTCACTGGTTACATTGATGTTGTGCCAGGTCTTGCTTGTGTACATTTTTACTATATATTTACTCAGGATAGACCAGATAAGAAGCAATATTTCATTTTCAGTGAAATTTCCAACAGTCTTTTTATGACATGTCATCATGATCAAGACAGGTGAAATGTTTTAAATCCCATCCAAAAGATGATTTAGCAGTGTGACTGTGAAAACAAGTTTCAGAGGGGATTTGAAAAAAGACACCTGCCGTGTTCAGGAGGTAGAGTAACACAAGGGATATGTTTTACATCAGGGGCCAGAATCTGCAAAAATAAAGTTATGAGTAAACATTGGAACAATTATATAATTCTTCATAACCTTGTTGTTTTTCCACATTTTGACTCCAAGTTTTCAACATATTCCTTACATGACCACTCCTTCTGAACATGACAGGTGTCATTTATAAAATAGTGGCTGAAACATCATTTTATACCATAAGTGTGAATACACATTTTGGACAGGATTTGAAAAATGACAATTTAAATGTTCATGAGATGGTGTGAAAAAATGGCATGTTGAAAATTTGGGTCAAAATATTGAAAATGACCAAAGTTACAAGCGTGCATTGAACATTTTTAATGTACGTAAATAACTTTGCTTTCCTTTTAACATTTTTAGACCAAATTTTCAACATAGCCTTCTTATGGCCCCACCTTATGAACAAGGGTGGAGAAAATTTACAAATCCTACCTGAAAGGTGATTTAGCGTCACAAGTACAAAAACACATTTGGCCAAGATTTGAAAAATGACAGCTTTCACGTTCATGAGTTGGTGTGAGAAAAATGGTTATATTGAAAATTTGTGGTCAAAATATTGTTTTTTTTTGAGCTACACAACGTTTCCACCCAGCAAAACCAGAAGAATGTCATGATCAGCCTGGAAGATAATTGGTCTGACACTGAACAAACCCTTGCAGACTGCCCTGCACTGGACTGACAGTGACACACCTCTTGAAATCTATTATACAAATATGTTCACCCTTGTGCAAGCACAAGGGTGAACATAATAAACTGTGTTTCCTAAGTAAATATTTTCCAATATACAAGCAGTTTAATTATTCTTTACAGAGCTGTAGGAGACTCCGTTACTCAAAATTAGTTAAAATAAGAACTAAGAATGCTGGCATGGTTGGGGGACTTATTTTTCACTTGGATGGCCATGTGTAAGATAGATTAAAACCACACCATGTACTGTATAAGTGGACACTGTATCTGATGAGATTTGCCAATAGGGAGTATTAGGGATAAAAGTAAGTTACTGAATATATTTTATTTGCAGACTTTATAAAAATGGGCATTTCACTTGGAACTCTACATCACTGGAACTCCTGCTCTACAGCATGAATATTTTCCCATTGTTTTCATAAATATATCATTAAGCGTTTCATAATAGTTTTACAGCCAAGGAACTTTAGTTACTGACCCAACTGGAGCCTTTGGACAATTCTGAAAAGTGATTACGGGCCATAATGCTGGGAACTTTCACAGATTTGGTAATCTGGTTTCATATGGAAATTCCAGGTTTGTCATATTCTTTAAAGCAAATTACAAGTCAACTAACTTTCAGTGATCAGATAAGTTCTGTATATGCAGCACTCAGAACAAGGGGAGGAGTTGCATGTTAACCCATTAATTTGGCTTGTCACAAAAATGCATGTTCAAAAACAAAAGTGTGGGAACCTATTCTTGAAAAGTCCCAGGCAATTTCTTTCCACTTCAGACTGGAATGAGCATTTTAAGCATCCTCTTATCATTGCTGTTAACTACACGTATGCCTTGGCAGGCATCGTAAGAAATAAGTTTAGAACAAACTGAAAGATATTGTGGGAATCAAGTAATAGTTTTGATGCATTAAACATTGCTGGGACTCAATAGTGCTCAAAACATGCTTTCCATTGTGGTAACTACTTCGAGTGACCCCTGACAGCAGTGAATTCTGACAGTCTAAGCATTACATTTGATGCATTATATACCTTCACTTGATGTAAACAACAACATACTGTATGACAGAATGTGTGGTTAGTGTGTAAAGATTGAAAAGCATGAGGCATCAGCCAAGTGCCTTTGATCACCTGGGAAGTGTGATTATTACAATAATCGCAAGCCCGGAAAATGTTTATTGCACTTCTAAAATTATTTGAAATGTGTCTCTTGTTCTAAAGAAACTACTGTATTTAAAAAAAAAGGCAAAATTAAGTAATTTCATTAAAATATACTTCCATTTTAACTTGGAATACAAAATGAGTACCTATGCTATTAACTGGGGTTCCATGTTATAATAGTGATCAAGAAACAGCGATCGCTATTATGGCAAATGTACATCACCTAAAATTAATTTTGGCGATGCACACTTGCAGTGCAGAAATAAAAAAGCCTGAGACCTACAGGTCTCATTATTAATATGGGGGGCTGTGCCCTCTTAGCGATGGATTCTCAACTCCAGGGGGATGTTTGTCGGGGGTGAAAACTTAATAAAAATACATGCAACTAGGTGGCAAAAAAAAAACCCACACCATGCCAGACCAGAACCTGGTACCCCATGCCTCCCAACCGACCACCCTCCCCACAATGCCAGCAATCCATCTTGGCAGCTGCTTGTTGCAACTCCTCCCAAATGTCATCTCTCCCCTGCCCCTCCCCCCCCATGGGTGGCTTGCATATACCCGCTGTTTCCTGTTGTGGTTTTCGGCAACCGCAGTATCCGGTCACCCTCTTCCCTGGGTAGCCGTGATCACAGTCACCGACACTGAGTCACCATTTTTCTAGGTGCTCAATTTCGGTCACTATGCTCATGGACTACCATCAACTGGGGGGAAGGGGTCACTAAAAACATTACAATGAAAACATGTTTTCACACTAACTCTTTAATATACATTTCAAATCAATCCAAGTATTATTAATTAAATGACTAACATGTTCAGAGGCCAGATATTCAAAACTTTGCACCAGGCGCAAACTGATTGCACTGTGATTGCTCACATTTGTGCCAGTTTGATATATTCTAAAGGCCAAATAGCACTGGTGCAATGTGTTAGCACCAGATATAAAAGATGATGTATGCACAGTGCGAAGTGAGGGGCGGGGACATGCATACAGGTGCAATGATATATTAAAAACTATAGTGCCAGGTAACATGTGTTAGCGTAATGCAAATTACCGCCTATGAAAAAGTAGTCTTAACTCTGGGCACACCCAGGATGGGGGGCATGGACACAGCCGCAACAGTGAACAAGGCTGTATGCAGCCAATGAGGTTGCAGCAAGGGCAGACAGCCACCCTGGGCCACTCCATATGCACATGCACCCAAACTGTGGTATAAAATGCCTCAACATTGCTTGAAAGCTAACAGTCATGCACATTATATGACGGAGCTAAAACTCCACTTGCAGCACCAAACTAGCTGCATCGCTATATGTGAACTGTGTGTTGTTGTACATTGTATGTATGTATTGTACACTGCATCATCACATGTAGTGGCTCTGGGTTGTTCCTGAATGTGGGCCATGGCCCACTGCAGCTATCTGGTCAACACAATGATAAATACTGTACATATGAAAGTATGAAATAACTGGCAGTGCCATCATACAGCACACACCCCAGTCCCCCCATTGGGGTACACCAACACACTCCAGCACACACCTGAAGCACTAAGGAACTGGATGGTGTTGAGGGGAGGGTGCACAGGTGACCAGGCTGCACCATATAGTGTGTTTTGCTACAAGGCTGGGGCCATCCCCACAGTGCATGTATTTCAGTGTTGGGAATATGCTGACAGTGGTGTGCATGTCCAATGATATGTGTCACCTCCTCCCCAGCACATACCTCACATCTGTACAGACACCATGGCACACATGGCCAGCCATGTGTAAGTTACTGTGAGTATCCCATGTCAGAGTCGCAGCATACCTTTAATACTAACATAAATAATCCATCAAAGTTTTGGAAAGTAGTTCACTCACTTTTCTCTCCTCAAACAAACCCCCCATCTCTGCTGCTCAAAACAACCAGCTCATTGCTGACCATCCTATAGTAGCAGAAGAATTAAATTCCTACTTTACTTCCTGTGCTTCCACCTTGTTAGCCTCCCTGTCACCCCACCCTACTACCTCTCCCCTCCCTCCCAATTCCTCCCAACACCATCAACCCAGTTAAGGGCAGCTTCCTTGATGGCCTTGACCCTAAGCTACTGTACCTCTCTGCTACTGCTATTTCCCTCCCTCTTGCTAATCTCCTCAACCTGTCATTCCACACTGTGACTGTCCCTGAAGCCTGGAAACATGCTACAGTTCTTCCCCTACCAAAGGGAGGTGATCTGTCATCTCCTGGGAATTACCACCCCGTCTTGTGTCTACCCACCTTGGCTAAACTTCAGGAGCACCTTGTTCTCTCCCAACTCTCCTCCTTTCTTGATGACTCCTCCTTTTTTACTCCCTTCCTACCTGTTTTTTGGAAGAATCACTCCACAACCACTTCCCTACTTAGACTCACTGACTCTATCCATTCAGCCATGGATAGAGGTCACATCACTTCTGCTATCTTTGTTGACCTTACCAAAGCTTTAGACACAGTCTCTCACTCCCTCCTCCTCAAAACTCTCTCATCAGCTCACTTGTCTCCGTCTATCTACAACTGGTTCAGAGCCTACCTGGTAGGTAGAATGCAATCTGATAAAACAGCTGACTCTATGTCCTCTCCACTACCCATCTCTACTGGTGTCTCTCAAGGCTCCGTACTTGGCCCTCTCTTATTCTCAATTTTTCTAAATGACCTACCATCAGTATGCTCCTCATCCTCCATTCAAATGTATACTGACAATATGGTCTTGTTCACCTCTGGTCAGTCTCCCTCCGATGTGACTTCCAGACTACAGCTTGACTTCAATAATGTTCAATGCTGGCTAAGCTCACATCAACTCTTCCTTAACGCCAAGAAAACAGTCTCCATGACCTTTAGTACTAGGCAGATCACTAGGCTGCCCTTCCTTCCCTCTTTCCACACCCTTGATGGGATACCACTAGAGGACACCACCTCTTTCAATACCTGGGTGTCTGGCTTGACCAACACCTTAACTTTTCTGTACATATTGACGCTATCATGAAAAAACTGCACCCCAAACTTGGTCCCCTTTATAGGAACTGTAGTTCCTTACTACTACTGGTTAGGCATGATCTTGTTCAGAAAATTATACTCTCTATTTTTGACTACTGCGACATAATCTACAGTGCTGCTCCTAAGTCTTCCCTTACCAAGTTGAATACTCTCTTCAGTGATTTCTGTTGCTTTGCTCTTGACTCCCCCTTCCACACACACACACCACTGTACCTTGTATCATTCTCTAGCTGTCCTCTCCTTTGAGTGTAGGCATCTCTCTCACTGTAACAAGTTCACTTCTAAATTCTGGTTTGGGATTCTCCCCTCTTACCTCTCCTCCTTACTCTCTGCTCCACCTCCCTCCTCCCACCCTCTCAGATCTGCTGACACATGCACTCTAGCTATTCCTCATCACTCCACCTCCATAGAACAGGAAGCTTTCTCCTACCACTTCCATAAGCTTTGGAATTCACTGCCACCTCCTATCAGACTTTCCTCTTCCCCATCTTCAATTTCCTTAGCCCGTCACAATTTCTATTCCTCTAACTGCACTTGTTCTTGCCCCCTTTCAACATTCCCCACCCTGGTGCATTATCCTTTAGCCCTACTTTACTTCTGTTCTCCTAACTGTACTTGCTCTTAGCCCCCCTACACAAATCTCCCAAACCCTTGCACACTATCCCCTACTCCTCTATCCCTGACTTACCTCCTGTCTTCTAACTGACCTCTTCCTCTTATTACTTCTTTACATGATACTTCCTATTATACCCCTTCCTCCATTTCTCTCTCCCCTCCCCTTCTGCCTGGTCCTAACCCCCCTTACAGGGTTCTCAGCAACATGTATGGGCACAGATCTTGGTTGTCCCTCGCTCTCTCACTCTTCCATCCCCCAACCTCTACCCCTTGCCCGTCCACTTCCCCACTTGTCTTATAACTGCCCTCCCTTGAGTATGCAATGGCACTTTGAATCTTGTACTTAGCTTACTACTTCTAGCACTTCAAATGTGTTATCCATCCTCTAACCTTTACTCTACTGGATCACCTGCTGTTTGGTTGTATGTTATATCCAGATATGGTTTTGTTTACCCTGGCTGGTTTGTCTGGGTTATTTCTGCTCTGTAATTGTACTACACTGTTTTGTTTTAGAAATTGTACTTGTATTGCCACGTGTTTGCTTGTTCTCCCAACTCTTGCCCCCCCCCCCCATGTTTCTGGAAACAAGCTGTTTATAGCTCTTGTTGTCTTTCCTGGTGAAACATTTTCCAAATAAAATAAATATGTGGGACACAGGACAGCATGACAGTGGTGTCCACTGTCAGAACACACCTGCCAGCTGGTCCTGTCACTGTGTGGACAGCAGCAGTTATTGATGCCTGACACACAGTAGGCATTGTGTCCCTCACATAACTGGCCATTATGGTACTGTAGCATCTGCTATGCACTGTAGCAGAGACTACAATATGTTCATGGCATGCAGCACCAACACCCATGGCTGTGGTGCTTGTAAGTAAGTAAAAGTAAGTAAAAAATTTATTTTTAAGCGCTTTTCAATATCAAAGCGCTGTACAGATAAAACAATTAAAATACATACAAAATACATACATATGACACAACAGCAACAATAACAATATAATTACAATGAAACACAGTAAATCACTCCCCATATGCCATTTGAAATAAATAAGTTTTTAATTCTGACTTAAAGCTCTCAACGGTCAGGCAGCTTCGTATCCGACGAGGTAGAGAATTCCACAGGGTAGGGGCAGCATAAGAGAATGCCCGTGCTCTCGATGTTTTTAAATGAACCCTGGGAACCTCTAGCAATCCCTCACTGGCAGAGCGGAGTGAGTGAGAGGGACAGTAGGGAACAAGCAGATCTTGAAGATACCGCGGTCCCTGTTCGTGTAGGGCCTTATAGGTCAGTAACCCGACCTTAAAGGTGATCCGCCACTGAACCGGCAGCCAGTGCAGTTCGCGCAGCACAGGCGTAATGTGACTCCTCATAGATGTCCCAGTCAAAAGCCTGGCTGCTGCGTTCTGCACTAGCTGCAAGCGGCGGATATCAACCCCCGGCAGCCCTAGGTACAGGGCATTGCAGTAATCAAGGCGAGAGGTAACAAAGGCATGGACCAATGTCGGAAGGTCGACCGGAGGAACAAGGTGTTTCACCCGAGCAATATTCCTCAGATGGTAAAAGGAAGATTTGACTGCAGAAGACACCTGAAATTTCAGGGTCAGACTGTTGTCAATAATAACGCCCAGGTTACGCACCCGGTCTGAGGTCGAGAGCTGGGCACCATCGATCCATACGCCCGACGGGAGACCAGCCCTACAACCTGCCTCAAGGCGACCTGGGTCCACCACCAACACCTCAGTCTTATCCGGGTTTAACCTTAGCCAGCTGGCACTCATCCAATCATTGATCTCAGATAGACAGTTGTTAAGTATAGAGACTGCATCTTCTTGTCCGGGACTAAAGGACAAATATAGCTGGGTATCATCTGCGTAGCAGTGAAAACCCTAGCCATATTGCCTAATAATGTCTCCAATGGCAGCATATAGACAGCTTAACAACATGGGTGCCAAATGGAACCTCATGGAACCCCACAAGGCAAAGAGACAGCGCCAGAGGAATAAATTCCAGTGATAACCCTCTGTCTCCGCCCTGTGAGAAAAGATTGAAACCATTGCAGAACCATACCAGACAGTCCACAATAAGACCACAGGCATTCCAAAAGCACACCATGGTCCACAGTGTCAAATGCTGCAGAGAGATCAAGAAGGACTAGAATAGTACGAGCCTTTCGATCTCTCGCTATCAGGAGATCATTTAGAACCCAGACAAGAGCAGTCTCAGTACTATGTCTTTTCCTAAATCCCGATTGAAGAGTATCATAGACGTTATGATTTGTAAGATGGTCATCCAGTTGCAGTGCAACCACCTTTTCAATAACCTTGCCCAAAAAGGGCAGGTTAGAGACAGGTCTGTAGTTAGCTGGACAGTCCGATTCAATGAAGGTTTTTAGAGTGGTTGAACGACCGTTTCCTCTTTAAGGGTTCAGGAAAGATCCCCTGCTCCAAAGATTTCCAGACAATTTCAGCAATGGTCGGACAGATAATATCTATGCAACCCAATAATAGAGGCGAGGGTCCGGATCCAAACTACAACTGGTTGGACGTACAGTCTGGACAATCCTCATAATGTCCATGAATTCCGGCCTACAAAGTCAGACCAGGTGACACAGGTGTTTGTTTCCCTCGTCGATCACTGCAACCCTTGCAGAGTGAGCTTGGCTGATATCCGACCTAATGCTGACAATCTTATCAGCGAAAAAATCGAGCAAGCTCATCACACTTTATTTGTGAAAAATTTCTTCCAGACTGTAGACAGAGTGGATTGCACAATCTGTCAACAGTCTGAAAGAGTTGTCGGTCGGTTTCATGCAGCAGCAATCTCCCGGACAGGAATTCTGCCTTCACGGGATAGCGATTGATAGAACATAATGATCCATCAATCTAAGTTTGTCAGCATCCAGGCAAGATTTCCGCCATGCCCTCTCTAGCCTTGGCCCCACTCTCCTCAGCTCCTTCAAAGACTCATCAAACCAAGGAGTCTTTGGGCGCTGAGTGAGTGGGCAAACGCGAACAGGAGCAATTTGGTCCAGGGCCCCGCTCACTGCCTTGTTATAGGCTATAACCAGGTCCCCTGGACCCATGCTCTCATCCGAAACACCTGATAGGTCCAGTACCGCCAGTAGGCCCTCTGGGTTTACTCCCCTTAAAGGGCGATACTGGATCATCTCCGTAGGGGCAGACCTATTAGGGGGTGCCCCAAAACTGAATCTTATGGTGTGATGGTCTGTCCACACATTTGGTTCCACCTCCAAATGTGAAACATCCAAATCCAGTAGGAACACCAGGTCCAAAGAGTGTCCACCAATATGGGTAGCAGAGGTAACTACCTGTGACAGGCCCAACATAGACATAAGTTGGAGGAAGTTCATTCCAAAGTGCGAGAGTTCATTGTCGACCCAGGCATTGAAGTCACCCAGTATTAACCATCTAGGCGACTCCAATGCCATGTCGACGATGAAGTCCGTGAACTCCTTCAGGAATTCACCACCATCACCGGGTGGACGGTAGATGAGGAGAATCCTGAACCCTGCACCTGCTGCCAGGATACACTCAAAGGATCTGGTGTTACCCACTGGCACCTCCACAAGACTCAGATCTGATCTAAAAAAGATGGCCACTCCCCCGCCCCACGATCCAATCTCAGATGGTGCATTACCGAGAACCCAGCCGGAGCAGCAGAGTCTAAAATAGGACCTGCATTCTCATCCAGCCAGGTCTCGGTAATACATGCCAGGTCAGATGTTGCAACAAGATCTGCAATAATAGCAGTCTTGTTCCTAATCGACCTGGCATTACATAACACCGCCCAAGTTGGATGGGTTTTCAGAGAGGATCGCAGTACCTGCCCACAATCTGTGGAGCCCTAGGGTATGGGAATCAGGCAAGGAGGACCCCTCTCCTGAACCCATTTCGCCCCAGGGCGTCTCCTTGACCCAACTATCCCTATCTGCCCACCCCTCTCCACTCTCCCACTCTGTCTAGCCCATCCATACCCTAAACACCTTCTCACTATCCCTGCTTTATGACAGTTGTTAAAAATGTCATCAGATAACCGAGGACAGTGAAAGGGACGGAGGTCCCGGAGCAGAGTGGGAGAATAGCGCCTGACCGTCTTAAGCCCCATCAAACACATCATTGATGGCAAATATCAATAACTCTCAACTGAAACAACCTATCTTAATTAACAAATAATATTGTTAACCAAAGAAAACCTAAAAAAATAAAAAAGAATCATGTAATCAAAATCAAAAATCAAAACCCATACAAAAACCACATAAAATAAGTAAATAAAATAAAATAATAAACAAGACAAAGCAAAATAAAACAAAACAAAACAAATAAAATAAAATAAAAACTCTCACTACCCCAACGCAAGAATTCCCCCCCTTCAGCTCTCTCACAGCAAAGGTAAGGGGGAAAACAATCTTAGCACTCTCACTGCAAGAAAAAATAAAAATCACATACAAACAAATAAAACAGACAGCATGGGTCTGAAGCTGTCGCACAATTAAAAAAAACCCAGCTAAAAGTCCTTAAGCTTAATAAAATTAATCATAAGCCCCACATAACAAAAATTCATAACGTCCTCGAGTCAGTATACTTTCTTCATATTCCTGGCATTCAGCCACCTGGAAGGAAGCACTCTTCACCAGTGAACCTGCAGGAGGCGCGGATATGCAGACTGTCCCCCATATGGGATGCCAGACACAGCCCGCCTCTGCCAGGTTATTCCAGCATCACCGGAGGTCCCGAGAACACCAACCCACCGCAGGTACTCCCAGCCCTCCCAGGTACAGACACCAGCACCCGCACCCACCTCCGGGACAGTTAGGCTAATTTCCCAGATCTTTCTTCCTCTTTCTTCCTTCCCAACACAATTTCACGGCCAAAATCCCCAGCCAGGAGTTCGGCTTTAAATCCTGCGGCCCACTGTATCCAAACAGGAAGCAGACATAATAAACAACAAATGGAGTACTCCTTTCCAGTCCGCAACGTCACAGTTCATATACTCAGTATGCAAAAGTTTCAATTCCTCCTTCAGTCTTTCTCGTCTCCACAGCCTTCGCGCTGTGACCAAAAACTCTCAAGTCAAAAACAGTACAGTGTCATTAGGGACAGTCAACACAGCCAGTGCTCCAGTATTCCAAAATAAGATCTTCTCCACAATTTCTCCACTCCTCAATGCCACAGCTTCCCACGCGTAAGTCCAGGCACAATTCGTCATAAAGAGTCATGTACAACTCACCGGGCAAAACTTTTAACAAAGTCCTGCTTTCCTTGCTTCCAGACTACTGCCAACAGCCCCGACTCCACAGCCTCTCACGGTAAAGTCGGAAAACGGAGACAGCGAGGGACTCTAAGAACGACAACAAAACGCCACAAGGCCAAATAACAAAATAGATGCAGGACTCCAGGTAATAGATACGAGACTCCAAGGGCGATGAAACGGGCTCCGAAACGCTCAAGAAAGCCAGTCAGAAAACGACAAAAACGTTCCGAACCTCACGCGACTACAGTCCGAACTGAGAAGACATACATATAAACTCAAAAAGAGCTTAGAATTGACTAAAACAAATTAAAAATATAAATCAAAATAACGAACAATAAAAATCAATGTTCTGGCTGGCTCAGCTCAGCCGCCATCTTGTGCTCAGTGATGTGGCCAGGTGATCTGGCCGATCCCTGGGGCACACTGGACTCTGCTGCTGTGTACAGATGTAGCCCACAGCTACCGACATGTTTCTTTAGTGTGACATACAGGTGGTGCTATGCGGAGACCCAACCTGCAGCTATCAACCTGTAATTCCAGTCTGACCTACAGGTGGAGCTGTGTGCACCATGCAATAGCGCTGGGCAATCCACATGGAATTACATGCAAATCAGGCAATAAAGACATGCTAATGTGGCTGTTTGCCCATGGATTTCCTAAGTAGGCTCTTTTGCATAGCACTCTGGAATATAACAACATTTTGCACTGAGCAAATGTATTAGCGCCGGGCAAACATGTTAGTACTGTTCAAACAAGTTTGCCCCACGCAAAACTGTTAGAACCATAGCATAGTTCTGCAGTACTTGGTCTGCACTGTTGTTTGCAGTTTTTGTGAATCCACTTCTTTGCTAGCACACACATTAGCCACATAGTTCACCTTTGCCTTACTCCACATCTGTGTGCTCTGGGCTCCTGTTGTAGCTTGCACTGCCCGGTTGCTATATTTAGAGTTGTCTTATTTGCCAGTCTATGTTTGCACTGCGCTCAAGGCCCTGTTTGCACACCATCATTTGCACACTATAGTCAACTGATTTAGCTCCGGGGCTATTCCTTTGAATATAGCATGCAAATGGTTCCGGGGTATTTTTGCATGCCGTGCAGTGCTTATTTTGCCCCGGGGCTACATTTTGAATATCTGGCCCCAGAAGTATTAATCCTGCTGGGTTGGGAGGGTAATGTAGCTTTCTCCTTAAATGTCTCACCCTTTCCTGAATCTAGTGCATGTGCTTTTAAGAACTGGACTTTTTGGGGGTTTGTTTTTTTAACTGTTTTTTGTTTGTCTCCATGGATTTTACTTGTTTCTCCCCAGTGTTTTGCTTGTCTCATTCATTATTTCCTCCCTTCCCCAGCCATTGTTTTTTTTTTTTCTGTCTTTACCTACACATCAACAAGCGATAGAATGTTTACTGTGGAATACAGTAATTTAGAATTCTGCACAATTCCACCAATGGAATGTTCAGTACTTCAGAATCCACCTGAGATGTGTGGTTATTAAAGGAAAGTGGCACTGAATCTGTAAGTAATTTTCTGCTATAGAAGCTTATTTTTACACACTGGGTCATGTTCTGCTACTGTCCCATCTCTAAAGGCTATTTAATTTTTTTAGTGGGTGTTTCTGTTTGACACAGATAGTGAGTACCATTTTAGGATGGTATTATGTACAGTAGTTTATGTCCTTGCTCAACTCTTCTGCTGCTGGCACAATGCATCCATGTTCTACTATAGAACTCTGTGGTTGAGAGGGACAGTTCTAAAATGGTACTTAACACCAAAGTGTAAATCAGAAACACACAGTGAGGTTACTAATATGCCCATATGCATGGAAAAATAACAGATTTGGAACCAGTACTTAAAACCAGATTCTACTGGAAAAATTACTTTTAGGTTCTGTGCAATTCTCCTTTAACTCCTTCCAATATACATACAAAGCAAAAAGCCTCATTTGAAGCAAGACCTTTAATGTTATTTGTGGTATGGTAAACAGCAGAGGTTTCCCTGGGAAGGAGATAAGGAGACAGGAATGATTTACCATAGTCAGCAAAGAAACACTAGACATTCAAACTGTGAGTAGCAATACATTTTTATGTTTGCATGCATGCACACTCAAAGTAAACATATTGTTACTGTAGTGTAGGGAGCTGCATAGGTGTGTACTGTATAAGCTAATGGATGTAGAAATGCAGGAGGCATGCCTCTAAAAAAGCCATTGCTGAGGCAGACTGTGACAGTGTTCAACTGCTTGCAACAGGGTGGACACTCAAGAGGTGGGCTGACAGAATACAAAGAGATCTGAGGAAACTAGAGGAGAGTTCTAGGGAGGTGCAGCTGGGTTTCAGTGCTAAAATGTGCAAAGTCAAGCAGCAAGGGCTGTGTATGAGATAAGGGGGAGGTACTTACAATTACCAAGTAAGAAAGAGACCTTGGGGTGATCATATCTAATGATCTCATGGTGTCAGGGCAGTACGACAGTGCAGCAGTCAAGGCAAGCAGGATGCTGGGCTGCATAGGGAGGGGGATCTCTAGCAGCAGAAGGGTGGTGGTGTTGCCCCTGTATCGATCACTTGTGAGACTCCACCTGGAGTACTGTGTCCAGTTCTGAAGGCTGTACCTCTGCAAGGACATTGTCAGGGTGGGTGCAGTCCAGGGGGATGGCTACTAAGATAGTGTGTGGTTGCCTGAGAAACCATATGAGTAGCAGCTGCAGGAGTGCAACATGTACTCCCCAGAGGAGAGGAGAGTGAGACAGGAATTGATTGAGATCTGTGAGTACCTCATTTGGGTGAACAAGGTGCAGGAGGGGAGTTTTTCAAGTAGGAGGAGGAGCAACATAATGTGGGTGCACCCCATGAAGCTTGAAGGGGGAAGTTTAAGAGGGTTGTGAGGAAATACTTCTTCTCAGAAAGGGTGGTGGATGCTTGCTTTAGCCTGCAAGGGGAAGTGGTGGGGGCAAAGATGGGGGGAGCTTCAAGCATGTATGGGATAGGTACATGGGTATAATAAATAGAGGTAATGGAGGAGGAAAGGATGCCTGTGACCAAACAGAGACCGGGGTGTATTGTCTGGCAGGAAAAAATAGGGCAGACTAAATGGGCCTACAGATCCTTTTCTGCCGACACATTCTATGTTTCTATGTCTCTGATGGGTGAACATTTCTTATAGTTCAAAGGAGAAAGGCCCGCCAATCACACGGATTTTCTTCCCATTAGCCAGGTAGCAGACATCACCAGGCTTTGAAGATAAACATGTGTGTGTGTGTTTCACCCACTTATAGGCAGGAAGTGCCTTTTTGAAAGCAGTAAACAGAGTTGGGGAAAACAGCATGCAGAATGCAAATATAATAGCTTTACATATGTTATCAACATGTCAACAATGAACAGAACTCATCAAAAGTAATTGATTTAAATTATCTGTTGTTTATGTTCACTTTAAAGAGCCCAGATACCAGCTGGATAACTTTGAAAAATGTGAGAGTTAGACAAAATTCAGTTTATCATTTAAATATTTTTGCAATCCTTTGTTTTCGTATGGACTTTATCTTTTTGCCCCTTTCTATTGAACCCCTTCTGCTGTCGAGTCCCTGCCCCTACACACCACTTCCAGGACTTACCCCATCTACTTCTTACCTTATTGTGTGAGTGGGTGCCTTAAATGGTAGTGGTGCAGTGTCTTTAGTTTCACAGCATCATCCTGCAGATAGGAGTTCTTTTTCACCCGTTACTCCCCTTGAGACAGATCCAGCAGTGTGCAATAGCACATATGTAAACTGTGAAGACGGTACACGCTTTCAGTGTCTGCCTCCAACTTTCAGTTCTGGTGATCACTGCTGTGCCACCTAACCACCTCTAGGTGGCAGTGAAGCAGCAGTACATCCCCCCATGTTCAAGGAGGAACTCCACTGATGGATGCTGAATCTTCTTTTCTGCCGCCAGTTCCTAAGAGACCTTGGTCTATTCATGAACCCAGGTCATTGGTGTGGTGGGAAGTGAGGTATCCAGTGCTTCCACCCTCCATGCTGTTAGCCAAGCTACAATTTTTCTGTAGTGCACATTTCTTTTGATGTTTGTGGCAATGAGGGGTGGATGAACCTGCAACCCACTGGTTTATAGTTCTGTGATTTACCCTCTGTACCATTCAGCCAGAACTATATGTTGCATAGCTCTTTCTCCTTTTACTTTATTACTGAGGGAAGTAATATAACAACAACTTTACTATCCCTTGGACTTTATTAGGTTTGGCTGCTTGCCTACACATGACATCACAATGCCCTGTTTATGACATCTTAATTATTTCCACAACAACAGATTGGGATGTCATAAACAGAATTGTGCCTGCAAAAGTAAACAAGCAGACATAGCAAATAGGGCACAGATCCTGTTTCCAGGAAAATGTTCTTAGCAATAAACAAATAAGGCTGACAATTACAAAAAAGAGTGAAATATTAGCTACATTGTCTAGATATATTTTTCAGAGTTGTCCCAACAATATGAGGGGCTCTTTAAAGCCCTGTTACACTGCAAGCAAACATTTGACATTGACAAATGCTTGCTTAAATGTATGCATGTGTGTAAAGAATTGGGGGTAGAGGACCAGTGGAGAAAATTAAGAGAAGGCATAGGGAAGGGGACTGGCCTCTGTGTGAAGGAAGTGTGCAAAAGCAGTAAGGAGAAAAAAACAATTATGGTACTCTAGGGAAGTGGCCATGAAGATGAAGGAAAACAGTATGGCATTCAGAAGGCATACCCAGTAAAATGAGTGCAACCTTAATAGCGCATAAAAGATGAGTGCTGTCAAAACATCATACCACAGACAGTGACAGGGGTAGAACAGTGAAATGCATTTACCACTACCTCTGTAGCTATCCATCTTGGGGAGTGACTGGAGGGTAGTAACAAGGGCTGAAAAAAGATGAAGGCTGGCCGAGCTGCTCCCATGGTGGAGAGGGTTAGGGCATAGAGCAGCTTGGCCAGCAGAGTTCTGGAGACCAAGGTTCTGGTCCCGGTCTCCAATCTTTTACAGTGAGATGGGTTTCCCTGAAAATTTTTACAAGTCCCATCTTGAAGTACCTCCCCCACAGAGTTTCACTTTTCTCCCGGAAATCCAACTCCAATTTTGAGCTGATTATTTTAGTAATGGTGGGTGTGGGGGCAGATCCCCCTTTGTCTGGGGGTGCAGGGTGCATAGCCCTCCCCATAAAAACATAAATTTACATTTTGTTTTCTGTTCTAGTTGTCTCAGTGGGCACTGTTATTGCAGGCACCCTTGTTGCAGCTCTGTTTTGGACAGCACTGTTATTAGGTTTGTGCTTCTGACCTAATGCCTTCAGAAGGTACAAAGAAACAAAGATGGATGAGGATATGGAGGTGCACCAGATAAAACAGGTGGAAGCAGGTAAGGCGGTGAGGGGAGTAAAGGCATAAACAGAGGATAGGATAATCAAAGGGGTAGTAAAAGGGGACAATAATTTCTTTAGATACATAAGTGAGAAGAGGAAGGCAAGGGGAGGGATAGTGAGGATAATGAGGATGGCAGAGGGAGACTGTACAGAGGAGACTCAGGAAAAAGAAGACATCCTGAACAAGTACTTCTTCTCAGCCTTCACAGTGAAGGGAGAGGGGGATAGACCACCAAGGAGCAGTAAGAACACTGGGGGTAGGGGAGATGGATGCAAGTCCATTTTCCAAGGAAAATGTCCTTAAGGAATTTAAAAATCTGAAAGTGAACAAAGCCATAGCATGGGACTGGATGAGATACACCCAAGAGTGTGCAGAGTACTCAGGGAGGTGCTTGATGCATCACTGATGGCCTTATTCAACAACTCACTGGAAACAGGAGTAATTCCAGAGGACTGGAGGAAAGCAGACATAGCACTGCTCCATAACAGCAGCAGTAGGGAGGAGGCTAGGAACTATAGGCCAAGGAGTCTCACATCAGTGGTGGAAAAATTAATAAAAACCCTGTTAAAGGAAAGTCTAGTAGAGTATCTTGAATACAGCTGGTTACAAGACCATAGGCAGCATGAATTCATGGAGAAGTTCATGCCAGATGAATCTGATTGATTTTTTGACTGGGTGACGAGAGAACAGATCAAGAAAGAGCAGTGGATGTAGCCTATTTTATTTATTTATTTAATTATTAAGCATCAGTTTACAACCTTTGAGCCAGAGGCTCGTTTACAAAGGTACCTCGTCATAGAGAAGACAATACAGTGATAACAACTTAGTACAGAGAAACAGTATACAGTTTTTTTTTTTTTTGAGGATACAGGAGAACAAATGAGATTAACAGTTTACCACATACAGGGTTGGTGAAGTTAACATTGCTCAGAGAAATAACTAGAACATCAGAAAACATAGGATAACAATACAGTGTGTTTTAGTGGAGTCAACAGGGAGGTAACAGGAACCAAGGGTAGAGAGGGTAGAGGATTTGAGCAGCCAACAGGGGGCTTTGTCAGAGAGTGAGCAAGATAGCTTAGAAACAGCAACAGCTGCGAGTGGTGAAAAGGTGGTTCCAGAGGGTAGTTTTAAAGCAAGAGATTGTGGGGATGTCTGAGATACTGGCAGGGAGGGAATTGTACCAAGAAGGGGCACGGTAGTGGAAAGCCCGTTGTCCATGAGAGGTCCTTGCCCTAGGTACCTTCAACTTGGTTTTACAGGAGGACTGTGTTGTAGCTAGGGAGTTAACACAGTGGATAACGGCAGTCAAACCAGGAGGAGAGAGCCCAAGGAGAGTTTTTTTTAGTAAGGATGCAGGTTTGATACCTAAGACGTTCGTCAAGATTGAGCAGATTAGCCTGGGAGTAAAGATGGCAGGTATGTGTAAGTCTAGGAGTACCTAAGATTAGTCGACAGGCCTTATTTAAGGTGAGGCGGATTTTGTTTAGCGAGGTCTGGTCAGCAGCCCCGTAGACTGGTAAGCCATAGTCAACAAGTGACAGAATGGAGGACATAACTGTGAGTCAGAGGGCATCGGGGGGGAGACAGTGTTTGTGGCGATAAAGGATTCCCAACCTAATATTGGTGGTGGAGGCTAAGGTTGGAATATGGGAATGGAAAGTGAGGGCAGGGTCAAAGGTTATCTCAAGGTATTGTATGTGTAAACTTGTTCGAGTGGAAACACAGAGCTGGCAAAGACTTGAAGTTGGAAATTACTAGCTTTGTTTTGGGGGTGGGAGAAGATCATAGATTTGGTCTTTTTAAGATTGATAACCAGTCTATGTTCTTTAAACCAGGCTTCCACATCTTTATAGGATAATTGCAGGGAATCTTGGAGGGTGGTGGGGTTACGGTCAGAAGTGAAAATAACAGCGTCATCTCTCAAGGAGGAGTTTACCAGTACAGGCACCTGGCAGGGTGTTGAGATAAAGGGAAAAGAGCAGGGCCCAAGAATAGAGCCCTGGGGAACCCCAGATCGGATAGGGCAGAGGTCAGAGAGGGTGCCATTGATTTTTACACGCTGGGTCTGGGCAGACAGATAGCTGGAGCACCATGAGACAGGTCCTGCAGCAAAGCCAGCGTGGCTGAGTGCATCCAGCAGGAGAGGATGGGATACGGTGTCAAAGGCTTTTGACAGATCGATGAACACTGCACCAGCAAGAGAGCCCAAGTCCAGGGAGGAATGGAGGAAGTTAGAAAACTCGATGAGGGCCTACTTGAACTACAGTAAAGCCTTCAACACTCTGCCACATAGAAGACTGATAAAGATGTTGGGCAGCCTAGGGTGGGATCCAAAGTGGTAAACAGGGTAGAAAACTGGCTAATGGATTGGCAACAGAGGGAAGTGGATGAGTGGAGAGTGATCGGGAGGGGGTGCTGCAGGGTTCAGTACTGGGACCAGTCCTCTTTAATGTCTTCATAAGTGACACTGAAGAAGAACTGGAAAGGAAGGTTTGCCTTTTTGCAGATAACACCAAAACCTGTAACAGAGTGAATACCCAGCAAGGGAGTGGAGAGAATAAGTAGGAATCTTAGAAAACTCAAGGAGTGGTCGAGGACATGGCAGCTAGGGTTCAATACCAAAAAGTGCAAAACCATGCACCTAGGGCATAGAAACCCAGGAGCTAAGTACTAAATAGGGGGGAGGTACTCACAGTCACTATTCAGGAATGAGACCTTTGCGTTATCATATCTTATTACCTCAAAGTGGCAGGGCAGCGTGACAAGGCAGCAGGCAGGACCAGTGGGATGCTGGGAAGCATACAGACAGGCATCAGCCGCAAGAAAATGGAGGTTGTGTTACCAATGTGTCAGTTGCTGCTTAGACCCCACCTGGAGTACTGTGTTCAGTTAGGCTTCATCTCAGAAAGGACATAGATAGGGTGGAGGTAGTCCAGAGGAGGGCATCTGAAATGGTACATGTGTTACATCCTAAAGAACCCTAACTGGTTAATCTCGTTGAGTGGGAGGTGGCTATATCTGGGCTCCCTGCAGTGATCTGTTTCCCTCTATCTCCTTCCTGATCATTAGGCACAGATAGTGCTTAACCTCGCTGTGGTTTATGCTGACTCCTCAGCTCAACAGTGACCCAAGAATAGCTGCTCTGCCGACCTCCTGCGGCTACGTATACCACAGCCCTCAACTGCTACACAATATGGCTTGCCTTATCTTTATACCCCTAATGTTGGGAAGGTGCACAATGTACACAACAGTATCCTATCCTAAGCCAGAGGCCACCACAGTCTGGGAATACACAGTCATAGTCCCCGCTGCATCACCATACTGTTTCCCTACCCATAATCTGCCTCGCTCCTGCTCTTATTGCCACCCGCATTCCCTGGCCCTACTGCCGTCACCTACGTCTCTCCATGCACTCCCCCTGCTAGCCTCAAACACCCAGGCCAGCACCATCTATGCCCTAGCCATGCGTACCAACATGAAAGAACACCACACAAGAACCCAAACAAAACGAACCCATTTCCACCTGACAAAATTCCTCAAAAAACTGCTTTTAATTCTCCTCTTTTGTTCGGGCAACGTCAAGCTAAATCCAGGCACCCCAAGTCAAATCACTTCTCCATCAGAGTTCGTAGCTGCTCCTGGGATGAAACTGATGATGGTCAATATCCTAAGCCTTATCAAAAAATTTGACCAGCTTCAAGTATGGGCAGCCCACACTGACCCAGACCTGATTATTATTATTACAGAGTCATGGCTGAAAAAGACCAACACTGATCCACAAATTACAATTCCGGGTTTCAAATTTTTTAGAGCGGACAGAGAAAAAAATGTGGGGGGTCGCTATATACACCAAATCCAAATACAACATCAACAGCATCTCCTGCAAAACTAAGCCCAAGGAATATGAAATCATCACGCTCAAACTACACCTCTCATCCACTGAATGCATCACAATTATAGGTGGCTATAGACCCCCGACAGGTGGCACAGAAATTATTAACGAGCTAAAATCCCTAACGATGGCTGCCAATATGGAAACAATAATCCTAGAGGACTTTAATATGCACTGGTTAACAACTAAGTCCCACCCCCTTAAAACCACCTGCGATGAGCTAGGTCTTACGCAAATAGTAGCAGAACCCACAAGAATAAATGCCACCAACCCAGTCAACAGTTCTCTCTTAGATATTATCCTAACTTCCCACCCCCACAAAATCTCACATTATGCGGTTTTCCACAATGATATGAGCGATCACAATATCGTTGTCTGCACAAGATCCCAAATCAAAACCAGGAGTCCCCCTAACTTCAGAATCAAACGCTCATTCCGTAAATTCAATCCAATAATTTTCCTAACCGACCTAGCTGCGACCAGGTGGCAAGATCTATACCTGGCCAAATCTGCAGATACCGCAGTCACTGTTCTAAACAACAAACTGACAAATCTAATCAACGAGCATGCTCCCCTCATTAAAATGAGGGTGCGGAAAGTCATCCACCAGTGGTTTACACAAGAGCTCAAATCGGCACTTACTATCAGAGACAAACTATGGGCTAGGGCCCGGCTCACAAAGAACCCAGCAGACTGGCAGGTATTTAGAACTGCCAGAAATGCTTGTGTTAAAAGTGTACGGACTACTAAAGCAAATTTCTATATCTCCACCCTGGAGCAGGCTAAAGGGAACTCTCAAAAAATCTGGAAGACATTAAAATCTATTGAAGGCCATGCGGCTGCTCCTTCCCTTCCCACCAAGATCCTGGCCAAGGATGGGATAGTTGAAAATAAACTGCAAATCGTAGAAGAACTTAACCTCCACTTTGCCACAGCTGGATTGGCATTTGAATCCTCCCCTTATGCTAGCCGAACAAATGGCCACATCAAACTGGATTCTATGCATGCTACTCCAACTCAACCCTTCCAGTTGTGTCAGACTAGCTATAAAGAAGTCGAAGACTTAATCCTTAACCTAGACACCAATAAAAGTGCAGGGGCCGACGGCCTGGAGTCATTCTTCATACAGCTAGGCTATGCCCAGCTCACAGCTCCAATCCTTCATATATTCAACCTCTCTATTACCACAGCCACTGTTCCATCATGTTGGAAATCTGCCCATGTTCTCCCACTCTTTAAATCAGGAGACCCCTGTGACCTGAACAATTACCGACCTATCTCCATCTTGCCTGTACTATCCAAAGTGTTGGAAAAACTCATATATAACCAACTAAATAAACACCTTGAAACACACTCTCTACTAAACCCGGCACAATCTGGTTTCAGGTCGAAGCATAGTACAATCACAGCCTTGGCTAAGGTCTCTAATGACTGGATCCGTGCAATGGACTCCAAGAAAGTCACGGGTGCGGTCTTTCTAGATCTTAGCAAGGCCTTCGACACTGTAGACCATCACCTCCTAATCGATTGTCTTGCACACATAGGTGCCACCCCAACCACCCTACAGTGGTTTACCAGTTACCTTACGGAAAGGATTCAAAAAGTCAAAGCCGACGGCCTACTTTCTGCCCCACTTTCAATCACCAGAGGTGTCCTTCAAGGCTCCATACTGGGACCAATCCTTTTCTCCCCTCTACATTAACAACCTTGACTCCCACATAAAGACATCCAGCATACACTTCTTTGCGGATGATACGGTACTATACACATCTGACTCGTCCCTATCTAAAGTCAGGGATACGCTCCAAGCTGACTTCTGTCAGCTAGAAAGCAACCTCATTAATGCTAAGTTGCTCCTAAATGCCAAAAAAACTAAAACTATGATTTTCTCGAGACTTGCGTCGTCTGACCCATTACCGTTCTCAACTAAAAACTTTGTGGAAACCTCACTAGGTGAACCCCTGGAAGTCGTAGATAAATTCAAATACCTAGGTATGTGGATTGACAATAAGCTCTCCTTCCAGGACCACATTGAGGATCTTTTAAGGAGACTTAAAACAAGTCTGGGTTTCTTCTACAGAAATAGGGCCCCCTTTTCTCTAGCAATCCGTAAAGGCTGGTCCAAGCAACTTTCCTTCCCCTGCTAGATTACGGAGACATTATCTACTTATCCTCCCCTACCCTGAACCTAGCAAAACTAGACACACTATACCACCGTGCTATCCACTTTATTACCAACTCAGCGTATAGGACCCACCACTGTGATCTTTATACAGCAGTTGGTTGGTCATCCCTGACCACCAGACGTGTCCTCCATGCTGGCATGTGGACCCTCAAACTGCTGCTTCATAAACTGCCAGCATATTTGACATCACTTATAAATATCTCACACAGCACCTACTCCTTAAGGAAATCCAACCTTGTCTTACTAGATGTGCCCTTGACACGAACTGTAGCCGGACAAAGGGCTGTCTCATACTCTCTACCAAAGATTTGGAATCAACTACAACCCATGCTGAAGCTTACCAGTATTATATCAACTAACTCTTTCAAAACATTAGCATTCTCCAAAATAGAATACATATGTAGATGCAACTAGACCTCAATGCCTAATCAGCTCCACAATTATTCACTGGCCCTCCATGGTATAAATCAAAAGTGCTTCATAATATAAGACTAGGCTAACTCTGAATTGTACAGCATTGTAGTACAAAAATGCCCATTGTATATACCTCCTAAATGTATATAATTATCCACCTTTTGTCATTCACTGTATATCTCCTAACTATGTACTTATGTATCGTATATGCTTGATTCAGGACCTCCTTGTGAATGAGCTTGATAAATGGAGTCTTTCCTGCAATAAACTTGAACTTGAACGTCAAAAGCCCTATAAGGAGAGACTGATGGATAGCAACATGTACATCTTAGAAGGGGGGCATGATAGAGACCTACAAGTACCTCATGGGGGTGAAAAGGGTACATGAGGGGAGTCTATTTCAAATGAGAAAGTACACCACAACAAGAAGGCAGGCGATGAAGCTGGAGGAGGGGAGTCTTAAGAGGGATGTGAGGAAGTACAACTTCACTGAAAGAGTGGTGGACACCTTGAACAGCCTGCCAGCAGAGATGGTGGGAGTAAAAACAATTGGAGACTTCAAACATGTGAGGGACAGGCATAAGGGAATATTGGTAAATTGGCAAGAAGGGGGTGGGGTTGATGGAGACCCAGTAGGGTCTGCCGAGACAGAACAGGCAGGGAAAATCTGTATAGACTGGGTGGGCCAAGCAGTCCTTTTCTACTGACAATGTCTATGTTTCTGTTTCTGCTGTGTACTGATAAATCTTCATTTTATGGGCTTGTGAATACTGCTTGCTTTTCTGGACTGTTATTCTGTAGGACTGGAAACATTACAGAAGGCAAATGGCAAGTATTTTGTTCTGTACTTTTGATAATCAGCATCCTATGTCATTCAACAGACAGGTGACAGTCATTCTGCAGTTTAAGGCTCTTCGTGAATAATCTCTGAAGGAGCATTTACACAGATGCTGCATTGTGGCAGTGGGCCAGCGTGTGGAGTGCAGTGCTGCAAGCATTTCCAGTGCATCCTTACACAGGAGCTGGTGAGCGATGTGGTCAGCTTGGCAGCTCTACCTGGGGCCCATTACTTTTTCCTTTAAAACAGTCTTTTTTTCAAAAAATAAAGAAAAAACCTTTCACTTTCTCTCTCTCTGTAGACCTGGTGTGGAATTTTTTTTTTTTTTTAATCCTAACACTCTTTCCCACCCTCAATCCTGAACCCAATGCTGGACCATTGTTATTTAAGAAAATAACTCTTCCTCCCTCTCTCTTCCTTTATGTGCACCCTCCCTCCAACCCTTGACCCAAGATCAAAACTACAAACAAGTATTTCATTCTTAAAATAACCACTGGTATCTTCTGACTATTTCCAAAAATAATCTTTTATGATATTTTATATTGCTTGAAATGATATCAGTGTCAGTGGCTCAGTAGGTTGTACACTTGCCTCTGAGGCCTGAAGATCAAAAAGGCTGTGGGTGCTAGCCCCACACCAGGAACGCTGGGTAGATCTTAATACAGACACTGTAGTACAGCATGAGAGGGTACTGCACTCCTGAGGTGCCATCTTTCAAGTGAGACGTTAAACCGTTCACCTGTTTTGGTGGCTGTTCAAGTGGTTGTTAAAGATCCCATGGCACTTCTCGAAAAGAGTAGGGGAATTTTCCCTGTGTCCTGGCCAAATTTCGCCCCATTCTCTAAAAATACCCCAAGTAAGTAAGTTTTTATTAATAAAAGGCGCTCTTCTAATGTTCAGAGCACCTGTACAATACAGTACAATAATAAAATATCTAAAACAGTTCATAATCAATATAAAAGACATATACTGTAATCATAAAACAGTTATGTTCCCAGAAAAGCTTTCTCAAAAAAATTCATTTTAAGGGAATTTTTAAACCCCTTCATGGTCAGGCTTTCACATATCTGATGAGGTGGAGAGTTCCACAGGATAGCAGCCATAAAGGCAAAGTATCTTCCTCCAAAGGTCTTCAAATGTACCCTGGGAACCTCTAGCAATCCCTCACCAGAGGATTGGAGTGAATGGGAAGGATGATAGGGTGGTAGAAGGTCTTTCAGGTATTGGGGTCCCGGTTCCGGTCAAGGCTTTGTATGTCAGCAACGCGACCTTGAAAGGGATTCACCATTGTATAGGCAGCCAGTGCAGTTCACGCAGCACAGGTGTTATGTGACTGGATCTAAGGGTTCCAATTAACAGCCTGGCCACTGTGTTCTGCACTAGCTGCAATCGGCAAATATCCACTCCCGGTAGCCCCAGGTAAAGGGCATTGCAGTAGTCTAACCGAGTGGTGACAAAGGTGTGGATCAATGTTTGCAGATCCGTGGATGGAACCAGATGCTTCACTCTAGCAATATTTCTGAGGTGATAAAAGGAGTACTTGACCGTGGTTGACAACTGAGCATTCAGAGTCAGGCCTTCATCAAGTACTACCCCTAGGTTACGCACCTGGTTTGAGGCCCTGAGCAGGCTACCACTGAGTTGTGAACTGGATGGTTTTCCTGCCCATGACCCAGCCGTTCTCAGATCTGGGTCCAACAGCTTAACCTGATTCAATAGTTCAACAATTTGCATCTGCACCCTTCCCCTCCTCTCCCAGTGATAAAGCTGAAAATAAGCAGATCTGCCTAACTCTTCTTTCCCAGTTAACAAAAACTAACTAACTATATAAAAAAATAAATTTATTTTGGAAGCTGTAAGATTTGAACTGTTTAGTGTAGAAACCTACATTTTGTATTTTGTATTTGTTGTTCTTTGTTTTTGTTAATGAAAGCTTGGAATCTAATTAACATGTATAGATTTTTTTTATACTTCTTTTATTACTTCTTTTCACAATACATGTTTAAAACATCACTTCATCATACAGATGCTGTAGCTCCTTAATTCAGAAGCATCGGGTAACAATTGATTTTTATACAGCATCTAGAAAGTGCAGTTTTCAATCAAAATATGTAAACAACATACATACAAAATTAAAATTTATAAAAATTAAACTTGTCAGCTATTTGTCTCTTTTTTTATCCCATAGAATGAATTAAAATCCTGTTTATGGGGTAAAAGTTCTCCTTTACTGTTTGTCCCTTCTAGTAAAACTTCAAGAGCATTTTACAATTCCTCTCACTCTTTTTATTTCTTAAGAGGATTTTAAGAGAATGTTTAACTAAGAGATGAATTATTAATTTCTTCAAAAAAAAGAGAAGAAAAAAAAAAGAGTTCTCAGCCTCCTTAGTAGGGTATAGTACATTAATATCCATAAAGTGTTCAAATTTCCCCAGAAATCCCAACCTAGGTCATTTGTTCAAGTCCCATCTAGTCCAGCGGTTCTGATATATTGCAGCTCTGTCTTGTAAATTAAGCGTTAGCTGTTCCAAGTGCTGTATACAGGTTACTGTGTCTTGCCATTCTAATAAAATTGGGGGTTTAGGGAGCAGCCATTTCTTAGTAATAGCTTTATAGGCCGCAGCTAAGCATATAGCCCAAAGATATTTGGTGTCTTTATCTTTAAGAGTTTTGGGAGGTACACCCAGTAGGAGATTTTGAGGAGACAAAGGTTCTTGAATGGACAATATTCTAGTTATCTGGTGAGTGATTGCTTGCCAGAATGGTTTAATCACTGGACAGTTTAAAAACATGTGAGCATGGGAGGCCTCCAGTGTCCCACATTGTCTCCAGCAGGTAGAAGAGGCTTCAGGATTACGCTTTGCCTGAAATAAGGGTACTAGAAAGTACCTTGTACTGAACTTTCCAAACATACTCCCTCCAGCTAGGAGACAAAGTTGTGGACCATGTAGATTGCCACACCTTCGGTCAATAAGGCTCTAGGAGGTGAACGCCCAAAGCCCTCTCCCATCTCCATTTTATTAAATCAGTAAGATGGTTCTGGCAAGTATTAAGGAACTGGTATAACAAAGATATGGCATGATCTTTTCCAGAGACTGTCCATATATGAATAAAGGGACTACAGTCCTCTTCTTACAATAATCTAGAGTTTTGAGTTTTTATTTGTGTGTTAATCCAATCTCTCATCTGTAAATAATATATATAGTCATTGGGAACCCAGCCATACCTTGTTTGTGCTTCTGAGAATGACACTATGTAAGAATTTTGAAGCATTTATCAAGGTGCCACAAAGCCCTTGGTGGCCTGTAGATCATACCATTTATATTCTAGAGCTGGTGGAGAAGCAGGGTTCACAGAGAACCAGCAGTATTTCCAAATATGGGTAGAGAACCGCTTTTGAGGGTAGTCCCTCCGCCAGCCCTCCAGTATTGCTCCTGTACTATTTGGCAGAACTCTTTGGAGTTGTCTCATTGGGGGCTGAAGGCAAGGGGTGAGGCACAAATCTACCAAGATCAATTTGCTTCCAGTGTGCCAAGTAGTGACTGTTTCCCCATAACAGAGCCAGTCGCATTTGGGAGACATTCCAATAACAGTGTAAATTAGGAAGTGCTATTCCTCCAAAGTTTTTTGTGAGCATCTATAGCTGGGACTTAAGATGGGGTTTTTTGCCTTGCGAAAGGAACTTCAAAAATGCTCGTTGCCAGTTGTTCAGGGACTGTAAGGGCACCACACAAGGCACAGATTGAAACAAATATAATAATCTTGGCAGAGCATTCATTTTAAGTGCTTGATTCCTCGCATAAAAGGATAATGGTATCGCCATCCAGTGATTGATGTCTGTCTTCAGGGTCTGTATTAGGGGATCATAATTTAGGTTATATAATGATCCAAGGTCAGCTGGAATAGTAACCCCTAAATACCGTATTGTTTGGGAATTCCATTTAAATTGACATTTTTCCTTAATATGTCTTGGAGGGCTATAGTTAAAGGCCAGTAGCTCAGTTTTGTTAATATTTAAGGAATATCCGGCCAAGGCTGAGAATAAAGTAAGCTTTTGAAATAAGTGTGGGAGAGAATTATTCGGGTTTGCTAAATATATCAAAACATTATCCGCAAATAATGCTATTTTGTGTTCCATACTGGCCAAATTGATACCAGGAAGATTTTGATCTTGTCGAATCATATGGGCCAAAGGTTCAATGTAAAAAGCAAATAGAAGGGGGGAGATAGGGCATCCCTGTCTGGTTCCTCTATGTAAATCAAATTTGTGGGACAAATGACAATTGGATCTAATATAAGCTTGGGGGGGTCTGATAAAATTTAAATATAGTGTCTATAAACTGATGTGGGATTTCAAAAATATTCAGTACTTCCCTTAAAAAGGGCCATGAGACCTTATCAAATGCTTTTTCAGCATCCAGACTAAGTAGAAGGGCCGGGCTTTGTACGTTTTGGATATGCTCAATTAGATATATAGTTCTCCTAACATTGTCTTGAGCATAACGACCTTGAATAAACCCTGATTGGTCCTGCTGAATTAAACCGAGGGCTAATTTAGCTAGTCTGTGGGCTAGTATCGATGCCAAAATTTTGTAGTCAGTATATACAATAGAAATAGGGTGATAGGAACAAGGCAGGGAGGAATCCTTCCCAGGTTTTGGGATTACTGAAATAATTGCATATTGCCAGGAGGGAGGGAGGGATGGGGGTCTCAGGAAGGGTTATATTTTTAAACAAACGGTGTAGTATAGGAGTTATGTCTTGTTTAAAAGCTTTATAGAATTCCCCTAGCAGGCCGTTGGTCCTCGGGCATTTATTGGATTTAAGATTTCCTATCTCTCCCTCCAGCTCCTTGATCGAAATCGGGGCCAGTAATGTTTCTGTAAAGGTTTTAGAGAGGGTTGGTAGGTTTAGATATTGGAGAAAAGCTCGGATTTTTGCTAAAGTAGGTTGTGGCTGGGGTGCTACATAAAGCTCCGTATAGTATTTAACAAATATATTTGATATACCAGCTATAGTATGTTGGGGTGGGTCCTTAGATGAAGGTCTTAATGTGGTGATCATGGCTCTAGCCTGCTGCCTTCTCAACCGCCCCGCCAAAAATTTCAACGAGCAGGGACCACCTCTGTAGTACCTCTGTCTGAGGAATAACAGATTCTGCTCGACATAATAATCCAGCAGAGAATTAAGTTCTTGTTTCAGTACCTTTAATTGTTTAGTAGCCTCTGTTGATATTTTTAAATTTTGTTGCTGCTCGAGAATTTTTATTTGAGCAAGTAAGGAATTTCTTTTCTGGTCCCTAAGTTTTTTTTTTTATGTGCTGAAACAGCAATAAATTTGCCTCTGCAGATGGCCTTGATCATATCCCAAAGTATAGCAATATCTATTTCTGGCATATCGTTATCTATTAAAGTTTGTTGAATTGTGTTTTTAGTCTCTTGTATAATTTCCTTATCTCTGAGAAGGGATAAGTTTAGCCTCCATATTGTAGACTTCCGAAATTGATCGTTTCTGAAACAGAGATATTGTGAGGCATGGTCCGAGAGGACAAAGTTGCCCTGCCAAGCTTTGAGTGACATATGGGTATAGTCCTACGAGACCAAAAAGTAATCAATGGAAGAATAGCTCTGATGGGCTTGTGAGAAAAAAGTATGGTGAGTACCAGTACCATTGTGGTATCGCCAGGCATCTGCCAAGCCCAGTTCCTTAATCAGTTTTACTACATTCATTACCTGTTTAGGCACTTTTTGATTTTGTATAGCTGGATCATATAGTTGAGATAGGTCCAAATTAAAATCCCCACCACAAACGATTGGCCCCTCTGCCCACTGTATTAGTTTCAACAAAATCGACCTGTAAGTTGTAAAGTCGGAGTTTGGTGAAAATACAATGAGGCCATCATAATGAAGTTCCCATTTAATTTCCCCTTTAATAGGACGTACCTTCCTTCTTTGTCGATTATTTGATCAGTGGCTTGAAATGGGACCCTATGTGGTATTAAAATAACAGTTCCCCTTCTTCGTCCACCCTTAAAGGAAAAGGCATAGACCTGACCAAACCCCAACTGCTCGAACTTTTGGTGTTCAGCTTTAGACAAGTGCATTTTCTGGAGCATCAGAATATCTGCACCAGCACGCTTAAGCGAAGATAAAATCTTTGAGTGCTTTATGGAGTTGGTCAGTCCATGTACATTATACGTGCAAAAGGTATAACTCATCGTATTACCTTTAAAGTATATACCATTAAAACTATCCCATTTCTCTCAAGAAAAATTATCTCATGCGTCAGGAAATTTTCTTGTACAGTATAATTATACTCCCATAATTGGAATACCAGGATTACATTAAAACACATTAATTGAAGAGATGCTGACATTAACCATGAAAAACTAGGTGGCGCCATCTGGGCACCTAACTGAATACCTTGCTTAAACTTCCAAGGTAGGAGGTCCACTATCTCAAGTGACCTCTGTACCCACCTTGAAGTTAGACTTGGCAGGCTGAAGAGGAAAATACTCCTTCTGGACAGAAGGACCTCTTCCAGGGTCTGTACCAGACTAAACCCTTTAGACATGTTACAGTGTAATATAGTTTACCTTTAAGCCTAAACTGCTCAATACAAATTATTCAAAATAACAGAGGGAAACAGTATGTGTTGCAATTAGGCGGGTGGGGGGCTTAGGCTAGGTATAGGAAACTCAATATTTGTGGATACATTGTTCCCCATGACCCTTTTTCCCACCCAATGTAATTTACTTCTCCAGGCCCTTGTATTAAGTCATGCATCTTGCAAAAACACAACTGATACTTCAATTATTTAGTTAAGAGCCATGGGCAATCAGTGCCGACTATGACTCTTCGTGGAGATCAATCCTGCAAGCAAGTCTCCTTAAGCCCATAAGCCCTTAGAGCATGTATGAGTAATTTTAAGTTCTACAGGGGCCTAGTCATCTCTTCCCCATGGCCCATTATGTTGAGTCTAGCCAAGGAAGAAAGGCTATCCTCCACTACAGCCACAGCTACTCACTGCATAGCATCTAACGGTCTGAGGGCTTCTTTTTTTTTAAATGTTTAGCTCAGCCATCCATTTGCACTAGGTTGTGATCCGAGATACCAGGAAGCTTTTTAAGTAAGTCTCTGAACAGGGGGATAGTGTTTGAGATTGCAGAAATAGTCGGGTTCTTGTTTCTCTTAGCTGGGACAGTCAGCCATGCGTCATCTTGATCTCACCGTTTCAGACCCATTTTTGGTGGCTGTTCCCATAGGTCAATACCCTTTTTAATCATGGCTTGCTTCACTTCTAGGAAAATATTATAAATCTCAGTCTCTTCTTTCCAGAAAACCCATAGTCTGGAGGGGTATGGTGCTTGTATGCAGAGATTTTCCCTTTGGAGTATCTTTTTAAGGGGGGGCATATTCCTGTCGTTGTTTTTGAATAGTAGGTGGATAGTCTTGATCAAAAAAGAGACAGGATTCTAGGTATCTCACCTCTTGTTGTTGCCAAGCTCTTTTAGGATATTCTGCTTGGTTCTGAAGTTGTGAAATTTAAATATCACTGAGCGCAGTCTGGCAGTTGGATCTTTAGGTTTCAGGATTAAGGCACAATGTGCTCTGTCAATTTTTATTTTATAGTTGAGGGGAAGAGTCAGTACATCCTGAAGCATATCCACCAGAAATCCAGACATGTCACCTTCCTCCGTGCCTTCCATTAGACTGTATAGGCGTAGATTGTCCCTCCTGGACCTACTTTCAAGGTCTAAGTACTTCTGCTCTGAAAAAAATTGCATGTAGACAGAGTGCAGAGACAGTTCATCCAATGTGCTGCAGGCCACCCTCCGCTGTACCAATTTGTTCTTCAGCCTCCTGCATTCGGTTTTCCACCAATGATAACTTTTAATTTAATTGTTTAAATTTGTTTTAATTTTCTGCCCTCATATCCTTCAATTCCCTCATCAGAGTCTCGAATCTTGTTCAGGAGAGCTGTTTCGTTTCCTCGTCAGTGTCATAGCTTGGGGCCAAGCTGTTATGGCATGTGGTTGTGGCAAGGCCTCGAGTAGGAGTATTTTGTCGTAAGCCTTGGGTTTCTTTTTCACCCCGCGGATACGGAGTGCGAGTTCTTGTCCCTCTGTCCTTCTGCAATCCTCCGGTTGCCATTACAGTTGGTTTCGGCAGGTTTTAACGTTTAATAAAGGAGGATTATTTAGCAGGTCAGGCGGAGCGGCTCTATTAGCTACTGATCGGAGCCATAGCAGAACCGGAAGTCCAACATGTATAGATTTTAATGATTTGGTTCTCATGTGTTTTGGGTCTTCTATGTATGTTGATATAAACTGTTTTTTATAAATATTAGGACTTTAAAAATTAAGTGAACCATTTTATGTTTTCATATTATAGGGCATGGTTGTGCCCCTATAGTTAGGGTTGAATGGTCACGTCTACGTTAATCTCAAAATGTTGCACTTTAATAAATTCACAGCTGTTCAACCCATGTACATGAAATTTTGCATGCCCAATTAGAGGCTGAAGATCTCTTGATGTGCCAAGTTTCCTTCTGGTTGGATGTGTGAGTGTGGAGATACAGAGTGCCACAAATTGTGAAATGTACAATTTTTTCGTTGTTCCTTCGTCACGCCGCAGCACGGACACAGTTTGGAATTTTTGTTTTCTTACTCCTTTTTCTGCCCCGGCTCCAGTCTGCCCAAGTCCTCTGCGCATCCTAATCTCCAGCCACCATCCATTGCCACCTGGCTCCCTTTGGGACCCTCGCCTGTTACCCACACAGATTACCCCCACAGCAGGGTGGCAGAGAGATTCCCTCAATCTCTGCCTGGTCAGGATCCAGTGTTCAGTGATGTCCCCTGAGCTGGGCACCCCATAGGATGGCCATCAAGCTGCCATGACTGGTCACCAGATTTTTCCCTTTTTCCTCCTACCCTACGTGAGTGGGGTATGCAAGGGTGCCAAGGGAAGGAGTATGCACGTGTCTGCATGCAGTCCCTCCCAGTGCTGTGCCCCAACTCAGTCCCCAATGCATGTTGCTGGTGCACCACCTCCAGCCACCGCCAGGGGCCAAAAGTGTACCGACAGCTGGGAACCCCCCACCCTGGAGAGTGAGAGCAGTCACTTGGACACTCCATCCCTATCCTACCCCTGCTGACCCCCACTGACCCGAGTCTGCTCCCAAACCTGGGTCACCGGTGTGGAGTGAGGTGTGGCGTCCAGCACCTCAACCATCAGTGCCACCGGGCCGGCCCACAGTTTGGAATTTTTGTCTGACATTTTAAGGGTAGATAGGACTTGCCTTGCTGATATGCCTTTCTAGCAGCGCATATTGCAAATCCACTCAAAGGGTCAGTGCTAACTCAAAACAGGTGGCCAGCCCAACACGAAGCACAGCAAAGAAAGAGCAGCACTCTGTGTTTATCTGCAAAAGGTTTTACTGAAGTAAATATTCAACAGGTTCCACAAGTGTAGAGCAGAAATAAAAACACACAGCAGTTTAACAGACAGCCTAGCAGACGCCCAGCACTTCCACTCTAATGAGTCTAACAAGTCTTCATCAGATATGACTTTCACCAGTTTGGTGAAAAAATAATAATCCGGTTCAAAGTTATTAAGTTTTTCAGTTTTTCATTATTTTAAAAGGGAGCAGTTAGACGTGCTGCTCAAAAAAGGATTGTTTGTCACAAATGGGTAATCCTTTTTCACAAACAGGTGATATTGTGTCACAAATGGGAAATCTCTTTTGTGCTGCTGTCATCTTGTTTTCAGTCAGCGAGGGAAATAAAAGTAAATAACTCACAAAAGCATGTGTTGGTCGAAACTAACAGATGTATTCTGCTAATCAGAACCCATTTCAGCTGATTCTGGTGTTGCTTTTTGGAGAAATGGCTTTGAAATGAGTTTTTTCAACATGATGAAATCTTATTCTGTCTTTTTTCGTGCTCAGTAATCCTTTTTCACCAGTTGTGAAAAAAGAAGTGCAAAAAAGTCCTGTTTTGCAATTTGAGAAAAAAAGAAATTCATTTTTCCAAGTTGCAAAAGAAGAAACATGGAAAAGGATTTAGCGGTCCCACTCCCCCCATCGACGACTGCCGTCCCGTTGTATTAAAAATAATTTTCCCTGGTGATCTTGTGGTCCTTCCCCCACTCATGTTCTCTGATTGCAGTCTTGTTGTATTAAAAATAATTTTCCCTGGGAGTCTAGTGGTCCCTCCCCCTTCTGCCATTTTCTGATCACTGTCTTGTTGTATTAAAAATAATTGTCCCTGATAGTCCAGTGGTCCCTACCCTCTCCTTCATTCTCTGATTGCCATACTGTTATATTAAAATTAATTTTCCCTGCTAGTCTAGTGGTCCCTCTCCCCTCCCCCATTCTCCGATCTTCTTCCCAGTTTTTAAAAATAATTTTCCCTTGGAGTCCAGTGGTCCCTCCACCCGCACGCATTCTGCAATTGCCATTCCATTCAATTAAAGATCATTTTCCCTGGTAGTCCAGTGGTCCCTCCCCCATTCTCCGATCACTATCCCATTGTATTAAAAATAATTTTCCCTGATAGGCTAGTGGTTCTTCCCACTCCCCGTTCTCCAGTCACTGTCTCATTCTATTAAAAATATTTTTCCCTGGTAGTCCAGTGGTCTCTCCCCACTCCCCTATTTGCCAGCCCATGATGCTGTCAAGTATGACCCAGGTGGTCTAGTGGTCCCCCCACCCTATCCCCAGTCCCTTTCTGCCATACTTTAAAGCATGACCATTGTGGTCTAGCGGTCCCCCTATACCTGATCTGCCTCTATCTATAACAGAATAGTTTTCCCTGGTGTCTAGTGGACCTCTCTGCCCCCACACCCTGGCAGGCAGTGTCCCACCACCCAGCTCCCACCACATCCTGACCTGAGCAGATGACCAGCACAGCCCTCCTCTCACCACCATGGCTGGACACCAACTGAGCCCAGAATGAACGTGTAGCAACCAGCCATGTTGGTGAGAGGAGGACTTTGTTGGTCGCTGGCTTGGGTCAGGATGGTGGGGAGTGGGGTGGTGGGACACTATCTGCCAGGGTGGGGGCCACCAGACACTAGGGAAAATTATTTTGTTATGTATATGAGCAGATCAGGGATGGGGGGGACCAGTAGACTAACAGGGTCATTCTTTAAAGTGTGGCAGGGATGGACTGGGGATAGGGTGGGGGGACCACTAGGCCACCATGTCATTCTTGACAGCATCACAAGCTTGCGATTGGTGAATGGGGGAGGGACCACTGGACTACCAGGAATTTTTTTTTTTTAATACAATGGGATGGCAATCAAGGAATGGGGGAGGGACCACTAGACTACCTGAGAATTGTTTTTTAATACAATGGGACAGCGATTGGAAAATGGGGGACAGGGAGGGACCACTAGACTACCAGGAAAAATAATTTTTAATACAACAGGATAATGATTGGGAAATGGGGGAGGGGCACTAGATTACTCTTGCTGATGTAACTGGTGACTGCAATATGAGAAACTAAGATAAATGCTGCTCAATGTATTTCAATGGGGTTTTCAGCTTTGATGCATGCCTTGGCCATTTTTGCATATTTTGACACCAAATTTTCAACATGGCCTTTGGAGACTCCACCTCATGGACAATGTCAGTGGAATTTCACAAATCCATCCTGAAAGGTGATTTCACTGTCTATGGTAAACTAACCTTTCAGCTGTGATTTAAAAATGTTCACTGCCTTTGTTCATGAGGTAGAGGAATAAGAAGGCTATGTTGAAAATTGAGGTCAAAATATGTAAAAATGGCTAAGTTATGTGCATATGTTTAAATTTAACTACGCTTACTTGTAACTTCAGTAATGTTAAATATTTTCACCCCAAATTTTCAACATACTTATTTTTTTACATCACCTCATGAACAAAAGAGCTGTCATTTTTCAAATCCTGTGCAAAATGTATTTTCTCACCTGTGGAGTGAATGACATTGCAATGCCCTGGAATGACGTTTCTGCAGGGATTTGAACATTCTCAATCCAGTGTTCATGAGGTGGAGTAATAACAAGGTTATGATGGCAGTTTGGTTGCTGTTTTGTCTGAAATGCTTCCATAACAACATACACGTATGCATCAAAGGAGGGATGGGAGTGCAGGGCCTGGAGGGCACTGCGCTCCCACCGTAAAATGAGGATATGATGATACCATCTTAAAAGTAAGGAACTTCTTAGCAAAAAACTCTGTTGATGCATCAGTTAGGGTTGAAGTGACAAAAGTAGGGGAATGTGGCATTAGGGTTTCCAACCCTAACACCTCACCTCCACCCTGCAGGCAGCAACAGGCATGTGGTGTGCCTTGGGGTTGTCAACCCTAATGCTCACTCCATTCCATGACTAAATAAGATGTTATGGGTCCAGTATGAGAAAATGGGGTAAGTATTAGGGTTGACAACCCCAAGACACACCCCACGCCTCCTGCTGCCTGTATGGTGGGGATGGGGTATTAGGGCCTAAAACCCTAATGCTACATTTCCCTACTTTTGTCACTTCAGCCCTACTTGATGCATTAATGGAGTTTTTAGCAAAGAATATTGATATATGGTGGCTAACGGCTGACAGCTATAGCAATATCTTATGACAATATATAAACTTAGCTGGCTCCAAACTTTCATTAAAAAAACTAAGTTTCTAGCCCCAAGGTTCCAAGTTAGCCCATTTTGACAAGCCAGTCAGCTTGACTTTGGCGGTGAGGAAAATAATGGCATTACTGCTGAAGGAAAGTATTGTGGAATATCTTGTAACTAGCAGTGTACAGGATCCAAGGCAGCAAGGACTCACGGGGGTCATGTCAAACAAATCTGAAATATTTATTTGACTGGGTGATCAGGGAAGTAGATCAGGGTGGAGCGGTGGATGTGGCCTGCCTAGATTTCAGTAAGGTCTTCAACACCGTTCCACATAAGAGGCTTGAAAACGAGCTGAGCAGTCAGGGAGTGGCTCCAAAAATAGAAAACGGGGTATGGAATTGGTTGGGGATAGGCAACAGAGAGCCGTGGTAAACGGAGTTCACTCAGAGAAAGGAAGGGTGACCAGCGGGGTGCCACAAGGATCAGTAGTGGGACCAGTCCCAGAAAGCTTGGAGTCCTGCCACTAACAATGAGCTCTGACAAAGCAGTTTGTATGTGTCAATACTGTTCTTTATATATCAATACTATTTGAAACTGCTTTTTCAGTATATTATCAATACATGTGTTTTAGTTGTGACACAGCCCAAAAAAAATGCAAACACATAATGTTAATACTATAGACTGTATTGTTGCTTTTTATTTGTATCAAATACCTAAAATTGCATTTTTTTTATTTATTTATACATTTTTTCTTACTTTTTCTGAATTTTGGAACATTATTTACTTAGAATCTATGTAGTTTACAGCCTAATTTTCATTCATTGTAAATCTTGATCACATTGCAAGCATTTCACCATTTCATCTAGCAATCCTTACTCTTCTTACTTTTGCAGGCTTTGCCTGTGAAAGAATCAGAAAAAATAATCGCTGGAGTTCTGTTAGAACCAATGAAAGGTAGTAGTCAGACTCTGTCTGGAACTATAGAAGACATCAGCAATAAGGTAGCCTTTTAGATCATTGGCTAACCAAATTGTAGACAGCTACTTGAGTCACAGACACTAATAAGGGCCACTGAGCATGTATGAAAATGAAGATGATGCTCTATTATAAGTGGGGAATAGAATAACAGTTACAAATGGTCAAATAACAGGAAGGCCAATATCAAAATCAAACATGATAACATCAATACTAAATGATTTGTTAGAAACTGTTGTGTAGAAGTCCCAGCAAAAGATAGACTGGATCACTAGATGGCCAGGATGCAGTCTGGCAACCAGAATATAGGCCAGATATCAGTAAAAGCCCAGGGGAGTTCTGTCTCATTCTGTGACCGCTCTCTGATTCTTAGTGGAGCTGCTTTCAGTCTCTCTCTATATGGCTGTACACACTCACTCTATCCAGGCCTCTCTCTCTCTCTCTCGCTCATTCTGTCTCTCTGGGACAATTGTCTTCTTCTGTCTCAGGTCTGCAATGCCTCATCAGCTACAGCTTCTTACTCTCCTGCTGACCCGGTCATGGGGTCTACTCTTAATCAAACTAGCTCAATGCTCCACCAAGCCTCAGATTCTGATCCAGTTATGTGACTCGTTCCATCTTACGACTGTTCTCTCTTTGAGTCTGTTGTTCTTTCTGAGGTTTACAGCTCTGTGTGCTGGCTGTGGTTTTGCTTCCTCTGATGATGGCAAAAGGCCCTTCTGGAAATAAGAATGCAGTCAAGGGACTGCCTTTTTTTTCATATGGCCACAATTGGCTGGGATCGCATGCTTAGAAATTGAAGGGATACTTTACCTCATTTTCCTCCCATGTCACCTTCACTTGTAAGTCTGGCAACTTCAACCTTGGCCTAGCCTTCAGAGAGACATATCCTAAATTATAAAGCCTGCCTTGCTTTTGTAAATGGAATCTTACTATCTGATATTACCTGTAGAATACCAGTCTACACCAGTGCTTCCAAAAACAACTTAGTACTATCTGTCACTTCATCTTGGGTGCACCTCATCTTATTCATCTCTGCACCTTTTGCTCTGACCATGGCTGGATATCCCTTTCCTTTGAACACTTCTTTAGTATGGTCTGTTTTATACTGTACACAAGCTTATTAGATCCTACAATCCTTACCTGCCAGCCTGCCTAAGACAGAACTTTATGGCTTAGAACCTGTGATCCAACAACTACCTCCTACTACATGAACTCAGCTATATTTCTAAGATGGGCCAGTTAAATTTCTCCTATTCTGCCCCTAGTTTCTGGAATTGATTATCAACCCAGAGTGGGTGTTTGGGCTTACACCTAAACTTTAGATCACTTTTGCTTATGTACTACCTAAGCTTAACTGCTTGTACCTGCTTCTAATTTATGTTGCTCCTGAATTTGCTTTGTGTTTACCTTATATTTTGTTTCCATTTGTGCTGTCTTGTTCACTTGCTCTGTAATGCATTGTCTATATTGCACTTGAATACAGACATACAGTGCCTAGTGCAATTGCCTGCTCACTAAAACAACATCATATCAATAAATAAATAAACAAATACTTCAATCAATCAGTTAAAAAATAGCTAGGCAACTGAAACATCATAATTACATGTTTAAAAAAGCTTTTTAGTCAAGACTAGAGGCCAAAACATAGACAGAACTGTAAGCCACAAAAATCATGGGAAAAAGGAAACTTACACAAAAATAACCTACAGTAGTTGGTCACTGTGGTGAACTGGAGCCAGGTATTTTGTTGTTTCTTTCCTGATTTTATGTTTTATCCACTTGACTGATTAGAAACAAGTTGGCCCATATACTCAAAGGATAGCACCAGCGTGAATGCGATACCCGTTCACCTGCTGAGGATCACACATCCCGACCCCAATTGCCACTCATCATTCAGACAGACGCAGAGTAGTGGCTGGCACAGCCCTCCACTCACCTTTTTGGCTGACCACCATCTGACAATGCATGATTGTGCTCCATAACTGTCAGACATTGGCTGGCCAAGGAGATGATTGTGCTCTGTGACTGTCACATGGTGGCCGGCCGAGAAGCTGCATGAAGGGCTGTGCTGACTGCTGCTCTGCTCTTGTCTGAATGGTGAGTAATGATCTGAGTGAGGGGGTGCAGGTCCTCAGCAGGTGGGCAGGTGGGGGGTTGGCACTCAGTTGATGGGGATGAAGACCACAAGATTATCAAGGATATATTTTTACTATGCTGGATGGGTGATCGGTGGTGGGGGAAGCCACTACACTACCAAGGCTATATCTTTACTATGTTGGATGGGTGATTGGGGCTAGGGGGGACCACCAGACTACCAAGGCAGGGCTAGGGGTCCCCTGCACTGCATGCAGATGAGTTCATAATGGGCATACAGATGGCCACTTCATGCCTTGCATGCCCAATGAGCTCATTTGCATGCTTGGCCAAATATGGCCCACAGGAGAACTGGTGTTATCCCATTTTGGCAGTGCTATCTCCCTCGGACAGTATGCAGTCTTGATCCATGTCAGCGCTGCACAGATCCACTTAGCACAGCAACAACATGGCCCAATATTTAGCCAGTTGGTGCACCCTGCTAACTGGTCCAGTTTTATTTTTTTGTGTGTGTAGGTTCCGATGGCTGCCTGGTGACTTGTCTGGTCTGATCAATTGTTAGTTTAGTTCTTCTAGGTGCATTTTTGCCACCTAGCTTTAATGAATTCTTGATTTGGTTCACTGGAACTAACTTGCTGTGTATGTGTCCCCCAGTCGTGGCTACTGGCAATTACGGTTTCTGATTTCTGACTAATCTGGGCTTTGTTTTTATGTTTGGGTTAAATGTGTGATATCCATTTCCTCACATACCTCTGCCCATGGCTTGTCCCTCAGGGCTCTTGTGTTTCAGTGCCTCCCCCTTGGGATACACAGCGGTGAAAAGGACATTCGTGTATTGGGCCTGAGAGGACTCAGCTCAGGATCTTGACTTGAGCTCATGCTGGCATCCTGCACCCAGCAATTGTGACTGCCACCCAGGGACCCTGTGGCAGTGCTGCAGCATAGATACCATCCCTCCCTCCCTCTCCAGAGGTGGAACGCATCCTATTCCAGTCAGTTCTCCACTGGCAGCCACTGCACTTGTTCTTGTGCCCTACCTGGGATACCAACCTGTAGGGCCAAGGCTGGTGACTGATCTTCTTGTCTCCGGTTCTCAATGCATTGCCAGCAGGCTTTAATGGAAACTCTGAGTCTTCTTCTCATTCATAGTGATACCCTTGCATGTCAGCATGACTTGAGCTGTCCAGTGCCCACAGTTCCGCGCCATGACCAAAAAAGACCCCCCCCCTCCATTTTCATACCAGCATATGGGCCTGCTACTTTATATATCTAACTCCACATCGTACAGACAGAGGAGTTAGGTGTCTACCCCCGTCAGTTCAAAGTCTATCATGGAGAAATCCCCATTGCCGCAAAGTCCATCTCCATCTGGGTTTCACTGTGAGGGTTTTGTTGTTGTGTCGATGTCCAACGGTATACAATTTGCAATCTCCCAGTTCAACTGCAATCCTTAAATACCTGGCTCCTAGCAAGACAGACACTCACTTTTGTGTTCTGGTGGTTTCATTAATTGACAGTTTATGCTGCTTCCTAGTTATCAGTTCTCAAATGCTCCTGTTTTTTCTTGAGCAATTTCATTTTCTGTTGACTACTGCCTCAGCCTACCTGGCCTGGCCTGCAGTGCATTCACAACCAACACTGACCTCCCTTATGGAATTGGTTTACATTTATTCACCATTCAGTCCAAACACATATTATTCAGTCTCACACAATGTCCTAGTTGTCATTTGATGTTTCAATTAGTCGTTCAGTCTTGCCCATGTATTGCTTCTACCTTGTGCTCATGGCCGTCAGCCTCCCACTACTCCTGCACTTGGATGCATGCCAACCACAACCATAGCATGGCTTGCAGAGCTCCTTACCCTTCATGCTGATGCTCTCACTCTGCTCCCTTGAAGACAAGATCTTAAGTGTGTATTCCTTGACTCTGGCAGGTTCTTCTCTTTCTGCCCTTCAGGTGAGAATGTGCTATGCTCCGGGGGAAGCTTTGGCTGTGCAGATTGACTTGGCGTCACCTCTTGATGTTACATATAAGACTTCAGCTGCTGAAGGGAGAGGCCTCTAAATCCACGTACACTCCTTTAGCTATACAGATCACATCAGAAGCACCTTCAATAGTTATTCCCCCTACAGGTGCCTGAGGTTCACTTAGTCTCCATCTACTTCCCTTCCTCTGCCCTTCAAGGATGAAGATTATACAATTATGCTAACCCTGGCCCCTCAAAGGCCCAGTTCCTACACCTTACCCCTCAAGGGAGGCCAGGTGAGTGCCTTTCAGCAATTGTTGCTCTTCTCCTCCTGGGCCTCCTTCATGGAGAACCTCCTTTAGCTGCAGAGATAAGCTCATGGGACCCCCAATGTGCTCCTGTTAGAGGGACAGACTGACAGCTCTTCTTCTAAGATTTTCCCCTTGAATTGAGCCTCTAAATTGCAGTAGCTGAGTTGTCACTAATTTTATCTCAAGCCTGGAGGGAAGGTAACCAAGGCTTTAGATCCCCAGAGGTTTATTCCTCATAGGGTTTTTTCCTTTCCTCCATGACAAAGGTCATAAGTTAGGCAGTCTCCACAGGAGGCGGTTCATAATGTAATATGTTTATATTAGTATAGTGTTTACCATAATAGGTTTCCGCTGTGAGTTGGGGTTGGATGGCGGCCATCTTTCCATCCTGCCGTTCCCTCTCTCCTTATGAAAGTCATACCTCTGTCTGTTATCAGTTACCAATTACTGTCAGTCATTGTTAAATTTGGTCTCTGTCTGTTATCAGTCATTAGTTGGTGTCAGTCTGTCCTCACTCAGTTTCTGTGTTCACCACTTGCTTGGCAGTACTTTTTGAGCTCCTTCAAAAGGTACTTTAGCCTAAAGGAATTATGTTCCTGTGGCACCTCTAGGAGTGGAACCATCCCCCAAAGGATTCCTTTGCCTTTACAGTACCTTGACAGGGTGGTAGTTCATCAGGGAACAGGAAGTGTGAACATCCAAAGTACCATATATGACAGTCAGCAACATATGCATTCAAATACCTTCAGACTGTCAACAAAGTTGCACCAGCATAACTCCTCACTAAGTTGCATGTGCCCATTAATTCGAAAGCTATCCCTGCAGTTCAGTGGGTGCTAGCAACCAGCCACACCCCTGCCTGAGCTATTTAAGCCAGATTCCTCCTGCCTCATTCAGAAGCACTGTTTCTTTGCCCCACCATTCTCCCCTCCTCCTCCTCCTCCAGTGGCACCTGTTCTCCTTGGGGTTCCTTTCTAAGGTACCTTTAGCCTGAAGGAATTATGTTCCCATGGCACCTTTAAGGGGTGGAATCTCCTCCTCAGAAGGGTTCCTTTGCCTTCATAGTACCCCAGTAGGGTAGTAGTTCCCTATGGGACAGAGAGTGCAAACGGCCTAAATATCCATGTATGACAGTCAACAACACAGTCACTCAGATACCTTCAGACTGTAAACAAAGTTGCACAAGCATAACTCCTCACTAATTTGAATACACCCACTGAATAGAATAATGGAAGAACTTAACCCAACCCCAACATACCTGCAAAATATTTAAAAAGGTATGCATTATGTCTTTGCTTATAGAAACTGGACTTTAATCACAAGCACATTTCCCAGTATGTGATGTTCATTATGGTGCTAACAGTAAGTGATGTCTGTGCCTTGTAAGCCAGGGACCCAGAATTCCTGAATGAGGTTGGACCTGATATTTCTTGCTATGCTTTGCAGGCCACCACTTTTGGAAAGAAGAGCCCCCCCTGGGTACCATAATCAAGAGGCCTGTTCTGTCACAACTCTTGTACAAGTTGAGAAATTCACTGAAATAAGTATGATGTGAACGGAAAATATGAGAAAAATCTGGAAAAGTGGACATTTTACCAAATATGACCTAGAACCTTCGATATTGCTCAGATCGGTCTAAAAATCGTACCAGTTATGCACATTGAGGCTGTTTACATAAAACAAGTCTCATTGTCATCATGTCTTTACAGTACGAACCAGTATATGCAATTATTGTAGGAAAATATTTCCAAAGTTGCTGATTTTTTAGCTAAATATTTGAACAGACTTCCTGGCATTTCCTCTGACAAAGTAATCATTGCATTTATATTACATTATATCATCGCTCTATCTGCTACAATGTTTCTGCTTTCATTTAAAAGAAGCCTGACTCAAATATCATGATGTATGAGTCTGACTGAGATATTCCATTTTGTGTACCCACACCCCCAAATGGACCCAGTCAAAATTTGTAGACATACAGGTAAATAAAATATTTATTTATCTCATTGATGTAAGGAAAGAATAAAAATAAGGGTGCATCACACTAAACAGTGTTAAAATTACAAATGCAATACAAAAAGTATAGTTTAGAATTAAGGAAATAATTATGATTATTTAAGATTTAGTTAACTGGATATATAAAACCTAGTCAATGATTTAAGGCTGTAGAATTTCCTGTTAAGTATTACACTGATAATGGCTACTTAATTACATGAGATCACCACTATATTAATCATCAAGTTCATGACTTTCACCAGTCTTATACAGATGTGACCTTCAATGTCACTTAATCACTGTCACTGTCATTGTCTTCCAAAGTCAGACTTATTTGAACTCGATTACATTTCATGGGGTCAGCATTACGCATACATGCAATAACACATTTGACATTTGCCCTAGCACAAACGCAGCCTCATTGGCTTTTGTTTCTTTTGCAGTTGCAGTACTTGGTTTGCACAGACACTTTTGGCTTTGATTACTTTGTCATCATATGCGGGACTAGCCTACTTTCTTGAAGAGTTTGCCCAAACAATGTAGTGTTGGGAAGCACTGGATTTGACTTGTGAGCCCTTTCACTGACCGCTATCTGGTGCAGAGTGTGCAGCATGTAAAGTCTAAATGCATCCTCTGTTGGTGGCAGAGTCCATATGTCACCCTTCATTGTCACATACAGGTGAGCTCAGAGTGCATCCAGGCCACCACTAAACTCATCTCTGTAATATACTTTTATGAAAAATTTACACAATGCTGAAATGACCTCATCAGTGACAGACAGGCTTACTCCAGTTTGCCATAATCTGCTAATGCACAAAGGCTGGCTGCATTTTCAAGGGCAACTTTTAGAAAACTCTTCTTCCCTCTTCTGAATGGATAGCTGACAGTATCACAGCAACTTAAGATGTAAGCACTAAGAACAACTGATGTTAGTTGTGATGCATCCATGTTGCACATAGTGCTAAGAGAAGCTGCTACTGAATGGCACGGCAGGTACAAGCCCATTTTATGAACCCATAGCTCTTCTATATCAGCCATCTGAGTGCTATAGTGGATACACATTACTATCATATCAGTGTCTGTTACTGCCACTAATACTCTCTGATTTCCAAGTGTGTTTACACAGTATGGGAGATTTTTCTTGTATCTGCTTCTTCATGTTTTGTACATGATATTTCAGGAATTATTACCATGTTGTCTTTTGAGAGAAGAACGGAATGACCTGGGTCCTTAAACAATCCACCATGAATCAATCTACATCCCTCTGGTAGCTGAGTGTTGTGCTTTACCAAAGTACCTCCCAAGAAATCAAGGCAACTGGCCTTGTTATGGGAGCTGGCAATGAAGTCTTTCCAACAGGGGATGGGCAGGGATTCCAGCCGTTCATATGCTCTGCTCTTTGTGCAATGAAGCTTTTCCTATTTTTCTCACTCCTCACCTTCAAGCTTACTGATGGACTAACACAATCCCTATCTCCTACAATGTTGATGCAGTTGCAGCTCTCTGGCTTTATTTGAAGTAATGTATCTATATACTTCTCTTGCAAGTCACCAAATGAATGACTGTCAAGGCTTTTGTATTGTTGAACAAATGCCATTGTATCAACAACTAGTACAGTAGGTTCATCTGAAGATGGTAAGTTACCTTCTTCTGGCCACAGTTCACCAAGGTAACTTTTCAGGGCAGCCAGGTTATCAGCTGTGTTGCCTTTATGCATGGCATAGCCTTGGGGAGGGTCGGCATATGGATCAGAAAGAGCCGAGGGATATTTTGACCATTCATGACTGAAGGCTTCTACCTTTTTGTCATCATCCAGATCTCGGATAAAGTACAAGTTCCTGAACACATTAACTCCTCTTCATAGATCTCTTTCACTTTCTGAATGTGTGAGGGTGTTTTGGCTTTACTCACAAATGTCTGAAGCTTTACAGTTTTAACTTTTTCACTACCACTCTGTTGTGCTGTGGTTAAGGCTGCAATGCCATTTTTCTTGGTTTCAATTAAGTCATTTGATGTAGCCTTTTGACTAGTGGAAATGTTCAGAAGACTACTGGCATCACAGGTGAATAGATTAAGCATTCTGTCAGTGACCAAATTCATCATTGTTTTAATTGCTGCACTGTTCTTCTATGCTCTTTACTCAGAGGCTCCATGGTGTTTGTGATCATCAGTGCCATCAACGTAAACAATCACCTTAATTTTTTAAGAGATTGCTGTCACTGCTGGTAATGAACGTAGGTATTTCTCCATAGTGGAAGGCTGCTGAGTTATGCCATGGAAAAGCTGTGTCTTGGCATCTTTGCTATACCTCTGTTTGAGGGCCATATCAGTCCACACACCATTATACTTACCAACTGTTTGGTGCATGGTGAATTTGCCAAATCTGAATGCTTCAGTGATGTCTGTCGCTGTGGTTGTCAGGTTTTTTATAGCAGACAGGTAATGGGGAATGCAGGAAACATATTTGTGATGCCCAGCAGCCACAAGATATGGAATCATTTTCTCAACTTCAGCCAGGTGCTGCTCCCAGTGTCCAGCTCACTCAGCATAGCTATAGTGATTCAGAATCTGAATCATGTCCATGTACATGAGCCAGAGCCTTGTTGGGGATTTGCACTTTGCCTCATGGAACTTGTTCATTAACATGTCTACTTCTTCCAGCAGCCTAGTTATTTAGATGTATAAATCATTTGCATTTTGTGCATCTTTGGCATCCACTGCATCTCTCAGTCTTTGAACACTTTCTGAGAGCAATGCCATGCACTCCATGTTTTTGTCATATTGCCCAGTGAGCCAACTTTCAAATGCATTCCAGTGTAGCTAATACAAGGCAACATGAACTAGTCTATGGGCTCTCAGCATTGCATAATAGTCTTTGCCTGACATGATTTTTTGGTAGTTCCATGGAAGTAAACATTGGCTTCAGCAAGGAGATTCTCTATTTCAGTTTCTTTTATTAAATACCCAATTGCCCCCATGAAATGCAGTGCAATGTGGAAGCCACCCATACGAAGGATAACTCTACCATACTTCTTTGGCTTCTTTTTCTGAAGGCCAAGAGCAATCTCATAGACTGCTTCATCACAAGTAATTATGCAGAATTCCAGACCAATTCTCTGTGTGACCATCATACAACACTGAACTGATGCTTCAACCACATCAGGGTTTACAGGAGATTCTGTAAAGAAAGACCCATACCCAATCACAGTCGCCTGAAATTCCTGTTGGGTAACATTCATAAAAGGAGGACCATGTAACAGTTTTAATTGTTCTACGACATCTAAATAAAGTGTGAGACCCATATTCACTAAATGCTAAAGCCAGTCTACAGGATGAAATGGTTCTCTGGTCTGCTGTGGTATTATTGCCATGCCAGCAAGTGAATGACTTTTTCTGGTGGTCTTTGAGGGTGAGATTGCTTTTCCTTGCTTGAAATTGTTGAAGATATGTGTGAGAAGACTTGTATTTTTTTAACTAGGGGCACCCTAACAGCCACTGACTGTTATCGTCCTCCTCTTCATCAGCATACTGATATATTGCATGTGATGTTCAATGCATAGTTTTGCTATCCTTTGTACTCTCATGGAAGTTTAGGTTGTCCTTTGCACACTGTGTGAAGTGACCTGACTTCAGATTCCTGGGTATAAAACCCCAATCTTGAGCTTCCTGCTCATCAGCAGCCGGTGCCTTGGTAGCAATTTAACATTAGGCATCTTGGTAGCTAATGCTATTTACAAATCTATTAAGCATGGTTATGGTCTCTTTGCTCTGGGTGGCCTTTAGTACGTGTAGGGCAGTACCGACATGTTTTGGTGTTGAAACACTAGCAATGGCTGTGCATATGTCTTGTCCAAGATTCAGTACCCGCTCGTGTTGTTTTGGGTTCATCTGAACTCTCCCATCATTGCCTACTTCTGCAGTAGCATCAGTAAGCATGCAAGCCACATGATTGTAGACAGTAGTACCCACACATTTTGAAGCTGCTTCATAAGACACATCCAGGTTTGTTTCAGATGCATCTTGGTCTTGTAATGTGCATTATTTAGCTGATGTAATCCTTTCAAGTACTTCTATGCCAAACTCTTTCAGTTCCGACCTTATTAATTTTGTTGCATTGTAACTGAATATACTTGCATCCATTTGAGTCTGAGTATCATTGGGTTTGTCTTCACTTTCTTCTGTATATTCTGATTCTTCCATAGTCTGCCTTAACTTGGCGACTTCAGAAAGTGACTATCCAGCATTCAACTGTGTTGAACACAAGATACTAAATGTAACTTTCTGAGGAACTATGGTTACCCTACAACCACTAGGATTAGTGAAGTATAGGTGTCTTTTCTTCTTTACAGTTAAACTTTTTTATTAATTTTTCATAAGATATACAGACAAACCTCTTACAGTACAGTACAATGTGAGGATTTTTTTTTGAAGAAATTGAGGCAGCATATAATAAGAAAATTGCTACAATAATACAAGGAGCTTTTGGTTTAAAATATAGCAAACAATACAGGTCATGTAATTAGCATATACTTGACATTTGTAGTGAACTTAAAGCGGATAGTATGATAAGATACGGTTTATATTAAAATGTTACATAATTATATATGATGCTGCAAAAGGGAAAAAAGTACATTCATAAAAGGATTGTGGAGTAATAAAGAACGATTGAGAACAGAGTATAGGAAAGAAAAGATATATAAGAAAGTTAAGAAGAGACAGAGAGGGAAACTATAAAAAAAGGGGGAAAAAAGCGAGACTACAATGATGTATCAGTAAAAGGGTAAAATCCATATATATTAAGTCCATACATTGGTGTTGGAAGATTTAGTTGATTCCAAAAAATTAAAAAAAGCCCTGCCAACAATTGTTATATAACATGAGCCGGTCAGACAAGATATATGTCATACGGTCCAGAGAGGCATATTGCAATAGTTGGTTAATGACACCGGGAAGGGTAGGGATTATGTTGGATCTCCAATGCATGAGGATTTTATTTATTTATTTATTTAGCTTTTGTTGACTGGGTAAGTGCACTAGACAAATCCTGCCTATTTTCAGGCACGACCCGGGGGAGGGGGATACAGATGAGTGCCAACTGACCTTGAACCAGATTAAGCTGTTGGTGGTATTTTTAGTGAATGAGGGAAATTTGGCCAGGACACCGGGGAAATTCCCCTACTCTTTTCGATAAGTGCCATGGGATCTTTAACATCCACCTGAACTACCACCAATCCAGGCAGATGGGACCTCGGTTGGATTGTGCATTTAACTTGAAGTATAGGTGTCTTTTCAGACTTGCTGATCAGTAGGATGCTACATCATCTACACCATTCTCTTCTAACCACAGGTGATATTTGTCACAAAGGTTTGCAATATAGAAGACACTTCCATTGTCAAACATTGGTCTATCAATTTGAGAAATTAGCCAACAGAACCTTATGTCATAGATGTCATCACCTTCTGTGACTGTTCTTCTACTTATATAGTTATTAAGACATGATCTATGGTATCAAAAATCATGTGCTATTAGATCTAAGCATTTATCCCCAAAACCTTGCAACTTAAGAGTGATCCTGAGAAACTCACTTAACTTTCTTGTGCTCCCAGGTCACATCTGGAAACAAGCTTCAGCTTAGTGCGCTACTCCTGGTTAAACAGTGTTCCCTTTCCCTTTCCTTTATGTAACATGGTACTGTCATTGAATTCTTTGGCTTTTTGCCACAAGGATTTATGACGATCAACAGTTGCAATCATCAACAGTTTCCTGTTCCCCCTCTTATCCCATTCCTTTTCACACACAAAACATTTACTCTTGTAATCAAATAGGCTGTTGATTGAAGATCGCATGACCACATGAGATGAACCTGGTTGCACACTGTCGTTCTGAAACTCTGCAGTGTTTCTTGTTCAGCAAATCAAGGTTTTTATTACTGGGCTGCACCTGGGATGCCATGCTGTGCAAAACAACATCAAAGTATGCTCACAGTTAAAGAAATTGCCAGCACCAGCTACTCACTATGCCAAAAAGTCACACTTGTTTTAATCCTTGAGGCTGAATAATCCACATCAGTCTATTTTATTCCAAAAAAGTGCTCCATTTTATTCAAGTGCTCAACAAGTAGAAAATCTTCCTGCCCCCTCCATAAACATGTACAGAATGCCTACTGACATGTTTTGTACCCTCTAGCACTTAATCATGGGATGGCACATACTAGTCAAGCTACTCAATAAATAAGTCCACATTTAAAGTGACAGTGCAAAATAATGTGTAAAGTGCAAATATCAAAGAACATTAAAATCTGATATGTAACCATAGACTTGATTGCTAGAAAAAATACACATGTTGTAAAATACTATCACAAGTCTAGTTTTCAACATGTTGAAAGCACTTTTTTGGAATAAAATAGCCTGATGTGGATTCTTCAGCCTCAAGGATTGAAGCAAGGCTTCAACTTTGACTTTTTGGCATAGTGAGTAGCTGGTGCCGGTTTTTTTGTTCAACAGTTGTTTTTTTTTTTGGTTGGTGTATGCATTGCAACAACTGGCATGCATTGCTGGGGTCTTTTCTTGGAATTCATCTTTACAAAATATGTCCTTTGAGTTTTGACTATGTCACTTCATGGTTTCAGAAATGTGAGCATGAACTTATCAGTGCATTGCTCATGGTTCTGAAACCATGAAGTGATACAGTCAAAATTCCAAATTCTTGGTTCCATGAAAGGAACTGAAACATAGAAACAGAAACATAGAAACATAGACTTTGATGGCAGATAAGGACCACTTGGCCCACCCAGTCTGCCCATTTCTCTACCTATTGGATAAGCTGCAGATTCTAGTTAACCAACAGCCTACTTCCTGCAACCCCCCCACTATAATTGCCTTATGTCTGTCCCATGCATGTTTGAATTCCCCCACTGTTTTAGACCCCACAACCTCTCCAGGAAGGGTTCCATGCGTCACCACTTCATCCGTGAAAATAATTTCCTCACATTACCCCTGAGCCGTCCCCTCTAACTTTAAATTGTGCCCCGTGTTCTTACATATCTCTTTTTCTGAAAGATGCTACCCTCCTGGACTTTGCTGTTTCCTTGAGGTACTTAAAGTTTCTATCATGTCCCCATCCCTCCTTTCATCAAGGGTATACATATAAGCTCTCTTAGTCTCTCTTCATATGGTTTCTGATGTAGACCCTGCACCATTTTAGTTTCCCTCCCCTGGACTGCTTCCATCCTGTCTATGTCCTTGCGTAGATGAGGTCTCCAAAACTGCACGCAGTACTCCAGATGGGGTCTCACCAACTGTCTGTATAGAGGGATAACCACTTCCCTTTTTCTGCTTGTGATGCCCAGAACTGCACAGAATGTTGTCCATAAAAAGAAAACAATACAAAACACAACTAACAGCTTCAACTTTTATTAAGGCACAGTTAAATAGGGATGCCTTAGAGGTACTGTATGAATATAATTTATAAAAATAGTGACATTACTAGCAGCTGCACATAAGTAATCAATTCTTGTCCCCTTTAACAGTGTTCCCTAAATAGGCAGATTACTAATATCATAAAACCCTGTACAAAACACAAAAATACACACTATAAATACTTGGCACAAAGCATCAAATTGATTACATTAAGGGCATTCCTTAAATAGGCAAATTACTAATATCATAAAATTCTTATATCAAATTTCAAACCATACCAAAATCAAACTAGAAATGAATAGAAACATAGAAACATAGAAGCTGATGGCAGATAAGGACCGCAAGGCCCATCCAGTCTGCCCATTTCTTTTTCTAACTAATAAATGTGCCATCGGACTTTGCTCTGTCAGTGGCCTATCTATTAATAGTCATTTGTATTGCTCCCTTATGCCTATCCCATGCCTGTTTGAAGCTCTGCACTGTAGTCATAGCTACCACTTCTTGTGGTAAGCCATTCCATGCATCCACCACCCTTTCTGTGAAAAAGAATTTCCTCACATTCCCCCTTAATCGGCCCCCCTCTAATCTCATGCTGTGTCCTCTTGTCCTGCTATTTTTCTTATATTTAAACATGTTGAGACTCTTTCACCTTGTTAATGCCCTTAAGGTGTTTGAATGCCTCGATCATATCACCTCTCTCCCTCCTTTGCTCAAGGTATACATATTGAGCTCTGTTAATCTGTCTTCATATGTCTTCTAATGCAGTCCCTGCACCATTTTGGTTGCCTTCTCTGGACTGCCTCAATTTGAGTTAATGTCCTTGTGAAGGTGTGGCCTCCAATACTGCATGCAGTACTCCAGATGGGGCCTAACCAGTGTCTTGTAAAGAGGGATTATTACCTCCCTCTTACGACTTGTGATACCCCTACTAATACACCCTAACACCCCCCTAGCCTTACCTACTGCTTTAGAGGTCTGCTTGGATGATTTCAGGTCATCAGTGATTATGATGCCCAAGTCTCTTTCTTCCTTTGTGACTGCTAGCAACTCCCCTCCCAGCCTATAGGTGGCTTCAGGGTTTCTCTTCCCTATGTGCATGATCTTGCACTTCTTTGCATTAAATCCCAGTTGCCACTCTTCTGACCATTTTGCTAGTTTATCCAGATCTCTTCTCATTCTGCCCACCCCATCTGGATAATCTACTCTGTTGCAGATCTTGGTGTCATCTGCAAACAGACAAGCCTTACCCTCTAGTCCATCTGCAAGGTCACTAATGAAGATGTTGAAGAGGACTGGCCCCAGAACTGATCCTGAGGTACCCACTTGTGACTTGCATCTCTTCTGACTGTATACCATTTACCACCACTCTCTGTTTTCTGCCTGTCAACCAGTTTGCCACCCAGTTGACCAACTTCGACCACCCGAGCCTACCCAGCTTATTTATCAATCTTCTATGTGGAACAGTGTCAAAAGCTTTGCTGAAGTCAAGGTAGGCGACATCAACTGCTCCCTTTGATCCACCACTCTGGTTACCCAGTCAAAGAAATCTATGAGATTAGTTTGACAGGACCTTCCTTTGTAAACCCATGCTGTTTTGGATCCTGTGCCCTATGGATTCCAGGTGTTGCACTATCCTTTCCTTAAGGAGTTCCTCCATAATCTTGCCACTACTGAGGTAAGACTGAGCTGGTCTGTAGTTCGCCTCCTCCTCTACCACTCTTGTGGGCGGGATCACATAAACCCTTCTCCAATCTTCTGGGACCTCTCCTGTGCTCAGAGACTCACTAAACAGTTCTGCTAATGGCTCTGCTAGTTCCACCTTTAGCTCCTTAAGTACCCTGGGATGTATGCCATCAGGTCCCATTGCCTTATCCACCCTGAGCTTAGCAAGCTCTTGTAGGACCCTTTCTTTTGTGAGGGGTAGTGCTCACCTCCCTCCCCTGTGTCCATGATGCTAAGCTGTGGGCCCTGCCCTACCTTCTCTTCAGTAAATATTGAGAAAAGTATCTATTTAGGACAGATGCCTTTACAGGGTCCTCCTCCTCACATGCTCCCTTTTCTCCATTAAGCTTAGCAATACCCCTCTGGACTTTCTCCTTTCACTAATGTATCTATAGAAAGTCTTGTCACCTTCTTTTACTGTTCGTGCTAGTGTTTCCTCAGTTTGGGACTTTGCCTGCCTTACTGCCTTCCTTGCTTCCCCTTAGGGCAGTTTGTGTTGCCTCCCTATCTTCATCCTGCTGTGTTCCCTTATATTTCCTGAAGGCCAGCCTTTGGCTCTGACCTTTTCTGCTACTGTATTTGAGAACCAAAGTGGTTTCCTTCTTCTTTGCACTTCCTTTTCTGTCTAACACAATGGGATGTTGCTTCAAGTATTGCATCCTTAATGCTTGCCTACTTTGCCTGTACCCTCACCTGTGTTTCTCTTTGCCAGGCCATCTTATCAAAGTCAGCTCCTCTGAAGTCCCATATTTTGCCTTGGAATGGGATGATTTAGATGTAGTAGCCAAATTGAACCATACCATGTGATGGTCACTGGCCCCCAGGTGACCTTCTACCTGGAGATCTGTGATCCCCTCCTTGTTAGTCAGTACTAGATCTAGGATAGCCCTGTCTCTTGTGGGTTGCAGGTAAAAAAAATATATGGCCAAAACTGGCAAATGCTGGGTAGGATGGTGACGGCATCCATTTGGGGGTATGGGTACACACAGTAGTAGCATCGAATTAGTCAAAGAATTTTTAAGGATTTTTAAAAATCCCTATTGAGAATTGTGAAACCTTTAGTTAGGGATTTAGTTTTGTTTGTTAGTGTGTTCACTGCTATGCAGAGAGGGTTGTCTCATCTGATAGTGTAGTTGAAAATCTACCAGATGGCAGTTAAGTACTATAATAGGAACTGGCCTCTTTCTGTAGGTATAACAACAAACATTTGTCAATGCTGAATGTTGTCTTGCTGCCATTGGCAGTGCAGGAGTTAGGGAGATGCAACATAGGAGTGGCAGTCAAGTACTGAACTGATGCCAACCCACCCCCACCCTGCAGAGAGTTAGAGGCATTAGGGTGTCCCTGTGGGTTCTTGTTAGTGCAGTGTGGGAAAACATGCTGGGCAGGATGTGAAAAATGATAGCTGCACAGTTCATAAGGAGGTGTAATAAAATGCCAGTGCTGAAAATGTGGCATACAAATATATGGAATTTGCGGAGTTGCAAGGGTGCGTGGGAAATATGCAAGGCACGCTTACAGCACTGCCAGTTTATGGGCGTTTGGCACCAAATTTTCAACATAGGCATTTTAGCACCTCTGCTCATGTACAGTGTCACTGTCATTTCCTCAAAGTGTCTCAAGAAGTGATTTCGCACAGCGACCATGCTATTCTGCACTGGAAGTGCAGAAACACATTCTGGGCAGGATATGTGAAGTGGCAGCTATACTGTTCATCAAGAGATGTGTAAAAATGGCAATGGTGAAAATCCAGAGTGAAAATATCACAAATGCACGACGGTACGAGCATGCGTGCAATCTGCCAACGCACGCTCGTAACACAGTCATTTATGAAGTATCAGCTCCAAATTTTCAATACAGGCATTCTAGGAGCTCTGCTCATGAACTGTGTCACTGTCATTTTCATAATCTGGCCCAAACACTGATTTTCCACAGTGACTGCGCAATTGTGCGACGGAAGTGCGGAAACACATTTTGGGCAGGATGTGAAAAATGACAGCTGTACTGTTCACAAGGAGGTGCACAAAAATGCCAATGCTGAAAATACAGCATTAAAATATTGCGAATGCATGAAGTTACGAGCCTGCATAGCAACTGTGCAATGCACGCTCGTAAAACAGGCATTTGTTGGATTTCTTTCCACCAAATTTGGAACATAGGCTTTTTGAGAGGCCGCCTCATGAACACTGGCACTGTCATTTTGTTAATGGGTCCCGAAAGGTGATTTTGTGCAGTGACTGCGAAATCACCTTTCGAGGCTGATTAACGCCATGACAGTGATAGAATTCATGAGGAGGGGCCCCAAAAACCACATGTTGAAAATTTGGTGCCAAAATTCCAAGAAATGCCTGAGATATGCAGTAAAGTTGAAAAAACCCTATTCATTGCATTATACAGCTTACCGGCATTTCCTCAGTTCGCGGTCGGCTTTGAAGAGTGCAGACGTGTTCCCGGTCCATGGAAGATCGTCGCGCCAGAGTCCGGAGGTAAGTATGGGGTGAGGGGTGAGGGCAGGAGTGCGCAGTGGGTGAGTGCGGGTGGGGCAGGGGGCATCTAGACTATGAGGGGCGGTTTTGGTTTGCAGGTAAAAAGGAAACCGTTGTGGGACTAATTTTAGCATTACAGGGCATTTGTACGGCTGGGTGGGCTATAGCATGCCACCTAAGTGGGTTTTGGGGGTGTCAGTAGCCAATGAGAGTTGGGCACCCCTTGCCGCACACAACACGGTAGGGGAATGAGGCGGGGATTGGGCACCCCCGCTGCAAACAAAGAAAGGGGGGAGGTGAGCTGAGGGGATTGGGCACCCCTCAGCATTCAACAGTTGAGGGGTGATGCCGATGGGAGTGGGCTCCCGTCGTGAGCAAAGAAAGTGGGGGTGCCAAGCCGAGAGGATTGGGCACCCCTCGGCGTCCACATTTGCGGGGATACCCGGCGGGACTAGGCTCCCGTTGGCACACAAACATGGGGGTTGCCGACAGGGGGATTGGGCACCCTTGATGTCGGGAAGCATAAGGCAGCCACCTGCTCACTGACCATGGTCATAATGGCGGCGAGCAGGGCAAGCAAAGGACCGCTGCATGTGATGAGCTTTGCTCAGATTGCAGCGGACCTTTGATTTGATGTGCTCATCCCATTATGAATGCATGGTGTGGCGGTGGCATGCAGGCTGATTGGGGAATGTGGGATGCACCTACTGATGCGTGCCCTGCTTTCGCCCAACAGCAGCCGCACCTCCAAGACCCATAGTAGCGCAAGATGTTGCTTGCACATGTGCGCAAGCCAACATAAAAAGACTTTTAGAGGATTTTTTTCCCTAAAGTTTGTGAAGGATAAATAGGGAATCTCACAAAATTGCTTGACACATTTGGCACTACTACTGTAAAATGGAACATCTCAGTCATAAATCATGATATTTGAGTCAGGTTTCTTTTAAATGAAAGCAGAAACATTGCAGAAGATATAAATATGGTATAATGTAATATAGATTCAATGATTACTTTGTCAGAGGAAATGCCATGAAGTCTATTCAAAACTTTAACCAAAAAATCAGCAATATTGGAAATATTTTCCTATAATAATTGCATATACTGGTCCATACTGTAAAGAGATGATGACAATGAGACTTGTTTTATTTGAATAGCCTCAATGTGCATAACTGGTACAAATTTTAGACCAATCTAAACAATATTGAAGGTTCTAGATCATATTTGATAAAAGTTCCACTTTTCCCAGATTTTTCTCATATTTTTCATTCATGTCATGCTTATTTCAGTGTATTTTACAACCTGAACAAGAGTAATGACAGAGCAGGCCTCTTGATTATGGGATTGGGGGGGGGGTCTCTTCTTTCCAAAAACGGTGGCCTGTAAAGTATAGCAAGTGGTGTCAGGTCCAAACAATTTTTGAGGGCTTTTGTGGCTCTGAATCCTTTACTTTATTTGAACTAAAATTACTGGTGGAACAAGGACTTTGAAAATATATTGTATTTTCAAAACTAGTCAAGATAAGTAAATAAGTGTAAACTGCCATTATCAAATCAGAGTTTATTATAAGAAGTAGATTAAGACAGATGGGACTGTTGCTTAGTCCTGTTGATAACCTCAGAAAACCCCTCCAATAAGCAGAGGCATTACTGTCAAATGATCCTCAAGTGATCCTCATTGAACAGTTTAAATGTTAGATTAGCTGAGAGGGGAGGTGGAATAAGGCCGGGAGACATAAACTGTCCCCCCAACCCTTACAGGCTCCTGAGGTCAGCAGTGGGAATCCTGAGGCAGTGAAAGCTGAAAAGAAACCAAATAACAAAGGAATCCAAGGGGTATCTCTGACCTGGTGGTCCTTCCAGACTCCCTAAGCGATCACTCACCCTTCCTCTTTTCCTGGTCGTGTCTTCAGCAGAAACCTAAACCAAACTATATTCCCTGGCATCGTCTCCGACCCAGAGGCCTCACAAAACTAAGAAAATACTTAACTCAATGGGACTGGTCCCCCATCTCCAGGGCCTCTACTATAGATGAAGCCCTTGATTATTTCACCTGTTCTTTTAATAAAGCATGTGACATCTATGCCCCACTAGCAAAAGTGCAGTCCAAGAAATGTAATGCCTCCTGGGTCACACCTGCACTGCTCCAACAGTTAAAGCACAGAGATGATCTCTGGCATAAAGCAGTCGCATCCAGCATGCAGGCAGACAGGCAAGCTTATAAAGTCGCTCATAACAGATGCACTTGGGCCATTAAATAGGCCAAATCGGGCTACTGCAAAATGACCCTTGCCTCCTCCAGGTGGAATGCTTGGTTGTTCTGGGACAATATCAAGGAACTCAATGGCAAATCTGGCTCCCCCCCCACTAACTGTCAACAATGTCCCTACCACTGACCAGCTGGCCATCGCCAACTGCCTCAACTCATCATTCTCTGACCTTAGTGCAGTACTCACAAATAACTTCTTCGATCCCACTCCTGCAACCCCGCCCCAAACACCCAGCATCCCCCCTTCCATCTCAGGGTGATCTCTATGAATGAGGCAAGGCCTTTTCTCATGAAAGCACTCAGTGGCTCTTGCTATTGCAAAGATTCTTTTGATATGAGAATCCTACATCTAGTGCTAGATACAGTCCTCTCCCCACTGACTGACCTCATTAACCGCTCCCTAAGTCTGGGGCAGTTCCCAGCAGCCTGGAAGACTGCCTCAGTCACCCCAATAATGAAGAATGGTGACAGCACCTCCCCCAATAACTGCCATCCCATATCCATTCTCCCACCACTCTCGAAAGTCCTCAAAAAAATTATAGCCACCCAACTCACTGAGTACCTACTTGCTCATAACCTACTTTGCAGGGAGCAGCATGGCTTCAGATCTGGGCACAGTACAACTACGGCTCTCACTGAGTTCTCTAATTTTATTCACTCTGCCCTGGATACAAAACACCTAGTTGGAGCTGTCTTCATTGACCTGTCAAAGGCCTTTGATACAGTCTCCCACCCCTTACTCTTAAGCACACTCCGCCACATAGGTCTGTCCCAATGACCCGTCTCCTGGTTTACCAGTTACCTCACAGTTAGATCACAATGTGTCAAAATAAACAACACCCTCTCAACCACCCTGCCAGTCCACTCTGGGGTTCCCTGGGGTTCCATCTTTGGCCCTCTATTATTCAGCATCTACCTAAACACCTTGCCCAATTTCTTCTCCAGCAACCTACTACTCTATGTGGACGACGTGGTTCTTTTTGCCTCATACCCAGATCCCACAGTATTACAGTCCTCCCTCCAACACACATTTAACCAGATTGAAAACTGGTTCATAGACCAAAGACTTGTGGTCAATGTAAAAAAAGACAAAGACTATGCTCTTTGCCCATCGACAGAGTAAGGCTAAGAATGCACAGCTAACAATCCTCTCCCACTCTCTCCTTCCTCTAGAACAGATCCATACATATAAATACTTGGGCCTTACATTTGATTCCAGCCTCTCCTTCCATTCACACATTGACACTCTGTCATCAGCCATAAATGTCTGTATAGGCCTATTGTATCGGCACAAGGATTGCCTACCTCTGGAAGCCCTTAATCTGGCTGTCACTTCCACAGTCCTCTCCCTAGTCAATTTTGGGCTCACTCTCTACTCGGCTGCTGACCACACAGCCCTTAACAAAATCCACCTTGCCATAAAAAAAGCATGCAGACTCCTCACTGGGGCAGACAAGCGTAGCCATACCTGTACCCTATATGCCCTGACAAATCTCTTTACCCTGGATGAAAGACTATTTTATCAAACATGCCTCCTCACAAAGAAAATACACCTGGGGCTTACCCCCTTGGGGGTTTCTGCCTTTCTCCTATCCTCCCACACCTCGGTGAACACCTGCACTGCCAACCGTCAGGTGTGGTCCATCTCGAGGGTTAGAACCTCCTTAGCCCAAAGGTCATTCTCACATAGGGTCCCAGCCTGGTACAATGAACTCCCCTCTGACATCTCCTCCATCTCCAAATTAGGACCTTTTAAATCAGCCCTCAAAGAGCACATTATCACTTTACGGCACTGCCAATGTACCAGCTAGCGCTGGGTCATTTATCTATCATCTTTTGGGACCACCCTGCCACTGAGCTCCTACCGATAGGGCTACCAAACATTACCTATTAACAATGCCTCCTTTGGCTCACTCATAAGGTATCTGTCTAATTCTCTACTTTGCTGTAAATATCAAACATGTTACTCCCTCCCTCTATCAGCAAACTTATTGTTCTCTTAAAAACTGTAAAATACAGCTCTCAGTAACACATTCAATGCAATGTATAGCTGATCTTGATTCTGCAATAGTGTATAACTAAAAGAACTGTAACCTTTAGCTGCCATTCTATGTCTATATGTATTAAGTGTTTATGTTTGTTTTTCTGACACAGAGCCTTTGTAAATAAGTCCCTGACTCAAAGGTTGTAATCCTAAAGTCTGTTAAATAAATAAATAAATAAATAAAAAATAAATAAAGAAAGAAAGTAGTAAAAAAATGGTGGAGGAAATAAGGAAGGGCAAATGGGATATGGGGGGTGGCAGGACAATCTGGAGAGCCATGTGTACAAATGCACAAAGTTTGGGCAATAAGACTGTAGACCTAGAGGCCACCATGGCAAATGTCCTGGTACAATGAAAACCAGGACTGGGATATACCCATACCAGGGTATACTCTGTTCAGAAAAGACATGGTAGGTAAAAAAAGGTGGAGGAGTGACTCTTTATGTCGGGGACAACATAAACGCTATGGAAATACAGAGAAAGCGGGAAGGAGCTGAGGTACCGTGGGTCTCCCTGGAGACACAGAGGGGGTTGCTATTCGCACATGAGTGATCTACAGACCTCCCACACAGAGCGAGAGGTGAATAAAAATATGATGGAAGCATTTCAAAGAATAGCACACAAAGGGGAGGTGTTACTGGTAGTGGACTGCAGTCTACCAGATGTGGATTGGAACCTACCAGCTGCAGCAACAGTTAGTCATGGGGGGGGGGTTACTGAACCTGGTATTGACAAATGGGGACAGTGTTGCTGATCTCACAGTGGTTGGCCAAATGGGGACCAGTGATCACCATATGGTGTGGCTCAATATAAGAACTGGGTCAGAATCAAGCCGCACTAAGATAAGGATCCTAGACTTCAGGAGAGCCAATTTTAAGAAAATGGGAGAATGCCTCAGGGATACCCTAGTGGGGATTAGGAAACTAGGGAGAGTCGAGGAACAATAGGTAAAAATAAAGGGGGGCATTGAAAAGGCAACAAATCACTGTGTCAGGCAAGTTAACAAGGGTAAGAGAAAAAATATACCACTATTGTTCTCTTGAGAAGTAGCAGAGAAAGTAAGGGAAAAAAAACAACCTAGCATTTAAAAGGCACAAGAGGAGCACAGAAGGAGGAGGAGATAGGGAAAGTTACCAGGAGAAACAGAGAGAGGCAGCGAGAGCAGTTAGGAGCGCAAAGGCACAAACAGAGAAGAATATTGCCCAGTCAGTAAAAAAAGGGGATACAACATTCTTTAGATACTGTATATAGGAAAGAAGAGAAAGACCAAAGGAGAGATAGTAAGGCTAAAAGGGGAGTGGGGGGATTGGGAAGAAGAGGACCAAAAAAAGCAAACAAAAACCCAAAAATGATATATATAGCACTGGAGAAGGGCAGATGTGGTACCTCTCCACAAGAGTGGAAGCAGAGAGGAAGCAGGCCATTACAGGCCTGTAAACCTGACCTCAGTAGTGGGGAAACTAATGGAGTCCTTACTTAAGCAGAGGAATTGGATGTTTCTGGAGGACAGTGGGGCACAGGATGAAAGGCAGCATGGATTCTCAGAGGGAAGGTCCTGTCAGATGAATCATATAAATTTCTTTGACTGGGTAAACAGGGTGGTAGATCAGGGAGGAGCGGTGGATGCAGCCTACCTGGATTTCAGCAAGGCCTTCAACATCGTCCCACACAGGAGATTGCTAAATAAATTGTGGAGCCACAGAGTGGGTCCTATGGCAGTAAAGTGGGTTGGCAACTGACTACGGGACAGGACTCAGAGGGTGGTGGTAAATGGCATGAAATCTGAGGAGAGGGAGGTGACCAGTGGGGTGCCAGAGGGGGTCACTGCTGGAGTCAGACCTATTCAATGTCTTCATTATCGACACTGCAGAGCATCTGGAGGGAAAGATGTGCCTTTTTGCAGATGACACCAAGATCTGCAACAGAGTGGATACACCAGAGGGGGTGGAAAAAATGAGAAAGGACCAAAGCCGATTAGAGGAGTAGTCTGGTGTCTGATAGTTGAATTTTAATGCTAAAAGTGCAAGATCATGCACCTGGGTCACAGGAATTCAATGGAGGAGTACGGGATGGGTGGGGAAAATCTGGCCACCACTAGTCAGGAGACAGATCTTGGGGTTATCATATCTGATGACCTGACCAAACAGTGTGAAAAGGTGGTGGGGACAGCAATCAGAATGTTGGGTTGCATAGGGAGGGCATAACAAGCAGGTGGAAAGAGGTGGTGATGCCACTGTACAGATCACTGGTGAGGCCTCAGCTGAAGTACTGTGTCCGTTCTGGAAAACACATCTCCAGATGGTCATTGACAAAACAGAGGCAATCCAGAGAAGGGCAACGAAGATGGCACATGGACTCCACTAGAAGCCCTACGAGGAACGACTTAAGGATGTTAATATCTCTTCATTGGAGGAAAGAAGGAAGAGGGGAGATATGATACAGACTTTCAAGTAAACGGGGTACAGGTAGAAAGCGCATTTTAGAGAAAATTCTGCACAAGAACAAGGGGCATGTTATGTGGCTGAAGGGTGGAAGGCTCAAGGGTAAAGTTAGGAAGTACTTTTTTACTGAAGGGGTGGTGGAGCCATGGAACAGCCTTCCAGCAGAAGTGGTGGGTGCAAAAACAATACAGGGGTTCAAGAGTGCATGGGATAGACATAAGGGTAACCTGGAGACATCCAGAGCAGGAGAGCCGCAGATCAAATAGCATCTGGGGCTACAGCAGTGAGTAGGGAAATGGACAGACTAGGTGGGTTATATAGTCCTTATCTGCCAACAGATTCTATGTTTCTAAATTGAACAATTACTTCTGTTCAGTATTTACAGAAGAAAGGGTAGGTGACAGGCCAAAGATAAGGGACAAAGGCATTAAAGGAAGAGAGATGGACATTAGTCCTTTTACAGAGGAGAGAGTCCTCAAGGAATTAGTGCAATTAAAAGTAGACAAGGCAATGTGACCTGATAGGGTGCCCCCAGGACACTGAGGGAGCTCAAAGAGGTGCTGGCTGCACCTCTGACAGCTCTGTTCAGCCTATCACGAGAAACAGGGGAGATTCCTGGGGCAAGATGAGAGCAGATGTGGTCCCACTACACAGAAGTGGAAATAGGGAGAAGGCAGGAAATTACAGACCTGTCAGCCTCACTTCAGTAGTAGGTAAAGTAATGGAATCGCTACTGAAGAAAAGGATTGGAGAATATCTTGTAACCAGATGATTACAGGATCCGAGGCTGGGTTCACTGGGGGAGGCCTTGCCAGACAAACCTGATCAACTTCTTTGACTGGGTGACCAAGGAAGTTGATCAGGGAGGAGTAGTATATGTGGCCTACCTGGATTTCAGTAAGGCCTTCAACACCGTTCCACACAGAAGACTGGTGAGCAAGCCGGGCAACCTAGGAGTAGGTCCAAAAGTAGTAAAATGGGTAAGAAGTTGGCTAAGCAATAGGAGTCAGAGGGTGGTGGTAAATGAAGTCCACTCTGGAGAAGGCAAAGTGAAAAGCTGCGTGCCACCTTTATGGTAGGGAAAATGGTGAAATTACTTCTGAAAGAAGAAAGAAAGAATTGTTGTGTACCTAGAGACCACCAGGGCACAGGACACAAGGCAGCATGGATTCACAGTGGGAAGGTCATGTCACAAGAATCTAATAGATTTCTTTGACTGGGTGACCAAAGTAGTAGACCAGGGAGGGGCTGTGGACATGGCCTACCTAGACTTTAGCAAGGCATTTGACACAGTCCCACACAAGAGATTAATAAACAAGTTAGTCACCCTGGGAGTGGGTCCCAGGGTGGTAGCCTGAGTAAAAACTGGCTGGACAACCCGATGCAGAGGGTAATAGTAAACGAGTCCACTCTGAAGAAAGGGGGGTTACTAGCTGGGTACCGCAGGGTTCAGTACTGGGACCGGTCCACTTTAATGTCTTTATAGGTGACATTGTGGAGGGACTGGAAGGAAAAGTATGCCTATTTACAGATGACACAAAGATCTGCAACAGGGTTGATACACAAGGGTCTGTGGAAAGGATAAGAAGGGACTTGGAAAGGTTGGAGGAATGGTCAAAAGTATGGCAGCTTAGATTCAATGCAAAGAAGTGCAAAGTAGTGCACCTGGGAAACAATAACTCAGGGGAAGAGTACACAATGGGGGGAAGGGTTACTAACAACAACAAAAATGGAAAGGGAACCGGGAACAGTCATATCAGATGACCAAAAGGTAGGCAAGCAATGTGAGAAAGCAGTAAGGAGGGTTGGGAGGGATACTGGGATGCATAGAGAGAGGCATCACCAGTAGAAAACAGGAAGTTGTTATCCCTCTGTACAGACAATTGATGAGACCCCATCTGGAGAGTAGTGTGCAGTTCTGGGGACCCCATTTCCACAAGGCCATAGACAGGATGAGGCAGTCCAGAGCAGGGCAACTAAAATGGTGCAGGGTCTGCATCAGAAGCAATAGGAAGAGAGACTAAAGGAGCTTAATATGTATACCTTCGAGGAAAGGAGGGAGAAGGGGAACATGATAGAAATTTTCATTGAAGATAGAGGGTGGACAGCTCAGGCCAATGTGAGGTAGCATTTTTTCATGGAGAGGGTGGTGGATGCATGGAATGGCCTTCATGAGGAGGTTGTGGGGTAAAAGAAAACAGTAGGAGAATTCAAGAATGCATGGGACAGACAAGGCAATGCTAGTGGGGGGGTTGGAGGAAGTAGGCTGTTGGTTAACTAGGATTTGCAGCTTATCCAATAGGTAGGGAAATGGGCAGACTGGGTGGGCCAACTGGTCCTTATCTGCCATTAAAGTCTATGTTTCTGTGTTTCACAGGAGTCAGTACTAAGCCTGGTCCTCTTCAGTGTATTTATTAGAGACAATGCAGAGGGGTTGGAAGGGAAAGAATGCATGTTCGTGGATGACACAAAAATCTGCAACAGAGTGGACACACTGGGGGGGTGAAAAAAATGAGGGATGCTCTGAAAAAAATGAAAGAATGGTCAAGGGAATGGTTGCTGGGTTTCAGTGCAAAAAGTGCAAACTCGTCGCAGAGCTGCAAGCTTAAGAGCAACAAACCAATTGATTAGAGGAAATGTAACCACAAAACAAGGAAAGGGACATAAGAGTAGTTATTTCTGATTACCTGAATGTAGCCAAGCAGTGTGATAAGGCAGTGGGGAAGGCTATCAAGATGCTCAGGTGCATAGGAAGGGACATCACCAGCAGAAACAGGGAGGTAGTATTACCCCTGCATAAATCACTGGTAAGACCCCACCTTGAGTACTTTGTCCAGTTCTGGAGGCCTCACCTCTGGAAGGAAATAGATAGGGTGGAGGCAGCACGAAGAAGGGCTACCAAAATGGTGCAAGGCCTGCATCAAAAGCCCTATGAGGAAAGACTCAAGGAACTAAATATGTACTTTCTAAAGGAAAGTGAGGATATGATAGAAACGTTCAAATGCCTCACAGGTATTAATATTTCGACAGAGAAAGATGCTCCGGGACAAGGGGTCACTCTATGAAGCTGGAAGGGGAGGCTCAGAGAAGATGTGAGGAAATACATCTTCATAGAGAGGGTGGTGGATGCCTGGAACAGCAGAGGTGGTGGTGCTAAAATGATAACAGGATTCAAGCGTGAATGGCATAGACACAAGGGGACCTTTGAAGTAAGGTAAGGGGAGGGAGAAGACCAGAGACTGAATAGGCTCTGTGGCAGCACAGTACAGTAGGTAGGGAATATAGGGCAGACTAGGTGGGCCAAGAGATCCTTACCTGCTGACAACTTCTATGTTTCTGTGAATGTTTGCACTACAAGCAGTGCAAAGTGATATGCAAAGTTAAAGCTCTGACTTCTGTACAATAATAGTATTTGTAACACGGCAGAAATGTAGTAGTGTAGAGGAGGAATGCCGATAGGGCAGAATGCGTCAGGTGGTACAGGAGCAACACGGCATTATGAGATGATAATGCCGTGTTGCTTCTGAAGTACACAAAGCAGCCAGCAGAAGGAACGTAGCAGGGTTGGCAGCTGGCAGTGGTAAAAAAAAAAGACTCACACAGTCTCAGAAGAGCAAGACAGTCGCGCACATAGCGCGGGGGATAACTAGAAGTGAGGCACATAGGTAGTGAGACAAGCAGCAGAGATTCACACAGGCAATCAACTTGGCCCACAAGTAGTCACTGAGAGAGGAAGAAGTGCATCGGAAGAGGGAACTAGAGGAGGCACATCCGGAACAGCATTAAATTGTAACAGATTTACCGCGCACGGCACCATGAAGTGTAACTATGCTGCACGAAGGACACAGGGAGAGTACATAACACACAGGGGATAAGTGCAGAAAGGTAGGCAAAGCAGTAGTGTTGAACACCGAGGGTGTAGGAGAGAAATACAAAATCGAGTCAGGGAATGATGCAACTCGTATGCAAATGAGACAGGGACACACTTGGCACACATCAGAACCGGGAGAATCAGAGTCATCCCAAGTAATGTAGTAAGCAAACAGCCGCATAGAAATTGTTAAAATGTGGAGCAACGGTTAAAAAAGAAAGAAGACTGTACTGTATTTAAAAACAAGCCGAATGACATCTGTATGTAAGAGAGCACTGTTGAGAAATCTGAAAGTAACATTATAAATCACAGCACATCATATCACTCGCGTTCTGTTTTCTGTTCTATCAGTAGCAAGATGTGTAGTCCATACTAACAATGGGCATGTCCATGTTACAAGCGCACTAATCCCCTCTGAAGGTGGCATCTAATGGGGAGTTAATGCATGGTTTGACCGTTGTACGCCCTTGGCCTCTGGCCTCGAGCCACATCGGTCCCAAACCATACATTAACTCCCCATTAGATGCCATCTTCATCGGTGATTAATGCTTACTAGGAATCATGCATGGGCAAAAGAAAGAGACACTAAGCAAATGGTATTATGGCTCCAACTTGATGACAAATGTTTGTCAGTGTAAATTTAGAAATACATTTCACCTGATAATGTAATACTCCATGTTAGCTTTGATAACCATAGCAAACTAAAAGGTGCCCTTTCCGTCTTTTGATGGGTCCTGCCATTTTTACTGGATGGTAAAACATTTTAGTCAATTTAGCTTTAAGGTAAATAAAAATGTTAGCATTATATCCATGCTACAGATATTTTCTGCACACATTCTACCTCTGATACGACCAGGTGTAGCATGTGCACAGGTCAAGGGAACATAGCACCCCTGAAGGGAAACTGCTGAATAGCACTGTTTCTGCAGGTTGCAGGCATGGAGCTTTTTATACCCTGCTGGTGAGCTGTGCACTCAACTTAGTTCCTGGTCCATTCTCACAGCTGTAGAATGACGACTGCCAGAACTCTTTGTTCCTGGCTTCTTGGCCTCTATGGTGATTGCATTGTTCAACAATGGTGTTTGGAGGTCATTGAGATGAAGGTCTGAAGGGGCAGCTGACTAAGACACAACAAATATCCAAATTAAATACATTTAAAAAAACTATGGTGCATAAACAAAACTGTGTGAACATATGCCTTGATTCATCACCACTATGTGTTGTATATCAAATTTTACAATATTTGGAGTATTCTTATAAATGATAGATTACTGTTATTTTCTTCAAAGTGGTGTGGAAATGTTCCCGATTATTAACATTAATATTGTTTTTCATTAGAATATGCTGCACAGTAAATTGTACATTTTATGTAAACATTATGACACGATATCTTCACATTTAAAACCTCAAATTATACAATTTTACTTGGTCACTAATGATTTTCACAAAGCTGAAACGTGCACGCTAAAGGTACCAAAACCAAATAAGGCTGCTTTTGGAAATCAGTTTACTACCAGAAAGCTAGCTAAAATTAAATAACATTTTCTCAGGGGTGGTCGCTTAGAAATACTCTTCATTGGGAGATCAAATTTTCAGTATTCCACCTCTTGGAACTTTGGTAGCAGCCCTAGACAAATTTACCAGACACATCATCCCAGTATTTAGATTAGATTCATATTTACATAGTAGCATACTAATTTAAGGTTTGAAGGGACTCTAGGTCCATCACATCCACCCCCTGCATTGTAAGCAGGTATGAAAAAGTTTGCTGTGCAAACATGTACTCTGGAATTTCATAGAAACATAGAAACACTGAATTTGTCATCAGGAAAGAACCCCTTGGCCCACCCAGTCTGCCCATATGGTCCCCATCTGATCTGTCCCGCAGATACTAACTGGTTTCTGGTGACCCTCCCTCCTCCCTATCTACTAATACTTCCCTATGTCTGTCTCATGCATGCTTGAAGCCCCTTACCTTCACTATTTGCCACCTCCACTTCTGCTGGCAGTCTGTTCCAGGCATCCATCACTCTTTCAGTGAAGTAGTACTTCCTCACATCCCTCTTAAATGTCACCCGCTCCAGTTCTATCTCATGCCCTCTGGTCCTGATGCTCTTTCTCATTTGAAAGAGACTCCCCTCCTGCACCTGGTTCACCACTGTAAGGTGCTTGTAGAGCTCTATCATGTCCTGTCTTGCTCTCCTCTCTTCCAATGCGCACATGTTGAGATCCCTGTTTCACCTCTCAGGGCTTTTGATGCAACCCCTGCACCATTTTATATGCCCTCCTCTGGACTGTCTCCACCGTATGTCATTTCTGAGGTGCAGCCTCAAGAACAGGACCTAATACTCTAGGTGGGGTCTCACAAGTAAGCAATACAGTGGCAACACCATTGATCCCCTCCTGCTGGACATACTGCTCCCTATGCATCCCACTGGCCCCACTCTCTGCTTTGTCACGCTGCCCTGTCTCTTTGAGGTCATCAGATATATAGAAACATAGAAACATAGAATTTGATGGCAGATAAGGACCACCTGGCCCACCCAGTCTGCCCATTTTCCTACCTAATGGATAAGCTGCAGATCCTAGTTAACCTGCAGCCTACTTCCTTCTACCCCCACCCCCTAAAATTGCCTTATGGCTGTCCCATGCATGCTTGAATTCAACCACTGTTTTTGACTCCACAACCTCCTCCGAGGCCGTTCCATACATCCACAACCATCTCTGTGAAAAATACTTCCCCACATTACCTCTGGGCCGCCCCCTCTATCTTCAAATTGTGCCCCCTTGTTCTTACACCTCTTTTTTGAAAGATGCTACCCTCTTGGACTTTGTTGATTCCTTGAGGTACTTGAAAGTTTCTATCATGTCCCCCTTTCCTCCTTTCCTCGAGGCTACACATATTAAGCTCCTTTAGTCTCTTCATATGTCTTCCAGTGCAGACCCTGTACCATTTAGTTGCCCTCCTCTGGACAGCTTCCATCTTGTCTATGTCCTTGTGGAGATTGGGTCTCCAGAACTGCACACAGTACTCAGATGGGGTCTCACCAACCGTCTGTACAGAGGGATAACAACTTCCTGTTTTCTACTGGTGATGCCTCTCCCTATGCATCCCAGTATCCCCCCAGCCCTCCTTGCTGCCCTCTCACATTGCTTGCCCACCTTTAAGTCATCTGATATGACTACCCCCAGGTCCCTTTCCATTTTTGTTGTTATTAGTATCTCACCCCCCATTGTGTACTCTTCCCCTGGGTTTTTGTTTCCCAGGTGCATTACCTTGCACTTCTTAGCATTGAATCTAAGCTGCCATACATTTGACCATTCCTCTAACCTTGCCAAGTCCCTTGTCATCCTTTCCACCCACCTTGTGCATCAACTCTGTCATGATCTTTATGTCATCTCCAAAGACATACTTTTCCTTCAGTCCTCTGCAATGTACTAACAAAAGACATTGAAGAGGACCGGTCTAATACTGAACCCTGGCATCCACTAGCAACCTCCCTTTCTTCAGAGTGGACTCCATTTACTATTACTCTCTGTGTCCTATTCTCCAGCCAATTCTTTACCCAGGCTATCATCTTGGGACCCACTCCCAGGCTGGCTAACTTGCATATTAATCTTTTGTGTGGGACTGAGTCAAATGCCTTGCTAAAGTCTAGGTAGGCCATGTCCACAGCCCCTCCCTGATCTACTACTTTGGTCACCCAGTCAAAGAAATCTACTAGATTCATCTGGCATGACCTTCCTGCTGTGAATCCATGCTGCCTTGGGTCCTCTGGCCTCTAGGTACTCAACAATTCTTTACTTCAGAAGTGATTCCATCATTTTCCCTATCACTGAGGTTAAACTAACAGGTCTGTAGTTTCCTGCTTCTGCCCTGCTCCCACTTTTGTAAAGGGGAATCACATCTGCCCTCCTCCAGTCCTCAGGTACCACCCCATCCTCCCATTATTTGTTAAAGAGGGTAGTCAGTGGTGTCACTAGTTCTACCCTTAGTTCTTTTAGAATTCTGGGATGAATCCCATCAGGCACCATTGCTTTGTCCACCTTCAGTTTTAAGAGTTCTTTCAGAAACCTTTCTTCTGTAAATGGGCTGGTATCAACTTCTGTATCCAGAGTGTTTCTATTGTTTGTTTTAGGTACCTCCCCCTTTTGATTTGTAAATACTGAGCAAAAATATTTGTTTAGTATCTCTGCCTTTTCACAGTCACCCTCTGCCCACCCCCTCTCCCCTTTATTAAGCCTCACTATCCTCCTTAGTCTTCCTTCGCCTCCTGATGTACCTAAAAGTTTTATCCTCCTTCTTAACTGAGTTGGCTATCTTTTCCTCAGTTCGGGCCTTTGCTGTTCTGACTGCCTTCCCAGCTTCCTTTTGCTTTAACTGAAACAATTCTCTGTCCTGCTCCTTCTGTGATTCCTTGTACTTTCTGAATGCTTTCTTTTTTTCTTAAACCTTCACTGCCACCTCCTTTGAGAACCATAGTAGCTTCTTACATCGTTTTGTTTTGTTTATTTGCTTCACACAAAGGCTTGTTAACCTCTGTGATGGCAGTTTTTATTATTCTCCATTGTTCTTCCACCCCTCCTTCCTGCCCATTTGCTAGTGCATTCCTTAGGCACTCACCCATTTTTGCAAAGTCAGCCCTCCTGAAGTCCAGTACTTTTGCCTTTGTATGGCTTGACTCTATTGCTGTGTTTATTGTGAACCATACTGTTCAATGGTCGCTAGTTCCCAGATGGCTACCCACTTCTACATCTGTGATCCTCTCTCCATCTCCATTTGAGAGGACCAGGTCTAAGATTGCTCCCTCTTGAGTGGGTTCCAATACTCGTTGTCTAAGGCATGCCCACTTTAGGGCATCTAGAATAACCCCACTCTTAGAAGTGGCTGCTGCAACTGCACTCCAGTTAACATCTGGCACATTCAGATCACCCATCAGCAATATCTCCCCTTTATCTGCCATTCTAAGTATACTTTCTATCATTTCCTTGTCCATTTCCTCCCTCTGAGGGGGGGGGGTCTGTATACAACCCCTGTGCGGATTGTGGTGCCATTGCCTGCCTCGAAATGACCCACAGTGCTTCTTCTCCTCCTGTTTACCCTTTTGTTCTGTTGCTTTGATTTCTTCTCTTATGTGAAGAGCTACTCCTCCTCCTCTTTTACCCTCCCTGTCCCTCCTGTAGATAGTGTATCCTGGTATGTTTACATCCCAGTCATGGTTCTGTGTGAACCATGTTTCTGTGACTGCCATGATATCCAGATGTTCCTCCTCCATCAAGGCCACTAATTCAAGAAGCTTGTTACCCAGACTACGGGCATTGGTATTCATTGCTCTCCATTTTCTGATGGCTTTATCTTCTGTAGCAGCATCTCCCACTGACCTTTCTACCTTGGTCTTTTTCTCATTCAGTACCCTGTTTTGTAGGGGGAGGCTGGGATTTTCCTGCTGCTTATCAGTGCCTCTCCCCCTTGACTAGTTTAAAAGCATGCCAATGAAGCATTTAAACTGATTGCCCAAAAGACTTGTTCTCTTCCTGGACAGATGCAGACCATCCTGCCAGTATAGACTGGTGTCCCTCCAGGTGGAACCTGGGATATGACAACCCCAATGTACCTTTTCTGCTTAATGAATGCCAGTATCCCCACCCCACTCCTATTCTATACTCAGCTCTTGGGTTCCTCTGTCCTATGCATGATTTAGCACTTTTTGGCACTGAAACTCAACTGCCATGCTCTTGACCACTCTTCAAGTTTTCAAAGATCCCTATGCCTTCTCTTCACCCTCTACTACACCATATTACAGATTTTGCTGTCATCTGCAAAATGGCAGATCTTCCCTTCCACTTCTTCTGCAATGCCACTTATGAAGACATTTAAGAGGAGTGGTCCCATTACTGAGCCCTGCAGCACTATGATGGTCACTGTCCCCTCATTAGAGCAAGTACTGTTAAACACCACCTTCTGTTGCCTATCTATTAACCAGTTCCTTACCCAGTTCAACATTTTGGATCCCACCGCTACACTTAGCAATATCTGTATCAGTCTCCTCTGCAGCACAGTGTTGAAGGCCTTGCTAATGTCCAGATAGGCCATATCTGCTCCCCTCCCAATCTATTTCCCTGGTCAACCAGTCAAAGATATCAATCAGATTTGACCGACATGACTTCCCAGTGAATCCATGCTACCTTTGGTCTTGTAGCCTACTGGATTCAAGATACTGTACCAACCTTTCCTTTAACAGTATTTCCATTAATGTCCCTACCACTGATGTGAGACTGACCAGCCTATAGTTGCTAGCTTCCTCCCTGCTGCCTCTCTATCAGAGCAGGACCACATCTGCTCTCCTTCAGTCCTCCAAAACCATGTCAGTTTCAAGTGTGCTGTTGAATAAGGCCATCAGAGGCACAGCTAGCGCCTCCCCAAGTTTCTTTCAGTACACTTGGCTGTATCCTGTTCAGTTCCATTGCCTTCTCTACTTACACAGCTGCAAGTCCTTTCAGGACTCTTTCTTCTGAAACTGGACTTGTGTCTACCTCCCTCTGGCCCCACTTTGTTCCTGCTGCTCCCTGGTTTTTTGTCCACCCCCTCATTGTGAAAACTTATTAAAAGTGCTTGCTCAGGATATCTGCTTTCACTTGATCCTCTTCTGTGCAGTCTCTCCATTGCCCTCCTTATCCTCATTATCACTCCCTTTGCTTTTCTCTTCTCACTTACGTACCGGAAGAAAGTCTTATTCCCTTTATCTACCTTTTGCTATCCATTCCTCTGTTTTAACCTTTGCTCCCCTTACTGCCTTTCCTGCTTCCCTCTGTTTTACTTTATATACCTCCCTCTCTTCCTTCCTCACTCTCTGCTTCCTTATACTCCTGAATGGCAGTATTTTTTCCCTCGCCACCTTGGTCACTTCCCTGAAGAACCATGATGGTTTATTTTTATGTTGGCGTGCATGCACATGCAAGCATCATCTTGCTAAAGTAGCACTTTCAGAGGTGTGTCAGTGTTGTGGCAAATGCAGGGGATGCTTTAGTCAGTGTGTCCCTCAGCTACTAACCAGTGCACATACTGCCAAATAAAGCAGTGTCAGAGAGAGAGAGAGAGAGAGACACGGAGTTGAAAAAAATCTACTATTGCAATCAGAGACAGGCATATCATTGCAGTGGCAGATACCATGCCTCCATTACATGCCTTTCCTGGTGAAACATTTCAATAAATATAGCGGCTCCTGCCATCTGCCACACAATCTCCACAAAGCCGACATCGGGGGTGCCCAATCTCTGTGTTGGCATGTCCCCCCCCATATTATGTGGCACACCTAACATGGTGGCTCCTGCCACCTGCCACACACTCCCGAAAAGCCGACATCATGGTGCCCAATCCCCGTGTCGAAATCCCTCCCCTCTTAGTGTATCTTTCCTGGTTAAACAGTTTCCCCTTTCTGACACCAGGATGCCCAATAACAGTGTCAGATGTGCCCCCTCAGCCCATCTATAAGGCTTGCCGACATCGAGGTGACCAGTCCCCATGTTGGCGTCCCCCTTCCAAATTGTGGCACACTGGAAGCCCACCCCAGTGTGCCTACTTTTTGTGTGTGTGTGTGTGTGTGTGTGTAACCTGTGTCAATAAAGAAAATTTTCCCTCACAGTCTGTTTGCCCCCCCTGCAGACAGGAAAATGGTCCACCATTATCTCCCTCATCCGCCTCCTCCATCCCCACCCTCCCTCTGTGCACTCACCTCCCGCACCCCCCACCCATACTTATCCTCCAGAGGTTGGGAGCTGCAATCTTCTCTGAACCAGGACACGTCTGCACTCTTTAAAGCTGAACTGAGAACTGAAGAAATGACAGTAAGCTTTGCAATGGGAGGTTTCAACTTAGGTTGATATCTCAGCCATTTTTAGGAATTTGGGCCCAACATTTTCAACATGAGGTTCTTGGGACCCCACCTCATAAACATGTCACTGATATTTAGTTTCTCAGTCCAGACAGGTGCTTTCATGATCACTGCATGGAATCACCTTTTGGGACTGATTAATGAAACAACAGTGCCACTGTTCATGAGGGGAGGTCCAAAAAGCCCGTGTTGTAAATTTGGAGAAAAAATTCTGAAAAATAACTGCGTTACGAGCGTGCATTGTGCAGTTTCTCATGCTAAATAACCCGTAATGTTTAATATTTACTCTCCAGATTTTCAACATTACCATTTTTTCACACCTCCTTATGAACAATATAGCTGTCATTTTTTTACATCCTTCCTAAAATGTGTTTTCACACCTGTGGTGCAGAATGGCGTGGTCTCAGTAGGAAATCAACTTTCAGGCCCGATTAACAAAATCATAGTGCTACTGTTCATGAGGAGATGTTCAAAAATGCCCATGTTGAAATTTGGTGAAAAAATTCCAAAAAATGATTGCGTTACAGGTGTGCATTGCGCAGTTTCTACGCATGTTCGTACCTTCACCAGTTTTTCATATTTTCACTCCAGATTTTCAATATTGCCATTTTTACACACCACCTCATGAACAGTACAGCTGTCATTTTTCACATCATGCCAGAAATGTGCTTTCACACCTGTGGCACCAAATATCGCAGTCACTGTTCAAAACCACCTTTTGGGATTGAGTAATGAAATGATAGTGCCACTGTTCATGAGGTGGGGCCACAAAAAGCCCATTTTGAAAATCTGGAGCAAAAATACCAACAAACAGTGGGGCGTTAGGGTTTCCAACCATAATGCCCTACTCTGTAGAGACTGACAGGCCTCGGGGTGTGGCTTGAGATCATCGGCCATAATGGTCACACTATTCCACCCCCACCCTGCGGGCCCATTCTCCTGTATCACACCCATCTCAGCAGGTTTCCTTATGGAATGAGGTGAGTTATAAGGCCCAAAGATCCCACAGCACACCACAACATCTGTCAGTGTCTGCAGGGTAGGATAAGGTGAAATGGTGTGAGCATTACAGCCAACGACCCAAAGCCACACCCCCAATGCCTGTCAGTCTCTGAGGGGTTGGGGTGGAGTTGGTGTCAGTTCAGTACTTCATTGCCATTCCTATTATGCATCTCTCTAACTCCTGCACTACCAATGCCAATGCCAGCAAGCCAACATTCAGCACTGACAAATGCTTGTTCCATCTGCTTTTGCTCACTTCCTTCATGCAGAGGTTGGCTGCCTTAATTATGCTGTGCCTTATTTTATATGTTCTTTCATCTGTCCATGGAAATCCACCCCCATGAGGCAGTGACTGAGGCAGTCTCCCATTTCTTTAAAATCCTCCCTCATAAAGTCCAGGATCCACGTCTACATGTGGTTTGTCTCTACTCCCATCTTAATGTTAAACCACACTGTACAGTTACCACTGGTACCTACAGGACTGTCCACAGTGATGTCTGTGATGCCATCCTTGCTTGTAAGCACCAGATCCAACACTGCCTCATCCTTTGTGGAGTCCTTGACTAGCTGCCTGAGAAAAGCCCCTGTAGGGAGCCAGGGATGGCCCTGATCCTTACTGAAGCTGCAGTTGGAAGGCTAAAATCCACATCTGGCAGATTGAAGCCCCCAATTAACACCAACTCCCCCTTACTTGCCATCCTAATGATAATTTTCCCAAGTGCTTTATCCAACTCCTTCCCCTGTGATGAAGGTCTGTATACCACCCCTGTAGGGATAGTGACCCCAGCACGTGTCTCCAGGATGACCCAAAGCACCTCCAGCTCTTATTATTTCTCCAGATGCCGCTGTACTCCCATTGCCTTGATTCTCTCCCTCACATGTAGTACAGCCCTTCCTCCCCTGTCTCTCCTAAACAGAGTAGCACGGTATTGCCATGTCCTAGCTATGGCTGTCAGTGAATCATGACTTTGTTATGGCCACCATATCCAGGTTAGCCACAACCATGATGACCTCCAGGTCCAGAATTTTATTACCCAGGCTTTTTGCACCGGCACACAGCTTTCCATACCTTACTCCCTTCCCTACCTGCTTCCCTCCTTCTGCCTGTGCTGTTCCCTGAAGCTCCCCCAACCCCTTCTTCCCATGTTACCTTGTTCTCATTTTATACCCACTGTACTAACCAGGATAACCTGTGATTCCGCTGGAGAGCAAAAATTTGTCCAGGCTTACACTGAATGCCTTTACTGTCTTTCTGTCCACTGTCTGTGCTGGGGGGCTGTTCCAAAAGTTCACCACCCTGTGGGAGAAGGACTGCCTAATGTTACCCCTGAACTTACCACCTCTGAGCTTAATGGTGTGTCCATGTGTCCTGCTAGGGGACACCAGATCAAACAACTCTGTCTGTTCAATCTTGTCAACACACTTGAGTATGTGAAGACAGAGATCATGTCACACCTAAGACTCCTTTATATCAATGTGAACATGTTAAAGTCCACTAACCTCTCATACCTGTGATCATTTTGGTGGCCATGTATTGCACCCTTTTCACTGCCCCAATGTATGTTTTGTATTGAGGTGTCCAGAACTGCATGCAACACTTCAAGTGAGGCCCGACCAAAGCTCTGTAAAGTGAAACAATTACCAAGGCCCCTACTTTTCTGCAGCACATTGGGACCAAGTTCTGCGGCAAGACTACCATTTGCCACAGAACTTCTGCGGCGGTGGTTTGTAATTTCTGCAGAAGTTCTGTGGCACTAACGAACTACCACATCACAGTGTCAGCTTGTCATCCTGACTTCATGTCCATGGCAATGGTTATAGCAGTCAGGATGGGGTTAAGCACAGTAACACTATTTCAAAAAATAACAGACTTATAGAAATAATGTTATGCCTAAAAAAGCAAAAATAAATATCTGTCCCTTAAGGTCCTATCCTACTGCATAAATGAAATATGCAGAGGGGACCTTATGTGATATATAATATATTTCTATACTGTACTCATGCTGTCTATACCACTCATGAGGTCCCCACTGTGTATCACTTATATATGAATATGTGCTGTCTATAGTACTCATGAGGTCCCCACTGTGCATCGCTTATATACCATATTTATATGCAGTCTGTAACATACATACAAGTGTGTGTGTGTGTGTGTGTATCTAAGAGAGCTACTGTATGTATATATATTTTTAATTTCCACAAATTTGTATCCTCATTCATACAGGTCCATTTGGAAATGGAATAAACAGAATAGAGGAGCTACTGCAAAACTCATTTTGCATGCCAACCTGCTTCCCCTGCCACGCTACATAACACCATCAGGCCATGACATGCATGTGAACCCATTGTGAGATAAAGCTCTCCAACTCATCACAATGTGTCCCCGTGTGACAGAACACTGCACCATACCTTCCCAGGCTCAGAGCAGTGATGTGTTCCCCCAATCCTTGTGCTGCCCAGCAAGCTCCCAGATTTCATCTCTGAACCTGAGTGAACACAACATGCTGCCGTCTGGCCCAACTGCTGACCCGGCACACAACATTTCTCAATAACATTTAGGTGATTCTATCAACCAATGACAATGTGTAGTCAATAACCCTGGCAAAAATGTGTATAGTGCAATTATTTATTTAACAGAGCTATTCTTTCAACAGGTCTAAACATTATTATATTTCACTTTTCTGGGCAAATTACTTTATTTTTCTTAAAAATGGCAGGTTAATTCATTTTACCATTTATTCATTTCAGATGGCATCTCTATACCTTAAAGGCAAAAATAAAATTGTACAAAGTAAGGTATGGGCTTAACAGGTCTATGCTATCATGAAGGTTTTGTTTAAGTTGACCCTAGTGTAATAACGAAAGACTGAAAATTGTATTAGGCTGTAGTGCAGGTTGAGCAAATATCACTGTGCCTGATGTGCTGTGCCACTGCCTCTGGCAGTGGGAGCTCTGGTAGATAAGTGACTATTCATTTCTGTGACAGAATGCAGCCATTTCATTAGCTAATGTATGCTGTTACAGCACTGATAACATCACATTCTGAGCATAGAGGGGTTCTGGATATAAAAAGAGGGGAAGAGAACCAGGTTCTATGGATAAACAGAAATATTAATTAAGAATTACCAAGAACAGTGAATGCTGCTGCACTGCAGAAGTTCTGCGGTAGGATGCAAGTTCAGTGCAAAATTCTGCAGCCGCAGAATTCTAGGGGCCTTGCCTATAATTCACACCCTTTTTGGTGTACTCCAGCATTCTACTAGTCATCTTGACAGTGGCTGTACACTGATTGTTATGCTTTAACCCTTTGTCTATGATAATCCCTAAGGTCTGTTTCCTCTTCTACTGCAGCAAGAGAAGCCCCACTCAGCATGTAAATCCCAATTCTGCATCTGGCTGCTCTGAATTTCAGACTCCCAGGAATTGATTTAATTGTCTTTCTTGGTCATATCCTCCTGAATTTATCCTACTTCTCAAGGCAGACCATCACTCATGCAAGCTTAATGTCTTAAGTGAACTTAAGCAGCTTGCTGGAGACTCTAACTTGCAGATTGCTTATGAAAATGTTGAACAGAAGTGGCCCTTGTACTGGTCACTGAATACCACTTCCACTAAAACAAGCACCCATCCACCACAACCATATGCTTTCTGTCCCAAAATGTGTTAGCAAGCTACCTTGTGTAAGCCTAATGGATACCACATGGGTGTAATTTGCTCAGAAGCTTGTCATGCATCTCAATGTCAAAGGCCTGACAGAAGTCCAGATAGATTACATCAACAGATCTGATTCTGTCAATCTCCCTGGTCACTCCCAAGGAGAAGGTGATCAGGTTTCATCTATCTATTTGAAAATTGGTAAATGGGAAAGGCCCATTGAGCTGAGGCTCATTTCCAGGTGTCACCCGGGGAAAGGGAACAGAGGATAGTAATACATAACACAGACACTGTGTTGCAGTTTCAATAAAATGCATTTAGAGACATGGAAGATTACAGGAGTTACTGCAAAAATTTGTGCAAAATAAGCAAATAAGACATGAGCAGCAAATGATCATTTTAACAACACTTTCACCAAGGTATGAGGCAAATGCAAGGGGAGCAGCCGGGGAGGTGGGAAACAGAGCAAGGGGGAGGGAAAGCAAGGGGATGAGAATAGCAAGGGGAAGGGAAGAGCAAGGGATGGAGGGAAAAGCAAGGGGGGAGGGAAGGTTTGTTTGGCACTATCGGACCCAATAAAGCCATGCTGGGGGGGGCAATAAATAAACACTGACCTTGGCCTCAACCAAGTGCTTTGTTATTCTATCCTTGACAGTGGCTTCAAGGAGCTTGCCCAGCAATAATATCAGGCTGACTAGCCTGCTGTTGCATGGGTCTGGGGACCACATCGGCTAATTCTCTGGTACCATGCCTGTCTTGACACACTCTTGAAAGTTTGCAGCAAAAGGTCCTGCTGATTTTTCATTTAGCTCCACTATGATCCTGGGGTATACTCCATCTGCCCCTGGTATTTAACAGGCTTGCTCTTCACTAGGTACTAACTACAGTAATAACACAGGTATGACCACCAGAGCGCATACTGTAGTACTTATGGAAACTTGTGGTCACATCTCTCTTCCTACTATCTTTCTGTCTTCTTTTTTTACAGCTACAAGGGTAGAGCCATGCTGATGTATTGTTAGGATGTAGTAGAGAGAAGGGACATTGGAATGATGTGGCTGGATACCTACACAGTGTCCTTCCACAGTGGAATCGAAGCACAAGCACATGCGGTCCTCACCATTCACCACAGTGCCATCTCCCCAACCCACAACTGCACTATTTTGTTGCTCTGTGCTCACTTCTGGTTCACTTCTGTAATCTCTGAAGTATATGCAAGATACTAAAGTTTAAACCTGCAAAGATGCAATATAAATTATTTAGGCCAGCCCACCAGCACAGTGGTAATGCATCTGTATGTGACACCGACATCCCAAGTTTGGGAATGGACTCAGGAGTCAGAGGGCTGGCTTGGGGGGGAGAGGGACTGAGTGCCTGAGGGATGGCTCTCTGTCTCTGGGGGGAGGGGGTTGCATGTCTGGTGCAATATGGACCCCTGGGAGAGGCCAGGCGATCTGCCACAACTGGCACCTGGTTCGTGGGCAGGTGTGACAGATGTCAAGCTAGTGCACTTTATGTCATTGCATGTCATGCATCCTGGGGGTTAGCATGCAAAAAATGCCACCTGTCCCACACATGACACCTTACTCCAGTACTGCTATGCCCCCCACAGCACCCAACCATGATCAGAGCAAGAATTCTGTTGGGTGGCCCACCCCTGCAACCCTACCCAGGGGGTAAGCCTAGGGAGCCCTGCCAGCAGCGGTGATGCTGCTGGTAATCTGGGCATGTTTCCATGGGAGGGGGGCTCATCTCAGTGGCCCCATCTTGGTGGACAAGTCTAGGGTGGATCGATGGTCCATGGTTGCTCCAAGGGAATGGGTGAGTCTGCTGAGCCACAGGGGCAGGTTGGCACAAAAAAAAGATAAAAAATAAATTATTTAAAATGCTTTTTGGGTGTTCAGCAACATTTTAACAGATGGAACTGATAGCATGTTGCTGAACACCCAGAAAGCATTCAAAATCATTTAAACTGCATCCTTGTAGGTTTCAAATTTGGGTAGGTGAAATAAGGGGTTCAAGAACGCTGAGCTGAAACGCTGAGTACTGAGCTCCTCAGTGGGACGCTGGTGTTTTTTTTTTCATCTATCTTCCAGACTCCCATATATGTGTAGGTTCTACTGATGGTTGCCTGCTGATTACTGCCTTTTTTCATGGAGAAAAGCCTACTTGGGTATATAGCCATCTACATGCCTGCCAGATGAGAGAGGGTGGAGAAGACAGATTTTCGGCACCAGCCAGTGATGCTTTCGGTTCTGCTTCATTAACTTTGCTGTGCAGTCTATAGAACAGGACTTAGGATTGTTAAATTGGATTACTAGCACTAAACTCGTCAGACAAGAGAATCCTGGTCTGGAATTGTAAGCCTTCCAGCTGGATCCATTATTTTATCCAGTTGAATCTGTACTGACTGTTGGTAGATTTATTTATTTATTTATTTGAGTTTTGGTGACTGGGTAAGTCCACTGAGACAAGTAAAGTCCCTTTTTTCAGGGTCAACCCAGGTAACAAGAGTTACAGAGTGCATTAAACATTGTAACAAATAAGAGAGATACAAAAAAAAAACATTGTGACCACGTCTTATACAAAACCAGGTTGACAGAAAGTATATATATATATATATATATATATATATATACATATTATGTACAATTGGCAAGGAATATACAGGTAGTCAGCACAATGTAACTAAAGTTAGTAGCATTTTGTATGGTATACATAGGACATTAAAGACATACAGACAGATAGGTACTGCAGCCAGAGACACTGGAGGTAGAGCAGTAGGACTTTAACCAAAGTAAGAGCATGCTGCAGAGGCAGTAAGGGAGGCAAGCAAGGAGGATTGGAACTGATGGAGAGAGGAGCAAGACAGGACAGCAGGAGGGAGTTACATCTGCTGTTCTCAATGTTGCCACTGTAACAGGTGGCTGTGACCATCATTGGTGGGAGTCTCCTAGGGCTCAGGGGTTTTGTATGGGAACAAGCAGCTTTCTTGGGAGCTGGACTTTCCCTAGGTGGTTAGAGCATCTGGGATGCTTGCGTGCTTTGTGGGAATTAGAAGAAACCCATGTATTAAAATCTTTCACCTGACCTCAGTGACAAATGCTGGTATAATTATAATTTAAATATTTTTTATTAGTGGGCCTGTTCCTGGACTGCGTGAACTCATTTGCTGCGACTTGTCATCTTTGAAATGATGCTGAACTGTTTTGGGACACTATCTCATTGTCCAATTGAATTGTTTTGGGACACTGTCTGGCTATCTAACTCTGCCTGTTTAGCTTTAATTTGTCAAGCCACCAAACTAGAATTAAGTGATTATCTGATTGTTGATTTCCTTTGGTGTGTTTTTGTTACACTCCCCAATGAACATTTGAGTTGAGGTATTTATTGGTAGTGAGGCTGATAGGTTTGGGTGTGGGGTGGGAAGATATTAAGGGGTTTTAAGCTAGGATTTTAGATGTGCTAGAGCAGCCCCATACAATACTATAACCAAAGCAAGTCTAAGGGAATAAGTTCCCTGTAGATGGCTCCTAATACCTGCAAAATAAAATGTTGCAGCCATGTTGGCTCTGACCGAGCTTGTTTAATATTGGAATCTTTTGTTGGTTATTCATTAGGGGTTTGTATTTATGTATTTATTCATTGGGTATAATGCTATTTATTTATATGGATACATTTTTATTTATTGTTGCATACTCAGTTTAGGTATGTCATTATGAACACACACTGTTACATTCAGAAATAAGCTAATTTAGTGCCTGTGTCCCAGCATCTATTACCACACAATCAAGGTACTAAGTCTAAACACAGTGGTGGGTCAGAACAAGTGAGGCTAGCTAGACTGCTACCAGCAGAACATATGTCCTTTTTTGTTCATTTTTTGTATGTTTGTTTGCTGACAAAACTTATGGCACAAATCTGTAAACTACATTTCTGAGTTCCTTTCTCAGATAGGGTGTGTCTGGCAATACCCTTGTTACATAGTGGGGTGATGTGTGTTCTGTGTATTCTTCCTTTAGTGTTGCACCCACTTAAAGGAGCCAGGAGCATTACACTTCCTGATTCAGGTAGCTACATCTATTAAAAACACATACAGAGGTGTAGATAGATAGATAGACAGAAACTTTATTTATGAGAAAAGAAACTGGACAGAGCACCAGGCAACTCATTATGGTGCTATCAGCAAACAAGATCACTTATACTTTATTTATATAGCGCTCCATTCTGAGGACTTGGATCACTTCACATTAACAATTAAAAACAATATAAAAACACACAATATGGTAATCAAAATCAACAATCAAATTCAGGTGGAACTAGCAGCAATAAACTTAAAATCTATCTACCATTATACTTTAAAATGAATCACTATAATATGTTTATAAATTAAAAGGCTAGTTAAATAAGAAGGTCTTTAAACCCTTTTTAAAGGTTTCCACTGAGGGTGCCTCCCGAAGATGGTTAGGCAATGAGTTCCACATGGTAGGTGCTGCAACAGAAAACATTTCATGATTGATCTAATTGCACTCCAATTTCAGTGATAGTAATGAAAATGCTATCTTCTTTTGCAGTGTGCTTTGAGGAGCAGGTAACTTTTCAAAGAAAACTTTGAAAAAGATTTAATATTTAGGTACAATTCAGCCTATTTCCCATATACATTCTATAGAGTTCTCTTCTCTATTATTTACTTCTGTGGATATGTGCACAAATTGATCTTTACCAATTAGAGTTCATCTGCCTCTGTAGCTTACTGCTTCTTCAAGTTATAATCCTTTGTTGTGACATCAGTCAGCTGCCACGGGAGTAACTGTGATATCACAAGCAGTGCACTATGACTTCAGGTAGGGCAAATGTTAAAAGAATAAATGAACTCTTCAGGAGCAATGACCCTTACTTCATGCAAATGACTTCAGTAATAAATAATTAGGAGGACAAATACAGACGTAATGTGAAGTACAAGCTGAACTGTGTCTAAATGGTATGTTTTGTTAAAGTTCCTCTGAAGGCATTGCTTGCTCTGTAAAGTACCTCAAGGTAATTAGACCATGTAGGAAGCAAACATTATGTTGCACAAATTAACTATATGGCTATATATAACCGCCTAAAAAGTGGATGAAATAGTAAACAAAGAAGGTGCCACAAGGGCTAAAGCTATACATAACATCCTAGAGCAAGCAATTGTGATACTAATTGATGTGCCATAAGCTGAATATACAGTATGCAAAGTGGAACCTTATTATAATGTAAAATTCATGGTTGGCTGTTTTGTCCACTATATGAGATGTCTAGTATAAGTTGAATGTGAGGTTTTGCCAGTACTGCACTAACAAATAACACTTTATTGATGTTCAATTTAAAAATGCCAAACAAGGTGTACAGTGGTGGAGTGGTGGGGGTATTCTAGAATGGTGCTTTTTCTTACAATGTCAACTGTATTTTTAATCATTACAGCATTTATTTCATTTTTGAAAGCCATCTTGCTGTCTTAATCTTTTTTAAGTAGTTCAGGGGCTTCAAGAAATAAAAGGTGTCCGCTATAGACAGAAGGCCTAATCTGGTATAACCAAGAACCCTAGAATTCTGCGGCCGCAGAATTTTGCGCAGAACTTGCAATCTACCGCAGAACATCTGCAGTGCCGCAGAATTCACTCTTCTTGTTGATTTTTTATTAATATTTCTGTTTTTCCATAGAATCTGGTTCCCTTCACCTCTTTTTATATCCTAAACCCCCTATATGCTCAGGATGTGATGTTATCATTGCTATAACATCATATATTAGTTAATTAAATGGCTGCAATCTGCAACAGAAATGAACAGTCAATTATCTACCACAGCTCCCACTGCCAGAGACGGTGGCACAGCACATCAGACATGATGATATTTGCTCAACCTGCACTACAGCCTAATACAATTTTTCAGTCTTACATTATTGCACTAGGGCCAACTTAAACAAAACCTTGTCAATAGCACAGACCTGTTAAGTCCATACCTCACTTTGTACAAACCTATTTGTGCCTTTATGTATAGAGATGCCATCTGAAATGAATAACTAGTAAAATGAATTTAACTATCATTTTTAAGAAAAATAAAGTAATTATGCCCAGAAAAGTGGAATATAGTAATGTGTAGACCTGTTGAAAGAACAGACCTGTTAAATAATTGCACTGTTTGCATTTTTGCCAGGGTTACTGATTACATATTGTTATTGGTTGCTAGAATCACCTAAAAGTTATGGAGAAATGTTGTGTGCATGTACAGCTGTTGGGCCAGAGGGTAGCATGCTGTGTTTCCATGCTGGCAACTAAAGTTCAGAGATTAGCTCTGGGAGCTGGCTGGGCAACACAAGGATTGGTGGAACACATCATTGCTCGGAGTCTGGGAAGGTATGGTGCAGTGTTCTGTCACATGGTGGACACATTGTGCTGGTCTGGAGATCTATATCTCACAATCGGTTCACATGCATGTCATGGCCTGATGGTGTTACGCAGTGTGTCAGGGAAAGCAGGTCGACATAAGAAATGAGTTTTGCAATAACTCCTCTATTCCATTTCTAATGGGACCTGTATGAATGAGGATGCAAGTTCATGGAAATTAAAAAAAATTATATATATATATATACACACACACACACACACACACACAGTATCTCTGTCTCTCTCACCACACACACATTTGTATGTATGTTACAGATTACATTTAAATATATAAGTGATACACAGTGGGAACCTCATGAGTGGTGTAGAAAGCACATAAAAAATATATAAGTGATAGACAGTGGAAACCTCATTAGTGGGATAGATAGCATGCATATAGAAATACCTTATTTATCACATAAGATCCCCTCTGCATATATCATTTATTTAACAGGGTAGGACCTTAAGGGAGAGACATTTTGTTTTTTTAGATATAAAATTATTTTTTAAAATTCTGTTATTTTTTGAACTAGTGTTACTGTGCTTTCCACCATCCTGATTGCTATAAAAACTGCCATGAAAGTGAAGTCAGGATGACAAGCTGTCACTGTGATATGGTAGTTTTTTAGTGCCGCAGAACTTCCACAGAAATTACAAACCACCGCTGCAGAAGTTCTGCAGCAAATGGTAGTCTTGCCGCAGAACTTGGTCCCACTGTGCTGCAGAAAAGTAGGGGCCTTGGGTATAACTGTGACAGTTAACACTGTCTTCAATATAAATGGCTTTTGGAGTTACAGTACTGTCCATTTTAAGTGAATGTGTAGTATACAGTATCTGTGTCTGTTACAAGTGGGTTACACTGTATATAGAATTTTAAATTAAGTAAGATAAAGTTTATAGACCACGGGGGTGGAACCTATTCAGTATTTTTTTATATGTTGGGTGTAAAGATATATTAAAATAAACTTCCATGCAATTTCTTTATACCCTGCTTTATGTGCCTCCTTTTTTCAGTATCTGGGGGAGAGTTGTGAGGCTCCTTCAGATAAGTGATTACATTATGTTTTGTGGAGTATATGAAGCAAATAACTATCTTGTGTGGATGATTAAATGCCAAGGCGAAGCCGAGGCGTTTAATCCCCACAAAAGCCAGTTATTGTGAGTATACTCCACAAAACATAATATTATTACTATTATACCACTAGAATTTGTGGTAAAGATGTATTTTTCTGTACAAATTAAATTTAGACTGGAGCGGAGGTAATATGTGCTCCGAGCGTCTCTGACCTGTAGTGCCGCGGGAGCAACTAAGAAGGTTGTTTATCACTAACTGATGCTTTTGTGGTTCTATGTGTGAAACTAGTAATATGGGACACTTACTGGTACGTAGATTATTTGAAAGCATGGCTATAGGCAAATAAACTACTGTGGGCATGTAGGTGGTAGTTTGTGGGAGAATAACCTACAGTTTTCCTGTGTTCTGATTGGCTGAGACTAGATACCTGTGGTATAATTTGCATTATATCATGGATATAAGTGAACAGCCAATGAAATCGTCAGACTGGCAGTTTATCACAGGTGTAAATCCTCTGATAACCAATGGCTGTTGATGAGTATCTACTCCTAATTCTAATCCTCTGCAGCATAGGAATAAATACAATAAAAATTGAAAAACAAAGCAACCTCTTTAAAAGTTGCATTTTATCATAGTAAAAAAAATGAACCTTGGTATAATCACAATAAGCCACTCAGAGGATGTGGGTTATCTGGGGATTTACCACGGCTGGCGAGGATTTACCCACTTGGCTGCACCTCTTGGGCAAACCACTCCAGCCGTGGTAAATCCCCTGATAACCCACACCCCCTTGTGGCTTATTGCTTAAATAATTCATAGTTTAGCCTTACACAACCTGAGCCAGTGGGTAACCTCTCTTTTGGATTTTGCTATGTCCAAAATGTGGATAATCTACTACAGGAATATCTTTAATGTAGTTAACCAAAAGTGGGAATGTCTCAAATGTGGTTGTAGCATGGATAAGAACATTTTAGCCACCTGATGGGCTGAAAGCCATGTACTAGAGTGTAATTATCTGGCCATAATTACACTTCAGTACTTATTTAGACTGTGCACCAGGTTCAGCTACAATATCAATGCACCTAAACTAAAACAATGCATTTGTTTTCTACTTTTATTTCACATAGAAAACACTATTATCTTTCTAAAAATCAGAAACCAAACTATTTAAAAACATTTTTAAATAGAACCCATGTTATAACTGCAATAAGACACTTTAGAAATGTGTATTATGGTCAATAATTGAACTTTCATCTTGTGAGTTTAAATGCACTCGGTACAAGTGCCTTGTGCCTAACAACATACTTGAGGTGTGTGATTACTCACCCATAAGTACACACCCTGGTGTGTCTTGTTGCATACATAACCTCTGTGGGCATGTCTAAAATGTGGATAACCTACTCTGGTTGGACCAAAAATGTGACTGCAGTAGTTTTGTGGGGTATTAAATGACAGTTTTCCTGCGTTCTGATTGGCTTAGAAGAGATACCGGTTGTATAATTAAATGATAACATTCAGTTAGTTGGAGTATACAAAGCAATAACTAGCTGGTGTGGGTCATTAAACGCCAAGGCTGAAGACCGAGGCATTTAATGCAACCCGAACCAGCTGGTAGTTGTGAGTATACTCCAACTAATTGAATGTTATTTCTATTATATGAGTTGGGGTTGTGCAGCCTCAAGTGTTATTTATTGAAACAGAGCTTTGTTTCTTATTAAAATTGTTAAGTTATTAGGGAAAAGTGTTCTAGATGGGATTGCTTGTTGTTTACATACTGGCCATAAGGAGACCAGCAAAATGGGAATGCTCAGAGAAACCACATGTGAAGCTTCCAAAATGGATCCCAGAGCGCTGTTTTGAAAGTACAGCAGCGTTTTTTATTTAGCCACTGTACTCCAGATAATGTTCACTGTCCGTTAATTTTCACTATGTTCGCTGATCTACTGTAGAAAAAGCACTAAATTAAAAGGAAAGTGAAATAAAAAAGACACTGTGATTACAGTGGTGTACAATTACAGCTGATCAGTGGGGCACTAAAATTAATGGCTGTAAATGTGTTGCCATAGATGAAAGACTGAACTTTAAATGGAGTGCTCATATTCTGTAGTACATAGAGAATAATTGGAGTGCTCATATTCTGTAGTACATAAAGAATAATGGCGAGGTAGGTGGTTATAATGAGAATTTTACACACACCCCGAGGTGTGGGATGCCACATAAACCCCAAGAGCGAAGCTCTAGGGGTTTATTAAGGCATCTCATACCAAGGGGGTGTATAAAATTCAAGTTTTACACACCTACCCAGCCTTTATTTTATATAATTGCTGGGTCGCTGTTTTTCGCCAGAGCAATTATATAAAATAAAACTGCATTCCTGTTCAGGCGAGTACCGTCTGGCTTATGTGCATTCTGCAGCTGGTGAGACTTTTTTTTTTTTTTATATCTGTAAAACCCCTCTGAACTCTTGAACTCAACTGGGGATCCAAGGTTACAAGCATTTTTGTTTAAGCTTACTTACCGCCAAGAGTGAGTCTGGCGGTTGGGGTGGCTGGTGCAGTGTTCCGCGAGAAGATGGCCGGCTAGTGCATGCATGGAGTGAGGGAAACTGGTCACGTGTTTTCTGCAATAACCAGCTGGTTATAACGGCAAAATTACAACCCGGTTTCCCTATGGGAAAAAATGCAACCCAGTAATTATAGTGTTTTAATGCAATGGGAAAAAAAATTGCTGCAGTAGACTGCACGCTGAGGGGAGGAGACTGCTGAAATGGGAGTAGAGATAGAAACTGTCTGATTCTCTTTAATACAGAGGGTCAGAACAGTGTTTGTATAGAGATGGGTTGGAAACAAAAGTAGAAAAGATGTATGTAGTATAATTATATACATCACACCAGTGGTGAATAAATCGGGTAAATAACTCATTTTATTTGGGGATAAATATTTATTTTCACTTAGAACACTGTTTATTTAACTTAGAATATGTTATTTCCACTTAGAATCTGGAAATAGAACACAGAGAACAATGGGCCATATTGAGAACTTACAATGGAAAGAAAGGCAGTTTTAAACTTCAAGTAAAACACCAGAAAAAAACATTACAAATGACGTGGAATATATCAAATACATAATGGGTTGCAGTAGAATAACACATTTGCCTCCACACATGAGTGGTAAGACCTTCATAACTAACTTGTGGCTTTGCCACTGATGTGTTATGGGTCTTACCACTCACTAGTGGAGATAAATGTGTTATTAAACTGCAATCCATTATTTTTGTTCCCTATTTATTATATTACAATTTGCGGACGTGAAGGAAGATTTCCGGTGGGGTTCTGAGGGGTCCCAAGATGGTAATGTTGGAATGCCAGAGGGGAATTTGTTTGATGAGATAGCAGTTTAAAAAGAACAGGAAACACGTACCTTGTATGGAAAGAAAATGCTACAAACTATGTTAAATGGTGATATAGTTAAAATAATGAATTGTGTTTATGAGAATGTGTTTATGTGAGAGGTGCAGTGGGTTTCAATAATTGTGTGATGTAAAATGTTTGTTTTGCTGTCTAGTGTTTCCCCATAAGTGTGAGGGAACTTACAAAATAAATACATTTGAAAATTGTTCTTGCCGTCTTAGTGTTTTTTGAACCTTCATGCTTTTCTGATGCAATGCAGGATTTATGTTCTTCAGTGAGGGTTGGGAACCTGTTATTTATTTGGTGAGAAGCATTTGAAGTGGATAATTTTGGTGACTATTTGTTTTGTTGTTGTTTGTTTTGGGGTTGGATTTGTGGATAATCAATTGTGGGCATGCTTACAGTATGGCTAACCAAAATTGGGAGTGGTTTAGGTGAATAACGGAGTCTGGGTGTTTTGAGTTACAGTTTGTGGAATCATAACTGATAGTTTTCCTGTGTTCTGGTTGGCTTAGAACAGATACCTATCATATAATATGTGATTACTGCACACTCAGGTGAACAGTGTGCCTTCAACACCTGGAAATGTGGTTATCACATAACAAATATCATGTTAGAGTGTTTTACTGTGCTTATACAATGGGCAAACAGAAAGCATTAAAAAACACTTAAAGTGAAATCAGAGCCTTTATTTTGTTAAAAGTAACTAGTAAAAGATAACTCCTACCTACCTGTCAATGATCTATATTTCCATACATTCAATAGATGGCATGTCTGTTTATGACGGAATACAAGATTTTAAGATTCTGAAGAATTTTCCTAGGATAATGTTTGCTCCACAGCCATGCAATACATACAATAGAAAGTTTCCTATGGAGCCAGTGCCCTTATTTTTATCTCTGGCAGGAAAAGAAGCAGAGATTTTTCTGGTGAACAAGTAAAGATAGGCAAGGGAGTTTTCCTTGTCAGCCAAACAACACCTGAAATTAAAACTGTGAGTGGTACTTCATTTTTTATGTTGGCACGCTTGCGCAGCCAACATCGTGGGACAGTGCAGCTTTGTAGGCAGGGTCGCTGTTGGGTGAATGCAGCTCATGCACCAGTAGGTGCGTACCTCATTCCCCAATCAGCCTGCATGCCGGCACCACACCATGCATATATAATATGGTGAGCGCATCTAAGAAAAGGTCCACTGCAATCTGAGCAAAGCTCGTCATAAGCAGCGGACCCTTCCTACATGCTCACTGACCTTGTGAGCATGGTCGGCAAGTGGGCGGCCGCCCAACTACTGCCAACTTCGGGGGTGCCCAATCCTCCTGTCATTTAACCTCCCCTGCTTTCTTTGTGTGCCGACGGCGGAGCCCACTCTCCATTGGCATAAACACCCCCAATGCCAAGGGGGTGCCCAATCCCCTCGGCTGGCCCCCGCTTTCTTTGTGTGCAGCCAGAGTGCCCAATCCCCTTAGCATTAGCCTCACCCCGTGTTTGTGTGCGCAAGGTGCCCAATCTCCCATTGGCTACAGACACCCTCCCCAAACAGTTAGGTGACACTCTGGGAGCCCACCCCAGTGTGCCAAATCCCTGCAAAAAAAAAACTTTCCCGTGATGGTTTTTTTTTCTGTAAAATGAAAACGGTCCCTCGTAGTCTCGATGCCCCTTCCCACCCGCACTCCACCCTCTGCGCGACCCTGCCTCCTCACCCTCTCACCCCATACTTACTTGCGGAGTCCAGCGCGACAATCTTCGGTGGACTGGGAACACGTCTGCACTCTTCAAAGCCGACTGCGAACTGAAGAAATGACGGTAAGCTGTATAATGGAATGAATAGGGTTTTTTCAAGTTTAATGCATATCTCGGGCATTTTTGTGAAGTTTGTCCCCAAATTTTCAACATGGGGTTTTTGGGATACCTTCTCATGAATTCTTGCACTGTCATGGCATTATTCGGTCCTGAAAGGTGATTTCACAGTCACTGCGCGAAATCACCTTTTGGGACTGAGTAATGAAATGACAGTGCCACTGTTCATGAGAGGGGCTCTCAAAAAGCCTATGTTGCAAGTTTGGTTGGAAAAATCCAAAACATGACTATTTTACGAGCGTGCGTAGCAACTGCACAATGCACGCTCGTAAGTTAGCACATTCACACTATTTGCGTGCCAGATTCTCAACATTGGCATTTTACCACACCTTCTTGTGAATCGTACAGCTGTCATTTTTCACATCCTTGCTGAAATGTGTTTTCGCACTTCTGGCGCGGAATAGCATGGTTGCTGTGTGAAATCAGTGTTTGGGACACATTATGAAAATGACAGTAACACTGTTCATGAGCAGAGGTCCTAAAATGCATGTGTTGAAAATTTGGTGACAATACTCCATAAAATGACTGTTTTACGAGAGTGCGTAGCAACTGCGCAACGCATGCTCATAAGTTAGTGCATTTGCAATATTTTCATGCCACATTCTCAACATTGGCATTTTACCACACCTTCTTGTGAACCGTACAGCTGTCATTTTTCACATCCTTGCCAAAATATGTTTTTGCACTTCTGGTGCAGAATACTGTGGTCACTGTGCGAAATCACTGTTTGGGACACATTACGAAAATGATAGTGACACTGTTCATCAGCAGAGGTCCTAAAATGCCTGTGTTGAAAATTTGGTGACAATACTCCATAAAATGACTGTGTTACAAGCATGCATTGCGCAGTTTGCATGCACGCTCTTAAGTTTGCAAACTTATAATATTTTCACTCCACATTTTCAACAATGCCATTGTTCTACACCTCTTAATGAACCGTACAGCTGTCATTTTTCACATGCTGACTGTCACAGGCCATGGGAAATAATGGACCAAGGATGCAGTTTTTGAGGGAGCTCCAAAGTAAATTATTTAAAACGAACTGTATACGCAAAAATAAAGAAAAAGAGCAAAATAGCAATAATACCATATGCACTAGCAAGCACTAGTACCTCAGGAGGCTTAGGACAGCACTTCCAGGTCCGACTTCATTAAGTCAACTGACTCCTTATACACTGAAACCCAGGGTTTATATACTGTTCAGAAAACATGTGACCACTGTAACTCCTCCCTTAAGTCATTTTTATAATATAAACTCTTTAATTATAAAGTAAAACAATCATTTTTAACATCCTAGAGTTTTAGTTTAACATAATATTGCACTTTAAGGTTAACTAACAGAGAAAAGCCTTGTTTAAAGACAAAACAAAATAGTAACTGAAACAGGAACCGCCCCCTTTAAGGCAGTGTACAAAAACAGCTGCTCAAGGGCCGGCCAGCTCCTATAGGCATAATGATGAAGAAGCAGAAACAAGCAGGGTTTACTGAATACCAGCAGCACAATGAAATCCTTTGTTTTTATAAAGCCCAAATAACAAGCCAAAACCTCACTATCCTACCTCCAGAAGGTATGTAGGGTTTATTTTACTCGCTCTTGTGTCAAAACGCTTTGGTTTGAAACCAATATAAGGCAAAATGCCTTCGAGACAGTGCACACATTCAGGCAGTAATTTTTACTGGCTAATACCTTGTCCCACTATCACACAGATCCACACAAAATAAAGTCGCATTTTCAGAGCGCTTTGCAAAATGAGCCTAACAGGGCTAGACTAGAGGACCAAACAGCTCTTTCTTTATTTTATAAGCCTAAAAGGCATAACAACATTAAGGAAAATTCAAAAACTCATTCAAAGCCTCATTTAAAGGGGCAGAGCCGTGCCATAATTGCTAAAAGAAGTTTCTTTTCTTTACAGTGCTATGCTCATTACCACAATAACCAGATATTACTAGGGCATACCTGTAAAGCTACAAGGGGTTTTTTAAATACCATTTTTAAGTGGGAAAACATTTTTCAGGATCCATAGTTACACAGATTTTACTGAGTGCAGCATGCTTCATATTTTATTTACATTTTAGGGGAACAATCCTAACATCCTCATGTTTAATTTTTAGTTTTACTATTTATTAATGTGGGCATGACAATGGTACTGGGATGTACTGGAAAAACACAGGAGCATGAAACAGACAGAGACAACAAAAAAAACATACTGAACAAAGTGGGTGGCCAGCCCAACAAACAAACATATAACAATCAAACAGAGACAAGAAAAGAAGTACATCCAGGTCCCATTATCTCCCTATGGAAGGAAAAGATAAGTGAGTTTTCACTCTTTCACACTGACCAAAATCTGTTTTCACAGTTCTGACGCACAATAGCATGGTTGCTGTGGAAAGTCCATGTTCGAGACACATTATGAAAATGGCGGTGACACTGTTCATTAGCAGATGTCCTAAAATGCCTATGTTGAAAATTTAGAGACAAAAAATAAAATGAGTGTTTTATGAGTGTGCATTGCGCAGTTTGCATGCACGCTTGTGACTTTGTAATACTTTCACTCCAGCTGTTCATCATTGGCATTTTTTCATACCTCCTTATGAACAGTACAGCTGGCTGAAATGTGTTTTCGCATGTCCGGTGCAGAATTGCATGGTCACTGTACAAAATCACTTTTTGGGACACTTTGAGGAAATGACGGTGACACTATTCATCAGCAGAGGTCCTAAAATACCTATGTTGAAAATTTGGTGGCGGAAGTCCAGGCAATGACTGTGTTGCTAGCATGCATTGCGTAGTTTCCACGCACCCTTGTAACTTCGTCAATCTGCAATATTTTCATGCCACATTTTCACCACTGGCATTTGTGCACACCTCATTATTAACAGTCCAGCTGCCATTTTTCACAGCCTGCCCAAAACAAATTTCCGCAGCTATGCTGCATAGTGGCATACTCGCTGTGCAAAATCACCTTTTGGGACACATTAACAAACTCACAGCACTATGCATCTCCACCTCCGCCACTGCCAATGCCAGCGCGACAACATTCGGCATTGACAAATGCTTGTTAAAATTTGTGTATGTATGCAAGGAAGGAATTATGAGGTGAAATACATGTTTTTCACAAATTCAAGGCCTGGCTGAAGTTTTTTTAATGAGTAAAGGTTGTATCCCTGTATCTGAAGGCAATCCGGGATAAGTAAAACATTGTTCAGGGAGGCATTGATATGATAGTGTATTGCATCTTGGTTGCCAAAAGAAGTCCATTGGTTATTACTCTATAAACACATTGCATCAGAATCCTTTTGGCTAATCATGACACAGCACATTTCCTGCCCATTTTCTAATTTTGAATATATGACTTGATTTGCTGTTGATGTTTTGGGCTTTCCGTAAGATTTGTTTAAAACATTAAACATAATTAATCTAGATTACAAAAAGCATCCAAGAAATATATTGTCTTGACCGGCAGTGTAAACATTATATCAGTCTTTGTTCACCTGGTAACATACATACAGAACCTAACTGGACAATGAACAAGTTACAACGCTATTTAAAATTCTAGCTTGTATTGTTTATTTTTTTGGTTAGTTTTGGTGACCAGGAATGGAGGGCTGGAAAATACTGCCTATTTTCATCCTTGTTTTGGGGGAGGGGGGGGTTTCTTTTAGTCAATGCATTGTAATAGCAAAAAGGTACTCTAGGGGTTATGTTAATGGTCAGCAAATCACCCTCTAGGAGCATGTTCACATCCCTATGGCATGAAAAACAGACCTCTAACTATAACCTATACATTAGCATGAACCAACACTGGGAAGACTTGCTAGAATACAATGCCTTCTACTGTTGCAATACTTCTATGTTTTTTATGTTTAACCCTGGTTTTCCTTGTTGCATAATTAAAAGATCAACTGTTTGAAACTCTGTCATTGTCAGGAATTTAGCTTCCCTGATCAGAGCTGCTTCAAGTTCTTAAATTCTAAGAACTGCAAGCCAGATTTTCGACTATTTTGTAACCAGAAATTGACACTGGTTGTTTGTTCCACCATGAGCACATACACACACACACACACACACACACACACACACACACACACACACACTCTCACTCAAGGTCATGAGGAGGAATAATACTTTATATAATGTATGGGGAGCTCTTATTATTAATAACGGAAATCAAGAAGATTACAACTTTGCTATGCCGGCATTATGACATCACCCTTTTGTTAACCCTTCTTGAGTATGTCATATCAATGGTATAACAAAACAGAATGTTCGAAACAATCAATGTTCCATAAAGTAATTCAGTAAAGTAAAGTAATTCAATCCATGATTACAAAATCTTGGTAGCCCATACACTATAAAATATAATGTATGGTCTTTGTTTAACAACTGCGCTGAAAACACTTCTTGAGGTTGCCATGACATCTGTAAACCTGTCAAGATGCACTCCCGAGGTTTACAGTGATGTCATGGCAACCTGTCAAAGTGTTTACAGCATGGCTATTAACCAAATACCATACATTATCCTCTATATTTAAGATTCATGCAGATTTTATTTGTTTATGTAATCACTAAATGACAAGAAAACTAAGTATAATGTAATAATTTCTTTACTTTACTAATGTAGCATACTTAGAGGCTATGTCACAAATATGCATTATTAGCATTAGAAAATCTGAACTTCCCACCAAAGCAGAATCCAATACTTATTCTAAGTAAATGGCTGTGCTACTAGGACTCCCAGTTCATTTCATTTTATACTGGTGAGCATGAGAGTATTTCTGCCCATTTCACATATGACCAGTTGATGAATAATACAAGACATAATAATTACAGACAAGCAGCTTGGTAAACATACAAAAAATGTACAATAAAATATCGATAAATACAATCAGACCAATTATTCAGTTTTTTAGCTCAATCTTAAAAACAGAGATAAGGTTACATGAGGCAACAGATTTTGGAAGATTACTGAATCATTTCATAGCCCTTGAACTGAGTTATGACCCAGTTTAGTACAGAGCAAAGGTCTTTTGATGGTAAATTTTCTTTGAGATCTGGTACCAAAATAATTAGTGCATTTGGGAAACAGTTCAAGTGATACAATTAAGAGAAATAGACATTATTTTTCATCATATACATAGGAAATATATCTCATGCTTGCTGGGCTATGAAATAATTATATTTTGCTTTCAAACTGGTAGTGTGCCTCAACAAAAATGTTAATGGTGGCAAATATGTGATCTTGAGTACTCTCCAAGTTGTTAGTGAGTCAAAGCAATAATGTGCTGAGAAATAAATTGTATGAGACTGCAGAATTTGAAGATGCTGATGGCAGGGTTTTTATTTATTTCTTTTATGCTGGTCATACATTTTTCCTATATTAACCTGGTTTCCTAGTGTGCATGATCCACTGTGATGTTTCTGTTTGTTTGTTGGTTTGTTTATTTAATGATGGTTTGAAGACTCGTGAGCCGAAGGCCCATTCTAATGTAATGTTGAGTTTAAAACTGTACATCTATTTACTTGCACTTGTGGAGATAACAACCAGGGTGAAATAGATTATTTTCTTTTCATTATTCTACCTGCAACTAAATCTGACAGGGGCCCAAATCTGATGTTTCCCTGGAAATTCCTCAACATATGCAAACTGAAATCATAAAATGCACCCCTTTCAAACCTAAAAGGCAGTTGTTTTTTTTTTAAGAGGAACAAACTATGTGCCTGGGATATAATCCAGCTGGAATTGTCTTTATACTGTGGATAAAAGAAATAACAAATGTCTCTGAAGTTTAATAAAACACTGGACTGTTGTGTAAAATATTTGGTTGCTATATTTTTTTTTCAGGATACGGATTGCAGATCTTTCAGTCTTCATTATTTTAGACTATTCCTGTTTATATTATGTTGAACTGACAGAGGGACCTTACTTTCCGTTGTACCAAGGACAGCATTCAACAAATGCAACATTGAAAATGTTCCTGTAGTGTATTTTGGGAGGAATTATGAATTAAATAGTCACCGTAATAACTGCCTAGTAAATGCATGAGTATATCATGCTTAACTATAAAAAAAGAAAGTCAAAGGCACTCTACAGCACCTATTTCACTTTTAAGAACTCATGAGCCCAGTACAGTCACAGGTGGTGGTGACACAATTTCAGGGTGTAACTGGCTACTTGTAGCAGCACCATCACCACTAAAAGCTGCCATGCACAAAAAGAAAAGTTAGTGGGGGGGTTGGGGAAGTCTCCCTTGCCTCCCTGGCAACTAAGTTACAATGTATATGATGATGGCCAGATGTTAATGATTACATATTTTTGACTGCTATACACCTGTGATGCAACTTCCACAGAGGACTGTGCGTGGCACAGTGTCAGGCACCAGGCACTATGCCACTACACTGTGACCTGTCTACATCATGCAGCTTCCATAGACTTCACCGCTGACCCAACCTGTACCTTTAGGCTTGCCTCTGGGCCAGAGGACACTCTATTTTCAGAGGTAATGCAGCCATTAATGGTGGTCCAGTGGCACCCCTTCCTACTTCAGCCCATCAGTCATCCCTGGTGTCTTGCAGATTGCCCCAAGCCTAACCCAACTCCTATACAGGTCAATATCTGAGTTCATTGCTGATCCCCATCCTTTGATGACTCTGCAGGGTGTTGTTCCACACTGGTACCCCCATATAGACATGCTTGTAACAGTTGGCCATGTCCTGGGGTGCTTTGGTGTGCAACTAGGTGTGTGGGGGCTGCTGAGCATCTCACCATGGCTCAGCACCTAATTTGCACACTCATCTCTGCCCCTGCCCCTTTATCTGTGTGGTCATCATGCTCTTAGTGACCACAAAAAGAAAGTCTTGTGACCCTGCTGGGTATAACATAATGGGTGACAATGAAGAAACTGTGGCACAAAGTGGTCAGAGAAACTGTGACTGCATATTGGGGCCCCTTGTTTTGTGAAAAAAAAACATACAGATGACTAAAACATTAGACCTAGAGAAAAAGTACTGCATCTATCTATAATCCTGTAGCTGTGCAGTTATTTCAAAATGCAGCATACTTCACATAGCATGGAGGATAGGAATCGTGTTTATCAGCTTGCCAGGAAATGTATGATCCAGTTCTAACAGACTTCATTGCTTACTGTATATACTGTATATACTGTACCATATACATACAACAAATGGAATCACTTTTTCCTAGTTATTGAGATACAGGAAGTGAACAAGACCTCCCTTTTCCTAAATCCTAGCTGAATAAATAATATTCTACTCTTCATGAACTTACTAACCCGTAAAAAGCCTGCTGATAAGACATTTCCTGAGCTGCTAGAAGCTTCAAAGGAGGAAAAGAAGTATTACAACTTTTCCAATTCTCTACCTCAGACTCCATTATCTTTTTGTACTGTTTGTGCATCTCTTTCGTTTATTTTGTCACCCTACCATTTTAAACACACTCTATATATAAAACCTCCCCACAGTACTATCATAGGTGCTCCAACCAATGACATTGTTGGTTGCAATGTTGCAATCAGACCTTTTTCCACTGATGCAGCGGTATGCATGGGCTGCCATACTAATGAAAATTGAGCAGCTCACTGTTTATCACAGTAGTAAACAATGCAGGCATTAGTATTGGTATCAGGAGCCACTGGCTGATTGCAACTGATGATATCAATGCTTGGAGTATCTACACTGGCATGGTGTGGAGGGGCACATACAAAGCTGATAGTAAAGACTAGGAAGACAAAACAAAAAAATACAGATACATGCAGAAAGAAAATAGGGTGTAAGAAGACATAATCGATCTATTTGTTTTTTTTGCCAGGAAAGCAAGTGTCCAATTTTCCAGGGTGTCCTGGAGTGATACAGAATTATAGAAATGACACACAAAGAACCTTAAAAATTGTAATAACAAGTCATAGAGACAGACAAATAATTTTCAAGAAACAAAATAAATACTGTCCTTTTATATTAGCTCTTAAACTCTAAAATAGACATTTTGTAGTACTTTACATTGTATTATACTGTGTGGCAGTGAATTCCATAATTTATTTAGTCTACATACAAATATCTTTGACCCTGAGAAGTTCTCATGCCAGGCAAAATTAGATTATTATGCTGTAATGATCTAGTATGATACAAATTTTGTGATAAACTTATAAGATTTTGTAGCTCAGAAGAGGCTTTATGGATAAATATTGACTAACAAAAGGGACCAGAATAATAGTTGTGTCTTTGATCAAAAGTTAACCATCTGCTTTTAAGCTATAAATGACAGTGATGAGTTGATAGATTAGTACCCAAGTCTACATGTCTTACTTAAAAGAACAGTATTCTGGACAGTGTACTGTCAGTCACCACTGCCCACTAGACCACTGTACCATGACTGACCATGGATAAGATACATTCTGTATAGAAAACATGTGTCTCTCTCCAGCCAAATTAACCTAGATCTGATATAATAAATGTGGTCAGTAAGTAACAGTGTGCTGTCCAGGACATGATCTAGGTAATTAAAGTTAGTCATCAATTTTACCAAATCACCACCAACTTAAGATATATACAATTTGAGATTTTCATTCGGCCTCCTTCTACTGACAAAAATCATTGATTTGACTTTCCTTTCATTTACTACAAATGGATAAACAACTGTTCATAAATAAGCTAAACAAAATTTGCCCAAGACCAGACTCTTGGAAGACCCATATGTTCATAACACTAGGCTCAGACAATACGTTTTTTTAACCTAACCATGTGTGCTCTTTTAGAAAATAATCCCTAAACCAGTTTAAACACAGGCAGCATCTGCTTTACAGCATAATAAATGAAAAGTTTGTTTAGCATTACACCCTAATTTGTTCTTTTTTTTAATTGCATCTTACTGAAGTACTGTTTTACTACCTGGTCCTCCAGTTACCACAGTAACACGTCACCCTATTCTATTCTCCTGGGCAAAACATGTAAATAGGCATTCAGTTGTCTAGTATACTACCTGGTAAATAAATAATAAATAAATAAATGGTCAATCAAATAAAAATGATTTTGTCAAATTGACAAAACATTGCTCCAGCATAGACAACTTTGTTCAAAGCCCTTTGTAAATATTTAGTAAATTAAAGTAAAGCTGTAGTAGTGCTATGACTGGTTTGACATTATATTTTGTTAAATACTAAACAAGTTGGTTATTGACAGTACACACAAAGACTTTGTACAAGGGCAAGATAGACATTGGGGGCCCGATTTTCAAACAGCCCTTAGATCGTCACAATTTGCAGTGCTCTAGGGCTGCAGTGAACTCTGGTGTATCAGGGACCCTGCACCTAATTTTGTAAAACTAGTTGTCACCTAAGACCCTTGAGTTGCCACAGCTGCAGGGCTGTGCCAAACATTGGGCGCACCTGCAGAATTTGATGGAGGGGTCCATCAACACCCCCCCCGCACAAGTCTACATGGCCTGTGGAGGTGAGGGGGAGAATGCTGGCTGGAAGGTGGGGAACTGGCACTGCTGGGCAGTGAGGGTGCCATAGGGCATGGGAGGGACAGCAGCAGTTACAGTGAATGGAGGAGGCACCTGGCAGAGGTACCATACAGTGTATCTTACAGCTACGGGGACTGGCTACTGGGGGATTGGCATGATGATACTATTGCGACATGGTCCCAGGTGGAAGCAGCCATGGATCTATGCCACAGGACTGTGAATTCTGAGGGGCAGGTGCCAGGGCTGCTTCCACCAGGAGCCATGTCATAATAGTATTACCATGACAACCGCCCCACCCAGTCCCCTCAGCTGTCAAATACACCATATGATACCTCTGCCTGTTGCCTCCTCTGCTCACTGTAACTGCTGCCATGCCCCTCTGGTGTCCTACTGTACCCTTATTGCCCCTGAAGCCCCTCATTCCTCACCTTCCAGTTCCCACAGCTCATTCACCACCCTGCTAAACAGTGGCACAGGGCCCTCAGACCACCTCCTGGCTGGTTTAATATGAACCTCCTGTTACAGCCACAGCAGGGCTTGGAGGCACTATAGCCTAGTGGTTAAGAGCACTGAGCTGCAAATCTGCAGACTTGGGTTTGAATCTCCACACTGGCATACTGTGTCATCCTGACCAAGTCACTTAACTTTCTAGTGCTCCCAGGTAGCACCTGGAAACAAGCTCCAGCTTAGTGTGCCTTTCCTGATTAAACAATTTCCCCTTTCCCCCTATAGCATCCCAAATAAGGGATGGTGCAGCCTCACCATGGCGTACCCACCCTTGTGACCTGGTGCATAGGTACTTTTGCCACAGGGGTGGTGCAGGGGACCTTTGCCCATGGCATGCCAATTTTGCAACAGCTGGTGTTTGAAAATCAGGATACTGCAAACTATGACACAAGCTGCCACTTGCATCATGCACCATGGTGCAGGCACCTTGCGTCATAGTTCATCGTTTGAAAATCAAGCCCTGGATAATAACTGTTAACAGCTGACATTTTTCCACATTTATGAATATGTATTGCAGTAACCTGTTTCCAAAGATGAGGTATTGTCTGCAGGCATAAAGAACAATATTATAATTTATCAATACAAATTGTTAACTCACACAGCTAATTTAATAAATCAAAAGTTCAGTCAATCACCATTGTACTTTGTGGCTAGCGACAATTCTTTAACGTGCTTAATAACTTCCTTTTTTATCACCTTTTTAAAAGAAAATGTGTACATCTGCAGTGAAATGGGAATATTATCTGTTTTAAGACCTGAATTAGTCAATGCTCCTTGTAACGCAGGAACTCCTATGGTATGAAAAATTAATTAAAGCAGGCTGCCAGATCATATCAGTTGGTTGCCAGTTTCAAGAGTTGAACAGAGAATGCTGTGTTTCCCTTTAACTTTAGAAGTCATTAAGATCTTAGGCATGTGATTTCTGCAGAGAAGTTTCTGTACCACTGACTGATACAGCATCAGGGTGGGGTATTAACTTATTTCCTACCTGAATTGAGGAAACTTGCAGAGTACATTGATGTCCAGTGTCAGGTGCCCAAATGTCACAAGATCTTTTTTTACTACTGTCAAGATTTTCTGACATCATAATATAAGAATTCCATTGGATTTTTTTTTCTACTAGCAGTTGACAAAATACAAAAAAATGATGAAAGCATAAATAAAGAAACAAATAAAAGCAAACAGAATGAGTGCAGAGGCATCTAAAGGCCCAACCTTTCATTCTTTAAGATATACATCCTTACTAAGCACATACTCTTCAAATGGTCATTAAGTAATGGTTCTATCTTTTCTTGCCTGTTCCTCACTGAAGATCCTGGTTGACATGACATGACTAGATACGGAGAAATCTGACACTAGGCATCATGGTTGTATGATTTGTTTTAATACTTGTGATTTTTTATTAAGAAAACACAAACGTATACATTAAACACAGTAACGAAAAACTGAAGAAAATATGTTCACAGTTTTTTTAGTCTACAATTAACAGAAACCTATACCCAAGATTTCTTAAAGTAAAGTTGAATACAATAATTAGCACAGAAAATGTCTATTACTCCAAAGCATTTCACTTTCCATATGAGAGATAAAGAAAGGATATCAGCAAACAAAATCAAGCCAATACACAAGGGTATTTGTTCTTTCAAGTTGCAATTTGAAAACTTTTACAGGAGTTAAATAATGTCAAAGATTACTTTTAATAATTGATGGGTAGTTGATTTGTGGCCTGAAACATGAAAGAGTTCTGAGTAGACCTTTAGCTGATAACATACGTTCTTACTACTGCACAAGTAATCAGAACTATAAAAAAAAAGCAAACACAGGACAGGATAACATTAGTGCAGGCTCTGGTGAAATAAAACAATTCATCTTTAAAAAAAACTCTGATTACTACACTGTTTTGGTTGGGATGCATAAAGTCACAATCATAAGAAAAAAATTGATGAGACTGTTCTGTGCTACAAGTGTAGAACAAGGGGGTATATACTGTAAAATGTGCCTGGGGGTCAGATATTTTATTTATTTACTTACAATTATGGGCAAGGAAAGCATACTAAACCAAGACTCATGGGGTGGTGGGGGGGTACTGAGGGAGGGCAAAACAGCAAGATATGGCAGATACAATGGTAAATTACAGGTAAAGAATAAGAATAAAATATAAATATAAATACAAGCAAGTTATGTACACAAACAATGGCAAATAGCATGTCCAGGATAAAAACTTAAATAAGACCAAGTACAGTGCAAAAAAGAAGTAATATGGAAAGAGATATGTGAAGTGCAGAAACAACTGATTTGCAGAAAATTTGTGAAGTTTTACGCTCTTTGCAAAGTTTGCAATTTGCAGTAAAAATTACATTATGCAGGATATTTTCCCATAGGTTGTTCCATGAAAAATATTCTATGGAATGCAAATTTTTTCTGTGAAGTATAAAGTGCCCTCTTTGCGAAAACTTTGCAAAGTATGATTTGCAGCACTGCACAAGAACTTCACTGTTGAAGTTTATATTCACCGCATCTCTAAATATAGGCTATATACAGGGGAAATAAATAAACAGTACATAATAAAAGATGACGGTGAAAGTAAGGAGTAAGGTGAGGGAAGGAGGGTGCAGAATAGGGTGTGGGAAAGGCAGTGCCAGCACAAAGGAGGAAGGGTTAGGGGTAGGAGCCAGCATGGTAGGTAAAATAGTGAGACAGGCATTTATGGGGGGAAGGGGGAGGAGGATGAGTGTATTTAGAAAGGAAGGGACTCTAGAGAAGGGGAAAGCAGTAGGAGAAGACATTCAGCCCAGCGGTGCAGGTCATGCAGTGGGGTGGGATGAAATAGTGAGTGCCAGAGGAAGTGAGGGAGTAGGAAGAAAGGGGTGAAGGAGAAAAGAGAGAGGAGAGCAGAGGGGATATGCAGCAGGGAAGGGAGAAGGACTAGAATTTTGAGATGAGATGAGAGGTGCAATGAGAAAGATGCCTTCCCTCATGGCAAGGGAAGGACAAGTCAGTGTAAAGGGAATAATGGTGACTACAGGGAGGAACTTTGGTGCAGAATGATAGAAATAGTGGCAGAGGGGTTAATCCTGGCAAAAGTAAATATGGGACCAGAAGGGAGTATTTTAAAAGACTGAGACTCAGAATCCCGAGTCCAGTAGCCCGACACGATGCTCACCTGACAGACCACCATTCTGACAACTGAAAGCCTGACACTACAATTGGCCAGGACTCGGAGTTGATTATATTATTTTAGGAGGGTGTGGGGGGCAGAGTCCCTCTTCAGCCCACAAACATGGCATAAGTCCAAAGCTGGGCTTTCTGTGGTCGGGATGGGGTTCCGTTGGGCATTAGCTGAGTCGGGATGTCGGGCTCGGGATCCTGGGTGTTGGGATTCTCAATGTGGGGCTTCTCTCATATACCAAAGCAGAAATGTAAACCACATCAGCATAGTCAAACACTGGGGAACTCCTTTTGTGAATGCTCTTCCATCCCGGTTGACAGGGAGGGTGAGGCAGGTTTTGTTGCAGTGATCAACCTAGAATAACAGCTCACACATATCTGAAAACAATCAAGTCCGACTTAAATTTGCAAGTCCTTACCTTTAATGTAGCTTACTGTATACCACATAAGGCAGATCATGGAAAAGTAGAACAGACCGGTTAGCACAAATAAGCACCTCAGTGCTTTATGGTGCTCTGCCACATAATTTGTTGTGGTACAGTATTTTGAGTTTGGTGAAAAGCTTTTCATGGCTTTCATCAATGTGTCAAGAAAAAATCCAGGTGACACTCAAGCCACATCCCAAGATATTTAAACATAGGGGCTTACTCAAGGGAGAAGTCACCTGAAGAAGTTTAAATGGATCAGCCATGGAAGACATAGTGATATCACTGCAGGATATTTGGTCTGACGGACTCTAAAGATGGGATTAAAATTGAAGTGGTAATTTTTATGACAAACAAAAGTGTAAAAAGAGATTGGTGCTTCAGCTTCATATAGTCAATGCTTTGAATTCTCTTATCTTAAAACATACAGTACACTAATGGGTGGTCTGCTAAGCTCTTAGTATAAACCAGGGTAGATATTCAGCATGCTGGTCAAAGTCCCAGTCTAGCCAGCCAAAACTGCTGTCATGCAAAATGGCTCATCGGTGCTTGGCAGAAAGTGTCTAAAAGTACTCAGAACAGACTGGATAAACTATTTACAGTGTTTACATGGCTCCAAGTGTTTAGTCTGTCCTACAAGACAACATGCAGACATTTTCAGTTACAGCCACAGTGCAGCAAAAGGACAATGAGGCTAAACTGGCAGCATGTCCCAATTTATCTCAGACACAATCAGCTCCATATATCTGTTGCATATGTATGCACTAAGTGATTATTATAAAAAGGGTCTCAGAACAGCTGTAATCTGATTGGCTGTCAGTATTCCGAGACCCTTACAATAATTTTTGTTACACTGTCATCCATCCTCTAGCACTGCTGAATGACTGGAATTATACATTCTGATTCTGAACCAGCATTGTTTAAACAGCTGATGGAAGAACTATTTTATTAAAAAGCTCCCTCTTAATGAGGAAAACATACACAAGGTACACTTCTAACACTTTTCCTTCAGAACAGTTTTTATAGTAGTGATAAGGCACTCCTAGGAGTTAAGTAACTGTCAATTTATCACCCGCAAGGAGAAATATGGCACTTGGCGGTGCTTTATACCACATTATGCCCCTAGGGTGTGATTAACAGCATACTAATCTAACCCCTGGTCATCCTTATTGCTTAAATTAAGAGTTGGATCACTCTGAAATAACAGAACAATTAACTATCTAAATTGGTAGCACCCATTGCCTTTGTTTTTCGAAGAGGACACTGTAGTTTAATATGACTGCAGTGGTTATTCTGTATGTTCACAGATAATTCTTTCCTCAATATGCTTCAATACCCATGGTCAAAAACTGAGGACAGATTTTCAGCCTTAAATGGCGATGGTCTGTTTCTAAAATGATTTATCATGGGCATTTCTGCAAGAGAAGCTAATAACAGATTTAAATAAATATGAAACTCTAAATATACATCATGGGTTTTATCAATACAGTCTAATCTAATGAGCACCCATTATATGAACATCCCTATCTGATGAACTGGTAACATGTCTCCCAAGTGAACACACTCTGTTTAAATCCCAGTTTTCTGAACTCCCAATTATTTTAACTAATTTCATGTCTCCCAAGCAATTTGGATAATCAAGATTGTACTGTATTTAATTTTTTTTCATTTCATTTATTTGTTTTATACTGGTTGGCATGTGAGCAGTAATGCCCTTTTTCATAAGTGACCAGATAGATTATATATTACAAAACACAGAATACACAGATAACCACAAACATACATTGATGCAAGATACAAACAATATCAACACTTAAAAGAAGACTGGCTTAATAAAAACTGTTTGTTTGTTTTTAAAAGTGGAAATCCTGGGAAATCAATAACAGCAGTTGGGAGATTATCTTAGGCCTTATTTGCCCCAGAGCTCAGAGAGTTTAAACCTTGCTTGATAGAGAACTGGGGCTTTTTGAATGTGAATTTACTGTAAAACCTGGTGCCATAGTCATTGACAATTTTAGGGACCAATTCAGTTATACTGTCTGGTAAAAGTCGTAGTATTATTTTATGTGAAAACATGAGGCTTCTTTATTTGAAACAGTTTTCAAAACTAAAACATGTGAAAACTTGGAATAACATGCGATGATGCATTCTCATATGGAAACCTGCACTGAATCTGATAATACTATGATAGGCAGTCCTCAGATGAGACCTGGTCCTATCTGATGCAGAGAAGCAAAAAAGTGAGCCATAATCCAAAACTGTAAATAGAAAGCTATTAGCTATCAGTAATCTTGTTTCTGGTATTAGGGACTGTTTTGTCTGTAGAGCATGTCCAACCCTTGGTGAAGCTTCTTTATTAAATTAGTGACATGTGCCTCATATGAGAAACAATAATCAAGGGTAACCCCCTAAATACTTAAACCCATAGACATTTTCAATTTCCTCCACCCTGCTATCCACTAATTTAAAGGAAAAGTTGATGGTCTTCTGAGGTCCTGTGAAGATCATCAACTTTCTCTTTTTTGAATTTAGTACCAGTTGACGGCTACAAACAATTCTTGAAGCCTACTGAAATCTTCCTGCAATTTGCAATTAAGGTCAGTTATGCCATCACCGTTACAATATGAGACAGTTTCATCAGTGTAAAGAATTATTTCTGTGTAATGATGAACTTCAGGAAGAGAATTCATAAAAACTGAAAATAATTTTACAACACTGAAAAATTCTAACCCTCAATCAAGGTTCTGTGAGACTGACCTTGCAACTAACTAGAGAACAACATCTGAAAAATATCCTTTTAAAAATTTAACTTACAAAGGACTAGGGGTGGGCGAGAGTGGGATTTTCCACTGCGGTGGAACTTCCGCGAAAATCAGGTAACTTTAGCAGAAGTTTCCAAACTTCCGCCTGTGGCAGAGCAGAAAACTTCCATGAATGTTACCAGTGAAAATTTGCCCTTTTACATTATTAAAAGCCATGGTGGTTAGTGATCTCTCCCCCCACCCACCCCACAAGAACATCAACTATCCCTGGTGGCTTGCATTCCCTCCCCCCAACGGATCACCCACAGCCGGATCTAAAAAAATAAATACCCACCCCAGTGTTGCAAATGCAATCCCTCCCCCACCCCATCTCTGCCCCACAAATGCCCTGGTGGCCAGTGGTCCCTCCCGTCCACCTCACCCAAAGTGTCCAGTTAATAGTAGTCAATCCCCATCCCCATCTCCGTCTGTAAAAAAATTTGCTTGGTTTAAGTTGGTTCAAAATCAAGAGAGACAACCCCCCGTTCCCATCCCCAATCCAATTCCAGCCCAGTCCCTGAATAAAAATTATTTCCCTGGTGGTCTAGTGCCCCCCACCCTCAAACCCCAGTAGGTGTCCCACCACCCTGCTCCCACCCCCATCCCGAACCCCAGCGGGTGGACCAGCACAACCCTCCTCTCTCCACCACACCTGGCCTGCCCACTGAGCTGTCAATGAATGAATGCATTCTTACACAGAACATGCTCATTTATTGACAGCTCAGTGGAATGAGCTTGACTCATGGCAGAGAGAGGAGGGCTGGCTAGTCCCTCCCAGCTGAAATTCAGAATGGTGAGAAGAACTGGTGGGACACCTGCCTGTAATCTGGGGCACTAGACATATGGCACATGGCTACAAAGGACATTACTGAAAACTTGATGGTCTACCAAGTCAAATGCCTTGGTGATGTCTACAAACACTGAAATATGCATGATTACCAATTTGCATTACCTAAATCCTCACCTCACTTAAGGATGGCATACTGCATGGTATCCTGTTTGTGATATGTAGGAAGGAAGGAAGGGAAAGAAAGAAAGAAAAAGAAAGAAAAAGGAAGAAAGAAAGAAAGAAAGTTAGTTAGTTATATAGTGCCTTTCCTGAGTACAAAATACTTCACAGTAAAAATGCAATAGCAAAGTTAGATATTAAATATATACAAATATTAAAAAAGCAATAATTTTCACAACATAAGCTCCGTTTTCAAAGTCTATAACATTAATTAAAAAAAACTATCTTTCAGTTTACAGAGCAAATGATCAAGATAATAAGTTTGTCACTGGAAATGACACGGCAAGTCACCTAGAAAATCTAGAATAAGATCTGTCCAGAATTGAGCAATATGAGTTTTGTGCAAGAGGAAAGGAAATGACTTTGGTTTGATATAATGCTTGGCATGCACAGTGTATCCCAAGTCACTTTACAAGCAATGCATAGCCATTATGGGAGCACAGGGTTATTTGAGACTGAGGGAGCTTAAAAATATTTTTAATTACCTATTGTTCATTAATTTTCTCTATTTTATCTTTCCTCTTTATTACTGAAGGCATTTACACAAAAGCAATCTTTGCTCCCACCAGAATTCATCTGATCTTCTGCTTTTTCCCATCACTGAAGTGTTTTTTATTACTATTTTTCTCTCATCGCTGGCTGGTGCCCCTGTTACCAGCCTCCCCAGCCCCATTACCCCATTGTTTCCAGGGCTTACTGGCTTAGCTGCTGTAGTTGCCCCAAGGCATACCTCCCATGATGAGGCCACCGGGGGGGGGGGGCGCAGTTTCTCCAGTGGTGACCAAATCTGAAATTGGAAGAAAGCCTGGTTGTTGGGTGTGGAGCCAGCAGCATGCTGGAGTCATCCAGACCGAGGACCCAGGAGGTCGTGAGGGGCATATTTCTGAAGTCCTCCCCCCAAAGCAAGGTTGCAGGCGGTCGTGAGGGACCGAGTTGAACTCCCCTCAAGCTCTGAACACAGAACCGAGGACCCAGGAGGTCGTGAGGGGCACATTCCTGAAGCCCTCCCCCCCAAAGCAAGGTCGCAGGCGGTTGCGAGGGACCGAGTTGAACTCCCCTTAAGCCCTGAACACAGAGTAAGTCTCTACTGGAGGCAGCTTACCAACCTCGGGACAGCTCCTATTTCCAGCGGGATTTAGAACATTGCAGTAACTAGCTTTAACAGAATTTGTGTCCCCACACATGTGGAGACTGTTAATTTAAAGAGGACTCACGCTGATTCTGGCGCCAAAATAGAAAATTTCCACAGTGTTGTTTAAATCTGTGCTGAAACTACTGCTACTGCTTGCTCATTTCCAAACTTTGCCTGTACTTGTAAGCACCTTTTCTGGTGCCATAATCGCTTTTAAATTTGAAATGCCAGAGGTGTTGCACTCCAGGGCTCCCTTTTACCTTGCTGGCGCCACTTTTAAAATCCTGACCCCAGCATGAAAGACTGGCTAAGCACCCGTAGCAACAAAGAGAAAACATCATATAAAAGGAAAAAAATCTCAATTCTATAGCTATATAGTTTAAAGGAAAGGCAGCATTTAATCCTAAGCTGACTTATGCTGATTAAAAAGCCCAGCCCCTTTGAGAAACGCCCTGTTAGCACAGTATTTAATCCTGCTCACTGACCCTTTCTCCTTGTCCACAGACCGAGGACTCAGGAGGTCATGAGGGGCACATTCCTGAAGCCCTCCCCCCAAAGCAAGGTCGCGGGTGGTCGCGAGGGACCGAGTTGAACTCCCCTCAAGCCCTGAACACAGAGTAAGTCTCTACTGGAGACAGCTTACCAACCTCGGGACAGCTCCTATTTCCAGCGGGATTTAGGCCCCACCGCTCCCACCACCATCCTTGGTCGACTCTCAGCTTTATAGGCTGCATCACGTGAGTGCAAAACCAATCAGCTTACTTTTCCATTTGCTGGTTATACAAATTGAACAGTAGGGGGCTCATGTTTAATAACAGGGGGAAAGTAAGAAAACAAACCAAAAAAAAAAACAAAACCCCGGAAACATAATAGACTCCCATAAAGAAAAAAACATGTTAAGCAGCCAAATGAAACTAATACAACTAATGCTAACATTAGTTTTTGTCTCCTACTCACTCCCCCCTCCATCTCTTAGTAACAACTTCCCATCTAATGGGCACAGGAACCTACATCCCTTTTCAAACATAACCTTGAGTCTTAGCTACACCAACAATGGGCTAGCGCAGGCATTCCATGCTCCACAACCCTACACACACCTCCTCAATATTCCCAACCCTCTCCTTTTACAAGGACAAAAAGCCCTACTGATCCAATCAATCCCCATTCCATGCAAATCACCAAAAAGCAACACAAGCACACGTAATAATAAAAACCTCACAAAACGGCTACAGCTAACTGCACTCAGACATGCACTCTTATTACTACTACTAATGGCAGGTGATATACATCCTAACCCAGGGCTGGCCCCGGCTACCACTGCAAAAAATCCAAGCAATACAGGTCTGACGCTGGCTTCCATAAACATACATAGCCTACCAAAAAAGTTAACTCTTCTTCAAGGGTGGGTCGCACAACACTCGCCAGACAATCTTGCCCTATCTGAAACATGGTTAACTACTTTGATTCCTGACTCTGCAGTTACACTGAATGACTACATCATATTTAGAGATGATTGGGAGGGAAAGAGGGGAGGTGGGTGCGCCATCTATGCCAGAGCAAAATTTAAGCCTCTATTAATCCCCTTGCCAAACCTGAAATATGGTGCCCAAGCAGTCACCATGAAGACTACAATTGGCTCCCACGGGAAACCACTATATCTAATGTCAGTTTACATACCCAACAACCAGAAAGAAGCCTTTGACTCTATACTGGCAAATATAGCTATGCTCCCCCCAAGAAGTGATCTCATAATAATGGGTGACTTTAATGTAAATTGGTTATCAAAAGCAGCAGATCCCTTTAAAGACGCAGCAGCTGCTCACGATCTGACTCAAGTTGTCCAGACCACCACACGACAGAACCCCAGAACAGGTACACACACGCTCCTTGATCTCATCCTGACGAACTCCCCCAAACACCTATCTAACGTCAAAGTCCTCCCGGACGTCCTCAGTGACCACTCTCCTCTCTCCTGCACCTGGTCCAACAGGAGCCCTCACAAATGCCCTAAATTATCTTACCAAAGACACCTCAAACAGGGAGTAATATCCAAGATTATCCACAGCCTCTCCACCAGTGACTAGTCCCCGGTCCACACCGCCATATCCATTGATGGAGCCCTCACCTCCTTTATAAATATCTTCAATGCAGCCTGTGACAAACAGGCCCCCCTTGCCAAAAAGTTTCTAAAATCTAGGGACACACCGTGGATAACACAACCCCTACTAGACCAGATGTTACATAGAGACAATCTCTGGTATAAAGCACTCAATTCCAAAGTCCCCCATGACAGACAGCTCTACAGGGAGGCCAGAAATAAGTGCACCAAGGCCATTCGGCTAGCTAAGGCAAGCCACTACAAAGAAGCCCTAACAGCGTCCTGGGGCTCAGGGAACAAATTTTGGAGCAACATCAAAGAACTATGTGGGAAATCAGATAACCAACCGCCAACCCAAATAACCTATAATGGTACACTCTCACAAGACCCCACCTTAATAGCCAATATTCTGAATAATTCCTTCACAGATCTCAGTCACATACTTCCTCCAAACTTCTTTGACCCACCCACCTCGTCATCACACACCCCCTTCCCTAGGCACAGCATCTCACCTTTCAGGTTCAATTCTATCTCTTGCAATAATACCAAACACTACCTCACACAAGCCTTAAAAAACAAAAGATATAGCAGTGATAACTTAGACCTCAAGATCCTGTGGCTAACACTAGATGTGAATATCCCTCACCTAACTAAAATATTCAACCTATCACTATGCCTAGGGCAATTCCCAACTCTCTGGAAAAGGGGAATCATCACTCCTTTACTAAAAAAGGGTGATCCAACCGACCCTGGTAACTACAGGCCAATCACGATTCTTCCCCCTCTCTCAAAAGCCCTCGAAAGAATAGTATCAGACCAACTCACTGAGTACCTGACAAAGCACTCCCTGCTCTGCCAAGAACAACATGGCTTCAGAACAGGACATAGCACCACCACGGCACTCCTCGTGCTTACGTCCCATATCCACGAAGCTCTTGACGCGTGTGACTTAGCAGGAGCAATTTTCATAGATCTAACTAAAGCTTTCGACACTGTAAATCATGATTTACTATTACACCTACTTCCCTCACTCAACCTAGCACCAGACACCATACTCTGGTTCAAGAACTACCGCACAGACCGGACACAAGAAGTAAAAATAAACACCACTGTATCCTCAAAACTCACAGTCAAGTAGGGCATACCCCAAGGATCAATCCTAGGCCCGCTTCTATTTACCCTATTCCTGAATGCCATCCCAAGCACCTGCAATGGTAAGCTTCTACTTTATGCAGTAATGCAGTAATGTATTGGAAAGATTTCACCCCCAATGCTCTTCAGCACAATCTCCAAACTAATTTCCAGGAAATAGAACACTGGGTCATGAATTAATGGTTAGTACTAAACTATAGCAACACAAAATCCATGATTTTTGCGCACAGACAAAGACCCTACTATAGCTCCCAACTAAACATCACCAACCACCAGGGCACCAAAATTTACCAAATATCACACTTCAAATATCTGGGCATCACGCTAGACACATCACTGACTATCACAAGCACATTGACCAACTCTCTGCCTCAGTAAATGCCAGACTAGGGACCCTCTTTAGGCACAGACAATGCCTCCCACCCCTCGCCCTTCATCTGGCAGTAAGTAGCTCGGTTCTATCATTGGTAGACTATGGAATAACAATATATGGAGCAGCTGACCCCACGACACTAAAATGAATCAATCTGGCCCTTAACAAAGCCAGCTGTCTGGTTACAGATAACGACAAACTAACACATACCTGCAACCTCTACAAAAAAGCTAACTGGCTAACTTTCACAGGCAGGCTAAAATACCACACCTGCCTCCAAGCCAAGAAAATCCAATTGGGGATGGCACCCAATGGACTCCTCCCTCTAATAAAACTTAACACTCACAGGATCACCCCAAGACACACAGCTAAATCACATACCTTAGTCCCCCTTAGAAGGACCACGCTAGGCCAAAGGTCATTTGGTTATCGGGCACCCACCTGGCTCAATGAACTCCCCCCACCCATATCACAGGCCCCAAGTGTTAGCCTGTTCAAAGCCAGCATCAAGATGCACCTACTAGATTCAGAGACATGTAGCTGCACCTAAGCACGATACGCCACCTAGACGCAGGGTTGATTAGCCAACCTGAGACAAGGTCCGTTGTCTGCAAAGTTGTTAAACACTTTTGGAAAGTACTCACAAGCTTCCATAAATACTGCATGTTCTATTTGACCTGGGATACAATAGCAACCCCAAATGTAACTACCCAATTCATGTAATTTTGTATCTGTCTTATTGTAATCACCTCTGTATATTAATATGTATTAATTATTGTTGGTTTATCTTGCATAACATGTCTGTTTGCCCTGATGTGGAGCCTTTGCAAAGGAGTCACTGACTCAAAGGTTGTAATTCCGAAACTTTAAATAAATAAATAAATAAATCCTGCATACTGGTCAACATTTTCCTTCATGGTGTTCACAAAGACCCAGAGTTAGCAGTGTGCACATGCAAGCAAGCAGATGTCAGCTGACTTCTCCATATGATTACTGGCCACTAGAACTATGCCATCCATGCTATCACAGTAGGTGCTTGTGCCGCAGCTCAGACAACCACCCTGCCCTGGAGAGGGTGAGCATCTGCCGGGACCCTTTTGCCCACCCCTTGCCTACTAGTCCTCCAGTGACCCAACTAGTTCCCAAGTCCTGCACTACAGCATCATGAGCAGTAACTCTTCCATTGCACAGATGGGCTGGCCCTCATCACTGAAGTCATAATTCTTTGTTTATGACATAATCTGTTGATGTGGAAATATATATGATCTCACTGAGTATTATGTCTTCATCAGAGGAAAATGTGGGATAATAAAATAAAGTCCTAGACAAAAAGCTCTTGGTCTGGATTCACAAAGGTCAACACAGGGCATTTGTCAAGCCCTGTATCAAATCCATGTGGCAGCACAGCTGCACGAATCACTTTGACACACATCGTATGTGATTCAAGAAGACTGGGCACATTTATGACAGTTCACCTGATTTATAGCAACTTGCACCACATATTTGGCACAAGCCCTATAAAAAGGGTGTCTGAGATTTCCGCAGACTAGACCAGAAAAAGCTGGTCGAACTTGCTCAAATGGACAGATGGAATCACGAATCCTGAGTGCCAGCCAGGGGATGCTGCAAGCCCCTTGCACCAAATGTTCATGGGACTTTTGTGAATCAACGTGTACATGCAAATAGCCTGAATAATAAAGAATATTTGGAGATAACAAAACAAAATATTTTAAATAAAAGCTAAATTGTGTCTACATGTTATGTTTCAAAAGTATTTGCAAATTGGAAATTCCATTCAAGGAATCCTCTGTTAGAAAAAAGAGAGATAGATATTATGACAACCAAATATTTGCTGTTAAAGCTATCCCTTGAGTAGCAGGGTTACATACTGTAAGTTATGCAACACATATCTGGCTATGTCTCCATAATGCAGAAGCAGTGGCTGTCATGTCCCACAATGGTAAAGATCCCTGTTTATCTCTTAGACTTGTGGAGCTCTCTAGCAAGTTATTTTGAATCTAGTGTAGCAACAATAGCTACATCATCTAATGACACACTGTGGTACAACTTGAGATGGAAACAGTAATTTTCCTGTCAATAAAGCTTTGAAAACTGAATGGGGAATGGTATCAGCAAAAGTTTTTCTGCACATTGATAAATCACTACCTGTTAGTCAGGCCTGTGATGACTCTGACTGGTGCAGGGATAGTCATCGCACACATCTTTAAAGGTGGTAGAGGGAAATCAATCATGTACCCATTCTGCATGATGAAAACAGCTGAGCAATATGCCTATACCCAAGCTGAGCAAGAAATCCTAGAACTTTTTTTACAGCATAAAAAGCATTTTTTTTTGCTACTGTCTTCTAAGATTTTATGTCAGTATTTTATAGGACAGTGAGACCTTTACGGCATTGGCTAGAGCACAAGATTCAAGATTCATCTGGAAGATTTAGGGTTCAAACTGACCTCAGTCACTGACTCAGTGAATTACACTGAACCTGTTTATCAGTCCTCCCAACTGCAAATCTGGATGGACATAGGGTTCCAAATAAAAAACCAAAAAAGCAATAATGTGCATCTCACTTAGTCTACCCAGGATAAATAACCCATACAATCAAAGTACACACAAGCACTGAATTTTATGATGTTTGTTTTATTGGCTTGTTTTGTTTATATCCTTCTGTAAGACATCCTGGGAAGATTTTGTTTCTGGAAGGGAGGGCATTATGTAGGTAACTTTTCTAATCTCAGATCACAAATCACTGTTTTGGTTGTTGAGTCCCAGGCCCTAATCTCAGATAGATCACAAACCACTGTTTTGGCCTCCCGGCCCTAATTCCTACATAGTTAAAGCATGCCTTTGAAGATGGATAATACTTACATCATCTCAGCAGTGTGAAACTTTTTTCTCTCCGTAACAAACGTACAAAACAAAAAACAAACAAAAAAAAGAATGGGGATGTTGCTAGACGGTCACAACTATCTCTAAGCTATCCTTCCTCAGCAAAATCTGAAGTTTCAGCTCTAATAGTTAATGAAATTGAGAACCTACCTATACAAGCTGCCCAACTATGTATATAAAATGAGGTATAAAAAACTGACCAAATCAAACAAATTCATTGGTTAAAATACAGCACCTGACAGTTGATTATTTACCTATAAACTGCACAGTTGGTAACTAAACTGCTCTAATCTACCTAGTAGCAGCCTAACTAAATGAAAATAAAACATTTTTTTCATTAAAATAGAAAAATATTGTTTTCTATTTTTTAAACACAAAAACCCACAACAAAGTATATGTTTCTTTAAAATAAATGTAGGCCCCTGGTTCATTCAAAGGCACACATACCAAACTCACTTATTCTTCCTAGCAACCACCTAACAAAAGGCAAACAAAATACTTTTCCATTAAAAAAATTTTGTTTTATAAATGCAATAATGACAATAACATTACACTGCTATAACCATTCTTGCAGTGGTCTAAGGGAGCTTATGCCTACACATGAGACTTGCACCATGAGTGCAAGACCCTGTGGATCATGTATGTGAGGTGCCATCCCGGGAGGTGTGTGTGGAAAAGTGCAGGGTCAAACAGCACAGAGTAGGAAATTATGGATGTTTGGATGAGGCACTCATGGGCACCACACTGCTACCTGCACTGCATATCCAATACTGTCCTGGAAAGAAGGATGCTCCATGGTGGTCCTGCAGTGGGACTCAAGCTGCAGAAGATCATTGATGCAAGGTAAAGGGTGGTTGGGGTTCAGAGGTAGGTGATAGACAGCCTAACTGAGAGACTCCTCACTAGAAAGATAAATAACTTTAATAAAAAAAATTATCTGTACCCTGTAGCTGTGTACAATGTGCTCAGTAACAGAGGCCAGCTGCTATGTAATGGAGCTCACAGAGACCTGGTGGGATGGTAAAATTAGCTGGGATACTGTTACAGTGGAAAGTAAAATGACTTCAAAAGAGGAGGGAGGATCAAATGGTGTGGAAGGGTTGCTTTACGTCACGATGACGGGATTGAGGCAAGTAAAAAAAGGGGTAGGGATGAGGAAAGGATGGGAGCCCTACAGAGCTCTACAGAAACTCTGGGGCTTAACAAAGGATCCACAGGAGGCAGACAGTTGATTTGGGGATATGTTATACAGCAGCAGTTAGTACAGGATGGCGGTGTGTCAGTACCTTCAGCTGAATATATTCAATGAGTATTCATATTTGGGGACCCAGATATACAATATTCATCATTTTGTGTTAAAAGCAAACACAAAATGTTTTATAAAGCTTGTCACCCCTGTCCCATAGGTGGTCAGAGATAGAAAACAGGATTATAATTGCAAAGACTAAGGCAGCAGTGGAAGACAGGATGCACAAGGAATCAAGGTAAATAATCCCGTTTTCAATACATTGGGAACAAAAAGGATCAAAAACAGTTTTTTGGGGGGGCATTGAGAGAGGTGGAGGGAATTGCAGATGTGCCAACATTTTTTTATTTATCAACTCACTATTCCTGCTGAATAGTTCCTCACTGTTTACCAACACTCTCCATAAACAGAAACACAAAACTGTTGGCATCAGAACTGTTCCTTTTAAATTTTGTGCTTTGTGTAGATCTAGAAAACAGCTCATGTGCAGTCAAATAGAACATGCTAAAAAACTGAACTTAAGCAGCTCAGTGAGGTTACTGTACTCAATTAAAAATTATATTTAATTTGATATTTTTTTGTATCTTGTGGTGTATTACATATAGAAGGCCACTGAAAATTTTATGTGAATGTGAGCATATTGGCACCATGACTCGCAGGAGAATGAATGAACATGTTTATTTATTTATTTATTTAAAAATTGATAACTGGGAAAGGCACCCTGAGATGAGGCCCCTTTTTAGGTGCGACCTGGGGGAGAGGGGAAGGGGAGAAATAATAAAATGACAAAACATCAGAGTACGGTTACATAGGCAACATTACAGGTGCAGGAGCAATGTAGTAATCAAGTGTGCTAACAACAGCATAGTTCATAGCAATGAAATGTGGACAAGCATGCAAGAATATAATGAAGTGTGCAGTGCATGTTGGGGGGAGGTGACAGTCCTAATGGTATAGAAACAGACGCTGGGTGTAGTTACAGGTATCCTAGCTTACAAGGGGATTCTAAGCAAGAGGGGGGTCAGAAGAGAGAGGAAGAGGAGTCAAGAGGGGTGTTGACAGGGACAGGAAGGAGCAGGAAGGTGCCTTAGCTGGCATCTAAGGACTGGGAGTGAGGGGGAGAGGTTGAGGGGGGAAGAGAACAGGTTACAGAGGGAAGGGAGGTGACAGAAGAAGGCAGCTTTCCCAGCAACAGAGTATGGGTGGGAAAGGAGAAGGTACAAGAATCCCTGGAGCTGAGAGACTAAGAAGAGGAGAGGATGGGGTTGGGGAGTAAGGAGAGGTAAGAGGGAAGAGACCCAAATCAGTATTTAGCAATGAAGGAGGCACAGTAGGACTGGCGACATGAATGAAGTGGAAATACAGAAAGGGAGGAATAGAGAGAGCAATGATGGGTACAGATGGAGAGAGTTGGTAATGAAATGATATAAGGCATTGCAGAGGACATCCAGTCTGGCAAGGGCACAGAAGGGGGCAGTGCCATAGACCACATCTGCATAGTCGATGACCAGGAGAACCATTTCAGTGACCAGCTCTCCATGGGCCTGGGGGGAAAGGCAGTCCTTGTTGTGGTACAGGGCACCAAGTTTATGGTAAAGCTTGGTATGGATGGTGTTGATGTGGGCAGAGAAGTTGAGTTTATTATTAAACCATACATCATGGTACTTGAAGGCAGCGACAACCTCCACAGGGTGCCATTCAGTGTGGAGAAGACAGGTGAGGGTGAGAGCCTGACCAGTTTCTGGCTGGTGCCGAAGTTCATGGACACAGTCTTCATGGCATTGACATGGAGTTTGTTGGTGTGGAACCAGCACAGCACATTGTGAAAGTCATGCTGGTGTGTATCTTCCACAGCTGAAGTCAATGGTCCAGAGGTGTAAGTGACCATTATCATCTGCATACATATTGATATGCAAAGAGACACAAGCAGAGGGGCAGGTTGTTTAGGAAAAATGAGAACAGGATAGGTTCCAGGATGGAGCACTGAGGGACCCCTGCTAGTATGGGGAGTGAAGTGGACAGGATGCCACCCACCTGTACCAACTGTTGAAGGCCCATGAGGCATGACTGGAACCAGTCAACAGCAGAAGCTGAGAGTCCAGCACAGCTCAGCTTGTTCAGGAGGAGTGGGTGGGACACCAAGTCAAAGGCTTTAGCCAGATTGATGAATATCACTGCAGTGATATTTCCCTGATCCATCCCATTGAATATAGAATCAGTTACTCACAGCAAGGAGAAGATGATAGAGTGGTACATCCTAAAATCAGACTGGAAATGGAAGAGGAAATTTGAGAAGTGAAATAAGTCATCAAGCCTAGAGTAGACGATGGTCTCTTGCAGCTTTGTAAAAGAGGGGAGGAGTGAGAGCAGCCAGATGTTGACAGGGGAGGAATGGTTACCCCCTTTTGTGCAAAGTCAGAACCTTGGCAACCTTCCAGCTCTGACAGACAGCACTGAGGGGGAAGAAGAGGTTCATAAGGTGAATTAGTGGAGACGGAATGCATGCAGTCAAGATTTATTTTTTTATTTTGTTTTTGTTAACCGGGTACACTGCAAGATACATTGACGTTTGGAGTCTAGCCCCTCAGAGATGGACTTAGAAGGTTTAACTAAAGTAAGGGTGAGGAAGACATCCTGGGAGGAAAACAGGAGGGAATTGGAAGCCTTCAGGTGACTGGGATAGGGAGAGGTAGCAGAGCATAGAAGGGGAGAGTGACCAGGAGACGGAGAAGAGGGTAGCGCACAAGTGATGAAGAATTTATTAAAATGAATGGCAGCCGAGGGAGGGTCAGAAACAGGTGAGCTGTCCACAGGAGTGGACTGGGCTAGGGGATCAAAAAGGGAGTGATTTTTTTTTCTCACAAATCTAATTGTATGTCATATTTTTTGATTCTGATAGTACATCTTACATATAGTTGTCGTTAAAGAATATTGAATACATAAAAATCATTGGTCTTCATTTTTGGAGTATTGCCAGTAAATACATTTGGCATCACCTTCAAAAGACTACAGGAAAGTGAATATCAGTCTGTAAACTGATTTAGCAACAAACCTTTGTTGGGTGTTCTCTGTTATATTATTTGGCAAATTAAACTGCATTGTGCACTGTATAAATGTAAGGTTTTTTTTTACATAATTTTGCTCATTTTTTCACTTGAGCATGCCTCTTTATTCTCTCAGTTTGAATTATTTACTCTTTTTGGGCATTTGTACTACATAATATCTATTTTTCTCATGTTAGTTTTTAAAGGGATTTTTGAGGTGATCTCAATTGAATCAAAATAATTATTATACAGAAAAAGAACTTGGAGATTCCGTCCTCCAGTGATTCATTATAGAATCTTTTTATTAACTAGCAGCAGCCGTTGGCCTGCTTAATAAAGGCAATAAATGAGGATGATTAGTGATTTCCAAATTTAAATATTAAATGAATAACCATTCAGGGGCTACATGCTGGTATTGCATGAACCCTCCTGCAGGTGTTAGCACACTTGACAAAGTGACTGATTCACAAAGTTCCAGGTCATCCTGCCTATCACCTCAGCACCACTAGTAACCTTACTCAGTCGCTGATAAAGTTAAATTTTTGAGCATATATACTGTTTGACAGCACTTAAGAACTTTTCAGAACTACAAAGCACAAAAATTAAAAGGAATAGTTCCAATGCCAACAGCTTTGTGTGTTTCTATTTATGGATAGTTTTGGTAAAATGTTAACAGAATGCACACCTCACTTTTGAGTGAACTTTGAAAGTTTACCTACAGGATATGGTAGTTACTTTTAGTTTACCCTGTTCATTCCTATTAGGAACTGTACCAGACATCTTTTGGAAGAGATGTTAAACCAAGATCTCATCTGCCTATTCTGGTGGTAGTTCAGGTGAATGTTAAAGATCCCATGGCACTTCTCAAAAAGAGAAGGAGAGTTTTATTAAAGCACCATAAACAAAATATGCATAATCACAGGAAAGAAAAATAATAGATATCTCCTCATAGAAATTAAACGAGTATAAAGTCCTGACATAAAAAATTGTCACATTCATCATAAAAGAAAAAATATATTATAATGAAAGCAAAAAGAAAAAATTCCCAAAAACAAAACTATATATATATATATATATATATATATATATATATATATTAGCAGTATTCTTTATTTCCCCTCTCCTTACTTTCTTTCTGCTTAAGCATACTTCTGAGAAAAGGACAATCCCCTCCACCAAAACATCACCTTAGTTTTTGGATGCATTTTCTTTTCCTTTTGATATATGTCAAACAAGGCTGTCTCAAATATTTTGCTAAAAGTATCATTAGACATTTGCTGTTGATTTATCAAATATTGACATGTACACTGTCATAAATAAAACTTCAGACATGCAAAGAAAACTGTCAAAGTACTGCTACGATAATTCCTTAATAGCTGAGGAAAATTACCTAACACTAAATTCTCATATGTTAACTGTTTTAACCATGGCAAATTCCACTTAGAGACCAAAAAAGGCCATAGGTTTAAAGTGCATGCACATTGAAACAAAAAATGTTCATGTCTATCTGGTTTGTACATCCTGGATATAAGCAGTTTCTTTCCTCTGAGGCTTTATGCTTGCTATTTCCCTTTACTCCCAACCTCCCATTGGCGCACGACCATTGAACATCCCACATTTTTTGGAATCCTTTTATTTGGAACTTTATAAACTAATTTATTTTGTGAAGGGGTACATTTTTTGAATTCTGGTTCATTTGGTCCTATACTTTCTAGTATCCAACTGTACATTCCTTTCATAGCTTCTTGTATAACCATTTGTTTTGTTGTTTTCCATTTATGCATCTTTTGAAATGTACCTACATAAAAACTTAGAATTTTCGAGGCCTTTGATACCTTAGGGGGCAAATTATCCTACTGAACTAATATTAACCTCAGAGAATTCCAACTCCACTTTGAAGCCAGGGATTGCTGAGGGTGAAATAATCTGCTCAGGTTCTGTATCCCAAAAATATGTGTGGGGGAAAAAAACAACTGGATTTATTATATTTCCCCCCTGCCCCCAACCCCGATAGGCAAATACACATTACTTCCCTTTTTATGGGGTTTAACCTGCTCCCATACAGAAGCTGAAAGAAAAGACTATAAACTTGTTTCAAGAGTACTGGTAATGGAAAAAACATTCCAATGTACAAAAATACTGGTAGCAAAAATTGTTTGATTACAAATACTCTTTACAGTTTTGATATTTTCCATCCTTTTTATTTTGATACCTTAGCTTCCCCTACCTTTATAGTTTATTCCCAGTTATATTTTGCTATATCCCCTGGTCCGTAATAAGCCCCTAAAATTTTTATGAGTTCATTTGTTAGTTGTATATCAAACGTATTGCTCCAATTCCCTGCCAATTTCCCCAGAACCAATTCCCTACATTTCTCTAAATTCAGCCTTGACCCTGATACTTTGGTATAGGCATCTATTTCTAATCAAGTGATTTATACTGCTTCTCTCTCTAAGAAATAAGCCTAAGTCATCCGCATATACTAATATTTTAACTGAATCACCCTGCTGTTTTCCTGTAACTCTTTGTATACCTGGGGGGTTATAATTTTTCTGATAAAATGATCTATAGCAAAAACATATACTAGAGGGCTTAAAGGACACCCCTGCCTTACCCCCAAGCTGATTCGAATATAGTTCCTTCCTTTTCCTGCTATCTCTGGAGTTATCTTTGCATTATCATATATTAGCTAAATCTACTTTATGAGTGGCTCTGGAATCCCATAATGTTTTAAGACTTTAAATAAAAAAACATGATTGATCCTATCAAATGCCTTGCTTTGGTCTGGAGACAAATGGCACAATACCTCGTCCTTATCTTTACAAAATTCATTTACTTCCCTAATTACTGCCAAGTTTTCTTGTATGTTTCTCCCAGGTAGTAAACATGTTTGTACTGGATGGATTAGCATAGTAGTCACCCCTCATAATTTTTTTTGCAAAACATGCAATAGCATTTTAAAATCAGAATTTAGCAGGCTAATCGGTCTCCAACTTCCAATATCTGTTGTCACCCTGATTTGTGTAAAAAAAATCACTAATCCCATAGTAAGGTCAGATGGAATTTTACTTACAGCAAAAAAATAATTAAACACCCGTGTTAAAAAAGCAGCCATAATGGATGAGAATATTTTGTAAAATTCACTTGGTATGCCATCCACGCTTAAAGCAACCCCTTGCTTCTAAGTATTAATTTTTATAACATGAGTTACCTTAGGCAAGACCTGTAACTGGGCAGAATGTGTCAGGTGGCCATGGATTAAATTCCCTATTTAATCCATGGTTAACCTGCTGGATCCTTTCTGTCAGTTTTTGGAAAACCTGCTAACAAAGTGGAGGGATCTGCAGAATCTCTTCATTTAGTTTTCTAAAGTAGCCATTTTTTTGTACATAGCGAGCCAAGGAGACTTAGATATTCTATGAAGAAATGGAGATAATGGAGATACATTTCTCCTTATTTGGTGAAGAAGCTGTAGATCAGTGGCTGAAAGAGAAGTGTCCTGATGGGGAAGCCGTTGTTAGTCAACATATGGCAATCAGCAACCCACAGTAAGCATATAGAAGGATAGCGTAGAAGGTGGGAATTTGTAGAAGGGTAGATGTCTTCTCACTAAGAATTAGGTAGTCGCTATCAGGCATGACACATTGTCTGGAGGCAGTTATAGATGACCGATGTCACACATCTGTGTCATGCAAACAGTAGTCCAAGTTGTTTCAGCAGCTCACTAGGAACCCCTGACCCCCTGTCCTAAGAGACAGAGCTATGATCTACTCTCATAAGTGACACAACTGTGCATCCCCCCCACAGTGTGAGTTTGTAGTTGGCAGGACACAGATCGCGGGCAAGTGGATGAGCGACAGAGATGGGGACACAGACACAGAGAAAGTGAGCAGCATAGTGTGAGCAGCATAGTTTGGGAGGGCATGAAGCACTGGTATGCACAAGAAATGTGACACATAACATCAGGAGTGTATGTGTGACATTTCTATGTGCAATCTATTGGTGTTGATCTATTTTACCTCTCTTTGTAAGCTTGGCAAGTGTCCGAATATGATTTTTTTTTGTGTGTACCCAGGCATAACTCATTTTGCAGAGAGGCTGACCTGTCATATTGCACTTTTTTTCATTTCTGTTTTTATTTTTGTAATTTAATCTGAAACATCTGTATTTGTTGTGTTTGTAGCTGTCAAAAGTCTGCACAACTGAGTTCTTAACCTTAAATATTGAATAAAGTTTCTTCTTGCTCTAGTTCTCCCTACGTCTTGCATCCATTTACAAACTTCTTTCTTTGCATCTACCCACCATAAATAAATGTCCTCATACAAAGATATCACTATGGCTCTTGCTATAAAGACTGATAATAACCCTGACTTTACCTCTGCTTCCCTGAGACTATTACAGTTCATTGTTCACTGTATTGTGGGTTGAAACACCCCGCTTCAGTATTTACTATGGTCTTAAGTATAATATGATTCAAAAACTCCAGTGGGATTGTTAATGTTTTAAGTACCTGAATTCTCTGGGACACAAATATGTAATCTATTTTTGTATATAGGGGGCACTCTAACATAAGTATAATGAACTGGTGGGAGGGCATTTTTAAAACAATCTGATAATTCTGCTGTGTCTATGCATTGTTTAGATGCATGGGTATCACAGTATGTCTTCTTCCCCTTCCCTGTTGTATCTTATGAGCAATTAAAGTCCCCTTCCATATACATTTCTAGCTGTAGCTAAATAAGTTTGGATCACCTGCCACAAATGTATCCTTTCAGCTTTGCTCTGGGGTCCATAGATTACCAGAAATCTACTATATTGGTTATACCATAGACCTTCTATCAAAAAAGCCCTACCTGGTTGAACATCCTCTATTATTTTGGAATTTAAAACCCCCTCCTCTAAAAATAATTCCCACGCCAACAGCTCTGTCTGGTCCAAAGGACCAATAGGATGGGCCCCATGCCCAGGCTCTTTGTGCTTCTAAAACTGCTGTTAAAGAATTTAGCCATGTTTCCTGTAAAAATATAACTGCATGCCAAATCCTTTATTAAAGAAAAAATGGCATCCCTCCTTTTGCCATTTAAACAGCTACACACATTTGCTGTAGCTATAGAAAATAACACCATTCCGAAATAGTATAAAGTTCAGATTTTCTTTTTTTTCTTCTTTTTCTTTTTCCCCTATTGCACTTTTTTTCTCCACATCCTGCTGTCTCGATGTGGAAGAGGAAACATCCGAGTCTAACTCCCCTCAACCCTGGTTCCCTTCTTCTTGGGTATTCAGAGCCTCAAAAGGGTTTGTAGTGTCTACCTCTGCATGAATAACCTTCTGGCTCCATAGGCTTTGTCTTCCCTCAGGTATCCTTGACCCAGTTTGAGCCAAGGGTTGGGGGGGGGCATCTGCTGAGAAGGCTCCTTCTCAGGCTGAGTGTCCATTGTGAGTATTCCCTCACCTGATTCCTCTTCCATTGGGGGTCTACTCTTACTTGTTTTTCCTCCCCTTCCTCAGGCAGAACTGAGCCTTGGTTCTGGTTTTCTGTGGCTGTATCAGCCTCAGGAAACTCCTGCCCTTTTTCAGCATTATCTGTGGGTTCTCTCTCTTTTGCTTCAACTTGTTGAGCTTTTCTTATCAGCTCCTCAGGATTTATACTCCTGGAATTATTTCTTGAAGCCCAGGGGCAATCTTGAAACATATGACCCTAATCATCACATAGTTTACATTCAACATTGTTGCTGCATTGGGAGCTTATATGTCAACACTCACTACATAACCCCACCTCGCAAAATGTCACACACACTGGATAGGTGTGATCGAGCATCACACCTATGGTAGGCCTTAGACTGGCCACAGTAGAAGCACACACCCCTGTCTCGGCCAAGGAAGAAACTGTTTGGGGTGTGAAACACTCCCTCTTCTGAATGTCTTAGTTTGACTCTAAACCTCCAGCCCCCTGTCCAGAGGCACTCAGAGTTAATTATGGCCTCTGGTGCACTCAGTATGTTGCACCTCTGATTTAACCACTGTACAATGTCACCTACATGAATGTTCTCATTTCTAAACATGATCGTGATATGTTTGATAGTGGCCTTTGTCAGTGGAATCACCATAAAGGGTGTCCACAAGGGATAGAATCTCAACTGATTGTATTTGCTCTAAAATCGTTCAAGGCCCTGCATGGACCCGAAGCTCACATCGAAATTTTCTTCTCCTGATATATGAATCAGGGCACATATTTCAGTCGCCATAAATTGCATTGAATCTTTCAAAAGTTTCAGGTCCACATATATTCTGTCAGGTCTAATGTCCAGACCCCCTCTGTATCTGATGCAGACTGCATTCTACTGGGGGGAAGGTTCAGCTCTTTCAGAGAAATCATTAAACCTTGTTCTTCCCCTTGGGGGGGATGCACCAGGCCTGCCCACAGAAGATTCATTTTGCTGTGTCCCAGACGTCCTGGGAATAAGCTGTATTCTCTCTACTAGAGCCTGAACACTTCCCTTGCTTCAGGGATAGCACAGTTTTCCTTATTGTGCTGTGTAGGCCAGGAAGCCATGGGTCTAAAGTTATTTTTTGCCCCAAAGTCTTGTGCTTTCTGAGAATCAGTACATGCCTCCTCCCTCTGCACTCTTCTATCTGTAGACCCCCCATTTCTGTCCACAGGCTCTTCCGTTATCCCTTTAACCTCAGAAGAGTTTTCCTGGGTTGATCCAGGAGTTACTTGACTATTATTTGGGGCTTCCTTCTGTTTTTCCCTCATATCTTCTGACTCTGGCACTGAAAAAGAGGCTCAGTCCGGGTCCGACTCCCATTTCTCATCTTCTGTTTTCCTCCATCCTGCTCCACCTAAGGCAGCTTCCAGGGTCCAATCCTCCAACCTTGCCTCTACCCCATTGCCCTGAAAGCCGCTGCAACCTCTTTTCTTGCCGTTTTTCCTGCTGGGGCTGGCCCTTGTGCTGTACCATTCTCCTGACTGCCACTTGAGGTTCTACCAGGGGTGGAGCTCAAACTACAGCTTGGTGTTTCCTGCTGATTCACTGCTTGTCTCTTCATCACTTCCTTCAGTTTAACAAAATGTTTGCCTTCCTCATCTAGGATCTGGTGCACCCAGCATCTCTTCTCCTCCAACTCCTGTTCCATTTGTTTAGCAGCCATACCGATGTCCAACTCTGTGGTCCTGAATAAGTCATCCTCCATTTCTTTCTCCAAATCCACAAGGATTTACAATTTCTGATGCATCTTCTGATATTTCTGACCCCACAGATGATGCTGTGGAACAAAACATCTCTTCTTCCTCTGTTTGGGTGTCCACCGGGACCAGGATTGGTTCACCAGCCTGCCCCTTGCTCTCCTCCTCCAACACTTATTCCTCCATTCTCGCTCAGCAGGCAAACATTGCCCCCTGCTGGTGAGTAGGGGAATTTCTCCAGTGTGTTGGGCAAATTTCCCACATTCACTAAAAATATCACTAACAGCTTCATCTGGTTCAATGCCAGTTGGCACCGTCGGTATCCCCCTTCCCAGGACGAGGCTGAAAATAGGCAGAATTGTCTAGTCCTTCTTTCCCAGTCAACAAAAACTAAATAAATAACTAAACTTGAATCTACAGTATATCATATTGCCCCTCTCCCTTCTGGCCTCCAGTGAGCACATGTTCAGTTCCCTAATCCGATCCTGATAGGATCTGCTCTGTTGGCCCTGAATCATTTTAGTTACCCTATGCTGCACTGTCTCCAGTCTGTCTTTGTCTTTCCTTAGCTAAGTATTCCAGAACCTGGCACAATATTTCAGATAGTGCCTCACAGATATGGTCTTACCACCTTCCTCTGATTATCAAAACACTTTCCAAGATACTACAAAATCCTGGTTGCCTTGCTGAAGGCCTTGTTACATCGTCTACATTCTTTTAGTGAGTTGCTTGTGATGACTCCCAGGTTTCTTTCCACAGAAGTAATGCCCAGCTTAACTCCTCACATCCAATATTCCCTCCAAGGATTCTTATTCTCTATGTGCATCACCATCCATTTTTTGACAGTGAATTTACTGTACCTGCAATCGCTCACTCACAGACAGACAGTGGCTGGCCAAGAATGTGAGTGGAGGGCTGTTCCAGTCACTGTCATGTATGGTACCAACCAGTATCCAGGGTGAGGGGGACATGGAGCAGTGGGTCCTAATCAGGCAGATCAGTGGCAGTTCAGCAGTCATTCTGGGGCGGGGGGTCCACTAGGCTACCAGGGATTACATAAAGACATCGTATGGGTGATCAGGAGGTGGGGGGGGCCACTAGACATTAAGGAGCTATAAACAAAGCATTGAATGGGTGATCGGGGTGGAGGAGATCACTGGACACCAAGAAGCTGTGTGATGATGGCTATTTAGCACTTCTGAAATGACTGAATATACAGATGTGCCCTTTATACATGAGGGATCCCTCATTTGCATGGTGTAGTCATGTATTCTGTGTGGTCATGCGGTCAGCTTTGTGCAGTACACCCGAGACCTCTGACTATGGGTCTTACCCTGACTACTGGTGCTATTCACGATCAGCATGGCACTAACCCGGTCAGTGCCCCACTAACCATTTAAATATATGGGTGCCATGGTTCCCTGTCCACATCTGCCACCAAAGTCACATCAAAAAACCTCTAGCTCAACTACACTAAGACTAAAACAATGTTGTTTGCCTTCCATCAAAACTGTCATAAGACACATCACCTCAATATCTACAATAACAAGTTTAATACATTCGAAATGGTCACCACCTTTAAGTGCCTTGGTGTCTACCATGACAGCTCTCTCTCCTACAGCCAGCACATAGACCATGTTGCCAAGGCAGCTAGTGCCAAACTAGGTCAGCTCTACTGGCACAGGCAGTGCCTTACCAAAAGTGCCATCAAGCTTGCAGTTAACAGCTCCGTGCTCGCTGTCATAGATTATGGACTGGTAGTCTACGGAGCCGGTACCAATACAGCACTTAGGTGAATCAAGATGGTCTTAAACAAAGCCTGCAGACTAGTCCTGGGTGTGGACCATTTAACTCACACTTGTGAACTATACTCAAGCACTGGTTGGTTAAACTTGAATAGCAAAATTCAGTACCAAGTCTGTCTATTAGCTAAAAAATCCACCCTAGGTCTTGCTCTTCCTGGAGTGAGGCAACTGCTAAGAAACTCCACTTCCTCCAGACTAACTAGGGGTCAAGTAAAGCTGCCTTCATTATCCCATTCTGCCAGACCTCACTAGAGCAACAATCCTTCGAATACAGGGCCCTCTGCTGGCTAAATTCCCTTAACTCTGAGCTGATTGAGGAAACAAAACTAAGCCCATTTAAGGCCAAGCTGCTGCAGTACCTGGCCACTCTGAGTAACTGTGACTGCATCACCTGTGCCTAATCCTACTGTGATTAATAGATTATCTGTCCTGCATAGCACCCATCTCCCCCCCACTTCCTCCCATACCTGGTGTGACCCCACTGAGCACTTACCCCCACATCCCCTCTTTATCCCCCCCTGCCTTCCTGCTTTTCTTCACAAATATTAATCCTCAATATTCACCCCCCAGTTTCCCCTCACCTCACCCCCACTTTAAAACCCTTTCCTTATCCCTCTCCCCCACATTACCCAGCCCTGCCCTATCACCTACTTCGTAACCCTGGGTAGATTCCTATCCAGTCCCACCCTCTGACTACTCAAGCCCCTTATTCTGTCACCCCTTATCTCTGCCCCCACCCTCCCCTGCTGTCATCTATTCTGTCCTCCTCCTTTGGTCACCACCACTTCTGGCCCTCCATAACTCTACCTGCATACTCTAAAGCTCAGCTACCACTATAAGTTGCTTGTCCACCTTAGGTATGCTGTTAGTATTGTTGCAATAAAGTTGACCTCTCCTACCTAATGTATTTTAACTGTGCTTGCTTGAATCTGTATCTGTATGTACCCTAATATACTTGCCTGCTGTATATACCCCTATCTGTTTTGTAATGTCTACATACCTTGTCTATTGCCTTATGACATGGAACCTTTGTAAACGGACTTTTAGCTCAAAGGTGTTATCCGAGATTCCAATAAATAAATAAAGGTGACTGCCATACATGTCATATGCTACTCCGTGTTGCACAGATGACAGTACCTCAAAAACAGAATCTCATCGAAACACAGAGCACAGCTGTCTCTCCAGTTTCTGCCAACTACTGACCACTGCTTACCCACACTCCACTGCTGTTACCATGCCACTAAACTGAGTGGATTATAACCCCTCGCAAGCACTCTTTAGCTGGCAACAACCATAAAAACTTCTCCAGTGAATCATATTCTGAGTTTTTCATGCAAATGCCAGGTTTCAAATTTTGATCAGAATTTTTTTGGATATAAGCAGCTTGGCCCAAGCATGTCCCTTTAGAAGGTTTTGTGAAAAAATAATAATCATTCTCAAGTTATGAGATTTTAAAAAGCCACCTTCTGTGCATGCTCATAGGGTTTTCAGCATAGCTGTGTGGTGATAACAAAGAATTTATAGTCATGAGTCCACCCACCCCCCCAGAAAAATGTTTTTTATGTTTTCAAGAAACATTTTTAGGTTGTGAGCTATGAGCCTAATAACATTGGTGCCATTTGAGGAAAGTGCATGAAATTTTGCAAGCATCATCGGGATGGCAAGTTCTTATGACTTTGCAAGTTTTGTGATACCCGTGTGTCTTGATTCCAAAGTCCAGTGACCATGAAAAAGCCTGCAAAAATACACAGATTGGCCATTTATTTGCTTACCAATGGAGCAAAAATGGTTTGGAATTTTGTTCCAAATTTTTCTGGGTGGAAGCAGCTTAGCCAAAGGGTGTACCTTTCGAAAGTGTTTTTTTTAAATATATTAATTTGTTCTCAAGTTTAAGGTTTTAAAAATTTGACTGCTAAGCCTGCTCTGTAGGATTTTCAGGATGGCTCTCTGGTGGAAACAAAGAATTGATGGTCATGATTTTTATTTCCCGATAATTTTTTTTAATGTTCACACAACTATTTTTAGGTTGTGAGCTTTGAGTCTTAATAACTTTGGCACTGTTTGAGTAAAGTGCATGGCATTTTGCATGCACAATCAGGATGCCAAATTTCTAGGATTTCCCAAGTTTCTTGATGGCCACTCATCTGAATTCTGAGGATTGGGAAGTGTAAAAATAAGAAAAAAAGCATTTTTGGGGTATTTTTTACTTGTGTCTTGAGCAAAAATGATTTGCAATTTTTTTCCAACATTTTCAGGGTAGAAGCGACTTTGCACAAGGCGGTGCTTTTTAAGATTTTGTGAAAAAATATTCATTTTTTCTCATGTTATAAGTTTTCAAAAATCTGACTTCTGAGCATGGGTTAAATAGGCACTTTAATAGTAAACCATTATTTTTGTACCCTAATAACTCTGGTGCTATTCAATGACATTGTATGAAATTTTGCATGCATGATCCGTGTGCCAGGTTCTTGTAATTTTGCAAGTTTTTGATGGCTACTTTCCTGGATTCTGAGATCCGGTGAGTGCAAAAACATTTAAAAACACACTTTTGGCCAGTGTTTGTTTTGTTTTGCTTTGTTTCTTCAAATCAAATCAAACTTTATTTTTATAGCACCTTTCAAAATCAAGGTGCTGCACATAAAATCAGATATAAATATAAATTTAAAACAAAAACAATAAAAAGCACATTAACCATAATTAGGGAAGGCTAAGTTAAATAAATATGTTTTTAGCTCAGTTTTAAACCTATCGAAGGTCAGGCATTCTCTTAACTGATGAGGTAGAGAATTCCACAGTGTTGGAGCCAAAAAAGAAAAAGCATGGGCACCAGATGTTTTTAATCGCACCCTGGAAATCTCTAGCAATCCCTTGTTGGCGGAACAGAGAGGACAGAGGGGGCAGTAGGGTACCAGGAGGTTTTGCAGGTAACCAGGTCCCTGATCATGTAGGGCTTTAAAGGCCAGTAAGTCAACCTTAAAAGTGATCCACCACTGAATAGGCAGCCAGTGCAGTTCACAGAGCACAGGCGTAATATGTCTGGACCTAGAAGTCCCAGTCAAAGATCTGGCCGCCGCATTCTGAACCAGCTGCAAGTGGTGGATATCAAGCCCTGGAAGCCCTAAATAGAGCGAATTGCAGTAATCAAAGCAGGTAGTGATGAGGGCAGAGACCAATGTTGGAAGATCATCTAGAGGAACCAAGTGTTTCACCTGGGTGATATTCCTCAGGTGGAAAAAAGAGGATTTGATGACAGCCAACACCCGAGTTTTCAGTGTCAAACCATCATCAAAAATAATGCCAAGGTTACGCACTCAGTCTAAGATAATGAGCTGTATGCCATCGATCGAAAGACCTGATGCTTGTCCAGCTCCCAAACCCACCCCTGGACAACCAGGGTCCACTACCAACACTTCAATCTTGTCTGGATTCAGTCTCAGCCAGCTAGTACTCATCCAGGTTCTGATCTCGGTAAGGCAGTTATTTATCACAGAGAGTGCATCATTCTGTCCAGGCAGAAAAGACATATAAAGTTGAGTATCATCTGCATAGCAGTGAAAACTCAAACTGTATTGCCTGATGATATCTCCCAATGGCAGCATGTACACTGCAAACAACATGGGGGACAAAATGGAGCCCTGTGGCACCCCGCAGGGCAGGGAGTGAGTGCCAGATGAATAAATTCTGGTGGCAACTCTCTGAGACCTGTCCGTGAGGAATGAGTGAAACCATTTGAGGACTGTACCAGACAGCCCACAAAGAAGCTGCAGGCACTCCAGCAGCACACCATGGTCTACAGTGTCAAATGCTGCAGAGAGATCAAGAAGGACCAGAATGGCATGTGCCTTTCAATCTCTTGCCATTAGGAGGTCGTTCAATACTTGGACAAGTGCAGCCTCCATGCTATGCTTCTTCCTAAATCTGGACTGGAGAGACCTTGTGAGTTGTAAGGTGGTCATCCAGTTGCAGTGCAACCACCTTTTCAATAACCTTACCAACAAATGGCAGGTTAGAGATAGGCCAGTAGTTAGCTAGACAGTCTTGGTCCAAGGAGGATTTCTTAAGGAGTGATAGAACAACTGCTTTCTTAAGGGGATCTGGAAAGACCCCCCCACCAAGAACCTCCAGACAATTTCAACAAGGATTGGGTAGATAACATCTACACATCCCACTAAGAGGGGTGTAGGGCCCGGATCCAAACTACAGCTGGTTGGTTGCAGTGTCTGGATGATCTTCACAATGTCTGTGAATTCAGGCTGGCAGAAATCTGACCAGGTAGACCAAGGGCATGCCGCTTCCTGACGATCACCACAATCCCTCTTAGGAGAGGCCGGGCAAATGCCAGACCTGATGCTGGCAACCTTATTTGCAAAGAATTGAGTGAACTCGTCACATTTCAGCTGAGAAAAGGCTTCTCTGGGCTGGAGACAGATTGGATTGAACAATCTGTCAACAGTCTGGAAAAGTTTAACTGGGCAATTTTGGGCAGCAGAAATCTCCCTGGACAAGAATTCTGCCTTCTTACAGGTGATTTCTGACTGATAGCCATCATAATGTGCCATCAGCCTAAGCCTGTCAGCATCAAGGCCGGACTTTCTCCAGGCTCTCTCCATCCTTCAACCAACTCGCCTCAACTCCTACAAGGAACCATCAAACCAAGGGTTCCTTGGGTAAAGGGTGAGGGGCTGAACATGAACAGGAGCAATTTTGTCCAGGGCATCTCCCACAGCCTTATTATAGGCCAATACGAGATCACCTGACTCATGCATTCACCCGACAAACCCGATAGGTCCAGCACTGCTGAGAGTTCACTAGGGGTAACTCCCCTTAAAGGGTGGTACTGAACCATCTCTGTAGGGCAGACCTATTTGGGGGGGACCCTGAAGCTGAACCTTGTGGTGTGATGGTCAGACCAACTGACTGGTTCCACCTCCAAGTCAGTTATCTCCTTGCCCAAAAGAAAGATCAGATCCAGTGAGTGACCCCCTACATGGGTTGAGGAGGTAACTACCTGTGTGAGGCCCAGTGCTGCCATCAGCTGGAGGAGATTTTGACCAAAATGCAAGCGTTCTTGCTTGCATCTACAGCAAAAACAGTTAAATTCCAACATTTTCAGTGTAGAAGTGGCCTGGACCAATTATCTGTCTTTCAAAGATTTTGTGAAAAAAACATTAATCAGTTCTTGAGTTATAAGGGTTTAAAAGTTTTGTTTCTAAGCGTACTCAATAGGTTTTTCAGGATATCTGTTTGTTATTATACAGGTGTGGTAGTATCTGTATAGTTAAGGTTGAGCAGGATTTTTGCACCTGAATAACTTTAGCACAATTAAATGCAAATGCATAACATTTTGCATGTTCAGCCTGGGTGGCATGTTCTTCTGACTTGATGAGTTTCCTGATAGAAACATAGAAACATAAAATTTGACGGCAGATAAGGACCGCTTGGCCCACCTAGTCTGCCCATTTTCCTACCTAACAGATAAGCTGCAGATCCTAGTTAACCAACAGCTTACTTCCTCCTTCCCCTCACTAGGACTGCCTTATGTCTGTCCCATGCATTCTTGAATTTCCCCACTCTACTTGACTCCACAACCTCCTCAGGGAGGCTGTTCCATGCATCCACAACCCTCTCCATGAAAAAATACTTCCTCACATTACCTCTGAGCCATCCCCCCTTATGATGGTTCCTTTTCTGGATTCTGAGATGCAGAAATTGAAAAACACCTTTAGAAATGCACATTTGGCCATTTGTGTGCTCACCTGTGGAGGAAAAATGGCAAGGCAAGGCAAATTTTATTTAAAAGATGCTCAATTCTGGATGCTCTGGGCACTGTACATAAAACCAACACAAAACAACATCAATAAATAGCAATAATCATAAAACTACAATACTAATTAAATAAAAAATCAGTAAATAAAGAAATAATGCGGGACAAGCAATGTAACAGGTCAGAACAGGGTGATATTTACAGAACTGGGTCAGGAAAAGCCTACGCAAACAAGAAGGCCTTGAGGCGTGCCTTGAATACCTCCACCGAGGGGGCCTCCTTTATAGATGGAGGGAGTGAATTCCACAGGACTGGGCTGACAACACTAAAGGCTGTGTCGCTGGCAGTTTCAGCCTCATCCTGGGAATCGCAAGGAGGCCCCTCGAGGAGAAATGGAGGGAGTGGACTGAGGTAGCAGGCGTAAGAAGGTCCACCAGGTAACCAAGGCCCAAACCATGTAGGGCCTTAAAGGTGAGCAAGCCCACCTTAAAGAGGATCCTTCACCTGACTGGCAGCCGATGTAGTTCATGCAGCACCAGGGTGACATTGCAATACTTCGACTGCCATTTAAAATGACTTGGAATCTTGTTCTAAATGTTTCTAGGTAGAAGCAGCTCAGCCCAAAGGTGTGGTTTTTGAAGGTTTTGTGAAACAATATTAATCAGTTCCTGAGTTGTAAGATTTTAAAATTTGGCTTATGAGCATACTCAGTAAGGTTTTCAGGATAGCTGTCATTCCCAAAAATGAACTTATGATTTGGAATTTATGGTTGTGAAGCAATCTTTATTTCATGAGAAAATTATTTTTATGTTCATGAGAAAAATTGTTAGGTCATGAGTGCAATTATCTTGTTTTTTTCATCTGGGAAAAAAATTGTAGAAACTCATAACAATAATGATTTTCTGAAAAACAAACACCTTAACCAAGCTTAACAGGACCCATTTAGCTTGATTTCTGAGATCTGTGATGAACAATGGCCCAGAAATACATTTTTGGGGACCCTGAAAATATTAGGTCACTGGCTTAGCAAGGTTGCTGATTCTTGTGTCATGAGTCGAGTATTTTTAGGTCACGAGAAAGTGCAAAAAAAATAATTTCTGGCTCACAACCTAAGAATTTGAAATTCTTGAAAATTAAGTTTCATGTTGCAGACAAAAACTTCTTGGCTCACAACATTAAAATTTGTACTAAAAGCAGGTTATCAAGTGTATGTTGTGAACCAAGAATGTTAACATTGTCAGAAGCTGCGACTAAAGGATACAGGCTCAAGATATAGAATTGTGGACTTTGTACCCCCAAATCAAGTGTTTCTTATAACTCTGCTAATTTTTAACAATTTTTCACCAAATGTTCAACAGTCTTACCTTTTAAGGCCCTTAGACAAACATTGTGGGTGACAAGTAGAACTTCCACCTCTAAACGTGCTTTTATGTTGTAACGCCATAAAAAACATTTAAAAGGTTGTATTACAAGTCCATCACTCCCACGGCTGTCATTGAGGCTTAAAATATAAGTTCTGAGAATTTGGGACATAAATATTGAACAATGAGATGTGACCGCAGTACAATTGTGTTAGTGCACTCATAATGCTCTACTACAGGATTTGTGTAGAGCCCAAAATGTGCTACGCAATTTGTGTACACATGTTATGGCCCATACATACATCAAGCTAACATATGTAAGGCTGTAGTATGATATTTGCCGAAGGACCTGAATGTATGTCTTGCAGTGCACATGTGTATCTGTGGGTGCAGAAGCACTGGCCCCACAGGATCCTGAACTTCTGTAGCCAGCAGTGGATGTGTATGTCTTGTAGTGTGCATGTGTGTGCATGGCTGCAGAAGTGCTGGACCCTGATCATGGTTGTCTTTTGTGTCATCTGGAAACAGTTATATATTATTCTAATTACCTGATGTCCAAGAAAATTAAACATGACCTGATGCTTTGCTCAAGGCCCATGAGGCATGGGCAATGAAATAAATATATGATCTTGCACTCAAGCCTGATCTCTTGCTTCAGGGCCCTGTGTTAAGAAAGTTGTGACTTATTCTGTTGGCCACATAGGCCAGACCTATTTCTCCACTTCAAAACAGTGTATGCCTATGAGGCACATGCTTGGAGCTGTACCTTGTGCTTCAGGCAAGCATAAGGCTAGGAGTGGGGGGAGGAAGTGGACATTAGGGTTAAAAAAAAAACATGAAACACCCGACCACATAATCAACAATACTTGTGAGAAAAAAACTAATATTTTCATTTCCTTTCTTTTTGCAATTTGTGTTCTTCAACCCTAATGTCTGCATTAACATAGTTTCTTTTTGCAATCTATCAATCTATCTATCTGTCTATCTACAGTCTCACCTGGCCACTTGCGCTGGTGCAGTGCCACTGCACCATGCGCACTGCGGGTGGCCAAGGAGCTATATTCAATGATGCTATGCCATGGCACAGTTCCATTGAATATCATCCTGTCAATGCCCCTGTGCATCCAAGTTGCGCTGCGCCCAGGCTTTGCATCCACAGCCTGGCGGGCACAGTCTGAATATCCCACCCCGGGTATATAACATCCACCGGGATGTTTCTATCTAAACTTATACTGACCACCTCATAAAAGGTTATAAGATTTGTTGTAGTTGATCTCCCCTGACTAAAGCCATGCTGAGTATGATCTTTTAGTCCTTTTGAATAAATTTTATTTTCAATCTTGATTTTCAGCAATTTTTCAAATAGCTTACAAATGATTGAGGTCAGGCTTATTGGCCTGTAGTTCATAGTAATTTTTTATCACCTTTTTGTGAATTGGCACTACTACTGCCTTCTTCCTATCTTCTGGGACTTGAGCAGTTAAGAAAGATTTATTAAATACAATGGTTAGTGGAATTGTTTTTGATTTAACCATATTTTTTATAAACACTGAATTTATCTGATCTGAACCTGAAGCCGTATTGATTTTTAAGGTTAGAACTGTTTTTTCTATTTCTTCAGGCATAATATCTAAATATGGGTCAGCAGAATAGGGCGTTTTTTTTTACTATCTTTCACTGAGAAAACTGACCCAAAATATGTATTGAATGAATTTGCAATTTGTTTTCTGGATTTTAATTCCACACCATTTTCATGTATACTTCCAACTGAATTATCATTACCCTTGTTTGAATTTACATAAGACAAGGAAGCCTTTGTATTTCCTTCGGTTACAAACAGTTTAAATTCAATTTTTTTCTCTCATTTTTGATCACGATTTTGGTTTTCTTTAACTCAAGCCTATATACATGTAAGTTCTTAGTTGATTTTACTGTCTTTCATTTTTTTAAATGCCTTCTCTTTTTTTTAATTTGTTTAATAATACTGCTTGTTAAAAAAAATGGTAGTTTACCCTTTCTATTCCTTATTTGTTTTAATGGAATATATGTTAATTCCAAATCACATATTATTTCCTTAAATGCCAACCAACTTTGCTCTGCATCAAGATCTATCATCATGTCAGACCAGTTATAGGCAAGTAATGCATTATTTATAGACTGATAATCTCCCTTGGCATAATTATATTTATAGGTACAATATTATCTTTGACAAGTGTTGTTTGGTAATTCAATGAAAAATAAACAATGTTATGGTTGCTGTTGCCAATGGGACTGGCTATTGTTGGCTGAGAAATATCTAACGCAGTATTTGAAAATACCAAATCAAGTATATTATCAAATATAGTATTGTCCCGTGTTGGTTCAGTGACCATTTGCTCTAAACCTAGGGTAAGACATGCGTCAAGATAACATAACTCTGTTTTTGAAGACGCAGTCAAATTACTCCATTCTACCCCTGGTAAGTTGAAGTCTCCCAGGATTAGTACATCTTTGTTTTTGTCACCTGTGTCTTTTATAGTTCTTAACAAATTGTTATCATAATCTTCCCCCAGAGCAGGTGGTCTATAGATATTCCCCGCTTTTTTTATTAGCATGTTCAATATTTATGTAGCAACCTTCAATATCTTTCTGGTAATCTCCCATGTCTGCTATCTCTAGTGATTTTAATGATTTTTTTTTATATAAATACAAACTCTACCCCCTCTTTTATTATGTCTATTCTTTTTATAGAGCTTATAGCCTGGGATGTTATTATGCCAGTTGGACGTATCATCCCACCAAGTCTCTGTGATAGCAGCCACATCAGTATTATGCTGCATCAGAAGACCTGCCAGTTTACTTACTTTATTTAGATTTAGGTTTCTAGCATTACGCATAAGAAATTTAAGATCAGCATTAGACCTAACTGACTTCTCAATTTCTGTCCCTGTATGCCCCTTTTTCGTTAGTTTAAATGTATAGATATTTCAGAAACAAAACTCTTCCCTAAAATGCGACTACCCCTTTTGCTCAAATGTAGCCCATCCCAGCTATACAATGAATCATTATTGTCAAATTGGTCCCAATGAGTGATGCAATTATTATTTTTTTTTTTTTTGAGGCACCACTTCCTTCATTTACAGAGTTTATCTTTTGTGAAAGGTTTGGTGTGGCTTGGGGCACTGGTAGAATTTCTAATAGGCAGATCTTACATCCTACTTCCCCTAGTGTTTCAGCAAGGGATATATAACTATTCTTAATATCTTCCCTTGTGAATTTAACTGCATCATTAGTCCCTGCATGAATAATTACCAGAGGATTTACTCCAGCATTTTTTTTAACTTTAGAAACTTCTCTCTGGATGTCTCTAATCCAGGCTCCTCTGTAGCTAGAGCATGTTCTATTTAATTTTCCCACCTTGCAAACAATACTTTCCATGTGTTTTGTAATGGAGTCTCCTAAAATAACAACCTGCCTTGCCATTGTAGGTTTAGGATTGTCTGGATTATCATAATCCATATCATGAGTGCTATCCCTAGTGATCTGGTCATCAGGTTCAATGTAGTTAGTACTGGCTGATTTTCATGTATTTATAGCCCTTTGTCTATTACTTTCCCCAGAATTAACTATTGAACTCTGATCACTACAATGGACTTGGGCAACGGTAACTATTGTAGAGTTTGGTGCTATAGAACTGATGGAATTTGGGACTTCTTTTACTTTCTCTTCTGTTACCTGATTCATTTGTGAATTTGTTATAGCTGGATCACTGGGTACAGGATCTACAGTACTAATAACATCAGTTCCCATCGATTCATCTGAAGAATCCTGTGGTTTATCCATCTGACCTAGGGGATGCTGTACTCATCTATCCTAATCATCCTCAATAAATACTAAGGGTGAAAATGAATTTTGAAGGGGCAGGCTAAATTCCATACATCTCCTACCTTTCTTTTTTTTATTAGCATTTACAACAGGACTCTATTAATTTTCATCTGGACTATCATCCTCCCTTCCTCTCTTTAGTGAGTCATCATTTTGTTTATTTGGGCCAGGGGGTGCATAATTACTTGTTATGACTTGATCTTGCAAAACAGAAGCTCTCTGTCTTGCTTTTTGTAGTTTCTGTACTTTGTTTTCTAGTTCATTTATTCTAGTTTTTAATACTTCATTTTCTATACATTGTGAGCATTTTACACCCTCAAAACCTGAGCTAGATTCAAGGAGAAGTTCCTATATAAAATGCACATCATTACCACTTCCCCAGTGCTCAAGGTCACAAAGCCCTCATTTATATCCATCTTGGCTGATAATATTATGCTCCCAGTACTTATTTAACAAGAGTGGAATTTCACTGTCTACTGCCACTATTCACCTGTCTTCTGCTGACAAAGCCCTGATCACTCTGTGGGCTCTCAAATGGCTCTGTTACCGGTAACCAGTTGACTTTTCTTGGTTCCGTATCAGCGTGAGTTTAGATAATAAAAATGTACAGCTATTACTATGACAGATTACAATTTCCACTCCTGCGAAGAGTACCTACAGAAATTTCTACTCTGTATGGTGTACAAAACAATCAGCAACACAGCACTTGTTTATTTGGTTACAATAAAAGCTGCAGACACCTCCAGTGTCTCACAATCTGCTCTGGCCAGCAGGGAAACAGTAAACTAAGAGGAAACCCCAAGGCTCAACCTGGTGATTTAAATGAGTACATGCACAATATTTCATGTAGTTGGAAATAGCCAATGCCTGTTTATTTAACATGCTGTAAACTCAGCAGTAATTTCAGTTGTGTACTTTTCTTCAAATACTGGCGGTACATCTACCTGCCTGAACTCTAACTACTATCAGATTGGCAGCTTACCTTGTCCTAGTGTTTGTCTATAGGACTAATTGGGTGTCCCTCTTTACCCTCCAAACACTCAAGACATGCGCAGACATGTGTGCCTTTGCATGTGTCTTTGCGCATGTCTTTGCGTGCGCTGACACACGCTTGCCCTGCTCACCACAGGGTGCACCTATATGCAGGTAGTGTGATCCAGAAATAGATTCTGGGGGTCACGGAGCAAGTATGAACAAAGTTCTCAAATTAAAAGTTTAAAACACAGTTTAAAACACAGTATTTTCTCCCCAGCGATTTGTTTAGCACTGTAAGTGCCGTATTAGCTCCCAAAAATTATAATATCACACCAGCTGTGAGTTGTAGTCCTCAGCTATTCCTGAGGGACTACTACTCCTCTTCCTGCCTTAATTCAAGCAGAGCTCGAATTACTTCTCTGCCTGCTTCTCTGACTTCCACTTTTGCCGCCTCACCCCACACCCCCAGTGGGATCCAATCAGCTGCTACCTTCCTTGGCAGACTGGGAGTCAAATTCAAATTGGTGGGGAATGGAAGGAAATGCACCTGGATATCCTCAAAGAATATGGGGGAAGTGACTTCATCTGCCCAATGGGGTCTCGCTTTTGCTTATGTGGTCTCTCCTAGCCCAGAGACACCAGACGTGAGCCAATACCACCTTGCAGGATGCAACTAGGCTCCTAATGCCTCCCTTTCCTTCTGGATCAACACATAGCATAGATGTGTCCATCATGGAAGGACAAAGTGGGGAGGTCTGTCACTGCAAATAACAACCCTTCCTTTGCAAAGATGGGATACATTTCATAGCATAGGATGTTGGTTCCACCTCCTGCTGGCCCAATGTGGTGGTACTGAATTCTGACACCAGCCAAGGAATTTTGAAAGGTACTTAGTATTTTTTGTGTTGCTTGCATGCATGCGCTAGAAACACATTGCTTTCAGCAGTTAGAGAGAATGCCTAAATGTGTCACGAAATTTGGGTCATGTCACCACGCAATCAGCTGTTTTGGTGCATTACAAGCTACCAAAACAGCTGATTGGTGTCCCCATGGTGACTGCTTCTCTGTTGGCCTCTCATAGTCTCCAGAAAGCCAATGGAAAACCACCACCCACCATTCAGTGTGCCTTCCAAACTTCCAATATGGGGTTCTTGGGATCCCACTTCATGAACTCGGTCACTGTCATTTTGTTATTCGGTCCCAAAAGGTGATTTTGTGGTCATTGCACGGAACCACCTTTCAGGACTAATTAATGAAACTACAGTGTCACAGTTCATGAGGTATGCCCCCAAAAACCCTATGTTGAAAATTTGGTGAAACAATTCCCAAAATTGACCGTTTTATGAGCATGCATGGTGCAGTTCCTATGCAGGCTCATAACTTTGAGCATTTTTAATATTTTCACTCCAGATTTTCAACATTGCCATTTTACCACACCTTCTTACGAACAGTACAGCTGTCATTTTTCACATCTTGCCCAAAATGTGTTTTCACACATGTAGCACACAATTGAATGGTCAGTGTGCAAAATCAATGTTCAGGATAGATTGAGAAAATCACAGTGACACTGCTCATGAGGTAGGCCTCCAAAAACCCTATGCTGAAAAAGTTGGTGAAAAATTTCCCAAAAATGACCATTTTATGAGCGTGCATTATGCAGTTCCTATGTATGCTCATAACTTCGAGCATTTGTAATATTTTCACTCCATATTTTCAACATTGCCATTTTACCACACCACCTTATGACAAGTACAGCTGTCATTTTTCACATATTTCCTGAAAAGTGTTTTTGCACATGTAGCGCACAGCAGCGCAGTCGGTGTGCAAAATCAATGTTCAGGACAGATTAAGAAAATCACAGTTACACTGTTCATGAGCAGAGGTCTTAAACTGGCTATGTTGAAAATTTGGTGACAAACACCCAAAAAATGACTGTGTTACAAGTGTGCATTGTGCAATTTCCACGCAACCTCATAAGTTCAGGAATTCGTAATATTTTCTGTCCAGATTTTTAACATTGATATTTTTTCCACACCTCCTTAAAAACAGTACAGCTGTCATTTTTCACACCCTGGCCAAAATGCATTTCACACTTCTGGCGCAGAATAGCACGGTTGCTGTGGGAAATCAGTGTTGGGACAGATTAAGAAAATCACAGTGACAGTGTTCATGAGTGGAGGTCCCAAAATGCCTGTGTTGAAAATCTGCTGTAAAATATCATCAAACTAATTACATTATGGGTGTGCATTGAGCAGTTTCTACGCACACTCGTGACTTCACCAGTTTTTTTATATTTTTACTCCAGATTTTCAACATTGCCATTTTACTTTTTACTTTTTACACCTCTTCATGAACAGTACAGGTGTCATTTTTCACATCCTGTTCAAAATGTGCTTTTCACATGTGGTGCCAAGTGGTGCAGTCACTGTGCAAAATCACCTTTTGGCTAACAAACTGATAGTGTCACTGTTCATGCTGTGGGGTCACAAAAAGCCCATGTTCAAAACTTGGAGTAAAAATACCAAGAAACACCCAGAGTATGAGGGTTTTTGACCATTAAGCCCCATCCTGTAGGAACTGACAGGTGTCAGAGGCGTGATTTGGGATTGTCAACAGTAATGCTCATGTCATTCCACCCCCACCCTGCAGCCAGTGGCAGGTATCAAGGTGTGCCTTGGACCCTTTGGCCCCAGAGTTCACCCCATTCTCCTATAGTCACCCATTTCAGTGTATTTCCTTATGGAATGAGGTGAGTGTAAAGACCAAACACTCCAAAGCACACCTCAACACTTGTAAGTGTCTGCAGGGTAGGGTGAGGTAAAATGTCATGACCGTTATGGGCGACAACCCAAAGGCACACCCCAATGCCTGTCCATCTCTGCAGTGGGGGGGTGGAGTCGGCATCAGTTCAATACTTCACTGCCATATCTATACTGCATCTGTCTAACTCCTGCACTTCCACTGCTAATGATAGCAAGCAACACTTGGCGTTGAAACATGCTTGTTAGATTTACTACTGACAGCAAAAATTATGGATATTTTGTCATATTTTCAAAGCCAGGACATTACAGAATATAACGTATTTTACCTGTAAATAGTATATATGGTTTACAAGTTGTAAGTTTTATAGTCTTCGGCATCCAAAAATTTAAAAGCTTTGCAGCAACAATTGGATAAGGAAAAAACTGCTTTTACTCAGTATTTTAAATGTATAAAACATGGCAAACTTACAGACAGTCACAATCGGTGGCTGCACACATTTGGGCTACAAATAGGTAGCCACCAGAAATGGTATACTCAGAGTCTGGACCGAGACCCTCTGGCATGCCCCAAGCCACTGTCAAATGGCAGTTAGTTTCCACACAAACATACACTCACACACTCACATTTTGGCCAGCTTGTGGCCTGTTGTATCCATCTTCCCATGGTGTTCCTGGTAGTCCAGTAGCCTGCCCAGGTACTCCAGCATTGAAAAATAGTACCTTGTGTCCAGAGTCCCCCTTGAGCCCTGTCAATTAGTGCTGGAACTTATGGATGCGGGGGGTGCTGTATCACCCCCACTTTTGCCCATGAGCATTCAAAGGGCCCCTTTGTTTGCACAAACTACATTTTTTACCCTGTGTCCTTTTGAACTTCAGCACCCCCACTTTTCCCCATTTTCAAGCATCTGTGTCACTGTCCTTCAAGGCCATGATTGGTTGTGCTGTGTGCTGCTGAATTCATTGCCCCATCAGAACTTTCATTCCAGTTTCCAAGCTGAATCCCTCCCCCCACACTGGTAGGACTGTTTGAAACAGTTTTACAGTGGAGGGCCGTGCAGTGGCTTATGATTGGGTAAGCAAGGACCAGTGAGTAACTAAGCACGACTCAAACACTCATTAGCATGCATTTCCCCCCCACACACACATTACCACAGCAGTCCTCAACTGTTTTCCTAAGTGGTTACAACTGACTTAGCAACAGCACAGGAAATAGCTTTTAACTGGTCAAAGCAAGAAACTAAAGCTAAGTGGTCATTGTGACTAGCAAGTCAATTGTAACTGTACATGGGGCCCAGCATCTTGTAATGTGTACCAGTTTTATCTTCTTGCAGTGTACAGTAGTTATACCTGTACATAATCAAAAGCACTGAAACTGCAGCAGATAGTACAGTACGATTCAAATAAAACTGTGAGTAGAGTCCCAAAAGTTTCCATGAAAGGTGGTTATCATAGAGCAAGTTGAAATGGATGCCAGTTATTGTCCTGAGGCATGAAATAGTTTACCACAATCCATGTGTTAAAGGATTTTTGATGCAGCTCCAATCTTAAGCTGCTGCACTTATATCCGAGGGTAAGGCTCTATATGAATGAATTTGCTAACATTTCTAGAGAGGACCTAATTTCTCTTGCTACCCAGTATATTTTTTCTAGTGTTACTGTAGAAAAAACATAGCATATATATGCTCCTGTCAGTGTGTCTCATGTGCCTGCAGCACTCCCTGGTTACCATGAGTGTTACAGCGGCTACCCCTGCCTTGTGGGCTCAAACAAGGTTGGTAGTCCTGAGTCCTTTTCAAATCTTGATGACAGGGGGGCATATCCAAAAGTTAAATAAATTGTGCAGCACTTCCACCCAGAGAAAGATTAAAGTGGGCCTGGTGTAAGTATGGTAAAGCCCCCCAGGATACAGTACCAACCAACAACATCATAGGGTCAACCCATCTGGAAACCAGTTCAATGCGATTATAGTCCCCACAAAGCATGCATTTGTACTCTAATCCAAGGAATATTGATAATAATAAACCCATTAGGGTCCAAACTTTAAGCCCTACAGTAAATGGGAAAGGGGGGATTCACAGTAATGTGTTAAATGAAGTATAGTCTGTTACCAGCTGACTCCTCTGTCCAAATGCAACAGGGGCATACCAAAGGCACAGTTTACTTTTGCTTGTCCTGGGCTCCAGCTAGACATTTTCTTCTAAAGGTGGTGGCCCCAGGAGCTTTGGGTCTTCTGGACTGGAAATGTCCTGGGCCCTGGCGAGGAACACGTTATAAGTAATCCCACTCTTCTTCAATGATCACCTGTCTGCTGTACTTCACTGAAGACACACTCAGTCTCTGTGGTAGCAAATGTAATTGCACGATACACCTTATAGCACACCAAACCCAGGGAGCCTTGTCAGTCCCCCCCCCAAAAAAAAAACCAGCCTCCCTGGTTGCAGGCTGATCTGGACAGACTCAAGAGAAATGGTACTTCAGGTTGCCCATGCCCTTTAAGAACCTCTTCCTTATTTCTTTGTCTTGGGTCATCCTTATTGTAACTGGCACCAATCTAGTATACTGAAAAAGCAGGGATGAACTCCACTCAGAAAAATGTTTTTCTTTGGTTTATTTACTGTTTTGTTCACATTCTGTAGGGTTACATTTCATGGTCAAGCCACTTCTTCAGGCCCACAGTGTTGATTTCTATTAATAATAAACAAATCAATATATAAGCATTCATCTCTTCGTATTTTGCTACTTTCAAGGATGTATGAACTTTTTTTTTGAGTGGAGTTCGTCCCTGATTTTCAGTATACTTGATCTGGACTGACCCCAGATTTTTGTTCAGACATGTCCCCTACACAGTGGAGTCAGCCAGGATGCAGCATAGTACCGTTCAGTATTTCTGCAGAGTGCTGCAGTGTGCTTCAGGGATCAGTGCAATTCAACGGCAATTAAGCCCTTTTGTCATGCAGTATTTTGTGACTCGTCTTTTACAGTGCTGTATTTTGACTGACTCCATTGCAGTTTTCTGAGCTTGATGTCTGGTTGGACAGAATGTTCTCAGTGAAAGCATGCTTTCGGAAGTCTGTTCACACTACGCCTCTTGCACTGGTGTAAGTCGTGTACAGCAGCTGATCTGCTGCCACGGGATAAGTGTAAACACATGTGGGAGTGTTATAAGCTGATCAGTTTCAGCTCCTGCTAAACCGTACAGCAGTGGGGGTCTGAAACTGTACAGGAGTTTTGAGTCCCTGAGTAAATGCTCCACACCACTTGAAGTGGTGCACTTGCTATGTTGAAAGCTAGGATGCAACACAGTACCTTGCAATATTTCTGTAGAGTGCTGCAGTATGCTGCAGGGAACAATGTAATTTAATGGCAATTAAGCCTTTTGTCATGCAGTATTTTGTCACATGTCTTTCACTGTGCTGCGTCCTGTCTGACTCCACTATAGATTTCTGAGCTTAATGTTCAATTGGACAGAATTCTCCCAGGGAAAGCATGCATCAGGGTCATCAGAAAGCTAAGCCAGGTTTACATGCATGCTCCAGTACAAAACCCAAGATCAGGATTGGTTCACACTGTCTCTGGACAAAACTCTATGAGCCCCTAATGCCTTACCACCAGTCCCTGTGGGGTCAGAGGATTTGCCATGTTTTGTTGGTTTACATTTTTTGTATGCTGTTCAGCAGTGTAGTGCAGCTCCCTGCTGTTATTAGCATGTGCTGATAGGCTTTATGTATATCTGTCTTTACTGTGCTAACAGCTGTCGAGCCAGGTTACACATTTTCACGGCAGTCATGCCACTCAATTGTTAATAAGAGTGCCAGCTCTGTTCTTGAATAGACATGCATGTGTGGTTCTGCTAATGGCACTCTGCACTGATGGTGATTCACCCCGACCCACTTCCAGTCCAAGGGGTCAGACAGCTTAAAATCTACATCTGATGGCACTGTTTCTGATGGTCCTAACCCCACAGCAAAAGCCTGGGGCTGAGGACTAAGGGCGAGTGTATGGGCAGCAGCTGTCATGGAAACTGAGGAGTCACAGATTCAACTTCATCTGGCCTCCTGCTGTGCTGCTCCTGTGCCCTGCCAGTCCCTGTGGTGAAGTCCATTGGAGAGGGACTGAAAGGTGAAGCTATTCAGCTCTTGGGTCTTAATGCCAAAAAAGTGAACCCTGAAGGGGGGGCTATAGAAAGATCAGATAAAAAGGATATGAAAGTTTACTGTATTGGTATCTTTGCTGATTGTTTAGACATTCAGAAAAGAAAAACACAAAAATGTTAATTTATTTCTTGTTGTGGTGTTTCATTCTGTGCTGTTCCATCTGTTTCTTAACAAGTTTTATGGTCCATACTATATATAGCTACAAAAAGAAACATTTACATTTTAGACCACCATCATTCTTCACTGTCTATATGGTTGTCCGCGATGAATAGTTTGTGATTATTTCAATGTCTAATAATGAAAAAGTGGTTTACAACTGTTAAAACATGAAGCACAGTATATAAATAAAATGTGGTTTATAGCATTTTTAAGATCTGGTTTTGTTTTTCTAAAGAAGAGGGGTTTATCATTTAAGCCACAGGGAATGCCATCAGCTGTGTGAAAATGCAATCCGGTCATCAACTCCTGACATACTTTAAAGCAGCAGTATCTGTTAACAAGCAAAACATTTCATCATATTGTTTCTAAGCATAAAAATATTTTTGACATACTCAGATTCACCATGAGCATATATTCATCTTTCTAAGATGTTTCTGAAATAGCTGTTTTTACTATCATAACTAATTATTAAAGTTCTTAAACATTACCTCCACTAGCAATTTTTAAAAATCCTTTCCCTTGGAGCTGTACTGTGGATTAAGTAGGATGTGCTAGCACACATTTCTGATGGTAAACATCACAACCTCGCACCAAGATATTGAGTTTATTCATAACGGGTGTGGCCAGAGAGCATGGACTTTTAAGAACTTTAAAATCCCATTTCTCAGTTCTGGAAGCGAAACAATGAAAAGACAAAGTGATATATTGATGTTTCTTCATTATTACTAACAAACTATATGATGTTTTTTCCCCCACTAACAAATACTGCTGCTTTAAGTAAGAGAGTAACCATCACTTGCAATAATTCAGAGAAATATCCATTATTGAGATTTAATATATGGATCATCAATTTAATACTATACTAAAGTATACAATTTTTTTTGGTAATACTATCACCCCTGAAGTGATAATGCCACACTTCAAGAGTGATAATACTATTGTTCACATCTCGTAAAAGTATTGTTCGGGACCTGAATGATAATATTACCAGTCAAGCTCAACAGAGCAAGCCCACAACTCCCCAAATCAGTAACCCTTTTAAACGTCAATCAACCATTGACGCTCACAATGTAGCTAATCATTGACCGCTCTTTGTCTCTGGGCGGCCAAAATGGTTTTCAAAACATTACGGTCATCTCTCGCTTAACGAGAGTGCATAGTGTCCATGGCACTTCCTGTTTTTTTCTTTATTTTTAAAGGACTTATCTGGCTGATCCTGTGCTCCCCCCACAAAAAGAAAAAAAGGTAGGCCTAAAAAACAGTTTTTTTACTGCCCTGTGTGTGTGTGAGAGTGAGCAGAGCAGAAAAAGACAGAGTGAGGCAGTGTCCTATGTGTCCAAGCAGGCAAGGGAGAAAGAGACTGAGCGAGGCAGTGCGGCGGTCATCCAGGACTGACAGAATCCTTCATGGCAGCAGCCAACCACCCACTAAAAAAACTTGGATCCATATATTAAAAAAAAATAATGGATAGTTTAGAGTGTGTTATCGGTCAGAATACCATCTCGAGGTTCAGGACATGTAGGAACCTCTCGAGCTTCGCTCTTGAGGTTTTTACATGTCCTGAACCTCTCGATGGTATTACTGACTGGTAATACACTCTGAACTATCCATTATTCTCTTTATGTATAAAATCAGAGCTGTCAAAATATATAGCACTGCACTAGCACAGTAAAATGGGATCCAGTTAAAGGACATTTTCATCTCCTCTTTCTGAACCTCATCAGAAAACACAATTCCCATAGAATAAAGAATGTTTTCTGTTGTGAATATTTCACATTTCTGTTACTTAAAATTAGTTCCCCATCATTTTTTTCCACTAATGCTCTGAACAGTGTGTACCATGAAATACGATAGAATTATGCAGTACATTGTGGTTCTAGCAGTGGTTTGAAACTAATACCATACATGTGCAAACCTAGAGATATAAAACATTGCAGACCTAGAAAAGAAAGTGTTTATTCTTTTACTGAGCAACTATTAGTGTCTACCGACCATATACAGAAATACTATTTTATTCTACTTTATAATGCTTTTGAATTTCATTTTGAAAGCTGTAGTATTTGAACTCCTACGACTGGAATCTACTTTTTTGTTTTTTAATGAAAGCTCAGAGCCTGATCAACATGAATAGATTATAATGATATACTGTAGTTCTCATGTGATGCTACATATCTATACATGTCCATCTAACATCTTGTTAAAATACAGGATTTAAACACTTAGTGAACCATTGTATGTTTTTTTATATGCATCATTATGTGGTAGCTAAAACAATATTTTATATTGATATATTGTATTAACTTAGCTGACTCCAAGCTTTCATTTAAAAAAAAAGTTTATAGCTCTGGTTCTAAAATTGTCCTGTTTTAAAGAATGTAACTTTTGAAATGTCTAACTTTGGAGCCATTGGGTCTAGAAATTAGTTTTCTTTTAAATGAAAGCTAAGAGTCCAGCTGTTAACACTTAGCTCTGTCAATACTGGGCAGGACATTCAAACTGTGCCTTGAAAGGGTGCAAGTGGCTATTCCAAGCAACTGAGGTGTGCTGGAGCACAAACCTGATATATTCAAATGAGATATGCAATAGCGCAACTCATCTGAATATAACAAGAAATCTGTGTGGCACAAATGGGGGCCACCTGGAATGAGAATGCATAGTGCACCTTGGGGATGAGCCGAGCGCACATTGCACGTATTCAGACTGGAACATGCAAATGGGGCCATTAGCCATGCAAGGTGCAAATGGGACCATTTGCATGTCATTATGGCTCCATTTGCATGTCCTGTGCAGGGATGTGCCTGGCTGGATGTGCAGGGTGCCCAAAAAAGAGGCCGTCAGGCCAAAGTCCCTGTTGGTCTAGTAGATCCCCCCCATCCCCATACACCAATTGCAAATGAATAAAAAACATACATCGGATCCCCTGTAGTCCAGTGGCACCCCCCTTCCTTCCCTGATATCCAATCGAGCAGAATAATTTTATATGCCATCCCTGGTGGTATAGTGGCCCCCCTCCCTTGCCAATGCCTGTCCATAGTATTGGTAGGTACCACAACTCCCTGGTAGTCTAGTGGTACCCCCTCCCAGCCCCAATCGCAGAAAAAAACACACCTGAGATGGATCTGGTGGTCCAGTGGACCCCCCACCCACTGAGGCAACCAAACCCCACCCCACTCACCCCATTTCAGCATGGGCAAGACAGCCAGCAGGCAGCAACACTCACCAGCACACCTTCACGGCTGTCCACCAACTGTGCTGTCACTGACTGACAGCTTACAGTAAGCTCTGCAATACCATTGGTCAACATCATTGACCAATGGCCTTGCAGTGAGTACTGTAAGCATTCATTTACAATTTAGTGTCATTCACTGCATGATGTCAACCAATGGTATTGCAGAGCTTACAGTAAGCTGTCATTCAGTGACAGTGCAGTCAGCGGGCAGCCATGGAGGTCTGTGGGTGGGTGTTGCTGCCCACTGGTTGTCATGCCCATGCTAGGATGGGGGAGTGGGTGAGGTTTGGTTGCCTCAGTGGGTGGGGGGTTCATTGGACCACCAGGTCGATCCTGGGTGGAGGGTTTTCTGTGATCAGGGCCAGGAGGGGCGTATCGCTAGACTACCAGGGAGTTGTGGTAGCTATCAATACTGTGGACAGGCATTGGTAAGGGAGGGAGGCCACTATACCACCAGGGATGGCATATAAAATTATTCTGCTTGATCAGGTATCGGGGAGGAGAGGAGGGTACCACTGGACTATCGGGGATCAAATGGATTTTATTTATTCATTTGCAGTGTATGGGGATATGAGGGAGGCAGTAGACTGCCAGGGATATGGGGGTTTGATGAACACCCTCACGATTGGGGCTGGGGGTAGCTACCCAGAGGCTGGGCTGCTGTGTTGCACTGTGCAATGCAGTGGCCTGCCTGTGGGTGGCTACCATTTGGTTTTTCCATGCCTATCTTTGCATGGCACATCTCAGAGATGTATTGGATGCTGTGCCACACATCTCGTCTGAATGTGGAGATATGCCACGTAAGCAGGGGAACACCCCCTCAGGATGTGCTGCATACATTATCTTTGCGCTGTGGCACACCTGGATTTGTGTGGTGAATCAGCCCCTTTTGAATATGTCCCAGGCGTGCATTTTAGGGATGCACCAGTGCAATTTAGTTGTGCAGGGCTCATCTCCTTTGAATATCCTGGTCACTGTTTTGATGTGTCAATCCTATAAATAACATGACACTTTAAAAAACACATTTTTATTTTTTTTAAAAAGTGGTTTTCTGCATTTTGGTAATACTACACATTATTTATCATATCAAATTTATTTGTATGGTGCCTTTCAATTACCAAGGTGCCACACATAACAATTAAAACAGCTACAGCACATAATTACAAGCTTTATAAATAGCATAAAATACAGAAAAACAGTAAAATATTATTCAAGGTATTCCCCAAACACTTGGGTCCATAGGAGGTTTTAAGGCCTGTTTAAATACCTCCACAGTCGTGTACTCATGTAACTGATGGGGTAGAGAATTCCAAAGGGTAGGGGCCATGTGCATAAATGCATGGGCCCCAGAAGATTTTAAACAAATCTTTGGGATCTCTAGCAACCCCTTGTCAGTTGAGTGGAGCAATCACTCAGGGCAGTAAGGGACCAGGCGCTCTTTCAGTTAGTCTGGACCCAGTCCATGTAGGGCTTTATATGTCAGAAGTCTGACTTTGAAGGTGATTCACCACTGTACCGGCAGCCAGTGCAGTTCATGCAGCAATGGAGAAATAAGACAGGACCGGAGGTACCTGTCAATAACTGGGCCGCTGTATTCTGCACCAGCTGCAAGCAGCGAATATCCACTCCTGGGAGCCCTAGGTATAGGGGATTGCAATAATCCAAGCGTGAGGACATAAAGGCTTGGACCAACATAGGCAGGTCACCGGACGGAACAAGGTGCTTAACTCTGGAGATATTCCTCAGACGGTAAAAAGAGGATTTGATGACAGCCGACACCTGCAAATGCAGTGTCAGTCCCTCGTCAAAAATTATCCCCAGGTTTTGCACCCGTTCAGAGGTTGGGAGAGGCAAACCCCCAGGAAAAAGTCCATAACTTAATTATTTTTATTCTTATGCCCTTAATCGCATTGTGAACTTTTCACTCTCCCCTCTAGCAGTCTCTAGTATTCCTAGCTTTTGTAGGCTTTGACTGCAGAAGAGCCAGAAGAGACTAAATAAATTTTGTTTACTTGATGTGCTGGATTCTCACCTAGCACTCAGTGTTCAGTTCCCCAAAACAGCATAGATAACCACCTACAGTACTCAGTAGAGTGCAGACTCTAGGAGACTGACATTTTGTAAACCCCGGGTCAACTAACCAAAATTTCTGTCTGCACATACCTAAAAGAAACATAAACAAATTATTGTGGTGTATAATAAGGTACTAGCATGAAGTCCTTGTCTTACTAAAATAACTCTGAATCTGGCTCCAGTACTGCTGTAAGGCTAGAAGCTGAAGTCCTGATAATGCCAGAACTTTCTGCCACTATTGTAAAACACATAGATATGACAAACATAAGCCATTGATTTCTAGGTTTTTTTTGGTACTGATTGCTAGCAATGCAATTTCTAGATTTCAGAACATTCATAGTGGAACTGGCAGTATAGCCTTGAGTTTAGAGCAATGAGCTATGATTGAGCTTGCTTTATTCAGGATACCTGGATCTGATTCCTGCAACCACAACTTACATATTATGTGACCCTAAGCAAGTCATTAAACCTCCAAAGTGGGTCTTGTGCCCAGTGGACCTCACCTGGTTACCAACAAATTGAAAAAGAAAATCTGATTTTGATTCCAAAACTGCCACCAGTGGATACTTCAGTGCAGCATTGCCAGATAGCCCGATCAGAGGTTGGGGTGAGGGTAGAAAAACAAATATACTGAAAAAGAAACTCATGAAAGGGTAACTGTGTTTCAGGGGGTTACATTCTGTGGTTACGTACTGTATAAAAATCCCCCATTTAGGCTTATGGGAATATCAGTGTACTACCTTTATAATCAACCTGTCCTCCATAACTACAGTATATTGTAGAATAAGAGCGTGATGAAAATACCTACTGTTTTTAGCTGACTTTTTGCAGTGCTCAATGTAAAGTTTTAAAACTAAATTAAAAATACTTTTTTTTGTTAAAAATAACTTTTTTTTAACAATTAGTTGTTAATGAGTCTATATCTGGTTGTTTCATGAGCTGAAACTGTACTGACAATTGTAAGCTCCTTTCCCATGTGGTACAGTCAGAGTAAAGAACTATTAAACTGGAGAAACTAGGTTTAAAACCAACCATAGCCAGGTAATAACTCATTGTGTGTGACCCTAAACAAATCAACTCATGTCTGCTTCAGTCCTTTCAGATGCAAACCCAGGTAGAATGATTTTCAATCATGTGTTTCCCTCCTTCACGGCTTTGACCGGATACTGGTAGAACAAGAGTCTACTCAATTATGCTATTGTGGGATGAGCAGTTGTAAAATAATCTGAAATGTGGCAGGTATTCAGGGATCCCACACTATTTAGCTTACCATACAACATGTTGCACCTGCAGGAATTGGAGAAGAAGAGGATAGCAATGCATTCACAATCTGCTACAGAACCAACAGTGGAACACTGTTTTAATCTAGTAGTGCAGGACTTTCTGAGCCAAGCAGAAACCAAAGAGTTGCTGCAGATGTGTATTGCTGTGTTTGTGACCATTACAACCCCTCATCCAACATGAGGCAGCAGATGTGAGGGTTAGAAATCAAAAAACATACCTTTGCACTGCATGAAGCAAGAAGTAGTCACATGGTGGAAGTCAGCTTTCTACATGATTATGCAAATGTTCCAGCAGTACAAAACATTGTGTGACTATATGCTTAGTCGCACCTCCTGTTATGTCTCAGGAGCTTCATTGAGCTTAACAACGGAGCAGCTGCATTCCATGCCATCTTGCAGTCATGAACATGCCATACAAGCAGTTAATGTTCACACAGCATCCAAAAGCCACGCAGTCTCAACTGTGTGTATCCTGAGGCAGGTATTGTGCAATGTACAGCAGCAGCTGGAAGTACAATAACAGATGATTGTGCTTGCACTGCCCTTGAGGAACACAAACAGCTATTGCTTGGAGACAACACCATCCCACAATCCATCTGAGAATCCAGAGTACAAAATTGCCACATTATTAGATCCGCTGTTCCAGCACGGACTGACAGAATTTCAGGGGAAGGGGACAGCATGGATTCCTGCAGTGCAAGAACTTCTTGCTTGAAAGTATGTATATACAGCAACTGAAAGCAAAGCTGATCATAAAAAATAAATGGAAGGTGATAAGTACCAATGCCCGCAGTCTGTGCAACAAGCTCCCTGAACTACTGGCCTTGATGGAAGAGGGTTGCCTGGATATTGTGGCAGTCACCGAAACATGGTACACAGAGAACCATGACTGGGATGTCAACATACCAGGATACACAGTCTACAGGAGGGACAGGGTGGGTAAAGGAGAAGGAGTGGCTCTCTATATAAGGGAAGGGATTAAAGCAACAGAACTAAAGAGTAAACAGGAAGTAGCTGAGTCACTATGGGTCACCCTGGAGACAGGAAAGGGCACCACAATCCACAGGGGAGTTATGTATAGATCCCCATCTCAGGGGGAGGAAATGGACAAGGAAATGATAGAAGGCATCTTAAAATGGCAGAAAAAGGGGAGATATTGTTGATGGGGGACCTGAATATGCTAGATGTCAACTGGAGTAAGTTTGCTGCAGGCACATCCAAGAGCAGGGTCATTCTTGATGCCTTCCGGTTCTTGATGCCCTATGGGGGCATGCCTCAGACAGCTAGTGTTGGAACCCACTTGGGAGGGAGCAATCTTAGACCTGGTACTCTCAAATGGGGAAGGAGAAAAGATCTGAGATTTAGAAGTGGGTAGTCATCTGGGAACAAGTGACCACCAAACAGTGTCGTTCACAATAAACACAGCCATAGAGTCAAGCCATACAAAAACAAGAGTATTGGACATCAGGAAATCTGACTTTGGGAAAATAAAAGAGTGCCTCAGAAAAGCACTGGCAAACGGGCAAGAAGGAGGGGTGGAGGAACAATAGGGAATAATCAAAACAGCCATCGCAGAGGCAGCAAGCCTTTGTGTGAAGCAAATCAACAAAACAAAATGAAGGAAAAAACACTATGGTTCTCAAAAGAGGTGGCAGGGACGGTTAAGGAGAAAAGGATAGCATTCAGGAAATATAAGGAAACATAGAAGGAGCAGGACAAAGAACTTTATCAGTTAAGGCAGAAGGAGGCAGGGAAGACAGTCAGAACAGCAAAAGCACAAAATGAGGAAAAGATAGCCAACTCTGTTAAGAAGGGGGATAAAACCTTTTATAGGTACGGTAGGGAGCACAGAAAGACCAAGGGAGGCATACAGAGACTTAATAAAGGAGAGGGAATGTGGGCAGAGGGTGACAGTGAAAAAGCAGGGATACTGAATGAATATTCCTGCTCAGTATTCACAAAGGAAGAGGAGGGGGAGGTATCTAAACCAAACAAGAGAGAAACTCTGAATAGGTGGGTTGATACCAGTCCATTCACAGAAGAAAGGGGTTTGAAAGAACTCTTGAAACTGAGGGTGGTCAAAGCAATGGGGCCTGATAGGATTCACCCAAGAATTCTAAAAGAACTAAGGATAGAACTAGTAACAACACTGACTACTCTCGTTAACAAATCGTGGGAGGATGGGGTGGTAGCTGAGGACTGGAGGAGGGCAAATGTGATTCCACTTCACAAAAGTGGGAGAAGGGTAGAGGCAGGAAACTACAGACCTGTTAGTTTGTCTTCAGTGGTAGGGAAAATGATGGAATCACTTATGAAGAAAAGAATTGTTGAGTACCTAGAGGCCAGTGGGGCACAGGACCAAAGGCAGCATGGTTTCACAGCAGGAAGGTCATGTCAGATGAACCTAATAGATTTCTTTGACTGGGTGACCAAAGTAGTAGACCAGGGAGGGGCTGTGGATATGGTCTACCTAGATTTTAGCAAGGCATTTGACACGGTCTCACACAAAAGATTAATATACAAGTTAGCCAGCCTTGGAGTAGGTGGTAGCCTGGATAAAAAACTGACTGGACAACAGGACACAAATGGTAATAGTAAATGGAGTCCACAGTGAAGAAAGGAGGGTAACTAGTGGGGTACCGAAGAGTTCGATACTGGGACTGGTCCTCTTTAATGTCTTTATAAGTGACACTGGAGAGCACCTGGAAGGAAAGGTATGTCTCTTTGCAGATGACACAAAGATCTGCAACAGGGTCGATAAACATGGTGGGGTAGAAAGAATGAAAAGGGACTTAGCAAGGTTGGAGGAATGGTCAAATATGTGGAAGCTCAGATTCAATGCAAAGAAGTGCAAGGTAATGCATCTGGGAAACAAAAACCCAGGGGAATAGTACACAATGGGGGGGTGAGTTAATAACAACAACAAAAATCGAAAGAAACCTAGGAGTAATTATATCAGATGACCAAAAGGTGGGCAAGCAATGTGAGAAGGCTGTAAGGAGGGCTGGGGGGATACTGGGATGCATAGGGAGAGGCATCAACAGTAGAAATCAAGAAGTTGTTATCCCTCTGTACAGACAGTTAGTGAGACCCCATCTGGAGTACTGTGTGCAATTCTGGAGACCCTATCTCCGCAAAGACATAGACAGAGTGGAGGCTGTTCAGAGGGGGGCAACTAAAATGGTTCAGGGTCTGCACAAGAAGACATATGAGGAGAGACTAAAGCAGCTTAATATGTATACCCTTGAGGAAATGAGGGAGAGGGGGGACATGATAGAAACTTTCAAGTATCTCAAGGGAATTAACAAAGTACAAGAGGGTGGTATCTTTCAGAAGAAGAGATGTGCAAGAATAAGGGGACACAATTTGAAGATAGAAGGGGGGATGGCTCAGAGGTAATGTTAGAAAGTATTTTTTCACAGAGAGGGTTGTGGATGCATGGAACAGTCTTCCTGAGGAGGTTGTGGAGCCAGGAACAGTAGGAGAATTCAAGAATGCATGGGACAGGCATAAGGCAATTCTACTAGGGGGTAGGAGGAAATAAGCTCTTGATTCACTTGAATCTGCAGGTTATCCATCAGGTAGGGAAACGGGCAGACTAGGTGGGCCAAGCGGTCCTTATCTGCCATCAAATTCTATGTTTCTATGTTTAACCAAGATAGTGATAAGATGAAAACTCCAGAAATCGCTATCATTTAAAAATAATACTAATTCTGGCCCTAACACATCAGTAAACACAGTAGACTCCAGAACCATCACTATCGCCAACTTTAAAGGCTGGCCACCCTAGTAGCAGTTCCAACCCTCTGTTGGCATTACTATCACAAGCAGGTATTGAGGTGGAGGAAAAGGAAGTTATCAACCATAGGCAGAGGTGAATCCAGGATTTTAAGAAGTGTGTTGTAGCAATAATAAAAGGGCAGAGTCAAATATAAGGGTGAAGCCAAATGGGTGTGACTATAAGATGACATAATGCTTATGGATTCATTATTGTGCACTAAATACAATTACTGTGGTAGGTTATAAGAAAGTTAGATTTAGTTATTTTATATGTATTAAATGTAAAAACATTAAAGTTGCATAGTGATTCTTTTTTGTAAAACACCCCCTTTTTTCACTTAAAATGAAGTCACAGTAAAACATTCACATGGACATTTCACTTATTTAACAGTGGTATATTCACAGACTCATAGAAATCTGTTGGCAGAAAAGGACCTCACAGCCCGTCCAGTCTGCCCTAACCCCCGACCAGGAAAACCCCTGCCCTCCATTCCCACCCTGCTCCCTGCCAGTTAGACCCATATACATATCCCAGGCTCTTTTGAATTTATCTACTGTACCCACCCCCACCACCCATTCCGGCAGCCTGTTTCATGGCCGCACCACCATCTCGGTAAAGAACCTCCTCCTGATGTCCCTTCTGAATCCCCCATCCCTCTGGTTTGTTGGTATGCCCTCTAGTGGAATTGTTCTTACTCATTCTGAAGATGCTGTCAACCCTCACCCTGTTTATGCCCTTCAAGTACTTGAATGTTTCCACCATTTCCCCCCTCTCCCTCCTTCCTCCAGCATGTACAGGGGCAGCTCCCCCAGTCTCTCCTCATATGATTTTCCCTGCAGCCACCTTACCATTTTGGTTGCTCATCCCTGGACCTATTTCAGCCTGTCCTTGTCCCCTTGCAGGTATGGCCTCCAGAACGGGACCCCATATTCCATATGTGGTCTGACCATGGTTTTGTATAGTGGCATGATTACCTCCCTCTTCCTGCTTGTGAATCCCCATCTTATGCATGCCAGCATTCTAAGTGCCTTTGCTGCTGCTCTGTCGCACTGATGTGAGACTTTCAGGTTGTCTGAAATAGTGATCCTCAGGTCTCTTTCCTGTTCTGTTACCTCCAGTTCTCCCCCCCCCATCCCCCACCAAGCCAGTATTTTGTCTTTGGATTATTACGCCCTGTATGCATAATTCTGCACTTTTTTGTATTGAACTGCAGCTGCCACCTCTCTGACCACTCCTTCAGCCTAACCAGGTCCTCCCTCATATCCTTCACGCTATATATTTTTTACAATACACCTTCATGCAACCACAGATATAATGTAGCTAAAAACATTCCAGGTTTAACATGCATGCAGAAAGGTAAAACAGAACAGTGGTTCTGCCCAGCTGATTCGGCGAAAAAAAAAAATGTTTCTCATGTCACTCAGTGTTCTATATATAAAGGGAACCCCTTCCCAATCAGAATTTTTTTGGGGAAAACACAATATTTTTTTTGCTATGCCCACCTGGTAGATAGGGATGAAGAATACAAAATGTTTTTGATAGCCAGTGTGTTGTTCTCTTGTTCCTGTTGCTCACTCTTCTTACTTCAGGCTATCTTCCTCCTTTTCCTGGTCAAATGGGCTACTGAACAGGCATCCAGCATTTTAATAGTGCAGGTAGTCTCCCTTCCCTCTTCTACATCAGACTTTAAAATTTGAAACCTTAACATTTGAAAGTGGTACACAGCAAATGTGATGCTCCTACACAAAAAAGGAGACAAGGGTAATATGGACAACTATAGACCAATCAGTCTTATGCCATATTTATGTAAAATAATGGAAGGGATTATCAAAGACAGACAAATATCTTCTTTTGGAAATTCTGACGTTACTCAACATGCGTTTTCTCTAAAGGGCGTTCTTCCACCACAAATTTGCTTTGCTTTTACGAGCAGGTTAGTCGAAGCCTAGATAATACTACACCCTGTGATGTAATTTTTTAAACTTCAAAAAGGCTGTCAATTTAGTTCCACATTGAGCCCTTCTTAAAAAATGTGATACTTTAGGAATCCATTCAAGTTATATTAACTGGATTAAAATTTATTAATAGGCTGCACAGAAAGAGTTGTCATCGATGGACACACATCTGACTGGAAACCTGCATTGAGTGGTGCCCCCCAAGAGTCAGTTTTGGCCCCATTAATATTTCAAATTTTCATAGTTGACCTGTCATCAGACATCAGCAGTTGGATAATCAAGTATGCTGATGATTGCAAAATTGGAAGAACTTGTTCCACTCCAGAAGACTACCTTAAACACCAACAAGATTTCGATACATTAACAACCTGGTCCAAAAAATGGGGTCTATTTTTCAACAACAGCAAATGCAGTGTTATGCACCTCAGCGCTCGAAACCCTGAATATAGCTACACATTAAATGAAGTACAATTTAAAAAATCAGAATCAGAGAGGGACATAGGTATCATTATAGATAATAACGCTTCCTTTGAAAATCAAATTACTGAAATCATTAGTAAAGCAAACAAGGTCTGGTGGGCCATCAGGAGAAACATTATATCAAAGGATGACTCAGTAATCTTCTCATTATGCAGGGCATATATCTGTCCCCTTCTGAACTATTTATCTCAGTTATGGTGCCCATATTAAAAAAAAAGATATCAAGCATTTGGAAAAAATCTAAAGAAAAGTTACAAACTTTGTGCAGGAAGCAAATGACTTAAATTATGAACAAAGGCTTCATAAATTTTGGCTGATGTCATTAGAAACAAGAAGATTGAGGGGGGCCTCTTATTAGTCAGGGATATTATTGCTGATGATTATCTTATGACCGAAATTGGCCAAGACTTTAAACAAATTAATATTAACATACGAGGTCAATCCATTACAGTTAAAACGTGATCGTTGTATTTCAAAAAAATGAGCATATTATTTCTCTCAAAGAATAATAAAACCATGGAATTTCCTTCCCCCAGGCATGATTGTTAGCGACTCAAGGGATGTTTTTAAAAATATGTTAGACAAGTTCATGCTTTCTGACATTCCTTTGTGTTATTATGGGTGATAGACAGGAGATTTACATGGGCTTACACCTATTGCTCTTTCTCAGTGTCTTTGTGAATCTTAATGAATGTAATCCTCTTTCTATTAGTTCATTCCACACTCAGGTACTCACCTGCTGTATTCCAGGTAGGATGCTTCTGCTTCCCCCTTTCCCTCTTCACATTACAGTCTAGTGATACACCTCTCCCCATTGTATGATGGCTCTTCTCTCCCTTTCCAGTTTTCATTCCCCACCCCCTTCCACAATAATTCTACATATGCTGTTCCCTTCCAGATGTTAATTAGGCAAGCAGACCCCCCTTCCAGAAGATGCTAAGTAGTATCCCTATCCCATAGCATGCTGGTTCCCATCTCCTTTTATAGAAACATAGAATTTGATGTCAGAAAGGGACCAATGGCCCATTGAGCCTGCCCATAGTTGGTACAATCTTAGCTCCAGCCCAGTACCACAGTGGGTTCCTCCCTCACTTCTGCTTTCTCACTCTCCCTTCCTGGTTCCCTGAAGTGGGACTGCAAGTCCACTAGCCCTGTCCCATCCTTTGATCCCTTTACTGATCCTTGTCCCCGCAACCTCCACCTGTAATAATCTGTTCCAAGGCTCCACCACCCTTTTGTGAAATAAATCTTCCTCATATCCTTCATCAATTCTCCTCCACTAATCTCCAATCAAGCCCTCACATGACTGTATCTTTATCATACCCTCTCTTCCATCTGGTCTCCTGACCATGCATCTTCAGGCCAGAAGATAGGCCTTTCAGACGTCCCTTATATGATCAGCCTTGTTGGCCCTAAATCAATGGCCTTTCTCAGGTGAGAACACCAAAACTGGGCACAGTACTCTAGGGGAGGCCTGATAGTGACCTGTCTACAGACAGTATAACCTCTTCCCCACTGTAAAACCACTCCCAATACACCCCAGCATTTTTTAGGCCAGGGCCTGTTGCACTGCCTGGTGTGCTTGATTTAGTCACATGACAGATGAGTTTTTCTGATTTTATTGTCAGTTTGCTGTATGTTGGCCCCCTCCCACCTTAGTATGTATGTAATAGTTGATAAAACCTGGGGCTAAGCTCAGCAGGTGCAATATACTCAATGTAAAGTTTTTTTCCCAGTTTGAAAATCGCTTTTTTCTATTTAATTGCTATTTGGAGAAGTTTGACAGAAAAAAGAACCTTAAATCAAATTATGGATCTCTGAACCAGACTACTACCCAGCAAGAAAAGGATAGAAATTAGAACTTTTGCAAGTCTAAACTAAGAATGATAGTTTTACATATGAATATGGGAATGTTATATTTAGTAAGCGCTAAGGCAGAGTATAGTATTGTATGAACAAAATCTTGAAAATAAAGCACATGTTCATCATGACATCTAAAACTTTTAGTTCAGTTTTAAATTTGTGCTCGGCTGCAGTGGTTACCTCATGGCAGTGGGAAAACTCAGTCCATGCCCTGGGCTGCATGCCTGTTCTCACGCTTTGCAACTCAACCTCTGGAACTGTGGCGGGCTGACCATCACCCTGCCCTCCTGATGCCTGTTGACCAGTATCACTGGGCCAGGCCAATTTAAACTCACTCACCTGACCAACCCATGCAGCCTGGCCAATGTCCAATATGCTAACTCCTCTCCTCTAGTGGCCGCCCACCATGCCTGCTCCCTGGTGTATCAAGATGTAAGATAGGAGAATTCATCATTCCATTTATAAAAAGTTATAAAATGCCATTTTAATGCTGCCCAGCCACCTAGTATAATGTGCCATGCCTCCTGCAACACTTGTGCACTCACTGCATGGCCACAGCTCAGGATCCTGATTAGGAGTCAGCGTCAGACAGCTGCACGGGTCTCTAGCTGCTTGTACAAGGACTCCAGGACTCAGAGGAAGGAACCCAATAACCCAGTGTCTGTGGCAGCATCCAGAACCAAAAAAAAAAAAAGAAAACCTAATGATCAGCAAGTGTAACTGTGCAAGTCCTAATGTGATGTGTCTTACACCCGAGCATGTATGGCTGGTGAGGCATTCTAAAGCACATGCAAGTGATGTCACTACTGGTTCACCCATGCCAGTGTGACAATGAAACCGCAACCAGCAAACACAGCATTGGCATACCGACAATGGCACAAAGCACATCGGAACATGTGTGCGCCCCAGAATATGCATGAATGGCAAGCACTGTAACAATGTGATGAGCACCCCAACAGAAGTCTCACAGATATCTGGGATTGGTATTAGATGCCCAGTTGATATATAGACAACATATAAAGTTTACCTCTAATAAACTGAAATGGTTTTATTTATTTTTATTTATTCAATCTTGGATTACAATACCTTTGAGCAGGAGACCACTCTTTTACAAAGGTTCCACGTCGTAAAGGGTGGGAATACATACATTGTGGGTTTAGGAGTATCTAGCTAGGTTAATTAAACGTAGACAAAATACATTGCAAATTGTTAACAGAGATGATTTTAACACAAGGATAATTCAAGTAAAAGTAGCAGCCTAGATGGCATTGTCAGGTAAAATATGGTAATCAGACATCCAGAAGGAGAGTAGGGGGCATTGAGTGGGGGGGGGGGCATGATGACTAGTCAGGGGGAGATGGGAGAGGAAAGTGCAAGGCATTGCTGGGCCATGGGGAAACTAGGGGTAGAAGGACAAAGTAGGAGTAGTGAGGAGAGGGTAATAACCTGTGGGCAAATAAGACCAGGGTCAGGAGATAGGGGTGGGGAGCAATTAAAAAGTGCAGTCACAAGAGCTTTTCTTCAGTAGGTATCGTCTTAGCTTGGTCTTGAAAAGCCACAATCTCTGCATGGCATCAAGATCAGTGCTGAGGTTATTGAGCCAAAGTGGTGCCCAGTAGGCATATGACCTCTGCCCTTGCGAGGTTCTGCAGCATGGGATGGTGAGAACCTGATGGTCAGAGTTCCTGGTGCGGTGTGGGCCTGTGAATAAGCTTGGTAGGTTTGTGACTCCAGGAGGTTCAAGTTCGAGTAGTGTTTTTTTTAGCTAATAGGCAGGTTTGGTATTGTATCCTATTTTCAAGTTGTAGCCACCCAGCTTGCTCATAAAGGTCACAAGTGTGTGTTAGTCGGGGGAACTGGTGAACAGTCTGCAGGCTTTGTTGAGGGCTATTGCTATCCTACGTAGTGAGGTGGGAGTGGCTGAGCTGTAAATGACCAATCCATAGTCGATAACGGAGACAACTGAGTTGTGGATTGTGGTTTTTAGGGCTTCAGGTGTCAGGCATTTCTTGTGCCTGTGCAGGAGCCCAATTCTTATGTTGACTGTTTTAGCCATGTTCTCAATGTGTTGTGCATTGGAGAGGGAGCAGTCAAGCGTAACCCCCAGGTATTTGAATCGCTCCACTTGTTCATGTGTAACTCCTGCACAGTTAGTGATATTTAGAGATGTTGCATTTGATTTGCTTCTAGCACTGCTAAAAAGCATTACTTTTCACTTGTTATAGTTCAGGACCATCTTGTGGACTCTGAACCAGTCTTCGGTTTATTTAAGAGCATGTTGTAGCTGATATTTTTGGGTGTGAGGGTCCTGATGAGAAGTAAAAATAACAGCATCATCTGCATAGAGTAGTATCCGTTGGTCACACGATCCAGGTAGGTTATTTAGGAAGATGCTGAAAAGGAGGGACCCTAGAATTGATCCCTGGGGAACCCCACAATGAACTGGAAGGTGCCCAGATGTGGTGTTTCCAATCTTTACCTGCTGGGAATGATCAGCTAGGTAGCTTTTGAACCAATTTGTAGTGGAGTTAGAGAGGCCTATAGAGGTGAGTTGTTGAAGTAGTAGAGAGTGACTGACCATGGCAAAGGTCTTTGTTAGGTCAAGAAAGGCCGTGTCGACAAGGTTACCCTGGTCCAGTGAACTACATGTGCAACTGGTGAATTCCAGAAAAGCTGTGGTGGTACTGTGCCCTTTCCGAAATCTATGTTGTTCCGGGCACTGGAAGTTGTATTTATCAAGGTATTCAACCAGCTGGTCTGAGACTATGTGCTCCAGTGCTTTTGACAGTGGTGGAAGGATAGAAATAGGCATGTAATTGGCATGCTGTGCCCAGTGCAGGAATAAGTTTAACAGCTTAGTAATGGGAGGTAGAATTTCTTCAAGTGCAAGGGAAATAAACTTGAGGTCAAGAGTGTCGCCACTTTTCCTGGATTTTCCAAGTACCTTACGAATGTACTTTCTTGCCTGGTTGTAGTTGATAGTTTTGAAATAGAAGGGAGGGGGGATGTTTGAGTGGGCCCTAGGCTTTGGCTTGAGGTTGGGTTGGATTCATCGAAAAAATTTGTTGGAAGTACACTGCTAAGGTCAGTAAATGCTTTGTTAAACATGTCGGCAGTTGACAGAGGGTCAAGAGTAGGGGCACCATCGATGTTGAGCATTTGTGGAGCCTCTTTCTTGACTTGCCCTGTTACATCTTTTTTTACGTTATTTCAAAAAGACTTGCTGTTGCCCCATGATGTTTTTAATGCTTCCCTAAAATGGTTACTTTTGGCAGAGTGGAAGGCAGTAATTCCATAGTTTTCTGTATTCCTGGATGTCTGATTACTTGCCAGAGCTCTTTGTCCTGTGCCACCAGTTGTCCCTGTTTTTTATGCAGCCTATTAAGTCTGGTGTGATCCAGGGGCTGTTTCTTCCACAGAGCTTTGTCCTCTGTACTGTGGCATGGCAGTCACAAGCAGCATTGAATTGTTTGATGAAGTACTCGAGTGCAGTGACCATATCCTCCGCTGTGTCAGGGGGGCTCCAGTCAGTGTTGCATAGCTGCTCCTTAAGGTACTCCAGGTGACCTCTTTTTAGTTTTTGGTTAGAGGTTGTTTGGGGGGGGTTGCATTGAATTTGTTGGTCCAGCTGCAGGTGACTGGGGAGTGATCACTAAGTGAGTCTGGGTGGACTGTCACGTTGGAGATACGATCCTGGCGGTTTGTGAGGATCCAGTCTAATAGTGTGCTAGATCCAGTTTTATAATTTGTTCTGGTGGGTGAGCCAATGAGTTGTGTAAGGTGCAGCTACAGAGTCCTTATATGAGCCGGTTGGGGGTGCCAACCAATTGATATTGAAGTCCCTTAGAATGATGGATTCAGAGTTGAGATGCTGACATCTGATAACCTCCATGAGTTCTTCAAATCCTGTTAATTTCACTTCAGGAGGGATGTATATAGTAAGTATAGATAGTGCTTTATTGTGGGCCCCCAACAGAATTTTTATGGGGAGAATTTGTGCAGGACTGGTAAGGAAGGGTAAAAGAAAAGCAAACCCCTTTATTGAGTCTTTAATGTAAAACACACAGCCCCCTCCTCTTTTTGAGATCCTGTCATTCCTGAATAGTGTGTAACCAGGTATCGAGACAGCAGAATCCGCTGTTTTTGGAGTGAGCCACGTCTCAACGACTGAGAGTACGTAAGGGTTGTGTTGTAAGACCCAGACTTGCAGACAATCTATCTTTTTGAGTAGGCTGCAGATATTTATGTTGGCGAGTGTAATTGTTCCTTCCTTATTATTGCTGCTTAACAATGAGTCCCCAGCTGGGCCAGGATTTGGGTGTACGTTGCCAGATATAAGTAGGAGCAGAAGGAAGAGTCTGAGTAGATACATTTTTAGCTGTCTTCGACAAAGATTGTTGTTGCTTTGCTGCTGAGTTGGGGATCTTTTTAGGTTGTTATGGATGTGGAGGCAAAGGGAGTATGGCAGGTATAAAAAAGGCAGGGGGTCAGAGGAGGTCAGCAGTCTTTGAAGCCATACTGGGAGCCAGCTGAAATGGCTAAGGCCTGGCACTGTGGTGTAGGTTATATCCCTGATGCAGCCAGGAGTGTAGTGCAGTACTGATTGAATCCTTATGGGAGTTCTAGGCCCTTGCTGGGTATCAGTGCAGTTGATATGCCCACATAGTGCAAGTGGGATCATAGCCAGGAGGGCACGTTGCCGAGTCTCCATCTCCAGAAGTATGTTGGGGTGCAAGTAGAACTTTGAGGTTATCCTGATACCACCAGTGGGCTGAGGAGTATGGTACCCATCCACATAGTGACTTGTTACCAGAGATGATGGTCACTTGTGAGCAGTGGTGGTGATCTGGGTAGGAGGTACTCATGGTAGGAAGAGGGCAGGGTCAATCTGTAGTGGGTGGCAGTAGGCTACCAGGGTTTAAAGGTGCAAAGAGATTTGAGAGTACTGGTGGGTGGGAAGGGTAGGAAGCTGCATGGAGGTTGTAAACAGTAGGCGTGCAGGGTAGAGTATACTATACCAATGGGCTGTGAGGAAGGTAGGCAGTGGACTAGATACGAGATTGGGAGGGCAGGTGTGGCAGCAAATAGTCTGATAGAACAGTCCTCAAGTTTTACAATTATTCAGTGCAAAGGAGTTGCAGTGTTTTTATTACATCAAGCAAAGGAAAGGTAACTCAATTCCTAATCATTAGCCTGGTGAAGGGGACTGGCTTTACAGAAGAGGAAAGGCAGGCGAAGCAGCCTAGCCAAAGGCCAGCTTCCAGAGCAGTTGTGGAGGCTTATCAGAGCCAACTAGCTAGCAGGGATAAGAAAGTGGGAGTGTCTTAGGCTTATTTAAAGGAGGCATGGGTGGGGGGGGGAGAAAAAACAGCACGGTAGTGTGGCGACTGTGACAGCAGAATTTACAGTTCAGTTCACATTGTACCCCGGGAGCCCACCGTGAAAGGCAATCCAATGGCGTTCCAGCAAGCAGCCAGGTGGACCTATCAGTGTCTGCTACCGAACTGCCACACCAATCTGGTTGCAGGAGAAGGTAAATGGCAAGTCTTTCAGTTTGGTGGTCGTACCTGGGAAGTTTATCCGGGCTGCTGTTCTGGGAGAGTGGGCAGAAGTCAGTTGTAGGTGGCGGGCAGCGGCCAAGGTTGTGGCCGTACTGCACCGCTGCAGGGGCAGTTGCACCCGCTCGGTGCATGGTGTCCTTGGGCTGTGAGAGACAAGAGCAGTGAATCAGTTGGAAGGAGTAGACTGGCGACAATGCAGGGAGCTGGGGGCAGGGGTGACAAAGTAAATACAAAGGAAAGTTTCAGTGAGGAAGGATGATAGACAGGGGTGACACAAAAGAGGGATTGGGGTGGGGCAAACTGAGGTAGTTTGTCTGGGAGGGGGGCTGGGCCAGGGTCTGAAGTCAAGAGCTTAAGCTGGGGCAGTCTGGGAGGCAGGGAACCACGGCCAAATGGCACTCAATAGATTGGAGTTGCACTACAGAGTGACAAAATAGACTGGGTGGGCTGGAACAAAGGACAGAGAAAGGGTTCACCAATTTAAACAGCAGATAAATCACAATGCTAGTCCCTAACACAATACTTCTACAAAGATGCAGTGCCTATGTTTAAGCATTTCTTTACACTTTAGATTCAGTAATTAATCATTTCAGATATCTAGGCTAGCAAGTGCACAGATTCAGTACTCTGTAATTCAGTGAGAACAATAAGAAAGGAAACCAAAAAAAGTAAAAAGAAGCAAATAAAAAAAACCACAGTAGTGCAGCGGCTGGTAGACAGTTGAATTTAGAATTCAGTTCACAATGTACCTGGGGGCCCACCGTGAAAGGCACTCCAATGGCGTTTCAGCAAGCAGCCAGGTGGACCAATCAGTGTCCGCTACTGAACCGCCACACCAATCGGGTTGCAGGAGAAGTCAAATGGCAAGTCTTTCAGTTCGGCGGTCGTACCTGGTCATACCTGGGACGTTTATCTGGGCCACTGTTCTAGTTCCGGAAATGGTTGTTAGGTTCTCTTTACAAGAATAAATCCCTTTTTAGTTTATCATTAAGGAAATTGCTTGTTAATTCACTGTTTCTCTCAGTTGTAGATTATGGGGATTGTATTTACAAAAATACTACCAGATCTATGTTGGGTACTCTTGACACATTGTATCACTCAGCTTTGAGATTCATAACTGGTCTCTCATAGTCAACGCATCATTGTGTTTTGTATTCTACTGTGGGGTGCGAATCCTTGAATGATAGAAGGTTACAACATTGGTATTTATTTACATATAATTGTGTCACTGGTAAACTACCTAAATCTCTTTTGAACCAGCTAGAATTTAAACAGGAAAGTAGGTACATTTTAAGATCTAGAACACTTCTTAGCTTTAGGATACCTAGAAACCAGTTGAAAATAGGGGATTATACCCTATCAGCCTCAATTGCCCAGACTTGGGAAGTACTCACACCAAACTCAAGTTGGAAGTAATAGATAGAGAATAATGGATAGGCAAATGTGTGTTATAGATTTTTATTACATACCCGAGGTGTGTGATGACCCGTAAACCTCAAGAGTGAAGCTCGAGAGGTTTACACAGTCATCACACACCGAGGTCGTGTAAAAAAAAATCCTTAACACACACTTGCCTATCTTTTATTTTTTATAATCACTGGTGTTTTGCACTGTTTAAGCGGCTTAGCGTGACACTGCATGACTTTGCACGACTTTGCACGACTTAGCACGGCTTTGAGCGGGTTTCCATATCAACCAGCCAGTTGATATGACTTTTTATAAACCGGTTGATATTTGGGCTCACCAGTAATTATTATCTATTTCACGTTTTAAGACTTTAATTAAGATGCACTTTAACAAACCCTGTGAGTGTTATGGTTAGCCCCCAGTTTTTTAGACTGATGTAATATGCTGCTTGAATTTGTATGTAACATATGTTTATTTAATGTATTGTATGTTTTTAAGAATTGCTATCTTTGTACTGTTGTTCAATTTTTTTTGTCGCAATTGTAAAAGAGAGTTTCTCTCAATTTGCTTACCAATAAATCTGATGATGATGATGATGATAAGTTGCACACATCCCAGCAGGACACAGTACTTGCAAACAGCAAGCACTGTATCAATGTGATGAGCTGTCAGATACAGTCTGCTTGCTCTGGTGCCCAAAAGGGCCAAAATAAATAAAAATAGATAGCTGGTGGCTGCAGTCCCTTCCCCCACCCACCATGTATCATTACAGTAAACTGCCCCCCCTCACCCGCCCAGTGGTATTCACACACACACACACACACACACACACACACACACACACACACACACCGTGGCTAGCAGTTCCATCTCAATCACCCGCAGGCATATAGTTGTAGTCAGGAGACCCCCAGCTAGAGTCCCTCCCCCACCTGATCACTCTCTGTGCAGTATTTAACATATGTAATTGACCTGGTGATCTAGTGAACCCCTCCCTCCCTGTCCCTGATCCAAGTAGGCAGAGTAGTGTTTGTTTTAAGTAGTATTCTTTTATTATTTCTTGTTGTAACTCATTCCCTGGTGGTCAGTGACCCCCGCCTAGGTGGCAATGTCCCCGGTAGCACCCTGCTACCGCCACCCCAAAAAGGAGCAGGCTATCAGCACAGCCCTCCCCTCTCTTCTACAGCCCACAGCCCACTGAGTTGTTGCCCGTTGCCCTATTCAACATGCGCTACACAGCCTGGTCGTGGTTTCTCCATTCGCCACTTTGCTGGTGCTGTACTGCTGGAAGTGAAATGATGGCACTCTTATGCCATGGAACTGTCATTACTCACTTATATGGAACTCTGCTTGCCACCCACCCAGCCTGCCCCTGAGAGTCAGTGTCTGAGATACTGCCTGTGCAGAGCTCGCTGCAGCCTCTGCATTTCAAAATCACTCAGCAATTTGCAAGCCTGCCTGCTGCGTGCAGCTTCTACATGTATGTTATTATACATGTCTATGCGGTTTAGCTCAAAAAGGGTCCTGCAGTCACAGGACCTGCAGGATGGCTAAATCCACTGCTGACAATGGGTCTGCATAGTACATGGTGGAGGCATACTTGATTGACTCAAAGAACCTAAACATTGATAAGAAGACAAATTCGCACTGGGCAAAAAAAAGTTCAAGAGTAGTTGGCATTGTATTTTGTGGCAGTATGCTATATGAACTGACCAGCTTTGAGTATCAGTTTCTTAAGGTCCATCATTACTGATTAACCTGTCATTCAAAAATGTTGAGAAACTCATATTCATAAAAATTAGTAGCCATCAAGCCTGCCTGCTGGTGTGGCCATGACTCTGGTGCCCTGGCTAGGAGTAAGCCTGGGTGACCAGAGAGTTGGTGGGTGAGGAAAGAAGCAACCATTTCTGAGGACACACACCTTTTCCTGGGAAGGTATGATGCTAAGCTCTGCTGCAACTCTGCCACCTGGGTGATCAAAGTCAGAAGTGCAGGTGGAGTGGTTGGAGAGAATGGATGTTTGCAAGTTCCATTTATTGACATGTTGCTGCATGTGTGATCACACCTTTGAGCCACTGTCACTGACTTCCTGGGGAGAAAACCTGGAGGAAATACATCTGGATCCGCAGGATGAAGCCCAGTATACATGTGTTCTGCACAGCCTCATGTACCCTTCATCCAACACAAATTTGCTGGGGGGGAAGGGGACCTGCCCCTCACTGCTCCTTCCTCAGGAGGCAATCCAGGGGTTGGAAAGGGAGAGGTTCACAGGCTGGGGTCATGGGGACCAGTGGTCACCTGGTATTGGAAGAGGGGGATATGACCAGAAGCAGTGGGGAAAAGTATTGATAAAAAAGCACAGCCACCTTACCTAACACAACAGCAATTACTTCTCTGCTGCCACAGACTAAAAAAGAATCTGAATAACAAGTTCTGTCTAAATTCCTGTCTGGTTCCAAATCAGATGTCATAAAAAGAGAGGGTGACTACAGTATGAAGTGGATAACAAAGACAGCCAGTTGGATGAAATTGTAACTGATGAGTGAGTCATTTGGCCTAACCATCTTAAAAAAAAAAAATACCTAGCAGCACTGCAGCAAGCCCATCTTCCTCAGAGGCTTATGCCAGTGGACTTAGCTTCAGTTACTCCATGCCTCTTCCTCCTCCTCCTCCTCCCCAGGGGCAAACTCCACTGTTTCTAACTTCAGTTACTGTAAACTGTGTCCTCCTTACATTCCAGCTGTTCTGCTTGCTACATACACATGGCAGACAGGCATAATCTTTTACAACACTAGTGGGCTGGTAGCCTACCATATGAGTTGATGCACATGCTATTTTGCCATGACCAATAAACATGTCAGATAGGCATAATGTTTAGAAACAGTGGTTGCAGCCAACCATGTGGGCTATTGTACCTGCTATTGCGCTTACCAGAATGAACATGTCAGATAGACATACTCGTTTGAAACACTAGTGGGCTGGTGGCCTATCATCTGGCCTGCTGTACTTGCTGTTCTGTCAGGAACAATAACCATGTCAACCAGGCATACTTTTTGGAAACAGTACCAGTAAAATTAGGAGCTCCCCTAATCTTAGCAAGCTTGTCAATCACAGCTATCAGCACTGAAGGTGCACAGTAAAGAAAATAGCTGTGCAAAAACTTTTTTTCAATCTCAGCTCAGTTCAAAATACTGCTTAAAGGACTGAAAGTTAGCAAAGTATAAATGCCTAAATATCTATGCAGTAAAGTGCGTTTTTAAAACCCATTCCACTCCCATCTTACTTCATTCTAATCACACCTAGCAGTACTCTAAATAAATAGCTACTTTAAATCATTGTTTATGTCTGATGCTGTTCACAGCAGATTGGGAAACACACCCAGCTCCTTTGCCTAGGTGGCTGGGACTGCACACTGTCGCATGGTTACATCCCTGTACTTCCTGCAGCATTGTAACCATCTGATCTGCTTGTATATGTGAACTGCCCTGCTGTTCACCCTATACATAGTAGCACTTACCTCTGCGACAAAGCACCTCTCACAGTTGCACAAACTGCACTACAGAAAAATTTGTCAAAAGTAGGGTCTCTGTAAAATCTTCACAAGGGCCAACGTTTGCGTGTTTGCCATATCTTCAGCAGTGGAGGAAAACTTTGCTGCATCTCTGTTATTTACAGTTGAGCTGTGCAAACCTCTCGGGAGTTCAGTGTTTTGAACATGGTGTGTCAAACTATGTAAAGTTTGGCAAAGACCACTTAGTTTTAACTGAGTTCTCCCTAGCTTGATTGTTGGTTTCTGGTTCAGCATGTACTGAGGGAGAATTTCCTTTCTGCCAGGAGATATGAAGTACACAAACAGCAGAATGTTGCAGCAGCCGAAGGTGAAGACTACTTGTTCAAAAAAATATGTCTGTTCATTACTGACAATCATGATTTATGCTGTGACAAAGTGCTGTACACGTAGAGTAGTCTGTACTTCCATTTTGCCCCCAGTTTCTCTTACAAGGTTTACATAGCACACAAAGGCAAAACACCTGAAGCTAACAATGACGTAATCACCCACAGGATGTGAAGGCTACTGGTTCAAAACAGTCTTTTCAGACACTGCCAGATGTAGACCAAGGCTCAAGGTTACACCAAGAATAAGTTATGTTAGAGCCAGTCGGGTAGTGCTGCAGTAGTGCTACCTCTCACTAATCCAGTGACCCAGATTTGATAACAGACTTGGGTTGCTGAAGGCCAGCCAGTAAAAGGAGCAATGAGTGCCCCACAAGACAGCTCTCCTCCTTTGATGAGGAGGGTTCCATTCCCAGTCATTTGCTTTACAAGGTAAATGCCCTTCTGGGTTCACACACTGCTGCCTAGGTCCTCTCAGCCGAAACAAAAAGCAGATAGAAAACTTACAAATCAGGATGGTGCTGCATAAATTAAATGGCTTGCCACAGTGGCACTTATGCAATACTTTTATTTTATAGCACCCGCTACAAAAACATTGGCATGACTACTACCCCAGCACTTCATCTCATACTGACCCTTCATCAGGGTGTGGAGCTTCACCACAAACCTGCATCCATTAAAAAGAATAGTTTTAAAGACACAGTGCACAATTTAAGGGCATAGTAATACAAAAACAGGAATGCCAAGGGTGCATAAATACTCAGAGAGCAAGACTGAAAGGTACTGTAACACTGCTTCTGTAGTCAGTTTTAAGACTGATAGCCAAATTGGCTAGTGAAATGAAGTATAACAAACTGTTTCAAAAACTGCTTCAGAAATCTAAACTTAGTGTTATTGGATACTGCCTGATTCAAAAATTACATATATTCAAATACATTTTCAGGGTAAGTACCCATTAAGAGAAAATTAATGCTGCATTCTCAAAGTCTGAGTACATATGCCCCAGTCTGAATAAAGGATGTACACAGCTCATTAAGCACATTATGTGCAATATAAGCTAAATCTGATCCCAGCTCACCAAGGAATATCTAATTCTATAGTACAATACCATGACAGTCACACTACAGTAACCTGGGGGAGGTTGAGTGGAAAAGACAGGCATGGGCAAAAGTAGGAGAGGAAAATACCAAGTTGGCAATCAGGCATGGCTAAATTTAGAGACACCTGGGGGAAAAAGAGGGAGGCGGGAGGAGAGAGGCTGGAAACAAGACCCAATACAAGGAGGGACAGTGGGTCTGAAAGCCCAAAAAGGGCAAACAAAACCCTAAATAAGACTGAAAAAATAGTGAAAAAATTAACCCGACAGACAAATAGTTTGAGAATTGATAATGCTGTGACTAAGCCCTCAGCCATAGTCTGGGGATACCCTGTTACAACCATACCCTCCATCACAATATAGTAAAAGGAAAACAATGTTATCAGGCCATAAATTTGGTAAATCCATCCTGTAAGAGGACTACTCTAATATCCGAGGAACTAGTAATTGGATGGATCTCACTACACTAATTTGACTAAGACTGTCCTTGCTGAACTGTAGGCATCAACTGGGTCTGTCTAGTATTCCTGTTCTTAGGGGAGTACAGAGGAAGCTGAAAATGTAAAACAAAAATGGCTAGTTGGAAGCTCGTTTCAACTATTTATAACTTCATAAAAAAGGCAAACAAATCAATACCCTCATTCAATCCTTCCTGTTTTAGAGAACTCAATGTGTAAATCCAACAGGTTTCCTTTTGGAGCTGGGCTAGAAGGCTGTCCACTCCCCCCCCAATTGTGGCATGTACAGTGTTCATTTCCCAGAAACCCAAAGCTTGTGTTTCCTCAGAATGTTTTGATATAGGTTTATGCTTATGGCCCTTGCTAATGTCCTCAGATGTTCTTGTATCCTTTATTTTATTTTCCTGACTGTTCTATCAACATAAATTTGTCTACAGGGACACCATAAAATATACATCACAAACTCAGTGTGACAGTTAATAAATTGTCTAATCTCTATTCTTTTGCTCTTAGGATGTTCAAAAATATTTTTGCCACTGTCTGCAAATTTGAAAATGCTGCACCTTCCACAGTGATAAAATCCAGCTGGTCTAGGGCCAGGTCATTTCCTTGGTGTGCTAGGTTCAAAATGCATAGTTTTCCCCAAAGTGTCTATGCATAACAGCCCCGCTATGCTTATGCTGGCTGCCACTATCCATTTGAAGTGCCACTACACTTCCTGCTATGCTTCTGCACATCATAAGTCTACCACCTTAACTGTCATCAAACCTCACAAGTATCCTGATTTTGGGGGGGATTTAGGGAGTTCAACCCCCTCTGTCCCGAAGCCCCAAGTGCCTGTAGCAGCTTCCTGAATTTTGAAGCCTCTCCCCAGTCTCGTTGCACTCACTGGCAGTGATGGACTGTATTTCTGTGTTTGAAACATCAGTTGGCATCTGACATCATCCAAGTGCACCAACAGCCAATCAGGTGCCCTTGGCATTTCTGTATGCATTGATGTGCTAGCTTCAAAATCATGCATATGAATGTGTGGACTGCCTGTTTTCCTGCTGCAAGCCACCCAGGAAATGAGGAGCCCACCCTCAGGTCTGTCTTCAATTCTTTAAAGGAGGCTGCTAAACATGAGCTGGTCATTCCCACATCTGACTTGGACTTCCAGAGAACCAGAAGCTTTTGGCAGCCAGAGCCACTGAGCAACAGAGGGGAGTGCAGTATGCCTCAACCCAACAATGATCAGAAGATCTGCGGAGAGAGCCTGGAGAAGCAGAACTCATCTTGTCCTCTGTTCTGAGCAGCAGCACCTGACAGAGCTCAAACCGCAGTACTGGCAGACCCTGAAACTGAGAGAAATGAGCCTCAGTCAGTATGAAACTAAGGGAGAGGAGGAACTGAGGAAGAACTATTGAAGTTCAAAGCACCAGCACCCAGGTGTTTGTGTCGTTGTACAGCTAGCCCACTCAATAAGCTACTTTTTGAGCACTTTATAATGCTTTGGGAGCACATTTTGTATGCAGTTCCATAGTACAATATTGTAAGCCTTAGCTCAGTTTCTCATTCAACAGGTGTGCGTCGGAGTTTATAGGTTCATAGGTAGGTACGAGTCTGAAGTCAATAGGCCACAGTGACTCATTCAATTATTCCAAGTAGGAAAATGTATTGTTTCCCATGTGTTTGGCTAATGTAGATTTAAATGTACCTAGTGACTTATTAAGTACTACCTCCTGCAGAAGTTAATTCCAAACATTTACCACTCTCTGGTTTATCCAGTTTGCCCTACAATTGGTTTGGTAGTTTTCTCCTTTAAGCTGCAGTGGGTGAAATCTGCTTGATCTACTAGTGTCCTTTTTAGACAGGCCTACACATTCCCATATATCTTTGTAACTACCCTGTGAGTGAGACAAAGGTCCTCTCTCAATATTCTATACTGTAATGAATAAAGATTAAGTTCTTTACGTTGATTCCCATATGTCGTGCCGTTCATCTGGTGAATCCTTTTAGTAACTTTTCTGTGTCCTTTCCAGCATTTCAATGTCTTTCTTTAGAGACGATAACCAAAAATGGACACAGTACTTCAAGTGTGGCCTAACTAGAGCTGTGCAAACAGGGAGAATGACTTCTCTGTCTCGACTCCTAATATTTCTAAGTGTACTTCCTATTATTTTATTACCAGTACTTGCAACTTTTTTGCTGAGTTCTGTTGAGGATAGATTGTTGGTAATAATTACTCCCAAGGCCCTTTCTTGATTTATGGCTGGCATGGTTTTTCCATACGATGTGTATTTGGCACATTTTTTTCTCTTACCTATGTGCATTATTTTGCATTTGTCAGGGTTTAGTTGTAATTGGTTTTGTTCAACCCAAGAATCCACAGCATCAATATCTTTTTGAAAATTAATAATTGATTGCTCATTGTTTACTGTTGCACCTATCTTTATATCATCTGCAAATTTACTACACCAACTATTTGTTGTACTTTCTATTTGTGTTTTCTCTCTCTCTCTCTCTCTCTTATATATATATATATATATATATATATATATATATATATATATATATTAAGAGTATAGTGCCAGAGTCTGAACCCTGGGCACCCCATTGTATTTCCCTGCCGGTTTGATAAATGTCCAGCTATGCTAACTCTTTGCTGCCTACCCTCTAACCAAGAAGCTACCCATCTGATTTAATAGTTTTAATATGTGGATTTTAAATTTAATATGTTTCAAAAGCATACAAAAAAAAATCCATAATACCATCAAACCTTCTGTGGTAATAGTACTGTCAATCACTTTTAATAGTACTGTCAATCACTGTTAATAGTATAGTTTGATGGTGTTAATACTATCATTGCAAGTGCCGAAAAAGATACCTTCTTCCCCCCACGTCCTAAGCGTGCCTCTTCATTGGCCTCTTTTCCTCTGTGGGCGGGCAGAACATTTTAAAAAACATGGCGGCTCGCTTTGTCACATCGCGAGACCGTACTGTCTCCTCTCAAAGTTTCTTTTTTTTTTTTTTTGTAACCTCCTCTAGAACAGCAGAAATAGGACCACAGGCCAAAAAGGGAAAAGGTAGGACTACCTACTAGTTGTTTTAGACCGAGGTGAGAAGCATAGGTGGGTGAGGTGCAGCACAAAAGGTTAGGGCAAGACAATGCAGCAGTCAGCCAGCCAGAACACAGCCTCCTTCACTAAAACGGTCGATTGCCACTCGGAAAAGATGAAAATAAAATTTAAAATCCAGATATTAAAAAAAATAATGGATAGGTGCCAGTGCATTACCGGCTAGTGGTACCATCTCGAGGTTCTGGACACGGGAACCTCTTGAGCTTCGCTCTCGAGGGTTCTCGTGTCCAGAACCTCGATGTACATCACGATGTCTGCAGCACCTATCCATTATTCTCTATATCTAGCATAAAATCTTGTAGTCTTTTAATGAGGGATATATGAGAGGCATGGTGTTGAAGGCTTTTGAAAAGTCCATGTAGAAAATATCAATTGGTAGCCCTACATCCTTTGCACTACTTACTAGGTTAAAAAACTGCAATAGGTTTGTCAGACATGACCTACCCTCTCTAAAGCTGTGTTGATTAACAGCTAACTTTCCCATGGTTATAAATTGTTTGTTTATTCTATCTTTAACTATTCCTTCTATCATTTTGCTAATAACTGAGGTGATACTTATTGGCCAGTAGTTTTAACAATCTCCTTTAGTTCCCTTTTTGTGAATCGGAGTGATGTTAGTGTCTTTACATGCGTTTGGAACTACTCCCTCTTTTAGTGATCTGTTGAATATAACTGTAACATAGAAAAATTGGTTTTGACGGCAGATAAGGACTGCTTGACCCACCTAGTCTGCCCATTTCCCTACCTACTGGATAAGCTGCAGATCCAATTAACCAGCAGCTTATTTCTTCCTAACCCTGACAAGAATTGCTTTATGTCTGTCCCATACATTCTTCAATTCTCCCACAGTTTTAGACCCCACAACCTCCTCAGGAAGGTGGTTCCATGTGTCCACCACCCTCTCTGTGAAAAAATACTTCCTCACATTGCCCCTGAGCCGTCCCCCCTCTATCTTCAAATTGTATCCTCTTGTTCTTGTACATCTCTTTTTCTGAAATATGCTACCCTGTTTGACTTTGTTGATTCCACTGAGGTACTTAAAAGTTTCTATCATGTCCCCACTCTCCTTCCTTTCCTCAAGGGTATACATATTAAGCTCCTTTAGTATCTGCTCGTATGTTTTCTCTTGCAGACCCTGCACCATTTTAGTTGCCCTCCTCTGGACTGCCTCAATCCTGTCTGTGTCCTTGCAGAGATGGGGTCTCCAGAACTGAATGCAGTACTCCAGATGGGGCCTCACCAACTGTCTGTACAGAGGGATAAAAACTTCCTGTTTTCTGCTGGTGATGCCTCTCCCTATACATCCCAGTATCCCCCCAGCCCTTCCTATTGCCTTCTCACATTGCTTGCCAACCTTAAGGTCATCTGATATGATTACCCCAGGTCCCTTTCCATTTTGTTGTTGTTACTACCCCCATTGTTTACTCTTCCCCTGGGTTTTGTTTCCCAGGTGCATTATTTGCACTTCTTTGCATTGAATCAAGCTGCTATACTTCTGACCATTCTTCCAACCTTGCCAAGTCCCTTCTCATCTTTTCCATGCCCCATTGTGTATCAACCCTGTTGCAGATCTTTGTGTCATCTGCAAAGAGACATACTTTTCCTTCCAGTCCCTCTTCAATGTCACTTATAAAGACATTAAAAATGACTGGACCCAACTGAACTATGCAGTACCCCACTAGTAACCCCACTTTCTTCAGAATGGACTCCATTTACTATTATCTTCTGTGTCCTGTTGTCCAGCCAATGTTTTACCGAGGCTGCCACCCTGGGACCCACTCCCAGGCTGGCTAATTTCTTTATTAATCTTTTGTGTGAGACTGTGTCAAATGCCTTGCTAAAGTCTAGGTAGGCCATGTCCACAGACCCTCCCTGGTCTACTATTTTGGTCACCTAGTCAAAGAAATTGATTAGATTCATCTGAGATGACCTTCCTGGTGTGATTCCATGCTGTCCTGGGTCCTGTGCCCCACTGGCCTCTAGGTACTCAACAGTTCTTTCCTTCAGAAGTGATTCCATCATTTTCCCTACCACAGAGATCAAGCTGACATGTCTGTAGTTTCCTGCCTCTGTCTTGGTCCCACTTTTGTGAAGGGAAATCACATCTGCCCTCCTCCAGTCCTCAGGTACCACACCATCCTCCTATGATTTTTTAAAAAGGGTAGTCAGTGGTGCCACTAGTTCTCCCCTTAATTCTTTTAGAATTCTGGGGTGAATCCCATCAGGCCCCATTGCTTTGTCCGCATTCAGTTTTAGGAGTTCTTTCAGAACCCTTTCTTCTGTGAAAGGACTGGGATCAACCCCCATATCCAGAGTGCTTCTATTAATTGTATTAGGTACCTCCCCCTCCTCCTGTTTTGTGAATACTGAGCAGAAGTATTCATTCAGTATCCCTGCTTTTTCATTGTCCCTGTCTGCCCACTCACCGTCCATTCTATTCAGCCTCACTATCCCTCCCTTTGTTCTTCTACGCTCTCTAATGTACCTATAAAAAGTTTTATCCCCTTTCTTAACCGCGTTAGCTATCTTTTCCTCAGTTTGGGCCTTTGCTATTCTGACTGCCTTCCCTGCTTCCTTTTGCCTTAACTGGTACAGTTCTCTGTCCTGCTCCTTCTGTTTCCTTATACTTCCTAAATACTATCTTTTTCTTCCTAACCTTCCCTGCCACCTCTTTGGTGGTTCAGACAATAAGTCCAATAGTTATTTTAGCAGTACAGGGTAGAGTCTGTCCAGGTCTGGAGATTTGTTTTGGTTTAAATATTGTAATAATTTGTTCACTTGTTGTTCAGTAACAGGTACTGTTTCATCTGGTTCTGATCTGAGAATGTTTGGACTGCCTACTTTAAGCTTATAGACACTTAAAAAGTATTCATTTAGCTCAGATGCTATTCCTTGGGGTTCAGTAATGACTTTATCATGTTTCAGGATTGGCCCAATTGCTGAATGACCCTTTTCGGTGTTGTTGATATAATTATAAAAGGATTTGTTGTTGTTTTTTTGTTTCAGTTGCAATTCTGTATTCATGTAATTTTTTAACCCATTTAATATTCTTTTTACTTTGTTTACCTAGCAATTTGTATTTTCTAGAATTTGCTTCAGATGGATTTAGTTTGAATTTTTTCCCTGCTATTTTCTTTTTCCTTATAGTTTTTTTCATGGTGTTGTTAAACCAAATGGGTATTCCACCTTTATTTTGGTACTTAATCTTTGATGGAATGAATGTCTCAATACAGTATGTTATTTTTTCTACCAGTTTGTCCCACTGTGTTTCGATGTTGTTCTGTTTAAAATCCTCTTTCCAATCCCATAATTGTAAGTAATTTTTAACATTTGTATAATCAGTGCTGGTTTTTTTTTTTAATAGTTGTTTAACCAGGATCAGCACACTAAACTGAAAGCTTTTTTACAGGCGCGACCTGGGAGCACAGGGAAGTTAAGTGACTTGCTCAGGGTCACACAGTATGTAAGTGGAAACTGTGGGATGCAAACCCAGGTCTGGTCTGCTGGATGTCACCAGATTTGCAGCTCAGAGCATTAAACCACTGCGCTATACTGCCTCCCTTATATCCCTTTTAGTAACCCTTTCACTGGTTTCCAAGCTATTTGTACTTCTAATTCAACTATGTTTTGATCACTGTGTCTTAATGGCTTCCTGGTTTTGCATGTAGGGATATCTTCAGCCAGATTTGTGCAAACTAATTTGAGGATGTTACTACCTCTTGTGTGTTCCTATTTGTTGCATGTTATTTAAAGTCAGGAACTCCAATAATGTTTTCCTGTTTGCAGTTATGGAAGTACCGGTCTTCCAGTTTATGTCGGGAAGGTTGAATTCATCCATTACTATGGTATCATCTCCAGGATTTGATTTGTCTAACATATTGAAGAAGTTTTCATTCTCTTCGTTAGTTAGGTTTGTGGCTCTGTAGGCTACACATACAGTTAATTTTTTGTTATTGTTAGGGAGAATATTCACCCACACCTTTTCTGCATTTTTGGTACACGTTTGGCCATTGTTGACTTCCCAAGATTTAATTGTATTAGATACAAATAGTGCCACCCTACCCCATCTTCTGTGTCCTCTGTTGTGGTAATACACTTTATACCCAGGGATGTTTTGACACCAATTTTCATCTTTCCTCCAAATCTCTGTTATGCCACATTCATGTATTGTTTCTGTAATTAGCAGATGATACAATTTGTCTTTCTTATCAAACTCCTTGCATTAACTAGGAGTACCTTGAGACTTGGTATTAGACTGATTCTCCCTCCCCCTTCCTATTTAGTTTAAATATCTCATATTCTGTAGCTTGCCAGTGGTAACATCCCTAAGCAGTCTTCCAAGGATCTTTTCCCCACCTTGATTAAGATACGAACATACAAACATGAAATTAACAGCAGATACAGGCAATATGGTCTATCTAGTCTGCTCGAGTGTGCAGCACTTCAGCCCATTAGACTGCAGCTGCCCCTCCTCCCATTAACTCTTCTCTCCCCAAACTGCCCCCTCAGTACGTACTTCCCCCATGAATTTGTCCCACCCACTCTTGAAGCACCCCACAGTCTGCACTGATATGAGCTGCTCAGGCAGTGCATTCCACCCTGTTACCACTCTTTCGGTGAAATAGGGCCTCCTCCTTTCCCTCCTGAATCTGCCCCCCTTTAATTTCAGGGAGTGATCTCTGGTATCTCTTCTATTCTGGAGAGTGAACACACCCTGGAAACCTACTCTGTTCATCCCCTTCAGGTAACTGAAGGTCTCAATCATGTCCCCTCTCTGTTTCTTCTATCCTCAAGGGTATACATGTTGAGCTCTTTTAGTCTTTCCTCATAAGTTCTATCCCCAACCCCCTGAATCATCTTTGTTGCTCTTCGCTGCACTGCCTCCAGTAGTTTGATATCCCTTTTCAAGTACGGGTACCAGAACTGCATGCAGTACTCCAAGTGTGGCCTCACCAGGGACCTGTACAGGGACAATATGACTTCGCTACATAAGAGCAAAACTATTTCACCAAATAAGTTGCTATCAAATGCTCACATAGATCCTTTATGTACTCTTACAATTCAAACATTTAAAATAAGATAGTTCTACCTTATTGTCGGTGATTTCAGACAGTTTCAAAGCTTCGACGTTCACAAATGCCCTGTCTGCAATCTCAACAGTAGTAAGTGTGTTGCTCAAAGTGTGGCCTACCTCTCTGAACAACCTATGTGTCCTGAGGGAATGAAATCACTCTCTTGCCTTCCTGCTGGAGCAGGAGGCTGCTAAGCAACCATACATCTCCTAAATAGGAGGTAGGTTCACACACGTTGGTCAAAAAGCCATGGGGCAATAAAGACCACTGAAGATTGTTACTCATTTAAAAACAAACATTCAGATTCTGAGCTGGGCATCAAGTACCTCACATTCTAATCACTGAAGTCTTTTGTTTTTTATAACCACCAAGAGGAAGGGGAAGAGAAAGCTGACAAGTAAAACATAGGTAGAGAGAGTACACACAGGAGGTGGGGTTAAAATGTTTTCAATCAAATTCCTTATATGCTGTGGATCCTACATTACTGCATCTTAAATTCTAAATGTTCGCTAATAGACTTTTCCAAACACTTATACAAAGCTGCAGAAGATTGTATGATATCATTGCCTATAGTTACAACTTACTTCTTTGCCTCACATATAGCAGAATTGTAGAGGCTAGTTGCATACATTCATTCAAGCATAGCTATACTGTCACAAACAAGCTTGCCAGTTAGATTCTAAACTCATGCCAATCTGTTTATCTTGTGTTCTAAGATGAAAACTCCATCTCATCTCCACCCGCGCAAGCATTTTTTTATAACTGCCTCCTCGTGTAGGGGGTGCAACAACCTCCAACCCCAAAACCACAGCGAGGCCCCATTGTGTCCTGTCTCATTGAAATGTTGTGCCACTGGTGACCTTATGTCATTTTGTCTAATGTCTCCCTTGTGTTCTAAGATTCTCACTTTAAATGCTCTTTTTTGTCTGACCGACATATAGCCAGTCACATGGGCATTGGATGACATAAACAACACCCTCTGCAGTACAGTTAATGTGTTGTCTAATCTTGAAGTTTGTATTGAAATGTGGATGTTTAAAGGTGTCCCTCTTACTGGTATGATTACATACAGAACATCTTCCACACTGATTCATTACAGGACATAAACGGCCCAACAATAACTGTGCCGGTGCTGTCTGTGCAGATTTAAACTGTGCATGAACCAATTTGTCCTTAAAATTTGGTGCCTTTTTAGCAACTATTATTGGTCGTTTCTGTAGAGCTTGTATGAGGGTGTTGTCTGTAGCCACCAAATGCCAGTTTTTGTTAGTAATGGATCTGATTTGTCCCATTTTATGATTATATTGTACTACTAGCACCATCCTTTCTTCCTTGTTTTTTGGTTTTTTTCTGAAATAGTAAGCTTCTGTCTTGTTGGTCTATCCTGTGGTCTGCCTGTTGTAAAACATTTCTACTATAACCTCTATTCCGGAATCTGTTCAGCATTTCTTGTTTGTGTTTTTGATACTCTGTTTAAGTGCTACAGTTTCTCTTCACTCTGACAAGTTGTGAATATGGAATACTGTTTTTAAGCTTACATTCATGGAAACTTAGCCCATGCAGTATAGTGTTGCTGTCACTTGCCTTGTGAGATAATGTGGTTTCAATTTGGCCATTCTGTATCATAATCATTACATCCAGGAATGTTATGCTATGCCTACTCTGATGTATTTCGAACTGTAAGTTCGGATCCCAGATATTAAACTGTGTATGAAACTCCTGTAATTTTTCTGCTGTGCCAGTCCAAATACATATTATATCATCAATATATTTGTACTACAGTCCTATATGTGCATGGAATATATTGACATTTTTGTCCAGTACTGTACTCATCTCAAAATTATACATGTATGAATTTGAATATGTTGGTGCCAAGGTGCTACACATGGCAGTCCATTGGTCTTGTTGGTAAAAGACCCCATTAAATTCAAAATAGTTGTGTGTGAGAATGTACATAACAAGTTCCTGTAGTAGTTCTGTTTTGGGCTTAGTTCTGGCTGGTCTCCTATCTAACATATGTCCTAAACTGACTACACCCTCTCTGTGTGGGATGGAGGTGTACAGGCTGGCAACATCAAATGCTACCAGCCGTGCTTCCCTCAGATCCATTTGACTTGAGTAAATCTGCAGTTTTTGCATGATGTCTGTAGAGTCCCTTAGGTAAGTTTCAGTTTTCTCATTCAAAGGTTGCACATGATAGTTGATATATTTAGACACAGGTACAAAAACAGATCCAATACCCGAGACTATAGGCCTGCCCAGAGGTTTGGATATATTTATATGTATCTTAGGGATACAGTAAAAGGTGGGGTTTCTTGGATTAACAGCATGTCTACATACTCCTGTAGCTTCTCTTGTACTTCTGTCTGTATGCTCTCTAAAGGGTCACAATTCAACTGCTGATACTTATTTCTATCTATTAACAATGACATGAATATTTCCAAGTATTGTTCCTTATTATGTATAACTATCCACCCCGTCAGCAGGCTTAATAACTAGCTGTAGGTCATCTCCTAGTTCTCTCAATATACGCATTTGTTGTGATGTTAAATGTTGACGTTTGGAAAAAAGATCCTGTTTAGCAGAAAATAAATCCATTATCTGTCTCTCTGTATCTTACAAAAACTGTCTATTTTGTAATTTCTACCAACTGGTGGTGAAAATTCTGATTTAATCTGTAACACCTGCTTAACCTGTTGTTGTGTCGTTATCTCACTGGGATGTTCCCCAAACATATTTTTAAGCCTGAGATTTCTGTAAAATTTCTGTAACTGTACTTCTAATTCAAATAAATCCACAGATTTTGTAGGTGCAAATGATAACCCCAGCCCTAAAGTATGGATCTGCTCCTGTGTTAAATTTTTACCACTTAAGTTGAAAATAGGAATATTTTCTTCCTCATTCATCTGATCTATTGAGGGTGTTGTCCGTTCCCTCTGTTGCCACCGTACCCTCCTTGATACCCTCGCCCCGTCCTCTCCCCCTGCCCCCTGAAAATCCCACCTCTGTCTCTGACCCCCACCTCTGTTCCTTAAGTCATATCTAGGTGTCTGTTGTGTGGCATATGAACGTTCTGCAGGTTATGACTCGTGCATCCTGGTCCCTTCCTCTGCTGGTGCTTGCGTTTCTCTGGTATAGCTATTGTCACTATCAGTGGCACTGTCTGTATTATATTGAAAATACTGGGCTGTCCTTCTCTTGTTGTATAATTTGTAACTATACACCCTATTTTCTTTGTAATCATTTCTGTCTCTTACAAACTTTCTGATTTTCTGCTGTTTCAATCATTCTTCATATTCCTGTAACTTTTTCTTTACGTCTTCTAAGTTCTTAGTGAACTCCTCAGCCTGTATTTTCAATTTGAACAGATCTTCCACCTGAATAGTTTTGGTGGCTATTTTTTGCCTCTCCTCAATGATCACGTCTATTAGGACTTACATGAAATCACAGCTTGCCCTGTTACATATGCCATCCCACTTAAGTGCTGATTTGCTGGAGTTAATTCCTAGATCGGGTTCTGTTGTGATGCATAAACCTCGTGGTCCCATATGGTGTTCAAAGTATTGGGTTAAAGTTAACCCATGCCACTCTAATCTGGTGTTTTTAAATTTAAGGTTTTCTATTTTCTGAGCTATGTTTTTAGGAGTTTCCCTCATCTGTGTTGTGAGGTCTCCCCTCCCCATTGTCTGAAATAACTGCTTTTTCTCTTCCTCAGAGAAAGTTGTAAAATGCAAAGTGTTTTGTACACTGTTTCCAATATTCTGGAACACCTCCAATCCACTGGCATGCATTTTTACATCAAATTATATTACACAATGGGGCAGTATAATCAGAAATAAAAAGAAAAATCACTACAAAGAAATACTGGACTCTGAAGAAGTTATGTTTGGGTTCCTAAACATTATCTTTTGTGGACATGCCTCTAATACGACCTGCTCCTTTGCACTCGTGGTGGTTGAGATGCTCCAATCCACCCCAGGTAGGTTGGAGTCTCCCACCACCACTGTGTTCCCCTTCCTACAAACCCTTCTAATTTGCTCAGCTAACTCCCTGTTAAGGTCATCAGCTTGAGCTGGTGGACTGTACACTACCCCCATCCTCAGTATCCTACTTTTCAAGTCCTGAAACAACATCCTTAAGGCCTCTGTCCTTCCTTCCTCCCCCTTTGGGTTGCTGAAGATTGGCCAGGAAAAGGAGCAATGAATGTTCCACAGAAGAGCTCTTCTCCACTGCCACCTGGTGGAAGCTGAGCCATAGAGCAGTAGAACCATGCAGTGGGGCGAAGCAGTTAGGTTGCATGCATGAACATGTGTTATCGCACACCAGCAACCCTGGGAAAAAATGTTGAAAAAACAATGACTGGCAGGATGAAGTCCAGCCCTCTGCAGTCCCTGTACTGCCAAGCAGGCACCTACCTTCCAACTGGATCCAGGCTCCACAATGCGGAATGTGCATGAAAATATGCCTGCTACCACCATGGGGAAAGAGCTACCTAGAACACCAAGTACTGTATTCAAACACAAAACAGTGCATTTCAGTTAATTAATGCAAAAATGCAATATACTGACCATATAAACAAAATACCACAAGCATTCCAAGTACTCTGGCCCTTCTCATAAAAAATGCTTCAATGGGGGAGATGATTTCCACCACTAGTATTCCTTAAATACAAAAGATTTAAAGGTATGGTGTAGTACTACACATCATTCAAAATGCAAAATAGGAAAAAGAGATTCTGATTTGCAAACAACATCATTTCAGGTAAAAGATCATTACTTCTTAAGTGACACCAGAAAACTGAGAAAAAAATGTAAAGACATTAGAGAACGTGTCCTGTGAAATTTACAAGTAGGTGCAGTTCCCTAAATGGAGAACATTGCTGTGGGGTATAAAATATATGCAGCCCTCCTGCCAATAGAGTGCTACATGCCATTTGTTTCCTCCCCCCTGTCAATTTGGTCACTGTTAGGGCTTTAGCTCTCACTGGATACCAGGACTCCAAACAAGCTGGTAGGTGGGATGTGTGGGAATGGGTCTCTCTGGGGTGTACTGGTACATCTAGGTGTCACTTCACCTGGCAACCCTGAGGTACCCATCAGAAGACAGAAAAGACCAGGGGAAGGGTTGTCTCTCTGGGGACCACAATCCTTGGGCCCACCAACAGTGTCCATTCTCTCTGGATTCCTGCCGGGGAGCTCAAGCCCATGATGTGCCCCTAACAAGAAGGGTCCAGGGAGGGTAATATGTTATGAAAGAAGGAGGAGGGACCCCTGCCTAGGGTCCAGTTTTTGCACCTTAATAACTTGGCCCCATTCAACCAATTTCCTTGACATTTGGAAGGGAAATAGTGTGTGCCAGGATCTCAGGATCCTGAAAATTTTGTGACAATCGGTTTAGGGGGAGCAACATTACAAGGTGCAAGACACATAAAAAAAGTCTATAATTAAGACATTTTTTGCTCATTATTAACTAAAACACTAGAAGGGTCTCAAAAACTTGCAGGTTTGTTAGTTTGCCCCAAGGTAAGTGCTTTTGTTGTTTTTATTCCCCACAATTAAGTCATTTTTAAAATATTAAATGAAACCAGTTTCATTTCTGAGCATTTACTGTTTGAAAAATCAGGATTTTGAAGAAAACTGAATTTTTATGTCCACATTGTTTAATGTGGTTGTTTTATGAGAATGGGTTTGTGTATCAGGTGGCAGGGCTGTTTCCATGTGTTGAGTTCATTCAGCAGGGATGGAGCAATGTGTCAGTGTGTAGCACTGCCCCTGCTGAATGTGCTATTCATGTGGGTCGGTTTTTCATTGAGCTGACCATCACTATTAACTGCATGAGAGGTATCCTTGATTTCAACTGGACATTGAGGTAACCCATCCCCAGTGCCTGCTAAACGCATTTATTTTTTAATCATTTCAATACTGGGTGTCCACCACAGGTGCCGGCAGGTCTCCCCCCTTCCATTTTGTTACCAATGTCCTGACCCCTGCCATGTTAATCTGCCATCCCCAGGGTGCCCAATACCTGCTGTCAGCATACTGCAACCACCTGGTCCCAGCAATCTTGGACACGGGATTCCCACCCCCAGTGTCCCCAAGAATCAATCTGACACTGGGGTGCCCTATCCCCAGTGCTAGAAGTACCTACAATAAATAAAACCTTCCTGCACTGTCATTTTCTTGTTTTGTTTTAACCTGAAATGAAAACAGTCCCTTGTTGTCTGCGGCCATCCCCACTCACTACCCCAACCCACCACTCAGCACCCACCACCCCACACCCCTTACTCTACACTTACCTACCAAAGGTCCAGTGCCATAATCCTCACTGGACTGGAGTCATGTCTTCACTCTTCAATGCCAGAGAATGAACTGAGGATAACAGGTACGTGTGGTTATTTGTATTTCAATGGTTTTGAACCTTCACTCATAATTTAGTAATTTTTTTATATTTTTCTCCCAATTTTTCAACATGACTTTTTTGGGACCTCAACTCATGAACACAGTAGGTGCAATGTTTCAAATCCAGCCTGAAAGGTGATTTCATAGTTCTGCAAAATCACCTTTCAGGTGGGATTTAAAATGTTTCACCTACCGGGTTCATGAGGTGGGGGTCATAAGAAGGCTATATGGAAAATTTGTGGTCAAAATATTAAAAAACAACAATGTTATGAGCTTATGTTGAAAATTTGCAATGCTTGCTCATACATTTGGTACTTTTGAAAATGTTGACCCCAAATTTTTGACATAGTCTTTTTTTTCATACCACCTCATGGACCTGTCAGCTGTTGTTTTTTTAACCTTGACCAAAATGGTTTTTTGAACCTGTGGTGCTAAATGACATTTTGTTTAGGATTTGAAAATTTTCATCTATTAGGTTCATGAGGTGGGGTCATCAGAAGACTGTTGAAAATCTGGGGTAAATATGTTAAAAAAACAATAAAGTTATGAAGGTACATTGATGTTTTTCAACATTTGCTCATGACTTTAGTTATTTTCAATATCTGACCCCAAATTTTCAACATAGCTATTTTTTCATCCCACCTCATGAACCCGACAAATGTCATTTTTCTAATCCTGGTGAAAATGTGATTTCGCACTTATGGTAGAAATTCATTTTTGGCCAGTATTTTATAATTGACCGCTCTCATGTTCAGATGGAGGGGGTAATAAAAATACTATGTCAAAATGTTGAGGTCAAAATGTTACAAAAAATATATATAAAGTAATGTTATTTGCAGAGATGGCCATTGACCCAGTGGGGACAACATTGCTTTCCCGTGCCAGTGACCTGAGTTCAGGTGTAAGCTCAGTGAGCTGGCTGAATGGGTCGAGGATGGCAGTGGGGAAGGAGATGCAGTGTGCAGCACCAACTGCAGCCTGGTGAGGGACAGAGCTGTGTTCTAGCACACACTTGACACCTTCTACCAGGCTGGGAAACCTTCCCTCATGAGGGGTTGATGTGTGTGTCCAGGCCTGATGAGCCTGTGTACTGCATCTGGACAAATAGGCTAGCAAGAAATATGGGGGAAAGTCTACTTGGCAGGATGAAGGTTAGGCCACTACAGGCCCCACACCAACAACAAGCCCTCTACTTCTGTCAGTTATCCAGCCAAATCATCCTCCAGGTCAGGAACTTACTTTTTACCTTTGTACACCCCACAGAGATTCCCCCATGACAGGTATGGGAGGGGATGGATGTCTGCCCCCCTGACTGTCAGCAACTTTGTCAATCTGCCACCCTGTTGGTGTTACAGGGTGTGTGAAATGTGATGGCTTCATCCTGCTTTGGTGGTGGTCAGTGAGCAGAGCAACTTGCCTCCCACCCTGAGAAGAATGTGGGCCCATGGACTCTGAATCATGCTCACATCCTACCAGGCTGGCTTCCATATGAACATATGAATTTACCATCAGAAACAAGTCACATGGTCGATCAAGTCTGCTCAAGTGTGCAGATAGCATCCTTACCTTGCAGCTGTACCACCCCCTTCCTGTCCCATCCCTTTTTGAAATTACCCACTGTCTTACAGGATACCACCTCCTCCAGCAGTGTTCCATTCTGCCACAACCCTCTCCATGAAAAAGTATCTCCTTATTTCCCTCCTATATCTTCCTCCTCCAATCTAAGACCATGCTCTCTCTTGTCCCTCCCAGGGCTTAGCTTAAATATCTCTACAGTACATGTCTTGTTTATCCCTTTTAAGTACTTAAAGGTCTCAGTCATTCCCCCCGATCCCTTCTATCCTCCAGGGAGTACATATTGCGCTCAGTCAGCCTCTCCTCATATGGCCTGTCCTCCAATCCCTGGATCATCTTGGTCACTCTGCGTTGTACCCCTCCCAGTAATCTTACATCCTTCTTCAGAAATCGGCAATGGTACTGCATGCAGTACTCCATGTGTGGACTGACCAGTGACCTGTAGAGAGGCAGGATCACCTCCCTGCTCCTGGAAGAGATTCCTCTCGCAATACATCCCAGCATCCTGTTGGCCTTTGCTACTGATTTCCTACACTGCTCTGTATTGTTCATTTTCCCCATTACAACCACCTCTAGATCCTTTTCCTCCTCGGTGGTACCTAGCTGCCCTTCTAATAACCCCTCCCTGGGTTCTTTGCTCTGAAGTGCAGTACTTTGCACTTTTTAACATTGAACCCCAACTGCCATACTTCTGAGCACTCCTCAAGTTTGCTCAGGTCATTCTGCAGCCCCTGCCATCCTGCTATGTTGTCCACCACTGCCCCTAACTTGGTGTCAGTGAACAGACTGATCTTATTCCTGATGCCATGCAAGATGTCTGCTATGAATATCCCAAATATCACAGGCCTATTACCGATCCCTGTGGCACCCCACTCATCACAGCCCTTGGAAATGAGAGCTCCCCCCACCACTGCTCTCTGCTGTCTTCCATGCAGCCAATTCTCAATCCATTTAACCATCTTAGTCCCCATCCCCACATATGTCAACTTTCCCCCAACCTCCCATGTGGAGGCCTTGCTGAAGTCCAAATATATGACATCCACAGCACGGCCCTTATCCAGTTCCCTCATTACCCAGTCATAATACTCAACCAGGGTAGTCTGACAGGATCTCCCCGAGACAAACCCATGTTGATGACTGTCCTGGAGCCCATTGCCTTCAAGAAAGGACACCAGCCTCTCCTTCAGGATTGTCTCCATCAGCTTCCCCACAATGGATGTTAGGCTTACTGGCCTATAATTGCCCGGTTCATCCTTTGGGCCACTTTTATGGAGGGGTACCACTTGTATGACCAAAGACTGTTCATGAGTGACCCAAGACTGTTCACGGACCTGGGTAGCTGCCATGTTACTGGTATCTACACTAATGACCAACCCACTTTAAATCCCCCTAAATAAAATTACAACCTGTTTCCACCCTACACAGCTGATTGATATTTTTATTGCTTATACTAACCCATTTTCCACTTAGTATCTGCAGGTCCCATGGATGTCAACACTTGCATTGGAGGACACTGTCCATGTGTATCAGATAAGTATTGTTTTATGTTTAGAGTACCTTGTTTGTTCAGGTTAGTTACTAAAGATCTGTAGATCCTGTGTGACCCCATTTCTATTCTTATTTTACGGGTATGACTGGATGTTCCCTCCAGCATTCCACAATCCACAGGATACAGGTAAGAAATTGTCATTATTAGTAGTGTATCTAATCTAGTAGTTATAATAATTGTAGTTGCACCATAACAATGTACCACCATATTGTGCAATGTTGTAACCTCCAGTATTAAGACACTGTTGTTTTTCAATTGTCAGTTGGTTGGTAAAGCAGAGCTAGAAATAACCCTAATATTCTGTTGATTTCACACAGGTCCCTGTAGGGCCCTTCATGAGGAAAGCTACGACAGACCGCAGGGCCCTTCATGAAGAAAGCTCTGACAGATTCTGTTGGCAACATGTGGCAAACCATACTTCTTTAACTTTGAAGAGTGTATCACTAGGAAGCATTGGCCTGGAACCATATCTTGTGCTTCAGAGAGGAGGCTATGGGTTGGGAAATGGAGTGGGTGTGCATTAGGGTTAACAACCACAAGAAAGCCCCCCCAACTTATTTGCCAATACTTAGAGACTTGAAACCCTAATACTTTGTGCACTTTGCATTTTTCAACACCAGTGTCTGCATTAACATAGTTTTTGCAACATATATATATATATATATATACAAACAACATCATTAATGCACCAGTTGGGGTTCAACTTAATGCCATAAAAGTAGGGAAATGTGGTGTTAGTGTTTCCCAACCTAACTCTCCACCTCTGTCACCCAAGCAGCAAAAGGGGAAAAAAAACATTAAGATTTGGGGTCTCCAGAGTTTTGGTGAATCAGTGGTGCAGTCTTCCTTGGGTATGTCAACCCTAATGTTCACCCCTTCCCCAGCCCATAGCCTACTGTCTGAAGCACAAGGTACAGCTTCAAGCCAGTGCCTCTTAGTGATACACTCTTCAAAGCTAGAGAAGTATGTCTTGCTACATATTGCCAGTACAGTTTTTTGTAGCTTACTCCATGCAGGATATCGTGTCTGATGTTGTCTGCTCAGGGAACAGAGTGGGCATTAGGGTTTGCACCCCCACCACCACTGATTCACCAAGAATCCTAACTGGTGCATTAAAAATGTTTTTTTTTTTTGCAAAGAATTCCCTTTCTTTTTGAGATAGTGGAATTTTATCCTCATTCACACAGGTCCCAGCTCCCTTTTGGGACCTGTGTGAACAGATACAGTTGTGTAGGGCCCAAGGGAAGACTCTGTCCACCTATAGAAGTGCAGTAACCTTGCATGCCCTGCTCTTCAATGCAGCAATGGATGTCAAGAATTAATGTGACTGTCTGGTGAGCTACAGAAGTGCAGGGCCCACTAGTCCCTGGGCTTCCAAACTACAGACCAGTCAGTCTAACATCAGTGGTGGACAAACTAATGGAAACCCTGCTAAAAGTGAGACTGGTAGATTGCTTAGGAGCTAGTGGGCTGCAGGATCACTGGTAGAACAAGTTCATGGGGGGGGGAAGGTCATGGTAACAAAACTGATAGATTTCTTTGAGTGCATGATCAGGTAAACAGACTGGGGAGGGCAGTGGACATAGCCTATCTAGACTTTAATAAGGCCTTTCACACTGTACTGCACAAAAGGCTAATAAGAAAGATGACCAGTTTGATGGTGGAGGTCAAAATGGTAAATTGGGTTCAAAACCAGTTAACAGATAGGAGGCAAAGGGTAGTGGTAATAGGCAAACACTCTAAGGAGAGGGGGTGATCAGCTGGGTACTGCAGGGTTCAGTGCTGGGAGTAGTCCTCTTCAATAGCTTCATAGGGGATACTGCAGAGGAACTGGAGGGGAAGGTCTGTCTTTTTGTATATGATACTAAGATTTACAATATAGTGGACATCCAGAAGGGATTGCAAACAGTGCACAGAGATCTAGAGAAGCTAGCGGAATGGTTGAAGACATGGCAGTTGGGGTTCAATGCAAAAGAGTGCAAAATCATGCACCTAGGGCACAGAAACCCCAGTGCTGAGTATAGGATGGGGCGGTGTTGGCAGTCACTTGGCAGGAAAGTGACCTTATGGTTATTACTCCAGAAGGCCTTAAGGTGGCAGCACAGTGTGAGAAAGCAGTGAGCAGGGCTAGTGGGATGCTGGGTTGCACAGGGTGGGGCATGACCAGTAGAAGGAGAGAGGTGGTGCTGCCACTCTTCCAATCTCTGGTACGCCCCTACTTCACAGACCTCACGTTAGGAAAGACATAGACAGGGTAAAGGCAGTCCACAGAAGGGCAACCAAGATGGTGTAGAGGTTGCAAGGGAAGCATTATGAAGTGAGACTGAGAGATCTCAATATGTATACTGGAGAGGATAGAAGAGTGAGGGGTGACATGATCGAGACCTTCAGGTACCTCACAGGGATGAATAGAGTGCATGGATGAACCCTCTTCCAAGAGAGGACAAGCTCCAAGACTACATAACATGCAATAAAATTGGAAGAGGGAAATTTCAAGAAGGATGTGAAGAAATATTTCTTCACAGAAAGGGTGATAGAAGCATGGAATCAATTGCCAATTAAAGCTGTGGAGGCTGGAGCAGTAGAAGGCTTCGAGCATGCATGGTATAGACACAGGCATATTACAGAAACAGGGAGTGGGGTGGCTCCTAGAGACCAGTTAGGATCTGCACTAGCATAGACTGGGTAGGCCTAGGGGTCCTTTTCTGTTCGCAATTTTCTATGTTTCTATTTATAACCATGTGTGGTTGTTTGCATTAATTTATTATAAATATTCTTTGCAACAAAAAAAAACATGTTAATGCACTAGTTAGGGTTCAGATTAAAGTAACAAATGTAGGGAAATGTGGTGTTAGGGTTTCCAACTCTAAAACACCACCCCCACCTTCCAAGCAGCAAAATATAAAAACATTATGGTTTGCGCTGTCATGAATTTTGTTGAATCAGGGCTGGGGTCTTTCTTGGGGCTATCTACCCTACAGCTCCCCCCATTTCATCAGCCAATATGCTCAGATGTGATGTGCAGACTGTATGAGAATGGGGTGAGCATTAGGGTTGATAACCTCAAGGAAGACCCCAGCTCTGATTCGCCAAGACTCATAACAGCCAAAGCTGTAATGTTTTTCCCTTTTGCTGCTTGGAAGGTGGGGTGTGGGCTGTTAGGGTTGAAAACCCTAACACCACATTTCCCTACTTTTGTTGCTTTAATATGAACCCTAACTGGTGCATTAACACACTTTTTTGGAAGAGGGCCCTGTGCATTCATCCCTCCAAATCACAGATCCATCTGGCTGTGGAAGCACAGGTCCTGGAGAGAAGTAATTTATGTGCCAGGTAAAGTACCATATACAAGGCCTCTACTTTTCTGCGGCACAGTGGGACCAAGTTCTGCGGCAAGACTACCATTTGCCGCAGAACTTCTGCAGCAGTGGTTTGTAATTTCTACGGAAGTTCTATGGCACTAACAAACTACCACATCACAGTGTCAGCTTGTCATCCAGACTTCACTTTCATGGCAATGGTTATAGCAATCAGGATGGGGGAAAGCACAGTAACACTAGTTCAAAAAATAACAGACTTATAGAAATAATTTTGTGCCAAAGAAAGGAAAACAAATGTCTCTCCCTTAAGGTCCTAGCCTATTGCATAAATGAAATATGCAGAGGGGACCTTATGTGATAAGATATTTCTATACGCATGCTATCTATCCCACTAATGAGGTCTCCACTGTCTATCACTTATATATTTGTATGTGCTTTCTACACCACTCATGAGGTTTCCACTGTGTATCACTTACATATTTATATGCAATCTGTCACCAACAAAAAAATATGTGTGTGTGTAGTGAGAGATACTGTGTGTGTGTGTGTGTGTGTGTGTGTGTATATATATATTTTTTTAATTTCCATGAAATTGCATCCTCATTCATATAGGTCCCATTGGAAATGGAAAAAATGAAATACAGGAGTTATTGCAAAACTCATTTTTCGTGTCAACCTGCTTCCCCTGACACACTACGTAATAACATCAGGCCATGACATGCATGTGAACCAGCTGTGAGATAGAGCTCTACAGCCCATCACAATGTGTACACCGTGTGACAGAACACTGCATCATATCTCCCCAGGCTCTGAGCAGTGATGTGTTCCACCAATCCTTGTGCTGCCCAGCTGGCTCCCAGAGCTAATCTCTGAACCTGAGTTGTCGGCATGGAAACACAGCATGCTACCCTCTGGCCCAACAGCTGTCTCTGCACACAACATTTCTCCATAACTTTTAGATGAATCTATGAACCAATAACCCTGGCAAAAATGTGTACAGTGCAATTATTTATTTAACAGGCCTATTCCTTCAACAGGTCTACACATTATTATATTCCACTTTTCTGGGCATAATTACTTAATTTTCTTAAAAATGACAGTTGAATTCATTTTACCAGTTATTAATTTCAGATGGCATCTCTATACCTTAAAGGCACAAATATATTTGTACAAAGTAAGGTATGGACTTAACAGGTCTGTGCTATTAACAAGGTTTTGTTTACATTGGCCCTAGTGCAAGACTGAAAATTGTATTAGGCTATAGTGCAGGTTGTGCAAATATCACCATGCCTGATATGCTGTGCCATCGTCTCTGGCAGCGGGAGCTGTGGTAGATACAGTAAGTGACTGTTCATTTCTGTTGCAGAATGCAGCCATTTCATTAGCTAATGTATGATGTTATAGCAATGATAATATCACATTCTGAGCATATGGGGGGGTGGATATAAAAAGAGGGGAAGGTAACCAGATTCTATGGATAAAGAGAAATATTAATAAAAAAATCACCAAGAAGAGTGAATTCTGCGGCACCGCAGAAGTTCTGCGGTAGGTTGCAATTTCTGCACAAAATTCTGTGGCCACAGAATTCTAGGGGCCTTGACCATATATACTCGCATATAAGCTGAGATTTTTGTACCCATAATTAAGTACAACATTAGGGGTCTAGGCTTATACGCAGGTCAATTAGCAAGTGAATTTCTTGATTGATGTCCTGATTGGCATCACGCAGTTGTTGCCATCATAAAACACAGCGTGGTCATATTTGGGCGCTAGTACTGTAGCCAAAATGAGTGAAGGGCAGGCTGAAAAGCGAAAGTGCAGTGTGTATGATGCAGCCTTCAAGCTGTGAGTAGTACAATACTCTGAGTCCAGCAACAACTCTGCTGCTGCCAGGTACTTTGCTATTAATGTAAAGTAAGTGCGAGACTGGTGAAAACAGTGGGACAATCTGATGGAACTGCCTAAAAGTAAGAAAGCCTGTAGAGGGGACAGACCCGCTTTCAGTGTGTTAGAGTCAAAACTGAATGACTGGGTGCTGGAGCGCCACCAAAGTGGCTACATTGTCCCTCGTATGGCCATCCAACTGCAGGCTCTATGGATATGTGTAAGGAGCCCGAATATTGAACCACAGGGTCGGACACTTTTTTAGCTTCCACTGGGTGGTGCTCGCAGTTTATGGAGCGCCATGGTCTTACATTAAGGCAGCACACTAATATTGCTCAAAATCTGCCACCAGATCAGGAGTTGAAAGTGAACAGTTTTCATCAGTTTCTTATAAAAATCTGAAAACAACAAGGGTATGATGTCTCTCAAATTGGTAACATGGACGAGACACCAATGACATTTGATCTGCCTGGCAATAGGACAATTAATCCAATGGGTAGCAAAACTGTCTTTATTCGCACCACTGGGCATGAGAAAACCCACTATACTGTGGTGTCATCATGCCTATCCAATGGCACTAAATTGAAGCCCATGATTGTTTTTAAACATAACTCTGGTATTGTTTGCATCAATCCTACCTGTACCAGTTTGTTTGTATCTATGTCTTAAGTTACTGTTATACTGTGTTGTACTGTTATACTGTGTATTTTCGTTTGCCTTACTGTGACAAGGTACCTTTGTAAATGAGCCTATGGCTCAAAGGTTTTCCAAACTGCCATTTAAATAAATAAATAAATAAATAAATAAAAAGAAAAACACTTCCCAAAACAAAGACATTCCCCTCAGGAGTCCTGGTATAGCGCCAGCCTAAAGGGTGGATGGATGAGGGGCTGGTTCAGATGTGGTTACAGAGAGTTTGGGACACTCAGCCAGGAGTGCTGCACTCTAAGAGGTCGTTAGTGTGGGACATGTTCCATGCACACTTGACAGAAGCTGTAAGGAAAACAGCTAAGAAATCTAAAATTGACCTCTGTGTGATCCCTGGTGGGCTAACATCAATTCTGCAACCATTGGATGTTTGCCTTAACAAACCATTCAAGGATAGGGTCAGACGAAAATGGAGTGAGTGGATGTGTTCTGGGGAAGGAACCTTCACAAAAGTGGGCAACTTAAAATGCCCTGACCTTGGAAGAAGGACAGGAGGACTGAACAAGGATATTACAAAGTTGCAAATTTTTACCATTCAATTTACCTGATGATGTAATGTGCTGTGCTGTTTGTCTTATGCTTGAAACGCTGCCGACTGTGCTGTACTGAGTAAAACTGCCAATGCTGATTACCAGTACTGTGTTGTGCTGATGTGATGATGTGCTGAATATTAGAAAGCATTTACAAGCATTTGTTGTTTTTTTCTTTGAGCATTCTTTGAGCATGCTGATTGCTTTAACGCTGCTGATTGAATTAAATTAGGTAGCGTTTGATTACTGTGTTGTGCTGATGTGCTGAATATTACAAGCATTTTGTTGTTTTTTTTCTTTGAGCATGCCGATTGCTTTAACGCTGCCATTTGTGCTGTGCTGAATTAAATTAATTAGGTAGGGATTGATTATTGTGCTGTGCTGTGCTGATGCTGATGTGCAGAATATTACCCTTTTTCTGTGTTCACTTGCAAATAAAATACTTCTCATCTTATACACGAGTCAACGCTGTTTACTAAAATAAAAGGTTGGAGTAAGGGGGGGTCAGCTTATACGCGGATCGGCTTATCCGCGAGTATATATGGGTAATTGTTTTTTGTTGGACTCACTTCAAAGGGAAAAATATATTAAGTGTCCCTCTTAACTGCCAGTGCTTGATTGTACATGGGCAAAAATGTGTTTTCATTTTTTTGACCATAAGTCAGTTTGTTCTAAAATTTGCTATGGTTGTACTGGAATTCTATATATACCTTTGGTGCATTTTTGATGATGATTGGACTTTCATTGTGGATTTGGCACCATGGTGAAGACTGGAAGTAATTTTGGAGTGCAGTGCATACCAATTAATTTTTAGCTGTAATTATTAATAAGTGTTCTACTACTCATTAAAACTTTATTTTGTATATATACATTGTCCCTTAACTCCAGTTATTAACAGAGTTATGGCTTGTTGAAGTTGCAATGTAATCTTATGGGATTTTTCATATTTCATTTTTTATGTTTTTTTATATGGCTGCTAATTGTTTGGGGGGTGTTATATGTTGATGTTGTAGTACTCACGGAGACCTTTCTTTGATAAATAAATTGTCCCTTAACTGCAAATATTGACAGAGTTATGACTGTTAAAGTTGAAATGCGGAAGAAAATAAGCCCAAATTCTTTTTTCATATGAAGGATTCTTTTTTGTGAGATTGTGTCATTCTCATGAAAAAAAAATTCCTTTATATGAAAAAAGAATGTGAAAAAAAATTAAGTCCAAATATATTTTTTTGCATAAAGGAATCTTTTTTTTGTGAGAACAACAATCTTATGAAAAAAAAGATTCCTTCATACAGAAAAAGAATCTGAAAAAAATAAGTCCAAATTCTTTTTTCATATGAAGGAATCTTTTTTTGTTAGAATGACACACTCTCATGAAATGTGGAAAAAAAGTCCAAATTCTTTTTTTGGTATGAAGGAATGTTTTTTTTTGAAGATTGTGTCATTCTCATGAAAAAAAAGATTCCTACATATGAGAAAAGACTGTGAAAAAAAACAAAGTCAAAATTATTTTTAGTATGAAGGCAATCTTGTTTCATATGACCGTATTCTTGTTTCATTTGGTCATACGAAAAAAGAAAATCATCTCACAAAAAAATAAATTTAAAATGTGTTAAAACACATTTCTGGGTAATTTTTCCAAAGGTAGCTGTAAAATCCATCTATGGGGTCCCAATCAGCAAGATTCATGTGTTGCTGTGTTTTCATTATAGGATTTTTGTGGGATTTCAGAAATTTTTTTTGGAAAAAAAAAAAACTGAAATAAGATGCCAGCCATATGAAGAAAAATAATCTTTTCTCACAAAAAAGACTACCCCCATATGAAACAGAATCCTTTTTGGTATGGCCCAAATTCTTTTTTTTGTATGAAATAGCTATCCAAAAGAGTGTACTGAGCATGCTCAGAACTGAAATTGTAAATCCTTATAGCTCTGGAATGGATTAATATTTTTTTCACCAAACTAATAAAAGGTACCACTGGGGGCCAAGTCCTTTTGTACTCTGCAAATTGCAGAGCAAAATTCCAAACAATCTGGGCACTAGGTAATGACAAAAACAGAAAAAAAAATCCACTTTTTACGCTATCCAGATCTCAGAATCCACACATCTGACTGGAGTGAAACTTGGCACACAAGAGACATCAATCCCAAATTCACACACGCAAACTTTCATACAAATCTGCAGAATGGTGGCAAAGCTATTAAACTGCAAACTTAGTAGTTTAACATTAAACAGCCAATTCAATCCTAATATAGTGGTGCTACCGCACCCCAAAATATGTGATGGGAATTACTAGTAGAGTATCTATTTAGAGTATCACCTATGATTTTTATTATATCAGTTATAATATTATCTGGACATGCTGCTATGTTTGTTTTGAAGCCCTTTATTTTATCTTTGACTAATTTCTTTGTTGTTATGAGTGTACCAGAGGGATATTTGCATCTCTCAGTATTTTCTGATTGTTGTAGTCTCTAATAAAGACCTTGCAGAATTATTCATTTATAGCATCCACCATCTCCTTTTCCATTGTTAAAAAACACCATCCATGTTTAATGGTCTACCATTCTATTATTACTTTTAATAGAATTTATGTATTTAATAAACTGTTTTGGATCATGTTTCTTGCTTGTGAGACTAAATTTGTGTTATCATTTTCTTTGTTGAAGTTTCACCTTGCAGCCTTGTTGTAGTTTCCTATACCACTTGTTGCTGAACTCTCATGTTAATTTGTTGTAACTTTACTCTTACACTGTTTTGTGCTCAGTATTTTGTCTCAGTTGCTGTATCTTTGAGTGTATGCTCCTCACTCTGTATTTGTAATGTGTATTTTGCCACTGTCCATGATTTGGATTGTTATTGACTTGTCTTGTACTCTCCTGGGTCATACTTGAAAATAGGCATTTAATTGTCTAGTGTACTTACCCGATCACCAGAAAACAAATAAATAAAATGAATAAATGTGTTTATGTGAACTCTAGAGTACCATTTTTATGGCTGCATGGATGGAGCTCCGCAGACGTGTGGCTGTTATTCAGTTGAGGAGCACTGTGGAAGTATGTTACCGGACCACTGCATGTAGTGCTTCCACAGTGCTCTGGCACAGTTCCTCTCAAAGTTGTTTAGTGGCCCTTCCTGCTGGCTGAATAACACCCCCCCCCCTTTGCGGGGCTCTACTTTTTCTTCCACATCTGTGGAAATGATGGCCGTCATGCCCAAGATGGCTACCTATTCAAACTGCACGTGCGAGAGTATCATACATATACAGTTCTATCAGGGCCACAATCTTTGGTGTGGCAGACTCTGGCATGGTGAGAGCTCCAAGTATTCTTTTACTTGGTCTTGCCACTCTGAGCAGACGTATTGGCTCTGACCAGAGTTTGTTCATTTGATTATGTGCCTTTTCTTTAGCATTAACAGCTTTGTTTACTTTTGTAGTATAACATTGTGGTTTTCCCCTGATTTATATTATTTATTTTTATTTTATTTATTAAATCTCAGATTACAAAATACCTGTGAGTATGGAACTCTTTTACAAAGGTTCCACGTCATAACAAGAGAACATCAGACTGAAACAGTAAAATACTGGAGAAACAATAGAATTATCAAAGGGCAAGCCATATAATGGGTGCAGTACAATTATACAGAGAACAGAGTATTTATAAAGATATGCAATTAGAAAATGTTTGGTAATACAACAGCGTATGCATTTCACCAATAGTCCCAAGTTTACACCATACGGTCATGAAACATAGGAACATGAAACAATAAGGAGCAGTGGCAGCCTGATCCGGCCTTGTCAACAAGTAGAAAAGGGGAGTTATTGGTGATAGAAGGGAAGAGGAGGGGGGGATAGAAAAGAGAGAGGAGTGAGGGGGTGAAGGAAGGTTAGAGAATGGGTGGGGAGAGGGAATGGGAGTAGCAGGTAAGTGCAGGAAGTTGATTGTAGGACAAGTGTGAGATTAAAGAGAAAGGAGGGCAACGTGTTAGGGGAAGCAGTCATAGCTGCTTTCTGCAGAGAGGAGCTACCGCAGTCTGTGTTTGAAGGTGCCTAGCTTGTTTTCAGAAGTTAATATCACTATATAGGGCATTAGTCCATAGAGGTGCTCTGTAGACAAATGATCTTTGTCCCTGGGATGAGCGACAACACGGAACCAGTAGTAGTTGATCCTCAGAACCACGCATATGGCATCTGTTGTGTGTTGTGGGAAAGGCTTAGCAGAGTTTGCATTTCTGGTGGAAGGAGACCAAGGAGGAATTTCTTAGCCATCATAAAACTTTGATACTTTCTGTGCCCTATTAGTTGCAACCAGCCTGTTTAATTTAATGCAGAATTTTACACGGAGTATTTTCCATTTTAGAATTGTCCAAGCTTTACTCATGACAAGTCCTGATATTTTGACTCCCAGCTTTTCCTTGTTCCAGTTTTATTATCCTGCTGTTAGTCATAGTGATCTGTTATTCCCTAACTACACTCTGTTTTAATATCTATGTTAAATGTAATGATGTTGTGGCCACTTGTAAAACATTGCTCTTTAACCCTGCAGCTTGTTACAGCTCTGTGCCTGTTGCTTAACATCATGTCAAGTACATTGCTCACCCTTATACATTTGGTAACATGCTGGATTAGGTTATTTTCTTGTGTATGATTTAAAATAAAAGTCATTTTCAAATATGCTGTGTCTTGCATTGTCTCCCATTCAATACCCAGGTCATCAAAGTCTCCAATTATTATTGCATTTGTCTTACTTGATGCCTTACAGATCTCAGACACCATATTATCATTTGCCTCTGCACTGCAGTCAGGTAGCCCAAAACATATTGTAGTCAGCAGAGTTTGGTCTGATTAAAGGGCTAATCTAACCCATAATGATTTCAGTTTTGACTCAGCATTTTTAATATCAGGTAATTCATCCCAGCTACTCATTAATATTCAATAATATCCTGACAGATGGGGAGAGTCACCTTGTCATTGGTGGTGAGGCTAACAGTGATTTGGCTGAATGATGACACAAAAAAAAACCCTTAAAATGTTAAAAAGACTGAATGAAGACAATGTAAGAAAAATGGAATTAACTTAAATGAATTGCAGGCTTTCAAGCTACTTTTTGTGGGGAGCACGAGTCGAATAACTGTTGGATTCGGATTTTGACAACACACCAGGAGCAGCCCTGTAAAATTTAAGAAACGTGCAAAAAATGTGATAACATCTCTATGTATTAGCCAAGGCTGAGCTTGATAAATCTTTAACATTGCATTAAAATACAATGCCATACCTCTACCTTGTCTATCAGGTTGATCTTTGTGGAAAAATATATATGTATCTAGATTGTCTTTTCCCCATAACAATCAGTACACATCATCTCCTTTTGTGGCTGTAGAGTACAGCTATGCGAGACGTAATGTGATCAGGTAAAAATGGAAACGTGAAAGTGAAAATTATATTGATGCGTCCTCCTCTTGGATCACACTAGTGGAATTGCATCACCAAACTTAATATGCAGCAGACCACTGCCCTTCCCCACACACACACACACACACACACACACACACACACACACACCCACACCACCACCACCATATCATCTCCAGGGCTCGCATTCACCATGGCCAGCAGCATCTTTCTAAAGAGACGTTGGGGGCTCCGATCTGCCATGGCTGGCTGCAATTTTCTAAAGAAGCCTTGGGAGCTCAGATCCACCAAGGCTGGCAGTGGTTTTCTAAAGAGCCTGACTGTGGTTAGTTTTCAATTATTTAAATTTTTTGTCAGAAACAGCTTGTTTACCTGAGGATCATTTAAGTAAACACTGCCACATAACTGAAGCTAGATGGTGACTGACACAAAAGACCTGTTTACACTGCCTGATCTGTAACATTGTGAGAGGTGCAGATGAGTAGCATTGGTGCAGGTCAAGCTGTGTAAATAGTGTGGGGAGCATTGCAGGTGGCTCTGTAGCAATGTAGAGAAAACAGTGTTTTGGTCAGGAGCTGTACTGGTACAGTTGTTTTTTGCTGTCATGTAACTGTGCTGCTCTGCCTGTAATGGGCAGTCCCTCAACACACTGCACCATGCCCCCCCTCCACCCACCCACATCTGATAGCACACTGTACCTGCTTTCAGATGAGAAATGTATGAATGTACAAGCAGAGAGAGCTCCAGCTGCTGAAGGTAGGCTGGTCAACACATTAACCCCCATTCAGGAGCCAGCTGAGCATCTGGAATCACCTCCCAGTCCCTTGGAGACTATTTTACATGAGCTATTCCTTAGTTCATAACCTGCTTTGTACCGGCATAATATTTATCTATTGAAGTACAGGAAGCCATACAGATAGCTAGTTGTGAGCTATAAAAGCTACTGTACCTGGACTCTCTTCTCTTATTTATTCAATGAATTAACACACCAGAATGTTCAAATGGCTCTTAACCGTTTGTCTTATACTTATATCTTTGTTTAGAACTGTTTTTTTTTCTGTAACCTGATATGAAAATGCATTGCCTCAAACTGGCCCCCCACCCGACCCAATGGAAAAGTGATTAAAATGCAGGAAGTCTGAAATTGACCCTGCAACGATGCACTACGACTGTAGTGTAAACGCAAGTTGGCTGCAATGCCAGTGGAGCAGCACCTGAATGGAGGAGAACACATTCTAGTGCATAAGGTACTGTAAACACCCTATAACCCCATCTCACACCACTAAGGCTGGCTGCCAGATGAATGAATAAGATCAGAGCGCTCCTCATTCATTCAGCGAACAGCTGCAGTGGTGTGATGATGGTTTTATGCTGATCTACATCTAACTTTATTTTTTTTTTTTCTTAATTAACTATGCACACATCAGTTGATTGGAAAAGTAGGCAGAAACTGGATGCTAAATGGGATGGGGAAGGGCAGTGTTTACTTACATGATCATCAGAGACACAAGCCATTTCATACAGAAAATGTAAATAATTTAAAAATATGTAAATACATTTTCTTGAGTGATAGGCTGGGGATTCAGGAGTTGAGGAAAGGGGAAGGAGAATTTGCTCAATGTTGGCTCCTGGAGATCTGTGATCAGATAGGGGAAACTGGATGGCAAATGCCGCAGAGCCATGGTGCAAGTCTGTGGTGACTAAATTGACATTTATTTTTAATCAGAATGGGCAACTGTTAGGGAGGGAACTTACAATAAATGGAGGCAGAAGGTGAGCTGTTTTGTTGGTAGGCTAATGGTGTGTGACATTTTTGAGAAAGATTGTTTTCTGTGTGTTTGCCTGACTAAAATGATTTTGATTCACTGATAGGGTTCACTGCAAAATCAGTGTGACAGCTCTGTTGTTGCTATGCTGGTGCCATGACACTGACTGACTACTGTCTGAGGGAAGAAAGGGGGAACGGCAACTGTTTTATTTAGTCTTTACAGCTGCATAGTGTAACATTTAAAGACATAGTTTAACTAGGTAAAAAGAAGGAAAGAATAAGGAGAACCACTGCATACTACTATTGGCATCTGCAAGGGTGCATGCATCACCAAAATGAGTACAGAAATGTAGAACTATAGAATCTGATGGCAGAGGGAGACCCAAGGTCCATCAAGTCTACCATTACTATACTGTCTCACCCCATCAACGTACTGTACTGATGGGTTATCTCCCTCTCCCCTGCTACCCCTCCTCTCACTCCCATGCTGCCCCCTCCCAAGGGACTATGAGTCCCCTATCCCTGTCCCAGCTTTGTTTAAACCTGTTTAGGATAGCTGCCCCCACCACATCTGCTGGTAGTCTGTTCCATAGTTCCTCCACCCTTTTTATGAAATAAAACTTCCCCACATCTCTCTTGAATTTTCCACCACCAACTTCCAGTCATGCCCCCTAATGACTACATTCCTACTACTTACAAACAGATCCTCACTATTCACCCAGTTTATACCCCTCAGAAATGAATATGTATCTATGATGCCCCCCCAACCGGACTCCAGCAAGCACATATTTACAGTCACAAGTCATTCCTCATGGGTAAGGCTGTATTTTTTCATGGTAAAAACATCCATTTTTCACGGTAATATGTTTCATATTTCATGGCTCATGCACGGTCTTAAAATAGACATACAGTATGAAGTAATGATCGCTCATTATCTTGCTGTAATAAGGACTGAGAGACATTGCCACCTCTGGTTATCGATGGCTGTGTGACAGATTACTTACGGTGCGTTCTCCTGTCTACTGAGACTATCTTTGGGGAATATTCTATATTCCATGAAGGGTGTAATGTTGGCGAGAACAGTATTTCCTTGCCTATCTCATTTCTACTATTTTTCATGTTAATATATCTACTCCAAGGCTTCCGGTTGAGGCTCACAAATCAGACCATTTACTGTAACCCTTAAACTCCCTCAAGTCTATCCAGTGACAGTGTGGGTCTCAGAAGTGCGGAGCCTGAAAGTGTCTGCAGTTCTTATTTAGACAGCAAAGTGGTTGCCCTGGGCAGTTTTTATTTCTTCCCACTGCCCTCCTTCCACCCACTAACACGGTGCACACTTCCAACAAGTTGGAGCATCCAGTGGGGTAGGAAGAGACCCAGCAGGGGGGGATAAAGCTCTCTGGCAGTCTACAGAGGGTCGTTGCAATGATCCTCCCAGCTTTCTGCCACCCAACGCCACCACCCTTACAGTCCGATCCTAAACCTGGGTTGCTATCATTTACATCCCACCAGGAGCATCATTCAGGGTCGCCAGAGTGCGTTCTACTGTCTCCAAAAACAGACACTGACTCTGGACTACGCTACACTACAGCATGGAGGAGGTCATTTATGTACAGTGCTCAAGAGAATAGCAGGGATCATTGCATTTAAAGTTCTATTGGCATGCCATTGTGAAAGTTATTCTCCTTGAGCAGCACATACACATAAAATATAGGAAAAGGAAGGGAGAAAAAAGATACCCGCATGTAATTGGGATTTTTCACGGCACAAGGTACATTTCACGGAAACCATGCAATCCGTGCTAACTGTGAAAATAATACAGCCTTACTCATGGGATCTGCCTTGCTGGCCCTGGATCATCTTCGGGACCCTGCTCTGCACCTACTCTAGTCTGTTAATGTCCTTCCTCAGGTGAGGATTCCAGAATTGAGCACAGTACTGCAGATGTGGTCTCACCAGGGATCTGTACAGGGTTCTCCTACTATGAAAACCCCTACCTGTACACCCCAACATCCTGAACACCTTGCTGTATACTCTATTACATAGAAACACAGAAACATAGACATTAATGGCAGATAAAGACCACCTGGCCCACCTAGTCTGCCCATTCCCTATGTATTGGATAAGCTGCAGATTCTAGTTAACCAACAGCTTATTTCCTCCTACCCTTTACTATTATTGCCTTATGTCTGTCCCATACAATCTTGAATTCCCACACTGTTTTTGACCCCACAACCTCTTCAGGAAGGTGGTTCCATGCATCCACCAGCCTCTCCATGAAAAATAATTTCTAACGTTGCCCCTGAGCTATCCCCCTCTATCTTCAAACTGTGCCCCCTTGTTCTTGCACATCTCTTTCTCTCAAAGATGCTCCCATCTTGGACTTTATTGATTCCCTTGAAGTACTTGAAAGTTTCTATCATATCCCCCACTTTCGTCAAGGGTGCACATATGAAGCTCTTTAAGTCTCTCTTCATACAGTGACTCATTCACTTGAGGGAGCCACTGATTGTGATCCCTGGATCTCTCCTCTCTGTTGTAGTGGCCAGCCTAACCCCTCCCATCCAGTATTTGGTGGGAGGACTCCACCTGTCTAAGTGAATTATCTTGTACTTCTTGGACTGAATTTCAACAGCCAGATTTTAGACCTTCTCTCCAGTTTCTCTAGCTCCATCTGGAGCTCCTGCACACCTTCATCATGATCTACTCTGCCCATAGCTTTGTGTCATCAACAAAGAGACACAACTTTCACCATATACCTTCTCCTACAGTATGTCACAAATAAACATATTGAAGAGGACAGGTCCTGGGGAAGATACCTGCAGCACTCCGTTTCTGCCCTCCCTGTCTCCCATTCACTATTACCCTCTATTGCCTCTCCCCACCTCACATGACTAAACTCCACTCCACTCCCAAGTCACCCAACTTTTTCAGCAGCTTTCTGTGTGGTACCTAACTGAAGAATTTGCTGAAGTTGAAGAGCAAATCTACCTCCTATCCTCTATTTATCACCTTAGTGATACAGTCAGAAAACAGTATCAAGTTGGTCTGGCATAACCTTCTTGACAAAAACCCATGCTGCTTGCTGTTCTGAAGTCCACTGTCCTCTAATTAGGCCACCTAACTTTCTTTGGCTATGATCTTTATCAGCTTACCTACAGTGGAGGTAAGACTGACAGGACTGTAGTTGCCTGGATTCTGCCTATCCACTATTGCATGGATCCTCCCTCTCCACTATGTAGCCAATCACAGTGCTACCTCCACCACCACCACCACCACCACCACCATCATCATCATCAATTGCCTCTGGGTATTGCCACTGCTGAGCATGTAAAGACCCTCCTGGGCTAGTATTCACCCTCTGCAGCTCAAATCCACAATTAATGGCAGCTAGTTTGAAAGGAGCTCTCTGACTGACTGCAACTAGTGGCCAATTTGTAAAGAACTCTCTGGGGCTCTAATTCTCTGCAACCAGCAGTCAGTTTGTAAAATGCCGTCTGGGGCTCATGTCCACCCCACCTGGCAGTCAGTTTATAAAGAGCCCTCAGAGGCTTGGCTCCAACGTGGCCTGTGGTCTATTTGTTAAGAGCCCTTTAGGGCTCAGATCCCTGCAGTCAGAGGCAGCAGTATTGTAAAAAGTCCTACAGGGCTCAAATCCACCATTGCCAGCAACCAGTTTATAAAGATCCCTCTGGGATTTGGCTCCCCTGTGGACAGTGGTCTATTTGTAAAGAGCCCTTCAGGGCTCAGAGCCACTGCAGCCAGAGGCAGCAGCATTTTAAAAAGTCCTGTTGGGCTCAAATGAAATCCATTTCTGATTCCAGCCAGTTTGTAAAGAGCCCTGCAGGGCATGGCTCCACTTTGGCTCGTTGTCAGTTTACAAAGAGCCTTCTGTGACTTGGACCGGGCATGGCAGGCAGACAGTTTGCAAAGAGCCCTATAGGGCTGGGTTCACTAAGTCCAGCTGTCCATTTGTAAAGTGCCCTCCAGGGGCAGGATCCACTGCAATCAGTAGTGTTGTAAAGAGCATTCTGGCACTCAGATCTGCCATAGCAGAATGTAGCTTTGTAAAAAAGATTCCTTTCCTAGGAGTCCTCCAGGGCTAGGACCTGCCATGGCCAGCTGAACATTTTCAAAGAGCCCTCTATGGTGCAGATCCTATGTACACTTTTCCAAAGAATCCTACAGGTCCCAATTCATCATGACCAGTGGTTGGTTGCTGTTAAAAACTTTTTGAGTTTAAAATCTTTATCCACTATGGGGAGTGCAATGCTTTATTTTCTCTCCCACAGGCAGATCTAACATTTTTGTAAGGGAATAGCAGTTTTGTCAAGTGAATATCATTTCCCCAGAAAAATGCAAACTGTGCTATTTTAAAATACAAACTAGGCAAAAACAGTTACTTTTTGCTGGTTTAGGGCAGTAGTAGGTGTTACTTCACTACATAGCCAGATATGCTGGTGCTTCTTCCAGTCACCTGATGCACTATTTGCTGGCACTGGTGATCATAAGCGAGAAAGCAAAGGAGACAAGTTTTCTTGCTTTAAGCTTCATGGAGCAGAGATACTTCTCAGTTAACCCTGGCCATCTGATGTGCTTTACATTTCAGTGTCCTCTGTGGGGAGAAAAAACAAACACCTTACTTTTTTTTAAAGGCCCTCCAAGGGACCAGGAATTTTTACCTGCTGGCCAAATGGTGATCGGAGGGATGGGGGTGACACTAGACACCAGGGAATGACTTTCTTGACCAGCGGCATGGAACCAGGGGGTGGGGGGTGCCACTACACACCAGGGATTGCTTTTACTTTTACAGGGATGGGGATGGGAGGCAGGGGTACCACTGGGCACCAGGAATCACTGTTACTTTTAGGGGGATGGGGATCAGAGGGCAGGGATTGCCACTGGCAGCCAGGGACTGCTGTTACTTTTATGGGGATGGGGCTCAGAGGGTGGAGGGTGCCACTAGACATGAGGGAGCAGGTGTGCTCCCCCAATTGCCTTCTTGGTTGTTGGGTGCAGTGTCTCCACCCACCTCTAAGGTTTGCCTGGAGTAAGCCATTCTTTTTCTAGGCAGTACTTGTGCTGCTGCACAAATTGGCCTGCACTATTCCTTTTGCACATCGCTAATGCACTGAATACTGTGCTGTGCATAAATTAATTTTCCTGCCCTCCCTTTAGGCACTGACTATATTATCTCCTTGCACATGTACTATCTGGTTTTGCATGGGCTCTTGCTCCCTTTGAATATTGTGCATGAGCACAAAACTCAAGTAAACGGTATGCAATCACTTTGTGCACCAGGCAAGGCCCCAGGAACCCAACTTAATTAAACCATTCCATTGCAGTATGAGAGTCTGTGTCTTCTGTTCTCAGCCTTTGTAGATTGTATAAGAGGACCTTTGGTGCCATGTACTCTTACTTAAAGCAGAACCATTCTAAATGTTCATGGTGATTTGCATTATGGGGTTATGTGTGATTTTACATTTCTTTGAAGAGATAAAACAACAAGTATTAGAAGAATGTACCCCATATACAGTTAGACTTTGTCATTTAACTACACTGTAATGAAAGTGTAACTACACTGTAACTGCATTGCAGCTGCAATGCAGCTCTTGTATGTAATTAATGATTAGTTGCATTGAAATGGACAATTAAAGTGTAACTGAATATATTTTCCCTTCCCATGGCTTTCTGAGCACTGCTAATTAAGTCCCAATAGTAAAAGAGTAGCCCAGTGACAACGTGGAATGTCACAGAAGGAAGAAATTATATCATACTTATTGAAATTTATTTTTCTGTGCGTTCCAATGTTGTCACTGCAACCCTCCCAAAAGTGAGAATATTTTTCAGCTAAATTTGTAGGCTATTTTTCAGCCAAATTTCAATTTCATTTGTGTTTTATCTCGCTTTTTAATGTTATTTGACTCAGTCATTAATTTTGGATTGGATTTCTAGTTTCACAATATAGAAATTCTCATGTATGGCATTTTATACAATGTATCTGATAATAGTAAAACCCTTCAGATAAATCATTTCTTTCTATGGCTGAATACCTGAAATGATGATAAATCATTTATCATTATTCTCAGTGGGTCACCACCACCACTTATCATCACTTTACTTTGGTCACAAAGGAGCTCTTAACTGGGGATGATCAGATATCATGAAATCCAATCTGTTAGTTTTGGGGTTTTAGAGTATCTTAATCCTAGTCCAGTCTGATCACACCTTCCACTTAAAATAAAAGTTAAAGACTGATATCATTCATATAGCCTGCATGATAATATAGCTCTGCAGCCACTGCACTTCCTGACCCCCCCCCCACTGCCCTACTACTCTTTCACATCCCGAGTCTCCATTTCTAGATGTTATGTACAGCAAGTCAACTAACTAGTATAATTAGCAACTGCAGGAAATAATAGTCTGGGGTAAGTCATGTTTGCCTCAGAAAGGGAAGAGAGGTAATTTTTATTACTAGTGGTCTGGGAACTAGATGGAAGAGAACGGGTGGGATGGGGAAACATAGGGAAGGGGACAGTTTTACTTTAAATTAGGTCAAGAGGTCCAGAACGCAGTGACAAAGAGGGATATTTTTCCATTTAAGTTGTAAGACTGCCTGCCGATGCTAAGACTTTTTTTGCCTTGATTTAAACAGTAATAGTGGAGTTATAAAAAACTCTGACTTATGCTGCAACATCACTTGAAGATGTAACCATGGTGCCCAGTCTAATTCTATCACCTCTGCATAAAAAGCTTCTTTATTCTTCCTTAGAAAATGGGCCCTTCAAAAGCTCAATCCTGATTGGCTAAAGCACCCTCCCATCCATACTGTTATTTTTTAACAATGCCCTATCAAAAACAAGTGCCAATTCGGAGTGTCCCATTACTTAGAATATTATTGGGCACCCCGAATTTGAAAATTCACATGCCACCATTTTTGTTCAGTCGCTCACCGACAGAAACACCCCACCACGGCAAAAACTGCCACAAACCATGCCACATCGTTATTTTTCAAATATTCACATGAAATCATTATTAAACCATCCTCTAACCACAAACATGGAAAGCTGCCACACTAACAACGTCCCGGGTCCCGCTCGTGGTACATGTGCCCACCGCATTCCCGTACAAATCTCCGAACATTTCTTTCACATTACGCCCACCCACCACTATTGCTGTGCTGCCAGTTCCCCAAAGATCCTTTTTCTTTTTATGCAGTGTAGCCCTTCTGAAAGTGAAAAATAAACTAAATAAAAGCATTAAGTGTGTACAATCCTATAAAATGCTTCCTTTTTTTTTGCCCTGTTAGCTCATCTGTCTAACACCACTGCTCCTCGCACACAACCCCAAGCTAAAAAAAAACAGACCTTACAGAAAAGAATTAATGAATCCTAAAAAAAATACTAAAACAAAACCAGATGAATTTAAGTTCTGCTTCTCTCGTGTGTGTTGGGGGAGTGAGGAAACCATGACAACTAGAAAACAAAAGTAAAAACTACGGAAGCTCTACTAGGACAAAAGTCCCTAGTGAAAAAAAAAAACACTACAATGCAGGTGGAGGAACTATTTTATTACAAATGGAAATAAAACAGATCAGAGTATAAACATCTAAACAATTTTTTTCCAAATATATACAACACTGTTCCCCATTTTCTAAGTGTAATAATACCTTCCAGGGTGGGCATTATGGGATATAATGGACCTTCCAGGGGCTATAAGGCCCTTCTCCTGCGATGTTGGGCCTCATTATGCCCCTCGGAGGTCCATTATATCCCAATAATGCCCACCCTGTCAGTTATTATTACTTACTTCTTACCTCTACATGAGTAGCACAGGTCCTGCAAAGTAAACTGCTTCAGTTTGACAATGCATATTGTGGAGTCCAGATCAGAATTTCGGATTTCAGGTGTTGGAATCTGATCAAAATTCTATTGATTAAGATTTAGGATTTTTAGCAAGTAAATCTAAAACTCCTAAATCCCAGCTTTAGGATTAGAATCTGTTGTAACTGAATCCATAAACCAGAATCTGATCACTGCTACTCTTCACCCGTGGGACAGCAGCTAGAACAATGCCTGATAATACCACTCAGGCCTCATCTGCACTCAGAGCAGTGAAATCAAACAGAAACAGTTACATCTGCACTAAAAGAACTCATCTGCAAGCTCTATAATTTAAACTAGATTGTATAAATTGGACACACAATGAGCTCACTCAGAATTTGACATTTATCATCAGTTTTGAAGGGACAGAACTTTTATGCCTCACTTGTGGCTCTGCCTCTCAGTAATTATGGTCCTGTCCTTTCACTCAAGAAGATAAATGTCAAATTAAGAGTCATGCCATTATGTATCCCATATTTATTTGCTATAGCTCTAATGGGTAAACAGCTCATGATGAAGAAATGCAATCTGATAGTGAATATTCAACAAATTCAGTACCTCAGTCCTGTTTGCAGCCTTCCTTGACAGAGAGACAGAAATTATTTGCACTTTATAAACCCATGCATACTCATCACAGTACCTTGCATTTTTCACTCTCCCTCCCTTTTCGTGATGCCAAGTGCTTTACCTACTGTGTCTCCTTTATCTTCAAATTTTGGTTTGACTTCTCCCCTCATATCTAACCTCTGTCCTCTCCCTCCCCCATTTGTCCTCCTACTCACTTCCTAATGCTTGCTCTCACTCTTTTGCTCTCCCTCAAATGAAATCTACTGCTGGCCAGGCTGCTTTCTCATTTCATTTCCCTAAACTCTGGAGTTCACGTCCCCCTTCTATTTGCTCTGCTCCTTCCTTTTCTGCTCTTAAAACTCTCCTCCGTGAGTCCTCTACTCACTCCTGCAGTTACTTCTGATATTGGCTTTACTACTTATGTGCAACTGACCTAATTCTCTGTCCCTCAACACTTCCCCATGTCCCCTGTATCAGTCAGTCCCCCAGTTTTTATTTTGTTATGTTGATAACTGTATAATTGTTCTTTTTTTCAGTCCCATAATTTATTGCTTGTTAACATTTTGTCAGTTTATTTTTAGGCATAATTGTATTGTTTTTGTCATACTTATTTCATTCTATGTACTTTATATTCTGTATTTCTGTATCTGTTATCTTTTCTGCCCTTTCTCTTGCCCCAGGATGCATCTGGAAATGAGCTGTTACGAGCTCAGTGTGTCTTTCCTGGTAAAACCTTTGAAATACCAGTAAATAAATATGTAAACAAACAAATACTGTAAATCCATCAATGGTGCTGTGACACACATCCTCAAGGTAGGATCATTAACTCCATTATATTATTTAAAGAAGGACTAGATCCTCAACAACCCTGAAAAAATTACAACTGAGGATTCCATGCTGTCTCAGTGAAAGGAGAAGAGTCCGGGTTCCATGATGATGGCACAGCTTGGGGGGGGTGTCAGTCTTTAATTGTTATACGCGGTAAACCCAATAGCAAATGACTAGTGCAGTCACAATGTTGGAACAAAGAAAGAAATGTTGGTAAGTATAAGAGAAATGCTTCTTTTATTTTTCTTTCACAGGCACAGACCTTCTTAGCAGAATGAAGGATGCTTCATGACCCCTTCATGAAATCTCCTTCAGGGTACACTGTGGTGCTTCTTACTGTCTTTCTTATTAAGTGTTTCAACATCTTCAGGTCTTTGGCTGTGTTTCAAACTGGCCATACTGTCTTCACTTTCGTGGATGCCCATTCACATTACCTGCTTAGTTATCAATAGCCGAACAGCATACCAGGAAGGTGAAGATGGTAGAGACAGCTTTGAAATACAGTCACTAAATTAGACACAGAAACATTGAAAAGTAGTAGTAGTAGCAGGTTTAACTTAACATGGCACCCTTTTCTAGAGGCTCAGGGTATCTTACAGTACATACAATTAGTGCCTAGGCAGTCACTTCCAAAAAGACAGACAATAAGAAGCACCAATGTACACCCTGTAGGAAGTGGCATGGAGAGGCCACGAAATGGTCTATTTGCTAAGGTGGCTTCTGATCTGTAAAATAAAATAAAAGGGACTTATTTTATGACATTGAGCAACACTCATCTTTTTTTCACTATCTAGTGGCGGACACCCTCCTTCCCCCCATCCTCACCTGGTCCCTTGCCAAATCCTTCCTGGTGTGTAGTCAAACCCACCAGCTGCATCCAACGCCCCTACACAATCCTGAACAGCGACTGTCACACCTGCCCAGCTGGCCCATTCTAACTTCAAATACCGCAAACTGCTTATATCGATATACCTGAATATATTAATGTAGTGGATTGCATGATATTAATGTGGACTGGGACCATGGGCGGCAGCCTTCGCTCACCTGTACTGGGTATGTTCTGACCTGGGTAAACAACACCTCAGAAAACTTTGCTTCCCAAGTTCTTCAGCTGACTTATTCATTGGGGCTCCAGCATGTTATTTCTGCAACCACACATGGGTGGGGGGTTGGGCACATGTGACCTGGTCTTTTCCACTTAATTACTTCTAAATGCAGCTATTGCCAGTCACATTATCAGAACTATTGCATTAATATATGTTGTGGCTTTGATCAGAGCTTATTTTAGGCTCCTAGCATATAGCAGTATGCCTTTGCAAACTTTCGAACACTTTTGTTCTTAGTTGCTCTCAAATTATTCTTGGGGCCCTTAAGGGTTTTATTGTTTACAGTAGTCCCTGGATCAGCACAGCAGTGGATTATAATCTCTCCCCTCTCAGTCTCTCTCCTTGTTGGCTAGTTTATAGCCCTCTCAAATGGCACTTTAATTCCATTGTCTAGTATATTAGCCCCCCTCTTGTTTGTGTGTAAACTGTCCCCAGCAGAAAGGTTACTGGTGAGGGAAATGTAGAGATGGCATAGATAATGCACCATTTGCATGTTGTATAATAAGGGAAAGGGGAAATTGTTTAAGAAGGAAAGGCACACTAAACTGGAGTTTGTTTCCAGGTGTAACCTTGGAGCACAGGGAAATTAAGTGAATTTCTCAGGGTCACATAGTATGCAAGTGGGGGCTGATGAGATTCAAACCCAGGTCTCCAGGTTTGCAGCTCATTGCCCTTAACCACTACACTATACTGCCTCCAGTATATACTGTATATTTAGATCTTAAGCTATCCAGCAGCAAGGAGGGTTTACCATCAGATACTGTATGTTGACATTAATACCAGTACACTGGAGAACTACACCATGATGCCAGATTCTCAAGCTGTGCCTGGCTTTTTAAAGCTGAAATCAGACTTGGATATGGATAGCAGTTATTGTTGGGCTATAAACCTCTTGCTTCTAAATGTGGAGCTATTTTAATGTTTGTCTCACAATTTCAGCATGCTCTGATTTAAGCCGACTTTCTTTCAAGTATAAGGTCAATATCCTGTTTACAGTATTCTCATTTTTCTCTTAAATAAAACAGCCTGCACTGAATAAAGGGAAATTGAAAAAGCAATAAATAATAACCTGGGCCTTCATCTATGTGGAAGTCAACATAAATGTTTAGTAACTCCGAGAGTTATACTTTAACCTTTTAGAAACTAGGCAAATGACTGAAACAGGAACAACCGAACTGTTTCTGAACTGGAATAAGTACTTACAGAAATATAAGAAACATCAGTGGTACTGTACTGTATTTTAAAAAAGAAAACAGCTATAGTTAAGCAATAAACCGTAACAGTGACAGGGTGTGGGTTATGCTAGGATTTACCCACGCCTGGTGTAGTTCAGTCATGAGGCCTCAGGCACAAAATTCTTTAAGGAAAAAATGTTAAAAGTATACAGACCTGCCCCAGACCTGATACAACCAGCCACCAACAAACCCCAGTGCTTTGCCATGCAGGCTTCCTCAGAAGGACTATCCTAATTACTTTCTAGCCATCTGTGGGACAACTATTTGAAAAAAAGTAGCTAGTACTACTGTACTGTACTACAGAGGATGCATGCCCTGTACTATACATAACCTCTTTGCGCAGCACAAATGCACTAAAAATTGCACTGCACCAGTATTCCTATCCCCTTCCCTCCCTTTGCCCTCCAGTGCACATTATATTTTGTGCATGCTAACCCTTTTAGCATGTGTAACTGTCCCCTTTGAATATTGCACTCCTGTGGAAACCCCGAGCAAACAGGGTGCAATCAGTTTGCCACTGGGCAAAGCTTTGAATATCAGGCCCCTTTTGTTAGATAATGCTCTGCCTCCCTTCTCCGACACTCTTACCCTCCTCTTGACTTTATTCCATCACTTGTTAAATCCCCCAACCATTTTTTGCTTCATAACATCCTCCATTAGCCTGTTCGACCCTGCCACCACTCTTTCTGTGAGGGAAGTGCCTCCTGGCATCCTTCCAGAACATTCCTCTTGCCAATTTGCTACTGTGCCACCTTGTGTTCTTGTTTTCAGTGAATGTAAAAAGGTCACACAAATTAACCTTGTTTGAGGTAACTGACCACCTTTGAGATACCTGAAGGTCTCTATCATGTCCCCTCATGCCCTTCTTTCCCCAAGTGAGTACGTTAAGGTTCTCCAGCCTTTGCACTTACGAGATTCCTTGCTGACCCCACATCATCTTTGTGGCTATTTGCTGTGCTGCCTCCAGCTGCTTGATGTCCTTCTTGTGATAGGAGCTTCAGCACTGCACACCGTACTTCCAGTGTACGCACACTGTAAATCTGTATAGCAGCAGTATGATCTCTTTCCTTCTGCTGGCAGGTGAATCCCCTTATTATGTATCCCAACTTCATAGTCAGCCTTGTTTCTGCCTTGCTCCGCTGGATAGAGGGTTTCAGATTGAAGTCTCTAGGTTCTCATCCTCAGACATGTTGACAGTCACACCCCCTAGCCTGTACTCAGCCCGGGGGTTCTTGCTCCGTATGTGCATGACTTTGCACTTTGTTGTGTTGAAGATCAGTTGCCAGATTCCAGACCATCTTTCTAACCTCACTAGGTCCTACTTCAGATCCATGACTCCTTCGTCCGTGTCCATCCTCACACAGAGCTTGTTATCATCGACAAAGAGGTAGATTTTGCCCTTTATACTGTCTTTATACTGTCCCTCATGTTGTTTATGAACATGTTGAACAGCACCCGGCTGAGAACAGACTCCTGTGGAACCCCACTGGTGACCTCCTCATCCCTGACTGCTCCACCCCCTCACCATCCTTTGGGTTCTCCCCCTGGACAATTTGCCACCCACCTAATCAACTTTGTAATCACATCAAAGTCCTCCAACTTCTTGATCAGTCTCTCATGGGGGACCAAGTCAAAGGTTGATGCATGATCTTCAGCCTCAGATGTTGATCCCTGATGTACACATTTATTACCAAATCCATAGCGACCTGAAGAGCAAAGCTCAAGAGGTCTCTTTGATGTCATAACATGTTAGAGATGGAAACAAAGCCTTTAGTTGTGTATGGTCACTCATACATTGTTTTACATAGTGTGTGGTGTAAAAAAACAAAGATATCTAATCATTTCAGCCTGCCATTTACATCAGTACTTTACTGACTCTCCCTCCCCCAGCATGTCAAAGGTCACATGTTCATGATGTGTTGGAATGGATTTTAGAAAAGCAATGCCCAATGCCACATAGGAGATTGGCTAAGAAGGTGAGCAATGTGGGTGTAGGGGAGAAAACCATGGCTGCCATGATTTGTGGTGCTTGAATTTAAAGCAGCAGTGCATGATAGTGCTGACAATTTTGACCTTAACTTTTTTTATTCCATTATAGATTGCTCCTTATCTCCTGACTTGTATGGTATCCTCTTTTCCCAATGTTGAGTCTGCTTTACCATTTTTTTAACAGGTAAAATAATAAAGGGAGCGCTCTTTTTAATGGGGCTCAGATCAGGTTTCATCAGTATTCACTCTTGTTTTTTAACACCCATTTTTATGATCACTTTTCCTGTAACCTTAATGAACTAACTTGCAGTAGACACTGCTTCCTAATTTTATTTAACACCTGGTGGACTGAAGCAGCTGAAAATGTTGATGAAACCAAGTTTGAGCCATGTTAAAAGGAGCACTCCATTTATTGTTATACTGTAAATTACCATTTATTACTGCGAATTAGAAAAAGGTGCAAAAGCAGACTCAGAATTGGGAAAGATTAGTATCATACAAATCATGGGATCAGATAAGGGACAATCTAAAATTGAATAAAGAAAAAACAGATCAATATTGTTAATGCTGTCCTGCACTGCTGCTTTGTGTGCAATGCCTCTTACTGAACTTCCACTGAACAGACAGTTTCAAGTAGCTGTGGCGCAAGGAAACAGTGCAGCAATGTTGTTCAGAGACAAAAACTTGTTATATTGTTGTGACATCAGAACAGTATCACAACAACTTTTCATGACCTTTGAACTGTACCACAACAAGATAATTGAGTGTATGGAATCCATACACAATAGGGGCTAACCATTCACTGTATATGCTTTGTGGTCTGGAGTTGGTCAAGATGGTCCCCAGTGCCCCATAAGGTAAGGGGGCAGTTTCTTTGGCATGTTATTTCATCTTATACTTTGTTCACATGATGAGTGATGTACACCAGCGCCATGTAATTCGTTCTGGCCATTCCTGCCGAAACACTGTGGAGTGGCATTCAGACAGCATGGCCCTGAAGTGCTGGAGTGATGCTCCCTGAAGTTCTGGTGTTTAGAGGAGGGTTCCAGCATGGAGGGGCGGTTGAGTTGGGGTGGTGGTACCACATAGATTGTATATGGGTCTTCTGACCCGAGTTCAGCTAAAGATTGTTTCTTGTAATGTAAAGATAGCTGAACTCAGAGAAGTTCAGCTGAGACCACTAAATGGTTTCAGTGCTAGCTCTCTAATCATTCCCAATCAGTTTGTATCAGTTCAGTCTCTTCTCCGGCCCTTCCAGTTGCCACCGGGGTCCCCCAAGGGTCCATCCTGGACCACCTACTCTTTTTCATCTTCATAAACACCCTCCCGTCTGACTGTCTTAACTTCAATATGCTCCTCTATGTTGACGACCTTGTTATCTTTCATAGTGATTAGTCTCTCCCCCACATATCTGCTGCCCTCATCCAGAACTACAGCGCTGCCCACAGCTGGTTCACTTCCAACTTACTGCTGGTAAATGCCAAAAAGACTAAGGCGATGCTATTTGCATCTAAACCACTACTTGCTAAATACCTTGAGGACAACTCTTCTCTCCAAATCCCCTCACCCGATGGCCTTGCTCTTGAAAATGTCTCCACGTTTAAATACCTGGGGGTTACACTAGTCCCCGCTCTCTCCTTCATTGACCATGTTGACCTTGTTATCCACTGGATTAGCCAGAAACTAGGAGCTGCCTATTGTATAAAACCCTATCTGTTCAATGAAGTTTGCCTGGCCATAGTCAGGGGCAACATTCTCCCCATACAGGACTACTGCTGCCCTATATACTCTCGTGTCACCCTGCAGGCTAGACTGTTGTCTGCCTACAACAGCACTTGTCACTTTGCGCTGTCTGCCCCTTTTTCCATGCATCACTGCAACCTCTACAGCTGCCTAAGCTGGCTCCCCTTACATAGCTGTTTCAAATTTACCCTAGCCTGTTTTGTATACTCCATCATAATTCCACCATACAAGACACTAGTGAGGCCGCACCTGGAGTACACTGTGCAGTTCTGGAGACCTTACCTACGTAAGGACACAGACAGGGTAGAGAAGGTTCAGAGGAGGGCAACAAAGATGGTGCATGGATTGCATCACAAGTCCTATGAGGACAGGTTGAAGGCATTGAACATGTACTCCCTGGAGGAGAGGAGGGAGAGAGGGGATATGATAGAGACATACAAGTATCTTACAGGGAGGAACAGGGTGCAGGAATGCACTATTTTTAAGCGAAAAAGATGTTCCAGGACTAGAGGGCATGGGATGAAGTTGGAGGGAGGACGATTCAGAGGAAACGTGAGGAAGAATTTCTTCACAGAACAGGTGGTGGACAAGTGGAACACCCTGCCAGAGGAAGTGGTGGGGGCTGAAACAATCACGGGATTTAAGAATGCATGGGATAGACATAAAGGAATTCTGGAGGTCAGGGGTAAGGGGCAACAGACTTCCTGGAAAACATAAACTGAACTTACAAACTTAAATGGGCAGCTGGGTGGGCCATAGGCCCTTATCTGCTGACACTGTCTATGTATCTATGTATCTATGTATCATCAGAAATAGTGCTGTCTCACCATTCTCCAATCTCTGTAAACCACGTACTTCATCTAGGTGCCTTCAGTCCTCTACTGTCCTTCCCCTTGAGGTGCCGCAAAACAAGACCAATATGGGTGGAAATGCCCTATCGGGAGCAGTGCTCACCTTTTGGAATGGGCTTCCCACCCACCTTAGATCTTCTAACACTCATCTCTCCTTTAAACACCACCTCAAATCCTGGCTACTAACCGCAGCTGCAAATGCCCAGCAAGATAGCTACCCCTACTGCCTGGTGCTCCATCTCCATTCTCACCCTCCCCGGCTGTGCCAACTGGTACTACTTCCTCTATGTCAACCCTCCTATCCCTACATCTCCTACCCCTTCCCCTCCCTCCCTACTCCCTCTCTGGAGCTCCCATTTCCACATCCAGGAGTGACTGCTCCACCTATCTGTTGGTCCACGTTCTATTTCAGCAATATTGCTTGTTGTCCCTGCCATTTACTGTACATCTGACTTTGTTGTATTTTGCAACCTTGTATCGTATAAAATTTTTATTTTTGTTTTGAATTTATTGTATTTTGCAACCTTGTATGGTATATAATATTGTATTTTTGTTTTGATCTATTGTTCCAGCCTTTTGCTGTATGCTCTGTACTTATTAGCCTACCTCTGTGCCACTGTATGCGGCCCGGGTCATGCCCAAAAACAGTCCCTGGGATAGTGCACCTACCCGGTTACCAAAGTCATAAATAAATAAATAAACAAATAAATAAGTGATTCTTTTTGGAACAACAGTGTTCCACATCTGTGCATAACAATTTTTCAAAGCTGCCATAAACCGTGTGAAAGGTTGCAAAAAGTCAGCTTTTTTGACAACCGAATGCATTTGGAAAAAAATGTGGCTAAGCAAGGAGACCCTCTGTTGCTTAACTTTTTTTCCACCACTTGCACAATTTTTCCACTTTTGGAAATCTGGCCCCTCAACAGGAAGGTATTGTTTTATAATGGATGTAATTTTTTAAATCAGCATTTTATTTACTCCCCAGGTCTGCCCAACAGCACCTCTTAGTCCTTCCACCGTCCTGCTTATGGACTTACCAGTTAACAACCAATTGCACAGGACTGTAGTTTGGTGGGTGGCCAGCCATGTTGGACAGCATGCAGCAGCCCAGACATTTTCCACCTTGGTTTTCTCCCCAAGTTGGAGCATAGTGACGTGTGCTAGCATTTCACGCTCCATTTCTGCCCTTCTGAGTGCTGCCCTGATGTGCTGCTTCCTGGCCTCCACCAGATGGCAGTATCTTCAGTAGAATTGGAGTCCCACCTCCACAAGGAAGGAGAGCTGCCCTCAGACACTTGATCCTTCCTCACCCTGCTAGCCCACTGAATGACCTTGTCTGTTCCCACACCCAGGTTGCCAGTGTGGGGGGGCGGAAGCACACTACTCCCTCACTGGGCCAGTGCCTTTAGGATGGATTTTAACGAACGAGGCTGAAGTCGGCTCACATTGTCTTCTGCACTTTTAGCATGCCTCCATGAGAACTATTGAAACATCAGCATATTTCCCTCTCAGATACTATGGAAGCAAATTTTGAGGTCACTGAATTGTTCCTTCCATGACCAATAAGTGTCCACAATTGATTTATGAATGTAGCAGTTATGAGCATCAAACCTATGGACAGTTTAAATATTATTGCATGTAGTTCTTCAAACATTGTTTTCTAGGAAAGGCCTTCTGTTAACATGCCTCATTATGGGGGAAATTACACAAGAATGCCAGCAGTTTCTCAATAGATTACAAAAACTGAGTCACCTATATGCAAATAATCATCTTTTATTTGCGGTCAATAAAAGTGGATACTTAAGACCCTTACAGCCCATTGTATATTTCATATACTATTAAATTATTCAAGTGGGAGATGCCATATCAGGAAAGCTTAAAATATAGTCAGTAAAGCATGTAACATGCATGTTAGTGTTTCATCATTGTTCAGAATGCCCAGTATTTGTATCAAGTACTCCAGTCATATAAGCCTGCTATTCAGACTATTTGCAAATGCAAAATTTTCTGGTTCAGACTGGGAGAGGTCATGTGACAAGACAGACAGTGTATAACTGAACCAAGCTAGCTGAATTATGTGTATTTGAAATACAGCGAAAGTCTATGGAACAACATGATTTGAATATTCCATTATTATTCTTACAGATAATCTACTTAATTTCTACAGTATGATGAATGCCCACTGCTGATTGTCCTGCACCTGCACGACCTTTGACCAGATTCTGTTGGCTGGCATGATGACCTCATCAGCTGGGATATCTAACAGCACATTAAAGTGGAATATTAGTGTTACATTTAATTCTGAGTCCATATAACCAGACAATTTGGAACAGTTTTTCAAGTAACTTTTTTGAAACAATGAGTTATGTACTATATCTATGTGCTAAATGTTGCCCTTTGTGCTAGTCAGGGATTAATATAGCATGGGTATTGAAAATATAAGTAGTTTCCAGATTAAAGAGCAAGTATGTACTTCATCATGTGTCTACTTTACATTGTAACACCGTAACATGGTAGTGTGATGACAGACAGTAATTACGGTCCATCGTATCTGTCTCTTCTTCCATATGACAGTGACTATACCCAATTTCAGTATGGGCACACCAACATGCTTACCAGCTTGAATGCTGCTGCTACCCATGCTGTGTCACCCTAAATGCCATTCTTCACAGGAATCTGTCTAGACCTACTCGGAAAGCCTGAAAAGTAATAGATTCTACAACCTCACCCAGTAGGCTATTCCATATGGCAACGACTCTCCCTCTGTGTGATGTAATGCTTTCTAACAGTTCCCTTTATCCTGTGCCCTCTCTGTTTGGATGAATATTCTCTAACATTTTAATTGAACTATCATTTACATCACCATAAGCAATCTCTATCCAAAATTGGATGCACGCTTCCTTAAATCAGGTTGAAATCATGCTGCTGGTATGTCCAGCTTTCGAAAACTGCACCAGTAAGATAGAACATGGTCTAGATATATCAGCGCTGTTCCTGGCATTGATATAAGTAAGTAAACGTAAGTAAAATTTTATTTATATTAAGCGCCCTTCCCAAGCTCAGGGCACTTTTACAATACGTCAAATCAGTGAAATCACTTTTTAAAACAATAAATCAGACAATCATACACTGCACTTAATTATGTACCAGCAAATGCTTGGGCAAAAAGGAAAGTTTTTAGTTGTTTTTTAAAACTTTCAAAGTTTTGGCATTCTCGTATCTGATGAGGTAGAGAATTCCACAGGGTTGGTGCCATATAGGCAAAAGATCTACCTCCAGACATCTTTAGACGTACCCTGGGAATCTCTAGCAATCCCTCATCAGAGGAGCAAAGAGAATGGGCAGGACAGTAAAGCACCAAGAGCTCTTTCAGGTAGTGAGGTCCCAAATCAAGTAGGGCCTTAAAGGTCAATAATGCGACCTTGAAGGTGATCCGCCACTGTATTGGCAGCCAGTGCAGATCATGCAGCACAGGTGTCATATGGCTAGATCGTGAAACTCCCATCAACAACCTGGCCATCGCATTCTGCACAAGCTGCAAGCGGCGGCAGATATCCACCCCCGGCAGCCCTAGATAGAGGGCATTGCAGTAATCAAAATGGCTGGTGACAAAGGCGTGGACTAATATGGGAAGATCTTCCCGTGGAACCAAGTGTTTCACCCGGGCAATGTTCCTCAGATGAAAAAAGGCAGATTTGACTACAGCCAACACCTGCGTCTTCATAGTCAGGCTTTTGTCAAAAATCACACCAAGGCTACGTACTTGGCCAGAGGCAAGAAGCGGGGCCCCCCCCAAGATATAAACCTGAGGGTTTCCCAGTCCAAGCCCCTGTTGTCCTCCCTCCAGGGTCCACAACCAACACCTCAGTTTTCCCTGAATTCAACCTAAGCCAACTAGCACTCATCCAATCCTGAATCTCCAGGAGGCAGTTGTTAAACATTGTGATGGAATCAGACTACTGATCAGGCATAAAAGACAGGTAGAGCCGAGAATCATCAGCATAACAATGAAAACTCAGCCCATACCATCTTATAATGTTCCCCAATGGCAGCATATACACCGTGAATAACATAGGGGACAGCATCAAACCCTGCGGTACCCCACAGGGCAGCCAATGGGGGGCTGAGGCGTAAATTCCAGACACCACTCTCTGAGATCTGCCCTCCAAAAAAGATCGAAACCAGCTATGGACTGCTCCCCTCAGACCACAGAAAACCGCAGGTAGTCAAGCAATACCCCATGATCCGCGGTGTCAAATGCTGCTGAGAGATCCAGGAGAACCAAGACAGAATGGGTCCTCCAATCTCTTGCTATCAGGAGATCATTCAATACCCTAACTAGAGCCATCTCTGTACTATGCCTTTCCTGAAGCTGGATTGGAGAGGGTCATAGATATTGTGGTTGGACAAATGATCCTCCAGTTGCAGAGTGACCACCTTCTCAATAACCTTCCCTACAAAGGGCTTTTTCAACAGGGGCATACTACCGCCTCCTTTAAGGGATCTGGAAAGATCCCTCTCTCTAATGACACCACCACTATCCCAGCCAGGACTGGGCCAATAACATCTACGCACCCCACCAGGTGAGTAGGGCCTGGGTCCAACTTACTGGTCGCAGAGTCTGCATAATCCTCACTATATCTATTACTGCTGGTAGTCTAAAGGTAGACCAGTACAACTGGGCATTAGTACTACCTGATTGATCAGTGCAATGTCCAATAGAAGGACACTGGAGGATCTCATCCCTGATGGTGGATACCTTAACAGCAAAAAATTTTGCAAACTCCTCACACTGTACCTGTGATAATGTTCTACCAGTCTGGAGACAGACTGGATTGCACAGTCTGTCCACAGTCCAGAAGAGCTGGGATGGTCTATTCCTTGCTGCAGCAATTTCCCCGAACAGGAACTCTGCTTTCTTATGGGAAATTGCTGATTGGTAGAATTTGTAATGTTCTAACAATTCACGTCTATCCACCTCCAGCTGAGTTTTCCGCCAGTGTTTTTCCAATCTTCGTGCTTTCCTCTTCCACTCATGGACCTCCCCATCAAACCAGGGAGCCCCTAAGTGAAGAGTACGGGGACAGACACGAATTGGAGCATTGGCATCCAGGGCCCCAGTCACAACCCTATTATAGGCTAAGACCAAAGGTCCTGGATCCATGCTATCCCTTGGAAAATCTGAGAAGTCCAGTTCTGTCATTAGGCCTTCTGAGGTAACCCCTCTTAAGGGACAGAACTGTACTAACTCCCTGGGGGCAGGTCTATTTCGGGGGGCTGCAAATCTAAACCTCAGGGCATGATGGTCAGACCATCCGACTGGCTCCACCTCCACATCAGATATCTCCATCTCCAGATGGAACACCAAGTCCAATGTATGCCCCCCCTCTTTGGTTGCAGAGGTAATTACCCGTCACAGGCCCAATGAGTCCATTAATTGGAGGAGATTTTGACCAAATGGCGAGAGTTCATCGTCGGCTCAGGCATCGAAATCCCCCAGAATTAGCCATCTGGGAGATTCCGGTACCATATCGGAGATGAAGTCCACAACCTCCTTCAGGAACTCCCTCTCATCCCCTGGTGGACGGTAGACAAGAAGGGTCTGGAAGCCTGCACCTGCACCCACTATGCATTCAAAGGAGTTGGTGTCACCAACTGGCACTTCCCTGAGATCCAGATCTTGTCTAAAACAGACCGCAACCCCCCGCCCCTCCAGTCCACTCTCAGGCGGCGACTCACCGAGAACCCATCCAGAATTGCAGAGTCCAACATAGGACCAGCATTTCCATCTAGCCAGGTCTCAGTGATGCAAGCCAAGTCGACTGAGGAAACAAGATCCGCAATCACTGCAGTCTTATTCCTAATTGACCTGGCATTGCTTAACACCGCCCGAAAAGGACAGAAATCCAAGCGTGATCCCACTTCCTGCCTGACACACTCCAAGTCAGTGATATAACTAGGAGTTATGTTGACGATAGGATGTCTGCCCCCCACCCATATCTCAGCTACTATAATATGGTTTACTATAGAACATATCTTATACTATTCCATTTTCAAATTTCAAGTTAAATATTGGAGAGAATGCATAAGACAAGAATCTAACTTTTTTAAAACCTGATCATTAATATTTGGCTCTCTTTATGTGGATTGCTGGAACTATGGAGCAATTGAGAGGGACAGAGAAAGGGTGTGAGAAGCCTTTCTTTGCTGGAGTGTAACACTATAATCCAACCTCACCTGAAAATAAAGCATGCCTTCACATTTATGATCTGATAAAACAAAACATTTATTTTCTGCACGTGTTTGTGCTGATGCAGCACAACCCCTTGAGAGTGGAGAAAACAACAAGAACAGTAAAATAAAGTCAAATCAATAACACTTTAAAACAGTGGGATAAATAAAGCTAAACGTGCTCCATGAATACCTTGGTTCCTTAGAATAGGTCAAAGTATTGCAAAGCATGTTCCAAAGCAATATCTTAGATATCAGTGGAATGGCAACTGAGTGTGAGGGCAAAACACAACCACCACATGCACTCAGCAACTTCCCACACACAACCATGTACAACCATGTACTGGAAATAAGGCATTTATGTTTGGAAATGAGGCACATACTGGGAAATGAGGCACATGTCTAATTGTTTGTAAAATCTTCCAGGTGGTTGATGATTTCCATTTAAGTGTATCTGTTTTGTTTTATGTATAGTTCTCACTGTTTGGGTGCACTATTTTTATATTTTTAATTTTTTTATATTTGTATTTATTTTTATATAATAATTGCTAGCATTTTTTTCCCATAGGGAAATCCTGTTATAATTCTCTGTTATAAACTGCGAGTTATAACAGTGAACACGAACCAGGTTTACTCGGTCCGCACAAGCACCAGCCGCCGTTCTTCCCTTAGTGCTGGAGACTCCATCGCCAGTTGCACTTAGTGGTAAGTTACTTTAAAAGAACATTAAGTAGGCTCTTTCTCCTGCTACACTTAAGCTTTTTTAAAAAAAAGAAGAAGAAGAATCAGCATTTATATAGCACTTTTCATACACAGTGTATCCCAAAGCACTTTACAAGCAATGCTAGACTGGTAATGAATTGACTGAATGTGTAGTGGCAGCCATATCACACATCAACACCCATACACATCCTGGACAATTGCATGAACTGGTTTATGGGAAGGGGAATGTTGGCCAGGATACTGGAAATGTTCCCCAACTCTTTGCAAAGAGTGCCCTGGGTTCTTTTACTTCCATGTGGACACCCACCAGGACAACACCAGGATGGGTAGATGGCACCACAGTTTAATGTCTCATTCAAAGGATGGCACACCCCAGCAGTACAGCACCCCCCTAATACTGCACTTGGATGCCAGCGTTATAGGTGCAAGTCCAATCCCGGTGTGGGACAAGAACCCATGACCTTCTGGTCCAGAGGTGGATGTGCTACCAATTGAGTCACGCTGGAAAAAAAAAGAAAAGGGAAACGTTTGGTTTTGTCAGCCACTTCTGAGCATAGACCACGCTAAAACCCAACAGGTCCATGGCTCCACAGGCATGTCTGTTAATTTTACATAATTGCTGTGGCAAAAAAATAATTTCTCAGCAATTATATAAAATAAACGCTGAGTATTGTGCAAAACCTGAATTTCATACACACCCTAGGTGTGGGATGCCTTTACAAACCCCTTGAGCTTCATTCTCAGGGTTTATGTGGTATCCAACACTTCCGGTGTATGTAAAATTCTCATTAGAATCACCTACCCAGCCATTATTCTGTATGTAATAACTGCCCATCAATGTTGCAATGGGCCAGACCAGTTATTATTTGCCAGAAAAACATGCCTAGAAACAATGGAGCTGCACTCCAGACTAGCTAATTGTCTGTGTCTTGAGCACTACACTTTTTTAAACAGTGGGTTTTGGTTTCAGTAAGAGAAATGCTGACTCAGCACCGGTTCCTCTAAAACTTTTCAAATTGATAAAATCAACTTCAAAATGTGTTCCAAAGTCATTTCAGGAGCAAAAGTGAGAGCAGCTACTATCACCGGCAACAGCGCTCCAGATTGGGGGCAGGAGAAACTGTTGTCCAGAAATGATAAAAAAAAAGCCACAGGGTAAAGTGCTTACTCAAATTTAATGCACACCTTTGGTGTGTAATGCTGTCAGAAACCCCTCACATTTCACTCTTCAGGTTTATGTTGTGTCACACACCTCAGGTGTGTATTAAATTCTCATAACACGTACCAGTCAATGCATTATTCTCTATATTATCAATATCATCATTATTATCACCATCCTCCTCCTCATCATCATCAAATACATTAAAATCTAAACAGTTTTATTGGCCTGGTCACTGGAGCAATCCCCTACTAATTTTAAATACTAATACAGGATCCTTAATTTCCACCTGAACAACCACTAAAGTCAGGAAGAAAAGATTTCTATTTAACATTGCTTTCAAAGGATTGCACCGCTGAAGATGCAGCAGTCACCTAGTACTGTAAAGCAAATGGCAGCACTGGATAGACAGTACTGGTGGCCCACATTATGATATGGGGCAGTGAAAAGAACATGCTTGATTCAGGTTACTAATCCTTGCAAGCATGTAATCTAACAATTGATATCTTATTTATGGTTATCTTTTTGTAGGTAAAACATATGGTTCATCTGTGTGCCATAAATAGTTTTTGTTATGTACTGCATTTGTTGGTATTTTAGGCACTGATCTTGCACTATTTGCACTTTCATTGTGATAAGCAAAGACTGCCAGCCCTTTCCCTTTTGTGTGCCTATACCTTTAAGAATGTTTGGTATAAATTAAATAGACCACTGGAGGGCTTTCACCCTTGAAAAATATTTTTTTAGAAAGGAAATATGTTGGGTGCTAACAGCTTCTACCTGTACCGCGTGTCTGTGCAATTGTATCTGCTTGATAACGTTTAATCTTTTTAAATCAATGTTTCTATGTGCATTTGCCTTCCTTACTTGGGGTGTGTGACAGGTTGTTTCTCTTTAGGTTTGAACCCATGACCTTTTTTTGCCCGTAAATAAAATTGCAACCCAGGAGTGTCACTGAAACATTTGATATGCTAAGTTGTACTTTGATAGCCTCCTGGTATGGAAACAAGAGTAAATTGTGACCCCTTGCATATAAATTAGTAGTTTTCAGCATCCAAGAAGGAAACCTGAATGTGTAAATGCTGGCATTTGTGAAGGATCACTTACTATTTTAAGTATGTGCTTTAAGCTCTTTAGGAGGCTAGCTGCTGGTTATACTTTACATGCTAATCTGCAGTTGGTAGGAGATATTAACATCTGCAAGTCACACTTCTCTGAGGGCGTCCATTCATTAACTATAACTGGAAGTCTCTCAAAGTCATGAGTCACTACATACCACAATTAAAGTAACATATTAGTCAAGCTACAGGCTTGCCAAATAGCTATTATGGAGATGGGATCTTGAGAATAAGGTCATTCGCTAGTGCAGCTCTGCGTCAGACCTGTATGAACTTTCAGAGGGATTGAAGAGCCAAGGTGGAGGAACACATGATGGCAATGGGGCAGGGCCAACAATAACAGCATTGGTTCCACTCTCAGGGAGTGGTTCAAGCTGCTGGTAAGTCTGCCAGTGCTATGCTAGTGACCAGTTCCACCAGTGGAGGAGAAAGGGTAGCCCTTATAGGCCCTGGGATGCGTCATGCCCCCTCTGCCACTGGCACTACCATAGTCACTGACAGGCCCAGAACTGTCAGCCGGCTTTCTTCAGAGCTGGAGGAGACTGAAAGCTTGGCCAAAAGGTAGAGCCATGTCAGCCAATCCAATAATGACATCCAAATCTACTACTGGTGGAAACATATTTATGCCTGTGGGTCAGAGTGCAGCTGCTGAAGCACAGACCTAGGTAGGAACTATAACAAACAAAGGTGAATGGCCCGTGGCTGAGGCTGATATGAGGCATGCAGATGGACTTGTTTAAAAAGTTGGTTGCCAGCTAGTGACAGTAGCTACCTTCATCTAACTACTCTCTGCTCATCTGCTGACAGCTGCTTGCCAAGGCAGGCTTAGACAAAAGACTAGCAATTTAGTTTGATTTATAACAGAAAAAGCAGGATAAAACTAACAGCTCTCCTCATGCAAGGCCCTGCATGAAGAAGGTCAGACATAGTGTTCTGTGCACATGGCCCAGACATGTGCAGACTGTACAACACTGCTCCAGATCTGTAGCCTGGCTTTGAATCAAGGGCTGGGGGATTGGCATTAGGGTTGGAAAAAAAAAGCTAAAGTCACATTTTCCTGCCTTTGTTGCTTTGTAACCCTAATGTGCTGTATTGATTAACTTTTTTTTTTTTTGAAGTGAGTATATACAGTACATTTGTAGACTATCTGACATGTGATTGTCAAATATGAGGAAATATCACAACTGAGGGGTCAAACAAGCCATAAAGCAAAGAGTCCAAAGGGCCAGTGGCCTTTATGAGTTTGTTTGACCCTAAGATGGTGATTTATTTATTATTTTATTTAGCTTTTGTTGACCGGGTAAGTGCACTAGACAAATCCTGCCTATTTTCAGGCACGACCCGGGGGAAGGGGATACAGATGAATGACAACTGACCTTGAACCAGATTATGCTGTTGGTGGTATATTTAGTGAATGAGGGAAATTTGGCCAGGACACCGGGGGAAATTCCCCTACTCTTTTCGATAAGTGCCATGGGATCTTTAACATCCACCTGAACTACCACCAATCCAGACAGATGGGACCTGGGTTTAACGTCTCATCCGAAAGACGGCACCTCAGAAGTGCAGCACCCCTCCCATGCTGCACTGCAGTGTCAGTACTGGGATATTAACCCAAGTGCCAGATGTGGGAACTGAACCCACAGCCCTCTGATCTCCCGGCCTCAGAGGCGAGTGTGCTACCTACTGAGCCATTTTGCCTGAGTGATATTTTATGAATATCTAGGACTTAACTGTTGGATGTTTTATATATAAAAGTCCACTCATTTACCATTTCTGTGTCCTTCACTGAGATGAAATAAGATACATCATAACTAGCCAAACAGTTTGATCAGTTTGAAACCCAACAGCCGCACCGTGGCTGTTTACTTGCAGTGTACTCACATGAAGAAAGTTCACCTGGCAAACATTTAAAGTTCATACTTTGCCTATCTTAACTCGTTCTACCCTGGGAGGCCATTTGTATCAGGAGAATCACTGGATGGTTCGGACTTCATACAGAGCTATTGGGTACAATGAGCTAAGTTGTAGGTCTCTTTATTCATTCATTCCATTAGCTCAAATGTGTATTCCAATCCATCAAGGAGCTAAACACAGGTAACAACTCTCATAATTCATTTCTCTACAGGTGTGTATCATAACCTTATCAGTAGGACAGGAAGCTGTGCATGTGCTTGCATCATGTACCTGCACATAGCCAACATTTTGGACTATGCCTTCATCAGAGCAACATGATGCCCCAGTTTAATTGGAAGGCTACAGCCTGGAGTTCAAGGGGGTGGTACAACTGACCACACCCCTATTCAGCCCATTTAAGGGCTGCTCTCTTCACTCCACACACAAGCATTTTTTCCTTGCAGCCAGAGGCTCTGTCCATCCTCTCTGGGCCCACTCTTTCCCTGAGCCTTCCCCCCCTCCCCCCACTGTGTTTGTCGCCTCCTTTCCTTCCTGTTGGAATCTGCTGGCTGTGCTAGACTCCCTGCCTGGTTTGTACTCCTCCTGCTACTGGGTCAGTAAATTTTGCCTTTGCCTCCTGCTTCTTGGTCCATGTTATGCCTATGGCTGCAGTCTGTACTTCTGTCTCAGCTGTTTGTTCTCCCTGCTGCTCTGGTGGTCCTGTTTGCTTTGTTTGCTTTTTGGGCTTTTCTGGTATGCTAGTGCCCCTCTGTTTGCAGAGTTATATTTAGCTGCATGCATTGCTAATCCAGCTCTCAGTTCATTTATCATGTTTCAGCAATCTCTCTTTCTCTGTACTACGTTCCTGAGTGCTCTCAGTTCCAATTGCTGTTTCCGTGCTGTAGTCCCTGTGCTCATCACCTTTATTGTTTGCACCTGCCTTTAGTACTGGCTCCCCTTAGCAGCTATCACTCTGTCTCATTCCCCTGCCTGCTCCAGTAGTGTCCGGCCCTACTGCATTACTCCTCACTTCTATGTTTGTGTTACTTAGGCTCATTTATTGCTCAGTTATTGCTACTCCCACTTTTACCAAACCCACAACGGTCTGTTTCTGATGATAACCTAATCCTGCTTTCATGGCTGGCATGTATTTAACTTATTTCATTAGTGTTGTGGCATCATGTCCGTGGCTTCTTTGTTTTTCCAAATTGTGGGGAACTGAGTAGCAACAGCGGGCATTGCAGCCCCAGGCAGCGGGAGCAGCTTCCTATTTGTCATGTATTGTATAAGCCCCTGGCTTGCCGGGCCTCCTCCTGCTGCTCCACATAGCCTTTATGGCACTACGCAACCAGCTATTCCAGGCAACTCTCTACCTAAGGGCTTCTTTTAGATTATTTATTTATTGAAATGTTTCACCAGGAAGGCACACTGAGCAACAAGTCGCTCATCTCCCGGTGTGACCTGGGGGGAAGGGGTACAATAGGAGTGAGACATTAAACATTCAAGTTACAAGATCAACATTAATATACAGTTGTAAGGCAGGTGTTACAAATAGTGTTACAACAGTGTTGCGTATAACATGTAGAAAGAGTGGACAATAATAAGTGCTGCTTAATAAGTAAACAAGTGCTTACGTGAAAGAAAAGGAGGAAGGGGAGGGAGCGGTGAGGTGGTGGGAGGGGGAAGAGTCATGTCCCTGGAGACCCCCTCAGAATGCAAGGAACCCTGCAAGGGGACTGGTGGGACCAGAGAGAAGGGGATAAGGCAGTGTCCCAGAGAGACTCCTTTAAGATGGTGGGAGAAAGGAGTAGATCAGAGATACAAGCCCCTTGGGGGGGTAGGAGAGGGACCCATGGAGAGCATTCAGGGTCTTTTACATTCTGTGAGAGATCAAGGAAGGCCAGTAAGGGGGAGCAATTTGGGGGAAGGAAGGCTAGAGATTTGGGGGGTGGGTGTGCACAGGGTAAAATGAAGGTGAGGGTAGAGAGGCAGGGTTTGTCCAGGGCTCAGAGGAGGGAATTAGGAAGGGACATGGAAGGAGCAGCTAGGTGCAAGGTAATTACTGAGGGCAGAGCTGATGGAATAGGCAGAGGATGAGTGCCAAATTTGAGGTGGGAGGAATTCCAAATTTTTGGGAGGCAGTGAGAGTAATCGGATTGGCCAATTTGGGTGGATCTGTGGGGGACAACCAGGATCGGGAGTTGGTGATCTAAGGAATGGGAGGGTGGGAGGGGTGTTATAAAGGAGGAGGTGAGGTAGGAAGGAGCTCACCAACCAGTGCTTGGAGGTGAATTTAGCACAGTGGGAGAGTCGCCTATTGGGCTGGCTTCTTTCCCTACCCAGCCTTCTACCATCCCTTATCCAATATTATGCACCTGGTTTACATAGTCATCTCAGCCTTCCTGTCCCTTGCACTACCAGCAACACTCAACCCCTTCCAAGTGTGGCAGCATGTCATGTTTACTTGCATCGAACTGCATCTCCTACCATACTGGCTTTGCAGCCTCCTCCTACCTAACCGACTTCACAGCCTCCTGCTCTCCAACCATCGGCCACGGGCTTTACCTGGTCTCCTTGTTCTCTTACTCGTAACATACAGTTCAATTCACTCCCAATTTGGCTTCCTAATGGACTTGGTCGGCACGCATTCCTGTGGTTGTCAAATGCTATTTGCCTTACCTAGATCCACAAGAGGGTCCATATTGGTCAGCCTGACTTTGTACAGGTCTCTCCCTGTCAGCTCTCATCCAGTCAAGATCCATGAGAGAGTCCACAGTGCTCAATCTGACTAACGTACAGGTATCCCCATGTCTGCTATCATCCATCACGACACACGTGCGGGCCCCACGCTCATTACAACTCACTCCTCCACATTTTGCAGACATGCCAACCATATCCATTACTTCCAGGTCTCAGGGTTAGCCCTGTAGCCGACGGTCTCACTCTGCATCCCGAAGCATGCATCTTAAGCATGCGAAACTTGGGGCGGGGTCCTTCTCACCTGGCCCATAGTTGGGAATGTCCTCGCTCTGGGTGGACCTTCAGTCATCAACCATACCGATGGCACCTCACACACACACACACACACACACACACACACTACCTGTGAGGATAAAAATGACACATAACACTGACATTTTTTGTCTACCAAAACCTAGAGTAAGAATATAGTGATATTATCACAATAAGTCCTCTTGCTGAAATGTTATTCTCACTGTAGGTCCTGACTAGTTGGAGCCAGTAGTGTGAGCAGTATGGTTCTATTTTTGTATTAACTAACTGATCTGTGAGCTGGCTTGCACTCAGCATGCTTCTCGGTTCAAAAGCCCTCACTAACACACTACATCACCCTTCTCTAAAGTTTACTTCTATGAAAGGCAAAGGAAAGAAAGCACTCCAAAATTCTGACCAGGTCATCATTGACTGCCACATGTCCTTTACAGAGTAGCACATATATCACTTTTCCCAAAAAGTAATTAAGGCATACCAACATTCTATCATTCTGACTGGCATTCTCCTACACTACATGCAGGCAGCAACACTCCACCACTCTAGTTTCCCATTAGACGGCACCCAACACAGCCCTCACTTGTTCCACCAACATGCTCGCTCCCCCATAAGCCTGACGCACAGATACACACAGATGCATAACTGCACAGACACATGAATACACAGACACGTGTAATAGCATCATAGGACTAAAGCACTGTTGTGCTATTTGAAAACAATAACCTAAAAACAAAGCAAAACACTAAAGGTATTGCATACTTAGCCTATGTGATGTGTGATGTTTCCCCTCGTTCAGTTTAACCTTTTGGCTTCACTCACTACTCATAATGTCATGAGGGCAAACCGCAATAGAAAAAAAATCAGAGATGTTTCCATTAGGGCCATGGTATATTACACACACACACACACACACACACACACACACACACACCCTCGGTTCCTGATGTATGCACATGCTTATCCAAAATGGCATACAACAAAAATTGTATTGCAATCAATTGAGCTACTCAGTAAAATATATTTTCTCACTTACTACTTATTTTTACATTTAAAGAATATACCAAACTCATTGAAACTATACCATTTCATCAAATGTTGCACACGCTAAGCTTTTTAAGCTGTTTATTTTCTCCATGGTTGCTTGCTCTGACAAACAGACAGGTTGAAATGGACTCTGTCTCTCTCTCTCTCGATTATATATATATATCTATATATAGATATATATATATGTAACCCCCCTACAAATGGGGGTCACTGAAAAGCCTTCCTTGGGTGAGCCTAAATGCCCTCCACCAGGCTGGTGTCCTGTATTTCAGCTGATTTAAAAAATAATTGAGTGAGAGTGCCTAATGCCTCCATGTACTGTCGCTTTAAGAGCTGCCTAACTGCAGTATAACTAATTTAAAAATTGGGGGTGGGTCTGTGTGTTTCCCTGCTCAAGTCCCGCTCGGGCTGCTGATCAATTGCTCCATTTCTGCCGTCGCTATATGCGCAGAGGGAGTTCTTTCAAAAGCTGTAATTGTTTGCTGGTAATCTGTTAGAGTAATAATGAAAATGGAGTTTGTTTTAACCTGCTTTCTTGTAGCAAGGACTGTGCAGAGTAACTCTTTCATGTTGGTCCCGGACTGCTGAATTGGACCAATCAGTATGGGGGAGGACCTTTAACCTGTAGCCTGTGTGGACAAATTAGAGCTGGGACACTCTTGTGGAGCTTATTGAAGTGGGGCTATATGGAAGATGCCTCTGGGAATTGTAGTTTTTGGAGTTCTGGTGCCTTTTTGCACCAATAGAGGGAGCCTATTGCGACTGACAAGGAGAATCGGCCAACCAGAACCTGTTGGACCTGAAAGAAAGCCCCAGTGCTGTCTGCTGGGAAGCCAGACTAGAGGTGACTGTGAGAGAAGAAGGAGCTCAACTTCTTGCGGCGAGTGGTTCACAGGGGAAGCGCGTGGGAGGCCCTGAAGTCGGCCTGCAGCCATTTGTGAGTGCCAGTTCAGACTGAATCTGAGTTTTGGGAGGAGAAAAGAAGAACCAGAAGGTGGAAACCAGGCTTAATCTGTGGAAGGCTGAAGATTTTGCTGAAGCGCAATCGGCCTGTCAGGGACTGAAGCTGCTGTGTGTGCTCCCGGGTATTTTGCAGTGTTTTGCAATCGAGGTTCGAGGAGCAGCTTGCCTGGTATAGTAATTTCCTTTACATATAAATATGTCTAGTGCTTGTGAGGAATCACAGTCTTATTTCCCCTGTACTGTGAATTGTGTGGTGAAGCTGGAAGCAGAACCCAGCTTGATTCAGACTGAATCTGCCTGTTTTTCAAATGCAAGTGAGTCCTGCCATGAGGGCTGGGCCAGCTATTCTGTTTCTCCTGGCAATCCAGGACAACCTGTATCCATCCAGTTTTCGGTATTGAGTCCATGAGTACAAATCAGGGTAGCTCCCTGCAATCTGTTTATCAAATTGCAAGTGTGTCATCTAATTATTGCTGTTTCATTTCTTCACGAACTGAGCCCCAGGGCTCCGGATTACAATTTATGTGTGCATGTGTTTTTCCATCAAAGGGCCCCGACCACCTGCATCGACTCTGGCTAGACCCTCACCATCCTGGGTACCCAGAGAGTGAGATTTTGGACCCTATATGTATGCACAGTACTGTGATTTGAATATTTCCAAACCAAATCAACCTGATTGCCCCCTGCTTGTTACTGCTCCTCTAATAAATCAGAATTGTTGTTATTGAACTATATGCTGTCTATGGCGTCAGTACATGTAGAAAAAGCATTACATTGTGTTTGTGTATATTGCCTAACCTTGTTTTAGGGGGTCCTCAGAGACGTGCTGCAGAATCAGTCTCGAGGGTAAGTGGTGTCTATATGTGTAAAAAGTGTGCATATGTGCGGTATTGGGAAGGTAATTCCTGTGTACTGTGTGGGCCACTAGTGGGAACAAAGGGGGGGGTCACAGTGTCCCAGAGGGCTGTGCCCAAGTTAGTTTAACCACCACCAACCCTGACCTCTGGGTGGAGGCACCCGTCATAGAACCTAGGCCCCTCAACCTGTCAGTAGCCAAGCAGGCAGGAATAGTAGCCCTCGGGATAGTGCCACCTAGGGGTTATATACTGTGTATATATATATATATATATATATATATATTATGATATGTCATGGGCTGGCTAAAAATAGCACATTTATTTTTATCTGCAGGTTTTGACCTCTATGATCTCATGAGTGGCACAGCAGGCATGAGTGAGGTTTGTAGAGATCAAACTCTGCAGATAAAAATAAATATGATATATATAGTCAGCCCATAGCATATATCATGCACATGATGGCTGTGTCTCAATGGCAAGATTAGTTCTTTTAATGAAGATTTAATTGCATCTGTTTGATTTCACTACTCTGTTTTTACTTGCAGCCAAGGCCATTGTAATGTCATCAGGCATTGTGAAAGCTGCTCTCCCATTGGTTAAAAACTCCTTTGTGACAAACCTACAATGGAAATAAATGCTGATGATCCGTCTAACATTGAAATAAATGATTAATTTCCACTTTAGGCCTTTTGGACATGAAAATAAAGGCATTTATTGGCAAAATTGCATTATCACAGTCATGAAACCACCAGGTCAAGAAGGATGCAACATTTCTCCCTGTGCCTAATTTGGGGGAATTTTTTTGCACAACCAAATGCTGCACCAGAGATACTACATTAAAAATGACTTGCCATTTATTAGCCAACCACAGGGTAGAATTTAAGACACACCCATCTTTTGTTATATGTACTGTATAGTTATGCACCAGTGCAGACTGTGCCATCCTCCACATTTTTGTGACTGAAAGTTCATTAATGACATCAATCGTAGTTAACATGTGACAGTGGTTTTAAACTACAAATATGTTCCTTTGTCATTTAGTTAAAGTGGTTGATTATAAGTTAATTGTGCCCATGACAGCTATCTATTGTGGTACACCATAAGTTTCAGCAGGCATAACCGCTCAGCTTCACTTTGCAGTCGCCCACAAAAATGTGCATGAGAGGACACTTGCATACTATGAGGGCAATCCCCCATAATGCTCATTAACATAAGGTTTTAGGGTTGTGAGTGACAGCAGGAGCATTTTGCTAGTCTTCTAAACTTCCTGCCAACAGCAAAAGAACTGCAAGAAACCTCAAAGTATGACGCTGCAGGACATGGCTGAACCCTTTGCAGGGCTATTCAATAGCTCAGTAAGGAGTAGTTCCAAAAGTTGTGGATAAACTGATGGAGATACTAAAGAAAGAGGACTTAGTGGACTATGTGGGGAGTAATGGGCTACAGGAAAGTGAAATGCACAGGTTTATGGCAGAGAGGTCTTGTTAGACCAATCTGATGGTATTCACGTAGATGTAAACTTAAGGCCAGAATCAATGCTTATTATTTCAAGCAGACCTGATAGACTGAGAGGTCTCCTTCTGCTAGCTATTTCTTATATTCTTATATTCTTTGGCTGGGTAACTGGGACAGTAGAAAAGGGACAAACAGTAGATTTATTCTACTCCGGTTTCAGCAAGGCATTTGACTTGGTGCCACACAGAAAGTTGCTGAAGAAGCTAGAGGGTCTAGGAGGGTAGCTGGTTGAGGGGAGACAGCAGATGGTAGTGATAAATGGAGTTAAATGCAGGAGGAGAGAGAGAGAGGTCACAAGTGAGGTGCCACAGGTTCAGTCCTGGGTCCAGTCCTTTTCAATATCTTTATCAGCAGCATAGGAGAAGGAATTTAGGGAAAGATATGTTTCTTCACAGATGACATCAAGCTCTGCGGCAGGGTAAACAGAGAAGAGGGGGCAAGGTAGTTGCAGAGGGACTTGCAAAGGTTGTAGAGGTGGTTAAATGTTTGGCAGCTGAAGTTCAATGCAAAAAAGTGTAAGGTATGCACACTGGAAACAGGGACCCCAGGACAGAATAGTGGGTTGAAGGGATTAACAGGACACTGTGGTGAGATAATGCCATACCTTATTGTTCTAATCATACTTTATGTTAGTTTACGTGTGTAATAACATCACAGACACCCATAGTGGTCCAGTGTAACCTGTAAAGGATCAGGGCACAAAGAAAGCCATGGACCCAAAAATGATGTAATTCCTTGTTACTAGGCAGAGAAACTATTAGCTGCTTAGACAGGGACTGGATTTTGATTAAATCATTTAAAAGGAGATAAAAGAATAATTAAGCAGAACTGAAAGCAGGTGCATCCATTTGTGTCTGACTAGCCCACAGCATCAAGAGGAGCTGGGATGTCTAGGGACCTGTTGTCTTGAAAGGACTTCTCTGAGGTAATCTAGTTACAGCTAAATGAACTAAAATTTGGGGAAATTGCTGCGCTCAGTTTAGCTTGATTGCAGCCATGGGGGGGGGGGGGCGCTGGATCTGCTCCTGGAATTCAGATTTGTTGGAACTGGTTTGCTCACCTATTCAGAGTTGAACATTTGTTTTTCTTTTTTGTAATAAAATATTAAAAGTTGATTGGTTGCATAGCCATGGAGATGGAATGCTAGCCAATTACAGGGCAAGTCAATATTCACTGGACCTGCCCTTTGAGAAGCTTATAAAACAAGGGTGCAAGACTGTACCAAGGTCTTTTGCCATTTTATCCTTTGACTTTGGTGAATGAACATTGCACTTGAGACCCTGTCTTGCTAAGAGAACAGAGACATTTTCTTTTCAAGAATTCTCCTGGACCAAGAGCCAAGATTTGCAACTACTTTTCTAAGGACACTTTGCACTTCAAATTTTGCAACCAAGGACTTGAGGTAGAACTTTAAAACCAGAATGTCACAGTTTAGGTTGTATTGTATATTTCCATTTTATTTTCCATATCCTGTAAGTAACCAGTGTCTAAAATGATTTGTCTTTAAGTTATTAACTGTATTTTTGTAATTAATTAATAAAGCTTTTGTCTTACTTAAGATAATTCTGCCAGTGTCCTGTGTGTGTGTGTGTGTGTGTGTAAGGAAGAGTTTGTTCAAACTATACTATGCCTGTTTGACTACTAAGGGCCATACACTACCAAAATAAAGTACCACAGGGGACCCTGTGGACACAAGGAAGGGAAGAATACAAACAGTCTCAGGAGGGGCTGTGAGGGTTTGAACCAGTCTCTGCATTTCTGGGGAAAGACAAATATAGGGTATTATAGGGTGTTCTGGTTCATTGTGCAGTGGCTGAGAGGGTTATCTCCCAGGAACACAGACTCAAGACCATATTCTGCACCTCCTCACCCTGAGAGAGGGCATCCCGGGATCCTCTGGAGTACGTTCAGATGTGAGACAGACAGCATACTAAATGAACAATGGAAGAGTATCCCTTTCCCCGATCACAAGGGGATTCACTGAAGCCCAAGGAATTCTAGCCCAACAGGAGTGGTCTTGTGACAGACACTACTATTGAGGAGCTGGACTTCGAAGTCATCATAAGTGACTCCCTTAAACAATCTAGACAGTGTAATAAGGCCTTCAGTAAGGCAAGCAGGATATTGGGGTGTATTGGCAGGGAATTTGATTGCAAGAGAAGTATTACAACCTCTCTATAGATCACTGGTACTGTAAGTCTGCACCTGGAGTACTGTGCCCAATTCTGAAGACGTCACTTAAGAAAATACAGGGACAAGCTGGAGACAATGCAACACAGCGTAACAAAAATGATTCATGACCTTCAGGGCAGGTCCTTTGAGAATCAACTTAGGCCATGGAGCATGCACTTGCTGGAAGCCAGAAGAGAGAGGAGTGATATGATAAAGACTTCAGGTTCCTAAAATGAATGAACAAGGTAAACTGCAAGGAATTATTCAACAGGAATTGCAAATCTAGAACAGGTGGACACGAGTGGAAGCTGGTGGGAGGGAAAATCAGGAGGGACATGAGAACGTTCTTTTTTTATAGAGAGACTAGTTGAGCTGTGGAAGAGCCTGACAGCTGAAATGATGGGAGCCAAGATCATGAGCCACTTCTTATACGGATGGGATAGAGTTAAGGGTTTAATAGTCACCCAGAGGTGGAGGTAAGGCAGGGAACAAGGTAGAGGTGGGGGTAATGTGGGCATAAACACTGTATAGACACAGGTCTCAGTGATAGGATAGGGTATTATGGGCAGACTAGATGGTCCAAAGGTCTTTTACATTTCTATGAAGGAGTGCTTTGTCAGCATACTAAATAAATGTGCAGTGTTGCTCTCCAGCCAGTACTAGGTGCAGAGTCACAAGCTGCAACTCCACGCTGAATGGCAATGGAGAGGTTGTGCTGTATAAAAATTGTTCTTTTTATTTAATCACCACAAACACCTAAATGATACAACTACAGCATATTGCTTCTTCAACTCCTGACCAGAGGTTCTGGTAGTTGTTATGTGGTAAGCCACCTGTATTCCCAGTCCAGAGTGAAAGAAGTGGTATAGTTGAATCCTTTAGGTATTCATGGTGATTACATAAAAAAAACAGCATTTTTTTCACAGCATGATATCTCAGCTGTTATTTGGAGATAAAGTGCCACTCAAGACAGAGTAGAGGGCTTAGATTATATGTAGCACATTTTGAAACAATAACTGAGCAAACTGCTGGCCATGAATAATCACAGCAGCCATGAGGCATGCACAGGGGAACTAAGTAAGATTGAAAGATTTTAGTGAAAGTGCTGAAAATGAAAATGCAGGAGACAGAGAGACAGGCAGGCAGGCAGGCAGACAAGGCACCTTTACACGCTGGGCTCTGCACCACCTTGATGGGTGCGGATCAACTGCAGCATTGCCTTTTTTGTGTGTGAAGGGAACTTGCACCACTTCCAAAATTAACGCTCGTTGAAATGGCATTCCCTGTTTTCCTGGGTTCATCATTTCTGTGCATCGTTGTGAAATGCATTGGCTGGCCATGTAATCAAACTGCAGCACTCACATCTCTGCTGGAGAGAGAGTCTCATGTGACCCTCCAGGATCCCAGTTGTCTGTCCATGCCCACTGCCTTATGGTTGGTCCTGATGCTGGAGCAAGCAGTATTCTGCCCGAGCTCAGCTACTTATACTTTATGATAGAAGAAAGAAAGCTGAACTCAGGCAAGTGTTCAGTTTTTAAAAACAGGAGTTAAAAAATGGTTTCAAAATCACTTGGAAAAAGGGGGCATGACACTGGGGAAATGCTTACGCATACATTCATAAGCATTTGTCCAGTGTCACACCCCCTCATTCCGAGTGATTTTAAACCATTTTTTGGCCCCCAATTTTAAAAACTGAACACTTGCTCAAGTTCAGCTTTCTTTCTTCTATCATGAAATATAAGTAACTGAGCTCAGGAAGAATACTGCTCACTCCAGCATCGGGATCCACCATAAGGCAGTGGGCATGGACAGACAACAGTCATCCCAGAGGGTCTCATGAGACTCTCTCTGGGATCGATTTCAATGGCAGTGTGTAAAAGCACACCACTTAAGGGTACAAGAATGTGGACAGAGCACAACAAATCAGTTGTGTTGCAGTGGGGTACTGTGTAAAAGCAGAGACACAGACACAGACACAGACAGACAGACAGACTGTAAGTGCATTTACACACAAGCTGGGTTTTGGCACTGTTATAGCACCTGTGTGTGAAAGGCACTGCTGAAGCTGTCTCCAGTGCATTCACACACAGGAGCTGTGGAGCACTGTAAAAGTTGTAGAGTGATGTAGGCAGCCTGGCTCCCCCCTCTCCCAATGCTTTTATTCATATTCCTTTGCTGGCTTCCAACTCTGCAAGTGCATCCCTGCATGTGGTTTGGAAGGCCACACAGAGAACTGAAAACTCCTGCACCTCTTCAGTTCCCCACCACTGCAGAGTTTCACTGGAGCTCAAATGGATTGGCTCACAGTCTCACAGATGTGTCTGCACTAATCCTTTGGCAGTGGGTCAGCTACCTAGCACCACTTACACTGGTGCAGAATGCTAACTGTAAGGCCTGTTTATATAAGCTGTGTTTACACTAAGCTTAGCATTGTGTTCCAGACTGCAACTCTCAGATGCTGCTCTATCTCTGTCACTGCTGCAACCCGTTAACTCTACTGGTGATCTGAATTGTTGCAATGTCAGTCTGGTGGAGTGACTGAACTTCCTAGGTCAGTTTTGGTTTTCTCCACAAATCTTGTGCAGATACTGCAGGTGGAATCTGAACAGTTCTTTCTTATGGTGTTCACAGCTGGTAATGGAGTTTTGAGGGAGGCACTTCGAGGCTGCTCAGACCAGCAGTAGGAAATCACTGGTTCAGAAATGGTGCCAGGCTCACAGGGTGAGAATGATATATGGTGGTGGGCTAAAAATGAGGGAGAGGAAATGGAAGGGGTCTCACAACTCTGAGGCTCTGAGGCTCGCGGTGCTGTCAGGGGGGTCGGTGGTAATGAGATGTTGACATTTGTTCAATTGACATGGCTCAGGATGTCATGAAGCTGCTGAGATACTTCTGCAGTTGGATGATAGGTGTTTGTTGCAGGGTGTCATGGGGTTGCACCAGTGCAGGCGGAACAGCATGTTTACACACTAGCAAAATACACCTGCACTGGTGCACAAACTCTGGAAAACAGGGATTGTGGTGTGCTGCACCAGGGTGACCTACAATGCTCTGTATGTCATTTGCATGGCTTGATCCACATCAGTGCAACTCATCTACACCTGTTGCACTGGTGCAGATCAGGTCATGTAAATGGGCCTACGGTCTGATCTGCACCATTGTGAGAGGTGCAGATGAATTGTATTGGTGCAGGTCAGACAATGTAAGCAGGATGGTGAGCCAAGGGTGTAGACAGGCATACTCACTGTACACATTTATGTACAGTTTTTTAGTACTTGTCCCAAACCATGTGCCTTTTTGTTACCATTGTCACTCTTTTTTGGAGTATTCGAGTTAGTGTGGACCACTGAATAGTTTCTGTATCTGTTTAAATGTCCATTGTTTAGGACATAGGTATGTGTGCAACCTGTTTTGAGATTAGATGAGATACATGACAACAATCTGTTTTGTTTTGTATTGAGGGGGCAGCAGTTGGAAAGAGGGTGTACACTTACTTTTTTTTTTAAATAGGGACATCAGTTGGATAGAGTGTGCACAAAATGGAACTTTCTGGCTAAACCAGTGTGGGGAGTGTTGCAGGCAGCTGCAATGTACTCAAGTATGGTGCACAGCGATTGGTGTTTTCATGGGTTTGTGTACCAATACAGGCATTGTTTGCTGTCATGTAAACACGGCACTCCACCTTATTGTTACAGCCCTGCAACAGACCCTGTTGTGCTGTGTTAACCCCAATTTCCTTTCTGTTAGTTTTTTGCCTCCTGCCCCAACCATCTGCTGATGACACCCTCCAAATTCAGTGTATCTCCTGCTCCAACTGTCCACTGTTATTCCACCCTCCATTCCTGGTTCCCTTCCTGTTCAGTTTGCCTCCCACTCTAAACTTCTGCTGCCAGTCCACCCTTCAATCCTTCTGGTTCCCATTCCTGTTCTACTTCTGTGCACCTCTCCTCCGGCTAAAGAGAAGTGTTGCTGAAAAGCCAGAAGGGGGGGTACTGTGCAGACCACCACAAACTGCTGCCATGTAGACACATGGTGATGGCGGTGCAGACAGAGAAGCAAGCTAGCTGTGCCAAGTACAATGCACTGCTCTCACTCATGTAAGCACACCTGTAAATAGGCAGAGAGAGAGAGAGAGAGAGAAAAACAGAGATGGCAAACTGAGCAGTAAATGGTGAAGGTGGTATTAAAGTCTATCACTAGGTTCACAGCTCTGGGCTCAAGCCACTAGGTTACACTGCCTTCCCTAGGGTGAAGCTCTCGCTAGGTTTAGGTCAAGGTGCATTAACAACACAAAAATGTACACCCTCAGATCACTGCAATCCTATTCTGTAGTCCTAATTGAAAGAAATGTACTTAGTACTGGTTGGGGAAGCAGTAAAACCAACATTAATTTATTCTTCAGCACTCTTTTCTACAGGCTGTAATTAAATCCTTTGGCAAAACAATCAAACATGCTTTGGGGATGCTTAGTCGCCCGGGGAGAAGACCCCTAGTATCTGTTATTATTATGCTAGGATTGTTTGTACAAGTTTGTGGACCATGGTGGCAGGAGGGCCTGTCCTGCAACTGGTTGCTCTGCAGAGAGCATAAAACAAATGAAGGAGAGAAGAAAGGAATGTTTAAGTTTGTTTGGGTTTGAGTCATGTTTCTTGAGCCTCAGCATATTCACAGCTACAGCATGTAACTGTGCGCACATTTTTTTGTCTTTCTTCTTATGATTTTTCTCCCTCATAATCTGTGTCTTATAGTGGCATTGGCACAAGAGATATGTAGGCACACATGAAAGACTTTGCTGCCCTTGAGGGTAAAGTCATAAAAAAGACAAAAAAAATTACAACCTGTGATCAAATCATCCAAAATCTGTCTACTAAGCAATCGGGGTCACAGTCTATTGTTTTGGTTTTCATCATGGCAATTATAATCAACAAACAATACGTAGAATTAAAGCATAAAAATGCAGCACTTGAATCAATAAGCATTGGCAAAGCAGCAATGAATAAACCCAGAAGTGTATGTAATAGAACTGACATGATTATTTGAATTGAGATAGAATATACAGTAGTGCGTCTACAAACCATATCCCAAGAGACTTTTGCTAAATAGTATTTTTTTCAAACTGGTCTTAAATAAAGCAAGGAAAATGCTAACAAGACAGTGCCAGTGGCACAGTAACAAGAAAACTTGTATAGGAGCATTAGCTAATACCAATTCCAAGGAAAATGGTATGTAAATGGAAAGGTATAGGCGCATGCTCAAAGGTTCGGGTCTGGATACTGACATTCTAATGGCCTGCCTAATATCCTTTACCACTGCAATCTCAATTCTACATTTTTATAGATAGTTTAAAATATTAAGTTTGCAAATGCTCACTATTACAACCTCTGTGAAATGTAGATTATCTGGGGACACCACTCTCAACATAATGAAGAGCACAATTTCAGAAATAATGCTGTTTAGTTTGTCTCAGTGTAGGAAAGCCCATTAGCCCAGCAGTAGGGATACTGCTGATGACACCAGTGATGTGGGTTTGGGAACAAGCCCCAGGTGTCAGGGGGCTGGCTGGGGGGGGAGCAGAAGTGAGCATCCATACAAATGCTTTTCTCCTGAAGCTACTGCTGTGTGAACTCTAGCCTGGTGGCTACAGGTGACACTGACTGGGAGTAGGAATGTCAGCTGTTGTCGTGCATTAGTATGGTTGCTTGTGCATGCACGCACACTCTCATTACTGATGTCCCAGGAGACATAGAAACCAGAAAACTGGGGAAAAATGACTGACATGCAATGAAGCTGGTCTCCAGCAGGCCACAAACCACTGACCTTGACAACCCCTCTAATGGATTCAGTCTCTGAAGGGGATTGGGAAACCCTGACAGCTCTACTATGGGGGGGGGGCAGTAATCCATTGGGAACATATGCAGGGGTAAGTCCAAAATGAAACAAGTGGTGGTGGTGCTGGGGAGCCAGGAGAAGGGGGAAGGTCAAATAGAAAGGGGCATAAACAGAAATAAAAATAGTCTGTTTCCCAGCCAAATGCACTCAAGTTGGAATCATAAGTATAGAAAACTCATTAATAGCTCGCAATATTCAGCTTAAGGCAGACTAATCCATACATTCTCGTTTTCTCACCAGCAGATGTAATCACAGTTTGTTATGCTCTGTGTGTAGTTTGTACCCCAGAATATAATGCCCTATACCCTCTATTTCCATTTTCAAGGACATATTCTTGACAAATACTTTGATTTATTCATCACAGTAATGCCGCCATCCACATGATGCAGTAGAATCTTAATTTACAAAGCACTCCTCTAAGCTAAGAATTTTTTAAAATCAATTCCAGGTAAATTTCTAGACCATAGTTAGATTTCAATTTGGCACAGAGTGGAACAGATTTACATGCTGTAGCAGAAGACAAATCCTTTTGGAAGTTGATATGTATTCTTTCTTTAATTCAGTTCTGTATCAGCCTATGGCCACTTAGGTGAAAAGATTGAGGTTATAGTCTATAGATATTTGAAATAAATCACCCAGTACAATATAGTCAAGCAGGGAATTAACCTCTGCCAGCCAGTTAAAAGGGGTGGACCAATCCTTAAGTCTGCATTTCCAGCATTTCTGTTTCTGGTCTTAGTATTACATAGGAGGTGGCTTGTAAAACTCATTAACTGCCTTAAGAATTTGTTCTGAGCAACACCTAAATTAATTGATGGTTTTCATCCCCATATTTCTGCTTAATAGTGTTCTAACTGTCACCTTGTAGTATTCAAAATGTTATGTCAGTTTCTCCTGCATGATTATTGATAATTGATCATTTTTATTTTCCTAACTATCCCCATTGCATAATTGCTTAACTCTTGTCTGACATACTTAATCTGATTATCCCATTAATTATTTATTTGATTACGCTATCGTACCTTATGCAGATTGTTCTTTCCTCTATACCACATTGCAAAGAGTTGTTCTGTGAAACTCTAAGAACTTTGCACTTCCAATTTCATCTCTTCCCCCAGATTGCACCTGGAAATGAGCCTCAGCTCCGTGTGTCTCTCCCAGTCACCAACTTTTAAATAAACAAATATAAAATCTGCAAGACTGCTTTTTCATATTAAAGATTTTAACAGCTACACAAACATTTCTAAATCCAAAGGTATGGTAGATCTCGATGATACTGCTTGCTGTGTTCATTGACTTTTCTTTCATCCACTCCTTTTTTCCCTCACTCTTTTGATCCTCCTTGATCACTGGTGCTACCCTCCATTGCCAGGTGACAACGCAGCCTGGTCTATCTCCATCTCTGGCATTTATCTATCTTCATGGGGTCCACAGGGTTTTCACTGCATTGTGGATTCCATCAGGGGCATGGTAGGGGTAGTGTCCCCTCTCCAGTCTATGAAGTATAGAGGACTGGACCAGCTGGAGTGGTGGGACCCATGTGTGCTGCCTTCATGCTGCCATGCTCTGGGGTTTTCCATTTAATTCTGTCTCCCTGCCATAGGATGCAGCTGGCAGGGATTCCATGGCGCACATACACATGCAATTGTGTGGCTGTACTCTGGAGCCAGGTTGTGCCTCCCTCAAACTTCCCCATCTGCACCGCCAATTGTGGTCTCACACATAGCAGTATTGCAGCAGTGAATGCTGCATGCCCTCCGTAGAGGAGGAGGAGGAGATAGAGGAAGACAATGTCCTGTGGCATACTTGATTCTCCACTCCCCAACAGCCCCTGACATCCCAGTTTAGTTCCAAAACCGGGGCATCTAACATCGTAAGCTATAGCCCTACCACTGTGCAGATGGGCTGTCTTAGGCATTCCTAGTGTTTGTCCTAGTGAAGAGTATATTTTAAACCACACCCTAGGCACTGAAAATACATAACATTTTTAAGTGTATGGCCAGCTAAAAAATAGCAGTTCATTACGGGCTTACAGGCAAAAATAATCAAACTTGAGTTAAGCAGACGTGTAACATAATATGAGGCAGCAGAGACACAAACAGTAGCTCAGATACCTTCAAGGTGAAATTGAAAAGATGCTTTGCAGACAAACACATTCCTGGACATAACTTGATGAGACAGCGGGAAAGTGGTCAGGATGATATGCAACTGTTCTTGTCTATTCCAAAAGTTTCTGTCATAGAAAATTAGTATAGTAGTATGCTGTATGTATTATGTATAGTATGTGTAACAGAGTATTTATATTTTATATAATCTTGTGTACATAATTGATTAGTGTAATTTTTATACTTTAACATCAAACAGGGCTTGTCTTGTAAACATGGAGTCTATCCCTAATGACATGTGATATCCTGTATAAAAATAACAATTTTTACCTACCTACCTATAGTCTGACATGTCTTATCAACGTTTTATATAGATAAAGTTATTTTTTTATTCTAGCTTATTGCTTTAGATTTTTGTGCATTATATCTGGAGACAAATACTGTATTATGTGGTGACAAACAAATGAAAAATGCATTAGGAGTTACTGTATATAGGAGGAACAACATGGCCTTATTAATACTAATTCTGCAAATAAGAATTCAGAGTGGAGGGGAAAAGGGAGCTTAGACAAGAAAAAAGGGAGCTGAAACCAGAACAAGACTTCCTCTGCAGAAGTTTTAGAGTGGATGAGGTAGAAGGTGGGACAGTTGGAGAAGCAAAGAGAGTACAAGAGGTAGATAAGGCAATAGTTTATATAGCAGGGGAAGGAGCTACATCAGAATTTGGATGTAACAGAGGTGCAATGGGGGAGATGCCTACCTTCATGCAAAGTGAGAGTGAGGTCAGGGGAAATGGTGCAGTGGTGGGTGCGAGGGGGACAGTTAATGCAAGGGACATGCATTGTGTGTCTGTCTACTAACTTCCTGGGTTGTTGGAGAAGCAAGTCTACTAAGATGGAATATTAAGGTTGTGTATACAACATGGGCAATACAAAATCTTATTGTACTTTCCATGCAGGACTAAAGGGCATTAACCCTAGCAACCTCACTAAGGACCAGGTTTTCATACATCTTGCATTATTACACACAGCCTGCTGGACTAAAGAGGCACAGTCTTTTCAGCATGTGGAGCTAATGTTTATAGAGCCACCACACTACAATGCCTCGGGCCTGTTTTATGGCCATTTACAGGAAAATCTTCCCACATGTGGATAACATGTGGCACAGATTGTAGACTGAATAAAAGAACCTCCTGCCTAATAATGCAGAAAATGGTTCACAATCTCAGATTCTGGTACAAATTGAAACTTCCAAAATGTGTGCAAAATCTGATTTTATAATAAGGATATTTTTTTTCTGAAAATGTGGTGCAATGTTTGCTTGAAGCAAACTTCATTTATCCAACATGGTAGGAAAGACCTTTGTTTTTCTATAGCACATTTTATACACATTGCATCCCAAAGCTCTATGCAATCCATGAAGACTTAATAGCCTTCATTAGGCACGCACAGAGGCTGAGGTGAAGTCAGGATTCAAGTAAAGAGACAGAACTAGGTACTGGGAGGTTCAGTGGTTGCTCCTGGTCGAACAGAAAGTTGGTGGTAGTTGTGGAATTAAAATCTGGATCTACTGGGTCTCCACATTCTTAGATCTGTGCTCTAACCACTAGGCTATACTGACTGATTAGACTTGACTAGACCAGACAAGACAAGGCAAGACAAAAGGCTTCTTTGTAAAGGAACATGTAATGATGAAAAGGCTTCTCTGGATAAACTCTTTTAAAACATTATTGCTTAACAGTATTCATGTCACATGTAAGATTGATACTTCAGTTAAAGGAAGATGTGGATTTTGGATCCACATCTAATTATTTGCATTTTGTGCTTGTATTTATTTTTTCACCGGAAAAAGGTTCCATTGTGCAAGCTCATTTACAAGGAGTTCCTGGGTAGGACAGCATGCATAACTCAGGAAACATATAGGGTACAAGATGACACATAACTGCAGAGTAATAACATACACAAATACAGTCAGGGAATAGTAAAATGCTATTGTAGTCTATGAATAATAAAATAACAATCTGTAGTAAGAAATACAAAAAAATTCAAACAGCTGTCAGGAACACCCAATGTGAATAACACCACATGAGCACAAAATTAGTTTCAAGAGGACAAGAGGAAGTTTAACATAGCTTATCCAAAGAACACATTTTGGTGCATAGTCTTCCAATGAGGGCCTTAAAGAGCTAGTGGCATCAAAAAAATAGCAGGCAGACAGTTTCAGAAGTTTTTAAGTTAATCCTAATGACTTAATATTTCTGAAGTGATTTTTTTTTTCTCTGTGCTCATTAGCTGGTTTTATAACTAATAGTATTGGGTGTGATGTGAAGAGTAATCCCTTACCTGGAAGCAGACATATCCAGTAATTTTTTATATAATCATTCTTTATTGAACTTTTGCTTAGTACACATAAAGACAAACAACAGGTAACAAGGAAAGCAAGTATAACTGTCAGTACCTATGTATTGCATTACAGTAAATCTTGTCTCCACTTTATGATGCTATCATAAGGGTTCCACCACCCACCGCTTATTCAAACACTATATTGCATAGTTATAGAATATCAAGGGATGATGCCAGGTAGTTAACAGAGCCCACCTTCCCCATGGGAACTCCCCTTTATTCACTAATACCGTATGTGCCACCTTCCATAGTTTATGGCACAAACAAAAGAGCGGTCTCTAGCCATAACAGACAGCGCCCATCAGTTCCACCTATTCTGTCCCTTATCTGCTTGATTCCAGATGTTGTACATCAGGATTTCTAAATCACAGATAGAGTTAACCAGTGCCCTCCATTCTGCCAATGTGGGTATCTCTACCTTAAGATATAAGAAGATATAAGAAGTGATAACTGACTACTTTTGACAGTTACTATTAATTCCAGGCAGTACACTAGCTGTTTGAAAGTACTGAGATTGACCAGAGAGTTAAGTTTCAAGGAGGACTGCAGCATGTTCCATGCTGTGAGAATAATCTGGAAACATCAGATTCTTTGTTAAGAAATTATTCAAGAAAAACAGCTACATGCTGAGCCTGTTTGGGACTGTAGAGCAACACACAGCTCATATACTGTATGAGGAAGAAGGCATACACAAAAAAGAAGAGCATCCTGAATTCCCTTCCAGATCCCATTTGAGAGTCCTCACAGAAGAAACCAGTGATCAAATATGTAATAGATAAACCATTCTGAGGGTGCCGTCATTGCTCTGATATCGCCGCCTTAGTGTGCATGCGCTTGTGTCAGCCACCTATATAAGTGATATATCAGAGCATGACCACACACCTCAGAGTGGCTTACTTTCTTATAAAATGCCAAAATTATTTTTTGGGGGTGTAAAAGTACAGGTGTGTGGTCACGCTCTGATATACGCTTGGTCACCTAATGGTGTTTGTCCAATACCGTTGGCTGGAATTGACCATTTATGCATTACCCATTTTATAAGTATGTGTATTCATATGTGTATATCTATATATATGTGTGTGTGTGTGTATATCTATATATATATACACATATATATATAGATATATATATATATATATATATATATATATATTATAGTGGCATGGTAGTGCCACTATAGTTAGAGTTCAGGAGCCATTTCCATGTTAAACCCAAAATTTTGCACCTTAATAACTTTGCAACTGTTTTATGGATTTGCCTGAAATTTGGAATGTATGATCAAGACCCATAGGCCTTAGGATCTGCCAAATTTTGTACTGATCAGATATACAGTGCGGAGTTATGCATACGATCTATGCTGCGTTTATGCTTTCTGGAATTCTACAGTCGTGCCTACAGGTCGTCACGGTTTGCGTGATCGGCCCAAATCTTCAGGGAACGTGCCAGGGTCCCTGATGTGCCTTTCAAAGATTTGGTGAAAATATTAAACGGTTCAAAAGTTATTCAAAAACAGTTTCCCATTATAAGTCAATGGAAAAAGTTAACAAAAAGTTCAACACTTTCGCAAATGCATTTTACTTTCACAAATGGGCCTGTTTTTAGTAAATCTGCCATTTTGTTTTCAGTTGGTGATCAGAAAAATGGTTGGCATTTAAATTTGGGACCCTCTAGCAACCTAATTTTTTGTATTCACCTAGTCGGGCCCTGAGGATGCTTGCCATGTCTTTATTTTGTGGTAAAACCCCAGAAATATGTTTTCAAATTTCTGGAAAAGTACTTTGCAAATTACTTCGTGCTCACGAAAGTGTACCTGAGACTGAAGCTTCCGAAATTGCGAGCAGTAATTTTGTCTGTGGGAAAATGACAGCAATTCTTTTGGCACTGCACTGCAAAACAACCATGGGGAGTTTTGGGCTGAAATTTGGAGGAACACAGCCGACATCTCACAGATGTGCCTTTCAGTGTTGTATTGAAAAATATTACATGGCGGCAAAGTTATGGCACTCCAAAGTTGACAGTTTTCCCATAGGATAACATTACAGCCCTAAGCATTACAGGAATCTTTGGCACCCTGCTGCAAAATAACGGTTTGGTCTTTTTCCTGAAATTTGGAGGGAAGACAGCCAACAGTACACAGATGTGCCTTTCAGTAGTTTGGTGAAAAAATATTACATGGCGGCAAAAGTTCGGCACTCCAAAATTGACGGTTTTTCCCTAGGATAACATTATGGCGCCCGACACTTAACAGAAATCATTTGAGCCCTGCTGCAAAATAGCAGTTTAGTCTTTTTCCTGAAATTTGGAGGGAAGACAGCCAACAGCCCACAGATGTGCCTTTCGGTAGCTTGGTGAAAAAACATTACAGGGAGGCAAAGTTATGGGGCTCCGAACTTTTCTATTTTTCCCATAGGATAACATTACGGCATTTGCCGCGCCTTTGAGGCCCCGTATCTCGGAAACGGTGCGAGATACGGACTTTTCGTCGGAAAATTTCTTAGTCCCCTATTGGGGCTAAGATTCAAATTAGCCAGGACAGTTGTAAATAATATGACTTTTAAATTTTTTTTCTACGTCTACGGTTCCTGAGATATAATGTATTTAGTATTCCAAGATCTCATTTTCTGCGCCGATACTCATTATTTTGCATACATTATTTGTACTCACTGTCTTTCTCAATGCAGGTTTTGGGAAAACCAGCCTGTGCACTACATTACTGTTACTGTTGCCCTTTCCGCTTGCGGTTCCGCACCCGTTTCACTTACCATTGGCGTCCTGCGCCACCATGTGCGCTTTCATTTGCGCTATGCTTCTGTTATTTTTTGCCATTTCTGTCTACAGTACTGTTTATCTTACTGTTTCACTTTACATCACCATGCCCATTGACATTTCTGTTTGCAGGCACCATGTTACTATGTGACAACACATCACGTGGCAGACCATTCCCGTCCGCCACCATGTCGTTACCCTTTCTGTTCTCATTCGTGCTTGTGTTACCATATGCGCCTATTAGCATTTCTGTTTGTGTTGCTGTCCCTGTTGGTATGCTACAACACATCATTATGGCGGGGCCTTGGGCCCTAAGGCCCCAGCAGCATGAGCCAGCAGCTCACGCGTGCATTACATTCACTGTTTCGTTATCATTCTCAAAGAAGGAAATTAGAGGCAAAAACTCCATTTAATGCATTAGTTAGGGTTGTTCCACAGCGACAAAAGTGAGAAATTTGCTGTTGGGGTTGAAAACCCCTTGACCCCCCCACCCCCAACCCGGCATTGGGGTGCACATTGGGATACGTGGGTCCTAACTCTCACCCATTCTCCTATACTTCTGCTGCTTTACACATGTCATGGGGTGAGACTTAGGGCTGGCAGTCCCAATGCTGTACCAATGTGCGGTGGCGAAAGGTGAGGCCTCAACAACAGTGAGCCCTTTATAAACTGATGGAACAACTAACACAGATGAACAGAGTTTTGCCTCTAATATATATATATATATATACCTGTTTGATCTGAATGGGCAGATATATAGCTGCAAAAATCCTAGGTTTTATATAGTTTGGTATTTTTGCCATGTTATTTGTAAAGCACTTTTTCAAAGTGCAAAACGGTGAATTACATTATGTTATTTTAATCATTAGCTATTAACTTTGTCCAAAAACATTTTTTGTGCACTAGGAGGTCTACAGGCAGAAACAACAGCTGTAAGCTGCTTTGAAATATGTTTTTTTATTTTGCCAGAAAAGTGATATTATCATAGACCACCTCATATATCCTGTAGCAACTGACTAGTAAAATCCCTTTAATCAGGCACAATAACATTTGAGATTACTCTGGGACTGTCATCAGTGGCATAATGAGCTTTTAATTATAGCTATAATGTGTTTGGTCATTTATGTGGACTTTTTTCTTGTTCGTTTTTCAAGCATATGTTAACCCATAAACTTTTGCAGTCATGCAGTATTTTGTTATTTCTTTATTTATTTGTTGTTTTTGACCAGGAAAGGCACACTAAGCTTTGACACTTTGTTGCCAGATACATCCTGAGGGTGGGCTGCATGGACCTGTTTTATTGATGGGGGAATGTCAGCCATGAGACCAAGGAACTCCCCAACTCTTCCTGTAAGGGAGGTGCTGTCCATCAGTCCAAGATGGTGGACACTGTTAACAGAGACGGAGGAGGAGGAGGAGATGGTGTGTAAGCAGGTGAGCTGATCACTCTTATTCTTTGTTGCTGCTGTTGTGGAGGTTGAACATTTGGATGTGGACTTAGCACTATAAATTGCTACTTTTCAAAGTAACTTTGCAGAGTCATCCAGATCGTGAACTACAGTCTGAAGAAATAAAGTTACAAGCTGCAGTGGAGGAAAGGAAGGAATATCTTATGACTCCCTTAGCTGAGGAGGCCCTTTTGTGTAGCAGAGAAGGCAGCTGGTTGCCAAATAACAGCACAGAAAACAAGGGAACATGGCCAGTGAAGGAATATCTGAAAACTAAATGTCTGCATCAACTGTTTCTTGTGGCACAGGATCATCAAAGGCAGCAGCTGACAGCTTGGAAGAGTTGTCAAGGAATCCAAAAACACAGTGTGTGGGCCTTCCTCTGAGACCCATAGACTGCAAAAGTACAACATTCAGAGAGAAACATTTTTCTGACTGCTACACAGACTGTACAGCACTCACTAGGAGATATTACAGAAATGTCAACTTGGACAGGAGGTGAAAGATGACTGTGTGGTAGAAGGCATTTGAGTTTAAGGCATGGGAGGAGATCGGGCTCTCAGCTGCCAGAGGTAGAAGGCAACACAGCATGGTCAGCAGTTTAAGCACTTCTTGGGGTGGGCTGGCTGAAAGGCCCAGGAAGTGTATGGCTGTTAAATCTAGTTTTTGACCCAACCCTGAAAGCTCCAGTGACACTATCAGTCAGAATGAACAGTGAACTCAGAAACTGCAAAGTAGCAGTCAGGTATAGAAGTGACTGCAGAGTCAACTGTAACACAACAGGTACCGAATGCTTCTTCTACAGAACTGTTTTCAATGGATATAGGGGTGGAAATAATATTTGGATATGTCAGGGATACAGAGAAGAGGGAGAGCACGTCTATGCAAGCATGTTGAAAGAAAATTCTACATATGCAATCTAAAGTAAAACAAGCCATCTCTCAGCCAGGTGTTTTAAATGTGGAGCTCACTGACATCTTAAAACTAGGTGCTGTAAGCCTAGATTTATTCACCTTTTCTTTTCGCGTGTTCATTAGCTAGAATTCAATGGGAAATTTAGCATCAAAAGGAAATCAGCAGCATAATACAGAAACTGTACCAGAGGGAACAGTTCCTGAGTCTTCTAATGCTATAGATCTCTCTGCTAATGCACATACTCCCCAGCTTAATAATTTCAACTTAAAGTAAAGAAACACCCTTTCATACTGCAAATGAGCAGCCTAATACCCCCCATGTAGACTGTACCTATGGCCCAGAATGATCACTCTATTGGGACCAATAAGTCCTGTCCTGGGCCGGATAACCAAGGTGACACAGAGATTGCCACTCCATGCAGAGCAATGGCTAGGACTGCTCATGCTCTAGAAAATAAGCACAATGGCACTTCTGGTACTTCTATTGGTGAGGAAAGAAGAATAGCAAGAGACACAGATCCTGATGGAGGGTGGCAATTCAGTTTTTGATAATACATCAGTAGACGAAGGACCTAGCACCTCAGGCATGCAGACTACCCGAGGAATAGAGTAGAGCAGACTTTTATAATGGACTTGGGACATAGTGGAGAGGCCCAGAACAATGCCCAGCAGCAATCTACACATCTGAAATGGAGAGGAATTTCTATGGCTGATTTATTTTCCTCTACTTAGCCCCCTGCACAAAAGAACAAACTCTGGTCAGAGCTGATATGGCTGCTCAGAGCAGCAAGAGTGATATAAGGAATATGCTGTGTTCTCACCACACCGTAGTCAGCCGTATCTAAGATGGTGAAGATAACAGAACTGCGCATGCACGAGTATCATGCATGTGCTGTTTGGCCTAGAGTCATCCATGCACAAGTTGGTGGTGATGACAGAACTGCGCATTGGTGATACTCACGCATGCGCAATTTGAGGGGCTTCCATCTTGGCCACTGCAGCTGTCACTTCCACAGTTGCAGAAGAAAAAGTTGTGCACCGGGAAGGGGATGTGTTTATGTGGCCCACAGAGGAGAAGGGACACATAATCAGCAGCAGTGGACAATTGCCAGAGCATTGTTGAAGCGCACCAGACAGCAGTCTAGTCACCTGGTACCACAGTGCACTTCTAAAGATCCTCTGATGGCATAACATCTGCAGAGCTCTGCCCACACAGCTGTAAAAATGCAGTTAGACTGCCAATACAAAGGTTGCCTGGAACTGCCTCCAGATAGACTTTATGTGGGACAAACCTTGTTAAAGGATTCCATGAGAATTTTTTCCACCAAGATACAGTACATGCCTTAATGCCCACTCCAGGAGATGTGGGATATGATGTTAGTTTTAAAGCAGTGAGTTTGGAAAGATTCTGGATGAAATATAATGCCTTGAAATACACTGAGTTATCAAGTCCCTTCCAAGCTATCCCCCTTAATAAACCAGCAATTCGAACAGTTACTATTCTTTTCAGAAATGAAGGTGTTAAATCTTTTGTCATAACGTATTGGTTGTAATCCTTGGAGCCCCAGACTCTATTATGGATGATGAACAATTATGGATTGGGGTGTGGAAATTTAGAGTTAAGCAGCACAAAACTGAAGCTGGAATACAACACCTTCCTATCTGTTTTTACCTGAGCCATGACCGAGTGCTGTGTTTCTGTCAAGGGCAGCCCAAAATGTGTTTCAAGTGTGGGTCATCAAACCACTTGAATAATGCCTGTGATCACATACATTGTAATTTTTGTTTAGACTATAGGCATATTGCACCACTGAATTACTCTGCAATCTTTGAGATGAAAAGGGCCATTCCAATTGCTTGTGCCAGTGGGCTACCCATAATAGAGGTGACAGAAGGATCAGACATTATGGATCTACAGCCTCTTCTCATACCTTTTGAGCCCCATATCACTAATCATTTTGAAAACCCTGTGTTGCACCCTCTCGACTAAGTGTCCTTTTTAAGTGCAAGAAATATCTTGTGGTAGAACTACTTTCAGAGGTGTGTCAGGGACAAGTCCAATACAGAGCAATCTACAGTGGGCTCATCCCTAACAGTCCAATGAGCATGCAACCAGACTGTGACACTAGTCACAGTTTCATAGCTGGAAACCACTCTCTAGTTAAAAAAAATGAAGCACTCCAATGAGAGCGCGTCATTCCTTTCATGTACATAAAAGTGGGCAGTCATTTCAGCAAGCAGCTGATTGACTTTATCCCAAAGTACATCAACAACATGTTTAACTGGGCTTTTACCATGGGGACAGCAAGAGCGGACAGTTAGGGCAGACCCGTAGTGTGGTAATGTGTGTGCTGTGCAGTTTGTTGCAGAATTAAACTGCTGACCAGCCCAATAGTGGATCCCACCCACCTGCATGGCTGGCAGACCTCTGCTTCAAGTCTCTGCCAGTCAAGCATGTTGCATTCAAGTAGCTCTTATTGCAGTTGCATGGTGCGTTAGCAGTCAGTGACATTTGTTCATGCAGCTCCTCCAGCTGAAAGCACTTAGAAGGTTCACTAGACATTCTTTGCCCACATGGTACTGCAAATGACATATCACAGGAGCTGCACTGTGCGCTCCTTTTCACACTGTATCTGCAGTACTCCCAAAGTGCCATCATTTCTGGAGAGCCACACGCCACTATCAGGAGGTGTAATAATATTCATGATCATCTTGCTGCATGCTACTGGCAGCATGGCAATGCTGTCTATCACCCTTGGTACCTAACAGGCCAGTAAGTGAATGGCTACATCCATAACTAGGCACGGACCGATGTTCTCACACTGTGCACATCAGCACATTGCCACAGACAGCCATCAGTCAAAATATTGTATACAAGATAATCCTCTCCCCTCCCTCTGCATGCTCTCCACCCCACTCCCTCTGTTCCCTGTCCCAGCAGCACAAGTGAACTCTCCCGCTCCCTACCTCTGTGTGCTGTCCACCCCACACCTTCCATCCCCGTGCCAACATCAGGGTGCCCAATTCTTGTGTAAGCATTATCTACCCCTCCCCGGGACACTGGGGAGCCCACTCCCAGTGTCCCGAACACTTTTTGTACCAGTGAAAAAAAAAGGAAACTGTCCCCCAATTTCTTTTTTTTTTAAGCCTGTAAAAAAGAAAACAGTCCCTCGTCATCAGGTTCTAAATAGCCCATTTTGAAAATTTGGTGCAAAAATCCCCCAGATCACTGCATTACGAGTGTGCCTTGCGCAGTTTCTATGCACGCTCGTAACTTCACCAGTTTTTAATATTTTCACTCTAGATTTTCAACAATGACATTTTTTTATGCCTCCTCATGAACAGTATAGCTGTCATTTTTCACAAACTGCCCAAAACATGTTTTTGCACCTGTGGTGCGCAGAATGGCATGGTCGCTGTGTGAACTCACCTTTCAGGACCAATGAACAAAATAACAGTGGCACCCTTTATGATGTGAGGCCCAGAAAAGGCCATGTTGAAAATTTGCTGAAAAAAATCCCAAAAATGGCCGAGTTACACGTAATTGTTCAAAATTTTCTTAGCACGCCTGTAACTTTGGTCATTTTCAATATTTTCACTCCAAATTTTCAACATAGCCATTGTATCACACCACCTCATGGACAGTACAGCTGTCATTTTTCACATCCTGCCCAAAACATGTTTCTGTGTCTGTGGCATGGAATGCCGTTTTCCCACAGATTTCAAAATTTTTACCCACGGGGATCATGACGTGGGATGATTTATTTATTTATTTATTTATGACGTCAATAACTGGCTAGGTGTGCTGATCCCAGGGACCATTTTCATGCATGATCTGGGCCACGTACTGTGGCACAGAGTTGATCTAAACAGCAGACACATAGCAGAAGAGCAGTAATTACATGTGATAGAAGGTTACAATTGTACATCAGAATACACAAATGGCAAACCTAAAAAGAAAACAATTTTACAGGAAAAGATACTAATAAATCAAAAATAATACAGGAATAATAAATAAGAGATCTGACTAGGCTAAAACAGTACTAGGTGGAATAGAATGCAGACAAGAATCCAATAGGTTGCATTAGGAAAGAACAAAGAGAACAAAAAGGTAGGTGTAAGGAGGGGGAGGAGGTGGTGGAGGAAAGAGGGAAAGGAGGGATTAAGCAAGGGAGAAGCAGAGAGACACAAAGTCATATGGAATGGGAGGATGAGAGAGGGAGGGGGGCTAGTCAGGAAAGCAGTGGCAGGTGGACACCAACAGGAGCCAGTCTTTGAGGCTGGTTTTGAACTGGTAGTGGGTGTCAATAGTGTACAGTTCAGCAAGCAGTTTTTTTACATAGCATGGGGGCTGCCACAGACAGGGCTCTAGCACCCATATTTGTGGAAATCCTGGGGATGTCCAGAGAGGGGATACTGCCTGAGTGGAGGCTGCAGTGTGAGGTGTGGACAGTGAGAAGAGGTGCAAGAAGAGATTCCTGGCAAATACGGATGGCAGAATCAACCATACAGCACAGGATGAGATTGAAGTGGACTTGTTACAAGAGCCACCCTAGCGAATTGTAAAGGATGCAGTGGTGTGTAGAGAAGGGTGCCAGCAAGGTAAACTGACAGGCACTGGTGTAGGCTGTAGAGAGTTTGACCATGATGGTTGCAGAAGTCCTGGAATATGTAAGACAGCAGTAGTCCAGGATAGGTAGAAGATTTTCCTAAACAATGGCCAGATGGTCCTCCGGGGTGAGGTATTGCTGGAATCTGTAGGCAGCACCTAGTTTTTGGTGGAACCTTAGAGCTAAAGGGTTTATGTGCTCAGAAAAAGAGAGGAAGGGGTCTAGCATGACTCCTAGGTATTCGAAATGTTTGACATCTTCCAGGGCATGGCCATCAGGAGATGCAATGTTTAGAGGGGAGTCAGATTTGCGTTTAACTAAGAAGGGCTTGTATCCGAACAATATGGATTTTGTTTTTTTGGCATTGACCAGGAGGAGGTTGTCAGCAAACCACTTGTGGGCCTGCTGCCTCAGTATAGTTTAGTGAGAGGGCTGCGGAAATGTTGGTGGGAGACTTATCACTGCAGAAGAGCACGAGGTCATCAGCATAGAGCAGTGAGTGACAACGGAGACTGATAAGAAGACTATGTTCAACATTTGGGGTCAAAATATGAAAACATGACAAAGTTATTCCCATTCATAGCAATTTCGGTGTGCATGATCGTAACTGCGGAAATCTTAAATATTTGCACCTCAGATTTTCAACAGAGTCTTCTTATTACCCAAGCTTCTGTACTCAAATGCTGTCCGAAATACGATAGCTTGTCAAAACATAATTCAGGCAGGCTTTTCCTCCCACCAGAACTTCAACTAACACAATACAGCCCTGCCACTTAAACCATGCAAGGAAACATTTGGCATTGACAAATGCTTTTTGTATTCATGAATTAGTCCTGAAGCCATTCCTAAGATGGGTTATTCACTGCCCTGCAAGCCTATACTAGAAGATGCCACATGAACAGGAAGGACTAAAGGCTTCCTTGTACCTTGTACCTAGTGCCCAATATACTGCTCTGAATCCAACTCCAAATTGTGCAGTTCAGTGGAAGCAAGGGAGGCCGCTGTTTTACTAATCCATAGATGAACAACAAGAATTATGGATGTGAGGCTTTCTACACTGGGTCAGATTTATTTTCATGTTTAGTAAGTTTTCACTTGCCATGTAAACACTACAAATACTGTATAATAAAATAAAAGTGATTATAGAGACAACATATAGCTGAGTTAAACAGCTAGCATATGGCCAGAAATAGCAGTAATATTAACTTTCATTTCATATATATATATATATATATATATATATATATATATAGGTAGTGCTACCATAGTTAGGGTTGAGGAGCCACTTCTATGTTAAACCCCAAAATTCTGCACCTTAATAACTTTGCAACCATTTGACAGATTTGCCTAAGATTTGGAATACACAATCAAGAACCATGGGCCATGGGATCTGCCAAGTTTTGTACTGGTCGGATATACGGCTGCAGAGTTATTAAGCGTGATCTGCGCACGCGTTTACGCTTTTTCTGGAATTCTACGGTCGCGTACAGGTCACACAGTTTGTGGGACCGGCCTGAAATATTCAGGGAACATGCAGCTGGGGTCCCCGATGTGCCTTTCAAAGATTTGGTGAAAAAATATTAAACGGTTCAAAAGTTATTCAAAAAACAATTTCCCATTATAAGTCAATGGGAAAAGTTAACAAAAAGTTCGACAGTGTCGCAAATGCATTTTTACTTTCGCAAATGGCCCTGTTACTTTCACAAATCCACCATTTTGTTTTCAGTTAGTGATCAGAAAAATGCTTGGCATTTAAATTTGGGACCATCTAGCAACCTAATTCTTTTTGTATTCACCTAGTCGGACCCTGAGGATGCTAGCCATGTCTTTATTTTGGGGTAAAACACCCCAGAAATATGTTTTTCAAATTTCTGAAAAAGTACTTTCGCAAATTACTTTCGTGCTCATGAAAGTGTCGAACTTTTTTGTGAAAGCTTTCGCAAATTGCGACAGTAGTTTTCTAGTCTGTGTGAAAATGACAGCAATTCTTTGGCACTGTGCTGCAAAAGAGCAGTTGGGAGTTTTGGGCTGAAATTTGGAGGGAACTCAGCTGACATCTCACAGATGTGCCTTTCAGTGTTGTGTTGAAAAAATATTACAAGGCGGCAAAGTTACAGTACTCCAAAGTTGATGGTTTTTCTCATAGGATAACATTACGGCGCCCGACGCATTACAGGAATACTTTGGCACCCTGCTGCAAAATAACGGTTTGGTCTTTTTTCCTGAAATTTGGAGGGAAGACAGCCAACAGCCCACAGATGTGCCTTTCAGTAGTTTGGTGAAAAAATATTACAGGGAGGCAAAGTTATGACGCTCCGAACTTCTCTTTTTTCCTATAGGATAACATTACGGCATTCGCCGCGCCTTTCAGGGCCCATATCTCGAAAACGGTGGGAGATACGGACTTTTTGTCACAAAAATACTTAGCCCCCTTGTGGGGGCTAAGTATAAAACTAGTCAGGACAGTCGTAAATCATATGACTTTTAAATTTTTCTTCTACGTCATACGATTCCTGAGATATAACCTGGTTAGTATTCCAAGTCATTTTCTGCTCCGATACCCATTATTATGCATACATTCTTTGTACTCACTGTCTTTCTCTATGCAGGTTTTGGGGAAAACCAGCCTGTGTGCCGCTACTGTTACCCGTTGCCCTTTCGCATGTGGTTCCGTGCCGTTTCACCCGTTAAGCGTCGCCACCATGTGCATTATCCTTTGCGTTTTCATTTGCGCTTGCGTTTCTGTTATTTTTTGCCATTTGTGTCTACAGTACTGTTTCTCTTTCTGTTTCACGTTGCGTCATCATGCCCATTGACATTTCCATTTGCAGGCACTATGTTACTACGTGACAACACATCTTGTGGCAGACCGTTCCCGTCTACGCCACCGTGTGTGTTACCCTTTCTGTTCTCATTCGCGCTTGAGTTACCATGTGCACCACTGTTAGTGCTTCTGTTTGCATTGCTGTTCCTGTTACTATGCCACAAGACATCACGTCGCGGGAGCGCGGGGCCCATTACATTCACTATTTCTCGTTATCATTCTCAAAAGAAGGGAAGTTAGAGCAAAAACTCAGTTTAATGCATTAGTTAGGGTTGTTCCACAGCGACAAAAGTGGAAATTCGCTGTTAGGGTTGAAAACCCCTTGGACCAGCCCCACCCCCAACCGCACTGGGGTGCGATTGAGGTCGTTAGTCCCAACTCTCACCCCATTTTCCCTATACTTCGCTGCTTTACACATGTGATGGGTGAGAGTAGCTGATGACCCCAAAGCGCACCCCAATGCCGGTTGAGGGGTGGCTGGGGTCCAAGGAGGGTTTTCAACCCTAACACCGAATTTCCTCACTTTTATCGCTGTGGAACAACCCTAGCTAATGCATTAAATGGAGTTTTTTGCCTCTATATATATATATATATATATATATATAGTCATTTTTCTTTGCACTTTTGCTAATCAGATTTCCTGCCTGACAATACTTGGTGTGCTGTGTGGCAGAGTACTCTGCCTAAAGGCTGACACAGCTAGTTCTAGTCCTCCTTATACATCATCCGCCATATGACCTCGCTGTATATGACATTGTAACTGATTAAGAAGAGTCACACCCCTGCTGCAAGACTGATCATTTGTGATGTCAGATTACTGATATGGTACAGTATGACGAGGAATAGAGCTAGCTATGTCTGTCTCCAGGTAAATTACTCCTCTTTGCATCCCAACGAATGCTATCAGGTAGAAACCCTTCTAATGAGCAAACAGAAAAATGAAAGTACTTCAGAAATAAAAAGTAACAAATGACTACTGGTAAAAACTAATAATATTTTATGTGTGTTATTTTTGGAGCTACCAATTCTATAATCCTCCAGTTACTGAGTTTCTCAGCCCTCAACTCAAAATTCCTAAAAGTAACCTACATGTTTGATATCAGCACTCTGTTTGAAATCTAGAAATCATTCACCTAATTTGTGACACAGCTCACAAAGGGTCTGTAAACACAATCCATTTGTAGCACAATCTGCATTTCCCTTCTCTAGATACATTTCTGTGAAAAGATAGATATGAAATAGTATCTCTACAAATGTTCACTTTAGGGTAATAATAAATGCAATTTTCATAACCAAACACTGCATCTTCAATTATAAATATAAAAAAGTAGAGCTGGTTTGCCTAGTAGGAGAACTGGGTTCTCAGGTGCCTGCTTGGTGGGGGACTGTGCACTTTGAAAGTCCTAATTACAGAGGTGAGGCCACATACTGTACTCTAAAAGTGTGTAGTGAAGGCAAGCTTTGGCACTTCGGGCTAAACATAAGAATTATTACTCTCAATAAATGTTGCACTGAGCAGCAACTTTTTCCCAATCATTTCTTTTTGGTAGTCCCCAGTTTTGTAGGCTTTATTATTGTACCAATCTAAAAGCCTGGAGGGCAGATGAAAAGTGAACTCCACAGCCCATTACCGTGCTGTTTCCAGACTGACTAGCAGTGTGCTTATGCATCACTGCTTGACAAGTTTAGCAGGAGCTCAAGAAAAGGATTTAGTTGTGCATATATCTTTAAACAACACCTTCCTTCCATTAAGGGAAGGTCTCTCTTTACTAGAACTTCCAGTGATGAGACTGGCATTTGAGCTACAGTCTGGCAAGGGTTAAAGTAGGGGGTGGAATTTAGATAAGGGGATTAGATATAATAGAAGGGTGAGAAGGTGTGCTAGATGATGTTGGGGACTAGGAGTTGTGGTGACTTAGTACTGGTGATTTTGAGAGAGAAGCCATGAGACATGAGGAAAAGGGGAGAGAAAAAAGGGAGCAGCCCTAAGGTGGTCTGGTCATCCTAGTTGGGATCACTGGGCGGGGCAGGGGGGATTGTTGCCCTGATGACCTGCTGGCCTAGAGTCAGTACTGCCAAAGACCTGTGGGAGGTGTTGATATTGGGGGTGAGTTTGTATGTGTTTCAGCTCCATGAAGAACGGCAGAACAGGGTGAGAGTGAACCTTTTGGAAGGACATGTGAAGATAGACAGCTCTAAAGTAGACAAACTACAATTTCTGGACTGAAGGGGCAGTTAGTATGAATTGTGTTCTGCTGGTACATGGGAAATGGCTTAGCAAGAACAGTTCTGAATAGCTTTTTTGACTATCACTCACTCTTTGTATATATCAAGTTTGCAGCATTTCAAAGTCTTTCAAGGCTGGGAGTGGGGGAAGGATGCTATGATGATCAAAGATGCAGTTTTCATGTTCTAAGAGCATTAGTGTATGCCTGGCTTCCATAGTCATTAAACAGTGTGGGGATGTCACAGAGATATTACAGATCTCTGAGGTCTGAACTTCCATCATGAAAACAGAGAGACAGTCTCATGGTCAGTGGTTGAGTGACAGTGCTGCAAAGCATGTGAAGTGTGGGCACAGATGGGACAGGGTTATCATACATTTTAGCCTATGGGTCTCACTTTCTCCAGAAAACCCTTCAACATACTGTACAAACATAGAATCTGATGGCAGATAAGGACCACATGGTCCACCCAGTCTGCCCATTTTTCCCTACCCACAATGTCACCTTGGACCTTAGTTGATCTACAACTCTTTATTCTGCCCCATCTTCCTTTCCACTATGATTTCCTTGTGCCTATTCCATGCATTCTTGAACCCTGCCATTGTTTTTGTCTCAACCACCTCCACCGGAAAGCTGTTCCAGGAATCCACCACTCTTTCTCAGCTTTACCTGTCTGAAATTTCTGATGGGTCTGATGTACTCTTGGTGCCGGAGAGCTTGCAATGCCTAAATCCGTAAGATGGAGGTCATGATTGTCTAGCCTGGTAGGGAGGGCCCAGCTACAATGAGTGGACTGACCTTGTGTCCTTTGCTGGGTGGTCACCTGCTCAGAGTAATAGATACAGTTAAGAATCTTGGGGTCATCCTGGACAGCAAGTTGACACTTGACCAACAGGTGTCAGCAGCTGCCCGGGCTGGCTTTCGCTACCTTCGTAACATCACCAGGATTAAATGGCATCTAACCCCTACTGAACTGGGAACAATAGTGCATGCTTGACAACTGCAAGACATTACACCCAGCATTATCTAGAGGTTTGTTGTGACGCCTACAATGAGTTCAGAATGCTGCATCCCAGCTGATTGTGGGCTTCTCTCATAGGGACCACGTCACACTGGTGCTGTGTGCGCTACACTGACTGCCTATGTGGTGGTGCGTAATCTTCAAGATATGCTTGATAACTTTAAAGGCCTTACACGGTTTGGGGCCAGACTACGTAAAAAACCTCCTAGTACAGTACTACCCAACTCACTAACTCCACTCTTCCAATGCTAGCTTGTTTTCTGTCCCTATTTCTATGCTTCGACAATCTGTGGACAGAGTGTTTGTGTGTGGCAGCACCCACTTTATGGAATGCTTTGCCAGAATATATTAGATCTGCCTGCACGGTACAGGCATTTAAGTGTAATTTAAAAACCTTCCTCTTTGTTGAGGCTTTTCCTGAATTTTAATTATTGTTGACTATGATTTTATATGTTGTCTGTTTTAATTGAGAATACAGCTGTGAAAAATTCTGTTGGTGGAATTACTGTGGAATGACCATTCCACTGGCAGATTTTCAGCCAGAATTTTGCTGGTTCTTCTGCGAAATTCCCCCTGCTGTGATCCACGGAATAATATTCTGCAGAAAATTATTCTGCAAACATTTCCACAGAAAGTACTATGATCAGCAGAATAATATTCCATAGGAATATTGTGGAAAGACTCATTCCAAATTTTTCTGCCACAGAATTTCTCCATTCTGTTTCTGGCAAAATTCTGTGGAATTTCAACAGAATCTAAAAATTTCTGTGGACATTCATTCCAACTGAATTTGAAAATGCTGCACAGCCCTAATTCAGAGACTGTAGTTGCTTTTATTGTAAAGATCCCTGAGTCTTCTAGAAAGGGTGCTATAGAAATAATGTTGACTTGCTTTGCTGTGAAGTACTTCATCACGTCTCTCCTGAATCTACCCCCCTCCAGTTTTATAGCATGTCTCTTTGTTCTTGAGCACCTTTTTTTTCTGAAAAAAATAATATTTCACTCCTGTACCTTATTTACCCCCTATGAGGTATTTAAAATTCTGTAGCATAACCCCCCGTCCTCTCCTGGGTGTGCACATTGAGGTCCATTATTATCTCCTTACAGGGCTTTTAATGCTGACCTGGCACCATTTCAGTTGCCTTCCTCTGGACCATCTCCACTCTGTCTTTGGCTTTCTGGAGATGTTGTCTCCAGAATTGGACCCAGTACTCTAGGTGGGGTCTTACCAGTAATCTATACAGAAGCAACACCACCTCTCTATTTCTGCTGGTGATACTCCATGGAAGTTTCAAAGTAGTTTCAAATGCAATATGATTATGGTATTTGCAGCATATTTTAGTTAATGCACCCTACCATCCCATATCTCGCTATAATAAGTGTGTAGATAAGGGAGTATACTGTTATAGTTGCCCATATATTTTGTATCTAAGAGAGTAGAGCTGTTATAGAAGCCAATGCCTGCTGTGGATGAGGGAGTAAAGCTGTCATATACAGTAGTCATCCTGAGCTGGTATAGTAGTCCTCATGTTAAGAAGAACTGGCATGCCAATCTAGAGAAATGCAAGACCAAGTCTCAGGTTTTGGACCTATAGTAGGTGTAGCAACAATATGAGCTTGCACAGTTTAAGTAAAGTCTGATGTGCGCTGCACTCCTGTCATCACTGTCATTTCTTTGGGTCTCAAGACAGCAATGATAAGACAGGATTCAGGAACTAAATGTAAATATTTGCTGCAAGAGATACATCCTGTCAAGGGCAAACCCTAAACAGGGAGGCTCTCAGGGAATTATTCCAGGTTTAAATGGGCAACATCTATCAAGCTACATTTACTAATGAATTTGCAATAACTACTTTATAACAAAACTGGAGCCTTAGTTACCTTGTAACTGGCAACAACAGCTTTTGAGTTCAGACTTGCCCTGACATATGTAATCTGTTATTTTCTTCTTAGTACAATACTGTAAACAGTTGGCTGCTGTTGACAGCTCTTATGATATCCTTTTCAACCATAATTGGCAGGCAGCATGTTGTGCATGTACATAACATCACTCTTGAAACTGTTCTGTGGGTGAGATGTCTCTGTACTTGAGTACTCCTTGCTTTGGAAGCCCGGGCTGCTATAGAAATCTGTTCCTCTGTAATTCTACAACAAAGCCCCATCAACAGCAGATAATGTAGAGGGGAACACTTAATTATATTGCAGAAAAAACTATGTGCACTTAACCTTTAATAACAAACTGCAAGGATTTACATTGTAGCCATGAACTGATGCTTGTATGTATTTTACAAAAATTTACATTACTCCATGGAAAGGGTCTCTGAAGAGGGTTCCCTAGGTTAGAAAGTGGACCCAAGTCACCAGCACTAGTGGGGCCTGGGCTAAGGAAACTCTGTCCATGGAAGTTCATCCTACCCTGGAGAGGAAAGGTGTCATGGTTTGCTGCAGTGATCCCTGGCTCAGGGACAGAGAGCTTTATTTCTTTCAGGGGGGCATGTTTGCATGCACAAGATCCCATAACGGAGTGCATTTTCAGCCCCATGTGAGGTGATAGGTCAAGGGTCTGGGTTAAATAACTGGTGATGGAAAACCGTGGTGCCTGCTAGGATGACAGCCTTGGTACAACCAGGACCAACATTCTCTGGCTGTTCCCACACCAGATTGTACCCCAAAAGGGAAGGAAACCTCCCTATTGGCTCTCCAATGCTGGCAAGCTGTGGAGGATCTTGAAGCAAGACAGGAAAATGGTGGGGCTGGTTGTCTGCTAAATGAGGCTTACTGGTGGTGCCTAGCCAATGAGGAATATAAACACCTTTAATGAGCAGGTCTCTGAAACAGTCACAAATGTTTTACAGTAGTTTTAACAGTAGTTTCAAAGGCAACATGATTATGGTATCTGGAGCATATTTTAGTTATGACACAATGGTACTGTGCACACCCTTCCCCAAATGAAGCAGTCTTATCATAGCTTCTGCCAGTGATACCTTTCATGACACTGCAGGAATACAATCTAATTCAATGAAAGTTAATTCAGTTTGGCATGCAAGAAAGTGTGGCATCTTTAATTTGTTTGAAATTTGGTAACCAGGAAGGGCACACTGAGTCAAGGCTCATTTCAACCCAGGTAAGACTGAACAAAGGGTACATTGCAACAATGGAAGTAGCAAGGTACAATGAAGCAGTACATAAGACCACAGAAATCATGAAATCAAGTACAAGCATTTAACTAGTATAATATACAAGATTTTATTGAGCAATGTAGCACTTGAGCAAAAATCATTTAAATATACGAGACAGGGTTCACCAAAAAACATTAGCTGGTGTAAAAAAGGGTAAAAATGCAACACCAAATAATTATCAACTTGTGTATGACGGGTACAGAAAATTAAAAGCTTGGAGACTGCTAAACAATAGGTTAAGGTAAAGGGCAAGAGCATGCGGTGGTGAGCAAGTTTTGAAAAGAGGATTTGGAAAGCAAGATAGCAGGGGAGAGGTGGAGGGAGGAAGGAAGATTGCTCCAAGTTGGTGGGAGTTGGAATAAGAATGCAGATTGCACAGAAGAAGTTCAACAGGTAGGAACAGAAAAACTGTGAGAATCAGAGGAACAGAGAGAGTAGCTGGAAGGAGGTATATAGGATAGCAGATAGTAAAGGTATGGAGGAAATTAGGAAAATCAGAATTTAGAAAGGAAGGAAATGCAATGAAGTGGATGATAAGAATCAAAGGATGGCAGGTAGAGGGATTGATAAAGGAGACACTGCTGAGTGAGAGGAGGGGAGTTTGAAGCAAAGTGACAGAAAGAATAGAAGAAAGGATCCAATCGCGTAGAATTGGGAGCAGCCCCATAGACCACATCTGCATAGTTCAAACACTGGCAAGACCATTTTTAGAACAATTTCCTGAGGGACTGGGGTGGGAGATAATCTTTATTGTAATACAGGGCTCCAAGTTTAGGATATCATTTCTTAAGAACGGCACTGATATATATATATATATATATCTATATATATATATATAGATAGATATATATATATAGATAGATATATATATATATATATATATAGAGAGAGAGAGAGAGAGAGAAATTGAGGTTTTGATCAAGTCATACACCAAGGTACTTAAAGAAGGGGAAATCCTCCAATGGGCAGCCATCAAGAATGATGAGAGGTGTAGGAGGGATGTCTAGCTAGTTTTTGCCTAGTACCAACAGATATGCACACTGTCTTATTAGCATGAAATATAAGCCAGTTTTAAGAGAACCAGGGCTGTGGTCATTTTAATATTTTCTCTGTTTATCTTGGATATGAACTTGGAGGTATAGTATATAACTGGACTTCTAAGTATGCAGATGATAGCAAACTTGGTGAACCCTGCAGTAACATCTTGGAAACTCATTCCTTTTAACAGGCTCTGGACCGAATTATGGTATGGGCCAACAGATGGAGAATTAAATTTAATTTAGATAAGTGCAGAGTAAGGCACCTCAGTAAAAATAAACTCAGTCAAAATTACATCTTTAGCAATACTACCTTAAGATCAGTTACTGAGGAAAAGGACTGCAGGATTATTATCTCAAACTCCTTTAAGTTTCATACACACTGTGTCACACTTATTTCCAGAGTTAATAAATATGGTGGCCTATTAAAAAACATATAAAGAGTAGAGATGCAGAAATTATGCTCCCGATTTATAGATCATACCTAAGCCCCATCCGGACTATGCCAGCCAACTGTGGAATCCTTGTAGAAGTAAATTTAATAATGCAACTGAGAAAATTCAGCATAGGACAACTAAAATTGTAAAAGGATCAGGTAATTTCACCTAGTCTGAAAGGCTGAATTCTCTCAAGCCGATGCCCTTACATGTAAGAAGACTAAGGGGAGACCTGCTTGTATGATATGACATCATTCGTGATACATATCCTATATCAGAGCTGAATGCCACCTTTAAACAAAGTAATATACAAACAAGGGTTCATCCATTGCAGTTTAGAAGGTAATTTTTAAGACCACAGCAAGAAAGCATTTTTATACCCAGAGGGTTACTGATTTGTGGAATCAGTTACTAGAACATGTACAGTAGTTATGAGTACTACAAAAGAGGAATTCAAGAAAAACTGGAACAAATACAATAATGGAAAATAATTAGTTTTTTTTTTCTTAAAGCTACTAATGGGATCTGGCCTCCTGAGCTTCTGATATTTCTAGCATGATTCCTAGTATGAACATCAAAAATCCTGTTGCTGCAGTGGTTTAAGTTCCAAAGCAGAGTGACCAGGAGCATAGAGGGTGTCATCAGCATACCTGTGTATTTTGGTATTGACACAGATGGAAGGGAGGTCATTAAGAAAGAGGGAGAAATGAATGGGACCAGGGATGAAACCTTGTCTTACCACTGAGTGCTATATCCCTGTGAGCGGCACTGTACATTTTAGTTAAATTTTGGAACCTGATCACTAATCTTTGGAAATTTGTATTGTTCCTTACATGTAAAGTGGCAGCCAGTGATAACATGAACTACATACTATATCTGTGTTCAGATCTGTGAGTGATCTGGAATGAAATGGAAAAGCAGAATTTAAACTGTGGGATTCTAACATATTTGTTTGAGTGCACTACAGCTGCAACACTAAATTTTTAAGAATCTCACTTCCATCAAACACTCTTCTGGGCAAGTCATAAATGTAGATCATAAACTGGCATACGTGAAAAACAAAGGGTGGGGGGGGACATAACAGATGAGTCTGACAGGATGTATCAGTGCTGGAGATGTGCAACCAGCTGCTGAGTGAGGTAAACTGCCGTTCTGTCTCAAGCACGAGGGAGAGATTTTTTTCTGCACTTTTAAATCAAGTATACTATGTGATATTGCCTTTTGTTTGAAATCATGTTTTTTATTTCTTGGGGATAGCAGTAAGTGTACATTTAATAAGAAAAAATGAAAAAGAAAGTGAAAATCAGTTTCAGCTATATCAACCAGCTACCCAGTTATTATGGGAGTTATTACAGAGCTCCATAATAACTGGGTACCTGGTTGATATTGCGAAAGAATAGTTATTACAACTTTTTAGGTACATTGTTTGCAGCTCGATAAATAGTGTGACCAGTGATTATAATTGTATAATTTGATCTCAGAGTTTAGGGGACATAAACCACATGAGAGTCACTCTCCTGGTTTAGTAGGTTCTCCAAACCCTTTGATTAAATTATACATTCATAATTCACATGAGGCTATCATTCATTTTGTACATTCTGCATCATGTCACAGGTTTTCACTGTGTATTATACATTTGTCTTTTAAGGACTTAGCAGCAATAGCCAGACACATGCATGAAACTTTTCCGACATGTAGCTGCAAAATAGCCAGTATCCTCATTCAGTGAACAGCACTGGAAACTGGATGATATCAGCAGAGAAAATGAAGACATAACTAAACTATCCCACAAACTACAGCCCACAATATACAGATTGTAGACATTTTGGGGCCTTTAAAATCTAGCTAAATGTTTCTCACTCCACTCTAGTGTGACCAAGTTTATTGTAGCTGACTCTGAAGTGTGCCGGATGGTCCTGTTGTAATGTTTATGTGATAGTAACATAGTAGTAGTACAGTAATTTAAGGTCACAAGGGGATCTGAGCCCATCATACTCCACCACCTTTATTAGTCAAAGCAACAAGCTGTGAACGAGATTGGTGCAGCCAGCAGTCTTGTGAGAGATTCCCACAACCTCGACTTGAATACTGTGTGAACCTAAGTAAATTACTTAAACTCTGTGTGCTCCCAGGTCATCCCTTTAAATGAGCCTCATGCCCAGTGAGCTTTAAACATAGAAACATAGAAACATAGAATCGGATGGCAGATAAGGACCGCTTGGCCCACCCAGTCTGCCCATTTCCCTACCTAATGGATAAACTGCAGATCCTAGTTAACCAGCAGCCTACTTCTTTCTAACCCCACCCCCTAGAATTGCCTTATGACTGTCCCATGCATGCTTCAATTCAACCACTGTTTTTGACTCCACAACCTCCTCTGGAAGGCCATTCCATGCATCCACAACCCTCTCTGTAAAAAAAAAAAAAAAAGTAGTTCCTTACATTACCTCTGAGCCATCCCCCCCATCTTCAAATTGTGCCCCCTTGTTCTTGCACACCTCTTTTTTTGAAAGATGCTACCCTCTTGGACTTTGTTGATTCCCTTGAGGTACTTGAACGTTTCTATCATGTCCCCCCTCTCCCTCCTTTCCTCAAGGCTATACATATTAAGCTCCTTTAGTCTCTCTTCATATGTCTTCCGGTGCAGACCCTGCAGCATTCTGGTTGCCCTCCCCTGGACAGCTTCCATCCTGTCTATGTCCTCGTGGAGATTGGGTCTCCAGAACTGCACGCAGTACTCCATAGGGGGACTCACCAGCTGTCTGTACAGAGGGATAACAACTTCCTGTTTTCTACTGGTGATGCCTCTCCCTATGCATCCCAGTATCCCCCCAGCCCTTCTTACTGTCCTCTCACATTGCTTGCCCACCTTTAAGTCATCTGATATGACTACACCCAGGTCCCTTTCCATTTTTGTTGTTGTTAGTATCTCACCCCCATTGTGTACTCTTCCCCTTGGTTTTTGTTTCCCAGGTGCATTAGCTTGCACTTCTTAGCACTGAATCTAAGCTGCCATACATTTGACCATTCCTCTAACCTTGCCAAGTCCCTTCTCATCCTTTCCACCCCACCTTGTGCATCAACTCTGTTGCAGATCTTTGTGTCATCTGCAAAGAGACATACTTTTCCTTCCAGTCCATCTGCAATGTCGCTTATAAAGACATTGAAGAGGACTGGTCCTAATACTGAACCCCGGTACCCCACTAGTAAGTCCCCTTTCTTCAGAGTGGACTCCATTTACTATTACCCTCTGTGTCCTATTTTCCAGCCAATTCTTTACCCAGGCTATCATCTTGAGACCCACTCCCAGGCTGGCTAACTTGTATATTAATCTTTTGTGTGGAACTGTGTCAAATGCCTTGCTAAAGTCTAGGTAGGCCATGTCCATAGCCCCTCCCTGATCTACTACTTTGGTCACCCAGTCAAAGAAATCTATTAGATTCATCTAGCATGATCTTACCACTGTGAATCCATGCTGCCTTGGGTCCTGTGCCCCTCTGGCCTCTAGGTACTTGACAATTCTTTCCTTCACAAGTGATTCCATCATTTTCCCTATCACTGAGGTTAAACTAACAGGTCTGTAGTTTCCTGCTTCTGCCCTGCTCCCACTTTCATGAAGGGGAATCACATCTGCCCTTCTCCAATCCTCAGGTACCACCCCATCCTCCCATGATTTGTTAAAAAGGGTAGTCAGTGGTGTCACTAGTTCTACCCTTAGTTCTTTTAGAAGTCTGGGATGAATCCCATCAGGTCCCATTGCTTTGTCCACCTTCAGTTTTAAGAGTTCTTTCAGAACCCTTTTTTCTGTAAATGGGCTGGTATCAACTTCTGTATCCAGAGTGTTTCTATTGTTTGTTTTAGGAACCTCCCCTTCTTTATTTGTAAATACTGAGCAAAAATATTTGTTTAGTACCTCTACCTTTTCACCGTCACCCTCTGCCCACCCCCCTTCCCTTTATTAAGCCTCACGATCCCTCCCTTGGTCTTCCTTCACTCCCTGATGTACCTAAAAAAGGTTTTATCCCCCTTCTTAACTGAGTTGGCTATCTTTTCCTCGGTTCAGACCTTTGATGTTCTGACTCCCTTCCCAGCTTCCTTTTGCTTTAACTGATAAAATTCTCTGTCCTGCTCCTTCTGTGATTCCTTGTACTTTCTGAATGCTTTCTTTTTCTCTTGAACCTTCACTGCTGCCTCCTTTGAGAACCATAGTGGTTTCTTACATCATTTTGTTTTGTTTATTTGCTTCACACAAAGGCTCGTTACCTCTGTGATGGCAGTTTTTATTATTCCCCATTGTTCTTCCACCCCTCCATCCTGCCAATTTGCTAGTGCATTCCTTAGGCACGCACCCATTTTGGCAAAGTCAGCCCTCCTGAAATCCAGTACTTTTGCCTTTGCCTTTTAGTTGGTTACCAAAGAATAAAAATAAAATAATATATATATATGCTGTGTCATGTACTACTTTACTAGGCTTCATTGAAGATCTTTATTCCTATGCAAACTATATATTTTGGGGGCTGCACCAACAGCTGGCTATACATTTAAAACAGTGGAAAATCTGGTCACATAATGGCCGAGTGGCAGCGTATCACACTTTTGAACATGCAACCTGAATTTGAGAGAGGCCACAGGAGGTCAATACTTGGGCAGCAGTTAGGCTAGGCATAAAACTGGCCAAGGCAGCACATGTCAGCTAGGGAGGGACTAGTGTGGCATTCCACCACTGCAACAACCCTTACAGTGGACCAGGGACTTGCTTTTACATAGATACATAGACAGTGTCGGCAGATAAGGGCCTATGGCCCACCCAGTCTGCCCATTTGAGCTTGTAAGTTCAGTTTATATTTTCCTAGAAGTCTGTTGCCCCTTACCCCTGACCTCCAGAATTCCTTTATGTCTATCCCATGCATTCTTAAATCCCGTGATTGTTTCAGTCCTCACTGCTTCCTCTGGCAGGGTGTTCCACTTATCCACCACCCTTTCTGTGAAGAAATTCTTCCTCACATTTCCTCTGAATCATCCTCCCTCCATCTTCATCCCATGCCCTCTAGTCCTGGAACATCTTTTTTGCTTAAAAATAGTGTATTCCTGCACCCTGCTCCTCCCTGTAAGATACATGTATGTCTCTATCATACCACCTCTCTCCCTCCTCTCTTCCAGGGAGTACATGTTCAGTTCCTTCAACCTGTCCTCATAGGACTTGTGATGCAATCCATGCACCATCTTTGTTGCCCTCCTTCGAACCTTCTCTACCCTGTCTATGTCCTTACGTAGGTAAGGTCTCCAAAACTGTACACTGTACTCCAGGTGGGACCTCACTAGTGTCTTGTATAATGGAATTATGATCTCCCTTTTCCTGCTGGTGATGCCCCTGCCTATGCATCCCAGCATCCTATTTGCTTTACCTGCTGCCTTGTCACACTGTTTCCCTACCTTGAGGCCATCAGAGATGATAACCCCAAGATCCCTTTCCTGCTTGGCGCATGCTATATTCTCACTCCCCAACTGATATATTGTACCAGGGTTTTTGTGCCCCATATGCATTATCTTGCATTTTTTGCATTGAATTTCAACTGCCAAATCCCTGACCATTTTTCAAGGTTCTGCAGGTCCCTTCTCATTCTGTCTACACCCTCTGATGTGTCTACTCTGTTACAGAGCTTTGTGTCATCAGCGAACAGTGAAATTCTGCCTTCTAGGTCCTGCGCAATGTCACTGATGAAGGTGTTGAATAGGACCGGTTCCAGCACTGATCCCTGTGGTACCCCACTGGTCACTCTTCCCTCTGTGGAGTGACAGCCATTTACCACCACCCTCTGTGTCTTGCCGCCCAGCCAGTTACCTACCCACCATACTACTGTCCTGCCCAAACCCATAATAATTTTCAGTTGGGTGAACATGCACCACAGCAGGGGTGAGCAGGGGCTTAAAGGAGAAAACCAGGGAACAACCACAATGCTGACAGGCTGATGTTGGATGGCACTCTCAGGGGCTTGAACTGCAGGGACTTCCACTGGGGAGGACAGTTGGGGTAGTGGCAAAAAAGGCTGGGAAGCTTACTAAGTAAAGCTCCTCAGCTCAAGAACTGTGAGAATGATAAGCAGAGGATGAAATGTTCACTAGTAGTAAATGACAGTGACAGATTCAAAAATAACATCTACAACCAGGGGTCATAACAAATAGATAGAAATTGAGATATTATGGGGTGACAGAAGAAAATGTTATTTCTCACAGAGAGTGGTAGGGATTTGGAAATCACTCCCAAGTAATGAATTCAGAGATGACAGAAATGTTTAGCAAAATAAATAGCTGGATAGGTATTCAGAGGGAAATGCAACAAGGTATTACCACTAAAGTGTTTGGGTGGGGGTAGTACCATCCAGATAGGCAATACAACGTCTACTGTCATATATTCATAAGTTTGTATCATAGCCATGTAAAGACTCATTTTATTTCAGATTTGTACACTCTATGGTGGCCTGATTTAGGAGGAGATGTCCCAAGTTTTCCAAAAGAATCCTGGAGGGATGTAATACCAACTGAGTATTACAGGTACTGTACAATATTGTACATACCTAAGTTTAACAGACATGGCACAGGCTTAATAAACAAAAATAAAGTATCAGATTCTTTTTTTTATTAAATTTATTATACTTTATTGATATAAGCAAATAAACATATAACAACAAGCACAACCACAAACATACAGTGTCCAAGTGAGTGCAGGTCATGGGGGGAGGGGAGCAGAGGGATACATACGATAACAACGTTAACATCTACAATAAGTGTGTGAAAAGGAGGTGCTGTCTGAAAATTTCTCTCCATAAGAGAAAAAGCCACATCAGACCACCCCATCAAGAATAAAACCACAAGAAAAAAAGGCACTTACAACTGTCTAGATTGCAAAGACAGTGGATAAAGAGTGTGCAACTGTCCCCATCCCTTAGCAAATTAATGAAGTTTATTATGGAGAGGACAGTATCAGATTCAATGCCCACTGTACCACCATGAAGCTGACTATACAGGAAGTACAAGAAAGCATTAAGTTTTATAAACATCACAATTACAGCACTTTTTGAATTTACTGACACCTTTTCCCCAGCCTGCCCGCCTTGTGCTTTAGGCACTGGCCGTCCCTCTGTCTCCCGCTCTCCAGATGTCCAGCAGTCCTCGGCTGGGCTCCTCTCTCAGGAGGACAGCAAAATTCACTCTTGAACAAGAGGTCTGCAAGAGTCACTGATTGCTGGAGATCCAAAAGGGTCATTCATTGTTATCCAAAGAGGACAGTTATCACAAAAGAGGGCAGTGTGGCCCAGTGGTTAGAGCACCAGTTTGGGACCCAAGAAAAGGCAGGTTCAGACCCTGATGGAGCCAAATACTAACTGTGTGAACTTGGGTAAGCTGCTTGCAAGTCCACTGAGCTGCGGAAATGGGTAGAAGCAGGACCTCAGTGTAAACAAGATGCTGCATCTGAGCTGCTCTGTATGGGGTAACTACCAAGTAAAAAAAGGGCAGCTGCTAGTTTTTTTTTTCTTTTTAATTTTGCCCTTAGTTGCTGTTCCACACACCCTCTTCACTATTGAAGGCCCAGCTTCTGGCTGAGGCAGGCTTAGAGCGTGATATACCAGAATCTTGAAGTTGAACATTAAGGCGCCCAAGACATCTGGGAGTCTCAACAAAATATTACACATTTGTAAGTTTTCAGTTCATATTTCATCAGTGTTCTACATTTAGCTTACTGTTTTCATTTCTGTGAGCATAAGCTTAAAAATGGGAACACTGTTCTATCTCCTCTGGCTGCTTGTCTACTAATGACTTCTTTGTGGCATCATAATAATTTGCACAGCAACAGTGTGTGTTTTCACAAGCAGAGGATTGCAATGTCTCAAATAGACAAGCATCAAGAGCAGATGAAGTATAGGGGACCATGATCACCATAATTTCTTGTTAACGTGCATAAAAGGCCCTCTAACCAGACCCCTAAACTTATATGGTAGATCTAGGGAGCGTGATGTGATGCTTCTGAACAATCACAGCATTTTGTTTAGTTGTGTGTGAGACATTCTTCTTATTCGTAAGAGTGTCACACCCGCTATGCTCAGTAACAGGCTTCTCACTGGATGCACATGGTGTCAACATTTTGAAGAAATAAAGGTAATTTTAGCTTGCTCTATAATAATTTTATGGGTCTGGTTGGAGGACCTCTTATGCATATAAATGTCTCCTCTTGTGTCCATGGGGCACCAAACTGATCACCTTCGATTTACAGTTCTCTCATCCTAAGAACATGATTAATCCATAATAACTATAAAGAAAAGGGGATGCTTAATACCTAAACTATATGGAATATAACCAGACGTGTGTCAAACTATTTTTTCAAAATTTCTCCTGAGACATCTGGACGTGTTAAGACTATAGCATCATGTGTTAGATAGTGGTAATACAGTGAGCTGCCACATGCTTTCCCCCAGCCCCCACTGGCCTTAGCTGGAGGTTGGTTTGTGACCTCTGAGTCACACTGTTAAAGGAGAAGACTCCTGTATATGTATGATTTGGATATGTCTGATGTATTTATTATACATTACATCAAGTACTGTACATATGTCAATAAGAGTTACATAGAAACATAGACTTTGATGGCAGATAAGGACTGCTTGGCCCACCTAGTCTGCCCATTTCTCTACCTAGAGGATAAGCTGCAGATCCTGTTTAACCAACAGCCTATTTCTTCCTACCCCCCACAAAAATTGCCTTATGTCTGTCCCATGCATTCTTGAATTCTCCCACAGTTTTAGTCCCCACAACCGCCCCAGGAAGGCTGTTCTATGCGTCCACCACCATCTCTGTGAAAAAATACTTCCTCACATTGCCACTGAGCCGTGCCTCCTCTGTCTTCAAATTGTGTCCCCTTGTTCGTGCACATCTATTTTTCTGAAAGATGCTACCCTCTTGGACTTTGTTGATTCCACTGAGGTACTTAAACATTTCTATCATGTCCCCCCTCTCCCTCCTTTCCTCAACGGTATACATAATAAACTCCTTTAGTCTCTCCTCATATGGCTTCTCTTGCAGACCCCGCACCATTTTAGTTGCCCTCCTCTGAACTGCCTCCATCCTGTCTATGTCCTTGCGGAGACGGGGTCTCCAGAACTGGATGCAGTACTCCAGATGAGGTATCACCAACTGTCTGTACAGGGGGTTAACAACTTCCTGTTTTCTGCTGGTGATACCTCTCCCTATACATCCAAATATCCCGCCAGCCCTCCCTACCGCCTTCTCACATTGCTTACCAACCTTAAGATCATCTGATATGATTACCCCCAGGTCCCTTTCCATTTTTGTTGCTGTTACTACCCCCCCCCCCATTGTATAATCTTCCCCAGGGTTTTTGTTTCCCAGGTGCATTACTTTTCCCTTCTTTGCATTGAATCCAAGCTGCCATAGTTCTGACTGTTCCTCCAACCTTGCCAAGTCCCTTCTCATCCTTTCCATGCCTCCTTGTGTATCTACTCTGTTGCAGATCTTTGTGTCATCTTCAAAGAAGCATACTTTTCCTTCTAGTCCCTCTGCAATGTCACTTATAAAGACATTAAAAAGGGCAGGACCCAGTACAGAACCCTGCGGTACCCCAGTAGTAACCCCTCTTTCTTCAGAATGGACTCCATTTACAATTACCTTATGTGTCCTGTTGTTCAGCCAGTGTTTTACGCAGGCTACCACCCTGGGACCCACTCCCAGGCTGGTTAATTTGACTACTAATCTTTGTGTGGGACTGTGTCAAATGCCTTGCTAAATTCTAGGTAGGCCATGTCCACAGCCCCTCCCTGGTCTACTACTTTTGTCACCCAGTCAAAGAAATCAATTAGATTCGTCTGACATGACCTTCCCACTGTGAACCCATGCTGCCTTGGGTCCTGTGCCCCACTGGCTTCTAGGTACTCAACAATTCTTTCCTTCAGAAGTGATTCCATCACTTTCCCTACCACAGAGGTCAAACTGACAGGTCTGTAGTTTCAGCCTCTGCCTTGGTCCCACTTTTGGCCATTTCTTCTGTTGCAACACATATGTAGAGTTTCAGGCTCTGACAAAAGGTAGTAAAATGTCACTCAAGCCTTCATTTACATGCAAATGAGTCACTTGTAATACCTCCCCTCCCATTCCTTGATGTCACTGCAGCAACAGTGCAGAACAAAACATAATGGTATCAGTGCTGTCTAGCCTGATTTTAGTTTAAGTTTGCAATGGTTTAAGGCAGTTCTGTCATGCAGCTCACACAGGGAGTAGTACTTATAGCCTTAATACTGTATGTGTAGAGCAAATACAACATCTAACAGTATTTCATTCACAGGAAATGAAAGCTGTTTCTTTGTACTGCTCATTTCTCTCTGTGAGACGGTTGTAACATGTTGTGGAAAGCAGTAGATTGAATCAGTCAACCAATCAACCAACCAATCAATCAATTGAGCAATCAGTCATTCTGTATTGAACCAGGTGAACACCCTTGAGAAGATTCATTACAAGGTGAGCCTGGGCAGTTTACCAAAGGATCACACAAGACTGACTTATACACATCCCCTTTCAGCAGCCTGAAAGTGGAGAGCTAGATCATTTACTTTATAAAGTGTATTGTTTTACATTTCAAATGCTCCTTAAATCTGAGTTTCTGACTGGAAATACCAAGACACAGACTGCATATGATATGGGAGGAGTGAGTTAAGCAAATACAGAGCACTACAAACACTGAGACTGATTAGTTTCTTTACCTACAACAGCTAAGGTGTAGCATCTGATTTGTGAGGGACATCCTACTTCAAATGCTGGCATTACAAAGTGGGGGGGGGGGCTGCCACAGCTTATCCTTAGTACATTGAAAGTGAAGTGCTGTAGATCTCATATCACTGCTAATGATTTATAATGGGAATTGGGGCTCTTAAAGTCATGGATCTGAGGGGCCATCACAGTTTCCAAGTAGGTTAGGGGAACTTCTTAAGGGTTAGAGAATAAGGGACTCAAGTAGGATTTGAACCAGAGTCCCCCAGTGCTTGTGACTGTGCTTTAACCACTAGATTCTTCTTCTTTCATATGCTGCAGCTGATGCTTTCCTGGTAATCTATTCCTTGTTAGAGCTGAATTCTTTTTTGTCTTACAGCAGCCATCCAATCACTGACTGCCTAGTTACAAAGGGAAACAGGCCCATTTGCAAGATTGTTTCTCACTGCTGGTGTCAATCAAAACAGAGAATGTTATCACACACACAACATAATACAACAGCTGTATAATACCACTTAATACTCTTGTTGTACCCAGAGTCATTTATTGGGTAAACTGTTTTTGCTAACAGAAACAGTAACACAACACATACAGACACTTCCTTATATGAATACTGTATATACCTCAAATCAGTGCTGCATCACACTCATATGGTCCTAGTCCCTATTAGACCTGCACTTCAGGATGTGCACAACACTTAAAGGGTTCCTCCATTACTCAAGCGTAGAACCAAACATTGAGGGTTTGGTTTACTGGTGGAATTGCATTTAGTACAGCACCATTATCTGTTGCTCTGATGACATCATCTTCCAGCAACATTGATGGTAAAATGGAGGACAAACACATTGATAACTTTTGGGGGCTGTATATTTTTTATTTATAATCTAGATTTGGACAGCAATATGACTGCTGGCAACTGGAGGAGGCACACAACAGTTACACATAAGAGTTGGGAAAATATTGGTGTGAAACTATGGGAGACTTCCCCTTTAAGCAACATTTGTTTATATAATTTTTTTAAAGCATGTGTTGGTACAACTGGTTAAACTTAAGCTTCTGAAGCAGCAAGATGCACATCATGCTGTCGCTAAAGAAGGGTTACAAATCCTGCCCGTGTAACTCACAAGAAAGCTGCAGTGTTAGTACCACATTAAGAAGATGTGGTCATTTTAATATTTATCTATTATATATTTATTTTGGCTGGCAGTATAGCCTAGAGGTTAGAGGAATGAGGTGTGAACAAGCTTGGTACATCCAGCAGACTAGACATGAGTTTGATTCTCACAACCTCTACTTGCATACTATGTGACTCTGAACAAGTCACGCAACTGCCCAGTGCACCCAGGTCTCCCCTGAAAACAGGCACTTGTGCCTAGTGGGCCTTACCCAGTTACCAAAGACTAAAATAAATGCATTTTAAATTACTCCAACCAGGATTGCCCTGTAAGATGGCATGTCTTACTTTCATGGGGGTCTTGGGAGGACAACAGCATAGCCTAACACAACAGAAAACAGTTTCATGCTATTTAAGATTAAAACTTGAAAGCAAGAACAGTACTTACCGGGGTTTAGTACCGTACGTTGATTTGTAGTTCAGTACGGTTCAGTAATACCTCTGTTGCTGTCAATTAATGCAAAAATACTTACAAAAATGTTCAGTTATTGCAGCAGCAGTACCTTGCTCAGCTGGCTACATTTGCAATGAAATAGATAAGGACCTCTTGGTCTATCCTGTCTGCCCATTCCTCCCTTCCTACATTATTACTGCAGAGTGTACCTGAACTACAGCTCTTTCTCTCTGCCCACCTTCCTTTCTACTATGATTCCCTTGTGCTTATCTTATGCATTCTTAAACCCCACCACTATTTTCACCCTCCTCACCTCTGCTAGAAGGCTGTTCCAGGAATCCACCACTCTTTCTGTGAAGAAGTACTTCCTCACACCTTCTGAATCTACCCCCCTCCAGTTTCATAGCATGTCCCCTTGTTCTTGAGCACCATGTCTTCTGAAAAATATCCCCCTCCTCTACCTTAATTACCCCTGTGAGGCATTTAAAGGTCTTTTTTAATTAATGGTCCTCATTTTTTATACACAGATTACCCGACTTTTAAGTTGCATTACAACTGCCTGGTTGATATTTTGCATTACAACTGGACAGTTGTAATCAGTGGCTGTCAATCAAGCTTGTGCAATAGACAGTGGGAGCTGAAGCAACTGCTCCAAATATTATAAAAACTCAGTCTTACAAAAAATGCGAATTGGTAATTAAAAAAAAAAAAATATTGGTAGGTGTGTGTAACCAGAATTTCACACACACACCCTTGATGTGGGATGCTGTTATAAATCCCTCGAGCTTCGCTCTCAGGGTTTATGTAGCATCCCACACCTCAGGTGTGTGTAAAAGTCTGCTTACACACACCCACTCATGTATTATTCTATATGTCATATATCTCCTAGGGCTGTGCATTGGGTGAATATTATTTTCCGAATACCACGCATAATGGGCTATCCGAATATTTGGACTCAAACACCGAATAGCCCACTATTCGAGCTGAATTCAGTGTTCAGCTGTGGGATTGTTTAAAAATAGAAAATAAAGCTTTTTCTGTCTTTTCACCCCTCTGATCAACATTAAAACCAAATATTTTATCCTGGTGTCTAGTGGTCCCACCCACCCACCCCGGTAATCTCCGCCTAAACTGGAAGAATCCCCCTCTGAGATTTACATCTATTTCCCCCATCCCCAATGTATAAAAATAAAAAATGTCCCAACTCCCTGGTGTCTAGTGGACCCCCACCCACACTGTCATCAGATAGTGTCCCCCCAGTACCCTGAGCGGGCCACTGACAGCCCTCCATTCACCTCCACGGCTGGCAGCCCAACTGAGCACTTCAATGAATGAGCGCGTGTTTGTACAAGCATGTGCTCATTCACTGGATTCCGACTAGCTCTCACACTAGTCATAGTACCACTACCAGGGATGTTAGAGAGGAGGAGGGAGCTGCTCTGGTCAATGGCCAGGTGGGTTGGATGGGGAAAGGGCATTGTGGACCCCAGGAGGGGTCCACAATGTCATTCTCCATCCCGCTTCCCCTGCCAGTAACCGTAGCAGCCCCCCTCCCCTCTGGCCCCCCTGGTAGTGGTACTAGACTAGTGTGAGAGCTGGTCTGAATCCAATGAATGAGCGTGTGCTTGTACAATTACACACTCATTCATTGAAGCACTCAGTCAGGCTGCCAGCTATGGAAGTGAGTGGAGGACTGTGCCAGTGGCCCGCTCGGGGTAGTGGGGGGGAGCAGGGAGAGGGGGCACTATCTGATGATGGGGGGTCCACTAGGCACCGGGATGGGGGAAATGGATGTAAATCTCTGGTGGGGGATTCTTCACTTTGAGCCTGTGATCGGCCAGGGTGGGTGGGACCACTAGACACCAGGGATGAATATATTTGATTTTAATGTTGGTCGGGGTGGGGGCATTTAAATGAATTTTAAACAACTTCCTCCTGGCCATGAATACCGAATATTTCAGCACGAATACCGAATGTTCAGCCGAATATTCAGAAAAAGATATTTGCACAGCCCTAAAATCCCCCCTTACCCTCCTCTGTTCAAGGTGCATATATTGAGGTCCTTTAGTTTCTCCTTATAGGGCTTTTGCTGCAGACCCTTCACAATTTGAATTGCCTTCCTCTGGACTGCCTCCACTCTGTCTATGTCCTTCTGGAGATGTGATCTCCAGAACTGGACACGGTACTCTAGGTGGGGTGTTACCAGCAATCTATACAAAGGCAACACCACCTCCTTCTTTCCACTGGTGATACCCCTCCCTATGCACTCCAGCATCCTACTAGCCCTCCTGACTGTCTTGATGCACTGCTTGTCCACCCTTAGGCCATCCAATATGATTAACCCCAGGTCTTTTTCCTGCTTGGCGGTCTCTAATACCACTCCACCCATTTTGTACTCTGCCTGTAGTTTCTGTGCCCTAAGTATATTATTTTACACTTTTTCACATTGAAACCCAGCTGCCATAACCTTGACCGCACCTCTAATTTTCTCAGGTCTCTGCTCATCCTTTCCACACACACCCCAAAGTGTCCACCCTATTGCAGACTTTGGTGTCATCTACAAAGAAGCAGACCTTCCCTTCCAGCTCCTCTGCAATGTCACTTATAAAGACATTACAGAGAACAGGTCCCAGCACTTATCCCTGAGGCAATCCGTTGGTCACCCTCTCTTCCTCAGAGTAAAGTCTGTTTACCACCACCCTCTGTTGCCTATCGCCTAACCAATTTCTTAGCCAGTTTATCACATTTGGACCCACTTTTAACCCACTCTGCTTGCTTATTAGTTTCCCATGTGGAAACCTTACTGAAATCTAGGTAGGCCACATCCACAGCTCCACCCTGATATAAATATTTGTTGTCCAGTCAAAGAAATCTATCAGATTCATTTGACATGACCTCCCCTCATGAAACCATGCTGCCTCAGGTCTTGTAATCCACTGGATTCAAGATACTCCATAATTTATTCCTTGAGCTCATGTCGGGCTGGCTGGACTATAAGTGCCAGCCTCCTCTCTGCTGCCACTTTTGTGGAGTGAGACTCCATCCACCTTCCTGCAGTCCTCCACAGCCACTCCTGTTTCCAATGTGCTATTAAACAGGACTGTCAGAAGTGCAGTCAGTATTTCCAAGAGCTCCGTCAATATCCTTAGATGTACCCCATCTGGCCCTGTTTCTTTGTCCACCTTCAAAATAGTGAGTCCCGTCAGGACTCTTGCCTCCAAAAAAGAACTAGTGTACACCTCTCTCTCTCCAGAGCTTCTCTTACTTTTTTGTGGCCCCTCCCATTCTCCTTCCTCTCTGAACTCTGAACAAAAGTGTTTCTTTAGGATATTTGACTTTTCCTGGTCCTCTTCTGCATAGTTACCCCTTCCCTTTTTAACCTTATAATCCCCCCCCCCCCGGTCTTCCTCTTTTCACTTACATACCTAAAAAAAGGTCTTGTCCCCTTTTGTTACCTCATGGGCTATTCTCTCCATTTTGTGCCTTTGCACTCCTTACTGCAGTTTCTGTTTACCTCTGTTTCCCCTGATACACCTCCCTATCCTCCTCCATCTGTATCTCCTTATACCTTATGAATGCTACCGTTTTAGCCCTTACCTTATCGGCCACCTCTTTCAAGAACCATAGCAGTCTCTTTTTCCTCTTGCTTTTGCTCACTTGTTTGACACAGAGGTTTGCTGCCTTTACTATGCTCTCTTTTTGCTTTGCCCACTATTCCTCCACCTCATCCAGGCCATCCCCTCACCAGGTCATCCCTGACGCATTCACCCATCTTTATAAACTCTTCCTTCCTGAAGTCCAGGATCTTTGCCCTTGGTCTTTCCATTCCACAGCCATCTTTGTACTGAACCACAACACATGGTGGTCACTGGTCTCTAGGCTATAAACATTTTTTCAATGAAAGCTTTTATTCTTAGCTACATCAGGATTACTCCCAAAAGGTGTGGTACCATGAACTTTGCTGCAGGGTATGGTGCAAATGAAGGGATTGCTAACACCCACACAGCCATACAATCCAGAATCACTTGCACAGGTGAATTACAGTAATCACACCAAAGCTTTGCTGATGCACAGATGTTTTTTTCACCATACACTGCACACTGGGGCTAGGGCTACTGAGGGAGCACTTGAGACTGAATTAATACGTTGCTTTCCTGAGTTGAGATTCTAGCAATAGCAGTGGGTAATGAAACAAAATCTAAGCATCAGTGAAACCTTGTGTCCTGACTTTAATTTGTCTGCTGAGTGCAAGTGATTTTGGATTGTGCATCAGGATTAACAGCCCATATCTATGAAAAATATGAACGTGCCACCATGATTATTCATGTCCTATGTCATCTTGTATTTCCCATGACAGTGGAGTTGTATGGAGTTGTATTAATCAACGGAAAGGACCAGCACTGCAAATCCATTAATGAAATGCATTCTAGGAAGGAAGTTTATCAAGTGGTTTTTGTTTAGTGATCAGATTAGAAGACATCAGAAGGAAAACTGCATGTCCCTATTTAGCACACATCAGAGCATAACTGAACATGCACTGCAGAGCAGCTACAAGAAATATTACAATAAATTGCTTATGTGGTTTCAGCCATTCAGCAAGCAGAACTATAAGCTCTCCTATTCTGCATAGAGTTCAACTAGATCAATCCATTTCAGAAGCAGGGAAAAGTGCTAGTGCTATGTACACTTTTTAAATAAAAGAAAAGAAAATGTATTATTTCATTTTATTTATTATTTACCCTGGAAAGGCACATTGAGCAAATTGCCAAAATCAGAGAAAGCAGTATAGCTCCACTGCTCAAAGTGTGCCTCTGTTACAAATTCCAAGTAAACACAAACCAGTGGATGATCATAGAATCCCCTACCGGTTTCACACAGAATATGCTATCAGGAGGATGACCAGTTCATTCACAATTGTAGCTTTAACATAGAAATATAGATTTTGACGGCAGATAAGGACTGCTTGGCCCACCCAGTCTGCCCATTTCCCTACCTAATGGATAAGCTGCAGATCCTAGTTAACCAGCAGCCTACTTCTTCCTACCCCCACCCCCTAGAATTGCCTTATGACTGTCCCATGCATGCTTGAATTCCACCACTGATGTGAACTATCCAGATGTTGGGGATGGCACATTCCATGCAATGTCACAAACTACTCTGCAGGGTAACTAATGATCAGTGGCAGGGGGCCTTGGCTGTAGAGGCAGCCATGTATCCAGCCTTTGCAGATGGAGGGTCAGTGGCTGCCATGATGTGCTATTGGTATTCATAAGAATTTGTCAATGCCGAATGTTTGCTTGCTTGAATCTGCTGTGTATTTGTTGGGTATAGATTGCACAGCGGCTAAAAGCAACACAAGTTATATAGAGAATAATACATAGGTGGATGTGCATAATAAGAATTTTATACACATCTGAGGGGTGTGATGCTTCCTAAACCCTGAGAGTGAAGTTTGAGGGGTTTATAAAAGCATCACACCCCAAGAGTCTTTATAAAACTTGAGTTTTTTTGCACAACCATCCATGTATTATTTTATATAATTGCTGGGGGGGGTGGCATTTTGTTGCTTAAACAGCAACTCCATAATGTGGCTATTGCAATGGATAGTTTATATTAAAAAAAACAAAACACAAAAAACAGTTTGGCCAGTAGAATATGGTGTTGTTTAAAGTATTAGTGCTAGCTCATTGTGTTTGCTGCCTTTGTTTGCCTCTCTCCCTCTGTTGCTCACTCTGTCTCTGTCATAGTTTAATAGGACACTAGTGGAAATGCAAGTTCAGGAATGGTAGGCTGAAGTGTGGTTTTAAGTTTCATTTTTTTTTTTCATGATCGTGAAGAAAACTGGGAGACATTTATTTGAACATAAACTGCATGCAGCCTGTGGTGTTGGCAGGTAAAATCCACTGTCTAAGAAGTAAAGGGCTGTGTAAGGAGGTGCTCCGAGAAGGAGTTGTGTGCAAGAGAAGCAGTGTGCACATGTGCTCAGTAAGGGAAACCTGGCACATGCTTGCCGCTATAGCAAGTTGGTTATAATACTGAATTATAACCTGCTTTTCATATGGGAGAAAATGCTCCTGAGTTATTACAGCACAATTGTCATGACTGAGAAATGAAGAGGCTCACATATAACATTGTTTTCTTAAACTGTAGCCTTGAAGTTTCAAAATCGTATTTTACCACTGAAACTACATACAGCATATCAACCTTCCCACTCCCTCTCCCCACACGCCAGCTTTGTTCCCCAGTACCTGTGTCAGCATCCAATTCTTGGATCCAGCTCCTCAGTTGAAGGTTGGACCTGCGAGTCAAACACAGAACCTAGTGGATTTGTTAAAGGTAAAAGGAAAAGAAGAAATCCACCAAAGTCACCACTCCGACTATCCACCAAGAACTACAGGAATTGGCAGTCCAGCACTTGAAAACCAAATGCACAACACATCAGTAACAAGAAATGGGTCACAGTTAGTGGCCCCCACCCTGTCCTGCCGTGCATGCCCTGCCAGCAACAGCATTTGCAGCTGGCTTCCCTCACAGACAGCACCACAGCTGCTTATTCAAAATTGGTTACACGGTGGGCACCATCTAAGAAATTGAAAATGACAATTACAAAAGCAAACAAAACTCCCATCCCATCAAAACAAAACAATGTATTTGTAGGGCCTGGACTTTCAGTTCCCTTCAAATTTTTTTTACAAATTTGCAAGAAAATGCCTCAGAGAAGACTCAGCCACTGTACTATGAGTTCTTTCTATGCATTAATATTCATAACGATTAAAAACTTAGTGAAAGTTAAGACAAAAAGTACTTCTGAAAAGTGATACCATAACTGGCTCCCTTTAAACATTCATATTTTGAGTTCACTGTGTAGTACTGGCTGCTTTTAGAAATTAAAATTCTGAATCTTCTGCATAGTAAAAGAATCAGGAAGAAGTAAAAAAATCAGTACGTGTTTTATTTATGTGCATTTTCTCAGGAATAATTATTGATTTTGGTTGCAACTACCAGAGCTGGAAGTTTATGTTTAGGTCAACTTTCTTCCCTTATCATTTGTTCCTTAGTATTAAACAATAACATGTATGATACCTTCACGGTAATATTAGAACTGTCTCTACATTGATATCAAACCAGTGTGCATCAGAGGAGCACTTGGCAGCTCTGGGAGGCGCTGAACTACTATTGCTGCTCATTGAAACATCCCAGGCAAATGTCTCTCAGGAGGGAGGTAGGGTAAAGAATGAAGAACGAGCACAGAGAAGTCTTATCACTGGATCAGATATGGCAGTTCCAGTTTCCCTTCTGGTGTTCCTCTGGTGTATGGTGTAAAGTACCAGAACCTGCACCTCGAAACCTGAGCTTGTGGTCAAGAAGTGCTGACCGTGTGGATACGAACATGTGCTGCCATTGTCTCCCAATGACTGTAGGCTATATATCAATTTACTCCCAGACAATTCGCTCCCCGGTCAAGTTGATCCCCCAACAGTTCACCTTTGCGGCACTTGGTACCCAGGCAAATTCTTTCACCTACAGTTGGCTCCCACAATATATATTATATAAATGACCATTATTTTATGAAAATATTTTTGTTTCGTAACAGGAAACACACTCTGATTTACTTGCATTGCAAATCAGATGTATTGAATTTGTCATAGAATCAGTTATCAGGGAACAAATTTGCCAGGGAACCAATTGCCATGAGAACAAACTGTCAGGGGAGCTACTTGACTTGGGAGTGAAATATCCAGAGTGAATTGATGTGTCCCACAGATTGTAAAATCCTAGAAGAACTAGGGAGGAGATAAAGAGTTGCACGCTCTCTGGGGCCAACAACATGAATGAGAGTGAGCCCAAACAAAGAATCCCACCTCCAAATGTAGCAGCACTTCCCGGGATGGACCAAGAGCACAAGGAATACAAGAGAGAGAGAGAGAACAGAAGAGGCATTCTGGCAGCACTTGAAGAGCTTCTGTAGCCAGGATAAATGCACCAGGAAGTGAGGGGCAGGTCTGCCAAGATGGAGCACTGCTGAAAGGCGGGAGGCACTGCTTGTCTCTTTCCTTCCATGGCTCAGGGCTATCAGTGATGCTGGCAGGGGGCCTGGCCCCTTCTGCTCACAGCTTCTTCCCATCTTTGGAAGTATGGACAAGAGGACCTCTCCAGAGCTCTTGGAGAAGGATTAATATACAGGACATCTACAACAGTGCTGCTAGGAACTCTTAAGTGCGCTTCTAATATGAGAATTGTCATGAAGCAAAGATCCACCAGCTCCTTGAGCACTATGGATATTTTGTACGTTTGCTTGCACCCCTAACAATTAAAAACTTAATGAAAGTTTTAGCAGACTCAGGTGAATGCTGGGCAGCACCACGCAGATAAAAGGATCAGGCTGTGCTGTGGTAGGAGCAGCTCATTCCTTTCAACTACACAAAGTTGCTGGTCTGCAAGCAGAGAACAGTGTCATGAACAGCCTCACTGATCATTAGGTTGTTCCCCCTCTAGTCCATTGCAGCCTGAGTTACACTGAACCCAACAGTGACACACATCTGAAACTCGTTATTGTATCAATACATTTGCTTTGCACAAGCAAATATAAAAAAATGTGAGGAAACCTGGTTCACATCCCATTAGAACCATTTACTGTGTAAGCCTTACAAATCATTTGAGCTACCTGTACTATACTACTTTAAACTGGATAAAAACATGACTGTTCTAAGAACAAGATGAAGGATTTCAATTGGTTTATTTTTGTCAAATGAATAGGACATAAAAATAAAATGGATTAATCTCTTAACATTGAAGAAACAACTGCATTCCTAACAAAATACTTTTGTAAGGGACTTTGCAATATCAGTGCAAACTCTGAAAATAACAACTAACTTTAAGTCATTTAACAATTTGAGTCTGTTATCTCATTTCATTACTTACTTCTTACCAAGGGCAAACAACTGGTCTAGGAACACATTTCTCAGTTGTCCCAGTTCTTCATTTTATATCAAGAATGCCCTCTTTAACACATAAGAGAGGCTCTGGACCTGTCCCACATGCTGTGCTCATGGGTGCAGCTAGCGGGGGGGATGAGGGAGTCCAGCCCCCCTCACCTTTTTAGGCCCCTCAAAATGGCAAATGACATTGGTGTTAGCATGAAAGGCTCAGTAGATCCATGCCCCTCACCAATTTTTTAGTCATACTTAATTTATATATGGGGAGAGAAAATCCTGCATCTTGATTTGTTGTTACCTGTGCATTAGATCTGTCTAATGCACAGGTAAAAACAAGTACTTTGGGACTGGTCACAATATAACAAAATCAATGTGCCATTAGAACGCTGATTTTGAAAATGCCGCCATTTTTCTCCCACTAATTAGTGAGACAATCTTCATAAAAAAAACCTGAACCAGACCACATCACAGCTCCCTATCACTCGGTAGCAATTAGTAAACAAAAAAAAATTGCAAACATGAATTAAGTAAGCCAAACTAAATGAAAGCATACTTTTGTGCCACACGTTGAGTTTTTTGGTATACTTTCTTGCTGATACAATCTGTGAGTCTTCAGTCTGCCCACTCAGCGGCCCACTCCCTCCCTCTTTCTCCTTCACATTATTCATGTTTAACCTGACTCCTTGTCCAGTAGTCAGTTTTCATATCAAAATCCACACACCTTAGCAGACTGCCACCAACTGTGCTCAGCCAGACATTGTAATAGACACTCGTAGTCATCACGTAACCTCTGCCTGTAAGCATTGGAGCATTCCTCCCACTTGCCTGCACCTTCACGACCCAATCAGTAGTCACAAACCACCGTTAGAAAATAGTCATAAAAAAACTGCAGGTAGAGGGACTAATACATCTGTTACCAGTAGTGATATGTGCTTAATGCCTCTAGCTGTCTAGCTGGCCACCACTATGTCTCTCTCTCTCCAGCTCACTGCATCTCAGACTCCTAAAAATACACCCTACATGGAGAGTCTGAAATTTTTTTTACTGATAACTTTCCTTATTGAAAAAATAAACAAAACAGTCCCCTTTTCTACTGGCATGCCATGTTTCTTCTGATCTGTCCCACCGCCCGTCACTTGCTCCCATTCGATTCTTCAGTCATTCACTGTCACTGTGTCACTGTCATTAGCCAGTTCTGAAGCACAGGCTCAAGTCATAAGCTATTAGGGGAAAAACAATAACTAATATTCTTTTTGTTTTGTGAACTGTCACCATTTGATTAAGTGTACCGCTCTGGTTCCAGTCTGGTTGTGGTGGGGGGCAGGGAAGTTGAGGAAACCATGACAACCACCTATAACTAAGGTGGCCACAGTAGGACAAAATTACTTTGGGCATATAAAAAATACACAGGTAGAGAAACTATTTTACAACAAAATACCTCAAACAACTTATTATTTTGCTTTCTAACCCTATACATTTTTATTTTTACATGCATGTAAAATACAGTGCCCCATTTTATAAGTGCATTAGACATTTCTACCGCATGGCCAGGGGCTGAAGACATTTGGCCTGCAGCCTTGTGCTTCACTATGCCCCTGACCATGCATTAGAAATGCCTAATGCACACCGCCTCTTGTCTTATTGCTTACCTGTAAGTAAAAATTCATGCTAATCTAAGTGGCGCAATACACAGCAAACTGGTAAGCTGAAAACATAGATTTCTTCAGTGTTCTGATTGGATGCATATAAGATCTGATGAAGTGTGCACATTTTGCTCCCTTTCCCTCATTCTGAAGAGCTGTTGCCCAGATCTGAGTGATGAAATGTTAAGAAGTATGATATGCAGGAATCATGCGTGCATTGATAGTCTTTTCTCAGAACATACAAACATTTAGAGTCAATCTATTTCTAACATATGTAATGTAATGTAATGCTGTATTTAGCCCATGTCAGTAAGTGTACTGTGCTAGTAGTCCCTCACTCCTCACCAACTTCACTTGCTAAGTACAAGAGAAAAGGTGATGATCTTTAGACACTGAATTAAAAGAGAGAAATCGCATAGCTTTCAGTGCCCCCACTTACAAAAAAGCAATCTTTTTGCATGAAATGAGAGAGACAGCAAGTTACCAACTCATGCTAGATTCCTGTACTCCAAACGTTGCTAGAAATCTGTGCAGTACCCAATATTATTGAGTGAATGGACATGTTAAACCACCACAGCACAGTGACCTGCGACCTTGCCTAATTGTGCATCTCTAACTGACCCTGCCTGGTTGTCCGCTCAATATGTCTAGGACAGGAAAAGGCCACTGAAGCCTGACCAGCTGTTCCACTTCCCTCGTGCAGCTACCCTGCTTCCTCCCATCCCCAACATAGTACATAGTAAAGATTTCCACCTCACCACCCTGTCAGGCAGTAAAGATGCCCCTATACTCCAGCCTCACTTCTCCCATACACTTTATCTTTGGATAAATTACAAGTTTTTTTGTCTGCATCACATAAATGTGCAACAGAAAATCTGTAAGGACAGCTGGATAATGACTAAGCATGAAACTGTCATAGTGCATCCAGAGAAAAAAGTAACATGGTAGAAACGTATAGTGAACTTAACTACACACTGTTAGAGAACTGAAATGTGAGAAATAAATTGTACTGTAGAGAGCAGTTAAAGGTACACAGTACGAGAGGGTACTACGTAATTTGCTAGAAGCACTTGTAGGAATTTGGGATGGACATGTAAGGGTGTTGTGATGAGCTGTTGGGACTGGATAAATGCATGCTGAAAATAGAAAATAAAGTTTAAATCTACATGGCAACCAAATGTAAGCATACTGCTAAATATGTTTACCATATTTCATGTAACAGAAGCCTGCACTGCATCTCATACACTTTCATTTTCCACTCTGACTTCCATTTATTTATTGAAAACTGAGGGAAGTTTCTACTGATCAGCTGTTTAAACGTTGTCAAGCCACAATAAGGCTGTCAAAATGGAGTGCATAAGATGCCTGTCAGTCAGTGTGAATTGTGAATGACAATACTCTTTCACAAGTCACTTTGTCAAAACACAAGTGTAAGCCCCCTTCCTGTCTAAAAGTATACAGATGGCAAATTGGTGGGAGGGAGGCACTGTAGAACCCAAGCAATACAGTCCAAAGACAATAGAAATGTGCTCATTACTTGTTTCTTCCGATGGCAGAGAGTGGACCTCACTTATAGGGAGCAGGAACACTTCTTGCTGAAGATGGTGAGCTGTAGAGGCAATGGTGATTAGCAGGCACAAAATGCACAGTTTAAATTAATTAAATCCACTGCCCACTCTGGAATCAAAATGCAACAAACAGAGCTGACCCAGTGGCGTGGAGGGCTGAGGCAGCAATGCCTTACCTCCTGCCACACCGGTGACCTGTGTGAGTGGGTCGTTGGGGGCTGGCTGGGATCGGAGAGGATCGAGCGTCTGGAGGACAAAGCTCTGTAACAGAGTAGACACACCAGAGGGTGTAGACAGAATGAGAAGGGACCTGCAGAAACTTGAAGAATGGTCAAGGATTTGGCAGTTGAAATTCAATGCAAAGAAGTGCAAGATAATGCATATGGGGCACAAAAACCCTGGCACAATATATCAGTTGGGGGGGTGAGGATATAGCATGCACCAAGCAGGAAAGGGATCTTGGGTTGCTCATCCCTGATGACCTCAAGGTAGGGAAACAGTGACAAGGCATCAGGTAAAGCAAATAGGATGCTGGGATGTATAGGCAGGGGCATCACCAGCAGGAAAAGGGAGGTCATAATTCCGCTTATACAAGACACTAGTGAGGCCTCACCTGGAGTACAGTGTACAGTTCTGGAGACCATACCTACGTAAGGACATAGACAGGGTTGAGAAGGTTCAGAGGAGGGCAACAAAGATGGTGCATGGGTTGCATCACAAGTCCTATGAAGACAGGTTGAAGGAACTGAACATGTACTCCCTGGAGGAGAGGAGGAGAGGGATATGATAGAGACATACAAGTATCTCAGGGAGGAACAGGGTGCAGGAAAACACTATTTTAAGCGAAAAAGATGTTTCAGGACTAGAGGGCATGGGATGAAGTTGGAGGGAGGACGATTCAGAGGAAACATGAGAAAGAATTTCTTCACAGAACGGGTGGTGGACAAGTGGAACACCCTGCCAGAGGAAGTGGTGGGGGCTGAAACAATCACGGGATTTAAGAATGCATGGGATAGACATAAAGGAATTCTAGAGGTCAGGAGTAAGGGGAAATAGACTTCTAGGAAAACAAACTGAACTTACAAGCTCAAATGGGCAGACTAGGTGGGCCATAGGCCCTTATCTGCCGACACTGTCTATGTATCTATGTATCTATGTATCTCTCCCAAGGAGGAAGGGAGGGGAACACACGCTGGCATGTGCCTGACACCTACAGAGGCAAGGTGTTAGCACACCTGGTCCAAGTATGGGGGGGCATGGAGGTGGAGCAGCAGGCAGGCATGCTGTGTGTGGATGTGTGTGTGGCACACCCACTGTCAGCACTGCATGCTCCTCCGCTGTAAGAAAAACACGGAAAAATGGCCTAGGTCGAGTGGCTTGATGGCCATGCGGCATACTGTGCCATCTCTCCACAGGGCATCACCTGTACTGGATCTGATCCTGGTGGGTGAGTAGGGAGCTTCCCACCACCCCGCCATGGGGGGTAAGCCATGGAGGTAGCAAGGTGATGCCCTAGAGTGGAGGATGGATGCAGGTGGATGGCAGACTGATGAAGAGGTTGCCAGGATAACAGAGAAGCCGACCTGGGGCCTGGGAGAAAAAAGTAGGTTAAAAAAAATGTAACAAACAGGTTTAATGAACAAGCAAGTTAGTGAACCATTCCATGGAGCATGGGGGTAATACATTCGGTGGAGGCATCCACAGGCGGACACCTTGGTTTTTCTGCAACAATCTCTTTTGCCAACAAACTGAATTGTTTCATGCAGTAATCCCTCGAGCTAACAAGGCTGCATTCCTAGTAGCAGCAATACAGTGGGCTGAGGCAGGCCACAACCGGAGGTAGCTCATACTTAGCAGCACTTCCATTTCCATTCCCTTCTTTCCTTCCAAATCCTTATACAGTCCTCTCTGGCTCACTTTCCATTGCTTAATTCTCAGCACTAGGCATTCACTACCGACTATGACAGCAGAAGATATTTCTACTTTCCCAATCCCTCTTTCAAACTTGCCTTCCCATATATTTTCTCCACCGGAGGGGAGAGGGTACCTTACACTTTATGGAGCATTTTCTTCACTTCAAGGTTTAAATCAGTCTAAACATGGTATTCTTCAGCAAGAACACAACAACCGAATTCTTTCCAGACAGCCAATCACTGAGGCCATGTGCTCAAACTGACTTCTCAGGGAACTCTGCATCCTGATCTGGAAACTAGTGCTCTTTGGCTCCTGCAGCAGTTCCAACCTCTGGACTGTCTTCACCCAGGGGACTAATTGCTTTGCCACACAGAGCATTCAGACAGTCTGCCACCCCCCGGGGTCCCAACCAACCGTTCCCCCACATGGACCTTTCCCTGCCTCCACAGGCTGCTCAGCTCAGAAGTCCCAACTCTGCAGTGGCCCCTGGCCAGGGGGAAAAAGGGTAGTCCTGCCACCACTACACCCACAACAGTCCAGGCTGCCACTTCTGGACTGTGCCCCAGGCCCCATTTGCCATAGCAGGCCCACCCAGAAGACACACTCTGACTCCACAGACTGCACTCGCCCATGGGTGAGACTACCTAAATTGCAAGGGCCCCATCAGTGCTTACCCTACCGAGGTACTGAAGTTCACTTGGTGGGTGTCCATACTTCTTTCACTCCCCAGGCTCCAGCTCCTAAATGCACTGACAGACCCTGAACCTTCAGTTCCAACTTCTCCTTCTTACTGTCTGGGCCTGAACTGCTGCACCTTTCACATGCGTATCTTCAAGGGAGGAGGGCTAGGGTGGCAACCGGCCCATCCTGACCCCACCTTAGCCCTCCATCTGAACTTGCGGGGTGACCCCCCAGATTCTCCTCTCTCCAGGTCTCTCTCTCTCTCTCTCTCTCTTTTCCCCTCTTGGTGCCAGAATACCTCTCTATATATAGCCCTGAGGATGGGCCCCCTGCCAGTAGCAAGCAGGCCCAACTCCCCAGACCTAGTGGCAGCAAGCTCTCTCTCTCTTTCCCTAACTAAGCCTAACAACCAGGACAAGCAATATAACTTAGATTTCAAGGTGGTGATGGTAGCCCAGTGTTCTCAGACAGAGAAAAATTAGCCTGTCAATACTGCTCTGAAGCTAGATGAGAAGCAGAATAGTGTGGTGCAAAAAAGTTACCTATGCACCTTCTAGACAAAACATGCTGAAGCACATGAAAATTGTATGGGGTGCAGTGACTAAAGAAGTTGTGATATGCTTATCTGAGACATAGATAAAGAGTTAGACCCTCTGTGGGGCCGGTGACATGGATGACATTGACCCCCAGCACAGAAACCTTCCTCCAAATATAGCAGCATAGGACACACTTCCTGGGACTGACCAAGAGCACAGGAAGTGCAAGATAGAGGGGGAGGGGCATGTAGGAAGTGCTTAAAGAGTTGCTTCAGCCAAGATAAATGCACCGGAAAGAGAGAAGGAACACTGCTGAACGGTGGGAGGTGCTACTTGTCCCTCTCCAACCATCGCTCAGGGCTAGTGGTGAGGTTTGCAGAGGACCTGGCCTCTGCCATTTGCAGCTTCCTTTTCCTCCTCCCTATTTTGAAAGTATGGACAGGAAAACCTCAGCTCCAGGAAAAAGATTAATACACAGGACTTGGAGACTAGTGCTGCTGGGCACTGTAAAGTGCACTTCCAGTATGAGTACTGTCATGAAGTCAAGATCCCGTCTACCAGCTCCTTGAGGACTATGGATGTTTTTTATGTTTGCCAGTGCCCCAACAATTAAAATGTAGTAAAAGTTTTAGCAGACACGAGGGGGATGAGGTGACGGCTGATTAACGCTCAGTTGGTTGCTGAGTGGCATCATGTACATGAAGTGATTGTGTCACTCAGTGATAGGAGTGGCTCATTCCTTTCAACTACATGAAGTTTTCACCCTGTAAGCAGAGAACAGTGTCATGATCAGCCTTGCTGATCACTGGGCTGTCCTTGTTGAGCCCATTGCAGCCTAAGCTGCACTGGACCCAATAGTGACACACCTCTGAAACACATTATTGTAATAATATGTTTGTAGTGCGCATGCACAACATAAAAAAGTGAGGAAACCAGGGTTTATATCCCACCAGAACCACATACTGTGTGACCCTAAACAAATCACTTGTGCTCTCTGTACTTCCCTGCTTTAAACTGAATACAAACATGACTCTTCTAAGAACAATATGTAGAATTTCAGTTGGGTTATTTTTGTCAAATGCATAGGACAGAAAAACCAAAATGGATTAATCTCTTACCACTGGGGGAAAAAGGTGAAGACTGATCATGACGCTGCTCAGCTGGTTGCTGGAGGGTGTCATGCAGATAAAAGGATCGAGCTGCTCTGTGATAGGAGAGGCTACTTCTTTCAACTCCATTAAGTTTCCACCACACAAGCAGAGAACAGTATCATGATCAACCTGAGCTGTACTGGACCTGACAGTGACACACCTCTGAAACCTGTTGTTGTAATAATATGCTTGCTTTTCACATGCGTAAGCAAACATAAAAATGGCACTCACTATAAAGGAACAGGGGAAAATCAAAGCCTTCCCATTAAGGCCCAGAAGTCCTAAATCACTGATGTGACTAAAGGTGGGCCTGTTGCTTATGCCTGACAGAAGAAGAAGCCTTACCTGGTTACTAGGAGCTGTGAAAATGTAAAATAGGAGAATCACTGTATGAAGCCACATACTATATCTGCTAGAAGAAAGAAAGTTTATAAGAAACACTTTTTTTATTCAATTTATATCTGACTCAGAAGTATTGCTAACAAACTGTAGACACACAGACACAAAAAAGGTTATGAGCAAAAAAAGACTCATGGTCTATTGTCTTCCTAATTCCTACCTGAGCTGATCCAATGTTAGATCTGTAACACATTCCAAAGGAAAAATATCCTATCAAGAAACACAGAAAACATGATGGTAGAAAAGGACCAAGGTCCATCTAGTCTATCTAAGGTCCCTACTTATTCCCTACTGGCCAATAGCTAAATAAGGTAGTTGCCACATGTTCCAGCCCCTCCCTTACTTCTTCTGCCTCTCTGCTACTTCCTACTCCCATGCATCCCACCCATCCTTTAGGGACTACAAGCCCCCTGAATCTGTCTCCTGAATCTGTCCCAGCCTTCCTTGAAACCTGTTGTAGACCCCACTTTCACCACCCCCTTTGGCAATTTATTGCATTGTTCCACCATCATCTCAGTTAAGAACTACTGCACATCATTATATCACTTTTCAATCAGCCCTGGCTAGCTTTTACCACCTCTTGTCACTGTGTTATTGTTCTTGGAGAATAGATCACCACAGTCTACCTTGTTTATTCCCCCTCAGGAAATGGTAGGTCTGAATCATATCCTCACTCTCTTTCTGGCCTCTGGAGTGTACATGTTTAGATCCACCAGCCATTCTTCATATGATCTACCCTGCTGCCCCTGGATCATTTTGTTGACACTGCATTGCACCACCTCAGTTAAATAAAAACACTGTTGCCATGGGAGATGACTGCCATGATGGGCTGTTTCTAGCACTGAGTTTAGGAGATTGTATTTTAAAGTTTTAAATCTAACATATTACCTCCTAGTATCACTATTATAGTAATATTATTAGTGATAAAACAAAGATAGTGAGATAGTGTGCTTAGTTTTATTGTTTTCTAACTCTGAGTCCGTGTTAGCATTTGTATCAACACTGCTTGTTTCTATTAAACAGCAGCAGCATTTTGCAGAAGTGTTCCAGTTTGTTGTTTGGTAAAGTCAGACTACTTGGTTGGTGTGGCGTGTGATCGTTGTTCCGGGCGATCCAGTTTTCCAGTCTGATGGCAGGTGGAAAGTGCAATAATACAAATGTGCACACCACTTACCTGGCAGTGAGAGAGACAGGGTTTTTATCTATTGGCCTACTTGTTGGGATGGTTGCTGGTGTGCCGTTGTTGAACTAGCTGTCGTGACATGAGATCATTTCTTGAAGCATTCCCTCCCCTTCCCTCCATTCTGGATTGGTGGGCATTCATTTGTTTCATCTGTAGCTTGGCCCTTGCTAGAAAAAAGAACTATGTGATTTGGTATAAACACCTTGCCATGTGGTGACAACCGGAGCCGACGTACCTGATGTGAGGAGGCCCCACAGTGTAACCTCATGTGATGAGAACTCATAGGGCGAGCCTATACATTTGGTGTGTGAAGGTCCCTCATTTTGTTGTAAGATAATTTTATCTTGTCTACTAGTCTAGCTAGCCATATGGCACTGTTTGGAAGGGGCTAATTTGGATTCACAAGGCCCAACCAGTGAGAGAGTTTGGGCCACAATATGTAGCACAGTGAAAAGCACTGCTTTGGAAGGTAACAGTGCAGTAAGTGTAGCAAAAAGATCTTGGCTGTAAGATCCAAGTGGGACTGTGATCTTCTAGGAACCTGCAAATCACACTGAGTGCTGTAAATTGCGTAATCTGGACTTCCTGCCTGCTTTAAGTTTGATATAGATTAAGCACTGACTGTTGGGGTAAGGAGCTGAAGGGAACTGAAATAATTCAAGAGCCTAATTTCCTGCTTGAAACTCTTTTAAGGCCCATACCTTTTTTGGAGCTGCTTGCTGGGAATGTTATATTTAATCATTTTGGATTTTGTGTTTAATTATTTTTGTCTATTGCTGGTGGTGAGTGGCATGGCTAGGGTGACAGGATTTCTGAGTGATGTGTGGTTGTGACATGATTGCTTTAAGTATGGGAGGGTGGAGGTTGGTAGTGGGTGTTGGGGTATTGTTGTGGTTTTCTGCAGGTGGGGGTTGGGAGAATTTTAGTGGGATTTTATTGTTGTTCAGTATGTGTTTTGAAAGTGATGGTATTCCCCGTATTTCCGATTCTTCAGAGCAGCTACATTGACTTCATCCATTTAGCTGTCCACAGGTCCCTAATGCACAGCTGCAGGAAATGGGGGTTGCTAGAAGATGGGTTCACCAGCATAAGTTTGTTCCCAGAGATGGAGTCAGAGAGGGTAGGATCAGGAGTAGAGTGGGGAGACACCCTGGTCTAAAATGGAACTAGGATTGGAGCTTGCTGCCTGATTCCAATCCTGAGGGTTCCTCAGTTGACATTAGAGCAGGTAGCCAGAGAGCCCATCAGCAGGGGTCCTCCTTGGGCAAGTATGTGTAATGCCAGGTCCCTTAGAAATAAGACCATGATAATATTGGATTTTGGCGTGGATTCCTTAGTGGATCTGGTGTGTATCACCTGGGAGAAGACTCTGGCCCTGTGCTTGAGTCAGCACTTCCTGAGTCTGGAATGGAGTGGTGTGAGAGTGGCAATCTGTTTTAGATCTGGTTTTAGACTGGCAGCATAGCCAGTGGGTCAGACTAGATCATTTGAATGTGTGACTGTTAAGGGTGAGACAGGTGTTGGGGCAGGATTTTTCTTGTATACCACCCTCTGGGGTGTGAGAGTGGATTCTTGCAGGAGTTCATCACATGCCTGATTTTAGAGTTCCCAGGGTGGTTGGTGCTGGGGATGGGCCGCTTCACTCTCTGGGACTATGACATATCCCTGATCCCTTAAGAACAGTTCCTTCGACAAATGGATTTGCCGGGCTTCACACAAGTGGTTACCTGTGAGGCTCACCAGTTGGGTCACACCTTGGACCTGCTTTTTCCACCAGGATTCAGGGTTGTTCCACTCAGTTGGTTGGATCAATATGCTGTCAGTTTTCAGATCAGGATCCCGCTAAATGGGTGAACCCCCCCAGTGAAGATGGTGCGGTACTGATTTTAAAATTTTCTGGAGCCTTTGGGGTTCTTGTTGGTGCTGAACTGCTTGGGTCTATTGCAGGTGTGTGCTGAGGGAGCTGAGACTGCAGTAGGGACCTATAATATGGCTAGGCACTGAGTCAATACCATGCATGGAATTGAGCGTAGCATTAAACACGCTGTGTAGAGCACATTGGTGATTACAGCAACAGGGGTTTCACAGCAGTACGAAATTACCACTACCCCTGTCACTGTATGCTTTTTTAATTTTTTATTTAAACATTTGGTGACCGGCAAAAGCACATTGAGTCAGGGCTCATTTCGAGGTTCAACCCGGGGGATAGGGAAAATAGGGACTAGGGGGCTTTTCATGGGAGGCATCAAGTTACCGTGTGCTGGGTGCCTAGTCAAGCCACTCCCATGTTGGAGTGGTTATGGCACCAGCACATTGCAAAATCAGGAGGCCTTGGGCTGCAGTTCAATTCCCCCTGGTCTTCACATGCTACTGCATTTGCCTTTTTTAAAACAAACACAAAGTTCCCCCCTCCCGAGTTTCTCCTCATCCCCTAAGTCCACAGCCCCCCAGAGTTTGTTATATAAGTTCTGGGGGTGTTGGGGGGAATGCCTACCACATCGGGGGTGGGGTGGACAAAGCCCCCCACAAAAACCCAAGAAAGCTCATTGTTCAGAACAGCATGCACTGTTTGTGTAGGTCGGTGTTTTATCTGACCTTATTTCAGCACACGCCATTTTGCCTGTGTCATCTATTGCCGCACTGTTTTTGTTTTTGCCGACATGACCTCATCCATGTAGCTATCACTGTGGTACATGGCTCCCTCACTCAATTTCATTTACACCCTAGAGCCTCACATCATGGCATTTCTTCCCCAGTTCAGTGAGGAGCTTAGATGGTTGAAGACCAAGGGGCAGAGGCTGAAGCATTCTTAGCAGAGATCAGAGTCAGTGGAGGATAGACTAACCCTAAGAGTCCATTATAAAGAGTACTGGGGGTGATCACTCTGGGAATGTTCCTGTCACAGGCAATTGCTGCAGAAAAGAATAGATCAGCTCAGCTGTTCTGCACTATGGACAAGCTTTTGCACCCGGCTTGCCTGCAGTCTGGGGGAGTTTTGACACTCAAAAGTTGCAAGTCGTTTGGTCAGTCTTTCCTCAATACGGTATCCCCATTCATTTTTTTGTCTCCAAAAGTGGGCTGTAATGGCCCAGCACAGTCTAGTCTGACAGAGGCCTTTGTTAGTCTGGGAGGAGTTTCAGCTGATGCCAATTGCACAGATCCTCATTTTGATGTCGGAGTTGTATCCCACCTTCTGTTCACTTGACCCTAAACCCACCTGGTTGTTGGTGGACTGTTGAGAGTCTCTGGGTCCAGTGATTGCTGAGATAGTTCAGTGTTTCCTTGCGGAGGGTGTTTTCCCCACAGCTTTGAAAAGGGATGTGGTGAAGCCCCTGCTTAAGAAACCATCTTTGAACCTGGATATCTTGGCTAACTATGGGCCTGTCTTGAATCTTCCCCCTCTGGGAAAGGTGATTGAGATGGTGATGGCAACGCAGCTGGAGATTAATTTGGAGGCGTTTTCAATCTATGAGCCATTCCAGTCAGGATTCAGGAGATGACATAGCACACAGACAGCACTCGTCAAGGTACAAAATGATCTTCTCCTAGCTACAGACAGAGTAGAATGTTCCGTTTAGATTCTGGTTCTCCTCAAACTCTCATCAGCTTTTGACACTGTAGTACAAGGTACTTGAACAACTTGGCTGAGGGACTTGGTTGGACTCAGAGGCATGGTACTAGGGTGACTTCAGTCTTGCCTTTCTGGTAGGGGACTGCAGGCTGCATGGGTAAGTTTTCTTTCACCCTCTGCTGCTCTGACCTGTGGCATCCCTCAAAATTCGATCTTGTTGTCCATGCTGTTTGCAGTATATATGCTACCTCTATAGGAAGTCATTCACTGGCATAGTTTGCAGGTGCATTGTTATGCTGATGATAGTCGGGTATAGCAACTGTTTGCCCCGTGGAGGGAAAAGCAGTCAATGTGCTAAATGACTGCCTTGCTGTTATCAATGACTGGATGATCTCCAGCTGGATAGGGATGAATCCAGACAAGACGGAAGTCCTACTGGTGAATGCAGCTATCTCAAGTATGGCAGAGTGGGTAGGGTGGTGGCTAGATTACAACTTGGCTCTATCCCTCTCAGTCTGGGATAGGTTAAAGAATCTGGGTATCATGAACATAGAGGACCATAAACTGATCCATATCAGGGTCAGTGACAGTCTGTGGTGGATTCTTCCATTTAAGAAATGTGCCGGGATCAAGCCCTTGCTAAGTTTTCAGGACCTAAAGACAATGGGGCAAGCCTTCATGACATCCAGGCTTGATTATTGTAATGCCTTGTGCCTTGGGATATCTGGAGTTTTGATGCACCGCTTGCAGCTGGTGCAGAATGCCACAGCTTGATTGATTGCCAGGGTATCCCACTTCGAGCATATCTCTCCTGTTCTGTGGACATTGCACTGGCTACCTGTGAGGTGGCCCATCTTCTTCAAGATAGGTTTGTTAACATACAAACCAATGCACAATCTGGGACCAGGCTACCTTTAAGAACACCTTCATCCATATGCTCCTGACTTCCCTCTCTGGCCTTCTGAGGAGGATCTCCTGAAGGTTCCCAGGTCTCACCTAAAATATTCTGGGGACTGGGTGTTTCCAGTGGCAATGCCTGTGTTGTGGATTTGTGAACCTAGAGAGGCTCCATCTGTAGAAGTGTTCAAACAGCAGCTAAAACATTATTTATTCTTAATAGCGTAGCCTTCCTAGACTTAAGAGTTACTGTACCAACACTACATATGAGTCTGCTGATATTTCATTTTCTTGTAGTGCTGGTATGTTTTTATGTTGTTTTCTAAGGTGCCCAGATCCTGAGTGATTGGGCAACAAAGACATAAATATACTACTACTATCAAACCAGCTATATTGTCATTGCCTGTGTTTTTTTTTTTATTTAATTTAATTTAATCTGGGACTGGATGGCATAAACCCAGGGTGCTGAAAGAGCTCAGGGAAGTATTAGCAGCTCCACTGACAGTCTGGCTCAACAGCTCACTTGAAACAGGGAAAGGCAGTGGGCATAGCCTGTCTGGACTTCAGCAAGGCCTTTGACACTATGCTGCAAAGAAGGCTGATTAGGAAGATGAACATCATAGAAGTGGAGTTCAAACTGGTAGAGTGGGTTTAAAATTGGTTAACAGATAGAACAGAAGGTAGAGGTTAATGGCACGCACTCTAAGGATGGGAGATTGACCAGCAGTCTACAACAGGGTTTGGTATTGGGACCAGTCCTCTTCAATAGCCTAACTTGGGTATAGCAAAGCAACTGGGGGGAAATGTATGCATTTTTGCAGATGACACCAAAATATACAATAGGGCAGATACTCAGGAGGGGGTAGAGAAAATGTGCAGGGACCTGGGGAAACTTGAGTAGTAAGCAAACACATAGCAGTTGGGGTTCAATGCCCAAAAAATACCAGATCATACACCTAGGGCATAGGAAGCCGGTGCTAAGTATAGGATTGGGGGAGGTATTGGCAGTCACTATACAGGAAAGAGACCTTGGGGTTACAATATCATAGTACAGCAAGTTGGCAACATAATGTGACAAGTTCATAGGCAGGGCTGGTAGGATGCTGGGTTGCATGTGGGGGGCATCACCAGCAGGAGAACCGAGGAGGTCCTGTTGCTGTATTGCTCTGTGGTACACCTCCACCTGTAGTACTGTGTCCACTTCAGGAGATTACAACTCAGAAATGAAATAGACAGGATGGAGGTGATCCAGAGGAGTGTAACCAAAATCATGCAAGAGTTGCAAGGGAAGCCCTACAAGTAGAGACTGAGGGATCTCAACATGTACACCCTGGAGAAGAGAAGAACAGCAGGCAAGATAAACGAGACCTACAAGTACGTCATAAGGGTGAACAGGGAGCAGGAAGGGAGCCTTTTCCAATTGAGGATGAGCTCTAGGACTAGGGGGCATGCGGTGAAGCTGGAGGGGAGAAGTTCAGGAGGGATGTGAGGAAATATTTCTTCACTGAAAGTGTGGTAGACACATGGAACCAACTACTAGTTGAAGCGGTGGATTCTAGAATAGTGGAGGGCTTCAAGCATGTGTGTGATAAACAAAGGGGTATGTTAGATCAGAAGCACGAAGAAGAGAGGGAGGGTCACTGGAGACCAGACAGGGTCTGCAGATGTAGAATAGACAGGCAACACTTGGGCAGGCTGAGTGTGCAAAGCAGTCCTTTTACGCTGACGGATTATATGTTATGTTTCTGAAACCTGTCCTTTTTTAGATATGGACTCCAGAACAGGGTGCAATACTTCAGGTGGGGCCTAACAAAGAACCTGTACAGAGCTAATACACCTCACTCTTCCAGCTGTCAACCCCACCCCATACAGCCTCACATCCTTGTTGCCTTGCTGTATGTCTTGTTTAACTGATTTCAGGTTAGAGACTGTTACTGATAATAACCTCACAGTCTTTCTCCTCTATCATCATGGCTAACTGGGCTCCTCCCATACAGAAGTATGTGCTTCTTGTGTTCTTTTTGTTAATGTGCATCATCTTACACTTGTTGGTACTGAACTTTAACTGCCATACTTTGGACCACTTGTTCAGTGTCTCTAGGTCATTCCTCCATTCCCTGACCCCTCCTAACTGTCCACCCTATGCAGAATTTCATTTCATGTGCAAAGAGACACATTTTGCCCTAAATACCCTCCTAAGTATTACTTATGAACATACTGTATAGAACAGGATACAGAACTGACCCATGTGGCACCCCAATTGTAGCTTCTTTGTCTACTAATTTGATCCCATTAAAGACCACTCTCTTCTTTTTTCAGCCCTAACCAGCTCCTGATCCACCATGTAAGCCTTTCCTCTACTACTAGATCTTTCAGCAATTTTAGTTGCCTCCTGTATGGAACCAAACTGAAGGTCTTATTAAAACCTAGAAAAAGCACATTAACCACAAGTCATTATCCACTGGCCCCATTATGCAGACATTTGACACAGTCCCACACAAAAGATTAATAAACAAATTAGCCAGCCTGGGAGTGGGTTCCAAAGTGGTAGCCTGGGTAAAAAATTAGCTGGACAACAGGACACAGAGGGTAATAGTAAACTGAGTCCACTCCAAAGAAAGGGTGGTGACTAGAGGGGTACCACAGGGTTCAGCACTGGGTCTTGTCCTTTTTAATGTCTTTATAAGTGAAAAATGCAGAGGGACTGGAAGGAAAAGTATGCCTCTTTGCAGATGACACAAAGATCTGCAATAGTGCTGATACACAAGGAGGGGTGTAAAGGATGAGAAGGGACTTGGCAAGGTTGGAGGAAGGGTCAGAAGTACGGCAGCTTAGATACAATGCAAAGTAATGCACCAGGGAAACAAAAACTCAGGGGAAGAGTACACAGTGTGGGGGGGGGGATATTAACAACAACAAAAATGGAAATAAACCTGGGGGTAGTCATATCAGATGACCTAAACATAAGCAAGCAATGTGAGAAGGCAGTAAGGATGGTTGGGGGATACTGGGATGTACAGGGAGAGGCATCACCAGTAGAAAAACAGGAAGTTGTTATCCCTCTGTACAGACAGTTGGTGAGACCCCATCTGGAGTACTGCATGCAGTTCTGGAGACTCCATCTCCGCAAGGACATAGACAGGATGGAAGCCGTCCAGAGGAGGGCAACTAAAATGGTGCAGGGTCTGCAACAGAAGCCATATCAAAAGAGACTAAAGGAGCTTAATATGTATACCCTTGGGGAAAGGAGGGAGAGGGGGAACATGATAGAAACTTTCAAGTACCTCAAGGGAATCAACAAAGTCCAAGAGGGTAGCATCTTTCAGAAAAAAAGATGTGCAAGAACAAGGGGACACAATTTGAAGATAGAGGAGGGGACAGCTGAGGGGCACTGTGAGGAAGTATTTTTTCAGAGATAGAGTGGTGGATGCATGGAACAGCCTTCCTGAGGAGGTTGTGGGGCCAAAAACAGTGGGGGAATTCAAGAATGCATGGGACAGACAAAATGCAATTCTGTTGGGGTTAGGAAGAAGTAGACTATTGGTTAACTAGGATCTGCAGATTATCCAATAGGTTGGGATATGGGCAGACTAGGTGGGCCAAGCAGTCCTTATCTGCCATCAAAGTCTATGTTTCTATGTAAAGAATACCAGCAGGTTGGTATGGCATGATCTTCCTGTTGCCAGCCCATACTGTTTACTGTCCAGCAACCCTTGGGTCTCCATGTACTCCACCATCTTTTCTTTGGCCATCATTTCCAGAAGCTTACCAACAATAAAGGTAAAACTGAACTGCCTGTAGTTGCCTGGACCTCCCTATCTCCACCCCTGTGAGATGGAACCACATCCATGGATCTTCCATCCTCATGGATATCCCCTGTCTCCAAGAAACACCTAAACAAATCCTTCCAAGGTATGGTCAGTTCTGGCCACAGCTCGGGTACAGACCATGAGGACCCAGTACATTGCCAACCCTATGGGTTGCAAGTCCTTTGTAGACCCTGTCAACTGTGAACTTCAAGTGTTTTATTCTTCCTACCCCACAGTGGCCCTATATTCTCCACCATTAATACTGAGCAAAATAATTTGTTTACTTCATTGGCTTTTTGCCCAACCATCATCACCCCTCCTTGAGCATAATTATTTTCCCCTTCACCTTCTTATCTTTCCCAAATGTGTGTAAAAAATCCTCTTTGTCCCTTTTCTTCCCCCTTTTCGCTACCCATAGCCCTTCTGCTTTAACCTTTCGTAGTGATACCTCTGCCTTTTTTAGTTCCGTCTGACAATCTTCCTCCTCTTCCTTCCTCCTCCACTGTTCCTTGTACCTCTTGAAGGCCTTTCTTTTGGTCCTCAGCACTTCCCTCACCTCTTTTAAAAAACAGATTTTTTCTGTGCTTGCTCCATTTTGGTAGCTTTGCTCATACAGCAGTCTGTCACCTCTACTATGATCCCCTCATTTTTATGTTTGCTTGCGTGCATGTGCAAGAAACATTTTGGCACAGCTTAGGAGAGAAGCGGAGTTTTGGAGGTGCAGCACTGTAGGGGCCAGTATTCCCACTGCCTTTTGAGGCTTGACCCGCTTTCCCCAATGTGTTGGCATACTGCTGCTGACACTAGTTCAGCCAGCGTGCCACCACCTTGAAAGGAATCCGCTGCTGCAATGAGGGAGCAACCCATCATTGCAGGGTAGTACCTTGCCATCTGCATGCTGACCCACTTCAGTTGCTGATGGGGGAGCCCACTCCCCATTGGCATACTGTAACCCCCTCTCATATTTGTTGTGTACTGAGGGGGTGCCCAATCGCCCTCAGCATCATGTGCCCCCCAACAGTCTTTCTTTGCTGACGGGGGCCCAATCCCTGTTGGCTTCAGTCCCCCCTTCCCAGTTCAATTTGCTGATGGGGGAGCCCACTCCCCTTCAGCATAATGTCCCCCCCAATCTGTTGTGTGCCGAGGGGCCCAATCACCCTCAGCTCTCCCCCCTTGGTATGTGCCAATGGGGGTGCCCAATCCCCAGTTGGCTACAGGCCCCCCCAAAAAACACTCAGGTGGCATGCTGGGAGCCCACCCCAGCCTGCCAAATGTCCCTGTAAAAAGAAAACCATCCCACAATGTTTTTTTTTTTTTCACCTGTAAAACAGAAATCGATCCCTTGTTGAGTTTGGTGGCCCCTTTTCCAACCCATGCCCATCTTCTGTGCATCCTGCCTCCTCACACCCCCCTCACTCCATACTTACCTCTGGAGCCCAGCGTAATGATCTTTGGTGGACCAGAAACACGTCTGCACTCTTCAAAACTGACTGAGAACTGAAGAAATGCCGGTAAGCTGTATAATGGCATAAATAGGGTTTTTTCAACTTTGGTGCATATCTCAGCCATTTTTAGGAATTTTGGCACCACATTTTCAGCATGGGGCTATTGGGACTCCTCCTCATGAATTCAGCCACTGTCATGGCATTATTTGGTCCTGAAAGGTGATTTCCTGGTCACTGCACGGAATCACCTTTCAGGACTGATTAACAAAATGATAGTGCCAGTGTTCAAGAGGTGGGCTCTCAAAAAGCCTATGTTGCAAATTTGGTGGAAAAATCCAAAAAATGGCTGTTTTATGAGCCTGCATTGCGCAGTTTCCATGCATGCTTTTACCTTCGTGAATCTGTAATATTTCCACTCCAGATTTTCAACATTGGCATTTTTCCACACCTCCTTATGAACAGTACAGCTGTCATTTTTCACATCCTGACCAAAATGTGTTTTTGCACTTCTGGCACAGAATAGTGAGGTCACTGTGGGAAATCAGTGTTTGGGACACATTAAGAAAATTACAGTGACACTGTTCATGAGCAGAGGTCCCAAAATGCCTATGTTGAAAATTTGGTGAGCAAAGTCCATAAAATGACTGTGTTATGAGCATGCGTTGTGCAGTTTCCACACATACTCATAACTTCACAAATTTGTAATATTTTTACTCCAGATTGTCAACATTGGCATTTTTCCACACCTCCTTATGAATAGTACAGCTGTCATTTTTTACATCCTGGCCGAAATGTGTTTTTGCACTTCCGGCACAGAATAGCATGGTCGCTGTGGGAAATCAGTTTTCAGGACACATTAAGAAAATCATAGTGACACTGTTCATGAGCAGAGGACCTAAAATGCCTATGTTGAAAATTTGGTGACAAAAGTCCACAAAATGACTGTGTTACAAGTGTGTGTTGCGCAGTTTCCACATATGCTCACAACTGTGCACATTTATAATATTTTCACTCCAGATTTTCAATATAGGCATTTTGCCACACCTCCTTATGAACAGTAGAACTGTCATTTTTCATATCCTGCTCAAAATATGCATTTGTACATGTGGCGCACAATGGCACAGTCACTGTGGGAAATTAATGTTTTGGACAGATTAAAAAATCATAGTGACAGTGTTCATGAGCAGAGGTAACAAAATACCTATGTTGAAAATTTGATGAAATAATTCCAGTGAATGACTGTGATACAAGCATGCATTGTGCAGTTTCCATGTACACTCAGAACTTCAAGAATTTTTAAAATTTTCACTGCAGATTTCCTACATCGCCATCTCTTCACACCTCCCTAGGGATGGTACAGCTGTCAATCTTCACATCCTACCTGATCTGCGTTTTCACACATCTGGTGCAGAATGGCTCGGTCGCTGTGGGAACTCGAAGTCCGGGACACATTAGCAAAATTACACTGCCACTGTTCATGAGAAGAGGTCCCAAATGCCTTCATGAGGTGGGGGTCACAAAAAGGCCATGTTGAAAATTTGTAGTGCAAATACCAGCACATGCCTGAGGTGTTAGGGTTTCTAACTATAACATACCACCCTGTACAGACTGACAGGCATCAGAGGTGTAACTCTGGATCACTGGCTATAATGCTTATGCCATTCCACCCCCACCCTGAAGCCAGTGACAGGCATCGAGGTGTGCCTTGCACTCTTCAGCCCCAGACTTTACCATATTCTCCAGTACTGCACCCATTTCAGCGTATGTCCTTATGAAATGGGGTGACTATGAAGCCAAACACTCCAAGGCACACCTCAACACTTGCTGGTGTCTACAGGATAGGGTAAGGTGAAATGCCGTGAGCATTATGGGCAACAGCCCACAAGCACACCCCAATGCCTGTCCATCTCTGCAGGGTGGAAGTGGGATTGGCGTGAGTTCAGTACTTCACTGCCACTCCTATTCTGCATCTGTCCAACCCCTGCACATCCAATGCTAATATCAGCAAGCAAACATTCGGCATTGAAAAATGCCTGTTGTTTTTTGGCCTCAACCATCATAACTTCTCACTCCCCCACCAGTTTGTCCCTAATCAGTGCCACACCTCATTATATATGCCCTTCTCAAGTCCAGGATCATGGCCTTTGAGGATGACTGACAGCTTTCTGTGGTTATCTCAAACCAGACAGAGCTGTGGTCACTGAATCCTAGAGGTAACAACTTTTATTGCCTCTACTGTCTCTACGTTGGACAGAACCAGATATAGTATGGTCTCATGTCTGGTTGTCTCCGTGACCCACTTCACTAGAAGGCACTCCTGCATGACATCTGACAGCACCTGACTTCACCCACATCTGGTTGTAGGAGACACTCAACTGACATCCAGCATATTTAGGTCTCCCACTATCAATACCTCAGTTCTTTCTGCCCCTTTCTAATCTCAATTCCCAAATCCCACCCCCACCCCCATGCTATGATCTGGTCGCCTGTTAACCTTGTAGCCTGTAAACCTGCATTTCTTATATGTTCTTTTTTCCCTCCAAAGATTTTTAGCTGTAGCCAAACTTATTACTTCTCCCCTTCCATAATAGCCAAGTCCTTCCAGGCCTCCATTCACTCTTTTATGTATATACCACCTACTCCTTCTACCCTTCTCATATTCTGTCCTGAATGGGGCAAAACCTGGAATCACAAGATCCAACTAGTTTCCTGTCAAGCACATTCAAAAATCAAGAATGTGTTTGCATATATAATCAGATGCAATTCGGCATAAGGTAGCTTTTATGCTTTTGCATGCACTGTAAAAGATTTCTGACATGATCCTTTTCATAGCTTCTCTTACAATTACGCTAATTTTTTGCTTCCAACTTCTACTGGGCTTTATTAATGTGAAAATTTGTGCAGCATGGAAGAAATCGCGCTGTATTGGCAGCACGATTTTTCCATGCTGCATGATGTCTAGCAACATTATGACCCGTGCCTACCTCAACAGGTCCATTTATTATTGCATTTTAAATTACCTACATTCTTCAGTGATATGTATGCCTTTTATATCAGTTCCTCCTGAATCTGACTAAAAATATGCAGATGTACACGTACAAAAGTTCAGCTAACATACTGGACCAGAGGCTAATACCAGATGCTTAAATCAGTCCATGACAGTTTCTGTCAAATTTAGTAATAATCACAGTCTGATTAGAAAAAAAAATCATCTCTCAGCTTTAGTTGTCTAATGGATATTTGGGTTTCATGCACATGTGTAATGGTAGCTCAAAAAAAATGAACTACTCTCAAAATTTCACATTATTTTAAATCTGTCAACCTTCTGTATCGTGAAATGACAAAAACACTTTTTCTTTGATGCACAGAAGAGGCATAATATTAATTGTGGTGAGCTATTCCAAAATCTTCAGCCAAGAATGGAAATGCAACAACATATGGTAATACTACTCCATGGGCTAGTGCCAGAGGTAGATGCATTTATGGTCTAAGTTCCAACACAGCAATGCCACCACCCTTCCCCCAAGCCCTGGTGATTACAGCCTTTAAACAAGCATAAAGTAGTGTTTCAGTATTATTGGTCAATGTCTGACAGGCTAACTAGTTTGAGCAAATTAAATACAAATATGTCTGCTTGTTTTCGAATTTTGTGGCTATCATTTTTTATTCAGTGTTTAGTGGCATACTGTGACTCATTGTAATACAGGAAGGGCTACTATACTTTGTGGTGATTTAAACAGGTATTTCAAAATTTGACCACCAGGATGTCTGGGTTGTATGTCATTAATGGCCAGTAATGCCATATCAGATAGTAGTAGTGACATTAATGAACACCTCTGGACTCAATAAGTCTGACCTTCAGTTTTATTACTGAACAAATGAGGGCAGCGAGACCTTACCATCTTTTGATGTTGACAGATTATTATCTTCATTTGTTACAGCCATTCACAAGCTATTTAATTTAATTTTGTTGAGTTTAGTTTATTCGGGAAAAACCTTTAGGCAACAAATGACTTTTTTCAAAGGTGACCCAGTTGACAAAATTTGTACAAACAGTACAAACATGTATACAGTACAGTATATAATATATTGCCAATACTTTAAAATAAAATCAGACAAGGATAATTATGTAAAACAACTGCATACATTTAGATGATTCAGCTATGTCCTAATGCCCTTTTGTCATTGCCCTATATATTGACTCCTTGTGACACTCTAGAGTCTAAAGGGTCCACATTCTATTTCATGATAGCCCTATAGCTAAAGAATTTCTGTCATAACTTATTTCTATATCAAGGTAACTCTAATTTCATTTTAGCACTAGACCCAAAGTAAGAATTGGAACTTTTTGATACCATATTGTCTAACTTAACTGTTCTCTCATCATTTATTAACTTCCAACAGAATAGTTCATTAAAATATTTGTAATTCAAAGGCTAACCAATCAATTCATGCATATAGTTCGCAGTGATGAATATATTTTTAGGCATCCAGCAAAAATCAACAAGGTTTGTTCAAGTCAATTGTTAATCTGGATAGCAGACTGTCTGCTACTGAAGCACAGATTATTAAACCATAATCTACAGCTGACAATAACAAACTTTGAACAACCAATCTACATGTTTCTGATTGAAATTAATTGCATTTCTATACAGTCTTACATGTATCTTCTTTATAATATAATCAACGTGCTTGGCATAGGACAGTGTGCTATCCAAATACATGCCTAAATACTTAAAGAAATGTACCTACTCCAACACCTCCCCATCATTGTTCTGGTATTCATTTGACACCCATGACCAATCCATTTAGAATTCTTAAAAATTATGATTTTGTTTTTTTTAACATTCACACAAGCTTGCTTTCAAGTGCACCTATCCTGCTCATTTTCAAATATTTTTTAACTTTTCAGCAACAGCTGACTTCTAAAGGACTTCAAATGTCCATTGCTCAATTTTTTGAGGCCTCTATAACTAAGGGGAAGGGATCGTAAATTCTCAATTGGAGAAGCCAGTCACCCGATCCCATCCCCTTCCTAGTCCACATACAGGCACCAACCTTGTGTTCTCACATTTTATGTTATATTACTTTGGAGAGCATGGGGGCACACTGTGTAGCTAAAAATGGGAGCCAGTTTTTAAACACTATTTTTTTATACTTTTGAGGGCCATGGGAGTCAAATCAAAGCCAAGGCTCAACTAATTTTAATACTGCTTTTATATATATTAGTGGGCTCCAGGAGTCAAATCAAAGCCATGTGTCAACTAACAAGGGCCTTGTTAGTTAAGCTGTGGCTTTGATTCAACTCCTGTGGCTGTCTAAAATATAAAAAATAGTATTTAAAAACTATCTCCCATTACTATCAATACAGCATACCCCCATACTCTCCAAAGTAATTCATCACAAAGCCTGAGACTGCAGGGGCAGCACCTGTAAAATCAAGGACCAGGAAAGGGAAGGGATTGGGCGGCCAGCTCCTCTGACTGAGGATTTATGATCCCCTCGCCTTAGTTATAGAGGCCCTAAAAAATTTAAAGAAGTAGACTTTTGAAGTCCTTTGGAGGTAAGCTGCTGCTGAGAGCCTTCAGGAAAGCACTGAAACTAGTAATCTTTCATGGAATCATATCTGAACTCTGTTAAAATCCTTTTGCAGAGGATCTGTCAGAGCAGACACAGTACTTCCTCTAACCATCAAAACTACATTGTCAGCATAAAGGACTACTCTGCAGTTTTGGCAGACATAGAAGAGACTATTTGAAAACAGGCTAAACAGTAATGGTCCCAATATAGAGCCTTATGGGAGCCTTATGGGACTCCCATACTGACTTACAGTACCTTAGAGATGAAATGATACTTGTGAGTTGTACTTTCTGCATTCTTTCATTTATGTAGTTAGTGAACCACCCACAGGCAGTTTGTGATAGACCCAACCCAAACAGTCTCTCTACCAAAGATTTGTGGTCTACCAAATCCAAAGCCATTGTTAAACCAATATAGACCACTCTAGCCATGTCCACAATTGTCCAAGGCATCATAGAGAAAGTCTGTACATTCCAGCAGAGCTGTTGCTGTACTACATTTCTTTCTAAAGCCATGCTGGGTATCTGCCAGGTTGCTAAATTTATTGTTATAGTCCATCAGTGGTCATAGACTATCCATTTCAATACCTTGAACAGTGGGGACTGGACTGAAATCAATCTATAACTGCTCAACCCTCTAGCATACTACCACAGCTTGTTTTTGTAATAGTAGGACATCTTGTGTACATAAGGACAGGTTCATTATTTTCAAAATAAGAATTGAAACCTCATTAACTGCAGACTTTAATAGTTTAATGCCTATACCATCACTACCCATTCTTGTCTTTAGAGTCATTCTTTTTAATCATTTCTCTTGTTTTACAGTTTTGAAATAAAAATGTTTATTTATGATAGTACCCTGCATTTCAGTCTTATTCTTTGTTAACATTGGCATTTGAGATCTGGGCAGTCATATTACTGAAACATGTATTACATTTGTTTGCAATGTCAGCTGGGTCTGTCAATAACATACCATTTGTTTGCAGTGCCAGTGGTACAATTTTGCAGTCCTTACTCAAAACCTGAGTGATTTTTTTTACCACAATTTATCTGTTTTTTCAGCCTCTTCTCTCTCTATTATGTACAGAAGAATTCTGCTTTTGTTTTTCTAATAAGCAACTTACATTTATTCCTCAACTATTTATAAGCATTTTATCTGACTGTTGTCCAGTCTCTTTAAACTTGTACTGTGCTCTATCCTTTCTCTCATACTATTCAAAAGGCCACCAGTTGTCCGAGGTGATGGCCTTCCACTTATCATTATCCTAATGGATGCAAATTGGTTATCTAGTCTATTAAATTCATTTATAAAATAGTCTGTGGCCAAATCCACAGTAAGACCATAATCCAAATATGCCAATCTGTAGTAACAGTCACTTCTTTAAAATCTTTTTTAAAGATTTTGCCAAGATAAATTATTGGCAGTTGCTCCAACTGGGAAAATCCCAAGTTCCCTCTTTCATGGGGGTCCCAAGGAGAAGAGCAGTACACAGCAGACCAAGTTATACTACAGCAAAATAAATAAATAGCAAAAACAGCTCTGGAACAAAACCATGATTGCTTATGTACAATGACTTACCATATAGAATAGCAATACAAACATCGATAACAAATAGAGGACTAGATAACCAATACAAACATCTTGATATCCCAGACCTTAGGGTGGTGTGTGTGTGTGTGTGTGTGTATGTGTGTGTTGGGGGGGGGTCACAGGCAGTAAGCAAATACAGGGGTTCTCAAGTGAAGGGAGAGACTAGCGTTAAGTACATGAAGGCTGGGGATATTCCTGAGCTGGGCACATAGCTTGTCCCTGGAGTCAGAAGAAGACAAACTAAATCTGTCTACTAAACTCTGCCACACTGGGAGTTTTATGGAAAAGCACAGAAGGCATGTCAAGAGAGTAGACACTGTCAGGCTATATAAGATTGGTCACGAAACATTCAGGGACCTTGTCAAGTTTACAGTTGAACAACAAAGAAAGTCAGTGGTAAACATGTTTGTATGAGGGGACTAACCAATTGAACTGTACCTAGAGCAAACAGTGATGGAGAGGAAATCACTAGTGGGGACAAATTTGCACAGTTTAGTGTGGATGTGTTTGATCGAAGGTAAGTAATGTCTCTGTAGTCAGTAGTAGGTAACAGGATGTGTGAGATGACATGATTCCTCAGGTGTATACTGAGGTAACATTTTAACCTGTCTAAACCCAAGGCAGGCAGCAGGATCAGAATAAACCCTGTGGTGTCCCATGACAAGCAGAAGGAGGATGCACTGTGACAGAAATGGGAACTAAGTAGTTAAATTGTTGGGATTTACTAAAACTATTTTTCTGGTCTTCTGAATCTCACTAGAAGATTTTTCTTGGCTTGCTAACAACAAAGAAAAAAACCCCACCGAGATTCCATTTCACTAGCAGGCTCTGCCTATGGACAAGGTAATAAATCTCAAAGAGTGACCAAGGGGAGTGGACAGTCGCACAGACATACACACAGATTTTGACAGAATTGGACCTTCAGATATAAACTGGTCGTTAAAGTGTTCTTTATTGGATATCTATAGGTTTTAAGTTGATTGGGGCAGGGGAATTCAAACTTGTACAGAATTTAAAATGGTTGGTCAATTCAAAGAGATGACCCATCACAGAGTTTCAGATGTCAGCTATACATTTAGAGGATTCCTCTTGAGCAGGGATTTTTACCTGATACCATCCATGAAGATAAGCAGAGCCTGCCTTCAGCTAAGGTTTTTGTAGAGGCACAGATAGCTTAGATTTCAAGTTTCTCTTGAGCTAAGACAGGCAAGTTCCTTTTCATGGTAGATTAATGCAGTCTGTAGTGTTTTCTTTTCTGACTCCTGTTATTTAAAACCATTTGTTTATTTTTCCAGTAAGAGTGTTTTACTCTTATTTGTACTATTGATATCCTGGCGTTGCACATTGACTCCTAAATTAAAATACTTTTATTTACATAGCAGTCGTGACTGTGTCTTAATTGTAAGATAGTGATTTATTTTCTCTGGCTAAGGGAAACTCTGTTGGCATCCATCATCAGAAGAGTATGCTACCAAAGTTAACTTGTGATGACCTTCCTAGCCTTGTGCAAGGAAAAGTGAAGTCCTGGGCAACCAGGCTGGTGGCAGCAGAATAACAAGGACACAGACAACTCTCTAAAGGCAGTTACAGCCAAAAGAGAGAGGGTTGTCACATGCATCACAAGAAAAAAGCAGTACACAAAATGTAAAACAAAGTCTGCCTCTATGCAGCAAGAAGATCTTTGACCCTAAAAGGACTGCTGAGAAATTATCCGTGTTTTGGTCCATGAATGTTCACCAATGAGAGGCTCAGATTTGCTGGCAATGCAAACCAGATGCATGGTAGATGTCAGTCAATCAGGCATAGAGTTTCATATAGTATTAAGGTACGCTACTGAAGAGAAACCTGAACTCATTCCAGATCAGTCTCAGGAGCCAGGAGACTGTGTGTGTGAAACACTCCAAGAGGCTGTAGCTACCAAGGCTCCATGGGCCTGGTAGTCTGAGAGGTTCACCTATGAAATGAACTTTGTAGTTTATTAAAAATAGACTGCCTTCTGAGAAGCACAAAAAGATGAGCTTGTTTAACAAAGACAAGTGCTGCTTCAGAGCTGTTCCCAGACAGATATCCTCCAATACAGCAAGCCTACAGACTGTTGTGCCACTACAGTTCCAGCCAGAGCCCTGTAGAACCAGAGGGAAGGGTGCAGGTGGCACTACATCTGTTCACTGTCAGCCTGGCCTCTAAGCCAAAAGGCTGGAGTCTGACCTCCCCAGAGTGAGGCATTGCCACACAAGGTGATTCAAGGCCACAGCTGGTGTAGAATAGCTGCATCCTCCACAGTAGTGTGATCAAGTGATGAAAGGTCTGAGAGGCAAAGCTGACTACAGACCAATGAGACACAGCCCATCAGCGAAGTCTAGATGACTCAGACCAGATTAATCTTGATCTAGCCCTGTGATAGGAGGAGAGTCAGATTGGTGAATGAATCTAACATGTGACCCAGCAGACAGGTGCACATTCTTCACTCCATTGCAAAAGTTGCCCTCATAGGTCAGCAGAACTGTGATTAACCTCAGGGTTTGGGTACTGCAACACCATAAGTAGGTAGTTAGTTACTTAGGTTAAAGTCAGCCAGATATTTGCTAGGCTCAGGCAGAAGACCTACACAGGCCATCAGGTTCCTTTCAGTGGGATAATAAATAGGGGCCTATTCCTTTGTTTAAATATGCACATGAAAAAAAGTTAATAAAATGGTTGTTTTTTTGGCAAAAACTAAATAAACGCTTGCAGCAGTTGTTGTTTAGGTTCCATTGTTACCACAGAGACAGTCTGCAAGGAAGTGGCAGTGGAATTATCTGATTCACAAAACCTTTCAAGACCATAGCATAATGCTGCTTAATACAATATAGTATACTAGGAATGTGATTTCTAGTGTGTATAAGGTCATTTTGAGGTATTTTATGAATGCAAATGTGATAACAAAAAATAAAACTACATTTTCAATGAATAAAAAGAAATAACAAGAAATTCCAGAAAATTAAAAAGAAAAAAAAAAAAAGAATTTCACAGGGCTCTAATTTCATAACCCTGTTTTATTGAAAGGGGGAATATTAGCGATGACATACTGGGGAACTTCATGGACTATTTTACTTCCACTTGGATAGTGACCGGAGATAGGCAGAAGGGACCTCAATTTAATGACTCATTGAAAGGACAGCACCTTATCAATGCAGCAACCCCCTCAAACTGCACTATAATGTTAAGTTATGGCTATTACCCCCAGGGTCGGACTGGCCCAGCTAGGTACCTGGAAATTTCCAGGTGGGCCCCCCTCAGTTGGGTACCTGGTCACCTTCTGAACTCTGAAAACTTTTGTATTTATCATCTTTTTTCTAATTAAATGGGGTATCTGGGACACTGTAGATAAATGTAATCACAGAGCTAATGTAGCAAATTGAAGTGGAATACTGATATGAGTGTGTCACCCTGGGCCTTCCTGTATTGATTTTCCAGGTGGGCCCTTGTATCCTCTTTCCAGGTGGGCCCTCTGTACCCCAGTCTGACCCTGATTACCCCAAGTGCCTGATGATGGGCTAGAACCTATGACCATCTGATCTTCTGGCCCTAGAGGCGAGTGTGCCACTTACTGAGCCACTGACACTACACGTACATGTCCTCCATTCAAAATTTTCTGCTACCCCTTGTTCTTTCCTTCCTGTCCTTTCTGAATAAAATTGCTTTTTGTTTGCATTTTTTTCTTGGTGTATCTGTTGTTTCTTTGCAATGTCACAGTTATTGTCTGTGCATGTACTACTGTGTGGGAGAGAGAGATCCATATTATTTCCTGCGGGTATTACTCCTGAGCATACAGTAGCTTTAAGGTATCCCATAGTATTACCCCAGATGAAGAGACACTCCATTATTATTTATCTGTACATTGCTGTCCTGAAACTGAGAAAACCCAGGCCAGCACCCTCAGAGAGGTAAAGGTGATGGAGAGGTGGGATCCCAAAGGGCCCCAGGTTTACCAAGGCATTAAGTCACACCCTGAGGTACCTGAAGATGTTAACTTGCTCAACAGAACTGCCATGTGGAATCCTAAGTATGTGAGGGTCAGAGCATTTTAACAGGTTCTGATATCTAAACACCATAGCCTTCATTTTGTTTGTACAGTATTAAGGAACAGGCAGTTACTGATGAATGAAGAGCCAATCACATAACTCTCACTGATGTCAAACTGCAGCATTAAAGTAACCTCAAACATAGTTGGTGCCCTACACTAAATAAAAGTGTCATCTGCATACATATGTAGATAACAATATCTCACTATATTTTGGGAGACCATTAGCAAAGATGGAGAATAGGAAGGGACCAAGTATGAAGCCTTGCAGTATGCCTACACTGAAAACTGACAACTCTGAATGTATTCTATGTAGGTATACTAAATGGGTACAGCTGCTAAGATAGTTTTCAAACCATCTGACAGCCCAAAACTGAGGCCCAGATTATAAAGTTTGTGTGGTATAAGAGGAATTCGTGATCCACCAGGTCAAAAGCCTTGGATATGTTGCTGTAGATGGTCCCAGTGAGATGATCCTTGTCACTGCAAAGTGTAGATCGTTGGTGACATTAAGTAAAGCAAAGATAGTGGGATAGCCCTTCCAAAGGCAAAGTTGCATAGGTGTCCAAAAAGTCTGTTGTTGAAGATCTTCTGTAAGGAACAAAACAAAGCCAAGGCACACGGGACCGGTGTGCAGCAACCACAAAATTAAAATCCAAAATGGCACAACCAAAAGTGTGGCACACAAATTAAGAGGCAGTAAAAAAGGAAAGGTAATACTGAGTGCTTTTATTGTACAACGGTGCAAAAGTGGACTAGCACTTACTGCACAACACCGATACTTCAGACCCATGCTGGTTCTTCATCAAAGGGGAAGGGGAACCAGTTGAAAACCTAGTTAAATATACCAGTGCTTAAAGTGACAGTGCAGAATACTATAATAACCAGTACCATGAGAAACATGTCAAAAAAATCACAAAAATTATTCAATATCAAAGTAGTTCAGTAAAAAAAAAAAGGGTGATATTGCTACAGCTAGGGATAAATACTGCCGAAATGTAATAAACAGCATCAGAATTATTTCATATAGTTTTGAATAACTAATAAAGAATAAAAATACTAAATACAAATGTTATATCCAGTACAAAGCCAAGTAGCTAGTAAGAGATGCGAGTACAAATTTGGCAGTATTCAGCTGAGTCTGTGCTTCAGATTTCCAAAATGTAAACAAAATAACCTGAAAGGCAGATATATAGAAGGTTAAAACATAAAATGTATATACAACCACAGCCAGACTGAAAACAAGGATACCAGACACAATACCATTGAAGATTTACATTAAGAGCTGTTTAAAGAAATAAAAATTACCATCCCAGTTCTCATTTAAGCCTAGAAGGGCCAAAGCATCAGGGGTGTGTGTGTGTGTGTGTGTGTGTGTATATGTCTACTTTCTCTCTGGAGAAGTAGTCTCACCCAGTTACTTCCTTGTGGATGGAGGCTAATAATGTTCAATCACCATGATGTGGAAAGTAGACAGATCAGGTCCATGAATCTGATGCCAGCGGGGTACCAACTGAGGTATCACATTTGCCACTAGTAATGGAGCGGATATGTTCCTGAATATGGTCCTTTACAGATGACATAATTCTGCCAACATTTAGGCTAGGGCATGTAAACAAAATGATGTATACTACAAAAGAGGTTTGACGTGATAAACTGGAGGACCTCAAAATGTGTGCCATTAGCGGGGGTGGTAAAGACAGTATCCTTTTGTGGTGTAGTGACAAACACAGCAACTCTCACATTTGTGTGCTTCCCTCAGATGGGGAAAGGCATGATTGATAATAGTTTCTTGTTGAGGCACAAAGTGGCTATGAACCAATTCATCCCATATGCATTTCCTCTTCCCGTACACAACCTGAGGGTAGTTGCCTATCACACTTTTCAAATTTGTAACAGCAGAAATAACTTAGTAGAATCTCTTGAGCACATCAACTATTCTTGGACCTAATTAATTAAATTAAGTGATAAAGTTAATGCCTCTAACATGTCTTTTGGTTTTTTGTTTTGGTTTCAAAAGGTCAGAATGATTCCTCGAGCAGGCAAAATGACTGGCATCTTTGTGTAGTTCAGGATCATATCCGCAGTTGAGGCTGTGGTCTTATACACCTTTCTCATATTAACCTTCTATATTTCTGTCTTTCATATTTTTGGGGCTATGTTTATGAAATTTGAAGTGCTGAATCAACTGAATATTGCCAGATTTACACTCACATTCCTTACTAACTACTTAGCTTTATACTGGATATAAATTCTGCATTTTGTATTTATATTCATTATTAGTTATCCAAAACTATATGAAATTATTCTGGTGCTGTTTATGACATTTAGATGTTAAATACTCCTAACTTTAGCAACATCATCTGTTTTTCATGTTTTTGTGATGTTGAACTACTTTCATAGAGAGTAATTTTGTGATGTATTTTGACATGTCTCATGGTACTGGTTATTATTCCGCATTGTCACTTTAAACCCTGGCATATTTAACTAGTTTTTCATCCAGTGCCCCACCACCCCCAACCCGGGATGAAGAACCCACATGGGTTTGAAGTGCTGGAGCTGTTAAGTGCTAGTCTGCTTTTGCACTTTTGCACTGTTGCACAATAAAAGCAAGCCATTCTGTTAGTTGCATGTGGACATGGTTCTCAAGTACTTGAAAAGGTCAGGAAGGATTCAAATAGGCCTCAACTGATTTAGGTTTGTTTATATCCACTGTTATGGAGGGGGATAACTCTAGAACAAAATTCAGATCACAGGCAGCTCACACTAAGTGAGGAAACATTTGAATAGGGCAGCAACTGCGGCTCAGATGGGGGGGAGCTGTCATGTGGAGTAGTTTTGTCTCAAGGCAGTCCAAACACTTCTGCTCATTCAGTTCATTCAGGGCTTTCAGAATCAGAATAAAAGGCAGCAGGCTAGGTCTAAGCTGGCTAACCTACAGTACAGCTAATTAAGGAAGACAGGGAGGGGAGATAAATCATATCTACCCTAACAAGATAACAATGGGATATAAGGATTGGATACAGGGGGATTCTTTGTTCATGAAACACCCTGACCGATGTTAGCATAAAGTAAAATTAAATTCTATTGAAGAAATATCCCAGGAAGCTAAAAATGCAGTGAACTACTTATCAGTTAATTCAAAGCAGCTTCACATGATTGTAGTATTCTACCTTGCTGTCAGAAAGTAAACTCCACTATTATATACAACAAGGCATTAGTGCCCACTTCAATTTACACCTGATAAAAGAATAAATGTGTGTACTAACCCAGTGGTGAAGCAGAAATGTGTTGCACTGCTATCCGGGAAATTGGGGGTTCATGTGGGATACCCAGGGTGAATGGGGTCAAGCATGTTGCCGAAGTGTGGTACTCCGCTCTGGGGAGGGAGAGAGAGAGGACCAGCATGGACCATTCAGCATTCATGCACCCTCTACTGGTTGATCAAAGAGTAACACTTGTATTGGCTGTGAAGGCAGAACCTAGACACACAAAGCGGTATTGGAATTACAGTGGGGATTGCCAGGGCATGGTCAACATAACTCTTAACTGAGCCCCAGCACCTCACAAATCACTGACATTGACTTATAATGTGAAGGGGGCTCAATTTACAGATAAGGCCATCACGGGTACCCCTAGTTTGCCAAAGTTCATAAAGTGCAATGACAGGAAGGCTGTAGACATGCATTCCTGATTATCAGGGCAGGTGACAGGGAAAATTGGGAGGAAATGTGGGACAAGGAAACAAAAGAGAGCAATCCTGTTAAAGTAGCATCATAAAATGGATTTAAAAAATTCTGAAAGCTGATTGATTTAGAGGCAGTTCAAATACAGAAGTGCCCATCTCCTTTAATGGAAGCTCTGTAGAAATATACCATCTGAGAAGTACTGTCACATGAACAACACAATTATCCAAACAGAGAGACATGTAGGCTCACTTATTCTTCTATGAAATTCTTTTATTGGCTTGCCACAAAATTAGTGCCAATGTTTCATGACTTATTTGCTACTTTGTCAGGGCCACTGTGGTTTCCATAAGAATTAAAACAATGTGTTATAATTATATGTGAAATAATTTGTTCTGCAGTGCTTATGATCTGTCACTGTGCAGTCAATATGCATCACTGTACAGTTAATATACATTATAAACTTTGTGTCCATACTATTATTACAAGATATCCATTGTATTCTAATTTATATTAATCTCTTTTCATGACACTTTTATATCATACCATATGTGCTCCCTACTTAACCAATAAAAATAACTTTACAATAAAGTGCTTAGCTGGTGCCTCACTCTTGAAACTATCTGGACCAACAAAGTGAAGCTTAATAATTATGTGTACACTAAAGATATATATAGTAAGACAATTTAATTATGTTACTAATGGATGGCATAGTTTGGGAAGAAACAGTTGACCTGGCTCCCAGCATATGTGTTCTCACTTCCATCCTCTTCCATCCTCACAATCAATGCCTTATGAAGCCACCCATACACCCAGAAGATGCTCTGTGGTAGTGTGATGGTTTCAAACCTTTCCTTCTACTTTCTAGCCTCAGTTCTTACTAGGAACCATAGGAGCAGTGCTCCAATGTACTGTATATTACCATTGATTTGCATATATAGAAATATAGATGATGACGGCAGAAAAAGAATGGTGGTCCATCTAGTCTGTCAATGGTAACCTATCATACCCAGAGATCTACTGTCTCTGAGGGGTCTTTGCTTACATCATTCCTCCTTTTGTTCCCTGTGTTACCATCTCCCTCCACCTGCTAAGTAGCCACTCTACCCTTGACTCTGTACCAGCCTTTTTTTTTGAAGCTATTTACATTTTGGCACTTACCACCTCTGCCAGCAGACCATTTCATGGCTTAGCCACTCATTTCATAAAATAGTACTTCCTTACATCTTTCTTAAACCATCCTCCCACCAACCTACACTCATGACTGCTTGTCGTACTGCAGCTTCACTATATATAAGAAAGAAATGTTTTCCAGAATAATGAAGTCAGCATCATATTATCCTAAACAAACATGTACAAATACCCCCATCCTCACCCCCCCACCAACCCACCCCTTTTCCTCCTTTCACTCTCCAACTACATGAATAAGAGTCACAAGCAGTAGTGCACTATTTTCAGTGAAACTTTGTTAAATGAATAACCAGTACTGGAGTATTTTGGTAAAAGGAATGCACTCTCTGGGAAAGGGGCATATGTTTAATGGGGCACTTATGTAACATTAACATAAAGACTTGCATGTTAATGGTAGTTATGTAATTCTACTAACACTGCTTGTCAGCACAGAATCCTGTAATTACCTTTTGCCACCCTCAAACTCACATGTATGAAACATTTGCAAACCATGCAACGTCATTAAATGTTGCAATTATCCCTACAAGGAAACTTATGATTAAAGTTTTATAACAGTGGAGTGCGGCTAAGTTGTTAAAAATGTGGTGTCTTTGCCAATATTCCTATTTTCTAAACATCTTTACAAGTATCCGCAGATTGTTATATCAAAAGGAAAAATCCCAAAAGTTTGAGCATGGGTGGCAAAGTATTTACTTGAAGATCACACACAGACATACACACTGAACAGACTGCAGTTGACAAGTTTCAGTATTGTTATTACTTTTCCATTGACTGAAACACTACAGTATGTGAAGCCTAATGCAAAGTATCTTGAGTGTTCGGCTTCATTGTCTTAAGATGTCCAGTTACAACAGACCTCAGTAACTACTGCATTTTTTGTAATATACTGTATGTACATCTGCATATATTTTCATTATATCTCGCAGAAGAAAAGCCTAGCAACTGCTGTTTAACAAACAGTCACAGCGTATTAGGTTTCTACTAGAAACTTTTTTTTTAACTTTCTATTTTTCCCTCCTTACCTAGAGGACAAGGCTGTTCTTTAAAGAATATCCAAACAATCTCAATGTTGACAGATAGTATCCCTACCAGACTATTTGCGATGTCATCAAGGTTGGTTAAAATTGCCCTCTTATTGGGTAAAGTATTTCAGTATGTAACACTATGGGCAGACGGGTTGTCTATGGTGCCATAAGGGGCCCCCTTGAGGATACTCCATCAACCTTGCTGATGGGGTTGGCTTGTGTTCTTTTAGTTCATGGGGAATAGGAAATCAATAATAAATGTGTGCAGCACCTTCACCTGGGGTAACTGAAGTGTGCCCCAGGACACAAGGGGCTCAGAGGCATCTGAGCTGGCTATAGTCTCAACCATAGGACTTTTGGAGAATGTGAGAACACTGTCAAGGATTGGGCTAAGGTACTGCATAAGCCGGAGTACCTTGCAATGCAGATCAACTCAAAATTACTCTAAACAGTTTCCCAAGAATTACCTTTCCTTGTTGCAGTAGGGCAACTTCCTTCTCTGCACTCACAAGAGGCAGAACCGAACAGGACAGGACATGAAACACTTAAGTTTCAACAAGTTACAGTACTTTATTCACAATGAGCACAGACCTTAATTGTAGTACTAAATGTAGTGTTTGAATATGCAGGAGTTATATGCTTGACATATTCTCATGGGTACACAGCTGATGTAGTGGTTATCATTCTGTAAGTCTGCTGATGTCAGTAGACTAGTGACCATACTGAACACACAACAGAAGAGACTAAAGGGTGCCAGCCCAACAACTGAGTATGTAGTAGTGAACATCAAATGCCATAGGACAAGAATACATTTTCCAGTTTCCCAACAGTGGGTTAAAATACTTATAGAGGATATTCTGATAACAGGGGCACTAGCTTTTACCTAGGGATGCAGTGTTAGGGTTTCTGCAATTTAGACATAAGCTGTAAAATAAGATGCACTATGGCATTTAGAAAAGGTATACCTTGCAGGAGCTCTCACATAGGCCTTTGGGATTCTTTTTGCCACAACGCCAGCCCAGCCATGAGATTATACAAGGAATTCAGTTAATTCCATTTTGGGAGTGTTTGACTTCCAAAATAAGGGGGAAGAAATTACTGACTTCCAAATTTAAAACAAAAAATGAGCCAACTTCCAAAACTGCAGGCATGGAAATGAGAAATCAATCAATCAATCAATCAATCAAATCTTTATTTATCCAGGCGAACATCATTGAGCACAGCTCATTTGCAAGATGGACCTGGTAAGGTCAAGGTTCAATTTACATAGATACATAAAAAAATATTCAATATACACACACTCTAGGATACTACATAGAATATTCAGTATACACACAGTCTAAGGATACATTCTAATCTGACTGTACATTAAATTCAGGTGTAGTGGTAATAAGGGGTGAGGGGAAGTGGTGTGCCTGGCTGGTGGGGGAGGAGGAAGATGGTGGGGGCCTATATTGTGGAACGGATAAACTGTGGGCCTTATGAAGAGGGCAGGAGGGCAGCACTGGGGGGTTTGTATAACAGGGGTATAGGGCTGTGATATATGACAAGGAATTAAGGGGAGGTGGATGGAAAGGAGGGGTGCATGGAGTGTGAGGGGTGATGACTCTTAGTAAAGCTGGATACCTTCTGTGAGTTGGCTATCTGGGGAGGGAGATGGATAAGATTAGGAATACTCTACTGTTTGTGGAAACAATTACATTTTTCTTTGATAAGCCTCGATGGAAGAAATGATGGATTTTTCTGAAATAAATTGTATTTTACCATTAATACTTATATTAACATCCATAATTTGGTCCCTTCTAGAATATTGACTTCTAAAATGTAGGCTTCAGGAAGTATTTTGGCTTCCAAAAAGCTAGAATGTCTTCCAGATTTTGACTCATGGAAGTTTTAGACTTCCATTACTAATAAATTAACTGAACACCTGATTGTACCTTGTAGGCAGTTGCAGTCTCATCTGGGATACAGAGTCTTGCATTTTGGCATCATTCATGTTTACTGTCAAGGCCTTCCACCAGCTGCTCCAACAATCTTACATTGACAGTACATTTTAGCAGTTAGAGCTGCCTCTTCAGATGCTTTGGGACTCTCGTCCCCCACTGCACACTTGGGTTTCTTCAATATTCACACCTTGTGCTGCACACAGGAATTTGAACACTTGTAGGTGTTAAATCAGACTTTGGGGCTTTGTCTTAGGCACCCAGCGACACCTGCACTGTTTCCTCCCATAGACACCTGCACCATTGTCCCTTTCCTTTCTCTGGAACCCACTTAATCACATAGGAAAGTAAATTCAGTACCCCTCACTAAAGCCTCCTAGTCACTTGCTTACATGGGTCTTCCCTGGCACAACAATTTACTCCCACATGGGTGCTAAGCTCAGGAATAACCCTTGTTGGAGAACAAAGTACAAAGCAGATGAATACAATGAGGCCCCCCAGGATGAAACCCAATTCTGTAAAATTCTGCAGCAGAGTTACTATAGGAAACAAGGCAATTCCAATGGGAGTTAATCTCTTTTGTGATGCAGGAAACTGTGACGCTGTACTTCCAGGTTCCACTGTAGCTACCCTCCTAGGCACTGCTGAACTCACAGGTGATCTCATTTCTGATGTCTTGTACTCACAAGAAGTCAGACTTCCAAGGGACCCATACCACTCCTAGACTCTAAGCCCCTTTGCCACTCCTTGAGCCTGGCAAGCCCCTGACTGTTATGCACAGCCAGTGCTGACAGTGGGAAAGTTACTTGGAAGTCAGGGCTTCATTATATCCACTAGTAACCCAAGCGGGAGTTATACAGAAAAGACCTCATGGAAATTTTAAATTGCAGTAGACTCACTTCCAGCAATGCTCTGGAGGAGTGGACATACAGAATGACTCCACATTCTAAATTTCCTTTGCCTTTATACCCTAGTCAATTAGGTTTTTTATAGGAACTATAACAAAAGGGTACAGAACTTCCTAACATGATTGCCAGCAGCTCATTTCTTAGTACCGAGCAGCACAGTTTTTTTGAGCACAGAGACACAGAAACATTAACCCCTAGAGGTCCATGAGGAAGGGGTTGCAAGTACATCATTAGTATTATGGAAATAATTTGCTGATGATATTTGTCACATACTTATAAAGAGATTCCTAGAAATGCTAGCTGGTGAAATATTTTGGTTACTGCAACCTTTAAGTATGTACAAGCAGAAGAGGGACCATAAAAGGAGCTGGACCAGTTGCATGGTGTGCTTATTCAAAGATATAACATGGTGTCACAGTGAAAGTGAAAAACAAAAAGACAAAGTAAATGGAGAAAAAAAAAACTCACAATGGACAAGATAAGAGTAATTCCAGCCTTAACCTTAGAACTGGACATAGCTGAAAACTGGAGGAAGTAGAGTCTGACATTTGAGCGAAGTCCCAGAAAAGGACAAGAAACTACAGGATCTTCAGTGTACAACATTTCTTCATTTGGTTAATGATGATATGCCAGAAATTTCTAGCATATATCAGCATGTTACTTCCCACAATAAGAACATTGAGACTGTTATTAGGAAAAAGATCATACAGCACAGAGTGGATCAATATTTTCTTGTCAGCCATTAGCATGGTTTCTTTAAAGAAAATTCATGTTAGACCAAACTGGTGCTACTCTATGAGGAGGTCATTAAGGAAAGGGAACATTGTTTAACTAGGAGTAGCACACTAAGCTGAAGCTTGTTTCCAGATGTGACCTGGGAGCACAAGGAAATTAAGTGACTTGCTCAGAATCAAACAGTATGCACCTAGGTGGCTGTGGGATTCAAACCCAGGTCTCCAGATCTGCAGCTCAGAGCCTTAACCCACTGCGCTATATGGCCTCTTTAATGAAAATGGCACAGTGGGAAAGCAGTGGTTAGTAAATTTGTACTTCAGCAAGGCTTAGGCCCCAGTATCACATGCAAAGCTACTAGTGTTTACAGTTGGGAGATGTGGTATCTGGGCAATATTTTAAACTGTATCACAAACTGCCCAACAGAAAACAGCTACTGTTGGTGCAGAGTGTCAGTCAGAGGGAAAAGGAGGGAGGTCACAAACCAATTGCTCCGGGGATCTATTCTGGGACAATCTAAAATACACACACTACACTTCCACTGCCATCTCTGTGCTCCTCTCTGCTGGTCATCCTCTGGAACCCAATTTTTAAGCTGCCCCAGTTCAGCTAAGCTGGTTAGGGGGCTGTAAAAGGGCCACCACAAGTGACACTTCATCCCCCTTAAAGACAGTTCTCCTGCTTCATAGAGTCTCAGCCAGCTAGACCAGCTGTGCACTGGTCTAGCTAACTGTAGACACAATTTGCAGATAAATTTAAAGTTGGACTGCTGTAAGCCCCTATAATTTTTGTAGTTGGATGGGATTGTGAAAATCATGCCTGCTGTGTCCGGGCAGAATTTAGGAATAGAGGGGTCAGTCACACACAGACTCATGTTGTTGATATTTCTGCGTGCTGCAGGCTTTGAAAATCTGGCCCAGGACTATTAAACAAATTAGAAGACTGGAAATCATTAAGCAAGGAAACACCAGAGACTCTGAATATGCACTCACTGGAAAATAGGAGGAGGAGGGGTGATACAGTGTGATAACAGTGTGTGAAGGGAACATAAACCTGACTCCTCTTTTTAATATAATTGGACATTTGGGCATGTGTGTAGTATACCTAAAGGGAACAGTTGTAAACAATATTCCCTTTAGGTCTGAAAACCCCTTAAAAAGCTCTTTTGAATTACATATTGACCTTAGTTCCAGCAGGCAACAGTTCTAATGAAGTCTGCCCTGAACTGGTACTACTCTAAGGTACTGCTGCAGATTGTCATCATTTTTAGAATTTTGTGATGTTGCACATAACTTCACCCTACATAACATCGCTTGTTTCTAAAATGGTTCCAATGTAGTTTCAATATAGGGCAGACTTAGTCAGGGGTATCTCTGGATTGCTGCCAGCCACAGGTAGGCCCTGTACATCATTTTAAAGATCATGGACAGGTTATTCAAATGGCTTAGATCCCCACAAGTCCTGGATGCACCAACGATACGGTGCATGGGGCTTGCTGCGATCTAATGGGATTTTCTATCCCATGCGGCAATTGCCACAAGTTAGGCCACCTTTTTGTGGTCTAGCTTGCATAAATCCTGAGGGCCTTGTTTATGGAACTTGCAGCAGATATTTGGTGCAAGCTGCGTAAATCATATGAAAACTATGCAACTGAGCACAAACTTGTAAAATTGGGTGTATGCGGTGACGGGGTTTGGTGAACTGCCAGAACCTAAGTGTTGTGGTACAGGGCTTGGCGCCAACCCTGCGCCACACTTTGAAAATCTGTCTGCATGAGCTTTCAACAATTATATGCACTGTTCAGAAAAGTTTTATCTCATTCAGTCTAGTGCACTATTTCTTGTGTTCAGTTTGAATTTACCTTTTAAGGATCCTTTGCTGATGCTGCATATCCCTTGTCTGATATTCATTTTTTTAATTACAGGACAGAGCAGATGAGATGCAGTGTCTCATTCAGTGGAGTCTTGCTTTTACACATTGTTAGACTTTAATTACCCTGGACAGGACAGGACAACTGAAAGGCAACATCTACTTTTAAGTGGGCTCCCAGTCCCACATTTAGATCCCAAATGTCCAACAACTGTGAGGAGAACTAGACTGGTATCTGAGTCATGCCACCAGTGCAAATTGGGTTAATATGCCAACTATAAATACATGTGTAAGGATTAAACCCGTGACTGGATAGCCCAGGACAGTGTAAAGAACTGTTAATTATTGACAGCTTAGTTAGAGTGTTACATGCTGATTTATGTCTGGGCCCTAGACGGGGGACTGGTCAAGGCACAGATTGTATTCTCCCTGTCAGCAACTAGCAGTATGCACTTACTGTGTGACTAAATTATTAAATTTTGCAGGTAACATTATGCCTAAAGTGTCACATCTTGTGTCCAGAGTTTTACTAAAGGGTACAGACTTTAAAATGTAATTATGACAGTTAATGCAACTGCAATGACGTTTCTAATGTAATTGTTCATAAATGATGTTAGTCTAAGTTGCCTTTCAGAACACAGTGTGTACAGACTGGTGAGACACTGAAATCCTTTTTTTTTTTAACCAATCAAGGGTGGCTGTATTTGTCCCCAGAGCCAAGGGAAGAAGAAAGTGATGGGAGGTTGATGCAGCTGGTAAGAGGCCAGTGCATAAAGAATGGGATGCACTGTTGGTTGGTCCAAGAAAAAGTAACCGAGAAGGTAAGTGGTCTGCCCAAAAGGAGCACAGGTAACTTGGCCAGAGCAGTTCCCACTGGGGTGGCACAAAGACTTTATAGACTGTGCCTCAGTGGGCCATGCCTCCAGGAACATGGGGAAAAAGCCAGACCAGCAGAAGCAGGCAGGGGTTCGCTTCATAGTGAGAAGTTTCATCTTAATTACTCCTAGATGCAGGAGTCACCCTTAGACTATTGCCCACCCCCCCAATTCTTCCCTGGTCTTGGTGGCAGAGGGTGGCATGAAAGGGTGGATCTACATTTGATGTTTTGTTGCTGCTATGGAGAGTGTGAAATATAAGGTGTGTATTAGGGTAATAAAAATATTACATTGTATTTGTTTTACAATAAAAGGCTAACACTTAGCAGACCATATGAAAAACACTAAAAACAGCACAATAGGGCACTTACGAGGTGTTTTTTCCCTGTCTCCAATATAGAAACCATCTGAGATGCGAGACGCTTGGAGAGCCCAGCAAGGCCTGCCCCTTATGCTAGTTAGTGTCCAATTTTTCTGCATGAGTTAGAGTATTGTTTTCAGAAGTTCCCTCTAGTTCCAGAAAATATTCAAGCTGCAAATGATGCATTTTAATTAACTATATCAAGTAAGATCCAACTGGTGATTACTTGGCACCTCATCAATTCTTAAAGGAGTACTATAGTGAAAATCTGCAAAAACATATGTTGTCCAGAGTGTTTTCATTTATGTGTTTAGTCCTGGTGTGCCCTTCCATTATTTTCTATTAGGATTTTTTTCTTAAATTGCCTGCTAGTTTAATGGTCTCTCCTACTAGTTTTACAGCCTCTGGGGATCTCCATATTACCATGGTGTATTGCTCTTCTTTTTCCCCACAATGCCTCCTGTCTCATATGACAGTGATGCGTCAGAGACCATACATTCAGGAGAGTCACGTGATGCGGGACGCCGACTAGCTGGGTTTCCGCGGAGCTCTGTATCTCGCCCGTCTGCTTTGCTAAAATCTCCGGTGTTTTTTGGAGCTTTCGTCCCGACTGTGCTGCAGGGTTGAAGGTGACTGTACCCAGGTGCTTTATGGAGGTGGACAGGAAGAAACAGCTGCCCAAACATACACCGCCCGCGACCCCTGAAAAAGCGCTAAAGAAATCGAGGGCCTCGGGCTCAGCGTCAGGGCATGGGGCTAGTGAGGGCAGCCTGGTGGAAGATCCTCTCACTTTATCGTGCTTCCTTGAAGAGAAATGGCCGTTGAAGGCAATGATATTGGAGGTGGCTGGTGAAATTAAAAGCATCAATAGTGCCATGGAAGACCTGTCGAGGAGAACAACTGATAATGAAGTAAGATTAAAATCTTTAGAGAGGAGCAAGGAGGTGACTGATGCCTCAGTGACCAGATTTTCTCAGAAGTTACAGAAGCTAGAAGCTAAGGTGGAAGATTTAGAGGGCCGTAGTCGGCGTAATAACGTTGTAATTATTGGCTTGCCTGAAAAAGCTGAGGCAAATGAGCCAATTCTGTTTGCACAAAAAATTACTGAGAAAATAGCTGGATCCTCGCCTTTTGGGCCCAAATACATGGTGGAAAGAGCTCATAGGGCACTGAGATCCCTGCCCTCCCCGGATCGTCCGTCCAGGCCCTTCATTATTAAGTTTTTAAACTATCAGGAGAGACAATTGTTGATCGATAAAGCTAAGGGAGACAAAGATATATATTGGGAAGGGTCACGGATTAGGGTGGTTCAAGATCTTCCACTGTCTGTTAGGCAAAAGCGGGCCACTTTCCACCCTATTGTTAAACGCCTAATAGCTGCTGAGATCAAATTTAGAATGGGATACCCGGCAAGGCTTCAGGTCTCTATAAATAATGATTGGAAGTCCTTTGATTCTGTTGACCTGGCATCTACAGCCCTGAAGGTGGCCCTTCCGGATCTATTCAAGGACCCATGATGTGGATGGGGACTACATTTTGCAACAACCCTGTTTACTATGGACATCTTCTGCTGGGTGTTTATCTTCTGAATCTGCGACAGACGGAGGTGGATTAGACCGAGCCCTCATCTTGTTTTGGACCATCTATTTTTATATAATAATGGCCCTGGCGATTGGATTGGGGCAAAAATATATATATATTTTTTTTCTTTGCAGGGGCCCTAACTGATGTGGAACTATTGCTATGAGCGGGCCTTATCTGCAGGATGTACTTATCACAGACTAATATGCTCTGGCAAAGTTTTATGCCTAGATTCGAGTAACGACTTTAAATAGGGTGCCCCAAAAATTTAATTTATTCATTTATTTATCTATTTACTTTCTTTTGAGTAGCTTTGCAGCTCATAGTGGGGATTAGAAATGGGGCCTTTGTTTTGGTCTCTAGACAGGGGCACAGTGATGTCCACCTCTGTAGGGCATTTGGTTACCAGGGTCGTTAGTTGACGTACAGTTTCAATGTCGGGTATATTATTGTAGTGGGGTCATTATTAGTTTATGTATTTCCAGGACCCTTCCCTCTTAATTGCTATGTTGAGCAATTTCGGGGCATGGGTACCAAGGGGTCTGGTTAAAAAGAAATTTACCAGGAGGGTCAGAATTCTTTTTCTTTTTTACCCTATACTGGTAGGAATGGTAATGTCAAGAGAGTTTGAATTTTGTAATTAACTATCCCGGGCAATTGTTTGGGCTTGGATGTTCTAAATATTTCCTGTTCCTTATTCTTTTCTTCTCTGGTTGGGACGGAGAATTGAGGGGACATCTCCTTCTATGTAGGAACATTTTATGTATGTTTAACTGTTGGCTGGTAAAAATAGACCTTGAAATTCGGGACTCGGTCATTGCAAGGGGATTGTTATTAGCTTGGGTCTTATTAGGGCATAGAGTATGGAGCAAAGTAGGAAGGGCTAGGTATCTTGACATCATGGGCCGTGGAATGATATGGAGGGGTGGGGTGGCAAGGATCGGTCAAAAGAGGGGGGAGCTTTTTTGTACTTGGTGGTTTTGGCTGGGGGGGAGGGGCTTTGTTTGGATCTGTTTTTGAGGAAAGGGGACCTTTAAGGGGGTGGGCGCAAGGTTACTGGTGTTGTAGTGTACTTAGTACTTTGGGAGAGCCTTTACAGCCTGTTTGGTCATACATTATATATGGGGACTGACATTTTAGTTAAACTTTGCACTTGGAATGTAAAAGGGGCTAGGCATAAGACAAAGCAATACAGAATATTGAAATACCTAGAGGTGGCTAAGGTTAGAATTGCCTTTTTGCAAGAGACTCACTTGCTCCAAGAGGAAGTTGGAGGTTTGAGAAGAATGCAATTTGGAACAGTCTTTTCATCTCAGGGGAATTCAAAAAGCAGGGGGGTGCTGATTCTATTACACAGATCGATCCCTTTCTGTCCCATAAAGGTTATTCCAGATAGAGAAGGGAGATTCCTGCTGGTGAAAGGGAAATTATATAACGTTGAAATGTTACTTGAGTTGTATATGGGCCTAATTCTGACAATCAGGATTTTATGACCAGTTTAATGAAGATGTTATTGTCCTTTAGTCACCTTCCCATGATTATCGGGGGAGACTTTAATCTGGTATTAGATCGCCGCTTGGATAGGTCATCGAATATACGTGCAAACCCAACCCCAGCTGCCTTAGCTCTTGAGGATCTGATGGCCCGCATGGGCTTAGCAGATGTTTGGAGGGTGCTCCATCCCCAAACAAAATATTTACCTTTTACTCACCGGTACATAAATCGGGTTCGAGGATTGATTATATACTCCTCTCCCGTTCTCTTTTCAAAGGGACTGTTGGGGCTGAGATAGTGGCTGCTCCTCTGTCTGATCACTCAGCGGTGGAGGCCACTATTTCCCTCCCTTCCATTATTGGTAAAGGAAATAGATGGAAGATTAATAACCAGTTAATAAGGGCTCCCAAAATAGTAAATATTCTAACTTCTCAAATTGAAGAGTTCATGCTGTACAACGATAAGGAGGGTATACGTCCGGGACATTTTATGGTCTGCACTTAAGGTATACATAAGAGGTCTCCTGATAAGCCAGGCTACCAGGGCTAAGAAGGAGAAGAATGCCATTATGTTAGACTTGTTAAACCAGATTAAGGGTCTGCAAACGGACTTGGTAACTAATCCGTTAGAAGAGACTGAGATTAAGTTAATCAAAGTTAGAGATGAATATCTTAAAATGTTAGGTGATCAGGCAGAGTTGGCAATTATTAAAACCAGGGCCAGGTATACCGACCAAGGGGAGAAGCCAGGCAGGCTCTTGGCTCGGCGTATAGCCCAGCTGGAGGCATCTCTATTAATAGAGGGGATCTGGTTGGAGCAGGATAAGTGTATTAAGACTAGCCCAGAGGACATAACTCTGGTCTTTCGGAATTACTATGAAACTCTATATGGAGAGATGCAGTCTCCACCCGCCCAACTTGAAATTCAAAACTATTTGGACCGGCTGTTGTTGCCTAAGTTGGTTGAGATGGACCATAAGTTGCTCCTAGCTGATATTTCTAGCAGTGAAATAGAATCGGCTATTAGGGGCTTGCCCATTGACAAGACTCCCGGTCCAGATGGGTTCTCCCCCACAATTTTTATAAATCTTTCTCTTCTCAGTTGACTCCTTTATTGCTTAGGCTATATCAGCATATTCTCTCGGGAGCAGACACAGATCAAAGTTTGTTTGAGGCGCTTATAGTGCTCATACCCAAGCCAAACAAGCCCCTTGAGAATCCAGGTAGTTACAGGCCCATCTCTCTGCTTAATTACGATGTAAAGATTTTATCTAAAATTCTGGCAGAGAGAATTAGCAAATCTCTCCCTAAATTAATAGGCCCGGAGCAGGTGGGCTTTATGAAGGGCAGATCCTCAGTGGATCATTTTAGAACATTATCTCATGTCTTCTCGGTGTCTGAGGAGGCTGGTCTCCCGAGAGCGCTGGTTTCCTTGGACGCCGAGAAGGCATTTGATAGGGTCCATTGGTCTTTTCTGTTTCGGGTGATGGAAAGTGTAGGGTTCTCAGTCAAATTCGTTAGTTGGATTAAGGCCCTATATACAAGCCCAATGGCAAGAGTGGCTTGTAATGGTGTGATTTCGTCACCATTTCATCTATATGTGGGGACTAGACAAGGGTGCCCTCTATCACCGCTGTTATTCAATCTGTATTTTGAACCACTGATTAGGCAGATTGTGTCTACTGGCAGGGTCAGGGGGATTAAAATTAGAGATCAAATTGTAAAGGTTACTGCATTTGCGGATGATCTGTTGATCTATGTGACCAATCCCGCCAACTCTGTCCCAGCATTGCTGGAAGTGCTTCATGAGTTTAGCGGGCTGTCTAATTACAAACTAAATATTGAGAAGACGGTGATTTCCTAAGTGGCAAAGTTCACAAAGACGATATTACTAGGCTAGGCCTGGGGTGGTGTTCCAAGTCCCTTAAGTACTTAGGCCTCAATTTGGTGAGTAGTCCAGACCGTATGCACCAGCTGAATTTAGATACCTTAGTGCGTACTCTAGAGACAGATATGAAAAGGTGGGCGCAGCTACCGTTATCATTGTGGGGTAGAATAAGCATTGTTAAAATGAATATTTTTCCCAGGCTTTTCTACCCCTTGTCCATGCTTAATATCTGGATTCCTCTGGCGTGGTTTAATAGAGTGCATAGGTTGATTGTGGACTTCATTTGGAATTATAAGAAGGCAAGAATGTCCTATGCTAAACTTGTGGTGCCTAAAGAACAAGGGGGGTTGAAATTACCCCATTTTGCTCTTTATTATTGGGCCACTCACGTAAACAAATATGGTAGGTGGCAGACATCCTCTCTGCCCAAGGATTATGTACCAATGTGGGTTAACCTTGAGACGAGTTTAATTAAGAGTTTGGGCCTTAACCCGGAAGCTTTGTACTATAGCACCCCTAGTGTGCTCTCTTCCTTAAGGGATTCGCCTATAGGTGTCTCTTTGAAGATACATAACCAGCTTTGTAAGTTCCTAAACTATGAACATGTCAGGGATAGCTCTCAGCCAATTGCTGGCAACCCTCATTTATTAATTGGGCATCAAATTCTCAACCAGGGTTGGCTTATGAAACTAGGGGATTGCAAGATGCTAGATTTTTTGGATGAGGATGGTAAACTCCTCTCATCTCCTCAAATTCTAAATAAGTTTAATCTGTCTGTAAAGGAGTGTTTCAGGGCCTACCAGCTGCGTCACTTACTTATGCAGAGAATAGGGCCAAGTGGAGTTTCCTCATCCCGTATCCCATTTTGGGACACTATACGTCCTTTGGTGGGTATCTCCCATGCGGTTTCGAAGTTGTATCAGGTGCTGCTCCAATGGGCTTTCACCGGGAACCCAGCCTCATCTCGGTATTGGTCTAGGGCATTTCCGGAGGTTAGGCTGGATTAGTCACATATCTGGATCAACTGTCACAAATTTCTTAAACAGGATTGTCTCAGGCTGATTCAGTTCAAGATATTGCATAATATTTATTATTCCCCGCAGAAGTTAGCGGACTTGAAGCTCCTTCCAGTTCCCACATGTTCCAGATGTGGTGTAGAAACAGGTGATCTGTTCCACATGTTCTGGGATTGCTCAAAAGTTGCACCTTTATGGAGGGAGATTAAAGATAAAATTAGCCCATTACTGGGGGTTGAAGACATGTTTGTCCCGGAGGTGTGTCTGCTGGGTGTTATGTCTGACTTCTCGGTTAGACTAAGGAAATATCATATGTCTCTGATTTCTATTACTGTGAAAAGACTTGTTCTTAAACACTGGAAGGATTCCATTGTCATTTCTTACTCAGAGTGGTTATCTGAGCTCTTAGCATCTCTGAGGGTGGAAAGATCGATTGCTATCCTTCGTAACCAGTTGCCCCTTTATGAAGATATTTGGTCCCCATTAGTGATAGCTTATTCATAACCTAACAGGCGGCTCTTTCCATGTATGGTGGAGATCAACACAGTACCTTGCACGGGGGGGGGAGGGGGGTACAGAGACTGCAATTTATGGTGGTGTCTTTCTCGGTCTTGTTGTATTGTACGTACCAGCACACCTGGCTTTTCTACTTTGTTCTCATAGTCTCTGTATTAATTTGTTAAAATCAATAAAAAGTGAATGGCAAAAAAAAGAGACCATACATTCAGCAACTATTGGTTTGCAGTCAATTTTACAGCAGCGCAGCTGTGATTTTAAGTCACTTTCCTTATCCATTGGGCACTGAAGGCTAATTTACAGCTTAGCAATTACCTGAGTTCTAACTGAATGGCTATTCTGTAAGAAAACTGCTAGAGTCTTTACTAATTACAGCATTGATGACCTAGGGTGATTTGTGTGCATTATAAGGCTGGGCGTAGTTTGATGAATTTAAAAGCTTTAAAAGCAAAACATTTACTCATGCTGGCTAAACCTAGACAAACATATAGAAAACAAAAATGTTGACTTAGAGTATTTAGTTGAGGCCAGAACATCAGGCTCCTGTCTTCAGACTACTTCTGCAATACTTTACCTCATGGAACCAGCGGTCCCAGATATTACTGCCACATGAGACTGGAGGCATTGCAGTGAAAATGAAGAGCAATAACCCATGCTAACATGGAGATCCCCAGAGGCCATAAACTAGTAGGCAAATTTAGAAAAATATTCTATTTTTCTTTACTTTATTTTCAACTTTACTGAATACAATGCAGTACACATCTAGTAAGTAGACACATCACACATTATGCATTTGTAATACATCATTTTTACAGTTAGAAATGTGAGGTGGTCTTACAATTGTTACTTCACCTGGGGGAATTCCAATAAAAACTGAACATTTAAAACATAAATTTGCTGCAAGAAAGGCCACATTCTGCCATGAGCAGGGATTTCTCACTATTTTAGTAAAACATCTATTTTCACCAGACAAAGGGAAGGACACACCTGGACTAAACACAGAAATCAAAACACTCTGCATAACTTGAGTTGTTGCAGTTTTAATTGTAGTACTCCTTTAAATCCACACTTTGGGAACCAAGTATTTGCCAGTTGTATCTATAAAAAAATCAACACATCAATCAATGAATCAATCAATAAATAATTGTTTTCAAGGCGGGAATAACATATATATGATACCACAAGAGCAGCCAGGGAAATGTTACTGTTTGCACCTGCTATGTATCTTTTAAAAGACAAACGACTTTTACCAATGTTTATGGGTTCAAACTTACAGCAAGGAACTACTTACCAACAACAGCCTATGTACTTAGCATTTACAATGCCAAGAAGTAAGACTTAATGTTCTAATGTGTTTCACAGGTAATTAGGATAACTTCTATCAGTTAGGTAGTAAGAGGAGGTCCTACTTCTCATATAACTCACAATAGTGGGGTAGCTGGCTGTAGATACAAAGCACAAAGGCAGCTTGAAAGTCACTGTAGTACTCAATATGGAGTCCAACAGTCACAAACTCAGAAAGTATGGCACTTACATAGTCTACACAACACAATCAGGATCACAATTTCCTGATATGACTTTGTTTACATACTTAATTGACAAAGTAAGAGGCAATTCAGAACATTTCATGTATCCCTACTATGCTTTATCAAGGTGCCTTGATAAAGCATATTAGTGATACGTAAAACATTGGCCTTGTGTTGGTGGTTTACATGTTATTGCTTTTTATTTTATTAGTGAAACATACCAATAAAGCAATATTGGAAAACTATGATCCTGAATCTGTGGTCCAGACTGTGTAAGTGCCATACTTTTTGTGCTTGTAGTAGTTGACTGCACCCCAAAATAAATCTGCATTGTATATTATGAGCTACTGTAAGCTTGTGCAGTTTGGTCATATTAGCCACCATGCAAAAAAAACATCAGCACACTCAAGGCCAGGAGCCATGGTTGGATCCTGGAAGTTTTAATAAGGGCACAACCCTTTGCCGGATGTCACTGCCGAAATTAGTCCATTTACCCCAGAGAATGTAAAACAAATCTGCTGTTTCTATAGGAAATCCACTGGCCTTTGAGGGTATCACATCAAAACAGTGAATCAATATGGGTAAGTCAATTACAACGACTGCAAGAGAGCAAATGTCTTTTTAGCGACATGGTTTTTATAGCGAGTGTTTTTTTCAGTGAGGCAGTTCAGAAACACAGTGATGTAGTTCACTGGCTGTTTGGTGTACAGTAGTGAAATCAACTGCTGTGTGCTGAGCCATCAAACTGCCAGTGTAGCCTAGTGGTTAGTCATCAGCTGTGTGTCTGTTAGGTTTGCCAGACCTGGGTTCCAGGCTGGCTTTTCCTGGTGTTTTTTATATTTTTATGTGTTGCACTGGGCTTCACGTCTCCCACCCCAAGCCACCCAATGTTCTGTCATCCCCATGGATTTGAAATTTGAAATCACCTCCTCTCCTGACTTTCTCTCCTCCCTGAGTTGCATCCCTCCGTGGAATATCCCCCCTCCTGAGTTTCTCCCCATCCCTGAGTTGCATTCCACCTTGTGATGATTATATATTTTAAGGGGGTGCAAGGGACAAAGTCCCCCACAGAAAGTCACTGAAGCACTGTTTTTGCAATTTGCACCGATCGTTGTTATTTGCAGTTGCTGTATGTGCATGTGCTATTTTTCAGTCATGATTTTTGTAGTCACTGTTTTTTTTTTCGCTGTTTTGGCATGGAACCAGCCTTTGAGAGCTCAGGACCCAGATATTTTGTTGCTGTAAGAATAACTCTTTCAAAGGCTGGCCATACAGATTGTTTTACAAACAGTTTAATCGTTTTCCAAGAGAAACGGTGCAAATCCCTATAAAGGAGGTAAAGTTTCTGATATACAGTATTTAGGATGTTTTCTATGTGGAAATCAAATGTGACATGAGAATGAGAATCTACTATTCAAATCACAAGGTATCAGAAACCTGTGACACTTTCAGTTATGTCAACCTGCAGGGACTAAACAAGCAAATTATAGATCCTGCAAAATGCTTTGGTTTTCTTTGACAGTAGTACTAGATAATTTTGAGATAACCCTAACTAGATCCTGTTAGACATTGTTTTGTAGGTTAAGGATCTCAGATCTAAAAGTGGGTAGCCATTTGGGAACAAGTGACCACCAAACAGTGCGGTTCACAATAAACTCAGCTACACAGTCAAGCCATACAAAAGTGAGGGTTCCGGACTTCAGGAGGGCTGACTTTGGCAAGATGGGAGAGTGCCTTAGAAAAGCACTAGCAAACAAGCTAGAAGGAGGGGTGGAGCAACAATGGGCAAATATCAAAACTGCCATCACAGAGGCAACAAGCCTTTGTGTGAAGCAAATAAACAAATCAAAACAAAAGAAAAAGCCACCATGGTTCTCAAAAGAAGTGGCGGTGAAGGTTAGGGAGAAAATTATAGCATTTAGAAAGTATAAGGAAACACAGAAGGAGCAGGACAGAGAACTGTACCAGTTAAGGCAGAAGGAAGCAGGGAGGGTAGTCAGAACAGCAAAGGCACAAACTTAGGAAAAGAAAGCCAACTCGGTTAAGAAGGGGGATAAAACCTTTTATAGGTATACCAGGGAGAGTAGAACGACAAAGGGAGGGATGGTGAGGCTGAATAGAATGGATGATGGGTGGGCAGAGAGTGACAGTGAAAAAGCAGAGATACTGAATGAATACTTCTGTTCAGTATTCACAAAAGAGGAAGTGGGGGAGGTGCCTAATCCAATTAACAGAAGCACTCTGGAGAGGGGGGGTCGATCCCAGTCATTTCACAGAAGAAAGGGTTCTGAAAGAACTCCTAAAACTGAAGGTGTACAAAGCAATGGGTCCAGATGGAATTCACCCAAGAATTCTAAAAGAATTAAGCAGAGAACTAGTGACACCACTGACTACCCTTTTTAACAAATCATGGGAGGATGGTGTGGTACCTGAGGACTGAAAGAAGGCTGATGTGATTCCTCTTCACAAAAGTGGGACCAAGACAGAGGCAGAAAACTACAGACCTGTCAGTTTGACCTCTGTGGTAGGGAAAGTGATGGAATCACTTCTGAAGGACAGAATTGTTGAGTACCTAGAGGCCAGTGGGGCACAGGATGCAATGCAGCACGGGTTCACAGCAGAAGGTCATGTCAGATGAATCTAATTGATTTCTTTGACTGGGTGACCAAAGTAGTATACCAGGGAGGGGCTGTGGACATGGCCTACCTAGACTTTAGCAGGGCATTTTGCACAGTCCCACACAAAAGATTAGTAGTCAAATTAATTAGCCTGGGAGTGGGTCCTGGGGTGGTAGCCTGCGTAAAACACTGGCTGAACAACAGGACACGGAAGGTAATTGTAAATGGAGTCCACTCTGAAGAAAGAGGGGTTACTAGTGGGGTACCGCAGGGTTCAGTACTGGGACCAGTCCTTTTTAATGTCTTTATAAGTGACATTGCAGAGGGACTAGAAGGAAAAGTATGCATCTTTGCAGATGACACAAAGATCTGCAACAGGGTTGATACACAAGGAGGCATGGAAAGGATGAAAAGGGACTTGGCAAGGTTGGAGGAATGGTCAGAAGTATGGCAACTTGGACTTAGTGCAAAGAAGTGCAAAGTAATGCACCCGGGAAACAAAAACCCAGGGGAAGATTACACAATGAGGGGGGAGGTAGTAACAACAATAAAAATGGAAAGGGACCTGGGGGTAATCATATCAGATGACCTTAAGGTTGGCAAGCAATGTGAGAAGGTGGTAGGGAGGGCTGGGGGGATATTGGGATATATAGGGAGAGGCATCACCAGCAGAAAACAAGAAGTTGTTATCCCCCTGTACAGACAGTTGGTGAGACCCCATCTGGAGTACTGCAACCAGTTCTGGAGACCCCATCTCTGCAAGGACATAGACAGGATGGAGGTAGTTCAGAGGAGGGCAACTAAAATGCTGCAGGGTCTGCAAGAGAAGCCATACGAGGAGAGACTAAAGGAGCTTAATATGTATACCCTTGAGGAAAGGAGGAAGGGGGGGCATGATAGAAATGTTTAAGTACCTCAGTGGAATCAATAAAGTCCAAGAGGGTAGCATCTTTCAGAAAAAGAGATGTGCAAGAACAAGGGGACATAATTTGAAGATAGAGGGGGGACTGCTCAGGGGCCATCTGAGGAAGTATTTTTTCACAGAGAGGGTGGTGGATGCATGGAACAGCCTTCCTGAGGAGGTTGTGGGGTCTAAAATTGTGGGAGAATTCAAGAATGCATGGGACAGATATAAAGCACTTTTTGTGGGGAGTAGGAAGAAATAGGTTGTTGGTTAAATAGGATCTGCAGCTTATACTCTAGGTAGGGAAATGAGCAGACCAGGTGGGCCAAGCGGTCCTTATCAGCCATCAAAGTCTATGTTTCTGTGTAATCCTTTTTGAACTGCACTGGTATACATAACTATGTAATCTGCATATAAGTATTGTTAGAATTGATGTATGAGGGTCCTGTAAGTTATTGGTCAAAGAAATGATTAAGGGTTCCAGAAGTGATCTAGGGAAACCTCCAACTGTAACTGTCTTGTGCATGATGTCAAATCAATTAAAACCACAACCAGAGAGCATTTTATTCAGTCCAGTACATTAAGTTGTAAACCTAGATTTTGTAACTGATTAAACAACATATCATGGTTACCTAGGTCAAAGATTTGTGGTAGATCAATACATTTATTTCTTTACTTTTTAGTTAACAGATAGGTGCACTAGGAAAAAATTGCCTAGTTGCTGGCATGACCAGGGGGGACAGAGTGATATAACAATCATTTGTACAAGTGAACAAAATATAAAAACTATCAGTAACATAATACGTGGTACAAAGGTGAAGTATGGAAAGAATACCAATTATACAATAGAGCATAGAAATAAACAACACAAAGTCAAGTACGGAACAGAGGCAGTATGCACATCATAAGGTAACCCAGGCTATTAAAGCAGAATTATTTAACAAAAAAAATCATATAGTTCTGTGGCAGTAATGTATTTCTGACATCCTTAGATTCATCCTCAGTGTATTTTAAGTTTTCTCAGATGTTGTTAAAACAACTTTTGTACATAATTTTGTCATTAATGAGTCACTGTAGACCCTACTTGATCTTCGCCTACCTCCCCTTCCACTTCCCTACCAAGACCCACTTATGCTTGTGCCATGCATGCTTGAAGCCCGCTACTGTTTTTTCCCCCACCACCTATGCTGTTAGACTGTTCCAAGCATCCACCACATTTACATTGAAGATGTAATACCTCAAATTTAGAAGGGATGTAAGGAAGCACTTCTTCACTAACAGAGTGTTGCATGCATTCGGCCTCGCGGTGCTGCAGGTTGAGGCACTGATCGCTACATCTCGTGCCACACTGATGACCCAAGTTCAGTAACTAGCCCAGACCGCCGGGGCCTGGCAAGGGTGAGAGAGGATTGAGCATCCAGAGGACTGCTCTCCTTTCTTGGGGGAAGGAGGGTTGTCGTCTCACTCATTGACTGCCCTCTGGTGATGGCCAGAGGGCAGTACAGGTCGGGAGGCATGTGCAGATGTCCTAAGGTTACCACCTTCTCGGTTTTTGACTGAATGGATTCGGTTTTCTAGGACCAGATTCAGTCCTCCTGTTTTTACCATTGCAAATTCGGTTTTTATGGTGGGTCAAGCAGCATCTGTGAGATCCTCCACCAACTCTGTTTCATTTTCTTTTCATCTGACTATAAGCAAGTGTCTGACATTTCAGTGTGATTGCTTGCTTGCAGTGCATGCTAATCAGGAAGTGCCTTCTAGTGCAGGGCACATAAAGGAGCCAAATGTGTTCCTGTCTGCCCAGTTGTCACCTCTAACTTCATACCAGCAAATTGGAAGGTTATTCCTGGGCAGAGTAAACAATACCACCTTAATTAACACCTTCTTTTTTCTGAAACCCTCAGACATTCAGACAGGCACCACATTATGGTTACCTCCTGTCCCAGTGTGGACTGTATAATCTGTGTTTCAGAAACCTTAGCTGCTAATCCAGTTTTATTCAGAGGCAGTACTTTTTCCAGTCATTTTGAATGCTCATATACTTGTAAAACATATTCTGTTAAATCATTCACTATTTTACTTGCATGTTCAGGTTACAAACAAGTTCTGATGTCATTCAGACCTTTGTCTGTATACCAGTCAGTCTGAGAGGTGTAAAGTAGGGCCATTAGACCATTAGCAGCAAATCAGCCTAATCCTTTCCAGGCTGCATTGTGAGTGTGATCTTTAGGCGCTTTTACACACAGGTTTATGTAACGGAATAACTGTTACGGAAACAGTATTCCATTACATCCCTTGTGTGTAAATTGCATCTGTTTCGGTCCCTAGGCGAACGTTCGTCCAAACCGCAATCTCTGCTTATTGCGGTTTGCACTGTTGTATACCGTTTTGTCGTGCTGTATAAAATAGCCATTCTGGTACAAAGGCAGAAAACAACATTTGTAGAGCAGCAAACCCTGGGGGAGCCGAAACAAATGGAGACAGGGTTGCCGGAATACTCGCAGTGTGTAGAAAGGAACCGGAACGCAACAGAGTACAACGGCGCCACACAGGTAACACTGATTCCGTTTTAAAAACCTGTGTGTAAAAGTGCCTTTTGACTACTGAGATAGAGAATACTTTTATACCTTTAAATGCTCACCATTTTTATCTTGTCTTGCGCACGCAGCGCAGACAACATATTGTGGTTGCTTCAGTGGAGAAGCTGGTTTCGGAGGTGTGGTCCTGCTGCAGCCAATGGCACCACTGCTTTTTGAGGCTGGGCTCTGTGGCGCCAATGGCATAGCACGCTGTCTATGACAGCAGTTAAGAAACATTTCCACCACATTGAGAGAAATAAGCCGCCGCAATCAGGGAGCATCATGGAGCAGTCCCTGATTGCAGCAGCCAATCACTACTTGCCTAGGCTGGTCAAGCAACATGGCGGCTTCCCCATCAGCTTCTCACAGTCCCCACAGAAGCTGAGGGACAGCCATCGCCTTTTACAGTCCCTCTGAAAGCCAATGGGGTGCCCAATCCCTGTTGGCATAATGTTCTCCTCCCTCATTTCTTGAGTGCGAGGGGGTGCCCAGTCCCCCTCGGCTTATGAGACCCCCCAACTCTGTATGGCCAGTGGGGTGCCCAATCCCCTGTCTGCTACAGCCCCCCAAAAAAAAACACTCAGGTGGCACACTGGGAGCCCACCCCAGCATGCCAAATGCCCCAGTAAAAAAAAAAAAAGTCCCACAATGTTTTTTTGTTTTTTTAACCTGTAAAACAGAAAACAGTCCCTCGTTGAGTCCGGCAGCCCCTCCCTCAACCTGTACCCACCCTCTGAGCACCCTGCCTCCCCACACCCCCTCACCCCATACTTACCTCTGGAGCCCAGCACAACAATCTTTGGTGGACCGGGAAACATTTGCACTCTTCAAAGCTGACCGCGAACTGAAGAAATGCCGGTAAGCTGTATAATGGCATAAATGGGTGTTTTTCAACTTATGTGGATATCTCAGCCATTTTTTTTACTTTTGCCACAAAATTTTCAACATGGGCTTTTTGGGACCCCTCCTCATGAATTCAGTCACTGTCATGGCGTTATTCGGTCCCGAAAGGTGATTTTACGGTCACTGCGTGGAGTCACCTTTCAGGACCGAGTAATGAAATGACAGTGTCACTGTTCATGAGGCGGCCTCCCAAAAAGCCTATGTTGCAAATTTGGTGAAAGAATTCAAAAAAAGGACAGTTACAAGCATGCATTGCGCAGTTTCCACGCACACTTGTAACTTTTGCAATTTGTAAAATTTTTTATCTCCAGATTTTCAACATTGGCATTTTTCCACACCTCCTTATGAACAGTATAGCTGTCATTTTTCACATCCTGGCCGAAATTTGTTTTCGCACTACCGGTGCAGAATTGCGCAGTCACTGTGGGAAATCAGTGTTCAGGACAGCTTATGAAAATCACAGCAACATCATTCATGAGCAGAGGTCCTAAAATGCCTATGTTGAAAATTTGGTAACAAAAGTCCATAAAATGACTATGTTACAAGCGTGCGTTGCGCAGTTTGCATGCGCACTCGTAACTTCAACAATTTGTGATATTTTCAATCAACATTTTCAACATTGTCAATTTTGCACACATCCTTATGAACAGCTGTCATTTTTCAGATCCTGCTCGAAATGTGTTTTCGCACAAGTGGCGCACTATGGCGTGGTCGCTGTGGGAAATCAACGATCAGGACAGATGAAGAAAATCATAGTGACAGTGTTCATGAGCAGAGGTCCCAAAATGCCTGTTGAAAATTTGGTGAAATAATTCCACTAAATGACTCTGTTCTGAGTGTGCATTATGCAGTTTCTACATATGCTCGTAAATTCGCACATTTTTAATATTTCCACTCAAGATTTTCAACACTGTCATCTCTTCAGACCTACCTATGAATGGTACAGCTGTCATTTTTCACATCCTGCCTGAATGGTGTTTACCCACATCTGGCACAGAATGTCGCGGTCTCTGTGAGAAATCAATGTTCGGGACAGATTAACAAAATCACAGTACCACTATTCATGAGCAGAGGTCCAAAACACTTTCATGAGGTGGGGGTCACAAAAATGCCGTGTTGCAAATTTGTAGTGCAAATACCAACAAACGGCCGAGGCATTAGGGTTTCTAACCATAATGTCCCACCCTGTACAAACTGACAGGCATCAGGGGTGTGTCCTATCATTGCCAGCTGTCATGCTCACACCATACCATCCCCCCCACCCTCAAGCCACTGACAGGCATTAAGGTATGCCTTGGACTGTTCAGCCCCACAGTTCTCCCCATTCTCCTGTGCTGCACCCATTTCAGCATATGTTCTTATGAAATGGGGTGACTGTAAAGCCGAACACCCCAAGGCACACCTCAGCACTTGTCGGTGTCTGCAGTATAGGATGAGGTAAAATGCCATGAGTGTTATGGCCAAATGGGGTGAACGTAAGGCCCGAGGACCCCAAGGCACAAGGTGATATTTGTCAGCAAGACAACATTCGGCATTGACAAATGCTTGTTTCTTTTTGGGTCTGTCCTATATTCCAATATTTGTTACCCCTTTTGTTGTTAAATTAATAATCTAATATTTTATTCCATTTCTAGCAATACTATACCCCTCTCTCCTCAGTAGTTATTGCTGTCAGTTTTCATACTACCTGGATAGTACAGGAAGACCATTCCAGGCCTTTCAGATGAACAGCACAGAATAGTGTGCCTAATGTCATGCCAAGCCACAGAAATGAGAAGAGGAAAAGAGAGAGAGAGAGAGAGCAGTAGCTGATGAGGTGAAAGGAACACAATCCAGATTTGATGGCACTACAAATTTAGGTACTTTATCAAAAATCTCTCAAAACATTATTATTTTTTTACCAGGAGAGACACACTAAGCTGAAGCTTGTTCACAGGTGTGACCTGGGAACGCAAGGAAGTTAAACGACTTCCTCAGGGTCACACAGACTACAAGTGTGGGCTGTGGGATTTAAACCCAGGTCTCCAGGTGTGTAGCTCAGAGCCTTAAACCATTGTGTTATACTGCCTCCACACTGCATATCACATACTAACATACTAAAATGTCAGCAGAATAGGCCTAATGGTCTTTTGAGTCTGCTTGATTTTCAGCACCTGCACTGAGGGCCAATTTTGGTGTCCTCCCCTTCCCTCCCCTCCCCCTTGGGTTATACTGTCCCCAGTCGCAGATGTACCTCCTGCATTGGACCTGGTCAGATTTAGCCCCTCTGTACCTGTCCCATCCCCTCTTAAACCTGGCCACAGTCTCCACCTCTACCAGCTCCCTGGGCAGCGCATTCCATGGCTCCACCACCCTTTCAGTGAAATAACACCTCGTCCTCTCCCCTCTGATCCTGCCCCCTTCCAGCTTACACTCGTTACCTCTCGTTGTCTCCTCCTCCTTCCTTTGGAGAACCCTGACTGGGCCCCTCTTATTGATCCCTTTATGTACTTAAAGACCTCTGTCATGTCCCCCCGTCCCTCCTCTTCTCCAGGGTGTACATGTCGAGCTCCCTGAGCCTCTCTTCATAGGTCCTCTCCCCCAGGCCCTGGATCATTTTGGTTGCCCTCCTTTGGACTCTCTCTAAGAGTGTAACATCCCTCTTTAGATGTGGTCTCCAAAACTGCACACAATACTCGAGGTGTGGCCTAATCAAGCAGTTGTACAGGGGTAGGTTCACTTCCGCTGTTCTGGAGGTAATCCCCCTGGTGATGCATCCCAGCATCCTATTTGCCCTTGCTGCTGCCCTCCTACAGGTCTCTGAGTTGTTCATTTTGACATCTACCACTACCCCCAGGTCCCTCTCATCCTCTGTGACTTGAATTTTGTCTCCTCCCAGGGTATACCCCTGGCCTGGATTTCTGACTCCTAGGTGCAGAACCTTGCACTTCCCCGCATTGAATTTTAGTTTCCACTTTCCTGACCACTTTCCAACACCTCTAGATCCTCCTGCAAGGCCACCCTTCCCTCCTCCTCATCCACCACTGCACCCAGCTTTGAGTCATCTGCAAAGAGACTCATTTCACTCCTGAACCCCTTCCTTATGTCTGAGACATAGGAGTTGAACAGGAGTGGCCCCAGCACTGACCCCTGGGGCACCCCACTAGTAACCCACCTTGGGGATGACGCTAGCCCCCCCAACTACCACCCTCTGAGTACACTCAGACAGCCATTTCTGATCCATCTTAACAACTGTCTCCCTACCCCCATTTCCTTCAGTTTAGCCAGCAGGCCATTCTGCTATGTATGACTGACATGGAAAAAAATAGGGTATTCAACAGCATAGAATAGTTCCTACCACTTTTAAAAACTTCTCTGACATTACAAATAACTTTAGAGTAGGAGCAATAGGAGGGACAGTAGCACATCTTAAAATGGCAGATGATATTTGTAATTACATTCCATCTACCATTACTGGTGTAGTTTATTTATTTATTGAAAGAGTTTTACCAGAAAAAGCCATCTGATCCAAAATAGCCGGTTGTCAGAGGTGTCCTTGTAGTCACTCGATATGTGAGCTAAACTGTGTACACAGGATGCAAAGTCCCCTGAACCCCCTCTCTAACCACACCCAATGGTAAAACACACTGAAATTTAAAATATTTAAATCTAAATCAAACAAACCAAAAATAGTAATCATGATGTAATTTAAAGAAGTTGTACACAATGCAATATAGGCAGCAATTCTGAATAAATCAAGTGAATCAGAGTCCAAGCGATGCCCTCATCAGTCATAAAAGGGGTGTGGTTAGGGGTGGAGTTTGGGGGTGTGGTTTAGTATTCAGTTTTCATCTCATACTAAGGTGGCAACCCTAAATGTCCTCATGTCAGTAGGGGAGGTGGGGTGGGAGAAATCAGTGGAAAGGGCGCTGGCAGGCTCCATGATGGCCCGTCGCATCCACAGGGGCTGCCCCCTGGCTTCTGGATTATGCTCTGGGGGGAGAGAAATAGCTGGCATCATCCCCCCTGGCCCCGCCATGGGGGGTAAGTGGCGGGGGAACATACAGGGGTTGCCTAGAGCGGGGATGCATGGACTAGAGAGTAAGTCCCTCTGAAGAAGGGCCACAGCCGCCTGCCAGGGCTCCAGAAGCATAAAAATATAATAGAAAAAAAAAACAGTGTTATATGCCTGGAACAGTCCACCAGCAGAGGTGGTGGGGGCAAAAACAGTGGTTGACTTCAAGCATGAATGGAATAGGCACAAAGGAATCTTTGTAGGGAAGCAGTGGGGGGGGGTTGTTGGAGATCAGGTAGGGTTTACGGTGACAGCATAGGCAGGGAATAATGGACAGACTGGGTGGACCAAGTGGTCCTTATCTGCCAACAAATTGTATGTTTCTGTATCATTAGAGATGACCACCATTCACAGTTTTAAAGAAAGCTCCTCTGCAGAGGTTAATTGTTGGATGTACATGCTAGATTAATAATGTGAATGTATTAGGATGGTGTTATCACATGTTTTTGATTTTTTTTTTTTGTTTCTGTGTGTGAATTTTAGTGCTGATGAAATATACTGGATTGACAGCACTGGATGCTGACATCCTCTATTTATTCACATGACAGGCACAGCATGGGCGATCACAGTGCATGCTCCCCCCACACTGCGTAACTAATGTGCCTCAACCCTGCCGTAGTGGGACCAACATGTAGCTGACAGGGTAGTTCAGACTCCAAGCCCATTTAGTTATTTTCTTGGCATGTGAGACTGCCAACAAGGGTGACAATTAGTACCAATTGTGTTGGTGGTTGGGTGATGTGGACACCTGCCCACTGGAAATTGGACTGAGACCACCATAACTCATTTCACACTGGCCACTGAACTGCACTTAGATGATAATGGCTTTCAGATACTACCGATCTGTGCTGTATTTGAACTTATGAGCTAAAGGTGAAAGGCTCATTAACCCATTACCAATCCACTGAACCATCCAGTTCCCCTTTACCACATGTTTCCGATGGTAAACAGCACAACACTGTACCAACACTGTACCAAGATATTTATTATTTTCATGGTGGGCATGTTATAGCAGTGGGAACTATTAAAAACTTCAAAATCTCGTGTCTTAGTTCAAAAGTGAAAGAAAATGAAAAGAAAAATGGATATCTTGATATTTTTACAAGATAAACATTATTGCTGAAACAAAAGGATGGTGACTAACAAATACTGCTTACAAGAGCACGTAAAGACAGTATGCAAGTGCCTGTGGTAGGCAGGATGGAAACTGTGTGGTCTGACAGTTGCATACCTCAAGGGAAATGGGGCTCCATAGCCTAGGTGCACGATTAGAGAAATCAGAGGTCCCAACAATGGTTCTCATTTTCAGAGCAGTGAGAAGAGCCAGGTCAGAAGACTTTAAGGGATATGCACTGCAATTTGGTAGGGGGTGAGTGGCAAGGGATGTGGGAACCAGATTTCTGATGATGTTGTATACACCACCACCCAGAGTGAGATCCCAAAGAGACTGGAGCGAGCCAGCTGAGCCAGGAGTACAGGGTGCAGTGATATACTAGGTGGCTTGTGGCTAGGGCAAAACACCATATTGTTGTAGTTCACATCCCATTTCCTTAATACGAACTTTGCAGCAGATGAGCACATCGATAACCTTTACATGTGTTTGGAGAGAAGAATACCATGAGTGATGGCTAGTCAGTAGTAAATATTGCCCAAAAGGCATTCTTTATCCAAAGATAATGCTTTGTCATTTGTCACCTTAAGAAGTGCAGTTGCTGTAGAATGGTGGAGTCGAAATCCTGACTGAATACTTGAGAGCATATTGTTACCCAAAGAAAAAATTCAGAATTTGTTAGTGGGCCAATATTCTAGGATCTTAAGCCAGTCAGCACAGAGATAGTCCTATAGTTGTTCAGATACACAGGGTCATTTGATTGGATTAATGGCAGTGGGGGTGGCTAGGGCTCACCTAAGTGGTTGCAAAGGATAAGTGGAAAATGTAGCAAAAGGAAAAGCCAGGTGATATATCTTGGTTTTTAACCAATTTTGGATTAATTCTATCTGACTGAGCACATTTGATTGTATCTGTATTCAACAGTAGATTTGTAATAAAAATGAGGAGGTAATTTCACTGGGCCTTATGCACAATGCCAACGCACCACATAAGACTGGTGCACTGGCATCACTATGTCCAAAACCTGCAGAGTAGAGTCCATGCAGCATGCACCATCAGTGTGTGCAACAGGATCCATGCCTGAACCCCTAACCATGCAGAGAGCAGCGGGCCAAGGGCATGGCAGCATTACACGCCATGCACCAAGGAGGAGGGAGCAGGTTACAGCAGCCTGGACCCTGCCGTAACCCACTGCGCACTCCCCCCCAGACATGACCTGCTGGTCATGGTGCACACTGGCGATGAGCCGCCATGCTGCTCTAGCCCAATAAGCTACTGGAGTGGTGCCAGGGTGATGGAACTGGAGGTCACCAGTAGTGCAGAGCACAGTGCCCTGTGCCAGTGGGCCATGCTCTGGCCAGATACCTGGTACACAGGCATCCCCCCCACCAGAGACACAGCACCCCAACCCTGAAACAGCATCAGCCCGCAGCCCCCCCCGGAACACCATCATGCTTGCCCATCCAAGTGCCATCTGACATGGGCTGGTACACACTGCAGGTCCCCCCTCCCGGTACATCACTGCCCCTATTGCTGGTATGTGTTCCCCTCCCCCTCCCCCAGCACCGACATCCCAACCCCTATACCTGCCAGTCAGTGCTGCTCCTGAGATGGCCAGCAGCACAGCCATCCACTCAGAGCCACCATCCATCTGACATACGTGGACGCACATTGGCTGCATGTCCTTGCGTACAGCAGATGGCCGGCAGTTGTGATTGTGAGTGGAGGGCTGTGCTCCTGGCCATTCAGGAAGCGGCACCAACACACAGGTAAGGGGCTGGGGTGGTGTGGTGCCGCAGAAGGGGAGTGTTTGTGCCTTGGGGACAATGGCCGGCCGACATGCCACTTGGGGCAACCACGGGCAATTGTGGTCACCATTAGGAGGGGTACTGGGATGGGGTTGGGCTGCTGTGGTCTGGGGCATGGGGGGTTGGGTTGCCACTACAGGCAGTGGCCCAGCAGTGCGGTGGGCAGGTGGGGGCCACCATCCAACAGCCTGACACAGGGGCATGTGTGTGTGGGTATGGGTGCCTGCGGTGGGCATTCATGCAGCCGGACACATGCCTCACCACACAAGGGATCAACTTTCATCTCAGGGTGGGCATCTGATTGAATGCCCATCTGGGACAGAAACTCTGCCCCTAGCACCATGTGGAGTCTTGTGCATGGGGGGTGGAACCGTGGACAATTGCGCATCCATCGTGCATACCCCGGGTGAGCACCTGTCCGCAGATGCAGACCTATGCGGGAGGGATAAGCACCTCTGTTGCATAATTCCTGCCCATTTGTGCATAGGGGCCACTGTTTTTAGACAGATTGTGTTTTTTCTATGATGTTAAGAGATGCTTAGTGGTGTTACAGCAGTTGCATAACCAATTTGGTTTGTATTCCTTGTTTTTGTGAAATATGAATATCTTCTACAATCAGCTTTGGATTACAGTACATCTGCTGAATATGTTTACTTAAACTGGATGGGGAAGGGAAGAGCATTGTTTAGGTGCTTGGTTCCTGTGAGAAGATTCCTCCACACATTTCAAACTGCAATGCTCTGAGCAAGTTATTTCAAATATTTCAACTGCAGTAAATATTGCTGGGGAAAAATGACACAGGAATACATAAAACCCCATTCTGGCTTTTTTTTTTAATTCATCATCAAAATGAGATGATTGCATCAGACGTTGTATCTTATAACATGGGTTGGGATCAGTTGTGTTGTCACTTGCTGAGGTGCAGCACCTGACCATGTATTCAATTCACTCTTTAATCCACGGTTAGGGTTCCTGCACTCATTCTGTGGACTGGAATGCAGTGCTCTGTCCTTGCTCTGGAAATCCCTTCCTGTGTTAAGTGAGTGAGAGTCATGCGGCAACCACTGTGTCAATTCATTGCCATCCAGTAGAAAAGTACTGTGCAGGAATGGAAGTGAACTGCTCAGTGTTTGGGCAACTCACACTCAATAAGTGGCTTAATTTGCATTTTCTTGCCTGTGAGCCACCCTGCCAAAGAGTTCACAAGTTATGAACTGCTAACTGATCCCTACCCATGTTATAAAAGTGCAATAAGTCATGACAGGGTGTGGGGTTATAGGTATTTAATGCACACTTGGGGTGCTGGGAGGACAGTCAGCCTGTGGTTTCATGCCCCACAACACACCCCGGGTGTGCATTAAATGCCTATAACCCCACAACCTGTCATGTGTTATTGCTAACATACTTACCAGGAAGTATTTTTTATTGACGCATCTTAGTTTACTGGACAGCAGCAGTGCATTCCAATACAGCAGAGTGCATAAATGGTACACACTAGCATATGCCAGTTGCATGAAGGGGGTGTAGAAAAGAATGTAGCTGTGTTAAAATTGGAAAATGATTGCCTCATTGCATATTGTCATGGAGCCACTAGCAGACAACTGGCTTAACACACTTCACCTTTGCTCCCGACAGTCTGTTGTAAACACACCACAGGGTTGTTCCCTTACTGTCTCCCTTATGGGATTGTTAACGTAATACAAGGACTGGATATAGGAACTCCTTTTCACGTTAGACACTTCTGACCATGTCCCTGTATTAGAAGCAATCTCCATTTAATTGGGTGCATGTACATACTCTTAGAGGTGGAACACAGAGTTGCAAGTAAAATAAATTACCTGTAACTTCTTAAACTGCATATCACAGACAGATTAAATATAAAATATTTTGAATCTACACAAGGGACAAGATATACAAACAGTAAATGGGGATTATACAGTACACATTAGAGAACTGAATTCAAAACTATTAAAAAAAAACAAACTAAACTGAAATCTAGATTCTCACCAGTTTGCCTTAGAAAGAGGACTTTGCACATAACTTCCCTTCCTCCAGTGAGGACACACGTTAAATTGGGAGAAGGCCCTCTTTTTTAAATGCAGGATAAGACAGCAATCTCTAAGCATTGACCTTGACTTACAGATGTTTTGAGGTCTCTCTCTGACCTTCAAGCCCAATTATCATGCCTTACTTGCAGATGTTTCTCTCTCTCTCTCTCTCTCTCTCTCTCTCTGACCTTCAAACCCAATTATAAGACTGATTAAATGTTTATGAGCCTTGCAAGGCTCCTGATTGGCTATTAGATTGGTCATTTACCTCTTAGAAATTACTGATCCAGCTGCCAACTGATGTTGTGTGGTACATAGGCTCACGCTACATTGCTAAAACCTAAACGTAAGTAAAAAACAAAATGGCAAAAACAAAAGTTGTTCTTGCGATTATACTTAGAATTTCAATAATGACCTCACAGCCAGTCATTTCCTTGGATTAATGACCAGCTGGAAAAATGGTGGCCTGAGGTACAGCCTTGGGCCACTCATCCCTCCAGCCAGTTGTTAATCCCTTAGAACTGACCTGCTTCTCTGTCCTCATTGTTTAACTAACTCCCTGAGCCTAAGCATTCCAGGATATAGAACTTGGATTACACAGCTCCACAGGCCTGACTCATTCCATTTCCCTGGGTGATTTATCTACTTTTCTGAGGATAAGTGATTGTCCAAAGAAGCTGCTTCCCACTTCTTTGTTACTTTCTAGATGGTCACATACATTACTTTTTTGTTTGTTTATTTACTTTTGAGGACAACAGAAAGCATATCAATAGGTCCAACCATTAAACTGCCCACTCATATTTGAATTGAGTTGCCTGGTTATTGGCTAACTGCAGGACTGTAGCAGACATCCCTCTCGCAGAAGGTACCTCCCACTGTCTTTATTGTGCTACTTCTGACGGCTTTTCAAATAAAGGGAAACTGTCACCCCTTTTTGCATCTTATTATTTCTAGTTGAAAACCAACATTTTAAGCTTGCTTACTTTCTCCATAATGTGTTGATGTTGCTGGTTGTTTTATCTGCTTCCTTTCTTAGTAATACTTAAATGTGTGCTAATGGTTCAGTTATACCTGACCTTGTTTTGTTTCAAACCCTTGATATACTCTTATTGCATATTGTCTCAGAATTAAGAAAACTTCTAAAACAGTGAAGCCAATCATGATGTAATAGCCTCCTCTCTTCCCACTACATCATGAGTGGCTAGACGGTGTTGAGGGTGTTTCGAAGTCCAGGAAAGATGCAGTGAGAGTCAATAAATGAGTGTAAACAAACATGCTTTGAGGTAGCAACACCAGTATAGTGCAAGGGAAAGGGGAATTTGTTTAACCAGGAAAGGCACACTAAGCTGAAACATGTTTCTAGGTGCAACCTGTGAGCACAAGAAAGTTAAGTGACTTGCTCAGGGTCACACAGTATACAAGTGGGAGCTGATGGGATTCAAACCCAGGTCTCCAGCTCAGTACCCTTAACCACTACACTATATTGCCTCCTAGGTATGGTGGGGAGTCTGTTTTTTTTTTCACTTTTAAAAAGAAAAAAAGGAATCATAATTAAGCTACCAACAACATCAACGATTTCTCAGAATGTGACCAATCACAACATGTGTTTTTTTTAAACAAGAGACACTTTGAGACCTAAGGGGGTTGATGGTGTCCCTTTAACCCTTAGAATTCTGCGGGTGTATATATACGTCCAGAATCTATATATGTTCAAACATACTTAGCACTCAAAGAGGTCCCTAAGGGTTTATTACAAAGGTACTTAAAACAATCTTTCCCCACTTACAACAGAACTAGGTTACCTGAACCCTTATGTATGCAGCATTTTAACACAAAGAAACCAATCCTAAGAACTAAAAAAAAACAATATTTACTGTACATCTATGTGGAGTAATCCATCAGAGATAGCATGATGCATTTAAATGGGGCCAACACAAACGCTATCTACAGATATTATAGTGCACTACACACATTCCTTTGGCAGGTGTTTTACCAGGCAAAAGGACCTGCATGGGCCAAAAATATTTTGTGGTATACCATAACAGTTCTGTGCAACAGCTACGGTATATTGTACAATTAAAGGTTCAATAACATACAGAGTTTTGGGGTTATTGCATGATTTCCATCCCACAGTACAGTATATAAATTATCAGTTTTATGTAAATATGTTCTCGGACACCACACTTCGAGTTGTTACAGTAGTTTAATTAACGGTCATAATTTTTTGTTGGTTCCATGTCATATTAATGATCACAAAACAGCTATCACTACTATGGCGAGTGTATATCACCGAAAAGTAAATTGGTGATATACACTTAATGGCCCCCCGCTTCCCCCTGAATTAGGATTCTCAACTCCAGGGGGGTGCATGTTGGAGAGGGGGTAAAATCCAGATCTCGCAAAAAATTAAGTGCTGCAGCTCGCAGCTGCTGCAAAATGTAACATGCTCCAGGTCTCGAACCCAGTACTTGCTCTGCCAGAGCTAGCCTCCCACACCACCAGGCCACATGGCTAGCTCGGCAGCAGCATGTACACCAGTGCCTGAAAACCCCTTTCCAGTCCCTCCCCTTCTCCTCGCTATTCCACCCTTCCATTCACCCTTCCCCCTGGTCACTATTCCATACCCTCACTATTCTGCAGGGTAGCCCACAATAAAAGTGCCCAAAATGAGTCGCTATAGTTCTAGTCACTCATTTTGGGTCTCTTTTATGATGTGATACCGTTTTTATCCACGGATAACCATGGCTTTATTCTGTGTTACAATCTCCCAGTTGACATTTTCTGTTACAACATGGGAGGTTGTAATCAGTGCCTGCCAAGCAAGCTCCTCCTTGGAGCATAGTCTGTGAGTGGGTGGGCCAAATAGCTCAACTAACATGGTAGCCCCATTCCTCCATGACCAAACACTGGCACTCACCCCTTGCCAGAGCCTCACATTCTCAATAGAGGTAATTTTTAAACAATTTTAAATATCTCTCACTCTTTCCTCCTGCCATCATAATGTCACAAATCTATCTGGTTGATCCTGCCCTTTGTACCCCTTGAGTGGGGCTTCCATGCACGGTGTCAGAGTTACTGTAGCACTCTGGACAAATGAACGCTGTCAGCCTTTCGCTGTAACTTCAGAGTATAAAGAGGAAGCTGTCAGCAACAAACTTTTCTAGTACAAAATGCATAAATACCACTAAAACCTCACAGAAGTGCTTAGCTTGTATTGTTTTTATAAAAATTACTTTCCACTCAATCCACTCCAAATGCTGGCTTCACGTGGGCATGAACCAAAGTGGCACAGAGCTAGAAGAAGCTTGTTCATGACCCTGTCCCTGATACTACTTTGGGCTCCGACAGACACAAAAATCAAGAAAAAAAGAAATGCCTGAACTAGGAAGGAGTCACAGGCTGTGAGTGTGTGTGTGTGTGTGTGTGTGTGTGTGTTTGTGTGTGTGTGACAGTGACAGAACTGCTGCACTAGCTCAAGTGTGCTAAGTAAAAAATGATGACCATCACTAAGTAAAATATATATGGTGGTAGAAACTTGAATTTTACACACACCCTTGTGTGGATGCTTTATAAACCCCTTAGGCTTCGTCCTCAGGGTTTATGTAGCATCTCGCACCTTGGGTATGTGTAAAATTCTGGTTACACACACCCACCCATACATTATTCTATATTTCTCATGCAGCATTCATGGGGTATAATAACTGCAAACCAAAGATGAATGGTTCTTGTACCCTAAGAATGTAAACATGAGTACTCTTACAAGAATATGAGGGGTCTCCAAGGATGTAATAATATATTATTGCTCAAGGGTGATCAGTAATACAATATATTAACAATTTAAAAAACCTCCCCTGAACAAACCCATTTCCAGGGCAACTTGTCGTGAGACTCTCTTTAAAGTGTCAGAGTGTCTCAGGCACAGATGAAAGGAGTGTTCCAGTTGGTTGAGAGTGCTGCCTTGAGCTAAAGGAAAGGCAACAGATCCTGCTAGAAATCTTGCTATACAGCTGGCCAGGAGACTTTTTTTTATTGATTTAGTAAATGTTAACTGTAAGAACAGGTAGTGTACAACCAAGAATGGCAAAGAGCACATCTTTGAAACAGCATACAGATAACTTACCAAGGTTACGTTTGCATAATGGCTATGGGAACTGTTCCCTTCCCATAATGTTTTGTTTTTTTAGTTAATAAAATACCATCTAAAAATGAAACACTATTTCAAGTAGACAATTTAGCTTTAATATCAGCATTTCTAATTTTGTGATTACAAGTCTCAACATTATGAATAGAGCTGCTCGAAATTTGAAAACCTAGTTGTGTACAATTTTTGCAAAATGCAGTTTTCTTGCAATTTCATAGTCTTGTGTGTATAATTGCACTCACATATTTTGCAAATTACAGTAAAAATTCTGAACTGTGCATTTTTAAAAAGAAGTGCTACATACTCAGATGTTACTGTGCACTACCCAATGGCTGCAAGGACCGCTTTGCAGCACAGTTCAAACTTGCACCCCTTTTGGCTATACACAAAGGGTTCACAAGGTATGCCCCGCACTGGTACAATGGACATTGCATTGAAACAGGGGAATGGGGCAGGGGGCAGCACATTAATGAAGCACTGTACTATGCTCAGTTACTTCCTGGCCCGAAATCAATTACTGTGTTTCAATGTGCCTTGCTTGTATTAGCATGCTAAGACTCCACCATCTGACTGAGTGGTGGTAACATGGGACTGGGATAGGCTAGGGACCAAGAATGTGTACACACCACATGGAGAAATGGAGAAAGGGAGGGGGCCAGGGATGGCAGTGACTAGAAGAATCAGTTAGGGGTCACCGCACCACTAGTGGCAAACTTTGAGGGACGTAAAAAATTAAAAACAGGATCACCAGCAAGCAACCATAAGGTACAGGGTTGGAGGAGATGACTGAGGTATTAGTACCTCTTGCCACAGACACTTGGGAATGACATCATACCATACAACTGGAACTATGCCAGACCCAAATGTCAGGAGGTGCAATAGTTTCAGTGTTAGAGGTCACAGACCTCTTTTGAGATCACAAACATTTATCGACCCCCACTTGCACTGTGACTTAGCTGCTGTGGGAGACTTCTCCTCTAGCTGCTAATGAGGGCTTTGCAATTCACAGTTCTTGGGGGGGGGGGGGTTGCAGGGAGCCTTTGTGAGTCCCCACACCCTGACTGTGACTGTGTATGTATCAGACCCTTGAGGTTTGAAAAATGCAATGTTGGGACAAAAACCGAGCACTTTCTAGTGTTTTACACTTAAAACTTCCAAACTCTGGGTTTTAAGAAGAGTCATTTGAACAAGAAGGAGCACTTTTGTATTCTCTGCTCATAAACATTCAAAACTACTAATTTTCTTAAAAAAAGGGAGGGTTTCAAAATGTGCAATTTTTCTTGGTAAAAAGTGGCACTCTTTCATGAATCTTGCATAAATAAGCAGTGTCAGTGGCTCAGTAGGTAGCACACTCGCCTCTGAGGCTAGGAGATCACAGGGCTGTGAGTTCAGTTCCCACATCTGCCACTTGGGTTAATATCCCAGTACTGACACTGTAGTGCAGCATGAGAGGGGTGCTGCACTTCTGAGGTGCCGTCTTTCGGATGAGACGTTAAACCGAGGTCCCATCTGCCTGGATTGGTGGTAGTTCAGGTGGATGTTAAAAATCCCATGGCACTTATCGAAAAAGAGTAGGGGAATTTTTTATTTGAAAATAAACCATACATCAATAAAGAAGACAACATAAAAAAAACAGTAGGAAAAAAGTGGAACAACATAATTCATGAACAGAAATCATAATTCTTAAAGAACTGTAATACATTCAGGCAGAAAGTACTTTACAGTATTCATAAAAGCCAAATAATATTCTTCCAATAACTAAGAAAAACTTGGTTATACAAGGTACGATGTTCAAAACTCTTTTGCTTTCCCAACGCTAGTTCTATACGGTTAAGAATAACACTATTAGGAAGAAGGGTGTGTTGCAAGGAGAACTGACATCTGGCTTGCCATAAATGATATTTAATACATGCAAAAATCACATTCAATGTACTTGAATCATACCTCCTTCGAAAACCTGAATAATCCCCCAAAATCAAGCTCTGATATGTAATGTGTCTCAACACACTCCAGCCCCACTGAATGGCCAAGTCTGACCAAAAGGAAATAACATAGGGACAGAGTAAAAAGAAATGTTCTAATGTTTCAATCTGTTCAACACAACCCGGTCTAAGACACACTCTGTCTGTAATCGGTTTATGTTTTAGGTTACTCCGGACACCCAGCTTCCCATGACAAAAAAGCCATTGTACATCCCACATACTAGGAGGTATCCTATGGTCCATTAAGAGCCAAGGGCTCAAGTAGAGTTTAGTAGGGTACAAAAAGGGAAATCCACTTAAACATAGAAATAATTCTCAAAATTTCCAAATAAAGTCTTTTCTAGGAACCTTATGTAATTGTGCCTCACCCAATTTCCATTCCGTAGTTTCCTAACTGCTGAGTCCGCATAGGAAGGCGCAGCAGATGCCATATTCTTTTTAGGAACACCCCCACCTTCCCAATGGGACAAAAAAGAAGAAAATAACAACTGAGTCCATGCCGACCAGGCATGATCCTGAGGCTTGACCTCTGTTTGAAAAGAAGCAATCATGAAAAAGGAGTGATAAAAGACAACAGGGTTTATCATCCCTAATCCCCCTTGATTCAGCTTCAAGTAAGTAAAAGCACGTTTAATCGGGTTCAATCGACTGCCCCACACCATTTGAAAAAAACAACTATATAATCTGGTTTCTAAAGAAATTGGCACCGGAAAAACTGAGCAGACATGTAAAAAAAATGGGCAATAAAAATTTTTTAATAATTAACACCCGCTTCTTTTTTGAGAATCCCGAGGATTTCCATTGTTGTACTTTACGTTCTCCTGCAACAAGACACTTCTCCCAATTAAAAAAGGCTAAATCCTCTTTTCCAAAAATAAGACCTAAAATGGTGAGGGAATCAGAAACTAAGATACCCCCAACATCATGAAGACCTGGAGCATCTCCAATTGCCAAACATTTACATTTCCCAATATTTAGCTTGGTGCCATTTAGGGCAGAGAAATGGGCAACCACTTGTAGTGCCTCTAATCCAGAAGGGGCATCTACCACCAATAAACATATATCATCCGCATATGCAGAAATTTTTGAGCAGGTAAAGTAAGTGAAGGATAAACCCTGAATCGACTCTGTTATTTTCAATCTCCATAAAAGGGGTCCAATACAAAGCATACAACAAAGGGCTGACAGGACAACCCTGCCGAACCCTGCGCAGCAACAGAAGTTCTGAACCTAAATAATTATTAATAAGTGGGCAAGAGCCGGCCTGGGAGTATAAAGTGTTAAGAAACTGGATAAAGGCCCTCGGGAACCCATATTTACATAATACTTGAAAAAGAAAAGCATGTGACACGGAATCAAAAGCTTTTGCTTGATCCAGAGCCAAAATAAAACCTGATAGCTTTTATTGAGATCCAAATTCACACACATCTCTCAGGAGTTTTAAATTCTGTTGAATCGAACGGTGAGGGATAGAACACGTCTGTGCCGGATGAAGCACCCCTTGTGCTACCACTTGAAGCCGTTTATACAATATGGTAGAAAGAATCTTGTAATCAGTATTGAGGAGGCTAATGGGCCTCCAATTACCAAAATCCGAAGCATCCCCGGTTTTAAAATAAACGTTAAAATGGCCAAATTAAACTTGAATCGCCAAAACCAAATGAAGAATATCATTATAGATCATGGTCAATATGACACACATATCCTCCAAAAAACTTTATAAAATTCATTCGTTAGTCCATCTTCACCTGGTGAAACCCTAAGCGGAGTGAGCAAATGACTGCCTGCACCTCCAGTGGGGTAATGGGCCCTGTAATAGATCAGCATCTGCTTGGGAAATAGCAGGGACTGGAAAATGCAAACATCATCCCAAGACGCAGTCGGAATAAATTCCACACCAAACTGTGAGGACACCTGACTTTCAGCAACCGCCAGCATTTCTGCTAAAGAAGTTTTCAAATGTCCAAAGGAATCCCGAAGCCCTGTCATAAGCCTCTTCTCAATCTTATGTTTACACGTCATGTACGGGTCCTGAAAGGGCTGTTGTTGGGTACCAAACTTCAGTCCAGCATGAAGCGAAGCAGCCCTCTGGTATTGATACTGAAGCATATTTTGCTTAGCAAACTTCATCTGAGACTGAACCTCCAAATCCCGAGACCAGGGATGTGACTGTAATTTGTAATATTGATTCCTGAAATCTAAATATTGTAAGTATTCAAGAACATTTGCCACTATAAGCAATAAAAAACTTTAGTGCAAACTTGGTGTCTGTCCACCATGTAATCCAATCAGAAAAACACAGCCACCGATTTCCTAAGGATTATAAAATCCTTCAGCTGTGCCAAAAAAACTGCCTCAGACAATAAGAGGGAATTCAACATCCATCTACTGGCAAAAGCAGGAAAAAAGCAGGAATTTGATGTAAACTAAGTTACCATATAATACCCTATGGTCCGAAAAATCGCAAGGCAGAACTGAACAAACCAAAGGGACTAAATATTGAGAAAGAAAAAGGTAATCAATTCTAGTTTGAAAAGAAGCCCTTCTATAAGTAAAGCCAGTAGAGGTATGTAATCCTCTAAAAGCATCTTTCAGCTTAGCCACCTCTACCGTCTGTGAAAGAGCATGAGCATCACAGTACGTTTTTTGCTGAATATCATTTTTAATTCGAATATCCAAACTACAATTCATATCCCCCCCAAACCACATGTTTAGAGGTGAATAAATAAGGTTTTAGTTGGTTAAATAAAGCAATACGAGATGTCTTCATTTGAGGAGCATAGGTATTAATCAGTCTGAAACTAAATCCGTGCAATAAGCAGTCCAAAAGTAACACTCGGCCAGACTGAACGTCTACCAACCGTGTGACGCGAACAGAAGGGTGTGAAAACAGAATGCCCACCCCATCCGCAGCATCTTCCCAAACCACCAAAAGGAAGGGTCATCCCACCAGAGTTTTTAACTTGAGTCACCTCAAGCAGAGAAGACAAATGCGCTTCTGTAGAAAGATGACATCGACATTGAAATCCCTACACTGCTGCAGGCAACAACGTCTCCTGTAGCTTTTTATGCTACAGCAATTAAGAGATACAATATTCAAACAGGCCATAAAACACAAAGGTTATTAATTCAGGGTTTATCTTGTTTTCGCTTTCTACCCTTTTTCTTTTTCCCCTCCAACAACTCTGTTCCCCCATCATCCTCAATTTCTATGCTAGAAGTATCATCAGATTTTAGCAGCTCAGTGCCTACCTCACCCTCGAGGTCCGATAATGCTGAAAAGGAATTCTGAATAAGGCAGACCCCTCCCATCCCCACCGTACGACTGCTAGCTCGTGTAACCCTCCGAGGAGTTTGGAAAGGAAAGTCTGAAGCAGGCACCACCACAAGATCCTCTACAGGAGGATATAAAACAGGGGGCTCTGAGCTATGTGAAAGGGGGGTGGGAGATCTGAAGTCTGTTGTGGAACCAAAATTGCAGATTGATCCCCAATATTTTCCACTTCACAATGATTTTCAACTGGGACTTCAGGGACCATCGCCTGACCTCTACCAGCAGAAGGAGTACACTCCCTACCCTGAGGAGGGGCCGGATGAGACTGACCTCTACCCTGAGCCTGGGATATCAAGTCTTCTTTATTCAAACCCCCCTGTCTATTCTGGTCTGCCCAAGGACATTGATGATATGCATGGCCAGACTCTCACATAGATTACATCAAACACATTTCTACAAACCTCGCTATCATGATCAAATTCCCACATAGTGCACATTTAACTTGTCACATGCACTGCTTAAATGCCGGTTACCACACCGATAGCATGCTTTAGGTTGTCCCAGATAAAAACACACTCCCAGTCTTTACCTAAGAAAAGCTATTTGGAACATGTAGACTTCATTATTTATCACATGTAATTTAACCTTAAACGCCATGCCCCAGTCCAAATCCCTTCAGTATCTAGAATTGTCTCTGGAGGGCCCAGAACCATGCATTTGTGTTCCAACCAATACAAAATATCCCCCACATTAACCCCCTCATTTCTAAACATCACGTTAATAGTTTTGAATAAAGGTTTAGTGATGGGAATAGCCCAGAAAGGTAGCCATAGGGGCAAGGACTTACAACTTTCATATTTCTGCCAGAACTTATCCAAACCAGCCACCTGTTTGAAGCTAACATCAAACATATCCTCCCCCCGAATATTAATCAAAGCATAAATATCTACAGGCAGAAATTGCATGGAGTCCAGTAACAGTTTTCTTGCCACATAAAGCCGATCCGGGTGTTCAGGTAAACCACCCCTATAACAGAGACCGACCGCATTCCTTCTCGGGGCCTGTTCCAATTTATTGTGTTTGAAAAGGTCTGCAAAATGAGGACCCTTCCTAGTCTCATGCTCTTCTTGCAACTGCGCAGAGGGACGCCCCAATGAAATATCCGCCCCAGCCCCCAGAATACCAGCAGAGTGAGAGCTCCCATGTTTTTCTGAAGACTGTCCCAACTCAGACTGAGTACCCAAAAAAGGCAACTCACCCTCCTTCGCAATCTTTCGAGTAGGACCCGATTCCTTCGGTGAAAAGGACAGCCAGGTAGGATCCGGAGTCCATCTCCCATTCGGTTGTTGAATCCACCCAGCCTGTGATAACGAAACATCCTCGGACCAGTCTGCAGAGGGAACTGTCTCCATTCTCGCCCCACCAGTGCATCTCTCCTCCACAACCGACTCCACCACTTCCTCCGCCACTGACGCTATCCTCGCGATAGCAGAGGGCTCTGACTGCTCTGCAGTCCGTGAAAGCCGCAACACAATGGGACCGCAATCCTCACCAAGCACCTTCCCGAAGAAGCTAAATGGTAACGCATCCTGCCACACCGCCTCCCGGAACCAAAACATCCTCCTCCTCACAACTCCCGACTGCACACTGAGAAGCCTGCTCTCTCCAGAAGACAACTCTGTGGTGCCCAGTAGTCATGGCCACCATAGGCTCAGGAAGCCCCTCTGCAGAGCCACTGTCTGCACGCCCTCCTCCATAGCAACCACACCAGACTGCGTAGTAGGGAATTTCCCGTGTCCTGGCAAATTTCCCTTATTCATTAAGAATACCACCAACAGCTTAATCTGGTTCAAGGTCAGTTGGCATTCATCTGTATCCCCCTCCCCCGGGTCATGCCTGAAAATAGGCAGGATTTGTCTAGTGCACTTACCTGGTCAACAAAAGCTAAATAAAAAAAGTTCCGAATTGCAAACTTTTTACAAACTGGGTTTTTAAAAATGCTCAATTAGGACAAAATCCACCACTGGTGACTGCAAAATGTCCATGCAGTTTCATGAAATTGTCAGTTTTACTCTGTGTTATGGGTGTAATTTATTGTTTGACATACACTAGTTATGGAAATCAAAGAAAGGACATGAGATCTGAAACACTGGTGATTTAATTCCAATAGTGGGTCTTGTGTACTTGTTTTCTCAGCATGAGTGAAGAATGCTCTTTGGCTCAACAGCCAAGACAAAAGCTGTCCCGAGCCCGAACAAGATCATAGGTGCCGATGGGTCCTTACTGCAAGTTACAGATTCTGTCAAGTACCTGGGGGTGACACTTGACCCTTAACTGGATCTGAATTTGCACATAAGCAACAAATGCAAGGCCTCCAACTGCAAACTGGGCCTTGCATACAGAGCGAAAAACTGCCTCACCCCTGCCGCCCGACTCGCCTTAGCCAGGGGAGTCCTCCTACCCATGCTCTGCTATGGACTTGTCACCTTTGCCTACGTGGCTAAAACTAGTCTCGCAAAATGGGACATTGCATATAACAGCGTATGTCGCTTTGCGCTCTCAGTTCCCTGCCTTACCCACTGCTCTGAGCTCTACTCCTGGCTTGAGTGGCTCCCACTGGAAAAGCACCATTCCTATGTCTTGGGCAATTTCATTGATAATGTCGTTAGGTCTGCCACCCCCTTAGCCCTCGCTTAATCTCTCATTCCAGCTAACCCCATCTACCATCTGAGATCCAGCGACTCTTAGGCCCTACTGGTGCCCAAGACTCACACCCAAATGGGTGACCGGGCCTTCACTGCGTACGCGCCCAGGTTGTGGAACTCCCTTCCCTCAAGCACGCACTCCTCCCCCTCCCACCGTGGCTTTAAAGCCTCCCTCTGGGGCTTTCTCAAATCGGCCTCCACCTGCCTATGCACTAGACGAACCCACCCGACCTCTGTTGCTCTGACTGGCTGAGTCGCTACCAAACTTATCTTGCTATGGCAGTGGTCCACTGCACCTTTATTCCACTACCGAGCTAGAGACCAGCTAGATAGATTAATCCACTTTAGGCCCAACTGGTCAATCAGCGTGTGCATAGTTAATGTCCTTACTTCTGGACTATGCACTGGGCCTCCTTCCCCCCCTTGTTTGTTTCTTCTCTGCCTACCTACAAGTTTTTATTGAGTTGCTGCCTAACATAGCGATCCCTGCCTATCCTGAGACTACTCTAATGTTATCCTACCTGCTGTCTGCAGTGTTAAAATCCTGCTGTCTTCTTGTACTGACCTTATTGTTTGATGCACTTTAAATGTTACCTTACTTGTTTTGCCTGTTCATGAATGTTCCATTGTAATCTCCCAGGTCGCACCTGAAATAAGGCACTTGGTTGTCTAATGTGCTCACCCGGTTAACAAAAGCAAATAAATAAATAAATAATTAAAACGGAAAACTAATTCTGTAAGGTAGGCTCTAGATACACACATGTTTACATTACTGGTAATGGACTGGGAAGAGCTGGTGTAAAAGCACTGCTGCCAGTATCAATGGCAGGAAAGGAGTACGAATTTGTTTTTGCCTTTTATATAAACTGTATCCTTAAATACTTTACAGTCCTGAGGGTGGGGCAGAGAATGTTGCTTCCATTTCAGTGTGAAGGGAGATCCAAATAATAGAGATAATTTGGCATTACAGAGAGAACACCAGAGAGACAGACAGACAGAAAGAAAAAAGGTTAAAGCACAGGGAGGCTCAGTGATTTGCTCCAGACACATACTGCAGCAAGTGTCAGCTGTGGGATTTAAACCTGGGTCTCCAAGTTCACAGCTGTGTACTCTGGCCACTATGCCCTTTTCCTTTGACTCTACTGTAAACATTGCAAGGATTGCGCAGAACTCTGAATTTTGTTACAAGATGTAACTTTTTGGGGGAAGTTTGTGTCTATGCCCTTGTTGTCATCTGTTTATAAATGGTGTTTTTATTTTCTGCCTTTTTTCTTGCCCTGTGTTTTTGATGCACATAAAAATCATATTTTAACTGGTTTGCCGTTGTGGGCATGGTCGCCCCACGACGCCATGCTTTGCCGGACACTCCTTCTGTGTGTGCAGCACATTGACCACTTTACGGTTACTTTCAAACCACGTACTGCCTACGCAGGGATGTGATGCACCATTCTGATGTATTGTATGTCGTGCATGCGCCTACAGCATCCCGCGTGTATGGCATATGCAGGCACGCCCCTGTGTGACCGTGTATCCTCCATGGCATGCTGCTGCACTTGGTATGGCTATGCACACCCCTACACATGGTTCGTGCATACCGCATGGTGGATGCATACGCTGCTTTGGCACGTATGTGCCTCTGTGTGGGACTTAAGCACCATGCATAGGGTCACAGAAGCCTTTGGGAATAGGGCCCAGTATGAATTCAGTACGTAAAGTCAGAATAACCCTGAGGGATGGGATTTTCAAATATTACTAGTGGTGGCCATCTGTAATAACTTGAATCATTAGTTATATAATTAGTATTAAAAGCTGTTTTAGAACATCTGAGAGAAATGAAAATATACTCATGATAAATCTAACTGTATCAGAAATATTACAAAATGCTAAAAGAAAATATAATAACTTTTTTGGCAACTAACAAATTCTGCAGCTGTAAGCAATTTTACATCCTTACAGCAACATCTTTAATATAGTAATAGTAATATATATGATATACTGGACATTATACATAAAACATGTATATAGTGGTGTACACCAGGATACAATGGTCTTAGCTCAGTTTCTGCCAGTGACATGCTGCAGAATACTGCAGAAACACAATGTAATCCAATGCCGATCACTCCAACTTGTCATAAAGGACCATGTGACATGATTGTCACAGAGTACTGCATCTCGACCGATGTCTCTATACATCAAAAGGAGTGCTTTCTCTTTGTAAACATATAGTACTGACCAAAGCAAACGCAGGAGCTAGTGTACTAGCTACATTTTTCTGCAGCTGGTTACTGTCAAACAATATTCATCAGCCTCCTTTAGCAAATCACCACATTTTATTACCATAATCACAACATTGCGTAACTGTTCAGTGTTATGCCTGTTATGCCCCCCTTCCCCGTTCCTGCTTCTGACAATAGGAGTTACAAAATAAAGTCTCCCCTTTGCTGATGACATTGTAGGGGGATCCAATGTAATGAACAGACATGGGGTACTGGCCCACGATATCAGGGCTCTGATTGTCCCCCTACTGTTACTTTGAAAAAAAGATCATAGTAGCATGGTTGGATAAAAAGGCTAGTGGATGGACTCACTACTACTGCCTACACAGTATTGCTTCAGCTCCACCTTCATGTCTACAGCCCAGGTCACCAGGGGCCAGGTGAGCATTGGTGAATGCAGCTTCCTGTCCATAAGGACTGCGACATTCAGGCCTGCACTGCAGCCTTCTGGCAGACTTTGACCAGGATCTGGGCTTGAGACATGAACTTGGGCCTACCCTCAAGGAATCCGGATATTTTACAGTTGAACCACGAAGGAGGCCCATTTCACTTTTCTTTTAATCATTTATACTTCCTGTGTATTTTGATGCTGCTGAGATCTATTGATAAGCAAACCTTCCTGGCCGTGCTGGAGCCTCTCTTCCACTCTTTCTGCTGCTTTGCTTCCAACTCTCCTCCACTTACTCACCAGAGTCACCACCACCAATCCCTCTTCCTGCCATCTTTGTACTCCCATTGTCTACTTCATTGTACTTCCTTTCTATTTAAACACTGGTTCGCCTCTCTTCATCCCTACCTCAGCCATTTGCTATCCTCCCTAGCTCTTTCAAATTATTTCTTTCTTTTCCTGACTCTCATAGCCTCTCTGTCCTTGCCTGCCAGACTTTTTCTAGACAATCTCCTTCCTGTTCCAGCCCTCAGGAGTCTGGGACAAACTTCCCACCTCCCTTTGCTTTTCCACCTCCTATCTATCTCTCAAGTACTCACTGCTACACTTTATTTCTCCCTGCTACTTCTTCCGCTAGTCTCCCCTTATTCCAACCACTCTCTGTCCTTCCACCCCTTTGTGCCTGTCACCCCCATAATCTGGAATTCAACTAGCTTTGCATTTCTGCCTTACAACTTATGTACAGTTCATTGTTTTTGGCCTTCCTTATCCCTCTGTGTATAACTAGACCTGCCCATGGGCACTGCTGTATAATATCATTAACACAGTACCCTCTTAACCCTATTATTTCTTGTATCTGTACTCAGGACTGTGTTCTTTATGTATTGCATTATTGTACTTGTTCAATGTTACTTTGTACCCCCTTGCACCCCCCAGACTGCACCTGGAAATGAGCCTTCTCACCTTGCTATTCCTTTTCCAGTTACCAATTTTAAAATAAATAAAATAAAAATTATTACCTCTGTTTAATGCATTTTAAAGGAACCTATTTTTATTTTCTGCACATGAAAAAAATATGGTAACTTTCTCCATTTTGATGTTAAATCCATGCCCTGCTGCCCTTTAAACCTATGTTGTCATTTTGTGTTCATGCCCTCTGTCTTACATGGCTTTGTGCAGTCATTGGTCATGAATTTACATTACCAGTAATGAAAACCAGCAAAGCAAGAAATCAACAGCACGCCAAGTCTGGAGAAGCACCAACGATGAACAATACCAGCGGACCTGACAAGGCTCCATCTGACTGAAGCAGCAGTGCACCAGCATTTGTTGCCTTTTTACTTACTCTTTTCTCTCCCCCCCACCCGTCCCAGTCAGCCCATGTTCTCGCTGGCCCTCCCAGCCCCATCATCCTGACTTCTCCCAAATCTTACCTCTCTCCTGGAGTTTTCCACTGTGCCCTTCAATGGCGGGGGAGGTGGGAAGTCCCTCTACCTGCCAGGACTTCAATTCTGGAGTACAGGGACACCCGAGTTAGTGGGTGCAGGGCATGCAGAGGCCGGTGGTCATCCAGCATGACCAGGACTATTTTTATGGTTTTCCTCCTTGGGGACATGATGTGCGCTGACGTCAAGACAGGTGCGCCGACGTCTGCCATGTCCCCCCACCTCCTTAAGCTCGTGCTGTCTTTCCCCCGGCTTCCACCAGTGGCTAGTACAGTGCCGAGCTCATCCTCCCCCTCCCCCAAGAGAAGGAGAGCAGTCCTTGGGATACTTGATCTTTCTCTCCCTAGTCAACCCTCTGACTCCCTGGGTCATTAGTGTTGCAAGTGGTAGCATTACTGCTGTGCCAGCGGGCCGGCCTAGGGCACCTGCATCTGTAATGGGTTTGTATTAGTGCTTTTTGCATTGTCACCACAGCCTGCAGAACTGAATGCAATTACTTGCAGAAGTGCTTTGAAGTTGTATTTTTCATCACTGGTACCAGTGCCTCTCCAGACTTGGAGTGCTGCTCATGTCTTGCTTTGCTGCATTGCCTTAGGGATGCTCCTTCTCTCAGTGGCACCCCAGATCCTGCACTGGAGAGTGCATGCTCTCCTGAACTGCCCAGTAATGAAGACCATGTTGAGCCACTGCAGTGCTCTATTTGCTAGCCCAGAAGCCTGGAGTAGGTTAACATCTAATTGGAGACCCACTGCTGATCATTACCCCTCTTTGAAATCCTTAATTAAATAGGGTAGTTCTCTGTTGAAGCCTCCAAAGCCCTGCTGTGTTTTAATAGCTTGGGCACAGGTTGGAAATATCCCTCTGATGTGTTGTCACTCCTACTGCATACTTCTCTGTAGAATTCTGAAGCAATGATGACAATAATCGTATAATAATTATATTTTAAATATTTGTTTTCTAAGCAATGCATGTTACATTCCCTGTACTGTATGATTGTATGTTTTTATATATTATTACTGAATGCTTGTATAATTGAAATGCCTAGCTTGACCAACAGATGCCATTGTGCTGTGACTGAGCCTAAATTGCCCATTCCTAAGGCATTTATAAATATAAAAGATCCAGTGAGAATGGGGGTGCAAAATGTTGGGGTTCTTGTGGGCTCTGTGTTTTTTAACTTTTGCTGAGATCTTCATACATCTAATAAACACATTTTTAATATCAGCTGCTTGTCGTGAGGACTTGTGTTCTAAGTATGTGTGTCGGGTCTTCTGTGTTGCAAAGCAGTGGTTTTAAGACCCAAGGCACCAGTGCACATGTAAGCTGCCCTGAATTGATTTCAGTACTCTAATAAACATTATCAGTGACACGTACTATTAAATGTAAGCCGTCACAGACACTGTCAGACTGAAAGGCTGTGGAGGCAGATAATGACAAAGTACAAGTCTGCACCATTTAATCATGTGAGAAATATAAAACAGAGGACAAATCCACTTAAAATAGGGTAAAACTGAACTGGAGAACAAAATGAGTAAACAGCTCACAAAACTATTGAGCAATATAAGTTAATTATGAAAGAATCCAGATAAGTAATAAAATTATCTCACAGCCTTATATAAACAAATAAGTTGCTTAATTCTTGTCCAAGGAAGGCATCAACAGCTTTGCTTTGTTTTCCTCCAAGATTTGTTTTTGTAGATTTGAAACTGCTGTTAGTCTTTGACTGGGCACACAACTCACAAGTATACCACCCACTTAGATACATACAGTCCAGTAGCTGCTTTCATCTTGGTTTTTCTATAAGCAGTTCATGTGAACCCATATGTGCTTCAGAGTTAATTTACTTGTTACTGTAGGTAAGTATTTATTTATTAATAATTTTGTCCAGCAAATTTTGTGAATAGCCCTACGATACAAGACATCACGTTTTGGTGAGGTCCATGGGTGACAGCAGGTTGAGACATCGTTATATGGATTACATTTCAGCACTGTACAACCAGCAAATGCTACAGACACATCTGTTATAGAACATCATGTTCAGGGGCTATAGGATGTTAGCATAGGATCACACCTTGAAAAAAGTACAGTCATTTGAAGGAGTCAATAATTTTTATTTTAAGGTGTGATAGTTGATGTTTGTTTTAGCTGAATGGAAAGCTCACATCAAGTGTGTGTGTTCAGCTATGAATGCAAAATAACATCTGTCAGTGTCTCTCTTATAAAGACTGTATCCTTCATGACTGAATTTAACATACTTTATTACTAGCTTACATTTGCAGACTCATCATTGTCAATTGTATGACTCAATGGTCTGGCTTTCTTTATGTACCAGAAGATTGTACCAAATATTTATGTATATAAACTTCTGAGTGGTAAATCCCCGTCTTATATAGTTAACTTAATCCAGACACAGAACAGTTGATATAATCTATGTTCAATTTTTTTCAACCATTTTTATGCTGGCTGCTGTAGGTGGGGTATTACCCCAACTCAGTCCAGCCGGCATCCCCCAACAGCTGCCTCAGACTGGAGGCCTGTAGATTACTCCTATGGCAGGGCTTTCTCTTGTGAGAGAGAGAGAGAGAGACAAAGGTCAACAAAGTGTGTCTCAAGACTGCTGCGGTGTCTTTCGGCGTAGGAGTCAGAAGCATCACAATGTGGCGCTGCACAGGGTGTTTCCTCATGTTAGTGTTTTCCCCTAAGGAATGGTATGCAATGATGTCACCATGAGGGTGTGTGTGCTTCCACACATGCCCCATAGATGTATGCCACTGCCTTCCTGCTCAGTACATGGTTCCTGGCCAGTAGTGCATCCAGCCTCTGTTGGGAGTCACCCAAATGCCAGACTCCATGAGCCCTCCCCCCACAGGGTGGAAACCAGTCCCTGGGATGCTCAACTAACCTCCCCTGGCTGACCCTCTGACACACTGGGTTCGATCCCAAACCCCAGTCATCAGCAGTGCAAGCAGCAGCACTACCACAGTGCTGGAAGGCCTGCTAGCTACGTTCAAATTTACTTTTCTTTGTTTCAATATCTAAACTTTGCACCGAAGTTGGGTCTTTGTCTCTTCCATTTTTTGTCCCTCGTGTTTGGTTTCAGAGCCAGAGAATTAAATTTCTCATTTTAAAGCATTGATTTTCATTTATTGTACGACTGTTATAGATTAAATGTATTCTTTATTTATATGCTACACTTGTCAATGCATCCCTGCAGTGTATCTACGTTGTTATTGAGTATTGGTTATTAGTCAGGTAACTATGTATTTGTATTTAGACAGTTTAATTGTAAAAGAGGGGTTTCTCTTAATCTGCTTACCAAGAAACTTGTAACTGGAATAGCAGATGGAGTCAAATGAGTGGAGTGTTTAGGTACTTTCACTCTCCATGAGAAGGTAACATTGTTTAACCAGGAGTAGCACATTAAGCTGAAACTTGTTTCCAGATGAGACCTGGGAGCACAAGGAAGTTAAGTGACTAACTGAGGATCACACAGTATGCACCTAGGTGGCTGTGGGATTCAAACCCGGGTCTCCAGATCTTCAGCTCAGATCCTTAACCATCTGTGCTATACTGCTTCCAGTATACTAAGGAGAAGAATCCTTAGGTAGTCTGGGGTTGACCCAAAAGTATGTCTGTACAGAAAGGTGAGCCAGGGAAGAATCTGCCTAGCTGTTGGACTCAGCCACTGGAGACTGCTGCACGTAACACAATGGTGTGTCCAGGTATCACACTGGGGAATTAATTTGTATAACCTTTATACAAGATACATGAGCTACAGTATATTTAGCTTTTTGGGGGATATTTCTGGTAGCTATTCTGTTTTGGTTTAGCAAGCATTGAGTTGTTTTGATCACTTGTTTATTTAATTGGCGATTGTTTAATGCTTGTAAAAGGTGTAACACTGAACTCAACAAAGAGTGAGAGATTGCCTGAAGGTTGAGTAAACCACTAACATAAAAGAAGCACCAACTCTAGCCTCTTTGTGCATTTATTTGAGAACCTCTTTGGAAACAAATGTGCCTAATCATGAAAAAACAGAATGAGAGTTTAGTGGTGTTGACTACCTGTCTACTTAAAATGTTATTAAACTGTAGGTGCTCATTACAGGGTCAATCAACAACTCAGCACAATGTAGGAAGGCAGCTGCAAAGGTCAACAAAATGTTGGGTTGCATTGCAAAGGGTATATCCTCGAGGAGGGAGGTGGTGATTCTGCCACTGTATAGGTCATTAATTATACTGCACCTGGAGTACTGCATGCAGTACTGGCGCCCGTATCTGAAGAGGGACATTAAGTTACTGGAGGGGGTGCAGCACAGGGCAACAAAGGTGATCAAGGGGCTGGGGGACTTATCATATGAGAGGAGGCTGAGGGAGTTGAACATGTACTCGCTGGAGGAAAGGAGGGACGGGAGACATGATTAAAACCTTAAGTACATGAAAGGAATAAACAAGACAGGTACAGAGGAGCTGTTCAAAGTAAGGGAGGGGAGGAACACCAGGGGCCATGATATGAGACTGGAAGGAGGAAGGTTCAGGAGGGAGATGAGGAGACACTTTTTTACAGAGAGGGTGGTAGCTGGGTGGAATGCATTACCTGCAGAAGTAGTATCCAGTAGAACAGTGGACTGCTTCAAAAGGGGATGGGACAGGACAAGGGGGAGGGTCAATGCAGGGGAAGGGTGGAAGGAGGGGCAGCTGCAGAATAAGGGCTGCTAGCTGTGCATTCGAGCAGACTTGATAGACCTCTAGGCCTTTATCTGCAGGCAAATTTTGTATGTTCGTATATTTGTAAACTATGACTTCTGCTTAGTTTGGGATCTACTGTAAGTTACCCTATTTTGATTTTTTTTTAATTTTAACATCCTGCCCTTCCCCTTCAGTTGAGGATAATGTGAGGAAGCATTTTTTTTTCACCCAATGTGTGATAAACATATAGAATAAACTCTCCGAGGAAGTGCAGGGTGTTGGAAACGATTGCATTTTGAAATCGAGTTAGAATACTTTCTCATATATGTTTATATCTGCAGTTAGAAATATAAACTTTAAACTTTTAGTGCAGAAGGAGACCAAACGTATGCGAAGTGCATGCCCTTACTATAGTACCTCACCCCACTGACAAAATGTACTGGTGGGCTGTCACCCTCCTCCACTGCTCCCCCTCCCGTGTTGTCCCCTTGGACTATGAGTCCCCTTGCCCTGTTCCAACTGTGTTTAAATGGAAAAAAGGAAATTGAAGTTATAGTTTAAATAGTTTACTTTGTGGAAAATTAGAGAAACCCCTGTGTGGGAAATGGAATTTTCCAGCTGAACACAGAACTTCAGAGTTTTAGAACTGTATGTGTGAGACACCGTCCTATGGTAACCCATGATGAGGGTGCTGGGGAGAGGGTGCCGATAACAATGGCGGCCCACTCACCAGAGCATTGCAGGAACAGCTCTGAGGGGATACATCGGCTGGATGGCAGGGACTACAGTGACATCCTGTCGCTATACATACATGGGCGGGGTGGGTGGGAGCGGCATGCACAGTGAGGGATGAGGTGGTGCCATGGTCAGTTGTCATGCCAACCCCATGGCGCAGGGTGGGGCTGTCGCTTGGTCGGCAGGGGTGTTGGGTCGGGTCTGGGCATCATGCTTTTTGTTGCACCTGGTCTAACCTTTTTTAAATGTTTTCACCCTGGACATGCACCCCTGGAGTTGAGAATCTTTAGTAGGGGTGCGGGAGTAGCCCCCATGGGGTGTGTGGGAGCACAGCTTCCACAGAAAACATTAAAACTAAGTCCCAGCACCCTTCTGTTGTAAAAGTTAGGTGTCAGAGTGCCAAAATAAGTTTTCGGCACTCTTGACTTCTGCATAATGGCAATCACCTTTAGGCTTTCGCTGTTATGACATAGATCCCCCTCTTATGATTGAAAGAGTATCTGGAAGCTTTAGAAATAAACTGTCCAGATTGGCTAAAGGTAAGATCAGGATTAACAATGAAGAATGGAGTTACTAGGTACAGTATTTCTTTACAGAGCTTTTTCTTCACCGGGGTACTGGCAGGATTCTCAGCCCCTGCTCATGACCAGCTGCCATGTGTGCCTGGGACTCACCTGCCACTCAAAGTCTCCATGGCTTGCCCCCTGTGGTGAGGCCAGGTGGGGAGGGCCATCCTCCCTCCCTGAAATCTGGATCTAGTTCCTTGCGGCAGGGATTACAGCATAATGATGCAGGCCAGAGCAGGTGAGCAGGGCTTCCTGGTTTGGCAGTCCAAGATTTTCCTCCCCTTGACCAGTAGCATGCTGATGCAATTGTGCATCTGTGTAGAGGTGCACACACACTATGTGCTAACCAACAGCCAGTCCCCAAGTTTGTGGTTCTCCCCCATGGTCTGCCCCATGTGGTGGCAGTATCTGAGCAGTGCGGCAAATCCCCCCTCCCCGGGACAGGAGAGCAGTCTGCAGATGTTCAATATTTCCCATTCCGACTGACCCTCAATAGCCTGAGTCTGCCACTGAACCTGATATGCTGGTGTGGCAGCAGGTAATGTGCCAGCACCTCAACCTCTGTCCCACTGCAATGACCTGGGTGCAGTATTTAATGTGTTGTGGAAGGGAAGGTCATGAGGAGTGAACCTCCAAGAAGAATGAACATACCTAGAAGAAACAAGTAGCTCACTTGGCCTCAAGTTCCCTTAGAGTTCTGCTGATGGAGGTTTTCCTCTCTATAGTGCAAAGGGACTTTTAATTTCTGTGTACTACTTCCTGTCAAAAGGCTGATTATAACTATTTATCAGAGTATTGAATGCTGCAGCTGCCTGGATGGGAAGAAGTGAACTCGGCAGAACCCTGTTCTTTTCCTCCTAGCATTTTCTGTGTTCCTATGTGTATTAGGATGTTTTATAAAATAGGCATCCAAAATAAAGAAGTCTCATTGGTCACAATACATCATGTGACCGAGCATGAAATCCGTTTCATGTACAGTCATTGTGGTCCTAAACCACATCACACAATGACCAAATCAGTCCTCCTACAACCAGAACTATCTTCCATCAGTCCTCCTACAACCAGAATTGATTTTCTGTCACAAACACAGCTGCTGCCTTTACACTGTAAAAGAATTTCAACTGGGCCCTAAAAACAAAACTACCTTAAATAAAAAATAAAACAAATTATTTAAATGCTGTTTCCCTGATCATTACACTTTCCTTACATGCATAAATTAAAAACATTAAATATTATTTATAGTTTTCATTACAACTGTTTCTTTGCTGACAATGAAAAATCCCCCTTTTGTTGTTACCTGCTCATCAGGGAAATCTCTTCTGCTTGCCCTAACTGAGATAATTGAGTCTCTGGCTGTAAAAGAGACCTTTAGAATGTATGGGGACTCGAGAGCCCACACCTAGCAACTCCAACTTCTCTCACACTGTCCTCAACTTTCACTTCCGCCTGGTTACGCAGAAGGACGTCCTCTCCCTACTAAACACCATCAAACCGGATGCCTCTCGTGGGTTCGATAATCTGGAGCCTAAATTTCTGAAAATAGCTGCCCCGATTATTGCGGCTCCACTAAGGGACCTGTTTAACAAATCCTTCTCCTTGGGCAATTCCCACCAAATGGAAATGGCCACTGTTATCCCCATTCACAAAGGTGGAGATAAAGGCCAAATAGAAAACTACCATCCCATATCAATCCTCAGTGGGCTTGCGAAACGCTGGAAAACTTCTAGCACAGACAGATTCTCATTACCTTGAAACTCATAATCTGCTCACAGAGGTGCAACATGGTTTAGGAAAACCACGGCACTGACACTGCCCTAGTCAAGTTTATCTCGGATGTACACGGGGCTATGGATCAGGGGCTAGCCACTGGTGCCCTATTCCTGGATCTAACGAAGGCCTTCGATTTGGTGAACCACGATCTCTTTGTTTCCTGTCTTCAGCACCTCGGACTTGATTCACTTGCCTCCTCCTGGTTTCATCATTACCTCTGTGGAAGGCAGCAGCTGGTAAAATGGAAGGGCACACCTTCTTCAATTAAGCCAGTGCACCAAGGAGTCCCCCAAGGTTCCATCCTTTGACCCCTGCTATTTACTATTTTTATCAACAGCATGCCAAAGCATTGTGGTGGGGCCAACATTTAACTGTATGCAGATGATGCCATTATCTATAGGAGCTTGAAGGACTTATGTCATCTAGGCCAGAACCTCAATAAGGACTTCAGAGAGGTGGAAAAGTGGCTAGTGGACATGAAACTAGTCCTTAACCTCAAGAAATCTAAGGCCGTGCTTTTCAGTTCCAAGCGGTTAGGAGCTAATAGATCTAACCTCCTACAGATCTCCTCTGCCAACGGGACTCTACTTGAGGTTTGCGCATCCACAAAATACCTCAGAATGCAACTGGATCAGGAGCTAACCCTGAGCCCGCACATTGAGGCTACCACCAAAGTATTTCATCAAAGAATTGGCCTCTTATATAGACTTGGAGGATTCCACTCCAGGGAAGCCCGTATGGCTATCACCACTGGTACCATTCTCCCTGTACTTCTCTATGGTGCCCCCATACTTCAACCTCTTCGTGGCCCGGATCTCAACAAGCTCAGAGTCCTCTATCATAAAATCGCCCGCTTTGCAGCCTCTGCCCACCCTCGTGATCACCACTGCAATGTCCTCATCTCTTTGAACTGGCCTTCACTTGAGGCCAGGCTTGCATTCCCTACACTCTGCCTGACCTTCAAAACAGCCAAGCTCCCGGTTCCCCCAAGCCTAAATGGACTTCTCCTATATAAATCAGCTAAACGTGACCTGAGGTCTCTTGCCCATCCTGTCCTGGAAGCCGCCAGGACACGAACCAGAGCTGGTGACAGGTCCTTTGTCATTTCTGCCCCGTCACTCTGGAACAATTTACCTGCAGCTGTGGCTAACTGCTCTACTCTGTATACATTTAAAACAGCCCTGAAATCTCACTTAATGGTTGTTAATCAGTGCAGTTGCACTTGAATTGCTGGTGCCCTTTACTCTACTTAGTCTTGACCAGTTTTTGTCCTGTTTCTAATGCTACCTGTTCTCTGTGTTGTACTATATTACTACCTATGTATGTACCTAAGCAATGTAACTGTACTATTTTTGTCTATTGTATGCTCTTGTGTCTCTTATCTGTAATTAATTCCAGGTCGCCCCTGAAAAAGGGGACTTTGTTGTCTAAGTGGGCCTACCCGGGTCAACAAATTTCAATAAATAAATAAATATTAGCTGAAATCAAGCAGACTGCAACCTTGTTATGTCATTGTTATGACATCACACTGTTGTTAACCCTTCTTCAATATGTCATATCAATGGCATAACAAAATGGAATGCTCACAATAATCAATGTTCTAACAAAATGGAATGCTCACAACAATCAATGTTCTGTAAAGTTATTCAGTAAAGTAAAGTAGTTCAATCTGCGATTACACAATCTTGGTAAGCACTCAATGATAAGTTTAAATGCTACATTGACAAGCATTTAAACTAGCAAAGGGGGGTGGCAGGCCAGCAAGGACGGTACCTACTTGCTCACCCCCCACAGCTAGCAGTGGAACCAGTGAACCAGAGGAGTGGCTATCTCTGTAAAGCAGTGTGCAAAAGATGGAGATTAGTGTCCAAAAGGTGGATAAGCAGAAAAGGGGCAAAATTCAGCAGAAGGGCAGACAGCAAGGAGAACCAGGGATAAATGACAACCAAGGAAGGGGCTGGAGTAGAACAGTGAAGCAGTCTAGGGAGGTCAAATCATGGAAAGCCATGTGCAAATGCCAGGAGCCTTAGCAACAAGATGGAAGATCTGGAGGCTGTCATGGTACAGTCAGACCTGGACATTGTGGCCATCACTGAAACCTGGTGTAATGATAACCATGACTGGGAGATGGCCATACCCGGCTACAACATATTCAGAAGAGACAGAGCAGGCAGGAAGGGAGGAGGAGTGGCACTGTATGAAAATGACATAAGGGCCACACAGATCCAGGAGGAACAAATGGGGAAGAGATACTGTGGGTTAAGCTGGAAAGGAAAATGGGACAGCCATCTCAGACAGGTGTGGTCTATGACCACCAGCCCAGGAGGAAGAAACAGATAGAGTTGATGCTAGCCATCCAAAGGATGGCAGACAAGGGTGAGGTAGTACTGGTTGGAGACTTCAATATACCAGACGTGGACTGGAGCATCCCAGCAGCAGCATCAACTAGGAGCAGATTTATCCTGGACTCTTCAGGGTGCCTTCCTCAGCAACTGGTCATGGAACCAACTCAGCAGAAGGCAATACTGGACCTTGTGCTCACAAACAGGGACAGTGTGATGGGGGTAACAGTGGGGAGCACCTGGTAACAGTGACCACCAGTCATTGTGGTTTGAAATCACAGAAAGAGCAGAACCAAACCACACAAAAACACGTATCCTGGATTTTAGGGGGCAGACTTTGGGAAAATGGGAGATACTTGAAAGAGGCATTAAGGGAATGGGACAGGAATCAGGGTTGAGGAACAGTGGGCAGTATTTAAAATGGGGATTATAAGAACAACAGAATTATGCATTAAGCAGGTTAGCAAGAGGAAAAGGAAGAGGAGACCATTATGGTTTTCCAAAGAGGTAGCAAAGAAAGTGAAAGCCAAAAAGATTGCATTCAGGCAATACAAAAAGACACAGGCAGAAGGGGATAGGAGAAGTACCAGGAGAAACAAAGGAGGCAGGGAAGTCAGTAAGGGAAGCCAAAGCTCAGACAGAAGAACACATTGCAAAATCAGTGGGTAAAGGGACAAAACATTTTACAGGTACATAAGTGAAAAAGAAAGACAAAGGGAGGGATAGTGAGACTGAAGGGAAGGATGGAGCCACGTGGAGGATGACAACAGTAAAGCTGACATATTGAACAGGTATTTCTGCTCAGTCTTTACTAAGGAAGAGGGGGTAATGGGTCTGAAGGAGTACAAGGGTGAGAATGGTGCAGAAATGGACACAAGTCCCTTTACACGAGAAAGGGTCCTGAAGGAACTGGAAGTAATAAGAGCTGATAAAGCAATGGGGCCAGATGGGTGCACCCAGGGTCCTTAAAGAACTAAGAGAGGTGGTGGCTGAACCTCTGGCTATCCTGTTCAGCCAATCACTGGAAACAGGGGAGGTACCCAAAGACTGGAGGACAGCAGATGTAGTCCCCTTATACAAAAGTGGGAACAAAGAGGAAGCAGGGACCTACAGACCAGTCAGCCTCACCTCGGTAGTGGGAAAGATCATGGAAGCACTACTGAAGGAGAGATTGGTGGAACATCTGGTTGTCAATGGACTACAGGACCCAAGGCAGCATGGTTTCACCAGGGGGAGGTCATGTCAGACCAACCTCATTGAATTTTTTGACTGGGTGACTAGGGAGGTGGATCAGGGGAGGGCAGTGGATATGGCCTATCTGGACTTCAGCAAGGCCTTTGACACTGTGCCACATAGAAGACTATTACACAAACTGGGGAATATGGGTGTGGGCAGGACAGTAGTGTGGTGGGTAGGTAACTGGCTGGGTGGCAGGACACAGAGGGTGGTGGAAATGGCTGTCACCCACAGAGGGAAGAGTGACCAGTGGGGTGCCATAGGGATCAGTGCTGGACCGGTCCTATTCAACATCTTCATCAGTGACATTGCACAGGATCTAGAAGGTAGAATTTCACTGTTCGCTGATGACACAAAGCTCTGTAACAGAGTAGACACACCAGAGGGTGTAGACAGAATGAGAAGGGACCTGCAGAAACTTGAAGAATGGTCAAGGGTTTGGCAGTTGAAATTCAATGCAAAGAAGTGCAAGATAATGCATATGGGGCACAAAAACCCAAGCACAATATATCAGTTGGGGAGTGAGGATATTGCATGCACCAAGCAGGAAAGGGATCTTGGGGTTGTCATCTCTGATGACCTCAAGGTAGGGAAACAGTGTGACAAGGCATCAGGTAAAGCAAATAGGATGCTGGGATGTATAGGCAGGGGCATCACCAGCAGGAAAAGGGAGGTCATAATTCTGCCATACAAGACACCAGTGAGGCCCCACCTGGAGTACAGTGTACAGTTCTGAGACCATACCCACGAAGGACACAGACAGGGTAGAGAAGGTTCAGAGGAGGGCAACAAAGATGGTGCATGGATTGCATCACAAGTCCTATGAAGACAGGTTGAAGGAACTGAACATGTACTCCTGGAGAGAGAGGAGGAGAGAGGGATATGATAGAGACATACAAGTATCTTACAGGGAGGAACAGGGTGCAGGAAAACACTATTTTAAGTGAAAAAGGTGTTCCAGGACTAGAGGGCATGGGATGAAGTTGGAGGACGATTCAGAGGAAACATGAGAAAGAATTTCACAGAACGGTGGTGGACAAGTGGAACACCCTGCCAGAGGAAGTGGTGGGGGCTGAAACAATCACGGGATTTAAGAATGCATGAGATAGACATAAAGGAATTCTAGAGGTCAGGGGTAAGGGGAAATAGACTTCTAGGAAAACAAACTGAACTTACAAGCTCAAATGGGCAGACTAGGTGGGTCATAGGCCCTTATCTGCCGACACTGTCTATGTATCTATGTATCTATGTTGGTAGCCCATATACTATAAAATATAATGTCCGGTCTTCGGTTAACCACGCTGAAAACACTTCTCGAGGTTGCCATGACATCTGAAAACCTCTCGAGTTACGCTCTCGAGGTTTACAGTAATGTCATGGCAATCTCTTGAAGTGTTTACGGTGTGGTTATAAACCAAAGACCTCACATTATCCTCTATGTTGTATGTGTGTATAGTATGTTAGGAGAGGAACATTCTGCCAGTGGAACCGAGCAGAATTTTGAAACCATGTGTTCCATGGTAAACATTCCATAATAAACATTCCATATCTTGAATCTTGATGCCAGAAAAGGACAAACTGTGTCCAGCAGTAGTACAATGACATCATCAATGACATCATTTGCAGTGGGAAAAATGACTATTTTATTATAAATACTCACAAGTAAATTTATTGTTCCTACATATAAACATGCTTTTCCCAACTGTAAAAAATGAAAAAAGAGCCCATTTTATAAGCGCACTAAGACACTCCGGGGTTGTGCATGGAACAGATTTTACCACACTTCCAGGGGATGAAGGCACTTGACCTGTGGCCTCATGCCTCACTACGCCCCTGAGCGTGTGATAAAATTGTTTCATGCACACCCTGTCATGTCTTATTGCTTACTTACTCTGCTGCCTGATTTGCCAAATTAAGAGTGCAGTGCTACTAACCATGGACCAAGTGTAGAAGATCTGGTGCATGTACAGAATGTCTGTTGTAGGTGCAGAAGGGGCCATCCACGAAGGTGTTTGATTCTGACATATAGCAGTCATTAAAGAACTTTTCATCATCCGACTATTTTGATTGGGAAATAACTTATCCATTTCTTTTGGTAAGTGCCCACCCATCACAATCAGTTTGAGTGAATAGGAAATGTGTGCAAACTGCACATTCTTTTTTCAGGAACAACATACGCAAGCCCTCAACTGCTACTCCGTTAGAGTCTGTATGTACTGTGAGGTTCCACAAAGATACATCCTAAAATTTTCTTGCATGAAGAGAACTCTTTATTTACATAGTATTTTTGTAATCCTTGCTTCAAATGTATGTTTGCGATGAATTTTTCATGCTTGTGAAATATGAAAGATTGAACACACAGTTTAAAAGTCTACCACAAAGTTAAGTAAAACACAAAAAGAATTGCCAAATGCAATTGAACTCTATGTGTATTACTTTTAAAACAACTTTACCTCACTTGTGCTTAATCATGACAAACACTGTAGGAGGTTTTCAGTGCTGACTATATGTCTGTTAATGACTAGCAATAAACTACAAAATCCTGTTAGTTTGCAATCCTTTAATAAAAGTTACACATTGGTGCTTTTAGGACTTATACCACCTTCATGTCTTGCTTCTTCCTGATACCAGGAAATTGCCGGCTCAACATTTTTATTACCTATTTTTGATTCTGCGTCATTATTTTATTTTGCTGTCTAAGATAGTGCACTATCAAGAGTGAGGGTCATGTATAAATAGAGTAATAGGTAGGAGAATGTATATTACACTAGCAATAACACACGATGAGGTGTGGGTTACATGCTGATAAGAACACGCCTAGGTGTGTACTAAGGCACCAGGCGCTTGCACCGAGTTCCTTATGCACCTAGGCGTGCTCTTATCAGCATGTAACCCACACCTCGGAGTGTGTTATTGTGCTTATAAAATGGGCTAAATAAAATTGAGGAGCTGTTTTTAAAGTTTAACTTTTTTTTTTATTGATTTGTCATTAAAGTTGATCAATTGAGAGGATTTCACAGTTTAGAGAAAAAATAGTGCCATATTACTTTTTGTTACAATAGTGTTAAACGAGTTTGTTTTACGGGTTTTTTAAATGTCACACTGTTGAACATTTTTTTATTACACAAGACAGGTGCTTTTAAACTGTTTGTAACTTTAACTGAACATTTTTTTAACTGGAAACGTATAGGACGTTTTAGTACGTTTTAGTACTTTTCGTTTTATTTGGACAGATTAATGAATTTAACATTTTACATCACACAATGCTGTATTGTAAAGGGAGAGTTTTTTGTTATAGCTTTAAACTTCTGGATGATTGGGAGGGTTCCCGATTCTGATTGCATGTTTTCAGTGCAGGAAGTGATGTTATTTCCATTTCCGGCATGCGTGGAGGAGCTATGCATGGAGGAGCTGCAGGATGGCTGGATGTTTTCTTCATCTTCGGGTGCACTTCGTGGTGGAGTTTATGTGTTTTGAAGGTGCTGAAAGGTATTTTGTGTGTTCTGCTGTACTTAACGTGGTGCTGGCATATTCTGACATTTTTTTGGGCAACTTCTACTTCGTGTGGACTAGGCAACAAAGAGTTTTCGGTGTTTTTTTTTGTACACACGCCAATCTGTTACTGCTTAAGAAATAACTCACACGTAATTACCGCTTTGCCCATAGTGAGGATTTTTGGTTTTGAGGTCTTTTTTCTCACAGGTTCTGGTGATTTTAATCGTACTGCTGTCTGGTTTGTTGTCAGTGACTATTTCTCACGTTCTACTGAATGAGCTGTGGCAGTGAGCTTTTTGTTTACTGTTTAGAAAGGTCAGTGATTCACATTGTGAGGTGCCTTTGATGTGGATAGTAATGCCGGTTGGCTAGTATATCATCTGATAAGGACACAGCTCAGATGATGTACTAGCCAATCAGATTTCTGGATTTTGGAAGCCCATTTTATAAAAGGCTATAATACAATTGAGATGTTCTGATCACATATGAACCTTGACAGCGAAGCTCGAGTGGTTCCAATATGTCACCAGAACCTCTAAATGGGATTATAGCCGAGTCATATACAGTCACTTATTTGTTATCCTTTGTAATATATGGATCTGAGATAGATTTTAAGTTGTACTTACTGAGCCTGAATAAATTGATGCCTGTTGTCATTTATACAGTCTTGCTCATTTGTGCCATTTTCAGTTTTCGTTTCTGTCAGCTGTGATGTTGTTTGACTTTTACTGTACCAACAGTCATACTAGAAGCCGGCTAATGCTCAGCTGTATACAGTTCGCATGGCATGAGCTAGCCATCTGATCCTGTGATACTATTGGTGGATGCTCATCAATATTATATATGAGCTCTTACGAGATCTCGTAATACTATTGTTGGATGTTCATCGATAGTATTTCAAAATATCATAATACTATTGATGGATTTCAATGTTAGTATACAATATTATAGAGCATATCCATATATTACAACACAGTTGCTTGCTTTGTTTCACAATCATCTGGTAGAACACAGCACTATGTATCACACAACTAATCACCATGGTTTTCACACAACCAAATTTTTAATTATTTTGCTGGCATATTCTTGGAAAGAAGTTCCTTTGTATTTGGCTCCATTGTTACAATCCAACCTTTTTTTTTAATTGTCATATCAAAGTTTCATACCAGGTCTGCACAAAGCAATAATTTAGTTCCTTGCATAAATTCTTTAGTTGACCACAGAACTTTTGTTTATAGGGCTGTGATTTTTTTAACTCTTTGCCATTGCCTCTTATCAAGTCATTTTTTGTTAAGAATCTTAAAGTGTTATAATTACTGGTGAGCATAAATATCAGCCAGATTACTGTTTTGTTAAAAATGCATATCAACCAGATTTCAGGGTATTATGCTCCAAAGGGCAATAATAACCTGAAATCCAGTTGATATGGCACTTCATAATAACTCAAAATCCAGTTGATATGACATTCCCCAAAGAAATTGTTGCATTCCATTGTTTCACAAAAAGTATTTCAACTGCAGTGTTTTCAACTGTGTTTTATAAATGTACAGTTCAATTTCTTCAAAATTAAAACTGCACTCTAGCTAAAAAAAATTATTTTTCTTTCAAGCTGCTAGAAATATAGTCTAAACTTCCACACCAGCAATTATAAAACAATAAAGGGTAGGTAAGTTTGATGTTATGGAATTTTTTCACACAAAAAAAATCCATAACACACACTTCTATCCATTATTCTGTATATAATTGGGGATCATTCTCTTCCACAGGGAAACCCAGATATCATTTTTTTAATAACAAGCTGGTTATAATGACAAACTTGTGCTTGGTTTCCCTCACTCCACGCATCTGCACTTTCTTGAGCTAGTGCTACCAGAACCACTGGGCGTACTGTTTTCTACAATTGCTGGGTCATGTTTTCAAGGCAAAAAAACACTACCCGGCAATTATATACAACAAAACATGGAGAGGTGTGTAAAACTTGAATTTTACGCAACCTTATGTGTGGGATGCTTTTCTAAATCCTTTAAGTTCTCAGGGTTTATGTAGCATAAAGTGCTGGTAAACTGGTTACATTATTGAAACTTCTCTATCTCCATAGAAACATGCAAACTCAAATATGCTTGAGATAACTATAAAAGTTAAACATGAGCGAGTCAATGTCTGAACAGGTCCTGTACCCCAGGTTCATATTGGATTTCCTTAATGATGCTATTCATTATTTCATGTAAGTTAGTTGGTCTAGTGTGTCATCAGCAATTACTTCCAATCCTTTCAGATTTTTTTTTTAAATCTTTACAACCAGAAGGGTTACCATAAATGAAATTCTGCATCTAACAGTGTTCTTTTAATGCTTCATAGCATGACCCCTGCTTCTTCAGAAAAAAAGATATTTAACAACAAGGGGTCATGCTATGAAGCTGGAGTGGGGTGGACTCAAGGGAAACGTGAGAAAGTACTTCTTCACAGAAACAATGGTGGATGCATGGAACAGCCAGTGGAGGTGGTGGGGGCAAAAACTGTAATGGGATTTAAGAATGCATGGGATAGCAATAGGGGAACCTTAGTGGTTAGGAAAGGGAGGGTAAAGCCAAAGATCAAGTAGGGTCTGCGGTATTTCAGTAGGTACAGAAAATGGGCAGACTAGGTGGGCCAAGTGATCCTTATCTGCCGTCAGATTCTATGTTTATATGTTTCTTTGTTTCATTCCTGTAGCATAACCAAGATGAAATGAACCTGGAATAATAATCAGTGGACATGGTCACTAGAAGAAATTTCCTGTTTCCTCCTTTTCTCTAAAAGACTACTGTTAGATGCAGTATTTCATTTAACCCTTCTGGTTGTAAAGATTTAAAAAATCCAAAGGGGATTTTTTTTTTGTGATAAAATCTTGAGTCTCTTGCCTCCACAATATGGTGGTTGTATCAATACCAGGACACCAAATCTCAGCTCTTTGCTTTCACAATTGAGTTCCTGTCAGAAGTGCCCTTCAATGGATGAGTCATTTCTCTACTCCTTACGTCCCTCAAGTGTTCGAGGATACGCTCCTTTACTGGGCACGCGTTTCAGCCCACATACAGTTTAGGGCAAAGGCATATCAAAACATAAATTACATTGAAGGTTCTGCATTGAACAAAAGGCTTCAACCACTATTAAATAGTACAGTGGATGCTGAAATTTACTATCATTTAATACATGCTTGAGGCTTAACACCTCCCACAAGTGAAAAGGCCAACAGGTCTGAATGGCAACTAAGTAGTGTTTTTAACAGTTGTTTGTTGAAAATGTCTTGGGACAATCTATCTTTTAAACTGTCTGCCCTACTAAAGCTTACCCTTGGTTTTCATCTAAACACCTCCTGCACACTACACTGGTCCAAAATGTGGAAGTGTATTAATAGGATATTTTTAATCTTTGGTACCATTTTGTGTATGGTAGTACAACAGTGATTGTTTCTTTCTCACTGAGGTTTTGCATTTTAGGTTGTATAGAAACATAGAAACATAGAATTTGATGGCAGATAAGGACCGCTTGGCCCACCCAGTCTGCCCATTTCCCTACCTAATGGATAAGCTGCAGATCCTAGTTAACCAGCAGCCTACTTCTTTCTACCCCACCCTGTACAATTGCCTTATGGCTGTCCCATGCATGCTTGAATTCAACCACTGTTTTTGACTCCAACCACCTCTGGAAGGCCGTTCCATGCATCCACAACCCTCTCTGTGAAAAAATACTTTCTTACATTACCTCTGAGCCACCCCCCCATCTTCAAATTGTGCCCCCTTGTTCTTGCACACCTCTTTTTTTGAAAGATGCTACCCTCTTGGACTTTGTTGATTCCCTGAGGTACTTGAAAGTTTCTATCATGTCCCCCTCTCCCTCCTTTCCTCGAGGCTATACATATTAAGCTCCTTTAGTCTCTCTTCATATGTCTTCTGGTGCAGACCCCGCACCATTTTAGTTGCCCTCCTCTGGACAGCTTCCATCTTGTCTATGTCTTTCGGAGATTGGGTCTCCAGAACTGCACACAGTACTCAGATGGGGTCTCACCAGCTGTCTGTACAGAGGGATAACAACTTCCTGTTTTCTACTGGTGATGCCTCCTATGCATCCCAGTATCCCCCCAGCCCTCCTTGCTGCCCTCTCACATTGCTTGCCCACCTTTAAGTCATCTGATATGACTACACCCAGGTCCCTTTCCATTTTTGTTGTTGTTAGTATCTCACCCCCCATTGTGTACTCTTCCCCTGGGTTTTTGTTTCCCAGGTGCATTACCTTGCACTTCTTAGCATTAAATCTAAGCTGCCATACATTTGACCATTCCTCTAATCTTGCCAAGTCCCTTCTCATCCTTTCCACCCCACCTTGTGCATCAACTCTGTTGCAGATCTTTGTGTCATCTGCAAAGAGACATACTTTTCCTTCCAGTCCCTCTGCAATGTCGCTTACAAAGACATTGAAGAGGACCGGTCCCAATACTGAACCCATTTACTATTACCCTCTGTGTCCTATTCTCCAGCCAATTCTTTACCCAGGCTATCATCTTGGGACCCACTCCCAGGCTGGCTAACTTGTATATTAATCTTTTGTTTAGGACTGAGTCAAATGCCTTGATAAAATCGAGGTAGACCATGTCCACAGCCCCTCCTTGATCTACTACTTTGGTCACCCAGTGAAAGAAATCTATTAGACTAGTCTGGCATGACCTTCCTGCTGTGAATCCATGCTACCTTGGGTCCTGTGCCCCTCTGGGCTCTAGGTACTCGACAATTCTTTCCTTCAGAAGTGATTCCATCATTTTCCCTATCACTGAGGTCAAACTAACAGGTCTCTAGTTTCCTGCTTCTGCCCTGCTCCCACTTTTGTGAAGGGGAATCACATCTGCCCTCCTCCAGTCCTCAGGTACCACCCCATCCTCCCATGATTTGTTAAAGAGGGTAGTCAGTGGTGTCACTAGTTCTACCCTTAGTTCTTTTAGAATTCTGGGATGAATCCCATCAGGCCCCATTGCTTTGTCCACCTTCAGTTTTAAGAGTTCTTTCAGAACCCTTTCTTCTGTAAATGGGCTGGTATCAACTTCTGTATCCAGAGGGTTTCTATTGTTTGTTTTAGGTACCTCCCCATCTTTGTTTGTAAATACTGAGCAAAAATATTTTAGTATCTCTGCCTTTTCACAGTCACCCTCTGCCCACCCCCTTCCCTTTATTAAGCCTCACTATCCCTCCCTTAGTCTTCCTTCACTCCTGATGTACCTAAAAAGGTTTTATCCCCTTCTTAATTGAGTTGGCTATCTTTTTCTCAGTTCGGCCTTTGCTGTTCTGACTGCTTTCCCAGCTTCCTTTGCTTTAACTGATACAATTCTCTGTCCTGCTCCTTCTGTGATTCCTTGTACTTTGTGAATGCTTTCTTTTTCTCTTGAACCTTCACTGCCACCTCCTTTGAGAACCATAGTGGTTTCTTACATCATTTTGTTTTGTTTATTTGCTTCACACAAAGGCTTGTTACCTCTGTGATGGCAGTTTTATTATTTCCATTGTTTTCCACCCTCCTTCCAGCCCATTTGCTAGTGCATTCCTTAGGCACTCACCATTTTGCAAAGTCAGCCCTCCTGAAGTCCAGTACTTTTGCCTTTGTATGGCTTGACTCTATTGCTGTGTTTATTGTGAACCATACTGTTCGATGGTCGCTAGTTCCCAGATGGCTACCCATTCTACATCTGTGATCCTCTCTCCATCTCCATTTGAGAGACCAGGTCTAAGATTGCTCCCTCTCGAGTGGGTTCCAATACTAGTTGTCTAAAGCATGCCCCCTGTAGGGCATCTAGAATAACCCCACTCTTAGACGTGGCTGCTGCAACTGCACTCCAGTTAACATATGGCATATTCAGATCACCCATCAGCAATATCTCCCCTTTATCTGCCATTCTAAATATACTTTCCATCATTTCCTTGTCCATTTCCTCCCCCTGAGAGGGGGGTTTGTACGCAACCCCTGTGCAGATTGTGGTGCCATTGCTTGCTTCCAAATTGACCTACAGTGCTTCTTCTCCTCCCTGTTTACCCTTTTGTTCTGTTGCTTTGATTCTTTCTCTTATGTAGAGATCTACTCCTCCTCCTCTTTTACCCTCCCTGTCCCTCCTGTAGATAGTGTATCCTGGTTTGTTTACGTCCCAGTCATGGTTCTGTGTGTACCATGTTTCTGTGACTGCCACAATATCCAGATGTTCCTCCTCCATCAAGGCCACTAATTCAGGAAGCTTGTTACTCAGACTTTGGGCATTGGTACTCATTGCTCTCTATTTTTTGATGGCTTTACCTTCTGTAGCAGTATCCCCCACTAACCTTTCTACCTTGGTCTTTTTCTCATTTAGTACCCTGTTTCATATGGGGAGGCTGGGATTTTCCTGCTGCTTATCAGTGCCTCCCCCCTTGACTAGTTTAAAAGCTTGCCAATGAAGCATTTAAACCGATTGCCCAAAAGACTTGTTCTCTTCCTGGACAGATGCAGACCATCCTGCCAGTATAGGCTGGTGTCCCTCCAGGTGGAACCCCAGTCCCCAATGAAGCCAAACCCCTGCGCTCCACACCATTTTTTCAACCATTCATTAAACTGCATGGTGCAAAGTACCGCCTCACCCATGCCACTGACAGGCAGCACCTCTGAGAAGGATACTGTGTGTGCTACTTGTCTTAAGCCCCTCCCCAACTCTACAAAGTCCTTCTGCACTGCTCTAATCTCATGATGGGCCAAGTCATTTGTCCCTAAGTGGACAATGACGCCCAGCTCAGACTCGCGGCAACTGTTCTCATGATCCTAAGGATGCGCTCCTGTCCCTCCAAGCCATGGCACCAGGCAGGCACTTTACTTCAGTTTTCCTGCTCCACCCAGTTCTACCCCCTAATAATTGAGTCCCCCACCAGGAGCTGCTTCCTTTCCCTGTGGTGCCCTCTGCCTTCTTCCTGAGGGCCTCCCTTGTGACAGTTGTCTGCACCCTACTTAGTCTCCTCTGCAGGTGCATCCATAAGGGAACTATGCTCCCCCAGAATGGTGTATGGATTGTGGAGTGGAACAACTGACTGGGTGTGCCTCTGTTCCACCACCCTTACCCTCCCTGAGCCCACTGTCATCCAACTGCTGTGCTTTCTTCGCAACCTCTGAGGTAGTGGTGGTGGTGGCTCTGGTACTCCCTGGATGGGGGAGGTTCCCTTGCTACTGTCCAGTGCGGCCTGAAGACGGGCAACTTCCTCCCTCAGGGCAGATAGTTGTCTGCAAACAGGGCAGCATCTCAGCCTCCAGAAAGACTCCCAGAAGACTGCTGCCCCACAGTCATTACATTACACTACTCCCAACATAACTGTCTACCTTGTTTAGTTTTTTTTTTGTGTGTGTGTGTGTGATTGGTTTGTTATATAGAAATATATGTATTTATATAATGTGTATGCTTATATTGTAGAAGTTCTACCCTGTCCATTTGCCCTGCTTTCCTGACAGCTTACTCCTAATATGATTTTAAATAACCCCTCTGAGGTAAATGTGTCTTCAGTTTGTTTGACCAAATCTCAGAGTCACTCTGATTTGTGCAGTTTTGCTTAAGGCGAAATAACTGCCCTATGGTATGCTCTTGATTAGGGGCTTTGGGTGGGCACTTGTGGAGTGCAATATGATGTTGCTACTGTGGGCTTTCTAAATCCCCTAAACCCCACTTTGCCTTCTTTGTAACAAACAATTCAAGGTTAAAAAAATTGGATACAACTCTCCACAATGTTGCACGTAAATTTCAGAATTAAAGCATTGCTGTTGATATTCTGCAGAAATAGTTTCACCTGCTGTCTGGTACCCCTCCACCCCCTTCCAGACAACTACAGTATTGTCAAAATACCTGTACCAGTGCACAGTACAGAACTAAATAAATTACCATCAGAAAAACTGAATCTGTGTTATCAGATTCCCCAAAATAAATTTGTATATGATGGGGTCATAGTGGCATTCCATTGCCATCCCTATTTTTTGCAAAATATATTGGTAATCAAAGTGAAAAAGTTGTACAACAAAATAAATTAAACTGCCTGTAACAAAAAATCAGGGAGTGGTGCACTGGTACAGGTACTGTTGCATAAATAGAACTCTAACACATCTACCCTCCAGGGGTGAGGTATACATTTAGAAATATGACATCTATATTGGCCACATAAAGATGTTATTCCACATACTATCTTTCATTTTCCATTGCAAGTCCATACTGTCTTGGGTATAGGATCCCAAATAATGCACTAATGGTTGCAAAGGGTAATCTATAAATGTTATTTTATGGATCCTTTACCCATGACAGTGTGTCTCCTTGAAGGCCTCTTTCCATCCTTATGAACCTTAGAGATATAGTAAAATGTGGGAACCTCTGACCACTTGATTTGAAGATATTCACATGGACACACTCTGCTGGGATCCTCTGTGTAAGATATACACTGCAGAGGTGGCTGCAGGGGAAAGCACAAAGAAGTGACCATAGCAAATGGCCCCCAGCCCTCCAACAAGACATGAAGGGCTATTAGACACAAGTCAATTTTTTCTTTATGAGTATTTTTCTATAGGGGGATATGGCAGTCCTTGGAGGACCACATTATCTCAAAATTCCCTGCTTCAAAGCAAGGGTCCCATCTTCAGCTGACCTGTGCTTCCTACTGGAAGTTCAGGGTCCAGACCCAACCCCCAAGACCCCCCCCATCCCCACATGGAGCATATGCTTGTGGAGTAGGGTAGCCAGTGATTCTGAATCTCACCAAGCGCAAAAGTGGATAAGGGTGTGGAGCTTCACCACCCATATATGCAACTATCATTCATACCCAAGGGATTTGTGAACCCTAAGTTACTGTTGAGTCAAACCCAGCATTCAAAAGGAGAAAAACAGGAATTTCTTAGCCCTTTTTTTCTGGTACTTTAGGATGAGTCTGGTATTCAAATTGCAGCACGCTATGCATAAATGGTTAGTTAATCAGAAGAACACCGAGTACTCAAACAAATATTTTCATCTGAAAATATCACATTAGGGTTTGCTTATAAACACCATCTCCCACACTTAAAGGAAATTTCTCAGATTTGCATCTAGGCTTCACGGCCCATTATCTTAAGTCGACTGGGCTTTCGGTGTCAAAATGATAATTTTCTTTAAGGTCCTGTGTGGGAGGGAAAAGATTATAACTGGAGCCAAATCCATGACCAGGTAACTCCTTTCACTTACTGGTCTGCCGGCCCCATATTGAAATCTTCCCCCATAGACTTCTATGGGTTATGCCCCCCCCGCTCTCCCTGCTTAAATGTCACAAAATGTCTCAGTGCAGAAGCAGGGCTGGTGGATTCAGAAGTAGAAGGAATATTCTGGCAGTAGGTTCAGCTCCAGTTACGTTTCCTTTCCTCTTGCACAGGACCTAAAATAAAGTTTTCAGTTTGGCACCAAACACCTAGCATGGACTTTAGGTAATGGGCCATGAAGCCCAAAAAGAAAAACTAAAATCTGACCAATTTACATTAAGTGAGTACAAAGAGTATGCTTATTCTCCTAGCAAGTGCAAGGTATGGAAGCCCTCTACTAAGATGCTTTGTGATTTGTTTTCATTTATAATAATGTAGTGTTGCCTGACTGATCATAGGTTTTTGACTTCTGTGACATGTCTGACTTCTGGAAGCCACATCTCTGGAAGGACATACTGTAGACGGAGTGGAGACAGTCCAGAGGAGAGCAACTAAAATGGTGAGGGGTCTGCATCAAAATGCGTATGAGGAGAGACTAAATGAACTCAATATGTACACCCTGGAAAACAGAAGGGAAGGGGGATATGACTGAGACCTTTAAATACCTCAAGGGGATACATAAGGTACAGGAAGAAAGTATTTTTTTAGAAAAAAAGGTGCACAAAAACAAGGGGTCATGCTATGAAGCTGGAGGGGGTAGATTCAGGAGACAAGTGAGGAAGTTCTTCTTTACAGAAAGGGTGGCGGATTCCTGGAACAGCCTTCCAGACAATGTGGTGGGGGTGAAAACAGTGATGGGGTTCAAGAATGTATGAGATAGGCATGAGGGAATCTAAGTGAAAAGGAATGGGGTATGGAGAAAGAACCCGAGATCAGGTAGGATCTATGGAAATACTGCAGGCAAGGTAAAAAAAAATGGGCAGTCTGGGTGGGCCAAGTGGTCCTTCTGTGCCAACAAAACCTATGTTTCTATGTATTGTATTGGAGTTATCAAGAAGCTATGTGTACATACCAGGCCCTAATTAACTTTATCTTTTTTCTGACCCAGTATTACACATTCTCCATAGATTTGCTTCCCATTATGTTCTGTTGCTGCCAGATTGCCAGTTAAGCCACCGAGCTACCATCCAGTTGTATACTTTGAGTCTTGTTCTTTATTTATTAAGATATTGGCGACCAGGAAAGGCACGCAGAACCATGGCACATTTCCAGGTGTGACCTGGGGGAAGGGGAAATGGAAATACATGATATAGGTTAAAAACAGTTAAGAGTGTAAACACAATTAATAAACTTTTCTGACGAAGCCCTACAGTAGGTGAATGAAGCACCCAGGTGCTGTGTAGTGTTTAAGCGAGATTTTGGTTAGGGCTACTATGTGATTTTGCACTTTACTCTGCACATTTAGCCTGCTGATGTGGAATTTTGCAATAAACTGTAATCATTACAGTGAATGTGTGCTGTATGCTTTGCTGTTTTCCTACAAAGTGCCCCTAGTTCCAGGTTTGTTAATCAAGCTGCCTGTCATATTTCTAAAGCAACACACCCATACAAGATAGTCTCACTGTGAAATAATCCATTTATTAGAACTACAATTAAACTACCTGCACTGAGCAATTACAATAATCATTACATTAATTAATGATGCTGGTATGCAATTCAAGGCATCATAAGTACAGCAAACGAATAACATGACATGTTTTCTTTTGCAGTACACCTTCTTCTGAGTTGTGTCTTGTTAGACAGCTGTGTAACCAATGATGACATCCTGCATGCCTTTAAACATTCTTCACAAAGTGAACAGCGAATTGACACTAGCCAATGCAGCTTTTGAGGGATGGAAAAAAAATAGAAACAAAACATACTGCTGGATCCTATCTAGCCTTTTGGCTTAATATTATAAAAGATGTATTTTTAGCCACTGTAGAAACTCAGTGCAGAATAGCTGTGACTTTATCAGAGAGGAGTTAGTACATTATCAACTCCAGGTCATCCTGATGAATTGATAACTGATACTGGCTAAACCCACTCATCTATCTGTAGAAATGATGAGGCCTGTCAAGTTCGTTCAGGGATTTGTTTTCAAAGATTTTTTTTCTACATTAGCAAGGAGAATAAATTTTTTTCAGGTTGCTAGGGGAGGAATCAAACATTCTTTTTAAAAAGAAATACTTCTGCTAGATCCAGTGGTATCAGAGGAGTACTGATTCATTCTCATGTGGGCTACCTGTGTTCTCCATTCAAGCCCAACATGCCACACTGGGCCAGAGGAATCAAGGGAACACTGTGGAGGCAGCTGTCTCTCTCTGACTTCCGGGGGGGGAGGTTGATGCTAGTTTGGTGTCAGGTGGTATTTTTGTGGTTGACCACACCCCAGGTGCAGTCAGATTGGCTCAAGAGAGGAGGAGGAGGGCTTAAAGGGAGAAAATGGCTCCCAGTTGGTGCATGGCATCATCAATTATATATCCCATCCCACCCCTGACATCTGTCCTGGCCCTTCCCCCTGTCTGACATAAACAGTTTGTAAGCCTGAAACTTCAGACTCAGAGCCTGTCATGGAATGGCTTTCCCCATGTGGTATGGCAGCATGGACAGCTCTGACCTGGGATCCAAACTCCAGCATTGTGAAATAGTTGGCAAGGTAAATGTTGTGCAGCTGAAGAGGGTTATGTGGAGTTCAACTGGTGACCAAGGACAGGGGGAAAACTAAAAAAAAAAGAAATATTTAAAGGAAATAAAAGATAGCTAAGAATTAGAAACACGTTTTTGTTTCTGGGACATCATTTTTGATATGAGCCCCACTCTAAAGACCAGCCTAGTAACAGTCCCCCATAATTGTACATGGTCTTTAATTTAACTTACATGCAAATATAACAAGGTGCCCAGAGATGGGACATTGGGTATACCATGGTGCTTCACTGGGGCAGGCCCACAGGGACATGTTCCGTTACATTGGGGGGGAGGGTAGCCTGGATTCTTGATGTGCCAAATACAGGGTAAAGAATGCTTTTGACTTACTTTGTGCCTCCACCTGGGACATCAGAGCCTGCCTCAGTATAGTCTAGCGCTCTATTAGGCAGATTACATTACCTCAAGCAGTCTTGGCAGAATGGGTCCCTGGAGAGGACTGGCATTGGCAAGGAGAGACAGCACTGATGCAAGTATTGGCAATGTTTGGAACTTTTCAGCATCAGGGTGACTGGCTTCACACTGTAGGTAAATACTGGTTTCCTAGTATCAAGTTTTAATTGTAGTACCTGGCATTAATAAATCACACAGCTACTGTTCACAAGAATTAAGTATTAAACTACAGGAACCAGGGCACTCAGTTTTAATGAAAGAATGTATTTACAAGGCTGTGCATATGCCTGGAGGTTGGAATTTTCTGCTAACATCATTTCAAATTTGCGCCCAGAGGCTCCATTGGTTATAGTCAATATTCAGGTCATCATAATCCACGGTCGTACTGCAGACAATCCACCTTCAGCTGCAGAGTGGCAAATAGATACTCCATAGGGAATCAGCATCAAGGCCGCAGAAGGATGCCGCATGTGCCACACCCAAACTCGGGACCCAACTGCCACTTCCCAAGCCTCGCTAGTTCCCTCTGGCCAGTCGTTGATGGAGCTGCAATGAAGTGAACCCAGTTTCTTAACACTGATCCCTCTGAATCGGATCTTCTCCCAATGTAACCAACTGGACAAGGGGGCCCATTTTTATTTAAAGATTTTTTTTTCTGTGTGTAATATTAGTGCTTGCAAATGTGCTGGATTGACAGCACTGGGACCTGAAGTTCTCTGCTTATCCACATGAGAAGTACAGCACTGGTGAGCACAGCACCAGCTTCCCCACCCTGCCCCACCAATGTGCCTCAACCCTGCCATGGAGAGACCACCATGTAGGTGAGAGGGTAGTTCAGACTCCATGCCTACCTAATCCATGGCCTCTTACGTGAGACTGCCAACAAAGGTGCCAATTAGTCCAAACTGCGTTGGTGGTTTTTAAGCTGTGGACAGCTGCCCACCAGGAACTTGCCTGAGACCACCACAACCCACTTCACATAGGTCATTGAGCAGCCCTCAGGTGACCCAGAATAGAATGAGGCACACACAGTAACAGCAGAACATACACACTTCATGTATTGTCAGCATCTTGTAGAATAGCATGTCTGCCTCACTGGTGCATGCTTTCTTTAAACTGGCAAATAAATCAGTTTATGTACCTTACTGGCACTGCTGTGTGCAGGTTGTTATTGTTTTTTCCTTAACCCTCAGGTAATAATGGCTTTTGGCCACTATGATCCTGTGCTAGATTTGAACCAGTGACCTAGACATGTAAGGTTCCTTTGCCCATTTCCAATTCACTGAGCCATTCAGTTCCCCCAGGGTCCTATTTTTATGCCCTTTAGGGCAAAGCAACCCAAACAGGATGGGGCCTCCTCTTTATGAGAACACTAAGTACAGGATGCACAAGAAAGTTAGAAAGTTTCCTAGGAGCTCACATAAACAGTAAACAACTTAACTGCACTTGCACAGAGATGCACTGTTTCATCATTCACGTGCTGGAAAGAACAAACTGGCACTGTCATGACTAAAAGAATAAGTCACTCAGCTGCTCTTGGGGGGGGGGGGTTGTACAAAATGCCAAGTTCCTGTATGGCCCAAAAAGAACCAAGAAAGGCAATCCTTCCACCAAATGATTACACTGTGTCCAAATACAAATTTCAAAATTCAATAGTTCCTAACATAGCCGGGCAACTATTAACCCAAGCAGCACTTTTTGTAACCAGAATGGATATCCCCATGCCCCTTACATTGAAATTAGGAGTACGCAGGTACCTTTTTTAGAATATACTGCAAGTATTTACTCTTGGCACCCCAAATATTCTGCAAGTGGTCATTCAGCTCAAAAATGGAAGAGAAAAAGTAAAATAAACCCTCTAGATTTCCTCAGGTGGCCATGGCTATTTCCATGGCCTTCTCTGTCTCAGTCATCTAATGCCTAGAAAAATGTCCCAAAAACTGACCTTAATTCAAAGATTGTCTCAACTGACACAAAACCAATGCCCAAACCATTTCTAAATGACTTTGAGGCTTTTACTGCACCTTACCTGAATAAGTTGTCATTAGAGCCTAAGCCCCTAATGGTGGTATTGATATACCTCATTTAACACATTTGTGTCAATCATTGTACACAGAGGCTAGAAAACACGTGGCAAACCAAAGGTAATATGCAAAATAAAACACAAGATTGCTAGACTGGGAGCTCTAACAACCAGCAGGTAACTTTTTATCACAGTTTGCTGTTGGCGGCTCTAATGGAAATTAAAAGAGAACTTCAGAAAAACGATTTACCATGAAAAATAGTCTTTAGCATGTCCTCAGTTCAAATTATCAAGAAGAAAGAACCAAGGCTGGAAAAAATCCAGCCAAAAGCAATAGATATATAATCAAGGAACCAACAACGAAGATAGCAGAAAATGCGGCTATAGAAATAGACAAGCTTGTGAAACAATATGAGGAAAGAAAGAAAGAAATGCAACAAGAAACTATAACAAAAAAATCAGGCAGAAATAAAACAACAAAACAAAAGAAATGCAGTGAAAGGCTCTTTAAGTGTACTCAGGAAAAAAAATAGTAAGTACAATCCTTACTCTAAGCACCTGTATTGGGAGATTCCATTCCCACACCCCCTTCCCTTCTTGTATTGAGGACCTACTCTGCAGTCTTGGCAAGGGCCTCACTACATATACCTGTTAGGATGCTCCCCCCTCCGCTTCCTCCCTCCAACCCCCCCCCCATTTCCTTTAACTTCCCCCTCCCAATCACTCCTTCAACTCCCACCCCCCTTCCCTTCCCACCAAGCTATAATCCTAATAAGTTTTTTGACAAAGCCTACTTCTGGCTGCACAGGACTCTCCTTCTATCCCGGTGTTCCTCTCAACTATTTATTCTACTGAGTTAAGCACTATTAGTAGTCTAAACTCTTAACCTCTTATTGTCTCTTGCTATAGCTGCTCATACACATAAAACAATTTTTCTTCCTGTAACTGTGTGAAACTATTGCATACAATGTAACCTTGTTAATGTGATATTCCCAACTGATTTATTGATTTATTTGTGTCCTAGTTGAATGTTGTATTGTATGGTCTACCATGTTATGTATCTTTTGTAAATGAGCTTCCAGCTCAAAGGTTATTTCCTAATCAATAAACTTAAACTTACTAAGGCAAAACAGCAAGACTTAAACCAACAGTCTCTTGGGACAGATGTAGTAACAACAAAGGGGAGTGTAACCCCCCTGCCAAATCGGGAGCTTCCTTGCAGCCCATTAACTTGTTTCTGCTCCTCTTAGGCGCCTCCTGTTAGCCTGCATATTTTGCTGTATTTGTCCTGCGCAAGTCCTTCTCTGCCCCTGGTGCTCCAGTGAAAGCCCAGTATACAATCCAAGCCCTGGAGGGCTCCAAAAACCAGAATACGATCACTGCACTGCCAAAGCACTCTGGTACTGCGGGGATCACCCATGTGTGAATGGAGCCTTTGATCTTGTGACCACTACAGTTGCGGTTTACGGAGGAGGTGTTTGGCGGTCCCGGTGTTCCCACCTGATCAGTGGGGCCCAGTGACCACAAACAGGGTGAGGAGAGCCCGCTTCAGAAAAAGAAAAGAAATCTACGAGTTGTTTATGATCGGGGCTCATAATTATTAATGAGCCAGAGCCCCAATCATTATGAATATTGATGAGGGCCTGCTCTGCCCTTGGGGAAGCTTGTTCTTGGGTGCAGCCGATGGGGGAGAAAATAAATGTTTAAAGAAATATTGTAACTGCAATGTGTGTTTGGGGGAATGTTGCAAGGGGGGAAGTATTTAAAATAAATAATGCTTAATCCTGGCTGCACCAGCAACTGTTGGGACTCAGATGGCCCAGCCTGCCTGCTGCATGTCAGAGAGCTAAAATATTGGCAGCAGTGACAGGCTAACGAACTGAGCAATTTATTTAATCTGTGCAGTGACAGCAAGTACACAAACCATGGCTAACGAACTGTGGGGCATTTGGGCAAATATTCATTTAATTCTGGCTGCACCAGGACTTTAATTGGGGACTGTCACTGATCTGCTTAAGGGACTGAATGTTTCAGCAGCCATTACAAAGCAGCACAGCCAATCGTAAAGCTAGAATAACAAAGCCAGGACTTGTGGGACATTAGCCAAAGCAAAAATTACTAAGTACTCATGGGGATTTGCAGGGACCTAATTTCAGGTGCCAAAACAGCAGACCAACTATGCATCAAGTGAGGCTCATGCATAATTCATTTTCTGACTGACAGGCCCACCAGCCAGTTGGAGGCCATTCACCCAAAGCTTCAGCCAAACAGGAGCCTCAGGAGAGCCCTATAAGAGAGTGTGTTTTCCAGCAGTTTTTCCTGATTTGAGTGGGAACCCCCATGGGGGTGGGGGCTCTGGCCCCCAGCCATTCAGCCAAGCCTGGAGATCCAGCTAATCCTCTCCATCCAGGAGGGGGGTGTTTGCCTTCTTAGCAGTAAGAGTTAAAGTTATTTAGTTTCTGTAGTACCTGGTAGCCCGGAGGTTGCCAGAATGTCCCCAGGTGCTAGCCCTTCCTTCCACATTGGGGAAAGATGTGGACCTGCCACTTGATGACATCAAGCCAGCTGTGAGACAGCTGATCGAGCCTCAGTTGTGAGAGAACTAAAGATATCAGGAACCTTGATTGTGGGTATTCTGCTGTGAGGAGCCTGAGTGAGTACTCTTGTATTCCCTGGTACAAGAAAGAAAGTGACCTTGCTGAATTGGGGCTGCCTATGCCCAAGTGACTGTGCTATGTGAGATCATTCTTTGATTTGCACCTTTCAACTGCTGCACATAACTCTAGCCCAGCGAGGGTAGACCTTAGTGTGAAGCTTTTGTGACCGTGACTGTTCTGGGGGTATCCATAGCGAGCCCAGGACAGAGTAGTAATATACTGATATGTGATATGTGCTGGAGCCTACAGGACTGGAAGGGAAGCACTCAGTAAGGGGCTCAGCCCGACTTTGCCTGGGAGGTTCAGTATTGTGCTATCTGGTCAAGATGTCCAGTGGAGCCACCAGCCATAGTCGCAAGCCACATAACGGACTGAGACCCCAAAGTTAAAATCGGATTTGCTACAACCTGGAAATGACTGTTTTCCCTAAAATGATCTGACCAGGGTGGCCTTCCTGGCTCCTGTTTGAAGGCTCTATCCCTTCATTGAATGTACCGGACGTGTCTGAAATATGAATGTACTGAATGTGCTAAACATATAAATGTGATGGATGTTCAGAAATGCCAATATGATGTCCCAACCAACATAACCAGCTGGTTACCTCCTGACTTTGTTCAGTTTACCCACTGCAGTGTACCCCACTGTTAAAGATCCAAAATTGTTGTTTATTATATTGCTTTCAAGTTTAATCCTATCTCTCCTTTAAATCAAGCTGGCCAATGCACAGCTGCACCATTCACCAGGCCTGCAACCATCTAAGGGACTTTGGTAACTGGGTACCCAGGTTAAAGTGTGTGAGATTGCTGGGTTTCATACCGAGTCTGGGGAACTGGTACCAGTGGAGGGTGGAAAATGAAATGTGTTCCTTCTGAATTTATGCAGTTTAGATAGCTAGGGCTCTAGATATCAACATTGGTACAGGGTGATTGCTCTTCTTCTATTTGATAACTGGCATCTATCCAGCTGGGAGGGTTTTCACCAGCAACTAAAACCAATCCGAATCAATTGTATCTTTTGTAAATAATAATCCTCACTGCATAACCTCTACTCCTTCATTTCCCCATTCCTATCCCTATGCCCCCTAAATAAATATTGTTGTTTTTGCAGATGGTTGTCATGAGCATATTATTAGAAATAGTCTTTAATTACAGAAGTGTCTGAAATGTGAGGAAATGCTATTGGGTCATGTTTTTGGGGTGGTTGATGGTAATAGTGGGTGGTACAGTATGACATCCCAGGGGGTTGTACCAGGTAACAGCCAGCCCACTTAAAAGCAAAGCTCTAGGTGGAGACACCACACAAATGTAACAGCATGGAAAACACAGTTAAAGTTCTGGGAACCCGGGCCCCTCAACCTTGTTTAGGCCAGGCAGGGGTAGCAGCCCTTGCAGTACTGCTGCCTAGGGGTTACAGGAGCATAAAACAGAGGAGACTGGAAAGCATTTCCAGAAGAAAGCAAAGAGATCACAGAATAACAAGAAAAAACATACAGACAAAAAATAGGAATAGAAGACCAGCTGAGATTTAAATGATTCAGATTTGCACAGTAATGATATGACTCAAACATAAAAGAATGAGATTTTAGAAAAAAAAAAAAGATGTAAAGAAGCATTCATTGAAAAGGGGTTTATATTACCTACCCTTTACTTAAGGGGCCTTCAAAGATCCAGAAATGAAACTAAATTATAACTTAAGGTGCCAGTTTATGATTTCCTTAGATGCATTATGGGAAACAAGTTAAAATGAATGATATGCAATTGGAGTACTGTTATTATTGTGATGATCACAAGGAGTGGGGCTATATCATGTTTAAAGCTAATTCTTCATCTTTATGCACTTATGAACATAAATAAACTAGATTTCAAAGGGGTAGTAGTTAAGTCAGACACTACTCTACATTGGAGAATGGTAATGTCACTGCTAACAAAAAGGTGAATTATTGAAATACACAATTTATTGAGATGGGTCGAGAAAGTATTAAGCACCCATCTTGAAGCGGAAAAAAAACTAACACAAAACAACAAAGAATAACACAATATAACATATAAAACTAATGGAAACAGTTCACATAATAGGAAATGGATCTCAGAATTTAGTTAGTCAAGGCTTAAAGTACATTAGAGGTAGGACCTTAAATGGCATACTGTCAACCAAAGTATTTCTGATCTAGAGGAAAACAATAATGAATCGGGGAGGGGGGGTACAGTTGGTACAGCCAACTCAACCACTGTAGAGCTTGACAGTAGGGTATGACATAGAGCTATGGAAAGTAATATCCCATCTGGAGCGGAGAATGCTACCTCCCTGATAAGCTGGAGCATAGCTGGTTTAAATCTAAAATGTCAGATGATACTTGGCAAGACCTTGTTAAAACCTTCGACATTTTAATTTTCTGAGAGACATGGATTGCTAACATTAACGAAACCAATATTTTGAGATGTGAGATGTTTGAGCATCCTGGTAATAAGAAAAGTAAACATGGCAGACCATCAGGTGGACTGATGACATTCGTTTCAATGGCTCTGAATTGTTCCACAAAAAGTCTAGAGTCTGGTTCTGACTTCTGCCTTGGAGTTGTCCTAAGTACTGTAGTTTGAAAAAAATATATATTCTGATTATCCTTAATACATACTCTCCCCCCCCCCCCGAAATTAAGTAAGGGACAAGAAAATAATATATATTCAAATTTTTGAAGTGCAGTATGTTACATATTTATAATGTATACAAGGACTTCCCAATAATTATGGGGTGATGTCAGTGCTAGACTGGGAAATGAGTTGGAACTTAAAATACCAGTTGGTGTGTACATGATCTCTATAATATTCCAGTTAGAAATGCTACAGACTTGAAAGTGAATGATAGAGAAAACAAGGTACTGACCTTTGCATAAGAATGTACACTACATGCAATGACAATTAGCAACCACATTGTATATGATCCTACATAAAGCTTTACTGCATACATAATTGTATAAAAAAATTGTATAAAAAAAATTGTATATCTCCTTTTATGTCATCATTGAGACTACACTGTACCTGTGATTGTTTGTTCACCTGTCTTTGTACCATGACGAGGAGCCGTTGTAAATGAGTCCTTGACTCAAAGATCTGCAATTCTGATACCATTAAATAAATAAATAAAAATAAACTAAGACTTCTTAATGGTCGAATACCTGGAGACTATATAGGTGGTATAAGATTCCCTACTGCTGGAGGGACGACCCTGGATTTCATTTTAATAGATGTGTTCCATTTTAAGTGTGTTAGAGAAATGAAAATTCTACATCTATGGGACAGCAATCACTTACCCCTGTCACCTTGAGCCTTATTCTACTTAACAAACCTAATGTATTGTTGTTATGCTAATAATGGTACAAGGTCCAAAGTGGATATTATTGCCTTAACTCTAAAAAGCTAAAATGGGTCCCAATTTTATACGACTAGCTGAATTCTGTTTTGAGTAATGGCTTCATGATAGAAATTGGAAATTAATTTTTGGTAGCAACGGTATGCAAAGTTTATGGTTTCATGTTATAATAGCAATTACAAAACAGTGATTGCTATTATGGCAAGTGTATATCACTGAAAAGCAAATCGGCAACATATACTTTAAGGCGACCCAACATCTGGATATAAAAAAAGTGTTTTTGCGGGGGGTGGCTGTGTCTCCCATGCCCCCACACCCCCCTGAAGTAGGATTCTCAACTCCGGTGGGGTGTATGTTGGGGAGGGGGCAAAATCCAGAAGTTGGAAAAAATAAGTACCACAGCTTGCAGCTGCAGCAAAATGTAACCTGCGCTCATTCCTGAACCCAGTACCTGCTGTACCACAGCTAGCCACCCACACCGCCACCATACTGCACAGCTAGCTCAGTGGCAGTAGATACTCCAGTTCCTTTCAATCCCTTCCCTGTCCCTCCCTTTCCTCTCGTTATTCCCCCCTTCCGTTCACCCTTCCCCATATTCTTGGTCCCATACCCTCACTATTCCGCAGGGTAGCCTAGAATAATAGCACCCAAAATGAGTCACTATTTTTGTAGCCATGATACCAAGTTGATCCATCTGACATGTGTGGTAGGGACCGTGGGTAGGGTAACAAAAGCATACACAATACTCCGAGATTTGTTCAACACACAGAACTATTGAGTGATGTTTATGTTTGTAGAAGAATAACTTCAATATCAAAATATACAAAAATAAAAACAAATGAATAAAAGTAATTGTGTATTAAACGTTAGACTATAAACAAAAAAAATAAGAAAATGAGCTCTCCTCGACCTCCAGAATCACTTCCCTCCAGTGATTCTACCACAATGTAGAATACTTTTGAAAACAGTGTAATCTCTACAAAACTTCTGTGCTTACAGATCACCCTCTCAGGACACTCTCCCAGACTGATCTGCTTAACCTCAGCACAGTGGCAGCTTTCATAGTGCA